>CM070573.1:5010000-10010000 GCA_036346355.1 Rhipidocladum racemiflorum
GGCTCGGGCTTGAGCAGCAGTTCCTCGGCAACCGGGAAACACGAGCGTTGCATCTTGACTTTGAATTTCGGAACTTCGTCCAAGGTGCCCTTTCGATCTCATATTACTTTCGCAAGATGAAAAGCATGGAAAATGCTCTCGGCGACCTCGGTGAGATCATCTATGACTGCACCCTCGTCCTCAACATCCTGTGCGGCCTCAACGAGCGGTTCCAGTACATGGCGGCCCTCCTCAAGCGCCAGCGCCCATTTCCATCGTTCATCGACGTCCGCACCGACCTCCTGCTCGAGGAACTGACCATGCAGCCATAGTCTTCCTCGACACCCTCCACCGCCCTCGTCGCCATCACGCAGTCCGCTGGCAAGCAAAACCGGAATCGCCACGACTAAGTCGCCAAGAAGATCGCGCAAAGCTGGCTGCAAGTGGCTCCAGCGGGAACATCGGCACGAACGGGCGGCGCCGACGGGATTGCCACGACTAGCCGGTCCAGCAGCATTGGCAGCAGTGCTGCAAGTGGCTCCGGCGGGAACATCAGCACGAACGGGCGGCGCCGGCGGGACTGCCATGACTAGCCGGTCCAGCAACATTGGCAGCAGCGCTGCAAGTGGCTCTGACGGGAACATCGGCACGAATGGGCGGCGCTGACGTCGCGGGAACGGCAGCGGTACCGGCAGCAACAAAACTACGTCGTCGACCACCAACGTCGGGGCACCATCCGCTTGGCCATGCTTCTACAACCCGTGGACCGGCACGATTCAGATGTGGCCCAGCCCCCGACCTTCGCCACATCCCTCGTCACCAGTCCTGCGCACCGGCGCGCCGTCATCAGGGGGCTCCCTGCCGCAGCATGCCATGTTCGCGGCCCCTGGTCCCTTCGGGTATCCTCCTCCTCAGCAATTCGGGATACCTGGAGCACCAGTGCAGCAGCCCCCGGCGGTCCAAGTGCCCTCGTCGCCAGCGTCTACATGGTCGCCCCTCTCCGGCCTGGGCTAGGATCAGCAGTCGCTGGCAAACTCCTTCAACACCATGACTCTACAATCTCTAGCTGCAACCGATTGGGTCATGGACTCCGGAGCTTCTGCTCACATGATACCTGACGCTGGTAACATATCACTATTCTGACCTCATCGATCCTTTCATCCTTCCTCTATCATTGTTGGCAATGGGTCTACTCTTCCTGTCACGCTAGGGGTGAAAATGGTATGGGTTAATCCCGACCGATCCGGTACCGAATCCGTTAAAAACCGTATCCGGGAAAAAAATCCGTATCCGGCCGGATTCGGATACGGTACCGGATACTTGCTACCGGATACGGTAACGGATACGGTAGACGAGATATCCGACCGAATAGCTGCGGTATATGGTAACCGGATATTATCCGACCGGATATCCGAATCAACAAAACAAGGGTACTCCGTACTCAAGTCAAGACTCAAGAGTCAAGGGTTTCCCATTCGATTCCCGCAAGCCTCAGTCTTTGCCTCCCTATTCGATTCCCCAACCCGAAAACTAACCCTAGTGCTTGAGCCACCGCCACCGCCGCATGAATTCAGTGTGTTGGCCTGTTGGGCGAGCGGGACTTAGTTGTTCAAGTTATGTATGAATTTGATACCTTGTTATACTTGTGTTGTGTGAGTTGTCAAATTTATGTAATATATATGAATTTATTGCTTGTCAAATGTTTCAACAAGTATGTATCCGTTTGTATTATCCGTTTCCGAACCGAATCCGGTATGTATCCGCTCCAACATTACCATATCCGAAACTCTGAAATATCTATATTCGTATCCGTATTCGGTCTTACCGTATCCGATTCCGAATTCGGAAAAAAAATATGGGTTAGGATACGGGAACATAAATATCCGACCGTATTCGATCTGTTTTCACCCCTATGTCACGCAAACTGGCCACACTACTCTACCTGGTCCCTTTTATCTTAATAATGTTTTGGTTGCTCCCAACATCATTCAAAATCTTATTTCCGTTCGCCAGTTTACTACTGACAATAATTGTTCTATTGAATTTGACCCATTTGGCCTCTCTGTGAAGGATCTTTGTTCCAAGAACGTGATCGTCAGGTGCAATAGCTCAGGGCCGCTTTACTCGTTGCACCTGCCAACGTCATCTTCATCATGCGCCCTTCTTGCCACTCCCACCGTCACTTGGCATAGGCGTCTTGGCCATCCCGGATCTGAGGCGCTCGGCAAACTCTCCAGCACCTCGCTTATCCAATGTAATAAAGATACCAGTAACTCCATTTGTCATACCTGCCAACTTGGTCGCCACATTCGATTGCCTTTTGCTAGTTCATTTTCTCGTGCAGCAACAAATTTGACCTTGTTCATTGTGATTTATGGACATCTCCCATTGCCAGTGTGTCCGGTTATAAATACTACTTGGTCATTCTTGACGATTGCTCTCACTATCTTTGGACATTCCCTATACGTCTCAAATCCGATACTTTTCCAACACTAGCTAACTTTCAATCTTATGTGGCTACATAGTTTGGTTGCATGATAAAAAGCATCCAATGTGACAACGGTCGGGAGTTCGACAACTCCTCTGCTCGCACTTTCTTCCTCACCCACGGTATCACCCTTCGCATGTCGTGTCCCTACACCTCACAACAAAACGGTAAAGCTGAACGCATTATCCACTCTATTAATAACATTGTGCGCTCACTTCTGTTCCAAGCATCCCTTCCTCCGCCTTACTGGGTCGAAGGTCTTCATACAGCCACATATCTCCTAAATCGTCTTCCCACTAAGACCCTCAACCTTGCCACACCTTACTTTGCCTTGTTCGGCAAACACCCATCCTACGCTCATCTTCGCGTGTTTGGCTGCCGGTGCTATCCCAACCTCTCTGCCACTGCACCCCACAAATTGTCTCCTCGCTCCACCCTCTGCGTCTTTCTTGGCTACTCCTCAGATCACAAGGGCTACCGGTGCCTTGATCTCTCGTCGAATAGAATCATCATCTCCCGTCATGTCACTTTCGATGAGTCCACCTTCCCCTTTTCCGAGTCGTAGCCCTCCCTTGGTAGTCTTGATTTCCTAACCTCTACTGAGACTGGGTTGGTTCCTATCGGAACACCAAGTCCTTTTTGCAGGTCTTCCAGTTGCTCCCACGATGACCAATAGTGCTCCGGTGCCTGTCCCTAGCGCCCCGACCACGGCCTCGGTGCCCGCGGACATGGACTGGGTGCCCACTGTCTCCCCCACCTGCGCGCCACGCGCGGCCTCGACTTCGTCAGCCCCTCGCACGCCACCCGCGGCCACAGTCCCGACGTCACCCGCTCGCGTGTCGCACGCAACACCTGCGGTTGCCACGACGTCGTCACCAGCCAGTGCACCACACGCAGCCTCTGTGGCCCCATCAACGTCGCCTGCCAGCGCGCCACACACAGGCTCTGCGGCCCCATCATCGACGCCAGTCAGCACATCCCGCGCGGTCTCATCCCCAGCCAGTGCGCCACGTGTGCCATCCGCGACGGTTGTCGCTCCGGTGACTTCACCACCACCCTTCGGAGCTGTTCCCATCTCCCCAGTCGCCAATCACCATCCCATGGTGACTCACGGAAAGCTTGGGTACCGACTCCCCGTCCCTCGGCTCAACCTTCATGGCGCAACATTGTCTCCAGTTTCGAAGACATACCGTAGCGCCTTGGCTGATCCAAACTGGCGTGCTACCATGGAAGAAGAATTCATTGCTTTACAATCCAACAATACTTGGGACATTGTCCCGCGTCCGCCCAAGGCCAACATTGTCAATGTGAAGTGGATTTTCCGGCACAAGTTCAAGTCTGATGGCACTCTGGAACGCTACAAAGCACGTTGGGTTCTTCGTGGATTTACTTAACGGTCTGGTGTTGATTATGATGAGACGTTCAGTCCTATCGTGAAGCCTGCCACAGTTCACACTGTGCTCTCTCTGGCACTCTCTCAGAACTGGCCTGTTCATCAGTTGGATGTCAAGAATGCATTCTTACATGGGACTCTCACCGAGATAGTGTATTGCTCTCAACCCACTGGATTTGTTGATTCCTCATACCCGAACTTCGTCTACCGCCTCAACAAATCACTCTATGGTCTCAAACAGGCTCCTCGTGCATTGTACAGTCGGTTTGCCTCGCACCTCCTCACTCTTGGTTTTGTGGAAGCTGAGTCCAACACCTCCCTGTTTATTTATCATCGTGACTCCGACACAGTCTATCTCCTATTGTATGTGGACGACATTGTGTTGACAACATCGTCTCCTGCTCTTCTTCGCCGCACCATTAGTGCTCTCCAGCAGGAATTCGCTATGAAAGATCTTGGCGAACTGCATCACTTCCTGGGAATCTCAGTGCAGTGGTGTGCTTCGGGCTTGTTCCTTCATCAGCAGCAATATATACTAGATATTCTGGATCATGCTGGTATGACTGATTTCAAATCATGCTCCACTCCGGTCGACACTTAACCGAAGGTCTCCGCATCCGCCGGTCCTCCTGTGAGTGATGCCACTCACTACCGGAATCTTGTTGGTGCCCTCCAGTATCTCACTTTCACAAGACCAGATATCGCCTATGCTGTTCAGCAAGTTTGCCTCCATATGCATGATCCCTGGGAGCCGCATCTCACTACTGTCAAGCGTATCCTCAGATACTTGCGCGGCACCCTAGCGCATGGCTTGTTTCTACATCAGTCTGCACCTACGAACTTGACTGTCTACTCCGATGCCGATTGGGCGGGTTGCCCCAACACGCGGAAGTCTACCTCCGGCTACGCTGTGTTCCTTGGTACCAACCTCGTCTCTTGGTCGTCCAAGCGACAGAACACAGTTTCTCGATCCAGTGCAGAAGCGGAATACCGAGCTGTCGCAAATGCTGTTGCTGAAGCTTCTTGGCTGCGTCAGTTGTTAATGGAACTTTACAGCCCACTGCCCCGTGCTACGCTAGTCTACTGTGACAACGTTAGCGCGGTTTACTTGTCCACTAATCTGGTCCAACATCAGCGCACCAAACATGTCGAGATCGACCTTCACTTCGTTCGTGAACGTGTCGCCATTGGAGCTGTACGTGTACTGCATGTGCCGACGACGTCCCAGTTTGTCGATTTCTTCACCAAGGGCCTTCTGAAGTCTATCTTCACTGAGTTTCGGTCCAGTCTTAACGTCCGCGATGCCGACATCCATACTGCGCGGGGGGGGGTGTTAGCAAGGATTATGGTATTCCTTAACTGTCGGTTCTTTATTTCCTATCGGCTATTTGTTTCCTTCCCTGGCCACCGTATTCATGCGCATCCGATTGCATGCATGCATGCTGTCTGATTAATTGGATCTCTATTTCCTTCCCGGCCGCCGTATTCACGCGCGTCCGTTGCATGCATGATGCCTGATTAGTTGCCATCCAAGTCCTGCGCGATCACGACCGGCTGTTAGGATTTGCGCCTCACGCTATATAAGCGACTGTAACGTGCTCTTTCATATCAACGAGTTATGCGCAATATCCAATCTATCAGTTATACTAGTGATCTAGATTTACCTCTCCTTTCCGAAATTGAAGTTGATTTCAAGAGTACATCGACCTCTTCAACAGCATTATTTCACAGCTATAATTGATTGAGATACCTTTAAAAGGGCGTAATTACACCTGGAGTAACATGCAACAAGACCCCCTACTTCAGCAGTTAGATTGGTTCTTTTCCACTCCTGATTGGACCAATACCTATCCTAACACTTCAGTGGAAGCTTTTGGCCGAGAGTATCTCGGACTACTGTCCTTGCATTGTCAAGATTGATATGAACATCCCTAGGTCCAATTTATTCATATTTGAAAAAATTTGGATTGAACATCCATGGTTCTTCGAGCTAGTGCAACATTCTTCGAGCATGCCGGTCCATCGTGCTAATACAGCTAAGGCCTTCATCTCAAAAAACAAAAACCTCAGAAAAAAGCTAAGAGCCTAGAGCAAACATCTTTCTAATGTCTAATCTCACAGCTCTAATAAAAAATTGCAACAAGGTCATTATTTTCATGGATGAGCTAGAAGAATGCACGTGTTTGTTTCAAACATAACACCATTTTGGGATAATCATAAAAAACCCACATGTCTCGCCTGCTTCATTACAAGCAAATTTACTGGAGAAAGAGAAGCACCATCAAATGGATGAGACTAGGAGATGAAAATACAAAATTCTTTCCCTCAGTGGCAACTGGAAAATACAAGAAAAATAAAATTACACGGTTGCATTTGGAAGATCTTGGTCACCATGCCAAAGCGGTGGCCAAGGTTCCAAATTTTGTTTTTTGTTCACATCTCATCACCATCTGAAATCCAAAATTTTAACGAAATCTCTTTATTTTAGACGAAAGGCAAACAAAATCCAAAAAGCAAAATTCAAATCCGATTTTTTATCAAAATCTCGGTGATTTTTAACTGAACAAAAATTGGTCCAAAACACGTCAAATTTTTTTGAAAGTTTTTGTGGATGGTCCTATCACATCACTAATGTTTTCATAAAAATTTTAGATGATGATCAAGCTTGAGAAATTTTAAAAAATCTAATAGTGCTATTGTCCTGATAAAATGCTTACCGACAAATTTTAACAAAATAGAAAATGCTGCAAAGCTCATTAGAAACTTTTGAATTTTTTTGTAGATGGTCTTGACACCTTCATAATATTCCCATAAAATTTTCAAATGATGATCAAGCTTGAGGAATTTTAAAAAATTTGGACAATTCTATTGAAGGTTGATCGATAAATTTCAACCGAATGAAAAATAATACAAACCAAATTAGAAAATTTTGAAAATTTTTGTAGATGGTCCTAACACATCACTAATGTTTTCCTAAAATTTTTAGATGATGATCAATACTGAGAAATTTTCAAAAGTTCAAACTGTACCACTAGTAAAATGCTTGGCAGCCTAAGGGATTGAGTACCTATTTGATGGGCTTGTACTAAGATCTTCTAGGCCATGCTGATGGACAAAGGGGTTGGGCACTATCACAATAATACATTTTTCAAATGTTTTATCTAAATATTAAAAAATATATCGATATCTAAAGTTTAGAAAATAGTTATTATAGTTCTTTGCTTTCACGTAACCAACTATCTCCAAGCTAGTAGCCATAGAAGCAAACAAAGCTTACGGCCATATACTGAATGGATAAAGTGAATTCAAATCTGGTGCCAAAAACTTCAAATTCAATCCATTTTATGGAAATTTCTGTACAAAATACCAAAATCTTGGGAAAATTACCGAAATGTCGCTGAGATTTTCAAAATTATTGTAGCATTTTGAAAAATTTAAAAATTTTCATATATTCAAGATGTTGTACATCGTCCACAATCGAAATCCGAGATTTCACCGAGATTTCATGAAATTTTACTAAAATTTATTCCATGACAGTGGCCCTCTGGGTATCCTTTAGAAACAGAGTGGGAGTTTCAACCCAACCAAACATGCTATTTCATCTGCCTGAGTTAATCTCTTCGGTGGATGGGCTGGATTCATTAGCCTCACCATTCTCTAGAGAAGAAATCGATAAGGTTGTTCAATCTCTTGGTAGATAAAGCTCCAGGACCAAATGGATTCAATGATATGTTTATAAAGAAATGTTGGCATATCATTATTGAGGACTTCTACCCCCTTTGTGAGGAATTTTATCCAGCTGAACATTCATATTACAAATGACTCCATAGTGCTCATGCCAAAGAAGCCTGGCCCGCAAATAGTCAAAAACTACAGACCAGTATCATTGCTAAACTCAAATAAAACTAATCACTAAGATCTTGGCAAACAAGCTTCAACAAATTATCCTACGGCTAGTTCACTGAAATCAATATAGCTTTATCAAGACTAGAACAATTCAAGATTGCATGGCCTAGGCCTTCAAATAAATACATAAATGCCAGTACAGCGGAAGCAGGTAGTCATCATCAAGCTAGATTTTGAAAAGGCCTTTGATATGATTGAACATTCTGTCATCTTTGCCATGATGCCTCAAAAAGGTTTCCTCAAAGATGGATTAGTTGGATTTGTCAAATTCTTTCATCTACGCACTCTAATGTCCTCTTAAATGGGGTGCCTAGCAAATCATTTCATTGTAAGAGAGGAATTAGATAGGGAGATCCCTTATCCCCACTACTTTTTATCCTTGCCATAGACTTGCTTCAATCAATAGTAAACAAAGCAGCTGAATGGGGCCTGATTCAATTCCCCATCCCAACCCAAAAAGCCAAAACTACCCCATAGTTCAGTAGGTGGATGATACCCTCCTCATTATGACAGCCTCTGCCAGATAGCTTTTCTTTATGAAGAACCTATTAAATATCTTCGTAGCTTCAACTGGTCTCACGATCAATTATCACAAGTCATCTATGTACCCAATAAATATTGAGGATGAACAATTCTCGGTCCTAGCAAACACCTTTGGTTGTGCAAAAGGGACAATGCCATTCACTTATCTGTGTTTGCCTTTGTGTATCTCAAAGGCCAAAGATTTGGGACTTCGCCCCTCTGATAGACTCTCTGGAAATTCAACATTCCTATCCTATGTCAGCTGGCTCACCATAGTTATTTCACTAATGTCTATACTCCCAATTTACTACATGTGCACACTGAAATGACCTACAACAGCCAGCCAAATTGACAGAGCACGAAGACATAGTTTGTGGATGAGATCAGATGATCTTCAAAAAAGGAGCCCTTCACTAGCTACATGGAAAAGGTATGCACACAAAAGAAAGGCATGGGACTATGGGAGTGATAAATCTGCACATCCAAAATAGAGTTCTGCTCCTCAAGCATCTTCATAACTTCTACAATAAGAAAGATATTCCCTGGGTCCATCTGCTATGGAATTCTTATTATCAAAAATGCATACCCCCACTTTTCAACAAGATCTGGATCATCCTGGTGGAAAGACATAATGAATCTATCGCTAGAGTTTTGTGGAGTTGCAACCACGATGATTGACGATGGAACAACAGTAAGCTTTTGGAAGGACCTTTGGAACAACCACCTCATTAGTCTAAAGTTCCCAACCCTCTACTCCTTCACTAATAATGAAGATATTTCGGTGTCCTCGTTCATTCAAAATCCAAACTAGATAAACCACTTTATGATATGGGGTGGCCCGATCTTGTGATGATGAATAAGATAACTTGGACCCATGAACCTTGACGAACACTGGAACCAACCATGATCTCAATACAGCAACCTACGACACGTGAATTCGCCCAAGAACATGCTTCAATCCTTGCCTACTTGACCACACGAAGTAGACGTACGCGTCCTTTGCAATCACCCTGAAGAAGTTGTAAGAACAACGATGATAAAATTTATATTGTAACTCCTTATTCTAATGGGGGCATTGAGTACAAGCCATAAATTCAAGAATATATCTTTAATTTGAAAATTTGTGGTTTCGTTTACAATGGAGGGAGCACATATATATAGGGGTGGGGGTGCGTGAATAGTGCATGAACAGTAAAATAACTCCCATATGCACTCTCCCATATAATTGGAAACAAACTTAGTAGTTTGGAAACAAATTATTACATAATATGTGAACAATCTCCTCTTGCCATGCCATGGTGATCACCTTCCTTTCTTAGAGTTTACTGAAATCCCTTCTTGTTAAGTCATGGTGATATCTTTTCTTGTGTGAAGATTGCTAATATCTCTCCTTCCTTCCCTTCTTGCTTCTTTCCTTTGCATAAGGATGGTCGAGATCTCTCTTGCATTTTCTCTTGTTTCTTTTCTTTTTCCCTTGGAATGTATATATAGAAGGGGATATTAGTAATGTTTGTGTCATTTGCTTTTGGTGCCCGTCCTCCCTCTCCTCCCGCTAGACACACCATGTTCCAATACCTTCATATCTAAAAACACAAAAGTAGTTGCAAAATGAGACATCCAATTCTCATTGGGAGTTAAGTTATGGTCACTTAAGAGCAAAGCAACATTTTGAGCTAGTTTCTTGGCATGTGATCGTGTTATGGGCCCTTGAAACACGTTTGAAGCCTCATCATTAATAGTAGAAGAAAGTGGTGAAGATGATGTCGGTGTAGTCGAAGTAATGCTCTCATCACTTAAATCTACCACTTTTCAAAACAAGCCTACCACCAGTTCCAACAATTACAAGATATACTACAAGATGTAACCTGCATCCCCAATGCACAATGATTAGTGGTGTTATATATGGGGTCAACCCTCTTACAGTGCACAAAGATTTTATGTTCATCTCTTCCAGGGTATTTCTTCTCCAGTGCCCCTGAATTGGATTTGAAAGACTAGATGTATCCCTAAATTGTGAGTCTTTGTGTGGCTCCTGTTTCAAGACCACCTCAACACAAAACAATGCTAACAAGAGGATGGTGGTTCACATGACAAAACTCTCTTTGCACACTTTGCCAAGGCACGAACAGGAGATGACTCAACACCTCTTCTTCTCATGCAACTTCAGTAAAGATTGCTGGAACATTCTAAGTAGGGCTGGAAATTCAGCTCGAGGCTTGGCTCGAGCTCGGCTCGGCTTGAAGCGGCAGTGAGCCGAGCCCGAGCTAGCTATTCGGCTCGCTTAGCTAAGAGCCGAGCCCGAGCCGGCTCGCGAGCGGCTCGTTGGCTCGTTATGCTTGTGTGAAATCATGTGCTGAAAAATTGGCTTAGAATTGAATTTGTAAAATGTGTTTGTGCTTGTGTCTGACAATTTGACAGCAAACAGTGAAGTCATCTTTTGTGCTGGACCAAACTCTCAAACCAGTAAGTTTTGCATGTACGTCGGACCAATTTCTTTGGTCAGTCGTGAACGGCTTTTTGAGGATTGATTTCGCATGTACGACGGACTGATTTCTTTTAGTCTGTCGTGAACGTGTTTTCGCCGGAATGATTTCTTCTTGAAACCGAGACTTTCACTTGTACACCGGACCGATTTTGTTGGTCCGTCATGAATGGACTTTTTCTAGGGTTTTTATTTTTGGTCCGTTGTGAACGTGTTTTGCTCGGTTTGGATGTTTTGCAAGAATTGAATTGAGTTTTTGGTTTGACCTTGAGATTATGAAATTAGTGAGAATTTCATGATGCTTGTTTTGAAGTGGACTTTATGCAATGCTCATGTGAGTAGTTGCATGGATTGACATTGAGTCAAGTCGTGGACTTGTGCTCGGATTCGTTTTGTGGTTTGTTCATGTGCAGGTATTGCTCGAAGACGAACGTGGTCGATGACGGGACCGGAACTAGGTTCATGGAGGAACTGAGGTTCGGGACTAGGTTCAGGGAGGAACTGAGGTCTTGGTGGTCAAGGATGTCATGCGGGACGTTCGGGCTAAGAGAATGGTGCACATGAAGAATGGTTAGTCACGTGAGAATGGCAGGAGGTCATTCGTGTGCAAAGTGTTAGTCACGTGAGTATGGCAGGTGGTCATACACGTGCAAAGTGTTAGTCACGTGAGTATGGTAGGGTTGCCATACGCGTGCAAGAGTTGTACTCGGCCAGGTTGGGCCAAGTAGAGTTGTGTTGGATACAGATTCCTTCTAGGGAATAGGAATCGTATTCAGAACTCCTTGTGGGTTGGTGCTTTAAATAGGAGGGGTTGTCTCCTGTTGAAGGGCATCGAATTGAGGAGAGCTAGGCGCATAGAGCCTTGGGCTCAAAGTTTAGGGTTTGTACTCTTTTGATGGGAGTACTTTAGACAAAAGAAATAAAGATCAATTCTTCTAGTTCCCGCATTGCTTCAACGTTCTCTTTTTGGTTCTTGTTTGCATGCTTGTTCTAGTTCTAGATTGGTTTTTGTTCTTTAAGTTTTATCTTGATTTGATCCATCAAAAACCTCTCTAGGGTATTAATCTAGTGTTTCTCAAAGTCTAGTTGATCAATCTTTTGTCGTTCTTGTTTAATCTTGAAGTTTTGATTAGATTGATTCTCGTCAAGTTCTGGATCAGCAAGCTTGCGAAGCTCATAACTTTTGATCCGTAAGTCCGATCGAACTGATTCTTTTTGGGTTCGATTCGTACTGGCATCTAGTTTCTTGTGTCCAAATTTCAGATCGTTCCGACGGTTGGATCGCCGGGAATTCGCGTTTTACCGAACCTCTGTCATTCTGTTTTTGTCGAAAACGAGGCAATTATTTGGTTCTGTTTTGGGGTGAACTTTTAATAGATCAAGAATTTGGTTTTAGCTTCCGCACAATCATTCACCCCCCCTCTGATTGCTATATTCGTATACTTCGATCCTACAGCTTGTTACCGCAGGTAGGTTCAGTTTCTGGAGATGAGTCGACATAGCTTGTCCAGTAGGTTCAGTTTCTCTACGGCAATGCATGCTATTTGGTTGAGGCTATACATCATGTCAAAAAAACGAAGTTATGCACACAACTCAACAAACTCATCCTACAATAGCATATTTTGCTAATAACAGCATGTGGAACTTCTACGTTTCAGAAGCTAACATTGCACAAATAGCATCACAAACTATGCATCCAACTCAAACTATGCATCCAACTCTATATCAACTGAAACACATTTTACATAGAACAATTCAGCATACTTGAAAGTTGAGACAGTAGGTCTGCAAGTTTCCAGAAGTGCAAGGCATTTAACATTTTAACATTTCTAGAAGTGCAAGTTTCCAGAAGTTGAGACAATAGGTAATAGCCTTTGATTCTAAAGGTGTGCACCTCACTGGTGCATCTCATTTAACATTTTAACAACATTCAACAACTCACTGGTGCATCTCATTCAACAACACTCAACAACTCATTGTTGCATCTCATTCTCATTCAACAACTCAAAATTCAACAAATCACAGTGCATCTCATTCTCATTCAACAACATTCAACAACTCAAAATTTTTAAGTTACACCAGGCTAGTCCAAGACATCAACAACAGTGCATCTCATTCTCATTCAACAATCAACAACATTCAGCAACTCAAAATTCAACAAATCACAGTGCATCTCATTCAACAACATTCAACAAGACTAAACAATTTTCATGGCTTAGTACCGAGATCTGCTTTGAGGTTGAATGATTCAACAACACTAAACAGCACTAAACATTCAACAACACTAAACAACACTAAACAACACTAAACTTTCAACAGCACTAAACAACTAAACGTGCAAGTTGAATGATTCAACAATAATCTCAGTGCTCAGTGCTCACCGAGTCAGTTCGTGGTACTGCTGGAGTTGGACCTGTTGGTATGGACCCAGTGGAGGCGGCGCCGAGAGTAGCAGTTGCATCTGGAGCCTCAGCCGGCGTCGGCGATGGGTGTGCTGCGTGTGCACCAGCGCTAGTACCTCTTCTCTTCTTCTGCACTCGCTCCATTAGCCGGCCGAGGGAGGCGTCGGAGGAGCTGAGGGATGCGGTCACGCGGGGCTGGGGGAGGCACCGAGGGACGACCAGACGGGGGTGGCCAGGGGAGGCATCGGAGTCACCGAGGGACGCGGTCACGCGGGGCTGGGGGAGGCGCCGAGGGACGGCCAGACGGCGCTGGCCGCTGGGCACCGTGGCTGTTGGGCGGAGCCGCAGAGGAGCCAAGGGAGGCGGGGAACGGGGCGTCGAGGGCGGCGCCGGCCGACGAAGTCCCGGAGTCGGGCCGCCAGGGTCCTTGGGGGCGGCGAAGAACGAGTTGAGGGATTGGGGGGTGGAATTTTGGGGGATTCGATTCGGTACTCGTTCGCTCGGTGCTACGCCTGCATGCATAAAACCGCCGGCTCACGAGCTGCCACGAGCCGGCTCGTGGCTCGTTCGAGCCCGAGCTGAGCCCAACATTTGGCTCGATGCACACTGTGAGCCAAGCCCGGCTCGGCTCAAATTTTGGCGAGCTCGACCGAGCCCGGTTCGGCTCAATTTCACCCCTAATTCTAGGTATTCATTGAGATCTTTCGGGGGACATTCTCTCCTCGGTCCAAACAGCAAAAAGAGACTCACCTCATTAGTTCTTCATTGAGGTCTTCATCATAGCAGCTTGACAAATACATAAACAACGAAATAAAAAAATTTCAATCAGATAAATGAGTCCATCATGGATTGGAAAATCGATTTCATTGTAGATGTAAGATGGCACCTGCCCAGGGTCAAATATGTTCTCATGCCCTTCTTAGATTCCTAGATTAGCACGATTTAATATTTGTATATTCCTTTGTGTAACCTGGTAAACTCCACTACCTACTCCTTGTCCCCACTAGTTAAACTCTGTCTCCTCTCTCCACCTTTTCTTCCCCTATCTCTCTATTTTTTTTCCTCTAACTGTTTATTTGTGTTTTTAATTCTATTTAGTAGGAGTCTCTCCTACTATTTAAAGCTAAAAAAAAGAAATTGAAGTCGATTGGCACAGTTAATTGGTACCAACTACCCAATACCACCATCTACTAATAGCATGATCAACAAACATTTCTTTGTAACTACAGGGAACTAGTTCTCTAGAACAGGCATGTATTGCCAGCAACAAATATAGGTCTCGTACCAATTAAAAAAAACAGCTTAGAGCATGTACAATGGTGTGATGTCATCTATCTGTATGCCTTGCCATGTAGGACACAAGATTATGTGGAGGACAATGCTCTCACTCAATAGTCGACTCTAACACAAGTAACAAGACACATTATACATGACGAGCTATCTATAGATATTGTAAAAAGACACTCATTGTAGGAGCTATCTGCAGATGACCAAGGTTGTTTCTACGATTTGGTGGGCCCAAGGAGAAGCAACAATAAAATGACTTATAATGAACATATGCAATAAACTTTTAAACAATATGTTAATTATACAATTAACTAGATGTGAACTCATGCATCCATAAATAATACATATTAAGGGATAGTTTAAAATGCAGAAATTCCACAGGAGTTTAATATTTGTAGAAATTAGAAAAAGAAATGACATGTTCCAAATGGAACTTAAATGCGATTTAGTGTTAATAACTCATACAAATCATGAGTTTTTAAACATAGTAAAACCTAAAGTTTATTTGAATAAGATGATATTAATCGGGATACACAACTTATGGATATTAATTACCTTATTCTTTCTCAATTAATACGAAAATTCATGACATTTTATGTAATTAATCAATATGCACAAATTCTTTCTTTGTAACTGGAATAGACTCTTTGTCTAGCCATTCAAAAGTGTAGTACAAACATCATGAACTAGCCCACTAAAAACATATGAACTAGCTCCTCGAAAAACATAATGAACTAGCATTTTCACGCACTAAACAATTAGTAACATGAAAAATAATGAAGAACCAAATATGAATATTAGAACAATGGCATTGCAGTTGCATTGGCGGATTGGCCTCTATTAATGACCATGTTAGAAAAATGGTACTGTATATTGATGGCCAAGACAACAACTATGGAAGGAACGCCGCTATATGTGTGTGTGCTTATGAGGGAATATTGTTTAATTTATTTCCACAACATTAAGTAGTACTGTACAAGAGCACATGTTAGACCTTTACAATTAGTTGATCCACCCTCACATGCATACAATACAGAATGTGCCCCTTTGAGCCTAGGGCCCTGAGTGGTCGCCCCTCCTGCGCAATGTACATACTCATAAGACCATTATCTATACCACTGTATATACTCTTAAGAATGATGGTGTGCAATGTACATATACTCATAAGAATGATGTTGTTTACAATCAATAGGTCATGACATCAATTCTTGAAAAATCAATGTTCAATTTTGGTTGTCATGCAGAAATCGGAGGTGCAAGGCTGGTTGTGTAGTCCAGTCCAACAGTTGTAAACCCACTTAATTTGATGTTTCATGTTGCTGAACTAACACATTTTTAGTTAAATTTGTTTTCATTTGCCTTTTTTCTTATAATTCATTAATATTTTTATAGACAACTTAGTCTTTTTAAATTTCTTTAGAAAAATTCCTCTGATATATACAATAGCTCAGAGATAAAGTGTGTTCGTACCCAAGTATTACATTGAAGATTATAGATAGACAATGTGTTATCATCGTGTTTCTTAAGGTGATGAACATGCTAGACTTCTTTATTTTCTTTGCCATAGATTATATCTTGCAATGACATCATGATTGTAAGAAAATTACATTGATATTTTGTAGACTTAACTCACTTTAATGCTTCTTTTGAGAGCTCGACAATTGGTTGTTTATAATAAATAGGTCACAACATCAAATCTTGAAAAATTACTGTTTAGTTTTGGTTGTCATGTAGAAACATGAGGTGCAAGGCTGGTTGCGTCATCCAATCCAACAGTTGTCAACCCACTTAATTTGATGTTTCATGTTGCTGAACTAACACATCTTTAATTAAACTTGTTTTCTTTTGCCCTTTTTCTTAGAATTCATTAGTGTTTTTATAGATGAACTAGTCTTTTTTTAGATTTCTTTAGAAAATTCCTCCGATATATATAGTAGTTCATATATAAAGTGTGTCTGTACCAAATCATTATGTTGGAGATTCTAGATGGACAACATGTTCTGTTATGTTCTTAAGTCGATGTGTGTGTGTGTGTGTGTGTGAAAATAGTTCCATACTCTTGGAAGTACGTACTCCCACTTTAAGTATACCCCTTAAATGATGTTGTTATACCTCTTTATCCTTTCAAATATACTCTGATACTGATTATAAGATATCCCAAATTGAGATCCGCATAAAATTTCATCGAAGTCCACTCTTTATAGCATAATTTGTTTATATACTCCTTTTACATATGAAAAAGCTATATAGCAAAAAATAAAAGGCTCCGATGAATTTTTTTCATCCATGTCACATTGAAATATCTTAGAATTAGTACTGAAGTATACTAAAAGTGATAAAGAAGTACAACATATTCGTTTAAGTAGTATATTGGAAGTGGGAGTACGCACTCCCAGAGTACGGAAAAGGCTATATATATGTTATACTCCTTTATCGCTTTATGTATACTTCAATAATAATTCTAAGATATTCTAATGCGACATGGTTAAAAAAAATACATCAAAGTCTTTTATTTTTTGCTATATACCCTTTTCCATGTGTAAAAGTAGTATAAACACAAATTATGCTATAAATAGTGCATTTTGATGAAATTTTTCATGGAATTCATTTTAGAGTATCTTATAATTAGTATCATGGTATACCCATATACCCAAAAGGATAAAGTGGTATAACAACATCATTTAAGTGGTATACTGAAAGTGGAAGTACATACTCACAAGAGTATGGAACCATTTTCAAACATATGTGTACACACACACACACACACACACACACACACACATATATATATATATATGCACCAAGCATAAAATAGTTATTATACACGTTAGCCGGACAAGCGTGTCCAAACTATCTCACGTACGCCTATTTCGTGTGTTGACTAAATCTATCAATTACGTGTCTAACCAACTAATAAATATGTTTCTTGTTTGTACTAGAATCTTTTTTCTTTTATTTAGCCATAACTTTTTATTGACAGCTTCGATTCACGAACTGTTTTCACCAGTAGCTTACTAATGATGAGAAAACATAATTATATAAGTCTCACCACAAATGCTAGACGAATGAGATTGTACTGCCAAATGCACTCCAATTTATTGGATATGTTGTTAGATTTTACTGCTACACAAGCTCCACAGGCTACTAAACCCTCCTAAAATATCACCGGAGAACGAGTTGCTGGCATGACAGTAAAATATAATGACATGTCCTATAAATTGGAGTGAATTTGGCAGTAACTTTGGTCTATTTTGTATTGCCGCTATTACATGACCATAATGCCCCATGGTGAGTTTCGCTAGTAAAATTTAGATGTGACCAGTAAATTAGAGTGCATTTGGCAGTAATATTAGTCCATTTCGTATTACCGTTATCACATGGGCATCACGCGCCACTGTGAGGTTCGGCAGTAAAATCTAACATACATCTAGTAAAATGAAATGCATTTTGCAGTAAAATCTCATTCATTTAGCATTTATTAGTGATACTTACACCATTATGTTCCCCTCATCATCAGTAAGCTATTGGTGAAAAATGTTTGTAAATCAGAGCTACCAATAAAAAGATATGGATAAATTAAAGAAAAAAGATTCTAATACAAGCAAGGAACCGTATGTATTAGTTGGTTGGCCATTTAACTGATAGGCTTAGTTAACACATGAAATGGGCGTACATAGCATTAGCATGGTTTGGACACGCTCGTTTGGCCGACATGTAGAATAAATGTTCTACACTTGGGTGAAGAATAATGCTTATGTAAGGGCGAGAAGGCTGACTAGAAGGGAGTGAATAGGCGGTTTTAAATATTCACTTTGACCAAAACTATGTTTTATGTGCGAAAGCGTAAATCAAAACGGTTTTGATCAATTAAGGCCTAAATTGTCTAATTTCAACTATGTGCACCAACAACTTAAGTTTATGTCAAGGTTTGCAATCCAGGGATGGCAAGCAATCAATTCAATTCTAGGAATATAAATAAGCAATAGAAAGCAAACCAAAAGATAACACACTATCTTTTTACCATGGTGTTCGGAGACTTGGCAGATTCACCTAATCCACATTGATGTAATCCCAAACGAATTGGACTGGCTCCACAAATTAAGCCAAACACCTCGAATCTACTAGTGGTAGCTCTTTCCCCCTCCGAGTAGGTGAGCTACAACCTTCACAACACACCGGGTCTTCTCACAAGCTTATTGAGAAGATCACCGGATCACGATGCCTTCACACCATCTAGGTATCGACAAACACTAAGAGTAACCAGCCAAGCCTCTTGATTGACCCTAACCAAGTGCAACACATGCACAAGTAGATACTCAATCAACCTCTAAATGCAACATATGCAACTAGAGACCTTTCTCCTTACTCACTAGGTGCAACACATGCACAATTGAAAGGAGAAGCTCACACTAGCTTAAAAGAGTGAAATGGAATGCCAAAAATTCACCAAATGCTAGCACAAGCCATCCTTTACATGGGAAATTGATCATTTGCACCGTTTTAGTTGGTGTAATTGATCATTTGCCCTGCATATGTTACTGACATGTGGCCTTAGGACCCGAATATCAGTGAGACAAAACGGGACAAATGATCAATGGCACAAGTAAGTGAGGGTAAATAATCAATTATTCCTCCTAATATAGCCCACCAACCAAAACTAGTTATTGGGGCAAAATTCATAAGAAATAGCTAAAACCGATACTACCAACAAGCAAAATCTGGTAGTACCGGCTTCTGCCCCAACGAATGGTTCATTGCATTAAATGCACATGAACAAGCCGTTGCAGATGACCCTGGTATTACTAGTGTACAAAACACGATAGTACTGGCAATTTTATCCCAAGAGGAAAAAAAATCCAAAACACCTGCTCTGAAAAAAAACTACCAACATTAGTAGCGGTACAACCGACCGGTGGTAGTACCAGAATTTCAACATGGTAGTGCCAATATTTTCAATCTAAAAAGGATCATAACTTCTTACTACGAAGTCTGATTTAGGTAATCTTGAACTATATGGAAACCTTATCTAGAGGACTACAACTTCCACTTATTTTCAAGATCTAAGAAGACATAGATATTTCTATAGAACACTGCAACTTCAATGTAGCCACATAAGTCTAAAATCTAGTTTATCGAAATCTCTAACATAGATTTGATCAAGAGTGTGACTACAAGCTTGCAAAAGCCTAGAAATGATCAATACATGAACTTCAACAATTTGTAAACTTTAATCACATGCAACAAAGAGTTAGTGCGTGAGCTTCAACTATTTGCAAAACACACTCGTAAATAATAGCATAATGCAACGCAGAGCTAGAGCAAGCGGGATTGAGACATCAACACATAATGAGACTCAAACTGCTAGATAAGACCCCTCTTAATAGTACGTCAACGTACACTAATAATCTTATCTCACAACCAAACACCGAGATCGGTAAAAGACTAGGAATACATCCTTAGCCTATACCAATTATACTTTTGTCTTGCACATCCACTTGGAGCTTTCACTTGATAATAATCATATTCTCTCCAAGTCCAAGTCTTCATCTTGTTCCTCAACACATGATGAACTAGCTTCACTTCAGAATCTCATCTTGATGCTTATCAACACATAATGACATCCTTCATTCCAAACATTGACTTGATAACCATCAGCACATGATGTTATCCAAAATCTTCATTATAATTAGACATAACCTATTTTACCAACTCATGGAAAATATTAGTTCAATACATCTGGTTGTTACTAATCACTAAAGCACACCATTAACACAAAATAAAGGGCATAGATCATTTAATCTATCTCTTTGGTGATTGACGACAACCCAATTGTAAATAATTGAATTTAAATCAACATAAGTATACTACAACTATAAAAAGCTTTATATACTCAAAGGATGTGTTTCAAAGTAAAGATCCTCAATATGTGTGAAAAAAAAGAATTCATATTAGTGAAAACTCAAGATATAGAATGAACCCACTGAATATATATATATATATAGTACAATTACCTGGGACACCAAGGTGCCTGGGCACCATGATCCAAAACGGGTATTTTCCATAAGTATTTGTATGCGAAATTTTTTGAAACTTTTAGGATGTTGAGTTTAACTAGTTTACTAACTAGTTCAAACAAGTTTGAACTGAAATTCAAATTAAAGTTTCCTTTTTTGATGATAGTTTGATTGTAGGTATGTGTTAATCATACATATAAATCAGCAAAGTATGTAATCTAAATTCATTCAAATCTTCAAATTTGAGTATATTTTTTTAAAGGTATGTGTTTCATTTGAATTCTTATAGATGGGTATATACCCTAAAACTGAAAGTTATGAAAAATATATCCGAATTTGACTTGAATTAACGCATTTAAAATCATGGTGCCCAGGCACCATGGTGTCTCATTCCGTTATCATATATATATATATATATATATATATATATATATATATATATATAGGAGATATCTAGTGCAAACCCCCTTTACCGTGAAAACTCCGTGAAACCTACGTGTAAAAGTTTTGAAAAATTCTCAAAAATTTATCATACGTAGGGGAGATGAGGTTCTACAACCCTGTAAAATTTGAAGACCAAACTCAATTGCATTTGAAAGATATAAAAAGACAAATTCAGTATGAATAGTGATTTTTCACTATTTAGCACTATTCATTTTGCAATTTGTCTTTTTCATATCTTTCAAATGCAATTGAGTTTGATCTTCAAATTTCACAGGGTTGTAGAACCTCACCTCCTCTACGTATGATAATTTTTTTGAGAATTTTTCAAAACTTTTATACGTGGGTTTCACGAAGTTTTCACGGTAAGGAGGGTTTTCACTGGATATGTTGCCTATATACAGGTTTATAGAATCTCATCTCCCCTACGTATGATAATTTTTTGAGAATTTTTTAAAACTTTTACACGTGGGTTTCACGGAGTTTTCACGGTAAAAGGATTTTACCCGTGCGCAGCTTCGATCGTCCATGCCCAGCGACCCAACTCCCACGCGTTCATTTCTCATTCCATGACGGGGCATCATCCGCAATCCGTTGCCCCAGCGATAAACCGCTGCACTCCCATGACTTCCTCACGACCCCGCACCACCTCTCCCTCGATCACCGCTAAACCCAACCCGCCCTGGCCCCTACCGCTACATGCGACTCCTGCTTCCATCTCGCCTGGGGAGGTGGGAGCACAGAGGCGAGAGGAGACATCGGCGGGCGGCCGGATCAGGATCTAGACGACACTCTCCCTCTTGCTCTCCTTCCTCTCCTCACCCTACGCGCTATCGCCGCCTCCCTCTCCTCTCATCTCCCTCCTCCCGCCGTCCTCTCTAGCAATGTTGCCGCTGCCTCCTCCCAAAGGTGGCGTAGTGGACAGAGGAGATGCGTTGGCTGGCCCCACCTTCCCCACCACCACTAATCCCGCTGCTGTGTGCTCTGTCCATGTATTCCCCTCCCCATCCCTCCTTCATGAATGGCAAGCAGCGCTGAGACCAGGATCTATCCCTCTTTGGATTATTTGGTGGCAATTACTTATGAAAGACAAATAAATATGTAACAAAATCTTAATCTGAAGTCACATTTGAAAGGATCGAGGATGGACGCCTAGAGGGGGGGTGAATAGGCGTTTTACAATTTTCTAAAACAACGCAGCGGAAAAGAGATCGGAACTTCCGATATGGAGTCGGAGGTTCCGGTGTCTAATCGGAATATCCGATACAAGGTCGGAATATCCGATTAGAACAGAGTCTAGTGAATTGCAAAACTAGTTACGCCTAAACACAAAATGATTTCTACTCGAAGCTAGCACAAACAAATATTAGCAACTAGTAGTAAAGCTAGCTAGCGAAGTAATCAACCCTAGATAGATCAATTCAATACAAGATAGCAAAGTAAAGCAATAAGCACATGTAAAGAATTGACACGGTGATTTGTTTACCGAAGTTCGGACTTCCTCCAAGGAGGTTCCTACGTCTTCGTTGAGGAGGCTCGGTCACACTTGAGCCGGGTCTTTTCCAACCCTATTCCTCGCCAATCTCGGTCACACTTGAGATGTGGCTTCACTTCTTGATTTCTTCCCTTTCGGAGGCGAAATCGGACCTTCAACAAACTTCTCACGGCACACCACACACTTTGTTGCTCGTGAGCGACGCCTAGCCGTCTAGGAGTCTTCAAACTCCAAGAGTAACGAATCCAACAAATGGATGATCTAGGACATGAACTCTAGTGCTCAAGATGTATCTCAATCTAACACTCTTAGCACTAACTTTCACTTCCCACACCTCACTCAAAGAGGGATCACTAAGATCAAAGGAGAAGGAGCAAGGAGGAACACTCAATCCACTCCTAATCACAACACAAGTTTTTAGAGCTCTCTCTAGCTCATGAGATGACCAAGGAGCAACAAATGCATCACAAGGTATTCTCTCTACTCCACTAGCTCAACCTCTTGTTTAGCCCTTCAAAAATATCCTCAACTCTATCTCCCAACCGGCCAAAGGGGGGTATTTATACCCCACACCCAAACACTAGCCGTTGGAGCAAGAAAACTAGCCGTTTTACACACATCGGAACTTCCGATCCCAACATCGGAACTTCCGACCAGGCAAAAACTCCAGAACAAACTCAATCCAATAAACACATCGGAACTAACATCGGAACTTCCGATACATCGGAACTTGCATCGGAACTTCCGATCTGGGCAGAGAGGCACCTTACAGAAACCTTTCAAAAAGTTTCTAAGTCTACATCGGAACTTCCGATCCAACATCGGAACTTCCGATCAAACATCGGAACTTACATCGGAACTTCCGATCATGCAAAAAATCAGCACACTTGCAAACTAAAAACACTGATCGGAACTTCTGATTTTCACGATCGGAACATCCGATTTGACCAGAGAGCACCCTTTTTGAGTTTAACACTTATCGGAACATCCGATCCAAAGATCGGAACATCCGATCCTCACAGAGGAGCACCTGAGACTCAGACAACTTAGCACCGGACCTACCGATGGGTCGGAACATCCGATCCTCTGATCGGAACATCCGATCCAGACAAAAAGACAAACAAACCCGGTGTACGTGATGTGTATTGTGTTTCTCATCTATTTAAGGATAGATAGCACTTGAGCACAGAGACACTTCTAAATCATCCACGTTGCATCCCTCTTAATAGTACGGCACGCCTATAACTAGACACTCTATCTAGTTACCTTTGACGCCGCACGCGATCAATCCCCTTTGGGGTCTTTATGATCTTCAGTCATACTCATTTCCCCGGGATTGTCACTTCGCTCTCTCTTGAAGTCCTCATGATTTATGATCATCTTCTCTTCAAGATAGTCACCCTGCTCTACTTCTCTTTTACCGGATCATCACCCGGCTCTCACAACATCTTGTTCATCTCCTCTTGATGAACATTCTTTTCTTTCCTTCTCAACGAGATCTCCTCTTGACGTTCATCACCTCATGATGTCGTCCTTGTCCCGTTTCTTTATCTTAACCATCATTGGACCTAACCTGGCTCAATCATCACTTATGAAAATAGTTAGTCCAAGATGCATAGTTGTCTCAATCATCTTTGCACTCAATTAACACATAATGAATGCCTTCATAATGATTGAGCACAACCTAAATCAATTTAAATGAATAATTGTATTTGTGTCTTAAGTATATTGATGCAACTAATGCTTCGTTATACTCAAGAACTATCGATTATCCTTAATCGATCACAAGAACACCATCAACTCATGATGCAATGTTCTTTGATTATTAAGAGATAAACGACCTCAATTTAAATCTTCATTTAAATTGATATGAGTATACAATAACTACACAGGTTTTCATATACTCATTTTGATGGAAAGTAATGATCCATAATATGTGGAATGTATGGAAATGATCGTTACTCTAAGCCATCAACTATAAGATAAACTCCTCAAAGATATGTGCATACATATAATTGATCTTGAATCAATATGCACGTATCCAATTTTATTTCTTTGGAGCATATCCTATGATACCATGAGTATACTACAACTATGCATGTTAAATGTATACTCAAAGATCTAGTTTCAATGTCTTGATCCTTTATATGTTGTAATGAGGAATAGATCAATGCAATGAAACATTAAGTTAGAGTGTGAACTCCCCCTAAATGTGTGCATCCATGTAATATATGGATTGGGAAACATGATACACAGTGTTTGGTTAAAGCAGTGGAGAAATTCATACTTCAACTTAAATCCTAAGTATGCAATAAAATAATGAACATTGATACAATGCATACCTTGGGTTTTCCATTTTCTATCCAAATGTGAGACTACTAAACATAAGCTCAATAAATATGTTAGTCTCATTATAAATTAGATTTGTCAATGATCATCAATCATCCTTGATGAGACGAAAATAGTAATTACCTAAATATTAGTCTCATATTAGGATTTGTCATTAATCACCAAAACCAACTTAATGGATCAACCTAATGGAGGTTGTACTTACAACATTGACTAGTAGTGGTGTTCTAGTATGAAATGCAAATGTGTGCTTATTTTTGGATAATTTGCTTGTTCATCCAGTTAATGATTTATTCTAATTTGATAAATGTTTATGTCTATCCAGATATGGAATGACATGTAGACATATTTCTTGCCCAATTTCATCGTATGAACTACCACACAATGGTTTTGTCGGTGTTTCGAGCACCGGCCAATGAATTTGTATAGGTAAGAGGGGGGTGCACGCTCCCTCTCCTCGACGGCTTACTCGGGTGAGCACAAGATGTATCTTGGTTGAGTGACGTCCCCTACTCGGTTCGTGTGGGTTTGATTGTATTGATTCTCGGTTGTCCGTCGTCTTACATGCTCGCTCCCTCCCCCTTTATATAGGCGAGGAGGAGGTTACATTGTTGCTTAAAGAGAAAAAAATGTGCTCTTAGCGCGCAAGTGGCGGTGATGGGAGGTGGCCGAAGCTCCCCCTTTTTCTTGCTGGTCGGCGTAGTTGTTGCGCCTTGTAGTAAATCACGAGTTGGGGACTTGTGCAGCTGCGTCATCATTACGGCCAGCATTTAATGTCGCTCGATCGCAATAAATCTTGTCGCTTCTTTCGAGTTCGCCAGGCTTGGTCGTAGCTCACGGCTTTTCCTCGGCGTGGTAGCTTTAGGCCGGCAGCTTGGTTCATTACGCCCTTCGGGCTGTGGGAACACCATGGCACAGGTACTCGTCGTAGCCCAGAGCCCCGTCTGGTCGGAGAGGTGCAGGGGTCTTGTTCCGTCTTGTGATCTGGTGGTTAAAAAGCTTTGATGAGTCTCAGGCCGGGTCTTGGCGCCTTCCGTGGAATCTCTTGAGCCCCAGTGGTCGGAGAGGCGGTCGAGGGTTTAAATCTTCTTAGTCGTTGCTTTGCGGTGTCGGGGAGGTCCGATCGCGTATATATCTGTGCCGGGCACCTTCGTTCTTTGTGTCAAGTGGTCGTAGGGAAGCGAGATAAATAGCGAAGCGTGGCATCGGGCGCTCGGGCGATGGTCGCCGGACCCGCCAGCGCGGGCGCAATAGCTGGTCGTCGAGCGCCATGGTCGTCTTGGCCGAGCGTAGCGCGGTGATCGCCGAGCGCCATGAGTCGTCTTGGCGCTTCCAGGCCCAGTGATATGCGAACACATGGCCTTCGAGTCGCCGGCGCCGGTAATCGCCACAGCGGACACGCGTGGCGCCGGAGTCGTGCCTTGGTATGATGTCATACTGGCGGCTGCGTAGCGCCCGTGTTAGCGTGCTTGGCCAACTGATCATACTGGCCCAGTCGATAGCGCCCGGTCGGCCGCCCGGCGATGGATGTTAATCGTCGAGCGCCATGGTTGTCTGCCGGCGCTCAGTGGTATCGCTCCAGCGAACACATAGCGCCCGGGTCGTGCCTTTTAAGCGCGCGATGTTGTCGCCCTGGCGAGCAACGTAAGCGCCCCGTGTTAGCGCGTGACATTAATCGCCACTGGCGGACCATAAGCGCCCGGTCAGCCGCCGGCGCCGATGATAATTGTCGTCGAAGCGCCATGGTAAATCTTGCGCTTTCATGGCCTTGGTAATCGCCGGCGAACACATAGCGCCGGAGTCGTGCCTTTAGCGTATGATGAGCTGTGTCATACTGGCGGCACGTCAGCGCCCGTGTTGGCAATGCCGACCGGTGGTATACTGGCGGTTCACGTGGCGCCGGGTCGAGCATTTAGCGTATGATGAAATTTGTCATACTGGCGAGCACGTGGCGCCCGTGTTGAGTCCCATTTTACGCCCGTCGCTGGTGAGGACCAGGAGAGGTAAGCTGGCAGCGCTTGCCTTCGTTGGCTCGGCGCGCTCTCGTGGGGCTCTGGCGAGTGATCGAGTGGAACACAGGCCCACTCGCGAGAAGGTCCCCTAGCGGACAATCCCTGGCGCGTCAGGCGTCAGGCGCCCAGCTGAAGCGATCCATAAGAATCTTTCCTTACTCGATCCGTGCTCCGGACCTTGGATGGATTCGATCAAGAGTGCGGTGACACGCCACCGTCGGCAGGTTAGAGGCGTGAGGTGTGATCCGGGCGTGAGTTAAAGCGATTGGGTCGTCGCCGAGCCCAACTAGAGGCAGTGAGGGCTCGCCTTGTCCTCACCTCTTGCCCATTTTTCTTGTGGTGGATATCATCGCCGTCTCTTGCCTTAGGGACCACGAGGGTCGGGCATGAGTCGGTGTGTATATCTAAAAGTTAGAGAGTTGGGAAATCGAAACGCTCAGCCAGTGGGAGGCATTCTGACCGATCGTGGAGTCGACCAGCTTAGGCACTTCCTTTCTTAGTCAAGCACTACTTAGGCGCTTAGTAGCCGGCCAGAAAGCGTAGTAGTAGTACTTTGGTGAAAGGTTGGCCGATCTTGGGAGGACAGGCGATTGGTTGTGTCAACCTGGGCAGCGGGACTCTTGTAGCCCCAGAGTGAAGTGGCGGGGCGATTTGTTTATTCTGTTACCGCGCCACTTGAAGAAGTAATAATGCAGTGTGTAGAAGAAGGTATTCACTTATCTTTCTTTATGGTGGCGAGTTTTTGTTCAGCGCGAAATTGGCGGTGCCGGTTCCGCGTCGCTTGCTTTGGTAACCGGCTTCGCCGCCGGCTTGAAAAGGTGCGATGCGTCATGAATCTTTGGCGGGTATCCGTGGCGTCGCCGTTTGGCCGGATCGCCTTTATAAATAGGCGGAGGGTGAAGCGGCCAGGACTTCATTCGGCAACGTTGAGGCAATTGTCGACTTGTTTTATGGTGCCTCGCTCTCATTCCCGTTCAAGGATGAACCACCGATCGATGAGATCGTGGGACTCCCCGCAGCGAAGCGAGAGGATGAGGAGGAGTTGGGGCGATGGTGGCCGTCTTGTAGTGGCGGCCCGTCGGAGCAGAGGGTTGGCCCAGGAGCTGCTGGAGGCGGGAGCGGAGGAGGCGAAGCGAGGCGCGACAAGCCGCGGTCGTCGGTGAGAGCACGCCCCGCGCGCGCTGAGCAATTGGGGAAGCGGGCGCCGTCCTCCCAGCGCTCCTTCTCCTTCGGGGAGCACTGGAGTCGGCCGCGACATCTAGGAAACTCTTGCGGCGGCCGTCTTTGCCGTCGCCCGTCGTCTTGCGTACTCTTCTCCGGCAGTCCCCTGTGTCGGACTTCAAGCTCCCAGGGGACCATAGAGTCACCGAGCGCGGCTAGCTTCTTGAAGGTGCGTCGGGCGGATCAGGCTCTCTCTGCGGGTTCGCGACCAGGCTATTTTCTTTGTCTTGTCGCGGCAAAAGTGAAGCGAAGCCGAAACTGCTGAGAGGGCGACAAGTCAGGAGATCAAGCTGTCGTGAGGAAGACCCTTAAGCGAGAAAAAGCTTTCTTGGTTTTAGACTTTCTTGTTTCTAAAGAATGTAAATCTTAGTTGAATTGGAAGAAAACAAAGGTGTTCGGGTTTTACATGTATTTTTAGCTATTTTCGGTTTGTTGCGGTAAGACATCTTAGGGGTCATGGTTCTTGGAGTGCGGGGACCAGCAGGCGGTGTCGACATGTTCGGCGTTTTCAGAAAAAGTAGAAAAAGCGAGTTTTGCGCGGCGTTAGTTCCGAACAGCAGTATACCATCTGTTCTGTCTCTCTTTTTCCTTAGCGAGATACCGCCACTTATGCTTAGTAACGGCTGAAGCGTGGCCGTGTGGTACTCGGAGTCGGAAAAAAAGTAGAATGAAAACGATCGGGTGAATAGCCGGCCGTTGAGCGGGATGTCGGCAGAAGTGGAAAAAATGCTCTCGTAGGCCGTAAAAAAGGTAAACATGGTAATGAGCGAGGTAGAAAAAAGGGCTAAAGGTAGAATGCGCTTAGCTTTTCGATGTTCGAGCGTTTGACAAGATATTGCATCCGGGATCCTTGGCCCGGTAAGTGCAGTCGAAGGACCTCTACTACAATGAAGGGCCCTCCCAGAGAGGAGAGCTTGTGCTTGCCTTTGTTGGATTTGGACACAGTGTGAGAACAGGTCGCTTTGTGTTGAGCCTTCGCCCTCTAACCTTCGGCGATGGTAGTGGCGTCGCGATGTCTGCTGGTATTTGGTGGCGAGCGGCGGCGACATCTCGCGCTTCATCGGCCGGTCGACGGCGTCTTCTTTGGGACTCGAGCCCCGGGTCTCGAGGCTGAACCTTTGAAGGCGTAGCGTAGTCCAAGTCGTCGGTAAGATATTACGCTCAGAATGCGGGAAGCGGCGTGAACGTCGGTCGGGTGGGGTGATCCGTAAGCTCAAATGCGGGAGGTACCTCGGGCCCAGCGTCCGGCGTACCTCTTCGATCGATCGAAGGTCGCGGCTTGAGCCCTTGGAGGATCATGCGTTCGCGCGTTCGACTTGGCGTTGCTCGTGGGTGGCGGCGGCAGCCCAATCAGCGGATCTTTGAAAATTGTGAGCTCGAGAAACTCCTTTCGGTGAAGCTGCGTTCCGTTGTCGGTGATGATGGAGTTCGGGACTCCAAGCCGGTGAAACGATATTGCGGATGAAGTCGCCACTGCTGTGAAGTGATTGTTGTGATCGGCAGGCTATCCACTTGGTGAACTTGTCTATCGCAGCAGCGGTGGGTGAAGCCGGCGCTTTCTTGAAGGGCAGGCGGTCCGAGTCCCCAAGCGAAGAAGGGCGGTGATAGGGATCGTTTGGAGTGCTTGCGCCAGGGAGGTGAGTTCTTGCGGCGAAGAATTGGCACCTTCGCCGCGTCCGGATGATCCGTTCGGGTCGGCTCTGGCGAGTTGGCCGATAGAAACCTTGTCGAAGGCTTTCCAGGCTCGTGACCAGCGTGGTGTCGCAAACCATTGTGGATGTCGCGGAGTGGCTCTCTTCCTTGGTCAGGACACATACGGAGGATTCGGAGGAACTCCTTCTGTAGAGGTCGTTCTTGGAGTCTGAGATTTTGCCAGCGAAGCGGCGGCGGGCCTCGATCGGAGTCGTCGAGGAGAGGGAATCGATCGGTGCGTCGATGAAGGATTCCTCCAATCGGTCTTTGGTCATCGGGGCGTTACAACCCGGCTCGGCCATTTCGGCCTTTGTGATTCGCTTGGCCGTCGTCGAGGCGTCGGTTCGGATGGATGCTTGGTGTAGGTCGAGGGCGAAAATTCCGGCGGGGACGGCCCTCTGCGGGGCGAGACTAGCCAGGTGTCGGCCTCTCGGTTGTTAAATGCAGCTATGATGGAGCTCAAATCCTTTGAACTTCTGCTCCGGTTTGCGTACCTCGGCGATGGCGCCATCCGTCGTCGCGAGTTACTGCGGCCTTCATGACTTGATCGGCGACCCGATTTGAGTCGCCATGCCGCATAACATGAGCTCAGAGTCGGCGATGCGAGAACCGATAACGAGGGCCTCATACTCGCGGCGTTGTTGGTTGCGTCGAAAAGTAGCGGATGGCGTCTGAAGCTTGTTCTAAGTGGTGAAAGAATGGCGACCCGGCCGGCTCAGTTTTGGTGAAGGACCGTCAGTACATCGTCGATGCTCGGGGTCTTCGGCGGAGGTGGGGCACAGGCCCGGTCCACTCGGCGGCAGTCGGCTAGAACTTGAGATTTTATGGCAGTCAGGAACATAGGATCGTCATGCCCATTGAGCTCAGTGCCACTTGGCAATTCTTAGGGCGTCAGCGGTTATGGATGACCTCGGCCAGGTGGTAGGGAGGGTTACCCGCGAGCGTGGTCTTTGGTTGAAATAATGTACCCGGCTTTCTTTTCATGATCGGAAGGCGTAGAGCATCTTACGAATCTGAATCTGCGATGCCTTGGACTCGGAGAAGTGCCGCTAATGAAGTAGGCCGTGGTTTGGATCTTAGGACGGCCGCCTATTCTCGCTCGCTCGCGACAAGTGCCGTCTTGGCGACCTGGGTAATGGCGGCAATGTAAATGTGAAGGCTCTTACGGCGGCAAGGCGACCGGCACGGAAGGTGGTCGAGGAAAACCTTTAAGCGCGTCGGCGTCCTGAGCCTCGCCGTCCGGTGAAGTGGTCGGATTTCCTCGAGGAGTTTGTATAGAGGCAAGCGCGTTCGGCGGCGGGGCGTGAAGCGACTTCAGGCAGCTAGGCATCCGTCGACCTTTGGGCCCCTTTGAGGTTCTGATCGGCCCCATCATAAGATCGCGAGATCTTGTCTCGGTAACCGATCTGGCCTTCGGAGATGATGAAGCCGAGTAGCTTCCTTAGGTACCCAGCATTTCGGGGTTGAGCGATCTTGAGCGGCGAAGGTTCGCGAAAGTCTCCCTCGGTCGGCGATGATAGCCGCTGGTCTTCACAGTCTTGACAGCGATGTAGTAATCGGCGTGCGCCTCGACATTGCGGCCGTCAGTCGGAAAAGCGGTGCATACATCTACGGTATGTAGCCCCAGCGTTTTTGAGGCCAAAGCGGCATTTGTCCGCGTCTTGAAGAGCGAAAGCCGTGCGGAGTGATGAAGGAAAGTCGCGGTGGTCGTCTTCTTTCATCAGCGATCTGGTGGTACCACTGAGTAGGCATCCGAAAGGGCGAGGATTAAGCACCTGCGGTGGAGTCTACCATTTGAGTCGATGCGAGCGGAGGGAATGGATCTTCGGACATGCCTTGTTTGAGGCTTGTGTAGTCGACACACATTCTCCATTTCAGTCTTCTTTTTTACAAGCACGGGGTTTGCTAACCACTCGGGTGTGAGCTTCTTTGATGAACCTGCGGCCAAGAGCTTGGCTATTTCCTCTCCTATGGCCCAGCTTTCCTTCGTCGAGCCAGCGCGGCGTTGGCGTAGTCTAGACCAGGCCGGATGTTCGAGGAGTGCTCAGGCGGCTTCCCTCGGGATCCGGCATGTCGGAGGCTTCCATGCGGCGTCGGTTAGCGCGGAGGAAGTCGGCAGCGCTTTCCTATTGTAGCGAGCGTGGTCCCGTCCGGCGGTTTGGTGGGTCCTGGAGTCGACCTCGATCGTCTTTGTGTCCTCGGACTTGAAGGAGCGTCCGGACTTGCTAAGTCGGGAAGCGGACTTCGGAAGTCTTGCTCGGGCCCGGCGAGCTCATGAATCTGACGGCGACGCCGAGGCCAACTTCATATTATCTTTCGCAGCCGTGGCGAAATTGGAAAAACCGCGATTCTGATGATCACCCATGCGGCCGGGCATCTTAAACCAGTAGGTGTAGTTGGGGATCGCCATGAACTTCGCGTAGCATGGTCTCCCTAGGATGGCGTGGTAGGAAGCGGGAAAATCCACGACCTCGAAGGTGAGGTCTCGGTGCGGAAGTTGCTTAGGGCTCCCGAGCGTGTGCAGGCGGTCGACTGCCGGCGGGTGGGCTTTCTTTGGCGAGCAGGCAGTGAAAGGAGTGCTCTGCTTGGTCGAAGGCTCGGCGGGGAGATCCCCATGGCGTCGAGGTCTCAACGTAAAGGATGTTGAGGCTAACTGCGGCGATCCATGGCACCTTAGTCGAGCGCTTTGTTCCCACGATGGGGTTAATGGACGGCGGGTACCTCCTGGTTGCGGGGCGTGGTCGGGGTGGTCGGCCGATCCAAAGGTGATCGGGGACTCAGACCGCCAGAAGGTATTTATGCAATTTGGGCTTGCGCGAACACCTCTCGTGAGCTGAAGGCGCCTCCGGTCGGCGTAGCTTCTTGGTCGCCCGAAGATCATGAGGCATTAGTCGGTCTCGGGAAAGCGTGCCTCTCGATCTCGGTGGTCGGCGTGAGTCTTGCCTCTTTCCTTTGCCAGATGGCGTCGTGGGGTTCGGAGCAGCGAGGACTTCCACGATCCGTACTTGTGCTGACGGGGTATCAGTGGTTCGGACCGTACTCTCCATCGGCTTCGAAGTGGTCGAGGGGTTCTTAGGCCTTGCGGCTTTCCGGCGGTCGTAACCGCAACCGAGGCGGTCCTCGCGGACTTTGTTTGCCGTGGCGCTTTCGCTTGTCGGGCGGTCGGAGGAGGAAGGCTGGGCTCGGTGCAGTCCCTGGCCGACTTCCCTTTGTCGAAAGATGACATCTCGGCCTCCTCGCGGCGTGGTTGAGTGGCAATGTCCGGGAGTTCTTTGGTGGTCTGAGCCGCACCAATTTATGGACCAGGGTCTTGGAAGTGGTGCCGTAGATGAATGCCCCCACGACATCGTCGCGGATGTCGAGGAGCTCGTTACCTTGTTGGGAAAAGCGTCGGATGTAGTCCGGAGGCTCTCACTGACTGCTTGCAGCCTTCAGTCGAATTCCTGGTAAACGTAGGTGCCCTGGAAGTTGCCAGCGAAGTGGTGCTTGAGTCGGCCAGTCCGGATGATGTTGGCGGGCGGTGTCGAGCCATGCACGGTGAGTCGCCAAGTAGATGGGAGGTATTGGATGACAAAAGGTCGTCCGTCGCTCCCAGCCCGATCTTGGCCGGTAATCTTCGACCATACCTTTGGGGTTTGTAGCCCTAGCGTGTAGCTATGTTGGCGCCCGGAATCGCGAGGCAGCGGCTGAATCCACAGCCCGAGAATACCGTGGCGAGGCCATCGAGGCTCGAGGCTCCAGTCGCGGAGAAGCCATTGTCGGCGGTCTGGCCAAGGTCGGTCGTTCCTCATTCTTCAGCGTTTGGAGGGTGGTGCGGCGTCGCGTTCGTCCCCCAAGCGTTGGTGCCAAAGTGCGCTTGATACTGAGAGTTGCGAAGTGTGTTGCCCTTGTTTAGCTCAAAGCGGCCTCGGATGGCGTGTGGCGCGGGCCATCGAAGCGTCCGAGCAATGCGATCAGTGGCCATCACAGCGTCTTCTTGCCGTTTCGCTCCACCAGGCCGGAGGTTACGGTGGGTAGCCTTGGTGCGGGATCGTGCGGCACCGGGAATCTGCGAGGCGGCATTCTTCTTATGCGGCGATGTTTTAGCCGTGGGGAAAAAGCGATGAATCGTCCGTCCCACCTGTTGGTGGTGGACTGGCGTCTTGTGGCCTTGCCAGTGCAGTGGAAGCGGCCGGCGAGAAACGCTGCTCAGTCGGCTGGGGCTTGTCGAGCTTCGGCCTTTTGAGCCTCGGCTAAATCGTCGTCGCCCGTGAAGGTCGGCCGGCGGCAGTGATCCTCCTCGGTGTGTTAGCGGAGAGTCTTTGGCGTGGCCGGGGTAGCGGCGCTTTCTTGCGATGTCGAAGTCGTGATAGCGTGGTGCATTCTTATCTCTTCCTCCGCTAGAGCCGTAGTCGGGAGGAGTTGTCAGTGGTGGTGGTCGTCGGGGACATGGCCGACCATTGCCCGCAGCCTTGGTCGCGGCGGGTCACGCCATGCTTGCTCGATGCCTCCGTAGCGTCGCTTGGGGTGATGGGGCCTCTGGCGTGCCCGGCGTCGGGGGTCCGTCGCGGGGACCTCGGCCGGAAGTCTCTGAAAGCGGTGAGGCGTCGGGAGTCCTCGGTGGACACTTGGCAGGAGTATGGCGAGGGCGATCACTATACGTCCCGTAGTGGTGAATTGGTAACGAAGTCGAGGGGCCAAAGCGGATCGGCCATATCGGCATGGCGATGTCGGAGAAAGAAGGAAACCGTCGAGAAGCCAGCGGGAAAATGGCGGTGGCGTCGTGCACAGGCCTACAGCGGCATGCTATAGCCGGTGTTTGAGCACCGGCCAATGAATTTGTATAGGTAGAGAGGGTGCACGCTCCCTCTCCTCGGCAACTTACTCGGGTGAGCACAAGATGTATCTTGGTTGAGTGACGTCCTACTCGATTCGTGTAGGTTTGATTGTATTGATTCCTCGGTTGTCAGTCGTCTTACATGCTCGCTCCCTCCCCTTTATATAGGCGAGGAGGAGGTTACGTGTTGCTTAAAAAAAAGAAAAAAGCGTGCTCTTAGCGCGCCAAGTGGCGGGTGATGGGGCCCAGCGTCGGCTCCCACCCTCGCTGTGGCAGTCGGCGTAGTTGTTCTTGGCTCGTAGTAAATCACGAGAGTTGGGGACTTGTCTTGCGCATTTAGCGTCATCATTACGGCCAGCATTTAATGCGCTTCGATCGCCAATAAATCATCGCTTCTTTCGATTGTAGGCTTGGTCATGGCTCACGGCTTTTCCTCGGCGGTAGTGGCTTTGGGCCAGGCAGAAGCTTGGATTCGGCCACAGCCCTTCGGGCGGCCAGGGTACCCATGGCCTGGGTACTCGTCAGGTTTGTTTAATCGTTAAAAGGAACTCATCACTCTTCTAAGAGATTAAGCGCTTCTACTGGGAAGCTCTACTTCAATTGCGGATCACATGTAAGCATCTATTACTAAACAATCTAAACCTGCCACTTGCCATTTCCTGTACTTTATTTTGACATGTGAAATTGTCAAGTGGTATATATATATATATATATATTCATAGTCGTTATACCAATGATTTCTCAATTAGTATATATGTTATTAAGCAAGTATTCACACGGTGGCCTCTATCCCTAGAAATTTTGACCTAAAACCATTTCAAGTGAGTTCACAGTGAAACACAATACATAATGCATTTGTATCACATTGCGTTGTTTTTCAGTTAAACGCAAAGTATTCACAAGGTGGCTTTGATTCCTAGAAAATTTGACCTGCAACCATTTCTACCGAGATAACAATGAACATGGTGAATTTGTATCACGTTGGGTTGTTTTTATAGTTAAACCACAACCTCATTGAAGTACATATAGATAATATAGGAATTCCTATAATATATTATTGTGATGAAATGTGATCACTGGTATCTAGGTAGTCAAAAGGTATTTATTTAGAGAATATTAATCAGCACCAGCATAATAAGGGTACAATTACTATCTTCCCATTTTCCTTTCCAAACTTTTCAGGAAATTTAGTCTCCAGAGGAGGTTCTAACACTCTAATCTCACCAATCTTCAATGATACTAGGAAGATTCGCGCGCTACGCCGCGCCGTGCGAAATTTGATAAAAAAATGATGAAAAGCGGGAAAAAACAGGAAAAACGAATTTACATTTTTTTTGGGGGGAAACGGCCAACGAAAGCCTTTTTTCCATGTTCCGGAGAAAACACGGTTCACGGAAATAATTTTTTCAGGCAAAACAAAGAAAGAAAACGGCTTTTCATATTTTTTTGTGGGGAAATAGCCACCGAAAACATCTTCCCCATGCTCCGGAGGAAAAACGGATCACGAAAACATTTTTTCAGGGCAAAATGGAGAAAGGGAACGGTTTTCTATATTTTTTGTTTTGGAAAAACGGGCAAGGAAAACATTTTTCCCATGCTCTGGAGAAAAATCGGATGACGATTTTTTTTCCGGGCAAAACGGATAAAGGAAACGGTCTCACAAATTTTTTTGGAGCGAAATAGCCAGGAAAACATTTTTTTTCGGGAAAAACGGAGGAAAACCGATCACGAAAACATTTTTTCGAGCAAAACGGAGAAAGAAAACGGTTTTACATTTTTTTGGGGGGAAAAACGGCCACCGAAAATATTTTTCGCATGCTCTAGAGAAAAAACGGACCCCAAAAACATTTTTTTGGGATAAAACGGAGAAAGGACCCGAACGTAAAGCGCGAGGACCTATTTGTTATAATTTTGGACCTGTTCGCTATTTTGAAAAATTAGTAAAGGGCTCGCTCGCGATTCGTACTTTACGGGAGGTCCTAAATGCAAAAGGGCAAACCAGGGACCTAAACGCGAACCGGGAAAAATATCTTCCTCTCACAAGAAATCGCGCGAGGACCTATACGTAATTTCGAAAAACCGGAGGGGCTTTTGCGCAAAAAATCGTCCGACACGTGGGGAGGCCGATTGGCCTCCGTTCTTAGGCCCCATAAGGTGGGCTACCATGCTATAATATTAGATTGCCTGGCCTTTGATGAATGCATTTGCATTTTGCTTGTGCCCTTACATGCTCATCTTTTGTCCCATGCAAAAAGTGAACACATGTTGTAGTTAGGGAAAATGTTCATTGCACAAAGATGTTTTAACCGCACTGGATATTCCTTTGCAAGCCATGATTTTGGAGTTTTGGAGTAATATAACATGAAGTTCTGATAGGAAAATAGTACCATCATGGATTAATAGCAACTACGAGAACACCCCGATCCATTCTAAAAATGCTAGATCCAACACTGGTAGCCACCTCTATCACTGCATCAGTTGCTCTCTATGGACTGGTGCTTCATTCTATTGGATCGACGTTGATATTGCATCAGTTGCCCTCTACGGACTAGTGCTTCATGCTGTTGGATCGACGTTGATCCTTACCATGATCTTGTGTAACACCCTAGTTTTCGCTTTCTGGAGAAAAACCTAATTTAAATAAACTAAATTCAAAAGTTTGGATTTTCCTTGGTGTTTATATTAACCTGGCATCCGTTCCCCCTCCAAAATCGGGAATTATTTCCCCTCCGGTCGCAAAATCGATTTTCCAGTTTCCGCCGGTACCCGAAATTTCACCCGAGTCCAAAAATGCTCCAAAAATCCCCAAACCACTTCAAATGTGTTCCAAATATTCCAAAATGATTTCAGAAATCATTCTCCGGATTTTTGGACCTCCGTTCCTATTTTATCTCGCACAGCTTTTGTTTAATGCCTGTGATCCGCGCCCGAATATTCAATTCCACAAAAATCGTCCAAATTCAACCAAACCAATTTTATTGGGTCCCAAATATTCTAAAATGGTTCTAGGAATTTTTAGACCATTTTTCCTAATTTTTCTCTAGGGCGAATCATTTGCGTAAAGGCGGACCAATGAGACGTTGCCACGTGGCAAGGGAATAGTGGTCATCTTCAACCTCCAGCCAAGCCAAAGAACAGAGAAGCTTGCAAGTGCAACAATGGCTAGGGCTTGATTTCAACACCCATAACTCCCTCAATTCAACTCCAAAACGCGAACGGTCGGTTGCGTTGGATCCGCAACGACGATCTCTTGGCATTCCCCACCTTCACTCACCGCCAATCTCACCGGAAACGGCCAGGTTAATGAAAAACCGATTTGCACTAAAACGTCATTATCTCGGCCGTTTCACCTCCAACCGGCGCACCACCACCTCCTTTCACTCCGTATAAGAATCCCGGTTCCGGGAGTGTGCTCCCCTTTCCCTCTACTCCATCCATTTGCCCGTGAGATCAAGAAAACCGACGGTGTGTCACACTTTTTCGGTGTTCTTCGAGTTCGTGCTCATATCTTCTTCTCCGGTGAGCCATTCTTCATGCCACTTGGTTCCTCGTGACCGTGGATGAGTCTAGATTCTAACCCAATCATCAATTTTAGGATTTCTCAACCGTGGGCGACGAATTTGGAGCTTTTGTCGTTTCGGCCGAACCTCCGTTCTTCGTCGATTTCTCCAATTCCGGTGAGTTTTGGTTCAATTCCTTCCTCCTAGATGTCGCTAAGGATGTCATCTATTGATTCTAGGCTTTTGTTTGGATCAATTCCATGCGAAAATGGGGCAAAAATCCGGTTTTTGGAAGAAGAGGGGGGCTCTGTAGCTTTGGGTCTGTTCTGAAACAAAATCCTCGCAAGTTACTGTAGCAAATAGTAACTTTTCTCTTTTTCTTGATTTTCCATCATTTTCCAACTTCGGAAGCTCATAACTTTCTCATCCGAACTCCGTTTGACTCCATTCAAATTTCTAAATTCATCTAAAATCAAGATCTACCTGCCAGTACTAATTTTATAATTTTTTGATTTTATTTATTTTATTTTATTTATTTATTGCCTCGTTTTGCGCGTAGTCGACGCTTCCGCCGAGTCCGCCGACCTCGCCGCCGGACTTCAGAAAGTTCAACCTTCTCGCTGTGACCGAGGCAAGTCTCCTTGACGCATTTTGATCCCATTGTTTATAAATATTTTCTACTGTTTTACAAATTGCATTGCTATTTATATTAAATGGATGATGTTAACGTTAGATTATTAGTTATACCTGTTGTTCCTACCTCCTTGACATTGTTATCCCTGACCCTTTGTCGCCCTAGTATAAGTACTCCACCAATATAAATGTTTTTGGAAAGGTATTCTTTAATTAAGGGAAAAGACTATTTTACAGACATTTTAGATAAATCAAATGGGATGGAATGCAAATTGGAGTTAGATGACTATTAATGATGATGTGGTAATAGTCGTTATGAAAGTAACCTGGGAATGGTGGTAGTTTCAATATTGCGGAGTTGGAGTGTGGTAGCGAATCGCAGTATGATTAGTATGAACTGGGGAAGAGTGGGAAGAGGTATGATATGAAGAATAATGGTCGGTAAAGTTAAATAAATAATATTGGGAGGCATACCTGTGGATCAAATAGAATAAGTGGTGAATTATATTTCGGTGGATTTTAACAAGAATATTATATGATAATCCTTTATGGAGATCGTGAATGATCCAGAATGTTTGGTGGTTTAGTGGATGATAATATTACGTATTCTTGGTGGATTAAAGTAGATGATTTAGAGGTGATAATGTGAAGGATTAAATACCTGACGTTATGAAGTGCTATCGGTGGATTGTAGCCTAAATGATTAGAGTCGATATCGTGAAGTATTCTCGATGATTTAGTCAATGATATTATCAAATATACTCGATGGATTCAGTGAATAATATTGAGAATCGTACTCGGTGGTTTAGTAGATGATTTTGTGAAGTATGGTGTTGCGATAACCATCTAGGTGGGATTATGTATAATGAGGAGTATATGTGATTTGTTTAGTCAACTTGGTGTCATTGTTTAGGAAACAAATATAGACAATGAATCAATGAAATCTCGGATTTGTAGAAGCTTTCATGAAATATGCTCGGGGATGAGATTATGAATTATTCTCGGTGGATCAAGTAGATTACAAAATTCATCCATGTATAGATGATGGATAATCGATAAGAAGACTTATATTTTGAGGAGATTGTTTCATATACAATGATGTCAGTAGCTTAGCATAATTTTGGAGTTATGATGGCACATGGTATAGATTTTACTTGTTGGAGTACTAAATTGGATTGGATTATATAGTGCCATGATAATAATGGGGAGTCTTGGTGGTCTCATGAATTTTGGAGATGATAAGAACGGATTATCATAATTTTTATCAAACACTGAGTTTTGTATTTTATAAAATAAACTATTGGTGGAATAGAATAGTACGGTAAAAATGCTTAGCCTCGCCATCGGTCAATATTCACCTATGGGTGGGACTTTCAATTATCTCTTGAAAACTTGTATTGGAAGTTATAGGCAAGGAGTATTGCCAATGGTTTACAAAATAAAAATAAAATGAAAAATGATTTCGACTTGGGCGGCATGGAATGTCGGGTGGAAGCGGACCAAGCCTTGGTTCTTTTGTGCAAGTACCGCCCCAAGTCAATTAAGGACCGACGCTTATGACTGCCTCCATTCTAAGCATTACCGTACAACCACATGTCAAAGTGGGCACGACCTGGCTGAATAATTTGTAGAAACCTAACTTAGACTCACCACTCGGTGTTGTGTGAGAGCCGGAAAGAGGCATTGTTGTTGTTGTTGTTGTTTTTCTCACACGGCGCAAGAGGGTTTCATCTTTGGGTGGAAAGAACCCTAACAATGGTGAAACCTCGTGGTGGGTTGGGTTAGGCATATACATTGTAAAGGCCTTGTCATGATATCCCCCGCCTAAGACACCTAAGGAAGTGTGCTAATTGCATGGCATCAAGGGAATATCATGTCTTGTGGGTAAAGCTGTACAAGCTCTGCAGAGTTAAAACTATTCGAATAGCCGTGCCTACTGGCCAAAGGCAAAGCTTCTTTGAATGCTTTCATCTTGGTAGACTTTGGGTTTTGATTTCAAACTAAACAATGTTTTGTTTTGGGATCCGGAGCGTTAGAACTCTCGGGTGTGCTTAAGCGGCTAAAGCCAGATAGGTGGAAGGAACCTGATTTTGTGAACCATGGCGGACAGAGCCATGTGATTGGATGGAACCCTGATTTTGTTGAGATGTGGCGGATAGAGCCTGTATATTAGTGAGTGGTGGTTAGAACCTTCACTACAATATTACATAATTCAATTAGTAAAAAGAATTGCTCAAATATGCTTTGTGAAAATTATTAATAAGTATGATTTGATAAAACTTGGCTTTATGCAAAAGAACCATATTAAGCCATCATTGGATAGCCTACATTGTGCATAATTTCCTAGACTTGCTGAGTACTTTATGTACTCACGTGCTACATTCTAATCCTCTCTCAGAAGTGAAAGAAGCTGTTCAAGATTTCCAACGACTAGGGTGCGTTCTTCACTCGATTGCCTGTGGGCATTTGGATGGGTCGCATTGGCGTTTTCGTCATCCGCTGCAGTTGTTCAAGTTGTTCAGCCTGTTCAGGCCGTAATGGTAAACCTTGACCATAAGGTCTTTGCTTTTATTTGGTATTATTCTGATTTAGTTATATGTATTCGTGATATGGTTGTTGATTCATCACTTTTGACTGTGTGTACTAGCTACTGATCTGGGACTAGTACAGAAATACACAGAGGACTCCGGATAGCCGATCTGGGGGCCTACATCTTGGCTAATGATCTGCTATCCCTTGCTTGACATAGGTAAGACTGAGATGAGCATGTCATCACCTTTCAATTTCGAATAGCTTTTCACTGAACCTCCTGAGAAATTGTCGATTGGTAGTGGTAAGCGCTTCATGGTGAAAGCGAATTCCAGTATGTTTTGGTAATTGATTCAAGGTGGAAGGTGCTTCCAATATGATCTGTAGTTCCCAAGAATACGCAGTCCAAATTGTGATTCCTAGATTGAGAAAATCATTTTTGTCATATAATTAGGAATTTATGAGTACAATGATGTTATTTGTTAGCTGCAACAAAGTATGATGAAAAAAACTACAAGTGCACAATTGATGTGTTTTTTTACTTTATTCTAAAAATTAATTGTCTAAGTTATGCTCGCACGCTCTGTGCGGGCAGGCGAAGACGGTAATCAGGAGTCCCGAATCCCGATGATGCTCAATGTGCAGTGTGGTGATAATGTTCACATGCATGCCAGGCGCAGGTGCTGCACTGGCCACTGGGAGATGGCACAAAAGGCCGAGTACACACCCATGAACTAGTGACTCCACCGGCGGAGCCGGGCCTGGCGGGCTTGGGCTGTTGTCCAGGCTCAAAGCCTAATGACCATATATTAGGACTAGCAAATGGGTCGCTTAGTGATTTATCCATCAAAGTTCAGGCGTATGTTACATAGCAACTGGCACTCAGGCTCAGTCCAAACTTTTTCTGGCTCCGCCAATGAGTGACTCAATGCTGCCAACACCAACCCCAATGATGCCACATGTGGTAGTCACTGTTTGATGCCTTGTTAAATTTCTATCCACATTCTTTTACATGCTTTTTAATGATATAAATGCATAAGCAATAAAGGTTTTTAATCTTTGTTTAATGGTTCATCTTTGTGCAGAGAAAGGATAAATCAATATGGCAAAGTCTGTGTTCCGCAGCAGAGCACAGGCATGTATTGAAGTGTACTATGGAAAAATGTTGTATGCTACTGTTCATTTACAGAATTGTCGTATAGAGTGCTTGTTCTATCATATTGCGCTAATGTGATGCTTGTAGATATAAATATATGCATCACAATATTTTAATTGGTTAATTCGCTTTATGTATCAAAGAAATTATTGTTTGTGTAAGGTTTAGAGTTCCATGGCAACGCATGGGCACCGTACTAGTGTGTGTGTGAATTGGAAATAATATGTACATATCCAAATTGAAACTTTTGTAGAGTTCACCCTTTATTTTGACATCTAATGTATACCTTCGAGATTTCCATCTTTTCATTCAAATAGGACTAATCAATGTCAGACTCAACAAGTGTGTTAGTCTCATATTTAGATTTATCATTAATTACCAAAACCAAATGACAATATATATATATATATATATATATATATATATATATATATATATATATAGTATAATTGCCTAGGCCGCCATGGTTCCTGGCCATTGTGATTCAAAACGGGTATATCCCCCTATGTATTGCATGCGAAATTTTTAAATTTTTTTATGATATTGAGTTTAACCAGTTCACTAACTAGTTCAAACAAGTTTGAATTGAAATTCAAACTATACTTTTTGGATGATAGTTTGATTGTAGGTATGTGCTGATTATATATATAAATCAGCAAATGTTGTGATCTAAATTCGTTAAAAGTCTTTGAATTCGAGTATATTTTTCAAGGTATATGCTTCATTTAAATTATTATAGATGAATATATATCTAAAAATAATTTTTTTTAAATATATTTAAATTTAACTTGAATTCACGTATTTGAATTCGAGTGTGTGTATATGTGTGTGTCTATATATATATGAAAATGGTTCCATACCCCTGGGAGTACGTACTCCCACTCTCAATATACCGCATAAATGATGTTGCTATAACTCTTTATCCTTTTAAGTATACTCTAATACTGATTATAAGATACTTCAAAGTGAATTCTACGAAAAATTTCATTAAAGTCCACCCTTTGTAGCGTAATTTGTTTATATACTCTTTTTCATATGTAAAAAGAGTATAATCAGTATTAGAGTATACTTAAAAGGATAAAGATGTATAGCAACATCATTTATGCGGTATATTGAGAGTGGGAGTACGTACTCCCAGGGGTATGAAACCATTTTCATATATATATATATATATATATATATATATATATATATATAGAGAGAGAGAGAGAGAGAGAGAGAGAGAGAGAGAGAGAGAGAGAGGATCAATGTTCTTTATTTATAGGCAGGACGTAGCGCGGTTATTCGTGCCATGCAAAATGACAGTCTTCACTCTTGGCCCACGGTGCAACTCCCTCCCCTACCTAAATGTCTACACAGGCCGGGCTCAGGCCTCCAGCCCATTAACCACCCTTAACCATTACGCGCAGCACGATATAAACTCCCAAGAGCGCTCTCTCCAAACCCTACCCGCCGCCGCCGCCGCCGCAACGTCCTCCTCCAAGCAGTCTTCCGAGTAATTCCGACCCCTCGGCTCGAGCTCCAGCTCTCCTCCCTTTCGATCATGGTGAGTGATTCGCCCGAAACCCTATCCTCGATACGAGCCGGCTCCTCCGCCTCTGACACGCGCGTTGTTTTCGTCGCAGGCGGACGTGGATGTCGAGACGGAGGTGGCCGCCGGCGCCCAGCCGAAGAAGAGGACGTTCCGCAAGTACAGCTACCGCGGCGTCGACCTCGACGCGCTCCTCGACATGTCCACCGACGATCTCGTCCAGCTCTTCCCCGCGCGCGCCCGCAGAAGGTAACACCGCTCGTGTCTGACAGCTTTTGTGTGGTGTTTTTGTGTCGGTGATGTGTGATGGTGTGGATTTTGGGTAGGTTCCAGAGGGGTCTGAAGAGGAAGCCGATGGCCCTCATCAAGAAGCTGCGCAAGGCGGTGAGTGATGGTTTGCTTTTAATCGTTTGTTCCGAGTTGGGTGGTGAACTGTGAAATGCAAGCTTGTGTAGATCTGCTTTTTAACTCTGCTGCACTCCTATTTTTCGGGAATTTGTAATCTCATTGTATGGGTCAGATGAGCTATTTAGTATTTTACCTCGACCTTAGATCCCTATTTCTTTTAGTAATTAGTCTACTAGTTACGTGTTTGTTTTAGCAAGGAAAATAGTGCATTTACTTGAAAAATTGCAGTAGCAGTTAAAATGTCTTTTTTACCATGCACTGCACAGTCGGCCTTTAGAATTGTACGGCGGAGGCGATTTATTAGTCTTTAGCGGTTCGGATTGTCATTTTTATTTAGTGTAGATTTGTGGCACTTAGCTTAGCATTTAGTAATTAATCAATGTTGCTGAGCGCTAGAATTTCAGTTTGTTCTATTGTTATAACGATAAATATCGCCCGTTCTGGTGTTTCTATTATGCATAGTTGTCTGTACAGTAAATGTTTTTGTTGGATAGTAGTTTTGATAGGTCTTTGGATGTAAATTCTTCATTGATTGTTTCTATGTTTCCACTAAAATGGTTTTTTTCCTTCAATTTTTGAAATCTATGGTAAGATGCATTTTGACACTTTTTGTTGCTACCTGACTTCATCGGAGAAGTATTTAGTCCAGTTGTAATATTCTTTAGGACTTCATAGGAATAATAGCTAAGTGGCTATTGCTTGATTCTTCATCTTTATGCTGCTGTTTTGCAGTAGGAATACACCTTTTCTCATTTGAGGGCATTATTTGTTTAGGCCTAGTGTTTTCTACGACACTTGTAATACCCCGGCCCGTTAATGTGAAGGCCAATGTGGAGCAGTGGTGAGATTAGTCCTAAATTGTTTGTATAAAGTGAGTTGTAGTAGTATATAATGCCTGTTGGGTCCAAACATAGCACCTCCGGGTAGGGATGGCAATCAGGTGCGGCGGGTACGGGTAGTGCTCGCCCATACTCATACCCGCCAAACAAAATCTCTCCCACGGTTGTACCCACGAAAGGTGGCGGATAAAGAATCTCGACCATACCCGTCGCCCACAGGTACCCGTTACTCGTGGGTATACCCGTTTACCCGCCATCATCAATAATCCTTCCAACCAAAAGGCAATAAGAGCTAATGAGCAATGGTAGTAATACAATCCCTTTGATAAAATTGTAGGATTTAGCTACATTATGTGGATTGAAGAATGATTATCAATGATTCAAAATTTCAAATGCACATAGGGATAAAAATTAAAATAATACATGCAGACAAATGACGCATGGATACTCAAGTTTAACAATTAAAATAAAAGTAGTTCATCAGTCATCACACATGCTCAAGTTCAATAATTAAAATAGAAACAATTCATCAATCATCACACACATTACAAATCGTCCATCATGACATCACCAATAACAAATTACTAATATGAGGTACCACAAATTGGGGATCAAGGGACCAACTAGACGTCTATTATGGCCCACATGTTAGTAGAAGGTGGCGGTTAATTGGGCGGAACGGGTACGGGTGGAGCTCCCCCATACCCATACTCGTTTACTTGTCGGGTAAAGTTTAGCCCCCATAAATATACTCGCGGGCAACAAAAGAGGAACATACCCACCTCTATTAGGGTTTTTACCCGTGGGTACACGAGTAATCGGGTAAGATTGCCATCCCTACCTCCGGGTTAACCCTTCTACACGAAGTGATGTCGAAAGTGTAAGTGGGGTGCTATGCATGCGTGGGCTCGCCCCACGGTGGGTTGGACTATGAGCGAATTTTGGGCTCAGGGTGTTACAGATGGTATCAGAGCATCAACATTCGCTGCACAAGCGAGTGTGGGACATGGGCGCGGGCATATGACACATGGCGCGGGCGGGTCCGGAGTGGCTATGTGGCATGGCATATGTACCAGTACTGGACGCATGACCGTGTAACGAGGGGTGGTTTTGGGTGTGTCCGTGTATATGGTGTGCTGCCGAGGGTATCAACCCTTAAGGGGGGTGAGGATAATACCCTAGCCCGTTAATGTGAACGATCACGTGGAGCAGTTGTGAGATTAGTCCCACATTGTTGCATAAAAGTGAGTTGTAGTAGTATATAATACCTGTTGGGTCCAAATATAGCACCACCGGGTTAACCGTTTTATATGAAGCGCGGACGAAAGTGTAAGTGGAGTGTTATGTCCATGGTGGGCTGGGCCATGAGCTAAATTTGGGTCAGGGTGTTACACTTGTTTGCTATTTTGGTCCCACTCCAACATAATCGTGTGCTATGTGCTTAGTTAGATTTTTTATTTATGAAAGTTAACGTGTGAACTAGCCGTATTCAGTAGGGGTGGAAACCGGTCGGATAAGGGCGGATATTTCTCTTCCCATATCCTAACCCATATGTTTTTTTTCCAAATATGAAGCGCGGACGAAAGTGTAAGTGGAGTGCTATGTCCATGGTGGGCTGGGCCATGAGCTAAATTTGGGTCAGGGTGTTACACTTGTTTGCTATTTTGGTCCCACTCCAACATAATCGTGTGCTATGCATAGAACTGGGGGATACTGCCTCTTATTTTCAAACACACATATTGCAGCATTGACAATTTCAAACAAGAAATACAAAATCAAACCGTATGCTTAACATTTTAGATGCATCTGAAAATGCCTAATTGGATCGACTCATTTGGTAATCAATTTGCCTACATGTGTATATACCAATACTATTACCTAAAATCAGCAGGAGAAAACACACATATATGATGGATACCCTGGATTGACCATACAAGATGAGTGGAATTATCGCATAGTGTTTCCGGATGCCATTTTGCTGCCTCCAAAATATCTTTTCTAGCCCTTAAACAAAACTATCAAACATCCTACACAGCTTTTGACTTCACTAAATTACATAACATGGCATTCACATGCATGCATCAGACAGATATAAGGCCTACGAAACTATGAAAAGGAGCAATCACAGGGGGCATAAAAACAATCAGCCACAAGTTGCGAATGTATAGCAATTACGAGAAGAGCGGCTGAAACAATCATAAAAGGAACTACAAAAAATAATGCCATGTCAATATCTAGTCATCTTGCAAATGCTTTCAGGGTCAGGGCCATGTCTATGGTAGTAGTATCATCCGATGGCAACCCATCGCATCAATCACAAGAATCAAACGGAAACCGCTTGACATCCATAGGCGTGCGCAGTGGTATATCCCTTTATGACCAGAAAAGGCATCAGCCTTCGCAAACACTGGAATCAAAATGTCTATAGTAATAGTATTTATCCCTTTCTGAATCAAGTAGTAGCAAGTGAGACGCCACATCAATTTCATTTAGCCGTAATGGAAATCGACCTATCCCAGCACCAACTATTAACTACCAATTACTAAACTCCTATGGCTAGGAAGCATGCAACATAAACAAGATTAAAAACCATTTGTTTGTTCGATTAGCGGGTGGCACGAGGAACAGATCTATCAGTAGAGCCATCTGCGGGGGAGGTAGCTAAGCATATTACCATGAGGTTGGAGGATGCAGCCTTGGAGTGGAGCGACCTCCTTCGCAAACACTGGAATCAAAATGTCTATAGTAATAGTATTATCCCTTTCTGAATCAAGTATTTGCAATTTCATTTAGCCATAATGGAAATCGACCCATCACAGCACCAACTATCAACACTATCAATTACTAAACTCCTATGGCTAGGAAACATGCAACCTAAAGGTCCTAAACAAGATTAAGAAACATTTGTTTGTTCGATTAGCGGGTGAAGTGGCACGAGGAACAGATCTATCAGTAGAGCCATCCGCGGGGAAGGTAGCTAGGCATATTACCATGAGGTTGGAGGATGCGGCCTTGGAGTGGAGCAACCCCCAAAGGGTCGCCGCGGAGGCGTACATAGGGGGAGTGGCGGTGGCGCGGATGGGCTGAAAGTCATAGGGGGAGTGGCGGTGTGGCGGTTGTGGCTTTCCGCCTCCTGCGGGCTGGGGTTCATCAGATCAAACAACTCTCCTCCAATGTTGCTACCAAGAGGGGACGAGGATGCGGCGCTTGGTGCCGCGAGGCCGAGGATCCACTTGTCCATGAACTGTGACCGCTGCCACGCCGCCCGCTCCCCACGCTCCACTCCCTCATTCGCCTTCGAGCCGTTGTCCTTCGCCGCCACCTCGCTTTCCCCTAGAGGCTGGGAGTAGCGCTTCTCAAAATTTTGGGGGTGCTGCTGGGGCATAGCCGACACCCCCCTAGATCCGCCTTTGGGAGTCGGGGGAGACGCTCCGGCCGCAGGGGGGTGGGGGCCACAGATCAGATCTGGGCAGGCGAGACGTGGGACTAGCTCTCAGCAATGGGGATTTAGGAATGAGTGGGGGGCAACTGGGCGAGACTGTGACATGGGCTGGTCCCAGGTTCGGATATCCGAATATCCAGTTCCCGACCCATATTTCTCGGATAGTGCATGCTCCGAATCCGATCCGACATCCAGATTCAAATATCCGGATCCAGTCCCAAATCTAACCGAATATCTAGATTTCATCCCGAATCCGGTCCTGACCGAACTCGGATCCGGATCAGGCGGATAAAATCCGACCCGTTTTCACTCCTAGTATTCAGTAGCTTCTTTGTTATATGTCTGTCCTGACCAGTATTGCATTGCTTTTCGGGAATAGTATTGAGTTGTCAATACAATTATTCTTATAGGAAGATAAACCATTCAGTTATAACAAATTCAGGGTATAGATGGGGTATATGATTATTGGGTATTGAAAATCATTCTTCTGTAGTTTTAGAATTACTCTAATTTAGAATAAGTTTCTCTTGAGCTATTGTAGTTCACTTTTTTGTGTCCTATGTCTGTTTGTAGTGAGTTATCGAGGTGTAATATTTGAAAAGCATATATTCAAGATACGATGTGCTGCTATTTATGGTACTTTTAGCATCGAATATTTTATTTCTTAATGCCTTCATTAGTCAAATTTCATCTTACAGATTTAGATTTGAGGACTTGTATTCTGCTAGCCTGCTACTATTTACTGTGTGTATTCTTGCCTGCCTTGCCTGTTCTTCTCCCCTTGGAATGTCAAGTATCTGAGTGAAAGCTTCTATGTAAACATGAATTTTGTAGAATAGCATCATTGTCCTGTGAGAGAGAACTAGCATGTCTCAATTTATGGCTTATGTAAGTAGGCAATCAGGTTTATGGTGTGTGAAAGCTTGTATGTAGATATTTTGTAGGATAGCATTATTGCTGTCTCTATGAGAAATAACATATTGTGTCAGTTTGACTCTAGGTAATTAGGAAATAAGGTTTATGGTGTTGTAGTTTTTAAGTGCTACTCAGTAATGAATGGCCAGATCCTGGAATGATTAATTGCGTGCTAAACCATTTGTGAACTATCAGCTGCTGTCATTTCCAGCAAGAATTTGTTTGCTAATGGATATGCAGCTCCCAAGAAGTAGGTCCTGTTTGGTATGGCTGGAGCTTTTCCCAAAAATAGCTTTTTGCTGGGTTGCATGGCTGAAGTACTGCACGGTTGGGCTTGAAGATGTTTGGTGTTTGGTAGTCTGGCTTTTTAGTATAGCTTTTAGATGTGAGGGATGCGGGTTGAGAATGAGGGTGAGAGGGGTGTTGTTTGAGATTTTATACTTGGTGTGAAGGGATAATTTTCTTCAATTCTAGTGGTAAAGTCAGAATCCCAACCCACTGAAGCCGTGAGAAGTTACCCTAGACCAGTTTCTGCTTTCAGCTTCCCCCGTATAAATGGGTTACTGATTTTTAGCTTTTGGCTACGAAAAAGCTAGCTGTTTGTAACAGCTTCTGGCTTCTAGAGGGCAGAAACCGAAGTTGATGCCATTCCAAACAGGACTGTAATGGCACTGGTATTCAGCTTTGTACTGCTGCTTATTCATGGTGCAGAAGGTAGTATTTTGGTTGGGAATTATAATCATAATGCATTGGGTTTTACGGTACGTGGAGTTGGATGCGGAATGATTTTAAATACAACCCTACTTTAGTGTTGGAATTCTAAGTGAAGTATATTCTTAATACATGTATTGTAATTATAGAGTAATCTGACCAAACAATGGGACACGATTCCTTTTACATGTAATCACAATGCGTAGGAAAAAGAACTGAACCAAATGCCTCCCTATGCAGTAACCGTCTAATTTTTTTGGGTCACATTTGATGTGCTCCCAAGTCCTGATTGTTATGCTTATGTACTGCTGCTTGCCTAGATGGGGATAACTGTTCGTCCTTTTGGTTTATTACTGGTTGTCATGTACCTCTTCCAGATGCTTGTTGCTAATATTTCCTTCTTGACTTTGCATACACAAGCTTCATTCATACACAAGCTTCTTGACTTTGCATTAAACTTGTAACCACCTTTTGTTCTCTTGTAAAATTATTGTGAACAGAAAAAGGATGCTCCTGCCGGTGAGAAGCCAGAGCCCGTGAGGACCCACCTGCGCAACATGATCATTGTGCCTGAGATGATTGGAAGCATCATTGGTGTCTACAATGGCAAGACCTTCAATCAGGTTGAGATCAAGCCCGAGATGATTGGCCACTACCTCGCAGAGTTCTCCATCTCTTACAAGCCAGTCAAGCACGGCAGGCCTGGTATTGGTGCCACCCACTCCTCACGGTTCATTCCCCTCAAGTGAGATGTGGTCGGAATTGGGATTTTATGCTTTTCGAGAGTTCATGTTCGTAGCGTGTCCTATGTAGCAGCTGTTGAATTTGAGCATCATATACCTACCGTCTCCTGAGCAGCCACCTTGTGAACCTTAAATTAATCCGATGATATTTGGTCGAGATTTTGAATGTTATTGTTTGCAATATTAAACATGTTATGTCTGCTGCCATTTCACACTCGTTTGCATAAAAAATACAGTCTTAATCGTATCACATTATCCTTGTTGAACAGGTAATTTTGTCATGTCTGCATGTCCTACCAGACAAGTGGTTGTTCATGTATGCCTGCTTGTGTTGTGTTCCACTTTTTACCACCTGGGGCTGGGTGGTTTGGTCTACTGACCACTAAAGTTTTGTTTGAATGCTGACTAAACCTGACTAGCTGAGCGCCGATTAGCCCTGTGGTGTTTAGAGCATCTCCAGCAAGGCCCCTAAAACAGGGTTCCTATTTTGAATTTAGGGACTCCTTTTATTTTTTAGGGTCCTGTTTTCAGAGCACAAGTCCAGCAACAGTCCCTAAATCTTAGCCCCTATTTTACTTTCTCTCTTATTTTGACATATCCGCTATGTATAATCTTCATTTGACACCACTAAAATTCAATCAAAAATATTTGTAATACATAAAACATAAGCATATTAGAGCATCTCCAGCAGAGCCCCTAAACCAGCCTTAAACCTTAAAATAGGGAGTGTAGTAAAAAAAACAGATCCAGCAGGGCCTCAACTCAAGCCTCTAAAATTAGGGCGTCCCTAAATTTGCCTCCTCAGCCCCAATTCTCAGGGGGCCCCAACTCAAGCCCCTAAAATTAGGATGCCCCTAAATTTGCCTTCTCAGCCCTAATTCCCAGGGACACGAGTACAACTCCTATTATTGAAGATAGGGAAATACATGAGAGGCTTCGAAAATTTTATCATGTTTTGAAAATTTTAAATTTAAATTTGAAATATCATGTTTTTAAATTGTAAATGTTAATATGCTTATGTTTTATGTATTACAAATATTTTTTATTGAATTTTAGTGGTGTCAAATGAAGATTATACATAGCGGATATGTCAAAATAGGAGAAAAAGTAAAATAGAATTTGAGATTTAGAAATTTATTCTTTGGACTTGTGCTCTGAAAATAGGACCTCAAAAAATAGGGGGAGTCCCTAAATCCAAAATATAGGGACCCTGTTTTAGGGGCCCTTGCTGGAGATGCTCTTAACATTTACAATTTAAAAACATGATATTTCAAATTTAAATTTAAAATTTTCAAAACATGATAAAATTTTCGAAGCCTCTCAGAGCATCTCCAACAGATCCCAAAACTTATTCGTAAAATCATTTTTTAGGAACAAATGAAAAAATTACCACTCCAACAGTTACCCTATCGGAATCCCAATATCTCTGCACGCCCAAAAACTCCTACCGAAGTGGCCAGATATTGGACGCTCGTGTGCTTTCCCAATCACTATTTTTGGAGGAAAAATGGGAACTGTTGGAGAATAGTCTTTTTTTTAAGGCCCAAAAACTTTAGAAAGCTCCCAATCCAAAGTTATCGGGAGTGAAATTATAGGAAACTGTTGGAGATGCTCTCATGTATTTCTCTATCTTCAATAATATGGGTTGTACTCGTGTCCATGGGAATTGGGGCTGAGGAGGCAAATTTAGGGGGCTCCTAATTTTAGGGGCTTGAGTTGGGCCCCCTCCTAATTTTAGGGGCTTGAGTTGGGACCCTGCTGGATCTATTTTTTTTTACTACACTATTTTAAGGTTTAGGGGCTGGTTTAGGGGCTCTGCTGGAGATGCTCTTAGGGGTGTAAATGGGTCGGGTTCGGGTGGGTAGTAGGTCATCTCATACCCTATCCTATTATTTTTTCTCCGGGTACGGGTACGGGCACGGGTAGTAAAAATCGGGTAGGGTAAGAGCATCTCCAGCAAGGGCCCCTAAAACAGGGTCCCTATTTTGGATTTAGGGGCTCCCCCTATTTTTTGAGGCCCTGTTTTCAGAACACAAGTCCAAAGAATGACCATAAATCTCAAATTTCCTATTTTACTTTTTCTCCTATTTTGACATATCCGCTATGTATAATCTTCATTTGACAACACTAAAATTCAATCAAAAATATTTGTAATACATAAAACATAAGCTTATTAACATTTACAATTTAAAAACATGATATTTCAAATTTAAATTTAAAATTTTCAAAACATGATAAAATTTTCGAAGCCTCTCATGTATTTCCCTATCTTCAATAATAGGGGTTGTACTCGTGTCCCTGGGAATTGGAGCTGAGTAGGCAAATTTAGGGGCCTCCTAATTTTAGGGGCTTGAGTTGGGGCCCTGCTGGATCTGTTTTTTTTACTACACTCCCTATTTTAAGGTTTAGGGGCTCTGCTGGAGATGCTCTAACGGGTACCATTTTTTATGAACGGGTAAAAATCGGATTTCGGGTAGTGTGCGGACGGGTATAATACAGACAACTGGTACTTTATCGGGTAGTGCACGAAATACCTAGGATCAAAATATGCGATGAAAACAATCCAACCATTACACTAGTACATCACATAAGAGCATCTCCAGCAAGGGCCCCTAAAACAGGGTCCCTGTTTTGGATTTAGGGACTCCCCCTATTTTTTGGGGCCTGCTTTGAGTACAAGTCCAAAGAATGACCCTAAATCTCAAATTTTATTTTACTTTTTCTCCTATTTTGACATATCCGCTATGTATAATCTTCATTTGACACCACTAAAATTCAATCAAAAATATTTGTAATACATAAAACATAAGCATATTAACATTTACAATTTAAAAACATGATATTTCAAATTTAAATTTAACATTTTCAAAACATGATAAATAGATAAATAGAAACTCCGAACAATGAATCAAACTACGGTTACCGTGAATTGCCCACAAATGCTCAATAAGGTCATCTCGAAGCCTCTCATGTATTTCTCTGTCTTCAATAATAGGGGATGTACTCGTGTCCCTGAGAATTGGGGCTGAGGAGGCAAATTTAGGGCCTCCTAATTTTAGGGGCTTGAGTTGGGGCCCCGTAGGAATTGGGGCTGAGGAGGCAAATTTAGGGGCCTCCTAAATTTAGGGGCTTGAGTTGGGGCCCTACTGGATCTGTTTTTTTTTACTACACTCTCTATTTTAAGATTTAGGGGCTGATTTAGGGGCTCTGCTGGAGATGCTCTAACACAATAGATAATGACGTATAGTCTAACAAACATACATAGTCCAACAAAGAGTAATGCAATGCATTGGGGAAAAGTAATGCAATACATACCTCTTTAACAAAAAGATAAACACCATAGACACCATAGACCTAGCTCAGTTAAATTGATTAATCTGACCTTAATTCGTAGCGCATTGCATACAAATTCTATATTTCTATTATTGTCAAGGACTTTGATGAAGGTCTGCAAGAATTGATTAATCTCAGAAAGTCTGCAAGAATGGCTACCAAAAGAATGGCTAGTGTTTGTTAAACTGTGATGGGACAGAGGAACTACCAAAAGAATGGCTAGTTGACACTTATGAGATATTTTTCAATCACTACTGCAGTTTCATTAAAGTACCACCAATTCTGTAACAAAATAACAATTCACTTATGACATATTTTTGGCAAACTTGTGCTATAATCTGTAGTTAGAAACTGAATCAATCGAAACTAACATCCTGTGTTAACTTTGTGTGGAAATGGTAATTTGTCTCCGATTTCTAGTTCCACTCCTACTGGCTTCACCATGAATAACAAATAATCCAGAATATATGCTGCCATGTATTCTTAGGACAACGGCTACAATTCTTCCAACTACAGGGGATCTTCTTTAACATAACTTGTAGTCAATCAATCTCTTTTTCTCTTCTATACAACTTCAATGAAATTACATAATTTCCCTGTTCATATATCTCTCCTACTTCTCTGGTCCTTGAAGTTCAATGCTCAAAACATAATGGCTGTCCAATATAGGATTTGAATAGATATGGTCATCAAAGTTCCTAGCTAAGAAGTGGTCTGAATTGCAAACAAGCATTCACCGGGAATTCAATACTCAATCTTGACAATAGAAATGGATTATCAAAAACATCCACATATCAAACAGAAAAAAGAAATCAATAGATGAGCCACAATAGTACCAGAGTGAGCACCGGCGGAGGAGGGCAGGGGCGGCGCCCATGAGGAGGGCGGGGCAGGGGGGGCAGCGGAGGCCGGAGTCGAGGCGGCGAGTCGAGGCTGGGGCGGAGCGAGGCGGCCGTGAGTCAGGGGCGAGTGCCGGTGGGGGCGAGCATGCGCCGGCAGGGGCGGGGGCGGGGGCGGACGCGCGCTGGTGTGGGCGGTGGAGATGGAGTGAGGTTGTTGCTTGCCTTGCCTGCTTGCTAGGGCTAGGTTTTCTCATTCTTGAAGTCTTGAAGCCTGTTGGGCTGGGCCTTGTGGTTGTGGAGTTGTGGACTGGTCGGTTGGGCTGTGGCCATATTCGGGTACCCGGATGTGAGAATTATTCGGGTACTCGAACCCGACCCATACCCGGCGGGTATTGGCGATCCCGTACCCGACCCGAACCCGGATCTAATCTACCTGGGTACTACCCGTACCCGGCGGATAGTGTAAACCAGTTTTCTATTAGGGTAATTTCGCATCCGGGTACGGGTACAGGTCGGGTATTACCCGACCCATTTACACCCCTAGTGGTGTTGTCCTCCCTTTCATTTTGAAAATTAGCCTTGTGTGTTTGGTTGTGAAGAATTCAAGAAGGTGTAGCACTGTGTGTTTGGTTGTGAAGAAATCAAGAACGAGCTACAGTGGTCGCAGGAGTGGCGTATAACGCAAATTTGCAAACTGTTTGCTTCAGTCTCATCATGCAATACGTGTTTCTTCTGAGCGACTTACGGATTGTGGAGGATGGATGGGGTTGTGGTAAAGCTTATAAATTTGCTTTTAAGATTCTGACCATGGAGTGCTGAAGATGCAGCCGCATGGCAGACTGATATTTCACTTGCATTGCATGCAGTGTTAGCTATGAAGGGCCTTGTAATAGAGGTTGGATCATCAGGTATACAGGAGTACTGGTTAATGAGGTTGATAGATGTTCCTGAGTTTTCAGCTTCTAGTCACCATGCGGAAGGACCGGCGTTCTAGTCTTTCATATATCTCTACTGTTCTCCATGAGATTGAAGAGAGGATCAGTAGATTCCTGGAGCTCAAGCTGTGGTCCCAACAGGCCACATCTAGGATTTTGTTTTTAAATAACACAATTTTTAAATAAAATTACAGAAAATATACATCGAGAAAAATAATTACATAAGTATACAAATAGACCTGTTGGCTAAATGAATTAGTGATAAAACCGTTGGCTAAATAAATCCCTGTCATCAATTCATTTGGCGAATTGGCGACAAGTTGATGCAAAGTTTTAGTTGCCAAATAAATTGGTGATATGGCTTCTGTCATAGATTCATTTGGTCGCAAATGAACTCTCGTCAAATGAATCGGCGATAAAGATATATTTATGTAATCGTTTTTTTCGATGTATTTTTTCTGTAATTTTATTTGGAAAATGTATTATTTTTTTAATTTTTTTCCCCTCACATCTAGTTCCTCTGCGTGTTATTGGAATGTACTGCCTAATTTCGTTTTGATGTATATACTTACCGATCGTAATTCGAGCATGATTAGGTAATAAAGTTATGATCTGGCCTGTTCTAGAAAAAAAAAAAAAAACAAGTTTACAGCCTCTAGTTGTAACTTGTAACGCTGATAATTCTTGCACCCTGAAAATGATTTCATCATTCTTTTGCAGCTGATTGCATGATCCTTGCTAATGGTTGTTCGTTAACACTAGTTTTATTATTAGGACAAATCAGAGGTCAAACTCCCTCATTCACGTGCCTTCTTAACCGCTAGGCATGAGGCATCGAAATACTTGTATTGCTAGGCATAGACTGTTAGAATTAAAGGCACATCTAGGTTTAATTTAATCCAAAAGTAAATCATGAACAACATGTGATTGACTATCAGTAACGAATAACAGGAGCATACTATAGATGCATATGCTAGAAGACTACACATATATCCATCTAATGTGCTCACAATCAATAGATTGAAAATAAACAGAGAAACATTGTAACGCATCGTCGTGGTGCGATGGAGCGATGAAGCGTTAGCGGCGTTGTCGAGGACGGAAGCGCGCGCCGATCAGCGCGATGCCTAGCACCGCTCTGAACGTCGAGGAGAAGAGCCGTGACGGTGACGTGAAGCGATAGCGAGCGCTTCCAAAAATTCCATTCGTCCTCTCCGGTGCAAGAACGCGAGGACGGACGGTTTCCGAGACTCGCTTCCGTCACGTGCACGCCGCAGACGGACGGCAGACTTGATGGCGCGCGAGAATCGCAAAACGCTAGGCGCAGAAACTCTATTTTACCCGATGACGGCGACGCAAAGATATAAAGGAGCCACTGGTAATACCAGAATCGAACACGACTCGAGGACGCCCCACGATCGGAGTCCATTACGGGATCTCTCACGGTGTCCTTATCTCATACTACAACCGCGATTCCGAGTAGCAAAAGGAGGCGCGCCACGCAAAGCCCTGGACCGAATTCGGCGGACCATTCACGCAGTGCCGCCGCCCCGCCTGCGTGCTCGAGCCCGGCCCGGCCCGGCCCGGCGAGGCGAGCGCGCGCGTGTATTCTTTCTCCCTTTCTCCACATGGTTCTACCATGGTGTAGCATACTCCACTATTTAAACTAGTGCTCACCACTTTAGGCTAGCAATGTGGTACTATTGCTAGTGCACATGCTCCTCATGAGGTGGGCCTTTGAGATTTTCTAGGATTTATTGTCTCAATCAAATGGGCTTGGCCCAAATAATCCAACATAGACCACTGCCTTTTACAGTTCACGACAAGACTACTTTAGAACAGGAGATGGCTGCTAGTTCGAAGCCGCTGTTTGTCAACTGGAAACAGTGGTGCAAGTGTGAACTGTCCATTTGTTATCATTAAGACAACAATTTGCGAGGGAAAAAAATATGACCTACTGTTTTTTTTTTAACTAAAAACCTCCTAGTGTTATTCCCTAAAAGAAATACAGATACTGTATTGTGATAATTTGTTGAGAAGAAGAAAAATTACTGTACTAGTCTACAGAAGAAAGAAACTAATGTAAGCCTATTGAAGAACAGCAGGCGTGGAGCAGACTGTAGATTTGTTCAGGATAGAAGATCAACTCTAGATTTGTTCACAGTTTAGCTAGGCGATTAAGTGTGTGAAAATCTAAACCAGGTCGATATAATTGTTGGCCAGCTCAATCTCTCCTGAAAAATAATCAGTGAGCAGTGTCATTAAGATGCACAGCACGGGGAGCACATGCTTAGCGCCACTAATCATCGGCGCTCTTCGTGGGGGCGAAATTAATGCCTTGATAATCTAGTTGATTTCGCTTCATGTGGTTCCGTCAGAACCGAGCTGATGGAGCCAGATTAGCAGCTGCTTGCCTGCTTGCTTGTTGTTTAACCGCATAGTTCAGTTGCAAAAACATCGAGGGAATTAAATTATATTTTGGTCAATGTTTCCAGCTACTTCTTTGAGAGTTGAACCTGATTAAGCAGCACCAGATAGATCACCATTCCTAGTTGAGCTAGAATTGGATTTAGAATGAGCAGGTGTGGGCTTCTGCACGTCATGATCTAGCTGGTTACTCCAATTATTTTGTATGAAGCGGCATCTTTCTTTGATCTTTGAAGCGTGCGTCGTGACAGTCATAATTAGGTCCCATAAACTACACTTAACCGCACGTTAACCGCTCGGAAAACACGGGGAATAACCACAACTGGATCACTCTTCTTAACCTACTTTTAGTCTGTAATACTGCAACAGTTGATATGTTCATATCCTTGAATGTTTTTTTTTTATTTCGAAATTAGTGTCAGGAGCTCTGCCGATTCATTGAAGGAAAGAAAGAGTTCAAACAACAAGGCTGAAAATAAAAGAATTCAACACCGACACCCAGAAAGGTCGAGCGTCGGAACAGGAGGGGGGCTAAGGGGATCCTAACAGACAATTGTTGGCCCTGGCAAAGGGTCTCGTTGTCAGAAGCGTGCTTCCCTGGCCGCAGCATAGTTAGCATACTCTTCCAAAGCTCTCTGTGCGACGTGATGGAAAGAGCTTTGCCTGTTAAGTAATATGCGAGCATTGCGTTCCTTCCACAGGTTCCAGAAGCCGTAAATAATCGCACCATCCGCATCCTGGCCAGCCACCTTTGACAATGCCGAACGACAATGGTGCCACCAACCGGAGATGGAGATGTGCAAGCCAAAGGATGGGCTGACCGAAGCGACAAACCCCAATTTAGAGAGAAAGCATGACCAGTAGAGCTTGGCAAAAGCACAGTAAAGCATAAGATGTGCGGACGTCTCCGAGCAGGACCTACAAAGGCAGCAAAGGTTATCATGCGGCCATCCTCTGCGAGCCAGATTGTCCGCCGTAAGGATGCCATTCCGTAGCAGAAGCCAGGCGAAAAATTTGCATTTGTTTTCAGTCCTCGCTGTCCAAATTAATTTGTGGTTGTGATCCACCATAGAGCCAAGGAACTGAACCCTGTACGCCGAATTTGCTGAATAGATACAGTCCACATTCCAATACCAGGAGATTGTGTCCGGGTTGTCCGGCTGCAACTGGATATTTTGCAACATCTGCCAAAGGGTGAGGAATTGTCACAGTTGTTGTTGGGTGGTGATTTTCCTTAAAGGGATCATCCACCTTTTATCTGTTAGTTCATGGAGAAGCAAGTTATTTCTTCTTGAAACTAACCGGAAGCACAAAGGGACGATGTCTTTGGGTGCCTTGTCCTGCAACCATTTGGACGTCCAAAACCTCGCTTTCTGACCATTTCCTATGGAGATAGAAGTGCTTGCATTGAACAACACAATGTCTGTTTCATTGCAAGGCAGTGTTGTTCCGACTCAAAGTTTTTCTTAGTCCGACCACTGGTGCCAAAGCCAACGCTGCCCGAGAGCTATTCTGAAGAGGTTGATTTGGGGGATACCCAAGCCTCCTAGATCCTTTGGGCGACAAACTTTGGACCATCTTATGAGGCAGTGTCCTGAGTTATAATTGTCATCTCCCTTCCAAAGGAAAGCTCTTCGTAGTCTGTCAATCCTTTTGGTGGCCCAGGCCAGGATTGGGAAGACTGTGAGGAAGTAGATTGGGATGGCCGAGAGGACTGCCCTCACCAGAACTAGTCTGCCTGCCCTGGATAACATGGTCCCTTTCCACCCTACCAGCCTCCCTTCTATTCTGTCGAACAGTGGTTGCAGGTCGGCTCTCTTAAGGGCAGTTGGCCTCAGTGGGAGTCCTAGATATCTTGTTGGAAAGGTTTTCAACTGAGCCAGGAAGCTTTGAAGGAAATTATGCAGGCCACCGTCATTACAGGCAATAGAGAAGATCTCCGATTTGTTGGCATTTGCCTCTAGACCCAAGGCCTCACCGAAGACCTGGAGAATGCACCAAAGAGTATGTAGCTCCTGCGAAGTCGGGTTCAGAAAGAGGGCTATATCATCAGCATACATAGAAAGGCACATGTGAGGTGCTCTTTGCAAGGTGGGTTTGAGGAGGCCTCTCTGAGAAGTGGCTGAGAAGAGGTACTGCAGGGGTTGGAGAGCCAGGATGAAAAGCATCGGGGAGAGCGGGTCCCCCTGTCGAAGACCTCGTCTGTGGGTAATTTGCTTCCCAGGCAGACCATTTAAAAGCACTCTGGAGGAGGAGGTCGCCAGCAGAGTGGAGATCCAATCTCTCCAACGCTGCTTAAAACCAAAATGCTGCAACATTTCCAGAAGGTATTCCCAACTGACGGAGTCGAAAGCTTTGGCTATGTCTAACTTGATGAAAAGCGAGGGCCTCCTTTTCCGGTGGAGCTCCGTTAGCAGATTTTTGACCAGGAGGAAACTGTCATGAATCGCTCTTGTCTTGATGAAAGCATTCTGGTTGGTAGACACCAGAGAGTGAAGTCTTGGCGCCCTTGAATATTTTTTTGGCAAGGATATTCTTGAGTTGTTCATGCTGCACACCTACAGTAGATAGAAAGAAACGAAAAGGAAAGGATGATATGTCACAAGCAGCAAAAAGCTGTGAATTATATGTGGTTTATGCATCATAAACAGTCACAGACTTTGACAAGGAATATCTGGTAGTCACAGAGAGATTTCATTGATGCTATTCTTGTCTTTTGGTAAGCACAAGCTAGAGATGTCATCACTCATCACAATTTAGCTCAAAAGAAGGCAAGAAAATGAACGCATTGCACTCCAATCAAGTGTTCAATATACATTGCGAAAAGAGGACGGCGAAATCTGCGCCTTTCTGTTACAATTTCACTTGCTTTTCATTTCTGAGAGAGCGAATAATCAAGGACCAACTGATATGTCCTGCCTGTTCATGGGACAAAGTAGCGCTCTGAGCATCGAGGACGAGCAGCAGTGTAGGCTACAACGATCGTTCATGAATTTATCCCCAGAAGAAGTTCTGGCACGAATTAAGAACCCTATTTGCATTGCTCCTGACATTGACAGCCTCAGGATTCTGCGTTTGTGGCTTGTACTGGCAGGTCCAGCGGCTGCGCATGGTTGTGCTCGTTTTCGTAGGTGACGATCAGCATCGCGGGTTCGCTGCGACACCTCTCGACGTGCTTCCTCGCAGGGCAGTCCTTCATGCTGCTGCACCTGTAGTATCCCCTGCATAGCCAAGAAATTTCAGTTGCAATCGTGCATATTGATCCAGTCATCTCAGCCATCAATGCACAGTGATGAACACGGCTACAGAGTTCAGAACCTCCCAGCCTGACCATTCCATCACGACATTTTAGCCTGAATATTGTGATCTAATGTTTGGAGGCACCAAACTAGTTGCAAGTGAAATTGGCTCGATAAAGAATATAGAGTAGCATAAAGAAGATGTCAGGTAGGAAGATAAATGCCCACGATGCTACCTTGGATGAGGAGAGCCTTTAATCGGTTTTTGCCCATACTTCCTCCAAGAGTAATTGTCCGCAGGTATATCAGCAATCTTGTCGCTGATCGCGGCCACCCTCACCACCCTTTTCTCCCTCGGCTTCCTGCAAAAAATCAAGACAATTACCAGATTAACAACGCAAAAACTTGCAAGATAATCGATACTCTTAACAAGAAACAACGATGCAATTGACACCAACTTTTTCTTCGGGCAATGGCATTTGCCATTGGCGTCATCCCCTTTCGTAGCGCAAGCCTTCTTCGACGGCGCCGCGGAGTTCGTCGCGTCGGGCATGCTGATCAGCTGGCTGCTGATGGAGGCGAAGAGCGAGGTCGCCGGGGACGAGGTGCAGACCGAGTTGTCGAAGCTGAAGCTGATCACCTCCTTGGCGCTGCTCCTCGGCATCTCGATGTGAAATTTCTCGCTTGGCTTCTGATCAAACTGGAAGCTCTGCTGCTGCTTCTGCTGCTGGAACTGGATGCGACTGTGATTAGCAGTAGGAGGATTAACTGCGGGAATAACACGACCTTTCGAGCTGCTCTGCACAGAGACCGTGGAGGGAACAGTGCAACCATTCAAATCCAGGAGTGGCGTCTCAAGAAACATGTTCCTGTCAAACATGGCCGGTGTGATCTTGGCGGCGCAAGGAGCCGCCGCCGCCGCCACCACCACCTCCTTCTCTTGGCCGCTCGGCGCAACGCTTCGCGGCGGCGGCAGTGGCGGCGGCGCAGGAGTACTAGCACTATTGACATGGAGGCCATTGGGAGTGGGACATGGTACGAATGGGTGATCCAAGAGGCAGCTTGGGTCAACAGGAGGTGAGCTTGAGCTCCTCTTGCCAAGCCTTGCCCTTGCATGGCCTACCCTGTTGCTCAGGATTGTGATCACCTTGTCGAACCGGGAGACGACCTCGTCGGTCTCCACGACAGTCATGAACCGGAAGGGGTCTCCGGACAGCGAGAGGAGCGCGACGAGCTTCTTGCAGCTCTCCACTGCCGCCCGGTTGGCTTCCTCCACCCCCTCCATGGTGAAGACTCGAAGAATTCGCACCAAGAGCAATGGAAGAAGAACCAAGAACTCAAGTAACTAGTGCTGAATTAGCAATCTTGATGGTGCAGGGACAGCGCGTGGCTAAGCTGAGCGATCAAGGAGCTCTAGATTGGAATGAACAGATCATAGGCAGCAACAAGGTGACTGGAATCGATCAAAGACGAACAAGAGTCTGGCCATGGATCAGAAGATATATAGAGCCACACAAACACATGAATAAACTTCGCAAGATTGGGTTGGCTGCAGAAGCGGGGAGGTTGGATCAAACAAACTTGCCCCCGTGAATTGAGTGGGAAGAAAGGTTGCAGGATTGCAACAATGGCGGCGTAGGGAAAAGTTTTTGCTAGATATTGTTGCGATTTTATACAGGGGGAGCATATGTGACGTTGTCTCGTTGAGTCCTTCACTTGTGCAAGAAGTAATTCGGGAGCATAAATATTCCATTTGAGAGTGAGAGGTGGAGCACCATCGGAATAAAATTTTGCAAAGTCAACGAGGGTGCTGTTGATCGGAGGATCGCAGCCATCGGCAAGATAGACGGCCAGGTCGTTGTTTGATTCTCTTTTTTTTTCACTTTTGAATTTTGATTGATGACTGAAATTAACACATATATACGTCAACTGTTTCTTCGGACCTTTTTGTTTTCAGTTTTTTTTAAGCTGGTCAATTAAGCACTGTGCATTAAGAAAAGGTCGATAGGCTCATAAACATTTCTGGTGTTTTGATTGGAACTCATACGCTCATTATTTATACTCTGTTCATTGAAACCAGCACAGAAATTTATTCAAGATCGAGTTGAATAAGCCTCTTCGATTGTGGTTATATTTTGGCCAGCTCATCGGCAGAATGGATCGACATTAGGAAGTCACTGGGAATTTGATTTGTTTTTGTAAAGTGGAATTGAAATGTGTATATCATCGGCTAGTTGTTCAGCTCCAGCCGTCATCTCAACGACACAAACAATTCCATAAAAAAAAACTCCAAATATTTGATGAAGGCCAACCTTCTTTAACCGATATATATGGATGATTACATGACTGTCAATCGACCCCAGATAAGGGGGGGGGGGGGGGGGGGGAAAGCATACCCAGACGTTATATGATACAATAATCACAGTGTCGATTCCTATTTTCCTGGACAATTCATTGCACAGATCATCATCCTGTGAACCTTATTAAAAGAGACCTTCTTCTTCTTTTTCTTCTTCTTCTTCATCTTCTTCTTCTTCTTCTTCTTCTTCTTCTTGGAGGGAAGCGGCAGGCTAAGACTAGTGACCAGTGAAATGTGCTACGGAGAAACTATAATGAACAGGTCCCAATTTGGGCCTGACCCAGAAGCAGCAGATGGCCGCATGCACCCAGCGGATTCATCATTGCTTTCGGCCATCAGATCGTGACTGGACGGTCTTAAAAAAACTGATTTTGGGCGACCAACTGAAGGGTTGAGGATGCCAACTAAGGCCCTGTTTGTTTTAGCTGGGATTGTAGAAAGCAGTTTTTAAAATTTAAATTGTAAAAGCTGGATTGTTAAAAGCTGATGGTTGTTTGGCAACCCATATTATAGTGTGTTTGGATTGCTATTTCTGCTTGTCAAAAGTTTGTTGTACCCTCGATTATAGGTTGAAAAGTCTGTGTGAATAGTGGGGGCAATGGTGGGTAATTTTCACTGAAGTTGGATGTGTATTATGGTCTTTTGCAAAAAAAAAAGGCTGAGAAAAGCTCATCCAGAGTGGATTGTGGGATTGCTACAATCTGACCTCCAGATTATTACAATCTAGATTGAAAGTTTCCTGTTTGTTGACCTACCAACTTTTAAAAGCTGTTTTCTACAATCTCCAGCTGAAACAAACAGGACCTAAAAGAGGATGAATAGGTAATTTTAAAAATTCTTACGTTACTAATACAACACGCTCTGATCAGCACTATGTCAAAACCTTAACAAGATAATGCATAAGCGACAAACTAAGGTTTTAATAATTAAAACCTAAATCTTCTAGACTCATTAAGTGCATCAACAAAGTCTCTAAACAAGAATAAGCAATTTTACTCAAGCATGTAAATCGCAACAAGGTAAATAAAGAATTGCAAGCATACAAGTACAGGAAGAAACAAGACTTTTTACTGTGGTCTCGAAGACTTGTTAATTTCCCCTAATTCACGTTGAGGTGAGCCCAAACACGATAGATTGGCTCCGCAATGAGCACCCATCTTGAATCCACTAGTGGTAGTTCTTTACCCCTCTGGGTAGGCGAACTCCGATCTTCACAAACTTTGCTGTGCTTCTCACAACCTCTGTTGAGAAGCTCTGCACACGACGCTCTTACGTCGTCTAGGAGGCGGCAACGTCCAAATGTAACAAGTCAAAACACTCCCCGCTTGAGCTTCACCTAGTGCAACACATACACTCCGGTAACCTCCTAAGTGCAACACACGCACTAGGATCCTCCTTAAGTACAACACATACACAAGAGGTTCTCAACCTACTTCCTAATTACAACACATGCAATATATGGCTCACTCTTACCTCAAAAACCAAATAGATGAAGGCAACACATGCATTCCACTACAAAGATCTCACAAATGGCCCAGCAACGAGCACTTGTCCCACAAGGGGGCCTTTTTATAGCCCCACACTCGAAACTAGCCGTTGGGGGGCCAAATTTGGAAAACATACACACGCAATTTCCGATACTAAAGGGCGGTAGCGGGGTTAAACATTTCGTTTTGACCTCGTTTTTTTTTGCTCCGCCGGTGGTAGCGAATTTCTCAAAATTCCAAACGAAATTCGATAAAAATAGAAGGGTTTTGAAAGTCAAACAAATTTGAAAAGAGGTCAAACACAGGAGCGAAGTTCAAACAAAAAGCATCAAAATTCGATCAAAAAGCAACGAAATTTGCTCAAAAAAATGATTGCTTTTCTCGAAAATGGGTAGTCGGTTAAAAATTAAAATTGAAAAAATGTTGTAAAATTTGTAAAAGGCCATTAAAGTCCCAAAAAACAGGAAACATGTTAGAAATATATATAAAAAAATATGAAAATACACAAAAAAAAATTACAATATGATCTTTCGTAAATATGTAAAAGGCCATTAATATAATTGGATCACTTACTAATATAGTCATATCATGTTATTAATAGACACATCAAATAATAATAGATGGGTAAGGATAAAATTCAACACAAATTTAAAATGTAAGAAAATAGTAATGAAACGAGAAGTGTTGGTAGTTCATGCATGCATATAACGAGAAGTAAGCTTTTCAATGTTGGATAACATTAATGTCGGGACCCGAATTTGCAAATCCGGACCCTCTGTGTATTCAGCACTAGTCCAGGATCACGCTAGTGCACACAGTCTCAACATAGATGAATATCACAATCATACACAGCGGAATAGTAAAAATAACTCAATAATAGAATATAAACTATTGAGCGACCTTAAGGTCAACCTTACATTCGTGAAACCCTGACGGCTTCAACTCCAAATAAGCGGCAATGAACGAAGAACATCGGTGAATCCCATCAATACGCCACAGCAACCGACAGGTTCGACTCCTAGATAATCGCCTTCTCACGGAACTTCTTCTTCTTCGACGATGTAGACTTTTGCTCACTTGGTGATTGTTTGTTTGCAAGGGGTGAGTACATAAAGCACTCGACAAGTCATGCAATGAATGCAAGTCTAATAGCTATATGCATGGCTTGGTACAAAGGAATAGCTCAAGGTATATTTGCGATGTGACTTTTTGAAAAGTAATATAAGTAGATTCGAAAGCGGTAGAAACAAGTAAAACATAAATAACTTTTCAAAAAGTTTAATAAACAATTTCCCCATCCTAAACCACATTTCCATCATTTACATTATTAAACCAACCCAACTTTCCAAATCCAAGTTATTTTTTAGAAAATCTAACCCTTGATAGTAATCCCGAGCATTGTCCGATCGTGGACTCGGCTATTCAAATAGATTCTACACTCTGCAGAGGTTATGCACTTTACCCACAAGATACAATCCACTCACCACGTCGGTACCGTGAATCGCCATACAAGAGTATGCGAATGAGCGATCATAACAAAGCCTTTCTAAGCCTCAAACAACACAGTGGTCCTCTCCCAGACGTGCTCTACACCATCCCTTCCCTTAGCCAAGGCGAAGTATGGGACCAACACACCGTTAGATGGGTACCTGCCACGCCCACGATACGCTCCCCCGTACAATCACACAAACGGTGTAACTGACACCCTGAGGCTCCACAAGTGAGTCCTTAGCGACTTAGTCAACTAGGGCCGTCCCATTCCAGCCATGTGGTTGCAAGTATGACCCAGTTCAAAGGCTTGCAAGGTTAAGTCCTTAGAGTGACCAGGGCAAGACTACCCAAAAAACCAAATCAACACTCCCCATGCCACACTGGCCCACCTGATTACTCTTGCCACATGCCCCGGTCGAAAACTGTTTATCAAACCCCAGTTGATTACCATGCACCACGTGCCATCAACATCACATGATACTTTTCCAAAACAGGTTCAATATATCATTAAGTCAATATTAACATTTGATCTTCCAAAATCATGTCATGAGCACGTAGCAGGTCTAAGCAGTATACTACAACGGTCTAAACCCATGTTGGCAATTTAATAATGTCCAACTAGTAAACCACAACTAGGGTGACAAAGGGGTCATGGCACATACTTAAGTAATCAAGGTGTCATACAGCAAATTGGTATTTATCTAACCCCCATGTTTAACCCAAGTATCTTTCTAATTGAACTAGCATGCAATAGTTTAAATCAAAATAGATTTCGAAATAGGATCAACATGGTCAAAGCACAACTTGCCTGGCCCTTGCAAACTTTACTGTCTTTTACTCTTTATCCTTGATCCTTGATCCTCGAGCTTCAACTTCCACTTTCTCGATCCTCACTGCTCGAGCGACTTCCGGACGACACGTCTAACGATTAAGGAAGAAGCAAATACAAACCAATTCAAAAGACAAATCAAGTAAACTCCAAATTAAGAACGAACAGCATTGGCCACAACGGCTTGGGAGAGATTTGGGAACTCGAACGGATTAGATCGAAGAGTTGACAAAAGAGAACGGCCTTCCCAAGAAAACACCGAAAAGGGAAAGATTAATAACTGGGAAAGAAAGAATAATATTCCGAAGAATATTTCTTCCGAAGTTATTATCTTGATTGGACAGATAGCGACATATGGGCTCTCGATCTATAGACCGGGTCCATAGGGATATGTTAGTTCGCAGTGAACTAAACTGATTCTTGAAGTTGACTTTTGTTGACCGAACGGACACAGTCAAACAAAAGAGAGACGGATAGATCGGGCATAGGGGTATGACAGATGGCCAATGGTCTATCGACCAAATCCACGAAGGAATTCTCGATTAAAGGCAGATTAGGTCTTCAGGGATAAGACAAGACAAGCGTCTTACCACGGTTGAGACAACCGGAAAGATTGCAAAGATAACAACGCGGCTCACGATAAACTTAGTTCATCAGACCGGTCTTCGGTTAGGGTTTTGATTCGGCTTTAAAGGTGATATGACGATGAGACTAGGCTCACGTCATGATAATAGAACAAGTGAAGGCATCGCACTAGGGTTTGTGCAAGAATACACGCATGCGATGACAACGAGGCGAAGAGAGCCAATCGTTAACGATGAAACGTTAACGATGGAACGTTAACGATGAAACGTTAATGGTGGAATGTTAACGACAGAGCGTTAACGGCAAAACGTTAACGGAGAAACGTTTAACGACGGAGCGTTAACGGGGAAACATTAACGGAGGAGCGTTAACGACGAAGCGTTAACGACGAAACGTTAACGGTGGAACATTAACGGAGCGTTAATGACAAAACGTTAACGGCAAGACGTTACCAACGGAGCGTTAACGACAGAGTGTTAACGGTGAAACATTGACGGCAAAACGTTAGCGGAGGAACGTTAACGGAAGAACGTTAACGGGGAAACGTTAACGGGGAAACGTTAACGGCGAACGTTAACGGCAGAACGTTAACGGCGAACGTTAACGGTGGATCGTTAACGGCGAACGTTAACGGTGGAGGTCAACAATGATAGGAGACTTCATGAAGCGAAGTAGCGACCGTCGGTGCAACGACATGGCCGCGGTAGAATGCTACAAAGGACGGCTAACCGGTGCGCGAACCGGCGGCACGGGCTAGGTTGAAAGACGACGGGTTTAGGCCGGAATCGGCTCCGACGGCAAACGGAGGCCAAAAGAACTCTAAAGATGGACCAAAACAGTACAAGATGATCCTACGGACGCGACAACACGGCCGGAGCGAACCAAAATAACCGGCGTCAAAAGGCGACGCGCGGCGACGGCAAACGGTGGCCTAAATATATAAAAAAAATTCCGGAGGATGGGATGGCAAAGGGAGAATGTCTACTGCGTAGAACGCGGCGAGACGATCTCAACGGTATAGGCGGATTTTGCGGCGCCCTTCCGGATTAATCACAAACTGGCGATTAACGGGTTTCGGATCAAAACTTTGGACGGCCATAACTTCTAGAATAATGATCGGAACTTAACGAAATTTGACCGAGAGCTAGATGGGACCAAGAGGCACACCGTGACGCAGGTGGCTCGAAGAAATACCTTCTGGAACAGCGGGGGACGCGCGAGGAAGTTTGCCGCTGTGCAGAACGCAGTCTGAACGGAGAAATTAATTTGCTGCGCCAAATCCAGAGGGCAAAACCTTGGGGCAAGATGTGCATCCTGTAGAGGACATCCCCAGGAGTCTACACAAAAAATTTCACCGTCAAACTCGAAAAATTGAGGGAGTTATGGCCTCGGCAAGATTCGAGATTGAAACGGCCGTAACTTTTGATCCCGTGGACCAAATTGGCTGAATTTTGGACAGCAAGTAGATGGTACCTTGTGGCACACCACGGAGAAGACGGATCTCGAAAAGAGTCGACGAGCTGCCCGGGACGCGGCTCCAAAGTTCGGCCGGCGTTGGGCGACGTTCGGGCGACATTGGATGGTTTTGGAATTTTAGAAAATTGATCTGAGGTCTAGAGGACGTGTGGGAGGTCTACAGGGGTTAGGGGTGGTGGCTAGATTAAGCACAAAAAATTTGGACGCGTTTGGAGCAAAAACGGGCCTTATAGGCATTTTATCGAGCAGTTTCCGTGCATGAATCGGATCCGGGCGACGTGGCGCGTTGTGGGGGCGACACGTGGCAGCGGGGTGGCCTGGCCCAAGTGGGGCGCTGGCCTGGTGCACGGGATGGGCCGGCCCACTTCCAAAAACCAGATTTTCCAATCTTTTTCGAATAAAAACAATTCCACAAATTCCAATAAATCATTTAGAGCAATAAAAATACCCGAAAAATTCTAGAAAAATTCTAGAAAATATTTTGAGATATTTCGAACTCAAATAAAATATTTTCAAAAAAAAATTGATATAAACTTTTCGAAATAATCAATTAATTTCAATAAAAGGCTTAATACAAATCGATTCCAAATAAATCATTTGAGGCAATAAAAATACCCGAAAAATTCTAGAAAAATTCTAGAAAATATTTTGGGACATTTTGAACTCAAATAAAATATTTCCAACAAAAATTTATTTAAACTTTTCCAAATAATTAATTAATTTCCATAAAAGGGCTTAATACAAATCGATTCCGAATAAATCCAATAAATAGCAAACGAGCTCCGAAAAATCTCAAAAATTACAGAAGAACTTCTTGAAGCACAAGGAATCCAACTAAAATTAAATTTATTTTATTTTAGATTTAGAATAATCAAATTAAATTGTTTTAGCTTTTAGAAAATTCAAATCAAGCTTTTATAAACGCGAGAAAATTGACAGAAATTTTTGGGAAGCTAAACAAAACCAAAATTTTTGAAAACCCAAATTTTGGGATGTTACAAATCTACCCCCCTTAACAGAATCTCGTCCCCGAGATTCAGGGCTGACTATAGAATTAGGTTCAGGGGGACTCAACTCTTGAGCTTCCTCGAACTTCCAAGCAACTACACACTGGACAGGGGTCGCTTCTGAACAAACGCTTGGTAACATCCAAAATTTTGCAGGCTGCTCCTTGCAGATGAGGTCCTCTTACAAGTCCACTGACTCCAACTGTGTCTGCTTTTCGGGCACAAGGCACTTCTTTTGCAGAAAATCTTGATACTAACTTTACCGGGAAATCTTGAACATCTTCTGCACTCATGCTGACGTTTCTAGTAACTCCATTGATAGGCTCCTTGCTTCTGTTCCTAAACACTTGATTTTCCGCTTCTTCTAGAAATTGGACAGGCTGTATCTGACAACAACAAAGCTTACTTGTGATTACGTGGTTTTCGACAAGACTTGAATAGCATTCCGGTTGGTCTGGCACTATCTTTGTCGGCTTGATTCTTTGACTGAAACTCAGATCAATCGAATACTCCTTCACAATTCACTTTCTGACGCAAGTGTCTCGGTAGGGGTAGGACTAGGATTGAAGTGGGCAGGTATAACACCTTTTCTCCTAGGACAACTATTATCAAAGTGTCCCGGCTCATTGCATCTGAAGCAACACTTGACTGACATCCATTGGCTTTCTCCTGACATGGCACTAATCTTGGTAGGGTAGAGCTGAGATCGATGCGATCAGCGGTGATCACTTTCTTTTGAGGGCAGTGATTAGAAAAATATCCTGGCTGACGGCAGGCAAAGCAGACTCTAGAAACCAGGCTTCTTCCTTGAGAACTTTTCACTAGGTTGATGTTATGGAAACTCTAATCATCGAGCGGCAGGTGAAGGTGTCTCTAACAAAGTCTGAGCAGTATGGCAACTAAATTGTTGAGGGGTACTCCTCATTCGCTGTTGCGGTGGTCCTTCTTGACAAACTTTCTGACGCTTGCGGTGGTCTTCCAATTCCTTGCATTCATCTTCTGGATCAGGGGTCTTGCTAATCAACTCTTCTTGCTTCAACTGACTCCTTAAGCAAGTTGCTTCCATAGCCTTACCATTCACTTTTTGTGTTAAAATCTTTACTGATGTAAATTTTTGGGATGATCATGGCTTTCGAAATTGCTTGATCTTTCTGTGGCATTCCTTAACAAATGACCTGACTCACCACAGTTGTAACATGAACGTTTGGGTCATCGTGCTGGGTTGATGGGGCATTCTCTAGGCTAATGACCTCATTTATCACACAGGAAACAATTCCATGGTGACCAAGTACTACTGATTTCCTGAGGTAGATGGATAGGGTTGACATGCTTCTTATTCTTTATCCCTTCATGTGGCACAGCTGGTGCGGATGACAATCCTTCTCTTTTCGCTAACTTCTTGAGCAAGGACGGCTCGAAAATTCTCTCGCTGATGCCGAGTCACAGCGGTCACTATTGGATCTAAGTGACATTGAGCTGGGCAATGATCACGACCTTCGCAAAGATAGCAGGTGATATTGCGCATAGGACATTCTCCGGGTAAATGGCTTCCTTCACAGCTGGAACAATTGATTGCATGTTCATCAGCAGTGTATCCTATTTCTCCACATCGGATGCATGCACGGTCCTCTAACTTGTTTGGTTGACAACACTTCAAAGAACAACATCTCGGTATGGTATTAGGTGCAGGGGTTGTACTCTTCTCTGAACTCGCGGTAGTCACACTATCTTCTGATGACGCAACAAACTGACGAAGGGCGGTGGCAATTTCCAACCAAGTGATAGTATGTCCATCTTCCGAGGTGGCGTAGAAACCTTTCCTCCAAACTAATGCATCTCCTTTTTACTGGCAAGTAGCACAGGGGACCTTCTCTTCATCTTCACATTACACTAAAGCTAGCTTCTCTCCTATGACACGAAGCCATATTTCTGCGTCTTTGAGAGTGGCTGATCCATCAAACGTGGGTGGTTACAAACTGATCCAAGTGTCGAATTGTCACGGTTGGTACGGTGGACGGCTGTTGGTCACAGTCTGCTTTGACACTGACACAGATAGTAGCAACTGAACTGACTTGAACTGCCTCAAAGTTACTGCTGTAGTTGGTCCTTTCCATCTTTTGTCCACTCCAGGGTTTTAGGTAAGAGGGAAAAGCATAGATGAGGTTCAAGAATCCTATTGCAGGGGAGCAGGTTTAACCCAAAAACTTGTACAAACATTATTAAGAACTTGGTATGGTTGCTTATCCAAGCCTAAAAGCTATGCAACGCATACTGCACACTCAGCAATAAAGAAAGATCCAAATTCCTAAGCACACAATAATCTAGCGTCTAAAGGGTAACACTCCTATCTTAAGAGACGTGACTCTCACACATGAGTCTCAACTGACAACTAAACACTGGTTCTTCAAGCTTCTGGAACACTTCATCGATCCACTTCTCTTCGAGCTCAATGATTTCTTACTTCACGATCTTCAGAGTTGACGGCGACATCCAGTACTTTCTCCTTAAGTGTGAAACATCGTTAACTATTCGGAACAACTCAGGTAAGATTTCCATTTAACTCGAAGGGAAGGATAGAACTTTCAGCAAAGAGGAAAGAATGGAAGAATAAGATAAGTCAAGAATGTATTATTCTTTCAAGTTAAATTTTCTCTTTAGAAAATAATTTTGAAGCTCCTAAAGACGGCCAATCTATCTAGGGTCAAGTCCTACAGTCAGTATGGCTCTGATACCACCTCTGTCGGGACCCGAATTTGCAAATCCGGACCCTCTGTGTATTCAGCACTAGTCCAGGATCACGCTAGTGCACACAGTCTCAACATAGATGAATATCACAATCATACACAATGAATAGTAAAAATAACTCAATAATAGAATATAAACTATTGAGCGACCTTAAGGTCAACCTTACATTCGTGAAACCCTGACGGCTTCAACTCCAAATAAGCAAAGAATGAACGAAGAACATCGGTGAATCCCATCAATACGCCACAGGTAACCGACAGGTTCGACTCCTAGATAATCGCCTTCTCACGGAACTTCTTCTTCTTCGACGATGTAGACTTTTGCTCACTGGTGATTGTTTGTTTGCAAGGGGTGAGTACATAAAGCACTCAGCAAGTCATGCACAGAATGCAAGTCTAATAGCTATATGCATGGCTTGGTACAAAGGAATAGCTCAAGGTATATTTGCAGTAAACAGCTTTTTGAAAAGTAATATAAGTAGATTCGAAAGCAGTAGAAACAAGTAAAACATAAATAACTTTTCAAAAAGTTTAATAAACATTTTCCCCATCCTAAACCACATTTCCATCATTTCCATTATTAAACCAACCCAACTTTCCAAATCCAAGTTATTTTTGAGAAAATCTAACCCTTGACTGTAATCCCCGAGCATTGTCCAGTACCGTGGACTCGGCTATTCAAATAGATTCTACACTCTGCAGAGGTTATGCACTTTACCCACAAGATACAATCCACTCACCACGTCAGCCGTGAATCGCCATACAAGAGTATGCGAATGAGCGATCATAACAAAGCCTTTCGGAAGCCTCAAACAACACAGGTGGTCCTCTCCGGTACGTGCTCTACACCATCCCTTCCCTTAGCCAAGGCGAAGTATGGGACCAACACACCGTTAGATGGGTACCTGGCCACAGCCACGATACGCTCCCCCGTACAATCACACAAACGGTGTAACTGACACCCTGAGGCTCCACAAGTGAGTCCTTAGCGACTTAGTCAACTAGGGCCGTCCCATTCCAGCCATGTGGTTGCAAGTATGACCCAGTTCAAAGGCTTGCAAGGTTAAGTCCTTAGAGTGACCAGGGCAAGACTACCCAAAAAACCAAATCAACACTCCCCATGCCACACTGGCCCACCTGATTACTCTTGCCACATGCCCCGGCCGAAATCGTTTATCAAACCCCAGTTGATTACCATGCACCACGTGCCATCAACATCACATGATACTTTTCCAAAACAGGTTCAATATATCATTAAGTCAATATTAACATTTGATCTTCCAAAATCATGTCATGAGCACGTAGCAGGTCTAAGCAGTATACTACAACGGTCTAAACCCATGTTGGCAATTTAATAATGTCCAACTAGTAAACCACAACTAGGGTGACAAAGGGTCATGGCACATACTTAAGTAATCAAGGTGTCATACAAAGAACTTGGTATTTATCTAACCCCCATGTTTAACCCAAGTATCTTTCTAATTGAACTAGCATGCAATAGTTTAAATCAAAATAGATTTCGAAATAGGATCAACATGGTCAAAGCACAACTTGCCTGGCCCTTGCAAACTTTACTGTCTTTTACTCTTTATCCTTGATCCTTGATCCTCGAGCTTCAACTTCCACTTTCTCGATCCTCACTGCTCGAACGACTTCCGGACGACACGTCTAACGATTAAGGAAGAAGCAAATACAAACCAATTCAAAAGACAAATCAAGTAAACTCCAAATTAAGAACGAACAGCATTGGCCACAACGGCTTGGGAGAGATTTGGGAACTCGAACGGATTAGATCGAAGAGTTGACAAAAGAGAACGGCCTTCCGGCAAAACACCGAAAAGGGAAAGATTAATAACTGGGAAAGAAAGAATAATATTCCGAAGAATATTTCTTCCGAAGTTATTATCTTGATTGGACAGATAGCGACATATGGGCTCTCGATCTATAGACCGGGTCCATAGGGATATGTTAGTTCGCAGTGAACTAAACTGATTCTTGAAGTTGACTTTTGTTGACCGAACGGACACAGTCAAACAAAAGAGAGACGGATAGATCGGGCATAGGGGTATGACAGATGGCCAATGGTCTATCGACCAAATCCACGAAGGAATTCTCGATTAAAGGCAGATTAGGTCTTCAGGGATAAGACAAGACAAGCGTCTTACCACGGTTGAGACAACCGGAAAGATTTGCAAAAAGATAACAACGCGGCTCACGATAAACTTAGTTCATCGACCGGTCTTCTGCTAGGAGTTTTGATTCGGCTTTAAAGGTGATATGACGATGAGACTAGGCTCACGTCATGATAATAGAACAAGTGAAGGCATCGCACTAGGGTTTGTGCAAGAATACACGCATGCGATGACAACGAGGCGAAGAGAGCCAATCGTTAACGATGAAACATTAACGATGGAACGTTAACGATGAAACGTTAATGGTGGAATGTTAACGATGAGCGTTGCGGCAAAACGTTAACGGAGAAACGCTTAACGACGAGTTAGTTAACGGGAAACATTAACGGAGGAGCGCATCGACGGGCGTTAACGGCGAAACGTTAACGGTGGAACATTAACGAGCGTTAATGACAAAACGTTAACGGCAAGACGTTACCAACGGGCGTTAACGGCGAGTGTTAACAGTGAAACATTGACGGCAAAACGTTAGCGGAGGAACGCAACGGCGTTAACGGAAGAACGTTAACGGGAAACGCGTTAGCGGGAAACGTTAACGAGCGTTAACGCAGCGAGCGTTAACGCGTACGCATGGATCGTTAACGCGAACGTTAACGGTGGAGGTCAACAATGATAGGAGACTTCATGAAGCGAAGTAGCGACCGTCGGTGCAACGACATGGCCGCGTAGAATGCTACAAGGGACGGCTAACCGGTGCGCGAACCGGCGGCACGCTAGGTTGAAAGACGACGTTTAGGCCGGAATCGGCCCGACGGCAAATGGAGGCCAAAAGAACTCTAAAGATGGACCAAAACAGTACAAGATGATCCTACGGACGCGACAACACGGCCGGAGCGAACCAAAATAACCGGGCGTCAAAAGATGACGCGGCGACGGCAAACGGTGGCCTAAATATATAAAAAATTCGGAGGATGGGATGGCAAAGGGAGAATGTCTACTGCGTAGAACGCGGCGAGACGATCTCAACGGTATAGGCGGATTTTGCGGCGCCTTCCGGATTAATCACAAACTGGCGATTAACGGGTTTCGATCAAAACTTTGGACGGCCATAACTTCTAGAATAATGATCGGAACTTAACGAAATTTGACCGAGAGCTAGATGGGACCAAGAGGCACACCGTGACGCAGGTGGCTCGAAGAAATACCTTCTGGAACAGCGGGGGACGCGCGAGGAAGTTTGCCGCTGTCTGGAACGCAGTCTGAACGGAGAAATTAATTTGCTGCGCCAAATCCAGAGGGCAAAACCTTGGGGCAAGATGTGCATCCTGTAGAGGACATCCCCAGGAGTCTACACAAAAAATTTCACCGTCAAACTCGAAAAATTGAGGGAGTTATGGCCTCGGCAAGATTCGAGATTGAAACGGCCGTAACTTTTGATCCCGTGGACCAAATTGGCTGAATTTTGGACAGCAAGTAGATGGTACCTTGTGGCACACCACGGAGAAGACGGATCTCGAAAAGAGTCGACGAGCTGCCCGGGACGCGGCTCCAAAGTTCGGCCGGCGTTGGGCGACGTTCGGGCGACATTGGATGGTTTTGGAATTTTAGAAAATTGATCTGAGGTCTAGAGGACGTGTGGGAGGTCTACAGGGGTTAGGGGTGGTGGCTAGATTAAGCACAAAAAATTTGGACGCGTTTGGAGCAAAAACGGGCCTTATAGGCATTTTATCGAGCAGTTTCCGTGCATGAATCGGATCCGGGCGACGTGGTGCGTTGTGGGGGCGACACGTGGCAGCGGGGTGGCCTGGCCCAAGTGGGGCGCTGGCCTGGTGCACGGGATGGGCCGGCCCACTTCCAAAAACCAGATTTTCCAATCTTTTTCGAATAAAAACAATTCCACAAATTCCAATAAATCATTTAGAGCAATAAAAATACCCGAAAAATTCTAGAAAAATTCTAGAAAATATTTTGAGATATTTCGAACTCAAATAAAATATTTTCAAAAAAAAATTGATATAAACTTTTCGAAATAATCAATTAATTTCAATAAAAGGCTTAATACAAATCGATTCCAAATAAATCATTTGAGGCAATAAAAATACCCGAAAAATTCTAGAAAAATTCTAGAAAATATTTTGGGACATTTTGAACTCAAATAAAATATTTCCAACAAAAATTTATTTAAACTTTTCCAAATAATTAATTAATTTCCATAAAAGGGCTTAATACAAATCGATTCCGAATAAATCCAATAAATAGCAAACGAGCTCCGAAAAATCTCAAAAATTACAGAAGAACTTCTTGAAGCACAAGGAATCCAACTAAAATTAAATTTATTTTATTTTAGATTTAGAATAATCAAATTAAATTGTTTTAGCTTTTAGAAAATTCAAATCAAGCTTTTATAAACGCGAGAAAATTGACAGAAATTTTTGGGAAGCTAAACAAAACCAAAATTTTTGAAAACCCAAATTTTGGGATGTTACAATTAACATATTAAAATATACTATAGCAAGATAATTTTTGTGTATACAAATATTGCTACTTGAACAAATAGAACCATTTTCGAGTGTTGTCTACTGCTACTAATTATACTTAAACAAATATTGCTACTTGACATAGTTGAACAAATATTGCTACTAGACATACTTCAAGAAATATTGCTACTTGATATAATTTAATAAATATTGTTATTAAAATATGTTGAAGTAAATATTGATACTTGACATACTTGAACAAATATTACTACTAAAAATACTTCTATTATTTTTGTCTATCTAGTTATACCTTCTCGCACGCGATCCCTTTTAGGGTTTAATGATCTTCAATTATTTTCTTCTCTCCTAGTATCGCAACCCATCTTCTCTTTTTGTTCATGAACAAATGATGAGCCTCTTGTTTTCTCCTCTTCGGGATCTCTTCTTGATGCTCATCAACTCATGATGACATTCTTGTCCCGTTTCTTCATCACCGTTGCACTCAACATACTTTCACAACTCATTGAAAGTGTTAATCCAATAAACATGATTATCTCAATCGTCTATTGCACTCCATTAACACATAATAGATGCCTCGAGATTGATTGAACACAACCCAATTTAATTTGAATGATTTAAATGTGTCTTGAGTATATTGACACAACTAATGCTTCATTATACTCAAGAAATATCGATTATCTTTAATCGATCAAAAGAACACCATCAACACATGATGAAGTGTTCTGTAATAATTAAAAGACAATTGTATCCAATTTAAATTTTCATTTAAATTGATATAGTTATATATTAACTACACAAGTTTCATATACTCATTTTGACGGTTTCAAGTAACGATCCAATATGTTTGAGTGGAATGAAAATGGATCAATACTCATTTAGACCATTACCTATAGAATAAACTCCGCATAGATGTGTGCATACGTATTGGTGGCGTTTGGTTGGATGTAGGGCTGGAAACGAGCCGAGCCGAGCTCGGCTCGGCTCGATGCGGCTCGGTCCAGTGGCAAGCTGAGCCAGGCTCGGCCCGGCCCTGAGGCGAGCCCAAAAAATCGGCTCGGCTCGGCTCGAGGTCGGCTTGCGAGCTGGCTTGTTGGCTCGCCGAGCCAGGACATTTTATCAGGAAATTAAACATTTATACAATAATTCATGTATTTGCAGTGAATAATATTAACTTACTAGTTACTACTAAATAATAGTAGTTGATTAGTTGCTCTCTATCACACTTGTAGGAAATGGAATTGTCTCAACATCATCTTCATCATCTTTTTCTTAAAAATATAAGTCATTAGTCATACTAAATTCCCTGCATGGGCTGGGCCGCCGAGCCAATTTAGCTCACGAGCCGGCTCGTGAGCCCAGTCGGCTCGGTGTTTTTGCGAGCCTGAAAAATAGGCTCGGTTCGAGCCATGAGCCTGTGTGAGCCGAGCCACGAGCCACGAGCTTATTTTCCAGCCCTAGTTGGATGGGATATGGCCATCCCTGGATTTGAAGTCATTCAATTGTTTGGATGAGTTGATGGATGGGATATGGTTGTCCAATTTTTAAGCGGTTCGGATCCGCTTGAAATTTTTTAAGAAATTAAAAAAAATTCAAGCACTTCGGATCTGCTGGAAATTGTGAGACCCCGGATCAGCTATCCAGAATCTCCTGTGTATTTCCGTATTAGTCCCAGATCAGTAGCTAGTACACACAGTCACAGTGATACATCATTGCCGAACATAACGAAACTTGTAATGTAAATATTCAAGTATGGGCCACATGACCACTTATTACAATACTCGGTCCAACGACCGGACACTCAAAACAGCGGAAGCAAAAAGAAAGCAACGAGCGAACGCCACAACGCCACAGGCGACGACTAGGAACGCCACTAGTCCTCCTGGCAATCCTCCTCGAAGAACTCCTCTTCCTCTTCGGCATCTTGATAAATTTCTGATGATTACAATGTTGGTGTAGCACGTGAGTACAAAAGTACTCAGCAAGTCGGGAAAGTATGATCATGAGGGGCTTTCCAAAGGAAGCTTAATAGGGTTTATTTGCATAAAGCCACATTTGATTAAATCATACTTAAGTAATAAATTTCACAAAGCATCTTTTACAACTCTTTTTAATAATTGAATTATTTATTATTGTAGTGAGGTTCTAACCACCATCACTAGCATAAAGGCTCTATCCGCCAACAGTTTAAAGGAACAAGGTTAATCATGTGACTCCATCCGTCAAATGTAAAACAGGTTCTATCCACCTGGGTTGGCTCTTTCCGCCAAACAACATTCGAGAGTTCTAACCACTCCCGAACCCCAAAACAAAACACTGTTTGGTTTTGAAAACAAAATCAAAGTCTACCAATATGAAAGCATTCTTCGCTTTGCCTTTGACCGTAGGCACGGCTATTCGAATAGTTTATACTCTGCAGAGGTGTACAACTTTACCCACAAGACAAGATAGACCCTTGTTGCCATGCAATTAACACACTTCCTTAGGTGTGCCGACAGGGATATCTTGACAAGGCCGTTACAATGTATCTACCTAGCTAGACCCACCCGCTGAGGTTTCACCGCTGTTAGGGTTCCCTCCACCCAGTACAGAAGCCCCCTCTTGCGCCGTGTGAGCAAAACAACATCCACAACAATGCCTCCGTCCGGCTCTCACACAACAACCGAGTGGTGAGTCTAAACTAGGCTTCTACAAATTAGTGAGCCAGGTCGTACCATTATAGACATGTGGTAGTACGGTTATGCTTAAAATGGCAATCATAAGCGTCGGTCCTTATATGACTTGGGGCGGTACTTGCACAAAAGGATCAAGGCTTGATCCGCTTCCACCCGACATTCCAGGCCGCCCAAGTCAAAATCATTTCCCTTTTCTTTTATTTTAGAAAACAGGACCAAAATCATACTAATAACCTTCAAATACACATTTAATAACATTCTTTTTGAATAATCTCACCCCTGGGTTGTTTTCATCGAAAAAGTGATGGGTTTCGAAGCATGGAAAACAAAAATTTTCCTACGAATGCAACCAAACACCAAGATCATATCTAGGAGATGCATGCAAACGGTTTCAGAAGGACTCACCCTCGTAGACCGAAAGCGGGAATAACGTTCCCGCAAACAAACGTGGTTGAAGTAGAGGTACACGCCCGACTTCAAAGTCGCGAAGATGAGCGCCACAAACGGCAGCCGCATTTGGTCACACGCACGGAACAACGGCGACCTCCAATCCCTCGATCCAGCGGGCAGCGGAAGTAGAGGATCCACGGAAACTCCAACAACACTACGACTTAGTGGTGGTGGTGGAGAAATCTGTTTCAAGAAGCGCCGCTTAAGCTACCGCTTGAAAGGTGGAACAAACAGGAGGAAGGAGAAAAGACCAACCAAAGGGTCATGGAGATTAGTCATGAGAGAGGAGCTCCACCCTCCCTTTTATAGGAGTGAGTTGACTCTCCATTCTCTCCATGTGAATGGACTCTCCATTCTCTCCATGTGAATGGACTCTCCATGTGAATGGACTTTCCATTCTCTCCATGTGAATGGACTCTCCATGTGAATGGACTCTCCATTCTCTTCATGTGAATGTTCTGATATCCCGAAACTATTCCGGTGCTGTCCAAACTGTTCTCCTGTTCGTATCCACTCAAAGCGTCGATGAACCTTAAGTGTGTCACCCTACGGTTCGTGAATAAAATGGACATGATCAAGACACCTCTCTCGATCAATAATCATCACGGGATCTGGAGATCCATAATGACTCCCACTTACTCAACGATGAACTAGTGATCGTGTGAACCAAAACCAACATAACCAATTCCTTTTGTCTCGCGATATATTACTTATCCGAGATCCGATCATTGGTATCAACTATACCTAGTTTGATCCCGAATTCGATAAGTACTCTTTACTCGTTCCGTGATATGACATTCTTGTGACCTAGTCACGTGCTTGCAAGCGATGTCAATGTGATATCACCGAGAGGGCCCAGAGTATATCTCTCCGTCATCTGGATGGACAAATCCCACTCTTGATGCATGAGCCTCAACTAATACTTTCATAGTACCCAAATCCATCTTTATAGTCACCGTGTTACGGAGTGACGTTTGATGTCATCAAAGTACTCTTTAATTGTTAGTGATTGACATCATCTCATGGTCTAAGGAAAAGAGCTATTTTGTATATGTTCAAGATACAGCAACAAACTTTAATGACTTGATCGAATTTGCTATACCAACTTGGGTGTGTGTTCATCACATCATTCTTCTAATAATGTGACCCCGTTATTAACAACATCCAATGTTCATGATCGTGAAACCTTGATCATCGGTTAATCAACAAGCTAGTTTAAAAGAGAGGCTTTACTAGGAACCTTTTGTTTGTTTATTACACACACATGTATCAACGCTTCCGGTTAATACAATTTTAGCATGAGAAATAAACATCTATTATAAACATGGAATAAGATAATAAACAATTTATTATTGCCTCTCGGGCATATTCCCTTGATCTCCCACTTGCACTAGAGTCAATAATCTAGATTACATTGTGATGAATCTAACACCCATTGAGTTCTCGTGTCTGATCATGTTTTGCCCTTGGGAGAGCTTTAGTCAACGCTGTCTGCCACATTCAGATCCGTGTGCACTTTGCAAATCTTTACATCGCCATCCTTGACATGTTCACGGATGGAGTGAAACCGGCGCTTAATATGCTTGGAATTCTTGTGTGACCTTGGTTCTTTAGCATTGGCTATGGCACCATTGTTGTCACAATAGATAACCATTGGGTCCAACGCACTCGGAACCACACCCAGCTTCGGATATGAACATCTTCATCCAAATCGCTTCCTCGCTACGCTTCAAGCGACAACATATTCCGCCTCTGTTGAAGATCTTGCCACCACAGATTGCTTGGAACTCCTCCACTCACCGCTCCTCCATTCATTTCAAAAATATACCCGGTTTGTGACTTAGAGTCATCCGGATCGATTGTCGAAACTAGCGTCGACGTAACCTTTACGACGAGCTCTTCTTCACCACCATATATGAGAAACATATCCTTAGTTCTTCTCAAGTACTTAAAGATATTCTTGACCGCTGTCCAGTTGTTCCAAACCTGGATCAGATTGGTACCGCTAGTCAAACTAATAGCATGTGCCACATCCGGTCTTGTACACAACATAGCATACATGATAGAGCCTATGGTCAAGCATAGGGAATTTTATTCATTACTTCTCTATCTTCTGCTATAGTTGGACTCTGAGTCTTACTCAACGCCTTGCCTTGCAACATAGGTAAGAACCCTTTCTTACTTTCGTCCATTCTAAACTTCTTTAGAATCTTGTCAAGGTATGTACTTTGCGATAACCCAATCAAGCGTCTCGATCTATCTCTATAGATTTTGATACCTAAAATATACGCCGCTTCACCAAGGTCCTTCATTGAAAACTTACTGCTTAAGTAATCTTTACGCTTTTCAAAGTTCTATATCATTTCCAATCAACAATATGTCATCCACATATAATATCGTAAATGCTATAGAGCTCCCACTCACTTTCTTGTAAATACAAGCTTCTCCGTAAGTTTGGACAAATCCAAAACCTTTGATTACCTCATCAAAACGGAGATTCCAACTTCGTGATGCTTGCTTCACCATAAATGGATCGCTGAAGTTTGCATACCTTATCAAGATCCTTAGGATCAACAAAACCTTTGGGTTGTATCATATACAACTCTTCCTCAATGTTTCCATTAAGGAACGCGGTTTTACATCCATCCGCCAAATTTCATAATCGAAAAATGCAGCAATTGCTAACATAATCCTAACAGACTTTAGCATCGCTACGGGTGAGAAAGTCTCATCGTAGTCAACTCCTTGAATTTGTCGAAAACCCTTTGCGACAAGTCGAGCTTTATAGACGGTCGCATTACCATCAGCATCTATTTTCTTTTGAAAATCCATTTGTTCTCAACGGCCTTGCGGTCATTGGGTAGGTCCACCAAAGTCCATACTTGGTTTTCATACATGGATCTCATTTCGATTTCATGGCTTCTAGCCATTTGTCGGAATCTGGGCTCATCATCGCTTCATCATACGTCGCAGGGTCATTATTCTCAACTACCATGACATTCATAGTAGGAACATAAAAGTCAGGAGCATTATGCGCTCTTGTTGACCTGCGAGGTGCGGTAGTGTTCTCTTTCGGAGTTTCATGATCCTTATCATTAGTTCCCTCTTCATTTGGTGAAGTCAACTCCGAAACAACTTCCGCTACTGCACTTGCCATTCCATGAAGAGAAGGTTCAATAACCTCGTCGAGTTCTACCTTCCTACTACTCACACCTTTCGAGAGAAACTCTTTTTCCAAAAAAGGATCCATTCTTGGCAACGAAAACCTTGCCCTCGGATCTGTGATAGAAGGTGTACCTAATTGTTTCTTTAGGGTATCCTATGAAGATGCATTTTTCCGCTTTGGGTTCGAGTTTATCAGGTTTGAAGTTTCTTCACATAAACATCGCAGCCCCAAACTTTTAAGAAATGACAGCTTAGGTTTCTCTAAACCATAGTTCATACGGTGTCATCTCAACGGAATTACGTGGTGCCCTATTTAAAGTGAATGCAAATTGTTTCTAGTGCATGACCCCAAAATGAAAGTGGCAAATCTGTAAGGGACATCATAGATCGAACCATATCCAATAAAGTACGATTACGACGCTCGGATACACCATTACGCTGTGGTGTTCCAGCAGGAGTGAGTTGTGAAACTATTCCACATTGTCTCATGTGTGTGCCAAATTCGTAACTAAGATACTCTCCTCCACGATCGGATCGTAGAAATTTGATCTTTCTATTACGATGATTTTCTACTTCACTCTGAAATTCTTTGAACTTTTCAAATGTTTCAGACTTGTGTTTCATTAAGTAAATATATCCATATCTACTCAAATCATCCGTGAAAGTAACGGCTAACGATATCCACCACGCGACACACTCATTGGACCACACACATCGGTATGTATGATTTCCAATAAGTCGGTTGCCGCTCCATTGTACCGAAAACGGGTTCTAGTCATCTTGCCCATGAGGCATGGTTCACATGTTTCAAATGATTCATAATCAAGTGATTCTAGTAGTCCATCGAATGGAGCTTCTTCATGCGTTTAACACCAATATGACATAAGCGGCAATGCCACATATATGCAGCAATATCATCATTCAACTTAATTCTTTTGGCATTCACATTATGAACATGTGTACTATTATCAAGATTCAAAATAAATAAACCATTCTTTTCGTGTGCATGACCATAAAAGATATTATTCATATAAATTGAACAACCATTGTTCTCGGACTTGAATGAATAACCGCCTCGCATTAAACAAGACCGAGATATGATGTTCATGCTCAACGCAGCACTAAATAACAATTATTTAGGTTTATAACTAATCCTGATTGTAATTGTATATGTAGATACCCGACGTCGATCACATCAACATTTTATCCATTGACGACGCGCATCATCACCTCATCCATTTCTAGATGTCTCATGTTCCTTAGCACCTGTTTCGAGTTACATATGTTAGCAACCTAACCGGTATCAAATACCCAGGCGCTACTGCGAGTACTAGTAAGGTACACATCAATAACATGTATATCATATATAACTTTGTTCACATTCCCGCCCTTCTTATCGGCCCAGATATTTTGGGCGATTCGCGCTTCCAAAGGCCCAGTGCCCTTGCAGTAAAAACATTCAAGATGTCGACTTAGGGCCAGCCTTGGTCTTCTTCTCGAGATGTGGCAACAGACTTGCCCTTCTTCTTGAAGTTTCCCTTAGCCTTGCCTTTCTTCTTGAAATCGATAGTCTTTTGGACCATCAACACTTGATGTTCCTTTTGATCTCCACTTCAGCTTTTCGGCATTGTGAAGCTCGGGAGAGACTTCTTCATGCCTGCATGTTGTAGTTCATCACAAAGCTCTTGTAGCTTGGTGGCGTAGATCGAGAACACGATGAATTCCTAGCTCAATGGGGATCGTTATTCCCAAAGCTATGAGTTTATCGGCGCATCTGCACATTTTGAGTACGTGCTCACTAACTGAGTGTTTTCCTCCATCATGCAGCTAAAGAACTTTTACGAAGCTTCATAACTCTCTCTTTGCGGCATGGGTGTCGAAGATCATTTTCAACTCTCTCATTGTATCAAAAGCATTGCTTTGTGCTCGAAAGCGTTTTGCGGCTCGAGGCTCAAGGCCGTACAAAATGCCGCAGATGAACTAGACTGGTCCTCCTTGCGAGTCAAGAAAACATTTTTCTCCTCCTCGGGGCCATCATCAGGCGGGGCACCCAGCGCATCAAGCGCATAGCTCCTTTGAGCAATACCGAGGAGAATCCTCGTGTTAAGGGCCCGATTGGTAAAGTTGCTACCGTTGGTGGCTAGTTTCTCTTTCTCCATGAACAGATTGAAATTGAAAATAGGTGGTGCCATCTACAACGTATTTGCAAAGTTAATTAGACTAAGTTCATAATAGATTAAGTTCAAGTTTAATTCAAAATTACTACGAGAACTCCCACTCAAAAACAACATCCCTCTAGTCATCTTTAGTGATTACACGAACCAAATTCACTATACCGAAACCGATCATCACGTGAGACGGCATAGTTTCAAAGGCGAACATCAATATGTTCATCATATCATCCATATGACTCATGCTTTACCTTTCGGTTCGTGTTCCGAGGCCATGTCTGTACATGCTAGGCTCGCCAAGTAGAACCAAAGTATTTGCGTGTGTAAATCGGGCTTACACCCGTTGTATGCGAACGTAGAGTCTATTACACCCGATCATCACGTGGTGCTTCAAGCAGCGAACTTTCTTAACGGTGCATACTATGGAAGAACACATTATTATCTTGATATTAATTTGGAGGGATCATCTTATAGTGCTATCGACGTGATCATATCCAAGCAAAATAAGATGCATAAAAGGATTAACATCACATGCATGAATAAAGTGATATGATATGGTCCTTTCAAAGACTTGATCTCCATCTTGTGCGACATGGTATGATCTCCATCATTCCACCGCATGGCACCAAGGTCCATGATGCTGCCATCTTGATTGTCTTCCTCCATTACAATATATCACATGGACATATACTTAGCACGCAGCCATAAAAGAAAAAACAACCAAATGGCTCCTGCCGTTGTTTAAATTTACAATAAATTTCATTTCATACAACAATCTTTGTATCAATGACCATATCACATCACAAGCCCCCGCAAAAACAAGTTAGACGCCTCTAATTTATTTTTGCATATTTTACGTGGTTTTGGGCTTTCTAGGAAAAACTGTTCTTACCTACGAACAAGAACCACAACGGTGATAAAAACATTATTAGCAAACCGTTGTAAATTAGATCATGACTATAGTAGGAGAAATCGACACCCGCAAAGCCACTTATGCAATACTAGTTGCATGTCGAGCGTGGAACAAGTCTCATGTGCGAGGACATGTAAGGTTAGTCCGGCCGCTTCAAATCCCACTATGCCACCATGATCCAAAATACACGAAAGTATGCAATAACATGATCATCAACGCCCACATCCACATGTGTTTTAAACCGCACAAAACATCTACGCATAGACACGGCTCGATACCACCGATGGGTTTCAAGCATGGAAAACAAAAATTTTCCTACGAATGCAACCAAATACCAAGATCATATCTAGGAGATGCATGCAAACGGTTTGAAGGACTCACCCTCGTAGGACCGGCGGGAATAACGCTCCCGCAAACAAACGTGGTTGAAGTAGAGGTACACGCCCGACTTCAAAGTCGCGAAGATGAGCGCCACAAAGCGGCAGCGCCTCGTACTTGGTCACACGCACGGAACAACGACGACCTCCAATCCCTCGATCCAGCGGGGCAGCGAAGTAGAGGATCCACGGAAACTCCAACAACACTACGACTTAGTGGTGGTGGTGGAGAAATCTGTTTCAGCAGCCGCTTAAGCTACCGCTTGAAAGGTGGAACAACAGGAGGAAGGAGAAAAGACCAACCAAAGGGTCATGGAGATTAGTCATGAGAGAGGAGCTCCACCCTCCCTTTTATAAGAGTGAGTTGACTCTCCATTCTCTCCATGTGAATGGACTCTCCATTCTCTCCATGTGAATGGACTCTCCATGTGAATGGACTTTCCATTCTCTCCATGTGAATGGACTCTCCATGTGAATGGACTCTCCATTCTCTTCATGTGAATGTTCGATATCCCGAAACTATTCCTGTCTGTCCAAACTTTTCTCCTGTTCCGTATCCACTCAAAGCGTCGATGAACCTTAAGTGTGTCACCCTACGGTTCGTGAATAAAATGGACATGATCAAGACACCTCTCGATCAATAATCATCGGCCGGGATCTGAGATCCATAATGACTCCCACTTACTCAACGATGAACTAGTGATCGTGTGAACCAAAACCAACATAACCAATTCCTTTTGTCTCGCGATATATTACTTATCCGAGATCCGATCATTGGTATCAACTATACCTAGTTTGATCCCGTTACCGATAAGTACTCTTTACTCGTTCGTGATATGACATTCTTGTGACCTAGTCACGTGCTTGCAAGCGATGTCAATGTGATATCACCGAGAGGGCCCGAGTATATCTCTCCGTCATCCGATGGACAAATCCCACTCTTGATGCATGAGCCTCAACTAATACTTTCATAGTACCCAAATCCATCTTTATAGTCACCGTGTTACGGAGTGACGTTTGATGTCATCAAAGTACTCTTCCTGAGTTAGTGATTGACATCATCTCATGGTCTAAGGAAAAGAGCTATTTTGTATATGTTCAAGATAAAGAACAAACTTTAATGACTTGATCGAATTTGCTATACCAACTTGGGTGTGTGTTCATCACATCATTCTTCTAATAATGTGACCCCGTTATTAACAACATCCAATGTTCATGATCAGGAAACCTTGATCATCAGTTAATCAACAAGCTAGTTTAAAAGAGAGGCTTTACTAGGAACCTTTTGTTTGTTTATTACACACACATGTATCAACGTTTCCGGTTAATACAATTTTAGCATGAGAAATAAACATCTATTATAAACATGGAATAAGATAATAAACAATTTATTATTGCCTCTCGGGCATATTCCCTTCAAAAAGGTCCTAAGCAACTCTACCGTACTACATAGCAACGGATACCATATAAACATAGGTATGGTATAAACAATGTTCTAGGGTTACAATGGATATGATTAACAATGTCATGGAGGAATTAACAAGTTCGGAATAACTAGCTCTTATATTTGACATATTTAATTAAACATAGCCATGCAATTTTATAAACCGTTTAAATCATTTCGCAAACATAGGAGCAAAGTGCATCAAGGAGACTTGCCTTCAGTTGCGGCGGCGGTGTCGAACTCGGAAGGCTCGACGGCGAAATCGGGCGGTCGCAAGGATCGTCGACTACACGCAAAACGAGGCAAAAAATAAATAACAGAAAATAAATAAAATCCAAAAATTATAAAATTAGTACTGGCAGGAAGGTCTTGATTTATGATGAATTTAGAAATTTGAATGAGGCCAAACGGAGTTCGGACGAGAAAGTTATGAGCTTCCGAAGTTTAAATTTCGAATAAATCGAAAACCGGGAATATTCCCGGAATATTCCTCTCGGGTTTGACTAGTCAAACTGGCTTTGACTGACCTTGACTAGGTTTGACTTGGTCTTGAGGGTATGGCAAGTGGACCCCACATGTCATTGAGGGGAGGGAGAGGAGATGGCTTCCTCTGGAAGCTTGCTTGCCATTCATGGAGGAGAGAGAGAGATAGAGAAAGAGAGGAAGGAGAGAGAGGAGCGTGGCACGGCGGCTGGAGGGCAAGACGACAAGGCGCAAGGCGGGCGGCGGGCGGGCGGCGGGCGGGCGGGCGGCCGTGGCGGTCCGGCCGGCCGGGCACGGGCAAGGCCCAAGCTCCCCATGGGAGCTCCAAAACAGAGAGCTCCAAAACATGCTCCTCTCCAAAAAAAATTGGATTTCTCACTCATTTTTGCACGGATTTGATCCAAACAAAAGGCTAGAACCTCTAGATAACATCCTTAGGAACCTATAACCGGAAGGAATTGAACCGAAACTCACCGAGCAAGATGAAATCGACGATGAACACGGGTTCGGCCGAAACGAGCAAAATCCGAAATTCGTCGAGGAAACTTGATGAACCCTGAAATTGATGGATGGATTAGAGACTAGACATCCATACTAACACAAGGAAACGAACGGGAGGAAGAAAGATCCACCGGAGTGGAAGATATGAGCAAGAACACGAAGAACGCGAAGAACACGAGAGTGTGTCGGTTTTCTTGATCTTGCGGCCGATTGGGTTTGAGAGGCTAAAGGAGGGTTATACCAACGGAAAGAGGGTTCTTATACGGAGAGATGAGAGGTGGAATCACGCGGAACGGATTAGAAACGGCCGCGCAATCACCAAAAGAGTGGATTTCGGGTTTCTCGCAACCGTTCAAAAACCAACGCGATTTCGGGTGCAACAACCCTATGGATAGAAAGAGGAGGCCGTTGTGATCCCAACGGATCCGGCGGTTCGCGAATTGGAGTTGTATTGGAGGAGCTATAAGGATTTAAAGAGAGCTCCCACCATTTTTGCTTGCATGAAGCTTCATCCCCCATGCATGGCTAGAGGTTGAAGATGACACTATTCATGTGCCACATGTCACTCCCTCATTGGCCCTCTTTTACGCAAATGATTCGCCCTAGAGAAAAATAAGGAAAAATGGCCTAAAAATTCCGGAAAAATTCCTAGAGCCATTTTAGATTATTTGGAACTCAATGGAAGTGGTTTGGTTGAATTTGGAGGATTTTTGTGGAATTGAATAATCGGGCGCGGATCGCAGGCATTAAACAAAAGCCGCGCGAGATAAAATAGGAACGGGGGTCCAAAAATCCGGGAAATGATTCCTAAAATCATTTCGGAATATTTGGAACATTTTAGAAGCGGTTTGGAGATTTTTGGAGCATTTTTGTTCTCGGGTGAATTTTCGGGTCCCGGCGGGAACTGGAAAACCCGATTTTTCGCCCGGGAGGGAATTAATTCCCGATTTCGGAGGGAAAAGGATGCCAGGTTAATATAAACACCAAAGAAACTCCAACTTTGAATTTACTTTATTTAAATTAGATTTTTCTCCAGAAAGCCAAAAAGAGGATGTTACAAACCCACCCCCCTTAGAGAGAATCTCGTCCCCGAGATTCAGACGGAGAAAGAAAAAGGTTAGGGAACTCTGCGCGAAGATCTTCTTCACGCTCCCAAGTAGCTTCCTTCTCCGAATGGTTGCTCCACTGAACCTTGCAGAACTTGATCACTCGGCTTCGTGTCCGACGCTCGGCTTCATCCAAAACCTTGATGGGATACTCCGGGTAAGACAAGTCCTCTTTCAGTTCCATGTCTTCCAACGGTATCTGCTGCTCGGGCACTCGGAGACACTTCTTTAACTGAGACACATGAAAGACATCATGTACCCCTGACAGCTGTGGCGGCAACTCCAACTTATAAGCCACTTCTCCTTTTCGGGCAATCACCTTGAATGGTCCGATATAGCGGGGTGCTAATTTTCCACTGACGCGAAATCGTTTCATTCCTTTCATCGGGGATACCTTCAAATACACATGGTCTCCAGGTACAAAGCTTAATTCCCTTCGACGATTGTCCGCATAACTCTTTTGTCCGGATCGAAATTTGTCTTGATTTGCCCGGATCTGTCTGACTTGCTCTTCGGCTTCTTTCAGAACATCGGGTCCGATGATTTGTCCTCCTTCGGTTTCTTTCCAATATAATGGTGTCCTACATTTTCTTCCATACAAAGCTTCAAAAGGCGCCATCTTCAAACTAGTTTGATAGCTGTTGTTATAGGAAAACTCTGCATAGGGCAAATTCTGATCCCACGAGCCTTTATATGTTAGAGCACAAGCTCTCAACATATCCTCTAAGATTTGATTGACCCTTTCGGTCTGGCCATCCGTCTGGGGATGGTAAGCAGTACTGAAATTCAGATTCGTGCCCAATACCTCATGCAATTGCTGCCAGAATCTCGAGGTGAACTGGGAACCTCGATCAGACACAATCTTCTTTGGTACACCGTGTAAACACACAATCTTAGCCATATACAACTCGGCAAGCTTATCTCCAGAATAGGTTGTCCTTACCGGGATAAAGTGGGCCACTTTGGTCAATCGATCCACAATAACCTGAGATGGAATCATAACCGACTTGGTTTTGGGTAAGCCAGTTATAAAATCCATTCCAATTTCTTCCCATTTCCATATGGGCACTTGCAACGGCTGCAATAGACCGGCTGGTCTCTGATGCTCCGCTTTTACCAACTGGCACACGTCACAACGTGCCACAAAATCTGCAACTTCTTTCTTCATATTGGACCACCAATACTTGTCTTTCAAATCTGCATACATCTTTGTGCCTCCTGGGTGAATGGAGTAAACTGAATCGTGAGCCTCTTTCAAGATCACATTCTTGATTTCTTCTTGGTTAGGGACCACTATTCTTTTCCCGAACCAAACAGTTCCCTGGTCATCTTCTGAAAATCCGGGGTGCTTTCCTTTCTTTAGGCCTTCCTTCAGGTTGGCAATACCTTTATCGTCCTTCTGAGCTTCTCGGATCTGATCCTCAAGGGTTGATTTGACCTCCAAAGAATAAATGCACCCTTCATTTACTAATTCCAGATTAAGGCGCCGAAATTCATCGTGAAGCGTCGGTTCGCTTGGTTGCACTCTCGTATTGTTGCAGTGAGTTTTCCTGCTCAAAGCATCCGCAACAACGTTCGCTTTTCCAGGGTGATAATGAATTCCCAGATTATAATCTTTCACCAACTCCAACCATCTTCTCTGCCTCAGGTTAAGATCAGGCTGAGTGAAGATATACTTCAGACTTTTATGATCCGTATAGATTTCACATCTATTGCCGATCAAGTAATGTCTCCATATCTTGAGCGCGTGCACAACTGCGGCTAACTCCAAGTCATGAATAGGATAGTTTTCTTCATGAGGTCGCAGTTGTCTTGAAGCATAGGCTATTACCTTTCCTTCTTGCATCATAACACATCCAAGTCCTTGCTTCAAGCATCACAATACACTTCAAAGCCCTTATGGATGTCTCGTAAAATAAGCACTGGGCCGAGGTTAATCTCTTTTCAACTCCCAAAACTTTGCTCACAGTGCTTTAGTCCATTCAAACTTCTTTTCTTTTTTAGAAGCTGAGTAAGAGGTCCGCTATCTTCGAGAAACCTTCAATGAATCTCCGATAATAACCACTAATCCAAGAAAACTTGGATCTCCGGATCGACTTGGGTTGTGTCCAATCCAAAACATCTCTCACTTTACTGGATCTATCGCTACTCCTGCAGCAGAAATGACATGACCCAGAAAGACACTTCCTTCAAATGTAAGTCACATTTGCTAAACTTAGCATACGGTGATGCTCTCTTAGCGTTTCCAAGACTATCCGCAGATGGTCTTCATGCTCTTTCTGCTCTTGGAATAGACAAGAATGTCGCCGATGAATACTACGACGAACTTGTCTAAATATTCCATAAACACCTTATTCATCGATTCATGAAATAAGAAGGAGCATTGGTTAACCCAAAAGACATGACTGTGAACTCATACACCCATATCGGGTGGTGAAGGATGTTTTCGAATATCCTCTTTTCTTATCTTCACCGATGATATCCCGATCTCAAATCTATTTTGGAGAAGACTTGAGCTCCCTTCAACTGGTCAAACAGATCATCTATCCGAGGCAACGGATACTTGTTCTTGATCGTAACCTCATTCAACGACCAGTAGTCGATGCACATTCTCGCACTACCATCCTTCTTGGACACAAAGATCACAAAGCGATCCCAAGGTGATGAACTGGTCCGATGAATCCTTTTTCTTGCGCTTCTTCAATCGCTTCTTCATCTCGACCAACTCGTTAGAAGGCAATGCAGACGTCTCTTCGAGATTGGAGCGGTACAGTACTAGCTCAATCACAAATTCCACATCTCGATCTGGTGGCATACCAGGCAACTCATCCCGGAACACATCCGGTACTCATTGACGATCGGTACCTTCTCCAACGGCACCGCTCAAACGGTTTAGGTGCTACCCCTTAGAGGCAAGATTAGATAAGAACTCCACTCTAATCCCTCGGGGTTGGTAAGAGAGATAGCTCTACTAGCACAGTCTATCGACCCTTATACTTGGTTAGCCACCATTCCAAGGATTACTTCTATACCCTTAGTATCCAACAAGATTAAGTTCGCTAGGAACTTTACCCCTTGTATTACTATATCCATTTTGAATGACGAGAAGTTGTTCTTAATTCTTTTCCAGGATTGCACTAACAAAGGGTTTCTTAACTGTAAGGTGTCCTGGCTTATGCTTTTTAACCAAGTACTGATATGAAAGAATGGGTTGCACCGTAATCAAACAGAATCAAGGTGCATCGAGTTCACATGGAACTTACCATAGACCACGCCTGGCGCATCCCGAGCTTCCTCCGCGGTGATGTGATTCACACGCCCTCTTCCTGCAGCCCTTGGCGTGCACGGAGTCTCGAGGGGTTCCTCTTCCTTGAGCGGCAGGGCGCGGCCGGGCGTCGATCCTGTGTTGAACCTCACCGGGTGACAATGACAAGCTTCGGGGCGATTGTTGGCGTAGTGCCCCATCTCCTCGCAATTGAAGCATCGCACTCTCGCCATCGCTGTCCCACTCTTCGAGCTTGAGCTCCTGCTTTGCTCGCGAGGGCTTGTCGATGGGGCGCGGGGTAGACATTAGAGTCTGGGGCCAGCCTTTGGCGGTGCTGCTAGGCTAACTGCTTCTTTGAAAAGTGCGGGGCACAGGCTAGCGGCACCTTTGGCCGAGTCTGAAACATCATTTTTCTCTTGCGCGACTCAAAAGTCGACGGGCATCCTCTTGAATCAGCGCCTTGTTAATCATGTGCTGGAACGACGGGTAGTCGCTTGAAACCAGCTGTACCTTCAAGTTGGGGTCAAGGCCCTCCATGAATCGCCAAATCTTGGCCTCGTCAGTGGCGACATCTGCGGTCGCGTACCGGGACAGCTGTGTGAAGCGGTTAAGGTACTCCGAGACAGACAAGTTTCCTTGCTGAAGCTTGTGAAACTCACGACGCTTCATTTCCATAATCCCCCTTGGGATATGAGTAGCCCTGAAGGCTTCCACGAACTCGTTCCATGGAATGTTCTGCGGGTCGGCATGGGCGGCACAGTAGTTCTCCCACCAGTTGGCTGCAGTTCCTTTGAGCTGGTGAGATGCGTACTGCACACTCTCGATGTCATCGCACTGAGCCAAGTGCAGTTTACGCTCAACTTCCTTGAGCCAGTCATCCGCATCCAGCGGATCTGCGGATCCAAAGAAAGGCCTGGGGTCGAGTCTCATGAACTCCCAAACTTAGATTGGGGCGGTTGAGCTTGAGCGAGTCCGCCGCGGCTTGAGGTTGGTTCAGACGCTCGAGCTAACGCCGAAGAATTGGCCGCATCGCCATCATTTGTTCCATGTTTGGCTACCGAGCTGGTGGTGGGGGCGGCGGATCATCTTGGCGGCAGGTGTTGCACTTGCTCTTGTCCTTGCGGCTGCGGTGGCTCCACATACTCTGCTTCCTCTTGAAAGTGCACCGGTCCACGGGCTCGTCCATGGCCTCTACCACAGCCTGCGGGCCTTCCACGACCACGACCACGACCAACGTTCTCCATCTGCACAAGGCGGTCAAGCACAAGGAAAGAGGGAGAAGCATAGGTAAGCAACGGGGAACTAAACCACATCCTCAACACAAGGGCACAACCACAAGAGCACACAACCGAAGGAAAAACCAACTGAACTTCAATTAAAATCAAATAGTTTTGGAGGTGGTCAGATCACAAATGCCTAAAGGCACGATACAATCCAAAGAATCACTTATTCAACGCTCTAACGCGACAAAATTAAGATCCTGCAGACTAAAACTATCTAAGAACTCGCGCCGGGCGAAGACGCTACGGGGATCGAGTCCTCCTCTTCCTCCTCCTCCTCGCCTCCGCCGCGGGAAGGTGAAGCGCCGCCGAAGATCTCGCTTCCTTCGGGCAGCCAAAGCAATCGAGAAAACCCTGGCGGCGAAGGGAGATTTAACGGACTTGCGCGCAGAGTCCAAGCCTCGAGGCCTTGATGACGCTTATCGGGCGGCGCGCCCTTCCGATGTCGCGGGCCGGCGGTTCCTCCCGAACCGGGTGGTGGTGGCGGCGCCACGGCCGTGCTCTCCCGTGACAGCGCTGGTGGTGGAGGCGATGGGAGGCTCCTCCTCTCCTCCTCAAACCGAGATCGCCTCTCTCGCCGCCGCCAAGTCCCGACGCACTCCAGCAGCTCGCCGACATCCGGACATAGGCCTCATCTCGCGCTGGACGAGTGACCCCAAGTGCACCACGGTCGGGTCCTCTCTCGGGCCAAACTTCCTAAATCAAGCCGTACACCCGCCCAACCTGGAAGCTGGAAACAAATGTGCGACGGAGAGTTCTCCAAAGATGTCGCGGTAGCTCGCCCCAACATGAGGATAGCCTTTCCGCCGCTGGCCCTGCCGCGACGCCAGAATCGGTCTCTCGGTGAAGTAGAACGGCCGGTCCTCAACGCGAAGGCGGCTCCTCGCGAAGACTAGCAAGCGGACCTGCCACATGTCCTGGACAAGACCAGGCATTGACTGGTAGCGATACTCCGGGCGATGGGGAAAGCCCAGGTCCTGGAGCATCAGTGACAGTTCCTCGCAAAAGCCTCCAGCCTCGCCGGCAAAGGTGGTGAAAACCGACATCTACAGATTTTGAAAGAAGACAGAATTAGTAACCAAAATTTTAAATAAAAGAGAGGACGAGCACAAGACACTAAGATAGAAGAGATAGAAGCAAAGAAACTTAAACTTTTGCAATTACATTTTTATGAAATATAAGTCCTTAAGGCTTTGCCATGCTAACTAGGTCACGTCCTCTGATCGTCTGTGCTCGATACCACCGCCGTGAGACCGGATCAGCTATCCGTAATCTCTGTGTATTTCCGCACTAGTCCCAGATCAAGAGCTAGTACACACAAATACATGATACATCATTGCCGAACATAACGAAACTTGTAATGTAAATATTCAAGTATGGGCCACATGGCCACTTATTACAATACTCGGTCCAACGACCTGACACTCAAAACAAATGAAGCAAAAGAAAGCAACGAGCTTAACGCCACAACGCCACAAAGCATTTACTAGGAACGCAACTAGTCCTCCTGGCAATCCTCCTCGAAGAACTCCTCTTCCTCTTCGGCATCTTGATAAATTTCTGATGATTACAATGTTGGTGTAGCACGTGAGTACAAAAGTACTCAGCAAGTCGGGAAAGTATGATCATGAGGGGCTTTCCAAAGGAAGCTTAATAGGGTTTATTTGCATAAAGCCACATTTGATTAAATCATACTTAAGTAATAAATTTCACAAAGCATCTTTTACAACTCTTTTTAATAATTGAATTATTTATTATTGTAGTGAGGTTCTAACCACCATCACTAGCATAAAGGCTCTATCCGCCAACAGTTTAAAGGAACAAGGTTAATCATGTGACTCCATCCGTCAAATGTAAAACAGGTTCTATCCACCTGGGTTGGCTCTTTCCGCCAAACAACATTCGAGAGTTCTAACCACTCCCGAACCCCAAAACAAAACACTGTTTGGTTTTGAAAACAAAATCAAAGTCTACCAATATGAAAGCATTCTTCGCTTTGCCTTTGACCGTAGGCACGGCTATTCGAATAGTTTATACTCTGCAGAGGTGTACAACTTTACCCACAAGACAAGATAGACCCTTGTTGCCATGCAATTAACACACTTCCTTAGGTGTGCTGCAGGATATCTTGACAAGGCCGTTACAATGTATCTACCTAGCTAGACCCACCCGCCGAGGTTTCACCGCATTGTTAGGGTTCCCTCCACCCAAGATGTAAGCCCCTCTTGCGCCGTGTGAGCAAAACAACATCCACAACAATGCCTCCGTCCGGCTCTCACACAACAACCGAGTGGTGAGTCTAAACTAGGCTTCTACAAATTAGTGAGCCAGGTCGTACCATTATAGACATGTGGTAGTACGGTTATGCTTAAAATGGCAATCATAAGCGTCGGTCCTTATATGACTTGGGGCGGTACTTGCACAAAAGGATCAAGGCTTGATCCGCTTCCACCCGACATTCCAGGCCGCCCAAGTCAAAATCATTTCCCTTTTCTTTTATTTTAGAAAACAGGACCAAAATCATACTAATAACCTTCAAATACACATTTAATAACATTCTTTTTGAATAATCCCACCCCTGGGTTGTTTTCATCGAAAAAGGTCCTAAGCAACTCTACCGTACTACATAGCAACGGATACCATATAAACATAGGTATGGTATAAACAATGTTCTAGGGTTACAATGGATATGATTAACAATGTCATGGAGGAATTAACAAGTTCGGAATAACTAGCTCTTATATTTGACATATTTAATTAAACATAGCCATGCAATTTTATAAACCGTTTAAATCATTTCGCAAACATAGGAGCAAAGTGCATCAAGGAGACTTGCCTTCAGTTGCGGCGGCGGTGTCGAACTCGGAAGGCTCGACGGCGAAATCGCGGTCACATGGATCGTCGACTACACGCAAAACGAGGCAAAAAATAAATAACAGAAAATAAATAAAATCCAAAAATTATAAAATTAGTACTGGCAGGAAGGTCTTGATTTATGATGAATTTAGAAATTTGAATGAGGCCAAAGGGAGTTCGGACGAGAAAGTTATGAGCTTCCGAAGTTTAAATTTCGAATAAATCGAAAACCGGGAATATTCCCGGAATATTCCTCTCGGGTTTGACTAGTCAAACTGGCTTTGACTGACCTTGACTAGGTTTGACTTGGTCTTGAGGGTATGGCAAGTGGACCCCACATGTCATTGAGGGGAGGGAGAGGAGATGGCTTCCTCTGGAAGCTTGCTTGCCATTCATGGAGGAGAGAGAGAGATAGAGAAAGAGAGAGGAAGGGAGAGAGAGGAGTGGCACGCCGGCCGCATGTGGCGGCGGCAAGGTCGCCGGCGGGCGGCCATGATGCGCGGCGCAGCAGATGCTGGCAGCAAGGCCGGGCGGCCGGCCAGTGGCGGCGGCCACGGCCCGGCCGGGCACGGGCAAGGCCCAAGCTCCCCATGGGAGCTCCAAAACATGCTCCTCTCCAAAAAAAATTGGATTTCTCACTCATTTTTGCACGGATTTGATCCAAACAAAAGGCTAGAACCTCTAGATAACATCCTTAGGAACCTATAACCGGAAGGAATTGAACCGAAACTCACCGAGCAAGATGAAATCGACGATGAACACGGGTTCGGCCGAAACGAGCAAAATCCGAAATTCGTCGAGGAAACTTGATGAACCCTGAAATTGATGGATGGATTAGAGACTAGACATCCATACTAACACAAGGAAACGAACGGGAGGAAGAAAGATCCACCGGAGTGGAAGATATGAGCAAGAACACGAAGAACGCGAAGAACACGAGAGTGCGTCGGTTTTCTTGATCTTGCGGCCGATTGGGTTTGAGAGGCTAAAGGAGGGTTATACCAACAGAAAGAGGGTTCTTATACGGAGAGATGAGAGGTGGAATCACGCGGAACGGATTAGAAACGGCCGCGCAATCACCAAAAGAGTGGATTTCGGGTTTCTCGCAACCGTTCAAAAACCAACGCGATTTCGGGTGCAACAACCCTATGGATAGAAAGAGGAGGCCATTGTGATCCCAACGGATCCGGCGGTTCGCGAATTGGAGTTGTATTGGAGGAGCTATAAGGATTTAAAGAGAGCTCCCACCATTTTTGCTTGCATGAAGCTTCATCCCCCATGCATGGTTAGAGGTTGAAGATGACACTATTCATGTGCCACATGTCACTCCCTCATTGGCCCTCTTTTACGCAAATGATTCGCCCTAGAGAAAAATAAGGAAAAATGGCCTAAAAATTCCGGAAAAATTCCTAGAGCCATTTTAGATTATTTGGAACTCAATGGAAGTGGTTTGGTTGAATTTGGAGGATTTTTGTGGAATTGAATAATCGGGCGCGGATCGCAGGCATTAAACAAAAGCCGCGCGAGATAAAATAGGAACGGGGGTCCAAAAATCCGGGAAATGATTCCTAAAATCATTTCGGAATATTTGGAACATTTTAGAAGTGGTTTGGAGATTTTTGGAGCATTTTTGGACTCGGGTGAATTTTCGGGTCCCGGCGGGAACTGGAAAACCCGATTTTTCGCCCGGGAGGGAATTAATTCCCGATTTCGGAGGGAAAATGATGCCAGGTTAGTATAAACACCAAAGAAACTCCAACTTTGAATTTACTTTATTTAATATGATGCATAACTTTAGTTTTCTATCTTCCATCCAAATTTGAGACTAAAAAGAATTAAGCTCAATAGACGTATTAGTCTCATAATAAATAGATTTATCATTAAATAAAATTAAATATTAATCTAAAACCAATCACTAAAATTACTAAAATTAATAGAGTTTGAAGTTACACAAATCCTATTAATCACATGCTCTTTTTAAAGCTTGGAACGATCCCAGATTCCCAGATGATCGTGAAAGAGACCCCACGCCATATTGTAAATCACACGCTCGATGCTAGTACGCCATCTTCCCAACTCATGATAAATTCCTTCCTATTTTGCAAGAAATTACTAGGATTGATTTAGTTCTTGAATATGATACGGACGTAATGTCGTATGCTACGGTACACGTACAATCATCACGCTTTTTTTTTTTTAATCTAGTTTGAGATGACGACCATCACACTTGGGGAAACCATACTTTTTCGTTTGAAACCTAATTATTCTGCCGGATTTGATCTGCGGATGGTGCAAGAAGAGAAGTGGCTTTACATGGGATTGGGAAGTGAAGCCCAGGGTTCACAAAACCGACGAAAATCGCTCGAAAATCGCGGTTTTCGACCGTATCGAGCCGGTTCGAAATCCTAAACCGGTCGGTAAACCGATTCAATTAAAAAAATAATTCAAAAAATTTGAAAAATTTGAAAAAATTTATGCGATGTAAACCGATCGAAAACCGGTGAAAACCGAGCGATTTTTCGAAAAAAAACGACGAAAATCGCTCCAAAAACCGATCGCCCAAAACGTTCAACTCGCCGATCGGTTTTTCGAGAAAACCGACCGGTTTTTCGAGAAAACCGATGGGTTTTCGAGAAAACCGAATGGTTTTCGTTTTTTTAAATTTTGTTTTGAATGTTTTTTGTTCAAATGCTCGGTTTTGAAACTCTTCGGTTTCTAACGATTTTCGAGCGATTTTTGGCTCGATATTTTCGAATTTCCAATTTCGGTTTTCCATCGGTTTTTTCGGTTTCGGTTTTGTTAACCCTGGTGAAGCCCACCAATTGGCCAGTTAGGATCTTAAAAATCTCTAAGGTTCGAGGGGTATTTTTACGCGAGGTTTTGAAATTTAGTTCAATTTTAAACTAAATCCTAAAATATTTTAATGAAATACCCTAATTCAAACACCTCCTGAATCTTTTCTTCTCTTTTTACATGCTTTGGTGTATTTGGTTTCACTGCACATATTTTTTTTTTTTATCATCTTTGATCTCCTCTCGAATGAAATTATAAATTTAGCCTCTTACCGCACTCCCCTACCACAGCGGTCATCGGCACCGCAACAGCTTCGTCCACTGAGGCAACTCCTCGGCTTACCTTCTTTTCGAGCTCAGGCACCGTGGTACCTCATCTTGCTAAGCTCGGGTACCGCGGTATCTCGTTTGCCATGATAAGAAAACATGATAGATGACATGTGTTATCTGCCAATGTTTTCGCTATTTAGAAGAAAAAAAATCAGATTTATAATCTTATTTAAATGAGATCAAAAATGAAAAAAAAAAACGAAGAGGTGCCAAAACAAACCAAATAGGCGAAAGTTCTTATCTGTCCTCCAGCCAGAGCCAGAGCCAGAGCCAGACCCACTTGCCATTTGCCAACCCGATCGAAGCCAAGCAGCTACCCCAACACAAAAAGCAATCACAAGCAAGTCGCCAATCCCACCGCCCGATCCAGCTACCGCTCCGGCTCCTCCTCCTAGGGTTCGCCATGTCCTCCTCCACCGCCTCCTGGTCGCGCTACGGCACCGTCCCGGCCTCCCCGCCTCCGAAGCCGGAGGCGGAGGTGGTGATGGACGGTGACGGGAAGGCGGCGTCCTCGTACTCGGCGACGGCGGCGGAGGCCGGGGTGGCCTTCTTCTCCCGCGCGCGGGTGCTCGCGGGGGCTGCGGCGGCGGGGCGGCGGCGGGCGTGGCGGGAGGTGCTCGACCCGACGGCGTTCTCGCGGCCGGACAGCTGCGGCGAGGCGCGGGCGCGAGCGCGGCGGAACCTTGCCTACTTCCGCGCCAACTACGCGCTCGCCGCGCTCGTGCTCGTCTTCCTCGGCCTCGTCTACCGCCCGATCTCCATGCTCGCTTTCCTCGCGCTCTTCGTCGCCTGGCTGGCGCTCTACTTCGGCCGCGGCGACGGCGAGCCGCTCGTCTGCCTCCGCCGCGAGGTCGACGACCGCGTCGTGCTCTCCGTCCTCGGCGCAGCCACCGTGCTCGCCGTCGCGCTCACCCGCGCGGGCCTCAACCTGCTCGTGTCCCTGGTCCTCGCCGCCGCCGTCATCGGCGTGCACGCCGCGTTCCGCATGAACGTTTACGTCGACGAGAGGGACGCGTTCGACGGCGCCGTCTCCTTCACGGGGGGCACCTACGAGTACGCGCTCCCAAGATGAGGCATTGGATGAAACCAGAGGAAGGTGTTCCTGCCTGAGACGAGAGGATTCTTGGTGTGGTTCTTAATTTCTGGTCTGTTCTTGTGGTGATGTTCTTTGAAGATGTAGTAATGCTCCTGGATTTTTCGTAGTTTGAATGCTGTGTATAGAATTTTGTTTCCCTTTTTTAAGGTCTTGATTAGTTTCTAATGTGGCGGTGGTTCGAGTGAAATTCTTGTGGCGATTTGGATGATTCGGGAGCTGTTTTCAACGGAAATTCTGCAAGCTGCTGCTCCGGGTGCAGGCAAGTGTAAATCATCCATACTTCCGATCAAATTGGGAAATAATCTTTCAATCCAAACAGGGCCTAAAGCTTGTGGCCACTAAATGCAATGCATCGTATGCGTGAATACAATAACAGGTGAGCAAAGGAGAGCGACTCTTGGGAAAGTTTAGCCATGGAAGAGATCAAGTGGCAACTGAGCTTGAAGGGTTGGGTCCATGTGACGAGTAGAAAAGGTGGTGATGTTTCCTTCACCCTTCTGGTAGGCAGCCATTGGTGCTACTAATCCTCACTTGTAAGCAATACATTCACGGACAGTGGTGATCCTGCCCTGCTGCTACCTTCTCATCTGGCAGGTCATGCCAGCCACAGCCTGGGCGCTCTGGGAATGTGCTTGCATCTTATGAGATTCACTTCGTTCATCTGTGTAGAGACTAGAGACTTATGAGATTCACTTCGTTCATCTCTGTAGAGACTAGAGAGTCTTTCCACGTTGGTTAGCTCTAAAAAAATATCAACCGTTGATTTGCATAGGGGCAATTTAGGAAGAGGAATATTTATAAACATGGGTAATTCATTCATTCTCATTCAGTTGATTTGCATAGTGCTTCTGCGCTTTTCCTCCTAATATAAGTTGCGCAAATCTTGAAACAAACGTATGAGTAAATAATCACCATCTACGCTTCGCTATGTTTTAATATTTGTGCAACTGTCATAAAGAAAACCGTAGAAGCACATCTCATCCGGTAATTATTCTTATACTTGACCATTTTCTTGTATGGTGTTCGCCCTAGCTCTCATCTCTGCTGGCATGTCGTTGTCTTTGATCTTCAGATCCTGCACTCTTACCAAATGGCCGCGCGTTCTTCCTTCCCCTTCCTCACCGGCTCTGCCCCAGGCTCATCCCCTTTTCCTCCTCTATATGCCCCCTTCCACTCACGTGGACTTGGATCCAAGACTCTTCTCAACCATACGAGAGGGGGGAGTCGTCATCTTGTCAATTTCCATCTAACTTCGTAGCAATCGGCAACGTAATAATCAGCAAGTCATGGGCAAATTATGTAATTCATGTTGAGTTACTTAGTCTAATATTCGATTACGCAGCCTTGGAAATTATGTAATTCATGTTAAATTACGTAGTCTAATGTTCAGTTACATAGTCTGCAGTCTCTCCAAGTTCGGCCGCTGCTGGTGCTGCAAATGGCAAGCACACACGATTCCTGGGACATGTGCTTCTACCAACTCCCCTTTCTCCTCCTAATTTGACAAGGATACAAAATAAATTTTCTAACCTTCCATTCGATCTGTAAGTTAATACCTGGCTATGGTACATTCCAAGTATATTTTACTGTGGATAATCAGATTACAACCAATAGATGGCTATGGTACATTCCAAGTACTATAGGAGAAAATCTCCCCTCTTTAGATAGTGGTCGTTCGGTGAAACCGCATCGCCTGGAACCAAGAGACATGTTCGCTTCCATACTGCATCACAGAAAGGGGTAAATTCAGCTGATGCAAATCAAGAGCATCGACAGAAGAAACTGGAGTGGAGATGATGTGATATGTACTTGTAAGTAGTGCTTCTATGCTTTTTCTTTCAATACAAGTTGCACAAATCTTGAAGCAAGTGAAGAGATAAATAATCACTATCTATTCTTCATTCATGCTTTACTATTTGTGCAAAAAAAAAAATTTTAAAAAGTACAGAAGCACCTCTCATACTTGTATTGTTGGTTTGCTGGCACCATTCTCCACAGGTGCCCAGGTCACCCAGGAAAGGTCTGTACAGGTGCAACATCCCCAATAAAGAGAAATTTTACGATGCATTATACTGGTAATATATAGTGTGTAGTAGAAACCAAATCTAACCGTTGACTTATTAAGTGTGTTTCTACTACTGTACTACCAGATGAAGTATAAGTAAACTCTAGTTAATCCGATCCATTAGATCGAAAAGATTGAACGGTTTATATTCAATTTAGTATATTATATTCAAATACATTAATTTACTTTATCTTAAGCTAGTTGAAGATAAGATTTGTTAGTTTAAATAGATTGCTTGTTAGTTATCTTGTCATAGCCATCTCTATATAAAGAGATCAGGCACTAGGTTGAGAAATAAGAAGGAAATTGCCCCAATTTGCATCTCCTTTGTCCAGGACGTGTACCTTGCATCTGCAGCGCGGCAGCCTTATCACGGCTTACCCGTCGCGCAGGACAGGAATGCTAAAATCATCTCGCACTGAACTTTGCTCCAGGCACTCTGATCGAATCTGTTCATCCCAGAAAACCCCCAAGAAAATGATACGCAAAAAAAAAAAAAAAGCCAAGCAATCAGCGCGGAATATTTTTTTCTTCAAAACTTAGGACAGGAACACTCTCACTTCATTAAAAAGAAGGAAAACCTCCGAAGAGGAAAATAGGCAAAACGATAGACCTCGCATGGAGGGCCACCATCGATGAATTCTACTTCACCCCGGCACAGGCAGATTCTTAATCTTGTCATCTGGAAGTTTAGCCGCTCGTTCAGAAGCCGAGATGCAATCATCAGTATCACCACAAATGGGTTGGGGATACAGGAGTAGTATGATAAGTACACCCAAAGGGCAAATTAGGATTGCATACTTCAAAATCGCATTGCAGTTCTCCACAAATACTGCAGCTTCTGGATGATTTTCACCAAATGCCTCTCCGGCAGGTTCTTCGTATTCAATCGCCCATTTCGTATGTGAAACACCTGTAGAATTTAATGGTCAGGAAGTATGTGGAAGGCTGGAGGCCAAGGCGTTCTATTAACCGAAACATGTACATGAGAAATACATACCAGATAGCTGCAATCCTCCAGATAAACCTCCACAGCCAGCGAAAATGTCAAGGGTTGCAAGACAGTTCTGTGGTGGCGCATCCTTCTGTTTATCTGAACCATATTGCTCATCGTCACAGATTCGCTTTCCTTTATTATTTTTTGAAGTAGGCGCCTTCCTTGTCAGTGACATGCGTTTAACGTTGGGCGGTAGCTAGCTCAAGATCATGCAAGACAAGACAGGCTCGATCAACAATCTGAAGATTTTTTTTTTCAAGGAAAAAAAGGTCCAAAGTAAACGGGGGAATCAAAAGCAGGATTTGGAAATATCTGACCTGCTCGAGAGCTCCAGTAACAGGATCGTATAAATTTTCAGAGTAGAAGACATGCTCAACAACCACCGGAAGATTTGAATTTGCAAGGTCATTCTTCGTTCTAACCTCACAATTTCCCTCTATCATCACCACAGGCACTCATTGTATCTTCACGGCAGATTTGATTATTTGCCTTTTTTTTCATAGTGTAATTGATCATTTGCTCCATATGTCTCACTGACATGTGGTCTCAGGATCCGCATATTAGTGAAACATCATGAGGTAAATGACCAATGACACATGTAAGTGAGGGTAAACCATCAATTATTCCTATCTTCGCTGTAGTATACATGGATTGAATGACAAAAGAACACAAACATTATACACCAAAGGTACCAAAAAAAAAGCTTAGGTGGACTCACAAAGGTACGATGGTATGGAGCAACAATGACGCAGTGGATATTAGACATGAACAAAAAGGCAACCTCTCTGATGTCTGACAAGTGACAAGTAGGCTTTTGCTGATGAAGTGTCATCGGGCCTTCTTAGAGTATCTCCAAGAGAGACCCTAAATATGGTCCTAACTTAAATTATAGGGCTTTTGGGGAAAAGATTAACTCCAGCAAATGCTCTAAATTATTAAAATTTAGCAAATTGTTTTAGGGCCCCTAGGAGAGTAGCTATATTTAGCAACTCTGTGATTGAGCTATATCTTTGTTGAGTTTTAGGGCCTAATTGCTGGAGTGAAAATTTAGTTGGAGCCCTAAATCTAATTAGTTAGGGCTCTAAATTAAAATTTAAAGCTCATTTTTAAGGCTCTCTCTTGGAGATGCTCTTACACTGACTTTGGTTGATTTCTGGACGAGCTTGCAGCAGGAGGGTGGATATTCAGCAGATGGCACCCTATTTTCTATTGGGGGGATTCCCCACAAAATGGCTGCGCCACATCATCCAATGGTTGCCGTCCGATCTTGCTTCCACGCTATATGAACCGCCGGATCCCGCTGTTCCCCCGTCGACACAATGTATCAGCTAGGCCCTTCGAGAAATGCCTAAATATACTTCCCTACCCTTCGTCGTCCAACTATTTTTACAATCTGGTCCTCAGGTCCCTCCGCTCCCGCCCCATCTCAACCTGCACCGCGTCAAACGTCGCTTCCACCTTCCCCTTCCCCGCCCGCCTCGTCCTTACCCCTTCCCAACCGCCGCAGCTGCCTCCGCCGCCACATCCTCCCCTCTCACGCTGCTTCTTCTCCTCCGCCGTGCCTCCCCTTGCCCCGCACCGCCGTGCCCTCCGCACGGCCGCATCGATGCCGCCTCCTCCTCCCGAGCGACGTCTCGATTCGGCGGCGGTGAAGGCGGGATCGAATGGGGCAACGTCGATTCGGCGACGGTGAAGGCGGGATCGAATACTTTACTCCATCAAGATTCAAGAACAATTTCCAATGCGATGAATTAACGGCAATGGATTCTGGGGCTTACAGTAGACAAGAACTACATACAGTATACATCAACAAGTCAACGTACAGAGGCCTGCTCTGCTCTGCGAGCTCCATGGAGGTAACAAGAAGCCCTCTTGCGAGAGCACTCAGCATCTCATTACAGATCACATCGCTAGGTACATCGTCACTTCGTCAGAATAAAAGGGTAAAGAATGCCTTAAACTAAAAGGATAATTCGCCTAACATTTATCTATATATTAAGAGGTGGGTTGAGCCTCGCATAATTGGTATCAATGCTCGGATTGACCAAGAGCTCATCAACGGCTCCAAATTCGATGAGTGAAGTGAAGCGGCACTGCAATGGTTCAGAAATGAGGGAAAGCTCTCCTTTTTCTTCCGGGGACGATGCAGAGCTCTCGATCAGCCATGGCAACTTTCAGGTGGGGATGGGGGCAGTCCTGGCCTGCCATAGCACAGCGTTGCCACGAACCCAGTGGCAGGGGAGCCCACAGACAACCGCACTTGGCACTTTGGTCCTTTGTCAAGCCAGCAATCTGCTAGGTCATGCAGGGTCATTCCTGGGTTCACTATCTCGCCACCACACAGCATCTCCACCTGCAAGCACACACCTCCATAGGTCAGAACAGAAGACAAATATTGAAAAATATTGTCTGTTAGATTTTGCAGGACAATATTTCTCATATTCTACAAATGTCAAAAAGTGACATGCACTTATATCATGAACAAATCTTTTCCTCGATGAAAAACGGAACATGTGGTTATGCGCAAAACAGAATGGCAAAAAGACTTCCAACACAAACTTGGCTGGGAACTGGCTGGTTTCAGACACCATTTAGAAGCAATAAGTAGATTTTTTTATTGGATTTTCAAATACAATTATGAAACATATTTGTTTACTCGAAGAGCAACTTCAAATTGGACATAACTGGATCTAACTAGGTGTAACTTGGTCACCAATCTTGCCTTGTCAGGAAATCTGGAAACTGATGGCATTCTTTCTCATCCCTGATTTTAACTGTTCTGGATCTTGGCATACAACTAAGGGCCCGTTTGGTTTACAAAATTGAATTGGCCATGTGGAATTGGTGCCCCAATTCAATTTATACCGAAATTGGTATTGCTTATCCTGAGAGAAAGCAAAACATACCTCAGCTTCACTTGAAAGACCAAGTTTCTGCACAAGGTACTTCTGTATGAAGGAAGCCGGCAAATCAACATCCCTAGGAATTTAATAAAGTTAATAAAGGCATCATGAGCTAACACAACTTAACAATAGTGTTTTGAACTCGGAAAGCTAACCAGAAAACTCACTTGATCCTCAAAAATTTTGTATGTACCTGCGGTAAAGGAGGTTGTCCTTTCCTGAAATGAATGCAAACACAAGAGCATGATTTCTGCTTTTCCTTTGAAAGTAAAAAAACCTCGTAAGAAAAGTCTATTGTTTCTCACTGGTCAAAAGCAGCAACTAGGTAGAACCATAATGCTCGCAATCTCCTCTTTTTACTAGATTGTTTCGCCTTGAACCTTCGTTTTTTCCCCTTCAGAGTGAACAACTTCTTGCTTACACTCTTCTTTGCTAGATTTCCATATCTTGTTAAGTGCCCTCTAGCCTTTGCTTGATTGGCAGGAGCACCATCATCTAGATCACCAGGCTTATTTTCGGTCCTATTGACATCTTCTGAACCAGATTTAAGAGGCTTTCTATCTTTAACAACTCTAAGCTGACAGCCGAAAGGTTTCCATCCCCCAAACTTCTTTGTTGTATCTTTACTGCCCCGCAAAGTAGAGTGCTGCATATAAATAGTGTAAGGTGGGAAAAGAAGAATTAATCGCAAACATTTTGAATTCAAATAGAAGATATGACTTCTTTTAAAAAAATAGAACAGCACAGATAGTATAATTTGAAGTGGGTTAGAATTTGGGCAGGACTTCTAACAAACAACAGTAACTGTATTTGATGCATGCATAAATCACATTCAGGTCACAACGCAACCTTAACAACATGGAACATGATATATATGGAAAACTATAAAGACTTCAAGGCAAATATGGGAACTCTTAAGCCTCATCAAGATTGGTTCAGAAGTGTCAGCTCAATTGATATGTGTTGGCCCTAAAATAGTGACATGCTGATTCAACTCAGTTACTATCTTCATAACTAAACAAGACTAACCTCTCATGCACATAAACCCTTCAGGTATCAAATGAACACAAGATCAAAGGGCCTGGTGGCTTGTGTTCTATTTATTTAGCATGCTGCAACACAGAAGTGCCCAGAACCAAGATAGGTTCAAAAGAGTCAACTTGATTTGATATGTATTAGCCCTAAAATAGTCACATGCTGATGCTACACAATTACAGCTTTTAGCATACCAGTAAACCGCATGCACAAAAATACCCATAACCACCACCTAGCACACACCTGTGCTTAAAAGAAAAGATACATACCAAAGAGAAGCTGCGTAAGCATGAAGCTTTTGTTCTCCTCTTTGTTAAGCATTTCTGTATAGACACCCGAGGAGCATGAATTGTCAGTGAAGATAGAGATCTTTCTTTCCTCTTGACAGGCGATGCAACTGGTGATATGACTTCTGGGTCCTCAACCTTCCGTCTTTTAAAAGGAAATATCTTTGACCTTACATACTGTAGGCTATGATCAACTCTGTACAGAAAATCAATTGGCAATTTGACATGAACCATAAGCTATATTATTATTATTATAGCTCACGCTATCTGTCTGAAAAATATAGCTCAAGCTATCTGTCTAAAAAATATAGCTCTAGTTGTTTTTAAGAAAAACTGACATAAAGGGAAGAAAAATTTGCTTGTTAGATTAATTAAGATGTGAACTAAGATTGGACTAATCTTAACAAAAGTCCGGACAGCACAATTACTAAATGGATGAATGGAAGGCATGATAGCATGCAAAATTGGCATTGACATTAAAAGAAAATACAATAATAACTGAACAATGGCTGAAAAGCCTCAGCATTATGCAACAAAACAAAGCAAAAACGAACATTTCAGGGAAAACAAGACAAACCTGAGTTTCTCCAATGGAGCACAGCCCAAATCAATGTTGCAAGTAGGGCAGTAGCAGACCTCCTTATTGATAAATTCCTCAGATATGCACTTTCTGCAAACTGATAAACAGTATAAAATCAATTATTGAAGCATAATAATGAAAGAATCAATTGAGATTTGCAGAAAATTTCTTAAGAGTTTCTTGTCACAGGGACCTTGAAAGGCTGAAAAACATACAAATCTAACAAAGATAAACTAGCAATATACTCCCTCCGTTCTTAAATACATGTCATTTTAGCTTTAAGATTTAAATACATGTCATTCTACAATTTCGTGATGACTTTTCACTCTCTTTTCCTTATATATCCCTCCCATTTGGCTATTTCCAAGATAATTTAATGTTATGGGCTAGAGTAATACTCACTATCCAATAGTAATAAGTAGCCTAATAAAAGAGGGTAAATTGATCTTTTGTACACTTGCCTTGGTTGAAGTGCAAAATCATAAAATGTCATCTATTTAGGAACAGAGGGAACGGAGGGAGTAGTCATTTATGAATATCAAGAAGATAAATAAAATCTAAAAAAATAACGTAAATAGACAATGTAATTTGCTTCAGTACCCCACCAAAGAAAAATAGTCTAACTCTTAAAGCAAAACAATTATTAATGTTTAGGGGCAAATCTGAACTATTGATGGTAGTTAGTTTGATTTCATAAGACTGTTGTTCCTAGTTTAGAGCCCAGTCATATCAAAACCCAAATAGAATACGCGTATGGAATGATGGATACATCAATCACGACCTTTCTATATGGTTTCATCAAAGAGAATACTCATATGAAGAATTCTCCTATCAGGCAATACTTTTATAATTCAATCAGAGATAAAACGTCTTTCTTTAATCTGCAGGATGTCAATTCGCCGCCCCCAAAATACTTCGACGCTTTGCCCTATTCGGCTATTCATGATTCAAATGTTAGGCAGGATAGGAGGCTAAAATGTTTACAATACAAACAGATTTTATTTGGGCTTCGGGTCGAGTTGTGTGTGTGTGTGTGTGTGTGTGTGTGTGTGTGTGCGTGTGTTAATTATTTTGATTACCATTACTCCATTAGAACTGATTTGTCCCTAATCATTAATAACTTATTTTACTTTAAGATTCACATACTTTTCTTTGGTTATAGAACCGAAGCAACTCCCTATAATATTTTCTGAAGCTATAGCTCATAATGAAAAAACCTTTTTCCTAAAAAATGTTAGAGCAAGATATAGAACTGTATCAAGCAGGAAAATGAAATGGCAAATGAAAGCTAGTGAAACGTGTCCATGGATAAAAATGGGCCAGTTACAGCAGAACGGACAAGGATGTGAGTGATCAGATAGGAAGGATTAGTAGTTTTGTCATCAAGATGATAGATCAATAATTATATATATTCTACTGCTTAAAGAAAATTCAGGAAACAGTTAATAATTGTCTTTGGTTTATTTGATGGAAAAGCATGACTGCTGAGAATCACCTAAGCTATACAGGTATATCCATATATGGCTTCGATGAAGTAGGCATAATAGATGTTGCATGCTGCAATGTTTATATGGTTAGAAAATGTCCTTTCTTCTCAAGATGGTATGTGCAACTGTGTATTACACAATATCCTGAGCGCGAGAGATGAACCCAAGAAGATAAAGCACACAATATATAGCCAAGAACACACGAGCCAAAATCCGCTGGCTTTTATGAGCACGCAGCGACACTCTCACTGAAAATGTGGAGGGAAGACAATGGCCAGCCATTCCTACTGTTGGATTGTAAAGGTTCCTTGATAAGCCGTTCGCAACCTCTTCACCGTACACCAACGGTCCCTCAGGGCCACAGTCCATCAGGCTTTCACCAACTAGTGCCCATAGGTCCAAAATGTTAGAACCGGGCTCATACCACTTGTTGGATCGTAAGGGCCTTCTCATCGCCAAAACCTAGCTTGTGAGGTGAGGGACTCTCCCACTTTTAAGTTAGGTCTCTTGAACTTCCACAACCAATGTGGGACTATTCCAACAACTACTTCCTAGTGGCGTGGCCACATTAGAATTTCCCCATTTCCCCCAAAAACCTTAGAAATCAAAAGAACAGCCAACCTAACACTAGATGATCAACATATTTGGCAACCTTACTTCCTACAAGTTAAAACATTCCATTAGTTTCATATGGCAAGCCTCCAAAGTCACCACATTTATTATCTTTAAGTTTACCAAATTACGAATTAATCAAAGTATCAAACCACACATTAACTAATGACTCATGAAACAAACCCACTCAGCATATTTCCAAGAATGAAGCCCCACAAATCATGAAGACAAAACCTTTTCTTTTTTCATGTAATGTCATATATACCTAGGATCCTACACCAAACAGATAAACAAGCCAATGCTGTGGCTGCAACACTTTTTGCTGCATTTGAGCACCTGCCCAGACAAACCTATGACCTACAATAACACAAAAGCGCCATCTTTGCCTCATCATGTAAGCCTTCCCTCAGCACAAAATCCCCAACAAACCACTTAAAATAACTAATACAGCCTTGAACATGCTCCTGGAAAAACAGAATTCGTGTGATTTCACTTGGATAACGGCGTACGCACGAAAGCCCACCGCCGTTCAAGCGCCCAAACACTCCAGTCACCTCCCAAATCCCTCATAAAAAGGATGAGCAACGAGGCCAGACTTGCGCTCACCGGTGAGCTGACAGAGCGGAAGATCACAGGAATTCGACACATCAGACGGACATACCTCTCACGAATCACCTCAAAACCCACACAAATGGCACCAAAAATGCCAAGTTCGCGAGTGAAACAACCAACACAAATCACAGCGCATGGAATGATCAAAGCTGCCACCTTCTCACGCATCGCCTCAAAACCCACTGGGGCTCACCGCAAGCGGCGCAGATTTTATGCATGGAACGACCGAAAGCAGCTGCCTTCCACGCTTTCAGTCACACGGACGGGGAATGAGCAGGGAGGACAGGACTCACAGGTGTGGAGGCACTCGGAGATGGTGGCGGCGTCGCGGAGGAGTCGGCCGCAGAGCGGGCAGGTCAGGCACGCGGCGAGTCTCGAGCGCTTCACCATCACGACGCCCCCGCCGCCATCTCCTCCTCCTCTTCCACCTCCGCCACCAGGCCCAGCATCCGCGACCTCGGCCGGCGCGGCGCGGGCGAGCACGGCGCTCTGCATGCCGGGGGTGGTGAGGCGAGGGTTTTTGGGTTTCCCTCTCGCGGCTTCGCTTTCCTCAGCTCCGCGCTTTGTGGAGCCTGCGCGCCGTGCGATTTCCTCGACGCCGCCTGTGTGTGTGTGTTGGATTCTTGATAGGCAGGGTCCAGGGTCGAAACGATCTCAGGCTTCGTTTCCGAAGCTGCCGGAGACCCGGGGTCGGAGAACGGTTCGCCGACCGAGCAGTCTCGCCTTTTTACTGTGGAAAATTCCGAGGAATTCAGGTCGACGGGGAACAGGGTGGTGAACCACCGTGCAAAATTTCGAGTATGGACACGAGAAGCTAACAGGTGAAATACTCCGTATATTATAAGAGCAGTGCTTCTATATTTTTTCTTCTAGTACAAGTTGCATAAATCTTGAAGCAAACGAAGAGGTAAGTAATCCTCATCCACCCTTCATTCATGCTTTAATAGTTGTGCAATTTTTAAAAGGAAGAGCATAGAAGCACTCCTCATATTATAATACTGTTTCCATTGCGCGTTGTAATGCCTTGAAATTTGCTTTTTGCCGTTTATTATTTATTTATAATTTTTTGATATTTTTGATGATTTTTTCGGAATTTATAAAAAACTTTTTCTAATTTTAGCTTTTTAAAAATAATATTTATTCTAGAAAAAAAAAGCCAATTTTGTGCTAAAAATAATTTTCCTAAATTCAAAGAATTTTAAAAAAAAATTTATAGAATTTTAAACTCTATTTGGCATTAATTTAAAACTATTTTATATTTATAGAATTATTTTAAATTAAAAATCCTTCTTACCTTTTTGGGCTGAGCCCATTCACCCGTCCCGCTTCCTCGGTCGGTTGGCCGACCCGATCGAGTGCCCCACAAATCCTCACGACTAGGCCATCGGCCCAACCGAGCAGACTCACCTCCACGCCCTGCTGGCCCGCGCCCTTCCCCTCTCTTACTCCACTAGCCCGACAGGTGGGCCTGAGGCCCCACCTGTTAGGCCATCTCCTTCCTTCCGCACGTCCCTCTCTCTCTCTTCCTCCATTAGCGCATGTGAAGCTTGAAAACTCCACCCTTTTTTGCGCTGGCTCCCCCATCTCGGACGCGGATAGAGCATTCCCACTCCCGCCGCCCTTATCCCTCCCATTCCGCGCCCCTTATCCCCTCCCATTTCTCGCTTAGACCCGCGCCGGCCACCGCTCTTTTCGCGCAAAGCGCCGCCACCCCGTATACCCCCTCAGGCTATAAATAGCCCCCAGCCTCCTTTCTCTCCTTACTCCACCACTCCACCTCCCTCCTCCCGCATTCGAGAGCCGCCATCTTCCTCCACTCCAGCGCTGACCGTCACGTAGTCTTTTGCCGCCCTCCGTCCTCCTCCAGTCCCGCCGCCACTGCCACCGACTTCACCACGCCGTAGCCGGTGCGCACCTTCGCCTTCCACCACGGCTGCGTCGTCCCTGCCGCCGGTGCGCCGTCGGGTGCAAGCAAGCACCGCCCCACCGTGCCTCATTGCCGTGCATCAGGTGCACAGTGCACCCCGGGCGTACTATGGACCTGGTCCACTGGCCAGACCCACTCGTCGGCCAGATAAGGTTTCTTCCTTTTACATTTTATTCGCAAAATTCTATTTATGACGCAAGTGTGATGTCATAAATCGGATTCATTTGAAAATAATCCAAAAATTATCGCTAACATTAGCACTGTGCAATATTTTGAATTTTCTTTAGAAAAATAGTTCAGAAAATCAGAGAAAATTCTAATTTCTCCTATTTTATGTGTTTTCAAACTTTCGAGAACCCATTTTCACCCATTTGAACTCTATTTGCCTCCCTTTTCTTTTTAAATTCATCTAAATTCTAAATTTCTATTTTATACCAGTTTGATATTTCATTTGAATTTTATTTGAATTTGGATGTTTGCCACGTTTAGATTTCGGAGAGTCGGAGTTTACAGATGATGATTTCGAGCAACAACTCATAGAGCAAGGCATGTTACACCTCCTTGATCACATTGATCTCAGTTTTTAAATTGTATTTTGAATTTAAATTATTGCATGCATAAATCGATAATTATAATTTATGTACCAGTTTTAAATTAGTAGTTATGCCCTAAATTGTTAAACCACCATTGGAATTTGAATCCCTACGCCATTGTAACCTTATAAAGATATTATTTAGTATGTAATGATACTTAGAAATTGCTTAGACCTGTTTAGAACTGAGATTATGATGTTTTCGGGAAATTTGTGCCAAATTAGATTGTCTTACAATGAAAGGTCATGATTTTGATGTTCCATGGAATGGTATGGTTAAAATGAAAACTTGGTTTAGACTGAGCGAGAATCGTTAGACTGGCTATCCATTTTGTGTCACTCCATTGTTAATTATGACATTGGGTTGAATGTAGGGATGGTTAGTCTGCCACACGGCGAAAGAGGGGGCTTCTGGACTGGACGGTTTTAACCCTACCAGCGGAGGAACCTTAGCGGACATAATTACTTGGGATGAAATCGTATAGGAGCTTTATCATGATTTTATTTGCCGCACACCAAAGGAAGTGTGTATTTTGGCAAAATGAGATAATCATATATTGTGGGTAAAGATGTGCAACCTCTACAGAGTGTAAAACTAGTTGATTAGCCGTGCCCACGGTCATGAGCATGCCGAGCTGGTATTTAGCATATTAGAATTTGGTATTTCAAAAAATGAGATTAGGATAGAGTGAGTCCATTATGGAAGAAAATTATGTTAGCTCCAGGAGTGATTCCTAAGTTGAAAGATATTTAAAAATGAAATTTATTTGAAATTATGCAATTGAAAATTTAATTAGAATATTTATAAAATTGCTGCTTTGTGCAAAAATCAACCATACAATCTTCCTTTGTCACCTTCACATTAATATTGCATTTTCGGTGTAACTTGCGGAGTACTTTTGTCCCCACCATTGCTTACTTTGTTGATTTAGAGGAGGGGTTCTATGACGGTGAGGACCAGATGGACTAGGCCACTTCCCAGTCGATTGCATGTGGCAATTTTATTGGGCTTTATTATTGTTTCTTATTTTTCGCTGCTTTATTTATTTGCTTATTTACTTATTGGACTACGTGCCACTCTTTTTGTATTATGAATATTGAGGATAATAAAGTACGCTTGAGATATTGTGATTTTACTTCTACTGTGTACAGGTTTTTCCTAGACTAGTACAGATTATAAAAAAGGATTACGAAAGTGTTTTTCCAGGGTCCGACAGAGAAGTCCATATCGATTTTTGCCGACACGTTTACTCTGCGGTGCTCCATGTCGCACGGGCTATGCGCCCTCGAGGACAGGTTAACTAATTTTGCTATTGGCTCGGACGCAAAGCCCGCATGGCACAGCGGTAACGCACCTCGCCTATGCCAACCATGTCGTGCGTTTGAGCCTTTTTTTGTGATTTTTTGCAAAAAAAAGGCCCAAAAATTTTCAGAATTACCATCCAAGTTCCTTTTTTAGAGAAGGTTCCTGAAAATTAAGAAATTAGTGTTTTTATGCAAAATGCCCCCCGAAAACTCCAGAATTACAATTGGGTCTAGTTTTTGCGAGGAGACTCCTCTTTCTGCAGGAGGTCTTGAAAATGCCGAGCTTTTTTTTTTGCCAAAGGTCACTCAAAATTACAAAATTACAACTGGGTCTAGTTTTTTTTCCGAGAAGACCCCAAAAAAATCCGAAATATGTTGCATGCACTTTTTTTTGCAAGAAGCCCCCCGAGAATCTTCGAAATTACCATCCAAGCCTCTTTTTCTGTGAGAAAGCCCCTGAAAATTCCAAAATTAGTTCTTTTGCGCAAAAGCCCCACGAAAATTACAACAAAATCTGATTTTTTTTAGGAGGAGACCCCAGAACTCAAAAGTAACCCATTGAATTCCATAAGAATAGTTGGAACAAAAATCAACGAAGGAAAAGGGGCAAGAAAACAAGAGTCTGATGAGCAGCGACGGCAAAGCACGCACGGACGCACCTGATGCAGGCCAACGACGTTGGGGGTGCTTGAGCAGTTTCAGTGTCCCAATCCCTCCTTATCTAACTATGTACAACGTCACACACGGAAAATGAATTAATCCGAAACGGCAACCAACCGGCAAAATTTGGTCAAAAAGTGCCGAGAAATGGAGAAGGGGCTGCGCGGCGTGCGAAATTATTATTATTTTTTTCCTCAAAGGCTGTTCAAAAATTATGAAATTACAACTAAGTTTGATTTTTTTTAAAAAAAACCTCCAAAATATTGGAAATATGTTTCACAGGTGGGTACGTGGCAGCTGCCGCGGTGTTCGCCACAGGCAGGCATCTAGTTTAGTTGAGACGTCGAAGCCGAGGTTACGTTTGAAAGATAGATATTCAATTTTGTAATTGTGCTGTAGTCCTTTTTAATTTTTTAATTGGAGGTTAGATCCTGCGTTGATTACTTCGTTAGTCTAAATTTATATAGCACATATTTTTTAAATGGTTTTATTCGTAAATATAAGATGAGTAATATTTTTATACATTATCTTTTTAATATAAGATGTACAAATTTTGAAGTAAATAAAAATATAAATAATCATCATCTACCCTTTATTATACTTTAATATTTATGTAACTTTTAAATTACGATGACCTCACATGTGAGACGTATTAAATTATCTTTAGATGGAGGAGTACATGTAGTATTATCTTTAGATTAGTGCTTATATTGTTCTTCTCGGCCGGGCTTGTGCCCCCCAGGCCCACACGGCGTGCGGTGGTTCCACGGATCATTTCTGTTAAAGATTCCAGCACGCAAGTGCAAGTGTTAGAAAACTCCAACAAAACTCCAGGCTGTTCAGGGCCGTTGGGCTGTGGGCCGAAGCGAGAAGGGCACAAGTGAGCTCAAAACAAGAGAGGTTTGCTCACGGCCCACCGTTGCCTAACACGTACGCGCACAAGGAGGCCGCGCGTGCATAGCCGGCCCGAGCACGCAGCGCCACAGCGCCAGCGCAGGCGATAACGTGGGGCCATGCCGGTCGGCCGGTGGCGCGCGGAGGCGGAGCACATCGACGTCGGCACGGCGGGTCGGCCGCCGGTGCCGCCGTGCGCATCACGCACATGTGATCGATCGTCGATGGTGGCGTCGCGCGCGGCGCATTTACGCGCGCATGTGGGCGTGTTTGGTGAGGGGGTGGGGCCGGGCGCCCGGCAGGGGAGTAAAGAGGGCACAGTGCGCGCGCGTGATACGGCCCGAGCTGTGCCCGTGCGCGCGTGCGTGCGATATTGATAACCTGGACGGACGGACCCGCGCAGTTACGTACGCACGTGTAAGGTGCAGTATGAGAAACGGTGCGGATAATTCCCGTTGAATCCGACGCCCGTACTCGAAAAAGATCCGCACGGAATATTATTTTTACCCATGGTTCATATCCGATCCTAAATATAGATAAAAACATATAAGTTAAAATACAGCGAGAACAATGTTCGCTTATATCCCATCCGTTTTCACCTAGCAAGGTGCTCGGCTTGCGTTGCCAGCCCGTCCGGTCGGACCGAGGCGAGGCCCACATGTGGAAAGCCGCCCTGGCTCCATGCCGCGTAGCTAGACCTGGATGTTCGCCTGTAGCCTAGCTTCCCCGTAGGCTAGCTAAGGGTTTTAAAACCAGTCCAAACTCAATCCAAGGCGTTGCTCGGTCAACGCGGGCACTCGTGAAGCTGAGGACGTCCTCGTCGGAATGGATGTATACATATACGTGTACTCATGTTTGTAGTTGGATTGTTGTCTTTTTTAATAAAATAATGAAGCTTTGGATCAATTTTTTTTAAAAAAAAATCGATTCAACCCATAATAATAAAACCAATTTACCTACCTCAATTTAACCCATCTAGAATTCCTTAAAACCCAATCCAATTGTGTTGGAATTATTTGGACTAGACCCATTAATTCACAAATAATTTTTGAAAAATCCAAAAGGTCCATTAGGTGAAAGAGAGATGAAAAGATAATAATATCACATTACTAGCGGAGGTGGATGGAGACCAATTTATAAGAGATGTTTCCCTCCACCTTGTTAGAGCATGAGAAGAAGAGAAGAAGATGACACACGCGCGCTCGCCTCGCCACGCGTACGCGACATGCGCGTGAATGATGCAACGAAATTGAGTCCGACAACTTGCGCATGGGCAGTTTTCTTTTGTAGTTTTTGCAACTAGAACTTAGTGGCGGATTTACGCGTTCACGTACAAATTCGTAACCGACTCGTATTGTGCTCGGATTTTACACGTGTAACCGACTCGTATCGTGTTCGGATTTTCTCTCTCTGTTATATATACGTGAAAGAGATTATATATCTCTCGCGCGAACCTTTTGCCTTCCAACTCGTACTGTGTTGTTTCCTTCTTCCCCACACTTTCACCGACATGCACCAACTTGTAACACCCCGACACCTAGTAAGTCGCGAATGTCACCCAAATGATACTAGAAACAACCAAAACACATATTTAACCATAAATTTCAGCAACTACGCTAATTGCTTAAATGAAAAATTCGGCAGTATATCCTTTGTTTTTCCATGGTTCGAAGCAACAATATTAATATCATAACATAATGGCAAACTAGAGGACATCTATAGCATGAATAACAGTAATTTCAGCATCAGTTCAAGCCAAGACTATAACCTCAAATGTTTCATGTACTAATACAGAAGGAACAAATAATCATAGCAAATGACACGACATAAACCAAATCTAGTTTAAATAAGTAATCCATCAAAACTATCGAATGGGTATGAGATTTTCTATTGGGGTGATGCCAAGTGAAGGCGTGTGTCTAGCTCCCTTTTCCAAAAGCCAAACTCAAGGTACCTAAAAAAATATTAAACAACAAGCGTGAGTTCATCACTCAGCAAAGTGTATTGCAATGGAATAAAACAATAACAGTATTCATTAACATCTTCACTAACATCACATGAAACATCTTCATTAACATTTCATAAAACATCTTCATCAATTTTTTCAGCCATGCAATGCAATGCACATGTCTCTTTGCTTAGCACATACCGGTATTGCCGAGTGCACACCCATCGGTGTGCACCCTCTTTCCCTTCCATCCCGTGGAAGGTGTCTACTCTTACTGATTCGCTCCCATTCACAACTGTGGATGGACCTACGAGGTAGGTCTTTCTCAGTGGCGCTCCGGATTAGTCATAACTTTCTTACCGACCTTACCAGATTAGTTATGACTTTCTCACCGACCTGGCCTGTCCTCATGCCATGAATGCACACATGCCATAAACATGAATAAACTTGCATATGCACTCAATTCAACAATTGCATAGCCATAATTAGATACATAATCACCCTCACATCCATAACATAGCATTTCATAATCATCTAATCAATTGCAAGAACAATTCATAGTAAAGTAACACATCATAAAGTTGAATAGCATCTATATCAATTCATACCACGCGAGACGGAGTGGCGGGATGTGGATGGCACTCTCGGGGTCACACCACCTGCACATAGGTATAATACACTCAAAAACATGCTTACAAAATAACACAAGAACTATCAAGTACAACGATTTCGCAACCTACTCCTAAAACCCGAAAAACAGAGAATCTATCCACCGGGACAGCACGCTTCCAACACGCGTAACTTGAGTTCTATAACTTCAAATCAGGTAAACGAGTACATTTTCTCGAACCTTAGGAAATTTCTCATCTTTTTCTAAGTATTCGCGAAAATTGATTCGGCCTCTAAAATCCTATAATCTACAGTTGATCACAGACTGTACCAATCGCGTCACAGATTGGACAGCGCTTGGTAAAACCGCCATAACTTTTAAACGACTGAACGAAATTTAACGTTGTTAGTGTCCAATTAAAGTTATTTCGATTACCTACAATTTTCTCAACAGCCAGGCCTCCGGGAAACGCATCTAAAATTGTATAATTCATGTCCGAACACCGATGACCTAATCTGCCAGAGGACAGAACGCAAGACCAAATTGTAATCTTCCTAAATCCTTCTAATCACAGCACTTAAACACCAAATTTAACCATTATCTCTCCCATCTAACCAGTGCCAAAACTCTACAAACGAATCTACAATCACTTACCTCGCTTGAAGACACCGACGAACAACGAACTCCTCCTCTCCTCGGTCCAATCCTCCCTCCAATCGCCGGAACGCCGAGATCGCCGGATTCCATTGGACGGAGAGCTCTCGGACAGCGAGATGGAGGGCTACAAGAGGAGGAGCTAGGGTCAGCTAGAGATGGGGAGAGGGAGGGGTGGTGCGGCTAGGGGGAGGGGCAAGGGGGCGCATGGGGGGTGGGGAGCCCTAGGGTTGGCAGTAAATCCCCCCCACATGGGACAAAAAAACCCCACCAACGGCCCAATTACTTTCCCTAAGGCCCAAACTAGCTCTCGCAAGGGGCAAACTCCCCCGGAGAAGCCCAAACACCCAGAAAAGCCCAAAAACACAGTATAACTTCGTACCGTAATACCACAAACTATATTGTCACGTTCCATAGTGTTACACAATTGTTGGGAGAGTAGGTCTTCGAAATGTCCGTCTTTGAGATCCTGCACCGGGAGAGGGAGAATCACGTTTTTGGGAAGCGTCTTCACGCGACTACTCGTTGATTTCGTCATCGACAATTGGCTTCAACTACATCGCCTACTGATCTTCATTGACATCTACTACCGGTTCGGCCATGTCTTCGTTTCAACTCGGTAACACACGTGAACCGTATCTATGTTCTGTTCATCTCATAATATGCATGAGATAGACATTACAATTGGCATATTGCTAGTGTATAGTTTATTTATTTCCACTGTTATATCTTCAATGATCGTTATAATTTATTTTCGGAATAAATTCATCATTAGTATGCCTAATATTCTAACAATCCCAAAATGTGATAGGTTATTAATGATGAATATGATGAAAACATCTGGATTTGCTGAGGCAATGAGATCGGATAAGTTTATCGGTGGCACTTTAAGAGACGGCAAACGCAAGCCACTCTGTGGCTCATAGCTATGAACGTCTACTGGGTTACGACTACCAAATCTAAAGGAACCCTTACTGTTGAGCAGGAAAATGAGTTCAAGGATGCCACTACAATCTTTGTAGGATGCGTTCTTAGCGCTCTTTCTGACCGCCTTTGCGACGTGTATATGCACATGTCGGATGCAAAGGAGCTGTGGGAGGTACTCAAAAATAAATTCAGTGCCTCGGATGCTGGCAGTGAACTATATATTATGGAGCAATATCATGACTACAAAATGGTCGATGACCGTTTTGTGGTTGAACAGGCTCACGAGATACACTTCATTGCGAGGGAACTTGATCACCTCAAGTGCACATTACCCGACAGGTTTGTGGTTGATGGTATCATTGCCAAATTGCTTCCCTTGTGAAGGAATTTTGCCACATCTCTAAAACACAAGAGGTAAGAAATCTTTGTTGAGAGTTTGATCATGTCTCTTAATGTTGAGGAGAAAGCTTGGGTGACGGATGTGCACCCAAAGGTGGTTGAGGGAGTCCTGGTTCTGGGAAGTTCAAGGAAAAGGGAAAAGCTGATCAGACTACCAACTTTAAGAAGGAAAAACAACAGAATGACAAACCTTGCTTCCTGTGTGGTGAGATTGGACACTGGGCAAAGAAATGTCCAAGCTGCAAACAAGGAAAGGATCAGCGGGGACATAACTCTAAATATGTCAATGTGACTATTGGCAATGCTGAGACGGAGACACCCGGGTATGGTAATTTACTCACTGTTCTCTCGGTTAGTCAATCTACTGATTGGTGACGGGGAATGGGACATGCTTCTGTTCTTGGTGTTGGCACGATAGATATGAAGCTTACTTCGGGAAAGATCATGCAGCTGAAGAACATGCAACATGTCCCTTCAATCAATAAGAATCTCGTTAGTGGTTCTCTTATTTACAGAGAAGGGCATAAGTTGGCATTTGAGTCAAATAAAATAGTCATATCAAAGTACGGACTATTTATTGGTAAATGCTATGGCAGTAGAGGCATATTCCGTTTTTCTTCTGAGAACGTCTGTAATAAATTCGTGAACCACCTTTGCGACAATGTTATTGGTAGTGAGGCAAATGTTTGGCACTCACGATTATGTCATTTTAATTTTGGTTCTATGTCTTGGCTTTCCAGTATGAAATTAATTCCAAAATTTTCCATTGTTGAAGGTTCTAAGTGCCAAAGTTGTGTACAGTCTAAGCAACCTCACAAGTCTCATAAGGCAGCCGAGGAAAGAAACTTGGCACTATTAGAACTCATACATTCAGATATCTGTGAGATGAATGGTGTATTGAAGAAGGGTGAAAAAAGGTAATTCATGACTTTGATTGATGATGCGACTAGATTTTGCTATGTTTATCTTTTAAAAACAAAAGATGAGGCCTTGATTAATTTAAAATCTATAAGGTAGAAGTTGAGAATCAACGGGAGAGAAAAATCAAAAGTGTTAAGTCGGGTCGTGGCGGAGAGTATTTTTCCTGTGAATTCTCCCAATACCGTGCAGAGCATGGTATCATCCATGAGAGGACGCCTCCCTATTTGCCCCAATCTAAAGGGGTTGCCGAAAGAAACAACCGCACCCTGACTGACTTGGTTAATGTCACGTTAGACATTGCGGGATTATCTAAGGCATGGTGGGGGAGGCCTTATTAACCTCGAGTCATGTCCTAAATAGAGTTCCCACTAAAAATAGTCAGGTAACTCCATATGAGGGATAAGAAGGAAGAAAACCATCGCTATCCTACTTACGCACTTGGGGTAAGAATAGTGAGGTAACTCCATAGGAGGGATAAGAAGGAAGAAAACCATCGCTACTTTACTTACGCACTTGGGGGTGCTTGGCGAAAGTCAATGTACCGATAGTAAAGAAGCACAAACTTGGACCTAAAACTGTTGATTGTGTCTTTGTGGGGTATGCTCATTGCAGCATTGCTGCAGCATTGCCTATAAGATTTTAGCAGTTAAATTTGAGGTATTCGACATGCATGTCAGTACGATAATGGACTCTCGAGATGCAATATTTTTTTAGAATATATTTCCTATAAAGATATGCATAGCATTCCGAGTAAGGCCTATGATTTAACTCCTAAAGTTGCCATACCAATTGAGCACTTGTAACAAACACATACACAAACTCCCGAGGAGGATGACAATGATGCTCCTAGAAAGAGCAAGAGACAAAGGATTGCAAAATTCTTTGGTGATGATTTCATTGTGTACGTTGTGGATGATGTTCCCAAGATCATTTCAAAAGCATATGCATCTCCTTTACAGACTAATGGAAGGATGCGGTCCGTAGTGAAATGGATTCCATTCTCGCTAGCGGAACTTGGGAAATCACATATCATCCTTATGGTTGTAAGTCAGTTGGATGTGAATGGGTGTTCAAAAAGAAGCTTAGGCCAGATGGTACTATTGAGAAGTATAATGCTCAGCTTGTGGCCAAGGGTTACACCCAAAAAGAAGACGAAGATTTCTTTGATACTTATTCACCTGTTGCTAGGTTGACCACAATATGTGTACTATTGTCCTTGGCTGCCTCTTATGGTCTTCTCGTTCATTAAATGGATGTTAAGATAGCCTTCCTTCATGAAGAGTTAGATGAGGAAATCTATATGGAGCAGCCCGATGGATTTGTAATAAATGGTAAGAGAACAAAGAGTGTAAGTTGCTGAAATCTTTGTATGGCCTTAAGCAAGCACCCAAGCAATGGCATGAGAAGTTCAATAGAACTCTAACATCTTGGACATAACATGATATGGAAAATATAAAAAATGTATTATTAGAAAAAAAAATCTGACATCGTGAACATAACATGATATAGAAAATATAAAAAGAGACGGTGCGATGACATGGACGACCATGAATGGAAACTACAGCTAATGTACATGCGTGCCTTTTGAAATTGTAAAGAAGTCATGATGTCTGTCATAGACTCTATTCGGAAGGCTCGAATGAGTAACCATACATCATCCACATGGAGTGTTGATCATCGGGACGGTGTGGACGAGACTGCTGGTCATGGTAGTGGCAAGCACAACTGTAGCTCGCATTGTCGCAGCAGTAGTAAATGTGGTAGTCGCTGCCGAGGTGGATGACCTCCTCATTGTTTCTCTCCCTGAGCCTTTGACGGCGTATGTCGTTGTTCTGGGTTTGTAGTTCTAAATTCTGCCTGCGAAGATGGTCATTCTCGTTCTTGACCTTAATGAGTTCCTATTCCTTTTCATCAAGGCATATCATTAATCTGGCCATGTAACATTGGGCATCTAAGGGATGCGGATTGTCCACCCATTTAGTGAATTTGCAATCATCGGTCTGCAAGGAAGAGTAAATGTCATATAGTGAGACATGTTACATTATGGTATGTAAGAGTTGTACTGGTTACTATGAATAGAGGGCATCGATAGAAACGACGTCATGGACAAGAATTGACCTCATAGCAAACCTGCACGATGGTGTCGAGATCATACTTACATGTAAGCCATTTCACGAGGTGGGGTGGCCGGTCGTCGATGATTGGATTTTTGGGGGTGTAGTAGTCCCTTGTTCGAATAGGAATATCTGGGCTGGGGGATCGGGGTCGTAGGGACCGTAGATTTCACATGCCTTGAGTGAAGGGTCGCGATCTTGAAGCCATGAAGGGTCGGCGGCTCGAGGTGTGGTATTACCCTGTCTTCCCCGACTACCCCTCCCACGTCTTGAGGTGCCTCCTCTGTCTGTCATTGTAATGTAGTGGAGGTTGGGGTAGTGAAAAAATATTGCCTAGGTGACCGGTGGTATTTATAGGCCATGTCACTCCACTATGGGTGAGAAATAAACATTGTATTGCCACTTCACGGTGAGCACAGTGTTGTTAAATCTGATTGAAAATGCTGCTTATAGCGTGTTGTCATCTTGGTATGACAAAGCTGGTTGGAGCGTGTTGTCAAATCGCTCTGTAAAGCTACTGGCGTGTGCTGTCCAATCGGTAGGATACAATTATTGTCTGCGTGTTGTCAAATCGCTCTGTAAAGCCACTGGTGCGTGTTGTCCAATCGATAGGACACAACTATTGTCTGTGTGTTGTTAAATCACACTAAAATAGACAACTCAAACAAGAAAGTAATCATCAAAACAAAAGAAATCGAACTAAACAGATCATATCCAATTAGTACATCAGGTATGAAAGCAAAAAAAACTAGCTGGCGCCCCTGCTCGGTGGACCCCTCGTGTCGTCCCTAACCTCCTACAACGCCGAACATGTCTAGATGAATACGTCAGGTGGTCTGCGGGCAATCCACGAGTACTCCTAATAGGTCATACTGGTGCTGTCAGAGTAGTGAAGGCGGACTGCGACGGCTGACTCGCATGAACGCTCCCATGCACGTGACAGGCTAGCCACAATACTTAGAAAATGACTTAGTTCCATCCCTTGTGCACCCATGTGCGGAACCCCTTTTCAATAGTGTATTTTAAATTACACTCGTTCATCCATACATGTCAAGCATTTCACGAAATTCTTAATATGTGCATAACGTAACACTATCACCTTTTAAATTCTCAACCTACCCATACCGTTACACCTATGTACCACGATAATCTACTATACACTATTTCAAACAACTGCTACAGACATACATAAATTTATTTTTTCAATTACATATTATCCAATCCCGCATACTTTTCACAGTTATGTATGTCCATAACTATTGCTACTCTATACACCTAATTACTTACGAATCTAATTAATCTAATAGCTAAGTCATGTATGTAAAAAAAACTATTGCTACTGTACACAACTAATTATGTACACACGTAATTAATCTGGTTAGCAAGTCGAGTGTCTAAAAAAACTATTAGCATTTTACACAGCTAATTACTTACAAACCTAATTAATTTGATCGCTAAATCGTGTATATCAAGAAATTATTGCTACTCTACACAACTAATTACTTACAAACCTAATTAATCTGGTCATTAAATCGTCTATGTAAACAATCATTACTCTTCTACACAGTTAATTGCTTACAACCTACTTAATTTGATCACTAAATCGAATTTTAATTGACATAATGAGAAAAAAATTACCTACAATAGATCCCTTTCTTCTTCTTCCCCTTTTCCTCTTCTTCTTCCACCTCCTCCTCCTCCTCTTCCTCCTCTCCCTCTTCTTCCCCCTTTTCTTCCTCCTTTTCTCCTCCTCTTCGTTTTCTTTCCCTCTTCCTCCTATCTCTTTTTTCTTTTTCTTCTCCTCCTCCTCTTTCTCCTCTCCCTTTTCAGTTTTGCGTTTGGGCTATGTTCTGGCTGGCCAGATCCGACGCACGAGATAAATAGGCCCATATGTCGCCAATTGAAATGGCGATAGGCTTACGGCAATTGTCTATTGCCATTTTAATTGGCAACAAAGAGGCAACCGCTGGAATTCGCCTTCAAATGGTTACGGACGGGTAGTTTTGCTATATTTTTTTTAACCGGTGTATTATTTCTGTAAACTTTTATTAAGGCCCTGTTTGGCATAGCTCTAGATCTCAGCTCCACCTCAGAACTGAAACTTGTAGACTGAAATAAAGTGACTTAAGTTCACTATTTTATTCTAAAATATAAACAAGATGACACACCTAAACATTATTAATATACCTACAGCTCCAGCTCCACGAATATGGTGAAGCTAGGAATACCCTGCTCCACCAACTCCACGAATTTGGTGGGGCTGGAGCTCTGCCAAACACCCTCTAAAATAATATTATTTAAAAAAAGTCCTACCCTAATCACCCGGCCCTAACCCCGGAAATCATGGGACAATCGCGAGCTCCCGGCCGTCCAATGCGACCATCTCATGATCGCCAGCAAATAGCATAGCATAGCACAGTGCACGTACGCGCGTGCGTGACGGTGAGTAGGCTAGCGAGCTGTGTATAGTACCTGACAATGACACCACTATTGATCCATGGTTGCGCATGCAATGCATGAGACCGAGGCCGTGTGACCATCAGATCAAGTGCGTATACACGCATGTATGGATGGCAACTAACACAGCCGCTGAGCTAGCCGGTGTGTTGGTTCGTTGTCAATGTTGTGAAACAACGTCGCCGATCTTCGATTCACCGCAAGCAATCAAGAACAAGTAATCAAAAGCACACAGAATATGGGTGAAACCTCTCTTGCTTTATTGATCATCATCAATTACAATATGGAGCACCCAATATATATAGAAGGGGGATTCGGGATTCGCCCACATAATAGAGATAGACTCCTAACCGAATATGGTTAGAGTCTTTATCTCATAACACTCCCCCTTGGGCGAATACCGCGTAATGCATATGTCTCATTAAAAACTCCCCCAAAAAACCCAGTGGGAAAAAATGGGTGGAGAAAAGAGTACATAGCACTCACGCTAAGTGTTGCACTGGATGCCCATTAAAAACCTTTATGTGAGAAACATCAGGAAAACTCACTAAGGAGAAAAGAGTACAACTTATGATCTTCAGGATTATGCAAAGGGATTATGGTTCAGGGATACTCCCTCTGAACTGTGCAAATCTCTAAGTCGCCTCATTCCGATGCCATTAACATACCTTTGGAAAGTGGACTTTGGCAAGGATTTTGTGAATAAATCTGCTAGATTTTCACATGACTTAGTTTGCATTATTTTTATCTCACCATTCTTCTGGAGTTCGTGAGGATAAAAGAACTTAGGAGCAATATGCTTCGTGATATTGCTCTTTACATAACTCATTTGCATTGGTGCAACACAAGCAGCATTATCTTCATAGATAATAGTAGGGGTATTGACAGTATTCATCCCACATGACTTCTGGACATGGTTGATTACACGTCTTAGCCAAACGCATTCCCGTGAGGCTTCATACAAAGATATAATCTCTGAGTGGTTGGTAGAAGTGGCTATCAAAGTCTGTTTGAAAGACCGCCAAGAAATGGTTGTACCACCACAGAGAAATACAAAACCAGTCTTAGATTTTGCACTGTGGGGATCAGATAGATAACCAGCATTTGTATATCCCACCATAGTTATATCTTGGTTCTTCCGGTAGAGTAAACCAAGATCTTGAGTACCTTGGAGGTACCTGAGTAAAGTCTTAATGCCAATCCAATGTCTTCTGGTTGGAGCTGCACTGTGTCTTGCTAGCAAATTTATTGCGAATGCAATATCGGGCCTTGTACAATTCGCAAGATACATAAGTGCACCGATAGCACTTAGATATGGAACTTCGGGTCCTAAGACTTCCTCATCTTCCATCCTTGGTCTAAATGGGTCTTTGTCCGCTTCCAGGGACCTTACTACCATGGGGGTTTTCAAGGGATGAGATTTATCCATGTTAAATCTTTCCAATACCTTCTTGGTATAGGCAGACCGGTGTAATAAAATTCCTTCTGGGAAATGCTCAAGCTGCAGGCCTAAGCAAAATTTGGTTTTACCCAAATCCTTCATCTCAAACTCCGTCGTAAGGTAAGCACTCGCTTCCTTTATTTCCTCTGTGGTTCCGATGATATTCAGATCATCGACATATACTGAGATGATACAAAAACCCTTCTGGGATTTCTTTATGAACACACAGGGACAATCATCATTATTTGAATATCCCTTCTTCAGGAGGAATTCACTAAGTCGGTTGTACCACATTCTTCCCGACTGTTTTAATCCGTATAGCGATCTTTGCAGTTTAACGCTATACATGTTGCGATTATTTGGATCCGGGACTTTGACACCTTCAGGGACTTTCATATAAATGTCCGTATCCAATGACCCATATAAATATGTGGTCACTACATCCATCAACTGCATAGTTAAATTTAAGCTAGCTGCCATTGATATTAAATATCATAACATTATTCCACTCATCACCGGAGAATATGTTTCATCGTAATCGATGCTGGGTCTCTGCGTGAACCCTTGTGCTACAAGCCTCGCTTTATATCTCACCACCTGGTTATTTTCGTTTCTCTTCAGGACGAAAACCCATTTTGATCCTATAGGGAACACTTTAGGAGACGTTCGGTCAACGGGACCAAACACTTTCCTTTTATTAAGCAAGCGCAATTCTGCCTCAATTGCTTCTTTCCATTTGACCCAATCTGAGCGCTTCTGGCACTCTGCCATGGACTTTGGTTCTAGATCCAGTTCAAGATTTTTAGCAATTTTAGAGGCAAAATATATGTCGACAATTGTAGTCTTTCTCTTATATAATTCTCCAAAAATCCACATAATTGGTGGATATTTCTTCATTTATTTCTTCCAGCTCCTCGTGATTTCCCATAACGATGGAGTCTAGGTGTTCCGATCTTCCAGCGTTAGATTGCGCGCGCATGCTGGGATTGTCATCTTCAGGATGTGTCACTTCAGGGACATCTTCATCTTCAGGATGGCTCTCTTCAGGGATTTTCTCAACATCAGGTTGAGCTTCTTCTGCTGTCGTAGGTTGATCTCATCTGTTCGGTCCTCAGTTTCTGCGGACGTCTCCGCGGAATTGAGTCCTGTGCACCTGGAGGCCTCTCCCTCTTTTTGTCATGAGGGGTAAGAGTGGGTTGAATATCCTTCTGGGGTATTTCCACTCTTTCAGGTGAATTTACTGCGGGTATATGAGATTTTGTCACTCCCTTATGATCAGTGAAGGCATCTGGCAGATTATTAGCTATTTGTTGCAGATTTATTATCCTCCGAACTTCGAGTTCGGTTTATTTAGTGCGTGAATCTAAGGACTGAATGCCCGTGACATTCCAATCAATTTCCTGGTATTCTTTTATGTGGCACTTATCTCCCCCTAATGCCGGAAAATTGTCCTCATCAAAAATACAATCAGTCTTAGAAGTAGTGAGCAGATCCACAATCGGCTCAAGGTATTTAATTATCGACGGAGATTCATAACCTACATAGATCCCCAACTTCCGGTGAGGGCCCATGGTGGTATGTTGTGGTGGAGAGATTGGCACATATACAACACAGCCAAATTTTCGCAGATGGGAAATACTTGGTTCTTTTCCACGCACTATCTGCAAAGGGAAAATTTCATGATATGCAGTTGGCCTGAGTTGAATTAATGCAGCAGCGTGTAAGACTGCATGGCCCCAACAACTGGTAGGTAGCCTACAATTCTGCAGTAGTGGCCTAGCAATGAGTTTTATTCTTTTAATTAATGACTCTGCAAGGCCATTCTGGGTGTGGACATGAGGTACAGAGTGCTCTACATTAATGTCCAGAGCCATACAATAATCATGAAATGCTTTTGAGGTAAACTCACCAGCATTATCCATTCGAATAGTCTTGATCCTTTCTTCTGGAAAAAAAGGCTCGTAATAATTTGGGCGATTAATTTTGCGAAAGCATGGTTCCTAGTAGATAAGAGACATACATGAGACCATCTAGTAGAGGCATCTATTAGTACCATGAAATATCTAAAGGGGCCCGACAGGGGCTGAATGGGTCCACAAATATCACCCTGAATTCTCTCCAGGAAATTCAAAGGTTCCTCCCTAATCTTCATGTAAGAGGGTCGCACTGTAAGTTTTCCCTTGGCACAAGCAGGGCACATGAAATCTTCAGGTTTAGGGAAGTTTGTAGTTTTTATGCTATGGCCTGCAGAATTATTAATTATTCTTCTCATCATATTCAACCCAGGATGGCCCAGTCTATCATGCCAAATCTTAAATATTTCTGGGCCTTTAAGGATGGTTTGCATCGCAACATAAACTTCAGGTTTTATATATGTGTAATATAACCCAGAGGAGAAGGAGGGAAGTTTTTCAACCACATGTTTATTGTACCCACTTGATTTAGTCATAAGGAGGTATTCAGTACCATCCTCACTGTCGGTTTCCATGTGGAAACCGTTAAGACGAATATCTTTAAAACTTAACAGAGTGCGACTGGACTCAGGGTATAATAGGGCATTCTCAATTACTATACGAGTGCCCATAGGGAGAACTATAATGGCTCTTCCAGTGCCAACAATGAGTGCCTCGCTTCCGGCAATGGTCATAATATTTCCAGTTTTCTTGGTTAACGTCTGAAAATATTTAGTCTCCCTAAGAATAGTATTCGTGGTGCAACTGTCTACAAGACATATTTCCTCCTCCGCCATTGGATTATATGATTGTTCTATATTAAAGGAATAAACTTTAATTAATTAAATTGTTGCAACAAGAACAAATTGAAAGGTATAGAACAAGCATAACAAAAAAAAATATACAGCAATTTTTCAGCATTACTTAATAACAGAAAAATGAATTCCAATATAAATTAAAAGCGGCATAAGGCTAATTACAACTTATGTAATTCTTGTTGGTTGGGAGTGAAAACGAATGTCTCCGTCAACTCGACTCATGGCCAGGTCAACCCGCCCCTAGGGCTCACATAAGGGAGGGAGCACTTCCCGTTTCCGGGTGCCAATTAAAGAACCAAGCCTCATGTGTGTTTTCCTAGACACCAATTGTCTTGCATCTGTTCCTTCATTACTGAAATCAAATCTCCCACTCCGGTCCTCATAAACTGCTATATGAAATATTCTGGAATTTTCCTAGCACTTTTTATAATTTCTATCAATTTCCAAGCAATTTTCAGAATTACTTTACAATAGAAAAAAATGAATCTAAGCAAATATCAACATGATATAATGCTAAGGAAAATAAAACCAGATCCAAGACATAAACAAGATGTCCTCATAATTTTCCAGCAAAAATTTGCAATTTTCCGTTAACACTTGAGCAATTTTCAGAATTACTTGAGTAACAGAAAAAAAAATATATCATATATTAAACATGGCCAAAGCTAGAAAATAAATCCAGGGTATGGAGCTTCCAATATGTCCTAAAAACAATTTTTCAAAAAATTCCGGAAGTCCACATAACTAGAATCCTAATTTTCTAGTATTAACCACTATTTTCTAGAATAATTGAAAGCTTAATTGTAATTTTGTTTTTCTCTCACTGCGAGCTGGGCCGGCCCAAAAGCCCAAAAACAGCATAAAAGTGGCGGCTAGGGTTCCCACCCCTAGCCGCCGCCATCCATTAGGCATCCAGGAGCTTGCTCTTGGGAAAAACCGGCGCAGCGGCCGGCGACCACGATGGCAGCGGGCCATGAGGATGTGCCGAGCGGCACGGCCGGCGGGAGCCCCTAGCAGCGGCGGTGGCTGCAGGTCGCGGAGCTCGAGGCGGCTGAAGGTGCATCGCGACATGCATGGCGCATCGCGTTTCAAGCATAGGGCACGGTGGCCTCGAGCATTGCTGCCTTTAACGGGATTCTAGCATGCAAGTCATTCCTTGCTTCGTGACATGCATCAATACATGTTGCTCTTTATTCATGCACCAAGAGCCGTGCATGCATATAGCCTTTGAGATATGCATTACATGCATCGATCAAAGCATGTTGCTTCTGCTTCTGGCATAGGGCAGCTAGTGCTCATGGTGCTGGGGTGGCCGACGGGGCCGCATGGCACGAATGTGGCCTGGCGGCAGTGCGGGTCGGGAGCGCGGCCATGGCGGCTGCGGCGGAGACGCTTTCTGGGCGTCACCACGAAGAAGAGATTTTTTTCGTGATGAACAGTAACAGTTCGCAACATTAGATTAGGAACACTTGCTTATCTGTAAAAATCATAACAGATTGGCATGGTGTTCTTGATCTGTTACCTTGATTCGATCAGAGGGAAAAATTGTAGACTATCGCGTAGGATAGAGTCGCGTAGGATTTTTTCTTTCGGCAATCCAAGTGGATGCCGGCTTGATGGTGAATTGATTGCAGATCGGATTGGGCGATCAATCGCCGGTAGTAGTCGTTCGTTGTAGTCGACGATCCTTCGTTTCTTGTGGTAGAGACTCGTGCTGATAACGTGTTGTGAAACAACGTCGCCGATCTTCGATTCACCGCAAGCAATCAAGAACAAGTAATCAAAAGCACACAGAATATGGGTGAAACCTCTCTTGCTTTATTGATTATCATCAATTACAATATAGAGCACCCAATATATATAGAAGGAGGATTCGAGATTCGCCCACATAATAGAGATAGACTCCTAACCAAATAGGATTAGAGTCTTTATCTCATAACAGTCACGAGGGGACAGGCACCAACCCAGCCGGAGCAGCTTGCCCGGCTCGGTTGTCATGACGCCAACGCGGTACGTGCATGCCTGGGCGTGGATTTGCGCACCCCCCCTCCCCCCAACCCCCCACCCCACAGACACACTTTTTTATTTTGCAAGAGCAATAGAGCATGCATGCCAAAGTTGCATGATTCTGCTTGCATCCTGTTCCTGCTTGCTCCTATTCGTTGGAACTGCAGATCGATGATGCATGATGCAGATGTCGATCGGTTGGGGGGTTTGTGCGAGGTGCGATCAGGGCGCCAATTTGATCAAAAATATACATTCTTAATTCATTGATGTATCTGTTGATATATAGATTTTGATTAGCGAATTCCGAAACTTCGTATTTTTGATGGGTCTTGGCTATAAATATAGTACCTAGTATACAAGAGAATCACTCGACAATCAATAAAAGAGAAAAGAGTTGAGATCTCATACATGGTGTTCATATATTTTGTGATTGTTCTTTGGGTAATCACAATATTGGGTGATTAGCAATAGGGTCGACCTACAACGACTATCTATTATTCAATTTATTATCAACGCGATGGCTCTCCAAGGCCTAACAGTATGTAACCAGTAACCTTGATTCTATTTTTAATCCCCATGCTACTAGATTAATCTTGTATATAAATCATCATCCGCTAATTCCCTAGATTAGATCAGTTTAATTTCTAACTAGGATTCTAGATGGGGTTTTTGTTCACACCTGATATGGTCGGCACCGTGCACCACAGTAAGGGGCAAAGTTAGCCCAGCCCAAAGCCTCACATTTGGCCAACTGTTCTAGGGCGATTTGTGATTTTTGAGGATATTTTATTATTTTTAGCTGGATTTTCCACCACAGCCGCCCGACGCTCTGCTCTCGATGGCCGTTGAGCACCATGCCACGTAGATCGGACCCGCCATCGTAGCCCCGTAGGGTGAATGCCGTGTCAAGACGTGATTAGCTATATTTAGAAGTCATATGGCATTAACACCGTCAATAGCCTCCATAATTGTCTATGAAGATAATGATGCTTGTGTTACACAAATGCAAATGGGTTATGTTAAGAACAATATCACAAAATATATTGCCCTCAAACTTTTCTATTCTTATGAACTTCAAAAGAATAATGAGATAAAGATACTGCAAACTAAGTCATATGAAAATGTAGTTGATTTATTCATTAAGTCTTTTGCTAATATCCAGTTTATAAAGATGTGTTTTGTGGTATTGAAATGAAACAACTTAGAGAAATGTATAGTCCATGAGGAGTAAATCGTTGAACAATAACCGATAGTATGATCTTGAAGATACTACCCTAATCTAGAAGATTACAAATTCCATTCTTTTTTCCCTTAGTAGGTTTTTCTGAAGTATTCTCACATGAAGGTTTTTAATGAGACAACAAGTTTAACAAATATGCGGATTTAATGTACTCTTTCTCGATCTTTTTCCCATTGGGTTTTGGGAGGAGTTTTGGATGAACCATATGCATGACACGGTATTCACCTCATGGGGAGTGCTAATATATAATCGAATTCTAGGGTTTGATAGGCGAATTATGAAACTACTCTTAAAGGATTTTGTTTATAAATAACCAATGCACAAGATAATCAATCTACGATAAATAAAGATATAATAGTTGAGATCTTATACTTACATTTCATCTATTATGTAATTATTCATCGAGTATTCTTATTATTGGATTATTAGCATTGGGTTGATCTACGGCAACTATCAATTATTCAATAGTATATATGTATGTGCTGTACCAGTATGTATGTATGTATGTATGTATGTGTGAAGAGCCTATGACGGGTACCTATCCGATGTTACACGCATGCATCGGAGGGCGTGACGTGGCCCATGCCGTGAGCTAGCTATCCAGCCCAGTAGCCCACGCATCCAAGCGAGACCAGACTGGCCGAATCGCGACACGTGTGAGCCCCGCATGTGGCAGAGAGCAGCGGCAGCGGCTGGCCCACCGACCGCTGGGCCCCGACGCCCCCCCAAGCGCTGCCCCCGAGTCCCAATGGTCCCCGCGCCACCGCGAGGAATCTACCCCGACCCGGTCCATCTCTCTAGGCCCCACCTGTCGGCAGGGCCCCAGACACGTGGCCCCGGGCCCACTCCCCCATCACCGAGCCGCCTCACTGTCTCCGGGACCCACCTGGCATAGTGTGACGTGTCCTAGCTAGCTAAGCTCGCACGAGCACGCAACCAATCAACCAACCGTTTATATATGCAAGGCACGCAACCGAACGCAGCCAACGTCTCAAAGCTGATCTTCTCTCTCAACCGCAAGGCTCCATACGTCTCACGCGCTTCTCGTTCCTCCCCTGCACGTCCATTATCTCTTGGCGTGGTCGATCGATCATGGAGACCATCGACGCGGAGCTGCGGCTCGGCCCGCCCGGCAGCGTCGCCGCGGCGGCGAAGAAGCGGTCGTCGTCATCGGCGGCGGTGAGGAGCGAGGCCTCCGGGACTGACGACCGGGACGCCTCACCGGCATCCAAGTAAGTGCAGCGCGTGTTAGTACGTACACAGTTGCAGCGATCCATCTTACTTACGGTGCACAGGACTGTCCGTCTTTCCCTAGCGGCTTAAGCTTTTCGCGCGTACAAGTGCTAACGATATTTTGCTGCGCGCGTACGTGCGAACAGGGTGCAGGTGTTGGGGTGGCCACCGGTGGGGGCGTACCGGAAGAACACGTTCCAGGCGGCGGCGGCGGCGGCGAAGGCGAAGGTCGGCGAGCAACAAGGGAAGAAGGGCGGAGGAGGGTTGTACGTGAAGGTGAGCATGGACGGGGCGCCCTACCTCCGGAAGGTCGATCTGAGGATGTACGGAGGGTACAGGGAGCTCAGGGACGCGCTGGACGCGCTCTTCGGCTGCTTCTCGTCGGCCGACGGCGCCCAGTTCGCCGTCGCGTACGAGGACAAGGACGGCGACCTGATGCTCGCCGGCGACGTGCCATGGGAGTAAGTATATATAAAGATCTACCTGTAGATGTTCTGTATGTTTTCCTGTGGATTTGTTTATAACAAGGAGCCTAATGAGTTGCTGTTAACATGTGTTGGTTTGCAGTATGTTCATCTGTTCTTGCAAGAAGCTGAGGATAATGCGAGGGTCCGAAGCGAGATGAATAGCAAGGAGATCGACGTCGAGCATCCGCGCAGCAAGTTTGGACGTCAGATCGATGGAAATGGCTTCACGGCTCAGGAGAGATCGATGCACGGCATTCTACATGTATATGACCATGGACGTCAGATCAGGCCGTGGTTGAACGCATACGCATGACGAGGGCGGGCCGGGTTATACGTGGATGCATGCAGCGTGTTCTACATGAGATGAGATCGATCGTTCCATGATGGATCGGCGGTGTTGTACATGTACAGTCGGAAATTTGGCCGAGTTGCTGCTGCAAGAACTGAGACTTGCATTATTTGTAAATATACGCTTTTCTTGTTCTTTTTTTTCTTTTTCAGTTTGAGTTTCTCTTTTTGTATCGATCAGTGAAGGAACCGGAGAGCTGGGGGAAATGAAACAAAAAGAGAGGGGGATTTGATTCCAAGTTTGGTCGTTAATTTCTCTCCAATATTCCTTTTTGTCTGTCAACTGTCAAACCGAAATTTGTTTATTTTCCCTTCTTTCCACTCGTCTTCTCTCTCTCTCTCTCTCTCTCTCTCTCTCTCTCTCTCTCTCTCTCTCTCTCTCTCTCTCTCTATGTATGTATATATATGTATATACATATATACATATATATATATATACATATATATATATAGGAAGCCTTTTCTTTCTTGAATGACGCCACTGATACCACTTAAACGAATATATTATACTCATTTATCACTTTCAATATACTCTAATAATAATTCTAAGATACTACAACGCGATATTGTTGAAAAAATTCATTGGAGCCCTTTATTTTTTCTTGTATACCCTTTTCATATATAAAAGAGTATATAAACAAATTATGCTACAAAGGGTGGACTTTGATGAAATTTTTCGTGAAACTCACTTTGGAGTATCTTATAATCAGTATTAGAGTATACTCAAAATGATAAAGAGGTCTAATAACATCATTTAAGCGGTATAATGAGAATAGAGTACGTACTTTCAGGAAATGAACCATTTTCCATATATATATATATATATATATATATATATATATATATATATATATATATTTATTTATTTATTTATTTATTTATTTTCTTCTTTTACAGTAGTTACTTGTTTTTCTTTCCCTGTGGATGCTTTTCAAGTTCACTGCAGAACACATACAAAGGCAATGAAGGCATCAGATCTGAGTGTGAAACTCAGGCACTCGTTTCTCGTAATTAATCGCACATCGACCATCGATTAATCCTAAGTTCCTAACAATATGGTATAGATGGCGACTGTCACGAACACTGCTACTACACCCGACCAAGCATAACATTACCAGCTTACCGTGCAATCATCTTCAGGGCTGTTAATTATTCCTGCCAAAAACTGTACAAACAAGCATTCAATCAGCTTCAGGGCTGTTAATTATTCCTGCCAAAAACTGTACAAACAAGCATTCAATTCCTTCAGTGTTCCTGTTCTCTTCACAGGGTATAAACTCAAAACATAAGAGACGTCACATACTGATCGAGAGATGCAAGTAGCAGCAGAACAATCCAAATGCACGGCAGCCATGCATGCTTATCACAATAACATTTGCCGAATGACGACAATCGCATAGAGCACAGCAGAAAATGCAGCCTCACCGATAACGATGGCACCTGGAGCTTTCCTGCAGCCAGAACGTTACCGCACACTGCACATCACAGCTCATAACCGGGACCTCCACAAGTCATGGCTGCACGAGAAAGTCCGGCTAAAATTCAGGCAGAGGACGAGGAAATGTAGCTGCCTTTGTAACATTGCTCGGTGAAAAAAAAAGGAGTATGATAGCACAAAGTAAAAGTCCCCTAGCAAATGATGGGAGAATGCTTCTGCTACAGACAACGTGCACTAGACCCACATAATAGATGCGGATCAGACAGCAGGGAGACAATACAACATCCATATCATGCTTACAGGTCATGAAATCTCAGAGCTGGGAGCAGACAACGACAACCAATTCACAGCCTAGCAAGGATAAAAGCACGCCTTCAGACAAGAATCACTATGTACTGAAATGCTGAATTCATGGAGCTGTCACAACTCCAGCTTTCCAGTACCATAGGTTGATGGGAGATCATGGAGAAAAAAACACAACTCCATGATAAAAATGAGTAGGCACGGCATGTTTTGGTCGGTAAGTGTTACTGTAAAACAAATGGATGCAGAGCAATAGAAGGGTCATTTTACATAAGAGAGCATACAAAATCATCAACTTGCTCAGGCACATGTGTGTGTTTTCTTTTGAAATTAACCAGCCTTAAAGTCACACTTTGGCGGGAAAATAGCTTTAGTTTCTGCCTCCCTGACACTTCAGAATATTCATGCCTGTTGAGATGAGCAAGTAGCATGATGAGACTTCATATATTGATAACTAACATTGAGTACAAAACGACATGCATGGCTAATGTTTCGATCAGGCAGACAAATGGTACAAAGCAAACCAATTGAGATATTATTCCCAATAATACATCATCACCAACTTGTGTAAAAACAATCAAGCATAACCAACTTACAGTTGTACACACATCATGTGGAAAGATTTTACTAGCCATAGTATTAAAAAAGATACCCACATTCTTTAAATTTTATTATTATCACTGTCTTTATGGATCTTCACTTGTGATGGAATAAACATAAAGATGCAATTCCATAAAGTACCGAGGCTGACTAAAAAATCCTTAGAGTGCTCACAAAATCAGATAAATTTGACTAACTCTGTAGTTTGAAACATAACTTGGTATCAAAATACACATTTGACTCCGGAACCACATGAGTGGAAATATAATTTGTGCAGGAGATATTCTGGTGATGGCAATAGAGATCGCACTTGATCATTAAGAAACTAGAGAAACAGGACAGATGCAAATTTGAAAACAATTCATCAGCTGTTTCGTCAAATATAGTTATCATGAAAAAAAATGCATAAAGTTTAAAGCATGAATGCAAAGTTATACATACCAGCTTTCTTTTCTTCTTATGCCTCCTTTTGCGACGTGGTTTATGAGCATCAGAATTTGAACTTAGAGTGCTGTTATGATCTCCAGGCTGATTTGGTGCTCTCCTATTTTTGAATGAGCCACTACTTGTGCTGTTTGTAGTATTGCAAGAGCTGGATAGCACATGTTTATCCACAGATCTAGCTCTATTTGGTGCTAATGAGCGAGGTGGCGGCATAAGAACTCGAGCATCTCTCTGCCGCTGCAAAGCATGACAGGTGGAGTTAAATATAAGGAAATAACACCACGACAGCTAATTGGAACGAACTTGAAACACACTGCAGAGTACAACCTGATTCTTCTCATCGCTTGACATGCCAGATGCTGCCCTACCTGAAGCACTGGAAGCTGGTTCTCTGAACAAAAATAATGACATGAGGATACATGCCCTCTTTGTGGAATATTTATGTGGTGGCATATTAACTATAACATAAGCGCCTATAGAAGGACAGATTACAAGCCTACGATTCAGATTTAGAAAATCGGTGGGAAATAAATTTATTAGGGAATATGACATATACACATTCTCCAGCATAATATGAAAAGCTTCTACACTATATGATTTACACTGTACAGCAGCCATAAAAAATAGAGAGTATGCCATTGTTTTTTATCAGCAGTTCAGCATTCTGATAAACTTGTATCTTGATAGTTCTAGATTTCAAAACTAATTGAACAACAGCACAATTGTTACAGAGCTCACCGTACCATTTCTTATGGAATAATTATGCTAAGTCTATTCTACCATAAAACAAAGGGTCCTATCTTCCAGACCTGGATAGGAGATTTTACAGTTTGCAAAAGAGTTACAGGTTTAGGATTAGTCACATAATGTTTTTGGACAAAGCTACTTCAGTAATTGACTGCACATGAAAATCCAAGCCAAACTATTATAAACAGTAACTGCTCACCAGTTGTTGTGTTGTGCTCTCCGAACAAGTAGCAACACAGCACAATTTTATTACTTATTTACTTTTACCGTTTTAAGACTTTATCTAAATAACTGATAGCACTATAGCATATCACATGATGTATCAGAGGGAACCTAAAAAACAAAGTAAAATGGCCAAGAGTCATGAATCATACTTTGCACTTTTGTCGGTCCACTCATCATCTGCCTCTTCATTGCTTGAACTTCCAGACATAAAGAAGTCATCATCACTCACATCCAAGGTATCATCATCGCTTGCTGTCTCTGCAGGTGATGCAAAATAAAAATGAGTACTTTAGACAGTAGATATCTATCTAACAAGGCATACAAATTTCAAATGCAAAGCTAGAAGTGCATGGAGGATGCAAATAGAACAGAGGTAATCTAGAAAATTAGTAATGCAAACATGGACCTTCTAGGTCCTTTCCATTTGCTGCAGCAGCCATGAGATTCTCTTTGATCTGTTTACGCCACTTATTCCTCTTCTCTACAATATCGGGGTTATTCCCCCCAGTGAACAGCGAAACATATTTCTCATTTTTTGGGAAAAACTGCACACAAATAAATAAAAGCTTTAGCTGAAAACTCAAGCAAGTTCAGATGAAACAATGATTGCTCAGATTATCCTATCTTAGAAAAAACCTATTGAACACCTACTTTAAGTACCATTTACGAATGAATGATGATAGTCCTTGCCAAAAATATACTAAATCTAATGCTAAGATAATTGTTCAGAAAGCAAAAGAGACCACTGCGGTGAGCTTACTCTAACATATTCGAGATCTTCTCGTAATTTAGACAGCTTATTGCTGGCATCATCAGCATTTGAACGTTGCTGCTTCTCAAGGCGCCTTATCATCCTCTCAATCTTTCGCCTCTCTTTGTGGTTTGAACACCCATACCAAAAAAATGGTAAGTACAGACAGGCAGAGAATGGGCACTAGAAATGTACAGGAACAAAACAATTAAGTGATAGCAGACCAAAAAATTTTATCTTTCTATCTCTCAACTGTACTGTTCGTTGAACAGCCAGTTGACTCTGAAGCTCCTGCTGCCTTTTTAGTTCTTCCAATTTCTTCTCCTGAGCCACCCTAATGTCATTGGGAACATCCTGAAGAAAGAAATATGCAACATTAAGAAAAAGTAGGGCTAAATGGCTAAAGTTTATGTCTGTTAACAATTGAAACCACAATAACAAAATCTTGATTCCCGAAAAGCTCAGTGCTAAGGTGCATTCTATAAAATAACACCAATTAGATTTAGAAGAGCCCCAACACATGCTAAACCCTATCACTCTTGTTAAGTTTTGAGCATGCATACTTCAAGTGGGACTAGTGTGAGTCACAACACAGATGATTCTAATGATCCAATATATTACTTTATTTTTTCAAGGGGGGGAAATCCTGCAAGCCTGTCAAACAATCCCTCACATATATATGGACAGTACTGTAGACATCATACACTGTGTATGCACGAGCAATCCCTGCTTGAATAGAAGAGAAGAGTAATAAAAAAAGGAGAGGCTAACTTTTCCTTGCATATGCCCTTATAGAAGGCCTAACCGACATTGTGTCATATCCCTTTGCTGTGCACAAGCATCGACGTGAGATTTCCTCCGATCAGCAACAAAGAAGTGGACGTGAGGAAGAAGAAAGGAAGAAAGGAGAACAGCATAGGAAGAAGAAATAGAGGAAAGGTAAAGTGTTTTCAGTATTCTGTTCGATAGCCCCGTTACAACTCCAATCACTCCATATATATAGTATTTCTCTCCCTCTATTACAAGCGGGACCAGCCCAGGTGTGACATTACCGCCCCCATGAGAAATTGCTTGTCTCCAAGCAATTGAAGCAATTGCATCTATGCCTCTGCCAACCGTCTTCAGCTCCTCAGACCAATGTAACAGTGCCTTTGTGAGCTTTGGAATGGTGCCCACAGATAACCTATCACAAGAAGCAAAACAAATGCAAGAACATCCCAGAAGGCTGTTATGATCCAGGCACTCTGCCATCTCTCACTGAAAGGGTCTGTCGCCTTGAAATAGACATCATAACCAATCCAGGCAACTGAAGCTATCACAGAAACCGCCAACGCATTTGTAAACTTTCTATATATATCCAACTTCACAGAGCTTCTCCTTGCCTATAGCTTCTCAAGAGTGCGGGAAAGAGAAGTGAAAATCCAAAGTATGAGAAAAACATCCAAAAATGCATCAGGAAGGACAAGGAAAAGCCTTGCTTTGCCTGAAATGTCATTATTTGTTCCAACATTTTCTGCGATATCCAGCAATTCGGAAGCCAGGAAATATGTAAGTCCAAGGAGCAACACATTAGAGGTGAGCCCTCCGAGAGTTGGGCGAACAACACCATATCCCATTGAGATAGAAAGGATCAATAGACGGGCAATCGTTTTTTCTGATGGCACCAACCGTTACCACCCAAGTTGTGATTCCAATTGGCCACCTGATTACCTCCCCTGTCCCTGAATACACCTCCAGATATTTCCCAAGCAACCAATCCCTAAAAGGAGAAAGCATTCGCAAAACCATAGAACATAAGAACACTGGAACTGTTATGGGTCAACAGAGCCTATGAACAGCACCATGGTACTGTAGCGCGTGAACAGTACCGTGGGTACTGTAGCACACGGTCAAGGTTGCTTGGAGAATAAGAAATCAAGGATTAAGTCAGATTAGTTACTATAGATAAGATTAGTTACCATAGATTAGAATATTGTTTTCTTAGGCTCCAAGTTAGACATCCTATAAAAGGGATGACATGTATCACTTTATAGAGGAAGCAATGAGTAAACCAAGTTTCTAGTAGATCAGGCGCTGCCATCGATAACTGGCCGGTGGCTCCGTACAGCCAAGGCGCTAGCTTCGACAACAGCTCGTTTCGTCCGCGTCAAGGGCCCTATCTCATCCTCGTTGCGTGCGCGGACCTGTTATGGGTCGACAGAGCCTATGAACAGTACAATGGTACTGTAGCGCGTGAACAGTACCGTGGGTACTGTAGCACACGGTCAAGGTTGCTTGGAGAATAAGAAATCAAGGATTAAGTCAGATTAGTTACTATAGATAAGATTAGTTACCATAGATTAGAATATTGTTTTCTTAGGCTCCAAGTTAGACATCCTATAAAAGGGATGACATGTATCACTTTATGGGGAAAGCAATGAGTAAACCAAGTTTCTAGTAGATCAGGCGCTGCCATCGATAATCGCCGTGGCTCCGCATGCCCAAGGCGCTAGCTTCGACAAATTGCTTTCGTCGCGTCAAGGGCCCTATCTCATCCTAGTTGCGTCGCGGACTGCGGCGCTGCGTAATAATTGGTATCGAGCCCGACGATCCTCCTACCACGGTGACCATCGAAGATCGTGCATCTCCAACCTCCGCGCTCTTCGATCGAAGGTCCAACGCTTCATCTACCGATTATCGAAGGTCCAACGCTTCACCTGCGGCGAATCTTTCCAAACTTCAACCTTGAGGACAAGGTTGATTTGCAGGGGATAATGTTATGGGTCAACAGAGTTTATGAACAAAGACCACGCAGATCAGAAGCGTGAACGATCACTGGCAGTACCTGCACACCAAGGTTGCTTGGAGAATAAGAAATCAAGGATTAAGTCGATTAGTTACTATAGATAAGATTAGTTACCATAGATTAGAATATTGTTTTCTTAGGCTCCAAGTTAGACATCCTATAAAAGGGATGACATGTATCACTTTATAGAGGAAGCAATGAGTAAACCAAGTTTCTAGTAGATCGAGCGCCATCGATAATCGCCGGTGGCTCATGCCAAGGCGCTAGCTTCGACAATACTGCTTCGTCGCGTCAAGGGCCCTATCTCATCCTAGTTGCGTGCGGACCGTGCGCGTAATAATTGGTATCGAGCGACGATCCTCCTACCACGGTGACCATCGAAGATCGTGCATCTCCAACCTCCGCGCCTCTTCGATCGAAGGTCCAACGCTTCATCTACCGCTTATCGAAGGTCCAACGCTTCACCTCGTGCGAATCTTCCAAACTTCAACCTTGAGGACAAGGTTGATTTGCAAGGGGATAATGTTATGGGTCAACAGAGCCTTTATGAACAAGACCACGGATCAGAAGGCGTGAACGATGTGGGTACTGTAGCACACTGGCCAAGGTTGCTTGGAGAATAAGAAATCAAGGATTAAGTCAGATTAGTTACTATAGATAAGATTAGTTACCATAGATTAGAATATTGTTTTCTTAGGCTCCAAGTTAGACATCCTATAAAAGGGATGACATGTATCACTTTATAGAGGAAGCAATGAGTAAACCAAGTTTCTAGTAGATCAGCGCCATCGATAATGGCAGGTGGTTCAGACCCAAGGCGCTAGCTTCGACAACAGCTCGTTTCGTCCGCGTCAAGGGCCCTATCTCATCCTAGTTGCGTGCGCGGACCGTGCGCGTAACAGGAACCGATTGCTTCAGTGAGACCCACTGTCCAACTTTACTGTCAGCAAGCTCATGAGCAACCTCATTCCCAGGACTGAATCCATTACACATCCAAGGTGGCTTTTCCATGAACACCCAAATAAAACCATTTATTGGAGAATTTCCAGGGCTAAACGCGCTTCGGCTCCATGGCGGCTTTTCGCCAATCACCAAACAAACACCCTCCCGTTTGAGTATAGGGGAACTAGAAGCTCCAGTAATTGGGAGCTGAAACCTCTGCTCCGACTGGGGTATGGTTTCAGACAATATTTTTGGTGAACCAAAAAAAACAGCAGGATTCCCCACAAAGTTAGTAGTTGAACCTATTGTATTGTATGAATGTCCACCACCATACTGATGCATAGAGGGTTGCTGAAAATAATGAATAAGGGTTATAACAGGTGGCAAGAATGAACCATACAAACCAATAAACCATATCCATCAATTCCAACTGAAGGAGCCAAAACACTGGGTGACTGGAATTTCTGATAATACGGACTCCCAAAAGAACTAGGTGTATAAAAAGGTGTTGTCATTCCAAGCTGAGATAACAATGGAACGTCACCAGGGTGTAATTTCATATGAGCATTAGAGAAGTAATCCACAAAAAGAATTTGAGGAAGATTGATTCCTTGAGGAATCATTTGGAGAGGATCAGCATGGACTAGACGTGACGGACCATTCTGCAATAAGGCATTATCCCGCCACTGTTGCATAACTTGTGAATTACCCTGAGTATCCAAATTAGTCTTCAGGTTCTTCAAACTAGAGTCCACACTGTGTTTAACCTGCTGACTGGATGCCAAAGATCCACCACAAACAGAAGTATCTGATTGTGGCCTCTCATAAGAGGAATCCAACTCACTGCCTTTCACTAAAATGCCTTCACTACAATTGTCTTCAGCAATGGAGTTGAGAATGCCATATACTTTAGTAACAACAAGATCATTCTGGTAACCAACTAAAGAGCACACTGAATTTCCTTGGCAAGAATTCTCAACACAACTGAATATCTGAAGTATCTTCAACAGGCCAGTTCTGTGAGGTGCACCCTGCGGTAGTATTTTCAGTGTGAATGAGCTTCAATTCATTTCCAGTCGGCAAGACTTTAGTTCTAGAACTGGTTACGGTTTCAGATTCAACATTATCTGATCCTACCACTTCTGGTCTTGGTGATACTTCAGACATGATATGTAGAACATCCATACTATCTTCCATGAAGCCTTCCACCTTTCTGGAACATGTAGAATGGGATTCTGGGTCTGAAGAAAAGTGGTCAGTTGAGGATTTTTGGGCAATTGGCACAAGTGACTCCAAGGTATTATTCTTCTGTGCTTCTTCCTTGCTTCCAAGATCTTGGTAGCCCGTGATCCGAGCCACTGCTGCAGCCGTTGCCTCCAGTTGTTTGGCAAGGATCTGGTGATCCATCGCACGCTGCACCGCCTCCTTCGCAATAATCTCAGTCCACGCCATCAATTGTTGCTGGTTGGTGTCTATGGATTCAATCCGCGCCCGTAACAAATCAAGCCTCTCCCGTAGTGCTTCCAATTGCTCTTCTGATCGGCTCGATGTTGGAGTGGTCGCCGCGGCAGAGGTTGGGAAAGATGCGAAGGCGGATGAGCCGAACAACTCCGATCGAAGAGGATTGCGAGCGCCCGAAGATGTTGCCGCCGAGTCTGGCGCACGAAGGGGTGTCGGGGGTGCGGCTTGGGCGGCCGGAGCGGCCAGCCTGGCTGGAGCCGTCGGCGGCCATAACGACGGAGGACGGCCGCGATCGTGCGGAGGCGATGGCTGCTCGGGGTCTGAGCGGGAGGCGGCGCGGAAGACCGGATCGGCGACCCGAGGACACGGAGGCCGAAGCATCGGATGCGGCCGCACGGAAGTCGAAGTCGTCGGAGGCGACCGCGGGGGAGCCGACGAGCGCTGCGACGCCATCACGGAGGGCGCGAGGTGCAACGAGGTGGGCGTGGACGCGGATGTGGATGGGAAAGGATGCGGCGGCGCGGAGGAGAGGCGGGAGGATGGCGTCGAAGCGAAACGCGAGGAGAACGTGGAGATCGGCGCCGAGGCGAAGCGCGAGGAGGGCCTGAAGGTCTCCATCGTCGACGGCGCCAAATCGGAGCCGAAGGACGCCGGATCAGAAGGCGCGGCGGTAGATCGGTGGCTTAGATACCAAGTTGTCATATCCCTTTGCCGTGCACAAGCATCGACGTGAGATTTCCTCCGATCAGCAACAAAGAAGTGGACGTGAAGAAGAAGAAATGAAGAAAGGAGAACAGCACAGGAAGAAGAAATAGAGGAAAGGTAAAGTGTTTTCAGTATTCTGTTCGATAGCCCCGTTACAACTCCAATCACTCCATATATATAGTATTTCTCTCCCTCTATTACAAGCGGGACCAGCCCAGGTGTGACACATTGATTTAGAATAGTGTAGACATCAGACAATACGCATGTATGCCTCCTTGAATAGAAGTGAATCATCTTAATCCTACTTGTTTCCTAATGAGTACATCTGTCAGCCTTCATGTATCTTGTTACGCTAGCATAACCAATCATCATCGACCCAGCCTGTACTCCCCCTTTGACAAGAACATGTGCGGTATTTTTTGTAACAGTTTTCAGATTAATCTAGTTGAGACTGCATAATTATTTTGCAAGCAACGTTCCACATGATAGTTGCAATTTGCGACGTGAATGGACACTCGAACAAGCTACCAAAGCAAACAACAATCAAACTACAGAACGACCTACCCGAAGTCCTTAATGCTGGCCCTAAACCGGAGCTGAGCACCCCAAAAAGGAGGCCTCAATTTAACCATCCATGGCCACAATCCCTACACTAGCAAATAGCAACCGATGCTAATCGAGCAATTTCAACAACGCTGTCGAACTAATAGTTGTTTCGCCCCCAAACCAGTATCGCGACTCCACGCGCGGGGCTACTAAACCCTAACCATGGGAACAACAAAAAACAACAACAAGCGAGACAGCCCCGAGCTTAGGCAGACGAGGAGATCACAGTGACACAGTCCCCCAGTACCTTGCGGAGGAGGCGCTCGGTGGAGCGGATCTGGTTCTTGAGGGAGACGGTCTTGGCGGCGGCGGCACGCTTCCGCTTCCGGTCTGCGGCGGCCGCGGACGCCGACGACTTGGGGCGGCGGACGGCGGCGGCGCGTCGCGGGTAGCTGCCGTGCGCCATCGCCGGAACCCTAGGCGGATGAGGACCTCGCTTTTCGCGTGGTAGCTGTGGGGTTTGATTGGGTTGGGCCGTTTGGGTTTCGCGCGTTCACAGCGCAAGGAAGAAATAGTCGCAAGTAAACGATCGGGCTGTCAGTGACTCAGAGCTGCCTGGTAAATTGGGATTTTTTTTTTAAATAATACCTTTTTTAAAAGGAATTGCGGTTTTAATGTTTGAAAAATTAAAATTGCAAAATTAATATGTAATCGCCAGACCGTACGGCGAATACCCTATTTTCGCCATATGGTATGGCGAATACCCTATTTTCGCCATATGGTATGGCGAAAATACCCTAATTACCTGATTAAAGTCGATTAACCGTCGGCTGTTTGGTTAAGGCTATTTTCGCCAAACCATATGGCGAAAATAGGGTATTCGCCGTACCATATGGCGAAAATACCCTATTTTCGCCAAACCGTATGGCGAAAATAGGGTCTTCGCCATACCGTTCGGCGAAAATAGCCTTGATTCCCGTGTAGCAGATTAACTGCGGATTTAGTGTATCGTCGCCACACGGTTCGGCGAAAATAAGGTATTCGCCGTAGGGTATGGCGAAAATAGGGTATTCGCCGTACGGTCTGGCGATTACATATTAATTTTGCAATTTTGATTTTTCGAGTATTAAAACCGCAATTCCTTTTAAAAAAAGTATTATTTAAAAAAAAATTCGGTAAATTGGTAACAACCAACAACTCTAGATGGTTTTCTTAAGATTTTTTTTTTTACCCGATTCATATTTGTGGCCATTTTACGTCCGAACCGTTTTTTCAGGGACACGTCTGAACATCACAAAAATTAGCTGTTAGAAAACCAAGTGTACATTACCAGACAAAGGCGAATCAACGACTTTTTTTATTGAATATAAGGCCTATCGGCCAAGTTTTATGCAAAGGAGGCGTAGCGAGCCTTGAATAGCTTACAATACCAAAACACGACCTAGAACCACACCAAATCGTTATCTACGATTTCTTGGTATTCTCCAGCTTCTTGAATTTCTAAAAGGTTTGGGTTTGAGCAAGGATGAGTACAACAGTACTCAGCAAGTCGCACGGGAATTTCTGGACACTACATGCAAGGGGTTAACAATTGATTGGAGTAGGTTTAAGTAATTGTGGATGCAATTTTATTTACAAGATCATTTTACATTTGAAACACAAGCCATTTGAAACACAAGCCATAAGTAATAGTAAGTGGGGGTTCACAAGTTAACACAATTAACCACATTCGCAAAAATCCAAAGTATACTTGAGCTAGGTTACGGGTGTCACCCCAAATCAAACTTAGCTTCATTAACCGGAAGCACGACGTAATCGATTACCATTTTACTTAACTCTGCAGAGGTGCTCAGCTTTATCCACAAGGTATTTGCGACCGTTAATACCAAATGCTAACTTACATGCAACTTAAATGCACGCGGTAGGGCTGAGATCATCACAGCTTTTTGTTGAACATTCCTGGATTCAGTTCTTAACCGATAGGTTTGAACACTCTACTTAGAACCCACCGTTCTAAGCAAGCACCTACCGTTGTGAGAATCAGCGAATGGCGCTACACGGCACATTTTCGTTCAACCACTTCAGTTACTTCCCTGCCAGAAAGGTTGATCCCCATTCCGAGAATGGTACCACCAATTTAATCAATTTTCTAGGAAATGATCAATTTACTGAGCTATGTCGGAAACGGGTCCACTGACCAGCCCGACTTATGGTTGAGCGAAAATTTAAGTTATTTACTTTGCTCAATGGGATTTTAATCTTTATATTGCCAAAGATCAAGTCATACGACCACAAACACACCTGGTACCTGCACGTACCAGCCATCCAAACCAACCATAGCATTAATCATCAGTCGGGGATCGGACTCACATCCACCTCGTGGTTAGTCCAATACTGCTCCCCTGACCATAGCATTTTCATAAAACTCCGAGCCGACGGCTCGCCACAATTTCTTTCTCTTTTAAAGACTTTAGTGAAACTAACAAAATTAATATCTAACTATAGTTGCAATATTAATAACTAGGGTTAAACAAGTTTTTAGCATGGTTCAATAGTGACAAGGAGGCTTAAGAACAATTCGTCATTAACTAAGCATCATGTCATTCCAACATATCGACTTTTGATAATTTAACATACAGTTAAAATAATGCAGTAGAAAATTAAATACTAATATATCAGGCATAATTGGGCGCAATATGATAGATGGCGTGCGGCTTGCCTTGCTCGGCGGCGGGATCATCTAACTCGCAGTGGAAGTAGTCGTACTCGGCTTCCGACTGGTCCAACTCCTGCTCCGGGTACTACTCCTGCTCTTGAGATGGCTCGATAGTCGAATCTAGCGCAAAGAGGCAAAAAACAATAAATAAATGAAAAATAAGGAATGAAAACGAAAACTGAAAACGGGCCAGGAGAGAATCGGAGGGCAAAACAGGTATTTCGGGAATTTTGGAAGCTTCGAATGGCAGAGCGGAGGTCGTTTTTAGACTCAGTGGGTCGAAACGGTTTAGGTGGTGTATTTTAGGGATTTTTGGAGTTTTTGTGAATTTTTTGGATTTTTTAGGGATTTTTCTAGAATTAAACCGAATTTTTGGATTAATTAATTAATAAAATCAGAAAAGAAAAAAGAAAAAAGGAAATGAACAGTGCTGGGCCGGCTTCGACGGGATTTTGGCCCGACGGCCTGCTACTGTGCGTGTGGCCTAACGGGCCGGCACACGCGCGGAGAGAGAGGGGATGACAGGTGGGGCCAGGGCGGTGAAGTGGCTGGCGGGTGGGTTCGGCAGGGGGGTTGCTGATAGGTGGGGCCCGGGGCGAGGCGCGATAGGGTTAGGGTTTGTCGGGACGCGGGGCGAGACGGCGGGATGGCGGCGGCGCGGGTGGAGACGGAGGGTCGGGGGGGTTATACCCGCGGGAAGAGAGAGAAGGAGCTTGCGGGCGCGGCGGCGCTGATTACGTCGCGGCCGCGTCGCGGCGGGCGATCATGGCCGGCGAGCGAAGAAAGGTGACGAAGACAGTGGGGGTGAGGTGCGGTGCGCACCGGAGGCGAGGCAGACGGAGCCTGTCGGCGGGGTGGGCCAGGCCGGACGGGAAAATGGGCCGGGAGGCCCACAAGCAAAGGAAAATGGCCCAAAACAAAAAACCAAATTCAAATTCAAACCGAAATTCAAATAAAATGCAAATGAAATCCAATTCAAATACTTTTGAAATTTTGGGATATTTCAATAACAATAAGTAATAATGGTTGCCTAACATTTGAATCCTAATCGCATACGTTAATGGCTGATTAATCACACACGTCCATTGTTGACTGGTTTAATTGGTGTGGGCCGTGTGGCACCTCGATTATTATCTAGCTAACTTTTGGGTTCAACTTTCAGTAGTCATATGCTCGTTTTCGAATTGATCCTCACTGGAATGCAGACTACTCGACACGTTTAAGTACTCTAGCAGACTCTTCTAAGTTCCAACTCACTTGATTACAAGATTTTACTCCAGTTGGCTCAATCTACGGGAGAATCGGCAGCCCAATAAGATTCTCATTCCGAGGACATGCGTGTAGACCTGGGAGTTGGCCCGGCCCGGCCCCGTTGGGCTTCGGGCCATCGTGAGCCGGTCCGACCCGGCCCGGCCCGGAAAGGCGAACGGGCCGGGCCGGGAGACATTTTACAGAGCCCGGTCCGGTCCGAAAGCACGGCGGGCCGGAGTCGGACCGGCCCTGAACCAACTACAAGCGCTCGAAATCATTTGTGTGCTATCTTTTTTACTCGTGCTTCATTTTTTTGTTTCTTTTAATGTTTGGAATAGCAAGATATTTGATATAGTGATATTAAGTAACTATTTCTTTCATTTTACATGTGTGCTCATATAAAATGGTCAACTCTATCCACGACCCACGGGCCTCTCGGCCACACGTGCCGCTTCGGCCGGCCGACCCGAGCCCGCCCATGTAGTCGGCCGGGACCAGCCGCCTGACGGCCTCATTTCTAGGCCCGGCACGGCCCAATCGTTCGGGCCGGGCCGGCCCAGCCCGAACCTGATCGGGCCGTGCCCGGGCTTGGGCCGTGCCGGGCCTTGGGCCGCCCGGGAAAAGCCCGGCCCATGTCCCACCTCTACATGCGTGGTTGAAGCTCAAACACCTCAGAATTTACACCGGGCCATCTTAACAATATTTTTTTTACCTCCGTTGAAAAGTTCCAGACTATTATTTGAGGTAGCAATTGAGAGGAATACTAAAATTTTAAAGGATAGAGCCAACGTGATTTTAAGAGCAATTAGGTCAAACCTCGTGGGTTACTCATAAATGCAATGAGCGCTGCAACAATGCTTCATCATTTCTCAGGCTGCAAAAGAAATGCAATTTCCTGTTGATCCAAGCGCAGGATACGAACACACAGTACCACTGACTATGCCAGCAGAAACACAAAATAAGTTTAGGAGAAAAGATTACAGTATAGCATCAGGGATATAAGGATATATCAACTTGGACCACCAAAAGTACTAAACTGGAAACAGTATTCTAAAACAACTCGAACAGGAATAAGCTGCAAACAAATGTCAGCAAATATACAACAATGATGAGGACCGAGCGTAGCTCAGCGGCAAAGACGCTTCGGTGCCGTGGTGCCCGCCCGAGTTCGAGGATCGGCGCGGCCGTCTCATGAGCCGGGTGCGATGCGGGTGCGTGTGTGCGTGTGGGTGTTGTGTGTGTTTGTAGCCCGGTTGTTGTTCTCCTTCTTTAATGAACTGCCAGAGCTCCTGGCCAATTTTTTTAAAAATAAAAATATACAACACTGATGCAGACATGAAAGCAGAAGTCTTTCCTGAAAACCAATATTTCAGCCTAGTAGAAATAAAAAGTGTGAGTCCCTTTTTAATAAAATAGTTCCCAGATATGAGCATCTCCAAGAGAGGGCCCTAAAAATGAGCCTTAAATTTTAATTTAGGACCCCAACTAATTAGATTTAGAGCTCCAATGAAATATTCACTCCAGCAATTAGGCCCTAAAACTCAATGAAGATAGGGCTCAATCACAAAGTTACTAAATATAGCTACTCTCCCATGGGCCCTAAAACAATTTGATAAATTTTAACAATTTAGGGTCCTTGCTGTAGTTGATCTTTTCCCCTAAAAGCCCTATAATTCAAGTTAGTGTCATATTTAGGGCCCCTCTTGGAGATGAAGTAATTGCGCCAAACAATCAAACTTTTTTAAAATCAATGTGAAGGATAAACTGCCTTAGTGGAAACTGGACCAGGTACTTAGGTATGTATAACAATTACAATAACCGATTTAACTATAAACAACAAACTGGTGCATATCAAGTCAGTGAGCTACTTGCAGTAACATGCAAACAAAACATCAATTCAATTGTCCTGGCTGTAGATTCTCACAACTAGTTCACAAACTCAAGAAACCGTGTGATCACGGGTAGTGAACATTGCAAGAACAGCTGTTCTCCACAAATAAGTTGGCAAACAAATCTGGCCCAGATTATCTGGGGTAGTAGATAACTTATAGCAGAAAATCCAAAGTACTTCTATGGACTAATCAACAAATATAAGATATTAAACTTTATATTGGCAGTTCTTATCAGAGTATCGATTCAACAGAGATAAAAGTAGTGCATATAGATAGCAGACCCACTAGCAAGCGGATTAACACATGCTCAGCCTCCATTGACCAAAGCCTCCGCCTCCACTTTGGAAAAATGGAGATGAACAGCATCACCATCAACATCACTTCCATTTCATCTTGTGTTCAAATTTCGCCAACCGTTTGTGCAGGCTGCAGACACACGCATACATCAATCACTTTTGATTAGTCCAAACACCCACTACCGAAAAAGCAGTCCCCACCACCAAGTGTATGGCTAGTGCACTACAGACCCAAAAAGAAACAATATGATAGCATGCCAGACTCTTTAGTAGCTCTCTCCATCATTCACGCTCATAGGGATATTGAAAGATGTAGGAGCATGAGCAGGTTATTGCTTATCATATCCTTGCAATTAAAGCACCTTTGAACAAAAGATGGAAAGGGGTAGGTGATATAATATACCACTCGTACAATTTCAAGTGGAGAGGATCTGTTAGGTTTTTTCCTGCCTCCTTGTTAGTGAATCAAAACTAACAGTTTTATCTTACACTTTGATAGGTTGATGCCTACTAGTAGTTGTAGGGATGCATATCGCAGTTGCTGTTACTATACTAGGAAGGAGTGTTGGGTTCAGGCTTCACTGACTGGCCATCTTGTGAATGTTGTGTGTCATAGATTGCCATGGCCAGCGAGATTGGCATCATGCAGAGTGCTTTTGATTGGAGAAATTGCATTGCTGCCCCGATGTCTTCTTCCATCAGCTTTGCTACCTGTTTTTCTGTACCATCCGTTGACCACTTTTCCCAAATCTGCTGTTTGCTCCCACTATCACTTGCTTCCCCCTAACGAAATTAAAGATACAGTTCAACAACCACAAGATATGACAGTGTAGAGATGGTAAAGAACTCTCAAATTGATTCTTCAAGTCAAGGCACAATCATTCTTGAAAGATGTAATGCACATTATATTATTATGGGCTTGAAGCAGGGTGAATGCCTGCAATGAAGACACTATGCTGATAAAAGAACTAGATGACTTCCCATTAAAAAAAAAAGAGATTTGATAAAGTTCATCCGGATGTTTTTATTTCTGAAATCACCTAAATCTAGAATCATCGGATCATTGTTGAGATTCGAGAGTATCGATTACATCCGATCCTATGATTTGATCTAACGGCCTGGTGATATCCGAGTGAGGTATCCAACGGTCCAAAATTTAGATGTTAGGTAAAACAAAAACATCCGGATGATACCTACACACACCCAAAAAAGAAATAGAAGACACAAAGACCGTTATGGGGGATCTAGAAGGCATGGCTGAATTATTTCGTGCCTTCATCTAGCCAGAACATTAGTAAAGATGAAATACTCATTGGTGTCAACTATAGAGCTACAGTCATCATCACTGACAACAAGAAGTACAAATGGCTTGCACTCACATGGACAAACAGATCCTGAAATCAGTACAAGGTCAACAACGGAAATAAGGTGCTGAACAGACACTGCATTTCAACAATCAACATCACTGCCTAGAAAAAAAAAAGTGAGAAACTTCAACAAGAGAAGAATAGAGGCTGATAACGAATTTCTTAAGGTTTAGGACTTTGGAGGAATTGGAAGAGGAATAATTCTTGCAAGGGAAACCGAAAGTTTATATATTGTATTTGAAATTTTGAATAGCAATGCCAACAATTCAGTATGAAAACCAAGACCAAATATGTTGAGTCTTTACAGTACATCTGATTAAAGTCCAAGTGATGCTTGTTATGAATATGACTTGTATTGAATATGAGGGCTAATGGCCACAATATACAGAGTACATGAGGAAAAGGAATAGGAATATGACTCTATCTATAACAGGAACTTATCTATAACTATAAGAGATAATATATCCTTAACACCCCCCCACAAATGCAAGGCGTATGCAATAGCATTGCATTTGGAAGGAATGAACTAAAATAGGAAAAATCCAAAGTCATAGTCCTGAAGAAGCCATCGTAGCATGTAACTCTTGAAACATCGGTGGACGATGAGCGACCAGCGAAGAACCCGGTCGATGATGAAAAGTCGGCGAAGAAGCCGTCGACAAACCGAAGTCGAAGGTAGGGCCGAGTCGGCGAAGAAAAGTCGACGATGAAGCCAAATCGACAAGCGGAAGTCGAAGGTAGAGTAAGTCGACTGACGAAGAGCGACCGGTAGTTTGAGTCGACGAAGAAGCCAAATCGACGAGCCAGAAGTCGAATGTAGGGTAAGTCGGCGAAGAGAAGTCGACGATGAATAAATCGACAAGCCGAAGAAGCCAAGTCGTCGAGCCGAAGTCGAAGGTAGAGTAAGTCGACGAAGAAAAGTCGGCGATGAAGCCAAATCGACAAGCGGAAGTCGAAAGGTAGAGTGGTCGATAATGAAGAGCCAAATGATGGAAATTTGGTCGACCAGAAGAAGCCGTCGACGACAGAAGTCGAATGTAGAGTAGAAGTCGGCGAAGAGAGTCGGACGATGAAGCCAAATCGACAATGAAGCCAGAAGAAGCCAAGTCGTCGAGCCGGGAAGTCGAAGGTAGAGTAGAAGTCGGCGAAGAAGAAAGTCGACGATGAAGCCGTCGACAAGCGGAAGTCGAAGGTGTGAGTCGATGAAGAAGAACCAAGCGAGGCCGACAAAAGCGAATGCCCGTAGAGCCGGTAATCGAGGATTGACGGAATGAGCCGATCAGATAAAAATTCGGACGGCGACAAAATCAAAAAGCTGAAGACTTGGATGGACGCAACGGAAGACTAAAGAAAGAAAAAAAAATTTAAAAGAAATAATAGCCGCAACACTAAAAAGCAGTCGCCCGAAAGCCAGCCCATAAGCACTAAAAGAAAAGCTAGAGCCAAGATTATTAGCTTTATCTAGACTTGAAACTCAAGCTTTGGAATTGAAAACCAAACCAGACTTGAAACCGAGCTGCATGCATGACTTTCTCAATTTACTGTGCAAGCTCACACGTGCAAGGACGGACGTGAACCAGTCATACTTCTTCAACCCGAACTTGAACAACTTGGCTCAAGTCCGTCGGAGGAGCTTCTTCATGAAGCTTCGCGTCGTGATCGAGAGCAAAGAACGGGTGGCCGGCGAGCGAGGCACTGTCGAAGCGGTGGATGGCCGACGGTGGCGTCGGGTATACGAAAGGTGCTAAAGCCATGATCAGCAGGCTATAAATGGCGGCGTAGCGCGTGATGATATGGAAGCCAGCGCGTCAACATCACCGGCTTAGCGCCGGTGGCCCCGATGGCCGGCCGAAGTGAAAGCGCCGGCGAGCGCAAGCGGCGCAGCGGTGTTTCGGCCCGTGAGCGCATAAGCGAGCGGCTTCGAGATCTCCGGCCGCTGCCTCCGTCGACGGCAAAGCAACCACCGGCTTCAGTCGAGCGTTAGCCGCGTCGCGTCACGCCCAGCGAGTTAGCGGCGAAGCGAAGCGATCTTGTCAGCGTCGTGAGCGGGCGAGCGGCCCGGCAGCGGCAATGGCCGACGAACCTCCTGCGCTCGCGTGGGGCCAGGCGTCCGTCGATGGCCAAAGCGAGGCCGGCGTCTCGGTAGGCCAGACTTCGAAAAAAGGCGATAGAGGCGCGAAGGAGACTAAAAAACGAGATCGATCTAAATCAGCTATAACCGCGGAAGAAGCAGTCACGTGGCTTCGGCTCCGGCTCGGCCTTGCTAGGAAGCGAGGCTCGGCCGCTGACCTTGGAGATCCCGGCCGGCGTGGGCGAAAAGCGCAGAAGTGAGGTGGGAAGCGACACAGCGGCAAGTAGATCAGCGCCCCCTGGAGATCGGTCACGGGTGCGTAGGAGCTAGGGCGCCCGCCGAGGATCAGCGCCCACGGAGATCGGCTCGGAGGCAGCGTAGAGGCGGAGCGCCGCCTGAGCGTCGAAGAAGAGGATGGCGCCGCGTCGTCTTGACCACCTGTGAGAAAATCAGGAAGAAGGAGAGTCCGTAGAAGGAAGCCGGTGACGGATGGCCTCGGCGGTGTGGAAAAGATGGTAATGGCGCACCACTGGCGACCACGGAAGAACCGTCGGGCACCTTTTGCGACACCTCGTCCTCCTCGTAGTCGGTGGCATCGTCGAAGAACTCTCCCTCCTCCTCGTCAGTGGCGGAGGAAGGCTAGCCCGCGTGCAGCGTAGCGGCAGGCAGCGCGCGCTCGCCTGGGCGCAAGTCAAAGACGGCGAGATGGACTCTGTGCGTGGCAAATCAGGGGAGTAGACGCAGAAAACAGCGTACGGCCGATGTGGGAGTCGCCCCGGGAGTCTCCTCCTCCCGGGGCAGCAGATTAGATCTAAAACAGCGGAAGGATAAGCTAGGAGAAAAACCTAAGCTCTGATACCATGTTATGAATATGACTTGTATTGAATATGAGGGCCAATGGCCACAATATATAGAGTACATGAGGAAAAGGAATAAGAATAGGACTCTATCTATAACAGGAACTTATCTATAACTATAAGAGATAATATATCCTTAACAGCTTTCCCAATCAGCAGAACAACCAGCAGCATCCACAAAATGGGAAAGAGGGGGGAGGGGGGGTGATCAAGTGGCAACAGACAAAGAAGAACATTTCAAGGATTATAATTACATAAAATGAACATAGGGAGGTGACATATAAAATCATGCAAAAGAGCGATCAGTTTTACTAGGCATGATCTTTTGATGGTCAGATGATGATGTTTTCTTTTTTATACAACTGAACAAAAACTCAGAAACAATTTGAGCTAACAAACAAGCCTACACTAAATTCTTAAATAAACGGTGGTAAAAATGAACATACAGAATGTATACCTTAACTGAAAGTGGAATATCAGCAACTAGCTGCGCAACAGCACCAGCACCACCCAGTCTGCTCATGCTTAAAACCTACCATCACAGAATCAAGATTCCATCAAACAAGTACAAACACACACGGTGGTTTATGCTTCATAGATAATAGCACACTGAACTGTACCTTTACTTGAAGCCTCAGGAACTTCACGTAATCAAGGATCTCATCTAGCATAGCTGCCCTATCTGTCTGCATGGTTTAAAAGAAGACATCATAATTTATTTTGATTGTCACTTTATGATGTTACAAATTAACTGAAATTCTGTATATGGTGATTATAAAATCATGTAGTGTTGTTCTAAACATCTATATAATGCTATCTATATAATCCTAGGATACATGCTTGCTTATCTCAAAGGGAAGGCATACTATACTTACATAGCATGGTTCTTGGTGAGATGGATAATAATAAGATCTTTTAAAGCAGAAAAGTTATTTGTCAAAATAACAAGAAGCACAACAATATAATATTGTCAGAACATCATGACCCCAGACCACTTGCTGAAATTCTGTCAATGGCAGGCATGTTAACTATAGAAGTCTCCACCTTTATAATAACATCTATAAGTATAATAAACATTATTACCTTGTTTGTATTGGGGACCAATTCCTGTAGGGCCCTCATCCTTTCCGCTATTCTCTCTCTTCTTAGCTGTGTTAGAACAAATATGGTTCAAAATACTGCTGAATAAACACCTAGCATAATTGTAAAATAAAAAATGGAAAGTGAGAAAGTACAGCCTAAAATAAGGTGGGCATTGATATACATAAGCGCAACAAAGAAGCAGCAAACACAATTCTACAACTGCTAGGAACATGATGTTGAAGCTCGAAGTAAGCAGCCTGCCTTAAAGCAGTAATATTCTGTTAAAGTATGATCCGGATTCGTTTCGGATTCATTTTCCACTCCAACTCAAAGTTCTACTCCTACACGGAAAGTCCTTTACGTGCCCCTTTAAATATATACATGCAGTCCATACGATAGAGCCAAGGCAAGAAGAAGAGAAAAGAGTGTCTCACTGTAAACAACTCCTCACATACTGATATTTTCCTTCGTGCGTCCATGGTTTTTCCCAAAAGGGTTTTTTCACGTAAAATTCATGTCTCTTGTTCCTACTTTTCTGTGCATTATTTGCAACAAGTAGTATCAGAGCTCCGGGTTCGAAACCATAGCTGCTGCTCCTAGTTGGATGCTAATTCCCAGGGACAGCCATCCATGCGGCGTCATCAAGACAATCAAGAGTGGCCATTGCGCTGCATCATCGTAGCAATCGCACGGTGTTTGCATAGCATATGTATCGAGAATTTCTGACGATTATGCTGCAAGCCATCATCCACTGTTACATGCACAAAAGGAATGTACCAGTAGATTCATCACCCTCAACTCAACGATTGACTCGCCTCAACTCCGTCCCACGACTTGACTCCATAATGAATGTTGACCCATGCTCTACCCCGACGACTATTCCAGCCCCAGCTCTATAAACACTATTTTGCTTGCGCCGTCCGACGCCATGCCCAGTCACTGTTCTGCACAACCTCCATCAATGATCTTCCGCCTTAGTCGATCGTTATGTTGCTTCTGTTGGAGGTGGAGTTCATTGCAATTCAAGCCATTATGCCTATTATTGGCGGCATCCATGCAGGATTAATCATTGACGATTTTTTCGACGATCCGTCGTCTACTACGGGTTACCGCGGCAAGATCAATACTTATAGGGTATAAGGTGGAGTTACAGGCTTTCAACACAATAAGTTAATTTGGGCTATACTTGACCGAGGTGACAAAAAGGAAAGAAAAGTGTCAGTTGAGGAGATCAATGAATTTGGTGTTCGTTCACCATTTGGATATGTTACAATTTCGGACCACTTGCGCGACCATTATGAAAGTTTTGGCAACAATAATTCTCACGAATTTGATGACACCATGATGGTAGCTAGCATGACACTCTAGAGATTTATTGTTTAAAAGTGAAGATTTTGCGCCAATATCAGTTTGAGGGGAATGATTTAAGTGCAAGGAGTTTGTTTTTACGTGGATACTACAACATTGTCCAGTTGTCATAGCTTAATACAAGGAGTCTATTGTAGTTTAATACTCTATTAACAGCACAAGAGTTCCTTTCATCTGGACAATATTACAAGAGCAATTTCTACCATGTAATGGAATGTAATTACCTTTGAAGTCGGTAATTTGATATACACGATAGCAACACGTACAGGTTGATCCCTAATGGGTATTGTTTGCCGAATTTTGTGTTCTAGGCGGGGCATGTCAAATATACACTATATGAGTTTTTCGCTATCTACCAAGCACCATTGGTGATGTCTTTGACTTATGGCGTTTGATGATTGAGCGCTTGTTTCAGGAGGTTATTTGCACAGACTCAGTCTTTCCTGGATTATGAATTATTAAAGACCCAGATTTGTTTGTCTGCGTTGTTAATAGCTATGTGTTTGAACCTAATGGTGATTTGCTCAATTTTACTTCATGAGAAGCATTTGGATAAAAGACTAATCCAAATTTCTTGTTCAGATTAGTCCGATGGACTTTCGAGGCACAAGGTCTATTAATGAAGACTTATTTTCAGGAGATTTTGATATTTCGTCTACAAGAGCGAATTCATTGGAGATTGTTAAATTATGATCCGAATTCATTTCGATTTCATTTCCTACTTCAACTTAGAGTTCTACTTGTACACGGAGAGTCTTTTAAGTACCACTTTAAATATGTACCTATAGACCATAGGATAAAGCAAAGGCAAGAAGAAGATAAAAGATAGTCTCATTGTAAACATCTAATATAGTGATATCTGCCTTCGTGCGTCTGTGGTTTTTCCCGAAAGGGCTTTCCACGTAAAATTCGTGTATCTCATTCCTACTTTTATGTGCATTATTTGCAACACATTCTATAGCTAGATAGTAATTACATAACAGGATTGCAACATGGCATATGAGTCATCAAAAGGAGCAAATTTCTAGTATATAATACAACGACATGGCAATTGTGAGCCTTAAAGGAAACGCTTAATGCATCTGCCAAATGGCCACCCATCATCTAGCTAAAGCAGCAACCCATTTTAAAACTTGTCAAGCCTTTATTGCACGAGCGCGTGTGGGACAGGAGCACAGGCATATGGTGCATGGCGCATGTCGGCCCAGAGTGGACACAAGACATAGCATGCACGTCGGCACTACACGCACGGACGTGTACCAAGAGGTGGTTCTGAGCATTTGCCGTGTATGAGATGTGCTAACGAGGGTATCTTCCCTTAAGGGCAGGTGAGTGTAATACTTCGCCCCATTAATGTGAAGGCCCGTGTGGAGCGATAGTGGGATTAGTCCAACATTACTTGCCTAAAGTGAGTTGTAGTAATATATAATACCTATTGAGTCCAAACATAGTACCTTTGGGTTAACCTTTTTACACGAAGTGAAGATGCAAGTGTAAGTAGGGTGCTATGCATGCGTGATCCTGCCCCCCGGTGAGCTGGGATTTGAGCAAAATTTGGGCCAAAGTGTTACAGATGGTATCAGAGCATCAACCTTCGCTGCACAAACGAGGACATATGACGCATGGCGCATGTATGCCCAGGGTGGCCACACGGTGTGGCATATGCGATGGCACTAGACGCAGGCATGTACCAAGGGGTGGTTCTGAGCATTTGCCATGTATACAGTATGCTGTCGAGGGTGTCAGCCCTTAAGGGGGTGAATATAATACCCTGGCCCGTTGATGTGAAGGCTAATGCGGTTCATGTGGAGCGGTGGTGGGATTAGCCCCACATTATTTGTGTAAAGTGAGTTGTAGTAGTATATAATGCCTGTTGAGTTCAAGCATAGCACCTCTAAATTAACCCTTTTACACTAAGGGAGAACCAAAGTGTAAACGGAATGAAATGCATGCATGGTCCGCCCCATGGTGGGCTTGGCCATGAACCAAATTTGGGCTAGGGTGTTACAAAAATATCTCCAAAGGCCCTAAGCCATGTCAGTTCAATCGCAGGAACAGATTCCATTACCCTCTCGGCGATGCTGTGAGGGTCAGTCGCCTGCCCTCGACGCGCCCGCACCTTCAGCCTAGGCGCCGGCGGCTGCGACCCAACGTTTGCCCCGCCCTGCTTGGACTGGTGCCCATGGAACACCTGAAACCCACCACAAGCATCACAATTAGCACCAGCCCTGAGAACAACTAAACATACACAAATTTGTTAGCCTCCGCTGCAACATATTGTACCTGGGGAGGCGGGCTGGGGCGGAGGTGAGGCGGCTGCACGCCACCGCCGAACACCGGCGGGAAGAGGCCGGGAAGCTGCATGGTCTCCCTCTCCTGCAGAGGCGAGCGAGAAGCTTACCGCATAGCACACCACACGCGCTCCGGTTCCCCTCGACAAGAAGGGAGGTGGGGGGAGCCAGCGCAACAGCCAAAAAGGAGGGCAAAGTTGAGAGGGAGCTCACCGCCTTGCCGCCCTCGGCGTCGTCGCCGAGGCGATTCCGGATCCCCGATGGCTCGGTCGCGGCGGCGGCATCCAGGCTGAGGGCGAGGGAGAAGGGCTGGTCGCCGGCGGGGCTGCCGCCGGCTGCGGCGGCGGATAAGGAGTTGGTCAGGGAGAAGAACTGGTCGAGGAGGTCGTCCTCCGAGGCCTGCGGCGGCTGCCCGGCCATGCCCGGCCGCCGGGACGGCAACGGCCAAGCTGGTGGCTCCTTGCTGCCTCAGCTCGGAAGGCGTTCGTTTTCTCGGCAAGTGTGAACTGTGAAGTGGGGATCGACGAGTGTGCGGTGACTTCGGTCGCTCGCTCCCCTTTTATGTACCCGCAACCGTAGCAGGGGAAGAGCAAGGTGGGTGATGGGCCTTCGTCGGCTTAACTAGGCCGTAAGTGGACCGAGCTGGAGTGAGTGAAAGAACCTTCCTAATTGGGCCGATTAGAGAAAGAGGGACAGCTCAAGGCCCAAATCTTGTAAAAGTTGTCAGGGTCCTTGAGATCAACCACGATCTCGCTGACGGTGACAATTTCCCTTATAAACTAGTCACTAATCAGCATCAAGATGCACCGACTAGGAACGAAAACAAATTTAAGCACATGGAAAAATTTTAATTACGCAAAACCACTGTGGTATTGTCACATTGCCATCCACATCGTCCGCCACGCTAGCAAAACCACCTTCAAAACCGTTCATAAAGATATGAAGTGTTTTTCATACTCTCGGAAGTATATACTCCCAAAGGTGGACTTTGATGAATGTTTTCGTGGAATTCACTTTGGAGTATCTTATAACCAGTATTAGAGTATACTGAAAAGGATAAAGAGGTATAGCAACATCATTTAAGGCTTTAAGCGGTATACTAAGAGTGGGAGTACGTACTCCCACGAAAATCTCCCAGGAGTATGGATGGTTCCATAAGTTAGCGACCGCCCATCGTACAAGAAGCTCCATAAGTTGGTGTACGTTAACTACAATCTGCAGCTCCGAATTTAAGTCGAAGAAAATCAAAGGTGCACAGCTGAAGACGATCCATTCCAGCGTTTTATAGAGCTTACATTGTGCGATACTGAAAATCCAATCCGCGAGTGGATAGAGAAAGAGAGGTCCAATGCTGACCCCTTATTTTATGAGGACATAGAGTGACACACTCCTCCCATCACACCTTGTGACAGATCTGATTGACCCTGTTACGTTGCGAAAGAATGCTGGGGCTGCAAGTATCCTTGAATGGGCAGACAAGATAGTATGTGACAGTTACATTGGAGGAGGAAGCACCAAGTAGTGCGATAAGGGATACTACAAAAAGGAGCTCTCCCTCGAAAGGAAAGGGGAAGCGTTCCACAGGTGAGGAATATTATGTAGGGAGCAGGGTTCACGTTATCGACGAAAATCGCGCGATTTTCGCGATTTTCGCCCGTATCGCCGTGGCCCGATATCAAAAACCGGTTGATAAACCGATCCGATTCAAAAAATAATTCGAAAAAATTTACGTGTCAAAAACCGGTTAAAAATCGGTGCAAATCGGTCGATTTTCGTCAAAAATCGTCGAAAATCGCTATAAAAGTCGACCGCACAAAAAACTTCAACATGGCTGTCGAGGACAGTCAGAGTCTGCTGTACCAAGAGTCTAATGGTAGTAGCTCCAAGTTGGACAGCGATGGCTGTGAGCCAGGTGACGGTGCCAAGATCCCTCTCACTTCCCGCTCAGAAGGACAATGTCCCATAGAATTTACTGAACGGGCCGAAGTAATGAATTACAAGAAGATAGTACCACTGTACCAGTATATCAATTGGAAAGTCAATTTAGGATTTAATTTGTGTGTTGTTGTACCTGCTTGTTTTCTTTCGACAAAATAATCACAGAGGGCTTTGTTTATGAGCTCCAAATGGGTTTACGCCATACAAGGATGTTTAGATCGAGTCGATTCAAGGCTTCAAGCCATTGTTCAATCTTACGACTCTTTGATAGATAACTGGATCATTAGTATTCCCGAAATTGATTTGGTTGGTTCATGATCTAGTTTACTTGTAATTGTAACTAGCAGACATGGTTAGATATTGCAACATATTGCATTTGCTATATACTCCCTCCAACCACAAATAGTTGTCATGTTGGACATAGGCACAGTCAAACTTTCGAAACTGACTGTCAATATATTTTTAAATATTTAAATTGAATACATGAAAAATCATATGTGTAGATTTATCACGAAATTTACTTTCATAATATTATAATTTCATTGGGTTTTATAAATATATTATAATAGAAATTAGTGGTCAATGCTATGCTTTGGGGATCATGTCGATGTCCAAAACAACAACTATTTGTGACTGGAGTGAGTAACTCTATTGCCTTTCGAAAATATAATTGTATTTTTTATATGATTATAATAGTTGTAATATCGAAAATGCGGAGAGTGCAATTTCATGACTACCATTAAACAAGCTGGTGTACATGGTAATTTCTCTTACATAGTTAATATCACAAACTTTTGATGTTCTATACTTATTACATGAAGATGTTTACTGTTTTTTGCATTTTCCTGTTTATCTTAAACTATGAAGTAATATTACCTTCTCTTCTCCATTACATTGATAAGCAAACAGTGAACAAGGAATTCAAAACAAAAACGCAATGTAGATTAAATATTTCAGCCAGTGGCAGATTTTCAGCAAAAAAATTAAAGAGGGACATCTTTGAGGCATAAGAAGAAAGAAATTTTGCTCTTGAAAAGAGAGGACCAATTTGAAGTTAGCTATAATCACCTCCAGCTTAAATTTGTCATTATGTGTAAAATTTCTCATTCAATTACCAGACCCATTCTGACGATATATCTTTCGCAGACAGTCTATCTGCATTGAACTGAAAATCCCTATTCATGTTATCTTTTTTTATGTTTGAGTGACATCATACATATGGCCAAGCAAGCAATTTCACTTTGTTGATATCTCTGCTGTATATGAATAAGATATCAAGCGAATCTAGATAGTTAGAAACTACGAGGGTGCGAGGCCTCGTGGGTTTCGCAAGGGCCGATTCGATGGCGCTTGATGGGCCGATGATTAGGAGACGGCGTGAGCAGGCTGTGCACCAAGGACCCATGAGCAAAATTGGAAAAATGGCAGGCTTTCTCCGCGTAGAAGGGTGACGTGGCACAGCCGACGAGCCACGGTTTGGCTCCGCTATAGGATAGTTAATATTGGTTCTGCCTCTTTCCTATTCATTTCCTTAAAATTGCATGGCTGTATGGCAACGTTATCCCTTGATCTTTGGCTCTTTGCAATTGTCTTCTATTGGGAGCTGATGAAAGAAGGTGATTCATTGCAATAATAGATTAGCTTTTGAACCTGGGCGCTGCACTCTTTTGCGAAATGATGTTTTAACTTTACAGAAACTATATTTGTACTTTTGTATTTTGCATTTAGACTCGTGTAGTCGTTGTGTCAATCACTACTCAATCTCAACCAGGTGGTTGATTTATAATTACACTTGTTGTGTTGCAGGTCTTATTGTACCCGATCTTTGTTTGGAAGAGGCCACATTGTTGATGAACTAGGCTGTTATGCACAACATAGAGCTGGTTGGTCCGCACTCTCACCATGTCATGTAATGTGCATGTGAAATTTGCTTGTATTTGTGTAGCTAGGCCCTGTTTGGCAAAGCTCTAGATCCCAACTCCACCTCGGAGCTGAAACTTGTAGACTGAAATAAAGTGACTTAAGTTTATAATTTTATTTTAAAATATAAACAAGATGACCCACCTTAACACTCTTAGCTTTACGAATCTGGTGGAGCTAGAAATGGAGCTGAAGCTCTGCCAAACAACCCCTTAATTATTTTGCTTATAGTCAACTTTAGACCTTAAATAGATTCTCACTCGAGATTAGACCAATACACCTTCAGCCTAGGGCCTGGACTATGCTCGGTCCAGGCCCAGACAAAAAAGGATAGTTATCTAGACCCTGGACAAGCCCGGGCCTAGAAAGTAGAAAAATCTTGGGCAGGTCGACCAGGCTGGGCTAAGCGGGCCAAAAGGCCCTCGAGTCTAGTTGATATCACCCGGCCACACTTTATCATTTATACTTGAAGGGTAAGGTCATGACATATTTCTGCATTCAAATGCTAAACTTAAATGATTTCTTACCTGCACTGCCTAGTTACAATGGTGTCACAGCAGAAGAGTTTTGTGGGTACCTAGTTATGATCGATGGTGGACTATAAACAGAAGAGTTATCTTGAGTTCAATCATTTTGGGATTTATATTTTTCATGATTTGCTCGAAATTTGTCGTCACATGTTCTTTCTTTTATCCGGTAGTTAATAATTTTTCGTTTTGCTAGTCATACGGAAGAATTATGAACTACTAGTATTTTCGTGTTCACATATTAGTGAAAACATCACGTAATTTTTCATCCTAGGCTTCTTATAAAGTTCCAGGAACTTTTAAACTAACGTGTTTGAACAGAAAGTATTAATGAAAATGGAACAGCTGAATTTGTTTAGCCACACTCGATTGTATCTGTATGTGTGGTAACTAGCTTGTATGCTGTGCAGGTGATTGCTGCTGGAGTTCCAGGTGCCCGCTCAAAAGGTAAACTGAATTCTCTCTTTTGAGGAAGAAGGTTTTGAAGATACCGTGTTCATGTGCAGCCTGAGACATGGAGTATTGGAAGGAGTTATCCTGAGACATGGAGTATTGGAAGGAGTTATCCTGTGATCATTTGTATGGCTGACTGGCTTGAGATTTGCCATCTGAATCCATCGTTTCGTGCCCATGGATGAGGCGTCAAAGTGGCTGCGCTGAAAACGACATTGCCTTGAGATTGTTCTTCTTGCCCTCTTCAGGAGGGGTTGGAGGTCTCCCAGGCTGGGCAAGAGAGTGATCCCCATGGTCCCAGATGCCGATACCTGTCGAGTTCTCCATTATGGAACTCGTATTTCTTTCGTACTTATCACGTACCTGTAACATGCTAGTGACTGGATCAAGTGGCCGGCTTGGTTTGTCGTCAGAATGGAAAAGGGAAAGCGTATCTGAATTTCAGGGAGCAGTGTTGCGGTTGAACAGGCTGGCAGATAACCGCACAAATTTAGCATCTCCAAGAGAGAGCTCTAAAAATAAGCCTTAAACTTTAATTTAGGATCCCAACTAATTAGATTTAGAGCTCCAACGAAATATTCACTCCAGCAATTAGGCCTTAAAACCCAATAAAAATAGGGCTTAATCATATAGTTGCTAAATATAGCTACTCTCCTAGGGCCCTAAAACAATTTGCTAAATTTTAACAATTTAGGGTCCTTGCTGGAGTTAATTTTTTCTTCAAAAGCCCTATAATTTAAACTAGGATCGTATTTAATGCTCCTCTTGGAGATGCTCTTAGCGTGTTAACAGCCAGTAAGCGAATTTCGCATGGACTTCTGATCTGTAATTATCTGATCGAAGCAGCCATGGAAAGTCAGTTGCTTGTGCAAAGACGCGTCCATCATCCGCGCTTCTCGCGTACAGGTGGATCCCAAAATTTCACCCGGAAATTGAAAAGGGAAAAAAGGAGGAAGAGGAAGAAAAGAAAAAGGTTTTTAACATCTGAGTTTTGGCTCAAGTTTGTAATTAGAAAAGCGTAATATTTGTTTGTGATATTAAAACATGAGGCAAAATTTGTTTTTGTTTTGGCTGTTTTACACGCAAGAGAAGATTGATTGGTCGCATTAGAAAACGAGAAAGGAGAGGGCAGAGCGCTTTGATAATGGTAATGTATAGTAACAAAGTCTTTATTAACGGAAAGAAATGAATGGCCTTTGCTTAATTGCTTCTTTCTTTTTGGGGGAGAGAGAGAGAGAGAGAGAGAGAGAGAGAGAGAGAGAGAGAGAGAGAGAGAGAGAGAGAGAGAGAGAGGCCTTTTGCCCATTTTGGATGGACGAGGCTAAAAATCGCAATCCACTACCACAAAGGGTAATAAGAAGGATATCATTCCTTGCCTTCCAGTACGAGACGAGAAAGGGAGCATTCAAGAATCTGTGTCCGCCGTTTTGTCACGTCCATGCTGCAGAAAAGGGGATAAGAATGGGGATCGGATCACATACCAATCGAGCGTGTCATGTCCTGCTATAATTGATCCCTGTTTACGCGTATCAACAAGATCACAATATATGTTTCAAACTGAAATTAGAGACAATGTTTTCGTGTCCCCCTTTTCTCTTTTCAGGAACGCCGAAAAACGTAGTGGACAATTTGTTCAAGATATATAGCGGCCCGCATGCCAAAGAAAGTGTTAGACAACCTCGCTATCGAATAGTCCGGGGTTGTCTAATAGATCTAAACTGGAGAATAGAGAGAGAGGGAGAGAGACACAATATGAGGAGGAACTGCTCTGCTTTATTATTCTCATTGCTTGTGTGTACAAAGGGGTAGCCCCTGCCTCCTATATATAGCGGTTCTGCTAGAGATAAGGAAGAGTCCATATAGGATACGTCAATCGGTTTCCTAACACTCCCCCTTGGACTCTTCACTGCGAGATGCATATGCCTCATTAAAACTCCATAAAAACCCAGTGAGAAAAATAATTGGAGAAATAGTACATAGCACACGTTTGCTGTGTTGCACGGATTGCCTCATCAAAAACCTTATGTAAGAAAACTTCAATGAAAAACTTACTTAAGGAAAAGAGTACAATCCACCCAAACTTCAATGTTAATCTTCAAGATTCACGTTGGGTACTCAAACTTCATATTCGAGATTTATGTAAGAGTATGTGAAAATTCTCCCCCTGAAATCTGCACTTCTCTAAGCCTCATCATCCCGATTCCTCTAATACATCTTTCAAAGGAAGATGCCGGAAGTGACTTAGTGAATAAATCTGCGAGATTTTCACACGACTTAGTATGCAGTATCTTTATCTCGTTCATCTTATGCATTTCATGGGCATAAAAGAACTTGGGGTTGATATGCTTTGTAAGGTTACTCTTCACATATCCCATTTGCACTTGTGCAACACAAGCTGCATTATCTTCATAGATAATAGTGGGGGTTTGTTCCATATTCAGGCCACATGACTTCTGGATGTGGTGAACCATTCTTCGAAGCCATGCACATTCCCGAGAGGCTTCATACAATGCAATGATTTCTGAGTGGTTAGTCGACGTTGAGACAAGAGTCTGCTTAGACGACTTCCAAGAAATTGCTGTTCCACCGCAAAGAAAAACATACCCGGTTTGTGACTTGCTAGTATGCGGATCTGACAGGTATCCAGCATCGACATAGCCAACCAAATTCAATTCATTGTTTCTTCTGTAAAACAAGCCAAGATCTTTGCTTCCTTGGAGGTAACGGAAGATGTCCTTCACCGCTTTCCAATGCCTTTTGGTGGGTTACGCCTTTGCCGTGCTAGCAAATTCACAAATAACGCAATGTCTCGGCCTAGTGCTATTCGCAAGGTACATAAGTGCTCCAATTGCACTCAAATATGGGAATTTCGCTCTCGTGACTTCCTCCCCTCTTCTCTAGGCCTGTACGGGTCTAGGTCTGCTTGGAGTGACCTTCCGACCATTGGGGTCTTTGCGGGGTATGCTTTCTCAAAACCAAATTTCTCCAACACTTTCTGCCTGTAGAATGATTGGTGTACCAAGATTCTGCCTTGGACATGTTCAAGCTGCAAGCCTAAACAGAACTTGATTTTACCCAAGTCTTTCATTTCAAACTCAGATTTCAAGTATGTGCATGCTTCTTCAATTTCTTCATCCGTCTCAATGATGTTCAAGTCATCTACATAGACGGAGATTATACAAAATCCATTCGGGGATCGTTGTATAAACACACATGGACAATCTTCGTTGTTTGTGTAGCCTTTCTTGCAAAGAAAGTCACTCAAGCGATTGTACCATATTCTTCCCGATCGCTTCAAATTCCATACAGTGATTTCTCCAATTTCACCTTTGTATAGGTTTCTGTTTGCTCTGTCTTGGTTCGGGATAGGGATACCTTCGTATTTTCATGTATATCTCCGAATCCAAGTTTCCATACAAATATCTTTGTGCAACATCCATTAGCTTCATTCTCAACTTCAAGTTGACTGCCATTTGAGATTAAGTATCTAAAGGTAATTCCTCCCATGACCGGAGAATAGGTTTCTTCATAACCAACCCTAGGACGTTGAGTGAAACCTTGAACAACAAGCCTTGCAAATGGTTGTTGCTTTATTCATATATTCTCCAATTATTACAAAATTTATGGCCATTTCGTCATGGGGTGCTTCATGCACTTCTACTTGCTCTTCACTGCTATTTCCCATTCCAGGAGCAAGTTCCTTTAGTTTTTCTCCGTCAATGTGTGCGCACACATTATTTCCGGCGGCTTCTTCCAATGGAAGGTTCAGATCTGGAATTGCCTTAATCACATGCTTCTTTCCAGTGCCAGGTCTCAACTGGCTCCCCTTCTTGCTTTGGGGCATTTTCGTGATTGGCTGTTGGTAAGTCCTCTTGCCCAGTTTTTCCCAGACGTCTCCGGGTACTTTGGGTTTGAGAAGCCAGATTTCTTGTTCTTTTTCTTTGAGGCATCTGAACAGGATGAGGGATACCTTCTGTCAGGAGCCGCCCAGATCGTCCTCGAGTTGTTGGATGAACAGTTGTTCCCATCGGATTTGGATCCTAGCAACCAATCACCGGAGGTGATCCTGATGCTAATACCCAAGCCCAACAGAGACAACCCTACGAACATCCAAACGACTCGACAACAACCCCGGTATTCCCCCGGTATGCGACCCGAAACGCGCCCAGGATCCCCACATACCGGAAACCAATACGATATCAATTCAATTTGCATAAAGGGGGCAACGAACCCGAAACCTTCCAAACCACACGCAAGTGGAAACACACGGCACAAGACGAACCCGACAACCACCGAACCAAGATTGAAACAACTCCAAAACTCTAAACTAGGCAAGAACGGGAAAAAGACCAAGACTCCAAAAACGAAAAATTTCGGCATGACCCACCTAGAACCTATGGACATCCACTCAGCGAGACAAGAAAACACGATTGCAGTATATATATATTCAAAAGTAAAGCAACAACCACAACAGCCATACAATCACAAGTCGAGACAACCACCCACAGACGGCATTTACATAGACTTAAACAACGACTAGACATAAAGTAGAAGACTAACTACACAACAAAAGTGAACCAAATCGCAACACAAGCAAAATACGACTACTCCGGAAGTGTCCGCCATCAACACTTCCAAGCGTGTGCGATATCGCTAAGCCTCTACTCGGTGCCCCGCCTTGGGCCACCGAGGCGATATGGGCAGAACTCACACCCGCCATCCTGGTCCTCACCGAAAACCACAAAGCGAAGCATGAGTACAAAAGGTACTCAAGTCTTACCCTGGTCCATATATGACCGACTCCAAAGGATTATGCATTTAGTTGTAGCAAGGAGAAAGCTTAAGGTAAAAGTGCGGAAAAGCATTAACATTTGTAGTATAAATGCGACAATCGAACCAATTACAAGTTTAAAGCAGTTATAGACTGCACTTACTTCTAGTGTGAGATTGAAATTAACAACAATTAATGTAGAGCAATACATAACCATTTTAAAGCTCAAGCCCAACGGCGAACCACAAGTTCAAGTTATTTACTACGCAGAAGAAGTTCGGATTAAGCTTGCTCATATCCGAGAGCGCGGCAATTCGAATCGCTTAATTAACCTGAGGAAGCATTGATCGCACGACACTTACCACAAGGGCCTAGTGTCAACCCCTCCCAATCATACCCAATCAAGCGTCCTCCTGTGGCCCGAAAACCTAGCACCCCCTCGAGCAGCCCCAAGCCCGGCTTGGCGCTCGAGAGTCGGCCTAAGCCTCGCCCTCAACCACGTCCAACCACAGGAAGTTACGGTCCATCGATTCCGTATGAGAGAAAGAGTGGCTTACCGTACCATAATCGGGCATGCGACCAACCGGGGTGTGCTCAATCCTATTCCACTTACGGATCGGTCCTTAATTGACACAGACGGGGCTACACATTTGAGTCTCCATACCCAAATGAACCAACTCCCCGCCCGGTCCACAATTCATTTCTTTCCAAAACCTTTCCCAATTCCAAGTCCAACATAATGTAGTACGTGTGTAATAATAACAACCGCAAGTGACAGAACCCTCCGTCACTTGGCCCCAACCCGACATCTAAGCAAAACTAAGCGTAGACTCGTTATAATTACCCATATACTCGTTCCAAAGGAAGTGTTCTACAAGTATCAAGGAGTGTATGTGCAGCAAGTAGGTTCTAAAAACTATTACCACCATTCAACTCCTAATGCATACCTAATCATCTAAATAAGCAATTTAATTCTCAAAGATAAAATCATATAATAGGGTAAATATGCTTAGGTGCTTGCCTGCTGCTTGGGATCCTCAACGACAAGGCTCACCATGATCACCCTCGATCGCGGTCGTGTCACCCTTCGTGATCGCTCTCTACATGAGCACAATGCATATGAATGAGATGCATGCTATGCACATGATATGAAATGACAAATGAAAACCCAAAATAGCCCCAAAACATGCAAACATTCATCAAGCCAAAATGAAAAGTGCAATTTAACGCTATGCACTAATAGGCAACAATGTATTTGAAAAGCCCAACACTACTCCAACCCAACACTAGCCTTCTCTAAAGCAAACTCTGAATTTTCAGGATAGCGTGAACTTCAAACAAGCATATCTCCTAATCTACTCAACCAAATTGAGTGATTCCAGCTCACAAATGAACATAAGAACAATACCTACTCATACATCTACTCCCAAATGAACAACCATTGCTTTAACTAGCCCAAACACATAAAAGAATAGTACTCTGCACAATTGTGACAAATCCGGACAGATTTCACCAAAACGACTATAACTTCTAGAAGGTTTAATGAAATTGAGTGCTTCCAAGTTCTAATGAATCTTAAGAGGCATATCTACAATTTAGATTTGGCCAATTATCGTTCCATAGCATGCACAACTCCCAGATCAGCCAGGAACAGAGAGAAATGTTCAGTTGTTCACAATATTCAGAGATTGAGACAGCATTCATTCAAATGAGTATAACTTTTTAATCCCTCATCCAAAGTGAGATCTCCCAGTTTCTAAATGAGCATTAGAACCCTACCTACACATCCATCTACCCCCATTTGGACATCCATTAGTTTAACCCACCCAAAATTGGAGAAATCAGCAGCTCGGCCGAAATGCTGCATCTTCTGGACAGTCAGCACGAAAATCATCATAACTTTCAGATGGATTAACGAAATCGATCGATTCCAGTTGGAAATGAAAGATAACTTGACTATCTACAATTAATTCTTCAGCCGGACAGAGAGATGAAGCTTCTAACTTGCTCAAAAACATGAAAAACAGCGGCTCTGAAATCTGCTCGAAAATCAGCATTAGCTCCAAACCCTAGAACATGGACTTCCCTCCAAATATTCCCCCAAATCAGAGCTAGGGCATCCAAAACAGCATGAGGGGACCCTCTAGGAGTAGCTCAAGCCATGGGGGAGGGGCTCACCTTGGCCTCCCTCAAGGAGGTGCCATGGGGATGAAGAAGGAGCTTGGTTGAGGAGGAGGGAGGGGACTGCAGTTCGGCTTGGATGCTGATGGAGGCGTGGAGGAGCTGTAGGGGCAGCTTGAGCTGCTGGTGGAGGAGCTCCAAGTGCTGCAAATGGAGGTGAGCTTCCCCCACAAGAGGAGGGAGAAGGGCTTTGGGGCTGCACGGTTTGGGGGAGTGAAAGGAAATGGAGTGGTCTGCTGTTTTGGGAGGGGATGCTTGTTGTTTTGTGTCCACTAGCCATCACACAAGGAGACCAAGTACTAAGTCCCCAATTACTTCAACAATGGAATTCAATCTTTGAGCTATGATTTAAATTGGCCTTTGATGATGGGTTGGCAAGAAAACTAAACCATTGTATAAAGAAAAGTTTCTAGTTTGTAACCAACTATCATGCACACTCTAGACCATCATGGATCTCTAATTATGAGGCTCTAAACTTCGATAAAAATTACATTAGCACACTAAAACTTCTAGCTCTTAACTCTTAGTTGGGTTTGGGACACTCCATATGGCAGTTTAGGATATTCTCTAAAGTCTGGAATCAATCTCAAGTGCAACTAGAAATTGGTTGATGCTAAAATGAGCTGCGTGAGTCGAAATTGAATTCGGGGCCATGACAAATCCTCCCCCCTTAGGGGAATCTCGCCCCGAGATTCAAAACGAACACATAGTTGGAATGGAAACAAGAAATGCGAATGGATAGGTTTGAAGCACTTACATAGTTTGAAAGAATTCGGGGTATTCGCTTTGTAAACGGTCTTCCCGTTCCCAAGTGGCCTCATCTTCGGTGTGGTTGCTCCACTGAACCTTGTAAAACTTGAGAGTCTTCCTACGAGTCTTGCGTTCGGCCTCCTCCAAAACTCGAATAGGATGCTCTTGGTATGATAGATCAGGTTCAGGCTGAACTTCGAGGTCATCCACCTCCGTGAGATTCAAAGGGAGTCCGAAGGCACTTCTTCAATTCGACACATGGAAGACATCGTGAACCATCTCAAGCGAAGGAGGGAGTTCCAAGCGATACGCCACTTGACCACGTCTCCCAAGGATCCTGGAAGGGTCCAATATAGCGAGGTGCCAATTTTCCCTTAACTCCAAAACGACGGTGCCACGGAGGAGACACCTTTAGATAGACAAAGTCGCCGACGTTGAAGGAGAGAGGTCTCCTCTGACGATCAGCGTAACTCTTACATCGCGACCGCGCTATCCTCAGATTTTCTGGATAGTCCTCGACCTTTTCTTCCGCCTCCACAACTAACTCAGGCCCAATCAAGGAGCGTTCTCCACTTTCCGACCAATTCGGCTCGACAAGCTGCGACCATAAAGTGCCTCGAGCGGAGACATCCTGAGATCTTGGTTTGGTAGCTGTTGTTGTACGAACTTCGGCGTCTGAGACACTCTTCCCACTTCTTCCCGTAGGACAAGATACAAGCCCTCAACATGTCCTCGAGGATCTGATTGACCCTCTCGGCCTGACCGGCGATGAGGGTGGTATCTTTGAATCGTGGAGCAACCGTGCCCAAAGCTTCATGTAGGCTTCTCTAGAACCGAGAGACAAACTGAGAGCCTCGGTCTGACACTATCCGTTTCGGCACTCCATGGAGACACAAGATCCGAGAGATATATAGCTCTGCATATCTCTTGGTCGAATAAGTGGTCAGACGATCGAGAAAGTCTTGTGCGGACTTTGTCGGTAGGTCACTATCACCCATATCGAATCACGGCTGAAGAAGGCTGTTGGTAGGCGATGTAATAAAGTTCATATCGACGTCTTCCCATTTCCAACTAGGAATGGGCAGCAGTTGAAGGGCGCCAGGCGGCTTGAGATGCTCGGCCTTTACTCTCTGACAAACATCACACTCGGACACATAGCGAGCCACCTCACACTTCATACGAGGCCACCAAAACTGTCGCTTCAGATCTTGGTACATTTTGTTGCTGCCCGGATGAATGGTGAGCAACGAGTTGTGGGCTCCATCAATGATCACCCTTTTCAATTCTTGGTCCTCAGGGACAACTAGTCGCTTGCCGAACCAAAGTGTCCCATGACCGTCAAGTTGGAATTTAGCGGCTTGGCCCAAGTTCAACTTGTCACGAATCTGGGCCACACCCTCATCCTTCTGCTGCGCTTCTCGGATATGGTTCAGCGTGGAATTCAATTCAAGTTAGCCAAGTACCCTCTTCGACCATTTCCAAGCCGAGCCTCCGGAATTCGGCACAAATGGTGGCACATTGAAGTGAGCGTGAGACAATTGCACCGAGCCTTGCGACTCAATGCATCAGCTACCACATTGGCCTTCCCCGGATGATAATGCACCTCTAGGTCGTAATCTTTGATGAGTTCAAGCCACCTCCGTTGCCTCATATTCAAATCTGCTTGAGTGAAGATATACTTGAGACTCTTGTGATCGGTATAGATATTGCACTTGTTCCCACTTGAGCACGTCTTGCACCTTACTTGGATCGACAGCCACGCCGTCCTCAGCTCGGATCTTGATCTGATGGTATCCGAGCTGCAGATCTATCTTAGAGAACACCCGTGCCCCGACGAGTTGATCAAACAAGATGTCGATCCGAGGCAGCGGATACTTGTTCTTGATAGTGACCGCATTCAACGGGCGTGTCGACGCCTGAAGCGAAGAGAACCGTCCTTCTTTGTCACAAAGAGAGCTGAGCAACCTCATGGTGAGGAACTCGGATGAATGAAACCCTTGTCCATCAGCTCCTTCAACTGAGTCTTCAACTCGGCCAACTCATTGGGCGGCATTAAGCCGCTTGGAGATCCGGTGGAGCTCGACTACGAACTCAATATCCCGATCGGGAGGCATCCCTGGCAATTCCATTGGGAACACATCTGGGTATTCAAAAACCACGGGAATGAACTGGTTCATAGACTTGGCTAAAATTTCGAATCAAAACATGATCTAGACAACAGCACAAGACGAAGGAACTTTACAAATCCAACATACATAAAAGCATAGATCAAGATGCAAAATAACATGGCAAAACATATGCGTGCATGGTATGACATGGATCTTACATGCATGGCATGAAATGCACGATTCCAACGTGATCGTTTCTCCCACACTCACCATTCAACCTATACAACCCTAATTATAGACATAGGGCGGGTAATATAGCGTTAAGTGCTACTAGAAGATTAAGTAAACCACCATCAACCACCTAAGTGGTCGTCAAGTTTAAGTTCGTCTTTATGCACCTTGCTCTGATACCAACTTGTCAGGAGCCGCCCAGATCGTCCTCGAGTTGTTGGATGAACAGTTGTTCCCATCGGATTTGGATCCTAGCAACCAATCACCGGAGGTGATCCTGATGCTAATACCCAAGCCCAACAGAGACAACCCTAAGAACATCCAAACGACTCGACAACAACCCCGGTATTCCCCCGGTATGCGACCCGAAACGCGCCCAGGATCCCCATCAGGAAACCAATACGATATCAATTCAATTTGCATAAAGGGGGCAACGAACCCGAAACCTTCCAAACCACACGCAAGTGGAAACACACGGCACAAGACGAACCCGACAACCACCGAACCAAGATTGAAACAACTCCAAAACTCTAAACTAGGCAAGAACGGGGAAAAAGACCAAGACTCCAAAAAAAACGGAAAATTTCGGCATGACCCACCTAGAACCTATGGACATCCACTCAGCAGACAAGAAAACACAGTTGCAGTATATATATATTCAAAAGTAAAGCAACAACCACAACAGCCATACAATCACAAGTCGAGACAACCACCCACAGGACGACGACATAGACTTAAACAACGACTAGACATAAAGTAGAAGACTAACTACACAACAAAAGTGAACCAAATCGCAACACAAGCAAAATACGACTACTCCGGAAGTGTCACCTTGCCATCAACACTTAGGCGTGTGCGATATCGCTAAGCCTCTACTCGGTGCCCCCGGGTCACCGAGAAGGCGATGGGCGTAACTCACACCCGCCATCCTGGTCCTCACCGAAAACCACAAAGCGAAGCATGAGTACAAAAGGTACTGCAAGTCTTACCCGGTCCATATATGACCGACTCCAAAGGATTATGCATTTAGTTGTAGCAAGGAGAAAGCTTAAGGTAAAAGTGCGGAAAAGCATTAACATTTGTAGTATAAATGCGACAATCGAACCAATTACAAGTTTAAAGCAGTTATAGACTGCACTTACTTCTAGTGTGAGATTGAAATTAACAACAATTAATGTAGAGCAATACATAACCATTTTAAAGCTCAAGCCCAACTACAACCACAAGTTCAAGTTATTTACTACGCGAAGAAGTTCGGATTAAGCTTGCTCATATCCGAGAGCGCAATCGCTTAATTAACCCTGCAGGAAGCATTGATCGCACGACACTTACCACAAGGGCCTAGTGTCAACCTCCCAATCATACCCAATCATTTGGCGTCCTCCTGTGGCCGAAAACCTAGCACCCCTCGAGCAGCCCCAAGCCCGGCTTGGCGCTCGAGTCGCCTAAGCCTCGCCTCAACCACGTCCAACCACGGAAGTTACGGTCCATCGATTCCGTATGAGAGAAAGAGTGGCTTACCGTACCATAATCGGGCATGCGACCAACCGGTGTGCTCAATCCTATTCCACTTACGGATCGGTCCTTAATTGACACAGACGGGCTACACATTTGAGTCTCCATACCCAAATGAACCAACTCCCGCGGTCCACAATTCATTTCTTTCCAAAACCTTTCCCAATTCCAAGTCCAACATAATGTAAAATGCGTGTGTAATAATAACAACCTTAGTGAGAACCCTCCGTCACTTGGCCCCAACCCGACATCTAAGCAAAACTAAGCGTAGACTCGTTATAATTACCCATATACTCGTTCCAAAGGAAGTGTTCTACAAGTATCAAGGAGTGTATGTGCAGCAAGTAGGTTCTAAAAACTATTACCACCATTCAACTCCTAATGCATACCTAATCATCTAAATAAGCAATTTAATTCTCAAAGATAAAATCATATAATAGGGTAAATATGCTTAGGTGCTTGCCTGCTGCTTCTGCCGGATCCTCAACAACAACTGGCTCACCATGATCACCCTCGATCGCGGTCGTGTCACCCTTCGCGTGATCGCTCTCTACATGAGCACAATGCATATGAATGAGATGCATGCTATGCACATGATATGAAATGACAAATGAAAACCCAAAATAGCCCCAAAACATGCAAACATTCATCAAGCCAAAATGAAAAGTGCAATTTAACGCTATGCACTAATAGGCAACAATGTATTTGAAAAGCCCAACACTACTCCAACCCAACACTAGCCTTCTCTAAAGCAAACTCTGAATTTTCAGGATAGCGTGAACTTCAAACAAGCATATCTCCTAATCTACTCAACCAAATTGAGTGATTCCAGCTCACAAATGAACATAAGAACAATACCTACTCATACATCTACTCCCAAATGAACAACCATTGCTTTAACTAGCCCAAACACATAAAAGAATAGTACTCTGCACAATTGTGACAAATCGGACAGATTTCACCAAAACGACTATAACTTCTAGAAGGTTTAATGAAATTGAGTGCTTCCAAGTTCTAATGAATCTTAAGAGGCATATCTACAATTTAGATTTGGCCAATTATCGTTCCATAGCATGCACAACTCCCAGATCAGCCAGGAACAGAGAGAAATGTTCAGTTGTTCACAATATTCAGAGATTGAGACAGCATTCATTCAAATGAGTATAACTTTTAATCCCTCATCCAAAGTGAGATCTCCCAGTTTCTAAATGAGCATTAGAACCCTACCTACACATCCATCTACCCCCATTTGGACATCCATTAGTTTAACCCACCCAAAATTGGAGAAATCAGCAGCTCGGCCGAAATGCTGCATCTTCTGGACAGTCAGCACGAAAATCATCATAACTTTCAGATGGATTAACGAAATCGATCGATTCCAGTTGGAAATGAAAGATAACTTGACTATCTACAATTAATTCTTCAGCCGGACAGAGAGATGAAGCTTCTAACTTGCTCAAAAACACGAAAAACAGCGGCTCTGAAATCTGCTCGAAAATCAGCATTAGCTCCAAACCCTAGAACATGGACTTCCCTCCAAATATTCCCCCAAATCAGAGCTAGGGCATCCAAAACAGCATGAGGGGACCCTCTAGGAGTAGCTCAAGCCATGGGGGAGGGGCTCACCTTGGCCTCCCTCAAGGAGGTGCCATGGGGATGAAGAAGGAGCTTGGTTGAGGAGGAGGGAGGGGACTGCAGTTCGGCTTGGATGCTGATGGAGGCGTGGAGGAGCTGCAGGGGCAGCTTGAGCTGCTGGTGGAGGAGCTCCAAGTGCTGCAAATGGAGGTGAGCTTCCCCCACAAGAGGAGGGAGAAGGGCTTTGGGGCTGCACGGTTTGGGGGAGTGAAAGGAAATGGAGTGGTCAGCTGCTTTGGGAGGGATGCTTGTTGTTTTGTGTCCACTAGCCATCACACAAGGAGACCAAGTACTAAGTCCCCAATTACTTCAACAATGGAATTCAATCTTTGAGCTATGATTTAAATTGGCCTTTGATGATGGGTTGGCAAGAAAACTAAACCATTGTATAAAGAAAAGTTTCTAGTTTGTAACCAACTATCATGCACACTCTAGACCATCATGGATCTCTAATTATGAGGCTCTAAACTTCGATAAAAATTACATTAGCACACTAAAACTTCTAGCTCTTAACTCTTAGTTGGGTTTGGGACACTCCATATGGCAGTTTAGGATATTCTCTAAAGTCTGGAATCAATCTCAAGTGCAACTAGAAATTGGTTGATGCTAAAATGAGCTGCGTGAGTCGAAATTGAATTCGGGGCCATGACACCTTCTACTTTCTTTGGTATTTCAGCCCTCTCTGGTGCATTTCTTGCTGGTTCATGCGACTTAACCACGCTCTTCAGATCACAAAAATGATCAGGCAGTTCATTTGCTAAACACTGCAAATCTTCTTGATTTGCTTCATTAGTGCGAGGGTCATACGCGGGGATCCCAAAGGAATGCCATATGATTTCCTGGCAATTTTCATCCAATGGTTCATTTTCTCCCCCTAATGACGGGAAAACGATCCTCGTCAAAGATGCAATTAGCGAATCGGGCTGTATGCACATCTCCAGTCATGGGTTCAAAATACCTGATTATGGATGCACTCTCATAACCAACGTATATCCCAGACTTACGGAGAGGGCCCATTACAGTTCGCTGTGGGGGTGGTATATGTACATATACCATACAACCACATTTTCTAAGATGGGAAATCTTCGGGATGACCCCTTGCACTAATTGCATTGGTGAATGGATGTTGTAGGCCAATGGTCTATAGTTGATGAGTGCTGCTGCGTGCAGGACTGCGTGTCCCCAACAAGTGTTGGGCAAGTTACAACTGTGCAAGAGCGGTCGGGCTATGAACTTAATCCTCTTTATTAGTGCTTCAGCTAGTCCATTTTGCGTATGGACATGCGGTACAAAGTGCTCAACAGTTATTCCATTCTTTGTGCAATAATCATCAAATGCCTTGGAAGTAAATTCGCGGCATTGTCCATTCGAATGGACTTCACGCGATGATCGTGAAAAGCATTCTTAATTACGATGATCTGCGAGATCAGCTTTGTGAATGCATGATTCCTTGTTGACAAAGAAACATGTATGCGACCATTTCAAGGAAGCATCAATGAGCACTATAAAGTATCGAACGGCCCCGACAAAGGGCTGAATCGGTCAAATATCCCTCTGAATGCGTTCGAGAATACAGGGATTTCTTTTTGCACTTTCATAACAGAGGGTCTAGTTATTAATTTCCCGGTGGCACATGCATGGCACACAAAATCTTCATGATTCGGAAAATTTTTAACATTAATGCCATGACCTTATGAATTGTTAACTATATTTCTCATCATTCTAAGACCAAGATGACCGAAATATATAATGCCATAAAGAAAATAATCCAGAGCTTCTTAAAGAAGTATACACTGCGTGTGCATTGATTCTCGTGTAGTACAGCCCAGATTCATACGAGGGATATTTTTCTAATACCATTTTTCATACTCCGCGTGCTTCATAATGCACAAATGCTCTTTGCCATTTTCTTCATTGGTTTCTACGTGAAAACCCATTGGCGTGGATATCTTTGAAACTTAAGAGAGTGCGAGTTGATTCAGGGTACAAGGAGGCTTCATCAATTACCAAAGTTGTACCCATTGGCAATATAATTGTGGCTCTTCCTGAGCCTATTATATGCTATCGCTTCCTGCGATTTTCATAATCCTTCCAAATGTTCTTCGTGATCGCCTGCAAAGTATTTCGACACTCTTAAGATGGTATTTGTTGTGCCACTATCAACAATACATATCACCTTCATTAGGCGCTACACAATTTCTAAATGACAAGAAATATAATTCTATTCATACAAGGCAAAGTAATTCAAATATTGCTTGAAAATATAGAATCTTGGAATAAAGAATAAATTGAAATTCTATTCATGAGAAAAGAAAATGTATGCTCTTCGAGAGCTTACAATTCTTTATTCAAAATTCATTAACAACCATCGCTCAGAGCCTGCAAACTTCAAAGTAACCCAATCTTTCGTGCTTGGAGCAAGATGGTGGATTTGAGTTTCTCGAATCGCTTCGGGTGCGATCCATAATTCAAGTGCACTCACCTCAGCCATGTATTCATTTTTCCGAGTGGCTGAAAAGGTGATGCTTGAGAAAAAGGGCAAAGTTTGATCCTTTTGCTCGGCAATAGTTTGCGTGTCCTTCGAGGACCCTAAGCCGGTGGCAGCTTGGAGCTTCTTGCTCGCAAGTATGATCTTCAAACCTGATGCCCGTGTGGGATAGTTCTGACCTTTCGGGGTCAGTTCTTCAAACTCACATTTAATAATGCCAGGTATTTGCATATTCAAAAGATTCTTTTCATTAGATTACTTCGTGTAATCTAATAAAGAGTGGTTGCAAGATTCATAATTGCATAATTAAATTCTCATGAATTTCCAGTAAACTAAAAGAAAGCAATAATTTCAAGATTCATAAATACAAGATTCATAATTACGGGATTCATAAATGCAAGATTCATATATACACAGATTCATAAATATTCATAAAAATTCATAAATACAGCTTCGTGCATGTATGTGATCGGCTTCGTGCATGCGATCAGATTTATCTTGCGCGATCGACTTCATGTATGCCATCAGTTCATGTGCATGATCGACTTCGTGCATGCGATCGGATTCATATGCATGATCGACTTCATGCGATCTGTTTCATGTCGCGTGATCGGCCGTGCACGATCGGCCCGTCGCGATCGGCATAGCGCGGCTTCGTGCGTCTTGGCTGTCGATTCCATGCACGCGTCGGCCTTCTTGGCGCGGACGGTGGCGCTTCGTGCGGCATGCTTGAATTTCCAATGAATTATATTAAGGTAATTTTTCATCATTACTTGATAAAAGAAAATAAATTCCAACATAAATTAAATGCGGTGTAATGCTAATTACAACTTATGTAACTCTCGTTGGTTGGGAGCGAAAACATGTAACGAATATCTCCGTCAATTCGACTCTTGGCCAGGTCAACCTGCCCCTAGGGCTCACATGAGGGAGGGAGCACTTCCGCTTCCGGTGCCAATTAAAGAACCAAGCCTCATGTGTGTTTTCCTAGACACCAATTGTCTCATGTCTGTTTATTCATTACCAAAATCAAATCCCAACCACTCAGGTTCTGTTGCCAATTAAACGTGCATGTAGTGATGGCTTCGTGCCCACGTACTGTTGCTTCGTGATAGGGCTTCATGCCGATGTACTATAGCGATCTGTAGCTTCATGCTACGATCTGCGAAAGTTGTTGTGAACTTGTAGCTTTGTGCCACGTTGAAGAACACGGTACTTAGATGCGTAGATTAGATGCATACTCGTAGCTTCATGCCACGATTAGATGCATTCATACTATGTACTAGAGAAACACTGCGAACTCGTAGCTTCGTGCCACGATTAGATGCATTCATACTATGTACTAGAGAAACACCGCGAACTCGTAGCTTCGTGCCACATAGATGCGCGTAAAGAATTGAACGAGCTATTAGATTCAATCTTCTGTTTCTCACCTTTCCAATCTATTCTTGGTAGGCTATCGCGTAGGATAGAGTCGCGTGGGACTTTTTCTTTCGGCAATCCGAGTGGATGCCGCTTGATGGCGAGTTGATTGCAGATCGGATCGGGCGATCAATCGCCGGTAGTAGTCGTTCGTCATTGTCGGCGATCCTTCACTTCTTGTCTTTTTCTCACCTTTCAATCTTTCTCCCAGAGCTTCGTCGATAACGTGTTAGACAACCTCGCTATCGAATAGTCCGGGGTTGCCTAATAGATCTAAACTGGAGAATAGAGAGAGAGGGAGAGAGACACAATATGAGGAGGAACTGCTCTGCTTTATTATTCTCATTGCTTGTGTGTACAAAGGGGTAGCCCCTGCCTCCTATATATAGCGGTTCTGCTAGAGATAAGGAAGAGTCCATATAGGATACGTCAATCGGTTTCCTAACAGAAAGGAATGGAAAATCATTCAAGCGTTTCCCCGGTAGCCAGTGACGGAGTCAGGATTGTGCTAAGCCTTAGACTGAAAACTAAGCGACTATAATTAACATTAAATATATAACTAAACGGCAGAAATCTTCTGTTCATGTATATAGGGCATTCACTGTTAGCTATTTCTCAGCCGCACCAAATAGGGCACCACTAAATATCTTCTCTCCCGCTAAAAATAATACAAGATAATCCTCAAAAATGAGGATAGGAAGGGAATAATCCACTCGAATCTATCTGGGGAAAAAAATAATTCAAAGCTCACATTTCTTTTTCAATCTGTCCTTCACGTTGTCTTGGAAAGGCCAGCTACTTTTCTCAGTTTAATTAGCTTCTACCCGTTGTTCTTTTCTTCGGTAGTAATCGTTCCTCGATACATATTATTTTAGCTTTTAAATTTTACTTTTAAATACATATCATTCTATAATTTTAAAATAACTTTGAACTATTTTTTCTTTTACATATTTTTACCATTTATTATTTTCAATGTTATTTATCAATGTGGAATAGAGTAACATACCATACACGAGAAATAATTGAGCTAATAAAAGAGAACGATTTAATTATTTTTTTATGTGTTTTGAAGTACAAAATCCTAAAACTTCGTACATGAGAGTAGTATTTTTGGTTCCGTGCTTTCATTGTAATATAAATGTCCAGACTCATACCTTAGCGCGTCTGCAATTTCTCTCCACTTTGAATTGCATGTGAAAGTATGAAAGACACCAGGAACACCATATTCATGACAAACAGCCATGACATCTTGATAATTTAGCACATTATATCGGCGGCTACCAGTAAAGCTTGCAGGGAGTAGAATCCGCACACCAATGTTTTTCCCATCTGATGTACCCTAACCAAGTGCATCTGAAATGCCCTGATATGTTTCTAGACGTAGCACATCTTGGTTGAAGAAATTAAATGAAAGACGGTTTGCCTCAACACACGAGTGGCAGTCAACTACTAACTGGTTAGAAAGACGGCCACAACATATATAAGGATTTGGCTCATTTCTAAGATAATGACATTCATAGCACCAGTACTGCAACATAGATATTTTATCTCTGGTAGAAAGAATGGCTTTATCAGTCTCCTTATACTTAATACCTAAATGGAAACCTTTTTGGCCATATGGAAATAACAAGGGGTACTCAAGAGACATTAAAGCAGGATTAAGTGGTGAAATTTGCTTTAAGTCACCAGCATAGTTTTCACAGTTATGTCAAATATGTTATTCTCTTCAGATAAGTCACCTACGAGCAAATCAACTAATTATGGCACAGTTGGTAAAGAGTATCGATCACCATGGCTACTGGACGAACCAATAAGCTGAACATATACCTCTGAATTCTGTGGAGAAAGGAGCCGACCACGTGCCATTCTAAATTTCTTTGCCAACAGATTGTGACAGTCAAGCATAGCAGTCAGGTCTACAACAATGTAAGGATCTATCTGATCAAAGGTAATCCCTTCTGTATTTAACGGAACTAACCTATTGTGAACTTCATTGTCAGTGTCATAGATGTATAACTGAGCATACCTAGGTATTTGACCTTGTAGGGTCGAGGATGCTAACTAGAGGGGGGGTGAATAGGTTGCTTAAAATATTTCTGTACGATTAATTGCTAATCACCTAATTACTCCTAAGTCAAAACCTTAACAAGAATAATGCGAAAGCGATAAACTAAGATTTCGACAATTAAGGCCTAAATCAACTAGGCTCACTAAGTGCACAAACTAATTAAGTCTCTACACAAGATATTGTCATTCTAAAGATAAGTAAGCAATTTAATTCTATTAATATAAATTGCAACAATGTAAATAACAATTGCAAGTAAAGAACAAGAGAGACACATCGATATTTTACCGTGGTCTCAGAGACTTGCCGGTATCCCCTAATTCATGTTGAACCAAGCCCAAACTTGATGGACTGGCTCCACACTTGAGCACCCGCCTCGAATCCATTACTGGTAACTACTTTACCCCTCCAGGTAGATGAGCTCCGACCTTCACAAATTTTGCCGGGCTTCTCACAATCTCCGTTGGGAAGCTCCCGCGCACGGCGCTCTACGCCGTCTAGGAGGCGGCAACCTCCAAGAGTAACAAGCTAGGCACTCTGTTTGAGCTTCACCTAGTGCAACACATGCACTACGGTGACCTCATAAGTGCAACACATGCAATAAAATACTCCTTAAGTGCAACACATGCACAATGAGGCTCTCAACCCACTGTTAATTGCAATACATGCAATTAGAGCTCACTCTTAGCTCAAAAAGCAGATTAGAGAGTGCAACACATGCACTTCACTCCTATAGACATCCAAAAGCACCAGCAATCAACACTTGCCCCCTTTTATAGCCTCACAAAAGAAAACTAGTGGTTTAGGGGCAATTCTGGAAAAACTCAGCAAATCCGGTACTACTAGTAGCAAAATCCCGGTAGTACCGGCCTCGACCCCAATAGTCGAAAATGGCTCAAGAACTAGTCGTTGCACAATACTTTCGGTACTACCGACACACAACTAGTGGTGGTACCGTCGAGCGGTACTACCAATCTCAAGGTCCTGTAGTGTCGACTTCCAGGTCGGAGCAACACATGCTCTCTGCAAAAAAGATACCGGTGGTCAGACGCCGGTACTACTGCACCTCTAGTATACCACCCATCGACCCCGATAGCTCCATCCTTAAAAAATTGAGAAAACGCACACTTCTGAAAAATAACTGTCACACTCACGGGCGGAACTACCGACCTCCGGTAGTACCAATATTAACACACCGGTAGTGCCAGCCTCACTGATTTCCCATCAAGCATATTCTCTAAAAAACAACTACCGCTCCAAAATCGGTAGCACCAACAGAGCGGTAGTAGCAACTCCCATAATGCAGTACTACCGGCCTGCGGGAATACCGGCTTTAAGCCTACCGAATTTTTCACAAAAATACTTTTCTTTTCAAATCAAACTCTAATAAGAATTAATTATTTGAACCATATGATGATCAACACATGATCCAACCAATTTGCAAATACATTTGCAAACCCAATTCACCTGGCCCAAATAATCACATTAAAATTCAACTTATTTGCAAACTACATTTGAAAATAAACCAAGAACCTATGAGATCCATTCTCTTAGCCATGTGATGATCAACATAAGATCAAGTCAACTTGCAAACCACGATTGCAAGCCTTATTCACATGCTCTAGGATCGAATCTCAAAACCTCTCGCTTATTTGCAAATAACAAATCAACCATTTAAGGGCAACTTGCATGAACTCTCTTTATTTGCAACACATACAAATCTCTTAGTTTCATGCAAAACCCAACTAAATTAAAATGCATAAGTTATCTCTTTTTTGCAACACATGCAGATCCATAGCTTCATGCAACATCCAAATAAACTCAAATGCTTGAGCTCTCTATTTGCAACACATGCAAAATTTAGCTCCATGCATACCACAAATTAAACTTAAGTGCATGAGCTCTCTATTTGCAACACATAAAAATCTCTAGCTTCGTACAACCATTAAAATTCAAATTGTTTGAGCTCTCTCCTTTTGCAACATATGCAAAACTTAGCTCCAAGCAATACCAAATTAAATTGATTCAAATGAAAAGCAAGCATGAGCTTCTCCTATTAGCAATATGTGCAAATCAAAGCATCATGTAAAAATCAATGCATGAGCTTCACTCATTCGCAACACATGCCAAAAGGTTAACTCCACACAAAAACCAATAAAGAGTTGAGCTTGAGTGAACCGGATTGAGTTCATCAACACATGATGAAGCTCAAGCAAAGACTCGACCCCTCTTAATAGTATGAAGATCCAAACTACACACACTATCTAATTATACCTTGCCGCACATGATCCCCTTTGGGGCTTTAATGATCTTAAATCACTTTCTTCTCTCCCAGGATCGCATCCCATCTTATCTTCTTGGCCATCAACTCATGATGAACCTCTTCTTTTCTCCTCTTCGGGATCTCTTATTGATGCTCATCAACTCGTCATTGTCTTGTTTCTTCATCTCTGTTGGACTCAACCTACTTTCACAACTCATTGAAAGTGTTAGTCCAACAAACATAGTTGTCTCAATCATCTATCGCACTTGATTAACACATAATGGATGCCCCCACGATCGATTGAGCACAATCTTAATCAATTTGAATGAATAAACGCGTCCTGAGTACATTGATGCAACTAATGCTTCATTATACTAAAAAACCATTAATTATCCTTAATCAATCAAAGGAACCATCAACACATGATGAAGTGTTATATGATGACAAAAAGACAATCAACCTTAATTTAAATTTTTATTTAAATTGGTATGAATATATATTAACTACACAAGTTTTATATACTCAATTTGACGGTTTCAAGTAATGATCCAATATATTTGAGTTGAAAGGAAAGTGATCAATACCTATTTAAACCATCAACTATAGATAAACTCCACATAGATATGTGCATACATATAATTGGATTGGAAACAATATGCACATATTCAATTTTGATTGCATTAGAGTTTCTTTTATATTACCATGAGCATACTATAACTCAATAAGAATAATATATACTTAAGGATTAGTTTCAAAGTCTTGATCCTTTATGTTTGGCGAGAAGATATGGATCGATATAATTGAAACAAGTTAAATTACGAACTCCCTTTAGATGTGTGCATTAATGTATATATATGGATTGGAAACATAATGCACATTTTGAGGTTAATACAATGGAGGAATTCATACTTTTGACTTGAATACAAAGTATTCAATAAGATAACGAGCAAGAATACGTGTGCATACCTTAAATTTTTCATTTTCCATCCAAATTATGAGACTACTAACAATAAGCTCAATAAACATGTTAGTCTCAATAAAGATTAGATTTATCAATAAATAATGATTAAACATTAATTTAAAACTAATCACCAAAACCAATGGATCTTGAACTTACAGACCTGGGTTAGGAATCAATGAACCAATACGATGGTGAACCACACTATTGATTTAGAAAACATAGGGGGCTCCACCAATTTTTATGCTTCTGTCAACATCTGTGCCTAAAGAAGTAAATGGAAACAGCGAATTGCACTGACAATTAGGCACATAAATTCATTTGATCGAGGCCCTTTATTGAAACCAACAAGCTCTTTAAGTGGCGTTGGGAAATCTTTATGGGGTGGAAGCAAAAATTTACCACCTCGACATTATGTATTGTACACAATTCGCTACCGCCTGGAAGAACTCCCACATTTTGAATTCTCTTAAAACCAAAAGACAGCACTGCATTTGTCACACCCATAATTTGGACCACCATAATATGATCGTCCACCGTAAGTAGCTGCAAAAGTGAGAATAAATAAAATAAAAATAAAAGAGAACGAAGGAAACAAACATAAGTGGCAAATCCTCTGACAGGGACATAAGGGAAAAAAGAAGAAATAGTAAGGCAGGAATCGTACAATCGAACCTTTTAAGTGAGAAATAGCCATATCACCTATAGCACCTATAACAGGAAGGAAACATGATTTGCCCTAAAGAATACATTTAGGAGTAGGAACAGGATTTGCCCTAATCGAAACAGGAACGAAAATAGCCATAGCACCTATAACAGGAAGGAAAAGAATCAACTAATATAAAACAAAGTAAGAAACCACAATAGAATGGGAAAATAGATAGGTACCAACAGAGCAACAGAAAAGAAGACAGCAAGGAATAAAAACCTGTTCTAGCATAAAGACGATGCAAATTAGACAATCTCCTTCTTTTTCTATTTTCAATTGCACCAGCAGAGCTAACCAATGGACGGAAACTATCTCCTACACTTTAGAGGAATAAAGTGAAAGGCAAACACCTAAAAAGAAGAAGAGCAAAACAGTAATGAAGAGGACATATGACCATGTCGGCGTCTCCGTGGAAGCAACAGGTGGTGCTCTAGCAAAGATGGCACAGCTTGTCATTAAAGGAATGTGAACGCAACCAGTAAACATATTATAATCAGAATAACAAAGAAAACAAAAATGGAATACCAAATGCAAACAAGAAATGTAAACATGAAACGAACATCATAACAACCGATTATACCCGACGATGAGACAACTGGCTGCTTGCCACGCAAAATCGATCGGCAGTGAGACTGCAGAGAGCAACTGCAACCCATACAAGAGAACGGGAAAGAAGCAAGCAACCATCAGGTAAAAGGGGAGAAATGAGAGGGTAAGGCTCTCTCCAAGGATGGCCTGGAAAACGGCCTCTTTGGATATTTAGAGGCCTATTCAGGCCTGTAGCCATCCCAAGGGGGTGTGCTATGTGCGCTTCTATCAAAGAGACCGGAGGGGTTCATCCCTATATGTAGAGGTAGTTCTCGCGTGTGCTATGTGTGAAGAAGAGTTCAGGCCTTGGTTGGGAATCGATCCAATATAAAGGCCCAAATCAAATGCAGACTGCACTATTCAGGGCTCGTAGAGGCCTGGTTTTCCAGGCCATCCTTGGGTTCAGCCTAATAGCAAGTCTGTATGTATAGGCGCACAAATTGTAGAACTCATCAAAAAAGTAGAACATAGAGAATGGAAGGAGCAAACCAATAGGAGAAGAAGCTTACACATTGCAACAAGGCGAAGCCGAAGTGGGACCGAGCAACAGCAGAGGTTGCGCGGGTGGTGGATTCGTGAAGAAGCTTACAATATGCTGATTACAGAATAACATCTTATTTCATTACTTTGGTTCAGAAGTAACAGCAAGGTTCTATTTCAGTACATTATGCGCAAGGCGGCCTCGGCCATGGCGGCGCGACGGCAGCCGGTGGGCGTGGCGCCAAGAAGAGGAGGCCGAGGCGGCGAAGGCCTCGGCCAAGTGCGGCACAGGTCGAGCCAGAATGTGAGGCTAGGGTGTGAGGGGCACTTTAGTCCTTTCAGGCGGCTGAAAATGAGAAAAGGGATTAAAAATTAGTAAAATGGAGAAAATGGCAGAGTAAGGGCCTGTTTGTTTTTGTTTTGGATTCTTTAAAAGCTGATTCTGGATTGTGGTTATTGAGAAGCTGATTCTCCAAAAGCTGAAATCCAAAAGCACCTATAAAGTAGATTGTAGATTTTAGTGTATTTGGATATGTTGGATTGTGATAATCAAATTCTAGAATCAGGCGGTTTGTTTTTTATTTAATTTTTGGAGTCAGAATCCAGAATAAAAAATAAAAACAAATAGATCCAAAACAAGTGTATACGACGTAAATGATAATTTTGCGAAGCTAATCTTTGCGGTGGTAAAGCTGCGAAGCTACTTCAAAAGAACCAATTTCTCTTTTGTAACAGCGTCGCATGCGCCGGCTCGGAGCCGTGGACTCGTCGTCTCTGCTGTTTCATCCTCTTCACCTCCCCTCCCTTCCCTTCCTTATCACTCTTCTTTTCTTCAAGCAAATCACCTCGAAATTTTTGTGGATCAAACCTCGAATCCTACGAAACCTCGTGAATCCCACAGAGAATTCGCCTTCCCGAGTCTACGATCCGTATCGGTGCGAGCCCACTCGCGGCGGATTTCGCATGGAGCGCGTCTTCTCCGTCGAGGAGATCTCCGATCCATTCTGGGCCCCGCCGCCGCCGGCGAACGGATCCGCTGCATCCGGAGGAGCAAGTGCTGGTGGTGGAGGTGGCGCGGCGGGGAGCGGTGTGGGCGCGATGAACCGGTGCCCGTCGGAGTGGTACTTCCAGAAGTTCCTGGAGGAGGCCGTGCTCGACAGCCCCGGCCCCAACCCTAGCCCGAGGGCCGACGCTAGCGGGAGGAGGGGCGGAGGGGAGGCAGCCAAGGTCGAGCAGCAGCAGCAGCCGCCGGCGGCGGCGACGAGCGCGGTGGTGGACCCGGTGGAGTACAACGCGATGCTGAAGCAGAAGCTGGAGAAGGACCTCGCCGCGGTCGCCATGTGGAGGGTACGATCATTCGCCCTTGTCGGCTCTCGAGCGCCACCCACTTGCAATGCTACTGTATGCTTCCAAATGTTTAGGCATTTCGACCGGTGGTTAGATTATCGTGTTCTTATGGGCTTGTCACGTCTATGATCTGTTTAGGGATTTGTATAGGGTACAAGGCGGCGGGTTCGTTGTCTTTGTTAATGGGATGGTGGTGTAAGCTATCATGTGTTCTTACGGAATTTGTGATTCGTGGTGCATCCTTGCGTGTAGTCATTGGGTAGCATAGATCATAGATTGCGTTGCAAGTTTGGTGATTAGGTGACTTTCTACGAGTGTTTGGGTGTTCAATGCGAATACATGTTTGACGATTCTGTGACTTTTTTTTTGTGTTTGGGTGTTCTATGCAAATACGCTGTCATATTCGTATAGCAGTTCATAAGTGATTGTGCTTTAGTTGGATGATGTCAGCTTAATTTGTCTCTTGTACGTTATTGTCTATTTTGCGATAAATGGAATTAGCTTATTTTGTATACTCTTGGGAATTATATGAGCTGAGGCCTTCAGGATATTGATTATCGGTTTTGTTGATCCAACCTCATGCCTTGAGTTTTTTTCCCCAACATCTGTTCTTAAATTATGTCCCCCAACATCTGTTCTTAAATTATGTCCCCCAACATCTGTTCTTAAATTATGTCCCATTTTTGCGGCAACCATTAGTTCATTTGCAATTCTAGCTTTTGTTACATTAGACCTTGTTATAGAGTCAACAAGTAATGTAACATACATGGCTTCGTTTTTATTGTATATTTCTTTCCATTATTCTGTTAATTTGTAATACTAGCTCATGTTATTTTTATCCGCAGGCCTCTGGTGCAATACCTCCAGAACGTTCTGCAGTTGGTTCGTCCTTGCCAAATGCAGATGTTTCTCATATAGGCACTCTTAATTCTATCGGAGGTACTTATCTTCTCTGGTCACATCTTCTAACTACTTATGAAACTGTGTTAGGAATGAACAACTATAAGTTCCATTTTTGCTTAATGATTTTTAGACCTTACAATTGTTACGTTCCTTTTTCTGTATTATCGTAAACATAAAATATTCTTTTTTTAAATGAGCAGGGTTAACTTTTTTTCTTGGAATCTTGTTAAAACATTTCCTTGCTAGGTTGCCTGCTAGGAGGCATGTTTGCTGTTGCCTTAACCAACGATGGAGAACTTGACATCCTCTTTTTTTTGAGCTAGTGGAAATGTTCCCTGGCTTCATTTATTGAAACACTTAATATCTTGTTTCAAGTCCTCAAAAGAAAACTTCCTTTTTGTCAGTAAAATTGTAAAACCAGATCCTTAGGGCCTCCCCTCCAGTGTATTGCAAGGATGGGTAATTCACTTCAAAATTTGACCGAGTAGTGAAAATCGTGGCTTCTTGTCATCATGTTATGTGATGTGGTGAAACATACACAAGACTGTCAATGCTAGTTTTGACTTCTGATATGTATGACTGACATATGTCTGTGTTTTGGTCACATATCAGGTAATGTGATTCCAGTTCAAAACAAGCTAGGTGGTGGCCCCAGTGGGGGATCAGGTCCTCAGTTGATACAAAATGCTGATGTCCTTGTAAAACAAGCCACTAGCTCTTCCTCACGGGAGCAGTCAGATGATGATGATATGGAAGGAGAAGCTGAGACTACTGGAAATGCGAATCCTTCTGAAAAAAGATTACAGAGGAGGTGATCCTTTTTACCTGCCTTTGAGAAATGCGTGAACCATTAGCTTGTCTCATCATGCATGAATTCCCGTTATCCTCAAGTTAGCCCTTTCTCTGGGACTTTCCCCCCTCGCTTGGTAAGCATTTGGTATTTAGTTTCTACCATATTACTATATTAGTTTTCTGTATGCCAGACATTGGCTCTGAGTGTACTGCAAGAGAGGATAATTTGCATGGCCATTCTTTCCTTGTTTATGGACACAGCTCTTTGCTTATTTATTTAGGATTATCGAGTGCATAAGTTATTTGGAATGGATTAAATTAGGATCCATACCATATTTCTTGGACGCGTAGCTTGTTTGAAACTAATGCTGTCGGCTATGATTACCAAAAGTCGTAAATAAAGGTCTGCTTGTCTTCAAGTGGCAATAGTTACAGCCTAACTGTGAAAATGGTGTGTGATACATGTATGCATAATCGCGGATCCAGGATTTCACCGTGCCTCAGGCTAAACTCTAATAGGCTAACATCCTAGAACTAACGCCAATTTAGACCCACACCGGGTCAGAGATGGTGCTGCTGCGTGCTTGCGGCCTTGCTGGGTTGCTCTTGCATGGCCCGTGTTTAGGAGAGGCCGGAGGAAGGGGCGAAGGGCAGAGCCGCTGGGGACCGGTGCGGGGCGTGCGGCACAGTGCCTGAACGCCGGTCACCGTCACTCATCAGAAGTCGGAGCTTCGCACGGCATGTGCCGCGTGGGAGGCGGCTAGGCAGGCAGGCAGCAGTGCGGATTGCGGAGGGCGGAGACGGCTCTGCGTCATTGAGCGAGACATGTGCGGCATGTTGTGGCAAATGCGATGGGGGATTTGCCGAGCGAATAGGGTTCTATTTGGGACTTCTGCAGTTCTGCCTTCTAGAGTGGGCCTTGGGCCGGCACTAGGGGGTGATGCATGATGGGCTGTGGCAGAGTAGCCTGTGGGATGGGAGGGAGAGTGGGGGAGGCTGGAGAGTTAGCCTTGGGCTGGGCCCACTGGTGTATGGGTTTTCTTGGGCCTATATAAGGGAGGTTCCATTGTTAATTTTTCCAAGACTCGGGCTATAGCCTACCCATACTGAGGTCCAGATCCGCCCGTGTGTATGCATGTATGCAGAGCGCACAAGTTGTAATGAGCTGCCTATGAATAGTGTACAAATCCACAACTGCGTCTTCACTAACATCAATGCAAGTGTCATGTGATGGTATCCTGGATTGCATTATGTGCCGTACCTTGTTGCTTGTCCTAGATAGTAATCCAGATGTTCTGTAGGGGTCTTTTTTATGTGGCTGTTGAGCCTACACTTGTATATTGTGCTAGTTTTTCTTTACTGGTTGCAGGAAGCAATCCAATCGGGAATCAGCCAGGCGTTCGAGAAGCAGAAAGGCGGCTCACTTGAATGAGCTGGATGCACAGGTCTGATGGTTCACATTGTTGTTTTTGGCTGACAAAAAATTCTGTAATACTTGGCTAATGAACTGAGGTATGGATGGCTTATTGCAGGTAGCACAGTTAAGAGTTGAAAACGCCTCATTGTTGAGGCGCCTTGCTGATGTTAATCAGAAGTACAATGATGCCGCTGTTGACAATAGAGTGTTGAAAGCTGATGTTGAAACCTTAAGAGCAAAGGCACGCTCCTGTGTCATATGATTTTTGAGCTATGCATCTGTTGGATCGGCCACTTTAGCTTGTTTTGAATGACGCGTTTGCAGGTGAAGCTGTCAGAGGACTCGGTGAAGCGGGTGACAGGCATGAACGCTTTGTTCCCGGCTGTTTCTGATATATCATCCCTCAGCATGCCCTTCAACAGCTCCCCATCTGATGCCACCTCCGACGCTGCTGTCACCATCCAGGATGACCCGAACATATACTTTGCCACAACCAGCGAAGTTGGAGGTAACAACAGCTACATGCCTGAGATAGCTTCCTCGGCTCAAGAGGACGACGATTTCGTCAATGGCTCCCTGGCTGCCGGCAAGATGGGCAGGACAGCCTCGCTGCAGCGGGTGGCAAGCCTGGAGCATCTCCAGAAGAGGATGTGCGGTGGGCCGACTTCATCCGGATCAACGTCGTAGTGGCCTGCTCCATGGGATCAGAGAGATCCAAGAAATGATAAGTTCGACAGACAATTTAGCGGGCATTGCTAATCCTGTGATGTTTGTTCATTGGCTGTGATCATTGTGCATTCTTTGATTGGGAACTTTAGTATCCTTGCTGTTCTGTTCCTAAAACACAACTGATTAGCGAAATATGCATTGTCATCGACTGATTTGATGCTCGTGCTATTTTTATTTCACAATTCCAATCGAAGCATGTTCGATGGCTCTTTATTGTGTTTAGAAATTAAAGCTTGCTAGCAGTTCAGCACAAGGTTGAGACACCGGGAGATTGACCAAAAGGGTAGCTGAAGCTCATACATCAGAAGGCATCAACAACAGAGGGGTAGCTCATCCATCAGAGCAACACTCGGAAACTCGGGACAATCATCCCATCTAATCATCCAAGCATGGTAAACGTTTTGTTAAGAAAAACAATTATTCTTACATAAGATTCATCAGCGAGCACTTGCTTCGTTTCGATGTCAACAATAATCAATGGCTGAGGTCGCGACCCGTAAGAACAGCCTAGCTACAAAAGATGCGTAAATATTGGTATACGAATTACAACAATTGTGTAAGAACCCGATGCCAGAACTTCTTCATCGGCCAAAAAGAATCCGAGATACATTGGCAGGGCATCGTCAAAAGAAGGCCCATCCAACGGCATGGATGGAAGATTTACAGCCGTCTTCTTGTTCGACAGATTTGATGTTTTTGTACCGTCCGTCCAAAAAATAAGCCAAATGATTAGTCTGATCTTGGGCGAGTGTTGTTCTTGTAAGACGTCTTGTACAGTGGCAGGAGTGATCGGCTGCCCCGTCTCCTTCTACCGAAACAACGCCAGTAAAGTACAAAAAACGATAGCAATATGGCAATGGGGATCGCCCATCTGTACAAAGGCGTTGCATGTTAGAAAAGCAGCAGGTTGAGCTGATATATGCTATTTCATGGGAGCCGAAAGACTACCTGTCCAGATCAAGAATTGGGCTGTACACAATGGTTTCCCAGGAAGAAACAATGACGTGCCAGGCTGGATTGTAGTACAGCGACTCTGCTGACCAAAACATTCTTGTGTACGTCTCCAAGAATATAAACATCACCCAGGCAACAATTTCAAGTAAAAAGAACTTGATGACAAAGCGCCCGACAACGACCATGACTAGGGAGAAGGTCACCAACCAATTGAAGAGCTTGCTATTATACTCCTTGATAAAAAGAGTACGAGACTTGGCAAGCATCTGGATACAATATCAAATTGGAGTGTAGTTACATAAGAATCATAACTAGTTTCAAAGATTTAAAGAAAACATCACGTTGACAAGAAAAGGCACAAGACATCAATTTGCAGAAACTGTAACGGGCACAGGGTTCAAATTTTCGCCGAATTTTCGCGAAATTTCGCCGAAATTTCGGATTTCGGACCCCCCCGAGTTCCATAATCCCGGTGAAATTAAAAAACCCTAAAAAAATTTTAAAAGTGCTACAGTACCCTATAATTTCGGCGAAATTTCGGTAAAATGGACCGAAATCTCGGTTTTTTGACCGAAATTTGTCCAAAATTTGACCGGATTGGACCGGATTTGACCGGAGTTTGACCGGATTGGATTCCTCAGGTCATTTCCCATGTCTGACCAAAATTTCAAAATTTTTTGACATCGTTTGAAACATTTTCCGTTCTGTTGAATTTTACCGAGATTTCGGATTTTTGGACCGAAATTTCGGATTTCTCGGTTAAAAAAAAACCGGATTTGAATTTTGGTTTTTGAATTTCGTCCGGATTTTGTCCGAAATTTCCGAATCTCGGCGAAATTTCGGATTTCGGCCAGGTCCGAGATGGAGTCCGAAAACGAAATTTGAATCCTTGAACGGGCACTCTGCTTTGCAATTTCGAAGTATGGCACATTAAAAGTAGATTCAACATGCTGCAGATAAATGAGGGGAGGAGAAGAGCTGAAATATGACCTTTTTTAGGTTTCTCAAGTATTAACATTTATGCATTAGTTCATTAGCTATAATTATTCTTTTGTTATGTACAAATCAGGAAATGGATTTAGTAGTGCTATCAGGTTGCCAAATAAGATTAGGCCTTCCACAGGAAAACATGCTGCCAATGTGTAAATGCCTGAATCTCTAGCAGTAGCTAGATGAGATGAAACATGATACTGAGCAATGAACAAAGAAGCGGAAAGAAGCCTGGTTTGCTGTGAATATTTAAATTGTAAAACATGTGCATAAATTATGGCAAAAGAGATCCCACCTAAAATTGATCCCCCCAAAAAAAAGCTCCCTCAATTTCTGAGCAAATGAAAAGATATAGCATGCTAAATGAAATCCATGATTTCAGCATTAAGTTAAGCTCAACTGATGTCATGCAAACTATCTTGGAATTTAAGAAACAAACCTTTGACATTCTACGCTCATAGCTTTCCTTTGCAGGGCCCACACAATCCCTTATAAAACTTCGGTTGCAGTGAAGAAAGCCTGCATTGAACTTTGCCATGGAAGGAAGCTTCAAGACCTGAAGGTGATCCATTTTATCTTCACATTCCGAAAAACATGCTTCACACAGCTTTGATGATTGATACTCATTAGCTAGAAGGAAGTTTCTGTACACCTACAAGGTACACCCTGTAAGTATGTAAATATATTATCTTTTATAAGTGATAGAAGGTGAAAGTTGATTACAGGGTATGTAAGAGATGCCCCTTGGTTTTAAAAAAGAGAGAGATGACACGGAAAGGAAAGGAAAAACCAGGAATTCCATATCAGAGTGCATTTTCTACTTGTCTAAAATGCTACCCAAACAATTATACTGCTTAGACTACATGCATATTAAATATTCGTTCAAATAGAACATCAATTATTTGAACATCAAGTACTGTTAATGAACCTTTTTAATCTCATCATCAAGCTTTAGGATTGACCGAGCAGCGTGGTGTTTACCAAAGTGCTGCTTATCAAAGAGCATTCTAGCTTGATCATTTGCCACGTCATGAACTTGCTGCAGTTTGTCTACTGGTACTGGTAGACCTAAGCCATCCATTTTCTCCCTATACACCTTCAGACATCGTTCAAGAATGGCCTTATTGAAAGTTTCAACAAGAGATCCCATTGATGGAATCTCTCCTTTATTCAAAGCCTCAAGAATCTGAAACAAGAGGAAGAGGTTTTAAAAAATCTAATGGATCAGATACATGTCAATTATAACCACATCAAGTATTTTACCTGCCGCAGGAAGGACACAAACTCCTTCCCATTTAGAGTTCTCCCCTGCACAACTTTTGGTTTTATGATGGATGCAACGACCTGCTTCAATTGCTCCCGCCTTTTTACATATAAAGGGTCAAGCTCTTTGTCCTCCATGTTGCATAGCTTTGTTCTTCGCAGATGAGGCTGTAAAAAAATGGAACCATGATGCCTTTTTTGGGTATACACACAGCACAAGACAGAAACATAATCATTAAGAGAGCAACTACACAACGGTATACCATTGTGACATTATAGCAACAGGTTTCATCAAGTTTCAGGAAGTTCCATGAAAATATGTGAAAATGTTTCATGTTTCAGTGAATTTCCTATGTTTCTAGAAGTTTCTAGAATATTCCAAGAAAGTTTCAAGACCAGGTTTCAACAAAGTTTTAGATTTCTGAAGTCAAGTTTCAACCAGTTTCATCAAAAGAGTTTTAAAAAGTTTCAGTAAGTATCAACATGTTCCGTCAAGTTTCAACCCAAAAAGTTTCAGCAAGTTTCAACCCAACGTTTCAAGAAGTGTCAGCAAGTTTCAATAGGTTTCATAAAGTTTCAACCCAAATTTCACAAAGTTTTAGCAAGTTTCAATAGGCTCAACACAATTTCTAAAAATTTGGATGAGCTTCAGAAGAGTTTCTTGATATTTTCATAGGAAATCACACAAAATTTCAGGAAAAAAAATATCAAAACCAAGGAATTTTTGGAGGTGGTGAAGGACCAAACCAACATTGGCCTCAGCAAGGTCACCAACAATATCATCACGAAGCTCGATGTCCTCTATGTCAAGGACACCAACCAAGCTAACGAGCTGGCCAAAGGGCATGACATCCGGGCAATCCTCTACCTCACCTCTGAATCCTACACACACGGCGGCGGCGGCGTGGTAGGGTGCTCTCTCTGGCACCAATGACTGTTGTCACGCTTAAGCCGCTCCTGCTTGGGCACCGCCTAGTGGCCGACAGCAAACCCTCCTTCCCACCGCAAGCTCCAAGCCATGACCGTGGCATCTACCTCCTCAACCTCTCTAACCTCCGCAACGAGGACCACTCCACTTTCGTTCGCACCTACGCGTTTTACCTCAACTAGTGCCTTGAGTTCTTCATCTAAACAACGGCGGGCTCGAGGATAGCAAATTCGGCAAAAGGCTCAAAGACGTCGTGATGCGGATATGCATAAGTCTAATACTTTTTAGTTTAATGTCTTAATTAACTAGAAAGAATTACTAAACCGTATCAAATATCAATAGGTGAATTTTCTCCTTAAGCAATCTTTGCTATATTTACATGAGAAATATATACTACTTAATAGTGTGTGTTTGCTTGTTGTTAGGTACGAAGATTGCGAGAATATCAAATGGAGCCAAATTGCGTTGATAAACCATGGTGGAACCCAACGGGGGGTGAGGAAGGATGGGAGCCACATGGGGGATCAAGAGAGCAACCATGACCACATGGTCCACCCCATAAGGCCAGGGCACCAAGCCCATGCGGCCAAGTAAGGGGAGAGCAGCCCATATTGCCACGACGCCTATTTCATGTAGCTAGCCCAAGAGGGGAGGTGCATGGGCCTAAGTAGGAAGCAAGGGCACTGGACCAAGGTGCAAGGAGACAAGGCCAAGCCCAATTCGGACAAGACATGGAAGCAAAGGAAGAGATAAGGCTAAATTAAAGTTGTTGAGCAAAAGAGTCCAATTCGGAATGCCAGACCAACCGAACTTAAAAAGGCCATAACTCACACATACGAACTCGGATTGAAGCGTTCTTGGACTTGTTTAAAAGCTTGGAACGTCCTCTCTATTTCACTCCATTACTAGACCTCTAAAATCGGCTTCCTTCTATTTTTAAATTGACCAACATGCATCAGCTTCCAAATTGGCCGAATTAGATTAGGAATTTGAGTTAGAGATAGAGTCCAAGTGGGTGGGATCCACCTTGGCTGGCCCTACGCCATGTTGCACGCCCCCCATGTTTCTTTTATATATTTGTGTTATTCTCTTCTGTAAAAGAATACCACAATTGATAATATACATCATATACGCTTGTTCTTCCTCATTGATGTTGCACACACAATAAAGCGGGGAATTGAGCGTTGCTTCTTCCTAAGATCATTCTGTCTTTCCACTATAAATTGAGAGATCGATAATACTTCATTTGGCAGTCTTGTGAAATACAACACGCGTGTGATCTTGGCGAATCAAAGAGTTGTAAGCCCATTGCAACTAGCAGTGGGGCATCAGCTGGTATTCATCAAGAGAGTACGTAAGCTATCCTTTATCCTACGTTGTGAAGATCGGGCAACCTCTTATCACGTTGGCATGGGAGGAGTGGATGCCCTCGCCATGGGTAGGTCGAAGGAGGTGGGGAGGAGTGGATGCCCTCGCCATGAGCAGGTGAGTGATGGGAGGAGTTGATGCCCACCATGGGCATGTGAGAGGAGGTGGGAGAAGCCATTGATGCCCTCGCTATGGGCAAGTGAGAGGATGTGGAGGAGGAGGTGGAAGGAGTGGATGTGTGGTAGGGAGAAGGGGATGGCTTATCCAAACAGGTTGGATCCTCGTGTCGTGCGTTGGATTCGATCGAACAGCCTTGCCTTACAGTTCAAACGGTATATGGTTCTGTAGTTTTACTCTTTTCTCAAACATTAATTGATGGGAGCGACTATATAACGATATACCATTGTAATGGTATAGTAAGAGGTTTCATCAAGTTTCATGGGGAGCCATTAAAACATTTGAAAAGGTTTTAGGTTTCAATGACTTTCGCGCATTCCTAGAAGTTTCTAGAAGATTCCAAGAAAGTTTCAAGACCAAGTTTCAACGCGTTTCAGATTTTTGAACTCAAGTTTTAACAAGTTTCGCCAAAGAGTTTTAAGAAGTTTCAACTCCAAAAGTTTCAACAACTATTAGCAACTTTCATCAGGTTTCATCAAGTTTCAACATAAAAGTATCAAAAAGTTCTAGCAAATTTCGTCAGAAAAACAAACAAAAAAATCCCTAGCATGCTCACTTGCATTCACCAAAAATCTCTTTTCCCTCGCCAGCACCACCGCTTCCCCAGCGTGAAGTTGCCTACGATGTGGTCAGAGTCAGCATTGAACCTCTCTGTGACCCAGATGAAGAGGCAGGTGAAGGTTGCGAAATCCAGTGGATCCCGTCACCGGCAACGAGGAAGATGATCAGATCCGGTGAATCCCGTCACCAGTATCCTCCTCCCGCCATGCCTCAGGCAAGATTCGTGGCAATGCGCGTCGATTTAACAACATGAAAGAGCACTGCCGCTCTTACTAGCCTATGGCACCGCCGGCCATGCGCTGCGAGCACCACGGCAAACACCAACCTACAACCTGCCTCGCGCAACTAGCACCATTGGAAACCATAGCAAGCCCACCGCACCACCGACAGCGGCTTGCCGGGCACATACCACAACCACCACCAAAGCTAGCCCTAAGTGCTTCTCTTTTTTTTCCCTTTTCTTTTTTGCTCCTCCTTTTCTCTCGGCTGATGCCGACCCTTTCCTTTTTCTTCCCTCTTCTTTTCCTCTGCTGGGTCGACTGCACTCTCTTTCCTTTGCTCAGCCAGCCACACCCTCTTTCTTCGACCTCTCTTTTCCTCTCCACCTCCACAATTTGACCAAGCCACCGGCCACCTGCTTCCTCCACCACCCCTCCATCTCCTCTCTACCTTGTCGATCTACTACACCCAAGCCAGATCTGATGCTATGGCCACTATATTAGGTTAGGATGTGGTTGGCTGTCGCGCTTGGTCATCATGGATTATGCGTGACTTCGAGACGTGCGGATTCCAAGCTGACGGTGGTTGCCGATCCACACCATGCGACTCAGCGGCTGTTCGATAGCGGCAACCGAGCGATGGCCCATGCAATGTCCCTGGTGGCGACGACCCACACAACCCGACCAGCTGTGGCATGCTCCTGTGCAACGTGGAGGTGGCGGACCACGCGCGAAGGGGTAGCTGCGGCTGGCGGATCGACTATTGTGGGTTTTTTTCGCTGTAGGATTTTGATAGCTCTCATACCATGTTGGAAATTTGAGGAATAATCGTGTCTTTGTGTCCCATAGGATCCCCACCCCCTTTATCTATAGCGTCAATCTCAACCGTATTACAACCAAACTTTATCTCTAATTTATCTCTTAACTTTGAATCCTATCCTCATATGACTCCGAGTCGCATACGACTTGACTCTATCTCCAACAGTTACATAACCACATAACAACAAATATTGAACACTCCAAAGTGCTACCGTTGAGCAGCCAATGATAATGTAAATAACTTTAGTGAGAAGTCATCAGAGATGCACCTGGGGCAAGCTAAAAGCAGTGCTGTTGTTGCCCATAACTGCCAACGAATCTCTAATTTGATTAACCTAGAAACACATAGAAAGCAAATTCTGTAGAGAGTTTGGATCTCATATCTTCTGTTCAAAGGTGTAGATTTCATATATAACTGTACCTCATTAATATATTTGTCCCCTGCAGAAATATATACAAAAATGCACATCAATTCAACTATGCATAAGACATCTATGGATGCTCAAATATCATTAACCTAACAAATAGTCACTGAGGCTGCCTGAACTAACCATTATCATTAGGCACCCGCTGGAGGGCTTCATTGACCATTTGTTGAACAGATTTTCCTTCTGCTCACAAAGTCAAAGCACTATCAGAGGAAATTTACATATATTACCGAGTAAATACAGTTTACAAATAACAAAAGAGTGATAAGACAAATATCAAACTTTTGAGACAAATGAAAAAAATAGAAGCATAACTTCAGTGAAGGAAATACTTGCTATTTGGAACCAAAATATCATATCCCATGCTATAGTTCAAGACATCATTATATCAAGTCCTAAGCTCCTAATTACTTCTGAAATAGGTACCCCAGTCACAACACGTACTATCATTGGCATCTCCATAATATAGGTGGCATCAGCTATTGACTCAAAAGCCCATTGATTCAGCAAGCCATTAGGGCAAAAGACTTGGAACTAGGTACAGAGCAATTGCCGTTGCCCCCCCCCCCCCCCCGGCGTCAATTAGATTAACCTCAACAAGGTACCCACCATTTTGACCAACATTAGTACTACATCATAAATAAACAGTAAAAATGTTAACATACTAAATTCAAACTATGGAGTATGGATACCCTGGCGGTATCAAATGGAAGACAGGCACATATCATTATAATGTCACAAAGTGTTCAACAGAAAGAAAGGACAAGGTAGGCATTTTCAAGAGTTGGCTCCATTTAGCTTTTACAATCATATATCCAAACTCCATTTTCATTTCATTAAAAAAAGGCAAGATATTGGCATTTGGGAATGAAGTAATTTTAATGGTATGTGATCACGCAATAACCGAGGTGGCATGAATTACAGCTCTTATTGGTCCGTTCATGGCTTCATGCCACCGTATCTCTTTCAAAACGTGGTATGCTACGCTTCACAAATTACTACAACACACATTGAGATCCAAACAGAATGGGCATATACTCATCTGCAGTTTATCACATGCAGTGCAGAACAATCACCAAAAGTCATAACTAGGTTACATTCATACGCCAGTCTGAATTTTTGTATAAACAAAATGAGAACTGTTACAGAAATCATGCTAATAGTAACAACAATCAAAGAGGCAACTTACGGAGGAAATCCCTCTGGATGAGCCAGAGAAGCTTAGCTGGCTCAAAAGCAACATCTTCACCCTGAAGAAACAAGCAGCATATCCCATTAGGAGCTGTAGATATTCCTATTATGCACACTTAGACTCAAGAAAATGGAATATTACCTTCACTCTGCTCATCACCAAGCAGCAGAACAAAAATTCAAGGAAAATGTTAGTGTTAGAAAAGAATAAATTGCAAACAGAAACATAGAGAGATAAACAAACCTTCCATAAAATTCTTCAGCAATTTCAACAGCAAACGAGAGCCTAGATATATCAGCTTCACGGACCTGTAATGTCACACAGCAAGTAAATTTAATACGCACGCCCCCGAGAGAGAGAGAGAGAGAGAGAGAGAGCACCGTCTCAGGAAGGTTGTAAACAAGCACTGAACTTAAGACAGTTGCCAAAGCAAATATCCTGTCATGAAAGAAAAAGATTCCAACAAGCAACAACAATAGTGATCTTTCAATCCTAGAAAAGGTAAATCAGAAATAGGTACACAATTTATTTCTAGGCACAAACCTATCATCATATACATTTGATTTCCCAACACTCTCAAATCCTTCTGTGTCAAGATAAAGGACAGACACTTTGGAACCATCAACATCCATCTCAACAGGTGTACCCCAAACCCATATACCTGCAAGAATAGAACATGTATGATCATAAATTGATAAGCTCCAAATCAACAAATAGACAAGACAGCTACAAGAACATGAATCCAGGGAGGCCTTCTTGCAAAAAAAGAAGGAAACAAACTTCACCTTTAGTTTTAGTATCTCGCATATGGCCAACTCCAAAACCTGCACAGTTAAGTTTATCATGTTCTCAATAATCCTAATATGCATCCTATGAAATCCATGCCTTGTAATACCAGAATCAGCACCTACCTTTATCACACGATAAGGATAGAAGCTGGTTGAGGAGGAAAGACTTTCCAGATCGATATGGACCAATGACCTGTGTTGGCAAACAATTGATCATTGAGGTACTGCGCTCACAATTGTGTCCAAACACACTTTAGTATTGTGCTTTGGCATATTCAAGAATACAAAGTAGCGAAAGAGTTAAAAGGTCTGCCAAATTATAAGTTCAAACTTACAGCAACAACAGCGATAGGAGTGTCAATCTTTCGAATTGCATCTAGACCTTGTTCTGAGAGACGGAGTTTAGTGTGGCCATAATCTGGCTCCACGATTGGAAACCTGTATAAGTATATATAGTCAATACTCAACAGCAGCCAATTCTGCGAACTTCTAGCATGTGCCTCCTTGCGAAGCATCAGTAATCAATGCAACGGTGTTTCAATGATCACAATGGAAAGTTCAAAATCATATTAGTAAACGAAGTTGTTTGCATCATGATTGTACAGACTACGAAAGTGCTCGCTTCTATCCTCTCAGTGTACCCTCCAGTTTGCTTTCTCACTCCATATGTTATACATTGTGGGTGTGGCGGTGTGCCATGATGCCATCATCTATCAATAGAAAAAAGGTGTGGATTCTTACTGATCTAGCAAAATTTGAGAGAAATTAACCAACTACCGGCTATCCGGATGAACCATAAGGGTAGCACATCTCTTCACCAGAGTATGTTCTAGTTCCCAAAAAAACATCAAGCAGCAACATTTATTAATTAGCTCCAAAACAAGCATAATTTATCAAAGCAGCCATTGTTTGTGCAATCGAAGTCCAAATTGCAATACAGCTTGCAAGGTGCAACATTTGCACCAGTCCACAAGTCATTCACTAACAAAATGCCAAAACATCCGTCATATTGGCCTTTCGGCATGCACGAGTCACAAAGTACCAACCACCTATTATTCCTGGACGTCTCACCAAACTTGTTATTTTTTTTTCGAAATTTGGCTAGGAGCTCAGGCATTCAGTATAGAAGAAGAAGAACAGCTGGGCTACAAACGCGCACACACCTACGCACGCACGCGCACACCCGCGCTGCACGCCTGCACCCGATCCCGTGCGCACCCGGGCGAGTCCGAGACTCGATCCGGGCGGGCTGCTCGCACACCAGCGAAGCAAACCAGCCGAGCCTTCGCTCGTCCGCCAAACTTGTTATTTTAACTCCCCTTCAATGGCGACATGAGAAACAAATAACGAAACTGGGTGGGATTGGGAAACGAACAACGAACCGGAATTAGCACGAGAGCACCTCATTGCATCGTCCGAATCACTGAGCGTTTCCCATTCTTGCCCTACGACACCGTATCATCGCGTTGCATGCATCGCGCAAACCATCCTATCCACGGTTCGACCAACCAATACACGCGCACGCACAAACCTGGCAATAGACGCAACCCAACATTGCGCAACAATCCGAAACACAAGCAACGCAATCGCTACCAAGTTACCAACAGGGCACAAACCCAGAGCAGAATCCGAACTTACGCGCGCTGCAGCTCGTTGGGATCGGGATCTCCGGCGGCCGCCGCGGCGAGCCAAATCAGCGCCACCGCGCAGATCCCTGGGGCCCACCTCCACCCCATCTCTGCCCCCACGGCCAAGCGCCTCCTTCTTCGTCGCCCCCCTCCTCCCAGATCTCCACCCAGCAAGCGAACACGACACCCTAGGCGCTCCAACGTGGCGAAGCGAGCGGCGCAATGGCCGTCCGTCACCTGGGCCCCCGGCGCCGCGGCGAGGGGAGGGGATCCAGCAATGGGCAAGGGGAGCGAGCGGGTGGCGCGGGGATCTGGGTGGCCAGGGTTTTGGCGAATGGATTCGGGGTTGCTTCGATGAGAGGGGATTGGAATCGGAGACGTCGACGAGGTCGCGGAGTAGTGGGATGCGAGGGAGGAAATTTTGGCGAGTGATGCGAGCCTCGCCTCGCTTCCGTATTTAAGCGGCAATTGTTTTTTGCTCCTCATATCACGTGATTAATGTCGTTAATCCTGTTATTAGGGCGCGTTAATTGGTCGTTAGTGCGAGTGACTGGTTGAACTCAACATCCTAAAAATTTCAAATTTTTTCGCATACAAATACATATGGAAAATACCCGTTTTGGATCATGGTGCTTAAAACTGTGGTGTCTCAGTAATTACTATATATATATATAAATATATATATATATATATATATATATATATAAATATATATATATATATATATAAAAGATGATTTAAGAAAAAAATCGTTCATATATTTAATTGTTTGGATGAAATCATCTCATTTTGGACCTAGTAATATAAATTTAAGAAATATTCTCTATAAACACTAAACCATTTCATTCATCCAAAACAATAGAATTAAATAATATAAAACCATCACATCCCATTCAACTCATCGCATCAATTAAACCCACACTAAATCGAGATCTACATGTGAACTCACGTAACGTGCAGGCGTTACTGACTGTTTGGACACTCTTACCATTGCTTGTGTGTGGGCGAGAGCGCTGAACGGACGGTGGTTTCTTCCACGTGTTACACGAGAGGATCGTTCCATTCTGCTAATGAGCAGAAAACTTTGCAGGGCTCGAATGATGCGAGGACGCCGAAGATCCATACACACCCAGATAGGGGTGAAACGGTACGGAAACGGTCGGTAAATAGCTGTTCCGTTTCCGTTTCCACATTTTTTACCGGTAACGGAAACGAAATCGGAAACCCCGGAAACGGATACGGAAACGGATAGTATCGGAAACGGAAGCGGAACGGAACGGAGCGGAAACGAAAACGAAAGCGGAAAATTCCATAAGGATGTAGTACACTAGTACAGTAGTACATGATCTGTCCAAAATTTCAAACATACCAACTCATAACATGATAGCAAGCACATATAATTCCACTTCATAACATAATAGCAAGCACATATAATTTCACATCATAATATAATAACAAACACATATAGTTTCACCTCGTAACATAATGGCAAACACATATAGTTTCACATCACAACGTAATAGCAAGCACATATAGTTCAACATCACAACGTAATAGCAAGCACATATAGTTCAACATCACAACGTAATAGCAAACGGACATAGTTCAACATCACAACATAAAAATAAACACATAGTCCATCATATTCATATCAGTCCATCATGTTCTAAGCTATTTGTCGCCATATTAGTCCATCATATTTTCGTCCATATCAGTACCATCAACATCCTCTTGCTCCTCCAACTGCAAAGGCAAGCACAAAACAATATTAATCTTCTTGAGAAGACAAATAGAAGCACATTAAACTGAAATGTTACTTGATTTGCACAATATAGTTTCAAAGTTAGTTAAGAATGGTAAACCGTTTCTATCGCGCTTGCAAAATGTCTCTCAAGGCTATCCACATCCAACTCAGTCATCATAGATGCAATGGTACCACCTGAATGATTAGTAAAAATTGATTAGACTTAAATATTTTCACATAATGAACGAACTATTGAAGTAGCACCGGGAGGCTCCAGCAACAGAAGTGACTGACTCAAAGGCAGAGCAGGTGATGTCGCGCTTGCACTTGCACTTGCACTGCTGCTCCTACTTGCAGTATTGTCCATGGCTATCTGTTACATTGCACATAACTACATAAGTGGATAGCAAGAAATTGACAAAGGTTGTATTGTAACACGAAATTTGCTACTTTATAAGTTGACAAACTAAAACATCATTTTCAATCTTTCATTACATGTACAGCTAGCTACCTCTAAAGCCAATTCCATAAGATTCATCACTTCTGGATATGTGAATCTCGCATGGATCATGGTATATTGATCCCACGGCACAACTCAAATTACAAAAGAAAAACACACATTTTATCGCGAGAAGTTATGCTCGCCCTACAGGAGAAAGAGGCGGCCGGTGGGGCACATAGTCGGGCCGGTGCTCTACGCTCACCGCTGCCAGAGTCTTGAGCTTATGATTGGCAAGGAGTGCATGCTCTTGCGACGCTTGCATACCTACCTGCATCCTGTTAGGGTACCTGCCGTGAAGCAAAACTATACACATCGCAAAAGCCTGAAGCAAAGCAATAGATGATCTGAATTCAACTGTGTATAACCCTTCTTTAAATGAAACCATACTGAATTGATCATTCATGTGGAAATAGTACACATTAGTTACTTCAAAGCTATTACTTCAAAGATAGCACTCCTTGCAGGTTGCATAGGATTACACGTGAATACAATATTTTCGATTGCTAAATCCATGCCTTATCTGAAATCTAAAACCTCCCAATTACAATGAATACAACTATTTTCGATGTCTGCCAAAACGCATGCATACAGATCAAAAACGAACACCAACCATTGCCCTTCATTCATGAATCAGGAACGAACACCAACCATACAGATCTGAATTGATCATTCATGTGCCATTGCCCTTCAATCACACCCAAATAAGCAAATAAATGTGCTAAACACCAACCATACAGATGGGGTTGTCAGTCACCTGGCGACGAGGTCGGGGCCGGCGGCGAGCCTGGCGAGGAGGTCTCGGGCGACGCGGCTGTGGGCGGCATGGCGAGCTCAGCGACGAGGTCGGGCGACGCGGTCAGGATGGCGCGCGAGCCTGGCGAGGAGGTCTGGGCGACGCGGTCGGGTGCCGCGGCTTGGCCTAGGAGGTCGGGCGCCACGGCCGGGGCGAGACGCTGGGGCGCGAGCCGGTGAAGCCGAGGACGCCCGGAGCCATGGAGATCTGGGCGCCGCCGGCCTGGCTGGAGGAGTCGGGACTGAGGAGCGGGAGATTCGCTGCCGCCGCTTACCGCCGCCACCGCCAAGTCCCTAACGGCACAGCCAACACTCCAACAGCAACACTTCAGATCGACTACGGGGTATTTTACTAAAGTTGGAGGAGTACTTGTTGACTAGTATTGGGCTGGGCCACATTCGGAAAATTCCGGTTTACTGTAAACGGAAATTCCGTTCCGTTTCCGTTTCCGTCGGAACCAGCTCTCCCGTTTCCGTTTCCGTTTCCGAAAAAAAACTTCCGTTTCCGTTTCCGTACCGACACTTTCCGATTCCGTTTCCGAAAATGACCTTCCGTTTCCGTTTTTCTTCGGAACGGTCGGAAACTTTCCGTTCCGTTTTCACCCCTACACCCAGACATGTGCCTCCGTAAGAGCGAGAAACTAAACATCCGTCTATTTATTTTCTACCTTTGATCCTGAAATCTAACCTCAAAAACTGAATAAAAAATAAACGGCTCGATTCTAGAAGTTGATTCTTACGATCCAACCCATTTATATACATTAGAATTCACAATCCACTCTATATGTGCTTTTTGGATCTAATTTTTATAGAATCAATTTCTCTACTATTACAATCTATCTAGAATCAATTTTTAAAAAATCTAAATAAAAAATAAACAGACCATTAGATGACAAACTAAACGGGCCTTGCATCTACTAGCCACGTTGTCGTAGCATGTACCCATCATCAGCGACGGCGAGGACTCTGCCGGGCCAGGAAGGAACAAGCCCGTCCGATGCGGCGGCGACCAATCCGCGGGCACGGAAAAAAAAAAGATGGGAGTCCATAGTGGTAGGCAATGGATCACATACTTAGCGCGTGTGTCCGCGGAGGCCCATCCTGCCTCCGATAGCGTCTAGGCCCAAGTCGGGCAAGTCTAAAAACTGGAATTTATTTTTATTTAATATTTATTTTAAATCTTTTTTTCAAATCTAATCGATGGAAATAAAAAATTGCAAAAATAGACACCCATCGCCCCACGTTAGGGCGACGGGTGCCTATTTTTGCAATTTTTTGTTTTCATCGATTAGATTTGAAAAAATGATTTAAAATAAATATTAAATGAAAATAAATTCCTAAAAACTGGGTGAGTGCGTGGCCACTAAAATGAAATCTGCAACACGAACAAATTTTAACCCCCATTATTTACTAATTACAACAAACTCGAGCACGTATTTTTCGTTTAATGTTATTATGCGTAGAGTAATATACCGTAGAGGCGCAGGAGAAAGCTACAAGAATGGAGCATCCAGCAAACCGTGATAGTAGTAGTAGTAAACATTTTATCATGATGCGCTTGTACATTCCATTTTCCCTTCTTTTTACGTGACAGATGCCTTAGCTTCGTTTTGTACCGAAGAGTGGTGGATGCAGGGAGGAGACGTAAAGAAGTTGGAGCATTGGTTTCGACCATCATACCTTTGTCACTTTCTTAGTTCTGTAGTTTTTTTTTCGGTGACCATCTTCAACCGTGTCCCTTTCCCTCTTCCTTTTCCTTCGTAAAGGGATTTCCATTCCCTTCAGCATTCCCTTCGGCGCTCCAACAGATTCCCTTCAGCATTCTGTCAGCGTGCTAGCCAACAGACACCTTCGAGTCGGGTGCTTATAAGGTTCAGACGGGGGGCTTTCGGGGCAATCGCCAATGGAAGGAAGATGAACGGGGTGCCGGTGAAGCTCCGAGGGATGGAGACGCTAGGGTTTACCCAGGTTCAGGCCCTCCGAAGAGTAACAGCCCTAGTCCTGCTTTTCTTGATATTGCCTGTCTTCTAACTTGAGAGTATGAAACCTGCTAACAATGGGTCTAACCCCCTCTCCCATGCACCCCGGCCCCCTTTTATACTTGGGCTCTCGGGGGCACATGGGAGGCTTACACGGCAAGGCACACTCATTACACTGGCACGGGCGCATTTAATGCGCACGTCACTGTTCTTACATCCCATTAATATCTGCCGCAGCCGTCACACCCCCTCCTCGGGCCCCACGTCCGCCAACGCCACCCGTTCCGTCAGGGGGTGAGGTGCTGCCGTGATGTCATACGCAATTAATGCACGCCTGGGGAAGACGTGCCGCCATACTGCATCCTCATTGCTTTGCATTTAATGCGCACGCCTCGCATTAAATGTCCTTGATCAGAGCGCTGCAGCTTTGGGGGTGGACGCCAAGGGAGTGGCCTGCATGCCAAGTGTCTTCTGGGCGACCACCTTGCTGGCGCCAGCAGCGCTTAATCGCCACTTGTCCATCGGCGACGCTGATGGTCGCCAGTGGTGTGGCTCGATCGCCACGCTGGCCCATCTGGCGACCACCTTCCTGGTCGCCCAGAGGTGTGGCTCGATCGCCACTGCCCACTTGGGCGACCACCTCGCGGGTCGCCCAGTGGTGTGGCCTGACTGCCACGCGTCCACTGGGCGACCACCTTCCTGGGCGCCCAGGGGGGGCCTGACTGCCACATGTCCACTGGGCGACCACGCTGGGGAGTTACTGCTTGCCGGAGGTGGTGTGCCCGGACACACCCTGCCCGCCCGGCGGTCTCTTTTATTGCAGGGGAGTGGGGACCCTAGCGTAAAATACGCCGACACATTCCCTTCGTGAAGAGATTCTCTCTCCCATTCCCTCTAGCAAGGGATTCACTCTCCTTTTCCAATACAATTCTCTTTAAAGGAAATCTGTTGGAGATAAGGGGAAATAAAGGGAATGAGAATAAGGAAAGGGGACAGGGAAGGGAATGAAATGAAGGGAATTTATGCAACAGATATCCATGCATTTGGATTATTAATCTTCATCGCTACACTTCCATTAAAAACAGCTTGAAATGCGCTTGCCGTGCCTCCCTTCGCTGCCGCTACCATCGGGCCACTGCCCTGTCGGCGTGGAATCGTACTTTGCTCCCTGGTTTTTCCGTTTATTATTTCTCTTTCCCTGTCTTGCTTAGGCCATGTTTGGATCCCTGGACTAATTGTTAGCTGGCTAAAAATTAGTCCTAGTTTATCCAAACAGGAGGACTAATAGGTGGGCTAATTTTTAGTCAACCCCTCAGCTAACAATTAGTCCATTAGTTGGTGGGAGGGAGCTAATTTGGACTAATAGCAGGTAACACGCTGGGAAAAGTCTGAAATACCCTCGCGTTGGCCTTATCCTCACTTCCTCACCCGTGCGTCCGCTCTCCAGTCCGTTATGAGGGGCAAACATGACTTTTCTAAGAAATTAGCCCAACCATTAGCCATGTATCCAAACAGCCCTGGGCTAATTTTAGATGAACTAATTATTAGCTGACTAACAATTAGCTTTAGCTATTAGCCAACTAATAATTAGCTTTAGGCCATGTTTGGATGGGCTAAAACTAATTATTAGTTGGCTAATAGCTAGAGCTAATTGTTAGCCAGCTAATAATTAGTCCATCTAAAATTAGCTCAGGGCTGTTTGGATACATGGCTAATGGTTGGGCTAATTTTTTAGAAAAGTCATGTTTGCCCCTCATAACGGACTGGGGAGCGGATGCACGGGTGAGGAAGTGAGGATAAGAACAACGCGAGGGTATTTCAGACTTTTTCCAGCGTGTTACCTGCTATTAGCCCAAATTAGCTCCCTCCCACCAACTAAATTGACTAATTGTTAATGGCGTCACTAAAAATTAGCCCACATATTAGTCCTCCTGTTTGGATAGACTAGGACTAATTTTTAGCTAGCTAACAATTACTCCCACGTCTTGGATTTTTGCCCCCCTTGACTTGACACCCCCCCAACTCCGTTCTTCCAAAAGTTTTCATCGCCATGTTTGTTTGCTTCTTTGCCTTCCTTTTATTCTCAAGACCCACATGGAAAGAGAGATGAGCAACGCCTGTCCTTTTGCTTTTACTAGGAGTTTTTTCTTTTCTTTCTACGTGACATTTCCTCCCCTCCTCCATCCTCTATTGGAGGGGTCAGGTTGTCAAGTCTTTTTATATGGAGAAAATGAGAGACAAGAAGGTGATTTTTGAAAAGAAATAAAATTGTCGCGGCAGACTAGAAATGGATCCATCATACTGTGGATATTACTCTGCCTTGTTGCTTGTCAGGCACAACCAGAGAGACAAGGGACAGATTAAAGCGAGTCGCCCTCACAGAAAACAAGAATAGCGATTTACTTCTTCCATTCTCGTGGGATTATATTCTTCGAACAGTTAGTTCAATGCCGTTATTTTCCATATATCATGTTTAATTTTACTTATAAACCACACCATGGTTCTCCTCAGGCTCTGAAATAGATACAAGAGAAGTACAAAACCCACTGTTCGACGATACGATTTTTATAAGTGGAGATTAAATTGCGAGCGTTCCAATGTACTGCAATACACAAATATATATAAGCACATGAAACAAGTATTAAGGAAGCATGCATTCTACTCCCTTCGTTCACTTTTATAAGACTTATTTTTTTGAACGGTTTTGCTCACAAAGGTTTGCATATAGATTAAATGAAACCTTTCCTTCAAACCCCTATTAATTCTCCCACAAACATATGCATTTATTCATTACCACCCACACAAAGTATATCTTTCATCATCTAAGACAATTAAGTGGAGGCATCTAAGTCATTTTTTCTTATACCTTTCTCAATTTCAATACAACTTTAATCCTTGTGCAAACTCAAAATTCGCCTTATAAAATGAACGAAAGGAGTATTAGTTATCATGGAACACAAAATAAAGTCCTTTATTGTAACATCCTAATTTTTGTCTTTTCATGAATTTATGGTGCTTTTTGCATTTTGAGAATTTTCTGAAATTTATTTAGAATTATTTGAATTAAAGCATAATGTTAAATTTATTTTAAATATTTGGAAATTTAAAATAAAATTTTGTTAGAAATAATTTATTTGAGTTCAAAATGTTTCAAAATATTTTTTAGAATTTTTATGATATTTTTACTATTTATTTTGGCTTAAAACTATTTACTAAAATTATTTTAAGTAGAAAAGTTAAGTAATTGCTTAAATAGCATTGGGCTGAAACCCAAAGCACAACTGACCCAATTCGACCCGGTTGCCGCAACCCACTTGCCCGCAACCCTAACCATAATATCTGCGCTGTCAGATTTTGATCGTGTGGTCGTGAGCGTGTCGCGTCGTTGCTTGCTGGAGAAAATGTGAACATGCGAGATGGTGCCACGTCACCATTGCCATGTTCGTTTTGGACTTCGCCGGACTCCGTCGTTTCCGCCGCGCTCTCCACGCCTAGCACGCCTTTCGAGTCACTATTTAAAGCCATTGCCACCCCATTGGATACCTCGTGCACGCCGGCTTGATTGCCTCGCTTCTTGTCGTTCCAGCCATCGTTGTTGATGAGGAATTCATCATTGTAGTTGAGCCATACCACTGTTGGTCATGCGCTCGTGTTGCTGTCAAGCCAGTTCCGAAACATCGAAGGTCGGATATGGGATCTTTGCACCGAGATGTGTCAAAGCCATCGAGAACCGCTGCCAGCGAAGCCATAAATTGTTGCCCGTCACCGGTGAGTATCAACGCCACATCATCGGCATAATTCCTCGTCGTATCTTGTCGTTGGATGCGAATCGTGTGTTCTAGATCTAGCCGCGTGTGTCACGCCGTCACTTCATCACCTCACACACAACCACAGCCGCAAGATCTAGATCAAACAACCCTAGTTGTGCCATGTGTCTTGCATCGGGACTATCCACATAGTGACGCCGTAATCATTGCCTTTGTCAGATCTCAGCTGTCAGTTTTGAATTGTGTGGCCACGATCGCACCACGCACCGAACTAATCATACGCTGCCACGTGTTGCACGAGAGCTGAGGAGTTAGCTGCACCGATTGTTGCTAGCATCATCCATGATGTCAAGCAGTGATGTTAGCCGTGGCTGGTCCCACCTGTTAGAGGCTATATGCTTGGACCGAGTCCACCGTGGACTCGGGTAGGTTCGTAGACCCGATCCATAGACCGCGGGGCCCATGTCAGCCTAATAGGGGATTTTTTTCAGAATAGTTTTTTACTAATTTAATTCATTTTATAATGGCAACATGTCGTGATAATTAGATTTTTCAGTAGAAATTTATTTCGGCTGAAATATCAAAATAGTTGTGACACATATCGAGCCGTGATTAGTCCATGTGTCTAATGACGTCAGCATGATGTCATAATTAGGATTTTCTTTAGAAAAATTATTCGGCCAAAACTCTATTCGGTGCTGACATCAGCATGATGTTATAAATCATATTTTCCAACACAAAAATAATTCTATTAATTCAGCTTATTCTTTTATTTTATTTTTAAACTTTAGAAAGCTTATTCTTGCTCATATGAACTCTGATTAAGGTGATTCTAGAGCCTAAAAATTTAGAAAATTAAGCTCTATTTAATGGTTTTGGAGTTGATATTGCTATCTATTTTTGGTGTTTACTTGTTTATTTATTTGTTACGCGTAGACGTTGAAATGCCAAAGGGATTCAAAGTGAGTTGCTACTTCAAGGACAAGATCCAGAGCAGAAGCAAGAGATTTTTCAAGGTAAGTTGTGCTTTGTCCATTTGATCTCATATTTTAAAAGTTATATTGTTTCAAATGGTCGCATGCTAATTCAAATTAAAAATGATTTAAGTTAATTTGGAAATTGTTAATCAACCCAATTGAATTGTGTCTACCTTGTCATTTGTATGCCATATTCATTTTTTCATCTTAAGTTGATTTAATGTTAGTTACATGCTATTAATTGCCAACATGGGGTGCTAAAACGTGAATAGTGTGCTTAGCCATGCAATGTGTTATTTATATTATTTTGGAAATGCAAATTTAATATTGATTAATGAAATATGGAATGTATTTCTGAAATGATGTGCCATGTGTTGCCACATGATGATGTTGATATGTAGATGCACGTGTTGTTCTACATGGATGTTGACTTGTTGATGTCATGTGTTGCACAATAATCAACTGGGATGGGAAATAATTTAGATGGAGGCAAGTGGCAATAGGCTTTGTGCCGTGGTGGACCTGTGTGGCAATGGGTTGATGAGTGATGTAAGATGTGTGCCAATTGGTTATTTGAGTGTTTGGTGGTACGTCTTGCCTCCGTCAATTAAGGACTTAATGCAAGCCTCCGAACCGGGCCAAACATACAACCACATGTCTGGAATGGGACATACTTAGCTAAGTTACTTATGTCTTAGCATGTGGTATCTCAGGGTGATAGCTACATAGGGGTGTGATTATGGGGGAGGATGTGGTGTACCACGGTCTCACGTCAATCCAACAATATATCAGTCCTATACTTCGGCTCTGTATGAAGGAGGGATAGTGAAGGTAATACTGGAGAGGTTCATGTGTCAGGATAAAATTTTCTAAAATGATTTGTTAGGATCACTTATTCGCATATTCTTGTATGGCGAGTCACGGCAGACGCGATGAGTTGATTATATCTTGTGAGTAAAATGTATAACCCTTGCAAAATGTGTCAAACCTATTCAAATAGATGTGTCCGTGGTATTGGACAATGCTCGAAAATTACAATCAATGGTTAGATTTTGAAAAACAAAACTTGGGAAGGGAGGTTGTGTGCCTTGGTAATATATAAAACTGATTAGCTGTGTGCCAGTGAATCTTGAGAAATAAATGAGAAAGTTACTCAATAATAATATTTGATTTACAATCATTTTAATCTATACATGATAATCTTTTGAAGATGTTGCTTTATACAAAATAACCTAACCAGCTATTGACTTAGAACAATCGATTCATGTAGTTAATTAATATACTTGTATTTTATGCATAATTTGTTGAATTCTTTATGTACTCACTTCCTTGAAACACGCACCATTAAGGTCGATCATGGCTTCCCATTTGCGGTGCAGCGTATCCATGCAAACTTGGGTGCTCGTCAAGAATCAGGTTGCCAAGACCGAGAGCTAGTCTCTTGAGCATGTAGTTTTTGCTATAGCCTGTATGAACTATGCATTCCTTCTAACTTTTGGACGGCATGTATAAATACTAGAACTTGCAGTTTGTACGCATCCATCATCTGCAACTTGAGTAGTATTTTTATACATCACCTCTTCAATACAAATTGCATGAATTTTGTGCAAATGAAGGTGTACGAGTCTGCTTTTCATTCATAACCCAGATGTAGATCATCAAGTCATAATTTACTATAAAACAGCTACCACCTTGTTCCTGCCCTAATCAAAAGTTGATCCATATGGCACATGCATTTCACCTTCTTTTCCGAGAGAGGAGAAGAACAGCAACTTCCCCACACCAATCACACACCCTCTCATGAGGATGAGAGATGTTGAGAAAGACTCATATCCTCCTATCTCTCTCTTTTTTCCCCTTCTTTTCCTTCTGTTTTCAACCCAGGACTCCCCCTTTTCCGGGACCTCACCTCACCCCACCTCCCTCGCGCGCGCCCAGGTCGCTCTCCTTTCTTTCACGCCTTGCATAGCCTCTCTCTCTCTCTCTCTCTCTCTCTCTCTCACTCTCATGACTCTCCTCTCCTCTCTGAGAGTCTGAGTCCATTCCTTGCCTGTGAAGTTTGGTATGAGTTCTGAGTCTCTCTCTTTGAAGGTACCATCGCACTGGAAATGGGACAGCTTTGTGTGTGTGTGTGTGTGTGAGAGAGAGAGAGAGAGAGAGAGATTTTATGAGCAGCAGCTTGCGGTAGGAGGAGGAAGTGCAGTGGGTGGGGCGTAGCTTTCGTGAAAGCGAGACGTGTAAACTGGTTCGGCATTGGCGCCTGTAAGGCTGTAACTGCAGCAATCCTCTAGCGCTGCCTGCCATTGTCACGCTCAGTCTCACACCACACACCACCGGCACCACCACAATATCTTCCAAGCTTTGGCTTCGTTTTTTCTGTTTGTCTATTTCTTTTTTACAAATCTGTTTCTTTTCGACGGTAAAAGCGGAGATATATAGTTACCTGACATGCTCTTATACTATAGCAGGTAAATATATATACTCCTATACCATAACAAGTGAATCTGTCGTGGTTCAATACATAAAAAAAAATATGCAAAGGAGCTGATTTGCCTAGGGCTTCAATATCTCCCTCAACTCGAGCTGCTGCCCGCGAGACTGTGTGACTATGTGGTACGGTGGTTGCTCTCCTCCGAACGGCAAGCGAGGCTGATGACTGTTTAACAGTAGGACGTATATACGAGAGGTGTTTCAATGCTTTTTATGTTTGAAAGTTGCTTATATATTAAATTTTAAATAAAGGATATATATATATATATCGATTGTTTAACCATTCGCTTCTTATAAAACTAGTTACATGCCCGTGCATTGCTACGAAAAACAAAATTGATAACGAAAAATAAATATTAAAAAATAAAAAAATTATTTCACAAGATCAAACATCTATCTTTAACGCTTTCTTAAAATTTGGCTAATTAAAGCAACGCTTCGTTTTTTGCGTAGGGCAATTAAGCAGGGCAATTAATGACGTGGGTAGAACTCATCACTGCCACCAACTGTTGCTTTATAATAGCAGAGATAACAAAATCTTTGCAACCGTATGGAAAATGAATAAAAACACTGCTCCGTATTTATTTACCGTGACGGTGGGCCCATATCACGGGCGGGTGTGGGCCCACTTTCCTGGGTAGGAGGAGGACCAGAAAGAAACGCGGCCAGATGGCTCAAGAGGGAACGACGGGCGACAGTTTCCTCCGGCGAAATGGCGTCCGAAATGCATCTTTTCTGTGCGTACGAAATGGCCACGAACGTTTCGCAAAAAATGGTGGTGCCGAACTACTGGTTGGTGGCCATGGTTGACGTGTAGTAACTAGTACGTATATATAGGTATAGGCATATAGCTAGGTTAGGATATGGATAGGATGAGCGTGAGGACTTTTTTACCAGGCAGCCTAAAAAAATCACAGACCAAGAAAGGGAAGGGATAGATACGAAAGGCACCTTTAAAATAAGCATTGAAGCAACCGATTTTTACCAACGGCTGTGTTTTTTTTTTTTTTTTTTTTTTTTTTTTGCATTTGACGTGCTTGATCCTTGGCCCAAACGCCAGGTGGTCAAAAGGCACGACACCACCACCCACGAATTTCTACCACCAGGTTTCTTCACCGTCCCCGACGTCACTTTCACTTTCAGCCTCACCGTTTCAAGCCCGAGGCTTCGGCTTATTGGGTCTCTTCGCTCGATTTTTTTTTCATGTTTGCTTTCTGTTAGAACGAAATGATAAATTTAGTTCTCTTTTCGACCACCGAATACAATAGTAGACAATATATATGCCTATCGTGCTCTTGTATCGTAGCAAGTCACGTATCACAGTATAAAATCACAGAACTGCTGCAGTAGAGAGCACAACAGGTGACATGTGTCTCCTGCAAGTCTTTTTGCGGTTAGAAAGATGAAAATATTTATAATTTTGTTTAGCTATAGATTGAAAAATGCAAGAAAAAAAGTGCAAAAGGCAACAAAAGGCTTCTTCTAGTTCAATGTGACTTGTAGCATCTAGAGCATCAATCTTGAAACGAAGACCACATGACATATCCTGAGGGAGAGAAAAATATTTAGTTGCTCTGATATCTACATTTGTCATAAGTCTAGATTTTATGAGAGCGACGAAGAAAGCCCTCGGGCCACCTAAGCCGTGGCTCCTAGGATAAAAAAAGCTTCGAAAAAGTTAGCTCAAAGAGCTGATCCACCGGCCCAACATCAACGATCTGGCCCGAAGCTTGTGCTGGTTCCGCCTCTGCCACGAGGCACACAGTTCTATAAGGGCTGTTTGATTGCTTGCATGCACAAGATTTGCATCTATAGATGCAGAATCTTGTTTTTTTCTTGTGTTTGGTTGCCTGCATCTAGTTTTGAGCCTGACTCTCTGGATGCAAGATTCTCCATGCAGCTTGGCACTGGAGATACGTAGAAAATAAGCGTATCTCTTGATGCAGCGCATGACAGCCTCGTGTTCTGCGCAAGGGACCACTGTCAGCCACAATATCAAGCTATGCATGGGGTGCCACGTGGGTATGTAAGTTTCTTTTTTTACCTTTTTGTTTATATCTTTTGATTAACATCTCCGATTACCAAACCGATTTCAAAAATGGGTTGCTGACATTTTTTCGAACAAAACTAGACCACACTTGCTATATAAATTTTAAAATATTTAAATTTTAAAATACATACCTACTAAATACTCAACCAAACACCGTCTCTGGATTTATGTATCCCGTATCCCATCAACTTGGCTGAGTTAAACGGACCAGGCTCGCGAGAGTAGGCAACCAACAGCCCCATTGATTTTTTTTCCCGTCTCGATGGTTCCCTTTCCTTCCGTCACGCAAGATCACATGAGACGGACGGAAAAGGAGGGCCGGGTTTAGTTGGGGAGTACGAGTTGGGTAGCAGAGAAAAATCGTGATATGATCATAGTTTCCGAGTTTTTCGCCTCGCCGGTGTCTCCTGACCGGGGCGCATTCGCCAAGCACGACGCACATTTGAGCTTTAGCCCCAATGGCGAGGCCGCACACTCCGAAGTTTTTCTTCGATCTCCATTTCAACACGATAGCTTAGGCGCACATCTAGAGCTACTTGGTGCTACGAAACAGTGTAATAATCCTTTTGAAGGTTAACAATTCCCTCCGTAGATGGTCAAACACCGCGTTTGTAATCTCGTGCCCAAGAGGAATCCTGAACACATCCATGATGCCGATCAAGCTCCCGTTCCCGGCGTTCGAACGTCCCGAGCTGTGAATCACTTCCGGTTAATTGGGAGAATTATTACCGCGGTGAATGGGGGAGGTGAAGCGAGGCGGGGGGGCAAAGGCGAGAGGGGAGCGAGCAAGCAGCAGCTGCAGCGGCAGAGCATGGTCACGCGATTCCCACGGGCGTCGCGTCGCATTTCGCAACTCCACTGCCGTGGATGCCGCCGCTGCAGGTGGGCACGGCTCTCGAGACTGCACGAGCGGCGTCACGCCATTGCCACGCCACCGCTCGGGCTCAGTTCTCCGCATCTCGCCGCTTATTTTTAATCCAGTTTATTCTTCTCGCTTGATCGGGTGAACGATCGATCATGCTCGCTTGTTCGAGTCCAAATTTTTTTTTTCTCACAGGGCTTTTTTTTATTAAAAATTTAGCTTTTACCAAAACCTTTTTTTTGTTGTTGTTGCAAGTTTAGCTTTTACCAAAACCAAATTGTCCTTCTTGATGTGACAGGCAGTGCCCTTATACCTAGCATATAGATCTATCACGCTCTTGTATTTCTGCAATTTAGCATCAGATGGCACATGTTGTACCTAGCATATAGATCTATCACGCTCTTGTATTTCTGCAATTTAGCATCAGATGGCACATGTTGTTTTCTGATCTTTCCGCGGTTGAGAAAGACTAAATTTATAATTTCGACTAAATAGAGACGAAACTAGATAAAAATAGACCTAAGGGGAAAAAACTGCACTTGTTCATCATGCCCCCATCAACTCGTCTTTTTCCAGAGAAAAATAAAGAATCTTTGCAGACCAGTTGGCGGTCTGAGATGAATCATCAGAAAACCGCACTAGATACGATAGGTTCAAGAGCAAAGAGAACCTGTGGGCTTGTGGCAAAACGTCGTATATTTGCATTACTCATTTTTCATATCTTCCATAGCAATAACAAGTACTAGTACTCGCAGATGAGGTAATTAGTAATTAATCCTACAAGTAGGTTAGGAAGCAGAGGGAGGGGATCATGAGGTTTGCAGCAACCAGGCAACCTCACCCGATCTTCTTCTCTTACAGCTACTGCTACAGTGCTACTACCCAGCAGAAGGTAGGATGACGAATCACAGCTTCACCAAGCCCCTCATGCCGAAACAAAAAAAAAAAAAATTACAGCGGTCAAAAAAGAAAGCAAGGGAAAATAGGTCGCGAGTGTTTCTTCTCTTCCGAAAAAAACCCCGGAAAAACACCAAAACTAGATCCACAAACGGATCGGAGCTCGCGGAAGTTGTTGAGCTAGCAGTAGTAGGTGGTAATTATTGTCCACCGCGCCACGCTCAGAGGACGGCGGCGAGCCCCGGGACGACCTTCGCTTTGGGCAGCTGCTGCTGCTGCGGCGGCGGCGGCTTCTTGCTCGCCTCCTCCGTCGGGCGCCACGGCGACACCACCACCGTGATCTTCTCGCCGCCGCCCTCGGCGGCGGCCTCCCCGCTTTGGTTCCTATCGAACAGAAGCTCGAACTCGCCGGAGAAGCTCGCCGCCGACACTGGCGTCGCCGTCGCCGATGTGTCCAGAGATGCTGGGACGGCGGGTGCTGCGGCGACGACCTTGTCGCCGCAGCGGACGTGCGGGGACAGCCACTTGGCGCGCATGTACTCCGTCTTGCGCCACGGCGGGAAGTGCAGCCCCTTCTTCTTGAGGCTCTGCCGCGCCGCCTCCGCCACGACGGCCACGATCTGCCCGAGACGGTCCGGCGTCCCCACGAACAGCGGCGGCAGCGCCTGCAGCGCCGCACGGTAAGCCTTGGTGGACCGCGCCACCTCGAACTCCGACCGGAAGTCCACCTCCACGATCAGCCTCACCCCATCCCGCACCACCGCGTCGATGTATTCGTGCTCCCCTGCGCGCATAGATAGATTTCGCCGCCACGGTCAGCGCCGGCCATAAAGGGGCATCTTTTGAACTGAACTGAGGCAGGTCAGGTGGGTACCTGCTGGGTAGGAGGGGGTCTTCTCCCACCGCGACTTGCAGACGGCGGCATCGTAGCCGAGGTCCCTGAGGCCGTCGGCCACCGCGCGGCGGCACTCCGTCTTGCCCTTGCAGCACCTCTCCGCGATCCTGGACGCGTCCGCGAGAAGGTTCCGCTCCACGACGCTCGCGCTCTGCACCAAACCCTGCCACGAATCGCACGCAAAGGAGACAAACCCTTCATCATTTCAATGCGGAAGGCAAGGCGAAAAATTGCAAAATTTTCATCTAGGGGTTCGCGTGCGGATTGCGAATAATTGCGTCGTACCTTGAGAGCCTCCAAGGTGTCGCCGGCCGCGGCCGTGGCGGGCGCGGAGGCGTGGTGCTTGGACGGGAGAAAGAAGTCCTCCTCGTCGTCGCTCTCCCCGTAGTTGCTGCCATTGAAGCAGTTACAGCGCCCACGGGGCGGTCGCTCGACGGCCGCGGCATCCTCCATGAAGCTGAGCACCATGCCGTCGAGCCCCACCGACCCCGGCTCCGCTTCGCCACCGGCGCCATCGCCGGCGCCGACGGGGGGCTTCTCGTCCTTGTCCCTCTCCTTTCCATCCCCGGCGAGCCGCTCCGACGCAGAGACCCTCACCAGCAACCTCCGGAACCTCGAGACCCTCGGCAGCGGTTTCCCCTCCATGGCACCGTGGTGGTGGTGGTGGTGGCCGTTCTTTACCTGGAACGGCATCGATCGCATGAATCCTAACCACTACAACCACACCATCCCGCCCAATCCCCAACTCCCTAGTAACCACCCAGAGTGCCAGACCAACACACCACCACCTGTCCAAAACCAACCACTACTCCCACCGCGCAGCGGGCGCGCACTGCTGTCCTTACTCCTGCGAGTCGCCGGAGCCGGCGTCCATTTCCGGCGAGCGGCCGAGACGCTCCCTCTCTCTGTTTTTCTCTCCTTTTTTCACAGTCTACACGCTTGGCAAGAGAAGTTAACCACCGAGCGAGAGGAGCTCAGACGGGACGTGGTTGGGGGATTTTAACGGGCTCTGGTGGGGCCAGGATAACGTGGCGGAGTAGGGGAGCCGCTGGTCACCAGATGGTGACACGCGTCCCGCTCGGAGGGAGCACGGCGTTGCAGTTTGCTTGGGGGTAACAAGAAATTACAGGTTTGACCTCCGAAGTTTCGTTGGTTTTCTGAGCCACACGTTGGGAGTGACAGAGGTAAGCTGGGGATTTCGCGGGGCAGGGATGGATGGCGTGTGCGGACGTGGGAGCGGCAGGAGTGGAGTGTGGACTGGATGAGGTGTTCTACTGCCACCGACCCGTTTTCCCTTCTCTATAGCTGCAGGAAGTACACATTAACAGTGTACATACAGTAAAAATATAAAAGTATATAGATGGGAGCGTTGAATCGAATTTGAATGATTTAGATCTAGATCGAATCTCATCTCCTCCACTTAAATTGCGAAATTTTGTAATTTTTCTAAGAAATTATGTGTAAAATGTGTTAAAGTGAAGGAGATCCACATAGATCTCGACTATTCAAGTTCGATTCAATGTCCATATTTACCTATTTTTATTATTTCATCATATGCCTATTTTCACCGTATACTTCCTCTGTATCTCTTCTTATGTAAAAGAGAAATCTATACGTCATCTTTCACTTCTCGCACACACGCTTTTGTTGTCGCATAAAAAAACTACCCACCACATAAAACTGATCAAAACTGTTGGAGGGAACGTCATGTCAGCGCCAATCCCTCACCCTAATCCCACATTCCCTTCCGCCTGTTGTGAAACAAATAGAATCCTGATCCATATTTAGAAGGACTCTATCTATTGGTGGACGAATCCGAATCCATTTCTATAGTGTTTTTTCTATATATTGGGTATTGCCTTGTACAAAAAAATCAATCCAATAAAGATAGAACTTTGCCCCTTATACTTTCGCGTGTGCTTCCTGTTTTACTCGTGTGCTCGTGTAGGCGTGCTATTCATTGGTGTGGGTGAACGATTACATTTTACAACACATTATCACCACTATTGTTCTACGTGGGTCATTGGTGATCATCTACCTGCATTGAGTTCATTCTGCGACACGTGATCATCCCGTCGCAAGCTCTATGTAAATTCAAACTGCATTTGTCGATCGCTCATGAGCAATCATACTAAAATCTACAGATTAGTTTTAGATTCCTAGTCAATCTAATCTATTCACGAATTTACTGTTCATTAAAAATATATAGGGGTCTCGGCGCTAGCGCTCGAAGCGCCCGCGCTCGAAGCGCCCGCGCCAGCCGTGCCGGTGAGCCACCGTCGCACCCCTGGCATGCGGCCACGTCGCCTCCGCGCCGGCGTCGGCGAGCCACCACCGCACCACCAGCCTACGGGCACGCCGCCTCCACGCCCTCGGTCAGCAGTCTAACCGCCACCGGCCTCTATGCACACGCACTTGATCTCCCACCACCGGCCATACGGTGTCCGCAGCCCCTAGCCGCGCCGCCGCCGACCGCACCAACCTTTGGCCCTCGACTCCCCGCAGACGCGCCGCGCACCGTAGGCGCCGCTACACCAGCCTCCGGGCCTTGGCTTCCCGCTGCTACGCGCAGGCCCGTCGCACTCCTCCGGCCACACGCCTGACCCCCGCACGCGTCGCCCTATGCGTCGCCTCATGCGATCAAACCCTGCCACGAATCTTATTTACCTGCAGTAAACGCACCTGAAAGAGAGAAAAATACCCTTGGAGGATATTAAACCCACTCTTGCCCCTCGTGATAAAAAGAAGGGGATGCCTCCATATGCACGGGACTCAATTTTGACGTCCGCAGAAACAAAGGGCCGATCAAATGAGATCACTACATGTGACAGTTGAAGAAGCTCAACCTGGAGATGGTAATATCCCTGAAGTGACTCATCCTGAAGATGATAATCCCATCGTATATTTACGAGCACAATCTAACGCTGAGAAGTCGAAACACCCAGACTCCATCGTTGTGGGAAATAACGAGGAGTTGGAAGAAATAAATAAAGAAATACCCACCAATTATGTGGATTTAGGAGAATTATATAAGAGAAAAACTACAATTGTCGACATTTATTTTGCCTCTAAAATTACTAAAACTCTTGAAGTGGATCTAGAACCAAAGTCCACGGTAGAGTGCCAGAAGCACTCAGATTGAGTCAAATGGAAAGAAGTAATCGAGGTAGCACTCGCTTAATAAGAGGAAAGTTTTTGGCCCTATTGATCGACCGAACACCTCATAATGTGTTCTCTATATGATCAAAATGGGTTTTCATCCGGAAGATAAATGAAAATAACTAGGTGGCGATATATAAAGCGAGGCTTATAGTCTAAGGGTTCACTTAGAGACCCAGCATCAATTACGATAAAACATATTCTCCTGTAATTAGTGGAATAACGTTTCGATATTTGATATCAATAGCATCAAGCTTAAATTTAACAGCGCAATTGATGGATGTTGTGATCGCATATTTATATGGATAACTAGACACGGATATTTATATGAGAGTATTTGAATGAGTCAAAGTTTCGAACCTAATAATCGCAACATGTATAGCGTCAAATTGCAGAGATCGCTATACGGATTGAAATAGTCGGTAAGGATGTGGTACAACCGATTTAGTGAATTCTTCTTGAAGAAGGAATATTCAAATAATGATGATTGTCCCTGTGTGTTCATAAATAAATTCCAGAATGGATTCTGTATCATCTCAGTATATGTGAATGATATGAATATCATCGGAACCATAGAGAAGATAAATGAAGCAAGTGCTTACCTTATGATGGAGTTGGAGATGAAAGATTTGGGTAAAACCAAATTTTGCTTAGGCCTGCAACTTCAGCATTTCCTAGAAGGAATTTTTGTTCACCACTCTGCTTATACTAAGAAGGTATTGAAAAGATTTAATATGGATAAATCTCATCCTTTAAAAACCCCTATGGTTGTAAAATCCTTTGAAGCGGATAAAGATCCATTTAGACCAAGAATAGAAAATTAGGGAGTTTTAGGATCTGAAGTCCCACATTTAAGTGCTATTGGTGCACTTATGTATCTCGCGAATTGCACAATGTCTTATATTGCATTCACAGTAAATTTGCTAGCAAGACACAGTGCAGCCCTAACTAGAAGATATTGGGCGGTGTCAAGACTTAGATACCTCCAAAGTACCCAAGATCTTGGTTTGTTTTACCAGAAGAAACAAGACTTAACCATGGTGGGATATACGGATGCTGGCTATCTGTCTGATCCCCACATTGCTAAATCTCATATTGGTTTTGTGTGTTCTTTGTAGTGGTGCAGCCATTCCTTGGTGGTCTTTTAACAGACCTTGGTAGCTAATTCTACCAACCACTTAAAAATTATATCTTTATATGAAGCTATACGTGAATGTGTTGGGCATTATATGGTGCAGCGATTCCATCTTCGGTCATCCTCCGACGATCCCCTAACGTTTAAATCTCCGGCGCTCCTCGCCTAGTCCAGGTCATCCTCCGCCTCACCATGACCAAATAACGCCATCCTGTAACCATTAAAGACAAGAAAACACATTACATAGAATTGTCCAATATGCAATAATCATCCAAAATCAAAATTCAAAAGTCACTTCGCAGATGAAATCGGCACTACCTCCAACTAGGGGCCGGTAGTGCCAATTGTTTGGTAAACTCAGCGAAGAACCCTCTGAAAAAATAACTACCGCACTTTGAGGCCGATAGTGCTGATTGACCGGCAATACCTCAAATGGCTTCATTTTCAAAATTCAATTCTAATCCAAACTCAAACTCGAGCACACTTGCTCAAATAAAGTCATATACTCACCACAAACATGGATATACCTCCACATGGTCTTTCAAATATAACTTAGCATGTTAAGCTATTGTCGTTGGACTTAGCTGCTATGCTCTCGCCTCTGCCGCAGCGCCTGGTTGAACTTCGTCTTGGTCCACACCATAACTTTGATGTCGAGTTTAGCTTAGGGATGGCAAAATTACCAGTGGGTTCGGGTATCCGTGGGTACCCGACCCGATGGGTTCGGGTATAGGTTTGATTTCAAACCCGCGGGTTTCAAATTTCGGGTTCGGGTTCGGGTTCGGGTTCGGTTCTGCACCCATGGGTACCCGAATTAATTAATATAAATTAAAAAGAATGGAAAGTTAATTCAAGATTTTCATGCATCGTTCGAGATGTAAGATGCGGTAACTTTCATGATTATGTACACCATATATTTTTCCTTTAAACATAGAAATTATAAATGAATTGATTGACAATTGATGGTTGAAAATTTGATTGCGAGGTGATTTTAATTTCGGGTTCGGGTATGGGAGTGGGTATGTACCCGTGAGAGATTTCGGGTTCGGGTATGAATTTCGGGTTTCGGGTTCGCGTCTGCGGGAGGTCTACCCGCCTGTACCCGCCCGATTGCCATCCCTAGTTTAGCTTATACCATGTCCTTTGTTTCGTCACCAATGTTTGCATCGCAGCCCTATTGCACACCATAAAAGAGAGGGAAGAGAGGTTATTAAAACAAGTATTATATTTGTTTAGTAATTAGTTTATTTGTTTTAGTTTTTTTTTTCTATGTTAGACTTTTAGGGGTGAAGGAAGGATTCGAGGAGAGGTGGTGGCGCCTCCTGAGCTGCTTGAGCCGCACCCCCTTGTGGGTGGAAAGGAATAAGTGGTGGATTCGAACCCTTGGTAAACAAAAGCCTACATAGCAATTCCAATGCCACGTCTTGAACCATTCCGCCATCTCTCCTCCATAATCTTATTATTGACCCGCGACTTTGAGGAGGACCAGAAGAGGTTGAAGTGAAACAAACTAAAGAATCTGCATAAGCTAAAAATGCCGAATGCATAAGTGAATTGACGGTGGGGAAAAGTCATTAAAGACGGGCAAGCACTAAACAGAAGGAAAAGAGAAAATAGGTGGTTCTTTTAATGCCTTTTAACAGATTTGGATAATTAACTCTTAATCTACGGCTGGGACAGGTGGCGGCAGATTCTAATTGGCCCTGCACAATTTAAGGTGCAGGGCACACTGCACCTGAGCGGATTCCTCGGTTAATCAGTTTAGATAATCTCGATGCCGTAAGATTAATCAAGCGACGGCGACGCGCTGCGACCTTTAGCGGAGAGGTAGGTTGGTCGTGTGATGCTGTCGATTTTTTTACTGTCGTGGAGAATTTTATCATTCGTTCCAAATTCGTGACGGTGGAAAAGGAGCGGGTAATTGGTGATTAACCACGGCAATATATATAGCAAGCAGCTGGTCTTACCAAAAATCTCAATCTTTAAATTAGAGTAGCTCTCTGCTGGAAAATACCAACTGTTTTCTTAAGAAAAAAAAGAAACGGAAATACCAGATGTAACGTGGAACAATTCAGGAGCCTCTTTCGAAGAAATATCAGCCATCGAGACTCTTGTAGTTCTCTATTCTTCTATTTCGTCAATTAATTAATTGTATTGGTTTTTGCCCAAAGTTCTAGAAGTCGCGAAAGAAGTTCAACAAAGTCGAATTAAGAAAAATCAAATGGATATCGTACCCCAGTCGCTATCAGAAATCTTGTAAAGGAGTTTATTTCTTAGCAAATCCGTGAAAGAACCTAGACCAACTGCTTCTTCACGGTCTATAATATACGCAGATAGCTCCATTTATTTTTTTTCGTTGGTCAATCAAATATTCAAATATCAAAATGCAAGCAACAGATCGCTAGGTATATGCGGTCGTATACACCCATCTTGTAATAAAAGATATATATATTAAAATGCAGTGGTACCGTACTGCAGTCGTACCGTACACGAACATTGCATGCCGTTTTCTTTTCCATGTCATGCGAATTACCAAGCTTAACTTCTACTGTTTTTTCAGTTGAAAGCTTAACTTATCAGAAAAACTAAGAAACAGTATACCGCAGGAACGGTATACCTCTGAAACTCATGAAACTTATGAATTTTTACATTGAAACTCATGAAACTTAGCACTAAAAACTGATGAAACATGAAACTAAACACTGAAACTCATGAACCAAAGATCAAACCGATAAGTTCATAAGCTTACTGCTATACCGTTACAACGGTATACCGTTCCCTAGTCTCCCTCTAACTTATACTAGTGAACTAGCTTTGCTCTGTGACCGTCACATCCATCCGTGTTGAACTCTTAAGCCTGGGCCACTAGTTGGACTAAGTGAGCCTCGCTCCTTGTATGCACGGACCCATCAGTTGACATCAATCAGCAGTTACATAACCCCATGTTTTGGATCATCAACTATGTTTTTCCTCGGGATATAAATTGCACAACTCTTTAAGCAAACAAAAAGATAGATAATCATCGTCTGTCTTTCGTCCACGCTCTAATATTTACATAATTTTTAAAAACAAAAATATACAAGCACCTCTCGTTTAGTAGCTGATCGATATAGGCACATCAACCGTACGCGTGCGAGCGTGTGCACGAGCGCTTAGGTCATATGCTGCATAAGTGAGTAAAGCGCTATAGCTACTCTTCTTCCGCACGTTCTTAAATAGTACTAGTGTATAGCATACGCTCTGATGCTTTCAAAAGAAGATAAAATCGCGCAACTTGTAGTGTGAGATTATCTCCAGCAATTTCTCTTTATTCCATTTAATTCCCTATTTCCTTTTCCATATTCATTTCCTTTATTTCCTACCATATCCAACAGTTTCCCTGGAATGAATTTGTGAAGAGAACTGCGAAGGGAATCCCTTTCTATCCAGATTCTCTCTTCAAATCCCGTCCGAAGGGAATCGCGAAGGACACTTGGGATCTGTTCGTGAAGGGATTTGGAGGCCGAAGGACTGGAGATAGTCTGAGCTGAGAGCCTGATTGTCATCTACGAATTGTGTCACTGCTGTTTTGAGATTTCTGTCGTTGCAAGTGTGGAAGTGCGACGTACCTGTAGATGGGGACCCACCCACCCTTAATGTTACGGTTACTAATGCACTGCATGCGGAGAAACCAGGTCTTGCAGTAAAATTCGCAAAAACTTCTTAAGAGAATTTCATGAACCATTATTTCCTCTGAAGGAACAGAGAAAGATGGCCGCTAGGTGCTCGGTCTCTGCCTGTTCCGCTGGACCTGCAGCCTGTTCGATCTGCAAACGCACTAGACTGCATGCAGAGAAGCCAGGCCTCGCAGTAAAAATCACAGAGTTTCAGGAACCATCTTCTTTGAAGGAGCAAGGAGAGATGAACGCTAGGTGCTCAGCCTCTCTCTGTGCTGCTGGAGCCGGACCTGCGACCTGCTGGATCTGCAGGCGCACTAGGCTGCTGCTCTCAAGGTGAGCAACACTGCATCTGGGTCATTCCTGTTGTTTCCTTCCGCACAACCGCATAAAGCTGCAGACATAGACGGCTGGGGTCCATGCTTGCTTATTAGATTCCAACACAGGACCTCACGAACACGCACACTGACACACACACACACACCATCTCTGTTCTGTTGATCATCTGCTTCTGCTTGCTCCGGAAGTTCAGATCACATGTATACATGCATTTCTGCCTCTGCCTCCTCCACATAAGTACCTATCAATTGCTCACTTCTCAGGGCACTGGATGATGCATGCCACAATACAATGTGCCTGTACAATATGTGTTGATGCATGTAGTGCTGCTGCTGCTGCTGCTTCTCTTGCCAAGGTGAATGGAATAATGGATATATTGGATACCCAGCACGTACTGGCTTAGCGAGAGTGCTACCGGACAGTGATATATGTTATGGTTTTTTTTTTTTTGTTGCCTAAATGGATGGTGCAGATTCCTTGATGGTAGAAACTCTTTTTAGGCCATTCACAATGGAGGGTTTTATTTCCAAGTTTCCAAGAGTGCTACATCAGCTTTTGTCTAGGTAACCGTGTATCTCAAGTTTCATCTAGATGAAACTCACTCACCTCTCATGAAACTCTTTCTATCTCTCTCTTCATAATTATCTTGCCATGTCACCAAATATGATGATGTGTCACATCATTTAATAAAAATGAAACTCCCACTGTGAATGGCATCATTGCCTGTTTGCCGAAACTAAACTGCCTGTTGCATGTAAGATCATTGGTCACTAATCTATCACCGAGTCAACCAACGCCTAATTCTAGTAAACAGAAATTTGAAGATGCTAATGATTTGTTAGTATATTTACGAACTTCAAGATGGAAAGAAAAAATGATGGCACTAGATGCAACTAACAGAGTTCAGAATTAGATCCTGAAGGTCCGTGATCGGGTTCAAGATGTTACATGAAAATTATTTGACAATGCAGAATTTCCAGTTGAAAGCAAGAGGTTTTGTTATAGGTTTGTAACATTAGACATTAGCGAAGTACGGAAAACATCTTTCGCACATGTGCTACAAGATAAAATGAGCTATATCCCAGCGATTGATCAGATAAGAGTGATGAACATCTTCAGGATGATCATCGCTGCAACGAGTCAATGACTGTACACATCACGTATGTATATATTTGCCGATTACAGAACCAGAAGGCTGGCATAATTAATTCATGAATTTCACCATTTGCCACAACATCAATGTCTGGAGCTGTACAAATACACAGCATAATGCAACCAAGTGCTCAAAAGAATGCTAAGATGTTACTTTGTTAATTACCTCGGGCCTGCCCTTGTGAAGCTCAGGATTACCCTTGTTTCCCAAGTTCCTCACAAGATCACCAACAGAATACCACATCCCGGAGCGACCCCTCTTCCCTTGGCCGCCGGAGCTCCTCAAGCCTGTTCCTGATCGCTCCTCGCCACGGAAATCTGCCTCACCAACCTGCTCAGACATTTGAAGATAAGACAAAGCCAACATTTTAACTCGCTGAGCAATGCTTCTATGCTTTCTCCCTCAATACAAGTTACACAAATCTTAAAGCAAACGAAGGAGTAAGTAATCACCGTTTAGCCTTTATTCATACTTTGATATTTATGTAACTTTAAAAAGAAAAAGCATAGAAGCACCTCTCGCTGGTTTTATTTTGTACATTAACTTTAGAAGTTAGAACAAATGTAATAGTACCTACCTGTTAGTTTCAGAGCAGATGTGTAATGGTATCAGTATGACAGTATTACACTTGCACCCTATTTGTATTTGACAAGGAGTCACCGGGCAATTCATCGAACACCTCCCAGGCGAAGTCTAAAGGAAACAGCAACATGAGAGGTGAGGGCAAGCTAGACAAACCAAAGAACGGAGAGGACGATGAGGCGGACGGGATCGAGGTTCATACGGTACCCGACCGATCGAGATGGCCCCCGCAGCTCGAGCACCGGTAATGTGGAGAGTGTGAACACGACAGCCTCGTCTAGCCACCGGTCCGGAGCCTCCACAGCGACGCCGTTCGCCCTCCGAGACGCCGGAGCCCGAACGCAGACGCGGGTAGCGCAGCGACGCTGCTCGACGGAGCTCGGGGATGATGGCGTGGCCAAGCAGCGCTGGCTCCGTGATCATCGACTGGTCCTCGATCGACGAGCACGCGCGATCAGCTGTCGTCGAGCGGCTCGATCGGACGAGACGAACATGGGCTCCTCGGCCCACGCGAACGCTGAGCCCCCCGACCGGCGCTTCCGCGCGCGGCGACTGGTACCCAAGCTCCATCTTGACGCGCTCACGTCGAACGGCAGACCCGGCGGCCGCGCCGGCACGTACGCAGGCCCTGCGTCTCGGTGACACCTTGGAGCGGCGCACCATGACGTCCCACTCCTCTGGGAACAAGTCGTCCGCCTGAGTGCCGATCCCGCCTGTACCATATGATGGCCGCCGGTCAGCTCACACCTGTCGCCTGTCGGTTAGTACAAACTCACAGGCGCAAGCACGTACGTACGTAACCCTGCTTTTCATTACTGAAAGCAACCAGAAACAGTACAAGCATCGTTAGTTAATGCCAACTAGGTAGAACCGTGGCACCGCGCAAAATTTGATTTGAAATTCTTTTTTGCAAGGAAACGGCAGAGAAATGATCTAGTCATTTTTTTTTTTTGGAAAAAGGTGACGTGAAGGATCCGGTCGCGAATTTACGAAACGATGGGTCTTTTTTTGAAAAATAACCGGGAAAAAAAATCTAGAGATAGAGATGTACACATATATCTCTTGATGAAAATATTGTTTCCGAGAAGAATGAAGAAATAACCTAGACACAAATTTCTTTTGACGAATTTGGTTAACACTTTATCATTACCCGACTAACCTCATTTTGTCAAGTTTAATACTCTATGTGCTAATCGGGTGATCATACATGTTCCGAAAAACATTAGAGATGTCAACCCTCTTTTATCGAGTTTAATACTCTATATGTTCACCGAGTAATAATACACGTTTCGAAAAATACCAGAGATCGAGTTGGGAAATTTTTTTTAGAGATTAGTGATCGAGTTCGGAAAAAATCGAGAGATAGAGCTGTACACATATTTCTGTTGACGAAAATATTTTTTTCGAGAAAAACGAAGAAAGGACCTGTACATAACGGCTGGGGACCTGTTTGTTATATTTTTGAACCTGATCGCTATTATAAAAAATTAGAAAAGGACTCATTCGATATTTGTATTTAGCGGGGGGACTTTGCCATAAAGTAACGAACCAGGGACCTAAACGCAATTCAAAAAAGATGTTTTTATACTCACAAAAAATCGCAAAGGACCTCTTTGTAATTTACAGAGACCTATCCGTAGTTTACAAAAGGGAAGGACCTTTTTGCAAAATGGCATGGGGGGTGAGGTGGCACCCTTGGTTGGCCTCCAATTCTTCCCCCTTTAATATATAGTATATCCATCCAGGTTTAAGCCTACACATACGAAAGGTCTAATCGTAGAGGGTCCGCATCGGCATGCATGGCAAAGGTTTGTTGGGGATCAGGCACGGAGGGTGACGCATCGATGGCATCGTAGATCGTAGATGAGGTAGTAATTGGTGAAGCACGCGGTGGGGAGGATGAGGTTCTCGCATCGGCATGGCCGTGATCTCGACATAGCGTACGTTAACCCGCGATGGACACCACGCCAAACGCGCGCGCGCCATACAGGTGGGGGGCCAGGATGCGTCGAGCATTTCGTTCGAGCACGATGACGCTCGCGCGGATGAACAGAGCGGCCGGAGAGGTCCTGCGGATCGGCGACAGCGTGCTATGAGAGTCAACCCTTCATCATGGGCCGTGTCTTATTGGTTGACCCTCGACACGGCTGGCGTAAAGCACAACACGGACGGGATGTCTTCGGATCGGATCGACACAGCATGAATGATAGGTTATCTCGAGCCTAAAAACTTGGTACGATATGTGGCATAGTACGACACAACTAATTGGACCGTGCCTAGGTAGGCCTAGCATGAAAGCGATCCTTTTGTAAAAAAAATCATATCTACAGCTCAATCCATCATTAACTACCTTACCTAGCAGCCCAATCCATCATCAAATACTACTCCCTTTTGCCTCCTCCTTTGACCTGTCCAGTGTAGTCGTCATCTTTCATGCCTCCGTCGTTTCCTCATTCTCTCCTATCCCCCTCCTCCACCCCTGCTTCCTCCTTGCATTGCCACCTAGGATTCGAGAACCCCAAGTACCCAATGGTTTCATTGAGGAAGTGGTTTATGTTAAACAGCCTCTAGGATTTGAGATCCCCAAGTACCCAAACCTTGTATTCAAGCTTTCTAAGGTTTTGTATGGACTTAAGCAGGCTCCTCGAGCTTGGTATAAGAGGCTTAAGTCATGGTTTTGAAATGAGTAAAGTGGACAAAACCCTGTTTGTCAGACATTTAGATTCAGACTTTCTCCTTGTCCAGATCTATATTGACAATATCATTTTCGGTGGCTCCTCGTATTTTTCTCATTACCTAGTTCTCAAATATGATAAGCATTGAGTTTGAGATGAGCATGATGGGCAAGTTGAGCTACTTTCTCATCAAGGCAAGTATACTCGAGACCTCCTATGGCACTTTGACATGTCTGATGGGAAATTGGTGATGACTCATATGGCCACAATTACTGTCCTTGAGCCTAACGATAATGGTGAGCCAGTTGATTAAAAGGAGTTTCGGAACATGATTGGCTCTCTCTTGTACCTCATTGCCTCAAGGTCGGACATATATTTTGCTATATGTCTATGTGCTCAATTTCAGGTTTATCCTCGTGTCTCTCACTGCCAAGCGGTGAAGCGCATCTTCATGTACCTAGCAACCATTGACTATGGTATCTGGTACTCTTCATTTTCTTGTCTATCCCTTAGAGCCTTGTTCGTTGCAAATTTTGCTGGCTGTAGAATAGATAGGAAGAGCACCTCTGGTACTTGCCAATTTATTATCACTTCTCTTGTGTCTTGGTCATCTAAGAAGCAGTTCGAAGTTGCGTAGTCCACCGCTGAGGTCGAATATGTTGCTGCAGCCAATTGCTATATGCAGGTGCTATATATGCGATCGACCTTGCGAGACTTTGAGTTATTAGCACATTGTGTTCTACTTTTTTGTGATAACATGCCTGCCATTCACATTGCTAAAAACCCAATGCAACATTCTAGGACCAAGCATATTAATATTCAATATCACTTCTTAGAGACCATATGGACAAGGGAGACATAGTGCTCCAGTTTATAGAGAGTGACCACCAGTTGACTGATATTTTCACTAAGCCTCTAGGTAGCTCTAGGTTTGTTGCCCTGAGAGGGGAGCTTGGTGTCATAAGCCCATATGGCATATCTTGAAGGAGAGATGGTTTGTGTTATATGTATATATGTTTATTTCCAGCATTGTTTTTTGTTTGTATTGTTTGGGTGTTGTGGAGTTGAGTCTTAGCTTTGAAGTTCACATTACTTAGACTTCTGGAATGCTTCTGTATAGACCTCTTGTCTTATGATATAGATTGCTATCATGCATAATTAGATGTCTCTCTTCTCTCTAGGCTGAGTTCCCTCACAGTCTTGCAGGTCTAGCAGGTATTGAGTCTGCTAGGTAGACAGAGTCTGTGTGTACTCCCTAGCTCGAGTCCGTAGAGTTAGCTTTCCTATGTCAGTCATATGGGGAAGATGACGAGTTTAAGCTGTAGTGTTTCTTCATCATCTTATCTATGATCTATAGTCACCCAGACTATCAGTTTCCTGACCTTCTCTTCGCATCTTATGTTTTTTTTTATTTTAGTCGAATTCATTTGGGATTTTCTGAATATTAATTCTACTAATAACTCAACTTGAATTAGAAGCGCACTTAAAATTGACTCTCATATTGAGGGGAAGCCTTTGAGGAACTGATTATCATGCATTTGCATATAGACTTGTTTTCTGTTTCTGAACTTTGTCTATTATGCAATTAAATTAATTATGATGCTATGCACATTACTATTTTTCGGAGGATCTTTACTAGCTTAGTCTTATCTACATTGTACTAATTCATAATGCTTAGTTTGCTTAACCTTAAAAAATGAGCTTTAATGAAAACTTTTAGCTTTTTTTTACTAGATTTGTTTACTATGTGTTTATGCCATGCCTTGTGTAATTTTGAATTTCTACTAGAGTCCTTAGAGTAACTTGGGTTAAGCTAGTTTGTTGTATTCTAGAATTCTCAAAATACCAATGAATCTAAGTGACAAAAATGTTGAAAAATTGACTTGTGTATGTTAAAATTGATCTTAACACCTTGTATTCGTGAGATTGCTTCTCATTGCACTTGGGATGAACTTAAGATGTATTGTGTATGATTAAGACCACTCTTTGAAGCTTTTTGCTTGAGATGGACGAATATTGCTTGAGTCAATTAAATTAAAAAATACAAAACAAAATTGATGAAGAGATTAGCCTATGAGACCTTTGTCAATGGCTTCTAATCGAGGTTGTGTTTCACTAGAATAAACTTTCTAAACCTCAAGGTTTGTGGAGGAGAGTGAAGCCTAGGAAGCCTTTATCGATGGCTCCTTGTCGAGAATGTTCTTCATTAGGATAAGCTCTCTAAACCACATTGTGTGTCTTAAAATTTAAAATTTGCATTTAAAAGATGATTGAGCACGAGGGTTCTCTTATGCACTTGTAGCTTTCCAATGTGTTGACTAGGTTGAACTCTAGCATATCCATTGATCCTTGCATAGCTTTGCTTCTAGTCTTGAAATTATGCTAAGTGTTGCTCTTGTTGAAATCATAAAAAGATAGTATAACTTCTTGTGTCCTAGCTAGCAAATATTGAAATATGCAATTTGAATGACTTGGTATGATATAATTTGAACTTGAATATCTTAGTGTCATACTTTGTCTAAATGATCATTTTGATAAACTTCAAAGTTCATTTAGAATGTATTTTATGCATACATGCTTTTCTTTGATGTCTATATTGCCAAAAGGGGGAGAAAATGTAAAAATGCATCATTAGAAATAGGGGAGAAAAATCCTTTCTCATGATCATGGTGAAAAATTGTTCTTTTCTTTGTATCATGAGCAAAAATGTAAAATTAAGCTTTTATTGGATTTTCTTGATATTTAGAGCATTTGTGGGAAATTTGTTTTTTTATTTGATAAGCTCTAAATTTCTTATTATCTACTTAGTCATGAGTTTGCTTTCTCTTTTAATTGGACCAAGTATGTTTTTGCAATCAAAATTGCTTTCTTCCATCTTAATCAAAATCAAATTTATGCTTTTTGTGGATTTGTTAATATACTCATAAAGGGGGAATTGAAAGACCATGTGGATGTCTGTCATTATTGGTGATGAGTTATTGATTATATTTGAGCATGTGGTACTTATGTTTGAGTTTGATTTGATTTGAATTTGAATTTAGAGCAATTTGGTGTGCTGACAGTTTTAGGGTGTTATCGAATTTTTACTTCAATTTGACTTATGATTTTTTGCTATGATTGATTAATTGTATATTTTATTGTGCAATGCTATGTGTTGTGTTTCCTTATCTTTGATGGTTGCAGGATGACGGTGCGAGGTCATGGTGAGGCCGAGGATGACCGGGACTAGGCGAGGTGTGCCGAGGTCCAGACGATTAAGGATCACCAGAGGATGATTGGAGACGGAGTCGCTGCGAGTCTAGAAGATAAGGGAAAGACTGAGATACTAACTTAGAGCTACTTGGATCAATGAGAGCCATTAGATCACAATTTAGATGATGAAGTAGTTGTCAAGTTAGCTTAGTGGATAAAACCCGTTTGTTAATGGGTTTTGGGTTAGCCCATGTATAAGTGAGTGAATCTCAATCCTTGATGAAGTTTCTTGAGTGCCAAGAAAGTCATACAAGGATGGAGATTGCTCCTAGTGTTTGAATCAATCCTAACCCTTGGAGAGGTTGCTTAGGTTGAAGCAACTAATCCAAGGGCGTAGGATGATTCATGAAGGCTATAAATAGAGGAGGAAAAGGTTGTCTCTCCATTGAAGGTTTTTATGCTCCTTTGAGCTTTGCCCATCTTGTTGTGAAGATTTATAAACCTTCCATCAAAGAAATAAAAATTTCATTTCTTTACTATTCTGAATTTACTTTCAGCATTTACATTATGTCTTAAATTCAGTACTTACATTCTGCAATTTAAATTCAAGCAATTTAATTTTTGTATTTTGTAATTTAAATTCTCGCAATTTACATTCCGCACATTTGGATTTGCCTACCATCATTCTAAGTGCTTGTGGATTTTATGTTGAGGATGAATGATTATTGGATTAATCTTCTTCAGACCATATCCCAATCATCTATGCATATCTCTTCTTGAACTTTGCAAGAAACCAATTTTTTTTGCTTGAAACGAAGACATTGTAGATTGTGTTTGTAGCTTTTGCTTCTTGTGTTCTTGGTTGCTGTGACATATGGGAGGATATCCAAAATTATCTTGATTATCAAAACCCCACGAGCAAGTATAAGACCAAGATTTTGATTTTTTTTTCTTCCCCTGGTGCATTTCTCCTTTGATTTGGAAAAGATCGGAACTTTTATGTCAATCTTCACGATTGATGGTTGGAATAGGTTCCTGACATCCATAATGAGGTGCGTATCGAATTCCAAGAGCAAGTCTTGTCTTGTTTGGCTCTTTGAGTTTTTGGTAGGCTCTTCTTGTCCAGTAGGTGAAGGAAAATTTATTTGAAATCATTCATCCCATCTGATCGTCATTTCAATCCTTCATATTGCAATGCCAACTAATGCTGACTACAAAAACAAAAACAAAAGTCTCTCGTTGCAACAAATCGACATAATTGTGGCAACAAAAACACATCCTTATTGCGTCAACGGGAAAAGACAGTTGCAACAAATTGTAACTATGGTTATAACAATAATTTTCTTATTGAAACAACATTTTTAGGTGATGCAACGTCAACAAATACTGACCGCAATAGAGAATAGAAATTGTTAGGAAACCGATTGACGTATCCTATATGGACTCTTCCTTATCTCTAGCAGAACCGCTATATATAGGAGGCAGGGGCTACCCCTTTGTATACACAAACATACAGAATAATAAAGCAGAGCAGTTCCTCCTCATATTGTGTCTCTCGCCCTCTCTCTTTGTTCTCCAGTTTAGATCTATTAGGCAACCCCGGACTATTCGATAGCGAGGTTGTCTAACACGTTATCAGCACGAAGCTCTATCCAGAGAAAGGTGAGAAAGGTGAGAATTGGGTGATTAAATCTAATCGCTCGTTTGCATCTAATATTCGTATCCAGTACTGTGTTTTCATGTAGCACGAAGCTACAGGTGATTTGCATAAAACAACGGTACGCATCAATCTTCTAAAGATTCATGGCATGAAGCTATAGAACACATCAAAGATCAAACTACAAATCGTGGCATGAAGCCACGAAACACAGAAGCTATAGTACACCAGATCATGGCTTGAAGCCATACTTCGCCACGCCCGGTAATTACCAGACGCAAGACGTATCATCGCCGCGACGACCAAAGCGATACGGTTTGAAGCCGTGCATACCCGGCCTTGCAGGCCGTCTTCGGCCCGCCTCGCATGAAGTGCCGGCTCATCGCTGCACGCTGGCATGAAGAAGCATCGTCGGCACCTGAAGAAGAACGTTGCCGGCACTCCAGCCGACCACCCGGCCACGTAGGTCGCACCGGTTGGCTGGGTATCGCACTTGGTCGAGCTCGTGCTCCTGTGTCCGCGCTACCGCCGGCCGGATCCCCACACAGAGCAGTGCAAGCCCGCAGCACCGGCAAAGCAAAGCCGGCAAAACCTTCCGTGAGTCACGCCCGGCCGCACGCGCACTTGAAGCAATCACCGACCGGCTCTACTACTCCCCACCGAACGGGCCTCGCTGGTCGCTGGCCGAACGCCGCTGCGGGCGCTGTCGCCGTCGCCGCCGGGCCACGCCGTTATCGCCAAGACGCTTCGCTGCGCCGCTCACCACCTGCGGTAAGCCGGGCTCGCCGCCACCGAGCGGCTCGGTTACAGGTACCGCCGCTGGCCACCTCGCCGCCGACCACTCGCCGCGATTCGGCCGCTGCGCAGTTATCGTGGCGCCGGCGACGCCGCATCGAGCCACTCGCCGCCATTGTTCCACCAATAACGCCTATTGCCCATGGACATGAAGTCCATTGCATATTGGTCTGCTCGCCGCTTGGTCTGGCACGTCGCCCGAGCCGGCTGGCCGTTTTTTCCCTGCGAGACGCACCCCTTCCTCCCGATCAGCTCCAAAGAGCCAAGCTTTCTCTAGACTTGAAGTCCAAAATCTAGCACTTTTGGATGCAATCGATGAAGTCCAGAATAAGGCATGAAACTTGATAAGACGTGAACATAGACGTGAAGTCTATCAGGAGGCAATGGACTTGAAGTCCCCGTCTAAACGGAATTAGATGAAGCCAATGAAAGAGCTGATCGGGCCCGGCATTCCCCAAAACCGGATTTAATTCCGGCTGACGCACGGGGAAGGGGATTTTCCCCTTATGCCCCCGGGAGAATTTTACCTATTTATTATGTTTTTCTGAATATTGAATAAGAAATTCGGAAAACTGAGTAAAAATAGTCAAAAATTCTGAAAATTGTCAGAAAAATATGAAAAATATCTAGAAAAATCCAGAAAACTTATTGGCTCTGTTTTATTTTCTACTTAGCCTTATTTTCTGCAATTATGAATTTTTGTATGAATTTTGCAATAATTGCCCTGTTTAGATTGTCGGAAATTCCTGAGAATTTATTTTCCGTAATTATGAATTTATGAATTGTGCAATTATTGTTTATTCTGAATTTATGAATTGTGCAATTATTATTCTGTTCCATGCATTGTATTTATTACTTGAATATAATTCATTGGAAATTCAAACACGCCGCACGAAGCGGCCACCGTCGCACCAGGAAGGCCGACGCGCATGGAACTGAATGCACCACGCGCATGAAGCCGCGTTAAAACCGATCGCACGAAGCCGATCGTGCATATGAATCTGATCGTTTGCACGAAGGCGATCACCTACATGCACGCAGTTGTATTTCTGAATATTTATGAATCTCGCACTTATGAATTTTGCATTTACCTTGTATTTATGAATTCCGTACTTATGAATCTTGTATTTATGAATCTTACAGCCATTGCTTTCTTTTAGTGTACTGGAAATTCATGAGAATTTAATTATGCAATTATGAATCTTGCAACCACTCTCTATTAGATTACACAAAGTAATCTAATGAAAGAATCTTTTGAATATGCAAATACCTGAAATTATCAAATGTGAGTTTGAAGAACTGACCCCGAATGGTCAGAACTATCTCACATGGGCATCAGGTTTGAAGATCATACTTGCGAGCAAGAAGCTCCAAGTTACCACTGGCTTAGAGTCCTCGAAGGACACGCAACCTATTGCCGAGCAAAACGATCAAACTTTGCCCTTTCTCAGGCATCACCTTTCAGCCACTCTGAAGAATGAATACATGGCTGAGGTGAGTACACTTGAGTTACGGACTGCACTTCAGAAGCAGTTCGAGAAGCTCAAGTCCGCCATCTTGCTCCAAGCACAGCAAGATTGGGTTCGCCTGAAGTTTGCAGGGTACAGAACAGTGGTTGTTATTGAATTTTGAATAATGAATTGGAAGCTCTCGAAGAGCATACATTTTCTTTTCTCATAAATAGAATTGCAATTTATTCTTTATTCTAGTATTCTATATTTGCAAGCAATATTTGAATTACTTTGCCACTGTATGATTAGAATTATATTTCTTGTCATTTAGATATTGTGTAGCGCCCAATGGAGGTGATATGTATTGTTGATAGTGGCACAACAAATACCATCTTAAGAGAGTCGAAATACTTCCAGACGATCACGAAGAACGCTGGAAGGATAATGAAAATCGCAGGAAGCGATACGCATATAATAGGCTCAGAAAGAGCCACAATTATATTGACAATGGGTACAACTTTGGTAATTGATGAAGCCTCCTTGTACCCTGAATCAACACGCACTCTCTTAAGTTTTAACAGATATCCGTGCCAATGGGTTTCACGTAGAAACCAATGAAGAAAATGGCAAAGAGCATTTGTGCATTATGAAGCACGCGGAGTATGAAAAATGGTATTAAGAAAAATATCCCTCATATGAATCTGGGTTGTACTACACGATAATTAATGCACACACAGTGTATACTTATTTGAAGACTGTATTTAGAAGCTCTGAATTATTTTCGTTATGGCATTGTATATTTAGGTCATCCTGGTCTTAGATTGATGAAAAATATAGTTAACAACTCACAAGGTCATGGCATTAATGTTAAATTTTTTTCCGAATCACGAAGATTTTGTGTGCCATGCATGTGCCACTGGGAAATTAATAACAAAACCCTCTGTTATGAAAGTGCAACATAAAATCCCTGCATTCCTGGAACGCATTCAGGGGGATATTTGTGGCCCGATTCAGCCCTTATCAGGGCCGTTTCGATACTTTATGGTGCTCATTGATGCTTCCTCGAAATGGTCGCATACATGTTTGCTGTCAACAAGGAATCATGCATTCGCAAAGCTAATCTCGCAGATCATCAGAATTAAGAATGTTTTTCCTGATCATCGCCTGAAGTCCATTCGAATGGACAATGCCAACGAATTTACTTCCAAGGCATTTGATGATTATTGCACAAAGAATCGAATAATCATTGAGCACTCTGCATCGCACATCCATACGCAAAATGGAATAGCCAAGCACTAATAAAGAGGATTAAACTCATAGCCCGACCACTCTTGCAGAGTTGTAACTTGCCCAACACTTGTTGGGGACACGCAAATATGCACGCAAAGAAGACTCATCAATTATAGACCGTCGGCCTACAACATCCATTCAACTATGCAACTAGTGCAATGGGTCATCCTGAAGATTTGAATGAATGGTATATGTACCTATACCACCCCCACAGCGAACTGCAATGGGCCCTCTCCGCAAGTCTTGGATATACGTTGGTTATGAGAATGCATCCATAATCAGGTATTTGGAACCCACGACTGGAGATTTGCATACAGCCCGATTCGCTAATTGCATTTTTTTTGACGAGGATCGCTTTCCCGTCATTAGGGGGAGGAAATGAACCATTGGATGAAAATGCCGGGAAATCATATGGCATTCCACTAGGATCCCCATGCATGACCCTCACACTAATGAAGCAAATCATGAAGTTAAGAAGACAATCGATTTGTAGAATTTAGCAAATGAACTGCCTGATCATTTTTGTGATCTGAAGAGCGTGGTTAAGTCGCATATACCAGCAAGAAATGCACCAGAGAGGGTGGAAATACCAAAGAAAGCAGAAGGTATCCCTCATCCTGTTCAGAGGCCTCAAAGAAAAAGAACAGAAAATCTGGCTTCTCAAACCCAAAGTACCCGGAGACGTCTGGGGAAAAATGGGCAAGAGGACTTACCATAGCCAATCACAAAAATGCCCCAAAGCAAGAAGGGGAGCCAGTTGAGACCTGCACCGAAAGAAGCTCAGGGAAAGGCAATTCCAGATTAGAATCTTCCATTGGAAGAAGCCGCCGGAAATAATGTGTGCGCACACATTAGCGGAGAAAAACTAAAGGAACTTGCTTCTAGAATGGGAAATAGCAATGAAGAGCAAGTAGAAGTGCATGAAGCACCCCATGACGAAATGGCCATAAATTTTGTAACAATAGGAGAATCTATGAATAGAGCAACAACCATTGCAAGGCTTGTTGTTCAAGGTTTCACTCAACGTCCTAGGGTTGATTATGAAGAAACATATTCTCCGGTCATGGGAGGAATTACCTTTAGATATTTGATCTCAATGGCAGTCAACTTGAAGTTGAGAATGAAGCTAATGGATGTTGTCACAGCATATTTGTATGGAAACTTGGATTCGGAGATATACATGAAAATACCGGAAGGTATCCCTATCCCGAACCAAGACAGAGCAAACAGAAACCTATACAATGTGAAATTGGAGAAATCACTGTATGGACTGAAGCAGTCAGGAAGAATGTGGTACAATCGCTTGAGTGACTTTCTCTGCAAGAAAGGCTACACGAACAGCGAAGATTGTCCATATGTATTTATACAACGATCCACGAATGGATTTTGTATAATCTCTGTCTATGTAGATGACTTGAACATCATTGGGACGGATGAAGAAATTGAAGAAGCATGCACATACTTGAAATCTGAGTTTGAAATGAAAGACTTGGGTAAAACCAAGTTCTGTTTAGGCTTGCAGCTTGAACATGTCCAAGGAGGAATCTTGGTACACCAATCTTCCTATACGCGGAAAGTGTTGGAGAGATTTGGTTTTGAGAATGCATACCCCGCAAAGACCCAAATGGTCGGAAGGTTACTTCAAGCAGACCTAGACCCGTACAGGCCTATAGAAGAGGGGGAGGAAGTCCTGGGAGCGGAATTCCCATACTTGAGTGCAATTGGAGCGCTCATGTACCTTGCGAATAGCACTAGGTCGGACATTGCGTTCGTCGTGATTTTGCTAGCACGATACAGTGCAAAACCCACCAAAAGGCATTGGAAAAGGGTGAAGGACATCTTCCGTTACCTCCAAGGAAGCAAAGATCTCGGCTTGTTCTACAGAAGGAACAATGAATTGAATTTGGTTGGCTATGCCGATGCCGGGTACCTATCGGACCCACATATTGGCAAGTCACAAACCGGGCATGTTTTCCCTTTGCGGTGGAACAGCAATTTCGAGGAAGTCGTCTAAGCAGACTCTTGTCTCGACGTCGACAAACCACTCAGAAATAATTGCTTTGTATGAAGCCTCTCGAGAATGTGCATGGCTTCGAAGAATCATTCACCACATCCAGAAGTTATGTGGTTTGAACATGGAACAAACCCCCCACTATTATCTATAAAGATAATGCAGCTTGTGTTGCTCAAGAACAAATGGGATATGTGAAAAGCAATCTTACGAAGCACATCAACCCCAAGTTATTTTATGCCCATGAAATGCATAAGATGAACGAGATAAAAATACTGCATACTAAGTCGTGTGAAAATCTCGCAGATTTATTCACTAAGTCACTCCCGGCATCTTCCTTTGGAAGATGTGTTAGAGGAATCGGGATGATGAGACTTAGAGAAGTACAGATTTCAGGGGGAGAATTTTCACATACTCCTACATAAATCTTGAACATGAAGTTTGAGTACCCAACATGAATCTAGAAGATTAACATTGAAGTTTGGGTGGATTGTACTCTTTTCCTTAAGTAAGTTTTTCATTGAAGTTTTCTTACATAAGGTTTTTGATGAGGCAATCCGTGCAACACAGCAAGCGTGTGCTATGTACTCTTTCTCCAATTATTTTTCCCACTGGGTTTTTATGGAGTTTTAATGAGACATATGCATCTCGCAGTGAAGAGTCCAAGGGGGAGTGTTAGGAAACCGATTGACGTATCCTATATGGACTCTTCCTTATCTCTAGCAGAACCGCTATATATAGGAGGCAGGGGCTACCCCTTTGTATACACAAACATACAGAATAATAAAGCAGAGCAGTTCCTCCTCATATTGTGTATCTCGCCCTCTCTCTCTGTTCTCCAGTTTAGATCTATTAGGCAACCCCGGACTATTCGATAGCGAGGTTGTCTAACAGAAATTTCCTGACCGCAACAAATCGACATAAATGGTTTTTAAAAAATCGTTCTTGTTGCGACAAAAGGGCAAAAGACAACAAATATGGTTACAACAACAATTTTTCTTAAGCTTGATTTACCTGTCGCGATAATTTACGGCCACACCACCACCGACTCATCGCTGGTCTTCAGATGAGGGCGACGTTGCTAGGAGGATCCTTTTGTAGCGTTTGGGTATGGACTGCATAACCATGCCTAGCGGTGGTGGATCTCGGCTTGCCTCGGCGATGAGACCTCGAACGTCTCGCCGGCGGCGAGGGACCTCTGCTTGCTTAAACGCTCATAGAGGGGCGTCCAGCAATGGCAAAGCTAAGTTGTGCATATAGAGAGTGGGAGAGGATAGAAAAGAGGTCACTGGCGTCCGATTTTTTTTAACCATTCGGACGTATGAGTGCTATCAATTCCTAGTTCAGTATAATGCAATATTTTAAAATAATTTTCTTTTCCCATGTTGATGTTGTAGTCTTTAGCGAAGCTGTTTGCCTTGATTTGTTTTTAGCGTAATGTTGTCCAAACAACTACTACCATCTAGAGATGCATGCACGGCCAACGTTTGTGCAGGTGTGGCCGGTTGTTTTTAGTTTGATTAGTAGTAATAAAAGTAGTCCATATGTGATTGTTGATCATAGTTACTTGCAATCGCTACTTATGGTTTCCCCATCATCGATGTACCATTCCCGTTGCTTTACAATTTATCCGAGTTCGAGTGGATCGACATCTGAATTATAATGCATTGTTCATCATTAGAGTAATCATGGACTCTTATGCTCCGGTTTTTACATATATATCTTAACTCTTAAAGCGGAAGAGATTACGACCTTCTCACCGAAAAAAACCAAAGGTACCCGAAAATTACATCACCGTTTGTACGAGAAAAAAATCATTCGATATCTTACATTTTCAAATACATTCTTCTCATTCGTCGTTTCTACGAAAAGCCCCCCGCCAATTATAAAGTAGTGATAATTTTGGTTTTTCTTACATTTACTTATGTTTCGCCAAACGAAAAATGACATCTGCCATGGAGATTGTTTTTGTGATCGAAGCACTTTATCAAAATTAACCAAGCGCAGGCGCAGAGCGTGGCCTGCGGGTCTACCTATGTACCTAGTAGAGTTTAATTTGGTATGTCTGAAGAATCTGGTAGTAACCTAACCAATGGCATCTATATCTACTGGACAGTACAGAACTATGGTAAGAAGAGTTTGAGTTGAACTGTATAGCAATACTTATATAATTTCATATAAGTAGATACATGGATTAGGACTTTGGACAAGACAATGCTTTTGTTTGTTCTTCGGTTGGTATCACTTGTGCAAAACAAAAGGTGCCAGAAAGTCGAGTTTCTTTACCTGAACAGTTCAGTTCCAACTTCCAAGCAGAGTGGTACCTGGTTCTGTTCCTGCGTTACGTTTTTTGGCCACAGTTTTAGTGTTTGGCCGCCTAAGATATTACTGTCGGAAAGATGTACATTCACATCTCTCCATGACCAATGCTGTCAAAACTCCAGGTGTAGTGTTATGCACATTTTCTCAATAGAATCAGAGCATGAAAAAGAAAAGCAACCTTTTCTCTCTTTTTTTCTCTCCCTCTTGGACCTGCCAATCTTTCCAAAAACGGCAGATGGAGCACTAAAATTTCCAAGAATGCAATTAGTAGACAAATGAATTGACCTCAGTAGTTTTAATTCCAGTCAAGCTAGTGGCAATTTTTTTCCAACTCCTTACTAATCACCAATAAAATCACTTTGTTTTCTTAGTAGTGTAGTATTCACTTATTCGTGGACCCGTGTACTTAGGACACTTAAGTTCTGTGCTCAGATACATCTGCTTGTCACTGTTTTGAGTTTTACGAAAAAACAAATTCTTCTGTATGTCTCGCAAAATTTTATTACAAATCAACTCGGTTCTAATTCTAAAAAGAATCAACTTGCACTAAATCTAGATGACATTGCAGATTTTCAACTTAACTTGCAGGAGTTAAGAATTTGTATTACAAATCAATTTGTACTAAATTGTTGCATATTTTTGACAGCCAAATTCAGTATTCGCCGTGGTTGTATTGGTTGTCTTATATTTTCATGATGTCTCATTTATTTCTGCGGGAATACATGATTAGAATATTGGTATCAAATGTTTTATTTCATGGTTCACGTCGCAATATGTTTTCTTGCGCAGTTAACTACCACAGATTGAGATTGGAGAAGACCAGACCAGACCAGCAAGTTTATGTTTAAAAATTTACTGGGTATTCTTCCTTCCATCCATTCTTGGATTCATGGTGAAATTCCTAGTTTTTAGACATTATGATTCAATCCTGTCGCATTTGCTCATTTTGCAACGCTGTCAAGCTTTGCATATTCTTTCTGAGAAAAAGAGGAGCTTTATGCATCTCTGAAATGGATCTCTCTTTCTATCTACTTCACCTGTGCAAGTTGCCAATCAACCTCCCCTGCTGGGCTGATACTAGGGACGAGAATAGATCAAATATAGATGGATAATTGATCTATCATATTTATTTTCGTATTTCTTCTCGGATGCGAAAACGAATATGGATAACCTGGATATGAATACGAATACGAATAATATCAAATACAGATACAGAGCGAATACGAATCGAAACAAATACGTTCACAAATATTTATCAGAACATGAAAACCTTTTCAACTGTACACATAAAATGAACAAAAAAACATAATTAGTTTATTTGATCCAAACATTCATGAAGAATATGTAATGACCCTGCTTTGTATATTTGTTGAATTATATTTAAATAATAAATTATGTATTTCTGAGCTTTTATGCATTTTTAGTTACATATTTAAAATATTTTCCTATTAAGGAAAACAGTGTCTGGATTTTAGAGAAAATTTAAAAGCTAAGAAAATCTTCACAACAATTTTGTTAAATGATAGACCGTGTCGTGAACGTCTAAAAAATTCATAATTTTTGAAGCTAGTTTGCCTATTTAAATAATTAAAACTTTATTTCTGGAATATTTAAATTAGAAAATAATTTTAAAATTCAGAAACCTTTTTTTACCAAAAGAGTAGCTTTGGCCTACCTCGCGCGCCTGAATATCTGCATAATCTAGATCCATATCTGTATTCGACGGATAATGAGCTACCGAATCCGTATTAGTACATGACAAAAAAAAATCCATATTCTTTTCCTATTAGATACTATCCGACAAATATGTGAATCAACATAATCCGTATTAAAAAATTATCAGAATAGATTATAAATTATTGGATCCACTTTCATGCCTAGCTGCTACCCATGTAACCCATCAAACTGAACATATCTACACGTAGGCAAGCTTGTCTGCTAGCCTTAGCAAAATGCGAGTGAATAATATAACCTTGTGAATGGGTACCCATGTACCCCGTTTCAACAAAGAAGGGGTAAAGGGCGTCAATCCAATAAGCGTAGCATAGCCATTACTAACTGGAACAACACGTTAACAATGGTGTGTTCGCTCATTTATGGTCAAAGTTTCGTCGATTAAAAAACTAAAAATGATTATAGAATGCAATTCAGGCCTATTTACGGATCAGTGTTGAGAAAAGCTATTGTACAACTCAGATTCATTTATTGTGTTCTCTTAAATTAAACAAGAGTGCATGAGCAGATCAGAGTGCAAGACAAAAAAATTTTGATCAAAAGTGCAAGACAAAATTAGCACAAACATACGAGGAAAGCTTTTGTACAATTGTGAGGGCAGAAAGGAACATACCTTACAATAAGATCCCTTGTTCTCGTCGCCATTTTTCTCCAGGAGAAACAAAAAGAGCCCCCTTTTTTTTTTCTACCTGCATATACCGTAGGTTGTTGCAGCGTACACACGAGCAGATTAAGTACAGCTTCGTTCGTGAGTCACAATTCTCTCAAAACTATCTGCAGGATGGCGACCCCTGATTAAACCATTTAATTGGGTAGTGTCGCCGAGTCTTAATAAACTAATTTTAAGGTAGTGATTTCGAAAATAAAAAAGGAAGGAAAAAGAAAGCAAGAACTGAACGAAAGAACAGCCCCCCATGTATGCAGCGAAGGAGCAGGCCATTTCCAAGGTCCGGGCCCTCAAACTCTGGCGTCCCAATCGCTTCGTAACCGCCTGATTAATCTTTTCGGTCCTCCAAGGTTGGTCTCCGATCAGTCTCCAAATTCCTCCCCCATTTTTTTTTTTCACATCCAAATTTTATTTCCTATTCTTGGAGTTTGGTGGTGGTAAATCTCCAGCTTATTTATTTCCTTTTTCTTTTACCAGAACTGCTGTCTCCCTGGCTTTTCCACCTCGCGGGTTAAAATCCCAATTGGGTTGGAGCAACCCAATTGGGGATCAATTATAACTAATACTCCGAGGTTGCCTGTTTGGTATTCTTGGATTGGCATGTTGTAGTTCTAGGATCTTAGTGCCTTAGATTAAACACCTAGATGAGGGTCTTCGCAGTACCTTCGGGATTAGAAGAGCTTGAGGACGCCATTGCCAAGATGGGGAAGGAGCAGTGGCGCCGATGGAGTGAGGAGAAACGGCGCTCAGTATGACGAGCGGCGGGGGGCCTTCCCGTTGCTCCACGCCTGACGAGTAGATCGGTTTCTCCGGGTTTGTTAGGGACGTGTGTGCACGAAGGCGTTGGTTTCCAGTGTCTAGTCACTTCTATTTATAACAGCGTGTGCAACAGGGGGCCACAACCATAAAGGTCGGTTGCGCCCCGATCGAAGCCAGCGAATCAACCAACATTCTCCCCTTGATCTCGAATTCAACTTTGAAACTTATATCTTGATCTATTAACCTTTTATATCTCACACTTTTAACTTAACATTCCACTCCTCACTTAGATTAGTGTACCAAGACCAAAGGCGTCACAACCCGATTCGTCTTCTTTGAACTCAATGACTATAGCACACCTCTCTACTTCAAGCGAGAATAACTTTGTCTTTGTGGGAGATGGTTGCTTTCAATGACCCCTATTATCGAATCATAGTCTTTCCTTTAAGCCCATCTTGCTCGTGCTTCTCAAACACGTTGGGAGGAAGACCTTTGATAGCGGATCCGCTAACATGTCTTTTGTGCTTATATGCTCCAGCTCTATTGTTTGATCCTGGATTTTCTCCTTCACAACATAAAACTTGATCTCTATGTGTTTGGCAGCACCACTTGACTTGTTGTTGTAGAAGTAAAATCACTGGCTCATTGTCGCGATATAATTTGAGTGGTTTTCTATCTTTGTCCACCACTCTCAACCCAGGGTACAAACTTTTTAAACCACATTGCTGCCTTGGTTGCCTCATAGCATGCCACAAACTCAGCGTGCATTGTGCGTTACCTTGGTGATTGTTTTATACTTTCCATGATATAGCTCCTCCCGGCAAGGGTGAACACATATCTGATGTGGACTTTCCGGTGTCTTTACACCACACTTGTCTGCATCTGCATAGCCCATAATTTCTAGGGCACTTGACTTTCTATATGTTAGCATGAGGCTCTTTGTCCCTTACCAAATACAATGAGCTTTTTCTTCTGACTTTCCGATGATCAACTCACTGGATTAATCGATATCTTCAAGCATCCCGGTTGTAAATGCTAAGTCGAGGCGAGTACATATTTGAGCATACATTATGCTTAGCAATTTGAAGCATATGGTGCGATTTCATTTGATCGATCTCATACTTGTTCTTTGGACAAAAAATTTCCAAACTTATAGCCCTTGACTATTGGAGCGGGCATTGGCATTACACATATGCATACTATATCTTTTTAAAACACTTTCTATGTATGCCTTCAGCAGTAGCCCTAGCACCCTCTTTTCTATCTCGGTGTATCTCAATTCCTAATACATAGGATGCTTCACAAGATCTTTCATATCAAACTTTGAGGACAAGAACTTCTTTGTTTCTAGCGGTAAATCTTTATCACTGCTTGCTAATAGGATATCATCTACATATAAAATTAGGAAAATATATTTCCTCTATTAAACTTTGCATAAATGCGCAGTTGTCCTCCTCATTCTCTTTGAACCCAAAATTTCTTATGGTTTCATCAAACTTAATGTACCACTGTCTAGGCAGCTTGTTTTAATCCATAAATGGACTTCTTTAATCGACATCCCATATTTTCTTTTCCTTCCATGACAAAACCTTTGGGATTGCGCCATGTATACATTTCATATAAATCCCCATTTAGGAATGCAGTCTTAACATCCATCGATGTAATTCTAAATCATAATGAGCAGCAGTGCCATAATGATTCTAAAAGAATCCTTTGTCGAAAGCAGCGAGAAGGTTTAGGTATAATCTATTCCTTATAAAGTGAAGCCTTTTTGCGACAAGTCTAGCTTTAAATCTTTCAACATTCCCTTTGGAGTCACGTTTGGTTTGTAGACCCATTCTGACCCTCTTGTTTTGGCTCCTTTAGGAATTTCTTCTAAATCGAGACTTTGTTTGTACTCATGGATCTCATTTCATCTTGCATGGCGGCAAGCCACTTGATGAATTGGGACTTCAGCATCGCTTCCTCATAAGAGGTGGGATCACCCTCTATCTCTATGTCTTCATGACATAAACTTCATAATCGGTGGAATAGCTGATCTCATTTCTCTGTGATCTTCTAAGTGGTTCTTGGCGGGTTCACTTGCTCTCTGAGGAGGCTGCTCAGGTTCCTCACTAGCAACTTGATGGGGGCCTCGGGCTCACAGCAGTGCCTCGCGGCACACCGATTATTGAACTCGGAGAAACAGTAGTCTTTGTAACTCAGTGATGCAAACAACAGCGGTATTGAGAAGTAAGGCTCTTGAATCATAGGAGTTGAGGCACAAACCGCTTCTCATCAAGGCTAATTTCTCGGGTACCATGCTCCTGATCATATCATCCTCTATAAACAGCGTGTCTAGTTTCTACAAACTTGGTATATACATGCAGACGTAAAGCGATAACCCTTTGATCTTTCGAGGATAGCCAATGAAATGGCAACTCAACATCTTTGGATCTAACTTTCCTATGTTTGGGTTGAATACTTTTGCCTCATTGGGACAGCCCCACACATGTAGATAGTTTAGTGAAAGCTTCCTCCCGAGTCCATAACTCATGCGGCGTTTTAGGCACCGACTTACTTGAGTACAGATTAAGAATATGGGCGGTTTAAAGCCTCCATCCATAGACTAACCGTAAAGTGGAGTAACTTATCATACTTCTCACCATATCCATTAAAGATGCGATTCGCCTTTCATTCTCCATTTCTTGAGGTTACTTGAGCATAGAATCTTGAGCTACTATGCCATTTTCTGAGGTACCTTGCAAAAGGTCACGGAACTTGGCCATAAGGGTGTGTTTCTGTAGTATTCACCTCCAGGTCGATCTTACTACTTTAATCTTTAGATCATGTTGATTCTCTATTTCATTTAAATATTTTAAACTTTTCTAATGCTTGATCTTTCTTTGATAGGATAAATGTAGCCATAAGCGAGAATAGTCATCGGTGAATGTAATGAATGAATCAAAACCATCCACTTGTCTTCTGAGGAAAGGACCACAAAATGTCTGTGTGGATTATTTCCAAGATTCACTGTACTAAACGCTTAGCGCCTTTCTTTATTTGTTTAACATACTTGCCTTTAATACAATCTATGCAATGATGCTGTATGCGAAAAGTCTAGGGGAGGAACAATTTCTTCTTTAATTAATCGTTCAATTCTCCCCCTCGAAATATGGCCCTAAAACGACAATGCCATAATTTGTTGATTCACTTTCTATTCTCTTTCGCTTTGTATTAACATTTGCATACTTTAGCGATTCGAGGAGGTACTTATGTCATTCACAATATCATAATGGGATAGCAAATAAAGCTTGTCTTGTCGGATGGCAAGACCAACATCTTATTATTAAACTTTATTACACACTTTCCATTTCCCAAATGACACTGAATGTTCTCATCATCTAAGCAAGACATGAAATCAAATTCCCTTCTTAAAGAAGGCACTAATAAAACATCACGCAAAATGGAGTATGAAAGCCGCCATCCAACTCTAATGGAAGATCTCCAATGGCTTCCACATCGGCTTCAACTCCATTAGCCACTCTAATTCCTCTTTCTCCTCTTTGTAGGATCACTCCTCGTATGGAATCCCCTGTATAGAATTAGCAACATGAGCAGTTGCGAATCTATCCACCAAGTGCTAGTTGGTGAATCTATATACAAGGATTCATCTATGAATGTAACTTGATCTTTACCTCTTTTGTTAATACTTGAGGAAAAGAACACAATCCTTCATGCTGGTGCCCTTTACATTGACAAGCGCTGCGGTATGTCACGGATCTATGTGCTCAGGAGGCCTAGGAGGAAGTCACTTTGGAACCATGTCTTCCATTTGAGTTCTGTCCTCCATTTGAGTGTTCACCCTTCTCAAAATTGGTGAATCTTTTCTGTGATAATTGCCCTTTTGGTAGTTGCCTTTCTTGAAATTTGGCTTATTCTGAATGCTGAAATAATTCTTTTTCTTTTGAGAATGCTTAACCGGTCGGCTCTTCACCTTTTGTGCCTTTAATCTTTCTTCTTCTTGGACACACATAGCAATGCACTTTTCAATAGACCACTTTTCTTACTAATGTTGTAATTTACAACAAAAGTCTCAAATTCTTTTGGTAATGAAACGGTATAAGGTGGACTATGAAATCATTCTTTAAAGGCATATCAAAGGCGTGAGAGAGTGAGCCATGTTAGACATCTTAAAGAATATGCTCTCTAATGCACAGTCCATTACAGCCTTGAGATCCATCATACTTGTCATTGACAAGTTTCTTGATTAATGTGCTGCATAGGCCTTTGTGGATCGATGGCCCATTGCTCTTCTATTTTCTTGAGATACTCGGTGGCATCTGTACATTAAGGATTGCTCCTTATGGACTCAATGATGGTGCCTTTGATCACCATGAGGCACTTTCTATTTGAGTTGTCCCTTTGCCTTCTCAATACTATACGACAATTATACGCGACATTATTTGTGGCTTACGGACTCCCATTCTTTGCCTGCCCGAAGCCAGGTGCCAGGATGAAGCAAAGCATAATCTATCTCAGCCATAGCCATGGCCAAGCTCAAATTCTCTCTCCATGAGGAGTAATTGTTGCCGTTCAACCTTTCAAGCCCTTGAAAAACACTCAAGGAATTGGCAATCTTGGTTGGAAAAGCTTCGGGATTAAATAAAACAAGAATTTAATCAGTAAACTAAAAGATTATAAACTTTGGCATGAATAAATTAATGTTGGTCAATTAAACATGCTCTCAACTTTAATAAAGGCTGATCTATTTCTAAAACACCGTTGGGCAGTATTAGAATAGAGCAAACTTTATTCAAAAATTTTCTATCATTCTTAACATGGTCATGGCAAAAAATCATTTTCAACGTTGGTCAGAAAATAAAATTACCATAACTATGTGAAATATTATAAAACTATTTTTCATTTACTATTTTCTCTAATTAAATATCCACGTTGGTTTCAATTTAATCAGAGAAAAGAAAACTTAAACTTGCGTGAAATCTGAGACTTAATTTAGTACTTAAGCTCATCATGCATAGCAAAATAAACTAGCCCCTAATTTGTTTGGGCCGAAAGCATTGAAAAGACCCAGATCGCCCCTCACTTCACAGGCTCGGCCCACTTAAGAAAGAACAACGTAGCCGTGCATGCGTCGAGCGAATCGAGCAGTGAGATCGGTTGGAGATCCTACAAAGGCCGAAAAAATCGGTGCACCTCAAAAGCCCTAACAAACTTCCCAAAAAATGGGAGTGCAGGCCGTGCGGGGCGGCTGCGACCTCCGTGCGTGTCACCTTTCAGGCGGCCAGCGACCGGTGCAGTGTGACAGCGACACGGAGGTGTGCTCAGAGGCGGAAAGAAGGCGAGGCCATCGCACGCGCCTGAATGATGGCCGAAGGCCCTGCCAGCGTCTATGGCCCGGCGAAGAGAACAGCAGCGCGTACACCAGCGTGGAAGCGCAACATGGCGACTATGCAGAGCCTTGTGTAGCATAAAGAGAGGTGTAGCTCGTGTGGGCTGTCTACCCCCATTTGCTTTTCTTGATCTTGTTCTAATCCGGTTCTATTGTTTTGGGCTAAAGCTTTGCTATTTTCCTTCCTTCTAATTGCTAGTCACGGTTAGTGTTCTTACTGATTTGGAGAATCCTCTTTCTAATTTCTCTACCCGAAGGGGGAACTTCAATCTAGAGTTTAGATCTAGGCACTAATGCATAGCTCTGATACCATTGTTGTAGTTCTAGGATCTTAGTGCCTTAGATTAAACACCTAGATGAGGGTCTTCGCAGTACCTTCGGGATTAGAAGAGCTTGAGGACGCCATTGCCAAGATGGGGAAGGAGCAGTGGCGCCGTAGGTGAGGGAGAAGCAGCGTGACTCCCGAGCGAGGAACCCGAGGGCCTTCCGTTGCTCCACAGCATACCGAGTAGAATCGGTTTCTCATTGGTTTGTTAGGGGCGTGTGCACGGAAGAGCGTTGGTTCTCGGAAATTCTGTCTATTTATAAGCAGCGTGTCAATGACAAGTGGCCAATAAAGGTCAGTTCTTGCCCCCGATCAGGGCGCGAGATCAACCAACATGGCAAAGCGAATTGATTGGTTTGTTGCAGGTGAGAAGTATTCGCAGCTGGGCAGCTGTTGTATTGGATTTCTTTCACGCTCAATTTTGCATCTTATTCGGATTGTGTGGTGAAGATTAGATCGGTTCTTGTTCTTGGTGTTCTTGATTCCAATTGGAGCTGCTGCTGCTAGTTTCCACTTGGGAATCTTAATCTGGTTTCTCCAAAGTGTTGTCTTTGTAGGCATTTCTTATATGTTGTTGGATCGTTAATGCCCAAAGTTTGAGTTGTTACAGGTTGGAACTGTTCATAGTTTCATGGATGGGTTTTTTAGCTGGAAATCTCAATCGAGTATCTGGTAATTAGGACTGAAACCAAGTCAAGTTGGTAACTGTTAAATGTTCTCTGTTCGTCAAAACTAATCCCTTCTCCTAGACTTAGTTTATTGGATGCTCACGCGTTAAATTTCCATCGTTTTGTGTAATAGCATGGTCCAAGTTGGATTTCTGTTTATTTCTTTTGTTCCTGATTTTTACGGTCTGATTAATATGCCACTGGATCTAGAAGCAGGGGGATTGGATTATCCTGTACGAGATAGTAGATTTTTTTTTTTTTACTTTTGTGTTTCTGTTAAAGTTACGTTGAAACTTCTGAATTTGAGCAGCTGTTTGCAGTTCTGAGCTCGAAATCGAATATGGGTCTATTTATGAATTGTTGCTGACCTGTTTTTAGGTCATTTTAAGTGCATTTGTAGGCAAATAATGAGACTTTTCTTTTGTAGATCTTGGGTGATTTTTTTTTTTTCATGGAGAAATTTGCTTCTCGTTTCACCATTTTTCCTTTAGTTATTCTACACGGTGGGATTTCTCATACTCTCACTGCAGCAGGAATGGCATGCTGCGTTCAATAGTATCTCTAACCTACTTTAGCCAAGAACAAGAAATGATTGACACAAGCCATGTTGGGGAACGTGTTGAAAATCCTGTTTTGTCAATAATTTTGACCAAGAAATCATAGTGCTTGCTTTGATCTATTGACTTTCTTATTATTAGACCTTGCGCATCAAGACTGTATGATTCTGGCTGCTAATCTAGGCCTTGTTGCCTTGATTCAGGTCTTTGCCTTAATACTGTCTTTGATACTCGTCGGTCCACTTGTTGGTTCTTTGTGGTACTTGCATCTTATTGAATGGCAGTGGACTAGTTCTTTAATTTGCTCAACAATGAGGTCTTTTGCTATGATATATTCAAATAAAATTGGATAGATCTTTGGACACAGTCGAGCACAAGCTTTCTGTTCTACTTGGATCCGATATGGAGAAAATAATATATTATACTCCTACCAGAATATATTTGTTGTTGTTATCGAATCTTGTTTTCTTTTTCTTCCTGTGATGCTAATGCCTATTTTGACCCTTTTTTCCGCTTCTCATTGGTCAGTCAGGAGTAGAATCATGAATCATAAATATAGAACAGCGGAAATTTTTAGGGAGAATGGTCTGATTTGCAATTCTGAAGGAAAACTTGGAGCAAAAGAAGTGAAAAGGGATTATGATGTTAGGCCAAATCCACCAGCTGTTGTTCAGACAAGATGCAAATGGATTATTGGAGATGTAACTGAGGTGTTGCATTGTAACACATGGAAGCTTGGCAAAATTGCAAAGATGCTAAAGAACAATTACTTTGTCATCAGGCTTGCTGATTGCGTCCAACTGAAAGAGTTTCACATATCAAGCTTGAGAGTTCCACTTCCGCATGCTCCTGCAGCACCTCATAGCAAGCAGCTTCCTGCAGCAGAGAAGGTAACAACCAGCTCATGGAGCATGTAAAAGTGCTTTCCATTATAGACATGGTCATTTTACAAATGAGTCACTTAATAGGTGCTTTGCTTAGATATTTACATGTTTATACCTTTTATGTGATCTTTAGCTAATGTTCTAGTGAAATTAGTGCTTAGGCATTGTTTATTTAGATTTAGCTTTGTTAGATCATCAAGCAACCTTTGCATTTCATGTGATTTTGGTATTCATAGTTGGACTGAATTTTTCATGTCCTAGAAGGGAGAAGCATCGCAGACTTCAATTGTTTCCAGGAAAAATATTTATTTCCCGCATGCTTTATCAGCCTTTATTCTCTTTTGGGACTACAAAAATGATATGCTTGTCCATACTCCATACTTGATGTGTAAATTAGAAGATGGAACTAGCAAGGCTAAGATGAAGCAACTCAATTTGTCCGACATCAGAAATATGTCATGTCATGCTCTGCTATAAGTTATAGGCGCATGATTTTAGCATTTTGAATAATGGAGGTGTTCCTACATATTGCTGCTGCTTTGTTTGTGATGCAAATCTCACTGCACTGTTGAGTTCCGTAAGTTATGAGAGCCATAGATATATTGATGTTAATTAAAACAACATGTTACTGACATAAATTGTACGATCTCAGCATTTGTTCTCAAATAGGATCATTTACTTCTTTCAGATGTCTTGTTTGTTTTCCACCAAAGGGCCACCAATCTCATAGCTTTTCTACTGCAGCAGATTTCAATCTCATAATTTGTCTACTGCAATAGGCTTCAGTCTATGACTGAAGCATTAGACTATCTTTCCCATTATTCTGGATTTTTCAAACTTTTCCAGGCAAGCGTTTTTATCAGTTGTCTTCCCCTTTCAGGCTACTGAACGGGTTAAACGGCTACCCACGGATCGCAGCATTCCTCGCTCAAAAGTTGTGCTGGGAATAGCTCAGCAAGCTTATGAAGGGGAAGGCCACGGTGCAAAGAAATCTGAGGCAATGAGTCTTTGTCCTTATACTGGTGCTGCAAATCTGAATAGTAATACACTTGCTCCGAGAGGCCAGATGCCATCTTATGTTTCGCTTATGAGATCAGGCAAGAAAAGAAAAGCAACTGCGGTTGAATGCCATCAGCGAAGGCAGAAAAGACCACAGCCTCGAAAGGCAGCAGCCAAAACTCCTGTGCTGAATGGTGTAATGGCTAAAAACTGCTTGTACAAGTCTTCACAGGTCAGAGAAGAGACTGAATGTTCAGTGGCTAGCTGCAGTATAAATGATGTGGAATACTTTGCCAAGGACAACCAGCAATGCTCTGTCGGATATGCGAGCTGCTTCCCTGATGATGCCATGTCTGCGTGCCCATGTACATCTGGGAGGGAAAACAACAGCATCTTCAGCAACGAGTCTGCCATTGACATCCATGAGCTGGAGCTCGAAGCGTATCAATCCACAATGCGAGCTCTCTACGCATCAGGGCCTTTGACGTGGGAGCAAGAGTCGCTTCTGACGAATCTTCGCCTGTCTCTGAACATATCAAATGAAGAGCACTTACTCCAGCTGAGGCACCTCTTGTCTTCTTGATCCGTTTTAGGCTTATCCAGCGTCAGGTCATCGCTAATTACTCGAGGCTCTACAGTCTACACACAAGGTGTTGCTGAAATACTGTGCTGCTCTTAATTTCTTCTTCTTTTTTTTTTTTAAAAAAAATATCAATCTGGTGTAGTCGAAGCAGAAACTTTTCAGTGTCGAGTAGAACTCTGCATCTTTCTTCTCCTGTCATTCTTGATCTCGTTGTAAATGTAAGTCTGTTCGCAGATTATGTGCTTGTCGTGTTTGAGTCTCTGAACTCTGACAGGCCACACACATATTATCCTTCACTTATATCTGGGAGAATCCCTCAAAGCTCACGGTGCCACCTCACCCCCACCCACTCTCTCTCCCTTTTTTGCAAAGAAGTCCTCCGGTTCTTTGGAATTACGGATAGGTCCTTTCTATTTACGAATAAGTCCTTTGTAATTTCCTGTGAGTGTAAAATTTTTTTTCCCGATTCGCGTTTAGGTCCTTCGTTCGCCGTTTTACACAAAGAGCTTCACATTAAATACAAATTGCGAACGAGCCCTTTCTTACTTATTCGAAATAGCGAACAAGTCCAAAATTATAACAAATAGGTCAGACACTTTTCATTCAGTCCTTTCTCCGTTTTCCGAAAAAATATTTTCGATCCGTTTGCTCTCCGGAGCATAGGAAAAATGTTTCCATTTGTCTGTTTTTCTCCAGAAAAAAAAAAAAAATATTTTTAGTTACCAGCGTTTTCCGAGAAAAATATTTTCGTAGTCCGCTTTTACTCTCGAGCATAGGAAAAAATATTTTTAAGTGGTCCGTTTCTTTCTCAGGAGCATAGGAAAAATGTTTTCGTGGTCTGTTTTTTCTCAAAAAAAAAACAAAAAATATTTTTCGTTCGCGCGCGCGGCGTGCGCCGCGCTTGCGTTTCTAGTTACATATATTAAAGCGGAAGAGATTGGCGAGCCCTCAGCCTACCCACGTCAGCGGTTTGAGTGGAAAGGCCCTCCAAATTTTGCTATTTGCGTACAGGTCCAGGTTGTCAGCTACCGTTGATCTTTCACGCGTACCCAGCGCTGGCACGTACATCGCTAAGAAATCCGTCCGCGGAGCCATCGAGAACCAGCCCCCCTATTCCCCGTCGTCCTCGCCCTCCGCCTGTTCCTCTCGTGGGAATCGCCGCCCTCACCCTCACCTCCGCAGCCGTCCCCGCTTGAGCTTTCCGCCTGTCCGCAAGCGAGTGATCTTCGCGAGCCCTTCAGGCGGCGGTCTCAGCCAGCCCTTCCTCCAAGCGCCTCCATCGTCTCCGCCTCCTTCGCTCCTACTCTCCAACACCGCCGCCGCTGCTCCCATCTTGCTCGCGACGGCCAATCGCACCTCGCTGTGCATCCTGGCGCCTTGCCTTTCGAATGCCGCCATCCTCGTCGTGCTCCTTTACCTCGGTGACCTCGCCTAGCGCTGGGCGTAGCCCACCCCTCCTCCGCCGTCCGACCAGGCCGCGCTTGCTGGCGACATCGCTCGCATCGCCGACCTCCGTCCTTCCTCTGCGCCGTTCCCCCCCTCCCCGTCTTCTTCTTGGAGTTCCCCATGCTGGTCAGCGTCGTACCTTGCTCTGGCTCCCTCCTCCACGGCTTCTCCTTCGCTGCCGTCCTCCACGGCCACGACGGCTTCTACGCTTCCAGTTCCTCAGCCTTTTCTATTTGTCATGACTCATTCAGATGAGTAATTTTTGCCGTGACTCATTCTAGCTTTTGCTATGTTATGGTTTATGATTGCTAGGTTGTATTGAAGTCTGTCATGTGAAAGCATGGAACTGCGTTTTTGTGATGCTCATATACTTTCGTACTTTTGTTTTTCTTCCTCTGCAATTATTTTAGCAGTCTATACTCATTCCTTAGTGCCTGGCACATTACTCTGCAGGTTGACCTCACTGAATATGTTGAAAAGAATGAATTCATATTTGATGCTGTTTTAGATGAGGAAGTCTCAAATGACAAGGTGATTATAAACCGCATACTCTTTATACTTAGTGTTGTTAGGTATCGTAGATCCATTCTCAACAACTTGGTTCATTTTATTTACATGTGTATTGTGAAACTGTGGAACCTGTGGTTCCTGCTATTTTTAATCGTACAAAGGCAACTTGTTTTGCTTATGGTCTGGTATTTGTCTAATCTTCTCTGCATATTTGTGTATATTTGCTGCATACTTAAGACTATTTCGAACTCATATTGTCCAATCAGGTAGTGGAAAGACCTATACTATGTGGCCACTTCCTCTTAAGACCTCTCAAGACATTCTTAGATTGATGCACCATATGCACCACAATCAAGGCTTTAAGTTATTTGTCAGTTTCTTTCAGATATATGGTTGGAAAATTTGACCTTCTCAGTGAAAGGAGGTAAATTTTCCCCAAATCTTTGACGTTTAGAAATAGTGTTTATGCAGGTAATGTCCCCCCTGTTTTGAGTACGAATCTCTCCATGCGATAAACTTTTCATGAGAGAGGATGGAAAAACAGAAAGCTTGCATTGTCGGTTTGCAAGAATATAGTCTCTAATGTTGAAACTATCAAGGAGTTGATTGAAAAAGGCAATGCCACCAGAAGTACCGGTACAACTGGTGCAAACGAAGCATCCTCAAGGCCTCATACCATTCTTCAGCTTGATATTAAAAAGCATGTTGATGGCAATGACTTCAAGCCACCGAGATTAGTTGGCAAGCTGGCGTTTATTGACCTGCTTGTGGGCAATGAGCATATTGTTGATACAACTGACAATGATAAACAAAGAAGGTCATCTCTTACAACTTTTTTCTTCTATCATTGTCCAAAGTACGTCATGAATATCTAGATGTTTTGTTGTACTGAACTGCTCTTTTCAGAATACAATGCAGAATTGAGGGTGCTGAAATCAATAAAAGTTTGCTTGCCTTAAAGGGATGCATAAAAGAACTTGATAACGATCATACTCACATTCCTTTCTGAGGCGGCACATTAACCCAAGTTTTCTGAGATATAAAAAAATGTGGCCTGCAAGTGTTCGTGTCTTAGACTTTGCCTAACATGCATAGCTTCTATACATATTCATTCTTTGCCTGTCATTCTTTCCTTTGTCCACCGATAGATCAAAATGGCACAACGAGATTTCTTCTTGGATGATGAGAGTTTCTTTTAGCTATCTAATTGCTTTATTTGCTTTATGTATTTTTACTTACCCAATTTGTACTTTGCTATTTCGTTATGCAATACCACATCTAATACAAGGAGATTTCACCATTTTCCAAATTAGGTACCACTACATTTATGTGTGCACTGTACAGGCTGACCGATAGGTTACTACTACGACCGAAATAAATGACAGGCACTATTATCTGATACTATTTACCATTGGATCAAAAATAGATACTCTTTGTTGTATCGTTATATATTTTCTGCTGATAACTATCATAACATAGATATTGTGGGACTTGTCACCAGGGTTTCAGTTATCGTCGATAATCGTCGATTATCGCACGATTTTCGCAATATCGACGGCGGCCGAAACGCAATACCGAGCGGTAAACCGAAAAAATTCAAAAAAAAAATTCAAAAAATTCAAAAATTCAAAAAAATTTATATGACGCAAATATCGCGATTATCGCCACATATCGAGCGATTATCGCTACATATCGAGCGATTCTCGCTACAAAGTCGACCGCTAAAAAACTCAACATGGATGTCGATTTTCCACCGATAATCGTCGATTTTCCACGTTTTGATTTTTAAAAAAAATCGGATTTTTGAATTTATGCGATTTTTTGCGATTTTCGACCGATTTTCGGCTCGATTTTTGCGATTATCGAAAAACACTGTTCATGCGAAAATCGCATGTAACGATAACTGAAACCCTGCTTGTCACAGCTATCTCGCTTATAAAGGCAGTTACTATCAAAGGAGTTCCCAAACCAATCTAAAACATTCAGATAACGAATGGCAGGTTACGCTAACATATATTACCTCTGCTATTTATAGATAAACATGTTTCTGTGGTCATGATGGACTGCTCATTTTTTTTTGTGTTTGCGTCTCAAAAGGTTTTAATACGTATTATCTTTTATTACCGTGGTTAGTGCATATTCATATACTAACATTTTTATGTGATAGAGAAAACACAGAGATCACATTGTGGGGACCACATGCAATCGGATTTCACGCTCATGGTATCCAATGTGAATCACGTTGAGAGCCGATCATCCATCTATTAGTTGAATTGATAGTTAAACTGTATAACGGTCAGCACTCATCCTTTCCCTCTTTTTTCCTCCACCCTTCAATTCGTTGAGTGTGATGGTTTGCGATTGGGGTGTTTGTTCATTGTTATACATGCTAGCAGTACACTTCATAGCGAATTAGCTATTCCAAATCTACAATGTAGCGCCTACTGTCATGCCTGAAAGAACACCGCCGTTACCATAGGTTGGTAATTCGAATCATTAGATGACAATATTTCTTATTTGTGAACCTACAAAGTAAATATTATTTCGTAGTTCATCTCCATGGCTTGCAGATGTTACCAGAACTAGAATCTACCCTGAAATGACCGTTGTGCACTGATGATTCCGATTTGGCCGCTCCTAAAGGCAACATGGGGTTATGTTTCTATGGATAACTAAATGTGCATTTCTGCTGTAGTCAGTTGTAATATAATATTAACATGATGTTTTCGTTATGATAGCTGTTTCCAGCATTACCGAAGAAAAAGCTTCAGTTAAAAGAAGACTGTTTCTGGACAAAGGAAGCAACTCACATTGAAAGAGGTACTCTATAGGCAGCACTATCTCTGATTAATTACATTTTGATTTGTTGTTTTCCATCACTATTCATTGGGACATCCTCTCCTCACAGCGAACCAGGACTTGGGATGGTAGCTCTTGGCGCTTTGACTTCGTCGACGGCAAAGACCATGCTCAATGTATTTTTCGTACCAATTGTGTGATATATAGTTATGCACAAAGCATTTGTATGTTGTACAGTCTTGCGCTTAACATATTTTGTCATGTTCCATGCTTTCAGATATCCAACTCTGCTTACTATGTCCCTTATCCTTTAGACTGCACAGAGTAATAACTATGATCCTTTTGGTGCCTATTCAGTTTTGTCATTGCATAGTGCATGACTTTATACTCTTGATGATGAGTGTTGCCTCTGGTTCCTCCTATCTTATTCTTTGTTTGCCGTCTAATATTTGTAATCCTTTTACTGTCTATTCAATTTTACCGTTGCTATCATTAATGGGTCTCAGCGCGCGGCGTAGCGCGCTGCAATGTCTAGTATACATGAGGCAAGAAGCGGTGTCACGGTTTGATTGAACTCGTCCCACACGTGTCGCAAGAATCTGCCTCCTTCCGACACGCGTGCCACGTGCCGTGGCCCGACCCTTAACGTGTCGACTCGAAGGCCGCAAACTAAGGGCATTTGCAATGGCGTAAGTGCGTAACTGAGTACATTGCCCATACAGTTGGTTCGTCAGCTCCAATGGTTCTTGCGTACTTGCCACTTTTAGGCTTGCGACCTCAGCTTCTCGAGAAGTAGAACACCCAAGATTAGAAACGCTCGCACCGGCCGACGGGCATAGCGCAACAATGCCGGCGAGCCTCGTGAGGACGTCGTTGCCTTCGTGCCGCTACTTCTGCGACGCGACGGCGGCGGCGCGTGGTTTGCGTTCTTGCCTGCACCGGCCGGGGTCCTCCGCCCGGCTCTTCGGTGTCCGGTGCAACGCCACGCCGCCGCCGGAGGTCCCAGGTCCGCAGCCGGCCGAGGTGCCGGGCACGGACAGCCCGCCGGAGGAGCTGCCGGGCATTGACCTGCCGCCGGAGTTCGATGCGCCCCCGGGCGTGGACGTGCCGATGCCTGGCACGCCGGTGCCGAGGCCCGGCCCGGAGCAACCGGGCCCGTCGATACCGTCACCGCCGAGGCCGGAGATCCCTACCGTGCCGCCCAACCCCAACGTCCCGCCGCCGCCGCCGGAGGTGAACCCGCCGAGGGCGCCGCCCGAGGTCGTCCCGCCGCAGCCGCCGGACGTCGTGCCGCCTCCCTTTGTATAATAAGCTAGTGTGCCGTCGACGCGCGTTCCGCGTGGCGTCTCAGATAAATAACGATGCGACGCGACGCCCTTTCTGTCCCATGCAAGGCGTGTCGAGCCGAGCTCCTTTATCGTACAAGACGTGTCCCGTGTGGCGGTGTCCTCCTCCTACAGTGTTTTTCTAGACTAGAGTGCCAGTGTTAAGTAGAGTCCATGCAGATCAGCATGCGAGCTGTTGTTTACGATATCTGATGCTATAGAATTTTTTTTACTGCACTGACCGAGTAGTCTTGCCTCTACTCGCTAAGTTTTTTTTGGACCAATGCCCTCCTGCCCTGCACCGTGTGGTTAAGTGCAGGTGCAACGGGAGTAGAGCTGCGGGACCACGGCAACGCGGTTGGACTTCAGACGTCCTGGCCGTGTGGCACTATTGGGCTGGCCTATCTACTCTTTTCTGTTCTCGGTAAGATGACGTTTTATAATTTGAGGTGTGCTTCTATTTTTTTTTAAAAAAAAAAAAGTTTCATAAACATTAAACACATGTATGTATTGATTACTTAGCTCTTTATTTAATTTAAAATTTATATAATTTATATTGAGAGGGAAAGTACAGAAACATTACTCTTATAATTTTGTGCTTTAACCAAGGTAAATGCAGAAACGATTAAATTATACCTCTTCATTAGCTTATTTACTACTCTTAGATAGTGCTTGTTACTTTATTCCAGTAACAAATAATACTGAGAATAATAAATGATACGATAGAAAAAAAAAAAAAACTGGTAAAGATAGTCTCGAAATTATGAATGATAATATATCCAAAATAAAATTTGAAATCTACTGCGTGATTTATTCGAAGGGGGTACCAATCTCCGCGACCCTGCACATGATGTGCTGAGTGATGCTGGTACCCATGCGCCCGAGCGTTTGTTGAGCGCCCTCCGTCTGTGAACTCCACGACCGGGTGGGTCGGGCGGGGCGGGGAGGACCATGCATGGTGTTACCGTGCGTAAGCGCGCAACAGCCAGCATGGGATGTCACTCGAGGACAGTCGGTGCGGTGAGAGACAGTGATGCTCGCGGCCTGGTTCATGCTTAAGGCCATGTTTGGATCCTGGACTAATTGTTAGCTAGCTAAAAATTAGTCCTAGTCTATCCAAACAGGAGGACTAATAGATGGGCTAATTTTTAGCTAACCCCTCAGCTAACAATTAGTCCATTAGTTGGTGGAAGGGAGCTAATTTGAGCTAATAGCAGGTAACACGTTGGAAAAAGTCTGAAATACCCTCGCGTTGGCCTTATCCTCACTTCCTCACCCGTGCGTCCGCTCCCCAGTCCGTTATGAGGGGCAAACATGACTTTTCTAATAAATTAGCCTAACCATTAGCCATGTATCCAAACAACCCTGGCTAATTTTAGATGGACTAATAATTAGCTCTAGCCATTAGCTAACTAATAATTAGCTCTAGCCATTAGCCAACTAATAATTAGCTTTAGCCCATCCAAACATGGCCTAAAGCGTAGCCACCTTGCTAATTTACGAGGCGTTGCGCGCGTGCGCTGCGGGCCGGCACGGTGCCTTTCTCCCTGCGTGTTGCCAGCCGCTGGCTTATCAATATTTTTAAAATATTTAGATCAGACGTATGAAAATGATATGTGTGAATTTATTTTGAAAAACACTTTTATAATATTATAATTTTATTAAGTTTTATAAATATGTTTTTATAGAAACGAATTGTCAAAATCTTATTTTGAAGTGTCGGTGCCCAAGTCGACTTTTTTTTTTTACCTGAGGGAGTACTACTCCTAAAATTAACAAATCCAACATTACATATATGTAACAAACATGAAATTAACAAAAGCTATGAAAACCTGTATTTTGTAGTATTTTGGCTCTTGGTGTCTAAGGATGAATTTGAAATTGTTTTTTTTTCCCGGATTTTACATAAAACCATGCTCATTGCTAGTGTCTGAGCCTCTAAGGAGTGATGCGAGTTGTTGTAGGGACCACTCGCTGTTCCCACGAAGCAAGACTATGCAACATTAGCAATTGAGTTTGTTTATATCCCATTTGCTTACAAAAAAAAAAAAAAAACAATGAGCCAGCTTTGTTCAAGAAGAAGAAGAAAAAGCAATGAATCAGCTAGCTAGCTACAATAAGGTCCTGCTTGGCAGAGCTCTAGATCCCATCTCTACCTCAGAGCTGAAACTTGTAGATTGAAATAAAGTGATTTACGTTTATAATTTTATTCCCACGAGACCGAGCCGAAACAATGTAGCCGTAATCAAACTAGCGAGACCGTGCTTTAATCACGACAATAATTTATTTTTATTCACTAAGTATGATAAATTAGTCTATAATATTGTGTCATAATAATTTTTTTCGGACGAGCGTATAAACAATAAAATGTAAAACATGTTTTTGTAGAGTGATAATTAATAATAACTTTGAGTATCTAAAATATTTCTAATTAATTTTAAATGTAAATATATATATATATATTAATAAAAACGCATAAACGTCCGTTAAATTCTAATTAATCAGCTATCTTATAATTAATCTTTTAGTGATATCATGTCTATCCGCGAGAGTATATCCTTTTTCATGTGGAAACATATCCTGTGCACATCACAGTGCCGTGCACATATGCAAACATTAAATCTGGACCGTTCAGATCCCATCCAACGGTGGCTTCATCAGGGAGGTAATTGCAAAATGCACATATAATTTTAAGTCACCGTTGGATGGGAACTAAACGGCCCGATTTAATATTTGTATATGTGCATTAGTGCATAGCACTGTGATGCGCAGAGGCCAGAGGATATGCTCACACTAGTTTGATTACGACTACGCCGTTAGGGGCGGAATCTATTTTTATTTAATATTTATTTTAAATCATTTTTTCAAATCTAATCGATGGAAACACAAAATTGCAAAAATAGGCACCCGTCGCCCCAATATGGGGCGATCGCTATATTAGGCGATAGGTACCTGGATGCAAAATATGTTGGTAAATCTACTCCTTCATGTGTTCATTTTTACAAGTGCTTTTTTTACATCCAGGTACCTATCGCCCCAATATGGGGCGATCGCCCCATATTGGGGCGACAGGTGCCTATTTTTGCAATTTTGTGTTTCCATCGATTAGATTTGAAAAAAAGATTTAAAATAAATATTAAATAACAAAAAATTCGTTAGGGGCGCGCCGTGCAAGGGGACGGGAGGGTGGGCCGCACGTCGCGGCGTCATCTGTGTATTCGGCCTCTTCAGTGATGTATGGGCCCAAACCACTCTAAATCCATCCTGTGCGGTTAGCCATTTATGTTCAACCGCCGGGCCCGCGGGCCTGAGCCTTCCAGGTTGGTGGCTAGGGCAAGTGCAAACGTGGCCGTGCATGCGCCACCACGCGGACAAACTAAAGGCAGAGACGGTGGCCCGGCCCGGTACGTGTGCAGGGTGAAAGCGTAGCGGTCCCACCGCCGATTTCGGCGGCGCGCGGCGTTGGTCGACGGCGGCGATCGGCGTGGAGCAAGCCGGCAGCGGCACGCAACGGAACACTCTGCAGGTGACTGATCTGTCCGTCTTCGAAACACGCTCACCGGGTCACCGCGGATGATCCTTCCAGTCCCAGCTAGGCTCTGATCGAAATCGCCATGCGAAGAAATTCTTTCGAGTTTTAATTGGGTTCGAACCACCACCGGCCGGGGGAAAAACAGCGAGATTTAGCGACCTGGAGCTGTGTACCACCCCGTGCGAAAAACTGAAAACAAGCTAGCGTCGAACGCAACTCGTTTGGCCCATCGTACATAAGAATGCATTGATGGACGTGGTGTCGCGTATCTGCGCGCTGCACGGCGCAGGCTGCGCCCCAGCTCCTTGATGGTCGATGCAGAGCAGCCTTGCACTCGTCGGCGCCGGACCACACCACGATGGCCCGCGCCATTGGCGACCAACGCTTTGGCACCGCTTCCACCTGCAAACAAATGGCCGCAAATTTAACCTGGCTCAAACACCCATCTTCCCTTCGGTTTTGGCCTACCAACTGTTAAGTCGCATGCATCTCGGATGCTCCAGTAAACAGGCACGCAGCTGAAGCATGTGTTCGAGGTTCTGGAGGACATGCAGTGCCGATCTGAGTGGATTAGCATTGGAATGTGTTCGGTTCTCGAGTAAACTTTGACCTTTCTGCTAGCGTGGCAACTCTATTTGCGTAAACTAGCCCTGTCGTTACGCGTGCCTTCATCAGCAAGCGGAAAAAGAGGGGAAGAAAACAATGCGCGCTTCCTTCTGCAAGATAGCTGCAACTGTTTGCAGAAATGCAAGTGTCTCTCCATACATGCGTGTGCAGGCTTGGCCCTGTGCAGAACACCTCCAAGTACAGTCGACAAAAGGAGAGTATGCACATTTGTCAAAACTACAAGGCACTCTCCTGCAAGCGGCGCTACCATTTTGCACCGATCCAAATTTCCAAACCTGTAGCATCTTCTTGTCCTCCTACGTGTACATGTTGCATGCTTTGGTCCTGTCCCAAGTACGAAGGGAACAGTGCCAAGCTTGCACAATGTTGTCACTTGTTCTTCCTCACGTCGCTCCTCCAAAGCAAACGAAGGCCAGCGCAAAAGCTGGCACAGTGTGGCTTTCCAACACCCCGGTCATCTGGGCGAGTATAGTAGTACCAGTACAGTACACTGCCCACTTTATTTTCCTTTCCTTCGCTTTATTGTTGTTACGTAGGCTTTGGATGTTTTGGATGAGGGGTGAGGAGGAGCGCAAGTACGCATGCATACATGCCTAAGAGGACCACCTGAGCAGCTAATGGGCTGTTTGGTTGCCTTTCTCGTTCAGCGCATGGCCAGCAAGGTGGGAGTCAGTGAGTGGATGCAAGGAGATGTTGTTTGGTTGGTCGTATGAGGTTGGCCAGCCTGAGAGATGTTGTTTGGTTGGTACCGAATGAAAGTGTGATAGACAAATTCAAAAGAGGATGAAATAAATTTTAAAAATACTAGAAAATCAATAATTTCACAAACGAAAATAAAAATTTTAAAATATATTCTAGAAAATCAATAAATTGAAAAACTAAAATTTTAATCTTTTGAAATTTATATAGCAAGTATGGTCTAGTTTTGTTCGAAAAATATCGTGAACACATAGGTGAAATCGGTTCGTTAATCGGAGATGTTAATCAAAAGATATAGCAAAGAAAAGAAAAATTAGATAATAAATGTCGATGTCAGATGCATGCATGGCTCAGAGCCTGGCTCTGGGGAAAGCGGTGGATTTTCTCGCTTCCTGAGCCGAAGTGTTTTTGCATCTGTAGAGCCAGGCTGAGTTGAATGAGAAGACAACCAAACACCCATCTTTTGCATCTGTAGATGCAAATCTCTTTAGATGCAGCCAACCAAACAGCCCATAAGCATCTCTAGGCCTGCACCTGCTTGTAGGTTTTGAGATCTAGATCCGTGCAGTTGATATTATAACTGCAATTTAAAAAGTTGTGATCAGCCGTTGGATCGAAAAACGACGGTTCAGATCGACTTTAAAATACGTATCAATTAATGTAACAAAACACTATAGCAAACGGATTTTGACGATCTGGACCGTTCGGTTGCTTGATCGAACGGTTCACGCCTGACAAGGATCCCTATCCTGCATCTGAATGCTGCTTTAACTGAGTTGCTAATGTATATTTTGGCCCTGTTTGGTAGAGTTGAGTATTTTTAGTTCCACCAGATCCGTGAAGCTGGAGCAGTGGGTCTATTAAGAGTATTTAGGTGAGTCATATTGTTTATATTTTAGAATAAAAATATACATTTATTTTATTTTATTTTAGATTATAAGTTTCGGATCTAAGATAAAGTTGAACCTAAAACTTACCTCTCTTTGAAGGAAAAATAGGGAGAAATGTGGTAGTGGCGGTGGTACTGGGCTACTGGCCTTGGACAGTACTTGGACCACAGGCAGGCATGCAAGTATTAAATTTTAGATCAAAGATATAGTAGATTCAAAGTGCATATGATATGTCTAATCAAGCAGAATGGCTGTATTAACCAACCTAGCTTCTGAGTTCATCTCTCCACTATATTCTGTAGCCTGTGCTGTGTGTCAACTGCAGCTTGCTACTACAAAATTTGATGCATGCCTGACATCGCGCCTGAACAAAAAATAACTTTATATTTTTTTCTGAAGAAAAAATAGATCTAAACGTATTTTTTAAATTTCTTGAGTATTGAGAACCATTAGAGACCGAGCCGAGGAAAAATACACAGCTTTCTATTGACGAAAATATTTTTTTCAGGAAAAACGGAGAAAAGATCTGGTTTTCGGAGGAAAAATAGACAGGCGTATTTTCATTTTTTTTTTGTTTTTTTTCTGGAGAAAAAATAGATCTAGACGTATTTTTAAAATTTCTTAAGGCTCGAGAACCATTAGAGACTGAGCCGGGGAAAAAGTACACATCTTTCTGTTAACAAAAATATTTTTATCGGGGAAAACAGAGCAATGATCTGGTTTCTGGAGGAAAAATAGACATAGACATATATTTTTTTTTTTGGTGGCTCGAGAACTCTTAGAGACCGAGTCGGGGAAAAAGTACACATTTTTCTGTTGACAAAAATAATTTTTTTTGGGAAAACGGAGAAAGGACCTGAACGTAAAAAGCGGGGACCTATTTGTTATATTTTTTGACCTGATCGCTATCCTGAAAAATTAGAAAAGGGTCTATTCGCGATTCGTATTTAACGGGATGCTCTTTTCATAAAACGGCGAACGGGGGACCTAAACGCAAAAAAAAAAAATTCTTCCTCTCATAAAAAATTGCGAAGGATCTATTCGTGAATTCGGAGGGACCTATCCGTAATTCAAGAAAACAGGAGGACTTTTTTGTAAGATGGCTAGAGTGACACGTGGGGCGATGGGGGTGCTCCCGAATGCCCTTTACTCCGAGCTTTAATACCGGAGGATATAGCAACCATAGGGATACAACAAAAACTCTCATGATACAAAAAACTAGTCATTCGCTGCCCTTTGCCTTATGGAATTCAGACTACTAACTCTTGTCATCACTTTAGTGTAAATCTTTACCTGCACAAACCTACGGGCACGCAAAGATTTTCATTTGCACTGTATGGTATGCTGAGTTAGAGCAGCTCCAGAAGATTTCCCATAGTCGTTCACTACCCAAAATATATGGAATGGCTAGCACAATGTCTCAAAAATCCTTTCTAACAATTTACCTAATTGGATTCCTATCTTTAAGGAGAGGAGAGAGAATTCTAAAATCTCATAATTCTCTCTCCCTTCCATATCACGTTCGCCCGTTGGCTCAGAGGCAACACCCTCCTCCCACGTTAGTGAGGAAGCCAGAGCCTTGGAAGAGCGTCGTCGCTCGGTCCTACGCAGCTCCACCCCTCCTCCCGTGCAGCTGTCGGTCCCGCGCCACTCCACCATTCTGTCCCGCGCCGCCACTCAGTCCTGCGCTTTCCCTCTCGTCGAATCTGGTCCCTGGCTTCGTCCTCGACCCAGTCTGCCTCGTTGTCCTCCTCTTTGACCCTCAGGTGCCATGGGATCAACCAGATCTGTAGGTATGAACCCTTCTTGAATGACTATGATGACTGACGATTGTGCTGCCCCTTTGAGAGTTTATTCATTTCTTCTTGGGTTGCTTCCATGTAGAGTTTTTACCAAAGCTACATATTTTGGTGCTTAGGAACAACAGTCTCACAAATCTTGCGAAGATTGACCCCTTGCATCTCTTCCAAAGCTGCAATTTCTCAGATTAGTGGATGCTATTGTAACTAAGCAGCCATACTACCAGTTGTATGTGAACCATAAATTGAAGCATTTGCGATTGCTAAATTTCAAGAAAGTGAAACAACAGGTTAGCAATCATGAAGTTCTTCAGCATACGAATTTGTACCACTTTTGAAGTTTCTTAATCATTTGCACACATGTTTGATTTCTTGAGAATCATGTAAAGCAAATATTCTTATGTTTAGCTGTCAATACTTCTGTTTTTTTTTTTTTTTTTGAAAGCGAGGCAAGAGCTCTGCCGATTCATTAAGGAGGGAATAAGAGTTACCAACAAACGGAAAAGAAACAACTCCTCGAACTGAGGTTGCAGGAGCAAAGCGGAACAAGTCCAGAAGAAAAGCAATTCCAGGCTAGGGAGTGCTCAGTAAGGGCCAACAATAGGGGGCTTAATTTATCCTATGGGCGATCTCGTAGGACACCAGGTCATCGACCACCTTGTTTACAACGCATTGCATCGTGGAACGAGTTCCAGTGAAAATACGGGCATTCCGCTCTTTCCAAAGGTTCCAGAACCGGTAAAACAGTGCGGCATCTATATTAGGGCAGATAGCACGCAGATGCTGCCACCAAGAGGAAATGGAGGGGTTGGAACTTGCAGGCATAAAGTTCGGCACCTGTGCTAGCAGTCTTGCAAATAGGGTCGACCAGAGGGAAAGAGCGTAGGGGCACGTGATCATGAGATGAGACGCCGTCTCCAGGTCTGCATCACACAAGCAGCAAACTGCTGGGTGAGGCCACCCTCTCAGGGCTATCCTGTTTTGAATACTTCTGTTTTGAATGACTTAGTTTTAGTTAATTTTGCATATTTTACTTATCTAAGGCATGATTGAGTTCAAAGGAATTCGAAATAAAATAATATTACAAGATTATGTGGTTTAAGTCATGATATGCCTGTTAAGTGTGTTAGTGCTACCTAGTACCTACTAGGAAAAATCTGATTGCATGTAGTTTAATGCCTGCTTATTTTTGTCCTACTACAGTGGCAGTATATATATGCTGCTTTTTTTTTAACACAAATATACTACTCACAAAGCCATCCCAAATTTTAAGCAGTTTTAAATTGACTGCTCCTACAATACCTTTCCAAAAGATTGATAACCAAACCAGTGTGCCTGCGAGCTGTCTACAGATTGAAGTTATCTGAATGACTGTCTGGAGGAATCAACAATTTTACTCGCATGCTCATGCATGAAGGCTGGTTGCCTGATTGTCCCAAGCAGGAGACGCATGTCCCAAGCAGGAGTACCATTTTTCTATAGCACCATATGGCCTGTCTAGTGTAACCACGTATGCTAGTGCTAAATGTACAATACAGATATACTTTTATAAAAGCAAATTATTGAATTGTCAACATGCTCTCCCTCTCTTTTGATGCAAGAGCGTGTTGTCGATCAGGGCATGGACCAAAGCGACATGCTATATTTCATGAACAATTCGTCCCTGCAGACTTGTTGCGACATTATCCCTCCATTACATCTGGTAGGTTTCAAGCCTCCTCAAGCCTCCACCTCACCCTCCTTGCAATTTTCCAAAAAAACCCATTTATTTCTCCAAATAGCGGATAGGTCCTTCCAAATTACGAAGAGGTCCTTTGCTATTTTATGTGAGGGGAAGATTTTTTTCCCGGTTCGCGTTTAGGCCCCTCATTCGTCATTTTACATAAGGGGGCTCCCATTAAATATGAATCGCGAGCGAGCCCTTTTCTAATTTTTCAAAATAGCGAACAGGTCTAAAATTATAACAAATAGGTCCCCACGCTTTACATCTAGGTCCTTTCTCCGTTTTGCTCGAAAAAAATATTTTCGTGGTCCGTTTTTTCTCCGGAACATGTTTTCGTGGTCCATTTTTCCCCCAAAAAAAATAGAAATTCGTTTTTCGTTCATCCTTTCTCCGTTTTTCCCGAAAAAATGTTTTTGGGGTCCGTTTTTTCTCACTTTTCCCGGGAAAAATGTTTTTGGTGTTCGTTTTCCCTCATTTTCCCGGGAAAATGTTTCCGTGGTCCGTTTTCCCTCGTTTTTCCCGAAAAAATTGTTTTCGTGGCCCGTTTTTCCCGAAAAAATGTTTTCGTGATCCGTTTTTCCTCCGAAAAAAATGTAAATCTGTTTTTCGTTCACGCGCGCGGCGTGCGCCGCAGATTTTCTTGGAAAAATGTTTTCATGGTTCGCTTTTTCTCATTTTTCACGGAAAAAATGTTTTCGTTACCCATGAAAAATATTTTCGTGGCCCGTTTTTATTCGTTTTCCCCGGAAAAAATATTTTCGTGGCCCGTTTTTCCTCCGAAAAAAAACTTTTCCTTTTTCCCTGGAAAGAATGCTTTCGTAGTCCATTTTTCCTTGTTTTTTCCCGAAATAAATGTTTTTGTTGTCCGTTTTTTCTTCGGAAAAACAACACAAATTTATTTTTCGTTCACGTGCGCGGCGTGCGCCGTGCTCACTTTCCTAGTTACATTACATCCGAGGCAAGCCATGACTTCCAACCAAACATCAACTCTTAGAACCTTGTATAAAAACTTGTGCTCCCTGGTTTTGGTCTGATTAGACAGTGTTAGCGTTTGGAGCATGGCAAAATAACGGGGACAATGATTTAACGTGAAAAAACCCTTGCACGAAAAAACCACAGGAAATAATCTACTATTTGGTTCAAGGATTACATGTACAAGGGGCTGGTTTATATAGCCAAAGAGTCCGAGTTGTAGAAGTCTAGGACTAATAATCTATTTAGATAATACCAAAAGATATGATAGTTAGAGATATTTGAGTTATCTTCAACACAGAGGTTAGAGAAAGAAGGGAGAGATGCTAGGGCAGCATGCTCTCCATCCTAAATCTCCACAGAGAAGACAAGATCTTGAAGAAGCCCTGAGCCATCACCAACCAAACCAAGAGTCCCATTAGGGGGCGTAAACGAGAACCAGGAGCACAGTGTGCAAGCAAAAGTGATCACTTCACTTCTCTTTCGCTCAGCCAAGGTATAGTCAATTAATCACTTGGCTTGATTGCTCTCTCTCTCCTCCAAGGTTTCAAATCTCGTTTTGACTTAAATCCCGGACCTTTCCGAAATCCGAAATTTCGGCGAGATTCGGAAATTTCGGACAAAATTCGGACGAATTGCAAAAACAGATTTTCAAATCCGGTTTTTATTCTACCGAGAAATCCGAGATCTCGGCCGAGATTACCGAGATCTCGGCCGAGATTACCGAGATCTCGGCAATTTTGAACCGGTCAAAAATGGGTCCAAAACACGTCAAAAAATTTTGAAATTTTTTTTGGATAGTCCTGACACATCACTAATGTTTCCATAAAAATTTGAGATGATGATCAAGCACGAGGAATTTTTTAAAAATCTAACAGTGGTAAAGTAAGCTAAAAACCGTATGTAAAGTCGCTTTTGATTTTTCAAATGTAACAAATGAACTTCTAGTCATTTAAAAGTTTTATATAAGTTCATATTATAATAATTATTATAGATAAATATTTTAACTGAGAAGTTGAAAATTTCGCAGATTTTAGCTAATTTTCTGATTATGAAAGTGACAATTGGCAACAATTTATACATATAGTCATGACAAATGATAGACATGAAATGAAAAATAATTCATATGACAATTCAACACATATTGCAAGAAGATGCAAAAGAATAATTACAAGACATATGACAACAAGAGGCATACTTAAAAGGAGCATGAACATTTAATCCATGGACAACTACGCCTTGCCATACCTAGGAGTGGTAGTATGATGATCGTAAAACTGGATCTCAAGGTCATCGACAATGACCTCTCCACACCTCATCCGGTGTTGTTGCTTGTACTCTTCCCAAATTATGTTCTGCGGGCACAAAGCGGACTTCCAAAGTGTTCATAATGCGACGCCCAGATCAAAGCGATTCTCTCGACCGTATATGTACCGCCACCGTGTGTGTTGTGCGCCCGACGGCGTAGGGATCAAGATAGTCGAACAATGATGACATTGTAGGTCCATCGTAGGATGAATGTCTCAGATTCCACCGTATCCTCTCCCATAGCTCCTTCATAGCTCATCGAGCCGCACTCTAACGTAGGGTACCCAGGGTTCTCACCGGTGATGCCCCAATGGCTAGAAGATCGGCTACTAGACCACGAGCCCATATCATCCTCGCGGATGTCCCGCTCGCTGCCCATCCCCACCACTCGTCGTGCTACTGGTCCGCTCTCTGTGAGCCCTTCCCGCACAGCCCTTTATGTTGCGCTTTGTACCTGGATCGTGGTTGTGAACGAGGTCGGAGGGTGTACCGTCCGTCGTCGCCTCCAGTCTGTGGGACGAAGCCGCCGACGATGTCACCCCCTTAGGGGTGTCTGGGTGTCATCGTCGCCGCCAACTTCGTCCTCCTCATCGCTTTGGCCTTCCCTTCCCACGCTGGTCGCCGACAACTTCGCCTTTCCTTCCCACGCTGGTCGGGCCGACAACTTCGCTTTCCCACGCCGGGTCGGGCCGACAACTTGCTCAACCCACCTAAAGCACCCGCTAGCATGTCGTCATCTTCGTCGTTAGTACCACGCCTCCTCTTGGCTGTGTGGGTGTCGCCAATCACAACCTCACTCCAATCGTGCAAGGTCTTCCCACCTGTGGCCAGTATGATTAAATATATTAACACCTTTCTGATAACCGTAATGAATAAAAATAATTGGACGGTACCTGTGGCCTTGTGGAGCTCTTGCGATGGGATGCTGTCAACCACGAATCTCGCCGGGAGGGGCGGATCGTAGCCACTATCCTCATCTAGTAGAGGCTCCCCCATTGACATGGACGACTCGAACCATTCTGCAATCGGATCGTTACCGGAATGCATCGCATCCTCAATGAGGCGATCAAATGGGTCGACGTCATCGGTGTTGCGAGTGGATTCATAGTCCGCAGCGAAGTCGAAGATTGTAGTGCACAAACACGAGTTGCTGCAGTTTTGCATAACTTAATCGGTTCCTAACTTGTGTGTGCACTAAGGCAAAAGTGCTCCAATTTCGCCAGCATTTGGATGAGGCGCATTGTGATACCAATCTCAAGGCGTACTTCTGCAACGCTGGTGTCTCATTCCCGAATGCCATCCACCATTGTGCTGCGGACAAAAAAAAACACATTATTAGTCCTTCTCCATACTAAATTCACATTACGTCAAATTATAAAAGTACCTGCCGTCATGTGTGGATCGAGCGCTACTCTCTGCAAGTTGGGTGGCGGCGTCCTCCTAAGACGGTAAGTCTCGCTTCCCGTAGTGCCTTAACCGCACTTTCATTGTCGATACCATAATATTCGTGGCAAGGATGCTTGTCCCATGAACACCGGAGTGCTTTGCATATATTGTACTTGAATTGAGACTGTGGGTCCAGGATGTAGGCTACAACAGCAAAATATTTTGAAGTTAGCACAATACAAACAAAGGTGGTATGCTTTATGTCAATTGACTGCACTCGCTTGGACAAAGGTGGTATCCTTTATATCGGCAAACCTCTTTTCAATGATCATCACGAATGGTCGATAATGCTCTCCATGTTCAATCAACCGGTTGTACTCACTCCTAGCAATACAAATTTGCATCATAACACCACTTATCGTTGGTAACTTGTCTTGATCGGCGAACCTCAACAACTTGTACAAGGGTTCGACACCCACCACAAACCCACTCCAACATGGTCCGTAAATCTCGATCAACGAATTGATCATATACAAACTTGCCCTCGTCCATCCCAGCCCACTTGCTACTTGTCCAATGGATGTGTCATCCATTGTTGGAACTTGTCCTTCTTCTTAAAAATGCTTTCAAGGAAGACGAAGGTAGTGCCAAACCTAGTGGCATTTGGCCTCACCAACTCTCCACCTATGTGGGCCTTCATTTGCGTGTGCAGATTCTTGTGGTTGTATAAGAAGCGGCAAATCCTCTTCGCCCTTGCCACAATATACTTGATCTCCTCCATTTAGCACACATCCTTAAGCATGAGGTTTACCGTGTGCCATGCATGGTTGCCGATAATCATTGGATACTCCACTCGCAACATCCGGCATGCTTTCTTGAAGTTGGCTCCATTGTCGGTAACCACTTGCACCACGTTACTGGCACCAATTTCATCGGCAACCACTTTTGTTATCTCACGTAGGAGGTACTTATGGTCTTGAATCTTGCCCGTAGCATCAACGGTTTTATGGAAAAACATTACCCCATTGCAAGACACCATGAAGTTGATGATACTCGCATTGTAGGTCCAAATCCACGCGTCACACATGATCGCCACACCAAATGTCGCCTACTCATCCCTCGAACTTCAAGGTACTGGGTAATCTCCTTCTCGCTCGTCAAGGTACTTCCCGTCGATCTCGTGGCCCGTGGTGCACGAACCCCAGGGCCTAGCTCCTGCGTCATCTTGAGTGCACTAAAACATGAACCGTAAGAGTTTAGTCCAACGATGACAAGAATTTTAGCTTATAAACAAAGGTGGTATGCTTTTGCATACCGTGAAGTATGGACACTCGGCCTTCCTTCCTGGAATTGCATTTGCATGGAACCACTTAGACCATGCCCTCCCAAGCTTTTGCCTCGCGCCTGCTTAAATGCGTGTCAATCCGAGGTTGTTGTGGGGCACCACTGCAAGGTCAACATCGATGGAGGCTTGGCTTGACCTTGTTGATTTGGACTCGCCAAACATTTTGCCGATAGTGGATTGACCGAGGGTCTCGCCGCACCACTCCCTGCACCTGCACTGAGTCAAACCTTGGCTCTGAGGTAAGCCTCTTCTTTTGAGGCCCTTATGGCCACCTTTACTGCTCTGTTCCGCACGGTAGTCGGTCACAAACGACATCCGGGCCGCGGCCTCCTCCTTACGCAGGCGCTCTGCTTCTTTCTCCTTCTTCCTTTCCCGACCTCCGCGGAGGTCCGCGAGCATGGCCTGCCTAACCACTTTAGGCACACTAGGGCAACCCTTCACCTCACCACTGCGGCCGGCGAGATGTTCCTTCAAACGGGTCGCGCCTCCCCCCTTCATGACATGTGGACAGTAGTTGCACTTCGACCCTTGCCCGACGCGCTCCCCATGCTCCCAGACGGTATCCATCACGATAATCTGCGAACTAAAGATAAGAATTAATAACCTGCTAACATTGCTAATATTCCTAGATAAGTATAAACCAACAGTTCATGTTCTTAAAATCGAAACACCAATATCTTGTTCAGTTTTACACTTTTACTACATTGTTTCCCCTGACAGAATAGGGGACACATCTCTGGAACTGACAATAGGGTGATCAAATGCCAAGTTGCATAAATGTGATCACTATAGTACTATACAGAATTAGAGATTACAGAGAGCCAATAGAGAGATGGAAGGAAGCACAATATTGATTAGCAATTAGCATAAATGACTACATGTAGGGGAATAAATGACTACATGATATGTAGGGGAATATATGGCTATAGCAATGATATGATGCACAATATTGATTACCAATTAGCATAAATGACTACATGATATGTAAACATGAAGCACTAAGCCACTAACCTATTGTTTCCTTCCAAGAAAAAGTACCATGCAACTCTCAGAATCTCATTATGTAGAACAATATTGACTAGCATACAAACCATGGAGGCACAACAGCAAATAAAACATGGCTTATTGATCAAAACTTTCCATGGCAGAAGAGCAGACACATGATGATTACCCCGAAATCTCGCCGTGCACGCCCGAGATCTCGCCGTGAACGCCCGAGATCTCGCCGCCGGCGACCGAGATGGGCCTTGCTCCTCACCGCCGGTGACCGGATACGGCCGGATCTGCAGGCTGCGAGCTGGATGTACTGTGGACAACGAGCTAGTAAGAGTGAAAGTGAGGAATGAGGAGTTCTGTCGAGTGAAGCAAAGGGGAAAGTGTTTATCTATATAGTTTCAAAAGGAGACCATATAAGGCAGTGCATGCATTCCTATCCAAGCAACACAATTGGGCTCAGCTGGTTACAAGCGTTGGTTTAGACCCTGGAGGTCCAGGGTTCGAATCCCTTGGACCAACGATTTTTTTTTCATTTTTTCCACCACTTTTTCCTACGTAGTTTGTTCAAACAGATCATGTTAGTGCTCCAAAAAATTTTTGGTACGAAATCCGGCCAAAGTGCTACATAATCCGGTCAAAAAACTACAAATCTCGACGGTTTTCCCGAGATTTCGCCCTTTTCTCCCGAGATCTCGTCCGAAATATAAAAGGCACTGTACAAATTTGAATTTTTTTTGAATTTGCTCATTTCGCCGGGATTTGTGATTTCGTCATGGGCCGAAAACCGAAATCTCGTCCGAAAAAAACGAAATTTCGCCGGGATTTGTAACCATGCTCTCCTCTCTATCTGCACACCTGAAACACTCCTAACCTGAAGCACTCCTAGTGGGTAATAGTTTGTGAATCCTTAGCATCTTTACCCAATGATTTTTTGTACAGAATTGGTATCATAGGAATAAATTTGCAAACATGCTTTTATTTCTTGACCATGGAAACAGGAATATGTAACACATATTACGTACGATTGTAATAGAAGCTTAATTGGTGCCAAGCTAAGACAACATAACAGGAGCTGTGGTTTTGTTTCTCCTGTGCTGTTCTGCCGCTCGTTGGGAAGAAAGGTGTGGAGTGTGTGTATATATAAATGGTTTTGTATTTCTGAAGTACGCACTATCGATATACCGTTTAAATGATGAGAATGGCTTATACTTCTTTATCATTTTAAGTATACTCTAATACTAATTTTAAGATGCTCCCTAGTGAATTCTACAGAAAATTTCACCAAAATCCACTCTTTATAATATAATTTATTTATATACTCTTTTTACATATGAAAAAATGTAGTATATAGCAAGAATAAAGCATTTTAATGAGCTATATTTATATAGGATATGCATTTTTTACTCACTTGTATAGATACATATGCTATCTACATCATTATTTATTTCTTCAAGATCTACGCCATATTGTCTTTTCATCTATGCACCGCACAGTACACATTCCGAAGAAAAAAAAAAGAATGGTATAGATAGCATACACATATTTGTAGAAGGGATTTTTCTTTTTACATTTTTTTTTCGTCTTTCAAAAAAAAAAAAAGGAAGGGATTTTTTCTATATCATTTCACTAGGAGGATCGGCTAGTTGGGGGGGGGGGGGGCATGGATTCGTAGCTAGGCTATAGATGAGCTAGCGAAGTATTGTCACATCAACAGCCACAGCAGTACGAAGATAAACAAATACTATATGGAGTATACATGACACTATAACCTTTGTTATCGTTGCATGGCTCGTCTTGTTCGTCCAATCCCATCATGTCTTGCGCGCGCTTCTCAATTCGCCACTAGTTGGAAGTTGGAATCATAGTATCGTGTCTTTTTAATGTTAGGGATGCAAATGGGCCGATTCTAGGGTCTTCTTTGGCCCACTTTAGTTCATTTGTTTGCACTAAAAATTTAATTTTTACTCCACCTTTTAAGTTTTAGTGCAAACAAATGAACTAGAGTGGGTCAAAAAAGATGACCCTAGGGCCGGCCCATTTGCATCCCTATTTAATGTTATAGTGCTCAAGACAACGGTACAGTGTCAATAGTAATAATGGTGTTTTTAGTAGGACTAATTAACACCATTAATCAACTGATACGGTACGTACCAGTGTACCACTTGTACAATACAACACAGAAACACACACCGTCTCAATGCAAGAACTAATGTGAAAAAGACGGGGGTTCGGAATCCTACCCCTTGGCAAATGCACGTAGGGTATGTTTGGTTTGATGATAAATTTATCTTACGAAAACTTATCAAAATTTAGCATTGCCACAATTTGATCAATAAATTGCCTACCAATCTTTTGATCGAAGATTGGCAATAAAATGAACTAAAGAACCAAAGGAGAAAAGAATCTTACCAAAATTTGATAGCAAATCAAATGTTTACCAAATTTTGTTAACGCTAAAAAATTTTAGTAAGATAAGCATTGATAATCGTTAGAAGTAAGATAGGTGCTTCTATGCTCCTCCTTTTTAAAATTGTACAAATATTAAAGCATGAATGAAGGGTAGATAAAGATTACTTACCCCTTCGTTTGCTTCAAGATTTATGCAACTTGTATTAGGAAGAAGAGCATAAAAGCACTTCTCGGAAGTAAACCAAACATACCGTACTGCTGCAGCTGTTATTGTGACATCTAGGCGCCTGCACACAACTTGTGCAGCTTGGCCTTCTACGTGAACTCTCCTAGCTACCAGTCTATCAGTAGCACTCCTCTTGAATCTCTCGACCTTTCCTTGTCCTCCGGTCTCTTTCTCCGCTTCATTACTGCACAGCTACTATTCTGACATGAAAGTTACCTTCAAGGCTTCAACACTCTGATGCTGCCCTTGCTAACCACCTTGCACATCAAAACCACTCCAAAAATTCGCCTGGGTAGTCTGCAACTTAGCGGTAAGAATCGTAAGATGTGAGAGAGCTAGACGTTTCGGACCGCGTACGCTTGCTTCAAGATTTGTGCAACTTGTACTAGAAGGAAGAGCGTAGAAGCACCTCTCGTCGCGTAATCAACTTGGCCATGTATTAAGTTTAAGCTGCATTACTACAGTCTGGCCACTTTGATTATGATGGCATGTAATGACGTTTGACACACGGTGGACGGCTCAGTCTCGGTACTGTGCATCAGCATAGGTGTGCATGTGATGTGATCAAGGAAGTTGTTCTAGGGCACACCGTGAATTCAGAATCCGCTGCTGCTGCTGCTGCTGATGTCGTGGTTTCATGGACGGTGTTGTACATAGATATATGACATCATTGCGAATACTTGGAAGTCCTGGCACGGTAGTTGCATGCTACCGCGCTTGTCGCCAGCTTTCACATCACGCCTCTGAGGCATCCTGGCCTCCTGCATTCCCCGGGCACGACACCGAGGTGTAGCTTGTCGCGTCTTCTACGGTGGAGGAGGGGAGTTAGAGTAGTGATCACTTTAAATATTTTCATGCTACACTCTGATACATTTTTTTATGTGCAGTAGTCTCTTCAGATCAAATCAGAGCTTTGCGAGACACACTGCGAGCGTGCACAATCTGACAAATGCAGAAGATGAATCTCGTAGAAAGAATCAAAATAACAACGTTAAAGCAACCGTGATGAGAGAGAAAGATTTGACGAACCTGACTGTAAATTTTTTATGCATAGCCTCGAAAGAGTACTAGGGATTGTTACTCATAACGTTTCGAATCTTTTAAAACCATTGAATCCTCACACTATATAAAAATCTAGCGTTAAAGAATAACATAACCTCTAATCCTCTCATATACATCTTGCTTTGGATGAGTTGGCTTGTGGCATCTTGAAAGACAATGTGGAGGTCTACTCTTGTGTGTAATGGGTAATTGATTATGTGCTCAGGTTTGAGTTTGCTTTGAGGTGAGTAATTTGAGTTGCTACAGGTAGCCCACGACCAGACGACGGAGCATTTCCAGGTCGGAACCTTGCCATGTCGGTTCTTAAGAGGTTGGGTTACCCTTAAGTGGTGTTAAGCTAAGATGGGATCCTTAGCTTTATGATTGCTTAGTTGATTACTGCTTATCATTTTGAGTAATACAATGTGATGTGTTTCCCTTGTTTATGATGTTTACAAGACTTCTGAGCTACGTCATGGTGAGGCGAAGAAGATTGGGAATAGGTTGGGAGAGCTGACGTCCAGACGACCAAGGTGTTGCCAGAAGATGACTAAGGCTGGGGAGTGGCTGTGAACCAGGACGACAAATGTATGGTTGAGATGCTAACTTGAACCATACTCAAGTAAAGGAGGATCGTTGGATCAAGGGTTCGCGGGTTGAGTATAGTAGTTAAGTTAGTATGTAGATGTGTGGATAGAATCCGTTATGTTATTGGGTTGCAGGTTAGCCCATATGTGAGTTGAGGGAGTAAATTTGAACCCTTGGTGAGGCTTCTTTATGAGCAAGAAGGTCATCTAAGGGTGAAGAGTGGGAGTAAATCCGAACCCTTGATGAGGCTTCTTGAGGGGACAAGAAGATCACCTTGGGTGGATATTGCTCCCATTGTGTTGTAAATAGAGGGGTGGGGATATGCCCCCACCCCAAGCTTGTAAGAGATGATTATTTGGTTACTTGAAAGAAACTTTGCCCACCAGATTGTGTGGTTTTGGAAATCATTTTTCTCCAAATGTTTCAAGATTTAGTTTTTATGGTTTGAATCTTATTTCGGTTCTTGTATCTTTACTTTTTGCACTTTGGATTTGTCTCCCCTACTCCTAAGTGCTTTTTGGATTTTGTGCCAAGGACGAAAGACTACTGGATGGATCTTCTATATATCACATCCTAGTAATCTAGGCAATCTACAACCTTTTCTTTTCAGTAAAACCAATCTTTTTGTGCTTGAAAGAAGATAGATTTTTATAAATCGTGTTCTTATATGTGTTAAAGTGTTGTGCACTAGTGTTGTTGCTTGTTGTGACTTGTGGGAGGTTATTCAAGTCGACTAATCAACAGAACCCCACGAGCAAGTTCAGAGTGAAGTTTTTGTTAAGACATGGTTCTTTGGTGCAAACTTCTTCAAACTGGAAAATGGTCAGATCCAGACATCAATCCTTGTGATTGAAAGTTAGAATAGGAATTACAATCTTATTAAAATTCATTAAATTTTCAAATATAAAACACTGTGCATTACTCACCGTAATTAACACTTCGAAGGAATGGGTACGTGTGGTTCAGTTTAGCTCACGTATTCGTTGATTCGATAACACAGCAATCATCCTCCCAAGTATCAAATCCCATTCGTGGCGACAGATGGTGTAACTGAACAAAAATTTTTTTGGAGGTTTTCACGTTATGTTGTGAAAATCTCATGTAGGTTTCTTATAAAATATTCGCATTCCAATCGTATGGGATTATTTCCAACCACTTATGCATTTTAGTCGTCTATCAGTACTCCACTAACTCCATTAACATCACCTGCTAAGTAATTTCTGATACTCGCTTATAGCAAGTTTGAAAAGATGAGAAAGCTGCCTAGAGGGGGGGGGGTGAATAGGCAATTTAAAATTTAAACTAAATTTGTCGCAGCGGAAAGAGTATCGGAACTTCCGGTATTGGATCGGAACTTCCGATATAATCGGAACTTCCGATTCCAGATCGGAATGTCCGATCGACTTTTTACACGGACGATTAATAACTGAAAGTAATAAACTTGAGAACAATCTAAGAACAATAAAACGACTGAATAAAGAGACAAGCTTAAGTAAAGAAGACAAAGACGCGGATTTGATCCTGAGTTCTGATTCTTGAGGGAATCCTACGTCTCCGCTGAGGAAGCTCCAAAGAGCCGGGTCTTTTCCAACCCTTTCCTCCCAAACCTCGGTCACACTTGAGGCTTGGTTCCACTATTTGGTTCCTTTCCTTTCGGAGGCGGGCCGGCCTTCACAAACTTTTCACGGCAACCCACAATCCTTGGGAGCTCGTGAACGACGCCTAGCCGTCTAGGAGTCCTTCAACCTCCAAGAGTAACAAATGCACGTTGATCAATCTTGGAGGAACACTCTAATGCTCAAGATGGAAGACACTTCCTTTTCACTCTAGCTCCAAATCTCACTTCTAGTCCTCACTCCTTGGATGATCTCTAAGATCAAAGAGGAGGGCTCAAAAGTAGACTAGAGAGGGCTCAATGTGCACTAGAGTTCTGCCAAATAGAGTGTGTAACCCTTAAATGAGAGAGGGTGGGGTATTTATAGTTTCTTGCAAAAACTAGCCGTTATACTCCCACTCACCGCATATCGGAACTTCCGATATCAACATCGAATATCCGATATGTACAAATAATCGTAACTCGAAAGCGCACTTTAGTCGTTACACAAGATGCATCGGAACTTCCGATATCAACATCGGAACTTCCGATGTTCCCGTAAATGCCCTTGACAAAATGCTTCTAAGTCCACATCGACTATCCGATATCAACATCGAACTTCCGACTTAATCATCGGAAAGTCCGATCAATATATCGAATGTCCGATCAATCCAGAGCTCCTTTTTCAGGTTAGAACACATCGGAACTTCCGATGTTAAATATCGGAACTTCCGATCTTTACAGAGAGCACCCTAGAAAGCTTTACAACGTGATCGAACTTCCGATCGTAAATATCGGAACTTCCGATACATCTTCTACGCATCGGATCAAGCAAACATGCACATCGGAATGTCGGTCACATCGGAACTTCCGATGTAATATCGAATGTCCGACTTGAACTTAGATAAAAACACATTCCGGTGCATGCACGATGACTTAGAATCTCAAAAGATTTGAAGTAACATTCATCTCGAGCATAGAGACTACTCTAGATCATCTACGATGCATCCTCTTAATAGTACGGCATTCCTACGACACAAAGCATAGAAAATTAAATTACGGCCGCTTTACTCGCTTGAATTCGTTTGAGGGTTTCCTTCGCATGTAGAGAATCTCACATTTACTCTTTTACCTGTTCACAAACTCATTGAAGACATTAGTCCTGTATAATCGTTTGTCATTAATCATCCAAAACCAATTTAGGGGCCTAGATGCACTTTCAAAGTTTGAAATTTCGTTTTCGATTAACATCTCGGAATTTTGACAAAATCTCAGAATTTCAGATGAAATCCAATCAAAATTCAAATCTGGTAATTTTTGAATTAGGCATTCTTAGATTTTGGTCTTTTTCAACCCTGTTAATCAGTCTCTATTTTGCTGACAGTTTCAAGGCGTTAGCGGATTTTTACTACAAGTTAAGTTATGGTGTTTTATGTGATTGATTAATTGCATATTTTATCGTGCCATGTTATGTGATGTGTTACCTTATTTTTTATCTGTCGACGGTTGGAGAACGGGCTCCCGTCGAGCTTACTTGTTGAATGGGGGATCAACAGAGCCCCGTCGTACGGATCAGGGAAGTCGTTCGAGCGACGCCAGGTCGGGAGAAGAGGGACGTGGTGTTTATCCTGGTTCGGGCCTCTCACTGTCGAGATAACAGCCCTACTCCAGTGTATTGTGTTCTATGTTCGCGTGTATCTTTGTTACAGATATCAGGGGGGTTTAAATACTATGACTAGAGATACACAGAAGGTAACTACCCCCTAGATTTACGCTACGCAACTATGTCCGTGATCTGTTGCGCTTGATCTGCGCGCTATTTGAACTTCGGGTATAATTTCCCTTGATCTTCGGCTGATTGGTTGCCACCTTCCTTCCCCGGGCATTGACTGAGTCCACCGACCAAGTACCCGAACAGGACGCGATCTCCACGAGCGTGCCTGCTCGTGGTCGTTTGGAATGGCCGTGAGTGAAGGGGCGGACGCGTATGCTCGAAAGGCGTGATGCTCGTTTCGTATTCCCGAGCATCTTCCGCCGCCATTGCATGGTCGGCGAGCCCCAGAATCATCCGGGGGTATCGTGGTCTTTTACCAGATAGTCAATCCCCGACATTATCATTATAGGACGACGGTGCTAGATCATGGCGAGGTACGCTGAGGTCCGGACAGTTAAGTACCACCAGAGACGGAGCCATTGCGAGTCTCGAAGATAAGGGAATGGCTAAGATGCTAACCTACTCGGATCAAGGAGAGCCGTTGGATCGCGGTTTAGAGGAGAGAGTAGCGCCCAAGTTAGCTTAATGGATAAAAACCGTTTGTTAGTTGGTTTCAAGTTAGCTCATATATGAGTGAGTGAATCTCAATCCTTGATGAGGTTTCTTGAGAGCTAAGAAAGTCATCCAAGGGTGGAGATTGCTCATATTGTTTGAATCAGTCATAGCCCTTGGAAGGGTTGCTTAGGATTGAAGCAACTCATCTAATGATGTAGGATGATTCATAAATGCTACAAATAGAGGGGGAGAGCGGTGTCTCTCCCTTAAAGGTTGGTGTGCTACTTTGAGCTTTGCTGACTTTGTTGGGAGGCTTTGTAAACCTTCCATCCAAAAAATAAAATTTTTATTTCCTTACTATTCTGTATTTACTTTCATCATTTACATTATTTCTTAAATTCAATACTTACATTTCGTAATTTAAAATGAAGCAATTTAATTTTTGTAATTTAAATTCTTGCAATTTACATTCTCGTTATTTACATTATGCACATTTGGATTTGCCTCCCCTCCTTCTGAGGATGAATGATTATTGGATGAATCTTTTTCAGATCATATTTCAACCATCTAGGCGCATCTATTCTTGAACTTTGCAAGAAACCAACCTTTTTACTTAAAATGAAGACATTCTTGTAGATTGCATTTGTTGTTTTTGCTTCTTGTGTTCTTGTTTGTTGTGACAAGTGGGAGGATATCCAATATTATCTTTATCATTAAAACCCCACGAGCAAGTCCAAGAACAAGATTTTGGTTTTTGCTTCCCTTTGGTGCACTTCTCCTTTGATTCGAAAAAGGTTAGAACTATGACATTAATCTTCGTGATTGATAGTTGGAATATGTTCCTGACATCAACAAGGAGTTGCGTACTGAGTTCCAAGAGCAAGTTTTGTCTCGATTGGTTCTTTTTGTTTTTGGTAGGCTCTTCTTGTCCAGTAGGCGGGGAACGATTTATTTGAGATCATTCACCCCCCTCCGATTGCCATTTCGGTCCTTCAACACCCTTTCATAATGCTGCCATTAGTGCTCCACTAGATTGTCATGAAGCTAGTGGTGAGTTTGCATGTTTCGAATGGAATGATGAATTTGAATAAACTCAAATAGTTCAGATGTATGTTCATGTGACACCGAAACTCTTTCTCCCATTCCTTCGTAGTTGTTGTCAAGTGGTCCGCCGCCCACTCATCCTCAACTATCATGTTATGCATGATAATACATGCTGTCGTGGTATCTCTTAGTGTTTGTTAATCCCAGAAACGAGCTGATCCTCAAACAATTGCAAAACGATATTGTAGAACTCCAAATGTTTGTTCCACATCCTTCCTAGTTGCCTCTTGAGCTTGGGTAAAATATTTCTTCTTATTTCCTTGGGGAGCTAGTATTGTCTTTAAAAATGTTGCCCATGCATGATATATCATATCTGCAAGATAGTACCCCATTGTGTAATTATGACCGTTGATAGTATAATTCACTTCCTCCTTCTGCTAGCTTTGCAAAGAGAGGGGAACAGTGAAAAACATTATTATCATTGTGAAATCCTGGTAAACCAAAAAAAAAATCAAATCCATAGATTTTGTGAAGCAATGACTTTTAGAATTATTGTTGGCTTGCATACATATGCCCAGTATACAAACCTTGCCATATTGTAGGGCAATTTTTTCACCTTCAATGCATGCAATCTATGCTTCCTAACATTCCATGAAAACATCTTTCCTCACTAATTGTACGTAATCTAGCAGTATCATTCTCATTTGGGGATCTCAAATAGTCATCTCCAAAGAGGACAATAATAGCTCACCCAAACCTTTTAAGACTCTATGGCAGTACTTTCTGCAACCCGTAGATAATCATCAGTAGTATCTGATGGTACTCTATAAACTATCATCTGGAATGCTGCAATTATCTTCTATACCCGACAATTCCAGCATAATTCCTTTATTGAATAAAATAATCATCATGGGCTTCTATATCATACAATCTACAAAGAAATAGATAACGACTCAGTATAAACCTACGCTGAAAAGAAGAATGAGACATAGACAAGATGATCAACTAAAAATGCAAAGAAATAAAATATCTCATCATAGACCTGCGCCGAAATAAGGTTGGTGGTAGGTCGAAGGATCAGTAAAATAGTCTTGTATAGCCTGACATGTCCTTCCTCTATATTGCGATCTACGTATTGATGCCAAAAACAGAACCCCATAGCGTCGAGCATTCACACGCTTATCTTGCTCCTGTGCTAGGTATGCTACTGTAAGAAGAGATTCATCGTCATCATTTGACGATGAGTCTTCTCAGAAAAATTTTGACTAAGCTGCGACGATTTGTTGAGATATGCTAAATAGTGAACTTTCAAAAATGGACAAAGCTTAGAAGTGCAAATGGCTATGTATATATAGCCCTAAAAAATATAAACGTTGCAACATAGCCGTTACAATATAGCCATTACAAAAAAAAATACAAATGGTCGTTATAATATAAGCCGTTATGATGGCCATTAGAATAAATTTTAAATTCAAGCATTTTAAAATAGCCAGTCGAAATTTTATCAGTAAAAAAAATAAACATTGCTTATATGGCACTTATAAAATATTAATATTTATGCAATTTTAAAAAGAAGAGCACAGAAGCACCTCTCTATTATAATATAGGAGGGCAAAAACACAGTAAGATTTAGAGAATACTCTTGAACAGAAAAGAGACAGAGAGAAGTTATTCTTTCAAGAAATTTTGTTGAGCAATGCTTCTATGCTTTTCATTCCAATACAAGTTGCACAAATCTTGAAGCAAGCGAAGAGGTAAGTAATCCTCATCTACTCTTCATTAATGCTTTAATATATGTGTAACTTTAAAAAAGAAAGTACAAAAGCACCTCTCAATTTTGTATATAAAGATACAGAGATCTATATTCAGAGAAGGATGTTAGAGCCTTAGAGGCTTAAAGCAGGAGTACGAGCATACAATGGCTGAAACGGCGGAGCCCGCATGGGGTACGGCTGGGTTCGCCTTGGCTCCTCCTCCCCTCTTCCTGAGACCTCTCTCTCCTATCCATGCATCAGACAGACGCGACGCAATGCAAAATCTTTTTTCCCTTCTCTTTTTCCTGCCCCCCTTCTGCACCCCCTCCTATTCTGACATCCTGCACACACACACCCCCCCCTCTCTGCTTCGGTGGCTGTCTAGGTCCCTTAGGCCTCTAGAACCCTAGGCTAGCCTACCTCCCATAGCCCTCCACTAGGCTGCTTGGCCTCTTCTGCCATCTCTCTAATCTCTCTCTCTCTCTCTCCACTTTACTTCCACAACCACTATTCTGAACAGCGGAGAGTTGCATATAGGTTGTAATATTGTTACATCTCCCCGACCATCCACGACCCCCTCTATAAATCTTGTACCTTGTTCTCTTCTCGCTTTGTTCTTCTAGCTACTACCATCTATTCTACAATCCTTGGAACTTGCCATGTTCTTGTTGTCTGTCTCACCCTCTCTCTTCTCTCTGCATATATTCCTGAGATGCTACACTATCTTGTGGCTTCTCATGTTTCTTGAACTCATGGCAGGTTCTTTGTGATGGAATTGGAGGTAATCTCCAAGGAGGAGTTTGTAGCTTCTCCCCGGATCATTTATCTCTATCCCTCGGTTTGTTTCTTGTCTTCGTATGCTCCCATGGCTTCTTCCACCACCCCTCTCTACTCCGCTATTGTTCTTATCCTGTGCCTATGATTTCTTCATCGTGATAGCCCCTAGTCCTAGCATTTCATGCAATCTTGGAAATTGTCCAAGGGAACGAGTGAAGCTGCCAGCATGATCTAGCTTTGAGTGATGAACAAGAAGCACACATGCATGTTTGTGTGTGGATTTTAGCTCTTGTGGTCATGCCTTGCTAGGTCATGCTGCGGCAGCCTCACTTCTTCCCATCATTGGGCACAGCTATGGTGATTCTGCACTATATATTACCGAGACAAAGGCAGGCAATACCAATCCTTTCACTTGGCTAAACTATTAAACTCTAACTCCGTTTCTTCTTGTGTTGATTATGATATATAACAGGGTTAATTTAACCAAGATGGGTCACCATTTTATCTTCTTTCTGGATTGATATGACATGGTTTGGTTTTATTCTGCTCTTGCTACACATGTAGTAACTACTGAACTGAAGGATTAATTAACTGGTCAAAGATTTAGGTAGCTGTTTGCCTGTTTGGGCCTTCCATGGCTTCATTTAATTGGCTGTTACCAATAATGTCATTTGCTTACTGCTCTTTGACTTGCCGTTAGCACTCCATTGGAGTATCTGTCTAGCATGACAACGGCAGCTTCCAAACTTGGTGAGTGCGAAAGAGCTAGCTAAGTGATCTACTTAAGCAGCTTAGTGTCTGTTTCCTGCTTCCATTTCCCTGCTGATTTCTTGTTCTGAATGCTCGTTTCCGAGTTTGTGACTGGGTCCCGACCAGGGTTCAACTTAGCTTTTTGAGAGAGAAAATCGAGTAAAGCCCGGTACCGATTTTCACCGAAAATTGTCAAAATCGTATGGTTTTGAAATCCAAAGTTTTGGAAAAAAATTCAGCAAAATCACAATTTACTCTCGATTTTCTTCCGATTTTCACTGATTTTTTCTCGGTTTTTACCGATTATCGTGATATTACGTCACATAATTTTTTTTGAATTTAACCGGTTTATCGGCCGATTTTAAATGTTGTATCTCACGACGATCACCGAAATTGTGAACACTGGTCCCGACAATTGCCCGTCTTCCTTGATGCTTCATTTGGTGAAGTCATCACTTTTCTAGCTCTTAAGCAAATTTAGCTAGTTGGATCAAATATACTTATAAAAATAGTTTCATAACCCACTGTAAAGTGTCGACGATAAGCGCTCATATACTACAGAAGTAGTGCGGTGCCACAGGTGCTCACCTATTGAGCTACGTGACCTTGGTAGCATGTTGGTTTGCTAAGTTATGGTAGCTCGGTAACTTTTAACTTAGTAGCTCGGTAACTTTTTTTTGGGATAGGGGAGTGCGACAGGTGATATGTCATCTGCGGGTAGTTACATTCGGAAGGAAGCTAAATTTGCAATAAAAAAAGTTTATTAGTGGCTAGAAAATTGATGATTTCTCATTTGGTTTCCATATCCTCCGGTTGCATTTAGTCTTTTTGTTCCTGATCTACTGATTGTGTGATCACTACTAGCTATAGCTCATGGTTCGAAGTTTCAGAGGTGCCAATGTTCTTCATCTGCTGAGCCTAAGTTAATGTTAGATATGTGCTGCTTGATCTACTGATACTCCGTTCCATGCCGGGTAGATCATGCTGCTGCTTGTTCCGTGGTTTAAAAATGCAAAAGTAGATGATCTTGGCCAGTTGAACCACCATTTTTTTAGCTCTTTTACGGTACACTAAACTGAATAAGAATCATTCATTCTTTTCGATCTAATGGATCAGATTTACTAGAATTTATTTATATTTTATCTGATATTAGAGCAGTAGAAATATTCTTAACAAATTAATAGTTAGATCTGATTTCTACTGTATATTATATACTGTTAGTATAATACACCGTAAAATTTCTTTTTTTTGACGAAACGCAATGGTTGGTCTGGATTGGCTTGGTACCCTTCATAAGGACTTTCCTTCTATGCTTAATGATTAATGAACCTGACTAGTTTGAGATCAGCAGTGATAGTAGTTTTCGAAGAATCAGCTTAATTATATGTTCGAAAGTGTCGGTTTTAAGAATCTTGATTACAAGTCAAGAAGCCTCGTAACTTTGCAAGTTGTAAGCAGCAGTACATGTATAGCATTATGTAAACTTGTTTGTTTGACTACCTGTTTGAGTCTTCAGTATTGCACATGGCGGTCCTCGCCATGATCGCATGGTGCTATGCTAAGATCTTCTACAAATGATGTTTTAGACTTGTGCAAGTATATTAGGAAATGTTAATTACAAGTTAAATAGCACTCAAATTTTGAGCCTTTAATAGAATCAATTTGCCTTCTTTCTTTACACTTTGAATACTCTATAGGTAAAAAAAAAGTTGAGTGCTTACAGACAAAAAAAAAAAAAACACTCGAGTACTAATTAGCAATTCTCGTTAATTAATTATAAAAAATGGACTAGGTATTCCAGGTGCAGCTAACCTTTGTTGACTAGTCCTCCTGTGTGACCACCCCACTTTACTGCCTCCAAGAAACTACATCGATCTTAATCACAAAAGCCAGTAAATAATCAACGTTCTAGTTTGTTTGTTTTTTATGGAATTGCAATATGCGAATCGCTATATGTGGATGGAGGAACATTTTGTACAATTTCGCTGCCGCTTCTGTGCATCGATCGCGCACTCGTAAAAAGCTGTTGTGTGCACTGATCAAGTCGTCGGCAGGCTCTCTTCAATTTTCGGACAGGAGGAGATTTATGGTAGATGAGTACGAGCACCCTAGCCAGTGAATCTTGACATGAATCTGACCTACCTACCTTGTGCACTGCACTCGCTTGATTCGATGGCCTCTCAATTGCCGAGTAAAAATTTCGTTTTAGGGCAAATCTCGTCAAAGATCGAAACCCGATTTTTCGCTGAGATTTCGTTATTTCGGACGAAATCCGAACGAAATTCAAAAAGCAAAATTTGAATCCGGTTTTTTTTTTACCGAGATTTTGGTAAAATAAAACTAAACGGAAAATGGTTCGAACGACGCTAATTTTTTTTGAAATTTTAGCCAGACATGGAAAATGCCTTGAAGAATCCAATCTGGTCAAATTTTGGTCAAATCTCGGTCAAAAAAACCGAGATTTCGGTCCATTTCACCGAAATTTCGCCGAGATTATAGGGCACTGTAGCACTTTTAAATTTTTTAGGGTTTCTTTAATTTCGTTGGGATTATGGAACTCGGGGGGTCCGAAAACCGAAATTTCGCCGAGATTTCGCAGGATTTCGGCGAGAATTTAAACCTGGTTGTCATCAACCGTGTGGTTGCTTGAGCAGGTGATGCCGTGATGGAGATTATGGCAGATGAGTACCTGCACCTTAGCCGGTTAATCTTGACTGAATCTAACCAACCTTATGCGCTCACGTGATTCTATGGCCTCTTAATTGCCGAGTCAAGTATGATTGTGAGTTGTGATCAACCGTGTTTGTACTTTGTAGAGATTACAATTCGCACCAGTTGTGCACCTCCCTTTCAAAGCCACAGGTTTGAATGGTCCTTTTCCTTGTGTTTATGTGGATTTGAAAGCCCTTGAAACATTTCTCCCGTTCAGGGATCAAAATCTCGTCAAAATCTTGTGAAATCTCAGATTTTGGATCCCTTCGAGTTTTATAATTCCGGTGAAACTAAAAAAAAAAATCAAAATGTTACTGTAACCTATAATCCTGACGAAATTTCAGTATATTTGATCGAAATCTCGGTTTTTAACCAAAATTTGACCAAAAGTTAATCGGATTTGACCGTATTTTAACCGAATTGGATTCTTCACATCGTTTTCCATATGAGAAAGTTGGTAGATCATCCAATTAGTCTATAATTAAACATTAATTCTTGTCTTCATTAATTAAGTACCTCGGTTGTTAGAATTTTTAAAAATTTCTTACGCTTGATCATTATCTGAAAATTTTATGAGAATATTAGTGATGCATCAGAATCATTCAAAAAAAATTTTAAAACTTTCTTACATGGTTTGAACTATTTTTATTTAGTTGAAATCTATCGATCAGTCTTCAGTAGCACTGTTTGAATTTTTGAAAATTCCTCAAGATTAATTATCATTTGAAAATTTTATGGTAATATTATGAATGTGTTAGGACCATATAATTTTTTTTCAAAAGTTTCTAACATGGTTTGCACTATTTTTTATTCGGTAGAAATTTCAGTCAGCCTTTTATTAGGACAATGACATTGTTATTTTTTTTTAAATCATCAGGTTTGATCATTATCTAAAATTTGTATGAGAATATTAGTTCTGTGTTATGACCATCTAAAAGATTTTCAAAAAATTTTTTTACTTCGTTTGGACTATATTTTATTCGGTTGAAATTTCGTTTTTTTTTTTTTACTGAAATCTTGGTTCAAAAAACACCAAATTTGAATTTTCCTTTTAAAATTTTGTCTAAATTTTATCCGAAATAACGTGACATCGTCAAGATTTCGAATTTCAGAGGACGACGAGATTTAAACCGAAAACGAAATTCAGAACCTGCCGCCGTCTCTGCATCTCTCCGCGTCGCCGCTTGTGGTGCTGCCTCCCCATAATCATAATGGTTCACCCACAAGGAGCTGACGTTTCCAGCATGATCAGATGATTCATGAGTGCCTACTCAATGATCGATGCAATGATCCACTGGAACGACCAGAAGATCGTCAGTCCAGATCACTCGCATGGCGCCTGCAGCTTCATCTGCTTGATGGATCGTTGCACAGGAGGATTTTACAAAAGAAAAAAAAAAAAGATGCATTTCTATCCCCCGATCAACTGGAGTAGCTCGTATATTCTCGCATGCGTCTTCGTTCGAACTCGAAGAACTCAGAAACTAAGACTATCTCCAGCAATTTCCTTTCATTCCATTTTCTTTCCTATTCCTTTCCTCACTTTTATTCCTTTTATTTTCTATCATCTCCAACAGCATCCCCTCGAAGAGATTTCTCTCTGGGATTGGAGAGAGAATCCCTTTCTATAGGGATTCACTGTAGAAATCCCTTCTGAAGGGAATCGTGAAGGGAATCCGCTGGAGCACTTAGGATCTGTTCGCGAAAGGATTTGAAGGGGACGGGAGCCACTGGAGATAGTCTAAACTTGGCACTCTGGCAGCAGTTGGATAGATGGAGAGGCCGCCGGGCGCATGCATGCAGTGTCAGCCAGTCTCAGTACTGTATTAATATTGTATGTGCATGTGTACGATCGAGCAAGACAAGTATTAGAGGCAAACAGCTGGATGCTACGGGCGCATTTAATTTGTAGCTAGCTTTGTCAAGAGACCAGTTTGCTTATTTTCTTTCTTCGTTTCTTCGATCCTCGAAAGCTTTTACTTGTCGGTGTGATCAGTTGCGAAACCAAGGGACAAGAAGAGAATGGGGGAAATGTACTCCGACGATAAGAGAGAGAGAGAGAGAGAGAGAGTACATGTGACATCCACACAATCACCCAAACACGACTTTAGTCACTAATTACTATTGTTATAAATTTATATGATATTGCTATAAATTTATAGGACTGAAAAAGACTGTATAGTATGGGGGTAATTTTAATTTTCATGAAAAAAAACTGCAGTATAATCTCCACGTATCTAATCTAAATATTTAATATCCGATAGATTATATAGTCTTTGTTTATTACTACTACTTCCTAGTACTATAGTGTAATAGTACTACTATTATTAGGGAATTGCTAAGCACTCAATCTTTTTTTTTGCTTATAGAGTACTTAAAATGCGAGGAGAGATAGCACATTGATCCCACTAATTGAATCTAGATAAGACTCAAAATTTAAATGCTATTTAACAAGAAAACAATCAGGTGTTGTCTAGACACCCCTATTATTATCTGATGGATCATTTCATGATTCGGCGTTGGTGTATCGATACGCATGTTGGCTCGTCGCATGCGTGCCGCTCCACGCGTTGCGTGCGTGCAAGGTAAAGCTGCCGCGCCGCGCAGCGCACGCGCCCGGCTTGTGCGCACGCGGACGTACGGAGTACAGGCGCCAAGCCGCAGCCAGCCGAACAGAACCCTCCAATTATGTACGCTCTCCAACGGCCATCGAGCACCGTCGTTCCGCGAAACCTTGCCCCTTTGTACCCCTCGTCGCCTCGTATCTGACGTATGATTTGGGGATTTCACGAGATTCTTGTGATATGTAAAGGAACTAGGTGCGTGGGCTTTCACGAGATCCTTGTGATATGCAAGGAACTAGCTGCGTGTTTGGAGATAAAAATCAATGGATTTTTAAGGAGTTAATTGTAAAAAATTGGACTAATATATAATTTTAGAAAGTTTGGGACGGCTTCCCGTGAAAAAATACGTGCTAAAAACAAATTCCGAAAGTTCTGGAGGCCACCTGCAAAAAAAAAAAAAAAATGGAGCGCAATATGTATTTGCGCAAAATTTTCGTGTAGATTTCCGGCCAAAAAGTGATAATATGTAATTTTAGAGAGCTTGGGTGGGTTTTTGCGAAAAATGGGCTGCAAAAAAGAGCTAATAGGATGTTTGGTTGCCTTCTCAGCTCAGCCAGGTTGCATGAGCTCAGCCAGGCTGGTGGGAGTCAGGCTGAGTGGATGTAAGGAGATATTGTTTGGTTGGTCGCATGAGGTTGGACAGGCTGCACAAAGATGTTGTTTGGTTGGCTGCACTGGAATGGAAGTGTGATAGGTAAATTCAAGAGAGGGATGAAACAAATTTTAAAAATACTAGAAAATCAATAATTTCACAAACGAAAATAAAAAAGTTTTAAAATATATTCTAGAAAATCAATAAATTGAAAAAATAAAACTTTAATCTTTTAAAATTTATATAGCAAATATGGTCTAGTTTTGTTTGAAAAAATATCAGAAACACATAGGTGAAATCGGTTCGTTGATCGGAGATGCTAATCAAAAGATATAGCAAACAAAAGAAGAAAACTAGATACTAATTCATGTATATATTTATTCAGTAATGAGCATGTCGGTGTTTCGTGCACCGGCAATACGAATTTATGGTCGGATGGGGTCGCGCGCTCCCTCTCCCCGAATGGTCGACTCAAGGAGTCAGAAGATGTATACTGGTTCGGGCCGAATGTCCCTACTCCGATTAGGCGGTGTGGATGTATTGATCTTTGGGAGATGGACAAGGGGTGTACAAGCGAGGCGGACGGTCGGCTGTCCGATCCCCTTGATGTTTTCGCTAGGGAGTTGAGGCTACCTAGAAGACTGTTTTTCTCCGCCCCCCCTCTCGGGCCCTGCCCCTCCTTATATAGACGGAGGGGGCAGGTTACACGGGAGTTGGGAAAACTACGAGAAAAGGGGCCTGCACGTCTTGATGTCTGGTTCCTGTCTTGTCCGACCGGCCCCTGCCGTCCGAGGCGAGGTTGGTGGTTCTGATGGGCGATCTTGCGTAGTCTTTATGCAGGTGGCGTGTCGCGTGGTGCTCGTCGGCCTCGGTGGCTTTAATGGCGCTTGACTTTGCCTTGGCCTCGGAGTGGGCGTACTCCTCTGCGGTGTGCCAGGCGGACGGGGCGAGGCTTGACTTCTTCTGGTGGCCCTTCCGGCGGTCTCGAAGGAGCCGCCTACCCCTCGGATGCCAGGGGCAGCTGCGCACAAGGCGACCACTGACATCGGCGTGGGCCCTGCTAGCCCGTGTGCAGGTGGAGCTTGAGCTTCAATATTAGGCGGCCGGCGCATGCCGACCGCCCGGAACCGGAGTCCGCCGACCGTCCGGGGTCGGCCCCGCACAGGTCGGGGCTTGTTCCCCGCGGCCCAAGTACCTTTCGGTGGTGTTGGGCCTTCGCCGTGATAGGTCAGCCCGTTCGTGCTTCCGGGCTGATGGGGGTACCCATGGCATGGGTACTCGTCAGAGCACATCCAACATTGCTAGTACTTTAAATAGCATTGAAAAACTCTCTAGGACTAACTTCCCCTCTTGGAAAGAAAAATTGCAAATCGTTCTTGGAGTCATGGATTTAGACTATACATTACGTGAGAAATGTCCCATAGCTTCTGCCGTTGATGATGAGAGTTTCGCCAAAAAAGAGAGGAAGAAACTCTATGACTTAACTGCGGAGAAGTGGGAGCGGTCCAACCGCATGTCCTTAACGATTATGAAGAGCATGATATCCATTGAAATAAGGGGAGTAATCCCTGAATCCAACAATGTTAAGCAGTACTTAGCCTTAGTCGAGGAGCAATTTAAGAGCTCCTCAAAGAGGTATATACCAGTACTTAATTATGAGGATGCTCACCTCCAAGTATGATGACTCAAGTGGCCTAAGAGAGCATATCATGATAATGACTAATATGGCTCCAAGCTTAAGGGCATGGATATGGAAATCTCTGAAGGTTTTCTGATCCACTTCATTATGATTCCTCTTCTGCTGAGTTTGGTCCTTTCACGATCAATTATAACATTCAGCACTCGGAAGGAGAAGTGGACTATGAGCGAATTGATTGCTATGTGTGTCCAGGAGAAAGAAAGACTAAAAGCCGAAAACAAGGATTATGTTAACATTGTAGGCCATAACAAAAGAAAATTTTCAAGGGGATCATAAGTCCAAGAAGAAGCTACACTTCTCTCCCAAAACTGAATCAAGCAAGTTTCTCTATTAGTAGTGATCTCTCAGTCAATACAATTGATTCCGAAATTTTTGGATCTAACAGTCACTACAATCAAGTTTAGCGTCTTAATCGGGAGCGCACCTGAATATAGTTGGTGTTGGTCCCGTTAGCCAGCGCGACATAGAAAGGGAGAGGCCGGGACTCAATTTTGTGGTCAATCACGAGTTTTTGCTACTCTCCTAAAACCCATCCGATTAGGGTTCGTGCTTGGGCTAACGAAGATCATCTACCATCACCGAACATTGATCTCGGTGATTTTCTTTCTACTGCTACTTCATCGACATCGAGAACACTAACACGCTTCCTCAACCGATCAAGAACCTAATGGCGTCTCCTTCTAATCCGGGTCAGTGGTTCATTTAATTTCCGCATTATTTTGTAATCATGACCTAGGCTAGCTCACGATTTAGTTCAACCCTAAAGCCTAACACAGGAGCTCATGTCAGAGCCTCAGAGGTTGGGGAAGGAAGATACTGGCGTATGGATGCTCTGTCCCTACGGTCACGATGGAACTAAAAACTTCTGATGTGATCCGTATTTTTACACGTACAGTCCTATGGTTTTATACAATAATTTTTATAATATTATAAATCTAATACATGTATTTTAAATTTGCTAAAATTACAAAATCTACTCCAGTTTATTCATCCAAACAGTCCAGATGCAGTGATATGTGCGTCACATTTGCCTTTGAATTTATGGGCACATGCCATATGCGGTGGGAGATGAACACACTCGTCGAGCGTCACTGTGCTACGTTTCTTCTTTCCCGGATGTTTGGCAGGGCTGAACAGTATAAGAAGCGAGCTGCAGCAGGTAAGAGGGAAGGAACAGCGGGAGAAATGTGTGTAAGCTAATTTGTCCTGGTGCTAACATATGGCCCCTGCAGCTTGGGATTGAACCACTCCCTACCAATTATTGGTGACAAGCAAGAGGATGTATGCAGCAACATGCCAGCATCAAATGCCTGACAGTTAGTTACATCTAACGCTATTTCAGCACAGTTATGCTGGCTAGTTGGTCCTTGCAATTCTTGTTCTTGTTCTTCTTCTCTTTTTTTTTTCGTTTTTATTTAAGAAATTAAGGAGGGGACCAACAAGCCTGCAGCCAAAGGGGGCATGAACCTTGTAACTTCCTCCAACGAGATACAACGACACAAAGAACAGTGTTAACAGTATATTTGGATAATCTTTAGACAGAACTAGGACCATATGTATTTACTTAAGGGGAAGAACTGGACATGACCACAGATGCAAAGAAAGGAGATGTCACCAGTTTCATGGTTTATAATCTCCTGGAGAGAGAGAGAGAGAGAGAGAGAGAGAGAGAGAGAGAGAGAGAGGGGCTCATTCAAGCACAATGCAAGGGCAAGAGAACATTACGGACACCTTTCCTAGATGTATTCACTCGGGTAGCATAGAAGAACCAGACCACTGATTAGGATATTATGATTCTTCAGCATTGTAGCAACCAGACCAAAACTTGTATTTACACATCTGAAAGGCGTCGCCTTTTTATTGGAGTAAAACCTCACATGCTCATTCTTCAATAGTGGCGGTGAGAACAGTTATTCAGATGTAACACTGCGAACAGTTATTCAGATGTAACACTGACATAAGACAGGCCTCCAGATGACCATTGATAGATGGCAAATGCAACATCCTATAGCATGATAGCAGTCCAACAGGAGCAACACCATGCAATTACAGCAGAGTGCTAGGTCACATGCCATATTGCCATATGCTTCTGATGATCTACAGATTAGTATTGTGAAGACCAATCTGCAGCGCTGCCAACCCTAGGAATGCTGGTGGTGTCCTTCTTGGCCTGTGCATCGACTGTGTAAGTTGTGCCGAACACCTCTCCTTCGCTGTCGACCCTTGGCACAGGTTTTACTTCGTTCGGAGGATGCTCGTAGCTCTGCAACCCTCGGGATGTCGTGAAGAAGAAACCTGACGAGATCATTGAACACCAGCGATCAGAAGAGAACAGAGTTCCAAGTCTTACGAGTGTTGGAGATAACACAGATATCGCTAACTACCGTATCTTTTGGTATTATCCAAATAGATTGTTAGTCCTAGTCTTCTACAACTCGAACTTTTTGGTTATATAAGCCACCCCATGTACTTGTCTCTCTATTTCGTGTGCCGTACAAAACCTAACAACGAGTACCTGTGATGATTGCTTGGTTGATTATGCATACCTTCAGGGAATGGGGCAAAGGATTTTCCGCAAGCCTCCTTCACAATTTCAGCATCATCAGAAACCACGAGGTCCACGAGACGACCCTCAGAATCAACTCCCCAGTAAACTGGAACGATACCGTCATGATCCTGTAAGAAGATGGACAGGGGCTATCAGTTGACCTGTCTCTACTAAGTAAGGATCACAACACAAACAAAGGCCAGGACGAATAAAAGAATAATAAGACGGTAGTTTTGTCTGTTCCATTAAGGTAAATGATGCTGACATGTCGAATGCTAACATGCTCAACGAAGATTTAATTTTTTAGAAAAAAAGAAACAGAGGAATGTGGTAGCATCTACTCGACATTGGCTGATGATCTTTGCACCCAGGGTTCTAAATCTCGACAATTCGAAAATTGGCTGGTGTTCTGCAGCTGATCATGAGCAGGCCAGCCTAACCTTTTTCTAGCAGGATAAATGATCATCTCATTTCACTGAAAAAAAAGGGAAATCTTACCTGGGAACCAGCAGATATTAGGAGCCAGATAGCAGAAAGTTGGCACTGTTGAGTGATGATCCTACAGTACTATAAACTGACTTAATCTGTTATCCGAAGGCTGATTGAGCCAGAGGGGTAAAGACTAGAGACAAGGCATCGTGGAACACTGGGTCATACTTTATAGTACCTATTGCCGTGCTGAACATTGGAGAACCACAGCACCGATAAAATTCAGCTACGACACAACTACTGATACCATTACAAGTAACTGACTCCGAGATATCAAAACAAAAATTCCAAGATCTGTTGAAAGAAACATGCATTGCACTACGGCAACTTGAGGTGGAAACTTAAAGTAACCACGCATAATCCCAATTTCAGGTGGATCTCAAAAGGTAATTACTGTGGTTCCAGTTCATGTCCACAAGGTATACTCGAACCGTACCATGAGTTGTAGAAAAGTGCAACCGGGAAAATTGCAAACGCAATAAAAAATATTGTCTTCACCAGATATAGAGAAAATTAACACAATCACACAATACGATGTTGAATTGAGTATTGGCATTGACAAAATGGAAATCCGAATGTTCACTTACAGCAGTCATGAAGACCGAATTAGTCGAGCAATCATACGGCACAAACGAAAATTTTCCACTTATATCTCTGAAAACTTGATCTGCAGGCTAGTAAGGCCCCCTGTCCCTCAAGGCTCTGTAAGCCTCAATCACGATGTTGACCTCAGTAGCACCTTTTGCTCAATCCATATTGCTGCCTCAGCACAGCAATGTTCACGATCGTGCCTCGGAACAAGCAGAATATGTCATCCACAGCAGCAAACAACCTACAGGCACATAAATTTTGGTTAAAAAAAAACAAGAAGATGAAGCGCACACTAGAAATTACACAAACAAAATTCTAACGTATAGCCCTGTTTGTATGGTGCAGAGCAGTTTGTATCTACTATCTAGTGAGAATTGACGACATCATGTATATCGTGGCGGTGATTAGATCGAAGTTTCCAGTAATCCAACCGGGAAACTAGTTCAGCCAGATGCTAATTTAGCAAGCGCACGAACACCAACATGATTGCCTGTTGTTTACAATCCGGTCATATGAAACAACCCAAAAATTCAAAATGAATTTAAATTGGAGTTTGTTCGAATTTCGAGTTCAAATCTTGAATTTGAAATTTGAATTCTGTTTTATTGGTTTTTGTTTTGGTTTTTCGTTTTGGTGTTTGGGCCGAATTCTTGCGTTCTTGGGCCTTCGGCCCAGCTCCTCCGACTGTTGGCATCAGGCCCAGCCCAGTGTATCTCCTCCCTCGCTGTTTGGCTCACCCGACCGGCCTCCGCCTTCTCGGCGCCCGGCGCCCGCCATCTTAGCTTCGCCGCTTTCTATTGCCGCTCTTCCGCGCGCATTGTCGCCCGTGTGAACCCGCGCCGCCGCCATGGCGCCGTGTCCGCCGATACCCCTGCCGCGCGCTGGCTCGCCGTTCCGCGCCTTGGCAGCCACGCCGCCTCCGCCAGCGTCTGCTGCCGCCCGCCTTGCTGTCTTGTACTCGCTTGCCGCTCGATCGCCAAACGCCTTTCGCGCCGCGTCGCCCGCCCAAGGCTGGCCACTTTGCCGCCGCCACCGCCAACGCATCCGCGCCGCCACATAGTGTCGCCGTCGCCTTGCCTCTCTCGCTTGGCGCTATAAAAGCTGCGCGACCCCTCGTCTCCTCCTGCGCCCCAAAGCTCACGCCCTCGCCAGTGACTCTCGCTTCTCCTCACGCCAGTCCCCTGGCTCCGCCAGCGCCGCTGGTTCACTGCGCCGCCACCGGTTTCTGAGGAAACCTGGCCCCGCTCCGCCCATCCGCTGCCGGCTCCACCTCCCTCTCTCGGCGCCTGCGGGTCGCGCCAGGCCAGCCGCCGCCTTCGCCAGCGCCTTTGGCCGTGCGGCCGATTCCTCATAGCAGCGCCTACGCCAGCGTGGGCGTGGCCGATCCGCGCCCGAAAGCCAACCCAACAACGTGATAACGGTGTTTTCGATTTTAGTTTAATAAATCATTTTGTTAATTCGAAAATCGCTTTTAATTCGTAAAAATCCCCGAGAAAATCCGAAAATTCCGTGAGCGAAACCCACCAAATACACTATCAGAACCGTTTGATCCTGAGTCCAAAAATGCCCTCCGTTCCTCAATCCGAGTTCCCAAAATTCGAATTGCCCAATTAGCCCTTCGTTCTCTCTCCGGCGAGGTTCAGGTTTCCGGGTTAGTTTTCCGTTTCGATTCTTCCGTTTTCGTTTCTTTATTTGTCGTTCGTTCTTGTCGCTAGATCCAAAGCGTTGGACAATTCGAAGCGATCCACAGGCGGAGCTGTTCCTGAAGCGGCCAGATCCGGAAGCCAGGCGTTGGACCCGACGGAAGCCCGACGACTACTTCCATCCTGCGATTCGGTACCGATCCGATCGCCGAGCAAGGCAAGCCGTACACCCTTGATCATGTTGATCCCAATCATGCCATGCTATAGTAGTAATTATTTTGTATCGCATTATTTCTTGTATGTTGAATTATTGAAAGCCGTTATTTTGGAATGACATGATAACTAGGTAATCTTAGAATTGATCTTGAAACCTCCTTGAAATTATTGAACCAGATTAAATCCTTTGTAACCTAGATGATTACTAGTACCCTGTTAAGTTATTATTAATCTTGTAGTTAGCTCAAATGCTTTTGAAAATGGAAATAAAATCTTCTTAGAATCTCGGATTCGGATGTTTGTAAAGTGCTTTCTGATTTGGGGGGATCGGATAAATCCGGATGGATGTAACTCCGATCCCCGGTGATGATTAATGCCTTGGTTTGTTTGGTGGCCGGTATTATGGGATAGGATCGGGTTTGCGGATGAGAGGCTTGATCTTTGGCAATGTAAGGTTAATGAATCCCCTTGAGCAAAGTAAATAACTTCATTTAACTCGTTCAACCACAGGTTGGTAGGTCAACCGTTGGCTTGACTCAACGTAGCTCGGTACATTGTACTTTCCCGGAATACCTATGAACAAGGTTACCTTCCGTATGGGAAGTGGTCCGCGATTATGAGGTGGAGCGAAGTGTGCACTAGGAAAGGTGGCATTTCGGGTTCACACCGGTAGGTGTCCACAGATAAGCGGACCGAACTCCACTCTCGGCGATGGGGACCGGGTTATTGTGGACCGAAACTCTCTAGGATAGGGGCTAAAGGGGAAAGATCAGCAGCTATGATAACCTCGACCCGGCGCATGCATTTAAATTGCATGTTTGTTAGCGCTTGGCATTAGCGGTCGTGGTATCTTGTGGGTAAAGCGAGCATCTCGCAGAGACAATCTTAATGGTATTCGAATCGCGTGCATTGGTTAATGAAGTTAAGTTTGAACTGGGGTGATACCCGTAACCAAGCTCAAGTTCTTGTTTGGTGAATTTGGAAAGTTGGTTAAGTCTTTGTTGAACTTGTGAAACCCCCTAGCTATTATTTATGGTTTGTGTTTCAAATGTAAAATGAATTGGAAAATAAAACTGCATCCAGATACTTAACCCTATTGCCATCATTTGGAAAATTCCCTGCATGTAGTATTCAGTGGTCCCGTACGACTTGTTGAGTACTCCCGTATTTCACCCTTACCAAAACCCATACTTCGTGAGTTTGAAGAAGCTGGAGCGTCTCGGGAGTTCAGTTGGCGATTTTGTGCAGTTTTGAGGTCTTGGTCTTTTGCTCGGCTCCACTGCGTGCGGTGTTTGATTGTGAGTTATTAGACCTGCTTCGCGCCCTCTTTTGTAAAACCCACTGGCCGTTAGGCCCTATATTGAATAAAAAGTGTTGAATTTGCTTTTGGCCGAGGTAATTTTACTCTTGTTTTACAACGATTAGTCTTCCGGTAGCATGTTGTGGTTCAGACGCCCTAAAAAGGCGGTCCGTCACAAGTGGTATCAGAGCCTTGGCTTGACCATAGATTAAGACCTTAGGTTGGTATAGGAAAGTTTTACAAAATTATTTCCAGCTTACAAACAAAATGAATTTCGAAAATATAAGTATTATTGCTTCTCATCCTTCCCCTGCTACCTTATCTTCTTTAGAGTTTTGTTCCTCGGTTTTGTTTTAAAAGTTTAAATCATTGCCGTCTAAATTTCAAAATCCTCGTCGATCTTCGCCAGCAGCTTGGAGGTGATGCCGTCGGTAGTAGTTAGATCGTTAGTCGTAGAAGTTGTGCCCTTTTCCTGTAGGTCTTTTGGTAGTGTAAAATAGGTTATTTTGGATACCTTATGACGGTATTGTAAAACAGTCTATGTATAAAAGCTATGTTTCTATCTCTCTGTTAAATTGTTTGTATTAAGTATCCTTATACCTTCCGGCCAAATTCCACTAATTCTTCTCCTTTCATCTTGCTTCTCACCTACTCAGTCTCTCCGCACCTCATGTTCTAAATCTTACTTACCTTCTGCTTTACCCCAAAACCCTGCTGCCAGGCCAAAGAGAAAGAAAAGCAGGAATAAGACCATGGCGGATTTTGAATCGAGTTCTGCATGACAGATTCGGCGGTAATGAAGAGTCGAAACCACCCGATCAACCTAGCACAAATCGCCATAATGGAAAGAAGCAGATACAACGAAGAAAGGCACCACACGCAGATTATTAGAAGGGATTTTGGAGCCAAGCTAGTTGGCGGACCTCGAGACGCCACAGAAATCGGGACCGACAAAGGAAAGTCGATTAGTGGGATGTCTGCACGAATCCGACTACCTTGCGAGAGACATTTCCTTAGAAATGGACATTCAAGCTAGAGAGACGAGAGAATTCTTGGAAGGATTCTGAGAAAAGCTTGAAATTCCACACCTTAGCTATCAAGGACACATCGGTGTAATGGACGAGATGGATAAAAATCAAAGAAGCCCAGAAATGATTTGGAAAGAATGAAGAAGAGAAGAAAGAGAAAACTTCAGTGAGGCATGAATCTGACTTCCACCCAGATCAGAAAGGACCTCACTCTCTCACTCACGGATTCCCCAATAAGAGACGTAATAAAAGGAGAAGCGAGTCAACACCATGACCACTTTCGGCCCAAAAGCAGTGAAGTGCTATAAATGCAATAGGAACCACTATGTCGAGATTGTCCCCACAAGATTTGGGATGTTCCATTGTGGGCGGCCCGGACACATCGATAATCTTGCCTACGTAAGGACCTACCAACGGTGTAGCCAAATCACACGTCGACCTCGGCCCCCACCAACGGGACCGTCGGTGTCTCATCAACGGCAATCCCAAACCTGAGGATACCAAGAATTACCGCGGTTAGTCGAAGGAAACCTAAGCAAATCAAAGGTCAAGAACGCGGTACGTCCAAGGGAGAGTCAATCAAGTCATCGCCTAAGGAAGCGGCAACAATTTGCCTGTGCCGTCACCACTCCACTGGAAATTCCAAGCCAGGGAGTAGACTAATAGCTAGACTTGAATGTAACAACTTGGATATGGAGATCAAGGGATCAAGATTAGGAACAACTTGTACTATCCGGCATGTATGGTCTGAGCAATATATTGGAAATAAAGCGGTGTTTTGACACATGAAGCGTGAATGGGGAACAAGAAGCGATGACTACTTGGATTAAATCAGTTGCTTCCCTATAACACGTCCTAAAAGATGGAATGGAATTGGATTCCAAAAGAATAAAACAGTCTTAAGATAGATATAACGGCTACAAAAGCCGCAGAAGCCACGAGTGTCGAGGATCGGAAAGTCGGGATGATAGTTAGGTTCTAGTGCGACTTAGAGGCAATCCAAGAAGACTAAAATCCCAAGATAGTTTGTCATGGAAAAGGATAGCTGAACATCGTTACGAAGATGGATTGATTTTTCGGACATAAGGTCGGGATGGATTGTACCACAGCTTGATGACACCAAGGAGTACCACATACGAGGAAATGATGGAACAAAATGATCGAGAATTATAAAGGAGTCAAGGTCACATCAACGCCTACCACACTTCCTGGATTAGACAACACACCCATGATTCGGGGACAAGTATAAGTTGCCTCGAGTAATGACACTGTTGACCAGTTAAAGGAAGCCAAAGGATCCTCCGGTGGAATCAAGGACAAAAAAGTACCGATTGAAAGTCGTAAAACAGGAGACTGAAAAGACCACGATTGCTAAGCGGTATGGACCACGAGAGTGAAATGGTTCTGTTTGGACTCGCAGATAACTGGCGTACTTCATGAACCAAATGAACCAAGTATATGGAGTCTATGGGCCAGTTCATTTTTGAAAAAAATTTGGAGAACACCGACTTACGCCAGATTCTCTAAATGAAGTTTGGTTGGATAAAACCACTTCCCTAAGTAACAACACCACTAGAGATGGAATAAAGATGGATCGGTGGCGGAGACATTTATGGAATGGAATCAGCCCGTCGATGACAAAGTCGAAGTTTTTTACGAGAGTAGTGAGACGTTGATCAAAAAGGATTCTTGAGATAACCAAACACGAGACTCGGCCTCTCAAAAGCTGATGACCCTACTGAGATGGACATAAAAGAGTGAGGACAATTTCCGAGAATCGGGAAGGCAGAATTCAATGTCGGCCTGATCGCCATACTCCCAAGACACAAACCAAGACTCAGGCAGATTTCAAGTACTAAGGAGAAAAGGGCCAGAGCAAGTATCGTCACGAGGATGAAAGAATGATTGAGTATGTCTTGGCAGCTCAAAATAGCGATGCCAGAGATGACCCATATGATATGAAGTCAGCCTAGACCACTCTGTTATAGAAAGGACTAAGGGATGAAAGAAAAATGGATGGAGCCAAGTAAAGGATTGCGACTCGAGTTCAAGATACCATCCATGAGGAAGAGCTAGTGTGATAGTGCGCCTTAAGCGAGAAGGGCATGCTATCGCTTAACTCGAGGAAAGAGCATCTCCCCACGGCTAGAGTCGAGTTATGAGTTGAACCAATAGACAAAGGTCGAGTGTCACAAGATTTTCCACAAGGTACGGCCAGGTTTATGAAGTCAGTTGATTCGGCCAATGACAGACAAAGGAAACTCAGAGACGTAAAGAGATACACACGGAATTAAAGCGGTCGGATCCTAATTTCACGAGTATCCTTGATAATGAGGATATAAGAGGATTGGTTTTGATAGAAGTTCACATACCTAAATAATCGATACCCAGTGCGAGAATGCACCAAGAATTGAGAAGGGAATACCGTGAGAAGTAATGAAGAAAGATGTGAACAAATCGTGGATGGATGTAACAAGTGTCAGACAGGACAAGGTGGACCACCAAAGCGGCAGTCAGGATAGCCACGTCCACTTACAATGCAGTGTGGGAATGAAAAGGAAAGGAAAACCTTGCCACTAGGTTACCTAAAAACTCGGCAAGGATTGGCGCCGATGGAACATCACTTATGTATTGACCGGGAATAGTTTACCTCGTACCTAAGCGGCGGTCGTCGGAAAAGACAAGTTGGCGTGATAAAATTCAGCTCGAGATCAGAGACCACAAGGATCCCCACGAAGTCAGATTAATGAGCTAGTTTAGCTCAATGTTCAGGAAAATGCATAAGGCTACAGATGATTTGAACTTCAACCCCGTACACCACCCTCAGCCAGATAGACAAGCAGAGAAGAAACATCCAAAATCTAAAGGAAGTGTTGAGAGTCTGCGCTCTAACACATGGGACCGAATTGGACCACTTATTGCCGTCCGCAGAATCTCAGTACAACCTCAGTTGATAAGTCAGTCAGGATATGGTACCCTTCGGAACCCCTTACGGAGGAAAGTGTCAACCCCTTTTAAATTGGATAAAGACTAAAGAGAAATAGCTTTGGACCCCAGCCTATTTCTGATACAAGGTTCATGTGAGAGTTGTCAGAAAGTTTGAAGACCAATACGATGCGACGAAAGAGTTATGCTGAAGAAGGGACATTAGCTATCAAATCAGAGACTTCATTGTCTAGAAATGATTCCATTTGAAGTCAGCACCGTTTGGATAAAGAACAGAAGCTAAACCTAGCTAGACTAAACCATATCAGGTTTCTAACAGAATCAGAGAAATAGCATGCAAGTTACAGTTTGGTTCAGGAATTGTCCAGAGTTCACAGTATGATTCAGATTCCCAGTGAAAAAGACATTTCGGCCCCGACGGATTGATCAAGTACCGTCAAAGAATCAAACTTGCCTTATGGTTCACCGAGAAAGATCAGTCAAGATCATGGAAGTCGGAAGAAAAAGGCGAGTTTGAGATTGTCGATTCTGAGAGTCTTGCCGTGGAAGGATCACACACTCGAAGGACCCTTGGAAAAAGGAATCGGTTGCGTGATAGTTTCCCAACCTTTCTCCCGGGAGGAATAAATCTCGGCGAGATTTGTTTTAAGTGGGTAGGTTGAAAACAACTAAAATTCAAAATGAATTTAAATTGGAGTTTGTTAATTTAGAGTTCAAATCTTGAATTTGAAATTTGAATTATTTTATTGGTTTTGTTTTGGTTTTTCGTTTTGGTGTTTGGGCCGAATTCTTGCGTTCTTGGCGCCCGGCCCGGCTCTCCGACTTTGTTGGCATCCGGCCCAGCCAATTGGCCCATCTCCTCCTCGCTGTTGTGTGGCCCGGCAAGCCTCACTTCTCGGCCGGCGGCCTTGTAGCCGTCTTCGCGCCGCCGCTTGCCTGCCCCGCCCTTCGTCGCCGCGTGTGGACCCAGTAGACGCCCGCTTCGCCGCCATGGCCGCCCGTGTCCGCCGTCATGCCGCGCCAGCTCGCGCTCATTCGCGCCTTGGCCGGCCACGCCGCCTCGCTTCAGCCAGCGTCTGCGCTTCGCCGCCTGCGCCGCTCGCTGTCAGCCTCCGCTTGGTCCCCGACTGCCAAACCCCGGCCAGCTCGCGCCAGCGTCGCCGCGCCTCCTTGCCGCGCCCGCGCCATAGCGCCGCCATCACGTCCAGCCGCTGCCAAGCGCCAGTGTCGCCGTCGCCTTGCCTCTCCTCGCCCGCGCCCTATAAAAGCTGCGCGACCCTCGTCTCCTCCTGCTTCAAGCTCACTTGCCTCGCGGTGAGCTCTTGGCTCCTCACCACATGCAGTCCCCGCCCCCCGCGCTGCTGGTTCCTGCCCGCCACCGCTCGGTTTCTGGGAAACCCTAGCCCCGCTCCGCCAGTCCACCTGCCAGCTCCTCTCCTCTCTCGCTCTCTCGGCGCCTGGTCGCCGCCAGGCCAACCAAACCTGCTTCTTCGCCAGCGCCTGGCCGTCGCGGCCCAGTTCCTCGCAGCGCGCCTAGCGCGTGGGCGTCAATGATCCGCGCGGCTTGAGCACCCAACAACTTTGTAGTATGCATGTTTTGGATGGTTAATAAATCATTTTGTTAATTCGAAATGGATTTTAATTCGAGAAAATCCCCGAGAAAATCCGAAAATTCCGTGAGCCCGAGAAACCCACCAAATACACTATCAGAACGTTTGATCACGAGTCCAAAATGCCCTCCGTTCCTCAATCAGAGTTCCTAAAATTCGAATTGCCCAATTCGCCCTTCGTTCTCTCTCTCGGCAGTTAGGTTTCCGATTTCGTTTTAGTTTCGGTTCTTTTCCTTTTTAGTTTCTTTATTTGTCGTTCGTTCTTGTCGCGCTTAGATCCAAGCGTTGGACAATTCGAGCGATCCACTGGGCGTGGGCTGTTCCGGAAGCTTGTGCTTGAGATCCGGAGGCAGGCGTTGGACCAGCGCGGAAGCCCCGAACGACTACTTCCTCTGCGATTCGGCCGATCCGATCGCCGAGCAAGGCAATGGTACACCCTTGATCATGTTGATCCCAATCATGCCATGCTATAGTAGTAATTATTTTGTATCGCATTATTTCTTGTATGTTGAATTATTGAAAACCGTTATTTTGGAATGACATGATAACTAGGTAATCTAGAATTGATCTTGAAACCTCCTTGAAATTATTGAACCGATTAAATCCTTTGTAACCCTAGATGATTACTAGTACCTGTTAAGTTAGTTATTATTAATCTTGTAGTTAGCTCAAATGCTTTTGAAAATGGAAATAAAATCTTCTTAGAATCTCGGATTAGGATGTTTGTGAAAGTGCTACGGTTTGGGGGCAGAGTCGGATAAATCCGGAGTGGATGTAACTCCGATCCCCGGTGATGATTAATGCCTTGGTTTTGTTTGGTGGCCGGTATTATGGGATACCTGGATCGGGTTTCTTGGATGAAGGCTTGATCTTTGGCAATGTAAGGTTAATGAATCCCCTTGAGCAAAGTAAATAACTTACGAACTCGTTCAACCCGCAGGTTGGTAGGTCAACTCGTTGGCTTGACTCAACGTAGCTTTCGGTACATTGTACTTTCCGGAATACCTATAGGAACAAGGTTACCTTCCGGTATGCAGGAGATGGTCCGCGATTATGAGGGTGGAGCAGTGTGCACTAGGAAAAGGTGGCATTCGGGTTCTAGCGGTAGGTGTCCACGATGGCGGGACCCGCGAACTCCACGGCGGTGGGGACCGGGTTATTGTGGACCAGAAACTCTACCGGATAGGGGCTAAAGGAAAGATCAGCAGCTATGATAACCTCGGACCCCGAGCATGCATTTAAATTGCATGTTTGTTAAGCGCGCATTAACGTGCAGTCGTAGGTATCTTGTGGGTAAAGTCGAGCATCTCTGCGAGACAATCTTAATGGTATTCGAATCTGGCAGTACTTAGGTTAATGAAGTTAAGTTTGAATCAGCGGGGTGATACGTAACCAAGCTCAAGTTACTGTTTGGTGAATTTGGAAGAAGTTGGTTAAGTGCTGTTGAACTTGTGAAACCCCCTAGCTATTATTTATGGTTTGTGCTTCAAATGTAAAATGAATTGGAAAATAAAACTGCATCCAGATACTTAACCCTATTGCCATCCCTTTGGATAATCCCCTGCATATAGTATTCAGAGTTCTCCGTACGACTTGTTGAGTACTCCAGTACTCACCTTACCAAAACCCCGCCCTTTCGGAGTTTGAAGAAGCCTGGAGCGTCTCAGAGTTAGTAGTTGGCGATTTTTATGCGGTTTTGAGGTCTTGGTCTTTTGCTTTCAGGCCTGCACGTGCGGTGTTTTGATTGTAGATTATTCGGGCCTATTGCGCCCTCTTTTGTAAAAAACCCACGGCCGTTAGGCCCTATATTGAATAAAAAGTGTTGAATTGGCTTTTGGCCAGGGTAATTTTACTCTTGTTTTACAGTTAGTCTTCTGGGTAGTGTTGCTGTGAGTTTTCTTTATACTAAAAAGGCGGTCCGTCACATCATAGTTCAGAAATCAGAACGTACACTAACAAGATTTCAGTTCTTACAGAGCATGACGTGGGACTCACGGATAAGATTTCAAATCTCGGTTTCGGATGAAATCTCGGAGGAGACCAGAATCCAAAATCCTAGCGAGATCTCGGAACTTTGGACAAATTTCGGACGAAATTCAAAAAGTAAAATTCAAATACTTTTTTTACCGGGATTTACGAGAATCTTGGCAAATTTCAATCGAGTGAGAAATGGTCGAAACGATGTCAAACAATTTTGAAAAAAAAAATTTGGATGGTCCTGACATATTACTAATATTTCCATAAAAATTTCAGATGATGATCAAGTTTGATGAATTTTTAAAAATTCTGACAATTCTATTGTCTTGATAAAATACTGACCAACAAAATTCAAGCGAATAAAAAATAGTAAAAACCATGTTAGCAAATTTTGAAAAAATTTTGTGGATGGTTCTGACATATCACTAATATTCCCATAAAAATTCCAAATGATGATCAAGTCTGAGGGATTTTTAAAATTTTTAACAGTGCCACTGTCCTAATAAAAGGCTGACATATAGATTTCAACCGAAATGAAAAATGGTTTAAACCACGTTAGAAAATAATAATTTTTTTTGTGAATGGTTCTAACGTATTACTAATGTTTCCATAAATTTTTAGATAATGATCAAGCATGAGGAATTTTCAAAAATTTTGATAGTGCTACTGTCCTGATAAAAGCCTGATGATCAATACATATATTTGATTGAGCAACTAAAGAAGGTTTATAATTTTTGAAAATTTTAGAGAAGGGTGCTGAGGCAATGCTTAAGCTCTCATAAAATTTTTGGATCATGTTCACACTTAAGTGAATTTATAAAATTTTGAAAAGGATAATGTATCATAAAGGGTGCTGAGGCAATGCTTAAGCTTGCAATATATTGATTGTACTTAGGCCCAGTTCGGGACAGTTTCTGATTGTGCATATTCTAAATTATAGCTCACTGTCTAGCGAAGCGGTTGCCTGAAGAATCTGCTGGGCGGAGAAGCTGTCTCGTCCGGCAATCCTGATTGTTCATGAGCTGCTCCGGATTGTTTGCCGAACAGCGGAAGGTGGCAAACGGCCTGGGACCGGCGACAAGCGGAGGGGCGGCAATGGGGCAGCGGCGAAGGGGCGGCGACGAGGGGAGCGCGGAGGGGCGACGTGGGGCACGCAGAGGGGCAGCGATGGGGCAGCGGCAACGAGGGGCGCGCGGAGGGGAGGCGATGGTGGATGGAGGACTGCTCAAGCTCCTTCGGCTTCGCGTCGGCGACTCAAGCTCCTTCGGCTTCAGCGTCGGTGGCGGAGGAGGGTGGTGGGAGGGGGGGCTCGGGCGGTGGACGTCCTCCAGCCAGCAGCATGCGAACAGAAGTGAAGGGCGAAGGGGCCTCGGGCGGGCGGCGGCCTTCGCGCGGAGGGGCTTCAGGCGAAGGAGCCAGCGGGTGGAGGAGTGGGCGGCTGGCGGAGGGGCCTCAGGTGAAGGGGCCGGTGGGTGGAGGAGTGGGTGGCTGGCGGAGGGGCTACTGGAGGGGAGGCGAAGCGATGGCGGACCGATGGGCGACCGGAGGGGTGGCGTACCGGCGGCCAGAGGGGTGGTTAGACGCGGACGGAGGGGCGCGCCAGCCGGCCTCTCTTGTGTGGTCCTATGGAGAATTAACTAGAAGCTGCCTAAATCCTGATTTTGATTTTATGTGTAAAGACAGTTTCTGATTGTGGGAGAAGCTATCCAGAATCTTTCTGTTCGGTGTATAATCTGCTTTTTTTTAAAAAAACAGAAGCTATACAGAAGCTGAAACGAATGGGGCCTTAAGCTCAACAGACCTAAGTACTTACATTCTGACACGATTACTGTCTCAATTTTGTTCATTCTATTTTTGAATTTTTAAATATAACAAATGAAATTCAATTATTTTGAAAAAAATTTGTATGATCCTAGATTGGTAAGGATGGTACCATAAATTTTTTATATCATGATCAAGCTCGTACAATTTTATAAAAATCTGATAGTACGTCTCAAAAATTCAGTTTTTCAACAAATTTTTATTAAAGATGACATTCTTCAGGGTCAATATCACCCAAATTCAGTCTTTAAAAGTCAAAATCCGATTAAAAATCCTAAGATTTCAGTGAAATTTGCCGAGATTACCGAAGTATTATAGCATTTTGGATTTTTTTTCTCAAGTTTTTTTATCCAGCCGGGATTTTTCGGAGCGCGAGGTGGGGCGAAAACTTGGATTCGCTGGGATTTTTAACCTTTCTCACGGGAGGGAAATATGTAGTCTATTAACTAATCATCATGTAGAATTGGATTATGAAACAAGAAATCAGCCATCGATGAACCAATTAGCATAGAACAATAGTACCACCAATAATAATATTTCTCTTTAAAGCGTTTAGAATTGGAGAGCAACCAGAGAGGCCAGGGTTAAATTTTTTCTGCGAAAAGGCTCTCCGCAAATTATACAATTACGTTCAGGTACTTTCACCGGTTATTTTACAAAAAGGATTCCGTTGTTTCGTATATTCACGAACATATCATCCATCGGTTTTTTTAGAATCACGGATAGGTCCTTCCCTATGGTTTGGCAAAATCGCTGACGGCTCATAGCCGACCAATTTTTAAAAAAACACCACCGAGAAAACCAAAAATGCGTTTTTCGCTTACGCAAATTTATAAACAGATCCTCCAACAGGTTTTTTTTTCATAAATGATCACATGCTTACGCGATCCATGGTTATGCAAATTGCCGACGACTCCTGGCCAACCAATTTTTTAAAAAAACACCATTAGAAAAATCAAAATTAAAAAAAAAAATCCCGAATCAAATTTCATGTGACGACTCGACTGGTCTAACCCGACGTGCACCGCATTTCATGACAGTCGGATCGTATCCACACCAGTTGCCCCATGCTTGCACATGCAGATAGCAAGGATATTGGAGCACAACATGGGGGAGAATACAGTACTCACCAGGGAGGAGGGGGCTCTGGTCGTGGGACGAGTAGGCAATCGTGGCGCCGCCGAGGCTGATGGTGACCGCGCCGGGGCGCGCCTCCCTGAACCGGTCCGAGAGCCCCGCGGCCCCGGCTGCCGGAGCCCCTCAGGGCTCGGCGCCACCGCCCGGTCGAACACCGCGAGCATCTCTCGTCGCCCGCGGCCCCCGTGACACCGCAACGCAAGCGGGGATCCGCGCGTCGCCTCCTCGTACGCTTCGATCCTCCCACGCGCCGCGAGGCTCTACTGCCACCGCAGGTGTTTCTTGGACAAGGACATGGAATGATCGTCCTATTATAGCACTGCTGCAGCAGCAGCAGCCGCCGTATGGACGATGGGATCGGTCGGTCAGTGCGCGCGCGCGGCGCGGGAGAAGGACCGAGACGAATCCCCACGCGCCGCGGCGCTAGCTACCGCGTGCGTGACGACGACCGCACCGCGCTCGTCGGAAATAAAAATGGGAATCTGGAGAGTAATCGTGGAGGCCCATTTCTGGTGCTATGTCGCCCTGTTAACACAGCCCAAGAAATGAATTATCTATATAATTATCAATAATGGTCTCTTATACAACTAATATATTTGTCTATACAATAGTACACATCATATAAAGCAAACATCATATTTTTTTTCTCTCCTCTCCTTCGCAACACCCAAAATCTTACGTTGTATAGACTTACAGACAGTTGACATGTACCACTGTATATGCCTAAAAAAACAAAAACATTGCTGATGATTTTCAATAGAAAAGGGTATTGTCAGTGTGACAGTCAGGATCAGATCTGCTGAGTTCATCAATTTTTCCATGAAAGGGAGGTAGCCTGTTTTAGTTTCAGGCCAGCTTGATTCATGTCTTCGACTTAGTGATTAAATGGATGTAGTATGCGTAATACTATGTCACTTTTCTTAAAATCAAGAAACAGTTCTACTAGTGTCCTACTTTGACAAGTGCGCAACGCGTTTCTGAATTCTGATACAGTAATGCAAGAGAAGGGGACGCACAAGCACAGTGATGATATATATAATATCTACAGTATCCAAAATGGAATACAGTAACACACATAACTTGTTTTATGGTATCAACATCCTCCAGAGACGAAAGGGTAACTGTGCATACACCGATACGTACACATGATCTAATAACGACTAATAATCCTATCATTTCATACATAGGGCTAGGGGCATGTCACGCCACTGAAGTACACGGTGCAGCTGGTTAGATGGATACAGAAGTCCCAGTCTGCCTGCAACATGGCCATGGTCTTTGCACAGGCAAGCATGTCCATGGCAACAGCACCGGAAGATTGAGAGAACAAACTGTCGGACCCTGGAGAGTGGAGTCTCCAAACATCCTAACCCAAAATAAGTCCACAAGGTGGGCAGAAAATGGTATTTACTCCATAGTACGAGATGTAACAAGCACAATGGTAAGGATGCTGCACGATGGATAGAGCGAGATCCGCTACTGTCCGGGTTTCATATATTTTGACTTCAGGTAGCCCATCTTCTGAGAGAGCAAATTCATATCATCCTGAACATCAGGGTTGCCGGTCTCGTCATCGAGTCCCCCTTCGTGCAGCAGGTCCTCCCAGAAGTCATCGTTCAACTCTCCATTGGGCTTGTCTATCGCTCGCTCAGAGCTGCTGGAAGCAACACCTTGTTGCACCTCGACTCCCTTGGTCTCGACAGATGAACTCTCGAGATCCGATGGACCACCATTGAGAAGCGAATCCGCTAGCACCTGGGGTTCAAACAACACCCGCGTTCCTTGCTCCAAGCTAGAGCTAGTGCCCATGCTATCAACAGCTTCAGGTCCCTGATCGATGCAGCGCCTTCTTTTCTTTGAGATGGCATCTTTGAGCTCCTTCCTCTTCTCATTCTGGGAGATCAGCTGGCGTATGAACTCAGGATTCTGCATGACTCGTGCCAAGAATGCCATCATCTGCTGTTGCTTCTGCTCAGTCCCTTGCAGCCTCTCTTCCATGGCTTGCAGATCTGACCTCGTGTTTTGCTGCTCCTGCCTCAGCTTCACCACTTCAGCCATCAAGAGTTGCTTGTCCCTCTTCAACTGATCGATCTCTCCATCATATCCAAAGTGCCCTACCTCAAGGTAAGAGCCAGGAGATTGCTGATTTGGGGATGAGTGTGGAGGTTTCCGACGCTTAATGTTTTTGAGAAGGTGCCGCTGTCCTCTCAGAAAGCACTCATTAGCAAATTCCCACCTGTCAGCATCCACCTTTCTGAAGCCCTGTCAAAGGCAACAACCAACTAATCAGAAATCAGAAAGATCACTCAATTCAATGAGGCAAAGATGGTTTCTTCAACAGAAAATTAATCATTCAAATCATTTCAGATAAAAACAGTGCCAAAAAAAGGAGACTGAACTGTATAAAAAAACATCTGCTGTTTACCTCTTCATGACCAGTTTCGATTCATTAAGTTTGCATGGTTTTAGTTCTTCTCTTCATTTCTCAACTTTCCTCTTCATTCTTCATCCTTTAATACTGTTTTCAGGTAGAGGACAGAAATGTATTCATTAAATATCCTCCCATCACAAGGCAAACAAACGAAGTATCAATTGGAGGATCTAAGATCTTTGGTAAGGAAAGTTCACTAAAAAAATGCAGATGATAACCGCACTGGAAAGTTTAACACTTTGATGAACTTAACAACATCATGAACCATTAAGTTGGCTACTGCTCAAAGTTCCCAACAGCAAAAAGTGCAGCTTTTCCTAGGAATGAAAGACTTAACCCTGAAAATGCTGTAACCAATTTTTTTTTTAATAATGCAGTGCATGAACGATGTTCGATGATCATGAGTTTCTAAGATAAAAGAGTAATCCACAGTATTCGCATTGTTCGAGTTTTACTTTTTGGTAATTGTAACGTCAGTGCTGCTACAGGTAGCACAAAAGCTGTACAACGTACTTTCTCATTTATCTTTTTTACAGATTTTTATTTTTGGGCAAAAGATAATTAAATGTTGAATTAGGTTTGCTGGTTCTAAGGTTTTGACCAGCTTCAATTCCAAACTGTGCTGTTATTTAGCTGGTTTTATGGTTATCCTAATCTTTCCTAAGCTGGATTGTCTTCTGTTGCTTTGAGATATTCCTTACACACCTGCAGCTTTGTTTGCCACTGATTCCAGGATTTCTATGATCTACTGCATAAAAAGAAAACCGCATATGAACTATCATGAACAATAGCTTAGTTCTCTAAGGGACATAATGTGCATTTCTCTGCAATGTCTTGCTGCATAACTTCAGTGGAATTGAAATACCATCCATAAAAAACCCCATAGCAACAAAATAATTGACCAATTCCTCCATGAGCAGTTTGCAATCATGAAATCCTTATAACTACTAGCCTACTATCTATTTCACAAATCAAAACTCTTCTAATCACACACCAGGGGTTTTAGCACACATTGATCGGGTTCTATTTTAGTGCATCATCGTATCACACAAAACAAGGGACCAAGCACCAATGCCGAGATAACTTACATAGGTGTTGAGCTGCCGGACGAAGCTGGAGAAGTTGTTGTGCTTGAAGTACCTCGGCAGCAGCACATTCCCAAAGATGTGCGGATCCCACACCACGAAGCTGTTGTTGGTGGCGCCCCACGACACGACGGCGTCCGTGGTCGGATCATCCACCATGTCGTACGTCTTGGTGAGGAACCGCGGCGGGCCGGCGTCGGTGAGCCCGTCCATCGGCCTCGGCGGGCCGTTGGCCGCGCCACCCAACGACGGGCGGCTCTCCACCTTCACCTGGTTCATCGTCCGGTGGTTCATGGCAACACTCACCAGCAGCAAACCAAACCAAGAACCTCCTCACCTCAGCAATAATTATAACTACACACCAAAGATCACACCTCTTGGCACAATAAATGGCAGCTTTAAGCACAGGTACAAGACGGCAGGAACGGTTTAGGCGTGAGAAAAGCAAGAGGCATGGGCGCAAGAACAAGATGCAGCGAAGCAGGTAAGCGCGATCTAGTCTTGTGACGAACACTTCACCCCATCACGAGCCGCGCGCACCTAACAGCAGCAGCAGCAGATGCACTCGAGCATGTGAAAGGAACCAAGAAAATCACGCAGGAAAGGCGAGATCTTTGCGCAAGTTCATGCACCACGAACCGAACCAGAGATTTGATTCCGGCATGAGGAGGGGGAGAAAAGCTCTCAGCGATGGGGAGGTGCGCGCTTTTGACCGGCAGCGCGCAAGAAAGCGCAACGACCCAAACTTTACCTCTATCACTCTCCTCCCAGAGGGAGAAGGGGGGCAGCACCTGAGAAGGATTAGGCAGCACCAGGGAAGCCGTTTTGGGAAAGGAAGGTTCTGGAAGGCGGGGCGTGGGAGGGGGGCGAGCTTCTGGAACCGGAAGCGGTGGTGGAACGGGAACGAGGGTGGGGGATGGAACGATGGATCTCCTCCTCCTCGGAGATTGAGAAGATAGACACCTGACGGGAGGGGTGGGGGGTATTTGATAATTTGCTCTGAAGTTGATGGACATTTGATCATTTGTTCAAAGTTGGTGAGCATTTGATCATTTGTCCTACAATGTCTCATTGACATGCGAATCCTAGGGCCACATGTCAGTGAGACATCGTAAGGCAAATAATCAAACGCCTATCAACTTTGAGCAAATGATCAAACACTCATCAACTTTAGGGCAAATGGTCAAATGCCCCGGGGGCGGAGAGATGCATCGAGCTAGAATGGGCCCAATTCAATCGACTCGGTCCAGTAAAGTGGAGCGGAAATGGATCTTTTGCCCGGCCCATGTGATAACGTAATGGGCCGAGAAAGATGCGTGTACTGTGCTGTCTTCTTCCCCATCCAACCGACCAGGCCGAGCATTTTGCTTCCTTCCTCCTTCCTTCCTTCCTTCGTCTTCCTCCGCCCACCGCGTCGTACCCGTCGACCTCCGAAACCCTAGCGAAGCGAGCGCGCTGCCTGTGATTGGCGTTGCGATGTTTGGGTACCAGAAGGTGCCGGACCTCGAGGCCGGCGGCGGGTCGGCGGCGCTGTACCCGGGGATGGTGGAGAGCCCCGACCTGCGGTGGGCGCTCATCCGCAAGATCTACGTCATCCTCTCCATCCAGCTCGCCATGACGGCCGCGGTCGCCGCCGTCGTCGTCAGGGTCCACGCCGTTTCCGAATTCTTCGTCTCCTCCAACGCCGGCCTCGCCCTCTACGTCTTCCTCCTCGTCCTGCCCTTCATCGGTCGGCTCTCCCCCCGTCTCTCTCCTCAAATTTACAGTGCTAATTTTTTCGTTTTGTGAAATCTGTGTGTTAATGGGCTTGCTTCGTTCGTGCGCAGTGCTGTGCCCTCTGCACTACTACCACCAGAAGCATCCGGTCAACCTGCTGCTGCTTGGCCTCTTTACGGTCGCCATCAGCTTCGCCGTCGGCATGACATGCGCCTTCACCAGCGGTAATAATACCTCGATCCCCTTGTTCCTTGCTCTAAATCATGATTAGCTGTTCCCTCCGCCGGCGGATTGAAGTTGTTCATTTGGTCAGCCTTCCGAAACAGTTGTGCGTGTTGATTGGTGATTTTAATGAATGAGCTGTTTTCATTAGGAATCCTATGCTTTCTTGCGCCGTTCACTAAAATCGATGTTACGGAGGTGTGCTTTGATCTAATTAAGCATTTGGATTAGTTGTGTAAGGTAATGCATGATAGTTATGAAAGGAAGCCACTCTTAATATTAGGGGGTGTTTGGCAGAGCTCCAGCTCCACCAAATTCGTAGAGTTGGTGAAGCTGAGTATTCCCAGCTTTACCAGATTCGTGGAGTTGGAGCTGTGGGTATATTTAACATCTTGTTTGGCAGAGCTCCAGATCCTAGCTCCACCTCAGAGCTGAAACTTATAGACTAAAATAAAATGACTTAAGTTTATAATTTTATTATAAAATGTAAACAAGATGACCTACCTAAACACTCTTAATATACCCACAGCTTCAGCTCCACGAATTTAGGAAGCTAGGAATACCCAGCTCCACCAACTTCAAAAATTTAGTGGAACTGGAGCTCTGCCAAACAAGTGTTTAGGTGGGTCATCTTGTTTATATTTTAGAATAAATTTTATAAACTGAAGTCACTTTATTTCAGTCTACAAGTTTCAACTCCGAGGTGGAGCTGGAATCTGGATCTCTGACAAACAGGGCCTAAGATTCTGTTCCAGCGGTAACACCACCATTTCCTTGTTCCGTGTTCTAAATCATGGTTAGTTGTGCTCGGAAGTCGCTCCTTGCATTAGGAATCATCTGCTTTCTTGCTTCTGTCTCTTAATCATTGCTAGATATGTCGGTGTGGATGAATTTTCCATTTGGTCTAGTCGAGCATCCAAAACAGTTACGCAAGATGATGCATGATACTAATGAATGGAAACAGCTCTTTAATGTTGGGAATCTATTCTATGATTTTCAGCAAAAGCATATATCTGATTATGCTGGTGTTTTGTTAAGTTGAACACCTTATGCATGAAGCTTTTGGATTGCTACACAGAATGCAAGCAAAAGCATGTGCATGTGGCTCTTTGGTACCCTCTGTAACACCGGCACATTGGTTTCGTGCCGTATCGGTGTCTGACACGCCGTCCAACACGTATCGGTCACGTATTGGACAATTAGATAGCCAAAATAAATAATTTTAATGTGTGATTACAATATGCAATGCTGATTTTAAGCAAGTTTAGATGTTGAGCATTTCCCACTAGCATTCAGTGTTCTCCTAGACGGCCGCTTAGCCCACCTAATCGGTGATTAGGCACTAGGCATTGGTGTGCCACACCGCTTAGCCCACCTAATCGGTGATTAGGCACTAGGCATTGGTGTGCCACCCGCCTGGTGCCTAGGGGAACAGTGCTAGCATTTGAAGGCATTAGCACTTGAGATATCATTGCATCTTGGGGTTTTGTGAATCGCCTCCTTTTGGACTTGATACTGATTTAGCATCACTGAAGGTTGCTGAGAATCAGGGCTTTTGATATTTCTCCCTCTCTTTATTTGCTTTTGATTATTGGATGTTTAAATTGGTTTGTTGCTGTTTGTGCTGACAATAACAAGAACTTAGCCTTTCAATTTTCTTTTTCATTGCCCATGTTCTTGTACCTTGTATTTATTTGTGTCCTAGGACATCAACTGTTAATACTCTTCAATTCTTCATAGGAATTGTGCATATCCACTCGGCATTGGTTCTCTCTCGAGGAATTGATTGTAGCATGTTATATGAACAGGAAAAGTCATTTTGGAGGCTGCAATTCTTACAGCAGTGGTGGTGATCAGCTTGACTGCTTACACTTTCTGGGCTGCAAGGAGAGGCCATGACTTCAACTTCCTTGGTCCCTTCCTGTTTGCTGCTCTCATGGTGTTGATTGTGTTTTCACTGATCCAGGTTGGATGGCTGGACCTTTGCTCCCTCCCAAATCTTATCTACCGTCTCCTATTTTTCTTGCGATGGATATTGTAGGTTTTCTATTGCTTACGTTGATTTGTGGATGATAGTGATGACACTTTTGCTGTGCAGATCTTTTTCCCATTGGGAAAGATCTCTGTTATGATATATGGTGGACTGGCATCGCTCATCTTCTGTGGCTACATCATCTATGACACGGACAATATCATCAAGCGCTACTCATATGATGAGTACATCTGGGCTGCAGTGTCGCTCTACCTCGATGTCATCAACCTCTTCCTGTCTTTGTTATCCCTGCTGAGGGCAGCCAGCGAATAGATGAGCGCATACAATACAAGCCTTTGCTCGATCTAGTTCTCTAGCTTTTGTGCATACCATAAGTTCCCGAATGTTCACGGATCCTTGTACCCTGATTACCAGCAAACTGTCGATACTGCCGTAAATGCTATATCTTGCTTAGCGGAGACCTCTGTATACGGAACTGCAGAAAAGCCGTTTACCAGGTTTTGAATACAAGCAATGTTGCCTTGTTTCTTTGCACGCTCAAAATATGAATGCTAGTGAGCTGCAATGTGTAAAACATGTATATTTTTAATCCCCTACTGTGAGGCATTTTTCAATATCCTAGAGGTACATGTTCAGGCTTGCTAACCAGCAGCAATGCAGAATTCTGCATGCACAGAACTTGTCCACTTGGTTTTCGCAAAATTATGCCTGTCATTCTGCCAAGCACAAGAAAACCTGTCTCGAGCACAGCGCGGCGATGGTGGCTGAAGATGCTGCATCTCAGGTTCTGAATAATGTCTGAATAACTGAACTGAGCTTGATCGCTCTTCCGGCCTAGTACCTCGTTAGTGTAAAGTTTGCATCTCTTCTTCGAATTTTTGCTGGTGATTTGATGTTATGTTCCTACCGGAATTTGGCCATCCAGGACAGTGCAAGCAATGCGGTAACGCATGCAGCGTTAGAGAGAGATGACGACGAAGACTTGACGATTTTAATATTTTTTTTACAAAATAGTACATCAAAAATAATTAAAAATATATATTTTTATCGTCATTTCAATTGGTGACAGAAGCACAGTCATCAAATAAAATGGTGACATGTTTTTTGTCGCTAGTTCGTTCTTTTGATGATAGAAGATCTACTGTTTCGCGATGGAGTTTCTGTCGCCAATTAAAATGGCGACAGGTGTATGTTTTGTCGTTGATTGAATTTACTAACAGAATGTTTTGTCGTGAATTTATATATATTTTTGTAATTTTTTACGTATTTTTTTTTGTAAAATTATTTAAGGAAAAGAGAGACTATCAAAAGCACGAGGGAAAAAAAACGCTTTGATCGACCACGCCAAGAATAGGAGGAGAATTTGCCGCCATTTCTCCACCATCCAAACCTCTAAAATACCTCGAATTCGTGGCTCGCGAACCTAGCCACCATTCGACCAACCCGTCGTCTCCTTGGAAGGGAGGCGATCGATCGGGGCAGCAGCCATGGGGAAGCAGGGTAAGTGCGGCCACGACGTGGAGGCGTGCTACCCGCCGGGGCACGGCGGCATGTACCCGTACATGATCGAGAGCCCGCAGCTCCGGTGGGCCTTCATCCGCAAGGTGTACGTCATCGTCGCGCTGCAGCTGCTCGTGACGGTGGCCGTCGCCGCCGCGGTCAACCTCACCGACGCCGTCCGGTCCTTCTTCCTCTCCCGCACTCCGGCCGCCCTCGCCGCCTTCGTCCTCATCATCATCTCCCCCATCATCGGTACGTAGCTAGCTAGCTAGCTAGGTGCATCGTTTCTTTTCTTAAATGGAACCCATGTCGCGCGGTCTATTGATGCATTTGTTGCCGGCCGTGTCGATCGATCGATCGATCGGTGTTGAGCAGTGATGATGCCGATGATCTATTTCCGGAACCGGCACCCGATCAACCTCGCGTTCCTCCTCCTCTTCACCGTCTGCATCAGCTTCTCCGTCGGCCTGGGCTGCCTCTCTGCGAAAGGTGCATGCATATATATCTGCACGCACGCATGGGCATGGCATGGCTTCCTGCCATGCATGTACCATCGATCGTGCTTTGTGAGCTTGCGAAATCTTGTGTACGTATGTGCACGGATTTCTGACATTGTAACGCGATGATGACGGCATTCTGATTCTGCGTAAGCTCGCTCGTGGACATCTGAAACAGGGATGGTGATATTTGAGGCGGCGTCGATAACGCTGGTGGTGGTCGTCGGCCTGACCGGCTACACGTTCTGGGCGGCCAAGAGAGGCCACGACTTCGAATTCCTCGGCCCCTTCCTCGTCGCCGCATGCCTCGTCCTCATGCTCTACGCCCTCGTCCAGGTAACAATTAATTCCAAGAAACCCAACACAGGAGATCGATCCATGGATTCACCGGTCCATCGGTCGCAGGTCCTGTTCCCGATGGGCAAGACGGCGACCATGGTGTACGGCTGCATCGCCGCGCTGGTGTTCTCCGGGTTCATCATCTACGACACGGACGAGCTCATCAAGCGCTACACCTACGACGAGTACGTCGCCGCGGCCATCACGCTCTACCTCGACATCATCAACCTCTTCATGGCCCTCGTCACGGCGCTCGAGGCGGCCGATTGAAACCTAGCTAGGACCAAACATCTGTAATCTGTTCTGGCCGTGTACCAACTAGATCATCACATGCAATGCATGTACAGATAGGGTTCTAACGACGCCGCTATGATTGGGCGTTAACAAAGAGGTATTGCCAATCCAATCGTCTTGACTCCCATTTCGTCATGGCAGATTTGCAACCTAGCTAGAAAGATCACCAACTACGCAAGCGAACAAAGCACCAGCGTTCCACTCGACAATGGCTGCGCCACAAGGCGACGCAGCGGATCGAAAGCAAGGAAGATTTACCACAAATTCAATCAAACTCCCAAGAAAATGGGGTTTTGCTTGCAAATGTAGAGCGAACAACATGCACGCAGACGATCTTAGCTTTGGTTCATTCACGGAATGAATATATGAATTTCTTAAGAGGAAACATCTTTCACTTGTCACACCAAGCCCATAAGTAGCACTACAGCCTGCAGGAGGCCAAGAGGCAATTGCTTTTACATCTCCAACGGAGCCCGGGACTCTTTAAGATTTCCGCATGTATAAAAATGAGGGCACAAAGTTGCCAAGATCAACTAGAAATTCAACAGTTAACTGTTTCTAGTATGCCATACACCCACGGGAGCACACTAACTTTGTTGGGTCTTAATGCTCTTCTATTTTCTTCAAGTCCTTCATATTTGTTGTGTCCACACTGCAAAAAAAGAAAAAAAAAACATTTTAGTAGATGAATCACAACTCACAAGTAGCGACAACTGACAATTTCCATCATACATGTACTGGGATGGAAGGTGGGTGGGGAGGAGAGTTTCAGTCTGCAATTTCTATGAAGAGGAAATTTCGATATACACTTGAGCAAAATTTAACTCGAACTTTGTTGTCTCCTGACTCGAAAATAGGATTTTTTTTATAGCACATTCAGTTTAGATTTGGTAAAAAAAAATTTGCTTTCACCATTCTTTTTTTTTCCCTAAAACAGATGGAAAATGGAGAGCATCCACCTCGATTGCTACTTCTGTAATATAACATGGTCCACCTCGATTGTTGAGCAAGCAGATAGCGCCTCCTTTTGACCTTTACACTCGGATGTTGGAAAACTAAGGAAGCTGGACGCCAAACTAGGCTTTGTAGTCTTGAGGGGAAATAACAGCAGTATGCATAGCTATTATCAAAGGCCAAAACTTGCAGTGTCACTCCACAATCTTATGGAGCAGACAAGCTTAACCCTTGTTCCAAATCCAATGGGTATGCATAATGGTCCAACACTAATCCTCACAAATTAAACAACTTGATTAACTCGGTGAATAGGTTTTCGATTTTCTTTTTTTCTGGTAATATTAGAAAATCGTCTTCCGTTCTGTCCCACCAGGGTCTTCTTGATCTTCAGTTCTACTTCAGATGAGACTGCATCCTTTTTTACTTTTACTCTAACAAAACTTAACTAATTATAACCTTCCGCAAATCTGAGTAATCCAACTAAAATAGAAATATAATAGTATGCATCAAGTACTAATTAGGAAACATCTGGTAATAAAACTTACGTAGTTCCATAAAGTGTGATCTTCTGAATTTTTGTGACATCACTTCCACTTTGATTGTCCTCGACAAATATAGTAAGGCTGGAATGATAAAAGATGTCATAAAAAAGAAGAAGAATACTAAAAAAGGGCAGCCAGGAGAGAGAGAGATGTACATACCTGCGAACATTCTGGAACTTGACATACTTTAGCGTCACAGGCTTACTCTACAGAGAAGAATGCCCAAGGCTCATCAATTTGAGGTAAAACACTAGCTAAAACAGGAATGGCTCTGATAACAAAGACTAGATGGCCATCAAGAAAAATAATACAAAAGGGAGTGACAAAATTTAGGATAATAAGATACCTCTACAAAATGATTGGCAGATAGATCAAGACTGTCACTTGGTGGATAGTCATTGACATTACTGCCATTCATTAGAGAAATGTATGGTCAGCCTAAAGAGAGAAAAGGTAAACTGTTTTGAAAATTCAAAGTGTCAATGAGCTTCACTTAAGATTTGCGAGGCACTATACCTGAAACCCATATGCTCTTTGTTGGAGAAGAGTTTAACCGTTTTGGGGCCTGTGATGACATAATACATGTTATTGTTTTAATTATTTGAGAAAGCATAAAGACCCAAAAGAAATATTGGAAGTGCATTAAAAAAGGGACTACTAAACTAATTAGCTCACTCGGAGATAGGGAAAACAAAGCATGAACAAAATACTGTGGTGACAGAGAAGCAATATGTAGATTCATCAATCAAGCAATTGTTGTCAAAATCAGTCCATATATTGTTTCGGTGGAAAGCGTCAGTTCAAAGAACACAACTGTTATGCTTTCAGGAAATTTAAAAGAGCCAGAAACTTAAGAATAATCAACTATGCATGGATTTTTTTTGCACACAATGAGTCCTTGCAGATGTCCTAATTGGTGGGAGGACCAAAAATGGTAATGCATCATGACAGGTTCTTTCAGTTAGGTCCAACTGCAGCTTTGTTCGAACGGTACAAATCTCCAATAAATGGGTGTTGGTTGCCTGTATGTTGCCTATATAACATGAGTGGATGCAACTAGTATCTTTAATCTGTTTGTTTGGTTTCCTGTATACCCAGACAGTCTTGGCCCAGTGCATGCAAATTGTACCCCCTCGTCCTGGCCCGAGGAAACACTAGATATGGCTTCTCTCCGATGCAGCCCGCGTGATGCATCGTAGGCGGCTCTGCCTGCACCCTCTCCTGCTCGCTCACGCTAGGGTTAGTGAAACTACTCGACGCCTCATTTGCGCCGCTCGCCTCACTCCTTTCCCCTCTTGCGCTCTCATTCTCTCGTTCCTCTCTCTGGTAGTCGACCCACTTCTCCAGATCTCTCCGGTGAGAACCGTGGTAAGTCCAAAGGATGTGGTGTTCGGCGGGGTACTCAAGACTACATGGTATACTTCCCCTCTTCATGTGCTCCATTTGTGGTTTCTTCTCCCCCGTTCTATGGTCCTTGCCCCTCTCCCCTCCTGAGCTTCAATTTGGTTTGGTTTAGATCACGTATGCCTAGATCTGGTGTATTTGAGAGAACTTTCTCTTTGTTTCGTCCACATGTAGATCTGGTAATATTATCGTCTCTTGCATTCACACATCTATACACTCTTCTAATGTAATCAACTAAACAAGGCTCAACATAAACAAGCAACCAAACAACTCAACTTGCATCCACTCACTAGGCCAAGGCTAACCTGAAATGGCTAATACAGGGCAGGCTAGGGTGGTGCAGGCAACCAAACACACCCTTACTGACTTCTGCATGCATGGGCAAATTTGACAATACTATTGCAACGTGCCATCGATGCAATGCAAGTATCTGGAATCTGATCAAGCGAGCACCTTTGTTGCAAGTCTGTGAACAATCAAAATTTACACCAACACCAGCTAGCACCACAACTAACAATTTTTGATACAGTGTGGACAATAGACGATGTAGTTCCAACAGTCACCACTGAGGTCGGTCCCACCGAATCACTGCTGATCATAAATTCACAAAAACACAACCGAGGTTCCATCATCTAGTCACAAGGATCCTCAGGATGCGCAAACCTAACAGACAAAATCTAACACACTTGCCCTACACACCGACAAGTCCTCCTTGCATCTAACTTGGAGAAGTGCCTTCACTCTAACCAGTCAATGTATAAAAAAAATCTAGCGTTCATGCATAGAGCCCTAATGGGGAATTAGAAATCTCACCTTCTTCCTCGGGGCCTCTGAAGAGCGCGGAATGCAGCTTGACCACCTGCATGAAGGGGATGTGGATCAGCAGCTGCTCGTCCGAATCGCTGGCGAGGTACAGGCCCTCGTCGTCCCGGTAACCCTGCAACCACCAAGCATCACAGCGCAATCTCCTTCAAAATCCGCAAAAGGATAACATAAAATACACACGGCTTCGCTAAACACGAGCGATCGGGCACGGCGCCAACACCTACGAAACCCTAGAAAGGTCTGCAAAAGAAAAGAAAAAAAAAAATCGAACCGTCCCACCAAAAGATCACGCAAAAATATTCAAAAACCGCGGGATCGGGAGGGGATCGATCGAGCTAAGGTTCCGCCGAGGGAGTAGCCATGGTACCTGCTTGAGGGCGTTGGCGATGTTGTGGGAGGCATCCTGGTTGAGGCACTCGACGCCGCTCCAGTCGATGAAGTCGACCAGATCCACCTGCCCGCGCGGCAAGGACGCGGCGGGGACGGCGGCGGCGGTGGCGGCAGGGGTGGCGGCTGCGGGGGTGGTGGCCATGGCATCCGGAAGCTTCTGGAAGGCCGGGACAGGGAGGGCTGGAGGTGACTTGCGGAGTTGCGGTTGCTATGCTCCGCGGCGCGGTCGGGTCGGGCCGGGCCGGGCTAGGCGAAGCATCTTTCCCCTCTCGGTCTAGCTGTTTCCGGTCGAGCTCAGCTCGCGTTGCGGCGTTGTTCACTTGTTTACTGCCTCTTGTTAGGCTGAGTCCGGTTCGATATTAGACCATCTCCAACCATATTCCCTTCATTTCATTCCCTTCCCTGTTCCCTTCCCCATTCCCATTCCCTTTATTTCCACTCATCTCCAACAGATTCCCTTTAAAGGGAATTGTATAGGAAAGGAGAGAATCCTTCCTCGAAGGGAATGGGAGAAGAATCCCAGTCAGGGAATCTTGAAGGAACTCCGAGTGGAATGGGAATCCCTTCGCGAAGGGAATGAGGGAGGGGACGGGAATGGGTTGGAGATGGTCTTAGGATTGCCAGGCCAGGTTAGATGATCTGAATTTTGCATTTCACAACTAATCTAGTTGCTTTGAATTGAGGGCTAGCTGCGACGAGGTAGGTTATTTTGCTCTTTTCCTTTGTCTTAATCCTGAGTTAAGAGGGTATCGTGTTTTGACTGACATAACCTAACTATGCAGAAAACTATTCCCACTTGTCTTTATCGTCACTGGTGGTGAGATCTACTGGATCTAATCATCTTTCTTGTCATCGACGACAAAAATCACCGGATTTGGCCATCATCCTCTAATGTGGTAACCAACAAGCCAGGGACCTAGCTCATGCTAGTCCTTGCCGCCATGACTTGTCCTCAACTCGTCTTTCGGCGGCGTGATTCATCGAGCTGGCAAAAAACAGAACCGCTACCACCCAATATAGTGCCATCATCTTCTACTTCTACGTCATCGTCGTGGGTCACCACGGATGCTCCAACGCTTTTCACCACAATCAACACCTCTCTCTCTCTCTCTCTCTCTCTCTCTCTCTCTCTCTCCCCGTCTCCATCTCCATGTCACCATCCCCACCTGGCAATCCGGCATTGTTAAAGGTGGGCACCATCATCACCGCTTCCCTCGATGTCGTAGCCATGGTGAGCTTGTCAAAACTCGCCGAAACTTGTCCAAACTTATTGAAACCTTTTGTTGAAACTTGGTGAAACTCCACTCGGCAATCCGGCATTGTTAAAGGTGGGCACCATCATCACCGCTTCCCTCGACGTCGTAGCCATGGTGAGCTTGTCAAAACTCGCCAAAACTTGTCCAAACTTATTGAAACCTTTTGTTGAAACTTGGTGAAACTCCTTTGGTTGAAACTTGTTGATCGACCAAACTCATAAACCTCTTGATCGGAGATGTTCGTCGGCATTGCGGTGTCTAATGTACAAGTATGACGCAATAAAAGCTACAGCGAACTCAATGAGTTGTTAATACTTGTGCAATTGCATTGACGATTGGGGAGGTGGGAGATAAGTAGTCAAGGTAATTAAAGTACGAGATTGACGAAAAAATATCATATTTTCTCCGTTCAAGTTTATAAGGCGTATTTTTTTAATGATCTTATTCAAAAATATACATTTAATATTTTCTTGGTCCGTATGCTAAGAAGAAATACTCCTTTTTCGCATTATCACTCAAGGTTTCAGCTGCTCCCTTTAAATTAGATTAGTATTTTTTTTTGCCGACTCGATTGATAAGGCCATCTCCAATAGTGTTCCCTAAATCTGGATCCCTATATCCCCATATAAAAAATTTTCTAAAAAGATTCCTTCCCTATATCTCTTTCCTCTCCAACATCATTCCCTAAATCTCACGCTCTATTTTCTTCCTCCTATGTTATAGTGATATTTCATAATGGCTATATGAGCAATGTTTATTTTTTTTACAGGAAAAAATTCGAACGGCTATTTTGAACTGCTGGAATTGAAATTTTGAAATTTATTCTAATGGCCATCGTAACGGTTATGTACTAATTTATGTGTTATATGTATCGTAATGGGAGTCTCTAAATAAATAAGTTTATGACAGATAAAGAAAATAAGTTAAGTTTGTACAACATAAGTTCATAAGTTCATACGATAAAAGTTCAGAATAACTTAGTTCATGCAACATCAGTTCAGATGCAATTATAGTTCATACAACATAGATAATGCTCAACCATACCTATTACATATTCTAGCTATTATGTCACTCTGCAAGCTCATATAGTACTATTTTGTGGCTCAGTGCAGCGACTTAGATTAATCCCCATAATTCTCTCCTCCTCAACCATTTCTTGAATTCAAGTTCATTTTTTATTAATTAAAGCCTCTCATGTAATCCTCACTTGTTATCATATTAATGCGAGGGGCACACGTATTAGAAATATATGATTTCTAGGTATACTTTTGGCTCAAGATGATTGTGGCAACTTAGAGATTTATCAAACCCGCACAACAGAAGCATGACATCAGAGTATCAAACTTAGAGGATTGAAATCTTCCGGTCACTCAAATTTCTCAAATGAAGACTTCATCGACTCATGACTAATGTATTATATTGCTAAGGGATACTGCAGTAGTGATATAAAAACTGCTTGACACCACAAATTATAAACCACAAATAGTACTTACATCCCAGCATCAGAAATCATCAATAGAGCTGGTACTTGGTAATGACAAAGCAGTGTAAACACATAATAATAGCAATGGATGAGATGCAATTCACTTAATGCTTTCATCTATCAAGTGCAAAGATCTCAGGTTTTCGGCTAGCACCTAACACCTAAATAACTATCTTAGTAGTTCAATCATAAATAATTCAAAAATAAAAACTAGCACCTAGCACCTAAATATCTGACTAGGTGTATATAAAAAACAGTAACTACTAACGAGTTAGAACTTAGAAGAAACAAATGAAGGTCAGAAATGTTTGCTTCATTATTTACTTATGTCAATTCTTGCTAACCAAAGCTAAATTTCCTATTATGAAGCATGTGCTGGTAAGTTCAATGAGAGCATCCTATAAATGTATTAGAATTTCCCTTGTAACATAGGAGGAAGTACAAAATCCAACCCAGATGTTATGAACTCAGCAAAAAATACAAGATCAAGACCCCATACATAATCATACTTCCAGCTGGAATGCAAACTTAAGACTCCTAATCCTAGGGTCCTGCTTGGATGAGTGGTAATTTCTTGGGAGGTTTTGGGATTTAGTTCAAATTTGAACTAAATCCTAAACCATTCCAATGAAATACCCCTAATCCAAGCACCCCCTAGGGGATTTTTATACACAATGAGTAGTTCAAGAGCTTAAACTGTCCAGTTTACAAGTGGAACCTTAAATTTTTACACAAAACAATCATGCTAGACCAGGTTTTACAAATTTTCCTGATCCTCAAAACTACATTTACACTTGTTTTGAGGAAGGGTAGATAAGATGATCAAATGAGGGTAAGCAGTATGAATGGTCTGCACATCGACTGGAGCTATTACTAACTGAATATTCTCAAGTAAAGAACAAAAACTACTTGATAACACCACATACATGCGACAATTTTTAGTTCTGAAATGATAGTTAATTCAATAGATAAAGGTTCATGCACAATTCATGCTTTCAAATCGCTAGGCCACTTCTCCCCCATCTACTGTGATTTCGCCAGTTTACTATTGCGCTGGGATATTGCATCGACAGAACTAAACTACAATTATGCATTAAATCCAGAAAAATTCTGGTAGCAAATATGCTGCCAAGTGACAACAAACTTGGATAAGCTAATAACTGAAAATTGAAGCTAAAAACGCTAGACGTTATGAATTAAATAGGACAGATAATCCATTATGAAGCTCAAATTTATAGTCAGGCTATCATTTTGTTGATTAAAATGTAAATGCAACAAATTAGATTTCAAGGCACCCTTCTGGCGTAAAGCTAAGGAACATAACACCATGAAGCTTGCTTCTATTGCAGCATATAATTAACAAGAAAGAAGCAAGGCATGAATGACAGGAGTGAAACAACCTCAAAAAAATTCAAAATGAATTTATTCGGTTTTTTGTTTGAATTCGCGTTTGATTTGGAGTTTTAGTTTTGGAAGTTTGGAATTCGAGTTGAATCCCTAACCTTGTTGGGCCATTTCTCCCTTGCTCTTGGCCCATGCGGCCTGCTCCTGTTCGGCCCGTCGGCCTGCCTCCGCCCGCCCGGCTCGCGGCCGGCCCTTTGGCTTGCCAGAGCCGACCGCCCTCCGCCTCCCTCGCCTCGGCGCGGTGCAGCTCCGTGCCGCGCGCCACCTCGCGCCTCCCCGCGCCGCACGCTGGCCGCCGCCCGCCTCCTCCGCTCCCGCGTGGTCGCCAGCCAGCCGTGCCCGCCGCTGCGCCTCCAGCGCCGTAGCTGCTTGTCAGCTGCCGTCGCCGCGCCAGCCAGCCGCCGCTTCGCGCCAGCCTCGCCTCCTCGCCCGGCCTTTGCTCCCCGCTCCGCCCTATAAAAGCCCCGTCTCCCTCCGTTTCCACTCGCCCGCTCCTCCTCTCGTGGTGAGCTCCTCTCCTCGCTGCTTCTCCCGGCCTCGGCCATGGCCACAGCCCACCGCTGCCGCTTCTCCCTCGTTTTCCTCAGGTTCTAACCTGCAGTGCGTGCCAGTGCCCACTGACGAAGCCCCTCCACTCCGCTTCGAGTGGCCCCGCCTCCTCGAGCCGTCTTTGGCCGGCCGGGCCAGCCTCCGCGCCAAGGCGCGCTGGCCGTGGCCGATGGCCTGGCTTCGGCTCGGCCGAAACAGTAAAACCGGATTTTTGGATTTTAATTTAATTATTAAATCCGAAAATTCGTTTTTAATTCCAAAAATAGCCCGAAAAATCCAGAAAAATCCCGGAAAATCCCAGAGCTCCACCAAATACTTTTCCCGAACCGTTTCAATCCCCTGAGTCCAGAAATGCTGTCCGTTCCCAGATCCGAAGCCCAGAAAATCTCCAAATCCCAGTTTTGCCCTCCGTTCCCTTCCGACTCGGTTCCGGTTTCCGTTTCAGTTTCCGTTTTCATTTTCGGTTATTGTTTTGTCGTTTATTTATGTTGGTCATCTTTCCACGTTAGATTCGACCGTTGAGACGCCAGTGGAGCCGGGCGATCCTGGAGTCGGGCGATTCCGGAGCGCACGTCGGACCAGGCGGAGCGCGATCGACTACTTCCTCGACGACTCATCCGATCCACCGCCAAGAAGGCAAGCCGTACACCCTTGATCATGTTGATCCTATCATGCCATGCTATAGTATTAAATATTTTATACCGCATTATTTTACTGTATTTGAATTAATGAAATCCAGTATTTTAGAATGACATGATATTAGGTAATACCGAATTGCTCATGGAACCTCCTTGAAATAATTGAACCCTGTTAATCCCTTGGAACTCTAGTTAATTGCTTATTGCCATGAATAGGTTAGATAATACTATTAGGTTAGTTCAAAGCCTGGATTTAAAGAAAATGCTGCCGAATCTCCGATTCGGATTGTTTACAAAAGTGCCGCAGTCAGGGGGACAGTATCGGATTAATCCCGGAGTGGATGAGATTCCGATCCCCGACTGTTGATTAATGCCTTGGTTGGTCTGGTGGCCGGTACTGCGAGTACCGGATTGGGTTTGTGGATGAAGGCTTGGTCTTTGGCAAAAGTATAAGATTAATAATCCCCTTGAGCAAAGTAAATAACTTAGTTCCCGCTCAACCACAGGTCGGACTGGTCGATGACCCGTATCCGACATGGCTCAGTAAGTTAGTCATTCCTGAGATAATAATTGGACTGTCTTGGTGGCTACCATTCTCTGGAGAGAATGGGGACCAGCCTTCCGGCGAGGAAATGGACCTGAGGGGTGGAACGGGAATGGTCCAGAGTGACATTCTTGGTTCTCACAAGCAGTGACGCTAATGGGGACCCCGAGTCCAAGGTAGCGGTACTATCGGTAAACAACTAAAGGACAGAATGATTAAACGAAATCTTTGTGATAATCTAAATCGGGCCACATGCATTTAAGTTGCATGAAACTTCGCGATTGGCATAAAGGTTATAGATATCTTGTGGGTAAAGGTGAGCCGCTCTGGCAGAGTTAATCTTAATTGTAATCGATTACGCCCGTACTTAGGTAAATGAAGTTAAGTTGGAATCGGGGTTGATACCGTAACTAAGCTCAAATTCTTGTTTTGGTATTTGTGAATGGATTGATTAAGTGTTGTTGAACCTTGTGAAATTCAAATTACTTACTTTATAGTTTGTGCTTCAAATGTAAAATGAATTGTGAAATAAAACTGCATCCAGATACTAAACCCTATTACCATCCCTTGATTACCCCTACATATAGTATTCAGTGGTTCCGTACGACTTGTTGAGTACTCCCGTACTCACTCTTGCAAACCCCCGCCTTTCGTAGTTCAAGAAAGTGGAGCCTACCAGGAGGTCGTAGATGGCGATTTAGTCCGGTTTTAGGTCTTGTCTTCGCTCAGGCCCTGCCTGTGGTTTCCTTCTTTTGGTAGTGTAAGTCTAGAAGCTTGGATGCTTCTCTTGTAAAACCGGTCGTTAGACCAACTATATTGAATAAAAAGTGTTGAATTGGCTTTTGGCCAGGTAATTTTACTCTTGTTTTACAACAGCTTAGTCTTCCTGGTAAGCTGTTGTGAGTTTCAGATCGCCCCTAAAAAGCGGTCCGTCACAAGTGGTATCGAGCCTAGGCTTGACCGTAGGATCGAGACCTAAGTTGGCTTAAGGAGTCTTTTTTCAAAATTACTTCAAACTACAAAATGAGTTTCAAAAGCGTAAGTACTATCCTTATAATCCTGTTTCTCTCCTCTCTCTGTTCCCACCTTTTCCTTAAAAATTCTTTTCTCTCCTTTGAAACTCACTTAAAACCTTTCCGCTCATCTGACTTAAAAAGTTTCTCGTTTTGGCAGATGGTGCACCACGTCTACCCACTTCCCGAGGTTCCCGAAGGATGGGCTGGACTGCTGTGGAGAATGCTACAGCATGTTGGAGCTGATCAGATTGAGATCCCCGTTTTTCACACGGAGGAGCTTTTCCAGGGTGTCGTCCGCGTTGAGTGGAGAGCCTGGTTCAATCTGGATCCCCTGCCAAATAATCCAGATATTCCGCGCCATTTCCAAGGGCACCGCGTCCACGAGTCAGACGCTATCCAGGACTCTGCCCGTCGGGCAGTGAAGCACCTGCGTCGTCTCTTCGCCGCTGATTTCGACGACGGTCGATTTCAGTTGATCCCCATGAAGGGGGATGCCCCCGGCACGGTGATCGTCTCTGTTCCAGAGGACGAGGCAGATCCGCGTGTCGATGAAGCTGCAGAACTCCTTGTCAACAAGGATTTCCTGTACACCAACCTTCTCATCGAGCAGGATGATCTTCAGCGACAGTTGAGCAATGCCTGGATGGAGATCGACGAGCTTCGCGAGGAGATAGACCAGCTGCAGCCCCAGTACGAGCCCGGAGAAGAGATGTCTGTGGATGGTCCGTCATGGATCGACTGGCCCATGGCGTAAGATGTGGAAGAAGATCCAGAGGAGCGCATCATCTACATCTCCGACGACGATTGAAGATTCCAGTCTTAGAATAGGGCGTTAGTCCTAGAAGTTGGCTTTACCCTTTTGGAGTAGTCTTTTGTAATGTAAAATAGGTTGTTTCTTACCTTAATATGACGGTATTGTAAACAATCTATGTATCAGTAAAATTAAGTTTCCTATCTCTGTATGTTGTTTGCTCTATTATCCTTATATCTTCGGCCCAATTCCACTAATTCTTTCCCATTTCGTCTCGCCTCTCACCTATTCTATCTCTCTGTACCCCTGCTCAAATCTTACTTATCTTCTGCTTTACCCAAAACCCTGCAGCAAGACCTAAGAGTTAGTCAGAATGGATCAAGGTGAAGGATCGCAGTTCCAAAGTCATGAGAATGAGGCAGACCCAGCCAGAAACCCAGTTAACCTAGCCCAAGTACTGGCAGCCATGGAAAGAAACAGATATCAGTCTGAACAAAGGCAGAACCAGATGATTGAGATGATGATGACACAGTTTGCCGCAAGACCCCAGATGAACCCCCAAGGAAATAACTTTGGACAGGGTGGATTATTAGGTGGGTCACACTGGTCTGACTTCCAAAAGACCCGGCCCCCTATTTTCTCCGTGTCAACTGAGCCATTATCAGCAGATGATTGGCTCACGGTTATCCAAATGAAGTCGATACGATGCGACAAAGGTAATCGAGAAGGAGAAAGTGCTCTATGCCTCTCACCAACTGCAAGGACAAGCAGCAGCATGGTGGGTTAACTTTCAGACTCTGAAGGCAGGACAAGAGATTACATGGCAGATGTTTGAAGAAGCTTTCCGGAAGACGCACATTCCTGCAGGCTTGATGGCCTCCAAGCGAAGGGAATTCCTGTCTCTCCATCAAGGAGGAAGGACAGTGATGGAATACCTACACCACTTCAACAACCTTTCTCGCTATGCACCCAGAGAAGTAGACACAGAGGAAAAGAAGATAGAAAGATTTTATGAAGGACTGCAGAAGAACCTCAAGTTCCATGTCTCAGCTGTGGAGTTCAAGGATTTTTCAGCCATGGTGGATAGGCTGATTGTGTCAGAAGAGACAAGGAATGACCTGGAAGATACCAGAAAGAGAAAGGCTCAACAGCAGAGGATGTCAGCGTCAAGTCAGTTCAAGGGAAGGACCTACACCTTCAACCCCAGCATTCCAAACAAGAGACAAGCAGTGGGAGGATCCCGACCTATTCCACCCAATGCTCAGCCCGGGAATGTCCGATGCTTTACTTGCAACGGGAACCATTACTCTAATGTGTGTCCCAAGAAAAGTTCAGCCTGCTTCCATTGCGGACAACCCGGACATTTCAGACAGCAGTGCCCAAAGAAGGACTTGCCGAGTGATGTGGCAAAAGCTCAGGCGTCAGCTTCCGCCAACAGACAACCAGCACCTCGTCAACCCCAGCCGCCCCATCAAGGTTATTTAAGGGCACCAGTCAAGACCGAGGGATACACCAACAACCGCGGACCCAATCCGCCAAGGAACCCCCAAGGAAGAATCAACCATGTGTCAGCAGCAGAGGCAGCTGAAGCAACAGATGTTATCGTTGGTAAGTTTCCCGTCCAAACCAAGTTGGCCTTAACCCTCTTTGATCCCGGTGCAACCCATTCGTTCATTTCTTTGGCTTTTGCTTGCAAAAGTGGGTTGCCCTATTCTCCCTTGCCCTCTCCCTGTGTTTTCCACACCCCTGGAAGTCGGTTAATGGCAAGATTCAGCTGTAGTAATTTGAGGATAGAAATCCAAGGGATTGAGTTCAGAGCCAACCTGTTGTTATTAGAGATGGATGGTCTAGATGTCATATTGGGAATGAACTGGTTATCTAGACACCATGCTCAGTTAGATTGTTCTCAGAAGACAGTGACACTCAGGAATGGATTCGGTCAGAAAGTGACAGTTCAGAATGATCCGAGGCTGATCAAAAGGAGTCAAGGCATCATCAATGCAGTTGCCCGTGGATTAGACAGCATACCCGTAGTTCGGGAGTACCCCGAGGTATTTCCAGAAGAGTTACCAGGGAAACCTCCGAACAGAGGCATAGAACTGGCAATAGAATTAGTTCCTGGAACAGCTCCTATCCATAAGCGATCCCGTCCAATGTCGCCTTTGGAGTTAAAGGAACTAAAGAAGCAATTGGATGAATTGCTGGATAAAGGATTTGTACGGCCAAGCATCTCGCCTTGGTCCGCGCAAGTAGTGTTCGCCAGAAAGAAGGACGGAAGCAAGAGACTCTGCATAGATTACAGAGCTCTGAATGATGCAACAATCAAGAACAAGTACCCGTTACCCCGGATAGATGACCTGTTCGATCAGTTGAAAGGAGCCAAGATCTTTTCGAAGATAGACCTGAGGACAGGATATCATCAGTTGAAGGTCAGAGAACAAGACAGAGAGAAGACAGCATTTGCTACTCGGTACGGATTATATGAGTTCACCGTGGTGCCATTTGGTCTCACCAATGCCCCGGCCTACTTTATGAACCTGATGAACCAAGTGTGCATGGAGTTCTTGGACAAGTTCATCGTAGTGTTCATAGATGATATACTCATTTACTCCAAGACTGAAGAAGATCACCAGAAGCATCTACATCTAATTCTGGGAAGGCTTAGAGAACATCAGCTATATGCAAAATTCTCTAAGTGTGATTTCTGGTTGGATGAAATCGCTTTCCTAGGACACATTATCACCAAGGATGGCGTGAAGATGGATCCCGAGAAGATCAGGACAGTGTTGGAATGGAAACAGCCTGTGTCAGTGACAGAAGTCAGAAGTTTCCTCGGATTGGCAGGATACTACAGAAGATTCATCGAAGGATTCTCCAAGATAGCCAAACCGATGACTCAGCTTCTCAAAAAGGACAGCCCCTACGTATGGACTGAGAAGTGTGAGAAGAGTTTCCAGGAGCTGAAGACCAAGTTAACCTCAGACCCAGTTCTCACTCTCCCAGATCCGGATAAAGATTTCCAGATTTACTGTGATGCTTCGAAGAGAGGATTGGGATGTGTGTTAATGCAGGAAGGAAAAGTGGTTGCGTATGCGTCAAGACAACTCAGACCGCATGAAGAGAACTACCCAACCCATGACCTGGAATTAGCCTCAGTAGTGCATGCATTGAAGATTTGGAGACATTACCTGTTGGGGAACCATTGTGAAGTGTTTTCAGATCACAAGAGCCTGAAGTACGTGTTCACTCAGCCCAATTTGAACATGAGACAAAGAAGATGGTTGGAGTTGATTAAGGATTACGACCTAGAAATCCTTTATCATCCAGGAAAAGCTAATGTGGTAGCAGACGCTTTGAGCAGAAAAGCCTGCCATCATTTAGCTCAAGTCGAGACTATCTCTCCCCAGCTGAAGTCAGAAGTACAGGAGTTGAACCTGCAGATAGTGTCAGAAGGATCAGTACATTTCCTAGAGATACAGTCAGATCTTCTGAAGCAGATCAAAGCAGCTCAGCAGACAGACGAAGAAATACTGGAATATAGGAAGTTGATGAAGGGAGTTAGTCCCTCGGAGTTCTCGGAAGACAAGCGAGGCATACTACGATTCCGCGATCGTATATGCATTCCGAAGGATAAGGATATAAGAGGATTGATTTTGACAGAGGCTCACTCGTCGCAATTCTCAATACACCCTGGCAGTACGAAGATGTACCAAGACTTGAAGAAGGAATACTGGTGGAATGGAATGAAGAAAGAGATAGCCGAACACGTAGTGTGTTGTGACGTGTGTCGGAAAGTCAAGATAGACCACCAGAAGACGGCAAGATTGCTGCAACCCCTTCCAGTGCCAGAATGGAAGTGGGAAGAGATTGGAATGGACTTTATCACTGGTTTTCCCAAAACTCAGCAAGGGTATGATGCCATTTGGGTAATCATTGATAGACTGACCAAAGTAGCCCATTTCATCCCTATAAAGCAGACTGTTGGAAGAGACAAGTTGGATGAGTTGTACCTGACCCAGATTGTCAGATTACATGGAATCCCTAAGAAGATCGTGTCAGATCGTGGAGCCCAGTTCACCTCTAAGTTCTGGAAAAGTCTGCATGAAGCTATGGGTACAGACTTGAATTTCAGTACAGCCTATCACCCTCAGACAGATGGTCAGACAGAAAGAGTCAATCAGATCCTAGAAGATATGTTGAGAGCCTGCGCTCTAGCATATGGAGCCTCATGGGCCAAGTGTTTGCCATTTGCGGAGTTCTCGTACAATAACAGTTACCAGACCAGTCTGGACATGTCACCATTTGAAGCCTTGTATGGAAGGAAGTGCAGAACCCCGTTGAATTGGACAGAAACCGGAAAGAAGCAGCTTTTTGGACCTCAGCTAGTTCATGATGCAGAAGCTCATGTGAGGATCATAAGGAAGAATCTGAGAACAGCTCAAGTCTGGCAGAAGAGTTATGCGGATACAAGAAGGAAGGATATAAGTTATCAGATTGGAGACTTCGTTTATCTGAAAGTGACACCCTTCAAGCCTGTTCGCCGTTTTCAGATAAAAGGGAAGTTAGCTCCGAGGTATGTTGGACCATACCCCGTGACTGACAAAATCGGAGAAGTAGCCTACAAGTTGCAGTTAAGTCCAGAGTTATCAAGGGTACACAATGTTTTTCATGTGTCCCAGTTGAGGAGATGCCTCCGTCAGCCGTCAGAGCAAGTACAGTTGAAGGGGATAGACTTGAAAGAGGATTTGACTTATCAGGAGGAACCAGTCAGGATTGTGGAAACAATGGAAAGGGAACTCAAATTCAAGAATGTCAGGATCTGCCGAGTGCTATGGAAGAATCATACACTCGAGGAAACTACTTGGGAGAAGGAATCGGAATTGCAGCAGAACTTTCCCAACCTATTTTCCCAGGCGAAATGAATCTCGGGGACGAGATTCCATTTTAAGTGGGGTAGGTTGAAACAACCTCAAAAAAATTCAAAATGAATTTATTCGGTTTTTTGTTTGAATTCGCGTTTGATTTGGAGTTTTAGTTTTGGAAGTTTGGAATTCGAGTTGAATCCCTAACCTTGTTGGGCCATTTCTCCCTTGCTCTTGGCCCATGCGGCCTGCTCCTGTTCGGCCCGTCGGCCTGCCTCCGCCCGGCCAGCTCACGCCTCGCCCGGCCCGGCTCTTTGCCCGCTTGTAGCCAGCCGCCCTCGCCTCCCTCGCCTCGGCGCCGGTGCGCTCCGTCTGCAGCGCCATCGCGCCTCCCAGCGCGCCGCCGCAGCCGCCGCGCCTCCTCTCGCTCGCGTGGTCGCCGCCAGCGTGCCGCTTTCCCGCCTCACCGCGCCGCTTCGACAATGTTGCCGCTGGCCAGCCACGCCACTTGCCGCTGCGCGCGCCTCCTCGCCCGGCCACTTTGCTCCCGCTCCGCCCTATAAAAGCCCCGTCTCCCCTCCGTTTCCACTCGCCCCGCTCCTCCTCTCGTGGTGAGCTCCTCTCCCTCCTCGCCGCTTCTCCCGGCCTCCGGCCGCCACGCCACCCCGCTGCCGCCTCCCTCGCTTCCTCAGGTTCTAACACGTGCCTGCAGTGCCGTTTCCACCGACGAAGGCCCGCTGCCGCCTCTCCTCCGCTGCGGTGGCCCCGCCTCCTCGAGCCGGCCGTCTTTGGCCACGCCAGCCAGCCTCCACACAAGGCCGCTTGCTGGCCGTGGGCCTGGCTCAGCCTGGCTTACTGCTCGGCCGGAATAAGAAACCGGATTTTTGGATTTTAATTTAATTATTAAATCCGAAAATTCGTTTTTAATTCCAAAAATAGCCCGAAAAATCCAGAAAAATCCTGGAAAATCCCAGAGCTCCACCAAATACTTTTCCCGAACCGTTTCAATCCCTCGAGTCCGTAAATGCTGTCCGTTCCCAGATCCGAAGCCCAGAAAATCTCCAAATCCCAGTTTTGCCCTCCGTTCCCTTCCGACTCGGTTCCGGTTTCCGTTTCAGTTTCCGTTTTCATTTTCGGTTATTGTTTTGTCGTTTATTTATGTTGGTCGTCTTTCCGCGTTAGATTCGACCGTTGAGACGCCAGTGGAGCCGGAGCAGTCCCTGGAGTCGGAGCAGTTCCCGGAGCAGACGTCGGACCAGACGGAGGCAGCGATCGACTACTTCCTCGACGACTCATCCGATCCAGCTGCCGCGCAAGGCAAGCCGTACACCCTTGATCATGTTGATCCTATCATGCCATGCTATAGTATTAAATATTTTATACCGCATTATTTTACTGTATTTGAATTAATGAAATCCAGTATTTTAGAATGACATGATATTAGGTAATACCGAATTGCTCATGGAACCTCCTTGAAATAATTGAACCCTGTTAATCCCTTGGAACTCTAGTTAATTGCTTATTGCCATGAATAGGTTAGATAATACTATTAGGTTAGTTCAAAGCCTGGATTTAAAGAAAATGCTGCCGAATCTCCGATTCGGATTGTTTACAAAAGTGCCGCAGTCAGGGGGACAGTATCGGATTAATCCCGGAGTGGATGAGATTCCGATCCCCGACTGTTGATTAATGCCTTGGTTGAGTGCGGTGGCGATCGCGAGTACCGGATTGGGTTTGTGGATGAAGGCTTGGTCTTTGGCAAAAGTATAAGATTAATAATCCCCTTGAGCAAAGTAAATAACTTAGTTCCCGCTCAACCACAGTCGGATCGGGTCGATGACCAGATCCGACATGGCTCAAGAAGTTAGTCATTCTGAGATAATAATTGGACTGTCTTGGTGGCTACCATTCTCTGGAGAGAATGGGGACCTAGCCTTCCCGGCAGGAAATGGACCGGAGGGTGGAACGGAATGGTCCAGAGTGACATTCTTGGTTCTCACAACGGTAGACGCTAATGGGGACCCCGAGTCCAAGGTAGCGGTACTATCGGTAAACAACTAAAGGACAGAATGATTAAGCGAAATCTTTGTGATAATCTAAACTGGGCCACATGCATTTAAGTTGCATGAAACTCGCGATTGGCATAAAGGTTATAGATATCTTGTGGGTAAAGCTGAGCCGCTCTGCAGAGTTAATCTTAATTGTAATCGATTACGCCGTACTTCCGGTAAATGAAGTTAAGTTGGAATCGGGGTTGATACCCGTAACTAAGCTCAAGTTACTGTTTTGGTATTTGTGAATGGATTGATTAAGTGTTGTTGAACCTTGTGAAATTCAAATTACTTACTTTATAGTTTGTGCTTCAAATGTAAAATGAATTGTGAAATAAAACTGCATCCAGATACTAAACCCTATTACCATCCCTTGATTACCCCTACATATAGTATTCAGTGGTTCCGTACGACTTGTTGAGTACTCCCGTACTCACCCTTGCAAACCCCCGCCCTTTCAGAGTTCGAAGAAGCTGGAGCCTACCAGGAGGTCGTAGATGGCGATTTAGTCTGGTTTTAGGTCTTGTCTTCGCTCAGGCCCTGCCTGTGGTTTCCTTCTTTTGGTAGTGTAAGTCTAGAAGCTTGGATGCTTCTCTTGTAAAACCGGTCGTTAGACCAACTATATTGAATAAAAAGTGTTGAATTGGCTTTTGGCCAGGTAATTTTACTCTTGTTTTACAACAGTTAGTCTTCCTGGGTAACTGTTGTGAGTTTCGCACTGCCCCTAAAAAGGCGGTCCGTCACAAGGAGCAACAAATTCTACGAATATAAACAAACAAAAGGACCGAATCCAGAATGGCAAACACGCCCAAAAGACCAAACTTTTGCAGAATTTCGGGCCCTGTAATGCAAAAAACCTAAAAATCTTTGAAAGGAATCAAATTTTATCAAACGGATTGGAGGAGCGTCGGGCGGGTGCAGCGGACGGCAGGTGGACTAGGTAGCGACGACGCGAGTCATGACTCGCGAGTGGAGGCTGGCTATGGTTTAGACGTCGCTTCTTCTTGTCAGGGGCGGAACTAGAGAAAAAATCATCGAGGTTCACTACTTCATTATATATGTGATAATAACTTATTATTCTTACCATTTGCTTGTTATTTGTCTCCCGGTGTCACAAGATTTAGATGAAGGAGGTTCACATATACTATATATATAGACTAATATACAATAATTTTTTTTATATATAGACTAACATACATTAAAAAAAAATTTTACCCGGTGTCCTGTGACACCGGGTAACTATACACACTTCCGCCCCTGCTTCTTGTGGCTCTAGCCTTTGGGCCATGCTCTTCATAGTGCACTCATGTTTTTCGCTGCTCAGCTGCTGGGCCCGACTGGGGCGCCTTGTGCCAGGTCTCCGGTTGTATTTTAGATTGAGTGCATTTCTCTACTAGTATTTGGGCCAGGCCTCGGGTTATTGCAGGGGCGAAACTAAATATGATTATCCGGTGTCACAGACACCGGATAAAAAAAGAATTAGTGTATGTTAGTCTATATATAAAAAAAATTATTGTATGTTAGTATATATATAGTATATGTGAACCCCCTTGATCTAAATCTTGTGACATCGGGAGGCAAATAACAAGCAAATGGTAAGAATAATAAGTTATTATCATATATATGGTGAAGTAGTGAACCCCGATGATTTTTTCTCCAGTTCCGCCCCTGGTTATTGCCCTGGTGGCCTGAGGCCAAGCTCCGCTAGCTCCGCTCCTGACGATTGATAACACGTGTTGCTTACTGATATTTTAGTGGTTAAGAAAAGACTAGATTTATAGTTTCATTTAGAAAAAAAAAAGTGTACATGCCAAACAGCCCAAACATCCCTAACAATACACGGCAAGAGAATCAAACGAACGGGCGAAGCTTCTGGTTTCTTGCAATGGAGGGAGTAATTAATACAAGATTTCATGACGAAGAAGCCATCAACTCTCTGCGCCAAGTTGCATGTCTTCTTTCTGCCGGAATAGCAGAGCATACGGTCTTATCCATGCATGCATGGGGACATACCCTAGGTATGTATTTTCCAAAATAAAGCACCAAAATAAGTCGCCTCCTAATCATACTTCTTCTGCGTGTGTTCAAAACTTCATATCTCGCATCATGGAGGGAAAGTAATAAACATGTGTTGGATGGAGGTAACTAGACCTATTAAGCTAGTGTCATGAGGATTATTGGCCTAACTTTCTGCAAACAAGGACAACTATAAACATGTATTTGGGACCTGGTATTAAATTCAGAAATGAAGCAAAGATCGAACTATACAGCTCAGAAACCACATGACCCGTCACCCAACAATATTTCGGTTCCAATAATCTCTAATTGCAGTTCACTACAGGAAATGGAACTTTTTTCGTCGGCCACATACTGACGAAAAAAGAGGGATTTCCGACGAAAGTATCTATTTTCGTCAGTCTGCCGACGAAACTAAATAGACGAAAACGGGCATTATTTTCGTCGGTTACCGACGAAAATAACTTTTTTTCGTCGGTTACCGACGAAAATAACTTTTTTTCGTCGGCCCAGCCTAGCCGACGAAAACAAGTGGCCGATGACTAGCCCGAGCATGCCACGTTAGACTATTTTCATCGGCCACTCTGACCGACGGAAATAGTTTTGCTGCCACGTAGCATAACACGAATGAGCCAAGCTGTTTTCATCGGCCAAAGAAGCCGACGAAAATTATTTGAAATTCAATTGCCGCCCCTGGCAGGGGTGTTTTTGTCAGCTTCTCAAACAGACCGATCGTCGGCTGTTACATGTGACCGACGAAACTACATATATTTTCATCGGTTTCAATTTGGCCGACGAAAATGTATTATTATTGTCGTCAGACTGCTGAAAGCCGACAAAAATATATTGGGCCGACGAAAAATTATCCTTTTCCTGTAGTGGTTTCCATAAAGAGAATAATCTCCAATGATTGTTGTACCCCTTGCATAATTAGGAAGTATTGTGATATTATTTGGTCAACACATGCAACAGACATGGGGAGAGAAGACGTCATAGAAAAATAGGGAGCAATTAGCTGAAATGGTCGTGTCAAATACTTAACATGCATGCATACCAAGATAATTTAAGCCATTTTAAGTTCAATTTTGGAACAGACATCTCCATCACCAACCACATCAATTTGCCAAATGCAAATGTTGCAATCGCTTGAGATAAAAAAAAAAAAAAATAGGAAAAAATAGGGGGGCAGAAACACCTGAATGAACAACCTGAAAAATCGGCATCTTTCCTCTATAAATGTAAATACACACAAGTCTAGTCACTAGTGCATATTCTGAATTCTTTTTGACGTTTTAACTGATCCTGGATCCGTGGTGGATCATGTTATGTAGTGGTAAACAATATAATTAAAGCCATCACAAATCATAGGCAGTGCGATCAAAAACGCATCACAAATTAATCATTAAGGAAAACGAGGCGATTCAGAGAGCTTGACGTGCCACCAGATGCTGCTGCGATGAACAGCAGCAAGTCGCAGGTCACGTCGGAATCTGATGCGGAGCGGTTCTGTGCCGGGGCGTGATGTGAGGTTCTCGCGGCACTTGAAAACGAAAATCATGTGAGACTGCGGGCAAATCGCACTGCTCATCGCAGAGCAAGGGCGATATTTAAAGATGGGAATTAAGGGAGATGGTTGACCTACCGCCTCGCATTGCAGCATCGCGCGATTGATTCGATTAGTCCCCATCTGGAACAAAGATACAGGTCTATTAGTAGAAATGAGATCCTCTGACTTCACCCCTCTGACTTTGGGTCACTGACGTGTGGGCCCTCCTAGCGCATGGGCCACACGCCGATGACGGCCGTCCAGGGCGTGGACGTCAGAGGATATCCTCCCCTATTAGTATGCTAGTACTTACACCAACAGATAGGGCTGGAAACGAGCCGAGCCGAGCCCGGCTCGGCTCGGCTCGGTCTAGTGGCGAGCCGAGCCAGGCTCGGCTCGGCCCTGAGGCGAGCCCAAAAAACCGGCTCGGCTCGGCTCGGGCTCGGCTCGCGAGCCGGCTCGGGCTCGGCTCGCGAGCCGGCTCGTTGGCTCGCCGAGCCAGAACATTTTATCAGAAAATTAAGTATTTATACAATAATTCATATATTTGCAGTGAATAATATTGACTTACTAGTTACTACTAAATAATAGTAGTTGCTTAGTTGCTCTATATCACACTTGTAGGACATGGAATTGTCTCAACATCATCTTTTTCCTAAAAATATAAGTCATTAGTCATACTAAATTCCCTGCATGGGCTGGACCACCGAGCCAATTTGGCTCGTGAGGCGAGCCGGCTCGGTGTTTTTGCGAGCCTGAAAAGTAGGCTCGGCTCGAGCTCGGTCCGAGCCACGATCCTGTGCGAGCCGAGCCAGGCTCGGGCGAGCCCGAGCCCGAGCCGAGCCACGAGCTTTTTTTCCAGCCCTACCAACAGACAAGCTAGTATTTCTATCTGTATTCCTTTAGTTTATTGTTTCTGTTAGATGTTCTCCTTGTTTGGATTTTATTTTTGGAAAAAGATACCGTTCCTACGTCTGATCAAGACTTCTCCAGTTGGACGGTGCAATCGAACGATCCGAGGCATGGGACATCATACTTATCTGGAAAACGCTTTGATACTGGCGTCTTATCCACTGATCCTGTCAGACGCTCCCACTTATTTCACCTAACGGAACTTCTTCTCATAGCACTTTCCCCTTCCCTACTTCTTCCCCATGCCTCAAACTCGTTGTAGGATCGATATATACTAGTATAGCAATCAGAGGGGGGTGAATGATTACGCGGAAGCTAAATTAAATTTTTTAATGATGATCAAAATCTATGAAGAATTGACAAAACCTTTTAGATCATTAACTTGAAGCCCTAAAAATATTTTGCCTTTTAGATCATTAACTTGAAGCCCTAAAAATATTTTGGATGAATCAAACAAAAATTTACTCAATGAAACAATTAATCAATCCTGCACACAAATCATACTTCTTAATATGTAGGAGAACAACTAAAGTTATAACAGTACTAGTTAACTTGATATTAATAGCACGTAAAGCAGTAGCATGTAGTACTAGTTAACTCGTTTTTGACCAAGGAGTATGGCAGTACTTGATAAGTTGCTCTGTTACTAGTAGGAGAACAAAAGAGAACTTCAACAGAAGTGAACCTTTTTAGACAATAAGTATAGTATGCATTCAATCACAAAGTGAGTGTATATTCTAGACAAGTATAAACAGCAAACAGAGAAGTACTATACACGTCACTTTTACCCTTTCTTTGACCTTGCGCGTTGCCCTTGCTGAGACAAGGAATCAGCTCTGCCTGCTGTCGCCGAATTGCGCTTCCACGCGCACAGCTACTTTTCAAGACGTCGAGTCCCACAGCGGCGACTTCTTTTTCCCGTGTATACGCCTCGCTCTTTTTCCCGTATTGCTCTGCCTCGCCTCGGTACACTGAAGAGCCCTCTTGCTCTGTTTTTATACGTCTCTACGCTCAACCGAATCACACTCGTACACGCAAGTGACAGGAGGCCGGACGCCTCGTCCGAGTCCACAAGCGACTCACCGGCCGACCGATTTCCATACAGGAAACCTTGAACTCAAAAATTCTCGCATGCACGCGTACAGCCCACCTACCGCTACCGCGTGACTCACTCTCCCTCACGTGCACTGTTCTCTAGTCTGAACGTCCCGCATGACATTCTCGATCATCTGAACCTCGATTCATCCCAGAACCTAGTTCCGATCCCCGCCATCGACCACGTTCGACCTCAAGCAACACCTGCACATGAACAAACAACGAAACAATATTCCGAGCACAAATCCAAGACTTGACTCAAGATCAGTCCATGCAACCACTCACACGAGCGCATTGCATCAAGCAAAACAATTACCATGCTATCACAAGCATATCAATTAATCATCTGAAATAACATATGCACATGCACCACACATGCCATGAGCACAACTACTTTGCAATACCAAAATTGTCGACGATTGGGGAGCAGGCCCCCGCCGAGCTTACTTGTTGGTGGAGGGACCAACTGTGACCCCTTCTCACGTGATGGGATGCTAAGAGGAGTGACTCACTGGGCTTCAACAGGCAAGGACACTGTGATTTATCCTGGTTCAGGCCTCTCAAGAAGGAGATAATAGCCCTACTCCAGCTCGTGTATCTCTTTGTGCAGAAAAAGATATGTCTTTCTTGTCCCCTTCATGGTGGGGATGCTTTTATAGCTTACAAAGGGGCGTGCTTGTTCAAACCCACTAACTCCACGTCCGACCAGGTCCAACGTGGTAACTAACGGATCCTACACTCCTGTCACGTCCCCGCGAGGATCGCAACGAACTAGCGGAGGTTACGCAGCGGGTGGTTACCGACCTCGGGATCACGTCAGGTCGGCTAACGCCTAACTCCGAACTCGGCCACTTCGGCCTGAGCACGAGCTATCGGTCCACCAGGTCATGCGACCTCCTAAAAGGTCCCGGCTAGACCGTCCCTTGGAACAACTCCTCGCGACCAGGACGGGAACGACCTCGTGCTGCTCGTGGCGCCCGGCTAGGTCGTCCAGGGGAACGGCCTTCCGGTAGTTCGGGCAGCAGTGAGCCCGCACCCCTCGTGGCACCCGAGGTAATTTTGTGGGGTCTACCCGACTCCCCGACAGCTAGCCCCCGAGGTTCGAGTGGAAGAAGGTTTTAGGAAAAGACCTTCCTCTCGGGCCTACCGTCTCCCGAGCCAGCCAGGTTGGTCGCGACGAACAGTTGCCCCGACCTCCGAGCTATTAGTCCGCCTCGAGAGACGAGCTCGGTCCCGCCGTGCCTTGGGCGTGCGAACTAGTTCCCATCCTACCGACGGTTCCTTCCCTTGGAAGCTTCATTCGGTTAGTACGAACCGCTCCTCGGGAACCGTCGCCCGGCAAGACAGCCTTGGTTTGCGTGTCCACGCGTCGCTCCCCGTGTGGTGGACGTCTCAACTGCCCCCTGCGCCTTTAGGGCTTCCTCGACCATAACGGCGGGAACCTCTTCGTTCTCTCGTTTGGTTTTTAAACCCCAGAAGAGAAGCCCTAGATCCACTTGTCCTTTCAATCAATTAGTGCGCCCCTTACTTCTTCATTTCGGCGCTTCATCCTCCTTTCCGATCATCTCCTCCATCCTCATGGCAAAGTTCGGCGCCAGCAAGCTTGATAGGCGCAAGCTGGAGATTCTCGAGCGGGCGAAGTAACTTGACGGGCTCATGGAGAGCAGTGCCGAGGAAAGCCCCGAGCCGGAGGAAGGAGATCGTCTCCACCGAGCTCTACGCCATAAACGGGCCAGACGCCCGAAAGCGAGTTCGTTGAAGCCGTACTCGCCTTCTGTGAGTGCGAGATCGTCCACCTCCACCCAAATTCCATCCTTATCATGGCCATCTTCGCCCATCTCTGTGAGGGGTTTGTGGGCGTCGAGCCTACTCGATCTCTTTCTTCACTTCTACACCCTTTCGCGCCTGGCACCCCTCGCAGCCGGTGCCTTTACTTCGCCTCCGACCTACTCCGCCCAGACGAGTACCCGAGCTTCACGCTCAAGGACTCCGTGGTCGGGGTGGGCCGACTCTTGGTTCTATCTCGAGGAAGGCCGAGGGTGGCTCGCTTTCCTACTCCAGCCAGTGGGTCGTGGTCGAGACCCCGACCTCCAAGATGCCGAGGAGGAGAAGGTGCTCATGCTGATCAATGAGCTCACTTGCTCGGGGCTATCCGGCCGGGACGTTGCCCAGGACTACGTCAGGAACCGGGTGTCGCCCCTCAGGCGGAGGGTGCACCCCTTCTTCAAGGATGAAGGGTGGCAGGACATTACCCGGGAATCACGCTCAGGTTCATTACCGCCCTCGACCTTTACTTTAAAATAAGGAACATTCGAGCTTACTGTGCTTTCTTGTCAGTAGCAGCTCACGAGGACTGGTGGATATGAGGGTGTCGAGATGTTCTAACTCCCAAGGCCAAGGAAATCCTAGAGGGCCGCCAGATCCCGAACAACGTCCTTAACCGGACTGAGGCGGTAAGTCCTTATCTCGGACTCTTTCCGAAGGTCCGTTCAGGCCGGGTTTCTTCCGAAATTTCCTGACCTATTCGAGTCCACCTGCGCAGGAGAAGGTCGCCCTCGAGGTCGCCGTGGCCAATCAAGCGTCGCAGCCGGCGGGACGAGGCCGGAAGACCAAGGAACAGGCGGGTCGTAAGCGCCGCGCCCGATCCCCGTCGGCTACGCCGTCCCCGCCTAGGCGCACACGCAGACATCCCGGTCCACGCGACCGCTCACCTCGCCGGCACTTGGAGTACGCCGATCGGCAGGAGGTGAGCGAACTAAAACTGTGGATGGATGAGTACACCAGAGATAACCCCGAGCTGATGGCTCGTTTGCGTCAGCTTGCCGCGCGGGCGAAGAAGGAGGCCGCGGCTGGTCCAGCGCGGAAGGAGGCACTGGAGAGCCAGATCGCGGTTCTTCAGGCAGAGCTCGCGCGGGTGAGCTCGAGCTCGGCCCCTCTGGATGACGAGGAGGAGGAGGATGAGCTGGACCCCGTCCCCCTGGTCCCGAGATCCCACAGGTCATCCGCTGCGCCCCAACCACGCCCAACGCCGACCATCACTGAGGCCGACTTGGGAGAGGTCGACCCTTCTGTTGCCAGGGCCGACAAGGCACGTGAGGACATGGCTGCCCTCCTCGATCGCGCCCGAGACCAGCTGAAAGATGCCGAACGAGGTCAGCCTCTTATCCCTGTCTCGTTTCTCTCATCCCCTCCAAGACCACACTAACCCCACATCGCCTGTAGTGGGTGTGGCGGTAGTCTTGGAGTTATGGGATTTTGGAGCAATGGCTGACGAAATTCTTGACCTCGTGCTAGAGAGGGAGCTTGCCCGCGCTGCCAAGACCGTTGTGGGCGAGGAGGTCAAGGTGGGAACTGAGGCCGCGGAGGCCCAGTCCCCACGAGCCGCTGGTGGTGATGACGCCGAGGTAGAGGAGCCTGCCGCCGCGGAGATCCGGGCCCCAGAGCTCGTCTCTCCTGAGGAGGAGACGCGGAGGAAGATTGCGGCTGCCGACGCTCGGGCCGCGGCGGAGGGCATCCCCCACATTATAATTCAAGACGACGACGAGGAGGAGGATGGTGGTGCCGAGCACGCCGCTGAGGCTCCTCGCGAGGACTCCGCCGGCGCGAGCGACATTATCGCCGCCACGCTCCAAGAGATCGCCGAGATCTCTCCCCGAGCCCGCGACGCTCCGCCGGACATCAACGTCGAGCTCGACCTCACGGCTGCCGACCCGGCGACTCCGGTCGATCTCGTGCCCGAAGACGCCGCCATGGCCCAACTTCAGGCGCCCGACCTCCCGGCCGCCGACCTGGCGTCTCCAGTCGTCCTTGCGCCCGAAGACGTCGCCACGGCCCAACTTCAGGCGCCCGACCTCCCGGCCGCCGACCCGGCATCTCCAGTCGTCCCTGCGCCCGGAGGCGTCGCCACGGCCCAGTCTTGCGAGGAGGCAGGGCCTACCGGGGAGGGAGCTCCCCCGGCCGTGGACATCGTGCTCCGGGCGGAGGACCCCAAAAGCCCGGATGCCGAGGAGGAGGAGCCCCCGAGCGCAACTCCTGCTCGGGAGGAAGAGGAGCGGGAGGTGATCCTTGCTCTCGAGGCCGTCCCCCTGCAGGAGATGGGGGTCGATCCTCAGGGGCAAGGTCTCCCGCCCCCAGGGGACGGGGGAGCTCGAGCTCAAGACCCTGCGCTCGATCAAGGAGAAGGAGCTCAAGCCCCCGCCCAGGGAGTAAGGAGCGGGACGGAGGACCCTGCCGAGCTGTTCTAGGTGGGGCTGGAGGCTCGGCTCTGTTGGGTAAGTTTCCTAACACTTATGTGTTTTTGTCCCAAAAAATCCGACTGCGACCCGAGATGCCTTGATGCGTAGGTGTTGGAGACCACCATGAAGGACTTCCACGCCGCGACCGTGCCGCCAGAAGTCGTCGCGAAGCACCAGGCCGAGCAAGACGCTAGGATCGCGGAGCTCAAGCGCCTGGTCGCCGAGCTGAGGTCTTCTGAGGCCGAAATTCGGCAGAAGATGGAGGAGTCCGCGCTCTTCCTCAAGGAGCGCCTCGAACAGAGTGAGCAGGCGAGGTCAGGGCTCGAGGCGACGGTGGCGTCCCTGCGTGACTCCGCACGAAGCGCCGAATGGACGATCGACCAGCAACGGGAGGAGTCCAAACGGCTTCATCAAGCGGCAAGCGAGGGTCGTGAAGCTCGTCGGCGGGTGCTTGACCTCGAGTCCGAGCTTGAGTCCGTGCGGGACGAGCTCGTCGCTCTGACGGCAGAAGCGTGCGGCCTCTGTAACTCGTTCATACGTAACTCATTCCTGCAAAGACTTTAGCGAAAAGTCGCCAAGTTGGGCACAATATGATCGTGTTTAATAGATGTCTTTTATTTTTCTCTGTTTTATCTCCTCGGAGCGACAACGATATGCCCTATCCCGTTGCTCCTATTCGACGAGCTCGATAGTCCGCTGTCGGCAGATTAGCCAACAGGCACCTCCGAGACGGTGCTTATGAGGTTTCGGCAGGGCTTTCGGGCAATCGCCTCGGAATGGAAGACGGTGACGATCGGGCACCGGAGACTCAGCTAGCTGGGGCGCAAAGAGTTTTTACCTGTGTTCGAGGCCCTCCAAGAGTAATAGCCCTAGTCCTCGCCTTTCTTCAGTATTGCCTGCGTTCTTCTTTGGAAAGGATGAAAACTACTAACAATGAGTCGAACCCCTCTCCCATGCACCCGGCTCCCTTTTATACTGGCCGACGGGGCGCATGGGAGGCTTGCACCGACCCCCATCATTACCTTTGCATGCGTATTTAATGCGCCCGTCACTATTCTTATGTCACATTAATGTTCTGCCAGATCTGTCACAATCTCGCCTTGGGCCCTATGTCCACTAACGCCGCTCGTTACGTCACGGTGAGGTCTGATCTTGACGTCTCCCAAAGCCATGATGCGCCTGGGAAGGTGCGCCGCCACGCCGCAGCTTCCATGCTTCCACATTCAATGCGCACGATTCGCATTTAATGTCCCTCGATCTCGATAGGACTATCCACGGGGATGGTGCGCCACGCGCCTTGCTCAGGCGCCACGTGTCCGGGCGACCACCTTCTTGATCGCTTCAGCTGCCTGGCTCAGACGCCACGTGTCCGCTGGCTATCACCTTATCGATCACACGCCTGGCTCAGACGCCACGTGTCCGGCGACCACCTTCTTGACGCCTTGGCCGCCTGGTTTATACGCCACGTGTCCGTCGACCTTACTGATCGCCCAGAGGCCTGGCCTATACGCCACGCGTCCGCTGGGGCGACCACCTTACTGATCGCCCAGAGGCCTGGCCTATACGCCACGTGTCCGCCGGGGCGACCACCGTATGGGTTTTTCTCTTGCCGCGGCAGTGGGCCCAAGCACGCCCTGGCTGCCACTTGATTCCTTTTTTAGGGCGGGGGAGCGGGTACCTTGGTGTAGAATACGCCGACAACGCGATCTAGCGATAGTCACGCGATCTAGCGAACGATCGTACTAGGGAGTGACTACCTCGTGCGAAAGATCCTCTAGGTCGTAGCCACGCGGTATCCCTATAGCCCCCGCCGCCAACGGAGGTCGTGGGGGTAGGCTGCAAACACGACCTTGTTGACGGAATAGAGCCCTGCGGGGATCGTGTGACTTTATACGGTGCGTCTACGCCGCTCACCGGCCGACCTGAGCTGGGAACCGTCCGAGGGGTGCTCATGCGACTCTTTGTCTGCGGCGGAGGCCTGCCGTGAAAAGATGGTCGTCTTACGGAGAAGGAAACCCTCGGGGTCGAGCTCTGGTGGTCCGATGTCAGGCGGTAGGATGCTTGTCCGTTTGCGCCCTGAGGTCCGAGCCCGCTCTTTGATACCAGATCGAGTTTGATCACGGCACTTCGCGGGAGGTTTAAAGAGAGAAAGAGAAAGCGAGAGAGAACGAGGGAGACCGAGAGGCCAAGTGTCGAATTTTTATTTAAAGGAGTAAGGTTGGTTTGGTTAGATATGGAACTTACGCAGTTGGTCGATGTTCCAAGTGCTAGCTAGTTCTCGACCATCTTCCATCGCGAGGCGGACAGCCCCCGGGCGTCTTTGTTGAGACGGCCAGTATAAGGACCTTCCCATCTTGGCGTTAGTTTGTTGGCTTTTGACAGGTCTTGGACCCGTCGTAGAACGAGATCGCCGACGTGCAAGGTCCTTGGTCGTACCGATTTAGCGGCGTGCCTGCGGAGAGCTTGCAGGTAAACCGCGGATCGCAATGTAACCCGTTCACGAAGTTGCTTCCGCGAGGTCGAGGAGGCGCCGCTTACGTGGTCGATGCTATCAGCTAGGTTCACCCTTGGGGATCCTAGGACAACCTCGGCGGGTAGGACGGCTTCCGCGCCATATACGAGCCGAAAGGGGTCTCACCGTAGCTCGGCTCGTCGTGGTGCGGACCGACCCAGGACGGGAGGTAGCTCGTCCACCCAGGCCTGACCATGCCGATCGAGGCTCTTGAAGACTCTCTTCTTGATTCCTTGGGCGATCTGCCTGATTCGCGCTCGGTCGCCCCATTGCTCTGCGGGTGGACCACGGATGCGAAGCATATCTTGGTCCCGACCTCCTCGCAATAAGCCTGAAACACCTCGCTTGTGAACTGAGTGCCGTTGTCCGTGATGAGGCGACTCGGAACGCCAAAGCGGGTCACTACATTATTGCGGAAGAATCTTTTAGCCGCCTGTGCCGAGATGGTTGATATAGGCTCGGCCTCGATCCATTTAGTGAAGGTGTCGATTGCGACGAACAGGTATTTACAACCCTTTCTTCCCCTGGGAAATGGACCGAGTATGTCGATGCCCCAAACCGAGAACGGCCAGGTTAGGGGCATAGTCCGCAGTGCGTATGCCGGCTGATGGACTTTCCGGGCGTGGAACTGGCAAGATCGGCAAGCGGTCACTATTGAGCGCGCGTCGGCCAGTAGTAACCCAACCGGAAGGCTTTGCTCACCAAGGTCCTGAAGGACGAGTGAGCTCCACACATCCCGTCATGGATGTCTTTGAGGAGATATTTGCCTTCCTCTTGGGTGATGCACTTGGAGAGGACGCCAAGCGCGCCTTTGCGGTATAAGAGGCCCTCGACCATTTTATAGGCTGAGGAGCGTCTTACTAGCCGGGATTTCTCGGCTTCCTCCTCGGGCAGTGTCCCATGCACGAGGTATTGGATGAATGGCGTCATCCAACTCGCACCCTGCTCGAGGAAGGAGACAGTACCACCCGTCTCAGTTGCCTCCTCTTCGGTGGGTATGGAGGGCTTATAGAGGTGCTCGACGAGCACCCCCGCCGGGGCGGGAAACTGGGCGGAACCGACCTTCGATAGATGGTCGGCCAGGGCATTGTCCTTCCTGGGATGTATAGTACTTGAAGTTTCAAGTACTTTTCCATCTTCCTTACTTCAACCAGGTAAAGCGCCATTGAGTCATCTGAGCACCGATACTCCTTGTTAACCTGGTTGACAACCACCGCGAAGTCGCCTTCGCAGCTAGTCGTTGGACTCGGCGCCCCGCACGCCGAAGTCCGGCTAGCGAACCTTCATATTACGCTGCGTTGTTCGTATGCGCCGAAATGTAGTTGGAGGGCGTACTGGATCCGCTCCCCCTAGGGGGATTCGAGGACCACTCCAGCCCCCGAGCAATTGTAAGCTCGGGATCCGTCGAAGTGCATGACCCAGCGACCGTGCTCGGTCTGGTCGGGTTCAGACTTAGATGGGGTAGGATTTGTCCATTCGGCTAGGAAGTCCGCTAGGACCTGGGATTTGATCGCGGTCCTGGTCGAGAATTCGATCTCGAATTCGGCGAGCTCCATGGCCCACTTTGCGATCCGTCCGCTCGCGTCCTGATTCCCTAGAATCTCTCTAAGCGGGAAGTTGGTCGGGACTCGAATTTTGTAGGCCTGGAAGTAGTGTCTTAACTTCTTCGAGGCCACGAGGAGCGCATAAAGGAGCTTCTGGACCTCGGGGTAACGCTCCTTTGGTCCGTGTAAGACTTCGCTGATGTAGTAGATCGGGCGCTGCACCCCGTCCCGTTCTACGGTTATGACGGCGCTTACCGCCTGGGGTGTGGCGGCCAAGTAGAGCAAGAGGACCTCTCCCATTCTCGGCGTGGTCAAGACCGGGGGTCTTGACAAATATAGCTTTAATTCTTTGAAAGAGCGGTCTGCTTCCTCTGTCCAAGCGAAACCGTCGTGCTTCCGGAGCGCCTTGAAGAAAGGCAGGCCGCGTTCCCCGAGCCGCGAGATGAAGCGACTTAGGGCCGCCATCCTTCCGGTCAGGGATTGAACCTCCCGCGTGCAAGCGGGTGGCCGCATGTTCTCGATGGCCTCTATCTTCTCAGGGTTGGCCCCGATTCCTTGTGGACCGATCATGTAGCCGAGTACTTTGCCAGCCTTGACCCCGAACACGCATTTTTCAGGGTTCAACTTTATTCGATGCTTATTGAGGTTATGAAAGGTCTCCTCTAGATCGGGTACATGACCCGAGGCCATCTTGCTCTTGACGACTATGTCGTCTACATATACTTCCGTGTTCACCTATTTGGTCCGAGAAGGTTTTCTGCATGAGGCGCTGGAAGGTCGCTCCAGCGTTCCTTAGACCGAAGGACATGGTCGTGTAGCAGAATGTGCCAAACGGCGTGATGAAGGAAGTTTTCTCCTCGTCCTCGGGCGATATGCTGATCTGGTGATAGCCTGAGTAGGCGTCCAGAAAGCTCATCGCCTCGGAGGCGGCCGTTGCGTCGACCAACTGGTCTATCCGAGGTAGCGGGAAATTGTCTTTTGGGCATGCGGCATTCAGTTCGGTGTGATCGACACACATGCGCCACTTGCCTCCCTTTTTCTTCACGATAACTGGGTTGGCCAACCAATCAGAATGATCGACCTCCCGTATGAAACCGGCTTTGAGGAGTTTGTTCAGTTCCTCTCTGATGATAGCTTGCTTCTCAGGGAGAAGCGCTGAGCTCTGCCGTCTGAGGCTTTTGTCGAGCCGGCGCTAGCTTTGTGCTCGACGACCTCCCTTGGGACTCCGGGCATGTCGAACGGTTCCCAGGCGAACGTTTCCGCGCTTCTCCGGAGGAAGGTCACGAGCTCGAGTTCCTATTTAGGATCCAGGGAAGCCCCCACGCTGCACGACCTTGCACGGCTCTGCGTCGCACAATGGATGGCCTTAGTTTCTCCGGCTGGAGGGTAGCCTTGGGCCGGAACTCCTCGGCTCTTGGTCGGGCCGGCTGAAGCAGCTGCCGACCATGTCTAAAAGCCCTCTCGCCGCAATTTAGGGCTGCTTCGGACTTCCTTCACCGAGATCACGCTACCGGGACCGGAACCTTCGTGCATTGGTACGTGATGCGTGGCGGCCATGAACTTGGCGAGCGCTGGTCGGCCCAGAATGGCGTTGTAGGCCGACTCGAAGTCGACTACCTCGAAGGTGATCAACTCCGTTCGGAAGTTGCTCGGTCCTCCGAAAGTTATGGGCAGGACGATCTATCCGAGCGGCTTGACCGAGGTGCCGTGGACTATCCCGTAGAAAGGGACTACGACGCTCTTGACCTTGGACCGAGGAATCTGCATCTCGCCCAGGACCCTGGTGATATCAGTCCAGGGAACTCCCGCAATCTACAAGCACCCGTCCTACCACGGTGTTGCGGTCGTTGGACTCACGGCCGTCGGGAGCCTCTCGGGTTTCGTCATCCCCAGGGGACGATGCGTCCTTAGAGAAGGTGATGGGCAGCTCGGACCACTTGAGGCTGCTGGACCGAGGCTTCCCTTGAGTGACACGAAGCACCTCGCGTCGCGGCCTCCTTGACTCGACGTGACCCATAGGCGGCGGAGCCCGAATATCACGACGATGTGGTTTCGGCTCTGGTACTCCATGTCCGTATCTTCCTCCTCGGCGGGCTTCTTGCCCTTGACGTCTCCTTCTTGCTCTGGGAGCGTGGGCATGGGACCCTTGCCATTGTAGAATTGCTCGGCGGGAGGCCCACGCTCGCAATTCGAGTCGTGCCCATGCGCCCTGGTGGAGAGGGCAAAATAGGCGCTAGCCCGTCATGCTGTCGCCGCGGTCTTGGTCGCCCCGGTTTTGCTCATTGTTCGGGCTGAGAACCGGTCGGCCTTTTCCTTTCGCGGCTCCTCCTTTATACGATTGCGAGGTCGGCCGTTGTCGTCGTTCGATGGCCGCCACCATGTCGGAGACGGAGGGTTTTTTCTTCTTTTTGATTTTTTTCTCGATCGAGCTCACGTTCTTTCGGCTTGGTGCCCCTTCGAGTCCGGGCTGAGGGGGCAGCTTTCCTCGCCCAAATCCAGCCTTCTTCCATTGGGCGGCCTCGTCGCGTTGGCATAACGGTCGACCATGCGGAACGGCTGGGTTGGTGTGATGTCGGGTGAATTTCGAGGTCCTGAGTAAAGCGTCGTCTCGGACCCCGAACTTGAAAGCCAGGACGACCGCCTCATCCGAGATGCTTGGGATGGAATTGGCGCACTTGCATGAAGCGCCGACGAACTGGCGCAAGGTCTCGCCCTCGCCTGCATGTCGACGCTCAAGGTCGCGCTCCTTCCCGAGGCGGGCGTAGCGACTCGAAAGTTAGCTCGGAGAGTCTTTGCTCGGTGGGCCCAGGACCGGATCGAAGTTTTCCTTCTGGTTGAATAGCCACGTCCAAGCCGCCCGTCCAAAGATCAGGCGTAGTTAGCCATGACCCTTTCATCACCGGCGGCTAGAATGGCCGTGGTGTAGATCAAGAGAAACTCGTCGGGGTTCTGAGTCCCATCGAATCTCTCGATGTGACCCGGCTTGAACCTTATTGGCCAGGTAACACGTCGTAGCGACGTCGCGAACTCCTGCACCAAAACGGACTGTCCGGGACGGTCATTACGAGCGCGCGGCCGGGCGATCCCCACCACCGAGCCCGAGGTTAGTGGGCCCAGCGAGAGAATACCTCCCTACGCTGTAGGATGGAGAGTGGCCCGAAGAGGAATGTTCGGCCCGGTTCGCCTGCGTGGCTCGTGATTCCGCTGGTCCCGAGGAGCCCCGAATTGCTCCGGTGCCTCCCGAGCCCGGCCGCGCACGGCCACTCTGGGTACGGCCAAGCGTGAGTCGTCGGGTGGAGGCGCTGGACGCCGGCCGGCGGCGTTCAGAATTGCTCAAGGCGTCCCTTTCTCGGGATGCTTCCGCCGCTTTTATGTATCTGGCAATATCCTCGAGGTCGCCGGCCACACCGCACTCCATGGCTTCTAGGTCGACCGCCAGAAACTCTCTGAGGTTGCGTACCACCGTGGCCAAGGCTTGAAGGCGTTCCCGCCGGGGAACGCGGGTGACGAGCTCGTTGCGCCGCCGCGACGGCTCCGGAGTCCCGTACGCGTGGAAATTCTCACGAACTTCGGCCCTGGTCTTATCGGCCGGGCCACCTCGGACTTGCCGGCGTAAGCTGGCCAGTGTCCGATTCAGAGATGCCTGCAGGTGCTCCTTGGCCGCTTCATAGCGGTGAAGACGCGTTTCGGCCGGGGACTTGCTCCCGACATTTCCATCCTCCTCCGCAACGAAGACGTTACGGGATTGGACGGATCGCGAGGGTGACATCACGGTGTCTCCCCGTGACGCGGTTCCCCGGTCGAGCTCGAAAAGGTCGGGAATGTCCAGACCATCGTAGAGCCCGTCGTACTCGTCGTCCGAGAGGGCGTCGAGCTGGGAGCGAAAGAACTGCTCCGGGGCGGCCGTTTCCACGGAGAAGCTCCGGGAACCGTCGTGATTCTCAAGGCCAGCGACGTTGGCGGCCCCATTGTCGAAGAACTGCTTGTCTTCTTCCTCAATTCTGGGGGTGCCGAGGCCCTGGCGATCTTGGGAATTTGTCATCTTCCGGGATTCCTCATGAAAGGGAAAGTCGGTCCCCACGGACGGCGCCAGCTGTCGACGATTAGGGAGCAGGCCCCCGCCGAGCTTACTTGTTGGTGGAGGGACCAACTGTGACCCCTTCTCACGTGATGGGATGCTCAGAGGAGTGACTCACTGGGCTTCAACAGGCAAGGACACTGTGATTTATCCTGGTTCAGGCCTCTCAAGAAGGAGATAATAGCCCTACTCCAGCTCGTGTATCTCTTTGTGCAGAAAAAGATATGTCTTTCTTGTCCCCTTCATGGTGGGGATGCTTTTATAGCTTACAAAGGGGCGTGCTTGTTCAAACCCACTAACTCCACGTCCGACCAGGTCCAACGTGGTAACTAACGGATCCTACACTCCTGTCACGTCCCCACGAGGATCGCAACGAACTAGCGGAGGTTACGCAGCGGGTGGTTACCGACCTCGGGATCACGTCAGGTCGGCTAACGCCTAACTCCGAACTCGGCCACTTCGGCCTGAGCACGAGCTATCGGTCCACCAGGCCATGCGACCTCCTAAAAGGTCCCGGCTAGACCGTCCCTTGGAACAACTCCTCGCGACCAGGACGGGAACGACCTCGTGCTGCTCGTGGCGCCCGGCTAGGTCGTCCAGGGGAACGGCCTTCCGGTAGTTCGGGCAGCAGTGAGCCCGCGCCCCTCGTGGCACCCGAGGTAATTTTGTGGGGTCTACCCGACTCCCCGACAAAAATCATCACTCAGCCAATTTTTCATCACATGATCTCACACTCTTCTCTTCTGATCTCTATCTCTTCTCGCAGCACTTCACCCTTCCTGCTTCTTCCCCATGCCTCAAACCCATCTCTCCTGATCTCTGTCTCTACATTTTCCATAATCCAGATCGGTTGAATCCCTAACCTACTACCCAAGGCAAGGCGCGGGGGAGTTCGTCATGCCGCGCAAGGAGGTGGAGGACGCGATCAACGGAAATTGGGAGTCCAGGATCTCTTCTCGCAACACTTTCCCCTCCCTCCTTCTTCCCCATGCCTCAAACTCCTCTCTCCTGATCTCTGTCTCTACATTTTCTAGAATCTAGATTGGTTGAATCCCTAATCTAATACCCGAGGCAGGGCGCAGGGGAGTTCGTTGTGCCGTACAAGGAGGTAGACGACACGATCAACGGAAACTAGGAGCCCGGGATGCAGGTGCGCATGCAGGTCATGGTGGTCAAGGACTCGCGTTGCTCCAACTGGGCCAACGACACCGTGAAGGCCGTCGATCCCTCCACCATCTGGCGCATGCTCGAGGTATCCTTCGCTGTTGCTTATATAATCTAATCTAATCAACACACGCTAATTCATTTATGCTTTTGTGTTGATTGTTGAAGCAGCTGTTGCTTTTGTGTTGATTTGTTGCAAGTGTTTGTTGGATTTGTTACAGGCGTTCAATTTATTTGTTGTACAAAATGTTGCAGTCTCATAGCCTATGTGTTTTGATTGTTTGTTGCAATGTCGTTGCATCCTTTAATTGCTACAATTGGTTTGTTGCAGTCGAAGTGGAATTTTGTTGCACAGGTAGCAATCGTTGTTGCGTTGTGCTATGATTTTGTTGCGGGTTAAATTCCTTTTGTTGCAGCTATAGTTATTTTTGTTACATACATTGCAAATAAATGTTGTAGCTACAATAGGTTTATTATGTTTTGTTGCAAACGCGATTGCAAATTGTTGTATGCAGTGTTAAAAAATATTGTGATGACGCATTCCACGAAAAGCTTCCTATCAAACGTCAGATCTCTAGTTCTTAATTTTAGCGATGGCTCTTTCTTTAGATTTTGATCTAGTTGGATATCTACTGGATGATGGTTTTAGTTCATACAATTAGAAAATTACCTATGGGCCTGACGTGATCCAGCAAGGTATCGTATCACTCACACTAACTCTACTTCTTTAGTTTTTTTCCAAGCACAAGAACTACAGCTTGTCGAAATAATAATAATAATAATAATAATAATAATAATAATACATAGTTCCTAGTTTTTTGTTTGATATGCACCTTTTACGCTCTATTAATTTTTGTTCATACATGAAAAAAAATGTGAGGTCTAGATAATAAGAGCTAGAGCCCATGTTACCCATAGCCATGAAGAAAATTATCCTAGAATGGAATAAGAAAATGTCCCAAAGAAAAGACAAAAACAACAAAGGTGATATGGCCATCACCTAAATCCTCTCAGACGTAGACTCTTAAGTCTTAACACTACCTTAAGTTGATGACCACTGAATAGTGAATTTAGAAAGGAAAGCTACACAAGCTGTGCCTTTCTACTACCTCCTCCGGTCACAAATAGCTATCATTTTGGAACATCGATACGGTTTTTAAAGTATAACTTTAACAACTAATTTCTATTACAATATATATTTAAAATTATTATATTATGTATGTACTTTTCGAGATAAATCTATACATACGATTCTTATGTATTCAATTTAAATATTTAAAAGATATTAATAGTCAAAATTTTAAAAATTTAACTACATCTATATATATCAAACGTACGATAACTATCTGTAACCAGAGTGTGAGTATTCCAAACAAGAAGCATCCTTGCAGCCGACATAATTTTGGTTATTTCTGCCGATTTTGGGTCGTGCAAGCAATAAGCATAAGCACAGAAGCCTACGAAGATATAAAGAAAGTAAAATGAATTAACACAAGAGGCCAACAAACACGGGTAATAACCAGAGCCGAAGGCATTCGATCTCTCTTTTTAATAAGTTAACTGAAAAGTACTAATACGATTTTTTAGAAGTACCCATACCGGGCCTTGTCAGGTCATCATATCATATGATTGAGCACTAGAAACCATCTTTTAGTGTAACTGATTTGAAAATGCTCGAGGGAAGGACATGTGTAATCAAGACCAGTGAAAACGACACACTAACAGGTAACAGCATCGTAAAGAAATGAAATCATGACCGGATGAGACCTCCAGCGACCAAACAAATGCAACTATGTAAGATAAGAATTTAAATAAAATGCTGGTGCCAAAAAAAAGATAGCCATGTATCAAGATAGGAATAGGACGATATATATAGGACAGTTTTCCTAGCAAAAAGAAATGGAAATCAATGAAAGAGATGGCTTCTTACTGATGTGCGTTTCATCGACAATAAATGGACAATAATTCTTTGCTCCATCGGTACTAGTACTGCTAGCTAAGGGAATGTGCAGTACTCTTGGGTTACAAATAGCTGCTCTGTTGTTTTAGATATCGATACGATTATAAAACATAATAAAATTGTAATATTATGAAATTACTTTTCAGAAAAAAAAATCTATCTATATGATTTTTATATATCTAAATTAAATATTTAAAAAATATTAATAGTTAAAGTTTTAAAAATCTGACGTTTATTTATTCAAAATGATAACTGTTTTTGTTAGAGGAGGAAGGAGTACAGGGTAAGGTGGTTGTCAGTGCAAAGCAGACGAGTCAATCAGTTATGATCAAATTGATCAGATGTTATTCTCCGCTGTCATAAAAATCACAGTTGGAAATGGTCAACGGCTGTTTTCTGGACGGACAGATGAATACATGGTAATGCGCCCTTGAGAAATTGCTCCACAACTTTTCAAACACTCCATGCGAAAGAAAAGAACGGTAGCAAATGCCTTGCTAAACAACAATTTGATTAAATATATTGGACACAACCTAATGCTTCATCTCCTTGCCGAATACGTCCAGCTTTGGCTGGAAGTACAGTCAGCACCTTTAATGCAGGAATTCGACGACGAAATTATTTGAACTCAGACCACTGATGGCATCTATTCAACGAGTTCGGCGTATTGTATGCAGTTTGCAAGAAGCATATACTAATCCCGCTAAGCCACTGTCTGGTTAGCATGGGCGCTATTGCATTGCAAAATCTTTCTCAGGCTTGCACAACAAAACCGGCTATGGACGGCGCAACGTTTGCAACGAAGGGGGTGGCCGAATCAGTATTTCTGTCTACCGCAATATGAAAACAACTTTTCACTTATTCGTATATTATCCCCAAGTTTAAAGCTTGTGGGCAGCCGTAGAACAATAGATCTGGTTACCATCCCTCCTACCTGAACGATGGGAACTGGCACCAAACATTGAACATTGGAATTTATAACATGTCAATTGCCACTTTGCACTCCGGAAGGGGGTTCGCTCTTTGATTGTCCTAACATGCTGGCAATGGTGGAAACAACGTAACAAAAGAGTTTTTCAAAACAAATGTGAAATCAATAAAAACATTTTTCAATCCACCAGGGATGAGACTGCAATATGGATTATCGCCGGGACTTCAGACCTCAAAAAACTCATCAAGCGGACTTGTTGATAGTCTACGCTCTCCTTTTCTTACTCCCCTATTTGTGATGCAGACTCTTGCACCTTGTTCAAACTTTATAACTATACTTCTTATCTGATATATTCACAACTAGTCTGTCTTTAAAAAAAACACAATTGTTATTTGCTTCTCGAGTAGTTTTTGATTACTTTTGTACTTTCTTTCTGTAGTACCGATTTTACTCCTTCTTAATTGATTTGGCAGAGCTCTTGTCTTCCTTTCGAAGAAAAAAAACACACACAAAGCCAGAGACAAAACAAGCCCCAAACTCTCGAAACAAGTGCCTATATAAACCAACTTAAACGCACGGCAAACGCATCCTGAACGCTTGAGCAGAAGTAGTACTAAATACAAAGCGAGCAACAAACATTCCATTGTCCGTTCCATTGCATTTGCATGCAAACGCTGCGCGGCCCTGGCGTGATGAGGAGCTCGACGGCGGCAGTGTTCTTGGCTCTCGTCGTCGTGGCCTCGCCGCTGCTGGCGTCGTCGCAGCCGGTGCCGAGCATGCCTGCGGAGCCAGCGCCGGCGAACAACTCGCGGCTGGAGAAGGCGTACGTGGCGCTGCAAGCGCTGAAGCGCGCCATCACGGACGACCCCAAGAAGCTGACGCACAACTGGTGCGGGCCCGACGTGTGCAGCTACTTCGGCGTGTACTGCGCGCCGGCGCCCGACGACACGTGCGAGCGCACCGTGGCCGGCGTGGACCTCAACCACGGCGACCTCGCCGGCACGCTCCCCGAGGAGCTGGGCCTCCTCTCCGACCTCGCCGTCTTCCACCTCAACTCCAACCGCTTCTCCGGGTCCCTCCCGGAGTCCCTGCGCTCCCTCCACCTCCTCCACGAGATCGACGTCAGCAACAACCAGCTCTCCGGCCCCTTCCCCTCCCAACTCCTCTGCCTCCCCAACGTCCAGTACGCCGACATCAGGTACGCACGTATTATACGTGTGTTATACACGTATACGTACACCTGTACATACCTGCACAGATGGAGAAGCTATGGATTAATGCAGCGTATATATACAAGTATATAACTGGCTGTCGGTGTATATGGGGTGCGCGCGTGTGTGAAGGTTTAACAACTTCTGCGGCGAGGTGCCGGCGGCGATCTTCGACAAGAAGATCGACGCGCTGTTCATCAACAACAACCACTTCGACTTCACGCTGCCGGAGAACTTCAGCAACTCGACAGCATCTGTGATCGTGCTAGCGAACCTGCCGCGGCTGGGGGGATGCCTGCCGAGCAGCATCGGCGACATGGCCAGGACGCTCAACGAGCTGGTGCTCCTCAACAGCGGCATCTCCTCCTGCATCCCGCCGGAGATCGGCAAGCTGGACCAGCTCACCGTGCTCGACCTCAGCTTCAACAGCATAGCCGGCACCCTGCCGGACACCATCGGCAACATGCGCGCGCTCGAGCAGCTTGACGTCGCGCACAACATGCTCGCCGGCGAGATCCCCGAGAGCATCTGCGAGTTGCCGCACCTCAAGAACTTCACCTACTCGTACAACTACTTCTGCGGCGAGCCGCACCGGTGCCTCGAGGTGCCGCGCATCGACGACCGGCAGAACTGCATCGCCGGGCGCCCCGACCAGCGGTCCGGCGAGGAGTGCATCTCGTTCCTGCACCGGCCGCCGGTGCACTGCGACCCACAAGGGTGTATCGCACCACCATCGCCGCCGCCGCCATTGCATGCGCCTCCGCCGCCGGTATACTGACCTGTGGTAATACTGTAATTCGTAATTGTTTGCTGCCTTTGTGCTGTGAGAAAGGGTAAATGCATACATATGGTATATACTGTGATCTTTATTTTTCAGAAACAAAGTAATAATGGATTGATAGATTTGCATTGTAGAACTTGACTGAATGTTTTGTGTAAACAAAATGTATTTCATTGTTCTATAATTGTTTCTTGCTTCATTTAAAAAAATTAATTGTTTCTGGTAAAGGTTTTAATGTTCTAGGACTATTTAACTAAATCATCTGCAAATAATGTGCCCTCAGCAGTGCGACTTCTGCAAATACTTAGTATCGTGTCATATTTCATCAGTTAATAATTGGATCAGAGATGAGGGACCATATTATGCAAGAATTCAGTTCAGAATTAGGACCACTGTTAAAGTGGGAGAAAAAAAAAAGATAAAACAAAAAAGATCACTGTTTTGCTCTTAAGGTTGAAAAAGATGACTGTTTAGTTAAATTAATTAAGTTAAATAAGAACTTTGGGGATTTATAGAAAGTAAGTACATAACTTCACGCCATTTGGCAATCCAGATATCAACCATTGTCAAAAAGTTCCAGTTGAACAGAATATACATGTCCTGGTCAAGAAAAGAAGCTAGAAAAACAGAGGACAAAGGTAGAAGTAGAAAACACGAACAATAAATTAAGCAAGAATCTAGCTCACGTACACCAAATGATGAACAGTAATGGCATAAATGCGTTTGATAAAGGTTGGTCAATGGGGAATTAATAAAAAGCAAGTTCTGCTTATGGATTCCAGCCGCAAAGAGGGATTTCTTTTACTCTTTGGTTGATGAACTCAAAAGGGCAAGAAGCTTCTTCTACCTCTGATCTTGGCTGGCTCCAGGCAGGCCGGGGTTTTCCTTATGCAAGCCACTCAACAAGATGGCTTCACCCTGTCCACATAAATCATAACTTTACTCTTGTCCTCGTCACACACATCAAACCACTAAGATTAGATAACTGAAAAGAGTATAGTGCATAATTTTCAAGTATATCCTGTATAATACAGCACGTCAACAAATTTCCAGAGACAGACAACAGCGAGGGCAATGGTGTGTGAAGGTGACTCTGATGGTAACAAGAACATATACAATATGACTGAAGAATACAAGCGGTCAAAATCAAAATTGTGAAACTGAGTGGTCATGCAGCATGGGATGGCTAACGTTTTCGCCATTGATGGGTTGTTGACAGGTTGAGTGAACGACAGACTGGCAGATGTTAACTAGGCAAGAACTGGACATATTTGCAGATAATGGAAGAGGAAAATGAAAACATAGCAATGAGGATGACTAAACCAGTGTTGAACCAAGTATAACATGCTACTTGCCCTTAACTTATTGACAAAAAAGCTTATGGCATCATTCTCACCGTCCTGTTTAAGTAATCAGTCATAGTTACACACCAAGTTACGTGATAATCAAGTCCCCAAGATAGCAGGTAACCTCATGCGTTGTCATGTTGCTACGGTGATGGAAAAACAATATCTGTTTACCAAGTTAAATGATATATAGCCAATCTAAACATATCTCAGCATGTATTAATGGTGGCTGCTTTAGCAACTCTTCTCTTCAGTCGCCTAAACAATGTCATTTTTAATCTATTTATGACATAACATAGTGATGCTGAAGCCAAAATGAAACACTATTCTGTGTCAGTAGCAGGAACATGAGGCCTGGACTGGACATCCGCTATGACTATTCTTAGACATAGTACTTGTTAGCATTACACGGAGTTTTATTAGAAGCATTACACGGAGTTTTATTAGAAGGGCACATGCAAGAAAGAGATATATTACCAACCTAAAAGACAGTTTCCTAGCCTGCCAATGTCATAAAAGCACGGTCTTTGATGAAATGTTGATTTCATTCAATAAAAGAAAAGGTTTACATAAAGTTCTTGGGGATCTCCTATGGTATCAATGAAATTCAAATGAACGAAACAATTTCACAACATGGTTGCATCTGACATATAAATTATTGATTTGCTAGATGTTACAAACACAATGAAGTTGATCTTATAATCGAAGTATAGGATGTGGGGCTCATCAGTACACCAGTGGATTGCAGGTTGTACTCCAGTTTCATAATCACCTGTTCGGATTTAAGATGGTACCAGCACAACTGTACAAGGAGGACCAATCAAAATCATGCAGTATCAACACAAACAACAAATTTGGCCTACAAATTCTGGTAAAAAATTCCAGCATCATATGGAGATTAAAAAATTGAAGATGACCCTACGGGACGTGGTCAAAACATGAATAACAAAGGGAATTGCTGGATCGGCATTTGCAATCAGGTATTTTGTAACATAACAGCGGCCTATGGCTCACAAAATCATCTTTTGTTTCTTCAAGGAACACTCTCTTTTCACCTTCAGGGTACAATGGAGCACAGTCTGTTTCACCATCTTTCTTTACCACTCAACTAAGGTACCATTAACCACACACATTTATATGTGCTTTCTTTGAGATATCCCCATCTTTTGTAAACACCGACAGAAAAACTCCACATGATTCTGCTTTACAGCTTATTTGCACTATCCTATGTTTCATGGGCAATTAAAGACCAAAGGTTCAACCATATGAATAGAAAGTAACTCCTCTCATTCACAACCTGAGACACCAAATTGCTGATTTTCTGATTTTTCATGTGCAAGAGTAATAGTGCTGACAAAAAGAATTTAAAAGATGGCTTGCTTTTATCACTGACATCGGGACAAACATCAATTTCAGAAAATTGAGATAGAGAAAAAAAACATGAAAAGAACAAATTAAGAACATCAGAATCACCTGCTCATGTTTTGAGGCCTTGGCACAATATTCGGTAGTAATAGTAGAAATGAGTGTGATATTCGGTAACTGACATGCTTGCAAGGTATTGCAGAATACATTGACTTCACATGTTCCATAGTAGAAAAGCTTTGGTTGAAACTAAAAGGAAGGATTGCATTCAGTGAATAATAAATCAGGTGAATACATTAACGAGTGATTATCAAACTAACCACTTAGGTTTTTTTATTGGAACCTACAAAGTATGATTTAGCCAGAAACAAATTGCAACCAGATTATTTTTCAAGGACACGCAAAAGCTTTGCACATCTTTCCATTAAGAAGAGGAATCAAAACGGTCGCAACCACATTCAAGCACCGTGTAAGCCACATGTCATACACTCATACTGTATCGACAGAGAAAACAAAGCCTACTTTTACACAAGGAACAAATAATGCTCTTCAAGGATCACGGTATACATGCAACATCAGGAAGTTATTATGCTAAGGGCATGATTAAGCATTAGACATTCACTAACAAACTTGGGTCAGTTATTATTGTTACAATACCATCAATCTTTTATAAAAGAATATTCAATTATCAGTAAGCCTGCCATGGATGTACAAGTTAATCATACCTGAATTGGATACAAGAAGGATAGGGCATCGTGGTACAAAAATTCTGTTCCTAAAATCTACCAGTAGTCTCCACAAGAACAGACACCATCCTCAAAGTGGTGGAAACGATTTAGATCTCTGAGTATGATCCTCCTATTAAAGACCATAGAGACAAGCTTTGCCATTGAATGACAATCTGGACATACACGGAGATTCTTGACAACACGGAGGGTAGTTCCTGGAGATGTATTTAGAAGCCCAAAAGCAATTGCCAGTTTCTCACTATGGTATCTGAGGCTAGTTGCCTTCTCTTCCTCGTCCATTTCGACATGAAAGACATGCAAAGTGTTAGGGACATAACCAACAAGTTTTAGCTGCTCAATTACTTCATCCACCATTCGGCGTGCATGTTGTGATTGTGGGTGCCTTCCATCTCCTGAGAAGAACTCATGAACCGTGTTATCGATCTCAATTGAGCTACAGCCTGGCACCTTCACCACCCCTTTTTCACTCATCAGCTTCCTTACCATGTTCATCTCTTCCCATCTCCCAGTGTTAGCGCACAAGTTCGAGAATATTACATAGTCACCACCATGAGAATCATCCAGCTCAAGAATCCTCTCAAAGACACGTTTTCCAAGATCAACATCTCCACGGCCTCCGCAAGCAGATAGCAACGTCCTCCATAAGATGGCCGTTGGCTTTATTGGCAGTTCATCAATGAACTTGTAAGCCCTTTCAAGCTGACCTGATCGAGCTAGCAAATCAGTCACGCAACCATAGTGCTTTATCCCTGGAATGATCCCATAATCTCTCATGCTATCGAAGTATCGGAGCCCTTCACTAACCATACCAGAATGGCTACAGGCGTAGAGCACACCTAAGAATGTAACGTCATCAGGCCTTATCCCTTGCTTCTTCATCTCTTCAAATAGTGAAATGGCCTCTCCGCCATAACCATGGTTAGCGTACGCCACAATCATCACGGACCAAGCTTGCTTATCTCTTGATTCCATCCCCTGAAACACACCTGTGGCATCCTCCAAGCTCCCACACTTTGCATACATGTCAATCAGTGCAGTGTTGACCTTTACGAGCGAATCAAACCGCACCTTCCTGACATACTCATGGATCCACCTCCCCAATTCCAGTGCCCCGAGCAATGCGCACCCTGAGAGCACACTAATCAACGTCACGGGCGTCGGCTTAAGCCCTTTTGCTTGCATCTCCCGGAACAGCACCAGGGCCTCCCCGGGCCGGCTGCTCCTCACCGCCGCGGTGATCATCGCATTGTACGAGACCACGCACTCCCCGTCCATCCTGTCGAACATGACGCGCGCGGCGCGCACGTCCCCGCACTCGGCGTACATGTGGATCAGCGTGGGCAGGACGTATTCGTGCTCCGCGGCGCCGACCTTCACCGCCACGCCGTGCGCCTGCCGGCCATCCTCCTCCGCCCGCGCGGCCGCGCACGCCTTCAGCAGCGACACGAACGTGTACGTGTCCGGCGCGACGCCCTCCTCCAGCATCCGCACAAACACCCGCACCGCCTCCCCGGGCGGGGCGCCGGCGGAGCGCGCGGCGTACCCGCGCAGCAGCGTGTTGTACCAGACGACGTCCCCCGGGTGGGGGATCCTGTCGAACACCTGGCGGGCGTAGGCGAGGTGGGCCGGCGCGGCGCCCTGCGCGGTACAGAGCCTGAGGAGCCTGGTGACGAAGGCCGGGTGCGCCTGGAGGCCGGTCTTGACGGCGACAGCGTGGAGCCGGGCGAGCGCCCGGAGGCTCGTGCAGTGCGGGAGGTGGGGGAGGAGCGGGTGGTGGTGGGGCGGTGGGTTCTTGGATTTAGCGGGAAGGAGAGGGGGAGGCGTGGCGGTTAGAGCCGAGGACGACATGGCCGTTACGTCTATCTTGTGAGGACGGGAGCAGCAGCAGCGAGTGGGATCGGAAATGGAATAGATCGTCCCTTCGTCATCCGGAGAAGAGCTTTGCGCAATGGAACTTGCAATTTTCTGGAATTGCGTATAAGCCCTTGTGAGAAAATAAAGGTTTTTGTTTTCTCCCGGGGACGTCGATGCAAATTTGTTGAGTGAGGGACGTCGATGCAAATTTGTTGAGGGAGGTTTTTCAAAAACAAAATTTTAGCGTTTTTTTTTTGTCAGATAGAAGATGTAATCGATTAATAGAGTCGTTTTAACGTTTGACAAATCTCAGAAATTCCATATGGTCTTTTCTGCGCGGTTAATGGAATTTAACTCTGTTTTTTATTGGTTGGTTGTTTTCATTTAAGTTTCGGTCGTGTTGCCGACGATCGAGCACACATAAAAGTAGAAGTAACCAAAAGATGCAGTCTCAACACTCTCAACTCTATTGCTTTTGCTCGCAGACGATGTACGCATGTACAATATAAAACCCCTAAACCCGTTATATGGTGGTAGGATGGATGTCTTTTTTGCATCTCAAGTAAAGGAACTAGTAATCTATTATGACTGCGTTTTGGTAAGTGTCCATATACCATAATATCACAACACTTCCTATTGGATAATTAACCAACGTCATGCTTATGCATTGTTAAAAACTCCTTCCAAAAAAATCCAGCGGGAAAACATCAGCAAGGAGAAGAGTGCATAACTCATATTCCGACCATTTCACATGTTGTCTCGTTAAAAAGCTGAGCAGTGCTTCTATGCTTTTTCTTCTAATATAAGTTGCACAAATCTTAAAGCAAGCGAAGGGGTAAGTAATCACCATCTACCCTTCATTCATGCTTTAATAGTTGTGCAACTTTTAAAAGGAAAAGCATAGAAGCACCTCTTTAAAAAGCTTCGATTGAGAAAACCCAATAGGATAAAACTCTCCCTTAGATCTAAGGTCTTAAAGATCCCAAACTACCAAAATCGAAACGAATTCAATCAATAAATTTTGCCCACCAAAGAGGTGATCTTGTAGCATTTTTCAAATTTTTGTGATGCCAGAACATAACCAGCACCCCTAATGATTAAGAGAGCTTTTTTCCCCTTTAATTCTGCCTATCGATGTTGGAATCGCAAAGAGGAAGTGTTCCCATGCCCACTGTGAACACGAAGGCACTGTCCCGTGACCGTGAACAAGCAGCAATCTAGACGAAAAGGGACAAGGGATCAACTGCTTCCTTTTCGTCATGCATATGTGTGGACAGTGCTGTGCGCAGCTTTGGTTTAAGTCGCAAAATTTGATCTCTGTAATACCAGGATAATTCGGTTAGAACGAGATTATGTATCCTGAAGAGAGAGAGAGAGAGAGAGAGAGAGAGAGAGATTATATATATAGTCTGTATTACCTTGCAAACGTAGTACAATGCATGCATGCCTACTGCAAATGCGTCCATCCATGCAAATGATGTCCATGAAGACGCACAAGAGTGTACGGAGGCAAGCAGGGGCGGAGCCAGGCCTCGGCTCAAAAAATACATGTAATTTTTTGAAAATTTCATATAAATTCAGAAATTAGCCTAATAACCTCTGGACCGACCCGAGGCTTAGACCTGGACTAGCTCCGCCCCTGGAGGCAAGCGTATCTAGCTCTCGCGCCAACACTGGCGCGTAGAACTCCAAAGTCGTCGTCGGTCATGAGCAAGCTGGCCCTTGCCTGTCGTTGGACTCCCTGGCATTCGTCCACGAGCCAGCTACTGATCAGGTGACGAGTTCTTGTACTGTTGCGTTTGACCTTGAAGAAGGAGAGGCATTATGGTACGGCGGCCATGGCATCGTGTCTCAAATTCTCCAGCGGAGATCCAATTATGCCAGGCCTTTTGGCATTGCCAACTGAATGTAGCTTATATCAAGAGTGAGATAATTAAAATGATGTGATGTTGTGATTAACCAGATCTATCAAAAGAAAGGTCGACGTACGTTAATTGTGAGCTAGTTATCTGAAGTGCCTTAAAAAGGTTGGTGTTTCTTCTTCTTCTTTTAGAATCAAAGCTAGTGACAGCATGTACATTGCCTAGCTAGTTGTCTAGTACCACCACAACTTCCACAAGTACACCAAGTTCATGTTCAAGCAGCAGTTAAATAACATCTTGAGTAGTCTGGTCAGTCATGGAATTAGAGTGCCAAAGACTCGAAACAACCCTGTGCAGTTAAAAAATACAAACAAGGTACTAAAAAATTCAAATAAAACCCAGCACTAATGTTCTTGTGATGGACACACCAGTGTGATGCATTATATATTACTCTTCTAAAAAAGTACCATACATTACATCTGCAAAAGACCAATATACACTGGTAATCCATATATTACATCTGCAAAAGACCAATATACACTGGTAATCCAATATCGAAAGGCTGACCTTGTCTTCATCGGCAGGATTATGCCAATCAAAATCCACTAAGTAATCAATTTAGTTAGTTAATCACTTAATTAATTATTTAAACAATCACTTAGTTAATGACTTTATTTAACTAAATCACCTATATAATGTCTACTTATGGAGGGGTGCTCGGTATGTTCCTGTTGCTAAGCCTCTGCTACGCGGTAGTTCTGCTACCGAGCTTCTGTTGTGCGGTTTGTACTGCCACAGTAAGTGAACACGGCAGGTGACACATGTCGCATACTGATGTTTTCGTGATTAAAAAAAAGACTATTTTTATAATTAAAAAACCAGCGGAACTACATTTGAAAGGGAATAAAAAAGTGCCATGAGGGTGGAAAACCGTTGGGTTCCATTTGATAATCCCTCCATCCGTGTGGCTGTGGCCTGTGGGGTCGGGATGCAGGGGAAGAAGGCGGCTTGGCTGCCGTCTTTATCGGTTGGATTCCTCCTATCTCTTGCTTCCTTTTGGTTTCTTGGGCAATGGAAACCTACCTCACGTCCTCACGTCCTCACCTTCTCCTGCTGCTCTCTCATCCCCCACCTTCTCTGTCCTCCTCTGGTCCCTAGGAAGCAAGCCTTTTAGTGCAAGATTCAATCTGCTGCTGCTGCTGCTGCTGTATTCTTGCGCAGAGATTTGCTCCTTTTCTTGGCCGGTTTCTGGGATTTACGTTCTTCTTGTGGGCAGCTCTTGATCCAGTTCTCTTGTGTCGAGGCGTTCAGGGGCAAGATTGCTGCGCCTAGAACGGATTCCTCGTTGCATTCTGCAACTCGAGCTGCTCCTCTCTGGGATTTGATTGATGTGGTGTGCTCTTGGAGCCAGGGGTTCCGATTTGGCCGCTCCCAGTTCTTTAATCCCCCACTTTGATGAGGCTCTCGCACTGGGAGAGCTACCGCGTCCCTCCCTTGTGCTACATCCCCTGCCTCCACAAATCCAAAGATGCCGGCGGCGATGCTGTCTCTGCGGCGCCGTGTCCAGCCGGTGTCACCGCCACCGAGGACAAGCCGCCGCCGGTCCAGAAGGTCGAGGTGGCGGTAGCCGAGAAGGACAATGAGGATAAGAAGGGCGAGGGTGATGAGGAGACGGCAGCGGCGGCCGTGCCGGTGGTGCCAACGAGTAGTAACCTTAAGAAGGCCAATTGCGCCGACAGCAAGTGTGCTGCGAAAGGCAATGTGAAGTGGTTGGATTTGCTGGGGAAGGATCTCACCGAGGTTAAGGAATTCGAGCCAAGGTATATCTCATCTTCATCTTATCAACTTCTTGCAACTGCGGGTGAATTCTGAATCTTGGATCACTGTAGCCTCCAGTTCTTGCAAGTGTGGGTGAATTCTGAATTTTAGATCAACTAGGCGAATGTTCTGCGTGCTCGACGTTTCGTAAGATAATTTTGTACTAGACCCGGTCCTCCTTGATATTAAATCAGTTTATGTGGTGTTACGTGTTGATAAGTGAAGCCATCCTCCAATTCCAGATACATGTGTTCTCTATTTGTTTAGCCCCTTGAATTGTGGCTGGCATTGTTTTGTTCTCCCAAGAAATCAGTTTTCTGATAGAAGGAGGAGCCAAGCCACCAAGTCTTATACAACTTGAAATACTTGGTCGTGATGCTTACTTCAGACGTTTAGGTCTTACAAGACATTTTAGAGCTCTACTGCATTTGTGTATGTATGATTTTTGCGGAGTGTAAATTTGTGTTTATTCATATTGCTCAGGTCAATTTTATTTTTACACACAAATGTGAAACTTAGTGCTCTAGGAGCATTAGTTCATAAACCTTTAATAAAATTTTAGCTTTAATTTGCGAAAAATGTGGAAATCGTTTTTTGTTTGTTGTGCTCGGATCAGTAATATTCTATTAACAACATATTTTGAGGTACCAGGTAAGCTGTAGTGAAGTATCAACCTGAGTACAATCAATAGTTGGGGCATCCCCCAAGTTTCTCCGCTTAATTTCAGTCCACAGTCAGTCAATATTGATGTTTAGAGCCATATTATTTCATTTGTGCTGTGTGCCACTGTGATATTCTGTACTCCTGTTTTAAAAACATTGAAATAAGCTGCACGGCTTTGCTTTGCAGAAACATCTTGGGTATATAGCCTTGTCCATAGACTCCTAGTCAGTAGTCACCACATATGATAGATAAGTAAAAGACAAACAAATAAGGACCGGCAGACCAATCAAACAATGAAATTACTGATCATCACTACTTTCCAATAAGAAAATTCCTAAACGCCACGTTATTTCGCTTTCACCTTTAAGAAGTGACCAGATTTGTTACGGTTTACTTCAGAATTTTCTATAGAACTGTTATCATGATTCATGGATGGGTGCCCTGTTCCTATTCACCGTTTTTATCTTGAGCCAAGCAATACAACAACAATGGAAACATCATTTTCATCTGTCCTTTTTCGCGATAGGGATGGCACATAGACATAAACTCTCAAGCAAATTTTCCACCTTCTAGAGATGCTCCTTCTCATGGCATTTTTGCATCTGGTGTGGCTTAGCTTGACTTCATTGACTGCCAAGCCTTTTCCCTTGCAGAGCCTTGCTTGCTTGTTAATTATTGGACTCATCACATTGTGCCTCTTATGATTCCATACAGCGAATCCGGAGACTCGCTGGACGACGGATATGGCATCTCAGCTTGTGTTTGCGTCATCCAATGAGCTAAGAGGAATCCTCCCAGACGCTGTAAATTTCTGTGAAAACTAGGAGTGGTACGCTGCATCAATCATGATTTGTTCTTTCCGGTGGAGGCTTGGAGGGGGCCAGGTTGTTTTGTTGGTACCTCCATGAGCTCCATCGGAGATGCCCATCATCTTTTGCCTGTACCATTTCAATCAGGACATGCCACCATAGCTGTAGAACTTTCTGCCACTTATCAGTCAGGTCTGTGTTTGTGTTTGGGTTGGTGACTTGGTGTGGAGCTGGTCTGCTGAGTGATGCATTTGACACTCTGGTCTCTTGGTGTAGTTCAGATTTTAGATTATTACTCTTGTAAAGTGTTTATACATAGTTATTTGAAACAGATCTTATTTACTTTAAAGCGTAGTATATAATCCTCCTTGATTTGAAGCTGTCGAATGAAAAGAACAGATGGTAAGTGGAAGCACCAGTCTCGGGGTTACCAACTTACTCCCTCCAATCACAAATACATGTAGCTTTGGGATATGTGCAGTCTATTTAATACCTCTACTTATAAAATCGATTATTTGACACCCTTATCTATTAAAACTAGGTTAATTAACACCCTTTGGTGGTTTCGCCTAGTGGTTTTGCTAACATGGACTGTTTCAAAGCTGTTTTGACCACATGGGCATGCACAAGAGACATGGGGTGTTCTATGTGTATAGACAGAGAAACACAAAGTTCCTCTGTTGATTAGAAACAAAGGAAAGGAACAGGGAGGTGGCCATGGGAGGGCTTCGATAAGCTCATCAGCGGTGAGGCGGCCACGACGGGGTGATATAGACCACAAAAATAGAATCGGGGAGGAGGTAAGGAAGCCAAAGAAGGCAAGTCACGGTTCGAATTGCACAGAGGTGGCCTTGCGGTGACTAGGGTTGTGGAAGGCAAGGGGGTGATAACGCCGATGGGGGAGAAAGGGAGAAATAGGGGGCGCATGAGAATCAGGGAGGGAGGAACTCACTGGTGAGGTCAATAAGGACAGGGACGAACCAACGAGGGCTGGTGATGTGTGACACACAACGGTGAGGTGGCTTCACTAGGCGGTGGCAATTCAGGGGCGGATCTAGAAAAATAGGTTATTATGGTTGATGGGATCATTACAATAACTTGTAGCTTATATATACTAGTAAGATGCCCGTGCGTTGCAACGGAATTTCAAAAGAGAATAATACATAATTATAATGCAGGATCTTAAACCATACAATAAATCAATTTTCTGTAACACACATTAACACATATCAAGCAAAACATATCTTTGTAAGCTAGTAAATAAATCAAATCATCTATATTGAGTTATCTTGCAGATTTGCAACTATAGGTTAGCAAAACAATAGTGACTCACCCATCGCCTTGGGCCTCATCGTTTCGCCCAAATTCAGACTCACCATCACCACCAACTCATTCTTATAATAGTTAAGACTTATATGCTAATAGAATATAATTAGATTTACATGTGATTTTGGCAAAGTCGTTGGGGGTCATTTGACTCCACTAATTGCATGCTAGATCCGCCCTCGGGTGGCATCCTGGAAAAGGAGAGCTCAAATGAATAGTGGGGAATGCTATTTGGGAGTGTGAAGGTGCTATGGTGCAAGGGAATTGATTGGAGGCTCACCATGTGAAGAACGGCAACCATGTCGGTGGTTTTTGGCCGGAACAGAGAGAGGGCGTGATGAGGGAGGTAGATGGCGTAGTGGGTTGCAAGAAGTAGATGCTCGCCATGGTTTTCGGCCGGAACGGAGAGAGGGCGTGATGAGGGAGGTAGATGGCGTAGTGGGTTGCAAGAAGTAGACGCGGTCCAAGCAGTTGATGTCGTCGGAAAAGGTGAGGAGGCTGGCGCGGAGGTGGGAGATCTGCAACTAACCTCAACCACACATGCAGTTGCTTACTCAAGCATGAATCAATGCAGGGTGCGGCGTAAGAGAGAAATAGAAGGATGACATTGATGTTGTCTATCGTGTTTAGTGGTAATATTAGGTGACTTGGCAGCCAGCTTAGCAAAACCACATGTTAAATAACCGATTATATAGATTAGGAAGTTATTTGGACTTTTTTTGATAGTTTGGAGGTGTAAAACGGATTTATTACAATTTTTTAAATGTTAACTATCAATATCTTTTTAAATATTTAGATTGGATACGTGAAAATTATACGTGTAGATTTGTCTCGAAAAGTGATTTTATAATATTATAATCTTATTAGATTTTATAAATATATTATAATATAAATTAATAATTAAAATTTTCGTTTTGGGACCGTATAAATGTCCAAAACTTAAATTAATTTATGACCGGGGGAAGTCTCATTTTTCCATCAGACGTCCGAGCAAAATGTGGGCCTGCCGAGAGAAAAACCTAGGCCATTAAACCTATCAGAGATTTGGCCCTGGAGCAAAAAGGCGCGGCCCTAATTTTAGATTTTGGCCTTGCTAAGCGAAGCCCATAGTCGGTGGACCGAAACTTGGGCCGGGCCTTTTCGCTCTGTCTAGAGCGAGGGAGGGAGGGAGAGAGAGAGACGGAAGACGGGAAGGTGTTGGATTGTCGGCAAATGGCACTTGGCGACTTGGGAGTTGGGAGGCCGAGGAAACCGGAGAGGAGACAAAGCTCGCAAACATGCAGATGGCCTTCAGCTTCCTGCTCTCCCCGCCGTCCCTCCCGCTCCCCAACCCTGCCGCCGCCTCCTCCACCTCCTCGTCCTCGTACATAGTCGCCGCACACCACGGCCGCCGCCACCGCCCGCCGGAGACTCGCTGCCGCTGCGGTCGCTCTCCGGGGACGGCGTCCAGCAGCAGCTCCGGCGGCCGCGGCTCGTACGACGACGACGCCCCCGCCGCCGCTTTCCGCCCCCTAGACCTCGATGGCGGCGCCTCCTCCTCCGACCATCAAACCGGTGAGCAACTCGCGAGTTTAACTGACGTACTTCTAAAAACATTTCGTGTGTGGTTCTGTGGCGAGGAGTCGGGGGGAACTGGGGGAATTTTGGGGACGGACGGTTGTATTGTGATAGGAGCAAAGAGGGAAAAACGTGTAATTAGCTGCGAAAGCAAGTACTGCAGTGTTACGGGCTTACGGCTGTGAATTTTCAGTAATTAGCTTGCTGAATGTTGATAAATTAGCGTAGGGAAGCATCGATCCCTCTTGGTTTTCTTTCACGCAGTTATATGCAATGGCAGTAACCTGTTGCTTTCGCATGGAATCATTATAGAATTGTTATCTGGATATCTTAAGCGTGTATTGAGCCCTTAAACCATTATATTGTCATCGACTCATCGTGCCATTTTGCTGTTAAAAGTTGGGGAATATACGAAGTAGGGAGAAATTACTCTATGGAAGGACAATAAATTCACATGATGGTTATTGTTGCCCTTCGCCTGCTTAATGATTCTTATAGATATAGCATAAACCTTTTAAAAGGATCTCCTGACATGTTTCGTTGTGGATGACACGATGCCTATCAAAACAATCATCGTTACTGTTGTCGGGAGTGGCCACCGCCCCCAACGACCTGACGGATGGCAAGAGAACTGGTGCCACCCCTTTGGGGTGGTGCAGAGCACCGGCCACCCTCACGAAACCCCCTCGTGCCGAAGGTACAACGGATCCACGCAAAGGCTTCGGCAATGACACCAGACCCTTCGGCCATCCCCCGAAGGGGATACGCCAGCTAGCGAAGGGCATCACAGCCTTCGGTCACTCCCGAAGGGGGTACGCCAAGGGGGTGCAAACAGGAGCTACCATGGTAGGGAATAGGCCTAGGCTAGGTATCATAATGGCTCCTATGGACTAGCCTCCGGCAGAGGAAAAGTACGCTAGAGCCCCTAGGAACCTAGGATAGATATAGGGATACCAATGTAATTACACCCTCTGCAGAGGGGTTATAAATAGCCCCTTGCCCTGGCATTGTAAGACCGTAGATTATTCAGTAATAAAATAGCGTGTTTCATTCCTGATTTCCCCACTACATTTTTTGGGTCTCCGATAACGCACCCCTTGTAGGGTGACTCTTCGGAGCCCCCCGATCTGTACTGTGGTGGTCCGTAGCCACAACAGTAACATAGTGACATTGTTCTCTAAATCCTGTTTTAATTACTGATTTTTGTAATTTAACAATGGAGCGGGACTGTAGGAACAGTGGCTCTGTATTTCTTAAAGGAAGCTACTTTTAGTATATAGTTGTCAAGATTGTTGTAAGCTGCATGGTCATTCCTATCGTGTTACCTTACTGTAGGAAGTGCAGCACCAAGATACAAGGCAACTTCGACTAAAGAGGATACTAGTAATGGAGATTTTGAGGGACGGCAAAAGAAGCTATATAGCAAATATGGTTTTTCCAAGAGCAGTTCCAAGCCAAGTTACTTTAAACCATTTGGGGTGGATTTGTCCCCTGATAACGTGGCTGTCGCCATTGTTTATTTTGTACAAGGAGTTTTAGGTCTTTCCAGACTTGCTGTCAGCTTTTACTTAAAAGATGATCTTCAGCTTGATCCAGCAGAGGTATGGAAGTGGACATCCTTGTTTGCTTTGTATGAAAATAGTTCTATACTCTTGGGAGTATGTATTTCCTACTCATTGCATGCTAACTGATGTTACGCAAGTAGAAGTATATTCCATAAGTGGAAGTTGTTAACTGGTTCCTTCTGATTAGAAAGTTGTTTTTAACCAAATAGAGGTAGGGAGGATATATGTTTCTAGATATGTGTGGTTTTGTTCCAGTTGAGCATAAGCAGTACGAGTGCATCCAATGCATTACTCTCTTAGAAGCTTTTTTTTAAGTCTTAGGCAGTATGTGCTGTCACAGAGATTAAGATGGTTCCTGTTATCTAGACTGCAGTTATATCTGGTTTCTCAGCTTTGCCATGGTTGATCAAGCCCCTTTATGGTTTTATCAGGTCTCACCAAAATACCAAATCTCCTTCCTACCATTCTTTTGTGTTGTATATACTTAATTGTGATAATATATTATTGTGATTTTCATTACAGTGATTCTATCCCTCTCTTTGGATATCGAAGAAGGTCGTACCTTATTTTATCAGGAGTATTTGGAGCAATTTCATGGAGTTTGATGGCAACAATTGTGGATGATAAATACAGTGCAGCGCTCTCTATTATTCTTGGATCTCTTGCAGTTGCCTTCTCTGATGTTGTAAGTGAGAAAAGAAAAGAAAAAATGCTCTCACAATATTTTGATTGTTCCTTTGAATTGATTATCAACAAGCTGGTGTAGTTTTTATGTTATTTTGTTTGTTTAATCATTAACATTCAGATAAGCGATAATGTTTTTTTTTTAAAGAGAACAAAGTGAATTGGTCCAGAAAAGAGAGTCTGATCCAATGCTTTCGTCACTGTTCCAAATGAAGCTCGGTTTCCTTATTTGTTAGTAATAATCATATTTAAACTGTAAGCCTTTTTAGCTCACTAAACTTTGGATTATAACTCGCTAGAATTTTCTTTATGTTTTGTCCGTTCCCTGGAGCAGCAGTCCTAGGATAAGGCATGGATACTATATGGCATGTGCTTGCCATCGTGGTATCTTTCCAAAAATGCAGACATGACACATAGCCTGATAATAGGATGATTTAAGTAATGCATGATGCTCTAATATATTCTTAACTGATTTCAAACTCTAAGAAACTCAAAATAGATCATAGGTACATTATTTATGTCAGTATGTTGTTCAAAGAACTAAACTCATTTTGGGCCTCACATGTCAAAAACAATTTCTAAAATATATCTAAAAATTAGAAGATCTGCTTCTGCACCTGATGAACCCATCTCTGTGTTTGACACATGTCGGGATACTAGTGTTAGTGCTTGTATTTTGTTTCCATAGTGCAACTGAAAATATTGCAGGTGGTTGATTCTATGGTCGTCGAGAGAGCTCGAGGTGAGTCACAGAGTACAGCTGGATCTCTCCAGTCGCTATGTTGGGGATCCTCAGCCGTTGGAGGAGTTGCGAGTGCATACTTCAGTGGTTCTCTAGTTTATACTTATGGCGTAAGGTTTGTTCCCTGGCAAAGAAACTTAATAAAAGCTAATGAAGCCTCCACGTGTGTATACAGTTCACTGATCAGGTGTTCCCCTAAATGTAGATTTGTCTTTGGTGTTACGGCATTTTTACCCCTGATGACATCTGCTGTTGCAGTTCTTGTAAATGAACAACGTTTGTCTTTGGGGGAACATTCTATCTCACTTTCAGGTTCAGGATTAATTGAGAGCTCTAAGCAGCACATCATGCAGCTTTGGACTTCAGTAAAGCAACCCAGCATTTTCTTACCCACCCTGTTCATATTCCTCTGGCAAGCAACACCACAGTCGGATTCTGCCATGTTTTTCTTTATGTATGTTCTACATACTCATTTGATCTTCTTGATTGCTCTGGACTGTTCTGTTAGATTTAGTTTTAAATCCTCTAAACACAATTTTGGAGGTACTAAAAGAAAGTTCTAATTCTAGCTCTTCACTACATATTGCATCTTCCTTTTGTTTATCTTTTATAGCCCACAATTTGAAATGAAGAGATTGCCTGCCATGCTACAATTCCATACTCAAGAATTCTGGAGTTCTAAGCCGCCTTCCTGGTTCCACCATTAGTAGTCAATTGAAGTTCTATGGGGTATAGGTACCACTATTACTAGTAGTCAATTGAATTTCCATGGGGTATATAGATTATTGCGTGGCAAAGGCTGCAGGTAACTAAATTTTTGGCATGCTTGTCACCTGTCAGTAATGTCAACAAAGTGTCCTATTAATCATATTTCTCTCTGAATTAATATATTCATGATGAGTCAAGTATGCTATGAGCTCAAATTTCTTTTTGCTAGTGGAATACATTGCAAATGCATCATTCTGCATCCACTTAGATGTTTGAAAAAAGCCTAAATACGTAAGGCAAAACTTGCCATAAATTGCTATTACTCTGTGCATACATACCTTAGAAGTTTATGTGATTGGCGTCTCTTTAAAATGGCTGAATTTTCATATGTTACCTTCTGATGAATTTCAGCACAAATAAGCTTGGTTTCACTCCAGAATTTCTGGGGCGTGTCAGGCTTGTTACATCTATTGCATCCTTACTGGGTATCGGAGTATATAATTCGTTTTTGAAGGAAGTTCCACTGAGAAAAATCTTTCTTGTGACAACAATTTTAGGTTCTGCCCTTGGAATGACACAGGTCCTCTTGTGTGCTTACTTGTTCTAGTGGTGCTGCTATAATCTTTGTTGGCAATGGCAAATCAAACTTAGTTGTGTATTTCCAGGTTCTTCTTGTCGCTGGGCTCAATAGGAAGTTTGGGATAAGTGATGAATGGTTCTCCATTGGGGATTCGTTGATTATCACAGTCCTTGGTCAGGTACAAAACACTAGTGCAAGAACTAGTTAATTTGAGGGTTAATCGTTTACAATTTTGCGGTACTTGATATTATGTACTGTATGGAGGGAATAAAATAATTTGTTTTTGTTTCACAAAAGTTTGTTGATTTGTTCAATCAGCACTTTTTTTTTTGCATTGTCATAGGTCCTTTATATGCCTACCACTCATTCTAGGATGAGTAAGGCAGATGTGTAAATAGCTGGGTAAATCTGGGTGAGATATGAATACCTGGCGATACTGCCAAAATGCCTCCTATTGCTCAAAACTAGAATTTCTATATTTGAATATAACATTCATATACATGATAATGATTCTTCAATCTGCATAAACAATTTTTAGGATTGCCGAAACCTTTTAAAAATACCAAGACATCATCTGGGCTTGGACTGTGCCTATAACATTTCTTTTCCCGCCTCTATTCGCACTCTTTTCATATAAACACCTCCCATGTCTAATTTATTCTGTAGGCTTCCTTTATGCCTGTCTTGGTGTTGGCTGCAAGATTGTGCCCTCCGGGAGTGGAAGCAACTTTGTTTGCCACTCTGATGTCGATTTCTAACGCGGGAGGTGTCGCCGGCGGTCTGGTTGGTGCGGGTCTAACTCAGCTTTTGGGAGTCACCAAAGACGACTACGGAAATCTAGCTCTGCTGATTGTCGTGTGCAATCTCAGTTCCCTGCTGCCCCTGCCTCTCCTGGGTCTCCTCCCAGACGAATCACCTGATTCAGATATTGGGCGAACAAAAGTCGATTGAAGTACTTCTCCCTCCATGCATCGTTCTCAAGCTGCAGCTGACCTGGGAAGTGCACTGCCGAGCGTGAGCACCCCTGCAGAAGGTCGTCCAGGCGACCAAGACGACCATGGATAAAGTGGAGACCAACTACTTATCTAGCCGCATCAGTAAGGATTCATGCTGGTTTGCAAAAGAACATGGAGGCCGGAGCGTACTGCTACTTGTACAAATGCATTTTTTTTATAAAAAAAAATACATTATAGAATATGGAGCGAAGTTACAAACCGTTAAGAAGACTTGTTTATATGTAACTTCATGTGTAGTACCTACGTCCATGAAGACAGACGAGTAGCACCTTTTGTGCATATGAACAGTGCAAGATTAACTACTCAGTTTTTAGATTTTCATTATAAGGGAAGTTTTTTTTTTTGCGAGGATAAGGGAAGAATTTGGTATTGAAATTTTGCATGTTTACGTAAATATATGCGTACTACGTCCACGAAAATTCATGGGCCCACCTTAATGGACCCTAACTTTCCGGCTGGCTGGATTGAAGAGACTTCTATGCTCTTCCTTCTAGTACAAGTTGCACAAATCTTGAAGCAAGCGAAGGGGTAAGTAATCACCATCTACCCTTCATTCATGCTTTAATAGTTGTGCAACTTTTAAAAGGAATAGCATAGAAGCACCTCTCTGGATTGAATCATGGCAAGATAATTTGGTAAAAAAAATAACTGGCGAGAGAGATGATCTGTCATCATTCAGGTGAGACAGTGATAAAAAATTAAGTGAAAAACTGGGTGTAAAAAACAAAGAGAAAAGCAACTCAAATGTATATGAACGTCGTGCGCTATCCTATCCGTCCAGAGTGCTCCGAGATCTGTGCAAGGCATTGAGATTATCTAAGGTGGTGCGGCGTTTGTTTGATCTTGAAAGTTTGCGTCAATCTCGAGACATAATTCATGGCGACGACAGTACATGGATATCCAGAGACACGTGGGAAAATCATTCTCGGGAGAGAGAAAAAATGCATGATTGACGCTCAGATCTTGTTTGAGAGGTTTATTTTTTATTGGAGTGAATTTTTTGGCTCATCTACATTGATTCTAATTTAAAATAGACCTCTCTAATAAAGCTTCGGCTTATTTGGGAACTCTTATCCCGGCCGGGATCCCAGCCTATTTCCGCGGGTGGGAATCCATTGGGCTATTTTTCCTGGGGCAAATATAAAGTGTGTTTGGATGCCCACCCGATGGGGATTTCTTGGCCCAACCCCTACCGTTTTCACGGGGGGAAATTCCTCCACTCCTGAGGTCGGGCTAGGTTTCCCCGTCGCTCGCGCCGCCTCCTCTCGTAACCACACCTCCTTGGCGACCATGCCCCCCCTCCCCTGAGTCCTGCTCCTCCCCAAACCCTAGCCCCTAGCGTCCAGCTCCTCCCCCAGTGTCCTCGACAACCTCCTCCCTCTCGGCCGAACAATTCTTCTCACTCGTGTTCCTCGCGCGACGAAGCTGCTGCTCCCCTTTCCCCACCGCCTCCGCGTGGAGCCCCTGCGTGCCCCGCCCGACTGCCCCAAGCTCCCCAAGCCGGCCTCCATCCTCTCCGACTAGTGTCTCGTCCACCGCCCCATCCTCGCGTTCGGCCGCCAGAACGACCCCAGCGAGGCAGCCCTCCTCACCCGTCGCTCCATCTACTCCAAGTCTCCATCTGCACTCGCCAACCGCTACTTCGCCTTGCCTCACTGAAGCGCAGGTAATGCCCCTCCCAAGTCGCCAGATCTTCATCGCAACATCCGTGAATCTGGGGTGGGTTAGAACTTGTTGCCAGGTAATACTTTGTGCTCAGTTGCTTCAGATCTGTGTTCTTGTTATCAGAGGCTTTGTGTTGTGCAATACATAAATAAGCTAGTTCAATTGCTTAATTAGAACAGTCCTAGTGTACACGGTTTTAATTTCATCAATGGTCAGCTCAATACATACATACATACATACTCTGTTTAAGTCAATTGTTCCATTTATCATGAATTTGCAACAATAATATTCCAAATGCTCTTTTACATGTTCAAGTGAAGTGTCTCCATAAGCGTTTATCGTCTCAGGATAGTCCATAACTTTTGGCTGGAAGTGACACTTTATTGTCAAATAGTGAGAACGATGATGCTATTGTTGTTATTAGTGAGAACAATAATCTATTTCATGGTAAAAAACACACCAAAAAAACATAAGTGTAACATCATCAGTTTCGCTTTCTAGGAAAAATCTAATTTAAATTATTTAAATTCAAAAAATTGGAGTTTCCTTGGTGTTTATGTTAACCTGGCATCCTTTCCCATCCAAAATCGGGATTTAATTCCCTTCCGTTCGAAAAATCGAATTTCCAGATTCCCGCCGGTACCCGAAATTTCACCCGAGTCCGAAAATGCTCCAAAAATCCCGAGATCACTTCAATTATGTCCCAAATATTCCAAAATAATTTTTGGAATGATTCCCCGGATTTTTGGACCTCCGCCCATATTTTATCTCGCGCGGCTTTCGTTTAATGCCCGCAATTCGCTCCTGAATATTCAAATCGACAAATTTCATCCAAATTCCGCGAAACTAATTTTATTGGGTTCTAAATATTCCAAAATGGTTATAAGAATTTTTCCGGAATTTTTAGACCATTTTTCCTAATTTTTCCCTAGGGCGATTCATTTACGTAACTCTCGGCCAATCGGAGCTTGCCACGTGTGGTGCTACAGTGTTCATCTTCTACCTTGGAATGGCAATGGACAGAACATGAGCTTCAAGCTCATTCATGGCTTCCCTCTCCCTTAATTGCTCATAACTCCTCCATCACACCTCCAAATCGTGAACCGCCGGATCCGTTGAATCCGTAACGGCGTCCTCTTTCCATTCCCCACCATCAATAGCCCGGGATCTCGCTGGAATTTGAACCGTCGGCCAAAAACCGAAATGCACATAATTGCCATTTACTCAGCCGTTTCAACTCCAAACGACGTGCTTCCACTTCTCATCTCTCCGTATAGAAGTCCTCCTTCCGGTGGTAGCACCCTCTTGTTGTCTCCTCCACTCATTTGCCCGCTAGATCAAGAAAAACCGGCGTCGAGCCATATTTTCGGGTGTTCTTCGTGTTCATCCTTGTTCCTCCCTCTCCGGTGGGTCAATCCTCATGCCGCTTGTTTCTTTGTGATCGTGTGGGAGTCTAGTTTCTAATTCATCCATCAATTTTAGGTTCCATCAAGGATTGAAGACGAATTTCACGTTTTTGTCACTTCGGCCGGAGCTCCGTTTTTCGTCGAATTCGCCGTCTCCGGTGAGAAGTGAGGCAATTCCTTGATTTTATAGGTTCCTTAGGATGTCCTCTAGATGATCCATCTTTTTGTTTTGCAAAGTTTCATGCGAAATTGTGCAAAAATTCGAGTTTTAGAGAAAAAAACGGTTCTCTGTTTTTTTTGGGCATCATCAGCTTGTGCCACGGCCAAGACGCGCTGCGTTCGCCCCCCGCCGTCGGCCAGCCCCTTCGCCGCCACCACCCCCCTCCCTCCAAGCTTGGTCCTTTGCCACCATAGCCATGGCTATGGCCAAAGCTAGAAGAAGCTCACCCCTCTCTATGACAAGGGCCCCACATGGCATAGACCCAAGCCCATTCCAAAAATCAGAAAAAAAAATAGAAAGGGAATATTCCGAGGAATATTCCCTCGTTTTCCAATTTTCCAATTTTCGAACTTCGGAAGCTCATATCTTTTCCATCCGAACTCCGATTGACTCCGTTCAAATTCCTAAATTCATCTAAAATCAATACCTACCTGCCAGTACTACTTTTATAATTTTTGGATTTTATTTATTTTCTTGTATTTATTTGTTGTCTCGTTTTGCGCGTAGCCGAGGAGCAGTCCGAGTCCGCCGACCCACACTTATTGAAACTACACACGGCCTAATCACACAATCCCAACAATAACCCAAACAACACAGCAACCATTTTAGTCAACAACAACAAGACTTGCTCCAATAGTCTAAATAAATTTGTGCTACTTCTCTGATCCCCAATTCTCTGCACAAACGATAGCTTCGTAGTGATTACTGGACGCTGGATCTAAGCCTACTCAAACGATTATATGTCCTGCATCTACCAACAGCTCGGTTGGTTCATCATTTCAGCACTCGTTTGATCTAGATAACATGTAACAACAATCAGGGAGGAGAAAGAACAAGTTAAGACATTACCATCCATCTCATCCTCGAGGCCAAGCGTGAGAGCGAGGCGTGGCATCTGCCTGCGCCACAAGAAGCTCACAACAATCCTCCTGTACAGCTCCCTGTCCTCCTTCTCCGCCACCGCGAAGGTCGCCACATGCTGCAGGAACGCGTGCGCGTCCGGCGGCTTGGCGCCCTCCACCCCACCCTTCCGATCGACTGCCTCCTTCCACTCCGCTGCCATCCCGCGCGCCCTGTCGTGCGCCGCCTGCGGCACCATCGGGCGCACCGCCGATGTCCGGTCCGGATCGGCTAGCCGCACCACCGCCTCCAATATCGGCCACGCACGCCCACGCCAAGTCGGTGGGCGACCTCACCGCCCGCTTGTCCACGGAAACACCTCGGAGACCGCGTCCATCACGAACCTCGCCGGATCGACGCAGCCGCTTGAGCGCATCCCACTTCCGAAGTCGTCCACCTCCTTCCGCCGCGACCACGGCCGAGGAAGGCCGCGGAATTCATTCTCGAGCAGAGCGACTGAGGCCCTCGGAGATGCCGCGGCGTCGGAGGGGGAGCCGTGCGCGCCGAGCCCCTCGGCTAGGAGTCCAAAGTGAGAGCGCGAGCGAGACGGAGCCTTCGATGGAGAGCTCCGCGGCGGTCGAGCGCGCGGAGGTGTGGACATCGAGGACGCGCGCTTGGAGCGGAGCGTCTCGGAGCGGGCGAGAGGCGGCGCTCTAGGGAGCCGGCGTGCTCGGTGAGTCTTTGTACTGGCCGCGTCGCATTCTTCTTGCCGCTCGGCTCAGCTGGCCATCCTCATCGCCTCGCCACGGCTGCGTCATGGGTTGGTCGGTCGGTCGGACGGTGGAAACCCTAGACGCTCCGCCCGATATCTGAAACGCTAGCGCTAGTATTTTTCGGGGTTTGGAGTGGGGAGGAAAGGGAAAGGGAAGAAGAGAAAACTAAAAACGAGAGAGAAGCGACGGGGTGGGAAACTGGGAATAAAGCAAGAGGGGAGGACGTACGGAAGGTACGGGACAATGGCAAGACGACGCGTGGCTTTGGCGCCAGTACAAGGTTGTCGCGGGAAAGATTGGCTGGGTTTTCTATAGCTACACACTGAGAGCAGAAGGGTTTGCCTCGGGCCCATCTATCGATGAGGTGGGTTGCACGCGGCGGGGGTGTGGTGGGAGAGAAGCTTTGGGCATAGATTCATTTTTTTAGTGGGAAAGCTGGAGGTGTGCTGTGGTAGAGGGACTAGAGTAGCGGGGACTGGGGAGAGAAGGAAACCGAAACCGAAAAAGTAATATTAAAATTGAAAATTTAAAAATATCGAGTCAAAAATTACTGAAAAATTGTTAAAAACCGAATGGTTAAAAATTTGAAAAAATTTAAAAAATAATAAAAAATCAGTCGGTTTGTATGTTTTTCGGTACAAACCTATCGGTTTTACATCTATAATTTTTTTTTGAATTAGACCGGTTTTGAATGCTAAACCGGGTCACGGGTGCATGCGAGGTGATTCGAGATGTTTGCTCCGGACAAATTCTAAATTTCCTTTTCAGTTTATAGTTTATTATTTTATAAAATTTAAATTTTGATAAAATCTCATTAATTTTAGAGAAAATTGGGACAAAATTCAAAAAGGAAATTCAAATTTGGAATATTTTCGACTGAAATTTCCGAAATTTCGTTCGAAATCTCGGTAAATTTCAACTGAACGAAAAATAGTTCAAATGACGTCAAAAATTTTTTGTAATTTGTTTGGATGGTCCTGACATATCACTAATATTCTCATAAAAATTTCAGATTATGATCAAGCTGAGATTTTTTTTAAAAAAATCTAACAGTGCTATTGTATTAATAAAAGGTTGACCAACAAATTTCAACTAAATAGAAAATGATGCAAACCATATTAGGAACTTTTTAATTTTTGTGTGAATGGTTCTGACACATACATAAAATTTTCATAAAATTTTCAGATGATGATGAATCTTGCAGAATTTTCAAAAATTCAGACAGTGCTATTGAATACTGACCGACAAATCTCAACATAATGAAAAATAGTTCAAACCACGTTAGAACATTTTGAAATGCCTTATTCCTTGGAGTCTATGTATTAGGAATTTCTTATGATGGACTCAGAACTGCAAGTGTGTTAGAAGTGCACACCAGACCCAATTTCAACGCCTGAACCTATTCAGCAATTCTATGAATCCCCTCAGGCTTCGATCAAAGCAATCTGATAACTTGGCTTCATACTCCCTGTCTAACAATATGTTGGATGAGTTGATGTTGAGGTGCTATTCCTGAGGATTGCAATCTGTTGTTCTCCAAAAAAATGTCTAACAATATACGACTTGACCTTGATGTGCTATTCCTGATGATTGCAATCTGTTATTCTCCAAAAAAAATGGAATGTTGGCCAGGATCAATCCCTGAACTTCCTGCACGCCAAGCAAGGGCGAAACCAACTGAGCTACATACACACCTTTTTTCATTGTATATAAGAATATAATTTGAATATATTTGGCGGTAGGCTACTTCCTGGACGCGAAGAATCCGGTCTTAAAAGGTTAAATCCGGTCAAATTGTCCTCTATTCTCGTTAAAATTTTTGAACTTTCGGTGAAATACGCCGAAATTTAAATATATTGTAGCAATCCAATTTTTTTAAAAAATTTAATTCTGCTGGGATTTGGAATCCCGGAGGGTTGAAATCCGAGATTTCTATCCTTGCTACGGTCAGGAAAAAGAGTCAATGTGCTCCAGGACTTGCCGTAGAAATTATGCAGACGTTTTCTTCTTCTTTGGACTGCAACTTCCTATCATGGCAAATGGATTAGTTAATTTGATTCTTTAATTTTCCTATGTCTGGTTAATGACAACGCAACTTTGTTAATGGCTTGGTTGGCAGGCGAGGTTTCACGTTGTCCTCCTTGTTCAGTGTCAGCAAAGCTTGGGCAAGTATTTATTGAATAAAACAATCAGGATTCAGGACATGGGGGAAGAAACTTGATCTATACGATTTGTTCATCATCTGAGACCATTTACCCCAGCAGCAACCTTACAGCAGATTTTTTTAAAAAATAATATCATTTTTTATTCAAATTGCAAAATTATACTTCTATTCAAAAAAATTACAAAAATATACCTCTATCGCCATTTGAATTGGCGACTGACGACAGAGACCTTAACCTTATCAACTAAATGAATATACGACAAAATAATCCGTCTCTATCGCCAATTGAAATTACGACAAAATGTCTTATCACCAATTGAAATGACTACAGAGTCTGTCGATATTTCAAATGGCAACAGAGGTATATTTTTGTAATTTTTTTGAATCGTGGTATATTATTGCGATTTGAATAAAAAAAGATATTATTTTAAAGGAAAATTCCCTTACAGCACACGGTACAGCAGAAGCGATGGTTCGGTCTTTCGCCAGCACCCAGGGACATTGTTCAGCACAGAACAGTTTCAGAGTTAATCCAACTTACAGCTTGACAATGGCAGTGGCTAACCTTTGCTCACATTCTGTCCTAAGAATTAACAAGGCTTTATCTAGATCCCTGTCCTAAAATGTAACCTACTCCTTTCGAAGTAATACAGTAATTCAACAATGGAATATAAATGAACGGGGGCTACATGGAAAGAAATCCTATGGCTGCTTTCATCACGAGTATGTCGTGTAATTTTCATCTCCTGGCGGCTGCGTGCAAGCGCACATTAAACAAGATACATAAGTTTGCAGCAATTCAGTAACCCGCTTAGGCTGTGAATTCTTCCTGGTTACCTCACTCTGACAAACCATTAGGAGCTTGGTTTTTGATACGGTACACCACCTTGGTAGCCTGCTGTTTCTTCTCATGCTGTAATCTCGAGTTATCCTGCTTAGGCTGTCTATCCGTAGCCGTACTCGGATCCTGCTTGGCAGGTACACCCATCTGGCCTCCGCTTATTTGCTTGCCAATCCAGGTACTGGGAGGTAATGGTGGTGGAGCCCCATGTACTGGTTGCTGCTGCGGAAATCCGGCATTTTGGACGGGTCGCAGCTGCGGAAATCCGGCATTTTGGATGGGTCGCTGCTGCGGAAATCGTGTGCTTTGGACAGGTCGCTGCGGTGTAAAACTGCCATTCTGCATGGGCTGCTGGGGTGGGAATCCGGCATAGTGATTAGGATGTGGCTGATTAGGGAAATATCCAGAATTCTGTATCCTGTTATTTTGATGCAACCTTGGCCCATCTTGGATTGTAAGTTTCGACATCCCTGAATGGATGCCACCATCATGGCTTCGGGAGTTTGGCCGTTCTAGTATCTGCACATTCTGTCTGTTGGGGTGGGCGTCACCAAAGAACTGAGGCCGAGGGTTAGGAACGCTTCTGGACATGTGTGTATGGTATGAATTATCCACAAAACCCCTCTCATATCCCATCGGTCCAGCAGGCCTTGATCTGTTTCCAGGGCCATAGGATGCACCCCTGTATGGCATGTCAATCAGCCCAGCAGAGTGGCTGGATTTTATCTGCAAGGAGTTTTTCACCAGACGGTGTGCAGCTTCTCCTAAGACAGAACCTGACAGAGCTCCGGAAACCTGAGGCCTGGAATTAGAAAAAGATTTACAATGAGAGCAGAAATACCACGCTACAACTAATGAAAAAAGGCTGGTTATTCCATGAAAAAAATAAATTAATCCATCTTTGTCAAAATAGCATGTAACTATACAAAGTATTTGATTCAAATGTAACGGCCAGCAGTTTCTGAATTCTTTCTAGTGTAAATGAAATGGTTGAGCCAGTCATACCTTTCTCTTGGTTGTCGACGGCTATTATCTTCATGCCACAGCACAGGGAAGGGTTTGAAATCACTAGGTTTCAATATCTACAAAAAGGTACACTATGTTGGTCCATGAATTTATTTAACCATACAAACATAAAAGGATAAAAAAATATAAACAATTAAAAGAGCAATAAAAAATTTCACATAAACAAAATATTAAACCCCCTTTGCTTCACATTATAGGTCGCTGCCTATAATTTGCATGCAGTCAAACTTTATGCCTTTATCCACTAGTAGTACTGTAGTATACAAAAATACTTAGATTGGTTACATGAAAATAACATCACTTAGCTTGGTTACATGAAAATAACATTACTAGATTTGTCAGAAAAAAAATTCAGTAAAAGTACAGCTTCGTAATGCTTTGATGACATAACATTATGAAAAACAATGGTTGAGTGACTCAAATATGCATCTTCGAGACCATGAAAAGTTAAAAACGCCATATAATATGAAACAGATGAGTAAGCACAAAGGATACCCATTACTTTAGCTTATTAGCCAAGTCAGAAACTCCACCATTTACCCCAAAAGAAAAGGTCACTCTTGTTTGTATTTGCCGATGTCAAAAAGGTTGAACTAGAAATGAACTGGCTTTTATTATTAAGAAAATAGACAAAGAGATATGCTTATGTTTTCAGGTCTCTAGGAAGTATGGATTATCCAACTAAATGCATATAGGGTTAGGAAATACTTTTGCAGGTATAATGACCCCCTCTGGAGGCTCCGGGATGTGTTTGTGATGCTGAGGATTAAAATAGGTAGCATTCCTGAAAAGCAAAATTAGAAGGGCAAGATAGCACTTGAAGATTTTTAATGGTGGCTTTTATATTACAATATGCTTTTACATATTAAGATACTTACAAAACTCTATTATGGGCAATTCCATTTAACCCCTTAACTGGAGACATTACAGAAATGCTGTACCAGTTCCTTTCAGATAAGGAAAGGAATCCATTCATTCCACCGCTGCAAACAGGAGGGAAATATATCCAACGCTGTCAGTGGTTATCAAGAGGAACATGATCACCAAGAACAAAATATCCATAACAATGTATGCAGCATTTCTACTGACCTAGCAGCAGGGTCAATGGGAATAACATACGAAGGATCTGGTATTGATAACTGAGAGTACATCTGATACAGGAAGGCAATCTGAGCAGCTAATGGATGAGTTTCCCGCACATACAGTATATCAAACATTGTCCTATTCCTGAATCTTTCTTCTTCCTGCAAAAAGTGGGCAACAATATAATGAACACACTGAACAACCAAGGTAAACTTAAAATCCGAGAACGTTAACATAGAAGTATCCTAAAATACAACTCAAAGAAAAATAAGAAGCCTAGAGCATGGATATAAAAGGATCCTAAAATCTACATACTGTCAATGTGTCTTCAAGTTTCCGTGTCTCCGCAAGCAGACGCCTTTCATCAATAAAAGGCAACTTTGCAATACCCTGGATAGAACAAAACTACATAAATGAACCTGCATGCAATAATTGAACCAGTTGCCTGGAACAAGGAAAAATAATCCATTCATTGAATTACCTGCCATGCAAAACGTTTTCCATTCATGTCTATCTCGAAATCTGCAGTTGAAATGGGAAGGCATCATGGAATGATGCAATGAGTAAAGATTTCACATATACGCACTACCATCCTATACATGAAGTCCTGAGAAAAAGGGCCTATGTTATATCCTTAACTCTACAGTACAGTCAGTACTTCAAATATTTTGTAATTTTTAAACATTTTCACTATGCATTAATCGTTAGATAAGAGATGGTGGTACCTTTAGGATAGAAAGACTTCAACGTCGAATTTGAATCAGCCATTAAATCACCATAGTACTTTGGCAATGCATTGGAGCTACAGAAGAATAAATAGTGAATTTCATCTTATAACCCATGATATTTTCCACTCTTCGAATCCAAATAAGGAACAGGTTCAATAGCATAGGGAATAACAAACCTAGCAGCTGGCAGTGTTCCCATTAGTTGATCAAATGGCTTGAAAGGTTGGCCCAAGAAAAAAGTAATCTCCAATTCAGCCAAGCCTTTCAAATCAGATGCAAAAGGCGCATAATGGTATGGATAGAACCTGTCATGGATGAAAAAACTCAAGTTGATGGTTAATACCAAACACAAGAAAGTGCTACTGAGAAGCTTTGTCTACCTAGCTGTGTAATTGCTATATCCAACTGACCAGGACCATCAGGTATGTATGTTGATGTGACAGGTGGAAATTATTTCTGAAAACATGAGTGGTTTAATTACTATGACCTTTTGACTAATATCTGCATGTTATCAACGCCGAAAGCATCAGGGATTAAGTATCAGCAAAACGATCTCAATACTAGAACCATATGTATATGTAGCGCCTATTGGGGATTCTACAGCTGCAGCATAAGTTGTGCAGAAGACAAATAACAGAAGCGCTTGACATCATCACATAGAGCAGGAGTATCATTTCGATTTCATGATTGGCAATCCAAACAAGAATGAATTGATTTACACCAAGTTACAGAACAATATTGTTCAAATGGCAATTATTTTACTTTAGTAAGATACTAAGATTTAAAATTGTTCATGTGGATGTGTTGCTATAACTAATCAGATAATTGAGAATCTCCATCGTAAAATCAATAAATAGGCAATAGGTCGCTTGAGTATGTTTATGGAGTGAAGAATATTTAGCGAGCCTTAAGATAATTTTTAGGCCAGAAATAGTTAAGACGACTTGCAGAAAGATCAAGTGGTGTGTTCTCTACCATGAGAAAGAATAGTTACACATCCTCACAGAATACAGTCAATAATTACCTACCACTGCCATGAACAAACACCTTGATAGTAGTATCTCATAACCCAGCAAAGACCTTCCACATATTTCAGGACCTGAAACATGGATAATAGATAGTTTAAAGTCCAAATAAAAGATCGGTGGATTCAAGGTGAATGGCAGATAGCATACCACATGTTCCTACCAAAAACATGTACAAATTTGACTATGACTCTAAACGGTAACCTAGTACCTTTTTAACATAACATATGAATTAGATCAGCTGATAAAAATAACAGACCAAAAAAATTCCAATTGATGCAGATATATACAATAGATTAGCTAATACCCAACTTCTGAAGTATTATCATTGAACATCAGAAATTTTTACATGGAAATTGGTAGGCAGGATAACTTGACCTATAGTCCATTCTCTATAGATTCACGAGTAAAAAAAACACTTTAAATTCAATCAATTCATACATGAATAATTACTGACAAACCAATCTGAGAACATTTTAAATCAAGTTTAGTGTTGATTGTAAACAAAGTCAGATCCAATCGTTTTAGTCCATTGGCCAATATGACAGCCACCAGTGCCAATACAGCGGGTGGTTTGTTGCAGTTGGTAAATTGTCATAGAATCATGTAGCTTCTTGCTGCAAGACCAAAAACAACATCTAATTGCCAGTGACCTAACTGTTTTAGAACACTGAACGATCCATGTTGGTCTAATTGATTTTATTGCTCTTATTATTAAGGGCAACACATTCATGATGTTGCTACTTGCTATAGATAATAAAATATTACTTTAGATTATTTATTTTCTGGCATGTAAGATCTAGTCATATATCCGCATGTCAAATTCAAATAAAGGAAGAAGCACGTGGACTGATGTTAGATGGTAATGCTTGGTCATTAGTTTATGGATTACTGCCACTCCAGAAATCAACAGCTAGCAAGAAGACTCACAACATCTCTCCGAACTTGGTCAGTGGGTTTCAATTCTGCCTCTTCTTTAAACTTCTCAGCGTAGTACCTATCTGCGTATCCTGACTCTCCTAGTTTTACCTGAAAGGGTGACAGTGAAACAGAATCAATAAGCAAAAATTACAAAAGAACTTTCACGCTTCCAACTCATTATCAGCAGAGAACCAAAACACCAGCAATTACTAATTGAACAGATTCTTTGGCATTTTAAGGAAAGGGCAATTGCCAAAGACTGCCACTAAGAACCCTTGGAGCTACCATCTATGAAAATATTGTGACATAATATACTGAGTATACAGCGCTTACTCCATAAAAACAATATATGCAATGATGAAATGAAGACACAAAGTTGAACAAACCAGAAAGTCATTAGCCCCATGTTACAGTGCTCGGTGGATCAGAACTGCCAAATGGCTAAGCCTCTGTAGCTAGGTGGAAGATACTTCTCCGTTTCGCTATATTTGTCCACAGCCCACTATGCACAGAGACCAAGGAAACACTAAATCCAAGAAATAGTTAATGAGAAATGACAAAACATACCCCTATTAAATGACATAACATTGTTAGACAATATCCTGTTATATAGTCTGTTAGCCTTGTATAGATATTGTCTAATATAGGCTCTCTCTTTATACCCTCATGTACATGTATATATACTGGCCCATTGGCCTCATGTTGAATACAAGTGCTATTCGAGCTTTTTTTACTACACATGGTACTCTTTCTCAGTTTTTGCTCATGCTCAAAATGGTGTGGCTGAGCGCAAGCACCGTCATCTTCTTGAAACAGCTCATGCTCTTATGCTTGCTTCCGTTGTTCCACCTCACTTTTGGGGTGAGGCTATTTCCACTGCCACCTACTTGATCAATATCCAACCTTCTTCTGCTCTTAAGGGTGAGATTCCAGTGGAACGTCTTTGTGGCATGCCTCCTGATTATTCTGGATTTCGCCTTTTTGGGTGTGTGCGCTATGTTCTTCTTGCACCTCGCCAGCTCAGTCTGTTGAGTGCGTCTTTCTGGAATACAGTGCTGAGCATAAAGGATATTGTTGTTGGGATCTTGTTGGCCGACGGATGCGGATCTCACGGGATGTCACTCTTGATGAGTCTCGTCCCTTCTACCCTCGTTCTTCTTCCTCTCCTACATCTCTTGTTGAGCCACTGTCTTTCCTGATTTTTTCTGATCCTCCAGTTGTCACTTTTCCTCTTTCACAATCGGCGTCTTTTTTATCGCCGGTTTCTTCACCACCGACCTCTCCTCCAAAGGTTTCTTTAGATATTGTTCCTTCCTATCCTCTATACTGCACTCGTCGCCCATGAGTTGAGGAATCTTCTGATGTGCCATCTTCTTCTTGTAATGAGCCATCTTCTTCATTGTCTCCTCCTCGTTATGCTCTTCGCGGTCGACAATCTATTCAGCCTCCTGAGTGTCTTGGCCTTGTTGGTGCAGCTCTGGCCAAGCCGACTTCTTACCGTAATGCTTTTATTCATCAGGAATGGTAGCATGCGATGGCGGAGGAGCTTGCTACACTTGAGCGCACTGGCACGTGGGATCCTGTACCACTTCCTCCACGTGTCCGTCCCATTACATGCAAATGGGTCTATAAGACCAAGACTCGCTCTAATGGTTCTCTTGAGCGCTACAAGGCTCGTCTTGTGGCGCGTGGTTTTCAGCAAGAGCATGATCGTGATTATGATGGGACTTTTGCACATGTGGCTCACATGACCACTGTTCGCACTCTACTTGTTGTGGTCTCTGTCCGTGAGTGGTCCATCTCTTAGCTTGATGTCAAGAATGCCTTTCTTAATGGTGAGCTACATGAGGTCTATATGCAGCCACCACCGGGATATTCTGTTCCTGAGGGCATGGTTTGTCAGCTTCGTCGCTCTTTATGGGCTTAAGCAAAAGCCCCTCGTGCTTGGTTTGAGTGTTTTTCTTCTGTGATCACTGCAGCTGGTTTTTCTGCAAGTGCTCATGATCCTGCACTCTTTGTTCACACTTCTTCTCGAGGTCAGACTCTTCTCCTTCTATATGTTGATGACATGATTATTACTGGAGATGATTCTCAGTATATTGCCTTTATAAAGGCTCGTCTCAGTGAACAGTTTCTCATATCCGATCTAGGTCATCTTCGCTACTTTCTTAGGATTGAGGTTTCTTCTACATCTGAGGGTTTCTTTCTCTCCCAAGAAAAGTATATCCAGGATCTTCTTGATTGTGCTTCTCTCACTAATCAGCATACAGTTGAGACTCCCATGGAGCTCAATGTTCACCTTCGATCTACTGATGGTGAATCTCTTGAGGATCCTACTCGCTATCGCCATATTGTTGGGAGTCTTGTTTACCTTGGTGTCACTCGTTCTGACATTTCGTATCCAGTCTATATCTTGAGTCAGTTCGTTTCAGCTCCCACTCAGCTCCACTATAGTCATCTTCTTCGTGTTCTACGATATTTTCATGGAACTATCTCTTGCCGTCTTTTCTTTCCACGCTCCAGCTCTTTACAGCTCCAGGCATACTCTGATGCTACTTGGACTAGTGATCACTCTGATCGTCGGTCTCTGTCTGCTTACTGTGTTTTTCTTGGTGGTTCTCTCATTACTTAAAAAAGATTAAAAACCAGACAGCAGTTTCTCGTTCAAGTGCTAAGGCTGAGTTGCGAGCTATGACTCTTTTGACAGCAGAGGTTACCTGGCTACGATGGTTACTTGAGGATTTTGGTGTTTCTGTTTCTACACTGACTCCTCTTTTATCTGACAGTACATGAGCTATCAGCATTGCTTGAGATCCAGTAAAGCATGAGCTCACAAAGCATATTAGTGTTGATGCTTCTTATATGCGATCACAGGTACATGATCAGGTTGTGGCTCTTCAGTATGTGCCTTCAGAGTTCCAGTTGGCAGATTTCTTCACGAAGGCACAAACTAGAGTTCATCATAACTTTTATCTCTCCAAACTCAGTGTTGTAGATCCACCATGAGTTTTGAGGGGGGTGTTAGACAGTATCCTGTTATATAGTCTGTTAGCCTTGTATAGATATTGCCTAATATAGGCTTTCCCTTTATACCCTTATGTACATGTATATATACCGGCCCATTGGCCTTATGTTGAATACAAGTGCTATTCATAACAAACACAACCACTTAACCTCTTCCAAAACATTTAAGTAGGGGTAGGTAGTGGAAAAATTGCAATAACTACGCTTAAGATTCCCTCAATAGACAAATATACTAAAATGGATACTCCCAAGGGCATGGACAAATATAGTGAAACGGAGGGAGTACTGGGCAATGCAGAGTATGATGCTTTAAAGCTATGGGTAAATTCTAAAAAGAGAGAATGAAGTGCCCCGGGTAATTAGAGGGAGTAACCACTAGTGCTAGCAATAATTAATCAAGCTGCTAAGTAATGTAACAACTAATTAATCTGCTAATTAGAGTAACCGAATTGCAAAAGAATTTAAAAGTGCGAGTAAAGCGAATAGAGATAGAATGAGGTTGCCGTCAGACCCGCAGGCGAAGGTATTGATCACCGAGATACCAGACCCGTAAGGGTTGAATCGGTACCTCTCGCTAGATCGGTTCATCATCCGGCAGCCCGTAACTTACCTGTACGGATTGCGGGTATCCGTAGCAGCCTTTCCCTCAATAGATAACCTCTGAATCACTGCGTTACCCAGTAAGCACACCTTTCAAAGCCCTGCACTGCCCAAGAGAGAGCACCCCAGCAGTAAAGTATTATATTTCCCAGCCAGCAGCACCCGTGGCAGCAAGGGAAGAGCCAGCAGCACTCGTGGCAGCAAGGGAAAGACATGCAGCAGCAGGCAACACTCGTGGCAGCAAGGGAGGAGGCTTGGCTGCCACCCACCCCTCTCCTTCCCCTTTATAGCAAGCCAGCAACCACACGTCCTCAGTTCCAGGCAACAGCAAACACACACAGTCCAGTGAGAGAGCGCAAGAGAGCAAGGAGCAAGGGGCCAGAGCCGAAGGTCCTCAAGAAGCAAGAACCAGGAGAAGGGTCCGAGCCGGGAGGAGGAGACAAGCCACAAGGCGCGACCGAACCAGAGGCAAACCACAAGACGATCCGAACCGGAGGATCACCAAGCCCACTGAACCGAGCAAGGAGCAGAAGCAAGGAGGTCCCCCAAGACGAACTGAACCACGAAGGGTCCCCAAGAGCAGCAAGAACCGAACAGCACCAACCTCTTCTTCCTTCGACCAAAACCGAGCCAACAACCTTCAGGTGCACCACCATTAGTAGTAGCGAGCTACTTTTTAGTGCACTGATTAGATTGATGAACTCGTGGCCTCAGTAGTGTTCTAGGGTTGCTAGATTTAATCTGCCGTCCCGCTAGAACCTCCCCATCATTGACCCAAATCTTGCAAGCAAAACCGAAGGAAACGAGTAGAACGCAAGAACAGCAGACCAAGTAGTATCCATTCTTACTGTTGAACCCTAGAATGCGAAATCTTGAGTAGAAAACGAAAACCAGCTAGAATAGCAGTATTCTGTTCTTATCATGTCAACTGGAAGTGCCAAATCAAAGTAAAACAACCAGCAAAAGAGGCAACCAATAGATCAAGTAATGCTTGTTCTTATACGCTTTAGAAGAGAAATTAAGGGAGAAGGAGATGTGATGAAGCGGTAGTGAGGTAGTAGTAGAGCGATAAAGGAGAGGACCAGGAGTAGCCAGCGGCCTGCTGCGCCCGGCCGGCTCAGCAGAAGAGAAGGCCAGGAGAGGCCGGCCATGGCGTCGACCATGGCAAGAGGCGACTGGCGGCGCGTCGCCACCTGGCCGGCGGCAGGAGGAGTCGCCAGGGAGCACTCAAGTGAGGAGGCGAGAGAGGTAGGGGAGGCGAAGAAACCGAAGAGGGCTGCAGTGAGGCCTTGGTCGAGCAGAGGAAAATAAGAGCAGAGAGAAGAGAAAAGAAAGGGGAGAAGAAAAGAAAAAGAGAAGAGAAAAGGAAAAAGAGAAAAGGAAGAAAAGAAGAGAAAAGAAAAGAAGAGAAAAAGAAAAGAAGAGAAAAGAAAAGAAAAGAAAATAGGAAAAATGCATAACCTAATTCTCTCGTACATCTACGTAGGCTAAAATGCCAGATATCTGAATCGTAGGGAAAATGGTATTTTAATTTCTAAAAGCCCGAGTAATAACTAAAATCTGTAATTGGTTAAATCTGGTATAATTGAATTACTGTATTACTTGCTTGCTAAAGTATTAATACCATGGGTAAATTAATGGGTTAGATTAGAAAAGGAAGTTAGGCAGTATTATGGAATTAATACCTTGGTCATCTGTCAGGACCCGACCAGAATCAATCCGACCCTCATCTCCCATATTCGTGCGAGGACGTCTTGATCGATTACTACCAGGCAAGCATCCTTTGGGAAATCTTTCCTTAAAATGTTTTTAATGAATTTCCATATCATTACAATACCATTCATGCATTACTAAACTTATATATTTAAATTGGAATTATAAACTTGGAATTGGAGGATGAAAATGGTTGTGGATCCGTGTGGAGAACGGAAGGTTGGGAATGAATTGGTTTTATGGAAAAATGTGTTGGCCAGATACGGTGATGGAGCGATTGGCACTGTGCTTATTTTATTAATTCTTGTGTTGAGTTAATATGGTGGGTAGAGGATGCCGAGTGAGAAGGTGACATTGGCGGGGTCCTCTACATAAGTAGCATATAAGATTAACCAACTAATACTTGGACAATGGCCGTATCTCAAGTATCAACCATAGGGTGTGCAAACAAATTGAAAAGGTTGTCCTATGAGAGTATTGTGATCTTTGCATGGTGGTTAGAGTAGTTACTAGGGCACCAAATCCGGTTCTGGAAGACCCGAGAAGATCAGTGCAGATGGGACTAAGTGGCGACTTAGTTGCCCATGATGGTGCTATATTTGAAGCCAGGAAGTACCGCCACATATGTTGGGTACAAGCTGTTAGTCATGAGTGTAGTGGGATGGCCTTGAGAGGATCCCCACTCGAGTAACGAGGTGAAGATGACAATTCTTTGGATTAGTGATAAACGTTCTGGAGCCTCTCCTTGGAGGTCTCTATGGGTAAAGTGGTACAAACCTGCGCAGGGTCTAAAATCATGAATTCATGCCTGTCTCCTGGATTGGAGGCTACGGAAGCTAAGTCTGTCTCATAACAAATGTTAGTAGCTCTTTTAATTAAAATTGCCAACTCCTAAAGAAAACCAAAAACCTATTTCTAATTAAAAATCAGATTTCGGGAGGAGGTAAGTTGGATTTGGAAAAGAAAGGAAAAACTCATATATTGCATTCTATTATTCCTTGCTGAGTACTCTGTACTCACTCTTGCTTATATATCCCTTGATTAGAAGGTGAACTGTATGGATCGGCCACCGAGGCCTGGAGCGAGGGTGATCCGCAGGACCGGACTTCACCGTGGACGGCGACTACCCTAGTGTCTCACGACTACTACCAGGAGTAGTAGAGTCACTAGGAGGCCGTCGCTCGATAGATGGCGGTTCGCGTGGTACTCTGGAGTTGTAATATAATTTTGGTGGTGTACGAAGTCTATGTAAATTATTGAACTCATAGCCCGGTGTGGCATCTGGATTGTAATATATGTTATGTTCATCCAGTCTCTAATTATTGTTCTCGCAACATTCTCAACACAACAGAGTAGTCGACAAAACAACGGTACTTCCGCTATTTTGTTGGCCACTATGCTGAGACTCCGCGTAATTAGCTTAGGGTGATGACACATTGGTTGTTAATTACCCTTTGTTAATCATGCGGGTCGCCACAGAGAAGTATGTGAAGCTTTGACAAAAGGTTCAGAACAATAAAAACAACCATCTCGAGGATACTACACCTTGACATAATATCATCAGATAATTTTGCTCTGTTTGGCTGGGTAGTGCTAGTGATACACTCCGAGATGAGGCAGTTATACAGAATGTTTTCCTAATCTAGTAAGATATTATTCAACAAAAACAAGTTGCCAAATAACTAATATATCAAAACTAGCATATCCAAATTGCCATTTTAGAATCCACTTTACAGATAGACAGTTACAAGAACACAGGATAGTAACGTGAAGAATGAAACCACAAGATGTTGATAAGAATGAAACCACAAGAATGATATTACATTCATCGTATATAAGTTTAATAAAATGTGAGGTTTCCTTAGCTCCAACCCTTTAGCTGCTTATTTAGCCACTTGTCTACTGCAGAACTTCAAAGCCTAGTTACAGAATGAGTAGCATCAATGGATGATAGAAACATTATGTTCAATTGTCGGCTTAAACGAAGCATGTTCTCTACCATAGCCAATCAGTGCATGAACCGCAGGACAATTAACCCACGACCACGAGATTGACTACAGACTTCCATTATGTATCTTTGGTGTGAACATGCTCATGTGGATAAGGTTTAATCGCCACCCTATTACACTATTATCACTGGTTCATGAAGAAAAGCTATAGTTCTGACTAGGAAACACAATAACCAGATGGCATGGTTTCATATTAATTCTAGTCACTTGTGCGATACTTGATAATGACAGAAGATCTTATACTGAAACAGTTCAAAATTTATTTGCTAACGTATGTTCCAGGTGTGTCAAGAAACCAATAGAAGATTTAAAGTATTAATAGGAGATACTATTAGTGCAAACTAGGAATCCTTTCAAAAATATTGGCCATTGTGGCACAAAATTGTATAAGAACTACTTCTTGTATATTATCACCACTATTTCGCTACAAGAAGAGAAAACAAACCTTGTCCACGTATTTATTCTCCTCGGAGTTCTCTCTTTGCATTTTCTTCTCTTCACTATTCTCGATTGCCTGCAATTTAGCAATAATAAACATTAATTTATCATTTAATATAGCGTTTTAAAAGGACAGATTTAGTTAACAAGGTTTTCTACACTTATGTACTAATAAATAAGGTTACCATGAATAAGAAAAACTAACGAATTGTTTGGAAATGTGTGCTGATGTTATCGTGCGGAAGTCAAACTGCACTCCATGTGGAGAAGCTCACTAAAAGATGTTACTAAGGATTGTTTCTCAAGAGCATCAGCCCTATCGCAATTCCACTTTCATTATTCCAATGCAACTTAACGTTCTGAGTTCACTCAATGACATTGCAGCAGAAACATATAACTACATCAACTTATGACTAGCTTATTAAGAGTATCACTGATGTAATTTTTGTTCAATAATCAATAGCATAAAATGCACCATAGAATCTTCATACCAATTGTACATTTGAACCATATAGTAGTTGTTTGGAGAAGACTCGAGTCACTCAAAAGACATAAATGGGTCCCCATTCATTTTCATGCATAAAGAATGTATATTGTATAGGATTATGAAACTCAAGAAGGGCGTTGATATGACAGCAGTTAGAAAGTACCTGTTGAATACGAGTACGCTTCCGGAAAATTTGTTCTTCGTGGATAGCAACGGATTGAATGAAATGCTCCACTCGGTCCAATAAAACCTGTTATTGAAAAGGAGAAAATGTCATGATTTCAGGCAGTTGCCCTGAAGTAAAATGATAATCCATACATCCTGCAGTAAATCAGCATCTGCTAAATGATGCGACATGCGAGTTGCGACATAAAGGTTTTCTTTATGCTTATAAGGTGATCGATAATGTAGCACTATACTTTTTTACATTCTATAAGCACTTAATATAACAAAAGTGACGCGATGGTAACTTGGTAAGGCTTCGAACAATACAAGAATTTGAGAACTAAGAAACTTTACCTCACCCCCATCAGTGAGGTAACCACCCATTGATGTGAACTCCCTTCTGTAAATACTCATGAGAAGATTAATGGCACCCTACAGAATAAAAAAAAAAGGCATTTAATCACTTCACGGTTACGAGCAAATTATCGAATAAGCAAAAATGAAACCTATTAAATAGAAGGAAAGTCTGTAAAACGAACAGACCTCACGAATTTCCAAAGTCGGCATGTGAGGCAGAAAGTCATTCCCAACAAAGAAACACATAAACACAAAATCATCCACAATGCGTTCAAAATTTATCTTAAAGGGAGGATCTACAATTTCCAAATCCTTCTCCAGGTATTCACGCAGCACCCAGATATTAAGAAACTGTTAACATGTCAATAGTTACACAGTTAATCAATGGCAGTAAACGATAAGTACTTGCAACTTGCAAATTTACATCAGATGGTATAGAAGAACGAAAATATATTAGAACAAAAGGTGATGTACTTCGAAATACCTGGTACTTTTTTTTATGAATAGGAGGGAGCTCCACAGAATTATCAGCCTGGCCATGGCCTCTGCATTCAGCAGCCAAATGCCCAACTTGACCACACAGAAAGCATTTTTCATGTTGCCCTGGCATCGAGATCACCTGTAAAATCATTTGAACTCTGTAGTTATTGAAGTAGAACACAGAAACTTAACTTTGAGAAAATGGACAAGTCAGATGCATAAGCAAACTTTATAACAAAAATTTATCAGAAGTTTTACCTCTCTTAAAACAGAGAAGTGGATCTCGTGAGTTGCCAGAGAAAGCATAATCAAATCAGCATCCTGAAGAATATGGTGACCAGTGTGTAAAGCAGAGGAAATGTAAACAACAGCTACATTGAAATTTGCAAGTCAACTTACAAGACCATATAAGCAATGGCGTGTATTTGGATCAAATCCTGGAAGATTGCGCTGCAGACGGATGTATGACATTATCTTGTGCTCCCCCTCACCAGGAACATTCGAATCAGACAATATAACCTTAAAAAATACACACAAAGCAGTCCGCATTTAACATACTAGAAAGCATCTCCCATTCACTAATTTTGCAATTCTAAACAAGCATCAAGTAGTCTCAATACCTTGACGGACTGCCACCCAAGTGTGCGATTCAATCTCATCTGTATGTAGTACTGCAGCGCTGTAGATAGTACAAACATGAACTTTGTCCCCGGAGTTATGACATTCGAGTCAATTGCTTCCGACTTCTCCTTCTCGGCCAAAGTCCTCCCCTCTGCCTCAAACTCCATCCTCAGCCTTTCCTCCTCGGCTGCCTGAACAAAGTACAGCATGAGAACAGCCGCTGCTACCCGCACTGGCACCGCAGCCACAAAAGCAGTAACCTTACCGCATCGGCCGCATCTTTCGCGGCCCGGAACCGTCTCGACCGCTGCTGATTCATCTTTGCCCTCGGCGCAACACCATCTGCGCAATTCGACAGATAATTCATGATCCCGGCTTAGCATCGCAAGGCACTATGGCAGTAGCAGCAAGCAACTCACCGATGGCCATGTAAAGGAGCTTCCTTGGGCGGACTAGGCCGAAGAGGTGGTCGATGTAATCAAAAATCGACTTGAACACCTCGTCGTAGGTTGTCGGCGAGGGCTGCAGGGAGAGACCAGAGACGTGAGATCGAGAACAAATGGCGGGGAAACACTAGCTAGGGTTTCGTGAGGTGTCGAGTCGTACGCGGCCCTCGGGGTGGAAGCAGGGGTGGATAATGCCGTTCATGTCGAGGTAGAGGTTGTCGAACTCGACGCCGTTGGGGTTGGGTTTGCGGAGGTCGACGGGGACGAAGGCGCCGGGCTCGAGCTCCACGGGCTCCTCCGCCGCCGCGTCGGACACCGTCTGGGGGTACCGGTCCGCCAGCCACCGGTAGAACGCCGGGACTCCCATCTCCGAGCCTCCCGCCTGGTGGACCCCTCTGCTCTCGGCTCTCCTCCTCCGGGACGGCGCTTCCGGAAGTTTCTGACGGGGCGGAGGCGTGTGGTGGTGTCTCCCTCGGTCCGTCGGCTCGGTTCGATCTGGAGACGACGAAGGGTGAGCGGAGGAGGCGAAGGGCAATGGCCGCGCGCGTGCGGCCTGCGTGCGTGTGGCGGCTGGTTGGGCTTCGGCCGCAGCGGCTTGGGAGACCTGCCGTAACTGCAGACTGCAGTAGAGAGCAGGATTCAATTTTCAGACCGAAATATGAAATCTCAGTCGACATTTCGGATTTCGGACCCTCCGAGATTCACAATTCCGGTCGGATAAACAAAAATTTAAAAAAAATAGATTTCGGATTTCTTGATGAGATCTCGGCTGAAATTTTGTGATTTTTTTGCCGAATTTTAAATTTTGTGCATTGAATTTGATTGGATTTAGGGTTAAGATCATCCTTACAAAAATTCAAAATTTTTTGACATGTTTTTGACCATTTTTTGGTCGGTTCAATTTGTCAGTTAGGACTGCCCGAATTTTTTAAAAATTTTCAAGGTTGATCATTATCTGAAAATTTTATGGGAATATTATGGATGTATTAGGACCATTTACAAAAAAAAATTAAAATTTTCTAAAGTGATTTGTACTATTTTTCATTCAGGTGAATTTTGTCAGTTCGTCTTTAGAAGCACTATTTGAATTTTTTTAAATTCCTAAAGCTTGATCATCATCTAAAATTTTTATGAGAATATTATGAATATGTTAGAACCATTCACAAAAAATTTCAGAAGTTTCTAATGTGATTTGCACCATTTTCTATTCGGTTGAATTTTGGTGGTCAACCCTTTTATCACGACAATGGCACCGTTAGATTTTTAAAAAAAATTCCTCATGCTTGATTATCATCTGAAAATTTTTTGGAAACATTAATAATGTGTCAAGACCACCCAAAAAAATTTTCAAAAAAATTTGACGTCTTTTGGACCATTTTTGCGTCGGTTCAACGTGGACCGAGATCTCGGATTTCTAGGTTGAAAAGAAACCGAATTTGAAATTTAGTTTTTGTAATTTGTCCATATTTTATCCGAAATTTTGGATTTCGAGCAAATTCGAGATTTCACTCAAAATAAGATTTGGAACCTTGGTAGAGAGGACTAGAGGGGTACGATGCATATCTCATACGGTCAGGATCGCGACGTGGCTGTAGTAATTGAGAGTTAGAGACTGCCCAATATCTTTGTATATAGGAAGCTTTTTTCCTACTAGTGGGAGTATGTACTCCCACCTCTAGTATACAATTTAAATAAATGTTTTATGCTCATTTATTGCTCCCGTTATACTCCAATAATAATTCTAAGATACTATGATATGACATTGTTAAAAAAATTTATCGGAGCACTTTGTTTTTTGATATACTAGTTACATGCCCGTGCGTTGCTACAAAAACAAAATTGATAACGAAAAATAAAGATTAAAAAATAAAAAAAAATATTTCACAAGATCAAACATCTATCTTTAACGCTTCGTTTCTTGCGAAAGCTGGCTAATTAAAGCAACGCTTCGTTTTTTGCGTAGGGCAATTAAGTAGGGCAATTAAGCAGGGCAATTAATGACGTGGGTAGAACTCACCACTGCCACCAACTGCTGCTTTATAATAGTAGAGATACTCTTTTCCATATGTAAAAGGAGTGTATAAATAAATTATACTATAAAATGGTAGATTTTGATGAAATTTTTTATGAAACTCACTCTGGAGTATCTTATAATAAGTATTAGAATATACTTAAAATGATAAAGAGGTATAACAACATAATTTAAGCAATATACTGAGAGCGGGAGTACGTACTCCCAAGGGTATGGAACCATTTATATGTGTGTGTGTGTGTGTAGGATGTCGTAATCGGGCACCGTGGAGCCCAGGCACCATGATTTTAAATGCACGAATTCACGTCAAAATCGGGTATATATTTTTGAAACTTTTAGTTTTAGAGTATATACACATCTATAACAATTCAAATGAAACACATACTTTTGAAAAATATACTCGAATTCAAAAATTTGTGCGAATTTAGATTACATGCTTTACTGATTTATATATATATATATATATATATATATATATATATATATATAGGAAGCCTTTTTCGTACTCTTGGGAGTACGTACTCCCACCTCCAGTATACCACTTAAACAAATGTGTTATACTCCTTTATCACTTTCAGTATACTCCAATAATAATTCTAAGATACTTCAATACGACATTGTTGGAAAAAATTCAACATAACCATTTATTTTTTGCTATATACCCTTTTTCATATGCAAAAAGAGTATATAAACAAAGTATGCTATAAAGGGTGGATTTTGATGAAATTTTTTGTGGAATTCACTTTGGAATATCTTATAATCTGTATTAGAGTATACTTAAGAGGATAAAGAGGTATAGCAACATCATTAAAGCGGTATATTGAGAGTGGGAGTACGTACTCCCAGGGGTATCTTATAAAGGGTGGATTTTGATGAAATTTTTTGTGGAATTCACTTTGGAATATCTTATAATCTGTATTAGAGTATACTTAAGAGGATAAAGAGGTATAGCAACATCATTAAAGCGGTATATTGAGAGTGGAGTACGATTCTGTGGGTATGAAACCATTTTCCTATATATATATATATATATATATATATATATATATATATATATATCTATATATATATATAAACTCTATCTCAAGTTTATGTTCGAACTTGTTAGTAAAGTGGTTAAACTCAACATTTTAACAATTTTAAATTTTTTTAATACAAATAAATTAAAAAAAATACCTATTTTTTATCATGGTGCCTAGGCACCATGGTGTCCTAAGTAATTACAATATATATATATATATATATTTATATTTATAGACACACACACACTTAGTTCAATCGGTGAGTTATTTGGATTTTCTGGTCAAATTTTTATCTCGTCGAGTTCGACCGCCGTATACTCGCAACAAGTTTTGTCTAGAGTCTCTAGACTATATCTCGGAGCTCCTTATACTTGTTTGTGTACATCATTATTTTGAAGTTTTATAAAAACTAAATAATGAATTAAGCATAGATGTTGATTACTTATCCATTTGATTACTTTAAAATATATACAAGTTTTGTCTAGAGTCTCTAGACTATATCTCGGAGCTCCTTATACTTGTTTTTGATTACTTATCCATTCGATTACTTTAAAATATATACAATTTATATTGAGAAGGTGTGTCACACTCGACGTTCTACGATTCTAACAGCAAAGATAGTTCAAGCAAATGTTTTTGTGAAAACTTGTGAGCTAAGCATATGATCCTAACATGTGTTGTTTCGATTAAGCTAAGCAGTGAATAAAATCTCGGTGAAATCTTGGATTTCGACCGTAGATGAGATTACAAATTCTGAATAAATAAAAAATTCAAAATTTCTAAAAACACTACAGTACTTTGGAAAATCTTGCGTGAGATTTTAGTAAATTTCGCCGAGATTTCGGTTAATCTCAACGAGATTTTGTGTTTTTTGCCGGATTGCTATGTTTTTCTGCTGGATTTGGGAGATTTTTTTTTTTTTTTTTTTTGCAGAGAATTAAAATGCCATTCATGAGGAATACATGCAAAAAAATTTACAATATATATACACAAATTATATATATGCATTGTGATGCGATGTATCTTTTTTCAATGAAGAGCAGATGCATACTGTGTTTCAACTAAAAATGGGAATTCTATGACTTATGATGTCAAGTTATGCTTTAGATACATTCATCGATATAGTTGAAGCTTAGAACTAAAAGGACTTTACTTAAATGAAAAATATGCACCTTATTTCATGAAATCCCTTGAAGGCATTAAATCAAGTCTTTTTTGTGCCAGTTAGTGAATGTATATAAATTCTTTCATGATTTTTTGAATTTTTTTATAGCCACGGGAAGCCATTTTACAATATTTTGCATTGTCGCAATTTTTTTTGAAAAAAATTAGGCTTGATATGAAAAATGTATGGAAACATTAGTGATGCGTCAGACTATCCAATTTTTTTAAAAAATCTTCTAAAGTGTTTTGGATCAATTTTCGTTCGGTTAAAAATAACCAAGATTTCGGCAAATCTCAGCGAGCTCTCAAAAATATCGGTAAAAAAATCGGATTTAAATTTTACTTTTCGAATTTCGTTTGAATTTCATTCAAAATTTCTAATTCTTACTAAAATTTTGGATTTCGGTCTCATTCAAAATATATTCTGAAAATAAAATTTGGGACTTGAAGCTGAGAGCATCTAGCATACAGTGAACACGTGCATATCCAAATCAACTTACAGTTTTTTATCAGAGGGACGCACACCAATCAAACACGAAGAAAGTAGCTCTTGCACACAAACAGCCACCTGCATTGGAATTGAATCGCGGCCGTCAAGTCTCAGGCACATGTGAATAGGGCTAAATGTCGGGACTCAAATCAAAATTGCACCGATTATAGTAATTAATAGGTTTAAAATAAAAATGATTTTATTTCAAGTGAAAAAGGCTAATAAGACTTAACTTAATAGTGACTCGTTAGCTTGAATTTAAAATAACTATTTAAATAGTAAACAAAATAAATTTATGTCGAACCATATTAATTTTAAAAGAAATTTAATAATAATTGTTAAGGTCGATTGAAAACCCTACATCTGAAATGGTCAACTCTACATTTAACTCGTTGAGCACGTCTGTGCTCATTAAGGGTCTGTTTGTTTTGACTTTTGATTCTACATTTAACTCGTTGAGCACGTCTGTGCTCATTAAGGGCATGTTTGTTTTGGCTTTTAATTCTGGATTCTGACCCTAAAAGCTGAATAAAAAACAAACAGCCTAATTCTAGAATCTGATTCTCACAATTCAGCCCATCTAAATACACTAGAATCCACAATACATTTCATATATGCTTTTGAATTTCAGGTTTTGAAAAATCAGCTTTTCAATAACCACAATTCAGAATCAGCTTTTAAAAAATTCAAAGCAAAAACAAATAGACCCTAAAACATTGCGCATATTGATCGTGTTCTTCAGATTATACGATGTCAGTGGTAACATAAAAGGTAGCCTCGTTCAGGCGCGATCATTAATGTTATAGTTTGTCGCTTCAATAACCTCTGTTTTGTTTCTAAGTAGTTATTTTAAAGTTCTTGCGATAAATTTTCCCAGACTTCTACCGTTGAGACCCGTTTGAAACGGCGGAATTCCAAAGGAATATCGTAGAATTTGTAATAATTCCTGTGAAAAAACTCTGTAAAGTTCTTGTGAAATTTCTCTGTTCCAATGGGCCTAAACCTAAAATTTTCCTTTTTAAAAAAAACTTTATACGAAGAGCGTGCAGCAAATACACCGTAAAAAAATAGAAAAATAAAAGAGCAACACTCTGTTATGATGTAAAGGCCTAGTAAAGCCCTGTTTGTTTCAGTTGGGGTTTGTTTCAGTTGGGGTTGTAGAAATCAGTTTTTAAAAACTGGAAGGTCAACAAACAGGAAACTTTCAATCTGGATTATAATAATCTGGAGGTCAGACAGATTGTAGCAATCCCACAATCCACTCTGAATGAGCTTTCCTCAGTTTTTTTTTTTTTTTGCAAAAGACCACAATACCCATCCAACTTCAGTGAAAATTACCCACCATTGCTCCATACTGTTCACATAGACTTTTTAACCTGTACTACAGACTTTTACCAAGCAGAAATGGCAATCCAAATACACTATAATCTAGATTGCCAAATAGCCATCAACTTTTCAATTCCCGCTTTTAACAATCCAACTTTTACAATCTATATTTTAAAAACTGCTTTCTACAATCTTCAGCTGAAACAAACAGGCCTAAGCTATCCCACTTAGAGCATCTCCAAAAGGGGCCTTAAATATGACCCTAATTTGAATTATAGGGCTTTTAAGAAAAAGATTAACTCCAGCAAGGATTCTAAATTGTTAAAATTTAGCAAATTGTTTTATGGCCCCTAGGAGAGTAGCTATATTAGCAATTTTGTGATTAAACTCGATCTTCGTTGGGTTTTAGAGCCTAATTGATGGAGTGAATATTTTGTTGAAGCCCTAAATCTAATTAGTTAGAGCATCTCCAGCAAGGGCCCCTAAAACAGGGCCCCTATTTTGGATTTAGGGATTCTCCCTATTTTTTGATGCCCTGTTTTCAGAGCATAAGTCCAAAGAATGACCCACTAAATCTCAAATTTCTATTTTACTTTTTCTCCTATTTTGACATATCCGCTATGTATAATCTTCATTTGACACCACTAAAATTCAATAAAAAATATTTGTAATACATAAAACATAAGCATATTAACATTTACAATTTAAAAACATGATATTTCAAATTTAAATTTAAAATTTTCAAAATACGGTAAAATTTTTGAAGCCTCTCATGTATTTCCCTATCTTCAATAATAGAGGTTGTACTCGTGTCCCTGGGAATTAGGGCTGAGGATGCAAATTTAGGGGCCTCCTAATTTTAGGGGCTTGAGTTAGGCGCAGGAATTGGCTGAGGAGGCAAATTTAGGGGCCCCTAATTTTAGAGGCTTGAGTTGGGGTCCTGCTGGATCTGTTTTTTTACTACACTCCCTACTTTAAGGTTTAGAGGCTGATTTAGGGGCTTTGCTGGAGATGCTCTTAGGGTCCTAAATTAAATTTTAAGGCTTATTTGTATTGGAGATGTTCTTACAAAAGCTCGCAGAAATCGCCGCACCACCAAATCGCAGCCGTCCGATGAAGCTCTAGGGTTATATAGTCCTCCCCGAAACCCAGCCTCCAAAACCTTAGCCGCGCGGACGCCCTCCTCCTCCTCCTCCTACCCCGCGAGCCGCCGCCGCCGCCATGGTAATCCTCCTCGTCTCGCGCGCTCCTCTGCTCCGCTTGTGGATTCCCCTTGCCTTATTATGTTCTGACGTTTGTGGTGATGATTTGGGTTGCAGGCGCTGATCGCCGGTGAGGACTTCCAGCACATCCTGCGTCTGCTGAACACGAACGTGGATGGGAAGCAGAAGATCATGTTCGCGCTGACAGCCATCAAGGGTGTCGGCCGCCGCTTCTCCAACATCGTCTGCAAGAAGGCCGACATCGACATGAACAAGAGGCGAGGACCCTTCCCACCTCGCTTCTCTCCCTCGAAAGAACTCGTCAGATCTCGCTGATGGTGGGCCGAGCTGAGCTGCGTGCTTTGTATGTGGGAGCGCAGGGCCGGTGAGCTGTCTCCGGAGGAGCTTGAGCGGCTGATGACGGTGGTGGCGAACCCGCGGCAGTTCAAGGTGCCCGACTGGTTCCTCAACAGGAAGAAGGACTACAAGGACGGCAGGTTCTCCCAGGTCGTCTCCAACGCCCTCGACATGAAGCTCAGGGACGACCTCGAGAGGCTCAAGAAGATCAGGTCTGAACTCGTCTCTTTTTGGTCCTTGCTTGCAGCTTGCTACTATTACTCATCTTGGTTGATGGATGATGATGTGTTAGATACTATCAGACTCTTGCTCCACATTTTGGACATGGTAATTGTTGTAGTTTTTGTTGTTTATGTTGTCCTATTAATACTAAGATTGTTTAGCTTGTTTATTAGTTATGTGGGTTGTGGACGGGCTTTGTGTTCCACTGAAAGCCAATCGTGTAAACATGTGAAGGTGTGAAATGTCTGACCAACTTTTGATTAGCGTAGTAAGTGATAAGGATTATGTGCTTTGTGCTAGATAGAACATGGTTTATGCTTCGTTGTGTTCTCTCTGCTCGCACAGACTGCGAGGTGATGCTTCCATTAACATATATGGTTCAGGAAGGTCTAGTGTGCATGGGTTTGCCTAGTTAGGGTGATCTTATCAAAGTTATACCAACGAAGAGTGCTTTTTTGGTGAAATGACATGGAATTCTTATCTGTGTAGTGGGTTGGGTGGCTGTGCATTGCTACGGGAGTTTCCATTCAGGGTGGCTCTGCAAGATTTCATATGCGATGTTGGCTTGCAGTTAGACTAATTATAGCTTAATTCCGCTTTTAACTTTTGTTTACGAAAGATCAATTTGTCATTTGTTGGCACCTAGTTGCAAATGCAGATTATCTTGTCAGCCCTAACTCGTAAATGCCTTGTTGATCCGTTTCATGTCGGTGTGAGTTGGAGTTATATCATTATCCCGTAGGCTGTAGGATTTTCAACGTGCTTTAGACAACAATATCCCTTTGCACGCGATGTCGGTGTTTTAGACAACAATGCTTTGTTTCTGGCATAGGCCTTGAACTTGACGATGTCAGTCCCATAATCCATTGCGTAACTATATGATTTATCACGTTGTATGCTCACACCTATGCGCCTTCCAGGAACCACCGCGGTCTGCGTCACTACTGGGGCCTCCGTGTCCGTGGCCAGCACACCAAGACTACTGGCAGGAGGGGAAAGACTGTTGGTGTCTCCAAGAAGCGATAAGCTTTGTAGTTTGTATCCACCCCCACACATCTTGGCCCTGCTACTGTGTTGGTTCATTCATTTCCAGATAGCCTTAATGAAGCGTTCCCGTTAAGACAGTTACCTCGGATGATGCTTTTGCCCTAGGATAATCATCTGCAGTTCTGAAACCTTAATAGCTTTTGCCCTAGGATAATCTTCTGCAGTTTTGAAACCTTAATACAGGAGTATATTGTATCGTGAATGTTTTGTGGAGCTTCGAAGAGTAATTTGATTTACATGAGCCTGTTGCGGTTTGACTCCTTTCGATGTTTCTGTCTAAAGCAGAATAATTGCATTGCGTGCCTGTTTCTGTATGGTTATGACTTATGACTGGAATCACTGGATCATCGTATATGTTGTTAATTCCGCCTCACACATCCTAGCGTACTGTGTTGGTTCATTTCGAGTCTCAATGGGGTGTTACTGTTTAGACAGACGAAATTTTACTCTACACTGTACTAGTAGTATATGGTTGTAGAAATCGGATCTAGCAAGCTTTATTGGAGGAAATATAAATTATTACTCCTTGTGTTGATAAATATAAAATGTATTTTGACTTTGCGTAAGGTTTAATGTTGTGGTGAAATTGAGAAAGATACGAGATGAAATGATTTATATACTCCTTTTAATTGTCTTGAAGATGAGAGATAATATTTTGTGTGGGTGGTAATAAATATATGCATGATTGAGAGAGAATAAATAGGGTATAGTAAGAAAGGCTCATTAAATTTACAAGCATGCATTATATTCCTAAACAAAGCTATTTAAATTATAGGTTTTATATTTACAATGGAGAGGGTATTAGCTAATGTGATTCATTGGATGGAAAGTGTAACAGAGGAGCTCACAAGTTCCCTCGGATGAGGTTAAGCCTTACCCTATTAACACAGCTGTAAATATGGCTTCTTTGAGAATGGCTACCCAACAACGGCCAACGGTTAACAGCAGTTTTGTGGAGCGGATAATCTTTTGTTAATCCCACCAATTGATAATAAGTTATTTGTTTAGAATTGAGAGCATATAGGAATCTTCAAGCGTGCATAAGTACTCAGAAGTTCTACGGCTTGTGTTCTTACTAGTTTTGAGTTACAACTTCGAATTTCTGAAGCCTTGGAATCTTTTGTTTGCCCCTTTTTTTTGTTTCTTGAAGTGTGATTTGCATATTAATCTGTGTTCTGTTCTGTGTTCGGTACTACCTTTGCGAACTCGAGGGGTCACAAAGCTTCGAGTTTTTACTCTTTTGTTGGTTTACTCATAGACGTTTTTATGATTTTTTTTAATCGTATAAATATTAAAGTACGAATAAAGAGTAGACAGTGATTAATTATTTTTTTATTTATTTTAAAATTTATACAAGTTATAATAAAAGATAGAAGCACTGTTCTTACCTTTTATGTACCATCCTGTTTGTTCTTTGATCATTATTTAGTTTAAGTGGGCTGTTTCAAGTTTCAACACGTGGCATTTCTATCACAAGAACTCTAGATACTCTTTTCGTCTAAGTTTACGGATTGTATTTTTTTGACACATAGATTAATAAAATATTAAAAATAACTAGACTACCTCTGATTATTATCTTTAACTAGTATATTTAATACATATATGTAGATAATATCAAGTTAAGCTAAATATTTATTAGAGATATAAATAGAAAATCATACTATTGTTTTATTAAAATATATCTTATATTTATAAATAAAATCGTTAAAAAAATATCATCTATAAACTTTCAGGGGAGTAGATCGTAACAGAAATATTCCAATAATTTTCTATTATTTCTAAGTGTAGTCCTAATCAACATCCTGTTTGTTGTTATGCTATAACTTTTTCCAGCATATGGTTGGCGTTGAAGTCAACGTACTATATGCTGCACAAACATATCAACGCAAATAAATGTACCAACGTATACTACTATATACCCACGCACACACTTTTCCTACGCCGAAAGAAATACCGCGATGTCAGCTGTGCCACATCATTGCTTCTGCGAAGAAGCCCCTAGAAAATTCCAAAATCATGGATAAGTCATCTCAGCGTTTTTTTACAGAAAAGATCCGTGGTTCCACATATTTGCTAATGGATCCGCCATAGGTTTTTTTGCGATCATGGACATGTCCTTCCGCTGTTTTTTTGGAAAAAGGGCATGTGGTTCCGCAAATGTGCGAACGGGTCTTCTATCGGTTTTTTTGCACAAAGAACCCCGTAGTTACGTAAATTCGTCGACGACTCCTAGCCAGCCTATTTTTTAAAAAACACCCAAAAAAATCAATATCACGTTAAGGTTTCATCGGGATTTTTTTTTTTTGCAAAAAGGACTCATAGTTATGTAGATTCGCAAATAGATCATCTACCTTTTTATTTGCAAAAAAGACCTATGGTTACGCAAATTCGCCGATAGCTCCTACCCAGGGTTCACGTTATCGACGAAAATCGCGCGATTTTCGCCCGTATCGCCGCGGCCCGATATCAAAAACCGGTTGATAAACCGATCCGATTCAAAAAATAATTCAAAAAAAAAATCGAAAATTCGAAAAAATTTACGTGTCAAAAACAGGTCGAAAATCGGTGAAAATCGGTCGATTTTCGTCAAAAATCGCTATAAAAGTCGACCGCACAAAAAACTTCAACATGGCTATCGATTTTCCACCGATAATCGTCGATTTTCCACGATTTTTTGATTTTTTTACAAAAAAAACTGATTTTTGAATTTATGCGATTTTCGACCGATTTTCGGCTCGTTTTTTACGATTATCGAATTTTACTGTTCATCCGAAAATCGTGATAACGGTAACGTGAACCCTGCTCCTACCTAGCATATTTTTTAAAAAATCCTTGAGAACATTGAAATTGCGTTTAGATCCTCCTATCGCTTTTGCAAGAAAAGCAAGAAGAACCACATACCAAATTTCATGGAGCATGACATCACGCACAACTCTACTTAGTACTGCATAAATCTTGAACGGCCTCCTTAATATAATGCACGCAAGTCCAACTCTTTTACAAGTTCTCTGAAAAAAATTAACTTCTAAATAGAGACTTATCCAATGCTAGGTCATGAACAGTGATACAGACGACTCATTACAAGTTGACGTAATAGCAAGGTTCGAACCTTATACACTACTAACTTTATGCTCACAGAACCTTCCTTTTGGGAGTGCCCTTTTTGGCCTAATGCAGCGTGATGCTTCATGCATGACTCCGCTGTAAAGGGCTTAGTAGTAATCCATCTATCTAAATTCTAAAGCAACAAGGTGTGGGGGTGGGTATGGCAATGGAAATCCAATTCCACCAATTTGCATGACCCATCTTTATATGTAGATTTGGATCATCTGTGTATACCACACTAGTTTAGAATCACGCTAGTACACACAATGGTGCCACAGATAATATATGAACTCTATACACAACGGAATAATAGTAAATGACTCGATTTGATAAATAAATAGATAGTATGATGATCTTGTAGTTGACTTTACATTTATTATACATCGCAAGGCTTATTTTCACTAATTAAATTGCAGTGGAAACATAAACTTCAGTGGACAACCCATCGACCCACCACAGGCAATCGACAAAGCTCGAATCCTAATAACCCGCTTTCTCCTGGTACTCCTCCTCCAGAGATGGTATTGTTTTCTCCTCTCCAACCGATCGATTTATTGATGCAAGGGTAAGTACATAGAACACTCAACAAGTTGTGCACAAAATGAAAGTCTAATATAACTACATGCAAAGCTTAATCGAAATGATTGGGTGACATAGTTATTTTGCAATAAAGCATAATTTGTAACTTAATATAATAATATATTAACATAAAAGGTAAAACAAATAACAGTAATAATATGATTATAAGATAATTCTCAAGTTTTACTTGCACACAACCTAATCCAATTCGTTTTCTTTCATTTGCACACAACCTCTATTCCAAGACTTTTATAAAATCTAACATTTATGTGAAATTCTCGAGCATTGTCCATAAACAGAGAGATGGCTATTCGAATATATTGTATACTCTGCAGAGGGTATATATTTTACTTACAATATATGATCAATCTTATACTATCGGCCATAATATGTACCTATCGATGTGCGACTAAGAAGACAACAAAACCTTTAGGAAACTCTATTCGAATATAGACATTCCCGATAAGTCTGATCTCACTATTCCAACCTCACACAGAGTAGAAAATAGGAGGGATTCCCCATTGGACTAGGAACAACAATTGTTTAAGATTGAAGCCACTACAACACACAACTTTTCCGCACACATAGCTTGGCTTACCTCATGAGATATGATATATCAAGACCTGGTAACTTAATGAGTTAGGTTTGTCCCATTACATACATGTGATTGTATGATTTAGCCTAGTTCAATGGCTTACAGAGTTAAGCCTTTAACTAACTGAATCGACACTTTCAATCTACTTATTCATATTAACCATTATCAATCGATTCATACATAATCATTATCCCAATGTCACATATACCCACCATGGCACATAGCCTTTTGCCACTTATCTCGATCTAAATCATTTACCACCCCAATTGATTATTGTGCAACACATGCCATCAATATTATCATCGTGTGACAACACATGACACATCCGTTTCATAAATATGTTCCATAGACAATTAGTCAAGTTTGAATTTGTAATTTCAAATGACACCAATTATTCGTTGTAGGGATAAGTACACTACTCACGATCTAACCAACCGACGTTGGTGATATATTAATGATCAACTATTAATCATCTATCTTAAGATGACAAATGATCATGGCATAACAAATGATAATATATGTATAATTTAAATAGGTTGTATAACTAATTCCTAAACTACTCCCTCCAGTTTGATAATAGATGTCATTTTGAACATAGTGATGGTCAAACTTCCGAAACTTTGACTAACGATATAATTTTTAATATTTAAATTGGATACATAAAAATTATATGTGTAGACTTGTCTCGAGAAGTACTTTCATAATATTATAATTTTATTGGGTTTTATAAATATATTATAATAAAAATTAGCAGTCAAAATTGTGTTTTGAAGACCGTGTCGATGCCCAAAACGACATCTTTTATCAAACTAGAGGGAGTATTTAACAATTGGTAATTTAAGCTAACATGCAATAATTTGAAACAAAATAATTTTTGTAAAACTGAGCTCAACATGACCAAAGTACAACTTGCCTTAAAATAAATCTTGATCTTGATTTTGAGTCAACTCTTCGTATCCATACGCTCCCGTCACTTTAACATCAAAAGTGACAGAATCTGGCAAGAGGCTTGGCGGTGGCGCTCATGAAAAACCTTGAAATATGGCGCTACAGCAATGAATCTTGGAAGCTAGGCTTAGAGTTTTGGATGGGAAGACCAAGGCGACTCTGGTGACCCCTTTATAGTGGCCTCGGCATGTGTGTAGCATTGGATACGCAACAGAGTCAGCGCCATACACGACACGGTGTCCAGGTTAAAGACGATGAACATGCATAACAGGTGGACCTTACCTGTATGTGACTCAGTGCAACATGCAACGGGCTGGGCTACGACGTAAAGATGGGTTGGGACAGTGCTGTGCAGTTGGGTCGGCAGGGTTGCGAGCTGGGGATTTGGGCTTGCTGAGTTAGGTTTCATCCTAAGAACATTTTTATGTAGTTTTTATTTTAGAAAATATAAAAAATACAAAGAGCTCAAATAAAATAGCAAATGCGCTCGCAAAATCCCCGCACATGGAACCCAAATAAAATAATTTTGACAATTGTTCACTTGAGTATTAATCATATTAAATCATTTTTTATTTATAAAATTATCATGTTAAGCTTTAATTACCAAACAAAATGGTGAAACTTTTTTGGAGGGCTAAACTACAAAAAAAGGATCTTTAAAGAGGCAAAAATTGGAATGTTACAATATTGTAATTGTTTTTATTTTGCTTCTTTTTTTAGATCTCCTTGGTTTTCCTCGAGTGATGCCATATCTGTTGCATCATGATTCATGACTAGTTGTTGGTTGCGTGCGCATTTGATTAGGATGTAGAATGCTAGGCGGTTCTTTCCTATGGAAATGGACGATCATAACTTGTTAACCACACCAGCCAATCATTTTGAGTCCATTTGGTTCAAGAAGCCATCTAAGTTTGGTTTAAGGGATGAGAGATTGATATGATAAGCCAACTTTTTGTTTGGTTGGAGAGATGAGAGTTGGATGGTGGATGACTAGTTGTTGGTTGCGTGCGCATTTGATTAGGATGTAGAATGCTAGGTGGTTCTTTCCTATGGAAATGGACGGTCATAACTTGTTAACCACACCAGCCAATCATTTTGAGTCCATTTGGTTCAAGAAGCCATCCAAGTTTGGTTTAAGGGATGAGAGATTGATATGATAAGCCAAATTTTTGTTTGGTTGAAGAGATGAGAGTTGGATGGTGGATGGGATGAGAGTTCAAATTTGGTTGGTGGGGTGGAAGTTGGATGGTCTCATCCAGCTCTACGAGGAATATTTCTGAGAGTTGGCTGCCCTCATCCACCCATCCATCCAAACAAACAGCGGGATGAGTGGAAAAAGATGGATGGAACCATTCCATCCACACTTTACCCTTGAACCAAATGCACGCTTCTTGGTTTCAATACTCTCTAAGACAAGGTGAGATGGGTGATAGGGGTAAGCCAGTGTCAGATCCTAAAAGTAACACTTCCGAAATCCTCTGTGTATTCTGTACTAGTCTAGGAATAGCTAATACACACAATAGAAGTGAAATTATAGCATATCCAGCATACTTTATTAATATCAATAATATCCAAAGTTACAAAATAAATAGCACACATGCCAATAGATAAATAAACAAATAAAGCTAGGCAGCGACAATAAAGAACAGTAGAAAATACCAATAGAGTTACCATATGCAATCAACTAGGGAAACGACCTAATCCAATTGATTGTCACCATCGTAGAACTCCTCCTTTAAAGCAGTAGAGTAAGTGAGTACAAACGTAATCCACAAGTCACACCGAAAATATGCCTTATTAATGTAAGGGTGACAAAAGTAAGATTGTACGGTCGATTTTACCATAAAACAACAATTTTCTAAAAATTCTAAGTAATTTAAAATTGCATAATTTTAAGAAAAATTTAATTTTTAAATATTTTCAACTTAGAAATCACTACTAGAGCTGTCCAATTTTTTCCATGATGGAATCACTCCATCCCAAACTTAATTTTCCAAAATATCAATTTAAGTTACCAAATTCTAATATGTGAAAGACCAGCTCGGCATGCCCATGACCGTGGGCACAGTTAATCGATTAGTTTTAACTCTGCAGAGTTTGTATATATTTTACCCATAAGACATGATTATCCCCTTTTACCAAAATACAAACTTCCTTTAGTGTGCGGCTGAGAAAATCACGACAAAGCCCCTATAATGTTTCATTTTAAGTAATTATGCCCGCTAAGGTTTACCGTAAGTAGGGTTAAAACCGCCTAATTCCAGAAGCCCTCTCTTGTGCCATGTGGCAGACTAACAATCCTCACATTCAACCTAATAGCATAATTAACATTGAAATGACATAAAATGGATAGCCAGGTCTGTCCCATACAAAACTTGTGATAACACTGTTGCATTTTCAATTCAGCAACTCACAGACATGTCCTTTAATTGACTAGGTGAGCTTTCAATTTTCATTTTAACCATACCATTAACATTAGGATATAAAAAATCATGATGCAATAATTAAATACAAATTAAAAATTAAAAAACTGAGACCAACATGATCAAAGAGACGCCTGATTCGACAGGTAGCTGCTCAAAGTCGTCGCTCGTGAAATCTATGTGAGAAAAACAACCAAATTTAAATGAAATGCAATAAATTCAAATAAAATACCAAATAAGTATGTCGTAGGTTCGGAAACTGGACACAGAAATGAGAGCGGACGCCGGCCGTTTCACGGGCCGTCGTCCACGAGAGTAAATGTGACACGAGGGTTTATACAGGTTCGGGCGCTTAAGGAAGACGCCCTACTCCTGTCGGTGTGTTCCCCGGGGGGAGTAGAGGGATGTCTCCTTGTCCAGACTCCCCGAGGAACACACCAGTTTTGTTTTTGCATTCAATGAGAGCTCTCTTTACATGAGGGGGTTACAATGAGTATTTATAGGCACTCAGCCTGTTACATAAAAGTACCATTATACCCCTACTAGACTAGCCTAAGCGGGGGCATCTTAGTCATTCTGGCGGGGAGGTAGTGGGTCCCACGGGATCGTCTCGAGGGAGTGGACCCCTGACATCTGGGCCCCACAGGGGATTTGGTGACATCACTCAAGTCTCCCGTAAGGAGACTTTCCGCGGGGTATGCCCCCGGGGAGACGTCGACCTCCCGCGGGACATGATGAGAACTCCCCGCGGGGTGTGCCACGGGGTAACCTCCCGGGGAGGTTGTAGGTCTTCCGGAGGGCATGAGACCTCCCGAAGTGCCACGAGGTATGCCCCCGGGGAGGATGTAGACCTCCCGCAGGGTATGTCCGCGAGGTAGGCCCCCGGGGAGGCGTAGACCCCCCGCGGGACGTGAGAAACCCCCGCGGGGTATGGGATCTCTCGCAGCAGTCTCACGGAGTACGAGATGATCTCCTGTAGCATTCCTGATGAATCCGGTGGCGGGCGCCACCCGCCATAGAGCATGAAGCCTCCTCGAAGCGGCCGATTTTCCTCCTGGCATGGACTTCACGTGGTGTACGAAACCTTGCCTCCGGGAGCCGATGAGTTTATCTCCAACACCAGCCCCCCTGCCCCTTGGACACTTTAGGAAGTGTCCCAGGGTCAAGAAGATTGTTAATTTCCTTGTGGCCGAACTGAGTATCCATGCAAATTCAGAAATAAGGCCAAACTTCTGCCGGAGCGAAGCGGAGGCCCATCGCCGGCAGGCTTGGGCCGGAGCGAAGCGGACATGGGAGGCGTGGACCTCCCGCGGGACATGGGGACAACCCTCCACGGGGTATGACCCTGGGGAGGCGTGGACCTCCCGCGGGACATGGGGAGAACCCCCCGCGGGGTATGCCCCCGGGGAGGCGTGGACCTCCCGCGGGACATGAGGACCCCCGACGGGGTATGCCCCCGGGGAGGCGTGGACCTCCCGCGGGACATGAGAACCCCGGACTCCACGGGGGCATAACCCATGGGTCACGGGAGACCTCCGTAGCACTCCGCGGGTCACAGGGGAACCTTCAGTGACGTGAGGTCTCTTCCTGTAGCACTCCGCGGGGCCGGAGACCTCCCGGGTCGTGAGGGCACCTCCCGTAGCACTCTCGCTGGGTTACGGGGGAACCTCCCGAGACTTGAGGGCTCTTCCCGTAACACTCCCGCGGGGTCACGTGGGGGCCTCCCGGGGCACTCCCGCGGGTCACGGGGAACCTCCGGGACGTCTGGGCTCTTCCGTAGCACTCTCGTTGGGTCACGGGAACCTCCGGAACTTGAGGGCTCTTCCCGTAACACTCCCGCGGGTTACGTGGGAACCTCCGGGACTTGAGGACTCTTCCGTAACACTCCGCGAAGTCACGGGGACCTCTCTCGTAGCACTCCCGCGGGGTCACGGGGGAACCTCCCGGGACGTGCGTGCTCTTCCCGTAGCACTCCCTCGGGGTACAGGGAGACCTCCCAGGGCGTGAGGGCACCTCCCGTAGCACTCTCGTTGGGTCACGGGGGAACCTCCTGGGACTTGAGGACTCTTTCCGTAACACTCACGCGGGGTCACAGAGGGACCTCCCGTAGCACTCCCGCGGGGTGATGGGGGAACCACCCGGGACGTGAGGACTCTTCCCGTAGCATTCCCGCAGGCCACGGGGGGGCCTCCCGTAGCACTCCTACGGGGTCACGGGGAGACCTCCCGGGGCGTGAGGGCACCTCCAGTAGCACTCTCGTTGGGTCACGGGGGAACCTCCCAGAACTTGAGGGCTCTTCCCGTAACACTCCCGCGGGGTTACGTGGGAACCTCCCGGGACTTGAGGGCTCTTCCCGTAACACTCCCGCGGGGTCACGGGGGGACCTCCCGTAGCACTCCCGCGGGGTCACGGGGGAACCTCCCGGGACGTGCGGGCTTTTCCCGTAGCACTCCCTCGGGGTACGGGGAGACCTCCCGGGGCGTGAGGGCACCTCCCGTAGCACTCTCGTTGGGTCACGGGGGAACCTCCCGGGACTTGAGGGCTGTTCCCGTAACACTCCCGCGGGGTTACAAGGGAACCTCCCGGGACTTGAGGGCTCTTCCCGTAACACTCCCGCGGGGTCACGGGGGGACCTCCCATAGCACTCCCGCGGTGTCACGGGGGAACCTCCCGGGACGTGCGGGCTTTTCCCGTAGCACTCCCTCGGGGTACGGGGAGACCTCCCGGGGCGTGAGGGCACCTCCCGTAGCACTCTCGTTGGGTCACGGGGGAACCTCCCGGGACTTGAGGGCTGTTCCCGTAACACTCCCGCGGGGTTACAAGGGAACCTCCCGGGACTTGAGGGCTCTTCCCGTAACACTCCCGCGGGGTCACGGGGGAACCTCCCGGGACGTGCGGGCTCTTCCCGTAACACTCCCTCGGTGCAGGAGACCTCCCGGGGCGCGAGGGCACCTCCCGTAGCGCTCTCGTTGGGTCACGGGGGAACCTCCCAGAACTTGAGGGCTCTTCCCGTAACACTCCCGCGGGGTTACAAGGGAACCTCCCGGGACTTGAGGGCTCTTCCCGTAACACTCCCGCGGGGTCGCGGGGGAACCTCCCGGGACTTGAGGGCTCTTCCCGTAACACTCCCACGGGGTCACGGGGGAACCTCCCGGGGCGTGCGGGCTCTTCCCGTAACACTCCCTCGGGGTACGGGGAGACCTCCCGGGGCGCGAGGGCATCTCCCGTAGCGCTCTCGTTGGGTCACAGGGGAACCTCCCAGAACTTGAGGGCTCTTCCCATAACACTCCCGCGGGGTTACGTGGGAACCTCCCGGGACTTGAGGGCTCTTCCCGTAACACTCCCGCGGGGTCACGGGGGGACCTCCCGTAGCACTCCCGCGGGGTCACGGGGGAACCTCCCGGGACGTGCGGGCTCTTCCCGTAGCACTCCCTCGGGGTACGGGTAGACCTCCCGGGGCGTGAGGGCACCTCCCGTAGCATTCTCGTTGGGTCACGGGGGAACCTCCCGGGACTTGAGGACTCTTCCCGTAACACTCACGCGGGGTCACGGAGGGACCTCCCGTAGCACTCCCGCGGGGTCACGGGGGAAACTCCCGGGACGTGCGGGCTCTTCCCGTGGCACTCCCTCGGGGTACGGGGAGACCTCCCGGAGCGTGAGGGCACCTCCCGTAGCACTCTTGCTGGGTCACGGGAGGGCCTCCCGTAGCACTCCTACAGGGTCACGGGGAGACCTCCCGGGGCGTACCCGTAAGGTATGCCCCCGGGAATGGCGTGGAACTCCCGCAGACATGAGATCTCTTGCGTGAGGACTCGAGGAGATATGATCGCCACCCATAGCGCAAAGACGAGGCCTCCCCTTGGGGAGTTGGTGAATTTTCCTCCAACACTAGCCCTCTTGTCCCTTAGGTGCTTTTAAGGGCGACCTAAGGGGCAAAGAAGTGAACCTTCATGACTTATCGCCCCGCGCGGTGTGAATATTTTGTCCTTGGGCAGCTTTAGTGGGCTACGCCCGCACAATAGGCTAGCGCTATTTTTGGCGCCTTAGGGCTAGTCTAGGGTACAGGCACTAGAACCAGCCTCCGACATGGGCGTTGCAAGCCTTACCCATCCTCTGGGTACCAAAGCCATTGCCTAGGTGGGAGCTTCATTTGCGCGGAAGGGTGCTTGGACGACGCCCAAACCCCCTCAAAGTAGCATTGGATCAGGGGGTCGGGATCCTTTTCTCAACATCGGAGGGTGCAAATCGGAGGCACCGCGGTAGGTCTTGAGCAGGAGTTTGGAGCATCCCCCGAATGACATCGCCCTGACCGTGCGACGAGGAAGCGGATGCTCGGGTGTTCAAGGGGCAGCAGTCATTTTGCCTGGGTGGCCCTACGGGCGTTGGATGCTTCGCCCACGGCGCCTTATCCCTTGGTACTTAATGCCCCCAGTGGGGTGTAGGCTTGTGCTGGGCGCCGGCCCCCAGTTCCCGATCGGCATATACAAGCGGAAGTAAATCGGGGGCTCGATCGGCCGCTCTTTGGCTGTGCATTGATCATCCTTGGGACGACACAAATTGGTCTCTACACTCTCGGGACGGTTCCCATGCGCTCCCACGGGCCTGAAGCCAACGCCGAGCCATATAGGGACAACTTGGTGTGGGCGTTTGCAGAACGCCCCGTGATTCCTTTGGCTATGGGACAAAGGCGCACCCATCGCCCTCTTTATTTGTCCCCTTATTTGGTCCTCCCTGATGCACTTCGGTGTTGGGCGCTGGCCTTATCGCCCGATTGCACATGCCTGGAGGGGGAGCGCGTGGGCGTTAGGCGCCCAGGCACACAAGAGCGGCACAGTGAGTGTTCTCTCCGTCTGGGTGCCCTTGCGTTGGGCGCTCGGCTAGCCCTCCTCGCTTATGCGTTGGGCGCTCGGCTAGCGCTCTCGTGGTGCTTGAGAGGGACATCCGGCGCACAGGGGCGTAACCTTCGAGCCCCATTTTTCCCTTCGCCTACTCTTCATTGCCTCCTGCAGCTCGGCAGATCAACCCTCCGGTCGCGGCGCTCCTTCCCTGGGGTAGATCTGGCGCTCAACCCATCTCGCCCGACAGTGTGCGAGGCGGAAAAGGAAGGCCACGGGTGCGCCTTCTATGCGGATCGAGGGGTGGCGCTGTCCGTGGGCCGACTTCGTCGCCGCTCATGCGAACGAGGGGGCTACTTCATAACCCTTTGCGTTCGTAGCTTGATTGTGTTAATGGTTCTGCTCTTGCTTGCAGGTTCCCGCCATCGTGACACCCTCGCAAAGGGCAAGATCAAGGTGGACGAGGTGGCTCCAGTGGGGGGCAAAGGCAAAAGCAAGCCCCCCGGTGGGGGTGACCTCATGCGAGAGACATGGACATGATGGCTCCTGCCAAGTTCACCACTTTTGCGAAGGCAGTGGGGGACGAGGACGATGCTCCTACGGAGACAATAGTGGATCCTGGTCCTTGGGAGCTCACTGACGGGGAGAAGCTCTCCCTCGTTCAGCGAGGGATTCGCCTCTCCCCCGGGGATGTGGAGTTCCCGGAGCTTGGGGAGAGTCCCAATCCACCATCGGGGTTCGTGGTGGCACTTAAAGCTTGGGTGGATGACTTATGTATTTTAAAATGCATTGTTTTAGGAGACGTCCTGGAGGGCAGCTGATATCCATTATAAGCGAAGTGCACAGAGGGGTCGAGTGCCTTTACGATTATGCCCGCCAAATAAGGTTCGCCGCAGGAGCGGGCGACTTCATGGGGGTATGATCGTGTCTTGGCACCCAGAAAGGGGCCAAGGCACGGGCGCCCTCCCGGGAGGCCTTTTGGTTGCCTCCCCCCAAGAGGGGGGGCTCGATTTGCATCATACCGTGTGCAAAGGGGACATGTCCCCTAAGTTTATAGGGAGCGAGGGAACATGTCCTCCCTCTCGCGGAGAGAGGAGGTTCGACCCTGTGGAGATAACAACCCGCCTTCGTTGAATTGTTTAGGTTCGGCGCACGGGCCTTACTCGAGGAGTTGGGCGTTTAGTTCGGGCGCGACCGCGAAGGAGGTTGTTGCGCCCCTTGTAATAGACTTCGTGCTTACGGACGAGGATGTCTCCTGTTAGAACTCACAATGTAATGAGAATGTTTTCCGCGATGTTGCGGGGTTGACCCGGAGGTCGTTCGGCTTATCGCCAGGGGACCATGGGGGACTAGTCCACGGTGCACCCAATGACTTAGGCAACATGCCTTTTAAGTCGTCGCCTGCTCCCTGGGTCCAATAGGGAGGAGGCCGCCCAAGGGGGACTAGAGATGTCCTGACCGCTCGGGGCTTTTTAGGGGTAAGCCTCGGAGGCTATGCGCCCTGGAGAGTGTTGCGTGAGCTGCGTGACTCTAGCACATCCCCCAACAGCCATGCGTTGGGGGGCGGTTTTCACAAATGAAGCAATTGGCATGCGACTTGTAGGGCTCAAGCTCGTGACTTCATTGATAACCTCGGAAGGGTTTACATCATTACAAGCCAGGTGCCGTCATGACGTAGAGAAAGCGTAAGGGGACCCCTTGTGGGGTAGGCCTCGAGGAGAGCATAGGCCTCCGCGGGCGTAAGGAGACCTCCGTGAGAGGTGAGGAGACCTCCTCGAGACGCCCAGGGTGTCCCGGACGCCCATGGGATGCGCCTCGGGAGGCGTGAACCTCCCGTGGGCGTAGGGAGACCTCCCGGGGACGCCACTGGTGTGCCCTGGGACGCCCATGGGGTGCGCCTCAGGAGGCGTGAACCTCTGTGGGGCGTAGGGAGACCTCCGTGGGAGGTGAGGAGACCTCCCGGGGAGACGCCCACGGTGTCGAGGGGCGCCCATGGGATGCGCCTCGGGGAGGGCGTGGACCTCCGTGGGCGTAGGAGACCTCCGTGGGAGGTGAGGAGACCTCCCGTGGGAGACGCCCATGGGGTGTCCCGGGGGGACGCCCATGGGGTGCGCCTCCGGGGAAGGCGTAGACCTCTCGTGGGGCGTAGGGAGACCTCACGTGGGAGGTGAGGAGACCTCCCGGGGGCGCCCACTGGTGTCCCGGGACGCCCATGGGATGCGCCTCGGGGAGGCGTGGACCTCCGTGGGGCGTGGAGACCTCAGTGGGGGCGTCCACTGGTGTGCCGAGGGACGCCCATGGGGTGCACCTCCGGGGAGGGCGTAGATAGACCTCCCGTGGGGCGTAGGAAGACCTCCCGTGGGAGGTGAGGAGACCTCCCGGGGAGACGCCCATGGGCTGAGCCTCGGGAGGCGTGGGCCTCCCGTGGGGCGTAGGGAGACCTCCCGTGGGAGGTGAGGAGACCTCCGGGGGGACACCCACGGGGTGTGCCCGGGGGGACGCCCATGGGATGCGCCTCCGGGGAGGGCGTAGACCTCCCGTGGGGCGTAGGAAGACCTCCCGTGGGAGGTGAGGAGACCTCCCGGGGAGACGCCCACGGGGTGTCCCGGGGGGACGCCCATGGGATGCGCCTCCGGGGAGGGCGTAGACCTCCCGTGGGGCGTAGGGAGATCTCCCGTGGGAGGTGAGGTTACCTCCCGGGGGGACGCCCATGGGATGCGCCTCCGGGGAGGGCGTAGACCTCCAGTGGGGCGTAGGGCTTCGATTTATCAGGATTCCATGCAGGCTTGAACGGCTTGTCCTCCATGGTGGAGAAGCGGTAGGCACCCAAGCCTAGGACCGCAGAGATGCGGTAAGGTCCTTCCCACTTGGGGCGTAGCTTTCGTTGGGTGCTTGGGTGTGTGACCCTTTTCAGCACCAAGTCTCCCAGGAGGAAGGCGCGCTCTCGCACCCGCTTGTTATAGAAGCGGGCAACTTCATGCTCGTACGAGGCATGCTTGATGAGGGCACGGTCTCGGGACTCCTCCATGAGGTCCGCCTCGACTGTGGTTCTCTTTATTTGCCGCGAAGTCAATGGGTAGAGGCCCAGAGAGCATCTCCACGCGGAGGGAGCAGCGGCGTACCTCTGCTGGGAGGACCGCCTCCACTCCGTACACGAGCAAGAAAGGCGTCTGTCCCGAGGAACGACTGGGAGTGGTGCGCATCCCTCAAAGCACTTTGAGGAGCTCTTTTGCCCATAGCCCCTTCTTGAGGGTGCTCTTTTTGAGTCTTCGACGGATACCCTGGAGGATCATGCCATTGGCCCTTTCCACGGCCCCGTTAGACTTTGGGTGAGCCACCGAGGTGAAGCAAAGCGTTGTGGCGATGGAGTCACAGAAGTCCTTGAAGGAGGCATCAAACTGCGTCCCGTTGTCTACGGTGATTTCCCTAGGAACCCCGAAGCAACAGACGATGTTTTTCCAGAAGAACTTTTGCACCGTCCGGGAGGTGATTGATGCCAACTGCTCCGCCTCAACCTATTTGGTGAAGTAATCCACCGCCACCACCGCAGATCCACCGTCTGCCTCGCGATGGCTTCCACCAAGGCTTGCCACTGGGTGAGGGCCAACGCCTCGGGAGCGAGGGGCGATTGTGAAGCACCTGACCCCGTAGCTGCAGGTGTGCCTTGAATTCCCGGCCCTTGAAGCATAGCCGTTGGCGCCCGGGAGGACGAAGAGTCTCTGGGTCCCGAGGCCTGTAGGACATTGTCCCCCCGGGGGGAATGACACCAATCTCGGAGGGCAGTGCACGCCGAGGGTTACGACGGGGTGGACGATCATCCTCGCGTTCCTTGCGCTTCGGAGCCGGAGGCTTGTATTGAGTTTTCTTGAGGAGCCATAGCCTTGTTCGAGTTAACTACGTTCCCCACGGACGGCGCCAAGTGTCGTAGGTTCGGAAACTGGACACGGAAATGAGAGCGGACGCCGGCCGTTTCACGGGCCGTCGTCCACGAGAGTAAATGTGACACGAGGGTTTATACAGGTTCGGGCGCTTAAGGAAGACGCCCTACTCCTGTCGGTGTTCTCCCGTGGGAGGTGAGGAGACCTCCCGGGGAGACGCCATGGGATGCGCCTCCGGGGAGACGTCGACCTCCCGCGGGACATGATGAGAACTCCCCGCGGGGTGTGCCACGGGGTAACCTCCCGGGGAGGTTGTAGGTCTTTCGGAGGGCATGAGACCTCCCGAAGTGCCACGAGGTATGCCCCCGGGGAGGATGTAGACCTCCCGCAGGGTATGTCCGCGAGGTAGGCCCCCGGGGAGGCGTAGACCCCCCGCGGGACGTGAGAAACCCCCGCGGGGTATGGGATCTCTCGCAGCAGTCTCACGGAGTACGAGATGATCTCCTGTAGCATTCCGGTGATGAATCCCGGTGGGCGGGCGCCACCCGCCATAGAGCATGAAGCCTCCCCCTCGGGGGCGGTCAGTTTTCCTCCTGGCGTGGACTTCACGTGGTGTACGAAACCTTGCCTCCGGGAGCCGGTGAGTTTATCTCCAACAAAGTATAAAATAGAAATTTAGGATTTTAGATGAATTTAGAAAGAAAAACAGAGCCAATCGAAGTTCGAATGGGCGCAAATGGGCTCCCGGAAGATTGAAAACACATAAAAACAAGAAAAAGGAATTTTCCTGATTTTTTAACTATTTTCTAAACAAAATCCAAATTATTGCATAATAATGATGTCATCGGTATTTTTGGGATTTTTAGAATTATTTTTAAATTAAAAACCGATCTATGATGTCACGCTTTTGTCATAATTGAATTTCGGAAAATTATTTTTAAAAAGAAAAGGCCTCATTAGGCCGACAAGTGGGCCCACCAGCGTGGACCCCCGTGCACCCAGTGCACGCGTGCAGTGCGCGCTCCCGTGCACACACAACACATGGCGAGCCGGTCGACACCAACGTTGTGGCGACGCAGTGGGGTCGAAGATGGTGGCGATGGGACCGGAGGGGCACAGGAGGCGCGGGAAAACGCCAGCGATGAGCATGGCCAGAGAGGAGAGAGATGGTGGCGTCTTGGGAGCGGCGCTCGGGTGGAGAAGAGAGGGGTGGAGTGCGGGGAGAAGGGGAAGCACGAGGGGTATTTATAGCCTGAAGGGTCTTAACCGAGCGGCGGGCGCGATTTTGGCGACGGGTGTGTGGGGATAGGGGCGGTGGTTGGGGGATAAAGCGGTGAGAGCTCATCCGCGTGAGAAAAGGGGAGGCCGGTGCAAAACAAGGGGTAGAAGGGAGCTTCAGTCGGTGGCCATGGCGGGAGGAGAGAGAGGTGGGCGTGGGGCCGAAGGAGGAAGAAGGGAGGGAGGAAGGGGAAGGGCGTGGGGTCCGATCCCACTAGGGATGGCAACGGGTTTATACCCGGCGGGTATCACCACCCCGTACCCGTACCCGTATTAGTAAAATTCACCCATTCCAATACCCATACCCGCACGCGGGTACAAAATTTACCCATACCCGTACCCATGCGGGTAACGGGTACCCAGCGGGTAACCCGCACCCGAAATCTACGTATCACTATATTTCTGCTTTCCTATCTGTCTACACATTTCGCGGTGGAAACCTCCTCTGTGCCGTAGTGCTCCTAATCATACGTGGATCACAAAACATGATCACGTCACATGCGAGATCAATTATTATCTATCTGATCAAGCAAGAAGAAGTCGATCAAATCACATGCGAGGTCAACCGGGTTGATTCAACCCACGGGTGAACGGGTACGGGTAATAGCAGAATGGACCCGTACCCGCTCTACCCGCGGGTACTAAATTTTGCCCGTTAATAGACCCACGGGTATGAGAAATAGTCCATACCCGCCCCCTAATGGAGTAAATACCCGTCGGGTTTCGGGTTTCGGGTCCCCGTTGCCATCTCTAGATCCCACCTATCGACCGGAGAGAGAAGGGGGGTGTGGGCTGACGGTTGAGTGGGTGGAGGGAAAGAGAGAAGGTGGGCGGGTCGTGCGGAGGGAGAGTCTGGGCTCGACCCAAAGGTAAGGAGAGTTTTTTTTCTTTCTTTTTTTAATTTAAAATAAATCAAAAATACAAAAAAGATTTTTAATAAATATCAAATAGGGTTTAGAAATTCTAGGTAATTCTTAAAAATAGTTTAGACCATTTTGAACTTATTAAAATTATTTTTAGCATAACTTTAGCTTTATTTTTCTTGAATAAAAATATTTTTATAATACTATAAATAGAAAAAGGCATTTAATAAATCTAGAAAATCCACCATGATTCTTAGAAAATTCCAAATAAATAATAAAAGGCCAAAGCAAATTTTCAGGCGTTACAGCCGGTTACAATAGGCTCCGTCTGTGATTGCGATGGGTTCGAAATAGCTTATGTTCAAGGAACTTGTACTTTCATAAAGCAAGGTATAACTTTCTCAAGACAGCCATCCAAAATATGTCCATAATCCCACATCTGGCGAGGGAGAGAAATCGGAATACCGAGTCATTTCTCAAGACATTTAAACTTCCCGCGGTGTCGAAGACGAGAACACACCCTTTGAATCAAAGGCACAAGATACAAATCATATCTAACCATTGATCTCTCGGCGAAATAGCTATACATCTGTATGGCACGAGCATAACAGGAGAAAGAAGAGAAAGAAAAAGGAAGGCGGACCATCTTCCCATTTGGCCTCGGAATAGCATGGAATGGAATGAGATGCGCCCAAACCCAACCCAAGCAACTGGGATCGTACGTGGATCCAATTGCCAGAGCCGCCCCCTGGCGTCACCGCACCCAAAATTCTCTTGATCACCTCCCAGTCCCAGGTCTTTAGATGAGTCAGTCTTGGTTCCAATTCTCCCACATCTCTACGACCCATGCATCCAAAAGCATTCCATGTATCAATCCCAGGTGTTTCCCCTATAAAAGGCCGTGTAATCCTTCGCCCAGATCGCTCAAGCGCAAGAACAAGCCCTTGCCATGATCTCCTCCTGCGATTGCTGTGGTTGAGATGGTAGCATCGCGTGGTCAGCAAAAGATTCAGGTCCTACTGTTCTCATGCGAGTTTAGCAAGGTGTGTCTACTCTTAAATAAATGGCTATATAATATACGCCATTAGCCAGTCGCATTCTCGTAGGCTGCAGTTACTTGTTCCTTTGCACTTCGTTAATCACCAGTTCCTTCCTTGCTGAGGCGTATAGCCACAATTAATTACCTTGTGGTATATATACATACAATTTCTGTGGAGATGATAAGGACATTTTTTCCTCGCTTTAAAGTACACTGTTTGGCCAAACCGTTCGGTAGGAATTGTAGCCATTTAGCTCAAGGGGGGAAAAATAACACAAAGTATTTTTAAAAATACAGTCCCTTGTCCTTTTTTTCTACGTGGATATGATATGTATTACTCTCTCTGTCCAAGTTTATAAGGTGTATTTCTTCTTAGCACATAGACCAAGAAGATATTAAAAATGACTAGATTGTCCTTAATTATTATCACTAAGCACTATATTCAATGTATGCATGTAGAGTATATGAAGTAAAAATAGGTATTTATTAGGAGTATATAGGAAACATCATACTAATTTTGCAATAGAATATGAAATACATCCTATACTTATGAATAAGACAATTAAAAAATACGCCTTATAAACTTGGAGGAATGGAGTATTTTTTTCTCTCACATGCTAGCTTATTATACTATGCTCTGTAGTTCTTTGAGTTCAGCTGCGCTGATATCTACCTCAACCTAACCCGGATTCTGATTTCAGAATATCGGCTTCTCTTCTTGAGCCATCTTCGTTATACCCTTTGTGTTTGATAGAATTGTTCTATCACAAAAGAACAAAAGAATGAGTAAATTTCATAAAACTACAATTTTTTAGTACAAATTATTAGAAAATCACATGTTTGTGCTTCTATTTCACGAAACTACAAGATTTAGGAGAACTTTTGTCATAAAACTACAGGTTTTATAATTGATTGTTTCTTTTAATAGGTTCGACAGTGTAGACCCACATGGCATCCCCATGTGCCCCCATTTCCCATTTCACTCAAGCGTTGAAAGTCTTGTTACAAGAAACGGTTAATTCTAAAATACGTAGTTTTGTGATACAAGTTCTTCTAAAATCTGTAATTTTGTAAAATAGAAGTTGAAACCTATAATTTTCTGATGGTTTGCACAAAAAACCTGTAGTTCTGTAAAATTTACTCTAAAGGGATGCCCTTCAACTCTATGTGATGGTTGCGTGTTTATTATCGTTCTCTTTAGAACATTACAAAAACAAGCAAGAAAGAGAGTATAATAATGCGGGCATTCTGAAATCCAAAATCTTTAGGTTGTTGAATGTAGGCAACTAAACCACTTTAAATTCATCTAACTTTCTTATACACATTATTTTGCTGGCCATTTTAGGATGAACCTTCTCCCTGATTTGTTTTCACTTTTCACCAAATGCACTCAGATTGCTCGAACTTATGCCCTCTTATCCTATAACTAGGAAGATTCGCGCGCTACGCCGCGCCGTGCGAAATTTGATAAAAAAATGATGAAAAGCAGGGAAAAACGGAAAAACGACGGGCGAAAAACGAATTTACGTTTTTTTTTGGGAAACGGCCAACGAAAACATTTTTTCCATGTTCCGGAGAAAACACGGTTCACGGAAATAATTTTTTCAGGCAAAACGAAGAAAGAAAACGGTTTTCCATATTTTTTGTGGGGAAATAGCCACCGAAAACAGCTTCCCCATGCTCCGGAGGAAAAGCGGATCACGAAAACATTTTTGAAGCAAAAGCGGAGAAAGGGAACGGTTTTCCATATTTTTGTTTTGAAAAAGCGGCCAGCGAAAACATTTTTCTCATGCTCGGAGAAAAATCGGATGGCGAAAAATATTTTTTCGGGCAAAAGCGGATAAACGAAGCAGTCTCCCAATTTTTTTGGAGGAAATAGCTATCAAAACATTTCCCCATGCCACGAAGGAAAACCGATCACGAAAACATTTTTTTCAAAAAACGGAGAAAAGAAACGGTTCTACATTTTTTTGGAAAAGCGGCTAACGAAAATATTTTTCACATGCTCGAGAAAAAAGCGGACCACGAAAATATTTTTTGGGACAAAAGCGGAAAAACCGATCACGAAAACATTTTTTCGGCCAAAAGCGGAGAAAAGAAGCGGTTCTACATTTTTTTGTGGAAAACGGCTCACGAAAATATTTTTCGCATGCTCGAGAAAAAACGGACCCCAAAAACATTTTTTGGGACAAAGCGGAGAAAGGACCCGAACGTAAAGCGCGAGGACCTATTTGTTATAATTTTGGACTTGTTCGCTATTTTGAATAATTAGGAAAGGGCTCGCTCGCGATTGGCCCTTAACGGGAGGGCCTACATGCAAAACGCGAAACCAGGGACCTAAACGCGAAACGAAAAAATTATTTCCCTCTCACATAAAATCACGTAAGGACCTAAACGTAATTTGGAAGAAACCGAAGGGGCTTTGTGCAAAAAAGGGAGGGGACACGTGGGGGGGCCGGTTGGCCCCCAATTCCTTCCTCTATAAGGTGGGTACCATTAACTAATTAAGGTGATATAGCTCACATACTATCATAATAAGTTTATTTATCACAAAGAGTCTGCAGTTCTGCACTACCTAGCTCATGGCATGCTATCTTTTTGTCTGCACACGTCACTGGACATATGCTTCACATGCTGCAGTGCTGCACACCTGTTATGCAATGCTTCGACATAATATAAACCTTAATCTGAGTTTGATAGCAACCCTCTGATCCATGGAATACATGTGATTTTCTGATGTTAATTTGTGCCACGAACAGTGCAAAACCTCAGGGCTAAATAATTCCACAGTGTATCACGGCCGAGTCAGCCATGCGCTTTTCCAACATGCTCGCCGGAGACCTTTCTGAAACTTTTTTCTTTCTTTCTTGTTAAGAACAGAGTTTCCTGAAAATTTCATAGAGGATGGTTCGTACAGTTTCGTAGCAGCACTCGCAAAACTCATTGGTTGCCTAGCTCGTTTAAGGTGCGGCTGCATCTGCAAGTTCATGACACGGACATGTAGCCATGAATGTCAGCGATAATACATATGGTATTTTTGATACAAGAGATGCTGTAGCAATCGCGTGTGTGCTCGTTCACCGTCAGGTAATCAGCAATTGGTCGTACAGAAGAGGACGCAATGGTTGTATCTGGATAGGCGAGCCGTACAGTCAGTACAGGCCCAGTTCAGTACATGGTACACCTAACTGAGTGAGTAATTTGCTGTTGCTGCAGAGACTTTCCTGAACACCCCATCCATTGGTTTTGTGGAATTGTGGTTGAGATGAAATGATGGCAGTTTTCCTGCAAAAAGCCAAAACAAGCTCTGATTTCTGCTGACTTGCTGCTCCATGAAGCTTAGATTGGTCAGAACTCAGATGCATGAAAGAGATCAGTTGCCAACACTTTTCTCTCTAGAAGGGGGAAGGATTGGTTCCTCTACATAGATTGACAGATTTTGTAGTTCCTACTTCCTAACCACCTGTTTGCTGTATATACAGTGATATATATAATTTGCAATCAGAAATCAGCAATGTGACAGGGCAAGGACAAGATGTCATTATTGTCCCAAAAACAAATTGCTTCTACATTTTTTAAACTAAACCAAGCTCCACCACCAAGCAGCTATGTTCCTATATATAGGACCTGCTTGACCTGAAAGTCCTCTGGTTCTCCCTCGTCTTTTTGCTTCCCCTGCTCACCATAATATTTTATTGCTACTTGAAAAGATAAAGTAAATTATCCTTGGTCTCTTCCACAGGTTTGATTGGTTTATGCCTTCTTCTAGCTGTTGTGATTAGGTTTCTTGGATTGTTACTGATCCCATTGGGATTCTTGATCCGCTTTCAGGCCAGTTTCTGAAGGGGGATTTTTTTTTTTTCGAAATTGATGGCAGGAGCTCTGCCTATTCATTTAAGGGGAATCGAAAGCGAGACAAACAGTTGAAAGCACAAAACAACAGCAACCACCGGACCCAAAAGGACCGACCACCCACACAAACACTGAGTAATTTAACCTAGTCTGAAGGGGAATTTCATCGAGCAGGATGAATGCATTGGCAGCAACCAGCAGGAACTTCAAGCAGGCAGCCAAGTTGCTGGGTCTGGACTCCAAGCTGGAGAAGAGCTTACTCATCCCATTCAGGGAGATCAAGGTGATGATACTAACATTTTTTTTTCCCTGTGAATCTGGATAGCCCATGTATGCTGTTTGTTTTGGCAATCTCCTCCTGTTAGTTCCCTTCGCTATTGTATAAAGATATATTGGATTGCTTATTTTATGGAGCTCAGTGTTAATGAAAACGGTCACTGTTAGATATTAGACCTGTTTTTTTTTTTTTCCTTTTTCACCTGGCTCGTAAATTTATGGTTAGTGAGTTAGGTAACCTTTTTTTGCCTTCAAATTGAGCTGGTAATTTTTATGTCTTCGCATTTGCTACTTCACTTTTATTCTAGAAAAAAAAATTGCTACTCTATGCTCAATCTCCCACTTTATGGTCATTTACTTTGCAAGGTTCAGTTGTTTGCAGGATTTTCTTTACTACCTTCAGAACTTGTAACGAATCTGTGTGGTTGGTTTCTATTCATAGAAATAGGGAAGGTGAAGTGTTCGTTTCGTTCTTCAGTAACATGCAGCTTGTGGTTGCAGGTTGAATGCACAATTCCAAAAGATGATGGGACGTTAGCATCCTATGTTGGGTTTAGGGTACAGCATGACAATGCTAGGGGCCCTATGAAGGGTGGGATCAGATACCACCATGAGGTTAGCTTACATGTTCCTTGGTTCTTCTCCTCTTCATGATACAACCAGTCAGTACCCAGTACTTGATTCTTGCTACACTGTTGCCGACTTGAAATGGTCCTTCAGCATAAATTCTACTTTCTTCAGGAATCTGTCATACTTAGCATAATCCTTTCGTGATAGTCGAAATGACTAATTGTTCAACTTAGAACCTGCAGTTATGCAGAACAAAATTATGTCGGAAATTAGGGACATCCCGCTGCAGCTGCCATATGGTATCTCGTTCTGGCTTTGTTTCCGTAGAAACCGGTAGTGTGTATACATCAGTTTCCTCCTGAGCTAGGACTGCTTCTAAGACACTCGCAAAAAAGACAGTGTATGGTCACAGTAAGTCTTTGCATTGACAAGCGATCATATAATTCAGGTTGATCCTGATGAGGTCAATGCCTTGGCACAACTAATGACATGGAAAACAGCCGTGGCTAATATTCCATATGGAGGAGCTAAAGGTGGAATAGGATGCAGTCCTGGAGAACTGAGCATCTCGGAGCTTGAACGACTTACCCGAGTTTTCACCCAAAAAATTCATGATTTAATTGGCATCCATACTGATGTTCCAGCTCCAGATATGGGCACCAACTCACAGGTTGTTTTACTTCTCTATATGTTTTCTTGCAAGGCTCTGGTGAGAATTAATCATCTGTATGTGTGTATTCTAAGATGGCTTCTTTTGTTTGTTGCATGGATGTAGACAATGGCATGGATACTTGATGAGTACTCAAAGTTTCATGGTTACTCACCTGCTGTGGTGACAGGAAAGCCTGTTGTATGTATCCATCCATCTATCATGCACTCTTTATCATGTATGTGTGATGAAAATGATGTTTCCAGACCAAAACTGCAAGATGCCATGGAGAATTACACAAGAAATTTGTCAAGCACAGTCCTTTGGATAGGTTGCAACAAGAATGTGATGCTTAGTACACAGAATGATTATCCGGATGGAAGCACTAGGATTTGATTGTTCAGGGAAAGCTGGTTTCTCATTATCCTACCATGCTCATAAATTTCGTGCTCAATACAGGACCTTGGAGGATCACTGGGAAGAGATGCAGCTACTGGAAGGGGAGTTTTGTTTGCTACCGAAGCCTTGCTTGCAGAGCATGGCAAAAGCATTGCAGGCCAGCGTTTTGTCATACAGGTAAAAGCTTTGTTGCCAAAAAAAAAAAAAAGAGAGAGAGAAGAAAAGTCAAAAGAAGGTAAAATATATGTAGGTTAGGCAGCTCTTTGGCTTTCAAATGATGATAAATTGAGAACCAAGTGCAGTGTGAGTCATCAGTCATCACAGCTCATTCTAAGACACACAGCATAAATTAAGGAGTACTTAATCAAAATAATGACAGAAAGGAACTATGCAGAGTCAGTGAATCACATACTATGCGCTTTTCACCTCCATGATTGCAATGAAATTCATGAATAAGGCTACCCTTGTCATTTCTTTATCCTCATTTGCATTGCAAAGCAGGCACGGCTGGACAGTGTATCTGCAAAGGTTATTTTTCACAGATAAGCAACTATTTATTGCTTTGCTTGCCTTTTCAGGGATTTGGTAATGTTGGCTCCTGGGCTGCTCAACTGATCAGTGAAGCTGGTGGTAAGGTGATTGCCATCAGTGATGTCACAGGAGCTGTGAAGAACACCAATGGCCTTGACATTCCCAAGCTAGTGAAGCACTCGGCAGAGAATCGCGGGATCAAGGGCTTCAACGGAGGAGATGCGATTGACCCACACACACTGCTCACTGAAGAATGCAACGTCCTCATCCCGGCAGCACTGGGGGGAGTGATAAACAAGTAATCTTCATCCTCATTGTAGTCCATTTCATCCTTACAGTAGTAGTAAAATGTAACTTCTGTTTGATTTCTTTTGTGTGTTCAGTCATGATACACTAGCTGTTTCTGCATCTGCGAACCTACTTGTAGCTGAAAGACTGTTCTTCACCATGATTTTCCAGGGACAATGCTAATGACATCAAAGCCAAGTACATCATCGAGGCTGCAAACCACCCCACAGACCCTGAGGCAGATGAGGCAAGTCATATCTTATAGCATCTGACAGATTGGCACTCCGACAGTAAAGAAATGCACTACGGTATGTTATATTCTCTCTGCATTCCTTCTGCAGATCCTGTCGAAGAAGGGCGTCCTCATTCTGCCGGACATCCTCGCCAACTCCGGCGGCGTCACGGTGAGCTACTTCGAGTGGGTTCAGGTCAGTAGCTGCTTCGACCGTCAGTTACGGCACGACGCTCTTGTGCTTTGTTCAGAACAGCGTAACTGTGAGGCAGCCAGGTTAAGCCATTGACGCATGACGAGCACCGCTGCTGTGGTTTGTTCAGAACATCCAGGGGTTCATGTGGGACGAGGAGAAGGTGAACAACGAGCTGAGGACGTACATGACGCGCGGGTTCAGGGACGTGAAGGAGATGTGCAGGAGCCACCACTGCGACCTCCGCATGGGCGCCTTCACCCTCGGCGTCAACCGCGTCGCCCGCGCCACCGTCCTCAGAGGATGGGAAGCATGAGCGCCACCGCGCTCCCTTCTCCTGCGATTTCTTTTGCTCTCGCTTTTTGGTTATCCATGAAATGGATATTCCAAAAAAAGAAAAAGATTCAATAACTCAGTGTTTTCTCTTGGAGATTGGCAGAACAGCCAGTAGTGTGTATCTGCTGGCGCTGAACCATCTTCGTGTAATTCATAGCTGAAATGCTTGCAGCTGGATTGCAAGCAGCAATGCAATTTGGTTTCTTGGCAACTTCTATCGTGGTGAAATCTGCAGAAATGCATGTCTTCTTCATCATCACACATGTGGTGAAATCTGCAGCTGGATTGCAGAAATGCAGTAGCTCCGCAGCACGGCCTCCCGAATTCAAGCGGTGTTGTCGACGTTGACGAGCGCCTCCATGCCCTCCATGCCCGCGAGCACGTACGCAGCAATGTCGATTCACGCAAGAAATTTATATCTGCGCGCATTGCAAAGGAAGTTCTTGCAAACAAATACTGTGGTTATTTCAGATGATCTCACCGGCCAGATTTGTTTCACTCAATACGAACAGATTGCAAGTCGCAACAGATTAAGATGCTTAAAGAAAACGGTGGCGATTCGTCGAGAGAGAGACGGAGAAATATGGGATTTGTTCTCGGGTTTGCAGTTCGATTTCACATGAGTGCGCGCATTGCGGCGGTGTCACTCGGGCAAGGGGTCGCCGGAGACGAAGCTGTACATGACGAGGTCCCTGACGCGGCCCTTGTGCCAGTAGTGGCGCCGCAGCACGCCCTCCCGCTGGAACCCGGCCTTCTCCACCACGCGCTGCGACGCCGCGTTGTCCACGTCCACCAGCGCCTCCACGCGCGCCAGCCCCTCCACCTCGCCGAACACCGCGGCGAGCGCGCGCCTCACGGCCGCCGTCGCCACACCCTTGCCCCAGTGCGCGCGCGCCAGCACGTACCCGAGCTCCCCGCGGCACCAGTCCGCCGTCGGTGCCACGGACACCGCGCCCACGGGGCGGCCCTCGCCGCCGAGGCAGATGGCGCGGAACCACGGGTGCGGGAGCACGGTGTCGCGCAGGAACGCGAGCAGGGGCTCCGTGGACTCGTACGGCTCCCATCTGCAGAAGGCGGCGACCTCGGGGTCCGACGCCCACGCCATCATGGCGTCCACGTCGGAGAGCTCGAACCGGCGGAGGGTCACCTCCATGGGCGCCGCGAACGGTGGGATGTGCTTCGCTCGCGAGCTGCGTTTCTTGGTCTGAGCCCTCTGACTAGATCTGACATCTGAGCCGCAAGGAAAACAAGCTATACAGTGCTCCATCAAATCTTGTGGAGTTTGATATTTCTAACTCTATCCAATCTGTAAAGCTGGAGCTGAAGAATGTTTATGTGAGTCATCTTGTTTACATTTTAAAATAAAAACATAAACTTAATTCAATTTATTTTAGCCTACAAGTTTTAGGTGGAGCTGAGATTTGGAGCTCGGTCAAACAGGGCCTAATTTATCACGTTTACTTTAACAAAACACGGGAGAAATACTCCGTCCGGTCATAAATAATTATTATCATTTAAATATCGATATAATCTTTAAAATATATATTTAATCACTATTTTTTATTATAATGTATTTATAAAATCTAATATAATTATAATATTATAAAACTATTTTTTAAGACAAATCTATGCATATTATTTTTATATATCTAATTTCAATATTTAGAAAGATATTGACATTAAAACTTTAAAAGTTTAAATGTACATATGTCCAAAACGATAACTATTCGTTACAGAAGTGAGTAATATAAACTAGAATTGAAGACAAAAAAAATAGTATATATGAATAGTAATACCTATACTAACACTAACTTTATTAAAGTCCGAAAGATTCCCGGTCGCTCAGGCCATCCACATCTCTTTCTTGTTAAAAAGCCCCCCCATGAAATCCGAAATCGCTCCGCCGTCCTCGGCTGCTCTCTCAATGGTTCTTTGCTACGCGACGATTCCCGTTCACCTCATTGCTCTGCACCGCTTCCTCAGTATCGTCTCCAAGGTCTCCACCTTACTCGTCTCACCACCTTCGCACTTCCCCTCCACCAGGTCCGCCCCCCTTCCTCGTGCCCTACACCTCCTCTGCGTTGTCCTGGTTCTCGCTCCTCTGACTCAGCATCCGTCCCCTCGACCTCCCAATCGCATACCACTCTCGATCCTCTCTGATTGTGTGCTGCCATCGATTATCGCAGCTCTGCCTCTCCGGCCCTCCCGCCAATCTCTGCCTGGCCTGCAACGCGCTCTCACGTTGCCCCATGCGTGCGGGTGCTCTCTCATAGGCCTTACCACTGTGGCCCATGCGCTCTACCGGTTCCCCTCCGCTCGTACGGCCGCCGTCCTGAGCTACGCCCTCTGTCGCTTTGGCACGTCATGCGCTCTCCTGATCTGCCCTTCTTGGCTTCGTCGTTCTCCTTGTGCCCTAGGCACCCGCCGATTTTGACCTCTACGGAAAGTACAAGGCCAAGATGAAGATGTGGTTCTTGATTCGGTCCTGGACCTGGACCCTAGTGTTGTCCCATGTGATGCGATTTGAATTGATCAAATTTTGAGTGGCTCTCTGTAGTGTTGTGTAGGTACTACTGTCGGTTCTTGAAGAGCTTCAGGGGCAGCAGGATGGGTACTATGTCGTGGTGGGCGGTATCACGCCGACACCGCTTGAGTTGCTTGTGCCTTCTGAGGCAAGATCTCTGCCTCCGGGCCTGGAATCCTGCTATTTAGGCTCCACTAAACTTGAGTTCTTGAATTTTTTTTCTCCATTTCTCCGTGTTCTTTGTTTGATTAACACTATTACTTGTGCCTTCTGAGCTTATCGTTATGCTATTATTAAAGGCCATGCTTGCAAGTGGAAATGATAAGTTTCTTATTGATGGATTTTCGTGAAATGAAGGGAACTGCCAAGCGTATGAGAGTGTTGTAAGACTACTTCTTTGTATCTATGACTATGAATAGTACTGAAAACAATATAATCTTTTGTTGTGTGTTTCACAATAAGCATTGGTTTTGTATCATATTAAAATTGAGCATGAGCTTGTGCTATTCATTGACTTCACAAAGGAAGAGATGGAGCGACACCAAGCGTATGAGAGTGTTGTAAAGACTACTTCTCTGTATCTATGACTATCAGTGGTACTAAAAATAGTACAACCTTTTGTTGTGTGTTTAACAATAAGCATTAGTTTGTATAAGATTAACACAGGTTTTTTGTGCTATTCATTGATTGCACAAAGGAAGAGATAGAGCGACACATTCTAAGGCCCTGTTTGGCAGAGCTCCAGATCCCAGCTCCACCTCAGAGCTGAAACTTGTAGACTAAAATAAAGTGACTTAAGTTTATAATTTTATTCGAAAATGCAAACAAGATGACCCACCTAAACACTCTTAATATACCCACAGCTCCAGCTCCACGAATCTGGTGGAGCTAGGAATACCTAGCTCCACCAACTCCACGAATTTGGTGGAGCTGGAGCTCTGCCAAACACCCCCTAAATCGAAATCAGGTTTTGTGCTTACGATTGTTTAGGCCCAGCTTCTTGTCACATTTGATTAATTTCGGCACTCAATTTTGGTGATCTATAGGGGATATATGATGACAACATAAATACCATTAGGAGCCGGTTTGAAGTTTTTCGGCGGTCAACAATGCTTGTAATTTCGTATTATAAGAAAAGAGGCAAGCTTCGAAGGGTAAATTAGAGTAATTTGAATTTATGAACAACATACGGTCTGCTAAAGTTATAGTTCCATTCATATAATAGAATAAATTAAGAACTATGGCTAATATATTTGGATTGATGGGTCGGTTTGTAGAGAAGGTGACGAAATCGACATTGTGCTAGTATCTCCAAGGGGATATAGCTTTGAGTTTGCGTTTAGGCTTGATTGTCGATGTTCGAAAAATCAAGTTGAGTATTAAGCGTTACTTAGAGGTTTACACATGCTTGAAAATCTTGGTGTCGATTCTGTTGAAGCTTATGGTGATTCTCAGCTTGTAGTGCAGCAAATTAGAGGAGAATACAATTGCTATGATGATATTTTGGCTAGGTATTTGGAGAAGTGCCAAGAAGTGATCAGTTCCTTCGAATCTATCTTTATCAGTCATATCCCTCGTGAGCAGAATGCCAATGCCAATTTGTTGGCGCAACAAGCTTCGAGGTGTAAAGTTTTTGACCGTGATGGATTATGAACCGATTGAGAAGATGTGTTGTGCACAGATATAACCGATTAGCGATCAAAGATATCAGCTTACTTACTAGATCCATCCAAGCCGACAGGTATGAAAATCAGAAAATAAGCCTTGAAATATGTTATGCTCGATGATACACTTTGTCATTGGACTCTCGAAGGTTTGTTGTTAAGATGCCTTGGAACAGAAGGGGCAAAATCGGCAATGGGAGAAGTACATGAGGGCATTTGTGTAACACATCAGTCGGCTCACAAAAGAAGTGGTTGCTAAGGCGTACTAGTTATTATTGGCCGATGATATTGGAGGATTGATTCAAGTATTAAAAGGGATGTCAAGATTGTTAGAAAGTTAGTACTATGTAATTAGCACCGGCTGCAGTCTTACATTCGATTGTTAAACCTTGGCCATTTAGAGGTTGGGGTACAGATATAATCGGTCAAATTTATCGTGCATCATCCAAAGGGCATAAGTTTTGTCGGGGATTGGCTATCTGGCAAAAGACCACGGTACCCCCGTGAAAAGCTAAACCCGCCGACCAAGCGATACTAAAAGAAGATGCTCGGGAGAACGAAACGAGCATCCCTCCTTCTCCTCCGAGCATACGCGTTCGCACCTTTACTCGCAGAAGCACCAAACACGCCCCCCCCACGAGCAAGCATGCTCGTAGAGGCCACGACCTACTCGGGTGTTTGGTCGGGGGGCCCAGCGAACGCTACGAGGAAGGAAGGAGCCAACCAATCAGCCGGAGATCAAGGGAGATCATACCCGAAATTCAAATAGCGCGCAAATCAAGGACAGCGGGTCACGGATATGGATACATAGCGTGATCCCAGGAGGTAGTTGCCTTTTTCGGTACCTATAGTCGTATTATTTAAACCCCCCTGAAGATTTGTGAAGGGGGAAAGGAAAAAAGAGATAGAACATAATACACTGGAGTAGGGCTGTTATCCCGGCAGAGGGAGGCCCGAACCAGGATAAACACCGTGTCCCCCTTTTCTTCTTCTCCCGACCTCGCATCGCTCGAACGACCTCTTCGATCCGTACGACGGGGCTCTGTTGATCCCCCATTCAACAAGTAAGCTCGACGGGAGCCGTTCTCCAATCGTCGATAGCTGGCGCCGTCCGTGGGGAGGACAGCTTGATTCCCGTGCAGATCAAGATCCTCGAGGATGCCAAACTCGGGAGACACTCGGGACCTTTGCGTTTTTGACCACGTTGAAGATGACGATGTGTACTACGCCGTCGACAACGTGGCCAGGGTGACCGATCCTATCGGTCACACTGAGTCTGGGAGCCCTTCCCCGGACACGGGAATACGAGGACAGGGCCTCCATTCCCCAGACATTACCCTCGAGGACCCCGAGGATGACTACGACGGGCTCTACGATGGCCTGGACATACCGTGCATTTACCTAGAGCTCGACCGAGAGACCGCATCTCAAGGGATACAATGATGTCCCCATCGCTTTCATCCCGCCTCGTCAGTCAACGTGGCCGGAGCCGTGCGGAGCCCGGAGAGGGATCCTCGGACGCTGCCAAGCACGACCGCTACGAGGCAACCAGACTCCACCTGGAGGCGTCCTTGGGAAAGACCCTCGCGAGCATTCGCCGCCAGGCAAAGGGGAGGCGCGCTTCCACGGAAAGGAACTCTCGCGGATACCGAACTCCCGATCGCACTCCGGAGCGCCGTCAAAGCTCACCGCCGCCTTGATTCGTCGGAAGCGAGAACGATTCTGAGCCTTGGCGGCGGTCGTGCGTGACTGCGTAGCTTTCCCGAGCAAGTAGACTTGGAGGCCGTGGCGTGGTCGTAGCCGAAGATTTGGAAAGGCTTGCCGCCGAGCCGAAAGTCTCGGATCCTCCCTGCGGATCGGATGCCCGAGTGTTTCCGGGACCATCACAACGCTCCCCATGCGCTCGCCGAGGTGAGTCTTGGAGCCATGCTCGGAGATCGCACTGCATCGCTAACCCGATCCGGAAAAGCCCCGAAGCGATCCGCAGAGCAACCTCGAGGCGGTACCTCTATAATCGCCAGACATTCTGGCGCTCAACGCTCCACGACCAAGCGGTCGCCGGCGACGACCGTCGCATGAGGTCTTCTCCCGACTCGGCCAGCGCCGCGGGGCGTTGGGCGGAAGACCCGCGCGTGAAGGCCGCCGTGGCCGAGGGTTTCACCGCGAAATCCCGAAGCCGGTTGCCAGGCCTTCACGAAGCTCCTCCGGACGCCGTCGCATGGCCGAACAGATTCAAGCCCGCCACGCCGAAGATTCAACGGGACCCGCAACCGGGGCGAATTTCTCTCCATATATACTATCGCTATCCTCGCCGCCGGCGAGCGCGGTGATGGCAAATTACCCGCCGACTGCTCGACGAGCCGCCAGACGTGGCTTTTCAATCAGAAGGAAGGATCCATACGTGTAACACCCCAAAATTTTACTTGTCCTAAATTCATGTGTGATTTGGCACTTTGGTGAATTTTTGGAATTTTCTGGAATTTATTTGGATTTATTTGGAATTTATTTGAATTTATTCCATTTTGAAATAATTAAAGAATTTAATTTTGCAAATAAAATTTTGTTGGAAATATTTTATTTGAGTCCAAAATGATCCAAAGTATTTTCCGTAATTTTTCGAATTTTTCTGAGTCATTTGCTATTTTTAATGAATTAAATGAATTACTAGGAATTATTTTAAATATTAAATCGCTGGAAAATCAAACTCGGGTCAAGTACTGTTCATCCGACCGAGTCGGAACCCGAGTCGAACTCGAGTCCGACCCGAGCCACGCGACTCGACCAAACCCACTCCTAAACCTAATCAATCCCAACCGTTGGATCAAGATCCAACGGCTGAGATCCGCCTGCACGGCTGAGCCGTGATCCGCCCGGATCCGATCGCGCCGTCTGGTCGTGGCCGTTAATCGCGCCACGTGGGCGGCCGAGAGTCGTCGTCTTCGCCGACCGAGCCGGACTCCGCCGCCGAAAGTCTTGCCAGGATCGACTAGGGCTCATGCCTGCACGCCTCCGGCTATTTAATGCCGGATCGCACCGAGTATCGCCGTGACCTTGCGCTACTTTTGCCCTAGCTTGCTAAGCCCTAGCAGCCCGCTTGCTCGGGATTGCTCGCCGTAGTAGCTAGGGTATCGTGGTGGTTTTTTCACCTTCCGCCGCCGCCCGCCGCCGCTCGAGGAGAAGGAGGTCGAATCGGATCCCGAGCCAAGGCGACTCGAGCGTGACCCGCGACGTCGCCGGAGGAGCCTCGTAGCGCCGTCGGGCTCGTCATCGTTCCGTCTCGGTGCCCAAGCTTCGCGTGCCATCGCCGGACTCATGAGCTCGTGGACCGTCGATCGGATCGGTCGGACGGTTGAGGTGAGTTCACGTGTTCCAAACCCGATTAGATCTGGACCGTTGGATCAAGATCCAGCGGTTCACAATCGCCACGTGCCGTAGCGCACTATTATAGGATTAGATCTGGACCGTCCGATCTAAATCGAGCGGCCACGAGCATCGAGTAGTTTCAACGTGTTAAACCCTGGATCTAATCCGCGCCGTTGATTTTCAAACCAACGGCGAGATTGCGCCACGTGTTGGGAAGGTGGACCGACGCGTCGTCAGCGTCGCTGCGTGTGGCGCGTGTCCTCGACACGCTGGCCCCGCATGTCGAGGGCCCACACGTCGGCCCGCGTTGGCGTGAGACCGCGACCGACAGTGGGTCCCGCTGTCGGCCTCACCCGAAGCCGTGGGACCGGTCCACTGTGGACCAAACCGCGCCGTGAGTGAGCCCATGAGTTTACCGACGTCGCCCAACCAATCGTAGGCTGACACGTGTCCATGATGACGCAATAATTAATTTCCAAAAGAAAATGATTTATTAATTCGAAATATTGATTCAAAATTTAGATTCAAACTTCAAACGCTTATAACTTTTATGCTTCAACTCCGATTTGAGTGATTCAAATTTCTAAATTTGTATAAAATTGAGATCTACCTAAATATGAATTTTATTTAATTTTTGGACTAAAGTTTTTCTCTGTAATATTATTTAATTGATTATTTAAACTTTAATAAATCATAACTTTTGCGTTTTAACTCCAAATTTGGCGATTCCAGTTTCTAAAAATCCATAAAATTATGTTCTCTCTGTTTATGGATTTTATTTGGAGTTTTGGGATGGTTTTGCCTAGTGTTTATTTGTGTATTTGCTATTTGCACGCTTTACGAGTAGACGTTGAAGTCTTGGGAGGGATTCGAAGGGAAGTATTGACTCAGATCCAACTCAAGACCAAGAGCAAGTACTTTTTGAAGGCAAGTTGTGCTTTGACCATGTTGATCCTATTTCAAATCTATTTTGATTTAAACTATTGCATGCTAGATCAATTAGAAAGATACTTTGTTTAAACATGGGGTTAGATAAATACCAAATTCTTTGTATGACACCTTGATTATCTAAGTATGTGCCATGATCCCTTGTCACCCTAGTTGTGGTTTACTAGTTGGATATTATTAAATTGCCAACATGGGTTTAGACCGTTGTAGTATCTTTGCTTAGACACACTACGTGCTCATGACATGATTTTGGACAATCAAATGTTAATATTGACTTAATGATATATTGAACCTGTTTTGGAAAAGTATCATGTGATGTTGATGGCACGTGGTGCATGGTAATCAAGCGGGGTTTGATAAACAGATTTCGATCGGGGCATGTGGCAAGAGTAATCAGTGGGCGCTTGTGGCATTGGGAGTGTTGATTTGGTTTTTCGTAGTCTTGCCCTGGTCACTCTAAGGACTTAACCTTGCAAGCCTTTGAACTGGGTCATACTTGCAACCACATGGTCGAATGGGACGGCCCTAGTTGACTAAGTCGCTAAGGACTCACTTGTGGAGCCTCAGGGTGTCGATTACACCGTTTGTGTGATTATGCGGGGAGCGTATCGTGGGCGTGGCCGAGATACCCATCTAACGGTGTGTTGGTCCCATACTTCGCCTTGGCTAAGGGAAGGGATGGTGTAGAGCACGAACCGGAGAGGACCACCTGTGTTGTTTGAGGCTTCCGAAAGGCTTTGTTACGGGAACTCGCCTTTGTGGTGTTTGACTGTATCTTGTGGGTAAAGTGCATAACCTCTGCAGAGTTGAGAATCTATTTAAATAGCCGAGTCCACGGTACTGGACAATGCTCGGGAATTACAGTCAAGGGTTAGACTTTCTGAAAATAACTTGGATTTGAAAGGTGGGGTTGGTTTAGTAATGAAGTTGATGGAAATGTGGTTTAGGATGGGGAAAAATGTTTATTAAATTTCTTGAGAAGTTATTTATGCTTTACTTATTTCTACTGCTTTCGAATCTACTTTTATTACTTGTCAAAAGTCAAGCATCGCAAATATACCTTGAGCTATTCCTTTGTACCAAGCCATGCATATAGTATATTAGCTTGCATTACATGCATGACTTGTCGAGTACCAAGTACTCACCCTTGCCTCAACACAATACCTTGAAGAGGAGACTACGCGGTTCGGAGGAGGAGTTCCAAGAGGACCCGTCTACTTAGGGATGCGAGCCCGATCGGTTGCCTGTGGTATCTTTGGATGGCGCCACGGTTATTTGATTTTCATTTCTTTGTTATTTCTCTTTTAATAAGTTTCGCCTTGCAAGGCATATATTTGTAACTTGGCCATAAGGTCAAGTACCCTTTGGTTATTTAAATAAAGTACTTATTTGGTATCGAGTGGTATGATTGTGATATTTACCAATGTTAAGACTGTGTGCACTAAGCGCGTTCTGGACTAGTGCTTTGAATACACTGAAGGGTCCGGATTTGCAAATTCGGGTCCCGACAATACGGCTCTGAGGGCGGCTCGGCGCCCGCTCAGAGCAAATTTCCAGAGCTGTTACATCCGCCTCGAAAGGAGCGACCTGGAGCGCTTGATATGCATTTGACGGGGAAACCTGCGACAATTCGTCCAGAGGTTCATCCAGTCCGAACTCGATCCGAACATATCGGACGGCTATCGTCCGAGCTTTCAAGTTCGAGTGCAGGACGCGGCGCTTCACGCAGGACCTGGAGATCCACCCGGATCTAACGGCGAACGAGCTCTTCCGAATGGCCGATCGATACGCCAACGCAGATGAAGCCGTCCAATGGAAGAGAATGCTGGATGAAGGGAAGCTGCCGCCTCAGCCTGGCCTAGAGACCTCAGCTAGCAAAAAGGGGTCGAATTCTGTAGACAAGAAGATCAAGAAGAAGAAGAAAAAGCAACCCTCGCCAGCCATGGTAGCCGCGGTGGAACAACAACAACCCCGAGCAACCCAGCCTGGCAGCCACGGGGTTTAACGCTCGAGGAAGAGGACAACCACAGGCCTCGAGAACGAGGCGACCAAGCGGACCGGCCAGGCGACCTCATCGTCCGCTTCACCAGCGCGCAGGCACGATCTACGGAATTGCCGAGCGTGGACCTACCGCTGGAAGCGATTTCTGGCAGGGGTCCCATGCCGACGCTTCCAGAGCAGGGTGAAAATGGCAAAGGTAAACAGCCCGCCGAGGGAAGTGAGGATGACATGGAATACCAAGAACCAAAGAATCACATAGCGGTCATCTTCGGGGGCTCCTCCGCCTACAAGTCCCGCCGGGACTTAAAGGACGCCGCAAGAGAAGTGCACCATGTTACCCAGGGTAAGCCTCCGGTCTGGCAAAATTTGAAATGGTCTGAAATATCCCTCACCTTCTCCAAGGACGATTGTCCCCTTGGGATGACCAAACCCCAGAGGCTTCCGATGGTCGTAAACCCCACCATCAGCAATACCGTCGTCGGTCGGGTCCTCATAGACTCCGGGAGCTCTTTGGACCTTATTTCAGCCAAGGTTTTGGACGAGATGCAGATTCCTCGTTCCAAAATCAAGAGTGTAGCCGTGCCCTTCTTCGGGATAGTCCCGGGCACCTCGATCAAACCTCTGGGCCAGGTCATCCCGCCCGTGAGTTTCGCGCCCAAGTAACTTCAGAGCGGAGCTAATCACCTTCGAGGTGGTAGACTTGAGTCGGCCTACAACGCCATCCTCGGCGGTAGGCCTTGGCCAAGTTCATGGTCGCCTCGCATCACGCAGCGTATCGGTGCTGAAGATTCCGGACCGAGCGGAGTCATAACCGTCGAGAGGAACCACAAGTCCGCACTCAATTGCGGCGAAAGAGCGCTGGATATGGTCGGTCGATTACCCACTCGCGCCACGACCAAGAGCCGAAGCATTCCCGGCCTAAACTTGCCCTCGGCTGGAGGAGAGACCAAGGCTGTTCCGCTCAACGAAGTCGGAACCGGCCAAATCGTTCATTTGGGATCTTCTCTAGATCCCAAATAGGAACTCGAGCTCGTCACCTTCCTCCGGCAAGGTCGGATGTGTTCGCTGGGAACCATCCGACATGCCGAGTCCCAAGGAGGTGGTCGAGCACAAAGGCTATGATTCGGCGACAAAAAACGATAAGACAGAAACTTAGACGCTTTTCCACGAGAAACAGGCAATCATCCGGAGGAACTCGACAAACTCCTAAAAGCGGCTTCATCGGAGAGATCGAGCACTCCGGTGGCTAGCCAATCCAGCCTCGTCAGGAAGAAAGGAGGCAAGTGGCGCATGTGCGTCGATCACACGCAGTCTGACGCGGCATGCCCAAAAGACAACTATCCGTTGCCTCGCATAGATCAATTGGTGGGCCCGACGGCGAGTCACGCACCATGAGCTTCCTAGACGCCTATTCGGGCTATCATCGAGATCACTTATCGCGAAGACGAGGAAAAGACTTCCTTCATCACCCCATTCGGTACCTTCGCTGCTCGACCATGTCTTTCGGTCTGAGAAACGCGGGAGCAACCTTTGGCGCCTCATGAGAAAACTTTCGCAGACCAAGTAGGTCGAAATTTGGAGGTCTATGTCGGCGACATAGTTGTCAAAAGCAAGAGTACTTGGTCACGTTCTTTGACTTGGAAGAAACTTTCAGTAACCTCAATAAGCATCGAATAAAGCTAAATCCAGAAAAATGCGTGTTAGCGTGAAAGGTGGCAAGGTGCTCGGCTACATGGTCGGGCCACATGGCGTTAGGGCAAACCCGAGAAAATCGAAGCCATCGAGAACATGAGGTCGCCCACGTGCGTAAAGGAAGTACAAGCTCGGCCTAAGAATGGCCGCCTTAAGCCGATTCATCTCATTTGGGGAAGCGAGGGCTACCTTTCTTTAAAGCCCTCATAAGCATGATGGCTTCACGTGGACGGAGGAAGGCGATCGCTCGTTCAAAGAGCTAAAAGCAGTACATCTCCAAGCCGCCCGTCCTCGTCACACCCACAGCGGGGAAGAATTACTACTATACCTGGCGGCAACCGCAAGCGGTAAGCTTCGGTGTTAGCGGTAGAGAGATGGTACCAATGACCTATCTATTACGTCGAAAGTACTTCATGGACCAAAGGAGCGTTGCCCGAAGTCCGTAAACTCTTGTACTCGTTCTTTGATGGCCTCCGAGGAAGTTGCGCCACTACTTTCAAGCACACAAGATCGTAGTGCCGACCAAGCTTCCCACTCAGGAGATCCTGAAAAATCGGGGCGCCCGGTGGTCGCATAGCCAAGTGGGCAATGGAGCTCGCCGAGTTCGAGCCGGTGTTCTCAGCCCGCACGGCAATAAAATCACAAGTCTGGCTGATTTCGTGGCGAATGGTCGGCTCGGCACCACCCGGCCAGCGGGACCAATGATTCAAGGGAAAACTCCTGGACCTTGTATTTTGATGGATCCCGAGCATACGGCGCTCGGGTGGCGTCGTCTTGGTCTCCCGGATGGAGAACAACTTCAAGATCGCCATCCAACTACATTTCGCCGCGACTAACAACGGCAGAGTCTGAGCCTTTTGGCCGGACTTGAGCATGTAAATCGCTAGGAGTCCAACGGCTCACTGTGAAGGGCGATTCACGGTTGGTCGTGAACCAGTCAACAAGGAGTATCGGTGTTAGATACCTCAATGGCGCATGCCTGGCGAAGTAAGGAAGATGGAGAAATACTTCAAGAATTTCAGTAATCTACATCCCAGGAAGGATAATTCCTGGTGACCAAATGTCTAAGGTCGGTTCCTCTCAAACCACCGCTCCGTGGTGCTTGTCGAGCACCTACATAAGCCCTCCATTCCTCTCAAGAGGAGGCACGAGAGACCGGCGGTAGGGTCTCCTTCCTCGAGCAAAGCGCAAATTGGATGACGCCATTCATCCAATACCTTGCGCATGGGACATTGCCCGAGGAAGAAGCCGGCGTTCCGGCTAATAAGGCGATCTTCTCAAGATGCAGATCGATCGAGGCGACCTATACCGGAAAAGCGCGATTAGGAATCCTTTCGAGATCGTCTCTCGGGAGGAAGGCGATACCTTCTTCGTGATATCCATGAAGGATGTGCGGAGCTCACTCGTCTTCGTAACACTTGTGAGCAAGGCCTTCCGACTAGGGTACTCTTGGCCCACGGCTTTGGCGGGCCTTACGGTCGATCGTAATGACTGCCGAGCATGCCGGTTCATGCTCGAAAAGCCCGTCAACCAAAGATATGCCACGCAAACCATACCACTCTCGTGGCCGTTCTCGACACAGGGGCTCGATGTCCTTGGACCCTTCCCCGAGGTCGGAAAGGCTGCAAGTACTTGCTCATGGCCATCGACACTTTCACTAAGTGGATAGAGGCCGAGCCTGCCTCAACCATCTCGGCCCGAGCGGCCAAGAGGTTCCTCCGTAGCAATGTGGTAACTCGGTTCGGATACCCGGCCGTCTCATCACGTATAATGGGACCCAATTCACCGATGAACTATTCCAAAGTTCTTTGCGAAGAGGTTGGGACCAAGGTTTGCTTCGCCTGCGTGGCGCATCCACAGAGCAACAGGCGGCCGAGCGAGCAAATGGGCAGCTAGTCCAGGGCATAAAAGAGGGTCTTCAAGACCCTCAACCAAAGACAAGCGGCGGTGGGTGGATGAGCTTCCGCCCGTTCTTTGGTCTGTCGCACCACGGCGAGTCGAGCCACAGGTGAAACGCCTTTCCAACTCGTCTACGGTGCGGAGGCCATCCACTGCCGAGAAATCGTGCTAGGTTCCCCAAGGGTGCAATCGATCGATTCCATCGATCAAGAGGTTGAGCGCCTCGTCGACCTGGACCTCGTCGAAGCAACACGCGAGCGGGCGTTGCTCGGTCTGCGGTTTACCTCTGAGGCTCTTCGTGAGGCACGCAGCCAAGACGATCAGACCTAGGGTCCTACAAGTCGGCGACATGGTCTTACGAAGAGTTCAAGACACTGTCGAAAGCCAACAAGTGACCCCAAGGTGGGAGGGACCCTACACGGTCGTGTCTACAAGACGCCCGGGCTGTTCGCCTCGCGATGCCGGATGGTCGGGAGCTCACCAAAGACTGGAACATCGATCAACTGCGTAAGTTCTACGTTTAGACGAGTACTCCTATCTCGCGCCCCTTGCGTTCTTTCCAATAAAACATTTCCCCTCTTTCTCGTGTTTCGTCCTCGCTTTGTCGAACGAGCATCGTCGTCTACCAGCACTACAGACGAGCTTATCCGACAAGTATGTGCGCACCATTTCCCTTGGCCCCCGGCCGGATGCTCGCCCAATCGTTCACTTTCCACAGTAGCTCTTCACTGTATGCGTGGTCGGGCGCGAGCATCCACTCTAAGCCCGGTTCAGTGACCACTCGGGTGTGGTGGCTCTACGTATTGTTGGTTTAAAGCTCGTCTACTCTGTGCTCATATTTTTTCTCGACGCAACCGACCTATTTAAATCATTCAAAAAATCGTCACGACCAAAGCGACCCTTAAATTTTCCCATGAACAAACTCGTGTTCGCAACAGTGAGGACACGACCTTTGTCCATGGCAGGGGGGCTCCGTATGATAGGAACATTCCGTCCCTTCTTCCAAGGATCCTTTGCTCGTATCTATGCTATATGCTCTATGCAGGAACTTGTTTTCTTTTTCTGCAGAACCGGGATCATATAGGCATATGTTGAAGGCGAACTCGAGAAAAACAGGCAAGGACCAAACACCTGCGAGTTTGCTCATTTAACCCGAAACGTTGTTTTTTTTACAGGGTTTACACGAGCTAAAAATAAAAGAAGAGCTAAGTCCTACGCTCGACCTGAAGGGCAGCAAGTTCCTCCTTAAGGAGTCGACCTCCGCCTCCAGTCCAAAACTTTCGCCGAGCGGACGACCTTCACCGCTGTCCCGAAGGCGCTGCACCTCCTTGAGCTGGGCCTCTTCGCGCTCCCGAGCTCGTTGGAGTTCGGCGCGCAGGTCGGGGGCCTCCCGCCGCAACTTCCCCAGCTCCTCTTCGAGGTCGGCACACTTCTGCTCCGAAGTGTTCTTCGCCGTCTCGCTCTCAAAGAGCTGGTCCCGGAGTCCGACGATGAGGCTCTTCGCCGACTCCAGCTCCTTCAGGTCGGCCTCGCGTACCTCGGAGACCCGACGCTCGAGATCGGCGATCTTGGCGTCTTGCTCGCGATGGTACGCCCAGAACTCCTCTGCTGGAACTGCGGAGGCATCGATGTCCTCCATAGCCTTCGCAGCAAACTTGGAGCAAAAGGGAAGGAAAGTCAAGAAGAACCTCTTGAAGATTGCTCGACTCATGTAAAAAGTTGAGAGCAAAGCGCTTACTGTAAGAGCCCTACCACCAACTTGTCTTGAAGCGTGGCGGTCGGTGGCGCCCGGCTTCGGAAAAGGGATTAACCCACGCAGGCCATCACGATCCCGAGCTAGCGCATCACGATCTTGCCCCTCCTGGGCACCGGTGCTCGGGAGGGCAACGACGTCTCCTCTTCGACCAACCCAGGGCGCCCCGAGGTTGGTCTTCATGCGTCGACAGCGGCTCGTGGGCCGCCTTCCTCCTACCCGGCCGCGCTTGGGGACTGGACGCCCGACCGCCGCTTCGCCCCTTGCACCTCCGCGACCGGAAGCAATGGGAGCTCCACGCCGAGGCGATTGGTCGAGGACGACCACCTCCGCCCGTGATCCGCTACCGGGAGCAATGGTCATCAACGACCACCTCCTCTTCATGGTCCGCAGACGGAGGCAGCTGGTCGAGCTCGGTGATCACTTCCGCGGCTGGAAGTGACTGGGCGATCACGACCGCATCTTCCCCTTGGACCGCGGTTGGAGGTGGTCGGCCGGGCAAGAATCGGCTCCTCCTCTTGGCTCGCGCCAAGGCGGTGGGTCGAAAGCCACCACCGCTTGACCACCGGAGCCCGTCGCCTGGGGCTCGCTTGCGCTTACCCCTTCGCAAGGGACCAAGGCCAAGGCCTCTTGGTCCTCAGCCCCCTGCGGCTCCTGCTCCTCCGCGGCTGGGATAGGCTCCACGTCCGCTGAAGGAAGCACGGGTCGTGAGGAAGCTCGGACTCCAGCTGAGTCGCGGTGGCGCCGGCTCCTCCCCCGCCTCGGCCATCACTTGGTCGACGACGCGGTCGAGCTCGGCGTCAACTGCAGAATCGATAATCTCCTCAGCCATCTGACGGAAGTCCAAAAGCAACATCCGAGCTATCACGCCCACACCAAACGGGGTGGGGTTAGCCCGAAGAAATCGCAAGACAAGAACAGAACAAGAGAATGAAGTGGAAGCTTACCTTCTGCCCGACGAGCAGCGCCATCCTCCTCGGCCTCCTCGCCTAGGGCCATGGGCGACCTGCCCGCGGCGGCCTCGTAGGCCTCGGCCACGACCACGACGCGCTCCTCCGGCGTCGGCCGGCACGTGCCATCGCCGGTCGGCGTCGTCGTGTCGACCTCTTCCAAAGACCGAGGTTGCTTGAGAGGTCGACCTCCTGCTCCTTCCGACTGCAGCATAGGTGGCCTCCTCTTCTTCCTCCTCTTCTGGGGCATCGACCACCCGAATAAGCCGGTCTGGAGGGCCTTGATCCGCCTCTCCACCGCTCCTTGGTCGGGAGGGACTGGCCTCCTCCTCGGCCTTCCTCTTTGCTTTCGGCGAGCCGTTCCGATCGGCCCATCAGCTCCGGCCTCCTCGCTTGAAGTCATCATACCAGGTTCGGAGTTCGCTTACCTCCGGCGGTCGGCGTACTCAAGGTGCGGCGTGGTGGTCCTGGTCGAAGCTCGGCGCTTCGACCGCCTGGCGCGAGGAGGCGAGGCGGATGCCTGGCGACCTCGACCCGACCTCTTGCGGGAACCCTGGCCGGTGTCTTTGGCTTGCGGCTACTGCAGGCTTCGACACCGGCAAGGTCAAGGGCGACCTTCTCCGCAAATGCAATCGAGAAATAAGCTCGGAAAAACATGCCCGCGCGTAAGCGAGAAGATGTACTAACGCGTCACCGCGGTCAAAACGTTCTTGGGGATCGGCGATTGGGCGTCGGCTCCTTCTCGCCAGGGCACCGAACATCTCGGCGACCCTCTCGTCAACTCCAAATTGGCCTCGAGTCTGCGTCCACAACCAAGATTAAAACAATATATATATATATAGCACCGACCACGTAGCAGCGACGCCGAAAGAGGTCCAGGAACATACTGCGTTGTCCTCACGGGTGAAGTCATGCCACCCGGTCACCTCGAAGAAGGGTGCTCGCGGCGCCTCGGGGACACCGGTTGAAGGTAAAGTCCTGGCGATGTCTCGACCAGTGAGCCCCATCTGGCGAGCTCACTGATCGCCCCGAGCACCCGCTTCTTCCTCAAGGTTGCAGGCGGCGCGCCGTCTCGATGGCGGAGCGTCCTCCCGATGTAGACCAATGGGACCCTCCGCCTTCTTACAGTAGAATCAGAGGTCGGCCCAACCCGACACCGAGTCCTTCAAAGCAACAAGAGGGTACTCGTATGGTCGGTTGGGCCGAGGCGAAGATAAACGCAACCGGCGAGCCATCCGGCCGTGCGGAAGGGGGAGTAGAAGTGAAAGAAAAGGCTAGCCGTGGGCACTACACCCACGTACGCCTCACAAAGATGGGAGAAGACTGCGAGAGAAAGGATAGAGTTGGGGTGGAGATGAGAGATCTCGCACCCACAGAAGGCAAGCACGGAGGCGAGGAAGTCGCTCTCGGCGACGGCCCGTTGATGGCGTACAACTCGCAGGAGACGATCTCCGTCTCCGCGGCTGCGGCACAGCGTCGCCCGCACTCGACCGAGCTTGGGTCGGACGTACCCCTCATCCGTGTGGCGCTGGAGCCTCCTTCGGGTCATCTGGTGACCTTGAAGCGCCATGGCCAAAGAAGGAAGAGGAGCGAAAAGGGTTCTTGGGCGCTAGGGCTCTTGGAAGGTTTTTGGCGAAGACGAGCAAAGAGACACGGTGTAACTCCGACCTCTCCGGTAGAAAGGGTTAAAAGACAGTGAAGGGACGGATAAAAATCGCCGCCTATCACGTAGCAACACTGGCCGAAAGCGCCGCTTCCGAGAAACCGCCAGATCAGATTGCAGAAGGCTTCTCGAGAAGGAACCGCAGAACAACCAAACGACGCGCCCACGCGGAGCAGGCACGCGGCGGGTAAAGAAGCTCGTCTCCCGACGTAAAATGGTCGTGAACCACGACCAAAAGAAATTCAATCCCCCCTCAAGTCTTCTTAGGCTCAAGGGGAAACCCGAGGGTTCCCCGCTTGAACCTCGGGGGCTAGCTGTCGGGGATTGGCTATCTGGCAAAAGACCACGGTACCCCCGTGAAAAGCTAAACCCGCCGACCAAGCGATACTAAAAGAAGATGCTCGGGAGAACGAAACGAGCATCCCTCCTTCTCCTCCGAGCATACGCGTTCGCACCTTTACTCGCAGAAGCACCAAACACGCCCCACGAGCAAGCATGCTCGTAGAGGCCACGACCTACTCGGTGTTTGGTCTGGGGCCCAAATAACGCTACGAGGAAGGAAGGAGCCAACCAATCACCGAGATCAAGGGAGATCATACCCAAATTCAAATAGCGCGCAAATCAAGGGCGGGTCACGGATATGGATACATAGCGTGATCCTGTGAGGTAGTTGCCTTTTCTGCACCTATAGTCGTATTATTTAAACCCCCCTGAAGATTTGTGAAGGGGGAAAGGAAAAAAGAGATAGAACATAATACACTGGAGTAGGGCTGTTATCCCGGCAGAGGGAGGCCCGAACCAGGATAAACACCGTGTCCCCCTTTTCTTCTTCTCCCGACCTCGCATCGCTCGAACGACCTCTTCGATCCGTACGACGGGGCTCTGTTGATCCCCCATTCAACAAGTAAGCTCGACGGGAGCCGTTCTCCAATCGTCGACAAGTTTATATTGGCTGCGACCGATTATTTTTCTAAGTGGGTTGAAGCTATTCCTTTGAAAAAGGTAATCAGTGTTGAAGCTATAACATTTGTACAAGAGCACATTATTTATTGATTTGGGATTCCTCAAACAATTATGACCGATCAAGGTATTGTGTTCATGTCCGATGTGTTTTGAGACTTTGCTAAAAGTTTTAGAATTAAATTGTTGAATTCATCGCCCTATTATGCGTAAGCAAAAGGTCAAGCTGAATCCTCAAATAAGACTTTAATTAAGCTGATAAAGAGGACGATTGATGATAAATCTAGGAGTTGGCATTTAACATTAGCCGATGCATTGTGGTTGTATCGGATTGCTTGCCGTGGAGCCACTAAATTATCACCTTATCAGCTTGCGTATGGGCAAGGAGCGATATTGCCGATAGAAATCGGTATAAGTTCGCTTAGGGTCGCTCGGTAAGATAGTTTATCGGCTAAAGATTTTAGAGATTTGATGCCCGATAATTTGGATGACTTAACTGAATTAAGATTGTAAACGATAGAAAGAATTGAGAAAAATAAAGCCAGAGTCGCGAGAGCTTACAACAAAAAGGTTGTGACTAAATTGTTTAATGAAGCCGACCTGGTTTGGAAAATGATTTTACCTATCTGCTCAAGGGATAGCCGATATGGGAAATGGTCTCCGACATGGGAAGGTCCCTACAGAGTTAATCGGCTAGCTCAAGGTAACTCTTATATTTTGGAGACTTTGGATGGTGGAGTGTTTACTAAGATGATTAATGGGAAATATTTGAAGAAATATTACCCAAGTATGTGGGTTGGATCTTAATCGGCTGAAAGATTTTGAAAGTTTATGCGTTAGTTGTAAAGGAGTGTTTGGCCAATAAATAAATAAAAACTGAATTTTCTCGATGCTGTTAATTTCGTTGTATGGCCGATATGGCGCATCGTCCTCAGAACAATATTAAAACGATAAAACAAGACATTTGAAATGAGCATACTCTGTTAAATAGCCTATTTAAAATTACAATAATACTTGTTCAAGAGCATACTTAATATTGTTCTCCTTAGGGTGAGGTTGTTCTTTTAAGAGTCGACAAGGTAAGTCGAACATTTAGAGCTTTAAGTCAACGCCTAGACCCAATAGAGCCGCAAGGACCTTCGCAATGATTTATTCGAGCTCATGGATGATTTCTTCATCTTCTTGTTGGGTACCCAGAACATCGACGACTTTGGCCGATTGGGCCTTGGCTGCATTCATTGCCTCACTAAGTGAAGATTTTTTGGTCTTGATCGGTGAAGAAAATTTCTTCAAAAGCTCTTCAAAATCGGCCATCTGGGAGTCAATCTTTGTCAAGCTTTCCTTCAGGGATTTCTTTGCCGACTCAAGCTTAGCCAGATTTTTCTTGGTGCCCTTTAGCTCTTAGAGGATTTCATCATATTGGGACTTCTTGGTTTTAGCATCGGCCACGAGCTGGTCTAGGAGCGTTTTGTCTTCACGTTGAGCCGACCGAAGCTCGAGTCTAGCCTTCACGTCATTGACGGACTGCTTCTTGTCGTCTAGAAAGCAAACCTCTAAGAGGGCCGCACAGGTTTCCTGTGGCAGGTCAGCTTTAACTTGATCCATAAGATCCCTGATCGGCTGAGAGTTTTCTATGAGGGCAGATGAAGGACCATGGAGTAAGCTAAAAAGCCTTTGCAGAGAATCTTTCGAGCCTAGGGCGACCAGAACTTGGGCTAAAGCTCATTCTACCTCCTCATTGATTTTGTTGATATCGATTGGGATATGATCGTCTTCTTCCTCAATATCGGAGAAATCAAACCTGAGCAAACTCCCAAGATGAGTAATCGGCTTGATAGCTGTGGGAGGTGCCAGTATCTTCATGGTCGGGGGAGGTGGTGTCGGCTGGGGTGGTAGTGGAGGGAGATCGCCTGAATCTTTTGGTAAATCGATGTCAATCGATGGAATAAACTGAGGAGAAGACACATGCTGCAAGGATTGCAGACTTGTTAGTTGGTTGATTCTGCAAGAAAACTATTAAGAAGGATAGTTTGTTACCTTATCAGCAGCTAAAGTATGAGGTGAGCTCTCGGCTAATTGTTCTTAAGTTGAGTGGTTTAGTTTGGCGCTTCTTTTCACATTTTTCTTGTAAGGGCATCCTATTTTGGGTTTTGAAATATAGAATCGGCCTTAAGCAATTGCAGCATAAAAAATGAAAAAAGGGGGAAGTTGTGAGTATTAGCCGATTTGGTATGAACTTACTTTGTTTTTTCTCCAAGTCGGAGAGAGATGGGGCATTGTTGCCGATCCGGGGTTGCACAAGCCAATTGAACAGTATGAGTTTAATATTATAGAATTTCAGTTCGAGTGACGATTGGCTGAATGATCTCATGATTTGTTATATTGAGCGAGATGTATTTGCAAAGATAGACATGGAAGATATTTTACAGCATTTTCAGAACACGAGGACTCGCAAATATCAACGATCGCCTTATGTGAAATAATTAGTGGTACGTTTTCATTCATAAATTATTACAAATTACAAGTGTTACATATTGTACTTATTATATACTGAACTTTGAATATCAATCATTAGTAGAGATTCACTTTATTCTTGGCTCCTTCCTTCAAAATTTTCTGTCTCCGCCACTGATGCCACTGGGTACACATTTATAGTTTGCACTATTTACAGAAGTATTCCTCGTTGATGGGCGCACTATTTAAATGACTCCTGTGGTTTTATTTCCTGCGGTATTCAACAAGTAATATTTCAATCCTATATTTTTATACTACCGCAAATAAAAGGGGCCCAAAATAGTCGATCTCTGGTATGGGCAAATCCTCAAATTTCCTAAAAGTGGAACAAAACAACCGATAAAACAACAGTATTAGGCCATTCACAATGGAGAGTTTCATTACACGGTTTTCAAGAGTGTCACATCAGCTTTTGTCTAGGTAACCGTGTATCTCAGGTTTCATCCTGATGAAACTCACTCACCTCTCATGAAACTCTTTCTATCTCTCTCTTCATAATTATCTTGCTATGTCATCAAACATGATGATGTGTCACATCATTTAATGAAAATAAAACTCCCACTGTAAATGGCCTTACAGACACATTGCCGTCCAGAGAGGTCAGCTGAACCATGTAAATTACAGAACAATGACAGCACGACCACTTACGATGCAGCAGATACATACAGGCCAAGCTGGATATTATTAGTACACGTGTCAATCGACCAGTGGGTCGGTGGAGATAAAGCTGTGGATGACCATGTCCTTGACGTCGCCCTTGAGCACGCAGTACCTCCGCAGCACGGCCTCCCGCCGGAACCCGGCCTTCTCCAGCACGCGCTGCGACGCGACGTTGAGCACGTCGACGAGCGCCTCCACGCGCTCCAGCCCCTCCACCTCGGCGAACACCGTGGCCACCACCCGCTTCACGGCGGCCGTGGCCACGCCCTTGCCCCAGTGCGCGCGCGCCAGCACGTACCCGAGCTCGGCCCGGCACGCGTCCGCCGTCGGCGTCACGGACACCGCGCCGACGGGGCGGTCCTCGCCGGAGACGCAGATGGCGCGGCACCAGGGGTGCGGGAGCACGGTGTCCCGGATGAAGGCGAGGAGGGGCTCCGTGGACTCGTACGGCTCCCATCGGCAGACGGCCGCGACCCGGGGGTCCGACGCCCACGCCATCATGGCGTCGACGTCGTCCAGGTCGAACCGCCGCAGCGTGACCTCCACCGGCTTCGCCGCGGCGGGCTTCGTTTCTTGGCCACGGTCCATCCTGCTGATGGGTAGGTAAGTCTGTCGGCAGCTGCTAACTACTGGCCGTGTAATTTTATACAGCCACAGCAGCCTCCAACTTTGACCGCAAAGAAAACAAGATTGATCCGGGATCCCTATTCGGCTCTAGAATCTTAGGTCATCACGATTGCTACAGATTAAACGCCCAGACATCTTACAGCGTATTATATTATTAGATGGTAGTAAAAATCAGATCCAATTATTAATTTTTTAATATTATGTTTAATACTTTACTGCCAAGGAAAATATAAATAAAAACTAGATAACCTTATCAATTAGATGAAAAAATGAATTGTTTATATTTTAATTTAGTATATGAATTAATATTGCAAATTCTAGCGGTGTATACATATAAACTTGCAGGATGAGCAAAAGATGATAAGGTGATTGGGTTCTTGAAAGGAAAACAAAAGGGAAAGGCGATGGGGACATGGGAGAGGAGGTAAGACTATCTCCAGCGGATTTCCTTCAGCCCCTAATCCCTTCGCGAACAGATCCTAAGTGCTCCAGCAGATTCTCTTCAGCTTTCCCTTCAGAAGGGATTCAGAGAGAGAATCCCTTTAGAAACAGATTCTCTCTCCAATCCCAGAGAGAAATCCCTTCGAGGGGATGCTGTTGGAGATGGTAGGAAATAAAGGGAATGAATATAGGGAAGGGAATATAGGGAAGGGAATAGGGAAGGGAATGAAATGAAGGGAAATTGCTGGAGATAGTCTAAGACGGGAGGAAGGAGGTGTGGGTAGCAGGGTTCATCTTATCGTAAAAATTGCGATTATCGGCCTTCAAATTATCCAATGCATGATTAAATCCGAAATACAAGAATAACCCTCACATTTCTGAAGAAAAAGACCCGTGAGTATACAAAAAAAATTTAGATCAAGAGGACATCAAAAAGATGCCCCAGTTTTCCATTAAGAAAAACTAAGACAAAGTCTGAGGTTGACACCACCTCAAAGAACAATCAGTCCAGGAATATTTATCTCAACACATCAAAAACACTACCACAACATTTCACCATGTGATAGCTCAACAGAATACCACAGCCAAAAACAGAAAATATAACCTGAACTTAGCCCACAAACCAACCTTCATATAACACCAACATAGCCCACAAACTTTTCATCAACCTTGAAGCCGATACAGATAATCAACAAAGAAATCATCTGAACCATGTACATTGCAGAACAAAGACAGCACGAGTGCACGACCACTTACGATGCGTCGACCAGTGGATTGGTGGAGATAAAGCTGTGGACGACCATGTCCTTGACGGCGCCCTTGAGCACGCGGTACCTCCGCAGCACGGCCTCCCGCCGGAACCCGGCCTTCTCCAGCACGCGCTGCGACGCGACGTTGACCACGTCGACGAGCGCCTCCACGCGCTCCAGCCCCTCCACCTCGGCGAACACCGTGGCCACCACCCGCTTCACGGCGGCCGTGGCCACGCCCTTGCCCCAGTGCGCGCGCGCCAGCACGTACCCGAGCTCGGCCCGGCACGCGTCCGCCGTCGGCGTCACGGACACCGCGCCGACGGGGCGGCCCTCGCCGGAGACGCAGATGGCGCGGTACCAGGGGTGCGGGAGCACGGTGTCCCGGATGAAGGCGAGGAGGGGCTCCGTGGACTCGTACGGCTCCCATCGGCAGACGGCCGCGACCTGGGGGTCCGACGCCCACGCCATCATGGCGTCGACATCGTCCAGGTCGAACCGCCGCAGCGTGACCTCCACGGGCTTCGTTTCTTGGCCGCGGTCCATCTTGCTAATGATGGGTAGGTAAGTCTGTCGGCAGCTGCTAACTGCTGGCCGTGTAATTTTATACAGCCACAGCAGCCTCCGACTTTGACCGCAAAGAAAACAAGATTGATTGATCCCTATTCGGCTCAAGAATCTTAGGTCATCACGATTACGACAGATTAACGCCCAGAGATTTTACAACGTATTATATTAGACGGTAGTAAAAATCAGATCTAACTATTGATTTTTTTAATATTATGTTTACTATTTTACTACCGGGAAAAATATAAATAAAAACTAAATAATCTTATCAATTAGATGAAAAAAATGAACTGTTTATATTTAATTTATTATGTGAATTAATATTGCAAATTCTAACGGTGCGCATACATATAAACTTGCAGGATAAGCAAAAGATGATAAGGTGATTGGGTTTTTGAACGGAAAACAAAAGGGAAAGGCGATTGGGACATGGGAGAGGAGGTAAGACGGGAGGAAGGGGGTGTGGGTAGCAGGGCTCACTTTATCGCGGAAAATCATGATTATCGGCCTTCAAATTATCGAATGTGTGATTAAATACAAGCATATCCCTCAGATTTCTGAAGAAAAAGACCTACGAGTATACAAATTTGGGAAGGAGTCATCGTAGGAAATGAATCCTTGCTGGACAGAAGAAGCTCTGGCATCTATTCTCGGACACTATATATGGGTCGACGCAATTTGCTGAGAGCCTACGACGATGACCAAGGCGATAATTCTTCCTGCTTCCTTCACGTTCCCGTCAAGAGTATTGGGCGGTGGATGTCGGAGCAGCCATTGATTCGGACCCTGCCGTAGCGTTGCCCGACATGTGGTCCATGCACGGGGACAGGCTGACACGCTCCGGCATGCAGCCGGATCTGCCGGACGGCGGCTGCGTCTGCGCCGCGCACCGGTGGCACGCCAGGAGCGCGGCCGCCACGGCCAGGCCAAGGCCAAGTGCAGCGACGTCGTAATAGGGGCGGAACTAGAGACAAAATTATAGGGGTTCACCACTTTATCATATAAGTGATAACAATTTATTATTCTTACCATTTGCTTGTTATTTGCCTCTCGGTGTCACAAGATTTAGATCAAGAGGGTTTACATATACTATATATAGACTAACATGCACTAAAAAATTTTTTTAACCCAGTGTAAATTTTTTTTTGACCCGGTGTCCTGTGACACCGGGTAACCTTCTTTACTTCCGCCCCTGTGTCGTAAGCTGTTCCCATTGGCTTCGACGACGATCGAGAGTTTTATGCCCTGCAAGCTTGTGTATCACGCACAAAAAGAAATTGAGCTTTTCTTTCTAATATAAGTTATATAAATCTTGAAATAAACGAAAGGTAAATAATTATCATATACCTTTTATTTATATTTTAATATTTGTGCAATTTAACAATACCTTTTCTTTCTAATATAAGATATAAATTTTGAAGTAAACGAAGGGGTAAGTAATTTTTTAGATAATAAAAGAATATATTAGACTTCCGGCTTCTGCATACTGAGATGCACACAATCAATTATTATTACATAGTTCAGAGTTTCAGCTAGAAAGATGCCAAGAAAAACTTAATAGTTTAAGAAAGAAGAAAGATTTACAACAAGCACATAAATGTTGAATAAAACTCTGAATCTGCAGCAATCCTTATTTGAAATCGCCAGCCATGCCCAATAAAGACGTCTCTAGCCACAGCACGTAGACAATCGCATGCTATTGACATCATCTCGCGGACCTCCTGATGTTGCAATACCAACCATGAGCGCAACCAATTGATGCACATAAAAATCACCTGCAACGGATTAGATAATTGTTTTTTTTTTTATCAAATACAACATCATTTATTTATTATTTACCTTTCATTTATGTTTTAATATTTATGTAATAAAAAAATATAAACACCTCTGTCTAGCAATCTTGTTCGAGGCCATGGAAGCAGCCAGCTAGTGTTAGGTAGCATAGCACCGGCGAGCTCGGACTTGCATGTGTCTTTGTTTGGTCAACTTCTGGCCAAAAGTTTGCATGTTTGTATTGAATTTTTGGGAGTTAGGCATCTCCAACAGTTTCTTATAATTTGACTCCCAATAACCCTAGATTGGGAGCTTTCTAAAGTTTTTGGGCTTTAAAAAAAAGGTCATTCTCCAACAGTTCCCATTTTTCACCCAAAAATAGTGATTGGGAAAGCACACGAGCGTCCAATATCTGGCCACTTCGGTCGGAGTTTTTGGAAGTGCAGAGATATTGGGATTCCGATAGGGTAACTGTTGGAGCGGTAATTTTTTTATTTGTTTCTAAAAACTGATTTTAGGAATGAGTTTTGGAACTATTGAAGATGCTCTGGAAAGTCCAGAAACAGAGACAGAGACAGTATATAGTGCACAACCCTTTGGAATCATTTGGTCACGGACCCGTTCCTACCTGACCTAAAAACCGGCTTTCCATTTCGGTTCGTGCAACCACCTTAACCAAATCCTTATCTGCCAACTGAAACATCCTCCGATAAAATCACTTCAAGAAACAGCGCAAGTTGCATCGTAAGTTTTGTTGTGCAGCTTCAAAATTTTCCCTCCAATTAAAACCGTCGCTACGCACCTGAAGAGGTTAAGGCGTGTGGGACGTGACGGGATGGCGGGTGGTGCCGTCGCCGCGCTCGCGGTGGTGCTGCTGGCCGTGCTGGCGCCGGCGCCGGCGTCGGGGCAGGTGGCGACGTCGTGCACGGGGTCGCAGCTGGTGACGACGTTCACGCCGTGCCTCAACTTCGTGACCGGCAGCACCAACGGTGGCGGGTCGCCGACGCAGCAGTGCTGCAACTCGGTGGCGGAGATGGTGCGCACCGCCGCCGACTGCGGCTGCCTCATCCTCACCGGCAACGTGCCCTTCAGCCTCCCCATCAACCGCACGCTCGCCGTCTCCCTCCCCAAGCTCTGCAACTCCTCGTCCGTCCCGCTGCAGTGCAGAGGTTGGCTTGTACAGGCTTACTTTTTACTGCACCAAACAGAATTACTTATCACTGCATTGACCATCTTTAACTAAACCAAGTAAGCTTTGCTAGCTACTAATTAAAAACTCTCTGTCCCGTGTCGGTAATTTGCAGATACTGCAACGCAAATCCCAGCTCCAGGTAATTTACTTCTTCTTGTTTAACCAAACATCCTTAACAATGTCAAGCTACTGTAGATTACTGAATAGAACACTGAGCCATTAACTTGCAGGGCCTATTGCCTTCGCTCCGGCGCTGCCCCCTCTGCGTAAGGATCTTGCCTTCCATCCTCGTATCACACCGCAGTCGCCAAAATCTTTTATCTGAATTTTAGTTACCGGCGTGCTCAAAACATTTCACAATTTTTGCAGCACCAATGCCGCCGGAATCATCGGTGCCGGTTGATCCCACGGCAGCGTCGCCGGCGGTGGAATCGCCGCCGATCGCCCAGGGGCAGAGGCCAGTGGTGGTGCCCAGCTCGGCATGGAGGAGCGCTCGTTTGTCCTTGCGGCCTGCATCCGCTGTGCTGCTCGTAGCTGCATCCATTTTGGTTTGATTAGATTAGATTGAGCATGTGCTGTTGACTTGTTTGTAGAATGCATGTGCTATGCAATTGTCTAGTCTGGGAATTTATATAGAGCTTTTGTTTTGGGGTTTTGAGGGCCTTGTTTTGACTGTGTAAACATATTTCGTGTGTGGATTAATACCATGTGATTATGAATTTTGTGTGGATTAGTACGATGTGTGCTAATGTGCTTTTGTGATTGATGGGCCAGATATCATCTCATAATTGCACCTAAAATAATCAGAACACATGTGCGTGCTCGAAACAGACGGCAGAGCTTGTGCAGGAAAAACTAGGTAGGGTCGCGCACTATGCTGCAATTTAGTCTGACGGTTAAGAATGGTATGAAGATTTTAACGTAATTTTGATTTTCTCGAAGGTTTTTTTTTCTTTTCAAAAAGTGATGGCTAGGAGTCGTCGGTGAATTTGTGGGATCACATATTCTTTTTGCAAAAAACCGGTGGAGGACCCGTCGACGAATTTGCGGAACTATAAAGTGTTTTTTACAAAAGAGCAAATGAAAGGACCTAAATGTAAATATGGATATTTTTTTGCAAAATACGGGAGGAGGACCCGTTAACAAATTTGCAGAACTACGGATCCATTTTGCAAAAAAAACGGTCGAAGGATCCAGACGTAATTTCAGCTCACCCTGGGTTTGAAATCTTTAGGCTTTAAAGATAGTATAGTATGTCACGCACAGTACATGTTTTAAAATGTATGTTGACTGTCGAATGGGTATATTGATGCTATTCCTTTAACACAATTGGATAGCTGTGCTTAAATTTCAAGTAAAAAACAACAGCCTGCTGGTTGCAAATTCAGAAGAGTATAGAGTTTGGGATTCTATGCATCACTATTTAAAAATTATATAAATATTAAAGTATGAATGAATAGTAGATAATGTTTACTTGCTTGTTCGTTTGCTTTAAAATTTATACGACTTCTATTAGAAAAATGACTAGTTTTGTAAAGCACAACTGAAAAACATAAAGCAATCCTTTTCGGCCGAGTTGGCCGGTCACTTGTAAACCCGCTTTTCTTTTCTTTTTTACGATTTTTAGGTAGATGCTCCTGTGACAGTAGAGCTCCTACATTTTTTTCTTAAGAAAAAAAAAAACAGAAAGTAAAATCCTTCACTATTCTGGAAACAGTTGGCCTTCTCAAATTCAAGAGAGAGAGCGAAGTGTAAGGAAGCTGCTCACTCGCCATCATATCCGATCGCAGGATGCTAAGAGAGAAGAAATTGGCAACGAATTTGTGCCAATTTCTGTGATGATATCATGGTGGTTGAACAAGAACAGAAGGGCTACACGGACGTCAGTGGCTAGCAGCCCTGGCTAACATGGCGCAGACGAGCACAAAATCAAGTAGGACGTCGCCTGTCACTACGTCGCAAGCTTTCACCGGCAAATCCATCCAACAAACAGCGAGCAGTGCAAGAAATTCACGGCAATCACTTGTACCAGTTTCTGCCTACCACCACCTTCCAAAGCCATCGGTGCCAATGGGATTACCTTACCTTGCAGTTACATTTCTGCATATGCTTCTACCGTTCTCTGTAATGTGCAAGAAAAATGTCAGGTACAGTACATGCTACCTAAGCACGGCCGGCATTCCTTTCTCATACGTATCTAGAGGGTGGTCTCGGTGGGCCGCAGTCCACCCAAAAAACTCTCAGCCTAAGGTCTATGATCGGAAAGAAAAGAAAAAACTACTATGCTGATCCCACTGTCAAGTTGGACCACTCATACCCAAAATTCTGGATACGCCACTGCTCATATGCTTTGCGCTCGCAAAACTCGATGATCTTAGTCTTCACAAAAGTGATCTCTGGAAAACACGGCTCCTTTTACCGGATGTTGGTCTCATGTCAGCTGTCAAGATGACACAGGCTACTTGCTAACCGACTGAAAAATGCAGAGGCACCCAACAAAAACCATACTGCGACACCACCCATAACGTCGTGAGCCTCGGCGAACGCGGCAAGGACCGACACCTTGATCAACTCTGAAGTGAGAACCAGTATTTTTATTTTTTTTATTTTTTGTTTTGCCACGGCAGTCCATAGCAACTCCTGCAAGAAATCAGCAGAAAAGATTGTATCATGACAGACAGGGTAGGAGGTAGGAACAGGCAGCTCACCAGCATGACCAACTCATTCACCTTCCCCCACAGATTGTGACCTATAAAATGCACACCAACATGGAAGGAAAAAAAAACGCAAGCACACAAGAGGCTAACCCGAGCAACCAGCATCGAGTTCCAGTCCAATCCAAGAAGCCTCGTGTGCTGCTAGAGGGCTACGGGAAGATCAATGGCGGCGAGAGGGAGAGGATTGCCGGTGGCCTGGCTCCTGGCCGCCACGGCGGCGCTGCTCGTCGCCGCGGCGTTCGCGCAGTCCGGGTGTACGACGACGCTGATCGGCCTGTACCCTTGCGTGAAGTACATAAGCGGCAACGATACGACGCCGACGGAGACCTGCTGCACGCAGCTCGCCTCCGTCGTCAAGTCCCAGCCGCAGTGCCTCTGCACCGCGCTCGGCAGCGACTCGTCGTCGCTCGGCGGCATCAGCATCAACAAAACGCGCGCGCTCGATCTCCCCAAAGCCTGCAACGTGCAGACCCCGCCGGCGAGCAGGTGCAACAGTAAGTGTTCGCCCAAATCCTAGAGAGCCAGGCCATTAAAATCTCAGCACCACCCTGCAGAAAACACATCACTACGCATTATTATGCTTCTTGCATTGCTCAAATAACCCCTTTTTTGCTTGCAGCTGCTGGTGGCAATGCTCCGGGCGCGGCTACGCCGACCACGCCGGCGGTGCAGACACCAGTCTCTTCCAGCACAGGTAAGAAGAAGAACCTAACCGGTGCTCACTGGCTGGTCGTTGATTCTCTAACTCGATGGCCATGGTGATGGACGTGCGTGAACTAACTGGATGCAGGAACCGCCGCTGGATCGAAGGCGACGCCGATTGCGCCGTACATGGTTAACGGTGGCGCGTCTCTCCGGGGGCCGGCCGGTCTGGTGCTCGGCTTCGCGGCTGTTGCGGTCTACGCCATGTCAGCCGTGTGAGCGCTTCGGTAGCCGAAGCGCTGGTGATTCAGGGTGTGTCCGTTGTGTGTGTGGTATTGGTTGGTTTAGCACTGAGCTTTGGCGAGGAGGATTGAGTTTTGTGCTTTGCATTTCTATTATTGGTTGTTTGCCGCAGTCGCAATAAACAATACTGCTCATGGTTTCTTTAGCAACCATTATTCAAATTTTGGGTCATTGGATTTGCTTTCAGATCGATGCACACCCCCCTGAATTCGAGGTGGGTTAATCCTACGGATGTGTGTTTTGATCGTACGGTCTAAAGTTTGGATGATTTTTAGGACAAAAACATCCGGATGATACCTATACACTCCCAGCTTTCAGGGTTTGTTTCCATTCATGGTTCGTCAGTTCCAGAGTGAGCTCACCGTGTCCGGATGAGTGAATACCGTAGAATATACTATATGTTAAAAGAGAACTGTATTGGTGTTAACCATGGTTTTTACCTCCTGTCTTTACATGCTTCAGTAAAGAAGAGAATGGTTCCTTAATTAGAGCTAGATACCCAGAAAAGAGAGAGAGCAGAGCAGCACACACCTAACAAACGAGCAGGAAACAGAGCAGCACATATCTAAGAGAACTACGTTCAGGAAATATGGATTCTGCAAAAACATACTATGAAATATTAGTGTTAGGGGGGAAGCTCAACTTATAGGGGAACACACACAGCAGGAGACAGACTAAATTATCAGGAAAAGGGAGAACATATGCTGAATGCTCTTTGTCTAACACTAAGCTCTGAAAACTAGGGAACATGCAAGTGCATCAATTTACAATGTTTTGATCCTTATATAAATCCCACTCAAGTAATCTTCAAAAATTAAGAAATAGATGTCAGAAAATAACAGAGATTCAACTCACTTCAAACATGCATCCCACTTTTGATTTCTAATACAACTTTGTTACGGTCAATCATACTCATGATCTTACAAACATGTTTCTTACTTCTATTCTAATTTCTCTTTCAAAACCAATGGATAATGTTTGTTTGGATTGTCCATGGTCATAGAAGCGTGTCATCTCTCACTAGGGAGGCGCCTGATCCTAGTCAAATCTGTCCTGACCTCACTTCTAATTTACCTCCTAACGGCGCTCAAGGTGCCGAAAAAATTCATCTTGGACCTTGACAAAATAAGAAGGAAATTCCTTTGGGCAGGTAGTGCCACACTGCATGGGGGGAATTGCAAAGTGCGGTGGTCAACGGTTTGCCGACCGTTAAGCATGGAGGGCCTAGGAATTCTGGAACTAGGCAGGTTTGCATGAGCACTCCGCATACGATGGTTATGGCCCCGGATAGATCGTGGAAGGGAATGCCTACACCTTGCGACCCTATTGATCAGCTACTTTTCTCGGTGGTCACCAAAATCAACATTGGTGTTCGCGCTAAATACATGAGGCAGGATTCTTAGCTTCGAACACACAAGACAAACGCCGGGTTTGAAGCGTGCCAGTCAATTTGACCTGTAATTGACAAGGTAGAAACAGTAAATTAATCAAAGTCGATAAACAAAAGATTATCAGCTTGACACCGGTCGGCTAAAAGCCGATAAGGAGATAACTAGATCAACCAAATACGGCTAATCCGAGGGTAAAGAAAGATTGGCTTTGAGAGGCGATGCGCAACAACACAAAGCAAATCGAACCTGAGCGAAATCGGTGAAATCAACAAATCGGCGATGCGCAACTCTTTATTGATCTCGTCGACTTACAGAGGAAATGTTACAATACTAGAAAAAAACAACGGAAAAGAACTGTAAAAGTAGACGTGTATTGTATTGGATTGATTGATGGATCTTTCGCTTTCCGGTCCGTCCCTTTTTATATGCCCCAGTCGATCCGAGTCCTGTATGGATACGGCAACTAGATCCATATCGGTTTTGATCCGATCTCTTTCCGTTTTGGCTACGAATTCCTTGTTGGTCACGGTGTACCTTTTCCATCACATGCGTCGAACTTTCCATATTTGAATTGGGCCGATATTTTCTGTACGTGCCAAATCTTGGTGCAAACATATGCCCCCCATTTTTGAAAGAAAACTTGTTTTCTTCCAAAAATCATAGCGGCCTTTCTTTATAGTCGGCTTGTAAAGGAGGCTTTCCTCGATAACTATCCCATTAATGGCGTCGTAACAATCTCGGTGCGCTTTTAATGCTGAAACTGTTCCTGCCTGTTCACCTTTCTTCACCGCGGTATAAATATGCGGGTCCCTTCACGATCATTTTCACGTTCTCGAGCTCTTGAACCATCATCAATCGGTTCTCAACGCATTCTCATCTCAGTCTTCCTCCCCGAAATCGGCTGAAATGGACCCTTCTCAGGTATTCATCCCGATTCCCCATAGAAACGATCAGTTTTTCTTAGGGCCAGTAGGCACCATAGGAGCCGACACGGTAATTAATGAGGAAATCCCCAGGCTACCCTTATCGGCTGCTGGATATAATATAAAAAGAATGGGGAAAAAGCTTTAGAGCCTGGCCTACAAACCTCAAATGATGAAGATCTTGGTTCATTAGGGTATCGACCCAAAAGAGGTAGAGTGGGAACGAATGGGAGTAGTCGAATCCCGCCCCTTTAGCCTAGCCGATCCGGAGGCTAATGAGCCTTTGGTAGCTGCGGCCTGTTATTTTTTGTCCGATTCTTTCAACGCCTTCCTTTTCCCAACCGGCTCAATCGACCCTTTCTCTTTTTGAGTGGGCGTTCTTACCCCCTTTCTCTTTTTTCCTGCTTTTCCCACACGGGACACCCATCCCACCTGTCCCCAGCCTAGCCCCACGCCCCCAGCCCCCCACCTGTCCCCCACTGTGGGATGTGCCTGTGGCACTGGCAACGCACTGCCCCCCATGCGGGCATGCGGCCACACCTGACGCGCCCCCCACGGCCTCACCCCGTGACGGTGTGACCCCCCACTCGCCGGCTCCCCCAGACCCCAGTGGCCCAGTCCCCACTCGGCTCGGTCGCTTCGACCGAACACCTGTCACGCTCACGCACGACACGCCTCCTCGCGGACCTCGCCTCCTCGGCGTCCACGGGCAGTCCGCTCGGTAGCTCCTCCCTCCACTCCGGCGTCCATCCGGCAGCTCCTCACCTCCTCCACCCCGCGCCGCCTCCAGCCTCGGGTCGCACCCGGTCGCCCGCGCCCTGCCGCCTCCATGCCTAGGGCGCGCCGCGCCTCTGCGTCGCTCGCCTCGACCTCGGGCAGCGCCACCGCCATGCCTCGGTCGCGCGCCGCCGATCGCCCATGCCACCTCCGGGCCGTGTGTGCCGCCTCCGTGCCGTGCCGGGCGGCCCACCGTGCTAGCTTTCCCGGCCCGACATGATGAACAGTAACGTGCCGGCCCGGGACGGCCCACCTCGTGCCGGGACGGCCCACCTCACGAGTGCCGTGGGCCGTCTTGAGATAGCCGTGCCAGGGCCGCCAGCGGCACGCGGACCAGGCCTTGACCCTTATTTCTTTGGTGACTCGGCATTGGGAGCAGTCACAAATAGTTGCATGCATGGCCCATGCATGGGTATCAGGGTATGTACTGGGCTACCCATTTTTAGCGTATGATCTGGCTGATCGAGGGCGATTGGTGCCGACCACGACGATGTCAGCAGCAGGCTCATAAATCACTCGTGGTCGCCGGTAGGTGCATGCACACAATGCATATATGAACTTAATTCGACTCGGAGTTTAATTCATCACCTCACACACAGAGAGCACACAGTACTATATAAAGGGGGCATATTCAGTGCAAACCTCCCTTACCGTGAAAACTCCGTGAAAACCACGTGTAAAAGTTTTGAAAAATTCTCAAAAAATTATCATAGGTAGGGGATGTGAGGTTCTACAACTCTGTAAAATTTGAAGACCAAACTCGATCGCATTCGGAAGATATGAAAAAGACAAATTGCAAAATGAATAGTGCTAAACAGTGAAAAATTACTATTCATACTGAATTTGTCTTTTTCATATCTTTCAAATGCGATTGAGTTTGGTCCTCAAATTTTACAGGGTTGTAGAACCTCACCTTCCCTACCTATGATAATTTTTTGAGAATTTTTCAAAACTTTTACATGTGGTTTTCACGGAGTTTTCACGGTAAAGGAGGTTTGCACTGAATATGCCCCCTATATAAAATACAAAGCAATAAACAGGCAGCTAATGAATTGCTAAAACGACCTTCATGTAGCTAACTTAACTACAATAAAAGGAGCAGCAGAACTAGTTGCAAGTTACATATGATATCCTTACTATATAAGTTTATAGTATAGGTGGGTAATAGAAATTAGATATAGCCATTTATTTGTTGAGACTATTTCTACCGTTTTACTATTCAAGAAAATACAAATAAATACTAATTAATCTAATCTATGAAATAAAAAAATAAACAAATTATAATAAATTTCGTGTATAAGACTATCTCCAGCAGCTTCCCTTCCCCTCCAAATCCCTTCGCGAACAGATCTCAAGTGCTCTAGCGGATTCTCTTCACGATTCCCTTCGGAAGGGATTCAAACAGTGAATCTCTTTAGAAAGGGATTCTCTCTTCAATTCCTTCACAAATCCTTTGAGGGGGATGCTGCTGGAGATAGTAGAAAATAAAGAGAATGAATACAGAGAAGAGAATAGAATAAAAGAAAATTGATGAAGATAGTCTAACAAGAAATGCAAAAGGCCAACCTGTCCATCGATCCATCCATCTTGGTCCGAGTTTCCAAGCTCGAGCAAAAATCCATCACCTTTTCCTCTTATCTTTGTTCCAATCCAGAAGAGGCTCGCGCAGAGCCTTCAGGCCCATCCCATCACTTGTTGTTGCAGACACGTACGGCCACGCAGCGAGCCGGACAGAGCGTTACAGCCCGCAGAGCAACAATAGAACGAAAGGCAAGACGTAGGGATGAGAATTACAACCTTGTAAGTCATATGGAAGCAAATAGCTTTAAATGTAGCATATTAGCAAAGTACTTTTGATTACAAATCTGACAACATCATCTTTATGTAACATGATTGTGTATCTTTTAGAAACTATCGTGGGCTAAAGTTGATAAGTCGAAGTCAAAATTAAAGCTCTGCTCCAGTACACTAAATTGAACATGAATCGTTCATTCTTTTTAATCCAACGGATCAGATTAACTACAGTTTACTTACTCGAGGGGCGTAAGTGAGTGAGATGATCAGACGACGACGAAGGGGAAAACAAGTGAGGTGAGTTTTGATCATAATATTTTATTTTTTATTTTTTTAGCCAACGGCAGGAAATGTTTGTTTTTAGTTTGCAAGATGAGATTTCTCTTCAGCTTCCAAGCCGCAAGGTCCATTCATTTGCCAAAGCCCAGTGATCTATGAGTCATACTAAATTGGTGCTTGAGAATTGACAGCGCAATAATCTATCTCATGTCAACGCTGCCATTGTATAATATATGCTGGAGAGAGACAATGTTGAAGGCAAACAGTCAAAAGAAGAGGCAAGGATCTCACAGCAGGTGCAATGCTGGTCCTTTGGATGTAGTAACAGCTTCTTTCCCTTTCTACCCGTTTTCTCTTTCATCTTTACCACCAGTGCTACACAGCATCTCTTTTGCTTCCTACCCTCCTTCCAGGTGGAGCTAGGAATGCTTACCAATCCAGGTCACATCTTCAATTAGCTGCACATGGTAAATCTAGATCAATTTTTTTGTTTTTTTTCATTTTCTTACTTGGTTGATGGAGATGACAAGTACTAATACTGGAGTCCTTGATTGATCAAATTCACTCTTCACTACGAAAGGGAGAAACAACACCAGGCATGCGGTCAACAGTCAAAAACTCCAGTCTTAATTCCAAATCATGTGAATTAAGTGCACTGTCCCCTGGTAGTGAGAGGTCACATCACGTGACTCACTCCAGCCAGGGGCCAAATTAAACGAGGTCAGAGCTTGTTCTTTCAAGTTTCAACGAGGTAGAATTGAACTACAGATCAGGCAACATCTCACCAGTGTGTGTTTGTGTGTGTTGTTCTCTGTAAGATGTCAGTAATAAACAAGAGTAACCAGCTGGTCAAATGGATGCTTTCGTATGGGATATGGCGATATAGCATGAGAAGAACCAATTAGATACATGCAAACTGATAGCGAGAGGTGCTTCTGTGCTCTTCTTTTTTAAAGTTACACAAATCTTAAAGCATTAATGAAGGGTAAATAAAGATTACTTTCCCATTCGCTTGTTTCAAGATTTGTACAACTTGTATTAGAAGGAAAAGCATAGAAGAGCAGGTGCAGCGCTGCACCATGTATTCCAGTGAGGAAACAAGCCCCTCTATGCAAGAAAAACAACGCGCTGAGCTTTACCCGTTGCCACAGCAATGAGTGCAGCAAATGCAGGCATCATTTAGCTTCTCAATTACACCACCAGAAAGGCATGCACACGATTATAACTTTGCAAAAACCTCTTAAGTCACATCAATCTATCATTCTTCCCTGACAGTAGAAATCATTATCTAGAATTAGCTCAATTCAAGTACCATTCCCTTTGCCGATCTGCCATGATTTTGCACATCATGCTGATACACTGGCCAGCTTACAAAGTTTCCTAGGGCAAAAGGGAGAAGAAACGGTGCTGAAGCTTATCGAGTCTCTGAACGAGAGGAGGAAATGAACCGGAAGGAGCGCCCTGGTTGAGTTGTATAGTTAGTGATGTGGGCGGATACTTCCATGAACATAGCCATTCGCAGGCAAATGGTTAGTTCCAAAATTGCCCAACTGTCCTGCAACAACACCATAGAAAACTTTAGGCCCATGCGAGAGTTTTATGTTTTCCTCAACAATCAAGAAATCGATTACCTTTATACTAGTTTCTGCACAATGTGCTTCCCAAGCATCTGTCCTGGGATTCAGATCTTGGCAATAGTTACTCCAACGTTAAGTGTGCATCTTGAGATCCAAAAAAAAAAAAAAGATCAGACGGAAAAATGTTTTCAGGCTCACATCTGATCATCTAACAGATCTTGGACCGGAGTTATTGTTCATCGAGAGCTCGCCAACCTGCATCAGCAACAGAGATGTGTAAAACAGAAGGAATACATGTAAAGAAATGCGGTTCTTAACTGAGAAGCAACCAGTTAGCTCACACATACCTAAAGTAGAAAAGTCTCCATAGCCGTAAGAACACGGAAAAAGTTCTTCCACCTGAACTCTAGAGCTGAAATAGCCCATGTTTCTTCTTCTCCGGCGGATAATTTCAACCTCCGCCATAAAAATGCTGTACACTGGTCTGTGGTCAGAGAAGCGAGACTCTCCACGAACATAAGACAACTGAATGAGGCCATTGCCATACCACAAAATACGATCACACCTTTGGTCAAGAAAAGAACAACCTTGCTCAGTAAGTTCTTTATAACTAACACTCCCTCCGTCCCACAAAGAGCGCATTTTTATCTTTTTAAGACATATTAGTATGCAAGTTAAATGACTAATGTGACCCTCATTACTCCATGCACAGGCGTGCTGGTGCTTTGGTTTCCACTGGTATTTAAATGAGCATGCATACATTTACAGCTCTGCATGCAGAAGATTAAAGAGTTTTGGTTGGGTCCCGTCCTACGGACTAAAGATGCACTCTTTGTGGGATAAATTTTGAACACTAGAAATGCACACTTTGCGGGACGGAGGGAGTACAAAGTAGGAGAGTATTTTGGTAGATACAAGCACTAAAGAAGCTACCAAGCTGGTGTTCGCCTCTTTTCCTTGGGACGCACACCCTCACCAGAATACCGATCTGAGTTGAATGAGTATTTATATGTTGGAGGAAAATAGATCCTTCCTTCTTTCCATCCCTGGAAAACATGTCCGCGTCTTCGCTCTAGTCGAAGCTGTTCCAAAACAAGTAATTAAGGCATGGCCCCGAAACCAACTTTGCAGTGTAACAGAGTCGTGCAAATTACCTGATCTTTCTCCAACAGTTTCTTCCAATTATGCATTTCGACGAGAGCTTTTGCCGAGGAGTACGAAAGGGAAATCCGGTAATTCAAATCCCCAAGCCATATGATATGACTGCAATTAGAATCAAATGAACATTAATTCAATGCCAAGTTTTCTGTTGCTTTCGCATTATGATGCTAAATAAGGGAAATATATTCGTACTCATGCTCAAGAATTGTTTCAGGTGACTTAACATCACCGGCGCCGCGAACCCGAGGAAATCTAGTCTTCCTTAAGATCTCCATAACATCAGAATTTCTGCGCAATTCATCCCCCTCCTTTTCCCCAGAGGTCAAATGACAACAGATAAAACAAAAGGGTGCATGATGCAAAGACATGCTTATTGATATAGAACCCTGCAGCAAAAGGATAAGAAATGTACACTATATTAACGTGAACAAGAATCCACAACCAAGAGTCTCAAAATGAGAGGTGCATAACCTGTACAATGTACATCCTTTACCTTATTTCCAAGGTAACCCATTAGTCCTCTACCCACACAAGAAACTTTCAGGTTTCTCACATCATTTCTTATTTCACTGCGTACCCAAACTGTGAGAAATATACCAACCATCTGCTTGCTGGCCACCAAACAATACCTGGTACAAACACAATATTTTCAGAAGTTATTTTTAGGGAGCTATAATGGTTACATAAAAGAACAAGCATTCATGAAAGTTCATGGATTATTATTAAAAAAAAATACCTATAAGTATTTTGCTGCTTGTTGTTTTCTTCCATAGTCGTTGAAGCTCCATAGCCATATGGGAACGGCGAAAAATGCGGTCCAATACTTGCATCCTCATCGATATATTCATCATCTGGTGATCCCACACACAGGAAATTCCCATCAAAATCACTTGGCCTTCCTCCCAAGCTAACTGGGTCACAGACACTAAACCTACGGTCCAACCTTGGTTGTGAAAACATATAATTTTCTTCAACTCTTAAACTCCGACTAAGGTTCTGGAATGATCGACGGTGGAAAAACGAAAAACTATCCTGTCTTCTTGATGATCCCTCAAAATCAGCATCTAGTTCCACAACTGGATCTGGGACAGGGGATGGCGTGTGATAGCCACCATGATTGCTAGGCCCAGGGTTCCTGTTCAATGTCCTCCTAATAAGGGATACCCACTTCTTTGCTGGAACATTGTCTTCAGTACCAAGAACATTTCCAGCATTCAAAGGAACAATTTCTTGAAATCTGCAAAAGAACAAAAAAATTAGTTGAAGGAAATAGCTCAAGAACACCCTTATTTAAGCTAAATCGGTTTACATTATGAAGGCCTTGGACAATGCATACCCTAGCACATAGATATCAGCAGGAGGTGAAGAATGGAGCCACTCATCCAAATCTAATCCCCTTGATGGGGATTTACCACCGACGTTCCACGTTGAGGCAAAGATTCTACATGCATAAGGAAGCAAAATAGTAATTAACCAGATTCTACCCGCGAAGTCAAAGTGCAAGAACTACCTAAAAGCATTATTAACTGTGGCAGTTCATTGATTTACAAAGCTCTATTCCAATCTACCAGATTACTACTAGAAAATAGATTACTTGGCAGTTGATTGATTTACAAAACTTCATTCCAATCTACCAGATTACTACTAGAAAATAGATTACTTGGCAGTTGATTGATTTACAAAACTTCATTCCAATCTACCAGATTACTACTAGAAAATAGATTACTTGGCAGTTGATTGATTTACAAAACTTTATTCCAATCTACCAGATTACTACTAGAAAATAGACCACTTGGTCAGGACTGCAGAGATAAAAAGCAGCGCTTTGGATGCCAAAACTTACAAGGCAAAGAAGCACATGCAGTGAAGTAAGAGTACCTGTAATCTTGAACTTCTGTCAGGCGTGACACATCAAAGCCATTCCTTCCTCGACGAATGCTATCGACATTCCGCTTCAACGACTGGTCTATAAATGCTCAGCAGGAACAACATAAATAAATAAAGGAACAATCAGATAAATTGGTAAAAGCACAGAGAAAAAACTGTATTTGCTAGATTATTTAAATTAATTTGGCAAAAGAGGAGCTCAGCCAGTAAAGAGAGTTCTAGCCAGGAAAAGAAGAAGAAGAGGTAGCTGCGATCTTTGATGTCTGAAGATAGAGAAGTGCGGTCCAAATGCTTTAAACTGTACCAGTTCTGCTTTTCATGGCTGTGCCTGCCTCCCTCTCTGAGCAGCTGGTCCTCCATTCACCACCATGACTATCCCTTCCTGAATCACTATCACAATTTAGCCCACACAAAAAAACAGCAAATGTAAAGTAAATGAAATCTGTTTGAGACTGCTCCAGTAGTTCTCTATCTTAGAATCGAAAGTAGAAGCTTAGACTGGTAAAAATGCTTTGATATGAGAAGCATAAAAAAATCCCAAACAGCACCAGACAAATATCTGCATCACTTAGGAAAAGGTGTTTGATTGGGACATTCTAAGGACTTGTACACCATTGAATCAAGACCAGGAACTGAGACTTAAATGTAGCCGTGTCTCCGGGAAAAGGTGTTTGATTGGGACCTGTCCGGTGCTAATGTATCTTTGAATGAAAACTAGGAACTTGGATTGGAAATGTCTGATGGAAATGAAAAGCTACAAGCACAAGATGATCCAAATTGCATTCAACAAACCTTCCTAAACCACACAACCAGTGTACACAACCAAGTACACAAAAGCAACAAAAAAAAAAAGAGAACAGATTGTTAGTTGAGAGTGGAGACCATTCAATTTGCTATATCTACGAACTGAAATTAAAATTTTGGTGACAACAAAAAGAAGAAATCACAAGCACTCTTCTTTGAATCAAAATGAAACACTGGCATTACCTTGGCTAGCATTATAATCCGCATGAAAATCCTGTGCCTTGGTCTTGACGTTGAACCACTTCCTCACCAGGGATTTGGACCATGAGAGCTACACACATTAAGAGCCAAATAACCACCAACTTGATCAAAGATACAGCACACGAAACAACAATGCGCCCAGTTTGACCTGAACAGCACGAACTAAGCACATACCTTGCTCTTCGTGTTGCTCTCTTGTCTCATGTCTCATAGCACCCTGACTGAAGCAACAGAAAACGAGAAGAATCTACACCCTCTCCCTCCTGTCCTCTCCAGAGGCTCCTATCTGCCTCCAAGCACGCCAAGGTCTGGCTTTGCAAAAGGAAACCTCAAATCTCGAAGCAATTTGGGTACAGGTCCGGATTTTGATCCGGGAACCTAAAATCTTGAACCAAATTGAGCGCCAAAAGGAGGCAATCAGCCAGCTTGCCGCCACAAACGTTCACCAGGGATCACAAATCCAGCTCAACTTTGACCAAAAAAACCCACCAAAATTTTCTTTCCTGAGAAGGCGATTCCGGGAAGCAATGCCGCTGCAAACTACACACCAGTATGGCAGGACACCCCACCATACCACCACCTTGCTCCTGAATGCTTCTTAGGCTTTTTTTAGGGGCCTCTAGGGGTTAACACTACTGGACTAGAGTGGTATGTACGGTGCCATGGTGGTGTGCAATACTGAAGTGAAATGCTAGGTGTGAGACTGAGGTTTCAGATCTGCCTTTCTGCTTTTGCTGCCTGTTTTATCCCTCACTGCACCTCTCTCTCTCTCTCTCTCTCTCTCTCCTCTCTCTCTCTCCTCTCTCTCTCTCTCCTCTCTCTCTCTCTCTCTCTGCTTTATTTTTCTAATCACGCCCTGATCTCGTCCTGCTCGCTCAAATCCAAGCTGCTTAGCTTAATACTACTGCATAAACAGGTGGGACAGTGGGAGTACTTGGGAGGAGGAAAATGTGCAGAGCCATAACAGGGAGGGAGCACAAATGGCAATACTGAGAAGAAAAAGGCGTCTCCAACAAATAAGATCGTGTGCGTTAGTTACATGCCACCTACAGCCTTTCCAAAGATTTTGTGAGAACAATTAGCATAAACAAATTGTTAACTTTGGTATATGGTAGTGAAATACGAGTCATGTTCTTTAATGTACTTTGGACCTAGTTCTGTGTACGTTACTAACTTTATTCTCATCCAAAATTTTAGAGAAATTTTACGGTGTATTATACTGGTAGTATATAGTGGGTAGTAGAAATCAGATATAAACGTTGGCTTTGTTAAGCGTATTTCTACTACTCTGCTACTCCCTTCATTTATTTTTATAAGACGTATTTTGATTTTGCACAAGGATTGAGGTTGCGTTGAAATTGAGAAAGGTATGAGAGAAAATGATTTAGATGCCTACACTTAATTGTCTTGAAAGATGAAAGATATACCTTGTGTGGGTGGTAATGAATAAATGCATATGGTTGAGAGAGGATAAATAGGAGTATAGAATATATGCAAGCCTTATATTTACGAACAAGATCATTCAAAAAATAAGTCTTATAAAAGTGAACGGATGGAGTATCAGATAAAGTATAAATAAATTCTAGTTAATATGATCTATTATATTGAAAAGTATGAACTATTCATATTGAATTTAGTGCACTGTAAAAAAACTCAAATTTTAATATAATGTTTACATGCATGTTGTTGCACTCATGAGTCATGACTCAACACAGTGTTTTATGTCAACTAGCAACCAACTTTGAAGAAAAGATGGAACTGAAATAAGGCTACCTTGAACATGTAAATGTTGAATCTTTGAAAATTGCGGCTCCTAGAGATCTTTCTTGGTCTAAAAATGGTAACAAAATAATGGTAAACGGCAGGTTATGGAAGGGGGGAAATGCATAATAACCGAACAAATGCCTATATTGATCGACTGGTAAACAACACCCTGGGAATCGGGCCCAGCGGGCAGTTGCCAGGTGTCACTGATCGTGGGGCTCTGTCCCCGGGCCCTCTTCCTGCTCACCGTCATTTTAGTTTTCTCTTGCCAGATGGTACCGTGGTTTGCTACGCCCTTCCCACTGCTCCATGTGGCCCATGTCGTGCGTGGACCCACCTGTCATTGTCATACACTTAATAAGAGGTTAGCCTTCTCATGGGGGATGGGGTTTCGGTAGCTAAAGCAAATAAAGCGAGAAAAAAATATTACTTCAAAATAAAAACAAAATAAAGAAAGGTGTTTTTTTTTTTTTGCAAATCTTGGAATCATTGCTTATTTAGTTTCACATACCTCGCTTTTTACAAATCTAGCTCTCCTGCGCATGTATTTGCAGATTATGCGCATTTGCAGATTTGGTCTAATCCCCTGTCACGAAAAGGCGTGGCAAGCGACACTTATCCGTTATAGCGTCTAGAAGCGCGGGAAAAGGCATTGTCATGCTCGGGTAGAGCAGAAGGGATCCTACTGCAGTGGGCCATACATTGCTCCCACGGTAAGTCGAGCTCTCGAAGATCCGATGACCTTCCGCATAAAGATGGCAACAGGGACCCGAAACCCGATGGGTATTTACTCCATTAAAAGCCAGGTATGAACAATTTTTTTATACCCACGGGTTTATTAATAGGCAAAAGTTACTACCCAACGGGTAGAGCGAGTACGGATCCATTATGCTATTACCCGTACCTGTTCACTCGTGGTTGCTCGCTGCACAACCTTGGGGTCCTCGCTGAAGCTCTCGTGGCATCGGCCCCACCTTGGGTCCGTGTACACCGTCACGCACGAAGCGAAGACGTACGGGATCGCGGTGGCCCTGACCTCGAGCGCAACTGCCGCTTCAATCTACTTTTGCTAGCTTTAGATCTGTGAGCAAATTAAGCAGTCAAGTTTACCATTTTAATCGTATATATGCTAGCTATGGCCAAGGTGTTGCACCCTACTCTACATGCAGAGGACTAGGCACACCATGCATGCCTTCTCAACTAATTTAGATCGTTGTTATGTTGGCTCATCGATGACCAATCAAATTCCCAAATCTCAACTACACTCGAACTATAATCCAAATGCATCGATACCACTTCCTGACCCATACATCCCAAATCTCGTGGGGCATCTTTCCATGTGGGTGCGGATTGCTCGCCAAGTCCCCATTACTCGTACGGGTATGGATACGGGTAAATTTTGTACTTGCGTGTGGATATGGGTTGTCGGACCCCGGAAAAATGCCTCCGAAATCCTCTGTGTATTCTGTACTAGTCGAAGAAATGCTAGTACACACAGTAGAAATGAAACCATAGCATATCCAGCGTTCTTTATTAATAATAAATATTCAGAGTTACAAATGAAATGGCACGCAGGCCAACAAATAAATAAACTACTAAATAAAAGCAGCGAAACTGGAGAATAGTAGATAGAGCCCAATTAATTTGCCACAGGCAATCGACTGGGGACACAGCCTAGTCCAACTGTTCCTCACCATCGTGGTATTCCTCCTCTGAAGTAGTAGATTAAGCAAAGGTGAGTACAAGCGTACTCAGCAAATCACACCGGAAAAATGCAATATAATGTACGGGCAACAAAGGAAGGTTATATGGTTTATTCAAGCACAAAGCAACAATTTACTAAATATTCTAAATAATTTTTACATGGCATAGTTTATAAGGAAACTCAAATCTAAACATTTTTCTTTGTAACTCAGGAATTACTCCTGGAATTTTATAAGTTTTACCCTTAATGGACTCCCTCCATTCCAACTTCATTTTTGCAAATCAAATTTTAAATTACCAAATTCTAAACCGTATACCATTTCTGTAGCAGTGCAAGCAGTAGTACTGCACAACAAACCATGCATGTGTATGTATAAGGATGCACATGTTGCATGCTGTATTGTTCCAAGGAAAGCTTGGGTCACGAACATGAGTACACATAATCATGGTTCAAAATCTCATTGAGATTTCAATTATCTTGGCCGAAATTTCGTTCTTCGGTCGGGATCGAGATCCTAAATCTCGGCCGAATAAAAAAAAATCAAAATACCACAGTAACTTTCAAAATCTCTACGAGATCAGTGATTTCGGTCGAAATCTTGGATATTTTGATTAGATTTCAATTTTTGTAGGCTAGATTTGATTGGATTTGTGGTCAATACTATCTATAATAAATTGTAAAAAAATGACGTTTTTTTTACCATTTTTAAAAGTTTAAAAGTTTACCGAGATTTCGGTAATTTCGGCCAAAATCTCGGATTTCCCATTTGAAAAAAAAAACGGTTTTAAATTTTGATTTTCGGATTTCGTCCAAATTTTATTTGAAATTTCGAGATCTCACCGAAATTTCGGATTCCAACCGCCTCCAAAATATATATACACCGAACACGAAATTTGAAACCGTGCATATAATACCATCCGCTGCAGTGATCGATGCATGGGAGGAAGCATGCATGCATCGATCGTTGCCATGGATGGATGCGGTTTTGTTTCGGTCTTGCACGATTTTGGGGGCGGGAGGATGGGATCATGGGAGCACGTACGTTTACGTGCCTCTCCGGCCGTGCTGGCCGTGGCACTCGGTACTTGCATATAACGTCGACGCTGTAGCACCATCATGGAATGCATGCAATCGTGTCGTGTAATTTCATCGCATAAGCGCTGCTTAATGCTTATGCTACATGTAAAATGACAGCCGTGGAGCCGCGTCGTTTGGATCTAGACCTCTGCCTCGGTCATGCACGGCATCGCCGCTAAGTTTCGTGGCCTCGGGAGGGATAATTTTGCTTCTTCTTTCCTAACCCTATCAATCCATGTATCTACCCAAGGAGACTAGTACTAGTTTACTCTTCGATCCATGATGCACCGGCTAACGAGCCTCACTAGGAGCCGAGCTCGCCTTGGGTCGAGGCGCGTGCGTGCGTGCGTGCATGTGGTAGTAAGAAAAAACGCCATGAGGCCCATGGCCAGGGGCGGAGCTAGTCTAGGTCCAAGCCCCGCGCTGGGCCAGTTTATCTTAGATTAAATTTCTGTTTTTAATTATTTTTTAATAGTTTTTCGTAGAATTTTAGTGAATTTTCTGATCGTGCATTTCTGTTTACTGCCTGGCTGAATCAGCCTGCATCAAAAGGAACTCTTCTTTTGAAGAAGAAATGGAAATGTTACCTTGTCAATTTCTGGCAATATTCTTTCTCTTTTTGGACTCAACCGCGAATGATCCATCTAAACCAATTAGCAAACTCTTGCTTCGATTTTCTGGGGTACCTTTCAAGCCATGACCATGAGCTGTTGTAGCTGACGGGCAATAGCTTAGCTCGCTAGCGCCCCTGGTCGACGTACGTGCCATCGGTAATCGTGCTAATCAACCATATATCCTGGGGATAAGAGCACGCCACTTGTGAATATAGGCTTATTAAAGCTATCTAGTTTTGCCGGTTGAACGAGCGCTGCTACGATTGCGACTTTGCGAGCAATTAAATTAGAGCAGGATGTATGTGCAGTTGTACGAAGAAAAATTTTCTGTCAAGTGAACTTAGTTCTCAGGCAGAGCACCTTTGTTTAAAAGCTGGAAGCTGACGATGGATTTGTCGTGGGCCTGTTTGTTTAGGCTTAGCAAATTTTTTTTTTGCTAATAGTTTAGAGACAGTTTTTTTTTGTTTAAACAGTTTAAAAAATAGTTTGTTTTTATACGTAGTAAAGATAGGTAAAATTACCCTAATCTCAGTGACATTAATTGTGTGTTTGGTTAGTGGGATGGGGTGGAATGGAACCATTCCATCCCACCAAGTCTAGTGTTTGGTTGGGGAGCTGAGGATGATTTGGTTCCAGAAAAGAGAATATTCTCTCTAGATTCGGGACGGCCAGGTTCTACAAATTTTCTGGAACGCAGCCATCCCACATGGAATGTGAGAGTGACAAGGCCCCTGCCGAGAATGCAGGATGGAACCATTCCATCCCTGAAATCTGGGATGGAACCATTCCATCCTGAAATCTGGGATGGAACCATTCTATTCCACCTCACTCTCCAACCAAACACACAATAATTGATTTAAAAGGAATCCTCGATAAGCAAAATAAACACCTGTCCGATAGCTTTTAATTACACGGAGCAATATGGTTTTTGGAAGGAAAAAAAAAACTAGCTAAAAAGTCACCTATTTGTTTAGTAAATAATTTATCTATTTAGCTTTTAAGGTTGAGGAAAAAATGGATACAAAAGATGCTAGGGACCGTGTACTGTCCCCGTGCACGGCAAATGTTATATCGGCCGACCTCACCGTCAAGCACAGACAAATATCCGGTGTAGTCCCCGTGGGGTCGACTGCAACTTAAGCAGTCTTCATAGGTGCGAACTGTTTGATCGAAACATCGGACGATCCGGATCGGCTAAAAATTGGCTGAACAGTATTTCACTACAGTATCATGAATAGTATTTCCGTGCAGTGAAACAATCTGTACAGTACTTTTAACCGATCTAAACTGTTTATTTCCGATCAACGATCTCATAAGAACTATTTAAGTTACAGTCCCTATAGGACTACACCGGATCCTTGTTCGTGCGAAGGGAGCAAACGAAAAGAACATGGACACACACCGGATCGAATTTTGTTCACCAAAAGCAAAGGGAACAATGCGATTCACCAGAGCAAGTTGAGCAACACGCACTACTCCAGATCTAGCCATCAGTACCGGTTTTTGAACCGATACAGACCATCCGGGACTGATGACCATTAGGCACTAATAGGACTAGAAATATTTCAAAATATGTCGTGGATGTATGGAAGAAGCGGGACTCGAACCCATAACCTTGTGACTCTAGCCTCACCCTTCTAACCAACCTACCCACCATCACGTACTAATATACATAGAATATGCATTTCTTTTGAACTTTCCTGAAACGAGGCAGCAGTACCGGTTCATAACACCAACCGGTATTAATGTGAGGACATCAGTGCCGGTTTGTGGATCTAATCGGTACTGAAAGCCCACTACGGTCATGTAGCCAATGACCGGTACTGATATCACTGTCAGTACTCAGTACCGGTTCAAATCCAATCGGTGGTGATGTGCAGTGACGTGTCCGTGACTCGCTGGCAGCGAGATTGAAGATCCTAGTCCTAGCTAGCTAGCTTGTGTGCAAGTCTACACGTAAGCGAGCACCCGCAGCCACGTCCGTCCGTCCGCGCGCGCGGTGCACGCAATTCCGTCAGTGCACGTGTCCGCTTCGATCAATGCCGCGTGCCAATACTTGCTATTTGGGCGTACACGAATGTAGCTAGTCTCGCAAAAAAACGTTTGAGCGGTCGGTCAGCTGTCGGGAGTAAAGCTGACCAAGTTTCATCCTACATGTTATAAACGAAGATGTAACACAAGTGAACTCCCTAAGGGCATCTCCAATGGTGCCATTTCAGCTAGTTATAAGGGTGTCAACTCAGCATTTTGCTTAGGTGGATGAGAGAAAAGGAAAAGAGAGATATAGATTGGCTACTAACTTATAGTCAGGCTATAGCTGATTCCAATGCATTTATCATCTCTTACATATGGGCCCATATTTAATTTTGTAGACAATGTTATAGCTAGTCCATTGGAGAGGTTGTCTATTAGCTATCTATAGATTTGAAAACAAAAGAGATAAGCTTGCACGCCTCAAAACTATATAATTAAAATGCAGACACTGTGCAGTAATTAAATGTAGATCATTTTTAAAAGTTGAGGGTGCATATCAACACTTAGCACATATCTTAACTATTATAAGAATGAGTTGGTGGTGATGGTGAGTCTGTCAGGCCGTTCTTGAGCCAGAATAGTAAGGGCCCCAGGCCCAGTAGGTGAGTCACTATTGCTTTGCTAACCTATAGTTGCAAATCTGCAGGACAACTCAATATAGATGATTTGATTAATTTACTAGCTTACAAAGATATGTTTTGCTTGATATGTGTGTTACAGAAAATTGATTTATTGTATGGTTTAGGATCCTACATTATAATTATGTATTATTCTCTTTTGAAATTTCATTGCCACGCACGGACATCTTACTAGTTTAGTTAACATATGAGGAACCACCAAACTCATTGAAAGGAAAAGGATTTTTTTTTCTTCCAAATAACGTATTGCAAATAACAAGGACAGGCAAATACTCTAACCTGCTCTAAATAGCCCGTGTTCCTCGACATGATTACCCTCCAACGATTTCCAGCAGTAGCCATGGATGTTACATCAAAACCTTCTTTCCACTTTTTATTAATCCACTTATAAGGAAAAGATTCACTGACTTTGTACGACTGCTGTGTGTACGTAGTAGACACCAATAGTTCACTAGAGACACGGGTTACAGACAGTAAACAGGCTTTTGCAACCTCTACACAGCAGTTCAGACAACCATGGGCTGATGAAACCCATATATCATATATGAGATGGCACGCGTGCAACCAGTGGCGGAACCAGAAAACTTGCAAGTCCCGGTCTAAACTTTTAAGCATATAACTAATAGCAATTTCTACGCCAAAATATTATGGGCTAAAGATGACTTTGATGACCCGGGCTAGACTAGATATACTTGGGCTATACACTATACTAATTTCTAAGCACAGTGCTGAAGCCCGGCCTGCCATGGGCCTGTTTCCGCCACTGCGTGCAACCAATGCCATGCTACAGCCCAAAAACTTTCTGAAGAAGCCACACAACTAATGTACAAGCCAGCTTCATTACCTTTTTCTATATGCTGATGCAGCCTTGAATCGGCTACATTATAGTGATATCTAAAAAGAAAGAAGCAATGTCCTTTTGCAGTGACATCAATAAATATCATATTTAATTTAGGAAAGAGGTAAAAATATTGATCCATAGCTGAGGAACTAGGTGGGCTTCAAATCTCTCAAACCCAAGAGCAAGCAAGCAAGCATACCCAGAAAAACAGGAGCTACGCAAGCTTAAATTGTAAGAAGCACAAACCAAACACTTCCATCCTAGAACTAGCACGAAGTGTTTTATTACAAACATGCATAACAGTATAAGTTTCCAATCGCTGCTTTTGCCGGAATATCAGGTACAATTAAGGTCATGACCAAGATGGATGACACTTCAAAGGGGAGTTCACACCAAGTATTATACTCGCTTCGCTACACTCTTGTCTAATGCTCTGTGCCTCTATTCGCGCATGGAAATCAATAATTTAGGAACTCTTTCGCGTTGTAGGGAGCTTCGATTTTTTGCTGATGATTGGGAGGCTATCAAAGATTGCATTTCTTTGTTGTAATTTTATTTTAACTTTCTTTGTAAAATTGGAATTATGCTTTTTTAATAAAATTTCTCCCACTGAGTTAGCCTCTCACTGTCGAATGGAGTTTTCTCAACAAAAAAAAAAGTGCCAATGAAAAGAAAATCTTATCAAATTTTGGTAGCAACCAAATGGGTGCTGAATTTGGTCAAAATTACTATTTTTTGGTAATTTGCCATCAATGGCTTCAAACCAAACAGCCATATCTTGTAATTTTCGATAAATAAAAAACAATTTCTACCAGCGGGAGTTTTCTGCTGCAACTGCTTATAACGCTCAGCAATCCACATCACTTATAAAAGAGCACATCTGTGACGCCATTTTTATGCCGATTATCAATTATACAGTGATCCCGATTGGGTATCAACACATCTGACACCGGAGTTATCCAAAAGCTCCAGCTTCATCAGGACGTGTCGTCTCTGTCCAAAAGAAAAGAAAAATGCACACGAACCACCAGAGTTTCTGTTGCAGAATATAATACTTGAAGATCAGATCGACGTCTATAATTGAAGAGTAGCTAGCTGTTCAGTGTTTCTTTCCAACTTTGTTGGACAGAAGACACGATCCCAAATCAGATTCAAGGGCCAATGACTGAGTGAGGATTGTCAAAAGATGCCGACAACAACAATCATTCAGAAGACGTGTTTGCTTTCAGCTAGAGGTCCAGAACTTTAATCAATTGAACTCCTCCAGAACGTTGTGAATTAAGCCTAAGGAAAATGAAGGTGTAATTTTAGAATTTGACACTCAATTCGCAGGCCTTTCGGCTTATTTGGATGACATATGAGACCGTCTGTGTGTATGACAGTGGGCCAGAGTGTTAAATTCCGAAATGCGAATTTTAAAGTGTGTCAAATTCTGAAAACTCTCGAAAATGAAGACACCATCTTATTTTGAAGCAGTTCGGTGTTAAATGAGTTTTTCCTTCGTAGAACATCTGAATAGAAGAAGTTGCTCCACGGTTTTGCCCATCCGGCTAAAGAAAAACCACATGAAGATGAAAGAGGATTGCAAGCAATATTTATCTTGCACAATTGTGAAGTGATATCATAACAGTGTTGCTTCCGGAGATCAACTTCCTGGAAATGTTTGGCAGAAAAGGACTTGCTTTAATTATTGTTAGTTATTCTGTTGAGAGGTGCTTCTATGCTCTTCCTTTTAAAAGTTGCACAACTATTAAAGCATGAATGAAGGGTAGATGGTGATTACTTACCCCTTCGTTTGCTTTAAGATTTGTGCAACTTGTACTAGAAGGAAGAGCATAGAAGCACCTCTCTATTCTGTTTCCTCCCAATTGTGCCAAGAATCGACAGCGATAAGATTACAAGTCATGAGCTTATAAATGCTGACGTGATAGATTTTAATGCCTTCTCAATGAAGGTAACTATCTCGAGCATAGCATTTACACTGACAAAAGCAACAGATCAACAATATCAAACACAAGTACCATTTTAACCTCACGAGAATGCCCAGATGGGGAACAAGTTGATGTTTAAATGCAACAGCCAAGGGTCAAACAATGTACTTATGAAAAGCATTCCGTTAATTAGCAGAACCAGTTGTCTTAGGATGCGTTTGGTTGCCTGTACCAAGTGGTACATGTATGAGATGGTTTAAAAAAAAATACATCCATACGTTTGGTTGCTTGAACGGAACCATCCCGTCCTGGATATATCAAGTAGTACAAATTTAAGGAATATTCCCTCTAGATACTGAACCATCTCATTCACCCAAAATAATGAAACTAAATGGTACAGGACCATCCCATCCCATTCAACCTAATACCATGAACCAAACGCACCCTTAAAAAACAATTTTCTGAACTTTATTCGGCTTATTTAGTCCAGAATACAACATTTTGCAACGTGCAGCCTTCTCAATCACAGCAGTGTATGCAATGAAACTGAATTCAGGAGGAACGGGATAACCGAACAAGAAAATGAGATTTGAAATGATGTAAAAAGAAGGACTCGACAACTAAAATAAAGGCATCAGGGAACAATCTTGAAAACCTTCATTTTGTCAATCCATGTGTTGAAGGAGTTCAACGTGTTCCGGAAGCCGAGGAATCCATGCTCCTTGCTCTTGTTCATGCTATCCAAATGCTCGCTCTCGACACTGAACACGGCATCTACGAACCACCAATTGGTGATCTCGTCGAGCTCGGTCGCAATGAGCTCCTTCTCCTTGACAATCTCCGCCCACACAGCCTCCTTCCCCGCCATGGCATCGGCGAGGTTGAACCTGCTCTCCTCTCCCTCATACCCAGCCCATTCCACCCCGAAATGATCGGCCAGCATCGGCCACAGCTGCTTCCACTTGTAGAGATCCCCATTGCTGCAATTGAACGCCTCGTTCTTGGCGAATGGATCCACGGCCGCCCAGATCTCGTGCTCGGCGATGAGGTCCGCGTCGGAGGCATCGCTGAACCCCTCCCAAGCGATCCTGGACCCAGGCCACCGCAGCGTGGTACCCTCCTTGCGGCAGATGCTGGCGTAGACGCACAGGCTGCCGACAACATTCATGGCGCTCCGGGGAGAGAATCCGAAGATGGTGGTGGGACGGTGCACGGACCAACTGACGGCGCCGTTGCGGCGGGAGACCTCGTCGAAGAGGACATCCTCTTGGTCGTAGTAGAAGTTTGGGTGATCCAGGCGGGGCATATCCTCGGTGTAGGGCTGGTCCGGGACAGGGATATTGCCGATGGCCTCGAACGGGCCGATGTAGTGCTTGCGGCCGGTCTGGAGGCAGACGTGGACGAGCGCGGGGCAGTTGGGAACGACGACGGAGAGGACGCTGCGGAGCATGGCGGAGTTGGCCTCACGGTTCTTGGCCTCCGTCTGGTGGGAGGACCACGCGGCGTAGAAGACGTGCGTGATGTCGGTGAGGGGCGCAAGGGCCTCGGTGACGGCGCCAGAGTCGGCGAGATCGAGGTGGAGGTGGGTGACGGCGGGGGAGGGCGGCGGGGACCAGGGCGGAAGCGGGCGGCGGGAGACCGCATAGACCTTCCAGGGCCCGCCGGGGGTGTCCTGGAGCGGGAGGATGTCGAGGAGGGAGGTGCCGACGATGCCGGTGGATCCGACGACGAGCGCGACGCTCTGGAAGGTGGGGTCGGCGGCGGCGGCGTGCTCGTCCTGGCGCTTCTTGACCGCGCCGATCGCGCCCGCCCACCACCAGCTCATGGCGACGCACCGGTTAGTGGGAGGAAGGAAGAGAGAGGAGACGTGAAGGAAGTCTCGACTCTGGTCTGGTCGAGATGGGCGCGGGGATCGGGAGGAGCAGGTAGACCGGTCATGTACATGTACTGAGGTCCGTGTGCTGCTTGGCTGTTTCGTTTGGCCGGTGTTGATTGGTTGAGCCCAGGACAAGCACGTCTTACCAACCGACCCGTCACTGTGCTGCACGGTTCCTTTTCCTCCTGACGCCGCGTGGCACCGTCGATGTGTACTCACTGTTAGGGACTTTCGAGTCGACCGGAGGAGCTCGCCTGCCCGTTGGCATGGACAAACCAATCAATCCAGCCCGCTCCTGCTATATCTGCTCCACGAGAAAGTCATAATATTTCAAATTATCAAGGAAATAGAAGAGCGGTGAATATACCTCAGAAGTTTGCGGTGACCGCGTAAGTACCCCTCCATGGGTGCTTTCTCACGGTCACGGTGACCTCCGGGGTCTGATAGTGTCTTGTCCGAAATACTCAGAGAAGGTGAGCTAATCTGACCAAGTGATGCGGTGGTGTTGGTCGCGCCAGCCAACTCTTGAGTTGATTGTCTACTACGGTTGGAGGAGGATCGTTGCCTTTGTCTCCATTTGGTTGAAAGACTGCCAGCCAGATTGGAAGCATGTGTTGGGCATGGTACGTCACGGCCACTGCCTGATGAACGAGGTGGACCCGCACGCTGTGAACGTCTCTCATCATGATTGACGCTAGAAGATAGAGCGTGAGTAGGTCGTCCAGAGGGTTTGGCACTGCGCTGCAACCTCGTCGCCGAATCTGGTTTTCTCGCACCAGAAGTTGTCGTGTGGTTGTCGAGCGCCATAGATAGAAGATCAAAAAACCAATCTGCATGGCAACCGTGACTTTCAAAAAAAAAAAAAGAAAAAAAAGGGGGGATTCAAGAAGGCAGAGAAACATACTCTGAAGCGTTCAAAGGGCTCGTCAATGCAGCGCAAGCTGAGTTGATGCTAAAAATCAGACGGTATGTATTTATAGAGTTTGTGTCGCATATATAAAAGAAGCTGAGTTTTTTATGGCAAGTTTGTTGATGAAGGAAAGTATGCCTCATCGTGTATATGTACAGAACACCATCTACGAATAGGATTGTTTTCATCAAAAAGCTTGCTCGAATCGGTGCATGTTGCCAATAAAGATTTGCCCAGGCCAACCTTATTGAGAAGCCTAAATTGATTAAATGACTACGAAAGTTGTGCGCCTGACTAGCTATCAAAGGTGTTTCGCCAAGTCGAGTTGATCCATGCCGTTTGGCACATCAAACTCAACTTGGCAGGGGGGCATCTGTTTGATGGGAGGACCACGCGATGTAGAAGACGTGGGTGATGTCGGTGAGGGGCGCAAGGGCCTCGGTGACGGCACCAGAGTCGGCGAGATCGAGGTGGAGGTGGGTGACGGCGGGGGAGGGCGGCGGGTACCAGGGCGGAAGCGGGCGGCGGGAGACCGCATAGACCTTCCAGGGCTCACCGGGGGTGTCCTGGAGCAGGAGGATGTCGAGGAGGGAGGTGCCGACGATGCCGGTGGATCCGACGACGAGCACGACGCTCTGGAAGGTGGGGTCGGCGGCGGCGGTGTGCTCGTCCTGGCGCTTCTTGACCGCGCCGATCGCGCCCGCCCACCACCAGCTCATAGCGACGCTTCGATGGACCGGTTGGTGGGAGGAAGGAAGAGAGAGGAGATGTGAAGGAAGTCTCGACTCTGGTCGAGATGGGCGCGGGGATCGGGAGGAGCAGGTAGACCGGTGAGGTACTGAGGTGTGCTGCTTGGCTGTTTCGTTTGGCCGGTGTTGATTGGTTGGAGGTAGGGCTGTAAAAAAAAGCTCGAGCTCGCGAGCTACTCGAGTTCGGCTCGGTTTAGGTCTGGTTCGAGTTCGGCTCGAGCTCCAAACGAGCTGAACTCGAGCTCGCGAGCTTCACCGAGCCGAGCTCGAATAGCTCGCGAGCCTACTCGAGCTTGGATCGAGCTTCCGTGAATCGAACTTTCTCGAGCTTGTTATCGAGCTTACTCGAGCCGAACTTACTCGAGCTTGTTACCGAGCCTACCGAGCCTACCAAATTCAACGAATTTACCCGAGCCTACCGAGCTTATTCGAGCTTATCAGCTTACCGAGCTTATTCGAGCCAAGCTCGAGCCTACTCGAGCTTGGACTAAGCCGAGCTCGAGCCTAGATCTAGGCTCGGACCCCAACTCGAGCTCGGCTCGAGCCTTATCGAGCTCGAGCCTGGTAGCCCCAGGCTCGCTCGAATTCGGCCCGTTTACAGCTCTAGTTGGAGGAGCTATGCGCTCTTCTGAAGCATCAAAGGAGATTGTTTGCATAAGAAAATTCATTATTGAACTTGATTTAGTTTTATATGCTATAATTCTTTTAGATCATTATTGCGATAATAATAGGGCCATTGCACAAGCAAACAAACCTAAAGCACATCAAAAATCCAAACACATGCTGTAGTATTATCATCGTATTCGAGAAATTTTGAATAGAGGTGATATCAAAATATGCAAGTGTAACATGTAGATTAAATGCTAGAAAGATTTATGACATGCTTTTCTTCGTGCTTTATATTGTGTGCTAATTACAAGTTGAGCATGATGGTCAAAATGCTATGTTTATCTATGAAAGAAGGTGCCGTAAGTGTGTGAATGTTTATGACTAGGATTATGGTGAGGTGAAGGTAAGATTCAATTCTACTTGCGATTTATCTATTTCATTCACTTGATACATGTAATTATGGCTATGCGATTGTTGGAAATGAATGAAAGTTGCATTCCATTCATATCAATTGCATTGTGCATTCATAAAAGGAAGAGGCGACCCATGTCGATGGGGCTTGTGTGCTCACACGTAGTGAGCACAAAAGTCCTACCTCGTTGTAACACCCCGGCACGCCACGTGCCCTGAATGTTACACTCTCAAGCAGAACGATTGCAAAACACCAGGGAATTTTATCAAAGCAAGCGAACAACTAAGAGGTTGCCAAACTTAATAAAAAATTCAGCAGCACCTCCCCTAAAAATAGTGGACATCCACTCAGCAGACAAGGAAAATAAAAGGACATAAGCAATCGAATAACAACAACAACAGGTCATGGTATCCACTAACCATCACGACACGACCAACTAAGCACTCACATGGGGTCCTGGTATCAATTAACCATCAGGACCAACTAAGCACAATAACAGGGAAGAGCAACATTAACTTAACTACACAACGAGGCTTATAATAATCAAAATGCAACATAGAAAGAAACAATAACCGCAACAAGAGTGAAATAACTGCGAACCGGCATAAAGTTTGATCCACAACCATAATGATGCAATGATCTAGCACTAATTATCAAGGTGAACCCTCTTCCAAGCTAACAATTAAGCATGTCATGAAGTGAGTATCGTGAAGCTATTCCCCATCCCGGCGAGGTCTCCTCAGAGTACCTAAAACAATAAACAAACAAGCGTGAGTTCGAAAACTTAGCCAAGTACAATAAAGTACAGAAACATAGCCAATTAATATATCTGAACTTATTAGCATAACTGCAATTCTGATAATAAAAAAAATTCAACAAGCGAATAAAGCGGTAAAGAGCTTACTCATTTCGCAAATGTACTCCTTAATCAACTTTGATTGAGTCCACGACTCAACCTCTTAACCTTCTCAACGCATTTTCATCAAACAACATTAGCGATGCAATGCAACATGCTCTCATGCTCATGCACCTTTTCATCAAATATACCGGTATAACGAGTGTACGCCCGTCGGCGTACACCCTCTCATTCCCTTCCATCCCGTGGAGGGGCCTACTCTTAATGACTCGCTCCCATCCACCAAGATGGATGGGACTACGAGGTAGGACTTCTAAATGGCGCTCCGGATTAGTCATAACTTTCTCACCGACATCACCGGATTAGTTATGACTTTCTCACCGCCCAGGCCTATTCATCTTTTCATGTCATGGATGCAAATGATGCAACATAATATTTCAAAAGGTTCAATTACCATGAGATCTGAATATCACATATCCAATTTATTTCATTTATCACACAAAAGAGATTAATCATACTAATTCAACCATAATAACACGTATCCAATTTAGTTCATTTATCACACAAAAGATATTAATCATACTAATTCAACCATAATAACACGTATCCAATTTATTCATTTATCACACAAAAGAGATTAATCATACTAATTCAACCATAATACCACATCGTAATCTCAAACATTCACACGATGTACCTGCCTTAAACCTTGGCGATAAACTGACGGCCCGTTGCGGTATTAGAAACCTCCAACCCTAGAGAACAAAATAAACCATGATAGGGCACGGTTGTCACATTCACAAACTCATCAGAAAAATTAAAGAAACATGGTTAAATGAGGGTATAATAGCACACTACTCGATATGGGACTATATACATTTAAGGAAATGTATTTACTTCAAATAGAAAATGGAAAGAAATGCTTAGCCCATTTATCCCACAAACTTACTCATGCTTACATACATACTCCTATACCGAGCTCTTGAATATATACTTGACAATAGTTTCAAAGATGAACGCAGAAGAAAAACATGCAACATATCATAGCACAGAAGCACCATTAATAGTAAAATAGCACTGAGAGGGCGCAGATTCGCCTTTGCTCGATCATACAAAGCCAACCTCACATCTCTTGCTGCACAATCTACTCATCCTAATGTAAGTGGACTTGTGCCGCTTATCTCTCATCAGCGTTACAATGCAACAATATTTGATCGGAATGACCGTCCTAGCCACATAACCATCAACATTAGCTATGTAACAAATAATTTCTACTCTAGGTCATCCTCTATCTAAGCACACCCATTCTAAAACAAGCATAGATAGTAAGTGGAAGCTACACTTAGCATCTTTTTAGGCATTTAGTTAGCACACTAAGAAAACATTACTGGTAACCTTAGCATATGGCATGGATTGGCCCAATAGACGTAAAATGCTTATGAACCATTTAGTAAAGTTGCATGCCAACTAAAACATGAACAACATTAACACTCCACAATCTGGTTATAAACCATAGGATAGGCAGTGTGACAGGCTCAACAATTTAAACATACTAATGCATGATTAAATCTTTAGGACAACTATAAACTCGGCACTACATTGCTTCCCCAGGAATAGAGAAAAGTCTAAATTTGGAACAAACACACACAAGTAATATAGCTTGCTATCGATCAAGACAACAAACCACATAATTGTTTGACAACTCAACAACACATGATCTTTCAATGTGCTCATAAGAATATCAAAATACTCACACACATTCCAAAGCATAGGCATAATACTCTCTGATGAGATTAAACTCATTCACATATACTTGCTAAAAAGGAAGACTCTAGCACAATTATCAATTTGTGACAAGCATAAATAAACTGTTGTGACACTGCTATATATATAGCATGCCTCCACGCATCTGGTTCAATGCAGGTATACTCAAAACCATTCATCACATGAATAAAGAAACCAAACACGCAATACTACTATCCCTCAAAGCATCAGATAATTGCTACCATAACATAAACCTTCTAGGTAATACAACAAACACATGGCATGCACACTGCAACCAAACTCCTCCGTTTACTTGTGCTTGAGTGCTTACTACAAGAAGGCAAAGGGGAGGAGGACTGGTTGGAGGAGGCCGACCAGGGGCGGCACCGGCTCGGGATGGGGAGGAGCAGGCGGTGTGAGGTCAACTCGGGGCGGGCGTAGGCTGCGCTGGCTAGTCGGCTCGGGGAGGAGCAGCACTCAGTTCAGGGGCTAGGTAGCCAGTCGAATGAGATGGGGAGGGAGTGAAGGGAGAGAGTGAGAAAAAAATATATTAGGTGAAACCCCGAAGATAAATATAAAGAATATTGATCTCTCTCTCCACACCAACTCTTTGATTTCACAAACAACAAGCGGGACAACCATTCGCGATATTACACTCGTAGTCCCATACACTTGGGTGTAAGGGAGCGAGACAGTAAGAGTAGGCACCCTCTACGGGATGGAGGGGAATTGGGAGGGTGCACACCAACAGGTGTGCTCTCAGCTATACCGGTATAGGCTTTGAAAGGTGCATATGAGCATGAAAGCATAAATGCATTGCATAACATTGTAAAGTGAACGATGGTCAAAGTGTTGGTTGTGACAACTGTTGTGTATTATAATTATGTCTGATGCATTGCATGGTTTTGCTGATGGTGGATGGTAATTGTTTAGCCTTGAGTTGATGGCAATATTCAGGTTAAGAATGGGTCGAGTCATGGACTCATCCAATGTTATCTAATGAGGTATGCGAAATAAAGGTGCTTTGTAGTTGATGAGGTAACCGACTGTGATTTTTCTTTGTTTTATGTATCTGTTAGTTGGTTTAAGAGGTATGAGCATATTATTGATTTAAATGCGTTAATTGATATTCTCGTTGCTATTTGTTGTACTTGGCAGAGTCTTCGACTCACTCTGGTTTGTTTATTGTTTGTAGGTACATTAAAGCCGACATGCATGGATGGGAGTAGTGGCACGAACATGTTTTGCATCACCACAATTTTATTTTAGATTATCGCTTCTAATTTCAATGCACTCATGTCTTGTAATTAATTTTGTGGTAGTTGTATATGTGCTTCGTTGGGTCATGGCGTTTAGTTGATGCCATGACCCATGTCTGTGCTTTGTTGGTTATCCTTAGTTGCTTATGTTGTTGTTATATCAAATGATGTCTCTTGTCTGCTGAGTGGATGTCCTAGTTTTAGGGGAGGTGCTGCCGAAATTTCTAATAATTTCGGTAAGTTACTAGTATGTTAGCTTGCTTTGCTAAACTATTCTAGTGTCTTGTGCTAGTGGATGTTTGAGGGTGTAACATTCGGGGTACGTGGTGCCGGGGTGTTACAGTTGGTATCAGAGCGAGCATTAGGTCCGTGGTCTATGAACTTAGTAATTTTCCTTAGGGTTAACTAAACTTCTAGTTCAGATTCATTAGTACCTGGATCTAAGGATTGAATACCATTGGCATCCCAATTTATTTCTCGGCATTCATTATGGTGTGTATCTCCCCCTAATGCCGGGAAACTGTCCTCATCAAAAATACAATCAACGTAGCGAGCCGTAAACAGATCCCCTGTCAATGGCTCAAGGTATTTTATTATTGATGGAGATTTATACCCCCAAATAGATCCCCAATTTCCTATGAGGACCCATTTGTGTACGCTGAGGTGGTGAAATTGGCGCATATACGGTGCAACCAAATTTCCGTAGATGGAAAATATTTGGTTCATTACCACTTACTAATTGTATTGGAGAAATATTATGATATGCAGATGGTCGAAGTTGTATTAATGCATCAGCATGTAATACCGCGTGACCCCAACAATTTGTTGGAAACCTACAATTTTGTAAAAGAGGTCTAGCAATAAGCTTAATCTTTTTTATTAAAGATTCTGCTAACCCATTCTGTGTGTGAACATATGGTACAGAATGTTCTACATTAATGCCCAAAACCATACAATAATCGTTAAATGCCCGGGAAGAAAATTCAGCGGCATTATCCAAACGAATTGTCTTTATCTTGTTATCAGGAAAATTGGCTCTTAATTTTATAATTTGGGCCATTAATTTTGCAAATGCATGGTTCCTTGTAGATAATAAACTTACATGGGACCATTTTGTAGATGCATCACGTAGTACCATGAAGTATCTAAATGGCCCTGATAAAGGTTGGATAGGATCACGATATCACCTTGAATTCTTTCCAAGAAATTCAGTGATTCATCTTTAACTTTAAGATATGATGGTCGTATAATTAATTTTCCTTTAGCACAAGTTGCTCAAACAAAATCTCCAGATTTTGGAAATTTGGAATTCTTAATATCATGACCAGCAGAATGATTTGCAATTTTTCGCATCATACCCAAACCTGGGTGACCTAGACGATCATGCCAGATCTTAAAATAATCTAGGTCTTTAAATATTGTTTTCATCACAATATGAGGCTCAGGTCTTATGTATGTGTAGTACAATCCAGATGAGAAAGAAGGAAGTTTTTCAACCACTTGTTTTTCATATTCGTTATATTTTGTTAAGAGCAAGGTTTCATCACCGCTCTCACTATAAGTCTCCACATGGAAACTATTCATACGGATATCTTTAAAACTTAATAGGGTACGCTTTGAATCAGGATATAAAAGAGCATCCTTGGTTGTAATAATTGTACTCATATGGAGAATTATTGTGGCTCTACCAGAACCAACGATCAAAGCATCGCTTCGAACGATTGTCATAATATTTCCTTTCTTTTTTGTAAGATTATGGAAATATTTTGCCTCCCTTAATATTGTATTAGTGGTGCGACTATCCACAAGACAAATTTCTTCCTCCATCTGATCGCTCCTCAAATTTCTATAACATAGAATATAAGATAAAATTCAGTCATGAATTTAAACCTTTAATATAAAATATGCAAAGAGCATACATTAAAATTTATTTAGATGTATATAAATATATACATACACAGCCATGTTCTGGGTAATTACAATACCAAATGCTCACATTTGAGCAATACATATAGACCTATTTGAACTATTATTATCTGATTACAAATAAATATGTAGAACAATATAGAGTTATTACATAACGTATGGATAACAAAAGAGACTATTTAGTGTCTCCATACAGATCTTGATCTTCATACTCCACGAGCATGTCATCTGTATTGTTTGAGTTGTCCTTGTTCACTTGTTCAGTATCAAGAACCATGCCTAGGTTTTTAACATGTTCTCCAAGAGGCAGATCCTCATCTGTTTTGGAAGTGAAATGACTCTCCATCTTGTCCCCTTGTTTCTTCATGCCCTTTCCAACGGACTGAAGATATAATTCAACAAGATGTTTTGGGGTGCGGCACTGACATGCCCAATGTCCCTTGCATCCACACTTGTAACAAGGCTGAGACTTGTCGACAGGATTATTCTTCTTAAATTTTCCTTTTCCCCTTTCCCTTGCCTTTGTAATTACCTTTACCTTTCTGCATCTTGTTCCATCCCCCCTTTTTCTTATGGTCTTTCTTAGGACCATGACTACCGCTAGCCTTCTGGGTATTTGCATGTGCTTTTAGCACACTTAGTGTTCCTGTAGGACGAGCGTGATGATTCTTCATGAGAAGTTCATCATGTTTCTCTGCCTGAAGCAAAGTATAGATCAAGTCTGAGTACCTTGTATATTTCTGTTGACGATATTGCTGTTGCAATATCATCAAAGACGGATGAAAAGTGCATAGAGTTTCTCTATCATTTCTTCATCAGAAACTTGTTTACCACAAAACCTCAACTTAGATTTGATCTTACGGACTGCAGAATTATATTCTGCAACAGATTTAAAATCTTGAAACCGTAAGACCGACCATTCTCGTTGAGCTTCAGGTAGTATAACAGTTCTCTGTTGATCATAATGCTCTTTAAGAGAATTCCATAAATTTAAAGGATTCTCTTCCATCAAATACTTAGCTTTTAAATCGGGATGAAGATGATGTCTCAAGAAATGCATAGATGAGCATTGTGTATTCTGAGATATTGGATCGGCCCCTTCCACAGGGTCGATAATAGTATTAATGAGATGTGGCTGTCAAATATATTTTGACATCCATTGCCCATGTAAGGTAATTACTTCCATCTAAGGAAAGTTCAGAGAACATTTCCTTGGATACTTCAGCTATATCCTACATATTTTTAAATTTTATTCATTAATTTACTTAGTCAAAGTAAATTTGGTAAGTATGAACATAATCAGTAAATAAAGGTCTATATAAAAATTCCCAGGAAAAAAAACTTTTAAATGGTATAGATTTTCAATATAATACAGGCAACTAAGTTGCTGCAAATATCTTAGATTCCATCCCATAGGGGTGGGTGACGTTACAATCGCAACTAAGAATAGTGACTCTGTATTAACAGGTGTTGGTTCAAATATTATGAAGGTAATCACAAGTAGTTTGAACAACAAGTGTAGACCTCACAATAATGGGTGAGTTACTCGCTGCTATAGATATGGACTTCATCCTCGAAAGAATGAGCGACACTACAGTCGCAGCCAATATTATAGTCTCCATCACGTGTATGACCAACCCATAGAAAATAATCACCAATTTTAAAACCAATATACAAAGGAAATGCTAGAAATAAATACAGCAAATATAAGTACTCCAAATAATAGTAATGTACATATGCATATTTATTACTGCATTCTTGTACACTAGCAATATAAAATGCACTTATTTGTTTTATTGTAACAAGCAAGAGTACTAAGATGCAAATATAACTGGTAAAAGAACCCATGGTCCTTAAGTGGGTGAATTAATATGCAAATGCTGCATTGCTTGGGGGCTAAATTGCAAAAAAATGATTTTCTTAAAGCCCCTCCAGCCAATGGGCCTTAGCCCATTTAAATCCTCTCACGACCATGGGGCTAGGGTTTCCACCCTAGTTCTCATAGTAGCCGCTGCGCGGCTACGCCTTGTCGCCGCTGCCACGCTGGTGCCGTTGCGCCCATCACAGGCGCTGGCTGGCTCAGCGCCACACAGGTTTCGCTACACAAGCGCCGCTGTCGGGTTTCTAGGCCGACGTGTTTTGCATTGGCGCGCGGCGACGCCAGGTTTCGCGCCACGCTACGCGCTGACGGACGGAGGAGGACGCCGCCGCTAAGCCGCGACCGGTCGGCTACGCCATCGTCGAGCCGAGGAAGCGAGCCGGTTCGAGGCGCCGAGGTTGCCGCGCTGGCGGCGGGCCGCTTCCACGCCAAAGACGCTGGCGCCGGGCCGCCGCAGCGACATGACGTCGGGCCATCACGCCGTGACGCCATGCTGCAGGTCGGTAGTTTCCTCTTCTTCCTCTTCTCTGTCATGGCGTGCAAACCGGGGGCGAGAAACTCCACCATGTCGCCGTCCATAGAAAAACAGAGTAGGATCTCCCCCTAGAACGACTAGAACAATTACAATGCCTAGCCATACTTGTAGAGATGAATCTTACCAAGAGACCGTGCTGATAACGTGTTTAATGTCTATTAGCACAGAGACTAATCAAAAGATGGAATTTCTATTTATTCATCTATATCTTTTACAAAGCGTAATGTCCTTTATATACACTGTAAAGGGTGCCAACAAAAGACACCAGTTAGGAAATAATTAACTGTTACAACTTCCACCTTTACAGTAATTTGACCACCTTTACAATACAATGCGATTCACCAGAGCAAGTCGAGCAACACGTGTCCTGTTGCAGTGGCACGCTACACGTACATGCACGGCGAATTGGTTAAGCTAGATCTGATCAGTCTGCGTACGATCGAGCTCGATCGACCGACTAAGAAGGTTCCTCCATGAGCACCGGCGGCCACACGCTGCGCAAGATCGGCCCTACTTCGCGGCGCACCCGCCGACGTGGACGCGCTCCGACGGCGGCAACGACAACGACGTCGACACGCACCGTCGCACCATCATATACGACACGCGCACGTCGGCCGTGCGAGCCGGGCCAGACCTGCGCAACAGCAAGCAGGCCGGCCCCGCCTGGGCCGAGGTTGGCGACAGGCTCCACCTCGCCGGTACGTTCTCCCATGCCCTCAGCACGCCGAGCTTCGAGTCTCTGGCCTTCGACGACCGGCGCCGCCGCGAGGAGGACTGGTCCTGGGACCTCCCCCCTTCGCCGCCGTTCATGGACCTGCCGTGCAGGAGGACCAGCAAGATACTCTTTCGCCGGCGCCGGGGCCTCGAGTGACACGATCGGGGTATGGACGTGAAACGGCACGTACGCCTTCGAGACGGCGCGCGACTCAGCGGAAGTAAGGATCAACATCTCAAACAAAATTTGTAAAATCCCGGTAAAGTCTCAGATTTTGGATCCTTACAATCTAACTAAAAAAATTAGATAAAAAAGCAAATTGCTATAGTACCTTAAAATCTCGGTGAGATCTCGGTAGATTTAACTGAAATTTTGATTTTCCTTTTTACCAAAATTTAATCAAATTTTGACCAAATTGAATTTTTCACGACGTTTTTCATATGAGACTGTCGGTAGATTATCCAATTAGCCTATGCACATTAATTATCGTGGTCATAAAATAAGTACCTTGGTTATCAGAATTTTTTTTAAAAATTCTAGCTTGATCATTATTTGAAAATTTTATGAGAGCATTAGTAATGCATCATGATCATCTACAAAAATTTTCCAAATTTTCTAACATTGTTTGAACAATTTTTCATTCTGTTGAAATTTACCGGTCTGCCTTCAGTAGTATTGTCTGAGTTTTTGAAAATTCCTCATACTTGATCATTATATGAAATTTTTATGTGAATATTAGTGATGTGTCAGGAGACTCAGTACCATCCACAAAAAATTTCAAAAAATTTTGACGATTTTTGGATTAACTTTTGTTCGGTTAAAAATCACCTAGATCTCGGTAAACCTCGGTGAGATCTTGGAAATCTCGATAAAAAAAGAACCAAATTTGAATTTTGTTTTTTTGGAATTTATTTAGATTTCGTTCAAAATAGCGTGATCTCGATGGGATGAGATGTGAACAAAAACGATTTTTGGAATCAAAGGAAGGCAGTGGGCGCTGCCCTTCTTCGGCCTGGGGTTCGGCTTCCCCGACCAGGGGAGATACGACCTGTGCTCGGCCGACCCGGCCGGTGTAGTACCGTCACGTCTGGGGCGACGTGGACGGCCTCGCGGCGCACGTGGAGCGCGCCGAGTGGTGCCCGGACCGTGTCTACCTCAGGTACCGGGGCTGCAGGTACCAAAAAGAAATAGCTACCACATCGCCGTCTTGACGGCGGTGGAGGCGACGCGCGCCGCGGGGACAGGCGAGCTGCGGATGGTCAAGCGGACGTCCAGGCGCTACCAGTTCTCCCTCGGCTCTTCGGTAGCCTGTGCATATTCTGATGCATGCATATCAGCATATGCCTTTTGACATTTCCGTGATGGAAGAAGTTTATAAGATGTATTTTTTAATAATTTTATTTATAAATATATAGTGTATTTAATATTTCATTGCAAAATAATTGTGATGTTCCCTCTATAATCCTAACAAATAGCTGTTTTTCTTTTATATTATCTACATGCATGCATTGAATATAGTAAATATAGTGCTTAGTACCGATAATTAGGAGTAATTTAGTCATTTTTAATATATTTTTGATGTGTGTAATAAAAAGAAACATAAAGTGTAAAAACTATGACAAAGCATAGTAAATTTAGTATACCAACCAAACAGGCCTTGCATATATGCATGCTCTAGTCTCGTTTCTGATCACCGATGAGGCTCGCATGACCAGGAGTTGTGACTCCAGAATTCCAACAGCTAAGGAGAACGGAATTGGATTCGACGACGAGATCGGCACAATGCTCTTCATCATCCGAACACAAGCACACACGAGTATGACCTGGACCTTACCTTTCCCTCTAGTGCATGTGCCCGCTTCGATCAATGCAGCGTGCCAGTACTTGCTATTTGGGCGTACACGGATGTAGCTAGTCTCGCAAGAAAACGTTTTGAGCGGTCGGTCAGCTGTTGGAGTAAAGCTGTTGTCGTACAAGTAGGGGTTTCATCCTACAGGGCGTCGAGAAGAAAGGGCATATGCAAACACAGCAGCCAAATCTTGATTTGCTAATAGGGCTAGCAAACAGGTAATCACATACGGCCTTAGCTTATGGGAAAGGTCCACAACTGATACATATGGCCCGTGATTCTTTACAATTAGGATAGGAAACTGCAAGAGGCCAGTGCCAGCCATCCGCACTCAAATCCTATCAAGGCGAGCTTGCTCCATCTCCCATCTCACAACTCTAGCTTCTGGGCTTCTGGCTCCACTCGTAACTCAAGTGACTACACCTTGGAGCTTGAATACAACCGTCAGCACACGGTTCGCCCATAGCAGATCGAGGCAATGTATAGGTTCTTTGACCATTTTTCCTAAAATTTTAGCTCCAAGGTTATAAACGAAGATGTAACACAAGTGAACTCCCTAAATGCATGAATCATCTGATTTTTGCGTCATTATGAATTAGGCAAAACTGCAAATGCACCTTTACATGATTGCTAGGAAAGGCAGAAGTTCGAAGAGTTTCTTGTGTCTCATCCATCGGCTTCCTCCTTGGTATGCTCAAGATAAAAGCAGCTTGGTCGGGTGTGGCTGCGGTTGAAGTAATTCTGTAACCAGTCTCCCATCGCCGATGGATTCCTTCACTTGGATACAGAAAATCCAACTCCACAACCTGCAGATTGCAAGACAGATTCAATTTTATCACTAGTCAAACCACATTGATCACCTTAGGACATTTACGTAATATGTAAGAAAAATACAGACGTGTACAGCTCTACACAGTTACTGGTTGCTTGTTAAAACTATGCAGAGCACCTTTCAAGCACAAATATGCTGCCCATTCTTGCAGCAACATATGTTTACAGGTAGGTAATTTACCGCAAGGCTCAAATTGTTGGTTGAGATGTGAATCCAGGAAATGTTGAAAACAAAAGAGATAAGCTTGCACGCCTCAAAACTATATAATTAAAATGCAGACACTGTGCAGTAATTTAATGTAGATCATTTTTAAAAGTTGAGGGTGCATATCAACACTTGGCACATATTTAGTTAACATATGAGGAACCACCAAATTCATTGAAAGGAAAAGGATTTTTTTTTCTTCCAAATAATGTATTGCAAATAACAAGGACAGGCAAATACTCTAACCTGCTCTAAATAGCCCGTGTTCCTCGACATGACTACCCCCCAACGATTTCCAGCAGTAGCCATGGATGTTACATCAAAACCTTCTTTCCACTTTTTATTAATCCACTTATAAGGAAAAGATTCACTGACTTTGTACGACTGCTGTGTGTACGTAGTTCCTGTAATGATAACACAGATGAGATTAAAAGGATATCTGATGGAAAGAAAGACACCAATAGTTCACAAGAGACATGGGTTACAGACAGTAAACAGGCGTTGACCATTTATTAAATTAGCACAATGTCCAAAAGTTACGTAAATATGCAAAAACAGAAAAATGGTAACACGATCTGTTTATCAATAGTTTATCAGAACTGAAACCAATGGCAAATCAATATTAGCGTGTATAGACATTCCCAATACACATAATGTATTGTCTACCAACAATTCTGTGGCAACCTCTACACACCAGTTCAGACAACCATGGGATGATGAGACCCATATATGAGATGGCACACGTGCAACCAATGCCATGCTTATACTGTACCTTCAAACTTTCATACTTGCAAACCTAAGGTACAAGTAAAAAGGGAAAAGGATGATAAAATGAAATCAACCATGTTACTTGGCCAGCACCCATAACTTCCTAATTTCAGTGGAATCCAATACAAGAGAGTACAACCAAACATAAATAGGCACATCATGGTCATGCAAGCAAAACCAATGGCTGTCCCGGAAAAATCTGAAATAGTCAGTCCACAGGATGATTTTTACCTACAAAGTTTTACAGTTGAGCCTTCATGGTAGTATCACTAAGTCTGGTATGCACAACAGAACCTTGGTGCACAAGAGATGATGCTAAACATTTGTTTTCAATATAACTGCTCGTTTTTGGAAATTTGATCTAGGGGATAGTTTCAATGAGTGACAACAGACAGTTGTTGGTAGAGAACAGGTAATTTACAAACCTTTGGACATTACAACCAATGAGCTTCCATTGGTTGCTCCAGCTATTGCTGTTATGTAAAAATTCTTTTCCCACTGCTCCAAAATCCAATCCTAAATACAAACAAGATGGAGTCAGCATTCATAAGAGAGAGAGAGAGAGAGAGAGAGAGAGAGAGAGAGAGAGAGAGCGAGCGAGCGAGCGAGCGAGCATAGTGCACCTTGTGCAGGAACACTTGTGAAAGCTCATAAACTTGAGAACAAAATCCGGTCCCAGCATCCATGATGACAGCCCAAAAACTTTCTGAAGAAGCCACACAACTAATGTACAAGCCATCTTCATTACCTTTTTCTATATGCTGATGCAGCCTTGAATCGGCTACATTATAGTGATATCTAAAAAGAAAGAAGCAATGTCCTTTTGAAGTGACATCAATAAATATCATATTTAATTTAGGAAAGAGGTAAAAATATTAATCCATAGCTGAGGAACTAGGTAGGCTTCAAATCTCTCAAACCCAAGAACAAGCAAGCAAGCATACCTAGAAAAACAGGAGCTACGCAAGCTTAAATTGTAAGAAGCACAAACCAAACACTTCCATCCTAGAACTAGCACGAAGTGTTTTGTTACAAACATGCATAACAGTATAGTTTCCTATCGCTGCTTTTGCCGGAATATCAGGTACAATTAAGGTCATGACCAAGATGGATGACACTTCAAAGGGGAGTTCACACCAAGAGTTATCCCAAATTCCCAGCATCAATCACCACCAGATAGTGACTGGAAATCCAGCTTAATCCAGCTTTTTAGAGCCATCTAATCCTTGATCATATGTATGAAGACCCTGTGATGACTATGTGCAAACTATAGTTTTCTTTTGCTTTTCTGTGCTTGTAAGATTGCTAGTTTCTATTTCAAAAATGTGAACCAGAAAGGGAAAAAATAATACTTGTAAAAAGGGTAAGTTTGGTCAATAATATGTAGAGGAGATAACGTAAGTCAATTTTTCAATAGTGTAGTGATTAGACGGCTCATGACTCATGAGATCCTGAATTCCTGATACAAGGGAAATAGAACAAACAATACCATGAAAATAGACCAAACAAGTAGAAGAATGAATTCAGTGGCCCCTGGGCAGCATTGCATGCTCAGTTGGCACTTGAAGCACTAGAAAAGGTCATTTTTAAAGGGCAAGGGAATCACAATACACAGAAGAAATAATGTTTGTGCAAACAATGTAAAAAGGAAGCACTTTGCACCATTTGCATTTTTAAAAGCAATTACCTCTGCTTCATGGGCCTCCTAGCATTATAAACTGAAATCCATTGAGTTGCTGGGCTCCCCAATCTGATTTTCTTTTTAGCTTGATCATCTTCTTCAAGATTTACAAGCATTCTTCCACGTTTTTGCCCAACCTATATGCATGGCCAAATTTAACACAAGTAAATTATAAATTACAGAGTATAGAACTATAGATACAGGTTGTGAGTACAGCAGTACAGACCTTTAGAGCTCCATCAATTCTGATAGGTCTTGAAGCAGGCCCTTCGATCAAACCATCAAAGTGAGAAATAAGTTTTGGGTAATTTGGCTCTTCATCAAATTTCATGTTAGTGACCATCTCAAGAAAATGTTTGAATGGAGCTGGACAGAAGCAACACATCATTTCTGGAGAAGTAGCCATTTTCTTCTTACAAACAAGAAAGCTTTTGTTATCTCCCTGCATTATTAAGCCGTTAAAAGTAAAATAGGTTCAAAAGCAAATAGAAAATATTAATCAGACTCTGTGAGCAAATTAAGGCCACCTGATAACCTTGCCAAGGTAATCTTCCTCTAATTAAAAAGATAAGGGTGTATGCTAGTGACTCCAAATCATCCCTCCTACTACCTGTACGACCTAAATGGGCATGGACACTAGCATATCTAATTGTTCCCCTGCAAAATGTAAAAAAGGAAATAGCTAAGTTAATAGGTGCCATAATTTTGCACAGAAAGAAGCTGGTATAGTAGCATTTCCACAAGATCTAACCAACCTAAAGATGTCTGGCCTCTGATCATAATCAACATGTGGACCAGATGATGTTTCTTTCCACTTGGATGCTGCGTAATTTTAACATTGACAGAATCACGTAAAAGGTCAGTGGGGCATAAAATGCATCGACATTCTATTAAGTGGCCAATGCCTATAAGTATGTGATTGACTATCTTCATATACAGATGAAACTATCTTGAACAATAATAGTATACCTAAACCAAGATCAATTAGGAAAAGCTTCTTCTCATCGGCTGATCCAGGATGACCTAGCAAAAAGTTTTCCGGTTTCACATCACCATGTACAAAGCTGACAATGACAGGAGGCGCAGGAAGTGTTAACATCGATGAATAACAGAATCATGGGCAACTCCATGCATACCAAGATAATTGCCATTTTCAGAGACAAATGGTTTTAGATTACCCTTTGGAGTGAAGCTTCTCAAGAATTGATATGGCCTCAACGGCAATGCAAGCAACCATACGTGGAGACATCCTGTTGGGGATGTTGATGCTTTCAGTAAGGAGTACGAAAAACGGGAGGACAAGGTGAAAAGAGTGATAAGATACTTACGCCTGTCCCACTGAATTCCAAACATCCCAGAGGCTAGGACCAAGCATATCCATTACCTGAAATATTGGAATGCTGGTTGAATAAAAAAAACCTTATTGAGTACAGAGACATTTTGGAGTATATAACTAAAGTTTAACTCACAAGAATGTAGTAGTCTCCCTGACGACCCTTGTAGTGGACTGATGGTATGCCATAACAACCATTCAGAGTGCTGGTCACAAAAGATTAACAGGTCATACTCCAAAGAGAATAACATAAACTAAAAAACGATGATTGTGTAAAGCACTTACAGATAAACCTGCCATTCATATGGGGGGCCATAGTTACATCCTTTGCTGCTCCGATGCTCAAATTTTAGTGCAACCTGCAGGTTATTAATACAGAGAAGATTTGCATAAATCAACAAAATGAACTTCAGAGTTCAACTGAGGCAGGGAAAAAAAACGAAACCTCGCATGCATCTGGACCCGTGCGAGAAGCTCCGCCAGATACTCTTCTGCCAACATAGACCTGACCAAATCCACCTTTACCTAACTTCCTGTCAGTCAGATACTCTGGGGAATTACCTACTTGAACCTGTAGTAAGAAGATGATATTTAGAATTTTAGGAGCTTAATTCATAGCAGTAAAACTCTACCATGTACAATGTTATTGGTAGATCATTAATAATATCACCATGAAAGGCAAACTAAGCAGAACTAATGAAAATGAGAAACTTGTTTTGGTGATGACACTATGCCAAAAGGCAAGAGGTTGTAACTTATAGTCCACATTCCTAAAAATGTAGTATTCACTGAACTTCCCTGGAAAGTCTCGTCAATTTTGGGAAATCGGGAAATGCGGTTCACTCTGCTATATATAGCAATGTCAAAAGCACAGAACAGGATTAGGATTTGCTGCTGAAATAGCAAACCTCCTCTGATTTTACATGTTGTTAGAAAGAGGGGTGAGGAATTGTTTTAGTTATTCCTAAAGTATAACAGAGGACAAAACTAATACATCGGAATAAACAACATATACTATTTTTTTCAGGTCCTTCTGGTCTAGATTTTACTCTCTCATTACATGTTTGCTACCTGATACAAAACAAAACTACTATAATCCAGGCACTCTGTCTTGACTTCTCTCATGCAAATATGAACACATTCCCTTGTGCAGAACAAAGCCAAACTCTTTGCTCCACTTCACCATTCAGATGAATCATCGTTCATTATTACTTATTAGTTGTTACATCATAATAGTTTCTAAGTTCCAACTCTGATTTCACTCTTTGCTTTATGTGAAACAGACATTTCTTGTGCCTAATATATAGTAACCAGTAACTAATACTAAGAGCTATATTCCACATGAAACTAAACAAACACAGCAAAAAAAGAGCACGCTAACTGCTAAAGGAAACAGGTAAGCATGATACAACTGAAGAACAAAGGTAAAATTAATAAATAATAATGCATTGTCAATATGATGGTAGAAAAACTTACAAACAAGCAAACCCTCTCAGGGAAAAAAACTTGCACAAATGGCATAACAAGTAATAGCCCATGAAAATGAATTGAAAGAAATACCTGGCTGATCAATAAATAAAAAAAATGACAGTCCATGTAAAGAATAAAAGAGGTGCACAGGGAAAAAAAAATAAGAAGCCATACCCTCTCAGGCACTGGCGTTGTCGTGGCTTCATCTTCAGCCACAGCAAATCTGTCCGCCCTTTCACCATCCATTCTCAAGTTGGCAGCTCCGTCGGCTGCCTTATTCAAACCAAGGTCCTCCTGGGATCTGGCTGCAACTGCCTCTTTAGCGACAGCTTCAGGGAGGTCCTGGCAAGGCTGATCAGTCTGCAAATTAATAGCACTGAACCCCTTTCCTCTAGGCTTCGAAGCTGATCTCCCTCTTCCCTCAGCAGCTGCCTTGTTGTTGCCTCTGCGGCTCTGCCAGCCGCACCACCACCACGCCTTTCAGCCCTCCCCAGTGGAGCTGGCAACACCAGGCTCGCCACTGGATCTGTGGTATGGACGTCGTCAACCTTCTTGGACCTCGGACGAGCTCTCCGAACACCACGTCGCAGCTCTGGCATTATCCCCCCATGCAACTCGGTCTGGCGTTACACCCCTCGGCGCTCCTTCCAATCTCCGCATGCAAAAACAACCCAACGGAAACAATAAATCATCGATCAAGGAAAAACCACAGCAGACGCTCAATCACCATACACATCAAAGTTCCAGCTCAAAACTCGTTCCTTCACCATGTCACAGCAATCAAACATGGCCAGTTCAGGTAGACACAAAAGTGGGGGAAGAATCAAGCTGGGACCTCAATCGCCATCGCGAGACGCCTTAAAGAGGCAGCCTGCTTTCCTAGCACCCCAGTCCTTTAAGCGGAATCGAATGCCGCCATCGGCGCAAAAGGAAGCGGGGCATCTCCATCACCCGATGCTTCCCAGGGGGGCTCTCCACCCAGGGAAAAACTCACCTTTACCGCAACATTACCACCAACCGGGCGCCAAATCGCCCCTAAACTAATCGCAACCCGCCACGAAACCCCAATCCCACACAGACCACGCATTCCTCCTAAACCCGCAATAAGACGCCGCGAGACGAGCATCGTATCCTCAAGACCGAAGCACTCTTGGGCCCGAATCGGCCACCGGGGATCGAATCGGGCCGGTGGAATCCCATCGGATCGCGTCCACGCGCGACAGGATGCTCGCCGCGCAATCCGATCGTGAAGGAACCGAGTCAAGCGCGACGGAACCGCCGCCGCGCGCGTATCGAGAAAAAAAAACGGGGGAAATAGAGCAAGCGGCGGCGAAGGGGGGCTTACATCGGCGCGGCGGCGGCGGCGGCGTCCGGAGCGGAGGTCGCCGTCGTCGGCACCTCGTGAGCCGTGCAGTGCGGGGCGTGGGGGAGGGAGGCGGGGCGTGGGGGAGGGAGGCGGGGCGGCCGCGGGCAGCAGAAATCGTGCAGCGGCTCTCGAGTCTCGTCTTGTGTTTGTAGTGGTGGGTTGCGGGGGGGATACTATTACTACTAGAGTGGTACTCATGCAGGTGGCAGAAACCTGGGAGTGGGGCCGTGGGGTCACCGACAGGTGGGCCCGAGGTGGCGGTCTCAATTTAATAGAAAGAGCTGTGTCTAGTCAGTGGGCCGCTAAGATTGCTGAACCCTGCCGTCACAAATAGTTCTCCTTTCGGAGACGTTTGTAATTAAACTTTTAAAATTCGATTGTTAATATTTTTAAAAAATATTTAGAATAGACATATAAAAATAATATAAGTAGATTTGTCTAGAAAAGTAATATTATGATATTATAATTTTATTTAATTTTATAAATATATTATAATAGAAAAATAGTAGTTAAAGTTGTGTTTTAGAGACCACGTCGATGAGCGAGTGCATCCAAAAGATGGTAAGTCTCGTTTTCTTATCATGTGGCCAAGAAGATTGTTCTCCTGAACTCCCGATAGCCGAGCAAAATTTCAATCTGCATGTTTCCGTCGGGAGAAGTGCTTCTATGCTTTTCTTTTTAAAAGTTGCACAAATATTAAAACATGAATAAAGAGTAGATGGTAATTACTTACCCCTTCGTTTGCTTTAAGATTTATGTAACTTGTATCGAGAGGAAAAACATAAAAACACTGTTCGTCAGGTATTATTAATTCTCCGTACTCTCTGAATTTTGACTTTCTGCTGGTTTTCTAGCAATGTCGATGTTGGATTGTGTCTTTGCGTTTTAATTCCTGTTGCTTTATTAGGCCATCGTTATGGGTAGCTTCTTACATAACCTTTAGAGGGGCTCACGCTGTCCTTGTGCTCTGAACCATCATTCACAGGCTCATCTTCTCATCCATTTGTATGACATTGATAACATTGTTCATGTTCTAACGATAAATTATAGAGCTAGCTTTTATTTGTTCTAGCCATGTAGACAAAACGGTCTCAGTCAAATTGAGTGGGACCATAGATGAATGGCACAAATTTTTTTTCCTTAAAAAGCAAATCCACGATTTGCATTCTAGTACCCCTGAAATAATTTTGTGCTACTCAGTTTCTTAAATGGAACTGGGACATCTCTGTTTGATGTCCTTTTCATCAAAAAAAAAAATAATTTTGTGCTCATGTACATGACGAGTATGTAATGCGCTCTTTCATTTACTGTGCAGATGTTGAAAACTTCACGGTTGCTGGTTCATTGCCAAAATGCCAATAGATGTTGGCTCCTCTTTAACTAATCTACAGGTTTGTTAAAATGACTTTCGCTTCCAGCACTATATATGCCGCAAGTACAAACGTTTCTCTGTTTTCTCTAGTTCCTACATGCTTGGAGAACTAAATACTGATAAATGCCTAATAGTTTTAAACCGGTGAAAAATCGGCGAAAACCGCTTGATTTTTTGTGAAAATCGCTTAAAAAAGTCTATCACCAAAAAATTTCAACTATTCCGCTGATTTTCCATGCAAGCGGTCATTTTTTTGATTTTTTTATTTAGAAACACTTTGACCTTTTATGATTTTTTATCGTCTTTTGGTTTGATATTGCCGATTTTGAATTTTAAATTTCAAGTGACCTTCACCATTTCAATATTGCTAACCTTGGCTGCCACAGACGGGCACGGCCGTGGCAATTAATTGCTAATTGGCGCTGCAACTTTGGAAGATCCTCACTGTCTGAGCGTCCTGAGTCCCGGAGTACGTGTTGTGGGCTTTGGTACGGATCTCGACGTGTTGGAGAGGATTCGCCTGCGGGTGCGGGCTGCGGCGTCGTGGTGATAGACCGAGATGTTGCGCTGGGCGTGGCGTCTGCACCTACTGCCAAGCGGTGAGAGCCCAGGGCATCCTGATCATGTTGGTTATTTATATTTGCTTTCCCCCATGATTTCAGGCTCTTTGCACGAAGTTTGCCACTTTTATTATTGTATCAGCAGTACTCTTCGGTCAATCGGAATCCCTTACGGTTACGTGGAGGATGCAACTTAAGTAGCCCCAGCACGATCGTCCGATCGAAAATAGATGGTTCAAATTGGCTAAAAATACTGCGATGATTCTTTACAATGCGGAGAATAAGATGGTATTGAAGATGATGTTGAGACAATTCCATTTCACCGGAACGCGAATGCCGACTAAGCGAAGGCCCAAGATAGTAATTGGGTAAGTTAGCGAATTCACTGCAAATCACTCGAATTATTGTATAAATGTTGAAGCTTCATGAAAGCTCCACCACAAGACGAGCCAGGCCACGCCGAGTTTCCGACAACCGCTTTGTGCGCAGCGCCTCGAGCGGCTCCTTCCCAAGACGCCAGAGGAGCCACCGAAGAAGTCAAGCCCCGATCGCCGCACACCGCAGAAGAATACGCCCACTCCGAGGCCAAGGCAAAGTCAAGCGCCATTAAAGCTACCGAGGTGACAGAGCACCACGCGATCGTCATCCTGACCACGCAAGACTACTCATCACGGAGCCACCAACCCCGCCTGATTTCAGGCTCTTTGCAAGACGAAGTTTAGACGCCCACTTTTCGTGGTTTTCCCAAACTCAGCAGTAACACTCTCCTCCGTCATATAAGGAGAGGCAGGCCCAGGAGGGGCGATGGAAAAATAGTCTTCTAGGTAGCCACGACTCCTAGCAAAAGTAGATCGGTCGACTCGCCTCGCTTGTATACCTCTTGTTCATCGCCCTAAAATCAATACACCCACAGGTTCAGTAGGGACGTTGGCTAAAAATCATCGACTCCTTGAGTCGACCATTCGGAGAGAGGAGCGCGCGACTCCGACCACAAATGGTATTGTGCATCGAAACAACCGACAAACAAACACTGTTCATTTCGTTTTTAGCCAATCCGAGCCGTCCGATGCCTCGATCGGATGGTCTTCGCCTGTAGGGACCGCTTAAGTTGCAGTCTCTGCAGTGAATGCACAGGACCCTATCCCTCTTCGGTACCCTGCTATACCGGAGAAACTATCCTCTTAGTTATTTACAACTGTGCAAGTGTTAGTCAGGTCTACGGAGTAGTTTGTACCCGCAAATTTAACCATTTGCTAGATTATGCCACTGCCCACATTTGCGGATTTCTTAAAAGTACAAAGAAAGTCACATATAGCCATACTCACATATGCTCACCATTTTACGTATCGAAACACTATAAAATCCACATCACCATTTTATATAAAATAGTATGTATCACCATCCTATAGAGAGGGGCTACCTGACTAAGATCTTATATCCAAGGCGTAATCAAGATTGAAACAACATGACATAACAATCTGATAGCACGGATTAAGATTCAAACACGCTGAGGGTTAGCGTTGCTTGGTTGGTGAGTGCGCTGGAGCGCACATAGGTCGTCCATTCTCTAGCACGACATTGAGAGTGTAGGGGTGTGTGGATATGGATTCAGATCTCTTCATGTAAATGCACGCGTTTTGACCGCGTTAAAGAAATCTGAGAAAAAACAACTCAAATTGCTACAGTATTCAAGATTTTAGTAAATTTTATTAAAATTTTGGATATTGTGATTGAAATTCATATTTTAAAACTAGATTTGATTAAATCTTGCAAATTTTTTCAAAAAATACTGTAGCAATTTGAATTTTTCCTCAGATTTCTTTAGCCTGTCAGGTCAAAATGCACCGTGCATTTACACCAACAAAGGCAGAGGATCTGAATCCGTGTGGATATATGTTTATAGTTTGATTATTATTTTTTTAATGAAATACCAAAGCTCTGACATTTTTTTTATAAAAAAATCCAAACACGTTCAATGGAGTGGGCTCCTATTTAACCTCCTCCCAAAGGTCCAAGCCCACCAAGTCATCAACAGGGCCGAAGAAAAAACAGCGCAAAATCCAAACCCCTCGCCGAATTATTTAACAGGCTCCTCTCTCTCCTACCTTCCTCTCTTTTCTCTCGCTCACCAACCGTCTCGCCTCGTTAGGGTTTCTCCTAGGGGTTTTCTCCCGCGCCGCCACCGCCCCGCGCCGTCCGCATCGCCGCCATGGCCGCCGCCGCCCCAGCCGCCGACCGTATCCTTAACCACTCATGCCGAGCTACCATTTCCTCGATTTTCTTGTTCCTTTTCTTGTTTTTTTTTTGAATTTTTTTTGGTGGGTGTTTGACGGGGTGGTCGATCTCCCGATGTTTGGTTTCATTTCCTCGCTCCAATGCTTTCGTTGGTGCCTCGGAGGATTCCAAACGTGTTTGGTGGTGAGAATTGTGGTTTTTTTTTTCTGGGTTGATTTCGAGTTTCTTTGATTAGATGAGGTTTAGAATTACAGAGCTTGTGTTGTTCTGTTTGTGTTTAGTTTTCAATTCTTTCATGCTCCTGTTCTCTCTCTCTCTCTCTCTCTCTCTCAGACTTAGGAGTGATTTCTTGGCAGGAGGCGTGATCTCGTGGTCTCTGCGTTTGACCGTGCGTTCCTTGGATCAGTTTCCCTTAACCTTTCTTGCTGCAGAGGCTACGGATTTGCTGCAGAAGCTGTCCCTGGATCCCAAGAGCGAAGCCATTGAGGCCCCGGTGTCCAAGGAGAACGTATGATCCGCCTCTCCTCGCACCATCTTCTCGAATCACCATGTGTTGCTAGCTGTTGCATCGATCCTTAACCACTATTGCTTTGCAGGTGTCGGGAGGGCTGGACAGCAAGTCGAATGGTGTGGCGGCGACTCCAAACCCATCAGTGGTGCCAACGGAGCAGTGGGCAACTCCGGCGCCACAGGATTGCCAGGATGTGGGCATGTATTATGGCGGCTATCCTGCTGCTTACTATTGCGGAGGTGAAGCACTAATGCACCATTTAAGCATTTACTTTATGTTTTTAGTGAATTAGCAATAGCAGTGCAATTATGTAAATTACATCCTGTTGCTAAGTTTGGTGTATTTGCTTTGAGCTCCAAAGAATGGATAGTATTTGTCGCTTATCAGTGCAATTATTTAGGTTACATCACGATACAAAGTTTAGAGCGTTTACTTTGAACTCTTAGGATATCGGTTTTTTTCACTTTGCAGGTTGGGGTGATTATTCCATGTACATGAGCCATGGCGGAGTGGAGACACCTACTGCTGTGAGTATTACATTCCCTGCTTCACAATGTTTTCAGACAATTGTGCTTGGTTGGTTCAGTCTGACATTTAAACACTACAAAATTAGCAAAGAAATGTATACTTTGTAACGTATTAAAGATTTTAATCCTGTGGATTGTATTTAGATGAACTGGTTTAATCTGTTGAGTTTCTTCAGGGTGCTTATGGGGACATGTACTGCTATCCTCAATATGGTGTTGCAGCACCTGGACATGATGGTCAGGTATATGGATCTCAGCAGTACCAGTACCCATCCATATACAGCCTGCCTCAGAATCCTGCTAGTAAGCCACCATACAAGTCTAGAACTGACAAATTAGCTCCAAAACATGAGGAGGTTTCTGCTGCTGCTGCTGATCTGCTGCCTGCCGTGGTGGATGCTTCCAAAGCCACTTCAGACAGCATTGATGGTGTGAAAGGTCTGAAAACGACGACTTTGCCACTGAAACCAAGTGGGCGTTTGGGTACTTACCAGAATCAAAGTACCAGACCAGCTTATCCGTGGTATGGTGGTCAGACCTTTTCAGGGAAACAGCAGAGGCTTTCTAGTGGCAATCCTACTTCAACTGCTTTGAATCCTAATAATAAGGGACAATCAAACAATCAGAATATGCGACCTCTTCCTCATCTGATGGTGAGCTTGCCCTTGTTTCCAATAAACCTATTATTGTGTTATTTAGTGATCATTGCTCAAAAGCTTGTGACACAGTGTTTCAGTAATTGTGTGATATTGTTGTTTATTGTTTGCACATACTCCTATGCTTCACTTTGGCTTGCTGAACACTTGTTCTTATATTGAGATTGGTTCTTGCTATGCCACCGGTGACTGGTTTCATGTTATATTTGCAGTGTCACACACTCACACTATGACTAGTTCTGTTTGGTCAACTCAGATCTCACATACTCTGAATATATTTTAGTTCATAGCTTTTCTTTATCGGGATTGCCCATTTCTCAAAATTGACACATTTCTTGTAGGGTTTGCATGGACATAACTCATCACTGGGTTCAATGTACTCTGGTAATGGAATGTACAACGGGAATGCCTATGGACCTGGCTTGTGGTATGGATCACACATCTGTGGGCCTGGGCCATATGGTGGGTGGAATGCACTGTCGGATGGAAAATGCAGGCCCCGCGGGAAAACTTATGGATCTTATGGTTTTGGCAATGAAAACCTGGATGGCTTGAATGAGTTGAAGAGAGGGCCAAGAAGTGAACTCTCTAAAAACCAACAGGGCTTTGGAGCGGTTGTTGTGACACCTGCCAAAGGACACGATGTTCCTTCCAGTGATGAGTCTAATGCAGTTGCGCAGGATCAGTACAATCGGACTGACTTTCTTGAAACTTATTCAGATGCCAAATTCTTTATTATTAAATCGTACAGTGAGGATGATGTTCACAAGAGCATCAAGTACAATGTCTGGGCAAGCACACCCAATGGAAATAAAAAGCTTGACACAGCTTATCTAGACGCTAAGGAGAAATCGAGCAATTCTCCTGTATTCCTGTTCTTCTCTGTAAGTTTTAATCATTGTGTTCTTTTAAAAATGCTCATTATTCTTCTGTCAACAGTATCGTTGGGTTCTGATGTTGTTTTTACAGGTTAACACAAGTGGGCAGTTTGTTGGTCTCGCTGAGATGGTAGGTCAGGTTGATTTTAGCAAGACAGTGGAATACTGGCAGCAAGACAAGTGGACTGGTTGTTTCCCTGTCAAGTGGCACATTGTAAAGGATATTCCCAACAACTTGTTGAAGCACATCATCCTTGAGTATAATGAAAACAAACCAGTGACAAACAGCAGAGATACGCAGGAGGTGAGAATAATGGCTTTCAATTCTCCCATTTTTGACCCAATTTCCTTTTCTGTAAGTTTCATGGTGTTACACCGTAGCAGATTTTTCCGAATCAGGTAGCCTTAGTAGTATATCAGGCACACTGCTATGCATTAAAATGTTAAATATTGTGTTGAACAACTTTGCATGTTGAACTCTTTTAAATCCTGTGCTCAATGTCCCATACCTTCTCGTGGTGGCTGCAGGTTAAGCTTGATCAAGGTCTTCAGATGCTGAAGATTTTCAAGGGCCATGTCTGCAAAACGTCCATATTGGATGACTTTGGCTTCTATGATAACCGTGAGAAGATAGTGCAAGAGAAGAAAGCACAGCGGCAGCATCCACTGAAGAAGGTAAAGAACCATCATCATGTGCATTTACTGGCAGTCTTGGTGAGAACCTCTTAGAAATTAGATCTACTATAAACTAGCTCTTTGTGTTAGTTTATGTCTTAAGTATGCCATTTTAAATGTTCCTAGTTTTGTTTGTGTGAATGGTGAATACAAGCTGGTAATTGAAGATTATTTTTAACCATTTTCCTTGTAAAATGTAAGGATTTACATTTTTTTCCCGTTGGTGTTATGCATGACATCCTTTTGTCATTTGAGTGTTCCCCTGATTACCAATCAAGTTTCGACTTTAAGAAAGTTTGGATTGTTCCCCTGATTACTAATCAAGTTTTGACTTTAAGAAAGTTTGGAGTTGTGTTAACTTATTTGAAGTACTGTTATTGGCCCTGCAGGTCATGACTACAAAGCTGCCTACTGTAGGCAATACTGAAAATGATGCCGACAATGGGAAGCAGGGATTTCAGAAATTTGAGGTTGTAGGAGAGGAAAATTCTGTGATTGAAAATGGTGTGGTGGTGGTCGCTGTAAATGGTGTTGCCCCGAAAGATGCTAACCCGGCAGCTGAAGGCTTGGCTGTTGCAAATGGCTGCTGATTTTTTTTCTTTAATTCAGCCATTTGAACTTAGTGTAAGGTGACAGCTATAGGGTTTGGAAAAAGGCTTGTGCAGCTCAACTGTTCTAGGCTTTCAAGATTCTGTTGGGTTTCGTAGATGTTCCTTTCAATGCTTGTGGGTTGCAGAAAGTTGAAGTCTGAGGCTTTTCAGGATGTGATTAGGTCTCTTGAATTTTTCCCCTGTACTATTTTCTCTTCGCTTGCATTTGGGAGTTGAGTTTGGTTGATAGGAGATAGATATCAGCAGTTCTTGTTGCGGTGAGATGACTTCTCTTTATCTTTCATCAGTAGGAAATGTACTTAGGAGTGGAGATCTGTACTGGTTTTGCAAGAAGTAACTTGGAGTTGTTCAAATGATTTTCTTTTGTTTTGAACTTCCCATTATTTTACTGTGCCCACCATGAATCGCGTTGAATTTATGTATGACATACGTTTGTTTTGAACTTCCCATTATTTTACTGTGCCCACCATGAATCGCGTTGAATTTATGTATGACATACGGACGCTCCAGCCTAACCCTAAGTTCACGGAGCAGACATACTACTATTATTACATACAGTTCAGGTCATGACAAGAACAAAAGCAGATTTCCAACAGGGCTAGAACAAGGCAGAGCAAAGATCACAGCCGAATTGCCCCAGCCACGCGACCCTCTGGAACACTTCATTCGCCACACACGCCATTTTTTCCTGCCCCAAGCACCAAGAGTTCCCTGCCGTCCTGCTGCAAGATAGACTAGAGAAGAATCCGATGGCACATGAAGAACACAATCTGAATCGGGTGTCCTGGGCAACTGAGATCCTCTGCGGTAGCATCGGGCCACCGACAAGTAGTCTTAGATCCACATGTTAACTGTGCAGTTACGGCAGAGGATCCGAGTCGGTGTCTCGGCCAATTCTTTTCAAAGCACATCATTCTCGAGTATAACGAAAACAAACCGGCGACAAACAGCAGAGATACGCAGGAGGTGAGAGCAGTGCCTTTCAATTCTTCCATTTTGACCAGATTTTCTTTTCTATAGGCTTCACGGTGTTATACCATAGCAGATTCTTCTGCATCAGGAAGCCTTAGTAGTTGTGGGATTTTGATATAAAATGGGGAAAACCTGGTGTTGTTTGGCACTCGTTCCGTTCAAGTTTATAAAACGTATTTCTAAAAGATTTTGTCCATAAAACTATGACTATGAAGTATTTAATATTCTAATGCAAAAAATCGGCATGATTTTTTCTTTACGCCCCTAATAAATATCCGGATTTACTTGATATTCTCTACACATATATTAAATATTATATTTAGTGGTAATAATTAGAGATAATATAGCTATTTTTAATATTTTCTTGTTTATATTATAAGAGAAAATACGGGAAGTAGACCTTACTACGTCGCCAGTGAGTCACCACTGCTGGAAACACAAGCCAGCGTTCGTCCTAAAAAAGGCCCAGGCCCACAGCACCATTAACTTCAAAGGAGCAAAACCCCTCGGGGAATTACTTAACGGTCTCTCTCTCTCCACTCGTTTCCCTCGCTCTCCTTTTCTTTTTCCCACGTTGCGGCGGCGCTTCTCCCCTCGCTCCCCACCTACCACCCGCCTCCTCGCCTCGCTAGGGTTTCTCTGGGTTTTTGGCACCGCGCCGCCACCCCTCGCGCCCGCCGGATCGCCTCCATGGCCGCCGCCGACCGTATCCTCGACCTCTCCCACCGTTCTGCTCTTCTCCCGGTTTGTTTGCGTGCTCCGGAGACCTTTTTGTCGGGGTTTATTTTTGGAACTTTATTTTTTGGGTGGGGATTTGGCCAGTGTTTGGATCTCCGGTGCTTAGTCTGGTTTGTTCGTCCTAGGCGATTCGTTTGTGTTTTGGAGGATCAGAAATGGGTTTAGTCGTCGGAATTATGAGGTTTTTGGTGTTTCATCGATTGGATGAGGTTTACTATTACAGTCGGAGCGTGTGGTGTTCTGTTTTTGCTGTGGTTTTACCTGTTTCTCGCTCCTAGCTTTAGCTCCAAGGCTTAGAGTTTCATGCCAAGTGCCTGATCTTGTTTGCAAGTGTCTGGATCAGCTTCCCTTAACCGGTCTTGCTGCAGAGGCTACGGATTTGCTGCAGAAGCTGTCCCTGGATCCCCAGAGCGAAGCCGGTGAGGCCAAGGAGGCGAAGGAGAAGGTACATATGGACCACCGCTGTTCGCCTTACAATCTTGTTGAATGAATCACTATGTGATGCTGCGGTATCTTTTCAGTGACTGAATTCGGACCACGTTGCAGGTCCCGGCAGCGCCGACTGGTGCGTTCAATGGCGTGGCGGCATCTCCAAACCCTCAGGTGGCGTCAGCCGAGCAGTGGCCAGCAACGGCGCCGCAGGATCACAAGGATGTCGGCATGTATTATGGCGCCGCCTACCCTTATTATTGTGGAGGTGAAGCACTATTACTGCCTGTTTTTAGTGCAATTATATAGCTACACGTTCTTACAAAATTTATAGCGTTTAATCTGAACTCTTAACTAATGCCTTTCACGCTTTGCAGGTTGGGGCGATTATTCCGTGTACGTGAGCCATGATGGAGCGGAGGCACTTACCCCTGTGAGTATTACGCCCCCTTCACTAAGCTTGCGAACACTTGGGCTTACTTGGTTCAATCTAATGGGCTAATGGCCGATCCTTTTAAGTTAGCCAGCAGATGTAAAGCACCTTGAAGATTGTAATTGCTGGGAAGTGTATTTGGATGAATTGGTTCTCTGTTTCTGTTGGTTTCTTCAGGGTGCTTATGGGGACGTGTACTGCTATCCTCAATACGGTGTTACTGCGTCCGGACATGATTGCCAGATTTATGGATCTCAGCATTACCATTACCCATCCACATACCACCAATCGCAGTCTACTGCCAGTAAGCCAGCGTACAAGTGTCAAACTGGCAAATCAGCTCCTTCATCACAAGAGGAGGTTTCTACCGCAGCAGCTGCTGATCAGCAGCCTGGCTTGGTGGATGCGTCAAAAACTAGTTCAAACAACATTGATGGTGTAAAAGGTCTGAAGAAAGAGACATTGCCTCCGAAACCAAATGGGCGCTTGGGTAGTTACGAGAATCAAGGTGGCAAAGCAGCTTACCCATGGTCTGGCGGCCATACTTTTTCGGAAAAACAGCAGAGACACTATGGTGGCAATCCTTCAATTACTTCTAATCCTAAAAGCGAGGTACAGTCAAATAAACATAATTTGCAACCTCTTCCTCATTTGTTGGTGAGCTCATGCTTGTATCCAAAAAACATGTTTTTGTGATGTTTTCTGATCATTGCTCAAACGCATTTGCCATAGAATTCCAGTATTACGAGCACTGTTGTTTGTTGCTTGATCCTACTCATATGGTTCACTGTGGCTTGTCAAAGCACTTATTCTTTATTGATGTTGGTTCGTGCTATATGTCACTGTCCTTTGGTTTCATATTATTGGGGTTATTGGGCGTAAACACTATGATGAATTCTGTTGGTTTAAGTGAAATCTACATATTCTGTGTATCTACAAGTTCATATATTAGATGTATTGGGATAATCTGTGCCTCAACACGAACACATTTCTTTCAGAGTTTGCTTGGGCAGAGTTCACCAATCCGGCCACCATCACCTGGATTCATGAGTTCGATATACTCTAGTAGTGGAATGTACAATGCAAATGCATATGGATCGGGGTTTTGGTATGGATCACATATCTATGGCCCCGGGCTATATGGCGGGTGGAATGCACTATCCAATGGAAAGTACAAGCCCAGAGGAAAAACTTATGGGTCTTATGGTTTTGGCAACGAAAACCTGGATGGCTTGAATGAGTTGAAGCGAGGACCAAGAAGCAATCTCTTTAAAAGCCAACAGGGCTTTGGTGAAGCTGCTGTGACACCTGTGAAAGCACAGGAACGTCCTTCTAGTGATGGCTCTAATGCAGTTGTGCAGGATCAGTACAATCGGGCTGATTTTGATGGAACTTACTCAGATGCCAAATTCTTTATTATTAAATCATACAGTGAGGATGATGTTCACAAGAGTATCAAGTACAATGTTTGGGCAAGCACCCCCAATGGAAATAAAAAGCTTGACAATGCTTATCAAGCGGCTAAGGGAAACTTGAGCAATTCTCCTGTATTCCTATTCTTCTCTGTAAGTTATTGTGTTCGGTTAAAAAAAGTTTATTTTCTCGCCGTGAACAGCTTTTATGATTGGTTGCTGATGTTAGTGGTCTTCCTCTACTTTGCAGGTCAACACCAGCGGGCAGTTTGTTGGTCTAGCTGAGATGGTTGGTCAGGTTGATTTCAGCAAGACAGTGGAATACTGGCAGCAAGACAAGTGGACTGGTTGTTTCCCTGTCAAGTGGCACATTGTAAAGGACATACCCAACAACTTATTGAAGAAAATTATTCTTGAGTATAATGAAAACAAACCAGTGACTAACAGCAGAGATACGCAGGAGGTGAGAACAATGACTTTAAATTCTTTCATCTTTTACCAATTTCCTCTGTAAAGTTTCTGGTGGCACATCATGACAGCATTTTCCAGTATGCTTGGCTGCTTGGAAACGTTAATAGTAATCAGGCACACTGCCATGTTTTTAAATTTTTGACAATTTGTGTAACAAATTTGCGTGTTAAACTCTTTGAATGCTGTGCTAAATGGGTTCCCCCACCTTCTTGCGAGGTCTACAGGTTAAGCTTGAACAAGGCCTTCAGATGCTAAAGATTTTCAAGGATCATGTCTGCAAGACATCCATCTTGGATGACTTTGGCTTTTATGATAACCGCGAGAAGATAATGCAGGAGAAGAAATCAAGGCGGCAGCATCCGCCGGAGAAGGTACATGGCGACCAGCTTGCTTTATGTGATGAGCCCACTTTTATATGCTTTACTTGCGTGTGAATCTCATCAGTAAATGGTTTTGCCTTGATACAAGTGCATTTTACTGTGAGCCAGCTTTTTGTGGTAGTACATGTCCTACGAATGCATTTAACATGCAAAATGTCCATGGCTTATGTTGATGAGAGTACAATCTGGTATTTGAGAATTCATTTTAGCATTTCCTTGTAATGTAAGGGTTTGCATCGTTTTCCTTCTTGCAGCTTGGCCCTGGTGAATTTTATGACATCCTTCTGTCAGTTTAGTGTTTAGACTTTAATAAATGGTGTGGTTGGTGAACTTACTTGACCAACTGTTATTGGTCCTGCAGGCCATGAATAGAAAGCTGCTTGCTGCCAACAACCCTGAAAATGAACAAATCGATGGAAAGCAGGGGCCGGAGAAACTTGGCCTTGTAGGAGAGCAAAAGGCTGTGGTGGGAACTGGTGTGGTGACCGTAGATGTAAATGGTGTTGCCCCAAAAGATGCGCAAACCTGACAACAATCGCAAATGACTGTTAATTTTCTCTACTTCAGTCAGTTGAGCTTATAGGGTGCTGACTGCATAATGCTGCCGCAGTTGACGGCATTCAAGGCTCTACTAGGTTGATGCTTTTAGGTTGCAGAAAGGTGCAGTCTGAGGCAATTCTGGATTCAGTTAGGTTTCTTTTAATCTTGTTCTCCTGCTCGAGTCTGGGAGTCTGGTTGGTAGGAGATAGAGCTCAGTTCTTGTTCCGACGAGATGTTTTGTTTTGTTTTCCTCTCTCTTGTCACTAGGAGTTACACCTAGGGGTCGAGATCAGTAAGGCTTTTGCAATGAGCGATAATGATTTTGGGGTGCATCTTTTATTTTAAAAGTAAACAAAAGTGTTTGGACCAGGGAATTCTAGCAGCTCTCTGTTCTTTTTTCGTCACGATTAGGGATGCAAATGGGTTGATCCTAGGGTCTTCTTTGACCCATTCTAGTTTATTTATTTGCAATAAAAACTTAATTTTTAGTTTACTTTTTAAATTTTAGTGCAAACAAATGAACTAGAGGGGGTAAAGATGACCCTACGGCCCACACGGATCTGTTTGCCTAGGTGATTGCCGGTGCTGCTCTTTGTCGTCCCAAAGCTAACTGTTGACGTAGCAATTCCTGAGTTGTGCTGGGCAGCGTACCACGACGACGAGAGGGCAAGTGCAGGTAGCAGTTGCCAGTTGTCGATGCCTCGACGGAACGCCGATGCCATCACAGCTGTTTTTGCAATTACGTTAGGAATGTGCTGAAGTCAAGCATGCTGACTCTTTGATGCGTTTCTCATTAGTCACGATACGTGCATGCATAGTTTCGATGAGCGTCTGTGCCACGTCATACATAAATTTACAGTCTCAAAAGAGTTTCGCACAGGGTACGATCGAATGCATTTAGGTCCGCTGTTGTTGGTGGCAACGCCGCGATGGGCTGCCGGCCCCACGTCATTCACTCGACATTACTCTGCCCTCACAGTCGCGGACCCTCTGTGATATGTGTCAAATGTTTTCGACTCGGCAGGCTATCATATCTTCGCGAAAGAGAGCTATCGAGCTGCACCCTATCACTATGAACTTTGCCCGCGTATAGAGTTCAAGTCTAGTTGTGCAGCAACAAGCTAAGTCGCCGATTATAAAATTAGGCCTTTAATAAGCAACGACGCATTAAGCCATATGACCCAGAAAATAGCTCACATACAAAACATAACTTCTTCCTCCAACGATGCCCAAACGCGTATGTATTTGCTGTCGCCATGCAAAACCTAAGTGCTAGCGCTAAAGGACTAAAGGAGTACTTAGGATCCGACGGCCGGAGCATGGACTCGAGTTCAATCAAGCCTCGTGTTGGCTACGCCCCTGCTTGCCGTCTCCCCTGTATAAGCGTGCCCTAAACCTTGGCCGGATCACCTTCGTCAAGCCTCTAACAAGTCCTCGTAGCTTGACGTACTGCTTAGGAGAAGCGGCTGCAAAAAAAAAACTAATCTGGGGAGATAACCAACACGGCGAAGCCTATCGACCTCGAGCTGCGCCTCGGTCCGCCTTATCTCCACAGGCGGAGCTGCTCGTGGGGCTAGGTGGGGCTGAAGCCCACCCCACGCTAGCCCCCAAAACCCTCCCTGCCCATCGGTATTAGAGATTAGCCATGCAATTAGCCATCTGAAATTCTGAATACATTGCATTAGTAGCAAATTAGCAAACCACGTAGCGTCTCCATGACTCGCATCGCGTCAGTTCGTCTTCATGGCAACAACGGCAAGGCGAGGCGCCGCTCTACCTAGTGCCTCGGCCTCGCGCGACGACGCGTCTTCCCGGTGACTTGCCGCTCTGTCTCGGCCTAGTGCCTCGGCGGCTCAGCCTCGCGCGCACCTCGTTGATTTTGGATGTCTCTTTTTTTAGCCCCCTCGTTGAATCTTTTTGGCTCCGCCACTGCTTATCTCTCCATGTTGCACAGGCTCCCGCGCCGTGCAAGTGCGACAGGGGAGCGGCAAGGCGATGTGCCTCGACGTGGTCCTCGTCGCCGGTCCGTCCGAGTTCGCCGCGACCGATCGTGTCAAATCGGAGCGGCCGGCGCCTATGCTCGTGCGGCCGCTCCGCGCGGTAGGCATTGGAATTTCTACTGACACAAGAAGGCCCTGAAGCAATGGAGAAATCGATGAGGAGCAAACGGAGCCGGGGAGCAAGCGCGCCAAAGACGAGCAGCCAACGACAGTCGCCGACGCTCCTGCTCCTGCAGCCTCTCTGAAATGACCTCAAAATTCAAAATGAATTTAATTTGGAGTTTAATTCAAATTTCGAGTTCAAATTTTGAATTTGGAATTTGAATTTTGGTTTTTTGCTTCGTTTGGAGTTTTGGGCCGATTTCCTCTTGGGCCTTCGGCCCGTTTCCTGTTTTGGCCCGTAGGCCTCTCTCCTCCTCCGGCCCAGCCGGCCCAGCCTGGCCGACCGGCCTCCTCCTCCTCCGGCGTCGGCGCTGCCATCCACCAAGCCGCGCTGCAGACGCCGTGCCTGGCCATGCCGCCTCCGCTGGTCGCCGCCTCGCTGCTCGGCCGCCAGACCACTTGGCTCCTGCTGCCGCGCCAGCTGGCCACGCCGCGCCCACGCCGCTTCGCCGCCGCTTCCGGCCACGGTCTCCTCATGAGGTTATAAAAGCCGGTGCTCGCCCTTCATTTCCTTGCCCCGCCTCGCCGCTTCTTCTCCGGTGAGCTCCCTCGCCGTCTCGTGCGCCCGCCAATCCGCCGCCGCCGCCATCCCCGCTCCCCGCCGGAACCCTAAACCTAGCCGCGCCCGTGCCCGCGCCTCGCTGACGGGCGGGCCCCGCCTGCCAGTGGCTCCCCTGCCCCTGCCCGTGGCCCCGCCTTGCCCGCCTGGGCCGAGCCCAGCTTTCCCCCCTCGCCACTTGGGCCGTGGCCCACCAAGCCTGGCCGAAGCAGGCCCAACACTGCTGAAACAGTGTTTTTCGATTTTGATTTAATAATTCGTTTATTAAATCCGAAAAATCGATTTAAATCCAGAAAAATCCCCAGAAAATCCCCGAAAATTCCGTGAGCCCCAGAAATCCACCAAATACACTATCCGAACCGTTTCGATCCACTGAGTCCAAAAATGCCCTCCGTTCCTCAAACCGGAGTTCCCAAAATTCCGAATTACCCGTTTCGCCCTTCGTTCTCTCTCTCGGCCCGGTTCCGGTTTTCGGTTTCGTTTCGTTTCTGTTTTCTTTTCGTTTTTTTGTTTGTTTATTTGTCGTTCGTTCTTGTCGCGCTAGATCCAGACGTTGGACAGTTCCAGGAGCAGACGCAGATCCCGGAGCAGACGTTGGACCCGACAGGAGCCCCGAACGACTACTTCCTCTACAGCTCCGCCGATCCGATCGCCGAGCAAGGCAAGCCGTACCCCTTTGATCATATTGATCCCAATCATGCCATGCTATAGTATTAAGTATTTTATACCGCATTACTTTACTGTATGTTGAATTATTGAAAATCGTATTTTAGAATGACATGATACCTAGGTAATGCCGAAATTGCTTATGAAACCTCCTTGAATATATTGAACCTTATTATATCCCTTGTAACCCTAGATGTTGATATTATTAAATAAATTACTGTTATTCTTGTAGTTAGTTCAATTGCTTTTGAAAATGGAAAACGGAAGTGTTGCTGAATCTTTGATTCGGAGGTTTTGGAAAAGTGTTGCAGTCAGGGGGACAGTATCGGATTAATCCCGGAGTGGATGAGATTCCGATCCCCGGCTGGTGTTTTAGTCGTGGTTTGTTTTGTGGCAAAGTAAAGTTAATAACCCCCTTGAGCAAAGTAAATAACTTAAGTTTCCGCTCAACCGCAAGTCGGACTGATCAGTGGATCTGTTTCCGACATAACTAAGTAAATTGGATCATTCCTGGAAACTCATAACTAAAGTTGGTAGGACGATAGGCGCTCATTGGAACGAGGTTTCCGGATGAAGCGTTCAGGGCTATCGGCAAATAAACTAAAGCCGGGAATGATTCAACAAAAGGTTGTGATTATCTGGACCCGGCCGCATGCACTTAGGTTGCATGTTAATTCATGATTGGCATTAACGGTCATAGATATCTTGTGGGTAAAGCTGAGCACCTCTGCAGAGATTAATCCTGATGATATTCGAATACGCCGTACTTCCGGTAAATGAAGTTAAGTTTGAACTGGGGTGATACCCGTAACCAAGCTCAAGAAATTGGCTGTTTTGGAATTTGGATAATGTGGTAAAGTGTTGTGAAATTGTGAAACCCCCTTGCTATTATTTGTGGTCTGTGCTTCAAATGTAAAATGAGTTGAAAATAAAACTGCATCCAGATACTTAACCCTACTGCCATCCTTTGGAAAATCCCCTGCATATAGTATTCAGTGGTTCCGTACGACTTGTTGAGTACTCTGTACTCACCCTTGCAAACTCCCGCCCCTTTCAGAGTTTGAAGAAGCTGGAGCGTTCCAGGAGGTCGTAGATGGCGATCTTGTTTGGTTTTAGATCTTAGTCTTTTGCTCAGGCCTGCCTGTGCGGTGTTTTAATTGTAAGTTATTCGGGCCCTGCTGCGCCCTCTTTTGTAAAAACCCTGGCCGTTAGGCCCTATAATGAATAAAAAGAGTTGGATTTGCTTTTGCCTGGCAATTGTACTCTTGTTTTCCAACAGTTAGTCTTCCTGGGTAACTGTTGCGAGGTTTCGCACTGCCCCTAAAAAAAGGCGGTCCGTCACACTCTCGGTGCGCTTTCCCTTGCAGTCCGCAGCGCGCCACGGCCAACGCGGGGAAAGGCCAATCCGCGCCCGCCCGCCGCGCATCGCGGGGACGCCAGCGCCACGGAGCCGGCGTGGTTGCGTGCTCTTCCCTCGCCATGACCGACCCAAGGACCTGCCGCTGCACTTTGCCGGCGTGAAGGTCTTGCAGAGCTCGGACGTGAGATCGCAGGCTCAGCAGACCCGCTTCCGCATTCTGTCCAAGGCCTCCGATCGTCTCCGTGCCCTCCTCTCCGCGGAGGAGATCGACGCATGCGGCCTCGACAGCACCGACCGGACGGCGAGATGCGAAGGGCTAGGGCAGGACGGCCGGAAGAAAAGGGCGAGTCCGACGAGGTACGTAGGGGTGCCGGTGTCCATCTACGAGTGCGGCAGGGAATGTGAGGTGTCAGATCTGAGGCTTAGCTAGTTTCACCGCAGCGACGGCACGGTGATCAACGGCAGGGGGTACATGCAATTCGTTGGGCGCTGCGGCTTCGTGGCGGGTGACCGCGTCGAAATCTGGGCGTTCCGGTGGCCTCCTCAACATCTGTGTTTTGTCATCGCAAGGCGGGATGGCTAGCAACCGGCGGCCGGCGCTTCACCGGCAAGCGTGACGGCCGGAGTCATGGACGGTTATTTTTAGGGTGTTTTTGTGTGTATTTTTAATTCTTATTTGTTAATAGTAAGGCCATTCACAGTGGGAGTTTCATTTTCATTAAATGATGTGACACATCATCATGTTTGGTGACATGGCAAGATAATTATGAAGAGAGAGATAGAAAGAGTTTCATAGGAGGGGAGAGGGTTTCATCTGGATGAAACCTGAGATACACGGTTACCTAGACAAAAACTGATGTGACGCTCTTGGAAACTAGGAAATGAAACTATGCACTGTGAATGGCCTAATATGCTGTTTAGGTGTTGGTGAACCATTAATCTATGTGTCCGCAGATCATTTGCTGTGTGTCAAGTAAAATCGTGGGGCATATATCAGTGTAAACTATTTTTATTGTGTAAACTCTGTGAAAAGCATATGTACAAATTTTTGAAACTTATCAAAAAATTACGAGGGAAGAAGCATCTACAACCTGTAAAAATTGAAGACCAAAATCAATTGCATTTAAAAGATATGAAAAAGACAAATTCAACATAAATAGTGATTTTTGCCTGAAAAAGACAAATGCACGTGGAAGACAACATGTTAGATGTGAGCAGGGTTAACAATGTCTGAGCCCAGTAGCGATTTTCGTGATTATCGCTTGAAAACCGGTGGAAGCCGAAGAGTTTCGAAATCAAAGTTTATGAATTTGTGTCGACGATTGGGGAGCAGGCCCCCGCCGAGCTTACTTGTTGGTGGAGGGACCAACTGTGACCCCTTCTTACGTGAGGGATTACTCGAGGAACGACTCACCAGATTTCAACGAGCGTGGACACAGCAGTTTACCCTGGTTCGGGCCTCTCAGGAAAGAGATAATAGCCCTACTCCAGCTCTCGTTTACTCTTGCAATGTGTCTGAGTCTTACGATGCGGCGTGGTATGTTGTCACCCTGTGTCCCCTCACGATGGGGACGCTTTTATAGCTTACAAAGGAGCGACCTCCACGACCCCACTACCCGCACGTTTGGACCTCGGCCAAACGTGGCACCGGGGGGATCCTATCTTTCCGCCACGCTCCCACGGGAAACGTAACGGGCCAACGGAAGTTACGCTCGGGTGGTTATTCCCACCGACCCCGAGACCACGTAAGGTCAGCCGATGGCCGACACCGAGCTCGGAATCGACTGGAATACGATGCATTTTTGGTCCCACCCGAGCCCGAGCTCGGAACCGGTAGAATGCGTAGCCCTCCGACTCGATTAGACAATCCAGGTAACGACCTCCTGGTAGCTCGGCGGGAGCGAGCTTGGTCGTTGGTGGCATCCGAGGTAATTTATGGAAATTACCCGACCCCCCGACAGCTAGCCCCCGAGGTTCAAGTGGGAAAAGGTCTAAGGAAGGCCTTCCCCTTGGGCCTACCGTTCTACGAGCATGTCGGTTCTGCGGCGGACAACTGCCGCGACCAACGAGCTATTAACCTTCTCCGGGAACGAGCTTGTTGTTCCAGCTCGTCGTGTTTCGAGCGAGCGGAAGTGGGCCCCTCTCATCGGTTCCTTCTCCTGGAAGCCTGAACTGTCCTTCCTGGGGAACCGCCTTTTCTGGCAGGACGGTTTCGATTTGCGTGCCCACGTGTCGTTCTCCGGATGGCGAACGCCTCAACTGCCCTCTGTGCCTCTAGGGCTTCCTCGACCATAACGGCGGGAAGTCCTTTCGCTTCCCCATCTCCTGGAGGAGTTTTTAAACACTCGAAGAGAAAACCCTTAGACTCACTTGGCCGTATTGCGATCGCTGCGTCTCACACTCCTCTGCTTCGGCGCTCATCCTTCTCCTTGATCATCTTCCTCATGCTCATGGCGAAGTTCGGCGTCAGCAAGCTCGACAGGCGCAGGCTGGAGATCCTCGAGCGGGCGAAGTACCTCGACGCCGGTACATGGAGAGCCCCTGGCGACGAAGAGAGCCCGCAGCCGGAGGAGGGGGAGATCGTCTCCACCGAGCTCTACGCCACGAACGGGCTCCGGACGCCCGAAAGTGAGTTTGTCGAGGCCGTACTCGCCTCCTGCGAGTGCGAGATCGCTCACCTCCATCCCAACTCCATTCTCATTATGGCCATCTTCACCCATCTCTGCGAAGGGTTCGTGGGCGTCGAGCCCACTCCCAGTCTCTTCTTCCACTTCTACACCCTTTCTCGCACCGCAAGACGCCGCAGCCTGGCCGCTTACTCCGCCGACCTACCCGACCATATGAGTACCCGAGCTTCACGCTCAAGGACTCCTGTCGGGTTGGGCCGACTCTTGGTTCTACCTCGAGGAAAGCGTATATGCACGCTTTCCTACTCCGGCGCCAGAGGTCGCGTTGCCGAGACGCCCCGACCGCCTGCGGAGCCCGAGGAGGAGAAGATCCTCATGACGCATCAACGAGCTCACGTGCCTGGGCCGACCGGCCGACGCGTTACCGGGACTACGCCAGAACCGGATATCACCCCTCGGGAGGAGGGAACATCCCTTCTTCAAGGTCGAGGGTGGCAGGACATCACCCGAGTCACGCTCGGGTATGTCATCGCCCTCAATCTTCTTTTCCGAGCAGAGGATGCCCTTCTCACGACCTCTCCCTTGGTGGTATGCAGCTCCGCCAGAGGACTGGGTGGATGTGAGGGTGTCCGAGATGTTCGGCACCCCTAAAGGCAAGGAAATCATCGAGGGCCGCCAGATCCCGAACAACGTCCTTAACCGGACCGAGGCGGTAAGTCCCTGACTCGGACTTCTTTCGAAGCTTTTGTCCGGACAGGTTTCGCCGGGGGCCTTCCGACCTCATTCGAGTTTTTCTCTTTTTCAACAGGAGAAGGTTGCCTCGAGGTCGCCGTGTCCACCGGGATCGCAGCTTGGCGGGACGGGTCGAAGACCAAGGGACAAAGTGTCGCAAGCGCCGCTCGATCTCCGTCGGCCACGCCGTCCTCGCCAGCGCACACGCAGCGCCCCGCCGACGACCGCCACCCCGCCAAAGACTTGGAGTATGCGGACCGGCAGAGGTGAGTGAACTGAGATTGTGGATGGACGAGTACACCGAAACAATCCCGAGCCGATGGCTCGTTTGCGCCAAATTGCTGGCGCGGCGAAGAAGGAGGCCGCAGCGCGCCGGTCCAGCGAAGGTCGAGCCGAGGGCGATCGCGGCTTCAGCGGAGCTCGCGCGGTGAGCTCGAGCTCGGCTCCGGGGACCACGAGGAGGAGAAAGACGAGCCGACCCAGCGCCCTTGGTCCCGAGGTCCCGCAGTCGTCCGCCACGCCTCAACCGCGCCTAACGCCGATCGTCTCCGAGGTCGGCTTGGAGGAGGTCGACCTTCTGGCCGCCAGGGCCGACAAGGCGCGAGGACATGGCCGCCTCCTCGGCCCGCGCCCGAGCTCAGCTAGCGGACGCCGAGCAAGGTCGATCTCCTACTCCTCTTGTTTGTCTCTTTCTCCTCGGCACCATACTAACCCCACATCGTCTATAGTGGGTGTGGCGGTTAGTGCGGAGTTATGGGATTTCGGCGATGGTCGACGATATTCTTGACCTCGTGCTAGAGAGGAGCTTGCCCTGCCGCCGAGGCCGTCGTGGGCGACGAGGCCGAAGTGGAGCCGAGGTCATGAGGCCCACCCCACTGTGCTGCCGGCACGACGCCGAGGTGGGGAGTCTGTTGTCATGAGCCCCGGACCGAGGTCGTGTCTCCCGAAGAGGCGGCACGGAGGAAGATCGCGCCGCCGATGCCCTGCCGGCGGGAGGGCATCCCCACATCATAGTTGTGGAGGATGACACCGGGAGTCGATGGTGGTGAGCAGCGGCCGAAACTTCCGCGCCGGCGACATCATCACCGCGACTCTTCAGAGATCGCCGAGGCCTCTCCCGGGCTTATGACGTCACGCCGGGCCCAGCCGGCCGGCGTCGAGGACCCCAATCCTGGCGGGAGCTCGTCCGACGAGGAAGAGCCGGCTACCCCGCTGGTTGGGGAGACGAGCCCGACCACCGTAGGCGAACCGGGGCAGCTTCCAGACGAAGGGAATCTGCCGGGCGCCGAGGCTGCTCCAGTCGAGACCGACCTCCCGGCCGCCGACTTGGTGCCCCCGGTTGATCCCGCGCTCGGGGACGCTGCTGCAGCCCAAGGGCCGGATACCGACCCGGTGTCCCCGGTTGCTCCCATGGCCGTAGACGCCGAAGGGGTGGAGCCCCCGGTCGAGGAGGCGGAGCCCCCAGTCGAGGAGGCGGAGACCCCAGTCGCAACTTCTGCCCGGGAGGAAGAAGAGCGGGAGGTGATCCTTGCTCTTGAGGCCGTCCCTCTCCAGGAGGCGGAGGCTGTCCCCCAGGGCAAAAGTCCATCGCCTTCGGGGGACGGGGGAGCTCGGGCTCAAGCCCCCGAGCCCGATCAAGGAGAAGGGACTAAGGCGGGGGATCCCTTGCCTGCCCAGAACGAGGTGGAGGACCCCGCCGAGTTGTTCCATCAGGGGCTGGAGACCCGACTTTTTTGGGTAAGTGCTTCTGGCTTATGTACTTTTACCAAGAGCTTCGACATTTACCTGAAAACGCCGCCAAGCTGCAGGCCGGAGTCCACCATTAGGGACTTCCATGCCGCGACCGCGTCGCCGTAAGTTGTCGCGAAGCACCAAGCCGAGCAGACGCCAAGATTGCGAGCTCGAGCGCCGTTGCCGAGCCGACATCTTCCGAGGCCGAGATCCGGCGGAAGGTGGAGGAGTCCGTGCACGAAGCTTCAGAGCGCCTCGGCCGAGCGAGCAAGCAAGGTCGAACTGGAAGCCACGGTGGCGACCTTACGCGACGCTGCTCGGCGCCGAAAGGACAATCGACCAAAGAACGGAGGAGTCCAGCGACTTCGCCAAGCGGCAAGCGAAGGTCGAAGCTCAGCCGGTGCTCGACCTTGAGTCCGAAGCTTGACTCGGTCGCGGGACGAGCTCGCCGCTTTGCAGACGAGAAGCGTGCGGGCTCCTGTAATTTTCTTTCTGTCTTTACCTGAAAACTTAAGGGAAAACCGCCAGATTGAACATAGAAAGAGCGTTATTTTTAATGGACGTTTTTTGTTTTTCTCCGAGATGACAACGATTTGTTTCGTGTCGTGGTCTTACGCGACTTAGCAGTCAATCGTACGAGGAAATGACTATCTCGCACGAAAGTTGCACGAGGTCGAGGTGACCATCTCGCGCGAAAGTTGCACGAGGTCGAGGTCGTGGCCACATGGTACCTCTATAGCCCCCCGCCGCCAACGGAGGTCGTGGGCGTAGACTGCGAGCACGACCTCGTTGGCGGAGTAGAATTCTGCGGAGACCGTGTGGCCCGTTGGGGTACGGTGCGTTGACGCCGCCACCGGCCGACCTGAGCTCGGAACTGTTCAGAAGGGTGTCCTGTGCGAATCTTTACTTGCGGCGGAGGTCTACCGCGAAAAAAGATGGTCGTCTTACGAGGAAGGAAGCCCTCGAGGTCGAGCTTTTGTCGTACGGTGTTTCGCCCCAACGACCGACCTGCCCCTGACACTTTGTCTGGGTCGAGCTTAATCGTAGAATGGGGAAAGAGAGAGAGAGAGAATGGGAGGGTAAGGTGACAAAGTTTATTAAAAAGGTAAAAGCGGGTGAGGTTAGACATGGAACTTACGCAGTTGGTCGATGTTCCAAGTACTAGCTAATTCTCGACCATCTTCCATTGCAAGGCGGACAGCCCCCGGGCGTGCTGTTGAGACGACCGTGTAAGGACCTTCCCATCTTGGCGTTAGCTTGTTGGCTTTTGACAGGTCTTGGACCCGTCGCGACGAGGTCGCCGGACGTGTAAGGTCCTTGGTCGTACCGATTTAGCGGCGTGCCTGCGAAGAGCTTGCAGGTAAACCGCGGATCGCAACAGAGCCCGTTCACGAGTCGCCTCCGCAAGGTCGAGGTCGAGAAGGCGTTCGCCTTCTGCGTCGATGTTATCGGCCAGGTTCACCCTCGGGGATCCTAGGACAACCTCGGCGGGTAGGACAGCTTCCGCGCCATATACGAGCCGAAGGGGTCTCCCGTGGCTCGGCTCGTCGTGGTGCGGATCGACCAGGGACGGGGTAGCTCGTCCACCCAGGCCTGACCATGCCGATCGAGGCTCTTGAAAACTCTCTTCTTGATTCCTTGGACGATCTGCCCGTTCGCGCGCTCGACCGCCCCATTGCTCTGTGGGTGGGCCACGGATGCGAAGCATATCTTGGTCCCGACCTCCTCGCAATAAGCCTGAAACACCTCGCTTGTGAACTGAGTGCCGTTGTCGGTAATGAGGCGACTCGGAACGCCAAAGCGGGTTACTACATTATTGCGGAAGAACCTTTTAGCCGCCTGTGCCGAGATGGTTGATACAGGCTCGGCCTCGATCCATTTAGTGAAGGTGTCGATTGTGACGAACAGGTATTTACAACCCCTCCTTCCCCTGGGAAATGGACCGAGTATGTCGATGCCCCAAACCGAGAACGGCCAGGTTAGCGGCATGGTCTGTAGCGCGTATGCCGGCTGATGGACCTTCCGAGCATGGAACTGGCAAGATCGGCAGGAGGTTACTATTGAGCGTGCGTCGGCCAGAGCCGTCGGCCAGTAGTAACCTAACCGGAAGGCTTTGCTCACCAAGGTCCTGAAGGACGAGTGAGCTCCACACATTCCGTCGTGGATATCCCTGAGGAGATATTTGCCTTCCTCTTGGGTGATGCATTTGGAGAGGACTCCAAGTGCACCTTTGCGGTATAAGAGTCCTTCGACCAATTTGTAGGCTGAGGAGCGTCTTATGAGCCGGGATTTCTCGGCTTCCTCCTCGGCAAAGGTCCCGTGAGCGAGATCTTTGGATGAATGGCGTCATCCAACTCGCGTCCTGCTCGAGGAAGGAGACGGTACCACCCGTCTCGGTTGCCTCCTCCTTGGTGGGTATGGAGGGCTTGTAAAGGTGCTCGACGAGCACCCCCGCCGGGGCGGGAAGGTCGACGGAACCGACCTTCGATAGATGGTCGGCCAGGGCATTGTCCTTCCTGGGAATGTACAGTACCTCGAAGTTTCTGAAGTACTTCTCCATCTTCCTTACTTCAGCCAGGTAAAGCGCCATTGAGTCATCGGAACACTGATACTCCTTGTTAACCTGGTTGACGACCACCGCGAGTCGCCTTCGCGATTAGTCGTTGGACTCCGAGCGCTTTGCATGCCCGGCCCGCCAGCGCACCTTCGTATTCGCTGCGTTGTTTGTTGCGCCCGAAGTGCGCTTGGAGGGCGTCGATCCGCTCCCGAGGGGATTCGAGGACCACTCCAGCCCCGAGCAATCGTAAGCTCGGGATCCGTCGGTGCATGACCCAAATGACCGTGCTCGGCCTGGTTGGGTTCGGGTTCGGCGGGCGGGGTTTGTCCATTCGGCTAGGAAGTCCGCTAGGACCTGAGATTTGATCGCGGTTACGCCGAGAATTCGATCTCGACCGCGAGCTCCATGGCCCATTTCGCGATCCGCCCGCTTGCGTCCTGATTCTCGAGAATTTCTCTCAGCGGGAAGTTGGTCGGGACTTGGATTTTGTGTGCCTGGAAGTAGTGTCTTAATTTCTTCGAGGCCACGAGGAGCGTATAAAGGAGTTTCTGGACCTCGGGGTAACGCTCCTTTGGTCCGTGTAAGACTTCGCTGACGTAGTAGATCGGGCGCTGCACCCCGTCCCGTTCTACTGTGATGACGGCGCTTACTGCATGGGGTGTGGCGGCCAGGTAAAGCAAGAGGACCTCTCCTACTCTGGGCGTGGTCAAGACCGGGGGTCTTGACAAATATAGTTTAAGCTCTTTGAAAGAGCTGGTGCCTTCATCTGTCCAAGTGAAACCGTCGTGCTTCCGGAGCGCCTTGAAGAAGGGTAGGCCGCGTTCCCCGAGCCGCGAGATGAAACGACTTAAGGCCGCCATCCTCCCAGTCAGGGACTGGACCTCCCGAGTGCAAGTCGGTGGTCGCATGTTCTCGATGGCTTCTATCTTCTCTGGGTTGGCCCCGATTCCTTGTGGGCCGATCATGTATCCGAGCACCTTGCGGCTTTGACCCGAACACACATTTTTCCGGTTTAACTTTATTCGATGCTTGTTGAGGTTATGAAAAGTCTCCTCTAGATCGGATACATGGTCGGAGGCCATTTTGCTCTTGACGACTATGTCGTCTACATACACTTCCAGGTTTCGACCTATTTGGTTCGAGAAGGTTTTCTGCATAAGGCGCTGGAAGGTCGCTCCAGCGTTCCTTAGACCGAAGGACATGGTCGTGTAGCGAATGTGCCAAACGGGCGTGATGAAGGAAGTTTTCTCCTCGCCGTCGGGCGATATGCCGATCTGGTGATAGCCTGAGTAGGCGCCCGAAAGCTCATCGCCTCGGAGCCGGCCGTCGCGTCGACCAACCGGGTCTATCCGAGGTAGCGGAAATTGTCCTTCGGGCATGCGGCATTCAGCCGTGTGATCGACACATGCGCCACTTGCCTCCTTTCTTCATCACGATGACTGGGTTGGCCAACCAATCGGAATGGTCGACCTCCCGAATGAAACCGGCTTTGAGGAGCTTGTCCAGTTCCTCTCTGATGATGGCTTGCTTCTCCGGGGAGAAGCGCCTGAGCTTCTGCCCGCCGCAGGCTTTTGTCGCCGAATCAGCTAGCTTTGTGCTCGACGACCTCCCTTGGGACTCCGGGCATGTCGGACGGTTCCCAGGCGAACGTGTCCGCGCTTCTCCGGAGGAAGGTCACGAGCTCGAGTTCCTATTTAGGATCTAGGGAAGCCCCCACGTGCACGACCTTGTCTGGCTTTGCGTCGCACAACGGGATGGCCTTGGTTTCTCCCCCAGCTTGGAGGCTAGCCTTGGGCCGGGAACTCCTCGGCTCTTGCTCGGGCCCGCGTTGGGGCAGTTGACCGACCATGTCCAACGCCCTCTCGTCGCAGTTCAGAGCTGCTTTTGGGCTTCCCTTGATCGTGATCACGCCGCCGGGGCCGGGGACCTTCAAGCATTGGTACCCGTGATGAGTGGCGGCCATGAATTTGGCGAGCGCTGGTCGGCCCAGGATGGCGTTATGGCGACTGAAATCGACCACTTCGAGCGTGATTAGCTCCGTTCGGAAGTTGCTCGGATTGCCGAACGTTATCGGGCAGACGATCTGGCGAGTGGCCTGACCGACGTTCGGTACTATCCGTAGAACGGACCACCAGGCTTTTGATCTTGGAGCGAGGATCTCGCATCTCGCCCAAGACCCTGGCAGATATCAGTCCAGGGAGCTTCCGCAATCCACAAGGACCCGACTCATCGCGGTGTTGCAGGTCGTTGGGCTAACGACCATCGGAAGCCTTTGGGGTTTCGTCATCCCCAGAGGGCGCTGTCCTTGGAGAAGGTGATCGGCAGCTCGGACCACTTGAGCTGCTGAACAGGAGGCTTCCCCTGAGTGACACGGAGTACCTCGCGCGCGGCCTCCTTTAACTCCCGACGCGACCCATAGGCGGCGGAGCCCCCGAATATCACGGCGATGTGGTTTCTCGGCTCTTGGTACTCCATGTCGGTGTCTTGCTCCTCGGCGGGCTTCTTGCCCTTGACGTCTCCTTCCATCTCGGGGAGCGTGGGCATGGGACCCTTACCATTGTAGAACTGCTCCAGGCGGGAGGCCCACGTTCTGCAATTCCGCAGGTCGTGCCCATGCGCCTGGTGGAGCGGGCAGAAGTAGGCACTAGCCCGCCCGCGTTGGTCGCCGCGCTCTTGGTCGCCCCGGTTCTGCTCGTTGTTCCGCTGAACCGGTCGACCCTTTCCTTTTGGGGCCCCCCCTATACGACTGCGAGGTCGGCCGTTGTCTTTCGATGGCTGCCACCACGCCGGAGACGGAGGATTTTTTCTTCTTTTTGATTTTTTTCTCGATCGAGCTTACGCTCTTTCGGCTTGATGCCCCTTCGAGCCCGGGCTGAGGGGGCAGCTTTCCCTCGTCTAGCAGCTTCTTCCATTGGACGGCCTCGTCCGCGTTGGCGTAACGATCGACCATGCGAACAGCTCGTTGGCTGTGATGTCCGGTGGATTTCGAGGTCCCGAGTAAAGCGTCGTCTCGGACCCCGAACTTGAAAGCCGGACGACCGCCTCATCCGAGATGCTCGGGATGGAATTGCGCACTTGCATGAAGCGCTGGCCAGCTGGCGCAGGAGTCTCGCCCTCGTGCATGTCAGACGCTCAAGGTCGCGCTCCTTCCCGGCGGGCGTAGCGACTCACGAAGTTGGCTCGGAGAGTCTTTGCTCGGTGGGCCAGGACCGGATCGAAGTTCTCCTTCTCGTTGAATAGCCACGTCCGAGCCGCCCGCCCAGGATCAGGCGTAAAGTTGGCCATCACCCTTTCATCACCCCGGCAGCCTAAAATGGCCGTGGTGTAGATCGAGAGAAACTCGTCGGTTCTCGAGTCCCGTCGAATCTCGATGTGGCCGGCTTAAACCTTGTCGGCCAGTCACTCGTCGCATGACGTCGCGAACGCCTGCACCGAACACGGATCGTCGGGCGATCACCACGAAGCGCCGCGGTCGGGCGATCCCCACCACCGAGCCCGAGGTTAGTGGGCCCAGCGAGAAAGTCTCCCTACGCTTTGTAGGATGGGGAGTGGCCGATGAGGAATGTTCGGCCCGGTTACGCCTGTGGCTCAGATTCCGCTGGTCCCGAGGAGCCCCTGAATTGCTCCGGTGCCCTCCCGAGCCCGTCGCCAAGGCCGATCCTCTGGGTGTGGCTGCGTGAGTCATCGGGGTGGCGGCGCTCGGACGCCCGGCGGCGGCGTTCCAGGAATTGCTCTGGGCGTCCCTTTCCCGGGAGGCCTCCGCCGCCCTTATGTCTGTAGCGATTTCCTCGAGGTCGTCGGCCACGGCCGCGCCCATGGCTTCCAGGTCGACCTTCTCAGAAACTCTCTCGAGGTTGCGCACCACCGTGGCCAGGGCTTGAAGGCGTTCCCGCTTGGGGAACGCGGGTGACGAGCCTCGTTCGTCGTCGACGGGCTCCGGAGTCCCGACGCTGCGGAAATTCTCGCGAACTTCGCCCTGGTCTTGTCGGGCCAGGCCACCTCGGACTTGCCGGCGTAAGTCGGGTCGTCCGATTCAGGGATGCCTGCAGGTGCTCTTTGGCCGCCAGAGCGGTGAAGACGCCGCTCACCGGGATTTGCTCCGGCATTTCCATCCTCTTCCGCAACGAAGGCGTTACGGGATTGGACGGATCGCGAGGGGACATCACGGTGTCTCCCGTGAAGCGGTCCCTGGTCGAGCTCGTAGAGGTCGGGATGTCCGGACCATCGTAGAGCCGTCGTACTTCGCCGTCCGAGAGAGGCGTCGAGCCGAGCGAAAGAATCGCCTCGGCAGTGGCCGCTTCCAGGAAAAGCTCCTGGAACCGTCTTGATTCTTAATGCGGCGACGTCGCCGCCCCATTGTCGAAGAACCGCTTGTCCTCTTCCTCGATCTCGGGCGAGCCCTGGTGGTTCTGGATTCGACATTCTTGAGATTCCTCACGAAAGGAAAGTCGGTCCCCACGGACGGCGCCCGGTATCGACGATTGGGGAGCAGGCCCCGCCGAGCTTACTTGTTGGTGGAGGGACCAAGCGTGACCCCTTCTTACGTGAGGGATTACTCGAGGAACGACTCACCAGATTTCAACGAGCGTGGACACGGCTTACCCTGGTTCGGGCCTCTCAGAAAGAGATAATAGCCCTACTCCGGCTCTCTCGTTTACTCTTGCAATGTGTCGGAGTCTTACAGTCTGTGCGTGGTATGTTGCTGTTCTGTGTCCCCCTCACGATGGGGACGCTTTTATAGCTTACAAAGGATCGAACTCCACGACCCCACTACCGCACGCGTTTGGACCTCGCCCAAACGTGGCAACCGGTGGATCCTATCTTTCCGCCACGCTCCCACGGAAACGTAGCAGACCCAACGGAAGTTACGCTCGGGTGGTTATTCCCACCGACCCGAGACCACGTAAGGTCGGCCGATGGCCGACACCGAGCTCGAATCGATCGAATACGATGCATTCTTGGTCCCACCGAGCCCGAGCTCGGAACCGGCCGAATGCGTAGCCCTCCGACTCGATTAGACAATCCAGGGTAACGACCTCCTGGTAGCTCGGGCGGGAGCGAGCTTGGTCGTTGGTGGCATCCGAGGTAATTTATGGAAATTACCCGACCCCCCGACAATTTGGTAGGCCAAAAAAAATCAATCAATTTTTGCCAAAAATCGACCAATCGATAGAATTTTTTGGCAGCCAATTTTTTGAGTGATTTTCGTCAATTTTCACCGATTTATGTCACATAAATTTTTTGAATTTGATAGATTTACCGGCTGGTTTCGAATATCGAACCGACTCGATACGTTTTGACGATTTTGTGAACCTTGAATGTGAGTGCTGAGGGAGTGAAGGATGGGGAGGGTGGCTTGCTTCGAGCACCGGTCAGGAAGAAGAAGACGCACACGACAAGATGCTTTTTGGTGACGTTGGTTTAGTTTATTGAGATGAGTTGAATCTCTTATGATGTCTTTTATTAATAGAGATAAGATTAATTTTATTGAGATAAGAATAATATGGTAGTTAATTTGTTTGTTATGTGATTTTTTTGTTAGAGATCTTTTAGGGGGTGGAAGTGGGATTTAAGCATACGTGGATGGAGATCGAGAGGAAAAAGAAAGCATCTTGGGGGGCGCCTATAAGCACCTGAGGCATCGTCGTTGTCCGTGACGACCATGGAGCAGCCGGTTTCCGCGAAGCCGTCGACGGCGGCGAAGCCATCGACGGAGGAATGTGGGGCTGACGGGGTTCCGGTGGCGTGCACCGCTACTCGGACGCGCACGGCTGCGGCTACAAGAGCGCCGGGCGGGAGCAGATCGCCAGGCATAACCCGCTCGTCATTGCCGACAAGATCGTCAGGATTTGAGCAAGCTACGAGTCACACTGCATGGTACAACTTGATTTATATTCTTCATAGGATCAGTGTTCAAATGGTCCCAAACGATCGTAGTATGTGTTATGGTAATTAAGGTTCGAGGTCCTAGATAGCCGTCTTCTCGGTTATCTGTGAACTGCATGTGCGGTGCTTTCCACGCCGGCTGGGAAACAGAAAAACGTCTTCTGAAAGAAAAGCTAAATAAGGGAAAATCCATATAATTCTGTCTTGTTTTTTTTTTTTCTTCTTTCTCTCTCAAGAACGTACATGGAAAAGCTTTGCGTGCCATTCATTAAAAAGAAAGAAAGGTCTTGCAATAACGTATCATCTGGATGTTTTTGTTTTATCTAACATCCAAAGTTTAAACCGTTGGATACCTCACCTGGATATTACCGAACCGTTAGATCAAATCATAGGATCGGATATAATCGATACTCCCGAATCTTAACAATGATCCAATGGTCCTAGATTTGAGTGATTTCAACAGTAAAAACATCCGGATGATGTTTATCAAATCTCTACAAAAATTGAAGAGCTCAGATAAGGCAAGCGATTTTGCAAGTGCACATAGCGGTGAGTTACGGAAAAATATCCTCACAAGTCGCATCTATTCCTTTCTCCCTCCCTTCTATTGAGTTAGGATTTAATAGTGAAATGCAATTGCAATACTAAATCAGTACATGGAGCACATTACATTTTTTTCTTCATATTAAGACATTATGCGAGTTATATATTGTCCAAATTGATCACTGTGCGCAATAATGACATGTGAAAAGACGCTAGTATACTCTCTACCATATAGCATACAACGCTTCTCGGAATGAAAATATTTCCAGACGATGCATTTTATGAAGAAACTAAAGTACAGAAATTGCTCCGCAATATGCGGTTTAAACTAATTGTATCGGGCGTTGCTTCGTGTGTGCACCCCAACTCCGCCTCTAATTTTGAGATTGCAATCTCTAACTCCGAGGTGGGCCCCACCAGTCGCCCATCGCCCTGGTGATATCTCATGTATGTTTCGGTACAATTTTTGGTTTTCTGCTATATCATCGGCGTGTAAGACAACAATCGGATCAGATGTGTGAAACATTTTTCTTCGACAAACAGTAAAAAAATGTTTCATACATTAAAAAATTATTTCGTACGTTTAAAAAAAAATGTTTTTCAAAAAAATATTACACGGCGTCCGAAAAAAATACAAAAATCAACGTCCGGGCTGCATCCTAGTGATATCTCATGTGTTCCGCTACAATTTTTGGTTTTCCCAACCCGTGTGCAAGACAGAAATACAACCTACTTCCTATTCCATTACAGAATCGGCTTCCTTGAAAAAACAACCTTCCTTTGTTTCCGCTTCAAAACACCTCTTAAACCCTAGCTTTCTTCGTGTCTCCAAAGAAGGCAAGAAACCCCTTGGGAAATCTCCCCGTAGCTTGAGAGAGGCGGCGGCGGAGTGCGTCGGAGACAAGGGGAGATGCCGAATACGGCGGAGGCGATCGACCTCGAGCTGCGCCTCGGCCCGCCTTCTATCTCGCCGTGTTGTGCAGGCTCACGTGCCACCCAAGATCCGAAGAGGGGTGGCACGGCGGTCTGCCTCGACCTAGTCCTTTCCGCAGATCCGTCGAAGCTCGTCGTGCAAAAGTCGACGATTGATCATGTCAAATCCGAGCAGCCTCTCCGAACGGCAGATCTTGGAGTTTCTACCGACTCGAGAAAGCGCGCGAGAAACCAGGAAACGGAAGCTTCGGAGTCAACGAGCGATCATGTCAAAACCGAGAAGCCGGGTGCAGAGGTGCCAGCGCCGGTGAGGGACAGCCTGCGCCCACCCACGTCGCACCATCGAGCCGCCGGCGCCGCGGAGCCGACGTGGCGCCTGTGCTTCGAGCTCTTTCGTCGCCATGACCTCCCCGAGGACTCGCCACTGCACTTTGTGGAGGAGAAGCTCTTGCAGCCGTCGGACGTGAGCTCGCAGCAGGCCCGCTTCCTCATCTCGTCCAATGCCTCCGACCGCCTCCGCGCCTTCCTCTCAACCAAGGAGCTCGCGGCATGCGGCCTCGATAGCACCGAGCGTCGCAGGGCGAAGCCTAATGTAGTGCAATACGAGAAAGGAGACGGCGGCAAGAAGAAAAGGGCGAGCGCGACGAGGTACGTCGGGGTTCCGGTGTCGGTGTACCAGCACGGTGGGGAATGGAAGGTGTCGGAGCTGAGGCTGAACAGGTTCCGCACCAGCCATGCCACCGTGATCAACGGCATGGGCTACATGGAATTCATTGCGCGCAGCTGCTTGGAGAAGGAAGACCGCGTTGAGGTGTGGGCGTTCCGGCGGCCGCCTGATCGTCACCTATGTTTTGTCATTGCCAAGAGGGATCACAACGAAGCGGCCGGTCAGTGAACTACTAATAATATGCTAAGAATTAAGTCATTTCATGGCAGTATAATAGTATCAAATTTTACATTGAGATATATAATAGTATCAAAGGTTAAAATAATATTAAAAGGTGCACCTCTCGGTACTACCCTGATGCAAATTTAATGAGTGAACTCTTGATACTATTTCAATGTAAAATTTGGTATTACCTCTTAAGAATGGTAAAATAAAATAATGATCACGGTTGGGACTGTTTGGCATGTTTTTATAATAGAATGCCTTCTGATGGAACTTATGCTATCATTTTTTTTCATCTGTCATTGGTTACACACTTGGGACTGTATTGCAGAGTAGAGAGAGGGAAACGGAGAAGTTCTTACACCGGGGAGCCATGCTGATGGAGCGGGTTGCAGTTGGAGCGATGAACGCAAAGCAAGGATGGAGGCCAACGACTCGTCGGATCCTGAAGCAGGAGTATCTCGATGCAGCTGGCAAATGAGACCTCCTTTCCGACGTGTGCTGGATGAAGCGGTGAAAAAGGGTTCAGTACCTTAATTGCTTTCGCCTCAGGAGCTTAATTGCTTTCGCCTCAGGAGCTTCGCGAACTGCAGTTTTTTATTTTATTTTTTCTTGCTGCTGGTAGGGACTCTGCATTAGGAATCTTATCATCATGTTATGTTAGTCAGGAGGAAAGTTGATCCAGCGTGCAAAACAACGTAGTTCTAGTTCCTTTGGTTGGGTGTTTTGATTCTAGTTTTCAATCTCTAGTTGAGACTTAAGAGGCGATGGACCATTAATTAATTAATTCGTGTGTGCCAACAAAACATGTGGTGTACTATCTTAGGTTTGTGACTCGCAAGGTGCATTCCGTTAATTGGTTGTACGTATCCACGTTGAAGTAGTGGCACTTCACAGAAATATAGCGTGCAGTCCAGCGCTTTTCCACACCAGCCGCCCGAAACTATCGTGCACGTGGATGCGGATCCAGAAAAATAAGTTGAGTTATTAGCGTTGTAAAACTCTCTTGTATCAACCACGACGCATGGGTAAAATATCAAGCATTTAAATATGGAGCATATACATATACTCCCTCTGTCCCACAAAGAGTGCATTTCTAGGATTTTTAAGACAGATTAGTGTGCAAGGTAAATGACCAATGTGACCCTCATTACTCCATACACAAGCATGTTGGTGCTTCGGTTTCCACAAGCACTTAAATGAGCATGCATACACTTACAGCTGGGCCCTACGGACTAGAAATGCACTCTTTGTGGGACAAAATTTGAACACTAGAAATGCACTCTTTGTGGGACAGAGGGAGTAGGCTGGAGAAAAAACTGTTATCTTTTTATTAAATTAATTCTATTGTAACACCAAAACAAATTAATATGTTCCCTGAACAACAAAACAAATTATAACACCAACTAAGTTTAAAACCGCCGACACCAAAAACCACTAGGGCTTACATTATAACTCCAAGTAAGCTTGAACAAAGCTCAAACTTAGTAGCAGGAACTGGCTCTATCATCATGTCAGAGGATTATCATGTGTACTGATATTGCATACCTTAATGTTACCTTGAGCAATAACATCACGAATATAATGATACCTAATATCAATTTGCTTTGTTCTATCATGAAACATTTGATCATTTGTAAGGCATATGGCACTTTGACTGTCACAAAATATAGTAATGCAAGACTTAACTCCACAAAGCTTAGCGAACAAACCTCTCAACCAAATAGCTTATTTACATGCTTCAGAAAATGGCCACGTACTCAGCTTCGGTGGGGGATAAAGCAACAGTAGCCTGCAAACTTGCTTTCCAACTAACGACACCAAAACATGAGGTGTATCTCAGGTTTGTGACTCGCAAGGTGCATTCCGCTAATTAGTTGAACGTATCCACGTTGAAGTACTGGCACTTCACGGAAATATAGCATGCAGCCCAGCGGCTTCCCACACCAGCCGCCCGAAACTATCGTGCACGTGGATGCGGATCCAGAAAAATAAGTTGTTATTAGTGTTGTAAAACTCTTGTATCAACCACGATGCATCGGTAAAATATCAGGCATTTAAATATGGAGCATATACATATAGGCACGTACATACAGGGAGAAAAAACCGTTATCTTTTTATTAAATTAATTCTATTGTAACACCAAAACAAATTAATATGTTCCCTGAACAACAAAACAAATTATAACACCAACTAAGTTTAAAACCGCCGACACCAAAAACCACTAGGGCTTACATTATAACTCCAAGCTTGAACAAAGCTCAAACTTAGTAGCAGGAATTGGCTCTATCATCATATCAGCAGGATTATCATGTGTACTGATCTTGCATACCTTAATGTTACCTTGAGCAATAACATCACGAATATAATGATACCTAATATCAATGTACTTTGTTCTCTCATGAAACATTTGATCCTTTGTAAGGCATATGGCACTTTGACTGTCACAAAATATAGTAATGCAAGACTTAACTCCACAAGGCTTAGCATACAAACCTCTCAGCCAAATAGCTTCTTTACATGCTTCAGAAATGGCCATGTACTCAGCTTCGGTAGTGGATAAAGCAACAGTAGCATGCAAACTTGCTTTCCAACTAACGGCATCAAAACATGCGGTGTATCTCAGGTTTGTGACTCGCAAGGTGCATTCCGTTAATTGGTTGTACGTATCCACATTGAAGTACTGGCACTTCACGAAAATATAGCGTGCAGCCCAGCGGCTTCCCACACCAGCCGCCTGAAACTATCGTGCACATGGATGCGGATCCAGAAGAATAAGTTGTTATTAGTGTTGTAAAACTCTTGTATCAACCACGATGCATCGGTAAAATATCAAGCATTTAAATATGGAGCATATACATATAGGCACGTACATACAGAGAGAAAAAACTGTTATCTTTTTATTAAATTAATTCTATTGTAACACCAAAACAAATTAATATGTTCCCTGAACAACAAAACAAATTATAACATCAACTAAGTTTAAAACCGCCGAAACCAAAAACCACTAGGGCTTACATTATAACTCCAAGTAAGCTTGAGCAAAGCTCAAACTTAGTAGCAAGAACTGGCTCTATCATCATATCAGCAGGATTATCATGTGTACTGATCTTGCATACCTTAATGTTACCTTGAGCAATAACATCACGAATATAATAATACCTAATATCAATGTGCTTTGTTCTCTCATGAAACATTTAATCCTTTGTAAGGTATATGGCACTTTGACTGTCACAAAATATAGTAATGCAAGACTTAACTCCACAAAGCTTAGCATACAAACCTCTCAGCCAAATAGCTTCTTTATATGCTTCAGAAATGGCCATGTACTCAGCTTCGGTGGTGGATAAAGCAATAGTAGCCTGCAAACTTGCTTTCCAACTAACGGCACAACCACCAATGGTGAAAACATAACCAATGAGAGACCTTCTCTTATCCAAGTCACCAGCATAATCAGAGTCAACATAACCAATAAGTCCATCTCTAGATTTTTTGAACTGCAAACAAGCATTAGAAGTTTCACGCATATACTTGAAAATCCATTGTATGGCCTGTGATGTTCTTTACCAGGATTAGTCATGTATCTACTATCAACACTCATTGCATGAGATAGATCAGGACAAGAATAGACCATGGCATACATAAGTGAACCAATAGCACTGGAATAAGGAACTCTAGACATGTACTCAATTTCATCATCAGAATCAGGACATTGAGAAAAAGACAATCTGAAATGGGTAGCCAAAGGAGTACTCACTGGTTTTGCCTCATGCATATTAAAGCGATGAAGGACTTTCTCAATGTAACCTTCCTGGCTAAGATACAACAAGCCAGACATTCTGTCCTTGATAATTTCCATACAAAGAATCTTCTTTGCTGCCCCTAAGTCCTTTATGTCAAATTCATTACTTAAGTGTGCCTTTAATTTGCTATCTCTGACTTGTCCTTTACAGCAATCGACATCTCATCAATATAAAGAAGCAAATATACAGCCGACCCATTGACAAATTTCATATATATACAGTTATCAAATTTGGACCTCGTAAAACTGTGTGAAAGCATAAATAAGCCAAACCTTTTGTGCCATTGGTTGGGATACTGCTTTAATCATAAAGCGACTTCTTTAATCTGCAAATAAGGTTCTCTTTTCTATGAACAATAAAACCCTCAGGTTGGTCCATATAGATGCCTTCCTCCAATTCCCTATGTAAGAATGCATTTTTAACATCTAATTGCTCAAGTTCATAATCATGCATAGCTACAATACTGAGGAGAGTACGTATTGAACTATGCTTTACAACAGGGGAAAAGACATCATTGTAATCAATACCTGAAATCTGACTGAAGCCTTTAGCAACTAACCTTGTCGGTTTAGTGGGAGACCTTCCTTCCTTTTGAAGATCTATTTGCAGTGAACGGTCTTCTTCTTCTTTTGGCAACTAGACTAACTCCCAAGTGGCATTCTTCTCAAGTGACTCCATCTCATCTTGCATCGCAATCATCTAGTTATTATGATCTACATAAATAATTGCTTCGATGTAAGTTGAAGTTTATGCATTAGTTTCAATCACATCTAAACAACTCAAAGCATAAGCGACAAAGTTGCATTATGAAATTAGCCTAGTAGGCGAAACAATATTCCTCCTTAGCCTATCAACTGCAATGGAGCGTTGTGGAGGCTGCTCAACTAAAAAAGAATGCTCTAGAGCAGATGATTCATTAGCAAAAGGTAAAATTTCATCAACCTGTGCATCTTGGACAGCAATGTTTTCTTTGTCCGGTGTATGTTATCCATCAGCCAAATGCTCCACCTGCACACTTATTCTTTGCTGTCCTTCATTAGGAGCATTTGTTAATATTTTTTTTTGTAACATAACAGATTTGTTAAATACAACATTTCTACTAATCAAATTTTTTTCAGTTTCAGATTTCCACAACTTATAACCTTTTACACCAGAACAATAACCAAGAAAAATGCAATTTGTAGCTCAATTAGAAAACCCTCAATTGGACCTTTTGCCCCGCTCCGCTCCGGCCCAAGCCTCCCAGCGACGTGCCTCTGCTACATTTTGCCAGACCCGGCCTTCATTTGGATCATATATCAACATTAATGATCAGGAGCATCACACACTAATATTATTTGAGTTTATAGAATAAACTCTTATATATATAGTACACTACTAGGGATTATGTATAAGGTTGTCACGTAACTCAGACTGATACACTTGAGATCCGCTCCTACGTGCACATCACCCGCCCGCAGCTCGATCCACCAGTTACGGCACATCACACGTTAGCAATGGCGCTGAAGCGGTAGTGCCCTGATGGCGAAACAGTGGCCGGCACCGGCGCCATGTGCGTCAGTGGCTACGGATTCTTCGGCACTGCCTCCACCAACAACATTTACTCCAAGTGCTTCCGGGAGGACGTCTTCAGCATCGTCAACACCACGACCACCCAGGAGAAGAACGTCGGGTGCGTGACGAGCGTCTTAATTCGCCGCTAGCGCTGCTTCCAGCGCACCGCCGGAGAAGAAGGCCAAGACATGCGTCACCATTACGTCATCCTCTGATGGTGCTGCTATGATTGAGTTGCCGTCGTTGTTGCCCTTGGCGGCCGTGGAGCAACCGGCTACCGCGAAACCACCAACGGTGGCGAACCGGTGCGTGACGTGCTGGACGAAGGTTGCTGGTGTGGGGGCACATTCTGCGGCGTGCACCGCTACTTTGAAGCGCATGTATGTGGCTTCGACTACACGAGCGGCGGGCAGGAGCAGAACCCGCTCAAAGATCAGCAGGATTTGAAGCGCGTGTTCACTTCCTCTCAAGATGAGTAATCATCCATTAATGCATCTATCCACTAGGACGAACAAAAATCAAGGATAGTTCGAGGATTTTCCTCTTGTTCTTGTCTTAATTTCATGAATCCTGGTTGCGGCATGTGTATGTACAGCACTAGCTACTTCGCCGTGATGGTAATATCCTTGCCATCGATGTATGATCTGTGCAGTGTGTAACCTTCGAAAGAACAACTCATTCTCCATGTCGTTTCTCTCTGCATCGCAGCCCAGCACCGATGGAGATCGATCGATCGGTTGTTGCCTCCGCAGTTCAAGTATCTTGCGTGCTACGCTTTCGTTTTCATTGATGGATTGTCGTGCCCGAATCTTCGCACAAGAGTTAAGCATGGTGTACAGTGCCCCGTTCAGACACTGAAATTTCTCTCTAGTTCCTGTACGAATTGAACCATTTCATGCAAAATTCCAATGTTACAAATCAGATACCCATTTTTGCATAGCTAAAATCGCACCGATTTATGCATAACCAGTCCAGTTTAGAGACGAGCAAGACACGTAGCCGTGTTCAAACATCCGAAAATTTTGCATTTGTAGCCCCTTACAATGGCAATCAGGTTTGACAGGCACAAATAGTAGCCATCCGTATCCATGCTTGTCAGGCAATTTTTTTTGCTCGCTGGCACACCCGCCACCCGCAACGGTCAGAATTTTTCGTCCATACCAGTTCGTCGCCCGCAAGTACCCACTGCCCGCTGGTGCTCGTATGCCCGTCAATGGAATACTCAAATCTTGGAACAAAGACGTAAGGAAACCAACATAAAAAGGGAAAATAAGCGTGCATAATTTATTACGACGGAAGTTCTTTTATATATAATAATACATAAAACAAAAGTAAACCAACAGTGGAACCTTTTCATTTCGCAGTGTGCCAATTAAACCCAGTATTGAAAAGATGAGAAAGTTGCCTAGGGGGAGGGGTGAATAGGCGATTTAAAAAATAAACTAACTTCGTCGCAGCGGAAAGAGTATCGGAACTTCCGGTGTTGGATCGGAACTTCCGATTTAATCGGAACTTTCGATTTAATCGGAACTTCCGATACCAGTTTGGAATGTCCGATCGACTTTTGACACGAACAATTAACAACTGAAAATAATGAACTTGAGAAGCAATCTGAGAAGGTTAGATCAAAGTAATAAGGAAACAAGCTTAAGTAAAGTAAATGTAATGACACGGATTTGTTCCCGGAGTTCGGATTCTTGAGGGAATCCTACGTCTTCGTTGAGGAGGCTCCAAAGAGCCGGTTCTTTTCCAACCCTTTCCTCCCAAACCTCGGTCGCACTTGAGGCTTGGTTTCACTATTGGTTCCTTTCCTTTCGGAGGCGGAGCCGGCCTTCACAAACTTCTCACGGCGTCCCACAATCCTTGGGAGCTCGTGAGTGACGCCTAACCGTCTAGGAGTCCTTCAACCTCCAAGAGTAACAAATGCACCGTTGATCGATCTTGGAGGAACACTTTAATGCTCGAGATGAATGACACTTGCTCTTTAATCAAACTCTAGATCTCACTTCTAGTCCTCACTCTCTAGATGATCCCTAAGATCAAAGAGGAGGACTCAAGAGAAAGCTAGAAAGTGCTCAAGGTGCTCTAGAGTTCTGCCAACATGAGTGTGTAACCTTCAAATGAGAGAGGAGTGGGGGTATTTATAAATTCTTGCAAAAACTAGCCGTTATACACCCACTCAGCTGCATATCGGAACTTCCGATGTCAACATCGGAATGTCCGATATGTGCAAACTTTCAGAACTCGAGCGCACTTCAACGGTCGAAAAAGGTGCATCGGAACTTCCGATGCTTGCATCGGAACTTCCGATGTTCCCAGAAAGCACTTTGACAAATGCTTCTAAGTCCATATCGGACTGTCCGATATAAACATCGGAACTTCCGACTTAACATCGGAATGTCCGATCTAAAATATCGGAATGTCCGATAATTCCAGAGAGCTCCCTTTTTCAGGTTTGAACACATCGGAACTTCCGATGTCAAATATCGGAACTTCCGATATTTACAGAGAGCACCCTAGAAAGCTTCAACAACGTATCGGAACTTCCGATCGAAAATATCAGAACTTCCGATACATCTTCCACGCATCGGACTAAAGTAAGCATGCACATCGGAATGTCCGGCAACATCGGAACTTCCGGTGTAATATCAGAATGTCCGACTTGAACCTAGTTAAAAACACATTCCGATGCATGCGCGGTGACTTAGGGTCTCAACAAGAATTAAAGTAACATTCATCTGAGCATAGAGACTATCCTAGATCATTTACGATGCATCCCCCTTAATAGTACGGCATTCCTACGACACAAAACATAGAAAATAAGAATACAATGCCGTTTTACTCGCTTATATTCGTTTGAGGGTATCCTTCGCATGTAGAAGATCTCACATTGAACCTTTTACCTGCTCACAAGCTCATTGAAGACATTAGTCCCTTTTTAATCGTTTGTCATTAATCAACCAAAAACAATTTAGGGGCCTAGATGCACTTTCAAGTATTCCGCAGGCAACTAACAAGGCGAACCTTAGAAAGCATCATCGCTATTAAACCCATTTCCTACGTCAAAATAAGCGTCTTCGGGAATACCTGATTCTTCACCTAAAAACAACATTAAGAGCAAGTTGAGTACAAAAGTATTCGCAAGACTTTTACAATCCTAATATATGTAGGCTGAATCAAATAAAAGGATGATACGTTTATTTTACATAAATCTGAATTGAATTGTAAATATTGAATAGTAAATTGAAAGCATAATTGAAATAGAAATAATTTGATGAGTATATAAAATAATAAGTAAGAAATAACAAAAATGTAATAATTGACTCACAGCCCTTCGTGAGCAATAAACCGTCCAACGCCATTATATGGCAACATTTAAATAAGATACAATGAAAATTAACAAGATTATTCAGTTCCATACCATCTAACTCGTTTGTATGAAAATGAAAAACATCTAACTATGTGATGACTTTACCAAGTGCTAATGACTGCGAGTGCGGCTAATTGATTAGTTTTAACTCTGCAGAGGTGTACATCTTTACTCACAAGATATGATCATCTCTTTTTTGCAAAACTATTTAACACTCTTCCTTTGGTATGTCACAAGAAGATCATACATAATCGTTACATTACTCATATCTAACTTTGCACTAGCTCAGTGATGTCAAACCCTTGCTATGGAGGCAGAAATAAACATTCACATAAAACATAATAATCTTGAGCTCATATAAATCAATAACCGTTTCTCCCATAGCAAAGCGTACACCGTTGCACCGATATGCATTTACCCACAAGTCTATGTGGAAGCCCCTTATAAGAAAACCTACCTGAAATGTTTGTGCTACTTCAGTCTTCCAATATGCAAAGCTAGTTTTAAATAACTTAATAGATTAATGCCATCTCATACCAGCCCTCATGGTTGTACGGTTATCTTGGCTGAAAACAATACAATAGTTCGGTCAAGTTAATGATCGCACAACCAGCTATTGCCAGTAACTCGCCCATGTCAAAATCATAGTTTATTTTTATTTTTACCAAAATCTCAGTATCCTTTATTGTCATATACAACCTTTTTAAATTTCATAAAAACACATATTTCTTTTTTTTTAACAGTCAGTTTCTAAAGCATGGCTAAACATGTACACTTTTTAATCGAGTATACCCAGCCTATCATCATAAGTCTATTCATCAGCTAGGGTTATCATGGTTCATATGTCAATATTGATTAAGGAAATCCATCATTGAGGAATTATAACTACCAGTAACCACAAAATAGGCATTCTTATGAAAAAAAATGCATGCATGCAAATTCTTAATCAATATTTTAAGTGATTATAAAAACTGGGATCAATATGGTCAAAGGGGGTGCTTGCCTTGTTGTGCGTTGAAGTATTCGGGATCGAAATCGTCAACAACAATATTAGCAACATCGGATTCTGCACGTCATTAAATAAAAGCATAGCAAATAACAACTCTTAATAGTAGCAAAAGAAGTCAAATAAAAATTACTACACAAAACAAGTAGGGTTGTGGATTAGAGTTTCGTGATTTTATGTACGAGTGTTTCTTTTACATTGCAATCCTTCTTGTTATTAGTAGTCTGAGGTCGCACAACACATAACACTTGTTCTTATATTTTGCTTTATTTTATTTTATGAAATTCAAGAATCTAAGATTATAAATTTAATCATATCAAATTTCAAATTCAAAAGGCTAAAGTTACTTGTATTAATGTAAATTAGTACATAAAGTACTATAGGATCATTAGCAAATAAAAATTGCATGGTACACCCTAAGTATTTTTACAAAACCATATTCTCTACTATCTAATTATTTTCACAGTATTTAAACAAGTTATGAATTATTGTTTAATTAAAACATTAAAAATAATCATAATTAGAAAATGATACAAACTAACTCAAAAATTAAATTTCTTTACATATTCAGAAAGCTTAAGACACAAGTATTCTAATGAAATTGGTCTCATTTAATTTGGACTTGATTTGCACAAAATTTACATACAACATGTTTCAAACCTATATTTTAAATTTGAATTTTGATTTAAACCAGCGATCAAATTGAAAATATTTTTTTTGCATATTCTAAAACTAGATGATATAACATATTTAGAAACTTGTGTCATTCAATTTGGAATTACGGTTCAAAAGGTATAGCAGTTTGAATCAACTCGGTTTAATTAAATGCAACAATGATAAAAAAAATACGCTTTCCATTAACTGAACGAGCATTCTTCACTTTTGAATCTGGTCACAGATGCTAAGAAGCCGGGGCCACCATTAGCGACCTCACACGGGTGGTGCATTCGACTGGCCAGGCCCGCTTGTCAGTGCGTCACGCGTGAATGCGTGCGGTTGGCGGCCGGGTCCCAGGTGGTAGCAATCCTAGGTAGGGGAAGCAGCTGACGAGCTCACTGATGGCGATCTAGGGCTAGTGGTTGGCAATTGAGAGATCGATAAGCATCACAACATCAAGACATATTAAACGATGGGTTCAAACAGGTTCAATAGTGGTCAGAAAATAGGGCTTGGCAGTGACCGGTGGCGGTCCACAGCCGTGTTTAGTGCAACAATGAACTAGTCTAAATCGACTTTGATTAATGTCTGTTTAAGCATCCTTGGGTCACGAGGAATTAATTTCAGGTCCTCGCCTTGAGAATGGAGCTCCTGAGTTGGCTAGCATCGGTCACCGAAAATGGAGAAGACGGCCGCTGTGGTGGGGAAGCTACGATGGGTAGGGGATGCAATTGATTGAGGCATTTTACTCAGGTATGGATGGAGTTGCTTCGGTTGAAAGTAATTTAAAAACAGTGTGGGGGTAGAGGGAATTGAATGGAGATTTGATCTCGTGGTGTTTCGGTCGGAATTGGAGAAGAGAGTGAAATTTGGGGCTTGGGTTTAGAGATGATGACTGTGAGAGTCATTAAAGTTTGTTAGGCACCTTTATAGAATGCTAAGATGGTGTCCACACGATTTAAACGGGGCTTTGGCCGGCGACTGGTTTCTCGGTTTTGATGGTGGTCAGACAGCAAGAGGCATTGGCGAAATACCTCTGTGGCAGTGGTGTGTCATAGCAGTATGGAGAGGCTTCGAGTAGGGTAAAATTGCGGCAAAAAAAGACACCCGAAGAGGCGGTTCAGTGATCTTTCTTCGGCCAGAGTGGGAGCAAGCAAAGGGATAAGAGAGGTGAGGGGAGAGAGATGACTCTGACATGTGGGGTCGATGGCCCACATGTCAGAGGGAGGGAGAGAAGGAGGCTGAGGAGAGGCGGATACTCATGGGCCCAGGGGTGAAGTGTAGGCCACCTGTCAATTGGTATGCGCATGAGCTGGTCGGTGTAGGCAAATAAATGAAGTGGGTCCCTCATGTCGGTCAAAAAGAGAGATTAAATCAAGCCTTATATCTCAGATAGCCAACATGAAGCATTAAAACGGAAGGACAAATCACATTATTAATTTTTAAAACTTTTTAATAAACATCCTGGATAAGTTCCCTACTTACTATAAAAATTTGAGGTTAAAAATCTTAACATATTAATTACTAAAAATCTAACATGGAGCACTATACAAACTTTTAAATACAGAAAATGATTTAATTCAAGAGTTAATCTAACTTATTAATTTTTAATGATCTCAAGGTACTTTCATAAATATTTTGAGTTTAAATATTAAGTATTTATTTTCTAATAAATCTTTTACTCAATGTTGTAGAATTTCATATTTGAAATAAATAAATTGGAAAGGGCATTAAATTTTATTTTTAACAAAAGTGAAAAGTGGTATAAAGATCATATGGTAAAAATTTTATAAAATTTTATAAAATTACTTCTTTGCTCAGGATCACATCAAGTTAATGAAATATATTACTTCATGGTTAAATGGTTTTACAATGATTTTTGACTACTAAAACAAGTTTCTAGAGGGCTCCATGAATTTTATAATATTTTTGCAGATTTTTCTCTCATTTTTACTTTTTATCTTTTTACCTTTTCACTTTTCATCTTTTTACTTATTCAATTTTAATTACTTTCCAATTGAAGAAATCACCATAAAGACCATTAAATTCAGAAAATACCAGAATAAAACAAATTTATATTTCAAAATTTTATTTTTCTCTTTTATTAAATTTTTTGGGATGTTACACGGACCGGTATAACTGGTATTGACCGGTATCAAAGATGGTACAGTACATAGGGCTACTTCGTATCGGTTTAGGTGTTAAAATGGTACATATCGCCATATCGGTCATACCAGCCAGTATGTACCGGTATTGATAACTATGCCAGGGGCCTTTCCATGCCTTGGCTCCACCTACAAACAGGACAAGGGTACTCTCAAAGGGTGGAGGAGGATGTAGGTGGTGGCGGTGTTCCGGTGGAAGCGTCGCCCTGCACTTCGCCTCTTCCAAGTCCTGGTGGTAGAGACTGGTGAAGGGAACAGTAACACCCCAGTACTTCATGTGCTCAAGATATTACCATAATTTACTTTTTATGACTTTTACCATGACTTTAACTATGATTTCAGCGAGCAACCTTAAACAATTAACACTACTATTAAACAATATCAACAAGAATTTGCATAATGACATGAACAAGAACAGTAACAATATAAATCTTGGAACCATGCTCCCAAGCATGCCCGAGATGACACTCTCGAGAATGCCCAAGTCCTCACGCTTGGGAACGCTTGGATCCACGCGCCCGAGAACACTTGGATCACATGTGTTCGAAAGCAATCTTTACCTTTTGGCAACGATAAAGAACAATGATTTAAAGACAGTTAAATAATCAACTAGACTTCTCAAATAACTTATATCTTCACTACTTTCACATGATCAAGGCGCGGCGGGAGCAAGGGCGAGGGCCAATGAGGGCTTGGAGGTGGAGGCCCGAGTCGCTCGAACTGGGGGGGGGGGGGGGGCGCAGCGGATCGGGGCTTTTGGGGGCAACCAAATGGGGATAGGGGATTTGGGGGTCATTAGATTCGTTAACTCGTTTAACTCACTAACTCGTTAGTTTAACGAGTTCAAAATCCAACTCAACTTGACACGTTAAGAAACGAGTTCGAACCGAGTCGAACTGGGTTTTTGAGTGCTCATTTAACTTGTGAGTTTCGAGTTTTCTTCCACTCTAATTGTTCTTTAATTTTTGACCCTTTCCGATTGAAATTGCAAATATAGTATTCTTCTCGACCACAGAAACACCGTCGTATGTCGCGTTCTCCTACCGTGATAGGTCGCTGATATCGCATCCATCATAATAGACGAGCTACCGTGGTATCTGATCTCGACAATATAGGGTACCGCGGTACCATGCTCGGCAAAACGAGGTACCACGGACTGCGGTACTCGAGCTTAGCAGTACGGGATACCTGGTGTCCAAACTTGACAAATACCTGATATGGTAGATAGTGCAATAAATGATATGTGTTGACTAATAATATTTCTGTAGTTAAAAAGAAGATTAATTTATAATTCCGTTTCGAAGGGAACTAAAAGTGAAAAAATGCAATAAGCCCGAATGTACCGAGGCTTGAGAAGAAAAGGCTGTAGTCCCACTCGACGGCACTCCGCACCCAAAAGTAGAATAAAAAAGCTAAATTCTCCCTCTCTTGCAAGAACAGGTGGAGAGGGGAAGTCGGGAAGAGAAGAGCGAGAAGCCAACACCCTCACCGTCTCGCCCGCAGGTTGTTCCGCAGATCCGATCGATCGAGGCCCCGGCCAATCCTCGCAAGTACGGCTCGATCTGAATTTGCTCTCGCGAATTAATTTTCCAGCTTTAATTTGCCTGTTGTTTCGGTTGTTCTACGTCTGTTTGGTTGTTGTAGAATTTTGTTCGATTGCTTGATGCGTCGTTCTTGGCTGGCTGTGATTTATCTAGGATTGGTTGGTTCGTTGAATCAATAGCTTGCTGCCTCTGTTGCTTGACAATAAGTGATTCGCATGCTTGAGTTTGTTGCGATTCTGATGATGGATGATTGATTGCCTCTGACTTTGGCAGAACCGAAGAGAAAGGACTAGTTAATTGCCTATAAAGGATTAGTTTTCAGATAGGAGAATTCGTCTAGGTAGTTTCTGCCGTGTGGCCTTGCCGAGGTTTCTTGACCAACGTAGCAAGGTGAATTGTTTAGCCGGCAGAATTGGTTCCTTACGATTTTCGCTGCTGTCGATAGGATCTCTTCATTTACTCGAGGAAGATTGGATGATGCCAAGAAAGTGAAGGCGACAAGTTTAAAACTTCTCAGTAAGCATGGAAATTCACCTTTGTGTGGCTTGACGAGCATGGCCATTGATGGTGTTCAGTGCCTCTCTTGACCTCTAAACCATTTGATAGGAACATTGGTGCTGCAGGTTGGGATGAGTTCTTGTCATAGTCAGGACAGTTTCTGCTGTGTTATCGAGCTCAGTTGATCGGATGCTGAGGAGTTGTATCAGCACTATTCTTTATGACCTTACAACCTTATTGACGGGAACAGCCAACTAAATTTGTTCTGTAGGTTGGGATGTGTTCTTGTCATGGTCAGGCCAATTTTGTCATGTAATCATGTTGCGCTCCACAGTTGCAAGAAAAGTAATTGTGATGGACATCTGACTCTTACCTAGCTCCACCTACTTTCTTTACATTTCGTGCACTAGTCATGTTGAATTATTTTTGAAGTTTCTTGATTAATGATTGTCGGTTTATGCTAATGAAGGTGCAATTGGTGCTCTGTAGAATGGCACAAGAGAGCTGGCAAAAGGAGGCAGAGGAGACTGGTGTCCACACACCCGAGGCTCCAATATTGTGCATCAAAAAATGTGGCTTCTTCGGCAGCCGAATGACAGAAAACATGTGTTCAAAGTGTTACAGAGACACCGTTAAGGCCAGGACAGTGGCCACAGTGGCGGAGAAGAAAGCTGTTGTTGCATCGTCTTCCACACCTTCGGCGAAAGAAATCACAGATGGAGGCTCTGCTTCGGTCGTAGATGGGAAGCAAGCAGTGGAGGAGGAGGAGGAACCGAAGCCACCCAGTAACCGGTGCTTGTCGTGCCAGAAGAAGGTCGGGTTGACAGGATTCAAGTGCCGCTGTGGAGGTACCTTCTGCTCAATGCACCGTCATGTAGATTCACACAAATGCTCATTCGACTACAAGCAGGCTGCCAGGGAGCAGATAGCCAAACAAAATCCTCTCGTGAAAGCTGACAAGATGACCAAAATCTGACGGTGATTCTGTAGGAACGCTGCTCGTTTATTTCCTCACGATGTTACTTGATCCGTCAAGCTTACTTCAAAATCACGTGTCGGGGGTTGAATTGTGTCTACATTCTGCTGGAATTTGCTTTGCCAATGAGCGCCTTTGACAAACACCACCAACTGATGTCTGTCACTGGTGTTTGAGCATTGCTCGCTGGGCCATTGCACTGAGTTGGTCACGCCTTCAAGGGCTATATTCTGTCGGTGTTTGTGTGGGAACTTTGATTGGCACACACAGGTGCACCTCTCATGTTTGTAGTACGAATAATGTAAATATTTATTTTTAACGGTGTGCAATTCTACTGATTACATTGTTATGCTCAAGGCTTGCCATGTTTCCGTGGTTATCTGTTGGTGTAAATCATGATAGATTTCGGCGTGTTTTGTGGTTAGATGCTTCTCTGTGGAACTTGATCTTCTGTAGAAATAGTACTCTTTTTTCGCATATTGTGAATCGGAGAGGAGAAATTATCACGTCTTTTTCTGAAAGTTCCACTAATAATTTGCTGCAGAAAAGAAACGCTGTGACAATATTAATATCTCATGACATGTGTGCTACCGACTGCTGTTTATGAAGAAGTCATTGCTTCCAGTTGGGGCGCTGTTTAGAATGGTACAGCTTAACTGTCAATTCCTCCACTTCTGGGCCTGTTTAGAATGTTTTTCTTGGAGAAAAGCTTAAGTGTCTGTGATCTTGCTTTGTTCCTGAACTGAGTACAAAACAGCCACCACTACGAGATGATTCGCTGAAAACAATGAAGCCCTTTGAAAGAATCGGGTTGGCCTAAAGGGGGGTGAATAGGCAACTTTAAAAACTTAAACACTGAACTAAGCAATTAGTTGACAGATAAGAACCGTAAAAACATATTGAGGACCAATTTGCAGAGAACAAGAACAAGAGGCGAAAATAAATGCATAAACAAATAAAACACAGGGACAAGAGAATTTTTTACCGAGATTCAGAGATAAATCCCCTACGTCCCTGTTAGAGCACTTCTTCAGAAGTATTGCTCTACAATCAACTGACAGCTGAAGTTCTAGTTTTGTCACTAATGTAACTCTTTTATCACTCCGGTGAGATGAGTCCCAACCTCTCACAAAGGTAGTGGCCTTCCACAAACACAGTTGGACAGGTCGCACTATGATCACCACCCAGCCGTCTAGGAACAGCTAGTTCCAAGAGTAATAGACTATCCACAAGCCCTGTCTCTTGGTTCACTAGACACTCTGAAACTAGACTGTGCTTCGAGCAATGAAAGAATGAAGGATTTTGTGAACAGAGTTTAAGCTTGGTCTATTTGATTGCTTTGGAGTTTTGGGATGCTAAAATGTTAAAGAGATGAAAAAGTTCTGGTTCTGGTAAACCTTTGAACTGCTTTTATAGGCTACAGAAAGTAAATAGCCGTTATTGGCAAAAAGTAGCCGTTTATCAATGTCAGATTGAAAAGACATGTCAAAATGATTGCATCTGACAAGGTTTGAAAAGGTTTACAATAGACTCAATGCACTCCGGACCGAAATCAGTGAAAATTGCATTTGCGCCGGACCAAAAAGAGTTGGTCTATCGTACACATGGTTCGAGCAAAAACTGGTAGAAGCCAAGAATTGCACGTTTGCACCGAACCCAAAAATATAGTCCGTCGCTGATGGCAAACTTACTGATTTTGATTCTGGTTTCAAGGACAAGTTTCAGTAAGTTTCACGTTTACGACGGACCGAAAAATATGGTCCGTTGTGAACACAGAAATTTGGTCTGTCGTTAACTTCATACGCTCGGTTAAGTTTCAAGGAAACAACTTACTGCGCTGGACCAAGACAGTTGGTCCGTCGTGAATGGTGAGCACTCGGTTTGAGTTCAGATGAAAAGACATTAGCGCCGGATAGAAAAAGGACTTGGTCTGGCGTGAAAGGAAATTTGCTGAACTCACAAAGGGATTGAATATTTTTTCTTTGAACTTTTGAGGGAAAAGAAGTGACCTTTGCTCCAAGTAGTCTTAAGAATTTAACCTATGAACCAAGATACTGAACTTATGCATAATCCCTCTTTATAGTACGACTAAAAACAAAATAAACCTAACTACAAGACTTGAATAAACTTCCAAGTCAAACTAGGAACAAATAACCTTAGCCTTTGTCCTTCTTTCAGAATATTTTTCTACTTCAACAAGGATATAAGAGTTGATCATCAAACACCAAAACCCATAATTTATTTAAATAACCAATTAGAGGGCCTAGATGCTTTCACCCTTCAGTCACAGTACATGTTGTTTTGGATGTTGACAGTTGAGACGGACCTTAAAACACATATTTAATTACTAATTTTTATTATAATATATTTATAAAATCCAATAAAATTATAGTATTCTGAAATTACCTTTTGAGATAAATTTATACACGTGACTTTTATAGATCCAATATAAATATTTAAAAAAAATATGTCGATAGTTAAAATTTCAAGTGTTTCACTGTACATACCTCAAAACCAGGTATATTCGTGAGCGGCGGGAGTACAGAGTATATAATCATTGACGAGCAGACTCCTGCTTAGCTGGTACTTAAAAATAGCTGCAGAAATTGAATCTCCATATGCTTGGATGCATCATCTTCAGAGACTAGTTTAGTGGGTCACCTGCAGAGGAGCCAGTTATTTTCGCCGACGTGCAACCAAGGAAAAGTTGTGCATCTAGACCAAGTTATGCCGGATCCCGGAACCATGTGCATCTCTGCATCTCGGATTTGCATATTCAAATCATCTGTTGGGATACTATATTGCATAAAGCCAATCAAATCTAGATCACTTGCATAGTGGCGGTTCCTATACTCCATGAGGTCATGATGAGAAGCATTGTTTCACTAACTGTAGTCGATTAGTCATCATCTAGCTCTAGTAGTGATTGGTGTGTAGATGTCATGTCAAAAATCGTCTCTCTTTCTCTATTTAAAATCGTAGTGCCGAGGCACCATGATGCTCCATTACAGTATCCTATATAATATAATTATCTGAGGCACCATAATCCCTCAGATAATTGTACTCTCTATATATATGTATATATATAGAGAGAGAGGCTGAAGGCTGATGTATGTGTATCTCCGGTACAAGACTTGTAGAAGTTACCAACCCAAAAATAATGCAACAAATGGACAAGTGAAATCTCTCTCAAGCACAAGTTCGCGCTAATGCCACAGGAACAACTGGAGAAGGGCCAGGACTAGCACGGCAACCGCGGCGACCGGCCCGGTGGATCGCCGGTGGCCCGCCGAGGTGGTGGCGATCTGTATGGTGAAGTTGCACGCGGCGGTGGACGGGTCGGTCTGCGTCGGCACGGCGAGCCCTTGGAAGTCGCAGGCCTCGTCCTTCTGGTTCTGCACCTGGAAGTACATGTTGAAGGCGTAGGAGGCGTTGCCGTTGGAGTCCATGCCGGCGCACGTCGAGCCGTAGCCGAGCGCGGTGCAGTCGGCGAACGTGCACGCGAAGTTGATGTTGTCGGCGAGCTTGCTCGTGTCCTTGGCGTTGGTGTTCACCACGCACCACGTCTTGGACAGGTACTCGACGTCCTTAGCCGGCACGAGCATGGTGTTCTGCCCCTGCCCGGTCGGGTCGACGGGGTATTTGGGCTGGCCGTCGTACCGGAGGATGCCCCAGTGGCGCTCGAAGTTGCCCGGCGCGACGCTCTTGACGTCCTCGTCGAGGAGGCCGAACAGGTACACCTCGATGTACTGGTTCGGCCGGAGCGGCGTCCCGACGTTGGCCGCCAGCCGCTTGAGCAGGCCGCTGTAGAAGCGCTGCGCGTAGGCGACAGTGGCGTGCTTGTCGCCGTTGGTGGGCCAGCCGACCTCGCCGACGATGATGGGCATGTCGCCGTGCCCAACCGCGTTGAGGGCGGCCACCAGCGTGTCGAAGTTGGCGTCGAACACGTTGGTGTACTGGACGCCGTTGTCGACCACCGGCGTCGCTCCACCGTCGAAGAATGCGAAGTCGACGGGGAAGGCGTCGTTCAGGTACAGGCTGATGAACGGGTAAATGTTGACGGTGAAGGGCGCGCTGTTGTTGCTCAGGAACTGCACCATCTGCGTCATCGTGTCGGCGATGTCGGTGCGGAAGCGGCCCGCCGACGGCACCGGGTTGCTCTCTGGGGAGTTATACACGTCGGCGTTGAGCGGCACGGTGGCCTTGATGGTGTCTCCGAGGCCGGCCTCGTTGAGCGCGTTCTGAATGTTCTGCAGCGCCGGGAATGTCACCTTGTCGAACGTGCCATTGTAGGCCGCCAAGAACGGCTCGTTGCCGACGGCGACGTACCTGGAAACGAGAACGACGACACGAGCACGAGACGTCAAATCACCCGGCGGCGCCATGAATGAGAACAACGATTAAAGAGGTGAAGCTGAAGCTCTCACTTTATGGTGACGCCGCCGTCGAAGTTGTAGCGGGAGACGTTGCGCCTAACCCACTCCTTGGCGGTGTCGTAGTCGGTCATGACGTCGAGCATGACGTTGGGGATGGCGACCATGACCTCGATGCCGGAGCCGGCGAGCGCGCTGAGGGAGGCCTGGTCGGCGTCGAACAGCTTCACCTTCTTGATGCCATTGTCTTTGAGCAGCTGCGCCACGATCTTGGGCGGCAACGGGTGCGACGCCTGCGTGCCCCAGTTCATCCCCAGCGCCTCCACCGCCGGAACGCCGTGCCACGACACGGCCGCCACCATTGCCACCAGCACTCCGAGCCACGGACGAAGCACGGCAAGATTCGCCATTTGGCTCCTCGGGCGAGCTGATCGGGACCCAGAAAAGATCCCCCAGAACTGACTAATCGGAGCACGATAGATAAGGCCTCCTGGATGCGATAATTTGGGAGTCCAGGAAGAGGAATTGGACTTGGAGATCTCTGATCCAGACAGAGGCCAGATCGATCAGAATCGAGCAATGACGCCCTGCGAAACCTGTAAATAGGAGCCCGGATGCGAAAAACGCAGAGATCCAAGCAACGTCAGTGGGAGAACGAAGATTATACACGAAACACGGTTTCTACGAAAAACAGCACGGCTAAAGCAGAGAAATTCACGTGTGAATGCCGGAATACCAATCAAGAAACAGAGGAAGAGGGATGGAGACGGATGGGAGAAAGCGCGGAGACTTTCGAATCAAGCAACACGGAAGCCGAGAATGATCAGCGATCAGTGAGCCGGCATTAAACAATGGGATTGCCTATGGGGGAGTAGCCGAGCAGTAGCGGTTCGCGGGGGATGGGGCGGGATGGAAATGGAGCGGATAACGTATATCGCGAAGCAGAGGTGAGTAGTGGAGGTAGTGGAGGCCGGAGGTGATGGCAGGGGTGGGAGCTGGGTGTGTTTGTGAGCCACGGTGGTATTGTATCGGTCTAAATATTATCTTGTCGAATGTATAACGTTGTGGATGTAGTCGTGTCGCGGTAAACATCGCCAGGTACCCGAAGTAAGTGTCGATCATCGATGAGTTCAATAAATACAGAGTTACTGACTTGTTAAAATTTTTATGTTCTAAAGTTGGATTCCCTTACGAAGAAAATAATACAATAACAACATGCATATATACTAACTACTACTTAATGTTCAAATCATTAATGTGTTCTACATCAACAGGGAGGATGCAGGGGTCGAGGAGCGCGAGGAGAGAGAGAGAGAGAAACGATGTAGGCGTAGGGAGATGATGACTGCATCGGATGGGTCGGGTGGAGGCGAATGGGAGATGTCGTATTTGATGATGATCTGGGCTGCTAGGGTATGATAGTTGATAACGAGCTGAGCTGTATATATGTATGTTTTTTTTATGAAAAGGCCTGCTTTCGTGTCGGGCCAACCCAAACATTATCCCGTCGGGCATGCCATGCTATGCTACCTATCATGTTGTGTTGTGTTGTGCCGCCTATTGTACTTAGTTTTCAAGTCCGATATGACCTATTATTTGTGCCGCGCCATGTCAGTCCGAAGATATTCATGTCGTACCATGCTTTGGGCCATGCTCGGCCGGTCGTACAAAGGGTTAGTTCAAAAAGGCACGGTCCATTATACAGGTCTGGTGGAGGGAAGAGGCGTTTCCGTCATTTTGGTGTGTGGTGTTTCAATGCGGAGGAGGGGGGCGACATGGCATGCGTTTCCGCTATTGGCTGGTGGAGCCCATGTGGGGCGGGCTGGCGCGCGTACACTCCTGCAAAAACTATCACTTGGTTGGGCCCGCCTCAATTTTTTTTTTTTTTTTGCAAAAATGGCTCTCTCCCGAATAAAATTACAAAAATAGTCTCCAATCTCACCGCAGAAGGACTAATGGGTGATATATCATTATAGCTTTTAAATTTTATTTTTAAATACATATCATCCTACAATTTCGATATAAAATACGCTCCGGTGCATTCGTCCGTTTGGTCAGGGCTCTTCACCAAAAACGCTCTCGATTCAAACGTCCGGGCGTGCCCGGACGGCCGGACAGAAGTGCCACGATACACACATATCCATCTAACCGGACGGCATTTCGCACGTCTTATCAACGCACCGCCGCGCGGTGCTACGCTCCGAACGGCCCAGGACAAGCACGTCTTACCAACCGACCTGTCACTGTGCTGCGAACCTACACGGTTCCTTTCCTCCTGACGCCGCGTGGCACCGTCGATATGTACTCACCGTTAAGGACTTTTGAGTCGATCGGAGGAGCTCGCTTGCCCGTTGGCATGGGCAAAAACAATCAATCCAGCCCGCTCCCGCTGGTATCTGGTATAGGTCCTAGTTGGTTTGAAACAAATGGTTTTCGTCGGGGTTTTATAAGAGCTGACCAGCCGCGATACCTAACGCATAAAAAAAAGGTTCGAGCTTGATTCAATCTAAGTTTGATTTAAGCTCGATTTAAACCCCAAACAAGTTGAATTCGGGTTTGATCTCGAGCTCGTAAGTTTCGTCGAACCTAGCTCGAATAGCTCGCGAGCTTAGAGCGAGTTTCCTTGAACCGAGTTTATCCGAACTTGTTACTGAGTTTACTCGAGCTTATCGAGCCAAGCTCGAGTCTGATCAAGATTCGAACCACAACTCAAACTCGGTTCGAGTTTTACTGAGCTTGAGCCTGAGAGCCCAAACTCGTTCGAGCTAGAGTCGTTTACAGCCTTAGCGATACCAAATATCTATAAATTATACGTATAATTTGGTTTTCACATCATTTGAATTTGCCTTCTCTTCCCCGCCTCTTTCTTCCCCGCCGTCGACCTTCTTTCGTTTCACCGGTGGCTCCACCTCCGAAGACAAGTAAAAAATAACTACGCCGGATATGTTGGCCCAGAGAACGAAACTCCAAGCAAATGGTAAGGTTAAAATTTTGAATGATAGAAGAAGGAAAAAATCACGCAAACGATATGCACGGATTTTTCTTAAAGCTGATGCGGGAGCAATGTTTGCTACAATTTGCCCCAAGGAAGAAAGTTGCTATAATTGCTAAAAATTATACGTGATGCACTGATGCGCATGTGAGGTAACAACTACAGTACGGACTAGGGAGAGAGAAACATAAGCCGGTGGCTATCACATAGCCGAGCAGTTGATTGACGCCGAGTGCAGTTGATTGACGCCGAGTGAAGAAGATCTGCATCAACGCATCATAGATTGGAAAAATGAAGACACCGTCTTTCCTGTTTTTCTCCCAGCATATCGGTTAGGTATTATTTTTGAGAGTTACGTATAAGCATTTTTTTAAAAACTATAAATAAAGATGGATAACGATTGGCTACCGTTTCATTTGGTTTAAGAGTTATGTAACCTGTGTCGGAGGAAAAAACATATGAACACTTCTTTTTTTCTTCACCCTGGACTTTTCAGAAGAGGGAGGGGGAAGGAGAGAGAGAAGTTTTTTTTCTGTCTTATGATGTGACCACCGTGTTGAAATTAGTAGTTGTAATAGGGATTACGGAATGTTTGGTTAAAGTGACATCTGCGAGAGAAAAAGAACATGCTCCATCAAATTAGAAATCTGAGGCTTTGAGCTCCTATCAACCGTTATGAACTAATATAATAACCGCAGTATGCAAGGGACCAAAAATTAAAAACAACCATTCTGCACCAGCCGGGAATCGAACCCGGGTCTGTACCGTGGCAGGGTACTATTCTACCACTAGACCACTGGTGCTTTGCTGGCTGAGTTTGCACATAAATCATACCTGACCTAATTAACCTATTTTGTTTTTCTGTTCGTGTTCCACCGCGTTTTTGTGGCAACTGTGCAAGGCTGGGTGAGACGCCTTGGGGGTGTGTGCGCGCTGTGCACATCTTGCACACTCGATTCCCAGCCACAGCACCGTTTTGCAATCACTTTTTTTTTTTAAAAAAAATTTGGCCAGAAGCTCTGGCAATTTTGTAAAGAAGAAGAGAACAACTTCTGAGCTACAGACGCGAACGCACGCACCCCACACACACTCACACCCACACGAAAATATCACAACCAGTGAGCACCCGAGAGAGTCGAGGCTCAATCCCGGACGGCCTGCATGCCCACTACATGCACTTGCCACCGAACCATGCTTGATCCTCTTTGAAATCACTTTGATGTATCTGCTTCAGTAATCAGTAGTCGGCGTAGAATGCTTCGAAATCTAACGTTGGCCGTGTCGTTACCACCTACTACAAAGTGCAAGCATCACTAGGCAGGGCGGCGCATTCTGTGATTCACGTACGAGTTAGAAGCGGGGATTGCACCGCAAAATATTTAGGGCACGTTTAGTTTATAGCTAAAAATTACCGCATTTTGAATCACCCAAGTTTAATCATATTATACGTCTCGTAGCTACGTATATGGCAATAAGTTTGTTTGCCACCCAGTTCCACGTGTCAGTACGTCAAAGATTATGACAAACTCTGACAATATTAATATGTTAACCAAACAAGTGCTTGCTCTTTCACGTTCGTCTGACATGAATCAAGCTGACTTTGTACGAGTGAATTGCAAAACCAAATCATTTTGTCGTTTTTTTTGTTCCGCCGGGCGCTCCAATCCAAATGGGCCTCCCGATTTTTTTTATTTAATATTTATTTTAATTTTTTTTAAAAATAATCAACGAAAATATTTTTTTTTTGCGATCGCCCCATATCCGGTCGACATGCGCTTATTTTCGCAAAAAAGAATTTTATTGATATTTTAAAAAAAATTTAAAACAAATATTAAATAAAAAAATTCCCTCATGCCCAGGGTTCACAAAACCGTCGAAATCATGGCGGTTTTAAATCATCTGCCCGGTTCGAGATGCAAAACCGCTTCAGAACCGGTCTAATTAAAAAAAATTGAAAAAAAATTAAAAAATTTGAAAAAATTTGTATGTTCGGTTTTTCGCGTAAAACCGTTGAAAACCGTTTTCGAAGAGGTCGGGTTAGTTTTTCGTGAAACCCTAGCGGTTTTTCGTAAAAACCGAACGGATTTCAAGTTTTTTCAATTTTTTTGGATTTTTCAACTCTTCGGTTTTTGACGATTTTTTAGCGGTTTTTCGTACGATTTTTGCGAAAACCATACCGCGAAAACCGAACCGGTTTTGACGGTTTGTGAACCCTGCTCGTGCCTATGGGCTATGGGCGAGCGTCGAATCGACGCAAGCCCACCTCGCCTCGCTCGTTCGGGTTCGGCAACAGCCCACTGGCATGTAGGCCGCACCTGTCAGAAAACCCTGACGCGCGCGCGCGAGAGAGAGAGAGGGAGGGGGAGGCCGCATCACCCCCAGACTCCCGCCACTCTCCACCATCCCCTTCTCCGCTCCCTCCCAATCCCAAAATCTCCACGTCTGTCCCCGCAGCGGCGAGGCCGAGGGAGGAGGAGGAAGATGCTGTGGGTGGACAAGTACCGGCCGAAAACCCTAGACAGGGTCACCGTCCACGACCAGGTCGCGCAGAACCTCAAGAAGCTCGTAAGCGCACGCGGTCCCCGCCTGTCTACAGATCGGTCTAGGGTTTCTCGCCCCTCCCTGTGTGCCGTTCTGTTCTAATGGCGTTCGGTTCGGCTTTTGTTTGGTTCAGGTGGCGGAGCAGGATTGCCCGCACCTGCTCTTCTATGGCCCACCGGGGTCCGGGAAGAAGACCCTTATCATGGCCCTCATTAGGCAGATGTTTGGCGCCGGCGCGGATAAGGTGTGCCTTTTCCTTTTATTTCATGTTTTGCTGAGATTTCTTTCTTTTTCTTGTGTGTGTGTGAGGTTTCGATGGTGACTTTTTCGTGTGTTTTGATGCCTCCCCTGCAGGTGAAGATGGAGAACAAGACGTGGAAGATCGATGTGAGCGCTAACCTTTTTTTTTAAGCTCATCTCTGTTCTTCCAGCTACTTTTACAAATCGCAATGTAGTGTTGAATAATTGACATTGAGTACCCTACATGTCACGAGTACTAACAGCTGGTCCACTTAAGAATTTGAGCAGGGACTCTATGTTCTTCCCCCCCAAAAAACCTAAATTGCACAGATTTTAAAGCTGAACTATTAGTAATGAAGTAGTGTGGGTGGTTGCAAATCAGACCCTTAATGCGTTTTAAAAATGTGTGCCTTTCACTTTTAGGGAGTGCATTGAAGCGCTCCTAGGAAACCTTCCTTTTTGTGTGATCTTGCTGATTACAGCACCAGGACAAACGGTAGTTTTCTGTGTAACATGGAAGTTTTAGAGTTTTTACGGTATTTTGTAAGCTGTCAAGTTGGATTAGCTGAGGTGTTATTTCCTTTCCCCAGACTGGGACAAGGACATTTGAACTAGAGTTGGCGATGCTCTCGAGTGCCCACCATGTGGAGATGAACCCCAGTGATGCAGGGTTTCAGGACAGGTATGTTGTTCAGGAGGTCATCAAAGAGATGGCAAAGAATAGGCCAATCGATGCCAAAGGAAAGAGAGCGTTTAAAGGTGGGTGCTTTTCCTTAAGGCATGTTACTTTGATTATGTTGTTAATACTCTAGGAATTTCTCGGTTGGCTTAGGAAGAAAATTTTACCTTGTCTCTACTCCCTCCGGTTTGGTAATACCTGTCGTTTTGGATATAGTGATGGTCAAACTTCCGAAACTTTGACTAACAATATATTTTTAAATATTTAAATTGGATACATAAAAATTATATGTGTATACTTGTCTCGAGAAGTACTTTCATAATATTATAATTTTATTGGGTTTTATAAATATATTATAATAAAAATTAGCGGTCAAAGTTGTGTTTTGAAGACCGTGTCGATGTTCAAAACGACAGATATTACCAGACCGGAGGGAGTATATAGTATGCAGTTGTCTTAACACATTTAGTAGATTGCTTGTTAGTTGTCAATGTAAGGTTTTCCATGAAATGTTTGTGCCTTCAAGAGCATAAATAGGGATGCCATGCTGGGATTGCACACCTCTGGTTTAGGTCGAATGTATTGCTTTATTTAATCTGTTTGCTTCTTTCCACATGAACTTAACCGAGCTTGTGTGAACCTGCAGTACTCGTTTTAAATGAAGTTGACAAGCTATCGCGTGAAGCGCAGCATTCCCTTCGTAGGACAATGGAGAAGTACAGTGCATCATGCAGGTTGATATTATGCTGTAATAGCTCCTCAAAGGTGACAGAGGCTGTAAGGTCCCGTTGCTTGAATGTGCGAGTGAATGCTCCTAGCGAAGATCAGGTTGGTGATGGATGTTTCAATTATCATTTTTTGGTGTCACTAGCTGTGTCAATGCATTGAGCGTTTGGTTAACACTGCTCTGTCTAACAGTGCAGTTTAAAAGTAGCATTGACCTTCACTTATGCGTTGCTTGATTGTTTATGAGTGTTTAGTTGAATGACGGGGAAGTAAATTTGGTTCTTGTTTTTTAGTGTGGTGAATTGCATGTACAAGTGGGACTGTTATTGGGGCTGGTTAAAGCTGTCCACTTTAAGGTTCAATTAGTTGGAGAAAATTTTTACTGGCATTGCTGCTATATTGCTCACTTATGCTGAATTAAAAGCATATACACTTAACCCTGCTGAAAATTTCTCATCTCACAGATTGTCCAAGTTCTGGAGTTCATTGGGAAGAAAGAAAGCCTGCTACTTCCAGTTGGATTTGCTGCCCGGATAGCAGCACAGTCAAACCGTAATCTGAGACGAGCAATATTATTTTTTGAGACCTGCAAAGTGCAGCAGTAAGCTCTTCAGTTAACTTCAATTATTTGCACTTTCCTTCGTACCTGTTGCGCTGTATCCCCTGTTTTACTTGTTTCTCAATCTTATTCCCTTTGAGCAGTTACAATTATCTATTTTTATCTCAAGTATGCATTTCCTTTTGGATTTCAGATATCCCTTTGCATCAAATCAAGTGGCGCCTCCTCTTGACTGGGAGCAGTATGTGTCCGAAATAGCATCTGATATCATGAAAGAACAAAGCCCTAAAAGGTTTGTCATGTTTCTTTTCAACTTCTGTTGAGCTGCAATCCCTCATTTTTTTTCTTTCTGCATTCTTATCCCTGTTGCATGCTTTTCATTCTTTATCTTCAATCAGAAATGTTGAAGAAATTGTCTACTTTGCAATAGTGCTTTGATTTTACTATGAGTTCTGTACGCCACAGCGTGCAGTGAATGCATGACCGGACCGATTTGTAGTACATGTTTTCTCGAAAAAAAACATGAAATGTTGGTAGTTCATATTAAGTTTGGTATTGTAACGGACATATTCTTATTGTTTAGTGCTGGTGCTTAAAGCAAAAGGCTCTGCCAAGTCGCTGAAATCTTACAGTTGACATGGAGTGTGCTTTTGGATACTGATACTGTTTCCTGGACCCCCTCTTTGGATACATCATACATGTAGTTCTATGTGTATCCTTGCTTGTCTATATTTTCCTTTCAAGAGCCTGAAATAGCTATCCTAGCATCATCAGTGTGTGTCTGTTTTGTATCCCCTACAATTCTAGTAGGAAAATGTTCAAAGTTTAAGAAGTCTCAGATCTTAACTAAGTGCAGCAAGCAGCCAATAATGATGTCTTAAGAGGGATCTTGCACATGTCTGGTTTTGAAAGTAGTGATGTATATGCTAGGAATCTTTTTTTTTTCCTTACTTTTTTGCAAGATATCGCTTACTTGTGGCACGTCATATGGATTTGATACAATCACCCCTTCCTGTGAACGCAGTTCTATTCTACACCACGTGCAGTTTTTTTTTTTGTTGTTGCATTGCGTAGTGATACATTTCAGTGTTTTTATGGTTTTTTCTTTGATTTGACGATGAATTGTAAAATTGACATTTCAGGCTATATGCTGTACGCCAGAAATTGTATGAATTACTTGTCAATTGTATCCCACCTGAAAGTATCTTAAAGGTGATAAAATCCCTTGATTCCTTCTGCTGCTGTTTTCTGCATTTCCTCCATGTCCTTTCATGCCACTGCAAGCTAAACTTGTCTTTTGACTGCTGCAGAAGTTGTTGGCAGAGTTACTAAAGAAGTTAGACTCCGATTTGAAACATGAAATTTGTTGCTGGGCCGCACACTATGTGAGTAAATAATGTGGAAGCATTTCTGGCCAGTCAATTTAGTTCCATGTGCTCTTTGTTTGTCATTTAGATGCCTTCATGTCTTAGTTCTAAGGCCACATGTTCAGTTATTTTTTTATTTAAAATTGGATTCTTTTTTATTCCTTGTTTGTGCTGTCAGCCAAGTTGATATACCTGCTTGTCAAGCTCTGATACCACGTTGCTGCAGGAACACAAGATGCGCCTTGGTTCCAAGTCCATTTTCCATCTAGAAGGTACTTATCCTGCCCCTTTTACTAATTATTGTCTTGTACATAATATTAATGTGCCTGTTAGTATGTCAATATCCTAGGCAGTCACACTGTTGTTTCGAGGTGCTAGTGCTATTATACTTTGCTGTTATATTGCATTTTCCCGCTGCATGTATGCTATGCGCTCAACAATTTTTTTCCTGCTGTTATGCATGTATGCTAGTGCTATGGTAGGGCTGTAGACAAAGCTGAGCTTCAGTGACCCAGAGAAGGCTTGGTTTGGGTAAAAGCCTATATAGGCATCTTTGTACACTTTACTATGTCTTGGTTCTGGCTATTACCAGCAGTAACTGATCTTATACTGTGTTGTGTTGTTCTTGTGCATATGTTATACTCTGGTTGTTATATTAGGTGCTCATTAGAATAGTACTCTAGTAGGTACTTCATCATGAGTGATACTTAACTGATGCGCCCCATTTTCCGACACTTGTGCAGCTTTCGTGGCCAAGTTTATGAGCATTTACAAGGAGTTTCTGGTCGCTACATTTGGTTGAGCAAACACCCCGAGGTTGGGCTCGTTTCCTGCGGCGCAAGGATGCTCCATCTCGGCCATTGCAGTCCGTTAGATCAATGCATGGTTTATGGGTCTCCTATTTGTATGTACTTTGTTTCTAGTTTGTACCGAACTCATGTGGATGACTATCTCCAGTCTTCATTTTTGTTACGAAACTTGGCCCATCGTAGTTCATGTGGACTCTTGTCAAAACTCTAACGGTAGGTTATAAATAGGAGGCAGAGGTTCCCTTATGGTACACGTGCAAGCATAATAAAACAGAGCAGTTCCTCCTAATATCTGTGTCTCTCCCTCTTTGTCCGTTCTTCACTTTTAGATCTATTAGTCAACTCCGGACTATTTGATAGTGAGATTGTCTAACATGTTTGCTGTCAATAAGGAATCATGCATTCGCAAAGCTGATCTTGCAGATCATCAGAATTAAAAATGTTTTTTCTTGATCATCGCGTGAAGTCCATTCAAATGGACAATGTCGACGAATTTACTTTCAAGGCATTTGATGATTATTGCACAACGACTGGAATAACTGTGTTGAGCACCCTGTACCGCACGTCCATACGCAAAACGGACTAGCTGAAGCACTAATAAAAAGAATTAAGTTCATAACCCGATCGCTCTTGCAGAATTGTAACTTGCTTAACACTTGTTGGAGAGCATGCAGTCCTGCATGCAGCAGTACTCATCAATTATAAATCATCGGCCTACAACATCCATTCACCTATGCAATTGGTGCAAGGGGTCATCTCGAAGATTTTTCATCTTAGAAAATAAGCCTATAAAAAAAACAATTCCAGATCTGAACCTTTCATTGCAGGAAGCCGCCAGAAACAATATGTGCGCACATATGGACGATGAAAAACTAAAGTAACTTGCTTCTGCGATGAAAAATAGCAGTGAAGAGCAAGTAAAAGTGCATGAAGCGCCCCATGATAAAATGGCCATAAGTTTTGTAATAACAGAATAATCTATGAATAGAGCAACAACCAATATCGACGCATACTTTGCAAAGAAGATTGCCACGATCATTGATTATGATTCCGAGCCTGCATCTCTCGCAGAGTGCAAGAAAATGCTCGATTGGGAAGAATGCAATCACTGCAGAGTTAGTCTCTCTGAACAAAAGAAAGATGTTTGAGCCTGTGTGCCGCACACCTCCCCATATAAACTCCGTAGATCACAAATGGGTTTTTGTTCGAAAAAAGTATGAAAACAATAAAGTTGTAAAGTACAAGGCAATGTTTGTCGCTTAAAGTTTCACTCAACGTCCTGAGGTTGATTATGAAGAAACATATTCTCCGATCATGGGAGGAAATACTTTTAGATATCTGATCTCAATGGCAGTCAACTTGAAGTTGAGAATGAAGCTAATGGATATTGTCACAGCATATTTGTATGGAAACTTGGATTTGAAGATATACATGAAAGTACCAGAAGATATTCCTATCTCGAACCAAGATAGAACAAACATAAATTTATACAGTGTGAAATTGGAGAAATCACTGTATGTGCTGAAGCAGTCAGGAAGAATGTGATACAATCGCTTCAGTGAATTTCTCTGCAAGAAAGGCTACACGAACAACGAATATTGTTCATGTGTGTTTATACAACGATCCCCGAATGGATTTTGTATAATCTCCGTCTATATAGATGACTTGAACATCATTGGGACGGATGAAGAAATTAAAGAAGCATGCTCATACTTGAAGTCTGAGTTTGAAATGAAAGATTTGGGTAAAACCAAGTTCTGTCAGGCTTGCAGCTTGAACATGTCCAAAATGAAATCTTGGTACACCAATCATTCTACACGCAGAAAGTGTTGGAGAGATTTGGTTTTGAAAAGGCATACCCTGCAAAAACCTCAATAGTCGGAAGGTCACTCCAAGCAGACCTAGATCCATACAGGCCTAGAGAAGAGGGGGGAAGTTATGGGAGAGGAATTCCCGCATACTGGCAAATCACAAACCGAGTATGTTTTTGTGGTAGAACAGCAATTTCTTGGAAATCGTTTAAGCAGACACTTGTCTCGACGTCGACAAACCACTCAGAAATTATTGCATTGTATGAAGCCTCTCGAAAATGTGCATGGATTCGAAGAATTGTTCACCACATCCAGAAATCATGTAGCTTGAACATGGAACAAACCCCCACTATCATCTATGAAGATAATGCAGCTTGTATTACTTAAGTGCAAATGAGATATGTGAAAAGTAACCTCACGAAGCATATCAACCCCAAATTCTTTTATGCTCATGAATTGCATAAGATGAACGAGATCAAGATATTGTATACTAAATCATGTGAAAATCTCGCAAATTTATTCACTAAATCACTCCCAGCATCTTCTTTTAAAAGGTACATTAGAGGAATCGGGATGATGAGACTTAGAGAAGCGCAGATTTCAGGAGAAGAATTTTCACTTACTCCTACATAAATCTTGAACATGAAGTTTGAGTGCCCAACGTAAATCTAGAAGATTTACATTGAAGTTTGGTTGGATTGTACTTTTTTTTTCCTTAGTAAGTTTTTCATTAAAGTTTTCTTACATATGGTTTTAATGAGGCAATCCGTGCAACACAGCAAGCGTATGCTATACACTTTCTCAAAGTATTTTTCCCACTGAGTTTTTCTGAAGTTTTGATAAGGTATATACATCTCGCGGTAAAGAGTTCAAGAGGGGGTGTTAGGAAATTTGACCCATCATGGTCCATGTGGACTCTTACCAAAACTCTGACTGTAGGTTATAAATAGGAGGCAGGGGTTTCCCCATCTTACACGTGCAAGCATAATAAAGCAGAACAGTTCCTCCTCATATCTGTGTCTCTCCCTCTCTGTCTGTTCTCCACTTTTAGATCTATTAGACAACCCCGGATTATTCGACAGTGAGGTTGTCTAACAATTTTGAACTATCGCCAATCTTGTGATTCTATCTCGTCTGCTTGTACCTGGGCCTTAACTATCTCCAGCAATTTCCCTTCATTCCATTCCCTTCCCTATATTCATTCCTTTTATTTCCTACTATCTCCAACAGCATCCCCTCGAATGGATTTTTCTCTGGGATTGGAAAGAGAATATGTTTCTAAAGGGAAGGCTGAAGGTAAGGTTGGAAACGAGCTGAGCCGAGCCGAGCCTGTGGTAAGGCTGGAAACGAGCCGAGCCTGGCTCGGCTGGGCTCGGTCAGGTAGCTCACCGAGCCAGGCTCGGCTCGGTGAAGCAACGAGCTCGAAAGGGCGGCTCGGCTCGGCTCGGTCCTGGCTTGCCGAGCCAGGCCATGGCAGCACTCAGGTCTCTAGCACTAGCATCCCCGCAGCCAACATTTGAGATTTTGAGACTTCCAAAATCAGCAAATAATATATATTTCATCAACCCATGACCATGATCAACCAAGATCACGCTGATTTGGATGGGCCATCCGGCATGAGCCATTGGGCCAAAACTATTGTGAGGCCAAGGGACCCCTTTGCAATTACAAGCAGTCGAGGCCAAGACCCTTTAAAGCAGTCCATTCATGTATTTGCAGTGAATAATATTAACTTACTAGTTACTACTAAATAATTGTAGTTGCTTAGTTGCTCTCTATCACATTTGTAGGAAATGGAATTGTCTCAACATCATCTTCATCATCTTTTTCCTAAAAATATAAGTTATTAATCATACTAAATTCTTTGTATGGGCTGGGCCACCGAGCCAATTTGGCTCGCGAGCCGGCTTGCTGGTCGAGTCGAGCCGGTTCGCTGTTTTTACGAGCCTGAAAAATAGGCTCGGCTCGAGCTCGGTCCGAGCCACGAGCCAAGCTCGGGCGAGCCCCAGCCAAGCCACGAGCCACGATCTTATTTTACAGCCCTAGCTGAAGGGAATCCGCTGGAGCACTTAGAATCTGTTCGTGAAGGAATTTAGAGGCTGAATAGAATCCGCTGGAGATAGTTGGCTTGACCAGGGGCTGCTTCCGCTTGTTGCAACGCTTGTAAGTCGTAGCCAGTCTTGCCGTGTTCTTGCGAGACTTGCAACAGCAGCTTGGCAACTGGCCAAGGCGAGAGCGGTGACGAACAAGGCAACAGTATGATAGCACAGCAAGATAGTAAAGCAAGCGGGCGATATTCTCTCAAGAGTTGTCACAAATCAAATAGCTGTCCGCATTTGTACACAGGTCAGTCCCGCCGGTGGCGGCGTCAGACCTTCGGCCTTACCCTGCGCCCGTTGGTGTCGCCGCCGTCTGAGAGCTGGCCCCACACGCTCTGGCTTTTCCCGCCGCTGCTGCACTCCTCCTCGCACCCGGCAACTGTCCTCAATATCTCTGATTGCAGCGACGGGCAGTTATCTCTGAGGTAATCAAATCCGTTGGTCCGGATTACGGCTGCAGATACATAAGGGCATCTGGAATGTTATACAGTTCAACACACTTATTTGGGCGCCACCAGGCAACGATCGGGTAAAATAGAGCGTGCATTAAGGAATTAATTTTCAAGCAGTAGTTCAATGTATGACACTACTGGAATTACTAGGGTATCTTAGACGAAAGATGGTTTATAAGATTTGGTCAAAATAAATGCAAGGAAGGAAGTTTGTTTGAGCCAACAACTGCATTAACCCTTGCAATCTGGCCAGAAATTATGGAACAAAAATCTTGCCATCATAACTTAGGTCATATTAAACACTGCTAGGCATGAAGAAATGTATCAGCAGTTCAGCACTACTAAGTGGCACACCTTTCGTTCTAGCTATGCCGAGATTGAGAATAACAAAGGCATCATATTTTCATGTTTCATTATTCTATTCAGTGAGTATGCATTGAGATGCATATATTGAAGAATCAAATGTAACCATGTTGTTACATAGAAGAACCCTTTTTGGACTAGTCTCTATGCAAAGCTGGAAAGTACAAATCGAAGTTTTAAAGCGGATATGAATATAACAGCAAATGTTGGGTGTCTACATAGGAAGTGATGAACATAGAAATGCAGTTCTTGTGAAGTATTATTACCTGAAAGGTTTTCAGCGGCAAATTTTAGGCAAACAGATTTAAGCTCCATAGCATGGTGCCGATCAGCCAATGCTAGAGTGGTTGCCACAGAGTTCACGGAAATATGCTTGCACAAATAAGATTCACATAACACTCTTAGCCTTGGCAATTCATATTTGTCTGCTGCAGCCAACAACTTCCCAGCTAAAGTATCAAAGATAGAGCATTCAGAGCTTGATGCAGACAACTCATCATCACCAACAAGATTGTCCCTGTACATAAAATGAAGCACAGCCTGCCAGACAGAATATTTGCATATGATGAATATAAATCTCGAGTTTGTTAAACTGAAATCGAAAGGATTCGGCATAGATATTGGAACACACCTTGAACACACTTGGCTCCATGTCATCAATGACAATTGCTTTGATTTCATTACTTGTATCAACCTCATTCTCATCTGAATCATGGTCAAAAAATTCAGATCTAAAAAAAGAAGATCGGGCCGCTAACACCAATTTGTGGGCATGAAACTTCTCTCCCGATACACTAAAAATAACATCTACACCCTCCTGAGTGTCCAAAAGCGTCCCAAAATGATAGCCTATGTCAGACTCTGGAACCTGTATTGAATGTGGCCTAGAGTAATCCATAGTTGATACCACAACACCCACAGTACAATTTATCTTCAAGCAATCATCTTTAAGAAAGTCTGATATCTCAAGAGCAGCACGCCGAAAGAACCTTTTATAACCCCTGAAAATAGAAATCAGGATGAAAAACAAAGGTAGCTTCAGAAAGCAAAGTCGCTCAAATTTCAGAAAAAACAATCGACAGTTACTACTTTCCAACCCTCACAGAATCAATTAGCAACCAATGACATCTGATCACACTTAAAGCATCGTGGAAGATATGGTATATGAATGAGTAAAAGGAACGAGATTAACATGCATGCATCTAAATGGGCAAACATCATAACATGACCAACCCTTGTTTACAAAATCAAACTATTCTAATCAATTTACAGAGAATGCAAAATGTTGCTGATCTCCCACTCTTTTTTACAGTTGATGTCATATCTATCTGTACTATTTACATATTCTCTAGCTGCTCCCACCTTAGCTGAAAATTCCTAAAAATTCTGTCATTAATTCAGAAAAAACCATATGATCCATCCATTCATTGGACCTAAGTTATAAGGGTGTAGATCAATAAATACGACTTAAGTTGATCAATTACAGAAATTCTAAAAAATGTGGAAACATAGACTAATACATTCTTTTAGGAGATTGTATATAGCAAATTAATCAAGTATCCAAAGCAAATATAGAATCCAGTTAAATATCTCTTCTAAGAGATTGTGTTGAGAACCGGAATAAAATCTTAATTAATGCATTACCACAGGCATCTGAATGACTGTAGCAGAAGAGAACCACCTGCCCACAACATAATTGAATCACGTCTATCTGCCATAAAATTACTGATTTATCCCCACACTAGACTACCAAGGGAATTTGCCAACCACAAAGGCCAGGGAAATACAAACACACCCAAATCGAATAACAGCAAATCAGGCAACAAATTGTCATCGAACAACAGCATATGTTAGGACTAATTTCTGAAAAGTAACTCGCGACAACCACGAACTGCATTCAAATCAAAACCAAATCGGACGGTAATGGTAGTAGGAGACCCCGTAACCAATCTGGCCACTCTAAACATGAGCCGATCGTTTCAGAAAGTGAAGACGAGAAGCCGCAGGGAGAGAATTTAGATTACCACATGGATCCGCGGTACTTGAGGGCGTAGGGGCCGGACTCGAGGGAGCGGTCGAAGTGCGAGTGCACCTTGTGCTTGCCCTTGCCGCTCTGGTCGAGGAGCGTGAGCTCGAAGAGCGCGCGCACGTCGGTGCCCTCGGAGGCGAGCGCGATGAAGACGGAGACGTAGGCGGAGTTGTCCTCGGGGTTCTTCCCGTCGGGATAGAAGTAGATCGCCCACTGGTACCCGCCCACCGTGAAGGTCTCGCTGGCGATGTGCTTCCCCACTCCCATGCCCTTGGCCAGCGAGTAGCCCTGGATCACGAACCGGTGCGACCCGTCCACCGTCTCCGTCACCGACCGCGAGCTCGTCGGCGACGCCGCGATGTCCCGCGGCGCCCCACGCTCCGCGGCGTGCGGCGGGGAGGTGTCGCCCCCGCCGCCGGCGTCGTCGTCCTCCATAAGAGAAAGGCTAGGGTTTGGAGCTGAGGAGCTCTCGGGGAAGGAAGGGTGGCTTGGGGATTGGGGCAGGGGCTTGTGGCCTCGAGTTAGCTGTTATAGCACGGAAAAAACGAGGGGGGTGAGGAATGGAATGCAAGCGAGAGTGGGACGAAGACGCCGGGAGGGTATGGTTGCCTGCATGCATTGAGTTTTGCATCTGTGGATGCAAAACTCAGTTGTTTGGTTGCCTCTATGCCTATCCTAGTCTGGCTTAAGTCATGCAAACATCCCCACCCAGTCAGGCCCGCGCGGTATAAAATATTCGGTCGTATCTTCGCGGCCAGGCTGAGCGCGTGCACTCGACGACAATTCCCCGTCTCCCGCCAGCACGGCGTTCGCTCCCGCCACGCCCTATTTTCCCCGCCCAGCGCGTCGCTCCCCACTCCCCATCCCAGCGCGCCGCCCCCCAATCCCCACTCCAGCGCGCCGCCCCCTAATCCCCACTCCAGCACGTCGCCCCGCCTTCTCCAGCGGCTGGCCCGATTTCTTCTCCAGCGCGCCGCCTTTCCTCGTCGCCCCGCTCCTTTCCCCGCTACCCCGACCGGCCGCGCCGCCTCCTTTCCCTGCCGCCAGCCGGACCTCGGCCACCGCCGCCTCCTTTCCCGCCGCCCGGAACTCGGCGCCGCCAGCCTCTCGAACCCGATCGCCCGGCCAGCTCCCTCGGCCGCCCAGCCTCAAGCAGGCTCTGCTCCTCCTCGGCCGCCCCGCCTCCACCGGCTCCGTTCCCTCAGCATCGCCCCACCTCCGACCGGACCCTGAAGGTAGCTTTCGCAAACAGCTTGATCTATATTCTTCTTATTACTGATAGTGCAGTTCAATTTCATATTTTTGATTGTGCAACTCAATTCCAAATTATTGATAGTGTTGGTGACAATAGTTTTTGTCAGTTGTTGTATGTTTTTGTCTGTGATGTTGCATCAGTTTTGTCATCAATTCCATATTGTTGGTGTGTTGCGATTTCTGTGCTATGCGTGCTGCATTTGGATCTGTTCTGGTAGTTCTTGGCCCGAAGAAGAACAGATCTTTGTGATTCCTCTCGAGCTCAGTGTGTCCTTAGTGCTCTGTGTTTCTTTGCCATAAAGTTGAAGCAAATGATGTGTAGCCCTGGAATGGTTAATTTGGTGGTTGCCTTGGTTCTTGGCTTTTTTAGCTTTGGATTCTACCATGGTGTTGAGATCTGCAAGATGTAGTACTGTTGTATATTCAGACAACATTTTTTTTTACACTTTGCTACTCAGCCTGAAATGGAAGAATTGTTCTTGATAGAATTTATTGGATCAGTATCATTGATGAGTGCTTCGGATCTCTGCTGCCCCTGCACGCCTATATGCTAATTAGAAAAGAAACACTCCAGCTAAATTTTGAAGGTTGACATTTTCTACGTTAAAATGATTGGGTTAGTAGTAACGTATACAATCATAATCACAAAAATATTATTAATTTAGTTGGATGTTGCAAATCATCACATCAAGGAAGAGGTCAATAGACTAAGAACTCATGCAACTAAACAAACACAGTCTCTTCACAGCCAGGTCCAGTTCATGCAACCAACCAAACATCATCCCTTCATAGCCAGGCTTAGTTCATGCAGACAACCAAACAACATCACATGCATCAGCTTGACCTGTCTCCAACCAGCCAGGATGACCTCGTACGGGCCAGGCTGAGTACATACAGCAACCAAACAGCCCCTAAATAAACTGCGATCACCCTTCGATGCATTTTTGGCTTATTAAAAATTGATTTTAATGTTATTGACGTCAAGGTAAAATTGTTTATCTGTATAAAAATTGATTGTTTTAAAAGCTTTGTAAGTTCGAAAACCGTCTTTTAAATTTTAAGCTAAAAAATCTAAAAGCATCTCCAAGAGAGAGCCCTAAAAATGAAGCCTTCAACTTTAATTTAGGATCCCAACTAATTTGATTTAGTGCTCCAACGAAATATTCATTCCAGCAATTAGGCCCTAAAACCCAACGAAGATAGGGCTCAATCACAGAGTTGCTAAATATAGCTACTCTCTTAGGGGCCCTAAAACAATTTACTAAATTTTAACAAGTTAAGGTCTTTGCTGGAGTTAATCTTTATCCCAAAAGCCCTATAATTCAAATTAGGGCCATATTTAAAACTCCTCTTGGAGATGCTCTAAGTCTAAACAAACAGAATCTAAGCACATACCCTATTGAATTTAGAGAAGGTGAGAATATTTTATGAAGTTTGTGGTGGTATATTTTGATTTAACCAATTGATTCCTCCGATCATAAATAGTAATCGTTTTAGACATTGATACGGTTCTTAAAACTCAACTTTGACCACTAATTTTAATTGTAATATTTTTTTTTAAATCCAATAAAATTATAATATTATGAAAGTACGTTTCGAGATGAATCTACACATGATTTTCATGCATCCAATCTAAATATTTAAAAAGATATTGATAGCTAAAGTTTCAAAAGTTTGACTGCACATATCTCAAACCGAAAAGTTTTTGTGAACCGAAAGGGATATGGTTTAGAACATGGTTCATCCAAATCGCGGTATGAGATTCGGGTTCACGGTTCACCACATTTTCTTTCAAATTACACTGCGAACACAAATCCTGTACCGACGGTTTGGGCTCAACGAATACGGTTCATGATCCGCATTAGTTTACAATGAATCAGATACCTATAGTCCAGACAATCTTTGCATAGTTCAATCTTCTCCTTGTATTCCTAAAGTTGCCTTGGACTGCTTTGAAATTCTCTATTCTTTCACCCACTCTATCATCCCTTCTTTATCATGGATGCATCCTATCTAGGGTCAATCAAATCGAAACCGAAAAAACCGTCGAAAAGCCAAAATAAAAAAATAAAAAAATCGAGTGAAAAATCACTCGAAATACGCCAGAAACCGATGTGTTAAGAATTCAAAATTTAAAAAAACAAAAAACAAAAATTGATCGATTTTCATCAGGCGGCGGTTTTGATAAAAAAAATCGGCCGGTTTTGACCGTCAAATTAAACACCGCAACGTTGCAACATGATTTTGACCTAAAACCGGTCGGTTTTTACCGAAAAATGGTTGGTTTGTACCGAAAATCGATTGGTTTTACATTGTATAATTTTGTTTCGAATTTTTTTACAAAGTTTTTAATTAGACCTGTTTATCGATCGGTTTTGAATGATGAACCAGCTTGATACGATCGAAAACCACGATTTTAAAGCGATTTTCAACGGTTTTGTGAACCTGATCTTGTCACACATGCTTGTCGGAGCACACCAAGAAGAGCTAGCTATCATGTTTTTGGCCTTGTATTCCTAAAGTTGCCTTGGACTGCTTTGAAATTCTCTATTCTATCACCCACTCTATCATTCCTTCTTTATCATGGATGCATCCTGTCCACGGTTAATCAAATCGAAACCGAAGAAACCATTGAAAAATCAAAAATCAAGTGAAAAATCGCTCGAAAAGCATTAGAAACCGAATGGCTAAGAATTCAAAATTAAAAAAAAAAATCGACCGATTTTCATTGGGGTTTTTGATGAAAACCGGTCAGTTTTGACTGTTCGATTGAACACCGCAATGTTGCGACATGATTTCGACTAAAAACGGTTGATTTTTAACCGAAAACTGGTCAGTTTGTACCAAAAATCAATTGGTTTTACGTCGTATAGTTTTTTTTTTGATTTTTTTTAATTAGATTGGTTTTGAATGATGAACTAATTTGATACGATCGAAAACCACGATTTAAAGCAATTTTCGACGGTTTTGTGTACCTGATCTTGTCACATATGCCTGGCGGAGCGCACCAAGAAGAGCTAGCTATCAAGCTCTTGGCCAGTAAAGACATTCAAAGAGATTAGCTAATGTGGCGCCTACACGGCACACAATGAAGAGGTTTGACCAGAGAAACCTCGAGCAAAGTCAAGGCTAACCTTGGCTTCACCTCCTCAGGCATGTGTGCCAACGGATCTCGCCATGGTGAGCACCAGCTATCATTTACCTATCTCATGACTTTCTCTTGTCTTGATATTTTTCTCATTAAAGGCGTGAATTGCTACTCCTCTTGAGTGAGTTGCTACTCGATTTTTACTGGAGTTGCTCTCTAGATTTTCTTTTGAAAGTGTGAGCTGCTATTCGATTTCCAATGAATTGATAGTAGTGATATTTTCTGTGAAGTTGTTACCCCTTCTCAATGAGTTGGTACTCGAATTTATGTGATGTTTGCTACCCCTTCTCACTGAGTTGTTACTCGTACTTCAATTTGATGTTTCAATTGTATTGATCCTTATTTTCATGCTAAATAATAAAAGATCAAGACATTGAAACAAAACTTTGAGTATAGATTAACTAGTATACTCATGGTATCTTAAGATAAACTTCAATGCAATCAAATTGAATATGCGCATATTGTTCCCAAGCTAATTATATATATGCACATCTCTTTGTAGAGTTTATTCTATAGTAATGGTCTCAAGAGTATTGATCTCTTTCCATCATTTTACATAATTTAGATCATTACTTGGTAATCATCAAAATGAGTATATGGAACTTGCGTAATTAATCGTATCAATTTAAATGAAGTTTAAATTGAATTCGGTTATCTTTTAATCAATCAAAGAGCGCTTTATCATGTATTGATGGTGTTCCTTTATTGATTAAAGACAAAAAGAATGACTATAATGAAACATTAGTTGCATCAATGTACTCAAGACACATTTCATTTAAATTGATTTAGGTTGTGCTCAATCGATCTTAGAGCATCCATTATACGTTAATGGAGTGCAATTGATGATTGAGATAACCATGTGTTTGAGACTAACATTTTCAATGGGTTTGGACTATGTTGTCCAAAACGTTGAAATGATAAAGAAACGGAACAAGGATGCCATCTTGTGTTGATGGGCATCAGGAGAAAGATCCCAAAGAGAGAAGAGTAGGTTCATCATGTGTTGATGAACAAGAAGAGAAGAATCGATCCTAAAGAGGAGTTGACTTGAAATCATAAAAGCTCCAAGTGGATCGCACAGCAAATGTATAATTAGCAAGGGCTAAAGATGTTTTCTAGTCTTTTACCGGTCTCAGTGTTTGCATGGGAAACCGGGTTGCTAGTATAGATGATGTACTATTAAGAGGGATTGAGTCTTATAGTTTGAGCTTCATCATGTATTGATGAACTCAATCCGGTTCACTTTAGCTCACTCTCTTTCGAGTTAGTGATTTTGCATGAGCTAAGTATTTGCATGTGTTGTAAATAAGGGAGCTCATACTTGCTTCTTATATTGCTTCTTAATTGAATTGGTGTTTGCATGGAACTTTGGATTTGCATGTGTTGCAAAAAGGAGAAAGCTCATGCATTTGATTTAGTTGGTTTATGCATGGAGCTTAATATTTGCATGTGTTGCAAATAGAGAGCTTATGCATTGAGACTTACCTTGTGACTTGATCATATATTGATCATCTCAAGGCTAAGAAAGGTTTGTGTTTGCAAAATATCAAGATTTGGTTTTATGAAGTTGAATTGATTATTTGCAAATGTGTTTTGCAAATGAGCATGAAGTTATGGGTTTCGATCTCAGAGCATGTGAATATGGCTTGCAATCGTGGTTTCCAAGTTGATTAGATCCTGTGTTGACCATCAAATGGCTAAGAGGATGAATCTCATAGGTTCTTGGTATATTTGCATATATGTTTTGCAAATAAGTGGATTTTGATGTGATTCTTTGGAGCATGTGAATTGGGTTTGCAAATTGATTTGATAATGTGTTGATCATCACATGGCTCAAAGAATCAATCAATATTGGTGTTTTATTTGAAGAGAAATAATTTTTGTGTAAAATCATGTTTTGACTGGAAAATCGGCACTACTGCAGGCATAAGTCCGGTAGTACCGTTGGCCGGTAGTACCGCCTTATGAGAGTCGGCACTACCGCTCGTTGGTGCTACCGCTCAACTTATTACAAAGAGCATGTGTTGCTCGGGTTCTGGATGCCGAAGCTACCAAGCCTTTAGGGTGGTATTACCAGAGGTGCGGTAGTACCAGCCCCAACACAATGGCAGTTATATTCTAGAGAGGGTGTTCTCTGGAGGTGTGCTGAGGTCTGCAGTATCCCTCGTGGGGAGTGGTACTACCGCTTGAGTGATACTACCTGGATTTTGCCCGCGATACTACCGAATTTTCTACGCAAAGGCTAGTTTTCTAGCTGTTGGCATGGAAGTTGGCACTACCAGCCTTAGAAGGGCGGTAATACCAAATTTGCTGAGTTTTTTCAAAATTGCCCCCAAACGGCTAGTTTTTTTTTTTTGTCAATCTATAAAAGGAGGCCTTGGGGGGCATTAGCTTATTATTGCTCTCATTATGAGTTTGTGGGGGAGGTTTGAATGTGTTGCATTCTCTATTCTCTCTATTTGTGTTCTTGAGCTAGAGTGAGACTCCACACAAATGTGCATGTATGGCAATTTGTGAGTGAGGACTAAGGAGTGATCCTAACTTGCATGTGTTGCATCTAGAGAGGATTGACAACCTCTTGTGCATGTGTTGCACTTGAGGGGAGCCTTGTGAGTGTGTTGCTCTCAGCGATCATCATTGTGCATGTGTTGCACTTTGTGAGGTTCAAGCTAGAAGGGCTTGACTTATTACTTTTGATGTTTGCCGACACTTAGACGACGTGAGAGACGTCGTGTGCAGTGAGCTTCTGAACGGAGGATGTGAGAAGCCCCGACGAAGTGTGAAGATTGGTGCTCACCTACCCGGAGGGGGAAAGAGCTACCACTAGTGGATTTGATGCGAGTGCTTAATTCATGGAGCCGGTCCAAAGTGGTTTGAGCTTACCTCAACGTGGATTAGGGGAGACCGGCAAGTCTCCGAGACCACAGTGAAAATATTGGTGTCTCTCCTTTATGCTTTATTTGCAATTCCTTATTTACATTGATTAGTTATATTTATAATTGCTAGCTATAATTAGTTAGTGCACTTAGTGAACATAGTTGACTTATGTTTTAATTGTTAAAACTTTAATTTATCGCTTCCGTGTTTAGGAGTGAAAACGGTCGGAAACGGTCGGAAAACATTGAAACCATTTTTGTTTTCATATTTTCCCTCGGAAACGATACCGGAATCGATAACTACGGAAACGGAAACGGCATCGGTAATTCGGAAATATCGGAAACGAAAATTTGATATAAAATATATATCGGTAACGATCGGAATCCGAAAAAAGAGATCGGTAACATCGTAACGACATGTACCACCAATTGACTTTAAAAATTCACACAAATCGTACATCCACATAGAAATTAGTAATTAATAAATATTCACAAATTTATGATGAACATACATTACCAAAAAGATCAATATCTCATAACGCATAACCGCATAAGCATTAAGCAACATCACATAGCACTTACATACAGCCATACAGGCATACATTAAAGGCGTAAAGCATTAAGAAACAGATTCACATAGCACTTACATATATGCATACATTAAAGCATTAAGCAACAGATTCACAAAGAACTTAAAAGCAATACCTCACAAGCATTTACAGTTGACGATATCACATTCCATACAGGCATACATAGCATAAGATAGTCTCTACTCTCTACACGAGTCTTTACATCACATAGCATAAGATAGTCTTAATATCTCATATCGAATAATACATCACAGTTCAATAGTTCATAGTTCACAATTCATACACGAGAAGAAAGAAACCAAGATAAGACAAAATACATCATAGTCATAGATTCATATAGTTTCGATTTCTTCCTTCAATATCACCAAACAAAGCAACCAACTTACAATCGACCTCAGGTCCATCTTCATCATCATCTAGATCTTCATCCTGCAGATTTTTTTAGAGCAATATGTAGTTAAACTGCAGCTAATATTTTTTGCACAAATGAGAATAGAAAATGAAGAGAAATTAACCTGAAGAGAAATATTACTAGCAATAGCCTCAAGATCGTCCATATCACAAACCACGGAAGGAACACTCTTACAACCTGGGAATATAAAGATCCATCAGTGCATTAGTAAAAGGGTAATGACTAATAAAATTTTGAACAAGTATAAGTTCAGACTATAACCATTTCTTGCTCCGGCTATCCAATCCCTGGTGCAAACAAGTGCTTCTACCATGCTAGGGTCAAGGCGAGTACGATATGGATCAAGTACACGCCCACCAGCACTAAAAGCAGATTCAGAAGCTACTGTTGACACTTGCATAGCCAAGACATCACGAGCTAGCTGCCACATAATAGGATATTCATCTTTGTGGACTTTCCACCATGCTAATATGTCAAATGTGTGCTGATTACCTTTAGCAACCTTTAACAATGGGTCTGCCAAGTATTTCTCTAAGTCACTTGTGTCAATACAATCATCATTTCCTTGTGCATCAAATATGAAGCTATCAAGTTCATCATCTACACTATTCAAAAACATATCAACTGCTGATGCTGACTCAAGTGCGGTTGCTGAAGTTGAGGGTGCGTTGGAAGCATAGCATTGATACATCTTCTTCATAACATCATTAAATTTATCAAGTTCAGCTTGATAGGAATATGGGTACAACTTCTTCAAGTAAAATTCTACAATCTTCCTCTTGTACCTAGGATCAAGGACACTAGCCACAGCAAGAGAAACATTGGACTTCTTCCAGTACTTGTCAAACTTTACCATCATAGTGTTTGCCATCTTATAAATAGTGGGATCACTACTATGGCACCAATCAGTAAGCAACAATTTAATCTCACAAAAACCTCTAAAAAATAAGTTGGCTGATGGATACAATGTACCAGAAAATAGCTCAGTCAGATTTGAGTTGTTGCTGGCCCTTCACAATGCTATGATAATGCTTCAAATGAGACCAAAACCCAGTTGTTCCTCTATGGCTTTCAGCCCTGCCTTTGCTGGTCTTGTTTTTGCAGCCCTTAAATTTGCATTTGGCCCAAAGTTGATTAACAGGTTTGCCATTCTCCTCCGCTACAACCGTGTACTTCTCAAAATATTGCCAAACATCTGAAGTGCACTTCTTTTGCTGCTTTGATGGATGCTCCCTATCATCATCAGCTTCACCATCCCCATCCAAATTAATTGCTTGTTCTGGATTTGTACCCGAGCTGTCCAATGTTAGTGCAGGTGTTGTGGATGATGCAGACACACCAGTACCCTGGGCCTGACTCATGCCTGCACATGGACTGATTGCATCCGGCGAGGTGTAGCTCTGACTCTGAGGTTCAACAACGGGGGCATCACAAGGCACCGTTACCCCTGGCGGCTCCAGCAACATGCGCTTCCGTGGAGGTGAACACGTTGGCTTCTCGCTGCCACTGGCCATGTAGTATGAGACTATGAGTGTATCACTCAGGAGCTGGAAAAAGAGATGGAATACAAGTGAACAACCAGGTGTTATAATAAGAAAAAAGAAACATAAGCTAAAGATTCATCCATTGGCCTTAAAAGCAAGAATTGACCTAACAAAAGGAAAACTATCAAGTTGAAACACCTCTGGGAGTTGGGACCCTTTGAGCATGCTGCTCATACCTCATTGAGCTCAGAGTTTTGGTCTTTCTAATCTAATGTTGTCACTAACATAACATGCAGAAATTTCGTGGCGTATACAAGCGCGCCACCGGTGCGGGCTCTGGCGGTCGGGCTCGGCGGTCATGGGAGGCGGGCGCCAGTTGCCGGCGGCCTCGACGCCATGGTTGCTGCCAAGACGACCATTGAGCTACGCCACAAGAACTCGACGGGCAATGGCAAGCCGGCCAGCCACGGACGGCGATTCGACGCTGCCCACCAGACATACAGCCACACCTTCTCCTCCCGCTTCGTGCTCGCCCCGACCTCCTCCTCCTCCTCCTCCTCCGCCGCCGCCTCCGCTCCGAGCGGCCTCGCCCCGACAGCTACCAGAGTTTCTAATCTAATAGGGAGAGGAGGACGGGGGCAGCTGGGGAGGGGGCTGGATTACCTCAGGGCTTAGGCGATCGGAGCAGAGGGGATCGGAAGAGGTGGATCGCTCCGGTCGGCGGCGGCGGCGGCCCGCGTGCCCTAGGGTGAGATGAGAGAAGTGAGGGAGGCAGGAGCTGAGCAGAAGAGGAAAAGGATACCGAAGGAAACGGTCGTACCGAAGAGGAAAAGGAGCCCGCGTGCCCTAGGGTGAGATGGGACTTGGGAGGCCTGCCTCTGTCATCTGTATATGTCATCCGTGATTTGTGGGCTACTGGGCTGAAATAATTCCGGTAATTACCGACGGAATTTACCGATTTTTTCCGGATACCGAAGGAAACGGTCGGAACCGAGCAAAACCGTTACCGTTATCGTTTTCGACAAAAAATTACCGATTCCGATTCCGATTCCGAAAATTACCGAAACCGATACGTCCGGTCGAAAAATTCCGAAAACGGTTTCCGGAATTCCGGGAATTACCGATACCGTTTTCACCCCTATCCGTGTTATCTTTAATTAATATTTTAATATAGAGACACTTAGTCGATCGTTTAATCGGTAGAGAATTTTTTTAAAAAACCACCTATTCACTCTCCTCTCATTAGCATCCTCGATTCTACACCTGGTTTTCTTCGAAGCTCATAGTTGCTACTTGATTTTGTTAGAGTTGCTACTTTTATTTCTATTGGTCAACTTGCATGGGAAGAAGAGGGAGGGTGGGAGGAGGGAGCCGTGGGGATGCTCGCCGCTCGATGGCCCTTCGGTCAATAAATAAACCGATTGAACGGGCTTCCTCCCGTTTGCCTACGTAATTGGCGCCTGTTTTTTTTAACTGACTAGTAGATTGCCCGTGCGTTGCAACGGATCATTAAAAGATGACGATAGATGTTATCAAGCATGATCCTAAACCGTACAACGAACATTAATTTTCTAAAGAACAATGATTGTAGTTACCACACCAATCTTAGATGATATTACATCAAATCAGATAGTATTTCTTTTAATTGTACCGCGGAAAATATAGTAACAAGTTGCAAGACAAATATAGTCATCCATACATGTTGTAAGTAGAAAATCCTTTCCAGAGCAGACCGACACTGAACTTTCTTTGGATGAAGACAAAGCACTATAGTTCCTGATTTCACCATTCCTATTAAGTGCCCCATTCAATGCAGAAGTACCGAGGCTTCCAGAGATTCTCCGCTACTACATAGACCATCTGATATCCTGGATTTAGTTTTTGCTTGAGATCATGAGCGTAAAGCTGAAGGTACAGGACCATGAGATTCATTTGTTGGAAGAATAATACAAGAAGACTCATCGTTCAGAAGACAACTAAGCAGTTTATTGTCTTCAATAACATTCCGGACAAAAATTGTTTTGACCAATTGTTCCCCTTCACCTTTTTTCTTCTCCTTTCATCTAGAGCTTCATGGTTCTAGTACCCCAATGGATGGTTCCCTAGAAACATAGAGGTTGAAATAAATTAAATAAATGTTCCAAATACAGAAAAAAGGATGCATTTGGTACCAACTCCAAGCTTAGAAAGAGCTATGTAAGAAAGCAGCTCCAATAACACACATGGTTACACATTGAAGCATTATAACGAAGTGATGGCTACTGTAAGACACAAAAAAGAAGATACACAACTTTCTTGCCTGGATTGCAGAAATGGAAGTGAGGATATCAAATATCGTCACTATTGAACACAGAACAATATATCAGTTAATAATACATGGAAGTTATTGAATGCATACCTATTGACCCAATGATGGAATGCATGTTGACCCAATGGGGTTATGAAATCAGTATTTTTGTGGGAAGCAGGAGGCTAACAAATCATCACATAAGAATAAGTGTGCATCATGAACCATGCAGAGTATGGCATACATAAAGCACATCGACGGTGCAAGGTCGTAAAGCAGTTGATAGTGCGAAACCATGGGTGGATGATTGATTGAGGCTCTCCGGATTGCTGCCTCTTTCGCTACTCTCAACCATTCACGGGTAGCTATATTTGATGCTTCTGCACAGTTGAATCCTGCCCAAATAGAAAAAGTCCTCATGGGATTTATTGCAATTGCAAGAGCCAGCAAAGCGATGGCTAGGTAACAGCTTAAGTTTACTTTTCCAATAACATGTGATAAGAAGATAAACTCTCATGAGTCACGTGCATCGTTGTGTTCGCAACAGAGACACATATTGCATTTGCATATCGCGCTACTTGTCTAGCTGAGATGAGTTGGCAAGGACCCCATCTTTGAGATGCACAACCATACTCAGGAATAGGATATACTAATATAGCTATAGGTTCGGGCAAGATTCTTATCACAAAGCTAATAATTCCCTATTTTTAGCAAATTCTCGAATTCCTTTCCTCAATGTCGTACAGCCCTCTAGTGTCAAATTCATTAAATAGTAACGTATGGCCAAAAAAATAAATTGTTTTCCTGGTATAGAAAAATTTCATTAAAAGGTTGGCATCACATGGATATCGCATGCGCCAAAGTCGCATAGCCACCCTACTGTTTAAGAAATAACTAACTCCACATAATTAAGGACAGAAAACAATGCATGAATTGGAGAGGCATAATTGTGTCAACCATGCATTGCATGGATATTGCACATGCCACGACCGCATATCCACCCTACTGTTTAAGACATAACAAACTCCTTATAATCAAGGACGGAGCATGAATTGGACTGGCGTAATTGTGCCAACAATGCATCAGACAGAAGCATAACATGCATACAACAGGAGGCTTTTCAGTTAACTGTTGAGAGTGCTCACCATGGCTGTAAACGCTGTGATAAGATCCCGGAAAAGTTACCACGAATTATCCTAGAAAAGTTACCACGAATTACCCTGCATTCTGCACCAATCTGTACCGGCACAGAAGCAACCCTCCGTCAAGCACCACACGTATCAAAGCAAATCATTCAAAAAAAACGGAAGGAAGCAAAAGCACCACCTGCAGCAGGGGATCCCCAGGCCAACGAGCACTTCAGGGGACATCACTGTTGTTTTCTGCCACTGCTTCCATTTCTATCTGCAGAGAAACAAAAAAATGCATGTTAGACGTACAGACTCTTTTTCACATTCTTTACATCCATATTGACAACTCACACTACTATGAAATTCCAAGCTCCATGCTTCACTACTATGAAATTCCAAGCTCCATGCAGCACTTAATCAATTTATAGGCATTCAGAAAATCAAACCTTACATATAAACAACCATTTTGTTTCACACATCAAGTAGTCAACTAATTAAAAGATTAACACGGTAGAACAAACACTCTATGCGATAATTCAGTAAATGTGAACAGGTTGTAGAAAATATCATCCCTTGTATTCTTCAGTATAGAATCAACTACATAATCATAATCAACTGACAAACCATCTCATTGTGACATTACACCTAACTGACAAGCCGTACTGCTAAACTATAAAAACTGATGACCGGCTGAAATGAAGGGAGCTGAGTTTACTACATAGTTGTCCATGGCGCAGCATATCCTTCCACCACCAGATGCAAACGATCCATCAACGCCCATCTTACAGAGCTGCAAAAGACCAATCTCTATTATATTCCTATTAAATTAAACAAACAAATCTGCCACCAAAACATCTGTTCACTATATTCTCACTGGAAGCAACTGAAGATAGATGAAAACAAAAAAAACATCAATCTTAAAATTGGATAGATTAAACCATCAAAGGAAAACACTTTGAAACCCAGTCACCCATGACAAAGTCGCAAGAGAAATTAAAGAAAGGTTACCAAATTTGCATTGGATCAAGATGTGAGCGGACATCTCCATAAGTCAATAAATCAATATTGTGAAGAGTTGCTGCCCCCAAACATTCTTGGCTGTACTTGAACCCATCACCTTCATAATTTTTCCAGAGGCACGTTCAACAAGTTAGAGGCTATGCAGTAGCTGCCACCTAAATCTGCCCACTGGCCACCACCTTAACATAGTGCACGCAGTGCTACAAAATGGCAAATCAATGCACACTTTCATTGGCTTTACATAGAACAAAGCAAGCATTGTAATGATTTTGTAGCTGAAACAATAAAATGTGTCGGTGAACAGCAAACAAAGTCAATTTTATTAATTCAAAAACTGTTGAAGGGGATATGCCACACCATCTTATTAGTACATGTAGAGAATACATTTTTGCATTCCAAATTAAGGGGATAAGCCACACCATCTCAGTAGTACAAGCAGATGAAACATGTTTGCATTCCAAATTAAGATTTAATACATCATATCAAAAGGAATTATATAAGAGGAAGTTTCAACATTTTTTACATCACCATGGAGATCTAGGTGGATCAAAGCCGCTGCCCCAAGGCTAACACCAGATCTACAAATTTACAGGCTAAAACGCATATGAGCAAGTAGAGAAGCAGAAAACTAAATGCGCCATATTCGCATCTCAAATCCAACAAAAATCAACACAAATCAAATCTCAAATGCTGTCGACAAAAGGTCAATGAAAGGACAAACCAGAGGGTTTAAAGGCAACGAGGATGGTATATCTGAGGTGCTGAACAGCCCAAGGAATACGGAGGCACCGACGCACTCACCATGGTTGCAGTCATCTCATTGGAGAACACATCAAGGCCAAAAAATAATTTCAACCACCGAATTTGTGGTACTGATATCAATCAATGAATATATGCACAGGAAAAAATCCCTCTTCCACATCACTCAAATCCTAGTAGAGTTCAACAATTACAAAATAGCTGAACATGGAAAAGCATAATAATAAGAATACTTGTGCAGAGGAAGAGAGGTGGACCTCGACCTCAAAAGCTCAATGACCTAGTGAGGATCATTGATAAGAGATGGTCGCAGCTGCAGGGATGGAGAGCCAAATATAACTTCATCTTGTCACACAAAAAAAGCAAAAAGAGTAGAAATAGGGGCTCAGAGATTTCAAGCTTTAGATAACGTAACTCCCCATAAAAAAAATATGTTGGCTTCGTGAAGTACAGTTGAAAGACATATCGATAGTTACACCTTACTAATACTTCACATTTTTTGAACTACGTATATTTCAATCTCCTAATATAATCATGAAAATTTTATGTATACAAAGCATTTCAGGAAAGTCTTGATCACCATATTTGCTAAAGAAATCTCCAGTCTGAATAAGTAAAAAAAAATCCTAATGAGATTAAGTTGACAAAGAGTAGACAATTTACCTTTGCTAGCAGACAACACATTGTCCTTCTCTAGAATAGCCTGGAATGCACACAGTAATGTCCATGCATCAGGCTCTGGTTCGGGAGGGCACGGTGTTCTCGATGACGAAGAGGGTCCAGCTCGGGCTCGGCGTTCTGCTCCGACCCAACGTTGTCTCTGCTGGTCTCCAGGCAGCGCCGCCGCCCATCCTCGAAGCCACCGAGGCACCATCTTCCGCCGGTCGAGCTTGCTGCTAGATGCGGGCTCTCCGGCGTAGCGGTGGTCAAAGACAACCTCCCGGAGCTTTCTCCAGATCGCCTCGTGCCCAGTGACGACGATGCCGCCTCCGGCCGCCGGCGGGCTTGCCATGGTTCGGTCCACCAAACCCTAGATCTTGGGGGCACGCGCGGGCGGGCGGGCGGCGGGGCGGCCCTGACGCGCGTTCACGTCAGAGGATCTCATTTCCGGTTAGTGGGGGAGGTGGGCGACGGGAGCTCGGGCGGGGACGAGAAGGGCGTGAGGGGCGAGGAGAGACGGTGGGTGATCGTGGGGATCATGGGTGCAACAGGCGCGGGCTGCGGGGGAATCGCTCCTCTGCGCGTGGGAATGGGCTGAACAGATACGAGTTGGGCCGAGCTGACAGCGCTTGTTTGTGGGTTGGACGATCCAAAGGCAGGTAAACTCCTCTTTTTATTAGTTAAGATTAGCATTTGTAACTGCAAAAACACTATAGGAGATAGGTAATTTATAATTTAAGATTTGTACTGCTAAGAGCAGTGCTACACTTTTTGATAGGTCCACGACAAAGAGACTCGCTAATTAGTTATATAGTTGACAATTTTGCAAACAAATATTGAATAGCACTTACACGGTGCAAAATGAAGTTTCCAAAGCACATTCAAGGCCCGCTTGCAATACAACAATTTTTTGAGATTCCTACAAGAATTAGACAGTTTTTTCAAAATTCATATAAAATTTCTAAATTTCTGTGTTCTAATCAGGCTATCAACCCACAGTTATAGAATAGTGTCGTCCAAATGTTTCATCCCCGTGCGATAAAGCAAGAACGAGCTAACGCGCATCAGAGATCAGGCAATACTTCTGCTTCAAATCAAACTTATAGCAGTAGACCCATGATTTGTCGCTACAATGTGCACTCAGCAATTAATCATCGCACATCAACAAACTTGTAATACATCTCAATAATACTGTACATCAACCAGACAATGATTTCAAACAAGGACTACAACTCGGACGGGGCGAGACCTCTTCTCTGGCCATACAAAACAATGGCTATCTCGGTGCAATTTAATTACACATGCACGAGTAAATTCATATTTCACCTAGAAGGGGAATATCACACGCCTTTACAACATTTCTTACTATTGGGACTAAATTTGAATACAAAATTGACATACATCATGACCTAACTCTACCGGTAAGCACTGCATCTCAAAACGAAGTCACAAGTCCTACACCTAGGTCCTCCGCAAGTTCATCCCACAATGGAATGAGAGTCAACACAACAAGAAACACTGAAACTATCAAGGCTGCTCTCCTCCAAGTTCCGACATCGCTGACATCGTTCAAACACGGTTTTTCTGGTGTTCTCTGAGACAAATCAAAAGGTACAGATTGAGTTAGTGCATAAAACACTAATATATATAGTGAGTCTCACAATCACCAATTTGTTCATCTGTTTACCTGACATATTAGCACGTATAAGCCCCAAGGAAGAGATAACGGACCCCCAAGCTAAATAAAACAAAAAAGGTGGAAAGAACATTAGAAGTGAGTGCGACACCACGATCAGCAGTAAACGATGTTCAAGGTCAAACAATAAATAGTTCACATCACGCTTGGGTTGAAAGTGAAAACAACCTAGTACCAAGTCTAAGTGACAGTAAAACATTAACAATACCATGTTACAACATGAATTGAATTCATATGAACAAAGAAGGTTAAGCAAGACTCCCAGACAATCTCCCGAAAAAGACTTCCTATACCAACACAAAGACATCGTTTTGAGATTTTAACAAAAAAGTAGGTATTCAGCACTAGTGCAGCATAATATACAGTAAAATATTCAAATCAATCTCTCATCTTAAAAGAAAAAAGCATGACTCCTGAGAATTTCTCATCTATGTATGCTTTTGTCCTAACTCTAGCTTCTTCGAGGTTTCCAGAACTAAAAAAACAATCTGATATTTACAGTCTACTAGGCAGTGTTGTCTTGGTTCCTGTCAACTCCAGCATATTTCTTTAATGGCAGCTCTACAAAATCATCAATGTTTTGGTATACATAGAATATTACGTGCTGTTCACTGGCAATCAATCACACATACTTGTTATGTACTTTGTGTATGGATGAAAATGTTTTGTCATAGAGGTAAGAAAGTAGAAACCAAACTGTACTGCAATAGAAACTTGGAAGCCAAAGATCCAGGTTGACGTGTGAGATCAATTGACTTACCACTCCAAGTCCAAGCAACGAGTATGTTGTCAAGCCAAATCCAAACAAAGCATCCTTGCCGAAAGCACCCTGTTGAACATATCAGGGAACTTTAGACACGCTATTTGGTACAGAAGCTCAGAGTTTTGCTGCTACACAATCATGTTTTTTCCAGCCACTAGGTTAAGCACCAGAAGTTCTATAGAGATTATCCACTGCAAAGTTAATTTTGGATGAAAGATTGACAAAACATGCACTGGAAACTTCAAGCTAATCAACAACTCATCGACAATAATTTAAAAAGGAACATTGAGATGATATATTGACTGTGTCACTTGTTCCCATGCCAACGAAGCATCTCCAGTAAACCTTGCAATTAGTCAAGTTGTACTTGTTGCAGATAAAGGGTATGACTATTTTGAGGGTAACCTTAAACTAACTGTCGGCGTACTAGCCAACAGGCACCTCCGAGACGGGTGCTTATGAGGTTCTGACGGGGGCTTTCGGGGCAATCGCCTGAGAATGGAAGACAGAGGCGACTGGAGTACCGAGAGGCTCAGGCCAACGGGGGACGCAGGGGGTTTTTTACCCAGGTTCAGGCCCTCGGGGTGTGCCCTCTTTATGGGGCTCTTGAACTTCCTTTGCTCGAACCGCCGCGCCCTTTCGGTTTTCCCGTCGAGCATTCCTTTGTTGCCCTATAAGAGGCTGACCGAGGGGGAGCGGTTCTTCCACCTCCCGGTTGCTTCTTCCTGTTTCTTCTTCGACACGTTTCCAACACTTGGCTGTGCTTGATGGCTCCGATCCTCCCTTCCTCGTCCGTCGAGGAGGAGCTTGCCTCCAGCCTCTCCCGGAATATTACTGCAGGAGCCCTCCGCGTCCGCCCGGGGACTATCGAGCCCCATTGCCGGCGCGGGGAGGTGATCTTCTTTAGATGGCAGCTCCTCGGCTCTTCTTGCCGATTCGATTTTATCTCTCTGTTCTTAATTTTTACACCATTCACCACATTCACCTTCCTCCCAATTCCGTCATCCTTCTTTCTGCCTTCGCTCACTTCTGCGAGATGTTCGTAGGAGTGCTCCCTAACCTCCTTCTGTTTCGTTTCTTCTACACTCTTCGTGCCGCGGGCGGCAACTCGCACGTCACCGGGAGCTGCCACCTACGGCTCCGAGATGGGACTGTATCGCGCTACATTCCACTGGATTGTCGATCCAGCTGGAGGAATTGGCGCGAAGAGTGGCTGTACGTTGAGGACGAGCGGCATTGAGTCTTTGGACCTCCGTCCCGGCGGCGTGATTAGCAACACCGATCGGGGCCCAAGTGGCCGAGACGCCGAGCTCTTGGCAATGTTAGCCCGCGTCGACCATCTGGACGGCGGGCTGGACGGGGTTTATGGTTATCCTGACTTCATCTCCGGAGGCTGTGCCCTCTGCGTCGCCGTGTTAAGTAGGCTTAGCGATACATGGGTCAGGATGATGGGACCCGGAGCATTACTAGAGGTGACCATCCCCTTCCTTCCTTTCCTTCTCTCCCCTTTTATTTTGCTTAACCGGACTTGGTCCTGACTGCCTCGCTTCCGGGGTTTCTTTTCCCTTTAGTCTTTGCCCGGTAGCGGGAACTTAGGCTGGCAGCGGGATAGACAGGTGGATGGCGCAACTGGGTTTCCATGGTCCCGTCCCCCCGTTCCCAGAGGGAGCGGTCCCGTATCTTAGGTTGTCACCGCGGGATCGCGCGGCGATAATCCGCGCCATGCCGTCGATGGATGCCATGGGTACACCTGATGTGATACGCCGGACGCCTCTGACAATTCGGGACCCTCCGCCTGATGAGAGTCGGGGGAGGCGTAGGCGCCCGGACGATGATGATGGCACCGGCGGGCCTTCCCAGAGGCCTCGCCTCCTGGGACCGGCCAGGGCGGGATTGTCCGCGGCGGCCGGGGGATCTTCTTCGGTTGCGACGGTAGGCTCCGCAATGGCGGCGGGAGGTTCATCGGCCGGCGGGACCTCGTCCTCCCTCGCTCCTGTTGTGGTGGCGACAGAGGACCTTCCGGCGCCGACTCTTCCTCCGCCTCCGCCGGCTCCGATGACGGGGCAGCGGCCGCCGCCACCGGTTTTGACGACACTCTGCGCCTCCTCGCCACCGCTAGCGGCCGGCGTTTCTTCCTCCGGCCGATGGTAGGGGCATCCGCCACGGCTCCTCGCCGCCGCCACAGGCCGGCGGTTTTTCCTCCACCACCGGCACCGTCCGCAGATCGCCGGTGGTTCTTGCTCGGCGTGCCCGATTCCCGAGGCCATCACCTAGGTATTCATCTGAAACGCACATGCGGTATAAAAGTTAGTCTCTTCGTAGTGTCTTACCTCGTTCCTTTCCTACCCCCAGGACTTTCGCCGGATGCCCCGCCGCTCAAGCCGGGGGGTGGCGCCGCCACGGAGGTTGTCTTGCCGTGGTCGCCGAGCCCCTAGTCGAGCAAGGAGGAGGCGACCCTCGGCCGATGATCTGCGATCGTCGTTCGGGGCCTAGGCTTCGGCCCGTGCCCACCCGGAGCCCCGCGCCTCTGTCCCTTCACGCAGACGCTCTGCTGGCGGCTCTCGGCGAGCTCTACTCAATGCGAGCGGCCGTCTGGCGACAAGCGAGGAGCGGTAGCAAAGCGGCGATCGAAGTCAACCGCCTCCGCAAGGAGGTGGAGGACTTGCGCGAGCGGGGATGTGGAGAGCTGAATTGGCGGAGCGAGCAATGAGCAAAGCGCGCCGCGCCAAGGCCGACGAGCTTCCGCGGAGTTGGAGGCGAGAGGGTGGATCGGGGCGGTCGGAGAGGACACCTTAGGGATGCTTTGCGACATGCCTTCACCGACGGTGGCAGACCTCGCTCTGGGCCTGGAGCGACCGACGGAGGAAAGGCCGCAGATTACGCTTTCGCCTCTGCCGAATCCGCGGATTTCCTCACGCACTGCCGCCGCCTCACCGCCTGGCCCGTCAAGAGGCGCGCGATTCTGCGGCGGCCACGCTGGCACGTCTTGGCACGCTCGCTACGCCACCGTGACGCTAACTCGACCCCCGATCGCCGTCCGTGGTGGCCGAAGGGCGGCGCAAAGTGAGGAGCGGGTCCATGATGCTTCCGAGCAGGTTGCCGCACAGTTGGCGATGTAGAACCCCCAGGTGGAGGCGGCAGCAGAAGACGTGGCGATGCAGCTGGACGTTGCCCCGGTCGAAGAGGACGTGGCGGCTGCGGTGGCGGCAGCGGAAGATGAGGAAGATCCCCCAGCTCCGCCAGTAGTGTAGCTTTTTTCTTTTTTGGCCTTTGTCTGCAAAACTTTAGACATTTATCATTTTCGAATGGAGCAAAAGTGTAAGCTCCCTACCATGTTGCCTCAAAAGTCCGCTTTCGCCGTAATCGTTCTGGTTCTGCACGAACAAGCACATAACCGCCTAAAGACTTAAAGTCTTGCGCTGCAGGACCTCGGCCCTGAAACTCCTTGCTTTAGCAAAATTTGTCTCCCAGATAGCCTCTAGGGAACGAACACTCAGTGAGTCACGGCAGGACTTTGGGTTTTTGGCAATGGTGCTCAAGTCGCCGATCCCCACGGGGACACCCGGAGTGTCAAGGCCGTCTTTGGGTCGTCTTTGAACGGTAGATCCAACCACCCATTCCTGCACACCGCTCTCACTTAGCGATTCCGCCTTTGCTACTAGGCTTTTGCAAGGCAGCAGGGTACCAGGGGCAAGTGTCCTGGCGCTGCCCATCAGCGGGCAAGAGACCGAAAAGAGGGTAGAAAGAACAAATATTTCGGATGAAAAAAGTGAATATTTAATTTTAAACATAAGGCCTTCCCCGACCTGCGGTGGAGAGGAAGACACACTCCACGGCTTGGGGAATAGAGCACAGGACTTACAACCGATCAAGGGTAGAACTTGCGCAGATTTTCTATGTTCTGGGAGTTTGCTAGCTCTTCGCCGTCTTCAGTGGCCAACCTGACCGCCCCGGGACGAGAGACTGAGACCACTTTGAAGGGTCCCTCCCACTGGGGAGACAGTTTATGCGACCCGGATGCGATCGATTCTTCAAAGACCAGTCGCCCACTACCGATGTTCTCTCATTGACCTGGGAGGCGTGGTACCGCCGAGACTTTGCCGGGTACTTTGCAAAGACGCAAGGCCGCCGATCCCGCGCTTCCTCCAAGAAGTTGACGCTGCCTCGTGCCAGCCTCCTCCTGGTCTTCTTCCTAAATGCAGAACGCTGGGTGACCCGGCTCGGCTCGAAGGGAGAACAGCCTGGCTGTAGACCAGAAGAAAGGGGTTTCCCGTGGCTTGGCTAGGTGGTCCGGTGACCACAACACGGTAGGAGCTCTTCGGTCCACCGGACGCCACGCTTATGGAGTCGGTCAAATGCCCGGTCTTGAGGCCCTTCAAAGACTGGGCCAGCGTTGGCGCTTCGACCGGCCGTTGCTCTTGGGATGGGCGGCCGAGGCAAAGCGCACCTTGGTGCCCATCTCTTCGCAGGTTCAAGAAGGCCGCTACCGTGAATCAGCTGCGTCGCCGTTGTCGGTGATGATGCGGTTGGCGACCCCAAAGCGGTAAAATCCCTTGCATGAACTTGACCGCACCGCGGCGGTGATGGATCTTCGCCTCGGCTTCCACCCACTTGGTGAACTTGTCGATAGCGACGAACAGGTGGGTGTAGCCCCCTGTGGCCCGCGGGAACGGGCCCAGGATATCCAGCCCCCAGACCGCAAAGGGCCAAGAGAGCGGGATGGTTTGTAGGGCCTGGGCTGGTTGGTGGATCTGCTTGGCGTGGAATCGCACGCCGCATCTCCTCACCACCGCAAGCATCCTGGAGGCGGTTGGCCAATAGAACCCTTGACGGAAAGCTTTTCCCGCCATCGTTCGTCCGGACACATGGCTCCCGTGACACGCCTCCATGGATATCCGAGCAAATCGCTCTCTTCTTCCCGAGTGATGCACTTAAGAATTCCGTTCTTACCCCTGGCCAGACAGTCCCCGCCCACCAGGGTATAGCACTTGGCCTTTCGTGCTACCTTCTCTGCTGACGCATCATCGTCGGGGCACACTTGATCCCGTAGGTAGGCCAGGATCGGATCCATCCATGTGCCTTTCCGGTCAAATCTGGCGACCACGGCGGCCTTTACTCGCACTTTGGCCGGGCGTTTCTCACGAAACCACTTTCCCTCCAGAGGCGAGGGCCGGCGGCATCACCATCGCCCGCACTAAACGGGTCGCGATGGACGTTCATGAAGCCTTTCTTCAAAGACCCCGACCGTGCAGAGATCTGGTTGAGGCGAGCCGGGAGAGCTCGTCGCCGGATGGTTGTCGCGCCGTGGGATGTGAGTATATCCCAATCCTTCGGCGTCGCTCCAATTTCGACCTCCGCCAGGTACGCCGCCATGATGGGGTCAGGACAGGAGAAATCCTTCCTTGCTTGGTTGACGACCAGTAGGGAATCGCCTTTTACTTGCAGTCGCCGGACGCCGATGGCTGCGGCGGCCCGGAGCCCAGCCAGCAAGCCTTCGTATTCGGAGACATTGTTGGTAGCCTTGAAGTCGAGGACGACCACGTACTTGAGGAGGTCCCCAGTCGGGGAGACCAAGAGGACCCCAGCATGGATACTAATTTCGTTTTGAATCAAATCCCGGACCCGACCGAAATCCGAAATCTCGGCCGAGATTTCGGAAATTCAAACCAAATCAAACCAAAATCCAAAATTCAAATTTGAAATCCGGTCTTTTTTCTACCGAGATTTCCGAAATTTCGCCCGAAATATCCGAGATTTCGGCGAGATTTCCGAGATTTCCGAAATTTGAAATTTGAATTTTTTTTTGAATTTTTCGATTTTGAATTTGAGAAGTCAAATCCAAATCTCGAGATTTTGGATTTGATCAAATTTGGATCCTGGACCCACCGCCTTCCCTGAATGATCCGTCGAAGAAAAGCGCCCAGTGAGGCGCGGGAATCAGCTGGCCGGACTCGGCCGGGTCCACTCGACAACGGTCCGCCACCTTTGACTCTTCATCTGATGCGAGGAGCGAACTTGACCCCGAACTCCCCTCGGCTCGGCAGACCATTTTGCGATCGGCCCTCTGCTTCGGTTGTGGAGGATTTCACGCAGGGATATGAGGAGACCACCGTGATCTCCTCCTTGAAAATAGTGCCGCAATTTTCTCGATGCTACCACCACAAGATAGACCATCTTCTCGAGCCTGAGGGTACCTTGTCTCTGCGTCGTGGAGCATTTTGTCGATGTAGTAGACCGGCCGTTGGACACCTTCCCGTTACGCTACCGGGCCACTCCTACTGAGAGGGGCTAGCCGCCACATACAAAGAAGAACGGCTCGCCTGGCTCGGGGCGACCAAAGATCGGGGAAGAGAGGTACTTCTTGAGATCTTCAAATGCTTGCTGGCTTCGGGGTCCATTCAAATGAGTTGGTCTTCTTCAACGGCTTGAACAATGGCAGACTTTTCTCCCCGAGCCGGATATGAACCTACCAGAGAGGCTAGCCGGCTACCAAACATTGCGATTGCTTGAGCGGGTAGGCGGTTGCATCCGCCGATCGCTTCTATTTTCTCCGGTTGACTCGATTCCACTACCGAGACCAGAAACCGAGCGACTTCCGGATGAGACACCAAACACGCACTTTTCGGGATTCAACTTCAGACAGTAGTTCCTGAGGCGAGAGGTCTCTTCAAGGTCCTGTACAAGCTCATCGGCCTTCTTTGTTTTTACGACCAGATCATCAACATACACTTCGAGGTTCCTCCCTATTTGGGGCCGAAACACAATGTGCATGGCCCGCTGATAGGTGGCACTGCGTTTTCACTCGAAAGGCATCTTGGCGTAGCAATATATACCGAGGGGAGTCACAAAGGCGGTCTTCTCCTCGTCTTCCTGCGCCATACTGATCTGGTGATAACCGGAGTAGGCGTCGAGGAAGCACAGAGCCTCGCACCCCGCCGTGGAGTCGACGACGATGTCTATCCGCGGCAAAGGGTACGGGTCCTTGTGGCAGGCTTTGTTGAGGTCGGTGAAGTCGATGCACATTCGCCACTTTCCGTTAGACTTCTTTACAAGCACGGGGTTGGCCAGCCACTCCGGGTAGGTGGCCTCCCGCACAATCTTGGCAGACAAAAGTTTTTCCACCTCGTCCCGAATGGCGTCCTGCCGCTCTGGCGCCTGCCGCCGGATCTTCTTGCCCGAGCAAGGTGCGCTCCAGGGAGCGTTGCCAATCGGTGCTCGATCACCTCCCTGGGGACCCCAGTCATTTCTGATGGTTCCCAGGCGAACACATCCAGGTTCCGGAGGAAGGTGACGAGCGCGTCTTCCTATTTGGCGCTGAGGTCGGTGCCGATCTTGACGACCTTGCCCGAGCCTTCCTCGCCCACGGACCGCTTTGCCTCGCCAAGGGCCTGGCGAGCGCGGAGTCCTGGCCGAGGAGCCCGGTTGTCGCCCTTGTCGCGCGCCGAAAGCGGTGGTGCCGGCAAGATCCTGCACCGCTGGCGAGTCGCAGGGCTTCCAGTCTATCCACCTTCACCGTAATGGGACCCCCAGGCCCTGGGATTTTCACCAACATGTAGGCATAATGGGCCACTGCCATGAACTTGACCAGGGCCGGGCGACCGAGCAAGGCATTGTAGGGGAGGTCGAAATCAGCGACCTCGAAATCTACCAGCTCCGTTCGGAAGTTCTCCGAACTTCCGAACGTTACCGGCAATCGGACTTGTCCCAGGGGTAGGAGGCCCACCCCGGGGGCCACTCCGTAAAGAGCGGGCCGACGCAGCCTCAGACGGATTTGGAGCGCTGATGCGCCCCGACAGACAAAGAAGTTGATGGCACTACCTCCATCAACCAGGACTCCGCCCTACCGCATTGCGGACCGTGGGAGACACCACGATCGGGAGATGGCGAGGCGGAGGTGTTCTCGGGTGGTCGGCCCCATTTGAAAGTGATCGGTACTCAGCCCGACCACTTGGCCGGCCGCCGGAGGATGACGTGGTGGCACACACCGCCTCGAATCCCGCTTATGCTGCGAGTTCGATGAGTAGGTGGCGAGCCACCGTGTATGAACATACCGCCGCGCTCACTTTCTTTGGAAGGCTAGCGGAGCCGCATCTTCGTCGTCTTCGTCTTCGTGATCTTTCTCGCGGCGCTTCTTGAGCCGCCTGTCGACCAGTTTGGACACAACTTGGCAGTCCTCCAAGTCGTGTCCACTCGTTCGATGGATGGGGCAATAGGGCATGCCGCCATCGTTTTCACGGCGGGGCGAGCGACGGTCCCTGCGGTCGCCGCGCCTATCCCGACGCTCGTCCCGTTGGTCCTGATCATCGTGACGCCGGGATTTGGGTTCCGGCTCGGCGACCAGGACCTCCCTAGCGGCTGCCTCCCTCCGCTTTTTCTTTTTCTTCTTGCGGTCGGAGGACTTCGAGGTGCTAGCATCGCCAGAGTCAGAAGGTCTCGTCGCGCACTTCTGAGCTTCGGCCGCCCTGGCGCACTTGTGCGCCAGGGAGAACAACTCAGATGTGGTTGAGATGACGCGCGTAGCCATCTTTTCCCGCATCTTCTGGTCTCGGACCCCTCTCCGGAAGGCAATAATCACCGACTGCTCAGAGATCCGGGGGATGGTGTTGCGGCAGTGGCTGAACCGCCGGATGAACTCTCTCAAGGACTCCCCCTCTGCCTGCTCCAGAGCGTGGAGGTCGTCCTCCACGCCTGGTTGAGCGTAGGAGCCCTGAAAGTTGGCGACAAAAATGTCGCCTGACTCCTCCCACGAGCGCACGGAGCCTCGCGGGAGGTTAAGTAGCCAAGACCGGGCAGAGCCCGTCAGTGACGTCGGGAGGTAGTTGGCCATGACCTTTTCAGATCCTCCCGCCGCACGTACCACCGTGGTGTAGATTTGTAGGAACTCCTCCGGGTTGGTGGTACCGTCATACTTTTCGATGGAGGCGGGGCGGAATCTCTCCGGCCATGTAGCTTGCCGAAGGCGGAGAGAGAACGCCTGGCATCCAACGTTGTAGAGCAACAGCGTCGTTCGCCCGGCCCCTCGATCCTCGAGGAGAGGATGAGGAGTGCGACCTGCGCTCTCCCCAGTCCGAGGAGGAGCCCCCTGCCTTAGGCCCCCGCGACGTTCGCGGAGCACATGACGCAGGTCACCGCCGCGCCGACGCCGCCTCTCGTCAAGGCGCGATCGAAGGTCTTCGCGGTTCCCCCTTGATTTGGGGGGACCGCGGGAAGAAGCGGAGTCACGTGCCTGTCCCCTCGTTACTGAGGAGGCTGCAACTGTAACTCCCTTCCTTGTCCGGACCCTTGATCTGGGAGGGTCGTCGTGTGGCCGGAACACAGCACGTCGGTAGCGCGCGTTCCACTGCCGCCACGGAAGCCTCGGTGAGTCGCCGCTTCAACTTCTTTGTTGCGCGACGTCCACAGTGGACAATATCCGCGACCACGGAGTGGCTGGTGTTTCCCCAGTGCTCTTGGGGATGATCAAGAAGAAGCCGAGCGCGCATGAAGGCTTTCGCGGGAGTGTCATCCTCAGCCGCTAAGCGACGCCGACAGTCAATTTCGTGCACGGAGTCGCGCGCCTCTCTGCGGCGGAGGGACCGAGGCGGCCCGGCTCCTCACGAATGCCTGGATCGGCTACGGACGCCGCTTTCTTGAGCGGACCGCTACGCTGGAGTGCGAATCCGCCATGAAGACAAACGCCCGTGCCTGCGAGCCTCCCACCGAGACGGAAGAAAGGCGATCTAACCACCAACACTTCTACTGGCGCGCCACTGCCAGCGTACTAGCCAGAGCACCTCCGAGACGGTGCTTATGAGGTTCGACGGGGCTTTCGGGCAATCGCCGAGAATGGAAGATGAGGCGGCCAGAGTACCGAGAGGCTCAGGCCAACGGGGACGCAGGGGTTTTTACCAGTTCAGGCCCTCCGAGAGTAATAGCCCTAGTCCCGCTTTCTTTGGTATTGCTTATGTTCTTGCCTGGAGAAAAGCGAAAACCTCATCGCCAAAGGATCGAACCCCTTCTCCCATGCACCCCGGCTCCCTTTTATACTCTGGGCCGACGGGCGCACGGAGGCTTACATCGCAAGCCATAATCATTACACCGCATGGGCTCATTTAATGCGCACGCCATCGTTCTTACATCTCATTAATGACCGCCGCCGTCACAATCCCGCCGCCCCACGCCCACTAACGCCGCCTGCCTGGCCACGGCGAGATGTAGTCGTGGACGTCTCCGCAATTAATGCCCACTGGGAAGGTGCGTCGCCATCTGCAGCCTTTCACGCTTTACGCTTTGCATTTAATGCGCACTACCCGCATTAAATGTCCTTGACCGGTGTGGCGGGGTGAAGCGCCAGTGAGTGGCTCAGACGCCACGCGCCCATCGAAGCGACCACCTTGCCGCCGCCAGGCGCGCTCGATCGCCACTGTCATTGGCGACCACTGGTTGGCGCCACGCGGCTCGATCGCCACTGTCATTGGCGACCACCTTGCTTTGGGTGCCAGCGGCCGATCGCCACTGTCATTGGCGATCACTGGTGGCGCCAATGATGCGGCTCGATCGCCACTGTCCATTGGCGACCACCTTCTTTGGTGCCAGTGGCGCGGCCGACGCCACTGTCCATTGGCGACCACCTTATCGGGCGCCAGTGGTGCGCCGACGCCACTGCCCATCGGGCGACCACCTTGCCGGGCCGGGTCTATCGCTGCGTGGCGGTGGCCCGACGCGCCCGCCCCGCCCGGCGGCCGTATTTATTCGCTATGTGAGCTGGCACCTGGCGTAAAATACGCCGACACTAACAAATTTAAGGACACCCTCCTAAGATGCCATGTGTCATCTTCTCCATCCACCTCCACCTTTCCCTCTTCTTCTCCCGCCTCCCTTCTTCCCTCTCTAACACAAAATTAAAATTAGAACATTTTAAATTTGAAAATTTTAAATAGAATGTTTCAACTCAAAAATATTTAACCCAAAAAAAATTAAATCGAAAAATATCCAATCAGTAAGTTTCAACTCGGAAAATTTCAAATTAGAACGTTTCAACTGAAAAAAATTCAAATTTGAAAGTTTCAAATCGAAAACTTTTAAACCACAAATTTTCAAATTAGAAAGTTTCAACTAGAAAATTTTTAATTTGAAAATTCCCAAATTAGAAAGTTTCAAATCGAAATGTTTCAAATTAGAAAGTTTCAACTCGAAATGTTTTAAATCGAAAAATTTCAACTCAGAAAACTTTCTGTTCAAAAAGTTCCGATTCAAAAAACTCAGTTCGAAAAGTTTCAATTTAAAATTCAACTAGAAAAAAAAGATTAAAATCGAAAATTTTCAACTCTTAAAACTTTCAATTCCAAAACTTTTCGGATCGAAAAGTTTCTATTCAACAAACTTTCGGTTCGAAAAGCTTTGCTTAAAAAACTTTTTTAAGCTTTTGGAAGTGGTTAAAAACTATTTTCGGTTTGAGGGGAACGGAATGGAGGAAAGGGGGGGTGAAAGAGGTGCTGCCACTTGTCACAAGGAGAGGGCATTTGAGGGGTAGGTTCTGTTACTTGTTACAAGGAGAGGGCATCCACACCAAAGATTTGGTGAGGACACCCTCAAATTAGCAATTCCCACAGATAAATAGTCAAATTTAATTAACAACCCAAATAAGTGTACAAGTACTGAGGATTTTTCACTACTGTTCTGTATTGGAGTTGCACAGGAAAAGCATCTGGATTTGCAATGCTCCAACAGTATCGCAATTCTAACTTCTAAACATGTTCAAACTCCTGGACCAACAATAATAATAACTAATCGGTGATACTTTCCACTTAAAAAATTGCTCAAAGTGGTGCTTCACACTGTTGGCGAATGGTGATCACTGGCAGCCACAGGAATCTCTAAGAAAAATATGCATTCCAGTTTTGCAAATACTAATGTCGTGATCATGAGATCTTGAAAAGAGTGGATGCTACTCTCCACCACTAATAGAAGTCACATAGATAGCATATGTGACAGCATACAAGTAAAAAAGATAGACAATATAAATGGAAGACATTTTGCATTTGTTCAGTTTAGTCATAGCATTGCAAATTCGTAATTCAGACTTACACCACTTACAAACTCATATGCAAGAGGTGAATGGAAAGCATGTCCTGAAAACAGTACTAGGTGTCTAGCAAGGGCAACTGAGGAGTGAGGACCATGCTCAAAAAAATTAGCTACCATTCTTTTTTTTAAAAAAAAAAAGAGTAGCCACTGTCACATTCATACATATGGTACAGTGCAATTATTTGGTTGCATTTCATCAAAACTTAGTCATTTTTACCTGTAGAGCTCTTCCACCGTCAAGACATCCAACAGGAAGCATATTGAAGGCAGTAGTCGTTAAACCACACCTACAAAATTTGCAGGAACAGTAAGAAAAATAAGACTTGTTTGGTTACAATTACAAGAGGTCAAGTATTTTTTTTCTGGAAAAAAAAGAGAGGTTAAGGATTTAGTGAACGATACTTCACCAGCCTGCGATCACAAGAGGGTGGATAGAAACCGTAGCAGCATGCATAGCTCTGTAAATCAATTTAAGTTCATTAAGGAGTAAAAACATAGCGTTCCTACTCAAAACTATAAAGGCATATAGAGTTCCCACTCAAAACTATAAAGGAATATAGTTGAATAGTTGATAAAGAAGATTATTTCAACTTATACCACAGATGATGGGTAGACTAGTGTGCTCCTCAGATATTGTGCCAACAGGACAGTTTAAGTACTAAGCTTTCCACACTGATGAAGTCCATAAAAGATCCCATTGCATGTAATTATTCACCAAATATGTATAAGTTGGATGTTTGGAAAACAATTGATATTTAACTTGAATTGATCAAGCAAGAGTTTCAGCTAATCCAGTACGCTTCTCAAAGACTGAAAATAGTTGTGACAGAGAACTGAGGAAGTAGCAAAACTTTCTGCGTGTTCTGAAACAGTGTCTATAAGCCTTGAAAAACACAAGAGATTGAAGGAAAAGGTGCAGGTATCACAAACAGAACTAAGACAGATCAAAACTTAAAGACTAGTTTAAATACAAAAGGTAAATGTTCAAAACATCAAATATCAGAGACCTGTAGCCAAGTGTTGATCTGCTAACAAGTCCAAGCAACAATGAACCCTGGAATAGCTTGCTAGGTACTTGAACTAAATCACTTGCCCCAGCAGGATTTGAGGAGAGCAACAAGCCTACAAAGAACATTGAAAAAGAAAGTGCAGCTCCAGCTAGAGGACCAGCCATTGATACGTCAAACATTGTCTTTCGATCCGGTAGAATGGATTTGAACTACAGGAGTGAACAATGAAAATAAGAAAAGTTCCAAGCCAGTGGTTAAAAAGAAGTATGCATCACTGTATTAGACTTTTGCAATTTAGTTCACAAAATCAGGAATGTTGAACAAAATGCAACCGGTAAGGCCAGAAAAATTTAATCGATTCCTTAGCATTTAGATGCTAGGGTGTAATGGTGTACCTCTGGCGAATGATGACACTAGAAATAGCCGGGGGAAAATGCATCACTACTCAGGCATCATTTCAATGAATTTAATATTATCTGACAGCATAGACATTGGGATTTGCAAAAGGAGGCACATGTTTACCATGATATCACCTCTGTAGGCGGTAAATCCATTAATAAAGATAAAGTGCACTGTAATATCAAGATGTTACTCAACTGTTCGTCATCATGGCATGCTAGTGATCAACTATCAGAATATAATAAGGCAATAGTAGCACATCCATGTCCCAGACAATTTAATTACCAATCAATATTACTTCTTTTATTAAATACTAACCTGAGTAATTGCACCAAAAGTTCCGAGAGTGAAGTTTGGAATAAAGAAAGGAATGCTCAGTTTCACCTTTTTGGGAAATGCCGCCAAAAAGTGTCCAACTTCCTGCTCACAGGATGCAACACGATAGTTCAGGTTAAAACAATCACAAACATAGGGGCTTCATGAAATAGCAGTTCAAACAACAGTCTCACAGGATTAAAGGATCCTCTGAGATTGGTGTCTGCCTCACTTGAGGTCAACGTTCAATTGCTCACATCACAACTTATCGATTTGATAGTTTGTTTTAAATTAACAAACTACATGGCTAACTCATATAGCACTAATTCAGTTTTGAGTCTTTATACAAACCTTTATGTAAAAGCAATTTCAGCATTAGAATTAGTTGAACAGTAGCTCTGAGCCAAGGCAATTCAATAAGATATATGCACTTAGCCCCTAGCCCCATGCTTTATATGACGGAAAAAATATGTAAGACAAATAAAACCTGTGACGTCAATTTAATTCTGAAGAATTTTCGAAACAAATTGGAGCACAGCAGGAGAATTAGTTCAATTTATATCCCAAAGTCTTGGACTGATCTAAAAGGTGCATTCTAGTTCAAATAGATTCTTTAAGAGTTAAAAGGCTAGAAGACAAATAGATGCTCAACAAATATAGGGTGTGAATTACATGAAATAGTTGGATAGCCAAGACACCATAAGCCACTGGCAAAGCTGATTCCACAAATGGCAGTAAAAGCTGCATATCAGGTGGGGGTCCAGTAGCGTTTGGATCGGTAAAATATGTAACCATTTCTGGTGGAAGACTGCTAATCTGTACAGAGCTTAACATTTATAAGCAACTTGGCATAGAAGGGTATTAAGATATGGTAGCACATAACAACTGAAAAGCAAGGAAAATATACCTTTGATGCAATTCCTAACTCAACACAGGAGAATACAGTGAGGAGGAAAAGTAACAGCGAAATGACGTATTGCCACAGGGTAGTAGGTCCAGGCTCGGAAACTTCTCTTCTAAGCAAACCAAAACTAACACGTGGTCCCCCACGTGGGTCTTCACCTTCTGAATTGGGCTCCTCCACCATAAAAAGATTGTATCTGTCACCTGTAAGTTCACGTAGCTGTCGTTGAAGTTTTGCAAAGATTTCCTCTCTCTTCCCTCGGAGATTCCCCAAAAAAAGGACTCCTTCCCCAAGATCACCAAAAGGTTCTTCTCTTGTCAACCAGAATGTTGTGTAGCCAAAAAGCTGATCCTTAATAGCTTTGACATCAGCTGGATCAACCTTTTCTGGGCCTAGAAGTTCCAATAGCTTAACTGTGTCGATATTATCAACACTGAAGCTCAAAAGTGGCGGCTCACTTGAACCACCAGGAGTCTGCGCAAACAGAGACATTACGAAATACGTTTGAGAAAAGAATCAGCAATGCTCAGAGTATTAAAACATATATGCTTTATAAATTAAAAGGAATGTGGATGGATGTCTTACTAGTTATTCATTGGACCTTGCAGCCAACAAAAGCTAAATAAACTAATAGGTAGCCATACACATACGATATAGTTGTTAAATACACCGGAGAGACACAGTGAGATTCATCATGTAGGTAGACTTTCAGCTAACAACTCAGCATGCAGCACCAGAATATTGAGTGAAGGGTAACTTTAGCTAGATACATTGGCACTGGGCTTTGACCACCAGAGCAAACACATTGTGGTTCCCTCCCTCTCATTTCTCACTGATGAATGTCGTGTGGCCTACCATATCAACATTAAAATGCTACTTATGTTTTCTGTACTAGCATAGTCATACTGACACAACATTGTAAGAAGCTACTTCTGTACTAGCATAGTCATACTGACACAACATCGTAATCACTAATTACAAGGATTCATACGGGAATTTAATTCCCTTTTGAATCGACAATGGGTAACTGACTAATAATATCCTTAATGTGCGCGACTCTAATTGCTCGCAGTTCTTCCTCTCAGTCCAGTCCTACTATGTTCAACACAATGCAACACGACATTTTGCACCCGATACAAGGCGCCCGCTCCCTACCTAACCGAAAGCACAACTACATCTCCTATTCCAGTACTCCATCAAGCCAAGTCATCATGCCCCTTATGCCCTGGGCGACATACGAGCTACAATAGGCGGGACATCTCGCGAGGGTGAGCTAATGCTCAATGGCTCGGTATCCTAATACAAAGGAATCCACAAACAATTAAGCAATCCACCATAAACCTTACCCCGGACGATGAGGACGAGGAGAAGCTCCCAGACCGGCTCCGCCCGGAACCCAGCTCCTCCCCGGCCCCCACCTTCGCCTCCGCCGCCGCCTGCTCCTCGCTCCGCTGCTCCCCGTTATCCCCGCCCCCGTCGATCGAGGAGCACCGTAGCCGGTCACACCGCCTCAGGGCCCTCAGCCCCACCTTCGGCCTCCAGTCCAAACACACGCCCCTCGAACAGCCCCACTGCGAGCTGGTCGCGGGTGCGGAGGCCCTGGGCCTGGGGAAGCGGAGGCGGGAGGCCGTGAGGTGGACGAGCGGCGAGGTCGCTAGAGCGGCGGCCATGGGGCGGCTTGCAGTTTGGGGCAGAGCGCCGTGCCGAGCTTACCGGTGTGGTGGTCGGAGGCGGGAGGATAGGGTGCGGTGCGGTCCGGGGGGAGAGAGGGGAGAGGGGTTACACTCGACGAACGGATTTGGTTTGGACGTAGCGAGTTGGCGACGCCTGGAAATTTGGACCGGACCGGACCGCCCTCGCCACTACGAAAATATCCGGGGAAAATCTTCTCCGGTTCCACCCGGAGGTAAGCAGGCCGTCGCAGGGTTCAAATTTAGTCTTCTAAAAATATACATATTTTAGAAGTAACTGAAATTCAAAAATTTGGTAATATTTTTAAATTTTTCTAAAAAAAATGGATGAAATTTAAAAATCAAATTTTAAATCTGATTTTTTAAACTTGAAAATCCAAGATTTCGGCTAAAATTATCGAGATCTCGATTAACTTTTAAACTTTTGAAACATAGAATTTTTGTGGATAGTTTTGACCACAAATTCGGTCCATAAAAATTGAAATTGGATCAAAATGTCTGAGATTTTGGCCGAAATCTCAACCGAAATTGTCGAGGCCTTGTTTAGATTTTTGAAAGTTACTGCGTTATTTTAAAATTTTTTATTTTTTTATTCAGCTGAGATTTAGAATGTCAATCCCGACCGGAGAACAAAATTTTGACTGAGATGATCAAAATCTCGACGAGTTTTTGAATCATGGTTTGCCAGCCTGACGCAATGTTGCACATGGTCGCCGTTAGGGCTGGAAAAAAAGCTCGTGGCTCGTGGCTCGGCTCGGGCTCGCCCGAGCCTGGCTCGGCTCGCACAGGCTCGTGGCTCGGCTCGGGCTCGAGCCGAGCCTACTTTTCAGGCTCGCAAAACACTCGAGCTCGGCTCATGGCCATGACTCATGAGCCAAATTGGCTCGGTGGCCACTCTGATGAATTTAGTATGATTAATGACTTATATTTTTAGGAAAAAGATGATGTTGAGACAATTCCATGTCCTACAAGTGTGATATAGAGCAACTAAGCAACTACTATTATTTAGTAGTAACTAGTAAGTTAATATTATTCATCGCAAATATATGAATTATTGTATAAATACTTAATTTCTTGAGAAAATGTTCGCTCGGCGAGTTAACGAGCCGCTGGCCATGAGCCGAGCCCGAGCCGAGCCGAGCCGGCTTTTGGGCTCGCCAGGTCGAGCCGAGCCTGGCTCGGCTCGCCACTAGACCGAGCCGCACCGAGCCGAGCCGAGCCGGGCTCGGCTCGGCTCGTTTCCACCCCTAGTCGCCGTCTCGCAAATCACAATGCTGTTTCAGGTTTTGGTTAGAGCAAACCAAACAGACAGACCTAGTTCAGAATTCAAAGCAAAATAAACTCGTAGGAGTACCACACAAATAAAAACTGAACTTGATTGATGGCTCGGCCATAGATGAAAATTTACACGCTTGCAACTGCTTTGAATTGCACTTGCACGCTTCAAAGGTACATCGCCACATGACTCGTAGTCTCGTACAATCAACTAAACATTACAACCTTGGATTAGACTTGTCCGTGGATATAATCGAAGAAATTGCATCTTTGGAGATGTGGGCAACCAATCACCCACTTAGGACTTGTTTGGATGCCAGAGAAAAAAACTTAGGGACACTTTTCCGTCGTGGGGATTTTGTAGGCACATAAAATCCCTCCAACCCCAGGCAACTTTACTTAGGGTGCATTTGGTATGTATAATCTCTTATTCCTTTGCAATCTAATATTCCCTTTAATGTGATTATGGTAAACGCATTACCAATAATATAAGAATCTAACGCTTGGTTGGTTTGAAGGAAACTATAAAATAGTCTTTTATAATAGTTTAAATATATCATAACTCGAACAAACAAGTCCATAAATATAAATTTCTGGATTTGAAATCTCAAACCTCGAAGGTTAGCATTTATAAACTTTAAATTAAGAACTAAAATTTTAAATTTTACAATCTAAAATTGCAACATTTAAAATTTCAATTTTAATGATTTTTCAATTTTTCAATTTTAAATTTTGAGTTTTGGAATTTAAATTTTGGGATTTGAAAGTCTAAAATTTAAAAAATAAAATTCCAAAATTAAATTTATAAATTTTAAATTTGCAGAATTTGAATATCTAAAATCCAGAATTCAAAAATTCAAACTTTAAAATTCAAAATAACATAAGGTATTTCAAAATCTAAAAATTCAAAATGTCAAAATTTAATATTCTGAAATTCAAGATTCAAATTTTGATATCTGGGTTTCAAAATTCATATTTTGGCAAAAAAAAAATTAATTCCATAACTTAGATATTCAAATATCAAAATAAATCATAATTTGGTTTTTGAATTTTGAAAGTTTCTTGGAATTGATAGCAATATGATTCCCAATGTAATGTTGGATTACTACTTCAGATTTCTGGTTACTTTACCAAACAAGATAATCTCATAGGATTACTCAAGAAATCCTAGTAATTGTAAGGATTCCTCTAACCAAACGCACCTTAAATGAAATATTTCTTGCCACCATTCAGAACTATGGGGTTGAAAATCCTTGACATTAATTAATAAATAAAAACAGAAATATCAAGGAAATCACAAATATTCAGGAACAATAAAAAACTGTGAACAAAAAAGAAATTATTCGAAAAACATCATAAAACTCATATATACATATAAGAATCCAAAAAAGCATTAAAAACATGAAAAAATGAAGAGAAAGATGCTAAAACCTGTATCAACATTCATATAAGATAACAATCATAGAAGCACTCATACATGGGTAAAATCCAAAAAAGTTTAGATAGTACTACTTGCATCTATAGCATCAATCACATATAACATCCATCGCATTAATCATGTATAGCATCAATATATCCACAGATCATAGATGACTCAAATATAACCATGTAGCATGCAATCCAAAGTCAAATTCAAGCATCAGGCCATCGTGCCCACCATGTTGCAAGTCGAACAAACATACACTACCACTTCCTTCTCTCTTCTGCTCCTTCAGCTTAGATGAAATATATCGAAAAGTGTGTAATAAAAAATATGAGATGAAACTATAAACAATATGGAATGTTATGAGGTAAATTTGACCCAAACAGCATTAATCTCAAGAAAAATTACACAAACTCATCTTTTGGTAAGATTAATAGGCTAAGGAAACTGGAAACAAAAGCACAACTAACAAACATATTGAGGGTTGTTGAGACTCAGATCAAATCATTGGAGGCCAATATGCACAAAAATTGGATTAGTCGAGTTGATGCACATATACACAAAAATTAAGTTGGTGAAAGAGGCTGGCCGCATGCATCAACAACTTTTTAGTTATGGCCGGGTTGATCCTACTCCTATATACAATCATAGTCCTGGAGGGGGTTAAATGGGGGGGAGACAAAGGGAGTAGGGTTAGGTTTAAGGAGGCCAGCTAGGTGGGCTAGGAAATGGGCCAAGGAGAATTTCAAAGAGATAGAAAAGGGAGATATGCTAATATTAATAGACTTTTTTTCGTCGCCTAATTCTCGTCTAGGCGCCAGGCGCCTTGCCTCGCCTTATCGCCTTGACAACCTTGATTTCCACTGTGAACACGAGCCACATACCCTATAGGTGCCATGCCTCCAATAAACTGTTATCAACGATGCAGCATCCTCAAGTTTGATTGTAGCATGCCAACTAGATCGGTAGATCCTTTCACCTTTCTTGTGGTGGATGTACGGATTATTCGCCTCTCGCCAGATTCTGCAATAAGCAATGCCAAAACATCTGCATTTCCGGCTTTGCCGGCCTGTATTATCCTCTAAAACGTTAAAAAACTTCGGTGGTGGTTGTGTTTCGCCGCTTGATCCCCTGCTTGTCTTTCTGGTTTCCCAAATGTAGTGGCGACCTAATTGATGAACCGTGGTATTGACGCTTATGTAAAGGGTTATACTGGCAAAGAAGTGGTTGCTAGGTTGCAGAAACCTCATCCTTGGTGCTTTCTCGCCGTACTAACGCTCGGTCACGAGATGATCACGAGAAGGTTGTTGATCCTGTGCTTGAGATAAATGGTAGTAGTTTTGCTAAATCTGGAGGAAACAAGCTTTGCTATTGATAACGGTACAGGTGTTTGCACAGCAACAGCGTTATTGTAAGCCTAGAGGAAAACAAACGAAAAGCTAGCGCTTCTGAGATCAAGGATTCAGATAGCAAAACAGTAAGGAAAAGCTCTACATGGACAAAACAAAGATAACAGCAGTAGTTTGTGCATCTCCAGCTGCAGCCTGCAGATACTGTAGGTGGCGAAAATTCCATCTTCAGATGCAGCCTTCAGGCACACTGATCATCCAAGAAATCTCACAGCACTGCTAGACCTACAGGCCCAAGAAGAAGATGGAACGAGTCATTGCATAATCTAACTGAGCAGCATGATCATGGTTTAGGTGATGTCATGATCACACGATGGGTGATTGGATGGGAGAAAACACCTCATTACCTATCTGCTAAATCTGGAGGACCTGGTGACCCGGGTTGACGACGACATCGGCGACCCCTCGCTGCTCCGGATGTCCCCCTCCCAGTCATCCTGCACCTGGGTGGCGAACTGGAGGTTCCAGAGCACGTCCTCGATCGACGGGCGCTGCGCCGCATCCTTGGCCAGGCACCTCAGGCAGATCTCCATGACCGTCTTCAGTGATTCATCTGAACACCCCTTGCTCACCGCCGGGTCTACGAAGCTCCTCCTCCTGGCCCAGTCCTCGTCGGCGATTGCCCAAAGCAGCTGCGACACGGTGAGGTTCAGCGCGACAGTGGCTGTGTACTACTGGATAAGCTCACACAAGTTGGCATCGTCAGGTACGCAAGTTCAGGTGAATCATACATACCAGTTCTTTCATTATCCCCACCTCATATATGGATGTGATTGGCTTTCCAGACACAACCTCAAGTAGGATCACCCCAAAATCAAAGATATCGGTCTTATCGCCAAGCATTAATGTACTGCAAAGTAACATTTAGGGGGGAAGAAAAACAGTGGCGTTATTAGTTGTACTGATTAAAAGTATGAAACTGCTATATGATGGAAGTATGAAACTGCTATATGATAACAACAGAAGGTTGAGGCTTCAACCGTCAAATATGGTCTAGTTCTTGTAGCTTGTAAGTACCTATCAGTTTGGTGCTTGCCTCCAGCTCCTGGCTGCTTAATTTGACAGACAACATAACACTGTTAGTCAGCAACAGCCAAAAAAAAACTTTACCAAGAGCAGCTCAATGCTAAAATCATAAATTGATTTTTCATTAATCTACCTCAGGTTTCGTAGCCTCTCCTAGGATTGGGATATTGTAGCTGCCGATTTTAGCGACATGATTCTGGTCTAGAAGAATGTTGTTGATCTTGAGGTGGTTTCCAAATAGACCAGGTATCATCCCCCCATGCAAGAACTGAATGCCCTTTGCGACTCCGATGGCAGCTGATATTCTCTGCACCCAGGTAAGCTTCCGCCCTTCAGTTCCTTCTGGTGAAAAACAGTTCAGAAAGCAACATAAAAAAACTGTCAGTGATTGGATTTTCAGGGCAAGTGAGACGAAGGAGAGAACTGACAACATACGCGAAATCCTGCTCCTTAGGTTCCCATTTTGCACGTGCTCGAACACGAGGTACAATTGGGTTACAGTGGAGTCGTCAAGATCGTATTCAAAGCAGTGCCCTAGAGCGCTGACCAAGTGCCGATGTCTGAGCCTAGATATTGTTTCAATGTGACGGTTCAAGCTTTGGGAAATCGGGCTCCTCTTAACCTTCAGACTCCTGATTGTCACTGAGGCGCCATTGCTGAGTTTTCCCATATACAGCTGAGAAGAAGAAAAAATGACGCCCTTTAAATCGCATGGAAACATGATGAACTCATGGCCACAACTAGAACATGTCAGTTGCCCCAGTTCTGAACAAGCTGTGAATTGATCAATGGAGGAGACGACGCGATACCTCGCCATGAACATCTTGACCCAGCAGGGAAGAGTTCTCAAAGTTATCAGTCGCAGCTTCGAGCTCGACCAAGGAAAATGATCTGTACGGTGGGATCCCCAGAGCACCCAGCTTCACTGTCTGTGATATGTAGCCTTTTTTGTTCCAAACGCCAAAAGGAAAGCAAAAGTTAGCGACTTTGACATCAAGTTTTGATCTCCAAAGAAATGTAATGGAGAGGTCGGTCAGTGAGATCATACGTGCATCGGCGAACATCTTGGAAGGGTAGGCACTAGAAGCGTGTTCTTCCACTAATGTCACCGGAGGCCTTGCCTTTGCACCTTCCACGGTCACCTTCCTCAGGGCGAAGAAGGTCATGACACCGACGAGCGAAACGGCGACGAGAACCGCCATTACAATGCCGGCGACGGAGCCGGCTTGCCGGCCAATTCTCTTCTCCTTCTTGCGAGGAACTATCCCCACGGCAAAGGCTTGGTTCTGACAGAACGGTGTCGGGTGCTGCTGTGAACCATCACTCTTGTCCAAACAATTGGCCGACGAGAGCACCACCGGCGCCGGCTTCCCGTCCGGCCTCAAGCAAGTAGGCACACTCCCCATCAGGAGGTTCGACGACAGGTTGACGAGCCGGAGGTTGTCGCCGCACGGCACCTTGTCGGACAGCATGCCGGTGAACCGGTTCCCGGCGATGTTCAGGTACTGGATGGACGGCAGGGACAGCAAAGCCGGCATGAACGGCCCGACAAACCTGTTCCACGACACGTCCAGCCGCTCCAGCAGGTAGAAGGAGCTCAACTCGGCCGGCAGGCCGTCTCTGAACCTGTTCCGGCTCAGCACCACCGTCACCACCTTCCTACCCAGCCTCGGGAACGCCGGCCCGAGCGAGTTGCCGCCGACATCGATCACCCGGAGGTTCGTCAGGCCGCTCATGTCCGGCAGGTTCCCCGACAGGTTGTTCGACGCGAGCACAAGCGACCTCAGCGATGGCATGCCCCCGAAGGACTTCGGCACGGCGCCTTCCAGTGAGTTGTTCCTTAAGTTCAGCACGGCCAGCGGCAGCGTGCCGATCCACTCAGGCACCTCGCCGCTCATCATGTTGTTGTCAAGAATCAGAGTTTGTAAGCTCCCGAGCTGCGACAACCCTTTCGGGATACCGCCGTAGAGGTAGTTGCCGCTCATGTTGACGATCTCCAGCGACGCGAGCCGGCCAATCTTGCCGGGCAACGGGCCCCAGAGGCCGAGGCCGGACAGCGTGAGCACCTTGAGGTCCGGGAGCCTGGACAGCGTCGTGACCAAGGCGCCGATGGAGAAGTTCATGGGGAGGGGAGGGGCGCCCTCGGCGCCGGCGATATGCAGCTGCGTCACGGTGTCCCCGTAGCACACGACGGCGGACGAGGGCGCCATGGTGCCGCCGCCGCCGCAGAAGTCGGTGGTGCGGCGCCAGTGGCTGAGCATCGGGGGGTGGTTCAGGAGCTGCTGGACCTTGAACAGAGTCCATGTCTGGGAGGGCTGCAGCGGAGTCGTTTCTGGGAGCAATGCAAGCAACACTGACAAGAAGATGAGCAGGAGATGGCTTGAGCTAGCCATTGGAGTAAGATTTCTTCACTGTTACTGCTTCAGTAAGCTTCTTGATCAACAGTTATTAATAGGATGATCAGAAAAGATGAGCAACGAAGCTGTACTGCCTAAACTAAAATGGGTTGGCGATTCTTTCTTTCTCCTTTTTGTGATCCAGGGCAGTACCACCAGCAGTAGAATCAAGATTTGATGTGGGTGGCAAGGACGAGAAAATATGATCAGAAAGCAAAACCAGCCAGCTCTTTTCCCTTTCTTGATCAAGAACAGAGACACGAGTATTGGATCAAGAAACTTGCGTACAAAGTAGAGAGAGAAGAGATGGCTACCACTAAAATCAAGGATGAGCAAAGCTGCTTGAGAAAGCTACTGGTGACCAGAAAAACATTGTGAAAAACGGCATCCAAATATGTCACAGAGATATGGGCAGTAGAGTATTAGTTCCTCCCATCCCTAACCAACAAAGTACTGGAGGAGAACTCGAAAGAACACTGTTGCAAGAACGTTACAATACTTGCTCCCTTCCTTCAAGAACTATCAAGAGCAGCACAAAACCAGCGTGTTAAGTACCACCCGGCGCCAAGATTACTACTTTACAAGAAACTAAACAACAAATTAAGGGAGCATTACCTTCCGGCCACTGAAACAGCAATGAAGTGGTCAAGAAAACCTTCCTCGGATCACTGATGAACAAGAAGGCAAACTCTCTGTTTCTTGTCATACACCTCTGGTACTACTACTACTACTACTACTACTTGTACTTGTAGTCTTGTAGACTAGTAGAAGCGATGCACATCACGGGGGCAGCACTGGCAGAAGCAGAGGTGCAGAACCTGAGGCAACGGACGAGAGGTGTCCCCAAAGGTTGAGCTGGAAATGGGGAGCAGGCAAAGGACAGAGAGTGCCAGTCCAGTGCTGGCTTTTTTCTCACTCACTCTCTTTATAGTAGTATTGCCCAAAGAGAATAAAAATCAGGTATGATGCTTCCTTGCTTTCTTGGGATTAGATTTCGATCTGTGCTTGTTCCAAGTATGCCTAAAATATTGCGTTGCTTTATGCCTTGAGTTTTTTTAGTGAACTTTGTTAATTAAGAGTTTACAATTGCTGAATTGCTGTGACAGGCTTTGGCTTTGAGGATGGTGTTGCCGTTTGCCATGCTTGGACTGGTAATGATTTGCTTCACGAGCTTTGTTTTTCTAACACTTACTGATAAGCCGGTCCTGGAAGGTACACAGGTGGTAGTCGTTAGGAGTTACGACATGACGCTATTATTGCACGGTAACCGTCTAGTGGTGAGTTAGATGATGCTTCTACCCTCCAAATGAACCTTTTTTAGAGTGAGAAGTGAGAACCTCATATGACCTTTTTTTTTCCAACACTTAAATTCATCAAGTACGATGAACATGGCCTTCCTTTTCTTTTCTTTTTCTTGTGATTTTCCTTCTTTTCTTGGATTCGTTGGTAGATCCTTTCACTACTTTTACACCGGGGGACCGTTTCATCTCTGCTTTGCTTAATGAAAAGGGCCAGGGGAGCAAGAATCAAAGCACGGCCTCCATTCCTGCCACGGAAGAAGGGTTCAGTTAAAAAAGACGAACACACAATGCAATGACACTGCACACAATTATTTGCACTCAAACCTTGTGCTGTTTGGTCGTGAAGAGGTGGAGCCGAGCGTCCCCTCTAAATTTTAATACTCGCGGCGGGGTGAAATGTACACGCGAAAGGAGGAGGCGAAGTCGAACGCCGTCCTCTAATTTTTTAAAACTCGCATTGTAACGAAGTATACGTGTGAAGAGGGGAGACAGAGCTGAACGCCGTCCTCTAATTTTTTAAAACTCGCATTGTAACGAAGTATACGTGTGAAGAGGGGAGACAGAGCTGAGCGCCGTCCCCTAACTTTTTAAAACTCGCGTCGTATCGAAACGTACGCACGAAGGGGGAGGCGTAGCCGAGCACCGATCCCTAACTTTTTAGAACTCGTATCGTAGCAAAGCGTATGAGCGAAGAGGGAGGTGGAGCCAAATGTCTTCCCCTAACTTTTTAGAACTCGTGTCATAGCGAAGCGTGTACGCTCGTAGGGGGATGCGGAGCCGAGTGTCATCCCCTAACTTTCCAAAACTCTTCGCTACGCGCGAAGAGGGAGGCGTATCCGAGCGTCGTCCCCCAACTTTTTAGAACTCACGTGTAGTGAAGCGTACGGTCGAAGGGGGGAGGCGGAGCCGAGCGCCGTTCCCTAACATTTTAAAACTCACGTCGTAGCGAAGCGTACGCATGAAGGGGAAGCAAGCTGAGCGTCGTCCCCTAACATTTTAAAACTCACGTCGTAGCTATGATGGCGAGGGGGATGCAAGCTATGATGGCGAGGGGGTCCTGGTGTGGAAACGCTACTCCCAAAGCGTCTTTCGAACCAAAAGTGATCCTTGTATCGGCATACTGGGGCAACGCGCCATGCGGCCGGGTTGCTATGTGGTGTAGTTGCTGGACTCTGCTGGGGCTTGCTTGATGGCAAACAAGTGTCCCTCGTCCTTGGGCTCTGCATAATTGCCCTGGAAGTTGTTTTGCAGCAGGTCTCGGAGCTACTCCCAAACGTATATGGATCCCGCGGGTAGGGCGAAGAACCAGGTAAGGGCCACCCCAGTCAAAGCGAGGGCTATGCCTTTTGCTTTGGTGGTATCGTCCCCACTGGCATCTTCGACGGCGGTTTCGTACACATGCAAGAACTCGATCGACTTCGAGTCCCCATCGTAACTCTTCACAGCTAGTATCTTGAAGCCTTCTGGCCACTCCGCTTGCTGGAGTTCCATGCTCAGGGGGAACCCGGATCCCCTCAGAGAACCCGAGCTGGTCGAGCATCGTTCTCCGGCTCAGCCGGCCGGAGTCGTAATCCAATGAGTGCGGGTAAGGTTGCCACTGAACGTGCCACCACCACAGTGGTCCCTGTTGGAGCTTCAACATGACATAGAAGGGCTTCCACCTCTCCCTGCAACCGTGCCAAGGCTTAGGCGAGCTCGCCGCCCAGGTTTGGGGGAGTTTGCATACCACGAGGGGACCCCTAGGTGGGGACCAAGTGCACACCCTCCCCGGTCACCCTTGCCTCGGTCGAATGCTCTTTGGGGATTACTGCCCCTTCTTCAGGAACCACCGAGATTGCCGGGGTCCGACTTCGCCAAGCCCTCGGCACCACTGCACTGTCCTCGGCTGCCGCTGCCTCCGCAACGAAGGTTCAAATCGAGGCCGTTCTTTTCCTTGCAAGTGCCATCCTGCGTTCCCCACGGACGACACCAGTTGTTATGGCTACGGACCAAACATGACAAATTGGAGGGCCCCGAAAGGTCACCCCCTACCCCAACGGGGAGGAGGTGTTCAGTCAGGAACCCAGATGAGAATGTGGGGAGTGACAGGAAAAGAAAGGTTTATTCTCTGTATTATTCGAAAAGCTCGGTCCCCCTTACAACACCTGGGTGTGAGCTCTTTTATAGTCGTTTGGCCTCGAGGTATAATTACATTTGGATCCCTATTTCTAAGTAGACCAGTAGGGGTGCAACGTACTTTCCCTCCGCCGGAGGCTAGGTGGTGAGGGGCATGATGACTCCTAACGTAGGCCTGCTCCTGCTGTCGCATCCTTCGTCTAGCCCCTCTGGGGTACCCCCTTTGGCATACCCCCCTTTGGGGTACGCACTTCAGCAACCCCCCTCGGGGTTGATCGAAGGCCTGGTTGTTTCTAGCGGGCACCCCTCCGACGGGCTGTCTAAGGGTCTGGTCTTGGTATCGAAGTCCTCATGTTTTGCTATGCCAGGCCGTTGGGGACAATGGCCGTTCTCGACAACACCTTGAGCTCTAGAGTACATACTATAGAGTACTTTAATGTTTGCGAGATTTTTCTTTATATACATGCAAGGTAAAACCTTATGAAATAAATGCAATCCAACAACTTGGTCACTAGAAGTACTAGTACATTGTCCAGCTTAGATCACACACAAATACTTGTTACCAGACAAGATGGAGATAGGGTGTAAACCAGGGTTCACAAAACCGTCGAAAACCAGTTGAAAACTACGGTTTTCGACCGTACCGAGCCGGTTCAAAACCTAAACTGGTCGGTAAACCAGTTCAATTTAAAAAAAATCAAAAAATTTGAAAAAAAATATGCAATGTAAACCGGTGAAAATGGAGCGGTTTTTCGAGAAAACTGACGAAAACCGCTCAAAAAATCGTTCGCTCAAAAGGCTCACCTTGCCGACGGGTTTTTCAAGAAAACCGACCGGTTTTTGTTTTTTTTAAAAAAAATTTTTGAATTTTTTTTGTTCAAATGTTAGTTTTCGAAACACTTCGGTTTTTTGACGATTTTCGCGAAAAACCTGTGCCGAGCAGAGTTCGATTTTCAACCTCAAAACGATTTTGTAAACCCTGGTGTAAACATCTGGCCTCTAGTTTTGTTACGGTGATTTAATGACAATTATTTGTCATGACTAACCATATTTCAAGGTTTTAAGGTGAGTTAGCGATTGATATTGGTATATTAGGAGTTTTTGGTATTCATCGATCCCCAAAAGTTACAATTGACGGCCAAAAATGAAGATTAAGGATCTTGAGACTGGAAATGATATGAGAAGTCGAATTTGGATCATTTTACTAATAAGTTTAATTTTTATTTTGGTCATACTATTAAGTAGGTCCAAGGCTAGTAGCTAGCTTGGTTCCGTGTCCTTCCTTGGAGGAGTTTGTGGAAGACACCAGGAGTCTTGTGAATGTTTGAAGTCCATCTATCCAAAGTGGAGAAAGATTACCATGAGTGGATAATTAACTTAATTCCATGTGCGGTTTCAAGCCGGAGATAGATCCTCACGCGTGTTCCAACAAGGAGCATGAGAGATCGTCGGATCTCCAAGACCTCATTAAAAAAATTGGTCGTGCCTCTCGTATCTTTCACGTTTTTCCATTTAACCTGTCGTTTTTTTCAATTCTAGATTCCTAGAATTGTGTAGGGTCAAAATTGAGTGGCAAAACTGACATAGAAACCCTAATCGCATAGATTGGTCTAGTAAAATTCAAAATTTCCATCAAGTCTTTGTTGCCAAAAAAAAATAATTCTCAATTCACCCCTTCCTCGCACATCCGATCTACTAGATCAAGTGCTTTTGGAACTGGTTATGTACCTTCTAACCTCTATCTACTTCACAAAACGGTGGTCCTTACAATTAATGCGGTGAAGCAATGTGCATGTGCAATTATGGTCCTAACATCTTTCATTTCCTCGAGCAAAAAAAGAAGGATGAATTATTGTCCTAAAAGAACCATGCTGCGTAATTACTTTGTTTCTCAAAGGAACAAGGAAAATACACAAATTATTTATGCCTTTTTTTTTTAAAAAAAAAAAGAAAACTAGTGACCTGTCTTGCAGCGCCTTTTGTACTGCCAGACCTGTCTGCTTTGCTCACCGTATGAGAATCAAAATTAGCGTAGGGTGTGATGCCCTCCTACAACGGCATCAAGAGAGACACGAGCTTTAAATTTTACTGACTAATCGCTCACTTGGAACATACTTTTGATGACTTTGTAGTGCCAAACAAAGAAGTTAATGATGTCCAATTAGCTGGATAGGATAACAGTTACTAAACCCTATACAGGGTTTGAACTCATAATCTGTATACCTAACACTGGAGTAGTGGTGCACGTACGTGTCTTTCGAGCTGAACCACTAGTAGGCGTAGCTGGCTAGGTTGGTTAACAATTACTAGCAAAAATTAACAGCAAATTAAAGAACGCTCATCACGAAGGTTGCGATCGAAACCAATTCTAGCCTTGGACGACACCTAATTTGCGAAGCAAGCAAGCTGAGCTTGACTGCATCCGGTGCGCGTCAGTACTGAGCGCTGTCTTGTCGAGGGACGTACGTACGTACTGAATTGGCACGTACGGACTCCATTAACTGACGCCGATCGGCGTCTAGCCGTCTAGGTCTGGTAGCTGGCGCGCCATTACTTGCCCGAGGCCGTGACTTCCTTGGCATCCAACGATCGCCTCATGGCCCCCACGCACGCACGCCCCATGCCCCCCGATCTGAAGTCCGAACAGGAAGTTTGTTTTCACTTTTCATTCTGGATTATAATCTCAGACACTACAGGATTCCCACGATACAACACACATATATACAACAGGATCCACAATTTATTTTATTATATGTGTTTTTGGATTTCAGCGAGGGCTCGAACCCGCGTTGCGGGCGCGCGAGCGAGCGCTCTCACCGCTGCGTCACGCGGCCCTTGTGGCGGAGAGAGGAGAGGATAAATTCCTTTTAAACCTATCATCAAGGAGATTGATCGGGACCGTTGGAATGCGCGATCGGACAGTCAGGATGACACGAGGGAGCCGGAAAGCTCCAGACTTTGCTTTACGGAATATGCGCGCGGGCATGTGCATATACAGTGCCAATACCACTGAGCGGCGGGCACGACGCCACCGACGGCTAAGCCAGCGTTGGTATGAGGTCTAATTAATTCTGCGATAATTAAAAGAGCTCTGTTTCTAAACAGATTTATCCATGGTGGTTGGGATATAGGCCTATTTATACGTGTCTCCGGCTTGTGTTTCAAATTAACACAGTTAACGGAGTCGAGTTACCGCACCTGGTCCGATAGTTTATGATGCATTGTCCACTGTACATCCATCAGATCGGCATGCAGTGCAGCCATGCAATGGCTACGTACGTGTAGTGCAAGTTATCCTACGGTGAACCGGGAACAGCTAGCGCTTTTCTATGGGGACTGCATGTCCCCGTAGGAACAGTCCGTTCGGACAATCCCCGTGTAAATTTGTCGATTCATCAGGCGAGTCCTTGGAAGAGATGGTCCAAGGTGACTGAGCACAATGCATGCACGTGGGGCTCGAAACCAGCTGAGCTCGAGCGATTCTGCCTTACGATCCGAGCTTGAATATAGGTTTGAGCTCAACTCGATCCAAGTTCGAGTCAATTTGGGCTAGGTTTGAGTAAGCTCGATAACGATCAATAATTCAGTATGCACTAATTTTCAATAATAAGAAAAGATCAAGCTCGGCTCGAGTAAATTCAATAATAGTTAACATACAGCAACACTTAACAAGTGATCCGTAAACTTATCGAGGCTCACAAGCTATCTGAGCTCGGCTCGTTGAACCTCGCGAATTTAGGCCGTGTTTGGTACGATTCTAGATTTTAGTAGAAACGGAAACGGTTACAGATTCTTGGTAGAAACGTTTCAGGTTGGATTCTGTGAATTGGGTGAAACTGAGTTGAGACCGATTCAGCCACGGAGTGAAAAAAGAAGAAACAATCCGAGGAGAATCGTTCTGAACTTTAGTCCGTTTGGTTGGATTTTTTTTTTCAGAATCTCTAAGTTGCCAAACGTAATCTTAGAATCAAACATAAGCTCGGTTAGTCTAAAATTTAAATCAAGCTAAACTCGAGCTCGCGGCCCTCGACATTTTTACGACCCTACATGCAAGGACAGAGGTTAGGTGATCTGTGTCACTGCTACGGTACTATTTGACGCTGCCGAGCGAAAGAGCAGGCTTCAATGGGGCATTTTTGGCGTGACAACTAACACGAGTGCTGGAAGCTTGAGGACTTTGGTGTGCATTTATTTATGCTGCAGGTTACCATTACCGTTACCGCTGCAGATAACTAGTACATGCACGGTGTCACGGACCAGTTGCATGCATTATATATGCAATATATGCAATATATATGCATCACAGTTCAGAAGCCACTAGAGAGTGTGGAAGAAGGAAATAGATGAAAAAGAAATAGACCTCTGAGACTAGATCCAAGATTAGGTGGTATATGATGAGTTCCAGGTAGTCTAGTCAGTGCCTGAAAATTTTCACACCCGTAACTTTCGATGGATGTGCATATTTCATATGTACAATTCTGTAGTCCTGGAAAATCTCTCTAGTTAGTTCTCTTCATGTTTCAGTGATCGTACATTCACAGTCCACAGAGAATTCTCAAATTTTCAATCACAAGCTTCAAAAAAAAAAAAATCCCAAATTGAAATCCCCAAAGCCAAATCGAGAAATTAATGAGAACTTATATGTAAAACTAAGTTTGAGGGAATTGTGATCTGCCCATTGCCTCTGCAGTCCGCACAGTCTTAACCTTGGCCCTCTTGTTAAGTCATTCAGCGAGCAGCCCACTAACGTAATAACGTATGAATCAACCTAGGATGAAGCGCGCACACAAAAAGGTGTTCTTCCTCCAGTGACGAGCCTAAAATGGATTGGATACAATCCAGGTCCAACACGATTGCTTTTGAACACAGAGTTACGGAAGCTTTTGAACACAGAGTTACGGAAGAATGGCAAAAGTGAACTAGAGTTCTATGATAGCTACGAGCTAAGGAAAACTAGTCATTACTTTTATTCTTCTTACTTACTTTCCAAGACGAATGGGATTATATAGCGAGCAGAGTTTCTATGTTTTTTCTCTCAATATAAGCTATATAAATCTTACGGCAAACGAAATGGTAAGTAATCACCATCTACTCTTCATTCATGTTTTAATATTTGTATAACTTTAAAAAAGAAAAGCATATAGCTCTCAATTTTACAGCAGTAAATTGAATTAGCTGTCACAACAGCAGTAAAAGTTCATAATCAACGCTTAAAGATGAAAGATGGCGTCTACAGCACGGTCACAGTAAAGACTGGAAACTACTTCATCCCTTGGATCTCACTTGTGCGCTGCTTCTCTTCATCAGAGCAGTCCAAGCTTCCACAAGTGAAATCACCAAAACATTATTTCTTCAGCGCCGATTTCCTCACTGTCCTTCCCGCTACACTCTACGTTCATGGTGCATAGGTATTATGGTGCCCCATTACAGCGTTATGTGTGTGTAGTTAGGGCTGGAAACGAGCCCAACCGGCTGGGCTCAGTGAGGTAGCGAGCCGAGAGGCTCGGCTCGATGAAGTGACAAGCTTGAAAGAGCGGCTCGGCTCGGCTCTGGCTCGCGAGCCGCCTCGTTGGCTCGCCGAGCCAGGCCTCCAGCAGCAGTCGTGCTTTTGCCTTGGGCACGAAGGCACCGCCAGACGACGCAGAGGCGGGCCGAGGGAGGCAGGCGGCGGGGAGATCAGGGCAGACGGGCGTACCGGGTGATAGCCGGATCGCCACACCGTCCGAATCCCAGTCGAGGCCAAACCCGAGCAATGCCAAGGTCTCTTGGGCCATCTCTCAAAAGCTAGCTCAATGAGGGTGCTCCTCACCCATATAAACCATGCTCAAGCCCTCCTACAACCAATGTGGGACTATTCCAATACAGGGACGGGAGGGGTGGCGTCGAGCGGAAGGCGGCGGCCGGTGGGAAAGGCAGGCGGAGATAGGGCCGGGAGATTGGACGAGGCGGCCGAGGCGGGACAGCCAGAGGCGCGTCGGGGGAGAGCTGGAGGAGTGGCGCAGAGCGACATCAGTGGCAGCCGGCCATTGAGTGGCGTCGAGGTGGCCGGCGCCGGGGCCGAGATGGGAGTAGATCTGGGACTGGAAGACCGGGCGCCAGGCTTCAATGAGGATAAGGCCAAGGGAAGGAACCAGTCAACCAGCCAACCAGGGAAGGGAACGTGAGTACGTGACCGATTGTGATTTGTGAATCCACCGAGGTGCATGGGTTGGGCCGCCCACCGCCGAGCCAATTTGGCTCGCGAGCCGAGCCGAGCCGGCTCGGTGTTTTTGCGAGCTTGAAAAATAGGCTCGGCTCGAGCTCAGTCCGAGCCACGAGCCTGTGCGAGCCGAGCCACGAGCTTATTTTCTAGCCCTATGTGTAGTTGGCATACTTCACATATACCAACTATGTGAAGTATGCCAACTACACACACACACACACACACACACACACACACACATATATATATATATATATATAAGCATACTACCTGGAGTATGTACTCCCTACTCCCTATACACTAACTGATATTACATAGGTGGAAGCATATTCCATAAATAGAAGTTGTTAATTGGTCCCTCCTTATTAGGAAGTTGTTTTTAACCAAATAGAGGTAGAAAGTACATACACCTAGGAGTACAAAACGGGCTTCCTACATACACCCAGGGTATGGAACCATTTTCTCATATATATGTATACACGTATATATATACGTGTATATGTATATGTATGTATGTATATGTATATATATATGTATATATATATACATGGATCGAAGATGAAAGAAAAAGACGTCAAGTAATATCCAACTTAAAGACAAACGTCAAGGATTACATCTAAGCATTTGAGCAATTTTTGGACGCAATATATGTAGGCTGTGATAGGCTTAGGGTTGTGTTACACCAGTGACCAGTGTAGAATCTTCTGGGACCATGCAAATTACCACTTGTCTGTGGTCCGAGCCTTTTTCTGGCCCATGTGAAACTACATATGACGATGATGATTGCCCGGTGGAAAGGAGAAACGGGATGAAGCACCAAAGATGTAACATCATATTTATCATCAATGTTCAAAAAAACGCTAGTCGGTAGACGGATGGAGGCCCACTGCCTAACGTCTAGCCCACCTAGACGGCGTCTAAGCAAAAATCGCAAAATGACAGGCTACAGCGAAACACATATAACTAAGTTCTACAAAAGAGTGAAAGACATATAAAAATGGAATATAGTGATAAAACATAGTCCAACACATAATATAATCACAAAACTAAGTCTCACACTCACACATGACATAGTTCACCGATCCAGTTAACGACATTCTAGTGTAGGAAATGCAAACAGGTTGTGCGTTCTGTAATATATTAGGTTATAATGGATCAATCAAGTGAGGAGTGGGGAACAATGGAATAGCTCATACATTAATGTTCAATAATCAATACTCTACATTTCTACAGTCTACAACCGATAAATCAGTATAACATACCGCTGGAAGTCGGTCGGGCGATATCACAAAGGACAGAGGAGTTGCCGAGTCGGGTGGGAGGCCGGGAGCTCGGGCATGATCTCGGGCGGGGAGGAACTCAGAGAGGAGCACAGAGAAGCAATCGGGGAGGAGCACAGGAGGGAGGAGCTCAGGCAGGAGGCGAGAGCTCAGGCGGTGAGGAGCGCGGCCGGAGGAGCTCGGCGCGGGGATGAGCTCGGACGGCTGCTTCAGGTAACCCTAGCCTCCCCTCTCTCTCTCTCTCTCTCTTTTACCCTCTTTTCTCCTCACGTTGAGCGCCTAGGCGGCCGCCTCCTCCGCCCAGCTGCGCCTACGCCTCCGCTGAGCTCCACCTAGAGCACGATTATGTGCCTAGGCGAGGCGGAGGCCCGTCACCGCGGAATTGCGCCTTTTTGAATACTTTTTATCACGATGGTTTCACGACCTCTAGAATAAAGATGTAATATCATCCTTTTCGCTTCAAACAAACCAATCAAAATGTAGTGTCTTCATGCAGAATTAAGGGTGAAAACGGGTCGGATATCTCCCGCTCAATCCGGGACTAGATCCGGATACTTGAATCCGAATTCGGGATCGGATCCGGAGCATCCAATATCCGATAGTTACGGGACGGTATCCGGATATTCGGATATCCGGATTTTCCTATTCGGATATTCAGATTTTTCCTATTCGGGCATCAGCAAGGCCCAAACAATTTTCATCATATTTTGCCCATGGCGACCCATTTATCTATATTAACAATTAGTTGGTTCTATTGATCCTCAAGCAGTGGCGGAGCCAAGAAAAAAATATAGTCCGGGTAGATTTTATTATAGCTAACATATTATGAATTGATCGATATGTGAACTAAAAGCAATCTTGAACGCTAAAACACATATAATCATGTACATGAAAACTAAAAGCATAAAACAATGTGTCGACGATTGGGGAGCAGGCCCCCGCCGAGCTTACTTGTTGGTGGAGGGACCAACTACCACCCCTTCTTACGTGATGGGATACTCAGAGGAGTGACTCACTGGGCTTCAACAGCAGGACATCAAGTTTACCCTGGTTCGGGCCTCTCAAGAAGGAGATAATAGCCCTACTCCAGCTTGTGTATATCTTTGTGCAGAAAAAGTTATGTGTCTGTCCCCTTCATGGTGGGGATGCTTTTATAGCTTACAAAGGGGCGTGCTTGTTCAAACCCACTAACTCCACGTCCGACCAGGTCCAACGTGGTAACTAACGGATCCTGCACTCCTGTCATGTCCCCGCGAGGATCGCAACGAACTAGCGGAGGTTACGCAGCGGGTGGTTACCGACCTCGGGATCACGTCAGGTCGGCTAACGTCTAACTCCGAACTCGGCCACCTCGGCCTGAGCACGAGCTATCGGTCCACCAGGTCATGCGACCTCCTAAAAAGGTCCCGGCTAGACCGTCCCTTGGAACAACTCCTCGCGACCAGGACGGAAGCGACCTCGTCTTTGCTGCGTGGCGCCCGGCCAGGTCGTCCAGGAACGGCCTTCCGGTAGTTCGGCGGCAGTGAGCCCGCCGCCTCGTGGCACCCGAGGTAATTCGTAGGGTCTACCCGACTCCAAACAGCTAGCCCCGAGGTTCGAGTGGAAGAAGGCTTTAGGAAAAGACCTTCCTCTCGGGCCTACTGCCTCCCGAGCGGCCAGGTTGGTCGCGACGAGCACCGCCCGACCTCCGAGCTATTAGTCCGCCCCGAGAGACGAGCTCGGTCCCGCCGTGCCTTGGGCGTCGCGAACTAGTTCCCATCCTACCGACGGTTCCTTCCTTGGAAGCTTCATTCTGGTTAGCACGAACCGCCCCCCACCTCGAACTGCCGCCTGCAAGAAGACAGCCTTGGTTTGCGTGTCCACGCGTCGCTCTCCGTATGGTGGACGTCTCAACTGCCCCCTGCGCCTTTAGGGCTTCCTCGACTATAACGGCGGGAACCTCTTCGTTCTCTCGTTTGGTTTTTAAACCCCAGAAGAGAAGCCCTAGATCCACTTGCCCTTTCAATCAATTAGTGCGCTCCCTACTTCTTCATTTCGGCGCTTCATCCTCCTTTCCGATCATCTCCTCCATCCTCATGGCAAAGTTTGGCGTCAGCAAGCTTGATAGGCGCAAGCTGGAGATTCTCGAGCGGGCGAAGTACCTTGACGCCGGCTCATGGAGAGCCGCTGGTGCCGAGGAGAGCCCCGAGCCGGAGGAAGGAGAGATCGTCTCCACCGAGCTCTACGCCATAAACGGGCCATGCGCCCGAAAGCGAGTTCGTTGAAGCCGTGACGCCTTCTGCGAGTGCGAGATCGTCCACCTCCACCCAAATTTCATCCTCATCATGGCCATCTTCGCCCATCTCTGTGAGGGGTTTGTGGGCGTCGAGCCTACTCCCAGTCTCTTTCTTCACTTCTACACCCTTTCGCGCACCGGCACCCCCTCGCAGGCCGGCTGCCTTTACTTCCGCCTCTGACCTACCCCGCCGATGCAGTACCCGAAGCTTCACGCTCAAGGACTCCGTGTCGGGTGGGCCGACTCTTGGTTCTATCTCGAGGAAGGCCGAGGCGGCTCGCTTTCCTACTCCGGCGCCAAGGGTTGTGCCGTCGAGACCCCAGACCTCCAAGATGCGGCCCGAGGAGGAGAAGGTGCTCATGCGATCAATGAGCTCACTTGCTCGGAAATTTGTCCGGCCGGAGCGTTGCCGGGACTATGTCGAGAACCGTGTCGCCTCAGCGGAGGGTGCACCCCTTCTTCAAGGTTGAAGGGTGGCGAGGATATTACCCGAATCACGCTCGGGTACATTACCGCCTCGACCTTCACTTTAAAATAAGGAACATTCGAGCTTCTTGTGCTTTCTTGTGCAGTGGCGGCTCAGCCGAGGATCAGGTGGATACGAGGGTGTCCGAGATGTTCGAACTCCCAAGGCCAAGGAAATCCTAGAGGGCCGCCAGATCCCGAACAACGTCCTTAACCTGACCGAGGCGGTAAGTCCTTATCTCGGACTCTTTCGAGGTCCGTTCAGTCGGGTTTCTTCCAAATTTCTGACCTATTCGAGTCCACTGCGAGGAGAAGGTCGCCTCGAGGTCGTCGTGGCCCAATGGCGTCGCGGCCGTGACGAGGCCGGAAGACCAAGGAACAGGCGGGTCGTAAGCGCCGCGCCCGATCCCCGTCGGCTACGCCGTCCCCGCCTAGGCGCACACGCAGACATCCCGGCCCACGCGACCGCTCACCTCGCCGGCACTTGGAGTACGCCGATCGGCAGGAGGTGAGCGAACTAAAACTGTGGATGGATGAGTACACCAGGGATAACCCCGAGCTGATGGCTCGTTTGCGTCAGCTTGCCGCGTGGGCGAAGAAGGAGGCCGCGGCTGGTCCAGCGCGGAAGGAGGCACTGGAGAGCCAGATCGCGGTTCTTCAGGCAGAGCTCGCGCGGGTGAGCTCGAGCTCGGCCCCTCCGGATGGCGAGGAGGAGAAGGGCCAGTGGACCCGTCCCCACAGTCCCGAGGTCCCGCAGTCGTCCGTTGCGCCCCAACCACGCCAACGCCGACCATCAGAGGCCGACTTGGGAGAGGTCGACCCTTCCGCTGCCGAGGCCGACAAGGCACGTGAGGACATGGCTGCCCTCCTCGATCGCGCCCGAGGCCACCGGTGAAAGATGCCAAGCGAGGTCGACCTCTTATCCTGCCTCGTTTCTCTCATCCCCCTCAGGCACCACACTAACCCCACATCGTGCCAGTAGTGGGTGTGGCGGTAGTCTTGAGTTATGGGATTTTGGAGCAATGGTCGACGAAATTCTTGATCTCGTGCTAGAGAGGGAGCTTGCCCGCGCCGAGGCCGTTGTGGGCGAGGTGGTCGAGGTGGGAATCGAGGTCGCGGAGGCCCGGCCCCACGAGCGGCCCGGTGATGACGCCGAGGTAGAGGAGCTCGCCGCGGAGATCCGGCCCAGAGCTCGTCTCTCCCGAGGAGGAGACGCGGAGGAAGATTGCGCCGCCGATGCTCGGGCGGCGGAGGGCATCCCCACATTATAATTCAAGGCGACGACGAGGAGGAGGGCGGTGGTACCGAAACGCGCCCGAGGCTCTCGCGAGGACTCCGCCGGCGCGAGCGACATTATCGCCGCCATGCTCCAAGAGATCGCCGAGATCTCTCCCCGAGCCCGCGACGCTCCGCCGGATATCAACGTCGAGCTCGACCTCACGGCTGCCGACCCGGCGACTCCGGTCGATCTCGTGCCCGAAGACGCCGCCATGGCCCAACTCAGCGCCGAGCCTCCGGCCGCCGACCGGCGTCTCGATCGTCCTTGCGCCGAAGACGTCGCCACAGCCCAACCAGCGCCGACCTCCGGCCGCCGAGCCGGCGTCTCGATCGTTCCGCGCCGGAGACGTCGCCACGGCCCGATCTTGCGAGGAGGCAGGCCCACCAGAGGAAGCTCCCGGCCGTGGACATCGTGCTCGGCGGAGGACCTCAAAAGCACGGATGCCGAGGAGGAGGAGCCCCGGCGCAACTCCTGCTCGGGAGGAAGAGGAGCGGGAGGTGATCCTTGCTCTCGAGGCCGTCCCTCCGCAGGAGATGGGGGTCGATCCTCAGGGGCAAGGTCTCCCGCCCCCAGGGGACGGGGGAGCTCGAGCTCAAGACCCAGCCTTTCGATCAAGGAGAAGGAGCTCAAGCTCCCGCCCAGGGAGTAAGGAGCGGGACGGAGGACCCTGCCGAGCTGTTCCAGGAGGGGCTGGAGGCTCGGCTCTGTTGGGTAAGTTTCCTAACACTTATGTGTTTTTGTCCCAAAAAATCCGACTGCGACCCGAGATGCCTTGATGCGTAGGTGTTGGAGACCACCATGAAGGACTTCCACGCCGCGACCGTGCCGCCAGAAGTCGTCGCGAAGCACCAGGCCGAGCAAGACGCTAGGATCGCGGAGCTCGAGCGCCTGGTCGCCGAGCCGAGGTCTTCGAGGCCGAGATTCGGCGAAGATGGAGGAGTCCGCTCTTCCTCAAGGCGCCTCGAGCAGAGCGAGCGGCGAGTCGGGGCTCGAGGCGACGGTGGCGTCCTGCGTGACTCGCGACGGCCCGAACGGACGATCGACCCGACGGGAGGAGTCCAAACGGCTTCGTCAGCGGCAAGCGAGGGTCGTGAAGCTTCGTCGGCGGGTGCTTGACCTCGAGTCCGAGCTTGAGTCCGTGCGGGGACGAGCTCGTCGCTCTGCGGGGCGAGAAGCGTCTTCGCCTCCTGTAACTCGTTCCTCTCAGTAACTCATTCTGCAAAAAACTTTAGCGAAAAAGGCGCCAAGTTGGGCATAATATGATCGTGTTTAATAGATGTCTTTTATTTTTCTCTGTTTTGTCTCCTCGGAGCGACAACGATATGCCCTATCCGTTGCTCCCTATTCGACGGAGCTCGGCGATCCACGCGATCTAGCGATAGTCACGCGATCTAGCGAACGATCGTACTAGGGAGTGACTACCTCGTGCGAAAGATCCTCTAGGTCGTAGCCACGCGGTATCCCTATAGCCCCCGCCGCCAACGGAGGTCGTGGGGGTAGGCTGCAAACACGACCTTATTGACGGAATAGAGCCCTGCGGGGACCATGTGACTTTATACGGTGCGTCTACGCCGCTCACCGGCCGACCTGAGCTGGGAACCGTCCGAGGGGTGCTCATGCGACCCTTTGTCTGCGGCGGAGGCCTGCCGTGAAAAGATGGTCATCTTACGGAGAAGGAAACCCTCGGGGTCGAGCTCTGGTGGTCCGATGTCAGGCGGTAGGATGCTTGTCCGTTTGTGCCCTGAGGTCCGAGCCCGCTCTTTGATACCGGATCGAGTTTGGTCACGGCGCCGGCGGGAGGTTTAAAGAGAGAAAGAGAAAACGAGAGAGAACGAGGGAGACCGAGAGGCCAAGTGTCGAATTTTTATTTAAAGGAGTAAGGTTGGTTTGGTTTAGATATGGAACTTACGCAGTTGGTCGATGTTCCAAGTACTAGCTAGTTCTCGACCATCTTCCATTGCGAGGCGGACAGCCCCCGGGCGTGCTGTTGAGACGGCAGTGTAAGGACCTTCCCATCTTGGCGTTAGCTTGTTGGCTTTTGAGTCTTGGACCCGTCGCGAAACGAGATCGCCGGCGTGCAAGGTCATTGGTCGTCTGATTTAGCGGCGTGCTGCGGAGAGCTTGCGAGTAAACCGCGGATCGCCGCGAGAACCTGTTCACGAGTTGCTTCCGCGAGGTCGAGGTCGAAGGCGCCGCCTTCTGCGTCAATGCTATCGGCTAGGTTCACCCTTGGGGATCCTAGGACAACCTCGGCGGGTAGGACGGCTTCGCGCCATATCTGGTGAAAAGGGGTCTCACCGTAGCTCGGCTCGTCGTGGTGCGGACCGACCGAAGGGCGGGAGGTAGCTCGTCCACCCAGGCCTGACCATGCCGTCGAGGCTCTTGAAGACTCTCTTCTTGATTCCTTGGGCGATCTGCCGCTCGCGCTCGGCCGCCCCATTGCTCTGCGGGTGGGCCATGGATGCGAAGCATATCTTGGTCCCGACCTCCTCATAATAAGCCTGAAACACCTCGCTTGTGAACTGAGTGCCGTTGTCCGTGATGAGGCGACTTGGAACGCCAAAGCGGGTTACTACATTATTGCGGAAGAACCTTTTAGCTGCCTATGCCGAGATGGTTGATATAGGCTCGGTCTCGATCCATTTAGTGAAGGTGTCGATTGCGACGAGCGGTATTTACAACCCTCCTTCCCTGGAAATGGACCGAGTATGTCGATGCCCCAAACCGAGAACGGCCAGGTTAGCGGCATGGTCTGCAGATGCGTATCTTGGTGATGGACTTTCTGGGCATGGAACCGGCAAGGTCGACAGCGGTCACTATTGAGCGCGCGTCGGCCAGGGCCATCGGCCAGTAGTAACCCAACCGGAAGGCTTTGCTCACCAAGGTCCTAAAGGACGAGTGAGCTCCACACATCCCGTCATGGATATCTTTGAGGAGATATTTGCCTTCCTCTTGGGTGATGCACTTGGAGAGGACGCCAAGCGCGCCTTTGCGGTATAAGAGGCCCTCGACCATTTTATAGGTCGAGGCGTCTCACTAGCCGGGATTTCTCGGCTTCCTCCTCGAGCGGTGTCCCGTGCGAGGTATTGGATGAATGGCGTCATCCAACTCGCACCTGCTCAAGGAAGGAGACGGTACCACCCGTCTCGGTTGCCTCCTCTCCGGGGGTATGGAGGGCTTATAGAGGTGCTCGATGAGCACCCACGGCAAGCGAAGCCGGGCGAACCGACCTTCGATAGATGGTCGGCCAGGGCATTGTCCTTCCCGGGATGTATAGTACTTGAAGTTTCGAATTACTTTTCCATCTTCCTTACTTCAACCAGGTAAAGCGCCATTGAGTCATCGAACCGATACTCCTTGTTAACCTGGTTGACAACCGGCCGCGAGTCGCCCTTCAGCGATTAGTCGTTGGACTCGGCGTCTGCCGCGCCAAGTCCGGCTAGCGAACCCTCATATTCTGCCGCGTTGTTCGTTGCGCCGACCTGTAGTTGGAGGGCGTACTGGATCCGCTCCCCCTGGGGGGAGTCGAGGACCACTCCAGCCCCCGAGCACTTGTAAGCTCGGGCTCCATCGAAGTGCATGACCCGGCCGTGCTCGGCCTGGTCGGGTTTGGACTCGAGATGGGGTAGGATTTGTCCATTCGGCTAGGAAGTCCGCTAGAACACAGGACTTAATCACCGCAGTCGAGAATTCGATCTCGACCGGCGAGCTCCATGGCCCACTTCGCGATCCGTCCGCTTGCGTCCTGATTCCCTAGAATCTCTCTTAAGCGGGAAGTTGGTCGGGACTCGAATTTTGTAGGCCTGGAAGTAGTGTCTTAATTTCTTCGAGGCCACGAGGAGCGCATAAAGGAGCTTCTGGACCTCGGGGTAACGCTCCTTTGGTCCGTGTAAGACTTCGCTGATGTAGTAGATTGGGCGCTGCACCCCGTCCCGTTCTACCGTTAAGACGGCGCTTACCGCCTGGGGTGTGGCGGCCAGGTAGAGCAAGAGAACCTCTCCCATTCTTGGCGTGGTCAAGACCGGGGGTCTTGACAAATATAGCTTTAATTCTTTGAAAGAGCGATGCCTTCCTCTGTCCAGCGAAACCGTCGTGCTTAGGGCGCCTTGAAGAAAGGCAGGCCGCGTTCCCCGAGCCGCGAGATGAAGCGACTTAGGGCCGCCATCCTTCCGGTCAGGGATTGAACCTCCCGCGTACAAGCGGGTGGCCGCATGTTCTCGATGGCCTCTATCTTCTCAGGGTTGGCCCCGATTCCTTGTGGACCGATCATGTAGCCGAGTACTTTGCCAGCCTTGACCCCGAACACACATTTTTCAGGGTTCAACTTTATTCGATGCTTATTGAGGTTATGAAAAGTCTCCTCTAGATCGAGTACATGACCCGAGGCCATCTTGCTCTTGACGACTATGTCGTCTACATATACTTCCAGGTTCCGACCTATTTGGTCCGAGAAGGTTTTCTGCATGAGGCGCTGGAAGGTCGCTCCAGCGTTCCATGGTCGTGTAGCAGAATGTGCCAAACGGCGTGATGAAGGAAGTTTTCTCCTCGTCGTCGGGCGATATGCCGATCTGGTGATAGCCTGAGTAGGCGTCCAGAAAGCTCATCGCCTCGGAGCCGGCCGTTGCGTCGACCAACTGGTCTATCCGAGGTAGCGGGAAATTGTCTTTTGGGCATGCGGCATTCAGTCCTGTGTGATCGACACACATGCGCCACTTGCCCCCCTTTTTCTTCACGATAACTGGGTTGGCCAACCAATCGGAATGGTCGACCTCCCGTATGAAACCGGCTTTGAGGAGCTTGTCCAGTTCCTCTCTGATGATGGCTTGCTTCTCCGGGGAGAAGCGCTGAGCTTCTGCCGCCGCAGGCTTTTGTCGCCGAATCGCTAGCTTTGTGCTCGGCGACCTCCCTTGGGACTCGGGCATGTCGGACGGTTCCCGAGCGAACGTGTCCGCTTCTCGGAGGAAGGTCACGAGCTCGAGTTCCTATTTAGGGTCCAGGAAGCCCCACATGTACGACCTTGCACGGCTCTGCGTCGTCTGTGGGATGGCCTTAGTTTCTCCCCGGCACTGGAGGGTAGCCCTGGCGGGAACTCCTCGGCTCTTGGTCGGGTTCGCTGAAGCATTTGCCCGACCATGTCTAAAGCCTTCTCGTCGCAGTTTAGGGCCGCCTTCGGACTTCCCTTCACCGAGATCACGCCGCCGGGGCCGGGAACCTTCAGGCATTGGTACCCGTGATGCGTGGCGGCCATGAATTTGGCGAGCGCTGGTTGGCCCAGGATGGCGTTGTAGGCCGACTCGAAATCGACCACCTCGAAGGTGACTAATTCCGTTCGGAAGTTGCTCGGGCTTCCGAAGGTTACCGGCAGGACGATCTGCCCGAGCGGCTTGGCCGAGGTGCCGGGGACTATCCGTAGAAAGGGACTACGACGCTCTTGATCTTGGACCGAGGAATTTGCATCTCGTCCAGGACCCTGGCCGATATCAGGTCCAGGGAACTCCCGCAATCCACAAGCACTCGTCCTACCGCGGTATTGCAGATCGTCGGGCTAACGACCATCGGGAGCCTCCGGGGTTTCGTCATCCCGAGGCGATGCGTCTTTGGAGAAGGTAATGGGCAGCTCGGACCACTTGAGCTGTTGAGCAGGAGAGGCTTCCCTGGGTGACACGGAGTACCTCGCGTCGGCCTCCTTCAGCTCCCGTCGAGACCCATAGGCGGCGGAGCCCCCGAATATCACGGCGATGTGGTTTCTCGGCTCCTGGTACTCCATGTCCGTATCTTCCTCCTCGGCGGGCTTCTTGCCCTTGACGTCTCCTTCTTGCTCGGGAGGCGTGGGCATGGGACCCTTGCCATCAGTAGAATTGCTCAGGCGGGAGGCCCATGTTACGCAATTCCGCGAGTCGTGCCGTCGCTGGTGGAGCCGGGCAAAAATAAGCGCCCGTCGCGTTGGTCGCCCGCGGTCTTGGTCGTCCGGTTTGCTCATTGCTCACGAACGGTCGGCCTTTCCCTTTCGCGGCTCCTCCTTTATACGATTGCGAGGCGGCCGTTGTCGTTGTCGTTCGATGGCCGCCACCATGTCGGAGACGGAGGGTTCTTCTTCTTTTGATTTTCTTCTCGATCGAGCTCACGCTCTTTTCGCTTGACGCCTTCGAGTCCGGGCCGAGGGGCTTTCCTCGCCCAGCCTTCTTCCATTGGGCGGCCTCGTCGCGTTGGCATAACGGTCGACCATGCGGAACGGCTCGTTGGCTGTGATGTCGGGTGAATTTCGAGGTCCTGAGTAAAGCGTCGTCTCGGACCCGAACTTGAAAGCTTGGACGACCGCCTCATCCGAGATGCTCGGGATGGAATTGCGCGACTTGCATGAAGCCGGGACGAATCGGCGCAAGGTCTCGCCCTCCGTCACATGTCAGGCGCTCAAGGTCGCGCTCCTTCCTCGGCGGGCGTAGCGACTCCGGAAGTTAGCTCGGAGAGTCTTTGCTCGGTGGGCCCAGGGCCGGATCGAAGTTTTCCTTCGGTTGAATAGCCACGTCGAGCCGGCCTGGCCCAAAGATCGTGGGCGTAAAGTTAGCCATGACCCTTTCATCACCCCGGCTAGAATGGCCGTGGTGTAGATCGAGAGAAACTCGTCGGGTTACGAGTCCCATCGAATCTCGATGTGACCCGGCTTGAACCTTATTGGCCAGTCACACGTCAGTAAGCGACGCCGCGAACGCCCCGCACCCAAAACGGACTGTCGGACGGCCATTACGAGCGCCGGCGGCCGGGCGATCCCCACCACCGAGCCCGAGGTTAGTGGGCCCAGCGAGAGAATATCTCCTACGCTGTAGGATGGAGAGTGGCCCGAAGAGGAATGTTCGGTCCGGTTCTGCCCGTGGCTCGCATTCCGCTGGTCCCGAGGGAGCCCCCGGGAATTGCTCCGGGTGCCCTCCCGAGCCCGGCCGCGTTCGCGCCGGTCACTCTGGGTACGGCTGCGTGAGTCGTCGGGGTGGAGGCGCTCGGACGCCCGGCGGCGGCGTTCCCAGGAATTGCTCTGGGCGTCCCTTTCTCGGGAGGCTTCCGCCGCTTTTATGTCTGTAGCAATTTCCTCGAGGTCGTCGGCCACAGCCGCACCCATGGCTTCTAGGTCGACCTGCTCAGGAAACTCTCTGAGGTTGCGTACCACCGTGGCCAAGGCTTGAAGGCGTTCCCCGCTCGGGGGAACGCGGGGTGACGAGCTCGTTAAATGCGTCGCCGCGGGCTTCAAGTCCCGTGACGCTGCGGAAATTCTCACGAACCGGCCCTGGTCTTATCGGTAAGCCACCTCGGACTTGCGGCGTAAGCCGGCGATGTCCGGTCGAAGATACTGCCAGTGCTCCTTGGCCGCCTCGTAGCGGTGAAGACGCTGCGTTTGGCCGGATTTGCTCGACATTTCCATCCTCCTCCGCAACGAAGGCGTTGCGGGATTGAACGGATCGCGAGGGACATCACGGTGTCTCCGTGGCGCGATCCCCTGGTCGAGCTTCGAAAGGTCGGGATGTCCGGACCATCGTAGAGCCGTCATACTCGTCGTCGAGAGGCGTCGAGTGAGAGCCGAAAGAAGCTGCTCGGTGGCGATTTCACGAGAAGCTCAGGAACTGTCGTGATTCCCAAGGCCAGCGACGTTGGCGGCCCCATTGTCGAAGAATCGCTTGTCTTCTTCCTCAATTCCAGCGCCGAGGCCTGGCGATCTTGGGAATTTGTCATCCTCCGGGATTCCTCACGAAAGGGAAAGTCGGTCCCCACGGACGGCGCCAGCTGTCGACGATTGGGGAGCAGGCCCCCGCCGAGCTTACTTGTTGGTGGAGGGACCAACTACCACCCCTTCTTACGTGATGGGATACTCAGAGGAGTGACTCACTGGCTTCAACAGCGGGGACATCATAGTTTACCCTGGTTCGGGCCTCTCAAGAAGGAGATAATAGGCCTACTCCAGCTTGTGTATATCTTTGTGCAGAAAAAGTTATATCTCTGTCCCCTTCATGGTGGGGATGCTTTTATAGCTTACAAAGGGGCGTGCTTGTTCAAACCCACTAACTCCACGTCCGACCAGGTCCAACGTGGTAACTAACGGATCCTGCACTCCTGTCACGTCCCCGCGAGGATCGCAACGAACTAGCGGAGGTTACGCAGCGGGTGGTTACCGACCTCGGGATCACGTCAGGTCGGCTAACGTCTAACTCCGAACTCGGCCACCTCGGCCTGAGCACGAGCTATCGGTCCACCAGGTCATGCGACCTCCTAAAAAGGTCCCGGCTAGACCGTCCCTTGGAACAACTCCTCGCGACCAGGGCGAGAGCGACCTCGTCTTTGCCGTGGCGCCCGGCTAGGTCGTCCAGGGGAACGGCCTTCCGGTAGTTCGGGCAGCAGTGAGCCCGCGCCCCTCGTGGCACCCGAGGTAATTCTGTGGGGTCTACCCGACTCCCCGACACAATGGTAATACCTCTGTAAAGAAGCATATGTTGCTATTTGCGTTGCGTCGACGCCTCTTCTGCCTCAGGTCGTCATGTCGAGCGTGCGTCGGCCTCGGCGCCCACCACCTTGCCGCATCTGCCTATCCGCCCGGCGGGGACCTCGCCAGTCGCCTCCTCGGAGGCTCGGACCTCCGCAGCTCAGCCCGTCCTCCGCTCGGTTTCTTCCGCCTTGGCCTCGCCTCCTCCACACGCCGGCCGCCTCGGCCTCGCTTCCTCCGCCGCACAAGCCTCGCAGGCGGCTCAACCCGTCCTCCGCTCGGTTTCTTCCGCCTTGGCCTCGCCTCCTCCGCCCGCTGGCCGCCTCGGCCTCGCTTCCTCCGCCGCACAAGCCTCACAGGCGGCTCAGCGCGTCCTCCGCTTGGCTTCTTCCGCCTCGGCCTCGCCTCCTCCGCCCGTCGGCCGCCTCGACCTCGCTTCCTCCGTCGCGCAAGCCTCCTCGTCGGGTCGAGACGACGGCTCGCCGGGCTCGGCTTCTCGGTAATGGGGAATGAGGGGGCGAGGGGGGGGAGATTAGGAGCGGGCGCTACAGGAGAATGAGAATTAGGGCTACAAGAGAGGAGGTGGACTGGTCATTTTGGGCTAGGTTCAACTGGGCCTAATTTAGATTGTTTGGCCCAAACCCGGGCAACTGCCCGGCCCAGTCGGGGGTTGCCTCCGCCCCTATCCTCAAGTAGCATATTCTTTCTACGATGTCTATTGAGTTTGATTGATATATAACTTGTTACTATAACCATGCACTCGTATGATTTTAATTCAACATATATTACTTTATACATACGTGCATTATCCATATATCTTTATCTGTTTCCGACCCGAATCCGTCACATATCTGTCCCGTATCCGTATGCCAAATAACCCGGATCCATATCCGTATCCGGTTAGCCCGTATTTGATTCCAAATCCAAAAAAAAAAAGACTAAAATATAGAAAAAAAAAGTAAAATCCATTCATATTTGATCCATTTTCACCCTTACGCAGAATAACATGAGCCTATGGATGAAAAAAAAAAGAATAGCACAAGCCAGATCGACCAGAAAAATGCTGTGCTTGTCCTAATCCCTGACAGGCGAACCACAACAAGTGATGACACATTTCTTTGTAGGCTTTTAGCCAGGGGTGGCTCACCTGTTACTGACGTACCACTGTAGCTAAACTGATCGGGTACCCGATCTCCGTGACGTAGAATTAAGATAATTTGTATATTATCTTAATGAATACTAACCGATTCTTCGCTACCAAATGTAATAAACTTGTAATTCTTTGATTCATCAAAATCATACGCATGTTAAGACTACTGAATGAAATAATATTGATGAGTCAATTGTATATTATCAATTATAGTCCTCCATTACAAAAGAGAAAAACGAAAATATATAAAAAGAAAGTGTAAGGGCCTGCAACATGGCCTAAGGCCGGCCGGCCGCGGTGGGTCCCACCACTTAGACTCTCCCAAACTCAAAACTCCTAATCTAATTCAATTAATCTAGAAGCTGATATTTATCGGCTAATTAAAAAAAAACAATTTTGAAGGTCTTATAATGGAGTGAAATAGAAAAGACATTCCAAACTTTCAAACAGTCTAAGGCCATATTTGGATCCCAGGACTAATTGTTAGCTGGCTAAAAATTAGTCCTAGTCTATCCAAACAGGAAGACTAATAGGTGGGCTAATTTTTAGCCAACCCCTCAGCTAACAATTAGTCCATTAGTTGGTGGAGGGGAGCTAATTTGGGCTAATAGTAGGTAACATGCTGAAAAAAGTTTGAAATACCCTCGCGCTGGCCTTATCCTCACTTCCTCACCCGTGTGTCCACTCCCCAGTCCGTTATAAGGGGCAAACATGACTTTTCTAAGAAATTAGCCCAACCATTAGCCATGTATCCAAACAGCCCTAGGCTAATTTTAGATGGACTAATTAGTAGCTGACTAACAATTAGCTCTAGCCATTAGTCAGCTAATAATTAGTTTTAGCCCATCCAAACATGACCTAAGAATGCCATAATCCAAGTGCGTATATAAGAGCTATGGTCTTTTTAAGTTCAGCTGGTCTGTTACTATAAATTCAAACAGACTATTTTGCTCTCCAAATTCAATTCAACATTATCTCTTCCTTTTTTTCATTGTCTTGTCCGAATTGACTTAACCTTGCCTCATGCTTTCCCACTTGGGCCAGCTGCATGCACCTCTCCTCTTAGACCAGCTGCATGAAGTGAGGCTTGTGTTCGCATGGGCTGCTATGAGTTATTTCAGAATTTGACACTCAATTCGTAAGCCTTTCAGAGCATTTGAATGGCATGTGAGACCGTTTGTGTGTATGACAGTGGGCCAGAATGTCAAATTCTGAAATGCGAATTTTGAAGTGTGTCAAATTCTGAAAACTCGCTTTGCTTAGCCACATGGGCTTGGTGCACTAGCTGCATGGGGTGACCCATGTGGTTATGATTACCTTGGTGATCCTTGAGGTGGTCTCCATCCTCCCTCGTCTCCCGTTGGATTCCACCATGATTCATCGATGCAATTCAGCTTCAATTGATATTCTCGCAATCTTTATATCTAACAGCAAGCAAGCACCTACTATTAGGTAGTATATATTTCTCACATAAATATAACGAAAATTGCTTAAAAAAAGATTCACGTGTTGATATTTGATACGGCTTGATAATTCTTTCATATTAACTAAGATATTGAACCAAAAAGTATTAGACGTATGCATATCCACATCATAAACCCCAACCTGAGTGTGCAAGATCAAGCATTAGAGAATATACATAATTCCGATTGTAAGGAAAAAAATTCTACTCAGACATACCGTGACGCACAAAATTTCAACAAAATCAACGAGCGAAGCTAAAACACATGCATCTAGTTGAATTTAATTATGGTCAATTCGATTGTCCGGAAGCAAGGCATCAAATGCACAACCAAACGGAGTTAAAAGGTGCAATCAATGACGCTACCCGTATCCACGACTTGATGTACAGTTGAACAAGCCTCCGACTCTACGTACATTGCAGGAAGTACAACAAGAAACTACTTTGTCCAAAGTAGCACTTACGGGATGATAAAGGTAAGGTAAAATACACAAACCCTTGGTTGGCGCTAGGGAATGTTCATTGAGAGGTCAGTCGAAAATAAACGTGTATGGGCATACCAAAAACATGGTTACAAGATGCACTAAAAATTAGTCAAAATTTCGTAATACATGCATGATGAAGTTTTCTTTATCGTGTGACTGGTGAGGCGGAGATGCTACACAGGAGCAACAGCATGCACTACCTAAGTTCATAAATAGATCAGTTGACTAAAAAAACAATCTAGAATCATTACACCAGTATGCAACGGATGATCGTTCACAGTACAAAATTCTAAGGTGTCTCTTATCGTTACAACACACTTAGAACACTTTTTCACCACAGTAACTTATCAGCACATGTCCGCATTTATGTTCAGTTGTTCACCGGCATACAACGAATTTGTCAACATGATTGCCCGTCATTGTCAGAAAAATCTAGTAGAAACATAAAGAAAAACGATTTTAGTAACAACTAAAATGATAACAAAGCAAATTCCAGGGTGTTTGTAAGAACTTATTAGTCACAAGCTAAAATTAAGCTCAAACAAATAAGTTCCACACAATTATTTTCGGTTGCTTGCTGGAAAATGTGCAATTTCCTCCACACAATTTCGAAAGGGCAACCATGAAGTGTAGTCAACTTAATCAATAACTGTATGGGGCCAGTAAAACAAAATTTACCGCAAAAAAAAAACAATGGCAAAGAAATTCCATGGTGAATGTATATCATTGTCTCCTATGCCATAACTAAACAGCAAACAAAGGATACAAGACAAAAAAACTTATTAAGTAAAAAAAAACTTATACAGTGAGTTCTTTCAAATGCATCTATCTGGGGAAAAAATGCCATATCAGGAACCACATTTCACATTGAAGAAGCAGTACACAAGGGGTCTGGCACCGTCAAATACGCTATGGCAATGGCAAGTGCCGCACAACCTTCGTTTGTGGCTATATTACTGAAGAACACGCCCTAACATCAATTTGAGTGTGCCAAAATGGCTTACAACTGTTGATGTAGCTCATTTTCAGTGAATTAGTTAAACTCCAAGCTAGGCTGCTAATTCCCATCCCACGATAGGTATGCCAACCAAAGCAGATGGGTCCCCAACTCCCCATGCTGCTGAGGCCTATGCAGATCTTGACAGCTCAGAATGAGCATAGCAATTGCAAATTTGCAATCTCATGGTGGAGTGAACAATACTAGAATGTTTGAATGTGACTTATGACGAATTGATGACATAGCTAATTTTTGTTCAACAGTATGCTACACAATAAGAGCACATTGCTGGCAAGGATTTGAAACATCTGTGAGACATGAGGACATCAGGACAGGCAAGCTTCACAGCAGAATGGCCTCGGCAGGGGGGTTCAAACATATTAACTGCTGTGAAGAATGTCTCATAGCTAATAAGAGAACATGGTACTAGCAAAAGAATATTGACATTATAATTCGAGCATTATTCTCTCCAAATTTAGGAAATAATGCTCCCAGGCATTCAGAGTTTCAGAGCAATATCAAGAATGCTCTATAATACTATTTTAAAAAATCACACTAATTATCACTGTGTTCCATGAGTGAAAGCTCAAACAATTAAGCCCTACATGCTAAAAATTTGAGATTCATGTATCCCAAATAAAAGCCGATGCATCTATGCCCTTGGGCATTCAGGGTTTTAGGTACCGCATTTTTTGTTCAAGGGAAGTGTGCCTGCCAATTCAGGAGTTTCTATGCGGCGAAGAATGTACAAAGCAACTTAAATGTCTAACTGTTCATTTCTCTTAACTTTGATTGTTAACATTCAAGCTTTACTAATCAACTAGTTGAAGCAATACAAATTAATAGTCCATCCATGCAGTTCAGGGTGCAGAATGATCTAGCTAATCAAAATATCGAAACTAAAATGAAAAGGCCCCACGTGCAGCATCTATGGTACAAAGAAAAAGAAAAGGAAAAGCAGAGCTCAACCTTAATATTCAGCTAATCGTTAGATCCAAAATCACTAGAATAACTCAATAAAGCCTACTAAGTGAGCCTGGATGGTATATAATCTTGCAGTTGAAATTACTGTCAGGGTTGAACTAATAAAATACATAAGCTATTGAAGTAGACGGCATTCACTGTTATGAGTTATGAAAATAACATAGTAGTATACATCATCCATCACCTAAAGCAGCAACTGTAGAGCTTGAAACCTCACTATTAAGCAATAGTTTACTGCGGTGCGTTATGCCCAGGTTGCTGTGGGCCGGGAGGGGGCGACGGCATGCCGGGCCTGAACATTGGTGGCGGTGGCATCCCTGACCTCGGTGGTGGCGGCGCCCCAGGCATCCCAGGCCTGGAAGGGACCATCGCCGGCGACGGCCCCCTCATGAACTGCTGCAGAGGCAGTGGTCCGCCGGGGAATAGTGCGGGAGGCTCCCCCGGCGGCCGCTGGAACTGCATCGGCATCGGTGGGGGCCACCCCATTGGCGGCTGCCCCGGGAACGCCGGCTTCGGGCGCACTACCTGCGGGTACGCGAACGGCAGCGCCGAGAGGTTCAGCACCGGCGGCAGCGAGATCTGCGGCTGCATCATGCCGGGCGCGGGCCAACCGACACCGCCGCGCTCGGGGCTTGATAGCCCGGGCTGAGCCTGGATGAGCGGGCAAGTGGAGATCCCTCGTCCGGCGGCGCGGCCCACGTCGGGCCCCGCAACTTCGCCGGCGTCGCCACCGGCCTTGGCGCGCGACTCGTCGGGGGGCGGCGGGCCCTCGACGGTCATGGAGATGGCCTCCTCGCCGCGGAGCAGGACGAGGCCGGGCATCCTGCGGTCCTCTCGGTCGCCGGAGGCTTTCTGCGACTTTGACAGCGGCAGCCTGCGAAACTCCTCGCAGTCGCCGAGGACGAGGTTCATGTGACGGTCGAAGACCATGAATTTCCCGACCATCTAGGGGCCGTCCTGGATGGTGACGCGCATGCGGTAGTCGACGATCTGCAGCATCTTGAAGCCTTCGGGTTCGACATCGCAGCCGGGCGACTCGGCGGTGGCGGCCGGCGGGATCTGGGGTCTAGGGTTTCGGCGTGGCGGGAGTTGGCGGTCGGTTCCCCCAGAGGAAGATTTGAGAGGTGGTAATGGAAGCAACTTGAAAAGGAAAGTGGGCTTGGTGGAGACGTAGACTGGAGAAAAAGTCTATATGGGCTGAAAATATGTGGGCCGGAATTTAGATGGGCTTGTGTGCATTGACTCACGTATTATGGCCTTTCACCTCACACACACGACTAGAGACGAAAGCGATGTACGGAAACGTTCGGTCATATTTGTTTTCTATTTTTTTTCTCCAACGTGGATGCTAATAAAAATAATAACAGGTATACATAGGGAGAGAATATAGGTTAAAAAAAGTATTCATAAATATTCCTTGTAACATAAAATCCCCCTAAATTGTATTTACATAATAAATAAAAACACATAACTAGTTTATTTGATTAAAACATTCGTAAATTCTTTGTATTTTTAACTAGTGTTCCTTCATTGACTCTGTACCGAATCGTATACGTTAGTGTATAATAGATTACAAGTATCATGTGAATAGGCTGAGCCAAAAACAAATAGAGGATATACATTTCGAATATCCGATCTCTTAAATTTCTGGGTAATTTGAATTTGTATCCGCACCCCGTACATTTCCGATATGATACTATTCGAGCTAAAAGAATCCGTATTCAAAGACAATTCGGTTCGGTCCGAAACTACGAACGTTTTCATCACAACACACAACCAGATCGGTTAGAGCGCGCGGCCTGCGCAAAAGAAGAGCTTGTTTTTTGACTTCTCTATTTTCATCGCCACAAAACATGTCCGGACATAAATTATTATTTACGTTAAGTTTACACTGTAACCAAAATAAAATTGCCAGTTATTTAGTTTTTTTTTAAAAAAAATGCAAGTTATCTAGCAAAGGTTATGCTTTCTAACAGTAGAATGCTTACTTTCAAAAACATGGATTTTGCAGCAGTTTCTAGTACAGCTTGAACCAGTCTTGGCATTGCTGGCATGTTAAGTTCTACTACGCCCTCAAGACCCTGAACCGCTTCACCCATTGTTGGTCGATCACACTCATCGTCCTACCTAAATGCACAACATGTAGCCAGTAACCTTGCAAACTCTTTCAACCACCGTCGCATCCAAACTGCCGTCGACCAAGTTCTTTGCATCTCCCTCAATATTACGTGTGGCTCCTATATAGGGGTGAAAACGGGTCGGATACGATCGGATAGTAGGTGATCCCGTATCCTACCCTAATTATTTTTACTCGGATACGGATCGGATACGGATAGTTAAAAATCGGGTACGGATACGGATACGGGTAACGGGTATCTATAAACGGGTAGAAAACGGGTACCGGATAGTATTCGGACGGGCATAATACGGATATCGGGTAATTAGTCGGATAGTATGTGAATTGTGTAGCATTAAAATTTGTGATAAAAATAACCAACCAAAGCGTATACCGACACAAATAATACAAAACATACGGTCGAACTAACGCGTCAAAGAGCATAAACCATATAACATAGCACTAGCACATAAAGACATAACAATTGAGTAATTGACAAGTTCCATACAACATAGGACATGGTCACATAGACATGCAAACACATCATCAAAGAAAAATAGTCCACAAACTTGATCAACATAACAGTAGCACAAGATAATTAACAAGTTCCATACAACATAGGACATGGACATCTTCATATGGTAGTCCATACAATACATATAGCACCAAAAATCTTACATGAGTACATGACTCACATTAATAGTCCACAAACTTGATCAACATAGCACATAGTCCATGCACATGTACACATCATCTAAAAAAATATTACATGCAACAAAGTAGTCCAATGCAAAAGATAGTGATAAGAGTTTAAATCACACAAAATAGTACATGCTCCATCCCCGCTACATTCAAGCTTGCTCTCTTCATCTAAAATAGATAAACACTATATTAGTACTTACCAACAAAGACATATAACACATAGACAAGATAAAACAAACCATTTTTCAAAGCACTCAAGTGATAACATCATCCTCCATCCCCATTGCATTCACATCATCAATAATGGTTCCAAGCTTGCTCTCTTCATCTAACATAGACAAATATATTAGTACTTAGCAACAAACATATATAATTAATGCATGAATGACAACACATAGACATGATAAAACAAACCTTTTTCCGAAGCAACCATCCAATCCTTTGTACAAACCAAGGCCTCAACCATTTCAGGATTAAGTCGACTACGGTATGGATCAATAACACGCCCACCGGCGCTAAATGCTGACTCCGAAGCAACCGTAGACACTTGCATGGATAACACATCACGGGCAAGGCGAGAAAGTATAGGAAAATTTGTCGTTTGGCCTTTCCACCATGATAGGACATCAAATGTACCATCGCCTTCATTCAATTTCAATAGTCCATCATTCATGTACAACTCCAATTCTGATATCTTCTGTTCATTGCTTGTGGGTTGATACAATACCTCAAGATCAACCTCATCCTCTTCCTCATCCTCATCAACCAACAAGCGTTCACTTGAATTAACAACCACACCACTCTCTTTTGAGCTAGAAGCCTTATTGGTTGATGTTAAATTGTAGCTTGATGAATAAAAAGCAAATAATTCATTCACAACATTCATGAACTCCATCTTCTCAAACTCAGCAAGCTCATGCAAGAACATTTTGCTTAGGTACAACTCAACAATCTTGTGTTTATACCTTGGATCAAGAAAAGCTGCCACTGCCAAAGCCATATTGTTCATTTCCCAATACTTCTCAAACTTTTCTTTCATACTTTGGGCCATACTAGAAATAATGATATCACTACTCTCACACCATTTGGTAATACCAATCTTGATCTCACAAAATCTCCGATAGAATAGATTTGCAGTAGGATATGATGTGCCAGAGAAAAGTAATGTGACATCATAGAATTTTTTCAAACACTTGGTGATATTTCCAGCATTCAACCAATCATCAACTGAAGGGGTGACATGCCCATATCTACTCCTATCTTTAAGAGCAAGACGTTCAAAAGCATCCTTATAGTAAATAGCATCTCTTATCATTATGTATGTAGAGTTCCATCTTGTAGCAACATCCAAGGAAAGAGCTCTTTTAGTGTCTAGACCACATTCTTTACCACACTTTTCAAATGCCTCCAATTGTTGAGGTGACCTTTTAACCAATGTTATGAATTCTCTAATGTTTACAATGGCATCTCCAATTATTTCTAATCCATCTCTAGCAACAAGGTTTAATATATGATTTGCACATCTAACATGAAAGAATTTTCCACCACATACAAGCAAGCCTCTAGCATTTTCAATGACCACATCAATAGCAACTTTGTTTGAAGATGCATTATCCAAAGAAAGAGCAAACAATTTCTTGTCAAGGTTCCAATTCAACACATTTGAAAAAAAGGTTTCACCCAATTTTAGTCCTGAATGATTGCCTCTACATGGATGAAATTGATAATCCTTTTGCATGTTCCAATTATCATCAATCCAATGCGCTTGTGACACATATATGCTTTGTTTTGAATGGATGTCCACATATCCATAGTGAAGCTAAAACAACAAGAGAGTGTTTTGAAGTGTTCATACAACTTGTTCTTTTCCTCGCTTTATAAAGATCCATGAGATCTTTACGAATACCACCTGCGAGATTTTAAAGGAAAGCTTGGTCGCATGGATTTGACCCATCGAACAAAGTACTTGTGTTGAGAGATAGAAAATGGGTACTCATGCATAATGATGGCATCATAAAAATATCTCAAGCTAGTATCTTCATCATACCGATATGTTACCATGTTTTTCACCCTTCCGACCTATGAGTTGTTGACCATGAACCAACCTTATGTTTCAATTTCAAATGATTAATGAAAGCTTTTGTACCATTTGTACTTTCAAACCCTAGCCATATGTTGGCACTTACCGTGATTTGGCTCCAACGCTCTCCATGATGATTGAACCATCCTCCTTTTTCACCTCTTTATCAAACTTTGTGAAATGTTGCCACACCCATGAAGTGAGCTTCTTCCCTGTTTGGGATTTTCTTCTTCTTCTACACTTGCCGTGACATTTGCACTTGCTCTTGCACTTGCACTTTTAGCTTATGGCTACAAAGACAAAGACAATAAGTGACATACATATATACCATACTACTCATAACATCGATCAAGAACATTTTGCACATTGAAAAACTTATACCTATAATCGCTTTTATGGTTTTCTCCAAAACCATATGTGTGCTCGAGTTTGAAGCCTTTATAGCTGATGCCATGAACTTGTTAGTAGGGTAGCTGAGACTTGTCGCTATTGGAAGCGCCATTGGTGTCTTGCCCTTCTAAATTGGTCTTACAAGCTACCATCAGTGCCTTCCTCTTCTCTAAATTAGGGTTACTAGCTGCCACCCATGATTGCCCTTCTCCATCGATGGATTGCCCTTATCTTTGCCCTTGACCTTGCATTTCCTAGAGGTCATGGTCGGACTTGCCCTTCCTAGAGATCATTGGTAATGAGTGTTGAGAGTTCCACTATTCGCTTCTCTTCCTTCCACGACCAACCGTGATCAGCACTATCCTCACTTTCAACCCCATTCTCATCTAAGAAACATCATTCATGTGTTGCTCTTGCTGAACTTGTTCGCCAACTACACCCATATGTTCGCAGCACGCTGCCATTAACAACATTCTTACTGCCTTCAAGGTCTTCCATGTCGTTACATACATGCTAGATTAAGTTACATACTTTAGCGTAAAAGTATCGGAAATGCAAGCACAAGTGGTATTCTAATTATAATGCCAAAACCTCCAGGCTCACCAGGAAGCTCCACACTATTGAAAAGCATCGTAAATCCAGGCTACTCTTGTCGCTATTGAAAAGTATCGTAAATGCCAACACCAAAGTACACCATCGACACTGCGTGAAGCTCCCATGTACCATGTGCTCTTCGATCTTCTCCTACAGACACACACAAATCACAAATGCAGAGAAACAATACATCACCATCGGAAACATCAGTTTCACAAAGAGAATTAAAAAAATACTACGATCCGCCTAAGCAATCCTCGATCCCATGAGTCATCGCTGCCGCTTCCTCACCGACCGGCGGGCGTGGTTCTCTGGCGGTACCGGGCGCCTGTCGCTTCTTCTCATGAGTCGACCTCACCGACCCAGCGCCAGTTCTGCTGGTTCTCCGGCCCCAGGAGCCTCCATGGAGCGGCGGCCTTGGCGTGGCGCAGTGAGGCGCGATTTGGATGGCGGGGAGTCGCTGAGCCGGGCGGCGGCAGAGCCAAGGTGACACGGAGGTCGAGCTGCAAGGTGGTGGCGACGGAGCGCAAGGTGACACGGAGGTCGGGAGCCGCAAGGTGGTGGCGACGGCCCGAGTCCGCGGTGGCGCGGTGGGGGCGGCCTGCGCGACGGAGCGGCCGCGGGGGCGGCGAGCTGGAGATTCGCGATTTCGGCGCGGCGCGGCTGGAGCAACGCCACGTGAGAATGGGATTGAGATTGAGACTTAATGCATACGGCCGTGGCTGAGTTGCGAGCGAGAGTGATGAGTGAGTGATGGCACGGTCAATGCTCGTGGTGCTCAGATGCCAAATCAATGGGCTATGGCCCGCTTTGCCAATCGCTAAGCCGTATCCCATATGGGGCTAATGGGCCATATTAGTCAACCGGGAATTGATTTTTAAAAGTATCCGGTATCAGATCCGACCGAACATCCGGTATTTACGGTATCTACCGTATCAGATCCCATTATCCGAACAAAAGTATCCTGCAATTACCCGATCCAACTCGACAAAAAATACCCGTATCCAGTATCCGAATTTTCGTAAAATTTTGTCCGCAGTAATATTTCTGGTCGGGTATTACCCGACCCATTTTCACCCCTACTCCTATAGAGATACAGGAGGACGGAGCCAGCCTAGGCTTGCGCCTCGGATTGGTCAGCTATTCTTAGGTTAATTTATAATTTTAATGATTTTTTAAGAGATTTTTCGTATACTTTTCATCTTAGGGCTTGGGTCCTGGTCTGAGTAATCTGAGGCCTGGCTCCACCCCTGCGGATGCACACTATGTTCGTCACCACCTCCGCTACTTGTTCTTCACGTCGGTTCCTTCCTACCTGGGGTGTGTATTTTTAAACCGAAACCGAATTACTAAAACGAACTAAACTGAATTAACCTATTATTTCAGTTTTTTCGGTTTACGGTTTTTTTGCTCGGTTTTTGTTTTGGTATAATTCGATTTTCGGTATTCGGTTCGTTTTTTTTATTCCAGAAACCGAAATAATCGAATAGCCCATGTACAATACCACTTCTGTAATATTATTCCTAAAACTACCAAACAATTCTCTTGTTCTAACATCTTATACATACGGTATGTTCATATATTCTACTATACTTATATTGTAATGATCTGTGAATATTGTGTGAGTTTAAAAGACCATATGGAGGTCTATCCTTGTGCGTGATAAGTAATTGAATGTGTTTTGAGTCTTTGGTGCTCATGTTTGAGTTTGCTTTGGATTGAGCAATTTGAGTTGTGCGGGTAGCCCAAGACATGATGTCAAAGCCTTGACTAGTTGTAGCCTTAGCGTTGAGTGGTCGGACTTTCCAAGTGGTCAGGGCTTCATTAGGTCGGGACCTTGCCCGGTTGACTCTTAAGTGGTCGGGGCCTTTTACAGGTTGGAACCTTCAACGGTCGGAGTCTTGAGAGATCGGACTTTGGCTGATTGGAGCTGTTAGAAAAACCGTGTTTAGTTTGAGAGATCGGCTCCTGCCTCGGCTGCTGCGTCGGGTTCCTGCCGGGCTCCTGCCGATCGTCGCCGGCCTCCTGGACGCACGTGCCGCCGATTCCAAGCTCCCCTCTGTTGCAGTCGCAAGGCCACCAAGCTTCCTGCCAATTCTCCGCCAAAACTTCATGTCACACCTGCGCAACATCCATGGCACAAAAAATTACTCGCCGTGTCACGATGTTCCCCCCGTGTAACATCCGAGCGCATCACTGCTCCCGCCCGCTCCGATCTCACAACTGATCGCGAACGCCGAAGTCGCTGCCTGTAACGACCTCGCCGGCCACTTTGTTGGCCCGATCATCACCCCTGATCAATCCATACCAATCAGAGCCCATCGAACGGTTCAAGCCTCCCGCTTGAAGTGTTCGACTCCACCGACCGAAACATCGATCGCCGCCATGCTCCACCTCGCACCAAAACGAGTAATTTTCCTGGCGCCCGTCGAGCATGTTCCTTGTGTCTCCACGTGATTCTCCGCACATATCTCGAGATCCAACCTAACCACGGCTCTGATACCACTTGTTAGAAAAACCGTGTTTAGCGGAAGCGATATAGATCTAACCGAGATAAAAATGAGCAATCACAGACGACACCGGAGGCACAATATTTGTTAACGAGGTTCGGCGGAAGCCTACATCCCCGGGGCATGACTACGGGCGCTCCTCCCCAATAATGGTAGCTATGCTGGTATCCGGGCGCTACCGCGGCCAAGCCGCCGCCCAAACCGATCTACCTAGTCGCCGTGATGTTACAACAGGGGTTGGCCTCATATTTAAAGCCCCCTAGGTACAAAGTTGGACTACGACTCCACCCTAGCCCCCTAATACAACTCCAAGTCTAGATGTACACATATTCGACACATATTCAACAGGAGCTTTATGTGCTCTTAGTCTTAAAAGGTCGACGCACCCTTAAATGTTTTTTAGCTAAGATGGGATCCTTAGTTGTGTGTTTGCTCAGCTGATTACTGTTTATCATTTTAAACAATGCTATGTGATGTGTTTCTCTTATTTGTGATGGTTGCAGGACTTCGGAGCTAGGTCATGGTCAGGCGGAGGAGATCGGGACTAGGCCGGGAGAGCTGAGGTCCAGACAATCAAGGTATCGCGCGGAAGATGACTGAGGCCAGGGAGTGTCTGCGAACCTGGATGACAAGTGGATGGTTGATATGCTAACTTGAGCCCTACTCAAGCGAAGGAGGATCGTTGGATCAAAGGTTCGCGGGTGGAGTAGTTGCTAAGTTAGTGTGTGTGGATAAACCCCGTTATGTTGTTGGGTTGCGGGTTAGCCTATTTATATGTGAGGGAGTGAATCTGAAATCTTGATGATGTTTCTTGAGGATCAATAAGGTCATCTAAGGGTGGAGATTGCTTTTATTGTGTTATAAGTAGAGGGGTGGGGTTATGCCCCCACCCCAAACTTATAAGAGTGGATTCTTTGGCTGCTTAACAAAAACTTTGCCCACCTGGTTGTGTAGTTTTAAAATTCTCCTTCTCCAAGTGTTGTAAGATTGATTTTTCATATTCTGAAACTTCTTTTAGCTCTTGCATATTTACTTTTTGCACTTTAGATTTGCCTTCCCTCATTCTAAGTGCTTTTGGATCTTGTGCCAAGGATGATAGATTGCTGTATGAAGCTTCTATAGATCATATCCCAGTTATCTAGACAATCTACAACCTCTTCTTTTCAGTTCTTACAAGAAACCGATCTTGTGTGCTTGAAAAAAGAAATATTCTTAGATCGTGTTCTTGTCGATTTGAAAGGTTATTCTCTAGTGTTCTTGCTTGTTATGACTTGTGGGAGATCATTCAAGACTATCTTAATAAATAGAACCCCACGAGCAGGCTCAGAGTGAAGTTTCTGTATTTGACCCGATTTTAGTGCAGCCTTTATTAAATTGAAAAAATATCGAAACTTTGACATCAATTCTTGTGATTGAAGGTTGGAATAGGTTCCTAACATCCATAGGAAGGCGCACACAAAATTTCACGGGTTTTGGATCAGCCGATCAAAAGTTATATCGATTTTTATTTTTTTAGATCGTGTTGATTTACTATTGAGTGATGTCCATCCGAGCAATGTCCACACATAACACTATTCATCCAACCAGCATTGATGACTAGCTCGCAGTATTGTTCATCCGAACACTGTTCACCTGGCCTCAACTGATCGGTGGTACTGTTCATTCGACCTCAAATGGTCGTGTATTGTTCATCCGACCTCTGTTTGGAGTACTGTTCATCCAATCAGCTGTTCCAATTGTACAATCCATTTGGTGTTTTTTTTTTGGGGTGGGGGGTGGGGGGATTGCATTTGGCTCCTATTTACCCCCTCTAGTCGTTTTTTTCGGTCCTTCAGAGTTTAGCTCTACTCTTTGTTGCGACATGAGAAAAATAAAACCTAATGTACATAGTGTTTATTTACTCGGTTAACCGAAAAACCGAACCGAAATATTTCAGTTAATTCGGTTCGGTTTTTCATTTTAGTATGAGAAATTCGGTAGTCAATTTCTAAAAACCGAATTATTTTATAATCGAAAAAACTGAACCGTTTAAATCGAAAAAATCGAATACCCACACCCATTCCTATCTAACACGATGCAAATGGTCACGAAAACATGATGCATTTGTATTGTGCTTAAGCCCTCCTCTTTGCACTATCTCTATCTGTGACCTGAGCACCTGTTCTGATTTCAGACCTTGATTCAAAAGTATGCTCCTGTTGCCATCGTATACTGTAATGTCCAATTTCAAAATGGTCCTAATGTTTTGATCCATGGGTACATATATAAGATAGTGGAATTATCGTTAACTATCCTGTAAACGAGTCGAGTTTGAGCGAGCCTTGTCTCCTAGGTTCGAACTCAGTAAAAGCTTGAGCCGAGTTCAAACGAGCTCGAGTTAGGGTCCAAGCTTGAATTCAGACTCGAGCTTACCTCGAGTAAGTTCGGTAACAATAAACAATTCGATACGCACTATTTTTTTTACAATAAAAAATGCTATTGGAGTAAGCTCGAGCTCGATTCGAGTAAACTCGATAAGAGTTAATATATAGTAATATTGAACAAGTGGTTCGTAAATTTACTAGCCTCGTGAGCTATTCGAACTTGACTCGATTAAACTCGTGAGCTCGAGATCAAGTTTAACTGCTTAAGTTCGACTCGTTGGAGTTGAAATCGAGCCTAAAGCCTCGGGCTCTTTTTACACCGCAATTGTGGATGGCAGATTCGTTCCTTGGCCTTTCGGCAGGAACTGAATATGTTTGCACAAGTACATGAGCAATGCTCACTGAAGATTTCAGCTCGACAGAAACTGAATATGTTTGCTCAGGTCAGGTAAATGCGCAATGGTCACTGAAGATTTCAGCACCAAGAACTAGAATGCTTCTAGTCTGACTTCCCATTCATTTCAGTCACTGGATGATAGTGATGAAGTCTTTGATGTTCCATGGAACACTCGTCATATGTTACAAAGCCTAGCTAGTTAGCTCCCAATATGAAAAGAACAGGGAAAATAAAGCAGTGGCAGTGAGTGTAGCACTCAGCTGATCGATCATTCTGCAGCAACACACGTCATCCGTCTGCAACTTGCCCCTGCAGATGATTGATGACCCAGAAGAACAACAGTCTTAGTTAAATGCTTTTACTGTTCGATCATAGACTACTGGAACAAATTTACTAGCAGAAAATAGCAATCGAATCGATTTGATCAACGAAACTGAATCGAGAAATCAAGAAATCTTCCCACTGAGAGGAGATAGGTGGATGGCGCATCGATCAAGGCAAGAATCCACGAGAGCAAGGGATCAAGAAACGCCTAGGTGGGGAGGGGCCTACCTAGGAGGAGGAGGTGGTGGCGACGGCGGCGGCGGGATCGGATTCGGCGGTGAGCTGCTGCTGCTGTTCCTGGAGGCGCGCGCGGGTCTCCTGGAACCGCTCGCCGGTCGCCCCGACGGCGGCGGCCACCCGCCTGAGCCGCCGCCGCTTGCCGTAGGTCTCCTCCAGGCGCCGCTGCAGCTCCGCGGCGCGCGCGCGCGCCCGCTCCAGCTCCGCGAGCGCCTCCGCCAGCCGCGCCCGCGCCGCCGCCAGGTGCGCGTCCGCCGCGGCCTCCCTCCGACGCAGCTCGGCCGCCGCCGACAGCGGCCAGCTCGTGTCCGCGAGGCGCTTCCCCTCGCACATCCTCGGATCCTCCTCCTCCTCCTCCTCCTCCTCCTCTCCGCGTCGGGCTGCGTCGCGTCGCGGGGCAATGCCTCTGAGCCAGGGGAGAGAGTTTCGGTGGGCCGTCGTGGGCATCGGAGCGGCTGGGTGCAGATCCCTTTCCCTTAAATGGACGTATCGTTGCCTCTTCACCAATGTGCTTTCGCTTCCCTGATTGGGACGACACATACGCACACAGGTACACAGACGGGAACTCTACAATTAGGCCATCCACAGAGCGGCGAAAACTGTACAAGGAGAGAGAAATATTTAGCACCAGTTCAGACTTCAGAGTTCAGACGCCACCGGAGCAGGTGCTAGTAGAAAAAAAAATCCTAGGAAATGTGTTGAGCTCGGCGATTGGTATCTAATTTTTTAATGATTCGAAAATACGTGCTATAAGAAGTCATAATGATTAGAATAGGGATCATGTGCAGTGGTACAGAAACTACAACTTAAACAGTTTTTTATGCCTCACAGCCGTTGAATCGAGGTGGTGGAAAGCTCGAATTGCTCAACAGTGCAATGCTACAATATTTTGCTACGGTACAAAATCGGTACTGTACTTTGTTGCAATGTTTCTGGAAGATCTAGAGCGGTGATATTAGATCCAACGGAGGCATAGAGATTACTTAAGTTGCAGTCCCTATACCAATGCACGAGATCCCTATCCTAATGATTAAGATCAGGATTTTTTTATTTCTTTTGCGGTATGATTCTTACTTCTCTTTGGAGGAGGAATAAGGGACTATATAAACCCCATGGAATAGTCATAGAGAACCCAATCAACTAAAGAAGAATCCACAACTAAATCATCCAAAGTAAGAGACGCAAGAGAAAATTAGATGCTAGATTACTCTTTAACACTAATTCTTCTGTTGGGCAAGGATTTGAGTATCCAAAAAGGTTCGAGAGGGTTGCGAGGGAGCAACCATCTCTTGCACTTTTTTTAAGATTATATTTAAATAATTTATAGTTGACTTCGCTAAATCTCTTCATTCTTATCATGATTGCTTCAACATCATTATTTTGGTTATCTCTGTAAGATTCATCTTTTTTGTTTTTGAGATTGTGCATGCTTGTACTGTATGCCAAAAAACTCTGATCTGATACGGGACTATTGCGCATAAGATGGGGTATCGGAGTGTAACAAGATGCATCCGTGCTAACTCAGTAAATAAATCGTGTGGGCCCGCCTGTCAGTGAATTCAACGCTGCAGCCTAACTTGAGGTTGTCATCACCGTCGCCCGTTGCGCGTCGTCGATAATGTTGTCACCTTGATTGGGTATGCCGCAGACGCCAGCTCGCATAGGAATGTCGTGGGCACCGACTTGCCATGGATCGAGCTTGGAGTTGCCAGATCGAGGCCACCGTGCATCGGATCGATAGAGCTCCCCTTTGCCGGCTTGAGACCGCCATGCAACGGATCGAGGGGGCCATCATCGGATCAAGGTTGCTGGTTGCCACGCCCCGTGATGGCGACTGATGTGGAGCGGCGGCTGAAGAGAGCGGCATATGCGTAACATACGTTGTTCGAAGCGTCGGCGACGAATAGGGGTGAAAACGGGTCGGATACGGTCGGATAGTAGGTGATCCTGTATCCTACCCTAATTATTTTTACTCGGATACGGATCGGATACGGATAGTTAAAAATCGGGTACGGATACGGATACGGGTAACGGGTATCTATAAACGGGTAGAAAACGGGTACCGGATAGTATACGAACGGGTATAATACGGATATCGGGTAATTAGTCGGATAGTATGTGAATTGTGTGGCGTTAAAATTTATGATAAAAATAATCCTACATGCCGTCTCCACCAACCAAAGTAATTGCAACTAAGTAGCATACCACTACTGTCTACTGTCTAAGTAGTGAACCACAGACATCAGATGATAACAATGCACTAGGGATACATCCCGCTTCCTTAAAAATCATGTCATCACTAGTGTATGTAAAAGAACAAGTAGTCAATTACTGAACCATGCAAACTATAGGTGAAATCATGGCATACATCAAACCTTATTTGACAGGATAATATTTGATACAATAATGGCAAAAGGAGCAGTCAACAGCAGCAACATTATTCCATGTTAGGTTATAAACTGAACATGAGAATGCTGCTGTTGTTCAGCAGCATTATTACAACAGCAGTCAACAACAGCAGCAGCAGAATTATTCCAACAGCAGTCAACACTACTGACTTATACTTACAGGCACATCCACATGCACACAAATGACGAAGTGAATAAATCATCGAGCATGAGGGGGCAATCAACTAAAGTCAATCTTTAAGCTAGCAGTTGGAACTGTAATACCTAAGAAAGGATTGTTCTGTTACTATTTTTTTTTAAAAAAAATCGTCATACGAGGACGTCAGGCGTTTAATTTTATCCTGATCGGCACGCTACCATTTTACAATTATCGAACACTTACACAGGGCAAGTAAACAACTACTACTCCTTACTATGGAAAGTGTTATGGGATTGTCTTTTACTTCTGTCTCGCAGAGGCGAGTTGGCGACAACAGTTATACTGGTGAGATAAAAAAAACGCAGACCACACAAGTAAAATTGTACCTAGAACAAAGTTAAAAAAAATTCACTAACATTATCAAAACCATAAGCCGGTGGAGTATTCAGATCAACAAAAGATACTTGTAGAAGATGTTTCTCTCCCTTACACAGGTAGAATGTCTTGGCGTACTCCTTGCAAACCTCGCCGCAACAACCGAAGGCCGCCTCCAGCCCGCCGGCCACCCGCTCCGGCTCGGCGAGCTGTATCGCCCTAGTCATCCGAGGAGCCGCCGCGAGCGCCGCCTGCTTTAGCACGACTTGGTGCACCCTCTGCTCAGACAGTACGGCCAGCGCGTCCCCTGGTGCCAGGGCCGCAACCAGGGTCGGCAACGCGGGCGCCGGCCCCGTGCCGATGCCGCTCCACGGCTCCGTGGCCGAGAGACGGTGGGGGGCGGCCGGAGCTGGGAGACGACGTGGGGCGGCGGGGTCGCCGGGGTGCCGGGGTCTGGTGCGGGCGTGCCGCGTGCGGCAGGACTGGAGTCGCCGAGTCGGGACTTGGCAGGAGAATGGAGAATTGGAGTTTGGAGATGGCGGCTGGGAATGTGGAGTGAAAATGTGTCTAGGCATCTAGGGTTTCTTATTTTCATTCCCTAATGCCAATGGGCCGGGCAAGCGTCTGTTGGGCTTGGCCCTTATTTGGAACCGGGTACCCGATTTTGAAAATTATCCGGGTACCCGTATCCGACCCGAAAATCCGGGTATTTACCGGGTATCTGGCATCTGTGTCAGGCAGATCAGAAACAAAGTACCGGGTAATTACAGATCCGAGGCCGACAAAAAAATACCCGTATCCGTATCCGAATTTTCGGGTAAAATTTTCGCCGGGTCCGGATACGGGTCGGGTATTACCCGACCCGTTTTCACCCCTAGCGACGAAGATGGAGATGGGAAAGGGAAGGAGAGAGAATTGGGGGAGCTAGTGGCGGCTAGAATGAGCGGCACAACCGGCGGCTAGAGCATCGACGGCGGGGTTGCAGAGGGGGATAGAGGAGGGGGGCTGGGAGATGGAGATTGGGGAGAAGATGTGGTTTTTTTATACATTGCGGGCCCCACTAGACAGAAGATGAGGTACTAATTTAGTGTGTGATACAAAAATGAGGTGACAAATCTGGGCGCCCCTCTCACGCCGTGAATGGCCGATTGGCCAATCTTGCTTACTCTGGTAGATGGTAGAGAGTGTTAGACAATCTCGCTATCGAATAGTCCGGGGTTGCCTAATAGATATAAACTGGAGAAGAGAGAGAGAGGGAGAGAGACACAATATGAGGAGGAACTGCTCTGCTATTCATTATTGCTTGTTTCTGTGTACATGGGGTGACCCCCTGCCTCCTATTTATAACCTACAACTAGGGTTTCAGGAGAGTCCACAGACGTGGCCCAGGTTTCCCAACAGAGAGCATGTTAGGTGAGGATAAAATATCAAGTCCAGAACGTGAGGATTTTTCTAAATTTACGGGTATTACTGCACCTAAAAAGGCTTTACTGTATGATGATTACGATTGTGCCCCGTTTCTTCGCGTTGTCTTGCCCGAGAGAGTTCTCACCTACTGCATTCCCTACTAGAGTACTTACAGTAACATCCTAATTTTTGCATTTCTTTAATTTATTATGCCTTTTGGATTTTTGAGAGTTTTTTGAACTAAGCCTTTAATTAAAAGTATTGAAGAATTTAAAAAGTTTAAATAAATTTTTATTGGAAATCTTTTATTTCAGTTCCAAATGTCTTAAAATATTTTCCAAAAAATGTATTTTTACTATTTATTTTGGCTTAATTTATTTTTTTTGGAATTAATTTAAAAAGAAAAATCAGTAATTAGTTTAAACCCTATTGGGCCGAAACCCGCTGAAGCACAACCCAACCCGCACCGGCCCAACCCAATCCATGCCACCAGCCCGCCAAGCCACTGTCGCCGAAAACCCTACTGATCTTTGATCGTGCAGTTGAGATGAAGCCGCATAGCTCTTGCACCGTAGCCATTGGATCATCACCGCGTGGACTTTCAAGATTGTGCCACGTCGCCTCTCCATGTCGCTTCTGGACTCCGCTGCTGTTACGTCAACCGCGCCGCGAAATTAGCATTTAGCTCAGCCGTCGAAGCCTATTTATTGCGCCGCAATACAGCGTTGGGAAGCTCATGTTTGTCACACGTTTTGCCCTAAGTTACATTGCCTGAGCCGCCATCGTCTTTGAGGAATTACTCGTCGTAGTTCGCTTAGCCGCTGCGTTAGTTTTGCGCTTTCCTTATCGCCATTAAGCCATCACCACTACGTTCCTGGGCGGATTTGAACCCGTCGTGTGGAGCCGCATCGGATCCACTACTGGGGGTCACCGAAGAAGCACCGTAACACCATCGTGGTTGTCATAGTCTCCAGCCCCGGTAAGAACCGCCGCCTCACCATGTTGCTGAGATTCGAGCTCTTGAGCCGTTTGATCAAGATCGTGTGGTCCGGATCATATCGCGTAGCCATCTCTCATTACCATCCATCGAATCTGAGTTAAACAGTCTGGATTACACCACGCACCAGCCAGTCCGCGTTCACCACGTGGACTATCACCGCTCAACCATCACACGTTGACAGCCGTCCAATCGGATGAACGACTGAGATTGAACCATGTGCCCGTCGCTTCGTGTTACGTGCCTGTTGACGTCAGCGCTTGCGTAAGCTTGACCGACGGTCAACCTTCCCCTAGACAGAGTCTACGGTGTACTGTGCACTGTTTCATGGACCCAGCCCATAGACCGCGGGCCCACATGTCAATTTAATATATTTTTTCCAGAATAGTTTTATTTTTATTAATTTGGTTTATAACATCAGCATGCCGTCATAATTCCTATTTTTAATTAGTTATGTTTTATTTTTTTATTTTAAACTTTAGAGAGCTTGTTCTCCCTAATACGAACTCGGATTGATATGATTCCATTGCCTAAAAATTTGTAAAATCAAGTACTATTTAATAGTAAATGTTATTTAATGTTTGGACTCTTATTTGCCCTCTATTTTTTATATTTATTATTTATTTGTTCGTTACACGTAGACATTGAAGTACCCGATGGATTCGAGGGTGAGTTGCTACTTCATATTGCGCCCAAATATGCTTGATGAAAGGATCGGTAAGGCCTAGAGGGGGGGTGAATAGGCAATTTTAAACAATTTAAACAAGACAAACTAAACAGTTTAAAGATAAGATCTAAGCAGATAAACAGAATAAGCACCAACAGACTAAGAACAACTTAAGCAATAGTGAGAACAAGAAAAAGACAGACTAACACACAGAGACAAGAGATTTTTCACCGAGGTTCAGAGAGAAATCTCCTACGTCCCCGTTAGAGCACTTCCTCAGAAGTATTGCTCCTCCAGTAACTCACAGAGGCAGTACTGGATTTTTCACTATTGTAACTCTTTTTACCACTTTGGTGAGGTGAGTCAAAACCTCTTCACAATAATAGTGGCCTTCCACAAACACGGTTGGGACAGTCGCACTAAAATCACCAAAGAAACCGCCTAGGAACAGCTAGTTCCAAGAGTAATAGACCATCCACAAGCCCTGTCTCTTGGTTCACTAGAAACAATCAAACTAGACTTTCTTGGAGCCGTAAGAGTGTAGGATTTTTGTTTTTCAGAGTGGAGCTTGATCTCTTTTGGAATTTTGGCTTTCGGATGCTAGATGTCAAAGAGATGGCAAAAGTTCTATTTTGGGAGAGCCTCTGAATCGCTTAAATAGGCTACGAGGAAGCAAATAGCCGTTATTTGCAACAGTAGCCGTTTGCCAATGTCGATCAAGTGACAACACGAAATGATTGTATCGACAAGGGTTGATAAAAATATGCAAGTGTCTCAATGAACCACGGACCCAAACCAGCGATAATAGGGATCTACGTCGGACCAAGAAAGTTTGTACTTCGTACACATGCTTTGAGCAAATGCTGGTCCGTTGGGAGAGTTTTAAGAACAAGTTTACAACGGACCCAAAAACTTGGTCCGTCGCAGAAGGAGAGCTTACTGGTTATACAACAACAAAGGAATTGGATTGAACACCAGAAACCAGTAAGTTTTATGTTTACAACGGACCCAAAAAGATGGTCTGTTGTAAATGGAAGCTTTTTGGTCCGTTGTAGCTTAAAAGCACTTGAGAGATTTTCAAGGAAAACACAACTGCAACAGACCCAAAAACTTGGTCCGTTGTAAATGGGAAACGCTCGGTTTGAGTTCTGTTAGAATTTGATTTGAAAAGGATATGAACTCAAACAAGGTTTAATAAAGGAATCTGAAAAGATTTAGCTTAAGCCCCAAGTTGTTTTTAAAGAGAAATCCTAGGAACCAAGAATTGAACTTGTGCATAGTCCCTCTTTATAGTACGGTTGAAACCCGGAAAAACTTATCTAAAAAGACTTGAAAAGACTTATGAGCTAAAGGACTAAGAATAATGAAACCTTAATCTTGATCCTCTTTTCTGATGAAATCTGATAAGACTGATTTAGTTGATCATCAAGCACCAAAACCCAACAAATAATTTAAACAAATTATTAGGGGGCCTAGATGCTTTCACTTGATATATTAGTATCTAATTTCTACTGCATTATTTTAACTGTATGTTGAAATATTGAAAGTCGATATTTTAGAATGACATGATGCTTAGTTAATGCCGAATTGTTCTTAAGCCTCCTTGACATTTTTGAACCCTGTTAAACCTTGATTAGCCCTAGATATTAATTATGCAATTGTAGCTAATTATTAATCTTGTTAGTTTCACTCAATTTTCTTTAAAAAGAGAAAGGTTGTGTCGAGCAGTTGGCTCGGTGGTTTTGTTTTAAAAGTGTTGCTACAGTGAGGGGGACAATATTGGACTAGCCACGAGGTGGATGTGAGTCCGATCCCCGACTGATGATTAATGCCATGGTTGGCCTGGATGGCTGGTACGTGCACGTACCAAGTGGGTTTGTGGTTGTATGGATTGATCTTTGGCAAATTAAGATTGAAACCCTCTTGAGCAAAGTAAAAAACTTAAGTCCCCGCTCAACCACAAGTCGGACCGGTTAGTTGAACCGTTTTTCCGACATGGCTTAGTAGCATTGTTCGTCCCCTGGGAACACTTACATTGGTGGTACCATTCTCAGTGAGGAGAATGGGGGAGTAGTCATTTCCGACATGGGAATGACTGAAGGGTTGGTGGAATGGGAATGAGGTGTCATTCGCCGATTCGCACAACGATAGGTACCCACTCAGTACTGGAGCATAGCTCCTGCGTTGGCTAGTGGGGTCCCAAGAACAGTGGGTCCAAGGACCTATCGGGTAGGAGCTAACATGGGGATGTTCAATCAAAAGGTTGTGATGGTCTCGGTCCGGTCGCATGCATTTAAGGTGCATGTGATTTGCGCATGGCATTAACGGTCATAGATATCTTGTGGGTAAAGCTGAGCAGCTCTAAAGAGTCTCGATAAAGATGGTAATCGATTACGCCGTGCTTCCGGTGAGTGGAGCTATGTTTGATTTGGGGTGACACCCGTAACCTAGCTCTAGTATTTTTGAATTATTGAATATGACTAAGTGGTGTTAAACTTGAGGAAACCCCCCGGTTACTATTTAATTATGGTTTGTGTTTCAAATGTAAAATAATCTTGCAAATAAAACTGCATTGACAATACTTAAACCTACTTCAATTAATTGTTAATCCCTTGCATATAGTATTTAGTATTTTTCCCGTACGACTTGTTGAGTAATGTCGTACTCACCATTGCTTAAACCCGACCCCTTTCAGAGTTTCAAGAAGCTGGAGCTTACCAAGAAATCATAGATGGCGATTTGGTTTGGTTTTAAGGTGTTAGTATTTTTGCTCAGACCTGCCTGTGCGGTATTTTGGTTGTAATCTATTTGGCCCCCGTTGCGCCCTTTTTGTAAAAACTCGATCGTTAGGCCTTATATTCAATAAAAATGTTTGGATCCATCTTTTGTCTGGCAATGTACACTTGGTTTTCTAACAGCTAATCTTTTTGGGTAGCTGTTGTGATGTTTAGACGTGCCCCCGAAAAGGCGGTCCATCACATCAGCGGTGAAGCATCCTATTGTTATCGTGTGCAATTATTGGTTATTTCTTCCACTACTAGCACCTTCAAAGCAATGGGAAAGAGTGGAAGGCCAGGCAATTGCTGCTCCAAGGATGCATGTGCCTTTGCCAAAAATGCCAAGGATACTTGCGCGGTAAGTTGGCGTTGTGATGGAGTTTTTCTCTCTTTTTTTTGTTGTCCCCGAACCTACTTAGTTTTTGCAGATCTAGATTCGTATGAATGAATTTGCAAAACTAACAACATCACCAATCATGGAAGTAGCGGCGGACAATACGTGTCACCTGTCTCGTTCTCGGACCGAGACACCACAGTCGGTGCAGCAGCAACTCGGCAGTATCTACCGAGCGTGCACACCTGGGTATGTAGGGTACTTGCACTAATATTGTATACATCGACTGAACAGAGAACCGTCCATTACGATGGAGATTCCAGTGAAATGCATCCCATTTTAGTGATAAATGCCTATTAGCAATCTTTGTAACAAACTTATGCCAGGCCAATAAATTATGTACTGTAATGGCCATACAAAAAGACATATTAAGTGGGACATAACACATTACTTTAGCCACTGTGGCATATTTTTTCAAACAATACTAAAAAGTCGAGGGTATTGTGCACTGAGGGGGTTGTTCCCAAGCTATATATCCTTCCAAAATCGTATTTGGGATCCATCATGAAGTTGAAAAGAGACATATATAAATAAATGATGTTTGACTTTCATTAGGCTAGCCCAAAAATAAGAGTCCCTTGGCTTCCTTTCTGCCTGAGAAATAGTCTTATTCCCCCAGATATTTCCTTCTTAAAAGAGTTTGCCGGACACCATCATCATTTAGCAGCTTAAAAAGTCATTTACTAAGTAAACAGATATTTTTGACATCAAAATCTTGAATGCCCATGCCACCTTAATCCTTAGGTCGACATAATATATTCCACCTAGCTAGTCTTTACTTTTTTTTTTATGATTGTCACTTTTCTAGAAAAATCTGGATCTGTAATAGTCCAATTATTTAAGCACCCCATATTTTGCTGTAACATTTTGGGGCTTGGAATGCCTTAAGCCCTTGAGTTAGGGCACTCTCAATGCAAAGTTTTTCTAGTCATATCTAAAATCATCCACATCATTAAAAAATAGTACTAGACTACCCCTTCAACCCTTTGTATCTTAGCACAAATACATAGGAAACATCAAATCCATATCATGCAACACACACACACACACACACACACACACACATATATATATATACACAACACTCCTCTTCCCAATGAATGTTTTTGTTGTATCTTCCTTTGGTTTGTGTGCTCAAGCTATTTCTCATGTAAGAAATGGCTTCCATCACTCTTTTCTTTAATCTTCTCTGCACGTCAACATTAATCCTATATGGTATGTTGAAGGAACTATTTACATAAGAGCATTGAGAGTGCCCTTAAGACTTAGTCTCGTTTGGTAACTTGGAACCAGGTCGTTTCTACTAGATTTTGGAAGAAACCCAACCAAACGGGCTAAAGCTCGGAACGATTCTCCTCGGATCATTTCTTCTTTTTCCACTCTGTGGCCGAATCGGTCTCAACCCCGTTCCACCCGATTCACATAATCCTACCTGAAACGTTTCTACCAAGAATTGGGAACCGTTTTCGTTTTTACTAGAATCTGGAACCATACCAAATAGAGCCTTATTTTAGGGCTTGGGCGGAGCCAAAATCCAAGCCAACCAAAAGCAATCTGGCTAGCAATCGAGGCACTCATGACTAAACAACTAATGTCCTACCTGCAGCTACTTACAAGGCACTCGGGTTGCTCTTGCGCTGGTGGTGCGAAGGGATATAAGACTTGGTTAAGGCCCTGTTTGGCATAGCTCCAGATCCCAGCTCCACATCAGAGCTAAAACTTGTAGAATGAAATAAAGTGACTTAAATTTATAATTTTATAGTAAAATATAAACAAGATGCCCCACATAAACACTCTTAACATATCCACAACTCTAGCTCCACGAATCTGGTGAAGCTAGGAATACCTAGCTCCACCAACTCCACGAATTTGATGGAGCTGGAGCTCTGCCACACCCCCCCTAAAAGGTAGGATTCGGGCACGACTTGGCTAGTCTACCACTGGTGGTACTAATTAATTGATCCTCCCCTGAGAGGCTCATCAGAGTTCGAATATTACCACCCACGGTTTAAAGGTATTGTGGGTTATTTTCATTGTTATTCGGTACCAATATTCTTTAGAAATTGGTTTTGTGACCTCGTTGGTGACCTAAGAATTCAAGTCCTAGGTGTGTGCAAATTCAAGTCCTAGGTGTGTGCAACTTGGCCTGCACTTAAAAGGATGATCTAGCTCCCAAGCAGGTTCCAAACACTGAATTCGACAAAAATCTAGGTCTTCGACAAGTAATGGAAATTAAGTGTTCACGGACAAAAAAAAAAACATTCGAGTACTATTTAGCAAACACCAATCTTATATACCCTAGACAGTTGGTCCCAACTGATTGAATTCCCTGCCCTCTGGTGAAGCCACATCATGCCTATTGTTTTGAACCTTTAGATTAGTGTTGAAAGGCCCAGATTTGCACCAAATAAGCTTTTAGGCAATCGCCCCTTTACACTCCGTTAGATTCAATTTAGGTGGCTCCGATTTTAGCTCGATCTCCCTTCTACTCACATGCCGCCTCTTCCTATCCATCCTCCCATTTTTCCACGTCAAAGGACACGAAGCTAGGGGTGAACATTTTTTCATCGAAATTGAAAAACCAAACCAAATTAACGGAGAAAATTGGTTTTTTTAGTTTTTATTTCGACACTATTCGGTTATCGGTGCTCGGTTCGATATTTATATTTCAAAAACTGAAGAACCGAAACATCAAAGCCGACACTTTACACAACAAAATTCCCCACGCCCGGGCCAGAATTTGAATCTCCCCAAAATCCCAATCCCCTTCCCGGAGCTGAGATCCCCCGCCGCCTCCTCCCAACTCCCACCTCCCTCGACTGCTCCCCCGCCGTCCCCATCCGTTCCCAAGCACTGCCACGCCGACACCATCTCCCCACGCGCGGCCTCCCCCTCCTCCCGATCTCCCTTCGGCTGCTCTGCCTCTGCGCTTCCTCCAACTTCGGTTCGCTCAGCGTCAAGCAGCGCTTGCTCAGTTGTTCCTTGCTTCCTCCCCAGTTGTTGTCTCGATTTCATTTGCGGCGGGAGGAATCGGGGGCGCGAGAATGAGCGTGATCGACATCATGACGTGGGTGGACACCATCTGCCAGAAGTACGACAAGTACGACGTCGACCGGCTTTACGGTGCCAACGTCGCCGGCAACATCGCCCAATGCATCGAGGTGGATCTCCCCTCCCCTCCTTTCTCTCCATTGTTTGCGGCCGCCGGTGGTGGCGGCGTCAGGCTGCTTCCTGTCGATCTGAATCCCGTTGGCGAAGTAGGAGGAGAACCGGGCCGCGGTGGTTACACTCAACCAAGGTTTAAAATCTCGTTTTGAGTCAAATCTCAGAAGTTCCCGAAATCCGAAATTTCGGCGAGATTCGGAAATTTTGGACAAAATCCGGACGAATTGCAAAAACCAAATTTCAAATCCGGTTTTTTTTTCAACCGGGAAATCCGAGATCTCGGCCAAAATCACCGAGATCTCGGCCAAATTGAACCCGCCGAAAAATGGTCCAAAATACGTCAAAAAATTTTGAAATTTTTTTTGGTTGGTCCTGACACATTACTAATGTTTCCATAACAATTTGAGATGATTATCAATCATGAGGAATTTTTTAAAAATGTAACAGTGGTAAAGTCATCGTAAAAACCGTATGTAAAATCAGTTTTTGATTTTTCAAATGTAACAAATGAACTTCAAGTCATTTAAAAAGTTTTATATATGTTGTTGCTTCAAACCAAATACTTGTGAGGTAATTGCTTATTTGCATGAGGTGTCCAAATTAAAAAAAAATCACATACAATGTTCAAATCACATCTTACCTAGCTATATTCTATATTCAGCATGCTAGTTACAATGAATCATATCTAATTTGGTAATAAAATCAAATCAATTCAGCCTGATATTATAAGAATCATTCGGACCAAAACAATTTGCTTGCGACGAAATCTCGCTTAATCTGGCCGAGATCTCGCTCTCCACGGCCGAGATGCGCCGCTGCACCGCCGTCGGTGGCCGAAGATGGCCGGAGATTGTGTCTAGGCGACTCAGCTCTACTCGGTGAGTGAGAACAAAATAATGGTTTGCTGTATGAGCCCGTGAGCCGTCGCCAATTATTGCTTTTGTGAATAACATAAGACCCAATCTATAAATACAGGCCTTCATTACCTCAAAACAGGAAACAAGGCTTGGTGCAGCTGGTTAGTGGCGTTGGATAAGACTTAATTTTATGTGTGTTCAACCTTTTCTTTGGAAATGAAAAATAGTTCAAACTACTTTAGAAAATTTTGAAATTTTTTGTGAATGGTCCTAACACATCCATAATATTCCCATAAAATTTTCAGACAATGATCAATCTTGAGAAATTTTAAAAAATCCGGACAGTGCAAACCGACAAATTGAACAGACCAAAAAATGGTCAAAAACACATAAAAAATTTTAGAAATTTTTTGTGGATGATCTTGACCCTAAATACAATCAAATACAGTGCACAAAAATCAAAATCCGGTAAAAAAAACCCGAGATCTCGCCCGAGATGCCCGAGATCTCGCCCGAGATACCCGAGATCTCGCAGAGAAATTCGAAATCCGAATTTTTTTAGAATTTTTTGAATTTTCCGGAATTTTGAATCTCGGAGAGGTCCGAAATTTCAATCCTTGCACTCAACACTGAGATCTGCCGCACCAAGGCCAAGCTCCTCGAGGAGGACCTGCCCAAGCTGGCAAGCTGCAGCGCCTCGCACTGAAGGTCACTGATCTCTACATTGCCCTCTCTGAATTTTGGTGAACTTAAACTATGCTAGATCTGTGAGTTTCATGATGCGAGGACTTTCTATTGAGTTGCATGCACCGGTCAATTCACCCAAAAGCTTAAAAGCTAATGAAGAAAGGCGAGCAATTTACTTATACTTCAACACTCCCCTTCACGTATAGGTTTCCTTAGGCCTTAGATATGGAATAGAAGTGGGCTTATACTTCAACACTTGGTACCTACCCGCTTACCTTGACTGAGACTGCCTAAACTTAGGATGTGAGGTTGTTAAATGTTAATGTGGAGTTTAGGACTGCTGGGACCAGTATGTTTGGCATAGTTTCCATGAAAATTTTTGGAGATTTTGGTTAACTTCTATGACTATTTTCGATGAGATGAATGTTGTTGTCAGATTTCGGTTAACCGAACCGAATTATTTTAGTTAATTCGGTTCAATTTTTAATATTAATCTGCAAATTTTGATAATCAATTTATAAATATTAAATTATTTTAAAACCGAATAAGTCAAACAAAAAAAAAAACATATAAACCGAATACTCACACCTACGCGAAGCAGTCGTCTGCTCTCGCCCTGCCCCCAGCCCCTTCACAAGTCCTGCCCTAGATTCGTCGCCGTCAATTCCCATTTCCACCACAAGACCGGCCGTCGAGGTCGTCCTCTCCGCTCGCCGCGGGTTGGGGTCTATGCCGTATTGCCCTAGATCGAATCCCTTTGCCTGGATCAACCCTCCCTACCGAAAAGGTCGTCCACTCCGCGCGGCACCAGTTGGGATCGGCGCCCACCTCACCTGGACCTAAACGCCTTGCCTGGATTGACGCCGTGGCTGGTAGGGATATATGACGCCTCACAACCGTTCGTCGGGAGCTTCTCTTTGGTCCTCTCTGCTCACCTGTCGCAATTGTGTGCTCCGCTTGTCATCACCGAACAGAGCTGCCATAAACAGTATGCAACAAAATACTCGTATTGTTCTAATTTTTTAGTTTTTCATCCATTCGATTGCTACACCGTGTAATTGGCTATTCCTGGGTGTCAAGGGAATCTGATTGGGAATGAAATCGTCAATAGTTTGATAGATATGAAGGAGAGAATCTTGATTAAGAGGAACGACGGGATTAGTCGCATACCTTCTTTTCTGGAGAGAAAGTTTAACCTCGGCAATTATGGCCATACTGGAAATCTGGAACAAGAAGCATGCATTTTTTTTTCATAACTCAGAAACTACAACCAATTCTGAAGTATGAATCTTTTGCTAAACCATCTTTCCCATTATTGGATACTAATAAAATCCTACTGCAGCAGGACATTTTAATTAATTACTTTCACTCCTTTTGTTAACTGTAATTCATGTATGCACTTTTGCGTTTCTGTGCTTAATTTCAGTTTGTTTAGAACTTCACATTTCCACATCTTTTTTCTCCACAGGTCATCAATGCATGCCAACTCACTGCATGAAACAATTCTTTAGAAGCCAAGCTACATCCATGAGCAACGAAAGATCAACATATCTTGGTAAATGTCCTCTTAAAATGTTCCACATTCAGGCACAATTTCTTCCAATTGTGTTGCCCTTATTTTTTCAATTTTTATTCTCAGCCCACTAACAGGTATCATGTTGAACATGCACTCATGCACAGAGCTGGATGTGTTTTTCTGTTGTTGATATCGGTAACTATTGTGCTGTTTTAATCTATAAGTAAAACAATTGGCTTCATGAGTCCTGGCCTATGCAAATCTTCTTCTTTTTTCAAACAAAGGCCAATGCAGATCTGGTGTGTTTTCTTTTGCCAGCATCATTTGTAACTGATGTGCAGGTTTAATTTATTAATAAAACAAAAACTTATTTGTTAGGATCAGGGATTCTTCTGCTACACACATTGATGAGATCAAAACGATGCAATTGATTGTAATACTGACCTCAAGCATTATGAGGAATGACATTGTGACTTGGGTAAGGCATTATCTGTGACATGCTGTGCTTCTCTATCACTGCTTACACATTTACAATCGTTTCTTCATGTGTTTCTGTCCAACAGTGAATCATTGCCTTATTAGGTACTTTTTGTTTAGTAATAATTTTTGTTCTAATCTATGCTGCAATGAATTATCTTTTGTTTGGTAGAAAAATGATTGTTTATGTGCATTTGTTCATGCCGGATATTGCCTAAACCACTTGGGCTACATTCGCCAACTAAATGGCTATGTTCTTCACACCAAACCTTGAGATTAAAAGGTGAGTTTTCCTTATGTAAATGACATCATTTTGTTACTATCCTATCCGTCACTTTAGAAAGAGGTGAATTAGCCATGGTGACAAAGATTTAGTCACAATTGTACCTTCACATCCTTCTTTTTTGAGGAACTACAACAGTAGGTTCATTCTGAAATAAAATGCATTGAAAAAGAATATTTTGAAAGGGAATGCACAATGTGATATACATGTCAAAAGGGCTCAGGCCATTATATGTGTTGGGTTTACTAATGGAATACCCTCAAGTTAGGCATGCCATTTTCAGTAAAGTGTTGCAAAGGGTGCAAATGTTGGTGTGTTGTACAATTGACTTATCTTAACCAAAGTGTTGTTTTACAATTTCCAGGATTTCAACACTACTTTGAGCACCCATGATAACGATTTGAGAAGGCATCGATGCTGCCAAAATATCTGTCAGAGTGTCTTCCATAATAAATTTATTGTTCTACCATATGTTCAGGTTGAATTATTATGTAATATTTAGGTCTTAACCTATGCTTTGTCAAATTGTAGTTCTAAAAATTTAGTGCAAGAATATGGACAAATGAGCTGAAACAGGAGTTTCGAGTGGGTCTATTTTGATAGATGTTCGGTTTCGTACTTAGGTGTTGCACAGAGTTAACAGAGAAATCAAGAAGTAGTATGCTCCGTTGATTCTATTATCCACGATAATATCTTCTCGTATTGCAGCTACAAGAGGTGTGTTTGCTCTGTAATGACATCTCTAAGAAGAATATTGGCCAGCACTTCAATATTTTGTAAGTTATGTACACTTTGAGGACCTTTAGTAAGATTCTATTTCATTTGTTGTCACCGTTCTATGGTGCTCTTCCATGTTCATCAATATTGTGAGCTGCATTATACATCCCAGTATATGTACTTTTCTGTTTCGAGTACTGTTTAATAGATCTTTTCAAGCATGCATTCCCGCAGCAACCGTGTGGAATATAATCTAGTATTTGTTGGAATATCATCTAGTTATTTTTATATAGTACTAAAAGTAACAAAGGTCGAAGTACACACTTTCTAAAAAGTTGTACATTTCTGAACAGAAAGAGTATTATTCTTTTCAATGTTTAAATTTGATGACATTCTTAAAGCCCTATTTTGAGGCCACCTTTTTGGAATGCAAGAATCTCATAAGAATCAGCTCAACTTCAATATTAATCGGGTTTAATGTAAATTTTTCTCGGATTGTTGGGATGATTAAATTGTTTTTTATGAAATTTCTACATTTCATATATGCCCCAAATACACAAGAAAATATACAAATTGTATTATAATGTACCCAAGTTCTATTTTTCAAAAGAAAAAGTTTGTAACAAAGCTAGCGCATGTCCCAAAATTAATTGATGCTATCCTACATGAGAATCTGATAGGAACAGGATTTGACCTAGCTAGAAGTAGACATGGGCATCGTGGGCACGGCATGACACGATGGGCCGTGGGTATAGACTGTCTATGTTGCCATGGCCCAGCCCGCCCTGCAGTGTCATGCTGCCCCAACCTACCTTTGCGAGCCTAGGCACGACCCATTGATGCATCGTGCCACTTTTCTGTCGTGTTGGTGAAGAGAGGAAATGAGCCAGAGACGCACGGGGTCAAGGCAATAGACACAAGTATTGGGGAAAGAACTAGAATTTATTCATTCTTCGCAAAAGTCATGTTAGCGATTGATATCCACTCGTGGATTCTATTGCGCCCTGCTTAGCGCTTCGAAAGACGAACTAGACGCTTTGCTTTTTATTTTCTTTCACACGCTTGAAGTGTTTGAATCACATCGTACTTGTTGTATTGTTGTGGCAATTCTTCTTGCTTTACTTTTATAATATTTTATAATATTGCCAAAAAAACTTTATAATATTTATTGAAAATTATGAAAAAAAACTCATGCCAAAAGCCATGACATGCTTGCGTCGTGCTCGTTGATCCAAACACGGTCTTTCGAGACGTGCCATGCCGTCTATTATGCCGGGCCACCAGGCCCGACATGGCCTGACAATGGTGCCATATCGGTCCTGCATATGGCCCGGCTCATGCGTATGCCGTGCCAGGCCTATTGTGCCAGGGATCGGCCCTAAAACTCTGCCCGATGCCCATATCTATAGCTAGAAGCATGCTGCAGACTCCATTGATCTACACACGAAGGAAACTAACAAATCTGTCGTTCTCCGATAAACGAAAAAGTCAAGATTATATATCAAGCAACGCAGTAGAAGTACTACGAATGGTTGAGCAAAAATCAAATTTCCAAAGAAAACAACATCGAGTGGCCCGTTGGTCGTCCATGCTGAGCTGTGTGCAAATTTGTCAACCTTCAACGGTAATCACTACTGTACAAGTCACCTAGCAGGGAGGAAGCAGCGCGTCCATAATTTGGCCCGTACAACAAGATAAGTACACTTTAACAACCGAATAAAACTCCAATTTGATCGACAGCGAGCGGCTGGCGCGCCACCGCCGTCAAGCCCGAAGCAGCCGCCGTCGTGGAGTTTGCGTCAGCCCTACATCGCTTTGGCATTCTGGTCTCCTCCACACTCCGGCGCTGGAAGAGACCAAGCCGGCAAAAGAGACCAAGCCGGCAGACCACTCGCCACGCCACGCCACTGGGAAAGATTCCCCTGAAGGGACGGTTAGCCCGGCGGCATGTGGGGACGACCTTAAGCTAGGGAACAGGGGCGCGCCACGACTAAGGCCCGTTAGATTGTAACCTGTTGCTTTTACTGTAATCTGCGAGAACCCAACCAAACGAAAGCCTAAAACTCTAACGATTCTCCTCAAACGCTTCTTCTTTTTCACGCTGTGGCTGAATCACCTCAACCTCGCTTCTACTAGAATCAACCGCATCAAACGGTTTGCGTAAAGTGATTCTAATTCTACCCAAACGCTTCTACCAAGACCAGAATCAAGCTTCGCTTTCTACTAGAATCTGGAACCGTACCAAACGGGACCTAATTCGCGTTGGATTCATCGTTCCTGCCGCGGAGCGAACTGCCGAACCCATCATGTCCATAGTCCATACCTGCAGCGCATAGCTAGGTGGCTGGATAGGAGCGGAAACGGATAGGTGGCAAAAAAACATACATACGCGTCCATGATCTTCTAGATCGACCCAGCATGTTTTGCAACCCACACACCGAGCAGCCGGACAAGGGTTTCCTGTATTTTTCGAGCTTGGAAATGGCCCCCTCACCCTAGCTAGTTTCAAAAATCGTTAGAAATCGTAAGAGAACTGAAGTCAAACATTTTGAATGTGGCAATAAAAAAACCGAAAATCAACCAAATCTCGATGATTTTTCACTGAAAATTGGCAAACTAAGCGATGTCAGTTTCCTCGTTGATTTTCGATGAATTTTTTTTACCGATTTTGACTATATTTTGCACACAAGGAAAATTAGAAGAAAAAAAATCAAAGAAAATTAGAAAACAAATTTCATAAAATCATAACAAATCTCAATTAATTCATAAAAACAACTTAGAGAAATTTCAACAATATTTAAATTTATCTGGTGCTTGCGAAAAATCGAAAACAGTAATTCATGAAAAGGACAAAGATATTGTCATATTTTATATAAAAATTGACAAGCTTGATCATTATCTAAAATTTTAATAGTATTGTCGGGGATTGACTATTCTCTAGAAACAACCATTTTACCCCTAGGGACCCAAGAGCACGGACCACGCGGTCCTCCGCAGAAGATGCTCGAGAAACTTGTCCGAGCAGCCAAGACGCCCGAGCTCGTATGCTCGGGAACTCGCCTGCGACCATACAAAGGACCATGTACGTGTGTCCTGCACAGATGGTCGGGGCATTTGGTCAAACCATTGAAAGGAAGGTGGTAACTAATCCACCGAAAATCAAGGGAAGATGCGCCCGAAATTCAAATAAGGCGTAGATCAAGGGCGCCGGATCGTGGGCACCACAGTTATGGAAGCACGGCGTAATTCTAGGGGGTAGTTACCTTCTTTGTATCTTCGGCTTCTGTACTTAAACCCCCCAAGAGCATCTGCGAAAGGGGGATCTCTTTTTACCAATCATAAACACAATACCTTTGGAGTAAATTTGTTATCTCGACAGTGAGAGGCCCGAACCAGGATAAACACCACGCGTCTTTCTCCCGAGTTCGCGTTGCTCGGACGAACACCCCGGCTCGCACGAAGGGGCCTTGTTGATCACTCGTTCAATAAGTAAGCTCGGCGGGAGCCCGTTCTCCAATCGTCGACAGCTGGCGCCGTCCCGTGGGGACGACAGTGTGATTCCCGTGCGAACTAGGATCCTCGAGAATGTCAAATTCGGGAGATACCAGGAGTCTGTGTGCCTTCAACGACGTTAATGATGATGGTGCGTACTACGCCGGCAACGGCGTAGTCAGTATGACCGACCCCGCTGGTCACACCGAATCCAGGAGCTTTTCCCCGGAATCTGGGGTGCGAGGACGGATCCCCCGTCCCTCGCTAACGACGAGGACGAATATGACGGGCTCTATGATGGTTTGGACATACCGGATCATCTTGAGTTCGATCGCGAGACGGCGTCCCAAGGAGACACGATGATGTCCCCGTCGCGCTCGTCCCGTTCTCGCCACATCTATATGGCCGGAAGCCGCATCGTGCCCGAGGTACAATCCTCGGAAGCTGCTAAGCGGGATCGCTACGAAGCGGCCAGGCATCACCTGGAGGCGTCTTTGGGAAAGACCCTGGCGAGCATACGCCGCCAAGCGAGAGAGAAGCGGGTTGTCAGGGAGAGGAATTCCTCCCTAGAAAACTCTCGCGATCGTCGTACCCCCGACCACGTCCCAGAACGCCGTCGGAGCTCCCCACCGCCCGTTTGACAAAACCGAGAACGGTTGCAGGCTCTGGCGGCGGTCGTGCGCGACCTTCGCAGCTTCCCCGATCAACTGGACTTGGAGGCCGTAGGCATGGTCGTGGCCGAGGATCTGGAGAAGCTTGCTGCTGATCTAAAGGTCCCGGATCCTCCTCGCGATCTGAGTACTCGGAGTGTTTCCCGGGACCACCGAGGGCACACGCCCGTTCGCTCACACAGTGATGAATCCCAAAGCTATGCTCGGAGAATGCCTCCAACCGCTAACCTGGCCCGTGAGAAGCACCGAGGAGATTCCCGAGCGACGTCGGAGCGGCATGCTCACATCCACCCGGATTACAAGCACTCCGAACGTTCCACGACCGAACGGTCGTCGGCGCACCGTGCTCGCGAGGTCTTCTCTCGGCTTGGCCCACGCATGGGGCGACGGGCAGGTGACGCTCGCAAAGACCATTATGGCCAATGGTTCCACCGTGAAACCTCGAGCTTCGGTTGCCAGGCGTTCACGAGCACTCTTCGGAGTGTAAGGTGGCCAACCAAGTTCAAGCCTGGGCACATTGAGAGGTTCAACGAGACTCAGAACCCGGACGAGTTTCTCTCAATCTATACCACCGCCATCCTGGCTGCCGGAGGTGATGAAGGGGTGATGGCGAACTATCTTCCAACGGTCTTGGATGGGGCTACTCGCACATGGCTCTTCAACCAAAAGGAGGCTTCCATACAATCTTGGAGACAGCTCAGCGCAGCGCTCCGAGCAAATTTCCAGAGCTGCTACACCCGCCCAGGAAGGGAACGCGACCTCGAGCGCCTGATTCAGACGGATAATGAAACTCTGCGACAGTTTGTCCAGAGGTTCATCCAAGTCCGAAACTCGATCCCAAACATATCGGACGAGGCCGTTGTCCGGGCTTTCAAGTTCGGGGTGAGGGACGTACGCTTCACGCAAGACCTGGAGATCCATCCAGACCTGACGGCGAACGAGCTCTTCCGCATGGCCGATAGGTACGCCAATGCCGATGAGGCCGTCCAGTGGAAGAAAATGCTGGACGAAGGGAAGCTACCACCACAGCCCGGGTTGGAGGCCTCTGCCAGCAAAAAGGGCTCGAACTCTGTGGACAAGAAGATCAAGAAGAAGAAGAAAAAACAATCCTCGCCGGGCATAGTCGCTGCGGTGGAGCAGCAACAGCCCCGAGCGTCCCAGCTGCAGCGTCGGGGGTTTAACGCTCGAGGAAGGGGACAGCAGAACAGGCCCCGCGATCGAGGCGGCCAAGCGGACCAACGGGGCGGCCTCTACTGTCCACTCCATCAAGCGTACGGGCATGATCTTCGGAATTTCCGGACATGAACCTACCGCCTGGAGCAATTTTACAGCGGCAAAGGTCCCATGCCGTCGCTTCCGGAACAAGGCGAGAATAGCAAAGGTAAACTGCCCGTCGAAGGCAATGAGGATGACATGGAGTATCAAGAACCCCAGAACCACATTGCGGTCATCTTCGAGGGCTCCTCTGCCTACAAATCTCGCCGGGATCTGAAGGATGCTGTGCGGGAAGTACATCACGTTACCCAAGGAGCGAACTCGGATGTGTTCACCTGGGAACCATCCGACATGCCCGGGGTCCCAAGGGGGGTGATCGAGCACAGGCTAGCGGTTCAGCCTGACAAAAAACAAGTGCGACAAAAACTCGGCGGTTCTCCCCGGAAAAACAAACGATCATCCGGGAGGAACTCGATAAGCTACTTAAGGCCGGCTTCATCAGGGAAATCGAGCACTCGGAATGGCTGGCCAATCCGGTCATAGTCAGAAAGAAAGGAGGCAAGTGGCGCATGTGCGTCGACCACACGGGATTAAACGCAGCATGCCCAAAGGACAACTACTCGCTGCCTCGCATAGACCAGTTGGTCGACGCGACGACGGAGTCACAGGTCATGAGCTTCCTGGATGCTTATTCGGGATACCATCAGATCAGCATATCACACGAAGACGAAGAGAAGACCTCCTTCATCACCCCGTTCGGTACGTTCTGCTATACGACCATGTCTTTCGGTCTGAGAAACGCTGGAGCAACTTTTCAGCGCCTCATGCAGAAAACCTTTACGGACCAAGTAGGTCGGAACTTGGAGGTTTATGTCGACGACATAGTTGTTAAAAGCAAGCTCGCCTCAAGTCACATCGCTGACCTAGAAGAAACATTCTGTAATCTCAACAAGCATCGAATAAAACTGAATCCGGAAAAATGCGTCTTTGGTGTAAAGGCCGGCAAAGTGCTCGGCTACATGGTCGGTCCGCAAGGCGTAGGAGCAAATCCAGAGAAGATCGAAACCATCGAAAACATGAGACCACCCACATGTGTGAAGGAAGTACAAGCCCTGACCAGTCGAATGGCCGCCTTGAGCCGCTTTATTTCCCGGCTGGGTGAGCGAGGGCTACCTTTCTTCAAAGCCCTCCGAAAGCACAACGGTTTCATATGGACAGAGGAAGCCAATCGCTCCTTTGAAGAGCTAAAGCAATACCTGTCTAAACCGCCCATCCTGGTTACACCTAAAGCCGGGGAAGAATTGCTGCTATATCTAGCGGCGACCCCACAGGCCGTGAACACAGTACTGACAGTGGAAAGGGATGGTGTCCAACGATCTATCTATTATGTTAGTGAAGTACTACACGGACCGAAGGAGCGTTACCCTGAGGTCCAAAAACTCTTGTACTCACTACTGACGACTTCCAGAAAGCTGCGCCATTACTTCCAAGCGCACAAGATCGTGATACCGACCAATTTTCCGCTCAGAGAAATCTTGAAAAAACCAGGACGCCAGTGGCCGTATAGCTAAGTGGGCCATGGAGCTGGCCGAATTCGAGATAACGTTCTCGGCTCGCACGGCGATCAAGTCCCAGGTTCTGGCCGACTTCGTGGCAGAATGGTCGGCTCCAGCTACGCCAGCAAGCAAACCCGCCGTATCAAGGGAAAACCACTGGACCATGTATTTTGACGGATCCCGAGCATACGAACGCTCGGGGCTGGAGTCGTGTTGGTCTCCCCGGAAGGAGAACGACTCCAATACGCCGTGCAATTGCACTTTGCCGCAACTAACAACATGGCAGAGTATGAAGGCCTCTTGGATCTTCGGCGCCGGATCGTGGGCACCACGGTTATGGAAGCACGGCGTAATTCTAGGGGGTAGTTACCTTCTTTGTATCTTCGGCTTCTGTACTTAAACCCCCCAAGAGCATCTGCGAAAGGGGGATCTATTTTTACCAATCATAAACACAATACACTGGAGTAGGGCTGTTATCTCGACGGTGAGAGGCCCGAATCAGGATAAACACCACAAGTCTTTCTCCCGAGTCCGCGTTGCTCGGACGAACACCCCGGCTCGCACGAAGGGGCCCTGTTGATCCCTCGTTCAACAAGTAAGCTCGGCGGGAGCCCGTTCTCCAATCGTCGACAAGTATCATAAATAGTTCCCAATGATCATGTACTAAAAATTTCAAAAATATTAGACTTCATTTAGTGCCCCTATAAAATAAAAAATAGAAGATCATATACAAAGAGAGCAACATCGTCATAATTTTAAAAAATTAAATTATCTTACATCATATGAAAATTTTACATCACCATAATAATTTCCTTAGGATCTCACACAAAATTTTTCAAAAATATTAGACTTCATTTATTGCCCCTAGAAAATCAAAAAATAAAAGAGCATATACAAAGATAGTAGCATTGTCATAATTTTTTAAAAATACAAAGATCTGATAATGATATAAAAATTTTACAGCATCATTAGAATTGTCTCAGTACCTCACACAAAAATATTTAACACTTTTTCATAAATTTTTCTATATTTTTGAATTTGAATTCCACCGATTTAATAAAGGATTTTTAAAATCGTACCCATCGATACAAGCGATTTTTGTCAGTTTTTAAGACCCTAAGCTGGACTGCCTAGCCAGAACACCGCTCTTTTTCTGGGCTCGTTCAGTGGTGCTTGCCTTTTTAATTCGATGTCTTCGTATTTTTATCTCCTGACATACTTTTTATATATAAATCTAACTGCCGTATGAATATCTCGGAAACAAGAAATCCTCATGTGTCTCCCTACAAGAAAACAACCATCGTAATCTATCTATCTATCTACTGTTATTATATTATTAAAGCAAAAACAAAAAAGTCCTTTATTCGAATAAAAATAAAATAAAATTAGCAAGTTGATTTTCATAAGAACTTCAAAGTAAAACTAAAATTCCAAGTAAAAGCAAAATAAAAATTAGTAATAAGATTTGTATACAATGCCACCGAAAACTAAAATTCGGAATAAAAATTATTTAAAATTAGCAACTTGATTTATATTAAAAGAAATAGTTCATATCAAATACAATAAAATCAACTAAAATGCGGTATAAAAAAGAAAATAAAATTAGCGATTTGATTTTCATACGAACTTCAAAGTAAATTAAAATTCTGAATAAAATTAAATGACAATTAGTATATGAATTTGTATACAAAATACAATCTAAAATTCGAAATAATAGATATAATAAAGTTAGCAATTTGGTTTAGATTAAAAAGGGTCTATTTCAAGTGCAATAAAACATACTGAAATTTAAAATTTAAACATACTAAAACATACAATAAAACTTTTGCAAAACTGATCTAGCTGGACCGCCATCCATATTTAAAAATATATTGATAACCTAAAGTTTTGAAAGTTTGATCATCATTATATTTAAAATATCAATTTTTTAAGACTAAAAAGAATATTTATCAATAAGATTATTTAAACTATATGTCTTATCTTTATCAACGGATGGGGGAGTATTAGTACGAGATTCCTGCGAAAAGTTCCAAAGACGATAGAATAATATATATAGTACTACTCCACTTTAATCGATTGGAGTGCTTGTGTCTCGCGCGCACATTTCCTTGACGCTCACACTCCCATTTCGCGTCGCTTTCCCACGGCCGGCGTCGTCAGGGCCTACCTCACCTGCCTCTCACCCGAATCCCGTACAAATAAGAGCCGGCGACGGCCACAAGCTCTAAAGAGAGCTAGCTAGCCAGCCACACACACCTGCGACTTCTTGCGTGGCGCCGGCGCAGGATCGAGGAGGCTGTGGAGATGGGGTCCATGGGGAAGGCGGCGGCGGCGGCGGGGGAGAGGGTGGTGCTGGCCGTGAACGGCGCGAGGTACGAGGTGGCCGGCGTCGACCCGTCGACGACGCTGCTCGAGTTCCTGCGCACGCAGACGCCCGTCAGGGGCCCCAAGCTCGGCTGCGGCGAAGGTGAGCGACCGTTAAAACTTGGCCGATCCATGCATCTAAGCAATCGTGCTCGCTCGATCTCCTCTGTTTCCATGCACTCCTCGTGAGAATCTTTACCTCGATGATCGGATCGAGCTGCCAGTTCACAGCGGTTCATGGGGGTATGGTTGTTCTTCTGGTCAGCAACTCGGCAAGCTATCTGTCTGAGTGGCATACGTGTATCGATCTGGCTATTTTCCCGCGGGAAAAACGCAGAAACGGAAACAAGTGCGCGAGAGGAATCTGCGTGCGCGTGCCGATTGTATAGCTTCATCTGATTTGGTCTTTTCATCCCATGGGCTCTAGCTCTGTCGTCCGTTCACTCGTCGCAGATCTCTCTCTCTCTCTCTCTCTCTCTCTCTAGATTCCACCTCCGTATAAACGAGAAGTTGGGATGTCGGTCTCGCGGACATGCTGAGATCCCAGCGGTGTGTTTTTATCAAGTTGGACGGGATGGTTCGTGTCCACCTAGGACCTAGGAATAGATCTTGACGCACGCACTCCATTCGGACCGGAGCGGTCCACTGGACCAAGCCCACGAACGTATCGCCCGGTCACTGCTGACACAAGAGAAACGTTCGCTCTTTTGGCCTTTTCTTCTTCTTCTTCTTTTGTCAGTTGCAAAACTAGCTTCTTTTCCGCTATAAAAGGACGAAAGGGTGACACACTGACACCTAACACCTTCCTAAGGAGAACCACGGGGCCGAGTGTCGCGTTCCGAGATGGCGCGAGAGGGCTGGTCGAGCACGACAGCATTTTTTTTAACCCCCAACCTCCCTAGTCCCTATGCACTATAAATAAAACCCTCTAGTCATCTCTCGTTGATTGGTAATTTGGCATACTTGTAATTAAAGCATTTTTTTAGGGAGTGTATAGGTATCATCCGGATGTTTTTATTTTAAAAAACATCCGAACTTTAGACCGTACGATCAAAACATACATCCGTAGGATCAACCCACCTCGAATTCAGAGGAGACATGCATTGATCTGAAAGCAAATCCAATGACCATGAATTTGGATAATGGTTGCTAAAGAAAACATCCGGATGAAACTTATCAAAACCCTTTTTTTTAACCCCCAACCTCCCTAGTCCCTATGCACTATAAATAAAACCCTCTAGTCATCTCTCGTTGATTGGTAATTTGGCATACTTGTAATTAAATCATTCAGGACATGCCTAGGTATATATATATATATATATATATATATATATATATATATATATATATATATATATATATATATATATATCTATATATATATATATACACACACACGCACACACGGTACTTTTGTCTTTTATTTTGGGAGCGCTTATAATCCGAGATAATTAAAAAAAATAGTATTTTTATGTTTTTCTCCTAATATAAACTGCGTAAATTTTGAAACAAACGAAAACATAAGTAGTCATCTTTTTCTATTTATTTATGCTTTAATATTTGTATCTTTCGAAAATAAAAGCATTTCTCTTGAGAAAATGTAGTTTATTTGTTAGCATAATTAAGAAAAAGGTAAAGTTGAAGAGTGGTACTTTACACGTGATGGGGGCAGGGTTCCACTTTTCGAAAACGAAAAACCGTTCAAAAACCGAAATTCAAAAAACCGTTCAAAAACCGTTGGAACAGTAGCGGTTTTTAACGAAATCCTTTTTCGAACAGTAGCGGTAAGGTCGAAATTCGCGAAATTCGAGTGGTTTTCGACGAAAAGTTGAACCCTGGATGGGGGATAAAGCTTCTCTGTTCTAGTTTACTCGTCGTGGGGCATGCAGTCACTCGAACCGAATTATTCGGTCTTTTAACCAGAAGCGCAGCAGCCTATTTCTATAGGTTTTTACAAAAATACCTAACAACAAGTAAAATAACAAAGTTTACTATTTACTTCATCTCTTATTCATATTTTATAGAGTAAGCAAAAAACCAGCTTGTGTAATAACTAGATGCTGTGTAATAACCATCTCTTCTCTCTTATACATAAATAATCTATATATGCTCTGTACAAAGTTGGCTCTTATTTAAGAGTTAGCTCTCTTTTCTCTCCTTTTTTCTTACTCTTCCATATAAATTAAAATTGATGTGTACAGTCTAAGAGCTAGTTGAAATAATCTTATTATACATGTCCAGTAATATTTATACGTATATTCATAACAATTTAAAGATTGTATAAGAGTTGACTCCACTTGTTTCGAGGCCTAATCACTTTGCAAAATGCTTTTGTACTTGTGGATAGTTACTCCATATAATCCATGTGACTGTACACTTTACAGAAACAAAACATGGGATACAATAATTGACCCTGACCGGTAAATTTGCAATTCCACGTCGCTGTAGGTGGATGCGGCGCATGCGTCGTCCTCATATCCAAGTACGACCCGGCCACCGACGAGGTGACCGAGTTCTCGGCGAGCTCCTGCCTGACGCTCGTAGGCAGCGTGAACCACTGCTCGGTGACCACCAGCGAGGGCGTCGGCAACACCAAGGATGGCTACCACCCGGTGCAGCAGCGGCTCTCCGGCTTCCACGCCTCGCAGTGCGGTTTCTGCACCCCCGGCATGTGCATGTCCATCTTCTCCGCGCTCGTCAAGGCCGACAAGGCCGCTGGCCGCCCCGATCCGCCGGCGGGGTTCTCCAAGCTCACCGCGTCCGAGGCCGAGAAGGCCGTCTCCGGCAACCTGTGCCGGTGCACCGGCTACAGGCCCATCGTTGACGCATGCAAGAGCTTCGCCGCCGACGTCGACCTCGAGGACCTGGGCCTCAACTCCTTCTGGAAGAAAGGCGGCGACCGTGCAGACGTAGGCAAGCTGCCGGGCTACTCCGCTGGCTCCGTCTGCACCTTCCCGGAGTTCCTCAAGTCCGAGATCAAGTCTTCGTTAAATCAAACAAACGATGCTCCCGTGTCGATCTCCGACGACGGCTGGTACCGTCCTAGCAGCGTCGAAGAGCTTCAGAGGGTGTTCGATTCGAACTGGTTTGGTGAAACTTCAGTGAAGATTGTGGCTTCAAACACTGGCTCTGGAGTGTACAAGGATCATGACCTCTACGACAAGTACATCGACATCAAAGGGATACCAGAGCTTTCAGTCGTCAGCAGAAGCAGCAAGGGGGTTGAGATTGGAGCGGCCGTGTCCATCTCCAAAGCCATTGAGGTTTTCTCCGATGGGAATCTGGTTTTCAGAAAGATAGCTGGTCACCTGAATAAGGTGGCCTCGCCGTTTGTTCGGAACACGGCGACCGTAGGAGGAAACATAATCATGGCACAGCGGCTGCAGTTCCCGTCGGATATCGCAACTGTACTACTAGCTGCAGGTTCAACTGTCACCGTCCAGGTGGCTTCCAAGAGGCTGTGTCTCACTCTGGAGGAGTTCTTGGGGCAGCCTCCATGTGATTCTAGGACCATACTGCTCAGCGTATTTATCCCTGACTGGGGTTCAGATAATATCATCTTTGACACATTTCGAGCGGCTCCTCGTCCGTTTGGCAATGCTGTCTCATACGTCAATTCTGCTTTCTTGGCAAGGACTTCAGAGGCTGCGTCATCAGGGGACCTTCTCATTGAGGATATATGCTTGGCATTTGGCGCTTACGGAGTCGATCACGCCATCAGGGCTAGGAAAGTTGAGGACTTCCTGAAGGGAAAATCAGTGAATGCATCGGTAGTACTTGAAGCGGTTCGGTTGCTTAAGGACACTATTTCACCATCAGAAGGCACCACACATCCTGAATACAGGATCAGCTTGTCGGTCAGTTTCCTGTTCAGTTTTATGTCTTCCCTTGATGACAACCTGAAAGAACAACCGGCGGAGGTTAATGCTCCCAATGGGTCATATATTAATGGTAGCGCCGAGTCCTCGCCGGAGAAGCATATTAGGGTTGACAGTGATGATTTGCCAATTCGCTCAAGGCAAGAAATGGTTTTCACTGACGAATACAAGCCAGTTGGCAAACCGATCAAGAAAGCCGGGGCAGAGCTCCAAGCTTCTGGTATGAGCTCTGTACTCTGATTCCAGTGTCTTAAGTGATTTAGCACATAACTTTTTCTTTTAATTATTTTTGCATGTTGGATCTTTGGAAACATACCCGATCTTGCAACTTTTAAGTCCTTGGCACATTTAACTCCTTGAATTTCCATTGGCTGAACTTTTCAACATGTTTACTGTAATCTTTTTCTGCAGCATACTTCACAAGATATGTTTCAACAGGTCTGTTCATTTCTAGTACACTAGTTTAGTCAATGTTGAACCATCTACTAGGCCACATCCCTTCATATCAGAACAAAAATTATCAGTAAATACCTGTGACAATCTGCAACTCTGTGAGATTCATTTGCTAGAAGCTTAATTCTAGCAGCATATTTTTTTCTCCCACATATCTGTTGCTTATATATCTGTTCTTCCGAGAAAGGCAACCGACCGTATTCTTGGTTCTTATGCAGGGGAAGCTGTGTACGTTGATGACATCCCTGCTCCCAAGGATTGCCTCTATGGAGCATTCATCCACAGCACGCACCCTCATGCTCATGTAAAGGGCATCAGCTTCAGATCGTCTTTGGCTTCACAGAAGGTCATCACGGTTATCTCTGCGAAGGACATTCCTCGCGGTGGACAGAATATTGGATCCACCTTCCCAATGCTGGGAGACGAAGCGCTCTTCGCTGATCCGGTTGCCGAATTCGCCGGTCAAAATATTGGCGTCGTGGTACTTACTTCTTAACCGCTCGAACTTTTTGTTGTGTTTTTGGGTGTTGTCCTTACTTTCTTACTTGACTTGTCTTCTCTTAGATGAGACCTTATTTCTTCCCCTTACTTAATAGATTTGGCAGAGCTCCTGCCTTTACTTAAAAAAAAAATAAAGGCAAAAACAAGTAGATGCATCACATCCTGAATTCTGAGAAATCATTCGAGCTTATTACCGTACCGTGTTGCTCTGGTATCACTCAGATCGCTGAAACGCAAAAGTACGCCTACATGGCAGCGAAGCAAGCTGTGATCGAGTACAGCACGGAAAATCTGCAGCCACCAATCCTGACGATAGAAGATGCCATCCAACGTAGCAGCTACTTCCTTCCTCCCCCGTTTTCGTCTCCCAAGCCAGTTGGTGATTTCAACAAAGGGATGTCTGAAGCTGATCACAATATCCTATCAGCAGAGGTACATGTACACTTCGTTAGGTTCGAAGGGAAGCAAGTGTAGGAACCCTAGGTTTCTGACGAGGCCAGATATATACTAACGCCTAGTATCTTAATTTCTTCCCACAGGTGAAACTTGAATCCCAGTACTACTTCTACATGGAGACGCAAGCAGCGTTAGCTATTCCCGACGAAGACAACTGCGTCACAGTCTACTCGTCGACGCAAATACCCGAGGTCACACAAAGTATCGTTGCGAGGTGCCTCGGCATTCCGTTCCACAATGTTCGTGTCATCACAAGAAGAGTCGGAGGCGGCTTTGGTGGGAAGGCAATGAAGGCATTGCATGTAAGGGCCCAACCCAACCGACGCGAGCTGTACAGTGCATCTGTATTTTTCGGCTGCAGCACATAATCTGACCATGAAAATATCCGTGTAATTTTCAGGTTGCGGCTGCTTGTGCCCTTGCAGCATTCAAGCTTCGGCGCCCTGTTCGGATGTACCTCGATCGCAAGACGGACATGGTAATCGCAGGAGGCCGGCACCCGATGAAGGCGAAGTACTCCGTCGGCTTCAAGTCGGACGGCAAGATCACGGCACTGCACCTCGATCTCGGCATCAATGCCGGGATATCACCGGACGTCAGTCCGTTGATATCATCTGCCATCATAGGGGCTCTGAAGAAGTACAACTGGGGCGCCCTCGCGTTCGACGTCAAGATCTGCAAGACGAACGTCTCGTCGAAGTCGGCGATGCGGGGTCCCGGGGACGTGCAGGGCTCCTTCATCGCGGAGGCCATCGTCGAGCACGTCGCCTCGGCTCTCTCGGCCGACACCAACACCATCCGGAGGAAGAACCTCCATGACTTCGAGAGCCTCAGGGTGTTCTACGGAGAGAGCGCAGGTGAGGCCCCGACGTACAGCCTCGTCTCCATCTTTGATAAGCTGGCCTCGTCGCCGGACTACCAGCGCAGGGCCGCGATGGTGGGACACTTCAACGGCGGCAGCAGGTGGAAGAAGCGCGGCATTTCCTGCGTGCCGATCACGTACGAGGTGATGCTCCGGCCGACTCCGGGGAAGGTGTCCATCATGAACGACGGCTCCATCGCCGTCGAGGTCGGCGGCGTCGAGATCGGCCAAGGTCTGTGGACCAAAGTGAAGCAGATGACCGCGTTTGCGCTGGGGCAGCTGTGCCCCGACGGCGGCGAGGGCCTCCTCGACAAGGTGCGGGTCATCCAGGCCGACACGCTGAGCATGATCCAAGGAGGGTTCACCGGCGGGAGCACCACCTCCGAAACTAGCTGCGAGGCGGTTCGACAGTCGTGCGCCGCGCTCGTTGAGCGGCTGAAGCCTGTCAAAGAATCTCTGGAGGCTAAGTCCGGCACGGCGCCATGGGACGCCTTGATTGCTCAGGTGAGGACAAGCCTCGCGAATTCTGATTTTGCCAGTGACATGCCAAGAATTGCAACTGGTTTAGTCTCTGACGGTATTTGCAATTGGTAATTGATGGCATTTGCTCCTGGCTTGCAGGCAAGTATGGCGAGTGTGAACTTGTCGGCTCAAGCCTACTGGACCCCTGACCCAACTTTCTCAAGCTACTTGAACTATGGAGCGGCTATTAGTGAGGTAACCTGATCCATACTGCAAAAGAAATTTTATAGTATACAGTAGGTAGTAAAATAAGATATAGCGACTGATTTGTAGAGAGCATTTCTACTACTCTATCACCGGCCGTTTATTCTTTTCGATCCAACGGATCAGATTAGCTGGTACTTATTTATAATTTCTCCGGTAATATAGTAGTAGAAATACCTTTAATAAATCAATTGCTATATTTAATTTCTATTGCGTATTATATGCTATCAGTATAATGTATCGTAAAACTTCTCTAAATAAATACCAGTTAAACCGATCCATTAAATTTAAAAAGTATATGGCTCATATTGAATCTAGTGTACTTAAAAAAAGCTTTGCCGCAATGGCTATATTAAAAATTGCATTTTACCAAGTCAAGTTGTTGGAGATTGCAGTTTCTCTTCTGCTACATGCTGCCGCATGTCTGATCGGGAATTTGCGCATGAACATCGCAGGTGGAAGTCGATGTCCTGACAGGAGCAACCACGATCCTGAGGAGCGACCTCGTGTACGACTGTGGGCAGAGCCTGAATCCTGCCGTGGACTTGGGCCAGGTTAGCTCCAAATTAAGCACACACTGCTTGTTGCAGATCATTGCGCAAACACACATTAGGATTAGTTCCTTGTGTGCCGCTGGGCGCTGAATATTTGCGAAATCCCTCGTTTCACCGACAAGGTGAGCATGTCAGTGAGACAATGCACGGCATGCAATTAATGGATGTGGCAAACATTCAGTGGCATGGCATCTGTTGAATCCTGTTGTTGATTTGCCCAGGTCGAAGGCGCGTTCGTCCAAGGGATAGGCTTCTTCACGAACGAGGAGTACGCGACCAACTCCGACGGCCTGGTCATCAACGACGGCACGTGGACGTACAAGATCCCCACGGTGGACACCATCCCCAAGCAGCTCAACGTCGAGCTGATCAACAGCGCGCGCGACCAGAAGCGCGTCCTCTCCTCGAAAGGTGAAGCTTTTTCTCGTACATCCTTGCATGCAGGCTCTCTCGGTGTCAAGCTTGAAGAGAACCCTGCGACTTGAGCTCATCGGCAATGGCTGCAACCGCAATCCTGACACATATCCTGTGAATCTTAATTTGATCGCAGCATCCGGTGAGCCGCCGCTGCTCCTCGCGTCCTCGGTGCACTGCGCGATGAGGGAGGCCATCAGGGCGGCCAGGAAGGAGTTCTCGGTGTGCACGGGGCCCGCGAACTCCCCGGTGACGTTCCAGATGGACGTGCCGGCGACGATGCCCGCCGTCAAGGAGCTCTGCGGCCTCGACGTCGTCGAGAGGTACCTCGGGAGCCTCTCCGCCAGCCCAAACACCGCGAAAGCCTGAACAGCCCTGCACCCGTGCATGCACGAGGTTAAGCAGTGTATAAATTAACGACGTGTGCAACGAGATGGGCAGGCACCGAACAATAATAACAGTAATAATCTGGCTGTCTTGTGTTTTGCAGTGACGTGTATTGAAGGGGCAAGATACTATTTAAGGAAGGAAATAGTGTGCCTTGGATTGGCTTTTGGTAAATTTGGAATGGTGTACCATATGTCCTGACGTGTGTGTACCTGGTGGCTGTTAGATTGGAATTGGATCGAACCAACCTGCCCTCGCCGGCCGCAGTTAGCCCGGTGCCGGATGGCAAGAGCGGCAACGGGGTCTGCCTATCGACTTCAACTAGTTATTATCTAGTTTTTTAAAAAATTAATATTGTTTAATATAAAATTATTTTATTTATAATTTATGTGATTATTTTAAATTTAAGCTAACAAGCCACTATCGAATCGAGCTTCGTTAACCTTTTTTATTTAAAATGAACCCATTTTATTTTTAAACTCATGAACTACTGCAGTGAAAACAATTTTGATTCAGTCGTAGTGATCTTTTTCTTCCGGACCCTAGCGTAAACTGACGGTGCCTCTGGATATTCTGCGCTGCGCGGCACGGTCGCTGCTCCCTTATTAACGCTGAGCCGTGTGGCCGCAGCTAGCGGAGCTATAGCCTATAGGGGGAATGGCGCCTGTTGCATCTGTGCATCGTCTTGCTGCTTCAGAGGAATGGCTGTGTTTTGGGCGGCGTCAATCGGCGGCTGCGCCGCGGTGCACGGCGATCTGAGCTTGGGCGCTGGCCAGCTCGCACTGCACGGCACGGATCTCTCCTCCTGGAGACGGTTGATGACGCCGGCGCAGCCGTACGCCGGGTCCTGCACTCGCCGGTACGCCTCCGTTGCCATCGCATCGACGGCACGCCCGCGCTCCTGGACAGGGAGTTGCTGCATGCATGCGACAGAAATGACATACCCATATAGATGATGATTCTGCATCGTACTACTACTAATAATGCTCCATGCTAACACTACGCGCGGATCGATGGCATTGCTAAGTCAGCTAAATTCAACGTGAGAATAGGCCATGCGTGTTCACTGTCAACTTCCCAAAATCATAAGCATGATTAATGTTAGTGGTTATGGCACTGCAGAGAGAGTTAGCACCGGCCTGTACATCTCCAAATTATACTTGCTACAAAGAAAACACGTCCGTATCACTTTGGTACTCATATGAGTGTAGTTTTGATTGATTTCAGTGAAGGCATTGTTACCTGGAGCATCCTTGCAATGTTGCCGGCTCCAAAGATTCTGTGCACGCATGCGTATCTCTGGGGATCGGAGGCAGGGAAGTAGGGAGCGAGGACGCAGTCCTGGGAGCACCTCCTCCGCAGGTACTTGCATTGCATGCGGCGCACAGCCCAGGGTTGGCAGCTTCCATGGCCGCGCCGGTCGACATGATCTGTCGGAGATCTCACGGGCCTGACAAGAGATTTTGTGGATCTAGAGGGAAGATACTGCATGGTGAGAAATCTCCCATAATCCCATTTATATATGGACGGAGAGGGCGCATACAAGGAAGAGGCAACGGCCATTACATGGGTGGATGGATGGATGCTAATGGAAGAGCTAACGGTCGCTGCCGGAACGGGAACGTGCTGTCACTTTGCCAGGATTGAGAAGCCACCCGGGGAAGAACGAGAACTTGCTTTTAGGCCTTGTTGGGAGGCACATTTCCGGCGTGGATACACGTAGATGAATAGGGGTGGGTGTCTTTTAACCGGACAAGTTTAAATGAATTTTTTGAATTTTTTTTGTTTTTGTTTCTAATTCGGTTTTTAATTTCGTTATATTTGATTTTTGGTTCGGTTTTCGGCTTCCAGAAACTGATTTACCGATTTACCGTAGACCAAAATTACCAGCCAAGTAGCCGAATCCGACCAATAATCCCCAATCCATTCCATCATTCCTTATGCGACGAACTCACGGTGACCACGGTTGAAGCGATGCTGCAGGCTACGTTTGTTCTCCTCCTTATAGTCCTCCTCCTCCTTGAGTCCTTGGCTGCCTCCTCCTCCTCCTCCTCCTCTCGACTACCTCCTCCTCTTGCAGGCGCTCGGCAATCCTTGGCCTCCTCCTCCTCCTTGGTCGCCTCTATTGGGCGGCGCTGTGGACTAAGGCGGAGGAGCAGGGGCCCCACAGCTCTAGGACTCGACGGTGTTCAGGGTTACAACAGCGTGACGGAGGAGAAGTTGGTGATGGCGGTGGGCCCGTGGAGATTTTGGGCAGTAGCGTTGTATGCGTATTGGCCATGGCCTTGGCGAAGTCGAAGGTGCCGAGCCAGATCATGGTCTTCTTGGTCGGGTCCCAAATATCGGCGACGTAGCGCCCCAACGACAGCTTCCACACGCCGCGGTACCATATCTCCGGTGACGGCTGTGGCTAAATCGGTACTGAATCTCCATGTTCCCCTTTGCCTTCCCTTCATACCCCTTGGTTAGTGAATGTATGGTTTTTTGGTTTACCAAAAAATAAAAAATAACCAAACAGAATTTTTTCTGCTAAATCGGTCGGTTTTCTATTTTGAGTAAAATGGATCTAAAATTTAAACTAAAATCACAGCTTATTCATGTGGATGGACCGGGATTATAGTTGAGCCAAACAATACCTCTCATAGTACGAGTACAACTAAGAACAAACACAAAAATATTGTTGGACAGCATATTCTTCACCACTGGTGCTACCAACTTCCATATTAAATGGAAGAATTATCATTTTGGGCATTCGTTTTGATTTTTGAACAATTTGCGCAGGGATGCTCACCAGATGCTTAACCACCCTCTCTTCCTTGAAGTCCTTTCCGCCTGCAGGAAGCTTCTTTCAGCAAGTAGAAGTCGGTTGTTCGACAATCGCCGCCTTATCGAGGAGCATCCATCGTGTATATCCATCCAGCTGCTGTAGCTTCTGGATTTTGTTCCAAATCAACAAAAAAAAAGGCCACCACCAGTAATAATAAATCGTTTCGGTGATCGTGGGAGCGATAGCAGTAGAAAGTGCTGTACCACACTAATTTTCGAGTGGCAATGCATCATCACTAATTCAATGTGTCAAGCATCAAAGCGATTACGCCCCCTTTTGGGACAGATTATGGATTATAGAGTCTGGATTATGGAGAAAGTTGTTTCTGGTTGTGGGAGAATTGGGCCAGATCGGCTGCAACTTTTAGGTTCCAGATCGGACCAGCGAGAATCATCAAGAATCAGCGAGAATCAGATTCTAACCAGATTTTAATTCTACGTAGAAGGCAGCTTCTGATTGTGAGAGAACTTATCAATAATCTTTCTGTTTGATAAATAATTCGATTTTTTAAGCAGAACCTTGATAAAAAAATTGTCCGAAATGGGCCTTACGTTCCAAGAGTCCATCGCCCATATTTGACGCAAAAATGCAGATTCGCTTAAGCACTTGACTACCCAAATGCATTTTTTTTCTGAGCACCAAGGAGACAAGGCACGGTTACAATGTCCAAAGTCCCTAACAAAAACAGAGAACAAAATGGTGTTCTAACACAGAATTACCATCCTCTTGCTACCACACTACACCTACTGGAATTTTTCACAAAATTTGTGCAAACAAACAGAAAGAAGTGTGTTGTGCCCACAACAAGTGAGACGACCAAAACACCCTTCAGCCAGAGTGCTAGACAGCTCACGGACTACCCAGATACATGAAAATATAATTATAATAGATCAATGGAAACAGATAATATAATGTGGAGACTGGAGTTTGAACATACATTTGCCTCCTCTAGAGCTTCCGTGGCTGCAACAGAAAGATGGTTGACGAATCAATTCATCAAATTGACCGATTGTCCATTGTTCAGCATGGCAGCAGGCGCATCTGTGTGCTCCTGTGATGCGATGAATTTAAATTGTATATTAAAATAAATATTCTATATTGAGACCATTTTGCCGGTAGTTATTTATGTATAACTTTTTTCTGTGTTTCATACATCAAATTTGCTCAACTGGACATCCCATGGGCTACCCTTTCTTTAGGTTTACCTATCATTCGGCATCCTTTATTGTTCTTCATACTTTTAATGATTACATGCTATTTGCAAGTAACTCGCACAACTTCAGCTCAATGTGCTCAATAAATGTACTCACATTAGTAATTGCATAGCCCTTGTAATCTATTAAGTGAATAGTTTCGTAGGCCGGGCGTAGAGATCCTTTGTCAAACATCTCCCTTGCCGAACATATATGGAAGCAACAACCTAAACCTACTATCCATCTATAAAAAAAAAAAAAGACTTGATTGACTGCCAATAAGTACGTACAATAATTTTTTGCTCCCATCCGAAAAATAACCCTTCATTTATTTTAAACTCGGATAGTCATTTATCATATAACCTAGTTAATCACATAGATAGCATACACGTGTGTTCTTGCTCTTGCCTTTCTTGTTCTTGTGACTTTTGCTTGTGTCTGCAACACTTATTGTAACCAATGCTTGATCATTCAAGGATAGAGATTCTGATGTTTTTTTTTTCAACAACTTCACCTATAACACATATGCAATTGCCTCGTTAAAATTGAGAGTGATTTTATCGATGAGAATATTCATAACCAATTAATCTCAAGATTGTGGTAGAGATGATACCAGTGTGACAGCCGTGTTGTTCTCCTCATTTTCTTACTCACACCAGTCAGCTGTGTGATAAGTTTGTTAAAGACATTGAGATACTCAATGAACCGTGTACCTTCCTCCATACGCAATCTATACAGATATCACTTCAACACCCATTGATTTATCATCGACTTTGCCATATACAATTCTTCCAAGTCCTCCCGTAATTTCTTCAGCGAATTCTCCTTAATCACTAAGTATTTTTATCTTATCGGAGAGACCTAGATGGATTATACTGACAACCTTCCTCTCCATCATCGTCCAATCTTTTTGAATGTCTTTTTTCTGATTTGTCCCCTTTAACAGTAGCAATTAACTCTTGCTGGACAGGAATTTCCTTCACAACATATTACCACACGATGAAGTTTCATCCACCGTCAAATTTCTCCACTTGATTCCATATCGTCGACATCGATCTTGATTTTGCGTCACTTGACATTCTACTGACATTCTCACAAAATAGATTAATTTGGCATTGGCTCTAATATCATTTGTTACACTCTGATAATCTTTTTTATACGTAGCTTCCCCGGATTGGATCGGGGTTTTGTGAAATATGGCATAAGCGTACACAATCTCAAAAACTAAGAAGATGAATCTCATAGAGAGAACCAAAATAATGACGTCAAAGCAACCGTGATTAGAGACAACAATTTGGCAAAGCCGACCGCAAATTTTTTAAACATAACCTCAAAAGAGTATAAGGGATTGTGGCTCCTCCCAACATTCTCAAACCTTTAGTACCCACGGATTCTTGTCATATACAAGAATATAGTGCTAAAAATAATATATCTTCTAATATTCTTGTACACATTTACTTTAAATAAGTTTATATTGTTTGTTGCTTGGTTGTTTGGGTTCTCTATGACCACCCCGGCCCCATAAATTTATGTGGCAGTCCTCTTCCAAAGGGAAGTGAAGAGCCCTAATCCTATTATGATGCATCCATGACTTTTTATAGCATATTTTTTTCAAATACTAAAAGACTAGATATGAGTCATTATACTCAACATTGGTTACTATATTGTTATTAGAGTTAAGCATACACGTATAACCCCTTAGAAATTACAGAGAAAGTTAATGCCCAATTACATAATTCTGGAGAAGAATTGATGTACCTGCAACTGGGAGGCGTAAGTCTGGTAATCAAAAGGCAGCACAAGATCATCCGCCAAGCGAAAAGCTGGTAGTCCCAAAATTTCAGTGAATGATGAAGTGGAAAAACCAAATGAGCAATTTAATGAGTATTAAGAAATCCTTGCTACACATTATTTTTCAAGCACACCAAAATATCAAAAGCTACTATAACTGTATGTATAGTTTTCTAGGCAAAAGTTGAGGGCCATTCTTAGGCCCTGTTTGGCAGAGCTTCAGATTCCAGCTACACTTGTAGACTAAAATAAAGTGACTTAAGTTTATAATTTTATTTAAAATATAAACAAGATAACCCACTTAAACACTCTTAATATACCCACAGCTCCAGCTCCACGAATTTGATGGAGCTGGAGCTCTGCCAAACACCCCCTTACTCTTGATCCATCTTACATCAGTACATTCAAGTTACCATAATTTTGACCAACAAAACTGTAAATGTAAGGCACTGGACCCTCCTCTTTTACCTTTCAAAAATCATTTTAACACATCATGTTGCTACTTACTAGCCAAATGACGAAGAAACAATGGATCACCATGCTTTCCCATCCAAACATAAGAGTGAGAGAGCGGAGTGGTAGCCAGAAATTCTGTCCCAGTACTTTGTAAACAGAATGCATGCTATATTCCTGTTCCTTTGTAGTTTGTATGATCGTAGCACTGTTTGGTTAACGTTTACCGTACAGGACGTCCCAACTGGTAGGCGCCAAGCAACGTGTAGCCGGTGGTGTCTTATTAGATGATGCGGAGAGAATGCATTTGCATCCAGGTGAAAGTACACAGCTTCAATCGATCGATCGAGTACTCTGACCCAGCAGCCACGGCCCATCAGTCATGTCCTCTACCTCACCGTCGGCATCGGCTGCCGCGGCCGCCGGCAATGCCCCGCCACACGTGGTCGAGGACTTCGCCGGCACGGTCCAGCTTCTCGGCGACGGCACGGTTGTCCGCCGGTCGGACGCCGTCGGCCTGTCTCGACCAATATCCTTCGGATCATTACCCCTCGGGCTGCAAACCTCCTCTACTAGTTGAACTAGGTCTCGGACCATTACCCTACCGGCCTAAGAACCAGCTCCGCCCCTGCCAGTCACCATATATGCATAGAGGTGGGCATTTAGGCCGGGCTTTTTGGGCCGGCCCGAAGCACGATGAGTTGGCCCGGCGCAAAGCACGGCACGGCACGCAACTGTAGCACGGGCCGGGCCGGGCCTGAGAACCAAGCACGACAGGCAGCACGGCACGAACGGGCACGAAATCACGGATTAAAGCCTAAAAGTTGGCAGATATTGTTGATTCAGAGCATTTTCAAGCATTGCATTTATGTTTGACATTTTGTTGATGTGATTTGTCTTTTATGTAATTAAAATAGGTAGTTTAGTAGTAGTGATTTGTTTTATTTCTTTGCTCGTCACAATAGTGAAAATAGGTTGGGCCTGGGCCGGCACGGCACGAAGCAGGCACGAAGCGCAAATGGGCTGGGCTTGGGCTCGCCAAATGTGAGTCGGGCCGGCACGGTGGGCACGATGGGCCGTCGTGGCACGGCACGGTTTCGGCCTGAAGCACGATGGGCCCGAGCCGGGCCGGCACGGCACGACGCCCACCTCTATATATGCATGCTAAATCTGTTCAGTCTTTGTGAATTTGTTGTACGCACGTGTCTTTGTGAATTTGTGCATGCATGACACCGTAATAAAAAGGGAATTTCCGTTTTTTTTTTCTTGCAGCTTCTGGTTTTAGGTTATTTGGTAACTGAAATTATCAGCATTAGAAAAGGAGAAGATCTTGTACCGGTGTGGAGAGGCGCAGGACAAAGGGTTGAGGATACATGCTGAAGCTGAAAGATACTACTTGAGGCACTCGCAAAGTCGCAATACATTTTCGGAGTTGCTGCTTGAGACTGTGGCATGTTTGAAGGAGGAAGAATTGAGCTATATGTGCACTGGAGCTTATGAAATGTGGCGAATTCGCAGCGGGGTGCACCATGGAGGAAGACTAGAAGCGCCCCAGGTATTATCATAGTCACCAGAAACAGGGGAATTTCAATGAATGACACTCAATTGAGCTGCCTCGTATAGATTGACATTAAATTCGTCTGCTTTTCGCGAAATGACACCGTGCACTCCAATTTCTTTGTGGAATGACATTTTTGGTATTATTTAATCATTTTCCCATTTCCCCATATTTCTCCTCCATTTTCACTTATTTAGGGATTAAAATGACCAAAGTATCCCTATCTGCTTCTTCTAGCTCTAGCCCTGATGAGCTACGCTAGCCATGGCGGTGTGAGCTTGCGGTGGTGGCCATGGCGGTGTGAGCTTGCAGTGGTGGCCATGGCGATGTGAGCACGAGGCGGCGGCGGCCATGGTGGCAGCGTGAGCATGAGGCGGCGGCAGCCATGGTGGCGTGAGCACGAGGCAGCAGCGGCCATGGCGCCGTGAGCACGCAGCGGCAGCGGCCATGGTGGCATGATCTTGCGGCGGCGTGAGCTCGAGGTGTGGCCATGGCGGCGTGAGCTCGAGCAGCGGCTATGGCGATGTGAGCACAAGGTGGCAGCGGCGTGAGCACAAGACGTCGACGACCATGGTGGTGTGAGCTTGCGGCGGCGGCGGCCACCGTCACTTGTCTCGCCGCACCGCCAATGCCTTGGAGGCCGTGCGCCGTGGAGCAAGAAGGGAGGAGGAGAGAGACGGGAGGGAAGGAGAGAGATAGAGGTAGAAGAAGAAGAAGAAGAAGAAGAGAGGGGTAATTTGGTCATTTCATGTCTAAAATGAGAGAAAATGGAGGAAAATGGAAGAAAACATTAAAAAATGCCGAAAATGTCATTCCACGATGAAATTAGAGTGTGCTGTGTCATTTCGCGAAAGACAGACCAATTTAATGTCATTCTGTCCGAGGCAGTCCAATTGAGTGTCATCCGAGTTATTGACACTGGACACGAGTTCGCGGTTTGCCACATTTCTTCTAATTTTCACTATGAACACGAATCATATACCCTAATTAAATCGGTTTGGATTCGACGAATTCGATTCACAATTTGTAAGGGTTTACATCGAATTCAGTAACTATGGTAGTATCTAGCCGTGTAGACAACTAGAATTTACTCGAGAGGTGCTTCTTTATATCGCTAATTAGAAATTATATAAGTATTAAAGTATAAATAAAATATAGATGATGATTACGTATCCTTGGCACCTTATATTGATTGAGATGGCGATGCAACCAAACGACGGTTCTCGGCAGAGGGGGATCGAACGATAGAAGGCTCCTCGCTGATTGGACCGGCGTTGCTTGTGGGGTGTGGTAGATGCCATGCCACTGATCCACCGGTGATTGAGCAGTCGAGCTGCTGCCACATGTGCGATTGATTTGCCTTGATTAGAGGCTTGATCATGCCGTGCTTGTAATCCTGTCCCGGCAGCCTCGCCTTATCGGTGATACTTCCAAATTGGTGGCACTCCCTTGTCGGCCCGAAAAGAGAGACACAGAAGATCAGTTAAGATTCATTTTCTTCGTGGACAAGTAAAACAATACATCGGTGCAATGACAGACGAAGGAAGGCAGGAGGAAACAACGCATCAATTACAAGTCACCGGCAATGGTCGTGCGCAATCGGCTCACTTCGCTCGTGTATATATATAAAGGAACACTGGGAAGATTTCTCCCAGCTGCCCATCATTCTGCCAGTACCGTGGCTGGTGGTCAAAATTGAGCTGCTTTAACCGCCAGCCCATGGCGTCCTCCGCGCCGCCGCACGTCGTCGAGGACTGCTCCCCTTCCTTCCAGCTCCTCAGCGACGGCACGGTGATCCGCTTCGAGGACTACAACACGCTCCCTCCCCCGTCCGTGCCGCCCGCCGCCCAGTCCGTCCAGTGGAAGGACGTCGTGTACGACACCGACCGCAGCCTCAAGCTCCGCGTGTACAAGGCACCGGCGGCGTCCGGAAAGCTCCCGGTGCTCGTCTACTTCCACGGCGGCGGGTACGTCATCGGCAGCTTCGAGATGGCCAACTACCACGCATACTGCCTCCGCCTCGCCGGCGAGCTCCCGGCTGTCGTCCTTTCCGCCGACTACCGCCTCGCCCCCGAACACCGCCTCCCCGCGGCCCTCGACGACGCGGCGACCGTCATGTCCTGGGTGCGCGGCCAGGCTGCGGCGGCCAGGGACGCCGACCCTTGGCTCGCGGAGTCGGCCGACTTCAGCCGGGTCTTTGTGTCCGGTGACTCGGCCGGAGGGAACATCGTACACCACGTCGCCGTCCGTCTCGGGTCAGGCCAGCTCGGCATCGACCCGATGCGCGTCGCCGGGTGCGTGCTGCTCTGCCCGTGGTTCAGCGGGGAGCAGAGGACGGCCTCCGAGGCGGAGTTCCCGCCGGGCCCGTTCCTTACGCTGCCGGTCAGCGACCAGGGGTGGCGCCTGGCGCTGCCACCGGGGGCCACGAGGGATCACCCGTTCGCCAACCCTTTCGGGCCGGGAAGCCCGGCGCTGGACGGCGTGGCGCTCCCACCGACGCTCGTGGTGGCCGCGGAGCACGACCTGCTGCGCGACCGCGAAGCGGACTACGTCGCGAGGCTGAAGGCGACGGGGAAGCCGGTTGAGCTCGTGGAGTTCGTGGGGCAACAGCACTGCTTCTTCGTCTTCGAGCCGTCCGGCGACGCGGGAAGCGAGCTGCTCCGGACGATGAAGCGGTTTGTCTACGGCAACGGCGGTGACACAGCCATGCCCAACTGAGCCTGCCTGACTTGGAAGTTGGGATCGGGAAACCCGCGCCCCTCGCAATTTTATTTCAAATACCACTTCTCTACGAACACAATGATAAAAATAGCCCTACCACGCCGGCAGCTGACATGACGCCGGGATCGTCGCGGTCGTCGGTCTTTTGGTACTGCGTCAGCCTCAGCCATGATCCGATTCCATCTGCTGCTTTGGAGTTTGGTTTGACTAGTTGTTCCGCTCGTTCCATTGCCATCACCCCCACGCGACAATGTTCACCGTCTGCGGTGCCTGGCTCACGGTTGCACTGAATGTTTGTTAGACGACCACGTTAATAAAAGTGCCTTGCAAAGTAAAGTGTATTTTTCTTTTTTCCCGAGAAGGTCACTTTCAGTCACGGCACGGCTCGCGAAAATCATGGCTTGCAAAGTAAAGTATATTCTGTCTATCAAACGTTTCAAATTTCATTTTTGTATACATATCGGAGATAACTGAAATTTGAAAATTTGTCAAGATCTCAGAATTTTAAATAAAATTTAAACGAAATCCAAAAACTAAATTTCAAATTTGATCATTTTTCAACCGGAAAATCTGATATTTTGACCAAAATCATCTAGATTCCATACAAATTGAAACAACTGAAAAATGATCGAAAATTTTTAAAGTTTTTTGTTGATGGTCTTGACCCTAATTCCAATCAAATTCGCCCCACAAAAATCGAAATCCGGTCAAAATATCAGAGATTTTGGCCAAAATGACCAAGTCCTCTCCGAGATTTTTGAAAGTACTGTAGCATTTGATTTTTTTATGAAAGTTTTTTTATTCGACCGATATTTAGGATCTCGGCCCTGACCGGAGAACAAAATTTCGGTTGAGGTGGCCGAATTCTCAGAGATTTCGAACAATGTGTATACCTCTTTTTAAAAAAATATAGCTCTATTTGGCTATATTCGTCTTCTTATCATGGAAGGCGTGTCAGACGATATCTGTTTCCTGCAGTATCTAGGAGCACGAAAGATGACCGGCAACAAGGCAGGACGAGCGAGTACAAAAGTGGGCAGGCAAACAAGCGCGTACGATTCCTCACTACCGCACCCAAGTAGCACGGAAGGTATTTTGCCACAGTAGGCCATATAACTCCAGTAGTCGACCGAGCTTTTGGCGCGTCACCTAACTTCCTCACTCTCCATGCACGGCAGGAGATAGGTATCATCCGTGTTTTTCGAGTGAAGGTATGGATCAAATTTACAAATATATGTGCAAGTGATTTAGGGCCTGTTTGGTACGGTTTTAGATTCTAGTAGAAATGAAAACGGTTCAATGTTATTAGTAGAAATGTTTCAAGTAGGATTCTGTTAATCGGGTGGAACGGGGTTGAGACCGATTCGACCACAAAGTGAAAAAAGAATAAACGATCCGAGGAGAATCGTTTCGAGCTTTAGCCCATTTGGTTGGGTTTCTTCCAGAATCTGGTAGAAATGACACAGTTCCAAGTTGCAAAACGGGGCCTTAGATTTAAATAAAAAAATATAGGATTCAGATAAACATGATTTTCGACTCACGCTACGTCGTTGCCGTTCGGGGTCGCCTCAGGGCCGCACCCACCCAGCGTCCAGAGCTTCGGAAGAGGGCCCTCTCAAAGTAAGCCCAGTTCACCGGAGCCATACCATCATTGTGGGGCCAATTTGGGGATTGTTTGAAGGCAACATATCCAGTGCAATTAAAGTTTTCGTGCAACCACCGTGCAACCCTACTAAAAAAAAATTCAAAAAATTCTGAAAAATATCATGGATGTACATCTCAACTTACCCCATCTACGTATGAAATTTCATGATCAAATACATCATATGCTAGAAGTTACAAAAAAATCAAATTTTGTGCTGTCGACTGTAGCAAGATTTCAAACGAAAATTTAGGAGTGCTTCAGCTATAGCTTAGTTATGCAGCTGTTTTACAGTTGAACTATTTGGAGAGCCTTAGATCCAAAACTGAATCACAGCTCTCCTTATCAGAACCTAAATATACCAACATGCGGATTATACTGATCTCAGCAAATTACCACGTGTACGGACACAGTCAAATAGCCAACGCCTACAATCGTCCACGGCCTTGACCTTTGGGCATGACGAAACCTTGACCCGTAGAAGACGATCGGACAGAGTGAACCTGCGTGGGCATAGACACCAGTTTATGTGAGCTGCCGTTGTCATTTCTGTTGCCTTAACTCGAAACTAAGGATGTTTGGAACATAGTAATCTTTTAGAAAGTTCGTAATGCATTTATAGATTTAAAAATCTTGTATTTTTAAAGGGGCTTTTTTTTATTGGTTTTTAGAGAACAATATATGTCAAGTACAGTACAAGAAGTTGTAAGGCAAGATTTACATGTTAATTTGGATAATTATGCTATCTATGTGACGAGGATTTCTAACCGTATCAATATTTTACGGTCAAATCTCTCTAAAGAGAAGACCTACACATTAAGGCCCTATTTAATATAATGGTTAATAACCACAATTCAAAGGAGATCTTATCCTCTATAGTACTCCTCCGGTTTGGTAATACATGTCGTTTTGGACATAGTGATGGTCAAACTTCCGAAACTTTGACTAACAATATATTTTTAAATATTTAAATTGGATACATAAAAATTATATGTGTAGACTTGTCTCGAGAAGTACTTTCATAATATTATAATTTTATTGGGTTTTATAAATATATTATAATAAAAATTAGCGGTCAAAGTTGTGTTTTGAAGACCGTGTCGATGTCCAAAATGACAGATATTACCAAACTGGAGGGAGTAACAACTTAAAACCAAAGGACGATCATTTATAGGCAATGACAATTACTCATATGGTTTCATGCATTCGGAATAGATTAATTGACTAGAGACATGTTAGTTTCTCATATACTCTCTTCGGTCATAAATAGTTGTCGTTTTGGATATAATGATGGTCAAAATTTCGAAACTTTGACTATCAATATATTTTTAAATATTTAAATTGGATACATGAAAATTATATATATAGACTTGTCTCAAGAATTACTTTTATAATATTATAATTTTATTGAATTTTATAAATATATCATAATAAAAATTAGTGGTTAAAGTTGTTTTTTAAAGACCGTGTCAATGTCTAAAACGACTGGAGAGAGTAGTTAATACGAGAGCAGTTAGTACCGCATATGTTAACTAACAATGGTTGGCTAAAGGACACACCATTGTAGACTTATCGAAGTCACATCTCACATGATTGAAGACGAGGCACCACTAGCACTGTCACTCTTAAATAGACATAAATAGGATGATGTGTATATACCAAAACATATACAATGATTTGGGTTGAACTTTATGCAATCTGAATTCATTCGTATAACTTACTTTTATCTACGGTAATAAAATCCTGTTTGATCATCCCCTCGTATTTTATTTTTTCATACATTCGACGGATACTGTGACGTACAGAATCATAATAACCCCCACAAGCCAGTGTACGTTCATCTTGCCCTTTAATTTCCGCCCGTTCTTCCGTGCTCCTCATCCGGGCCCCACCAAACGAAATTGAGAAGATTAATCGCAGCAATTGCTGTTTTCTGCTTCCCCAGGAAACAGTTTGCTTGCAAGCTCACCAGTATAATGCTATATATATACACACACCATCCGTTAATAAATATAAGACATTTTCATTTAGCATAAGAATTAAAATTATGATAAAATTTAAAAAGATATGAAAAAAATAACTTACATATCTCTCTTAATTATTTTAGAAGATGAGAGATAATACTTTATATGAACGAGTATAAATAAATAGTTGAGAGAGAATAAATAGAAGTATAATAAAAAAGGACACGGCTACGGCACGGTATACCGTTGGAACCAATTTCGACGGGATAGCTCGTACTTTAAAATGCAGTGCAGGCGGGCTTAATCTTGATGTGTTTGCTCCTCTTGCACATCATTGTGTGCCCCAACAGCAACACTACAGCATATGAATATGAATGAATACCACGCTATACCGTTCGGATGCAACTATACTATTTCACGAGTTTTAGTGTTTAGTTTCACGAGTTTTAGTATTTAGTTTCACGAGTTCCAATGATAAGTTTCATGAGTTTCAGTGTTTAGTTTCATGAGTTCCAGCGTTTAGTTTCATGAGTTTCAGTGTAGTTTCGGTGATAAGTTTTATCAGTTTCAGTGATAAGTTTCATGAGTTTCATTATAATATATTCACGAGTTTCGTTGACAAGTTTCATAAGTTTTGGTGTTAAGTTTCATGAAACACTAGGAAAATTCATAAAACTTATCTTACAGATAAGTTTCATCAGATTTCACAAATAAGTTTCATTAGGTTTCACGGATAAGTTTCATGTGTTAAGTTTCAAAGGTTTCATGAGTTTCAGTGTTAAGTTTCAGATGGATCCATGGATGTCTAGCAGTCTCAGATGGATTGGTAAAGCTAACGCATGAAATCGATCGATGGGATTAGAAGGCTTTTCTTTTATGCTCGTCAAACTTGAATTTAAGGAGTTACTGACCTTCTAATCCAGCCTATTTATGCTCGTCTCAAGTCTCAACCACTGAGGGCTTTACTCTTCACTGTGCGCGTAAGTACGAAGCATGCACTAGCTGGAGCTTCACGTAGCGTACCGTTAAAAACCTAGGAACGGTATAACGTTTTGTAGTTTTTCTCAATAAAAAAAGATTTATCTCTACTATTCTAAAGCACCACTTGGTGGCAGTGGTCCATTCTACACGTCATTAATTGCCCTGTTTAATTGCTCTACTTAATTGCCCTGCTTAATTGCCCTACTCAAGAAACGAAACGTTGCTTTAATTAGCCAGCTTTCACAAGAAACGAAGCGTTAAAGATAGATGTTTGATCTTGTAAAATAATTTTTTTTATTTTTTAATTTTTATTTTTCGTTATCAATTTTGTTTTTCGTAGCAACGCACGGGCATGTAGCTAGTTAAATCTAAATTAGATCAATCAAATTACAGTTCTTACATCTTACTGATACAAGGGCCCCGCTTATTAATTCCTAGTTTAATCCATTCAGTTCACTGCTGCTGCCTTCTAATCCAGTTCTGTTCCAGCCTAGCTCACGTCGCTTCTGAGTAGACGCACGCCACTTCCTTTCCTCTTCCGAAAAGGAGACGTTCCGTTCTGTTCCGTTACTTCGCCGCCGTGCGCGCGCGCGCGCGCGCCGGCGTCGCACGAACCGTTTGGTCCCGACGGCGGCCGCGGCGCAGGCGGTGCGAGCCGGACTCCAAGCTGGGGGTTCGAATCTCGCTGGATACATACATGCCTCCATGGATCCCGTCGCCGACCCCTCGCCGTCGCGGCGGTCGGTGAAGCGGCGGCCGCGCGCGCGATCACCGGAGCTGTCGCCGAAGGCGGTGGGCGGGGAGGCGCCGGAGCTGATCCGGCGGGTGGAGGAGCTGGAGGCGGCGGCGGCGCGGCTGCGGGGGGAGAAGGAGGTGGCCGAGGAGGCGGCGCGGGGGCTACAAGCGGAGCTAGAGGCGGAGCGGGCCTCGGCTGAGACGGCGGCCAGCGAGGCCATGCTCATGATCGAGCGGCTGCAGCGCGAGAAGGCCGTCGCGCAGATGGAGGCCCGCCAGTTCCGGCGCTACTCCGAAGGCCGCGCCGACCGCGAGCTCGAGGTTCAGGAGGAGCTCGCCTCTCTCTCTGACCTCGCCGCCTCCTACCTCTCCCGCCTCCAGTCCCACGGGATCGACCCCGACACTTTCTCGGACGAGGAGGATGAGCTGGATCAGGAGGAAGGCGAGCAGGTACAGCAGATCGACATGACCCCATTAGAGGCAGCAGAGGGAAACAGCGGCGACTCGAGCAGTGTCATGGAGGTGAAAGCCATGTCCGACGACGAGGAGGAAGAGCCATCTTCCCATGTGGAGGAGTTCGAGTACACGGTGGATGTTAGGTGCTCGAGCCCAACGAAGGCGGCCGGGGCGGTGGTGGGGGAGTACGTGGGGGATGTGGCGAGCAATGCAGGGGGATTGTATGCGAGGGTGGAGGCGCTGGAGGCGGACAGAGTGGCGCTGCGGAGGGAGATTGCGGCACTGCGGGCGGAGAGGGCGCAGCTGGTGATGGCGAGGGAGATGGCACGGCGGCTGTGCTGGAAGGTGGTTGCTGAGCAGAGAAGCATCGTGAAGAAGGCGTCTGCCCCAGCGAGGAGCTTCTCGGTGTTAGGGATTTGCAAGGTATAATCAAGTTTGATCAGCATTAAGTCATTATTGGTAAGCTGGTAATCTGAGTATGCACTAGTGTTGTGAGTTAAAATGGTGCTCACTTTAGCACATTTATACTAAATTTGGAGACTACGGCATTTAGAAAATTTTGTTTCATTTCTGGAGGTTTAATGAGTTTAGTTGGATAATTTTGTTGAGTTGGTGCCTTAGATGAAACGTAATGTTGAAAAGTCTGTCTTGGCTGGGTGGGAGGTAGAATTAGATTATTGACATTTCTATCTTGGAATGGAAATTAATAAGTATGCACTATCTTGCAGTGGCTTAGATGAACTGAATTCGTAATTTCTTACAAATTGAAGTGGCATGACAGCAACTGGTACAGTTAAAATAAATTTAGGGTATTGGTGATTTGCCATGGGCTCACTGATAAGTTGAGGCCATCCGATGTGATCGTTTTAGTGATTTGGCATTTGCAGCTTGACTGAGTGCACAAACTTGTTTGGAAATCAGCTTATGTACACTTGCTGATAACAAAAACCTGACGAGTTTCAAAACAGTGAAGTGGCAATTTAGGTACTAATCTGCACATATTATTATATGGAGAAGTTTAGGATTTGTGTGGTTGTCTTTTTTGAGGAGTATAAAAGCACTTCCTATTTGGTAGAAATGCATTGCTTTTGAGTTCGTTAATATAAATACATTGTTCAGTATTTGTATTGTTCACTCAATATGTGTGTAGCTTTGAGCAGTTGATATTTTGCACATCGTCAGCATTTGGGTCGGGTCTTGTCAAATTTAATACACCATATGCATTCTCTGATTTTCACAAATTGTTGCTTGAGATGTCTAAATGGCATATGATAGCAATTATATTGTTTCCGCTCATACGCATATCATGCAATTCAGTAAAGGTCCATTGGTGCAGTTGATGATTGAAATATTAGACAACATATATCTTTAGACCAAAAATGCTTCCACTGGTTAAGACGATTTTTGATAGGTAAATCTGTGAATTGAAAGGAGCTCATTTACCAAAGCTATGGCAAATGCTAACAAGACTGTTGTTGGCCTTGGTTTTTCTTTTGAGCTAATTTTATCTCAACTTTTACTTTCTTCAGGTTAAACTTTTTTTTTCTCTTCAGGCTAAACTTTTTGTTGCTGTTTTCTTTAGATTTTCTTCAACATGTGATGACACAATGTGCTGCAGACATGCTAGATATGGTAGACTACTGCAATAGTATTGAGACACAATGACACTAAAAAAATGACCGCAAGGAACGTGTGTTGCATGCTATCTGAGTTTCATTTTTCAGTTATATAGATTTATTTGTCTCAAAATATGGAGCTGTAATTGGTAAAAGGGAAAAGAAGATAAATAATTTCAGTTGTTTCTTTTCCCACAGAATTTGTTGCAGTTAATAGTCGATCCTTCCTCTAATTTTCATCTAAAATTTCCATACACAATTGAATAATTTGGTATTCCATATGCATAGCACTGCATCTGTTCATACTTGAGGAACTAATAACTTTCATATCTTTGTTGCAGTGGGTGCTCTCAATAATCTATTGGAGGAGAAGTTCTACTGCCAGGTAGATTCTAAATAGTGAATTCATTATTCACCATAATCCTATACTTATCCTTTCCACTCTGCTGCAAAACTAAACTTCAACCATGGATATTTCTCAGGTATACCCTTGTCTTGCCAACTATGTTCCTAGGCATCCTCCTGCTGCTTGACAGATCAGCCATGTTACGTCCCTGGCGACGTCTGCCTAGGCCACAGCGATGAGTACGACCTTCTCCATCCTATTGCCAAAGGACTGTAAATGCAGAGCTTTGGGATGATTGCTTATCACTCTACTGTGCGTGTGTGTTGCATTCTTTGATCTCTTTCTTCCTTTTACTTTTGCTGAGTACGGTATGTGAGTAGTAAGTTTTGGTTTCCAAGCTTTGAGCTTGTCATATAGTGTATTAGTCAGGCTATTAGGCTCGCATAGCTTGTTGTAATCTGGAGCTAGCTGACATGCTCTGTATAGAGTGCAATTGACGGTAAGTTGTGGAATCTGATGTTGTTTGGGTGGTTTTTTGTTCGACGCTGCAGTGCTGCATCGGATTGTCTGTGTCTACTCTGCTCGTAAATGTTCTGTATTTAGTTCTGAATGGCCGATTTTGCCTCTTTTAACCTTGAATTATTCGGTGCAGCGGCATGCTTTCTGAATGGTACAGTTGTTGTGATAGTTTATGCATATTTGTCTTTCTTTAAGTTGCTGTTCAACGACTTTGCGCTAATTTTTCGTTTAATCAGCTACAATTGGGGGGAATGCATTTCGTATTTGTTCACTGGATTTTCTTACTCAAACATGCCGCCTCATTCATAAGTGAAACCTTTGTGTCACTAATTGAGGTTCAGCAAGATGACATGTATCTTAGGCAGTTTATTTGGCTTACACCGCATGCGTTTGAAAAGTCGGTTTAGCTGCATTGGATTAATGCTTCGGTTTGCTTTTCAAGCTCCGAGTTGGCCTTGAGGCGTCAAGGTCATAAGCTCTATTATGGGTTGCTTGAACGTGCTGACTTCCATAATCTTGCATTCTTCAGCTAAGCTAGGTTTGTCATCCTCTTAAACTCTCTTCTGACCCAGCTGGTACAATAATGTCGGCACATTTGGCTTGCTTGAATTGAGTTGTTTTACCGTCCGACTGCATAACCGTAGCTTCTGACTTTCTTCATGAGCGTGTCAACTTTGCACAAAAATGGTAGGTGTGTGTGTCTGTGTGTATCATATATACGTTTTCTGTAACTGAATTTCAGAGCCAGGTCCCCATGGATTTATTCAAGTAATCCAAAACAGCATTACTGATTGGTGCTAAAGATGTTGCCGGATTGGAGACTACAGTGAAATCGGCTTCAAGAAGCCAAACATGCATAAATGTGCAGGGATGGAGAAAGTTTGGAGAACTATAGCTCGTCTACTTGACATCGATCGATGCATACGCAGCCCGTTGGCGGAAACATGTAGTTAATACTGAAGATTTCTCGAGAGGGTCGGCGTGTCAATGTCGTTGGTCTCATGTCAAATCGTAAGCATTTGGGAGAAGTCTAACCAAAGTGATTCAGGATCAGAAGACGAATAACAACCGCATTTCACTCCTATATATATATCCAAAACCTGCCTTACATAGATACATATGAACTAGGGATATGCTTGTGACAGGAAGCTCCCATGGGAAGGAAAATGTACCGAGTGTTCGTGTACGCATGCAAACCGCTGTGCGTGCGAAATTTCAGTCCCTCTCGTGCAAAATTTTGCACGAACAGCGCCAATTGGCATGCGCACTCTGCACCGTTAGCTCCTTAATTTGTTCATGTATATTTACCAAATATTATCTAATAACTCCAGCAACTACTCCGGATTAACTTCTGATTAGAACAAGGAGCTGAGCTCCTGGATGGACTGCATGGTGTTGGGGGAGAAGACGAAGCCGGGGGACATGAGCAGCCCGGCCGCCATGGGCGACGGCACCGGAGACAGCGGCGCGGGCTGACGCTGCCCGAGGGTGAGCAGCAAAGGGTCCCCTGCGCCCTCCTCGACCGCCGGCGAGAAGCCCGGCGCGTACATGGACGCCGTGGGCAGCGGCGGGGACGTTGACGTCGGCGTCTGCGCAGGCTTGCCGGTCAGCCGCTGCACGACGGTCATGAACTCCTGCGGCCGGGCGTGGACGATCTTGGGCGTGTGCTCGTACACGATCACCGGCGCCGCGGCGCCGGCGCCACCGTGGAGCTTCTTGGACGACCTGGACGACGACGACGACACCTTCAGCGGCTGCGGCCGTGGCCCCCGGAGGCATCCTCCTCTCTTGGAGGAGGAGGAGGAAGAAGAAGAAGAAGGAGGAGGCACGGCCATGGTCATGGTCATGGCAGCCTATGATTGCTCACCGACGCTGTTAGCTGCTTGTGCCAAAGCGTTGCGATGGAGTGCGCGAGGTTTTATAGAGAGGAAGAGATCGAGAGATGGCATGCAAGGAAGAAGCAAGGACGACGCGCGTGGTGTGAGTACAGCTTACAATGTCAAATGTCGCCGGTCAAGTACGGCAGATGACTGTGGACTTTCGCTCGCGCGCGAATGGTCAGACGTTCCATTGGAGGGGTTAGCGAAGGTAGGTTAGAAGTGGTTAGCGATTATTGCTCTCTCTCTCTCCCTCTCCCTTTCGGCTGGCTGACGCTGACCAATCGATTAATCAACTTATCAAAGCGTTGCCTGTATGTGTATTTGCCGGGGGGAATAGGGTTGCAACGCCAAACAAGAGCTTTTACAGGGTATTCACATTGGCTTTACAGTTTGCATGACACTTGACCACAAAAGTGCGCACGATTCATGGGAAAGCCTCCTAACCCTTTGGAACCTTGAATGCATTTCGTATTTGTTGACTGGATTTTCTTCCTCAAACATGCCACCTCATTCACAAGTGAAACCTTTATTATGTCACCAATTGAGATTCAGCAAGATGACAGGTATATATCTTTAGGCAGTTTATTGGGCTTGCGCTGCATGCGTTTGAAAAATCGGTTCAGCCGCATTGGATGAATGCTTCAGTTGCTTTTCAAGCATCCGAGTTGGCCTTGAGGCGTCAAGGTCATAAGCTCTATTATGGGTTGCTTGACCATGCTGACTTTCATAATATTTCATTCTTCAGCTAAGCTAGGTTTGTCATCCCCTTAATAAAACTCCCTTCTGACCCAGCTGGTACAATAATGTCGGCACATTTGGCTTGCTTGAATTAAGTTGTTTTGCCGTCACGACTGCATAACCGTAGCTTCTGACTTTCTGCATGAGTGTGTCAAATTTGCACAAAAATAGTATATACATCTCATATATATGTTTTCTGTGACTGAATCTCAGAGCCAGGTCTCCATGGATTTATTCAAATAAAAACAGCATAACTGATTGGTGCTAAAGATTGTTGGAACAGGATACTAACAAAATTTTTGGGGCAATTTTCTCTTCTATTATTCTTTCTTTCTTGCTTGCAAAACTCAATCCTACATTTGAATTTATGGTCAATCTACAACCCTAAAAAACAGAATAGGATTCAACAATCTAAATAGGAAAACGACATTCTCCTTGTTTAATTCGGATTGGACTCCTTACAAAATTAAATCTAACATCCACCCCCTTAATTTTGTAACATTAACCGGTCCTACCTCTAATTTGTTGAGACAATCGGTCTCAACTACGATTTACCCAACCTTTACTTGGCACAGGACTGTGAACGCATCTCCAAGAAGTTCCGCATTCTTCATTCTAGCCATACTACCGGTGACGCATCTCGCCGACGATTATGACATTTTGCCTTAGCTCCAATTGTCTTTTCACCTATAACCCAACTTGATGGTGATATGCAGATTCGTATTAGAGTATACCAGCTTCAATTGTCTTTTCACCGGTAGCCCAACTTAACGATGACACGTAAACTTCTCTCTTGTTACAAGATTAACTCTTAACATTTTTCACTCTCTCCTCTTTGTGCTTTGCTGTCATGTGGTGTGGCCTCGTCTTCACGCCTTGCAGGTCCAGCCACTTGAGCATGCAGTGGCAGGTGGTCTCTCCAGTTGAACATCCCGAGCAGCCACTTTAGCTATTTGTGTAATGTAAATGATACAAACTCTTTTTTTTAATCTAAATCGTTATAATCTAGATCATGTATTGTGCAATACACAAATTCTTTCTTTTTAATCTAGACCGTTATAATCTGGACCCACCACAATCAATAGTGTAGATCTTTCTTTTTTCCTCCGATTAATGTGAGAATTTCTAGCCTTGAGAGCAAACGCGATGACTTCTTTTGTCTCTACTTTAATATTATAATAGATCTATGAGAAATAGTATAAACTCTATGGGATGATAAACTTGAATCCCATGTTGCAAATGAGGCCGGATCAGTTGATTTGTACTCCCTTCGTTCTTTCTCAAGTGAAAACTTTAGAATCTGTGCCGTCAAACTTTTAAAAATTTGATCACTAATATATTTATAAGCTCTTTTACAGTATACTAAATTGAATATAACTAAAGTACTTATACTTCATCTGGTAGTAGAGTAGTAGAAACACTTTTAACAAATCAACAGTTAGATATGATTTCTACTACACATTATATACTACCAGTATAATGCACTATAAAATTTCTCATATTTAAAACTACCTAGATTGGTTATATGAAAACTACGTCATCAGATTTATCGTTAAAAATATTTTTATAATATTATAAATTTTATTAGTACATAATAAAATAAAGTTACATCCGTACACCTTAAAAAATAAACAACGTCACTTAGAAAGTAACGGAGGAAGTAATACTTTTTATACGGCCAATCTAGCTAGAATTCCACTTGAGCGTTGGATCTGAAACGAACAGCTAGCTGATGATAGGTGAGAACCGTGAGATGACCAAACCCCTTTGACAAATGACAATGGCTTACTTTTGCGACCGGAAGAAGGCCGACTTTCGAGTTTTGACTACGGGCAACGTTCTAGGTACTGTTGAAGCAGCTCAAGAGAGATGGTCAAATAACACATACGATCGAGACGACAAGAGCTCTTAATTACTGTTAGCCTCGACGTTTCTTAACCGAAAAAGAGAGATGAGAGTAGTAGAATCAAACAACTTCTGCATGGGAAGACCGTGTACTAGGACGTTTTGAATTAAGAAGTCAAACAACTTCTGCATGGGAAATGTCTGTTATTTTCACAATAGTATCTTTTTGCATCATCTCATTGCTTGTTCAGAGTAGTAGTACATTAATTAGGCTGCAAATTAAGACGGCGTCGACAACCCAGGGCATAGTGCCTGGAATTCAAAGCTGTTGAATTTGGATTGCCATGAGAGAATTCATACACTGCGAACTTACGTACTGTAGGTTTGACCTAGCTAAATTTTGACGTTTCCAGTTCAATTTAATGTGTGGGCGTTTGATTGAAAATGATGCCAATGAGCCTAGGGGACAAAATTGAACGAAATCTCTCTTTCATCTTGGTTTTAGCCATATGAAACCCGGTCAGTGATGAGCTGACCGACAAATACACAATAATCCAGGGTCAATTGCGAACTACTACTTATAGTTCTAAACTTTTGTAGAATTCTTGTCAAGGAATTTTTTCTAGATTCCTATTGCTTTAGGCTCCTTTGATCTCAAGTGGTGCCCAATATTGCCTTAGGGCAGTTTGGAACGCGGGAATTTTTCTAGATTCCTATGAAAATTTAACAGTTTCAGATAAAATTCATGCGAAATTTACATGACCTCGCTCAGCCCTACAGACTCCCGTGGAAGTGGGACAAATATAAATGCAAAACTGGACAAGTGTTCTGTAACCATGCAAAGCATGCAAACTGCTGTGCGTGCGAAATTTCAATACACTCTCATTTAAAATTTACGATTTGGCATGCTGTCTGCATCCTAGCTCCTTAATTTGTTCATATATATTTACCAAACATAATTTAATTAGTACCTGGCAGCAACTGCTCCTGATTAAGGCCATGTTTGGATCCCTGGACTAATTGTTAGTTGGCTAAAAATTAGTCCTAGTCTATCCAAACAGGAAGACTAATAGGTGGGCTAATTTTTAGTCAACCTCTTAGCTAACAATTAGTCCATTAGTTGGTGGGGAGGAGCTAATTTGGGCTAATAGCATGTAACACGTTGGGAAAAGCCTGAAATACCCTCGCGCTGGCCTTATCCTCATTTTCTCACCCATTATGAGGGGCAGAAATGACTTTTCTAAGAAATTAGTCCAACCATTAGTCATGTATCCAAACAGCTCTGGACTAATTTTAGATGGACTAATTATTAGCTGGCTAACAATTAGCTCTAGCCATTAGCCAGCTAACAATTAGTTTTAGTCCATCCAAACATGGCCTAACTTCTGACTAGAACAAGGGACTGAGCACCTCGATGGACTGCACGGTTTCGTAGGCAGCGGCGTGTGAAACTTGGTATAGATCTGAGAAAGATTGGATCGCTAGCGCCTGAAATCATCTGTGCCAAGTTGCTTTTATATTGCCGGATACTTGCCGGATAAGAAGCAGTACAAGATCTACAAGATTACATGCCGAAAAGATTATACACGGTGACCTGCTGAATGGAGGGGCAATCCGAAGCAATGCATCTAATGGGGGCATATCCATTTTTTTGTGACTTCTAGCATATGACGAATTTAATCATGAAATTTTATACGTAGATGGGGTAAGTTGAGATGTACATCATGATTTTTTTCAGAATTTTTTGAAACATTTTTTAGTTGGATTCCACGGTGATTGCACCAAACTTTTGATTGCACTGGATATGCTGTTACCTTTTAATTAGGAACTTGCGATTTAACATGATATATCATACTATAAAGTTCATTAGTTATCTGAAGGGTAGCATCGATTTTTTTTTTCTAGTGCGTTTGGTGGCTGACATTGTTAGATGTTCCGTAGTTCTGGTTGCGTTGTTCGTAGGACGGTTCCCAGCTTTGATGAATTCCTCCCAAATGTTACTCTTAGATTTCTTGTATGGGCATCATTTGCTGAGCAATGAGGCGAATATAATATCATGTTTTTTATCCAGACAATCTGAATTGTGCGACAATGTGGCAGCAGATAGCAGTGTTTGCATAAGAAAGGATTGCATAAGAAAGGAAACCCTGGTCAAATAATATCAGAGTAAGGTCCCGTTTGGTACGGTTCCAGATTCTAGTAGAAACGGAAACGGTTCTAGATTCTTGGTAGAAACGTTTCAGGTAGAATCAGAATCACTTTCTGCAAACCGTTTGGTACGGTTCCAGATTCTAGTAGAAACGGGGTTGAGGGTGATTCAGCCACGGCGTGGAAAAAAAAAAAGAAACGTTCCGAGGAGAATCGTTCCGAGCTTTAGCTCGTTTGGCTGGGTTTCTCCCAGATTCTAGTAGAAACAGCTCGGTTCCAAATTGCCAAACGGGGCCTAAATGCCTCGTACTCATAGCTCTCAAGATTAAAAATATAAAAGTGTAGATAAACTTATTAGTTTTGTACCATACATTAAAAAATATATGTTTTAGTAGCTCAGGGATGAATTTGATCTGGTCCAACCGCAATTGACTTGTTCAAGACTTACTGCAATCCATCCTCTTCGGGGCCTCATATGTTGAGGACGGCCCAATTGAGCAGGCACAATGAAGTCGTCTTTTCGGCCGACTAACTCTTAGCGCGCTTGAGCCCACCGAATAGTTTGATACCGATAATGGTTCAAAATCGGCAGTATGACGCGATTATCGACTGGTTTTGGAAGAAAATCGGCAGAGTGAAGGAAAAGTGAAAAAAATTGCGGAAAATTGAAAAAAAAAAATGGAAAAATTGCGGGAAAAATTGCAAAAAGTTTTGGCATGACTTTTACTATATTTTTAAACAATCTTAAGCTGTAAAGTGCATTCGGGGGTTCAAGACGACGCTGCATGAAGTTGAACAGAACATGTTAGTACAAGTACGCAGCGTATGTGCAAGTACAAGGTGTTTTGTTCCAAAGAAGAATGTATATCAGTGTTTATCTCGCGTCATAATGGAAATAACACATCTTACAATTAATTAGAAGGAAATGCTACTAGGCTTAAAGAATACTACATTGATTAGGGTTCATTACAGCTTGTGGCAGCGTGTTGTATATGATCTGAGGAAAATATAAGGTTTTGATCTTGTATTCAACCATACTTTTATTTATTTATATATATATATATTTCTAGTAAAGCATAGCTTGGTTAGTAGGAGACAACATAATCCAATTAAATTTGCTCAGAAGCGATTAAGATAGTTGGCGTATCAGAACTCAGAAGCCTAAACGCCCAAGTGGAATTCTTTTACCGATGGAGCCAGAGCTAGCAGAACTTACAGAACTTTTGTTGCACTGATAATCGCCAAATCTTAGCCGAAAATCAATGCAAATAGCTGGAAAATTGATCTGTCACTACCAATAATCAAAAGTTCACCAAAAAAAATCGAGCTACAGTGTGATAATTGATGCTCACCACTCGATAATCGATGCTCACCACTCGATAATCGAGCTCACGGTGACAAAAAACACTCTGTCGACAGCGGATCTGGCCGGAGTCAGCGTCGAGGAGTTCAGGAAGGGGCAAAAACACCGTTTGAAGGGGATTTCCCTATCGAAGAGGCCAGGTGGGGACATTAAATACATGCCAAATGTTTAGTGGGTCAGAACTGTGCAGCATGTACTGTTGCATGTTTTGCTGTTTTCAATTTTGTAAGTTCGTAATTTGGTCTAAAACGTCTCCCAAATTTGATTTTTTTTAAATAAAATCTTCTCCAATATCTCAAAGCTATTAATACTAATTTTAGGGAACTTCTAGATATTTTTTTTCCCAAATTTCATGAATTTTTTGAATTTGAACGGTTTTAAATTTACCGACTGGTACCAATTTTCGTGACGGCTCGATATGTGTGATAATCACGATAATTATCGTTGATAATTTCAACCCTACTCTCAACTAGGGCCAGCAAAAAAAAACTTATAAGGTTTCGAATCAAAATTATTTCAATTACAATAGTTAATGCGTTCAAGATTGAAATGAGTTTATTTCGAGCGAAAAAGGTTAATGAGGCACGATTTGATAGTGACTCGTTAACTCAACTTCAAAATTACTATTTAAATAATACATAACAATAATTTTATATTAAATTAGGTTAGTTTCGAAAGAATATCGATAATAGTTTTAAAGTTCTATAGCCAATCTTACTGCCAGCCACGGGGCACACTACCTATTAGTTGTGACAAGCGTGGGAGTTCATAGGAGGTGAGGTGACCGTAGAGTGAGTTTCTATTTTTCTTGGGGGGGGGTGGACATTTTTTCCTTGAAGGGTAGCAATGGGGTTGACATCGGAATCACCCGTTCAACTCATGCCCTTGTCTATCGCGTCTACATATGCTCGGCTCCACCGTGAGATCGATAGAGTTTTTCTATTTTTCTATTTTTCTATATATATATATATATATGTATATATATATATATATGGGGAGATATCTAGTGCAAACCCCATTTACCGTGAAAACTCCGTGAAATCCACGTGTAAAAGTTTTGAAAAATTATCAAAAAATTATCATACGTAGGGGAGATGAGGTTCTACAACCCTGTAAAATTTGAAGACCAAACTCAATTGCATTTGAAAGATATAAAAAAGACAAATTCAATATGAATAGTGACTTTTCACTATTTAGCATTATTCATTTTGCAATTTGTCTTTTTCATATATTTCAAATACAATTGAGTTTGGTCTTCAAATTTCACAGGGTTGTAGAACCTCACCTCCTCTACGTATGGTAATTTTTTGAGAATTTTTCAAAACATTTATACGTGTGTTTCACGAAGTTTTCACGGTAAGGAGGGTTTTCACTGGATATGTTGCCTATATATATAGGAAACCTTTTCTGTACTCTTGGGAGTACGTACTCCCACATCCAGTATTCCACTTAAACGAATGTGTTATACTCTTTTATCACTTTCAGTATACTCCAATAATAATTCTAAGATACTACGATGCGACATTGTTGAAAAAAAATTCATCGAAGCCATTTATTTCTAGGTATATACCGGTTTTCATGTATAAAAAAAGTATATAAACAAATTATGCTATAAAGTGTGGGTTTTGATAAAATTTTTCATGAAACTCACTTTGGAGTATCTTATAATTAGTATTAGAGTATACTCAAAAGGATAAAGAAATATAATAACATCATTTATGCAGTATATTGAGAGTGGGAGTTCATACTCCCAGGAGTATGCAACCTCTCTCTCTCTCTCTCTATATATATATATATAGTACAATTACCTAGGACACCATGGTGCCTGGGCACCATGATCCAAAACGGGTATTTTCCATATGTATTTGTATGCGAAAAAATTTGAAATTTTTAGGATGTTGAGTTCAACCAGTTTACTAACTAGTTCAAACAAGTTTGAACCGAAATTCAAACTAAAGTTTCCTTTTTTTATGATAGTTTGATTGTAGGTATGTGTTGATCATACATATAAATCAGCAAAGTATGTAATCTAAATTCGTTCAAATCTTCAAATTCGAGTATATTTTTTCAAAGGTATGTGTTTCATTTGAATTTTTATAGATGGGTATATACCTTAAAACTGAAAGTTTTGAAAAATATATCCGAATTTGGCTTGAATTAACGCATTTAAAATCATGGTGCCCAGGCACCATGGTGTCCCATTCCGTCATCCTATATATATATATATATATCTCTACTATTCTAAATCACCAGTTGGTGGCAGTGGTGCATTCTACCTTCCCGCTCTTCAGTCATTTTGAAATGAAACAAACACACTTAATTGCCTTGGTAATTGACGCAAGAAACAAAGCTTAGCGTGCATTCTACCTTCCCGCTCTCCAGTCATTTTGAAATGAAAGAAACACACTTAATTGCCTTGGTAATTGACGCAAGAAACAAAGCTTAGCCTTGGTAAATTGCCCAGCTTAATTAGCCAGCTTTCACATTAAAACAAAGAAGACGCAACTTCCTCGCCAGGAACATTTTGAAAAAAATTTCAATAGTGCCAGGAACAAGAAACTAAGCGTCATATACATATCTCTATCTCTACTCTCTACTATATATAAAGTGACAATGGCGGTTCTACTCAATAGTTTCTACTCAATAGTCTCTACTATTCTAAAGCAGCACTTGGTGGCAGTGGTCCGTTCTTCCCACGTTATTAATTGCCGCTTAATTGCCCTGCTTAATTGCCCTACGCAACAAATGAAGCGTTGCTTTAATTAGTCAGCTTTCGCAAGAAACGAAGCGTTAAAGATAGATGTTTGATCTTGTGAAATAAATTTTTTTTTATTTTTTAATCTTTATTTTTCGTTATCAATTTTGTTTTTCTTAGCACTGCACGCGCTTGTATCTATTATATATATATATATATATATATATATATATATATATATATATATATATATATATATATATATATATATATATATATATGGATGTCACATTTGTTTGTTGATATATTATTTTTTATTTGATATTTTTTAGTAAGATCTATATATTACCATGTAATTTTTTTCAAGCAATAAAGATTCGTTGAGCCATGCAGACTCCTGTTGAAATGGGCCAAATAAATGGATATCCAAGTAGATAACTCGGCCCTGAATTGATTGGGAAACAGAGATCTACACCGTCCGATTTGGCGCCCAGCACCCCGATCCGCATCCCGCGCCGTCTGGGCTCCCGCCTCACCGCCACCCTTCCTAGCCCACTGACAACCAGTCCCACACAGAGACCGGGCCCACACGTCAGTGACACAAATCCGCACCGCAGGGCCCACCTCATGGGTTCCGTTCCATCCTCCCTCTCCGCCTCTCCGATCCAACCGACCAACCGCCCGCCTCCTCGCGGCCCCTCCACCGCTCGTCTCCAATGCCACCGCGGCCGCCGTCAGCGTAGGGTCTCCCGGCGATGGGCAACAACTGCGTCGGCCCCAACGCCGCCGGCCGCAACGGTTTTTTCGCCAACGTCACCCTCTGGCGCCCCGCGCAACCCGCCCCTGCGCCTCCCGCCGCCCTACCGCCGCCCTCCTCTCCTCGCTCCGACCAAGCGCCCGAGCCCGTCACCATCCCCGCCTCCGAGCACTCCTCCAACCACTCCTCCCGCTCCGCCGACCAGCCGCGCCCCAGCAACGAGCAGCAGGCACAGGCCCCCCCTCCGACGAAGAAGCCCGCGCCCAAGGTCAAGCGCGTCCAGAGCGCCGGCCTCCTCGCCGACTCCGTCCTCAAGCGCGACGTCAACACTGCCCGGCTCAAGGACCTCTACACCATCGGCAAGAAGCTGGGGCAGGGCCAGTTCGGCACCACCTACCTCTGCGTCGAGAAGGCCACCGGCCGGGAGTTCGCGTGCAAGTCCATCGCCAAGCGGAAGCTGCTCACGGAGGAGGACGTCGAGGACGTGCGCCGCGAGATCCAGATCATGCACCACCTCGCGGGACACCCCAACGTCGTGTCCATCGTCGGCGCCTACGAGGACGCTGTCGCCGTGCAGCTCGTCATGGAGCTCTGCGCCGGCGGGGAGCTGTTCGACAGGATCATCCAGAGGGGGCACTACTCCGAGAAGGCCGCCGCGCAGCTGGCGCGGGTGATCGTCGGCGTCGTCGAGGCGTGCCACTCTCTCAGCGTGATGCATAGGGATCTCAAGCCGGAGAATTTCCTGTTCGTCAACCAGAAGGAGGACTCGCCGCTCAAGGCCATCGATTTCGGCCTCTCCATCTTCTTCAAGCCAGGTCTGGTCTCTAACAATACAAAGCCGTACGTGTAGTTTGCGATATAGTTTTGGTAATGTGGCTTAGTGGAATTAGTAATCGAGTTAGCAAGTTAGTTATCATATGGTGATTGCAAGTTTTTGCAACATGGGGGGTTGCATACGTGATGATACCACTGGTTATACGGTGCGTGCAAGCAGGCAACCATGCCATGTGGCGATAGCAAAGGTGTATACCGAGATACACACCAATACATGTCAAAGAAAATGCACTATATATTTACTTCCAAAGGGTCATGGATGCATCAGTTCCACCAAATTATTCTGATTGTGCACCTGATACCACAGCTTTGCTACGGCCACTATGTCAAATCCTAAACAATTTAATTGATGCCACTTATGTTGCTGAACTATATCAACTAATAGTCAACGTTGGAGATTAATGTTGCCGTTGGTTCAAATTCTAGCTCAAGCATTATGCATGGTTTGGTCCTAGGCATTGCTCCAAAAGTTAAGGTTTCTTGAAGTGCCAGAAAACTTTCATGGCCTTGGTATTATCATCGAGTATTTTTATATGAATTTGAGTAAGATGTGCGCAAAGTTGAGAGTTTAAGTAGATCAGCGCCCATGATGACTTACTCCTGGATGGTTAAGGCCAAGTTTTTATATGTGAACGCAGTAGATTTTGTCTATGTGTTGGCTCAAAATGACAGTCTTAAACGAGCTACAGAGAACCAACCATGTGAAGCATTATGCTCTTGCCCTCCTTTGCCATGTAATTGTAATACCATACTTCTGATGCCATCTGAATTAATATACTTGCCTTTGCAGGGGAGACATTTACGGATGTTGTTGGAAGCCCATACTATGTCGCACCCGAGGTTCTGCTTAAACACTATGGTCGTGAGGTTGACGTCTGGAGTGCTGGTGTAATAATCTATATCTTGTTGAGTGGGGTCCCTCCGTTCTGGGATGGTGAGGTCATATGTATCCTATTCAGTGAAATGTCGAATTGCCCTTTTGTGCAACGTTTGCAGTTTTCATTCAATTGATTTGTTTCTTTTGGCTTGTTGAGCAGAAAGTGAACAAGGGATATTTGAACAAGTTTTGAAAGGTGATCTGGACTTTTCATCTGAGCCATGGCCTAGTATCTCAGAGAGTGCAAAGGATTTGGTCAGGAAAATGCTTATTCGTGATCCAAAAAAGAGATTGACTGCCCATGAAGCCCTATGTGAGTAGTATGGGAGCGTAAATATGAGCTACTAAACAATTTATCACTAGTCATCTAGCTTCACTTTTAACACAATAATCCTTTAATGACACATCTTTTTGCTAGGTCACCCTTGGGTTTGTGTTGATGGAGTTGCTCCTGACAAGCCTCTTGATTCTGCTGTCCTAAGTCGGTTAAAACAGTTTTCTGCAATGAACAAACTAAAGAAAATGGCCCTCAGGGTGAGCACTGATATAAATATTGTAATTGGTGTTACATAGGCTGTTTACATGTTGATGTTTTATTTTGAACTGGCATGTGCTTGTAGGTTATTGCTGAGAGTTTATCTGAAGAAGAAATTGCAGGATTGAAAGAAATGTTCAAAATGCTAGACACTGACAACAGCGGTCATATCACATTGGAGGAGCTAAAAACTGGCTTGCAGCGAGTTGGCGCTACTTTGATGGACTCAGAAATTAATGCTCTAATGGAAGCAGTAAGTATTCTGTGACGAACAGAAATTTGCTCCTCAATTGTATAGAAATTGTTCAACAGAAATTTGTTCCTTTTTGTTATTGTGGCTTGCATCTTCAATTGAGATTAACAAAATTTCCGTTCCCTCTAAGTTCAACAAAACTTTCGACATTTTTACCAGTAAATTCCTGCAGACTCCCCTTGATCTCACTTGCAATATGTTGACGATGAAATATGTGATACATGTATTATAATTTCTCTGAACTTGCTTTATTTCGGGATATATTTGAATTAGCTTCTACCATATTTGGTATTTTGGCTTAGAGAAAAAGAGCATGTTGTGAGGACTGAGGATTAACTGCATTACCAAATATGTAAATGTTTTGGCAAGTGTGTAGGGGAGTAGTAGTGCTTTACTTTTATGATGATTATCCTTTGGATTTGTGGACTTAGCTTAAAATGAAGCTCACTTCATGAAAATATCAGGCGGATATTGACAACAGTGGCACAATTGATTATGGGGAGTTCATTGCCGCAACTTTGCATATAAACAAAGTTGAGAAGGAGGATAAACTCTTTTCAGCTTTCTCATACTTTGATAAAGATGGCAGTGGTTACATTACTCAAGATGAGCTCCAAAAGGCATGTGAGGAATTTGGTATAGGAGATACACGTATTGAGGATATTATCGGAGACATTGATCAGGACAATGTAAGTTGATTCACTATTTATGATGAAATTGGCAACAAAAAAAAAAAAATTCTCATATATCCAACATATCTTTTCAGGATGGACGGATCGACTACAATGAGTTTGTCGAGATGATGCAGAAGGGAAATAATCCATTGGGTAGAAAGGGACAGCAAAGTAACGCGAACTTTGGTCTTGGTGAAGCACTGAAACTTCGGTAAAGGAAGGTAACCGAATAACCGATGCGTGTTTTCCCTACTTTGTTTTTCCTACTAGGAGTTGAAATCGTATGATCTTCAGTTGCCTTACCGGGGATCAGATTATTTGTTTCAGTCTTTGATCAGTTCTTCATCGATCCTATGATTTGAGGAATTCATATGACAGATATTGTAGCATCTATTTGGTCTTTTAAATTTTATTGCCATGTGGGAAACCCCACAATCCAAACTAGTTTATGTTGGAAGATAAAAAATGTCACAAGACGGGGACCCGCGAGCAGAATTGGAACGAAGGGAGTAGTGGTGAGAGGGAGGAGGGCGCGCCCTAGCCCACCGGCGGCGCGACGAGGCAGCCGTGACGCCTGTCGCGCGGCAAGGTGGCTATGACGGTAAGTCTCAGAGGGGGAGGAACACAGGAGTTGAGGCAATTTTCTCATATATCCCAAAGGTAAAAGCTTAGCCCTCTTAAATAGAGAGAGCTCCTAACAAGTAAGGTAATAACTATTATATGGAAGGAAATATCTTAACAAACAAGGAAACTAATAGATTGATTCCAACTAACTCTGATTGCAATCAGTTTATTCCTTGCCGTGGCTCTAAACCGGATTCCCCTGAAGATCAGGGCTGGATTTCTTCTTGCGTCTGCCATATTTAAGGCCCCACATGACATCTCTCCCCTCCTCCTCAAAAAGCTTGTCCTCAAGCTTGAAATCGGGGTACATGTGGCGAAACTTGTCGAGCGGTTCCCAGGAAGTGGAGGCAGATGGCAACCCATCCCATTGGACCAAGAGCTCATGCTGACCGCGTGCTAGCCGTGCCCGCAGGACCTTGGATGGAGCTGGACATGCCCGTCCATGCATAATGGGTGGAAGCGCTGGAGGTGCTGTTGGTGGGTCCCCCACAAATGGTTTGAGGAGGCCAACATGAAAAACGTCGTGGATCCTGGCACGAGGAGGGAGTTGAAGCTTGTATGCCACCGAACCAATACGATGGTCGACCTTGTAGGGCCCATAGTAGCGAGGCGCGAGTTTGCCATGACCCTGGGAAGTAATGGCCGATGCTTGACGATGAAGGAGGCGGAGCCAGACCCAGTCACCGGGAGCAAACTCCAAGTCACGGCGGCCTTTGTCGGCTTGGGTCTTGTAGTGTTGTTGGGCTTGCAGTAGACGTCCATGTATTTCTGTAAGAAATTCATTGCGATCCGTGAGGAGGCTATCCACCGCCGGCAAATTTGAATCACCCGGGTTGTATTGCCGCCATGAGGGGGGGTCGCGACCATACACCACACGAAATGGCGATGTCTGGAGCGAAGCTTGGAAGCTGGTGTTGTAGCAAAACTCGGCCCAGGGTAACCAGCGCAGCCATTGTCGTGGACGATCCCCAGTTAGGCAGCGAAGGTACATGATGATGATTTTGTTGACCACTTCAGATTGACCATCGGACTGGGGGTGGAAGGCAGAGCTGAAACAGAGTTTGACACCAACCAAACGGAATAGTTCGGTCCAAAAATTGCTAGTAAAAACCGGATCACGGTCACTAACAATGGAAGTAGGAATCCCATGAAGGCGAATCACTTCGTCGAAGAAAACCCGGGCCACTGAATGTGCCGTATAGGGGTGGCTGAGTGGCAGAAAATGTGCGGATTTGGAGAAACGGTCGACGACGGTGAGGATGACCGTCTTGCCACCAATTCTTGGAAGCCCTTCAACGAAGTCCATGGCGATATCAGACCAAACTGCCGATGGAAGCTGCAGAGGCTGGAGGAGGCCGGCCGGGTGGAGCTGTTCGCCTTTATTGCGTTGGCAGACAGTGCAGGACCGAACAAAGTCTTGGACCAAGGTGCGGCCCTTGGGGATATGAAAGTCAGCTCGCAGGCGGTGAAGTGTCTTCTGGACTCCTTCATGACCTGCTTGATGTGCGGCAGCCAAGATCTCTGGTAAGAAAGAAGAGGTTGGGGAGATGAAAATGCGATTGCGGAAGACGATGAGGTCATCCACAATGCTCCAAGGGCCCTGCTGTTGGTGCGTACGAATCTTGTCCCGTAAATCCCGAAGGGTTGTATCCTGTTCTATTTCTTGGCGAAGTCCATCAAAGAGGGCAAAGTGAGGACTGGAGATGGCACAACTGATGGCTGCTGGTTCTGTGTCCCGGCGGGAGAGAGCATCTGCGACAATATTGGATTTGCCGGGCCGGTAGTCAACAGTGAAATCATACCCCAATAATTTACTGACCCAATGATGCTGTGGGATGGTTGATAAGCGTTGATCCAACAAGAATTTTAAGCTGTAGTGATCTGTCCGGATCAAGAATGGGCGGCCCTGCAGGTATGGTCGCCAAAAACGCACTGCTTGCACAAGACCAATCAATTCCCGTTCGTATGCCGGTAGGGAAGCGTACCGAGGAACCATTGGCCGACTGAAGAAAGCAATAGCACCGGTGCCCTGGTGAAGGACGGCGCCAATGCCATGACCCGAGGCATCGCACTCGACGGTGAAGGCGACATTAAAATCCGGAAGTTGCAAGATTGGTGCGGACATCAGTGCGGACTTCAAAGTGGAGAATGCAGTGGTTGCTTCATCGGACCATTTGAAAGCTTCCTTCTTGAGCAGCTTGGTGAGCGGGGCGGCTAAGTCACCAAAGCCACGAATGAATTTGCGATAATATCCGGCAAGGCCAAGGAATCCACGGACCGCTCGGACAGAACGGGGAGTAGGCCAATCTTGTACAGCTGCCACCTTCTGGGCATCCATAGCAACCCCTACGGCTGAAATGATGTGGCCGAGATAAGCCACAGATGGTTCCCCGAAAGAACATTTGGAGCGTTTCAAGAATAACCGGTGGTGCTGGAGGGCTTGGAATACAGTCCGAATGTGGCGCAGATGCTCCGACCATGAGGAGCTATAGATCAGAATATCATCAAAAAACACGAGAACAAATCGGCGGAGAAAAGGGCGGAGCACCTCATTCATAAGGGCTTGAAAAGTGGCCGGTGCATTGGTTAAGCCAAACGGCATGATCAAGAATTCAAAAAGGCCCTGATGTGTGCGAAAAGCCGTCTTCTCGATATCAGCTGGGTGCATTAACACTTGATGATAACCGGAGCGGAGATCGAGCTTGGTGAAGAATTTGGCTCCACGAAGCTCGTCAAGAAGCTCATCCACCACGGGAATGGGAAACTTGTCTTTGATGGTGCGGTCATTGAGGGCTCGATAGTCGACACAAAACCGCCAAGATCCGTCAGATTTTTTGACAAGCAAGACTGGTGCCGAGAACGCCGAGCAGCTTTTGCGGATCACACCTTGCTGTAACATCATGGTGCATTGTTTCTCCAGCTCATCTTTTTGCAAGTGAGCGTACCGATATGGCCGCACTGCGATGGCGTCGGTGCCTGGCTTCAAGTGAATGCGATGGTACCTCTCACGAACAGGAGGCAGGCCGAATGGTTCAGCAAATAAAGCTTGAAAATCATCCAACAAGGTCTGCAGCAGCTCCTGTCCGGTGCATGCCTGGAGGGCGGTCGTGGGCGAGGAGTTGTGCACTCCAGACCAAATGATATGATGCCCTGCATGACTGAAAGACATGGTCATATGAGTGAAGTCCCAGACAATTGGACCAAGGGTACCAAGCCATTGAACGCCCAGGATGATGTCGAAATCATCCAGAGGAAGGACGTAACAGTCCAAAGCAAAGTGGACGCCATCGATTGCGAGTTGCAGATTACGACAAACTCCGGGGCTGGAGATGCGATCACCGTTAGCAACCAGGACCTGGAGACTGGAACACGGACGAAGAGGAACCCCGGCGGTCTTCGCGACGCGATCGGTGATGAAATTGTGTGTGGAGCCTGAATCCAAGAGGGCCACGAAAGAATGGCCAGCGATAGTCACTGGAAGGCGCATGGTCTGGCCCGACCGAGATGTGATTCCTGTGAGGGCGGCCAAAGAGATGGCCGGTTCAGTGGGCGCCTCGGGTTCTAACTCATCAAGGACGTCCAGTACTTCCAGGACAAAGAGCTTCTTGCATCTGCGGCCGGCCGTGAATTTTTCGTCGCAATGATAGCAGAGACCCAACGTGCGGCGGCGATCCATCTCAGCGGGAGATAATGTGCGTCGTGGCAACATAGGGCGGGAATTGGGATTTGCCGTAGAGTCTTCGGTCGGACTGCCTACGGACAAAGCCGTGGATCCTCCTGGAACGGACGCCGGCGGGGGGCGCCAAGGTCGGCGATAAGGCGCAGCCTGGGACGAGCTTGTCAAGAATCGGCGCTCATAGGCACGAGCGAGACTCATAGCAGATTCCAAAGTCAACGGAGCTTGGAGCTCGACGTCGGTTTGGAGAGGATTCCCTAATCCGGCAGTAAATAATTGAACCTGTTGATGTTCTGAGAGGGGATCAGTGCGACACAATAATGCCAAAAATTGTTCCGAGAAGTCAGACACGGAACCCGTACGGCGCAACGCGACTAATTCGCCCAAGGAATTAGAACGCAGCGGTGGACCGAATCGAGTATTGACGAGCTCGACGAAGTGGCGCCAGGAAGGGGTACCCATATCGCGCTCCAGACGATGATACCACAATTGCGCGTTACCAAGCATGTGAAAAGAGGCCAACCAAACTTTGTCTTCTTCCATGGTGCGCTGGCCGCGGAAGAATTGGTCGCAACGATTGAGCCAAGGCAGAGGATCCTCTTTCTCGTCGAAGGTAGGGAAATTGAGTTTGTAAAAACGAGGGGCACCGCCGCGATCCGGTTGGAGGTGTGCTGGTGGATCACGGTGGTGGTGCTCGGTTCCCGGTTCACGCCGAACCGCAGTCCCGAGCAGAGCAGCCCCCAGTGGTCGCTGATCCTCCTGTCGTGGTAATCCGGGCGGCGTCGGTAAGATGCCGCCTTGATGTGGAAGCAGGGGTTCATGGAGGTTGCTGCCCTGTCCATCCGCCTGCTCCAGTCGAGCAATGGCGATGTGGTGCGCCCTTTGCTGGTTGTCGATGTCCCGAACAGAGTTGGCAAGGGAATCCATCTTTGCATGAAGGATCGCCTTGTCAGCCGTCAGTTGCTGAAGAATATCATCCAACTTCGCCAGAAGAGGGTTGGTGGGATCCTCGCTGGACATGGTTGGCGAAACAGCGGAAGAATCTGATACCAAGTTGTCACAAGACGGGGACCCGCGAGCGAGTGGAACGAAGGGAGTAGTGGTGAGAGGGAGGAGGGCGCGCCCTAGCCCACCGGCGGCGCGACGAGGCAGCCGTGACGCCTGTCGCGCGGCAAGGTGGCTATGACGGTAAGTCTCAGAGGGGGAGGAACACAGGAGTTGAGGCAATTTTCTCATATATCCCAAAGGTAAAAGCTTAGCCCTCTTAAATAGAGAGAGCTCCTAACAAGTAAGGTAATAACTATTATATGGAAGGAAATATCTTAACAAACAAGGAAACTAATAGATTGATTCCAACTAACTCTGATTGCAATCAATTTATTCCTTGCCGTGGCTCTAAACCGGATTCCCCTGAAGATCAGGGCTGGATTTCTTCTTGCGTCTGCCATATTTAAGGCCCCACATGACAAAAAAATTAGGGAGGTGATTCTATGCTCTCCCAAATAGCGAGTTGCACAAGTATTAAAGCAACAATCAAGGGTGGATTGATGCTACTTACCCTTCTGTTGGTGCTTTAAGATTTGTGCATCGGTTGTGGCATTTGTGAATTTTAAAACAGAAATCCCTACATAATCATACGCTGAACTGTGCACTTCCAGATTAGCAGTGAGGTCTTTTACAGTCAGGTATATATACTGATGAACACGGGGCTGAGGCACATATATTATCACAAAGCCCTAAAGGATTGTTTAACACATCCTGGAGCGGATTCAAGCCCATACCAGTGTAGGCTTGTTGCGTGTCGGATTGTGAATAGTAATTAGCATAGTATGCATCGGGTGTGGGGGTTGGTGCTAAGTTGTCAAAGCTGTTAAGTGTTTCTAGATTGGTGTCCTGGTTGGGTTGGGGAATAGGGGCCCACTTGTAAGTAGGGCAGGTGAGGAGTATATAGAGGAGGGAATCCTTTCACATTCATCCGACAATGACGAAATAGCAAATTCCTCATTTCTACCGACTCTCGATATCTTCTTTACCCTTCTCTTCCAATGTTCTCTGCTTTTCTTTCCACAAATCGGCGTCTACGGATCTTGGATCATAACAACTTGGTATCAGAGCATCATCGATCTGGCGCCAAAGCGGAAGCCATCGCCTCTGGAGGTCAAAATGTCTGCAGCAATCTCATCCGTGGAGGCGCAGTTTGAGGGAGTGAATGCCCTGCTCAAACAAATCTTAGATGATGTCCAGGGAGTGAAGTCGGAGATTGGCGAGGTCAGATCAGTGGTGGATGTGGTTCGTGGGCGGGTGGAAGTGCTGGAGGCCCGTCCCGAGAGTAGACTTCCACCGGCTAATCGGGGCAGATCGCCAGTTGAAGATGCACAACACTCTGCTAGATCAGCGGTAGGAACTCCATCGGGAGAAGAAGGCAGATCACTGAAGGGTTCGCGCGGTCTGGAAAAGAATCGCGACCAAGGCAAAGGTATACTGGGAAGGCCCGATTCGCAGAATGCTCTGCAGATGTTCGATCAGAGAACTGGGGGAGGGCAGAATCTATTGTCCCAATGGCAGACACGGCAGTCCATGCCAAAGATTGAGTTCCCTAAGTTTGATGGGGACAACCCGAAGCTGTGGAGAGAAAGATGTGAGACATATTTTGAGATTATGGGAGTGAATCCATGTCTCTACACACGATTAGCGGCATTGAACTTCACTGGTAATGCTGCACTTTGGCTGCAAAAGATGGAGTCCAGGGGACGATTTGAATTGTGGGAGGTCCTCTGTGAAGCTGTGGAAAGCCGGTTTGGCAGAAACCTCTATAAGAAACAGATGAGTCAGTTGATCAACTTACGGCAGACCGGTTCGGTAACAGAGTATGTGGAAAGGTTTGAGGTGTTGCAGCATCATTTGTTACTGTATAATCCTGCTCAAGATGATATATTTTTTGTTACACATTTTCTGAGTGGATTGAAGGAAGAGATTCGCACTTCCATTGTATTGCACAACCCGGAAGACGTGGAAACGGCTATAGCACTTGCTCTTTTACAGGAGGATGAATTGGAGAACAGGAGAAAGGGAGGCTATCACAAAGGTTATGCCAAAGAAGTTGGCAAGGGAGCAGTGAAGTTTCCTGACAAGGCTAAACCGTATGGAAGAGTGGAGGACCAAAGGCCCACTGAAGAAGTAAAGAAGGCGTACACAAGTAAATGGGATGAGAAATTGGAGGCTCTGAAGGCCTACAGGAAAAGCAATGGGTTGTGTTTTACTTGTGGGGAAAAATGGAGTAGAACCCACAAGTGTCCGGATCGGGTACCATTGCATATAATTGAAGAGCTGATGGAGGTGTTCCAAATCCAACAGCAGTCAGAGGAGGTGGAAGGTACAGAATTAGAAGAGGAGCTTTTGTCTGTCACGGTGCAGCAGCACAATTTGGTAGGCAAGCGAAGAACATTGAGACTCCAAGGTCGGATTGGCAAGAGAGATATCTTGATTTTGGTTGACTCTGGAAGTACATATTCATTCATCAGCGAAGACATTGTGCAAGACCTGCGGTGCAAGACAGATGAGATTGAGCCGTTGCAGCTGTCAATTGCGGATGGTAGTGCCATGCAGTGCAATCAGATGGTTCCATCTCTGGAGTGGTGGGTTCAGGGTTATTCTTTCACCCAAGATATGAGAGTATTGGCATTAGGGTCTTATGATTTGATTCTCGGTGCAGATTGGTTAGAGGAACATAGCCCGATGTGGGTGCATTGGGGGCAAAAATGCATGAAGTTCACCCATCAAGGCAGGCGCATCATGTTACAGGGCATAAATAATGATCAAACAATATCAGGAAACATTGGAGCCAAGGAGTTGCGCGGGTTGTTGAAGAGAGGAGCAGTCACACATCTTGTTCAAGTGTATCATGATCATTTAGCACAGGAAGAGGAGGTGTGCAATGTGGAGGAAGAAGTGGTTCCCACAGAACTTCAAGAGGTAGTGCGAGCCTTTGACCATCTGTTTCAGGTGTCCACGCAACTACCACCAAGGCGGTTTTATGATCATCCAATTCCGCTATTGCCAGGAGCACAACCTGTGCACTCAAGGGCTTATAGATACTCTCCGCAACAGAAGGACGAGATTGAGAAACAGGTCACTGTGATGCTACAAAAAGGAGTGATACAACAGAGCACTAGTCCTTTTACTTCGCCGGTGATTTTGGTTAAGAAGAAAGATGGCTCTTGGCGCTTTTGCGTGGATTACCGCCGTTTGAATGCTATCACGGTGAAGAACAAACAACCTCTACCAATCATTGATGAACTATTGGATGAGTTAGCGGGAGCTCAGTGGTTCACAAAATTGGACTTATGTTCGGGATATCATCAAATCAGGATGCAGAGTGGTGAGGAGTACAAAACAGCCTTTTGCACGCATCATGGCTTGTACGAGTTCTTGGTCATGCCGTTTGGTCTCACAAATGCTCCCGCAACATTTCAAAGTGTTATGAATCAGATTTTTCACAAGTTACTTCGTCGTTGTGTGCTTGTGTTCGTTGATGATATATTAGTTTACAGCAACACACTAGATGAGCATGTCAATCACTTGAGGGACGTGTTTCAGCTTCTTGAGCAACATCAGCTGTTTGTGAAGAGGGAGAAGTGCTCTTTTGGACAACAACGGCTAACCTATCTCGGACACATTATCACACCGGGTGGGGTATCCACAGATCCAACCAAGATCAAAGCTGTGATTGAATGGCCAGTACCTCGGAATCAAAAGGAGTTACGGGGCTTTCTTGGGCTTACGGGATACTATAGGAAGTTTATCAAAAACTACGGCATCCTTTGTAAACCATTGACGGGAATGCTTAAGAAGAATGTGCTGTTTCAGTGGACATCAATTACTGAAGAAGCATTTCATATTTTGCAAAATGCCTTAGTTAAAGCTCCTGTCTTGTCTTTGCCAGACTTTACCAAGCCGTTTGTTCTGGAGACTGATGCAAGTAATGATGGTATAGGGGCAGTGTTAATGCAAGATGGGCATCCTATATCATATTTAAGTAAGGCACTTAGTCGCCGGAATCAAGCTTTGTCCACATACGAGAAAGAATGCTTGGCAATTCTGTTGGCTATCAGTAAGTGGAGGGCATATTTGCAGCATCAAGAATTCATCATCCGCACAGATCAGAAAGCCCTCATTCATCTGGCCGATCAGAGGTTAACAACAACAATGCAGCACAAAGCTTTTGTTAAATTGCTCGGGTTGCAGTACAAAATCCAGTACAAGAAAGGAATCAATAATGCAGCAGCAGATGCATTATCTCGTAGGCCAAATGAAGGAGAGGTCAGTGCAATTTCTGTGTGCACACCGAAATGGCTGGAAAGTTTGGTTGCTGGATATCACTCGGATGAAGATGCTAAGCACCTGCTAGAAGAACTGTGTGTGACTGGATCCAATGAACAACGTTACACATTGCAGCAAGGAGTGATTCGGTTTCAGGGTCGCATATGGGTGGGCAATAACACATTGGCACAGCAGCATATCTTGCAGGCACTGCACAACAGTGCAATAGGGGGACATTCTGGCATGAGTGCAACCTACCATAAGGTGAAAACACTATTTGCTTGGCCGGGACTAAAAAGAACAGTGGAGCAATATGTTAAAGAGTGTGACGTTTGTCAACAAGCTAAAGCAGAACATGTCAAACTTCCGGGCCTGTTACAACCTTTGCCGGTTCCAGATCAAGCATGGTCAACGATCAGTATGGACTTCATCGAGGGGTTGCCTATGTCCCACAAATACACCACAATTCTAGTAGTCATTGACAAGTTCTCCAAATATGCGCATTTCCTGCCTCTAGCTCATCCTTTCACTGCCCCACATGTGGCTCAAGTATTCTGTGATCAGATTTATAAACTCCACGGCCTCCCTCAAGCGATCATATCGGACAGAGACAAAGTTTTCACAAGTGCCTTTTGGCAAGAACTCTTTAAGTTATCTGATACTCAATTGAAGATGAGCTCTGCATATCACCCACAGACCGATGGACAAACTGAGCGGCTTAATCAATGCTTGGAAACATATTTGCGCTGTTTTGTGCATGCTTGTCCGAAAAAGTGGGTTGATTGGCTTCCTTTAGCGGAGTACTGGTATAACACAACGTATCAGTCAGCTATCGGCAAGACACCTTTTGAGGTACTCTATGGTTATTCCCCCCGACACTTTGGAGTTACTGACGCAAGCGCTAGTGGAGTGACGGATGTCCAGAACTGGCTAACTCAAAGGACATTGATGAATCAATTGCTGAAATTGCATTTGGAGCGGGCCACCAAATAATGAAACTTCAGGCTGACAAACACCGTTCTGATCGGGGATTCCAGGTGGGAGATCGAGTATACTTGAAGGTGCAGCCCTATGTTCAGACCTCTGTGGCTTTCCGCAGCAACCAGAAGTTGTCATTCCGATTTTACGGACCTTACACGGTGTTGGCCAGAGTTGGTCGCGTCGCATACAAATTGGATCTGCCAGAAGGCTGCAAGATTCATCCAGTGGTTCATGTCTCCCAACTCAAATCTTACATTTCTCCTTCTACCCCACGTGAATCTGAACTGACAATGCTCACTGACACAATGGCCGAAGCACCGATTCCAGCAGCAATTCTTCACCGGAAGTTGATTCAGCAAGGAAACAGAGTGTTTCCGGTGGTGCTTGTTCAATGGACAGGTTTACCTGCTTCCTTAGCCACCTGGGAGAACTTCGAGGTCTTGCGCACCCAATTTCCAGAAGCACCGGCTTGGGGGCAAGCCGGTTTCCAAGGAGGGGGTAATGTTGCGTGTCGGATTGTGAACAGTAATTAGCAGAGTATGCATCGGGTGTGGGGGTTGGTGCTAAGTTGTCAAAGCTGTTAAGTGTTTCTAGATTGGTGTCCTGGTTGGGTTGGGGAATAGGGGCCCACTTGTAAGTAGGGCAGGTGAGGAGTATATAGAGGAGGGAATCCTTTCTGTTACGATCTGGACAATGACGAAATAGCAAATTCCTCATTTCTACCGACTCTCGATATCTTCTTTACCCTTCTCTTCCAATGTTCTCTGCTTTTCTTTCCACAAATCGGCGTCTACGGATCTTGGATCATAACAAGGCTTTAGCATATGGGCGTGGGAATATTACCAGTGTATAGCATAGGTGGTGGCTCGACATTGGGTAGTAGTGTAGCATATATTAGCATGGGGTACAGGGGTAGTGTTCAGCATGAGACCGGGCGAAAATCCTGGATCCGACACAACCATAAAGAAGTGGTGATGAGGTAAATAGTGGCATGTGTTGGACACAAAGAAGCGCAGAAAAACTATGATAAAACTGGATATTTGATAGTTGCCGACAGTCCGTTATCCTCGGTCGATAGCCTTCTGCTATCATGTTGAGATTTGGTTTGCTTAATATATGTGCAAGTTCGGTAACCAGGTGAATGCTTCGTAGTTCGTGCTAAGCCAAATATGTCTGTGTCACCACTGTTGTTTTCTATTTAGGCGAGTTGAGACTTTGAGACTTGAGAGTCTGTCGTGGGTCTTGAGGGCATTGATAATGTCTTCTTCCGGAAGAAGTGCGGGCCCATCGTGGCAATAATTGACGCCCAGTGCCATCTCTAGGCGTCAAATCTACTAGGCAGAATGTGCGGCGCACGCCGCACCGTGTAAAATGTATCCCGTTTTTTTTCCTAAAAGAAGACTGCAGGAGGACATAAACATATTTTTTTCGGAGCGATCTTAACACTATATACGTTTACCCGTGAATAATACATTTTTCGAAAAATATTATATATCGAGTTGCAAAAAAAAAACTATAGAGATATAGCTGTATACATATATTTCTTATTCCAGAAAATATCAGAAATCGAGTTACAAAAAATAGAGAGATAGAGTTGTACACATATTTCTTTTGACGAATTTGGTTAACACTTTATTATTACCTGGTCAACCTTTTTTGTCGAGTTTAACACTCTGTGTTAACCGGATAATAATACATGTTTCGAAAAATATTAGAGATGCCAACCTTCTTTTGTCGAGTTTAACAATCTATGCGTTCACCAAGTAATAATACATATTTCGAAAAAAAATATTAGAGATCGAGTTGGGAAAAAAAGTCTAGAGATTAAAGATCGAGTTGGGAAAAAAAATCTAGAGATAGAGCTGCACATATATATCTGTTGATGAAAATATTTTTTTCGGAAAAAACGGAGAAATGACATGTACACATATTTCTTTTGACGAATTTGGTTAACATTTTATTATTACCCGGCTAACCTCCTTTTGTCGAGTTTAATACTCTGTGTGTTAACCAGGTAATAATGCATGTTCCAAAAAATATTAGAGATGTCAACCTTCTTTTATCGAGTTTAACACTATGCGTTCATCGAGTAATAATACACGTTTCGAAAAATATTAGAGATCGAGTTGGGAGGAAAAATCTAGAGATTAGAGATCGAGTTGAAAAAAAAATCTAGAGATAAAGCTATACACATATTTCTGTTGACGAAACTATTTTTTCCGGAAAAAACGGAGAAAAGACCTGAACGTAAGGGTCGGAGACCTGTTTGTTATATTTTTGGACTGAATCGCTATCACGAAAAATTAGAAAAGAGCTCGTTCGATATTTGTATTTAGCGGGGGGTTTTCCGTAAAGTAACGAACGAGGGACCTAAATGCAATTTGAAAACATTTTTCTTACCCTCACAAAAAATCGCAAAGGACCTCTTTGTAGTTTATGGGGACCTATCCGTAATTCAAAGAAAAGGGAGAGACTTTTTTGCAAATTAGCATGGAGATGAGGTGGATGGCTTGAGCTCTCTCCAAATCTTTCCCATATAATAGAGTTGCACACATATATCTGTTGATGAAAATATTTTTTTCGGAAAAAACAGAGAAAGGACCTGTACACATATTTCTTTTGACGAATTTGGTTAACATTTTATTATTACCCGGCTAACCTCCTTTTGTCGAGTTTAATACTCTGTGTGTTAACTAGGTAATAATGCATGTTCCAAAAAATATTAGAGATGTCAACCTTCTTATATCGAGTTTAACACTCTATGCGTTCATCGAGTAATAATACACGTTTCGAAAAATATTAGAGATCGAGTTGGGGGAAAAAAATCTAGAGATTAGAGATCGAGTTGAAAAAAAATCTAAAGATAAAGCTATACACATATTTCTGTTGATGAAACTATTTTTTTCGGGAAAAACAGATAAATGACCTGGACGTAAGGGTCAGAGACCTGTTTGTTATATTTTTGGACTTGATCGTTATCATAAAAAATTAGAAAAGAGCTCGTTCGATATTTGTATTTAGCGGGAGGTTTTCCGTAAAGTAACGAACTAGGGACTTAAATGCAATTTGAAAACATTTATCTTACCCTCACAAAAAATCGCAAAGGACCTATTTGTAATTTATAGGGATCTATCCGTAATTCAAAGAAAATGGAGAGACTTTTTTGCAAATTAGCATGGAGATGAGGTGGATGGCTTGAACTCTCTCCAAATCTTTCCCATATAATAGAGTTGATATGCACCAACAACAGGGTGCAGTGGCAAGACATGGATATTGTTGGCGGGTGGTTAGAATCTTATCTAGTTGGTTAGCTTAATTTAGAGTTAGATTAGATTATTGTGTTTCAGTTTAGAAGTTATTTTCTGTATGTGTGGAGAAAATCAATGAAAAGATATACAATACTTTTGCCACCAATTTATCTCCAGGCGACGCCTTCCGATTAACAAGGCCGGTAACTCCGTTCAGCTCCTATCCCGTCGATCGCTGCTATGGCCTCGACGTCCACCAACCCTTGTGCCGGTCTTTGACCTGGCAATCGCCTCTATAGCCAAACACATAATAAATTGATATCAGATTTAGGCGACCCTTTGGCCATGGCGCAGCCATCCCTTGATGAGCGCGTCGACACATTGAGTTTGCCCTAGAGAAGATGAAGGCATCCCTAGGGGAGCTGCTTGCCATTTCCAAGGTGACACACTCCAACCACGGTGACCCCAGCCAGACTAGACACACCGCGGAGGACACTGGTCATCGCCAGGATCCCTGACCGGACCATCGCGAACACCTGCATGCTCCCAATCCTCCCGGCTATGGGTCGCATGCATCCGCACGCCTGGCACGTTCGTGCACCGCCTAGCGTGGGCACCTTGAACGGTAGCCGTGGGAGACCAGGGCCAACTCCGCGCCTCAGCTGAGCGCCACCACCTTCAAGACGATCCTGACAACACATTCCATCACCGACACTGGGCACCACGAGCTCCTCGACTTGATCTTCCAGGTTATGATGGCACGGACGACCCACTTTTGTGGTTACGTCAGTGCGAGGGCTTCTTCCGTCTACATCAAATTCTGGCACAAGAGCATGTCAATCTCGTGGGTTTGCACCTCTGTGGCAAAGCCCAAGAGGTGCTGGGCAATTGGCTGCTTGAGGTGGACTGGATTTCCTGGAAGGATTTCTTCGACACCTTCCTGCAACATTTTACTCGCCAACCGGGTATAGGGCCCTTAGGGGATCTAGTAAACCTCAAGGGGGAGACAGCCGTGTCAACGACTACGCCCATGAATTTCAATAGCTTCTTGCACGTACTCCACGCATGGTGCACGCTGATCAAGTGGAGACATTTACTGCTGGGCTCGCCAAAGCTCTAGCGACCGATGTCCGTCGGGAGCGACCCCGTGACCTCTCTGAAGTAGTCAGCTTCGCGCATGATGTTGAAGGGTAGAAGGACCTTTGGGTCATGGAAGCCATGCAGGGCTACGCCTCCCATGATTGTGGACGCATGGCTTTCAGCCGGGGTGCGACGTCGTTGGCCGTGCACACGGTTCTAGTGTCCGGTGGACTTTCCTTGGCACCAACACCAACGTCCAGTGGGAGCACCCACACACTGGCCATCGCGTCATCCAACATGGCCTCCAGCCCTCCACAGCGTTGCCTCCCGCTAAGTTGCAGCTCAATGTCGACCAACTCATCGAGCGGAGCGCGAAGGGACTCTGCTATCACTGTGACGACTTTTATACCCGGGGCCATCATTGCAAGCGTCTCTTCTCCATTGAGATCGGTAGCGATGACATGGAGGACATCGATGACCCGCCCCTGGGGGTTGGTTTGGCAGAGGAAACCGACGACACTCCTACCCCTTCGCTCTCTCTGCTTGTTGTTCTCGGGCAAAAGCCTGGGGGTACAATGCAAGTAGTGTTGCTCATGCAGGGCGCCGACTACTCTGCCTCATCGACAGTGGCAGCACCCACAACTTCATCAGCAGCCACGCCGCCATGAGCATGGTGGTCGAACATCGCCAAGCATCTTCCCATCATGTCAAAGTGGCCAATGGCTACCAGTTGCCTTGCTTTGGCGATGTTCCCCAACTGAGGCATTCCACATAGCCGAATATTCCTTCACAATGCCCTTCCTGGTCATTCCGTTGGTAGGATTTGACGTGGTTCTCGGGGTGCAATGGCTACAGATATTGGGCGATATTCAGTGGAACTTCCTCACCCTCACGATGTCCTTTGACCATGAGGGCTCTCGGGCGCTACTGGAAGGCTTCTCGCGCACCATGCAGCCCTCCTCCATCTTCAGGCGAATCACAATCCTGTAATGGCCGCTCTATTGGTGGCCTTCAACGATGTCTTCGTCGAGCCCCACGGACTCCCTCCAGCACGCGCTTGTGACCACCGCATTTGCCTGAAGGACAAAACAAACGCGATGGTTGTCTGGCCATACCTGCTAGAAGGACGAAATTGAGCACTAGTGCACGAGCATGCTATCTCAAGGCAAGACTGTCCTCTTGGTGGTGGTCGATCGCCTGTCCAAATACACACACTTCATGCCTTTGGCTAGGCCCTCCGAGCTCCCATGGTGGCACGCCTCTTCTTCGACAACATTGTTAGTTTGCATGGCATGTCGGAGTCCATTGTGTTTGATAGGAATCCAGTCTTAACTAGTTCTTTTTTTTTTTGCAAGATCATCTCAAACGATGCAACAACACTCTACTTCTTTCAACAGCCTATCACCCGCAAACTAACGGACAAATGGAGATTGTCAACAAAATGGTCGAAATGTACCTCTGTTGTCTGACAGCCGACAATCCCCATACTTGGGTATAGTGGTTTTCCATGGGTAGATTTCTACTACAACACCTCCTTCCACACGGCTCATTGCATGATGCCATTCGAGCTTGTCTATGGGAGGCCTCCTCCACCGCTCCTTCCTTACAACCAAAAGGCTTTTGTCATTGACACCATTGACTGTCACCTCACCGACCATAGCATACTCCTACAACGTGCTCGTCAGCATCTTCTCCACGCTCAAAGTAAAATGAAGCAATATTATGACACCCATCATCGAGAGGTTTCCTTCGCTGTGGGCGAGTGGGTCTGGCTCCGTCTCCAACACCATCGGTAGCAGTCCATGCGGGTCCATGCACAACACAAGCTCTCCCCAAGATTCTATGGCCCATATCAAATTATTGAACGCACTGGACCGGTTGCTTATCGGCTTCAATTACCATCGGCGGCTCGCCTTTATGATATCTTTCATGTTTCACTTTTGAAACAATTCAAGGGAGAAATACCGACCTCAGCGCCCCCACTGCCTCCTGATGTGGTGTCCAATTCTAACCCGGCTCCTCCGGAACCTCACCGCTTCTTGGGCCATAGGTTCATCAAGGGTCGCTGCCAACTGCTGGTTCATTGGAAGAATGAACTTGAAGCTGACGCGACATGGGTACATGTTTTAGTACTATGATAGGATATCCAGACTTTCAGCTTGCGGACAAGCTACATCTAGAGGGGGGAATATTGTCGTGGGTCTTGAGGACCTTGACAATGTCCTCTACCGGAAGAAGAAGAAGGGCCCACCGTGGCAACAACTGATGACCAGCAATGCCATCCCTAGGCATCTGGCCTGTGCGTTGGTAGCAGGGTGTGGTGGCAAGGCATGGAAGTTGTTGGTGGGTGGTTATAATCTTATATAGTTGGTTAGCTTAATCAAGAGTTAGTTTAGATTATTGCGTTTAAGTTTAGAAGTTCTTTTCTATATGTATGGAGAGAATTAATGAAAAGGCATGCAGTACTTTTGCCACCAGTTCACCTTCAGTTGGTGCCTTCCGATTAATAAGGCCGATAGCTCCGTCCAGCTCCTATCCCGTTGATCACCGCTACAGCCTTGATGTCTACCAACCCTCGTGCTGGTCTTCGACCCGGCACCCGCCTCTACATCCAGACACACAACAGATTCAGGCATACGCAAAATGAAGATTTGCTAAACTACAACTGGCTTTCTGCATTTTCGGTTTGGGAAGGTTGCTTGAGAAACACCCACAATTGCAGATACCTTTGGTCATTAGCGCATCTCACTGAACAGTGGCAGATCTAGGATTTTCATAATGATTGTTCAAAGTTACAAAAATATTATTCAACATAGAACATAAATATTCATAATAGCAAAAATATAACGTACAAATTGTTTTTACTAGAGATAACACCTAAAATAATTTATACATTTATGAATTGGGGATTTAAAATCTGCATGCTTCCTCTTCATTTTTGAATGCTCTACATGCTACATTTCAAAAATCACGATTCACCGTTACAAATCAAAATAACGCTGATATATTTGTCAATTGAAGATTTTTTATTTGGGAATCAAGAATGAAATTCACCTATGTGGTTGCTGATGCATAATGTTTAGCTATTGTTTGTTGTTTTAGTACTGCTTCTTGCCCCGCCGGATGCCGTCACCCTAACCCACCGGTCGCCACCAACATCACAACTTCCATCCCTGGCTCGATGCTCTCCGTGGCCATAGGGATGCCCTGCAACATGCTTCACGTTGCTCCCTACCTGCCAAACATTGCCACTCTAACCTACCGGCCGTCGTCGGTGTCGCACCCTGTTGCATGCCAGCATTCTGATGTCAAGCTTTCATACGACAATCGGCACTGCAGTCAAAGTGTGGGGTCTCGCAAGCAAGCTAACACATGTAGTGGCATAAAAAATTACCAGGATTCGTTCTCACAAAATTGACAGTAGGGTGCTTGGCATGGCATCTTTGTATTTCCCTTCATGAAGTATGGACCATCTTGTAGTTCATCTTCAACGGTCAATTGTTTTTGTAGTCCATCGCCATGTATATTCGTTATAAGGAGGGATGAGAGTAGGTGAGGTCTTTTCTTTCCTTTTCCTCTGCCACTTCATTTTTCTCATTCTGAAACCAGCGGCAGGGAGATCCCACAGAAGTATATTAGTCATCCTGCATCTGCGTTCTAAAGTAAATTTCAGATTTTTACATTTGATTTTGTTCGTATGTGTTGGGTAGCGGTTTGGTTGGCATGCTTGTAAGAATAGGTTGTGTTGTACTATAGTCAGAAGTCTGACCAGTGAAATGATTCTTCTGTTCTTACTGTTCTTTTAGTGTAAGAAGAATGGAAATAGACAAAGCTTGATGATGATGGTTATTATTATTTCAAGTTTCATTTTGCCTGCTTGGAGTTGAAGTTACATGTTGTTGGAAATTTTATGTCCGTGCTCTATGTCCATGAAGTGCTTTGTCGACCATCCACCATTGCTATCGACTTGGGGCTTATTTGGTCTAAAGCCAATTTTATCATAACTAATTTTAGTCGAGTGGGTTTGCCATATTTTTTTATGGCAATAAAATTCAATACCACAAGTTTGGCAAAAAAAAACCGAGTCTATAATGTACGGAACATGGGGCTAAGAAAGTGTGGTAATTCATAGTTATAGCAACAAACCAAACACCATTTGAGAATTTATAGCATGTCTAAGTTTAGATGTGGTAAAATTAACTTCAAACCAGACCCTTAATCTCGGTGGTTCCTAAATCCTGACACTGTAGAAAGAGGAGATTATTAGTCGTAGAAAGTAACCACCACTCATGCGTCAAAACCAAGTGAGTGGTGATGGATGAATGTGAAAGACCATGTGGAGGTATATCCATATTTTGTGATGAGTAATTGACTTTACTTGAGCTAGGTATGCTCAGGTTTGAGTTTGATTTGAATTAGATTTGAGATTTGAGAAATTGGATGATTATTGTATATCATTGTGGACATTGTTATGTGATGTGTTTCCATATTTTTTATGGTTGCAGGATGACGGTGCAAGGTCATGGTGAGGCGGAGGATGACCGGGACTAGGCGATGTGTGCCGGAGGTCCAGACAGTCGGGGATAGCCAGAGGATGACTGGACGGAGTCGCTGTGAGCCTAGAAGACAAGGGTGAGATGCTAGCTTGAAGCTGCTAGGATGAAGGAGAGCCGTTCGATCGTGGTTTAGGGGATAGAGTAGCGGTCAAGTTATCTAGCTTTGAGAAGCATGCAAAAACCCGTTATATTATTTGGTTGCGGGTTAGCCATGTATGAGTGAATGTATCTAAACCCTTGATGAGGTTTCTTGAGGGCCAAAAAAGTCATCCAAGGGTGGAGATTTCTCCTAATGGAGGAGTGAATCTCAACCCTTGATGATTTCTTAAGGGCCAAGAAGGTCATTAAGAGTGGAGATTGCCTCGAGGTTACTATAAATAGAGGATAGGGGTATGCCTCTTTCCTCAAATATTTGGAGAAGGATTTTGGTTGTGCTTCGTTGAGCCTTGCCCACCTTGTTATGAGGCTTTGTAAACCATTCCTCTCAAAGCAATGAAAATTTAATTTTATTCTCTATTCTGAATTTACTTTTTGCATTTAAATTATGTCTTAAATTCAGCATTTAAATTCTATAATTTACTTTTTTCCAATTTACTATTTCGTACATTTGGATTTGCCTCATCTTCTTCTAAATGCTTGTGGATTTTATGCCGAGGATATCCAAGATCATTTTGATCATCAAAACCTCACGAGCAAGTCTAAGACCAAGATTTTGGTTTTTTGCTTCCCTTTGATGCACTTCTCTTTCGATTTAAAAAAGGTCAGAACTTTGACATCAATCTTCGTGATTGATGATTGGAATAGGTTCCTAGCATCTATAAGGAGGTGCGTACCAAGGTTCAAGAGCAAGTTTTATCTCGGTTAGTTTTTTGAAGTTTTTGGTAGGCTCTTCTTGTTCAATAAGTGGGAGAAATTTTTATTTGAGATCATTCACCCTCCCTCTGGTCGCCAGTCCGGTCCTTCAGTTGGTATTAGAGCCGGTTTTTCTCTTCCATAGATCTTGACCAGTCTCAAGAGCCATGGCAATGGACAAGTATTTCACCAAGCCTCCTATTTTTTCTGGAATCAACTGTCCCTTCTGGAAGTTACGGATGGAGTCGTACACCACTGCCCAGGCTTCCTGATATGGCAGAAGGTGAAACTCCTGTATGAGGTTCCTGCCAATGAGAACGTCAATGCCGCGAATATGGCTAATATTGAGGCAAATGCTAAGGCAAGAAACATACTTATACATGGTCTTAGCCGCAGTGAGTATGACAAGATGTCTCACCTACGATCTGCTCACCAGATCGGGGTGACCCTCGATGCTTACCATGAGGGTAACCACCCAGATCAAGACGGTGAGATAGGATCAGTACAAGCATGACTATAACAAATTTGAATAGCACACTAGTGAGACCCTTGCTGAGTGTTTTAGTCGCTTTACAAAGATTTTGAGCAATCTTCATACAGTTGGTTGCACATACTCTGACTTAGAGAATGCTCGATATTTCTTGATCACACTTGATCTTTGAATTTAGGAAATGAAGGTGACCACCATCAAGGACTCCATAGACTTATCGACTCTAACTTTTGCGGGCTTTATTCCCAACTGAAGACTCATGAGATCGATGTCATCTCTTATAAGACAAAGTCACAGCCGATGGCCTTGGTCACCGATCCCATTGGATCCTCTTCTGAGTTTTCTTCTGGTTTTCCCCTCTCTGCTCTTTATGATCTAAGCAATAAACAACTGAACAAGTTTTCAGAAAATGAGCTTGCTTTTTATGCCCACAAATTTTCTTATGTATACAAGAGAGTGAGGGAGAGGAAGAGATGTGGTATAATTACCTGCTTCGAGTGTGATGGTCCCAACCACATTCGGGCAAACTGCCCCTAAGCTGGAGAAGGACAAGAACGACTCTAGCGATTCCGACAAGAACGACTACATCGACAAAAACTGCAACAAGAAGCCTCCATCTTGCGGGCCAATGCATGAGAAGAAGTACCACATCTTTTCCAAGAACAAGAAGCTCTTCCACTGCATCCTCGCCGCACTCGATGACATCGACCCCTCTAACAAGGAGACCTGGAGCGATGAGGGCGAGGATGATCCACGAGAGAAGACCAAAGGCGGCGACGACTTCACTGGTATGTGCTTCATGGCTGAGGCTTCAGCGACTCTAAGCTCTATAGCGACTCGGACAAGGTATCCTCCTACAACCAGCTCAATGATGATTTCTGTAAGCTAGAAAAATTTCATGCTAGAGCTAGAGCTAGGTGTACGGAGTTAGAGAAGAAAGTAGGTAACTTGTCATGGAAGATTGCTTCACTTAGATCTGTCTCCTTTTGTGATATCGATTGCTCATTATGTGATGCTTTGCCTGTAAAGCTTGAAAACCTAAGGACCTTGCATGATAGTGTGCTTTTTGAGCTTGAGAGTCTTAGCTTGAAGAATGCTATTCTTGTATATGCTAGTTTTCTTCATGCTCACACTAGCCCATCATGTGAAAATTGCCCTAAGTTGCTTACTGAAATGGACTCCATAAGCATTCACCTTAGGAAGCTTTCTGTTAGAAATGATAAATTGGAATTACATGCTTCTAAGGACCCTATCAGCTCATGTGAGGGCTGTAGACAACTAAAACTTGACGATGATGTTTTAAAAGTCAAGTGTGCTGAATTTACTAAGGACTTACTAACTAAGCCACAAAATGATTGCTTACTTTGTGCTGAGATTGATGGGGACTTGGATAAAATTCATATCGAGCTTAGGAAGAAGTTAGAGGCCAAGATGTTAGGATAAGAAATGCTCCTTGCATTTATTGTAAGGCCCTCAAGATTGAGGCAGTCGTGCATAGGGAGAGATATACACGTGATGTTCGTTCTTCTTCTTCTTCTGACTCTTCTTCTACTTTTTCCCATGTTCTTCATGTGTCTCTTTTCCGAGAGTGTGAGTTCCTCATGAGCACTCTTGAGAAATCTGTAAGAGGCAATAAGAAGCTCAATCTCATCCTAGACCAGTCCAAGATTAGTAGATTTAATCAGGGTTTATGATTTGACTACTTGGAGCAAACACGAGCGCATCCGCCTACAGTTGTGCGTGCCTCCGAGAGTGGAGAGATAGTGGTTGCTCCTAGGACCAGCACCACTATGTTTCAGTCCGTTGGAACTATCCACGGGATCTCTGACGAGAAGGTGACACCACCTGCAACTTCAGTCTCCAGTAAGGCGAAGTATATTTGCACCTTTTGTCAAAAGGATGGACATTTCGCTGACTTCTATTTCAGACGTGCCAAGATCACACGGTGTGAGTATGTTCGTGCCCTTAGAGGTATTCAGAGTCATCCATACACTCTGAGTGCTTCTAAGGCACACGCGTCTTCTAGGCAGGCTAGATAGTCGCGTGTAACGAAGACGGAGTCGTTGTGAGCCTAGAAGATAAGGGTAAGATGCTAGCTTGAAGCTGCTTGGATCAACGAGAGCCGTTTGATCATGATTTAGTATATAGAGTAGCGGTCAAGTTAACTAACTTTAAGAAGCGTGCAAAACCTGTTAGGTTATTGGATTGCGGGTTAGCCCATGTTTGAGTGAATGAATCTAAACCCTTGATGAGGTTTCTTAAGGGCCAAAAAAAGCATCCAAGAGTGGAGATTGCTCCTAGTGGAGGAGTGAATCTCAACCCTTGATGAGGTTTTTTGAGGGCCAAGAAGATCATCAAGGGTGGAGATTGCCCCAAGGTTGCTATAAATAGAAGGGTAGGGGTATGCCTTTTCCCTCAAGTCTTTAGAGAAGGATTTTGGTTGTGCTCCTTTGAGCTTTGCCAACCTTGTTACGAGGCTTTATAAAACATTCCTCCCAAAGCAATGAAAGTTTAATTTTATTCTCTATTCTGAATTTACTTTCTGCATTTACATTATGTATTAAATTCAGTATTTAAATTTAGTATTTAAATTCCGCAATTCACTTTCTTCAGTTTACAATTCCACACATTTGGATTTGCTTCTTCTCCTTCTACATGCTTGTGGATTTTATGCCGAGGATGAATGATTATTAGATGAATTTTTTTCAGATCATATCCAAATCATCTTGGCACATCTCTTCTTGAACTTTGCAAGAAATCGATCTTTTTACTTAAAACTGAGACATTCTTGTAGATCATGTTTATGGTTTATGGTTTTTGTGTTCTTGCTGTGACAAGTGGGAGGATATCCAAGATCATCTTGATCATCAAAACCCTACGAGCAAGTCTAAGACCAAGATTTTAGTTTTTGCTTCCCTTTGGTGCACTTCTCCTTCAATTTGGAAACGGTCAGAACTTTGACATCAATCTTTGCGATTAATAGTTGGAATAGGTTCCTAACATCCATAAGGAGGTGCGTACTGAGGTTCAAGAGCAAGATTTATCTCGTTTAGTTCTTTGATGTTTTTTGTAGGCTCTTCTTGTCCATTAGGTAGGGAAAAATTTTATTTGAGATCATTCACCCCCCTCTGATCGCCAATCCGGTCCTTCAGAATGTATCGCTGGTGCACATTTAAGCATGTCATCGATTTTGGTAGCAATAATTTCTCTCTTGAAAAAGCAACAATATCATTGTTTAGTCTGAACTAGTACATCACTCGAATGAACATCTAGGAGAGTAGGACATCACAGAACGGCTCACGGGAATAGAGTAGGTCCGACTGTAAGTTCAAACTCTATTGGTTTTGATGATTAATTTTAGATTAATGATTATTCTTTGTTTAATGATAAATCTAATCATTATGAGACTAACATGATTATTGAGCTTTATTCTTGTTAGTCTCAAATTTGGATGGAAAATGAAAAACCCAATGTATACACTTGTATTCATTATAATATTTTAATGCATACTTAGGTTTCAAGTTAAAGGGTGAAATCTATCATTGTTTAAACCTTAAAAATGTGCATTATGTTTCCAATTTCATATATTACATGGATGCACACATTTAGGGGAGTTCATACTTTAACTTAAGGTTTCAATAGTATTGATTTATTTTATCTTGCCATATATTAAGGATCATTACTATAAAATCATGTGCTGAAAAATTGGCTTAGTGATGACTTTAGGATTTTAAAGTGGTTGTGCTCATGGCATGTGTGGTGCTTGTGCATGTACTGTTTCAGATGATTACTTTTGCTTGTGATAGCATAGTAATGGTTTTGCTTGATGCAATACGCTCGTGTGAGTGGTTGCATGGACTAATCTTGAGTCAAATCATGGACTTGTGCTCCTACACGGTTTCATCTTTGTTCATGTGCAGGTGTTGTTTGAGGGCGAACGTGGTCGATGATGGGGATCGAAACTAGGTTTTGGGATGAATCGAGGTTCAAACGATCAAGAATATCATGCAGAATGTTTGGGCTAGAGAATAGTGCACGTGAAGTCGAGGATGATGTAGCGTAGCAGCGGGGGGTCATATGCGTGCATATGTAAGTTTTGGGTTGTATGTGCATTTATTGGGCCATGTGTAATTGGGCCATGTGTGTACACATGCATACAGTTGATTAGGGTTTAGAGGAGTATAAATAGGAGGGTTATCTTTTAAAGTTGTGCACGTGAAAAACAAAGAAAGGAGACGTGAAGCAAAGTGGTGGTCGCACTTGAAAAAGAAGAAAATCTTGAGGCAGCGTGTCATTCAATAAAATAGCTTGCAAACAGAATAAAAGGTCGAGAAGGCATGCTACAAAGGCGTCTCGTGAGCAAATGCGCGTCAGGCCAACAAATGACTCCCTTCGTGCAGTGCTTGCGCAAGAGAGTGACTTCAAGTGGCCGATGAAATTTGTGGCTTATGCTGTGCACACGTGCTAGCCAGTGATAGCAACAGTGATGGAAGCAATAAGAACAGGAAGGAAGGAAGGAAGAGATTGAAGAGAGAAGAAAAAGAATAAAATTTGGAGAAAAATTTGGAGATTATTTGAGGAGGCTTTGGAGGCATCTTGTGAACACATCCAAGCAATAAAGATCAAGTTTTGCAAGTTGATGTGTTGGTAATCTCGTTCCTCTTTTTTGTTCTTCGTTGCATGCCTGCTATGTTTTGGTTGATAGATTAATTCATTGTTTCACCATGATAATTTTGATTTGATCCATTCAAAACCTTTCTAGGGCATCAAGTGATTGATCCGAAATGTTTGATTGGTTAATTCCTCATAGATCCTGATTAATCTCGTAATTAGGGTTTGATCAATTTTTGTTATTATTTGGCACAGTCAACTTGTGAAGATCATAACTCTAGATCCATAGGTTTAGTTTTGAAATAGAATCTAGTTTCTACAATCCAAATTTCACGTCAATCCAACGGTGGGATCTTCAGGAATTAATGTTTTGGTTAACATATATCAATCTGTTTTTGTGGAAATCGAAGCAATTTTTCATAATTCGTTTAGGGGTGTTTTAAGAATCACTAAAAATTGGTTTTAGCTTATGCATAATCATTCACCCCCTTTGATTGCTATATTAGTGTATATTAATCCTACAAGTGGTATAAGAGCGATGTCTTTCTAATTAATCTTAACCGGTGATTAGAAATCGTAGTGATCGATAGGTATTCGACAAAACCTTATGTTTTCGATGGTGTTGATTTTCAGTTTTGGAAAGCACAGATGGATGTATACATTCAAGCTCATGGCTTTGCAATTTGGGAGAAGGTGTACAAGCCTTATCAAGTACCCAAGAATAATGAAATTAACGACACAAATCGAACACATGTGAAGCTAATAGTAAGGCGAGAAATCTGATTATTCAAGTATTAGGAAGGAGCGCCTTTGATCACGTGATTCATCTCAAGTCCGCATATGAGGTATGGAAATCTTTGTGTGATTACCATGAATATTCAAACACAGTAAAAGAGGTATCTCAAGATATTTATAAGAAATAATACATGCGCTTTGAGATGAAGTCTGGTGAATCATTAGATTATTTCTTTGCACGTTTTAATAAAATTCTTAGCAATCTATGTGTTGTTGGAGTTAGCTACATTAATGCTTCAAATGCTCGACAATTACTTGGTGCTTTAGACATGTCAATTTGGGAGATGAAAGTAACATCTATTAGAGAATCAACTATCATTAGTACACTTACATTAGATGTTCTATATTTCTAAGCTGAAAACTCGTGAATTAGATGTTCTTGCTAGGAAGAATGATTATAAGTCAATTGTTTTGATCTCTCAACCTAACATGTCTCACAATAACTCTTCTTCGTAAAGTTTTTCTTTGTCTTCCTTGTATTCACTAACCGATGAACAGCTTAAGCAATTCCTAGAAGAAGACTTGGCGTTACTTTCTTCTCGTTTTAACAAAGTTTTGCAGAATGTGAGAATGGGGAAGAGAGTTGGTGGTGGTCCTACAAGATGCTATGAGTATGGTGATCTCAACCATATTAGTTCAAATTATCCTAAACTTACAGGTAAAGCATCAAAGGAGGAGGACAAGGACAAAAGGAAAGAGAACAAAAAGTTCTCTCCAAGTGATAGTAAGAAGAGGAGCATTGTGAATCGCAAGATAATGCATCGTGTTCTCTCCGCACTTGAGCAAGTTGGTTGAGCAATGTAGATTCTGAGAGCATTGAGGATGATACAACTCCAAGCAAGCGTGATTTGACGGGGTTGTGTCTCATGGCAAGCAGCAAGGATAGCTTCACTGAGGATGATCATGACAATGATTTTATTGAGGTAGATCCTTCATATGATGAAATAACTATTGTTGTTTCTCGTGTTTGAAAATTGCTTGATAAACGTGATAAGAAAATTAAGAAACATGATTTTGTTGTTGAATCATTGAATGCTGAAATTGCTAGATTTAAAACTTTGATTCCTGATGATGATGCTTGCAAATCATGTGACTTAATTTATAATGAGCTTACTTTACTTAGAAAAGAACATGCTTTTTTGATAAACCAAGTTAAAGCTGAATATAATAAAAATGATAAACTTATTTGTCGGTGTTTCGTGCACCGGCAATACGAATTTCTGGTCGGAGGGGGTGGCGCGCTCCCTCTGCCCGAATGGTCGACTCAAGAAGCCTGGTGTTTATACTGGTTCGGGCTGAACGTCCCTACTCCAGTTCGCTCGATGAGGTGTATTGCTCTTAGCGTCGAACAATTACCGCAGGAATACAACGAGGGCTGGTCTCGGTGGGTTGTTCAGTTGTGGTCTAGAATGCCGTTTTTCTATATCTATCTCCCCTCGCCTCATAGGGCCCTGCCTCTCCTTATATATCTGGAGTCGGCCGGTTTACATGGAAGTTTCGGGGGAGAAAAAGAGGAAGGGGTACTGTCTGCCTTGGAGTCTGGTTTTCGTCTTGTCGTCCGACCTCTTTCTACCCCACGCCGGGTTGGTAGTCCTCCGGTGAGCGGTAATCTGCTGGTCTGTCAGGATGACGTGCTATTCCGTGTACCTGTCAGCTTCGGTAGTTTTAATGGTGCTTGACCTTTGCTTGACCTTGGGGGAGGACGCCTCCCTCTGCGGCGTGTCAGTCGACGGGACGGGGGCTTTGACTTCTTCGGTGACCCTTCTGACAGTCTCGGGAAGGCGCCACCTAACCTGGCGCGGACGCCGGGCGATGTCATGTGCACGGGGCGGTTGTCTGACACCGGCGTGGGCCCCGCTCGCTTGAGCGCTGGTGGAGCGGACTGACCGCACGGAAGGGGTCGAGGGCTGTCGACCGCCTGAGGTTGGCTCCGACCAGGGCGCGGCCCATCTCTGCGATGCAATGTACCACATCACTTTGTCTTTGGGCCTTTGTAGAGGCGGGTCAGCCCGTTCATGGTACCGGGCTGATGGGGGTACCCATAATATGGGTACCCGTCATTATTAAAAATGCTTGTTCTTCTATTGTTGATTTGCATGATCCAACTCAATGTTCTAAATGCTCTACTCTACAATTAAAGTTGCCTGATGCTAATGCAAATTTTTCTCAAATGATCAATACTTTGCTCACACATGAGGTTCTTTCATGCTCTAATTGTCGTAAGCAAAAAGGAAAAGAGGATGTTACTTGTGATAATTGTTCTATTCTTTCTCAAAAGGTTGTTTGCATCTAAGAGTCTTTAGAACGTTTCACCAAAGGGAAAAAACTTAAACATAATTTTGGACCAATCTAAGGTTAGCACAAACAAGTGAGGTTTAGGTTTTGATCCTTATGCTTCATATAAAACTCAAGCTCCCACTGTTGTTAAGGCTCTTTGCAATGACAAGTTTGAGATTCTTGAAGAAGGTTATAAGAAACTTCTTTTTAAGTGTGATAGAATTTTATCTTCTACTATAATGAATACAAATGATGCTTCTACTTCTAAAGCTAAACATCATGTTAAGTAAAATTGCACTCACCGTGATAGAGATAGACATCTAGTAGATTTTTGTTTTAGACTAGTTAAACAACAAAAGAAAGAAAAGGCTAAGGCTAGGTTTCTAAAGCAAAATGAAGTTTAAATTGAGTTTGGTTGTCTTTTAATCAATCAAAGAACGCTTCATCATGTGTTGATGGTGTTCCTTTGTTGATTAAGGACAAACAAAAAATCCTTGAGTATAATGAAGCATTAGTTGCATCAAAATACTAAAAACATATTTAAATCATTCAAATTGATTTGGGTTATGCTCAATCGATCTTGGGGCATCCATTATGTGTTAATAAAGTGCAATGATGATTGAGACAACCATGTTTATTGGACTAACCATTTTCAATGAGTTGGGAAGTAGGTTGAGTCCAATGAGATGATAAAGAAATGGGACAAGGATGCCATCATGTGCTGATGGGCATCAAGAGGAGATCTCGAAGCAAAGAGAAGAGCTAGAGAAGGTTCATCATGTATCGATGAACAATATGAAGAACACGCAACTTGAAAAGAAGATGGTTGGAAATCATAAAAGCTCCAAGAGGATTACAAAAGTGGCAAAAGGTATAACTAGCTAAGGTTAAGGATGTTTCTTAGTCTTTTACCGATCTCGGTGTTTGGAAGAGAGACCGGGTTGCTAGTATAGGTGCCGTACTATTAAGAGGGGTTGAGTATTATAACTTAAGCTCCATCATGTATCGATGAACTCAATCCGGTTCACTCTAGCTCACTCTCTTTCGAGTTGGTGATTTTGCATGAGCTAAGTATTTGCTTGTGTTGCAAATAAGGGAGCTCATGTTTGATTCTTACATTGCTTCTTAATTGAATTGATGTTTGCATGGAGCTATGGATTTGCATATGTTGCAAAAATGAGATGGCTCATACAATTTGATTTATGTGGATTTTTGCATGGAGCTTTGGATTTGCATGTGTTGCAAAGAGGAGGAAGCTCATGCATTTGTTTTAGTTGGTTTATGCATGGAGCAAAGTATTTGCATGTGTTGTAAATAAAGAGATAGTGCATTTGAATTAAATGCTTGTGTTTTCATGGAGCTAAGATTTGCATGTGTTACAAATAAAGAGCTCCTGCATTGAGACTTAGCTTGTGACTTGATCATGTGTTGATCATCACAAGGCTAAGAACGATTTATATATTGGTTTGCAAAATGTGTTTTTGTAAAATATTGATTTGATTTGTTATTTGCAAATAGGGCAATGTGAATAGGGCTTGCAATTATGGTTTGCAAGTTGACTTGATCTTGTGTTGATCATTACATGGCTAAGAGGATTGATCTCATAGGTTTTTAGTTTATTTGCAAATGTGTTTTACAAATAAGTTAGAGTTTAAATGAGATCCTTTAGAGCATGTGAATACAGTTTGCAAATGAGTTTTGTGAAGTGTTGTGATCATGTGTTGATCCTCACATAGCTTAAAAAATTAATCATTATTGATTTGGAGAAAAATTTATGTATGAAACTTGTGTTTGTGCTTGAGGCCGGCATTACCAACGTCTAAATGTTGGTAGTTCCGCTGGGCTGGCAGTATCGCTTATGGGAGCTGGTACTACCACTTGGCTGGTGTTATCGGGCATTTGTCGTTAGTAGTTGTTTTCCAATGGGGCATGTTTTGCGTCCATCTCCTGGCCAGAACTATCGAAGCTCAAGGGCGGTACTACCAGAGGTGTTGTAGTACCGGGCCCAAGCTGTCGGTAGTTATTTTCCAGAGAGGTTAATCTGGAGGTGCGCTGAGATCGGTACTGTCGCTCAAGCAGTACTACTGGGCGTTTGCCATCGGTAGCACCGAAAATATAGCCGTTGCCGATCGTTGGATGTCGAGGCCAGCACAACCGGGCCTTAGAGGGTGGTAGTGCCGAATTTGCTACTTTTGCCCGTTTTGCCCCCAACGGCTAGTTTTTGTGTGGGAGGCTATAAAAGGAGCCTTGGGGGCTGGCATTTGTGCTTTCTACCTTTGGAGAGTGTTTGTGGGAGTTGTGTGCATGTATTGCTACTTCCCACTTGGTTTTTGAGCTAAGAGTGAGCTCTAATTGCATGTGTTGCAACTATGAACTGGATTGAGAGCCTCTAGTGCATGTGTTGCACTTGAGAAGGATCATAGTGCATGTGTTGCACTTAGGAGGTCATCATTGTGCATGTGTTGCACTTGGTGAAGTTCAAGATAAGGGCTTAGCTTATTACTCTTGGTGCTTGTCGACACTTAGACGGCGTGGGAGGCGTTGGGCGCGGTGACCTTCTCAGAGAGATTGTGAGAAGGCCCGGCAAAGTTGTAAAGGTTGGTGCTCACTTACCCGGAGGGGGAAAGAGCAACCACTAGTGGATTCGAGGTAAGTGCTCAATTCGTGGAGTCGGTCCAAAGAGGTTTGCGCTTGTCTCAATGTGGAGTAGGGGATACCGGCAAGTCTCCGAGACCTCGGTAAAACATCGGTGTGTCTCTTGTGCTTTACTTGCAATTTCTTATTTTCTTTCAAGCAATTTATGTTTATTTTGATATTATTGATTGCTTGTCTTTATAATTGCAATTCTTGTTTAAAGACATAGATTGTTAGTGCACTTAGTGAGCCTAGTTGATTTAGGGCTTAATTTTTAAAACCTTAGTTTATCGCTTCCGCATTATTCTTTATTAAGGTTTTGACATAAAGGTACTTAGGTGATTCACAATTAATCACAAAGAATTTTTTAAAGCCGCCTATTCACCCCTTCTAGTCGGCATCCTCGATCCTACACCGACCAAGGTTCAAAATCCATGGGAAATTTCATGAATTTTTGCCGAAATCTTGGATTTTGGCACCCTCGAGGTTCATAATTTCAACTGAATAAAAATTAAAAAATAAAATAAAATTACTACAATAATTTTGAAAATATCAATGAAATTTCGTTGAAATTTCAATTTTTTACCGTATTTCAATTTGTTTGGACCGGATTTGGGTCAATACCTCTTTATGAATGTCATATTATATGAAAATTTGTTGAAAATTGAATTTTTGAGATGTTTTATAAAAATGATAGAAACACTGTCAATTTTTTTAAAAAAGTTTACAAGCTTGATCATACTTTGAAACACTTATGGTACCGTATTTAGAAGTATAGGATAATAAATAAAAGTTTTCAGAAGAATTTAACTTCATTTGTTATCTTTAAAAAAATCAAAAACAAAAGGAACATAAATGAGATAGTAACCCTGTCAGAATTTATAAATTCACTCAAGTGCAATCATGTCCCAAAAATTTTATGAGAGATTTAGAACATTATTGGTACCTCAGGACCATCCACAAAAAATATTAAAATTTCCTCTCAAAATTTTATATGATATCCCATGTTTTATCAAGACGCGTTGTCAGACTTTTTAAAAATTCTACATGCTTGATCATCATATAAAACTTTTATAGGAATATTAGTGATGCCTCAGGACCATCCAATTTTTTTTTAAAAAAAAATTCTAACGTGGTTTGAATCATTTTTCATTTGGTTAAAATTTGCTGGTAAGGTTTTTATTATGTTAGTATCACTGTAAAAAAAAATTAAAATTCCTCGTCCTTGATGATCATATGAAAATTTTATAAGAACATTATTTATTCCTCGGTATCATCCACAAAAATATTCAAAACTTTTTAACATGGTTTGAACCATTTTTATCCGGTTGAAATTTATCAGTAAGGCTGTTATCAGGACAGTAGTATTGTCAAAAAATTTAAAAGTCCTCAGGCTTGATCATCATATAAAAATTTTATGGGAACATTATGACACCTAGGACCATCCACAAAAATTTTCAAAATTTTTTAACATTGTTTGAACCATTTTTCATTCATTTGAAATTTGCCGAGATTTCAGTCAATCTTGGCGAATCTCAGTCAATCTCAGCGAGATCTCGGTTTCTCCGGTTCAAAGAATTCTAGATTTTAATTTTTTCGTTTGCATTTCGTCTGAGACAATGAGATTTTATCAAAATTTCAAATTTCAAAGGATGAAGAGATGCGAACTAGAAACAAAATTTGAAAACCTTGGGTCCAACCCTCCACACTGCACAACGATCATTAAACACACTAATAGTGTCAAGGACGTCAGAAAGTGTAGTGTGGAGCTAGGGAAAAATCATTGTGAGAAAATAAAATATTAAAAGAAAACAAAGTAAGGGCCCAACCGGTTTCGAACCGGTGACATTGATCTGCAGTCAATTGCTCTACCACTGAGCTATGGACCCTTTGTTTCATGTTACATCTAATAATGTTTAAAACATGAGAACACATACCACAAATAAGAAAAATAAAACGAGCGCAAAGATGGCACAAAATCTATCCAAAGTTCCAAACTATGCGTACGAAATGAACTTAAATGTGGTGCCAATCCGAAGCACTCCACTCACACTGATATATAGATCGATATACATGAAAAAAAAAACATCATGTTAGAATTTCGAAACACAATATTTTCTCGTATCACGTTGATACATAACACAATAATGCTCTTGTTATTGATCGCTGCACAACCCCAGTACACTAATCCCACTTTGACCCAAATACCACAACGTGGTTGACACTGACTGTCTCACCTAATACTATCTCGTAACGCCATACCACTCCCACCTGCTGATAAGATACACATCTCATCAGTGGTGGAGCAGAATTTGGATAGGTCTCGGACAAAAAATAAGCGATTGTTACATCAAATCGAGTCCAATCAATTAATCATGAAATATAGCATTGTTCTATTGTAATTTGTAGCCTAAAGGAAAAAATAGCTAGGCAGCTAGTTATCTTACAGAGGTTAAATGTTAAATGTGAAATAGTACAATGCTTTAATAATTAATAATCATAATGAGGTTAGAGGTTTATAGCTACCTAACAAACCAAGAATCTAACTTTGGTAGAAGATACCATTTATACAAATGGGTGACAATTTGGAAGACACAAATGTTAAAATAGGAATAGGGTCCTCCTTGCAGCTACGGCTCCAAACAGAGGTGGAGTTGGGCCTCGGGCCATCCAAGTTGGACCCTAGTCTGGCCCAGCAGCTCATAGGCGCACCGTGCACAGCATGACCCGGCTGACCAATAGGGAGTGACACCCTAGCCTTGCAGTCGCATGCCTGAACCCTTCCTTGTGCCGTCACCGTGTCATGCTGCCCCAGCCTGTTGCTCCCTCCCATAGCTCCCGCCCTCCAGTGCGATAAACGCCCCCGCTCATTGGAGCCTGAAGCCGTATCCACTGGCCCACAACTCCTGCCCTCCCACTGGCAAACGCCCCCACCGGTCGACCACCACCCTCGCCCCCACCCACTGGAGCCTGGAGCCATAGCCGCTGGCCCGCTCCACCTGCACGTTTGGATTAGCTCCACCCGCGCGGCTTCACCTTATCGCCTCTGCAAGGAGGGCTCGCCGACCATCGTAACCCACATGCAAGGAAGCCTCCGGCCGGAGCTGCAGCCAGTGGTAGGTGGAGGTGATGAAATTTTTTTCCCCTTCTTTTTCTTTGTGGAATATGTAATATCAATCGAATGTTGATGAATGATGATGCCTTTCCTAAGTTACCTTGATGGTGGTTATGGTTTGTGAATTGTAAAGAACCAAAGATTACCATCAACTACCATGGTTGGTAATATGTGATATTATGATCTATTTTTTTTGAAAATCAAGAGTTATTTGAATACGATCCTAATTCGACTTTGAAAATTCAAAGTTGAATCAGATAGGACCATTAGTTGCCTTAATTTGCCTAATGCATTGGTGTTCTTGTATGGCTGAACGAATGGCATTGCAATTTAGTAAATAAGAAGCCAAATGTTGGCTATTGCTGTGATAATATGGCCCCTTTTCTGTATTGCAGGGATCTAAAAAATCATGGTCTTTTAGGATCGCTACCCAACAGCATTCATAATTTGACTAGGATGAAAACCATGTAAGATTGACATAAATTAAACCATGTGAACCAAATGAATGAAAGGGCTATGTATTCCATCTAATTTTGCCCCTGAATTTTGTTTGCAGCTATGTCAATGGAAACAAACTCTCAGGCCCCATACTTGACTTAAGCAATATGCACATCTTATCTGAATTGTAAGCTCAATGCATGCCTAACTTGTTCTTGAACCATTCATTATAGGATTGTTCTCCTTCATGCTAACTTTCCTGTATTTGAAAAGGCATCTTGATGGCAATGAGTTCAGTGGAGTGATCAAACTATCACTGGGAAAACTTAACAACCTAAAGGAGCTATAACTCTGTAAGTACTCAATCCCCCTGTTGTGGTGTTTATCAGACAATAAATATGCCTTACTTTCTTTGCTCTGGATAAGAAGAGTGTTACTGTTCCACTCAAACTCTCTCTATAACTAAGATTTCATTGATGAGAAATAGCGACAGTTTATGTAAAAGAAGAATGATAGCATAGTAACTCTACCTATAATGTTTAGCTCATTTATAGCTGAAGAAAATTTTATTCCTATTTTAACATTTGCGTGTTCCAAGCGGTCACCCATTTGTATAAATGGTATCTTCTACCATAGTTATCTTTATCATTGGAGATGCTCTTAGACTGCTCTTGGATTATGACTAACGTGCCCGTACATCAGTATAACATAACATATTCTGCAACGACTACGCGCGCCAATCAATTTTAGCAACCACCAACACCCCTGCGATAGCATCACTAGATAAGGCGGGCCCACCGTTCCTCGGCCCCACAAGTCATTGGCTCCATGGAAGGGTGAGAGGGGGAGAGGAAATTTCCGTCTCATCTCCTCGCCCCGCAGGCAACGTTGTCGTCTGGTCTTCGTTGCCGAAGGTGGAGCAATTTCACGGGGATTGAATCCGCTGATTGATCCTGCGAAATCCCAAAATTCCTGTGAGAAATCAGGGGCAGGTAGCCTCCCAATTCGTCGGCGTTTCGCTTTCCCTTGCCTCCGATTTTTGTCGGTTTTGTTTTCCGATTTCCCGTACAGTTTTTGGTCGGATTGGTTCAGCTTTGCGGTGTTTCTTGCCATTTTGGAGGATTTTATTGCGTGGGTAGGGGAATTATGATCGATGGATGCCTCTTTGGATCGATACCCTGGCTTGGTTTTGCTTAATCTCTGGAAACTTTCACCAATATTTGCGCTTTTCTTTGGCCTACCGGTGTAGGAATCTTGCGCGAGAAGAGCTACTCGAGTCTGTTTGGTCGTGCGGAGATGGACGAGAAGGCGAAGATGGAGAGCAAGCTGTCATCGGCGGCGGCGTTCGTGGAGGGAGGCGTGCAGGACGCCTGCGACGACGCCTGCAGCATCTGCCTCGAGCCCTTCTGCGACAGCGACCCCTCCACGGTCTGTATCCGCCACGGTGGAGTCTTTCGATTAAGTAGTATGCTTTCGACCGATGTGCTTATTGTTTCTGTTTGTTGGCGTTTTCTCTCGCAGGTGACAAGTTGCAAGCATGAATACCATCTCCAGTGCATTCTTGAATGGTAATGTTTCTTTCTGGCCTAATCCAACGATCTTGTTGTGTCTTAGTTTTCTTTTCCTGTACTTCTTTATGTAGCTGGTGATGCAAGAAATTGCCAATCTATGTGAAGCAATGTAAATTGTGGTAATTGATTCATGTATTGTGAGAAATAGACTAGTCTTGTCTCGAACAAAGATAGCACATTTTGTATGCCATAACATGGTGAAAATTGTCCGATATTCTCCTAGTCAGTTTGCACTCTGCCTTGTATGGCACAATTCCTGTGTTGTTTGGTTTATTGTCTTAGTAATATCTTGTTTTCCACCAAGAGAAACAACCTTGCCTTTGGCTGCACGGTGATGAAGTAAGATGGTGTTTATCTGATAGTTGTGGTTACACATTCCTGATGCAATTTCACTGTGGCGTTCCGGCAATAGCATTTTAATTTGCAAGAATTGCAAATTTTGCCTATTTTAAGGTGATCAGCTACATTATTTGAATCCTTGCTCGTTGTAACGCTGAATTGCTTACAATGAAGTGAAATTAATGTACGATTTGTAAGATGAATCATGCATTCTGACCTTTGAGAAATGAATAATGTATTTGATACAGGCCGATTCTCTTAGGCTGTATTCAACTTGTCAATACAAGTTGGAAAGATCACATATACTTTAAGCTGAATAATCCTGCATATGTAACTCATGGAGCATATGATTCACAGGGTAGCATTGTTTCAGCAACATTATTCTCTCATTAGACGGGGCATCATGCTGCAGCAAATGCCATTACTAACTTTACTGCAAGATTACTTGATTGAGCTGTCCTGCTGGAAGAATGTTTTAGTGCAAGATTTGTTTATTGAGTTTGTGCCATGTGTGCCAGAAGACTAGAATGATAGTTTTGTTGGAATAGCTGTTGGCATGAAAGTCTTTCACAGTAGGCTATTTTTGCCGTTTCCAGTGACTTGTAGATACGGATTCATGGGGATATAGTATAAAGTTTTCTTAAAAATTAGATGAAGCTATTTCTATGTGTGGTTTCAAATATTGGAAATTATAGAGGAAATAATTTCCATGCTGTCTATCTATAATGCAAGATATATAAAATAATCTCATGCTAAATTTTTATAAATAAGAATGCTTGGGATTGAACTCATTTGATTCAGGTAAAATTGTATGTAGAGGTTAACATCCAGTCAATGTGAAATACTACAACATCCACCGTGTTTGTAATTTTCTTTCTCACATGCTTTTCACTGTGTGATAATCTAGGTGCCAGAGAAGCTCCCAGTGTCCCATGTGTTGGCAGCCTATCAGCATGAAGGATCCTATGAGGTGGAACATGTACCCTGTGTATCTCCTCAGTGAGTGAATGTCGTCTTTTGGTGGTTCTCATTTACTACTTTTAAGTATACAGCCAGGAGCTACTGGAGGCTGTTGAACAAGAGAGGAATATGCGAGCTAACCGTTCGCATGCTGCTGCTGTTTTTCGTCATCCAGTGCTTGGTGATTTTGAGGTGCAGCATGTTTATCACTCACATTTGATGATCTTTGCAATAATAGCCTGTTTGCTTCCCTGGAGGACTTAGTGCATGTAGTTCTATTGATATGTCCATTTCTGATTTCAGATCCCTGTAGGGGCAGATGATGCTGAACTTGAAGAACGCATTATACAGCATTTGGCTGCTGCTGCTGCAATGCGTAGGTCACACCGACATGCTAGAAGAGATGGGCACCGCATCAGATCAGGAGCAAATGGCGTTCCACAAGTCCTGGTGTTTTCAACAAATGATATTACCCCTGGTGGCTCCACGCATTCAAGTTCGGGCCAAGAAGGTGTACAATCTCCTGCTATAGTTTCTGCTCGCCCTTTTGCAACTCTTGCTGCTACAGAACAGGGACATCCGACTGGAGGTTTGCAGCTAAACCTGGGTCATTCCAACCCTGGTGCTACCAATCCATCTCTGCATGATGTTAGATCAATCAATAGGTATTTCCTACAACCTATGATACTATGCCTATGTTCTATTCCTTTTTAGAGGTTTACTCTCGTTAGATGTTGATTTTGATCAGGACTTCTGAAAATCAATCTGCACCTGCCCATCAAGATAGAGCAGGACCATCTGATTTGCAGTCGTTCTCTGACACACTGAGATCTCGTCTGCAGTCCGCTTCGATGAAGTACTCTCCAACAGTCCAACTCCTTTAAAACACCTGACACATGGAACACACAGGCATTAGTATCTAACTTGTGGGCATTCTTTAAAATGCCAGGTACAAGGATTCTATAACAAAGAGTACGCGTGGATGGAAGGAACGGTGGTTTTCTCGGAGTAACACCATATCAGATCTTGGTTCTGAAGTGAGGAGGGAGGTCAATGCTGGGATTGCAGCGGTAGCTCGCATGATGGAACAGCACGAAATAAGGGATGGCACTAGACCATCTGCTACTTCCGCAGCTAGTGTTTGCGCTGCTTCAGATGCAAATAATCAAAGGCCGATATCCCCCAGCCGCGCTGTTGTAAATGATGCTTCTTCTGCAACTTGTGCATCAGGATCTGTCTCTCAGTGAGCTACTCCATATCTGGTGAAGAAATTATGCAACTGTAAAGACAGGTATATGCTCTCCTTGTACGCAAGAAATCTCTGAATCCAGCAGTCTAAGCTTTTAAGGTGGCATAATATCACTCTTCGTGTCTATGGAACTGATGTCTTAACAAGGATGAAGGAAACCTTTCTTTCAATAGATTCTCTAACTGCTGCCAAATCCAACTTTCTTCAGGTCCAGAGAGAGAAAGAGAAACGCCGTCTGTTCAGAGCACCTGCGATCCAGAGATGCCTCATGAACTTTGGTAGGTATGTGCTTCAGAAGTTCGCTGAAGCATTCACGTCCAGATCACGGGACGGAAGACGTGTGGTTCCACTCGACGAACCTTTACGTTTTACTTTGTGTAATATTTTGCAAGGGTGTGATGAAATGGTTGTACCTTGTAACAATACGAATGTTGGTGGTGCGGTTCTTGTTCGTGTCCATATTAATCTACTGCGCCGAGGGCGTTTGCTTATTTATCACCCATCTTGCGTCTCCGCTTGTGATTATTTAAACCCAGTAACCCACCATCTTGTGGGAAATGTTTTTTTGACTACTTGCTGAATGACCTCTCGTAGCCGAATCTATCATTCCGCTGCATCGACCTACAAGTGCTGGATTCAATTTTTTCACAAAAAATTGGAAGAGTTACAGTATTTATTTATAGTATTGCTGTTCCGAATATGGCAGGAAATGAAAGGCCTTTCAATGGTTTTAGTTTTCTCCCCGGAGCATGTACAAAGGTAGAGATAACGGTTGTCTATATATTCTTTCATGTCATTTAAAGATAAAAATAGATAAAAATAGATAGACCTTAAAATCTGCAATCTTTTTAATTATGATATGAAAAAATTATTATTATAGACAATAAATCATGTAATAGTGTTTTATATTGTTTATATGATGGTCTTTTCACGAATAGATAGTTATACTGTCTCTCTTCTTTTTCTCTCTTCTATATCAGTAGAAATCTTACTAATAAAATATATATAGACAGCTGACATCACACTTTTGTATAGATCCTAAGTACTCGTACATGTTAATCGTTCCTCTTCTTATGAGGGGCACATGTTAATCCTTCTTCGGGATGACAGATTGTCACTGAAGTATTGTGCCCTAGTGATTAAGGGTGCGTTTGGTTGGAGGTACGAGGGTGAACGGAACGGGATGGTACAGGATAAATTTTGGTACATGCGTTTGGTTGGGTGTACGGAACCATCTCATCAAGGATGAGGTGGTACAGATTCTAGGAATATTCCTTCCATATCCCGTACCGTTCGGTTCGCCCAATTCGGCTGAACCATCTCATCCCGGACGCGTTGGTTCCCCGTTCCTCTCCCCGCAATCTTCCTCTCGCCACTCCCGCGGTCTTCCTCTCTCGGGGTGGCCTCACTTCGCGCCATCACGCCGCCGCTCCCGCCCCTCCGCCGCTCCAGCGCCTCCCACGCTCCCGCGCCGTCTTCGTGTCAAGCCGCCGCTCCCTCCCGGTCTTCGTCTCGGGGTGGCGCTCCCGCGACCTCACGCCGCCGCCCCTGGCCCCGGCGACCTCGCATGCTCTCCCAAGGTGCCTGCCTCACCTTCTCCCTTCCCTCTCGTTCCCTCACAGCCAGATCTGACATGAGGATCAGCTGCAGGGACCGGTGACTTCGCATACTCTTCGCCGCGATCTCACTCCTTCACTTCCGCGACCTCACGCCGTCGCTCCGTCACGGTCTTGGTCTCGAGGCGCCGCTCCTCAGTCCGCCGCTTCCGTGACCTCACTCCGCCGCTCCCGCAAGCTTTCGCCGAGCCAGATCTCCCAAGGTGCTGCCTCACCATCTCCCTTCCCTCTCCTTCTCTCCGAGCCAGATCTGACACGAGCACCATGCCGCAGGGAAGGGCGACTTCGGCCGTGACCTTGCCTGCTCTTCGCGTCCGGATCTGCACGCCGGCACCGCCTTCAACCGCGACCCCTACTTCATCCACTGCTCCGCCTCCCCCGTTCGTCCTGAGGTACTGGATCTTCTTCCGTTGTGGATGAATTTGTTTTGTTTAGATGGGGACCAATATACTGGCATGGATCATCTTCTGCTGTGGATGACTGGATTGATTGGAATGTAGCCAGGAACAACACCTACATCATGGTCTCCATCACTATGCAGAGCGTGTTTCTTTCTTGCATGTACATCCTTTCCAACCTGGGACATTGCTTTGATTTGTAAATCTATCAACATTTGTTACAGATGTGGAATTAACATAAGCCCCCTTTGTTTGATTGTCATGTTTTATCCTTCAATTGTAGCATTTGCTTTGTCAATAACTGGAACAGAAACTGCTCTGACAAAAGATGAATTTGTTTTGTTTAGATTGGGAACAATATTTTGGCATTGGAATGTAGCTGTGAATGAATTAGTTCTGTTTAGATGGTACTTATTTGATCTTATGATTTAGCTCAAGTTTAAATTGACTGTAGTCTGTATGTTGCATTGGTATTTGTATCGGTAAAAAACTAAATCAGCTCCATCGGTTTTCAGATAAGCTTAGGATCAGACTGTAGTCTGTATGTTGCATTGGTATTTGTATCGGTAACTCCAATTTAGGATCGTAATGTAGTCTGTATGTTATGATTTAGCTCAAGCTTAGGATCAGACTGTAGTCTGTATGTTGCATTGGTATTTGTATCGGTAACTCTTGCTTAGGATCATACTGTAGACTGTAGTCCTGAGGTACTTGTATCTTATGATTTAGCTCAAGCTTAGGATCATTTGGTTTCAGTTCAAAACTGGGAAGAATCTTTGATAAAAGCAGCCACACTGTGTTGTATTTCTTTTTTCCACCCGTAAGGATCAGACTGTAGTCTGTATGTTGTATTTCTTTGATAAAAGCAGCCACACTAGTTTCACTTTTAACCGTAAGTAATTTCTTAACCTTTTTTAAGGAACTTTCCTTTTCGTAAGAGGGAGTAATATCTGAACACATTTGCTAATTAGTGTGTAGGCTGTGTAGAACATTTGATCATATTCCTACATACTCTTTTGCTAATTTTTATGCCCTCATGCCACTATCTAAACACATTTGGTAATTAGTGTGTAGGCTATGTAGAACAACTGATCATATTCCTAGATGCTCTTTTGCTAATTTTTATGCCCTCATGCTACTATCTGAATACATTTGTTAATTAGTGTGTAGGCTGTGTAGAACAATTGATCATATTTTGACATTTGGTTTTGCACTTGTATCTTGATTCAATGATATGCTTAATAATTTTATAGAACAAGTGCTTCATTGTTAAATATCATGCGTTCATACGAATCATTAGTGACTATTAATTTAACTGTAGATGGAAAAGAGGAAGCTTAAACAAAGGAAGATGTTGATTAGTGGTGCTGCTGCATATATGGCTGCTTGCATGATGATGTCAGATGTGCGATGTAGAATACGTAATAGGAGACAACAGACACGTATGGCCCAATAGAGCAAAGTGACAAGAATAGAATAGATTATCTGAATAATAAAATTTGGAAGAATGATACAACTTGTATTACGACGATAAGACTTCAGAGAGCTCCTTTTTTTAGGCTATGCCAAATATTGAGAGAACGCTCCTTGCTTCGTGATACTATACATGTATGTGTTGAGGAGCAAGTTGCTATGTTCTTGAACACAATTGGACACAACCTAAGGAATAGGATAGTTGGTACCAACTTCAAGAGATCAGTGAAACAGTTAGCCGATATTTTGGACATGTCCTGCATGCTATAGGCGAGCTACGAAATGATCTCATTAGGCCACCTTCATTGGAGACACCAACCAAAATTGCAGGAAACCCAAGATGGGATCCATACTTTAAGGTATGATAGATAACAAGTATGCCTTATAGCTATGTGGCTAAACTTTGTGGTTACTAATTTTTTTTTGTCAATTTATTTGAGCAAATAGGATTGTATTGGAGCCATTGATGGTACACATATAAGAGCTTCTGTTAATAAGTCTATGGAAGCAAATTTTCGTGGTAGGAAATCATTTCCTACTCAAAATGTGTCGGGCAAATGTAGACTTTGATCTTCGATTCACATATATCTTGGCTGGTTGGGAAGGAACAGCTCATGACGCTACGATTTTAGCAGATGCGATAGAGCGTGAAAATGGCTTATGTGTCCTCAAGGTAAATAGAATTAATGTGGTAGTACATCTTCATACCAAATTGTTAAAGACCAATATCATTAACGTGTTCATCTATTTTAGGAAAATTCTATCTAGTTGATGCTGGATATGGGGCCAAATCTGGGTTCATGCCACCTTTCCGCGAGTGCAGGTACCATTTGAATGAGTGGGGGAACAATCCAGTTCAAGATGAAAAGGAATTGTTCAATTTGAGGCACTCCTCATTGCGAGTAGGAGTAGAGCGTGCCTTTGGATCACTCAAGAGGAGGTTCAAGGTCCTTGATGATGCTACTCCATTCTTCCCCTTCATAACTCAAGTTGATGTTGTCATCGCTAGTTGCATCCTTCATAATTGGGTTCTTTCTGAAGGAACAGACCATTTCATTCTACCAGAGGATTCTTGGACCCCTAACCCCAGTAGGACAGCAAGAGAGCAAGCAAATGACCATAGAGCTATGGTTAACAAGAGACAAACGCTTGCCGATCAAATGTGGGAGAACCGTCAAAACTACCTAGGCCATTAATCATTTTCGTTTTGTGTGAACCATGTATTTTCATTTTCGTCATTCCGATGCAATGTGTGAACCTTGTATTATCATTTTCGCCATTCCGATGAAATGTGAACCGTGTATTTGAACCAATATTTATGTTTTCTATCTACTGTAGGCAATGGATTTGGATCAGCATGGGGATAGTATGGGGGGTGCTGGGGTTGTTTGGACAAATGCAATGTCTACATTTGTGCTAACCTACTTGACTAATCTAGTAGCTAGTGGTACAAGAACATCTACAGGCTTTAAACAAGCTCATCTCAACAGTTGTGCTAAGGACTTGAATGAGCATATGAAGGTTCATGTGAGTGGCATTCAGGTTAGTAATCACCTCAGGAAGTGGAGAAAGATTTGGGCAAAGATAAATAAACTGAAGAACTTAAGTGGTGCTCTTTGGGATGAGGGTACTTGCACTATTAGGCTTGAGCATGAGCATTACACTGGTCATGTGAAGGTATTTTTCTTTCCAAATTTCAACAAACATGTTTGTACAAAATTTGATGATGCTTGAGACTGACTACATCTTTAATGATTACAGGACCACCCTAAAGATGCTACTTTCTTGAACACTCCACTTGAGCATTATCATGAGATGGCCACTATATTTGGGAATAGCATGGCTACAGGACAGTATGCTAGGGGAGCAAATGACCCTCTGGCTACAAATGTGATAGACTTAGAAGAAGAAGCTCCCGTCAATGAACATGTGAGTGCAGAAGAGGTGACGGCGTCGGGGTATGGTGGAGGTGACTCATCAGCAAGTAAACCATCAAAGAAGAGGGTAAAGACATCCAGTGATGATGACTTGCTAGCGTTCATGACTACTGGTATTGATAGACTCGCTCAAGCTATTGAGAAGACCGCTAGTTCAGATACTGATGTTCCAGATGATCTTTGGGACAATATGATGGATCTCCCTGGATTTGATGAAGCACAATTAGCTCACTACTATGCTTATTTGTGTGAGAATGTTGCACTTGCCCGAGCATTCAACAAGCTTAGTTTTTCAAACAAATTGGTGTGGGTAGCTAGATACATCACGAGGGAAAACCTATAAGGTAATCCAACCCTTTTTTACATTGCATTGTTTGGATTTGAAATCTGAAAGTATATTTCTTGCTCAACTCTTTAATGCTTATTTGTGTTAATCCTCTGCTTGTCACTTTGTATTGTAGGTTTTTAGGTCTTGCATTCTCTGCTTGTTGATCTCCAAGGATTCCAATGTGAAGTGATAGTGTGGCCAAGCTCATGAAAGAACTGAGGAACTCTCTTCTAGTGATTTGTCATCATGTTGGTTTCAAATGATATGCACTATGGTCGGATGTTGCTTGAAAACTTTCTGTCCAAATGCTATGTTTTATCTTGTGCTATGAATGATGCTTGTGGAAATATGCGTATTGTGCAACCAGTAATGATTATTATGTTGGACTTGAACTGTTCTGATTGAAAATATTTGCAATGACCTCTTATATAAATATGCTTGACTGATTGCTGCCACTGATATTATGTGAAAATCAGTTGTTCTGTCTCCTGTTTTGCGCTTCTATCCCAAACAGCATTGTCCAAACCATCGAGCCAATTGGTTTGTGTTCTGTCTCCTGTTTTGCTCTTCTATCCCAAACAGCAATTACACTGAGTGTACCTTCTGGCACAATTATATATTAGCTATGGCTTAAACGGGAGTTCAACTAGAAAATTTATTGTTGAGATAAGAGGCATCCTAACTGCAGATGAATGGTACATGTTGCATTTTGCTTCACAATTCACAAGTTAGATCAGGAAGGGCATTGCGACATTGTCACAATAGTTTTATTTCTTTCATGTCGAGTAAGTTGTAAGTGCACTGCTGCTTCACTTATGTTGCTGGGGCTATTGCTATGATCATTCTGTATTGGCTCTATTTCGAGCCTGATTTCTCCAGAATTTACTTTCTCAAGTGGGACCCAGACATCACGGCTAACACCATCTAAAAGTCCCTCTAAATTTACTCTTGCACTACCAATGCTGTCATCACCAAATATATCTGCATTGTAGCATTTGATCTTCAGATATTCACCGCCAGCAATCTCATCAAACTCAAACTTGTCATTCCAAACTGGACGGTCTGTACGAGAGAGATGGGATACTGTTTGATATATACCTTGCCTCCAACCAAACACTATCTCGTACCATCCTGTACCATCCCATTCAAGCAACCAAACACAAACTTGTACCATCCCTGAACACCTTCCCTGAACCATCTCATCCAGGATCATCTCATCCAGGATCATCACATCCATCCTGTACCATCCCGTTCCGTTCACTCTCGTACCTCCAACCAAACGCACACTAAATAGATGTACTTTTTTTCCCATGGACGCATCAAGATTCGGCAAAACAACGGAGATTGTTCTCCCGTGATACCCCCAAGTGGGCCCAATACTGGCAGTAAGCTCCACCATGCGCTAGCCGATGTGCATGTGCTAGCTTGGCAAAACCAACAAAATTAAACATCCGTGCGTGCTAGCAGCGTCTAACTTAGGGTACATATAATAAAACTAGTGAGAGTTGCGCGCTCCGCCGCGCCGTGCGAAATTTGATCCAAATTTTTATCTCTAAAAAAAGGTAGAAATATCCGAGTTTTTTTTTGTTCGCTTGAGTATTTCTTGGAAAAAATACGCTAGGTAAGAACCGTCGACGAACCAGCGAAACAACGGCTCTTTTTTGGGGGAAAAAAGAATAATACATGTTCTGAAAAATATTAGATCCCAAACTGCAAAAAAAGCTATAGACGTCGAGTTTAACACCCTATGCGGTCAACAGACAATAATACATGTCTTAAAAAATATTAGAGATCAAGCCGCAAAACAAATTTTAGATGCTGAGTTTAACACCCTATGCGCTTATTTTCCCGTGAAAAATGAGAAAAAAAAACAGAGAAACGACGGACGAAAAACGAATTTCCATTTTTTTTTTGGGGAAACGACTAACGAAAACATTTTCCTCATGCTCCGGAGAAAAAACGGATCACAAAAATATATTTTTTTCGGGCAAAACGGAGAAAAAAACGGTCTCATATTTTTTTTTGTTGGGGAAATAGCCACCGAAAACATTTTCCTCATGCTCCGGAGGAAAAACGGATCACGAATCATTTTTTCCAGGCAAAATAGAGAAAGGGAACGGTTTTCCATTTATTTTTATTTTTTGGAAAAACGGACAACGAAAACATTTTTCCCATGCTCCGGAGAAAAAACGAATCACGAAAATATTTTTTTTTGGGCAAAACGGTCTCCCATTTTTTTTTTTGGGAAATAGCCACCGAAAACATTTCTCCCATGCTCCAGAGGGAAAACGGATCACGAAAACATTTTTTCCGGGCAAAACGGAGAAAGGAAATGGTTTTCCATTTTTTTTTTTTTGGAAAAACGGCTACCGAAAATATTTTTCGCATGCTCTGGGGGAAAAACGGATCACGAAAACATTTTTTTCGGACAAAACGGAGAAATAACCCGAACGTAAAGCGCGAGGACCTATTTGTTATAATTTTGGACCTGTTCGCTATTCTGAAAAAATAGGAAAAGGCTCGCTCGTGATTCGTACTTAACGGGAGGTCCTCCATGTAAAATGGCAAACCAGGGACCTAAACGCGAACCGAAAAAAATATTTTGCTCTCATGTAAAATCGCGCAAGGACCTAGCCGTAATTTCGGAAAAACCCGGGAGGCTTTTCGCAAAAATCCAGGTGACACGTGGGGGGGCTGGCTGGGCTCGGTTTTCTTCGTGAGTAAGGGTGCTAATATTATCTTAACTATCTTTTAATCTATATATATTAAATTTAGTTTACGTGGAAGAGTGAGACAAGAGAAGAGAGACGTCTCTTATTTAGTAGCCAGCTTTGCACGAGATCATAGGTAGATTATGTATCTACAAAAGTGAAGAAATAGTTATTACACAATATCTAAAGACAAATTTTAAAAATAGTTATCATATAAATTAACTTTTATTTTACTATTAATCTATAATAAATTTTGCTACCGTATTCGCTCTTAATTCCCCACTTCCGTCACGCGAACAAGGTGCGGAGCTCGCTTCCCCACTTCCGTATCGACAAGCGCAGACGTGCAACCCGAAACCACCGACACCGACGCCTCCCTGAGAGAGCTCGCGGACGACGCGACCCCGCACCAGCAAACACTGCAGCGCATCAGCTTAACGGAACGACTCGGCGCCTTGGTCGCCTTGCCGTGCCTTGCTCGCGCCGATTCGCCGGCCGGTCAGTGCTGCCGCTCGACGCCGACCGGCTCTTCCCTTGGGATCTCTGAAAGGCGAAACGTCGCGTGTGTTTTGCTGATGACAGGTCCATCCAGTGCTGCTCCTGTACGTCGGTGGCACAAGGCTTGGCTTCGAAGGAGGCTGGAGTGTACACAGCTAATGTGTGTACTGGCAGTCAGCACGAGCTACTCTCGTTGATAAGTCCGAACGAATGGATGCAACGTTGATCGGACCGGACGAACAGGGCAGGAGTTTCCCGGTTAAAAATGTCATGGGAATCACGAGATAGAAGGGACATGCACATCAAACCAGCCGTGAAAACAGTAGCTCGTGACCAGCTAGTCACCCAAAACACAAACTCTACCACGTCAATAGCAAGGGAGAAAAGCATGTATTGCAGTAAATTGGAGGGTGGGGAACTGGCAGGCTAGGAGCTTAGCGTGGAGTGGACTTCTATTTGGTTTGATGATACATTTTTGCCTCACTAAACATTATTGAAATTTGTCATTGTCAAAATTTGGTCACTAAATTGATTATCAATACTTTGATTAAAGATAGACAAGAAAATGAACTAGATAGCCAAGTGAGAAAGTAATCTTACCAACAAGCCAAATAGACTAAGCAAAAGATGACACATCAGGACAAACTATCGATATAGAGGTAGCTCGCTTTGCTCCCCTCCTTTACAGTAGTTGAATGGCTGAAACAACCAAAAGGAAACTAATATTACTAATTGCTCGATGTAACACCTTGTTGTACAAGCAGTTTCTCTTTTAATATAAATTGTATAAATCTTGAAGCAAACGAAAGGTAATTAATCACTATCTACTTTTCATATATGTTTCAATATTTATATAACTTTTAAAAAGAAGAGCATAGAAGAACCTCTTTGTACTTTTATACTAGGATTAAGCAACGATTTTTTGCTTCACATTTGCGATGTTTCTAGGACCTAGCCTTTCTGCAGTTGTGTGAAAGCTTGGAAGAAGATTGCAGTACGGGTGCTGTCCTGTGGGTTTGCTTTTCTGGGTGCGAATTGATTGCCGTTTTTGGTTGCGGCATCAGCGAAGTGTGATTTGGCGACGGTGACCATCCAACGAATTGCCATTGGATCATGATCAACGCTGTGAAGCTGATACGGGCACATAGTTGCGCTTGCGCAACGCCGAAAGTCCTGGTGATATATCCTGGTGCACATAGTTGTATGATAAATTAAAATTCCGACAATATACGCTTGAAATTTACAAAAGGAAATGGAAATGGTATAGACCATAGATCCATCAATACAAAGTTTAAGAGCTAGCTAGCTGCCTCCCAATGTACTCTTGTCTTCTCTACAAGGAGCCATTTGAGACCATTCCTAACCTGATTTCTCCTCTATACCTGACAGGAGGATGGAAACAATCCTGTGCATCAATACCCAACCCAAGTTACCCTTCCCATCCACCACACATTGCCGATTTCTCCCTTCATTCTTCGTCGACCTGTTGCAAGGGAGTAACACGAGCGTATTTCGGGGGGCAGTCAACTGGACATGTCTTGATTACACTGAGAAGGCACATGGCGCCTCATGTTTGACCTCCGGAAAGGATAAAAAGAGATTAAAACCCCACTTGGTGCCGTCGTTCGTGGTCCGGTTCCGGTGGTACCTACCGATCGAGATGCACTTGAACACTTCATTGGTAGTTCCTTTCGGGGGCAGCCCGAGTACCCCGTAGAAACCGGAAAACAAGCTTAGCCGCAGAAATCTGAAAAACCGATCACCACCGTGCACGAGAACTTGCATTAAGGGAGCCCATTCTACTTGTAGCACATTCTAGCCCTACGGAATGAGATCAGCATGTAGCAACATTTTCACCGATTACACCGAGCTTTCCGCTACAGGTCACAAGTTTTGTACTCGTTCCTTGGTCGAAATTGAGGATCTTTTATTCCGACGGAGAGAGTTCGTGTGCCGTGAGCCCGTGACGGTACAAATACAACTCGGCGCCGAGGACGCAAAAGCGCGGCACGCGTGGCGAAACCGCAAAAGCGGGCGAAACCGGCAGGAATATTCGGTTGGGGGGCAAAAGTTTTCGTACGCGAAGCGTTACCGCGCGCGTCTGGCCGCCTGCCGCTTGGCACGGGCCGCGGCCGCATGCCAAGCCGGCAACAGAACTTGTGACCGCATCCCTACATTTTTCTTTTTTCATTTTTTGTCACTTTCTCTAGTGAAATCGCAATTCTGGTGTATGTTTGGTTTGCATTTCATGGTTCTCAATGCTTGCTTTACTAAATTAGCAAGCATTTAATTTGCTACTAAATTTTGGCAATATTCTCTTTTTTATTGGTAACCAATTTGGTAATACTAATTTTTAGTAAGGTTTTGCGAGGCGAATTGTCATCAAGCCAAACAGATCCCTAGTTTTATTTTATCGCGGAAACAATGGCGAAGCCACCTCCCGGTGACCCTGGGTGGCTGCCTGGGCTCACCGGTGGGAGCTGTCATGAGCGCATGCACTGCTACCCACTGCCTGCCAGAGGCTCTACGGTCAGATGATGGATGCGCACGGCAGTGACGGCACCGCCATCCGTAGGGTCAAATGCTCCGGCAGGATGGCATTAGCGCTCGTGTGTGGCAAGGACGAGTGCTAGCTTGAGTGTAAGAACCTCATGTTGTCTCCTATTCTTACACTCTTGATGTTTTTACACTCTTTTTGTAAATGCTTCTTATAAACTATAAATTAGATAATTTCTTCGCAGTTTAGTTAGGTTTGCCCTGGCTCAAAAAATTTCTGGCTTCACCACTGCGCGGAAATACTGGCTGATAACATTTGTTAACTACTGTACTTTCATATTGTAGCATGTCACCCGCAGCTCCCCTTCTTACGAGTTCGGGTAACGCGGTACCCCATCCTACAGTGTTGTCATAGTTCGACACCAAGCTTCTGCCGCTGGCCCAATCACCTGTCACAAGTGAGACATGCGATACATGTCGCTGCTTCTTACCAAGGCAAATGAGAGAGAGATGCTTTTATAAATTATTAGCAGCGAGGCATTTAAAAAATGTGTCAGGATTCACACAGGCGGATTAGCTACTATGCCTTTTGCTCGCTTAGGGCATGTATAATAAGGCAATTTTAGCTTGTTTTTAGTATGTACACACCAGCTTTGTTCTATATATAAGAGTGAGAAAATATGAGAGAGAAGAGAACTTGTTCTTATTTTAAAAAGTTAACGTTTTGGACATAGTGACGGTCAAACTTTCGAAACTTTGACTATCGATATATTTTTAAAAGTTTAAATTGGATATATAAAAAATTATATATATAGATTTATCTTGAAAAATACTTTTATAATATTATAGTTTTATTGAGTTTATATCAAAACGTCAGTTTTTTTAAGAAAGGGTGAGTAGTAAGCATCGCACAGTTTTTTAAGAAAAGGTGAGTAGTAAGCATCGCACGATTTTATTGTTTATTTGAGATGATATATATATATATATATATATATAATTATATATATATATGAGAGATAAAGATCTGGTTACTGTGCTTGCTCTTACGATATACAACCCTTGTGTGCGCACACCGCAGTACCGCACACCGACACCTCCTCCCCTCGGCCCCGCTCGCCAGCCTGTGCCGCGCGCTGCCCCCACCAACCACACCGCGTCTCCTTCTCCCTTCTCTTCACTTATAAGCAAGGTCACACATCCCTTGTCTTTCTCTGGAGTAAAAAAACGGAGAGGACAGCAAATTAGACAGAACCTCGCACCACCCACCTCCATTTTGTTACTCTGCGCTTCGCCAGGAGCTAGCTAGTAAGTATAACAGCACAGACCAAGAAGAATCCACCACCGCAGCGGCGGCGGCGGCGGCTAGAGCAATCCACGGAGCGGAGGCGCGGCCGCGGCACGCAGCCATGGGTGTGCCGGTGCACGGCGCGCTCCTCTTGTTCGTACTTCTCCTGGCCAGTGCAGCCGCAGGGACATCGCCGGAGGAACCCACATTGCCCTCCGCCGCCGCCGGCGGCACCACCGCCGGGGGAGGGATTAACTCCAACTCGGTGTTGGTGGCGCTGCTGGACTCGCACTACACGGAGCTGGCGGAGCTGGTGGAGAAGGCCCTCCTGCTCCAGACGCTCGAGGACGCCGTGGGGAAGCACAACGTCACTATCTTCGCTCCGCGGAACGAGGCGCTGGAGCGGGACCTCGACCCGGAGTTCAAGCGCTTCCTGCTCGAGCCGCGGAACCTCAAGTCGCTCCAGTCGCTGCTCCTCTTCCACGTCCTCCCGTCCCGCCTCCCCGCCAGCTCCTGGCCTGCCGCCCCCCACCCCACCCTATCCGGCGAGGAGGTCGACCTCGCCGCGGGCAGCGACGGCTCCATGCGCGTCTCCCACGCCGCCGTCACGCGCCCGGACGCCGTGCTCAGGCCTGACGGGGTCATCCACGGCATCGAGCGCCTCCTAGTGCCGCGGTCCGTCCAGGAGGACTTCAACCGCCGCCGCAGCCTCGCCGCGATCTCGGCCGTGCTGCCCACGGGGGCGCCCGAGGTGGACCCGAGGACGCACCGCCTCAAGAAGCCGGCGCCGCCCGTGCCCCCCGGCGCGCCTCCCGTGCTGCCGGTCTGGGACGCCATGGCCCCCGGTCCCGCCATCGCGCCGGCGCCGGCACCCGGCCCGGGCTCCGGGAAGCACCATTTCGACGGCCACAGCCAGGTGAAGGACTTCATCCAGACCCTGCTCCTGTACGGCGGCTACAACGAACTCGCTGACATTCTCGTCAACCTCACCTCGCTCGCCACCGAGATGGGCCGGCTGGTCTCCGAGGGCTACGTGCTCACCGTGCTCGCGCCTAACGACGAGGCCATGGCGCGTCTCACCACGGACCAGCTCAGCGAGCCCGGCTCGCCGGAGAACATCCTGTACTACCACATGATCCCGGAGTACCAGACCGAAGAGAGCATGTACAACGCCGTGCGGCGGTTCGGCAAGGTGCGGTACGACACGCTGCGGCTGCCGCACAAGGTGATGGCGCGGGAGGCTGACGGCTCCGTCAAGTTCGGGCAGGGCGAGGGGTCGGCGTATCTCTTCGACCCGGACATCTACACGGACGGCAGGATCTCGGTGCAGGGCATTGACGCCGTGCTGTTCTCGCCGGACGATACCAAGTCCGCGCCTGTCGCCGCGCCCGACAGGAAGGCGCCCGCCGTCACCGGCACCAGAAAGAGCAAGCTCCGGCGAGGTCAGTATCTGTAGATCTGAACTTGGCACTTTCTATTCAGCTAGTATTAAAACTACTACTAGATTGTTTAGTAGTAGCACAAGACTGCCACACAAATCTTACATTTCACAATCTATATTGGAGAGGTTAGTAGATGAAGTTTGCAATTGGTTAAATCAATGTGGGTTGATGGTAAGAATGTTGCCGGTGAGGTACCGGTCAGTGTTCCGATCGCAGCGGCGGGGGATTAAAATTTATCGAGCTGGTGGGTGGTGAGTAGCGAGTAGAATAAAGACGAAGCATTAAAATTGAAGCAATTAGGGTTCCTTACCGCTGTCCTTTGCTCATGGCCGTATTGGAGGTCATATGGCCCTGTCGGTGGCCGTTTGGGCACTTCCTGCCATGTACCACCCCAACATTGCAGTAGTTTCCGTTGGTGTTTATCCAGTCACAAATACCCTGGTAGTCTGGTGATTAATTACACTTGGTGACTTGGGAAGACCAGTGCATTGAGCGCTGTGGAAGCATGGGTGGGAGCTCACCGTGCTGCCTGTGCTCGCTGGTGGGTCACTGTCTTCACCATCTCTTGATACTGTGTCTGTGACTGCAAGCAAGCGCAGTTTCTTTACCGATTGTGCCATTCCCGAAAGCACAAAAGGCTCATGCTTAAGCCTTGGCCACATCCTTGTTATCATAAATATTCGGTGCGATAGTAGCTCAATTGGTTTGTATGGGTGTATTGACCAATATCAAAATTCTCGACATAGGCTGCTAAGATCAATCTAAACTGTTCCACCTTTCTAAAACCCGTGCTCGAGGTATGTCTACTCGGCATCCGTTGTGAAATCAGATGGCTACTTAGACCTTTGGACACTTTCACTTGTTCAAAATTTCATGTTGAATTTAATCTCAGGATTAGTGACCAGAAATATACCACTCCTTCCAGGAATGTCCCTTGCATTCTCTGGGCTCGGTTTTCCTCACCCCTTATGGTTTCCATTTATGGCCATGGTTTGTGACTGAGAATATATACTCTTCCTATAGCCTGTGAATCTCGATCTCCTGACTATTCTTGATTACGTTTAGGATTGCAACATGGTGATGGTGATTGCTTAATTACATACTTTTGGTCTCTAGGTTTTTGGGTAATTCCTACCCTATGTCTCAGTTATGTCTGCAATTTTGACATCAGATGCCATTCCACCTGGCATAGATCATTTGGAACTAATTCCTTCCTCCTTGTAGTCTTTGAAGCTAAGTTACCTGAAGCCGTTGTTACGTCCTTAGCATAGAAATGATGTCAAAATCTGCAAGCTTTCTTTCGAGTAACAAATCATATTGGGCATCTGATGCTGATTTGATAGGGTATCTGTTATAACATAATCTAACATTAATTTTCTGACTCAGCCTTATACTCTTCGGTATCACATTAGTGTCATTATGTTTTAACCACTCAATTAACAATAACCTTATGCATTGTTCCTTTCAAAATACTGCAGGCAAGTTGTTAGAAGCAACGTGCCAAATGGCTGGCGTCTTTGGTCAGCGATCGCGATTCGCAAGTTGCCAGTAGACGGAGAAAGATTAATCTCATGATGCCGAAACACGAACTGAAATGAGGTGATGGACTGTGCTGCAGCCGTCCACATTATTACTGTCTCTTTTTTTTTGTTTATTATGAATAATGAATTAGGTGGGGAATGTAAACTGGTGGTTGTTGGCGTGTCCAGAAAAAAAAGGCAGAAAATTTGTTCATACTTGAAGACCAAGATCGTCTGTGTATAGGAATTAAACGTTTTGTTTTTGTTCGTCATTTCTGCTTCGGTTTATTTTGACAGCGGGAATCTCGAGTAAAGATCGCGTTCTATGGGCTAAAACCTTACACCTTCGTTAATTTCTGCACATTTTTGTCGTTCTGACGGAATCATTTTTAATTTATTTTTAAAGATATTGGTACGCTTGTCTTCCTAAAGATCTATAAGGATGTGATTTGTCTTTCACTCTTTTGGATGCACTACCAGCATTGTTCTTTTAGAACAGTTGGACGAATCAGCCGAGAACATGATAGATCTGCCGGACGATAAACTACAGATGCTCCAGCTAGAAGCAATTGAGCAGCTACGTATTAATTAAACAAGTGACAACTAATTTGATTTGACTTTGCCTAACACTACTACTATGATCTATGCCTTAGTGGCAGACAACTTATGTGTACAACTCAAATGAGGTTGTTGTTTAGTACGGCTAGCAGTGTAACATAACTTACGCACCAGGCAATTGTAAGGCTCATGTTGCAGTAAACAAAGGAGCAGTAGTAGCCAGTTCCACTTATCGTCGAAAATCGGCCGAATTTCGCGATAATCGGTCTTATCGAGCCGGAAAAAAATTTAAAAAAATCTGTCCAACGCAAATATCGCGATTATCTAGCCATACTGAGCGGTTATCGAGGTATATCGACCGAAAATCGCTCAAAAAATCGACCGACGAGGAAGTTCACGTGATCGGCTGATTTTCGAGGAAAATATCGCGATAATCGAGCCATGTCGAGCGATTATCGAACAAATATCGCGATTATAGGCCAAATATCGAGTTTTTTGATTTTTTTTTTTTTTGTCAAAAAAATTGATTTTTCAAACTATTCGATTTTTTACGATTTTCGATCGGTTTTTGTTTCGATGTTGTCAATTTTTGAAATTTGATAATCGTGCGAAAATCGAAAAAACGGTAAGTGGAACCCTGGTAGTAGCAAGGTTTTAAATCTCGATTTTCGATGAAATCTTGGAGCAGACTGAAATCCAAAATTCCGGTGATATCTTGGAATTACGTGCAAATTTCGGCCAAAATCCAAAAGGCAAATTTTAAATTCGGTTTTTTTTACCGTAATTTTCGAAATCTCGGTAAATGTCAACCGAATGAAAAATAGTTCAAAACACGTTAAAAATTTTTTTTTATGGATGGTCCTGACACATCTTTAATATTCTCATGAAATTTTCAGATTATGATTGTCATGGTCCAGATTTCTCCCACATGAGTGCCATGGTGGGCAAATGAGTAATTTCCACCTAGTTATATTTTTTTTTCCTCACACTCCTCTCTCTATCTCTCTCTCCTCTCCCCATTGTTTTTCCCCAGCCGAAACCCCCCCCCTCCACTCGCCCGACCCCCCCCCCCTTTTTGTTTTCCCCTGGGCGACAGCCTCCCTCCTCTCTCTGTTTCCTCTCCACCCGAGCCCCTCCCTAACCGGGCCGCTTCTCCAACTTGGCCACGGCGCTCTTTTTCTCTCTGCCGGGCCTGCCTCGCGACCAGCTCACGGCTTATCCATCCCTCCTTATCAAGGCCGCTGGGCCGCCTGGCCCACTCTCTCCGCTGCGCCAGCTTCCACTCTGGCCATCAGCTTCCACCTGGCCGCTTCTTCCAGCTCTGACGGCCGGCCACCTCCTCCGGCCGGCGACTCTTCTTCCTCGCAGATAATGGCAAAGAACCCCCTCCCCTTCCTCTCCTCCTTTTCCCTTCCTTCCTCTCCTCTCTCTCTCTAGCCATGCATGCTAGGTGTTTGATGAAATGGCTAGGAGGTGGGTGTTCATGCATGTTAGGTGTTTGATGAAATGGCTAGGAGGTGGGTGTTCTTGCATGCTAGGTATTTGATGACATTGGTTAGGGTTTTGAGTTAGGTTTGATTATCCCCAAACGGGTCGTTCCCTTTCACTAATGGCCAAATCCTTATTGCGGCCGGGACGATTCCATGATAAATACGTGCTAGGGTTTCGTGATGATTGAGGCTAGTCTTAGGGTTGTCCTACCTCTATCCGATCAGCGATGTGATCATGATGAATTCATATTGGTCGATTAAGCGAATCGAGGAAGAATGAGAAGGCTTAGTAGGGGTTAATGATTTGATACTAAGCATTACTCATGTTTGGGAATATTATTGTGCACTTGACTTTGCGCGAAAGAGTAATGTCAGCAAGATGATTGAATGCCGATTGGGAGGGTAGCATTGGAAATCCTAGAATAGTGGATAATGTGCGTGACTGTTGTTTGTATTGTCATATCTTGTTTCCTCTAGTGTTCATGTGTAAAGAGAGTATGGTCTAAGTCTCTATTAATCGGGGTGAAATGCTACTAGTAAACGTTTGGGTTGAGCGTGTTGGCAATGGCATTATCAAGAGTTCAATACATGGTAGAAGGTTTTTAGCTAGTGTTGAGCCTTTCCAAAAGTTGTTCGACTGTTATAGTAGAGTCTCGCAATTTTATTTCTTTTTGGCTTATTGAATCTTGCAGTTTACCTTCGATTTTCATTCTATGTCATTTGCATTACATGCATCTCATTTTCATATACGTATGTGTCGTGTAGAGAACGATCACGCGGAGGGTGACGTGGCATGGCCGAGGGTGACCACGGTGAGCAGGTTGTCACTGAGACTCCGGCAGAAGCATCAGGCAAGCACCTAAGCATTTTGAACCCTTATATGATTCTATTTTTGAGAATAAATTGCTAAATTGTGAGTTACGTTTTGCATTAGGAGTTAATTGTGGGATAGGACTAGATCCCATTTGCTGCACATACACCCATTGAAAATTGTTAAACATTTCCTTGGAGCTAATATGGGTAATATAATGAGTTCACGCTTAGCATGCTTAGATGTTGGGTTCGGGCCAAGTGACGGAGGGTTCTGTCACTTGCGGTTGTTATTATTACGCACATACTACATTATGTTGGACTTGGAATTGGGAAAGGTTTTGGAAAGAAATGAATTGTGGACCGGGCGGGGAGTTGGTTCATTTGGGTATGGAGACTCAAATGTGTAGCCCCGTCTGTGTCAGTTAAGGACCGATCCGTAAGAGGAATAAGATTGAGCACACCCCGGTTGGTCGCATGCCCGATTATGGTACGGTAAGCCACTCTTTCTCTCATACGGAATCGATGGACCGTAACTTCCTGTGGTTGGACGTGGTTGAGGGCGAGGCTTAGGCCGACTCTCAGCGCCAAGCCGCTTGGGGCCGCCGAGGGGTGCTAGGTTTTCGGGCCACAGGAGGACGCTTGATTGGGTATGATTGGGAGGGTTGACACTAGGCCCTTGTGGTAAGTGTCGTGCGATCAATGCTTCCTGCAGTTGTTAATTAAGCGATTCGAATTGCCGCTCTCGGATATGAGCAAGCTTAATCCGAACTTCTTCTGTAGTAAGTAACTTGAACTTGTGGTTCGCCCAGTTGAGCTTGAGCTTAAAAATGGTTATGTATTGCTCTACATTAATTGTGTTAATTTCAATCTCACCTAGAAGTAAGTGCGGTCTATAATCGCCTTAAACTTGTAATTGGTCTGATTGTCGCATTTATACTACAAATGTTAATGCTTTTCCGCACTTTTACCTTAAGCTTTCTCCTTGCTACAACTAAATGCATAATCCTTTGGAGTCGGTCATATATGGACCCACGGATAAGTCTTGCGAGTACCTTTCGTACTCATGCTTCTGCTTTGTGGTTTTCAGGTGAGGATCCGGTTGGCGAGTGTGAGTTCTGCCCGTACTGCCTCTCGGTGACTGGGCGGGGCACCGAGTAGGGGCTTGCCGACGCCGTTTACGCCCGGGAGTGTTCGGGGGCAGAACACTTCCGGAGTTGTCTTACTTTTGCTGTTTGCATCCCTTTTGTTGTATAGATAGATGCGGTTGTTGGTCTTTTGGATTTGGCAATAGACGCTTAAGTGTATGTCGGGTTTCGTTTCGTTTTCTTTAGCTAATCGACATCATTGTGGATGTCGTTTTACTTTCAATATATATATTTTGAACTGTGTTTTATTGTCTGCTGAGTGGATGTCCGTAGAATCTAGAAAGGTCATGCCGAAATTTTCCGTTTTTTCGGAGTCTTGGTCTTTTTCCCCGTTCTTGCCTAGTTTAGAGTTTTGGAGTTGTTTCAATCTTGGTTTGGTGGTTGTCGGGTTTGTCTTTGTGCCGTTGTTTTCCGCTTGCGTGTTGGTTCGAAAGTTTCGAGTTCGTTGCCCCCTTTGTGCAAATTGAATTGATAACGACTGTGGAAACCGGTATGTGGGGATCCTGGGCGAGTTCGGGTCACATACCGGGGGAATACCGGGATGGTTGTCAAATTGTTAGGATGTTTCTTGGAGTTGTCTCGATTGGGCTTGGGTATTAGCATCAGGATCACCTCCGGTGATTGGTTGCTAGGATCCAAATCCGATGGGAACAACTGTTCATCCAACAACTCGAGGACGATCTGGGCGGCTCCCTCACAAGTTGGTATCAGAGCAAGGTGCATAAAGACGAACTTAAACTTGACGACCACTTAGGTGATTGATTAGGACTTGCATGATGCATTAGGTAGAGCTTAGTACTGATTACCCGCCCTAGGTATATATTTAGGAGAGTTACGTAAAATGGTGAGCGTGGGAGAAACGATTACGTTGGAATCGTGCATCCATATTATGCATATGAGGTTCATGTCATGTCATGCATGCATATGTTTACCATGTCATTTTGCATCATACTTTGTGCTTTTGTGTAGGATGGGCTTGTAGGGCTCCAGCGCGGAGTGCTGCAGTCCTGACTAGATCGAGTTAGGATTTCTGATAATCTTGAAGTATGTTTTCCCTTGTGGAGTTTAACCTGTGTCGTCTGTCTTGTTGGTGATGCACGAGGACCCGTGGGGCTTCCACCTCTGGGGGTGAGGGTGGTCTTTGGCGGCAGCGACAGAGGGTGCTGCTCCGCCACCTCCTCCCAACGTGTTGGACATTCTCGCAGCTGGACCGAAAGCAGCACCAGGAGGCGACAAACCGGATCCTGGAGATGCTAGTCCAGGATCGGGTCCAAAGATGGTGGCCGCGGTGATGGGCGCAGGTCGGCCCACCAACTATCTCGACTTTCTGCACACGCAGCCACCGGTCTTCTCACGGGCCACCGACCCGTTGAGGCCGACGATTGGGCTGCGCCGCGATAGAGCGAGATTCGCTCTTATCGATCGTGGGGAGTTCTGCAAGGCCCACTTAGCGAAGCGGCGGCTCCAGGGCCTCTTTGGTGCTTGGTGGGCCAATTTGCGGGTGATGCACTGCCGGGCACCGCCATTTAGGCTGAGTTCCGTGAGGCGCTTCGGCGTACCACATCCCGAAGGGCCTCATGGACATGAAGAAGCGGCGATTTCTCACCCTCGGACAGCTCGGCAAGTCGGTGGTTAACTACTCGCAAGAGTTCAACTACCCGCGCAGATGCGCCCGTAAGAGGTTGACACCGACCCGGAAGAAGCAAGGTCGGTTTGTGAGTGGGTGACGGCGAAGATGCAAGATAGGTCCGTCTGCGACTTGGCCGACTACAATGACCTGGTGAGTCGCGCGATCACTGTTGGAGCTCAAGATGCGGGCTCATCGGGAGGAGAAGAAGAGGAAGCTGCGACACCATACTCGTGAGCGGCGGCTCGCGGCCCTCAGGCGGTCTCAGATCACCGCCGAGGCTGCCTGGCTTCCAGTCACTGCCTCGGCCGGGTCGCTCCCAAATTGGCTTGGCTGTCGCGCTACCTGCCACGCCACTACTACCGCCACCGGCAGCTGTGAGCTAGCCGAGTCCCGGCCCGGCCTGCGTACAATTGATGACGCTGCTGGCCACTTATCCGGATCGCTTCTTCCCGCCGCGGCACCCAGACCGGCGCCCATTTACCTTCTCGGCGCGATAAAGACCATCGCCACTACCTACGCCGAAAGCCGAGGCAGCGCCACCTTCGCCGACGCCGAGGCGGTTCCCCGAGGCTCCGCCGCGGTTAGCCGGGCACGCTTTCTTGTTGAGGGGCATGAGGCTAGAGTGTTGTTTGATTCGAGGCCTCCCATTCTTTTATCCGCACGGGGTTTGCAGAGCGGCATCGATGAGGGTCGATGGCAGTGTCACCTCTTTTGTGATTGAGGCACCGGGTCGAAGATCACGGTTAGGCGGATGGTTCAAGGCGTGAGTTCGTGATTCGGGGATTCCATTCACGGTCGACTTTGTTGCTTCTAGACCTTCGGGATAGATGCCATCCTCGGGATGAGTTGGTGACACGACCAGTGTTTTTTTGGATTCTTGTAGTCGCACTGTCACTCCGAAATCAGAAGGCGGCCGACTCACTCGATTCTTAATGAGAACAAGGCCACATTGTGTTCACTAAATGGGACAGTTGAAGAGCTGGACTCGATTCCGTGGTGTCTGAAGTTTCCGATGTGTTCCCAATGGAACTACCAGGGATGCCACCGATCGGGATATCGAAGTTTGTCGTCGAAGCTTCACCAGTGGACCGCCCGGTTTCAAGCGGCCATACCGAATGCCACCCAATGAGCTAGCCGAGTCAAGACTCGATTGAAGGGGCTGATGGACAAAGGGTTCATTCGTCCGAGCTCCTCACCTTGGGGTTGCTCGGCTCTGCTTGTGACCAAGAAGGATGGTTCTCTGCGCCTCTGCGTTGATTACCGCCCCTTGAATGCAGCCACCGCCAAGAACAAGTACCCATTGCCCTGACGACCTCCTGCTTGATCACCGACCGTGCACGAGTATTTTCCAAGATTGATTTGAGGCTCGGCTACCATCGATTAAGATTCGAGCCGAGGACATCCCAAGATCGCTTCTCCACTAGATACGGGCTCTACGAGTATACCGTGATGTCGCTCGGCCTCACGAACGCGCCGCGCAGACTTTATGTACTGATGAACTCCATATTCATGGAAGAGCTGGATTCGTTTGTCGTCATCTTCATTGACGACATTTTGATATATTCAGCCAGTGAAGAAGAGCACGCCAGACACCTTCGCATTGTTCTCGGGCGACTCAGGGAGCATCGCCTATATGCGAAGTTCAGCAAGTGTGAGTTCTGGCTGAGGGAAGTGTCATTCTTAGGACACGTCCTTTCTGAGCGAGGCGTGGCAGTTGACCCGAGCAAGGTACAGGATGTACTCAAATGGGAGCAGCCCAAGATCGCCACGACATCCGCAGCTTTCTTGGATCGGCCGGGTATTATCGCTGCTTTCATCCAGGACTTCTCAAAGATTGGCGGCCGATGACCGAGCCGCTCAAGAAGGGGTTGAATTCGGATGGTCGGATCGTGAGAGCGCCTTCCGCAGACATCAAGCAACGTTTGACTACGGCTCGCCCTCACTCAAATGGATATCCACAAATTCTTTTGAGGTGTATTGCGATCGTCGAGGCATTGGGCTCGGTGTGTGCTCATGCAAGAAGGCCGAGTCGCTGCCTCACGCATCTCGACAGCTTGAAGCATCATGAGGAGCACTACCCCACCCATGATTTGGAGCTTGCGGCAGTGGTGCATGCCTTGAAGATCTGGCGCCACTATCTCCTGGGGAACAAGTGCAATATTTATATCGATCATAAAAGTCTCAAGTACATCTTCACCCAAGCAGATCTGAACATGAGGCAATGGAGATGGCTTGAGTTGATCAAAGATTACACCTGAGGTGCATTACCACCCGGGAAGGCGAATGTGGTAGCCGACGATTGAGTCGTAAGGCCCAATGCAATCGCTTTACTCTCCAGTCCGAGTGTCTCCTCTCGTGCCGAATTCCAGACTCGGCTTGGAGATGGGCGAGCAGGGGTTCATAGATAATCTCGAGTTGAGATCTACATTGCTCGATCAGATTCGAGAGGCACAGACAAAGGATGAAGAAGTTGCTCAAATCCGGGATAAATTGAATTTGGGGCAAGCTGCTGAGTTTCGCCTGGATGAACAGGGAACCTTGTGGTTCGGCGACCGCATAGTTGTCCCTGATGACCAGGAGTTGAAGCGGAGGATTCTCGATGAGGCACATAACTCCTTGCTTACCATTCACCCGGGCAGCAACAAGATGTATCAGGACCTGAGACGACAGTTTTGGTGGGCTCGCATGAAGCGCGAAGTCGCCGCTATGTGTCGAGTGCGATGTCTCAGAAGCGAGTGAAGGCCGAACACCTCAAGCCGCCAGATTTTCAAATTTCTTCCTATTCCAGTTTGGAAGTGGGAGGATGTTACCATGGATTTCATTACTGGCCTGCCGACTACTTCCTCAGGCCATGACTCAATTTGGGTGATCGTAGACCGACTGACGAAGTCCGCGCACTTTCTGGCTGTTCGGACCACTTATTCGACCAAGAGATATGCAGAGCTATATATCTCTCGATCTTGTGTCTCCATGGAGTGCCGAACGGATAGTGTCGACCGAGGCTCTCAGTTTGTCTCTGCTTGGAGAAGCCTACATGAAGCTTTGGGCACGGTTGCTCCACGATTCAAAGCATACCACCCTCGGATCGACGGCCAGACCGAGAGGGTCAATCGATCCTCGAGGACATGTTGAGGGCTTGTATCTTGTCCTACGGAAGAAGTGGGAAGAGTGTCTCCCAGACGCCGAAGTTCGCGTACAACAACAAATTTACCAAACCAAGATCCAGATGTCTCCGCTCGAGGCACTTTATGGTCGCAGCTTGTCGAGCGCCGAATTGGTCGAAAGTGGAGAACGCTCCTTGATTGGGCCTCGAGTTAGTTGTGGAGGCGGAAGAAAAGGTCAGACTATTCAGAAAATCAAGATAGCACGGTCGCGACAGGAAGAGTTATGCCGATTGCCGAGGGAGACCCCTCTCCTTCGACATTGGCGACTTCGCTTATCCAAGGTTTCTCCTCTCCGTGGCACCCGCCGTTTTGGAGTTAAGGGAAATTGGCACTCGCTACATAGGACCGCTCCGGATCCTTGGGAGGCGTGGCCAAGTGGCATATCAGCTTGGAGCTTCCTCCTCTCTAGCGATGGTCCACGACGTGTTTCACGCCTCCCACCAAGAAGTGTGTTCAGACTCCTTCGAAAGCAGATTGCAAAGGATGAACTCGAAGTTCAGCCTGAACCTGATTTATCTTACCAAGAGCATCCTATTCGAGTTTTGGAGGAGGCCGAACGCAAGACTCGTAGGAAGACTCTCAAGTTTTACAAGGTTCAGTGGAGTAACCACACCGAAGATGAGGCCACTTGGGAACGGGAAGACCGTTTGCAAAGTGAATACCCGGAATTCTTCCAAACTATGTGAGTGCTTTGAACTCGTCCATTCACAATTCTTACGGGTATAAACTCCATTCCAACTATGTGCTCATTTTGAATCTCGGGGCGAGATTCCCCTAGGGGGGGAGGATTTGTCATGGTCCAGATTTCTCCCACATGAGTGCCATGGTGGGCAAATGAGTAATTTCCACCTAGTTATATTTTTTTTTCCTCACACTCCTCTCTCTATCTCTCTCTCCTCTCCCCATTGTTTTTCCCCAGCCGAAACCCCCCCTCCACTCGCCCGACCCCCCCCTTTTGTTTTCCCCTGGGCGACAGCCTCCCTCCCCCTCTCTGTTTCCTCTCCACCCGAGCCCTCCCAACCTGGCCGCTTCTCCAACTGGCCACGGCTTCTTTTCCTCTCACGGCCACGGCTGACCTCGACCGACTCAGGCGCCGGCCATCCCTCCCTATCATACATGGCTGGCCAGCCGCTCCACTCTCCGCCAGGCGCCGCTTCCATCGGGCCACTGGCTTCCACTCGGCCGCTCTTCCACTGACGCCGCCACTCCTCCGGCGACTTCTTCTTCCTCGGTAACAGTGAGAACCCCCTCCCCTTCCTCTCCCTCCTTTTCCTTCCTTCCCTCTCCTCTCTCTCTAGCCATGCATGCTAGGTGTTTGATGAAATGGCTAGGAGGTGGGTGTTCATGCATGTTAGGTGTTTGATGAAATGGCTAGGAGGTGGGTGTTCTTGCATGCTAGGTGTTTGATGACATTGGTTAGGGTTTTGAGTTAGGGTTTGATTATCCCCAAACGGGTCGTTCCCTTTCACTAATGGCCAAATCCTTATTGGCGGGACGATTCCATGATTACTTCGTGCTAGGGTTTCGTGATGATGGAGGCTAGTCTTGGGGTTGTCCTACCTCTATCCGATCCGCGATGTGCTCATGATGATTTCATATTGGTCGGTTAACTGAATCTGAGGAAGAATGAGAAGGCTTAGTAGGGGGTTAATGATTTGATACTAAGCATTACTCATGTTTGGGAATATTATTGTGCACTTGACTTTTGCGCGAAAGAGTAATGTCAAAGAAGATGAGTGAATGCCGATTGGGAGGGTAGCATTGGAAATCCTAGAATAGTGGATGATGTGCGTGACTGTTGTTTGTATTGTCATATCTTGTTTCCTCTAGTGTTCATGTGTAAAGAGAGTATGGTCTAAGTCTCTATTAATCGGGTGAAATGCTACTAGTAAACGTTTGGGTTGAGCGTGTTGGCAATGGCATTATCAAGAGTTCAATACATGGTAGAAGGTTTTTAGCTAGTGTTGAGCCTTTCCAAAAGTTGTTCGACTGTTATAGTAGAGTCTCGCAATTTTATTTCTTTTTGGCTTATTGAATCTTGCGCTTACCTTCGATTTTCATTCTATGTCATTTGCATTACATGCATCTCATTTTCATATACGTATGTGTCGTGGTAGAGAACGATCACGCGGAGGGTGACGTGGCCGCGGTCGAGGGTGACCACGGTGAGCAGGTTGTCACTGAGACTCCGGCAGAAGCATCAGGCAAGCACCTAAGCATTTTGAACCCTTATATGATTCTATTTTTGAGAATAAATTGCTAAATTGTGAGTTACGTTTTGCATTAGGAGTTAATTGTGGGATAGGACTAGATCCCATTTGCTGCACATACACCCATTGAAAATTGTTAAACATTTCCTTGGAGCTAATATGGGTAATATAATGAGTTCACGCTAGCATGCTTAGATGTTAGTTCGGGGCCAAGTGACTGAGGGTTCTGTCACTTGCGGTTGTTATTATTACGCACATACTACATTATGTTGGACTTGGAATTGGGAAAGGTTTTGGAAAGAAATGAATTGTGGACCGGGCGGGGAGTTGGTTCATTTGGGTATGGAGACTCAAATGTGTAGCCCCGTCAGGTCGCTTAAGGACCGATCCGTAAGAGGAATAAGATTGAGCACACCGGTTGGTCGCATGCCCGATTATGGTACGGTAAGCCACTCTTTCTCTCATACGGAATCGATGGACCGTGAACTTCCGTGGTTGGACGTGGTTGAGGGCGCAGGCTTAGGCCGACTCTCGAGCGCCAAGCCGGGCTTGGGGCTGCTCGAGGGGTGCTAGGTTTTCGGGCCACAGGAGGACGCTCAATGATTGGGTATGATTGGGAGGGGTTGACACTAGGCCCTTGTGGTAAGTGTCGTGCGATCAATGCTTCCTCGCAGTTGTTAATTAAGCGATTCGAATTGCCGCGCTCGGATATGAGCAAGCTTAATCCGAACTTCTTCTCGTAGTAAGTAACTTGAACTTGTGGTTCGCCCGTTGGGCTTGAGCTTAAAAATGGTTATGTATTGCTCTACATTAATTGTGTTAATTTCAATCTCACCCTAGAAGTAAGTGCGGTCTATAATCGCCTTAAACTTGTAATTGGTTCGATTGTCGCATTTATACTACAAATGTTAATGCTTTTCCGCACTTTTACCTTAAGCTTTCTCCTTGCTACAACTAAATGCATAATCCTTTGGAGTCGGTCATATATGGACCCACTGATAAGTCTTGCAGTACCTTTCGTACTCATGCTTCGCTTTGTGGTTTTCAGTGAGGATCCGTTGGCGAGTGTGAGTTCTCGCCTGTCTTGCCTCTCGGTGGTAGGCGGGCACCGAGTAGGGGCTTGCCGACGCCGTTACGCCCGGAGTGTTCGGGGCGTAACACTTCCGGAGTTGTCTTACTTTTCTTTGTTGCATCCCTTTGTTGTATAGATAGATGCGGTTGTTGGTCTTTTGGATTTGGCAATAGACGCTTAAGTGTATGTCGGGTTCGTTCACGTTTTCTTTAATCACGTCTTCTTTGTGGATGTCGCTTACTTTCAATATATATATTTTGAATCGTGTTTTATTGTCTCACTGAGTGGATGTCCGTAGAATCTAGAAAGGTCATGCCGAAATTTTCCGTTTTTCGGAGTCTTGGTCTTTTTCCCCGTTCTTGCCTAGTTTAGAGTTTTGGAGTTGTTTCAATCTTGGTTTGGTGGTTGTCGGGTTTGTCTTTGTGCCGTTGTTTTCCGCTTGCGTGTTGGTTCGAAAGTTTCGAGTTCGTTGCCCCCTTTGTGCAAATTGAATTGATAACGACTGTAGAAACCGGTATGTGGGGATCCTGGGCGAGTTCGGGTCACATACCGGGGGAATACCGGGATGGTTGTCGAATTGTTAGGATGTTTCTTGGAGTTGTCTCGATTGGGCTTGGGTATTAGCATCAGGATCACCTCCGGTGATTGGTTGCTAGGATCCAAATCCGATGGGAACAACTGTTCATCCAACAACTCGAGGACGATCTGGGCGGCTCCCTCACAATGATGGAATTTTTTAAAACTTCTGATAGTGCTACTATCCTGATAAAAATTAGAAATTTCGGCAGCATTTCGTCTGATTTTTAGATTATAAGAGTTACAATTGGCAAAAATCAATATATATTATCATCACAAATCATAGACATGAAATAAAATTAACACATACTTAAAATGAGTATATTGCATATAACGAAATGAAATTGACACATAATGAAATGCATGCATATAGACAATTCAGCATATATTGCAAGAAGATGTAAAAATGTAATTAAAAGAAGGGGTACGAACATGTTTTACAAGAAGAGATATAACAAATTAACAATATTACGAGTTGAACTGAGCGAAAAATGGTTTAAATCATGTTAGAAAATTTTAAAAAAAATTTGTGGATGATCTTCATCCCAAATCCAATCAAATTTGGCTCAAAAAAAAAAAAAGTTGAAATCCAATCAAAAAACCCGAGATCTCGGCCAAAATTTCTTGAGATTACTGTAGCATTTTAAATTTTTTTTATCTGGCCGAGATTTAAGATCTGAAAGAGGCCAAATACAATATCTCAATCAAGATATCTAAAATTTTACCAAATTTTTAAACCTCGAGCAGGAGTGCCTCTCCGGAAACAAGTAGCCTGTCTCAGAATCAGGTGGTCCCAGACTCTCAATGGGCAAGGGGGCAAGGCAATGGTAGAATATACCGTGCAGATATAGGCGGACCGCTGGTTTGCGCCCAAGACAAGATCGCAAGAACAGGACATGACAGCCACAGAGTCACGGTGACTCTGGATCCAATGTGCAATCGGGTCGCGTTGGTGGCCGGGGGTCAGAGAGTGAAATGACCTACGTGTCTGGTTCACGGCGTTGCCATGGCCCATGGGTCTATGGGAGGAGCAGGGAGAGGTTGGCGATGGAGATTTCCGGTCAAGAAAACGCCAGTACGCCACTGTGGATCGATCAGCCCATCGCCACCGACCCGCCCGTGCGTGCAAGGCAACCTGACGATGGCGACAGGCTTTCCCGTCGAGGCGGTGCCATTCGGGAGGAGAGAGCGGACGGTCTGATCCAAGCGACGTTGGTGGATCGGGTTGGGCAAACGCAGCAGGTGGAGGCGCACCCGAACCGCGAGGTCAGAATGCATCAAGCTCGGACGACACAGGTGCATCCAATCCAAGCAATACTAACAACGATAATGTAGTAAATGGTGACTGTATAGAGCAGTGCTTCTATGTTTTTCCTTCTAGTACAAGTTGCACAAATCTTGAAGCAAACGAAGGGGTAAGTAATCACTATCTACCCTTCATTTATACTTTAATAGTTGTGCAACTTTTAAAAGGAAGAGCATAGAAGCATCTCTCGACTGTATATACAACAACAACAAGAAGAAGAAGAAGACACAAACAAACAAACAAAAAAAGGGGCCTTTTGTAGTTCATCGTCATCGAACAATTAAACCAATTCAGGAGTGGCCATTGATCACCATGCCTGCCCTCTACGTACGTACACACATCTCGAGCCGTCGCCACTTGCCACGAGCCATTTCGATCCTGCGGAAGCAACTCACTCGCCTTAATTAGCAACGTCTCTGGCTCTACAGGTTTTGACAAGGAGCAGCAGAAATTAATCTCCGAGCATGCACAGGCACTGTCTAGCTAGCTCCTTAAGCCATCCTCAAGGCCTCCCTGAAACCGATGCTGAAACTAGCCTGCAAGCCGGCCTTCTTTGGGAGCCCAAGCGTAGGCTTTTGCATCATCGCGACGAACTCGTTGTAATCTATGCGCCCGTCCTGAAAAAAAAAATGGCAAGCAAATTAACCCATCAGTATGCCGGTGGGTAAACGTACGTCGGGCTTGGCTTTGATCAGAACGCCCTGAAAAAGAAGTCACTGACGTTATCTTGGTCTACTTCTCTGATCATCTCCTCGAGCTGCACATCTCCTAAGCCGAACTCCTCGCAGGCTAGCTGCAGTTCGTCGGGCGTGATGTACCCACTGCCGTCTTTGTCGAAGTATTGGAAGGCGGCAAACAGGTGATCCTCCCTCTCAACTTTGTTCAGATGCAAAGTGGCGGCGATGAACTCCCCGTAATCTATCGTGCCGCTGTTGTCTACATCCGCCTGACAGTTCGTTTCAGTAGAGAGAGTTAGATACAACCAAAGAAAAAAGGACTCTCTGATTTCCAAACGGCTTACGGCTTATGTAATGTGTATCTTACGGCTTGCATGAGTGCGTAGATCTCGGATTCTTGGAGATTGGCACCAACTTTTTTCAATCCGACCTTCAGTTCTTCGAAAGTGATCTGTCCGCTGTTGTCTGTGTCTATCATCTTGAACATTTCTTTCAGGCCGGCGATTTCGTCCTCAGATAAGTTCTCGGCAATGACCTAGAGAACAGACGTATCAGGACAAGTAATTTGACTGTATTCTTCTTCAATGGGAACTGCATTCCGCATCTAACAGACCATTTTGATGACATTCTTTTCTGCGTACGTGTTTATGTAATGTATCTTGCATAGGCCAAACTTCCAACGGCTATGCGCTTGGTACGTACATGAGTACAAATTAAAGCAAGATGATACCAATCCAAGACTTGTAGAACTAGAGAAGAAAAAAAACAATCCTTCCAAGTCATACTTACCCTAAGAGCCATCTTTTTCAGTTTATTCATAGCTGAGAACTGCTTCATACGAGATAGAACAGCAGAATCCAGCGGCTTATCAGGAGCCAAACCACCAACCTGAACCCACGGATGCCCTAAAAGAAGGCCAAAAAAGAACCCTTCAGTGAAACTACAATGCATTGCTCATGGACAGGACAGGGCCTGTGTTTCTGAAGTAGCTAGTAGAAAATGCATGCATGAACATATGAAATTTAAGAACTCACGCAAGACTTCATGAGCTGTCAATCTCTTTCTTGGGTCCCTGACAAGCATTCTCCTTACAAGATCTTTGGCACCTTCAGAGATGCTAGGCCATGGCTCGGACTGGAAGTCAAGCCTCCCATGCAAAACCTCTTCAAATATACCCTGCTCATTCTCTGATTGACAAGAATGAAATGTATAATTAGTCCAAGATGTTAGTAGCACTATTCTTACTATCATCGAGAGAGAGAATGACACACTGAATTGGGGCAAATTTTCTGAATTTTATTGCTCATACCAGTGCTATTGCCACCCTAAGGGGTTGGGCAAGTGCCATATTTATAGCTGGGCGCATACAATAATACTGATCTAAAGGCTGCCCTAAAGGCTGCCCAAAAGCTAGTCAAAAGCTGCCTAAAAGCTGCCCTAAAGGCTGCCCAAAAGCTAGTCAAAAGCTGCCCTAAAAGCTGCCCAAAAGCTAGTCAAAAGTCGCTTAAAAGTCGCCCAAAGGGCTAGTCAAAAGCTGCCCACAAATGACCAAGACTTATTCCATCATTCTCCCCTAAGTCTTGTCTGTCGTCTTAGGGAAAGTTGGACCATCCGGTCCTGGAGCGTAGCTCAAGAAACTTGATCCTCCCAAGGGGCTTGGTGGTGTCCGCAAGCCGGTCCTTGGTGTTGATGTAGCTTGCCTTGATGCTTCCTTCCTCCAGACGACTTCGGATGAAATGATATCTCACCCGGATGTGCTTGCTCCGTTCATGAAAAACGGGTTCTTTGCCAGGGCTAGAGCGGACTTCTTTGTCTACCCCGAGCTCCACCGTGCTAGTGTTTACGCCAATGAGATCACCAAGCGATCGGGCAAGCTAGAGAGCCTGAGTTGCAGGTGGAGGCCGCTATGTACTCGGCCTCACAATTTGGGCCAGGCCACCACCGTGCTTGACCGACCGGTGACGAGACACTTGCCTAGGAAGAAGAGCACCCGCTCGTGCTCTTGCCGTGTCAACGCCGCGGCGTGGTCGCTGTCAGCCTGCATTCGAAGTGTGCCTCCCAGGGCACCTCGGGTAGTGGAGACCGTGATCGAGTCCCGCAACGTAGCGGATGATTCTCTTCACACGGTGCTCCGTTGTCGATCGCCGCATGAACCGCCTAACGAGCCGACGGAGAATGCCAAGTCCGGCCGTGTGTGGGTGAGGTAGCGAAGGCTCCCACAAGGCGCCCAGATGCGTAGCGTCCACCTCTCATTGTCTTTGCCGCGGCTCGGCCCACTCTCCTCCATCGGAGTGGGAGCCGGGTTGCAATCGATGAGCCCTAGCTCAACGACGCCTGGCGTAAGCGCCTGTTGAAGTGACATCCCGAGTCGATCTGGTGCACCTCGATCCCAGGTAGAAGGAGAGAAGCCCTGTGTCGCTCATTTGGAAGGTGGCCTTCATTTCTTCTTTGAATACCGCCACCTCGCATCCTTGGTGCCAGGATCACCAAGTCGTCGACGTAGACACCCACCGCCAGGCATTTCCTCCATTGGCCCGCCGGTAGATGGTCAGCCTCGTAGCTTTGCTCGAGGCCCATCCCTTGAGCGTGGAATCTAACTTGGCATTCCATGCCCTTGGTGCCGCAAGCCATAGAGAGCCTTGTGCAAACGCAAAGACCTTGCCCTCCTTGCCGGGATCGCAAATCCCGTGGCCGTGCACGAGACCTCTTCCTTCAAATCTCCGTTTAGAAATGCCGACTTGACGTCCATGTGGTGAACTCGCCACCCTCTGAGCAGCCGGTCACGAGGAGGAGTCGACGGATTCCAACCGTGCTACGGGGCGAAGGCATCGTCGGTCGATCCCCTCTGCACGAAACCACGTGCCAAGCGAGCCTTGTGTTTGACAATGGCGCCGGCTTCATCCTCTTCGCCTTGAACACCCACTTAAGGGTGATCGCGCGGTGACCACGGGAAGATCGGCAAGCTCCCAGTCGCGGTTCTTCTTAACTGGCCCATCTCCGTCTGCATCGCGGCACGCCATGCTGCGTGTCTTTCGCCTCTGCGAAGACCGAGGCTCACCATCGCGCGCAAGATGCAATCGCGCCTCGGATCGTGAGGCACCAGCCTGGCACCGGTCGCCGAGAAGGTCCTCCATCGTGCGATACCGCAACGGCTCGCCGTGGTACGCTGCGCGTCGATGCGCTCCTCGTCGTGGGAGAGTGGAGTAACGAACTCCACCGGCCGTGTGCTCGACAGCCGGGTGTCGGAGAGGGCGTGCTGGAGGGGTAACCGTTGGTCCGGAGTAGCGGGCCGCCGAGTTCTGGGGTTCGGGATCGGGTAGGCGCGTTCGGCGAAGAGGTCTTGCCTACTCCTCCTCGAAGTGGGCGTACTCAATGGTGAAGTCGTGACGTCGGAGTTGAGCCATTGTCAATCGCCTTGTCCACGCCCATCCTCGCTTCGTTGAACACAACGTCGCGCCGTCTTGCACACGCCGGTCTTTGGGTCAAGAATGCGGTGAGGCCTTGAGCCCTCCGCGTAGCCGATGAACACTCCCGGTGCTCCTGTCATCGAGCTTGCCAACATGTTCAAGCTCCTTGGCGAACGCGAGGCACCAAAACCCGTAGGTGAGAGACCGCCGGCCTGCGTCCGTGCCAGGCCTCGTCTGGCGTCTTGCCGTTGAGAGCCTTGGTGGCGGCGGTTGAGGATGTAGACTGCGCTACCACTGCCTCCCGGAGAATAGCCGCATCCTCTCGCTGAGGAGGGCCGAGCCATCCCACAACCGTCGATTCGTCGCCGGCCGACGCCATTCTCGCCGCGGCTGTGCGCGGAATAGTGGCGCTGAATGCCCTCATCCGCGCAATACGATGCGAACTCACCGCCCGTGGAATTCGCCGCCGTTGTCGGCGCGACACGCAGCTTGCGGCGCTCTGCCTCCGCAGCGGCTGCGTCGCGCTGATGGCTTCGTAGCCTCTCCTTCTTGCCGAGGACCGTTACCCCACATGTAGCGGTGAGGTCGCCGACGAGCAGCGAGGAAGTAGCGCGTCGTCTCCGTGTGGCGGTGTCACCGGGCCAGTCCTCAGCACGAGCTCGAGCCGCTCCTTGGCTCGAAGTTCGACTCGGGAAAGTGGAGCTGCCTCGCTTATTACGCAGATGTCGCAGAACTGCTCCACGTGGTCGAGACACGGCAGGCCTCGTACCATCTCCTTGGCACTGAGTCGCTTCAGAGCCTCGAAGTGAAGGTGTCCGAAGCGCTCGTGTTATGCCATGTCTCGTCGTCCCCGACGAGCGGCGAGGCGAGAGGGTTGTGCCACTGACGTTGAGGATGTAGAGTCGCTTGGTGCCTCTGGTTACCTTGGCAAGAAGGCGACGATGGCGATCCCAAACCCTCATGACTCCGTTCTTTACTAACACACCGAACCATTCTCATCCAGCTGTCCCAAGCTGACGATGGAGTTCCTCAACGCGGGGATGTAGTAGACTCCGGTGAGCACTGTGCTCACCAGACTTGGCGGTGAGTATGACGGAGCCGACGCCTGGATCTCCACGCCGAGGCGCCCTCAAACTTGACGGAGCCTCGGACGTTGGAGTCGAGCTCGGAGAAGAACTCCCGCCGCCCGGTCATGTGGTGGGTGGCGCCGGTGTCAAGGCACCACCCGTCAATCTTGTCACCGGCCGAGCTGCCGCCAAGAAAGGCGTGTGCTCTCGTTCATCAAGGTGGAGAGATTCGCGCGCCGATGCCTGGAGATAGCTCGATGCTGCGTGTGCCGTAAGCGAGCCGGCTCTTCTTCCTCCACTGCGGCGATGTGGGCCTGGCCACGCCGTGGTAGCGACACTCCTTGGCCCAATGGCCAAGCTTACGCGATTGTGGCAGAGTCGCCTCGCGTCGCTTTTGGTTGCCGGCGCGCGCCTGGCGCCTCCGCGGTGTCGCTTTGGCACGTCCTCGCGCTACCGACGCTGGCGTCCGCGCGCGGCTTGGCGTGCTTGCGACCGCTGTCGCGGCAGGACTCTTCTTCCCGCCACCCCTGGCAAGCCTCCCAACCGTTCTCGAGTGAGATGTAACTTCCGCCGATGGTGATAGGCCCCGAGAGAGGCGTGGTTCGTCGTCGGCGACCTTGAGACGACCTATCGCCTTCTTCGATCGACATCGTGGAGAGGTCCAATAGAGACTCGATTGAAGCGGCGATCTGCTTGTACTTCTCGGGATGCAACGGAAGAGCTTCTCGACGGCTCTCTCCTCATCGTAGGTGTCGCCACCAACCGCACCATCTTCTGAAGAGTGTTAAGGACGGAGAGCAAAGTCGCCAACATCCTCACCGCACTGGCGCCAGGTTCTCCCACTCTTTGGCGAAGTGCTGCAGCAGTGTGGTCTTGCGCGCGCCGATCGCGTGCCGCAGCGATGGCATCCCAAGCCTCCTTGGCGTCCGCTTCTTGAAAGCGTGAATCGCATCTCGGACGGATCGCGGCGATGAGGGCATCCAGCGCCTGGCCGATCCTCGTCGTAGTCGACGCCGCCAGACCGGATCGCTCCCACATGTGCCGCACTGGAGCCTTATCCTCATCACCGCGCCCACTCGACATAGTTGGTCTTGGTGAGGGTAGGCCACCCGATCTGGGGCCAATGTCCCCGATAATGGCCTGGGTCCCGCGGTGACCATGGTACCGGCCCGGAGGAGAGTCGCGCGCTGTAAGGGCCACGATCTCCGTCGGCCACCGCCGCCTGCCGGAGCACGATCGCCGCCTCGCCAGAGCTCTGCCGAGCGCGGCCGCTGCTGCGTCTCGCCGGAAGCTCTGCCGCGTCTGCGCTCGCCTGGGCTCCATCGCGCTCATGAGGGTGGGCAATCGCCATCGCGCGCCGCTCACTTGCTGCCTCCCTCTCGCTTGAGCTGCTGTCGGCCGCCGCCGTCGGCCGGCAGAGCCGCTGAGCTCTTGCCGTAGCTCGAAGCCTGCTGCCGCGCACGCGCCGCATCCGCCTTGCCGCTTCACTCTTCTTGCTTGCCGCCGCTTCTGCGCCGCTTTGCCGCTTGCTGCCGTCGCCGCCGCAGCTTCTATGCTGCCATGTCCTTCTCTACGGCAACCGCCTCGCTGCCGCAAGCGCTGAGGCGAAGCTGAGACTGTCCTTCTGACATGGCGCGCTAGTGGGGGGCTGCTGCTAGGGGAAGAAGCTGCCTCAGACGAGCCGCTCATCGTTTCGTAAGATGAAGGGTGAGCAAACAATTGTTGATCGCTGCCGCTTTAGAGCGAGGAGGAGCGTGGGAAGGAGATGAGCAAGAGATGTTTAGGCTGCAAGAAAGAACGGCTCGATACCACTTGTTAGTAGCACTATTCTTACTATCATCGAGAGAGAATGACACACCGAATTGGGGCAAATTTTCTTCAATTTTATTGCTCATACTGCTATTGCCACCCTAAGGGGTTGGGCAAGTGCCATATTTATAGCTGCTGGCGCAGCATACAATAATACCAGTCTAAAGGCTGCCCTAAAGGCTGCCCAAAAGCTAGTCAAAAGCTGCCTAAAAACTGCCCTAAAGGCTGCCCAAAAGCTAGTCAAAAGCTGCCCTAAAAGCTGCCCAAAAGCTAGTCAAAAGCTGCCTAAAAGCTGCCCAAAGGGCTAGTCAAAAGCTGCCCACAAATGACCAAGACTTATTCCATCACAAGAGTCCCAATCGAAAATGCGATAGGTTTTTTTCAGCAAAGTAACAGTACACTGTCGAATCATCTAATCTACGAGCAAAAAAAATAAAAAAATAAAAAAGCTCACCTGCCCAAAATGGCGGCACACCGCACAACAGTATGTAAATGATCACACCAGCGCTCCAGACATCTGCCTCTGGACCGTATTTCTTTTTCAGGACTTCTGGCGCGACATAGTAAGGGCTACCAACAACATCATTGAATATTTGACCTGAAATAAGATCCACATATAAATAGCGATCCAATGGAGGATGATTGAAAGCTTGACTAAATAGGCTTGAAAACAAAAAATCTCAAGGAAATGGCGCGGAATGATGAAGAACTATAGCCAAACCGTATGTGGTCAGGGTTAAAGGAGACAGATTATTTCCCAGAAATGCACGAGGCATTCCTGAAGAATTGAAATCATGGTTACACAGATTATTAGGATAGTAGAGAACGATTAATTGAGGCTGATGCCAGCTACGGCTGCATTACATTGCATTAGTTAGCGCTTCAAGCAATTAGGGGACAACGAAATTTGATTTTTTGGGACAATAGGCATCTTAAACAGTACTGCCATGTTGAGCGTCTGAAGCACATTGAACATTTCCAAGGTATCAAAGTTAGATTTCCTTATGACAAGCAAAAATGCAGTGCATAAACTGGGAAAATATATTCAGGCTTGGGTTTTATGTTTCTTCGCTTTAAAACCATCATAACTATTAAATTTGCTTTCAGATCGATGCACACCCCCGAATTTGAGATGGATTGATCATAAGATGTTTGTATACAAAGTTTGGATGATTTTTAGGACAAAAACATCCGGATGATGCCTATACACTCCCGGCAGGCTTATGTTGAGCACTCTGCATGCAGAAACTCACCGGGCCGAAAGAAAATGGAGAGGCCAAAGTCAATAGTCTTGAGAGCAGCCTCCTCTGTCTGGTCAACGAAGAGGAAGTTCTCCGGCTTGAGATCCCGATGCATGACGCCCATGGAGTGGCACACCTCGACGACGCCGACGATGACCCTGGCGAGCTCGGCCGCCTTCCTCTCGGTGTAATGCCCCTTCTGCACGATCCGGTCGAACAGCTCGCCGCCGGCGCAGAGCTCCATGACGAGGTGCACCCCGATGGCGTCCTCGTAGGCGCCCCTGATGGAGATCACGTTGGGGTGGCCGGCCAGGTGGTACATTATCTGTATCTCCCGCCGGACGTCCTCAACGTCGTCGTCGGTGGCCAGCTTCCGCTTCAGGATGGACTTGCACGCGTACTCCTTCCCGGTGCTCCGCTCGACGCAGAGGTACGTCGTGCCGAACTGCCCCTGCCCAAGCTTGCGCCCGAGGCTGTACTTGTCCTTGAGGCACTCCGTCCTGCGCTTGAGCACCGAGCCGACGAGCAGCCCGGCGCTGGACACGCGCTTCACCTGGGGCCGCGGCCTGGCCTCGCCAGAGTTGGAGCCGGCGCCCGCCTTGGCGTCCTGCTCGGCGGGCTTGGGCGGCTTGGCGGCGTCCTCCGCCTTGGCGGCGATCTTGACTGGCTCAGGGGCCTTGCTCTGGACGGCGAAAGGTACGTCCGCCGGCGGCGGCGGCGGCGACTGGTCCGGGCCGAGGCCGTCCGGCCCATGGGCGTCGGGCAGAGCGTTGCCGTCCTGCCGCGCCTTCCACAGCACCGTCGACACAGACTGGAAGAAGCCGTTCTTGGTGATGCTGGGGCCGACACAGGTGTTACCCATTGGTAATCCGACGACAAGGTCTCGAAAGTTTATCGGACTCCTCGCCGGGATCGGAGCCAACCACCCCCCACCCTCCCTGGATGGATCCAAGAAACACTTCCAACTCCTCGAGCTCTGCACCGGCTCAGATCACGCCGCAAATGGCGCCCTCGGCAAAAGAGTAACGCATCAAAGAATTTTACCTTTTCTGGTAGGGAATCAGCTGGAACAAGCAGGATCAAAGGCGGAGCCCGCCCCGATCACCCCGCGTGCACGACGACGCATTAAAGTCAACGCTACCCAAGATCAACGAGATCATCCTCCAAGAACTCAACAAATCGCAACTCGGAACGACGGAATCCGACGCTTCTCTGGGCACTAGCTAGTTATGCACCAAAGGATCAGCGCCCGCGGCACCGAAGCGGGAAGGAGAAATGTTCAACGGATGAACACCAAGGGTCGGTGGACCTCTTCCGGCCGGCGGCAGGCGCAAGAAACAGTCAAGGGCGAATGCAGACGCAAGGAGCCAGTTTGTCCATGGGAAGATGGGTGGAGACTGCTTCTAGGATCAAGAATCACGCAGCAACAAACACGCAGGTAAGTCCTTTCCTCGGCAAGAACTGATGGCACGAAGAGGGGAAAGCTAGGGAACAGGACAGAAAGCGAGGCCCGGCCTAAGCAGGAACCGTGATACCTAATACGAAATGAAGAGCAAACGAGCGCTACGTGACGGGAAGTATGAAGGAACGAGCGAAGCAAACAAACAAAAAGAAATCCACGAGCAGGAGGTGGGAACAGAGGTGGTTGCGGCATCGCAGTTAGGGGACAATGATTAGCTAGCTGGTAGCTGTGATTTGGACATGGCACGGGGATCAGGCAGGCGGGGGGGACGAGGAAGAGGGCGCGAAGTGGGGGGGAGGTCGTAAAGGGCACGACGGGTATTTCACCCACGCTAAAATTGGGAGCTGTTTCTGCGTTTCACTAATTGAAAGTTCAATTATTAAAGAGTAGATAAATTATAGACGGTGATTACTTACTTATTTCGTTTGCTTTAAAATTTGTACAGTTTGTATCGAAATTCAAGCACTAATCGGCTGTATAATCGTCGTCTCAGAGATGAAAAATTAAAAAGATATGCGTGTTCTCGTGTTGTTTAGTTTCTCGGTTTCTTCCTTTGCCGATGCCTAACGCGAGCGCGAAGAGAAGAAAGCGCGTTGGTGGCCAACCGGGTCGTGCCGCTGTCCAAAAGTCCAAAACACACATTGTCACCATCCAAAGAAGTGGCGACACTGGAGCATCTCATTGTCGCGGCAGGTGGCCGGTAACGTCCCAGTTACATCTTTTACAAGTTTGTCACTAACGCTGGCTAGTAATGATATAATTCCATATAAAATCGTTTATTATTTAAGTGATTATTTCAAAAAAAAAATTCAAATTTTATTAATGAGTTATTATCGAACCAATTAGCTATCGTAGTCAAAGTAGTTTTGATTCTAAGCTCTAACAAGCTTTTTTGCCAGCCCACATGTGACATGCTACGTGATTATAAATTCAACGATGGTGTTGATTACTTCTGTGAAGAACTGGTCAAGCGCGTAGAAAAGAAAATATATTTTGGTGAAGAAGATAAGACAGCGTGGCTATCGCACGAACAACTAGATACTGATACAGTAAAGGTGCGTTTTGTTCATGAGATAACGTTGAAGGAGATGGAATGGTTGTGTACTATTTGATTCCATTATTTTAAGTGAATAAGATGGTTCAATACCTAGAGGGAATATTCCTCAAATTTATATCACTTCCAAAATGAGATGATTCTATTCAAGCAACCAAACGCATTGACAGCTTTTTTCTTGAACCATCTCATACATGTACCACTTGGTACAGGCAACCAGACGCACCCTAAACAATTACATTAGCTTGCAACGCAAAGAAATTCAGGAACATGCAGGCTGCAAGAGCTACAGTAGGCTTTGGATCTAGAGATTCTAAACTAGAGTTCTAAGCTTGTCGAATGCAAACAAAAATACAATAGTACATTACACTCCGAGCCAAATATATCGGAGGAAAAAAGAGAAAAAAGCAGACGGCAGCAAAAAGAAAAAAAAACTACACCTTGAGATACACTTTTTTGTGTTCTTATATTACACCCCAAGAGCACAAGCATACCACAGTCTACAACATGCCATGCATGCCAGCCGGCTTTGACGAAGGAATAAATAATCGAGTGGACACCCTACAAGCCAACCATGATATATAGTGGAACTGTGTCGACACCGGAAAATTTGTATAACCATACGAACAATGGTCATAATTATTCTCTCTCCGGAATATCCATCCAGATGACCAAGAGATGTTCCCGATCAATGCGGTATCAGAAATGGCATCATGCAATGCGCATTTGAACAGAGGAACTATCTTTTCTTTTGTGCCCCCCTTTTGACCTTGATCATTCGTCTGCTGGACTTGTCGCCGCCGCCGCCGCCGCCGCCACTGCCCAACGAGAAGTTCCCACCCTGAAACTCTAGGTTACCACCAGGTGGGAATGACGCGTTCTGCTGCACGGACCCTTGTTGGCTCCCAAACTGAAAAACCCCGCTAGGCTGGGCTGCTGGAGCACCAAAAACTGGGGCGGCCGATGAACTGCCTGGCTGCCCAAATGGTGAAGAACCAAACACCGGTGCAGGTACTGGAGTTGGTGCTGCTTGGTTAGTGTCATCCGCCATGCTGTCTTCCATATTCATCTGATCATTTCCAGGAGATCCCATGCTGAAGGCCGTGTTGGCATTTGTCATCCCAAATGCAGGTTGTGGACTAGGCAAATTAATGCTTGTGCTTGCCGTTGTAAATGAAAAAACTGGAGCTTGTGAAGACAAAGCTGGAGCTGACTGCGCTCCAAATGAAAAACCACCTCCTGAAGAAGCTGATTGGCCAAATGCAAACATGCTGGCTGGGGATGAACTTGAACCAAAAGGGTTGCTGAAAGTAGGGGACGATAAAGCTGTGGAGCTACTGCCGAACATACTAGTACTAGCCACTGCTAAAGATGAGCCAGCAGAAGAGCTAGGTGATGAAAATGCGAACCCATTTCCAGAGCCAGAGAAGGTAGCTCCTGATCCAAATGGTGAACTACCAAACCCAGGTCCAGATGAGGAAGCTCCTGCTCCAAAAGAGACAGTCTCAGGTCCAGATAAGGACGCTCCTGCTCCAAAAGAGATAGACTCAGGTCCAGATGAGGAAGCTCCCGCTCCAACAGACAAGGTCCCAGGGCCAGATGAGGAAGCTCCCACTCCAAAAGACACAGTGCCGGGCCCAGATGAGGAACTTCCAATTCCGAAATACATGGTCCCAGAACCAGTTGAGGAAGTCCCAGATCCAAAAGATACAGCCCCAGACCCAGATGAGGAAGCTCCTGCTCCAAAAGTCACATTTCGGAATGGCGAACTAGACTGTGTGGCTGAGCTTTGGGACGGCTGTGACATTGTGCCTTCTGACTGTGACAGCTTGCTACCAAAGACCCTGCCAGCAGCAGGTGGCTGAGAGGTAATGTCAGCAACAGATGTGCTCAGTCCAGTAGATTGGGCTGGAGAGCTGAACCCGAAGATGCTGCTTCCTAAGCTCGAAAATATAAATGGTGTCGCCGAAGCAGACTCAGCACCAGGTGCAGTTGACAATGTAGTAGATGGTGCAGAATTAGTTTTGGCACTTGAACATGCAATTGGAGAAGATGAAAACGCTGCAGTGCTCGAGAAATTAGAAGAGGATGTGACTGGAGAACTCAAAAAAGTTGTGACATTTGACAAAATAGGCGCAGCATTTAGATTTGATGCTTTCTTGCTGGCTGTATCTGGGGCTATAGGTTTGACTGCAGCTGGTTTTGCCTCTGTATCTGCCTCAGTATCTGTGCTAACTGATTTAGCTGCTGCTACTACTGAAGTGCTGGAACCAAAATGGAACGTTGGAAATGCAGGAGATGAAGATGAAACGGTTGGGCTGCTACTGGATACAACAAATGTGGTGATGGTGGTGGATGCAGCTGAGCTAACAGCGGCTTTATCAGTGGGTATGACATTTGATAACTTTGGTGACGTTGAGTGTGAGAAACCATTGCTCAGGCTTGGTGAAGTAGATGCAGCAGAAACAAAATGGAGAGGTGCAGTCAATGTTGATGCACCTGACGGTAACGCCTTGTCAGATGATTTATGGGTGTCTTCTGCTCTTTCCTTTTCATTACCTCTCTCTAAATTAGTGCTGTCCAATGTTGTGGGCTTGGTGGCACTAGAAACATAAATAGCAGAACAGATTAGCAGATAGTCCAAAATATAGCATGCAGCTGTCTATACTATTAAGAGAAAGATTCAATTGTTAGTTAACTCCACTCTTATTTTTCTGTGAACAAATGCATATACCAAATAACAGATAAATATCATAGAAAAAAACAAGATTTTGTTATTATCTCCACCATTTGTTCTCCATCTTTATGATCCATACTCCATGCATATGACTAAGGATGCAATTCTATTTCCAATAATAACCTTAACAAGTCCCACAAATCTCACAAGCATTTATTTCACTAAACAAATCCCAGAATAATTGCAATATCTCTTAACCCCAACATATCTTTTTCCCCACGTCTGCTACGTGTCTGAATTTGAGTTAAATAAGGGAAATTGCGCAGGCTGTTCAGCCCTTACATAACTATCTTATCATTACGAGAAGAATACTATATAAAAGGTACTTCAAAGGTGAATAACTAATATGAACACTCTTCTCCGAACCGGCTTCTTCTAGGCTACCTTTTCAGTTTTCCTTCCAGGTAATAGTAAAATGAATTCATAACTACTGGATTGTGTTTGTTTTATCGTTTTCTTTTGTCTCCTTCCAAAAGATGCTAGTGCAATCAAATAATTGGCAATTTGCCATGGGTGATAAGGAGAAAGGAGGAACAAAGAGTGCCAAGCGAATCACCTCTCTCCAATTCTTGCTTCAGTTTTTACACAAGCAGTTGTTGATGTTTCCAAATCTGATGTACTGGACTGATTGAGGCCAAACGTAAAAGGTGAAACACTGGTTAGTTTATTGTCTTTATTTGAAGCATGTGCAAGTGCTGACACAGTAGTCTCAGGACGGGTGCCAGGAGGTACATGTGGAAATGTAAAACCAATGTTATTATCCGCAGAAACATGAGGGGTAGCCTTTTTTTCAGGATCATTAGATGAAAACAAGCCTGATGGAGAGACGTCTTTCAATGGGGATGTTATAAGCTGTTCACTAACTGGAGAACTGATAACCTTCTTCTTCAATAAGTTTGATTCAACTTTCTGCTCCAATATATTTGTTTGAATATTCTTCTCCTTAATCTTTGAATCAAATTTCTGCTCAATTGTCTTCACCTCTATCTTGCTCAATGAATTATTTGATGGAACAGGAGCCTCCTGACCATCATCGAACTCTGATAAATCCTGTAAAACAAAAAAGGGGGTAAATAACACTGTCAGGTCATAAGCGCACATATGACTGATTTACAACTGAAGAACCAAGAGTTTTTTTTTCCAATACCTCGAAAACAGCCATTTTAAAGCCTGGTTTCCGAGACGTAGAAGCAGAAACTGCATTCCACAAAATGGCAGGCTTATCAAACGTAGCAACATGATCAGACTTATTGTCTTTGTTGCCTAGATCCTGAAATGAATATGAAGGAACTTTTGATGATCCATCTTTTGTCAGCTTGTCTTTATTCAACGGGGAACCATTAAGCTCTGGGTTGAGAGGGCGATTAACTCCACCAAAATCTTGAAATTTCAGGGAACTAATGGGATCACTTACATTGTTTGGCCCATTATCTTGCCCAACAGGCTGTTTTGACTTGGAGCAACTCGCATTCCCAGCAACAGATTGTTGTCCAGACTGCTTCTCTTTTGGTGATGGTGCTATTATATTAAGCTGCTCAAATATCTTCTCAGCCATCTTGTTTGATTGAGGTGGCACAGGAGGAACATTAATACCAGCTGATTTACCATCTTCACCATTCCTATGAGCTTCTACAGGTCGCACAGATTGACCAGTCCCGAGCAATCGTCTTTTCGAACTAGGAGATTCCTGAACGGGTGAACTGTCTTCAGTGAAGTCCGAACCAATTGTACAGGAAGGAAGAAAGTTTCCCCGGGGTCTCACACGAGCATCTCTGAAAGGATAAATCACATTTGATTTTTGACGAATCCTGCGTATGGGACCACTAGATCCAATTTCATTCTCGAAGTCAGTGCCTCTTCGTTTCAAGACCTGTTAGAAAGAGGGAGGATTGATAAAACATCTGGCAAATACAGTTTAGACCATATGAAATCCGATGGAGAAAGTTCTTTGCTGATGAAAAACCTATTAAGCAGTATCAATAAAACAGGATGACCTGCTTCTACCTCATCAATGCTTGCGTGTGCAACAATACAATCATATAAAAGATACAAAGAAAAAACCCTAGATTTTTATATGTTATCAACCATAACTCTGAACCATATGTGTTCAATTAACTGCATACTTGTTCAACTGAATATATAGCAAGAACAAGAATACAAACTGCAGTATTTAGAATATTTCATATTCAGAAATCTTTAATAAATTACCTGCCTGCCGCTAGCAACCAAACTTTGGCCTCGTGCCTGGGATGAAGAAAATGGTGACACCTGCATATCACTGGAAGAGCTCGGACCCTGATAGGCACAATAAATATTTACTGTAACAACTTTTGCAGTTTTTCAAGTGAAGTAAATCACTAAATTTAACAAGGAGAAAATTTCAAGCGCCATACAAAACAAAGATTATGCCACGTTGAGCACACATGATTATCTATCTCTGAGAAGGATACGACATGGTGTGCGGTAAATAAAATGACCTTAAAAAATGGAGAACGGGACATTCTATGTATCGCTGACCGCCCACGTAATCCCGGAGTCACATAGCCATTCACAGGAAGCCGGGGGTTTTCATTGCCAAATTCATTGAGCTCCTGAGCAAGCGGTGCTCCAGGTCTCCTTCTATCATAAACAATGTTGCTTGCTTCTGCTTTGTTCTCAAGAAATAGCCGGCTCCGCAAACTACTTGACTGGGGTTCTCTCAAATAACGTGAGCTCATATATTGTTTTGCAATCTCTTCAGGGGAACTAACACCGCAAATAGGAACCTGCAAGTTAAACATGAATTAAATCAAACAGGGAACTGAAATTCATACTGAGATCAATAAAGCGTAGCTGCGTTTGCTTGCTTCTTGCTAACTCACACACACAAGGACTTAAGTTGAAAAGTGTATTGCAGTAGACAGCCAGACCAAGGAAACCAAAAGGTAAAATCCACGCTGCCCAGTTTGCAGCACGGGAATTTGATAGGAATCCTGCGGGAATTGTACTGATTCCTCCAAATTTCCTATGAAAATCTGGCATTACAAACCGAGCATTTAGAGCTAGGAATTTTACACATTAAACAGTCAGGAAAGAACTTTGACAGAGCAACTGAGTAAAAAATGGCCAAATCAAGCAATCCCAATCAACTTTCTTCAGAATACATAAAAGAGTAAAGGCCACTACAGGTCCTAAACATACAGGGGCATGGGTCTGTGAACTTGAGAACTGTACATTTATGCCCCTAAAATTGTATGAGTCAATAGAGGTTCTAACCTGGTAATTAGAGAAGACAAAGTAACTTAGCTCAGTCCAAACCATTGTTTGACCACATGGCCATTATGTGAAAATGTGAAATCAATGTATTGAATTCAAAGGAAGTTCTTGAATTTTATGGACAAATTTTACTAGCATCCTACATCCCGTCAATCTTAGTTAACAAAAATGTAGTCAATTTTGACCTAAAATAAAGTCAAACTGGCAAGCCATGATTAATTTGCTAATTAAATTGGTTCATTGGCTCACTTGTACAAGTGTAGAGTCCTGAATTTGCAGTTCTAAAATCCAGGGACCTAAGTGATAATGATACACCCATACAAGTTTAGGAACCATGAGCACACTTTACTCTACAGAAGAAATAAGACAAGAAAATAAACTTCTATAACCAACAGAAGGTAGAAATGGCAATACAGCATATCCTGACATTAGAAATCATTGAAACAGTGCATTTATAAACTGTACCAGTAATTCACAAATGTGTTTCTACGAACAACATGAACTTGCAAGATGTTTCTCAGGCATTCACATGATTCTTACCATCACCTCATATAAAATTATCCATTATCCTATATTCATGGATTAACATCTAACACAAAAATTTACATGAGTATAATAACTCCTTACATCAGCAGCCGGAGAATGATCTGCAGCCATCCCATGTGATGTGGAGCCTCCTATGCCATCAATTCTTGTTCCTGTTTCATTCTTATCCTCATGGTAATCTACCTGTGCAGGCAAATCAGACTCTACGGTTCTTGCACGCAGTAGGTCTGTAAGACGGTCAAACTCAACCCTGCACAGAAAAACCTCATGGTCATGAACAATTTTGGAAGCGGCATGGGAAAAGACATTTGTGGCAGAGGATACCAAGTGGAAAAACAAAAGTAAAGAGAATAACAAAAGGAATGCACAAACAAAATAAAAGAGAAAATAGTTTGGCCAATATAGATTGTGGACTGAAGCGAGTTAAAATCACAGAACCAAATAATACCCATTATACTTTGTTTTGGGAGGGGGGGGGCTTGTTATGAACTACTAAAATCAACGTCTTTTAATAATTTGCAAAAAAAAAAAAACTAACATTAGAAGTTCAAGAAGGATAATTATGCAGATACTTTCCTTGAAAATGTTTTCCGCATTAACAAGTGTTCTACTTCAGACAATGCTTTGTCATCTGATGTACCGGCAGGGTTCTTCCCTTTCTCCATTTCACCCTCCAGGGCTGGAGTTGAAACCTGCATCAAAATTTCAAACAACCCCTAGTCACAACAACAGTGAACAAACCAAAACAGCTACTACCAAAAGTACAACACATGACATCAAACATAAGATATAACAGAGCATGGTAACTATGGTTCATTGCTAACAGTTGGTTGCTACTTACGGTGTGCGTTGACTCAGGCCAGTCCTGTTTTGGCTCAGTATCTCTTCCTGCACGCATAAAGCAGCCATCAAATCAGCAACATTGCGGGTTAATATGCCAAGCTCAATATTTTCATTAGACAATTACAAGCAGAGCTTCAATAGCCAACACAAACAAAATGGAAATGGGAAGGGCGTCTCCTATATTGCATCCTTCCAAGTTTCCAACCCAAACAAATGGTTCCAATAGGCCAGACGATTTTCCTATACAAAATTTAACACCACTTAAGTAGCTTAAAAACATTAATCGCAACGCACCAGTTGTTTTATCCCAAAGCTGTCCAACCTTACCAACTTCAAGCACCAGATCCTTGTGTCATTATTCAGAACATACAGTAAAGTATTTTTAATGTCACATCCATATTAATACAGACTACGGTTTTAAACATAAACGAAGGTGAAAAAATGGAACGCTCCACGGCTCCAGTAAACACCCATTGCAAAATATCATCGTTTCCTCACTAATTTGCTGCTATGTAACAGCAACAACCCTGCTAGAGCTAAAATTGCCCAAAGCAGAAGCAGGTGTTGGCTAATCCGAACTAAACCCTAGCATGCCCGGGAAACCTGAAACCCTAGCCCAGGCCCACAACCACGAAAAGCAGGAGCATACACCAATCTCATAAGAGCATACAAGAAGCTTAGGCGCACCGGGAGGCGTAGACAGAGACGGCTGCGCCGGAGCCGGCGCAGGGGCGAGGCGCTTGCGAAATACCGTGGAGAAGAGGCGCGCTGCGCCGCCCGCGATGAGGCGGGAGGCGGGGTCAACGAGCCGGGACACCCACCCGCCGGCCTCGCCGCCCGGCCCCGAGTAGGCCTCAGCGGCAGCGGCCGCGGCCGCGAGGCGGTGCGCAGCGGCGGCGGCAGGGGGGCGGTCGTAGGGGGTAGCGGCTGCGCGGGGCGGCGGGCGGCGCCGGATCTTCCCGCCTGCGCCGGTGCACGAGCTCGGCTGCATGGCGCGGAGGCGGGGGTGGGGGAGCGAGGAGGAGGCGCGCGGCGCGGAGAGGAGAGGGCGAGTGAGTCGGAGGAGGAAGGAGTCTAGGGCTCACGCGAGACGGGAGGCCCGCGTACTTCGTAGGCAGCTTCCTTTTCCGTGCTAAGCGTACGCGGGGCGTGGGCACGCGTACTGATACGTATTTTGGTATGGGCGTCTCGTATATCAGCGGTTTCTTATCATACCATGTAGGACTATTGTTGATACGAAGAGAAGATTAAATGAGAGAGATAGAAGTTATTTCTTGTATAAGAAATAGCTTATGCACGTAAATTAAGAGAAGATACAATAAAAAAAACATGTATTGGGAAGATAAAGATTGTATCTATGTGTTGCATGATATTTATTTAATTTTTTTATGTATTTGTGCTAAGATACAAAGGGTTAAATGGATTGTATATAGTACTATTTTAGTAATGATGTGGATGTCTTTAGATATGACTAAAGAAACTTTGCATTGCCCTTATTAGCTTACGTCCGAGACGGCTAGAAAGCTGATACGTTGGGAATCCAGCAATGAGTTGCAGTATTCCGTCATGCACGTAGTCCATGAATTCCATACATATACGTTGAATATAGACACATGATAAAAAGATAAAAGTAGGTAATATAGACGTTGGATTAATCTTGAATGGTTTAGAATCTAAACGGAACCCCACCACCTCCACTTAAGGACGTTTTACGCATGACCCTCTAGAAAATTACAAAATTCCACTCCTTGAGAAGGTGAGATTCCATCTCGATCGGGATCATTCGAGACTGATTCAACGCCCCTATTTGCATACTTTCATTCTTTCATCATGTTTCTATTTTCACCATATAGACCTTATCTGGTAGAGCTCCATATCTCAGCTCCACCTTAGATCTGAAATTTGTAGGTTAAAATAAAGTGAATTAAGTTTATATTTTTATTTTAAAATGTAAACAAGATGACTCACTTAAACACTCACCCACAGCTCTAGCTCCATAGATTTAGTGGAGCTAAGAATACCCAGCTCCACCAGATTCACGAATCTGGTGGACCTGGAGTTCTACCAAACACCCAAAAAATCCCCTACACATATAGGCCCTGATTGGCAGAACTTATAGACTGAAATAAAGTGACTTAAGTTTATAATTTTATTCTAAAATATAAACAAGATGACTCACGTAAACACTCTTATACCCACAGCTCCAACTCCACGAATCTGATGACCTAGCTTCACCAACTCCATGAATTTGGTGGAGTTGGAGTTCTGCCAAACATAACAATAGTTCGATCCACGTCAGCACACAGTCAAACTACTCATGTGGCCGGTTCTTCAGTAATTGGACTACATGGTAGTACCGCCCTCGTTCATGAATAGTTGACAAGGTCTTCAAAACATAACCTTGATCACTAATTTCTACTATAATATATTTAGACAATCCAATAAAATTATAATATTATAAAAATACTTTTCGAGAGAAATCTACACATATGATTTGCATGTATCCGATTCAAATATTTAAAAAGATATTACCAGTCAAAATTACTATTTGTGATCCGAGGTGTTGGTAAAATATTTTGTCTAGGTAAGAGAGATTCCTCAGCTTCATTTTACTGAAGCCAAACAGGGATGCATACGTTAGCTCTTATCGGTGCCACGTGGTGGTGTTACATGATACAAAAATGATCTCGACGCACGTGGTGCGGTCGCTCCAGGAACTTCCTGGTAGAGCTAGGTGTGGGGATAACCGGATAAGTAAGTACTGGGTCTATCGATTTTCGTCGATTTTTATAAAAATCAATCGTATTAAATTGGTTTGAAATTTTAAATTAATATGTAAATTGATTTAATTCAAACAATTTAAATATACAAAAAAATTAAGTGACGTAAACCGATCGAAAATCGGTAAAAATCGTTCAAAAAAATTGGCCACCAAAGTGTTCAACTTGCCGATCGGTTTTTTGAGAAAACCGCTCAATTTTCTTTTTTTTTTTTTAAATATGTTTTGAATTTTTTTTCAAACGTTTAGTTTCAAAATTCTTCGATTTTTGATGATTTTCGTGATAAATCGGTGGATCTCGATTTTCAATCAAAAAATAATTTGGTTGACTGGGCAAATACACCACAGCAACGCATTCATTCTTGTTAAAGTTCAAAAAGGACGGGGCAAAAAATAAAAAAAGGACGAACCCATTCTTGTTGCTTCCATATGATGGCCGTGTGCCACTCAGCAAGTGTCAGCCTCTGGCTCCTCGCCTGGCTGGATGAATAGCAGCAACCCACGACAGGTGGCCGACGCTCTTGTCGGGCGGGGCATCATGGAATGAACGAAGCAGCCGGGCCAATTTGATATACTACCAAGTTAGCTAACGGCAACAGGTGCAATAAACCCGGTACTGAAACCAAGCGAGATGCAGGTAAGTTCAGGCAGCGCTGGTGTCTCCCAGCAGCTTCATTGTGATGCTGTGAAGAACCCTGAAACACAGAAAAATCGCAAGGGCACGATGCTGAAGTACCAGGTCACGACTCCTAAGGACCTATTCAGTATCTCATCTGTCTCAAGTAGTAAAGAAAGCAGGCAACGGAAGAACATCTAGTTCACCACCACAACTAAATGTGCACTCTGGTTATGCTTACTGGTGGGGTGAATGGCAATAAAGTCTGTTCGTGGGCTAGTACAAATTCACTGATTGCTGGACAAGAAGTCCCATCACAGAGGCCATAAGTTTCTGAATGGACATGGAAAATGAACCTTAGCCGTTTAGCCCCTTGTCGCTACTGTAGTTAATCCTTTGCCGGTACTGGTTGTACCTGGCTAGCTGCATGCTTGCCCTGTGTTAGGTGTCGTTCTTCCTTTAAGCCTCTTGTATCCAAGAAAAGGTTGCGCTGTCCTCTCATTCGGGTATTCAATGAAGTGCCCACCCTCTTCTTGCTGAAGTGTGTCAGCTGCTATTTGGATGTGTTGTTTAGCTCTCTACAACTGCAGGTCGCCTCTACTTCCCTCCCAGCCTTGCAGACAGATTCGACGGGCACAGGGCCCCCGATCACAATGGTGCAGGTTTGTGGCCCTTATGCCTGGCTGTCGTATCCTCTGTTGGAACGTCAGAGGCCTCAATGCACCAGTTCGAAGGGCCGTCGTCGTAAGGGATTTAATCAAGGAAGCCAAACCTACAATTGTTTGTCTACAGGAAACAAAGCTTCAACAGATAACTACAGATCTAGCGAAGGATATCCTGGGCATACAATTCTCACAGGACTTTGCATTCTTGCCGGCAACAGGGACAAGGGGAGGGATCCTCCTTGCCTGCTCGGATAGGTTGTTCTCCCTTTCTCAGGCCTCCTTCACAGAATTCACCTTGTCGGCAACAATCTCTACTATATAAAGTGAGAGTTTCTTCCCACGTCACATTAATTGCCCTGCTTAATTGCCCTACTTAATTGCCCTGCTTAATTGCCCTACGCAAGAAACGAAGCGTTGCTTTAATTAGCCAGCTTTTGCAAGAAACGTATCGTTAAATATATATGTTTTATCCTATGAAATAGTACTTTTTTTTTATTTTTTAATCTTTATTTTTCGTTATCAATTTTGTTTTTCGTAGCAACGCACGGGCATATAACTAGTCACAAACAATGTCAGAGGTTCTTCCTGGTCCTGCACCGGGGTCTATGGCCCACAAACAGAGAGCGAAAAAATGCTGTTCCTGCAAGAAATCATGCATATTCAGGGGGATTCGCTGCCTGAGTACCGTGGGGGATTTCAACATGATCTACCGCTCAAGAGACAAAAGCACAGGGAATCTTAACCGGCGTTTGATGCAAGCCTTCAGGAACATGCTCGATTTGACTCGGCTCAAGGAAATAGAGCTCTCTGGAAGAAACTTCACTTGGAGCAGCGGAACGGCTTTACCCATCCAAACAAGAATTGACAGGTTCTTTGCGTCCAAGGACTGGGAATTGCAGTACCCGTCTTGCAAGCTGCAGACACTCTCTTCCTCAATCTCCGATCATTCTCCCCTCCTTTTCAACCAGACTGCTCCAAAATGCAATTCCTTCGGGTTTGAATCCTTCTGGCCGAAAATGCCGGGTTTCATGCAGGTGGTGCAGGCCTGCTGGACCAGGCCGGTTCATTCGGCTGAACCTTACCGGCAACCTACACCTCCAGTTAGCCATAGCAGGGGAGATTGTCTACCAACTAGACAGGGCTCAGGAGAAGAGGGCACTCTCTCTCCTCAAGAGTTAGCCTTCCACAAGACACTCAGGCTTAGGATTCTGGGATTAGCGGCGATCCGAAGAATGCGGCTAAAACAGACAGCCAGGCTCAATTATATCAGGGGAAGGGGATGTCAACACAAAGTTCTTCCACATTACATCACTCACCCGCAGACGCAAAAAACACATTGTCTCCCTTCAGACCGAGCATGGTCAGACCTCGGAGAACCAGGCAATGCAGGAAGAGATCTATACCCACTTCAGCAGGCTCCTTGGCTCCATGCAAAAGCGTGACCACACGTTGAACTGGGCTCTTCTAGAGCCATCTTCTGTGTGCCTGCAGTCCTTGGAGCAGCCGATCACCATGCAGGAGCTCAAAAAGGCGGTTTTCTCAACTCCTCCTGACAAAGCGCCAGGACCATACGTGGTAGTAAGTACTAGTTAGATGCAGCGACAAACCAAGCTCCATAACACCATATGTGGTAGTAAGTAAGTAACCAGTCAGATGTTCAACGCCGAATAAAACGGCTCTGTTGAACACGTGTTCTATGTCACTCGAAAGTACGTAGGGGCTAAAAGAGGAGAGTTTTCAGAATTTGACACACTTTAAAATTCGTATTTTAGAATTTGACATTCTGGCCCACTGTCATACACACAGATGGTCTCACATGTCATTCAAATGCTCTGAAAGACTTACGAATTGAGTGCCAAATTATGAAATAACTTGCTAAAAGAGTGCCATTAGTGCACTCAGGTTCATTTTTGCAGCTACGGCTTCGGTTTAGCTAACGGCAACAGGTGCAATAAACCCGATACTGAAACCAAGCGAGATGCAGGTAAGTTCAGCGCTGGTATCTCCCAGCAGCTTCATTGTGATGCTGTGAAGAACCCTGAAACACAGAAAAATCGCAAGGGCATGATGCTGAAGTACCAGGTCATGACGCCTAAGGACCTATTCAGTGTCTCATCTGTCTCAATAAAGTCTGTTCGTGGGCTAGTACAAATTCACTGATTGCTGGACAAGAAGTCCCATCACAGAGGCCATAAGTTTCTGAATGGACATGGAAAATGAAGTATATAACATCGGCCACCAGCTTCCGTCTACTGATGCTTTCATCTGTAAAGTGTCAAAACAGTCATGAATCTGAGGCAAGACGCAACTAGGAAAAACATTGTAGTTGATAGAAACAAACACTCGTAAGAAGCAGACCATAGCAGATTAACTGTATGAATTAGATACTAGTGGGAGGTCCAGATATGTACATTGTAAGACTTTATCATTAGAATTACTAAATTAGACCCTGATAACTTGCCCAAACAAATAACTAAATAAATACCACCCAGATACATTTTTCAACTTTATTTCATATATAGTGATCCTACAGTAATACGGGCCCTATTCACAACAAACAAAAAGAATCCATACTTCTACCCAAATGAGAACATGAACACCTGCGAAAAAATAGGAACAATAGCTGTCCCGCCAGAGTCTCAGTACATTCAATATCTAAGCCCTTGTGATCATGATTAAGCCATAAGCACAAAATGACAGCCATACCAGGAGCATTTGGCACCATCAACACCAAAATATATCTTTATTTGGACAGTCTAGCTTCACTCTGAGTGTTAGGTGAGTACGGCCTACTTCAGATGTGTTAAGTGTTGTGATGCAACAGGTAGGCATGTCAGTAAAATGTCCTTTGTCATGTGAAATGGACAAGAAATGTACTCAATTTTGTTGAAATTGTTGTTAGTTAATCTCTTTTTTTACTGTCAAGCATAATAGCTGCAAAGCCTGCAACAGAATGTAAGATGGATGATATGTATTCTGCAGATGACACAACTATTGATCTTCCCATTGTAGAAAAAGTTGGTAATATAAATTTTTAAACAAATTATTTGAAATGGATTCATAAACTAGCATTTGGAAAACTTCAACAGTACCAAATAGCTGCCGGATATTACTGTCACACCTCGCCTGTATTATGATACTTCTTATGTAACTAGATTATATGATATTCTGATGTTTACAGAAAGCACATGTCAATGGTCCATTGTTTACGTTCACTATGAAGTGAAATTAAATAGCTACTTCAGAATTTGTAGAGTTACAGGTCGGAAAAACAATAGAAAGATTATTGAACTAGTTGGATGGAAATCCCCCATTCTGTTGCTGATAGAAAGCACGAATTCATTTATGCATTAAGCTATATTTAATCTACTCTATGAAAACATTGATCATTATTTACAAAGTCTAATCACAGCCAATATCCAGGAATTTTAAAAGCTCACAGCTGAGCAAACCATAGCCCCCGAAAGTCCTCAGATAATAAAAGAAACATCACTTCTTGACATCCATAAAACCACTAAGAAACTTAGATAAAGAAAACAACTCTTCAGGAATACTGCCATCTTCAACTGTCTTCCCAACTTCCTTTCCTCTCAAGTTACTCTAGGGCCCAACGATAGAGGTGCATGAAGTCTGGATGTCAATTCCTTGCAGAACATCATCACTTTGGCCATCATTCCTTCTTTGTACAGAGGGCTCCAATTTTTCAGTGAAAAAAGTATCTTCCTTCAAATTGTTTTCACACTTGACCAGCACTGAGAATGAAAAATCATATTATTTCTACTGATCCATAAACTTCACAAAACAGCAGCACAAATAATATTCAAAGCAGCGTTTTTCTTGTTGCTTAACCAAAAACGTGCAACAGATTCATAACTATGATTAATGTTCACCCCACAAATATTACTAATCAGATTCCAGACGTTTTTTTGCTACTACACACTCAAAGAAAAGATGGGAAATCGACTCAAAATCCTCACAAAAACAACAAGAAGCACCTCTATCAATTCCTCTTTTCAAAAGGTTATCCCTAGTCATGATCTTGTTATAAGACAAAAGCCAAAGAAAGAACTGAATTTTAGGGAAGCAATCAAGGTCCACACAGCAGGGATATAAACCGGAATCACTTACCGCGGTGCTCGACGTCGGTGGTTGCGGCGGAGGAGGCTGAGAGCAGGAGCGCCGCGGAGGCGGAGGAGGAGGAGTGTCAGAACCTAAAGCATGCGGAAGAGGAATCCTTCAGTTTCAGTTCAGAGAAGATGTCGAAGAAGAAGTCGGCATTGAACATAGCGGTTCATGGACTCCACTGGACCAGGATGGACGGATCAGATCAGCCGTAAAACAACAACTTAAGTCGCATCGTGTGGTCCTGAGTTGATTTAGTGTTTACTGTTGTTGGATTAGGAGGGTAATTGTCAGTACTGTGGACGTCATGTGATTTCAGTTTCCGGTCGATTTCAGACTTTTACTGCTTTGTAAAACTTTAAGGCTTTAAAGCCCGGAAACACCTGGAAAATGAATCAAGAATTGATTCACCAAAATTAGTCTCAGTAGATTAAAGTAGCTTAGCCTAGAACACTACTTTCCCCATCGTTCTTGTACCACGAAATCCCTCATATCTGTCGGATTTTCTTGTTTCTACGGAGGAGGTGGCGGCGGCGGCGGCGGCTCGCCATTGCTGCAACGCAAGCTCTCCGGTGCCCTCGAATGGATCGATCGACCGGTCGAGTGGACGCGACCGAGAGACTCGATGCAAGCGCGCGGATGCGGGGGTGCGGCTCTTGAACATGTGGTCCTATTAGACCGGGAGCGGTTATTGCGTGCAGAGGACCGGGCTTCGTTGGTCTTTAGTTGAATTCAAAAGCCTTCTAGAGAGCTTGTCTTGGCCATCTGGCAAGCGGCAACTTTTGGAGTAGAAATTTGGAATGCAGGAATTTGAGGGGCAATACTTTAAATTTGGGTGATTTCAGCGGACAAAACATCTAGATGACGTTTATCAAATCCCTTAAATTTTGCAGGAATCAAGAAAAAATTCTCACGTCAAACGGAGCATACATAGCTAGCCCATGGCCAACCAGGGTTTAAGTCCCAGACTTGACGCTGGTGTTCGTTAAATTTAAGAGTACACACACATGTACGCGTTCAATAAGAAATCATGTGGTCATGCTCCGTAATATCTTTGATGTCCCCAGAAAAATTTAAGCATGTGCAAGGTGTTATGAATAGAACTTGTATTCAATATGAGGGCCAATGGCCACAATATATAGAGTACATGAGGGTACAAGAGATAAGGCAAAGGACAAGAGATAAGGCAATTATCTACAATAGACAATATATCCTTAACACCCCCCACAAATGCAAGGCGTATGCAATAGCATTGCATTTGGAAGGGATGAACTAAAATAGGGAAAATCCAAAATCATAATCCTGAAGTAGCCGTCGTAGCATGTAACTCTTGAAAAATCGAGCTGACAAAGAACAGCCAACGAAGAACCGAGTCGGTGAAGAAAAGTCGACGAAGAAGCCAAATCGACGAAGAAAAGTCGAATGTATGGCAGAGTCGACGAAGAAAACCGACGAGGCCGACAAAAACAGCCAACGAAGAACCGAGTCGGTGAAGAAAAGTCGACGAAGAAGCCAGATCGACGAACAGAAGTCGAAGGTAGAGCCGAGTCGACGAAGAAGAGCCGACGGTACGAGTCGACGTAGAAGAACTGACGAGGCCGACAAAACGAGCCGAGCCGAGGTAATACGAGTTGATAGAATGAGCCAAGTCGATAAAAGAGCCTAGCGACGACAGAATCCAGATGCTAAAGACTTAGATGGACGCAACGGAAGACTGAAGAAAATAAAAGCAGCTACCAACAGAGTGTCATGAAAAACCGGACTTGAACCAACACCCCACAGACTTGAACTGGAAAAGGAGACCAGAGAGAACCAAGCAGCCGGAGAACCAAGCGGTCGGCCGGAGTGAGAACGAGTGTTCGCTCGGCCGGACTGGAGACGCTGGAGACCGGTCGATCTGTGGTTGGATCTGGAGGCACGGGAGGTCCTCGCCTCTGGCGAGCAAGAGCGGACGAGAGGAGCCCGTCGGACGGCTAGAGAGCGAGTCGGCGGACGGTCGAACGCCGACGGGAAGAGCAGGCCAAGCAGATCAAGTAGGCGCCCGCGGCGGAGCCGAGTAGGAAGTCGTCCTCGTCATCGCTGTTTGAGACGACGGATTGCACGAAGGCGATGCCGAAGAAGCTGAGGAGGTAGATGAGGGACGCGACGAGGCCGATGGCGAGGATCTCGGCGAGGTTTGAGGAGGACGAGGAGATCGTGACCGCGGTGATGGCCGGGAAGATCCCGTCCTACGTGCTGGAGACCAGGCTGGGCGACTGCCGCCGGGATCCGCTGTGAGGCGCAGCGGCGGATCACGGGGAGGGAGATCGACGGGCTCCCGCTGGACGGCATGAAGAAGCGGGTGATTTCCTCCTTAGCGGTCGGATCTGGATGACGTGAAGAAGATTGGTGCCTCCTCTGCTCAAGTGCGGGGGCGAGCAACCGGCGACGACCGAGATTCACTATTGTTGCTTAAACTGGCGCTACAAGGTGGCCGCCCCCGGGAGTGGAGATTGAACCTCCCGGGGGCAACGACAACAGAAGAGGAGGGTGGAGCTAGGGTTTGAACCTAGGCTCTGATACCATGTTATGAATAGGACTTGTATTCAATATGAGGGCCAATGGCCACAATATATAGAGTACATAAGGGTACAAGAGATAAGGCAAATGACAATAAATAAATCAATTATCTATAATAGACAATATATCCTTAACACAAAGAACGTGCACGTGTGTCTACGCGTGGGTGATGATGTGTGTGAGTATAGTATGTTAAGTGTGTCCGTCTTCCTTTTACTCCCTAAAAGGGAAATCATAATATAAAAAATGGGGGTTAGTAACTTAGTACTACCGTCTTCTTTGTTTGCCAATCTGAAGCTGAATTGGATACCAACCTCCAAGTTGTGAAGTGACATGGACCTAGACAATAATGCTAGATAATTTCCTACCATGCTATACTTGAAAGTCACACGTCATGAAAGTGACTCGATGAGCATTGTCATATTTCTGGCCTGTATGTTCTTTGCCATTTATGTGGGAATTCAGTCATTCGCACCGAGGGAGATGGCAAGGGCCACTAACGGATTCAGCATGCGTGATTCTTGAATCTGTCTCTAATGCGTTTGGTTTATGGGATGAGGTTAAATGGGATAGGATGGTCCTGTACTATTTGGTTTCATTATTTTGTGTGAACGAGATGGTTCAGCATCTAGAGGGAATATCCCTCAAATTTGTATCACTTGATCCAGGATGGAATAGTTCCATTCAAGCAACCAAACACATTGATGATTTTTTTCTTGAACCATCTCATACATATACCACTTGGTACAGGCAACCAAACGCATTTAAATAGAATATCCTGTAGTTGGAAATAGTTCCATTCAAGAACGAAAGAAAGATGATTTGTGCAGAGAGTTGCTGGGCTACCTGAATCACCGTCACACATCGTAAGGTTTCAGTGGATTTCTGAAGAAAACTATAGCCCCGTGGCCTGACTCTTTTTTCCCCATATTATTTAATTTCTGAAGAAAACTACATGGCAATCTAGGGCCATATGTTGTCTATATTGTATCTTTCATTTGGTACGTGGTTAGACCTTGAAAATTGATCAACTTAAAGTAGTCTGAACTATATAGTCTAACTATTGTTCTTTTTTACTTGACCCCGAAAGTCAAGCATATCGAAGAAAATGAGAGTGATGATTTTTTTTGTGTATAGAATTGATTTTACATTTTCATGCTGACTTCTACTTGCATTTACATCTTCAGCTATAAATTGTCCATTTACTGTCTTCCATATCCTTATAAGAAGTACATATCTTTGAGATATGGAGTAAGGGTGCTTTTGGTGAATGGGATGTGATGGTTTTGTACTATTTGGTTTATTATTTTAGGTGAATGGAATTGTTCAACATTTATAAGGAATATTTCTCAAATTTGTATCACTTGTCCAAGATAGGATGGTTCCATTCAAGTAACCAAACACATGGATAATTTTTTTTTCTTGAACCATCTCATACATGTACCATTTAGTACAAGCAACCAAACACACCCTAAATTACTGAGTTTACATCCAGAACAAAAATTCTTCTTATTTCTCCTACATTGAGAATTTGTCAAGCAAATTGATCTACATTTATCTTGCCAATCTGAAATAAAGATCTTGTGATCGTACTTGTGAAGATTCATCAACCATTTGTCCATTTGCGTCCATACAGAATCCTAACCCAGACTTTCTTTTTCACCGGAAAGAGAACTAATCTGAACACAAATTTACACCGAAGAAGAAGAAAAAATCTAATCCTACCCTGAACATTTTCATCCATTCCATTTCCAAATAATACGCAGATTCCAGCCTCACATTTTGATGGTATAGAAATAAGAAGGAAGTAAAAAAACAAGAAAATTCAGAAGGAAGACCAAGCAAGAACCTCCGGTGCCTATTGTCGTGAGTCATGACAGCCACGCCATTGCCAACGGCGTGACCTCGGCCAGCGGCGTCGGCATGGGGCTCGGCATGGGCGACGTCCGGCACACGGGGCACGTGGGGTGTTGCCGGAGCCACGGGTCGACGCACTCCCGGTGGAAGAGATGGCCGCACTCCGGCAGCATCCGCAGCAAGTCGCCGTCGCCGTAGTTGTCGAGGCATATCGAGCAGCACGTGCACGTGGTGCCCTTCTTCCCCTTGGCCTCCTTCCTGGCCTCGCCGTACACCACCTCCGGGTACCCCTTGAGCGTGGTCTCATCGATGCCGAGCTCGACGTCTTGCCCGCCGCCGCCGCCGCCACCGCCACTGTCGCCCCCGCGGTCCGCGGCCGTGACGGGCGCGCGGGTGCAGAAGTAGGAGGCGAGCGTGATGGTGGTGATGAGGAGGACGATGCCGACGGAGACGCCGACGCCGTAGCCGAACCCGCCGATACGGTCGGAGCTGAACATGCCGACGGAGTTCCCGTCGGCCGGGGTGAGCCCGACGGGCGGCGCCGCGCCGCCGGAGCTCATCCGGATCGACGTGGTCCTTGGTTTCTTGGCGAAGTCAACCTCAAGAGGATGCCGGAATGGCGAGGTGAGGTGAAGAGTCGGTGTTGTCGTTGGTGCGGGGAGTGATCCGTGCTCTCGTTCTTGATCGTTTGGTGCGCTTTTGTTTGGGCCTGAAGGGAGTTCGGATCCAGACTGGGAGGTTGTGACGGCCGCGTCAACGCCTTGCATGCTGCAGCGAGCGCAACAGGAGGAGAGAGAGAGAGAAGGGTAGATGAGTAGGAGAGGGAGTTGTGTATGTCAGCTCTTGTATATAACAAGAAGAGAAATGAGGCCGGGCAATGCTTCCGAGGTCAATGCATTGGCTTCTTTTTTCTTCTTTTCTTTTTTTTCTACGATTTTTTGTGTTGATTTTTTCTACGATTTAATTTTTTTGTTGATTTGCTGTGGGTCGTATTCGTGCTTGATTAAATTCCATTGCTAGGTCTGTGTTTCCTGTATTATCATTGTCAGTGGCGGAACTAGAAAAATTTTAGTAGAGATGCACACTTCACACTACAATTTTATAATCTTTTATAATAGTCTATTAAAAATCTCAAATCATCACAATCGAAACCATTTCAATAAAAAAAATAGTCCACTAAAGAGATGGTATTTTCACGTTTCTCAAATTTTTAAGGGTGCCGGGACCCCTATGATCATTGTTGATTTGTTTGTTTTGTCATGGTCGATGCAATCATGTGCAGGACATTTGACTTTGCTCGGTTGCTCTCGCAATTTTTGTTTTCCAAGTTGTGTGTGAGGCATGCATGCATGCATGCAATTGGAGCCTCTGTTATTCAAGTCAGAAAGTTTTCGGATGGAAAATAATAAGATTTCACTGTCACGAAAATGCTCCCGATCAGCATGCTCTAGTAAATCCAAAATCTATGGGGTCATAAGAGTAGATATTTTGCCTTGCAAGGCAAGGCTATTTGAGTTGTAGTTACAATCTTCATGGTGTCATCTCAAGTGCACTTCAAGTCTTTTGACGTGTGAATGTGTGATACATGGTTCATGATTTTTTTCTCTCTTGTTGTTTTACTTTCCCTGTTTGCTGCCCGTTGCTTTGAGTTGTTTATTACTCTGGGGCGATCCTTTCTTTAAGCACATGTGATTCACCATGAAGGAACCATTGTTCGCACCATTAAAACTAGCCAGGATGGTTGCTTCTATAAAACTTGCTAGGATATTGGAGTTTAACCTCCTGGCATCGAATTCAGAAAGAGCTGTGGAGTGAAGTTACATCACAACTACTGCCATGCCAACCGACAGGCAAGGAAAGATAGAAAATTAAGGCAAATTGTTCAAAGAAGAAGAAGACGACGACCAAATTAAGGCTCGGTTTTGCTTCACATCTAAGGGAACGTCAAAGATCCAGAGACAGAGACTACGGCACCCTTCTTCCACCTGACCCACCCATCAATACTACGAAAGAGGTGCTTTTATGATTTTCTTTTTCACTTGTATCGGGAGAAAAAATATAGAAACACTACTTATATTTTGAAACCGAACATAGGTTGTTCAAAAATAGATAAATGTTACATCCTCGCTCTGAACTTTTTGTTTATGTCTCAGCGCAAGGTCAGAAAGATAAGTTAAGAACGGGGGCGATCAGTCTAGAAGGTCAACTGCCAGAAGCACATACATAAACTTATTTTGCCGAATTGAGTTGAATTAAATATTGGAATGATGCAATTGTATATGCGTTACGTGAGCAGCCTGCCTCCAGTGATACCTTCCCAAATGCCCCCCTAATTGGGGATCAAGCAAGGCACATATTCAGGAAATTTAAATGGGATACTACTCATCTCAACACCCGCCATCCTTGCGATGGCATCTGCATGTGCTTTATTTCCTACTTATTCCCAGTTTGCTTGATGCGACAGCATTATTCAGCAGTTGCTGGCAGCAGATCAGTAGTGCATTATTCAGCACTGTGGGAGTTGGATAACGGCACGGGCCCAACGGGTTTCGGACTGCGACGTGCCGTGCCTAAACTGCAGGACCACTTCGCCGTGCCGTGCCGATCTAATTTGCCTCCAGCGAAGCCTACACACGATCCAAGGCACAACGTGCCGCCACCATGTCGTGTCGGTTCAGGCCTTGTCCTATTGGACATGTGGAGTCTTGAATGCCATACCGTCAATTTGTCGTCGTGGATGACAACAACGACGAGGAGCAAGAATCGACCGCCGACGAGAATCCAATACACACAATTATTTGGGGGAAAAGAATTAAACTTTATTTATTCATTAGGAAAAAATACCACTGGATCTGGCGGTGACGATTGTTGAGATCCGATGCCGTCACTGTCTTGTACCTCTTTGGTCGTCGCTGTCTTCTTCCTCAAGACAGTCAACGAAGCTGGTGATGCGGTGCCGCAAGGCCGTATCCAATAATGGCGTGACCAAAGGCTGTTAGATTTGGCACCAGGTAGCTGGGGACAGTGAGGAGGGGATGGCATGGGACAACGAGGGAGTGGTTGTGCGGGGGAGGAAGTAGGGTTAGAGAAGGGGTGAGAGGAGAGAGACGAGATGATGGAGGTACGAGGAGATGGAGACTGCTCCAGTGTTGACACCCAAATTTGGCAAGGCTGATCTTAGGGAGATCGGTTTTATTTTTATAAGAGATATGTCGGTTATAAACAGTTTCGGACTAGAGGGCCGCGATTCAAAGGAAGCCGAGTCCGATACGAGTAGAATAAGAGATGATGGGGATACGATCGGACTTAACATGGTAAGGAGAGATTGAGGCCAATACGGTTGATTGAGGAAATCAAGGAGGACATGATCGGACTGAGTGCTATATAAGGGACCAGAGACGAGAAGAAAAAGGGCCCAGAGCCAACCAATCAACTCGCATCTACTTTATTTACTTTATGTCGACTAGGAGTAGTATTTTAGTTTTAGAACATTTCCTCTGTAATTCGTTTTGATCAATAAAGTTGTGCATCGCCGATTTTGATCATTATCGACTTACACCAACTCAAGTTCGCTTTTCTCCGATTTTGTTGCGCATCGCCTTCTTCGGGAAAAACGACCTTTACTCCATCTAATCAACTCAATCAAGTTGATTAGATTTATCGGTTACCTTTTTTGGTCCAAATCGGTTTGAATAAGCCGATCAGACTAGATTTTCAATGAAGTATTAGATCGGCTTAATAGCCGATTTAATTACATATCATCCTTTTGCCGATGCCGATTTGCAAGATCTTCAACGATGTATTAGATCGGCTTAATAGCCGGTTGAATTACATATCATCCTCTTGCCGATTGCATCGCCAAATTTCTAGATCGGATCCTCTAGTCGATCTGTTGACGTATCCCTCTTGCCGATTACAGGATCAAATCGGCTGGCACGCTCGCGAACCAGAACTAAACCCGGCGTTCTCGTGTGTTGGTGGCGATTAACCATTCATCAAGTTTTTGTGTCAACACACTTTTGGCACGCCTAGTGGGACACGAAGCAATCAAGCATGTCGTCAACAAGGAAATCCACAATTGCGTCCGACATCAACGCCGACGCGATAATCGTCTCTACAATAGACGATCTGACGCCGGAGTAGCGCAAAGAAGTTGAAGACCAGAAAGCCGCATTTGAGCAGATGATGCTCAATTGCTACCAGAAGACCTGATGCGGCGTAACTCAGAAGACTGTTTTGCTGACGATCAGCTTCGTCAACAAAAGGCTTCTGATGCCGCTGAAAAAGCACAGATAAGCCGATACTTACTCCCTTAGGCGGAATTATCGGACATAATCAACCAATCCATCCATTGTGCTTTACTCAATCAATCGTCGGCCTTAGTCACCACCCTCGGGCCGATGATATCCGATAGCGTCAAAGAAGTGGCGCAGGAACTTGTGTCGGCTGATATTTTACTTGACCCAACACAAGCTTTGACGACATATCCGGTATACTCTATGGGCCAGAACATCCAAAACATCAAGCCAACAGCTGACCCAAGATTGTTGGCTACTGTCCCCACCATGGCTCCATCACAGGCGGTTGTGATCTTGCCGCGAGATCCCAGTGCGAGCAGGGTTGCACATTACCAAACTTACGCTTACACTAATTGCTCCAAACTGGGCAGTCAACCTAGTTTACCACCGACCACTCCATTCTACATCTACCCTGGATCGGCTGTTCAGCCGATTGAAACCCACTTACGCCCCTAGTACGTTGAGCCGATTCCGTAGAAGAATCCGGCCCCATATGGGGTTGTAACTTACTCAGAACCCTTGTTCCATTGCCAGAGCCAATAGCTAAGAAGTCGACCGTCGGCTGTGAACCACCTTATCAGCTTCCATCAACCCAGGTGCCATATCAAGCTGATTCTGTACTCGGGGGGCAACATGCCAACTATGATCATAGTTGGCAAGCAACACAGCCGATTCAGGTGCTGCGCCAACCTGAGTTCCCACTCGGGGGGCAGGATGCCAGTTACCATAATTGGCACAACCCTAGTGTTGCGTCGGCCGATAACGTTAATTGGGCTGATCAAATTTTCGCCGTTTTGAGAGATCAATTCAGCTTACAGCCCAAGGGAAAGGCCATCGGCTACAGAAAGCCATACTTAGATTACATAGATCGCATGCCTTATCTGCACAATTACAGGATTCATGATTTTGCCAAATTTTCAGGAGATGACTCTGTAACCACTCTTAAGCACGTCGGACGATTCATTGCCCAGTGTGGAGAAGCAGCCCAGTCCGATGGGCTGAAAATTAGGTTGTTTCCTTTATCATTGTCAAGAACGGCTTTCACGTGGTTCACAAACTTACTCTTAAATTCGTCCACTTTTGGAATGATCTGGAAAGCCAATTTCATGGGTATTTCTTCTCTAGTAGCCCTAAGCTTAGAATTTCGGACCTAAGTTCAGTCCAACAGAAGTTCGGTGAGTCCATTTTAGATTATATCACAAGGTTTATAGAGGTGCAAAATCGGTGTTTCAACGTCACACTACCCGATAACCAGCTAGTCGATTTGGCTTTTCAGGGGCTAATCCCTCCCTTCAGAGAGAAATTCGGCGGTCAAGAATTTACTGATTTAAGTTACCTCCTACACCGAGTATCGGCTCGAGAAAGTTGTTTATCCGATAATAATGGCTTCAAAAATGAATTCAAGAATAACAAAGACAAGACACAATCAGCTATAGAGGATGGCCGATTACAATTTGAAGAAGAGTTGACGATAGAGTTGGACCCTAGTCCGTTTCCTGTTAACATGGTTCACTGTTATGCAAAAAGGGAAAGAGCCGATACAAGATGTTGAATCTAGCCGACAAGTACATATGTCAACATCGGTTAAACTAGTCGACAAGTCGATATGAAGACGGACGGCGGTAAGGAGACAATACAATTCACAGTTGGTTCAATTCGGATTAAGATCGTCCGTGAAGGCGTGCACTCCAAGATAATTAAACCAAAAGGAGAGTTTGAAGTTGACAAGTGGTACAAAGTTGAGATATCCGTACCGCTGAAGAAGCCGATACAGAAGCATAAGCCAACATTTTCTCAATTGTTGGCTAAGTATGGGCAAAGGGGTCAGAATCTGCAGCGGAGACCCCAACAACGGCTGATGCCGAAAAGGCTCACGAGTGATGCCCTTTTTGGCGGTTCTGTTGGGAGCGGGGGTTAGCACTACCGTCTCCCTATGGTTGCCTGATACGGCACTACCCTGGGCAAGCTCGTGAGCACAGACCATCGGCTCCAGCATTGGAACCAGGCACAGGGACAACCCAAGGAAAGCGCGGTTGGAAAACCGATATGACATGTAATTTTGGGGCATGTTTAAACATACCCCCAAAATTGGGGGACATATGTTGACACCCAAATTTGGCAAGACTGATCTTAGGGAGATTAGTTTTGTTTTGATAAGAGATATGTCGGTTATAGTAAGCTGATACGGTTTCGGACTAGAGGGTCGCGATTCAAAGGAAGCCGAGTCCGATATGAGTAGGGTAAGAGATTGATGGGGATATGATCGGACTTAACATGGTAAGGAGAGATTGATGCCGATACGGGTAATTGAGGAAACCAAGGAGGACACGATCGGACTGAGTGCAATATAAGAGGACCAGAGGCGAGAAGAAAAAGGGCCCAGAGCCAACCAATCAACTCGCATATACTTTATTTACTTTCTGTCGACTAGGAGTAATCTTTTAGTTTTAGAATCTTTCCTCTATAATTCGTTTTGATCAATAAAGTTGTGTATCGCCGATTTTGATCATTATCGACTTACACCAACTCAAGTTCGTTTTTCTCCGATTTTGTTGCGCATCGCCTTCTTCGGGAAAAACAACCTTTACTCCATCTAATCAACTCAATCAGGTTGATTAGATTTATCGGTTACCTTTTTTGGTCCAAATCGGCTTGAACAAGCCAATCAGACTAGATCATCGTCAGATTTTCTGAAAAGGAGGCTCTTAACTTAATAATCTGGACAATTAATTATTTAGCAAAGGCATAGTTCGTAGTAGATTAAGAGTCATCCTCTGGCTGATTGCATCGCCAGATTTTTAGATCGGATCCTCTAGCCGGTCTGTTGACATATCCCTATTGCCGATTACAGAATCAAATCGGATGGCACTAAACCCGGCGTTCTCGTTTGTTGGTGGTGATTAACCCTTCGTCAAGTTTGCGTCAATAGCCGGATGGGTCATAGAGGAGGTGAAGGGGAGAGGTAGTATTTGATGATGAGCTGGGCTGTAGATAAGATATTTTTATGAGATGGCTGTTTTCAAGTTTCCAGGCCCAGCTCGGTCCAAAGACATAGTGTTGTGCTGAGCTTTGGACCGTGCTTTGCGGTTGTGCAGAGGGCCAACCCATTGCTTTAGGTCTACTGGTATTGAGTGAAGCACAGGTCGCAGAGAGAGAGAGAGAGGGGGGGGGGAGGTGCGTAGATTTACAATTGTTAGGAAACCGGATTCGTATCCGATATGGACTCTTCCTTATCTCTAAGCAGAACCGCTATATATAGGAGGCAGGGGGTCACCCCATTGTAGACAAGCATACAGAATAATAAAGCAGATCCGTTCCTCCTCATATTGTGTCTCTCTTTCTCCCTGTCTATTCTCCACTTGAGATCTATTAGGCAACCCCGGACTATTCGATAGCGAGGTTGTCTAACACGTTATCAGCACGAAGCTCTACCGGCGAATAGATTGAAAGATACTATGTTCGTCTCGTGGCATGAAGCCACAGAACGCAGCATGGCATGAAGCTACAGATCACCGAAGGCACAAAGTCATCTGCTGCAGCATCGGCCCTCCAGAGGATGCCCAAAGCGACGACCGTCGACTCAGACGCGCACGAAGCGCCGCCACTGGTCACCGGCTGCCAGCCGGTCTTTTTGTGCTAGAAGCCATCATCGCTGGCCATTTATGCGTGCACGCAGCACACCGTTTGGCCAGGACCCGAAGACCATCAACTTACCAGCGGCATGAAGCACTTCCATCTTCTGCCATGAAGAGCCATCGCGGCACGAAGCCACCCTACGGCGCGTTTGTGATGCATACCGCATACGCCCAACCTTGATTGCATGCAGGAACTAGCATACATATGCATGAACCATGCACACATAAGTAATGGTTGCTTGCTTTGCATACGTGGAAGAGCAAGCCTGGTTTGCATACTTTGCTAGCTTTGCATGCTAGCTAGCTTTGCATACCGCACTCCCACCGCTTGGTCTGGCTCGTTGAAGCCCACCCGACGCTAGACGCCGGCTGGCCGGGCGCCTGGTCTTGATGATACATGTGCCTGGACTCGCGATCGGGCTACCGACATGAAGTCCAAAATGCCGCCACGCTGCAGATCAGAGCACACGCATGAGAAACTTGAGGACATGAAGTCCAAAGCTCCAGCCGTGTCAGAGTCGCGCCATGAAGCCGCTTGAGGCCGACCGGCCGCCAACACTGCTTGAAGCAGCCCTGCGACTAAGTCGCCACGACCGCCATTCTCTGCAAAGCAAAGACGGCCGCCAGCCCAAAGACGTCGGCCGCCGCGCTGCCGCTAACGCCACGTCACGGCCGAACGCTAGAGTTCAGCGCCATTTAAGCGCCACGCCGCATCACGCCGGCCGCCTGTCGTGACGCCGCCACGCCACGCCGGCTGGCGCCTAAGCTCGACGCACTGGGACATGAAGTCCAAATGAGACTTGAAGTCTCTTCATTCGGAAAGAAGCAAGAGCGCCTGCTCGCCGCCACGCCCGATCAGTGTTGCCGTGCAAACTCGCCCGCAACGCCGCCGCCCAGGCGCTCTTTGGCTCGCCGCCATTGCACCTCACGGCCGCCACGACGCCCTCCTGGCCGCTGCTGGTGTGAGTCGCTACACGCCAAGATCGGGCCGACGTTACCGGCCTGCTGGCGCAGCCGCTTGAGGACTTGAAGTCCATGAAGTCCAAGTCTCCCAGAGACATGTCGATCAATGGACATGAAGTCCAAATCGCATACGTCCAATACAACATGGACTTGAAAGTTCAAAAAAAAAAAAAAAAATCTCTGGTTTTGAAGACCGGATGGGGCACGCGAAGAAAGGAGGAAATTACCCTTTTACCCCCCCAGGTATTTTATTTCTTTTCTTTTCGAAAAAGAATAGAAATTCGGGAATTGAATAGAAAATTGCCAGAAAAATATGAAAATTCCTAGAAAATTGCAGAAAACTTTATGGCTCTGTTTTTAACTTTCCTTAGCCTTATTTTCTGCATTTATGAATTTTTGCAATAATTGCCTGTTTAGAATATCGAAAATTCCTGAGAATTTATTTTCTGATTTTATGAATTTATGAATTATGTCATGTTGATATTTGCTGAAATTCAATTTTTCTGTTGTAAAGTAATTCTGAAAATTGCTTGCAAATTAGCAGAAATTATGAAAAGTGCTAGGAAAATTCCTGCATTATTTCATACAACGCTTTATGAGAACATGAGTGGTTGGGATTTGATTTTGTAATGAATAAATGTGATATGAGACAATTGGTGTCTAGGAAAACACACATGAGGCTTGGTTCTTTAATTGGTACCCGGAAACGGAAGTGCTCCCTCCCTCATGTGAGCCCTAGCAAGCTGACTGCCAAGAGTCAAATTGACAGAGATATTCATTACCATTGCTTGCCTCACCAACAAGAATTATATAATTTGTAATTAGACTTATGACATGTTTAATTCATGTTGCAATTTATTTTCATATCAAATGATGCTGAAAATTATCGTATAATTAACAAAAATTGCCAAATACTAAGAAAAATTCGGAAATTTCGAGAATTTATTTCATCATTTATGTATTTATGATTTGTTCTATTATTGTTTATTCTGAATATTTATGAATCAGGTATATATGAATCTCGACTTATGAATCTCGATCTATGAATCTTGTATTTATGAATCTTGAAATTATTGCTTTTTAGTTTACCGAAATTCATGAGAATTTAATTATGCAATTATGAATCTTGCAACCACTACTATTAGATTACACGAAGTAATCTAATGAAAAGAATCTTTGAATATGCAAATACCAGCATTATTAAATGTGAGTTTGAAGAATCACTCAAAGGTCGAACTATCTCACATGGGCATCGTTTGAAGATCATACTTACAGCAAGAAGCTCCAAGTCGCTAAGCTTAGGGTCCTCGAAGGACACGCAAACTATTACGAGCAAAATCGATCAAATTTTGTACTCCCAGTGTATCACTTTTCACCACTATGAATAATGAATACATGGGTCGAGGGGCGAGTATACTTGAGTTACCGAATCTGCACTTCGTAAGCCTTCAAAAGCTCAAGTCCACCATCTTACTCCAAGCACAAGAAGATTCGCCTCAAGTTTGCAAAAGGCTCTGCACGATGGTTGTTAATGAATTTTGAATAATGAATTGTAAGCTCTCGAAGAGCATACATTTTTTTTCTCATGAATAGAATTGCAATTTATTCTTTGTTCCAGTATTCTATATTTGCAAGCAATATTTGAATTACTTTGCCACTGTGATGATTAGAATTATATTTCTTTTCATTAAAAATTGTGTAGCGCCCAAATAGAGGAGATATGCATTGTTGATAGTGGGCACAACAAAACCATATTAAGAGAGTCGAAATACTTCCAAACGATCACGTAAGAACGCTGAAGGATTATGAAAATCGCAGGAAGCGACACAAGATATAATAGGCTCAGAAGAGCCACAATTATATTGCCAATGGGTACAACTTTGATAATTGATGAAACCTCCTTGTACCCTCGAATCAACACGCACTCTCTTAGGTTTTAACATGTATATCCACGCCAATGGGTTTCAATGAGAAACCAAATGAAGAAAATGGCAAAGAGCATTTGTGCATTATGAAGCACGCGAGTATGAAAATGGTATTAAGAAGAATATCCCTCATATGAATCTGGTTGTACTACACGATAATCAATGCACACGCAAAGGTATACTTATTTGAAGACCTGTATTTAGAAGCTACGAATTATTTTAGTATGGCATTGTATATTTAGGTCATCCCTGGTCTTAGATTGATGAGAAATATAGTTAACAACTCACAAGGTCATGGCATTAATGTTAAAAATTTCCCGAATCATGAAGATTTTGTGTGCCATGCATGTGCCACGGAAATTAATAACTAGACCTCTCTTATGAAAGTGCAACATGAAATCCTCGCATTCTCGAACGCATTCAAGGATATTTATGCCTCGATTCAGCCCTTTGTCGGGGCCGCTGACATTTATGGTGCTCATTGATGCTTCCTAAATGGTCGCATACATGTTTCTTGTCAACAAGGAATCATGCATTCGCAAAGTTGATCTCGCAGATCATCGTAATTAAGAATGCTTTTCCGATCATCGTCAAGTCCATTCAATGGACAATGCCAACGAATTTACTTCCAAGGCATTTGATGATTATTGCACGAATCGAATAATCGTTGAGCACTCCTGCATCGCACATCCACAGTTCCATACGCAAATGGAATAGTCAAGCACTAATAAAGAGGATTAAGTTTATTGCCGCTAATTCTTGCAGAGTTGTAACTTGCCCAACAATTGTTGGGGACACGCATTCTGTGAGTGCCCAAAGAAGACTCATCAATTATAGACAATCGGCCTACAATATCCATTCAACCATGCAAACTAGCATTGGGTCAACTCGAAAATTGAATGTATGGTATATGTACCTATACCACCCCCACAAAGAAACTGAAGGGTCCTCTCCGCAAGTCCGGGATATACGTTGGTTATGAGAGTGCATCCATAATCGTATTTGGAACCCATGACTCGAGACTTGCACCTGTACTTCGATTCATCTGACAGATCTTTGGACGAGGACCATTTCCGCCATTAGGGGGAGAGAATCAACCATTGGATGAAAAAATGCCGGAAATAGTATGGCATTCCACTGATCCCCGCATGACCCTCGCACTAATGAAGCAAATCAAGAAGTCCGTAAGATAATTGATTTGCGTAATTTAGCAAATGAACTCACTCGATCATTTTTGTGATCTGAAGAAGCGTGGTTAAGTCGCATGTACCAGCAAGAAATGCACCGTAGAGGGTGGAAATACCAAAGAAAGCAGAAGGTATCCCTCATCCTGCTCGTGAGGCCTCAAAGAAAAAGAACAGAGATCTCGCTTCTCAAACCCAAAGTACCCGGAGACGCCTGGGGAAAACTCGCAGAGGACTTACCACAGCCAATCACAAAAGTGCCCCAAAGCAAGAAGGGGAGCCAGTTGAGACCTGGCACTAGAAAGAAGCCTGTGGAAAAGGCAATTCCAGATCTGAACTTTCCATTGGAAGAAGCCTAAAATAATGTGTGCGCACACATTGGCGGAGAAAAACTAAAGGAACTTGCTCTGGAATGGGAAATAGCAATGAAGAGCAAGTAGAAGTGCACGAAGCACCCCATGATGAAATGGCCATAAACTTTGTAATAACGGGAGAATCAATGAATAGAGCAACAACCAATGTCGATGCATACTTTGCAAAGAAGATTGCCACGATCATTAATCATGATCCCGAGCCCGCATCTTCGCAGAGTGCAAGAAAAGGCTCGATTGGGAAGATTGGAAGAAGGCAATCACTGCAGAAAGTTAGTCTCTTCAACAAAAGAGAGGTGTTTGGGCCTGTGTGACGCCCCATATAAACCCCGTAGATCACAAATGGGTTTTTGTTCGCAAGAGAAACTAAAACAATGAAGTTGTAAGGTACAAGGCAAGGCTTGTCGCCAAGGTTTCACTCAACGTCCTGGGGTTGATTATGAAGAAACCTATTCTCCCAATGGTGGAATTACCTTTAGATACTTGATCTCAATGGCAATCAACTTGGAAGTTGAGAATGAAGCTAATGGATGTTGTCACAAGATATTTGTATGGAAACTTGGATTCGAGATATACATGAAAGTACCTGGAAGGTATCCCTATCCCGAACCAAGACAGAGCAAATAAAACATATACTGATGTGAAATTGGAGAAATCACCAGTATGGGCTAAAACAATGGGGGAAGAATGTGGTACAATGCTGAGTGACTTTCTCAAGAAAGGCTACGAGCAATGAATGTAAGATTGTCCATGTGTGTTTATACAACGATCCCGAATGGATTTTGTATAATCTCCGCTCATGTAGATGACTTGAACATCATTGGGACTGATGAGGAAATTGAAGAAGCATGCACATACTTGAAATCTGAGTTTGAAATGAAAGACTTGGGTAAAACCAAGTTTTGTTTAGGCTTGCGCAAATTGAACATGTCCAAGGCTAATCTTGGTACACCAAGCATCCTACACATAAAGTGTTGGAGATTTGGCTTTGAAAAGGCATACCCCGCAAAGACCCCAATGGCTCAAGGTCACTCCAAGGCACTAGACCGAGCCTAAAGAAGAGTGAGGAAGTCTCGGGAGCGGAATTTACACTTGAGTGCAATTGAAGCGCCATGTACCTTGCGAATAGCACTAGGCCGACATTGCGTCAGCCGTGAATTTGCTAGCGCGGTGATGCAGTAACCCGCCAAAAGGCATTGGAAAGGGGTGAAGGACATCTTCCGTTACCTTCAAGGAAGCAAAGACCCTGCTTGTTTTGCTGTAAGAAACAATGAATTGAATTTAGTTGGCTACGCCGATGCTTTGAGTACCTATCGGACCGCATACTGCAAGTCACAACTGGGTATGTTTTCGCTTTATGGAACTAATTTCTTGGAAGTCGCCTGCTGCACTCTTGTCTCGACGCCGACTAACCACTCGAAAATCATTGCATTGTGATGAAGCCTCTCTGAATGTGCATGGCTTCAAGAATGGTTCACCACATCCAAGTCATGTATCTCAACATAGAACAAACTCCCCACTATTATCTATGAAGATAATGCTTATGTTGCACAAGTACAAATGGGATATGTGAAGAGTAACCTTACAAAGCATATCAACCCCAAGTTCTTTTATGCTCATGAAATGCATAAGATGAACGAGATAAAGATATCAAGATACTAAGTCGTGAAAATCTCAGATTTATTCACTAAGTCACTCCCAGATCTTCATTTGAAAGATGTATTGTGAGGAATCGGGATGATGAGGCTTGAGAAGTGCATTTCAGAGATTTTTCACATACTCCTACATAAATCTCAAACATGAAGTTTGAGTACCTAACGTGAATCTTGAAGATTAACATTGAAGTTTGGGTGGATTGTACTCCTTAAGTAAGTTTTTCATTGAAGTTTTCTTACATAAGGTTTTTGATTTAAGAATCCGCAACACAAAGGTAAGCCGTGTCTTATGTACTTTCTCCAATTATTTTTCCCACTGGTTTTTAATGGAGTTTTAATGAGATATGCATCTCGCAGTCAAGAGTCCAAGTGAGTGTTAGGAAGCACCTGATTCGCATCCGATATAACTCTTCCTTATCTCTAAGCAGAATCGCTATATAGGAGGAGGAGTCACCCCATTGTAGACAAAGATACTGAGAATTAATAAAGCAGATCCGCTCCTCCTCATATCAGGCCTCTTCTCCCTCGCTCATTCTCCACTGAGATCTATTAAGAACCCTGCACTATTCGAGCAATGGCGCTTGTTTCAACAACAATGACATGCGGAATGGTCACAACTGAAACTTTGCTGGTTGTTGCGCAGTGTACGCAGGACAAGCTTTGGGAGTCTACTGAATGGACCTAGGCAATGGGCCACTGCAAAGAAAACATTCGAGGCTAAAGGAGCACAATCGAAAACGAAGAACATCACGTACCTAGGCAAAAAATCTCTCTGCAAAATTTTAACGCGTGCGCCCGTGATTCACGATGAGAACTCAAAGTCCCCCAGAAGTTAAATTAAATGCAGCGTGCGGGAACACAGCAATTAGACGATAACGCAAACATTTTCATCGATAGAGAAACTGCTGTTCAAAAGGTCGTACGACCAAACCTGATAGTGTTGTCAACATATAGCACCAAAGCGATAAAACAATTTGCCGCCGCCATCGGATCTGGTTACTGCTGGGCACACTGTACCCGCTGGGCACCGCCGTGCATGTCCTCGTCCTCATCGTAGGCCTCCTGCTGCTGTTGCTGCCGTCTCCTCATCTCCTCCTCGATGTTCACGTCGTACGGCATCGTTTCCTCGCACTCGTCGAGCTCCATGTCCGTGTACTGGGACGCGGGCCGGGGCGGGAGGACGGCCTCGAGGGCCTTGCACTGGTCTGGGTTCAACGAGTCCGGGAACTCCACCGAGAAGTGGATGTAGAGCTTCCCCTTCATGAAGGGCTTCTGGTACATGGGCATGCCCTCGTCGTTGATCGCCTTGAATGAATCTACAGCAAAATAGTATTATGATCGGTGAGAATTTGCTATTTCCATACATCCACTCTCCTACGTGATATCTTTCTCTCAGGTTAAGGTCACACGCTTACCAGGCTTGACGACTTCACCGGGGTTGCATTTGATGAGCAGCTGCCTGTTGTCCAGGTGAGTCAGAACAAACTGGAAGCCGCACAGGGCCTCGGTGAGGGTCAGGGTGTGCTCGTAGAAGAGATCATCACCCTTTCTCTTCATCTTGGGATGCTCCTTTTGCTGGAGGACGAAGATGATGTCTCCAGTGACAGTATCAGGCTGGTCAACAAGCAAAAAATTTAGTTGGTTCCACCTATGGACAGAAACACTAATTCAAAACTTGGTACCAACAAGTCGAGAGTCGATACATACCGCTTCATCAGCCTCACCAGGGAAGGTGATCTTCTGCCCATTCTGCATACCCTTCTCAACCATCACCTCCAGAACTTTCTTCTCTTGCACAACCTTCTCGCCCTTGCACTGTGGACATCTGTCCTTATCGTTGATGGTCTCCCCAGTTCCCTTGCACTCATTGCAAGGATGCTGCATTTGTTGAATCATTCCTGGTCCCAACTGCCGGATTTGGACCTTGTAACCAGAGCCTTGGCAACCAGCACACCTCATTGAAGCTCCAGACTTTGAGCCCTTGCTGTCGCACGAATGCAGCACAACAAGAATTTAGAACAGACAGTGGTATCTAAATGCGCGGTTAGTACTCGCATAACGAAGCAGATTGACTCACCCATTGCACTTGGAGCAGAGGGCATTGCGGGAAAGAGAAAGCTTCTTTGATGTTCCATTGTACAACTCCTCCAGAGAAACCTTCAGAGGATGAACCACGTCCTCACCCCTACGCTGCCTCCTGCCCCTACTGCTCCCACCACCTGTACAACACAGTGACATAAAATTGGAGTTGCAATGTAGTCGAACCACAATGGCAAATACACTGAATTTAGTTGCTTCTTGTGGGGCGTACCTCCAAAGGGACTACCACCTGTCCCAAAGAACGATTGGAAGATGTCGAATGGATCATGCATCCCTCCACCTCCCATCCCCTCCTTGAGGGCATCCTCGCCATACTGATCATAGATATCTCGCTTCTCAGGATCACTCAGAACTTCATAAGCCTGAGCCAGCTCCTTGAACTGTAACAGAACAACCAACGTTAGTTTGCCATATCAACAAGAAAACAGTTGTTCTACGCAAACAGCTTAACTGCCCAAAGCATCAGTACTCATACAGCATAACCAACCCAAGCATCAGTACTAATTCTATGATGTCACACATATAGCAATCAAAATCAAACAACCTGCATGTAAGCTACTACACATCTTACTGTTAAATGGCAATCCAAAATACGCAGTACGCCACGATAGATTACACATAGAACTTCCGTCTAAGGACCTGCAAACTGTTCGAATCAAATCAGGATAATTGCGCTCTCAACAATGACAATCAATTGATTCTGTATTTATTATTATTTAAGCAGAGAATATTGCCACATCTGTACATAAACTACTGAATTACAAGACAAGCAACCATCAACAAATCGAATCGATCAGATCGAAAAGGACAAGAAATTACCTACACCCGCTGCCACAGTAGTCCAAGACGAACCTAGTGACTACGTCAATAGCAAATCAACCAAGATACCAGCATAAGCGACCAGCTTCTATTGAATTGCACCGATAAAAAGCTATCCAAAATCACGGATTATAGTTTCAGACGTATGAACAAGTACGGAACAAAGGTCAAGGCTGAGTTCACCGATTTACGTTCCTAAGCAAAGGACAACTTAGATGAGATGTGCATCTTGACAGCAGCTCCTAATCCTACCCATTTACGCAGCCAAATCTATCCCTTCCCCACCTAAACTCCTCGACCCTGGAGCACGCGTTCACCAATCCAATCCCCTAAACCCACCAAATTCTACACCGCCAGCACAGATCCACCTCCCCCAAAATCCACCAGACCCCGCCACGGACAGATCGGAACGAAGCGGAAGAAGAGGCCGGCCAGCGCTCACCTTCTCGGGGTCGCCGCCCTTGTCGGGGTGGTTCTTGATGGCGGCCTTGCGGTAGGCCTTCTTGAGGTCGTCCTGGGAGGCGTCCTTGGGCACCCCCAGGATCTCATAGTACCGCGTGCTGTTGCTCTTCTTCGGCGCGCGCCCGAACATCTTCTTCGCCTTCAGATTTCTCCCGTCTTCTCGCGAAACCCTAGCTGTTCGATCCGGTGGGAGGCGAGGTCGCCGGGGTGATGAGGTTTCTGAGGAGGGAAGAGGAGGCAGGGGTAGTTATATCGCGGAACGGGTGGTGGGGAGTGAATGCTCTGGAAGCTGCGGGAGCCGGGTGGGCCGTCGGATCCGGATCGGGCGGCGGCGGGCGGGGCTTCCAGATGCTTCCGGGGTCTTCCTGCGAAAGGGCCGGGGGCGGCGATGCGGGTGTGGGGAAGGGAAGCGCGTGTTTGGCTTGGCTCCGGTAGTCCGGTCTGGCGCGTTGTCGGGTGCGGGTCCGATGCGAAGGAAACCCGACCCGGTAAAGATATCCTCCACTTTGAGAAAAGATCTCGCCTTTCTTTCGTAGAGTCTCTGCTAATTTAGAATGAGTTTAGTCTGTGCTAAAGTAAAGAGTACATGTATGAGATGATTTAAGAAAAAAAATTATTTATGTGTTTGATTGATTGAATGAAAATATTATATCCTAGATCAAGTGATACAAATTTAAAGAATATTCTCTCTAGATGGTGAACCATTTCATTCATTCAACTAATGGAACTAAATGGTACAGGACCATTCTATCTCATTCAACCTTATCCCATCAACCAAACACATCTTTATTTTCTTGTTACTCCTGGAGAGAAGATTCATGGTTTCAAGGAGTAATTTAAGCTAGATAATTGAGATTAGCTCTCGTTTATCACCCGAAAGTAATTTTCACATTTGCAGGACGTGAGGCATCGAAAGCTCTAGTTCCTTCCTCCAGTCACAAGCGTTGTTTCTGACGTGGTCTTGAAAATATAATTAATTCCCAATTTTTATCCAATAAATATATGATATTATGAAATTATTTTTAGACAAATCAACCTATATTGGTTATTGTATAGCCCACGTAAGTATTCATAAAAGCTACTACACGTAAGTATTCATAATAGCTACCACACGATATTTTTATCCATCCATATTTCCCTTCAAAAAAATGTCATTGACGAAGACGAAGGTTCAGAAAAAGAAAAAGAAAAACGTCAGCGGGGTTCCAGTTCTTGGCAATTCATCCGTCACGTCATGAATTTGAATTTGCCACACTCAAAAATCCTAATTCTAAACTGAAAATTTTCCTCTAGAAAACAACTTCTTCTTTAAACATAGGAAAAAGTTTGATGGATGGACTAGTAGGTTTGATGGATGGACTTGTCGTAGGGGTAGCAGTAGACAGGTAACATGGCACTCAATCAAGACCTTGTTTCCAAGAAGAAACTGAAGAATATATGTCCTTTTTTATTGGCTACTGATTATTAGGCGTGTTCAAAGATATAGACGCTAGCTATCTATAATACACATTCATATTATCTATAGACAGTGCTAAAGATAACATATACAATAAACTGTCTATATAATTATCTATAATGATCTATTATATAATTAATAGGTTGCCTGTACAATAGTATACACAGCATAAAAGCTATATATAAAACCGTCTATTAAATAGTAGACAACATATTTCTCTCTTTCCATTATTTCTTCTCTACATTATCCAAAATGCTACATAGAATACTCTTATAAACAGTTGACATATAGTACTATTGTCCACAGTTAATATATAGTACTATTGTAGATATATAGTACATTAGTACTATTGCACACAGTTAATATATAGTACTATTGTACAAGCCTTTAAGGGCAGCAGTCTCGCACTAATAGCACGTTGATCGCGTTGTTTGTAAAGCAAATCCCAAGTTGTTTCGTCTGATCCATGGCTGCGCTCTGTCATCGGTGTCACGTCAGTTTTCGGTGGAGGCTCGCGTACGGACCTCCCGTTTATTTCGACAATCAAGCCATCAATTCAATCTTCAATAATTTGCCTGTACTCACGGCAGCTAGGGCGACCATGAACAGTTTGGTCGCCTACGTCCTCCTAATATTTAATTTTTAACTAGTGATGTATATACTATACTAGTTATATGCCCGTACGTTGCTACGAAAAACAAAATTGATAACGAAAAATAAATATTAAAAAATAAAAAAATACTATTTCATAAGATCAAACATCTATCTTTAACGCTTCGTTTCGCAGTGGCTAATTAAAGCAACGCTTCGTTTCTTGCGTAGGGCAATTAAGCAGGGCAATTAATGCATCGCTTCGTTTCTTGCGTAGGGCAATTAAACAGGGCAATTAATGTGACGTGGGAAGAAACTCTCACTTTATATAGTAGAGATAGAAACGTTTCCCATGTCAAACACCTCGGATGCTTCGTTTAGAAAAAATAATTTACATGTTTTTTATGTTAAAGCCGAAGACAATGGTTTCAAACTAGGAGCTCCTGAGTCCTGACCTCAACTACGGCACATGGCCACAGTAAGCTGCTGAAAAGAAGAAGAAGAAAAATTACATACAAGGTTGACAAGAAAGGGAAACCAAGGTAGCAGTGGATAAATGTTATAACATGTTTGATTGATCCAACACTCGCTGTTGAAGGTTGTTTCTTCATGAGTTGAATATCTTTACAGTAGGAGTAATGCAGAACAATAAATGCTAAATGTAAATACTCCATGTTATAGTACTCCTAACATGAAACTGTAAAAGAGTGGTACTCAAGGATCAAAATCTCGACGAAATCTCATATTTCGCCACCCCAAAATTCATAATTTGATGGAATAAAAAATTTGAATTTTTTTTTTTCAAAATGCTTCAGTGATTTTCGGAAATCTCGACGAAATTTTGTTGAGATTTCGGGTTATGGACCGAAATGGCTATAATATCGACTCTATTTGATGTTTTAGGACATGATTTGAACGGAATGGGTCGTAATTCAGATGGTAGGTTTGCAATGCATTGAGAGGTCTATGGTTCGATTCCGGCCAAACACAATTTTTTGACCATTAACCATACATCACCTTATATAACAGGGACTGACTATTATAACAACAATCAATTCCCACCGAATGTATTTTTTTAATGGCTTGCAAAATGGAAAAAAATAGCGTCGAGGCTAGGATTTTATCCAGCCTTAAATCACTACGCCAACTGCTCTTTCTTGCTTGTGGGAGGAGCTCTCGCGTCTTAGACCTCCTGGAAGCCTGAAACACACAAAAACAGCACAAAAATTCAATGTGGGCGTGTGAGTCGAACCCAGAACCACATGGCCAAGACCGAGGCGCTCTATCGATTGGGCTAGATAGGCCGCATGTATTAATTTTTTTCAAATCTTTTGTAGCCTCGTAGACCAATTTAGATGAGGTTCAAAATCACCGAAAATTTTGTCACTTTCAACCGAAAATCTCGAAAATTTTGGTTCAAAACAATTTGGATTTGAATTTTGTCCGAAATTTCTAAATTTCATCGAAATTTTGGATTTCTGTCTTCTATGAGATATAATCCGAAAACGAAATTTAAAACCTGCCTTCAAGCTAATGTTTCAGAACATATTAACCTGACAAAGAAAATCCCACCGCACATTATTAAATATACTACCTAAGTTCTTCATTGTTTATTAGCAAGCCCTAGATGCCAAAAAACTCGTGATCAATCCATAATCTTAAACCAAACCACTTGCGAAAAAACCACAGCAAAGCGACAAAAACCGCAGCTTTTTTGCCTGAACTTTGAAGAGCGCACCACACTGCCAATCACTTAAGAGTTAGAGCAGTGCAGCACATTGCTAATGCTAAATCCAGGATCACTTTCTCTCCAAGCTAAGCAAGAGGTTAACAAAAATCAGAGGGGAAAATCTAAAAAGAGCAACAGAAAGGGCTTTTCTTCCCGACAAGAGGTGCAGAAAGCGAAATGTGAGAAAAGAGCCGTGCTTTCTTGGTATTTTCATTCTAGGTCCTATCGCCTGCCACTGCCACAAGCAAGCAAGGCAGCGAGCGACGGCAATAATGCGCACGCTGGCGCGCACAGTGGCAGCAGCAGCGGCAGTAATGCCCGGGTGGTGCCACTACCAGTAGCGGCACTGGCGAGTGGCGTGGTGTGTGGTTCGAGCCCACCCTTGCTGAGCTCCTTCTCCTCCGGATCGCTCACTGGCCCCCAAGCCTCCGAATCTTGCAAAGCGGCGCCACTCATTGGCCGGCGATCCCGGTTCTTGCCCCCGTTTCGGCCGGCGTCAGGTGGCCTCGATCTGGTGGTGCGCCTTTCTTGGCCCATGTTCTTGGCAAAAAAATTTTTTCCTCTCTTTGTGAGGTTGGGCGGTTTGCGCTTTGTGTACGTGTTCGTGCTGACGAGAAGCTTGCGTCTTTCGGCTGTTGCAGACTTGCTGTTGAGGTGAGGTGACGCGGCGGCGCGATGGGCATCTCGGCGAGATGGCTCAAGTCGCTGGTTGGGCTGAGGAAGGTGGAGAGGCAGCAGCACCGCAAGGAGGACGGCGATGTTGGACGAATAGTACAGGTTCCACTCACCAATAATTCTGCGCTTTTGGCATTAATTTCTGGTTTCCTCTTGGTGTTTAGACTGGTGGATTGAGTTGGGTCCACTGATTTTGCTTGGTGGGTAAAACCTATGTGAAAGGATCATACCGTGAGAATTCTTGGTTGTAGTGATCTTTGATTCAAAGCAAGCGATTCCTCCTTTGATAAATTAAGGTTGCAGTCGTTACTTATTTATGCATTGCTCTGTATAAGTTTTGGAAGTTACTGCAGATCTGGATGATAGTATCTGGATTATTCTTTGGCTCTACGCCAATGACAAAATTGAGTTTTGGGCACAGGAACTGCGAACTAACAAAACGGATGCATATAACATAGTAATGTCGTACCAACCCTGATGATGATAAATACATGGGGACGGCATCTTTTGCTACCGCATTTTCCTTACTGCTGTGTTATGAGCATTGCATTGTTTGCTTATAACTTCTGATATGGGGAAATTGCAGGAAAGGGACGTTGTTGATCATTTTCACTGCCAGAATCAGCACTCTCAAGATCATGATAACATTGTCACACCAGAAGAGTTTCCTGATGGAAATAGCCCATCAGAAGGTGATTGCGATGTAGCTTCATGCTCGGAACCCGCTTTCAGTTCACTTAACGTGCCACTTCCTCAAACTGAAGAGGAACAACGAGAGATTTGGGCTGCTACAACTATACAGACTGCATTTAGAGCTTTCCTGGTATTGATGTCCTGTCTGTCGATTTAGTTATTGATCCAGTGTGTACAAGCGCTGACTCCTGAAAAATACTAAGCTCCAGTCTTCAAGCAAACCTGCATTTTCAGTCTTATACTCAAAAGACTCAATATTGAAATGTTATATTCTAAAGTTTCATGTTCATCCACAAGAAAACTGTGCAATAATCTTTGAAATCTGTATGTATATAGGCTGGTTCCTGAGTAATTTGTCGAAAACATAATTGTTAACTGTAAAATGGGCAAAACAAGTTTGCTTTACCTTGGAAACAGTGGAAATACTGGAATGGAATTGAGTAAATTGCATTGATTCCCTCTAAATGTTTAGTTCCTTATACTTTACTGCAATGGGTTTAACTTGAATCCTCTTCAGGCTAGAAGAGCCCGTCGAGCTTTAAAAGGACTGGTTAGGCTTCAAGCCCTTGTAAGGGGTCATATAGTGAGAAAGCAAGCTGGTATAACACTCCGGTGTATGCAAGCTTTGGTCAGGGTTCAAGCCCGTGTTAGAGCAAGGCGAGTTCGCATGGCTTTGGAAAACCAGACGGATCAGCAAAATATTCTACAAGAGCAAATGAATGAAGCACGTGTCCGAGAAATTGAGGTGAGCGGCATGACAATTTGGAAAAACAGTGGTTATAAGACCGTGTTATACAATTAATTTTTTCGGTTGATTGACTTATTTATCGACACTATAGTTTCCCCCTGTTAGAACTGCATGATGACTTTTCATCAGGAAATAACTGAGTTTTTAACATCCATTATCGTCTTACTTAAAATGCAGGATGGCTGGTGTGATAGTATAGGGTCTGTGGAAGATATCCAAGCAAAACTGTTAAAGAGGCAGGAAGCAGCAGCTAAGCGTGAGCGAGCCATGGCCTACGCTTTTACTCACCAGGTAACTTTGTCTGACATTTTACAGCTTCTGGATATTCTGAATGTAATTCGGCTTGGAGCCTAATAGCCTGCTGGTCTTGTGTAATTGGCACTGTAGTAGTCTTCAGTGTCTACAGCAAGCATGCTTCTTGCTGTTGCTGGATTCCAAGTGTCCCTTTCATGTATAACAACTGGAGTTGTCCTTCCCTCCAAACTAGCCTTATAATTAGAGCTCTTTTACAATGCACTAAATTGAATATGAACCGTTCATTCTTTTCGATCCAATGGATCAGATTAACTAGAGTTTACTTGTACTTCATATGGTAGTAGAGTAGTAGAAACACTCTTAACAAGTCAACAGATAGATACGATTTCTACTACATATTATATACTACTAGTATAATGCACTGTAAAATTTCTCTATAATTAAGCTGCTCATGTTTTCCGTAGTATTCTGCTCCTGTTGGTCAGCTCTTGTTGGTAATTTTACTGTGTAGCTATGAAACCAGTACTCGAAAGGAAAAAAAAAGATCCGTGCTTCAGTGTTCTATCTGAAGGAAAATTACATACCTTATTCGTGATAAATGAAATTATTTTAATGAAATGGCGCCAAACATCTGGTGTCCTGTGTGTGTAATACTTCAGCCTGTGAATGTGAAGGCACATGTGGCCTATGTGGAGCAGTGGTGAGATTAGTCTCACATTGTTTGTCTAAAGTAATTTGTAGTAGTATATAATGTCTGTTAGGTCCAAACATAGCACCTACGGATTAACTCTTTTATACGAAACGATGATGAAAGTGTAAGCGGGGTGCTATGCATGTGCAGGTCCACCCCACAGTGGGTTAGGATATTGAGCGAAATTTGGGTCAGAAATGTTACAGATGGTATTAGAGCATCAACCTTCACTGCACTGGCACGTGTGGGCACAGAGTGGACACACGTCATGTCATATGCGACAGCACTAGACGTATGGACGTGTATCGAGAGGTGGTTCTAGATATTTGCCGTGTATGTGGTGTGCTGCCGCGGGCATCAACCCTTCGGCGGGGGGCGGGGGTGGGGGGGGTGAATGTAATACCCCGGTTCGTGAATGTGAAGGCCATGTGGCCTTTGTGGAACGATGGTGAGATTAGTTCCACATTACTTGTCTAAAGTGAGTTGTAATAATATATAATATTTATTGGGTTCAAACATAGCACCTCCGGAATAACCTTTTTATACGAAGCGAGGACGAAAGTTTAAGCGGGGTACTATGCATGTGTGGGTCCACCCCACGAGGGGTTAGGACATTGAGCGAAATTTGGGGCCAGGGTGTTACAATGTGATAGAAAAGTTTCTATAGGACAGTGATCAGACCTGCGATGTTGTATAGAGCAGAATGCTGGGTGACAAAAAAAAAATGGTCATAAATAAGTATAGCAGAGATGCGGATATTGTGGTGGATTTGTGATCATACATGGCGGGATCGAATCTATAATGATGATACACGTGATAGGGTTGAGATAACACCAATTGAAGAAAAGCTTGTCCAACATCGTTTAAGATGGTTTGGACATCCCTAACAAAGACCTCTTGACACACCGGTGTGTAGTGGAATTTTAAGTCGTCTTGAAAACATAAAAAGAGGCAGATGTCGACCGAGACTGACGTGGAAAGAAGTAGTTAAAAGAGAGTTGAGGGATTGTAATGTATCCAAAGAGTTGAAATTAGATAGGAGTGCTAGTGATCCATGTACTGGAATCATGACCTAAGATCGAAGGTTTAGGGGTTTTATTGGATTTGATTAGGTTTCATTCCTAACCTACCCTAACTTGTTTGGGACAAAAGGCTTTGTTGTTGTTGTTGTTTAACCATATCAATGAGAAAAATAGGAGGAAGTTTGTCATGGTCTAACGGAGAAGCAATTAAACGGAACTAGCAGGCTCTTGAAATTTTATTTCCTAGGAATAGTTGGCCAAGGAATTGCTTGAGATCAACCAAATTGTCATTCAGTAACACCCTCCCATGAGTATGGTGAACACCATGCCTCAGGAAGTTGTTTTATCTGGTTCAGGGAGTGGATTAAGAATGTTATATTCTATTCCCTCATTTCTTTAGTGAGATACTTAGTTTTGGTGTCTGTTTAACATGATTAGTCTTCAACATGTTTGGCACTTGTAAACACACCTTAGATAGCTTTGTGGTGATGTTTGTCATGCTTCCATGCGTTTGTACGGCTTGTTCCATTGCTGATTAAACATTTAAAGAACTGGAAGGGCGCCTATGAAAATCTTGATACCTGAATGTTTTTCCCCCTCCTATTGCAGTGGCAAGCAGGTTCAAGGCAAATTGCAGCATTTGAACCTGACAAGAACAGCTGGGGCTGGAACTGGCTAGAGAGATGGATGGCTGTTCGTCCTTGGGAGAGTCGGTTCCTTGGCACTTACGCAGCAGATGGAATTGCCATTGGTAATGGAGTGAGGCATGCTGAGGGAAATGCTGCCAAGACTCCACACAGGAAACCTGTTAAAAAGCATACTTCAGCTCTTCATTCAAACGCACTGAACCAGAAGGCCTGCCTGTCAAACTCAGAAGGTTGTGGATCCTCATCAAACCGCTCCTGTGGTTCGACATTAGCTAAATCAAAACTGAGGTTGTCATCCAAAGTAGGTTCTGATGAAGTTTCATCTCGTCCTTCGGGACTCGGTGCTCGGTCCAGCAGTAATCCAAAGGAGAGGACCGGGCATATAGATTCTCAGGGCAACAAGAGATTCTCCTTGCCTGCCAGTGGTAAGTCCTTGCATCTAGTGATGGTAGTATTTTATTCTTTTTTTTTTTGGATAACCGGCCTTATCTAGCATGAGCTTCTTTTAGCCGAAGATGTTACAAGATAACCAGCCTTTGTCTTATAAATGCTAGTTGTTTCCATTTTCAACATGCAGTTGAATTCCATTTTTTTTTATACATCTTGATTGACCTGCTATCGACAACGAGCAGGTGCAGAAGCTGGCAAACGCCCGACGCATAAAGCCGCGTTTAACCGATCCCTGAAGGATGCTAAAGATTCCCCAACGTTGGAGGCAAAAGGTCTTCTTGCCAGTTCCATTGATCCGTTGCCTAAGAGGGTTGAGCTGCAGACTTGACAAGCCATCAGAGCAACCCGTGCAGCAAACACGCCCATTCATGTCTGCGTTGCTGGTTGCTAGATTGGATGGATTGGCGGCCTTAGACTGCGAGGATCCATTCAAGATTTCGAGCAATGTGCTTTGCATCCCTGCATTTTCTTCCACATAGATATGCGGTCGGCTGGCTCTTCTCACGAGATCAGAAAAGTACTTGGGTATGTAATGTTCCGGTGCCTGTGTATCCGAAGGCTACTATTGGTTGTACTGCACTACTGTGTTTGTAGCTAAGACAAGTATTGACCTATGGGGTTGTCGGTATAGTTGTTGTCTGGAGTTGAATTGTTGAAATTGGTAAATTGGCTGAACTGTGCGGGCGGCAGTTTCTCTCGTTGCATGCGCACATTTCTTCACAATATTTTTTAACCTGCCCGGCAGGGTTTACATTTTTGTCGAAAATCGGTGGAAATTGAATGGCTTTAAAGTCAAATCTTTTGAATTCAGCGGTAAATTTTTTTTAAAAACAATTCAAAAATCAACCAACCAAGTGAATTTTTTTGACAGCCGTTTTTTGAGCGATTTTCACCGATTTTTTACTGGTTTATGTCGTATAAATTTTTTTGATTTTTTTTAAAATTGGACCAGTTCATTGACCGGTATAGTTTATTGAGTCAGCTTGATACGGTTGAAAATCGCGGTTTTCAACCAAATTTTGTCGATTTTTGCACTGCCTGGTAGAAGAGGAACAATGCAAAGGTAGAGATGAACCAATTTACCATCGCTGTTTTGTACAATGGACGTGGACGAGAGAAGCGGTGTCGTGATACCAATATACCATTAACTATGTGAATCCCATCTAGTAAGCGATGAGAGTTTTTTTGCTCCCAGGACCAAGATTCAGCTACACGGTCAGGCATTTGCCGACTTTTTCTCTACAACTTGACATTTTGGGCGAAGGCCCCAAATCTGGTTGCTGTCGTAAAACTCAACATGTATTAGAGTCGAAGGCCCCGTATGATTTAATTTCGAGTAACAATGTATTGAAGCCCACTTCGAGCCCGTATCTTCAGATGCTGTCTGTGAGAGTAGACCCATGGTCGCAATCGGTTACATACGGCCCATAGCAAGGATTGGGCCTAAGGCCCAAGAATGTAAGCCCGACAAGATGCCCAGGTCCCATTAGCCTTTATTCCTTGCCCCCACGGCGCGTTTGCGTTTGCGAATTATAACGAACCGGCCGAGCCCTGCTCTCGTCAACGGCTCACGCGCGCCCGAGGCCGAGGCACCCAGATTCGCGCTATGGCGGCGACGTCGACGTGGGCGGCCGTCGCGGCCGTGCTCCTCGCGGTGGCGTCCGCGGCTGTCGGCGACGACGGCAACGGCGTGTACGAACCGTGCGCGGACGCGGCGGTGCAGCGCGGCGACGGGTTCACCTTCGGGGTGGCCTTCGCGGGGCACGACGCCTTCTCCTCCGGCGGCGTGCGGCTCTCCCCCTGCGACGGACGCCTCGCCCTGGCGTCCCGCGCGCAGGTCGCGCTCTTCCGCCCCAAGGTAGACGAGATTTCGCTCCTCACCGTCAACGCCTCCTCCTCCGGCGCCGGCTTCGACCCGGTAAGGCCCACGCGGAATTACCGCTATAGCCTTCCAGTTTTCGTGTTTGATTGCAACTTTTGTGTGAGATGGTGTATGGAATGTAATAGATGGCAGGAGCTCTAATCGATTGCACATTTGCAGCTTAGGAACCAGTAGTTTGGCTTAAAGTATTTGTCTTCTAGTTTCTTTTCTTTTCCTTTCTTGTTTAAAAAGATTCAATAATTTTGCTTGCAAGAAAGAATTTCGGTTACCAGTTCGTTAGGAATAGGTTGTAGTGGAATCAAACACCTCCCTTGTAAATTAGTGAGTGAGAGATGAAGAATTTGTCAGAAACATTGGTAATCATGGCCTGCTTGGGGAGGCTTAACCGCTTAAGACAAAAACAGGGGACCTGGACAGTGTCCCATTAACACGTCGAGACAACCGACAGCATCTTGTCTGGATCAGAGGAGCCCAGATAGGGCAGATGGCCCTCTGAACATGCCTCTATGTCCTCTGTGGTCCAAGTGCCGGGTTACTATCTATTTCGTTTTGATGGTGCAATTTCTTCTCAAGTTTTATCCATGTGCTGTCCCCTCAAGGTTGGATTTTTTTCTTCTGATTTATTGGGCGTAGTAATAGGTTGCGGGCAGCCAATTATCAACATGCACTGAGATGGCTTAGAAGAATCTTTGAAATTTTAGATAACAGGGCAAATTCTGAAATTTTAAATAATGGGGCCGATTATCATGATGAAGGCCCTCCTTTTCTATATCTTCGATGGGTATTTTGTTCATCATACAGGTATGGAATTTTTTCTTTAATCAATGGTCATAGCATTTGTATTGTGAATACAAGGAAAGTTTTCATATCATGATACATCCAATGTTTTCTTGTAGATAGGCATACATATCAATTGCCTTGTTTACTGTTCTGAACTCAAAGATAATGGAACCATTTGTTCTAATGCGCAATTCCTTCACCCTATTCCAGGCATCTGCTGGTGGATACATGGTAGCTTTTGCTGGGAGGAAATACGCAGCAAGGTCATTTCCAGTTTTTGTTAGCAACAGCTCATACACCGTGACCAGCTTTACCCTGGTGCGCCCATAAACTGTAACCTGGAAACTCAGTTGTATGTTCAGAGAGTTCACCACTGGTCATTTGTTCAACTGAATTCTCTTTTTCAGGTCTTTGAGTTCCAGAAAGGCACGCTCCAGAACTTATACTGGAAAACCGACGGTTGCTCCTCCTGCTATGGGCAGTCGTCTTTCGCCTGCGTCGATGAGAGCTGCGCGATCAAGACGTCCAGCTGCAAAGGCAAGGGCGGCCAGGTGGACTGCAGCCCCGGGATACAGCTCGCCTTCTCGGGGACCGACAAGCACGACACCGTTCTCAACTCGTGGTACGAGGTGTCGAAGCTGCGGCAGTACTCCCTATTCGGGCTCTTCTCCAACCTCAAGGACTCGTTGACGAGCCAGTTCAGCCAGTTCTTCTAGCCTGTTGAGCTAGCGTTTTCCCCCGCGGCCAATACCCACTTCGTACAGCTCTGAAGGCACCCTTACATATTTTTATATGTATATACATATATATATATATATATATATATATATATATATATATATATATATATATGTATACTAGTAACGTGCCCGTGCGTTGCAACGGTATCTACATTTTGAACGGCTGTCCTGCTATTACGATAACATGAAACAAGAAAATATGTTGTGCAAATAATGCCTTATACAGTATGACACTATTGAAGCAGTATTTCTATATTTCTATGTAAATGAAGCGTTCTGACGCTTCGTTTCTTGCGCCTGGAGTGGTTAATTAATTAAAGAGGGGTAATTAAAGAATGGTCTTGTGTGCTGTCTCCCATTCACACCTGGAGTGGTTAATTAAAGAGGTGAGTAATTAAAGAATGGCAGAACTGGTAATTTTGATGAAATGACGTGGGAAGAAACTCTCACTTTATATAGTAGAGATATGTATATATGTATATATATACATATACATGCATATATATACGTCGTAATGGGGCACCATGGTGCTCGGGCACCATGATCTTAATTACATGAATTCAAGTTAAATTCAGGTATAATTTTTGAAACTTTTAGTTTTATAGTATATACCCATCTATAATAATTCAAATAAAACACATACATTTAAAAAAATATACTCAAATTTAAAGATTTGAATGAATTTAGATTACATACTTAGCTGATTTATATATATATTGAACACATACCTACAATCAAACTATCATAAAAAAAACTCTAGTTCGAATTTCAGTTCAAACTTGTTTGAACTAGTTAGTAAATTGGTTAAATTCAACGTCTCAAAATTTTCAAAAATTTTCGAATGCAAATAAATAGAAAAAAAATACCCGTTTTAGATCATGGTAATTGTACTATATATATATATATATATATATATATATATATATATATATATATATATATATATATATATATAGGAAGCCTTTTCTGTACTCTTGGGAGTACGTACTCCCACATCCAGTATACCACTTAAACGAATGTGTTATACTCTTTTATCACTTTCAGTATACTCCAATAATAATTCTAAGATACTACAATGCGATATTGTTGAAAAAAATTCATCGGAGCCATTTATTTCTAGGTATATACCGTTTTTCATGTATAAAAAGAGTATATAAACAAATTATGCTATAAAGTGTGGGTTTTGATGAAATTTTTCGTGAAACTCACTTTGGAGTATCTTATAATTAGTATTAGAGTATACTCAAAAGGATAAAGAAGTATAATAACATCATTTATGCAGTATATTGAGAGTGGGAGTACATACTTCCAGGAGTATGCAACCATTTTCCTATATATATATATATATATATATATATATATATATATATATATATATATATATATATATATATATATAGGCAACATATCCAGTGAAAACCCTTCTTACCGTGAAAACTTCGTGAAACCCACGTATAAAAGTTTTGAAAAATTCTCAAACAATTACCATACGTAGAGGAGGTAATGTTCTACAACCCTGTGAAATTTGAAGATCAAACTCAATTGCATTTGAAAGATATGAAAAAGACAAATTCAGTATGAATAGTGATTTTTGTCTTTTTCATATCTTTCAAATGCAATTGAGTTTGATCTTCAAATTTTATAGGGTTGTAGGACCTCATCTCCTCTACGTATGATAATTTTTTTGGAATTTTTCAAAACTTTTACACGTGGGTTTCACGGAGTTTTCACGGTAAAGGGGGTTTGCACTAGATATCTCCCCATATATATGTTATTCTACAGTCACGTATAGAATAGTCTATTCTACTCTCTAACCATTTAACTCAGTCCGATCGAACCATACAATATACTAATTAGCATATCAGACATGCTCCAATTGGCCGAGCTATGCATACCACCAACTATCTAATAAATATGGTTCATTGTATGTACATAAATTTTTTTCCTTTGTTTTAGCCATAATTTTTTATTTACAACTCCAATTTACGAACGATTTTCATCAGTAGCTTACTGACGTCGAGAAGAATATAATGATATAAATCTCTCTAATAAATAGTTATTTTTGCTATCTAGTGGCAAATTTTACTATTCGTATAGATATATATTACTATTTTTATACATAGATTTTACTATCATGTAGAAGGTTTAGAAGTCTGTGTAGTTTGCGCAGTAGTACATTCTTACAGTATATAAATCGTAAACTCTGCAGATTGATAGTAAAATCAAGTCAGTATGTGCGCATGCTGCAGATCGTTGTTGTGCTTTGCACAAGTTGTTATAATGATGCATGCATGCCGTTGCAAGCGAGGTGTGTTTTGTTTGCACGTACACATGTGCATACATATGCGGATGGGTAACTATGCTCTGCATGAGACTGCATGCGCACGTATTTGCATAGATCCATAACTTAGAAGTTTAAATATTTGTGAATGTTGACAAGTAAGCTACCACAACAGCATCATCAACATATAAATTTAAATATTGAATGTAGTAATATAGCGAATAGATAATAGTAAATTAGATTAAATCATTTCGTCGAAATGCTGAATGTTAGCACTGAGCAGTAAAATATACCGAGATAGTACTATTACCTGAACTCTATAGTAAAAACTAAGCAGTGTTATTATAAGTTTGCAATAACAGATGTCAGTATAAGTTAGTAAACATAAGTATTTGCCTTAGTAATATGATATGACTGCAATAGTATATCTATATATATGGTTACTGAATCATTTACTTTTACCAAATTCTACCTAAACCTCTACCATTATATTCATCACATATTACTACAGGACAACTTTTACTAGTTATTTATGTACATATTATTACTATTACCAATAGTTCACATCAAAACATCTGGTTATAATTGATTACATGTTATTACTATCGCCACTAGCAAAATAATTGAAAAATTATCAACAAAATTACCATAAGTAGGGGAGGTGGGATTTTATATCCCTGTAAAATTCGAAGACCAAAATCAATCTAATTTGAAAGATATAAAATTAACAAGCGCTAATCAGTGATGAATAGTAAATTTATGCTTTTCATATCTTTCAAATAAGATTGAGTTTGGCATTCAAATTTTACAGGATTGTAGAAGCTCACATCCTCTACGTATGGTATTTTTTTAAAAAAAATTTAAAATTTATTTATATAGTTTTCATGGATTTTTAATGCCTAATGATTGATCTGTGAAGGTTTTGCCAATTATGTTAGGCATGATAGTAAATTGATGTTCATTCAGTAGAAAAGTAATGTTCATTCAATAGTAAAATTTGATTTATGTGATATTTATTAGCGAGATTTATATCATATTTTTCCTCTCGTCTGCAGTAATATATTGGTGAAATGCATTCGTCAATTAGAACTGCGAATAAAAAGTTATGGATAAAAGAAGAAAAAGATAGATTCGTGTGAAAACTAGTAAACACGTTACTAGTTAATTGGCCATGGTTCTGATTCCAGTAGTATTGTGTTTCAATAGTAAATTGATGTTCATTTGGTAGTAAAATTTGATTTATACGACGTTTATTAGCGAGAGTTACATCATACAGTTTATCTCGTCGCCAGTAATTTACTAGTAAAATTCGTTCATCAATCGGAGTTGTGAGTAAAATGTTATGGCTAAAAGAAAAAAAATGAATTTGTGTCCATACAATCTAGCAAGTAATGTGTTACTAGATAGTTGGCAACAGTTCTGATTTCAGTCGTAATGTATTTTCAGTAGTAAATTGATGTTCATACAGTAGGAAAGTGATATTCATTCGGTAGTAAAATTTGATTTATGTGACGTTTATTAGCGAGATTTATATCATTTTGTTCCTCTCGTCGATAGTAATATAATGGTGAAATTCGTTCGTTAATTGGAGCTGCGAATAAAAAGCTATGGCTAAAAGAAAGAAAAAACAATTTCGTGTACAAACTAGTAAACATATTACTAGTTTGTTGGCCACGGTTCTGATTCCAGTAGTAATGCATTTCTGTAGTAAATTGATGTTCATACAGTAAGAAAATGATATTCATTTGGTAGTAAAAATTGATTTATATGACGTTTAAGCGAGATTTATATCATTTTGTTCCTCTCGTCGGCAGTAATATACTGGTGAAATTCGTTCGTTAATCGGAGCTACGAGTAAAAAGTTATGACTAAACGAAGGAAAAAACATATTCGTGTACAAACTAGTAAACACATTACTAGTTAGTTGGTAATAGTTCTGATTTCAGTAGTAATGCGTTTCAGTAGTAAATTGGTGTTTATATAGTAGCAAGTTGATGTTCATTTGGTAGTAAAATTTGACTTATACGAACTTTATTAGCCATTGATCGAGCCATGTACACGAGTTATTTCTAACAAAGTAAAAAACATAAGTTGCAGTAGTAATAATGTATGACAGTGATAGTTAATCAAAAAAATCATAATCTAATAAATATAAGTTACGTCGAACACAATCTGATGGTAAATTTTTTCGAATATTACGGGATTTGTGACCTTCTCCCGGCGATCCTATGGAACATGGTAGTTTTGGACCGTACTATGATCGTGCACATAATATTTTACTACAGGACCAACAAATAGAGCTAGATTTTTATTCTGATAGTTACTTCATTTTGGTTTAGTAACAATTTGTGTAATAGCTAGTACTATGTTATTTTCTGGACAGTAAAAGGTAACATATTCTGCATAAATCAATATTATCATGTAAAATTCATGAAAATCACATGTACATTTTTTCAAAAATTCTCAAAAAAAATTACCATAAGTAGGGGAGGTGAAATTCTACATCTCTATAAAAATTTGAAGACCAAAATCAATCTGATTTGAAAGATATGAAATTGATAAATGCTAAACAATGATGAATAGTAAATTTATTCTTTTCATAACTTTCAAATGTTACTAAGTTTGGTATTCAAAATTACAGGGCTGTAGAAGCTCAAATCCCCTACGCATGATAATTTTTTAAGTATTTTTTTAGAATTTATACATATAATTTTCACAGAATTTTAATGCCAATAATTGATCTGTGAATGATTTTTCAATTCGTTGTATGATAGTAATTACTAGTCATAGATGTAGTACTTTCATGTTGTAGGTATGTAATTTCTGTTACTAATTAGAAAATTATTGTTTCATAGCGAGATTTATATCATTATGTTCCTCTCGTCGTTAGTAAGCTACTGATGAAAACCATTTGCAAATCCGAGTGTCGGTGTTTCGGGCACCGGCTAGTAAATTTGTATAGGTCGACGGGGGTGCACGCTCCCTCTCCTCGAACGGCTTGACTCGGGTGAGCACAAGGTGTATACTGGTTCGGGCAGAACGTCCCTACTCCAGTTCGTGTGAGTTGGATCGTGTTGATTCTCCTTTCTTGTTCGTTGTCTTACACGTTTCCCCCTCCCGCCTTTATATAGGCTAGGTGGGAGGTTACACTGTTGGTTTGTCAAAAAGAGGAAAAGACTGTGCTCTTGGTTGTCCGAAAGTGGCGGGCTGATGGGACTGGCCGCCGGCTCCCCCTACCCTGCTGCTGGTCGCCGTAGTTGCCGCGCCGCTCGTAGTAAATGCGGGGGTCGGGAACTTGTGCCGCTGCGTCGTCGTCATTATGGCCGGCATTTAATGCGCCCGATATGCAATAAATGCCGTCGCTTCTCCGGGATATCGGAGACCAGGTCGTGGGTTCGGACCTTACCCGGCGGTCGTAACTTCGGGCCTTGATCGGCCTGGGTCGGCCCATGCGTCTTTTTGGGCCGCTGAGGATACCCATGGTGCGAGTACTCGTCAGTAGCCCCCGAGCCCCCGGGCAGGTCGAAGAGATGCTCGGGGTTTTGCCTCCGTCTTTCAGATGCGCTGACTTGATTTAGAGTCTCCGGCCAGGTGCGCCGGCACTTCCGGTGGTGTAGAGCCCCGAGCTGGTCGAGAGCGAGTCGGTTGCGCTGTCATTTCTTTGCCGCCGACGGGACACCGGATCGCGCTTTCAAGCGATCTTGGTGCGAGCGCATCTTGTGTAGCCCCGAGCTGGTCGGAGAGCTTCGGGGTTGCGCCTTTGTCCGGTCTTTGCTTCGCCGTACCGGGACACCGGACTGCGCTTGGTCGGGGCAGTCTTGATCGAGTGCGCGAGCGCACTGTGGTGTAGCCCCGAGCTGGTCGGAGAGCGGTCGGGGGTTGCACCTTGTCCGGCCGCCGCTTCGGGACACCGGACGCGCTTTGGTCGGCGATCTTCGGCCAGTGTAGCGCTCCGGTGGAGTGTAACCGAGCCCCGGGCCGGGTCGGAGAGCAGTCGGGGTTGCGCTTGTCCGGCATTCTTTTCGCCCGTCTGGGACACCGGATCGCGCTTGGTCGGCGATCTTCGGCCAAGTGGCGCTGAGTGTAGTCTGAGCCCGGCCTGGTCGGAGAAGCGGTCGGGTTCGTGATGCTCGCGCTACGCACGCTTGCGCTTGACCTGGGGCGGGGCTAGTTGCGGTTCGTTTCACGCTGGAGCTGGGCGAGTTTGTTGTCAGGTGGAGGGATTTACCGTCTGTCCCGTGTTTTACGCCCCGTCCGCAGGTGTGGGACCTGGAGGAGTGAGAGACGCCGCTTGCCTTCGGCTTGAGCGCCGCTCTCGTGGAGCTTCAAGCGAGTGATCCGGTGGAACCTGGTGGCCCTCGCGAGGGGGTCGCCTAGCGGATGATCCTGGCCGGGTATCCGACCCCACTTGGGGTGATCCATGAAGAACCTTTCCTTACTCGATCCGTATCGGACCCTGGACCGTTCGCCGATCCAGTGCGGTAGCCTGCCGCCGTCGGCAGGCTCCGCGAAGGCGTGAGGTATGGTCCCGGACGTGAGTTTTAAAGCGATTGGGTCGTCCGCCGACCAGCTGAGGGCCCCGGGAGCTCGCCTTGTCCTCACCTCTTGCTCGTTTTCGCCATGGTGGAGCGGATTCGCTTTTGCGGCGGTTTCGCACCCCGATCTTTGGGACCGGGCTTTAGACGGCTCTGGGGCTTCGGTGTCGTCGATTGTGTCCCCGGTCCGGCCGCGACGTGGACAGGTGGTGGAGGAAGGTCAGGCCGAGCTGATGTTTTTGCGGGCGGTCGGCCGAGAGATCCGTGATCGGATGCTGGGGCCAGTGGACTCTTAACCAGGCTTGAGCTCGCTGAGGAATACCCTGGCCCGCGCGTGCACGACCACGTGGAGGCTTCGGTGGCGGCCGGTCTTTGTTCTCGGCTGCCCCGGCACAGGTTTGTACGTTCCCTTACTATGACGGCACCGACCTTGATACTGTTAGTAGCGGGGTTGCTGCAAACCGGTCCGAGGAGGAAGTCGATGCCTTGGAGCTTCGGGTCGAACCGCACGCCAGGGCAATTGCCGACCGGGTTTCCCCGACCGACGTCCTTCATAGATGAACGATAAAGGGAATTTAAACAGTTTTTTCTTTGCTCTTTCTAGGTTTGTAAGGAACTGGCATGTGTTTTGCTTCGTGCTTGTTTTCCGCGCCCTTAGTTTGTGATGGGCACTATTACCGTCCATTGCCTTGGGGACCACGGGGGTCGGGCGTAGGTTGGTGTGCGCATTACAAAGTTAGGGAGTCGGGGAAACAAGAGAACGCTCAAGAACATGTCGATTGGTTAGTGCGACCGTGGGAGGGGTGTTCCCGACCAATCGTGGGTCGCTCTGCTTGGACACTTCCTTCTTCCGCTAAGTACTATTTCGCAACCGTAGCCGGGCCGAGGCCGTAGTACTACAGTCGAAAAGTTTGGCCGTTTCGGGAGGACCCGGCGATTGGTCGTGTCACCGACCCATCGGACTCTTGTAGCCCTCGAGTGGTGCGAGGCGGTTTGGTTGTTACCGCCGCGCGCCACTTGAAGGAGTAACAACGAGTGCAGGAAAAGAAGATATTTACTTATCTTTCCTTACGACTGGCGAGGTTCTCGAGGCGTTTTGTTCAACGCGAGTATTGGCGGCGCTTGGTTTCGCGACCGTCGGCTTTGATGCTTGGCTTCCACGCCATCATCTTGAAAAGGCGTGGTCGCGATGAATCTTGGCGGGTACCCCGTAGCGTCGCCGTGCAGCTCACGGATCGCCTATAAATAGGCGGGACGGTGGAGTCTTTGAGACTTCATCCAGCCGACGTTGAGACCTCTTGGCGACTCGCTTTCATGGTCGCTTTGCCCTCTCAATCTTGTTCCAAGGTCGAGTCCACCTATCGATGAGATCGATGGGGACGCTCTTTCAACAAGAGGCGGAGGGCGGGAGTTGGAGCGGCGAGCCGGTCACTTTGAAGCGCGGCCCGTCGGGTGAGCCGGGATTGACTGGGAGCTCTGGAGTGGAGGCGGAGGAGGAGGAGCGGAACGGAGCGGCAGTCGCGGTCGTCAGCCGAGGAACGCCGCCGCGAGCGCCCGAGCAGTCGGAGAACAGGCGCGCCGTTTCCTCGTGCCCCTTCTCCTTCAAGGAGCTTGGAGTCTTCCGCGACATCCAGGCCAGCTAATAAATGCGCCACGGCCGCCCCAATCATCATCTTGCCGTCGTCTCTCCGCCTGTGGACCCTTCTGCAGCAAGGCCCGAGTTCCCCCGGGAACCATAGAGGCCACATAGGGGGGGGCGGGGGGCTTCCGGCTCTTGGCGCCGTACTCGGGCAGATCGAGGTTCTCCCGTCGCGGATTTCGGCGACCCGACCAGTTTCTGCTGCGCTTTGCGGCAAAAATTGTGCGGGAAGCTGAAGCTGCGTCTGGAGAGGGACGATAAGTCCGGAGATCACCGAGGCGAGGAGGACCCTAGAATAAGATAAACTTTTTGGTTTTTTAGGCTTTACGTTTCTCAAAGAATGTAAATGCTGTTGAATCGGAAGGAATAAAGGTGTTTGGATTCTCCGGAGGTTTCGTGTGCGCTTTTTCGCTTATTTTTTCGGGTGTGTTTTTCCGGTGAAGCGCGCCGGGATCACCGTTCTTGGGTCCGAGGGGACCATCTGAGCAGTGATCGACGTGTTCAAGCGTTTTTCCGAAAAGTAGGCGAAGAAGTTTAACACGGGTGTTCGCACTCCGACGCTATGCGTAGGCTCGACCAAGGGTCGTGCTGCTCACGGTAGTAGACGAGGTAAAAGAGAAATGGGCTAAGGGTAGAATCGTCTTAGCTTCTCAATATTCCAGGCGTTGGACAAGATGTTGCCATCGGGATCCTTGAGCCGGTAAGTGCCGGGTCGAAGGACTTCCACCACAGTAAAGGGGCCTTCCCAAGGAGAGGAGAGCTTGTGCTTGTCTTTGTTGGACTGAACCTGGCGCAGGACCAGGTCGCCTACGTTGAACGCCCGACCTCTAACCTTGCGGTCGTGGTAGCGCCGTAGTGCCTGCTGATACTTGGCTGAGCGGATGATGGCGATATCCCGCGCTTCGTCGAGCCGGTCGACAGCGTCTTGTTGAGATTCGAGCCCCCGGGTTTCGTCGAAAGCTCGAACCCTTGGGGCGCCGTAGTTTAAGTCGATCGGCAAGATGGCCTCCGCCCCGTACGCCAAGAAGAATGGCGTGAATCCGGTCGATCGGGTTGGGGTGGTCCGTAGGCTCCAAAGTACGGGAGGCACCTCAGCCGCCCAACGTCCCGCGTATCTCTTCAGTCTTTCGAAGATCCGTGGTTTGAGCCCCTGTAGGATCATGCCGTTTGCGCGTTCGACTTGGCCGTTGCTTCGCGGATGGGCGACGGCTGCCCAATCCACGCGAATGCTGAAGCTGTCGCAGAGCTCGAGAAATTCCTTCCCCGTGAATTGCATTCCGTTGTCGGTGATGATGGAGTTCGGGACCCCAAACCGGTAAACGATGTTGCGGATGAAGTCCGCCGCCTGCGCCGAAGTGATGGTCGTGATCGGCTTAGCTTCTATCCACTTGGTAAACTTGTCCACCGCGACCAGTAGGTGGGTGAAGCCCCCAGGCGCTTTTTTGAAAGGCCCGACCAGGTCGAGTCCCCAAACGGCGAAGGGCCAGGTAATAGGGATCGTCACGGAGGGCCTGTCTTTGGGAGATGAGTTTGCCGGCGAAGAATTGGCACCCTTCGCACGTCCGGACGATTTGTTCGTAGTCGGCTACGTTAGCTGGCCAAGAGAAGCCTTGTCGGAAGGCTTTCCCGGACCAAGCTCGCGACCCGGGCCGTGGTGTCCGCAAATTCCCGTGGATGTCGTGGAGCAGCTCTCTTCCGTGGTCGGCCAGGATACACTTCGGAGGATCCCGAGAGGCTCCTTTTGTAGAGGTCGTCGCCGACCAAGACAAAGGATTTCGCCTGCCGAGCGAGGCGGCGAGCCTCGGTTGGAGTCGTCGGGAGGGAGCCGTCGGTCACCGATCGATGAAGGGTTTTCTCCAATCGGTCGGTCATCGGGGCGTTGCGGCTTGGCTTGGTCATCTTAACCTCCGGCCGGGTCGTCTGGCGGGGTGCTTCGGCGAGTCACCCATCCGGTCATCCGGATGGTCGGGTCGGATGGATGCTTGGTGTAGGTCGAGGGCGAAAATCCCAGTGGGACGGCCCTCTGCGGAAGGCAAGATTGGCCAGATGGTCGGCCTCACCGTTATTCGCCGTAGCTATGGTGAAGCTCAAATCCCTTGAATTTCTGCTCCGGTTGCGTACCTCTTGACAATAGGTCGCCATCCATTTGTCGCGAGGATCTGCGGCCTTAATGACTTTGTAGACAACCGCTTTGAATCGCCATGCATCGCACCGCCGCGCTGAGGTCGGCGGCGATGCGAGGCCGATAACGAGGGCCTCGTGCTCGGCGACGTTGTTGGTTGCGTCGAAGAGCAATCGGATGGCATATAGGAGCCTGTATCAGAGTGGGAAACAATGACAACCCCGGCTCCGGCTCCGTTTTTGGTGAAGGATCCATCAAAGTACATTGTCCAGTACTCGGGGTCCTCGAGTGGAGGTGGTGCCTGAGCTTCGGTCCACTCGGCGACGAAGTCGGCTAGAACTTGAGATTTTACGGCGGTCCGAGGGATGTACACTATGTCGTGCCCATTAAGCTCGAGTGCCCATTTGGCAATTCTCCCGGAGGCGTCGCGGTTGTGGATGACCTCGCCGAGTGGTAGAGAAGTCACCACGGAGATGCGGTGCCGGTTGAAGTAGTGTACCAGCTTTCTTTTCGTGATCAGAACCGCGTAGATCATCTTCTGCATCTGTGGGTACCGCGCCTTGGACTCGGAGAGTACTTGGCGAAGTAGACTGGTCGTTGGACCTTGAGAACCGATCCTTCCTCTCGCTTTCGCTTCCACGACGAAAGCACTGCTACCGACGCACTGGTCGTGGGCGGAAATGTAGAGCGGCGAGAGGTTCATCTGGCGCCGGGGCGACCAGTACTGGAGGAGAGGTTAGAAGAACTTTCAGCGCATCGAAGGCGTCCTGAGCTTCCTTCGTCCAGTTGAATCGGTCGGATTTCCTCAGGAGTTTGTAAAGAGGCAAACTGCGCTCGCCGAGGCGGGACGTGAAACGACTCAAGGCCGCGAGGCATCCTGTCAGCCTCTGGGCCCCTTTGAGGTTGCTGATCGGCCCCATCCTCAAGATTGCGGAGATCTTGTCTTGGCTGGCTTCGATGCCGCGCTCGGAGACGATAAAGCCGAGTAGCTTCCCTTTGGGCACTCCGAAAACGCTTTTTTCGGGGTTGAGCTTGATGCGGTACCGTCGAAGGTTTGCAAAAGTCTCTTCTAGGTCGGTGATGACATCGCCGACCTTCCTGGTCTTGACAACGATGTCGTCGACGTACGCCTCGACGTTACGGCCAATTTGATCGGAAAAACACGTTTGCATACATCGTTGGTATGTAGCTCCCGCGTTTTTCAGGCCAAATGGCATCGTCACGTAACAAAACGAGCCGTACGGGGTGATGAACGAGGTCGCAGGTTGGTCGTCTTCCTTCATCGCGATCTGGTGATAGCCTGAGTAGGCGTCCAGGAATGACAGACATTCACATCCCGCGGTGGAGTCCACCTTTGATCGATGCGGGGCAAGGGGAATGGATCGCTTCGGACACGCCTTATTGAGGCTTGTGTAGTCAACACACATTCTCCATTGCCCGGTCTTCTTTTTTACAAGTACAGGGTTGGCTAACCACTCGGGGTGGCGAACTTCTTTGATGAACCCTGCGGCCAAGAGCTTGGCGATCTCTTCTCCTATGGCCGTGCGCTTTTCTTCGTCGAAGCGACGCAGGCGCTGGGCGACTGGTCTAGACCCGGTCCGGACGTTCAGAGAGTGCTCGGCGACTTCCCTCGGGATTCCTGGCATGTCGGAGGGCCTCCATGCGAAGATATCTCGGTTGGCGCGGAGGAAATCGACGAGCGCGCTTTCCTATTTGGTAGGAAGCGTGGTCCCGATCCGAACGGTCTTGACTGGATCTTCGGGGTCGATCTGGATGGCCTTCGCGTCCTCGGCGGATTTGAAGGAGCCTGATCCGGATTTGCGGGAGTCGGGAGCAGACTGCTGGGTCGTGGCCCGGAGGCCGGCGAGTTCGGCGGACGCGACGACTGCCGAAGCCAACTCGCAGCTGTCCTTCTCGCAGTTGTAAGCGAGTTGAAAAGACGCAGTCGCGGTGATCACCCCTCGCGGCCCGGGCATCTTCAGCTTCAGGTAGGTGTAGTTGGGGATCGCCATGAACTTCGCGTAGCATGGCCTTCCCAAGATGGCGTGGTAGGAGCCGGCAAAATCCACGACCTCAAAGGTGAGGGTTTCGGTGCGGAAGTTGGCCGGGCTCCCGAACGTGACGGGCAAGTCGACCTGCCGGCGGGTGGGCCTCTGGCCAGGGCAGCGCCGTGAAAAGGCGCCTTACTTGGTCGGAGGCTTGGGCGGGGGATCCCCATGGCGTCGAGGGTCTCGACATAAAGAATGTTGAGACTGCTACCGCCGTCCATGAGCACCTTGGTCAAGCGCTTTGTTCCCACAATGGGATCGACGACAAGCGGGTACCTCCCTGGTTGAGGGATGTGGTCGGGATGGTCGGTCCGGTCGAAGGTGATCGGGGACTCCGACCACCGAAGGTATTTGGGTATGGCAGGGTTTGCCACAAGCACCTCCCGGTAAGCAAGCTTGAGTTGTCTCCGGTCGGCGTAGCTCGCCGGTCCGCCAAAGATCATGAGGCATCCGTCGGTTTCGGGGAAGCCGGTGTCTGCCCCTTTGTCTCCGTCGGTCGGCGCTGGTCTTGCTTCCTCCCTTTGCCGCGGCGTGGTGGGGGCTCGGAAGGAAAGCGCTTTAGGACCTCGCAGTCCGGTACTTGTGCTCGACGGGTATCCGTGGTTCGGACACGGACTCTCCATCGATTTCGAAATGGTCGGGGGTTGCGGTTCTGCGGCTTCCCGGCTGGTCGTGGCCGCGACTATGCGGTCCTCGCGGACTGTTGTTGCCGTGGCGCTTCCGTTTGTCGGGGCGGTCGGAGGAGGGACTGGGCTCGGCGCCAGTTCCTCGCTTCGACTTCCCTTTGTCGAAGATGACTTCTACGGCCTCCTCGCCCGAGGCGTGGTTGGTGGCGATGTCCAAGAGTTCTTTGGTGGTTACGGGCTTCGCGCACGGCTTGTGGACCAGGGTCTTGGAGGTAGTCAGTAGATGAACGCCCCACGACATCGGCGTCGCGAATGTCAGGGAGCTCGTTGCATTGTTGGGAGAAACGACGGATGTAGTCCCGGAGGTTCTCCCCTGGCTGCTGTTTGTAGCTCTTTAGGTCCCAGGAGTTCCCCGGTCGCTTGTATGTGCCTTGGAAGTTGCCAACGAAGTGGTGTCTGAGGTCGGCCCAGTCCCTGATAATGTTGGCGGGCAGGTACTCGAGCCATGCTCGAGCTGAGTCCGCCAAGTAGATGGGGAGGTACTGGATGACGAAAAGATCGTCTGTAGCTCCCCCTGCTCGGCATGCTAACCGATAATCCTCTAGCCACACGCTGGGGTTTGTAGCCCCCGCGTATTTGGCTATGTTGACCGGCGCTCGAAACCTAGCAGGGAATCTCGTGGCTGCGGATCCCTTAATGACAGAATGCCGCGGCGAGCCATCGGGGCTCGAGGCCGATCGCGTCGTGGGGCGTTAGCCGGCGGCGTCGTCGGCCGGTCGTTCCACGCCCTTCTTCGCGCGCTGGAGGGTGGCGCGAGCGTCGCGTTCGTTGCCCAAGCGTTGGCGCGCCGGGAGTGCGTGATGCCTGGGGTTGTTCGGGGCGATATCGCCCTTGTTTTGCCGGTGGCTCTGCAGGAAAGCGCCCGCGGCCCGGTCCGTCGAGGAGGCGCCCGGCAGCTGTGATCCGGAGCCATGCGCATGTTCTTGTACTTGCTCGTTCCACCAGCCTTCGGAGATTACAGTGGGTTGCCTTGGCCGTGGGATCATCGGCTCGAGGATGCCGCGAGCAACATTCTTTGCCGCGGCGATGTTTTGGCCGGCGTGTGGGAAGAACGGCGAATCGTCGGTCCCTTTGACCAACAGTGGTGAACCTGGCGTCTTGCGCGAGCACGTCTTGCGCCGCTAGGTGCGAGTACAGTGGTGGATGCTGATCCAAGTCGGCTTGAAGCTTGTCAAGCTCGGCTTTTGAACCTCGACTCTTCGCCGTCGGCCCGAAGGTCGGCGCGGCGGCGAGTCCGTGGTTTTCCTCGATGCGTTGGAGGAGAGTCTTCGGCGTGGCCGGGGTAGCGGAGGGGTCATTTGCGCTGCCGCGATATGCGGCTCGCGATGGCGTGGTGCATTCTTATCTCTCCCTCCGCTAGAGCCGTGGCGGAGGAGTTGTCCGAATGGTCGTTGTCGAGCGCGTGGCCGACCATCGCCACGGTATGAGGGCGTAGCGCGCAACCGGCTGCCGCGACCCTGCGGTCGTTCGGGCGAAAGGAGCTTTTAGCGCTCCGGCCGAGGTTCGTGTGGGGACCTCGAGCCGAAGGTCACCGAGGATGTTGGAGACGCGCCGCCAAGGCCCACTGAGCGCTTGACGCCGAGCACGGCGGGGTCGATCACCATCTGTCCTGCCGCGGTGGTGATGAAGTCGAGGGAGCCGAAGCGGATCGATGTTATCGGCATGGTGATGTCGAAGAAAAGGACCGTCGAGGAGGTTGAGTGGGAAAGCAACGGCGACGACGTGCGCAGCCCCTACCTGGCGCCAGCTAACTGCCGATGTTTCCACCGGCTAGTAAATTTGTATAGGTCGGCCAGGGTGCACGCTCCCTCTCCTCGAACGGCTTGACTCGGGTAAGCACAAGGTGTATACTGGTTCGGGCAGAACGTCCCTACTCCAGTTCGTGTGAGTTGGATCGTGTTGATTCTCCTTTCTTGTTCGTTGTCTTACACGTTTCCCCCTCCCGCCTTTATATAGGCGAGGTGGGAGGTTACACTGTTGGTTTGGAAAAAAGAGGAAAAGACTGTGCTCTTGGTTGTCCGAAAGTGGCGGTGATGGGGATCGCCAGCCGGCTCTTACCTGTTCTTTGGTCGCCGTAGTTCTTGCGCGCTCGTAGTAAATGCGGGGGTCGGGAACTTGTGCCGCTGCGTCGTCGTCATTATGGCCGGCATTTAATGCGCCCGATATGCAATAAATGCCGTCGCTTCTCCGGGATATCGGAGACCAGGTCGTGGGTTCGGACCTTACCCGGCGGTCGTAACTTCGGGCCTTGATCGGCCTGGGTCGGCCCGTGCGTCTTTTTGGGCCGCTGAGGATACCCATGGTGCGGGTACTCGTCACTGAGCTATCAATAAAAAGATAAAACTAAAATAAAGAAGAAACATATTTATGTACAAACTACAATATGCATTAACTAGCCGGGTTGACCAATGCATAAACTAGTAACTGATCAGTAGTAATTGCATGTGTTATTCTATAGTAAAATGTATTCGTGATTTACTACCGAATTGATAGAAATCAATATGGTGTGTTTTACATGCATTTCTTCGTCCGAAGCGCAGAACAAGTATGAGAGGAGCTTCTATGCTCTTTCTTTTAAAAGTTGCACAACTATTAAAGCATGAATAAAAGGTAGATGGTGATTACTTACCCCTTCGTTTGCTTCAAGATTTAGAAGGAAGAGCATAGAAGCACCTCTCAACAAGTATTCTTACTGTTTGTAACAAAAACGTTTGTGTATGAACTATCTGCTCTTACACTTGTTTATGTATACTGGGACAGTGTAAGGGAGACATTGTTTCTGTTTACGCCTGAGCATCTGAGTTTTGAGTTGACTCCCGCTGGCCGTGTGTTATCCCCTCGTGTAAGCGTTTGCTCGGGGGGTAGATGGCAGTGCTGGAGGACGTAGCACGCACCTATGCCGTTGCGCGTGCAGGTAAGCTGATGTGCGTGCTTCGCGCGGCTAAGCGTGCACCACCATCGTGATCACCAGCCGGCACGCGCGAATACAGGAGCAATCCGGGCGGTGAGCAGCGTGAGGCGGCGGGAGCTGGCCACTGCCGCCAGGACCAGGCTGGTCGCTGCGCGGCTGAGGCAATGGAGGCGGCCAGGCGGGGGCGGACGTGCGGCGCGGGAGGAGCCGAGGAGGTGGACGGCGGCTCGGCCGGCGGCAAGGCAGTAGAAAAGGCGCCGCGGCCAGGCAGAGGCGGTGAGCTGAAGGCAGCGGCTTGCTTGATTGCGTTGTGTGGCAGCTCAGGAATTTCCTCGTTTCCTGCCTGCTGGGGGAGCCGGGCCGGGACGTTTAACCAAAGACAAAGAGAGGACAAACCGTGCATATTCTGCTCGGACTATTCTGAAGTTTTGACCTGCAAGCCCGCTCCATGTTAGCTCATCTGTCAGACTGTCACACGAGATAACAACGAATGGCTCCAAAGTCCAACCCAATCCAAGTGCGGTTAACTAAATCACCGAAAAGTACAATAATAATCAAGTCGATCAACTAACCATGTAATTACAATCGCAACGAACACAAAAAAAAGGAGAAAAAAATCCTGGCATGATACTATGATCAGACCAGGTCATCGGAGGCAGGCAGGAAGGCTACTAGTTCTTATTGTTGGTGTTCTTGAGCACGATGGGCAGGACGATGACGAGTATGATGACGAGCAGGATCAGGATGGCGATGCACGTCCACTTGCGGGTGCTCCTCTGGTGCTTGCGCGCCACCTGCAGCTGCTCGCGGCCGCGGTCGACGAAGGAGCGCGCGCGGCCGACGTTGCCCTCGATGTCGTCGAGCTGCTCCCCCTGCGCCGCCACCAGGACCGCCATGTCGTTGAACACCTGGTGGAGCTCCAGCAGGCTGCGCTCCAGCTCCGCCACCGCGCCGTGCCGCTCCTGGATCTCGGCCACCACGGCCAGCACCTCGCCGCGGCCCTGCTGCTCGGCGATCGCGCGCTGCAGGAACCGCTCGCCCTCGCCGGTCTCCGCCAGCGCGTCCAGGGTCGCCTCGTCGGGCTGCGACCCCGTCACGGTGTAGTAGCGCCGCGCCACGGTGTCGCGGTACTCGGAGGCGATGCGGGAGCGCAGGGAGGAGAAGGCCTCCATGGAGTCGCGGAGCTTCTTGCGGAGGCCGGCGACGACGGAGGTGCGGGTGCGGTCGGTGGAGGAGCCCGGCCCGCAGCCCGGGACGGAGCGGTTGGCGGCGTTGGCGCGGTCGAGCGACTCGAGGCGGAGCTTCACCACCTTGGCCTTCTTGATGGCGGTGGCCGCGTCGGCGTCCATGCGCGCCCGGAGCGCGCGCACGGCTGCCGCGTCGTGCAGGGACTTGCCCCCCTCGTTGGCGTCGTGGAGCGAGCGCTGGATGCGCTCCAGGTCGCGCAGCTCGTCCTTGATGGACTCCACATCCTCAAAGAACTTGTCGAGGCTGGCCCCCGCCGCGGCCCCCGGCGGCGCCGACATCTCCACGCCGCCGGACTCGATGTCGCCAGCGCCGGCGCGCTTCCACGAGCTGGAGAAGAGGTTGTTCATGGCGGGACCGCGCCTCTCCTCGCCTCGCTAGCCAAACCAATCCGGGATCCACCTCTCGCTTCCTCTTGCTTGTTTGGTAATGATTGTTCCTTGGTTTCTTGGATCGGGAGAAGAAATTAGGAGGCACTAGTTAAGAGAGGAGAGTAACGAGATATCGGACGCGGAGTTGAAGCGGTCTCGTTTCGTGTGAGCCTACGTGTCGGTGTGGGCGCTGCGGTCTTTCAGTCTTTGGGAGGGCGACGTGGGGTGAGAGGAAGATGGGAGGAAGGAGACGGCCGTGCCACGAGTAGACGCAGTCACGCACGCAAGATGGCTTCTTCTCCTCGAGTTCTCGTCGCGGCCCGCTCTTGCACGAGATCACGCGGTGGCGTGCCGGTGCCGGCGTGGTGGCTCGTCGGTCGCGCCATCCATGTTTGGAAATCTCAGACCTAACTAACCGCGCCATCTGCACTAAACTTTTGTTTTATGGGAGTGTATAGATATCATCCGGATGTTTCTATCTTAGCTAACGTCCAAATTTTGGACCGTTAGATACCTCACCTGGATATCATCGGACCGTTAGATCAAATCATATAATCGGATGTAATCGATACTCTCGAATCTCAACAATGATCCAATGGTCCTAGATTTGGGTTATTTCAGCGGAAAAAAAACATCCAGATAATGTATATTAAATCCCTTGTTTTATTCCTAGTGCAGCACCATATGCTGTGCAGGTTTCCACCCAGGGTGGATAAGGCTCGGTCCAGTGGCGAGCCGAGCCAGGCTCGACTCGGCCCTGAGGCGAGCCCAAAAAACCGGCTCGGCTCGCGAGCCGGCTCGTTGGCTCGCCGAGCCAGAACATTTTATCAGAAAATTAAATATTTATACAATAATTCATGTATTTGCAGTGAATAATATTAACTTACTAATTACTACTAAATAATAGTAGTTGCTTAGTTGCTCTCTATCACACTTGTAGGAAATAGAATTGTCTCAACATCATCTTCATCATCTTTTTTCTAAAAATATAAGTCATTAGTCATACTAAATTCCTTGCATGGGCTGGACCGCCGAGCCAATTTGGCTCGCGAGCCGGCTCGGTGTTTTTGCGAGCCTGAAAAACAGGCTCGGCTCGAGCTCGATCCGAGCCACGAGCCTGTGCGAGCCGAGCCAGGCTCGGGCGAGCCCGAGCCGAGCCACGAGCCACGAGCTTTTTTTCCAGCCCTAATAACGAGCCAACTCGGTTCGGCTCAACTCGATTCGATCAAACTTATTAAGATAACGAGCCAGCTTGATTTGATTCGTTATATTAACGGGTTTAAACCTTAGCTCAGCTTGACTCGTTAAACTCGATATTGCTAGCTGAGAAGATGATTGTTGTTGAGACTATACAGTATGACTCAAACTTGCTAGTTGGCTCGTTAAACTCGTTATCTAAACGAGTTCAAATCACGTCTCGACTCGACTCGTTAAGGAATGAGTTCGAACCGAGTCAAGCTGAGTTTGCGAGTACAAATTTAACTCGCGAGTTTCGAATTTTTTCCACCCCTATTTCCATCCCAATCTATACTGCGCATTGCTTATCTCTTTCTCTCTCTCTCTCTCTCTCTCTCTCAAATCTAACCATCACACGTATATATTTACAAATTTAGCCTCATCCTCCACCTCCACCTCCACCTCTACCGCGTCCGAGGAGCGCAGGAGCTACTCGATTATACTAATTCTAGTGATTTATTATTAAAAATTGCTTGCGTATGTCCCTCTCAATGCAAATTTTTAGTTTTCATTTCTCCATGTCCATAATAATTGCATAAATAACAAATAATTTTCCTACACTACATTTTTATAAACAAAAGTTCTAAAAATACAGTTTAAAATATAGAAGCGTTAAGATACAAGTTAAATTTTAAAAATATTTTCTTTGATAGAGCCGAATAAGATCTTGGATTCTACGTTGACCACACTGTTCACGATTTTACCGAAGAACCACGGATCCGATTCAGGATTACAATTCTCCGGTGGCTTCCCGTCCCCTCCAAATCCCTTCACGAACAGATCCCAAGTGCTCCAACGGATTCCCTTCACGATTTCTTTCAGAAGGGATTTGTACATTCTCTCTCTAATCCCAGAGAGAAATCCCTTCGCGGGGATGCTGTTGGAGATGATAAGAAATAAAGGGAATGAAAATGAGGAAGAGAATAGGGAAGGGAATGGAATGAAGGGAAATTGCTGGAGATAGTCTAACAACCTTCTCCATCGTTTGAAGCGGGTGGCATCAGTTGTGGTCTTGTAGCCGTGGCATCTCACGCACACGCGGAGGAGGGCATCCCATCATCATCACCATTCAGTTGCGGCTTTTGACCAGATCAATCAAATCAAAGCAGGAGTACCTGTCGAGTTGGACTAACACATAACAAGAAGAGGAGAGGCAAAACAGTCGTCGTTTTGACTGCCAAACTTCAAAAATTTTAGTTTTTAATACCTTTTAAATATTTATTTAAATTAGATACATAAAAATTATATAGGTAGATTTGTCTCGAAAAGTACTTTCATAATATTATATTTTTATTGGGTTTATAAATATATTATAATAGAAATTAGTGATTAAAGATGTGTTTTAAAAACCATGCCGATATCAAAACGATAACTATTTGTGACTGGTTAGTGCTACTTTCAATTGGTGGGCAAGTATTGGTCACCGTTTGGTTTCTCCTTCTAATGATCAACACGGGCCATTCTATTTGCCAGTAGTGCTGATCGGATCGTAAGGGTGTCATTTTCCTCTCATAAGGTAATTGTTAATTTGGGGCGTCATCACCCAATTTTTTGTGATGACGTTCTCCTTGTGACAAGTAGTAACAAATCATTTATTCCCTCACTTCTCTTTTGTCTCGAAGGCTCTCTTCTTATGACAAGTGGTAGCGCATCCATCCTTCTCCTTAAAGGCCCTCTTCTTGTGATAAGTAGCACCACCTCCACCCCCCCCCCCTTAAAGGCTCTCTTATATCCTCACGTGGCGTCATCCCCTTTCCTCCTCCATTCACTTCCTCTCAAACTCAAATTAGTTTTTGTGTTTCAAATGTTACCATAAGTTTTTGAAAACAAGTATTTTTTAACCACTTTCAAAAGTTTTTAATTAAAACTTTTCAAACCAAAAGTTTGTTAAATAGAAACTTTTCTAACCTAGTTTTTGAATTGAAAGTTTTTGGAGTTGAAACTTTTTGAGCTTCAAATTTTCAATTTAAAATATTTTGAGTTGAAACTTTTTGATTTGAAAATATTCAAGTTGAATTTTATATCGCAACTTTTTGAACCGAATTTTTTTTTATTGAAACTTTCCAAGTTCAAACTTTCTAATTTCAACTTTCTCATTTGAGAATTTTCAATTAAATTTTTTTTGAGCGGAAACTGTTTGAGTTGATACTTTCTAATTTGATTTTTTTGAGTTGAGACTTTCTAATTTAAAAATTTTTGAGTTGAAACTTTTCGATTTGAATTTTTTCGATATAAATTTTCTCGATTTTAAAATTTTGAGATGAATTTTTTTCAAGTTGAAACTTCCTATTTAAAATTTTCAAAGTTAAATTTTTTGTGTTAGGGAGGAAGTGAGGGACGTAGGGAAGTGAGTAGGAAAGAGATCAGAAAGATGAAGAAGATGACACATAGGCACATAGCATCCTAATAAGATGTCTTTAAATTTATTAATTTGATGTTACCCTCAAACTAGTCGTATCCAAATAAACTTCCCTTCAAATTACGGGGCACACGACAGCTATGTGGTGTGATCAGTTATGTTTTTTTAAAATAAAATCGGTCACAAGGAAATGGCCAAATGGGCAGCGAGGGAGGTTAACAGCCTCTTACCACTAGATTATCGGACCACTAGCCTCTTCCCTATTGTGATTAGTGTTTACCAGCAACTTAGCTATAATAAGTAATCCTCACAAAATCGTGCCGATCATCCACGTTGAAGTTTTGTGCGGTGTATCCAAGGTTTCAAATTTTGTTTCGGACCATATCTTGAGGTGGCTGAAATTCAAATTTTCAGCGAGATTTTGGCTCAAATTCAAAAATCGAATTTCAAATCCGGTATTTTTGAGGTCGCAAAACCTTGGGACAAAATGATAGAAATTTTGGTGAAATTGATCGAAATTTTGATCCTTTCAACCCCCTGTAAAATGGTCTCTATAGGCTAGAAAAGATTGGGAAAAAATATGAAAACAAATCATACAAGCATTTATCTACATTTTCTATCGGTTTGAATGCAAAATGCTAAGTATTTGCACATAAAATACTCTAAATACACATGTGAAGAATACATTGAGCACTCTGAATTTCTAGTTTTTTTAATATGATTATTAGATAATGTTGTGATTTTTCCATGAAAATGATCAAAATGACTTTTATTATTATATAAGATGGTCAAGTTTTTTTTTTTTTTAAGATTTTGCTCCTAGGTTAAGCATTCTGAATTTCTTGTTGAAGTTGTCTGTTGTTTTTCATACCATTATTTTGGACTTTCTGTGTTTGATGTTGCACAAGCACAATGTGTACTCAAGTTAACCCAATGGGCCTTGGCAATTTGATGATAGGATATCCTACTTACGTTTATATTCACAGATGATATGACAAAGGATTAGAAGGTGACTCCCAGAAGCAAAAAGAAACTTCTAAAATCAACTTAGAAGCCTCATGTCTGTTACATAATTTGCATATGTATTTTTTTTTTCAAAATTTTCATATGTATTTCTCAGCAAAGGTATTACAATTCTCCACAAAAAAATAGTGCTAAGCCCGGTCCTAAAAACATGAAAACTAGTCGAATTTGTAATCATCTCGGTCCAAAAAATCGAAATCTCGGTGAAATTTCCCGAAATCACTGTAGTAATTTGAATTTTTTTAAAAAAATTCGTCTGAGATTTCCAAAATCTTGGCAAGATTATTGACGAATACCCATACCATGGGTACCTCCATCAGCCCGAGACCACGAGCGGGCTGACATCCCTCAAAAAGCCCAAGTTCTGGCGAGGGTTCGTGGGCCGCAAGGGCTCGACCTACCACCGATCGGAACTGGCCCCAGTGGCCGGACCGACCCCGACCTCCCAAGTCAAAACGCATGGCCGGCCGGCTCCACCAACGCTCGAAGGGCCAACTGCTCTGTGTACGTGACGTCCTCTGATATCCGTACCGGGGTAGGCGGCTCCTTCCCGAGGACGCCGTCGAGAGGGTTCGCCAGAGGTCAAGCCCGGTCCGTCACGGCCCGACACGCTGCAGAAGCGCCCCTCCGAGACCAAGCCAAGGTCAAGGACCATTAAATCTTGGGTGACGTCGCGGTATGATGCGTCGCCTCGACAGCACGGCTGAAGACTCCCCAACCACAGGGCTACCAACCCGGTATAGCGACTAGTCAGGGCCCGGTCGAACGACAAGACAAGAAGACCAGACTCCAAGACGTACAGTACCCCCTCCTCTTTTTCTCCAACTCCCATTTGTAACCTACCGCCTCCGGATATATAAGGAGAGGCAGGACCCCGGGAGGAGAGGGGAGAGAGGTAGAAGAAAAGAAACACTCACCGAGACATTCGTTGCCATCGAGACCAGCTCTCGTTGTATTCCCACGGTAATTGTTCAACGCCAAGGGCAATATACCTTGATCGAGTGGACTGGAGTAGGGACGTTCAGCCCGAACCAGTATAAACCTCTGACTTCCTGAGTCGACCATTCGGGGAGAGGGAGCGCGCGACCCCCTCCGACCATAAATTCGTATTGCCGGTGCACGAAACACCGACAATTATGAACCCTGGGCGTATCCATTTGAATCGGGTGTTATTGATTGGATGAGCGTCATACAGGTAGGTATATACTACTCCTTCCGTGTAAGTTCATATCAATGAGATATTAAAAATAACTATTATGGCGGGTGACTTAAGCCACTTAGGAGGATAACCTCCCAGGAGTAGCTTTAGGATCTTTTCAACTTGTGGCAGGCGGTACAACAGGTGGTCCTATAACCAGGCATCCAGAATGACATTACCTGTAAGGCTGTAAGTGGACAACGACAGTGGTTTTTTCAGCAAAATCCACCTACAGGGCCCAGTTCTTAGGATCAATACCCGATCCTAGTTGCAAGTTGATATAGTAGGCAAATTCTTCACTTGTTTTGTTATCTAAAACAGAATACCTATTGTAGATAAATTGGCGATTAGAGGTTGGCCTCATAGTGTCAACTGCCCCCTTTGTTACTTGGATCCAGAATTGGTCGTGCACTTGATGCTGATGTGCCCCTTTGTGAAACATGTTTGGAAGATAACGCTACTCCCTATACGGATTCACCTACTGTGGCCGCATGGGAAGGCCATCATAGAGTGGTGGACAACCACCCGTATAAAAGATCTCACAGCGACGCAAACAGCTGGAAGGAGTCCTCATCTACACTTTTTGGAACCTTCGGAAGGAGAGGAATGGCATAATCTTCAACAACCTTTACCATTCGGTATAGGAAGTCGTTGGTCGAATCTCTTAGGACGTAAACATTCATTTATTGGCTTTTCCAGGAACCTAGTGATAGGGCAACATTTTCTCAACTCGATGATCCCCCACTTGGTTGCATGACTCGCTGGTTTCTCTCCTTTTAGTCTTCAGGCCGGTTTAGATCCGTCGGTACAATGGTGTGCTTTGTATCCATTCTGTTATTTTTGCCCTTTTAGGGTTCTTTTAGATTGTTCTTTCCTTTGTACTCTCTCTTTTCTCTTTGAAATGAAGGGTAGAGCTTCCGCCACAGTTTCAAAAAGATAACAGTTGTGCAATCGGACGGCTTAGAACGTGGGTAGTACAAGATCACTTTACTCTTGTAATGACTGGGACGGCCCAACTGCTGCATTGGATCGGGCGGAAGACGCCGCATTTGTTCTAGTAATCTATTCTCCCTCTTTTCCATTGACTTCTCTTCCACCGCAGCGGCTGAATGCGACGGACGGACTAGCTGCCTGAAAGAGGATGGTAGCAAAAGTATTGGGTTGCCTTTCTAGTTTCTTAAAGGCAGAGCGCCCTTCCAGACGTAATGCTGTCAATTCAATAGAAAAATCAAGAATATGCCTTGTTCTCAAAAGACGCGGTTACGAATTTCTGCGCTTCGGTACCGTATTAGCTGAACCAAGCAATAAGACTGGCAACAAATATGGGCTACACACATTATTATCCAGGCATACAGTAATTCAGTTTACTGATATAAAAAAGAGAGAAGAAAATAATAATAAAAAAACTCGATACGATATGGCATCACAATTAGCCAGGCAAAAACTATCGTCCATAGAACAACAGTTTCAGGAAAATTATCTAATTTCCTCGCAGAACAAGAACATTATCTAATCATCACTACATACAGCATTCGGGAGCTGTCTCACTGTGTGATAAGATTAAAAAGGATTTACAAGAATGGTATAAGAACCTACAGGCTACAGAAACAAATTGACAAACAAAAGCCCTGCTGTCTGTATCCTTATTGACACCAAAATTTCAGGAACAACAATGGTATACATCTAGTCACCTGAATTATCCTCAAAATAAATGTATCAGTACTGAAGCTGAACAATCTTAAGCAGATCCACGTATATGCATATTCTATATTCAATCGGGGAACTTACAGGGTACATCTTCACTTGGCCACCACCGGTTTGGGTTGGTGGGATTGTACATCTTCACTCAGCAGCCACTGGACAAGCTTCTGCACTGAACTACATGGAAGTTCTTCTGTGCTGAGCTTCAAAAGAAGTTTGTTTTTTTTCCTATCCTTGTAGATCATTGGGCACCTTGAAGAACAGTAACATAGAAAGGATGACCTTCGCCACCACCGGATCTCCCATTTTCATCCACTTGTCCTCCCTCGGATGGATGTGCTTTCCAATGCAACTCATAATTTGAAAAATTGTACGTTCCGGGTGCAAATATGCACACTTTCAGAGGAACTTTAACAGAACTGTCAAGTTTGAGATCAACTGGAGCAGAACTCAATGAACACCACACAAATGGTGGAATGCTTTCTGATGATCGTGTCTGAGAATGTGTCCCTTTGGTACTAGAGATGGCCCTTATGCCATTTTCCAGTGATACATCATACCATCCACCCTGACCACTGGCAGAATCATGCGAATGGTCAATTTGTTTTTTCTCTGGCATACAATCAAAAGTGACCACTCTCACGGAGATGTCATCTTCCGCAGAATTATGAATCACCAACTGGATGTTAGCCTCACAGTAAGACTTCGAGAAATCATGAATAATTGACGGAATAGCCCTGCAGCAAAATGTGCCCGATCTTCATACGTGGAAGCTCTCAAAATCTGGTTCTTATTCCAGTAGGTCAGCTTACAATGCTTTTTTCTTCGGCTCAACCTGCTTTGAGCCTTGGAAGAGAATTTGGAAAAGCTGGGCACCGCTGCGTTGCAAGTTCTTTTTGTGGTTAGCTGTCCAAAATCTCTTTTTGTGGTTAGCTGTCCAAAATCGTTGTTGGACAGCCGACCGCCTTGCCAAACATGGGCTACCCCATCCTCCTGCCTGCCCTTTTTGTGATCAAGAGGAGGAAACTATTCAACATGTGTTGATCTCCTGTGTGTTTGCTCGGCAAGTGTGGACTCTCATTTTGCAGAGATTGGGAATGCTTGCGATGGCGCCTCAATCTTCAGTGACCAATTTCTCAAGCTGGTGGGATCAAACCGTCAAAGGAGTGCCTAAACCTTTCAGGAAGGGTCTTAATTCTTTGTTCATTCTTGTTGCTTGGGAGTTATGGAAACACCGGAATGATTGCGTTTTCAATGCAGCTAGACCGGCTGCCCCTAGGTTGCTGCACACAATTGACATTGAGAGTAGCCTGTGGCGTTCTGCCAACACGGCGGCAACTGCTTCCGCCATGCCACAGCCGCTCCCTTCCACCCACCGCCGCTCCCCTTCTCTCCCACCAGCTCCTAGCCCCCACGCTGGCACTGCTCAGGCCTCCCACGCCACTGCCCCTTCTCCGGTTCAGCCTCTTCCCCCCTTTTCCCTAATCTGCCATTCTTCTTCTCTCCCTTCTCACTTCTTGTTCTCACTCCTCAGATCTGATGCTAAATGGATTTGAGGGCAGAGGAGGTTGGAGAGGGAAGGAAGACCTGGAGGAATAAAAGGAGATGAGCTGCAGTAGAGTTTGGAGGAGCAAGGAGGAAGACGAGCTTCATGGGATGAGATAAGAGAGGAGCTGCACTGCTGCAGGCTGCAGTCTTTGTGTTGATTTTCTTTTGTCTTTATTTTAATGATCCAATCCAAAGATCTTATGTGCTCATCAGTTTGCAAGCCGAGTCAGGCTTGGCTCGTTGTCTTGGCCGAGCTGAAAACCAAGCTCGGCTCGAGCTCGGTCGAGCCTCGAGCCGGCTCGGCTCGGCTCGTGAGCCAGCCTGACGCGAGGGCCTCGCTATTTGTTGATCCGTTGATCTGTAGCACCCATTTCTATTTGGCTATTTGTTGATCTGTAGCATGTAGTCATGACTATACATCTTCTGTTATTGGTTTTCTTTTAGTAATATCATTTGACGTGTAGTCTTTTAGTGATAGTAACACTAACATGACATGCATTGTTCATATAACTGTCGAGCCTAACGAGCTAGCTCAAGCTCGGCTCGTTAGCCAAGCAAGCCACACATTAGGCTCGGGCTTGGCTCACTGTTGCATCGAGCCGAGCCGAGCCGAGAGCCTCGAGCTTAAATTCCACCCCTAGCTGCAACCAAGAGTTTGATCCTTTGTTGACAAGGAGTGATATTTTGTGCATGAGACTTAATAACCTTGCTCGAGTAAGGTGTTGAAACAACCCAAAAATTCAAAATGAATTTTTATTTGGAGTTTACTCAAATTCTGGGTTCAAATTCGAATTTGAAATTTGAATTTTGGCTTTTGTTTTGGTTTTCGGTTTTGGGCCAAATCCTTTGGGCCGTTCCGGCCCGTTCTCCTTTCCCCCCTGGCCCATTGGCCTCCGGCCAGCCACTGCTGGCCGCGGCGCCGTCCCCGCCCTCCTCCGGCCCGGCCTTGGCCTTGACTGCGCCGCCTCGCGCCACTGCGGCACCTTGCTCAGCGCCGCATCTTTGCACCGCCGCCTGCTGCCCCACCTTCCACCGTCGCCAGCATACGCCGCCCCGCCACTCCGCCGCCGCCTCGCCTCACTGCTCGGTAGCGAGCGAAGCTCGCCCCTGCGCTTATAAAGGCCGCGGCGACCCCATTCCCTCCCGCACCTCCCCTTCGCCTCACCGGTGAGCCCCTCCTCCTCCCCACGTCCGTGGCCGCGCTGAGCCTCGCTGCAGCCTACCGCCGCCATAAATCCTAGCCCCGCCTCCCCGTCCTCCCGCGTGGGCGGCCACGACCTCGCTGCCGCGTCGCCTGGGCCGTGCAGCCCAATAAGCCCACGGCCACAGTGCTTTTTTTTTTCTATTTTTCGGATTTTAAATCAATTATTAAATCCGAAAAATCGTTTTAAATCCAGAAAAATCCCCAGAAATTCCCGAAAAATTCCGTGAACCCCAAAAACCCACCAAATACACTACCCGAACCGTTTCGATCCCCTGAGTCCAAAAATGCTCTCCGTTCCTCAATCCGGAGTCTCCAAAATTCCAAAATACCCATTTCGCCCTCGTTCTCTCTCTCGGCTCGGTTCCGGTTTTCGTTTCCAGTTTTCGTTCCGTTTCTTTTCCGTTTTTCGCTTATTTATTGCTGTTCGTCCTTTTCGCGCTAGATCCGGACGCTGGACAATTTCAAGAGCAGGAGCAGTACCTGGAGCAGGAGCCGGACCCACGTGGAGCAGAGTACGACTACACCGACTCCGAGCTAGGAACCCCTCCGCCTCGCAAGGCAAGCCATACTCTATTGATCATTTTGAACCCAATATTGTCTAAAATAATTAGCAGTTATTTTCTACCGCATTATTTCCGAACTATATGTTGAAATATCACAAAGCTGGTATGTTTGAATGACATGATAGCTAGTTAATGCCAAAAAAGCTCATGAAACTTCCTTGAAAAATATTGAATCCTAATAATCCCTTGTAACCCTAAGAAAATACTATTGTCAGTATTCGGCTAGATACTACTACTATAATTATTCACCGTTTTTATGAAAACATGAAATGTTGATGGTATGTTGGTTTGGAATGTTTATGAAACGTTGCGGTCTGGGGGACAGTATTGGGCTAATCACCGCGTGGGTGTTAGTTTGATCCCGGCCGAGGACTATTACCAAGGTATGAATGGATGGTGGTATGTTGGATACCAGGGAATGTGGAACGTAATGGTTTGGTCTGTAACAAGATAAGGACTTACAACCTTGGGCAAAGTAAATAAGTTAAGGAATCGTTCAACCACAGGTTGGGTCGGTCAACTTCTTTGGCTTGACTCAACATAGCTCGGTACATTGTACTTTCCCCGGAATACCTATAGGAGCAGGGTTACCTTCCCGGTTTGGGAGATGGTCCGCGATTACAAGGGGTGGAACGGAAATGTGCACGAGAAAAGTGTGGCATTACGGGTTCACAACGGTAGGTGTCCACAGTAAGCGGGATCGCGAACTCCACTCTGGCCAGTGGGGACCCCGGGTTATTGTGGACCAAAACTCTACCGGATAGGGGCTAAAGGGGAAAGATTCAACGAAAAGCTATGATAACCTCGATCCGGCCGCATGCATAAAAGTTGCATGTTAATCGCGTGGCATTAATGATCGTGGAATCTTGTGGGTAAAGCTGAACACCTCTGCAGAGTGAATCAAATGGTATTCGAATACGCCGTGCTTCCGGTAAATGAAGCTGAGTTAAAATGGGGTGACTCCTGAACCTAAGCTCAAGTAGTTTTTGATTAACAAGTATGGAAGTGGATAACTTTGGAACCCCCCCTTATTCATATTATTATTATGATTTGTGTTTTAAATGAAATGTCAACTATTATGAAAACTTGCATACACCAATTAAGACATACATCTATCTCTTGTTATCCTTTGCATGTGGTATTTAGGTTCACTGTGTGGCTTGTTGAGTACGTTGTAGTACTCACTCTTGCTTAATTAACCCAATTTAGAGTATCAAGATGCTGGTGATTTCCAAGAGATCGTGGATAACGATGAAGTGTGGTTCTAAGTCTCAGTCTCCGCTCAACTCGCCTGTGGTTTTTCTTTTGTGCTGGTTCTCTTTTGTGATGTAATTTATATCCTGAAGCTCGCCGCTTCCTTTGAAAACTCTGGCCGTTAGGCCCTATGTGATGTAGAAACAGTTGTATCGTTCTTTTGCGGGTAATGTACGACTTGGTTTCCGGTGACTAAACTTCCTGGGTAGTCATTTCGGAATTTAAACGCACCCCTGAAAAGGCGGTCCGTCACAAGTGGTATCAGAGCCTAGGTTGACCGTAGATTGAGACCTAGATTGGCTTAAGGATCTTTTACAGAAAATTAATTAAACTTATAAACAAAATGAGTTATGAAAAATATAAGTATTATTGTTGTCCTCTTCTACCTCTTTCTATCTCAACCCTCTTAGAATTCTTATTTCCGGTTTTGTTTTAATATTTCCCATTTTCTTAACTTACTTCAAATTTCGCGTTGATCGCAGATGGTACACCGTGTTTATCCGGACCCGACTGTATTCGGAGGATGGGTCAGTTTGCTATGGAGGATGATGCAACAAGTTGGAGCGGACGAACGCCATCGCCCCGAGTTCCACACAGAAGAGGTGCTCAGGGAAGGTTTTCGCTGTCGATGGAGGGCATGGGTCGATCTGCAGCCCTTGCCACTCCGCCTTGATGGCCCTCATCGGTTTGAGGGAGGACGCCTCCATGAGCCGGCCGCAATCCAAGATGCCGCCAGGCAAGCAGTTCACCACCTTCGGCGCCACTTCAATGAAGAATTCGAGAACAGTGAGTTCCAGCTGATTCCCCAGCGGTGGGATGACCCCTACGGACTTACTATCTCCTTTCCGGATGAAGAAGAAGACCCGAGGATACAAGAGACTTCGGACTACGTGTTGATGATGGAGCGCCAGTACTCCCGTGCGCTTCAAGAGAATAGGGAGCAACATCAACACTTGCATCAGGTATGGGACCTGATAGATCAGTAGCAAGACGAGATAATTCAACTCCAAGAACAGGTGCATCAGCTGATGAATCAGATCATGGAAATCGAACTTGTGCAGCAACCGGTCGTGCCCCCGGCAGAGGAACCTTCAGTGGATGGACCCTCCATGGTGATCGACGAGCCTCCGCCGCCTTCAGATATAGATATGAATGATGAGGAGGACCCCCAGGAGTTGTACTTCTATGGTCCCAACCAGGGATGGACTCCTTAGAAGATCGTCTCGTTAATGTTTAGTAGTCGTGCGTCCAGCAGTCGTTAATTTAGCAATGTAACCCCATGTATTAGAACCTTTTGGTATTGTAATGTAGATTGCACCGAACCTTAAATGGTTTTGTGTACGATCTATGGTATGAACGAAGTGTTATGTTTCCTATCCTTCTAATTTGTTTTGTATTTATTATCTAAACTAATCCTACCTAACTCAAAGAAATCTCCCCCTTTCTCATCTAAGCCCTCATCTGTTCATTACCCCTGCCTAACTCTAAACTCTTACTTACCTTCCACTTCCCTTAAAACCCTGCTGCAGATCGAAAGGAGGTTGAATACAACCAAGTCAACCATGGTGAGACCCAACTTGCGGAATAACACCAGCGAGGAAGGCAACTCAAATGCAGAACAGGCCAGCCTGGCTCAAGTTTTAGCTATGATGGAAAGAAACAGATATGAGGCTGAAAGGCACCAAACTCAGCTAATGGAAAGGGTCTTAGAGACACTAGCAGCAAGGCCTCAAGGACACCCTCAGGGCCACCCCAATGGACAAGAAGGTAACATTGGAGGGACGAAATGGTCGGATTTCCAGAAGGCCCGACCTCCTATCTTCGCAACACCAACAGAACCGTTAGCGGCTGATGACTGGATCCGTGATATAAAAAGGAAACTGGACACCATCCAGTGCACGGATAAGGAACAAGTACTATTTGCATCACACCAACTCCAAGGTCCAGCAGCGGCCTGGTGGTTGAATTTTCAAGCCACCAGGAATGAACAAGACACCACCTGGCAAGAGTTCGAGGAAGCTTTTCGCAAAGCTCACATCCCTGCAGGACTAATGGCCTCGAAAAGGAGAGAATTCCTAGCCCTCCGACAGGGAGGAAGAACTGTTATGGAGTACCTTCAACAATTCAACCAACTGGCCCGCTATGCACCCAATGAAGTGGATACCGAGGCCAAGAAGATGGAAAGATTTTCTGAAGGATTACAAAAGAACCTAAAATTCCATATCGCAGCCCTAGAATTTAGGGACCTGTCAACAATGGTCGACAAGCTAATGATGATAGAAGAAGCTAGGAATGACTTGGAAGACACCCGGAAAAGGAGAGCTCAGCAGATAAGGTTTCAGGTCCCCAACCAACCCAGAGGAAGAGCTCCAGCTCCTATACCCGGTTTCCCTTCTAAAAGACAAGCAGTAGGAGGATTCCGACCCGTTCCTGCTCAAAGCCAGCCTGGAGTAGTAAAATGCTTCAAGTGTGGCGGAAATCATTACTCCAATAACTGCACCAAGAGGACTACGGGTTGTTATCACTGTGGTCAGGAGGGACACTTCAAACAGAACTGCCTGAGAAAGACCAGCCAGCTGAGGTGGCCAAATCACAGGTGTCAGCAGCTTCGGTAAACCGTCAACCAGCAACCTACCTGTCATGGCTAGCTTTTCAATGTGTGGGCTTGTGGGTAGAAAGGTCATTTCACAAGTCGTTTTTTTTCCCACCCACCTCCTCTCTTTCTCCTCCCCACTCATTTCTCTCTCTCTCACACTCCACCCGGTTCCCCACCCCCCACCCACCCGACGCCCCTCTCTTCACCTGGGCGACGCCGCCGGCCCCTTTCCTCCCCACGCCGGCCACCTTTCCTCCCCTGCTGGCGCCCGGCGCCACCTCCCTGCGCCCTCCTGCCCCTGCTCCCGGCCGGCCCTGCGCCCGGCGCCACCTCCTGCGACCCAGCCGCCTCCACCACCGCCGCCTCCTCCACGCCGGCGACCCCCTTCCTCGGTAAAGCGGCAGACTCCTCCTCTCTCTCTCTCTCTCTCTCTCGAGCCCAGTAGACCATAGCTCCCATGGTTGGGGTTTGGGTGTATTTGGGGATTTTATCCCAATTTTTGTGCTTGTGGGATGATGGATGTGTAGGGATGTGTGATTAATAGTGGTGGGTGTTAGTATGGATTGCTAGTTGGGATGTTAGTATGATTTGGAGACTTCCCCAATTCATGTTTGTGTATTCTTAATTAGGCATGGAGTATGGGTTTGGGTGTATGCCAAGTGTTTGTTGAAATGCCCATGGAGGAAATTGTTGATTGAGCGTCCTTGTGGAGCTTGGAGTGTGCATAAATCCTTGTTATGGATGTGTGCCTCATTAATCTCCTTCTAGAGGTTTTGGGCCATGTAGGTAATAGATGATCGAGTTGTATGTTTGTGATTACTGAAGAATGGAATGCTACTAGGCTTCATTGAATAACCTGCGAATTGCTGGAGTTGAGCATAATGCCGATGCTATCGAGGGTTAGATACGTGTAGATGGTCCTTGGTTACCTGGTTCGTAATGCACGTGCGTTAGTATACTCTAATGATGGCTAATGTTCCCATGCTCGTGATAGTGTGTGCATCAAGGTCATTAGGTTACATTATACACGTGTTAGTGTATGTGCTCTAATTTGGTATGAGCTACTGTGTTAGGGCTATGTGGTTGTGCGGGTAATTTTGTTTTAGCTCGGTCCTGCCCTCTATTTGGCGTCGCCCTGGGTTTAGCTTGGGTTGGAGTGGAAGTGGGCACTTCAAATACATTGTTGTCTATTCGTGTGCAGTGTTAAAATTCACTTTCTTTTGGGTTGGTGAATGCTCGCATAATTTCAAAGCTTTTATGAGTCCTTAATTGTCATTTCATTTCATATGCATAGCATGCATCTCATGTCATATATATGTGTCGTAGAGAGCGATCACGCGGAGGGTGACGTGGGTCGTGGTCGAGGGTGATCGCGGTGAGCGGAGTTGTTGTTGAGGATCCGTGAGAAGCTTCAGCAAGCACCTAAGCATGTTCAACCCTTTAAATATGTTTATTTTGGTGAATAAAATGCTTATTGAATGATTAGGTTTTTGCATTAGGAGTCAATGGTGGTAAGGGTAATAGAACCTAATTGCTGCACACTCACTCCTTGACACTTGTTGAACCTTTCCTTTGGAGCTAGCTTATGGGTAAATACCATGTGTCCATGCTTAGTTTGCTTAGAGGTCGGGTTTGGGCCAAGTGGTGGACGGTTCCATCACTTGAGAGTACTCAATACTACACATGTGAACTATATTGGAAATGGGTTCAGTCATGTCACTTGGAGGTAAATATTAATAAATGGCGACCGGGCGGGAGAGTGGGATCAATTGGGTATGGAGACTCAATTGGCGTAGTCCCGCCTGTGTCAATTAAGGACCGATCCGTCTGTGTGCCATGTTGATCGAGCACCATTAGGTTGATCGCATGCCTGATTATGGAGGGTAAGCCACTCTTTCATCACATGCCGTTCGATGGATCATGCCCTCATGCGGTTGGACGTGGTTGAGGGCGAGGCTTAGGCCGACCCTCGAGGGCCAAGCCGGGCTTGGGTCGCTCGAGGGGGTGCTAGGTGCTCGGACCGCATGAAGATGGTTCAACGAATGGGTATGGATGGGAGGGGGGTTGACATGAGGTACTTTGTGGCACATGTCGTGCGATCAATGCTTCCTGCGCAGGGTTAATCAAGCGATTCGAATTGCCGCGCTCTCGGATATGAGCACGCTCGCGTCATCCGACACTCAACGTAGTAATAACTTAAATTCCTGGCTCGTCGTTGTACTTGAGCTTTAAGATGGTTGTAAATGCTTTGCTTTAGTGTTGTTACCTTTCAATTTCATGTTAGAAGTAGGTGCGGTCTATAACTGCTTTAAATTTGTCATCGGTTTAGCTGTCATACTCATACTACAAATGTTAATGCTTTTCCGCACTATTACCTTCAGCTTTATTCCTTTCTGTACCCAAATGCATACCCCTTTGGAGTCGGTCGTATATGGACCACGGGTAAGTCTTGCGAGTACCTTCGTACTCATGCTTCTGCTTTGTGGTTTTCAGGTGAGGATCAGGAGGGCTGCGAGTTCTGTCCCTACTGCCTCTCGGTGCCCGGGCGGGACACCGAGTAGAGGTTACTGCGATGTCACTCACGCCCGGAAGTGTTCAGGGGCAGAACACTTCCGGAGATGCCGTATTTTGCTAATATGTTGGTTAACTCGCTTTTGTTGTGTAGCTAGCTTTATATTCCCTGTTCTGTAAGATCTGAAGACTTGGTATTCCTCTTGTCGATCGTTGTTGTGTGTGATGTCCTTATCATGCTTGGTTGTTGCTTTTATCCTTTCCATATTATCATGCTATATCAACTGCTTTTCTTGTCTGCTGAGTGGATGTCCTAGAATCTAGGGAGGTCATGCCGGATTTTCGAATTTTTTTGTGCTATCTTGGTTTAGGTTGCATCTTCTTAAGTATCTAGCATGCTAGTTGAGTTGTTTTAGTTGTGTGGTTGTCGGGTTTGTCTTTGTGCTTTGGTTTAGTCTTGTTGTGCTTCCGCGTTGCGTGTTCGGTTGTGGGGTTTGAGTTCGTTGTCCCCTTTATGCAAATTGAATTGATGTGGCAGTGGAAACCGGTATGCGGGGCGATCCTGGGCGAGTTCGGGTCGCATACCGGGGGAATACCGGGGCTGTGGTCGAGTTATTTGAATGGTTCCACTGTTATCTCCTTTGGGCTTGGATGCTAGCATCGTGAGCGCCATCGGCGAATCGTGCTAGCCTCCCAATCCAATGAGGTTAACGGGGCGTTCCAATAGCTCGAGGACAGTCTGGGCGGCTCCTCACAAGGCTGGTATCAGAGCAAGGTGCATAAAGACGAACTCTAAACTTGACAACCACTTAGGTGATTGATTGTGGTTTACTAGCCTTCTAGTAGAAATTAACGCTATATTACCCGCCCTATGTTTATAATTCGGTTGCGTGGGTTGAATAATGAGTGTGGGAGAAGCGATCACGTTGGAATCGTGCATTTCATGTCATACCATGCATGCATATGCCTTGCCATGTCATTTTGCATCTTGATCTATGCTTTTATGTATGTTAGATTGTGCTACTCATGTCGGCTCATGTTTAAATTAGAATTTTGGCCGAGTGTAAGAGCTTATTCCTTCCTTGTGGTGTCTAACTCGTGTCGTCTACTTTTGGTTGACGACAGAATGAGGACCCACGGGGATATGGGAGGTGATGAGGGTGCGGGGCGATCGCAGCCTCACGATGGCGATCCGCCTCCTCCTCCCAACCTTTTGGATGTCTTTCTTGAGGTCGGAACAAAATCAGCAGACAACCAACCGAATTCTGGAAATGCTTGTCCAGAATCAAGCTCCTCGAGGTGGCCGTGATGGGCGAGACCGCCCCAATGGCTATCTGGATTTCTTGCATACACAGCCACCCACCTTCTCTCGCGCCAGCGAGCCACTTGAGGCTGATGATTGGTTGCGCACAATTGAGCAGAAGTTTGCTCTCATCCGCTGCGAAGATCATGAAAAGGCACTCTTTGCTGCTCAACAGCTCCAGGGCCCTGCTGGTGCTTGGTGGGCTAATTTCCTGGTCATGCAGCCCGCCGGTCACCAGGTGACTTGGGCGGAGTTCCGTGAGGCCTTTCGGGCGTATCACATCCCGAAGGGGCTCATGGACATTAAGAGGCAGGAGTTCCTCTCTCTCAAGCAGTGGAACAAGTCTGTGATGGACTATTCCCGAGAGTTCAACTATTTGGCCCAATATGCGCCAGAAGAAGTGAACAATGATCAGAAGAAGCGGGGCGCTTCATGGGTGAAATTTGTCGGCAAAGATGCAAGACAAGCTCTCTGTGTGTGATTTCCCAGACTTCAATAACTTGGTGAGTCGGGCGATCACTGTTGAGCATAAGATGAAGAATCACCAAGAAGAGAAGAAACGGAAGAGGACGACACCTTTTCCACCGTGGCGGCCGATTCGCGGCGTGCTGATCGCCTTTCCTCTACCGAGGGCACCTGCTCCTACACTTCCACTACCGGTGGGATGCCCGTCCTGCTCCCGTTGCTGCTCCCGGCCTCCACCGCCACCGCCGGAGTGAGCGAGGGCAAGTTCAGTTCCGGCCCGTGCTACAAGCGTGGGCGCGCGGGACACTTCATCGAGATTGCCCTTTTCCAAGCGGGCAACAACTCACGATGCTCCAAGGCCTCAGGGCGCACCGCCTCCACGTCCCTACGGGAAGGCACCTCAAGCGCCGAAGCATGGCCGGGTCCACTACACCGACGCCGAGGCGATTCCAGAGGGCGACCATGTGTTGACTGGTATGTTGTGCATTGATGGGCATGCTGCTAGAGTTCTGTTCGATTCAGGGGCTTCTCATTCGTTTATTCGCAAGGATTTTGCTATGCATCATCAAATGAGAGTGAGTTGCAGCAACACCCCCTTCCTCATTGAAGCACCGGGTTCAAAGATTGTGGCTAATCAAGTAGTCCAAGAAGCAACTGTTCTGATCCAAGGGGTTCCATTCCTTGTCAACTTGTTACTCCTTGACCTTCGTGGGATAGATGTTATCTTGGGCATGAATTGGCTAACCCGACAGCAGGCCATTCTGTATTGTTCTCGTCGCTCCATCTCGCTCAAGGGGCCGAAGGGCGACCAGTTGACTCTACTTCTCGATGGTGGCAATGCCACTCTTTGCTCCTTGAATGGTGCTGAAATTGAGGAGTTAGAGTCCATTCCCGTGGTTTCGGAGTACCCGGATGTGTTCCCCACGGAACTGCCGGGGATGCCGCCTGATCGCGACATTGAGTTCGTGGTTGAACTCCAACCCGGGACTGCTCCCGTGTCCAAGCGGCCATATAGGATGCCGCCAAATGAATTGGCGGAATTGAAGAAGCAGTTAAAGGAACTGATGGACAAGGGGTTCATTCGCCCAAGCTCCTCACCTTGGGGCTGCTCGGCTCTCTTCGTGACTAAGAAGGACGGTTCTCTTCGTCTATGTGTGGATTATCGTCCTTTGAATGCAGTTACTATCAAGAACAAATACCCTCTGCCGCGGATTGATATCCTGTTCGATCAGCTTTGTCGGTGCACGGTATTCTCCAAGATTGACACGAGGCTCGGTACCATCAGATTAAGATCCGGGCTGAGGATATTCCGAAGACAGCCTTCTCCACTCGGTATGGGCTGTACGAGTACACCGTCATGTCGTTCGGGTTGACGAATGCACCGGCATACTTCATGTACATGATGAATTCCATCTTCATGGAAGAGCTTGATTCCTTTGTGGTCATCTTCATTGATGACATCCTTATCTATTCGGCGAATGAAGAAGACCATGCCAAGCATCTTCACATTGTTCTCAGGAGGCTTCGAGAACATCGCCTTTATGCCAAGTTCAGCAAGTGCGAATTTTGGCTGAAGGAGGTATCGTTCTTGGGGCACGTCCTCTCCGAGCAAGGTGTCGCTGTCGACCCAAGCAAAGTACAGGACGTGCTCAAATGGGAACAGCCCAAGTCTGTCACCGAGATCCGCAGTTTCCTTGGGCTGGCTGGCTATTATCGCCGTTTCATTCAGGACTTCTCCAAGATAGCCAAGCCTATGACGGAGTTACTGAAGAAGGGCAACGAGTTCAAGTGGTCTGTGGGCTGTGAGCAGGCATTTCAGACTCTGAAGCAGCGCCTCACTACAGCTCCAGTCCTCACCCAGCCCAATATTCACGAGCCGTTCGACGTCTACTGCGATGCATCTGGCATCGGACTTGGCTGTGTGCTTATGCAGGACAGCCGAGTTGTCGCTTATGCGTCTCGGCAGCTAAAATGTCATGAAGAGCACTACCCCACCCATGATTTGGAGCTTGCAGCAGTGGTCCATGCATTGAAGATTTGGCGCCATTATCTCTTGGGGAACAAGTGCAATGTCTACACCGATCACAAAAGCCTCAAGTACATCTTCACGCAGGCAGACCTGAATATGAGGCAAAGACGGTGGCTTGAATTGATAAAGGACTACAATTTGGAAGTCCATTACCACCCTGGGAAGGCCAATGTGGTGGCTGACGCATTGAGCCGCAAGGTACAATGCCATTGCCTTGCTCTTCCACCACGGAGTGCCACCCTTTGTGCTGAGTTCCAGAAGCTCAACCTGGAAATGATAGAAGAAGGGACCTTGTCTAACGTGGAATTGAAGTCCACATTGCTTGATCAGATTCGGGAGGCACAAGGCGGAGATGCGGGTGTTACCTGCATTCGCAATAACTTGGGTTCTGGTCAGGCTCCTGGTTTTCGCCTGGATGAGCAAGGAACCTTGTGGTTCGGCCAGCGCATAGTTGTCCCGGATACTCAAGAGTTGAAGCGGGCGATACTTGATGAAGCCCACAACTCTTTACTCACAATCCATCCGGGTAGCAATAAGATGTACCAAGACTTGAAACGGCAGTTTTGGTGGACCCGCATGAAGCACGAGATTGCTCGTTATGTGTCCGAATGCGATGTTTGCAAAAGGGTGAAAGCGGAACATCTCAAGCCAGCTGGCACTCTTCAGCCATTGCCCGTCCCAAACTGGAAATGGGAGGATATTAGCATGGATTTCATTACCGGCCTACCCCTGACTTCTTCGGGTCATGATTCCATTTGGGTTATTGTCGACCGGTTGACCAAGTCAGCACATTTTCTAGCCGTTCGCACAGCTTATCAATTCAAGAGGTATGCGGAGTTGTACATCTCTCGGATTGTATGTCTTCATGGAGTACCAAAGCGGATAGTTTCGCATCGAGGCTCTCGCTTGTTTCTCGGTTCTGGAAAAGCTTGCATGAAGCGTTGGGCACTAAGTTACTTCACAGCTCAGCATATCACCCACAAACTGACGGCCAAACTGAGAGGGTCAATCAGATACTTGAGGATATGTTGAGATCTTGTGTTCTATCTTATGGGAAGAAATGGGATGAGTGTCTCCCGTATGCTGAGTTTGCCTACAACAACAGCTACCAAACCAGCATCCAGATGTCCCCATTCGAAGCACTCTATGGTCGTAGCTGTCGGGCGCCTCTCAATTGGTCTGAGAGCGGGGAACGTTCGTTCCTTGGGCCTGAACTAGTCATGGAGGCAGAAGGTAAGGTGAAAACCATCCAAGAGAATCTGAGGGTAGCTCAATCGCGACAGAAGAGCTATGCTGATCACCGTAGGAGACCTCTCTTCTTTGACATTGGCGACTTTGTCTATTTGAAGGTATCTCCTCTCCGGGGCACCCGTCGTTTTGGAGTTAAAGGAAAATTGGCACCTCGCTACATAGGTCCATTCCGGATCCTTGGAAGGCGTGGTCAGGTGGCATATCAGTTGGAGCTCCCTCCCTCACTCGAGACAGTCCACAATGTCTTCCATGTCTCACAATTGAAGAAGTGCCTCCGTACTCCCTTTGAATCTCTGGAGGTGGATGAACTCGGGTTCAAATTTGAACCCGATCTATCCTACAAAGAGCGTCCTATTCGGGTTTTAGATGAAGCCGAACGCAGGACTCAGAGGAAGGCTCTCAAGTTCTATAAGATTCAAGGAGCAATCACATCAAGATGAAGCCACTTGGGAGCGGGAGGATCATTTGAAAAGTGAATATCCCGAATTCTTCCAAAATATGTAAGTACTTCAACCCCATTCCTTCACGGTTTTGTCCGTGTAAAGTTCCTTTCCAACTATGTACTTGTTTTGAATCTCGGGGCGAGATTCCCCTAAGGGGGGAGGATTTGTCATGGCTAGCTTTTCAATGTGTGGGCTTGTGGGTAGAAAGGTCATTTCACAAGTCGTTTTTTTTCCCACCCACCTCCTCTCTTTCTCCTCCCCACTCATTTCTCTCTCTCTCACACTCCACCCGGTTCCCCACCCCCCACCCACCCGACGCCCCTCTCTTCACCTGGGCGACGCCGCCGGCCCCTTTCCTCCCCACGCCGGCCACCTTTCCTCTGGCTGGCGCCGGCGCCACCTCCTCGCGCCTCCTCGCTTTGCTCCCGGCCGGCCTGCCTCGGCGCCACCTCTGCGACCCGGTGCCCGCCTCCACCGGCCGCCGCCTCCCCTCCACGCCGGCGACCCCCTTCCTCGGTAAAGCGGCACTCCTCCTCTCTCTCTCTCTCTCTCTCTAGCCCAGTAAGCCATAGCTCCCATGGTTGGGGTTTGGGTGTATTTGGGGATTTTGTCCCAATTTTTGTGCTTGTGGGATGATGGATGTGTAGGGATGTGTGATTAATAGTGGTGGGTGTTAGTATGGATTGCTAGTTGGGATGTTAGTATGATTTGGAGACTTCCCCAATTCATGTTTGTGTATTCTTAATTAGGCATGGAGTATGGGTTTGGGTGTATGCCAAGTGTTTGTTGAAATGCCCATGGAGGAAATTGTTGATTGAGCGTCCTTGTGGAGCTTGGAGTGTGCATAAATCCTTGTTATGGATGTGTGCCTCATTAATCTCCTTCTAGAGGTTTTGGGCCATGTAGGTAATAGATGATCGAGTTGTATGTTTGTGATTACTGAAGAATGGAATGCTACTAGGCTTCATTGAATAACCTGCGAATTGCTGGAGTTGAGCATAATGCCAGCGATGCTATCAGGGTTAGATACGTGTAGATGGTCCTTGGTTACCGGTTCGTAATGCCTGTGCGTTAGTATACTCTAATGATGGCTAATGTTCCCATGCTCGTGATAGTGTGTGCATCAAGGTCATTAGGTTACATTATACACGTGTTAGTGTATGTGCTCTAATTTGGTATGAGCTACTGTGTTAGGGCTATGTGGTTGTGCGGGTAATTTTGTTTTAGCTCGGTCCTGCCCTCTATTTGGCGTCGCCCTGGGTTTAGCTTGGGTTGGAGTGGAAGTGGGCACTTCAAATACATTGTTGTCTATTCGTGTGCAGTGTTAAAATTCACTTTCTTTTGGGTTGGTGAATGCTCGCATAATTTCAAAGCTTTTATGAGTCCTTAATTGTCATTTCATTTCATATGCATAGCATGCATCTCATGTCATATATATGTCGTGTAGAGAGCGATCACGCGGAGGGTGACGTGGCTGTGGTCGAGGGTGATCGCGGTGAGCGAGTTGTTGTTGAGGATCCGTAAGCTTCAGCAAGCACCTAAGCATGTTCAACCCTTTAAATATGTTTATTTTGGTGAATAAAATGCTTATTGAATGATTAGGTTTTTGCATTAGGAGTCAATGGTGGTAAGGGTAATAGAACCTAATTGCTGCACACTCACTCCTTGACACTTGTTGAACCTTTCCTTTGGAGCTAGCTTATGGGTAAATACCATGTGTCCATGCTTAGTTTGCTTAGAGGTCGGGTTTGGGCCAAGTGGTGGACGGTTCCATCACTTGAGAGTACTCAATACTACACATGTGAACTATATTGGAAATGGGTTCAGTCATGTCACTTGGAGGTAAATATTAATAAATGGCGACCGGGCGGGAGAGTGGGATCAATTGGGTATGGAGACTCAATTGGCGTAGTCCCGCCTGTGTCAATTAAGGACCGATCCGTCTGCAGGTGCCATGTTGATCGAGCACCATTAGGTTGATCGCATGCCTGATTATGGAGGGTAAGCCACTCTTTCATCACATGCCGTTCGATGGATCATGCCCTCATGCGGTTGGACGTGGTTGAGGGCGAGGCTTAGGCCGACCCTCGAGGGCCAAGCCGGGCTTGGGTCGCTCGAGGGGGTGCTAGGTGCTCGGACCGCATGAAGATGGTTCAACGAATGGGTATGGATGGGAGGGGGGTTGACATGAGGTACTTTGTGGCACATGTCGTGCGATCAATGCTTCCCTGCAGGGTTAATCAAGCGATTCGAATTGCCGCGCTCTCGGATATGAGCACGCTCGCGTCATCCGACACTCAACGTAGTAATAACTTAAATTCCTGGCTCGTCGTTGTACTTGAGCTTTAAGATGGTTGTAAATGCTTTGCTTTAGTGTTGTTACCTTTCAATTTCATGTTAGAAGTAGGTGCGGTCTATAACTGCTTTAAATTTGTCATCGGTTTAGCTGTCATACTCATACTACAAATGTTAATGCTTTTCCGCACTATTACCTTCAGCTTTATTCCTTTCTGTACCCAAATGCATACCCCTTTGGAGTCGGTCGTATATGGACCACGGGTAAGTCTTGCGAGTACCTTCGTACTCATGCTTCTGCTTTGTGGTTTTCAGGTGAGGATCAGGAGGGTCGCGAAGTTCTGTCCCTATCGCCTCTCGGTGCCGGGCGGGACACCGAGTAGAGGTTATCGCGATGTCACTCACGCCCGGAAGTGTTCAAAGGCGTAACACTTCCGAGATGCCGTATTTTGCTAATATGTTGGTTAACTTCGCTTTTGTTGTGTAGCTAGCTTTATATTCCTGCTCGTAAGATCTCAAGACTTGGTATTCCTCTTGTCGATCGTTGTTGTGTGTGATGTCCTTATCATGCTTGGTTGTTGCTTTTATCCTTTCCATATTATCATGCTATATCAATCGCTTTTCTTGTCTCACGAGTGGATGTCCTAGAATCTAGGAAGGTCATGCCGGATTTTCGAATTTTTGTGCTATCTTGGTTTAGGTTGCATCTTCTTAAGTATCTAGCATGCTAGTTGAGTTGTTTTAGTTGTGTGGTTGTCGGGTTTGTCTTTGTGCTTTGGTTTAGTCTTGTTGTGCTTCCGCGTTGCGTGTTCGGTTGTGGGGTTTGAGTTCGTTGTCCCCTTTATGCAAATTGAATTGATGTGGCAGTGGAAACCGGTATGCGGGGCGATCCTGGGCGAGTTCGGGTCGCATACCGGGGGAATACCGGGGCTGTGGTCGAGTTATTTGAATGGTTCCACTGTTATCTCCTTTGGGCTTGGATGCTAGCATCGTGAGCGCCATCGGCGAATCGTGCTAGCCTCCCAATCCAATGAGGTTAACGGGGCGTTCCAATAGCTCGAGGACAGTCTGGGCGGCTCCTCACACTACCGACCGCAACCACAGCAACAGGGGATACTGCAAGGCAGAGCACCCGCCAGAAGCGAAGGGAGCTCCAACCCGAACAACTCCAGAAACTTCCAAGGCAGGATCAACCACATGTCAGCTAAGGATGCTGCAGCCGCCACCGACGTGATTATCAGTAAATTTCAAGTCCAATCTCAGATAGCTTTGGTATTATTTGATCCTGGAGCAACCCACTCTTTTATTTCAATGGCTTTTGCATGCAAGCATAGTTTTCCGTATTTACCGTTACAAAACCCTTGTGCGTTTCAAACGCCGGGCAATAGATTAATGGCTCGATATAAGAGCGAGAAGCTAGAAATAGTACTCCAAGGAGTTAAGATTACAGCTGAGCTGTTGCTATTAGAGATAAACGGACTGGACATCATCCTGGGAATGGATTGGCTGTCCAAACATAAAGCAACATTGGATTGTGAAAAGAAGTTGGTAACAGTTATCAACAATGATGGGCAATGGGTAACCGTAAGGACCAACCCCGATTTAGAAAAAGACAAAAGGAGAAGCCTTCATGCCATAACCCCAACCATAGATCAAGTACCCATTGTTTGAGAATACCCAGATGTTTTCCCAGAAGAATTACCAGGAAAACCCCCAGACAGGAGCATAGAGTTAACCATAGAACTGGCATCAGGAACAGTACCAATCACAAAGCGCCAATACCCAATGTCGGCGATGGAATTAAGAGAATTCAAGAAGCAACTGGACGAATTACTGGAGAAGGAATTTATCCGATTAAGCATATCACCATGGTCCTTTCCAGTCCTATTTGTCCCTAAGAAAGATGGAGGCTTAAGACTCTGCGTGGATTACAGAGCGCTGAACGCCGCAACTATAAAGAATAAGTACCCCTTACCTCGGATTGACGACTTATTCGATCAACTCAAAGGAGCTAAGATTTTCTCAAAAATAGATTTAAGAACCGGATACTATCAGCTGAAAGTCAGAGAGCAGGACAGGGAAAAGACAGCGTTTACCACCCGAGCACGGATCAGATGAGTTCACAGTGGTCCCATTCGGACTCACAAACGCCCCAGCTTATTTTATGAACTTGATGAATAAAGTGTGCATGGACTATCTAGACCGATTCATCGTAGTATTTCTAGATGACATACTGATTTACTCAAAGACAGAAGAAGAGCATCAAGAGCATCTACATCTGATTCTAGAGAGACTCAGGGAACATCAATTATATGCCAAGTTCTCCAAATGTGACTTTTGGATGAGAGAAATTGCGTTTCTAGGACACATCATCACCGAAGAAGGAGTGAAAGTGGACCCAACAAAGGTAGAAGCAGTGATGGAATGGAAGCAACCCACGTCAGTAAAAGAAATCAGAAGTTTCCTAGGATTAGCTGGATATTATCGAAGATTTATTGAAGGATTTTCCAAAATTTCCAAGCCGCTAACCCAGCTTCTCAAAAAGGATAAGCCTTACCGATGGACCGAAGAATGTGAGAAGAGTTTCCAGACTCTGAAGACAAAATTAACCTCAACACCAGTACTCGTACTTCCTGACCCAAGCAGGGAGTTTCAAATTTACTGCGACGCATCAAAACAAGGATTAGGCTGTGTTCTGATGCAAGACGGGAAAGTAATTGCTTATGCTTCTCGACAATTAAGACCACATGAAGAGAATTACCCAACTCACGACATGGAATTAGCTTCAGTGGTGCATGCACTTAAGATCTGGAGGCATTACTTATTGGGAAATCACTGCGAAGTATTCACAGATCACAAAAGCTTGAAGTATGTGTTCACTCAACCGAACCTGAACATCAGACAAAGAAGGTGGTTAGAACTAATCAATGACTTCGACTTAGAGATACAATACCACCCCGGAAAGGCTAACGTGGTAGCAGACGCACTAAGTAGAAAATCTTGCCACCACATAGCCATGACAACAGACATCTCACAACAGCTGCAATTTGAAATGGGACGGCTAAACCTACAGATAGTTGAGAAAGGATTTTTAGCCTCCATTTCAATTCAGTCAGACCTACTCAGTCAAATTAAAACAGCTCAACAAGAAGATGAAGAAATCCAGCGATATCGCAAAGAAGTGAATATAACCGGACCTTCGGAATTCTCAGAAGATGGACAAGGCATATTACGATTCCGTGATCATGTATGTGTTCCCAATAATAAAGATATAAGAGGATTGATTTTGACAGAAGCTCACTCATCTCAACTCACCATACACCCAGGCAGTACGAAGATGTACAATGATTTGAAAAGTGAATATTGGTGGAAAGGCATGAAGAAAGAGATAGCTGAGCGCGTACTGTGTTGTGACGTGTGCCGTAAGGTTAAGATCGATCATCAGAAAACAGCTGGAATGTTACAACCCCTACCGATCCCTGAATGGAAGTGGGATGAAATTGGAATGGACTTTATTACAGGACTACCCAAAGCACAACAAGGATTTGATTCCATATGGGTAATAATTGACAGACTGACTAAAGTAGCACATTTCATACCAGTCAAGCAGACCTATGGCAAGGATAAGCTAGCAGAGCTATACCTGACACAGATAGTCAGATTGCATGGGATTCCCAAAAAGATTGTGTCAGACCGAGGATCCCAATTCACCTCAAAATTCTGGAAAAGTCTACATGAAGCCATGGGGACAGACTTGAACCAAGACAAAGATATCACCCATGCAGTGATGGGACAGACAGAAAGAGTCAACCAAATACTGGAAGATATGTTGAGAGCTTGTGCCCTGACATACGGAGCATCTTGGGTCACTTGTCTACCATTTGCAGAGTTTTCCTACAATAACAGTTATCAGGCCAGTCTACAAATGGCACCATTTGAAGCACTTTATGGAAGAAAGTGCAGAACCCCTTTGAATTGGACTGAAGTGGGAGAAAATCAACTACTAGGACCACAGATTGTGCATGATGCAGAAGCTCATGTAAGGATCATCAGAGAAAACTTGAAGATAGCACAAGGACGACAAAAGAACTATGCAGACATAAGGCGAAAGGATATCAGTTACCAAGTTGGAGATTTTGTTTATCTGAAAGTAACACCATTCAAACCTGTGCATAGATTTCAGATTAAAGGAAAATTGGCACCCAGATATGTTGGACCATATAAGATCATAAGCCGAATTGGAGAAGTAGCCTACAAACTACAGTTGAGTCCTGAATTGTCACGAGTACACAACGTATTCCATGTGTCGCAATTAAGGAAGTGTCTTCGGCAACCCACAGAACAAGTACCGTTAGAGGAGATTGACCTACAGAATGATCTGACCTATACAGAGGAACCCATCAGGATTATCGAGACAATTGAAAGAAAACTCAGGAACAAGAATGTTAGAGTCTGCCGGGTATTATGGAAGAATCACACGCTCACAGAAACTACATGGGAAAAGGAGTCGGAATTGCAGCAGAATTTTCCCAACCTCTTTTCCAAGGAGGAATGAATCTCGGGGACGAGATTTATTTTAAGTGGGGTAGGTTGAAACAACCCAAAAATTCAAAATGAATTTTTATTTGGAGTTTACTCAAATTCTGGGTTCAAATTCGAATTTGAAATTTGAATTTTGGCTTTTGTTTTTGGTTTTGGGCCAAATCCTTTGGGCCGTTCCGGCCCGTTGGCCTCCGGCCCAGCTCCCTCCGGCCAGTACTGCTGGCCGGCGGCGCCGTCCCGCCGCCTCCGCCTTGCCGCCCGCCGCCTCGCGCCCGCCTGCGGCGCCGCCTTTGCACCTTGCCGGGCCTGTGCACCCGCGCTGCACTGCGCCGCTTTATCGCTGCCCCCTGCCTCCCGCTTGGCGTCGCCCTGCTGCCCGCCCCGACCACGCCCCGCCGCCCGCGCCTCGCCTCCGCTCGGCGCGAGCGAGCTCGCCCCCTGCGCTTATAAAAGGCCGCCGCGACCCCATTTCCTCCTCGCACCTCCCTTCGCCTCACCGGTGAGCCCCTCCTCCCTCCCCGGCCGCCGAAGCCGCCGGCCAGCCACCGCCGGCCGCAAACCCTAGCCCCGCCTCCCGTCCTCCCGCGTGCCGGCCAATGACCTCGCCAGCCGCGTCGCGTGGCCGTGCAGCCCAATAAGCCCACGGCCACGGTGCTTTTTCTATTTTTCGGATTTTAAATCAATTATTAAATCCGAAAAATCGCTTTTAAATCCGAAAAATCCCGTAAATTCCCGAAAAATTCCGTGAACCCCAAAAACCCACCAAATACACTACCCGAACCGTTTCGATCCCCTGAGTCCAAAAATGCTCTCCGTTCCTGAAAGTGCATCTAGGCCCCTAAATTGGTTTTGGATGATTAATGACAAACGATTATACAGGACTAATGTCTTCAATGAGTTTGTGAACAGGTAAAAGAGTAAATGTGAGATTCTCTACATGCTATGAAACCTCAAACGAATTGCGAGTAAAACGGCTTCAGTAATTTAATTTTTCTATGCTTTGTGTCGAGGGAATGCCGTAGATTATTAAGAGGGATGCATCGAGATGATCTAGAGTAGTCTCTATGCTCGGGATGAATGTTACTTCAAATCTTTTGAGATTCTAAGTCATCGTGGCATGCACCGAATGTGTTTTTATCTAAGTTCAAGTCTGACATTCGATATTACATCGAAGTTCCGATGTGACCTGACATTCCGATGTGCATGTTTGCTTTCAAATTGATGCAGAGAAGATGTATCGGAAGTTCCGATATTTTACGATCGAAGTTCCGATACGCTGTAAAGCTTTCTAGGGTGCTTCAGTAAAGATCGGAAGTTCGATATTTAACATCGAAGTTCCATGTGTTCTAACCTGAAAAAGGGAGTTTCTCGATTGATCGACATTCCGATATATTGATCGGACTTTCCGATGATTAAGCCTCGAAGTTCCATGTTGATATCTGATAGTCCGATGTGGGACTTAGAAGCATTTTTGTCAAGGGTATTTTCGGGAACATCGGAAGTTCCGATGTTGATATCTAAGTTCCGATGCATCTTGTGTAACAAAGTGCGCCCGAAGTTCTCGATTATTTGTACATATCTGATATTCGATGTTGATATCTAAGTTCCGATATGCAAACGAGTGGAGTATAACGGCTAGTTTTTGCAAGAAACTATAAATACCCCTAATTCTCTCTCATTTGAGGGCTACACACTCTATTTAAGGGCGTAACTCTAGTGCACATTGAGCCCTCTTTAGTCTACTTTTGAGCCTCCTCTTTGATCTTAGAGATCATCCAAGGAGGAGGACTAGAAGTGAGATTTGGAGCTAGAGTGAAAAGGAAGTGTCTTCCATCTTGAGCATTAGAGTGTTCCTCCAAGATTGATCAACGCGGCATTTGTTACTCTTGAGGTTGAAGGACTCCTAGACGCTTAGGCGCCGCTCACGAGCCCCAAGGATTGTGGGTTGCCGTGAAAGTTTGTGAAGGCTGGCCACTCCGTCCGAAGGAAAGGAACCAAATAGTGGAACCAAGCCTCAAGTGTGACCGAGGTTTGGGAGGAAAGGGTTGGAAAAGACCCCTTCTTGGAGCTTCCTCAACTGAGACGAGGATTCCTCAAGAACTAACTCCTGATCAAATCCGCCTTGTCTTCTTTTACTTAAGCTTGTCTCCTTTATTCACTAAGCTTTATTGTTCTTAGATTGTTCTCAAGTTTATTACTTTCAGTTATTAATCGTCCTGGTAAAGTCGATCGACATTCCGATCCGAATCGAAGTTCGATTATACTTCCAAGTTCCGATCCAATACCGGAAGTTCCGATACTCTTTCCGCCGCGATACAAATTTAGTTTAAATTTTAAATTGCTCTATTCACCCCCTCTAGGCAACTTTCTCATCTTTTCAATTGGTATCGAGCCGAACCTTCTCGGCGCCTAACCGCTTGAAGGAACGCGGATGGCCAACACCGGATTGAAGGGTTGTCGTGTTTCGGGAAGAAGATAGTCCAAAGGCTTCGGATTATGGAACTCCTCGCGGGCGACCAAGGAAGGTGACACTTCAACGCCATCGCAGGGAGCTCAAATTCCTTTTAATTACTTAAAAATTAAATACTTCTTCTTCGTGATTCCTATATTACCGTGCAGACTTCTCCAAGCGCACCTTTTTCGATGGCACGATTATTCCGCTTTGAGGCACAAGATGAAAATGCATTTGATGTCTCTCCATCCTAGTGTTTGGAAGATTGTGTGTACAGTTCAGACATGCCTAAGACGACATGGAGCTTACACCGCAACAAGAATGTAACATCCACCTAAATGCCTGCCGCAAGTGTTTTGCTTGGAGCCTTGAGTCCCGAAGAATTCAACAAGGTTGATGGTCTAGAAGAAGCAAAAAGAGATATGGGACACACTCCAAGTAGCTCATGAAGGAACATCAAGTGTAAGGGAACTAAGAATTGAGTTACTTGAAGGAAAATTGGGGAGATTTGTCATGAATGATGATGAGACGCCAACAAATGTATGATCGCTTGATGATCCTCGTGAACAAGATTAGAGGGCTTGGAAGCAAGGATATGACGGAGCATGTCGTGGGTGAAGAGGATGCTAAGAGCCTTTTGCTCCATGAATTCGACTCTCGGGAACTCCTTATACGAGAGCGAAAGACTTCAAGAGGCTCACTCCAAATGATGTGCTCTCGAAGGATTCTTTCACATGAGCTCATGGAAGAAGAAGCAAAAGAAGCTGAAGAACCTGCTACAAAGCTCGAGCTCAAGACCGAAGCAAATTGCTTTGAAGGCAAGTAAGAAGGAAGAATCAACATCAAGCGATGATGAGGAAGATGAGAGCTAAGACGAAGAAGACTTGGCTCTATTTGTAAGAAAATTCAAAAAGTTCCTCAAATATGACGGGTCAAGCAAATACAAGAAGAACTTCAATGACAAGTCAAGGAGAAGAAGAAACGAGAAGAGGGCTTGCTATGAGTGTGTGAGGTTGACACTTCATCGCCGATCGCCCAAAGAAGAAGAACAACCCAAATGAGACCAAGAAGAATGAGTCGCCAAGAAGAACAAGACGCATAAGAAGAAGTACTCAAGAGCTCACATTGGAGAAGAATGGGATTCAAACGATTCGACCGGCAATCGACATCGATGATGAAGGAGTCGCCACCTCGCCATAGAAGCCACTCCATCGGCAAAGTCGCTTATTCTGGGAATTGAGCGACAACGACTGACTATGACGCTACTATTTGTCTTATGGCCAAAGGGCGCAAGGTAATGGCTAAAACCAAACCCCTAGTAGTGATAGTGAATTAGAGAGTGATGATGATGATGATGCTCTATTTTGTGATTTGAGCAAATCGCTATTGCTAAGATTCATAAGCTATTGAAAAGAATAGATAGTCAAGAGGAAACTCTGAGAAGCAAGAAGAGTTGCTAATTTGTGAAAAGAAGAAAACTCTTGCTCTCGAGAAGGTCCTCACTAAAGAAAAGGAGACTATTGAATTGTTAACCAAAAGCTTGATTTGGCTAATAATTCAATTGAAATGCTTATGGTTCAAATGAGTCACTTCAAGAGAATGTAATAAGTCCGAAAACAATCTCCAAGCTCTTGAAGTGCAAATTGAATCTCTTAATGATATTAGTTCTCCAATTGATGATTTACAAGTAACATCTATTCCTTCCACTAGCAATGGTTGCTCGCTGCTACAATGTTGATATTAATGCTTGCACTACTAACTCCCAATTCATGCAAGTATTAAAAGCTTAAAACGAGAGACTAAGTGCCTTGGTAAGGTACTTTGCATGAAAACCTCATCAATCCAAGGATGTTTTATATAAGACCATAAATGGCCTGGGAAACAAAAATAAAGAAGGGCTTGGATATGATAAGAATGAATGCAAAAGAAATGACCAGGTGGTGGTAAGAGGTAAAGAATGCATCCAGTTTGTCAAAGGAAATGACAAACAACCATTGACCACCACATATGTCATCAAGACCGGCAAGAATCTAAGAAGCATCCTCAACATCATGCATCTTATTCTATTCACTTTGTTTATATGTTGAAGAGAAATCACCGCGGTAAAGTGATTGCTCATTTTGCCTCGGTGCTCACAACTCTAATGAAAAGAGCAAGAAGAAGGTGTGGGTACCAAAAGTTTTGATTCTAATATGCAAGGACCCAAAAGGATTTGGGTACCTAAAAGCAAAGTCTAATGTGATCTTAGAGAGTATACTCCCTGGGATCAAGTTATGCTTGATAGTGGTTGCACAAACCACATGACCGGAGAAAAGAGAATGTTTTCATCTTTTGATGAAAAGGATCACAATATGAAAATATTGTGTTCGGGTGACAATGGTAAAGGTGAGGTAATGGGATTAGGTAAAATTGCTATTTCTAATGATCATTCCATTTCAAATGTTCTTCTAGTTAAATCCTTAAATTACAATTTGCTATCCGTGGTCGCAACTTTAAGTAGATGGGATACAACTGCTCATTTACTAATGTCGTGTGACCTGCCTTCTTAGAAGAGACGATTCCTCAATTGTTTTTAAAGGATATTTGAAGGGTAAGCTCTATTTGGTTGATTTCAACTCAAATAGCGCTAAACTTCAAACATGCTTAATGGCAAAGTCTAGCATGGGTGGTTGTGGCATCGCTGGCCAGCCCATGTTGGCATGAGGAATCTCGACAAGCTTCTAAAAGGTGATCATATCATTGGACTAACGAATGTTGAGTTTGAGAAAATAGGATTTGTAGCTACCATTGCCGTTTAAAGCAAGTTGGAGCGCCATCCCGCCAAGAATATCATGACAACGACAAACCATTGGAGCTTTTACACATGGACCTTTCGACCCGCTGCTTATATAAGCATCGGAGGTAACAAGTATGGTTTAGTTATTGTTGATGATTTCTCTCGCTTCACGGGTATTCTTTGCAAGAGAAAAGTGAGACGCAAGGGATAATCAAGAAGTTTAAGTAGAAGAGCCCAAAATGAATTCGAGTTGAAGATCAAGAAGATTCAAGCGATAATGGAAGCGAATTCAAGAATACTCAAGTCAGAATTCCTTGATGAAGAAGGGATCAAGCATGAGTTCTCCGCCCCATACTCCTCAACAAAATGGAGTAGTAGAAAGGAAGAACTGACTTTAATCGAGATGGCAAGGACAATGCTTGATGAATACAAGGTTTCCGATCAATTTTGGGCGGAAGCCGCCAACACCGCTTTGTCATGCCATCAACCGATTATATCTCCACAAAATATTGAAGAAAACGGTACTAACTCTCACGCAGAATAAAACCAAACATCTCATATTTCGTAGTTTTTGGTAGTAAATGCTTTATCCTAAACAAGAAGCCTAAGAACTCCAAATTCGCCCTAAGATCGATGAAGGTTTCTTGCTAGATATGGATCAAATGCCTACGCTATCGTGTTTTCAACAAAACTTCCTGGCTGTGTTGAAATAGCGAGAGACGTGACATTTGATGAATCTAACTAGCCTCAAGCAGAGCAAGTTGATTTAAATGTGCTAGAAAATGAGGAAGAACCAAGCATTGCAATCAAGAAGATGGCAATAGGTGAAGTGAGACCGCAAGAGAAAAGTGGGATCAAGACAATTCATCTACACAAGTGAGCCTCCCACTTCAACTCAAAGTCAAGGCATACCTCAAGGGAGTACAAGCAAACTCGTGGAGGATGCTCAAGATGAAGACCTTGAACCAATCCAACAAGTCTCTCAAATGCCACATCCGAGGGTGCATCAAAGTATCCAAAGAGACCACCGCCGATAACATTCTCGTGACATTCAAAAGGGAGTAACTACACGCCTAGAGTAGCTAACTTTGTGAATTTTACTCCTTTGTGTCTACTTTGGAACCTTTGAAGGTTGAAGATGCACTAAGAGATCCTGATTGATAATGGCTATGCATGAAGAGCTTAACAACTTTGTTAGAAACAAAGTATGGTCACTAGTGGAAAGGCCTAGTCAAAACGTGATTGGAACCAAATGGGTCTTCCGCAAGAACAAACAAGACGAACTGAGTTGTTACAAGAAATAAAGTTCGGCTTGGTAGCTCATGATTCACTCAAATTGAAGGTTTGATTTTGTGAGACTTATGCTCCTGCTAGACTAGAATCAATTCGTATATTGGTTGCATTTGCTACTCACCATGATTTCAAGCTTTATCAAATGGATGTCAAGAGTGCTTTCCTAAATGGTCCAATCGAATTAGTCTATGCTGAGCAACCGCCGAATGGAGGACCACAAGAACCCCACTCATGTATACAACTCATAAGGCGCCTACGGCTTAAGCAAGCACCTAGAGCATGGTATGAATGTCTTAAGGATTTTCTTATTAAAAAGGGTTTCAAATCGTAAAGTCGATCCTACTCTCTTCACAAAATATGTTGATAATGACTTATTTGTGTGCCAAATATATGTCGATGACATTATATTTGGCCCTACTAATAAAAGCTTTTGTGAAGAATTTAGTAGGTTGATGACGCAAGAGATTTGAGATGTCAATGATGGGTGAATTGAAATTTTCTTGGATTTCAAATCAAACAACTCAAGGAAGGGACGCTCCTATGTCAAACAAAGTACATCAAAGATATGCTCAAGAAATTTGACATGGAGAATGCCAAGCCAATTCATACACCAATGACAACTAACTGGCCATCTTGGTCTAAATGAAGAAGGTAACTCTGTGATCAAAAGGTATATCGATCCATGATAGGTTCATTGCTTTACCTTTGTGCATCTAGGCCTCGATATTATGCTTAGTGTTTGTATGTGTGCAAGATTTCAAGCCGCTCCCAGAGAGTGCCACCTAGTAGCCGTGAAAAGAATTCTTAGATATTTAGTTCACACACCTAGTTTAGGGCTTTGGTATCCTAAAGGATCAAAATTCGATTTGATTGGTTATTCTGATGTCGATTATGGTTGCAAAGTGGATAGAAAAGCACTTCTGGACTTGTCAATTTCTAGGTAGATCACTAGTGTCTTGGTCCTCAAAGAAACAAAATTCGCTTGCTTTATCTATCATGAAGCCGAATACATTGCCGCAGGAAGTTGTTGTGCACAATTGTTATGGATGAGGCAAACCTTGAAGGATTTTGGTTTTTGTATGAAAAGGTACCACTTTATGTGACAATGAGAGTGCGATCAAAATAGCCAACAATCCTGCTCAACACTCTTGACTCAAGCACATAGATATCCGACACCACTTCCTTAGAGATCACTGGGCGGAGACATAGATATTACCTATGTGAGAACCGAAAACAATTGGCCGATATCTTTACCAAACTCTCTAGATGAGAAGCGCTGCGAGCTTAGAAGTGAGCTAAACATCCTAGACTATCGAAATATGTCTTGAAAATTGCACTCATTGACATCGCTAACTAGCTCAATTTCAAAATAAAATGATTGAAAAAGTTATTGAGTGAATTTCAAAAGCTTTTAGTTGATTTTAATCTCAGATCAATTCACTTGTAATCATAGTTTTGATTGCTTGGATGCTTAATCGATGACAAGTGGAATGATCCTCCCTAAGTTCATATGACTCCGTAGTTTTCGCACTTCACTCAAAATCCTTGTATCTTTCTCACCTGAAAATTCAGCACATCGGAACATCCGATCCAATCATCTGACTATCCTGTCCGGTAGTTGTTCCACATCGGAACTTCCGATATTTTATCTAACATCCGATGGGCCCGCACTTAAGCGCTCTGCATCTCTTCTTTCTCTTGTCCTTTCCTCGTGTCTCTTTAGCCTCTCCTTCCTTTTCATCTTTGTGCCAAGTATCTGAGTTTCGACCTCTCGAAACTTCCGATCTTTGCTTGGGAAGGATTGCATCTTGAAGAGGACCTCATCTCCGCGCGATTTCTCCGTGTTCTTCGCGAGGTAAACCCTAGGCTCAATCCTTCCTTTTGGATCTAGGCGCCTTTTTCGAGAAATCGTTACTGAACTTGTTCATCTATTCCTTTGGTTCAATTCACAAATATCATTCCTTTCTATCGCTGGTTTTGAGAAAACGCTGTGTTGATCTAGATCTCAGACATCGGACATCTGACGAAAATATCTAACTTCCGATTCACATGTCGGAACTTCCGATGTGAAATCTAACTCCGATGTCAACACGAAAATCAATCCAATCGTCGTTTTCTCATTAGCTTAATCGATTCCGCCTTGTCCTTAGAACAATGGATCCTGGGCCAAGGTGGTTTCACTTCTTCCACCGCACTCCAAGCAGCTGGGCGGGCTCCAAAAAGGCCAAGTGCATCTAACAGAACAAGAACCAAAAAGGGTCATGTAGAGGAAGAGGTGGAGGCAAGGGGAGGACCAGCATCCGCATTCGTGACTCCTCCATCCGACCCTCCCGCCGCATGCTGAATGTACTCTCGAGGAGCGCCATTGCCTTCTAGGAAGGGCAAAGCTGGCAGAGCTTCTCAACCTCAACCGGCCTGCACTCCAAAGAATTCCAAGGCTCAGTGCAAGCAGAGGAATCCTCGCCTCAAGAGGAAAACCCATGAGCTATAAAGGAAAAGCCGCCAAAGTGCGCTGCCGCAGAGCAGATCCTGTAAGGCTACGCTCGATCGACTATCGCTTCGACCTTCTTTCAAAGGATTTCTATGAATCTATCATTCTGACAAGGAAGAATCCAAATATTCTAATGCAAAGGTTGATCGATTACATGGCGCAAATGATGATGCCACTTTCACAGAGGTCATTGCAGCCAGAAAGAACCGACTAAAAGAATAATGAGTTTTCAAAGATGATTGAATATTGAGATCATCGCCGCTCTACTCCACTTTGTATATCTCCGTGTGACAGAGTCTCCACTCTTGCATTGGATGACAGATGAGTTTGGTATGAGATCTCCTATGTCAATTTTGCTCTGCCTTGGATTCACCGGGATCGTGACAAAGATCGGGATTCACAATGAAGCTCGCCGTGCCTCCAACCTAATTTTTTGTATGATGAGGATGCAGACTTTGAGGAAGGAAGCACAAAAGGCATGAAGTCGCTTTCGCCTCGCCTCAACAAAGCTTTTCAGAAGACGCTGCTCCTAAGCTGAAGGTGACGCCCTCACATTCTCGCCTTATACAAGGAACTCCGCCGAGTAGAATGCGAAGTTGACAGCCCTTTTGATGTGTTTGATTTCATATGGAATGAGATCCGCTTGATACCAGAGCCGAAGAGAAGCTGTGGGTATGCTCCATTCATCATGCATATGATTGAGCACATTACTCACCAAAGATTTTGAGTATGATACCAAGCACACAGGAGTGCAGATCGTGGCGATCAAGGCCTCACCACCGCTAGGCGTGCTTCGACTAGAGAGGTGTCGCTACCTCCTCCTCCACAGCCTCCTCCCGGCAGCTGCCAAAGGATCATCCTCTTCCACCCTCCGCGCTTTAAAGTCCATCTTTGTCCCGTGCGGCAATGCAAAGAAACAAGACAAGAAGAACACCAAAAGACTAAAAGACATTCAGAGGCATCCAACTGGAGGTTCAGAGGATGAGGAGAGCGATGAGGAGGTTGGAAGATCCTTTTGCTCCAATACCGCAGCCCATGAGTCCGAGGACGATGAGGAGTCCCGGCTCGATGATGCTTCCGAGGAGCCTGACTAGTCTTTTTCTCTCTCTCTCTCCTTGTTCTCCTTTCTCGGTGCTTGATGCCAAAGGTGAGAAGAGAAAGAAAGCTTTTATCGCTTTATCATCCTTCGATTAGTTCCTTTTCCAAACTTTGTTATCATATGAACTTGGGACTTGTTACGCTTGATAGTATGCTTTACTTATGTCTGCTGGTTAATTGTCTCTATGAATTAATATTAATGGTTATTCAATATTTAGCTTCCATAAGTGCTTATTTCATTATATACTCGGGCTTGGGGAGCTCCTGCAAAATTTGCTTTTAAAATTGTGCTTTAAGTGATGTTTTCCTATCCTTGCACATCTTTGGGGGGAGCTCAACCAATACGTAAATTTATTAATATCCTTTTATCTCAGAAGCTTTAATTCCGTTGTCATCAATCACCAAAAAAGCGGGAGATTGAAAGTGCATCTAGGCCCCTAAATTGGTTTTGATGATTAATGACAAACGATTATACAGACTAATGTCTTCAATGAGTTTGTGAACAGTAAAAGAGTAAATGTGAGATTCTCTACATGCGAAGGAAACCCTCAAACTAATTCAAGCGAGTAAAACGGTACTCAGAATTTAATTTTTCTATGCTTTGTGTCGTAGTAATGCCGTGACTATTAAGAGGGATGCATCGAGATGATCTAGAGTAGTCTCTATGCTCGTGATGAATGTTACTTCAAATCTTTTGAGATTCTAAGTCATCGCGGCATGCACCGGAATGTGTTTTTATCTAAGTTCAAGTCGACATTCCGATATTACATCGAAGTTCCGATGTGACCGGACATTCCGATGTGCATGTTTGCTTCAAATCCGATAAGGCGTAGGAAGATGTATCGGAAGTTCCGACACGCTGTAAAGCTTTCTAGGTGTCAGAAAGATCTAAGTTCGATATTTAACATCGAAGTTCGGCGTGTTCTAACCTGAAAAAGGAGCTTCTTCGATTGATCGACATTCCGATATATTGATCGGACTTTCCGATGATTAAGCTTCAAGTTCCGATGTTGATATCGGATAGTCCGATGTGACTTAGAAGCATTTTGTCAAGGGTATTTCGGGAACATCGGAAGTTCGATGTTGATATCTAAGTTCGGCGCATCTTGTGTAACAACTAAAGTGCGCCGAAGTTCGATTATTTGTACATATCGATATTTCGATGTTGATATCTGGTTCCGGATATGCACCGAAAGTGGAGTATAACGGGCTAGTTTTTGCAAGAAACTATAAATACCCCACCCTCTCTCATTTGAGGGCTACACTCTATTTGGCGTAACTCTAGTGCACATTGAGCCCTCTTTAGTTCTACTTTTGAGCCTCCTCTTTGATCTTAGAGATCATCCAAGGATGAGGACTAGAAGTGAGATTTGGAGCTAGAGGAAAAGGAAGTGTCTTCCATCTTGAGCATTAGAGTGTTCCCTCCAAGATTGATCAACGGCATTTGTTACTCTTGGAGGTTGAAGGACTCCTAGACTCGGTTAGGGCGCCGCTCACAGCTCCTGGGCGATTGTGGGCTGCCGTGAAAAGTTTAGAAGGCCTGGCCCGCCTCCGAAGGAAAGGAACCAATAGTGGAACCAAGCCTCAAGTGTGACCGAGGTTTGGGAGGAAAGGGTTGGAAAAGACCCGCTTTGAGCTTCTCAACGGAGACGGGATTCCTCAAGAACTAACTCCGGATCAAACTGCGCTTTGTCTTCTTTACTTAAGCTTGTCTCTATTCACTGCTTTATTGTTCTTAGATTGTTCTCAAGTTTATTACTTTCAGCTATTAATCGTCCGTAAAGTCGATCGGATATTCGATCTGAATCGAAGTTCCGATTATATCGGAAGTTCCGATCCAATACCGGAAGTTCCGATACTCTTTCCGCTGCGACAAATTTAGTTTAAATTTTAAATTGCCTATTCACCCCCCCTCTAGGCAACTTTCTCATCTTTTCAGTTCCTCAATCCGGAGTCTCCAAAATTCCAAAATACCCATTTCGCCCTCGTTCTCTCTCTCGGCTCGGTTCCGGTTTTCGTTTCCAGTTTTCGTTCTGTTTCTTTTCCGTTTTTCGCTTATTTATTGCCGTTCGTCCTTTTCGCGCTAGATCCGGACGCTGGACAATTTCAGGAGCAGGAGCAGTACCTGGAGCAGGAGCCGGACCCACGTGGAGCAGAGTACGACTACACCGACTCCGAGCTAGGAAACCCCTCCGCCTCGCAAGGCAAGCCATACTCCATTGATCATTTTGAACCCAATATTGTCTAAAATAATTAGCAGCTATTTTCTACCGCATTATTTCCGAACTATATGTTGAAATATCACAAAGCTGGTATGTTTGAATGACATGATAGCTAGTTAATGCCAAAAAAGCTCATGGAACTTCCTTGAAAAATATTGAATCCTAATAATCCCTTGTAACCCTAAGAAAATACTATTATCAGTATTCGACTAGATACTACTACTATAATTATTCACTGTTTTTATGAAAACATGAAATGTTGATGGTATGTTGGTTTGGAATGTTTATGAAACGTTGCGGTCTGGGGGATAGTATTGGGCTAATCACCGCGTGGGTGTTAGTCTGATCCCCGGCCGAGGACTATTACCAAGGTATGAATGGATGGTGGTATGTTGGATACAGGGAATGTGGAACGTAATGGTTTGGTCTGTAACAAGATAAGGACTTACAACCTTGGGCAAAGTAAATAACTTAAGGAATCGTTCAACCACAGGTTGGGTCGGTCAACTTCTTTGGCTTGACTCAACATAGCTCGGTACATTGTACTTTCCCCGGAATACCTATAGGAGCAGGGTTACCTTCCCGGTGTGGGAGATGGTCCGCGATTACAAGGGGTGGAACGGAAATGTGCACGAGAAAAGTGTGGCATTACGGGTTCACAACGGTAGGTGTCCACAGTAAGCGGGATCGCGAACTCCACTCTGGCCAGTGGGGACCCCGGGTTATTGTGGACCAAAACTCTACCGGATAGGGGCTAAAGGGGAAAGATTCAACGAAAAGCTATGATAACCTCGATCCGGCCGCATGCATAAAAGTTGCATGTTAATCGCGTGGCATTAACGATCGTGGAATCTTGTGGGTAAAGCTGAACACCTCTGCAGAGTGAATCAAATGGTATTCGAATACGCCGTGCTTCCGGTAAATGAAGCTGAGTTAAAATGGGGTGACTCCCGAACCTAAGCTCAAGTAGTTTTTGATTAACAAGTATGGAAGTGGATAACTTTGGAAACCCCCCCTATTCATATTATTATTATGATTTGTGTTTTAAATGAAATGTCAAATATTATGAAAACTTGCATACACCAATTAAGACATACAGCTATCTCTTGTTATCTTTTGCATGTGGTATTTAGGTTCACTGTGTGGCTTGTTGAGTACGTTGTAGTACCCACTCTTGCTTAATTAACCCATTTTAGAGTATCAAGATGCTGGTGATTTCCAAGAGATCGTGGATAACGACGAAGTGTGGTTCTAAGTCTCAGTCTCCGCTCAACTCGCCTGTGGTTTTTCTTTTGTGCTGGTTCTCTTTTGTGATGTAATTTATATCATGAAGCTCGCCGCTTCTTTTGAAAACTCTGGCCGTTAGGCCCTATGTGATGTAGAAACAGTTGTATCGTTCTTTTGCGGGTAATGTACGACTTGGTTTCCGGTGACTAAACTTCCTGGGTAGTCATTTCGGAATTTAAACGCACCCCTGAAAAGGCGGTCCGTCACAGGTATTCCTATAATCCTATTCCTTACAAGAATTCATTAATTATTATATACATACATATATATAAATGCATAGCTTTGTCGGTGTTTTTGGTAAAATGACATATCGCTATCCGCGTATCACATATCCGTACCCATATCGGAGTATGCGGGCAACATAGGTTGTAATGGCCTTACATCTTCATTTGATGCGTAAGTGCAATGATCTTCATATATAATGACATGTTGAAAACAGGAAGTTGAAGCTTGTATACATAAAATTTCTCCCCCATACTCTATTAACAAAACACACACGCACACACACACAAAATTAGCAGTGTACAAAAGTTTGGTACAGCAGGTGCAAAGTGTAATCGGGCTGGTCAAGTACCTGAACAAAATGGAAAAAAATTTCGAGGAACATGCTTTGTGTTGCCAGTGACTGATGGCTACAAGCAATGAACTCCAGCAAGTGCTTGATGCCTACATCAAAAATACCAAGGACTCCAAACATACCATCAGTGCCAATGATAGTTTACAGACGAGGCAAGGATAAATGAATAGAAGATAAAACATGCAATTACCTCCCAACATTAAAATGTACATGATCGTTGATGTAACTCCAAGGATTTTGTTTGTAAACAAACAGAGCATTTCTGTATGCCCGAACAGCATGTTGCTTCTGCATTTTGAGGAAGAGTGCTCCGGATTAAAAAAAGATTCAATAAACCCTTACACTAAAATATCACTGCATTAAAGAAATTACTATACACCTGATCAGATATGGAGTAACTATTGCCAGCCAAGATTAGGTGAAATCCATACTTCCGAAGCATAGGTGGACTAGACAACAAATAGTAACAAGTGGCTTGCTCGAGCAGTACAGCGGAATGCAAGGAAGGTTCCTGAATAGTACAAGTTTCCATCATTAATGTGTGTAAAGAACTAAAAAGCTTCCCTAAAATAAATTAAAAAGCACCATTCTGCATGCTTTAATGCTAGATATACCTCATTTGAAATGCGGAAATACACACTTGACACCTCCCTACAATGATTTCTTGTTTTAAGCATTTCTGCCCACCAAATGCCACATCTAGTAGCATTTCTCTGCCAGACGATCCAATTCTCTGCAAATATGAATACTGAATAACACCCTGAGGCCTTGTTTGGGAGGCCCATTCCCAGCCGGGAATAGGCCTCCCAAACAAAGGCCTGAGTGAAGAAGAGCAAGGCCAAACAAGCAAAGCAAAAAAAAGGATATTAATAATTCAAAACTCAATAAATAAAAAAAGGTCCTTATAATGCTTTATAGTCCTTATAATCATGCAAAATTGCAAAATATGCATCTCATTTCTTGAAACTGTAACTTCAAACTTTCCTTGATTATGCCCCACAGCCCACCCTCCCAAAAACAATGAAAGGAAAAAGAAGGGTACTTCTGTATCTCATAATTTCACAAATTCTAGCCCAGTTTGGCACGTCCCACTTTGGGCTCTTATTTATCTGCTTTGAGGGATTTTAAAAATTAGAATCATAGATGTTACATTTAGAGTATTTTGGTTGTTACCGACAACTTTTCTCTGGTTAAGGACCTCAAAGACAGGAGAGAATGCCAGGCACAGATTTCCATAATAATTCTATGGGATTATGCCTTGAAGAATCTACAGTGTTATCTGAATGTGGTGCTGGTCTTGTTGTGAGCACCACAATACCACACATTTGTTGTATTCCACACATTTCTTCTAAATACAGCACAGATTCTTCAGATTTGAATTGTAGATACCAGAATATCCATAAGAAATTTAAGTATTTAACTTAAAAGAGGATAAATTTAAATCAGTGTGGAATTCGGAGCAACCTGACTATGTCTCTGAAACAGTGTAGGTTATTACGAAAAAGTCAAAATTCAAAATGAAATCCAGCCTGAAACCACTGACCAGTCCAAGAAACCATTATCCCAACTAAATTCTAGTACAAGGCATCAAGGGAGATATCTGGAAGCCCGCTTTCACCAAAATACGGAAAAATATTTTTATACTCACAAAAAATTACAAAGGATCTTTTTGTAATTTACAGGAACCAATCCGTAATTTAGAGAAAACGGGAGGACTACTATACAAATCGGCCAGGGGGCGACGTGACCGGCCTCTCAGGCCGGCAATTCTTCCGCACATAATAGGAGTGATATTGGCTGGAGTGTGATTCGCGGGGAGGTGTAATGGGCTTCGCATTCAACGCCCACAAAACATTTGTACTGCAGCTGCTCAAGTTCTACATACTGCGAGCTTGGGCTTTGGCCCTCTGGGATTTTGGGTTGCACAACGGGATTGTCTTTGTCTATGTTCTTTCTGACTTGATCGAGGTCTCCATCTTCTCCAAAAAAAAAAAAAAGAAGAAAAAAAAGAAGAAAAAAAAGAGGCCTCCAATACACAGATCATTACAATTCCCCCCCCCCCCCTAATTCCATGTTAGCAAAATGCACAACGACACAGAAGTACTATTGATTATATCTGTTAATGTCGTTACCATGCGACAACTCTAATTATTTTTGTGTACGATAGCTCTAAAAGTGGTCGATTTGGGCATGGCTGAAATGTAGGCAGATGCAAATCATAAAGGGAGTGTACATGTATAATCTGGATGTTTTTGTTTTAGTTAACATCTAAATTTTAGATCGTTGGATACCTCACTCAGATATCACCGGACCGTTAGATCAAATCATAGGTTCGAATATAATCGATACTCCCGAATCTCAACAATAATCTGATGGTCCTAGATTTTGGTGATTTCAGCAATAAAAACATCCGAATGATGTTTATCAAATCCCAATCATAAATACAAGTCCGGTTGAATATTAGGGGTGGTTCTTCATCAGGGGGTGCATTTACAAGGGTGAATGCATGATGCGCAGCTTTTATATCCAAAATTCAATCTTCGTATACAGAAATGTTGTAACTGCTACAACTCCCAGAGAGGGAGGGAATAAAGAACAAGTAACAGCGATACTCAATTAATTTACAATGTCTTTCTGAAAATAAAATGAAGATGATCATTTTCATGGTATACCAAGCACTTTCAAGCCAGGTAGTTGTAGATCTGGGGGTTATTTCTGTCTCTCTCCAGGTACTCCCTATCAATTAAGCTCTCTATTCTTTTCTTCATATCCGCTGGCTTAATCGGGAACTTGAGCTGAAAGAAGGGAAGCCATCGAGATAATAAGGTCAGATTGTGGCGCGAAGAAAAGAATATAGGCAATCAAGTCAATATTCTGTGTCACCTGCTGAAAAAGCTCAGTTATTAGAAGGGTGTGGCTGAGGGTTTTCCTTGTCTTCATTATTCGAACTATGGCGGCGTCAACCTGCATATAACCAAAAGAACATTGTCGCATTACTCTGTGATCGCAATTCATCAAAGACATGATTGGTACAATGTGCTGTTTAAGTGAAAAAAAAGGGCATGCACAACATGTTAGTTAAGCTAAAAATGCAACTTCAAGTCCCCTACAAGGATAATTGATTGCATGTGTACCAAAAATTTTATCAGCCATTCTATACAGTTAACCCATCAGATATGTTTGCAAGTTTAGACAGTTAAAGGTACCTGATACTGACGATCCTGGAATACTCTCTCAGTGGTGCTCGTGTTTTCTTCTACTGTTTCCTTCATCTGAATTGCGTTCACCTGGAAGTACACAACAGCACCTTAGTTAAGCTTGCTCACATCCTGCCGCAAATAATTCACCCGCACCCCACAGAAATTAAGGGAACAAACAGTACCTTTATGCGATAAAGGGGAGCACTAAACTCTTCATTAAATACAAACTCATCCTTATCTTCTACATCTCGCCCTTTTGGTATCTGAGAATACAAGTGATAACTAAACAAGCTGCATACTGAAAATAGGCCAAAGTTAAAATATAGACACACCTTTTGAAGAACCCGAATTTTACCGCATGCAAGTGATTGCAGTGTTCTCCTCAATTCTTTATCCTCAATTCCAGTCGAATCTTTGATGTCGAGGAAGCTTAGCTTTTGTGCATCATTGAACAGCATCAAAACCACACTCTTAACAGAAGAAATAAATCAGTAAAGTTTTAATCATCAGTCTCAGCTAGTCACCACTACAATAAGCCACCGAAAAAGATGTTGAAAAATAATCCCACCTGAAATAATGACACTGCAAGTTCCTTTTTACCTTTTGGGAACTCTGCTTTTAAGACGCAGTGACCCAAAGAATTTTGCCACATCAAACGCCTTCCACTGTACTTACTCAAATAGAACTCTTTAAATATATCCTGTCCAAACGGGAGGGCGAAAGGATTAGATAAAATGTTGGAGTAAATATTTACTGATACAATACCTAATCCCAAAAGCCTAGCCCTAGACTAACCTGATAGACATTAAGTTCATGTGGGAGCTTCACATCCATTGGTGGATAGGTCGGCCAATAGCTGTAATTCAACATATTTTATCAGCACTGCATATATATGATGGCCAATATCAAGAGTTGCATGTTAGCATGCTCAGCAACCACAATAATCCATTGCATTCAGGTACCAGCTACATGCTACAGACTATGAAGCCCATGTATGAGTATTAGGTTTAGACAACTGCCACATTAATGGAACATGCTTCTCAGTATGCGTAAATGTGACAAGGCAAATGTTGCCTACCCTGTTGTAAGCACATGGACACTCATTTCAATGCCAGTTGGAAGCTTTGTTCTGGCCTGAGATGATTGCTTGAAAGAATCATTTATTTCTTTGGATAATTCAATGTCCTGAGAACAACAGAGAGTACATTATATTTTACAAGAGTGAATTGATATAAAAGAACATGATGATAACCTGTATACTACCAATATATACAAGTATACAGGTTAACAAATCTAGAAATATATACAAGACAAGTATTAGAAGAAGACAGGAAACTAGAAAAAATCCTCATAGTGATAAGAGCTATTGCTACCTTGAACATTCCCTCCAGCTTGTTGGTAAATTGACTTCCACACTCAGTTTTGAGCTGCAAACAGAAACACGTTGCTCAAGTATGTCACAATAAGTTGGATCACATGTAAAATAGCGATTTTAACCAATGTTCCCCTAGGCGGCCGCCTAGCTCGCCTAGGTGGCGCCTAGGCGCTAGGCCTCTCCCTTCCGCCTGGCTGCCTAGACCAATTTTTCCCACCTAAGCGGCTATTAGGCACTAGGCGCTGGTTTGCCGCACGACTAGCGCTTAGGGGAACACTGATTTCAACCTCAGAAAAGAAATCATTACTTTTGTAATCATTGACTTTTCAGCATCTATTGATGCACTCTTCCCCAGCAGCAACCTCTTAGCCAGATCCTTCTTGTAGAATGCCTCAAATACATCTTTCCCCTGCACATAATGAAAGTACATTGCTTGCATTTACACTACAAAATAAAGTGAATTTTTCATTTTAGGTTCACTGCCTTTGATTCTCAGTAAACACTTTTTCATGGGGCTTCACTTGTTCTAGAAGCCTCATGAAGTAGGATTAGGCCAATCTAAGACAACTTACTACGGAGTATAGAAGTATAACTAAGAAAAAGGGCTCCACATATATACTCTGTAGTACATTTAACCTGCAACTAACCTAGAAAAAACTAGATACTGATCAAGAAGAAATACAGTTGTATCAAATAGCTTAGTGACTTACTTGTATAAACCGAAACAGAACCAAAACTTTATCGAGTATTCCCTCCAGCTCTTCTTCTGAAGTACCTTTATTTCCAGCTCGGAGTTTCTCATCGAGAAACTTTGCAATCAATTCAGCAGGGCGATTCTGTTGTTAAGGAAAAGGGTATGAGCCAATCTTTCAATAAAAAAAAACAGAGAAAGAAAATAAAATACAGGATAAATAAGTTGTCCACTCAAGTCCAACAACACAAGCACCCAAATGTACACCAACATATCCGAAATTAAGAATCATGATTTTGGTCTATCAGATCTTGCAACTGACTGGAACATGACACAAAACCAACATAAAACATGGTGTACAGGTAGTGTACAGCCCACCTTGCTAAAGCATTAGCAAGCATCAGCACGTGGAAAATCAAGCGAGGGCAGTGTTCAGTAGCAAGCTGTGAAAGGAAAGACTAACTATAACAAGAAAGAAAATGCAGGAGCATTGTGACACTGCATACAAAAATAAACCTCACAATGCTAACTATCACTTTGAACAAATTCTGGCAGTGCTGAAGGGTGTCCTACATGATAAACTGTTGTATAAAAAAGTAGGTCGTTTTTTTACTTTTCATAGTTCTAATGCAATACCTTGGCCACAATTTTTATAATAACATCTTATTAAAGACAATAATGTCATGTAAGTACTTTTTTTTCAAGACAAATCTAATGCCATTATTTCCATATGGACAATCTAGATACTTTTACATATATTAATGGCATAAGTTCCAAGTGTTTTAACTGCACAGGTACCACAGCGACCTACATTGATAGACTTTGTTACTACTACGTAGTGTCACAAAATACTTGATGTTTTGACCTTTTACAAATACATCTTTGACCATTAGTGTGTGTGCGTGCACGCGTGTGCGTGCAAAAGTTAACAAGAACAACATTATGAAAATGTTTTTCATGACGAATCTCACCACAAATTTTATACGACCAATCTAAATATATAGTTATAAAGGTACTATTGGTCAAAACTCAAAAACTCTGACCGAACGCTTCCCAGGATGATAAGAGGGAGTAATAAATATTAAACGCCAACAAATTTGAGGAAGAAAACAAGCACCAAAGAACTTTTATGCATAATATTACATCAAACTACATGTACAAGAAGATATCCTCTTAGTACTCAATAAAGATGAAAAATATAGCCAAGCAGAATGATAAAATCTGGCCCACCTGGCGTAGATTGATAAGATGCTCGAATGACTCTTTTATGGTATTGGAGAAAGCCTCATTTTTGGAAAAACTTTCTTCCAATATTTTATCAAGAGATGCCTTAAATTCCAGAAGAAAGGGAACCAATTCTCTGTCCTTTTCTTCATCCATGATAATGCCCTGACCTGTGCCCCGGATATATGAACTAAGTGCTTGTTTTAGCAACTCAATGGCATCAATCCTCTGGAAAAGGTTGTACATCCTCGAGAGGTCCTTTACACGATTTGCTTCCATCAGCACTATGAATCCCTGTGCGAGACACCAAACACACACCACACACAAAAAAAGAAGTCCATGAGTGGAGCAGCAGCTAAACTAAATCAACTGCCAACAAATATATATTTTGATGAATTAAACATCATCATTGATTTATTGATCTTATGGCCAACAAGGACAATACACAATCATGCTTGTTCAGGCACAAAACAGGTCTTGCAATTGTAAGAGCAAACGCTCACCTTCTCAAGAATTGCAGATGTGTGTCGCTGTAGCAATTGTTTTTCTGTAGTTGCTATAAGTGACCTCCTTGTGTTAGGTTCCAAATACAGAATACACCTTTCATGTTCTTCTTGCAACCTTGACTGCATATTTCATGTGCAATACCATCAGTTGCATGCTATACCTGACTTTGATAGTTCTATATGAACAAAGTATATGGAGAATAAAAGAAATCTATCATACCTCCACATGCTTCAGATAGTCTGGAATATCACACTGTTGCAAATATTTGACACCTTCAGTAGCATAAAATTCAGCGGTGCATTCAAGAAAGGGCTTTTTGAAACTCTCAGAATACATTCCAAGAGCAGTAAGCATCTTTAGAAGATGACTAAGTAATGTCCTATCTATTGCTTCACCAAGCCTGATCAAGAAACAAGGATCATTGACTAAACAATTTTCTGGTTAGTAGAACTATGAATATTTAGATGACACTGAACCTTTAAGTTCACAATTCCAAGTACATAAAATGTGATCCCATACAAAAAATATGACCACGAGCTACAATATCACACAAGATAATTACAGCCATGTATGTATATAACACATGCAATAACCACAATTTTCTCAATTGAAATGAACTTTTTTACTATTTACCCTTTGGTACATAATATTCAATACACTGCATTTTTTTAGTCTGAATGAATAAATTACATTTTTTTCAATTGCCCGTTCAACTCAGTGTAGTAAAAACAAGATCTCCAAAAAAAATCCCAATTAAATCAGAATATGAAAAATGGGCTATAAATTTCCACATTAATGAGGAGAAAGGCATAATACATTAAGTAACAATTTTGATCCTCCACCCAAAACAGTATTTGTATAAATTCATATCACAGTCAAATAGCTCTAAGCAAATAGGGCGCACATTTGTTAATATGAAGGGTGCTGAAATCGAGCAACATATGGAGCATAAAGTATTGCAACATTTGAAAGAATACAGACTTAAGAAGACATTAAGGGTGGAGTGTGAGAAAACTACAAATATGAAGTATTCTTGTTTTTCACTTGCTGTGATAGTAGTCAGAATCATGATACAGATCACAGGATTGTACAATGATCCAGATTGGCCACAGGATTAAAATTTCAGAGTGTTAAGATTACATGATCAAACATAGGATCGCAGGATCATGCTTAGGATTAGTAAAAAAAACAATATCCTACTGTAATACTGTATGGAATATGAAACTGATTATTTCCAATTTGATTAGTGGTAATTTACGTTAAAATGGACAGATCCAATCAAACATAAAAGCGATTGTGCAGGTCCACAGTCAGTACTGACAAATTAGATACCCCCCCCCCCCCCCACACACACACCCACCACCACCACCCAAAAAAAAGAAGTATCACTGAAGACAGGCATACCTCTCGCTCTCAATCAACCTTAGAAGACCGGTAACAGTTTTGTGTTCAATCTCCCGAGACAGTGATAGATGCTTACAGAACAGCTGCAACCCCATATCCCATACTGAACAAATATTTGTAGCATTCTTGACATATTTTACATCAAGAAGTAAAGCAATACCACGAATAATCAACATCTGATCACAAAAATCTTGCCATGTTTTTTGCACCAGAGACAAAAATACCACCAAATCTGGACTTTGACCCACTAGTGCTGATATTTTTGCTGATATGTGTATTTCACATAATTTCTTGATGCGTTCGTATAGATTTGCCCCTAGCTTGTGTAGACAAAGATCACCAGCAGCCTACAGTGAAGAAAAAAGGTACCAAGTTCTTAATAGATAACGTGGAACCATCAAACCATTTGATGTAAGCAACAGAAAAATAACCTGATAAAGTTTCTCAACATCGCAGGAAAGCTTCTGCTTGAGAAATATAGCTGTAATAGCATCTTCCAAAATTGCCCACGTATCCTCCTCAAAGTTCGTTGGCAGTTTTGGCTGACCTAATACACAAAAAACAGATGGAATGATTATAAACAAAACAGAAAAGGTTTGCAATAAAAATCCTAATCCAGATAGAACTAAATTGATGGTGCTTATACAAACTGAGGTTCCAGAAAGAACATCCAAAAAAGAGCCCGAGAACCTCTTATCTTTGAAAGAACATCTAATAAACTTCTGAATTCGCTTAATACTGGTTAATTATGATTTTGATATTGAGTAGTGACTGTTTGAGATAATATAAATGATATGGAAAATGGACAGATACTGAGGATGATGAAACACTAAAATATCCATGGTGCAGAGGAGAACTTTTAGCTTTCTCCCAATAGTTTAAAAAAGATGAGATCTCCTTTGAAAATATTGGAGATGCCAAGCAATCTAGCATATCTACTAATAAATGCTGACAGTCACGCCCAACACAGTTTTTTAGTGCCGAGTTGCAAGCAATCTAGCTTAGAATCCAACCCACATGGTGTGATACAACCAAGCAAGGAACAGAAATATATGAGAAGCATACAATTATACCCAAGCTCACTCGTCAAATCCATCAAGAACAACAAAAGTGCCACATTTACTACAGAATCTCCTTAGCATACATTTACGGTTTACACCCAACAAAGTAAGCCCATATAAAAAAACAATTACCAGGAATTGTACATACACGAACATGTACAGAGCAACTAAAAGCATGGTACTAGTGCACAAAACCTTAAATTTCTCCTAGCAATCACCTTTAAAAAAAACAGCACAGATCGCTAATTTCCTTGTTACAAGCAACAACATACCTAGGCATGCCAATTACGGGAAAACAGAACCGGGAGATTAGTTCGCAAAAGCAACTGACAGTCGCTGCTGCAATCCCTCGCTACTACCGGAATTTAAACTCACTTCGCACGCAAAGTAAAAAAAATTGTAGCTAGCCTGCAAGTGAATCGTAACACTAACAGAAACAATATAATACGGCCCTCCATTGCTACCATAAGCCCCTCCTCGGTGATGACTAGTCACACGCACAGCCAGTAATTCCAGAGAGACAGAGAGGGAGAGAGGCACCTATTTTGATGCGGAGGGGCTTGCGGGTGGCGGCGGCGGAGGGCTGGGGGAGCGTGGCCTTCTTGCGGAAGAGGTTAGCGGCGACTCCCGTGGGGGCCGATGCGCTGGGAGCGGCGAGCTCGTCCTGGTCGGCGAGCACCATCTCCGCGTCCTCCTCGCCGTTGGTGCGGCCACCGCTACGGGCGGCGACGGACGCGACCGCTGGGTCGAGGTGGAGCCCGTTCTTCTCGGTGGGCCCGACGGAGGAGGAGGAGGAGGCGGGGAGCTTGGCCTTCTTCATGTGCGGCGGCGTGGGGGAGGTGGGGGAGGAGGTAGATGAGAAGGGCCGCTTGGGGGCGGTCGAGTGGGGGTGCGACATGAATCAGATCCCGAGGGGCATGGCGCGGCGGCGGCGAGGCGGGGGATGGGGGCGGGGCGGTGGCCGGGCACGAAGGTTTTGGGGCGAGCCGACGGGGAGGAGCGAGAGAGATCGGTGCCCTGAAGTTGATGGGCATTTGATCATTTGCCCAAAGCCGATAAGGTTGATTATTGCTTTACGACGCCTCACCGATACGCCACTTGCGACCCGCATGTCAATGAGACATCGTAGGGCAAATGATCAAATGCTCACCAACTTTGGGCAAATGATCAAATACCCATCAACTTCAGGGCAAATTATCAAATTTTCCGACTGGGGGAGGAGCGTTTCACTTTGGCCTTCTTCTTTTTTTCCTTTTGAGGTTGGTGTTGGTGCGAGGGTGACGCAAATATCGCAATTATCGAGACATATCGAGCGATTATCGCCAAATATCGTCGAAAATCGCTACAAAAGTCGACCGCACAAAAAAATTCAACATGGCTGTCGATTTTCCATCTATAATCATCGATTTTCCACGTTTTTTTATTATTTTTTTTTTCAAAAAATCTGATTTTTGAATTTATGCGCTTTTTTGAGATTTTCGACCGATTTTCGTCTCGGTTTTTGCGATTATCAAATTTTACTGTTCATCCGAAAATCGCGATATTGATAACGTGAACCCTGGGTGTGATATATCAGGACTCTTTTTCGTGCTGGTTCAAATATGTTTATTTTATTTTGTTATTACTGAATTTAAATCTATCTTTAATAAATTTTCTATTATAAATATGATACTCATTTATATAAGAGAATCCCTTTAATAAAGACAAAAGAGTTTTTGTTTTCTTTGTTCTATTATAAATATCAGGACTATTTTTAGATTTATAAAATTAATTTATTTGTGACAAATAAAAACAAAGTTAAGATAAGAATAATTTTCCTAGGTTCAAAATGTTCCAAATTATTTTTGAGAATTTTTTTAAAATTTTTGAACTCTATTTGAGATTATTTCTTTTGCTAATTATTTAAGCAATTTTCAGAATTATTAAATAGCAGAAAAATAAATTTCAATATGAAATTATGAGGATAATAAATTCAGAGATACAAGGCTCCAAATATTCAACCTAGAATTTTCTAGAATTTTTTTATTCTAGCTTTTTCATGATTTTCTGTTAATAACCAATCAATTTTTAGAATTACTTAAATAACAAAAAAAAAACTAATTTAGCACATATTAAACATGGCAAAAGCTAAAAAAATAAACCCAAAGTGTGGTACTTTTAATGTGTGCTAAATAATAATTTTTAATTTTTTTTTTTCTAATGGCCGGGCCGATTGATCCATCAGGCCCAAGTGGGCCCATAAACCCAAAATTGCCCCCTAATTTGGCCGGCGGTTAGGTTCCCATCCCCTAGCCGCCAGCTTCCCATATCCCGCGTCTACGCCACAGGAGCGACGAGCGCACCGCCGGGCGTGGAGGTGGCAGCCGGCGTCAGGCCGGCGAATGGAGGTGTAGGCCATCGGGGCCAAGGCCGACGGGGCTGAAGTGGAGGCGGCCGAAACTAGCGGGGATCCGGCGGGGAGCAGCTGCCTGCGTGACCGCGCATGGGTCGTGCGCGCGGGGAGGCGACGGCCTGCGGGGCCGGCCGAGGCGGCTGGAAAACCGAGCGGCGGCAGTCCTTGCACGGCAAGTCGCGCGTGGCAGGACGGTGAGGTGCGACGGCTTGCACGGCCGAGGTGGCCTCTGGGCGGCAGCCGACGGGGCTGTGCGGCACGGGTCCAGAGGCCAAAAGCGAGGGGAGCCAGCGATGATGGCACTCAATTTGGCGTGCGAAGCTCATCAGGAGCGTTTCATCTCTACCCGAGTTGCACATGGAAAGGAAATATTATATGCTATGGTATGCACCACGAATACTATTCCCACTGTTACTCCTAATTAGTTATCAATGGATCTAGTCGGTAAGTTTGATCTAGGGCAAAAAATTAGGCCGGCCAACTGGGCTAGCAAAGCAATAGATTAATCATGGATAAACTCACAGATTGCTTGTTTTCCTTGCAACTATTGGTTCGCCAGATGTGCTGATACATCTTCGACAGCTTCTCCAACGGTAGGCTCACCTTTCCAGCCTTAGCTATGAAGCGTGAGTAGGTCATTGTGTCAAATCTCTTGCCGCTTAGGATGTCATCTCCAACGCCATTGTGATGATGGCAATGAGCCGGGTCATGCAAAATCACAGATCAATAGATGATTAGAACCAACAAAATAACGTTGATCTAATTGGAAATATTTTAAGAACGATATACCAATTGGAGAGCATCGTGCTGATAACGTGTTGTAAAATAATGTCGTCCACCCCGTTGAATCACCGGCAAGTGAACAAGAACGTATGAAGAGACAGTGGCGGAGCCAGGATTTTTATAAGCCTCGGGCCGAAAATGAGGGACTATTACTGTCGTAAAAAATTACGGACATTTAGGAATAACAAAGTACAACACAAATAGAGAATTAAAGATAAATTTAACTCACATGCTTAACATTTCAATAAAATAGATAAAATATGTCAAAATAATATAACATAGTGGAGTGGCAGAAAAGTTAATACCTAATCAACGGATGTTTGTCGAATCTGAGAATAACATATTTTCATCAGCAATAGAACAAGAACCTGAACCTGTAAAAGATGAAATTGCATCAGTGGGGGGCTCTGTGCAGGGGCGTCGCCGTCTTGGCGGCGTCATTGGCGAGGGCGCGGCGGCAGTGGGCACGCCGGCGAAGGCGGCGGGCGACGTGGGCAGGGCGCAAGGCGGCTTCGGGAGCTCCTTCTAGTTTTAGGGTTGCTACTTGCTTTGCAGCTCGGCTGGTTTTGGATGGAGCCTGGAGGTAATGGGCCGAAAGCCTCAGGCCAGATTAAAAAAAACCTAATTTTTGAATTACTGTTTAGACTGGGCCTCGGGCCCAGGCCCCGGTGGCCCGAGGCCTAGCTCCGCCCCTGTGAAGAGAGAATAGAGGACACACATAATATGGGTGAAAACTCTTTGCTTTATTGATCATCCAACAATAACAATATGGAGCACCCAATATATATAGAAGAAGGGGTTCGGGATTCGCCCACATAATAGAGATAGACTCCTAACCGAATACAGTTAGAGTCTTTATCTCGTAACAGACGTCAGGTCGGTTGGTGCGGTCAAATGCACGGAACACGTGGCTTTTGGCTGACTGGTGCCGGTGCAGTGGCGGACCGACGTCATGGCACACGGTGGCGGGCCAACGACGTGACGTACGATGACAACTTATCACGGGGCCACGATGCAGCGTTACGTGGCGGTGGGTGCGACTTTGGGGGATTAAACAAGTAATCAAAGTAATTAGGGGGATTAATCCGCGGATTAAAAACAACTGCTCAGATGTGATTAACTTACATAGCTCAAACTTACGGATGGCTTATCGTAGATTTAATCACTTGTTGCCTATCGATTTTGATGCAGTGTAGATTGTTGCCGGTAGACGATCACGATTAGCCTCGGTAGAACGTCATGCTGATAACGTGTTGTAAAACATAGTCATTCACCCGCTATTAATCAACAACACGCCAACGAAATCACAAGAACAGGAAGCACACATAAAGTAGGGGCAAAACTCTTTCTTGATTAGATTAATTTTTCTTTACAAAAAATACCCAATATATAACTAAAACAGTTAAAGATATATTCAAATTCATCTATCATTAAATAAAATCCTTCTATACTGAAATTAATGCTCTGTTTGGCAGAGCTCTAGATCCTAGTTTCACCTCAGATCTGAAACTTGTAGGCTAAAATAAAGTGAATTAAACAAGATGACCCACCTAAACACTCTTAATATACCCACAGCTCTAGCTCTACAGGATAAAAAGTCAATTGCATATTTAAGCAAAGCATTAGGAGTTACAAGTTTGGGGTTATCGGCCTATGAGAAGGAAGTAATAGTAATTTTGATGGCAGTGTTTGTTTAAATGGAGGCATTACCTTCAGCTGAAACCATTTGTTATAAAGCCAGACCACCAAAGTTTAAAATACTTGGTTGAGCAAGATATGCAGAAGATTGGGGGGGGGGGGGGGCTTGCCTCCTCCTTTCCTTTGACTTATGCCATGATGCTTATGGGCAGCTTATCTCTTATTGAATTTCCTTTTCTAACAGGATTTTATTTTAAAGATGTGATCTTAGAGCTCGCTTGAACAAAATATACCATTAGTACGAACTTTGCTTTCTAGTTGAGAAGTGTCTCCATCTTTTTACTCCTTTATTTACTATTTCTAATATTTTTAGTTGGAGCTCTATCAAACACCGTTGAGATTCTACCTATATCATAGAACTTCGCAGCGATGAGAGTACGATGAAAATAGTATTTTAACAAAGGCAGCGACGGGAATGACATTTTGTCTTATGCCACTCTTGAGAGTGGTATGATTTCAATTTTCTCCCTGGGTTCTACCTGGCCGCCCTCAAGGGCAGCCGCAGCTCCGCCTGATGCAGCGGCAGAAAACCCTAACCCATGCCCACAAAGCGCAAAACCCCAGCCGCCACTCCTACTGGCTGCAGCGTCGGCGCCCAGGTTGCGAGGGGCGCGTGCTTCAAGTGTGGGGATTCCAGCCACTGGGCAAGAGACTGCCCCCAATCCAGACCGGCAAGTGGCTGCGGAGGAGGAGGTGGAGGCGGTGCCCTTGTGAAAGTGCATCTATGCCCCTAAATTAGTTTTGGTGGATTAATGACAAACGATTAAAAGGACTAATGTATTCAATAAGCTTGTGAACAGGTAAAAGTTCCAAAATGAGATCACCTACATGCGAAGGATACCCTCAAACAAGATTTTGTGGGTAAAACGGCATTATGCCTTTGCTTTCTATGTTTTTGAGTCGTAGGAATGCCGTACTATTAAGAGGGATGCATCGTAATTGATCTAGACTAGTCTCTATGCTCAGATGAATGTCACATTAATTCTTTTAGAGACTCTAAGTCACCGCACATGCACCGGAATTCAGTTTCCTTAAATTTCAAGTCGGACTTTCCGATATAACATCGGAAGTTCCGATGTTGCCAGACATTCCGATGTGCATGTGCGCCTTAGTTCGATGCGTGGAAACTGGATCGGACATTCCGATGTTTAGGGATCGGAAGTTCCGATACATGTTTGACACCTTCCAGGATGCTTTCTGTAAAAATCGGAAGTTCCGATGTTTATGATCGGAAGTTCCGATGTGTTCAATCCTGAAAAAGGGAGCTCTCTGGAAATATCGGACATTCCGATATCCTTGTTCGGACCTTCCGATGTTTAGTCGGAAGTTCCGATATATATATCAGACAGTCCGATATGGACTTGGAAGCTATCTTTTCTGAGAACATCGGAAGTTCCGATGTCAACATCGGAAGTTCCGATGCATCTCGTTTCGACCGTTGAAGTGCGCTTGAGTTATGAACTTATACACATATCGGACATTCCGATGTCCTGATCGGAAGTTCCGATATGTGGCTGAGTGGTGGTATAACGGCTAGTTTTTGCAAGATCCTATAAATACCCCACTCCTCTTGCTTTGGAAGGTTACACACTCTCATTGGCAGAACTCTAGAGCACTTTGAGCCTTTTCTAGTCATTTCTTGAGCCCTCCTCCTTGATCTTAGAGATCATCTAGAGAGTGAGGATTAGAAGTGAAATCTAGAGCTTGAGAAAAAGCAAGTGTCATTCATCTTGAGCATTAGAGTGTCCCTCCAAGATCGATCAACGGTGCATTTGTTACTCTTGGAGGTTGAAGGACTCCTAGACGGCTAGGCGTCGCTCACGAGCTCCCAAAGATTGTGGGACGCCGTGAGAAGTTTGTGAAGGCCGGCTCCGCCTCCGAAAGGAAAGGAACCAATAGTGAAACCAAGCCTCAAGTGTGACCGAGGTTTGAGAGGAAAGGGTTGGAAGAGACCCGGCTCTTTGGAGCCTCCTCAACGGAGACGTAGGATTCCCTCAAGAATCCGAACTCCGGGATCAAAGCTTTGTCTCTCTGCTCGATTCTTTTTTGTTCATATTGTTGTGGCCTTTACTTGCTACTATCTCTATCTAATTGCTGCGAAGTTCGTACATTACTCTTGTCGCTCGTGGCACTTAATAGAAGGTCCTTTTGTCAAAGTCTATCGGACGTTCCGGACAAGTATCGGAAGTTCCGATAAAGTCGGAAGTTCCGATACTCTTTCCGCTGCGACGTTTTAAATTTTTTTTTTATCGCCTATTCACCCCCCCCCCCCTCTAGGCCTTGTTAACCCCTTTTCACCTTGGCGGGATCGGCGGTTATGTTGATGCGGGCGGGCCGGTGGAGGATAAGGCGTGCCCCTGCGGCGCCGGAAGCTGCCTCATGCTCACGTCGAACCCCGGCTGCAAGTTCTACAGGTGCCCCATGCGGGTGAGTGTAACCGTCAGGGCCCTGAGTGTTACAGATCGCATCATCCTACATTATCCTATAGCGTGTAATTTCGAGAGCTGTTGCTTGCAATGCTACTATGTGGATTGGTAGGGACTTGGAGGAACTCGGGCAACCCTGATCTCCATATTAACGATATTCTTGGTACTATGTTGCGCATGTATAGTTCTATGATGCATTTTTATTCAATAATGAAGGTGCAGCAGTCCTGGCTCCTATTTAATCAGAATTAGTAAATAGAAACCTGGTCTGGGTAATATGATGCATTTGCGATCGTGTAAGGATGTCCCCGTGCTGGTTGGTCATAGTGATAGTAGTGTGTCAATGTGGCTTGCAGAGCTTTGTGTTTCCCAGTGTAGTAGTGTATATCTTCTCCATCGAATTCCTAGTAGCTTGGTAGGATAAGGTTTTAAGTAGTAGTTAACGTACTTGCTTATATGTTACATGATCAGTTTTATCATATATCAATTCTTAGCAGGTGCTCGATGCAATTATCGAACTTATTTTTTGCTGTATAATAATGCCTGAAACCATGCCTATTTCAATGCAGTCCTATACCTAGCTGGGTTATACAAATAAGTTGGTTTTAATTTCATTTAGATGGTTGTGTAGTATATTGAGAAATGGAACACGTGAGAGAGGGCTGACGCCGACAGTTTCACGAGCCACCGTCCACTAGAGAGTGGGTTGACACGAGGATTTATACATGTTCGGGCACTAAGGTAAACGCCATACTCTTGTTAGTGTGTCCCCCGGTCGGGAAATAGAGGGGGGTTCCTTCTTGTATGGGCTCCCTTAGGGAACACCATTTTGTATGTATCTTGTATTCAATGAGAGCGAGTTATAAGTAAGGGCTACAACGAGCTTATATAGGTGCTTGGTTTGGTACATAAAGACTATCCTGCCCCTGGTGGGGTGACTCGAGCGCGGGCATCTTCATAATTTCCTGGAAGTGGTAGTACGTCTCACGTAATCACTTCCTTAGGTAGGCCTCTAACTCTGGGGTCCCATGGGGGCCCCTGAGGCTCAGGGGCCGACCTTGTGGTAACCATAGTACTTGGCAGCTCAACTCGCCAGTCAATCCCAAGGGAGGTGAGGGTGCTACTCTATCTTTACAGGAGCGCGCTGAAAAGCCAGGAGTCGAGCCATATGCCATGTAGATGACAGCAAGACGAAGTGGGTTGGGCGCTTGGCTCAGTGCCCAATGGTATAGGGCAGCCAGCTATGTGCCCTGCTCCCGGATAGGAGGCAATGCGTCCTAGAGGGCCATGGGTATCCCCTTCCATGTCATGGGTGGAGAGAGGGCCCCCAATTAGGAGGTAACAGGATTTCCTCCAACAGGTCGCACCCTGCCAATTGTTTAGTCTTTGATTTACATGCTATTAGGTTGTTGCTCACAAATTCAATAACCAATGATGTTTGCTGATGCCGTATTACTCCTCATTTATGTGGTGTATCTGTGTATCATCGGAATGCTATTGTCTATTATCTTATCACCATCAAGTTTTTTTTTTTATTGAAATAGGAAAGAGTTTTTGTTGTTGTAGAACCATGGTCTCTTCCTTAATATAAGTGCCCTTTCTGTTGTCTTAGCCTCTTAGGGCCTGTTTGGCATTGCTATGCTGGGTTGCAGTATGTTAGCTAAGAGAATTTTTACCGGTTCTAGTAAAATATTTTTTGCTGTGTTCTAAAATAAGGATATCAATTAGGTAACATATCCAAAAAATATAGTAAAATAAAAATGTAGATTTTAAGTAACCACCGCACTGCAAAACTAAGCATTGAAGTACCAATGAAGTCCTGATTCAGGGAACTTCTGTTGAGTTGGAACATTAGATGCTCATCTGACTTGAGAAAGTTTCCATCGATACATAAAATAAGTTTGTTATTTCATTTGCCTTTGGCCAAATCTGCATCCGTGCATGTGTACGTTACTACGTTAGTCTATTGCTTCCATAATCCATAACAAACCTCCGATATTTTGGGTGTCTGTATGCATGCTCCTTCAAAGGTGTGATCAAACTCTCATGTTCACGTCGCAAATGCCTAATAAAGGATTGCTGTTCTGTTGGCTGATGTATACATGCACATGCAAGTACATGCGGCTAGTCAAAACTGGAGATTTTAATCCTTAGGCAAGATAAAAGGCTACCTTCTGTTGGTTTCCTTCTGCTTTTCCTCTTTTGGTTGATTTGCTGTTCTGATGTTATTTTTGTTACCATTAGGACAATGGAGGTTGCAACTTCTATGAGTGGTGCGATGCTACATTTCCAGGCACTGCAATGTTTGTAGCAACACAGTTTTCAGTCAGATACATTGCTGATGGATATGCTTTGCTCCTGCGGTGCTGGAACTTGCTTAATACTCACCTCAGAGGCGGGAAAGAATTTTGGGAGTCAGTTTTATCGCTGCCCAGCTAATCAGGTTCATTCATGTGATTTTTTTCCCCACCTCCACCCCATAGTTACTCTCTTCTTTGTTCTATGCATGAGTGCATGATATTTTACTGTAACCACATTATGCTGAATTGCTGACATGTTGCTCTGGAAATTGAACTTCGTTGCCTTTATGTGATGCAATGCTGAAGTTTTGCACATTAAATTACACTGGACATCTGAGGTTGCCTTTTCTTGCTAAATATTAGTAACCATGGCATCTTTCCAGCAAGATATCGCTTCCTACGGACGGAAGTTGCTGTAATTATTTAGATAGTAACTTGGGACGTTTTTTAAGTGTTTATCTTGTGACCATGACTAGCATATTATCGGCATCTTTTATTTTATTCTGATCGAAGACGTTGACAGTACGATAGCCACAGTTGCAGAGTGTATTTATGATTTAAGATTTAACTTGAAACAATACAGATTTAAGTTTTTATAGTATCTGTCAAGGGCGTCGGGACCTAGGGTAGCTGGCCCTTGGCTTCGGAGATTGTAGCCACGGTCCGTCTTCGCCGGCGAGGTTTAGCCCCTCTGCCGTCGGCTTGTTGAGAGAGAGAGATGGGAGATTAGAGATAATGATCTTGCTTAATCCTCTCAATTGTCGATACAGGAATATATATAGCCAATGGCCTTAACCAATCTCTCCTAGATTTAAGGAATAGAAATAGAAACTACCAATCTCTCCTAGACTTAAGGAATAGAAATAGAAACTACCAATCTCTCCTAGACTTAAGGAATAAAGATAGAAACTAATCTATCTTTTCCAAACTTAGCCACTCGCGGTGGCCTCTCTCCTTCTTAGCCTTGCTGCCGTGTACTCTGGCGCATGTCACGGCGGCGCTCAGACGTATGTCCGTCACATGACATCTCTCCTCGAGATCCAAATCGTCCTCGAAATGAAAGTCCGGAACTGCGGCGCTGAAGTCGCCGAGGTCTTCCCATGTTCTTGATGCGGCCTGCTCGCGCCAATGCACGAGCACCTGGTGAACTCCTCGCGCCAGCGTAGCTCGCTTACCCGGAAGTGGTTTCTGAACCACCGCGCCATGGTGGATCAGGGCAAATCAGAGGCGTGGCGGCGTGTGGTCCCGGCAATTTCTTGAAGCACTCCCACATGGAACACATCATGAAGACGCGCGCGCCCGGCAGCTTCCAGCCAGATGACGTCGTTGATCGATTCGGCGACGCAGAAAGGGCCGACAAGCGGGCTTGAGCTTCCGTGGTCGAGCGTGGAAGGAAGTTGGTCGTAGCTACCGACGGAGGCGCAGAACGATCAGCAGCCGACCTGTAAGACACCGGCCGATGGAGCTTGGTCGTAGTGGCGCTTCGCACGCGCTGCTGTTCCAGCGATAGCGGACGTCGGCGAGGAAGGCCTCGCGATCTTCCATCTCTGAGCAATACCGCAACCACGAGTCTCACCGGGCTCGTAGGATCGGATGGAGGCGGGTCGCGGTAGACCACCCGAGCAGCGTCGTGTAGCGACGATCGTAGGTCAGTGTTGTAGACGTACTGGCGACCCATGGCGACCAAAACCACCGCTTCGAAGCGATCACGCCAGCGTAGCAGTACATGATGATGACGCGGTTAGCGGCTCCGTCTGGCCGTCCGTCTGGGGTGGAAGGTCGAAGACATGTGCGGCCGTGCCCATGAGGCGCATGAGCTCGCGCGAATGCCTGCGAAGTGAACACCGTCGCGATCGGACACGATGGATCGCGGAATGCGTGGAGACGCCACGATGTCGGCGAAGAAGGCCTGCGCCCACGGACTTCGGCGGTGTCTGGTGCGCAAGCGGATGAAGTGGCGATTTGCCCAAGCGGTCCACGACGAGAGGATGACCGCTTTTCCGTGCACGGCGATGCCTCGGCGAAGTCTGACCGATGTCTGCCCAGACGATGAGGAATTGGCAATAGCGGCAAAGCGGTGCAGTGTTCGGACTTGTACGACATGTCGCGCCACGCGACGGGTCTGCACCAAACGACGCATGTTGGGAAATGGAAGTCGCGGCGGGCGGTGCGGCGTCGCGGTGGGCAGCCGCCGTGGCCGTCGTCGTGGATCGCCGGGATCTCTCTGCGAGTGGTGATGTGGCGATGGATGTACAGTGCCCTTTCAGAGGCGACCATGTCGCCCACCATCGCCATGGTGCTGCCGCGCGGTTTCCGGCGTGGATCTCGTCATGGATGGCGACAGGGCGGATCGATGCTGGCGTGACGGAGGCGCCGCGATGAAGTCGGGCGAGCCGAGATTGCGAACTTCGCCCTCGTCGGTGTCGCGGCGGGAGAGGCGTCGACCACGGTGTTCGTTGCGCCCGACCACGTACTCAATGAAAAATCGAACCCCAAGAGCTTGCCACCCAATGGTGTTGGGGTATCGTGGCCAGCGCCGGGTCGAGGAGGTACTTGAAGGTCAGTAGTGGTCCGATCTAACGACGGCCGCCGCCGCCATAAATACGCCTCCAATGCCGAACCGCCTGGACGAGGCCGATGAGTTCCGCCGTGAAGCGCGAGCGAGCGGTGTCGAGCGAAGCGATGGAAGCGGCCAAGAAGGCAAACCGGTGTCCGTCCTGACGAGCACGGTCAACCCGTCGACGGCGTCACATTCGACGATGAAGAGCTTGGAGAAGTCCGGCATGGCGAGGACGGGGCCGTAGTGGATCGCGGCCTTGAGCGCCGCGAACGCCGGCGCCACGCGCTGCCCCAAGTGGCCGCCCTTCTTGAGGAGGGATGGCCATGGCGGCGCGTCGCCGTAGTTGTGGACGAACTTGCGGTAGTAGCCCGCTAAGCCGAGGAAGCCACGACCGCTCGAGCAGAACGTGGTGCCGCCAATCGAGATGGCTCGCACCTTGGCGGATCCATGGCGACGCCGCCAGATATGACGTGGCCGAGGTAGGCGACGGAGGGCGCCGAAAGCGCACTTAGCGCGCTGGCGAAGAGCTGCCGCCGGCTTCTGAGAAGGATTCGGGCCGCGAGATGGCGAAGGTGATCCGCCCAAGTCTTGCTATATATCAAAATGTCGTCAAAAATACGAGGACGAACGACGAAGGAAGAGGCGAAGTACATCATTCATGAGGGCCTGAAAGCGTTGGAGCGTTGCAAAGCCCGAACGCCATCACCAGGAACTCATATAAGCCGTCGTGGGCGCGAACGCGGTCTTGTGGACATTCTCCGGCCGCGTCCGCGACTGGTGGTACCGGACCGCAGTCCAAATTTTGAGAAGAACCGCCGTGGAGTTCGCCGAAGCTCGTCGACCGGACGATGAAACGCGTCCTTGGCGATTAGTGCGTTCGAGCGCGATAGTCCACGCAGAAGCGCCACGACGTCGGGTTTCTTGGCGAAGAAGGACCGGTGGCGGCGGAGAGTCAGCGTGACGATGCCTGCTTTCGATCATGGCGGCGCGCATCGCCTCTCAAGTTCATCCTTGTGGGCCGCCGGGTATCGATGCAGGCGAGCGGCCACCATTTCTTGCGCCCGTCTTGATGGTGATGCGGTGGTCATCGCGCGAAGCGGCTTCGGTGGCGCGGCGAAAGATGTCTCGAAGGAATCAGGAGCTCGTCGAGGAGGGGCTCTCCGGCCGCCGTGGCGCCGAGGGTTTGCCACACGGAGGACGCCACACCCGACCAGCAGATGGCGCGCCCTGGTGCTTGAACGTCATCCGGCGGCCGAGTCCCAAACAATGGGGCCCAAGGCGCCGAAACCGGTCGCCGAGGACCACGCTATAGCCCGCCAATGGTATGACGAAGAGGTCGGCAGGAATCTGGCGCGCTGCCGATGGTCGTGCGCGCCGCGATGACCCCGACAAGACGAGACGCGCGCCGTTGGCGACCATAGCCGTGGCGTGGGCGTTGAAGAGGAAGGCCGGAACGCCGGCACCGCCGGAGATGAAGTTGTGCGTCTTCACGGAGTCGAGGAGGCGGCAGCGCCACGGGCCGAGCGCGACGGCGACTGCATGGTGTCGGCGAAGAGACCGGCGAGGGCCTCAGTAGGGAGAAAACGGCGTCCGTCCGCGGTCTCCTCGAACTCCTCGGTGGGCCCACAAGATCATCCTCTCGATACCCTCCAGAGGAACAACGGCAGACGCGGTTGTGTCCCGGAGAACTTCTCATCGCAGCTTATAGCAAAGGCCTTTTCGGCCGCTCCTCTTGCTCACTTTGGGTGGCGCTGATCGCGGCCCTCGACGAGATCATTGCGGGTGTGGCCGACCCTGGCGCGGTGAGGCGGGCGCGGCGTGTGAAGGCTACAGAGTAGGCGCGGCCCGAGGCGCTGGGAGGCGACGCTTGCTCGCGCGACTCAAAGCTGCCGGGCAGACTCATGGCGGCGGCGAGGATCGCGAGTTACGGATGCGGGCGTCGATCTTGGCGGCCGGAGACCACCGGTGAAGAGTTGGACCCGGCGACTCCTCGAGCGGGCCGGCACGAGGAAGGAGCGCTGAACCTGATCTTGATATTCGGCCGTGCCGTCTGACGGCATTTTCGGCCAATGAGCGGCAGCGAAGCGCCATGGCGGCCTACGCAGTTCGGCAGCTCCTTGAACCAACGCCATGACGGTGCCGTCCCTCTGGACTGGGCGTACCACATCTGCGCTCGCCCTCGAAGTTGTAAGAGGCCATCCGGACCTTCTCCTCCTCCATGATCCGATGGAAATGCGATTCGCGGCGATTGACGAAGATCAACGGATCGGTTTTGCCGTCGTCTCGGAAAATCCATCTTCGGAACCGCTGGCGGTCGGCCGTTGTGGTCTTGGCCGTCATTGCCCGTGGGAGCTCCGGACGATGAGAAGGACTTCTCATACGTAGCGTAGTCACGCCGTCGTCTGCCAGGCTCGCCACGATCGTGGTCGATGACTCAATCATCTTGGCCGGTCGGCGATGGTCGGATCCGACATGGTCGAAGTATTCATGATGGCGGTGATGGTGGTGGCGCGGAAGTAGCAGTGCTGATTCTGGCGGTGCGGCAGAGGAAGACGAGAACGCCGAAGGCGATACCAGGTTGTCAAGGGCGTCGGGACCTAGGGTAGCCGCCCTTGGCTTTGAGATTGTAGCCCCGGTCCGTCTTCGCCGGCGAGGTTTAGCCCCTCTGCCGTCGGCTTGTTGAGAGAGAGAGAGAGATGGGAGATTAGAGATAATGATCTTGCTTAATCCTCTCAATTGTCGATACAGGAATATATATAGCCAATGGCCTTAACCAATCTCTCCTAGATTTAAGGAATAGAAATAGAAACTACCAATCTCTCCTAGACTTAAGGAATAGAAATAGAAACTACCAATCTCTCCTAGACTTAAGGAATAAAGATAGAAACTAATCTATCTTTTCCAAACTTAGCCACTCGCGGTGGCCTCCTCCTCTTGTAGCCAGCCTTGTGCTTACGTAACACGGCGCATGTCACGGCGGCGCCTGTACGTGCGTCCGTACATGACAGTATCACCTCACCTCATTTCACTTTTTGCTTTCATGGCTGAACGACTAGTTTAGTTTTGGGCGCAGCTTGGATCTAGACCTGATTAACATGATTTCTCAAATCTCGATGATGGCAAAGTGGTTTCGTTACCAGTTTAAATTGGCTCAATATCATTTAACCCCGATGTGCATGGCTACATGTTTCTTTCGTGGCTTTTTGTCTGCGATATTCTTTGCACTGACTGCCATGCAATTGGTAATGAAGTATACTGTATCCTTGTTCTTTATTGTTTACGTCGGAATCACATAGTAATATTGCGAACAATAACAGCATGATCTTGTTGCCTTTGAAGCTGCGTATTTTGTTGTCACGATTCTATGGCATGTCTTCTCAACATACTCGAAATGATCTGTTGTCGCTCAAGACCAAAGTATGCTTGCTCTGCTTAAACAGATATAGAGGTAGATCCTTTTGTTGTAGTGGAGCAATTATTCAATCTGCATCTTTCTGGATAGCAACTGATGCTAGCATATCATCACCTGTGTTGTAATTGGCCGTGATATTCCTCTCTTTTTTCACCTTTTCTTTATTATTATATTGTTGTATTCATTTTCTTTTGTAACTTGGGCATCTTATATCTCTTTCCTGGTTTGCTGTTGGGACAAAATCACCCAGGGAGGTAGCTCTTGTGGCCTTTTCAAACGGTGTGATGATCAGCAGCTTAGGACAGCTGCTCCTTCATCGCAATGTCAAACTGATGCTACCTCATTTTTTAGTTTTTATGTGGTAAGCGTAAACAGTTTTACTATTTAAAATTCCTATGTGTGTGTGTGTGACTGTGTGTCATACAGAATGGAACTACTAGGCTATCAATAATTGTCTATAGCGGTGACATAAAGAAAAAAGATGACGTGATGTGAATATTGTTATGAATAGCACTTGTATTCATCATGAGGCTAATGGGCCAGTATATATACATGTACAAGAGGGTATAAAGGGAAAGCCTATATTAGGCAATATGTATACAAGGAATAACAGGATACTGTCTAACACCCCCCTCAAACTCATGGTGGATCTACAACACTGAGTTTGGAGAGGTAAAAGTTATGATAAGCTCTAGTTTGTGTCTTCGTGAAGAAATCTGCTAACTGGAGCTCTGAAGGCACATACTGAAGAACCACAACCTGATCCTGTACCTGTGACCACATATAAGAAGCATCAACACCAATATGCTTCGTGAGTTCATGCTTCATTGGATCTCGAGCAATGCTGATAGCACTCGTAGTGTCAGATAAAAAAGGAGTCGGTGTAGAAACAGAAACACCAAAATCCTCAAGTAACTACCGTAGCCAAGTAACCTCTGCTGTCAAAAGAGCCATAGCCCGCAACTCAGCCTCAGCACTCGAACGAGAAACTGCTGTCTGCTTCTTAGTCTTCCAAGCAATGAGAGAACCACCAAGAAAAACACAGTAAGCAGAAAGAGATCGACGATCAGAGTGATCACTAGCCCATATAACATAAGAATATTCCTGGAGCTGTAAAGAGCTGGAACGTGGAAAGAAAAAACGGCGAGAGATAGTTCCACGAAGAAATCGTAGAACACGAAGAAGATGACTATAGTGGAGCTGAGTGGGAGCAGAAACAAACTGACTCAAGATATGGACTGGATATGAAATGTCAGGACGAGTGACACCAAGGTAAACAAGACTCCCAACAAGATAGCGATAGCGAGTAGGATCCTCAAGAGGTTCACCATCAGTAGATCGAAGGTGAACATTGAGCTCCGTAGGAGTCTCAGCTGTATGCTCATCAGTGAGAGAAGCACGATCAAGAAGATCCTGGATATACTTCTCTTGGGAGAGAGAGAAGCCCTCAGATGTAGAAGAAACCTCAATCCCAAGAAAGTATCGAAGAGGATCTAGATCTGACATGAGAAACTGTTCATTGAGACGAGCCTTTACAAAGGCAATATACTGAGAATCATCGCCAGTAATGATCATGTCATCAACATATAGAAGAAGAAGAGTCCGACCACGAGAAGAAGTGTGAACAAAGAGCGCAAGATCATAAGCACTTGAAGTGAAACCAACTGCAGTGATCACAGAAGAAAAAAACGCTCAAACTAAGCACGAGGGGCTTGCTTGAGCCCATAAAGAGAGCGACGAAGACGATAAACTATGCCCTCAGGAACAGAATACCCTGGTGGTGGCTGCATATAGACCTCTTGATGCAGCTCGCCATTAAGAAAGGCATTCTTGACATCAAACTGAGAGATGGACCATTCACGAACAGAGGCGACAGCAAGAAGAGTGCGAACAATGGTCATGTGAGCCACAGGGGCAAAAGTCTCATCATAATCACGACCATGCTCCTACTGAAAATCACGCGCCACAAGACGAGCCTTGTAGCGCTCAAGAGAACCATCAGAGCGAGTCTTAATCTTATAGACCCACTTGCAAGTAATGGGGCGGACACGTGGAGGAAGTGGAACAAGATCCCACGTGCCAGTGCGCTCAAGGGCAGCAAGCTCCTTTGCCATCGCATGCTGCCATTCCTGATGAATAATAGCATCACGGTAAAAAGTCGGTTCGGCCAGAGCTGCACCAACAAAGCCAAGGCGCTCAGGAGGCCGAATAGATTGTCGATCGTGAAGAACATAACGAGGAGACACGGAAGAAGATGTCTCATCAGAAGAAGATGGCACATCCGAAGATTCCTTTGCTTGAGAATGACGAGTGTAGTAGAGAGGATAGGGAGGAACAATATCTGAAGAGGCCTTTGGGGGAGAGGACGGTGGTGAAGAGCTCCTGACAGATACTCCCCTGCTGAGTCAGCACGAAGAACACGAATGGGAGAATCAAACTGAGTGCGGATCATGGTGGCAAAAGTCTTATAGATGGATAAAAGCTCACTACGAGAGGACATAAAATATATCCAAGTGTGGCGAGAGAAATCATCTATAAAAAGAATATAATATCGATGACCCCCTTTTGAAACAAAAAGAGTCAGACCCCAAACATCAGAATGAACAAGATCAAAATGATGCTGTGATATAGACTCGCTAGAATGGTAGAGGAGTTGTAGCTGTTTGCCAAGCTTACAACCCGTACAGTGTAAAGAAGCATCATCAGATACAGAGCCTAAAAGACAACGACGAACTAAAGAAGACAAGCGCGAACCACAAAGATGGCCCAAATGGTGATGTCACTGAGTAAAAGTCTCGGTAGAAGAAGCAACGGATGCTGAAGCGGTAGAGGAAACAGAGAGACTGGCAGAGGCAGCGGAAGGTAGATGAAGCCAGTTAAGCTCCCAAAGACGCTGAGAGTCATGGCAGCGAGGGCCAGTCCCAACTAGAGCCCCTGTGCAGCAATCCTGAACACAACAAGAGTTAGAATCAAGAATAACGCGACAACCATGATCAGTAAGCTGGCCAGTGGATATGAGCTGCATGGTCAGTTTGAGAACATAAGAAACAACAGAAACATGAGAAGAGGATGACAAAAGAATGCCTCGTCCTGCAACAGAGAAGTACCATCCGCAGTCTGCACAGTGGTAGGAGCAACAAGAGGACTGATGGAATGTAGACAAGTGGGATCATATGTCATATGAAAAGAAGCTCCAGAGTCAAGAATCCATGGTGTGATACCTGCTGAGGGTGGTGGTTTCTCATTAGAAGACTGAGTAGCAGAACCAGCGGAACCTGTCGGTGTAGTGGCAGCCATGCGACGCAGTAGGGCAAGAATCTCCTGAGTAGAGTCAGAACCAACAGAAGTCTGCTGAGGAGAGGCACCCAAGAGTCCCAGTGCCCTTAGAGGGGCGTCCACCTCGACGAGCAAGGTCCTTCTTTCTGTAGCAGAACTGTTCCACATGTCTGTTCTTATTGCAGTAGGTGCAGTGAAGGCCTCCATCCCCAGTAGCCGGAACTGAAGTAGGTGTCACTGATGGCAGAGTAGAGCGAGGTGCCACCAAAACCGAGGGAGACACCAGTAGGCCCGCGCCACGAAGACGAGTCTCAGTGCGAATAGCTGCAAGGGCCTCCAACAGAGTCACACGAGGATGACGAGCAAGCAGCTGGGCACGAATCTGCTTAAATTCAGCCCGAAGACGTGTTAGGAAGTCGTAGATGTGGCGAAGCTCCAAATAAGAGTGCTGATGCTGATAACACTGGCAAGTCCGGCAAACCTCCGGTCCGAGTGAATCAAGCTGGCATCACACCGAAGACAGCTGCGCATAGAATTCATCCACAGTAGAATCACCTTGCTGGAGCGACCACTCCTGTCGTACAACAGCAAGGTAAAGAGAGTCTTCAACTTGCTCATAACGATCACGAAGATGCGCCCACATCAACTGTGCCGATGACAAAGCAACAATGTCACCAGTAAGATGCACCTCCATGCTAGCAGCCAAAATAGCAGAGGCACGAGCATCTTCATCAATCCATGTCTTGTGAGCAATAAATTGAGTCTGAAAAGACTCCACAGCATCGGCATAATCATTAGATATCTTCTGGCGAGCAGCATCATTGGCGTCCTTGGGAATAACAGGCGTGGCAGGGAGAGTTGGACGAGGCGGATAGGATAGCTCGCCGGTAAGAAACTCCCACAGTCGCTGGCCACGCATGTGAAGGCGCATATGAAGAACCCAGTCTCGATAATTGAGACCATCAAAAATAACCGGGCGGCAAGGAACAGAAACAGTCCCCGAAGAAGAGCCTGAAGATGATGACATTTTTTTTTTTACGGATGTGAACGAACTCCTTCACGCGGACTCCAGTCTGGAGCCGAACCAAAAAAAATCGAACCAGTCGACCGGAACCGAATAACCAGACTCAAAAAGAGGTAAGATCGGTTTCAAGTCCGATCAGACTTCTTCAGCATCTTGGTCGGACGACGGCGTCGCAAGGCGGCCGCTCCTCCTGGCGCATAAGCGCGGTAGCCGGCGGCGGTGCGGCGTGCGAAACGAAGATGATCTGCGACGGCCGAGGCGCGGTAACCAGTTGCAACAAGAACGGCAGGCCACGCAGCCGGTTAGAACCGGCTCGGACTTGGAGGCCGGCGTCGCTAAGAGGAAACGGAGTCAGCGGCCAGAAGCGGGGGCAGCCGATGCGGCGGGAGTCGAAGGGCACGCCGAGCGTCGAGATGGCTGTGGCTCAGAAGGGCGGCGACGCCAAGATCCGAGGCAGAGGAGCGACGTTACGCCGGCCGGCACGGAGGAGCAGAGCCACAGATCGTAAGAAGAAGCCAAAGAGGGTAAAGCGCAAGTGCAACGCCTGGAAGAAAACCCTAACCCTAATTTTGGCTCTGATACCATGTTATGAATAGCACTTGTATTCATCATGATGCCAATGGGCCGGTATATATACATGTACAAGAAGGTATAAAGGGAAAGCCTATATTAGGCAGTATGTATACAAGGAGTAGCAGGATATTGTCTAACAAATATAATTAAAGAATCATAATTGAATAAATGAATAGCTCAAGTGGCAAAGAAAAGCAAACTAGCATTTATCTCATGTATATCATAATGTTCCATGTCACATGGCAATATGGCAAATGTATTCAAATAAATGGTCTGATAAAACGTTAATTTAAATGTTAATGGCCGTTAAACCAAATAAATGGTCCGATAAAGCAGAAAAATCTTGAAAATGTAACGAGTAGCGAATCTTTATCATTTTAATGGCCGTTATTTACAACAGTGTCTTGTGACTCTTGTCCTGGCAAAAGTGCCATGTTCAGCCAGCTCGCCCGATGCGTGTTTTAAGTGTGGTTAGGCTGGTCACTGGTCCCGTGATTGCCCTACTGCAAATTGTGGTGCAGGTACCGTAGCCAGCCATGTCAAGTCCTCTTCTACTTTGGGCTCATGGAACAGCCACAGATACTGACAGCAGGTACCTGTGAACTCAATTGAACTGACATGGACATGCTGTACGGAACTTGGACAGATGTCCCTGCCACTTGTTGCTTAGGTACGCACTCTTGTCGATGCCATTTTGCTAGTTGCTACTTTAACTGCAGTAATGTGATTTAGTGTGGATGTTTTCTGTCAGTTTTCTTTCTTTATCCTACATGCTATGTCGAATCTGTGCTATCTGCTTTAGACATTTCTACTTGAGTAAACAAGAAATATAGATCCTATGTTCATCCCCACGCCTTGCACTTATATTAATTCCATGCCTATATGATTTTGCTCCCTTTGGAGATTTGGTATATCTGTAGGTTTAGATGAGGAGTAGATAGGATAAGGGTTTATATTACCGAACCGAGGTCGGAAATCACCTGTTGGAATTGATTTTCGTCGAAAATCGGTAGAAACCGAAAAAATTCAAAGTCAAATTTTTTGAACTCGGCGGTCAAACAGCGGTGAAAAAAAAAAATCAAAAACCGACCGGTTTTACCTATTTTCGACCGGTTTACATCGTAAATTTGAAAAAGTCAAGGAAAATTGGAAAAAAATGTCTCAAAAATTCGGTTTTGCTCAAAAGCGTCTCAAAGCTATTAATACTAATTTTAGGGAATTTTTGGATAAAGTTTCCTAAATTTTTTGAATTTGAATTTGAATTAGACCGGTTTCGTTTCTCGAGCCGAACCGATAGCGATTGTCGTCGGTATTTCAAACCCCGGATAGGATACTCTTTCACTAAACTTCTTTAGAGTTTACACCCTGGACCCTGTAGCACTCGACTTAGCCCCGCATCTGACAAGTTAAAACAGCCATAAAAGATTGGAACATTTGTTCCCTTCTGTGTATGAACTCAATACGCACACCCACTGTGCTATTCTTAGGACCCAGCCATTAAAGGCTAGGAACAAAGCAGGCTGACCAATCGATGCCCCAATCGAGAGAATGCTTCCACTCAAGGCCACAGAAGCTCGCATGGTTATGAGCTCGTGAGGCAAGGAATCTCTGGATAGTACTAGTTACGAGTAGTAGAGACACTTGACAGCAGCAGTAATCATCTTTCAGCAAGAGGCTGTGGTCCTCCTGGTGGTGGCTGGTGCCCGCCCGGCCAGTTGAACTGCGGGATGGTTGATGCCTTGGCATGTGCTTATTGTTTGCCTCCAATGGTTGAATAGTCCTTGGCCATAGTGCCTGACATTTGGACCGGGAAAAAAAAAAGCTTGTTAGGGCTTGAAGAAAAAAAAATCTTCATTTACAGTAGTAGTTAATAGGTTTAAAATTAAAATATGTCCATTTTAAGCGAGAAAAATTAATGAGGCTCGGATCGACAGTGGCTCGTTAGCTCGATTTTGAATTAACCACTTAAATGATAAATAAATAATTTTATGTTAAACTATGTTAATTTTTGAAAAAGGCCGATAATAGCTTGTTAAGCTTGATAGCCAGCCCTACTGTCTTGGCAATCTCGGGTGGGCCCCCCTGGGTGTAGTAGATCTGAGATGCCACCTCCACTACACGAAGGCCAAACCTTTGCTGGGGGAGGATTTGCTGTTTATTTGTTTGCTGTCTTTTCGGTCGGCCCGTTGTTCTTACGTGCGCTCAGTGCCTTTACAGAATGCTTTTGACACTGGCTGGCAGGTTTGATTTACCCAGTAGTCAATACTCAATATGCTGTTGATAGAGTTTCTTGAAGACGATCTTTACAAGTTCTTTTTTTTTTTTTTGTATCTCTCTTTTGCTTTTAAAAAAGTGTAAGCATCTTAGTTAGCTTATGGGTGGTAGAATCACATTTGCAAGGCTTCCTTTTCCCGAATAGTACGATGCTGTATGTCAGCTGAGGATTTACGTCAGGAAAATCTTCAGTTATTCGCATGGCCTTTACTACCGGTGCTGATACAGAAAAAGAAAAAAAACTAAATCAACTAAACTAGTCGGATGGCCCACATAATGTGCGTGGCTAGATTTGTTGCAATTTATTTTGTACTAAGGAACAGTTTAAATGCTGTAGACTAATTATATATTGTTGCAGTGTTTTGAAATTATTATACATTGCTGCTAATGATTTTTAGGTTGAATAGAAACATTGGAAATGCAAAGAAAAGTTCGAAGGTAAATACATTTTTTAAATAGAAAAGGCAAAATACATCTTAAGAAAACATAATTGAAGAATAACATTTGATTGAAAATAAATTCAGTGCGTATGATACGTTCTGACAAAATTAGAAACGTCGCAGTGAATATGCTTTTAGGGAAAAACAATGGCTTCATTTTTCAAGCAAGGATTTTTTGTTAGTTCTGTATCTTTTATGTACGTCATTTTCATACTCTAGTCCCTACGCTCCAGTCGGCAAAAAAAAATGGTAAGACAACATGGTGTGGACAATAGGTCGCAGCGAGAGAAGCATAATGACATTGAGGGCCAGAACATCCAGCATTGCTCCATTCCAATGTGATCACCATTATTTCCTTCTATGTTTTCATCAAACTGTAGACAGACTTTGTCTTACATTCAGTCTGTTGCATGCATAAGCATCAAGAAAATAATTAATTTTCAAGCAGTGTTTTTATGCTTTTCCTCCTAATACAAGTTGCACGAATCTTGAAACGAGCGAATGGTTCATTCATACTTTAATATTTGTGCAACATTAATCATCCCTTAATCTGTTGCTTTCTTCTTGGACTTCGCTACCTCGATTCTTTTTGTGTGGAATCCTTGAATGCCACTTCTATCTACATTGAAGTAAGGCTCATAGTCCAGACATAGATAGCTCAATGTCTACATGTTACAGACAGCTAGATGAGCCCAATTCAGTCTTGATTGGTATTAACCCACATCTTTCTATGATACGAGAGGAATAATTACAATTTAGTTTTGATTGGTATTAACCCGCATCCTTCTTTGGCATGAGAGGAATGGGTTATACATGAACTCTTTTTTTTTTGTTCCTTATATGGATTATTTTCTTAGATCTTTTAGATTATTTAGGCGTACACTATAATTAAAATTAGAGTTATATTCATCGGTTGTCATGGTATTCAATCATATTTTTGTTTAATTTGCACCTTTTTTATTTTATTTTTATTCCTAAAGTAAGCTATTTAGGAATTTTACATTGGAGTTCATATGTAAATCAAATTGCTATTTTATTTTTTTATTCCAAATTTCAGTTTTAGGTTTGAATTCGTATACAAATGCAACTACTAATTTATTTATTTTTTCTTCTGAATTTGTTTATTTTGAATTTTGTGTGAAAATCAAATTGCTAATTTTATTTTATTTTTAATTTTTAATTCTAGTTATTTTTACTTGACATGGACTCTTTTATTTTAATCTAAATCAAATTGCTAATTTTACTTTCTTTTTTATTATAAATTTCAGTTTTAGTTTTGAATTCATATACAGATCCAACCACCAAGTTTTTATTTTTACTGAATTTTAATTTTACTTTGAAGGTCGTGTGGAAATTAAATTGCTATTTTGTTTGTTCCGAATTTAGTTCTTTTTATTGTACTTCGGCTCTTTATTTTGACCTAAATCAATTATTCTATTTTACTTTTATTCTGAATTTCGGTTTTAGGTTGGAACTGATTTACAAATCCAATTACTAATTTTCTTTTAATTTATATTTGGAATTTTAATTATTTTTTATTGTACTTGACATGAACATTTTATTTAATCTAAGCCGTTATAGTTTGGGTCAGTCAGATCGACGGCTGGATCTTTTATCTTTTATCTCCAATTAACTAATTTTATTTTATTTTTATTTTGAATTTCAGTTTTAGTTTGAAATTGGTTTACACAGTCCAACTACTAATATTATTTTAATTTTTGTTCTGAATCTCGGATATTTTTTCATTGTACTTTACATTGGCTCTTTTTTCAATCTAAGCCGTCATAACTTGGGCTCACTGCATGGATGACTAGATTTTTTCTATGATTAATGTGAAAATTTCTAACCTGAGAGCGAACGCGACGGCTTCTTTTGTTTTAAATTTATATTATGAATTTTAGTTATTTTTATTGTACTTGATATTGATTTTTCTTTTAACCTAAGCTGTTATAATTTTGGCTCGCTAGATGAATGACTAGATTCTCTTTTTTTTCTCTGATTAACTATTTTTAAAAATTTTCATTTAAATTTCAGTGTTAGGTTGAAATTGGTATACACGTCTAACTACTCATTTTTTTAGTTTTTATTGCAAATTTTACATATTTTTTTTATTATAGTTGATATTTACTGTTTTTTTTTTAATATAAACCGTTATAATTTGAACTCACTAGATGGATGGCTATTTTTTTTTTAATATAAGCTGTTATAACTTGGGCTCACTAGATGGATGGTTAGATTTTTTTTTTATCTTTTTTCTCCGATTAACAAGAAAATTTCTTGTGATTTCTTTTCCTATGTTTTAATAATATATAATATATGATCATTAGATTTCGCTTGATGCATAAGTGAATATACGCATAACCAACCGAATAGTGGGGTAATCCAACGAAATCGTCCTTGTATAATGGAAATAGTCACGGGCCTATAAAGCCATAGGTTCTCGTTTCACGAGCCCCATCTAACAGGAGATGTTACTACGTACGCACTACACGCATGCGGTTGTTGCCCTCTCCTGCAAGCCTGTGTCCAGCATACATAGGCTCTCTTTGATTTAAAACAGTTTCTTCTGTAAAGAATCAGAAGCTGCTTTCTATATAGAATCAGAAGCTCTTTTTGATTTAAATGGATGGCTATTCGTTTTTTATTTTAAAAAAATGAATTATTTATCGAAGGAAGGATTTTAAACAGTTTTTTTGATAATTAGAAGCTGTTTTCTATATAGAATCAGAATCTGACTGAAACCTGATTCTCGCTGATTCTTATTGATTCTCGCCGACTTGGCACAATATTGAACGGGCACACCGGCTTGTCGTCGTCCGCTCGCTAGCCGCGGCTGCCGCATCCAAGGACCACCTGGAGGAACTCACTAGAGAAAAAAAGGGCCATGAAGCGTAGCGGACAAGTCCTGTAGGGCCTTCCTCTCGTAAATGCCCCACTGCGCTAGTGGGTCAGGGACTCAGGGTCTCTCTCTGGCTCGCCTCACCAACTAAACCTAAACGCGCGAGATGCCATGCCCACCGCTTTTCTCTCCCTCCCCTTCCCTTCGTGTATTTAGGCTAATTCGCCCACTTGTTGGCCGCTCATTGGCCGGTGCGGATATGTGCAGTGTTTCGTGTTGTGCTGCGTGCTGCCCACATGTTCCCGGAAGCCTGTGTGTATCTAGCCGTCTTTTGGTATTTTTTTCTGAATGAATTGGTAAATATAGTTCTATTCTCGATCGCAGGACATGTTATCTACCGTACTTCCTTACTGCGGTAGGTAGTCGATATCATATATATCTTCTTGCTAAGCTTGGGTACTATAGTACCCTCTTCTGCTAAGTTCTGCATGTACCTGCTGTGGTATTCGAGCTCAGTAGAAAGGGTACTATCGAGCACGTGTCGAGATTGACGTGCTCGGTAGGTCAGCTAACGTGGTTTTAGCTATTTGCAGCTGTTGCTGCAGTAAAGAATTTGACTATTTTTATACTTTCGTTCGGATGGAGTTTAGTTTTTTTTTTTAAAAAAAAGTGATAGAGACACGTAAGCCAAAGCTTGGAGAGCATTTGATGTAGCTCTCACTCGCATCCATCACTCGTTGTGAGTGACCAGTCGGTGTGCTGCGACCGCGAGCGCGCGAATGAATATCCGCTCCTTTTACGAGTGCTGCAAACTGTACTGCATCCTGTCCCTTCTCGCTTGCTTTTAGTTACTTATTGTACATAGTTCTCGGGGCATCCACTGTGCGTCTCCCGTGTGGCCTTCCGTGCCTGCCCCCAGCTGGATTATCATGTGCTGCTGCAGTACTGCTAGACTAGACAACCAGTAGCAGCATGTCTTAAGCATGGACAATAAGACCACTTTAGTTAATTCTTGTCTTTATATATCAATTTTGATCTATAAAAAAGAGTACGAAATGAGGAGAAAAGAGAGATGGCTCATATTTAGTAAACAGCTTTGCACGAAAGCATAGGTACATTATTTATGTACAAGAGAAAAGAGATAGTTATTGCATAATATTTAGAAACAGTTTTTAGAGGCAATTATTATGCAAATTGATTTTTAGTTTGATTAGTAGTGAGTTTCACTACTGTATCTGCTTTTACTATTAGTAGTATCATACTACCATTGTTGCTAATATTATTGTAGACTTGCTCTTGCTACTGGTAGTATCATTGTTGCTATTATTGTGGTAGACTTGTAATCAGCCATATGGTTGGGGTACACAGGAGAGTCAGTTTTCGATCATGTCACGCCAAATGAGGTAATTCTCTAATTCCCACAATATCTTAAACCAGATCTATTGTGCTGATTGTTGGTGGGTCACGTCGTTTGTCTTTTCGCTCCCTCCTCCCCATCAGCTTTTAGCTTCTTTGTTACTCTATCTCCTTCTTGTTTCGAAAAAGATTTACTCCTGGTATGTACGTACGCAGAGCGATTGTTTTATTAGGGCTCTTTGAATGAAGGATTTTTTAAGGAATAGAATTCTATAGGAAAATTTTTCTACATGGCCTTTTTGTCCTTTGGAACCAAGAAATGAGGCTCTAAGAGCATCTCCAGCAGAGCCCCTAAACCTTAAAATAGGGAGTGTAGTAAAAAAAACAGATCTAGCAGGGCTTCAACTCAAGCTCCTAAAATTAGGAGGCCCCTAAATTTGCCTCCTTAGCCCCAATTCTCAGAGGGCCCCAACTCAAGCCCCTAAAATTAGGAGGCCCCTAATTTGCCTCCTCAGCCCCAATTCCCAGGGACACGAGTACATCTCATATTATTGAAGACAGAGAAATACATGAGAGGCTTTAAGATGATCTTATTGAGCATTTGTGGGCAATTCACAGCGCTTCGTAGTTTGATTCATTGTTCGGAGTTTCTATTTATCTATTTATCATGTTTTGAAAATTTTAAATTTAAATTTGAATTATCATGTTTGTAAATTGTAAATGTTAATATGCTTATGTTTTATGTATTACAAATATTTTTGATTGAATTTTAGTGGTGTCAAATGAAGATTATACCTAGCGGATATGTCAAAATAGGAGAAAAAGTAAAATAGGAAATTTGAGATTTAAGAAATTTATTCTTTGGTTGTCTTTCTGAAAATAGAGCCCAAAAAAATAGGGGGAGTCCCTAAATCCAAAATAAGGACCCTGTTTTAGGGGCCCTTGCTGGAGATGCTCTAAGATTCCCATGAAACGGCTCAGTCAACAGGAATTTTGGAGGAATTGTAATACGAGGTTAGACCTAACTTCATGGAAAAATTCATTTGCATCCTTATCTCCCTTCAAATTATTGCAAAATTCCTACGGAGCATCCAATGATCCAAGCACCTTTAAAGAACAATCCCTATTTTTTGCATTCCTATAGGATTGCACTGTCGTTCACGTACAGTTCTTGTTCGTTTTCCATTTCCTGTGTTCCAAAGAGGCTCTAAGCTGGATTTTCACAGTAATTTTGTTGTAAGTTGTAACCATTATAATCCATGTATTCTAAACATGACAAAGGAGGATAAGGACCATTTGTGCCGCTGAAATGTGAGGTGGGGTGAGGTGAGGTGAGTGAGACGGGTGATGTTATAATCTTTTCTCATCGACTTTGCCGAAGGCCAAAACAAAACCCATATAATACATACACTCCTTTTCACTTGAGTTCGAAACAGGTCCTTTTTGGACGGAAACTTGATGGATGTGTCCCTGTTTGGACAAAAGCATTGAGGTGGACGTGACAGCGCGACACATCCATCCAGATCTGTTAAGAGGAGAAAAGCTTGTTGCTGTTGTTTCAGGTCAGAGTTTTAACTGCGACCACTGCTACTCGCTGGAGTCGTAGTATTTTCCTCTCTTCTCCCACAGGCCACAGCCAAGGACCTAGCACTAGCAGAGCTGTATTGTTAATTTAAGGGTTACATGTCCGATCCTCCTCCTTAGAGTGGCAAAAGTGGAAGTTTCATGATACTTAAAACGAGGACCGAGCGTGGCTCGGTGGCAAGGCATGCAGTGGGCATGCAGCCCACCTGGTTCGAGTCTTGGCTCTCCTGGGTGCTTCACCGGCTGGCTATTTTCGCATGGGGGTGAGTGTGTGTGGCGTGTGTGTGGTGCGTGTGTTCGCGTCATACCAATTTCGGCTGATTGTTCTCTCATTCTTTCTGAAATTGCTGCAGCTCCTGGCCAAAATTCAAAAAAAAAAAGAAAAAGAAAAATGATACTTAAAACTAGATGCTGGTCTCTCTCACCGTAGTAGAGGCGTAGAGCTTATGTTGGCTGTTGTTCCGGTAGTTTTCCGGTTTTCCAGAAGTTCCTCGACCGGAAATGACATGCACTACCGGCCAGTCCGGTACAGTACTGTGCGGCTCTGACGCCTGGGGAATCACTGTGGTTCCTGTTAATGAGCAGCTTCAGAATCTTTTGGCAGTAGAAGATGTTAGCCACGAGTGTTACTGTATGCCTGTGGCCGGACCGCCGGACCTAGCCAGTCTAAAACTAGGGTGAAATCGAATACTACTACATACATACATGAAGTACATATGCTTGGTAGTTGGTACACCGTTGCCTTTCCCTGGATCTGATTGGCGCCGCTGTCGGATGCTACTCCTGTAGCAGGATAGCACACCGGCACGGCAGCACCACCTGCTCTGCACCCATTTATTTATTTTATTGTGAAAAAAAAGGAGGTCGAGCGAATGGCGTGCCCCCCCAGAGAAACAAGCGATGAACACGACGACGGCGACTACTGCTCCTACTCCGGCCGGTTGCCGCTCCGGCCGTCTCTCTTCCCTCGCCCGCACCGCAGCGCGCGGGCCCGGCGGCAAGCGTGAAATTATTGCACACGGGACCGAGCAGAGGCAGCGCGCGCGGCACGGCGAACGAGCCGAGCTCTCCCAATGGCGCGGCACAGCGAACGAGCCGAGCTCTCCCAATGGCGCGCCACCGCGTGGCCGCCCCACCTCCCCGCCCCCACCCAATCGGCGGCATCCCGGATCCCGCGCGGTGCCCGTGTGACCGCCCCTGTGCCCTCCTCCGCCCCGCTCGCGCAGCGCACGCACTCGGCTGACGTCCTGGCCCGCGCGCGCGGCGACCCCGCCTGTCCGCGGCCGCCGAGCCGCGGCGGGTAATACAGGAGAGTTTTCAGAATTTGACACACTTTAAAATTCGCATTTCGGAATTTGACACTCCTACCATCGCCATACACAGACGGTCCCATATGTCATCCAAATGTTCAGCGCCGCGAATTGAGTGTCAGTGCAAATTACACGTAATACAGCGCCCGGTGCTGCCCACTCAGACAGCATATATTCCCATTACCACCACGGCAACAATTGTGTGAGCGGGCGAGTGGTTGTCTCCTTTTCAACCCCTCCTTTTTGCTCCACTCGTGTGTAGTGTAAGAAAAAAAAATTCTCAACCTTACTTTTTATCCTCCGTTACTCTCTTTATCCAACAATATAATATTTTTAAGTAATATTTAATGTAATTAGATATAGTTGCTCATATTAGATAGACATAGCACTACTCTCTATTAAAGATAAATATAATATAAGTATTTTAATTATTGTTTAAATAGTTCTCTCTTTCTAAGTTTATAAGAAGTATTTTTTTAAATGATTTTGCCCATAAATATATGGCGTATTTTATATTTTAATATAAAATTAGTATGATGTCCCCTCCATAACTCTAATAAATATCTATATTTATTTTATATTCTATGCATTGAATATAGTTCTTATTGATAATAATTAAATGTAATCTAGTTATTTTTAATATATTTTTGATTTATGTGTTAAGAACGAATACATCTTGTAAACTTGGACGGAAGGAGTATATTATTTAGATAAACGTGTAGCATAATGGTGTAGCCAATAGGGGGTTTTCGTTAGGCTAGAGCCACCCGCTAGTCATCGGATCCTAAGTACCCTCTTTTGCGCCGACGCTCAGTTTTTGGCATTGCGGTGGCAAATAAACACATACTTGAGCGCAGTTGAAGGAAGAAGAAGCTTTACTAGGTGGTGAGCTGCTTCCTAGACTATGTGGCTTAATGGACCGCTGTTTGTTGTATGCCTAATTTGGCAATTGGTAACACTACTACAGAAAGATCTATATTAGACGTCTCATCACCGTCTAAGTTATTGGATATGTTAAGAAATCATCTGTGATAAGCTGATATCACAGACAGTTCATCCCATAAACCGTTTATGAAGTATCACAGATGGTTTGTACCACAAATCGTCTGATATGACTACATATTACATACGGCTTTTACAGAAAACAATCTGTGTAACTACACAGGCGGTTCATGGGATGAACCGTTGTGATATGACTACACATCACAGACGGTTTTTTTTTTGTCAAATCGTCTATCATAACATAGGGATAAAAGGGGAGTTTGTTCATCTTTCGCCCCTCCCCTCGCGAACTTCGAACTCCGCCCCTCCGCTTCACGCTGGCGCCGCGCCTCCCCTCGCGAACGCCACCCCTCCGCCTCCCTCGCGCCACTCTTTCGCCTCCACATCCCCCGCGCCTGCCCCTTCGACTCCCTTGTGCCTGAGCCGTCAGCACTCCGTCTCCCCCGCGATCGCCATGGCTTGACCTGGAGGAGCATTTCAGCACCAGCGACGACGAAGAAGACAATGACAAGACGGACGTAGGGAAGAAGGCTAACAAGGATAAGGTGGTCAAGAAGAAGAAGAAATGCCCCATCGCCATCAAGATCGAGGAGATCCCCGAGGACAGGACCACTGGATGCGTCGCCATAAAAAAGGTTTATTTTTTTCTTGTGGGGTTTTAGATTCTGATACCAAATAACAAAAAGATTGCTAGAAAATTATCTAGCCAAGAATTAATCCTGCTTATTTGGAATTTGAACTTGTAATGAAGAAAGGGGGTTAATGTAATTAGTAGCAGGTTAAGAGTTTAGCAAGGTTACGTGTGATATCATGGTCTCTATTAGCTTTTTTTTGCACACTACCTAAAGAAACACCTAGCTTCCTGTTCGTTATGCTGCTAGGTAATTCTGTCGATTTCTTAGCTCCCTAATTCTCTCTACTTTTTAATTAAATGAAATAATTCTCTATTTTGTACCTATTAGTTGTGAAAGAAAGCATGCTTGAAGCATAGTAAAACATATTAGCAATATATATCTATTCATATGGTTGCCACTTGTTAGAAAATGGTAGATTAACAATATAGGACCAAAATCGATTTTACTCTGTCACTTTGTATAATTGCTTTGTAAACACTTAGTTTATTTGTACAAGTTTTCACCATACTTTCTAAATGAGTAATTTTGCGGAGATATATATATATATAGAGAGAGAGAGGTTGCAAGAAATTGCCATCTCCTGCTGTCTATTCAGGATCTATGTATTCTGTTATCAATGAAGTTTTCTCATTAGCTCATTAGGTAGCAGCCTTTGTCATGTGTGATTTTTATTACAATAAAAGTAGTAATCTGGTGCCTTCTTACTTCACCTGCAATTTTCACTGGTAAAATGCATACTGAAGAGACAGACGGATTCTTCTAGCTAATATCAAATGGAAGCCACTTCATGTCTTATAGTATGATAACAAAATGAAGTGCTACTTACTGTATATCAATTTGGTTGTTTTACCATACCACACTGACCAATAATAAGGACATAATTTGAAGAGCACTTTACTAGTTATATATATCGTTCTAGGGTTTTTGCCCGCCGCACTCCTCACTCAAATATGGAGTTGATTAAATTATCGTATATAGGGGTGAAAACGGGTCGGATATCTCCTGCCTTATCCGGGATCAGATCCTATCTGGATTGGATTCAGGATTGAGTTTAACTATCCGGTCGGATTCGGGACCGGATCCGGATACTTGAATTCGGATTCTGGGTCGAATCCGGAGCATCCAATATCTAGTAAATATGGGACGAGATTCGAATATTTGGATTTTTTTTTCTATTCAGATTTTTCCTATTCAGATATCAGCAAGGCCCAGCTCATTTTCATCACATTTTTCTATGACAACCCATCTATATTAACAATTAGTTGGTTATATTGATCCTCAAGTAGCATATTCTTTACATAATTTGTTACTATAGTCATGTACTCGTATAGTTTTAATTCAACATATATTACTCTATGTATGCGTGCATTATCCGTATATCTTTATCCATTTTCGATCTGACTCTGTCAAATATCTGTCTCGTATCTGTATCCCGAATAACCCGGATTCGTATCCATATCCGGCTAGCCTGTATCCGGTTCCAAATCCGAGAAAAAAATGAGTTATGATACGGGAAGAGCAATATCCGTCTGTATTCGATCCGTTTTCACCCCTACCCATGGGCATACCGCTTTACCAACGACGCATATACGAGCAGACCAACTCCATATTTGATGAAATAGAGAACCATTAAAATGAAGTGGAAATAGGCGTTCTATAGTATTCTCATTCGGGGATGAAGATGAAATGGAAAATAAATCAGAGCATAATTACTTTCATAATGAACAGTAGATGTAATTGGATTTTGTATTGAAATCCATCAATATTTATTCTCATAGATGCGAGTAAGTACTTAACTTTTTGCTATGCCTGTAAATCATTCCATTGATATGATAATAGACTATCACAGACGATTCTTTATGCAGACCGTATGTGATAGCCAATTATCACAATCGATTTATATATCACAAACGATTTTATACAAATCGATTGTGATAATTGGCTATCACAGACGGTCTGTATAAAGAACCGTCTGTGATAGGTGTTTCACAGACAGTTCATAAACCGTATGTGATGCGCTATTATTTCCACTGACAGATGATTACAGACGGTTCAGAAATCGTTTGTGATTGCCTTTTTCTATTGTAGTATAACTTCGCTTGCTACCTGTAAAATTGAATTCAAACCCTAGACACACGTAAAAACCATAGAGAGAGGGTGGGGTTCGATACCTCTCTTTTGGGAGAACATGGTAGTCCATCGAGTCGGGAGCGTCTAACGCACGTTGCGGGGAGTATGCGATTGCGAGGCACAACGAGGGCGTTGAGTGGATGCTGAAGAGATGGCGAGCGTGCAAGTGTACGGCGACGGGCAAACCACCGCGGCAATAGCGAGCAGGCAAAGAAGGTGGCACAACGTGAGTTGACGAGTGCTTAACTAGCTGAGTGGGTTGACCATAACGGCAAATAGACAATAAGAGCTCCTATTTTGATATATGTTTCATTTTATGGACTGTAACTGCGTCAATGGATTGAATAGAGACAAGAGCCAATTTGTTTGATTAATTGGTATTTACCATATCCATATATTTCTAAAAGCTTAACAAACGAACGGTGTACAAGTATTTTTTAAATAATAAAATACTATTAAGGGCCTGTTTGGATTCATGCAGCTAATAGTTAGCTGCTAAAAATTAGCTGGAGTGGATCCAAACAACCCCAGCTAATAGATCAGCTAACTATTAGCTGGACACCCAGCTAATGGTTATCTCATTAGCTAGCCAAACCAAATAATAACTTTAATAGGTGGCATTTAACCAAAATACCTTCACGTCTATCACCAATAGCATTTAATAGCATGGGTATTCTGGACAATAGCATCTATTAGCCACATATTAGCTGGTGAATCCAAACACCCTCCAGCTAATAGTTAGATAACTAATAGTTAGCTAGCTAATATTAGCTAGGAATTATTAGCTAGCTAACTATTAGCTGCTAATGGATCCAAACAGGCCCTAAGTAACACTTCAACCGTAAAAAGCACAAAATAAACTAGCCAATATATTTATCTTAATTTAACGTAATTCTTTTTACATATCCTCTATTTTTATATACGGACAGAGTGGTACATTACACTGTATTAGTGATGTGAGACTGCAACTCGACTTGACAAAAACATAAAAAATATATTCGCCTGTCAAGTGTCAACTCGCTCACTGCCCCCAAACAAATTAGTGCTACTACTGCTCTTTTCCATTTCCATATATATAGAAAAAACAAACCCTGCCCTTTCTTCTTGAGCCAAACCATAGACTACTCAGCTGCTCTCTATCTCTCTCCTGGCTATATCATCAAATTGTATCATATCACCGTTTAATAACCACCTCTCTTTCCTTGCGTTTGCAACGAATATCGCCGCGCCGCCGGCTCGGTCTGGATGGACTCCCCGCCTCTGCCGTCGCAGGCGGCCGACCTGTCGCTGACGTTGGCGCCGACGGCGGCGTCGGGCGGGGGAGAAAGCGGCGGGGGCGGCATGTCGGCGTGCATCGACGGGAAGGACGTGCGGCTGTTCCCGTGCCTCTTCTGCAACAAGAAGTTCTTGAAATCGCAGGCGCTCGGCGGCCACCAGAACGCGCACAAGAAGGAGAGGAGCATCGGCTGGAACCCCTACTTCTACATGCCCACGACGCACGGCGGCAATGCCACGGCGGCCGCCGCTGCGGCGAACTCGTCCGGCGCCACGGCATCCGGGAGCTGCGGCGGTGCGGGTGCTACGACCGTGGTAGCCGGTGCTGCCGGGGCTGGTGGTGTTGGTGGCCTCCCGGCGCACGCGTACGCGGGCTGTGGCAACGCCGCCGTGCCGGCGTCGTTCCCCATCGCCTCCCACAGCTCGAGCGTGGTGGGCTCCGGCGGGATCCAGTACTATGCGCCGCCCGAGGGCGCCTCCGCGCCTTCGGCGACGGCGGGCGAGGTGTACAGCGGCGTGCAGGGCCAGCGTTTCGCCACGCACCAGCCGCTCCTGGCATCCGTCAGCAGCGGGCGCGCGATGCTGGGCGCCGGCCGCGACGACCTGATCGACATGCTCAACTGGAGGCGGGGCTCCCACGGCCCCACGGCCTCCGAGGCCGCCCCCAAGGCCAGCACCACCACCTCCGAAGGCGCTGACGGCAGCAACGACGATGAGGAGCTCGACCTCAAGCTGAGCCTCTAGCTACAACCTGCTAAGCACCTCCAATCCAAGAAAAAGGTCAAATCACCATGTACTCTACTCGACAAATCCTACTCCTACCTGTGTGCTACCTATGGCGTACGCCTTAATTAGCTTGTAGGGACGTTAATTAATTTGCTGTTCTTCTGGCCTTGTCTCACGTCTCACCTCTTTTTCTTTCTTTTTTTGAAAGACCCGGGAAACCCCGCATTTATATTAAGAAGAGGAAATCTGAAGTTAAAGCACCAGGTCTCAATCACCTCAGTACTCCTTGTAATCGATCTCCTACCCCTCCTTTTGCCATGTTCATCGTTTTCTTTCTTTCTTTCTTCTTCTCTTCATCTCTCGAGGCTTTGCTCGATCCCTTGTTTCGCCCTCCGCTCCGTCGCTGCCTCTGCTCTGGTACGTGTATTGCAGCTCTCTGTTTGCTGTTGCTGCTCTATGTAACTGGATGGCTGCTGGCCGGAATGAAACCGGTGCCCAATTATGCTGTAGCACAATGTCCTTAGTGCATCGTCACTGTGCAGCTCTGGCTCGACATGGCCACGTTAATGTTACGCATTTCTGGTGCGGTTGCATCTACCTATCAATCTATCTGGATATATATCTGCTCATCGTTTTCTTTACTGTTTACGGACGGACTCTGATCATCTGCCTGAACCAGTGGCGTATGCAACAGGAAGCGCAAAATAGGTCGGTAAAAAAAAGTTTGAATCAAAATTACTTCGATTACAGCAGTTAATGAATTCAAAATTAAAATGAGTGTTTCGAGCAAAAGAAAAAAGTTGGCGGGTCAACTCGATAGTAGTAACCACTTAAATAATAAATAAAATAATTTTATATCGAACTATGCTAGTTTTAAAGAAACTCGGTAATAATTTGTTAAGCTCCAGCGTGAAGGGGCTAAAGCATCGGCTTCAATGCCGTGCCTCTGGTAACCTCTTGGTCCACCAGACGCAGCAATGCTGATCATCCCATCTATTTTTCTATTGTGTACACCACCGTCTGTCTCTTCACCGTAAAGTTACTGTTGCAATGTACATGAACGTGATGACTAGGTGCTGGTTGGGTGGGGGGTACAGTATAGCAATCAATCAATTTACTGGTGCTATTGGGTTGAGCGTATATATATATATATCCATCGGCGTATGTACGTTAGGAATTGGTGTCCATCGCGTCGGATCCTGTTTCTCCACAATGGAAGAACCGGGTTCTGACCTGGCCGACCTGACCCAAACTAGGGTTCGCTTCAGGCAAAGATCGACCGACGCTGGTGTATTTCCCCCCGATCCGTGTGAGATTTAAACCGTTTTCCTTTGAAATTTCGGCGATTCCTCCTCGGCGAAATCTAATCACCAGGGCCGAGATCGGGCTCGGCCGATCGAGTTGCACAGAGTGGAGCCACGTAGCCGCGGGACAAAATCGGTGCCGTCCTATGGCTTCGCTTTCGCAGCGAGATTCGTTGCCGCTGGTGGATGTATGCGCACCGTGGCAGCGCGGCACTGGCGCCGCGGGGGGCCACGGGTAAAATGGTCCAACAGCGGCAGCATGGGACCCCGCCCGTGCGCTGCAGGGATCGAGCTCGACGGCTACCTTTCTGGCTCCGTTCTATGGCCGGCCTCGTCCGTTCCCGTCACGCATCAATCGCAAACCGGCCATCCCTTTTAGCAGCCGCTCTAGCCGCAACCGGTAGCGAAACTGCGAAATCAAAAAACTTTTTTTTTTAAAAAAAACAAAAATCTGATCCCTTTCGAATGTAATTATAAAAATAATTCCATCATCAACCGCGGAAACGTCGATAGGTGATACGTGTCGCCTGCCGCGCTCCGTGCCCGGAAGAAACTGCCTTGCTACAGCGGCTTGCTGAGCTACGGGAACTCCTGTACATAGTATGACTGTCTGCTGCGAATAACGCGGAACGCGATCACGTACGTATCCTAAGCGAATGGTACCCGCATCGCCCTCTGCTCCACAGTAGATGGCCACGAATAACGGAGACGGCGACGTACAGTCCCCGTCGAAACTGCGAAATCAAAAAACTTTAAAAAAAAAAAAAAACAAAAATCTGATCCCTTTCGAATGTAATTATAAAAATAATTCCATCCTCAACCGCGGAAACGTCGATAGGTGATACGTGTCGCCTGCCGCGCTCCGCGCCCGAAAGAAACTGCCTTGCTACAGCGGCTTGCTGAGCTACGGGAACTACTGTACATAGTATGACTGTCTGCTGCGAATAACGCGGAACGCGATCACGTACGTATCCTAAACGAATGGTACCCGCATCGCCCTCTGCTCCACAGTAGATGGCCACGAATAACGGAGACGGCGACGTACAGTCCCCGTGTGCAGATGAGATAAGTTAACCATTGCCGTGTGCGTGAGCCAACCAGCCATAGCAGGCGATCGCCACTGCTGTGTTGGGTTGCCCTCGTGGTCAGCCTAGTTGGCAGACGGCGGTAGGGTGGACACGTAGGAAAGGGCAGACACACGGCGACGCGTGCCGGAGGTACGGGTGCCGGGTCCACCCGTCAGCTAAGACAACTGCCCTTAGTTAGATGGGCTAGCTCTTGCCGCCGCTGCCTAATGCCTATACCTACCGAGATGTCCATGGGAAAAAAAAAAATCTAACGTTGGGTTAGGTGGGTGGAACTGATGCCCACACTGTGGCTAGCGGTACGGTGGGTACTCTCCAAGCGCCCTCAACAAAACACGTGGTTACGGAGGTGATGCGATCATGTAGATCGTGGAGATTAGAGTCAGGGGAAGAAGTCTCTCGCGCTGTTGCCACGCAAACATGCAAACCTGACGCGCACCGGATGGATGGGATGAGCGGATGGGCCTGGTTGGTCCCGGCACTGCGCTGCAGCCTCTTGTAGCCTGGATGCTTAGTGCGTACTGCGTAGTGCGTACCCGCTCTCCCCCCTCCCTTACTGTGCTTGAGCAGTTGTTTGGTCCTCTCTCCTCTGTGTCACAGCTCACAGGTCACAACTCACAAGCCAATGTGCGTAAAACGAAAAAAAAAATGGATGGGCTTAATCAGTCGGTTTTGTCATCTAGCGGCGCCAACATGCCGCGATGAGGGAGCTCTCTCTCTCTCTCTCGTACTGCTCTCTCTCTCTCTTTCTCTCGTACTGTTTTTTTTTTCTCTCTCTCTCTCTCGTACTGTTTTCCTTCGAGCATAAGCAAGCAACGCACTGTCAAGTGTCAAGACACTCGTGTTGGTAGCGTTGCACTCGCGCCCTTTCTTTCTTTCTCTCTCTCCTCTCCGTTTTTTTTTTCTCTCCTCGGGAAGGACAGGAATAGACAGTTGTTTCGAGTTGATGCGTCGTGCGTGCCTCGTTTTGGCTTTTGTTGCTTGAGTGGCACCTGCAGCTGCTGGCTTACCTAGCTACGAGCCTAGGACTATTTCCGGATAAACACGTGGTACTATAACTAGAAATTAACTGGAACCAGTCGGCAACTCATGCATTCCTACCGGCTTACTTTTCTTTATGAAATGTTTAATCGTTTTGATCAAAAGATAGAATAATTAGATCACGAAAATAGTGATTAATATAAAATTTATCCAGAGTAGATTGAAGTACAATCTAAATTGAATCGCTAATCATTTTTTTTTTATTTTACCCCAGATTTACATGTTTCTGGATCATATTTGCCATGGATTTCTTTCTAATTTTAGGATGGAATTAGTATGAAAATATAATTCCTATTTTATTGTAAGTATTAATTATTATTTTGAATTGAGTTTTTAAGGGTTTACTTTAGAATTCGTATGGATGTCAAGCTGCTAATTTTATTTTATTTATTCCAAATCTATTCTAATTTAGACCGTACTGTTTCTTTTGATTTTTCTAGTTCTTATTGAATTATTATTATGAAAATTTGAAAGTTATATAGAAACCAAATTGCTAATTTTACTTTACCTTTTTAAACGTGATAACTTTCACTAGAATGTTAAATTAGACAATTCAGTTTCTGTAAAAAAAAAAATTAGAAATGACCTAAAATGAAGGAACTTGACACAAAAACAGATAGAACAAAACCCACCATTCAATACACTGGCACCGGGAACTCCCCAAATCGATCAACGTACGCCCGCGCAGCACAGCGTCAAAGACCACTCGAGTTCGATGCTTCTGTCGATCGATGACGATCCGTATCTAATCTATCCGACCGAACATGTTGCACGTAGGCCGGATCAACTTTCCCCCGGCAGCAAGCGCCGCGGCGGCTTTAGCCGGTGCCAGCAGCCAGTACCGGATTGGCAGGAAACCGTCGGCATGCATCGCCTTCCAAATTGATATAATCGCAATCTTATGAATTGCGTTCCACTAACAAAAAGATCGGTAGGTAATCGGTGGTAAGACAGTTGTAATCTTGTGCATTTAGATTTCGCATGCACGATCTTCTTGTCGGCTTACTGGCCAACAGGCACCCTAGGATTGGGTGCTTGAGAGATTCGGACTGGGGGCTTTTGTGGCAACCGCTCCAAAGACAGGAAGAACGGGATGCTGGGAGCAAGCAAGAAAACGGTCGAGTTTACCCAGGTTCGGGCCCTCCAAAGGAGTAATAACCCTAGTCCTGCTTGGTGGTTTCTTACGCTTTGAGTTCTTACAAGGTGGGAAGAAGACCCTCGAGGTTACGCCAACCAAGGATCAACAACCTTTCTCCCATGCACCCTAGCTCCCTTTTATACTCGTTTGGGCGCATGGGGCTTAACTGCGTAAAGCAAGCGTCGACCTGACACGCTCTGATGCATTTAATGCACCGTCACACTCTCTTACATCACATTTAATGCCTGTCTAGCCGACTTAGACTTCGCCTTGGGTCACTTTGTCTGTCACCCTGCAGTTCGCCAGAGAGGGGATGTCGATTCGGCCACCATCATTAATGCGCGCTGGGGAAGACACGCCGCCATACCACTTGCTACACATCCTGCATTTAATGCGCCGTCTCGCATTAAATATCCTTGACCTTCGCCAGAAGCACAGTTGCGGGGGTGCTTCTGGGGAACTACGCCAGGAGTGGCTCAACGCCACTGTCCCTGGGCGAGCACCTTTGCCGGTCGTCAGGAGTGGCACAACGCCACTGTCCCTGGCGAGTACCTTCGTGTCGCCTCGAGGAGTGGCACGAGCCACCGGTCCTCTTGGCGAGCACCTTTCTGTCGCCTGAGGAGTGGCACAACGCCACTGCCCTCTGGCGTGAGTACTTAATCTGGTCGCCCGAGGAGTGGCACGACGCCACTGTCCTCTGGGCGTGAGTACTTAATGCGGCTGCGTGGGTACCCCAGCGTTTAATACGCTGACACTTCTCTCTTGAGCTAGTGCCATAACTTTTTTTTACTATATTAGTAACTAGCTTTACAAATGCGCTATAGATATTAATTATGTCCATAGACATTTTATCAAACAACTTAGGAACGTGCTACTTAAGAATTTAGGATAACTAATAAAGAAGGCAAGCTAGCTGTTTGCACCAAAATTCGGCATGTATTAAAATCAGTTCGAATCGGATAAAAGAGTTCGCGTGAAAAGAAATCGGTAAACGAATCGGAAGGAAACTCCGTTTCTAACAAGGAAACCGGATCAGAGGCCGGTACGGATTAATGACGTATCCATAGACAACTCGGATCGGCCGGAATATTATAAAAGGGTGGACATCAGGCGAGAAAAAGGGAATCAATCAATCCAACACAACATCTACTTTTTACTGTTTCGCATTGTTTTAGGGTTTACAAATACTTTTCTGTAAGTCGACGGAATCAACAAAGTTGCGCATCGCCGATTGTTGGTTTTAGCCGATTTCTCCCAGGTTCGGTCTGCTTTGTTTTGCTGCGCATCACCTTCTCAAAGCCGATTTCGCCTTGTATCCGGATTAACTGTAACTGGTTAATCTAGTTATCCCCTAATCGGTTTTTAGCCGACTAGTGTTAAGCCGATAATCTTTTTTTATCGGCTTTGATTAATTTACAAATTCTACCTTGTCAATTTCAGGTCAAATTGACTGGCACGCTCTGCAAACCCGGTGTTTGTCTCGTGTGTTTGAGGCTAAAGATCCTACTTCACATTTTTAACGCGAACACTAGCATACTTTAATATTAAAATATAACAAAATAATATCAAACAAAAAATTAAAAATCATATAAGAGGTGCTTCTATGTTTTTTCTTTTTAAAATTGCACGAATATTAAAAGACGAACGAATGGTAGATGGTGATTATTTACTCCTTCGCTTGCTTCAAGATTCTACAGCTTGTATCGAGAGAGAAAAAGCATAGGAGTACTGTTCAAATCGTATTAATTTATAACACAGTAAAAAAAACGGTGATACAACGTAAGTGTCGGTGGCTAGAGCCTACCTTAGCCCCCTGGTTCCGCGATGATCAGGTGCCGCCTCCATCGATCGCGAAGCCGTGGTGCGCATGATTGATTGGCTCCCTCGTCGAATCTGAGAGCCTGTAGCTGATCGGATGGCCCATCTTAAATCTAGCCGAACAAGCGCACATCAAGGTCGTGTTACTCGTGTATCTCTCAAGATAAATAGTATCAGCGATAGTTAGAAAGACCCAAATTGCTAAATTCCTCCGTCCAAAGAGCTCCTTTTGAAAGTACCAGAATGAGGAAAACAAAACTGTTTCTCAAAAGACTAAAAACTAGAAAGGAAATAAATAACAATGTGTTTGTCAGAGAGAGAGACCCGACGCAGCTTCAGTTTTGTGTTTGTCTGGAATATATGTGTTCTGAGCATTTCGTTTTCCAAGTTGCGCAGAACAGAACATTCCTGTTTGCCGCGATGGACGCGGACACGCGGTCCCTACTACTACTACAGCTAGTACTATTATTATCCTGTCAAACGGGGCACTTGATTTTCACTTGGATTTGGTTCCACCACCTATCAGTAGCAAACTTTGATTTGGAATCCGATCCAATCCTTTTTTATAATTGCTTAGCTGCTTTCTCTCCCCTGATATCTTTTTGGAAGTGACAACTAAAAGTACCAAGTTAGAAAATGTTACTGATCATAGCCGGGGACCCACCAGATCAAAAGGAGCGCCACCACACCAAACAGGAGGCCAGTACAAATGTACAAATATCGGTTGACACCAAGATTTAACGGGTGTAATAGATTAAAATAAATAAATTTAAATATATATAAGAGTCTTAGCTTATATATATTCAAAATAAAGTTTGTCTGTTGGAGGTTGAGATCGATACGAATTATGTGTTTGCATACGATTGGCTTATGTGCTATAAAGGAGGCTGATAGGTGAGACAAAAAAGGACATCGAACACATCAATCAACTTGTTTATACTTTATTTACTTTCCATCGACTAAGAAGAGTTATTTCGACTTAGGATTGGATGGGCACACTACAAGATATTTATTTCTTTTAGCTGTAATATTACTCTTAATTGTAAGACTATGCTGTATAAATAGCTTTCGTAACAATAATAACATTGTCTATGGTTGTTGTCGGCGTATTTTACGCCAGGGTCCCCACCCCCCCCTGCGCAGTAAAAGAGACCGCTGGGCGGGTAGGGTGTGTCCAGGCACACCACCGCAAGCAAGCAGCAACTCCCCGGCGTGGTCGCCCTAGTGAACAAGTGGCGATCAGGCCACGCCCTAGGGCGACCAGCAAGGAGGTCGCCCAGTGGACAGGTAGCGACCAGGCCACGCCACTGGGCTACCAGCAAGGTGGTCGCCCAGGGGACAGGTGGCGACCAGGCCACGCCACTGGGCGCCCAGGAAGGTGGTCGCCCAGTGGATAGGTGGCGACCAGGCCACGCCACTGAGCGCCCAAGAAGGTGGTCGCCCAAGGGACACGTGGCAGACAGGCCACGCCCCTGGGCAACCAGCGAAGTGGTCACCAGCCAGGACAGTGGCGACCAGGCCACACCGCAGGTGCCCAGGAAGGTGGTCGCCCAAGGGACACGTGGCAGATAGGCTACGCTCTTGGCGTCCACCCCCAATGCTGCAGCACCCGGATCAAGGGTATTTAATGCGAATCGTGCGCATTAAATGCAAAGCATGGAGAATGCAGTATGGCGGCGCGTCTTCCCCAGGCATGCATTAACTGCGTATGACATCACGGCAGCACCTCACCTCCTAACGGAACGGGTAGCGTTGGTGGGCGTGGGGCCCAAGCCCGGGGTGTGATGGCTGCGACAGATAATGATGGGGTGTAAGAACTGCGACGTGCACATTAAATGCGCCCGCGCCAGTGTAATGAGTTGGTCTTGCGGTGTAGGCCTCCCATGCGCCCCCGCCGGCCCAGGTATAAAAGGGAGCCGGGGTGCAAGGGAGAAAGGGTTCGACCCATTGTCAGTAGGGTTTTATACTCTCAAGCTAGAACACAAGCAATAGCAAGAAAAGCAGGACTAAGGCTATTACTCTCCGGAGGGCCCGAACCTGGGTAAAAGTTCTTGCGCCCCCTTGTTCCCCTGAGCTTCCCGGTACTCCGGTCATCTTCTTCCTTTCCCCGGCAATTGCCCCGAAAGCCCCCCGTCTGAACCTTATAAGCACCCAGGCTTCGGAGGTGCTGTTGGCTAATCTGGCAAGCAGTGGCGCTCAGTAGAAATGTTAGTAATTAGATTGCCCTCTCCCCTCCGTTTCCAGTTCGAAGCTCAGCAGAAGGAGGGGCACTCGTCTGCATGGCGGAGTCGCACTCCAAGCGCAGTAATTAGCCCGAGGAAAGCGGCGCCCGTAGCCGGTCCCGTCGTTCGGGGAGGGAGCCGGGCCACCCGGGTCCCTCTGCTGCGGGAGAAGCACACGTGACTCCCGCGCCCGGGAGTCAGCCCGTCCAACGGCGCTTGGCGCTGGGGGATGACACCCCGCTGAAGCCTTCATGCGCCGGCCGCTCGATCATCCTCAAGAACACCGGGGACACCCGACCACTCCATGGTCAGCAGGATATCGCCCACTTGGTCGACGCCGCTCAACAAAGAGTTGAAGCAGCGGCCCGATCGAGGGCCGGCATGTGGCGGCAAGGAGCACGCATCCGACGCGCAAGGTTCCGCGCGCCCGTGGCTTCTCCCGCCTCAAGGGCGGGACAAGGAAGGAGTCTGGTTGCAGCCCCTCCGTTATAGGGGACATGCACGTGACTCCGCTTCCTCTCGCGGTCCCCCCGAGTCAAGGGGGAATCGCGAAGATCTCAGATCGCGCTTGGACGAGAGACGGCTCCAGCGCGACGGTGACCTGCGTCACGTTCTCAGGGGGCGCCGTGAGAGTGCCCAGCGGCGCCCCACTCCTCAGACACCCACCGGGCGCCAAGGGGCTTCCCCCTCGGACTCCGGGGAGAGCGCAGGATCGCACTCCTCGTCCTTTCCCCGGGATCGAGGAGCTGGCAAACAACGCTGCTCCCCCTACAACGTCGGATGCCAGGCGTTTTCTCTCCGCCTCCGACAAGCTGCGTGGCCGGAGAGATTCCGTCCCGCCTCCATCGAGAAGTACGACGGCACCACCAACCCGGAGGAGTTTCTGCAAATTTACACCACGGTGGTGCGCGCGGCGGGAGGGTCTGAGAAGGTTATGGCCAACTACCTCCCGATGTCACTAACGGGCTCTGCCCGGTCGTGGCTACTCAACCTCCCGCGAGGCTCCGTGCACTCGTGGGAGGAGCTGTGCGACATCTTCGTCGCCAACTTTCAGGGCTCCTACACTCAACCGGGCGTGGAGGATGACCTCCACGCTCTGGAGCAGACGGAGGGGGAGTCCCTGAGAGAGTTCATCCGGCGGTTTAGCCACTGCCGCAATACGATCCCCCGAATCTCCGAGCAGTCGGTGATCATCGCGTTCCGGAGGGGGGTCCGGGATTAGAAGATGCGGGAGAAGATGGCTACCCGCACCATCTTAACCACGTCTGAGTTGTTCTCCCTGGCGCACAAGTGTGCCAGGGCGGCCGAGGCTCGGAAGTGCGCGACGAGGCCCGCCGACTCTGGTGACACCGGCACCTCGAAATCCTCCGACCGCAAGAAGAAGAAGAAGAAACGGAAGGAGGCCACTGCCAGGGAAGTCCTGGTTGTTGAGCCGGAAACCAAATCCCGGCTTCGCGACGACCAGGATCGAAGGGATGAGCGCCGGGACCGACGCGGCGATCGCAGGGATCGCCGCTCGCCCCGTCGCGAAGACGATGGCGGCAAACCCTATTGCCCCATCCATCGCACAAGTGGACACGACCTGGAGGATTGCCAAGTGGTGTCCAAATTGGTGGACAGGCGGCTCAAGAAGTGTCGCGAGAAAGACCACGGAGGCGAAGACGACGAAGACTCAGCCCCGCTGGCCTTTCAACAGGTGGAGCATACGGTGGCGTTTATCCACGGTGGCTCGGCCACCTACTCATCGAACTCGCAGTACAAGCGAGATCTGAGGCAGGTGTGTGCCACCGTATCACCCTCTGGGGCGAGTAGGCCGCTGAAGTGGTTGGAGCAACCGATCACTTTCAGCCGGGCCGACCACTCGGAGAGCTTGTCCGGTCCGAGCCATTTGCCGATCGTGGTCTCCCCCACGGTCCGCAACGCGAAGCTCGGGCGGGTCCTTGTCGACGGAGGTAGCGCCATCAACCTGCTGTCGGTGGGGGCGTACCAAGCGCTCCAGATACCATATGAGGAGCTGCGCCCAGCCCCTCCCTTCTACGGAGTTGCCCCCGGGGTGGGCCTCTTGCCCCTGGGGCAGGTCCGGCTGCCTGTTACGTTCGGAAGTTCGGAAAACTTCCGGACGGAGCTGGTGGATTTTGAGGTCATCGATTTCGACCTCCCTTACAACGCCTTGCTTGGCCGCCCGGCCTTGGTCAAGTTCATGGCGGTCGCTCATTACGCTTACATGCTGGTGAAGATCCCCGGGCCCAGCGGCCCCATTACGGTGAAGGTGGACAGGCTGGAGGCACTGCGCCTCTGCAAACAGCTGCAGGACCTGGCCGGCACCACCTGCTCGGCCCGCGATAAGGATGACAGCCAGGGCTCCCCCTCGGCCAAGACCCGTGCTCCACCTAGACTCTCAGGTGAGGCGAAGGTGGTCCCCATGGGTGAGGAGGGCTCGGGCAAGGTTGTCAAGATCGGCACCGACCTCAGCGCCAAATAGGAAGACGCGTTCGTCACCTTCCTCCGGTCTAACCTGGATGTGTTCGCATGGGAACCATCAGGAATGACCGGGGTCCCTAGGGAGGTGATCGAGCACCGATTGGCAACGCTCCCTGAGCGCGCACTGTTCGACAAAGATCCGTGGCGGCGCCAGAGCGGCAGGACGCCATTCGGGACGAAGTGGAGAAACTTTTGTCTGCCCCGTGCTCGTAAAGAAGTCCAACGGGAAGTGGCGAATGTGCATCGACTTCACCGACCTCAATAAAGCCTGCCTCAAGAACCCGTACCCCCTGCCGCGGATAGATTCCGTCGTCGATTCCACGGCAGGGTGTGAAGCCCTGTGCTTCCTCGACGCCTACTCCGGGTATCATCAGATCAGTATGGCGCAGGAAGACAAAGAGAAGACCGCCTTCGTGACCCCCCTCGGTGTATACTGCTACGTCAGGATGCCCTTTGGGCTGAAGAACGCCGGAGCCACCTATCAGCGGGCCATGCACATTGTGTTTCGGCCCCAAATGGGGAGGAACCTCGAAGTGTATGTTGACGATCTGGTAGTAAAAACAAAGAAGGCCGATGAGCTTGTCCAGGACCTAGATGAAACTTTCTCTTGCCTCAGAAAATACTGTGTAAAGTTGAATCCCGAGAAGTGCGTGTTTGGTGTCTCATCCGGGAAGCTACTCGGATTCTTGGTCTCCAGCCGCGGGATCGAGGTCAACCCAGAAAAGATAGAAGCAATTGAGCGGATGTAGCCGCCTACCCGCCTCAAGCAACTGCAATGCTTGACTGGCCGGCTGGCCTCCCTTGGCCGGTTCATAGCTCGGCTAGGGGAGAAAAGCCTGCCGCTGTTTAAGCTGTTGAAAAAGACCAACTCGTTCGAATGGACCCCTGAAGCACAACAGGCGTTCGAAGATCTGAAGAAGTACCTCTCCTCCCCCAGATCTTGGTTGCCCCCGAGCCGCGAACCGCTACTATTGTATGTGGCGGCCCGGCCCTCTGCGGTGAGCGCTTGGCCCAGTGGCGGAGCGGAAGGTGTCCAACGGCCGGTCTATTTTATCGATGAGTCTTTGCACGACGCAGAAACAAGGTACCCTCAGGCTCAGAAGATGGCCTATGCTGTGGTGGTGGAGTCAAGAAAGTTGCGGCACTATTTTCAAGGGAGAGAGATCACAGTGGTCTCCTCATACCCTCTGCGCGAGATCCTCCACAACAGAGAAACAGAGGGCCGCATCGCAAAGTGGTCCGTCGAGCTGGGGGAGTTCGGTGTCAAGTTCGCTCCTCGTACCGCGATAAAGAGTCAAAGGCTGGCGGACTTCGTCGTCGAGTGGACTCCCGCTGGGCCCGAAGCCAATGAGGTCCCCGCGCCCTCCCCCTGGACGCTCTTCTTCGACAGGTCCTTTAGGCTTGAAGGAGTGGGGGCTGGGGTTCTCCTGGTCTCTCCGACCGGGGACCTCCTCAAGTACGTGGTCGTCCTCGACTTCAAGGCCACTAACAATGTCGCCGAGTACGAGGGTTTGCTGGCTGGGCTCCGGGCCGCCGCAGCCATCGGTGTCCGGTGCCTGCAAGTAAAGGGCGACTCCCTGCTGGTCGTCAATCAAGCAAGGAGAGATTTCTCTTGTCCTGACCCCGTCATGGCGGCGTACCTGGCGGAGGTCAGGAAGTTGGAAAGGCATTTCGAAGGGTTGGGGTATACTCACATCCCCCGACGCGACAACCATCTGGCGGACGAGCTCGCCCAGCTCGCCTCAACCAGATCTCCTGTGCCGGTCGAGGTCTTTGAAGAAAGGCTTCCGCGACCGTCCATCGCAGCCCCCGGGCGGGGACGATGGTGATGCCGCTTCAACCCTCACCCCTGGAGGGAAAGTGGTTCTGGCGGAAACGCCTGGCCAGGCGGAGTACCCGGACGACCACCTCGTGGTCGCTGTGCTTGACCGGGAAGGCACTTGGATGGATCCGATCCTGGCCTACCTGCGGGATCAAGTGTGCCCCGGCAATGATGCGTCAGCAGAGAAGCTAGCACGAAAAGCCAACTGCTACACCCTGGTGGGCGGGGACCTGTACCGCCGGGGTAAGAACGGAATTCTTCTGAAGTGCATCACTCGGGATGAGGGGAGTGGCCTGCTCTCCGATATCCATGGAGGCGTGTGCGGGAGCCACGTGTCCGAACGAACGATGGCGGGAAAGGCTTTCCGTCAAGGGTTCTACTGGCCGACCGCCCTCCAGGATGCCTGCGAGCTGGTGAGGAGATGTGAAGCGTGTCAGTTCCACGCCAAGCGGATTCACCGACCAGCCTAGGCCCTGCAAACTATCCCGCTCTCTTGGCCCTTCGCGGTATGGGGGCTGGATATCCTCGGCCCGTTCCCGCGAGCCACAGGGGGCTACACCCACCTGTATGTCGCCATCGACAAATTCACTAAGTGGGTGGAAGCCGAGGCAGTAAGATCTATCACCGCCGCAGCTGCGGTCAAGTTCATCAAAGGGATTTTCACCCGCCGGGTCGCCAACCGCATCATCACCGACAACGGCACTCGCTCACCAACAAGAACCTTTACGGACTTCGCGAGGAAATGGGCACCAAGGTCCGCTTTGCCTCGCCGCCCATCCCGAGCAACGGCTAAGTCGAGCAGACCCAACGCGCCGGTCTTTGAAGGGCCTCAAGACGCGGACGTTCGATCGACTCCACAAGTGTGGAGCCCGATGGGTTGAGGAACTCCCGGCAGTGTTGTGGTCGCTTCGGACCACCCCCAGCCGGGCCACCGGGGAAACCCCTTTCTTCCTGGTGTACGGTGCGGAAGCTGTTCTCCCCTCGGAGCTAGAGCTGGGGTCGCCATGTGTCGCGGCGTTCGTAGAAGAAGACCAGGAGGAGTTACGCCGAGACGACGTCAACCTCCTGGAAGAGGCGCGGGATCGGGCGGCCCTGAGAGCCGCGAAGTACCAGCAAAGTCTCAGGCGATACCACGCCTCCCAGGTCAACGAGAGAACATCGGCGATGGGCGACTGGTCTTCGCGAAGAATCGATCGCATGCCGGTCGCATAAATCGTCTCCCAGTGGGAGGGACCCTTCATAGTGGTCTCGCCTCGTCTCGGACGGCCAGGCCGCCATCGAAGACGGCGAAGAACTGGTGAACTCCCAGAATATAGAAAATCTGCGCAAGTTCTACCCTTGATCGGTTGTAAGACCCAGGCTCCGTTCCCCGACCGGCTGGAGTGTGTCTTCCTCTCCACCGCGGGTCGGGGGAGGCCTTCTGTTTGAAATTAAATACTCATTTTCCTCATATAGTTATTCTCCCTGCCCTCTTTTCGGTTTTTTTGCCCTCTGTCAGGTAGTGCCGGGGCACTTGCCTCTGGTACCCTGCAACCCTGCAAAGCCCCAATAGCAAGGGCGGGATCGCTAAGTGAGGGCGGCGCGCAGGAATGGGTGATTGGATGGCTAGTTCAGTACGATCCCCAGCACGGTCATGACACTCCGGGTGTCCCCGTGGGGGCCGGCGACTTGAGCACCACTGCCAAGAACCTAAGGTCCTGCCCCAACTCACTAAGCGCTCGTTCCCTAGAGGCTATCTGAGAGTCAAAATTTTGCTAAAGCAAGGGGTTCGAGGAAAGTGATCCCCTGGCACAAGACCTTAAGTCTTTAAGCGGCCATGTGTTGGCTCGCGCAGAACCGGAAAGATTAGGGTAAAAGTAAACTTTAAGCGACATAGCGGGAACTTGTGCTCCCGTTTCATGTAAAATGTTTTGCGTCTAAAGTCCTTACAGGCAAAAGCTAAAAAGAAAAAAAAACTACGCTACTGGGGGATCCTCCTCGTCCTCCGCCGCCGCCTCGGCAGCCGCCACGTCCTCGTCAAGCGGGCCGACGTCCAGCCTCATCGCCACGTCTTCCGCAACGGCCTCCATCTGGGGGTTCTTCATCGCCAGCTGTGCGGCGACCTGCTCGGAGGCGTCGTGGACCCGCTCCTCCGCCTGCGCCCAGTCACCTTCGATTCCTTGGACCGTGGCCGCGGGATCGAAGTTGGGGTCACGGCCGCGCAGAAGCCGACGAACCGCTGGCCGCCGAATCGCACGCCCTTCCTGGCGGACCGGGCGTAAGGGCGCGGCAGTGCGCGTGAGGAAGTCCGCAGCCGGCCGAGGCAGACGTATAATGCCGCGGCCTCTCCTCCCGCTGACCCGATCGCTTCCAAATTTCAGTGGAGCAAGATCGCCACCGTCCGGCCGGCGTGGCGCAAAGATCTCTTTGGTGTCCACTCCGATCGGGCCCGATCGACCCTTTTCCGCCTCCCTCCACGGCAAGCTCTTCGCCGGGCGCGCTTGCTCATTGCCGCTTCCGCCTCGCCGCACTGCACCTCCAACTCCTCGCTTCCCCGCTCACAGAGTCTTCCACCTCCTTGCGGAGGCGGTTGATTTCGGCTGCCGCCTCCGTGAGCCGCTCCCTGCTTGTCACCAAACGAGTGCTCGTGCTGGAGTAGAGCTCGCTAAGAGCCGCCAGCAGAGCATCCGCGTCTGCCGAAGGAACGGAGGCGGTGGGGGGATCCGGGGTAGGCACGGGGCCGAGCGGGCCTGGGTCCTAAACAGCGGTGGCAGCAGCAACCACTTGGGGGTCGCCCCCTCCACCTGCTCATCCTGGGGATCAGCGACCCCAGGTGGCGCACCTCCACCAGCCACGGCGCCTGGATCGCCCCCGGCTTGGGCGGCAGGAATACCCAAAGGGGGAACCCTGAAAAAGGGAAGGAAGTATCGGTAAGATACAGTTCGAAGGGACTTAATTTGCATATTGCATGTGCATTCTTGAATGAGTACCTAGGTGACGGCCTCGGGAATCGGGGCACGCTTGGAGTAAGGACCCGGCCCATGCCGGCCCGGGTCCTAGCGCTAGGAACCCAGCGGTGAGAAAAAGCCGCGCCGCGCGGCAGCGGAGGAAGACTTCGCCCGCCACAAGCGGCGGCGCGGCCAGTAATCGCTGTCGCGGCGAGGCGGTGGTTGCCCACCATCGGCCGGGCGGCAGCGGCCAGCCGTCGCTGCCGAGCGGCGGTGGCTGTTGCCCCACCATTGTCGCCACCCCAGCGGGGGCGAGGGAGGACGAGATCTCGGTGGTCGACGAACCCCCCGCCACAGCCGAGGAGTCGGCCGCTGCGGCGGAAGAAGCCCCCGCGGCCGCTGCAGAAGATCCCGCCCCGGCCGAGCCCAGAAGGCGGGGCCTTTGCGAACGACCACCGTTGGCGTCATTGTCGTCCGGACGCCTACGTCTCGCTTGGTCGCCCCTCCCCTGACCACCGGCAGGAGGAGGGTCCCGAATTGTCAAAGGTGCCCGGCGTGTCACGTCGGGCGTGCCCATGGCGTCCATCGACGGCATGGCACGGATTATCATCGCGCGCTCCCCCGGCGATAACCGGCAGAGCGGAACCGCGCCCTCCGGAAATGGCGGGACGGGATTGACAAAGCCTAGCTGCGCCATCCACCGGTCGACCACGTCGGGAGCCAAGTTCCCAGCGGCTGGCAACGAAAAAGAAGAAGAGGAAAGCCCCAGGAGGCAGAAACACTGTTAGCGCCAGATTCAACCAATAAAAAAGAAGGGCAAGGAACAATCCAAGGTAAAAAGGGTTACCTCCAGTGATACTCTGAGTCCCGTCGTTTACGCCCATGTACTGCCAGGCCGGGCGGGCGCGGCGGCGCAAGGGGCATAGCCTCCGGATGACGAAGTCTCGGATTACCATGGCCCCTGTCAGGCCCGCCGCCCGCAACTGGTCGACGCGGGCTAACATCGCCCGGAGCTCGGGAGTCCCGCTCACTTGGGCCCCCATTGATGTTCTTGACCGCGGACCAATTGGAAGCTCCATGCTTCAATGCCATTGTCGTCCTCGACGTCTGACCACTCTTCGCGCCAATCCCTCCAATCGACCGGCAATCCAAATGATGTAGCGCGACATGGACCCGTCGCGAAGCCGCAGTGGCGATTCCGTGAATAGCGAATTGCCACCCGCGGCACGAAGGGTATAGAAAAAGCGAAAGAGAAGGAGATTGGGTAGCACCCCTACGAACATCTCGCAGAAGTGGGCAAAGGCGGAAAGAAGGATGACGGAGTTGGGGGGAAGATGGATGTGGTGAATGGCGTAGAAGTTAAGAACGGAGAGATAAAAATCAGAAACCGGTGGCAGCAGACCGACGAGAAGCTGCCACCCGAAGAAAACCACTTCTCCGGGCCGGCAGTGGGGCTCGACGGTCCCGGCACGGATGCGAAGGGCGCCCGCGGTTATATTCCGAGATAGCCTAGTGGCAATCTCCTCCTCGACGGTCGACGAGGGGAGGACGGGAGCCATCGGGTGCCGGAAAGTGTCGAATCGCGTCGGCAAAGAAGAAGGAGAAAGAAGCTCTAGAGCAGGAAGAAAAGTTAGAAAGAGGCAGAACCGCTCCCCTCCCTCGGTCGACCTCTTATAAGGTTGCAAGGGAGGGATCGGCGGGAAAACCAAAAAGGCGCGGCGGTTCGAAAAAAGGAGTTCAAAAGCCCCATTAAGAAGGCGCGTCCCAAGGGTCGTGCGGCAGTTGCGAGGCGGGAATAACCGCACGAACCGCCTTGAGAACCGGAAGAAGCCCGAAGGTCCCTTGAAGGCCTCGGGGCGTGCGGGCTCGTTAATGGCCCCACCCGGGAGACTAAGCGATTTCCCGAGGGGCATTTCAAAGAAGGAAAAATGAAGATGGTAGGCCAAGAGCGCTCCCGGGTGGGCCCGGGGGCTACTGTCGGCGTATTATACGCCAGGGTCCCCACCCCCCCACAGTAAAAGAGACCGCTGGGCGGGTAGGGTGTGTCCAGGCACACCACCGCAAGCAAGCAGCAACTCCCCGGCGTGGTTGCCCTAGTGGACAGGTGGCGATCAGGCCACGCCCTAGGGTGACTAGCAAGGAGGTCGCCCAGTGGACAGGTGGCGACCAGGCCACGCCACTGGGCGACCAGCAAGGTGGTCGCCCAGGGGACAGGTGGCGACCAGGCCACGCCACTGGGCGCCCAGGAAGGTGGTCGCCCAGTGGACAGGTGGCGACCAGGCCACGCCACTGAGCGCCCAAGAAGGTGGTCGCCCAAGGGACACGTGGCGAGCAAAGCCACGCCCTGGGCAACCGGCCAGTGGTCACCAATGGACAGTGGCGACCAGGCCACACCACTGGGTGCCCAGGAAGGTGGTCGCCCAAGGGACACGTGGCAGACAGGCTACGCTCTTGGCGTCCACCCCAATGCTGCAGCACCCGGATCAAGGGTATTTAATGCGAATCGTGCGCATTAAATGCAAAGCATGGAGAATGCAGTATGGCGGCGCGTCTTCCCCAGGCGTGCATTAACTGCGTATGACATCACGGCAGCACCTCACCTCCTGACGGAACGGGTAGCGTTGGTGGGCGTGGGGCCCAAGGCCGGGGTGTGATGGCTGCGACAGATAATGATGGGGTGTAAGAACTGCGACGTGCGCATTAAATGCGCCCGCGCCAGTGTAATGAGTTGGTCTTGCGGTGTAGGCCTCCCATGCGCCCCCGCCGGCCCAGGTATAAAAGGGAGCCGGGGTGCAAGGGAGAAAGGGTTCGACCCATTGTCAGTAGGGTTTTATACTCTCAAGCTAGAACACAAGCAATAGCAAGAAAAGCAGGACTAGGGCTATTACTCTCCGGAGGGCCTGAACCTGGGTAAAAGTTCTTGCGCCCCCTTGTTCCCCTGAGCTTCCCGGTACTCCGGTCATCTTCTTCCTTTCCCCGGCAATTGCCCCGAAAGCCCCCCGTCTAAACCTTATAAGCACCCGACTCGGAGGTGCCTGTTGGCTAGTACGCCGACAGTTGTGATCTCAATTTTTGCATGTACGTACTAGCTACTGATCACAGGACTAGCACAGAAAGCATATTAGAACCTTTCTTTTATGGTACACTATATCATAAAAGGGAAGGTCTTGAAACATCCCCGCTTCTTTTCTGTAAAGAAATTGGCTTAAATTAGTGTACAAGAAAAAGCAATGGAAGATTTGAAGTTTTAACCGGTGAATATTTACTTGGTTGTTGTTTTTCTAATTCTAAAAGGGAGGGAGATTGCACTCCCAGAACAGACAAGGAGTACCTGACCATCACCACTTCAACGTCAGGACGCGGCCATTTACCATGTTGGCCCGTGCTCGATGGACCGCTAGCGACGTTCTTGCTAGCTTGCTAGGTCTGAAGATTATAAAGAAAGCCGATTAGCAAGGTTGAAGAGCACATGAAACTACAAGCAAAACAACTACCTTAGCCGATTTGTCATTGATTACATCAATAAAGTTTGAGTTAGTATAGCCAGAACTAGTATCGTTGCTAGAACTTGAACCGCTACTAACGAAGTTAGTTTGCGCTGTCGGCTTCGGTGACAAATCTGAGAAAAAGTTGAAGACGATTGTCGATATAGTTTGCTCCTTTGGATATAATGCAGCAGATATAGCCGACCGCCATTCCCGAAACATGACATACTGATGACTGTGCAGTTGAAAATGGGGCAAGCTTTGAAGTTGAAACTTGTCGGCTATGTGAAGAACTAGTTTAGCTTCTGTAGCCCAATGTACTCGGTCCCTTGGGCATAGCCGATCAAGGAGGCAAAAGTTGGGGGACTTGTCCGAAACCTAGCTGCCTTGCATGCACTATCAGGTGATAAAATTCGTAGCACGCCTGAAATGTTTTACCCTTTGAATGTAAGCCGACGGAGAGCACACTTAGGAAGATGAAAATCTTATATAGCTCCAAGGTCTCTTCGGGCATATCATTGCTATCAGCTAGATGAAAATCTTATATAGCTCCAAGGTTTGATGAAAATCTTATATAGCTCCAAGGTCTCTTCGGGCATATCATTACTATCAGCTGCCAGATGGAGGAAGGATGGGCAAGGATAACTGTCGACGTCTCTGAAACTGAAAAATTCTCCCAAACAAAGATCTTCGTTGGTTAGTGTTCACACCAGAATTTGGCGTGTGACTGATTTGGCAAGGATAATTAATGTGGTAAGATTATTTGGAAATAAAAGGTAAAATCAGGGTAAGGCCAAGGTTAGTTCAAAGGAGATGTTATCTTTAGAAGATTATGGCTGATACGAGTTACTAGGAGTTGGAGAAGGGTACAATCGGCCTAAATGCTATAAAATGAATTGACGGACAGGGCAGAAAAATGACAACAAATCAACCAACAATCACTGTACTTTTTATTTACTTTTTTCATCGACTATGAATTAGCTTTTAGACTTGAAATCTTTACTCTATAATTCATCTTGATCAATAAAGTTGCATATCGCCGGAGTTTGCTTTTTTCTCCAATCTTATTGTGCATCGCCTTTTTCAAGAAAAATCTACCTTTATCAACTATCTAATAAGCTCAATTAGGTTATTTAGATTTATCGGTTACTTTTAATCTAATCGGCTTGAATAGCTATTTAGATTAGATCATCATTAAAAAGTCAATCGACTTAGAGGCTGGTTGAATTATATCTTTTTCTTGCCGATTGCAGGATTAAATCGGCTCGCACGCCCACACCCAAATTAAACCTGGTGCTTGCATGTACTGATTGCCGATCAACCCTTCATCACATTTTCGGTGTCAATAGTTGGCTGGAAGAAGAAGGCCAAAAACTTTCTTGCTTCGATGGGAGTGATCTTGGTGTCCTCAGTAGAGGAAAAGGATGTACCTATCCCAAAATGATCGGCTATTTCTGAGTTCAGTGTCTTGGCCTTCTAGAACTTCTTCACGAGTGAAGGGGGTCATCACGTTCGCATCGATCTTGGACAATCGGTTGAAAATGCAGTATAACCAAGTCTAGATAAACCAAAGGGGCCTACCCACATTGACGATGGTATATGCTCTGATTTCGGTAAAAAAAAGCCGAATGTGTATGATGTGCATCATCTGGTAGATGACTCCTAGAAACATCTTACCTAGGGCTAACTGATGGCCCTCTACCAACTTTTCTACTAGGACTTTGATGCGGACATACACGCACTTAATACTTTTTGGTCAAATTCATTATTTGATTCGAAAGAATTTTTAAACCGCGTTAAATATCGCCAGGTAAACTCGAATTTTATTGTATATTTTATTACCATACCTAGAGATACAGGGCTACTACTATTTTATTTAATTAAATGTAGGCCCATATTTGATTTGTACAAACATAAAGTGAAGATATATACAAAATGCCCTGAAGAAAGAAGTGTTGCATGTGGAAACAAATGGCATCATTACGAATATCTCATCGAGCTAGTCAAACGGATATATTATTTGCTATATTTTGACCTCAGACGAAAAAGATACTACATGAAAAGATTCAGTACATCGAATAGATGCTATAGTATGATACAGGTGCTATAGTATGATTTTCCGTGTGTGAACACACAACAATAGCCGGATCCCAACACAGCGCCACCAAAGTTTATTTCTCCTTCCTCTTCCTTTATTTATATTTCCCTTTAGTCCATTGTAACAAGGGACTAGATATCAGATTAATAAGATAGCTAATTACATCTATTAAGCTTTCTTCGCTTGTTCTTTCTCATTGTATACGCATAGAGGGGGTAATTGGGCGACTTCTCCCAAAAATCATTTTGTCTTTTCACTGGGAATTAGGAAATCGATATACTTCACTCGGTGTCCGTGAAGTTTAACACGTGTAATTTTGGTGTATCGAACAAGGACATCGAACAAATCAATCAACTTGTTTCTACCTTATTTACTTTCCGTCGACTAAGAGTAGTTATTTAGACTTAGAATTATTCCTCGTAATTCGTTTTGATCAATGAAGTGCTCAGCGCCGATTTTGATCATCATTGTCTTGCACAAATTATCTCATGTTTGCTTTTTTACTGATCTTGTTTCATATCGTCTTTTCGGGAAAAACATACCTTTATCAATCATCTACTTAGCTATAACAAGCTATTTAGATTTATCGTTAATAAATATCTAATCGACTGTAATAGCTGTTTAGATCTATCTTTATCAAACGATCCAATCGACTGAAATAGCTATTTAGATCATATCTTTATTGTCGATTACAGGATCATATTGCTGGCATGTCCGCACTCTCTTGAGCCCAGTGCTCACATGTGTTAAACTTGATTGGCTCTTTTTCAGCGCCAACAATATCCGTCCGATACCAAAGGACAATGCAAAGATATGGAAACGAAGAATTGCAGAGCTAGCTAGGCACGAAAGACAAAGATGCCCATTGATCCTGTTACATCAAGATTTTTTTCCCCTAGCCAATGTTACATCAAGTTTTCACTGTTCGTCTGTCATATCCAAACAGGTAATCTTGTTGGGCTGAGATGGTGTACACACTACATAATCAGGGAGGGCCTAGTCTATTTCCAGGCCCATTTCATTCTAGTGTCATATGGCCTATCACCTGATGATCTGCAATGCTCAAAGTTTCATCGTGTCACTTAAAGAAAGTTTCTTTTACTGTTCTCTGTTTAGCTTTGTGGCTAACTATAGGCCAAAATTCTGAGGTTGGTTGGGACTTCGGAACTGGTCTTGTCGATCTTGTAGGTACCACGGAAATTAATTCTACCGAACCATGTGATTATTATATTCTTGCGATATCGTTTTCTGGTACCACGTGATTAATTGATCGATGATCAGTTGCGTGATTGTGCAGGCCAAGATGCCCAACAGTACTACCTGCATTTTCCAAGCTTAAGTACTGTCCTACTTTAAAAAAAAGTTGACGTTTCACCATCTTTCGGGTCCTAAGACTATCTCCAGCAGCTTCACTTCCCCTCCAAATCCCTTCGCGAACAGATCCCAAGTGCTCCAGCGGTTTCCCTTCACGATTCCCGTCAGAAGGGATTCAAACAGTAAATCCCTTCAGAAAGGGATTCTCTCTCCAATCCCTTCACAAATCCCTTGAGGGGATGCTGCTGGAGATGGTAGGAAATAAAGGGAATGAATATGGGAAAGGGAATAGGGAAGGGAATGGAATGAAGGGAAATTGCTGGAGATAGTCTAATTAGTGCGATACAAATTTCTTTTTGAGTTTTGATAAGTTTCATCCGTATGTTTTCTTTAGCAACCATCATCCAAATTTTTTGTTATTGGATTTGCTTTCAGATCAATGCACGGCCCCCTGAATTCGAGGTGAGTTGATCCTACGGATGTGTCTTTTGATCGTACGGTCTAAAGTTTGGATGTTTTTTGGGACAAAAATTTACTCTAACTTAGAGTTCTACTCTTATACGAAGAGTCTTTTATTTTTCTACTATAAATATGTAAATGTGTCTATATAATCTATAGAATAGGGCAAGACAAAGAAGCAAAATGAAATAATACGAGAGAAGAAAAAAAAAGGGTTTTGATAAGTTTCACCCGGATGTTTTCTTTAGCAACTATCATCCAAATTTTGGGCCATTGGTATACACAAGATCTTGCAATTCGATCATATTAATTTGCTATTTAGGCCCCGTTTGGCAACTTGGAACCGAGCTGTTTCTACTAGAATCTGGGAGAAACCCAGCCAAACGGACTAAAACTCGGAACGATTCTCCTCGAAACGTTTCTCCTTTTTCCACACCGTGGTTGAATCACCCTCAATCCCGTTTCACTAGTTTTTACTAGAATCTGGAACCGTACCAAACGGTTTGCAGAAAGTGATTCTGATTCTACCTGAAACGTTTCTATCAAGAATCTGGAACTGTTTCCGTTTCTACTAGAATCTGGAACCGTACCAAACGGGGCCTTATATCCGTCCTATTTTAACATATATATATACATTGTCATTGATCGATCGCGATCAATGGATCGATGGTATAATTGTTGGACAAGCGCGCGGATCGACTTGAGAAAATATCGCATATCAATCCTGCTGGTATTATTCCGTTCAGTGGGTCTGGGCCTCTGGGGCCGCCAGAATGGGGAAGTAGCTAACAATCTAGCGATCGCGCTAGTACACGTCACGCACAAGGGAAGCAAACAGCCCGGAGCTCGGTCACTGTAAGAGAAGATGTTTGCAATAAGAATTTTTTTTGGAAGTGTATAGGCATCATCTGAATGTTTTTGTCCTAAAAATCATCCAAACTTTGGACCGTACGATCAAAACACACATCCGTATGATCAACCCACCTCTAATTCAGGGGGGGTGTGCATTGATCTGAAAGCAAATCCAATGGTCCAAAATTTAGATGATAGTTGCTAAAGAAAACACGGGTGAAACTTATCAAAACCGACGAATCTTGAGACATGTCGTCGATCGACCAGATGCAAAATTATCTACTCACAGCCCCCCCCCCCGGCCGGGCACAGGCACAGCTAGCACTTTGGCAGTGATGAGTGATGACGCTACTATGGAGTACGGATTATTGCATGCATAGCATGGCTGGCTGGCCAGCTAGCTAGCTTTAGCTTGCCCCGCCGTACGCCGAGACAGCCAGCGATAATAGCCGATCGAGCGAGCCGGCCGGCGCGGCCGTCGCCTACAACCTGGGCGTCGGGCGGCCGAACCGGTCACCCTCGGTGAAGATGTGGCTGCGGGTGATGTCGCGGAGCGAGGTGCAGCCGCTGAGCGCCATGGTGAGCTCGAACTCCTCCCGCATCATCCGCAGCACGTTCCGCACCCCGGCCTCCCCCTCCGCCGCCATCGCGAACAACACCGGCCTCCCGATCTGAAACAAGGAATCAACACGAAGCGCACACGTTTAATTACGTGCTCGTTCCAGTAAGTAATAGCAGCTGCATGTTGGAGCTAGCTAGCTAGTTGTTGGGGGGATCACTCACGAAGACTCCGGAGGCGCCCAGGGCGAGCGCCTTGAAGACGTCGGTGCCGCGGCGGACGCCTCCGTCGAGGTACACCGGGATGCGTCCCTGGGCGGCCGTCACGACCTGGCACATACATACGCACGTAGGCACAGCTTCGTCAGAGATTGCTCCGCCGATCGCGTTGGTCGTTATGTATATATATAGGGTACGCACGCATGGTACATTGGTACCTCCTCGAGGGCGCTGATGGTCGCCGGGACGTAGTCGAGCTGGCGAGCGCCGTGGTTCGACACGATGATGCCGGCCGCGCCGGAGTGGACGGCGAGCCTCGCTGCGGTTCACGGATCCGTCGACGTTGTCAGTCTCAGTCAGTCACACTATTTCTGTTCGGTTTGCTGATACAGAAAGAACAGGGGGGCACGCAAGACCGGAAGATGAATTACCGTCTTCGGCAGTGATCACTCCCTTGACAAGAATCGGCAGCGAAGTTATGCTCTGCAGCCACTTGACATCCTGCGGTACGCAAAAAGCCCAAACACATCTCAGAGTTGATCAGCTCGTCGTGCACGGTTACGCACAGGATGCAAGATTGCATTTCAGGGAGAGGTGACTCCGGCACTACCTTCCAGCTGAGCGTGCGGTCAATCTGCCCGGCGACATAGGACGCCAGCCCGGAATCGTTGCTCTGCGAATGCCAACGAAATGCTGCGCAGGTGAGAAAAATGGCACGGATGGTTTTTTTTTTTTTTTTTAATGAACGGTGGAGCCAACGCAAGCGGCAAACCTTGTCCATCTTGCCAAGGTCCAGGCCTTCGAAGTTCTTCAGCGTCAAGAATGGCGGCAGAACGAACCTGCTCCACGACGAGCGTAGGTGTTTTGCCATGTAAGCAAGGCATAGATTAATTGCATTTGGAGAAGCCGGAAGTGGCGAACAACCAGGGTTCACTAAACCGTTTCGGCGATTTTCGGATGAACAGTAATTTTCGATAATCGCAAAAATCGAGTCGAAAATCGACCGAAAATCGTCAAAAATCGGATAAATTCAAAAACCAAATTTTTTCAAAAAAATTTCAAAAATCGACGATTTTCGTGGAAAATCGACCGGTTTGCGTGGAAAATCGACCGGTTTTCGTGGAAAATCGACGATTTCTCGTGGAAAATCGATGACCTTGTTGAACTTTTTGTGCGGTCGATTTTTGTAGCGATTTTCGATTTATTTTTGACTAAAATCGACCGATTTCCACCGATTATCGACCGGTTTTTAACACGTAAATTTTTCGATTTTTCGAATTTTTTAAATTATTTTTGAATTGATCGGTTTATCGACCGCTTTTGATATCGAGTCGCGCGATATTGAAATCGCGAAAATCGCACGATTTTCGCCGATTTTATAACCCTGCGAACAACTAACTCGTTTCTTAGAGGTGGGCATTGGGCCGGCTTTTTGGGCCGAAGCACGATGGTATGGCACGGTGCAAAGCACGCGATTTCCGGTTTCGGCCGGCAAGACGCAATCAGAAGCACGGCGCCGCCCGGAACTGTGCACGACGCAAGCGGCAAGACGGCGACAATTTTACCGTGCAAGACACGAACGGCACGAAATCACTTAAGGCTTAATAGTTGGCAGATATTGTTGATTCAGGGCATCTTCAAGCATTGCATTTATGTTTGACATTTTATTGATGTGATTAGTCTCTTATGTAATTAAAATAGGTAGTTTAGTAGTAGTGATTTGTTTTATTTCTTTGTTCGTCACAATAGTAAAAATGGGTCGAGCTTGGTCACGACGGCAAGCACGGTTAAATGGGCCGGGCTTGGGCTCGCCAAAGTGAGTCGGCCGGCACGCCCACGGGGCACGATGGGCCGTCGTGACACGGCACGGTTTCGGCCCGAAGCACGATGGGCCCGGGCCGGGCCGGCACGGCACGGCACGACGCCCACCTCTACCTGTTCTTGATGTCGGCTTCCCGACGGCCAAGTCGCGGGGTGTCCACGGTGAGTGCTATCGCCTTGAATCCGGCCCTTTCAGCTCTTCTGACAAGCTGCTCTACAACATTCCTGTCCTTGTAGACCTACAAACATCCATGATTTGACACGAATTCGGCCCTCATGATCGAGAAGAACGGCACAGCGATGTCTAACGACAGATACAATTATACATTATGGGAGAAACTTCCACCCCATCCGTTTTTTTGTTTTTTTCGGACGCCGTGCAACATTTTTTTTAACGTATGAGACATTTTTTTTGAACGTATGAAATATTTTTTTAACATATGAAACTTTTTTTTTACTGTTTGTCGAAGAAAAATGTTTTACTACGTAGAAAAAAATGTTTCACGCGTAAAAAAAAAATATTGCGAAAAAATCTGCCGTCCGATCTCTAGCAATACCGATTATACAAACTCTGCCACGAGCAGTGAAATGTGCTTACATATAGCTGGAAGAAACGAACTCCTGGTCCAGTCGAGGCGACTTCCTCCACACTTGAAGTAGCCCACGACGACAGTGTCTGAACAAATGAAGGCAACACATTAAGGTGCATCCAGAATCTTTCAAACATGGCATACATTTGGGTTGCTCTTTTTGCTTTGGTGATTTGATCCCTCGAAAAAAAAAATATATATCCTGTGCAACGTACCATTATGGTTCCTGCTGCCGATGCTGCCCGTGCTGTTGCATACTCTCCTGAAGACATACGGGGTTTCAATTAGCTCAACAAACATAGGTTGCAAAAATCAACAATGATTGTTGGATACTCCTATTATTCGTTCTCACTACATTAGTATGATTACTACATTATGGTATTAGTGGTTCTGACTGAATGCCATCTATGATTTGGGCTGTCTGCAAAGATATATGATTCCATTAAGCAAACCAATCGCAAAAAGCTGATAGGGGTGTTGAAATTAACAACGTACCTTCGGGGTGAGCCATTTTCTGCATGGCACTGGGAGCAATCATTATAGGCATTGATATCTTGAATCCAAGAACAGTTGTGGTCATGTCAATCCTCGAGACATCAATCAGTATGCGAGGGCGAAACCTGGCCAGAGGATATTACAGTCGGATTGAGCCGTTGACAAATTACCAAATGTCCACCTAACGAGCTCGATGGCTTATAATGGGGAATGTGATGGACAAATTGTAGTCAGATTGTCGCTAATGACATTTTAGGAGCAACTTATGATCTTAGCTGTTCTGAGACAGATTGGGCAACCTGATACTTCTGGGATCAGATTGGCCAAAAGATTCAATGGTCGGCAATCTTACTAAACTTATGAACTGTTTTTTTTCCTCTGCATTGCAAATTCTGAATACTGTTCTGAAAACTGTTGTGATCACGTGAAACATGTCCTACATAATAAAGAGAACAAGGACTTAATGGCCAGGATTGGAGTATAAAGAATCCCTTTTTAGCAAATATGGGAAGGGTTGTGGTACATATTGTTCTCGATTTAACAGTCTGCAATGTTTCCTCGATTCAAAACTCGCAATGGGCCTATGTGAAACTGTGAATGCAGTCATGAAGACAAACTCTTACGTTTTGGGATTTGCACAGATGAAATATTGATGGGACATTAAGGCAAGCATGTATACGATGCAGTAGTGGTGCAATCTGTAACAAGCTAGGCAATCAAGTGAGGACTGAGGAGGGTTTACACTTTACAGGGTCCTAAAGCAATCAAGCGAGGAGGGTTTACACTTTACAGGGTCCTAAAGCAATCAAGCGAGGAGGGCTTACAGGATCCTGGAGAATGCCTCCCTGTTCTCCTTGAGAGTCCACTCATCCTCGGCGCCAGAGGCATAGTAGTCGTAGACCATCTTCGGAAGCTTCTGCTTCGCGATGGCCTGGTACTCCATGACATTGGTGATCTCCCCCATTTTCTCTTGGCTAGTACTAACGCCCTGCACCACTCTACAACCAAGAACAGTGTCAAAGGATGGAGCTTTCCTACCAAAAGGACTATCGTTTGCATGAGGAAACAAAAAACTTTAGGGCGACAAGATACATGCAACTATGCAAGCCCCTTAAAACAATAAGGTAACAGAAAAGATGAGACGTTCCGTCATTAGAGACACGAAGGGGCTCCTTTCTCGTAGAGTGCATGCATATACCCATTTTAATTTCTTTCTGCATAAAAGATATATGCTGCTGCCCTTTCAGAACAAAGGATAACACGAACAAAGGAGCTATACAACAGACATAGGGTTTATCGTAGCAAAACGATGCAAGAATTCGTCATTTGCGCCCACGAACGTGAAGTAGTCGTCTTTGCGGACCGACAAATTTTTTTTAAAAAAACAAGTTTGCAGACGGCCGGCAATAATTCTGTTCTTCATACAGAACATCGTCAGACAACGTTGAGAAGAAACAAAGCAAAGCAATCCTCTCACCGCTCGTACAGAGGACTAACAAGGCGATCGGAAACTAGGGATGCAAATGGGCCGACCCTAGGGTCATCTTTGACCCACTCTAGTTCATTTGTTTGCACTAAAACTTAAAAGGTGAAGTAAAAATTAAATTTTTAGTGCAAACAATTGAACTAGAGTGGGCCAAAGAAGACCCTAGGGTCGGCCCATTTGCATCCCTATCGGAAACGAAGGCAACACGCAAGAACCTTTGTTTTTTCAGTTTCACAACGCGACGCATGCATGCAACAACGTTCTGGCGGACAACGAGAAACAGAAACAGATGGGACTCAAATAAAGCTGCGACAGATACGACGCTAGCTAGATGAAGAACATGGCAATTAATCTTCTGATCAATTTGATCCCTTACCTTGGAGAAGGATGTCTCTGCAGGAAGGAGGTAGTGGAGGGAGCAAGGGACGGGAGGGAGGGAGGGAGTGGTGAGAGTGCAAGTAATATAGGAGATAGGGTGGTGAGAGAGACTGGGAGAGGTTGGACGTGGAGACCGTTAAGAGAGGGAGCAAAAACGAGAGAGTGTTGTTATGGATGAGCTACTGGAGGTTGGCATGAAGGATGGCTCCTCCTACGCTGCTTCCTCATCCACTTGACATCACCGCGTACTCCTGTCCTGTCTGCCCCTCGCTCCCAGCTCCTTCCATACAGCAAATGGAGAAGCACAATAAAGAGACCTTTTTTTTAACTGGGTTGAATTGAAGTGGATTATCTTCTCCCCTTGTCACAAAAAAAAAAAAAAAAATCTCTCCTGGTTTTTTCAGAATTGGGGTGAGGCGAACAGCATACCAGCCTACTAGGCAGGTGATGATGATTGTTTGCTAGGACTTAAGGATGGATAAGAGGCTTTCTGGCGTGGCAATTTGTTGGCATCTTATGGACTGTTGGCTGCAAGATGAGAATAGTAGAAGCAGTTAAAAGGAATCATCGTTAAAAATTATCACTCCAGTATTTAAGAGCATACTAGTTACATGCCCGTGCATTGCTACGAAAAACAAAACTGATAACAAAAAATAAAGATTAAAAAATAAAAAAAATTATTTCACAAGATCAAACATCTATCTTTAACGCCTGCTTCTTGCGAAGTCGACTAATTAAAGCAACGCTTCGTTTCTTGCGTAGGGCAATTAAGCCGGGCAATTAAGTAGAGCAATTAAGCAGGGCAATTAATGACGTGGGAAGAATGGACCACTGCCACCAAGTGTTGCTTTAGAATAGTAGAGATATATGGTGTTGACTGTTGAGATATTCATATCACCTCTCTCTCTCTCTCTCCATAATACCGTTGTTAGGTATTTTTACTTCAAACGTTAGCACTACTTAGCATTCACTCCCCTATCTTAACATCGATGCTGAAATCTCTCTCCTACGACGTTGCCTTAACACCTGGTGATACGCATCCAATCGGGACGACCTGAGCGTGTAGAGTTAGACAACTAGAGCTACTCGAAGGAAGCGTCATCACCAGAAGGCAAGACCAGCCTTTGGGAACAGCACATATATATCATCACACAATCCTAGAAGATACTCCCTCCACTTTGATAATAGATATCGTTTTGGACATAGTGATGGTCAAACTTCTAAAACTTTGACTATTGATATATTTTTAAATATTTAAATTGGATATATAAAAATTATATGTGTAGATTTGTCTCGAGAAGTACTTTCATAATATTATAATTTTATTGGGTTTTATAAATATATTATAATAAAAATTAGCGGTTAAAGTTGTGTTTTGAAGACCGTGTCGATGTCCGAAACGACATCTATTATCAAACTGGAGGGAGTATTAGGCTAGCTTTACAACAATTTTCATGCCATCCAATTTCACAGGGCAAGACCAGCCTTTGGGACGAACCATGCTCAACATAAGCACTTGATGACCTGAAGTGAGTCAGCCACGGGTAACCTGACGATGTTGCCACCAGAAATGCTTATCATGCTGTCCTCCCGTGTAGGAAAAGGGACAACGCGCTTCAGTTTTAGGCCAACTTTTAACTAAAGCAAACTAATTTCAGGCATCGCATTCACACAGCTTACAATTACCCACAGCACTACATTCTGCAAGAACTAAAGAATTTATCTGTCCCAGCAACTATTCCGAGGGATGCTGTGAACTCAGGACGGTTCATCTGTTTGCAAAAAACAACTGTGAGAACAGAATAACTCCATGTTGTTTCATCTCCCAGTATATGCTAAGACTGAATTAAAATAAACTTTTTTTGTTGGCAAGATAAAAAAGGAATACAGTCGATTGCGGTCCATTTTTTCCAGACAAGGTAATATTTACTACATTATTGAGATCCCGGTAATTCACCAGCTCACATTTCTCATAATTTCAAACCAACATCGCTGTAACAGAGCTACAGGCATACTAGGGAAGAACATGACAAATACAAAGAGCATTAGGGATTACTTGGTTTTTTTTCTCCCAATTGAAATGCAAAATGCATCTGAACTAAAGTCAGCAGATTTTCTCCCCATAAGCAAACTCGTCATCTACAAAAGATTTCTCGCTGCACAAAATGGTACCTTACTTTCCCCTACCATCCTCAGTCCAGAAGTTGTCCCACGAGTTGTTAGCTTTTGGCGCCTCAACGAACTGCTGGCCTGGTTCCTCGAATGATGGAGCATCTGCACCCTGAACTCCGCCCTTCTTCGGTTTTGTTTGGATCCCCAGCAAACGTAAAACAAATCTCGCGAGCTCACCATAAAGCATTCCGGATCGATCACATAGCTATGGCGATAATAACATAGGATCAGATTCAGGAAGAACACAAGAATTATACTTAAATCGAGTTCAAATGGAAAAATACTCGTCAAAAGATACCTGCAAAAGAGCCACGATAAACATGTGGAATGCCTGAGTGTTCTGGCTAATAAGGAAAGCAACTCTCCCACAGAAATTCACAACACCATGCATCTGCAATCAATGAGAGATGGAATTAAGAAAATGTTGTCCTCCAACAAACACTTCACAGGCTAAAGCATACCAAAACTGTTAGACAATAGTTGCAACATGGATTTTGATCTTGAATTACTAGCTAAATCTGTTCCACTAACTTTTTTTTTTAATTCAAAGGCACAAACTTTACGCAAATGTAACAATCACGAGATAACAGGGTACACAAGCTAAAGCTGCAAGTTAGTTCCACACAAAATTCAGTAGTTAGTGATTGAAGGACAGCATTACTGAAAGCTGAATCATGCTCAACTGTATGGAGCATCGATTGAAACTAATCATTATCTAATTCAATGGTCAGCTAGCAAGAAATGTATTACCACTCGTAGCAAGGAAACCCAGAAACCTGGGGGTGGTGCTGGAGGGCCAAATGAATTTGGACCCTGATTGTATGGACCCATGCCCATACCACCATAGGGACCTCCCATCCCGTTGTTATACATCGACCCACCATACATTCCAGAACCTCCATACAAACCCCCATAACCTCCGCCATAACTTGAATACATGTTATTTCCATAAAGCCCATTACTACTATAAGGTCCACCAGATCCACCATATGAACTATACATACTGGAGCCATAACCTGCAATTTGATTCAAAGGTTAACATTCTGAGCCACAAGATATTTGATGAAGTGTGCACAAAATTATTGATTACCCCCATAAGAATTTCCATATCCTTGCTGCTGCCAAGGCCGTGGGGGCACAGGCCTTGAAATGGTGCTGTTTACATTGGACGTAGCATTCCTCTCTGTAGCAGAAACAACTTCCCCAGGTTTTGCTGTCCCAGATGCTTCAACAATATCACTAGTGCTACCTCCAGATGGGGGCTTAAAAGGTGCTGGACCAGATGAAGTCCCAGCATGTTCCCATGGCTTTGGTGGTGGATTACTACCTGAAAATTACATTAATGAGTGAATGATGGAATTGCTCTAACCACGAAGAGCAGTGATCAACTTGCACATTGGAAAGCAATTCGAACTGGATGCTTATTGCCAAACTAATATACTAAAACTAAAAGACAGAAATTCCAATCACTCGTGAAACATATTAAGAACTAACATCAATTTCCTACAATTGCGACCATTACTTTCGACAATTGCGAGACATAAATGGTACCATTCACATCATGGAAATGTGCCTTGCAATTACTAAGTCCATCACTGATGCATAAAAGTATAAGACAAATTAACCATGGCTTTTCCAGGAACTGTTATTTGTGGGCATCTGAATGCACAAAGGACTACGAATAACAGCACCCTAAATTACAGATCAATCAACAGATTTTACATATTTTCATGTAACACTAAGCAGGACATGCCTTCATTCTGCAAAGCCCTCTATCAATGACTTTTAATTTGGAGAAATCTGCTCATGACTTTTGACAACACGATGTGTTTGTGGGTCTTTCCGTACACCATTTTTTAGATTACAATAGTTCCGAAGTCCGACTGGGAATTAGTAACCATGGGTGAGACCCTCACATCTGAGCCATGAGCCCCACTAGATGTATTATCATTCTTACAAATTTCTCTTCGCCACCCTCCCCTTTACCCAATCGTGTGCCCTATCATGCAAATGATATCAGAAGAATTCCCCAAAATTATTGAGATGATTTAGCATATAAATTTAGCAAAGCAAGAAGCAAATTTTTTTGGAACTAAGTACTACAAACTCAAGACAAATGTTCAGAAACATCTCCTCCCCCACCCACGCCCCCCCCCCCCAAAAAAATAATAATAATAATAAATAAATAAAAATCTATAGCTTCCTGAAGCACAATTCTCGGTTCTTGGTTCCTATAGGAGCTCGCTCGTAAAATCGTCTTTTCCCCAAAAGAAGTCCTGAACATTAGCACCCACAGCAGCCTAATGAATCGGACGCAATTACACCCACGAAATTTTCCAGCCCAATCGCGAACCAAAGCTGACTTCCCCGGTTCCCCCAAAGATGCATCTTTCCCACGCAGAGAACCAAAACCCGGTCCAAAACTGACAGCGCAGACCAAAATCGCACACGAATCGATCGATTCCTCTCTTCCTCCCAAATGGCCGGATCGATTCCTCTCTTCCTCCCATATGGCCGGATCGAGTCATCTGATAGACAAATGGTTTCAGGGGCGACGAACCTGCCATGGCGTGCGGTGCGGCTCCTCCCCCCTTGCCGCGGGTTCAATCGCGCGACGCCGGCGCGATCTGGTGGGCGGTGGTCGGCCGCGTCGCGAAGTAGTTCTCGGCCGTTTCGTCGGAGTCGGAGACAACTCTCTCCCCCTGTCCCTGGTGGAGTTAGCCGCCCGCGCGGTGCACACGTAGACGCGTGCCCTTTCTGGTTCTGGTTCCGGCTCCGGCTCGGTTGCTCCTGCGCGTCCGCGGAACTCGGGTTCTGGTTTTGGCGCGTACGGGCGGTCAAGTGCGGCGTTCGGCTTGACTTTGACTCGTCTTTCTGGCCCTTCTTTTCACTGTCTTAAGAGCATCTTCAGCAAGGGCCCCTAAAACAGGGTCTCTATTTTGGATTTAGAGGCTCCCTTTATTTTTTGGCGCCTGCTTTCAAAGCAAGTTCAAAGAATAAATTTCTAAATCTCAGCCCCTATTTTACTTTTTCTCCTATTTTAACATATCCGCTATGTATAACCTTCATTTGACACCACTAAAATTCAATCAAAAATATTTGTAATACATAAAACATAAGCATATTAACATTTACAATTTAAAAACATGATATTTCAAATTTAAATTTAAAATTTTCAAAACATGATAAAATTTTCGAAGCCTCTCATGTATTTCCCTATCTTCAATAATAGGGGTTGTACTTGTGTCCCTGGGAATTGAGGCTAAGGAGGCAAATTTAGAGGCCTTCTAATTTTAGGGGCTTGAGTTGGGGGCCCCTGGGAATTGAGGCTGAGGAGGCAAATTTAGGGGCCCCCTAATTTTAGGGGCTTGAGTTAAGGCCCTGCTGAATCTGTTTTTTTTACTACACTCTCTATTTTAAGGTTTAGGGGCTCTGCTGGAGATGCTCTAACTAATAAATGATGAAGTTGCCCCTTGCCCTTCTTTTCACATTTGTGATTTGACAATGAATGGCATGAAATTCCTATTTTCATTGATAGTTTGACACCATTGACCGATATTGTGTCACACTCATGGATACAAAAACCCGTTATGGAAAAAATACTGGACCTGATCAGTACGGTAACCGATTTTCTATCGGAAGATTTTAATTATCAAATTTAAACTTAAAATTTGAATTTGGATGGTCTTTGGCGATTACCACTTGGTTTGACTCGTTCCTTGTCGGTCACCACCTTGAATTACTATTCATCAATTCAAAACAAAAAATTAAAACTTTTCAGATCAATATATCTTTACCTGTATGGGCCGGTATGGCTGGTAACCGTGTGGTTATCGCCGATATTTTTTATCCTTGGTAACACTATGTTGCAGTGTTATGCCTGGTTGTGAAGAGCTTTAGTTATCCTAGATTATACTCCCTCCGTTTCTTTTTATAAGGCGTATTTGGTTTCGTTAGGATAAGACTTTGACCAACGATTACTTCATTAATATATCATTTATGCAATACAAAATCATAATTATATATAAGTACTTTTGAATACAAATCTGCTAATATCAATTTTGTGTCATAAAAATTATATGCTAATAGAGTAATTGTTGGTCAAAGCCTTATCCTAACGAAACCAAATACGCCTTATAAAAAGAAAAAGAGGGAGTAGTTGATTGGCTCATAGTCCCTATCTATCATAAATTGTAAGCCATTAGTCACTCCAATGAATGGAAAATTTCTATGGCTCAAATTGTCTTAGTATGGTTGCCGAGTTGGTGAAATGTCATTCGAGTGAAACTGTCAACCTTATTTATTGATAGTTCTCAATTATTGGTTGGTATGTCAAAGGTTTTATTCAACTCACCAATGTCATTTTGATTTCTGTTTTGTTTCGACAAAATATTTATCGTTAATAACTTAATCATGTAGCATCAAAATCTAATCATGCTAAATGCTTTAATTTTGTTTTTTAGAACCAAACGGAAGATACCACCCTCTGCAATTAGGGTAAATATCATTGCATTATCTGGTGAAGCTACGAATATTATTTTTTGTTATATCTGTCCATGTCCTGATATGTATTCCTCATCTTGTACAACGCAGGCACTAATCTACACTTTTGTGAGCTAATTATATATGCTTGTGTGTTAAGGTTATCAACAATCAGAACTGGAGGGTATTGTTCAACTGAAAGAAGCAAATGTTTTAACTCATGTCCTACTACATGGAATAGTAAATAGCAGGATTCCTGGTGGCTTGTATTGTTGTTTTTTGGTTGTCGGCATCTGTCTTTTTGCATTGTTTTATAGGTGATGGAAAGTGAGAAAGCCCATGTTGCTTCTATCTCCAGAAGAGTCTATTCAACTTGGTAATCTCCTTTCTTAGTTGTAACACTCATCTAGATTTATTGTGCCAAATCATTGAATATATTACAAAATAGCATTTTTAACTCTTGATCAATGAGATTGAGATAAAACTTGCTAGTTTTATAGGCTACTTCCATGTTGCTCCTTACTGAAATGTGTGCAATGCCCACACATATGCTTCATGTTTTCTTGGGTGTGTGTGTGCCTGTGTGGTGCTGGGACACTTCTCTATTAGTAACCATAAATGGATATATATAATTTTTTTTAAATAATACTTTTTTTAAACTGAATTGCGTTTTTAATATACGGAATAAAAAATTTGCAAAAATAATATGTGGTCGCCAAACCGTACGGCGAATACCCTATTTTCGCCGAACCGTGCGGCGAACACCCTATTTTCGCCACACGGTTCGGCGAAAATAGGCTAATTGCGCCATTAATGTCAGTAAACCATGGGCTAGGGTATTTTCGCCGTACCGTGTGGCGAAAATAGGGTATTCGCCGCACGGTTCGGCGAAAATAGGTAGTCACCGTACCAGACGGCGAAAATATAGTATTCGCCAAGCCATATGGCGAAAATAGGTAGTCGCCGTACCAGATGGCGAAAATATACAAAACATGGCTAAAAAAATTATAAAATAATTAGACCATATTCATATAGTGTTGGATGTTCCATTTATGCAAAAATATGTAGGTATCAATTGAGTTGAATACCCTATTTAAATACTGAAGCACTTTCGGTAGGATGTAAATTATTTTGGCACGAATACTGCAGATTTGCTCTTTGACATAGAGTACCATATTATGGAAAAATATTCCATATACGCCTTTGTTCCCTACAAAAATATACTGTCACAATAACCGTAAACGATAAGTTTTAAGCCTTTTCGGCAGCCTGTAAAAAATCACGTATGAATGTATTTTTCGGCACGAATACCGCAAATTTGCTCTTTGATATATGAAGTACCATATTATGGAAAAATATTCCATCTACGCCTATGTTTCCTACAAATATATACTGCCGCAATAACCCTAAATACTATTGTCAACCATAACTTTTAAGCCTTTTCGGCAGCCTGTAAAATATCACGTTCGAATGTATTTTTAAGACGAATACCGCATGATTTGCTCTTTGATATATGGAGTACCATATTATGGAAAAATATTTCATCTACGCCTATGTTTCCTACAAATATATCTTGCCGCAATAACCCTAAATACTATTGTCAACCATAACTTTTAAGCCTTTTAAACTGTAAAATGTCACGTATGAATGTATTTTTCGGTACGAATACCGCAGATTTGCTCTTTGATATATGGAGTACCATATTATGGAAAAATATTTCATCTACGCCTATGTTTCCTACAAATATATACTGCCGCAATAACCCTAAATACTATTGTCAATGATAACTTTTAAGCCTTTTCGGCAGCCTGTAAAATGTCACGTTTGAATGTATTTTTCGGCACGAATACCGCAGATTTGCTCTTTGATATATGGAGTACCATATTATGGAAAAATATTTCATCTACGCCTATGTTTCCTACAAATATATACTGCCGCAATAACCCTAAATACTATTGTCAACCATAACTTTTAAGCCTTTTCAGCAGCCTGTAAAATGTCACGTTCGAATGTATTTTTAGCACGAACACATGATTTGCTCTTTGATATATGGAGTACCATATTATGGAAAAATATTTCATCTACGCCTTTGTTTCCTACAAATATATCTTTGCAATAACCCTAAATACTATTGTCAACCATAACTTTTAAGCCTTTTCAGCAGCCTGTAAAATGTCACGTTCGAATGTATTTTTCAGCACGAATACCGCAGATTTGCTCTTTGATATATGGAGTACCATATTATGGAAAAATATTTCATCTACGCCTTTGTTTCCGCTGATAGAAATAAATGGTAAAACATAATATGAGAAAGGACAATAACAAAAGCATGTAGATGCAGCCAGCAATCTTAGTACGCAAAGTCAACTTTAGTACGGCAGATACAACGGATATTACAACAGTGACGACATTGCTAGGAGAAGTGCCAATAACACTGATTGTAATGGTGGAACAAGTGATCGTTCCGTCTATGTTCGTAGAGTGGGAATGATGCCATACATTTTCTACATATTACATCACCTGTCAATCTTGTGCGATTTGTTCTCGGACACCGCTCAATCTCTCTTATGAAAGAGCTCCATGGTTGTCTTGCTTGATGCTCCCGTCGCCGAATGGGTAGCCTATGCCATACGTCTCTGGGGTGTAAGAAGTAACTTGTTTGTGTGCATTCTGTGGAGTCCTGCCCTCCCATATGGGCATGCCATCCCGATTTCCGGCGCCCCCTATGTTAATACCACCGAGGTTCTCGGATGTCCTTTGTAATGCATCAAGGATTTGTTGCGTACTGCGGACCTCGGCCGGCTGCTTCCCCTTATCCCGTACCATTCGAGAGGATGAACCCTCTTGCCCTTCCGGAGACTTGCCGAAACGCCTCCTCTGTTTCGGCTCGCACTCCACTATATGGTCCAGGAGGTGTGTGTTGGGCTTCTTGTTGTACAACCGGAAACGTGCCCTGCAGTCAATGCAGTATGCCCGCTGTGGTGGCTGAAGAATACCGTATGCGTACTCAGGGTCCGGCTTTTACGGGAGGTAGTATCAACACGGCGAGGGTTGCTCTCCCCAGTTATCAAATACGGGAAGTTTGAGATGTGGGTGGTACGTCTCCGGGTCCACCCAGTTGAAGTACCAGCACCATGCATCCTCGGACAAAGGGCACCGGTAGAATCTTCTGTCCGCTAGATCCTCGTCGCCGATATCAACCACTGCCTGGAGGCCGTGGTAATTACGGTCGAGGGCTTTGCGGTGGCCCCTGAGGAGGATTTTCTTTCCTTGACTTGAGCCATTTTGCAAACTTCTTTTTGAAGTCCTATATGCGATGAACTGGTTTAGAATTGGTACTTTGTAGCTGAAACATGAGGCACATGAAACTCACCGATTGGTTGGTCCTTTGCCCACCGGCCCTTAACTCCGGTCGATCTAGGTAGTGGACATATCCCGGCGGCCTCTCCCACCGTGTGAAGTTCTCAGGCGAAGTGGGGTAGGCGTCGTGGCAGTTGTAGAGAAATTCGTAGTCACGTCGTTCCGGCCCATCGATCCATTGGAAAAAGCAACAACGGTCCCCGTCCTAAAAAAACAAATAACGATGCATGAAATGGTAGTGTTACCCTAATTTGTATGGACAACATTTGGTTTACCCGGCCGCGAACTGCATGAGTGGCGCGGGAGGCCGTATCTCCGTCGTGAAGCTGCGTAACCTTCGCTACTAGGTTGCGATCACATTTCGGCGTGGCGACTCCGTGAACTAGGCGTCAACGCTACTCTCATCCGGGTATTGTGGGGGGGTTAGCCTTCGCTTGCTGAAGAGGCGACGGTAGAACGACATCGTGGCCTACTGTGTGTGTGCGGAAAACAGACTAAAGTTTATTGAAGTTCTGGCAGTGTGATGCACAGATCCCTCCCTCGGTGGGTTTATAAAGAGCTGGCGAAGGGGCAGCCAAAGGAGAGTCTCGCGGACTTCAAAGTATTTCAAATCCGCGAGCATCGGATGCTTCTGCAGCTTCTGATGACATGAGCCTGGCTATGCCCACAGCTTTAGACAGGGAATCTCTGCCATGGTCGACTTTTAGCAGCATTATGCAGCTGAAATGACAAAGGCTGGAAACGTCGATATGACAAAAGCTGAAAAAGCAATAATGATACGCAGTTGATATGACTAAAGCTGACAGAAATATATAATAGACCACGTATATGAGAAAGTACACAAAATAGATGGTAAAATATAATAGGACAAAGTACCCAAAAATAACGCACATCCTAATCTTGATCACCCCCCGGTGGTGGATCCTGACCATGACCCCTAGCTCTCCTTTGTCGACGCGCCGAAGGGGGTGCATCGTCGAGAGGTCGTGGGCGAAGCACCCGCGACGGTCCCGCCTGGGCGTAGTCCGAAGGGCTGTCTGCAGAACCCTCGAGGCGGCAGCGGGAGGCAACGTGTTTGGAGGAGGCTGCGTGATCTGCGTGGCTGGAGGAGGCGGCGTGTACTGCGTGGCTGGAGGATGCTACGTGAACTGAGCCCCTGCGAAGAAGCCCGGTCGATCGATGGTCGAGAACAGTGCCCATCGGGTGTCCGAAGTAGAGGCATGTCCTAGGAAGCCTACAGTACAGACATTAACATTTAATTATAGTGAGAAGATTTGATTCGAAACGAGATGAACTGAATTTTTATCGGCTTACCGGGTGTGGGGACCATGGTAGGCCCGCGTGGTGGCGCCTGCCAACTGGATCCTCCAGCCGTGCCTGGAGCTGGAGGCACCTGGGTGTGGAAGCTGGACCCTAGCTGTAGTGGTGGTCGAGAAGGTGGTGTCGAGGAGCTGAGCCCGGGTGGCGGCCTAGACGAGGTGCTAGCCGAAATAGTCGGGGTTGGGGCCTGCCAAGCAGCACCAATCTCCATGATCCGTCGGAACTGCAGCCATCACGTGTGAGCAAGGAATATGGAGAAGTCTTGGCTTATTGCAGCTGCATTCACACCATCCAGATGCCCCTTGGCCTAGATTAACCTCGTGCGTAATAACCGCTGTGTCCGTTCCCAATCCCCTTTTGCACTGAAGAGTCACCTCGAAGCGGTATTCGATGACCACAGCTACGCACCATATCTTCTTTGAGCTTTCATGGTTCGTTCCTCCATGCAGGTCATCATCCGCGAACAATACGGCGTTTGCAATGTCGAGGCATGAAGTACCGCTTCCGCATGCCTTTTTTGGTAGTAGCTAACGATGCCGTGCAACATGCCTTCAAGGATGGCCACAAGAGGTAGCGGACGGAGGCCTCAGATGACCCAATTGTAAACCTCGGCTATGTTCGTTGTCATCACGCCAAACCTGTTCAACCCAAAACAGTTTAGAACAACATGTCAAATTGTTTAGCGGTGTTTTCATATTTTAATGTACCATACTAACCTGGCGCCTCTGGTGTCATGGAGCAATGCCCACTTCTCTAGAGGCTCAGCCTCTATCCAGTGCGAGAAACACTTAATGTTCCTTGACGTTCGTATCCTCATATTAGGAGGATCGAGCTCCCCAAGGGGTGTTAGCCTTTTGGGTGGACATTCGTTCGGCGTAGGTGGTTGCTTCTTCATCTCTTCGATATGCGCACTGGTGTGCTTATCCAACTCGGCAAATAGCGCGTTGAACTTACGTGCACGATTACGCTTGCATAACCTCTTAAACAGATTCATCAGTTTCTTGCTTTTGAACTGCCTGAAGAAATTGGCACCCAAATGTCTCATGCACCACCTGTTCTGCAGGTCAGGCCATGAAATGGTTCATCTCGGTCCTCGTGTAGAGTCTTAATTGCCGAGAGGATACCTTTGTGACGATCATGAATGATGCACATGCTGGGCCGATCACCAACTACCCCCACCTTCAGATGTCTGAAAAACCACAGCCAGCTATCCCGATTCTCACCCTCAACAAAAGCAAAGGCCAATGGAAGTATGTGGTTGTTCGCATCAATTGCAATGGCTGTTAGAATCTGCCTGTAACACCCTAGTTTTCGCTTTTCGGAGAAAAATCTAATTTAAATTAATTAAATTCAAAAGTTGGAGTTTGTTTGGTGTTTATATTAACCTGGCATCCCTTCCCCTCCAAAATCGGGATTTAATTCCCTCCCGGTCGAAAAATCGATTTTTCCAGTTCCCACCAGTACCCGAAATTTCACCCGAGTCCAAAAATGCTCCAAAAATCCCCAAACCATTTCTAAAACGTCCCAAATATTCCGAAATGATTTTAGGAATCATTCCCCGGATTTTTGGACCTCCATTCCTATTTTATCTCGCGCGGCTTTTGTTTAATGCCCGCAATTCGCACCTGAATATTTAATTCCACAAAAATCATCCAAATTCATCCAAACCAGTTCCATTAAGTCCCAAATATTCTAAAATGGCTCTAGGAATTTTTTCGGAATATTTAGGCTATTTTTCCCTATTTTTCTTTAGGGCGAATCGTTTGCGTATAAGAGGACCAATGGGAAGGCGCCACGTGGCAAGTGAATAGTGCCATCTTCTACCTCCAGCCAACCCAAAAAGAACAGAGAAGCTCCAAAGGGCAACAATGGCTAGGGCAAAGCTTCAAACGTTCATAACTTCCTCAAATTAACTCCAAAACGCGAACCGTCAGTTCCGTTGGATCCGCGCCGACGAGCTCTTCCAATTCCCCACCTCGGTGCGCCATCAATCCCGCCGGAAACAGCTCCATTCAAGAAAAACCGAAATGGCATTAAATGGCTATAACTCGGCCGTTTCTCGTCCAAACGTCGCACCGCCACCTCCATTCACTCCGTATAAGAGTCCCGGTCCCGGTGGTGTACCCCTTTTTCCCTCTACTCCACGCATTTGTCCGTGAGATCGAGAAAACCGACGGTGTGTCACACTTTTTCGGTGTTCTTCGAGTTCATCGTTGTTTCTCTCTCTCCGATGAGCCATTCTTCGTGCCACTTGGTTCTTTGGGACCGTGGATGAGTCTAGCTTCTAACCCAATCATCAATTGTAGGATTTCTCAACCGTGGGCGACGAATTTGGAGCTTTTGTGTATTCGGCCGAACCTCCGTTCTTCGACGATTTCTCCGATTCCGGTGAGTTTTGGTTCAATCCCTTCCTCCTAGATGTCCATAAGGATGTTATCTAGAGGTTTTAGGCTTTTGTTTGATCCAAATCCGTGCGAAAATGGGGCAAAAATCCATTTTTTTGGAAGCAAAAGGGGCTCTGTGGTTTTGGGTCTGTTCTGGAACCAATTTTTCGCGAGTACTGTAGCAAACAGTAACTTTTCTCTTTTTCTTGATTTTTCATCATTTTCCAACTTCGAACGCTTATAACTTTTGCGTCCGAACTCCGATTGACTCCATTCAAATTTCTAAATTCATCTAAAATCAAGATCTACCTGCCAGTAGGGATGTGATCGGATCGGATACGGTCGAATATCGTCCTATTCATATCCGTATCCGTATTTTTTATCGAATACAGAATCGAATACGAATAGTGTCAAATACAGAATCGAATACGAATTATACAGGATAATATCGGTTACGAATACAGATCGAATACGGATCGGAATCAACATGGATACGAATAATATTAGTCGGATATTTTAAAATCCAATTTCAGTTTTTTTTCCAAAATCGGTCCAAATTTAAATTCAAAATTCCAAAAGAAATATATTTGTATGTCTTGTTTTGCCTTTTTATCCCTAGCTTGTCATACATGTGACTCTGTGAGTAACAATGTACCCCATTGCAACAATTGAACCAAATGATTTGCGGTGGCATATCTTCTTTGGATCCTAAGTAGCCCTCTGAAACGCATGATTGCCAATTTCTGTACCACCTTTACCCAAATATCTCCAAATTAGCATCTAGCACACATGAACACATTATATCTAGTCATCCAATGTATACCCAGTCTCTGAAAACATCAAACATGTTAAATTGTTAATGTGTTATTCTGAAAAGTGTTATTCGGATAATATCCGTATGTCATATTCGGATATTATCCGAACAAAAACTCGGATATTCCGTATCCATCGGATAATCAGTGTTCCATATCCGTATCCGTATCCATGTAAATTATCTGTATCCATATCCTTATCCGAGAAATCAACTGGATATCTGTGAAACTATCCAAATCATCATCCAAATCGATTCGGTCGGTCGGTCGGAAAATATCCGTACCAGTTCCATCCCTACCTGCCAGTACTACTTTTGTAATTTTTGGATTTTATTTATTTTCTTTTATTTACTTATTGCCTCGTTTTGCGCGTAGTCAACGATTCCGCCGAGTCCACCGACCCCGCCGCCGGACTTCGAAGAGTTCAACCTTCTCGCTGTGACCGAGACAAGTCTCCTTGACGCATGTTGATCCTCTGCTTTCTAAAGTGTTTTACCATGTTTTACAAATTGCATCGCTATTTATATTAAAGAATGATGTTACCGTTAGGCTGTTAGTTATACCTGTTGTTCATACCTCCTTGACATTTGTTATCCATGATCCGTTGTCACCCTAGTACAATACTCCACTATAATAAATATTTTTGATAAAATATTCTTTAAGTAGGGAGAGAGACTGTTTGGAATACCTTTTTAGAAGGAACAAATGGTACAGAATGCAAATTGGAGTTAGATTACTATTAGTGATGATGTGGGTGTAGTAGTTATGAAATTGATCTATGATTGGTGATTAGTTGAACTACTAAGGAGTTGGATTGTGATAGTGGTTCGCCATATAACTTGTGTGGATTCGGAGAATATTGGAAGATGTATGATATCCAGAGTAATAGTCGGTAGAAGTAAATAATAATATTGAGAGGCATACTTGTGGATCAAATAGAATAAGTGGTGAATTATATTTCGGTGGATTTTAACAAGAATATTATATGATAATCCTTTATGGAGATTGTGAATGATCCAGAATGTTTGGTGGTTTAGTGGATGATAATATTACGTATTCTTGGTGGATTAAAGTAGATGATTTAGAGGTGATAATGTGAAGGATTAAATACATGACGTTATGAAGTGCTATTGGTGGATTGTAGCCTAAATGATTAGAGTCGATATCGTGAAGTATTCTCGATGATTCAGTCAATGATATTATCAAATATACTCGATGGATTCAATGAATAATATTAAGAATCGTACTCGGTGGTTTAGTAGATGATTTTGTGAAGTATGGTGTTGCGATAACCATCTAGGTGGGATTATGAATAATGAGGATTATATGTGATTTGTTTAGTCAACTGAGTGTCATTGTTTAGGGAAACCGCTATAGACAATGAATCAATGAAATCTTGGATTTGTAGAATCTTTCATGAAATATGCTCAGGGATGAGATTATGAATTATTCTCAGTGGATCAAGTAGATTACAAAATTAATCCAAGTATAGATGATGGATAATCGGTAAGAAGATTTATATTTTGAGGAGATTGTTTCATATACAATGATGTCAGTAGCTTAGCATGATTTTGGAGTTATGATGGCACATGATATAGGTTTTACTTGTTGGAGTACTAAATTGGATTGGATTATATAATGCCATGATAATAATGGGGGAATGTTGGTGGTCTCATGAATTTTGGAGATGATAGAACTGATTATCATAGTTTTTATCAAACACTGAGATTTTAAAACTATAAAATAAACTATTGGTGGAATAGAATAGTACGGTAGAAATGCTTAGCCTCGCTAACGGTCAGTATTCACCTATGGATGGGAATTTCAATTATCCCTTGAAAACTTGTATTGGAAGTTATAGGCAAGGAGTATTGCCAATGGTTTACAAAATAAAAATAAAAGGAAAAATGATTTGGACTGGGGCGAAATTGGTTGTTTGGCGGGAGCGGATAGAGCAATGATCTGGGTTTGTGCAAGTACCACCCCAAGTCAATTAAGGACCGACGCTTATGATTGTCTCCATTCTAAGCATAACCGTACAACCACATGTCTATAATGGTACGACCTGGCTGAATAATTTGTAGAAACCTAACTTAGACTCACCACTCGGTTGTTGTGTGAGAGCCGGAAAGAGACATTGTTGTTGTTGTTGTTGTTTTTCTCACACGACGCAAGAGGGGGCTTCTGTACTGGGTGGAAAGAACCCTAACAGCGGTGAAACCTTAGCGGGTGGGTCAGGTTAGGCGTATACATTGTAAAGGCCTTGTCATGATATCTCTGCCAGCACACCTAAGGAAGTGTGTTAATCGCGTGGCATCAAGAGAATATCATGTCTTGTGGGTAAAGCTGTACACCTCTGCAGAGTTAAAACTATTCGAATAGCCGTGCCTACGGTCAAAGGCAAAGCTTGCTGAATGCTTTCATACTGGTAGACTTTGATTCTTGGTTTCGAACTAAACAATGATTTGTTTTGGGATCCGGGAGCGGTTAGAACTCCCGGGTGTGCTTCTGGCGGCTAAAGCCAGGTAGGTGGAAGGAACCTGATTTTATGAACCGTGGTGGACAGAGCCATGTGATTGGATCGAACCCTGATTTTGTTGAGCTGCGGCGGATAGAGCCTGTATATTAGTGAGTGGTGGTTAGACCTTCACTACAATATTACATAATTCAATTATTAAAAAGAATTGCTCAAATATGCTTCGTGCAAATTATTAACAAGTATGATTTGATGAAACTTGGCTTTATGCAAAAGAACCATATTAAGCCATCCTTGGATAGCCTACATTGTGCATAATTTCCAAGACTTGCTGAGTACTTTATGTACTCACGTGCTACATTCTAATCCTCTCTCAGAAGTGAAAGAAGCTGTCAAGGAGTTCCAACGACTAGGGCGCGCTCCCCACTCGATTGCCTGTGGGCATTTGGATGGGTCGCCTTGATGTTTTCGTCTTCCGCTGCTGTTGTTCAAGTTGTTCTGCCTGTTCAGGCCATAATGGTAAACCTTGACCTTAAGGTCTTTGCTTTCATTCGGTATTATTCTTATTTAATTATATGTATTCGTGATATGGTTGTTGATTCATCACTTTTGACTGTGTGTGCTAGCTACTAATCTGGGACTAGTACAGAAATACACAGGGGATTCCGGATAGCCGATCCGGGGGCCCACACTGCCCCTTGTATTTTCCAGTCAAAAATGTGCCATCAACACAAAGCAATGGACGACAGTACCTGAATGACGCAATGCAAGGCCCCAATGAAAAGAAAGCACGACAAAATGTACAGATCCCATTTGCATCTGCTTCGCTTTCTTTGAAAGCGGTGTATGTGCCAGGATTGGTTTGCTTCAGTACTTCAAGCACACGAGGTAGGTTGCAATACGATGCCTCGTATGTGCCAAACCTCTTCTCTAATGCTTTCTGCTTCGCACGCCAGGCCATGGAGTAGCTTATCTGATACTTAAATGTTCGTAACATTGCTTTATGAATATACGAACACTCGATATCTCGCTTCACAATGATTTCATTAAACATCACGCTAGCTATTACAGCCGCATTCAAGTTACGGTGTTTGACAAGAACATTTTCTAGTCTGCATGTGTGCTCGTCCACTCTTGATGCAATCCAATACGTCTCACATTTCGGCTTGTCTGCATGTACTTTAAATTCACAACCATCGATTACGCACTTCACTGTGTACTTATCTAGCCTAGACAGGACAACCCGAAACTCTCTTTGCAGTGATAGTGCCCACAAGCTCACTGCCAACTTCAATTCAGAATTGTTCGGGAACATTTGATTCAACCGAATGGCACCAGTACCATACTCACAATGCGAGTCATGGCCCCACAAAGCTTCCATACCAGCTTTGTTACGCTGTTCCATTCATCGGGATGGGTACCTCACGAGCCAAGATTACCATGCATTTCATCATCTTCCTCCCATTCGTCATCTTCGCCGATGGTATCGACAGGGTCCAACATTTCGGCTTCCACTTCTGTCGCCATGCGGTCCACCCAATCCAATTGATCCACAAGTTGATCGATATCCTCCCTTCATCACCGACCTTCGCGCTTGTCGCATCCATGTGATCATCCCCCGCCGCCTCAACCGACACCGCCGGCTGAACTTGTTCACCAGAGCCGATGTGTCGCTCGCTCACACCAAGAGTACTCACCTCTTCCCTAGGGCAAGCTTGCACCAGCATCACACATTCGAGGCTAGATCCCTTGCACCATCTTAACCATTTCTGCCACAACTGTGTTCGATCTACTGTCTTCAACTCCCACATAGCCGGGTCACCCTTTCTACGCGTGTATACGATTTGGATGATAACAGAATAAACACGTGGATCCAGGGAAAAAAATTGGGTCAACCAAAGTTTTATATCACGAATGCTAACGATGTCGGGGACAAGTGCTCGGCCATGGTGACCGCAGCGACTTAAATCCACTCCATTACGCCCATTTTTACTTCACCATCGCCATAATATACCCTGAATTTCACTGGTTCCGACATCACTGCGACGACATAGACATAGACATAATTAATTTTTCCTTCCCTACTTCAAATGGAATATCAGAACCGTAATTTCAACCACGCTAATTAACTACCGCGCTATCGATACTATATTCTTATAATATTATAGCGCATGTGTAATATGTCTATTTGCTAAATGTTCGAAAAAATCGGCCGATTAGCCGATTAACTGGCCGATTGGCTTGTGATCGAAGACCTAAAGATTCCATTTTTTATGTTTACGGTGATAAACCGTGGCCGACCGATCGATAAAACGGGATTAATCACTTTTTCAATATTTTAGTAATTACATCGATATATTGCCCTTGAGGACCTACCGACTAATGATTGACCGATTAGTTCAGTTAATCCTAGGTCGACCAATTAGTTACCGATTAATGATTTCTTCAACAATGCTAATAAGTAAATTTCATTACTGTAAATTTAAAAACGTTGACATATGCAAACTAATATCACCACTGTAAATTAAATAACTAAAACTCCTACTCTAAATTAAAGAACTAGAATCGCTACTCTAAATTGCACTGATCTAGATCGCTACTCTAGATTGCACTACTCTATATCGCTACTCTAGATTGCACTACTCTATATCGCTACCCTAGATTGCACTACTCTATATCGCTACCCTAAATTGCACTACTCTAAATTAAAAAACACGAAATTAAACGAAATCGCGATGCGAGGTTACCTCCTTCTCTTCTTCTTCTTCTTCTTCTCCTCCTCCTCTTCTTCTTCTTCTCCTCCTCCTCTTCTTCTTCTCCTCCTCCTCTTCTTCTTCTCTTCTTCTCCTCCTCCTCCTCTTCTTCTCCTCCTCTTCTTCCTCTCTCTCCCTCTCTCCTTCCCTTTCTCTCTCTCCTTCTCCTTCGGCCGGCGGCTCGCTCTCCCCTCCCCTTTCTTCTCTGGCTTCGACGGACGAACAGAACAGATCGATCGATCTGGCGAGAGCCAATTTTTACCGAGCAATTTTCGCCACACCGTGCGGCGACAACCTATTTTCGCCGTACGTTTTGGCGAAAACTGGGTGTTCGCCACACCGTTTGGCGAAAACTGGGTGTTCGCCACACCGTGTGGCGATAATACTCTTGATTCCCGTGCAGCAGGTTAATAGCGCAATTAAGCTATTTTCGCCGAACCGTGTGGCGAAAATAGGGTGTTCGCCGCACGGTTCGGCGAAAATAGGGTATTCGCCGTACGGTTTGGCGACCACATATTATTTTTGCAAATTTTTTATTCCGTATATTAAAAACGCAATTCAGTTTAAAAAAAAATTCTGGATATATAAGTTGATTATGTTGATGAGATTGTTTTTATGCTTCTGTTGTTGTTTGTGTGGGAAGTAGCTTCTACTATGGTTATATTTCAATAAATTTTGACTCAATCAAGTTTCTATTTCCCTTATTCTCTTATTTGTTGTACAAATCGTGTTATCTCTCTGCGAATACAATAGCAAACAGTTTTTATGTTTTCCCAATTACCTGTATCTTTCCAGGTGGTGGTTTGCAAGCTGAGGGTATTAAAATTGACAGATCAATAAAATTGGTCAAGGTTCTTCGGGCTCTATTTATTATGCTGAAGAGGCGAGGTTAGCCCAACCTTTTACACGGTAATCAACATAGACATGGATAGCCGGTGTAGCAGTGTGTGTTTCACTTAACTAATATTATGTAACCAGAAAGTTACTATGGCTAAAATGGTTGATAAGACATTATGCACATTTCACCCCATTAAGAGGATACTACTATAATAGTATCGTCATACTAAGTACCAGAAATACTTTAAGCTTATATGTATTTTGCTAGAAGGAGAAAAGTATGATGAACTCCTGGTGACGAATCATCATGTACTTTATAATGGCAGCCTTGTAATGCCCGAAGCATATGCAAATGCTCAACAAGCTAGCAATAGCTATGGCCGCAGAAAGGGCCAAATGAATAAAGGATATAAGTGGAAGAATGGCAGATAAGATAGGGGAAGAGGTAATCTAAAGTGGAAAAGTAGGGGTAAAGGGCTAGGGAGCTTCTATCAGCAATACTCAGCTAAAAAGGCTGCAAACCCTGAATAACCCTATCTGAGGTATGGATGCACTGGCCATTGGTTGTGCAACTATCACATACTGAAGTATATGGTAGATCTTTACATGAAATCCATTGAAAAACTAAAGACCCGGGTAAACAATGTTTACACGGGCGCTGAGAAGTATGATGATATGGTTTTTGAAATTATTAAGCCCAATGAGTACTAGAAGAACACATATGACTCATATGGAGACTTAGATTAGTCTCCTAAGTAATTTTTTACTTTATTAGTCGATGTCACATATTCCTTATAAGTCTCCCTATTAATTTAGCCCTAGTTCCTGAATGAACATTTGGTCTACGCTCTTGTTGAGTGATTATCATTTAAAATTGAATAAATAGCTATTTCTCAAATATTTGATTAATTATGCTATGTTTGTTCTATATTCTATAATTTTGTTCCTAATGCAACAATTGTCTGATTGTTAAATCACACTTCTAATATAGAACAATATATAATCCAATGACGGAGGAGAAAATCTGTTTAGAAGATTGTTGCACCACACTATGTGAATTAGAAATATTATGACTATCGTTGGAGGCAATGCTCTCATAATTCACACCGGAAGAATGCCACATTATACCTTGAGTCCGATCGTACTCTCTTAAGTTTTAAAGACATTGGTCTGAATCATTTCCATATAAAATAGAGAATGATGATGGTACAAAATACCTATCCATGACTAAGTTTAATAGGTGTAATAAACTTGTGGTTGAAAAACTTCCTTCTTTCTCCTCGGGGTTATACTATGCACTGATGCACATATAAAATCAGAAGTTTGTGTTGCGATGATAACCCAGAAATATTAAGAAGTTTGTGTTGCGATGATAACCCAGAAATATTTAAGATCTGACATATCAACTGGGTTATCCTGAGTTGAATTATGAGAAGAATAATTAATAATTATGATGGCCATAATATAAAGACTTTCTTAGACCTGAAGATTTCTTATGTACTGTTTGTGTTATAGGAAAGCTTATAGTTAGATCTTCTTACCTAAAAAGTTAGAGAAGAATCACTGAATTTTCTGAGATAATTCAAAGTGATATCTGTGGACATATTCAGCCCCAGTCGAGCCCTTTCAGATACTTTATGGTACTCATAAGATGCTTCTAATAACTGATCCTACGTATGTCTCCTATCTTCTGGGAACCATGTTTTTGCTAAATTAATTAGCCAAATTATTAACCGTCTCCTTTCTAGAAGAAATGATCAAGTCTATTCGAATGAACAATGCTGGTGGGTTTATCTCAAAAGCATTTGATGATTATTGTATGGCTCTGAAAATTAATATAGAGCATTTCATACCTTATGTCCACACATGAAATAGCCTTGCAGAGTCATTAATTAAATGGAGAAAACTTACTGCTTGGTCATTCTTGCAGAATATAATGCTACTCACCAACTATTGGAGCCACGCAGTGTTGCACTTTGCGATATTAATTTAACTCAAACCAACTGCATATCATAAAATATTCCCGTTGCCGATAGTGCATGGAAAAGAATTAAGTATTTTTCATCTGCGAAAATTTGTGTGAAATCATGTGCTGAAAAATTGGCTTAGAATTGAATTTGCAAAATGTGTTTGTTCATGTGTTTTGACAATTTGACAAGAAACAGTAAGTTTCGCTTTGGCGCCGGACCAAACTTAAAGAAAACAGTAAGTTTTCCATCTACGACGGACCAAATTTTTTGGTCCTACGTGAACATGTTTTTGGCAACCTCATTTTCCCATCTACGAAGGACCAAATTTTTTGGTCCTACGTGAACATGTTTTTGGCAACCTCATTTTCCCATCTACGACGGACCAAATTTTTTGGTCCTACGTGAACATGTTTTTGAGCAAACTTGGAATTGAGTTTTTGGTTTGACCTTGAGATTATGAAATTGGTAAGAATTTCATGATGCTTGTTTTGAAGTGGAATTTATGCAATGCTCGTGTGAGTATTTGCATGGACTAATGTTGAGTCAAGTCGCGGACTTGTGCTCGAAATTGTTTTGTGGTTTGTTCATGTGCAGGTATTGCTCGAGGGCGAATGTGGTCGATGACGGGACCGGAACTAGGTTCATGGAGGAACTGAGGTTCGGGACTAGGTTCGAGGAGGAACCGAGGTCTTGGTGGTCAAGGATGTCATGCGGGGACGTTCGGGCTAAGAGAATGGTGCACATGAAGAATGGTTAGTCACGTGAGAATGACAGGAGGTCATTCGCGTGCAAAGTGTTAGTCACGTGAGTATGGCAGGTGGCCATACGCGTGCAAAGTGTTAGTCACGTGAGTATGGTAGGGTTGCCATACGCGTGCAAGAGTTGTATTCGGCCAGGTTGGGCCAAGAGGAGTTGTGTTGAATACGGACTCCTTCTAGATTAGGAATTGTATTCAGAACTCCTTGTGTTTTGCTCCTTTAAATAGGAGGGGTGTCTCCTGTTGAAGGGCATCGAATCAATTGTAGCTGAGCGCATTGAGAGCCTCAAGCTCAGTTTTAGGGTTTGTACTCTTTTGACGGGAGTACTTTAGACAAAAGAAATAAAGATCAATTCTTCCAAGATTCTTGCGTGCTACAGTAACCGCGTTGCTACAGTGTTTTCTGTTTTGGTACTTGTTTGCATGCTTGTTCTTGTTCTAGATTGGTTCTTGTTCCTTGAGTTTCATCTTGAGTTGATCCATCAAAAACCTTTCTAGGGTATTGATTTAAAGTTTCTCAAAGTCTAGTTGATTAATCTTTTGAAGATCTTGTTTAATCTTGAAGTTTTGATTAGATTGATTCTCGTCAAGTTCTGGAACAGCAAGCTTGCGAAGCTCATAACTTTTGATCCGTAAGTCCGATTGAGCTGATTCTTTTTGGGTTCGATTCGTATTGGAATCTAGTTTCTTGTGTCCGAATTTCAGATCGTTCCAATGGTTTGATCTCCAGGAATTCGCATTTTACCAAACCTCTGTCATTTTGTTTTTGTCGAATACGAGGCAATTATTTGGTTCTTTTTTGGGGTGAACTTTTAGTAGATCAAGAATTTGGTTTTAGCTTCCGCACAATTATTCACCCCCCTCTGATTGCTATATTCGTATACTTCGATCCTACAATTTGGTTGTGCTATATACATGCCAATCTCTCCACCACAGTGTACCATTATGGGACCTCACTGGAAGTTGGGGCTGTATATAGATTATGAATCTTCATCAATTATTTAAAGACCTAGAGCCTATGATAGGGAATCTGAATGTGGCTTGGTACGCTGATTGTATTAAGGATATTTTTTGGCGTTAAGGGGAGACAAGTACCACATTAAAGAATGACTAGTTCTTAGATCAATGCACTAAAGAGACCGCACTTGAAATTTGAAGGATAATAAATCTATAACAAATAAGCTAATAATCTGCTAAACTCCTTCACTGATCATAAGGAAGTGAAAAGATCTCATATACCTGCAGTCTATGCACCTGAAAGAGTAGAAATACCCAGAAGGATATTGAACCCACTCTTGACTCTCATGGTAAAAATAGGGGAAGGCCTCCAGATGCACGTGACTCAATTTCACAGAGATGTCCGCAGAAGTAGAGAACTGATCAAATGAGAACACTACCCGTGATAGCGGAAGAAGCTCAACTTGGTTCAAAAAATCCCTAAAGTGAGCCATCATGGAGATGGTAACATTCCTGAAGTGATCTATCCTGAAGATGATAACCCATCGTATATTTACGCGCATAATCTAATGCTGGAAAGTCGTAACACCTAGACTCCATCGTTGTGAAAAATCACGAGGAGCTGAAAGAAATTAATAAAAAGATATCCTTGAAGTGATGCAGGATAATTGTATAAAAAAAGACTACATTTGTTGTCATATATTCTACCTCTAAAAATTGCTAAATGTTGGACCATAACCACAGTTAATTGCAGAGTGCCAGAAGCGCTCAAATAGGGTCAAATGAAAAGAAGCGATTGAGGCAGTGCTCGCTTAATAAGAGGAAAGTTTTTGGTCCCGTTGACGGAACACCTCCTAAAGTGTTTCCTGTAGGATCAAATGTGTCTTTCATCCGAAAGAGAAATGAAAATATCTAAGTGGTGAGATAAAAAGTGGGGCTTGTAGCACAAGGGTTCAAGCAGTGACCCAGCATCGATTACAGTAAGTTTAAATTTAATAATACAGTTAATGGATGTAGTGACTGTATACTTATATGAGTCACTGAATGCAGATATTTATATGAGAATCCTTGAAGGAGCTAAAATTTCGGATCCTAATAATCGCAACATGTAAACCGCCAAATTGAAGACGTTGCTATATGGATTAAAATAGTCATGGAGAATGTTGTACAACCGACTTAATGAGTTCCTCCTAAAGAAGGGATATTATCCTTGTGTGTTTATAAAGAAATTCCAAGATAGATTGTGTCACTTAATATATGTCAATGATCTGAATGTCATCGGAACCATAAAAAAAATAAAGGAAGCAAATGCTTACCATACGACAGAGTTTGAAATGAAAGATTTGGATAAAACCAAATATTGCTTAAGCCTACAGCTAAGCATTTCTCTGAATGAATTTTTGCAAACTAGTCTATCTATGCTAAGAAGGTATTGAAAATATTTAATATGGATAAATCTAGTCCGTTAAATACCCCATGGTTGTGAGACCCCTTGAAGTGGATAAAGACACTTTCAGACCAAGGATAGAAAATGAGAAAGTCTTATGACCTGAAGTCTCATACTTTATATATCTTGCGAATTGTACAAAATCTGATATTGCATTTGCAGTAAATTTGCTAGCAAGACATTGTAGTCCCAACAAGAAGACAATGGGCTAATATCAAGACTTTACTCATATACCTCCCAAGGTACTCAAGATTTTGGATTATTTTTCCAGAAGTACCAAGACTTAACCATGGCGGATATATGGATGTTGGCTATCTGTCTTATTCCCACAGTACCAAATGTAAGGCTAGTTTTTGTGTTTTTCTATAGTAGTTCAGCCAATTTTTGGTAGTCTTTTAAGTAGACTTTGGTAGCTATATCTACCAACCACTTAGAAATTATAATTTTATATGAAGCCCCACGTGAGAGTGTTTGGCTTAGACGTATGGTTAACCATATCCAAAGTCATATGGTCTTAATAACGTTGAGACCCCCTACGATTATCTATGAAGATAATATTACTTGTGTTGCACAAATGTAAATGTGTTATGTAAAGAGAAATATCACGAAGCATATTACCCCTAAATTTTTCTATCCTCATGAACTCCAGAAAAATGATAAGGTAAAAATATTACAAACTAAGTCATGTGAAAATCTAGCAGATTTATTTACTAAGTTCTTGCAAAAGTTAATAGCATTGGAATGAGATGACTAAGAGATATTCAGAGTTCACAGGGAGTAAAACCCTAAACTATGACCTTTTATATGATCCTGAAGATCCTACTTTATATTCTGAGGATTATAAGTTGTGCGCCTTTTCTCTTAGTGAGTTTTTTTTGAAGTTTTCTCACAGAAAAATTTTTAATGAGGCAATTAGTGTAACACAGAGTGTGAGCGTAATGTAATATTTTTTTTTTATCTTTTTCCTATTGATTTTTGGGAGTAGTTTTTAGTGAGACATGTGCATTACACGGTATTCGCCTAAGGGTGAGTATTATGATATAGATTGAATCCCAATCCAAGTTTGGAAGGACTTTATCTATTGGTGGACAAATCCGAATATATCTATAGTTAACTTTGCTATTTATTAAATATCCTTTTGTACAGAAAAATCAATCTAATAAAAAAAAAAGCTTTGCTCCCGTATTTTATTTATGCTTTCTATTTTTATTCTTATAATTTTATTGATATGCTATTAATTGACTGTAGGTAAACAGCTAGATTTTACAACCGTCGTCATCCCATATCGCATTTTTGTTGGAGCGGCGCCGATCTTTTGTGGCCAATGTGGCCGTTGTGTTCGGTAGGGGTGAAAACATGACATGAAATATCCGCCCGATCAGGTCCCGAATCCGTTTAAAATCCGTACCGATGTTATCCGTATCCGTATCCGAAAAATCCGATGTAATATGGGTTAGGATATGGGAAGAGCAATATCCGATCCGTATCCAAAAAATCTCATGTAACATGGGTTAGAATATGGGAAGAGCAATATCCGACCCGATATCCGATAAATATCCGACCCGATATCCGGATAAAATCAGTTATTCTTCCATTAATTTGGTTCATTATTGGATAGATAGAGTAGTTGTTTGATACTGGTACTAAAAAACACTATTTTGTTATTAAGCGTGAACTTCAACAAATCTATCAACAAACAAATAGAGTGATGACATAATGCTTTTACCTAAATTGATTTGTTCAACTTATTTAATAAACTTCTTTTCTATTCGAATTACTAGAATTAGTTGAGTCACTAAATTGAAGTACAGCAAACAAATCCGAGTAGTCCTCATTATGAGAGAAGTCTATCTTCAGTTTGTCAGAATGTGACAATTCAACACTATTTAATATCTTTAGGAATTTATTCCGTAAGGTTAAGTTTGATGGAAGAGCTCCTCTTGTTCTCTGTTTTCTTTATATCTCGATCTCTCTTCTTGTATTCGACCCATTTGCACCTCTAACTATACTACTATACTATGTTGAAACAATTATGACTTGAAGCTAATGTTGTAAGGTTAATGTTTCATTCTTTCTTTTACGTACACAATTATATATTATACTACTATCCGATTATGATATCCGATCCCGATCCGAATCCGTCAGGTATCCACTCCGTATCCGAATCCCGAATAATCCGAATTCGTATCCGTATCCGACTCCGAATCCGGGAAAAAAAAAGATTAGGATACGGAACGAATAATATCCGCCCGTATTCGACCCGGTTTCACCCCAATGTTCGGCATCGAATTGCATCGAACAGATCGTGCATGAACTGTCGAATATTCCAACGGGACACTGCGAATGCAATACGGGAGATCGACAGCAAGTAACACCCCAAAAGTAAAACTCGTGTAATCGTTCGTTTACAGGACCTCCCACTAAATTTTGTGGTGAGAAACCATTATTTGAAGCTAATTTTATCATAACTAATTTTAGTTAAATGTGACTTGTTATATTTTTTATGGTAGCAAAATTTAGTTCTACAGTTAATGACAAAGTTTGACCAAAAAAAATATATTTACAACATGTAGGATATGTGACTAATAAAGTATGATAAATTTAATATCTATCTAATTATATATAGTACAGCTAAATTTTAGCTATGTTAAAACTAATTTCAAACTAAACTGGCACAAGCTCTGTTCCATCGCCATCTTTCGTCCCTCTTCGGTCCGGGTAACACGGCACCCCACCACACAACCCGCCGTTGCCTTCTCTCTCTGATGTCTCAACTAACAGTGGAACTGTGGAAGTAGTTTTCTCCACACAAAACATAATGGAAGTAACAGAAGAGCAGCTTTTAATGTCGTCATCGCTTATCGCATTTTTTTAACGTCGTCATCCCATATCGCATTTTGCTGGAGCGGCGCCGATCTTCTGTGGGCTTGTGGCCAATGTGGCCCGTGTCGCTTTGGATGCCAGCCACTTGTACCACTCACACTGTAGCACAGACACATATTTCCACTCGCTTTCCAAAGCCTTTTTGTTTTAGATTCTCTTCAAGCTCGTTCTGAATTACTCATCTATACCCCTTTATAATTCACCAGTTAATTCTTTCCTACATGCACACACTTTGTTGCCCCCACAGAGGATATTAATTCTTTGTTCACCCTAGCACGTGCACACACAAATTCTACTTCCTCAAAATCAAGCCAGATGTTCTATCACATCACTTCATCAAATCTGGCAGACCAAATTACCCGTTCATGCAATCATAATTTTCTCGCCTGCATGCACTGTCGTCCGTGGGCCCAATCGCATAATCGCGCTTTATCTCGCCGATCGCGATCGCGCCTATCTCGCGATTGTCGCCACAATCGCCCACTTGCTCGGGCGCCGCGCCTCGCGACGATTTACCACTCCGCCGTCTCCACTCAAGACGGCGTCAAGCGCCTCTCCGCGGCGACCACCCGCCGCCTTCCACTCCGCCATCGGCGCTGACCAGACCGACTGCTCCTCGCTGCGCCCGCCGCCTCCGCCGCGACAAGCTCGTCACTTGGCCGTCGCTGTCGACGGCACGACCACTCCCGCCAGCAGATTCACAGACAGACGCTGGGTGGTGGTGGCGAGATCGAGCTGAGCAGCGCCAGGCGGGAGTGGGTCCAGATGGTCACGATTCGGTGCGATTCAGGTATGATTGTAGATTGGACTTGGAATACATGTTTTGGTGTGCAATTGGGAGCATTAGCTTTCAAGGGTTGCACTAGGACAGATGCAACCGCTCAGGCGAGATTTTGCGAATTTCTCCGGGTCGATAAGGTCTCGGTTTTCACATGGTATGGTTAGGATAGATTTGGCCTGATTATTCCGGAGCTTACAAGTTTGGTTGTAGATTTAGTCTGGTTTATGGTTCGGGTGAGATGACTTGAGGGATAATGGATGTTTGGGCATTGTGTATTTTCTGATTACATACTAGGGATTAGTTATGATGCGATGGAATCAGCAAAGTTTAGCTTCTTTTTCAAAATGCACTATTTACATAGGGTTTCCACGATAATTTTTTCTTGGTGAGACCAGGACGATTTGTGTATATGGTTATATGGGCCGAAATGAGCACTCTTATGAGAGTTTTTGTTGTAGATGTGATCTAGGTTTGAAATAGTCCAGCTTTTGCTTTGGGCTGTTTGACATTTATTTATTGGGTGCATCCATCTAATATTAGCTTTTGATAAGGCAAACTGTCATAAACAAGGGCACTTTGCCTCAGCCGTTGGATGAAATAATGAGATGTTTTGCTTGTCTTACGTTCCTTTATGTGTTGAGTTGTTTCTTGATGATTTTGTTGTTAGTGATGTAGTTGTAAAGAACCATCACGTGATAATTGGGTAGAAGAACTTCCTGTTTTGGTTTGGTCTAGGTGAAGTGCTTGTTAATATGCATTTTACTGGCATGTTCTTTGTGTGGTAAATCGATAGTAAACTCGTTACCTTATAGGAGCCACCTTGATTCAAGAGCTTGAAGATGCCATATTTATGAATCAAAGAACGACATATCTTACTCGAATTGACCGCTCCGAAGAAGGACGCTTCAATACCTCCATCCAAAGATTTCGGTTAGAATAACTTGAAGGTTCTATATTAACTCCTTCATTATTTTGTTATCCTCGATTCTTGAGTTACATTACATTTTTATGATGGTCCCTGGCCCGACCTTGGTCCTAGGACTTTTTTGCTGGGTTCGGGGCTTTGGTAAGTTTGGTTTTAAAAGAAGTTGATTTTGCATTTCACCTCAAAAGTGGAAAAGCCAAACATCGAGTGAGTGGCATTGTTGTGTTTGATTTTCTTAGAATCCTATATGCATTTTCCTATTGACATCGATGTTCGAACTTATTCTTAGCATCTATTGCACAAATAGGATGCTATCCACTTATTGGATATTGAGCATACGTCAAATACAATTTGCCTCGAACTTGCATTTTGTTGGTAGCTTCTTAATGCTTGGCTTTCTAAATCTTGTTTAATTGTTTAACCGCTTTATGTACACCAAAGGGCAATCTCATTTATTTTTATATACCAGTTGTTACCATCTACCAGGGTGAAGATTTGCAAATGAAGTGTTTACTTGAATTGTATGGGCTAAAGGTAAATGTGATATCTATTGGCACTATGGATTACTTTTGCGTGCATTGTTTTGCTCTCGATGTATATATGTTTCTCGCTCTTGGTGGCTGCTTTCTTTTTGCCGTGACCATCTTAAGACTTGTGCAGATAATGGTTGTGCAATCGATAAATGCTGGCAAAGAGCGAGCTGAAATATGTTGGCTATATATATCACAATGTCGCTTGTTATTCTCATTTCTTAACCTCGACACATGTTCTAATATGATATGGTCCAAAGTGTTCAAATAGCAGACAAATAACAATCGATCCAATATTTTAATGTCAATAGCTTTTGATAGCTTAAAAAAGATTGTTTTTTCATGCTTGTATGTAAACAATGCATTTGGATCACATTTATGGGCCTTTCTTTTAGATGATGATTTTTAGGTACAATGATGACCGTTGTGCAAAATGTGCAAATAACACTGGTTTGATAAGTAGCATTCTTTTAGATGATGATTATTTTTTCGTGCTTGTATGTAAACAATGCATTTGGATCATAGTTATGGGCCTATCGTGTCTCAAGCTCGTGTCTAAAACGGATAATTAGGCAATCTGAAGTTGTTTTAGCTCTTAGGGCACAAAACCAAGGCAAGTGATTGATGTGTCACCATATGACATGTTTATTCTCGTCATGGATCGAGGAATTTAGGGATGGGTGTGAGCCGCATTAGCCATGGTGGTGAGTATGCAAATTATCTCAACAGCCCTATACTTAATAGATAATTAGAATATATAGGTGAAGCAACCCAATAACAAGGGTTGGCGTTGCTTTTCTTTTCTTTTACTTGCTTTATTTTTGTGCCAACTTGTATCAATTCATGTAAGATCAGCTAGCAAGCTACCAAGCTACTTTGAAAGCAAAGGAAAAAAACAGAATAACATTTTTTTTAAAACAAAAAAAGCCTAGAGCTAGTTTCACACCATCGACTGAACAATTCACAAAAGACTCAACTACTCGAATCAGACCGCATTAGCAATTAAGTATTGAGCGCTTCTATGTATCAAAAAAAAATTGTGGGTTCAATCAAGACCTTGCTAGAATTCTGCTTGCCCTCATTAATTAATGCATTGGAAATAGTAAAATAATTGAGAGTTGGTATAGAGGACATTTATAGTCATTACTTAAGGCCATTTTGGGAATGAGTTACATATCAAGTGCAATACGGCAAGTAGTTGTGCACCAAATCTCATTTGCTAAAAGAAATGTAATTTGGACCCGGCAGTAGTATCAGCGCAAAGTAGCCTTTAGACAGATGGTTTGTATTTTGTCGACACCATGTCTATTTGAAACTATCACATATGAAGCCAAGCTTAACAAGTGTATGACTTTCACAGGTCTATATTTATAAGTATAATATTGGCAGGGGGTTATCATATTGATGGTTGCTGATTATTCATATACTTTTGTATTTACTGGACTTAGAGAAGAAAGTGCGTCGATATCACAGTATCATCAAGTTACACAAGAAATGTGCATATCCTGAGAAACAATTGTTTGATCTGGGATGATGCGATACGATATCCTTTTACCATGTATGGGATTGGGGATAGTTTTTATATGACGATTTATATCCATCGCACAAAGAGATTCACAGAGGTTTTGTATCATACATATTTTGGTAATTAATTTTGATAATTTACATCTGATTGAATTCATGATTTTTTTGGGGTATTTAAGTAACTCTCAGAGGATCTCAAGACTTGAAGAGGAGGAAAGAACCAGCAGAGATCGTGAAGAGGAAATTTTTACGTAAATTCTTAACTCGCTAGGAAATATCACCATGCAATAATGGCTACTTACAAACGAAGAAAGCAAATGGAATGATGGAGTTCGTATGGGTTGATGTATTTTTATTTTGAAATTAGATAACAAGATGCTCAAGGCACCGCTTATTTTTGTGTCTTCTGTGGGAACATTAGCTCACATTATATTGGATCAGTTATTCTTTTGTTTTGAAAACTAGGCTGCACTGATACTTCTATTGTACCTTGTGACGTTGTCGAAACTTGTGCTGTTTGTTAATAGTGATAGTCTGATATGGTTTGCTTCTGGTAGGTGCGAGGGAAGCATAAATGAATTCCAAAGTTAAGAAAAAATAACTTTCCTGGTTTTATCCAATGGTTGCACTCTACTGATACCATGATATGCCTACTGTTGAGGGCTAAGTTTCTCATGAGCCTATTGAACTACAATGAGAATGAATCGAAAGACAATATTCCTAAAGTTATACGGGAAATTCTAAAGCGTCTCAGGGATTAGATGGATTTTAATGATAAACAGCTCCTATGTTACTTTATGCACTTGCTTGTGTAATCAACGATATAATAACTCTCTGTATCTTTCTTTTGTGCACATCTTACTACAGTTTATTACCAAAACATATAACACCTTTTGCTTATTTGAATTGTATTACCAAAAATCATCGTAGCGTTAGCACGGGCAATATACTAGTATAAAGTGGTTACGGAGAAACTAGTTTATCTAAAATCTGTAATCTAATAATATATATAAAGTGGATTGTATATCCTAGTGTATATGGGTGAGCTGGATTGTGATAATCGATTAGGGATGGAACTGGTACGGATATTTTCCGACCGACCGACCGACCGAATCGATTTGGATGATGATTTGGATAGTTTCACAGATATCCAGTTGATTTCTCGGATAAGGATATGGATACAGATAATTTACATGGATACGGATACGGATATGGAACACTGATTATCCGATGGATACGGAATATCCGAGTTTTTGTTCGGATAATATCCGAATATGACATACGGATATTATCCGAATAACACTTTTCAGAATAACACATTAACAATTTAACATGTTTCATCGCTTTGTAGACTGGGGTCTGCATTGGATGACAAGATATAATGTGTTCATGTGTGCTAGATGCTAATTTGGAGATATTTGGGTAAAGGTGGTACAGAAATTGGCAACTGGCGTTTCAGGAGGGCTACTTAGGATCCAGCAGCATATGCCAGCTGCAAATTATTTGGTTCAATTGTTGCAATGGGGTACATTGTTACTCACAGAGTCACATGTATGACAAGCTAGGGATAAAAAGGCAAAAAAAGACATACAAATATATTTCTTTTGGAATTTTGAATTTAAATTTGGACCGATTTTGGAAAAAAAACTGAAATTGGATTTTAAAATATCCGACTAATATTATTCGTATCCATGTTGATTCCGATCCGTATTCGATATGTATTCGTAACCGATATTATCCTGTATAATTCGTATTCGATTCTGTATTTGACACTATTCGTATTCGATTCTGTATTCGATAAAAAATACGGATACGGATATGAATAGGACGATATTCGATCGTATCCGATCCGATCACATCCCTATAATCGATTTCTAGAATCAAATTATTTATTTTTTATTCGGTTTTTAATATTAGAATCCAGAATCAAAAATAAAAACAAACAACCTCTAACTCTTGCGAAGGGCAAAAAGCCCTCAACTCGCTAAGGCCGTGAATAGCAGGCTATGCTGTATTTCTATATAGAAATCTTCTCATTATTTATAGTTTTGAGTTGTGTGTGTATATATATAAAGTCATATTTTTTTTGAAAAAAAATTATCCGAAGAAGCTCTGATATTTACGACAGAGATACGAGCACTCGGATAAATTCTAAGATTTGGACCTGGGTGAGCTATACTCGGTTCTCATATAAAAGCCGTATTAATATCAAAATAATATGTAATAGCTATCTACAACATCATTCTGCAAGCATAGAGAGTACATGTACTCTGGAACAAAATTATAGACGCATCCTATAACACCGCTATCGCTGCAAATTAGCCTGGGCGCTACCACCGTAACAGCGGTCGGTCCTTCTGCGCTTGTAGTGACGCTAGCGGTGAGGTGACACACCGGTTGGAAGCTTGGAACCGGATGAGCAGCATTTGATTTTGTCAACCTTCTTTCCGTCTCCTCCACCCTATAAAAGGCGAGCACCCACCCCTCCCTCCTTCACCTCCACAGCTCCTCACACACAAAACACGAGCGAGAGCCGAGAGACCCGGAGAGAACAATGGCGGGGGAGAAGAACAAGGGTCTGGTGCTGCTGGACCTCTGGGTGAGCCCGTTCGGGCAGCGGTGCCGCATCGCCTTGGCGGAGAAGGGCCTGCCGTACGAGTACCTGGAGCAGGACCTGGGCAACAAGAGCGACCTCCTCCTCCGCTCCAACCCCGTCCACAAGAAGATCCCCGTCCTCCTCCACGACGGCCGCCCCGTCTGCGAGTCCCTCACCATCGTCCAGTACATCGACGAGGCCTTCCCGGACAGGGCCCGGCTCCTCCCCTCCGGCGCCTACGCGCGCGCGCAGGCGCGCTTCTGGGCAGACTACATCGACAAGAAGGTCTACGACTGCGCGTCCGGGCTGTGGAAGCTCAAGGGGGAGCCGCAGCTCCAGGCGCGCGCCGAGATGTTGGAGATCCTCAAGACGCTGGAGGCGGAGCTCGGGGGCAAGGCCTTCTTCGGCGGCGAGGCGTTCGGGTTCGTGGACGTCGTGCTCGTACCCTTCACGTCGTGGTTCCATACCATCGAGAAGTACGGGGAGTTCAGCGTGGAGGAGGAGTGCCCGAGGCTGGCGGCCTGGGCGCGGCGGTGTGGCGAGCGGGAGAGCGTCGCCAAGACCCTGTACGCACCGGAGAAGGTCTACGACTTCATCGGCGGGCTCAGGAAGAAGCTCGGCATCGAGTAGGCCAACCGGAGGATGGATCAATCGCCGGCGAAGTAATAACACATACGCGTAGTAGTAATAAAATAAGGATTGATTGGTCATTTACTGGGTGCCTAGCTTACCCTATCCTACTGTTGGTTTCTAGTGGAGTGGACTGTCCGTCTGCTTGGTCGTTGCTAGGCCGTCTAGCTTGTTTGCGTCACTAGTCACTACTTAGTACTGTGTGTCTGTCGAACGTTTGGGTCAGCACCGAGTTGCCTCCTGCACTCCATGTGCGAACTGAATAAAAGGCCATTTTGGCGATCTTTAGTAAGCTCGTTAAGAACATGTGCTCGCGATACAACAGGAAGCAAATCACATATAACGACCCAAAAGTCCTAACAAACAAGCTCACCGCGAGTAATAATATCATGTGAATCACGTAAATCAACAATGAGACAAGAACAGCCTAATCAACAAGACAACAACCCGAAAATCTGCAGATTTTCGATGTTTCACGTAGACAAAAGAAGAGCGAGGGGTGAGAGAAATACTTCGTACTCGGATTTGGGATTCCACGGCGGCGGAGGAGAAGGGCGTCGGCGGGCGAGGAAGAGAGGACTAGAGGACCGCCGCCTGTAACATTCAAATTTTGTTTAATGAAATTTAGTTGGTTTAAAACCGGTAACCGCCGGTAACCGATGCCGGGAGAGTTCCATCTCTATAATAAGGGTTTTCATGAAGGATCGCTGACGCTAAATACCCCTGAATAGATGACTAGATACGCAAATCGACACTAAACAGCGGAAGAAATAATTGAAATAAAACTAAACCAAGATAATCAATTACAATAAAATAAACTGAAATTCACACTTTTGTATTAAATCAATCAACGTGTTAAAACATGAATTTCATCGCATAAAGTTCAATCTAGAATTTATACCCTCAAGCGCGTGCTTGCTGTTGCTCGCGTATACATTGCTTCCTCCTAGCGCTCAGCACCACGCGCCGTCAGCCGTCTCCCGCTTGTGCGCTACCTCCTTGGCTTCTTCGCCGGCCCGCCGTCTCCTGCCGGGCCGCTCTGCCCAACCGCACTTGCCGTCGCCTACCGTTGCGCCACAGCCAGCCTCCTCGACGCACTCCTATGTTGGTGCTAATCTCTCTGCGCCGCCACTTCCAAAGCTGTTCGCCGATCTTTACGTCACTACTGCCCACGACTATACTCTTTACAGGAAACCCTCACGATCTTCTAGTCGCTCCATCTTGCGCCGTCGCCTGGCTAGATTGTTTCACGCTGAAACCCTCGCTGCATCTAGCTTCTAGACTTCTAGTCTCTACTAAACAATGCGCCGCCGCCGCTGATGGTATTTATCAGGAAACCCTCTCTCGACCTTTTCTTTTGCAGCCGATGCCGTATTCTCATGTGGGCCTGCAGCCAGGGCCCAAAACTAACTGCATGCAGGCAACTAGGCAAGCATGTACTTGTTACACTTCCTGTCAAATGTCAATAGCCAAACAAAACAGCCACATGCATTACGCCATGCACCACGGCACTTCATGCTTTGATTCATTGCCTGCATGCACTTGTTGCACTTCCTAGCCAATACAAAAATAGATTAATCATCATAAAATTCCTAACCCATCACAACCCATCACAAATATTACTATCATATTTTTTGAAAAATTTCTCTCTTGTTGTCAAATCAACTCATCACAAAAACTAGAAATTAACAATAAGTTTCATCCGAATGTTTTCTTTAGCAATCATCATCCAAATTTCTGGCTATTGGATTTGCTTTCAGATCAATGTACGCCCCCTCTGAATTCGAGGTGAGTTGATCCTACGGATATGTGTTTTGATTGTACGGTCCAAAGTTTGGATGTTTTTAAAGATAAAAACATCCGGATAATGCCTATACACTCCCCTATAATAGACCAAGGCAATTCGATTAATTTCGTAGGATATTTGCTCATTAGCCCAAGCAAATCTAGCGTGTAGCATCCAAGTACATAGGGGCAAGCAGAGAGGAAGCGCAACGTAGTAACATCAAGAATGCTAGTCAAGTGTTCGTACGTTACAACCAAAATTAATACTTTGCTTGTATTCAACTAAGATATGTGCTATACCAATTGTTAATATCTCTTAGAGCATTTTATTTTCCTTAAGCTATATCAAGTAAAGTATGTGGTTATAACCAAAGGATTAAGGATGATCTTCATTATTTCAACGTACATGCAACCATGCTTTCACTCAGACCATGTCCATTCCCATGGACTCAACTCACACACTTTGTGCAGGTAGAGCAGTTATCTAGCCTATAAAACATCTTAATTGAGAGATACGTATTTAACTTATAATTAACTGGAAGATATATCCATGTTGTCCAATGGCTAGCATATATCCATGCTGTCCAATGACACGGTACAAACATTATCACAATTACATATTTTCAAAAGGAAATACAGGAATATTATACATATGAAACTATTTCTACGAAATTCTCCCAATCTTATATGAGCCCAGGCCATTTAAAAAATATGGCAAAGTTAAAAAAAATCAAATATTTATGTTCACTTCACCCATGGCTAGTAGTTACCAAGCAATGAAGACTAAAGATGCGTGTATAAATATGTGCTTCTTCTCAGTAGCATACGCAAGATAAAAATAGAGAGGGTGCTCAATAAGACGAACCATTGCCCACCTGTGTGCCCCTCCGTCGCTCGCCCAAGCCCGAAGGGGTCCCCTTCGTCGCTGCCCACCTTACATGATCTCTAATTTCTTTGGAATAATCTTTAATTGGTACACGACATGCTAAATAAGCAATGACATCATCTGGATTGTTCAAGAAATAGATATGCAAAGTTCATTTGTCCATATTTTATGAATATACAATTAATTTTATAGCATCTATACTAAATTGAGACCACTAGAGAACACATGAACGGATAATTAAAATCATACAGCGATATTTTATCATTTTTACAATTAACTAATCAAGCAATATTTTAAACTATGTAATGAAATTGTATCATTTTCATATTTACAAATCAAGCAATAATTAAAATATAAAAACCGTCCTTACTTTATTCTCCTCTCTCGACCAAAGGAAAGCCCAGTTGGTCAGCCGCGATCTCCTCCTCTCTCGGCGCCACCCCCACCTCGCCCTTTCGTCGGCGCCTCCCCACCCAGCGGCGTAGCGGCTCAGTCCCTCACCTCACCCGATTGTTGCCTCTGCCTCACCCCTTCATCGGCGCCTCCCCCAGCTCAACGCAGCAGTTCGGCGTTCAAGTCTCCCCCACCCCGCGTCGCATCACCTCGATGGCTCAGTCCCCCACCCTGCCCATCCGTCGACGCCTCCTGAGTCCCAACTCCTTTGTGGCCATGTGCCTCTTGTGTCCTCTCACCTTGGCGAGCTGGAGCCGAGGCCCATCCATCGTCGCACGCCCGCACAATAAGCTAGAGGCTAGAGCTAGTCTACCAGTGATCAGTCATCTCTCACCCAAGATTTGATTAGGGATTTGAGGATTCAATTGGGGATTGGGGAATTGGGGATGGAAGACTCCTAATCTGGTTTGGTTCAAGTTATACCGCGTGCTGCGGCTACTTTGTCTAGTGAGTTGGTATGGTGGCACCATACTTGAACCGTGGTCCGTGAACGCGAACTCGCCCTTCTTAGAACTTGATTGGATGACTTCCTCCTCCCGTCCTCTTCACCTCCGCGGCGGCTCCCCTAGCTGGCAGCGGGTGCTCCGCTGCGAGCTCTCACAAATAAAAATGACACCGATACCCAGGGTTCAGGGGGGCGCGAGGGGTTTAGCTGGTGCTCTAGTCCCCTCGCGCAACCCCAACCGTCCGCCACTAGTGCTTCTCGTATGCCATGAATCCTAGTAAAAAGAAACACCTCTAAAAAGCAGGAAAAAGTAACAATATTGTAAAGTTCTCTTCTACATTCCTTTTAACAAAACGACTTAATTTGATTCCTCTTCTCTTCGTCCATCTATTTGATTTTGGCCGCTTGCAGGATCAAGGATAACCGACTAGAGGAGGGTGAATAGGAGGTTTTAAAATTTTCGGCTCTGATTACACTAAATAAGCAAATAGCTCTAGAGTAAGAATTTTAACAATTAAAGCCTAAAATTTCTAGGTTGTACTAAGTGCACAAACAAAGCTAAGTCTAAGCAATTATCCAATACTAGATGAGTATCAATCACTAAGTAAACTAGGAAAGTAAATCGCTCAAATATGTAAAGGGAAGAGAACCACAAGAAGTGTTGACACAAGAATTTTTTTCCGTGGTATCGGAGACTTGCCGGTCTCTCTTCATCCACGTTGAGGTGAGCTTGAACACTTCAAACTGGCTCTTTGCGCAAGTTAAGCCTTTCTCGATCACTCATAGTAGCTCTTCCCACTTCGGGTAGGCGAGCTCCTTGCCTTCACAATCACCGGGCCTTCTCACAAGCACCTTTGAGAAGATCACTGGTTCTCCCACCTCCAAGCCATCTAGGAGGCGGCAACTTCCAAGAATAACAAAGTGATGACGCTTGCTTGAGGTTGATTCAAGTGTCTAATTGGCTTAAAATAATAAATGCACACTTGAATGCTTCCAACTGTCTAAAAAAGTTACATGAATGCACAAGAGAGAAAGAACACTAGCTAGAGCTTAAGATGACTTCAATGAATGTCCAAAAAGCTCTATGAATGCAGGTAAAAGTGTATTTATAGCCCCTTCCAACAATTCCAACGATTGGGGAAGAAACTCTAAAAAATTAAGTAATCGTTGTCCTACCGGTGTGCAAAACGCGGTAGTACCACTCCTCTGCTAACAGTCGGAATAGAGCAATAAATGCGGTAGGTACTAGCCATTACAGCATTTGCGGTACTATCGGTAGTCACTTTGCGGTAGTACCGGTACTCAAAATAGAGCAAAAGACCTAGAAACACCCTCTTCTGTAAAATAAGTACCGCTCGAATTTTTTGGTACTACAGGGATGCGGTAGTACCACACTTTACATTGCGGTAGTACCGTCTTCAGAAAAAGTACAAAAGGGGTGCTTCTGTATTATAACTACCGCTCAAAACTCGGTTCTACGACCAAGCGATAGTACCGCAATTTGCATTATGGTAGTTCCGACCCAGAGATAGACAGAAATAGCCAAAATCACCCTTCACTGGAAAAAAGGTACCGCAGTGTAAAACTCGATACTACCGCCTAGCGATACTACCGCGGTTTATACTGCGGTACTGCCGGAATTGCTGAAGATGCAACAAAACTATTTTCTTTCCAAGAACTATTTTTGAGCCAATTTGACTTTAATCAATTCAAACTACTAGGCATAACACCCTCTTAATAGTACAGCACCACCAATGTGTAGATGGACAAGGATCCGAAGCAGCTCAGTAAAGGCTTAGCCTGGACAATCAAAGAAATAGATGGCATCGCATCTGACCTTAATAAAATTGCAAAAGACAACTTTAGTCCTGGCACATGTTCATGTGCCAATGAAGTCAACAACTTTGTTATTGACATCGAAGCTGTAGCTAGTAGCCTCGAACAGGTTGCCATACAGTCTAATGAATTACTGCAGTCAGACGAAGTATAGCCAGAACAACAGGACCTTGAAGCTGTAGCTCGCAAGCGTGAGTAGGGCAAACGTGACCTCTGGTAGTGTTGCAAAGAAGAGGGTGTTGATATTGATAGTGATGATTCGGGATCATTCTAATGCTGTATTGCTAGAGTTGTTAAAATATTATGTATTAGTGATGTACCCGTCATGTACGTTGTTAAGACTTGTTAAATTTTATGTATTACCGAAGTACCCGTGATGTACCTTGTTGAAATTAATCAAATTGCTTCCCCCAAATGACTTGTATACACAAATGCAATGTTCTGGGTTTGTTCAAACCAGGTTTCAAATTCTTGCCGAAATCCCGCGAAATTTCGGCGAAATTTCGGTTTTCGGACCCCCCCCCCCCGAGTTTCATAATCCCGGCGAAATTAAAAAACCCTAAAAAAATTAAAGGTGCTAAAGTACCCTATAATTTCGCCGAAATTTCGGTGAAATGGACCGAAATCGCGGTTTTTGACCGAAATTTGAACAAAATTTGACCGGATTGGATTCTTCAAGTCATTTTCCTTGTCTGACAAAAATTTCAAAAAATTTTGACATCGTTTGAACCATTTTCTGTTTAGTTGAATTTTACCGAAATCTCGTCTATTCTCGGCGAAATTTTGGTTTTTGAACCGAAATCTCGGTAATTTCGGTTCAAAAAAACTGGATTCAAATTTTGCTTTTTGAATTTCGTTCGGATTTCATCCAAAATAACGAGATCTCGACGAAAAATTGGATTTCGGTCGACGACGGGATTTGACCTAAAACGAAATTTTGAACCCTGGTTCAAACTGGTGGATATACAATTGCAAATTATGTCTGCGATCTCCAGCAAAATCGTAATATCGCCTCCATCACTATAAGGGTTTGGAGGTAGCTTTCAATATTGTAATCATGTGATTGAGCATATTTTCTTGACATATACGGTAAGTCCAATGCCTGGTTCTTGACATATATTTTCTTCACATATACGGTAAGTCTAACGACTCCGTGAGGGAGGAGCTCACAATTCTACATGATTAAAATATAAAATTTCATCATGCGATATGGAGCGGCACCCCTTGTAGACAAACATCATATGCTATTTTAGCGAAAGAATATAACCACAATAACCAAACCAGGTATGAAATTTCAATTTCGTAAATACGCAGTAACCGGTTTTTGAAAATCCGAATACGCAACAACCGGTTATGAAAACTCCGAATTTACCGTGACTTGGACATCGTTTGTTGCACAATAATCAAAACTAAAATTTTATTGTATATCCATAATCTAAATGATTTTACACACATTTAAAAAGTTGTCTCATTGATTTTGGAGTTCTATAGCGAAAATTATTTGCATTTAAATCAACTTGGTTTCAAAAATCAGAAAAAAGCAATATATATATATATGCCTTGTCTGGTTCTCCATGAACCGGTCATGGCATGGCTGGTTCCCCATGTCGGGAGAAGCAATAAAAAATTCGCAAATACAGTTTCCCCGGTTTCTGGTGAACCAAATACCCTTTGTCCGGTTTCTGGTGAACGAGGCATGCATTTCTGGTACACCAGAAACTAGAGATGATTGATTTTTTTTTTGTAAATACGCCAAATTGTTGTATCATCTTATAATTACGAGTTAAAACTTGTATCAAATACGCTTTTTCCCAATTTTATCATAACTAATTTTAGTATAATGTGATTTGTTACATTTTTTATAGTAGCCAAATTTAGTTCTACAATTATGGCAAAGTTTGGCCAAAAAGAAATACTCCCTCCATTACATTCCGGAGGTTCTTAGACTCCTCAAGCAGTCACCTGTCACCCCATGATTTTTGCAAAAAAGCCCCTCCAATTCTTTAAATTACGGATAGGTCCCTGCCAAATTACGAAAAGATCTTTCGCAATTTTTTGTGAGGGCAAAAAACCTTTTCCGAATCACGTTTAGGTCCCTCACTCGTTACTTTACGGAAAAAGCCTCCCGTTAAATACGAATCGCGGTCGAGCCCTTTTCTACTTTTTCAGGATAGTGGTGAGGTCCAAAAATATAACAAACAGGTCCCCGATTTTTACATCCTGGTTCTTTCTCCGTTTTTCCAAAAAAAAATATTTTCGCTAACAGAAATATGTGTACTTTTCTTTCAGCATGATCTCTAATATTTCATGAGTCTCCAAAATTTTTGAAAATACATCTAGGGCTATTTTTTCTCCGGAAAAAACGTGAGATCATCCGCCGCGCTTATTGGCCTAATATAGTTTACAACATGTAGGATATGTGACTTATAAAGTATGACAAGTTACAATTATGATAACAAATTTAATATCTATCAAAGAATATATATAGTACAACTAAATTTTAGCTATGTTGAAATTAATTTCAAACTAAACTGGCCATCTTTCCTCCCTCTTCGGTCCGGGTAACACGGCACCGCACCTAAAGTCTCCTTCTCTCTCTGAAGTCTCAACTAACAGTGGAAGTAGTTTTCTCCAAACAAAAAAATAATGGAAGTACCAGAAGAGCAGCTTTTAATGTCGTCATCGCATATCGCATTTTTTTAACGTCGTCATCGCATATCGCATTTTGCTGGAGCGGCGCCGATCTTCTGTGGGCTTGTGGGCTTGTGGCCGTAGCTCTCACACCGTAGCACAGGGCAAATTAGCCTGGGCGCTGCCACCGTAACTGCGGCAACAGCGGTCGGTCCTTTTGCGCTTGTAGTGACGCTAGTGGTGAGGTGACACACGGGTTGGAAGCTTGGAACCGGATGAGCAGCAGTTGATTTTGTCAACCTTCTTTCCGTCTCCTCCACCCTATAAAAGGCGAGCACCCACCCCTCCCTCCTTCACCTCCACAGCTCCTCACACACAAAACACCAGCGAGAGACAGCAAGACCCGGAGAGAGCTGTGCATCTTAACAATGGCGGGGGAGAAGAACAAGGGTCTGGTGCTGCTGGACCTCTGGGTGAGCCCGTTCGGGCAGCGGTGCCGCATCGCCTTGGCGGAGAAGGGCCTGCCGTACGAGTACCTGGAGCAGGACCTGGGCAACAAGAGCGACCTCCTCCTCCGCTCCAACCCCGTCCACAAGAAGATCCCCGTCCTCCTCCACGACGGCCGCCCCGTCTGCGAGTCCCTCACCATCGTCCAGTACATCGACGAGGCCTTCCCGGACAGGGCCCGGCTCCTCCCGTCCGGAGCCTACGCGCGCGCGCAGGCGCGCTTCTGGGCCGACTACATCGACAAGAAGGTCTACGACTGCGCGTCCCAGCTGTGGAAGGTCAAGGGGGAGCCGCAGCTCCAGGCGCGCGCCGAGATGGTGGAGATCCTCAGGACGCTGGAGGCGGAGCTCGGGGGCAAGGCCTTCTTCGGCGGCGAGGCGTTCGGGTTCGTGGACGTCGCGCTCGTGCCCTTCACGTCGTGGTTCCAATCCTTCGAGAAGTACTGGGAGTTAAGCGTGGAGGAGGAGTGCCCGAGGCTGGCGGCCTGGGTGCGGCGGTGCGGCGAGCGGGAGAGCGTCGCCAGGAGCCTGTACTCACCGGAGAAGGTCTACGACTTCATCGGCGGGCTCAGGAAGAAGCTCGACATCGAGTAGGCCAACCGGAGGATGGATCAATCGCCGGCGAAGTAATAACACATACGCGTAGTAGTAAGAAGGGATTGATTGGTCATTTACTGGGTGCCTTACCCTATCCTACTGTTGGTTTCTAGTGGACTGTGACTGTCCGTCTGCTTGGTCGTCGCTAGGCCGTCTAGCTTGTTTGCGTCACTAGTCACTACTTAGTACTGTGTGTCTGTCGAACGTTTGGGTCAGCACCGAGTTGCCTCCTGCACAGCTGCACTCCATGTGCGAACTGAATAAAGGCCATTTTGGCGATCTTAGTAAGCTCGTTAAGAACATGCACTGATGCACTCGCGATACAACAGGAAGCAAATCACATATAACAACCCAAAAGTCCTAACAAACAAGCTCACCACGAGTAATAATACCATGTGAATCACGTAAATCAACAATTAGACCAGAACAGCCTGATCAACAAGACAACCACCCGAAAATCTGCAGATGGTGTGATTTCAACGTTGAGTACCTACTAAGAGTTAGTTTTCGATGGGCAATAAATCATATTGATGAAAAATCACCAAGGAGCATGAAACAAAACACATAACAAGCAGCAGGTCCTCCTCGGGTAGAGATAAGCACTCAAACACATCTCCAATTTCGATGAACCGATGGTAAAAATTTCGAACAAAAAGATCAAAAACCACTCGAAAAACGGTGAATTTTTTTGCGGTTTTCGGCGAAAATCGACGACAGGTCGAAAAATGGAGGGAATAGGAAAAATTATAAAAAAATGTTGTAAAATTTTAAACTTCGTTTTTTCAAAAATTATTCACATCAGAGATCATAAAGCTATTAATACTAATTTTATGAAACTTTTAGATAATTTTTTTTTTCAATTTTTTTGATTTTTTTAAAAATTTGAATGAGTGGTAAACCAAACGAAATTATTTTTGAAACCGGAGCGGTTCAAGCAAATTTCGCGAATTTCCATAAAAAATGAAACCCTGCTCGCGGTGGTTTCTGCATTAATAAAGTCGTGGGTGTTCTGAATTTTCTTCCCAGACATCACTGTGCAAATACCGTGATTTTTTTTACTACTCTGAAAGATTCCTCTGATCCTGAACTAAATATGCGGTTTGAGCAGGGCATGATTGCAAATCAAGCCCCAATTCATTTCGAAAACTGTATCATCTGTTCATGGAAGAGAGTTTAATCACCTCCCAAAGTCTCGTAACGCACACTGCGAGACTGAGGAAGATGCTTGTCCAATGGACCTGTTTCTCCAAAGTTGAAACTTCAGAATAGTCTGCCCAGGGGCACATGAATTCACTCGACAAAGTTTGTAAAGGAAAGGGTTACAACCCCGATCACGGGGCACGCTTGCAAGTCTTGTTCGAAACTCTCGTCTGCCACCAAATGAGTACATCAGCTTCATCTAAGAAGAGAGAGAAAAAGCACAAGATCATCTGGATAATGGCAGCAGGGTTCATGGCAGACTTGAACGATGACACTTCCAAGAACACAGACAGTCGTCGTGATAAACGTATAACAGCTCCAAAAGATGAATTCATACTGGAACAGGTTCAAACATTTTGGTGTTTTCGATTCCTGCAAGTTGACAAAAATGTTGATTGAGATGCAATATAAGTTACTATACGTGCTGCAAAATGCTAAGAAAAAAAATTATTCAAGATGTCACTGGCAGAAATCAACTCATACATTTATATAGCTATCTGTAAAGCAATTACCAAGCACTAGGGAAGACGAAATTATGTTGCCTTTAGGACCAGAGTCTTATATACTGAGATCTGAATATTGAACAGATGATGTAGACAGGCAAATCGACATCTGAACTGAAACAACCACAAATGTGTGGGTAAATGCATGCATATTCAATATTTGGAAACATCCTTTAGCCACGAAAGTTTGTTGCAATAAGGAGCAGCATACAGTAAGCAATGAAACGTATAAAAGTACTAAAAACGGCACTTTGCTACTTGTGCTACTTGTTTTAATTAGATCTAAACTAATCTCAACTAATCTCATACTACATGTGGTAGTATAATTAGATCTAAACTAATCTCAACCATTGGATTAAAAGAAATGGACGATCCATATTTATTTTAGTGTACCGTAAGAGAGCTCTTTTATTACTACTTTTCTACCTATTGATGAGCATCGCATTCCAGGAAAATGCACTAAAGCTATGATGTTCCAGAGATGATCCAAAGCCAGAAAACACAACCAGAGGTACATGCTAGAAAATTAAGAAGTAGGATGACTCAAGGGTGTGTAAACAAGGTAACAAACAAACCAGCAAGTTTATGTGGTCAGAAAGCATAAAAATCTGAGGGGTTCTTTTAGGTAGGATGGTAGGTACATGTACTCAAATTACAGCCTGGTCTTAAATGTGCTAGAAAATTAAGAAGGTGTCTAAATAAGGTAGTAACAGACACAACAGCAACGTTTGCAGAAGGCTTTAGTGTGGCTAAACAAGCTAGTAACAAACACACAGCAAGTTTATGTGGTCAGAAAGCGTACAAAACAGAGTGGTTCTTTTTGCTAGCCTGGCTTATAATGCTCAAGTTTGCACATGTAGACTAGGTCCCCAACCAGGAAGCACTTTGCCAACATCTGAAGTAAAGCGCCGTTCAATCAATAAGGCTGCAAGTGCCTAGCTCACTTTCGATAGCACTATTCAAGGAAAACACATGAGTTGCATGGGACCTATCCATCTCCTGACAAAAATGATTGATTTCAATATGTAACGGTAGCATGATTTAGCAGACTTCAAAGCCGCAGCAAGATGATTTTAAATGAAGATCAAAATGTTGTGATTTGTAATCGTGTGAATAGAGCCTATGTGTAACTCTTTTAATTTCAGCTGTCACAGTCCACAGTTAAAACTTCTATGGACATTCAAATCTTCAATATCTTTAATATCATACCATGGAGTACGAAAAATCTTTATTATCATAACACCTAAGTAGAGATAGACATCTTGTTACAAAGTACAAACAACCTCAGATCACTTTACTGCATTTGATTACTTACTCCATATATCACATCTTGTGTTTTAGTATGTATGTATGAGGATATGACTGGTTTTGATTGAACAAAGTCGTCCTTCCTTATGTGGTTGCCTTACAACGTCATCTCAAAAATCTATGTCCACACGAAACAAAATTTGCCACAATACAAATATTTCTCAAGCTTAACCCAAATTCCTTCATTTGTCTAATACGAGTATAGTAGTCTATGACACTTTCTAGTCCATCTGAACTCTGAAATAAGCTATTAATGGATGTGCCAGCAACTCATGATATTCTAATAATGAATGCAAAATCTAAACCATTAATCATCCAAGGGGGAAAAACACTTCCCTTTGGTACGGAAATTTGAAGTGCAACGGTACAAATCAGGTAATTTTATTACCCTATAACTGCAGGTCATAAATTTATTTTTCTATCTAAAAAATCTTCTCACATGAACAGTACTTGCTTTAGTTAATGTGGCCTGCATATTCAGCTTTCCTCCAGATCATGTTCATGCCATTTTATATAACTTCGATCCTTTTCCATGCAATGCGACGTAGCTAGGGCTTATCACAATTTGATACATTAAAAAATTGCAATGCCGGGCAATCAGAATCCATGTGATTGGCCTGTCTCGTATAAAACAAAATCTCCACAATGCAGCAATTGTCACCTCAGGCTAAACTATGCAAAGTTGAAGCATAACACCCCTATAATTTTGACACCCGTCAATTGGAACAAAATAAGAAGATCAGTGTGTTTTTGGGATTTAAGGACACGAGGCCACCTCGAGAGCAACCAAAAAGAGGGTAAAAAATATCAAAACGAGGAACTGAGCAAGCAACTAGTGTTAAATTAGAGAAATTTTACATTGCGTTATACAAGTCGTATATAGTGACAGTAGAAATTAAATTTAGCCGTTGATTTGTTAAAAGTATTTTTAATACTTTACTATCAGAGGAAGTATAAATAAATTCTAGCTAATTTGATCTATTGGATTAAAAAGAATGAATGGTTCATATTGAATTTAGTTTACCGTATACAAGCACTTAAATTAAGGACATTACGGGAGCCAAAGATAAAAAGCATGGGCATTCGAGAGTTTTTCATCTTACCATTACAGGATGTGCAGTGTGATCAGTTCTTGCTCTTCTCCTTCATGCCGGAGTGCCGGAACCCATCCCACAGCTGCAACGCGGCGGACGCGGTGAGTTGGTTCTCCAACGCGGGGTGCGCGGCTGCAGCAGCGTGACCGAACAAGAACGGAGAGCTCGGACCTTCCAGCCTCTGGAGCTGCTGCTGGTGGCCTGAGAAATGCGACTGCGAATTGGACTGAAGGGTCCCCCTATTGGCACCCAATAAACCCGACGACATGGAGAAGTTGAGGTTGTAGTCTCCGGCAGGAGCTGCCGCCGCCGCCAAAGCGTCCTGAACGAGCAAGAAGTGCGTCATCTCGGCGGAGCTAGCGAAGTTGAACAGCTGCGCCGGCGCCATGCCGATCGGATGTACATTGCCGAAACTGGAGGCGGTGGGGGCGGAAAAGCCATGTGTCATCGCCCCCTGCGCGCCTTTCCTGGGGTGCGCGATGCCAACGCAGTCGGCGGCGACCGCAGAGAAGGGCGGCGGCTGCCAGGAGTGCCTGTGCTCAGCAGACCCAATGGCCCCTGCCGACGCCATCCCGGTGAGCAGCTCGGTGAACGACGCGGCCTGCGCCGAGGTGCTGGCCACGGTGACCTCCTTATCCCGGGAGCCGCCCACGCGGCCGTCCGAGCGCGAGAGCGAGAGCTCGGACCCCTTGCTCGTCTCCGACGTGCTGCTGCACCCTGACTTGCTGCCCTGCTGGTGCTTCACCTTACCAGCATCGGCTTCGGCCTGCTCGGTGACGGCGGCGAAGACGGCCGGGTCGAGGGACGGGAGTTTGTCGATGGCAGCGGACGCCGCGTTAACGAGCCACTCGATGGCCTTGCTGGGCTGGTCGTACCCGAGGCGATCCTGCAGGTCGTAGAACTGGATGGCGGTGGGCACCGACAGCCGCACACGGCGGTCGCGGATGCCCTTCGCCGTGTACACCTTGCTGTGCCGGTCCTTACCCCCGGTCGCCCGGACCCGGTAGATCCGCGACGCCGCCCCCAGCCCCTGCTGCGGCAGCGGCCGCCCCCACGGCGCGGGAGCCAACTCCAACCCGCCGCTCTCCATCACGCCGCGACCGCGCTTGGCCCCGCCTTGGGAGCGGCCAGGCGCCCCCGCGCCCGCTGCGTCGCCCACGGCCTCCATTCCGCCCCGCCGCAAGCGCACATACGCCGCGGCGAGAAATGTGGCGTTTTTACGGAGCTCGTGGTGGGTGGGCTGCTCGGGCGGGCGATTCCGGCTTCTTCGTGTCAGAGGCTAGCAACGGCAACGGGCTCTACGCGAGGGAGGGGCTCGGCCTTTTCCGGCAGAAGGTATGCGCCGCGCCTGCCCGGTGCGTGTCACTGCGATCTTATCCCTACACGCCCTGCCGCGCCAGCCTGCCTAATTGCTTCCGTACTGCCTTTTTTTCCTCCATGTTTTTGGCCAATTCGCACGCGCTTCTCTCTCCTCACGCGCTGGGCGCTGCTGCTGCTGCTGCTGCTGCTTCAGTAGGGCGGGCAGAGGCTAGCGGGAAACAGTGGCGGCCGCAGGGTTCAGGGGTCCCGGCGCGATATCAGATCTGCCTGCCTACGGTGGCGGCGGCAGACAGCAGCAGTACTGGTTGCACGCACTTGTCAGTAGCCTAACCCGGCCTTGCTCGGGGATGGCGCGCGCCCGATGCCGCGACCCTACGGCGTTACTAGCGCCGTGCTCGTGCGTAACGGATAGCATTTTTGTCGTCGCTTTAGACCATCTCTAACCATATTCCTTTCATTTCATTCCCTTCCCCATTCCCATTCCCTTTATTTCCATTCATCTCCAACAGATTCCCTTTAAAGGGAATTGTATAGGGAAAGGAGAGAGAATCCCTTCCTGGAGGGAATGGGAGAGAGAATCCCAGGCTGAAGGGAAGGCTGAAGGGAACCCGTTGGAGCGCTGAAGGGAATAGGAATCCCTTCGCGAAGGGAATGAGAGAGGGGACGGGAATGGGTTGGAGATGGTCTTACGGCCGCCGCTCGGCATACCTCACCTTGGCGGCCTCGCCGGTGCTGTCTCGAGTGGTTCCTCGCTCCCGCGTGCTCATCCTTCCGTCCAAGCAAATTTCAAATTTCATTTTCGGTATATATCTTAATGACGATAGAGATCTAAAATTTCGACGAGATCTCTTAATTCCAAATAAAATTTTAACAAAATCCAAAAACAAAATTTAAATCTAGTCATTTTAAAACCAAAAAATGGTAGATAGTCAGAAATGATCGAGATTTAAATCGCTGAGATTTCGTTCAAATTGAAATGACCAAAAAATGTTAAAAAAACATGAAAATTTTTTTTGGATTTTTTTGCAGATAGTCTTGGATCCCAATTCCAATCAAATCCGACCCACAAAAATCGAAATCCAATCAAAATGTCCGGGATTTCGACCGAAATCACTGAGATCTTATCGAGATATGAAACTTAAAAACAGTTGTGTTGCACTCTAATACATCTTTTAATGCGTAGTAGCTCTCGAAGCGGATCAGAGTTTTATGGAGATACGGTACAAACATGCACAGATTTAAGAATAAAGAAGATGAATCTCGCAGAGAAAACTAAAATAATGATATTGAAGCAACCATGACAAGAGATCTCTAATACTCTCGTGTATCTCTTGCATTGGATGTATTGACTTGTGGCTTCTTGGTTGTTTGAGTTCTCCATAACCACCCTAGGTTTATATAACCTCTCTAATTCTCCTCCAAAATAAATAGGAACCATACTCCTATTATAATTTATCTAGCTTGCTTTTTCAAATACTAAAAAGCTATATAAAAATTATCATATTTAACAAATCGTTTCTGCAAAGTGAATGAGTTAAAGATTTCTTCTCAAGATGAGTTGGTGGCCCATCTCCAGTCCATGCACATCCTTGTCAGTAAGGATGCATTTGGTTTATGGGCTCAGGGTGGATAGGATGACCCATTCATTTTTTTTTTGTCCATCTCATTGTTTACTTGGATGGATGAGTGGATGAGGTCATTCAACTCTCATACCATCCAACTTTCATCCTATTCACCATCGAACTTTCATCTCACCAACCAAATTTGAATTCTCACCCCATCCACCATCCAACTTTCATCCCATCCAACTTTATCCCTCCAAAAAAAATGGCTCATCCCATCCATCTCTAATCCCTCCAACTAAACATGAGTTTGGATGACTTCATTCCTACCAGACTAGATAGCCCTCATCCCATCCACTTTTTGTCTTTGAACCAAATGAACCCTAACAGAAGCTCAAAGGCTCGCGTGCTCGGATACTCTAGATTCAATTCGAGCTTAGCTCAGCAGGACTCGTTAAATTTACCATATATCGTGAATCACTTGTTGAATATTACTGCACGTTAACCTTTTTGAGTTTAATTGAATTAGCTTTTCTTATTATTAAAATTTAGTGTAAATTAAATTATTAACTGTTACAGAAATTACTCGAGCCCCTCGATTCCTTTTGACTTGGTAGGGAAGGCTCGCTCGAGTTGTGCCAGCCAGGGTTCAACTTTTCGAATGAAATTTACGAAATTTCACGAATTTTGTTCGTACCGCTCGCAAGCGAAAAAGAAAACCGATTTGAATTTCGCTCAAATTCAAAAAATTCAAAAAAAAAATGAAAAAAATTATCCAAAATTAGTATTGATAGCCTTATGACCTCTGATGTGAATATTATTTAAAAAAACAAAATTTGAAGATATTTTCGAGCCATTAAATTTATTTAGTAGCAATATTTGTTGAATTATATATATTTAGTAGCAATATTTGTTAAAGTATACTTAGTATAAATATTTGTTGAAGTATATTTAGTAGTCATATTTATTGAAGTATATTTAATACCAATATTTTCTTGTAAAAACCAGCAACATAAGACAAGAAGGGCACTATCCATAAAATCATGACTTGTATTCAGAAAGTACATCTGAGTTTTTCTTAAAATCACATGTAAACTGCTAAGAGATCATTAGACTAAATTAAAATCCACAGTTTAACTTGTTAACAATCAATATAGAATTATATGAGACCTCTAGTGATAAACCGTCTATCTTTTTTTTTTGAGAGAAAGCCATAGCATAACTAAATATTCAACACGAATGCACATATTAAACAATCAACTGCAGTGCATAAAAAATAAATGAAAATACATTGTTACAGTATCTGCTACAGCCTACAAAAATCATAGTTGATCAAATAAGTACAACATTTGAATCAGAATTTTAGATTACACCTTCACAGCACACTACATGTTTCAATATTTATTCAATTATATTTAGTAGCAATATTTGTTGAAGTAATTCTTCAAATATTTTTTTGGCCTTTAATGGCTTTTTTCAAATTTTACAACAATTTTTTTTACATTTTTTCCCTAATGTTTTTACATTTCTCCTATTTTTTCAACTACCATCGGTTTTTCGAACTTGTCGAGCGAATTTCGAGCCTTTTCGAGCGGTTTTCGTTCGAAAACCGCGAATTTCGCTCGGAGGTTTCGAGCTTTTTTGACTAGATTTCAAATTCATTTGACTTTCGAACTGAATGGTTTTGAGCGAATTTCGAGCGAAATTTCGTGAATTTCGATATCGCTGGGATGTCAAAATTTGAGTTCAAAACGAAAAGTGAAACCCTGGTGCCAGCTTTATGTTGAAGCAAGTCTGAGCGTGCCTGCAACGGATGAACGGTTACACATAGCATGGTGGGCCCTTGCTTCAATCCTTTCACGTCTCGCATGTTGTGAAGAAGGAGAGAGAAAGCTGCTGTCTACTATTTAATAGACAGTCTTATAGACAGCTTCACATGTTGTGTATCATTGTATAGACAGCCTGTTAATTGAATGAGGGATCATTACAGACAGCTATATAGACGATCCATTGTATGAGTTGTTTTTGGTGTTGTCTGTAGATAATGTGAAGATGTATTATGGACAGCTGACATGTACCATTATACATGCCCTTAGGACTGGTTGAAGAGGACCATCCATGTCTCGCCTTTTCACGTGTTTTATACGACCAAGACATCCTCGTCGATCTCCAATCCACGTGTCGTGTCGCTTGCTAGTTGATGAGCTGGGTATGGGAGATACTACTCATTAAGGGCATCTGCAATGGTGCCACTTTAGCTTACCATAATGGTGCCAACTCAGCATTTTGCTTAGGTGGATGAGAGAAAAAGAAGAGAGAGATATAGACTGACTACTAACTTATAGTCAGGTTATAGCTGATTCCAATTGCATTTATCACCTCTTACATATGGGCCCATATTTAATTTTGTAGACAATGCTATAGCTAGTCCATTAAAGAGGTTGTCTATTAGCTATCTATAGATGACATATATATTTTTTATAGCTAGTAGTTGACTACACCATTGCAGATGCCCTAAGATTACTATCCGTTACTTCCGATGCATGCAAATTGCATGTTTATACTTTGAAAATGTCCTTGCATCGACCGAATAAAAATATGTCATGTTTTTTCTTTCTTTCACTTGCCATGCGCGTATATGGTAGAAAACACCAACAGCGTTAGGGCTTCACTGTTCAGCGCCGTGTGACCATATGCGTGCTCATATGCTAAAAACAAAAATTCAGACCTTTCCCAGTTCATGCAAATTAACGGCATGTTTATATGCTGAAAATTGCATCAGGCTGAATAATCATTTGTCTTTTCTCTTTCTCTCTCTCTCGCCATGTGCATTGCTCATCGTGAGATGTGCTTTTATGCTCTTTCTTTTAAAAGTTGCACAACTATTAAAACATTAATGAATGGTAGATGGTGATTACTTACCCCTTCGCTTGCTTCAAGATTTGTGCAACTTATACTAGAAGGAAAAACATAATCATTAACTATGTAACTATAAATGTACCTATATAGAGATGCATGAAACTACCAACTTATCAAGTAAAAAAAAAGAAGTGGACAGCTTACCTATCAACTTGCCAAGTGTTTTTTCTAAAGACGGCAAATCTATAATTTCTTTGGTACCTCTTAAATCATTGACCACTTGGTGAGATACAGCAGACCAGCTTTGTCCAGCCATACTGTCGATCGATGACAAGCGAAGCTCCAAAAATTTAATTAGTAAGTTCAAGATCAACATAATTTCACTCACGTTTACAAAGGCCGAGTTTACCAACCTTTTTTTGTTGTTGTACATGTGCCTAACACATACACTCGCTGCGATGTGTGTTAAGCGGCAATTCCTTTGAAGCGAGAGAGTACGAATACGTAATTTGAGCTATCCAAACACGAACCAAGCGTGAGATCGATTACTATCGCCATCCCGTCGCAAAGACGTTATCACGTCCCTAGACGCTTTATCTAACAAATACGTTCGTTTTCATCTTCCACGAAAACCGATGGCGAAATATAGATCAAGATTTGCGCTATGCTTGGTATCATACGTACTCCCTCGTTCACTAATCATTCCGAGATTCCGTTGTAGTAGAAATGACGATCAGTCACTGTCACGGATAGTGCCCGCTATAACAGTACGTTCAAGATGCACAGTTCTGCCAGGTCGGGTTACACTTTGCTCTTGCGGATTTTTTTTTAAATAATATAATTATAAAATAAATTTACAGAAAAAATAAGTACATAAATATACATCTATCGTCAATTGAATTGACGACAATGGGCTAAATAGATCTGTCGACCAAATGAATCAGCGATAAAACTGTTGGCTAAATAAAACTCTGTTGTCAATTCATTTAGAGATAGACTTCTGCCGCCAAATGAATTGGCGACTGAGCTCCTGTCGTCGATTGAATTAGCAACATATCATTTACTGCTAAATGAATTGGCGACATGTTGATAGGAAGCTAAGAATGGCTTTTGTCGCCTAATCTGTTGCCAATTCATTGAGATAGGAGCTCTGTCGCCAAATGAATTAGCGACGGAGATATATTTATCTAATTATTTCTTTTATATTTTTTTGTAATTTTATTTTTAAAATGTACTCTTCCCGTCTAAATTGATAAGACATATTTGTTCTCGGCACACTAACCAATAAGACATTGAAAACAATCAGATTACTTCCAATTATTATAACTAAGCACTGTACTCAATGCATGCATGTAGATAATATAAAGTAAAGATAGATATTTATCAAAGGGTATAAAGAGAATATCACAATAATTTTATATAAAAATATAATAATACATCTTATATTTATGGATGAAATCATTCAAAAAAAGCTTATTAGGGAGTATTATTTTAAAAACTCTGCTTTTATGTAATTGTGAACAGGAGAGAGAGAACGCGCGGGCCAGGGGAGATGTTCCCCCGTCGAACACCCCACGGAGAAGTGAAAGGGGAGGAGAGGGGTGTAAATGCAGATGCCCCCCCGTCTGTAATCATGAGCCTCTTACACTGTTGCACTGCACAGGGTCGCTCCTGGCCCATAAACAGTAATTGTCCACCAAATGGAGTACTATCCAATAGTGTAATTTAACAGTAATTTCTGTTGGATCCTGAACGTGTTTTTCGCTAGGGTAATTAGAAGGCCAAATAGTCATGTGTGTTGTTGTCTCTGGTCCTAACAGTAATTTCTGTTGGATCCTGAACGTGTTTTTCGCTAGGGTAATTAGAAGGCCAAATAGTCATGTGTGTTGTTGTCTCTGGTCCGATGCATCGTACTCACTTCCATTATAAATAGTCATCGTTTTGAATATTAATACGGTTTTTAAAATATAATTTTGATCATTAATTTCTACTATGATCGTTTTGGATACCGATATGATTTCCAAAACATAACGTTGATTACTAATTTCTATTATAATATATTTATATAACCCGATAAAATTATAATATTATAAAAGTACTTTTCGAAACAAATCTACACATGATTTTTAAGTATTTAATTTAAATATTTTGAAAGATATTAGCTGTATTTATGCCCAAAATGATAACTACATGTGACCGAAGGAAGTAACATGCTCCTAGTAGCTGTCACATAAAACAATTTAATTCCAGAAGCAGGGTAAAAATTTCCACTTTTCCAAACGTTACTTAAGTTGTCCATAGAAATCCCAGAAATCAGCTCGTAACCGGAGAGGGTTAGAATTTTCTGATACAGATAGATGGATAAGAAATCAGGAAGTTGGCGTGAATTTACAGTCTCATCTCCATGCATGTGTTCATACAGGTAGGAGTGTTTGACTTTTTTAATCGCTTGACCTAATTTTACCACGGCAGGTTACTTGCTATGGTATGGAAGTACAGTATTACAGAGAAGCATGTCTGCATGATAGGTAAGTGCTGATCGAGAAAAAAAAAAGCCATATTAATTTATAACTTTATTCAGATAAAAGCTAAACTTAAAAAAATCGAACGGGTGGTAAAAAAACTGAACCTTCTGCAGGTAGGCCATCTGATTGTTCATGTTACTTCTATGTTCAAATCGGCTGCCCAATAAAGTCTCCAACCTGTACTGTGGAGCAATGACTTTTCCTTTTTATTGTCCTTTAGAGCATATACAATAAGGTCATATAGTTGATTTTAAGTTTATACATATCAGTTTTGATTTATGTAGAAGAGTGAGAAAAGAACGGAAAGAAGATAATTGGCTCTTATTTAAGGCATGTACAATAAGACTACATCAGCTGGCTTTTAGTTTGTACATATCAGCTTTGATCTATGTGGAAGACTGAGAAAAAAATAAGAGAGAAGATAGTTAGCTCTTATTTAGTAGTCAGTTTTGCATAGGTAGATTCTTTATGTACAAGAGAGAAGAGATAATTACTACACAACATCTAGAGATAATTTTTAGAAATAATTATTGTACAAATTGATTTTTAATTTATTATTAGTTTATAATAAACTTTACTACCGTGCTTACTCTTGACGGTGTTGTAACCGGTAGGAGCCGGCGGAATGTCCCAATAATTCACACCATTAACTGCCGGCGGCAAGGCTGCCATTTCCCTGACTACACTGGGGAAAAGATGGCAGGGCACCCACAAGAAATGAAGCTGCACATGCTGTTTCAGGCCTGCCTGGCCCCTGCATTGATGCTCGACTCCTGCAGGCGACGGTACCGCGCCGGACGGAGTGCATGTGCAGTCTCTCAATTTAAATGGTCTCGCGTAAATCGTTGGATGAAAAATAATAATTTAGATTGATTTAGAGTATTGTATTAATTTATACTATAGTATATAGATTTATAAAATCTAGATTATTCCTTCACTCGATTGAAAGACTCAGACGTGAAAACTGCTGGAACTCCATGCTACCCAGGAGCAGTTGTATACAGTAGGGCACGCTAAGAGGAGAGATCGCTATACATCTATTGCGCTTAGGGGTGGCAATCATACCCGCGGGTTCGGGTACCCGCGGGTTCTGCACCCGTCGGGTTCGGATTCGGGTCCTATTTTTTACCCGTGGGTTTTATGGGTCGGGTACCCGCGATGAGTCGGATCGGATTCGGGTTTAGAAAAGCACCCACGGGTACCCGTCGGGTATCCGAAATTCCCAGCTCCAGCGGACCCAGCCATGAGCCATCCGGCCCATCCCATTTCCCCCCTTCCCCCCGTGCGCGTGCGGCGGCTAGGGCTAATCCCTAATCCCAATTCCCCCAACCGCCCTCCTGTTCCCCCAACTCTAACCCCTAATCCCAGTTCGACGGCGCCGGCTAGGGCGCCCTCCCGTCCGGCCATCTGCATCTTCTTCCGCCTCCCGCGCCCTCCCCTCCCTCGCTTTGTGGCGCGCCGAAGCCGGCGGTGGAGCGGCAGAGCACCAAGGTCCGGCCATCTGCATCTTCTTCCGCCTCCCACGCCCCTCCCCTCCCGCTCTGTGCCGCGCTCGGCGCAAGCCGGCGGTGGTGGAGGCGGCGAGCACCAAGGGGCCCGACCATCTGCATCTTCTTCCGCCTCCGTGCCCTCCCTCCGCTCTGTGCCACACTCGACGCCTTGACAAGTCGGTCATCTCCATCTTCTTTCGTGAGTTTCTTCAAATTCGACTCATGTTTGTCAAATTATTTCTTATTCATAGGAAAATTGGTCTTTGAAACATCATTTCATTTATGAAGTTCAAGTATAAGTCTGTAGTTTGCTTTGAAGTGCTTAATATGTCCTTTGATTTAAGATTATCGTGGCATAGGAACTTTCTCCACATCCCGATCTAGAGTCGCACTCTTTTCAAATCATTCACTGACAATACTTCCAAATTCTAAGAAAGTTTGAATTATCGTGGCATAGGAGCATATTAAGCACATTAACAAAATCTAAGAAAGTTTCGAGAAGAGCATGTTAAGTGATTTTGTGGTGGCAATACTTCCAAATTATCGTGGCATAGGAGCATGTTAAGTGATTTTGTCTTTGTCCATTAGAGCTATCGCTAATTGTTCGATTCCGTAGTTTGTAACACATAACAAAAATCTAAGAAAGTTTGAAGAGGAAAACCGATGGCGAGAGCTTCATTTGTCCCTACACCACACACGGATGGATGGGCGTTAAGCGACCATCGAGTTACTGTCTGAAATGATCCATTTTTGCATGCATGACACTATGTTTGATACCCGTCGGGTACCCGTCGGGTTTCGGGTAACCGTCGGGTTCGGATTCGGGTATATGTTTCTACCCGAAAGGTTATTCGGGTTCGGATCGGGTATTCGGAATCGGGTTCGGGTTCGGGTCGGGTTTCGTAAAACCCGCACCCGACCCGACCCGTTGCCATCCCTAATTGCGCTCTTTAGTCTCGTAGCTTTTTTTTTTTCCCACGTACTCCCTCTGTCTCACAAAGAGTGCATTTCTAGTGTTCAAAATTTGTCCCACAAAGAGTGCATCTTTAGTCTGTAGGGCCCAGCTGTAAGTGTATGCATGCTCATTTAAGTGCCTGTGGAAACCGAAGCATCAGCATGCTTGTGTATGGAGTAATGAGGGTCACATTGGTCATTTACCTTGCACACTAATCTGTCTTAAAAAACATAGAAATGTACTCTTTGTGGGACAGAGGGAGTAGTCTCGAAGACGCCATGTCAGTTTTTTGCTATAAATGCATGAAAACGTAGTAACACTAAGCGCGCCGCCCCCTCTAATTTGTACTGGGTTTCAGGGTTTGGGGTAAACTTTACACTCCAATCAAGTATCAAGTCGGAGATCCGTCCAGCGTTTCCAATGTCTCCGTGAAACTACGGCGGTGGTAAAAAACGTGGAGACATACAGTAGACAGGGCTACGCCTCAGTCGTCGACAGGCAGAGTCTTGGCCACAGTGTAAGCGGTAGCAGTGATCAAATCGCAGGCATCGTGATCGTGTTTTCCGGTGGGGTTCAGAATATTCGTCGGAGGCCTGTTGCATGCATCGGGCATGGCGCTACTTTCCTTGTAAAGACGGTCATGCCTCGAATGTCCAAGAAACTTTGTCAGCAGGCCAAGGCCAGGCAGCCACCAGCCAGGCGTATTACAGACCAATTGAGTTACTCACTTTTGACAAATTCCTTTTTAGTTTTCAAACTCTTGGCATTTTTCCGAAGACATGTTTTCTACAATGCGCCTGTTAAATCCAATCCATCGCCTTTTACACCTCATTTTGTGTGTTTGATGTTAGAGATAACTCAAATATCTTAATTTATTATATCTTTTGGTATCATTCAAATAGGTTGTTTGTCCTAGTCTTCAACTATTCGGACTCTTTGACTATATAAGTAGGGGTGGATAACGAGCCAGTTGAACTTTTTTTCGAGCTTTCTTCGACACTGATTTATTCTTATTTATTATAGTCTCCTGTATTGTTTGAGACCCAACTTCGAACCGAGCTTAACGAGCCGAGCCTAACGAGCGAAGTTGACTCGTTCCAAATCAACTAATTTTTATTTTAAAAGAAAAATAAATGTAAATAGAGCAATTTTGAAACGAGCCACCGAGCCAGCTCAACGAGCTTTTTTTCCAGCCCTATATATAAGTCAGCCTCTTGTACATATAATCATTGAACAGAATAGTAGATTGTTTCCCGTGGGTTTTTTTTTTTCTGAAAGGGTTTTTTCATGTTAAATCATTGTCTTCCTATTTTGTGTGTCGTACTAAACCTAACAAGTGGTATCAGAGCATCACATACCTGGGTTCCGATCTAGCACCCACCGTCGCCCACGGTCTCCACATCGTCGAGTGCGACCTCCTTAGCTTCGGCGCTGAATGCGTCAGCCACTCGAATCAGTGCGTCGTCTTCCTTCGCATAGGTCTGGCTCCTCCCGGGCCGACACATCAACGCTAATCTTTGTTATCCTCGGGCTAGCTGCCTCAGCCTCCTGATCTGCGCCGCCATCGTCTTGGCATCTGCGCACGGTCTCCTCAACTTCCGCGCGTCAAGTTGGCTCGGATTCTGTGCTGCTGTCTTCTCGGCTTCCGCGCGGAAACCACCGTGACCCGTGCCTCCTCAGCATCGGCGTCGAACCACCGTTTGCGCAGTCCCATCCGCGCTGTTGCTGGTGCCGCCACCACGCCAAGCCGCGCGGCTTCTCTGACTCCGGCGCCGCCTCCGCTCCCGACGCACTCCAGACCGGCTTCTTGCGTCATCCAGCCGAGCTCCGCTTTGGGCTGCGTGGCTCCGGCCGCCTTTGTAGCCGGCCAAGCCGCCTGTTCACTCGTCCGTGATTGCCGTGACCGAAGAAGCATCGCACGTAACCGAGAAGCACCGAGAGAGCCAACTCCAGATTGGACATCAAATAGATCCAAAGCCAGATTTAAATCTGGTTTAGGTCCCATTGGCTCCGGATCTAGAGCAACTCCAGCTTTTCCTTCGGCTTTTCGGCTTCGATTTTGGTTTCTTGGCTCTGGCTTCTGTTTTTCAGCTTTAGCTTTTGATTATTCAGCAAAATTTGCTACGTGCACCTGAAGTGTACCAGAACGTGCAGTAAATTGCTATGCGCACTCATAGCACACCAGCAAGTTTATTTTTCAGAATCTACCATATTTTTTATCTGCAATTTTATTCTCCATTATATCGACTACTAAATTTGACATTGAGAATTTTTATAGCAAGATCAGTTTATATCTATGGCAGATCCAAAATGAGAGCCGTTCTCAGTGGGTATGAGGAAAGCATTGCTATTCACCTCAGCGGTTGTTTCAATGCTAAAAAAGTGGGATATCTTTGCAATGCAATTATTGGTGAATTATTCAGCATATTTATTGGAGGGATTTTTCTGCAACTTTAGGCTTTCAATTCTTATTTTATGCGAACTTCATTGTTGCAAATTAAGACTTTCATGTCTATTATTGGTGGTATTCATGCACAATTCCTATTATTGGTGGATTTCGTTGCAATTTCATGCGGAATTTATCATTGGAGATTTATTCGATGTTTTGTCGTTGATTTATAATTATCGGATTGTTGGCACTTTATTCAACGTTTCATCGTCGGTTCATTTGACATTTCATCGTCAACTTTGGTGAAAAAAATATCAATTGAGGAGACAATAGAATTTGGTGTTTCATCACCGTTTGATTTGATGTTTATTCACTGCTTGAATATGTTGACCATTATGGAGGTTTTGGCAACGTTAATTCTCAAGAATTTTATGACACCCTGATGGTAGCATTATACTCTTAGGAGTTTTGCTAGTGAAGGTTTTCCTCCAATGTTAGTTTGAGATAAAGTATTAAAGTACAAGGAGTTTTGCTTCTGCGGCAAGCACTCCAGCCCATTGCATGAATTCACCAGGCGTCCAGGCCCAAGCGGCAAGCAGCAAGCACTAAGCCGCGCCCCACCATTCGGCAGTCTGGCATTGAGATTGAGGTTCGGCAGCAAGGCTCCAATTCACCAACCCTAGCTCCTGTGGTTGGCAGCGCTGCCCTAACCATGCGGGCCCCCGATCGGCGCCTCCTCCACGGCGCTGTGCCGCCTCCATCGTGCCTCCACCTCGCGGTGGCGCTCATCGCATCGCTAGATTCGGTACCGTGAAATTCTTATTTCCGGTAAGTAGCTGAGGCTTCCGCGCCGCCCTCTATTCGTGGTGTTTAATGCCATCTCCGTCTGTTCGGTTTTTGACCGATGCTCTGTTAGCCCTTTAGTAGTTGAAGCAGGATGCCCCGATCCGCTCCCACTGAGAGGAGCCTCGGGGTCTCGATCGGAGAGAACATAGGGTGATTGACCTACGTCACGAGAACTCTCAGAGTAATTCCCGAGCAATCTCGAGATACCACAGGGATGTTCGCCCTAACCGCGAGCATTTTGAGCCCTCCGAGCTAGGGAAGTTTTCTCCCGACTTGGCCCACGCGTTACCCCGCGAAATAGCGATGGTCGGGACGACCATCGCGACCGGAGGAATCGCTATGACGCTCCTGTTTTCGGATGCCGAGCGTTCATGAGCTCCCTCCGAAATGTCTCGTGGCCAAACAAGTTCAAGCCCGAGCACATCGAGAGATTCAATGGGACTCAGAACCCGGACGAATTTCTCTCGATCTATACCACTGCGATCTTGGCAGCAGGAGGTGATGAGGGAGTCATGGCAAACTTCCTCTCAACGGTCCTCGATGGGGCCGCACGGACTTGGCTTTTTAATCAAAAGGAAGGATCAATCCGCTCCTAGGGGCAGCTTAGCGCTGCGCTCCGAGCAAATTTTCAGAGTTGCTACATTCGCCTGGGGAAAGAGCGCGATCTCGAGCGTTTGATTCAGGCAGAGGGCGAGACTCTGCGACAGTTCATTCAGAGATTTATTCAGGTTCGAAATTCGATTCCAAACATCTCGGACGAGGCTATCGTCCGAGCTTTCAAGTTTGGGTTATGAGATGTTCGCTTCACATAGGACTTGGAGATACACCCGGACCTAACGGCCTACGAGCTTTTCCGCATGGCCGATCGGTATGCGAACGCCGATGAAACCGTCCAGTGGAAGAAGATACTGGACAAGGGCAAGCTACCGCCTCAACCCGGGTTGGAGGCCTCCACGAGCAAGAAAGGCTCGAACTCTGTGGAGAAAAAGATCAAGAAGCAAAAGAAAAAACAGCCTTCACCAAATGTAGTTGCCGTGGTCGAGCAACAGTAGCCTCGGGTATCCCATCCACAGCGTCGAGGGTTCAACACTCGTGGCAGGGGGCGACCATTTCAACGTCGCAACGACCAAGCTCGTGACAACCAGGTACCCCCACCGAACAACCAATTCTGCCAGCTCCATCAGACGCACGGGCACGACCTGCGAAATTGTCGAACGTGGACCTTCCGCCTAGAACAGTTCTACAACGGCAAGGGGCCCATGCCATTGCTCCCGGAGCAGGGCGAGAACAGTAAGGGCAAACAACTCGCTGGCAAGGATGACGAAATGGAGTATCAGGAGCCCGAAAACCACATCGCGGTAATATTCGGGGGCTCATCCGCCTACAGGTCCCTTCGAGATTTGAAGCATGCCGCTCGGGAAGTTCATCACGTCACCCAGGGTAAGCCGCCCGTGCAACAGCTCAAGTGGTCCCTAGGTTGAGCGAATGGGAGAAATTATGTAATTCTTATACAACCTACGACATTTTTTTCCCGAAACAACATTTGTGCATGCTCTTTGTGTTTTTTCCTTTCAGAAGTCCATAACGGGAACAAAGGTACATCAGCATGCTTTCTTCAAATGGTTAATTATGATCCCTTTAGTTTACGAAAAAGCTTGTGCAAAATGAAATTGCATAATAAGTCAACTTGATGTAGGTATTTGGTAGCTATGTTGGTAGCCTTTTTGGCGAATCTTCCATGCATACAATCCAAGGCAAGAATGTTTGTAAAAACTTAGATAGTTTGTTGCATTATTGCTGCCATTTGAAGAACATGAGGAAAGTATGTCGGTTCAGTTTTACCGTACCAAAATCACATTAGCACTACATTACATTGTTACAATACAATCTTTGTTAACTTCTTGCTATCCATTTGTCTGTTGATATTGTGAGTTATGCGCAGGAGTACAACTGATCACCTATTGCAATGTAACAAATAGCCATGGATAATGTTGCGAGTAGGAGCATCAATGAAAGTGCAAGCGCGTCATCCCCTGCTTTGCCTTTGGCTTAGTCACTGTTGTTGCTAGAGCTCCTGGTGCTACTCCAAATTCAAATATTGTTGCAGCTGCTACTCCAACTCCAAGTGTGGATTTGACTGATGAAACTGAGTGCAAGCCACCTCCTGGAAAGAGAGCTAAGAAAGCTACTTCTGATGTTTGGGAGCACTTCACCAAGAATGAGGTTAATGCAAAAGATGAAAAGGGCAATGATGTTGTACATCTATGGCTAGGTGCAACAAGAACGGATGTTGCTACAAAGGTCGGTGTGAGAGCACTAGAGGAACATCGGGTTTCAAAAGTCACTTGAAAGACAAGTATTATATCTTGACCGGGCAGCAATCAATCAACTTGAAGAAGAGTGAGGGCGACGAATCCATTGCATCTATTAAGACTTATAGGTATGATGAGGTTGTCAGTTTGAAGAAATTTTATCTCACAATTATCATGCATGAATATCCCTTTAATATTGTTGAGCATGAGTACTTTGTAGACTTTGTAGATTAGATAAGTGTTTGCGTCTTACTTTTCCAATTAAAAGTCGCATTACTGTGAGGAAAGACATATTGAATATGTTTGTGGAGGAAAAGAAAAAATTATATGAGTACTTTAAAACACTCGAATACCGCTTTAGTACAACCATGGACATGTGGACATCTAATCAAAACAAAGGCTACATGTGCATCACAGTACATTGGATAGATGACAGTTGGTGCATGCAAAAAAGGATTATCAAGTTCATGCATGTAGAAGGGCATCGTTCGGGAAAAAAATTGTGCTTAGCATTTTATAATAGTATAGTGGATTAGAATCTTTATAGGAGATTGCTTGCATTTACTTTGGACAATGTTTCAGCAAATAATAAATGTGTTCAGGGGATAGTAAGCAAACTTAATAAGATATCTCCATTAATTTGTGATGGCATCTTTTTCCATGTGAGATGTCTGAATTATATTTTGAACCTGGTTGCCCAAGATGGTTTAAAGACAATTGTACCGACCATTGCAAATATTAGAAATATAGTTGCAATTGTGAAGAACTATCCATTGCAATGTGAAGAGTTTAAGAAGTGTGCTTAAGAGTGCAACTTAGATGTGACAAGGGGTCTCTCTTTGGATGTTCATACAAGGTGGAACTCCACATATCTTATGTTGAAAAGTGCAATTTACTATAAAAATGTTTTTGATAGGCTTTTTCTTGGGATTCAAGCAAATATAAGAAATGTGCTCCAACTTCTAGTAATTGAGCTATGGCAATATCGATATCTGCATGCTTGAAGCTTTTTTATGTTGCTACTGAGCTATTCTCTAGCACTAAATATCCAACTGCGAATCTATTTTTTAGAAAATTTTATCAAATTAAGATTGCAATTGCATAATGGTGTTGCAACTTTGACCTAGTAATTAAAGCTATGGCACATTCCATGAAAATTAAATATGAGAAGTATTGGGAAAAATTCAACGTGGCACTTGCTATAGCATGCTTCTTTGATCCTAGATACAAGAGAAATGCTTCTTTGATGCAAGAGATTGATAACTTTACTAAAGTTGTTTATGAGTTGTTCCAAGCTTATATCTCTACTTCAAAGAGGATAGTCTGTAGTGCTACAAATATGCACCAAGTGGGTTCTCAACTTGATATTGATGAGGATGATGAGCTTGACACGTTCTTGCATAGCATTAGTGAATTAGATCATGTTACCAAAAATAAGTTGAAAGTGTACTTGGAGCAACCTCTAGCATCTATAAAATACAAGAATTTCGATATCTTGTCATGGTGGAAGGTTAAGCAAGTTGAGTTCCCTATTCTCTCCCAGCTTGCTAGTAATGTGCTATCTATTCAAGTGTCGACGGTTGCTTCGGAGTCGGTATTCAGTGCTGTTGGACGGGTTGTTGACCCATTCGCAGCCGTCTAGATCCTAAGATTGTGCAAGCTTTAATTTGTATTAAAGATTGGATCGCAGCATCAAAAGGTAACTTTTTAGTTTGCTTCAATAGTTTGTTAAAAATATTTAAGCCTAATCAATTTTTACTAATCATTTAGGTGGTACCATTGCATCTATCATAACTGAGTTGGATGTAGATAGTCTTGAGAGACATTTTGCAAGCTTGATAGAAACGGTTTGCTTTTTCTTATCTAAATTTGAAACTATATTGTGCAAATCAAGTAAAATTTTAGTTTAGTATGCTTCTATTTGTCTTCTCAAAAAAGATTAATGTTGTTTCATGCTTGCCTTTGTAGTTGGAGGAGCAAGAGGATGTCGATGGTACTGATATGGAGGAGAACATGATGGACTGATATGGCGACAAATAGCTTAGATCATGATGGACTATGTGTTTGCTATTATGTTGTGATGTTGAACTATATTTGTTTGCTATTATATTGTGATGTGAAACTATATGTGCTTGCTATTATGTTATGATGTAGAACTATATGTGTTTGTTATTATATTATGATGTGGAACTATCTATGTTTACTATTATACTATGATGCGTTCGTTGGTTTTAAGGTAAACAATGTTTGCATGTCCTTGTTTATACAATGCTCAATGTTGGCTAATGTTGTTAAGATGTTGTTCTGTGTAACTACTATACCATTCAAAGTTGGTATGTTTGGAACTTTAGATAGATAATGTACTACGTCCTTGTGGAATTTTTCGCTTTCGTTTCTGTATCCGCTTCGTTCCGTTCAGCATCCGTTTCCGACACTATCCATTTCCGTATCCATTTTCAGGGTTTTCGATTTCGTTTCCGTTACCGGTAAAAATATGGAAACGAAAACAGAACAACTATTTACTGACCGTTTTCGTACCGTGTTTATCCCTATCTGGCATCAGCTTCCAGGTTACTCACCCAGGCTACTGAACAGCAACTTGTAACAAAATATAACCAGCTGAAAGATACAGCTTCAAATCGATTCAATCCAAAGTTTCAAATTTCGTTTTAGGGTCTCATCTCAGCACCCTCTGAAATCCAAAATTTCGGCGAAATCTCGTTTTTTTCGGACGAAATCCGAACGAAGTACAAAAAGAAAATTTTGAATCCGTTAATTTTTTAATCAAAATTTCTGAGATTTTAGTTCAAAATATCAAAATTTCAGTCCAAAATACCGAGATCTCGATGAAATTTTAGGTGTTGTCACCCTTTGAATTTTTAGGGTTTTTTAATTTCGTCGGAATTATAATCTGTCGACTATCCCACATGAAAAACGTCGTGAAAAATATAATCCGGTCAAATCCGATCAAATTTTGTTCATATCTCGGTCAAATATACCGAATTCTCACCGAGACTTTATGTTACTGTAGCAATTTGAATTTTTATAAGATTTTTTAATTTTATCGAGATTATAAAATTCGAAGAGATTCGAGATCCGAAATTTCACTGAGAATGAGAGGTTTCATACCCTGATTAGATCCCATTGATGATAAGACTGAAATCATATCCTGATCTTGCAGCATCCGGAAAGAGAGAGAGAAAAAGGGTCTCCCTTCGGTTGACTGATGATAAAAGAGAGTGCATGGGAAATAAGCCGATGCCAACAGGACATCATCAGATACTTCTGCAGGCGACTGTGACTGTGACATTATCCTTTTATTACATTCCGGAGGTTCGAAGAGCTCTGCTGTCCCTCGTGTCGCCTCCTCGCCTTTCGCTCCGTGGGATCTGTCTTTGCTCCTTTTTCGCCCCTCCTCGGCCGCTCCGCCCTCCGCTCTGCGCCTCGCCTCGTCTGTGGCCCGCTTCGATCCGCTTCCGCCAAGAAACAGATTTGCCGCGTCGATGTCGCCTCCTCGGTCTCGCTCCGTGGTGGATCCTGTGCTATTCCTTTCGCCCCTCCTCGGCCGCTCCGCTCCCCGCTCCGCGCATCGCCTCGCCTGTGCCCCCGCCGCGGATCCGCTCCGTCGTGGCCCCCTTTTGGACCTGACAGGCGCGTTGTTCTTGCCGGATGGACCGCCGCGCGACCTGGCCGCGGTCTGCTCGCCGCTTTCGCCTGCTTCCTCCTCTCCGTTTATCCTTGCCGTCGCCGCCCTTCGCCGCCGTGCTCCGCATTGTTCGATGCGCTGGTTGTTCCTCTTTGCGGATCTTCAGCGCTCACCGCCCGCATTAGCCCGCGCTGCGCCCGCTCTGTGCAGATCTGTGTGTGGAAACGCTAAGGTTCAGCGCTCCGTTCCTGTCGCCGTGCCAATCGCTGACACGCTGCGGTATGGCGCTGCGTCTCCTCTCTTGCAAATGCGCTTGGCATTGGCGTATGCGCTCGCGACCGCTCGTCAAAGATCATAAAGATCGGCATTTTTTTGCGCCGCATCCTCCGCATCTACCGCCACGCATGTGCCTTCTCCCCCGTGGGTTTCGCTTATCGCTGCGGCACTATAGCCACCCTTTTATCTTTTGTTTCGCCTATTTTTCTGCCTTGCAGTTCCTCCCCCTTCCTTATTTCGCTCCATGGATTCAGATTCTGCCGAGGCTGCGCCGCCGAGATATTTGCCGTGGCAAACAGCCCGTTGCGCCCATCCCGCTATCTATATTATCGGTTGATTACGCCGCCTCTTGAATACTGCGCCTATTTCACCGCTAGCGATCTTCTTTAAATCAATTTACGGCTTGCTGAATGCACGTCTGCTTCGCCTCCTCGGTTTCATGCTTAAGTCGGACCCGTGTCTATTATTCCTCGCTGTCTATTCCGAATCGCCACCGGTATTCGTTTTTCTCCACCACATGTTCGTCGCGTTGATTTCTATCTATTTTATTTCGCACCGACCTACCTCTTACTATTATTCGCGTATGTCGTACATGCAGAATGCTCTCCTATCCATGGATCTCTCGGCCTCATGCGGCTGCTAATAGAAGAAGAGAAGATTGCTCATCTTAGTTTTATGCTAGAACAAAGTTTAAGTATTCTCTTTCGCTTTGTTTGTTCGTTTATTGTAAGCTATCTCGTGTTATCGACCCTGCTACTGATTCACTTTATAGTCTACAATTATGTTCTGCTATCGGTTACCCTCACTTTGTGTGTGCCTATGTTATTTATTCTGGTATTGCTCCTAGCTATTCCTGCCTCTATTACCACGCCTTGTTTCCCTCTTTCTAAAGAAATCTGCTCTTATTTAAAAGGTGCTCTTCACTCTTTGTATTTGTTCAGTTATGCCATTCCTTTTGTCTCTTTGATAGACCATTTATTAATTCATCTGCATTCTCATCTAATATATTTTTACCGTTCTTTTGCTACTCGTTTTATATGTTGCCTATTACCTATCTTTCTTTTTCTTCTGTGTTCTTCTTTATTATTTTTTGTTTACGATTTCTTGCTTATGATTGCTTATACCATTATAGCATGTTATCACGATTTCATTAACTAGCATCTGTTTATGCCACTTTCTATCACCGCTCTTGCGTTAATGTTTTACCTATAATTATTCTCCTTATGTTTTTCCTCTGTTTGATGTATATTTTCTCCTTTCTCTGATTACCTATGTTGGCGAGATCATATTACGCAGCCCTGATTATCGATTGTAATAAATGTGCTGCTCTCTTTTAGTTTCAAGAGAGAAATTTGCCTGAATCGCGTGATTCTTCAAAACGACCTGCAAGGCTGTTTACAATATGTCTTTCTTAGAAATGGTAGGATATCGCTTCCATACCATACGATTTAAAATCACCGCTTAGGCGACTTATTACTTTTAATGGTGGTCCCGAATCAAATCGCTTCATGCATTTAATCCGTGATACAACTCGTTATTTGCATTTACTTCTTTAGGTGTAGAGATCGATCATGCTATAAACACCTGAAGGACCATATGTTTTCCGAATCAATGGTGTTGTCCATCATCGCATTGGTTCATTGATTCCAAAATAGGTGCAGCTCCTAAATATGCTCAAACTATATATTTATGATCAGACAATGAAATCCACAATAGATTAAATCTCCTGCATACAGAGACCGATGCTATTTCACACATAGATCCTATCATTGTTGCTGATCTCATTGCTATGCTGGACACTCACAATCCATTTACTAAGAAATTCAGGATGTACGTGATAGCTTATTCTCTCCAAATAATCAAGAGGTGTATATTAAGCTTGATTGGTTCAGCAAAATAGCCAGCGATCGATTTTCATTCTAGAGGCGCCAAGGCGCCGCTTTATTGGTTGGTGAGATGTCGAGGAAGCTAATAGATCACGATGTTGTTGTTGATGCATATAGTGCAGGCTTAAAGCGAGATTTCACGGTTAATCCTGGTTTAATGGCTCTCAATATCCGTTGCTATTTCCATATGGTCAGCAAGGCTTTCATTTAGGCATTAAGTATAAAGAGACCGCTGATAGTTCCTCTTTTGCAAGAAGCAATGTGTCTATGCTCCAGTACTATTGCTATGAGTGCCATTATCGGAAAGATGAACCGAATCCTTATACATGCTGCGGCCGCCTTTCTAATCAGATACAAGTCGATTGCTATTCATGTATTGAGGCAAATCGTCTTTCATTTCATTTCTTTCATCAAGATAACCTTCGTTCTGAAACATACCAAGGTATTTCAGATGCGGTTGGGCATGGTTCGGATGGGGAAAGCGTTGGTACGCAGCGTTTTGCTTCTGCAGAAGTTTTCTAGGTAGTCGCGTTATTATGTGTTGAATTATCAAGATGCTATGGCGATTTGTCGTGAATATGGTGCTCCAGATATTTTCCATACCTTTACATGCAATTCAAAATGGCCAGAAATAGCACAAGCGCTCAGGCATGAACCAGGCCAATCATATTCAGATCGGCCAGACATCATTAGTCGAGTTTTCCATATGAAGCTCACTGAATATATACTGGATGTCAAAAATGGATGCACATTTGGTCCTATACGTGCAGGTGCTCATTCTATTTAATTTCTGCATGTGCTATAGGTTTATGTACAAAGCGTTTGTCGCCTCTTACATTGCTTTATTATCATGTTATGCAGTGCTTTATACAGTGGAATTCCAAAAACGGGGTCTACCACATGTCCATGTGCTTACATGGCTTCTTAGTCACACAAGAGAGCCGTCTGCTGAACTCATAGATAGTTTCATATCTGCGAAATGCAGTTCATTCTTGACCGCTTGGCTATTCTCTTGTTGAAGAATTCATGATGCATGGTCCATGTGGAGAATTTAATAGGCGTTGTCCATGTATGAAAGATGGTGTCTGCTCAACGCTACCCAAAATCATTCAATGAACATACTACCATTGATGATTCTGGTTTTCCGGCCTATCGCCGCAGAAATGATGGTCGATTTATATTGAAAAATGGAATCAGATTGGATAATCGCTCGGTTGTACCACATAATATAGCGCTTCTTAAAAAATATCAGGCACACATCAATGTTGAGTGGTGCAATAAAACCAATCTTGTTAAGTATTTGTTTAAATACATCACTAAAGGTCAAGACCGTGCAAGAGTTTCTTTCCACCAATCACATTCAGCACATTCACAACTATCTGATTCTACTAGCAATTGCGGTATTGATGAAATTGCCGATTATATCAAATCACCGGGTATTATATTTTGCATACCATAATATGTTTGCCGTTCTGTACATAACTCTTTTCTCCATGTCATAATGCGCTCCTATTCATACTATACTCATCCTTTTCCTGCGAGATATCTATCTTCTTGTGAAAGCAATTTGGCGTCTGTTCAGCTTTTGAATCAAGACGGCCGAATACCACGGTATTGGCGACTTTACTGTTCACATGCCTGGTATGAATAGAGTTATATATTCACAATTTGCACCTTTACAAGATATCATCATGATCCAAACGCATATAAAAGCGCATTGACTAATGGTTTTACGCTAATCATGATTACATTGAGGCAAGCACTGCACATATTATCAGTTCCTTCTAAGTGGTCTTGGAACAGTGCAAACAAAAAATGGACAAAAGAAAGCAGCGTAGTCAAAAATTGGCCGTAGTATTTATAATGTCCATCCCAAATGCTTGAATGGTATTCTGTTGAGGATGTTCTAATGGTTGTTTGAGCGCACAAAGCTTTGAGGACATGCGCAGCTACCAAGGTGTATGCTATCCAACCTTTAAAGATGCATGTAGAGCTCGTGGATTGGTTGGCGATGACACAGAATGGTTCTTGCTCTTCGATGAGGCAACTCTTTGGGCAACTTCACAGCAGTTAAGAAACCTCTTCATGATAACTGTTTCATTTTGTGGTGTGGCTAATCCGCAGCATTTGTTCGATAAATATTGGCGTTTCTTAGCTGATGATATCGCTTATAGAATCCGGCAGTCACTCAGGAATCGTTCATACACCATACCAGATAGTTACTTACAGTCACAGCTTGTTAATGAACTATCTGCTTCCTTTTCGAAAAATGGATTGAACTTTGGTGCTTATAACATAGTTATTGACTCTTCTTACAGCAACCATGGTCCAATAAATAGACTATTAGCAGAAGAATTAGCTTATGACACTTCTATTTTGCTATTTCAATCTGCTTCAGATTATAATCGTTTAAATGCAGAGCAGAAAATAGCATTTGATCAAATTATGGCAGCTGTTACAATGCGCCGAGCTGCTGTATTTTTTGTGACTGGTCATGGTGGCACTGGAAAAACATTTCTTTGGAATACTATTATAAGCACACTAAGAGCCCAGGCAAAAATTGTGATTGCAGTTGCATCCTCTGGAGTCGCTGCACTTTTACTTCCAGCTGGCCGAACAGCTCATTCACGATTCAAAATACCTTTCCGCATTAATGAGAAAAGCTTATGCAACATCCCCCGTGGTGGTATGCTAGCTGAGTTGCTTCAGAAAACGTCTTTAATTCTCTGGGATGAAGCTCCTATGACACACCGCCATTGTTTTGAAGCTCTAGATAGAACACTTAAAGATATCATGTCTATTGAAGATTCAGTATTCATGAATGTGCCTTTTGGTGGAAAAACTGTGGTTCTCGGAGGAGATTTCCGTCAGATTCTCCCTGTTATTGAAAATGGCACTAAAACAGATATTATAAATGCCTCCCTTATCAAGTCACCTCTCTGGAAGCACATTCAGATCATAAGATTGGTGACCAACATGAGACTGCACAGAAACAATCTTCCAGTTGCTCAGCGTGACATCCTATCTTTATTTGCCCAATGGATACTTGATATAGGAGATGGTCGAATTCCGTCCACCAAAAACATAACTGAACCAAATGCATCTTGGATAGCTATTCCTAATGATCTTTTGCTTATGCCAGCTGCTGATAACATTGCTGCTGTGATTGATGCTGTCTATGATACATTTGGTGCAAACTATGATGATGCTCATTATTTAGCACAGCGCGCAATAATCTGCCCAACGAATGCTGTTGCTGATATGCTCAATGCAACCGTTTTTGACAGAGTTCCTTCAGATTGCAAACAATATCTCAGCTCAGATTCTATAGCACAAACTGGTGTGCACATCGCTGATGCTGATCTGCTATACCCGCCTGAATTTTTAAATTCCATTACAATTAATAATTTCCCACACCATAGCATCTACTTAAAGGTGGGTGTTCCAGTTATGTTGTTACGGAACATAGACCAATCCACAGGCCTTTGTAATGGTACACGTCTGATCGTCACGAGGCTCGGTGATCGCGTACTTGAAGGTCAAATCATTACTGGAACAAATATAGGTCAGTCAGTCTGCATTCCTAGAATTGTTTTAAATGCAACAAGCTATCAGTGGCCTTTCACTTTACAGCGGCGCCAATTCCCAATCAGATTATCCTACGCTATGATTATTAATAAAAGCCAAGGGCAGACTTTAAACAAGATTGGAATATATCTACCAAAGCCAGTCTTCTCACATGGTCAGTTGTACGTTGCTGTGTCACGTGTCACATCACGTGCCGGATTAAAAATACTAATTGAAGATGAAAATGGAACTCCCTGCACCCAAACAAAGAATATTGTTTATCAAGAAGTGCTTGCGGCTCTATGATGCTCCCTGATGCTACAGCCATAATTGCTTACGGTTCGACCTTACTCCTTTACATTCTTATTTTACATTCCTTTACTCCATTATACTATTTTCTTATGCATATTGCTTTTACCATCTTTCGCTTCTGCTTCCAAATATCATAATTTTATTCATCCTAATCTGTTTCCCTATATTTATATGTGTTGTCACATGTCGCATACCTCTTGCTTTCTATTAGGCTTCTACTTATATTCTATTACATTTATGCCTTACATTCTTGTTCAAGCTAACTTACCATCATTGTCTGCCATCTGCTTTAAAAAAACGCACACCCTACCCTATTCTCTTCTCTTCCAGCCTATTTGCCGATACCTTACATCAATCAAATCCTTCTTTTCTGCATACATACTCCTCATACCACAGCTACTATCTTTGTCTCTTTTTGTACATTTTCCCGCCCATGCCATTCGTCGAGTTCCTTTCATATTTCTTATTGCTTAATTTCAGAAAGACCTCCTCTGCTAATTTCACACTCACTTTTTGTTCCTTCTTGCCTTTGACACGTTTTGCTCGTTTCAGCTAACACTATGCAGCTATTCTGCCATTATAATTAGTGCTTTAGCTCCAAACTCAAAGAACGACTTGCTTACCAAACTACAACACCGCTAATTGTTACCTACAGAATAATATTGTGCTACACACTATACTATTTTACTCGCTATTCTACCAACTCTCGCCATAACATGATTCCACATTTTCTTATTTCAATAGTCAGCCCTTTACATTTTAGTAACTACACTCTATTCAAGTACACTTCTTTACATTACCTTAACTTCATACACTTTGTGATTTCCTATTTGAATACACCAATGACCTTTTGTTTTATATCCTATCGATTGCCTTCTTTCCAGCACCACGTCAATATACAATCACACCAAACAAGCAATCATCATTACTTTATCAGCGACTAACCCCCAACAGAAAAACAGAATCCCTATACAAACAGCAAAGCGAATAGCCCACTTGCATACACTCTATGCTCCTTTTTCCGCTTTTATAACGTGTGACCGCTTAGCACTAACAGCCACCGTCAGATATGTTTTCACATCTATGCTATCATTACCACACATTTGCATGTATTCTTCATTACGTTACTCCTCTTCAGTAAAACTAAATGTGCCATTTTATCAGTCAGAAATTCATCATTGCAAGCATATAAAACTTTATTACATTATACCGTTGTGCCCTGTACACATCCTGAAACTAGCCTATATAAATAATCAGTACCTTTCCTCTACTAATTATATGTCATTTTGTGCTCCTGCATGTGCTAATTTATTGTCTTCTGAGTGCGACCAATGACTATTATCTCTTAACGTTTATGTGCTATGCAACTCCCTGTTCCCCTTGCAAAACCGTATTCGCTGTTCTGCTATTCATTGTGTTTCTGCACTCGGAACCCAAATAGAACATTTACAAGATCATACACAATAGTTCATATTGGATATTATTTACTTAATTGCATGATGCAACGCCTCCTCTTTACGATCCAATTATATTTAGATTAAAAGCAATGCATTATTTTTACCTACATGCTTCCCGTAAAAAATCATTCCTTCGGTATTTAGGCTGACCGCTCAGAGTTAATCTCCTTATGACCTTATTACAGTTTATACCAAACCATAATTTGTTCAGCACTAAATATATTGCGTTAGAATAAACATTGCATCTACTGCATATAAACATCCTATATAATTAAGCAATCACTATCTCTTCTTCTTATATATTTGCGACTCTTGTTATCCATACTCTTGCTTTACCTATAACTTGTCTTAATATGCTTTCTATATCTTTTCTTATATCAACCATAGCTTCCTTATTTTGATTGCACATGTATCTTATCTTAGTATACCACTATAAGCGTTCTTGACTTATTTACAGCTCTAACAACAAACGATTTGCAATTTGTTTCTCAACATCATTAATGTGCACCCGCAGAACCATTCTGTTACCAATAAAATCCATAACGCTCCTATCAATATGTTTCGCTTCACTCTATATCCTGCTCTTTTGCATTGATTTTAAGCGCACATATTTAGAAACATTATGCTACCTTCTTGTGTTTCAATTTATGCAAAGTATTAGCCTTCGATCATAATTCCCTCTAACAATACATTGTTATCTTTCGCAGTTCTGCGCTATCCGCTTATCTCCAGGTTCCTCTATACTACACAACCGCTTCAGCACCACAAAGAAACGATCGATGCTAGCCTTTTCTCTCCACCCGCTACCTGTTAACAAACTTGCTTTCGTATCAGTAAAATCACTTAGTAGATCATAGCGTTCAGATAATATGGTGTAGATAACATATTGCCTCCGCAGCTATGTTTCCCCTTCATCATGTACTATTACCTTTCTGTACAAATAATATATTCGTTTTCTCTTTCAGCACTCTCCAGTTCCAGCAACAACAGCCCATACCCAAAACTAATTCCGTTGCTGTTATCTAATTCTCCAACTGTTGAAAAATAACGACATACAAATTCTACGATCGGGAACACGAGAATATGCCCGCGATACATCTTAACTCCAGTTAACATATAATAGTGTCCGGCGTGCTCCATTTCCGGCCCAATTTTCTTGATTTGCCTCTTCTCGTTTTTCCCTTCTTTCTCCACAGCGCAGTACCTTCCCTCGTAGGATACCTTTGCTGCCCTCCGCTTACAGCCCCACCACCCAGCTAATCGACGCCCTTTACTCGTTCCTGTTTACCCCTTCTACCATCTTCTTTCCGCAACGACAGCTTTTACTGTCATGCCTACCTCCATTCAACTCACCTGACCATATTTCCCCATCGCGAATACCCACACCTTTCCTTCGTACTCAATAACCCTCGCTCCCACCTTCTTCTACCTCTATTCTTCCAGATCAATCCCTTTTTCTCCACCGCCCCCACACTCGCTCATACTAAGCAGTGTGATTCATAACGCTCCTCGCACTTCGATTCACAGCGCCTAAACACCGTCCACCCCCAGATCGCCGCCTACAGGTGCAACCTCTTTACTCCTTTTTGCCTTTTTGCAATCATTCGTTCCCCTATCCGATTATTCTCTACCAAAAATGTGTTCCCGATCGCTGTTCACACCGTTGCCCCTCACAAATGCAGCTCACTTTTATAAATCATTACCGTTCTATTACATCCGTATTTTTACCACATCCCTTCAATTATTTATCTACCTTACATTGCTTTACCAACTTAGCTTATCGATTTCGAAAACCGCTTTACTTTTCCCAATATATTATCGATATTTCCCATTTTATTTCTCTCCATAACATAGAGCTCAAACTATCATTCTGACACATTTAATCCATTCTGACAAAGACATAATTAACCACTTTTTATAACCATGACTCATTGATGTCGTGATTATTTGCTCAAAAATTTAAATCAGAGTTCTCACAAATGGAAGATCCTTGTGCGCCTACCACGAGTTTGGGAATTTGCGAACCCGCAAAACTCAACACAAATCTATCAACTACAATTCGTCATGCTTCGAGCAGGTTCTCTGAACCAACCCATTGTACTTATGTTTATAATTACAATATAAAGCGCTTCTATATTGTTTCATTTTCCATTTTAGTATATCACACAAAAACACAGTTCGTATATTGCTAACACTTTACATACACAGACCTCCGTATAGGAGACGTAATGCAAGGCTTAGTTCCTCGATAGCTCGATAAATTCACCCCATATTAGAAGAAGGAGCAGCTTATGTAAATTGAGTATTTTGAAATCATCGAATCCAAAGACTATCGGACGGTTAGCACACCCTTGCAAGATTTTCTAAGTACTAAAATCACGAAAATTCTACGAGAACTTAGATGATTTCACTGTCTCGCTATACTGATACACTACCACTATCGGCCTTGAGAACACGCATTGGCAAAACTATACGCTATCGAGGTTACCACCTTCCTACATCTTAGTACTTATTCTTATTTCCAATTACTATTCTTACTCCTTACTCATCATTATCATTTGTTTTCAATTGTTCTCCTCTTAGATATCTTGTCGTGTTGCTAACATTGTTTCCCTTACCGACACTACTACAAAATACGGAGCAACCGTCAGCGCACTCCATCAACATAATGAGATAACAAGTTACGTTACTTCCCTTTCATTTTGTTGTGCTATATTTTACCTAACCAACAAACATTTCTACAATTGATACTTTACCGCTCGGTATTACTGTTTGCCCATGCACTCGCTCCTTTTCCAAAGTGAAACAGGAATCATTTTACCTTATGGGGCGTCACGCCACGACTCTTTAAAGCCGATGCTTTGCCAAGACCTTTCCCAGAACACACCGATTATCGTTCTCTTCGTCGGAATGTCAGTTAGTACATATGCAGGTTTATTACAACCATTCCTTCACAAAATAAACACCACGTAGATTTAATTCGATACATACATAACATTTTTCAGCTTGCCGCTATATATCATAACACTAACTTTCCACAAATATATTTAGGCCAACTTGCATTACAAAGCACTTCAGCATCCAAATGGTATATCAACATTCCGATACCTGAAATCCAATCCTTACGTGCTGCGTATGCTTCCTATACCACTTTTTAATATACTGCATTTGCTCTTATACTTTTCATAGTACTTCCTCACACAACTATACAGCTATCCTCTGTTCTAACTGCTTCCTCAATACACAGTTCTCAAAATCAGCCTCACCAAATCAAATGGGAAGAAAATACCCGTCTTCAGACTGATCCAAGCGACGCAACAGTCCGACAGCTTATACAATTAATACCAAATGAATCGCTGGTACACCAATAAAATACCTTTTCCCTCATATTTATACCATTCTAAACTGCTATTATTATACATTGCATCCGCTTTCCTACAAGCAGAATCAACTATTCAAGGTCACCATTCTGATTCAAGGTGTAGCACCACAACAACCGTGGTGGTATATATCGTGCTCATCGTGCTGGAAGAAAACTTATCCAAATGGTGATGCATACAGCTGTCGCAGATGTGGTACGACAACAGCTGAGCCAAGGTGCAGCTCGTCCTGTCTCTTATTACTCACTACATACTCAGCTTTATATCACCAAGCCATAATTTCGTCTCCGTTCTAAAACTCGATGTACTTCAAAATTAATGAAACAGATATAGAATTAATATGATTGGAGCTGATCCCCCCAGCCAAGAAGACAACAATCCTCCTTCTACCGAATTTATGTTCTTAGGTGATACAGCACAGAATCTAATTGGAAGACCCCCGATGGTATTAGTTGCAGCATCACAAGAGCAACCTGATTACATTCCACCAGAAATCAAGGGTCTTATCGGATCACGCCTCGATGTCATCGTCACCATGTCAGAAGGATCACTACAAAGCGACATACCAACATTTCGTGTGCGAACAATCGTATCGACAGTCCAACCTCCTCTGCCTCTCCTTACAGCAAGCACGACCGCGACATTACTATCGAAGAGCTTCCGGACAAAACGGCTCGCCAAAATATTCAGCCTGAAGCATCCGACCCGTCAGCTCTTGCATCGTCTTCTACCCCAACCGCAGCATCCCCCATTCAATTTCTCAAGGTTTGAAAACCAGCAAGCTTTTCCAGTTACCGCTTTACTATTTCCTCTTCACAGCAAACTTGAACCCGTTCTCAGGAAACACCACGCGAAGACATCATACCGTCGACTCATCCGCCTCTGTCACTCTCACCTGAAAAACCCGATGAAAGGTAAAAATATTGCACTTCCTTTTGCATATCACGCATCATCACGACAGCACATTTAAACAGCCTGCATCTTACTATTCCTAAATCCTCATCTACCTAATCATTCTCTATTCTTATAGCACAACGCAGCTCGCCAAAAGAATCAGAACAGCGAGGCAGCTATTCCCAGACGACCACCGCTCTTGCCCATCCGAGGTGCACAATAGCATACCTACAAACCCATCACTATAATCCTTTATACAAACGCTCGTTTCATGACCTCATATCTTGGCTTACTATACCGATCTTTTTTCCTGCAGTGATTCCCTATCGTCTTGCCTTACTTGCCTAGAAGGATGCTCATCTTGACCTCCGATGCTATCTGCACACTCTGATTAACAAAAAAAACTAAAACAACGACTCCCCTGTGGCATCGCGCAGACTGTTCTGCTCCACGCTATGCCTTCATTCCCACTAAACCATATCAAAACTACTGATCATCTCCTGCGCATATTTTGTCTGTAATTTTCAGCCCCTCCTATGGCATGCTCCAAATCTATGCTCCCACGATATCAGCGTTCCGCTTTATACTAAATGCAGAACTGCCAATCAGTATCACGCATATCCTTTCCTATAATTTATACTGTCTGATACATGCTTACCATCTTATAAACATTAAGCGTCACCTTATTCACTCTTTTTCCATCCACACCCCTACAGGCCTAAATCCGTACTGTCATTCTCCTCTATCCTACTGCAGACTAATCCGCAGTCCCTCTTCGAAAAACTCGCTGCTATCTATATGCTTCAGCGACAATTCTTTATGCTAACGCTTGTTTACACCAGTTATGCTCAACCAGAAAAACAAACCATAACTTATTTCCTTTCTCATTATTCCATCGCATTGCCTAGCAAAGTCGTCGTTGGACAGCTATACACAAAGCCATTTCATAACAAACAAATTAGTTTCTTAGCTGCTTCCTCCCCTTGCTAACTTTATTTCTATCCCTACGCGGCGTACGCCGCGTAACCGTTCCTAGTACTACAAAAGTAGGCGTAGATTTTTCAGAGAGCAGACATCGTGCCATGCGTTACGGACCATCGGTCTGCTTCACCACCACGAGTCCACGACTACTGTATGCAGCAGCAGCATGCATGATTAGGTGGTTGAACAGTGCAGAGTTGGAAACATGAGCTAATAGACACCATGAGAACAATACCAAACTTGTCCTATTTGCTAATGTTGAGACATCACAGCATCCCCCTAATCTCCCTACTTTATTACGTACGCATCCATTTGTCTGATACAGATGTGATGCAAGTTGCAACAGGAATTTTTTTTATAAATATTCATTTTTTATTCGTGTATTACAAAAATATACATGTATTTTATTTTTTTGCAGAAATAACCTTCACTCGCGCCACGGTGGCACGAAAAGAGGCGGTCGCGCTATGTCAATGCGACGGTGAGAGGCACTCGCGCCATGCTGGCGCGACAAGCACATGTCAGCGCACAGGCGCCACGTCAGGGGAGCAGTCGCTCCACGCTGGCGCGACAGAGGAGTTTTTTTTTTTACTTTTCCTCAATCGCTCCATGGTGTAGCGATCATGCCACTTTTGCAATTTTTTATTTTTTTCCTCACCTCAAATCGCTACACTATGCAGCGATTCCACACTTGATTTTTTTTTCAATTTTGTTTCCATTCAATTCGATTTTTTAATCAAATAATTTATATCTTTTGCTAGAAAGCTCTAAATCGAACGAAATAAATTTCTAAATTTATATTAAACTATAAGGATTCAGATTATACAATAAAAACTACTATGTTCTATGTAGATTTAAATTGTTTAAATCGACTTTAATTAAAGAGCATTTTATGTATTATGAAGAAACTATACAAACTATGGCTCCAAAAATCATAAAATAAATATCAAAATCCTTACAACTTAATACAAATTTAGAAATTTATTTCTTGGGCTTAACTTTTCATAACATGAGTTGTTGTCGACTATAATACTTACGGTTATTGCGTTAGCAGAATTTTCATGCAAAGAACTGTCTAAATTAAATATATTTTTTTCAAAATATGGTACTACATATATCAATGAGTAAATGTGGTCCATTCTTCCTAAAATTTACATTTCGACGTGATATTTTACGAGCTATCGAAAAGACTTAAGCGTTTCTAAAATTTACACGATAATGTCTCGCTTTCTTTCTACTCAACTAAGTTCATTCCTAAATGTTTTTCCAAAAACGGGACATCTAATACCCTAGGAACAAGTGATATTTATTTCGTGATTTTTGGAGGCATGGTTTCTATATTTTCTTCATAACACATTAAATAGCTTTTAAGTAAACTTCATTCAAACAGTTTATTTGTGCATGGAACATAATAGTTTTTATTATATAATTTGAATCCTTATAGATTAATACAAATTTAGAAATTTATTTCGTTTCATTTGGAGCTTTGTACGAAAAGTTAAAAAAAGATTAGGCCACATTCGGAAAAGGAAATAAAAAAATGATTATAGCTGCAAATGCCAAATTTTTTATTGTATAATCTAAATCTTCATAACTTAACTCAAATTTAAAATTTTATTTTATTTTATTTAAATATTCCGAATAAAAGATATAAATGAATGAATTTAAATTCTACAAAATAAAAAAACCTCCTCACCCCCTCCACGTCACCCCCACCCCGCTCCCCCTCCCTCCCCGTCACCCCACTCCCCTGCTAGCTCTCCTCCCTGCTCCAGTCGCGCCAGCGTGGCGCGATTGAACCTTCTCGCTCCACGCTGGCGCGATTGACGGTTATTTCTGCAAAAAAAATAAAATACGTGTATATTGTTGTAATACATAAATAAAAAATGATTATTTATAAAAAAATTCGTTGCAACAGCCTCTGAACAAAACACCACTTTTGCATCGTACCAGGGGTTAGATACCCTGGCAGAACTATAAATCGGTCACAACTCGATGGGTCAGACATACTAAATACGGGATTTTTTTAAAAATAATATTATTTTAATTAAAAATTACAGAAATAATACACCGGTTAAAAAAATAACAAAAATACCCCTCTGTAATCATTTAAAATGGCGACAAAGGGCGAAAACCGAATGGTCACCTCTGTTGCAATTTCAAATAGCGACAGAGAGGAGTACTACTCGCGGCGCTCTGACCAGAAAGCCATTTCTCACCGAGCGAGCAGAAAAGAAAGAAAGAAGAAAGAAAGAAGAGGGAGAAAGAGAGAGGGGAAAGAGGAGGAGGGGAAGAAGAGGAGGAGGAGGGAGGGAGGAAGAGGGGAATAAAAAGAAGAGGGAGAGGAGGAGGAGGAGGGGAGGAGGATGAAAAGTGTCATGGTTTTGCAGATAAATTTTTTTTGTTTATTTGAATTAAAATTTAAAAATATGATTTAGTGAGTAGATTAATTATATTGTAAGTAATTAGTTATGTATAGTAGCACTTATTATTTAGATAGATGACTTATAGTTGTGTATAATAGCAACATTTTTTTAGATATACGATTTAGCGATCAGATTAATTAGGTTTGTAAGTAGTTAGCTGTGTAGAATAGCAATACTTTTTAGATACACGATTTAGCGACTACTAGGTTTGTAAGTAGCTAGATGTGTAGAATACGATATTTTTTTAGATATACAATTTAGCGATCAGATTAATTAGGTTTTTAGTAATTAGCTATGTAGAATAGCAATACTTTTTTAGATACACGATTTAGCAACCGGATTAATTAGCTGTGTAGAGTAGCAATAGTTTTTTTTTACATAGATGACATGGGGACCAGATTAATTAGGTTTGTAAATAATTAGCTATGTAGAATAGCAATAATTTTTTTAGATACACTATTTAGCGATCAGATTAATTAAGTTTGTAAGTAGTTAGATGTATAGAATAGTAATACTTTTTTAGAACACGATTTAGCGACCAGATTAATTAGTTTTGTAAGTAGTTAGCTGTGTAGTGTAGCGATACTTTTTAGATACACGATTTAGCAATCAGATTAATTAGCTATGTAGAGTAGCAATATGTTTTGTACATACATGACTTGGCGACCAGATTAATTAGATTTGTAATTAATTAGCTGCATAGAGTAGCAATAGCTACGGACATATAAAACTATGAGAAGTATGCATAATAGTGTGTAGTTCAAAAGATAAATTTATGTATGCCCGCAGCAGTTGTTTCAAGTAGTGTAGTGCGTCATTGTGGTACAAAGGTAGAGCAGTATTAAGAATTTTGTGAAATGCTTGAAAGGTATGGATGAACGAGTGCAATTTAAAATGCACTACAGAGAAGGGGTTCCGCACATGGTGCACAACGGGTGGAACTAAGTCATTTTCCAAGTACCATGGCTAATCTGTCACGTGGAGGGGAGCGTTCATGGAGCACGGTTACAAGATGGTTATGCCAAATTTTCTCGTTGGACCATGAATTGTATGACCTGAAGCTGCACCGAGTAGGGTACTATTGGAGATGGGATTGCACATACTAGGAGTTAGTGGAACTGAAGGGGCCGAAGTCGTGGAGTTCGTATGTAACAATGGCGATTGAGAAAGGTTGGCCATTAGTGTTGTTGGCGCAAGCATATCAAAAATCAAATGCCGTCCAAACGACACAAGAGGATGTTTTTGGTAATAAACCAGAGGAAGTTGGGGAGAGCAGCCAAGTTAGAGAATGTTTAGTGAGGCAGGACGTTAGTTTGGGTCAGGAGGCAGTGCAAGGCGAGAAAGTTGATGTTCCAATAAACAGGGATGCATGAATCAATGAGTGTGGCAGACGAGGGAGAACATATTGAATCATTGGTGCAATCGATGGACGCAGAGAGCCATGACTACGAGGCTTTAAGTAATGACACTCCTCGATCGGTTCACGGGCGTGCTACCCGAGGAGGCAGGGTACACACCTTTCACTTCTACACACGGTCCGACACAGAAGTGGCTAGTGCAGTTCTATATAAGTGCGGTTTAATTTATCTCATTTTCTATTTTATTTTCCCCTGTATGAGCGTCAAGAACAAGAAAAGAAGCTGAAGGAGCAAGCCGAGGCGGCTCGTTTCTAGGAGCCGAAGTTCCCTAATTTCCACTACTCCCTGCCTTTATTCCGTTGCTCCTAATATTAAACGTCATTTCTACGAATTTTTCCTTATTCATGTGTGTATACCTTGTTATTTTCCACTTAACAAACCCCCCTCCCGAATTTCTGTCAAATTTTATTAACGCGTATATGATTTCTGTTTTTTTTTAAAACCTAGACCATGCTGCTCTTTTTTCGGTATACTTATTTTTTGATTTTTTTTATTTTAACAAAATTTATATATGCTTACTTTTTCTTTCTTTCCTCTCTTTCTCTCTCCCCCCTCTTTTTTTTTCTGCCAATGCTTTCTATCGCCATTTGGAATAGCGATAGAGTGTTGTCGCAACTCTATCGCCATCTCAAATGGTGAAATGGTGATAGAAGCCTTGCCGTTGCGCATCAGGCCTCTGTCGCCATTTGAAATGGCTACATAGGAGTATTTTGTAATTTTTTTAACCGGCATATTATATTTGTAATTTTTTTATTAAAATAATATTATTAAAAAAATTCTCCATAACGGACCTGTCTGAATTGGCAATACAATCATTTAATTGGAGAAAAAGAAAGAACAGTTCCTTTCTTCTGGTCCTAAATAAAAGAATACGACATCTAGTAGATGATACTACTGTACTGATAGACAAAGGTTAGGAGATCCTGTCCTGTCCAGAGAGAAGAGATCAATCATATAAGAGCCCAAGAAAAAGACATGGAACTAACTCGGGTTGTCACATTCACCTCACTCCCCAATTCTGCAGCAAGTGAAGTGCTCGCACTCCCAATCCAACAGCTGAAAAGGACGGTGTTGTTGAGCATGTGGGCTTTCTATCTTATCATGGCCAAGCCGGAAGCTCGGCGTCACATCCGATAGGATTAGGAAGTAGTAGTACACATGTGTTCACATGTGATTGTCATCTTAGCCAAGGAGATGGGATGATCCAAGACAATCAATCCAGCTCGCCATCTGCGTCACAAGCCGGTTGAAAAGCAAGGCAGCATGTCGTCAATGATTGTGCCGGTTGAAGTGTTGGTGCCACTGATGGAAGCTTACGCACCTGCGAGATGCGATCTTCACGCTTCCACATTGGTAGACTCACCATCCACTTCTGATTGATAATCCCAGCAAACAAAGCATGCAGTGATCTTCAAGTTACACACTTCACAGTCGGAGGACGGATGAATGGGAAAGCAGAGAAGTTGACGAAACAGGGTAGGATCAGTTAAGCCCCTTGTTTTTTTTCTCGTGTAGAGAAGCCCAGGAGGCCGCAGCCCACGGATGAGCAACGAAGCCCGGAGGTGCACGCTTTGATCTTCACAGCCGCTACTAGGTGGAACATGCTTTGATTCTGAACTAAAGACACATACATTCATACAATTGCATTCTTACTTGCATGGTATGGCACTTGCACACATGTATTTCATGAGTTTGTTGTCAATCAAGGCTAATCATCTTCAACAGTCATCAGAATTTCATTCTCCAAGTGTGTGGATGAACTTGAGAGTTGAAAAAGCTAATTTAACAGTTCTTTTCGGAAGCGCCAGCTGCGCGCATTCTTCGTAAAGATCTTCCGGGTGTCCTAGGCGCATGACAAAGGTCTTACAAGGGAACTAGTGTTTGTCAAGTGTGTCCTTACACATACAACTATGCAGGAGCTTAGCTAGTGCTGTTTTTCCTGTTCCAAGATAGGCAATTGGCATCACCATGTGGCCTGCAAATTCATCAAGCGAAGAGAATAAAAATCTAACTGATCAACAAACTGCAACATACGGAAATACTACAAGAACCAAAAGGAGGTTTTTGTTTATAGGTGTGTGCATGCACTGCCTGTGTACGAGCAGAGGGGTGTTACGTTGGAGTATGACAACAAAAATCAAGGGAAGCAGTATTTATCACCTTAGGAGAACTTGATCGAAAAGAAGCTTAGATAAAGTAGAAGATGATTATACAGGATTATTCAAAAGGTTCAACATATTAGTTACCTTGGATTCTTCACATGAATCAAAGCAAAGAGAATAGACAACAAGATGCTCAAGGAACCGGTGAAAAGATAAGCATATCCAAGAAAGTCATTCTTGCCACCTAGCCAGGTTGATGTTGTAAGAACTAGGCTTTTCTTTCCACCGAAACTGTAGGAATTGTAATTATTTTCTATGTGCACGGTAATAGTTTCATCAGTTTGTAGATCCTCCTCAATGACACCATAGAGCTTCCGAAATTGCGGAAGAGCAGCAGTACGCATCCACACAATAAGATCTTCCTGCCTGCTCAGCTGGCAAAAAGACACAATTGTTTAGCTAAACAGAATTAGCATTTCAGTAAAATATCTGCTAATGTCAAAATGTAGATTTAGCTATTGCATGAGCAACCTCTAAACAACGCTTAGCTAAACAGAATTAGCATTTCAGTAAAATATCTGCTAATGTCAAAATGTAGATTTAGCCATTGCATGAGCAACCTCTAAACAACACTTGATATACGGAAGTACTCACTGGAATGTCAGGGTCAAGTTTTCCTCCTCCAATTAAGGAACCATTCTGAAAGTTGAAAGGATAGACATCATTGCCAAATTTTTGCTCTTGATCACTTTTCCATGAAATACTTTTTCTATTGACCATTATTTTCATGGATCCACGGGTAAAGCCATAAGTATCATTGAACAAGCTCCAGGCAATCAATCCACAAGGAACAATGGGAAGGCCATTATTCTTTTCTATAGGACTGCATGAGCTATCTGTGTATTTCATCCCATAGCGCAGTTGCTTATCACTTCTACTTTTGATATACCTGTTCAACATCAACAAATTCCATTATTCAGCAAGAGACGGCACAGATATTCTTCTTCTAAGACACAATACATCAATACAGTGACCGGGAAATTAAATAAAGTTGTATCTTACCTGCGATGATTCTGGTAAAAGTTGTCAAGTTCATAATACACATAAATTGGCGCTCTCATATGGTATTGAACCTGCAAATATACACTGTCAGCATTTCTCTGACACAATTACAAAAAAGTGACAGAAATTGTCGTATGTTGGAAAACAAGACATAAGAGAGAGGAGGATGTCGGCCATTCGACGGGCCGGCATCCGCGACAGTATTGGAGACACGGTCATTTATATTGGTTCGAGCGCTAATGAAGGTGCCCTACTCCTGTCAGTGTGCCCCCGGGCTCGGGCATGGTTGTTACGGCGATAAGGCGAGGCGAGGCGACTGACTACCTTCACAACTTTTAAGCGATAAGGCGCGCGGCGAGGCGACGCCATACACATATCCTAGCCTAGTATATTAGCATTGGATCATACACGCCATCGGCCTCGGAGGCTGCAGTACTTCCACTTCCACTTGCCATTTTGGTTGTGCTTCACTTCTAGCAATTATACAATCATAAATATTAGTAGAAGTAGCAATATTAGCATGGAGGTGTTCTGCAGATCGCTCTGCTAATATTGCTAGCGATTAATATTAGTAGAAGAAGCAATATTACCAAGCAATATTAGCAAGCAGCAAGAAGTATACTACCAATGACAAGCAATATCATTCATTCATTCATTGACAAGCAAGCAGCAATATCATTCATTCATCCAGCACAAGCAAGAAGCCAAGAACTAGCGGACACCAAAGAATACTAACAACCATTGATTCCATTCATCCGGCCAAAGACCAGCGCTACAACTAGCAACCAAGCACAACAGAGCGAGGAGGCAACGCGAAGCGAGAGGAGGCGCGGGACTAGTTACCCGATGGAGGGCGGTCGGCGAGCAAAGGCGAGGAGGCCGCGCGACCACCGGAAGCGGAGGAGGCAGCGGCGGCGCGACCACCGAGCGGAGGGGCGGCGGAGGCGGCAGGATTAGCGGAGAGGCGGCGGAGGCGACGGATTGGCGGAGGGTGGCGGCGACCACCAGAGCGAGAGAAGCGGCAGCGACCACGGGATTTGCGGAGAGAGGCGGCGGCTGGAAGCGGCTAGGGTTTGTCAGGTCTCCGTTTTTTTATCTGCCACTTATCCCTCAGCTCCTCCTCCGCTCCTCCTACGGCGTCCGCCTTAGGGCATGTCGTCGCCTTACGACGCCACGCCACGCCACGACAAAGGCGACGCCATAAGCAGAGGCCGTAAGCGGCAGCGTGGCGATCGCCCCCGCTTTGCAGGTTGTCGCTTAAGCGACGATTAATGGACGCCATAACAAGCATGGGCTCGGGGTAGAGGGGGTACATCTTGCCTGGGACTGACCTTGATGACACACCAGTTTTTGTATGTTTTGTATTCTATTAGAATTCTTCCCTTACGAGTGAGGGTTACAATGAGCTTTTATAGTTGTTTGGCATAGTACACAAATACTATCCTACCCCTAGTAGGATGGCTTAAGCATGGGCATCTTCATCATTCCCGGGAGGTGATAGTGGATCCCACATCATCATTCCCTAGGGGTAGCCATTTGACCCCGAAGATCCATAGAGGGTCCCATGGCTCAGGCCCTCCTTCGGGGTCCGACCTCGCGGGGACCACGGGACTTGACGGCCCCACTCGTCTGTCGATGCCCAAGCGAGACGATGGTGCCTCTATGTTTCAAGGAGCGCTTACAGAGGTGCCCTTACGAACCGGGAGTGGAGCCTCATGCCCTATGGATGAGAACGAGGCAAATTGCCCTAAAGTCCTGGGCACCGCTCCGCACACCCTCTCTAGAGGGCCTTAGAAGGGTGCCCACGAGACAAGTCACAGGTAGGGGTGAAAATGGGTCGGGTATTACCCGACCCGTATCCGATCCGACGAATATTTTACCCGAAAATTCGGATACGGATACGGGTATTTTTTTTATCGGGTCGGATACGGGTAATTACCCTGCACTTTTTCTGGATCTGAGTCGGATCACGGGGCGGATACCCGGTAAATACCGGATATTCGGGTCGGATCTGAATGCCGGATAATATTAAAAATCGGTGCAGGTTAGACCCCAGCGAAGCGGCCAGGCCAACGCCTCTGCGAGTGCTGCGGCTGCGAGGCTGCGACTGCGTCTCTGCCGGCCGAGTGCGGTGGTAAATCTTGCTGTGGCTGTGTCGCTCCGGCGTCTCTGCGTCTCTGCCCGGCCCAGTGGACTGTCCCATCTGCTATTAAATCTTTGCATTTGTGAGCAGATGGTAAGAAAAAGTAGCTCGGGTATCATGTGAGATGTCTTATAAATGCAACATTATGTAGCTATTATCCGGGAAGCTTTATATCTTTTCGTGGTCCCAATGGTAAAAGCTGATATATGCACTTATTTCTTACTTTCCTCGTGTTTTGTTATAGCAAGCAACAAAATACTGTAAACTAACCAACTTGATGCTATGTTATATGATTTATGCTCTTTGACGCGTTAGTTCAACCGTATGTTTTGTATTGTTTGTGTCGGTATACGCTTTGGTTGGATTATTTTTATCACAAATTTTAATGCTACACAATTCACATACTATCCGACTAATTACCCGATATCCGTATTATGCCCGTCCGAATACTATCCGGTACCCGTTTTCTACCCGTTTATAGATACCCGTTACCCGTATCCGTATCCGTATCCGATTTTTAACTATCCGTATCCGAGTAAAAATAATTAGGGTAGGATACGGGATGACCTACTATCCGACCGTATCCGATCCGTTTTCACCCCTAGTCACAGGGTACCTTGAGGTGTGCCTACGATACTAAGTCATGGGGCCCCTTGGAGGGTTGCCCATGAGATGAAGTCGTGGGGCACCTTAGAGGTGTTCCTATGAGACTAAGTCACAGGCACCTTGGAGGTGTGCCCACAAGACCAAGTCGTGAGGCACCTTGGAGGGGCGCCCACAAGACCAAGTTGTGGGGCATCTTGGAGGGGTGCCCACGAGACGAAGTCGTGCCCATAAGACTTAAGTCATGCGTACCTTGGGAGGAGTGCTCACGAGACCAAGTCATAGGCACTTCGGAGACATGCTCCAAAGAGGCATCTTGGAGGGGTGCCCACGACACTAAGTCGTGAGGCTCCTTGGAGGTGTGCCCATGAGTATGTCGTGGGGGTGCTTCAGGGAGGCATCTTGGAGGGGTGCCCACAAGGCTAAGTCACGCGACACCTTGAGGTGTGCCTAAGAAGCTAAGTCATAGGGCACCTTAGAGGGATGCCCACGAGACGAAATCATGGGCACTTTGGATGGGCTCCAGAGAGGCACCATTTTTTTTTTGTGCCTAAAGCCCTCAAAAGGTAAACTCCTTGCACGCCCCTGAGGGGGTAAGGGAAGGGTTCTTCCTTGGTTATCTCATGGGTGCGTAGGCATGTGGCCTGGTCGGGGGCACGCATCGTGCTGCACAATAGCTTCCCCTTGCAAAGGCCATAGCCGTACACAACATGAACATGATAAGGACAAATGCCTAAGCCCCCACGAGGGGCATGTTGCGGCCTACACGAAATATGTGGGCAGGGGAGCCCTTTTACCCCGTAGGTGGAGGTTTTCCTTGGGAGATCGGGAGCACGCGAGAGTGATTAACCCTTGCCAAGCAACAGAGCAAGGCAAGGGGTGACCCAGAGGTCGTTCGGCGTGAGGCCTGGAGTCTAAGGGGGACAAATCCTTAGCACATCCATCAACTTCCTCGAGACCCAAGATGTCGTTCGTGTCATGGGTCTAGGAGGACACAAACTGCCCAAGTGGAGGTGATTGACGCCTAGGCCACCCAGAACTTTGATTGGGAAGGCTGCAGAGGTCTGCGCCCTAGACACCACCGGGTTGAAGTCTTTTACAAGACTAATGTTTCTTCCCTTGCGGGCATACAAAAGCCCGGGCTGTCTCGGAGGTTGAGTCTCAGAGGCGGCCGAAATAATGTACGAGGCATCCAGTAAGGGTGCGTTTGGATCAAGGGCAAAGAGCGGATGGGATGGGGCCATCCAGTCTGATAGGGATGAAGTCATCGAAGTTCATGTTTGGTTGGAGAGATGAGAGATGGATGGGATGAGCCAATTTTTTGTTTGGTTGGAGGGAATGAGGGATAAAGTTGGATGGGATGAGAATTGGATGGTGGATAGGGTGGGAATTCAAATTTGGTTGGTGGGATGAAGTTGGATGGGGTGAGAATTCAAACTTGGTTGATGGAACGAAAGTTGGATGGGATGAGAGTTGGATGACCTCATCCACCCATCCATCCAAGCAAACAATAGGATGGATGCAAAAAGATGGATGGGGCCATCCCATCCACCCTAGGCCCTTGAACCAAAAGCACCCTAAGTGCCCCCTATTGCTCGCATGACCAGTGGTAATGGAGGAGCCCATTCCCTCTTGGGCAGGATGGTTACAAACCTTCCCATTTAGCCAATCTTGATGGTTGAAGCGTCAAGAGCCTTTGAGGAGTCATGGGCTCATGCATGTAACATGAGTACCGGGATGCTGGTTAGTGTAAGAGCACCATGGGTCGACCCCAGTAGGTGACTCAAGGGAAACTTTTGGGTGTCCCCCTAAGGGTTCCCAGAGGACCATTGGGCAACGGCGATAAGGGATCCCCCGATGGTGAAGTCACCAAGGGTAAAACCATCACGGGGTGCCCAAGGGATCCCCTTAGTGGCGGAGGCACCGAGGACCGAGGGGTCGACCCTCACAGGGCGTTCGAGGAATCCCCTAGATCACCCCCATGAAGGTTCCAAGGGGTCTCTTAGGCAACGGAGGAGAAGAGCCCTAGGTGGCGGAGGCACCAAGGGGGTCGACCCTTGCCTAGCGCCCAAGGGATCCCATAGATGAGCTCGGTGGCCTCCTAATTAAGAGGTCGTTATCATCGCTTGAGGATGCCCTTTAGGCAAGTGGGAGGCGGCCCATCTTGGTGATGGAAGGCCTCCAAACATTCTTAAGTGAGACATGGTTGTTGACTATAGCTGGGGTCCCCATGGACCGCGCCAAATGTCGTATGTTGGAAAACAAGACATAAGAGAGAGGAGGGTGTCGGCCGTTCGATGGGCCGCCGCCTGCGAGAGTAATGGAGACACGGTCATTCATACAGGTTCGGGCGCCAATAAAGGTGTCCTATTCCTGTTGGTGTGCCCCCGGGCTCGGGGTAGAGGGGGTGCCTCCTTGCTCGGCAATGACCCCGAGAGTACACCGGTTTGTGTATGTCTTGTATTCCATTAGAGTTCTTCCCTTACAAATGATGGTTACAATGAGCTTTTATAGTTGCTCGGCCTAGTATACACAAACACTATCCTACCTCTAGTGGGTGGCTTAAGCGTGGGCATCTTCGTCATTCCCGGGAGGTGATAGTAGATCCCACGTCATGTTCCCTGAGGGTAGGCCTCTGACTTCGGGACCCGTGGGGGGTCCCAAGGCTTAGGCCCTCCTTCGGGGGCCGACCTCGCGGGGACCACGGGACTTGGCGTCCCCACTCGTCTGTCGATGCCAAGCGAGGCGAGGGTGCCTCTATGTCTCAATGGGCGCTTACAGGGGTACCCTTATGGACCGGGAGTTGAGCCCCATGCTCTATGGACGGGAACGAGGCAAATCGCCCTAAGGGCCTGGGCACCGCTACGTATACCCTCTGTAGGGGCCGACGGGGTATGATAGGACCTCCTGCGACACCCTGTGCTATAGACCCTCCTTCGAGGGCTGGCGGGGTATGACAAGATTTCTCCCAGCACATCAGTGGAGTATGAGACCTCCCTTTTGGGAGGTTGTGGGATCTCCCGCAGCACCCCATGCCATACACCCTCCTTCGAAGGCTGGCGGATACGATGGGATCTCCCCCAACAGAAACATTAGGACTATATGACCAGCAAAAACTGCAGCATGTGCGTTATGCCCTTATGTATATCAGTATGCCAAACTAAACACAGGAAATTTCACTAATACAAGTAAGGAGAAAAAAGTATTATGGACCATGGTTAGCTGACAATTAAATAAGATAAAAAAAAGTTCTGATTAGACCTCAGAACGAACTACCTTCATTTCCTTAGTACAATTCTTTGAAATTGAGCTGTCTTTGATATAAGCTTGCTTGTTTCTTCTGTAAGCGTTGGGTACACAATCAATATCATAACGGTGAACGATTTCTGCAACCTGCACACCCAGAATAGGGCGCATATTAGTATGTATTTAGCATGACAGCCAAGTGGCAGTTCAGCATCTACCAGACAGAAAGCAAATCAATTACATGGTTTGAAGCATGAAGACAAACAAGCCCAACAGGTACGAAAGTAATTCCAATAACCAAGAAAATGGTTATCACCTGAAACAGTGGAAATAATACCATATAAGTTACTAAACAATACAGAAAATCATCTGTATAAAACCTATTGTTAGGGTCAGTGCCAGCTTACACATCCTGGTGTCATTGCTAGTTTCCAAGCTGGAAGATTCTGCTGGGTGAACCTATAGAACACTGTAAAATCAACATGATCAACCTAGAAAGTGTCAGAAGGGAAGGAGCTTGTAATCTGCGAGTGTGCAAACAAGGTTCCAAATCTCATTTTGAGTGAAATTTTGGAGGTGTCCGAAATCCAAAATTTCGGCGAGATTCGGAAATTTTGGACAAAATCTGGACGAATTACAAAAACCAAATTTCAAATCCGGTTTTTTTTCAACCGGGAAATCCGAGATCTCGGTCCACATTGAACCGACCCAAAAATGGTCCAAAACACGTAAAAAAAATTTGAAATTTTTTTTGGGTGGTCTTGACACATCACTAATGTTTCCATAAAATTTTCAGATGATAATCAAGCATGATGAATTTTTTTAAAAATCTAACAGTGCCATTGTCCTGATAAAAGGGTTGACCACCAAATTTCAACCGAATGAAAAATGGTGCAAACCACATTAGAAACTCCTGAAAATTTTTGTGAATGGTCCTAACTTATTCATAATATTCTCATAAAATTTTTAGATAATGATCAAGCTTTAGGAATTTTTAAAAATTCAAATAGTGCTACTAAAGATGAACCGACAAAATTCACCTGAATGAAAAAATAATACAAATCACTTTATAAAATTTTGAAATTTTTTTGTGAATGGTCCTGATACATCCATAATATTCACATAAAATTTTCAAATGATAATCAATCTTGAAAAATTTTAAAAAATTCGGACAGTCCTAACCGACAAATTGAACCGACCAAAAAATGGTTAAAAGCATGTCAAAAATTTTTGAATTTTTTTGTGGATGATCTTGACCCTAAATCCAATCAAATCCAATGCACAAAATTGAAAATCCGGCAAAAAATCACGAAATTTCGACCGAAATCACCGAGATCTCGCCGAAAAATCCGAAATTTAATTTTTTTTTTATCCGGACGGGATTTTGAATCTCGGATGGGTCCGAGATTTCGGATTTCGGACCGAAATTTGAATCCCTGTGTGCAAAAAACATTTGTTGTCCCATTGTCTAATAATCTACTTAACAAAGCTTCTTGATAGCGCATCAACGTTGCATTTCGCTCGATTAAGATGAGGGATGCCTTATTCGCTCTGTTGATTAACCCTATCCCTATGTCATAGATGATGCTCGCAAAATCTGTTCTTCGGCGTTCTGAATGTAACATAATAAGAATATAAGATAGCATAGCAACATCTCAGATCACGTTCGAACCAATCAATAGGTAGCAACTAGAGAGAAAGTACCAGCAAAGCAAGGCAACTGCCGTAAAACGTAAGTAAATCAATAGCAGCAAGAGCAATCAATATGACAATATCTCGCCCAAAATTAATATCCGAACTCACAATCGTACAGAGCTGAAAACCCTAGCATCTGGAACGAACTCATCATGCAGAAGGAAGTACCAAACGGCCCATCAGCGACCAATACCTAAACGCGACCGAATCGAAACGAGGCCATCGCCAGAGCTTGACTCACCTCCCGATCTCGCCAGCGGGAAGGAGCGGCCTCCGTGCGCCACGGCGCCGCCGGACGCCGAGGTACTGGCCTCGTCCATCCCGCCCACGAGCTCGCCGGAGTCCGTACTTCGCAGCCCGAACCGAGTCGGCCGCGGGATCTGACGAGAGAAGGGAGGAGACGGGAGAGAAGAGAAAGTCGAAGAGAGCATGGGCCAGACCAGAGAGAAGAGATACCGAATTATATGGGCCTAAATGGGGCCTAACTTGATGTGGGTCCACATGTTAGGCCCATTTAGGACCCAAAGAGTCTGGGCTTTTGTTTAGTCCTAATACGCCTTGAAGTGACGGCGTGAGGCGGGATTAACGGTCGACGAAACCACCATTAATAACTATGGGGGACCGCCCCATTTCACTCTGCGGGTCGCGGTCGCGGAAGTTTTTCCCCATTTCACCTAGGGTAGGAGAGGGAGCGAGATACGCCAGAGAGAGAGGAGGGAGATGCGGGAGGAGGTGAGGAGCTCGTCGGGGACGGCGGCCGAGCCGCCGCTCGCCGCAGCCCGGTCGTCGTCGCCGCCGGCAACCCCGGTCGCCAGGTACGGTTGCGATCGCGCCTCGGCCCCACTTTTTTGGTGGTAGATTCCTTCAGCTGTGGTCGGCGAATAGGCTCTCGATTGTTGGATTGGTCGTGAGGTTGTTTGTTTTCCAGAAGAAGGTGTATTTATTTTGGGCGCGATTGTGCAGAGACCTAGGAAAGATTCGAAGTGGGGTTCGCGGAGAGCGTAGGGAGACAGTGAGTATAGATTTTTTTTTTTTATCAAACCTAGGGCGGAGGCGAGTTACAGCTTACTCGGTCTCGTTCACCAGCGGGGTATAGATTATTTTTAGGTTTAAGAATGTTATATTTGGTGTCTTAATGAATGAAATGTTGGAGTTATTGCTGTCTGTCTGTTTTTTTTTTTTTTTTTTTTAAAAAAAACAATTTCCCTGCTGCAAAACCGTAGGATTTGTGGCAGCCTCTGTAAAGTGGTAAAGTGGATGAACGGTTGCATTGGAATAGGATGACTCCTTGTGATTTGAGCTCATGGAGCTTGCACGGGTTTATTGCTGAATCCTGGGGACTATAGTTTTTGTGCCGTTGGATCTTCGGTGCTGCTATTTTCTGCTTGCTAGAATACTGAAAGTTTTATGGAATAATGATAGATTCGTTTAAAGGAAAAGTTAATGTCAATATGAACCTTTCGTAACCTACGATCTAGCCGCAATATATGGATTACAGTGCTTGTCACAAACTCATGATTTTTCTTTTGCTTCACAAAAGCCTCGTTTGCCTTTTCAGTTCTGCTGGTGCATCATCACCTGCTATGCAAACTAATGTAGCCAGCATAGATTGGTTGGGAAGTAGACAAGCTTCCAGGGTTGATTCATCATCACATGTTGCACCACATGCCTATCAGCCTTCTCATAGTTTTGATGCTGCCGGAACTGCTTTGGATTCTGCACCATCATGTAGACCATGGGAACGTGCAGACTTACTTCATCGACTGGCAACATTTAAGCCTTCAACTTGGATTTCTAAGCCGAAGGTCATTTTTCTCTTTTATAAGTAGTTTACCTTTGTTGTAAATAGCAACACACAACAGGTGAATGCTATGATGGTGTTAGTGTTGCATTTTTTCACTGTATTATAATTAAGTTTACGCTAAATATAATCATGGTAACCTAAATATGTATGCATGGTCAGACTTTTCCTCTATGATAGCAGTTATAATGGTAGTTGCTTACTTGGATATATTGAAATTTGATCAAGGTCGCTCTTTCTTCCGTTGCTCATTGTAAGTGGTTTTGGTGGTGTTTGTTAGATTCAAAATAAAATTTAGTTTTCATCTACGGCAATGGATTATTTAAGAACATTTTCTACTCCTGTTATCACATCTTAAGTCTAAATTAACTTTTGCAGGCTGCTAGTTCATTGGCTTGTGCTCGAAGAGGTTGGGTAAACGTTGACATGGACAAAATTGAATGTGAGTCATGTGGTGCATATCTTATATTCAGTGCATTGACATCCTGGTCCCCAGCTGAAGGTATGTTCTCAGTTGGTAAACTTTTGTGGGAACTATATTAGTTTGAGAAGTAGCTGGTGCTGTTATGTATTGGTGTACCATATCTCTTCATGCTTCACTACCTCTTAAGGGTAAACACCAATGCATACGACATTCTAGTTTAAATGATCATATCTAATCAGAAAGCTTAACCAGTTTTTTTTGGGTACTGGTAACAAGTTGTTTTTCTTCTTACTTGGAAAGGGTGGTTCTTTTGAATTTTGATGTATATCCGGCGTGAACTTATATTTAACTCACATTTTGTTTTACCGTGAATTATGCATTCATCTTTGTAGTGACTAGCAACACACCTATGCTTGATACCTTTCTGATTTGTGCATTTGCTGATGTGAATACTGTCACCATGCAATCTAATTAGATAACTTTGATTTGGTAGCAAACTATCAAACGTTTTTGCACCTTCCTGATAAAAAAAGTATTTATTGGTTACTCTTCTCACTTTACAAGTAATTAATTGTTGAGTTATTGGTTGAGGATTAACACTTGACATTGTGCTGACAAAGGAAGTGAGACGACGTTACACATTATCCACAAAAACATCTATGCCATAATTTTCACAAAGTCTGACTTATGTTGCTTATGTCTCATCATTGTGCTAGGCTAGGAAATATATTGGTCTGTCTCCCTTTGCAAACTGAATTTTGTTCAGCTGTGAAACCTTTCTTTGTATGTTCTGTATTAGTTGCAATTGCTGGAGAAGCCTTTGCCGAGCAGCTTGATGCATCACACCAGAATAGTTGTCCCTGGAGAGGCAATAGATGTGCTGACAGCTTGGTGCAGCTCCACCTCACACAATCAGCTCTTATTGGAGGTTTTAAAGATCGCTGTGATGGACTTTTGCAGTTTGTCTCTCTCCCTGTGATTGCTCCATCTGCAATTGAGAACATGAGGCTGACCAGGGGCATTCAGGTTGACCACCTGCTATCCCAATCAATCATCTTTTTATCTGGGGAGCTGGGTTACAAAGCAGATAGTACACCAGGAGTTGACGTCCAGCAAGATTTCTCTTGTATCTACTCACAAGTATGTTTCTCTATTTCTCATATACACTCGCGATGTTTTTTATTTGTGGCATTATTATTTTTCAGAGCTTTCTTTAATTAAGATGTTTCTGTTTTGCTTTCTAGGCACAGAAGCTTATAAGCCTTTGTGGATGGGAGCCTAGGTGGCTTCCAAATGTTCAAGACTGTGAAGAAAATTCAACCCACTCAGCTAAAAATGCAGCCTCAATTGAACCAGATGAACCGTTCTATCCCCATTTTGTTGAACATCAGAAAAATTCATTCTCTGCATCAGCCAAGAAAGATAAGGGCAAAGGCAAAAGGCCACTCAAAGATTCTGGATGCAGCATGAGATCACCTTTGTTAGATTGTAGCTTGTGTGGAGCTACAGCCAGGATCTGGGACTTCAGATCTGTGCCACGTCCTTCTCGTTTTAGTCCAAATAATATTGATGCACCAGAAACAGGCAAAAAGCTAACATTGACACGTGGGATTAGTGCAGGCAGTGGGATCAATGAATGGATTACTGATGGAATGGAAAGAGAGAACGCTGAAGGGCGTGATGAAGCAGCAACTGAAGAGGGGAAATCACTATCAAATGCTGGAGTAGACCTAAATCTAACGATGGCTGGAGGGTTACGGTCAATTCAATCTGCAATGCCTGCTGCATCTGAGCGTTTTAATGGAGGAATGGGAAGGGATCTGATGATTGGACAGCCTACTGGAAGTGAAGTTGGTGATCGTGCAACATCGTATGAGTCTCGGGGTCCAAGCTCGCGGAAACGTAACCTTGAGGAACGTGGGAGTACAGCTGACAAGCCACGAGACAGGCTTCAGCATGCTGACAGCATAGAAGGAACTGTCATCGATCGTGATGGTGAAGAAGTTGATGATGCTGCGCAAGATTCAGACATTCCAAATAAAAAGTCCCATGGGTTCGATCTTTTTGATGCCCATCTTCCATCTTCTTCTGGAGCTGGTCCTAGTAGAAACTTATGCTTTGACCCTGATGTAGATCCCAGCAGATTTGGTCACTCTAGAGCTGTGGGTTTAGCTCCTGTTGAGCATCCATCTGCTAGAGATTCTATGAGGGCATCTTCTGTTATTGCAATGGATACTATTTGCAGTGCTGAGGAAGATTCCATGGAGAGTGTTGAGTACTATCCAGGTGATGGTAATGATATCAATATGCCTTCATCTAGTGCACACAGGAATATTGAAATGAATGACGCCTTGAATCTCAATTATAGCAACCAAGCACAGCAAAGTGCTTGTGTACAGCCTTCTGCTGGAAGTGACGTGAGGGAAATAGGAGGAAGCAGTACAAATGAAGGGGAGGAAGTCCTTAATGCAGAAACAGCTCCTGCTTTTCCAAGGGATCAACTTAGCTTAGGAATTAGTGGTGGAAGTGTTGGCATGGGTGCTAGTCATGAGGCTGAAATTCATGGAATTGATGTTTCTGTGCAAAGAGCCGAGAGTGTTGTTGGTGATGCAGAACCTATTGCTGAGCTTACCGAGACAATGGGGCATACTGGTGAGTCAGCTCCAGGACCAGGATTGATGGATGAGTTTGTACCTGAAGAAGTTGATCGAGAAGAACCTCATGGAGACAGCCAAGATATGGTGTCCCGTTCAGTGGGCCAGGCTGACAGTGGATCGAAAATTTATGGTTCTAATAAAGCTGATTCGGTTGAGAGTGGAGAAAAGATAGGCCATGCCATTGGTCATGAAAGCAGCATGCATCCTTCTCTTTCTTGCAATGCAGGGATGTTTACCAGTTTTGATGCATCTAAAGAGGAAGTGACACAGGCTGGCAAAGTACTGACTACTGATGATGCATTGATGGGGTTAGATTATGATCCGCAGAATGGAATAGGTACTTATCATCAATACTTTTTTTCTGAATGGTTTTTCATTGTAAATGATTTTTCTGTGGTTTCATGTAATGTTATTTTTCACTTTATTAAACTGCGATTATTCATTTGTTAGAGGTACTTGCTAGCCACGATTGCTGTGAAATTGGAAGTTAATTCAATGATTGGTTTGTGACCAAGAAGCACCCATTCTTTGACCAAAGCTAAATTGTATTGTGGTATTGATAGACCTCATATAGGTAGTTTGGCTTCAGCATCCTCTATTCCAACAAAATGGACGTGGTCCTTTACTGACTGCTCCCCACAAATATGCTTCTTTTTATCAGTTGTTAGACCTCTATTTTTTTACATGCTTATTCTATTGTTATCCTCAATTATATGTGCTTTGCTCATATAAATACTTTGTTATTTGTTTCTCAGGAGCAACGAATGGAGAAAATGACTACGAAACAGGTCTTCCAGATTTTGATCCTGTTAAGCATCACAACAGCTACTGCCCATGGGTAAATGGAACTGTTGCTGCAGCTTGCTGTAACAACACTGGTTCCAGCTCAAGTAGTTTAGCACTTTCTGGCTGGCAGTTAACAGTAGATGCACTCGATACATTCCAATCTCTTGGTCAAGCTCAAAAGCAAACAATGCAGTCTGATTCTGCGGCCTCATTGTATATGGTAAAATTTTGCACCTATTCTGAATTCACTATGAAAAATTGAAAGTTGGTACCAACAGCTGTCCATATTTGAGAACCTGGATTAGTCATTCCGTACTGTTTTGTGATGCAAAAACCTTGATTAATAATTTGCGTTCCAATGTGATACAGGGTCTGCCTTGTGGGCTTCAATTGTTTACATATTATTGTTTACTTGTGCACCAAAATATCCTTACGGGACTCTACTTCGCTTTTATCTGGTGCAGGATGATCAAGTAACTCCTAACCGCAAGCTTGCGAGAAGGGCTTCGGTGAGCAGAAGCCATGGGAAATGCTGATCGGAGGTCCGTCCGCACGGACGGACCTTTACTAGACCCATACCATTCATATCCAGCAATACCGTGAAGGGTAGTTCTGCTTCTCACACATGAATAACATTCGGCGAAGTTCCAGATTGGCGCGTCGATGGGCAATATTTACATGCATTTCTGAGTCGCCGTTTCTAAATTAGAGTTGGCGTTGGACTGTTGTAGCCATGTGACCTACAGTCGCTGAGAAACCGGCAACTTGATATGTTGTTCCTGTTGAAAGTAGAGTAAAAATTGAACTCAAGAATAGAATAGAGAATAATTATCTTCTTATTGCACATGTGTTTACATATTTATACAAACCAATGGATGGAAGTTGTTAGTGTTCAAAAGACACCCAATGTCCAAAAGACACCTATTATCCAAAAGACACTTATTATAAGAGTTGGCAGTTAATCGTCCATTTTAACTTCTTAACACTCCCCTTGAGCGAATAACATAGTCTTCATGTGCTTAGATAAATTCTTTCAAAAACTTTGTGGGAAAAATATGGAGAGATTCATTCTTATAATTATATGTCATCTAAATCTCCTTTAAAACCCAATGAAAAAATATAAGGAAAAACTTTATGACATAAGTTCACATTCAATATTGCTTCATTAAAAACCTTCTATAAGAAATCATTTATGTAAAACTCAAAAGAAAAAGAGAGTAACATATCTAGTTCAAGGGATAACTCATCTTTAACCTTGCAACTCACGAAGCCGTCTCATATCGATCCTTTGGACACATTTTTAGAACGAGGATGTTGGTAAAGACTTAGTGACTAAATCGGCTAGATTTCCACATGACTTCGTTTGCAAGACATTTATCTCACCACTCTTTTGGAGTTCATAAAGATAGAATAGCTTGGGAGCAATATATTTTGTTATATTACTCTTTATTAGGGCTGGAAACGAGCTCGGCTCGGCCTTGAGGCGAGCCCAAAAAACTGGCTCATCTCGACTTGAGGTTGGCTCGCGAGCCGGCTCGTTGGCTCGCCGAGCCAGAGCATTTTATCAGGAAATTAGCTAGGTGCAGTTTGCAAATGTTGACTTCACCATTGATTGTAAACGGATTTCACTCCCTAGTGGGAATTGGTTTTTAGTTGTACATTGTTCCTCAACTAGCCACAGCGCCTAACACAACTTAATCCTATTCAAGTCCAAATACAAGCACAAAAATTGAAGATTGCCTTTGCACAAGAAACAAACAGCACACCTTAATAACAATGATTGCAATCACACCAGTACACCACAAACTATCATAAAAAGCGATCCTATGATGCATTTGTCAGTTGCAACCTGTAGCAACCAAATATGAATAATAAAAAGTTTAACTAAAAAACCAAGAAAAATGTACTAAAATCTACACTAACATTTGATCCGATCCATATGTTTGCAAGGATTGACTATTTGAACCAATAGTCCAAGTGTCCAAGTCCAACATAAATTTTGAACCTACAACCACAAGTCAAACAAGCTATATGAAATTAAACATTTATACAATAATTCATGTATTTGCAGAAAAAAAATTCCCTGCATGGGCTGGGCCGCCGAGCCAATTTGGCTCGTGAACCAGCTCGATGGTCGAGCCGAGCCGGCTCGGTGTTTCTGTGAGCCTGAAAAATAGGCTCGGCTCAGGCTTGGTCCGAGCCACGAGCCTGTGCGAGCTGAGCCAGGCTCGGGCGAACCCGAGCAGAGCCACAAGCTTATTTTCCAGCCCTACTCTTTATATAGTCTGTTTGCATCTGAGCAATACAGGCAGCATTATCTTCATTGATAATGGTTGGAAATTCCAATGGATTAATACCACATGATCTTTGTATGTGGTTAAATATTCTGCGAAACCATACACATTCACGTGATGCTTCATATAAAGCAATTATTTCAAAATAAATAGTGAAAGTAACTACTAAAGTCTATGTACAAGACTTCCATGAAATAGCCGTACGACCATAAAGGGAAACAAATCCATTATGTGACTTAGCACTATAGACATCAAACAGATAGCCAACATCTGTGTATTCAATTAAAGTTATATCTTGATTTCTTTGAAACATCAAACCAAGATCTTTTGTACCATTAAGGTACCTGAGGACTTATTTAATACCAATCAAATACCTTTTTTGGTGATACGCTGTATCTAGCCAATAGATTGACTACAAATGCAATGTCAGGCCTAGTGCAATTTGCAAGATATATTAGTGTTCCGATGACACTAAGATATGAAACATCCGATCCCAATATATCTTCACCCTCTTCCCTAAGTCTGAATGGGTCTTTGTTCACATCAAGGGATCTCACGACCATAGATGTTTTCATTGGATACGATTTATCCATATTAAATTTCTCCAATATCTTTTGGATATATGCAAACTGGTGCACAAATGTTCCTTCAGGAATATGCTTAAGTTGTAAGCCTAAGCAAAATTTGGTCTTACCCAAATAGTTTATCACAAACTCCGTCATAAGATGGTTACTTGCCTCTTTTATGTCCCTTGTGGTTCCGATGATATTTAAATCATCACATATATTAAGATGATACAGAATCCACATTGAAATTTCTTTATAAACATACATGGAAAATCATCATTATTGGAGTACCCTTTCTTCAAAAGAAACTCACTTAGTCAGTTGTATCACATCCTTCCCGACTGATTTAATCCATATAGCGAAATTTTCAACTTGACGCTATACATGTTGCGATTTGCATCAGGATTTAGAATTTTAACCCCTTCAGGGACATTCATATAAATATCCGGATCTAATGACCCATTCAAATATGCGGTCGCTACAACCATTGCTAGAGATATTAGATATCGGAACGTTATTTCACTCATAACGGGATAGTATGTCTCATCGTAATCAATGTTGGGTCTCTACGTGAACCCTTGGGCTACAAGCCTCGCTTTGTATCTCACCACTTCATTGTTTTCATTCTTTTTTCGAACGAAAACCCATTTGTTTCCCCACAGAAAACATTTTAGAAGGAGTTGATGTTACTGACCAAATACCTCCTTTTATTAGCGAGAGCAATTCTGCTTCAATTGCTTCCTTCCATTTGACCCAATCTAAGCACTTCATGCACTCTGCCATGGTCTTTGGTTCTAAATCCAGTTGAAGGCTCTAAGCAATCTTTGAGGCAAAATGTATGTTGACAATTGTTGCATCTCTTTTATATAATTATCCCGAATTGACATAATACGTGGAAATTTCTTCATTTACATCATCTAAATCCTTGTGATTTCCCATAACAACGGAGTCTAGGGGTTTCGATGTCCCAGCATCTAAATTTGTGCTTACTTTGATGCCGGGTTTACCATTCTTTCTATGATCCTCAACTTTATGTTGAGTTTCTTTTACTGATTCAAGTACTGTACCTTTACCTTTAGAAGAATTCTATTTTTGCGGACGTCTCTGCAGAACTAAGTCTTTTTTATCTAGAATTCTCCCCTCTTCTTCTCATTAGGGGCAAGAGTAACTTTCTAAGGTATCTCCACTCTTTCTAGTAAATTGACTACGTGTATATATGATTTTGTAACACCCTTGTAATCAGTAAATGCATCTAGCAGATTATTTGCAATTTGTTACAAATTTATTATTCTATGAACCTCCAGTTAGATTCTTCAGTGTATGGATCTAAGGATTGAATGACAGTGGCATTCCAATTTATTTCTCGTCATTCTTCATGGTACTTATCTCCCTCTAATGCCGGGAAATTGTCCACAGCAAAAATATAATCAGCGTACCGAGTTGTAAACAGATTCCCTGTTAATGGCTCAAGGTTTTTTATTATTGATGGAGAATTATACCCCACATAGGTCCCCAACATCCTGTGAGGACCCATTGATGTACGCCATGGTGGTGAAATCGGCACGTATACGACGCAATTGAATTTTTGCAGATGGGAAATACTTGGTTCATTTCCACGTATTAATTGCAATGGAGAGACCGTATGATATGCAACTGGTCTTATTTGGATTAGTTCTGCGGCGTGCAAGACCGCATGGCCCCAACAACTTGTTGGCAACCTACAATTTTGTAAAAGAGATCTAGTAATCAATTTAACCCTTTTTATCAAAGATTCTACTAGACTATTTTCTGTGTGGACATATGACATAGAATGCTCTACATTAATGCCCATAACCAAACAATAGTCATTAAATGCCCTTGAGGAGAACTCAGCAGCATTATCCAATTTAATGGATTTGATCCTGTTTTCAGGAAAATTGGCTCTTAACTTAATTATTTGAGCCATTAATTTAGCAAAGGTATGGTTCTGTGTGCTTAAAACACACACGTGGGACCATCTTGTAGAAGCATCTATGAAAACCATAAAGTGTCTAAATGGCCCAAATAAGGGTTGAAAATTCAGAAAATTCAGTTCAAAAAATTCAGCGACTCATTTTTTACTTTGATGTATGATGGCCTCAAAATCAATTTCCCTTTAGCACAAGAGTACACATGAAATATTCTAATTTCAAGAAATTTGAAGTTTTAATATTATGACGAATAGATCAGTTTACAATTTTTCTTATCATCCCCATACTAGGATGATCTAGGCGATCATGTCAAATTTTGAATTTGTCAAGATTTTGAAATTTTGTTTTGAACACAACATGTGGTTCAAGTTTGATGTAAGTGTAGTACAATCCAGATGAATATGAAGGAAGTTTTTTAACCACTTGTTTTCCGTATCCATCAACTTTAGTTAGGAGAATATATTCATCGTCTCCCTCATTAGTAGTTTCCACATAGAAACCATTAAGACTTAGTAGGGTACGATTTGATTGAGGATACAACAGAGCATCTTCAATTGTCAATTGTGTTCCCATAAGGAGAACTATGATGGCTCTTCTAGTGCCAACAATCATATTATCACTTCTACTGATAGTCATTATGTTTCCACTTTTCTTTGTCAAAGTCTGAAAATATTTTATTTCTCTTAATATTGTATTTGTGGTACCACTGTCAACAAGACATATTTTGTCCTCCGTGCCACTAAATTCTATAATAAAGAGTATAATTATTAACTCAAATATAGAACAAGTACATCAGTGTGTGTGTGTGTGTGTGTGTGTATATATATATACCTACAAATACAATATGTGCTTATACAATACAATTACAATACACATGTTCTTACAGAACTTAGTTAACTAAAAATATACAATAATATTATGTAGAACAATTATGATTGACTATTTACATAGGGGCATTTGATTATTTACCATAAAGTTGATGGTAATTGAGCCCCTATCTCGCTGACATGTGGTCCCAGGACCCAAATGTCAATAAGACAAGTGCGTGGCAAATCATCAATTACCATCAACTTTGCGGCAAATAATCAATTGATCCATTTACATAAGGGGATAACTAGGAGACTGCACGGTGCCTCCAAACTAATCTTGGGAAGTGTATTAAACTAACATATCATCTGTTTTCATGAAATCGTCTTCCTTCAGTTGGACCATCTGATGGTGCTCAACATTTAGAGCAATATCCTTTGATCCCATTTATAGATCTTTGTCTGCTGGTGAAGTCAAGTGAACCTCAATATTGTCCCCTTTAAGCCTCTCATGGCTACTGCTAACCTCCTGAGTATTAGTATGTGCTTCAAGCACTACCATTGCCCCCGTAGGGTGAGTATGGTGTTTTTATAAGAATTTCATTATATTTCTCTCCTTGAAGCAGAGTATAAATCAACTCAGAGTACTTTGTATATATCTTTTGGCAATACTGTTGTTGAAGTATACGCATAGAAGGATGGAAAATGCACAATATTTTTTCTATTAGTTCAGCATCACCAACTCCGTGGTCGCAAAATTTTAGTTTGAAATTTATTCTATGTATTGCTGAATTATACATTGCCATGGACAAGTCCTAGAAACATACAAGTAACTATTCTCGTTGAGCTTCTAGTAACATGATCGATATCTGTTGGTCATACATCTCTTTTAAGAAGTTTCACAATTGAAGTGGATCTTCTTCCATTAAGTACTCAGTTTTTAGGTCTGAGTGGAGGTGATGCCGAATAAAATGCAAGGCTGCATATTTTGAGGCTTGTGAAATTCGCGTGTCATTTTGTTGAGATTTAGTGATGGTTGCACCAAAACCTCTACCCATCAAATTTATCTTTAGATCCATCCTCCAAGTCAGATAATTGCTGTCGTCCAAGGCCATCTCTCCAAATTCCTTTTTGGAGATGTCTGCCATGTCATACAATTTGTTTTTCATGCAAATGTAATTAATTTACTTTCTCAAAGTAAAATTATGGCATGGAATTTTTGTAAATCTGTACACTAGGGTCAATATATAATAATTCCATTTTTTTTCCAAAAATTCAGGAACTAAAATGCAATTTTTATTTAATAACGACGGCTAAATTTGCGATTTCCCTAAATTTAGAGGGCTAAATTGCAAACTTTATATAACAGACCCATTTAGACCCGACGCTAGTGTTTCCAACCCTAGCACCATGGCAGTCGCCTTGGGCTATTGGGGTAGGCCGTTGCCACCCCAACGTTGATGAGAAGCTCACCGGCCATAGCGCTCTCTCCATCTACCTCCACGCGGGAACCGAAGTCCTCGACGTTGCCTAATGGGCGCTCCTATCACGTCACCGGATCCACCATCAAATTCGACTGCTTGGGGCGCGTCGGGGAGCGTCGCCACTCCATCGAGTGCGCCTGGCACCTCCGCCATCTTGGTGTCTGGCGCCGCTGGCACACCGTCGTATGCCGCCTTGGGTGTGTTTGGTGACGCCGCCACCTCGCCCTGCATCGACACTGCGCTAGGCGGGGTCATGGGGGCACGACCGCAGCCGAGTGGCCAATGTTGTTGGGTGGAGACCCTTCCTGGCCTTATCCCGCGTGCTGCCACTGCGTCGTCCTCGCCACGCGCCTTCTGCACGTGAACTAAGGTGGTCACCACCACGATCACGATCGTGCCTACCATGCTGTGGGGTACTTCAGCCCCTACAATCTGCGCTGTACCGAGGAGCACTACGATCTCTTCGATTGCTGCGACCAATGGTGGTCCGCTGACCATGCCACGATAAGGCCAAGCATAACCTCGCCAGCAACGATTAGATTGCGCATGCCAATGGTGACGTCCCGGGCGACGATGTTGTAGAGGCAAGATGCAAAGGATCGATGTTTCCAAGTTCATGATGTAGGTAAGTACGTTTAATACATAGTTGTTGTTCCGCGCCATTAGATTTACCGTGTCCGGGATGTGGCCGGTGATCCTCCCGTCTGCTGCCGATCTCTATTTGCCCGCGCTCAGTGGCCTCCGTGCTCGTGGATTAAAGCAGCGCCGATAACGTGTTGAAAGTAGAGTAGAAATTGAACTCAAGAATAAAATAGAGAATGATTATCTTCTTATTGCATATGTGTTTACATATTTGTACAAGCCAATGGATGAAAGTTGATGGTATCCAAAAGACACTCATTCTAAGAGATGGCGGTTAATCACCCACTTTAACTATTTAACAATTCCAACGATTTTATGTAGTTATTTCGAAAGAGTCTATTCAACTCGGTCATCCCCAATTTGACAGGAGCATGCATGTGCAAGTGAACTATACTAGCCCTTACCTCCACTGGGATGAAAACAGGTCGGATATATCCCGCTCGATAGGGGAGTGGATTTGACTATTCGGCTGGATCCAGAACAGCATCCGTATACTTAAATTCGGATCCAAAATCGGATACAAAACTGCCAAAATATCTGCATTTCCTATTCGGTTATCAGCAAACCGCGGTACCTTTCAATTTCTCCGATAACCCCCCCGCGCGCTGTCTGGCAAAATCCGACCACCCAAAGAGAAGTGGATGAGACGCCGCTTCACTTCACTCCTCCATAGTCGTCTTCCGCACCGTCCCTCCATCTCCAGACCTTCCAAATCAACAAGGAATACGAGGGAGAAGAAGCTCCGTAACAATGCCGCTCTGCAGCTTCTACGCGTCCACCTCCCTCCCCGTCGCAAAGCCCCACTCCTTCTCCACCGCCAAGCTTCCCTCCTCCGCCGTGCCAATGACTGCCGCAACCACGGCGTCGACGCCGGCCCTGTCGCTGCACCTGCCGGAGCTGCCGTCGCAGGTGAAGGACAAGATCCTGAGCCTGGAGCTGATGGGGGTGAACTACGGGCGCGCGCTGGCGATGAACCCGGCGCTCCGCGACGCGCCGCCGGAGTCCATCCACGCGGTGGTGACGTTCCTCCAGTCGCGTGGGCTCCACTTCAAGGACCTCGGCCGCGTCTTCGGCATGTGCCCGCCCCTCCTCACCGCTAGCGTCCGCGCCGACCTCCGCCCCGTCTTCGCCTTCCTGACCGACGAGCTCGGCGTGCCGGAGACCGCCTGCCGGCGCGTCGTCGTCAAGTGCCCGCGCGTCCTCACCTGCAGCGTCCGCGACCAGCTCCGGCCCGCGCTCATCTACCTCCGCCGCCTCGGCTTCCGCGACAACCGCGCGCTCGCCTTCCAGGACCCCATCCTCCTCGTCTCCAACGTCGAGCGCACCATGCTGCCCAAGCTGGAGTTCCTGGTCGGGCTTGGCATGTCCAGGGACGACGCCGTCGCCATGGTGCTCCGTTGCCCGGCGCTCTTCACCCTCAGCATCGAGCGCAACTACAAGCCCAAGTTCGAGTACCTGGTAGCGGAGATGGGCGGCGACGTGGAGGACATCAAGGCGTTCCCGCAGTACTTCACCTTCAGCCTTGGCAAGAGGATCGCGCCGCGCCACCGCGCCGCCAGCGAGGCCGGCGTCACGCTGCTGCTGCCGGACATGGTCGAGACCACGGACGATGAGTTCAGGGAGCTGCTCGACAAGGAGCAGACGCTGCACTAGCAGGCAGTGCTCGGCGGCTGGGCGCGCCATATCCCCCATGCATGCATCCGAGTTTATAAGAGTATTTCTTTCACGATACATAGATAAAAAAACAAAGTTAAAAATGACTAGATTATCTCTAATCATTATTATTAATCATTATACTTAATACATGCAGAAAATATAAAGTAAAGATGAATATTTTAGAAGTATAAAGGAAATATCACACTAATTTTACATTAAAATATACAATAGTTTGAATGATTTTTAGGACAAAAACATCCGGTATATTTATAGGTAAACTATTAAAAAAATAAGCTTTTTATAAACCAGACGGATGGAGTGCCGTTCATGGCAAACGGCAGCCATAAATTTGGCTCGAGCAACTAGTTTGTACATAAGCATTGACTTAATTTTGATGTCACGAGTCGTGACTGGTATATTGCGAGATGATTGAGATGATCTTTTCATTCTACAATTGTAAGTAGTCGTATCTTGTGCATGCACAGTTAGTTTACAACATAGACATGCGTTATGGGGTTGTAAATAAAGTCATGAACCAAAGTTCAAATGAGATGTACTCCTATGTTTGCTGTAATATCAAGTACTGTAAATCAGACCGAGCATGAAACTTGGATGATATAATGGGACTATGCGAGTTCACTGAGCTGAAGTGCCTTCCATCTGATAGGTTAATGCGATCTATATATAATCTTCCGATGTAGCAGCGAAGGAGCAAACAATGGCTATGTCCTGCTGACACGGCATGGGTTCTATGGGCCATTGGCGTAGATCGTGCTGTGCCGCCGTGGCCCGACCAGTCAGGCCAGTCCAACTTGTCGCCGGTGAGTCCAGGCACGGTTCATTGGCACATCGTGACACCTCCGTGTAGTGTGACTCAAGTTCGATCCATCGAAATGTTGCAGAGAAAAGGAAAGAAATTGGGGACGAGGAGGGTACCTGCTATCGTGGTCACGAGGACGTAGTGCAGCTCAGCCAGAGGCGAGGAAGACTCTAGCAGGGGTGGCGTGGGGAGGAAGAGGGGTGGAGGATGACAAGAGGAGATGATGGAGGCGTGGGGAGATGGCGACTGCGCCGAACGGATCATGAAACAAAGTGAAGGGAAAAGATAGTATTTGATGATGGTTGGGCCACTGGGGTAAGGTAGTTAATGATGGGATGGCTATAGATAGGATGACTTTTTACGAAAGTAATGCATTTGTGCCGTGTCGAGCCACCCATCATGTCGAGTTTTCAAACCCAGCAAGATCCATCATTCATGCTATGCTAGTCCGGCTCAAAAACATCCGTATCATATCATGTTGGACCGGCCGTGACAAGAGCCGACAAAGAAAACACAGCCCAATATCCAGAATCATCTAGAGATAGTGGTGTTAGGGAGTACCCACGGTCTAATCAAGGTAGGAGGTGCGGCAACCCGGGCTAAGTCTTGTTGGGTCCGTCCTGTGTCTCCTCTACAGAAGTACAACAATGGGCTGTTTGGTTGGCTGCATCTAAAGAGATTTGCATCTACAGATGCAAAAGATGGGTGTTTGGTTGTCTTCTCATTCAACTCAGCCTGGCTCTACAGATGCAAAACACTTTTCACTGCCCAGGAAACGAGAAAATCCACCGTTTCCCCAGAGCCAGGCTCTGCTGAGCTATACATGCATGCTGACATCAGCATTTATTATCTAATTTTCTTCTTTTCTTTGCTATATCTTTTGATTAACATCTCCGATTAACGAACCGATTTCACCTATGTGTTCCTGATATTTTTTCGAACAAAACTAGACCATACTTGCTATATAAATTTCAAAAGATTAAAATTTTAGTTTTTCAATTTATTGATTTTCTAGAATATATTTTAAAATTTTTTATTTTCGTTTGTGAAATTATTGATTTTCTAGTATTTTTAAAATTTATTTCATCCCTCTTTTGAATTTGTCTATCACACTTTCATTCCAAAGGTCAACAACCAAACAACATCTCTCAGGCAAAACTGTCCAACCTCATACGACCAACCAAACAACATCTCCTTGCATCCACTCACCGACTCCCACCAAATTGCTGAGCTCATGCAGCCTCAAATTAACCGGTATGCAACCAAACAAATGCACAAAAGACTACAACAATTCTCCAATAAACAGGGCCGTTTAGTGGTTTAACAACGATCCATCGATCTGACACGTTAGTGGATCGGCCCATCACAAATAGGCCCATTCCAGTCCCACTCTCACATCATATGGAGTCCCAAGAAAACCCTAGCTAGCTCTCCTCTCCCCTCCCCGCCGTTAAATACCGCCGCGGCCCCTGTCCGCCGCACCGCCTCCTCCGAACGGAACGAGCCGAGCTCGTCGTCGCACACATCTCAGATTTGCATCTGCCTCTTCGCCTCGTTCCTTTCTTGGTTTCTACTGCACGGATCTCCTCATGCTTCTTTTTTGTGTGTTCTCTTAGGATCGTGGAGGTGATTTTTTTTTTCCCTTGTCGATTGCTTTGACAGCGGTGGAGCGTGATGACACGGTTTTGTCGCCCCAGTCTTAGGATCCATTTTGTTGGGCCTGTGCTGATTGACATGTTATCGATTCTGACTCCACGGCCAATACGTTCGCCGCTTAGATGTATTTTGTTTTACGGAGACTGCCTAGATGTTCTTGCTTTGCTATGTTTTTGTTCGGTTTTCGTGGGTAGATCAGATTGGTTCTTTGGGTTTTTTTTTCTTTATTTTTTGGTCGGAGGATGATGATATGATGTTGTCGCCCCAGTCTTAGGATCCGCTACAATCGCGGGCCTGTGCTGATTGACATACTTGTAAATCTGACTCTGTTGTATATGAAAGCATGGATCTTGCTGTTTTGGTTTGGCATTATCCCAAAAGTTATTTTGCCTTCTTGATGTGTCGGGTTTTCTTTTTTCTTGATCGATATTCGTAAGTGTTAGGGGCTCATTTTTTTTTTTTTTTTTTTTTTTTTTTTTTTTTTGTTCTCAGCTAAGTTCTACTCCCTCTGTTTCACAAAGAGTGCATTTCTAGTGTTCAAATTTTGTCCCACAAAGAGTGCATTTCTAGTCTGTAGGGCCCAGCTGTAAGTGTATACATGCTCATTTAAGTGCTTGTGGAAACCAAAGCACCAACATGCTTGTGTATGGAGTAATGAGGGTTACATTGGTCATTTACCTTGCACACTAATCTATCTTAAAAATCCTAGAAATGCACTCTTTGTGGGACAGAGGGAGTATGCCTGGTATTCTGTTGGGGAGGCAAAAAAAATTCAGTGTCCCACGGAATTCATGATTAAATTACTAGACCACCAAATGTGTAGGCGCAAATCTTAACATCTGGATGCATCTGTATTATGAACACTAGCATGATCACGGTGTATGCAGAAAGCGGCGTTCTGGCCTTGACAAAGCTCTGAGTTGGGCATCGCTGGCTCGATAAGAAGATTTCGCTAATTATGTATGTAGGTTAAAATGGACCACTTTTAAAATCACTGAAATATATGCAGATTTTCGCTAATATACCACTCCAAGCACCGTCTCCACTGCAATGGGCGGATAATCATTGCAGATAATTCTCGCTCCATTTGACGCTGTATTTATAAAAATCAATATGAAATACTATTTTTTTAGTTTCGACTTTTGATCCCTATATGATATTATTCATATAAAAGAATCATATAAAAGAAATATGAGTTAGGATACAAGAAAAATAATATTCACTCTATTTTTATTTAATATGATATCTGGCAAACCAACAAAATAAAATATCAATATCTTTTAACATCCTCTATGGATTTCTAGTTATTGAATAATTTATAATATAAATTTAATTTAATTATGTTTATATTGTTAAGTAGAATGAATGGTTCTCTAATCTTTATTAATATATAAATACGAGTTGGTGGTGGTTGTCTGTTTTCTCCTTATCTTTAAGAAAAGTTACGCATATATAGGCCACGGACACGTTCTCCTGAAAGTTACGCATAAAAGTAGAAATTTAATTTAATTATGTTTATATTGTTAAGTAGAATGAATGGTTCTCTAATCTTTACTAATATATAAATACGAGTTGGTGGTGGTTGTCTGTTTTCTCCTCATCTTTAAGAAAAGTTACACATATATAGGCCACGGACACATTCTCCTGAAAGTTTAGAGAATATATTTTATAGAAAATCTTATTTTTCTCCTGAGACCGATAGTATCGCAGTTATATGGCCGGTACTACCGGAAGTACGGTAGTACCGTGGTCAGAGGTCGTTACTGCCGGAGTTTGGTAGTACCACCTTAGTGGGGCAGTAGATATTTTACAAAGGGGTTGTTTTTGTGCCCAAGTCATGGCCGGCGCTACCGGTCTTGAAGGGCGGTATTACCGGAGGTGTGGTAGTACCTGTCCTAAGCGACGGTAGCTATATTCCAAAGAGGGTGCTCTGTGGGTGTTGTTAAGGCCGGCAGTACTGCCCGTGGCAACGGTACTATTAGGAGTTTTCCAAGGTAGTACCAGATTTCTTGTGTAATAGCTAGTTTTCTAGCCGTTAGCAAGGAGGAGGTGCTACCGGCCCCAGAAAGGCGGTAGTACTGGGTTTACTGGATTTTACCCCTTTTGCCCTCCAACGATTAGTTTTGGAGTGGGTGGCTATAAAAGGATGACCCGGGTTGGCATTTAGGGTTGTTGATGTTCTTGAGTGTTTTGGGAGGTTTGTACATGTGTTGCACTCAATTTGTCTCTTGAGTTAAGAGTTAGCTCTAATTATATGTGTTGCAATTAGAGAGTGGATTGAGGCCTCATTGTGCATGTGATGCACTTAAAGAGGATCCTAGTGCATGTGTTGCACTTAGGAGGTCACCGAAATGCCTGTGTTGCACTCGGTGAAGTTCAAGGAAAGGTGCTTGACATGTTACTATCAGAGGTTGCCGCCTCTTAGACAGTGTAGAGCATTGTGCACGGGAGCTACTCAATGGGTGTTGTGAGTAGTCCCGTCGAAGTTTGTGAAGGCCGGAGCACGCCTACCCAGAGGGATAAAATTGCTATCACTAGTGGATTAGATGTGGATGCTCAATTCGTGGAGCCAATCCAAAGAGGTTTGTGTGTGCCTTAACGTGGATTAGGGGACACCAGCAAGTCTCCGAGACCATAGAAAAAAGTTGGTATGTCTCTTGTGCTAATTTACCTTCTTGCAATTCTTATTCGTATTGTTGCAATTTACATTCGTAAAATTAAATCTTATTTGTATAGAATTGCTATTCTTGTGTACTTAGTGACTTTAGAAGATTTAGGCCTTAACTGTCAAAATCTTAGTTTATCGCTTTCACATTTATTTGTTAAGGTTTGACTTATGGGTACTAAGGCGAGTAATTAGTTTCGCGCAAGATTTTTTTAAATCGCCTATTCACCCCCCTCTAGTCGGTCTTCTCAACCCTTCACACTTGACCAGTAATACTATAGTTTAACACTTTTGTCGGGGATTGGCTATCTGGCAAAAGACCACGGTACCCCCGTGAAAAGCTAAACCCGCCGACCAAGCAACACTAAAAGAAGATGCTCGGGAGAACGAAACGAGCATCCCTCCTTCTCCTCCGAGCATGCGCATTCGCACCTTCGCTCGCAGAAGCACCAAACACCCCCCCACGAGCAAGCATGCTCGTAGAGGCCGACACCTTTCGGGTGTTTTGGTCGGAGTGCCCGGCCAATGCCGCGAGGAAGGAAGGTGGCAACCAATCACCGGAGATCAAGGGAAATCATACCCGAAATTCAAATAACGCCGGGTCAAGGGCGATAGATCGTAGTACGATTGCGCGGCGCAATCCCAGGAGGTAGTTACCTTCTATGTACCTCTAGTCGTAGTATTTAAACCCCTCAAGATCTCAGAATAGGAGGGACACCAAGATAGAACACAATACACTGAGTAGGGCTATTATCTCGACGGTGAGAGGCCCGAACCAGGATAAAAACACCGTGTCCCCTTTTTCTTCTTCTCCCGACCTCGCATCGCCGAACGCCCTCTTCGATCCGTGCGACGGGCTCATGATCCCCATTCAACAAGTAAGCTCGACGGAGCCCGTTCTCCAATCGCCGATACCGGGCGCCGTCCGTGGGGACGGCAGCTTGATTCCCGTCGCGGATCAAGATCCTCGAGGATGCCGAACTCGGGAGACACTCGGGACCTTTGTGTTTTCGACCACGTTGAAGATGACGACGTATACTACGCCGCCGACGCTGCGGCAGGGTGACCGATCCTATCGGTCACACCGAAGTCTGGGAGCTCCTTCCCGGACACGGAATGCGAGGCGTGGCCTCCATCCCCAGACATTACCCTCGGGACCCCGAGGATGACCGTGATGAGCTCTACGACGGCTGGACATACCGGACGACCTAGAGCTCGGCCAGAAGATCGCATCTCAAGGGGATACAATGATGTCCCCATCGCTCTCATCCCGCCTCGTCGGGTCAACGTGGCCGGAAGCCGTGCGGAGCCCGAGAAGGATCCTCGACGCCGCCAAGCACGACTCCCTACGAGGCGGCCAGACTCCACCTGGAGGCGCCCTGGGAAAGACCCTCGCGAGCATTCGCCGCCAGGCAAAGGGGCGCTTCACTGAAAGGAACTCTTGTGGGTACCGAACTCCCGATCGCGCCTCGGAGCGTCGCCAAAGCTCGCCACCGCCAGTTCACCAGAAACGGGAACGGTTACAGGCCTTGGCGGCGGTCGTGCGTGACCTGCGTAGTTTCCCCGAGCAAGCAGACTTAGAAGCCGTGGGCGTGGTCGTAGCCAAGATTTGGAAAGGCTTGCCGCCGAGCTAAAAGTCTCGGATCCTCCTCGTGACCGGATGCCCTGAGTGTTTCCGGGACCATCACAACGCCCCGTGGCGCCGCACGCAGGTGAATCTCGAGCCATGTTCGGAGATTGCCCTGCATCGCTAACCTGATCCGAAAGGCCCCAGCGATCCACAGAGCGACCGGAGCGATATCCGTATAATCGCCCAGACATTTACGAGCACTCTGAGCGCTTCCATCACGACCAAGCGATGCGTCAAAGACGACCGTCGCATGAGGTTTTCTCCGACTCGGCCGCACGGGCGTTGGGTGGAAGACCCGCGTGGAGGCCGCTATGACCGAGGATTTCACCGCGAAATCCCGAGCTTCGTTGCCAGGCCTTCACGAGCTCCTCCGAACGCCGCATGGCCGAACAGATTCAAGCCCGCCATATCGAAGGTTCAACGACCCGTAACCCTGACGAATTTCTCTCGATATATACCACCGCTTATCCTTGCCGCCGGAGGCGATGAGGGGGTGATGGCAAATTACCGCCGACGGTTCGACGGAGCCGCCAGACGTGGCTTTTTAATCGAAGGAAGGCTCCATACGGTCCTGGGCGCCTTTCGCGCCCCGCTCAAAGCAAATTTCCAGAGCTGTTACATCCGCCGAAAGGAGCGCGACCTGGAGCGCTTGATACAGACGACAGGGAAACCTGCGACAATTGGTCAGAGGTTTATCCAGTCCGAACTCGATCTCGAACATATCGGACGAGGCGGTCGTCCGGCTTTCAAGTTCGGGTATTTAGACGCGGCGCTTCACGCAGACCTGGAGATCCACCCGGATCTAACGGCGAACGAGCTCTTCCGAATGGCCGATCGACACGCCAACGCAGATGAGGCCGCCCAATGGAAGAAGATCTTGGGCCGAAGGAAGCTGCCGCCTCAACCTGGCCTAGAGACCTCAATAGCAAAAGGGCTCAATTCAGAGACAAGAAGATCAAGAAAAAGAAGAAAAGCGACCGCCACCATGGTAGCCGCGGTGGAACAACAACAACTCGAAAGCAACCCGGCCGCAGTCACGGGGCTTAACGCCGGGAAGAGGACAACCACACAGGCCTCGAGGACGAGGCGACCAAGCGGACCGACGAGGCGACCAAGCGGACCGACGGGCGACCTCTCATCGTCTGGCTTCACCAGCGCACGGCACGACCTATGGAATTGCCGAACGTGGACCTACCGCCTGGAGCAGATTTACAATGGCAGGGGCTCATGCCAACGCTTCCAGAGCAGGTGAAAATGACAAAGGAAAACAGCCACGAGGAAAGTGAGGATGACATGGAATACCAAGAACCAAGGAATCACATAGCGGTCATCTTCGGGCTCCTCACGCCTACAAGTCCCGCCGACTTAAAGGAGGCCGCAAGGGAAGTGCACCATGTTACCCAGGGTAAGCCTCCTGGCAAAGAAATTAAATGGTCTGAGGTATCCTCGACCTTCTCCAAGGACGATCGTCCCTTGGGATGACCAAACCCCAGAGGCTTCCGATGGTCGTGAACCCCACCATCGCAATACCGTGCTGGTCCGGGTCCTCATAGACTCCGGAGCTCTTTGGACCTTATTTCAGCCAAGGTTTTGGACGAGATGCAGATTCCTCGCTCCAAAATCAAGAGTGTGGCCGTGCCCTTCTTCGGGATAGTTCCGGCACCTCGATCAAACCTCTCGATGCAGGTCGTCCCGCCTGTAAGTTTTGGCGGCCCAAGTAACTTCGTAACGGAGCTAATCACCTTCGAGGTGGTGGACTTTGAGTCGGCCTACAACGCCATCCTCGGCAGCCGGCCTTGGCCAAGTTCATGGCCGCCTCTCACCACGCTGTGACGCTGCCTCAAGATTCCGGACCGAACGGAGTTATAACCATCAAAGGGAACCACAAGTCCGCACTCAATTGGCGACGAAAGAGCCTTAGATATGGCTCGGTCGATTACCCACTCGCGGTCCCGACCAAGAGCCGAAGCATTCTCGGCCTAAACTTGCCCTCCACCGAGGAGAGACCAAGGCTGTTCCGCCAACGAGTCGGAACCGGCCAAGGTCATTCATTTGGGATCTTCCTTAGATCCCAAATAGGAACTCGAGCTCGTCACCTTCCTCCGGCAAGGTCGGATGTGTTCGCCTGGGAACCATCCGACATGCCCGGGTCCCAAGGGAGGTGGTCGAGCACAAAGAAGCGGTTCACCGACAAAAACCAAAGTGAGACGTAAACTTAGACGCTTTTCCTAAAAACAGGCAATCATCCGGAGGAACTTGATAAACTCCTAAAAGCTGGCTTCATCAGAGAGATCGAGCACTCCGAGTGGCTAGCCAATCCAGCCTCGGGTCAGAAGAAAGGAGGCAAGTGGCGAATGTGCGTCGACCACACGGGTTTGAATGCAGGCGTGCCCAAAGACAACTACCCTGCCTCGCATAGACCAATTGGTGGACGCGACAGTGGTCACGTGCACCATGAGCTTCCTAGACGCCTATTCAAAGCTATCATCGATCACCGTCGCGAAGACGAGGAGAAGACTTCCTTCATCACCCTCGTTCGGTACCTTCCGCTATACGACCATGTCTTTCGGTCGAGAAATGCGGAGCAACCTTTCAACGCCTCATGCAGAAGACTTTCACTGCACCAAATAGGTCGAATTTGGAGGTCTATGTCGATTTACATAGTTGTCAAAAGCAAGAGTACTTCTGGTCACGCGTTAGCGACTTGGAAGAAACTTTTGTAACCTCAATAAGCATCGAATAAAGCTAAATCCAGAGAAATGCGTATTCGGCGTAAAGGCCGGCAAGGTGCTCGGCTATATGGCTCGGGCCAAATGGCGTTGGGGCTAACCCGAGAAAATCAAGCCATTGAGAACATGAGGTCGCCCACATGCGTAAAGGAAGTACAAGCTCGACCGAAGAATGGCCGCCTTAAGCTTCTGCTCGCCTCCTACCGGGGAGCGAGGACTACCTTTCTTTAAAGCCCTCCGCAAGCATGATGGCTTCACGTGGATCGGAGGAAGCCGATCGCTGCTCAAAGAGCTAAAACAAGATTTCTCCCAACCGCCCGCCCTCGTCACACCTACGGCCAGGAAGAATTGCTATTATACCTGGCGGCAACCTCGCATAGCGGTAAGATCGGTGTTGGCGAGTAGAGAGATGGTACCAGCCACCTATCTATTACGTCGGCCAAGTACTTCATGGACCAAAGGAGCGTTACTCCCGAGGTCCGTAAACCATCAGACCACATCGATGGCCTCCCGGAAGTTGCGCCACTACTTTCAAGCGCACAAGATCGTAGTGCCGACCGGCTTCCCACTCAGGAGATCTCAAAATCAGACGCCGCCGTCGCACAGCCAAGTGGGCAATGGAGCTCGCCGAGTTCGAGCCGGTGTTCTCACCGCACGGCGATAAAATCACAAGTCTTGGCTGATTTCGTGGCGGAATGGTCGCTCGGCTCCACCACCAATGGAACCAATGATTCAAGGGAAAACTCCTGGACTCAGATTTCGATGGATCCCGAGCATACGAGCGCTCGGGTCGGGCGTCATCTTGGTCTCCCGGATGGAGAACAGCTACAAAGACGCCATCCAACTACATTTCGCCGCGACTAACAACGCCGGCGGAGTACGAAGGCCTTTTGGCCGGACTTCGCATGTAAATCGCTAGGAGTCCAACGGCTCATTGTGAAGGGCGATTCACGCTGGTCGTAAACTGTGTCAACAAGGAGTATCGTTGTTCCGATACCTCAATGGCGCTGCAGACTGGCTGAAGTAAGGAAGATGGAGAAATACTTCAAGAATTTCGGCAATCTACATCCCCGTGAAGGATAATTCCTGGCCGACCAAATGTCTAAGGTCGGTTCCTCTCGCACCACCGCTCGCTGGGTGCTTGTCGAGCACCTACATAAGCCCTCCATTCCTCTCGAAGAGGAGGCACCAGAGACCGGCGGTAGGGTCTCCTTCCTCGAGCAAAGTGCAAATTGGATGACGCCATTCATCCAATATCTTGCGCATGGGACATTGCCCGAGGAAGAAGCCAGAAGCGTTCGGCTAATAAGGCGATCTTCTCAAGACAGATCGATCGAAGACGCACCTATACCTGGAAAGGCGCATTAGGGATCCTTTCCAAGATGCGTCTCTCAGAGGAAGGCCAGTACCTTCTTCGTGATATCCATGAAGGAATGTGCGGAGCTCACTCGTCTTTCAGGACGCTTGTGAGCAAGGCCTTCCGACTAGGGTACTACTGGCCGACGGCCTTGACGGACGCACGGTCAATCGTAACGACCTGCCGGGCTGAAAAGATGAGAAAGTTGCCTAGAGGGGGGGGGGTGAATAGGCAATTTAAAATTTAAACTAAATTTGTCGCGTGAAAGAGTATCTAACTTCCGGTATTGGATCTAACTTCCGATATAATCGAACTTCCGATTCCAGATCGGAATGTCCGATCGACTTTTTACACTGACGATTAATAATCGAAAGTAATAAACTTGAGAACAATCTAAGAACAATAAAACGATCGAATAAGGAGACAAGCTTAAGTAAAGAAGACAAAGACGCGGATTTGATCCTGAGTTCTGATTCTTGAGGGAATCCTACGCCTCCGCTGAGGAAGCTCCAAAGAGCCGGGTCTTTTCCAACCCTTTCCTCCCAAACCTCGGTCACACTTGAGGCTTGGTTCCACTATTTGGTTCCTTTCCTTTCGGAGGCGGAGCCGGCCTTCACAAACTTTTCACGGCAACCCACAATCCTTGGGAGCTCGTGAACGACGCCTAGCCGTCTAGGAGTCCTTCAACCTCCAAGAGTAACAAATGCACGTTGATCAATCTTGGAGGAACACTCTAATGCTCAAGATGGAAGACACTTCCTTTTCACTCTAGCTCCAAATCTCACTTCTAGTCCTCACTCCTTGGATGATCTCTAAGATCAAAGAGGAGGGCTCAAAAGTAGACTAGAGAGGGCTCAATGTGCACTAGAGTTCTGCCAAATAGAGTGTGTAACCCTCAAATGAGAGAGGGGTGGGGTATTTATAGTTTCTTGCAAAACTAGCCGTTATACTCCCACTCACTGCATATCGAACTTCCGATATCAACATCGAATATCCGATATGTACAAATAATCGTAACTCGAGCGCACTTTAGTCGTTACACAAGATGCATCTAACTTCCGATATCAACATCGGAACTTCCGATGTTCCCGTAAATGCCCTTGACAAAATGCTTCTAAGTCCACATCGGACTATCCGATATCAACATCGGAACTTCCGACTTAATCATCTAAAGTCCGATCAATATATCTAATGTCCGATCAATCCAGAGCTCCCTTTTCAGGTTAGAACACATCGGAACTTCCGATGTTAAATATCGAACTTCCGATCTTTACAGAGCACCCTAGAAAGCTTTACAACGTATCGGAACTTCCGATCGTAAATATCGGAACTTCCGATACATCTTCTACGATCGGATCAAGCAAACATGCACATCGGAATGTCCGGTCACATCGGAACTTCCGATGTAATATCGAATGTCCGACTTGAACTTAGATAAAAACACATTCCGGTGCATGCACGATGACTTAGAATCTCAAAAAGATTTGAAGTAACATTCATCTCGAGCATAGAGACTACTCTAGATCATCTACGATGCATCCCTCTTAATAGTACTAAGATTCCTACGACACAAAGCATAGAGAAATTAAATTACGGCCGCTTTTACTCGCGTGAATTCGTTTGAGGGTTTCCTTCGCATGTAGAGAATCTCACATTTACTCTTTTACCTGTTCACAAGCTCATTGAAGACATTAGTCCTGTATAATCGTTTGTCATTAATCATCCAAAACCAATTTAGGGGCCTAGATGCACTTTCAATCTCCCCCTTTTTGGTGATTGATGACAACCCGATTAAAGCTTACAGATAAAAGGATATTAATAGAATTTCGTATTGGTTGAGCTCCCCCTAAAGATGTGCAAAGGATAGGAAAACATCGCAAAAGCACAATTTTAAAAGCAAATTTTGCAGGAGCTCCCCCAAAAACTGAGTATATAATGAAATAAGCACTTATGGAAGCTAAATGTTGAATAACCATTAATATTAATTCAAAGAGACAATTTTCCAACGGAGCATAAGTAAAGCATACTATCAAGCGTAACAAGTCCCAAGTTCATATGATAACAAAGTTTGGAAAAGGAACTAATCGAAGGATGATAAAACTGATAAAAGCTTTCTTTCTCTTCTCCCCCTTTGGCATCAAGCACCAGAAAGGAGAACAAGGAGAGAGAGAGAGAAAAGACTAGTCCGACTCCTCGAAGCATCATCGAGCCGGACTCCTCATCGTCCTCTGACTCATCTCGAGGTCGCAGTAGCTGGAGCAAAAGGATCTTCAACCTCCTCATCGCTCTCCTCATCCTCTGAACACTCCAGATTCGGGACATGCCTCTGAATGTCTTTTAGTCTTTTGGTGTTCTTCTTGTGCGCTGTGCTGCATTGCCCTTGCACAGACAAAGATGGACTTTAAGGCGCGGAGAATTGGAGAGGATGATCCATTGGCGGCTGCGGCAGGAGGAGGCTGTGGAGGAGGAGGTAGCAGCACCTCTAGTCGGGCACGCCTAGCAGTGAGCCGGGCCTTGATCGCCCTGATCTGCACTCTGTGTGCTTGGTATCATACTCAAAATCTTTGGTGAGTAATGTGCTCAATCATATGCATGATGAATGGAGCATACCCACAGCTTCTCTTCGGCTCTGAGTATCAAGCGGATCTCATTCCATATGAAATCAAACACATCAAAAGGACGCTGTCCAACTCGCATTCTACTCAAGCAGGTTCCTTGTATAAGGCAGAATGTGAGGCGTCACCTTCCTTGGGAGCAGCGTCTTCTCGAAAAGCTTTGTTGAGACAGGCAAAGAACGGCTTCATGCCTTTTGTGCTTCCTTCCTCAAAGTCTCGCATCCTCATCATACAAAAATTCAGGTTGGAGGCAATTTAGCGAGGCTTCATTGTGAATCGATCTTTGTCACTGGATCGGCTTCTTGAATCCAAGACAATGAGCAAAATTGACATAGGAGATCTCATACCAAACTCCTTACGTCATCCAATGCAAGGTGGAGACTCTGCCCCTGGAGATATACAAAGTGGAGTAGAACTGAGCGATGATCTCAATATTCCAATCATCTTTGAAAACTCATTATTCTTTTAGTCCCGGTTCTTTCACAAGCCGCAATGACCTCTGTGAAAGTGGCATCATCACCGCGGCCATGTAATCCCAGTCAACCTTTGCATTAGAATGACTGGATTCTTCCTTGTCGTAATGATAGATTCATAGAAATCCTGCTGAAAGAAGGTCCGAAGCGATAGTCGGCCGAGAATCGTATACGCCTGGGGTTCTCTCTCTGGCTTAGCGTACTTTGGAGGCTATACCTTTATAGCTCATGGGTTTACTCTTGATACGAGCATTCCTCTCTCTGCTTGCACGAGCCTTGGAATTGCTGGTCTGCAGGCTGGTTGAGGTTGAGAAGCTCTGCCACGACTTTGCCCTTCCTAGAAGGCAATGGCGCTCCTCGAGGTACATTCATCTGCCTGAAAGGTGAGGGTCGGATGGAGGGTCACGAATCTGGATGCCTGGTCCTCCATCGCCTCCACCTCTTCCTCTACCCGCATGACCCTTTTGGTTCTTGTTCTGTTGGAGTCTCGGCTTGGCCTTTTGGAGCCCACCATCGCTGGAGTGCGGTGGGGGCCGAGCCTTGACTGGGATCCATTGTTCTAAGGACAAGAGCGGAATCGATTAAGCTAATGAGAGAAACAAAGATTGGATTGATTTTCATTCGCTGACATCGGAAGTTCCGATTTCACATCGGAAGTTCCGACATGTGGTCGGAAGTTCCGATATTTTCGATCGGAATGTCCGATGTCTACGGATCTAGATCAACACAACGCTTTCTCAAAAACCAACCGATAGAAAGGAATGATATTTGACAGATTGAACCAAAGGAATAGATGAACAAGTTCACCGTAACGATTTCTCGAAAAGACGCCCTAGATCCAAAAAGGAAGGATTGAGCTCCTAGGGTTTACCTCGCGAAGAACACGGAGAAATCGCGCGGAGATGAGGGTCCTCTTCAAGATGCAATCCTTCCCAAGCAAAGATCGGAAGTTTCGAGAGGCTCGGAAACTCCGATAACGGCACAAAGATGAAAAGGGAAGGAGAGGCTAAAGAGACACGAGGAAAAGGACAAGAGAAAAGAAAGGGTCACGGGCACTTATAGTGAGCCCACATCGGATGTTAGATAAAATATCGGAAGTTCGATGTGGAACAACTGCTGCAACACCTGATAGTCCGATGATTGGATCTGATGTTCCGATGTGCTGAATTTTCCAAATTTGATCGAGAAAGAAAAAAGGAATTTTAGTGAAGTCTGAAAACTCACAGTCATATGAACTAATCGAGGATCATTCCACTTGTCATCAGTAAGCATCCAAGAAATCAAAACTATTATTACAAGTGAATTGATCATAGATTTAGATCCAACTAAAAGCTTTTGAAATTCACTCAATTTCTTTTTCAATCATTTTATTTTGAAATTGAGCTAGTTAGCAGAATCAATGAGTGCAATTTTTCAAGACATATTCCGATAGTCTAGGATGTTTAGCTCACTTCTAAGCTCGCAAAAGCGCTTCTCATCTAGAGGTTTGGTAAAGATATCGGCCAATTGTTTTTCGGTTCTCACATAGGTAATATCTATGTCTCCCTTCGTAGAGTGATCTCTAAGGAAGTGGTGCTCGGATATCTATGTGCTTGGTCCGAGAGTGTTGAACGGGATTGTTGGCTATTTTGATCGCACTCTCATTGTCACATAAGAGTGGTACCTTTTTCATACAAAACCAAAATCCTTCAAGGTTTGCCTCATCCATAACAATTGTGCACAACAACTTCCTCGCGGGCAATGTATTCGGCTCATGCAGAGATAAAGCAACTGAATTTTGTTTCTTTGAGGACCAAGACACTAGTGATCTACCTAGAAATTGACAAGTCCCGAAGTGCTTTTTCTATCCACTTTGCAACCCGCATAATCAGAGATCCGAATAACCAATCAAATCAAATTTTGATCCTTTAGGATACCAAAGCCCTAAACTAGGTGTGTGAACTAAATATCTAAGAATTCTTTTCACGGCTACTAGGTGGCACTCTCTCGGAGCGGCTTGAAATCTTGCACACATACAAACACTAAGCATAATATCAGGCCTAGATGCACAAAGGTAAAGCAATGAACCTATCATGGATCGATATACCTTTTGATCCACAGGGTTACCTTCTTCATTTAGACCAAGATGACCGTTAGTTGTCATTGGTGTATGAATTGGCTTGGCATTCTCCATGTCAAATTTCTTGAGCGTATCTTTGATGTACTTTGTTTGACATAGGAACGTCCCTTCCTTGAGTTGTTTGATTTGAAATCCAAGAAAGAATTTCAATTCACCCATCATTGACATCTCAAATCTCTTCGTCATCAACCTACTAAATTCTTCACAAAAGCTTTTATTAGTAGAACCAAATATAATGTCATCGACATATATTTGGCATACAAATAAGTCATTATCAACATATTTTGTGAAGAGAGTAGGATCGACTTTACCAATTTCGAAACCCTTTTTAATAAGAAAATCCTTAAGACATTCATACCATGCTCTAGGTGCTTGCTTAAGCCCGTAGAGCGCCTTATGGAGTTTGTATACATGAGTGGGGTTCTTGTGATCCTCCATTCTGCCGGTTGCTCAACATAGACTAATTCGGCGATTGGACCATTTAGGAAAGCACTCTTGACATCCATTTGATAAAGCTTGAAATCATGGTGAGTAGCAAATGCAACCAATATAACAATTGATTCTAGTCTAGCAACGGAGCATAAGTCTCACCAAAATCCAAACTCTTCAATTTGAGTGAATCCTTGAGCTACCAACCGAGCTTTATTTCTTGTAACAACTCCGTTCGTCTTGTTTGTTGCGGAAGACCCATTTGGTTCCAATCACGCTTTGACTAGGCCTTTCCACTAGTGACCATACTTTGTTTCTAACAAAGTTGTTAAGCTCTTCATGCATAGCCATTATCCAATCCGGATCTCTTAGTGCATCTTCAACCTTCAAAGGTTCCAAAGTAGACACAAAGGAGTAAAATTCACAAAAGTTAGCTACTCTAGAGCGTGTAGTTACTCCCTTTTGAATGTCACCGAGAATGTTATCGACGGGGTGGTCTCTTTGGATACTTTGATGCACCCTCGGATGTGGCATTTGAGAGACTTGTTGGATTGGTTCAAGGTCTTCATCTTGAGCATCCTCCACGAGTTTGCTTGTACTCCCTTGAGGTATGCCTTGACTTTGAGTTGAAGTGGGAGGCTCCACTTGTGTAGATGAATTGTCTTGATCCACCTTTTCTTGCGGTCTCACTTCACCTATTGCCATCTTCTTGATTGCAATGCTTGGTTCTTCCTCATTTTCGGTGAGGAGTTCGTATGCCGTTTTCTTCAATATTTTGTGGAGATATAATCGGTTGATGGCATGACAAGCGGTGTTGACGGCTTCCGCCCAAAATTGATCGGAAACCTTGTATTCATCAAGCATTGTCCTTGCCATCTCGATTAAAGTCCGGTTCTTCCTTTCTACTACTCCATTTTGTTGAGGGGAGTATGGAGCGGAGAACTCATGCTTGATCCCTTCTTCATCAAGGAATTCTTCGACTTGAGTATTCTTGAATTCGCTTCCATTATCGCTTCGAATCTTCTTGATCTTCAACTCGAATTCATTTTGGGCTCTTCTACTTAAACTTCTTGATTATCCCTTGCGTCTCACTTTTCTCTTGCAAAAGAATACCCACGTGAAGCGAGAGAAATCATCAACAATAACTAAACCATACTTGTTACCTCCGATGCTTATATAAGCAACTGTCCAAGAGGTCCATGTGTAAAAGCTCCAATGGTTTTGTCGTTGTCATGATATTCTTCGCGGGATGACGCGCTCCAACTTGCTTTCCGCTTGACAGGCGCTACAAATCCTATTTTTCTCAAACTCAACATTCGTTAGTCCAATGATATGATCACCTTTTAGAAGCTTGTCGAGATTCCTCATGCCAACATGGGCTAGCCGGCGATGCCACAACCACCCCATGCTAGACTTTGCCATTAAGCATGTTTGAAGTTTAGCGCTATTTGAGTTGAAATCAACCAAATAGAGCTTACCCTTCAAATATCCTTTAAAAGCAATTGAGGAATCGTCTCTTCTAAAGACGGTCACACCAGCATTAGTAAATAGACAGTTGTATCCCATCTCGCAAAGTTGCGACACGGATAGCAAATTGTAATTTAAGGATTTAACTAGAAGAACATTTGAAATGGAATGATCATTAGAAATAGCAATTTTACCTAATCCCATTACCTCACCTTTACCATTGTCACCGAACACAATATTTTCATATTGTGATCCTTTTTCATCAAAAGATGAAAACATTCTCTTTTCTCCGGTCATGTGGTTTGTGCAACCACTATCAAGCACCCAACTTGATCCAACCTGAGGTATACTCCTACAAGATCACATTAGACTTTGCTTTTAGGTACCCAAATCCTTTTGGGTCCTTGCATGTTAGAGATCAAAACTTTTGGTACCCACACCTTCTTCTTGCTCTTTTCATTAGAGTTGTGGGCACCGACAAAATGAGCAATCACTTTACCACGGTGATTTCTCTTCAACATATAAGAAGCAAAGTGAATAGAATAAGATGCATGATGTTGAGGATGCTTCTTAGATTCTTGCCCTGGTCTTGATGACATGTGTGGTGGTCAATGGTTGTTTGTCATTTCCTTTGACAAACTGGATGCATTCTTTACCTCTTACCACCACACGGTCATTTCTTTTGCATTCATTCTTATCATATCCAAGCCCTTCTTTATTTTTGTTTCACCGACCATTTATGGTCTTATATAAGGCATCCTTGGATTGATAGGTTTTCATGCAACCGTACCTTACCAAGGCACTTAGTCTCGTTTTAGCTTTTTAATACTTGCATGAATTGGGAGTTAGTAGTGCAAGCATTAATATCAACATTGTAGCAACGAGAGCAACCATTGCTAGTGGAAGGAATAGATGTTACTTGTAAATCATCAATTGGAGAACTAATATCATTAAGAGATTCAATTTGCACTTCAAGAGCTTGGAGATTGTTTTCCAGACTTATTACATTCTCTTGAAGTGACTCATTTGAACCCTTAAGCATTTCAATTGAATTATTAGCCAAATCAAGCTTTTTGGTTAACAATTCAATAGTCTCCTTTTCTTTAGTGAGGACCTTCTCGAGAGCAAGAGTTTTCTTCTTTTCACAAATTAGCAACTCTTCTTGCTTCTCAAGAGTTTCCTCTTGACTATCTATTCTTTTCAATAGCTTATGAATCTTAGCAATAGCCGATTTGCTCAAATCACAAAATAGAGCATCATCATCATCATCACTCTCTAATTCACTATCACTACTAGGGGTTTGGTTTTAGCCATTACCTTGCGCCCTTTGGCCATAAGACAAATAGGCGCGTCATAGTCGAGTCGTTGTCGCTCAATTCCCGAATAGCGACTTTGTCGGTGGAGTGGCTTCTATGGCGAGGGTGGCGACTCCTTCATCATCGATGTCGGTGTCGGAGTCAGTCGCTTTGAATCCCATTCTTCTCCAATGTGAGCTCGCCCGAGTACTTCTTCTTGTACGTCTTGTTCTTCTTGAGCGACTCATTCTTCTTGGTCTCATTTGGGTTGTTCTTCTTCTTTGGAATGATCGGCGATGAAGTGTCCAACCTCACCGCACTCATAGCAAGCCCTCTTCTCGTTTCTTCTTCTCCTTGACTTGTCATTGAAGTTCTTCTTGTATTTGCTTGACCCGTCATATTTGAGGAACTTTTTGAATTTTCTTACAAATAGGGCCAAGTCTTCTTCGTCTTCGCTCTCATCTTCCTCATCATCGCTTGATGTTGATTCTTCCTTCTTACTTGCCTTCAAAGCAATTTGCTTCGGTCTTGAGCTCGAGCTTTGCTTGGCAAGGTTCTTCACTTCTTTTGCTTCTTCTTCCATGAGCTCATGTGAAAGAATCCTTCCGAGCACATCATTTGGAGTGAGCCTCTTGAAGTCTTTTCGCTCTCGTATAAGAGTTACGAGAGTCGAATTCCTTGGAGCAAAGGCTCTTAGCATCCTCTTCACCACGACATGCTCCGTCATATCCTTGCTTCCAAGCCCTCTAATCTTGTTCACGAGGATCATCAAACGATCATACATTTGTTGAGGCGTCTCATCATCATTCATGACAAATCTCCCCAATTTTCCTTCAAGTAACTCAATTCTTGATTCCCTTACACTTGATGTTCCTTCATGAGCTACTTGGAGTGTGTCCCATATCTCTTTTGCTTCTTCTAGACCATCAACCTTGTTGAATTCTTGGGACTCAAGGCTCCAAGCAAAACACTTGCGGCTTGAGCATTTCGGTGGATGTTACATTCTTGTTGCGGTGTAAGCTCCATGTCGCTCTTCCGGCATGTCTGAACCTGTACACACAATCTTCCAAACACTAGGATGGAGAGACATCAAATGCATTTTCATCTTGTGCCTCCAAGCGGAATAGTACGTGCCATCGAAAAAAGGTGCACGCCCGGAGGGCACAGTAATATAGGAATGCGAAGAAGAAGTATTTAATTTTTCGTAATTAAAAGGAATTTGAGCTCCCTGCGATGACGTTGAAGTGTCACCTTCCTTGGTCTTCGCAGGAGTTCCATGTCCGGCCTTTGGACTATCTTCTTCCCCCGACACGACAACCTTCAATCCGGTGTTGGCCATCACGTTCCTTCAAGCGGTTAGGCCTTCGAGAAGGTTCGGCTCTGATACCAATTGAAAAGATGAGAAAGTTGCCTAGAGGGGGGGGGTGAATAGGCAATTTAAAATTTAAACTAAATTTGTCGCAGCGGAAAGAGTATCGGAACTTCCGGTATTGAATCGGAACTTCCGATATAATCGAACTTCCAGATTCGGATCGGAGTGTCCGATCGACTTTTTACACGGACGATTAATAACTGAAAGTAATAAACTTGAGAACAATCTAAGAACAATAAAACGACTGAATAAGGAGACAAGCTTAAGTAAAGAAGACAAAGACGCGGATTTGATCCCGGAGTTCGGATTCTTGAGGGAATCCTACGTCTCCGTTGAGGAAGCTCCAAAGAGCCGTGTCTATTCCAACCCTTTCCTCCCAAACCTCGGTCACACTTGAGGCTTGGTTCCACTATTTTGTTCCTTTCCTTTCTGAGTCGGAGCCGGCCTTGACAAACTTTTCACGGCAACCCACAATCCTTGGGAGCTCGTGAACGACGCCTAGCCGTCTAGGAGTCCTTCAACCTCCAAGAGTAACAAATGCACGTTGATCAATCTTGGAGGAACACTCTAATGCTCAAGATGGAAGACACTTCCTTTTCACTCTAGCTCCAAATCTCACTTCTAGTCCTCACTCCTTGGATGATCTCTAAGATCAAAGAGGAGGGCTCAAAAGTAGACTAGAGAGGGCTCAATGTGCACTAGAGTTACGCCAAATAGAGTGTGTAACCCTCAAATGAGAGAGGGTGGGGTATTTATAGTTTCTTGCAAAAACTAGCCGTTATACTCCCACTCAGCATATCTAACTTCCGATATCAACATCGAATATCCGATATGTACAAATAATCGTAACTCGAGCGCACTTTAGTCGTTACACAAGATGCATCGGAACTTCCGATATCAACATCGGAACTTCCGATGTTCCTAAATGCCCTTGACAAAATGCTTCTAAGTCCACATCGGACTATCCGATATCAACATCGGAACTTCCGACTTAATCATCGGAAAGTCCGATCAATATATCGAATGTCCGATCAATCGAAAGCTCCCTTTTCAGGTTAGAACACATCGGAACTTCCGATGTTAAATATCGAACTTCCGATCTTTACAGAAGCACCTAGAAAGCTTTACAACGTATCGAACTTCCGATCGTAAATATCGGAACTTCGATACATCTTCTACGCGATCGGATCAAGCAAACATGCACATCGGAATGTCGGTCACATCGAACTTCCGATGTAATATCGAATGTCCGACTTGAACTTAGATAAAAACACATTCCGGTGCATGCACGATGACTTAGAATCTCAAAAGATTTGAAGTAACATTCATCCGAGCATAGAGACTACTCTAGATCATCTACGATGCATCCCTCTTAATAGTACGACATTCCTCGACACAAAGCATAGAGAAATTAAATTCTGGCCGTTTTACTCGCTTGAATTCGTTTGAGGGTTTCCTTCGCATGTAGAGAATCTCACATTTACTCTTTTACCTGTTCACAAGCTCATTGAAGACATTAGTCCTGTATAATCGTTTGTCATTAATCATCCAAAACCAATTTAGGGGCCTAGATGCACTTTCAATCTCCCCCTTTTTGGTGATTGATGACAACCCGATTAAAGCTTCATGAGATAAAAGGATATTAATAGAATTTCGTATTGGTTGAGCTCCCCTAAAGATGTGCAAAGGATAGGAAAACATCGCAAAAGCACAATTTTAAAAGCAAATTTTGCAGGAGCTCCCCCAAAAACTGAGTATATAATGAAATAAGCACTTATGGAAGCTAAATGTTGAATAACCATTAATATTAATTCAAAGAGACAATTTTCCAACGGAGCATAAGTAAAGCATACTATCAAGCGTAACAAGTCCCAAGTTCATATGATAACAAAGTTTGGAAAAGGAACTAATCGAAGGATGATAAAACTGATAAAAGCTTTCTTTCTCTTCTCCCCCTTTGGCATCAAGCACCAGAAAGGAGAACAAGGAGAGAGAGAGAGAGAAAAGACTAGTCCGACTCCTCGGAAGCTGTAAGATCGAAGTATACGAATATAGCAATCAGAGGGGGGGTGAATGATTGTACGGAAGCTAAAACCAAATTCTTGACCTATTAAAAGTTCACCCCAAAACAGAACCAAATAATTGCCTCGTTTTCGACAAAAACAGAATGACAGAGGTTTGGTAAAACGAGAATTCCCGGAGATCCAACCGTCGAAACGATCTGAAATTTGGACACAAGAAACTAGATTCCAATACGAATCGAACCCAAAAAGAATCAGCTCGATCGGACTTACGGATCAAAAGTTATGAGCTTCACAAGCTTGCTGATCCAGAACTTGACGAGAATCAATCTAATCAAAACTTCAAGATTAAACAAGAACGACAAAAGATTGATCAACTAGACTTTGAGAAACACTAGATCAATATCCTAGAGAGGTTTTTGATGGATCAAATCAAGATAAAACTTGAAGAACAAAACCAATCTAGAACTAGAACAAGCATGCAAACAAGAACCAAAACAGAAAATCTTGTAGCGACGAGGTTCTTGTAGCACGCAAAAATCTTGGAAGAATTGATCTTTATTTCTTGTCTAAAATACTCTCATCAAAAGAGTACAAACCCTAAAACCAAGCTCAAAGCTTGATGCGCTCGACTCTACTTGATGCCTTTCAACAGAGACCCCCACCTATTTAAAGCACCAACCCACAAGGAGTTCGAATACGATTCCTATTCCTAGAAGGAATCCGTATCCAACTCAACTCTACTTGGCCCAACCAGGCCGAGTACAACTCTTGCACGCCAGTGATGGCAACCCTACCATACTCACGTGACTAACACTTTTGCACGCTGTGATGGCCACCTGCCATACTCACGTGACTAACACTTTGCACGCGAATGACCTCCTGCCATTCTCACGTGACTAACCATTCTTCATGTGCACCATTCTCTTAGCCCGAACGTCCCGCATGACATCCTTGACCACTCAAGACCTCGGTTCCTCCTGAACCTAGTCCCGAACCTCGGTTCCTCCATGAACCTAGTTCCGGTCCCGTCATCGACCACATTCGTCTTCGAAAGCAATACCGCACATGAACAAACCACAAAACAAATCCGAGCACAAGTCCACGACTTGACTCAATGTCAATCCATGCAACTACTCACATGAGTATTGCATAAAGTCCACTTCAAAAGAAGCATCATGAAATCATTACAAATTTCAAATTCACATTCAAAATTCAAATCCAAATCGCTCAAAACCTAATTGGCGAAAACGCATTCACGACGGACAAACAAAGTTGGTCCGTTGTATAAGGAAAAGTTTCTGTTCCAAGAAGCCAACCAAACGCGGAAAAACACGTTCACAACGGACAAACAAAGTTGGTCCGTTGTACATGCAAGAATGGCTTCGGTCATGAGCTCAAAACAAGTTCACAACGGACCCCGAAGCTTGTCCACGCAGAAGCGTGCCACGCTTCGGTTTCACAAAAGTAAAACCCTAGAAAAGTCCATTCACGACGGACAAAAAGAATTAGTCCGTTGTACATGTGAAAATCTTGGTTCCAAGAAATTATCCAAACCGAAAAAGCTTGTTCACAACGGACCAAGAAAAACTGTCCGTTGTACATGTGAAAATGACTTCGGTCATGGGCTCAAAAACATGTTCACAACAGACCCAAAAACACGGTCCGTCGCAGATGGAAACTTCTTGTTTCTTGAGAACTTTGTCCGCGCTAATGCGTAACTTCTGCATTTCTTGTCAAATTGTCAAAACACATGGACAAACACATTTTGCAAATTTAATTCTAAGTTAATTTTTCAGTTCAAAGCCAATTTTTCAGCACATGATTTCACAATCTCCCCCTTGATGAAAACATTGGCAACACCACTTAGAATTGAACATTTGGCATTCACTTTGATGTTGAAATCCAAAGGATCAAAGACCAAAGTAAGAAAACACAGAAATCCCCCTTTGACCAAAATGCAAAACAAAATCTCCCCCTGAGAAGGAAAATGTGTGTGAATGTGCAATGTGTCCAAGAATTTCAAAATTCTCCAAACTTATCCCAAAATTCTCAAATTTAACAACTCTCCTTTTTCTTTAAACTTTTCAAAGATTTCCAAATTTCTCCCCTTTGACAATGGATTCATCAAGAGTAAAAGAGAGAACAGGTTCAAAATTTTTCCTGAAACAATGATTTCACAAAGAGAAACAAGGAGTGCCAAGATAGGAAAAGATGGGCTCATTCGATCATATAACCTTATATATCACATAATATGCAAAATACATGATCTTGATGTGATTTTAGCAGGTTAGGGAATGACATGCATCTCAACCTCAATTTAGTCAACTATAGCCAAGTACTAAACAAGATCTTAGCAGAAAAAGCAAGACTTTAAAAATTGAAGCAACTAACAACTTAGGGCGAGCAAGTAGTTTCAACTCCAATCTAGTAGACCAATTTAATCGTTAAACAATAAGTTGCATGTGGCATGCTTGAAGCATACTTCTTTTATTTTCTAGGAGTGGCATGCTTGAAGCATACATCTTATCTTTGAGGGAATGGCATGCTTGAAGCATACATCTTATCTTTTAGGAAAGCACCTGAAGCACATAACTTGAGGTTTTTTGCTTTTAACAACCCCTTTTATTGATTCCCTTTTCTTTTCATTTTTCTTTGATTATAAATCATGCAAAAGTGATTAAAAGGTCTTATGAAAGAGTAAAGTTGAAACCACACTTGCTCCATAGCCCAAATTTGTCAAGAGAATTCAATATCAAGCCTAGAAGAGTGATATATCACAGAGTATTTAGCTATAGGCAATCAGTCCAGGGAATTTCGCAATGTCATTTTTAGTTCAAGTGAAACAATTAGATTATCATATATTAGCTCAATTACATAACATATAAAGAAATATGATAAAGTGAGCTCATTAAGTGAAAGAACTTGGCAAAGAAACTCCCCCTCAAAACAATCCCATTGGATGAACAATTCCAAGTTCTCCCCGAATAAAAGCAAAACGAGAAGAAGACAAAGGTTTTGTGAAAAAGTCTGCCAATTGATGTTCAGTATCCACATGGTGAAGCACAATTTTTTCTTTTTCAACATGATCTTTAAGAAAGTGAAATCCAATATCAATATGCTCAAGAAAAGGGATTACTCAAGAGGTGGCACGAACCAAATCAAATCAACATCCTCCAAAGTCAACATCGAAAAGCTCTTAAACTAATCCATGAGGAAGCAGAAAGCCAAATGCCAAAATCTTGAGTTCTATGAAGATACCTGAAAATCCTTTTGATAGCTTGTCGATGTGAAGCACGTGGGAAGAGTCTCTCATGTAAACCTCTAATTATCTCGTCCTCAACAGCATTATCATCATCTTTATGAACAAAGACACTCTCCCCCTGAACATATGCACTTGTACCTGCATCATTTGAACTAGTGCCTTTTGCGAAAACAGAAGTGGAAGAAGCATCTCCAAAGGCAACACTTTCATCATGAGATGCACGATTTGAAGGAGAACCAAATCTTATCCTTTCAACATATGAAGTGAGCATCCGAAATTCACTAGCCACATGTTCTCCAACCTCGCGTGAGAACCCTACATAGAAGCACAAAATGTCGAGGTCTCGATCATCAAGTTAGAAATAAGATGTTTAGGAATCCAAGATCGAGACACACGACGCACAATAGTAGGCACAACACGAGTATTCTTATGCACAAAATCAGATTTGCCTTTTCCCGTGTTTTTAGCATCAAAAGGTGTTTGTTTCACCCTAGGCACATAATGAGAAATGAAACGTGCCTGTCTGAAATTAGACCTAGCCTTAGTTCTTTCTTTCTTTTGTTGTTTGGCTAGTCTAAAGCGAAATTCACCAAATGACCATCTTTCCCACAATGAGTGCAATTGTACTTAACATATGGTTTGGCATTAGAAGTAACTTTTGCACTTGAAATAGTGGGAGATAGAGTGCCGCCAGATTTAATCAAAGTTCTTTTAGACTCATTATCAATTTTCACATTTTTGCTCTCAACAGTTTAGTAGAAGCATGAGAGTTAAAACCTAAACCTGTTTGTTGAAGCTCACTTTAGATTGATCTAAAATCATGTTCAAATTTTTCTTCCCTTTAGTGAACCTAGAAAGAGAATCTTGCAAGTAGTCAACCTTTTAGCAAGATTTAAACAATTATCACAAGGAGTGTCAATTTTAGCTTTTACATTTACGGCAATTTGAACACGAGTTAATTTCATGAGTGAATATGTCATTTGTTAATTGGGTAACTCTACAATTTGCATCTTTTAATTTCAACTCAAGAATAGAACATTTAGAGCAAGCAATTTGATCATGTAAACTATCGATTAGAGCAACCAATATTTTTCATAAGTTTTTCATTTTTCAATTGTTCGGCATAAACTTGTTATAGTTTAATCACATGTTACTCTTTTAGTGACTTAATTTCAAATTTGAGATCTAATCAAGTATCGCAAATATTTTCATAATTTGAATTTCTAAGATCAAAGTTTTCAGATTTTAGCATGGATAGATCTTTTTCTAAGCTTTTATTTTTGAGTGAAGATTTTCTTAAAGATTTTCTCAATATGACTAAAACTTCACAAAGCTCATCATACGAAGGCATTACCTCATCACCGTCATTTGGAGGTGTCATCGTTGTTACTAGAATCACTAGTGTTCCTTTGCCATGAAGCATAGTCCTTTGATATCCTTCTCATTCAGCTTCGTTTGCTTCGCTTCCTTCTCATCTTCAGTTGAGTCATCAATGTCGCTTAAGTCTAAGCGACCAATTGCCTCGAAGACTTTGTTGAGCATCTTCTTTGTTCGTTGTTTATTTTTATCCTTGCTCTCTCTTGGCCGGAAGGACTTGGAGGAGTTGCTTTGCTCCTTCTCCTCTCTATCTTTGTTCTTGAAACAGTTAGCACGGATGTGCCCTGCCTTGCCGCAGTTGTAGCAGTGGATGGAGGCTCCTCTTCTCTCCCTTGATCTCATGTACGCTGCATTGACACGCTTGGAAAGAAGAGCAAGTGTATCTTCTGGTATTTGATCTAGCTGTTCATCACTAAGAGCACTCAAGGCAGTAATGGAATATGAAGAACTAGTAGCATTATCATATGAAGAATTAGCATTAAGAGCCATAGAGTTATCAATGGAAGTTCTTGAAACAATGTCTATTTCAAAAGTCTTGAGACTAGAATAAAGTTTATCCAAAGTCATTTCACTCATCTTGTGAGCTTCCCTAAAAGCAGTCACTTTCATTTGCCAGATTTTAAGATCAAGAGATGATAGGAAATGTCTAGCATTTTCAGAGTCAGTGTACTTTACATCTACAGCTCTAAGATTGTTTAAGATTCTGTTAAAGCGAGCAAAACAATCATCTAGAGATTCTCCAGAGTTCATTTCAAATCTAGTATATTCCTTTTTAAATTGATCTTGCCTAGCTTCTTTTACAGAGTCAGTACCCTCATGATAATCTTGAAGAGATTTCCAAATTTCATGAGCAGTGAGTAAATGACAGACTCTATCGAATTCTTTTCTAGCAAGTCCTTGAAGCAATATGTTTCTAGCTCTATTATTGTTTTCAACATCTTTTTCAAACTCGATTTTATCAATATCATCATTAGAAGGAAGCTTGTATGAAATCTTTACCTTGCGCCAAATCGCGTTACCTTGAGCTTGAAGATATGCAGTCATCCGGATCCGCCAGTGGGGGAAGTCTGTGCCATCGAAGATTGGCGGCTTGTTTGAGTATTTCTCTGTTGCCATAACTTACCGTTTACTAATCACCTGTTAAGATGGATTAGTAGAACCTTGCTCTGATACCACTTGTAAGATCGAAGTATACGAATATAGCAATCAGAGGGGGGGTGAATGATTGTACGGAAGCTAAAACCAAATTCTTGACCTATTAAAAGTTCACCCCAAAACAGAACCAAATAATTGCCTCGTTTTCGACAAAAACAGAATGACAGAGGTTTGATAAAACGAGAATTCCCGGAGATCCAACCGTCGAAACGATCTGAAATTTGGACACAAGAAACTAGATTCCAATACGAATCGAACCCAAAAAGAATCAGCTCGATCGGACTTACGGATCAAAAGTTATGAGCTTCACAAGCTTGCTGATCCAGAACTTGACGAGAATCAATCTAATCAAAACTTCAAGATTAAACAAGAACGACAAAAGATTGATCAACTAGACTTTGAGAAACACTAGATCAATATCCTAGAGAGGTTTTTGATGGATCAAATCAAGATAAAACTTGAAGAACAAAAACCAATCTAGAACTAGAACAAGCATGCAAACAAGAACCAAAACAGAAAATCTTTGTAGCGACGAGGTTCTCAGTAGCACGCAAAAATCTTTGAATAATTGATATTTTTTTGTTGTCTAAAATACTCTCATCTAAAGAGTACAATCAATTAAACCAAGCTCAAATCTTGATGCGCGCAGCTATACTTGATGCCTTTCAACAGAGACCCCCACCTATTTAAAGCACCAACCCACAAGGAGTTCTCGAATACGATTCCTATTCCTAGAAGGAATCCGTATCCAACTCAACTCTACTTGGCCCAACCAGGCCGAGTACAACTCTTGCACGCTGTATGGCAACCCTACCATACTCACGTGACTAACACTTTGCACGCCGTGATGGCCACCTGCCATACTCACGTGACTAACACTTTGCACGCCGAATGACCTCCTCGCCATTCTCACGTGACTAACCATTCTTCATGTGCACCATTCTCTTAGCCCGAACGTCCCGCATGACATCCTTGACCACCAAGACCTCGGTTCCTCCTGAACCTAGTCCCGAACCTCAGTTCCTCCATGAACCTAGTTCCGGTCCCGTCATCGACCACATTCGTCTTCGAGCAATACCTGCACATGAACAAACCATCAAACAAATCCGAGCACAAGTCCACGACTTGACTCAATGTCAATCCATGCAACTACTCACATGAGTATTGCATAAAGTCCACTTCAAAAGAAGCATCATGAAATCATTACAAATTTCAAATTCACATTCAAAATTCAAATCCAAATCGCTCAAAACCCTAATTGAGCGAAAACGCATTCACGACGGACAAACAAAGTTGGTCCGTTGTATAAGGAAAAGTTTCTGTTCCAAGAAGCCAACCAAACGCGGAAAAACACGTTCACAACGGACAAACAAAGTTGGTCCGTTGTACATGCAAGAATGGCTTGGTCATGAGCTCAAAACAAGTTCACAACGGACCCCGAAGCTTGTCCGGCAAGCGTGCCACGCCGGTTTCACAAAAGTAAAACCTAGAAAAAGTCCATTCACGACGGACAAAAAGAATTAGTCCGTTGTACATGTGAAAATCTTGGTTCCAAGAAATTATCCAAACCGAAAAAGCTTGTTCACAACGGACCAAGAAAAAGCTGTCCGTTGTACATGTGAAAATGACTTCGGTCATGGGCTCAAAAACATGTTCACAACAGACCCAAAAACACCGTCTCGTCGCAGATGGGAAACTTATCGCTTCTTGAGAACTTTGTCCGCGCTGCGTAACTTATCAAGCTTTCTTGTCAAATTGTCAAAACACATGAACAAACACATTTTGCAAATTCAAATCTAAGTTAATTTTTCAGTTCAAAGCCAATTTTTCAGCACATGATTTCACAGAAGCATCATCAGAGCCGGACTCCTCATCGTCCTCGGACTCATCTGAGGCTGCAGGCGCTGGAGCAAAAGGATCTTCAACCTCCTCATCGCTCTCCTCATCCTCTGAACACTCCAGATTCAGATGCCTCTGAATGTCTTTTAGTCTTTTGGTGTTCTTCTTGTCTTAGTCTTGCATTGCCCTTGCACAGACAAAGATGGACTTTAAGGCGCGGAGAATTGGAGAGGATGATCCACCAAGCTGCAGCAGAGGAGCTGTGGAGGAGGAGGTAGCAGCACCTCTAGTCGAAGCACGCCTAGCAGGCCGAAATGGGCCTTGATCGCCTCGATCTGCACTCCTGTGTGCTTGGTATCATACTCAAAATGTCTGGTGAGTAATGTGCTCAATCATATGCATGATGAATGGAGCATACCCACGCCTTCTCTTCGGCTCCTGGAGCCAAGCGGATCTCATTCCATATGAAATCAAACACATCAAAAGGACGTCATTCAACTCGCATTCTACTCAAAGAGTTCCTTGTATAAGATGAGAATGTGAGAGGCGTCACCTTCCTTGGGAGCAGCGTCTTCTGAAAAGCCTGTTGAGACAGGCAAAGAACGGCTTCATGCCTTTTGTGCTTCCTTCCTCAAAGTCTGCATCCTCATCATACAAAAATTCAGTTGGAGGCACCGAGCGAGGCTTCATTGTGAATCGATCTTTGTCACGGCGATCGGCTTCGGTGAATCCAAGACAATGAGCAAAATTGACATAGGAGATCTCATACCAAACTCCTTCGTCATCCAATGCAAGGTGGAGACTCGTCCCTCGGAGATATACAAAGTGGAGTAGAACTGAGCGATGATCTCAATATTCCAATCATGCCTGAAAACTCATTATTCTTTTAGTCCCGGCTTCTTTCACAAGCTGCAATGACCTCTGTGAAAGTGGCATCATCACCGCGGCCATGTAATCCCGATCCAACCTTTGCATTAGAATGATCGGATTCTTCCTTGTCAGAATGATAGATTCATAGAAATCCTGCTGAAAGAAGGTCCAGAAGCGATAGTCAGTCGAGAACTGTGCTTCTGCCCTGGGGTTCTGCTCTCTGGCTTCGCGCACTTTGGCGGCTTTTCCTTTATAGCTCATGGGTTTCCTCTTGAGACGAGGATTCCTCTCTGCTTGCCTGAGCCTTGGAATTGCTGGGTCTGGAACTGGTTGAGGTTGAGAAGCTCCTGCCACAGCTTTGCCCTTCCTAGAAGGCAATGGCGCTCCTCGAGGTACATTCACTGCCTCGAGCGGGAGGGTCGATGGAGGGTCACGAATCTGGATGCCTGGTCCTCCACTTGCCTCCACCTCTTCCTCTACCCGCAGCCCTTTTGGTTCTTGTTCTGTTGGAGTCTGCCTTGGCCTTTTGGAGCCCACCATCTGGTCTGGAGTGCGGTGAACCGAGCCACCTTGATCGGGATCCATTGTTCTAAGGACAAGAGCGGAATCGATTAAGCTAATGAGAGAAACAAGATTGGATTGATTTTCATTCGCTGACATCGGAAGTTCCGATTTCACATCGGAAGTTCCGACATGTGGTCGGAAGTTCCGATATTTTCGATCGGAATGTCCGATGTCTACGGATCTAGATCAACACAACGCTTTCTCAAAACCAACCGATAGAAAGGAATGATATTTGTGAGAATTGAACCAAAGGAATAGATGAACAAGTTCACCGTAACGATTTCTCGAAAAGACGCCCTAGATCCAAAAGGAAGGATTGAGCCCTAGGGTTTACCTCGCGAAGAACACGGAGAAATCGCGGAGATGAGGGTCCTCTTCAAGATGCAATCCTTCCCAAGCAAAGATCGGAAGTTTCGAGAGGTCGGAAACTCCGATAACGGCACAAAGATGAAAAGGGAAGGAGAGGCTAAAGAGACACGAGGAAAAGGACAAGAGAAAAAGAAAGGGTACGGGCACTTAAGTGCGGAGCCCACATCGGATGTTCCGATAAAATATCGGAAGTTCCGATGTGGAACAATCGCTGTACACCTGATAGTCCGATGATTGGATCGGATGTTCCGATGTGCTGAATTTTCCAAATTGATCGAGAAAGAAACAAGGATTTTGAGTGAAGTCCGAAAACTCGAGTCATATGAACTTAGGGAGGATCATTCCACTTGTCATCAAGAAGCATCCAAGAAATCAAAACTATGATTACAAGTGAATTGATCCGAGATTAAGATCCAACTAAAAGCTTTTGAAATTCACTCAATAACTTTTTCAATCATTTTATTTTGAAATTGAGCTAGTTAGCGTGAATCAATGAGTGCAATTTTTCAAGACACATTCCGATAGTCTAGGATGTTTAGCTCACTTCTAAGCTCGCAAAGCGCTTCTCATCTAGAGGTTTGGTAAAGATATCGGCCAATTGTTTTTCGGTTCTCACATAGGTAATATCTATGTCTCCCTTCGTAGAGTGATCTCTAAGGAAGTGGTGTCGGATATCTATGTGCTTGGTCCGAGAGTGTTGAACGGGATTGTTGGCTATTTTGATCGCACTCTCATTGTCACATAAGAGTGGTACCTTTTTCATACAAAACCAAAATCCTTCAAGGTTTGCCTCATCCATAACAATTGTGCACAACAACTTCCTGCGACAATGTATTCGGCTTCATGATAGATAAAGCAACTGAATTTTGTTTCTTTGAGGACCAAGACACTAGTGATCTACCTAGAAATTGACAAGTCCCGAAGTGCTTTTTCTATCCACTTTGCAACCCGCATAATCGAGATCCGAATAACCAATCAAATCAAATTTTGATCCTTTAGGATACCAAAGCCCTAAACTAGGTGTGTGAACTAAATATCTAAGAATTCTTTTCACGGCTACTAGGTGGCACTCTCTCGAGCGGCTTGAAATCTTGCACACATACAAACACTAAGCATAATATCAGGCCTAGATGCACAAAGGTAAAGCAATGAACCTATCATGGATCGATATACCTTTTGATCCACAGTGGTTACCTTCTTCATTTAGACCAAGATGACCGTTAGTTGTCATTGGTGTATGAATTGGCTTGGCATTCTCCATGTCAAATTTCTTGAGCGTATCTTTGATGTACTTTGTTTGACATAGGAACGTCCCTTCCTTGAGTTGTTTGATTTGAAATCCAAGAAAGAATTTCAATTCACCCATCATTGACATCTCAAATCTCTTCGTCATCAACCTACTAAATTCTTCACAAAAGCTTTTATTAGTAGAACCAAATATAATGTCATCGACATATATTTGGCATACAAATAAGTCATTATCAACATATTTTGTGAAGAGAGTAGGATCGACTTTACCAATTTCGAAACCCTTTTTAATAAGAAAATCCTTAAGACATTCATACCATGCTCTAGGTGCTTGCTTAAGCCCGTAGAGCGCCTTATGGAGTTTGTATACATGAGTGGGGTTCTTGTGATCCTCCATTCCCGGCGGTTGCTCAACATAGACTAATTCGGCGATTGGACCATTTAGGAAAGCACTCTTGACATCCATTTGATAAAGCTTGAAATCATGGTGAGTAGCAAATGCAACCAATATACTGAATTGATTCTAGTCTAGCAACGTGAGCATAAGTCTCACCAAAATCCAAACCTTCAATTTGAGTGAATCCTTGAGCTACCAACCGAGCTTTATTTCTTGTAACAACTCCGTTCTCGTCTTGTTTGTTGCGGAAGACCCATTTGGTTCCAATCACGTTTTGACTAGGCCTTTCCACTAGTGACCATACTTTGTTTCTAACAAAGTTGTTAAGCTCTTCATGCATAGCCATTATCCAATCCGGATCTCTTAGTGCATCTTCAACCTTCAAAGGTTCCAAAGTAGACACAAAGGAGTAAAATTCACAAAAGTTAGCTACTCTAGAGCGTGTAGTTACTCCCTTTTGAATGTCACCGAGAATGTTATCGACGGGGTGGTCTCTTTGGATACTTTGATGCACCCTCGGATGTGGCATTTGAGAGACTTGTTGGATTGGTTCAAGGTCTTCATCTTGAGCATCCTCCACGAGTTTGCTTGTACTCCCTTGAGGTATGCCTTGACTTTGAGTTGAAGTGGGAGGCTCCACTTGTGTAGATGAATTGTCTTGATCCACCTTTTCTTGCGGTCTCACTTCACCTATTGCCATCTTCTTGATTGCAATGCTTGGTTCTTCCTCATTTTCGGTGAGGAGTTCGTATGCCGTTTTCTTCAATATTTTGTGGAGATATAATCGGTTGATGGCATGACAAGCGGTGTTGACGGCTTCCGCCCAAAATTGATCGGAAACCTTGTATTCATCAAGCATTGTCCTTGCCATCTCGATTAAAGTCCGGTTCTTCCTTTCTACTACTCCATTTTGTTGAGGGGAGTATGGAGCGGAGAACTCATGCTTGATCCCTTCTTCATCAAGGAATTCTTCGACTTGAGTATTCTTGAATTCGCTTCCATTATCGCTTCGAATCTTCTTGATCTTCAACTCGAATTCATTTTGGGCTCTTCTCGCAAACTTCTTGATTATCCCTTGCGTCTCACTTTTCTCTTGCAAAAAGAATACCCACGTGAAGCGAGAGAAATCATCAACAATAACTAAACCATACTTGTTACCTCCGATGCTTATATAAGCAACGGTCCGAAGAGGTCCATGTGTAAAAGCTCCAATGGTTTTGTCGTTGTCATGATATTCTTCGCGGGATGACGCGCTCCAACTTGCTTTCCGGCTTGACAGGCGCTACAAATCCTATTTTTCTCAAACTCAACATTCGTTAGTCCAATGATATGATCACCTTTTAGAAGCTTGTCGAGATTCCTCATGCCAACATGGGCTAGCGGCGATGCCACAACCACCCCATGCTAGACTTTGCCATTAAGCATGTTTGAAGTTTAGCGCTATTTGAGTTGAAATCAACCAAATAGAGCTTACCCTTCAAATATCCTTTAAAAGCAATTGAGGAATCGTCTCTTCTAAAGACGGTCACACCAAAGATTAGTAAATAGACAGTTGTATCCCATCTCGCAAAGTTGCGACACGGATAGCAAATTGTAATTTAAGGATTTAACTAGAAGAACATTTGAAATGGAATGATCATTAGAAATAGCAATTTTACCTAATCCCATTACCTCACCTTTACCATTGTCACCGAACACAATATTTTCATATTGTGATCCTTTTCATCAAAAGATGAAAACATTCTCTTTTCTCCTGGTCATGTGGTTTGTGCAACCACTATCAAGCACCCAACTTGATCCACCGGAGGTATACTCCTACAAGATCACATTAGACTTTGCTTTTAGGTACCCAAATCCTTTTGGGTCCTTGCATGTTAGAGATCAAAACTTTTGGTACCCACACCTTCTTCTTGCTCTTTTCATTAGAGTTGTGGGCACCGACAAAATGAGCAATCACTTTACCACGGTGATTTCTCTTCAACATATAAGAAGCAAAGTGAATAGAATAAGATGCATGATGTTGAGGATGCTTCTTAGATTCTTGCCGGTCTTGATGACATGTGTGGTGGTCAATGGTTGTTTGTCATTTCCTTTGACAAACTGGATGCATTCTTTACCTCTTACCACCACACGGTCATTTCTTTTGCATTCATTCTTATCATATCCAAGCCCTTCTTTATTTTTGTTTCCCCGACCATTTATGGTCTTATATAAGGCATCCTTGGATTGATAGGTTTTCATGCAACCGCACCTTACCAAGGCACTTAGTCTCTCGTTTTAAGCTTTTTAATACTTGCATGAATTGGGAGTTAGTAGTGCAAGCATTAATATCAACATTGTAGCAACGAGAGCAACCATTGCTAGTGGAAGGAATAGATGTTACTTGTAAATCATCAATTGGAGAACTAATATCATTAAGAGATTCAATTTGCACTTCAAGAGCTTGGAGATTGTTTTCCGGACTTATTACATTCTCTTGAAGTGACTCATTTGAACCCTTAAGCATTTCAATTGAATTATTAGCCAAATCAAGCTTTTGGTTAACAATTCAATAGTCTCCTTTTTCTTTAGTGAGGACCTTCTCGAGAGCAAGAGTTTTCTTCTTTTCACAAATTAGCAACTCTTCTTGCTTCTCAAGAGTTTCCTCTTGACTATCTATTCTTTTCAATAGCTTATGAATCTTAGCAATAGCCGATTTGCTCAAATCACAAAATAGAGCATCATCATCATCATCACTCTCTAATTCACTATCACTACTAGGGGTTTGGTTTTAGCCATTACCTTGCGCCCTTTGGCCATAAGACAAATAGGCGCGTCATAGTCAGTCGTTGTCGCTCAATTCCCGAATAGCGACTTTGTCGGTGGAGTGGCTTCTATGGCGAGGTGGCGACTCCTTCATCATCGATGTCGGTGTCGAGTCGGAGTCGTTTGAATCCCATTCTTCTCCAATGTGAGCTCGCCAGTACTTCTTCTTATGCGTCTTGTTCTTCTTGAGCGACTCATTCTTCTTGGTCTCATTTGGGTTGTTCTTCTTCTTTGGGACAATGGGCGATGAAGTGTCCAACCTCACCGCACTCATAGCAAGCCCTCTTCTCGTTTCTTCTTCTCCTTGACTTGTCATTGAAGTTCTTCTTGTATTTGCTTGACCCGTCATATTTGAGGAACTTTTGAATTTTCTTACAAATAGGGCCAAGTCTTCTTCGTCTTCGCTCTCATCTTCCTCATCATCGCTTGATGTTGATTCTTCCTTCTTACTTGCCTTCAAAGCAATTTGCTTGGTCTTGAGCTCGAGCTTTGCTTGGCAAGGTTCTTCACTTCTTTTGCTTCTTCTTCCATGAGCTCATGTGAAAGAATCCTTCCGAGCACATCATTTGGAGTGAGCCTCTTGAAGTCTTTTCGCTCTCGTATAAGAGTTACGAGTCGAATTCCTTGGAGCAAAGGCTCTTAGCATCCTCTTCACCACGACATGCTCCGTCATATCCTTGCTTCCAAGCCCTCTAATCTTGTTCACGAGGATCATCAAACGATCATACATTTGTTGAGGCGTCTCATCATCATTCATGACAAATCTCCCCAATTTTCCTTCAAGTAACTCAATTCTTGATTCCCTTACACTTGATGTTCCTTCATGAGCTACTTGGAGTGTGTCCCATATCTCTTTTGCTTCTTCTAGACCATCAACCTTGTTGAATTCTTCGGGACTCAAGGCTCCAAGCAAAACACTTGCGGCTTGAGCATTTCGGTGGATGTTCTGTTCTTGTTGCGGTGTAAGCTCCATGTCGTCTTCCGGCATGTCTAGACCTGTACACACAATCTTCCAAACACTAGGATGGAGAGACATCAAATGCATTTTCATCTTGTGCCTCCAAGCGGAATAGTACGTGCCATCGAAAAATGGTGCACGCCCGGAGGGCACAGTAATATAGGAATGCGAAGAAGAAGTATTTAATTTTTCGTAATTAAAAGGAATTTGAGCTCCCTGCGATGACGTTGAAGTGTCACCTTCCTTGGTCTTCGCAGGAGTTCCATGTCCGGCCTTTGGACTATCTTCTTCCCCCGACACGACAACCTTCAATCCGGTGTTGGCCATCACGTTCCTTCAAGCGGTTAGGCCTTGAGAAGGTTCGGCTCGATACCAATTGAAAAGATGAGAAAGTTGCCTAGAGGGGGTGAATAGGCAATTTAAAATTTAAACTAAATTTGTCGCGGCGGAAAGAGTATCGAACTTCCGTATTGGATCGAACTTCCGATTCCAGATCGGAATGTCCGATCGACTTTTTACACGACGATTAATAACTGAAAGTAATAAACTTGAGAACAATCTAAGAACAATAAAACGATGAATAAGGAGACAAGCTTAAGTAAAGAAGACAAAGACGCGGATTTGATCCCGAGTTCTGATTCTTGAGGGAATCCTACGTCTCCGCTGAGGAAGCTCCAAAGAGCCGGTCTTTTCCAACCCTTTCCTCCCAAACCTCGGTCACACTTGAGGCTTGGTTCCACTATTTGGTTCCTTTCCTTTCGGAGGCGGAGCCGGCCTTCACAAACTTTTCACGGCAACCCACAATCCTTGGGAGCTCGTGAACGACGCCCTAGCCGTCTAGGAGTCCTTCAACCTCCAAGAGTAACAAATGCACGTTGATCAATCTTGGAGGAACACTCTAATGCTCAAGATGGAAGACACTTCCTTTTCACTCTAGCTCCAAATCTCACTTCTAGTCCTCACTCCTTGGATGATCTCTAAGATCAAAGAGGAGGGCTCAAAAGTAGACTAGAGAGGGCTCAATGTGCACTAGAGTTACGCCAAATAGAGTGTGTAACCCTCAAATGAGAGAGGGTGGGGTATTTATAGTTTCTTGCAAAAACTAGCCGTTATACTCCCACTCAATTGCATATCGGAACTTCCGATATCAACATCTAATATCCGATATGTACAAATAATCGTAACTCGAGCGCACTTTAGCCGTTACACAAGATGCATCGGAACTTCCGATATCAACATCGGAACTTCCGATGTTCCCGAAAATGCCCTTGACAAAATGCTTCTAAGTCCACATCGGACTATCCGATATCAACATCGGAACTTCCGACTTAATCATCGGAAAGTCCGATCAATATATCGGAATGTCCGATCAATCCAGAGCTCCCTTTTTCAGGTTAGAACACATCGGAACTTCCGATGTTAAATATCGGAACTTCCGATCTTTACAGAGAGCACCCTAGAAAGCTTTACAACGTATCGGAACTTCCGATCGTAAATATCGGAACTTCCGATACATCTTCTACGCATCGGACTGAAGCAAACATGCACATCGGAATGTCCGGTCACATCGGAACTTCCGATGTAATATCGGAATGTCCGACTTGAACTTAGATAAAAACACATTCCGGTGCATGCACGATGACTTAGAATCTCAAAAAGATTTGAAGTAACATTCATCTGAGCATAGAGACTACTCTAGATCATCTACGATGCATCCCTCTTAATAGTACGGCATTCCTACGACACAAAGCATAGAGAAATTAAATTACGAAGCCGTTTTACTCGCTTGAATTCGTTTGAGGGTTTCCTTCGCATGTAGAGAATCTCACATTTACTCTTTTACCTGTTCACAAGCTCATTGAAGACATTAGTCCTGTATAATCGTTTGTCATTAATCATCCAAAACCAATTTAGGGGCCTAGATGCACTTTCACGGGCATGCCAGTTTCATGCTCGAAAAGTCCGTCAACCGGCATATGCCCTGCAAACCATACCACTCTCGTGGCCGTTCTCAACCTGGGGGCTCGATGTCCTTGGACCCTTCCCCCGAGGTCAGAAAGGCTGCAAGTATTTGCTCGTGGCCATCGACACTTTCACTAAGTGGATAGAGGCCGAGCCCGTCTCGACCATCTCGGCCCGAGCGCCAAGAGATTCCTCCGCAGAATGTGGTAACTTCGGTTCGGGATACCCAACCGCCTTATCACAGACAACGGACCCGATTCACCCGGCGAACTGCTCCAAAGTTATCGCGAGGAGGTCGGGACCAAGGTCTGCTTTCGCCTGCGTGGCGCATCCACGAGTAACGGAGCAAATGAGCGAGCAAATGGGCAAATAGTCCAGGGCATAAAAGAGGGTCTTTAAGACCCTCAACCAAAGACAAGCGGCGGTGGGTGGATGAGCTTCCCGCCATTCTTTGGTCTGTCCGCACCACGACGGTCGAGCCACAGGCCATTACGCTGCCGAAATCGTCTTTGGGTTCCCCAAGGTGCAAGCGATCGATTCCGTCGATCAAGAAGTTGAGCGCCTCGTCGACCTGGACCTCGCCGGCGACACGCCGAGCGGGCGTTGCTCGGCCTCTGCGGTTTACCTCTGAGGCTCTTCGTGAGGCACGCGGCCAAGACGGTCAGAGCCTAGGGTCTCGCAAGTCGGCGACATGGTCTTACGAAGAGTTCAAGACACTGTCGAAGGCCAACAAGCTAACCCCAAGGTGGGAAGGACCCTACACGGTCGTGTCTACAAAGACGCCCGGGCCGCTCGCCTCGCGATGCCGGATGGTCGGGAGCTCACCAAAGACTGGAACATCGATCAATCACAGTAAATTCTACGTTTAGACGAGTACTCTATCTCGCGCCTTGCGTTCTTTCCAATAAAACGCTTCCCTCTTTCGTGTTTCGCCCTCGCTTTGTCGAGCGAGCATCGCCGTCTAGCAGCATTGCATTTAACTTATCCGACAAGTATGTGCGCACCATTTCCCTTGGCCCTGGCCGGATGCTCGCCAATCGCTCACTTTCCACAAGAGCTTTTCATCAGTATGCGTGGTCGGGCGCGAGCATCCACTCTAAGCCCGGTTCAGTGACCATTCGGGTATGGTAGCTCTACGTGATGTTGGTTTAAAGTTCATCTACTCTGTGCTCGCATTTCTTCTCGACGCAACCGACCTACTTATATCATTCAAAAAATCGTCACGACCAAAGCGACCCTTAAATTTTCCCATGAACAAACTCGTGCTCGCAACAGTAAGGGCACGACCTTTGTCCATGGCAGGGGCTCCGTATGATAGGAACGCCTGGCCCCTTCTTACCAAGGATCCTTTGCTCGTATCCATGATATATGATCTATGCAGGAACTTGTTTTCTTTGCTCGTATCTATGATATATGCTCTATGCAGGAACTTGTTTCCTTTTTCTGCAGAACCGGGATCATATGGGCATATGTTGAAGGCAAACTCAAGAAGAATGTGCAAGGACCAAACACACTGCGAGTTTGCTCATTTAACTCCAAGCGTTGTTTTTACAGGTGGTTACACGAGCTAAAAAAAAAAAAAAAGGAGCTAAGTCCTACGCTCGACACAAGGGCGACAAGTTCCTCCTTAAGGGAGTCGACCTCCGCCTCCAAGTCCAAAACTTTCACGCCGGCGTACGACCTTCGGCCTGTCTGTCCCAAGGCGCCGCACCTCCTTGAGCTGGGCCTCTTCGCGCTCCCGAGCTCGTTGGAGTTCGGCGCGCGGTCGAGACCTCGGCCGCAACTTCCCCGGCTCCTCGTCAAGCTCGGTGCACTTCGCTCTGAAGTGCTCTTCGCCTCTCGCTTTGGAAGAGCTGGTCCCGAGTCTTGGCGATGAGGCTCCTCGCCGATTCCACCGCCGAGTCGGCCTCGCGCACCTCGGAGACCGACGCTCAAGATCGGCGATCTTGGCGTCTTGCTCGTGGTGGTACGACCCGATTACTCTTCTGCGGAGACCGAGGTAGCGTCGATATCCTCCATAGCCTTCGCGGCAAACTTGGGCGAAGAGAAAAGAGAAGGGAAAAGTCGAGCGGACTCCCGGAAGGTCGATCACAGGAAAAAGAAGGAACATGAAACTTACCGGAAGAGCCGGTGACCGGCTTGTCCTGAAGCGGCGTCGGTCGCGCCCGGCCAAAGAAGGGATTGACCAAGTCATCCCGACCGGCGCCGGGTCTTGCTCCTCCTGAGCACCCGGTGCTCTCTGGAGAGCAACGGCGTCACCACCTTCGACCAACCCCGGGTCGCCCCGAGGCTGATCCTCCTCCCCGGCAAGCGGCTCGTGGCCGCCTTCCCCCTGGTCGGGCTCCGCGCTCGGTCAGACGCCAACCACGAGCGCCGCCACTCCTTGCTCATGGCCGAGGCGGTTGGTCGTTAACGACCACCTCCGCCTCTTGTCCCTCTGGCCGGAGGCGACCAATGCTCTGCGACCGAGGCATTGGATCAAGGGCGATCACCTCCGCCTCTTGTCCCTCCATAGTCCAGGCGACCGATGCTCCGCGGCCGAGGCGCGTTTGTTCAAGGACGATCACCTCCGCCCCTTGCACCTCCGTGGCGGGGGCGCTGGTGCCCCAAGGCCGAAGGAGTTAGGTCGGGGCGACCTCCTCCTCTCCTTGGCTCACGGCAAAGGGTCGTTGGTCGGCGACCAAGCTCCCTTCCTCGGGGCACGGCGCCTGAGCCTCGCCCGCAGACGTCTCTTCGCAAGGGACCAAGGCCAAGGCGTCTTGGTCCTCAGTCCCCTGCGGCTCCTGCTCCTCCGCGGCCGGAATAGGTTCCGCGTCCGCCAAGAAAGCACGGTCCCGCCGAGGGAAGCTCGGGCTCCACTGGGTCCGTGGCGCCACGCTCCTCCCCATCACTTGGTCGACGACGCGGTCGAGCTCGGCGTCAACCGCAGAGTCGATAATCTCCTCGACCATCTGGCGGAAGTCCAAACGACATCCGAGCTATCACGCCCACGCCAAGCGGGGTGGGGTTAGCGAAGAAAATCGCAAGACAAGAACGAGAATAAGAGAATGAAGTAAGAACTTACATACGCGAGCGCGGCGCCATCCTCCTCGGCCTCCTCGCCGAGCCACGGACGACTCGCCACGGCGGCCTCGTGAGGCCTCGGCCACGACCACGACACGCTCCTCGCGGTGTCACGGCACGTGCCATCGCCGGTCGGCGTCGTCCATGTCGACCTCTTCCAGCCGAGGCTGTTTGAGAGGTCGACCTCCTGCTCCTTCCCGACTGCAGCATAGGTGGCCTCCTCTTCTTCCTCCTCCTCGGTCATCGACCACCCGAGTAAGCTGGTCCCGAGGGCCTTGATCCGCCTCTCCAGTCGCTCCTTGGTCTGGGAGGGACCTGGCCTCCTCCTCGGCCTTCCTCGCCTTGCTCGGCGAGCTGTTCCGATCGGCTCATCGCCTCCGGCCTCCTCCGTTTGAAGTCATCAAACCAAATTCGGAGTTCGCTTACCTCCGACGGTCGGCGTACTCAAGGTGCGGCGTGGGGTCCTGGTCGGCTCGGCGCCTCGGCCGCTTGGCGCGAGGCGAGGCGGATACTTGGCGGCCTCGACTCGCCCTCTTGCGAGCCACTGGCGTGATCTTTGGCTTCTGGCGTGACCGCGGCGCTTCGACACCGCAAGCTCAAGGGCGACCTTCTCCTGCAAATGTAAATCGGGAGGAATGAGCTCGGAAAACATGCCCCGAGCGAGCGAAAGATGTACTTACCGCGTCGCCACGGTCAAAAGATGTTCTTGGGGACCTGGCGATTGGGCGTCGGCTCCTTCTCGCCGGGCGCCGAACATCTCGGCGACCCTCTCGTCAACCCAGTCCGTCCTCGGAGCTGCGTCGCAACCAAAGACTAAGACAAAAGATATATATATATATATATGCATAGCACCGATCACGTAGCAAATGATGCTCGGGAAAGAGGTCCAGAACATACCTGCGTTGTCCTCGCGGGTGAAGTCATGCCACCCGGTCACCTCGAAGAAGGGATGCTCGCGGCGCCTCAGGGGACACCGGTTGAAGGTGAAGTCGGGCGATATCCCGACCGGTGAGCCCCATCTCGACAAGCTCACCGATCGCCCCGAAAGCACCCGCTTCTTCCTCAAAGTTGCACGCAAGGGCGCGCGCCTCGATGGCGGAGCGCCCTCCCCAAGATAGACCAATCGGGACCCCTCCGCCTTCTTCCTCGTAGAACCAGAGGTCGGCCCAACCCGACACCGAGTCCTTGAGCAACGAAGGGGTACTCGTATGGTCGGTTGGGCCGGAGGCGAAGATAAACGCATAGCCGTGAGCCATCCCGGCCGGTGCGGAAGGGGGAATAGAAGTGAAAGAAGAGGCTAGCCGTGGGCATTACACCCACGTAAGCCTCGCAAAGATGGGAGAAGATTGCGAGAGAAAGGATAGAGTTGGGGTGGAGATGAGAGATCTCGCACCCGCAGAAGGCAAGCACGGAGGCGAGGAAGTCGCTCTCGGGCGATTTAAGCCCGTTGATGGCGTACAACTCGCAGGAGACGATCTCCGTCTCTCAGCGGTCGCCGCGCCGCATCATCCCGGGCACTCGACCGAGCCTGGTCGACGTACCCCTCGTCCGTGAGCACCTGGAGCCTCCTTCGGGTCATCTGGCTAACCTTGAAACGCGCCATGGCCGAAGAAGGAAGGGGAACGAAAAGGGTTCTTGGGCGCTAGGGCTCTTGGAAGATTTTTGGCCGAAGACGAGCAAAGAGACAACGTGACTCCGACCTCTCCCGGTAGAAAGGGTTAAAAGACGAAGGGCGAGTTAAAATCGCCGCCTATCACGTAGCGACACTGGCCGGAGAAAGCGCGCTGCCCGTGCCGTTACAAGGAGGCTTCTCGGAGAAGGAACCGCAGAACAACCAAGCAGCCAGCGCCACGCGGAGCAAGCACGCGGCGGGTAAAGAAGTTCGTCTCCCGACGAAAAATGGTCGTGAGCCACGACCAAAGGAAATTCAATCCCCCCTCAAGTCTTCTTAGGCTCAAGGGGAAGCCCGAGGGTTCCCCACTTGAACCTCGGGGGCTAGCTGTCGGGGATTGGCTATCTGGCAAAAGACCACGGTACCCCCGTGAAAAGCTAAACCCGCCGACCAAGCAACACTAAAAGAAGATGCTCGGGAGAACGAAACGAGCATCCCTCCTTCTCCTCCGAAAGCATGCGCATTCGCACCTTCGCCGCATGAAGCACCAAACACACCCCACGAGCAAGCATGCTCGTAGAGGCCGCGACCTGCTCGGGTGTTTTGGTCGAGTGCCGGTCAATGCCGCGAGGAAGGAAGGTGGCAACCAATCAGCCGGAGATCAAGGGAAATCATACCCGAAATTCAAATAACGCCCGGGTCAAGGGCAGTAGATCGTAAGTACGATTGCGCGGCGCAATCCCAGGAGGTAGTTACCTTCTATGTACCTCTAGTCGTAGTATTTAAACCCCCCTGAAGATCTGTAACAGGGGAGGGACACCAAGATAGAACACAATACACTGGAGTAGGGCTATTATCTCGACGGTGAGAGGCCCGAACCAGGATAAAAACACCGTGTCCCCCTTTTTCTTCTTCTCCCGACCTCGCATCGCTCGAACGCCCTCTTCGATCCGTACGACGGGGCTCTGTTGATCCCCCATTCAACAAGTAAGCTCGACGGGAGCCCGTTCTCCAATCGTCGACAACTTTCATTACTAAGGTTATATCTTTTCCTTATATAGACAATACCCGTAAAATTAAGTATGCCCGATTTGAATCCAATCTAATATCCATCCTATCCCGACCCTTTTTCATCGCTATTAGTCATTACTTGCGTGGATAGCCCCTCGTTTTCCTCTCTTCTCCACTCTTCCCCAAAATCTGCGTCGTCGCCCCATCAGAGTGCCTCTCCGCCGAACACTTCCCCATCCCCTCCAATCTTATGCGAGCCTGTTGGTCTTCCGTGCTCTCCAAGTCCCTAGCCCCTTCAATCTTACCCTCTCAAGTGTCGGCCTTCTCCCGCGAATTAGAAGATGGAGGAGATCCGCGCAATCATCATAGGAGGAGCATTGTGGGGGTAGCAACCGCCTGGCCCGTTTTTGTCTGTGTCTGCCGTAGTGGCTTGCGCATGTAGAAGGTGTCGTTGTCGTTGGCCTAATTAGTGGCGGACCCAATAGGAGGTCAATCGGGGCTATGGTACACCTACCTCGATGAAACCATGGGTACCCATGAGGGCGGTGGCCGGTCGGGCAGTGAGCCAGTGGCAGGGGGACCGGCCGAGGAGGTGCGGCGGAGGGGTGAGTTGGAGAGGGCGGAGGTTGACCGAGGAGGCTCGAGCCCCGAACACCGTGGTCGACCGAGGACTGAGGAAGTGAGGAGGCCCAACCGCACGAGGTCCCAAAGGGCGAACGCACTGGCTGGCAAAGGAGGCCCTAGCCCTGAGGGCGATGGCCGACCGAGGAGAGGAGGCCTGTGGGGGCAAGCCACCAGCCAATTGTTACCATTGGCTAGGTAGGTCAGAACAGTCGATGCTGAGGTGCCCTTGTAGCCTGAGTTACCTGTGCCCGCCGCCTAGGTCCCGGCGTTGTCGATGATGCGCCAAGACACAAGGCAGTGGTTGGGCGTGATGTCGAATGTGCAGGGCTTGTGTGCGCCCTTGGCCTTGTCTCGGACCTTGATCACTGAGTGGTCGTGGCAGCCAGCGCACCTGTAGGATCAAGGATAGCCGACTAGAGGGGGTGAATATGAGGTTTTTAAAATTCTTTGGCTCTAATTACAATAACTTAGCATGTAAAGCTAGAATTAAGCTGGTATCCTATGTGGCAGGGAATGTAATAAAGTTTTTTGCTAGTATCTATTTATTGTTCTGTTGTAACACTTTGAATTCGTTGTATTCTTTACCCCTTTATAATTATCAGTTAATTCTTTTCTACATGCACACACTATTCTGCCCCCACAGAGGATATTTTTTCTTTGTTCACCCTAAAACGTGCACCCAGAAATCCTCCTTCCTCATAATCAAGGGCTAAGATATTTTATCACATCACTTCATCAAATCTAATGGACCAAATCACCCGGTTCATCCCATCAAACTTTCTGAACCTCCCGTGCCCCAATCGTGCCTAAACACCCGCGCCCCCAACGCCCCCCGATCGTCACCGCCTCCCCTACTCCCGTGCGCCTCATAGGGTTTTTACCCCCATGGCGACTGCGTTGCGCGCGGTCCTCCTCTGCCGGCTCCCCCCGCCGCATCCCGCTTCCTCCGCCCGCTAGCCGCGCGCGACCTCCTGCCGGCGGCCCGCTCGCCCGACTCGGCGCGGCAGGCGCGGTCGCGGTGCTCGCGCATGGCCGGCGACGTCGTCGCTGCGGGACTCGTCCCCCAACTGGAGCAACTGCCCGAGACGATCCTCCTCGACGGGTGCGACTTCGAGCACTGGCGGTGCGGTGGATTGGATGGGCAGCTCTGTAGGATCTGTTGAATTAGGCTTTTGTGTCTGTAACTTTGCAGCTCCCGATTGCTCGGTCTGCTCTTGGTTTCAGTAGTAAATGTGAGATTCATTTCTTTCGATGCAGAGTGGACACTTTACGAGCAGGTGGCAGTGGCGACCATGGATTGCCAGCGTCTTGATGTCGCAAAGGTGAGATTTTTTTGTCACTTACCGACATCCTTTTGTGATGTTTTGTGGTTCAATTCTTGCTCTCTGATTGAGCACAACTTTATTTGGCCCACTAAAAATTCAGATTTTTTTTGTGTTGGGGTGGTGGTGGTGGGGGGGTTACATAATTTCTTGATGAAGTAACTTCTTTTCGTGGATTTGCAGGATTGTGTTGGAATCCTCTCCAAGCAGTTTCCTGCCAGTGCACGGGTTGGTAAGTTCTTTTGGAACATAGGCAAGCAGTTTGCAGCTTTAGTGAGAACTGAGAACACCATATTTTAACCCTTTGCTTGATCTTAAACCTTGTATGTGAATGTACATATGCAACATGTGGTCGAGGAAAGCTATGTTTTCAGAAGTGTTTACTATTATTCAAATAGAAAAAGAGTATGTTCAAAGATATGACTAAACTATGACATGAAACTTTAAAAGATATCATCTATTCTGTTCCATAAATTTATGAAAGGTTACGATTTGGGTCAACAATGGTTTGCTCCGTCAACAGCCTTAAGTGAGATTGAAGGTGGCATATGTGAAATGTTTGTTAATTAAGGACTGATGATTACCTAAATCTTGGTGGACACAAAAAGTGCTAAGATCAAAACCCCTTATTTTCTATTTAAGTGTGCAAAGTATCGATTTCTGCTAAGTCATGTGATCTTTGGTTCTTACGGCCATCTTTACGTATATCTTTGAACACACCTTGCTCTAAAATGCAGTAAATTTGGAAGCCCTGCTGTTCGAAGCAAAGGGTGAATGGGCTGAAGCTAAAAGAGCATATGCGCTTATTGTGGAAAACAATTCATTTGATCAGGTATGATAGTTTGTGGTTCTGGCTTCTTCTGGAACTAGAGCTAGAGGGTATGTGGTTCCTCCTTGTGGTTCTGATGATGATTCTGGTTTTCATGTTGTGAACTTGGTGCGCAAGAGGAATCTGATTTCCTTAGTCTCTTGAATTGTGCCCGGGTGCATTGCCTAATGTATGCCGCAGTGCAGAGGTAATCTTGCAGCTACAAGTATAAATATCGGCATCACTTTTTTTTCTTTCTTTCTTTTTTCTGCACGTAAGATGCATGATCTGCAGATCATAATTCCAAAACTAAAAATTCATTCTGAAGTCAGAGTATTCTCTATTGGTACTAATGCGTAAACACTGAATGTCACTTGATGCTATAACGTTTGGTTTTAGTTTAATGGATTGGGTCATGCAAAAGCTAAGTGTCAATGTTCTGTAGTATATTCAAATTGATTTTCTGTATTTTTGATAATGTGAGAAAACCGTCACATTTGCCCGTGCTAACTTGTCAATGTTCTCACTCTTTTTAGAAAAGTCATTGTCATGCTCTTCTCTATATGAATTTTTAGTTTCTTGTACTTCCAACGCAAAGGAAATCATCACGTCTTTGCTTATGAATTTTTGAGGGGCAAAATACTGGATGTCTTCCCTGATTATCATAAGGAGGTTGAAGATCATTTATCCAAAGCAGTATGTTGCAGAACACTAAACAATTCCTTGTATACATTTACTGTTGGTTCGAAACTTAAATAACTACCGTTGCTACTGGATATATTAGGTAAAGCTGAATCCATCTCTTGTACATGCATGGCTATGTTTGGGTAACTGCATATGGAAGAAGGGGGATCTAGCTTCAGCAAAGAACTACTTTTTGTTAGCACCAAGCAAAGTAATTTTTAACCTCGAAGTAGTTTACTAACTTTCCTTTCCTCTGTTGCCAAATTCTGCAGCATAATTTCATTTTTGCAGGGTGTAGACAAGAAAATACTATGTCAGCTCTCCATGCTTGAAAGAAGTATGGCTCAAGGTGAGGATGCCCGTTATATCATATTGCAAGTCCTCGGTTGATAGTTTTTAAGGAATTTTGTAGATTTTATCACCAATTATGTCATTGTCTTAACACCATGATGAATCAAAGATACTTTTTTTTTGTAATAAGTACAAAAATTCTGCTGATGTGGAAATGAAACAATCGGTTCAATCTGACATTTCTTTTTTTCCTAATTATCTTTGAGTGTCACCTGGATGTGTAGTAAAAAAGTTGTTAACAAGACTATTAGCAGGCCATATACTGGTGGCATTTTATCAGAGCATTGTCTATTAATTGTAATGTTCATAATCTGGGTACCATTGTCACATTATGATCTAACTTGTTTAGACTAACAACACTGCAAATGAGCATCCTATATCACTCCATTGGAGCATCTATGCCAGAGATGAGCAGAATAATGTTGTAACAAATCTCAAGATTATATATGTATTATTGTAGATGGGTGTGACTCATTTCTCCTTGAGTTGGCATATTGACTCATATGGAGTTATTATCCCTTCATAAACAAAACAAATTGTATTGACTCATATGTAATATTGCTCTGTTCATTCACAATCTTTTCAATACACAAACCATTCCCAAGTGTGGGATATGGTTAGGTTTCTATGGATTTTGAAGATACTTATTTATACTTTCTACCACGATGAGTTTTAGATTCGAGGTACTTTAGAAAGCCATGTCTAAGTTTTCTTATGAGCATATCTCCATGCAGTTGTCATCACCTGCTGAACATTGGCTATGCTTGATCTGCCAAGATGTGCTGTGTAGTCGTTTTATCAACAATCATATGATGTGCCATTATCAAGAAACGGGGCATTGTCTTGCCTTGAGCTTCAGGTAAATTGCTGAGCCTGCTTTTTATCAACTTTCTCTTTGCGGCTTGTTCACGCAGAGTTTCCGTTGGTTCCATGTAAGATCGTTCATCCATTGTGGTGTCGGTACGTTGGGTTTTAAATCTGTCAGGCATCTATTGTCATTTGTAGTGATAGATCTGGCTATGCACATTTTCCCAGCCATAAGCATTTACTATTGAACTGTGATGGTTTATGCCTACAAAAATGGATTCTTAAAAGAAACACTTTGCTACACTGGTTTGTTTGGTGGAACCACTGGTTGGAATGGTGGATCAGTAGCCTCACCGGTATGTGTTCCAAAAACAGAAGACAGGTAACTTGCTTATAATTTACACTTAACAAGTTTGTTTGTCTACATAGATGAAACTATGTGTCCTTTTGTAGGGACATCACTGGATATTTTGTAATCAACTTTATAATTTACACTTAACAAGTTTGTTTGTCTACATAGATGAAACTATGTGTCCTTTTGTAGGGACATCACTGGATATTTTGTAATCAACTTCATGCGCTCTTGGGATGGTATAAAATTACCATCAATTTGCACTGTGAGTACTATTATTTATTAATTATAATTTGTCTTACCGTAGCACAATTAATATTTTTTGATGATGGTCCATAATAATTCATGTATAGGATGGGAAGCTGTTGAGAGCTAAGTTTCTCATGAGCCTATTGAACTACAATGAGAATGAATCGAAAGACAACATTCCTGAAGTTATACGGAAAATCCTTAAGCGTATCAGGGATTAGATGGCTATTAATGATAAACAGTTGCTATGTTACTTTATGCACTTGCTTATGTAATAACTCTCTGTATCTTTGTTTTGTGCACATCTTACTACACTTGATTACCAAAATATATTGATTACCAAAATATATAACACTTTTTATTTCTTTGAATTGTATTACCAAATATCGCCGTAGCGTTAGCACGGGCAATATACTAGTAATTGATAAAGTGTCGAGTTCGTTTGATATTTTATTAGCTAATATGTTCAAATCAACGTAATTACCTCAAAGTTAATAACAAAGTTAATATCGTTACATTGGGTTAATTATTCGAGACGCCACACAAAACCAGCAACTAATCTCAAGTGATCACCGAGAAGACTAATTTCCTAGTCCATAACGGTGTCCAATGAAACGCTCCTAAACAAGCATTTGTTACTCAAGTACAGAATGCCGCACAGGACAACCAAACATGTATGGCTACACTATAGTTTATTTGGACTTCAAACTCGACCAATATTTTACTATATTAGGTATAAGTGCTATAGTTAATAATAGTTTCGTTATATACCGTAGCTTGTAGCTAGTGTGCTCCGCTACCCTACATAGGTACCAATGGACCAAAACATTAGATTCATTTTGAAATCCAACATTTATGGAAGGCTCAAATGTATTATGAGAAAACCTAGTAAAAGAATTTATCTTATTCTTTTTTAATAATCCAGTATTCATATTTTTTTATTGACTAAGGCCCCGTTTGACAACTTGGAACCGAGCTGTTTCTACTAAAAACTGAGAGAAACCCAGCCAAACGGGCTAAAACTCAGAACGATTCTCCTCGGAACGTTTCTTCTTTTTCCACGCCGTGGCTGAATCACCCTCAACCCCGTTTCACTAGTTTCTACTGAAATCTGGAACCGTACCAAACGGTTTGCAGAAAGTGATTATGATTCTACCAGAAACGTTTCTATCAAGAATCTGGAACCGTTTCCACTTCTACTAGAATCTGGAACCATACCAAACGGGGCCTAAGTATTTGTTATTAAGAACATTATGATTTAGTTATCGGTTATTATTTTTTATATGTATTAGCATGTTTGTTGATTTCTGATCTTCTAAAGTACCATGGTTCAATCATTTATTTAAAAGTGACGTATTATATACATATTTATTTTTTTAATATTAAAAACACGATGAAGAATAGCTTCCATGATAACGAGCTATAGTTTTTTTTAAACCGTACTGTGAAGCAGAGAAAATCGTGACTTCAAACATTATGTCGAGGAGTTCCTTTACTGCATACAATGGTGTGACATGGACAATGGTACCTTCCCTGTGCATGGAAAGCCTCAGTTTCTCAGAAGATACATTTATTTATTAGGGATGGGACTTTGTTTATTTTTATATATTTTCTAAAATAAGTATGCTATGAAGTAAAAAGATAACCGTTTCACTACAGTTTTTTCTAATTTACCTGATGAAATAAAGACTTCTTGTCTTTGAACTAGGCGACACCCCGATTCCATGTTTTGCAGGATTCTTAACAAGACCCGCAGCAATTTCAAATGTTAAGCCCTTCCTCCTTGTGTTTTGGTTGGGTTGTGCCGGCCCAAGCAGTAGTGCAACACTAGAGCGACACACAAGAATCCAAGTAGCAAGCTACTTTGACGGATCCTCCCCCATAAAAAATAAATTTAATATCATTGTGAGGCTATGCCTCACATATCAGATATTAAACTGATAAGAACAGATACTACACTTGATCTTAGCCAAAAGGCCGAGAAAGGTATGAGCTGTAAGAGCGCCCGTGCCCCTCATTTTGTAGCCCGCCTCCACCGACCCTGCCGCTCTCGGCAGCCGATGTGGTACTACAGTTCTGTATCGCTAGGCGCTAGCTACACGCCCGTGCCAGAGCTCCGATTGTTGCGAGCGAAATATCTGGGCCGTACTGGGCTTAATGCTGTGACCGAGCCCATTAACCCGTTCGGGCACAGCCGCGACCCACCGCCACGGGCACGTGCATCCGCACGAATCACGAGGCGAAAGGGAGATAGGTAGAATGACGCTCGGCCCGGGATGTTTCCCATTATCGGGCCCCGTACGAGGCGACCTTTATACCCCGCCGTCGCCAACCTCAAGAGAAAGCGTAAAAACACCTGAGGCGAAGGGAACCCAGAAAGGTATCGCCCGAAGCACCCACCAGCCTCGACGCCGGCGAGCCGTTGCGGCGAGCGAGCGGGAGGCGATGGGGTCGAGCGAGGGGGACAAGCCGCTGAGGCGGATCGCCGCGTCGTTCGAGGATCTCGCCGCCGCCGCCGCCAGGCAGCAGCCCGAGGGAGCGGTGGCGATGGAGGTGGGGGCCTTCTCGCGCGCGTGCTCCCACGTCTCCGTCCTCTTCGGCTGCCTCGGCATCGCCTTCAAGTTCGCCGAGATGGACTACGTCGCCAAGGCAAGGGCGCCGACTACTCTCCTCCCCCTCCCCGCTCTCTACTGCTCAAAGTTCTTACATCCTCGTACATCTCGATTCCTCTCTAGATTGAGCTCTTCGTTACTGCTTAGGACGAGTAGATTTTTCGGCACGCCGCTTAGCTGAACTTCTATGTGATAAGATGGTTGAGTTGATCCCCTGAACTTGAGCTGTCTAAGGCTAGTTTATGTTAGAGCGAAATGATCTCAAATTCTCGAATAGACCAAGTGAACTAGGGTGCGCGCGTCAGGAACAGACCATCTAATTAAGATTTTGTGCTATGTTTGCTTCGATGGATGCTTAAGATGTTAGAATCCTATCTGCTACTGTCTACTGCAATTGCGTTAGTACTACTGTCTACTGTAGCAAACGAAGTGTGCATCCAGTTTGCATGTGGTGTTGTTATCAGAACCTTGTATACTTCTGCGCGCTTGATGATGGTGTGGTACTGTGGTGTTGCTTTGGTTCACTAGGCGCCCGTTTGTTACCTGGTTAATCATGGTCCCCCCTCTTCTGAGCTTTTGTTTGGTGTTCTTGTCTGATTACTTCCTCTGAACTGGTCACAGGTTGATGATTTGTTGGAGGCTTCCAGGTCGATTTCAACATTGCCCTCGATGGTTGAGCTAGACATTCAGAACGGCACTGTCAAGCAACCGGGGAGCCACGCCAGGAATCTACTGAGGGTTAAGCGTGGGATCGATATGGTTAAAATTCTATTTGAGCAGATATTTCTTACAGAGTAAGTGCACGTTGCAAACTGAATGGTGGTGTTGCTTCTTTCGCAGTTAGTTCGAACTTTCTGTCGTCAGCTCTTAAGTTTGTTGTTCTTATATGCCCGCTCAGTAAATTTGATCGAAATGCTCATGTTCTCTATTGTTTTAGGGGTAACTCCCTAAGGGATGCAGCTTCAGTAGCTTATGCTCAGGTGTTTGCTCCTCACCATGGCTGGGCCATAAGGAAAGCAGTTGCTGCTGGAATGTATGCCCTTCCCTCAAAGTCGCAGCTATTGAAGAAGTTAAATGAAGATGGTGAGTGTCAAATTTATCTCTTCTGTGTTTTACATTTGACATTTCTCCGACTTCAATGCCAAGCGAGAAGCTCAGATTTTTTATTTATTTATTTTTCCTGGCTTGATTTTGCGCCACGTCGCTTCTTGGTTGTCTCAAAAGCATAAATATTAGTTGTTTGTTTGTATACTGTTTTTGTACCAAGAGATCCTCAGCTAATTATCAATCCATTATAACCGGGAGACTTCCCGCACGGAGAGCTCACCCACGTGTCCCACCCCCTCTCTCTCCTCTTTTTGCGAAAAAGCCCCCCAGGTTTTTGAAATTACGGATAGGCCCTTTGCGATTTTTTGTGAGAGGGAAACTTTTTCCCCGGTTCGCGTTTAAGTCCTTCGTTCGCCATTTTACGTAAAGAACCTCCCGTTAAATACGAATCGTAGACGAACCCTTTTATAGTTTTTCAAAATAGCGAACAAGTTCAAAATCAAAACAAATAGGTCCGTGCAATTTCCGTTCAGGTCCTTTCTCCGTTTTGCCCGAAAAAAATATTTTTGTGGTCCGTTTTACCTCCGGAGCATGGAAAAAATGTTTTCGTTAGCCGTTTTTCCTAAAAAAAACGAAAAAATATTTTTGTGGTCCGTTTTTCCTCCGGAGCATGGAAAAAATGTTTTCGTTTCTCCGTTTTGCCCAGAAAAAAAATTTGTGGTCCGTTTTTCCTCCAAACCATGGAAAAAATATTTTCGTTTCTCCGTTTTCCCTAAAAAAAAACCGAAAAGTGTTTTGGTGGTCCGTTTTTCCTCCGGGGCATGGAAAAAAAAATTTCCGTTCAGGTCCTTTCTCCGTTTTGCCCGAAAAAAATATTTTTGTGGTCCGTTTTACCTCCGGAGCATGGAAGGAAAAAATGTTTTCGTTTCTCCGTTTTGCCCAGAAAAAAAATTTGTGGTCCGTTTTTCCTCCAGACCATGGAAAAAATATTTTCGTTTCTCCGTTTTCCCTAAAAAAAACCGAAAAGTGTTTTGGTGGTCCGTTTTTCCTCCGGGGCATGGAAAAAATATTTTCGTTTCTCCGTTTTGCCCGAAAACAAATTTTTGTGGTCCGTTTTTCCTTCGGAGCATGGAAAAAATGTTTTAAAGTGTTCTCGTGGTCCGTTTTTTCTACGAAAACATTTTTTCAGTTTTTTTTGTATTAAAAATGTTTTTTTCCCGTTCACGTGCGCGGCGTGCCACCGCGCTCAATTTCCTAGTAGTATTCAATACACAGATTGTTTTCTGGTGTGCTTTCACCTAAGTTAAACAGGTCTCAAATATCAGATTTATCAATAGCGCAATAAGTATCTTAGGTTTATCAGCAGGGTATGGCTTAATTCTGGAGCTCTTTTATAGCACACTAAATTGAACATAAACTGTTCATTCTTTTCAATCCAACAATCCAATAGATCGGATTAACTAGAGTTTACTTATACTTCATCTGGTAGTAGAGTAGTAGAGGCACCCTTAATAATTCAACTGTTAGATGTGATTTCTACTACATATTATATACTACCCGTATAATGTACCATAAAATTTCTCTAATTCTGACCTCGGGTGGTTTTGCCCCTGCTACTTTTAACCTTGCAGAGAATTCAGCGAAGGTTCAAATGCAGAATTTCGTCAGATCATCTGGACCAGTTATTCTCTACGTTGAAGATCTGTTTACCTCAAGGAATTTAGGCACAGACTGGTGAAGAAACCCTATATACCAACTTCCAATGTACTAATCCAATCAAATAGTGTGCCGTGATTTCATCGTTTGCAACAAGTTGTGACCAGTTCAATAAGCTGCACTGCAGAGGTTACTCTTGACGGGTGGACGAGGAACCTTTGTTAGCGTATGCACACGTTACGAAACTGAAATGTACTCTGGTTTATTTCTAGAGCTATTAAACTGGAATTCTAGCTGCATGTAGGAGCCAACCATCACCCCATCGGGGATATATGTGTCGTCCGATTGGAAAATTTCCAGCATTTGATGCTGAACGTGAGTTGACTTGAGATGATCTAGCTTATAGAATGCGGACTAGCTGTGAAAGCATCCGCTGGATTTCATTTTCCCGAGCATCATTGCAGTTCATGATCTCACATACGTACATAGATCTCTCGGTTGTTTTAAAATCAAACCTACTTCCAAGTTCCAACCAACTACTATCAGAAGTCAACAAACCAAGTGAATTACAGTTAACGTGACAAGGCTTACGCATTACGCGGAAAAGCTACCGGTATAGCACTTTCTATGTACCAACATGGTACGAATCAACATACCAGCACCCAATAAACACAAAAAAGATCATGCAAATTCAAACATCAACAATCTGTGAACAGCCACCGGTATAGCACTACTTTTGGTACCAACATGGTCAGAATGAACATGACAACCAAATAAACACAGTATCTCATGCAAAGTCAACATCAAAAATATGTCGCGATAACTTTTGCATGTAGAGAGAGAGAGAGAGAGAGAGAGAGAGAATGTTCGGATAGTACGGAGAAGCAAATTATACAAATCTTCATTCCTGGCAATCAGGTCATGATGTCCCAGCACCATAAACAAAACTCGGAGTTGACCACCTCACACATGAAAACTTTCATAACCTAACAAGTAGCAGAACTCAAAACACAAATTTAAACGAGGGCTAACAGCATCTTGAAAGATCCGGATACTGAAAAGCTGTCCCTAGTGTGACTTGACTTATTCCTGCACTATGTTAAAACCCTCCGATTCTTCACCATAGTCCTGGTTAGAGGAAAACACAGCCAAATGTTAGATCTTGCCTGCACAACTGGAATCAGATTCTTCTTTGCACTACAATGGCATCAATTCTTTACCTTCACAACGACACACGAGCAGCACACCACTTTCCTTGCCTTTCCCTTAGAGTCAATTTTGCAGCTTAATTTTGCAAAGCTGCATCAAATATAGCGCATGGGAATTTGTGAGGCTCAAGCTACTCCAACTTTCATACAGGAACGACTTGCAAACTAAGGCCCCATTTGGTACGGTTCCAAATTCTAGTAGAAATGAAAACAGTTCCAGATTCTTCGTAGAAACGGTTCAGGTAGAATCAGAATCACTTTCTGCAAACCGTTTGGTACGGTTCCAGATTCTAGTAGAAACTAGTAGAAACGGGGTTGAAGGCGATTCAACCCCGGTGTGGAAAAAGAATAAACGTTTCGAGGAGAAACGTTCCGAGTTTTAGCCCGTTTGGCTGGGTTTCTCCCAGATTCTAGTAGAAACACCTCGATTTCAAGTTGCCAAATGAGGCCTAAAGAACCATCAAACTGCATCCTCTGAAATTTAAGGCACAAGCTAAGCAACGAACACCCTTACGGCCTTACATTTGTGGGGGTGTTAAGGGTATAGCTATTATCTTATATAGACTCTCCATATATAGGTTTTTCTTATATAAGTTTTCTTTGTATAGGTATTGCCTTATATATGTTTTTCTTTTGTACCATGTTGTATATCTATATATTCTGATCTATTGGCCTCATGTTGAATATAAGTGTTATTCATAACATTTTTTTTCTTATTCAATCTATTTGGCTACTTGAAAACATGCGCAGGAGATTGTGTCAATCTTCGCTTTACTTTCACCCCCAACATTTACCAGGTGCATCAAACCGCATCTGCAATGCACTTGCACTTCTTCAGGTACGCTTTTACATGAGAAAGAAAGAAGACCTCACTCGTGGTACCGGGGCCTCATGGTGGGTTGAAGATGCTGCTGTCTTCATGGGCATACTGCGACATATAAAGTTGATGTGTATTTGATTATAAACTTAGGAATACTTTTAGCAGATGTAAGAAGTATCGTTACTACAAGGTATTTTAGAAGATTTAACCGCGACTCACAGTAGATTACTCTGCGAAGGTTGATGTAGAGTCTGGTGAAGTCTGTAGTAGGTAGCAGAATGGTCGTGGAAGATGTGAGCAGTTGCGCGTAAGGCTAAAAAGGGAGCGGATAATATTCGGACCGTATCCTTATCCGATATCCGTTTTTAGGGAAATGGCAAAAGAATCTGATATCCGACGGATACGGATAATTATCCGGATCGGGCAGCCGAATACGGAGCGGATATGGGGGAGGAGATATCCGATGGATCTTGAGGACGAGGGTTCCGGAGACACTGCTCTCCCTATGTTGGTGCACGCCGACGAAGGGATGGAGAAACCTGGTTGCGCAACGTCAAGAAACAGAGCCAACTCTTTCGTTCTCTCTCTTCACATTCTAAACTCATCTCCTAATGACGTCTCCTTAATCGATTTTATATTAGGATGAGATTCGCATTATCTTCAGGAAGCTGTCCCGGAGATAAAAATGTGATACATTCAAACTGCATTATCTCCAGGAAACCGTCCTGGATTCTCTCAACATGCGCCAACAAACTAACTGCACACGAACATGCGTCTCCCAATCTGTAGCGTTATGTGGCAATAATAACGTGTCAATATTAACACACATGACAAAAAGGAAAGTACACATGGCCTACAATAATTCCTTTGTGTTAATATTGTAGGCGAGAGAAATAATTCCTCTGTGTCTGTGCACTATGGAGATGGGTAGTGAACTTTCAAAAACGGTACGTAGATAGCTTATAGCTACCTCAACCCTTGTCATAAATATAATAATCTTCTAGTTCTGCTTCTATATTTTATAGCCCTTGACTACATGTTGATAGGTTCTGTAGTATGTGTTGAGGAACCTTGCTACCAGGTATAGTCCAAGGTTCCCTAAACAGATCTAAACTATGAACAGAGAGAGACACAATGTGGAGGAACAAAGATTGATCTATTATTTTCTTTCAAATGTATGTACAATGGGGGGAACCCTCCTCCTTTTATAGCCTCCTTCTAGAGTTTTGGCAAAGGGATCATCATGTGTCTTCATGGGCCACGGTGGTTTCCCAATACTCCCCCTTGGGCCTTTTGCCGTGATATGCCTATACCTCATCAAAACTCCAGAAAAACCCAGTGGAAAAAAAATTTAAAGAAAGAGTGCATAGCATACGCTTGCTATGTCGCATGAATCACCTCATTAAAACCTTACGTAAGAAAACTTCTGTGAAAAACTTACTAAGGGAAAAGAGTACAACTCTCCCAAACTTCAATGTTAATCTTCGAGATCAATGTTGGGTACTCAAACTTCATGTTCAAGATTTATTTAGGAGTATTTGAAGATTCTTCCCCTGAGATCTGCACTTCTCTAAATCTCATCATCTCAATTCCTCGAATGCACCTTTCAAAAGTAGATGCTGGGAGTGACTTAGTGAATACATCTGCGAAGTTCTCACATGACTTAGTGTGCAATATCTTGATCTTGTTCATCTTATGCATTTCATAAGCATAGAAGAATTTAGGGTTGATATGCTTCGTGAGGTTGCTCTTCACATAGCCCATTTGCACTTGAGCAACACAAGCTACATTGTCTTCATACATAATAGTGGGGGTTTGCTCAATGTTCAAACCACATAATTTCTGGATATGGTGAGCCATTCTTCGAAACCATGCACATTCACGAGAGGCTTCATATAGGGCAATAATTTTCGAGTGGTTTATCAACGTCGAGAAAAGAATCTGCTTAGACGACTTCCAATAAATTGTTGTTCCACCACAAAAGAAAATATACCCAGTTTGGGATTTACCTGTATGCAGGTCCGATAAGTACCCAGCATCGGCATAACCAACCAAATTAAAATCATGATTCGTTCTATAAAACAAGCCAAGATATTTGCTTCCTTGGAGGTAATGGAAGATGTGCTTGATCCCTTCTCAATGCATTTTGGTGGGTTTTACACTGTACCTGGCTAGCAAGTTCACAGCGAATGCAATGTCTGGTTTGGTGTTATTTGCTAGGTACATGAGAGCTCCCATTGCACTCAAATATGTGAATTATGCTCCCAGGACTTTCTCCCCCTCTTCTCTAGGTTTGTATGGGTCTAGGCTTGCTTGTAATGACCTTCTGACCATTAGGGTCTTTGCGGGATATATGCCTTTTCAAAACCAAATCTCTCTAGCACTTTCTGCGTGTAGGACAATTGGTGTACCAGGATTCCTCCTTAGACATGTTACAAAGTTTATAGTCTTTTCATCATGGGGTGTTTCCTTATGCACTTCTGCTTGCTCTTCTCTGCTGTTTCCCATCACAGGAGCAAATTCCTTTAGTTTTTCATCGCCTATGTGTTCGCACACATTATTTTCATCGACTTCCTGTAATGAAAGATTCAGATCTAGAATTGCCTTTTCCATATGCTTCTTTCTAGTGTCAGGTCTCAACTAGCTCCTCTTCTTGTTTTGGTGCATTTTTGTGATTGGATTGGTGAGTCCTCTTGCCCTATTTTCCTAGACGTCTTCGGATACTTTGGGTTTGAGAAGCCAGAGTTCCTATTCTTTTTCTTTGAGGCCTCTGAATAGGATGAAGAATACCTTCTACTTTCTTTGGTATTTCAACCCTCTCTGGTGCATTTCAAGCAGGTACATGTGACTTAACCACGCTCTTCAGATCACAAAAATGATCAGATAGCTCATTTGCTACGTTTTGCAAATCAATTATCTTTTGGACTTCTTGAGTTACTTCATTAGTGCGAGGGTTATGAGCAGGGATCCCAGTAAAATGCCATATGATTTCCCGGTATTTTTCATCCAAAGGTTGATTTCCTCTCCCCTAATGACGGGTAACGATTCTTGTCAAAAATGCAATCAGCAAATCAAGTTGTATGCAAGTCTCCAGTCGTGGGTTCCAAATACCTGATTATGAATGCACTCTCATAACCAACATATATCTCATTCTTACGGAGAGGGCCCATTGCAGTCCGCTGTGGAGGTGGTATAGATACATATACCATATATCCAAACTTTCTAAGATGGAAAATTTTCGGGATGACCCCCCTGCACTAGCTGCATAGGTGAACGGATAATGTAGGCCGACGGTCTAAAATTGATGAATGCTACTGCATGCGGGACTATGTATCCCCCAACAAGTGTTGGGCAAGTTACAAGTCAGCAAAAAGTGGTTGGGCGATAAATTTAATTCTTTTTATCAGTATTTCGGCTAATCCATTTTGTGTATGGACGTACGGTACAGAGTGCTCAACTGCAACTCCTGTTGCTGTGCAATAATCATTAAATGTTTTGGAAGTAAATTCGCTAGTATTGTCCATTCGAATGGACTTCACACGATGATCGGAAAATGTGTTCTTAATTTTAATGATCTGCGAGATCAGTTTTGCAAAAGCATGGTTTCTTGTTGATAGCAAACATACATGCGACCATTTCGAGGAAACATCAATGAGTACCATGAAGTACCGAAACAGTCCTGATAGGGGCTGAATTGGGCCGCAAATATCCCTTGGATGCGTTCCAGGAATGCAGGGATTTCATTTTGCACTTTCATAACAGAATGTCTAGTTATTAATTTCCCAATAGCATATGCAAGGCATACAAGATCTTTATGATTTAGAAAAATTTTAACATTAATACCATGACCTTGCGAATTGTTCACTGTATTTCTCATCATTCTAAGACTAGGGTGGCCTAATCTACAATGCCACAGAGAAAATAACTCAGAGCTTCTGAAAATAGTCTTCAGAGAAGTATACACTACAGGTGTATTGATTTTCATTTAGTACAACCCAGATTCATATGAGGGATATTTTTCTAATAACATTTTCTTACATTCCGCGTGGTTTACAATGCACAAAAATTCCTTGCCAATTTTTTTAATTTGTTTTTATGTGAAACCCATTGGCGCGGATGTCTTTAAAACTCAAGAGAGTTCTTGTTGATTCAGGATACAAGAGGGCTTCTTCGATTACCAAGGTAGTACCCATTGGTAATATAATTGTGGCTCTTCTGGAGCCTATTATACATGAATTGCTGCCTGCGATTGTAGTAATACTACCAGCGTTCTTCGTGACCGATTGGAAGTATTTAGACTCTCTAAAGATGGTATTTGTTGTGCCACTATTAACAATGCATATCTCCTTCATTTGGGCGCTACACGGTTTCTATAAAAATACAATTCCAATCAGACAGTGGCAAAATAATTCAAATATTGCTTGTAAAGATAGAATACTGGAATAAAGAATAAACTGCATAGCCATTCATGAGAAATAAGTTTATACTCTTCTAGAGCTTACAATCAATTATTCAAAGTTCACTAACGACCACAATCTAAGAGAAATGCTAATAGTGCGGTTCATGCATTAGACGAAATTTGTGAAAAATGCATTTACTTCTGCTTCTATGTCATCGATAGAGGTCTTTTATTCATCTGCCATGAACTTGGCTGCTCCATCTATGTCTAGGGAATGTTGGGAGGACGATTCTAATGGAGTTTCCTCGTCCATGGCATCATCATCGTCTACCTTGGCGAAATGTGCCTCTGCTGGTACATTTCTTTTTGCCTTCTTCTTGGCCTGATATGCATTGATGACATCCTTGGGTTCCCGACATATCTTCAACCAGTGTCCCCAAGTACCACATCTAAAGCACGTCTGGTTCTACTGTCCATAAGGCTTAGTGGGTGGCTTCTCCTTGCCATTCTACTTCTCTTGGGCATTTGAATTTCCCTTAGCTAGATTCTGCTCTTTTCCACCATTCTTGCCCTCTTCCTCTGAATAGGCTTCCTCACCTTGTAGCTATTGGCATTAACTTATATGCCAATACCTCTTTCAGGTGACTGTGAGATGAAGTTCTTGCGAAGAACATCATCTTATGACTCTGTAACTTGCATAACATCAATCAGTTTGCAATACTCCTTGTATGTGTCCTGACGATTGCTGCGAGCACTCTGGATGGTACTAGGGTGAAAAGTGGAAAGAGTTTTCTCGATCTTTTCTTCTTCAGTGATCTTCTTTCCTCATAGAGAGAGATTCATATAAATTCTGTGCAAAACAGAATTGTACTCGGCCACTGATCTGTAGTCCGCAAACCTCAGGCGAACCCAATCTTGCTGTGCTTGGGGGCAAGATGATGTACTTGAGCTTTTCGAACGGCTTCCTAGTGTTTTAGGGTTTATTCTTATTGCTTTGTATAGATATTGGTTTATATAGGTTTTTCTTTTGTACTCTCATATATATATGTATATTCTAATCTATTGGCCTCATATTGAATACAAATTCTATTCATAACACATATCTTGTAGGTAGCCAAGCGAAAGCTTTTATGTTGTAGTCTGCCTTTTTAAAGAAAGTAGCTTATGCCTTTTTGAGGAAGAAGAGAATATGTTTGCACTTTTACGTGCTGCTTGCCTGCTTGCTGGCCTGTAGTGCTGTAAAAATGCAACAAGCTGGTTCACCAGTTTCGCAGAACTGTTCTCAGCTTTTGACAAAACATTTCAATGATGAAACAGGGTAAAAACATCACAGGCTTACAAGTTACAAGGCTATACAAGCTTCTCTTCTGAGCCTCTCATTATCAGTTAACAACGATCAGCAGAATACAGCGGAACATTGGATTGCATATTTTATTTTCAGCGCGAAGATTTCGTGCAACTTTTGCCATAGAAGTATAGAAAAATGTAGCCGTTTGATCATAATAGATCTCCAGTCCAGGACCAGTGCATCATTGGGGGTTACTCTGTAATCAGTATTGGAGACCAGCAGCCTGCCCTTTGGACAAGATTTAACCAGGATATTGAGTTGTTAATTGGAAATTCAGAATTGACGCCCAGTAGATTCTCCTCTTCTCTTCAAGCACAGAATGCATTTTTAGGCTTTCTTTTTTTTTTGGAGGGATGCACATAGACACGGAGAATAGGAGACCACCATTGATGCATGCATCTTGGCTAGGCTGCATATTTGCATCCCTTGACCTGTGGTCAGAGGCAAGGTGACCTTTGATGGCACCACAAGGCCATTTTAGCAAAGCCAAGTGAAGCACTCGAGCAGCCGCTTCAGCCGATCTCAAATAGTCAAGCAGCCAAGCACCCCTCTGCGCCTGCGTCCGGCTCACGAGCAACGAAACTTCACTAATCAAATCCAAACTTAATTGGTAATTTAATACTTAGCATCTGATTAACACCAAACCAATCACTAACCCCAAGAGCAAATGGCTAATTGCCTTGTCGCAATTCGCAGCTCGAGTCGTCGCCCCTTCCGTCACCTCAAGAGCTCTCACTCCTTTCCTTTCCCCTTTCTATAAAGGAATAATTGATTTGCCCTCGTTTACCTGTAAACCCGCATCCTCCCTACCCTCCCCCTTCCCTAGATCAAAAACCCTCCTACTCCCCTCCTCCTTCCTCGCGATCGGCCATGGCGACCGCTGCTGCGTCCCAGGTACGTGCATGCGTGCGGTTGTGTTCCCCCCCACTTCTCGCGCTGCGCGGTGGTGCTGAGTTTTTTTTTTCTTTGTCGCGTTTCTGGTGGTTCCCCTGTAGGTGGCTGTCCCGGCGCCGGTCGGCTCGGATCACGGCGTGAGGAGTTCCGGTATCCCCCAGGTGCGTGTTTCGATTCCATTTTGTGTTAAAAGATTGCTCCTTTCGGTGTATCCCTAGCTTCTTGTAAGAATCGTGTGTGATTTGTTGGGCTCTGGATTGATAAATAAGTGGACTAGGCAGATTGGCTCGAACAGGGAGCGGTTTTAGGTGTTCGATAGCACTGCAAGATTGCGGCTTCGTGTTGTTTCGATGTACAGATTAGCCATCAGCTGTGCTCAATGGATGCACATTTAGTAACTCAGGGCACTTGCTCTGGTAGGCTGTGGATCCTGAACTCACAGCGTTCTTGAATGCTGATAACTGCGCGCTGAAATTTTACCTTGTGATATGCTTCAGGGTAGCAACAACCTTAACTTCAGCAACAAATCATGGATTGGTGCCACATTGGTTTGGGAGAGGAAGGCCGTGCGGCCGAGACATGTGAACAAGGTTCTTTGCATGTCTGTTCAGCAAGCGAGTAAAAGTAAAGTTTCTGTTACGCCTCTCGATTTGGAGAGCGCGAAGGAGCCACCCCTCAACACATACAAACCGAAAGAGCCTTACACAGCCACAATTGTCTCAGTTGAGAGAATCGTAGGCCCTAAAGCACCAGGAGAGACATGCCATATCATCATTGATCATGGTGGTAATGTCCCTTACTGGGAGGGACAAAGTTATGGTGTGATTCCTCCTGTAAGTATTTCCAGCTCTCAATCATTTTTTCAGTTTTGTTCTTTGCCTTGTACTCTTATCGGATATTGAACAATTGACACGTCATTGTTATTAAATGAGGGGCTAAACAGATATAGGTGGTACTGGAAGTACGTTTAAATCTGTAGACTTTGTTTTCAGTATGCTGTTCAATGTCTTTTAGACTAGGCGAGAAAATTTACTGTTGATAAGAGAGATGAAACACATACATTTTGTGTAGGAAAATTTCTTTAGGTCAATTAAAACACCAATATTTATCCATTTCATTTGTTGTCCACCAAGTCTTCACCGTCTGTCTTCATTGTTCTCTGAACGCTGTGTGCATTTTTGTCTGTCAGGGAGAGAACCCAAAGAAGCCTGGAGCCCCACAAAATGTTCGGCTTTATTCAATTGCATCTACTAGGTATGGAGATTCATTCGATGGAAGGACCGGTAGCTTGTGTGTTCGCCGTGCAGTTTATTATGATCCTGAAACTGGCAAGGAGGACCCCTCAAAGAATGGTATTTGCAGTAACTTCTTATGCAGCTCAAAACCTGGGGACAAGATTAAACTGACAGGTTAGTTCATTTCTTTCAGATGGTTGTAAAGGCTTTCCTGTGTGTTAGCAGTGTTATATGAGACTGAGAGTCTCTTAACTCTAGAAGTAGTTTTAGTTCTTTTGGTTACATTTTCCTAAAATCGACCTGTCGTAGAACATCTGTTTCCGAATCCTTAGATAGCAAGAGTATTAGACTAATAGTACTTACAAAACACTAAAGACGTAAATTAAGGCGGAGCAGGAAATAACCCTTCCACTGCATTAAGAAATAGTAGTGTACAGTGTTACAGATATACAAGCTACATTCCAACAACTAAGCACTAAGAAAGATTTTAATTGCTTTGAAGAAAAGAATCTTAAAACACTAACCACTATAAGAAGCAACAGACAAATAGCAATTCTAGGCAACCAAGAAGCCAAGATCTTCTCTTCTCTAATATGGCTATGCCCCTGCACTAACATGGCTATCTTGTCTTTTCTCTTCTCCTGCATAACGGTTTCTTGCTAACTAAATTTTGGAGTCCCATCATTTGTTATACTTCTATCTTTTAAGATCCTTTAATTCCCCAATGCATATAACAATTGGATAGATTTTTTTATATATAAAAATTGCTTTGCTTCCTGAATAGTTCTCAGATATGAATCCAACTTGTGTGCATTTCCATCTTTCCTGTAGATCTGTGTTTTCATTCTTAGTTCATGACACATGATGGATCATGGATGTTCTAACCTTAAGCACCTCACTATGATTTCTTTCTGATCTCAGGGCCCTCTGGCAAAATAATGCTCCTACCCGAGGATGATCCAAATGCAACCCATATCATGATTGCTACTGGCACTGGTGTTGCTCCCTTCCGTGGGTACCTACGCCGTATGTTCATGGAAGATGTCCCAAATTACAGATTTGGTGGCCTGGCTTGGCTCTTCCTCGGTGTGGCTAATTCTGACAGCCTCCTCTATGATGAAGAATTTACAAGCTATCTTAAACAGTATCCAGACAATTTCAGGTTACTAGATGTCATCCATATTAACACCTTGTTTCAGTTATTATCGCTATACAACATGCCCAAAACGGCACTTTGTTATTGACTTGCTTCTGTCAACTTACATCATCGTAGAACGTTATTGATATTTTAGCATGCCATATAAATGAATAAGTTGTGTTCAGTACTTCAATGTATTGGTAGAATATAATTGAGTTGTCTTGAACCTGTAGGTACGATAAAGCACTAAGTAGGGAGCAGAAGAGCAGGGGTGGTGGCAAGATGTATGTTCAGGACAAGATCGAGGAGTACAGTGATGAAATCTTCAAGCTTTTGGATGGTGGTGCGCACATCTACTTCTGCGGTTTGAAAGGAATGATGCCAGGGATTCAGGATACACTCAAGAAAGTGGCAGAGCAGAGAGGGGAGAGCTGGGATCAGAAGCTATCACAGCTCAAGAAGAACAAGCAATGGCACGTCGAGGTTTACTAGGATTTAAATGTTCGGCTATTTCCTATTGTTTTACCGTGAGACCATACCGAGAAAATAACATAAGCGCATGATCGAATGATTTTTGGGGCGTGTAAAATTGTCAAGATTTTTTCTTTTTGGAGAATCATAAATCACCCATGTAATCCATAAGCTTCTGCATCACATGGTGCGTGGAACGGAGCATGTAGTCGTTACAATTTCACGAGGTGTTTTGTCTGAACCTGAATTTAAACACCTCTCCTGGTCGTATGCGAATGAAGTGCAATCAAATTCTCTTATCTACTCATGGAACTAAGCAGCCATTGTAGGAACTCTTTTAATTCTCGAAAGCGCAACAGCCATTTTCGCCGGAAAGAGCGAGAGCCAGACGCAAGCGTTTCTCTCTGACCCAACTTCCCTCTGCAGACAGAAATGCTCTCATCATTATCCTTGCATTGCTTGCTGCTAATTGCCCCTTGTGGCAATTCACTGACAACATTGGCAACTGACGAATGACTATTTTCAGATCAGGATGCATATGTATATCCTAGTTCCACAGTATTTTCAATTTTATGCCACCACCACTGCATAAACTTGTCTTCGCATCCAGCAAGAAAAATCGATAGTTTTCAACCCCAGCATGATCTAAAATGTTGATTTGACCCACCGGGATCTGATCTGTAGATATGGTGGTGTAGTTAGAGCTGACTTTATTACACTGCATCAGATTTCAATTACGGCGGTAAATGGGAAGCAGGGCGGGTTTTCTCTTACTCGCTACGTCTCGGATGTAAACCACTGATTGACTGGACGGTTTTCTTGCGGCTGCAGGTAGGGGTGAAAACAGATCGGATACAGATAGATACAGATGCGGATATAGATACATATAGGTTAGATATAAATACAAATACGGATAATATCGAATACAGATACGGATCGAATACAGTTACGAATATTTATTAGAACATGATAACCCAATAGATTGTACATAAAAAATCAATAAAAACACACAACTAGTTGATTTGATCAAAATATTATTGAAAATTGAACAAATATAAGCATTTTCATTCACTTTAAATAATAGTTAGATACTATATCGCAAACAAAATTACGTAAGACTTAGTTCATCACATACATACGACTAGTTCATCATACATGTAGATTAAAACAAAAAAATGAAGGTGATCCTTGCTCAAAGATACAAATGAAAGCAAACGTAGACCACAATAAAAGTTTGATAATGCTTAGATATCATGTCTTTAGAAAAAGTATATAACACTTGCATATAATGACCTAATATTTGTATTCTTTACTAAATTATGTTTAAAATAATAAATTATGTATTTATGAGTTTTTATGCATTTTAGCTACTTGTTTAAAATATTTTCCTATTAAGGACAATAATGTTTGAATTTTTGAGAAAATTTAAAATATGATAAATCTTAAAAATAATTTTTAAATGATAAATTATGTCAGGAACTTTTCTAAAAAAATTGTAATTTTTTGAGATAGTTTGCCTATTTTAATAATTAAAATTTGATTTGTAGATTAATTAAATTAGAAATTAATTTTAAAATTCAAAAACTTTTGAGTCAAAAGAGTAGCCTTGTCCCAGCCCACATGCGTATCCTGTTATCTAACCCATCAATATTCGAATCCGTATCCGACAGATAGTGAGCTACCGAATTCGTATCCGTATTTAATCCGGTACTATCCAAAAATATCCGATTTGACAGAATTCGTATACGAAAATTATCTGAATCGATCAAAAACTATCCAATATATTTTCAACCCTAATTGCAGGAATACAAACGGAGTGGATAATTTTACCGGCCGAAAACTTTTAAAACAATATGAAATGAAAAAACAGGACGAAGCGAATAATTTTTATCTAATGGACCGAAAACTTTTAAAACAAATACGAAATGGGACGAAGAAACATGAATATAACATTATCGGTGTTCAATTCTAACTCTAGGGGGGGGGGGAAGCAAAACGATACACCTAACCTTTCCCCACATTAAGAACATGTACAATAGCACATGTGAGCTGTCTATAAGACTATATCACGTAGGATGTAGGATGATATGGACGAAAGAGAATGAGAAGACAGAAAGATTGTGTCTACTATTTAACTGACAACATTATAGATGACTTTATATTGTGTATATCATTGTATAGATAATTTATTAATTGTATAAGAGTTTATTACAGACAGCCATATACATTCTATTGCATGAGTTATCTTTAATCGTATTTATAGATGATATAAAGATATATTATAGACAACCACCGTCTATATCACTGTACATACGAGATTCAGGTGGGGCCTATTGAAGTGTCAGGTGGGGCCCGTTTTTTTGCTTGGTAGGCCCACGCCGACGTGTGCATGCTGCGCGGCGGCCATGGGCGCTTTCCCTGAGATCCTTCCACGACTTGCATCGAGAGAAGCGACCATTGGCTCCCATCGCGCCTTTGTCAGTTGGCGATGACGTGGCGATCGGCACGCGGCCTTCCTTGGCTCGCCCTGCTGCTGCCGGCTGCTGCTTTCTTCCACTGTTAATCACCTCTCGCGGTCGCTGTCCCTCTCGTGTATTAACTCCGCTCCCTTCTCCGTCGCTGTCACCTCCTCCCGGTCAGCTCAGCTCTCCCACTTACTCAGCCTCCTCCTCTTATCCTCTACTACTAATCCTGTCTCCAGTACGAGCGATTAGTTAGTTTGTAGCTGTAAACCCTAAGGCTCCCGGTAAAATTAAGCTGCCTTTGGTTGGAGACGCGAAGTGCGTGCGTGGCGGGAAGGAGCTCGCTTGCTGCGGCGGGAGGGCGGCCGGCCACAACCATGGAGGCGATCCAGCCCGTAAGCGATCCGATCGCCCGATTCCGCCTCTTCTTCTCCCATACATGTATCTGATGTATCTGATGTATCTGTTGTGCTTTGTGCTTTTCTCCTTGGTTAAGTTTGATTTGAACTGGCTGTCTTTGTGCTCCGTTCTGCTGGGTTAATTTGATATGGAGATATGGGGTTGTGTCTGCATGCTTGCTCTGCTGGCTTCGCTTGGCGCCGCCGTTTAATTTGTGCGGAGTTTTCGCGCTGTAGTTAGCATCATCCTAAACGGAGCTGGAGTATTTCTGAAATATTCCAGAATTAATTATCTGTTTTCTGATGTGTCCAACGATTACTGCCTATTTGTTAGTTCATCGGAATTCACAAGTACTCTTTTTTTAAAAAAAAAATCAGAAGTACTAGTGGTATATCTATTGGTATCATTGATATCTGTGCAGTTAACCATATCGCTATGATGTTCAAGTTTCACAAACTTGTCCTGTATTGACTAATTTGGTTTCTAAGATTAAAATTGGTGTCCACTAGCCATGACATCAGATGTTAAACTAAAACTGAAAGGTGGGGCTTGCAGGTGTTGAGTGAAAGAACGAACCCACTGCTCAACAGATCAAACTTTCCAGCCGGTAGTCTTGGGCAACCTCAAGTTCATGCCGACAACAGTGCGGGTATGTACAATCACAATGGATCTTTCATTGACACTAGGACTTGCACGGGCAGGCTTAGCAGCGGGTCGATGACATCTGAAGATTCACTGGCACTGACGCCGAGGTGGTTGTCCTTCAAGTCCGGCTCCAGCCCTGAGAGCTGCTATGAAGGGTCTGGAAGAGGGCTGTCACGATTGAATCAGCACATTTGCGCCGCGAATGCGCAGATCAGTTATTCGGAGTACTTAGATTTGATGAACCTGGAAGTCGACCAGCACCTTGGTAAGCTCAAGGGGGACGTAACAGGTTTGGAAAACTACGCTTTGCCAGATAGTGGCTATATAATTGGTACACACCAGGGCATGTCTCTTGATATGATGCTGATTGAGATAGATGAAAGGTTTAATGCCTTGAAGTTACTGCTGGCCGTCGTGTTTCGGCAAGCTAGGGGGATGCTTGGCCGGGTCAACTCGTCGGTTACTGATCTCCAGTTGGAGCATGAGCTGCAATTGGGAATCATGAACATCACAATCGGAGAATGCATTAGTGGCCTGCAAGAGGAGCTGGAGAGGAAGCTGTATGAGCAAATTTCTATTGCAAACACCATGAGTAAGAATTGGCAGGAAGCCGTACCTCAATTTGCCGCCATGCGTGAAGACCTTGGTGTTCTTTCTAAGCTATTATTGCCTTCAGTACCAGAGTCACATATTTCTCACGGTAAGCATGAAAGTTCAGGCACAAGGAGTAACAGATGGAAATACAATTTCTTTGGAAAGAAAAACAAGGGGGATCATTCTCCATCTTGCGCTGAGGGAAATAAGAGTTTCAGGAAACAGAAGTCCGTAGTTATCTCAGAAAAATCTGACTTCCGCCATCTGAACGGTATGACTAAGGAAGAAACAATAAGCTATTTTAAGTCCGAGATGAGCAAATTGAAGAGAATGCATGAATTGGCCTTGCAAGAGAAGACCGAAGAGCTCTTTAAATTCAAACGGGAGAAGGGATCACTTGCTCTTAAGAATGACATGGAATTCGAACCTTTAAGAAAGAAAATTCCAGAGATCATTTCAAGAATGGACCAAATCATTTCCAAGAGTATAAAGATACCCACAATTTGCATGACTCACGATGAGCTCGATGAAAGGTGCAGATTGGCAAGCAGAATTGATTCTTTACACTATGAAAATCAGCATCTTAAAGGTTTGCTTGCAGATAATATGAAGGATGTTAATGAATTATCATCTCAGCTGTCCGAAGCCAGTAGAGAAATGTCTCTTCAATTGTCGTCAGAAGAAGACCTCTTGAGACAAATTGAGAAAATTAAAGGAGAGTATGAGGACCTCCGAATTGAAGGTGATGTTAAAGATGTACTATACCACACTGTTACAGGAAAACTCCTTGATGATTATATGAACAACATGCATGATGCTGCACTGAATTTTGACACAAAACTGTCTTCACTTGAAGCTGTGATTTCTGAAAAGGAGAAGGCGTTGTGTTTATCGAATGAAGAAAATCGGAAGTTAAAGGAGAAGCTAGCAGAGTTAGAGAAAGAGTGTTTGATCCAAGATCATCAGGAAGATCCAGAAGTCATCAAGCAAGAGAGTACAGAAATGATACTGCGTGACATCGAGGTGGAGCCTCACCCATCACCAAGAAGAAAAACACGTGAAACTTCCAAGCAATATTTGCAGTATGATGAACTTATCAAACTGAACTCAAGTTTAGAAATTGCCTCAGCAGCCTTGAAGGAAGTTGAAAACAAAAATATGGATAGTAATGGTATTCTCACTAAGAATGAGCAAGAAAAGCAACTGGAGTGCATTTTGGTATCTATTATGAAGTTGTCAAAGGAGTTTGTGGAGATTGAGCGAAAATTGTCAATGGAAAGAACTGAAAACAGGTTAGTCCATCTTCCTGTTTAAATTACAAATCCAATGTTTAACATATTTAACAGATGTTTTTCTCATTTTCATTTTCATAAAAATATGTTTCATATATTTTGCAAGATTGATTTGAAAGTCTATATGTCATTGCTTGTAAAGGTTGCATATTGACTATTATCTAATCTAATTCCTGCGTGTTCTCAAAAAGAAAAACTATTATAAAATCCCGATCAGTACTACAACTTCTGGCATAATTTTATTGGTTGCACTCCATTATAGCTTGATGTGATTATTACATATTTCAGGTCAGAGGATTTGAGTGATCATTGCAGCCACATGAACAGACAAGCCGTTGTACTAACAAAAATAGGCCTCTGGTATAAACAAATGCTTGAAACAAGCCATTCAGAGCTCCAAAAGGCTGACGCTAAGGTATTTCTTTGTTGATTGTGCCTGTCTGCTGGGCTATATTGTCAAACAAGATATCTTTTATTCTTCCTATAGAGTAGCACATGTAGAGAGTTTCTTCTCAACATGGTGATACATGAAGACATACATAGAGACCTTAGGCGAATTTAATATAAATTCATTGTGTGCTATCCTCATCGAGCATCTCCTTCTAGTCTCAGCATTCGTCCTTCCCACCTTAGATTTTCCCCCCTTCGCACCGATGGAAGGTCCACTTATTAAGTAAACTTCTGTTTGACTACTTTGAAATACCTCCTTATATGATTCAGGTTGCCATTTTGCGTGACAAGGTTAATGCACATTTAAGCCTTCTTCGAAAGATATATGTAACTCTTGATCACTACTCTCCAACATTGCTGCAATATCCTGGGGTAAGTACCGCATGTCAAATTCAGGTTAAAAAAAAAGTATCGCATGTCAATGTCATAAATGCTGACTGTCCTTATTTACCCTGTCTCTGTTGTTTCACCTAAGTTGCTGCTTATGTGCTTAATCCTTTGATGACATGTTGAAAACTCTTAGGAGTTGTCTGCATTACAGTTGGAAAGAGTTTGCATGCTTGCATCCATGCATCTTGCATTGCAATTATCTGTTGACTAGTAAGAGCAGCTGAATTTTTAATATGGTGCTCCGTATGCAGTTGCTAGATGCTTTCTTGAAGACATGCAAGCTTGTTGAAGGTTTGAGAAGTAAACAGAATGAAGATGATACAACATAAATGAGGGCAGCTAGGTGAGACAACCCTTACTAGACAGATGTTTTTAGTCAAGTAGTACAAAGCTACAAACTTCGTAACAGTGAGTACTGCAGCCTTTGCAATCAGCGATATTTCTTTCGAAAGATCATTACAAAACTATCTTGTCATTTTTTGCAGTTTTACATCCCGATTTCAAAGTTTGCAAATGTTTCATACCATGTTCCATCTCGTTTCATACCATAATTCCGTACGGAATATTATGGTGTATTGGCTGGTGTTGACTATTGAATAACTTTGGCATTTTACAAAGTAAAGCAGGATTTAAATTTACTTGAGATTGGCTTAGGAGTTAGGACTCAGGAGGTGCTAGGTAGGCACAGGTGATGTCCGGGCTCATGCGCTTAACCATGTGACTCGCCAGTTGTAGATCAAGAGGAAGATTCTTTCAGACTGAGTTTTGATATCCTAGGATATGCCTGAATATTTTAAAGCAATTAAACTGGCACTTAACTTCTGATCTGCAGTTATATATACAGGTCCAGATAAGCAGCTTGATATATCATCATGGGTTCAGTTGGGCATGTAGTAGCTGTTTTATTGTGCAGATGATGGTCGGAATCGCATCCTGTACAGAATAATTATCAGTGACTGACCTGCATTGTACATATTACACACTCTCGTCGAGTTGTTGGGTAGACACTAGTGAATTTAGTGATACTTGTTTAGCCAGCAGCCTTGTGTGTATGATAGGCTGTCCTTACTCTTACACCAGCTATATGCACTTCATAATTCAAGCGTCCACTGTTTCGCTGTTTTGCGTGTGGGGCTTCGAGTTGTTATCATTGTGTTTTCTTCTGTCAGAATACTAGATTGTCAAGGGTAGCTTGGAAAACTTCGATATGGTAGATTTCTTGTCTACTAGGGTCTTTTGTCCATCTGGTTCGATGCTGTAGGCTCAGATTATGCACTATGAAAGTAGGCTCCAGAATAGCTGAAGAAATACAAGACTGGGAACTTTGAATTGGAGATCGATACACATTTTGTTCTACAAGTGTGCCCAGTCATGCAAAATCCATACTGTAAATGTGTACTACAATTCTAATGTATAACCAACATTATGAAATACACGTTTGCAGCATGATCATTTGCGCTATTGGTCATACTGGGGATGCTTTTTCCATGGTAAAAGGTTTGTTCCCAAACCACATGACATCGCTGGTACTTTCGTATCCGTGCACATCGGTGGTAACAAAACTGTATGCTTGCACCAGTGCTAATCTGACATGATTAATATAACGCTAAGAACGTATTTTAAGTTATCAATGCATGGAGTAGACAAAACATGAAACCCACGGGGTTGACTGTGCTTTGAATCTTTGATTAGTTAGTCGAGACAACATGCTCTATGACTGGCTTGACTGGCCGAAAGGTCGTGACAGTTTGCCTCCTTCACCCATCATGAGAGCCACAATTACCGCAATACACTTCTGGTTTTCGAGTTAGTGACAGACTCAATAAGCCGGTACATCCATCGGTCAAGCATTCCTGTAATACGCAAGGCAGAAAAGTTGGTCTCAGTTTGGTGAGGGGTTGTGAACTTGCAAAAACAATGAGTTGATATCGTACTACAAGCAGCTGTATTATCATTCAAAAATATCGTCACGGAACCGATACTTAACACCACCATACGATAAAACACAATACTGTAGGCTGGATGCAAACCTGTCATTGCAAATGTACCCCCAAGAACTGCACATAGGCGAGTTATGAAATGTAGGAAGTTCCGTCTTTCTTCTTTGATTGTCACTGTAATTGGTGAGAGATCATATAGGAAGTAAACAGCTGCAGAGAAACAGATTAGTCCTGAAAAGAGAAGAACATACCATACTTGAAAAAAGATGGAGAGTTACCTGGCCATGACCTATCAGTTGGGCGAATGGGAACAAAATACTCTGTGACGGAAAACTGATTCGTTGGCAATACTTGCTTTGAGAGGTATCTGTACTCGGTTGGAACAATCTGCATATCAATTTGAATAACAGATGAGAACACTTTCTCGCAAACTAGCAACTAAGTGCAGAGGAAAAAAAGGGTAAATTTCCATCTGGTCGGCACGTGTCGTATTATACTGTAGAAACCACTAAATGAATGGCTAGTCACCTTGATATAGTATTTGAAAGTTCCACTTGTGTCATGGAGTATCCTTGTAGTGTCATCCAGTGGATTATGAATTCCAGGATATTTCGGGCCAAAGGACAGATCATGGATAACGTGACTGACATTAACATGGCTTGACCCTTCAAAAATCTGCATACCACAGATGAACAACGATAATCTATGGGACATGATCAGTTGAAAACTATACCACAGTCCCAATGAAAGCATACAATACAGCACATATATATGATATATATAGATGGCACAAGGAGAGCCCTTTCTGCAATAAGAGTTAAGAGAAGAAAACAAAGTCGCCTTGCCTACAGTTTAAGATCAAAATTGAACAAAAACAATTATTTGCTTCATTTAGAATAAACTACTTATAAGACAAGCCGACGGACCTTACAGGACAAATTGGTTCTAATTTGTACAAATGGCTGTGTGCAAACAGCAGCATGCAGTCAGGCACCAAGAAAAAATGGAGATTGTTTTTGTGTAATCAAGGTTTTTCATATTGTGTTTTCAAATAGGTGGTAAGGCTAGTAAAACATTGTGCAGACATAAGAACATGCCAATGAAGATCCTTCGATGATATCATGGTTAATGTAAGCTGATAAGCAATATCATGCAATGGCCAGCATAAGCAGATACTTAGCTATGGACTCATTACACTTTTTCGTTCCAATCTCAACCAAAAAACCTGACCCTAGTATTGAAATAACCGTCTGGTGTGCCTGAAACTGGAGGGTTTTCAGTTCCCTGGCCAACACGTCCTTTTTTTACTGTTCTCACCATTCTCAAGTTTTTGTGTTTCCCTCATCTCCCATAACCACTGGCATGCGCTTCCCTTCAAAATAGCACAGTAAATCCTGATTCCGGCCAGTTTTACAAATACTGGTCTGTCATGTTTGGAATTCCCTACCAGAGGCACGCACAGTGTCAGGCAGTGTCAGCAGCAGTTGTGCAGGACGTGACACAGTAGTGCATCATTTGGATGCTTATCCCTTAGTTGCTTGCACTAGTTATTTGCTTGCATTAGTTACGACTTTAACAGTTAGTAAATGATAAGATATTCTGTTTAGATTGAAGTTGTTCAGACTTAGGAGGATGGACCTATCTCTATATGAGCCACCGCATGCATAAAAAAGGCAAGCAAGAATTAATCTCTAATTCCCTGTCTCAGTTCTCTCTTCCTTCCCCCGCTACCCTTGTCTCAACATTGCGATGCCAGGGTAATCTCTAATGCCAGGGAGTTGATAACGTCCCGTCTCGCACAACTACTACCTACATTCAGTAAACCCGTGTTGTGACAGATCCAAGCTGGGATTAACAGGAAGTAGGGAACCGGCCAGTCTCAGTGTTTTCCGCTGGGATTTGGAACCCTATACTTAGCCACATGGGAAAATGTTCTGTACTTCTGTTAAACACTTAAAATGATACCTCATGAAGAAAACTTAAGTTAATGCTCTCTATTTTTCTCATTAGAACTTAGTTACTATTCTAGAAGCTTCGCTTTTTTATCCTAGGAATCTTATAGTTAAATAAATTACGGTTCACAATAAAAAAATATGCACACAGAAGAAACGAAGTAAATATCAGCAGTTTTAGATGGATAACCTTATCAGCAACAAACATGTTTAAACCATGCACCGATATATGGAAGTTTCCAGCGACCCTCTGCACATCTAAGACCCCATACACCTGTAAAAATTTAAGGCACGGTTTTATTAACAACAACACAGAATATGCTTGACAAGCACCGCCCAAAATATCATTTCATAAAATGAACAGGTACCCGTAGATATAACTTACTCGGCATCCTTCACCATTTTCCAGTGCTTGTTTGACACTCTTAACCATTTTATCTGCATCTTCATTGAAGGTGTGCTCATGCTTCTGTTCATCATGATGCTCATGGCCATGGTCTGCTATAAACTTTTAACACATATTACATACAGAAGAGCTAAGCTCCAAGACATTCTTAAAGTAAGCTCCGTTTTCCGGGGGAAAAAAGCTTAGCACATTGAGAAGACAATCAAAATTGGGAAGTATTACATAAACAATCCAATGAAAACAGTTAGCTATGGATATTTAATCATGAAAACCTAGATTGAAGAAACAAGTAAAACCCTCAACTGCAACTATTAAAAAAGTGACTCACTTTACTGTTCAGACTCAGTTAACTGTTCACATTGTCCTATCACATGAAACGATGCCTGACACCTAATTTTATCAAGCTAACCTTTCACTGAAGACAGTTTTTAACAAAGAAACCAAGCTCACTAGTTCATAGTTGAAATCAGTTGTCCATTCATTGGTACATCTTTCCAGTACCTGGTCATGTATAGTACAAGATAACAACAAGCTATATGTGGATGCTGAGCAACCACATGCAAGCAGAGAGACAAACACTACTTACTGAGAAATACTATTTACATGTTTGAAATTATCCAGTGTACAGACTTGATGAAACATTCTAACTAAAGCATGTTGGCACATCAAATGGAACATTCTAACTATAAAAGCATATTGGTCTATCAATTTAGTTAACGTTGCTGTCTTGAGGTTTTTCTATGATAATCAAGAGCGGCAACATGTGCTTCCCTTTCAATATATATGTTACATGCTAGGATTAGATGGCCCTGAACCCAAGCAGCGTGACCGCTCCGATGACCGGCGGCTGCACCACTAGGGCAGGGAGATAGGTAGTCTAAAGACCATGTGATATATTTCTTTGTTGATCAAATCGAATGGTCGGGTGCAGTTATAGGGTGTGACGGCTAGCCCCTAACAACCAATAGCTAATGATCTTATCCACCTAACAGCCGTATCTTAGCTGCTAAAGAAATGGAACAAACAAACTAATTGGATAATGATGGAACTAACTGGCTGTGCCTGCCAGTACTACTGCTGCCGAAGTTGAATAGCACTTGTATTCAACATGGAGCCAATGGGCCAGTATATATACATGTACAAGAGGGTATAAAGGGAAAGCTTATATTAAGCAATATCTATACAAGACAAAACAGGATACTGTCTAACAGCTGCCGGTGCCTTGCTGCCAGCCAGTCAGCCACTGCCTGCACATGATGACTTTCACCAGCTCTTATGTGCCACCTAATGGGCCTAGCGCATGCCCATGACAATATATTACTTAAAGTTACTGTCCCGGTGATAGTTATAACAGCAAATAACCATTACTAGCAAACTGCGCTTTTTCTACAGTGAGCAAAACAAGAAAAGGATATACACACTATGGATTAAATCAAAGATTCTTTCATATGACAATTTAGTGCTACATTTGGTCTTCTTTTTAGGGAGGAAGTAGAGTATACCATGATTGTGAGCCCCATGTTCCTTTTCAACTAGATCAGACAAGTACTCAGTACCAATGATATGGCCATACTTATCCAAACGAAGCTGCATCCAGCAGAAAAAAGAACATGCAAAATATTAGACATGAGAGCCAGATGCCGAATAGTGAAAAAATCATCATTTCGACAAACTATAGTAAAGCTTTTGTTGAGAAAGTACAAAGTTTTCTGAAAATAAGAATAGTATTATTTGCAATAGAGAAAAACATGAACAGCTAAAAGTGCATGTTCTCTGCAACTTACAAATCTACTCCCTACTAATCTGAAGTAAGTAATTAACTGGCCAACATAACATAGGATGCCTGCTTCATGGCTGGCAAGCATATACATTTATCCATACTGAAGGGAGCCAATGTTTCTCCATCACAAGCAATGGTGATAATTAGTGCAGCTACTGTATTAACATATTAGAACATAAGCTGAAAGTAAAACACTTTCGACGTCAGATGGTACCTTCCAAATACTTGTATGCAAGTCAACTTCATGTTTGCCGGACATGTCAATTGCATCCACACTCAAGACTAAATAACAACACAAGCCAGTGAAAGAAATATCAAAAACATGAAACTCGTGGGGGGAAAAAGCCCAAATGGAACCTTATATCAAAATGAACCTGGGTGTATGTAATCAATAGCTGACCTTCACATGGTAAAGAAGGAAATGACATATTTATATGAATTGGCAGAGTTTCTCCTCGTTTCAGATCTACAGACATCTACAAAAAACATCAATTAGTGATGAGCTCATGATCTAAAACAACAAAACTTGAGAAGAGTACTTGATCTTGATATTGGCAAGGATCAAAACAAGGGAAAGAAAAACCTACAACAAAAAGGATCTGCCATGGGTAAAGTTGATATGGAAATATGGAATACTTATTACCAAACTCAGGTACCACACTCAGCAAACGATTGTGGATCTTTCTGGTGGAAAGATATTATGAAACCAGCTACAGAATTTCGTGGAATAGCTGCTAAAGCTGTGGGTTCTGGAACAACAGTAATGTTCTGGAAGGATTTATGGAATGGTAATATACCATGTTATCAGTTTCCAAGGCTTCATTTCCTTTGTCAAGGATGATGATATCTCGGTTACTGCCTTTCTGGAGGAGGACAATTGGACAAAACATTTTAATTTACCTTTTTCAATGAAGGCTTATACTGAATTTGAGGAGATCCAGAATTTGTTCGGGGACTTACATCTAAGCCAAACTACAAATGATACATGGGCATATATCTGGGGACATACATGTTAGCTCAAGGAGATTTTTTTGCCATCAATTTCAAAACTTCTTTGCTCCTGCCCCCCTTAAATGGATTTGGCAAAGCAAATGTGTACCTAAACTACAATTCTTTGCCTGGCTTCTTCTACAAGACAGACTGAATACAAAAACTATGTTGACTCATCGCCATTGGTACACGGGCAATGATATACATTGTGTTCTTCGTCAAGCAACATAAGAAGAAACAATTTGACATCTCTGGTGGCAGAAGCTTGGGATTTTTTTGGAACTACACTCTGGATATTATGGCTATGTTAGAGCAAGCTTTGCAGAATTTTGGAGCAGGATCCTTCATGGAGATTTTTGTTGTTGCTTCATGGCATATGTGGAAACAGCGGAATGGAAAGATCTTTGAACAAATTACTCCTTGCGTTGACAACTAGAAGCGTTATTTCATAGAGGATATCACTCTGCATTTGCACAGAGTGAAGAACAATATTAGACCGCTTGTTATTTCCTAGGTAGAATCCCTTTAATCCTTTTTTTCCTTTTATATTCGCTCTTGTATTTGTATATTAAACTTATTAATATAGTACAGTAGGATCCTCTCCTACTGTTTTCTATTAAAAAAAGGGAAAGAAAAACCACCACATCCAAATGGGTTTGCCATGATCTTGTAAATAACAACTAGCAGATATTTTCAACAATCAGAGGACGCATGACTTCTTTATCAATGTACTATCGCCGGTCATAAATAGTTGTCGTTTTGGATATCGACACGGTCTTCAAAACACAGCTTTGACCAATAATTTCTATTATAATATATTTATAAAACCCAATAAAATTGTAATATTATGAAAGAACTTTTCAAGACAAATCTACACAAATGATGTCCATATATCCAATTTAAATATTTAAAAATATATTGATAGTCAAGGTTTCTAAAGTTTGACTGCACCTATGTCTAAAATGGCAACTATTTGCGATTGGATGGAGTAATTAAATACTAATTCTTGTTTAATTTTCCTAGACATGCTTTGTTCATCATGCAAATTCTTTGGTCAGATTGGTTTGGTATGTTCTTAATCCCTCCGTTCCTGTTTGTAGGGCGTATAAAATTTTTCACAAAGACCAAGACTACTGAGCTGAATAATTAGTGTTCCTTGTTTGCCCCTAATTACTCATGCACTTATAGATCCATCGACTCTCGCGCGCGTGATACTAATGCCGAGTAATTAGTGCAGACAAAAACTTCGCGCCCACATCGTTGCATCTTGCATGCGTTCCGTGCCATGCATATGCCGAGTAATTAGTCCATGCAAAGACCAAAACTTCGCGCCCACATTGTTGCATGCGTTCCGTGGCGCCGTCCATGCAGATGAAAATTGGCAGACGAAAATTTGTGCGGGCGAGTATGAAAACAACATCAGACGTCATGCGTGTTTTCAAAGCTAACTAAAATTGGCGGACGAAGATTAGGCCGGACGAAAACTTTGCTGCATGGTTTCCATTAGACATGAAATTTGATTTGCCGCCCAAAGAAGCATCTAGAATGGTACAGCGTGCTTGATTACAAAAAGGACACGAACAGGTCATTGATCGGCAACAACACTAGCTACCTCATCTTGTCTTCTTCAATGGAGGGTATGTTTTGTGGTTCTTAGCGATGGTTTCTTCTTCGTTTGTTCAGTTGTGCAATCTGATCGACAGTTGTTTCTTCTTTGTTTCTTCGCAGCTAATGCTAGTCTTGGCCACGACGTTGGGTTTGGCAACAGTGACACTGGGCTCAACCAGGCTGCCAGTCGCGGGCGCGCAAGGCTAGGGCTCGTCGGTCGCAGTCATTGTGGCACGTTTGACGTAGGCCGAGGGCGCACTATGGTAGGGCTCGCCGGTCGCAGTGCTTCCCTCAACATCGGCCATGGGCATGCAGTGCTAGTTTCAACATCGGTCGTGGAAGGCTTGGGCTCGTGGGCAGCTGTCGCACATTGCTCGGTGGTCATATCATGCATGGCGAGATAAGAGGTGATGCCGTGCATGGCGAGGAGGGAGGTGATGTCATGCATGGCGAGGGCGATGCCGTGCATGGGGTGTCCACTGTCGTGGACATAGACGAGGGCGCCGTCGTCGCCGACGCCTTCGCTTTGGTATGTACACTACTCCATGTACTCATAGAACCTGTATTTTTACCATATGTGGTTATGTACATGCCAAATATGGCATATAATTATTCCAAATCTAGCATACAATGGCTTAGAGCAGTGTCTCTGTGCAAAAAAAAATCTGCATAAATGTACTACATTGAGCGTGTGTCTGTGCACTAGGAGGGAGGTGATACCGTGCATGGTGAGGATGGAAGTGATGCCCATGCCAATGAGGAAGGCATTGCCCAACAGGATGGCCATGTCATGAGTAAGTCATTACTTGCATATTCTAATTCTAGTTGTAGGATGATAAGCATTGCATGAGTAGTGGATATTTCTAGTTCTAATTCTCGTTTTGTAAATCCAGATGAAAGGAGGAAACAATACACCAATGAAGAGCGACAGATGATTTATACCATGCTTCTAGAGAGAACAAGCTTTGGCATTAAAGCATGGTGTCACTAAGGCCGTTGCTGATGAAATGGGCATGCCGTTGAGAATTGTCCAGAGGATACGGTACCCATGGAAAGCATGGTGGCGGGTTACATGGAGTTTTGAGCAAGAGGCCAAAGAATTGCAGCCGCAAGAAAATAATGATCAATCCCGAAGCCATTAAACAAGTGCCGTTGCGGAAAAGAACGACTCTCAAAGATCTAGCGAATGAGCTACATGTGTCGAAGACCACATTGTTCAAGCGGTTGAAAGAAGGCAACTTACGGCGGCATACAAATGCGATCAAATTTACATTGACTGAAACTAACAAAAAAGATAGAGTTCGTTTCTGTCTGTCAATGATTGACCCAATTAGCTTGTCGCGGGAACCAACTTTTCATGGTATGTACAACATCGTGTACATAGACGAAAAGTGGTTCTTTCGTACGAGACAGAGTCAAAACTACTACTTGGCGCTAGACGAGAAGGATCTGAAAAGAACGACACAGAGCAAGAACTTCATTGAGAAGGTCATGCTCCTTGCTACAATTGCGAGACCAAGGTTTGATGGTGATGGAAATGTCTCATTTTCTGGAAAAATTGGGATATTTCCATTCACTTTCGTAGAGCCGGCGAAAAGGTCTAGTGTGAATAGGCCTGCCGGTACATTGGTAACCAAGGTACTGCCGTCCGTCACGAAGGATGTTAGTCGTGAGTATATTGTGAATAAGGTGCTGCCTGCCATTAAGGAAAAATGGCCTGCAGATGAACATGGTACCCCTATATTTATACAGTAGGACAATGCCAAGACACATATTCCAGGTGATGATGCTGACTTTTGTAATACGGCAACGGCTGATGGTTTTGACATAAGGCTAATGTGTCAGCCACCAAACTCCTCGGATCTTAATATTTTGGACCTAGGCTTTTTTGCAGCACTTTAAGCATCATTTCAAAAGTCATCTCCAACTAATGTCGAGGAGATTGTCGCGAAGGTGCAACAAGCATATGATGAGTATCCGGTGGAGAGGAGCAACCATATTTTTGTCACTCTTCAATCGTGCATGATAGAGATTTTGAAAGAAAAGGGGGACAGCACTACCGTATTCCACATCTAAAGAAGCAGTCACTACAGAGAAACAATGCTTTTCCGATTAGGTTGCAATGTGACAAAAATATTGTAGACGAGGCAATGGAGTACCTCAATTAGTGGGCGTTGGCTGCTAGCTTTGTGGTAGCGGTTTGAAAAATTCAGTTTTTAATCGCAAAGAACAATGTGCTGCTAGTACGAGTATTTTGGCATGCATGAAAGCATCTTGGACGTGAGCGACTATCAGCAAGCATGCATGCTAGATTTTGCTAGCACATTGCATAATTTTGAATGCATGAAGCCAAAAAAACTTAGAAGAACATTTTAGAACAAAGTTGCAAACACAATCACTTAGGCACTTGGAAGAAGTTAGGCATACAAATCTTATAGAAAATCTTAGTGATTCGTTGCTGCCAAATGGGCCACTCATAAAAACCATCCGGCAAGAAAGTTTCGTTGAAATCTTCGAGCTCGACCATTTGTCCGACAGCTTCGTGCTTGATCATTTCTTGGCCAGCTTCAAGCATCATGTTCTCTCCACCCTCCAACTCCAAGCTGAAGCTTTCTTTGACAGTTTCGTCCTCAATGGAACCATGTTTATACCATGGCGATGGCGGCCACTCCGGCAACGATGGCAACGGCGACGGGGACCGCGACGAGCAAGGCTCCATGGTCTCTTCTACAACTTCAAAATCATCATATTTATACCATGGCGATGGCGTCCTCTCTGGCGGCGATGGCAGCGGCGACCACGGCGCGTGCGTAGACCGTGGCGACAAGGATGACAGTTGCGCCGGTGTCGGCGACAACGGAGACAGCAGCTGCGCCGGTGTCGGCGATGACGGTGATGGCAGCGACATCGACGGCGAGGATGCTGCACTGGCTGCGGTGACTCGTATTCATTCACGGCGAGTATGTGAATGGGAATGAAGCTACTGCATGCGCTAAACGGCTAACTAAAGCTACTGAATCGTTGCATGCTAGTTATAGAGCTACTGAATCGTTGCATGCTAGTTATAGGAGTATTGAATGCCAGCATGCGGCCTCGATAGACGTCCACGTTAATACATCGGCCGCTTCGAGTAAACTCCATATTAATGCATCGACCACGCACCTCGGTAGACTAGGGGCAAAGCTGTAAAAAATCTAACTACATCAGCGATACGCCCTACAAAAGGAAACTGCCAACTAATTTTTATACGCCCTACAACAAACAGGGACGGAGGGAGTACTAAATAAACAACAATAGGAGAAGTGCCTATCACCTATAAACATATTCCCTTCACCAACTAAAATTCATGAAAGTTGTTTAAATTGGAGGAATGAATAGAACTACATGTATATTACAGTAAAGTTGCATATTCTAGTCATACAAGAAAAAGCAGCAAGAACCAATCATACCTGATGTACAGTGTAGGTAGTAAGATAAAACTTCAGCTCGTGCGCAAACAGTGTAACCATTATAATCAGCCCGAAAATCGTCACTGTCAATATACCAATGATGGCACAAATTAAATATAGATCTCCAAATTAAATATAAGCATCCAGCTGAGACAATCATCAAGCAATAGGATCTCCATACCGATAGCACCAGAGTAAGTCTTCTTCAACAAGTGCTCTTCTGCATGCGGAAACACATTGAAGTTCCTCAAAGACGGTATCCTCCCCATCTTTCAGCTGCCACAACACACATCAACCTCGTCAAAAGTAGAACACATCGGTCATTGGTGTGCAAAATTAAGCCAAAATCCTAACATTCGACACGAATTTTCCATAAACAAACCCTTCTAAAACAACAACAATTCTCCAAATATTCCCTCATGAACAACATACTACGACAATTTTCTCCTCACATCACGTAGCAAGCCCCATAAATCTCTTAACCTTTTGCTCTAATTACAACAGTTACACAGGATTACCAGACCGATCCAAATCTCCCATATTCATCCACAACCCACGGACAAGACAAAAAATCGTTAACCTCTCGGCTCTCGCGGGAACAACCGAACAACCCTACAGGTACAGGAACAGGCTACTCCATATCGCTCGGCCGTGACGGCACCAATCGCCGAGGACGGAAGAACAGATCGAACGAAAGGAACAGAACCGAGCAAGGAGGGACTCGAGAATCGCTCACCGGGCAAGGGATGCACGAGCGGCGGCGCCGGCTTGGCTCTGGAGTCTGGATCTCGTCTCGTCGCCTTAGGACACGACGCCGAGGCCGGAGACGGAGGCTTCGGCAGGAGTCGTCGCGGGCGGAGCCAGGGAACCCAACAACCCGAAACCCATACTTCTTTTTCCTTGGCAGGGTGGGGCCCACGGGTCAGCCTGATATACATATCTTCACCGTCGCTCTATGAGACTAACGGAGGGACACAAACTGATCCAACTCAAGCCTAGATCCACTCTGTGCGCCACCAGGCCTGTGACCTGGTCCATCATTTGAAAGGCCCAGTTAATATCCACTAGAAGAAAGAGTGCAAGGGGAAGAGGGTGAGAGCAGTAGACGATGACCTCCTTCCTTGTATCGGCATCACCCCGTCGGCAGCCTGAGAAACTCTGCTCGCCACCGTGTTGTTTCGGTTCATTATGCTTCAATTTTCGTCTGCTTGATGGTCATTAGCGCTTCCCCATCCCATGCTTCTAACTCTCCAATGCTTCAGAATTGAATCGGGCTCTGTTGATGGGTAGCTTGCGTGCTCCACGGCCGCCATTCGTTGGCAGTGCCAACGTTGATCGTGGCTCTCGACCAGGGATTTAAATTTTGGACCCTCCGAGATTCAAAATTCCGGAAAATTCAAAAAAAAAATATCAAATTTCGGATTTCTCGGCGAGATGTCGGCGATTTCGAGCGAGATTTGATAGTTTTTTTGCCGGATTTTGATTTTTGTGCATTGTATTTGATTGGGTTTAAGATCAAGATTATCCACAAAAAATTTTAACATGTTTTTGACCATTTTATGGTCGGTTCAATTTGTTGGTTAGGACTTTCCGAATTTTTTTAAAAAATTCAAGATTGATCATCTTCTGAAAATTTTATGGGAATATTATGGATGTGTTAGGACCATTCACAAAAAATTTCAAAATTTTCTAAAGTGGTTTGAAGTTTTTTAATACATAGGAACTTTTCTAGTCTGTTCATATAATCACATGCACAATGTTGCATTTAAGTGAAGGGCGTTGAATGGAAAGATTGTCGTAAATTTATGTCAGGAGAGGTAATATGAAACTATGAATAATAATTTGAAACAAAATAGAAGTATGAAATGACTTATAATGGAGGTGGCCCTTTTCTTTATTTTGATGAAGCCCTTAGATGGCATGTTAATGAAACAAAAAATAGAAATCCAGTTACTTCCATACATAAATCAATGCATGCCAGTATGCCACCAGTAAGTCCAAAGATCTGTGATGAGCTTGGAACTGGTAGAAGCCCATGAAGTCTGTAATTTACGCAATTAAATTTCTGTTGGACATGATTGGTTATCATTGTTATAACTTATGACTACTGCTGATCATCATAGTTTGTTAATTATTCACATAAGTACATAACTATAGACCTTGTTTATTAACTTCAACTGAGCAGAACTTTGCTGCCTCTACGAGGTGTGTGCACCAATCCCTTTTGGTTTTTTCTATCTATTTATTTGATCAAATGCAATCTGTCCTGGTGTTTGCTGTTAGAACTTACCCATGATTCTCGTAGCACTTATGTTCTTATGTGTTGGTTTAGCATTATAAGTCAAGTTTGTATATAGGGTTGCTATATATGATAGCTCTAGAGTGTACAATTTAAATCATTAAGGATTGACTTTTTTTAATACATAGGAACATATCTAAAACTTTTTCAAATGACTTGAAGTTCATTTGTTACATTTGAAAAATCAAAAATTGATTTTATATACGGTTTTATCACGATTTTACCACTGTTAGATTTTTTAAAAATTCCTCATGCTTGATCATCATCTCAAATTTTTATGGGAACATTAGTGATGTCTATGGACCATCCAAAAAAATTTAAAATTTTTTGACGTGTTTTGGACGGTTCAATGTGGACCGAGATATCGGTGATTTCGCCCGAGATCTCGGTAATTTCAGTCGAGATCTCGGATTTCTCGGTTGAAAAAAAAAACAGATTTGAAATTTGGTTTTTGCATTTCGTCCGAATTTTGCCCGAAATTTTCGAATCTTGCTGAGATTTCGGATTTCGGATTTCGGCCACCTCCGAGATTTTTCCAAAAACGAGATTTGTAACCTTGCTCTCGACTATGTCTTGCCCCCTCTGGATTCCTCAAGTTCAGAGGTGCGAGCTTTCTGTCTTAGCTTATTTTGGTTGTAGCCATTAGTTTCTACTTTCTAAGGTTGTTTGGCTAAAGGGCTGTTTGGGGGCAGGACTTCAACTGTGCTTCCACTTTAGGACGGCGGTTGCACAACACTTTAACAGCAAAAGCACCATTCAAAACCGAAGCACCGTACGAGGTGCTTTCACTGTGATGCCAGCTCACTTTCCACGGAAAAGCCCTCCTCCCGATCAGATCACCCCTTCCCTTCCTCTCTCCAGATCGTCTAGTGCCTCCCCAAGTCGGCGCCTCCTCCCCCCGGTCGACGCCCCTTTGTTAGGAGCTCAAATGAGGGATAGAAATGGAGTCAATTCATAATCGAAGAAGAGAACGTCTGATTGCTGAGGAAGTCGGCAGGCCAAGGTAACATTTCGGCGATTTCACTTGAACGCAGCGGACGGATCAAATCCGAGGACGAGGAAGACTAAGTAGCATCGAATGGCGCTTAAACAATTTAGTAATTTCCATTGTTAGTAAATTTAGTCATTGATGGGTGAACTATTTCACTTCATGTAATTTCAACTTGCTGTCGTTTTCCAACTTCACTGCTTTGTAACTTGATGGCTATTAAGCCCGACATCTGAGAAAAGGAATCCAAAATTGATTTCCCAAATTAGTTCCAATAGAGTAATGTAGAATAGCTTAGAACCCTACTTTCCCCTTAATTATCTTCAACCAAAACTACCAATCTCCGTCAGATTCCTTGCCACCAAAGTTGGGATATTGACAAAGGTATCAGAGCATCCGTCAATCCTTGGAAGACTATATCCAATCAGTGAGGTTGGCCTCGATTTTGTTGATTGTGGCTATAAAATCCTATGTCGAGATAGATCTGAGAGAAGTTGAGTGTCAAATTGAGGTTGGCATATTTGGCCGATAAAATCCCTCCAATTTAGCCGAGAAGATTCACAAGCCTTGTGGAAATAGGAGATCTAGAGGAGTATGGTTGGGAACGAGGAACTCACTGAGGTTCGGGCGAAAATTTCTCTAATCAAGGAGGATCTTGCAGAACTGAAGAGTTTGAAGAGGGAGTTCACTGAGATGAGGGACATGTTGAGGAGAATATATACGTTGAGTTCTAGTTTGGTGCGACCAATAGAAGGAGGTGAGCATGGATTCCAGCCATGGAGCATGCTCCAGCAAGGCCTTAGATGACGAATCAAGCATCAATTCTTGCTGACCGCGCATAGGTGGAGGTTCTATTATAGAGGGGGGATCAGGGAATACATCTTGCAGTGGAAAACAATTCAGCTAGAAGAGTCAGGAATTCGACCCTATTCGGAGGCCTACACCGATCCATCATCACAGTCAAATAAATATGAGAAGGTCAGGTATTTCACAACTCCCACATGGGTTAGATATGAATTCACCAAGGTAACCTCCTATGAATATGTGGAACTAGTATGGTGAAATAATTTAGAATCCAAGGATTCAGTGGTTTGTGTAACACCCCGTCATTTAATATGCCTGAATGCTACCAAACATAAGCTAAACAACATCTAAATACCACAATTAAACATAAATTCCAACAAAGGCGCACATGCTAAAAACTGAGATTTCGGCAGCATCTCCTTTGTTTTAACATGAATTGAGGGAGCAACAACAATATCACAAGATATATCATAATGGAAAGCATCTAAAACAGCAATAACATGTGACATAGCAACAATATAAGTCCAGGATAAAGAATTCAAACACTTCATGAGCTAAACGAATCAAATAATAAGACCGAGCACACAGTTAAGCAATACTCCAAGTTTCATGGCAATACTTTCATTACCATGACTCCAAATGATAACACTGTCTAATTTGTGTGGAGCTACGTGTAGATGTGTAGCTAAACCCTTTTCCCCGCATGTCGGTTTCATGGTACCTAAGAAAAACAACATAAACACAAGCGTGAGTTCATCACTCAGCAAGTATAATGCAATGGAACAAGAAAATACATTCCAATACCTTCATCACCACTTTTCACACACAACATCATACACATCTCATATTCATAGTGTAAGCATATCATTGACATCATCATAAATCATCCTTATTTAACATCCTCATATAATGCAATGCAATGTAATGCAATGCGATGCACATATCTCCTGGAAACTCATACCGGTATGGTTGAGTACACACACGTCTGTGTTCTCACCGCCTTCCATCCAGAAGATTAAGGGTGCCTACCTCCTAAGCTTCCGTTTACGCGGTGAATGGAATCACGATGTAGGACTTACTCATTGGCTCTCCGGATTAGTCATAACTTTCTCACCGAGCCTTCCCGGACTAGTTATGACTTTCTCACGCCGGTCCATGTAATCATGCCATGTATGCAAATATGCCAACATCATAATTAACTTGTACATTAACACATGTCATCTTAACATGATAAACATACTCATCATATCATTGGCAATCATTAAAGCATGGCAAGTGATCATATCATATAATCCATTTTCATCTAGTCTCAACAAGCAACCTACAAATCGCTATCCATTACAATACACTTGCCTCGACCACGGGCGGCAGTTGGCGAGAAGTAGTAGGCCCTCCCGAGGTCACACCACCTGCACATAGGGACCACACACTCACAATCAAGCCCACAAAACAGTGCGCAAACCCTCATCTACCCGACATTGCCAACTACTCGCAAAACCCAGCGGTTCTATCCCGTCGGGACAGCAGCCTTCAAAATGCATAACTTGAGTTCTGGGACTCGAATCAATTAAACTTAGTACATCCTCGCATAGCTTAGGAAATTTCCCAACTTTTTCTAGGTATAAGGAAAGACTGATTCGACTCTAAAGTTGTTTAATCTACAAAATACCGTGATCTGCTCCAATCAAACGTCCACGATTTTAACATGCTCATTAAAACAGCCATAACTTTCAAGCGGTGGCGGAATTTAACGTTCTTTATGTCTACTGAAATATAATGAAATTATCTACAACTTCTTCAACATCAATGCGACCAAATTCGGACTCTAAATTGGCGAAAAACCGAACCTAGGTCGATTTGCTCATCTTTGTCAGAAGTAACGTGACCAACTCAAGAATCCATCTAATCTAATCAAATCCAGCACCACCAATTGATCTAAAAACTTGATAAACACCCTTAGAACAGTACTCTAGACCAACCCCAAGGATTCCCATGGTCATACCTTTGCCCCAGCATACGAAATCTGAATGGATCTCCTCGAGGTTCGCTCCCGCTCCTCGCCTCGCTCCAATGGATGGATCCTCGAGGTGCAGGGCGGGAGGCTACCCTAGGGCAGCAAGGGGTGGAGGAGGTGGGAAGCAAAGGGCAAGGGCAAGGGGAGGCGCTGACCAGTGGGGGGGAGGAGAGGGGAGGTGGCGGCTAGGGCTCAAGGGGGAGGGATGGGGCGCCCAAGGGGAGTTGTGGGGCGCAAGGAGGGCAGGGGGAGGCCCCTTTTACCTACCCACACAACTCTCCTAGTCCTACATGGACTCAAACTCCATCCCACCAAAGCCCACAATCTCCTCTTTTAGGCCCAAACTCCCCCGGAAAGGCCCAAAACCCCGGAAACGGCCCGGAAACGGCTCGGAAAAGCTATTCAACCTCCTACCATATGGTTTTAACCTCCAATACCATATTTCATAAAGTTTTTGACCTTAACATTCACATTAAATAATCTCACACCATTCCGTAGTGTCACAGTTTGATGCCCAGACGAATCAATAGATGGGTGAGGCAAACAATAGAACTTACTATGCTGAAGCAGTGATTAAGGGTCCTAGACTGGAGATCCCATTGTTTGATGGAGAGGATGTTCTGAATTGGCTAAAGTTGAGTGAAAAGTTATTTGAAATATACGGTATCCCACATGATCAATGGGTCAACTTAGCAATAGCACATCTCACTAGTAGGGCTGCAACATGGTTTAAAGGAATTGGAATTCCTAGCTATTCTATGACTTGGCCACAGTTTTGTGCTATGATCTGTGATCGATTTTCGAAAACCAATGCACACGAGGCGGTTGAAGCGCACGAGGCGGTTGAAGCTCTACATAACATTAGACAGCTATCAACAATGTCTAATTATATTGATAAATTTGATGAGTGTATATCCTTGGTAAAAAGAGACCACCCATATTTAAGAGAGCACTTTTTGCTAAGTTGTTTTATTGGAGGGCTTAAAGGGGATATTACGCATGATGTTAGTAGCCAAAGGCCTCAAGGTTTAATGGAGGGGCATTGGTATGCTAGAGTTTATGAGAAAGCGGCTGCTGCAAAGAAGAGTCAATTTCCTGGCACTTATGCTTGAAACAAGTTTGGAGTACCACTGCTAAAATTGGTGTTGGTGGAAGCAAAGCTAATTTTTAGAAAAGTGCAAATACTTTAGCACAGGGTAGAAAGGAAGAGAGAGACAAAAATCTTTGTTGGTATTGCAAAGCACCTTGGAACCCATCTCATAAATGTAAAGTTAAAAGTGTTATCCATGCTTTGTTGATGAGAGGAGAGGAAGATGGTGGAGATAAGGAAGAGGAGCAAGAACCTAATCAGGATAATGAATACCTTACGACTGCAAACAGTCCAGAGAGTGTTGATCCTCAAGAGCAAACTAAACAATTGATGCTCGTATCACAACAAGCCGCAAAGGGAATCATAGGACAAGCCACTTTCACCTTGCTAAATTTGGGAATCAAAGAGCAGTAGCATTTGTTGATAGTGGTAGCACGTGTTGACAGTGGTAGCACCAACTCCTTTATGGATTATGAACTGGCTGTTAAAGCTAATTGTACTCTTACATAGGGGGTCAATGAGGAAAGTTGCTGTAGCTGGAGGTGGTGAGCTGTTGATTAACACCCAAGTGGAATAACTGGACTATGAAATATAGGGGGTGAAATTCTGCAACACATTTAAACTCTTGAATTTGAAGGGCTACGATATTATTTTGGGGGCAGATTGAATATTTGAGCATAGTCCAATTGGGTTGGATCTAAGGCAGAGAAATCTATCTTTGAGTAAGGGAGGAGAGGTTCTAAATTTCAAGGATTACACTGATGCTGCATCCACTTGTAATATCAGTGCATCTAAGTTGGAAAAGATGGGACCAAAAGAAATCATAGGATGTCTGATTCAAGTGCAGCAAATTTCGAAAGTGAGAATTGTATTGTCAGAAGATTCCAACTGACATTAAAGTAATACTGCAACAATTTCTTGAAGTTCTGGCTGAACCAAAAGGATTACCACTAGCTAGAAGTTGTGATCACAAGATCTATTTGAAGGAGGGGATTGAACAAACGAACCTTAGACCATACAAGATCCCATAATACCAAAAGGATGCATTGGAAGCTATAATACACCAATTGCTAGAAAATAAAGAGATTAGAAACAGTATGAGCCCTTATGCTTCCCCAGCTGTCATGGTTAGAAAGAAAGATGGAACATGGAGAATATGTGTGGACTATATGCAATTAAATTCTATGACAGTCAAGAATAAATTTCCTATGTCGATCATAGAATACCTTCTGGATGAATTACATGGGGTATCTATCTTTACAAAACTAGATTTGAAGTCCGGTTATCAGCAGATTAGAATGAGTGAAGATATTCACAAGACGGCTTTCAAAACTCACTTAGGACACTATGAGTATTTGGTAATGTCTTTTGGATTGACAAATGCACCTGCCACATTTCAGTCTCTAGTGAGTTCCATATTTGCCAAATATTTGAGGAGATTCGTTTTGGTTTTCTTTGATGATATTTTAATAAATAGTAAGGACAGAAAAGAGCACAAGGAACACTTGGCCATAGTTTTATCCTTGCTGAAGGAGCATCAACTCAGGGTCCAAATCAATAAGTGTGAGTTTGCCACTACTCAAGTACAGTATTTGGGGGGGGCACATTATCAATGGTAAAGGAGTTGCTACATATCCAAAGAAACTAGAGGATGTTATAAATTGGCCTAAGCCTAGCAATGTGACTCAACTCAGAGGGTTCTTAGGACTCACAGGATATTATCAAAGCTTTGTCAAGGGGTATGGAAATATTTGTAAGCCTCTCTTTGAAATGTTAAAGGACTCTTGGAATTGGCAAGACACACAAACACAAACGTTTGAAGATCTCAAGAGGATTATGACCAGCTATCCTATATTGGCCTTACTCAATTTCTCTAAACCATTTACTGTTGAAACAGATGCTTGTGGCAATGGTATTGGAGGAGTATTTATGCAAGGAGGACAACCAATAACCTTTTATAGTAAAGTTCTTGGCAGTCGGGCAGCAGCATAGTCAATATATGAAAAAAGAGGTTGTGGCTATTCTTGAGGCACTAAAGAGATGGAGACACTACTTCTGGGGTGGAAAACTTATAATTAAAACATATCAAAAAAAGCTTGAAGTACATTACTTCACAAAGGTTGACTAAGGGAATTCAGCATAAGTTGCTTCTAAAGTTACTAGAGTTTGATTATCAAGTGGAGTACAAAAAAGGAAAGGAGAACATAGCAGCTGATGCTTTGTCCAAAAAAAAACACATTTAACCATACCTTTGAAGATTTCTGTCATGCAATCATTACAGTCATACCGGAGTGGGTAATAGTGATCAAGGACAGTTACATTGAGGCTGAGCATAGCAAGACTTTGTTGAGAGAAGCCCAAACTGCTAGACAAATTGGTCCTCCCTATTCACTCGCGGCAGGGCTTTTAAGATACAAGGGTCGGATTTATGTGGGAGATAAGAAAAAGCTAAGGCAACAAATTCTAACAAATTTTCATGCATCCAACTTTGATGGACATTCGGGTATTCGAGCCACCTATCATAGAGTGAAGAAGCTGTTTTACTGGCCACGACTCAAGAAAGATGTTGAGCAATTTATTGCTGAATGTCTGGTGTGTCAAATTACCAAGGTCGAGCACCTCCATATTCCAAGATTGTTGGACCCATTGAAGATACCTGACATGGCCTGGACTCATGTGTCAATGGATTTTGTGGAAGGTTTGCCAAAGTCACACGGAAAAGATGTAATTCTCGTAGTGGTTGATAGATTCACCAAATATGCTCATTTTATCGGGTTATCACATCCATATACCGGACATCCACTTGTCAGGTTGCATGGGTTACCTATTGCAGTAGTGACTGACAGAGACCGGATCTTCACCAGTAAATTCTTCACCGAAATGTTTAAAGCAATGAATATTACTCTGCATCTGAGTAACTCATGCCACCCCCAAAGAGATGGACAAATGGAAAGAGTCAACCAATGTTTGGAATCTTATTTAAGAAGTATGGTTTTCCAAAAGCCCAAAGAATGGTTTTCTTGGCTAGTAATGGCACAATGGTGGTACAATTCAAAATATCACACCTCTTTGAAGCTAACTCCAGGCTCTATGTGGGTATCCCCCTCAAATTGGTGAATTTGCCATTCCTTGCAATATATCTGAAGAAGCAAAAGTTACCTTACAACAGAAGGAAGAAATGGCTCACAAGATAAAGCACAATTTGCAACCAGCTCAGAACAGAATTAAGATTTGCAGATAAGCATAGAACCGAAAGAGTATTGCAAGTCGGAGACATGGTTTACCTGAAATTGCAACCTTACCGGCAAAATGCATTTGGCTTTAGAGGTTCCCTAAAGCTCAGATCTAAGTTTTATGGTCCTTTTAGAGTGATGGAAAGAGTGGGAAAGGTGGCATACCGATTACAACTACCGGATCATGCTAATATTCACTCCACGTTCCATGTCAGTTAGCTTAAAAGACATCTGGGGGCTCATGCTATTCCAACGAGTGGGTTGCCACTTGTGGGGGAGGATGGACATATCAAAACTGAGCCAATGGTTGTTTTGGATGGAAGGATAGTTCTCAGGAAAGAAATCCCAATTGCACAGTGGCTTATACAATGGCTCAATTTGGATTCTGCAGATGCTACTTGAGAGGACTTGACTTTCACTCAAAAGACATTTCCTAATTTTGTTCCTTGGGGACAAGCAACAAGTGCACCAGAGGAATTGTCAGGAGCTGGAATAAGTGATAGAAATGGAGTCAATACGTCTGATCGCTGAGGAAGTCGGTAGGCCAAGGCAACACTTCGGCAATTTCACTTGAACGCATCAGATGGATCAGATCCAAGGACGAGGAAGACTAAGTAGCATCGGACGGCTCAAACAATTTAGTAATTACCATTGTTAGTAAATTTAGTCATTAACAAGTGAATTGTTTCACTTCATGTAATTTCAGCTTGCTGTCATTTTCGAACTTCACTTCTCTGTAACTTGATGGCTATTAAGCCTGGCAACATATCCAGTGCAATTAAAGTTTCGGTGTAACTACCGTGCAACCCTACTAAAAAATGTTTTAAAAAATTCTGAAAAAAATCATAGATGTACATCTCAACTTACTCTATCTACGTATAAAATTTCATGATCAAATTCGTCCTATACTAAAAGTTACAAACAAGACAAATTTTAGGGTGCATTTGAACTATTCAAATTTGTCAGAAATTTATCTTTTTTGTAACTCCTAGCATAGAACGAATTTGATCATGAAATTTTATACATAAATGGGGTAAGTTGAGATGTACATCCATGGTTTTTTCAGAATTTTTTGAAACTTTTTTTAGTAAGGTTACACGGTGGTTGCACGAAAATTTTAATTGCACTGGATATGTTGCCATTAAGCCTGACGTCTGAGAAAAGAAATCCAGAATTAATTTCCTAAATTAGTTTCAATAGAGTAATGTAAAATAGAACCCTACTTTTCCCTTCATTATCTTTAACACCAAAACTACCAGTCTCCGTCGGATTCCTTGCTGCTAAGGTTGGGATCCTGACACGCTCCTCACCCGCGAAGCCCTCATGGTCCGGTCAGCGCCTCCTCACCCGCTCGCCCTCCCGGTCGCCTCCTCCTCCCCCGGTCGGCGCCTCCTTCCCCACCAGCTGGCCCTCCCGGTCGCCGCCTCCTCCCCCGGTCGGCGCTTCCTCTCGGTCCGGTCGCTGCCTCCTCCTCCCCCGGTCGGCGACTCCTCGTCCCCCGGTCCACGCACACCAGGTTTGTTTCCTCTCTCTCCCCTCTCTTCTGCCCTCCTTTCCCTGCTTTGTTCTTCATTCTATCACAATTCGACAGTGAAGTAGATGGTGATCTCTCTAGTCTCTGTTGTTGTTGGACACTTGGTTGTGTGTCTCTCTAGTCTCTGTTGTTGTTGGACACTTGGTTGTGTGTCTCTCTAGTCTCTGTTGTTGTTGGACACTTGGTTGTGTCTCTCTCTAGTCTCTGTTGTTGTTGGACACTTGGTTGTGTGTCTCTCTAGTCTCTGTTGTTGTTGGATATTCGCATGCCATTGTCAGGCCAAGAACTCGGTTAATTTGGTGTTTCAGTTTATGTTTGAGAAGCTTGATTTGGTGCTCACAGGACGCATATGGGGACATGTGTACAGGATCTAATTCTAGCATTATCTTAAACTTCTATATATGCATACTACAGAGCAATGTTGCTCTTGTGAACTTTTGCAAAAACCTAAAAAGTGCAAGTAGCAATGTGTAGTACTTCTGTATTCAAATGAGAACACCAAGGGATTCATTCTGATAATGTAATAAAAGCAGTGAGCCCATCCATATTGTCAGTGCAATGGCAATATCAACATGTGTTTCGCTTCTTAATGGTTTCAGGGTTGAGTGTTACTTGCGCGATGATTTCGTACAGGCTGTCCGAGCTCAGTGAGGCCGAGGTTAGCGGCCTTAAGGCGCGTCCTCGCATTGACTTCTCCTCCATTTTCAGCACGGTAAGATAAGACGGAGATTGGTCATGTTTATGGAAGTCCGACATTGTGTCATAGTCTAAGAACCATGGGGTTTTGTTTTGTGCGATCAGGTGAATCCGATTGTTGAAGATGTGCGCTTGAGAGGAGATGCTGCGGTCAAGGAGTAAGTGTTGCTGTATAGTTTGGCCGTCTTGTTCATGGTTTATGCAGCATTTTATTTAATTTGTTGCGTTTGGTCTGTTCAGTTATACATCAAAGTTTGACAAGGTTGCGCTCGATGATGTGGTTATGCGTGTTAGTGATCTTCCTGATGTGGAGGTATTTACCTTTTGATGTTACAACTCAGCTTTCGCAGCTTGATTTAAGTTGTGTGATAGATAGATTGTACATTTTTCTCCTTTTTCTGTTGTGGTGATGTTTCCTAAAATCCCAAATGTTTGATGATAAACTTGTGTTTTTAGTCTGAAATGATGCATGCGTTTGATAACAACAATTTGCAACTCTAGCTACTTTTATTCAGAGTCTTCAAATCCTTAGAAATAGGTACACCTAAAGGCGGTAACTAGTTTTCTTACCTGCAAAAATTTTGTAGCTTGATCCAGCTGTGAAGGAAGCCTTCAACGTGGCATATGACAATATTTATGCCTTCCATGTTTCTCAAAAGTTGCCTGAGAAGACTGTTGAGAATATGAAAGTAAGGGTTGCTCAGCGTTTCTATATATGACTTTCTCCATTTTTATGTTCCCACTTCCCATGCTTATTAACTTATGCACTCTTCCTACACATATGAAGGGCGTAAGATGTAAAAGAATAACACGATGCATTGGTTCTGTCGGGCTTTATGTTCCAGGTGGCACCGCAGTATTGCCTTCAACCGCATTGATGCTTGCTGTGGTATGATCATGTTTGCTCAAATCCTCTGAAGTGAACTTGCCGTAATCCATTCATTGTTTTCATCTTGTAACATAGTTTCTCTCTATACCAGCCTGCGCAGATTGCTGGGTGCAAAACTATCGTTCTTGCCACACCCCCTAGACGTGATGGTAGCATATGTAAGGTATACTTCATTGGATACAGAACTGCTTCTGTTACTTGAAACAGTTGTTTTTGCAGTTCAAAGCTTCAAATGATTGAGAATTAGACACTTTTCTTGTTTCCTGCAGGAGGTTCTTTACTGCGCTAAGAAAGCCGGTGTCACACATATATTGAAAGCTGGAGGAGCTCAGGTACAAGGATATTTGATGCTATCTTCTATTCCACTATGTAGTTTTGTGCTCTTAGTGCTTTTTTTACTTTCAGGCAATCTCAGCCATGGCATGGGGAACGGCGTTGTGCCCAAAGGTAATTGAAAACTTTTCATTCATCACTTGTTTGGAGTGAGTGGTATGTAGGGGTCTTTCCTTTCTTGATTCTGACCTCCATACAACCTATCTGTTTTGTTAAAGAACTGTAAATATGACTTAATCAACTTAAGCACTTTTGCTATGTTATATTCTGAGTGGATTCATAGTCTTCCCCAATGACATTAAAATACGGGTGTGCTATTGAATCACTTATTTCCACTTTTCTAGCTTATTTTTGGTCATGTTTAACTAGAAGACCACATGAATGCTATAGTTAAACTAGTGTTTTTGCTCTGTGCACTCAGTTTATCAGAATAATTGTGTCATATTTGCATCATTTTTATATATCAACTTCATTACTGTCCGTGCAGGTAGAAAAAATATTTGGACCTGGTAACCAATATGTCACGGCTGCAAAAATGATTCTTCAGGTTTGTTCTGTTCTATCCATTGTGTAACCATGACCTTTATCTGCCTTTCTGCTAACTTTTCTTTCATGTGTGGTTCTCATTCTTATTTTACTTCAGAACAGTGAAGCCATGGTCTCTATAGACATGCCTGCTGGCCCTTCAGAAGTCTTGGTTATTGCTGATAAATATGCAAACCCAGTTCATGTTGCTGCTGATCTACTGTCTCAGGTATCTTATTTTCCTGATATTCTGCTTTGTACTGCTGAAAGGTGTACGTATCATTTACCTCTGTTTACTCTTTGAAATCTTAGATTTTAGAATCTATAAGAGACATAGAGATTACTTGACCTTTCCAAGCTTTCTTAAATACCATATCATGTTCATAATGTATATTAGATCACAGTTGGTCAGTCAAATTTTTTAGGCAGAACATGGACCAGATAGTCAGGTTGTTCTGGTTATTGCGGGAGATGGTGTCGATTTGGGTGCCATTGAAGCAGAAGTTAGCAAGCAGTGCGCTGCTCTTCCTAGAGGAGAATTTGCTTCCAAAGCACTTAGCCACAGTTTCAGTGTGTTTGCTAAAGATATGGTTGAGGTAATTCTTCATTCCTGTCACCCCTTGCCACCTGATTCATTTATGCAGCTTGCTTGTGTCGCAAACAAGTTCGCCTTTTGTGACCTTGGTCCCCACATGCTTCTCAATTCTGGTGCACAATTTCAAAAGGAAATACAGTATGCATTATTATATTTTGATGTTGTGAAACTTCACAGCGTTCATTAGGCTAAAGAACTATATGTGGTTACTTCCTGTTCCCAAGGATCCTTGACAGCTGCCTCTGTTTCTCCCCTTTTGCAGGCAATATCATTCTCAAATATGTATGCACCTGAGCATTTGATCATCAATGTGAAGGATGCTGAACAATGGGAGGAGCTCATTGAGAATGCAGGTAGACATAGATCTCAGCAGCTTAGTTTCAGTCGCATAAATCTTTGATCTGTATTCTGCCCTTTCCCTACTTTGATCTGAACGTCAATGTTCTGTTTTCGTGTTACAGGTTCGGTTTTCTTAGGGCAATGGACCCCAGAGAGCGTGGGCGACTACGCAAGCGGGACGAACCACGTCCTTCCAACCTACGGTTATGCAAGGATGTACAGCGGCGTGTCACTGAACTCTTTCCTCAAATACATTACCGTTCAGTCCCTGTCAGAGGAAGGGCTGAGAACGCTGGGTCCTCACGTTGCGAAGATGGCCGAAATCGAAGGGCTAGAGGCGCACAAGAGAGCCGTCACACTCAGGCTGCAAGAGATCGAAGCCACTGTAACGGTGTAACTGTGTTGCCATGGTCTGTTGTAACAGTTAATTTGATGTGGGGAGCAATCTTTTTTGGATGTATGTGTTGCTGTTACGCGAAATAAACTTGTGAGCAGTGGTAAGAACTTGTGAACAGTGAGTATGAACTTATTTTGGATTCCCACCTTTTTCTGAATTTCCTTGAATTTTGGTTTTAAGAAAATCATTTATATTGAATCAGTAAAAAGGTGAAAGTAAAAAAAGTAAAATCTCAACAAAAACTATTTAAAAAATAATAATATTAAAATATTGGAAACCTCTAGAATTAATTTAATGCAGTCAAAATTAGTGTGAAATATTAATTAATGAAAAAATATTAAAATTAATGCAATTTGACTAGCAACAGTATAATGATAAAATATTATAAAATTTTACACTGCTCAGATCAATAGTTACCTTTATTAAAAATATAAAATAATTAACAATTAAATTTAATGCCTTTTCCAAACTAAAAACATGAAATTCTGAGATTTTGCTTGAAAGGTTTATTAGAAAATAAATATTTAAATTTTAAATCTGAAATTTTTATGCAATATTACATAAGTCATTTGAGTTCTTTTCAAAAAATTTCAAAAATTATCAACTCAATTTAAAACTTTAAATAAATCAATTACAGAAAATAAAAGTTTAAATAGTCACCCTTGTCAGAATTTTAAGAATTTATTTCCAAGAAATTTTTACTCCACATATTTACTGGAAGTAGTAAACTTACCCAGGGCATCAATTAAAAAGTCTCAAAAATTTTAATTGCGATTGAACTCTTCATTTTAATGATCTTTGTCTACTGTGAGAGAGAGGAAGAAATCTGAATTTGCCTCTTATCTCACTTACTTGTGGGCCCGTCAATAAATGAGCCCACCAGCCAGGGGGCAAGCCCTCTCTCTGTCTTAATTCGCTGCCATGTGAGGCCCTTATCCAACCGACCCCACCTATCAGACGTGGATTGCTTCCTTTCCTCCTTCACGATAGAACCAGAGAGCAGAGCATGCTTCTTGCCTATAAAGCTACCGAGTCGCCTCCCCCGAGCTCACTACGCCAATTTGGGCATCACCGTTCCCTAATTTGGATCCGGTCGCAAGCTTCACCACCGGCTACCATGGCTAAACGCACTGCTCCTTGCTTCAATTTCAAATTAAATTCGTGTGCAGTATCTTCACTCACTACCAAACAAGACCCCTCGACCAATTTTGCTATTACCTCATCGAGCTACCGCCTCCACGGTGCCCTGTTTCTGCCGCCGCTCAACGCCGTGGAGCTGCCGCCATGCACTATCGCAGCTCTGGGCGATGCCCTCTACGGCCTCAACATGGTCTCTTCTACCCATTTTTGCCATCGCGTTAACCTCCTAGCAGCTACCCTGTTCGCCGGCCAGAGCTTCAAAGCCCCTTCCATGGCGCGGGTACTGTAGCGCGTCTACTGTAGCTGCACGAAGCCTTTTCTGTGACTTCTCGATTCACTGACTAGTGGCCCATCCAAAAAGGTAAAACAACAAGCAGTTTTTGTACTTTATTTCTTCTAATGTATGGCCAAGAGCAATACTATCTAAGTGCGAAGTAGATACCAACTAGCTTTCCAGAACTCCATGATTATATGCCTAATAGTCTAATTAGCTAAGAAAGAAGTCCTTCAACATTTTGGTTAAATTACCACTTAGAAAATTAGAGGCTTCACTAAAATGAACCTAACTATGTTTGACTAATCACTAGTCCAAATTTCAAGACACCATACTAACTTCAAATTCTCAAGTAAACCTATTTACATGAGAGCTCTCATGCGGAGGTTTTGCAAATTAAAATACTCCCTCCAGTTTGATAATAGATGTCGTTTTGGACATAGTGATGGTCAAACTTCTAAAACTTTGACTATCGATATATTTTTAAATATTTAAATTGGATATATGAAAATTATATGTGTAGATTTGTCTCGAGAAGTACTTTCATAATATTATAATTTTATTGGGTTTTATAAATATATTATAATAAAAATTAGCGGTCAAAGTTGTGTTTTGAAGACCGTGTCGATGTCCAAAACGACATCTATTATCAAACTGGAGGGAGTAATACTTTAAATAAAAGGATGACATGCAGGCAAGTAGCGCCATCTGATTTATAATCTATTTAGAGTTAAATATTATATGTGTATGATGCACTTCATGGTGACTTATGTCTTATTAATATTAATCCAAATAATCTTAGCCTCTCTAATTTGAAATATATATATATATATATATATATAAATATATAAATATATAATTTTAGCTTCTTGAATTTGAAATTAAACATAAACATATATATAATTTTAGCCTCGCTAATTCAAAATAAAACATATAAAAATATATAAACTTAACTTCTTGAATTCGTAAAATAAAATAAACAATTCATAGAAAATAAGTAACCGTGTCACAGCATAACCTAAGACTGCTAGTAATAATTAGGAGTGAAAAGACAGAATATAATGCGCGCACATAAAATCGTAAGACTGAAACCTTAACCCCAAAACCACCCATGTTTTATGTAGTAAGATTTTATTTGATTTTACATTTGATTTATTTCCCTTATTGAAAAATTGTTATATGTTATTTGCTTTATATCTCGACGAACGATGTGTAGAATCCAACGTTCCAGATTCCATCATCAACTACTCCAACTACGATCTCAACTTCGTCGTAAACAACAATCAGCAAGGCAAGAACCTCATGTAGATCCTATCTTTTCAAAATGTTTTGTCAAATCTTTTACGCATGCACTATTTCGTAAAATTGCTATGTTGTGGGTACTGTAGATATAACCTTCATTGATGGCTTTCCTTAATCAATAGTGATAGGTGGTAACCCTAGATTATGGATGGAAACTCACTGATATCAAAATGGGTATATTTGTTTATACATGCATCTGCTTAGTATGCTTTAAAACTTGGAACATGAATGATTGGTTATATACTATTCGTAATGGGAATGAAATCTTGGACATATTGATAGATAATGTGATCAATGGTATTTTGGTTAAAAATGAAAATAAAACTATGATTTGGATGTGGGCGAGCTATTGGTAATAGTCGGTTGTGCATGTTACTTGCACGTAGACATGGAGAGATTTCTCGCCCTGGTTGAATTAAGGACCGAATTACGGTGTTGTTTTTAAACCAAGATAACCATATAACCATGAGAGCTGGTATGTGACAGCCTTAACCTATTAAATTACTTAAAACTAGCTTTGCACGTTGGAAGACTGTAGTAGCACGGGATGTTCCGTGATGGATTGCTCGAATGGGTGCCCTCACTGAGGTGTTTGGAATAACACTGGCCGATGTAACATTGTACGCCTTGCTATGGGGAGAAGTGGGACGATGGGGTGTTTAACCATTTGTCGTACAATGATTGTACAAATATGTTCTGCCGCCATTAGTAAGGGTTTGTCGTCATCAAGCTGGTGCAAAATTAGGGCTAGGTAATGTAACGGTTATGTATGATCTCTCTGCAGCACACCAAAGGAAGTGTGTTAATATCAATTGCAAAAAAAAGATGATCATTCCTTGTGGGTAAAGCTGTACACCTATGTAGAGTGTAAATCTTTTCGAAAAGTTGCGCCCGAGGCCAAGAGCACTTGGTAAAATCATCACATAGTTAGATATTTTCATATTTTTCATAAAATGAATTGGACATTGAAAATGAATATATGGGTTGGTAAGTTTACCTTTCAGATGATTCAATACTTTACCATGTGTTGGCAAGATTGATTCAGCTATTGTGCCATGTGTTGGCAAAGACTAGAGATTATGCCATGCACTGCTCACGAAGGACTGTGAGTTATTACATTTATGCTTACATACTTTTTATTTTATATCTGTTAAATTGTTTTTACTAAATTCGGCTTTCAATCTACTATTCAGTAAATACAATTTAAATTGGCTTTATACACAATAACCGTAGAAGCCTTACTTTAGATATAGCTTGCATTTCAAATACTTCAAGTCTTGCTGAGTACGAAATGTACTCAACCTTGTTATTCTTGTTGTTTTTAGGTGAACGAACAGGAATCCTTGTCGATACATTTTATACCGCGGGATATAGGGAATATCATGACGAGCTTTCTAGGGTTTATACCTTGTTAGTTGCCTGAGGGTTATGTGGCACACTACAAGACTTCTGATTTTTCCATTGTACTCTGATCAACCTTACAGGTCATTGTATAAATGCTTCCTCTAATATATATAATATATTGTGTATGGATGTGATTTCAACTTTATAAATGTGCATAGCAGCCACTGATCATGGGCCTAGTACTGTATGCACATGAAACCCATTGTTGGTATTCTGCACCAAAATGGGGGCCTTACATCCATACATGAAATGAATGCTACTTTTGCATTTTATTGTCACTTAAGTTGTTCATTCATTCAATTATGGTTATTTAATTATATTCACATCGTGTCATCTTTTTTCTTTATGTCGTCACTGTAATCAATTGCTGATAGCCTGATAGTTTCTTTCTATATGCATGAAAGACGATGAATTAGATGTTTATTTTATTACTGCAAATATATGTATATATTTCTCTGAATTTTAAATAGTAAAACCGTTTACAAGATCACTTACCGTGTAAACACTAAAAGGTGGATAGACCGTTTGTTCATTGTTTACCGTTATTTAGTACATTGCTTTGTGAGTAGAATGTGTTGTCCAAGTTGCTCATTCTGTGATGCTTTTTTCGTATGTTTTAAAGACTTTTTCCTTGTTCAGAAGATGTTGAGATCACATTATCACATCATGTGAATTGCTATACACTACCACACACATCTACAGCCAAAATTGCTAGCCTGGCTCAAAAAGTTTTTCAAAAATTTAACATGCTATAACTTTTCAACTAGGTATTTGAGTCACAATCCATTTGAATTATTGTGTTTCTTATAAGGACTTCTTCTAAATACTTCCTCTTGTTCACAAAAACTTGTCGATTTTGGATGCGTGAAGTCAAACTTTTAAAACTTTAGTTATTTATATCTTTTTAAATATTTAGATTGGATGCATGAAGATCATATGTGTAGATTCGTCTTGAAACTTACTTTCGTAATATTATAGTTTTATTGGATTTTTTAAAATATATTACAATGGAACTTAGTGGTAAAAGTTGAGTTTTGGGGACCGTATCGATGTCCAAAATAACAACTATTTGTGACCAAAGGGAGTAATACCCATTTACACACCGAGCCCATGTGGGTGGGATAGGGTTCCAATGCAGTCACTGTGGGGAGTGCAACTTAAGTAGTCCCCACGGGTTTGGACCATCCGATCGAGCGAATGAATGATTCAGATGTTCCAAATCCATGTGCTACAGTAAATTTTGTTGCAGTATTCCAAATTGATTTGGGCCGTCGCATTTTGATCCAACCGTGCGTGCGTGACTGATTAAGTTGCAATCCCACTGGGACAACACAAGAACCCTTTCCATGTGGGCGGCTGTAGGATTAAGGATAACTGACTAGAGGGGGTGAATACGAGATTTTTAAAATTCTCGGCTCTAATTTCAATAATCTAAACCAAGGCCGACTAGAATTAAGAATTTTAGCAATTAAGGCCTAAAGTCTCTAGGTTTTGCTAAGTGCATCGACAACCTAAGCCAAGGCAAAAATACAATCCTAGATTAAGTATCAATCACAAAGTATGTTAGGAAAGTAAAATGCTCAAATATAAAGGAAACAAACCACACGATACGTTAACACAAGAAATTTTTTCCATGGTCTTGGAGACTTGTCAGTCTCCCCTAATCCATGTTAAGGTAGCTTGACTCACTTCAAGTCAGCTCCTTTGCGCACTTGAGCCTTCCTCGATCATTAGGGGTAGCTCTTTACCACTCCGGCTAGGCGAGTTCCGTGCCTTCCCAACCAACTGGGCCTTCTCACAATCTTCTTTGAGAAGGTCACCGATTCCACACCTCCAAGCTGTTTAGGAGGAGACAACCTCCAAGATAATAGAGAATTGATGCTCACTTGAGGTTGATTTGAGTTTATAATCAGCTCAAACAAAAACAATACACTTGAATGCTTCTAACTCCTTTCAAGAGGCGAGTTGAATGCAAATGGGAGAAAGAAGACTTGCTAGAGCTTAAGAATGTTCAATGAGTCACTAAAAAACTCTATTAATACTGGTGTGGGGGTATTTATAACCTCCACCAACTAATCCAACTGGCGTGGGGGTATTTATAACCTCCACCAACCAATCGAACCGTTGGGGAAAAGTTGCTAAACAATTCAGCATTTTCGGTACTGCCAACGGCAAAAGTTCGATAGTACCAGACCATCATTACCTGCCCCCAATGGTCAATTTTGTGCATTAAATGCACCGATTTTGGTCCGTTAAAAATAGATCCAGTACTATCGGTACTCAATGTGCAGTAGTACCGACATTCTGATACTACCGGATATTACAAGTAGGTAGTCTGGACTTCAATTACCAGAGAAAAGCACCCTTTTTATGTAAATTTGCTACCGCTCGAGATTTCGATACTACCGAGCTGCGATAGTACCGCATTTTGTAAGACGGTAGCTCCAACTACAGAAAATATGTGCAAAAGGGTTGTTTCTGTTTTATAGCTACCGCTTAAAAACTCGGTGCTATCGTTACGTGGTAGTACCACACTTTGCACTGCGGTAGCTCCGGCCCAGAGAGAAAAGTAAAGACACTAAAAACACTTATCTTTGGAAAATAACAACCGCTATATAAACTCCGGTACTACCATCATGAAACTGTTTGAATGTTCTCTTAAAACTTGCTAAAACTGTATAAAACTTATTGCATGGCGTCCTCTAGTCACTCCCAATATAAAAGTACCCTTCATTTAAGAAAAATACCCCCTTCAACCCTTTTTTGCCTTTTCCTCTTCCCGAGTGATTCATATGAGTCACACCAATACTAGACGTGTTCAACTCCGAAGCTGGGCCTAGAAAAACCCAGCTTCTCATGGCCAGGCTCAGGCCCACATAGGTTAGACTCGAAACCCAAAAAATATATAATTCCCATTTTCACTAGGTCGAAAACCTAGAACCCGGTCGGGCCACCCATGAACACATTTAGGGTCGAACACTACCGAACCTTCCCTCTCTGCTGAACACTCGCAATGCCATCTAGGGATGGTAATGGCCTCGATCCCCCGTTTCCCCGCGGGGAATTCCTCTATTAGGGGACATGGACGGGGGAAATCCCTCTAGAGGGCTTGTTAGGGAAAATGTTGTCCACATCGGGGATCGCGGGGCCGGAGACGTTCCACAGTTTCCGTCTCCGCTCCCGCGATATCACTAATAGGTGGGAGCAAATGATCAATTCTCAAAAGAAAAAAGAATATATGTGAAATCATTATTATTAAACATCATAAATATGAATTACTTTAGTTATTCAGTCATAGTTTAATCACACATATATCATTATTTTAGTGATTTATTCATGGATATGGTCTTTTATGTAGTATTTTTGAGGATTAGTCTTTATCGGAGACGGTAATAGAAAAGTTTTAGTTATCGGGGATGGAGGATGAGAGAAAGTGATTTATTTATGGATACGGTTTTTTATGTAGTATTTTTGAGGATTAATTTCTATCAGTGATGGGAGACGGTAATAGAAAAGTTTTAGTTATCCGTTTGATGAAATGTGTAAGAGAGAAATCCCCCTCCCTCGAGTCTGTGACATCGTATGGGTAATCTTTTTGCCTTCCGCGTGTAAACCGCCGTTGAACTCTGAATGTTGCTTGTTTGTATGTAGGATAACTGCAAGGCTGTTACTGATCCCTACATTAAGTGCGAGTTCATGGCATGATCATCGACGAGTTGTGAGTTCGGATTTCTGCCATCCGTGTGGTTCAACGGATTTGATATGTCGACTGTATTTTTTTTTTAATCGCATGCACCGTGTTAGGCCTTAACTCTTCTTGCCCCTTGTGTACATTGTCTTGATCGATCTGATTCTAAACAGGACAAGGGTGTACCATCATCTAATGTTTAATAAGCTAAACATTGATTCATAACTTGACAAGGTGGGAATCATATGATACTATGCAGACACACTCAAGTGCTTTCTGCTTTTTCAGATACCTTAAGGTGGATTCAGCTCGTGTGAAGTTCTCCCTGACTCCTGAGCTCTTATTATTAATGCTCTAAGCATGCGGCAATTGTCCTTTTATCTGCCTTCTCAATTCTGCGCTAAAACAACGTATAGAATAAATATCCACTAGTAGAGCGGTTTTTCTTTATATGTGATCAAACATGGCTCTGTTATTGTTATTATTGTGTATTTGAGCGAAATTGTTCGGTTAACTCGGTGTCTACTCTCTATCTAAAATCTGTGCATTTACTAAATTGCTGGGAGGTTCTCCCCCTTTTCATTAATACCACAAGCACCTAATTCGTCATTATCTTTTTTTTACTCGTTTTGCCGCACGGAATAACACAAGCAACAAAGGGTGATAACTATTAGCATTGTGAATACTGTCTTCCTAGTTTTACCTTTACTCAATCATGCCTATGGGTCATGCTAGTTGAGAATTTGAAGCTTCATCTGTCTCAGATCTGCTTTATTTTTGTTGATGATGTCCACGCCTGCGTCATATGATACTTTCAGCCTTTTATGCCTTGTCGGTCCATCCGACAAGAGCATATCAGAGCCAATTCCATGGAAAACATAGTTTTCTATTCGTCCAAGTTGTAACTGCAAAGTTCGTTTACCAAAAAAAACTGCATACTTTGCCACTTTTGTTGTGATAATTTGCTGCCATCTTGTAGTAAAATCTTTACTCGTAATATCTGGCATTTCTCTTCAAGAACTTGTTCACTAGGTATGTCCAAAGTTACTTTTTTTTTTCTTATGTTTCTGATTGTGTTCTTGTTTGTGGTGAATACTGTACTGGTCCATTCTGATGCACATTGTTCTTGACGCATGTATCCATATTATTTATAAATGTTTAACTTCGATTTTGGTTGTTTCGAAGTATCTGTTCAACTTAAGCAGCCCATAACTATGTAAGTCAGAATATCTTTTTAGAATGCAGCAAAGCCGATGGGGATTCTTCCAGGAGCATGTTCTCAACAATTTTCAATTGCAGCAAGGTGATTAATGTTGACAGCATTCAAATGATCTGATGACTCCACTGCTCATTGTCTTAGCATCGTATCCACCTGCAGGCTTCCCTCTCTCCAGAATGGCTCCTTCTAGGTGACTTCAACATGATTTACCGTGCGTCTGACAAGAACAATGCAAGGCTTAACAGGCGGCTCATGCAGGCTTTTAGAGATATGCTTAATGCGACGCATCTAAAAGAAATTGAGTTAACAGGAAGGAAATTCACTTGGGCTGGTGGAACGCACAACCCCACTCAAACACGAATAGACAGAGTTTTTGCTTCAAAAGATTGGGAGCTCCGACACCCGAATTGCATTCTTCAGGCCCTGTCTTCGTTAACTTCAGATCACTGCCCCCTTCTACTCTCCAGTCCAGTCATGAAAAAGATAAAGGTGTTCAGGTTTGAAGAATTCTGGCCAAATTTGCCGGGGTTCCTTCAGGTGGTCCAATCTTCGTGGAATAAGCCGGTTTTCTGCCTGGACATGTGCCGGAGATTCCACATCAAGCTGTCCAGAACTACTAAGGCGCTCAGGCATTGGAGTCGGAAACTGATTGGAGACTTGCGACTCCAATTGGCGATAGCAGCGGAAATCATTTGCCAACTAGATAGAGTGCAGGAGGACAGGGTTCTTTCACAAGAAGAGATAGAATTCAAAGGGAAGCTGAAGTGCAGGTTGTTGGGCCTGGCAGCAATCCAGAGAATCCGGCTTAAGCAGAGGTCTCGCCTCAGTTTCATCAGGGAGGGAGATGCTAATACCAAATTCTTCCATATGAAGACAATCACTCGGAAGCGCAAGCAATTTATAGCCTCATTGCAGACGGACGATGGTGTTGTGTCTTCTTTTGAAGACAAACAAGAGGAGATCTTTCGGTTCTATAATAACCTCCTAGGTTCTGCTCACAGAAGGGACACAGCCCTCAACTGGCCCCTTCTTGTTGGGCCGGACGTTAATCTTGCAAGCTTGGAGCAGCCTTTTTCTTTGCAGGAGCTCAAAGAGGTAATCACCTCCCTTCCTTCGACAAAAGCGCCTGGACCAGATGGGTTCATAGGTCTTTTTTACAAGGTCTGCTGGAACCTACTAAAAGAGGACTTAATGGCGGTGATCCATCATTTCTACAATCTAAAGGGAGGGGGGATGCACCTACTAAATGGAGCAAGCGTGGTGCTAATTCCAAAAAAGCAGGTTTGCAACACCGTCTCGGATTTTAGGCCGATTAGCCTCATCCATAGCGTGGGGAAAATAATTTCCAAACTGCTAGAGAACAGATTGGCGCCCTTTCTTCAATCACTGGTCTCCGCCAACCAAAATGCTTTCATCAGAAGCAGATCTATCCATGATAGCTTTTTGCTCACTAAAAGTCTCATTTCCGAACTGCACTCCAAAAAAGTATCGTCGCTCTTCATCAAGTTGGACTTTGCAAAAGCTTTTGACTCGGTGAGTTGGGAATATCTTCTGGAGATGCTAGCCCAGTTTGGCTTTGGACAGAGATGGAGAAATTGGATTGCCATGCTTCTAGCAGCCTCTTCCTCTAGATTCTTGTTAAATGGGATCCCAGGGAAAAAGGTTTTGCACAGGAGAGGTCTCAGACAGGGAGATCCCCTTTCGCCAATGCTCTTCATATTGGCTCTAGAACCCCTACAAAGACTTCTCGACGCTGCTTCGCAGGTACAGATCTTTAAACAGGTAGGGAGACGACCGGCACATCTCTGTACCTCCATGTACACGGATGACGTAGCTCTCTTCCTCAACCCAGACCCGCAAGAAGCGCAGTGCTTGCATAGATTGCTTCAAGCCTTCGGTCAGGCGACAGGACTTAAAGTTAATTTTCACAAATCAGAAATCTACCCCATCCGTTGTGGGGAAATAGATTTGGAACCGGTGTTGCAGGAATTCCAGGCTATCCTTAAGTCCTTCCCGGCCAGATATCTAGGACTGCCGCTTCGGCCAAGTGGTCTCAAAAAAGCAGATTGGCAACCCCTTTTAGACAAAGTTGCAAGCAGATTAGCAGGCTGGAAAGGTGCTTTGCTTTCCAAAGCGGGCAGGCTCATCCTGGTGGATGCAGTTCTGACGGCGATCCCGATCTATCACCTAACCACTTTCCCAGGTTCGGCGTGGGTTCTCAAAAAAATAGATAGGTTGCGAAGGAATTTCCTTTGGAGAGGAGACCTGAATTGCACGGGAGGGCACTGTCTTATAAATTGGAAGAAAGTTTGCAGGCCTAAATCCCTAGGGGCACAGGAGTCAAAAATTTGGAAGCCTTTGGCAGGGCTCTGCGACTGAGGTGGCTTTGGTATGCCTGGAAGGACTCAAAGAGGTTGTGGAATGACTTGAAGATTCCATGTTTACATTCGGACTTGGCCCTCTTTGAGGCTAGCACTTCCATACAATTAGGGAATGGAGAAGTGGCCAGGTTCTGGACGTCCAAGTGGCTCCATGGCTCGTCCCCGTGCAAAATTGCACCGCATTGCTTCAGCCTTGTTCGAAGGAGAAATGCCACAGTCAAACACAGTCTCTCAAATAACAATTGGATGGTCCCCCTAAGGAACATTTCTCTGAGAGGAAGCGATTCGCGAGAATTCTGACCCTCTGGAGTCTCTTCAGAAATACATTTGCAACCTGAGATGGCGGATGAAATAACCTGGCGTTGGAATCGGGATGGTCGATATTCAGCAAAGTCGACACAATGTGCGATTCGTTGGGGCTTTCCCGAACACAATTTCTCGCGAATTTGGAAAGCAAAAGCAGAGAATAAATGTAAGTTCTTCGCTTGGCTCTTAATCCAAAAGCAGGTTGCGAGACCGCCCGACAATCTAAGCGAGGGTTGGCCAAATAGCCCGGTGTGCTGCCTTTGTGGCTCAGGGGAGGACACGGTAAACCATCTCATGCTTTCCTGTTCGTTCGCTAAGCAAGTGTGGTCCCTCTTCCTAGGCAGATTGCAGTTCCAGCAACTCTTGCAAGCGGAGACTTTCTCGGGGCAAAGCTTTACGTCCTGGTGGCAAGCAATCCACATGATCACTCCCAAGGAAAGCCGTAGGCGTCTGGATGGGTTGCTATTTTTTGCTTGTTGGAATATTTGGAAAGAGCGCAACGCTCGGATTTTTAACAACAAGTACTCGACAACGATAATGATGGTTCAGGTGGCTTTACAAGATTGTTCGAATTATCTTGTGGCGAGGGGAGTTTTGGCCCCAGAGTAGTACCTTAGTTTCTTTGGGCCTTCGGGTCTTTGAGCCTGGGGGCTGTTAGGTTTTTCTTTCTGGTTGTCTTGTCGACAGGATCTCCACTGTTCGGAGTCCTGTTTGTTTTTCCTGTCTCTGGTTTTTCTTTCTCTGTAATCCGTTAACTTCTCTACTTAATTGAGCGGCAGAGCTCCTGCCTTTTATTCAAAAAAAAAAATATTCTGTTGTTCTTCAGGTTCTGGGTGATGCATTGTTCGGGAACATCATATTTATGTCCATGTTAATCCTTGAAGTTCGATTTATCCTCAAACTATCTTTTGATATTACAATGTACTGTTATATAGCCTGTTTTCAATTATCAGGGCAAAATTATCTTCTTAAAAAAAATACATTTAGTGGTGGTTCAGTATGTGTGAATGTGTTGTTGAATGTTCTCAATTGGATTTATGTAACCAGTAGAGATTCTGTAATAGTACAGTTCTGTTCTCGAAGATGAAATAGTATCAGAATTTCACATTTAATCTGTGATTTAGTTGGGTTGACAGTTGCACTTTGTCATCACTCAGGTATAGAGGTTATGTTAGCAGTCATTAGGCCTGTAAATGAGCTGAGCTCAAGCGAACCCGGCTTTCTAGGCTCGAGCTCGGTAAAAACTCGAGTCGAGCTTGAATGAGCTTGAGTTGAGGTCCGAGCTTGGCTCGGTCGAATAGGCTCAGTAATAATAAACAATTCAATATGCACTTTTTTTCAACAGTAAAAGATGCTCAAACTCGAGCTCAGCTCAAGTAAGCTCGGTAAGAGTTGTTCGGCCAATAAAAAATTCGTAAATAAATGATTCGTAAATTTATCAAGCTTACGATCTATTCGAGCTAGGCTCGGTGAAGCTCGCGAGCTCATGATCAAGCTCGATTTCGGCTCGTGTGGGGCTCGAACCGAGTTTGAATCGAGCCTAGAGCGAGCTAAACTCAAGCAACTCGTGAGCCTCCAGCTTTTTTTACAGTCTTAGCCGTCATCATTTCAACCTAGTTCAAGTTATTTCTTATTACAATGACGGTATAAAATATTTTTGTGTATGAAGGTTTTTTTTTTAATATTATTTGTCAATTTTTCTTTCAAATTAATTATCAAATTTGCAGGTTTGGGAGTTTCCACCATCTGTTATATTCGTTGTTGAAATATTTGTTCTCTCATCAAATGTTGTCGCCCTGAGAGGTAAGCGCTACACATTTCTTCCATGAATGCATTGTTGTCTTCCTTCATGGGTATTTTCTTTATGTTCGTCAGGTTTTATAGCTGTTAGGACGCTTCCACGTCAATAACATTCATGGTTGTTGAACATAGCTCGACGTTTAAATACACGTAGATATGCTGGATATAATGGATAATAATGTCATGGCTCTCTGAGTCTGTGTATGCGGTGTCAACTGGCACAGAATGGTAGTTTTCTAACTAATAATGTTGCAGTTTTCCCACATGAACATCTATACGTTGGTTGGGCAAAAAAAAAAAAACGGGCATCTCTGCGGTCATAATCTCCAGTGATTGGATCAGAGAGATGCCCCAAGCTCTGCATCAAATGATTGAGGTCTTTCACATCTCAGTGTATCCTACAGAAGTAACAGAATTGATTGATAGACATAGGCATCAGCTTTATCATTTCCGTCTTCTATAATTTTCTCTGCAGTCAGAAGCACCTTTAATACAGAGAGCCCCTGTTAAACCTCTTATTTTATTTATTTTGCACTATGCTCTCTGCACTATCAGTCTTATGGAATTGTTGGTTTGCTCCAAGCTTTCAATACTTAATACTTCGAGAATCAATGGACCTGGTTAATTTCCTTTCTAACATTCCAAAGCCTAAATATATTTCCTTGCCTAGTTTCTTTATACAGAAAGGGACGTTCTTTGTTGAATAGAAACCAAACCCATAGTTTAGTATTGATCAATTACAACGTTGCCAAAACTGATCTCCTGTTTTTTTTTTTCCGCAGTTGTGACACAATTCCCACAAGCCCATTGCTTTGGAGGAAATCATAACTTTTTAGCCTCTTGATAAACTTTTTTTTATTACAAATTTGGCCCCTTCTAAATATAATTATAAAAATAGATTCGTCCCCAACTGTAAAAGCACCATAATGTGATATGTGTCACCTTCCGTGCTCCCACACCACGGAAGCCGCTCTCCACTACCGTGGCAAGCCACCGAGGTGTGGGGGCCTCCACGACACACGCCACTTTTTGGCCCCTCCGCGGTTAGGAATAGGGTTATTTTTGTAATTGGATTCGGGAGGGGCTAAATTTGCAAAAAGAAAAAAAAAATTACACACATGAGGCTAGAAAAGGGATGATTTTTTTAATTTAAAAAAATTACAGAAATATATCTCTACAACCATTTGAAATAACGATAAACACTCTATCACCATTTAGAATAACAAAATGCTACTATGATATCCAACTAAGATCAGGGTTCCAAATTTTGTTTAGTGGATCAAATCTTGTCGCCTTCCGAAATCCGAAATCTCCTTATTTTGGATGAAATCCGAACGAAATTCAAAAGGAAAAATTCAAATTCGGCATTTTTTGAACTGAGATTTTCGAGATTTTGGTTCAAAAAACGAAATTTCGTCCAAAATTGCCGAAGTCTTGGTAAATTTCAACTAAACGAAAAATGGTTTAAACGACGTCAAAAAATTTTGAAATTATTTTTGGATAATTCTGACACAAAAATAATATTTTCATAAAAATTTCAGATGATGATCAAGCATGAGGAATTTTTTAAAAATCTAACAGTGCTATTGTCCTGATAAAAGGCTGACCGGCAAATTTCAACTGAATAGAAAATGGTACAAACCACGTTAGATACTTTTGAAAAAAAATTTGGATGGTTATAACACATCTATAGCATTACCATAAAATTTTCAGATGATAATCAATCTTGAGAAATTTTTAAAAATTCAAAAAATGCTATTGAAGACTGACCGACAAATTTCAACTCAATGAAAATTAGTTCAAACAATGTTATAAAGTTTTGAAATTTTTTTTGGATAGTTCTGATGCATCAATAATATTCTCATAAAATTTTCAAATGATGATCACGCTTGAGAAATTTTTAAAAATTTTGACAACCGAGGTACTTAATTAATGACCGCAAGAATTAATGTGCATAGACTAACTGGATGATCTACCGACTGTCCCACATGGGAAATGACGTGAAGAATACAATCCGGTCAATATCCGGTCCAATCCGGTTAAATTTTGATCAGATTTTGGTCAAAAATATCGAGATTTCGGTCAAATATACCGAGATCTCGACGAGATTATAGGTTATTGTAGCACTTTAATTTTTTTTCAATTTTTTTTTCAATTTCGCCGGGATTATGAAACTCGGAAGGCCCGAAATCCGAGATTTCGGCAATATTTTGATCCTTTCCAAGATACAAGGTTGGTTTCGCCATAAAGCCTCCCAAACTAGCTAGCCCGTATTAAATGGATCAGTACTTCCATCCGCCCTGTTTCGTCTAGCTCGCTGTACAATTCGGTAGAGCAACATCAAGGCATACTGTGCCGCGTTGATGAGAACAGCGGATCTAATCATTTGCGATGAAATCTGTAATCTACATTGTTCCTATGACTATGAGTTGCTTTGGACCATGTTGGAACTAGGGTTGGCTAAAGATGTCACGGCTTAAATTAAAATTGTTTCAATTACAATAGTTAATATATTCAAAATTAACATAAATCTATTTCAAACGAAAAAAATTAATGGGACTCGACTCAATAGTGCCTCGTTAGCTCTAAATTGAAATAACCACTTAATGATAAATAAAATAATTTTAGATCAAAATACATTATGAGAAGTACTTCTACGCTTTCCCTTCTAATATAGTTGTATAAATCTTAAAGCAATCGAAGGGATAAGTGTTAATCATGTACCTTTCATTTATATTTTAATATTTGTGAAACTTATGAAAAGAAAAGCGTAAAAGCAGCTCTCTCACATATCAATTTGGAAAGAATCTTGATAACAACTGCTAAGGTCGATGGGCAGCTCGACTCGTGACTGGAGGGCCTCTTGGCCTTGCAGTGCGGCTCCGCGCTGTGGTTGAGCGATCTTGTCCGGTGGTACGCACGTCAAGACGGATACTACATCTTGCTTGTAGCTGTGGAGATGGCTGGTCCCTTTCGCCTACTTATGGCCTAAGTAGTTGCTGCTGCTCCTGTTCACGGAAGTACAGAAACGAAAGGGCCTCTTTACCTTCTCATGACACTGTGCAATGCTGCTTTCGACTCGATACGTGCGAAACTCCGTCTGCTGGTTGCAGCTGTAGCTGGGACCGTGGATGACAGGAGGCTGTTTTGCCTGCAACGACTAGGACGTCTCTCTCTCTCTCTCTCTCTCTCTCTCTCTCTCTCTCTCTCGGTTTGTATGGTCTATCGTGGTAGTATCTTATCTCGCAATTTGTAGTATCTTACAATTTTGTCGGGCCATTCCCATCTTGACCTCACATAAATTCGTAAAAAATCGTTGTCAGAATCTTATGATCTCTGGAATGGCGACTTCCGATGTACAATCCTATCATAATCCTAAGATACAATCCTATGATCCAACACCGTCAATAAAAAAAACATTTCCTGAATCTCAAAAAACGAAAAAAAAAAACGAAGAGAAAAGAGGTTCAGACTCCTGAACAGCTCAGTTCAACGGTTGTTCTTTTACTGACCTGTAGCAAAATCAGTCTGGCTGGCAGCAACAGGGTTACCTGTCGGGATTTCACGTCGTCTGTCGTGCTGTAATAAAGACATTAGACATGCTTAGTACTAGAAAGTCGTACCTTCTTTTCCAGAAAGTAGCGTTATCAAAATGCAGAGTTCAAGTCGAAAGCGTCATTGCGTAGGTACTGACAATCCCGGATAATATTGTAATGACTAACCCGGATCATCAGAATTCTTCTAATCTGCCATCTGGCGACACCGTCGTGAAAACAAGAGATCTCCTCTTCGTCGCAGTGACCAACCTGAATTTACAGTTACACGTGCATAGACAACTACAATGGCTCCAGGACTTACCACCTATTTACTATTAGAAATATGCGTAATATTTTTATTCTAGATTTTATTTGAGTCAAATATAATAAACGATTACTAATGCATGATGCATAAATCAGCAGACAACGCATTATACTTCAGAATATGCTCAAGAATTGAAAATACCAAAGTTGATCGGTCACATGAATAACTTACAGTTGGGCTTGATGATGAATATAATGTAGTGCAGACACGATCGTGGAAGTAGTCGATGTCGAGGAAGAAGTTGAGTGGTTACATGCATGCGCTGTCCACAAACCTTATTGCCGCCCCGTTTAGGTGATCTCTGCGGCGACGGCTCGAAGATACCCCTCACTATCCTTCCTGGTGCACGAGGAGGAGGAAGGGCGGCATAGTTCAGTTACTCAACACTACAGTACATGTATCATGAAGAAGAATGGAGATGAAATTTAGCGTCTGCTGGTTTGGACATCTCCAAGTTCTTATATAGATATGCGGCAATTACTCACTAGTAACTGACGATATTATGTTAATTTATTCGCTAGTACCTAGCGATATTATGACAATTAAACCGAATTGAAACAGACGTTTAAATCGCATTAAACAAAATGAATAGAGAGAGAGTTGTATGATTCAACAAAATAAAAAGTTGATTTAAGTCACAAGTCATACGATTTTTCACATAAAAATACGCAATACGCGAGCACATGTATGTTTAGTAAAAGTCCACCTTATGCCATCCTCGTACCAATGTGTCACATTATTTTAAGGAGTGACAATGATCCCACTTTATAAATTATCTTACCTCCAATTGACTATACAATATGATACTAAACCATATCTGCATTAAAATTTTAAAAGAAATGGATCTCTCGTAGACTAATTTCTAATATTTGCAACGACAACGAATATATGGATTTTGCTTGAGAGTTTTAAACAGGGCCTTAGAGCATCTCCAAGAGAGGGCCCTAAAAATGAGCCTTAAATTTTAATTTAGGACCCCAACTAATTAGATTTAGGGCTCCAATGAAATATTCACTCCAGCAATTAGGCCCTAAAACTCAATGAAGATAGGACTCAATCACAGAGTTGCTAAATATAGCTACTCTCCCATGAGCCCTAAAACAATTTAATAAATTTTAACAATTTAGGGTCCTTCTTTGGAGTTGATCTTTTAAATCTAAAAGCGCATAATTGAGTTAGAGTAGTATTTAGGGCACTCTTGGAGATGCTCTTACTCGTAGAAACGACAAACACACGAGCCATCTCACGGCAAACTCACGAGCGACTGTTACAGAAGCAGAAGCAAAATAGTGTGATCTCAGCGTCACGACAGCGCCATGCACATCCCGACGGGCGCTCGCTGTACTGAGTGCGTGGGCGCAACAGCGCCTCGCCTCGCCGGCCACCGACGCACCGACGATCGAGCGCACGGCGCGCGGCGCTCATCGCTCTTTGCGTCGCACGTACATGGTAATGTTTTCACATGCGGTTTGTCGTTTTTTTCCAGGTCGATCCGGCGGGCAAATATTATCCTGGGCAGGACAAGAAACTAAAGAGGGATGCCTGGGTGTTATGAGCCGTCAGGTGTATAAGATTGAGGCTTTGTTTCGAAGGTTTTAAGCTAATTTTAGCTTTTGAAGAACTAGCAAGCACTCCCAAACAGTTTAACTTTTAAGTGAATTTTAATATAATTTAGAAGTTATATACAAAAGTTGACATCTGGTTGGACTTGCTTTTGCAGTTTATTGCTATTTTTTTTTTTTTTTGTCAAACGGTCTCTTATAAAATCTACACCTACTTTTTAATCCAGAAAACCAAAAAATATATAATTTTTCAGAAAAAAAACTACAACCCTCCTAAATAGGTCTGAGATTACCGCCATGAGGTGATGGCTTGCTAGAACCGAGTCCACATCCTGTCTCTTTCCCCTTAGCCTTTTCAATTTTGTGAGGGTTTTATAACGTCTATATATCGATCCATCGATTTGTTCAGACAAATCAGTACTCTCTTTGCATTGGATATTTTAATCTTCTCAACTCTTCTCAAGATATGCTATTCTACCGTTCGAAGCACCTGCCTACCTTTTTTTTTTTCCCTCGTATAAGTGTATAACCTAGCTAACAAATGAATGTTGCCGCTCTCATGAATAATCGAGACATCTTTTTCGATGCGAAAAAATTGAAGGGCAACGAGGTTATCTTAGTCATCTCCTTAATTCTTGTCCAGAGGTCTAAACAACTTATATTTTGATACGGATCGAGTCGGTATATTTTTCTACTTCTGTTGTTGAGAAGCTGATGCATGATTTGCCATGAATTGACCGTAGGATGGAGACTTGGAGAGTGTTGAGTTTTATGCATTCAAGTAAAAGCGTATTTTACATTTGGAGCGCTCCCAGAGTGTCCACGCCATCTTCTTCGAGCAAAAGCCTTCAAAAAATCCAAAATTCCATAGAGACCCTTCCACTCGCTTTTTTTGCAAAAAGTATTCTTTAAAGTCACTCATCTTAACATGGCATTTGGAGCATGATGAGCTAACACAACAATATATATATATACAGCTTTTTCTATACTCTTGGGAGTACATACTCTCACTTCCAATATACCATTGAAATGAATATGTTATACCTTTTTATCACTTTCGGTATACTTCAATAATAACTCTAAAATACTCCAATGCGACATAGTTAAAAAAAATTCATCGAAATCCTTTATTTTTTTGCTATACACATTTTTCATACGTAAAAAGGCTATATAAACAAATTATGATATAAAGAGTGGATTTTGATTAAATTTTTTTATGGAACCCACTTTGAAGTATCTTATGGTTAGTATTATAATATACTTGAAAAAATAAAGAGGTATAATAACATCATTTACCGAGTATGCTAAAAGTTAGAGTACATACTTTCAAGAGTACAAAACCATATGTGTGTGTGTGTGTGTATGTATGTGTGTATGTATATATGTATATTCCCTCTGTCCCACAAAGAGTGCATTTCTAATGTTTAAAATTTGTCCCACAAAGAGTGCATCTTTAGTCCGTAGGGCCCAGCTGTAAGTGTATGCATGCTCATTTAAGTGCATGTGGAAATAGAAGCACCAGCATGCATGTTTATGTATGGAGTAATGAGGGTCACATTAGTCATTTTCCTTGCACACTAATATGTCTTAAAAAACCTAGAAATACACTCTTTGTGGGACAGAGGGAGAGTATGTATATGTGTGCATGCTCTCCTTGGCTTGTCCCTCTTTTTCTGTACTTCATCCCTGCTTTTTGCTTGTTGTTGCCCACCACTAATGCATCTCGACGGTTTGACCGAACGATTCCTACTAATTTGCCTCCAAATCCAAACCTTTTGCCTCCCGGCCGGTCCATGATGCATGATACGAGATGATCAAGTACTAGCTAGATAGGGGACAACGTTATTGCTTAAATAAGCTTGCACTTTCGAACGTAATTGGCGCTAATCCGCGCGTGTAAAGGTCACATTATCGATCGTCGATCGTTGGGTCGTGATCATCGCGGCCCGGCGCCACTTGATCAACAAGTGGAGTACTATACTATACTATACTATACGATACGTGTGCATGCATGCATGCACTCGCTTCTCCTTTCCATATCATCCTGACCTAGCTAAACTGACCAAGGAAAATGAAGGGTGGTCAAGTGCTTAATTCGTTCTTTCATTGATCGAGCGCCCACTTAAACATGCTTGCCAAACATATCGTTAATTATTGCGCGAGTTTTGGACCGCCCTATCACACGATCAACGGCTCGGATCGAATAGAGTACACAAGAGAGTTTATAAAGCATCGATTTTCGACACATACATACAGCTAGCTGCGCGCCTGTAAACGCGGACAGCTCCATTACAGGAGATGATCGATCAGCCCCTCTTTCTTCGCCATCGATCAAAGATTTCTCTCAATGGCTCCAATATTTAATTTTTAGCTGCAATCATTTGGATCACAAAAGGAATATATATGCAACTAATTTGTTCAGCTTTTGACGAATGATTGCGATAATTATGGGCTTGGCAAACCTTAATTAATGCATCACCTCCGATCGTCCTTAATTACGACAAGTTAGCTAATATTGGAGAACCCTAGCTACTCTCACCAACCGTTTCCTAAACAAACTAACAAAACTTGCGATTTTGGAAGCCTCTCTAATTCAACCATCACATCGATCCTTTTTTTTTCTCTTCGATAAATATACTCTTGCAGTGTACAGTTGCAATGAGTAGTCATGAATAATATCAAGAAAACAAGAAAGGATGGGAAAAAGAAAACTAATTAACTTTCTCAAAGGTCCTTGTACATGTAGACACTATCCCTCCAAAGGTAGACCTTTGTGCTGTGTAACTTTCTTATCCTCTACCAGTGCTGTCACATGATGTGCTTCTATACATTTTTTTAAAATTGTACAAACATTAAAACATGAATGAAGCGTTGATCATGATTACTTATCTATTCGTTTATTTTAAGATTTATGCAACTTGTATTAAGAGGAAAAACATAGAAAGCACTACTATTATACCTTTCCTTGAGAGGTGACTTTTGATCAAGGCGAGACTTGTTGAGTTCTTGTCTACCTGTTCTAAATGGAGCTAAAGAATGCTCTCTTTTGGCTATAAAGCAAGCGAAAATTTCACTAATCATAAAATGTGCATCTCTTGCTCCAAGTCATCAAATTATATCATGCATCAAAAGCCATTATTATGTAGTGCACCAACCTTAGCTTCCAAGAATTCATCCTTGCGCTTGATTGCAAAACAATATATAAAATCTCACCAGAAAAATCCTTGTCCTGTCATTGTACTAGATTGTAGAGGCATCATGCAACCAGCAACCTACTTTTTGGGTCACAGAAATTAACTTCAAGAACCACTCTAAGCTTTCCACGTACATGTAGCGCAAACTTTTAAACTAACGCCTATTTGCACTTAGTGCATACAAAATAAGCTAGCAAATCAATATATATTCGTGTTTCATTTGTAAATTAACCAAGAGGTTTAATATAAGGTTTTAATTTTTGAAGTGGCTAGCTAGTACAAATGTAAATTCGCTTCCGAGTTTTCTTTCTTGACAAAAAAAAGTTGGAGGTAAAAGAGGCGTCAGGAAAAGATGACATGAAATTGATTTAACAGCATTAGCCGTGCATTGACATTTGCCGATGTTGACAACTTGACATGCTAGAAGTCTGTAGTTAAAACATGTAGCTCTATTTCACGTAGCTACATGTTTTAGCTTTCATTTTATAAGACCGTGGTTTTTTTTATTGCCTGTAAAATTTTTTGTATCTTGTGAAATTTACCCTTATATCGAGTAGAGATATAGACGCCTTGGTGCTGTGTTGTCATGTACGGTCGCTCGGATTTGACGACCTAACAATTCCAGTCATGTCACATAATTGCTTTGATATTGGTGTGTTAAGGAAAACGGTATTGCTAGGGATCGGACGGCAGATTTCTTCGTAATATTTTTTTTTCACGTGTGAAACATTTTTTTCTACGTAGTGAAACACGTTAAAAAAATATTTCATACGTTCAACAAAAATATTTCATACGTTAAAAAAAATGTTGCACGGCGTCTGAGAAAAACAAAAAAAAGGTATGGGTGGAAGTTTCTCCCTAAGGAAAATTGTTGATCTAGGGCCCAGATGGGGCCACGCTATCCGGGGACAGCAATTGGCGCATCTGGCCCAATACACAGTGAGGAGGCTATTCGCGGCCCAGCTTAGAAAGGTATGCGTTTTATCCTGCCCGGCCGGCCTTAAAGAGGTCAATGAGACAATGAGTAGGTCTGGAATCACTGGAATGAGCAGGCAAGTGATGAAGTGATGAACAGGTCGCCCCGGCCCTAGCTCATGTCGCAGGGCACTCCCCGATATCATATACTCCCTCCAGTTTGAAATACTTATCGTTTTAGAGTTATCCTAAGTTAAAGTTTTAGAACTTTATCTATAAATAACTTTTAAACCATTTGGATTGATTGAACACATAAAAATTACATAAATAGATTTATCATGAAAAGAGCTTTCAAAATATTATAATTTCAATGCATTTTATAAATAAAATGCAATAATTTTTAATAGTCAAAGTTGTATTTTAGAGACCGTGTCGATGTCCAAAACGACAAGTATTTCAAACTGGAAGGAGTAGTAATTTTCATGTAATGATAAAGTAGGATAAATCTGACGTCTAACGTGAGTCATGGAAAAGAGAGAGTATAGTCATTTCTCCTACAAGATATAACCTAATTGAGAAAACCAATGAAGTTAGAGGATGATGGCGGGTAGGAAGGGGGAGAGAGCAGATGAGGTAGGAGTAATAAATTTAATTGAGTTAGGTATTTGCTAGATAGTATACATTGAAAATATTATATCTACAATTATTTCTATATGATATAATACTAGTTACATGCCCGTGCGTTGCTACGAAAAACAAAATTGATAACGAAAATTAAAGATTAAAAAATAAAAAAATTATTTCACAAGATCAAATATCTATCTTTAATATTTCGTTTCTTGCGAAAAGCTGGCTAATTAAAGCGTGGTAATTAAAGCAACGCTTCGTTTCTTGCGTAGGGCAATTAAGCAGGGCAATTAAGTAGGGCAACTAAGCAGGACAATTAAGCGGCAATTAATGACGTAGGAAGAACGAACCACTGCCACCAAGTGCTGCTTTAGAACAGTAGAGATACTTAGATACAATCATACAACTGATAAAAAGAAATACCCTTACAATACTCTCACAGGCCACAGCATACAAGGAGTTCCCTTCTCTTTCGATTACTTTGCCATCATGCCGCCATGCAGATGCAGGTTGATAACACCCCCCCCCCGACCCCCACCCCCTCTCTCTGGTGGGGCCGACCCACGCCTGCAGGCGGGGTTGATGTTTGTAGATATACTAGCAGCAACAGATTACTACTAGTTCATACTTTGTTAGATGCACAGGTATTAACTTTGATGTTCATACTTTCTCGTACCTTCTTCACCTGTGCTCTGAACATGATTTGCTAGATGCTTTTTGTTCTGTTCCCTTGATCACACGCCCGTGATGCAGAACTAGTGTATGAGCGCAATGGTTAAGGCTTAAGGGTGTGTGCTAGAACTGATTTATTAGCTCCAAATCCAATAAATGCTATGAACAATGTTCTATTCTAATCTATTTGCACGTAGTGCATATAAGGAGGGCCCCGACTGCCTAGGGTTTCACCTCGTGACTATATAAGGAGGGGAGGAGGCTGGACACAGAACAGACTTTCGTGCGGTTTAGAGGTGTTTCGCCAGAAACCCTAGCCACCTCCTCTTGTTGCCCCTGCCGAGCGACCCGGTGCTTGAACACTGACGCACGACGTTCCATCCCCGGACGTGTGGACTGCTGTGGTGACGCTGCTGCTATTGCGGCGTGGAGAGGACGATCCGCGGCGAGGACGATCCACGCCGAAAACGATCCACTACAACGACGTGCGAAGGATTCCGCAACTGCGCGTCTAGTGGTAATAGATATATGATCCCTTTCTTGCGAGTAGCTTTTCTGGTTTGCGGTAGAAATTTTAATTTGTGCTAGAGTAGCATACCGCGTTCCCCAACAGATAATAGGAAGGTTCGTGTGCGATTTTGCATAGAAAATGCTTGACAACTAAAGCATACCGAACGAACCAACTTTCAAATTGTACAACGTCGTGTACATAGATGAGAAATGGTTTTATAGGACATGGCTGGACCAAAATTATTACTTGGCATTTGACGAAGAGATCCCTCAAAGAACCATGAAGAGCAACAGCTTCATTGAAAAGGTTATGTTTCTAGGGGCGAAAGCGCGTCCAAGATTTGATGAGCACGGCGTATGCACATTTGATGGAAAAAAATTGAAAATTTTCCATTCACTTACTGGCAGCCGGCCAAGAGGAAAAATCACAATAGGGAGAGGGGTAAGTTGTTTAATTTTGCTTAATTACTTAATATAGCATCTCTACTAATCTTGGTTACTTGCATTATTGATTGTAGGAACCTTGGAGCTGAAGGCCATGACATCGGTCACAAGGAACACTAGCCAAATGAATCTCATTGAAAAGGTCTTGCCCGCCATCAAAGAAAAATGGCCTGCTGAAGAACGAGGACTTCCAATATTCATCCAACAAGACAATGCGAAGACACATATTGCGGTTGACGACCCAGAATTTTGTCGTGTTGCACAAGAAGATGGGTGGGATATACGGCTAATATGTCAACCACCAAACTCTCCAGATTCTAACGTTTTGGATCTTGGTTTTTTTTGCAGCGTTGCAGTCATTGTTTTAGAAGTCATCTCCATCAAACATCCAAGAAATTGAGAAAAATGTGATCAAAGCATATGAAGAATATCCGGTGGAGAGATCAAACCGTGTGTTTCTTACGCACCTGGTGCATGAGAGAAATTATGCGTGCAAAAGGAGGGCAACATTATGAAATCCCGCATATGAAGAAGGGAACATTGGAGAGGAATGGTCAACTTCCAATAAGGTTGCAATGCTATAAGCAAATTTATTTAGATGCGGTGGATTTTATCTAGGCATAACTTAGGATTTTACTCTTGCTACTCATGTTTGTTAAACTCTTGCATAACAAAATGGAGTACTCATGTTTGCTTTTCTTTGCTCTTCAACAATCTGATCTTGCATCTAGAGTAACCAATTAGGGGGGGGGGATGCAAAGTGCACATAAACAACATACACCATTGCTTCCATCATGTATGCAGAAAATGAACATTAGGGAACATGATTTTGAACATTATTGGACGGACAGCCGCAGCGGCTTCCTCCCTAGTAACAATTGCAGCAATCCTAGCTTCCTTGGCGTTAATCTCCTCAAATGAATCTGGAACGAAGGTGTCGCCTGCCAGTGAGTCGAGAACATACCGGATGCTATCAGAGCCATTTACATAATCGACGCTGGCCTCTTCACTTTCACCCATGATCGCTGGTTCAACAACGCTGCCCTCGTGGACTCCGAGTCGGCGTTGTAAGCACCATCATCACAGAGCGCTTATGCGTAGCCGAGCTCTACCGTGAGTCCTTGGCGTGCGTTCCACCTTCTGGAAGCGCTCGCGCCTGGGCAAGCTCCACCTGAGTCTGCTGCCGCATGCAGACAGTGTGGTCATGGAGCGCTCGCGCGCGGCCGAGCTCCACCTTCGCTTATTGCCGCATGATAACGGCGCGGACATGGAGTGCTCGCGCGCGGCCGAGCTCCACCTGTGCATGTTGCCGCATGCGAACGGCGTGGACAAGATGTGCTCGCGCATGGCCAAGTCCTGTCGGCAACTGCTGCTGCATGCGCCCGGCGGTCGCAACCTCCTGCTCCCAGGCCTCCGCTGACGATTGCTGTTGTGTGCGCCGGGAGCTCGCGACCTCCTGCTCGGCTAGCTTAGCCTGCTGCCTCGCCTACGCCCATGCCTCCTTTGCCATGCTATTCTCTGCCATCGTCGTCGTCTGCTCGCTGCACGTAGTTCTAGCTGCACTATGGTTCTAGCTGCACGTAGAAGAAGAAGGAGAAGAACGGGAATTGGAGCTGACACAGTGCAAGGGAAGCGAGCTGCTGCCCAAGTACTGTCATGCGTAGAGATGGCAACGGGGACCCGAAACCCGAAACCCGACGGGTATTTACTCCATTAGGGGACGGGTATGGACTATTTTTTATACCCGTGGGTCTATTAACGGGCAAAATTTAGTACCCGCGGGTAGAGCGGGTACGGGTCCGTTCTGCTATTACCCGTACCCGTTCACCCGTGGGTTGAATCAACCCGGTTGATACAGTAAAAATTCCTACGTTTCAGGAGGGAAGCAATTATTGATCTGAAATAACCTTGGGCCTGGAAGTCCTGTGATCAAGGTTGCCTTCTATTACCAAGCCGAAGAATGGAGACAACTGATGGAAGGTAAAGTGAAACCAACTTGGGCCTTCAATTCTTTGTGCAACAAGGCTTCCTGTCTATCACCTCACCGGGCGTGCGTGCACAATAACACACGGAGGAGGTGGTATCTGTAGGGCAGCCTGTATGCAGATACGAGTATTGAAAGCCTGGCGCTCTGGACCTCCCGGGCTGCTCATACTGGCGCTCTGGGCCTAGGTGCTACCTGTTTGATACTGTAGATTTCGGGTGCGGGTTACCCATTGGTGCAGATTACCCGCATGGGTACGGGTATGGGTAAATTTTGTACCCGCGTGCGGGTATGGGTATTGGAACGGGTGAATTTTGCTAACACGAGTACGGGTACGGGGTGGTGATACCCGCCGGGTATAAACCCGTTGCCATCCCTAGTCATGCGTGTGAACTGGAGCCGAACGGGAACAACAAGCGGTGTAATCAATTTTTGCATGCGCGTAACTGGAGCCGAGGAGGTCGCGCGTGAACGGGCACCGTTTATTCCGGGACTTAAAGAAAAAATCAGTTGCGCCTTCTATTCAAGAATGGAGGGAATATTAAAACTACAGTGATTACAGTACAAGTTACAGCAGTAACACTAGTAAGTTACAGTAATTGCAGCAAGGTTACTGCGGTCTGGCTCGAGCGCGCTATGGTGCGCCGATCGAGTCAACGCCACCAACCCACGCCTCCTCCTCTTCCCGCCTCTTTACAACACGGGGACATATCCATGCCCAACCCCCCAAAGCCCCCAGCGGCCGCGCGCACGACGCAAAACCCCCCCTCTACTCCCGGCTTGGTGCTCCGGCCGGCGACCAGAGGCGAGAAAAACCGGTGAGTACGTGCAAGTCTGCAAGGCCCGCGTGCGTGGAGATGGAGGCGGCTTGGGTGGAGCCGGCCGTTCTGGACGTCAACAAGCTCACCTACGAGATATTCTCCATCCTCGAGAGCAAGTTCCTGTTCGGCTACAACGACCCCAAGCTTTTCTTTAGCTATGGATCGCTGCAGGGGGCGGCGGTGGCGTCAGGGAAGGGGACCCCGCCACGTGCGCCTGCGGCGGTGGAGGCGGGCAAGGTGTGCATGCTCTCGATCGACGGCGGTGGACGGGCCGCCCAAGGGCTGCTCGCCGGCGCGGCGCTGGTGAGGCTCGAGGCATCGCTGCGGCGGTGCACCGGGGACCAGGAGGCTAGGCTGGCGGACTTCTTCGACGTGGCCGCGGGCTCCGGCGCGGGCGGCGTGCTCGCGGCCATGCTTGTGGCGCGTGGCGCGGACGGGCGGCCGCTGTTCTCCGCCGAGGACGCGCTCGCGTTCCTCATGCGCAGCCTCCGGCGCGGTTGGTCAGGCGGTGGCCCCGGCAGCCTCCGCGCGCTGTTCCGCCGCCCCGGCGGTGCCTTCCGCAAGGTGTTCGGCGACCTCACGCTGCGGGACACCGTGCGGCCGGTGCTTGTCCCGTGCTACGACCTGGCCACGGGGGGGCCGTTCCTGTTCTCGCGCGCCGATGCCGTGGAGACGCCGGCCTACGACTTCCGCCTCCGAGACGTGTGCGCCGCCACGTGCGCCGGGTCGGACGGCTCCTCCTCCGCGGTGGAGGTGCGCTCGTCCGACGGCTCTACCCGTATCGTGGCCGTCGGCGGCGGCGTCGCCCTCGGCAACCCCACGGCCGCGGCTATCACGCATGTGCTCAACAACAAGCGCGAGTTCCCTCTCGCCGCCGGCGTGGAGGACCTGCTGGTCATCTCCATCGGCAGCGGCGAGGGAGCCGGGGGCGGCGCCTCGACGTCGGAGATCGTCAGGATCGCCGCCGAGGGCGTGGCCGACATGGTACGAAACGCACGTGAATCAAGCCAATCCTGCTCCGATCTAGCGTGGTCCTTTCTTGCATCTCGTTCTTTGCGCTCGCCCGCTGCTAAAGCCTCACTCACTGCAACACATCTTTCGCCAGGTGGATCAGTCAGTGGCCATGGCGTTCGGACATAATAGGACAAGCAATTACATCCGCATACAGGTCAGTACAGTACTACGGCCAGCAGCATACTGCTCTACTGTCCACTACTAGCGTTGCTATCCTCTCAGTTGTACTGCTTCACTTGAGACGTTCGCAATTAAGTTTTGCCGTTTATCTTTGATGATTCTGCAGGCGATGGGGTCGCCGCGGGCGAGCCGAGGCGCGGGGCGGAGCGCGGCGGAGGAGATGCTGTTGCAGAAGAACGTGGAGTCAGTGCTGTTCCGGGGGAAGAAGCTGGCGGAGCAGACCAACGCCGAGAAGCTGGAGCGGTTCGCGCACGAGCTCGTCAAGGAGCGCGACCGCCGCAGGACAAGCCCGATCGCCACCGCCGTCGTCAAGCAGCAGCCGGCGGCGGTCGAAGACAACCCGGACGCCGCGAGCGCGGGGCCGGGGCTGGCCGCCGGCGGCAACCCGCCGACGTCGTACTCGAACGTCCTTAGCCAGATGTTCACCAGCATACTATAGGTTGCACGTGCTGGGTGAAATGTTACGGATGTATCGGTTTCCTCTGTTTTTTCGTTCTGTTTTACGGTTTTAGCTTTGTGTACCTGCTGATCTTTGTAAATGCGGATTAACAAAGTGATGTGTGCCGTGATCTGTAGTAGGGCATGCATGTGTGTTTGTTCTTAATCTTAGGGTGCTACTGCATAAATTGCTAATGCAGTGCTGGTGAGTTGACTAGAAGCTGCAGTAGCTAGCCATAGCTGTGATTGAAGATCACTCAAACACTGCTAGCTGGTTGGAGTAAACGAAGCTAGGAACCTTTAATAAGGCTCCGTTTGGCAATTTGGAACTGAGCTGTTTCTACTAGATTTTGAAAGAAATCCAACCAAACAGGCTAAAGCTCGGAACGATTCTCCTTGTATCGTTTATTCTTTTTTCACTCTGTGTCTGAATTGATCTGAACCCCGTTCCACCCGATTCACAGAATCCTACCTGAAACGTTTCTACCAAGAATCTGGAACCGTTTCCGTTTCTACTAGAATCTGAAACCGTACCAAACAGGGCCTAAGAAAACGACTAAGAATGGTATAATCCGAACGGTATATTATCCACCTGGGATTTCTGATTTACCGTCACGGTTATCAAACGATTTTCGTCATGCTAGGCTAGCTATACCATGCATTGTATAATATTATAATTAATGCATAATATTATAATCTGAGTAGGTTTTCTAGTATATCATAATAAAAATTAGTAATCAAAGTGACGTTTCGAGAGACCATACTGACGTTTCGAGAAATTGTGAACTTGTGATCGGAGAGAGCAGTACCGAGCACTACGGAGACAAACAATAATTGTACCGAGTTAAGTTTACCGGAGTAAGATAACTAAGCGTGAAGCGATAAATCCATGATTACATGTAGGAGTGGACGCGAGGGCAATTAAGCACCTAACGCAGAGGAGACAGGTTCTCTACTCTGAATCTCTGATGCAGGCTGGAGCAGGGTTCACAAAACCGACGAAAACCGCTCGAAAATCGCGGTTTTCGACCGTATCGAGCCGGTTCGAAATCCTAAACCGGTCGGTAAACCGATTCAATTAAAAAAATAATTCAAAAAAATCAAAAAATTTGAAAAAATTTATGCGATGTAAACCGATCGAAAACCGGTGAAAACCGAGCGATTTTCAAAACCGATTTAAAATCGCTCCAAAACCGACGCTTAAAAACGTTCAACTCGCCGATCGGTTTTTCGAGAAAATCGACCGGTTTTTCGAGAAAACCGATGGGTTTTCGAGAAAATCGAATGGTTTTCGTTTTTTTAAATTTTGTTTTGAATGTTTTTTGTTCAAATGCTCGGTTTTGAAACTCTTCGGTTTCTAACGATTTTCGAGCGATTTTTGGCTCGATATTTTCGAATTTCCAATTTCGGTTTTCCATCGGTTTTTTCGGTTTCGGTTTTGTTAACCCTGGGCTGGAGACGGATCTGCTACCAGGTTGCAGCGCAACTTCGTTTTTTTAAACAAGCACGAATCCCGAGGAGCGCGAGTTGGCGCGCAGCCGATGGTTTCTCTGATCCGTCGAGATAGGTGGCGTTCCTCCAGCGACGTGGAGGCCTGCAAAGGTGGTGTGACCGGTTATGGCTTGAGATGTTAAGACTGTTCCAATGTTTTCTATGCACATCTTGCCTCGTGTTCTAATCTCCAGGAGCATTTCACACCTTTGGTTTTGGTTTTGGTTTTGGTTTTGCTCATACACGGTTTGAAATGCGAGAATTTGACATGAAACTGAGCAAATCTTAAGCCTACATTCGGCATATGAATTTTTCTAAATTCCTGCTAAAACTGAACGGTTTCTTGTAAAATTTCCAAGTTTCAAACAGCGCAAATCCTTCTATTCGAAAAAGAATGCTCCTTGTATTACATTTCAACGAAACAGAACTATTACGTGAATTGAAGGGAGTTTTCTATTTTCTTTATAAAAAAAGTACACATTTGCCCTCTCAACTCTTATCACGATTTAATTTTGGTCCTTCAAGTGTAATACCATTTATAAATAGTCCCCCATTTTGTAATACCCGTGCATATAACACCCTCCGTGTGCATCGCGCCACCAATCCTCACCATCCTTGGCCATATCGGCATCGTCTGGCACCTCACAAGCTTCGTCTCCATGCTTGAGGACTACAAGGGCTTCAATGCAATCCGCAAGAGCAAGGCGCTCATCTAGGGCAAGCTCTGGATCGCCGCTGCGATATTTTTCATGCTCAAACCCATCTCCATCATCGTCGATCGGCACCAATCTCAAATGTCTTTGGCGACAAAACCACCACCATCCAGTTCCATTCCTTTTCATGTTTCCATTTTTATGGTCAGCCCGTCTCCTCAACCTCCGGTCACTACCGGCGTCGCCAACAGAAGACCGCACAAGGAGAGACGTAGGAGGCACTAACACTTAGGGCCCACCTCGTTTAGCCAACTAGGATCCAACATGGCATGTCACTTGAATCAACCCCGATGAAAACATCCTTTTGCTAGTGGGAGGGGTGGGTTTTAAATGGTTTTGAGAGTTAAATGGCGTGTTTTACCTAGTATTGTATTTAATGGGGCGAAAATTAAACCGCAGGAAGAATTGAGGGACCAAAGATGGATTTTTTTTTGGGGGTGCATGTGTTGTGGGGCGTGAGCTGATCCTAAGTCCCAACTAATGCGCATGTAGGTTCTGTTAAGACTAGCTTAAGTGAGTGCATGGGCCACTGTATATTTTACTAGAGAACAGGGACTGGACCTACATCTCGTCCCTTTATAATGGAGTGGTCTAACAGCAATACACAAAAATCATCATGTAAACCACACCGAACCATGCTAGCTAGGTAAATAGGCATGCATAAAGCATAATGACCTAGTTTACATCTTACATGCTACTGCTAAGCTAGTGCTGATGGTGGAAAAGTAGGGAATTCCAGCCAGGCAGTAGGACATTAGACAATGCCTGAGCTAGGAGGGAATAGAAATTTTTACTACTCCTACCACACACCACTTTGCCTTTTTTTCCCCAAAGATCCAAGTTAATTGTACTGCATGCTACAGGATGGAGATAGATTACTGATCAGAAACCAGCACTTATGCACCAGATGGCATGAGCTCAGTATCACCATTCAGGCATTCACCAGATGACAAGACTTTGAGTACTGCATGCCCACGTTATATCTTGTCTCCCTGCTGCTTTGGATTCCATGCATGCATAGGTACATAATAGGTCACACGTGTAACATCGCTAAATAAATCTGCCATGACTTGCATTTGTATATGCAACTAGCTAAGAATCTCTACATCCAGGGATGGAGCCAGGCAGCAACTTGCAACTTAAAAGAGTTTGATCTAAATATCTAATCTCACTCCTTCGCACCCAAAAAAAAGAAGATAATCTGGTTACAACCTTTGCAAAGCAACATCTTGGAAAGAGGTACGGTTGCCTATTGTGATTGGAAAAAAAATCATTGTTTGGTTCTTCCCCCGGTAAGGTTAGTTAAGCAGTTACCAAGTTTGTCCTCTCTGTTACTAGTTTATGCAGAGTGACAGGAATTAATTAGAGGTCTAGGATCTTTAACCACATGTTTGAGTACAGTAGGTTTAGGTTTTTAACATTTGTAGCTTTGTCACAGGCGAGTTCGTAGCTATGTTTTTTCTCAAGGGATGATATGCATAGATAAATTAGACCTGCAGTGTTTGTCTAGGGAATCCTATCCTGCGTCTCTACAATAGTGTTAAGAAATTTGCTAACGCACAGGGAACAGTTTGCCATCTAGGTTTTCTTTGGCTCTTGTTTTTGTTCTCTTCCATTTTGTACCGACCTGGTATATTCAGGTCCTGTTTGTTTCGGCTTTTTCATCGGCTTAAAAGCCAAAAAGCTTAAGCCGAAACAAACGACTGGCTTTTAAGCCGAGCTTTAAAAAAGCCAAAATCCCTTGTATAACTATAAGCCAAAAGCTAGACAAGAGGAGTTTTTTGGGGCTTTTTTGAATGAAATAACACTTTGCCACTAAAAGTCTCCAAAATTACCCACCAAATGCCATCATATATAAATTGAGAATTCATCCAACATCTCATTTAGGGTATTTTAGACTTTTCATCTATAAACTGTACCATCTAACCCATTAATAAGCCAAGATATCAAACAACATATCTTGGCTTAAAAGCAGACGGCTTAAAAGTTCATTAAGCCAAAAAGCTAGCTTTAAGCCAAAAGCCAAAAAGCCTAAGCTGAAACAAACAGGCCTCAATCATCTATGTCGTTCTTGTAATGTCAAGGTTACGTGTTATGCGAGGCGTAGAAGTGGCTCAATCATCATCTCTACTATTATAAAGCAACAGTTGGTGGCAGTGGTGAGTTCTACCCACGTCATTAATTGCCCTGCTTAATTGCCCTACGCAAAAAACGAAGCGTTGCTTTAATTAGCCAGCTTTCGCAAGAAACGAAGCGTTAAAGATAGATGTTTGATCTTGTGAAATAATTTTTTTATTTTTTAATCTTTATTTTTCATTATCAATTTTGTTTTTCGTAGCAATGCACGGGCATGTAACTAGTTTATTAATAATGGTTACTTGATGGAGAATTTTCTTGATTCTGAAATTTGGAAATGGACATATCGTCCTAACTGCCAAAAACTAAGGATGAACTCTCCCAAATACACAAGCAAGGAGATGAAATGCTTCCGTATTTGCATCCAAAAATAAATACATGAGCTACGGATTTTGCTGCATCAACTGAATGGAAAATGACTGCTTACTTGACAGGAATAATTGGGTGGCCACATAAGTACACCATGCCTGGACCATGCATTGTTGTGAATGTTTTCCTCCCCTGCGTAACAGACTTGGATTCAGTTGAGACCTTGGATGTGTTACAAATCTTGAGTCCATCAAGGAATACAACAGGTCTAGACTTGTATATATAGCTACTAGATGGGCCTATATGGGCCTTAACACCCCCCTGCAAACTCAAGACGGCTTCAAAAGCATTGAGTTTGAGCAAATGAAGTATACAACAGGTCTAGACTTGTATATATAGCTACTAGATGGGCCTATATGGGCCTTAACACCCCCCTGCAAACTCAAGACGGCTTCAAAAGCATTGAGTTTGAGCAAATGAAGTCGATGTTGCTCTCGAGTCTGTGCTTTGATGAAGAAATCTGCAACTTGCAATTCAGATGGCACATATTGGAGAGCAATTGTCTTCTGATGACAGTGAGATCGAGTAAAAGAGGCATCGACACTAATATGCTTAGTAAGTTTATGCTTCACAGAATTATTGGCAATCTGTATTGCCCCAGTATTGTCACAAAGAAGAGGTGTGGAAGCATCACCGGAAACTCCAAAATCTGCTAGCAACCATCGAAGCCATATAATCTTTGAAGTTGTAGTTGCAAGTGCTCGAAGTTCTGCTTCTGTACTAGACCGAGAGACGGCGGCTTGCTTCTTGGACTTCCATGTAAGAGGGGAAGAGCCAAGAAGAATACAATAACCCGTAACAGAGCGTCGATCAGTCGGATCACTTGCCCAAGTAGAGTCCGAGTAAGCATGAAGATGTAGTGGGCTATCACGAGCATAGAACAAACATTGGGATGAAGTGCCCCTTAAGTATCGCAACACACGAAGCAAATGCCCATAGTGAACCGAGGTAGGAGCACTCACAAACTAACTTAGTATGTGAACTGCATGGGCAATATCAGGTCTAGTAACAGTGAGATAGACTAGACGACCCACAATGTGCCGATATCGAGTGGGATCCAAAAGAGGTGTACCATCGGTAGGACGAAGCTGGACATGAAGATTCATAGGGGTTGCAGACGTTCGATTATCCGTAATGCCAAAAGAAGCAATAAGAGTTTGTGTATATTAAGACTGAGAAATATAATAGCCTTTTGAAGAATGTTGGACCTCAATTCCCAGGAAATAGCTGAGGGGTCCCAAATCAGACATCTGAAACTGCTCACTAAGTTGCTTCTTCACATCAAAAACATGTTCTACATCATCCCCCGTAATTAACATATCATCAACATACAGAAGAAGCAAAGTACGACCACGTGAAGATATATGAATAAATAAGGCGGGATCATGGTCACTTGGTGAAAAACCAAGATTATGTGACATCAAACAAAACGCTGAAACCAAGCACGGGGAGCCTGTTTAAGACCATATAAAGCACGACGAAGACGACAAACATGTCCCAATGGGGCTTCAACACCTGGTGGCGGCTGCATATAAACTTCCTCTTGCAAATCACCATGGAGAAAGGCATTCTTGACATACATTTGAGAGATAGTCCAAGAATGAATAGCAGCCACTGAAATAAGTGTTCGGACAGTAGTCATGTGAGCAACAGGCGCAAAGGTCTCTTCATAGTCTTGACCTTTGGTTTGCTGGAAACCTCTAGCAACCAGGCGAGCTTTATACCTCTCAATAGTCCCGTCTGACTTGGTCTTAATCTTGAATACCCACTTGCATGTGATAGGTACCGCATGAGGCGGTAATAAAACAAATTCCCAAGTTCCTGTCCGTTCCAAAGCAGCAAGTTCTTCAGACATAGCGGACTGCCATTCCGGAATATGAGAGGCTTCCTGATAAGTGGAGGGTTCAGCCATGATAGCACCCACACTTGAATAGCCCAATCTGGCAGGAGGCTGAATTGTAGTACGATCCCGCAAATAATACCGTGAACCAGGTGGTGGAACATCATTAACTATTGGTAACTCATCAGAAATATTAGAATCATCAATAAGGGGTGCATTAGGACTGGCCGAAGAAGTAGGACCAGGAGAAGATGATTCTATGAGAGGAGGTCGTCGAGAATAGACATGTTTGATTGGTGGTTTGGGCGGTATAGGAGGATGGGATGGAGATATATTAGGAATATGTGGTGTAGGGACATCATCATTAGGAAAAATAGGAGGTAGAAACAAGAAACTGGTGGACTCTGTGGTGGTGGGTGAAGAATGAGTGGAGGAGTTGAAAAAGAAAGGGCAATCTTCATCAAAGTTTACATCGCGAGAGATACGAATGCGACGAGCAGAAGGATCATAACAGCGATAGCCCTTATGTTCAGGACTATACCCCAAGAAGACACACTCAACGGACTGAGCCGTCAATTTAGTCCGCTCACGAGGTGCAAGAAGAACATAGCACTTGCATCCAAAAACCCGAAGATGGTCATAGTTTGGTGATGTGCCAAAAAGAACTTCACCAGGAGACTTGCCATTTAATTTGGATGAAGGCTGCCGAAGTGCCGATTAATAAGATAAACAGCAGTGGAAACAGCCTCACCCCAAAAATGAGAGGGAACAAAAGAGGCGATCAAAAGGGTGCGGGCAGTCTCAATAATATGGCGATGCTTACGTTCTGCAACGCTATTCTGAGCATAGGCGCCCGGACATGAGAGTTGGGCAAGAGTGCCTTTAGCAAGCAAAAACTGGCAGAATTTCTCAGATAAATACTCACCACCAGAGTCAGAACGAAAAACTCTAATAGGAGTAGAAAACTGAGTGTGAATCATGCGAGTAAAAGTTTGGTAAATAGAACACAATTGGGAACGATGTTTCATGAAATAAATCCAAGTGTAACGCGAATGATCATCTATAAAAATGACATAGAATTTATGACCACCTTTTGTAGCAAAAGGTGCCGGACCCCATACATCTGAATGAACAAGATCAAAAGGTCTAGATGAATGAGAGCTACTAGACAAATAAGGTAGTTGTATTTGTTTTCCAAGTTTACAGCCCTTGCAACTGAAACTAGACTTTATTGGTGTATGACCTAAAGAACCTTTATTTATTAATGTGGACAACCGAATGCCACATAAATGACCAAGACGATGATGCCACTTGGCGAATGATATAGTGGATGACGATGAAGCAGATGACACATGCGTAGTGGAGGTAGCAGTGGAGGTAGTGGAAGAAGGAAGGCGTAAAGTGTCCAAGATGTAGAGGCTAGAAGTGCTCTTACGGCGATGGCTAGTCCCAATCACAGTGCCGTTTCGACGATCCTGAATAAAGCAAGATGAGTCATCAAAACCAACAAAACAGTTTTGATCAGTAATTTGGCCTACTGACAACAGATTCATGGACAATTGAGGTACAAGTGAAACATCAGGTATAGAGAAATGAGAATTTAAAAGGGAACCGTGATGAGTTATGTAACATGATGTACCATCAGCCGTCTGAACAGAAGCACCCTGAGGGACCGGTTCAGAAGCAACCAACTGTGACTTATCAGATGTAACATGGAAAGAGGCCCCTGAATCAAGCACCCAAGAGGACTGAGGAACACTGATAGGAGAGACAGCAGCAACAGACACATATCCTGTAGGAGCAGGAGTTGTGCCTCAGCCACGAGAGGCACGACGAGCACGATATTCAACCAATTTCTCTGGATATCGAGCAAAGCAATTTTCAGTGCGATGATTTGACTTGCCACAATGATCACAAGATTTGGAGGTCCGCTGAGAAGCTGCCAGAACACTGTGAATAGGTATCACTGAGCCAGTAGACATAGACTTGAGGCGGGTTTCTTCAGCAATCAAATCTGAGAGAGCACGAGACATAGTCAAATCAGTATAACTGTGAAGTAACCTAGTGCGAATAGCCTCATAATCTGTCCTGACTCCCATAACAAAGCGGTATGTAAAAAACTTCTTAATGAAGTTATGTGCTAGACACCTATCTGTTGTGCACTGAGGTACCATGGAAATCAACGGTCCCATTAGACTCTCAAAGGCAGAATTATATTCATCAATGGACATATCATTCTGCTCAATTGAATGGAGTTTTGCATAAGAGTGTGAAGAAGAGCACCACTGTCTTGAACATAGTGCTGCTTCAAATAAGACCACATAGCCTTGGCTCTCTTAAAAGGAGAAAGGCTCATAATCATGGATTGTTTGACACTGTTAATAATAGCAGCCATCACCTTTCCAAACCATGTTATCGCAATGTCATTGTCATGGCCCTAGTTTTCCATGTGAGTGCCATGGGGGCAAAAAGGTAATTTTTCCACCTAGATAATTTTTCCCCACCCCTTTCCTTTCTCTCTCTCCCTTCCCACTCATCTCTCCCTCCCTCTGTTCGGTTCCTCCTCACTCGACGCCGCCTCTCCTTCCTCGGGCCTACTCCGCCTCCACTCACGCACGCCACTCTACTCCGTGGCCGACTTCCTCTCTCTCTCTCTACAGCTTCTCCCCTTGCTCGGCCGGGCATACCCTGGGCCGCTGCCTCTCCATCACGGCTGACCAGACGCTGGCGCCACCCCTGGCCCACTGCGGGCCGACGCTGTTTACTCCGGCGCTTAGTTGCCGCCCCCTCAAGGCTTCTACCTGGGCCGGGCGCTTCTTCCTCGCCTCCCAGCTGCCAGGCCAGGGCCTGGTCTCAGCTCGGGCGCCACCTCCTCCCACTCGCCGCTTCATCGTCTCACACTGACCGGCCGCTTCTACCTCTCCGCTGCCTGGCGCCATTGCCTCCATGCCCTCTGAATCGGCCAAGGGCTTTCTTCCTTGCTCGCCCAATGATGCCGCCGCCTCTCCACCGCCGCTTCCATCGACTGGCCGCTTCGTCCCAGCCTTCGGCCAGCGCCACCTTGGCGCTTCCTGCTGCCGGCGCCGCCGAGGCATCCTCGGCTTCCTCCGGCCAAGCAAGCGGGGTCGCCACCTCCCGGCCGCCCTCCACCACGCCGGCGATTCTCACCTGGTTGCCTCCTCGCCGCGTCTTGTGCCGCGGTCTCTCCTTCCTCGCTGTCGCTGCCGCTTCGGCCAGCTCATCGCCTCAGATCGCCCGGTGAACCCCCTTCTCTCTTGCACTCCCTCCTCCCTCTACCTCCATGGCCGAATCCCGTGGCTAGGGTTGAGCCGCATTTGGGGATTTAGCCCAAATTGATGTTTGTATGTTCTTGGGTTGTCTTTGGATGTTGGTGCTAGAGGATGGTATTAGGTGGAGTTGCACCTTGCATGGTTGTTGTGGATGGGCATAGTAGCTGTTGAATGGTTTGCTCCTAGACTTCGAAGAATAACCTGTAAGTGTTGAGTTGAGCATGATGACAGTGGTACTATCAGATTCAATGCATGTAGATGGTTTGTGGTTGATGATTCGTAATGCTTGTGCACTAGTATGCTTCTAGTTATAGTTGGTAAGCTCTTTGCATAGAAATTGTGGAAGCTTAATGCTATAATCTTAAGGCAAGCTGCTGTCCTTTGGTTATGTTGCGAGGGTTTTATTAAACTGTCGTGCAAGCTAGGTGGTGTAGGTGTTCTCAATTTTAGTGCATTAGGAGTTTATGCGGATAACCGAGTACATAATACAACCCTTGCATTTTCAGATTGGAGAGCAAGCTCCTATTCTTTTGTTTAACCCTTACTACTATACTCTTTCTAGTTCGCTTTTCGTGATGGAGTCTGTAACAGTTAGCTGGGATGGTTAGAACATTTGTTGACTTGTGTGGAGAATAGGCAGGGTTGTAGGAAGGGTGTGGTTGTGCGGGTGGCTTTGCTTCGGTTTGGCTTTGCTCCCTGTTTGGCGTCGCTCCGAGTATAGCTTGGTTTGGGTCTGGAGGACAACTGTGCTGTCTTGTAGATCATTATGCTTCGGACGAAATCCGTGAGGGTTATGCTAGGCTCGTGTCCTGGTTTTCTTTCATATGGCCGAAGCCCCTAATCCATGATAAATGAATTCATTAGGGTCTTTATGCTCTGGTTTGTGGTGTACCTTAATAGCTTCTTTGGGGGTTGATGTCCAAGAAATCACTAGCTAGGCAGGTTTGGGTCGAAGTAGTGTTGAGCCAGTTATATTGTTGTTTGACTGTTGTTTTGGGATTTCGCATTGTATTCCATTCTGACTTGTTGAATGCTTGTATTTTGCTTTAATTGTCGTTCCCCCTCATTACGCATTTCATGCATCTCATTCCATATGCATTGTTACCGTGTAGAGAACGATCACGCGGAGGGTGACGTGGCCGCGATCGAGGGTGATCACGGTGAGCCGGTTGTTACTGAGACTCCAGCAGAAGCATCAGGCAAGCACCTAAGCATCTTGAACCCGTATTAATTGTAATTTTGTGAATAACCTGCTTAATTGGTGACATAAGTCTGCATTAGGAATTGAATGGGGTTAGGGTTAGACCCTATTTGCTGCACATTCATCCCTTGGATTTGTGAATATTTCCGTTGGAGATAATATGGGTAATATAATGAGTCCACGCTTAGCATGCTTAGATGTCGGGTTTGGGCCAAGTGACGGAGGGTTCTGTCACTTGTGGTTGTGTCATTTCACACGTACTATATTATGTTGGACTTGGAATTTGGAAAGGGTTGGAAAGAAAAAGATGAATTGGAGACCGGGCGGGAAGGTTGGGACATTGGGTAAGGAGACCTGATGTGGTAGTTCCCGTCTGAGTCGATTAAGGACCGATTCGATGGTTGCCCTTTGATTGAGCACACCCCGGTTGGTCGCATGCCCGATTATGGTACGGTAAGTCGCTTCTTTCTCTCATACGGAATCGATGGACCGTAACTTCCTGTGGTTGGACGTGGTTGAGGGCGAGGCTTAGGCCGACTCTCGAGCGCCAAGCCGGGCTTGGGGCTGCTCGAGGGGGTGCTAGGTTTTCGGGCCACAGGAGGACGCTCAAAATGATTGGGTATGATTGGGAGGGTTGACACTAGGCCCTTGTGGTAAGTGTCGTCGCGATCAATGCTTCCCTGCAGGTTAATTAAGCGATCTGAATTGCCGCGCTCGGATATGAGCAAGCTCTTTCATCGCCTGATACGTAGTAAACAACTTGAACTTGTGGTTCGCCGTTGGGCTTGAGCTTTAATTTGGTTATGTATTGCTCTACTTTAATTGTTATTACTTTCAACTTCACATTAGAAGTAAGTGCGGTCTATAACTGCTTTAAACTTGTAATTGGTTCCATTGTTGCACTTATATTACAAATGTTAAAGCTTTTCTGCACTTTTACCTTAAGCTTACTCCTTGCTACAACTAAATGCATAATCCTTTGGAGTCAGTCCTATATGGACCCGCGGGTAAGTCTTGCGAGTACCTTCCGTACTCATGCTTCTGCTTTGTGGTTTTTCAGGTGAGGACCAGGTTGAGTGCGAGTTCTGCCCGTACTGCCTCTCGGTGACTGGGCGGGGCACCGAGTAGCGGTTTGGCGGTGCCGTCTACGCCTGGGAGTGTTCAGGGGCAGAACACTTCCGGGGATTTGCTTTACTTTTGTTAAATGCGTTGGTTGGTTCTTTTGTTGTATAGATAGGCGTTTCGATGGGCTTTTGGATTTGGTAATGGACGCTTACGCGTATGTCGGGTTCCGTTGAGTCTTCTTGAGCCGTTGATACTGCTGTGGTGCTATGGATGTCGTTTTTACTTTCCATATATATATATATCAACTGTGTTTTCTTGTCTCACGAGTGGATGTCTCAGAGAATCTAGAAAGGTCATGCCGAAATTTTCTCGATTTTCTGAGTCTTGGTCCTTTTTCCGTTCTTGCCTAGTTTAGAGTCTTGGCGTTGTTTTGATCTTCGGTTTGGTGGTTGTCGAGTTTGTCTTTGTGCCGCTTGTGTTCCGCCGCGTGTTGGTTCGAAAGTTTCGGTTCGTTGCCCCTTTATGCAAATTAAATTGATATCGGATTGTTTTCCGGTGTCACGGTGATCTGGCGTGTTTCGGGTCGCATACCGGGGGAATACCGGGGTTGTTGTCGAGTCGTTTGGACAATAGTAATGTTGTCTCCATTGGGCGTGGGTATTAGCATCAGGATAACCACCCGTGATTGGTTGCTAGGATCCAAATCCGATGGGAGCAACTGTTCATCCAACAACTCGAGGACGATCTGGGCGGCTCCTCACAAGTTGGTATCAGAGCAAGGTGCATAAAGACGAACTTAAACTTGACGACCACTTAGGTGATTGATTAGGACTTGCATGATGCATTAGGTAGAGCTTAGTACTGATTACCCGCCCTAGGTATATATTTAGGAGAGTTACGTAAACTGGTGAGCGTGGGAGAAACGATTACGTTGGAAACGTGCATTTCATGCCATGCATATGAGATTCATGTCATATCATGCATGCATATATCTTGCCATGTCATTTTGCATCCTGATCCATGTTTTCGTGTAAGCTAGATTTGTAAATTTCATTTGTTTTGTGCTACTGTCTAGATTGGGTTTTAATTTAGATTTGTAGCTAAACCTAAGAACCTATCCATTCGTAGTTCTTGTATGTATAAACTCCATTCCAACTATGTGCTCCTTTTTGAATCTCGGGGCGAGATTCCCTTAAGGGGGGGAGGATTTGTCATGGCCCTAGTTTTCCATGTGAGTGCCATGGGGGCAAATAGGTAATTTTTCCACCTAGATAATTTTTCCCCACCCCTTTCCTTTCTCTCTCTCCCTTCCCACTCATCTCTCCCTCCCTCTGTTCGGTTCCTCCCGGCCAGCGACGCCCTCCTCTCGGCTCGGCTCCGCCTCCACGGCCACCTACTCCGGCCGGCGACCCCCTCTCTCTCTCTGCACAACCTCCCTTGCTCGGCGGCCTGCGCATGTGCCATTGTCTCCTCCACGACCCCCCGTCTGGCGCCACCTGGCTCCACCTGCGGCCGACGCTGCCCCCGGCGCCTAGCCGCCCCTCGCGCTTCCCACTGGCCATGCGCCTCGGCTGACGGCTCCTTCCGCCTCCCGCGCGGCCGTGCGCCCGTCGGCGCCGGCGCCACCTCCTCCCACGGCGCCGCCTGTCCCGGCCAGCGCCCCACCTCAGGCCCCGGCGCCGCCGTCTCCATGCCCCAGGCCGCGCCCTCTTTCCCCTTGCTCGCTCGCGATGCCGCCTCCCTCTCCACCGGCCGCCTCCATCGACCGCCCCGTCAGCTCTCGGCAGCGCCACCGGGCGCTTCCTACTGGCGCCGCCGGCATCCTCCTGCTTCCTCCGGCCAAGCAAGCCGGGTCGCCACCTCCCGGCCGTCCTCCACCACGCCGGCGATTCCCCCCTATTTCGCCTCCTCGCGCGTCTTGTGGCCGGCTCTCCTTCCTCGCTGGTCGCTGCCGCCCGGGCCAGCCTCCCACGCCCAAAGATCGCTCATGAACCCCTTCTCTCTTGCACTCCCTCCCTCCTCTACCTCCATGGCCGAATCCCGTGGCTAGGGTTGAGCTGCATTTGGGGATTTAGCCCAAATTGATGTTTGTATGTTCTTGGGTTGTGCTGGATGTTGGTGCTAGAGGATGGTATTAGGTGGAGTTGCACTGCATGGTTGTTGTGGATGGGCATAGTAGCCATTGAATGGTTTGCTCCTAGACTTCAAGAATAACTTTGTAAGTGTTGAGTTGAGCATGATGACAAAGTGGTACTATCGATTCAATGCATGTAGATGGTTTGTGGTTGATGATTCGTAATGCTTGTGCACTAGTATGCTTCTAGTTATAGTTGGTAAGCTCTTTGCATAGAAATTGTGGAAGCTTAATGCTATAATCTTAAGGCAAGCTGCTGTCCTTTGGTTATGTTGCGAGGGTTTTATTAAACTGTCGTGCAAGCTAGGTGGTGTAGGTGTTCTCAATTTTAGTGCATTAGGAGTTTATGCGGATAACCGAGTACATAATACAACCCTTGCATTTTCAGATTGGAGAGCAAGCTCCTATTCTTTTGTTTAACCCTTACTACTATACTCTTTCTAGTTCGCTTTTCGTGATGGAGTCTCAGAATGTAGCTTAGTCGGGATGGTTAGAACATTTGTTGACTTGTGTGGAGAATAGGCAGGGTTGTAGGAAGGGTGTGGTTGTGCGAGTGGCTTTGCTTCGGTTTGGCTTTGCTCCCTGTTTGGCGTCGCTCCGAGTATAGCTTGGTTTGGGTCTGGAGGACAACTGTGCTGTCTTGTAGATCATTATGCTTCGGACGAAATCCGTGAGGGTTATGCTAGGCTCGTGTCCTGGTTTTCTTTCATATGGCCGAAGCCCCTAATCCATGATAAATGAATTCATTAGGGTCTTTATGCTCTGGTTTGTGGTGTACCTTAATAGCTTCTTTGGGGGTTGATGTCCAAGAAATCACTAGCTAGGCAGGTTTGGGTCGAAGTAGTGTTGAGCCAGTTATATTGTTGTTTGACTGTTGTTTTGGGATTTCGCATTGTATTCCATTCTGACTTGTTGAATGCTTGTATTTTGCTTTAATTGTCGTTCCCCCTCATTACGCATTTCATGCATCTCATTCCATATGCATTGTTACCGTGTAGAGAACGATCACGCGGAGGGTGACGTGGCCGCGATCGAGGGTGATCACGGTGAGCCGGTTATTCTTGAGACTCAGCAGGCATCGTGCAAGCACCTAAGCATCTTGAACCCGTATTAATTGTAATTTTGTGAATAACCTGCTTAATTGGTGACATAAGTCTGCATTAGGAATTGAATGGGGTTAGGGTTAGACCCTATTTGCTGCACATTCATCCCTTGGATTTGTGAATATTTCCGTTGGAGATAATATGGGTAATATAATGAGTCCACGCTTAGCATGCTTAGATGTCGGGTTTGGGCCAAGTGACGGAGGGTTCTGTCACTTGTGGTTGTGTCATTTCACACGTACTATATTATGTTGGACTTGGAATTTGGAAAGGGTTGGAAAGAAAAAGATGAATTGGAGACCGGGCGGGAAGGTTGGGACATTGGGTAAGGAGACCTGATGTGGTAGTTCCCGTCTGAGTCGATTAAGGACCGATTCGATGGTTGCCCTTTGATTGAGCACACCCCGGTTGGTCGCATGCCCGATTATGGTACTGCAGTCGCTCTTTCTCTCATACGGAATCGATGGACCGTAACTTCCTCGTGGTTGGACGTGGTTGAGGGCGAGGCTTAGGCCGACTCTCGAGCGCCAAGCCGGGCTTGGGGCTGCTCGAGGGGGTGCTAGGTTTTCGGGCCACAGGAGGACGCTTCAGCGATTGGGTATGATTGGGAGGGGGTTGACACTAGGCCCTTGTGGTAAGTGTCGTGCGATCAATGCTTCCCTGCAGGGTTAATTAAGCGATTCGAATTGCCGCGCTCTCGGATATGAGCAAGCTCTTTCATCGCACAGTCACGTAGTAAACAACTTGAACTTGTGGTTCGCCGTTGGGCTTGAGCTTTAATTTGGTTATGTATTGCTCTACTTTAATTGTTATTACTTTCAACTTCACATTAGAAGTAAGTGCGGTCTATAACTGCTTTAAACTTGTAATTGGTTCCATTGTTGCACTTATATTACAAATGTTAAAGCTTTTCTGCACTTTTACCTTAAGCTTACTCCTTGCTACAACTAAATGCATAATCCTTTGGAGTCAGTCCTATATGGACCCGCGGGTAAGTCTTGCGAGTACCTTCCGTACTCATGCTTCTGCTTTGTGGTTTTTCAGGTGAGGACCAGGTTGAGTGCGAGTTCTGCCCGTACTGCCTCTCGGTGATCAAGGGCACCGAGTAGCGGTTTGGCGGTGCCGTCTACGCCCGGGAGTGTTCAGGGGCAGAACACTTCCGGGGATTTGCTTTACTTTTGTTAAATGCGTTGGTTGGTTCTTTTGTTGTATAGATAGGCGTTTCGATGGGCTTTTGGATTTGGTAATGGACGCTTACGCGTATGTCGGGTTCCGTTGAGTCTTCTTGAGCCGTTGATACTGCTGTGGTGCTATGGATGTCGTTTTTACTTTCCATATATATATATATCAACTGTGTTTTCTTGTCTGCTGAGTGGATGTCCGTAGAATCTAGAAAGGTCATGCCGAAATTTTCTGATTTTCGGAGTCTTGGTCCTTTTTCCGTTCTTGCCTAGTTTAGAGTCTTGGCGTTGTTTTGATCTTCGGTTTGGTGGTTGTCGAGTTTGTCTTTGTGCCGTTTGTGTTCCGCTCGCGTGTTGGTTCGAAAGTTTCGGGTTCGTTGCCCCCTTTATGCAAATTAAATTGATATCGGATTGTTTTCCGGTATGCGGTGATCCTGGGCGTGTTTCGGGTCGCATACCGGGGGAATACCGGGGTTGTTGTCGAGTCGTTTGGACGTTCGTAAGGTTGTCTCCATTGGGCTTGGGTATTAGCATCAGGATCACCTCCGGTGATTGGTTGCTAGGATCCAAATCCGATGGGAGCAACTGTTCATCCAACAACTCGAGGACGATCTGGGCGGCTCCTCACAGTCATCCAGCCACTTCATGTAGAATCGAGAATTAATAGGTTTAATAAAAATGCTTATGAAGAGATTGATAATTATAAACTTTAGATTTCCTTGCGTATTTGTTTTGAATATGTGACCTTTTGCATTGTTACTCTCGGTTGTAAAGTTCTCTGTGCTGTTTTGCGGATTGCCCTTGCGAATACTAAACCATAGGGTTGAAAGTTCACAATGGGACAATCTTGGAAAAATTATGTTAACGATTAAAACTTAGAGAGTAGAATACCCAATTTTATAGTTCAGAGAATTAAATGGCTCCATCGTCAAAGTTGGGGATAAACTAGACTTCTTCCTAAGAGTAACAATACCAAGAATACAAGTATCCTGTTAGGCCCAATCCACATACTGCCCCCGTAGGCTTAACCTAACCACACCCTGCACTTCCTGTGCTCTTTCCAAACCATGCCATGCCGGGCCGGGATGTACAAGTATTGCACGTTCTCTCCTCACTAATTGTGTAGTTAGGTACTACACTGCACGTTCTCTTCTCACTAACGTATAACTTAATTCATCTCCTCTTCTACGTTATACCATCCTCACAAAGAACAGCCATAAATACCGTGGTTAATTCAATCGGAGTTACTGAAAACGAATTTACCGCAGCATCGCCTATAAAAGCCATCGATGTCTGATTCAAACACCACGCAAGCTAGCCTCTGTAGTTTTTCAAAGCTCTCGATCGACTGTAGCCAAAACCGAAATGGCCAAGCCCCTCGCGATCGCGATCCTGTGTCTGGTTGCTGCCGCGGCCATGTCCGTGCACGGCGGCCGCGATCTCCAGGGAGGCGACGTCTGGCGACTTCGACATGCCCACGGTTAAAGACGCGGTGGCGGCGCGCTGTGGAGCCTACTGCGACAAGAAGATACCCATCTTCGGACCGTAGATCGTCGATGCTAGCTCCTACATGTATGTCACACACATATAAATAAGTAGTGTTGATCGTAACTTGTCATGCATGCATATATGGGAGTGTGCCATCTATGTAAACGACGGCCTTCAGTCTATATAATACATATTGGAGTTTACTCCGCACAGCAGAGTGATCATCACGAGCTCCCGTCCGCGTGCATGTTAGCCCTCTCCCGCATCCCAAACAGCAACTTTTGGAGAACGTGCTGGCTCACAAACAGCAGGAAGCAATTTTCCTTTGTACGGCTTCAACTGATACATTCTTAAACTATTGTCACTTAAATAGCTAATGGAAAACAAGACTATTAAAGACTAGTAACTGATCAACTAGTAACCGGCCAGCCACTAAGCCATGACGTGAGAAGAAACTGACCATAAAGGGCCATGACGTGCAGAAAGTAAAAAAACAAAACTGAACATGCAATTAACTCAGAGTGTAACGCTTGGATTAATAACACCCGCGCCTATCGCCCCCACGATCCCCACGACCGCCCCCGTCTCTGCTCGCCCCTCGCAAATCACCATGGCAAACAGCGCCCCGCCGCCGTCGTGGTCGACGTGTCAGGTCCCCAAGAAGAATCCGACAGAAATTTCAGGAGATGCAACGAAGCAAAGTTCAGAGAACTTGAAGAACACGAAAGCAACTGGAACAAGAATGCTAACAAACTAACAAACTCTAATGGAAAGAGATATGCAGAATCGTATCGTCCTTTCTTTCCAGTCTGGGTTTTATACCCAAGGTTTTACAGAGTTTAATCTCAAGTCATTCCAAGACAGTAAAACGATAATGAGAGGCAACAGACTAATCGACAATAACAGATTAGCTACAGTAATTCAGTAAATCTATCCAATCTCTCCCGTCGTCGTTGGATGTCTCCCTCATCAACTCCTGGACTGGAAGGCTAGCAACCGTAGATTGTAGCTACTTTCTCTCTGTGGAATACGACTTCCTGACGCGTCTGGAAGCTAAAACCATCTGTAGGAATACTACTACTAATAATCTACTATTACGCAGGGAAGAAATGGCGCGATGTCAGCCATGGCACATCACGTTTTTTTTACAAAAAGACTTGCATTTTTGGTAATTGGTTACAAGTATCCATCTTCCGTGTAGGGCAGAATCTCTGCAAACAAATTTCACCCAGTGCACAAATGGTACTAGGAATAAACCAAACGCGGAAAACAAATATAAAAGAATATTCTCGAAGTATGTGTGTCAGCTATGTAAACGACGACCTTCAGACTACTATACCTGAATATGTAATGAAAAGCATCTGAATAGTCGTTCCATCCAGGGGCGGAGCCATGGGGGGGGGCGTAATGGGGCCTGGCCCCCCCCATCGGCCCATGCAAAAGCCAATGAGTATATGTGGCGTCAAGGCTAAACGCCCAAAGACCAAAGCCCAAACGAATGAAACACAAGTTACCGATCGATCGACCGACGTCTCGCCTTCTCCTGTTGGTTGTTTCCGTGCTGCGGCTATGCGTGCGACTCCGGCCGATCACGACGCGACTCCACGTGACGCCGCAATACTCTGCGCGAGATTCTACGAACTCCTACTAGCTACTGGTACGTATGTCGACGACTACATGCGATTACACGAAGTCACGAATACACGATGGTGCTATTAGTGACTTGGTGATAATGGCTGTTAGGCTTGTGTCAGTAGAATGTCAGTAGCATATGAGACTATTAGTATATGACTGCTCTACTCAGCATTCAAGTTAACAATGCTAATTTATTTTGTCCACAAGCTCTATTAATCCTTATCTCTTTTAGAAAGGGAACGGATTTTTCAACAACCCAAAGATGTGAATATGTCATAAAACTTCTGCATGCTCTATCCTTCCCTGCACAGCTATAGCCAACATTATGCCACTGCTGAAGTCTTCCTGTTGCTGTAATATAAACATACTGCTCTCCCAATATTTACTTGCTGCATTACCTTAGAACCGATCCTCCATTGTGATTTTATATTTATGTAAACTGTATGTATGCTGAATATATATCAGATTTTGAAGCAGTACCATGGTCCACGGTGTAATTGTGGAATTCTACAGCACCATCATACCTATAGAAATTAGAATGAGCTCAAATGCAGGTTGGCACCAGGATTTTTTGCCTGCATTTAGTAGCCTACCGTGCTTATATTTTTAGCTGCATACTTAACCATGTTGAAAGATATGATTATCGGTCATATACTCCACCTTTAGTCATGATGCTAACTACCACTCAGTAAAAGTGAATAAGATAAGAGTTCAGATCCAAGGACATTTACATCACGATTAGAAGCTGCTTCAGTGGTTTATTCCATCCATTTCACAGAGCAGTGGTGCGAGCCGGATTTAAAGATAACGGCTTGAAGGAAATAACGTAATGCTTCATGTAAGCAGGTAATTTCTCCATCTGGTAATATAATTTGCATGTCATTTCTAGTCATGTTTGATAGTGGAATTCTGATCTAGGCGTTGTAAACCCCATTTGTTTTCTGGTGTCTAGTTCTTTACTTTCTATCTCCTTTATGTATCTGAACTTGATGATTAGTTGCATGCGTTATGGTCTTGGATCGATGAAGGGTAGCTGGGGTAGGAGTTGGAGAAATAGCAATAGATAGATGGGAATTAGCAAATTAGGTAAAGGCAGAGGAGAGATGGACATAGACGTGAGGGCGAGAGGATATTTCTGGTTTACTCTTTGCTTAATTGATCTAAATGGGTTGCATTCCATTTATAGAGATAGGTCCTAATAACTTCAACTGAAAGATAAGTCTAATCTTATCGTAACTGATTGGCTTAAGGCACAAGCAATACAACTAAAAAGAGAAATACCAACTAATCATATCTAATGGATTCTTGATTGCCAGCTGCTACTATTGCCTTCTCTTCTGCGCCATACATGGTCTACGGCCATATAATAGTTTAGTTTATTTTTATAACTACGACAGCATCTTACCACTCTCGCTCAACCACATATTCATATGTTGGATTATGAACTCCATGTGTTTGGTTATGTACTATTTAAATTCTTTGTTGGACTACGTATATTTATTAGACTATACGGTATTATCTATTGTATTATATGATGTACTAGTGTGATGGCTGGATTATTTTCATCGCATGTTTTGATCCTAGGTATTTCGTGCACTACCCGATAAAGTATCTGTTGTCTGTATTATACCCGTCCGCACACTACCCGGAACCCGATTTCTACCCGTTCGTAAAAAATGCTACCCGTTACCTCTAATCTACCCGATTTTTACTACCCGTGCCCGTACCCAGAGAAAAAATAATAGGGTAGGGTATGGGATGACCTACTACCCAGGGGCGGACCCAAGACCCGGCCAGCCTGGGCCTGGGCCTGGGCCTGGGCTCAGCCCATGTAACAAGCATCCTAAATCTCATATTCACGCAGCCTGGCAAGTACAATTTTCAAATTAGAAACGAAAATGTAGAGCCTGAATCTACAAGCTTTACTAGCGTCTTGTAAAAAACATCCTAAATTGTATAAAAACATAGCAACTAAAATTTAAATAGTTTTGGACTTGTTGTCCTTCTTTAAGCGTGCCCGGGCTCTAAAAAATTCCTGGGTCCGCCATTGCTACTACCCGCTTGTACCCGACCAGTTTACACCACTATCGAGGACGTTCATCGGGGGAGAAGGGAAGAAGAGAGAGAGGAAGAAGAGATAGTAGTACCTCACTGACCCGTGGACTAGCTGTTAAAGAAAATTTTATATATCTAATCAGCTTAATTAGTAATTGCTATATTATTGTCACATCAATGTCCGCAATGTCAAAACCGACTATGAAATCACCTCACCGGTGTTTTTTATCTAGATTTAAAAGCTTAGGGAGTAGAATACCCGATTTTATAGTTAAGAGAATTAAACTATACTTCTTCCTAACAAAAATAAAACCAAGAATACAAGTATCCTCTTAGGCCCAATCCACATGCTGCCCCCGTAGGTTTAACCTAACCACACCCTGCACTTTCATGTGCTCTTTCCAAACCAGGCCAAGCCGGGCCGGAAAGTACGTGTATTGCACGTTCTCTCTCAATAACGTATAATTTATTAATTCATCTCCTCTTCTACGTGATACCATCCTCCCAAAGAAAAGCTGTAAATACCGTCATTAATTCAACCTGAGTTACTGAAATCGAATTAACTGCAACACCACCTATAAAAATCATCCATGTCACTGATTCGAACACCAGACCAAGCTAGCCAAGCCACTCTCGTACGTGTAGTATCCAACAAGCTCTCGACCATAGCCAAAACCGCGGGAAATAAAACAAAAAAATGGCCAAGCCAGCCGTCCTCGCGATCCTATCCCTCGTTGCCGCCGCGGCCATCTTGTTCGTGCACGGCGGCCGCACTCTTGAGGGAGGCACCGTGGAGCGCGTGATCATACCATCGTTGCTGGTGGCCGACAGCCCCTCGTCCGGTGACTTCGACGTGCTGACGTTTGAAGACGCGGCGGGTGGCCCTGCGGCGGCGGCGCGCCGTGGAACCGACTGCGACGACAAGTTACCCATCATCAGGCCGTTGATTGTAACGGCGATGCTAGCTGATGCATGCATGTCACGCCCATATAAACAAGTGTTGATCGCACTTATCATGCATGCATATATGGGAGCATCAATTCTTGAAGTATGTGTGTTAGCTATGTAAACGACGACCTTCAAACTACTATGCCTGAATATGTAATGAAAAGCATCTGAATAGTCGTTCCATCCAGGGGCGGAGCCATGGGGGGCACGTAATGGGGCCTGGGCCCCCCCATCGGCCCATCCAAAAGCCAATGAGTATATGTGGCGTCAAGGCTAAACGCCCAAAGACCAAAGCCCAAACGAATGAAACGCAAGTTACCGATCGATCGACCGACGTCTCGCCTTCTCCTTTTGGCTGTTCTCCTTGCTGCGGCTATGCGTGCGACTCCGGCCGATCGCTACGCGACTCCACGTGACGCCGCAAGACTCCGCACGAGATTCTACGAATTTCCCTCTCTCAACAAATCTCCCCAGTTGCTATCCTCATCATTTCCATACAAAATCTTCTCCTTGGTGGGATCAAGGCTAGCTATGCATTGTTTGGATTTTTTTGTACCAGCCTATGCTCTTGGTACATTTAGGACAAGAGCAAATGATATTTTTACCATGTTGCAATGCACCTAGTGCATAAAAGATATGGGGGTTTCCCTTGTAAGGTATGTTTCAAGGGATATGCACGGCTAGAAATTATGGGAATTAAATATTTATACAATGGGGCCAATAGAACATGCATTAATTAGTACTGAAGCTTGATTTAACAAATAAACCTTCACATGAACAAGCCTTTCCTACCATTGAAACATAACTGAAGTGTTAAATCTGAAGAAAAAAAATTAAGACGACATGTATGCATTTTTTTTCAATGATCATGTATGCTGCTGCCTACTAACTTGCTGGTAAGTGTAGGTAAAGATTATTCATACATACAAGTGATAATATAATGAGGTTTAACTGCCCGTGCATTGATTTTTCGTTCTGGAAGTGCATCAAAGGTCTCATACGGCAAAAGTGCCCCTTGTATGCAGACAGTTTCATTCTCAGACATTTCCGCAGGAGGCAAGTTTACTGAAGGAGTGCCTCATAAAATTGTTTCACTGTCATATTTTCTGTGATTTTGGTTTTGTCCACATGCCTTTTTATGTCCTGTGGTTTTTCATTTGTTCAAAATTCATGTGGAAGGATCAATTATGAACAACGTATTGGACTCAACGAAGTTATATAGATTATAGTATTGCAGATGAACTTTGGGTGCTCTGCCTATTTTCTCGACCATCTATGCAAAGTCGAGCTTAGGTCACATTTTTTTCCTGCTGAAATGTGTAGGGGAGCAGTCTGTTATCCCTACTGTAGAAAATGTTTTATATTTGATTGAAATGAAAATGACAACGATGCTTAAAAGGTCATCTTCTTTTTATGGGTTTTGCCAAGTAATGAAGCAGATGCTTAATTTAACTGTTTGTCACAACTCAACAGTTTATAAGGGAAACAAATTGCAAATATTTAAAGAATTCAGTCATCCCTTTTGTAGAAAATGTCTTATATTTGACCGAAATGAACATGACAACGATGTGTTTTAACTGAGGAGCATTTGTCAACTATGTGCAGTAAACAAGAAGGAATTCTACTAATTTAGACATTCTAATACTGGCTCCCTGGAGAGGTAGTGTGTCCAAAATATTTTACTTCAGGATCCCTAACTTTGTAAGGAGCTAGATCTTATAGTAATATATATATAACATTTCTTCTCTGTATGCATGTCTTCTGGTTCTTTTGGAATGATCAATTAAACCTGCATGTGCACATGTAAGGGAGTACTCTAGAGATTCCAAGAAACAGATGCATTAAATTGTTGGTTTTTTATCCAATTGTCACTTCACGATCTAAGCAATAAACAAATGCATTAAATTGTTGGGTTTAACGTATAACTTAATTCATCTCCTCTTCTACGTTATACCATCCTCCCAAAGAAAAGCCATAAATATCGTCGTTAATTCAACCTGAGTTACTGAAATTGAATTAACTACAGCACCACCTATAAAAATCATCAATGTCTCTGATTCGAACACCAGGCCAAGCTAGCCAAGCCACTCTCGTACGTGTAGTAGCCAACAAGCTAGACCATAGCCAAAACCGTGGGAAATAAACACAAAAAAATGGCCAAGCCAGCCATCCTCGTGATTCTGTCCCTCGTTGTCGCCGCGGCCATCTTGTCCGTGCATGGCAGCCGCACTCTTGAGGGAGGCACCGTGGAGCGCGTGATCATACCATCGTTGCCGGTGGCAGACGGCCCCTCGTCTTGCGACTTCGACTTGCCGACGTCTGAAGACGCCGCGGGTGGCCCTGCGCCGGCGGCGCACCGTGGAACCGACTGCGACGACAAGTTAGACATCACGGGGCCATAGATTGTAACGTGGATGCTAGCTTATGCATGCATGTCACGCCCATATAAACAAGTTGATTGCACTTGTCATGCATGCATATATGGGAGCATCAATTCCCGAAGTATATGTGCCAGCCATGTAAACGGCGGCCTTCAGACTACGTACTATGCCTGAATATGTAATGAAAAGCATCTGAATAGTCGTTCCATCCCAATCACTTCCGACCTTTATCTTTCTTTTGCCATCTTGATTGGTCTAAGCACAGTCCAACGAAAAGTAACGAAGAAGCTAATTCTTCTCTCGAACAAGTAAACCTTCCATTTGGAAGAACGGAGATAAACGATCTCACAACATTCGATGTGAAAGTGGATGCATGACTTGGCATGCAAGCTGGAGTATAAAAGAGATATACGTGAACTCAAATGCAAGATATGATCATGCGATGCGGTTGGTTACAGACTTACAGTTTATTTATGATGGGAACATCAAATTGCGAGTACGTGTCAACCATGTAAACGGCCTCTGGATTATTTTGCCTGAAAAATGACATGCATTATATATGATAGTTCCATCGATCCTAATCACTCCGTAGATCAGTGTTTTGCTTTTGAGAGGATCGATATACTAATAGTGTTTTACTATGTTTTTGTTTGTATTAGAGCACTATGCGATTAATCAGATTTGGGTGGTAGTATTGTTGTAGCAGCCGATGTAGCGGTTCAATGATGTTTTAAGTTATATACACAGTTTTTTTTTAAAAAAATACTTTTTGTGGTCAGAATTTGGTACATAGTATCTATTCCATGTTAGTTTGATACAAGACATAAAATGTGCATGCATGTACAACTCAAAATTATCACGATTACTTAAAATATGTTATTGGTTCTCTATATCGCGTACGTGCTATCTAATATCCGCTACAAGTGCGCTCCGCTATTTAGAACTAAGGCCTAATAATATAAAAATGAGAGTTACAATATTATAGTGACACTGTCTATAGATAGAATATGATAATTAGAACTATAGTACAAACCATTGGATTCAATAAAAATGGCTCAGACCAATCATCAAAAGTCATACACACACATGTTAAAAGAGTTTTGAAGTGTTCCACTTCCCTCTTATGCCATCTCACCTTGGAGACCGTCTTAACCTATGCTATTCAAAGTTGATATAATGATATTATATTTCTCATTCCTCCTGCCCGATTTGTCTACCACGGTTGAAGGATGGTAGGAGGATAGAAAAATTTTATAACCTTCAAGAGAAAATGTAGAGAGAGGGGGGATACGTTTATTACTAGAATTAACTTCATTCGATCAACTCCTATGTTAATCCCACCTCAGTTACGGATTAACTGCATTATTACACTACCTTCCCCTCACACCTAGTACTTATAAATACCACCCATGCCTTTCACTCTCGACACCACGAAGCAACCATACCAGCTGCCTACACAACTCACGAGTCACGAGCACATGCACGACACGACCAAGCTAGTTTAGTTTCCACACTTCAGCATTGGTTTGGCTCGCTGTCCTCGCAACCCTCCTCTTGTCGTTGTGGCGACCATCTCATCCGCACATGGCGGCCGCACTCAGGAGACCGGAAGGGGCGTGGATCCACGCGTGGTCACACCCTCACCGGTGGTGGCCGAGGCCCCCTCATCCACGTCCACGGTGATGGATACTGCGGTGGCGGCACTAGCTGAACCGATTGCGATAACAAGATACCGATCTTTCGGTCGTAGATCGTCATGCTGCAAGCATGCATGTCACCCACATAAATAAGGAATTGTTTACTATTCTATCATTTTTTTTTCAAAAAACTAACCCCTATGCGATAAAAATTTCAAAAATAATCACATGTCTGAGCTCGAAAGACCCAACATGTGTCACTTCTGCGAGCTAGTGCTGCGAAAAGTCAACAAGTGTGAAAGCCATCTGGGCCCACCAAGAACCACAGTCTAGTAGCGTCGTAGCCAATGCCCAGACGATCAAGCAAACACATTCATAGGCAGGGGCGCTGGGTGGCGTGATGCGGTGCGGTAGGTGCGGGCATGCGGGGGGGGGAGGGAGGGAGGGGGGCGCTTGCTCCCCAGTGTGCAGGCGAGTGCGGGGCGGGCGGGCTAGACGCGTGCATGCGTCGGGGCCGTGCGTGCATGCTTACCTACCGCGCCTGGTTAATGCGGAAGGAGTCCTTCCACGCTCCCGGGCGTGGTATCGTATCTGATCGTGGTACCACGTAGCCGGTCACTTTCTGTGCTCTCGGGACGTGATAGGAGATACATATCGCCTGTCGTGCCTTTCATACTCAGATAAAGAGTCATTTTTGTATTTTTGGTCACACACATGTTAGATTTGGAAAAAAAAAAGATGTAAGGGTCCAATTAGGTGAACAATACTGGTCTCCTAATAGGCGTAATCCACATGTTTGGAGTCATGGCTGGATAGCCTGGATGTCGCGTCAAACGGATCCTGCAGTTTTTCGGCCTCTTTGCAAACCAGGTCGGGCTGGCGTTAGGTGTGATCGATCACTCAGCCCACTTCTGCTATCCTCCATATTTTTTTTTATTCTTTTCTTCTTCTACTACTACTTATTTTTTTTGCGCTACGGTTTCTTCCCCGAACATAAAGCCATAATATATACGTACTGTATGTTCTCTTTTACCGCTAAGAGAATGCGTAACAGTGGACATGGCTGTTATCCATACATTTTTCTATATCATTTAAAGATAAAATAAAATAAAATTTCTACAATAAATAATATTTTAATATTATTATAACATCATATAATTTTTTAATTATAGCATGTAAAAAATATGTATTATAGATAATAATTAATACAATAATGATTGACGATGTCTATATAATCATTATTTTACGAAGAAACAGCTATACGAAGAAACATGTAAACCACTAACATCACACTATTCCTCATATATAAACGCATAGGTTTATTAGTCGTAAATACCATCGTTAATTCCATTGCAGTCATTGACATCGAATTGATACCTTCCCTTGCAGCCTTGCCCCACCACCTAAAAATACATCGAAAAACCTTCGGTTCCGACACCAGGAAACCAGCTCCACTCATACGTGTAGTATTCAACAAACACCGCTGCCATCTTAGAATCCTCTAACCTTAATGAGAAAAGGTATACAATTTACTTCTTTGAAATAATTTAGTGTTGGTGAGTGACACGTTCTTCATTTCACAAGCTTCATCCGTCTATCCACAAATCTCTACTCTACCTCTATAAAAATCTTTAATGAAAAACAAAAAAGATTGCCTTACAACAAACAAATTAACTAATAGAAAATGCAATACTTATTCCAACAACCTCCCTTCCTCTCTTTATGATATGCGGCGGAGGTGCAATGCAAACAACGATAGCGAAGTAAATGGTGTGGTGTAAACAAAACTCAATAGTAGAAGCACGATGTGGATGGAGACGAAGCTCAATCAGGCGCTGCGGCAGAGCCGAGAGTATGGCGCAAGCTAACCTCAGCGACAACAAATTAAAGTTTTAGGTAATATTATTTGGGGTGTCGAACAAGAATCTAAGTGTTTTTTTTTTCTAAATAGTGCTCAAATTTTGATGCTTCAGATCTACATCCAATTGATTGAATCAATTTGCCTCCTTTTTTCCCATTTGAGTGCTCTATATATAAAAAATTAAGTGCACACAAATAAAAAAAAATACTCAAATACCGTTTAGCAAGTCCCATATTATTTTTATCCGTAACAAGGTACAGATATTCGGCTAGTAAAAGAAAAATAAAAAGAAACTGACAGAACCGTTCTGCTGTTTGGCCCAATTAAAGAAGATAATACTAATAGAATTAGGCCCAGTAGAAATGTTTGCCTGCTCCACGGAAACGAAGCATGTACCATCTCCGATTAATTCCGTTTCCGTCCATACTCGTCTCGTCCTGCCCGACACCCGCCACCCGCCACAGCCACCGCCTCCACCCCCGTCTCCGGTAGGTGCTCGCAACTCTACGGTCAAGCGCGCGCGCTCGCTAGCTGGCATCTCCATATCTCTCATCCACGTCCCCTTCTCACCTTCCACCCCTCTCTTTCAGATCCGCCCTACGCCACTGCCCGTCCTCCCAGATCTAGGAGTCAATTCGCCGGCGCCGTTGCGCAGGAGCCGAGTCTCGTGGCGACCTTCCCCGCCCCGCCGCCATGGTAAGATCCGTCCCTTCTCACCGTAATTTCGTGATCTTTGCTGCGTCGTCGCGTTTGTTCGGGCCACACACGGTGATCATATGGATTGCTGCGGATGGCGGTTGCTACTAGCACTGGATCTTGTTTGAGGTACGGTATAGCTGAAATTTCCCTCTTTCCTGTGCGTTTCCGCAGATCAATTTCGTGCTCCTGATCAGCCGCCAGGGCAAGGTGAGGCTCACCAAGTGGTACTCGCCTTACACCCAGAAGGAGAGGACTAAGGTCAACATCCTATACTGCACTGCTTTCTGTGCTACAGCTTGTTATGACCCTTTTGCTGTTTCTGTGCTCTTTGTAATTGTGCATCACTAGTAGTGTCTGTTGATCTGTGCGGTAGTTAGACAATTTTGCAAGGGCAGTTCGTGTGATCTATGTGTTGAAATAGTGTTTGCTAATCCTTTTGCGTGTTTGCGAAAAAAAAACTGAGTTCGCTAAGAAGTTCTGTTTGCGCAAGTGTACATTAGTTATTGTAAGTGGATGGACGATGAGTACTTCTTGTAATGATAAATTTGCAGCTATGGTGTTGTGCGTATAATTTGTTATTGGCTCTGTCTTAAGCTAGCATTTGTGCTGCTGCCCAGTCTGTGATGGATGATTCTAGTTGTTTGATGCTTGAAGACATGTCTTTGGTGTTCTTTTTTGTTCTGTTCAGTGTATCTAATGTTTGACAACAGATCTGCCAAGTGGCAAAGCTTTTACATTTAATCTTCTGAAATTGGCACTGCGAAGTAAATAATTTTTGTTGGTGAAATGAATTGTACTGGTTGTCTTATTTTTATGTTTTCTACGCATGTTGAAAAGGTCATTCGCGAGCTCAGTGGGCTCATTCTTACGCGAGGGCCGAAACTTTGCAACTTTGTCGAGTGGAGAGGTTACAAGGTTGTGTACAGAAGGTATGTTGAAGGAATGCCATTGAGGTTCTATTATTTGCTTAATTGCTCATATGGCTTTACAATATATGCTTGTTAGCTATTTATATCCCTATTCATAATTGTGATGGCCAGGTATGCCAGTCTGTATTTCTGCATGTGCATGGATGCTGATGACAATGAGCTCGAGGTCCTTGAAATTATCCATCATTTCGTTGAAATACTGGACCGCTATTTTGGCAGTGTGAGTGTTTCGCAGTGGTTTCTCATATGGATTGTCATTTTTCTTTGTTCATTGTACTGTTGTTTTGAATGTTTTTTTTCCGGAACCTCTGTAGGTGTGCGAGCTGGATTTGATATTCAATTTCCACAAGGTAATCTCTTTCACTTATGTTGAAATGTTGCCACCGAAGTTCTACATTTGGAGCTATACGCAATTTCTTGCCAGCGTTTTGTCATGTTTAGTCATGAACTCGTGTCCAACTGTAAAATATGCAGGCCTACTATATACTGGATGAGATTCTCATTGCTGGCGAGCTTCAAGAATCTAGCAAGAAGAATGTTGCAAGACTTATTGCTGCACAGGTATCCTGACAGCTGGCTAATCTAAACTCTATATTTTCCACGGCAAGTTCAGAGCCTATGATTTGGTATTAGAATCTCTGTCCAGTTCTGTATTGAATGTACCTCAAATTCATTTCCTATGGTTAATGGTTCAGTAGAGGTTTTTTCTATGCTTAAATATTGGAACAAGCATCATCATTTAAAACATCATATGCTGTGCCACCTGAATTACTTTGTGATTCAATCTAATTTATGTAAATACACGAGAACAAGCAAAGTTGCAAAAACCTGCATTGTGGCCTATGATGCACACATGCACAGTTCTGTGGTCAGACACCAAGAAAGGATGCTGTATTCCATGAATTAACTGCTATTGAAAATAGCACACCTTTTATTTTTTCATCCTAACTATTTGCTTTCCAACTTACACAGGATTCATTGGTAGAGGCTGCCAAAGAGGAAGCTAGCTCTATAGGTAACATCATTTCCCAGGCTACGAAGTAAAATTCTGCGCCATTCTGATGCTTGCTCCTCCGCTCTTTTGGTTTATTATTACTAATATCGGTAGATCCAATGTACCAGTTCATTTCCTCTGTCCATTTTCCTAAGAAACACGAGTTTTGAGACCCAGCATTCAAAAATGGGTGCGATATATGTAACTATTTTGAGTGCGATATCCAACTACATTTCATCTGTTCCTTTGCAAGTGAAAATCGCTCAGGCATAGCTGTACATTCTTGATCTTAAGTTTGTGCTCCTGTGTTGATCTCACCGATGGGTGTGCTCCAATGTTCGAAAAATGCTGCTGGTTTATCAGCGACCATAGTGAAGCTTTATCGTAGCAACTGGGTCGCTGCCCAGTGGACCGCCGGGCTCGCGCGGCAGCCGTGGTCGCCCAGCTCGGACTGCCACCGCCTTCGAGAACTGCCACCCACACAAGCTCGCTGGCTCCGGGCCCGTCACGTACCTCCTGTCGCCCTGGTTTGCATCGCACGGGAGCGGAGGAGAGTAGCGCCGGCTGTTCGCTGTGTTGCGTCGCGCTCGCGAGATATCGCACGCATTCCCCCGCTCTTCTTGTGCGCGTCATCTCATCTCGTCCAGCTCGCCGGTTGTGGCCTCCCTTCCGAGAACCAGAGCCCCTGGCCTTGTGCTTCGCTAGGAGCAACACCGTCTTCCTCTGCGCCAGCAAGCACGCTACCGCACCATTGCTCAATGCCCTGGTGGGCTTTCTTGTTCGACACGCGCGTCCTTTTCCACCTTGAGCGTCACTCATCCTCTTCCCATGCAGTGGTGGACCCCAGAAATTTTTTAGAGTCCGGGCACGTTTAAATAAGGACATCAAGTCCAAAGCTATTTAAATTTTAGTTGCTAACTTTTTATACAATTTAGGATGTTTTTTACAAGACGCTAGTAAAGCTTGTAGATTCAAGCTCTATATTTCCGTTTCTGATTTGAAGACTGTACTTGCCAGGTTGCGTGAATATGAGATTTAGGATGTTTGTTACATGGGCTAAGCCCGGGCCCGAGCCCAGGTTGGCCGGGCCTTGGGTCCACCCCTGTTCCCATGCATGCTTGTTCTCACAGTTGGAGCTATGAGGGTCCTCGTCGCCGTCGTCTTCTTTGTGACGGACCGCTTTTTCAGGAACACGTCTAAATACCTCAACAGCTACCTAGGAAGATTAGTCGTCGGGAATTAAGTGCACATTACCATACAAGAAGACGAATACCAACACTTTCTAAAGAATATAAGGCCTAGAGGCCGAGTTTTTACAAAAGAGTGCGGTGGCGCCGAATAGAGTTTACATTACAGAAAAACCACACAGGCAAGGCCTGAGCAAAGACTAATTCATAAAACCAAACTAAATCGCTATCTACGAACTTCTGGTAAGCTCCGGCTTCTTGGAACTCTATTTGGTTAGAAAAGCAAGAATGAGTACACAACATTACTCAACAAATCGCATAGGTATACTGAATGCTACATGCATGGGATCATCAAGGATTGGCACATGGTTATGTATATTGTGGATGCAGTTTTATTTGCAAGCTTGGATACATTTAAAATACAAACCATAAAATAACAGTAGCTGGGGGGTTTCACAAAGTTAACCATTACGCTAAATTTGTCATTCCAAAGACTACTCAAGCGAGGTTTCAGGAGTCACCCCAATTTAAACTTAGCTTTATTAACCGGAAGCACGACGTATCCGAATACCATTTAATCACACCGCAGAGATACTCAGCTTTACCTACAAGATATCTACGACCGTTAATTCCACCGGATTACGTGCAACTTAAATGCATGCGGTCGGGCCGAGATGATCATAGCCTTTTGTTGTACTTCCCATTGTAGCTCCTACCTGGTAGGTCTGAGAACCCACAGCTCTCAGGACCCACTGGCCAAGGCGGGAGACACGATCTGATATTGTGGGTACCTACCGTTTTGAGAATCAGCAAATGGGAGTACCCTGCCCATTTCCGTTCCACCCCGGTCGCTACGCGATCCATTCTAGCTAAGAGAATGGTAGCTACATCCTGTAGGTATTCCAAGGGGATGCACAGTGTACTAAGCTATGTTGGAACAAGTCAACCGCATTAACTGGCCCTATTTGTGGATGAGCAAAAACTTAAGTTATTTACTTTGCTCAAGGGGGTTGTCCTTAATTGCCAAAGATCAAGCCATTACAACCACAAGCCTAGTACCAGCTGTACCAACCACCAAACCAACCATGGCTTCCGTCATCGGCCGGGGGTCAGGCTAGCATACACCTCGTGGGTAGCCCAACACTGTCCCCCTGGCCGTAGCAATAGCTTTAAAAGACAACGAACCGAAACTCGCAAGTTTTGAAAAACTAAAGGTGGAACAAAAAATAATTAATATCTATGGGGAATTCATAATTATATACTAAGGCTAGGCAAAGAATAAAAGGCTCAACAACTGAAGGAAGGCTAAGCAATTGATCGGTTATAACTAAGCATCATGTCATTCTAAATTATCTTTTTAGTATTTCAAAATATGAGAAAAATAATGCATAGAAAGTAATTACTACTATATTAATAACAAACTGGGTTCAAGATGTTCAAGGGGTGCAGCTTGTCTTGCTGGGCTGAGTGGTCATCTAACTCGTAGAAGCTGAAGTCTTGATCAGCTCCGAACTGGTCCTGCTCCTAGTACTGCTCTTGCTCCGGGTACTACTCGACGGTCGGATCTAGCGCGAAGAAACAAAACCGATAAATAAACGAACAAAAGAAAATCAGAAAGAGGGCCGGAGAAGGAGTCGAAGGTCATTTTGGTCATTTTGGAAATTTTGGAGACTTATTTGGTGGAGTGGAGGTCATTTTAAGACTCAGTGGCTCGAACGGATCAAGAGTGTGTATTTTTTTTTGGGATTTTTAGGATTTTTTAGGATTTTCTGAGATTTTCTAAAATTTATGGATTAATTAAATCCGAAAAAAAAGAAAAAAAAAAGAAAACCGAATGGGCCGCATAGTGCACGGCCCACAGTATGTGGCCGGTTAGGGCCGGCCGCGTGGGGAGGGTGGCGGCCCGATAGGTGGGACCAAGGGCGCGAGGAGGTCGACGGCGGGCCGGGGCGACGGTGGCGTGGGACGGTGGGAGGGCTAGGGTTTGCTAGGGCAGGGGAAGGTGGCGCCGGCGGCGGGCGAGCGCGGCAGTGCTACGCCGGGGGAGAGGAAGAAGGGGAGGGGGAGCTCACCGCGAGGAAGGGGGGGAGGGGCGAGGAGAAATTGGGAGTTGGGGGGCTTTTATAGTATACTTTGATTATTGTATACTTTGATTTGTACTTTACACGCAACTCAAAGTTAGGTTGAGTAACTATGGATTTATTCCAGTGTAGGTTTCACTGGGTTCTAATTGTATTTGAACCAAGAAAAAACGGGGTTAGCTACGTTGATTCCTTATGTAAGAGCAGCCACGACTTGAGGACTATCGAAAAACTACTCAACATGTAATCATGCTTTCTTCGTAGATAACTCTCATGTAGCTCATGGAATGGCTGAGTCTATTTTTGGAATCATAGGGCGTTCAATGTGTATAGAGCTTGTGGAGGGCCACACAAGGACTCATCGAAGCTAAAATATGATTTTGACTTTTCGGTGGTCACTAGTACACAATAATCCTATATCACTTCATAATAATGCTCCTCGAACTAACCAATTCTATTTTCGTAGTGCACCTAGCAGGGATAGGGAGATAACCTATGTGCCTTCTACGTTTGCCATAACAGGCGAACCCTCGTCGATACAAATAAAATCAGTGATGCAACTACGTTGAAAAAGGCCCATCTAGAGGCAAGTTGAGAAAGCTTGTCTGACTTCTTGATGCGTGAGATCATAGCTCTAGAAGGTACATTCCACGCTGTATAATTTGAGAAACTTGAGCATTCTATTTGTTAATTGAATTTGTGAATTGTAATTGTGCATTCCATTGGTTAATACAATATTTAAGTTGATTTTTGAATGGGTGTGTAATCTATGTTATATTTGTTAATATAACATTTTAGTTGATTTCCGAAATGGTTGTGTAATTTGTGATGTGTATCTGCTTGCAATATAATCTGCTTGTGATGTGTGTAATATGCTTGTCGTATAATCCTTGTAATCTGCTTATTTCAGAGGGGCATGGCTAGCATTTCTTAAGGCTAGCCAATAAATAGAAAAATATTTAGTAGTTAAAACTAATATCATAAACGGTTCCATATAAAGAATTGTCTGTGATGTGAGTTTCACTGACGGTTCAAGAACCGTCTGTGATACATCGTTGTCATGACTGACAAATATTTACAGATGGTTCACAAAATCATCGTGATTACCTTTTAGAACCGTTTGTGATGATCTTGTTTGTAGCAGTGTGATGATGAGTTTTGAGAATGGTGAGCATCGGGAGAAATCCTCTGAGCAAAAATATCCCTAAATGCATGATTGCAAACAACTGTTGTTCGCTGCCAATGAGAAAGAAAAGCTTATTCTATTGTGCTTAAAAAGGAGAATAGAAAAAAAAAGTGAACGTTTGGAACAAAGAAATATCCTATGAAAAATGTTCCTATTTGGCTCTTTGGAACAAAGGAATCAAACTCTATAATTCCTATGAAATTCCTATAGAATGGCTCCTTCTAGAGAAATTTTGGAGGAAAGTAAGCATGAGGTCTAATCTCATGGAAAATTTTTGTTGTATCTTGAGCAAGGTGACTTCTCTCTAAATTCCAACAACCATGTGAAACAACTAGCAAAGTGGCCCATGCATTGCGCGTGCATCATTCTTAAATTATGTTTAAATGATTTGGCAATACATATGAGATTTTGTCTTTTAGAAAATAGATCGTTGCATAACTCCATTTATGTTATTTTGATATTATATATTATAGGAGATAATATACTCATTGCGTTTCCCAATAATTGTTATATGTGAATGAAACTTTCTTCCCCAAATACTTGCATAGCAAAATAGTAAATGTAGCATGACATAATAATTTTTTACTTATTAAATGGACCATCCATAAAATTTTTCAAAAGTTTCTAATATGGTTTGAACCATTTTTCATTCAGTTGAAATTTATCAAGATTTTGGCCAAAATTGCGGTTCTAAAAAATTTCGGATTTGAATTCTACTTTTTGAATTTTGTTCGGATGTTGTCCAAAATTCCAAAATTTTGCCAAAATCCCGAGATATAATCCAAAAACGAAATTTAAAACCTTGCAAGTTGCGCGCTAGCAAGATTCCCCAGATTCGGTTGATAGGATTAGCTCGTGTGAAGGATGATACAGTAGTATAATAAGAATCGCATGTACTCCACTGCTAAGAGCGTCTCCAGCAGAGCCCCTAAATCTTAAAATAGGGAGTGTAGTAAAAAAAAACAGATCCAGCAGGGCCCCAACTCAAGCCCCTAAAATTAGGAGCCCCCTAAATTTGCCTCCTCAGCCCCAATTCCCAGGGAGCCCTAACTCAAGCCCCTAAAATTAGGAGGCCCCTAAATTTGCCTCCTCAGCTCCAATTCCCAGGGACACGAGTACATCCCCTATTATTGAAGACAGAGAAATACATGAGAGGCTTCGAGATGATCTTATTGAACATTTGTGGGCAATTCACAGCGCTTCGTAGTTCGATTTATTGTTCGGAGTTTCTATTTATCATGTTTTGAAAATTTTAAATTTAAATTTGAAATATCATGTTTTTAAATTGTAAATGTTAATATGCTTATGTTTTATGTATTACAAGTATTTTTGATTGAATTTTAGTGGTGTCAAATGAAGATTATACATAGCGGATATGTCAAAATAGGAGAAAAAGTAAAATAGGGACTGAGATTTAGGAGCTGTTGCTGAACTTATGCTCTGAAAACAGGGCTTCAAAAAATAAGAGGAGTCCCTAAATCCCAAATAGAGACCCTGTTTTAGGGGCCCTGGCTGGAGATGCTCTAACAGGTTACATGGAAGAAAACGGCCTCTCTGGTCTGGAGCCCAAGCCAGTGGCTTCTGAAGTGCAAACGTCCTGGGCCAAGCCTAGAACGCCAGCGCGTGCATATGCTGCGCAACCGCTCGAGCCTCTTTTCGGCCGAACGGCGGCGCAGCCTCCGTGCGCGGCGCCGGCGGAAACGCAAGCGCGGCGTGGAGCGGCAGGCCAGCTTTTCAGAAAAAAAAACGCTCCCTCCAAACATACCATTATTATTTTGTCTTCTGGAGGGGTACTTCCATACATCACCACATAAGTAAAAGTTATATAAATCTTCCAACAAGAAAAACAGTAAGTAACCGCTATTCACCTTTTATCCGAATTTTAATTTTAATATAATAATGACGTGTGGAAGGCGAGTTCCTCGTCTTCCTCGAGCAGGGTCGCTGGCTTGCTGTGTGGGTACGTGTGCCCGGCCCGCCGCCCGCGGGAGCGAGAAGACGAACAAAAACGTGCAGAACTGCAGACATTCGGAGTGCAGTGCAGATCGACGGACCCCTGAGGCGCGCGAACTGCGTGCTGAGCTCGTCGGACGGCCCGGATATATCATATAGCCGACGGCGCGCTTGGTGGCGGTCGGTCCAGCGAACGGACGCGCGTGCGACGGCCGCCGGCGACCCTGGAGAACCAGCCAGCAGCGGCGGCGCCCGCGCGTCGCAATTTTTGCATCACATAATATACAAGAGTTAATTACAAGCATATATACCTCAGTACTGCATTTATATGTATACATGTAATAACATAATGTATATGGGCTGCATGCATATGTATGTGTACACATGGACTTACATATGGCCAAATCAAACATCTGCCGATTTTAGAAATTCCGACGTCGATCGATCTCGACATCAACCAAACAGGTTGATTTCATCAACTAGAGCTAGGCAATACCCAGCTTTTCTCGAGACATCGTATACATTTTCTGATTGACCAGATAGCATGCATCTCGAAGACGTACCAACTTTATTAAACAGGACTCTCAGACATATACATGCACGAATCCATTTCTTGCTGGAGAGCAACTCAGATCATGCATGCCCCTGATGCTCATATGCATGCATTAACATTGTCACTTGTCCGTCACTTTTCACTTGTACGCCGGGCGGATCATATGTATCTGTGCCATGAGAAGGCCGAGCCTCTCGATGATTAATTGTATCATATTGTCTCTTGATTGAATAATATCAAGCCATGCAAGTGCATGATCGATGCATGTACAAATCTGCCACTAGCTAGTGGTACTATTATAAAAGGTGACGAACAGTTCATGAAACAAAGGTCAATAATTATCTAATAGTTGTTGAATAATTGGCTGCAGATAAAATTTAACAGAGAAGTGAGAGCTAGGTTAGTACGGAGATTGTAGTTTGATTACCAGGAAATCAGATCTTGAGCAGATACTCTCACTAACAAAGAGATGACTTGAACAATAACAAGCGATATTAAACAACTAAACAACCATGCATTACCAAACGTATAAGCATACTATATCTCGGTGTACTCCATAGCCTTCGCTGCTAGCTTGTGAATATGATGTAATTAATTTCGAAAATAATATAGGGGTGTCTGAGGGTTCTTTTTGCTAAATAGCACTTAAATTTTGAGTCTTCGGATCTATCGATTCCGATCGATAGAATCGATTTGTCTCCTCTCTCCCATTTGAGTACTCTCATCTATAGACAAAAAAAAAATTAAGTGCCAAAAAAAAAAATATTCGAATACCATTCAGCAACTCCCAGTAATATAAACCAAGCTAAATAAAGAATCGAGATGGAGGAGAGAGACGGTCATGCTTGGCTCCTCGCACGCCATCCGCAGTAGAGCCAACGTACGTGAGCTCAACTGAGTTGGCAGCTATGCGAGTGGCATACAGGGAGCCAGGCATATCCCCTTTTTCACCTCTTCCACACCATCCAAGCTGTACGTACGTGCGTTTACCTACCTGCCGTATCCATCTCCCACATCCATTCCGGCCATGCATGCCCTTCCTTAAACTGCAGCACTTGACAGTTCACAGTTTCACAGTTCACAGTTTCACACACGCACACACTCACATGAGCTGTGCCATCCTCCCAAGTCCCAATGCTAATAAGCTCGAACACTTGAAGAAGACAAGAACTACAATATTGAGTCTATGACACACACAAACAAGAGCTAGCTCACTCAATGTATGGATGCAAATCATGGTGGAGAGATGTGTGGGAGAAAGAAGAGAGCACGAGCATACACGCTGCTGAATGGAGCCTGGTGCTCCGTGTGTGGAGGATGGCGAGGACTTGTACCCGTTGTACGCACCACACAGGCACCCTATAAATAGCTCCGAACCCCAACTCCTCCAAGTGCCCTAATCCCTTGCGTCCCATCACACAAGGCAAAGGCAGAGTACATACATACAGGCGCACACATGCACGCGCATTGCACGCTCCTCCAAGCTCTAGGCTCATGCGCCACAGAACCTCAGCTTCCCCATCGGTCCATATATACATGCACAACACGCATGGTTACAAGATGGAATAAAGGGCACGGCGCTAGGCACCAAGTGAAAGCCCTTCCCGTCGAAAAAAGAGAAGGGTGAAAACCCTAGACAGCCTGCTTTCAAAAAAAAAAAAAAAGAAGAAGAAGAAAACCCTAGACAGCGCCCTAGCTGGCACAGTGTCAGGGGCTAGCTTCTTTTCTTTCTCTCTGTCTCTTTCGATTCTCAATTTTTCATAGAAAAAACGAATGTAATAGCAGATTCTGCGAGGTGAAAAACAAAAAATAATTATCAGAAAAATCATCACAATCGATTCCTAGGATAGAACCGACCGTGATGTGTAGGCACATCACAATCGATTCTTTTATTAAAATCGATTGTGATGTGCACCTTCACATCACAATCGATTCTAAACCGATTATGATGTGTAGCACATCATAATCGGTTCTTTTATTGGAATCGATTGTGATGTGCATCTTCACATCACAATCGGCTCTATCATAGGAACTAATTGTACTACTTTTTATTTTGCAGAAACTCAATATCCCCCCTTAAGAGCCTAGACAACAAATATCTCAACAAACTACGAGACTACTTATGCATGTGGTACTGGACAGCAGTTATAGCGAAGAACTGATTATAATGAGGGGGTCATCACCATCGTTTATAGGTGAGAACCGATTGTGACGATCATCACAATCGATTTTAAAATGGAATCGATTGTGATGATCTTTTTATCATAATCGGTTTCAAGTCAGAATCAATTGTGATGTCTCTCTCTCTCTCAAGTTTGCTTTGCAACGAGCTGGCTTCCTGAGACGGCGTTTGTCTCGCAGCGCTTGGCGGGGAGCCGGATTCCCCTGTGCGTGGTGGACCAAGGCGAGTGTGGGTCACGGCCTGGCCTGCTTCACCTCTTGCTACTGAGTACTGACTGCCCTTGTTATCTCTACTGCGCGCGTGCCCCCGTGAGTGACCATGCTTGCACTGCGCCTTTTTACCTTTTCTTAGCTTGCAAAAGTTGATACGGCTGAGATGGGCGGCAAAAGAAATGATTTGAACCTGTGTGCGCTAGCTCATTTTTGACCTGCCGATGTTTGTGTTAGGGCGTGCTTGGAAGAAGTTCAAAGCTATGAGAGAATGCATGCATGGCTGATACATATATATTTCCCAACCCCTAGGTTAAATCCGACTAGTGTTGCATGCCTGGACGACGAGAGAGAGAACAAAAAACGCGCATCACGTGACCGTGACAAGGGAGCACGGCCGCAGTTCTACAGCTAGCCAGCCATGCATATATACACAGTTCGTCACGTCAAACGAGAACGCGCGGATGTACCAAACGGAGGCTACGGCCCTGGAGTTTTCTCGCCGAAACGTACGTACGTGATGATCATCCATGGATATATGCATGCTGGTGCGGTAGTATATACGTACGTGCGCGTGTGGACGTTGCGGCCACCCAACACCCTCTTTATACTTGCCCACGAATACACTTTTTTATTTATCAATAGCTTCCCTCTCAGCAGAATTATAAATGGGAGTGTATAGGCATCATCCGGATGTTTTTGTTTTTGTCCTAAAAAACATCCAAACTTTGGACCGTAGGATCAACCCACACATCCGTAGGATCAACCCACCTTGAATTCAGGGGGGGCGTGTATTGATCTGAAAGCAAATCCAATGACCAGAAATTTGGATGATGGTTGCTAAAGAAAACATCCGGATGAAACTTATCAAAACCCATTATAAATTTAACCGTCTTCTCAATCATGAAAACACCAACAAACAATACGTACCATCGGTACCACCGCAGCAGCTCCCTAGTAAATTGTGGCACGCGACGGAAGAGAGGACCGTAAATATAAAAGCAAAAAAAATACTAGTGAAGACTAGGGACAAGCAAATAGGCCAGGGCATTGCGGCTACCGAATCGGCAGGGGAGGGAGAGGGACCGTGCATGCGTAATGCGGCGGCGTCCGATCTGACGAAGCTACAATAGTAGTATTGCGGGCTTTTGCCGCCGCTGCACCTCCGCGCGCGCGCACGCCGGTCTCGGGGAGATTCGCGGTGGTCGCTATCCAACAAATGCGCAGGTCCGCTCGCCGGCCGTTTCCGCTTGTCCCCCTCTGCTCGCCCTTTTCCCCTACGCTTCCGCCTTCTCGACTCCCTGTGGGGGATCCATGTTCCCTGCCCTGCCGCTACTGTCAGCAGCGCAGGTTTTGCTATGCTACACACACCGTTGTTGCCTACCTAGCTGCTACTTGCAATTGCATGGGTCGCTCACGTGTGATTTTAAAACATGTTTGTCAGTGAGATATTACGAGACAAATGATCAATAACACAAATAAATAATAGCAAATCATTGATTGTTCTAAGATAATGTTTCACACCAAGAAGAACCTAGGTTTCCAACGACATACATATATTACTAGCAGGAGAACAGTACTCAGGCAACTGTTTTGACGCTGTCCACACTTCCAATACGACTGTATGAGAACATAAGTCGATGCAATTTAGGCAAACAATATATTTTTTTAGGGCAGCACTAGCCAACGGTATACCGTTGAAACAGTATACCGTTGAAACGGTATACCTGAGTTTAATCAGTTTCAGTGATTGGTTCCATAAGTTCCAGTGTTTAGTTTCATGAGTTTCAGGTTTCACCAGTTTTTAGTACTAAGTTTCATGAGTTTCAGTGTAAAATTTCACGAGTTTCATGAGTTTCAAGGGTATATCGTTGGAACGGTATAGCATAGTGTTAGAAAGTTTCAAATCCGAAAACTTTCAATTCAAAATGTTTTGGTTTGAAAACCTTTGATTCAAAAAACTATCAATTAAAAAAATTTGTTTCAAAATCTTTCGAAAGTAGTTAAAAAATATTTCTTATCAAAAAACTTGGGGGATTATAAAATAAAAAAAATTATTTTGAGTTTGAGTGGAAGGGAGTCGGGGAGGAAAGAGGGATGAAGGGGATGACGCCAAGTGTCGTGACGAGATATCCTTTGGGGGGAATGAAGAATGTGCTGTCACTTATCACAATAAGGAGGCATCCTTACTAAAGATTTGATGACGACACCCTCAAATTAGCAAAAAAAAATTTAAAATTTTGCTAACATAGCACCATCCTAATTGTCCAACAATGGCTACAAAATATCCGGATGGTCAGACGAAACCTTTATGACAGGCGGTTTTACGGAAGCATAACTGGGAGAGCCACCTAAATGGCAAAAGCACTAGCTTCCATCCTTCCATTAGAGACAAGATCGACCACTTTTATTGGCCACCTAATCTGCAGAATTATTAGGAGAGCAAGCCAATTGGTTAGACCACGAGCAGCTTTTGTTGGAGGCCAGACCGGCTACTGTTGGTACAATTCCAAAATCAAAATCCTGATGCCGGCATGTCGGGAAACGCCGATGGATCGGCTGGTGTCAAAGAACTGGGCCTATTAACTGCCGCTTGCTGGTACCTGCAGGCGAACTGAACCCTTCGCTATTACGAATCGACGGCACGGTGGTACAATGCTCTACACTGTGGCTCCTCTGCATGCGGTAGCGGTCGATCCCGACCGCTCGTTTTTCAACTGGGTGGCTGAGATGGGGAGAACGGTGCCGTGCCGTGCCGTGCCGTGCGAATGGCAGAGGATCTCCTTGGGTCCTGGTCTCCTGGATATCAATGGCCAGCAACTCGTACAACAAGCAAAGCCTGGACTCTCGCGACCATGAAGCCATGGAGGGTAAGCAGGGGCCTGAAATACGTGGTCTCCGTCGTGCTGGCCTTGCTTGGCGCCAACGTACGCAGGTTACGGGCGCGTACGACCTGTGCACCCACCTACACACCATACTGACCTTGAAAGACAGAGAAAAAAGGCATGCGCTTACACACTACCACTGCTGCTGCACACAGCACACGAACCGAGGGAAATGAGAGAAACAAATCCACAGCATTACAATCGGTTTCTCTTAGGAATCGAGGTGGGCACTTGGGCCGGGTCTTTTTAGGCCGGTTCGAAGCACGGTGGTTCAGCCCGGTCCAAAACCTGGTACGGAACGGGGTGGGCCGTGCCGTGCGATGCGACATGTAGAATGGGTCGTCTTTGGAGTGCGAGATCGAGGCACGATGGGCGATGCGGCCAGCACACGTTTAGGTCGGGCGTCTTGCGGCTGCACGCAGCGAAGGCACGGGGTACATATCTACTATCACAACTTCATTGTTGTTGATGGCTATATTATGTCACTTATCTACAATGATTTTATTTTATTAGATTTCTAATATTGTCAAGGTTATGAGTGATGATTTTTTTCGAGAGAAAAGGTATTGTTGGGCTTTGTACAGATGATCATCTCTCGTTCTCTTGTCGGCCAATGAGTGAGAGAGAGGGAGGTAATAGGCAAGAGAGAGATTAAGAGGGATGGTCGAGAGAGAGGGAGCAACGGGCAAGAGAGATGGACGAGAGAGAGAGAGAGAGAGAGAGAGAGAGAGAGCTGTGAGAGGGAGCAACGGGCAATAGAGAACTGAAAGAGATTGAGCAATGTGTGCCTCCGTCTCCTTTCCTCTCGTCACAATAGTGTAAATGGGCCGGGTTTGGGCCGGCACGGCACAAAGCAGGCACGAAACGCAAATGGGCCGTGCCTGAGCTCGCCGAAGGCGAGCCGAGCCGGGCCGGCATGATGCCCACCTCTACCTGGGATGCAAACAATGGTGTGGAAACTGTGGATACGGCGCACCTAGCGACACACACACTCCTGTAGGTTCGGACTCTAAAAACTGATGGCAAGGAATGATAGAATCGCAGGATGCACAAATTTTCATATGCTCGTTCAACGACGGATAAACACCAGAACGCAGTTTACAGTACACTAAATTGAATATGAACCGTTCATTCTTTTTTATCAAATAGATCTAATTAACTAAAGTTTAGTTATACTTTATCCGATAGTAGAGTAGCAAAAATACTCTCAAGAAATCAACGGTTAAATCTGATTTCTACTACCTATTATATATTATCATTATAATGCACCGTAAAACTTCTCTACGAGGGAGAGCAAATGAAGAATTAATGCAATGCCCCTCCAAACTTATCTTCTGATACGACAGGTACAATTTGCTAACACTCCTAATAAATAGATGCCGATCTTAGATTCTGCTGCATTCTGAAGAGCTAGTGACGATGCACATCTAGACCGAACCAGACAGCCGAGCGCACGACTAGGGCCGGAAAAAAAAGCTCGTTGAGCTGGCTCGGTGGCTCGTTTTAAAATTGCTCTGATTACATTCATTTTTCTTTTAAAATAAAAATTAGTTGATTTGGAACCAGAGTCAACTTCGGCTTGGCTCGTTAGGCTCGGCTCGTTAAGCTCGGTTCGAAGTTGGGTCTCAAACAATACAGGAGACTATAATAAATAAAAATAAATCAGTGTCGAAGAAAGCTCAAAAAAAAGTTCAACTGACTCGTTATCCACTCCTACGCACGACAAGGCTATGAATAGCGCAGAGCCGCAGCGTCGAAAGACATCAGTACCGCAGGTTGGCGCACAGGCCCCTACAGGGCAGTAAAGCGTAGGCTCGAGCACCCGCACCTGCAAAACAGCAGCCATGTTTGGGTCGCAATCACGTACGCGGTACACATTATCAGCGGTGAAAGCACGGGAGCAGTAAATTAAGGGGCTGCATGCACCTACCGTGCAAGCTAAGGCAGATGTTTGCAGAAGCAAAATCAAAACCGTACGCGGTACACATTAACAGCATGGATTCTCAAATGGGAGAACAGCCAAACAGGCCCCGTTTCTTTTGTTCTGGAATACAGCAAGGAAGCAAATTAACTAGACTAGTGTTGCATAGGTTATACACCATTAGCATTTGCATAATCAATTCATACGGAGTGCAGGTTTTCACAATTGCATTTGCATAGCCATTTTCACACAGAATGCAAATTTTCATACTGAATGATGCAACATTCCACAAGTAAGAATAACGATCCACGAGCCAGTAGACCAGCAAGGTGTTTTTTTAGTCTTTGTAGCTAATTAATAGACAAGCGTATTCCGTGTAAAATAAAAGATTGAAGAATCCAAGAAAGCAAATGAAGAACAAGAAGGCATCTTGAAGAGGAAAGCAATGACTAACCAGTCATAGATACGGTGCCCCACCACATAACATAGTAGTATTTTCAAGCAGCTGCCGGTGGTACTCTGATGCAATGTTTGAGACACTAGTAACCAACTGGTGAACAATGCCATAATTTTGTAAGCCCAAAATGTGTGGCTGAAACAAAGCTTCACCAACAATACAGCGCTCCTTTTCAATTGTTGCAAACTGGAGGAAGAAATGTTTAGAAAACACTGGTTTGCATACACTCAGCATAATAAATAGCCACCAAGACATTTGATCAATCTAAAGAGAATAACCCACACAACTATTTTATGAAGAGACAAATTGCATATTAAGAGATATAGGTAATAGGAACAAGGTGAATGTTTGACGCAGCATCCACAACAAAGCAATGTAGAATAAGTGAATAACCAACCTGCCCATCTGGAAGAGTGTGTCTTTCTAAAGCTTCAAAGGCCAACTGATCTTCGGTGCAGCATGCATGCATACTGCTCTTTCAGCCTCTCAACATCAGAAATATCAATGTTTACTGATGGGTTGGACTTTTTGAGTTCTTGAGCAAATAGGTTTGTCAAGTCAATTCCTCCAATCTCAAATCTCTTCGATGCCATGTGTTGAACAGCACCTTCATAGACTGGAGCGATATCTGGTAAAATAGAAAGGAATGTCAGTGAACTTAATTTAAGCTCCAATGGCAATGTTGCTTGCTGGGCACTAGCTTATCAAAAATCAAAACATATCCCGATTAATGAAGTAAAACATGCACCAGGCGGCCAATGATGAACCACATTACTCTGGTTTAAAGAATGAGTTATTTATTCCTCATTCCTTCTAATGGTTATTTATCTCCAATATTTGCATTTCCTTTTGTTTAACTTAGCATACAAATATGACAGTTTTTGAAGTCCTACATGTTAGAGGTATTCAGTTCTGGACGAATGCTTGGATATGTAGCAGCAGGGGTTGTGGCTGGCGTGTTGAGTTCTATGTTCATCAGTGTCTTACTGAGAAGCTTCAGAGGAGTGTTCCTTGCTAGATACTACTGGCTTAACTAGTATAGAAGGATAAATTTTGGACCATGTAACGGTTTAAGGTACGAGGATTGTGATTTACTACGATGCTACTTGCCAAATGCTAGTGTACTACTGGCTTAACTAGCCCCTATCATATGCTTGCTTAGCTAGTCCCTGTTATCGAGTGATGTACGTAAATCTACTTGCTAACATAGTGATATAGTTGTATTTTGGACATATAGTATGGTTGATTGATCCTAATATGTGCGATATATATAGTTTCTATTTTCACGTATTATCCGACTAAATATTTGTGACCGAGACTAACCGTATTCGGAATGAACTGTATTCGCTCCGCATTTGTGATCGCGGTAATTCACATTTGTATTCGAATCCGACATTGTTCATATCCGACTTTGTATCCGAGAAAAATTTTGGAATATGATACAAGATGAGCGAAATTCATTCGTATTCACTCCGTTTGCACCCCAGAGGAAGAAGCTTGGGTCTCGCTGCCAGATCTTGAAGCAGTTGTGATCAGACTGGCTACGGAGCTCGCTGTTATCGAGTTTCTTTTTAAATTGGTATAGTTTGACACGAAATCATTTATTTACTATTTAAATGATTATTTAAAATCTGAGGTAATATATCACTATTGAACCAAGCCTCCTTAACCTATTTTACTCGAAATTAACTCATTTTAATTTTAAACACATTAACTACCATAATCAAAGCGCTTTTGATTTAAGCTGTAGAGAGCTTTTGTTTGCCGGCCCTAGTTGAGTGTCAAGAGGTTTCTTAGGTATCTCGGACTTCCGCATTCGGAACCTGATTGTGTGCTTACGGTTTCGGCTTTTCAAACGAACTAGTTGCTTTGATCCTCTTGGTGACTTCTGAAATATTGCTGCGTGCAGCACGATATGTGATCCATAACTGAACATTTTGTAGGGAATCATCCCACCACTCGAGGGGACATTGGACTTGTCACCAGGGTTTTAAATTTCGCTTTTGGCTTAAATCTTGCCACCTATCGAAATCCGAAATTTTGCCGAGATCTCATTATTTGAAAAGAAATCCGAACGAAATACAAAAACCAAAATTTGAATCTGGTCAAGTTTTAGTCAAATCTCGGTCAAATTTAGTGAGATTCTGGCGAGATTCACCGAGATCTCGACGAGATTTTACGCACCATCACACTTTGAATTTTTTAGGGGTTTTTCAATTTCGCCGGAATTATGATCTACCGACTGTCCCACATGGAAAACGACGCGAAGAATGTGAAGGTCAAAAAAACAGGTTTCGATGATCAAAATCAACTGAAATTGGTTCTAGAATGTCAAGGTCAAACAACTGAGAGAGGGTAAGACCCCGCTCCCCCCGCGCATGCACCGACCAGCTCTTGTCATTCATGGGCTGACTCTTAGGGAGTGTCGGTCAGCTCTAGAATCTAACTCTAGAGTTTCGAGTCGGTTCATCTTTCCATGTGTGTATGCCATGTGGGTCCGTCCAAATCTCGGTCATTTTCATCCAAAGTTTGAATTGGTTTCCAAAAATTAGATATAATGCCTCGTGTCTTCTCCCCCTGTGAAAAGGGCGGAGGAGAGGTCAGAGCGATTGACGAGGCACACGAGGGGCGTCAAGCCATATAGGCCACGCCCCCGCCCCCGCCCCACGCATTCGTAGGACTTCTTGCTTGCGCACCTGACAGTCGCCTACTTTTTCTCTCGCTCGATGACATACTTGTAGTTCGGTACAGCAACGGAAGGCGAAGCCAATCCGCCGTAGCTATGGCTGAAGCCTGAAGGTGATCTGCGTGGACGGATGTATACTAGGTTAGATGGAAGACAGGTCTGGATCGATCAGGTATTCAAGTACAAGGGGACTACTTATGTCAGGCAAGCATCCGCCTTTGAAGGTTGATTGTGCTGTAATTTTTTCCACTTTCAGACGATATCTAAGGGTGTGTTTGGTTGATGGGATGAGGTTGAATGGGATGGGATGGTCATATACCATTTGGTTCCATTATTTTGGATGAATGGAATGGTTCAACATTTATAGGGAATATTCCTCAAATTTGTATCACTTGATCCAGGATGGATTGGTTCCATTCAAACGACCAAACACATGAATAATTTTTTTTCTTGAACTATCTCATACATGTACCACTTGATACAAATAACCAAACGCACCCTAAGTGTCACTAAAGAACAGTATCATCGCACCCAATGCAGAGTGATGACTACCTACAAGCTTGTGCTAAAGCATTACGGAGGGCCAATACCTCGTGCATTGCACAGGCGCGATCTCTCTCGCCCCTATTCTTCCTCCTTCGCTTTTGCCCCTCTTCTTTCTCCACAATAAGCTCCTCTCTGTCATGTCATTTGCCTTCTTCTTCCTCATCGGTGAGCTCCACACGCCTCCGTCGTCACTATGCGCATCAACCCCGCCCAACCTAATATTCAGTGACGGAGCTAGAAAATTTTGGGAGCATGGGCAAGCTTAGCTACAACCAATAAGCACGAACAAGTCCATATACACATCACATAAGCAAAATTGATAATCATAAAAAGCTTTTTTTACTAAAAATATAGTCCAATACACATGTGAACATTCTATGGACGAAAACAAAGAAAGATGAGTCAAGTACCTCACTATGACACTACCAGCACTTCGACAATTCACCAACAAAAGTCTAACCATACACCAAAAGAGACTTTGCAAGATAAAAATATATTAATTGGTGCATCATATAACATAATAAATATATTTACATTGAACTACTGCTTCACATACCACTAATGTTCTAATCATACCTAGTACGAGGCAAACTCATTTTCCAAGTCTTTATGCTTTAGAACCGTCGCATAATGGTAATATCATCAAGTCATTTAAATATCTTCCACTTGGTATAGCAAACCATCAAGTAATTTAACCACTAGTCTACTATCCTCAATATTACCGCCATTTGCTCTTCCACTGATATATCACACGACTCATCGATAAGCACAAAGAATTGTGTATCACCAATCTCTCTGAGAATCACCTCAGTGATTTCTTGTGCACAACATCTTGTAGTATCCTTCTTAATTTTAGAGGAAGTCATATTGCAATTTAAACCGCCACGGTCAAAAGCATGTCTCATATTTTTATTCTTGTCTTTGTACAAAACTATAATCTCTAAAAGTTAAACTTATTTAAAGAAGTAGAAGATTCTTTATGGCCACGAAAAGCCATGCCTTTTGGTATGAGAAATATTAAACACTGTAGAGAAGAGGTTCATCAAATTTTATATAGTTCTTCTGCTTCTTGACTTGCTCTAGATAACTTACTTAATACATTGTCTTTGATTTTTGAAATCATCACAATTTTTGAAATCATCAAATAATAAATATTTTAGCTCTTATCAGCAATGCATAATAGATAATACACTGAAATATCAATATCACAATAGCTAAACTCACTCAGTCCTCACTCAGTCATACGGTCAGCCTCCTGCCTCCTTAGTCCTCACTAGTCTCTGTCCACAACTAGCTTACCACATGAGCGCATACATTCCTTACTCCTCACTAATATTGAAAGTAATGGTTCAGGACCACAGAGATTCCTTACTCCTCCTTACTGCCTCACTATACAGCCAGCCAGTCAGCCTCTCTTTCCACAACCCACAGCGGCGACACCCGACAGCCCAGTTTCGTCACCTCCACTGGCTGTGTCGTCTGCCACTCTGTCGTAGTGCCACCCCTATGCCTACTGCATGCACCCCTGCTCCTGTGGCATGCGCACCCTACATGGTCGTGCCTGCGGATTTGAGGCGCCTCCACAGGTATGGGAGACCGACATGATTCTGGATATGGGGTGATACATCCCTCCCGGGTGCGCACCATGCCCTTCGCGGCCCAGCCGTATGGCGCACGTGCCTCGCCCGGTGAGCGGACTGCCCAACTGGCCCAAGGGCGTGGGCCTTGGCCCAACGAGGGAAATACACACCTTGGCTACCATAGCCAGGCCATAAGAGTTCCATGTGGCCTCCAAAAGACTAGCCTGACGGGGGGAGGGTTGCTCTCCCTTTTAAGGTGGTATTCTCTCCCCTCCACAAGCAAGGTGGAACTATCATGGGGGAGACCGACGAGATCACGGGAGGTAGACCGGGGATTTGGGAATTTCAGACATAGAATGAGTTGGTTTGTGGGCCTTGGCACTTTGGCCTGCTGGTTGGCCCGTTGGTGTGCGATGGCACACTCGTAATGTCGGTTTACCCGGGAGGAGGCCGAACCGGCGGCTTCCACCCTGCTCATTGTACATTACTGGTGAGTAGAGGTGGCCAAACGGGCAGCATGACCCGTATAGGCCCGGCTAATAAACGGGTCATGACGTGCCTACCCATGTGCCGGGGTGCCAACCCAAGTACAGCCCGGTGGCCAAACGGGTCGTGCCGTGCCAGTCTATTGCCACGCGTGTCGACAGGCCAAAACGGGCCGTGCCATGCCAGTCTATTGCCTCGCGTGTCGACAGGCCAAAATGGGCCAGGTCGGCTTGTTGGCACCAAAAAAATTCAAAAGAAATCATAAAAATAAAAAAATGTTAGAAAATTAGAAAATAAAAAATGGAAAAAATACAAAAAAATTTGAAAAAAAATAAAAAATGGGAAAGTTAAAAGAATTATAAAAACTTAAAGGATGTAGAAAAACTTTTTAAAAATATATATAAATTAAGAAAAAGCTAAAAATATGAAATAAATTCTAAACTGAGGCAAATAATTAGAACTAAATAATGAGCTTTATTGATATTTGGCTGCCTCATTAAAAAATTTACCAAGTAAAAACTCAAGACGAGAAAACCTTTGCATAGAAAAAAGAGTACAACCTATATCTCAGTGGTACAGGAAAAAAATGAAGATTACAATTATTCTTCCTGATGAAGATAAAGATTTTCAAACATCGTTGCCAGCTTAACATTTTCTGTAGTGTGTTGAGCTCATTGTTCAGCTTGTTCCCAATCTTTTACAGTGAAAAGTATTTCCACCATCTCACTTGTCAGATTTGTCCTTATCTCCTCGATTATTCTTTCGGATAGACTGAAAGCAAACTTCGAAGAAATCATGGAGACAGGAATTGTCAACACATCCCGTGCTAATATGGAAAACACCGGATATATTATCTTGTGCTCATGCCACCATTGCAAAATGCTAAAGTCCTCCTCTTGCTGCTCTTGGTAGTTGACAGTGTCGCTGTTGAGATAGGCAGCCAGCACCCCACTACCTGTTGTTGTGTCCGCACTTGACGTTGTTGTACTCAAACTCCTTGAATTAGAGCCACCTGCACCCCATATCTTTCCCCATTCGATTTTCTTCTTACTTGTTGTGGGTCTTGGTGGAGGTCGCTATAAGCAAACTCCACCAAACTTATGATCGCACTTAGCATAAGCTTCAGATAAGTTAGCATGAACCTGTGAAAAATAACTAGAATAATCAGTGCCTATCGCATCACTTAGAAGTGAGAGAACATTACAAATCCTCAAATTTTTGCTCTATGATCTAAAATAAATGCGAACGCATATAACATAGGAATTTCTTTTCAATATTTCAAAATTTAAGTTTTCATAGCACAAATAGTTTCACGTAAAATACTATTATTTTCGTGGTTCTTTAAGTGAGTAGCAATTTCTATAATATTATGCAGAATTAAAGGAGAGGTTGAGTAATAAACTCCAGATAAAGAACAAGTCGCATCATAATTTTTTTTCAAAAATAACAGCAAGTAATTAGCTACACACCAATGTTATTCTGTGAGTAGTGGTTGACCATCTCGGGTACGATAATTCATATTAATAAAAAATATATGCCCTTATAGGGTATAAGTTCCTTAAGCATCAAGAAAGTAGGGTTCCATTTAATTGACATATCTACACCAAACTTACCTGTGTGTACACCCATTGCAAGACAATAGTTCCTATATGATGCTACTCGTGGATTATAATTATTAATGAAAGATATTGCAATGCGAAAAGGTTCGATATACATGCTTAACCTCGTTAAACCAGATTTAACTATAAGATTATTAATATGGCAAGTGCAACATTGATGTAACAAGAAAGATTGGGTGTATGAACTTAAAAGCGAAGTCAGAATATTCATTGTAGAAATATTTGCTACAACATTATCTAATGTTATTGCAAAAATTTTATCTGTGAGGCCAAAATTTTCCACAACTTTTATAATACAATCAGTAATATTTTCACCAATGTATGCTACGTCATTTAATTTGAATTATATAATTCTCTTCTCTAGTTGCCAGTTATTGCTTACGAAATGAGCAACTACACTAAGGTAATCCTCTTTATCCATATCACTCCATATGTCTGATATCAAAGAGACAGAAAAAGTACAAGTAAAAGAGCTCTTTTGGCTTACCACGATAATTATAATAGTATTTAATCAGATCTCTAGTTGTTGTCTATCTAGAAACTGAAAAAAACTTAGGATTATGAGCGATCTTAATATAATTTTCAAATGCTGGTGACTCACCAAAGTTTAAAGCTAGATCTTGGGAAGCGATTAAACAACAAAGAGCTTCACGAGCTACATTAGGATTGTAGTCCTAGTGACGTACCATACCATCGGGGTTGTATTTCAGCTGCATCTGTCTCATAGCCAATCCCGCTTTTTTTACAGCTCTCAGCATATCTCTTCAAGTGCCTCGTTCCATCTAAAGATTTCGCAGTTAATTTGTGCTTACAATATTTACATACAGCATACCTGTTCTGAACACCGTCTGATGTCTCGAAAATCTGGTCAAAATCTTCCCAGACTCCCTATGTATTGCGTCTTGATTTTTTTTGCCCCGATGCTTGCCAACGCAGTAGCAATTGTAGAGCCATGGGATGGTACAAGTGCTACAGCTTCTTTAGCTTGATAGGATGCAAGAAGCTCTTCGGGTGATATCCCGAAATCAGAAACGGGGAAGAACGGAAAATCCTAGGTCTCTATTAAGAAAACTGCAAGAAATAATTGCGCTATTATTAATTTTATATCATTGAAAATAAAGAAAACTGCAAAATTAAGTCAATATTCTTACCTTGGTTTCTTGACAGAGGCTAGGCTTTGAATTTCGGATTTTTTTTTAATTTCTGGCAAACTATTTTGAACTTTACCAAATTATCACTAAGAGCACAAGAATTTTAACAAGAGAATGAAGAGAAGAAATTGCAAGTGTGCTGGTGGGGAAATGAGGAGATGCTAACTTATTTATAAAAAAATTTAAAAATTTTTAGAATTGTTTTGCATTTTTTTTAAAAAAAATTAAAACTTCAACAACTAAAAACTCTATAAAACAGCTATATTTTCCAAATAAAGGAGATAAACGAGTCTAATCATGCCCGTTAGAGCCACCACCTCTACTGATGAGCCCGGACATACGCCCAACTCTGGAGCTGCCTCCTAGGGATGGCAATTGGACCCGCGGGTTTTGCACTCGATCGGGTCGGGGTCGGGTTTTAATTTTTACCCGTGGGTTTTTTGGGTCGAGTACCCGAAATGGGTTCGGGTCGGGTTCGGGTTTTAATTTTCACCCGCGGGTACCTATCGAGTACTCGAAATGCCGCACATACCCATTGGGTACCCGTTGGGTTTCGGGTTCCACCGGGTTTGGGGTACCCGTCGGGTTTAGCTCAGATTTTTTGGTTCAGATTTCTTGTCGGGTCGGGTTTTGCAAAACTCACACCTGACCCAATCTATTACCACCCATACAACACAAACCCGTCGGATATCCGTCGAATTTCAGGTACCCATCGTGTTCGGGTTTGGTAATAGTCTTTTACCCGATATGGCATTCGGGTTCGGATCGGATTTTTCAATTCGGGTTTTGGGTCGGGTCGGATTTTGTAAAACCCACACCCGACCCGTTGCCATATCTAGTGCCTCCACCTCTGCTAATATTCAGTCAGACTCGTCACCGTGCCAAGGGACCAAAATTCGGCGAAATCCCGGCAAAATCTCGGATTTCGGACCCCTCCGAGATTCAAAATCCCGGAAAATTTAAAAAATTTAAAAAATTCAAATCTCGGATTTCTCGGCGAGATCTCGGCAATTTCGGCTGAGATCTCGGATTTTCCGATAGAAAAAAAACCGGATTTGAAATTTTGTTTTTGCAATTCGTCCGGATTTTGTTCGAAATTTCCGAATCATGCCGATTTGACTCAAAACGAGATTTGAAACCTTTCACCGTGCCGCCCAACGCCGCCGCCCACCAGGTCACCACCCTCTTCCGAGCCGTGGCTGGCGGCGCCACCGCCCACCACCCTCTTCCAACCCCACGGCCGGCGGCGTCACCGCCGCCACCGTCACTGACCACTGGGCGGCCGCCTCCCTCCTCCTCTACAACTGGGGGCCCGGTGAACCCCTCTATAATCCCCGGTGAACACTAAACTTGACCCTTCAGCCGTCGCCGGAGAAGAGGGCGCGCACTTCCGGGCTGGAGGGCGCTCGCTAGACGTTTTCCCATTGCATTGCCACCCACCCGTTCGCGCCATCCCGCGGCTCCCCTCTCCCACTGCAACCATGGTCCCACCGTTCTCCGCCTCCCGCTTCCTCCTCCCCCGCCTCGCCGCGGCGCGCGCCATCTCCGGCGGGCCCCACCCGCTACCCTCTCCCCCCGCCGCCGCGCCCACCTCCACCCCGCAGACCTTCCACGCGCACCTCGCGTGGCTCGCCGCTCCCTCCCGAGCCCACCACCCCGCTACCCTCCCCTCCCTCCTTGCCGCGCTCTCCCGCGCCCGCGCCGCCAGGCTCCCGCTTCTCCCGGCCACCCGCGCTCTCGCTGCCTCAGCGCTCCTCCGCCACGGCCGCCTCGCCGACGCCCTCGCGCACTTCGGCCTCCTCCCGGACACCGTTGCCCTCCCCGCGCCGTTCTGCAACTCCCTGCTCGCCGCGCTAGCGTCGTCGGGGTCACTCACTCCCGCGCGCAAGGTGTTCGACAGAATGCTCGGGAGGGCAGTTGAGCTAGACACAGTCGGGTTCGGGGTGTTCGTCAAGAATGTGGGCAGGAGGAACGGGTTGGACGAGGTCCTGCGGTTGGTGGATGTGGTGCACCATCGGGGCGACTGGGTTAACAGGTCAGTCGTTGCAGCAATGGTTGTCGACGGTTTGTGTCGAGAGGGCAGGATCGAGGATGCTTGGCGGGCTTTAGAGGATATAAGGGTACGTGGATGGAAGCCGGATTTTGTAGCATATAGGATTGTGTCTGAGGGATTTAGGGTAGTAGGGAGGGCAGAGGAGGAAGGGAGGATATTGAAGCAGAAGAGGAAGCTGGGGGTTGCACCAAGGAAGGAGGACTACAAAGAGTTTATGCTTGCGTTGGTGTCCAACAGGCAGATTGCTGAGGCGAAGGAGATAGCAGAGGCGATTGTATTAGGGGATTTTCCCATTGATGATGATTTGTTGAATCTGTTGATTGGTTCGGTGTCTGAGATTGATGCTGATTCTGCCATTATGTTCTGCAAGTTCATGATAGGGAAGGAGACATCGCCAAGTACCGAGGTGCTTGTACACCTTTGCGAGAACCTTTGCAAGAACAGGAAGGGCGATGAGATGTGGGAGATTTTTAGGGTGCTTTTGGATAAGGGGTATTGCACGAATGTGAAGGAGTACCATTTGGTGGTGTCATTCTTGGGAAAGGCAGGGAAGGTGAGAGAGGCATATGATGTGCTAAAGGAGTTGAAAAGGAGGAGGCTAGAGCCTGACATTTCATCGTACAATTCTCTTATGGAAGCACTCTGCAGAAATGACCTTCTTAGGCCGGCCAAGAAGTTGTGGGATGAGATGTTCAGCAGTGGGTGTACTCCAAATCTGCAGACTTACAATATATTGATAACAAAGTTCGCAGAAATTGGTAAAAGTGAAGAAGTCCAACAGCTGTTTGATCACATGTTCCAGAAAGGAGTGGTCCCAGATGGTGCAACATACACATCAGTCATCACTATGTTGTGCCAAGAAAAGAAATATGAACAGGCCGTGGAGATCTTTAACAAATCTGTGATGCAGGATGCTGGATTGGCTAGCTCAGTGTTAACTGTGTTTATCCTTGCACTCTGTAAACAAGGTACGCCTCTAGAAAAGGTTTCTGTCCTCATAATTAGTTTTGACTGCTGCTTTAGTTGTTCCAGTGTCTCCTTGAACATAATCATCCATGAAATATTTTCAGGTAGGTTAAAAGCAGCATTGGGTGTTATATCTTGCGTTCCATCCAATATTGAGAGCTCGAATTCACACATCATTTTGTTGAAGAGCCTAACAGATGTTGGGGAAGTAGAAATGGCCCTTGAGCACATAAAATGGATTAGGAACTACTGCAGCTCTACTTTTCAGAATATAATGAATGAGCTCATGGCTTCTCTTTGCACCTCTGCTAGTCTTCAACCTGTCACAAAGTTGGTTTGTTATTTACATTCTCAGGGGCTTGTTGATGAACTTGGCCCATGGATGAAGTTGATAGAGGATGTTAATGCTTGAATCATAGTTTTCATTGGTTGGGATATGATAATATCACTATATCCATATTGCAAAGCAGGACAGGAGTGTTTGAGATTATTGTGAGGTCTGGCTGTCAGGGCCTTATTTCAGAAAGGAAGGGTGATATTTCTTTGTGAAGTATCCTGAGTTTTTAATATTTACCAATTACAAAATGGCCGGAGATGTATTACAAAGATCTGGTTGGTGATCACTTGTTCCAAGCATCATATAGTGCTTAAGGTATCCTTTCTGTTACCATGTTTGTGACGTCAATTACTGTAGGTTACGATTATGTGTCACTTCCGTAATTCTGTGCTGGAGCATCTTCCGTTTTTTGCCCAAAAGGATCAGCAAGACAATTAATCTAATTGTCAATTGTACACCATGCCTTGTAAAAATGATTAGTCTCAGCTTTTGTATCCTCTGATTGCAGGTTTCGGGCTGCAGTTCCATGAGATGTTCCTATTGCAAGATTAATCTGGTTTTTATTGGTCATTAATAAGTAATAACTGATCCATTCGATCGTTATGCTTGGCTGATATAACGTGGTGATGGTTCACAATGCCATTGAGCGAGGGCAATAAACAATTACCTTTGTCCAAGAAAGCAGATCACAACAATGATTCTGATACTATAGTGGGTATGGCATTGGCAGTGATGGTGGATCAGAATGAGATACGTTTTTCTCATGCTGATCAATTCCATTGTGCTACAGAGGATCCAAGAAATTCTCCTCCATCTCCTCTTCTCCGCGGAGACTGCTAGAGGACATATGAAGTTCTCTGAGGGCTGCGTCACTGCGATGGTTGCCGTGCCTGGGTGGCATTGTCACCATGGCATCCCACATGAAGGTCTGTTGTTGTTACATCTTGATTCATATCATGAAAACAAGGGTTATGCCTCATTCTGTTTTGGAATAGTGCATCAAGTTTCTGTAGTTGGGCAAGATATTCCATTTTTTCATGGTTTCACGTACCTCTCTTTTATTTTTCCTCAACCATGTTGACATGCTGTATCATCTTGTTAGAATGATGATCCTATTTAAAACATTTTCAGGAAACATACGCATCTTTTGCTTTGTCTAGAGCCACAACATTCAGATATTCAGATAAGAAACTCTTCTCATTAGAAATGGCTAAAACTCCCTAACTCATATCAGATATTCAGATAAGAAACATCAGAAATAACAGTCATATCGTATAATCAGATAAGAGGAAACATAGAAAGAACAGAAGAATCACAATGCATTTGAGCTACAGGATATTCTTTGTTTGATACAGGTATACTCCCCTCCCAGTTTCAGATGAACACAGAAGCTGCTACTAACATATGCCACACTAGATATACAAACTGGCAAGCTATCTGAAGTTAAGTGAGAACGAAATGGAAAATTAGTTAGAAGTAAATTGCAAATGGGCATGTAATCTGTATCTTCACCCCTACCGACCCACGGTGCTGTCAGAGAGAAAAGAACTTCTTGACTCTTGAGACATCAGGAAGTAAGAAGTAAGAAGTGACAGAGAGAACTGTGCAATAGCAACCAAACTCTTCAGGATCCTGTCGTCCTAGCTAGGGCTAGTCGGAGCCCTCGCTTCAGCTCTCGCCAGCATCTTGGACTCGTTGTGCCGCTAGAAGTTCACGCTCAAGGTTTTCTGCGTACGAGTTCAGGGATTCGGTGGAATTAGCATCGTCGGCGTGTGTGGTATCAACGTCGGCGTCGTGGCCGTGGCCGGACTGCACCGATCCGGAATGACTGGAAGAACCAGAAGAGACCGTGTTATCACGGGAGCAAGCTTTGCCGGACGACGACCCGCCTTGACCGGAAGAACCAGAAGAGACCGTATTATCACGGGAGCAAGCTTTGCCGGACGACGACCCGCCTTGACCGGAAGAACCAGATGAGCCCATGCTATCACCGGAGGAGCTGTCCTTGGATGAAGCATTGATGGATGGCGACGATCCGACTTGACCGGAAGAACCAGAAGCGCCCGTGGTAGCATTATCAGCGTGCGAATTGACCACGGCGACGGAGGAGGCTTGGCCAGGCTGCGCCGCCAATCCGCCAAAACCGAAAGAACCACCAGAGCCTGTGATATCAATGAAGGCGTCGTCGTCGATGACGACGGCACTATTGGCGGGAGGGGCCTGATGATGTTCGCCAGCAGGGTGGCCGCTGCTCATGCCGGGGGACGGAGGCGCCCCGTGGCCAATGGCGAGAGGGTCTTGATCATGCTCGTCGGCATAGTCGGCGTTGCTTGAGCCGGAGGACAGAGGCGCCCCGTCGCCGACGACGCCATTGGCGAGGGGATCTTGATCATGCTCGTCGTCAGAGACGGCATTGATTGAGCCGGAGGACAGAGGCGCCCCGTGGCCAATGGCGAGAGGGTCTTGATCATGCTCGTCGGCATAGTCGGCGTTGCTTGAGCCGGAGGACAGAGGCGCCCCGTCGCCGACGACGCCATTGGCGAGGGGATCTTGATCATGCTCGTCGTCAGAGTCGGCATTGATTGAGCCGGAGGACAGAGGCGCCCCGTGGCCGTTGGCGATGACGACATTTGCGAGAGGGACGGCTCCATTGGCGAGAGGGGCTTGAGCATTCTCGTCAGAAGAGTCGCCACTGCTCGAGCCAGAGGACATAATAGGATCGTGGCCGTTCGCGACGGCGCCATAGGCGAGAGGGTCTTCATGATGCTCGCCGGCGGAGTCGTCGCTCGAGTCATGATCCATAGAATCCCCAAAGTGGTCGCCATCGACGGGAGGGTCTTCGCTCGACTCGTGATCCACAGAATCCTCTCCGGAGCATCCGTCACTGGGGTCGTGATCCATCGTATCCCCACCGTGCTCGCCGTCGCCGGCGATGTCGTCGCTCGAGTCGTGATCCATCGAGCCCCCACCGAAACCCAGGACTCCCCCGAAATGCGTTCGAGAGCTCGAATTTTCTTGGTTTCTTTCTGCTCCTTGGGGACTTCGTGGTTTCTGGCTGTCTTTGGGGCCTCTTGATTTCTTGGTTTCTTTCTGCTCCTTGGGGGACTTCGTGGTTTCTGGCTGTCTTTGGGGCCTCTTGATTTCTTGGATTTGCTCCACTTTGGAGGTAGCCGTCCGGGGGTGGGAGGCGATGAATTTGTCAGGCGAGGACGACACGGAGGAGGGAAGTTTTAAACCGGGAAGGTGTTAAGATTCGTGCGGATGGATAAAATCGAAGGCGAACACGTTTCGGGGCAAGGGGCACGTGCTGGTCCAGTCCAACTGAAGCTTTCCTTTACTAACTCCTGCTTTGCATTACACTCGTTTATTGATTAAACATTGAATGAGTCAATTTCATTCGAATGAAATTGGTTTTTATTTCGGCTCGGCTCAGCTCGTTAGCTCGATTCTAAAAAATACTTTCAAATTATATTAAATCAAACTGTGTCAATTTCGAAGAAAGCTCGAAAAAATGACGACTTGGCTCAATTGCCACCCCTAACCACATCCTTAAACTCGTCATCTAAATTTGAACCTGTGCCACCCACCCAAACCCACTAGATTTCTCAGACAAAGATCTGTGCCTACACTCGAACCCGATGGGTACCTATGAGTAAAACCGGCATACTGCTTTTTCAGCTCTATCCATATGCCTCAATGAAATTTCTAGTCATCCAAATGTGCAGATAATTATCCTGACCAATAATCAATGCAGTCACGAATCTATATTCTAGCTTAACCCCTAAAGAACAAAAATATCAAACACAAGAATGCAACCTTTCACTTTAGTTTTGGGTCAAACCTATGTGTTCACAATTCCAGTAGGATACTAAAAGCACCTAAATAAAATGAAACCAACATCAACTTATCACCTAGATGCATCCAAAAGTCCTATCACAACAAAAACCAAGCCCCTATTTTAGTCAGTAGATCTAGGGTGCAATTCTTAATCAAACACTAAAACAGTAGGCTCATAACAGAACTGTTACCAATAGGCTCATGCAGTTACCAACATAGTTCTACAATAAAAACTGAAAGCACATATCTCAATAGTCATCAGTTCACAGAATAATAGTAGTGGTTGCTAGGAGAAAAAATAAGCTTAAACAAGTTTTGGAAAAATACCTAGTTAGCCAATGGCCAGTTACACATTTTGACACAGAAGAAGGGTATCAGCTCACAGACTCGATGACAATGGGTTCATCTTCCATCCTTTCTTCTTCATCGTCAAGAAAAGTTTGAATTGCATTGAGGTTGGAAGCAATATCCCCTAATGGAAAGATTAAATAATAATTAGGTATGAAATGGAGCAAAAGAAATGGAATGCAAGATTGAAACATTAACCAACAATTACCTAGTATATCTGCACGAAACCAAGCTTGCACACACATAAGAGCTACAACCATATTAGGTGCAAGTCGACTTCGATGTGGACTAAGTACTCTACCACTAGTACTAAATGCAAAATCAGATGTCACAGTTGTTACAGGAATAGGTAATATATCATGAGCAATCCTTTGCAAGGTAGGATACTTAATACCTCCAAATTTTCACCAAGTGATGATGTCTAGCTCTTGTGTTCTAGGGTGAGGGGCCTCTTCCAAGTATAAATCCAATTCTGTGCTCACCTGAGAAGCACAAACAACAGGCTGGGAGACATATATTGATCAAATATGTCAAAAACTTCATGTACTCCATCACCATGGATAGCATCTGTGCTAGGACCATATGATGTATCCACAACCTCACAAGAATCTTGATATTCTAACAAGTCAAGTATGAGCTTCTTTAGGTCATCAACTTCCTTAGTTGCATGTTCATAACCATATATTAATCTATATAAAGCCTGCAGCATATGAGTCTTTATGTCATCAACTTCCTTAGTTGCATGTTCATAACCATATATTAATCCATATAAAGCCTGCAGGATATGAGTCTTTATCATCAATCATATCAATCAATCACATTTCGTATTATTTTATCATCAATCACATCAATCAATCACATTTCGTATTATTTTATCATCAATCACATCAACTTTTACCTACTCGAACAGTACAGTTTACTATTGTGGCAATCATCTTTTTATAATTTACTAACAATCTTAGCTCGTCATTAAATACCGCGAGTATTGTTTTTGGGCTTGGATAGTTTTTTGGGCCTTCGTTACCGACACGTTCTATCATCACAGCTGCTATAACTCGCACGCGGACGACGGCAATTTAGTCCTTAGTCCCACATCGCTTCCGGAGGTTCATCTGTACCTACTTATATACCAAAATTGGGATAGACCTTCAAATCAGAGTGATACGTGTAATGTTAGTAAGGGTAGGGCTATGTCTGTGGGGCCCACTGCACTATATGCTAGTTGTGTCGGACCTGGGCACCTTACCATTTAACACAACGATCACTTTTGCTATTTTTGCTACGTGCTTTATCAGTATCCTCGCCGACACTGCCCCGGCCGTGACATTGGCAGCATCGTTGGTAGTAACCCTTTGCTGTCGTTCGTTGATGATTTTACCACCTATAACAATACCGTTTACTATCATCCTTTTTATCACCTTATTTATGTACTCTACTGTTCTATACTGCATGCAGTAGTTGTTCCTATCGGGTGTAATTGATTTACTACAATTACAATACACGATTTTTGGTAACTATGCCTGTTGTAAATTTTTACTATACGTTTCATATTATTTGATCATCGTATATTTTAATATCATCTGTTTGCAAATACCCGCTGTAATTTTAGTATGTACTGATCGTGAGTATGATTTTACCATCTCGATCATTACTACAGTGGAATAACATTTTTTACTACCATGCAGATAGCCTTATACTATCAAATTTTACTACAGTATTGACTTACAGCAAAGCATTATATATTTTACTATCATTTTTATACTTTACTAACAATCTGGTCTCATCATTAAATACCATGGGAATTGTTTTTGGGCCTTTCTTACCGACGCGTTCTATCGCCACGACTGATACGACTCGTGTGCGGACGATAGGAATTTACTCCCACATTGCTTCCAGAGGTTCATCTGTACCTGTTTATATACTAAAATTGGGATAGAACTTCCGATCAGAGTGATACGCGTAATATTAGTAAGGAGTAGGGCCATATCTGTGAGCCCCGTTGCACTATGTGCTAGTTGTGTCGGACCCGAGCACCATACCCTTTAACACCACAATCATTTTTGCTATTTTTGCCACGTGCTTAATCGGCATCCTTGCCGACACCGCCACAGCCGTGACACCAGCACCATCGTTGGTAGTAACCCTTTACTGCTATTTGCTGATGATTTTACCACCTATAACAGTATCGTTTACTATCATCCTTATTACCATTTGTTTGCAATTGCCTGCTATAATTTTTAGTATGTACTCATCATGAGTATGATTTTACCATCTCAGTCAGTACTACAATGGAATTATATATTTTTTTTACTACCGTGCAGATAGCCTTATACTAACAAATTTTACTACAGTATTGACTTACAGCAAAGCATTCTATATTTTACTATCATTATTTATACTTTACTATATCTCATCTTGTCATTAAATACTACGGGAATTGTTTTTGGGCCTTCATTACCGACGCGTTCTATCGCCACGACTAATATGACTCGTGCGTAGAATAGCGTTACGGTGTATGTATGTGTGTGTATAACAAGTGATCACTACTAATTGCAATCAATGCTATTTCTCTCTTCTCTTGTACAAACCACATCATCTGTAATATTCACAACTTTTGAATGAAAATTGGATGTCATAGATATTTCACTCATATGAATTCTCTTCTAATTCTTTTAGGCTCCACCATATTTTATCTTGATTTCTTCAAATATTACAACCAACAGTTGGATTCTAGAAATCTGTTGCAGCCAGTTTCTGAAAAACAAAAATAGAAGGCTACGTGTCATTTCATTAAGGAAGCAACCAAAGCATCGCTTGGGTTACCACCACGCACCTCCAGAAAGTACAGCTTACTGGCCATAGCAATTAGCGCAAGGATTCAAATTTCGTTTTCGGATTCCATCTCGGGCCTGGCTATAGCAATGAGATTCGAAAATTTTGGATAAAATCCGGACGAAATTCAAAAACCAAAATTCAAATCCGTTTTTTTTTTAACCAAGAAATCCGAAATTTCGCTGAAAAATACAAAATTTCAGTCCAAAATTCCGAAATCTCGGCGAAATTTCCCGATACTATCACACTTTTAATTTTTTAGGGTTTTTTTAACTTCGTGGAAATTATGATCTACCGACTGTCCCACATGGGAAATGACATGAAGAACCCAATCCGGTCAACTTTTATACAAATTTCGGTCCATTTTACCGAAATTTCAGTCCAAATCACCGAAATTTCGGCGAGATATTAATGCAGTGTAGCACTTTAAATTTTTTTAGGGTTTTTTAATTTCACCGAGATTATGAAACTCGGAGGGGCCCAAAATCCGAAATTTCGCCGAGATTTTGAACCCTAAATTAGCGTCGGCTGAAATGCCAGACGACCAAACTACTCCCTTGGGTCACTTTTATAAGGTGGATATTAATTTTGCATAGAGATTAAAATTATATTAAAATTAAGAAAAGTATAAAAGAAAATAACATAGATGTCCCACTTAATTGTTTTGGAAGATGAAATATATACTTTATGTGGGTGGTAATGAATAAATGTATATGGTTGTGAGAGAATAAATAGGAGTATAAAAGAAAATGTCTTATTATATATATATATATATTTATTTATTTATTTATTTTATTTATGAAGAAGTACTGCACAATCTCGACTGAATGTTAGCAATTTGTCCAAGCCATTTTGCTCCGGGCAACCACCATTGTTCGCTCTCCTCCTTGACTCTTTGAACAACTCGATTAACTAAAGCCCTTTTGTATTTGAACATACGGTTTCCTGTCCTTCCAAATCATCGAAGCAACCAAAATTATCATTGAATCGAACCCTGCCAGGCATGTACGAATAAGATTAGTTCTTACAAGGTTCTTACCGGTTAGCCAGAGATGGTTCTCACTGCACATGTCCTTATAAACCCTTATTGCCCCGTTAAAGCTACAGAAAAAAAATACTGAAAAATCACTCTCAAATTAATCCAAAAACAAAATTACTTCAAAATAGGACTTTGTGATTTTATGTCAAAATTGTTTCAAAACTTATTATTCCCTCTATTTTTTTTAAACGGGTCCCTAAAATCTGTACCGTCAAACTTTCCACCATTCGCACATCCCAAAGAGACACTAATGGTATGTTTGTTTTTAAGTCAACTTTGCCATAATTAACCGTAGATAAGTGTGGTTTGTCACACTTTTTGTGACAATAAAATTCAGTACCAAAAGTGTGGTAAAGTTTGACAAAAATTGAGCCTATAACACATGGGATATGGGGCTAAGAAAAGTGCGGTATGTCACAGTTGTAGCAACAAACCAAAAATCCGTATAAGAATCTATAACACGCTTAAGTTTAGATATGATAAAATTAGCTTCAAACCAAATAAGCTCTAAATCTAAAAAAAAGCATATATACTCTATTAAATGACAAACTACAATACCTATCCATTCTTTCAGCATTACAAGAGAAGCATATGATGAAAATATTGTAATGACTAATTTTTTTCTGCCTCCTCAATAGGATTATATTGTAGGACATCTCTTTTTAAGAATTGAGACTTATATTACGGGACGAAGGGAGTAATATATTTTGAAACTAATATCTAGATTAGCTATATAAAAACTATATCATTAGATTTGTCGCTAAAATAATATTATATTTGTATAGTTTTATTAGTATATAATAAGATAAATTATAAATAGTTAATAGTTGAAATCATATCTCGAAGACCTGAAAAATTAAAAACGTCGCTGTATCAAATTGTTTTTTTTAAACATGATCGGAACCCGTATAATCTTTTTTTGCTAGCCCTAGCTGCGACGTCCGTTAAGGCCGCCTCGACACAAGCCCGCTTGCACATCAGTTGGCCAAGCTAGGCTGCTAGTCGTCTCGGCGCAAGATGGGGCACTCGATTTGAGAGAGCTGTAGCTTTTCTAAAAAGTTATTTTTTATTTTTTTGTACTGAAAAAATAGATGTAGTTTTTTATAAAAAGCCATTTGGTAAACAACTAATTTCTCTCCGCAATGAGTTGTAAAAGCACGTTCTGTCGTGCGTTTGGCCTTGCTGATTATGTGTGATTTCTGGTTTATACTAAAAGTCGTTTAAAACTTGGCCTGTTTAGAGAACTTACTGGTTTTTGGAAAAACAAAACTGATTTTAGACTCCAAACAGAGCCAAAGTAGAAAGCGTGGAAGCCCCTCGGCCCCCCGCGAATCGCTATGCCGGACAAGTCACGTTTCGGGGCCGAACTGACGGCGCCTCCTCGTCCGTGGCACTCGATTTCTCAGCTTTTTTTTTTCTGAGCTCTTTTACTTTACACAAAATTGAATATGAACCGTTCATTCTTTTCAATCCAATAGATAAGATTAACTAGAGTATACTTATACTACATATGGTAGTAGAGTAGTAAAAACACCCTTAACAAATCAACGGCTAGATGTGATTTCTACTATATATTTTATACTACAAGTATAATCCACCGTAAAAAAAAAAAAATTTCCATCAAAACTGCCGCTCTAGGCGAATAATAACTGCTACCGTCTTCGTTCCATTTTGTCAGTCGTAATGACATTGCTGCTTGGAAAGGTCGATCTAGAATCCGAAATGATGTGCCCATGCACCAGGTGTTTATTGGTTCCTTGATGTATTAATTCGCCGATGCCAAATGCTGACATGACAACACGGTGAAACATCTCACAGGGACAACACGGATCAGCTAGACGTGGGGTCGGATCAGCTAGACGTGGGGTTGGAGTGTTGGACTGGAGTCAAAGGAGCTTATTGTTAGGAAACCGGGTTCGTATCCTATATGGACTCTTTCTTATCTCTAAGCAGAACCGCTATATATAGGAGGCAGGGGGTCACTCCATTGTACACAAGCAATGAGAATAATAAAGCAGAGCAGTTCCTCCTCATATTGTGTCTCTCTCCCTCTCTCTCTATTCTCTAGTTTAGATCTATTAGGCAACCCCGGACTATTCGATAGCGAGGTTGTCTAACACGTTATCAGCACGAAGCTCTACCGGAGAAAGATTGAAAGGTGAGAAACAAAAAGAGAAGAAGCAAAGGATCGTCGACTACAACGAACGTCTCCTACCGGCGATTGATCGCCCGATCCGATCTGCAATCAACTCGCCATCAAGCCGGCATCCACTCGGATTGCCGAAAGAAAAGTCCTACGCGACTCTATCCTACGCGATAGTCTACCGAAAAAATAGATTGAAAAGGTGAGCAATGGGAGATTGAATCTAATCGCTCGTTTGTTCCAATGCATCTACGTGGCACGAAGCTACGAATCTACCGGCACGGCCCCGCAACTGCACTCGAAGCCTCGGGCCCCACCCGTCCACCCGACCGGTGCCATCGCCTGGCTGCCTTGCCCCCACGTAGCGCGCTGGCCCCGCCTTGACCTCAAGCCACATAGGGCTTCCGCGCGCCACCAGCTTCCGAAGCAGGCGCCGAACGCCAACTTGTTTCGGTTGGACATGAAGTCCAGGGGATCATGGACTTGAAATCCATTCAATTCATCCAAGGACAAAGCGGGCCCGAGCCTGGCTCATAACTGGATTGAATCCAGGGGACGCGCTCAGTGGAGAGGAAATTCCCCGCTTGCCCCCAGTTCTATTATTTTATTATTTTCTGTTTTTATTTTCCAAAAAATGATTAAATACTCAGAAAATCAATTAGAAAATTCCAGAAATTCTGAAAATTGCCAGAAAAATATGGAAAATTGCAAAAAATTTTATGGTTCTGTTTTAATTTGTACTTAGCCTTATTTTCTGCATTTGTGAATATTTGCATGATTTTTGCAATAATTGCCCCGTTTAGAATATCGAAAATTCCTGAGAATTTATTTTCCGAATTTATGAATTTATTAATTATGTCATTTGCTGAAATTCAATTTCCTGTTGTAAAGTAATTCTGAAAATTGCTTGGAAATTAGCAGAAATTATGAAAAGTGTTAGGAAAATTTCAGAATTTCTCATACAACAGTTTATGAGAACATGAGTGGTTGGGATTTGATTTTGGTAATGAATAAACAGATATGAGACAATTGGTGTCTAGGAAAACACACATGAGGCTTGGTTCTTTAATTGGCACTTAAAGCGGGAAGTGCTCCCTCCTCATGTGAGCCCTAAAGGCAGTTGACTGGCCAAGAGTCAAATTGACAGAGATATTCATTACCTGTTTTCGTTCCCAGCCAACAAGAATTATATAAGTTGTAATTAGACTTATGACATGTTTAATTCATGTTGCAATTTATTTTCTGCTATCAAGTGATGCTGGAAAATTGCTGTATAATTAACAGAAAATTGCCAAATACTAAGAAAAATTCGGAAATTTCTGAGAATTTATTTCCGCATTTATGAATTTATGAATTGTGCAATTATTGTTTATTCTGAATTTATGAATTGTGCAATTATTGTTCTGTTCCATGCATTGTATTTATTGCCACCGTCGCGCCAGGAAGGCCGACGCGCATGGAACTGAATGCACCACGCGCATGAAGCCGCGTTAAAATCGATCGCACGAAGACGATCGTGCATATGAATCTGATCGTTTGCACGAAGCCGATCACCTACATGCACGTAGTTGTATTTCTGAATATTTATGAATCATGTATTTATGAATCTTGCAATTATTATTTTCTTTTAGTTTGCTGGAAACTCATGAGAATTCGATTATGCATTTCATTGAATCTAGCAGCCATTTCCTATTAGATTGCACGCAGTAATCTAATGGAAGAACCTTATGAATGTGCAAAGGTGTGGCATTATCTAACGTGAGTTTTTGAAGAACTGACATGAATTGTCAGAATTATCTCACATAGACATCAGATTGCATAATGAATAGTAAGCTCTCGAAGAGCATACTTTTCTCATGAACAGAACTGCAATCTATTCTTTATTCCAGTATTCTTTATTTACAAGCAATTTTTGAATTCCTTAGCCACTGTATGATTAGAATTATTTTTCTTTTCATCTAGAAATCGTGTAGCGCCCAATGGAGGAAATATGCATTGTTGATAGTGGCACAACAAATACCATCTTAAGAGAGTCGAAATACTTCCAGACAATCACGAAGAACGCTGGAAAGATTACGACTATCGCAGGAAGCGATACGCATATAATAGGCTCAGGAAGAGCCACAATTATATTGCCAATGGGTACAACTTTGGTAATTGAAGAAGCCCTCTTGTACCCTGAATCAACCCGCACTCTCTTAAGTTTCAAGGATATCCGCGCCAATGGGTTTCACGTAGAAACCAATGAAGAAAATGGCAAAGAACACTTGTGCATTGTGAAGCATGCGGAATATGGAAATATGGTACTAGAAAAATGTCCCTCATATGAATCTGGGTTGTACTACACGAAAATTAATGCACACGCAGTGTATACTTCTTTGAAGACTGTCTTTAGAAGCTCTGAATTATTTGCTTTATGGCATTGTAGATTAGGTCATCCTGGTCTTAGATTAATGAGAAATATAGTTAACAACTCACAAGGTCATGGCATTAATGTTAAGAATTTCCCGAATCACGAAGATTTTGTGTGCCATGCATGTGCCACTGGGAAATTAATAACTAGACCCTCTGTTATGAAAGTGCAACATGAAATCCCTGCATTCCTGAAACGCATTCAGGGGGATATTTGCGGTCCGATTCAACCCTTGTCAGGGCCGTTTCGATACTTTATGGTGCTTATTGATGCTTCCTCGAAATGGTCGCATACATATTTGCTGTCAACAAGGAATCATGCATTCGCAAAACTGATCTCGCAGATCATCAGAATTAAGAATGCTTTTCCTGATCATCGCGTGAAGTCCATTCGAATGGATAATGCCGGTGAATTCACTTCCAAGGCATTTGATGATTATTGCACAAAGAACGGAATAATCGTTGAGCACTCTGCATCGCACGTCCATACGCAAAATGGGCAAGTCAAGCACTAATAAAGAGGATTAAGTTCATTGCCGCATCAGCTCTTGCAGAGTTGTAACTTGCCCAACACTTGTTGGGGACACGCAGTCCTGCACGCAGCAGCACTTATCAATTATAGACCATCGGCCTACAACATCCATTCACCTATGCAACTAGTGCAAGGGGTCATCCCGAAGATTTCCCATCTTAGAAATTTTGGTTGTATGGTATATGTACCTATACCACCCCTACAACAGACTGCAATGGGCCCTCTCCGCAAGTCTGGGATATACGTTGGTTATGAGAGTGCATCCATAATCAGGTATTTGGAACCCATGACTGGAGACTTGCATACAGCCCGATTCGCCGATCAGATCTTTGACGAGGACCGCTTCCGTCATTAGGGAGAGAATCAACCATTGGATGAAAAATGCTGGGAAATAATATGGCATTCCATCGATCCCCAGCATGACCCTCGCACTAATGAAGCAAATCAAGAAGTCCGTAAGATAATTGATTTGCGTAATTTAGCAAATGAACCGCCTGATCATTTTTGTGATCTCAAGAGCGTGGTTAAGTCGCATGTACCAGCAAGAAATGCACCAGAGAGGGTGGAAATACCAAAGAAAGCGAAGGTATCCTCATCCTGCTCAGAGGCCTCAAAGAAAAAGAACAGAAATCGGCTTCTCAAACCCAAAGTACCCTGAGACGCCTGGGAAAATCGGGCAAGAGGACTTACCACAGCCATTCACAAAAGTGCCCCAAAGCAAGAAGGGGAGCCGCTTGAGACCTGCACCGGAAAGAAGCCTGTGGAAAAGGCAATTCCAGATCTGAACCTTCCATTGGAAGAAGCCGCGGAAATAATGTGTGCGCACACATTGGCGGAGAAAAACTAAAGGAACTTGCTCCTGGAATGGGAAATAGCAATGAAGAGCAAGTAGAAGTGCACGAAGCACCCCATGATGAAATGGCCATAAACTTTGTAATAACGGGAGAATCGATGAATAGAGCAACAGCCAATGTCGATGCATACTTTGCAAAGAAGATTGCCACGATCATTAATCGTGATCCCGAGCCCGCATCTCTCGCAGAGTGCAAGAAAAGGCTCGATTGGGAAGATTGGAAGAAGGCAATCACCGCAGAGTTAGTCTCTCTAAACAAAAGAGAGGTGTTTGGGCCTGTGTGCCGCACGCCTCCCCATATAAACCCGTGGGGCACAAATGGGTTTTTGTTCTAAGAGGAATGAAAACAATGAAGTTATAAGGTACAAGGCAAGGCTTGTCGCTCAAGGTTTCACTCAACGTCTGGGGTTGATTATGAAGAAACCTATTCTCCTGGTCATGGGTGGAATTACCTTTAGATACTTGATCTCAATGGCGATCAACTTGAAGTTGAAAATGAAGCTAATGGATGTTGTCACAAAGATACTTGTATGGAAACTTGGATTCGGAGATATACATGAAAGTACCGAAAGGTATCCCTATCCCGAACCAAGACAGAGCAAACAGAAACCTATACAAAGGTGAAATTGAAGAAATCAATGTATGGGTCAAACGATCGAGGAAGAATGTGGTACAATCGCTTAAGTGACTTTCTTTGCAAGAAAGGCTACACGAGCAAATAAGATTGTCCATGTGTGTTTATACAACGATCCCGAATGGATTTTGTATAATCTCCGTCTATGTAGATGACTTGAACATCATTGGGACGGATGAAGAAATTGAAGAAGCATGCACATACTTGAAGTCTGAATTTGAAATGAAAGACTTGGGTAAAACCAAGTTTTGTTTAGGCTTGCGGCTTGAACATGTCCAAGGCGGAATCTTGGTACACCAATCTTCCTACACACGTAAAGTGTTGGAGAAATTTGGTTTTGAAAAGGCATACCCGCAAAGACCCCAATGGTCGGAAGGTCGCTCCAAGCGGACCTAGACCCCTACAGCCTAAAGAAGAGGGGAGGAAGTCCCGGGAGCGGAATTCCCATACTTGAGTGCAATTGGAGCACTCATGTACCTTGCGAATAGCACTAGGCCTGACATTGCGTTCATGTGAATTTGCTAGCACTGCATAAAGGCGTAACCCACCAAAAGGCATTGGAAAGGGGTGAAGGACATCTTCCGTTACCTTCAAGGAAGCAAAGACCTTGGCTTGTTTTACGTAAGAAACAATGAATTGAATTTGGTTGGCTATGCCGATGTCGGGAACCTATCGCACCCGTGATACCGGCAAGTCACAACCGGGTATGTTTCCCTTTATGGGAACAAAGCAATTTCGTGGAAGTCATCTAAGCGGACTCTTGTCTCAACGTCGACAAACCACTCAGAAATAATTGCCTTGTATGAAGCATCTCGAGAATGTGCATGGCTTCGAAGAATGGTTCATCACATCCAGAAGTCATGTGGTTTGAACATGGAACAAAACCCCACCATTATCTATGAAGATAATGCAGCTTGTGTTGCTCAAGTGCAAATGGGATATGTGAAAAGCAATCTTACGAAGCACATCAACCCCAAGTTCTTTTATGCCCATGAAATGCATAAGATGAACGAGATAAAGATACTGCATACTAAGTCGTGTGAAAATCTCGCAGATTTATTCACTAAGTCACTCCCGGCATCTTCTTTTGAAAGATGTGCTAGAGGAATCGGGATGATGAGGCTTAGAGAAGTGCAGATTTCAGGGGGAGAATTTTCACATACTCCTACATAAATCTCAAACATGAAGTTTGAGTACCCAACGTGAATCTTGAAGATTAATATTGAAGTTTGGATGGATTGTACTCTTTTCCTTAAGTAAGTTTTTCATTGAAGTTTTCTTACATAAGGTTTTTGATGAGGCAATCCGTGCAACACAGCAAGCGTGTGCTATGTACTCTTTCTCCAATTATTTTTCCCACTGGGTTTTTATGGAGTTTTAATGAGGCATATGCATCTCGCAGTGAAGAGTCCAAGGGGGAGTGTTAGGAAACCGGGTTCGTATCCTATATGGACTCTTCCTTATCTCTAAGCAGAACCGCTATATATAGGAGGCAGGGGGTCACCCCATTGTACACAAGCAATGAGAATAATAAAGCAGAGCAGTTCCTCCTCATATTGTGTCTCTCTCCCTCTCTCTCTATTCTCTAGTTTAGATCTATTAGGCAACCCCGGACTATTCGATAGCGAGGTTGTCTAACACTTATGCCCATGCAGAATTGAGTGGGGCATTCAACGAACTCATAAATCATCTCTTGGTGTAGTTGGTCATCACGTCAGTCTAATACACTGAAGGTCATATATGGTTCGAGTCCTCCAGTTATTTTTTGAGCAGTGTTTCTATGTTTTTTCTTTTAATATAAATTGTATAAATTTTGAAGTAAGTGAAGAGATAAGAAATCACTATCTACCTTCTATTCATGCTTTAATATTCATGCAACTAAAAAAAGCATACAAACACCTCTCTTATTTTTTTTATCCCCCTCTTGTTCTACTTTTGAAACTAGGACAAACATAAAGATCTACTTTTGAAACTAGGACAAACATAAAGAAACTTGGGGCATCTCAGTAAATATTCTGTTCTGAAGCAAATTGAATTTTAAATTTACTAATACTGAATCAAAGTCGCATTTTTTTTGCTTTTCAAACAAAACAGCATATTTGATTCATACACAACAAAACCATGAGTCGAACTCTAATTTTAGAGCTCTTTTAAGGTACACACCGAATACTAGGGACTATCTTTTTTCAATCTAACGGATTTCATTACTTATGATTTAATAATACTACACCATCAAGTCCCAGAAGTATCGTCCAGGGTTTGAATTTTTGTTTTCGGATTTCATCTCGGCACCCTTCGAAAGACGAAATTTCGGCAAAATCTCGGTATTTCGAACGAAATTCGAACGAAAATCAAAAGGCAAAATTTGAATCCGGTAATTTTTGAAATGAAATTTCTGAGATTTCGGCTCATATAGACCAAATTTCGGTCCAAAATGCCGAGATCTCGGCGAGATTTTACGCACCGTCACACTTTGAATTTTCCAGGGTTTTTTCAATTTCGCGGGAATTATGATCTACCGACTGTTCCAGATGGGAAACGACGCGAAGAATCCAATCCGGTCAAAATCCAGTTAAATCCGGTCAAACTCGGTCAAATCCGGTCAACTTTTATTTGAATCTTGGTCAATTTTACCGAGATCTCTGCGAGATTATAGGTCACTGTAGTATTTTGAATTTTTTTAGGGTTTTTAAATTTCACCAGGATTATGAAACTCGGGGGGTCCGATATCCGAAATTTCGCCGAATTTTGGCGAGATTTTAAACCTTGGTATCGTCCCAGAAAGGGCAAAAATTGTAATTGAATTGGCCTCTCTCATCCCATCCTTTAATTTAATCCCGCTACCACAACAACATCCCCTAATCTCATGCAGCATTGACATCAGCGATTGCAAATTCGCAGTAGGCAATTTACTTATCCAGGTGATCAGAAGAAAAGAAGTGATCCCGTGAAAACCACTGCATGCATCTATCATGAGGTATTTACAAAAAATTAAGTCGAGTCAATCCTTAACAATTAGTTAAAAAGAGACGTTCGCAAGAAGCGACTAAGAATGAACTTGGTAATTCTGCGTTTCATAGATCACAATTCAGTTATACTCAAAGTTGTTTTGTTTGTACTTGACAGCAACAATCCAATCAAAAATTTTAATTTTAACTCTGGATTATATGCTCACTGGTTTATGCCGAGGTGTTGGGCGCTGGCGCTATAGCGTGGCGATGGGTGTCGGAAATAAATTTCGTGGAGTCGATATGCAAACTTCTTTTCGTGCATACCTGACGCTGATTGATGCCACGTAAACAATTCTGCAATCCAACGCCACAACTTAATTCAGGTGAAAATAAATACCTGACGCTTATTTCGATACAAATTTGGTTGCTTAATTCAGACTTAATGTCGTGGCATTGGATTGCAGGATTGTCCACATGGCATCAATCAGTGTCAGGTATGTACAGAAAGAAGTTTGCATACCAGTTCCACGTAATTTATTTCCATAGGTGTCACGGTGAAGCTAAGATCACTGACATTGAGTGGCCTCTCACATCAGTGCATTTAGATTCATATTTTCCATCCTCCAGGTAGAATGTGTTCGTTTCGTAAAGCTCATTGCTCATGGTTTATTTGGATTTATTTGTGACGGACCGCCTTTTTAGGGGCAGTGCGAAAACTCACAACAGTTACCCAGGAAGACTAACTGTTGGAAAACAAGAGTACAATTACCTGGCAAAAGCCAATTCAACTCTTTTTATTCAATATAGGGCCTAACGGCCAGGGTTTTTACAAAAGAGGGCGCAACAAGGCCCGAATAACTTACAATCAAAACACCGCACATGCAGGCCTGAGCAAAAGACCAAGACCTCAAAACCAGACAAAAATCGCCAACTACGAACTCCTGAAACGCTCCAGCTTCTTCAAACTCTGAAAGGGCGGGGGTTTGCAAGGGTGAGTACGGGAGTACTCAACAAGTCGTACGGAGAACTTTGAATACTATATGCAGGGGATTATCCAATGGAAGGAACTAGGGTTTAAGTATCTGGATGCAGTTTTATTTTCCAACTCATTTTACATTTGAAGCACAAACCATACATAAAAGTTAGGGGTTTTCACAAGTCCACAACACTTAACCAACTTCTTCCAAATTCACCAAACAGTAACTTGAGCTTGGTTACGTATCACCCGATTCAAACTTAACTTCAATAACCTAAGTACGGCGTATTCGAATACCATCATGATTAACTCTGCAGAGGTGCTCGGCTTTACCCACAAGATATCAACGACCGTTACTCACAGGCAACTAGAATACATGCGGCCTGGCCGAGATGATCACAAGATTTCGCTAACCATTCCTGTTGTTTTAGTTGTTAACCGATAGTTGTATAGCTACCTTGGGCTCACAATCCCCATTAGCATCTACCGCTGTGAGAACCAAGAATGTCGCGAAGGACCATTCCCGTTCCACCCCTCCTGCACTTCCTGCCAGAAGGCCGGTCCCCATTCTCTCCAGAGAATGGTAGCCACCAAAAGAATCCGGTTTTTAGGTTCAGAATGATTAATTTATCGAGCCATGTCTGATACTAGTCTGCCGACCATCCGACTGCGTGGTTGAGCGGATACTTAAGTTGTTTACTTTGCTCAAGGGGGTTGTTAACCTTACACTGCCAAAGATCAAGCCTTCATCCGCAAACCCGATCCGGTATCCCATAATACCGGCCACCAAACAAACCAAGGCATTAATCATCAGCCGGGGATCGGAGTTACATCCACTTCGGGATTTATCCGATTCTGTCCCCCAGACTGTAGCACTTTCTCAAACATCCGAATCAGAGATTCGGTAGCATTTTATTTCCTTTTTGAAAAGCATTTGAGCTAACTACGAGATTAATAATAACTAACTTAACAGGGTAATAGTAATCATCTAGGGTTACAAAGGATTTAATCTGGTTCAATAATTTCAAGGAGGTTTCATGATCAATTCGGCATTACCTAGGTATCATGTCATTCCAAAATAACGGTTTTCAATAATTCAACATACAGTGAAATAATGCGATATAAAATAATTAATACTATAGCATGGCATGATTGGGATCAACATGATCAAGGGTGTACGGCTTGCCTTGCTCGGCGATCGGATCGGCTGAACTGTAGAGGAAGTAGTCGTTCGGGGCTTCCGTCGGGTCCAATGTCTGCTCCGGGAACTTCTCCGGGATCTGCGTCTGCTCCTGGAACTGCTCCGGCTCCAGGGACTGCTTCTGGAATTGTCCAACGACCGGATCTAGCGCGAAAAGAACGAACGGCAATAAAGAAACGAAAAACGGAAAAGAAACGGAAACGAAAAACGAAACTGAAAACCGGAACCGGGCCGAGAGAGAGAACGAGGGCGAATTGGGCAATTCGGAATTTTGGGAACTCCGTATTGAGGAACGGAGGGCATTTTTGGAATCAGTGGATCGAAACGGTTCGGATAGTGTATTTGGTGGGTTTCTGGGGCTCACGGAATTTTTGGGGATTTTCTGGGAATTTTTCTGGATTTTAAATTGATTTTTGAATTAACAAAATGATTATTAAATCCAAAAATTGGAAAACACTGTTAAACAGTGTTGGGCCTTTGAGGATTTGGGGCCCACGCCGCAGGCGAAGGCTAGGTGAGCTGGCCGACGCCAGCGCGCGTGGCGAGGCGGCTGGCCACGGCCGCTGGCGAGCCCACCTGGCGCGCGGGGAAAAGGGCGAGCCACCGGCGGCGAGGGAAGGGATCGACGGGCAGGCCCACCCGTCAGCGGCGCCAAGCGCTGGCGGTTTAGGGTTAGGGCTACTGAGGCGAGGCGAGGGCTTACGGGGCTTAGCGGCCAGCCGGCGCGGCCGAGCGAGCGAACGGAGGAGGAGAGGGAGGGGCTCACCAAGAGGAGAGGAGCGGGGCGAGCAAGCGGGCGGGCGCGCCTTTATAGGGCTCAGCGGGGAGAGAGAGAGGCGAGGCGGCAATGGCCGAGCCGGGCGAGGCGGCGACGCGGCCGCCGGCGCGGCGGGCTGGCCGTCGAGACCAAGCGGCAGGCGCGCGACACGGAGGCGAGGCGCGAGCGCGACGCACGAGGATGGCGGCGAGCAGCGCGGGCGGCGCGAGGGCGTGAGGCGAGCGCCGCGGCGGTCAGCCGGCGGCGGCAGGGCGCGACGGTCCACGCTGACCGCGGGCGAGCGCGACGCGACGGCGCAAGCGGCGAGCGCCGGGCGGCCAGCCGGCCGCCGGAGAGGAGACGGCGGTCGGGGGAGCCGGGCCACGCGGCCAAAGAGAGGAGAGGCCGTTGGTGGCTGGCTGAGCAAGGAACTGCCAAAGGCCCAAGAGCAAATTGGCCCAAAACCAAAGAACGAAATTCAAAAGCAAAATTCAAACTTCCAATTCAAAACTTGAACTGAAATTTGAATTAAACTCCAAATTAAATCATTTTGAATTTTTGGGTTGTTTCAACCTACCCCACTTAAAACAAATCTCGTCCCCGAGATTTATTCCTCCTGGGAGAAAGGTTGGAAACTACTGCTGCAAACTGATTCCTTTTCCCAAGGGTCCTTCGAGCGTGTGATCCTCCCACGACACTCGGTAAATCTGACAACCTTAAAGTCAATCTTTTCTCCATGATTCCCATGTTCCTGACTGGTCTCTTTACGCAGAACCAAATCCTTTAGCGGTACCTAATCCCACTGCTGGCTAAAATGTCCTTTCAGTTGGGAACATCCAAAACATACTGCAAACTCTTAAAACCCTGAATTGACTGTAACTTGCATGCCACTTCTCTGATTCTGTTAGAAACCTGGTATGGTTCGGTCTAGCTAGGCTTAGCTTCTGTTCTTTATCCAAACGGTGCTGACTTTAATGGAATCACTTCTAGACAATGAAGTCTCTGATTTGATAGCTAATGTCCCTTCTTTAGCGTAACTCTTTCGTCGCATCATATTGGTCTTCAAACTTTCTAACAACTCTCACCTGATCTTCTGTATCATAATTAAGCTGTGGTCCAAAGCCATTTCTATTTAGTCTTTATCCAATTTAAAAGGGGGTCGACACTTTCCTCCGTAAGGGGTTCCGAAGGGTATCATATCCGCATCGACTTGTCAATCGAGGTCAGATCTTGAGATTCGCTGGACGGCAATAAGTGGTTCAATTCGGTCCCATGTGTTAGAGCGTAGGCTCTCAACACTTCCTTTAGATTTTGGTTGTTTCTTCTGTGCTTGTCTATCTGGCTGAGGGTGGTGTACGGTGTTGAAGTTCAAATCTGTCTTTGTAGCCTTATGCAGACTTTCCCTGAACATTGAGCTAACTAGCTCATTGATCTGACTTGGTGAGGTTCCTTTGTGGTCTGTTGATCTGAGTTGAATCTAATTCTGCCAACTTGTCCTTTCTGACGATCTGTCAGTTAGGCACGAGGTGAGTTACTCTGGCAAATCCATAAGTGATGTTCCATCTGTCGTCAATCCTTGCTGAGTCTTTAGGTAACCTAGAGGCAAGGTCTTTCCTTTCCCTTTCATTTCCACACGGGCATTGTAAGTGACTGCGGCTATCTGACTGTCGCTTTGGTGGTCCACCTCATCTGTCTGACATCTGTTACGTCCAACCACATGTTTGCTCACCTTTTCCTTCATTTCTTCCTGCTAGTATTCCCTTCTCAAATCCTGGTGCATTCTCGCATTCTGTTGGGTATCGATCATTTGGGTATGTGAATTTCTGTCAAAATCAATCCTCTTATATCCTTATTATCAGGGACACTCGTGAATTTAGGCTTTGACTGCTAAATTCCAGGTATCTCTTTCCGTGTCTCTGAGTTTCCTTGTCTGTCTTGCTGAGCTAACTGAAACTATCCCCATAAACCGGGCTGTACCTTGTGGAAAATCTCGTGACACTTCTGACACCATCTGCAGGTCTAACTGTCATCATTCTGACTCTAGCTGTGGGGAGATGCTCTTTCCTCGAGTTAAGCGATAGCATGCCCTTCTGCTTAAGGCGTCAGCTATCACACTAGCTCTTTCTCATGGATGGCACTGAACTCTGGAGTCGCAATCCTTTACTTGGCTCCATCCATTTTTCTTTCATCCCCTTAGTCTTTTCCAAAAACATGAACGGTCTAGGCTGGCTTCATATCATGTCGGGTCATCTTCCTCGTACGGCTTGAGCTGTCACAAAACGTACTCAATCATTCTTTTATCCTGTATCAGTACACTTGTCGATCCTTTCTCCTTAGTACTGAAATCTGTCCGGGAGTCTTGGTTTGTGTCTTGGGAGTATGGCGACTGGTGCCGACATTGAATTCTGTTTTCGGATTCCTGGAAATTGTCCTCACTCTTCTATGTCCATCTGTAGGGCTGTACTGCTTGAGAGGCTGAGGTTTGGTTATCTCTGAAAATCCTTTGACTGAACTTCTGTCCCACTATTCTCAGAAAAACTTCGACTGACGATCTTGTGGTGATTCCATTCCATAAATGTCCTGTCACTGGGATCCATCTTTATTCCACCTCTAGCGATGTTGTTACTTAGGAAAGTGGTTTCATTCAACCAAAATTCATCTAGAGAATCTGGCGCAAGCCGGTGTTCTCTAACTTTTCCTAAGTACTACAATGAGCTGTCCATATACTCCATATACTTGGTTCATTAGGTTCATGCAGTATGCCAGGTTATCTGTGAGTCCAGACAGAACCATTTCAACTCTCGTGGTCCATACTGCTTAGCAACTGTGGTCTTCTCACTGTCCGGTTACTTGACTTTCAACTGACGGTAATTTGTCCTTGATTCCATTTTGGAGGATTCTTTGGCTTCCTTTAACTGATCAACAGGTCATGACTCTGAGGCAACTTATACTTGTCCCTGAATCATGGGTGTGTTGTCTAATCCGAGTGTGGTAGGTGTTGATGTGACCTTGGCTCCTTTATAATTCTCTGGTTATTTTGTTCCATCATTTCCTGTCTGTGATGCTCCTTGGTGTCACTGTTTTCCGTGTACAATCCATCCTGACCTTATGTCCGAAAAATCAATCCATCTTCAGAACGATATTCAGGCTATCCCCTTTCCACAACAATCCATCTTTAGACTTAGTTTCCTTGGATTTCCGTCTCCAAGCTGTACCAGAATCTTAACTATTATTCTGACTCTTGATTCCGACACTTGTAGCTTCTGCGGCTTCTGTAACTGATGTTATGTCTATTTTAAGACTGTTTTATTCTTTTGGAATCCAATTCCATTCCATCTTTTAGGGATGTGTTATAGGGAAGGAATCTTATTTAACTCAGTAGCCACTGTCTTTCGTTCACTATTCGCACAGTTCATGAGTCAAAATACTGCTTTATTTCCAATATATTGTTCAGACCATATATTCTTGCTAGTACAAGTTGGTCCTAATCTTGATCCCTTGGATCTCCATATCCAAGTTGTTACATTCTAATCTGACTATTAGTCTACTCCCGGTGGCTTGGAATCTCCAGGGAGTGGTGACGGGGTACAGGGCAATTTGTTGCTGTTCCTTGGCGATGACACGGTTGATTCTCCCTTGGACGTGTCCTGAAGTGTTCTGACCTTGACTGCTTGGGTTTCCTTCTGACTCAACTGGTAATTTTTTTGATATCCTCAGGTTTGGGGATTGCTATTAATGAGACACTGACGGTCCGTTGGTGGGGGCTGAGGCTGACGTCTGTGATCTGGCCACCACAGTGGGTAGGTCCCTTTGTGGGCAGTACTGTCTGATGTGTCCGGGCTGTCCACAGTGGAAACATCCTGAAATCTTTTGGGGACAATCTCTGACATAGTGGTTCCCATTGCATTTATAGCACTTCACTGTTTTGGGCTGAGTGGCTGCGGGTGTTGACTGCTCTCCTTTTATCACCTGTTTCTTATTGGGGAATCCATGAGCGAGAGCTGGGGTCCTTTCTCTGATCTGGGTTGAAGTCTGTATCCATGCCTGCTGGAGTTTTCTCTTTCTCTTTTTCATCCTTTCCAGATCATTCCGGGCTTCTTTGATTGTTATCCATTTGTCCATTACAGCTGACAGATCCTTGATAGCTAAGGTGTGGAATTTCAAGCTTTTCTGTAATCCTTCTAAGAATTCTCTCATCTTTCTAGCTTGAATGTCCATCTCTACGGAAATGTCACTGGCAAAGTAGTCGGATTCGTGCAGACATCCCACTATTGCGCTTTCCTCTTGTCTGTCCAGCTTTCCTGTGGCGTGTCCTTGAAGTCTGTCGACTAGCCGTTCGAAAATCCTTTCCAATAACTGCGTGTGGCGCCTTTCTGCTTGTTGTCTGTTTCTTTCCATTATGGCCAGTATTTGAGCTAGGTTGGTAAGCGGTTTCATCGGCTCTTCATTCTTGCCGAATTGTCATGCAGAATTTCGATCCAAAATCTGCCATGGTCTTATTCTGTCTTTCTCTTTTCGGCCTGCAGGGTTTTGGGGTAAAGCAGAAGGTAAGTAAGATTTAGAGCATGAGGTGCGGAGAGACTGAGTAGGTGAGAAGCAAGATGAAAGGAGAAGAATTAGTGGAATTTGGCCGGAAGGTATAAGGATACTTAATGCAAACAATTTAGCAGAGAGATAGAAACATAGCTTTTATTTACATAGACTGTTTTACAATACCGTCATAAGGTATCCAAAACAACCTATTTTACACTACCAAAAGACCTACAGGAAAAGGGCACAACTTCTACAACTAACGATCTAACTACTGTCGACGACATCACCTCCAAGCTGCTAGCGAAGGTCGACGAGGATTTTGAAATTTAGACGGGCAGACGAAACTTTTTAAAACAAAACCGAGAGGGACAAAAACTCTAAAGAAGATAAGGTAGCAGGGGAAGGACGAGAAGCAATAATACTTATATTTTCGAAATTCACTTTGTTTGTAAGCTGGAAATAATTTTGTAAAATTTTCCTATACCAACTTAAGGTCTTAATCTATGGTCAAGCCAAGGCTCTGATACCACTTGTGACGGACCGCCTTTTTAGGGCGATCTGAAAACTCACATGATTACCCAGAAGACTAATCGTTGGAAAACAAGAGTACAATTACTGGCAAAAGCCAATTCAACTCTTTTATTCAATATAGGGCCTAACGGCCGTGGTTTTTACAAAAGAGGCGCAGCAAGGCCCGAATAACTTACAATCAAAACACCGCACATGCAGGCACGAGCAAAGACCAAGACCTCAAAACCAGACAAAAATCGCCAACTACGAACTCCTGAAACGCTCCAGCTTCTTCAAACTCTGAAAGGGCGGGGGTTTGCAAGGGTGAGTACGGGAGTACTCAACAAGTCGTACGGAGAACTTTGAATACTATATGCAGGGGATTATCCAATGGAAGGAACTAGGGTTTAAGTATCTGGATGCAGTTTTATTTTCCAACTCATTTTACATTTGAAGCACAAACCATACATAAAAGTTAGGGGTTTTCACAAGTCCACAACACTTAACCAACTTCTTCCAAATTCACCAAACAGTAACTTGAGCTTGGTTACGGGTATCACCCCAGTTCAAACTTAACTTCAATAACCGGAAGTACGGCGTATTCGAATACCATCATGATTAACTCTGCAGAGGTGCTCAGCTTTACCCACAAGATATCAACGACCCAGATTACTCACGAGCAACTAGAATACATGCGGTCGGTCGAGATGATCACAGCATTTCGTTAACCATTCCTGTTGTTTTAGTTGTTAACCGATAGTTGTATAGCTACCTTGGGCTCACAGTCCCCCATTAGCATCTACCGTTGTGAGAACCAAGAATGTCGCGAAGGACCATTCCCGTTCCACCCTCGGTGCACTTCCTGCCAGAAGGCCGGTCCCCATTCTCTCCAGAGAATGGTAGCCACCAAAAGAATCCGGTTTTTAGGTTCAGAATGATTAATTTACCGAGCCATGTCGGATACTAGTCTGCGCCGATCAGGCACTGTGGTTGAGCGGATACTTAAGTTGTTTACTTTGCTCAAGGGGGTTGTTAACCTTACACTGCCAAAGATCAAGCCTTCATCCGCAAACCCGATCCGGTATCCCATAATACCGGCCACCAAACAAACCAAGGCATTAATCATCACCGGATCGGAGTTACATCCACTCCGGATTTATCCGATTCTCGCCCCAATCAGAAGCACTTTCTCAAACATCCGAATCAGAGATTCGGCAGCATTTTATTTCCTTTTTGAAAAGCATTTGAGCTAACTACGAGATTAATAATAACTAACTTAACAGGGTAATAGTAATCATCTAGGGTTACAAAGGATTTAATCTGGTTCAATAATTTCAAGGAGGTTTCATGATCAATTCGGCATTACCTAGGTATCATGTCATTCCAAAATAACGGTTTTCAATAATTCAACATACAGTGAAATAATGCGATATAAAATAATTAATACTATAGCATGGCATGATTGGGATCAACATGATCAAGGGTGTACGGCTTGCCTTGCTCGGCGATCGGATCGGCTGAACTGTAGAGGAAGTAGTCGTTCGGGGCTTCCGTCGGGTCCAATGTCTGCTCCGGGAACTTTTCCGGGATCTGCGTCTGCTCCTGGAACTGCTCCGGCTCCAGGGACTGCTTCTGGAATTGTCCAACGACCGGATCTAGCGCGAAAAGAACGAACGGCAATAAAGAAACGAAAAACGGAAAAGAAACGGAAACGAAAAACGAAACTGAAAACCGGAACCGGGCCGAGAGAGAGAACGAGGGCGAATTGGGCAATTCGGAATTTTGGGAACTCCGTATTGAGGAACGGAGGGCATTTTTGGAATCAGTGGATCGAAACGGTTCGGATAGTGTATTTGGTGGGTTTCTGGGGCTCACGGAATTTTTGGGGATTTTCTGGGAATTTTTCTGGATTTTAAATTGATTTTTGGAATTAACAAAATGATTATTAAATCCAAAAATTGGAAAACACTGTTAAACAGTGTTGGGCTGGCTCGGCTGGGGATTTGGGCCACGGCCCACGCGGGCGAGGCGAGGCATGGAGTCAGCCGCACGCCCAGCGCGCTGGCGAATGGCGAGGTGGGCCACCGCCTGGCGAGGCGGCCCACCGGCAGCGCTGGGGAAAAGGGCGGGCCACCGGCGGCGGGAAGGGATCGACGCAGGCCCACTTGGGCGTCGGCGCTGGGCGCGGGCGGTTTAGGTTAGGGCTACAGGCGAGGCGAGGGCGACTGGCGGGCTTATACACGGCGCACATGGCGGAGCGAGCGAACGGAGGAGGGAGAGGAGGAGGCTCACCAAGAGGAGAGGAGCGGGCGAGGAGCAAGCCGGGCACGCTTTTTATAGGGCTCGGGAGAGAGAGGGCGTAGGCGGCGACAATGGCCGGGGCCGAGGCGGCGACGCGCACGCTGGCGGCGCCGGCCGCTGGTCGGGACCAAGCGGCAGGCGCAGCGACACGGAAGGCGAGCGCGACGCACGAGATGGCGGCGAGCAGCGCGCGGCGCGCGAGGGCGTGGAGGCGAGCGCGCGCGGCCGGTCACCGGCGGCAGGGCGCGACGGTCCACGCATCGGCGGCGAGCGCGCGACGCGGACGGGCGCAAGGCGGCGGAGCGCGGCCGGTGACGGCAAGCGCCGGAGGAGACGGCCGGTCGAGCCGGGCCACGCGCCAAAGAGAGGAGAGGCCTGGGCCTACTGGCCGAGCAGGAACTGCCAAAGGCCCAAGAGCAAATTGGCCCAAAACCAAAGAACGAAATCCAAAAGCAAAAATTCAAACTTCCAATTCAAAACTTGAACTGAAATTTGAATTAAACTCCAAATTAAATCATTTTGAATTTTTGGGTTGTTTCAACCTACCCCACTTAAAACAAATCTCGTCCCCGAGATTTATTCCTCCTGGGAGAAAGGTTGGAAACTACTGCTGCAAACTGATTCCTTTTCCCAAGGGTCCTTCGAGCGTGTGATCCTCCCACGACACTCGGTAAATCTGACAACCTTAAAGTCAATCTTTTCTCCATGATTCCCATGTTCCTGACTGGTCTCTTTACGCAGAACCAAATCCTTTAGCGGTACCTAATCCCACTGCTGGCTAAAATGTCCTTTCAGTTGGGAACATCCAAAACATACTGCAAACTCTTAAAACCCTGAATTGACTGTAACTTGCATGCCACTTCTCTGATTCTGTTATAACCTGGTATGGTTCGGTCTAGCTAGGCTTAGCTTCTGTTCTTTATCCAAACGGTGCTGACTTTAATGGAATCACTTCTAGACAATGAAGTCTCTGATTTGATAGCTAATGTCCCTTCTTTAGCGTAACTCTTTCGTCGCATCATATTGGTCTTCAAACTTTCTAACAACTCTCACCTGATCTTCTGTATCATAATTAAGCTGTGGTCCAAAGCCATTTCTATTTAGTCTTTATCCAATTTAAAAGGGGGTCGACACTTTCCTCCGTAAGGGGTTCCGAAGGGTATCATATCCAGACTGACTTGTCAACTGAGGCTGTACTGAGATTCTGCGGACGGCAATAAGTGGTTCAATTCGGTCCCATGTGTTAGAGCGTAGGCTCTCAACACTTCCTTTAGATTTTGGTTGTTTCTTCTGTGCTTGTCTATCTGGCTGAGGGTGGTGTACGGTGTTGAAGTTCAAATCTGTCTTTGTAGCCTTATGCAGACTTTCCCTGAACATTGAGCTAACTAGCTCATTGATCTGACTTGGTGAGGTTCCTTTGTGGTCTGTTGATCTGAGTTGAATCTAATTCTGCCAACTTGTCCTTTCTGACGATCTGTCAGTTAGGCACGAGGTGAGTTACTCTGGCAAATCCATAAGTGATGTTCCATCTGTCGTCAATCCTTGCTGAGTCTTTAGGTAACCTAGAGGCAAGGTCTTTCCTTTCCCTTTCATTTCCACACGGGCATTGTAAGTGACTGCGGCTATCTGACTGTCGCTTTGGTGGTCCACCTCATCTGTCTGACATCTGTTACGTCCAACCACATGTTTGCTCACCTTTTCCTTCATTTCTTCCTGCTAGTATTCCCTTCTCAAATCCTGGTGCATTCTCGCATTCTGTTGGGTATCGATCATTTGGGTATGTGAATTTCTGTCAAAATCAATCCTCTTATATCCTTATTATCAGGGACACTCGTGAATTTAGGCTTTGACTGCTAAATTCCAGGTATCTCTTTCCGTGTCTCTGAGTTTCCTTGTCTGTCTTGCTGAGCTAACTGAAACTATCCCCATAAACCGGGCTGTACCTTGTGGAAAATCTCGTGACACTTCTGACACCATCTGCAGGTCTAACTGTCATCATTCTGACTCTAGCTGTGGGGAGATGCTCTTTCCTCGAGTTAAGCGATAGCATGCCCTTCTGCTTAAGGCGTCAGCTATCACACTAGCTCTTTCTCATGGATGGCACTGAACTCTGGAGTCGCAATTCTTTACTTGACTCCATCCATTTTTCTTTCATCCCCTTAGTTTTTTTTTTTTTTCCAAAAACACGAACGGTCTGGGCTGACTTCGTATCATGTGTCGGGTCATCTTCCTCGTACGGCTTGAGCTGTCACAAAACGTACTCAATCATCCTTTTATCCGGTATCAGTACTCTTGTCGATCCTTTCTCCTTAGTACTGAGATCTGTCCGGGATTCTTGGTTTATGTCTTGGGAGTATGGCGACTGGTGCTGACGTTGAATTCTGCTTCTAGATTCCTGGAAATTGTCCTCACTTTTCTATGTCCATCTGTAGAATTTGTCTTGCTTGAGAGAGGTCGAGGTTTGGTTATCTCTGAAAATCCTTTGACCGAACTTGTCCCACTATTCTCAAAAACTTCGACTGACGATCTTGTGGTGATTCCATTCCATAAATGTCACATCCTTTGGGATCCATCTTTATTCCACCTCTAGCGATGTTGTTACTTAGGAAAGTGGTTTCATTCAACCAAAATTCATCTAGAGAATCTGGCGCAAGTTTCTGTTCTCTAACTTTTCCTAAGTACTACAATGAGCTGTCCATATACTCCATATACTTGGTTCATTAGGTTCATGCAGTATGCCAGGTTATCTGTGAGTCCAGACAGAACCATTTCAACTCTCGTGGTCCATACTGCTTAGCAACTGTGGTCTTCTCACTGTCCGGTTACTTGACTTTCAACTGACGGTAATTTGTCCTTGATTCCATTTTGGAGGATTCTTTGGCTTCCTTTAACTGATCAACAGGTCATGACTCTGAGGCAACTTATACTTGTCCCTGAATCATGGGTGTGTTGTCTAATCCGAGTGTGGTAGGTGTTGATGTGACCTTGGCTCCTTTATAATTCTCTGGTTATTTTGTTCCATCATTTCCTGTCTGTGATGCTCCTTGGTGTCACTGTTTTCCGTGTACAATCCATCCTGACCTTATGTCCGAAAAATCAATCCATCTTCAGAACGATATTCAGGCTATCCCCTTTCCACAACAATCCATCTTTAGACTTAGTTTCCTTGGATTTCCGTCTCCAAGCTGTACCAGAATCTTAACTATTATTCTGACTCTTGATTCCGACACTTGTAGCTTCTGCGGCTTCTGTAACTGATGTTATGTCTATTTTAAGACTGTTTTATTCTTTTGGAATCCAATTCCATTCCATCTTTTAGGGATGTGTTATAGGGAAGGAATCTTATTTAACTCAGTAGCCACTGTCTTTCGTTCACTATTCGCACAGTTCATGAGTCAAAATACTGCTTTATTTCCAATATATTGTTCAGACCATATATTCTTGCTAGTACAAGTTGGTCCTAATCTTGATCCCTTGGATCTCCATATCCAAGTTGTTACATTCTAATCGACTATTAGTCTACTCCGGTGGCTTGGAATCTCCAGTGAGTGGTGACGGTACTGAGGCAATTTGTTCTTTGTTCCTTGGCGATGACACGGTTGATTCTCCCTTGGACGTGTCCTGAAGTGTTCTGACCTTGACTGCTTGGGTTTCCTTCTGACTCAACTGGTAATTTTTTTGATATCCTCAGGTTTGGGGATTGCTATTAATGAGACACTGACGGTCCGCTGGTGGGGGCCGAGGCCGACGTCTGTGATCCGCCACCACAAGGTAGGTCCCTTTGTGGGCGATCTTGTCGATGTGTCCGGCCGTCCACAGTGGAAACATCCTGAAATCTTTTGGGGACAATCTCGACATAGTGGTTCCCATTGCATTTATAGCACTTCACCGTTTTGGGTGAGTGGTCGCGGTGTTGATCGCTCTCCTTTTATCACTGTTTCTTATTGGGGAATCCATGAGCGAGAGCCGGGTCCTTTCTCTCGATCTGGGTTGAAGTCCTGTATCCATGCCTCGCTGGAGTTTTCTCTTTCTCTTTTCATCCTTTCCGCATCATTAGGGCTTCTTTGATTGTTATCCATTTGTCCATTACAGCTGACAGATCCTTGATAGCTAAGGTGTGGAATTTCAAGCTTTTCTGTAATCCTTCTAAGAATTCTCTCATCTTTCTAGCTTGAATGTCCATCTCTACGGAAATGTCACTGGCAAAGTAGTCGGATTCGTGCAGACATCCCACTATTGCGCTTTCCTCTTGTCTGCATCGACTTTCCTGTGGCGTGTCCTTGAAGTCTGTCGACTAGCCGTTCGAAAATCCTTTCCAATAACTGCGTGTGGCGCCTTTCTGCTTGTTGTCTGTTTCTTTCCATTATGGCCAGTATTTGAGCTAGGTTGACTGGGCGGTTTACTGGCTCTTCATTACTGCTCGAACTGTCATGCAGGAATTCTGATCCAAAATCTGCCATGGTCTTATTCTGTCTTTCTCTTTTCGGTCTGCAGCAGGGTTTTGGGGTAAAGCAGAAGGTAAGTAAGATTTAGAGCATGAGGTGCGGAGAGACTGAGTAGGTGAGAAGCAAGATGAAAGGAGAAGAATTAGTGGAATTTGGCCGGAAGGTATAAGGATACTTAATGCAAACAATTTAGCAGAGAGATAGAAACATAGCTTTTATTTACATAGACTGTTTTACAATACCGTCATAAGGTATCCAAAACAACCTATTTTACACTACCAAAAGACCTACAGGAAAAGGGCACAACTTCTACAACTAACGATCTAACTACTGTCGACGACATCACCTCCAAGCTGCTAGCGAAGGTCGACGAGGATTTTGAAATTTAGACGGGCAGACGAAACTTTTTAAAACAAAACCGAGAGGGACAAAAACTCTAAAGAAGATAAGGTAGCAGGGGAAGGACGAGAAGCAATAATACTTATATTTTCGAAATTCACTTTGTTTGTAAGCTGGAAATAATTTTGTAAAATTTTCCTATACCAACTTAAGGTCTTAATCTATGGTCAAGCCAAGGCTCTGATACCACTTGTGACGGACCGCCTTTTTAGGGGCAGTGCGAAAACTCACAACAGTTACCCAGGAAGACTAACTGTTGGAAAACAAGAGTACAATTACCTGGCAAAAGCCAATTCAACTCTTTTTATTCAATATAGGGCCTAACGGCCAGGGTTTTTACAAAAGAGGGCGCAGCAAGGCCCGAATAACTTACAATCAAAACACCGCACATGCAGGCCTGAGCAAAAGACCAAGACCTCAAAACCAGACAAAAATCGCCAACTACGAACTCCTGAAACGCTCCAGCTTCTTCAAACTCTGAAAGGGCGGGGGTTTGCAAGGGTGAGTACGGGAGTACTCAACAAGTCGTACGGAGAACTTTGAATACTATATGCAGGGGATTATCCAATGGAAGGAACTAGGGTTTAAGTATCTGGATGCAGTTTTATTTTCCAACTCATTTTACATTTGAAGCACAAACCATACATAAAAGTTAGGGGTTTTCACAAGTCCACAACACTTAACCAACTTCTTCCAAATTCACCAAACAGTAACTTGAGCTTGGTTACGGGTATCACCCCAGTTCAAACTTAACTTCAATAACCGGAAGTACGGCGTATTCGAATACCATCATGATTAACTCTGCAGAGGTGCTCAGCTTTACCCACAAGATATCAACGACCGTTACTCACAGGCAACTAGAATACATGCGGTCGGTCGAGATGATCACAAAGATTTAGTTAACCATTCCTGTTGTTTTAGTTGTTAACCGATAGTTGTATAGCTACCTTGGGCTCACAGTCCCCCATTAGCATCTACCGTTGTGAGAACCAAGAATGTCGCGAAGGACCATTCCCGTTCCACCCCTCCGATGCACTTCCTGCCAGAAGGCCCTGGTCCCCATTCTCTCCTGAGAATGGTAGCCACCAAAAGAATCCAATTTTAGGTTCAGGAATGATTAATTTACCGAGCCATGTCGGATACTAGTCTGCCGACCAGTCCGACCTGTGGTTGAGCGGATACTTAAGTTGTTTACTTTGCTCAAGGGGGTTGTTAACCTTACACTGCCAAAGATCAAGCCTTCATCCGCAAACCCGATCCGGTATCCCATAATACCGGCCACCAAACAAACCAAGGCATTAATCATCAGCCGGGGATCGGAGTTACATCCACTCCGGATTTATCCGATTCTGTCCCAGCATCAGAGCACTTTCTCAAACATCCAATCGAGATTCAAGAAGATTTTATTTCCTTTTGAAAAGCATTTGAGCTAACTACGAGATTAATAATAACTAACTTAACAGGGTAATAGTAATCATCTAGGGTTACAAAGGATTTAATCTGGTTCAATAATTTCAAGGAGGTTTCATGATCAATTCGGCATTACCTAGGTATCATGTCATTCCAAAATAACGGTTTTCAATAATTCAACATACAGTGAAATAATGCGATATAAAATAATTAATACTATAGCATGGCATGATTGGGATCAACATGATCAAGGGTGTACGGCTTGCCTTGCTCGGCGATCGGATCGGCTGAACTGTAGAGGAAGTAGTCGTTCGGGGCTTCCGTCGGGTCCAATGTCTGCTCCGGGAACTTTTCCGGGATCTGCGTCTGCTTCGAATCGCCCGGCTCAGGGACTGCTTCTGGAATTGTCCAACGACCGGATCTAGCGCGAAAAGAACGAACGGCAATAAAGAAACGAAAAACGGAAAAGAAACGGAAACGAAAAACGAAATCAAACCTAACCGCCGAGAGAGAGAACGAGGGCGAATTGGGCAATTCGGAATTTTGGGAACTCCGTATTGAGGAACGGAGGGCATTTTTGGAATCAGTGGATCGAAACGGTTCGGATAGTGTATTTGGTGGGTTTCTGGGGCTCACGGAATTTTTGGGGATTTTCTGGGAATTTTTCTGGATTTTAAATTGATTTTTGGAATTAACAAAATGATTATTAAATCCAAAAATTGGAAAAACACTGTTAAACACTTGTTGGTGGCTCAGTGAGGATTTGGGCCCACGCGGCCAGGCGAAAGGCGGCCTTGAGGTGGCCGCAGCCGGGCCAGCGCGTGGCGAGGCGGGCCACGCCTGCTCATGGCCAGGCCCACCCGGCGCGCCGGGGAAAAAGGCAGCCACCGGCGGCGAGGAAGGATCGACGGCGAGGCCCACCGTCGGCTGAAGCGGGCGCGGGCGGTTTAGGGTTAGGCTCTGAGGCGAGGCGAGGCGGCAGCGGGGCTTAGCAAGGCCATGTGGCGCGGGCCGAGCGAGCGAACGGAGGGGAGAGGAGAGGGCTCACCGAAGAGGAGAGGAGCGGGGCGAGGAGCAGCGGGCGGCGCGCCTTTTATAGGGCTCGGCGGAGAGAGAGGGCGAGGCGGCGACAACAGCCGGCCGGAGGCCGGACGCAGACGCGGCTGGCGCGGCGGCTGGTCGGGGACTAAGCGGCAGCGCGACACGGAGGGGAGCGCGACGCGACGAGGATGGCGGCGGAGCACGCGGCGCGAGGGCGTGAGGCGAGCGCGGCCATGCGGCGTCACCGGGCGCAGTAGGGCGCGACGGCCCACGATCATGAGCGGAAGCGCGACGCGACGGCGCAAGCGGAGCGCGGCGGGCGCCAGTGACGGCGCAACCGGCCCGGAGGAGACGGCACGGCCGGGGAGCCGGGCCACGCGCCAAAGAGAGGAGAGGCGGCTGGGCCGCTGGCCGAGCAGGAACTGCCAAAGGCCCAAGAGCAAATTGGCCCAAAACCAAAGAACGAAATCCAAAAGCAAAAATTCAAACTTCCAGTTCAAAACTTGAACTGAAATTTGAATTAAACTCCAAATTAAATCATTTTGAATTTTTGGGTTGTTTCATTATTTTCCGATTACAATCGAAGGTCAACCCATGTTCTTCTTGCCTGTTAAGCATATCTATCATTTAGATGTACATAAAAAAATCACTAGAACAAAAGAAAGATCAAACAGTTCCATGCTTTGAAGCATGGAGCGACACTCTCAGGCCTCGTTTGGCAACTTGGAACCAGGCCGTTAATACTAGATTTTGGAAGAAACCTAATCAAACGGACTAAAGCTCGGAACGATTCTCCTCGGATTGTTTCTTCTTTTTCCACTCCGTGGCTGAATCGGTCTCAACCCAGTTCCACCGGATTCATAGAATCCAACCTGAAACGTTTCTACCAAGAACCTGGAATCGTTTCTGTTTCTAATAGAATTTGGAACCGTACCAAATAGGGCCTCGCATGACTGGATCGATCCGATCGCAACAAGAGAAAGATGCAGCCAACTTGGGCATGAAGCCATGAACCCCAAATCTCCACCTATAAATGTGAAACAGGACATGATCCCCAGATTCCAGCGCTCACAGACTCTGACCGAACCGAGCCCGATAAACACAAGACGCAGACATGAACATTATCCACCCTCAGGCAAGTTCAGCTAATGCTCAATCGCCATCACCTGCCTTGTTAACTCGCAACAGAGCCGCCGCTAAACAGTAAAAAACACCACAAGCGCTTAAAAAATACCACGCCCTACTGTAGACGTCCCGGCGATACAAGCAACAGGTTACACGGAAATCACTGTCCAGATGCAGCAAGCGCCGGGCCATTAGCGCATATACCACTCTCAAAAAGTGGCATCGATAAAATGCCACTCTGGCCCACTGTCATACACACAGATGGTCCCGCCTGTCAACGATAATGAGCCAAGATTTTTAAGCCACTCGCTGAGTGGCATTTTATCAATTTTTCCGCAAGGGCCTCTGTCTGCATCCTCCCGCGCTCTGACGAAGAGCAATAATCCCCGAAGAATAACGGAAAGGCGAAAGCAACAGACGAGCACGGAGTACCAGGGGATCCAGATCCAGTTGTGGTGGACGGGACGGCCCAGGGGATGCGATGCCATGGCCAGTTGTGGCGAGCACTGGCCCCGGCAGCATGTGCAGGTAGGACCATGTAGCTTGCACCTGAGTGCTGTAACATCAGGCAGAAGAAGAATAAGAAGGAGAAGAAAACTGCCGCTCATGCATACCTGCTGGCTGCTGAGAGGCTGGCATTTGCAGATGCAGGGCTCCACACAGGGTTCTCAGCGGGGTGGATCCAGAACTTGGACAGAGTAGGCTGTAGCTCAGGGTTTGGTACCGAAAGCCCACTAAAATTCTACGAAAAATTATTGAAAATCATTGAAAACAGATATTTAATCTAAGATCAGCTGGTCTAGCCCGGGGCTTCGGCCTGGGCTAGCTCCGCCCCTGGTTCTCAGGATCTCCCAGCTGCTGTGAGCCACGAGAAGCCAGGATGCTGAAAACTTGGCTGATAAGCATGTCGGACCGGACCGTGTGAGCAGCAACAGGCAGACACAATCAAACAGACAGTGTGATGGCCTGGCAGGTTCTTTTCCTGTAGACCAAATCTTTCCACAAACAGAAAGTGGTCTTGGAGCGATGGATAGATAAGATGAGTGTTATGTGTTGATTGCCCGGCAGTATACTGGCCAAAAAGGCAAATCTTGATGGGAAATTTTGGAGCTTTTTTACGGTACACTAAATTGAGTATGAACCGTTCATTCTTTTCGATCTAATAGATCAGATTAACTAGAGTTTGCTTATACTACACCTGGTAGTAGAGTGTAGTAGAGTAGTAGAAACACCCTTAACAAATCAACGGTTAGATGTGATTTCTACTACACATTTTATGCTAGAAGTATGATCCACCGTAAAATTTCTCAAATTTTATTATTGGCTTAAAGTTGGTGTGCATTTGATGATGGATGCACGCCAACTTTATGGCAAATAATCATTTATACATTTGATCCGTACTTTGGATTTACAAAACAGTGCAATTTGTTATCCGATCAGTGTCTGTAGGACCTGTTGTTTTCCTCTTGGACCTGGTTGGTTGGATGTTGGCCATTTGACAACAAGAATTTTAACCTTTTTCTTTCCTCAAATAAACCAAACATTTCAAAGACGATAATAAAAGAAAAGGAAGGCTAAAGGTTGCCATTAGTAATTTATGCCATGCTACTAAATGACTGAAATTTGAATATTACTAGAATTAGTACATACAGTGGGAATTCGAATTAGTATCTCAGGGAGGAAGAAAAAATGCCATCTGAATTTACAAATACTTATAGCATTTATGTCAAGACAGATATTGATCGAGATATGTAACAACAATATGCTATCTGCTCATCATGTCAGTATTTTCAGCAAGTTTCTGAAAGACGGCCCTTGTGCAGCTCGACATTTGCATTCCTTATCCTGTAAATTTCAAGAAAAGGATGGTTAAACCAATTGGTTCTGAAATTATCCACCTCTTTGCTATTATTGACAAAATGGCCTATTGAATGCAACAGTGAAATGATGAAATAGATGTACAACCGTTAAAATTCATGGACAGTGCTAAAAGATGGCAAAACCAGAAAGATAGGCACCAACAACAAGTCCAACAGATGACAGATCAGATGAAAACAACTGGTCAGCTTGCATGAGCTAACTGGTTTCTGTGAAAGCTTAAGCTGAACAACAATGGCTTCATTTGCTACTCATCTAAAGTCATTCTTAAACTAAACTGAATGGTATGCAGCTGGAGTTCCATATACAAGATAAGAAGATGAAAATGATACGAGTAAATCGGTAGGTTTCATCTGTAAACCAGTGACTCCAAGAAATTAAGTTGTCAAAGAATGACTGCAAACACCGCTCATACTTCAATGCAGATATGCAGCTCAAGTTATCTATATACATCATCAACTTCATTACGAGAACAGAAACAAGTGCTGATTAGTGTAAGTCCTTACAAGATTCTGGTCATTCTAAATTCCATCAGAGGTAGGCAGTTGTCCAGCACCAGAAGTTGGCACAACAGTACTAGCTGGCACTTTGGGAACCTGGTTTTGTTGTGCTACTTGAGGTCCATAAGTATATGGTCCTGATACCTGCCAAGAAGTGATACCTAAGCTAGATTACAAATGGAATAGGGTTGAGAAGGCCCTCGTACTAAGATTGAGAACATAGGAGCCCTCATACTATGATTGATCTGTACCTGAGGTGCTGCTGTTTGCCCGCCATCTGGGTGAAGGAAGTGATTACTTGCATCCCTCAGGTGAATTTTTTGCATCTGGTTTGCAACGTTCAGAGGGTTCATAGCTGGAGATGAGTTCATAGGGATGTGCTTTGGCAGAGGATGGCTAATGTATGGCACTCCTGGCATATGATTTAGGCCTTGTGCTGCAGGCATGCATGCTGGATTCATGCCCACAGCCATCGGGGGCATGAACTGATGAGCACCAGGAAACATCATCGGCGCCATCCCGGTAGTCATCCACATAATCTGAGGTAGATTTGACAGTCTCCATTGGTACCAATAATTGATCTCATATGGGGTTATGCGAGTTCATGTGGAGGGAACAGTAATTCCAAACCTGAACTTGCATCTGGAGGGACTTCAAGTACTCAACTGCCTCATCTAATATTGATGCTTTGTCGGTCTGAAAATAATTGCTAAAGTAAACAATAAAGATTGAAAGAAGAACAAGAGAAACAAATGGACAGAATAAATTACACATGTCACAACTCACCAACAGAATCGAACCAATACTGTTTCTTACCTTGTTGCAGTGGGGTATGAGTTCTTGCAAGGTGCGCATCTTTTCATTGATCCGGTCCCTTCTTCTCTACATCAGTCACAAACAACGCTGTAAGAACAATCCGCCGACGAGCTACCTTTGCTGAAAGTAGGGTCACCAGCATTTGATCTCACCCTCTCTGACAGATTATGAACTTCAGCTGTGCGGTTCCTCCGCTTCGACTTGTATCGCCTCGACGACGATTTGGTCTCTTTGGTTGCCTCACACTCAGCATCCTGCAATTTTTCCTCATCAATTTCATTCAACTCAAGCATTCTTGCTGCCCCTTACAAGTTACAACCAAACAACATGAACAAACTAGACCAAGAAATACCTCACTGTGACTATCTGAGTCGTCTCTACCCCTCCCTTTCCTCTTGTGGGCATGGGCGCTCTCACTCGGCAACCCGGAGCGCCCAAAGTTGCTCCCGGATCCACCGGAGGACGACGTGCCGGCGCCGTCGTGCGTACCGGCCCCACGCATCCCCTCCGACGGCAATGCTGCATTCGCCTCCCTGCCTTCCGCCGCCACCTCCGGGAGCTGGTTGCTGCCGCAGAAGGTCGAACAGATGTCGCCAGTCCAGGTTGACCCCATGCCGCTCCTCGTCGGCGGCCTCGCCGGGTGCGCGCAGTTCGGCGGAGGGTGGGAGCTAGGCCCCGGGAACATGCCTCCGTCCGGGGCGGCACTGGCAATGCTGTGCCACAGCTGTGCGTACAGGTCCTTCTCCAGCGCGTCGTCCAGGGTATCCGGGAACCACGCGGCGGTCTCCTCGCCGGTGAGGCCGCTGGTGCTCTGGCCGAGGTCGGAGGGGGCCCTCTGGTGCGTCTGGGACTGCGCGACGACGCCCCCGTTGTGCCATAGCAGCTCCACGAGATCGTCGTCCATGCTGCGGATGCCATTGGAACATGCAAGGATCATTATCACAGGATCATTGAGCAATAAAAATGACGTTTTTTTCCGGGGAGGAAAGCTTTACACGATGGGCTTCTTCTGATTCGACGTCGATCTCGCATTGCCGTCCATGTCACGATTCTTGACCCCGGAGAAATTCACGAACTGCAAGACAGATGAAAATCTTACCAAGACATCTGATAGTCCTTCATCCATCATCTGGAATAGTAAAAGAACGAAAGAAATTTAAGGGAAACAAACGCGAGAGGAAGCTTACTTACTAGTTCCTAATCGCGAGATGTTGGGACGAAGCAAGAACAGCATCAAACATAACCAAAACAAAGAAACTTTGACATGGAAGCAGGGGCGCCCCCAAGAGAAAAGGAAAGGAAACCTATTGTATTGACGAAAAAATAAAAAATAAAAACAAGATGAGCCGCAAAGTGATGCAAGAAACCTGGAGCAGAAAGGGGAAGAAGCTAAGCTACCCCTTCTCCTCCTCCTCCTAGCTCCAAACCTACAGATATAGCCCACAGCATCAATTGCAAAAGGGAAAAGAGAAGCCTTTTACACAAACAACTAGCACTTACTGACACTGAGCTGACCTCTTATCTGAAACACCACTTCACTGGAGCAAGGAGAGCAAGCCCGCGCTGCAAAGACTCCTCTCCTTTTTTCTCTGCCTCCCTTCGCAAACCGAAGCAAGCAGGCGCCGCAGCTTTTAGGAGCTAGCGCAGGCGCGGCACGCGAGTATATATGAACTACTAGCTGTGCACTGCAGTACTGCACTGCCTCTGCCTGTCCCCTGAGTGAACTTCCCTTTCCCAGAAAGAACAAAACCCGTGGGCTATTTCGCTTGGATTCTCCCGGGGGATAACGAGGGGATGTGGGGGAAGAGGGGAAAATAAAACCGCGAATTTTGCAGCTTCGATGGAGGACGGCATCGCTTGACATCGTTGTCGGATCTCCCTGGCGTGGGATATATGTCGGCCCTCGGAATTGGCAGCTTGGATTTGAGGAATGGATACATCACTCGCTCCGCTTCTGTTGCTGCCTGCTTGCTTAGGATTGTGAACAAATGAATGATTCTTCTATGCGACTGGTCTTGTATGTCCTGTCATGCATGTATAAGATACAATTTGGTGCGTACTCCCACCGTAAAAAAAAAAGGATAGGGTGAAACTTCCATCCGGAGGTCCGATTTTTGTTTGATTTTCGGATGCTCCGTAACTTTTTTTTTTGAACGTATGAAACATTTTTTTGAACGTATGAAATTTTTTTTTTTACTATTTGTCAAAGAAAAATGTTTCACTACGTAAAAAAATATGTTACAAAAAAAACAGACGTCCGACCCCTAGCAATTCCCAAAAGTATATGGAGTACATTTTAATGATCTTGTTCATAAATATAAAAGATGTCTCACATTTTAATATAAAATTAATGTGATGTTCTTTCTGTACGCTAATAAATACTCAACTTTACTCTCTCTATATATATATATTGAATATAGTGCTTAGCGATAATAATTAAGGATAATTTAGTTATGTTCAATATTTCTTTAGTCTACCTACTGAAAGGAAATATGTGTTATAAGCTTAGAGGGGGAGAGAATACTCAGTAGTAGCTAGCTCTTTGTATGAAAATGATAATTAGGTGTGGAGGAATTGACGAGGATTGATATACGTCGACCATTATTGAGTAAGGTGCAGTAGGATTCGTACAGTGTTTTTTTTCCAGGGAAGAACACGACACGAGCAATTTTCGAATAAGATGTTCGTGGTGATTGGATTAATTGTTCTTGGAAAGCTTTGAAGAGTCAAAGAAGAGGAATATAGTTATGTTTTTTTTTCTAAAAAAAAAGTGGAATAAGTTGAGCCATAGGTAGCATGAAAATGATGATGTTTGGTGCCTGATGGTACCATGCCAAATATTGCACACCACCAGCACCGCGACACGCATGAAATTCTCTCGGTGGGGAAAATTCCCAGAAATGGTTCTTCCTTGTGCAATTCAGAATATTTCATTAACAAGGCTCGATCACCAACAGTGACTGATGGTTTCAAATCATGAGCTGGTTAAAAGAATAGATATTCTTCCTTTCTACTGGTTTGCGAGGACATAAGAGAACTAGAAGAACATGCCATTAAGGACGATTTCGTATGTACTAGCAAAGCCTATTAACGCAACAAACACACTAGGTTTTTTTAATTCAATCGTGTAATCTACTCTTTTCTCATGAGCTAAGTATCTCTTTCAGATAGACCGGAATAAGTTAAAACATGTGATCTACTTACAGGCAGCTAGCCAAGAGAATAATCTGACAGGGAAATGTTCCACTATCCAAGCAACCGAAAGCAACTGTGGCATTTGGACGAGAGCCAGCCCGGCCGGCCTCTAGCTCCTCTAGATCATTCCATCCTGACATTTTCCTTTCCTGTTCTTTTCCGCCGATGGTTCACGACGAAAAAGCTTCTGCGGCCTTGTTGTTATGATCTTGATTTACCAGGTGAGTTTTCACCAATGGGAGCTCGGATGTAGATTGCAGGGCTGCGTCTTCTCATCCTCAAAGAATTAAGATCGTGCTGCGCTGGCCCTCGACAAACAACTTAGGAGCTCGAGCTCTTTGCCGACAGCAACACCGCATCTTGGATGTAAGTACGGTGGTGAAACAAGGATTAGATTAAATTCGGACGAATATGGGCCTGTTTGTTTGCGCTTAAAATCTGATTATAGATGACAATAAGCGATAAACCCACCCAAACGGTTTGATTATTTCTGGCTTAACCGGACCGCAGCTCTACTCTCCTGAGCGAGCGTGCACAGGAGGGCCCCTCTCCCATATCGCGAGCCTCCTGCTGCGATTTGGAAAAAGCGAAGGCCCTTCCCCTCCGTGCCCTTCATCCGAAGCGGGCGCCCCGTCTCGCCCCGTTGCCGCTTCGCCCCGTCTCTCGCCCGCGTGACCCGCGACGCCCCGTCGCCGCGCCGCCCCCGTCTCCGCTGGCGGTCGACCCCGCGCCCGCCCGTCTCGCCCGTCGCCGCGCCGCCCGCCGCCGGCTTCCGAACTCGCGCCGCCCCCGTCGCCGCCGGCGGTCTTCCCCGCGCCGCCCCCGTCGCATTCACCTAAAAAATGAGCTTTTATCAGCCTTAGGGGTATATATGTCATTTTACAGACAATACAGAGAATCCACGGGTAATAATCAGGATTACCAAACACTCAACTTATCTAGACAGCAGATTATCCAGTGAGTGGCTTATCAGAAAAGCTTACTCGTCATATAAGCGAGACACAGAAAAGCGCAAACAAACAGGGCCTATATTAAATAGTTTGTCTTGTGTTTTTATTGTTTTAGGTGTTGTTATTAGTATTTTATTATTTGAGAAATACTTGTGCAATATTCGCTTGTCAAATTTTTAGAAATCTATAAATAAGTTAACACCAATCAATCAAACAAATTAGCTACTGTTCCTATTCAACCCATGGACACAAATATATTTGATAAAAAAAATCATATATTAGAAGAGTGGCTCACTACTTTTTGTTGTCGTGGTCGGCCCACTCAACCGGTTAGGTACTCGCCAACTCACGCTGCGCCGTTTTTCCTGCCCGCTCGCCGTCGTCACGGTGGGTTATCCATGCCGCACGCGCCGCACCCTTGCTGGCTCCTGGCATCCACTCGACATCCTTGCTGTGCTCTCGCAATCGCCAACTCCCGGCGACGTGCATCAAGCGCCCCTGATGAGCTGCCATATCCTCGCAAATGAGAGGTGTCGAGCCACCCCCTCCCTCCCTTCTCTATGGTCTTGCAAATGAGAGGTGTCGAGCCATCGTTCCATCGTCCACCCCCGTGATTTTCAAGCGATAAGCCCTCAAAATCGTTCAGTTTTAGCGAAAATCGAAGACTTGGGAGAATTTCGAGCACTTATATGAATTTCGTGAGATTAGCTTGGTTTTCTCTCAGATTGTCTCAATTTTCGTTCGGTTTGTGTCGATTTTCTCCAGGTACTTGGAGCTATATGCTGTTTATGCATGTATTTGCATTTTAATTGGTTGAAAAAATTGGCATGCAGTGCTCACTGTGGTCATGCCGAAATGGTGACCTAACAATATTTGCTCATGAATTTTTAGCAGCAATATTTGTTTAAGTATGTCAAGTAGCATTATTTGTTCAAGTAGCAATATTTGTTGAATTATATGTAGTAGCAATATTTGTTCAATTATTTTGTTGAAGTATAATTAGTGAGTGGCATTTGTTCAATTATATTTAGTAGCAATATTTTTTGAAATATGTAGTAACAATATTTGTTCAATTATTTGTCGAAGTATATTTAGTGAGTGACATTTGTTCAATTATATTTAGTAGAAATATTTGTTGAAATATGTGAGTGACACCCCTCTCTCATCACAGCTTATCACAAACCAATTCACCCTGCCGTGTAAAGAAAGGAAACTGGAGTCGCAAGAATCATCGAATGGGCAAACAAAATAGTTGGGGACACTCATACAATGAAGGGAAAGCACCAATTAGTGCTGAGAAGGGATACAGGAAAAATAAGAGTATCCTCTAAAGGAAAGGAAACGCTTGCAGCACATAAGCCGCATTATGTAGGGAGTGATGACTCCACTGAGAGCGGAGACCGTTGGAGCTCGTCATACCAAGAGTCATATGATAGCAGCTCCAAGACGAACACTTATGGTGGTGAGTCCGGTGACTATATCTCCATACCTCCCACGCAACGATCAGAAGAGCAACATGCCGTCGAATTTACAGAGGAGTCACAGTTCACTCATGCAATACAGGACAGAGACCATGGCGTGCCCCAATCACAGAGGACGACTACTTGCGAGAAGGGAAAGGATGCACTATAGGATAGGTCTAGCTCCTATGGCGTCGTCGAGATGCAAAGGAGCTTTGTCTCATATAACAGCTATGATTACACCATACCCGATGCTCATGCACAACCTCCCACTCAAGGATAGCTCTAGCTCCTATGGCGTCATCGAGATGCAAATGAGCTATGGCTCATATAACAGCTATGACTACACCATACCCGATGCTCATGCACAACCTTCCACTCAATAGGTATACGAGTAGCACGACCCTGAGTTTTATGCCATGCTGTACCAACAATGGCAAATAACAAGTACATGCACGGGGCAAAACTGGCACGATTACAAGGCAGAGTTGCTCGCTACACGATGATTAGCCTTGATATCCACCAAGGAATATAATATGATCAGCCAAGTGTACACGCAACAATACTACCCGCAGCCCAAAGGTAATGTTTCATTTGAATATTTTATTTCATTGCAACTTGATTTTTCTTACTAACATAGCGTCCATGTAGGTCCAACATGATATTTTTGTGGGGAGAACGACGAAAATATGCCTAATTTACAACTTCAAATGAAATATATTGAAATGTGAATCGTGTTGATATGTGAAATTGTGGATAGTATTGGTATGTCATAATTGGTATGTCATTATGTGAATGGTATTGATATGTGAATACTATTGTTATGTGAATGGTATTGAAATGAAATATTATTTATTGATATATTATTGCTAAATGTCTACTTTACAACTTGCAATTATCTAAAATATAGCAAAGGTCATGTTAAAAATTTTCTATATTTATGATAGATTATGCCGGATTTTTTACCGTGTTTTTTTGTACTTTTTTATATATTTATTATATTTTTCCAATTTTTAGGCCTTTAATGGTTTTTTACAATTTTTCCCCATTTTTTTTAATCGTTCTCTATTTTTTCATTTGACATTGGTTTTTCGCCATAAACCGCTCGAAAATCGCTACTTTTCGAGCGGTTTTCATTCAAAAACCATGAAAACCGCTCTTCGGTTTGACCAATTTTCAGACTCGTTTGACTTTTCAAACTGTTCGGTTTTCAACGAATTTCAAGCGGTCTTTTTACGATTTTCGGTACCGCTGGATCGTCGAAATCCGAGATCGAAACGGCCTGCTTACGCTTGCCTCGTTGTTTGCACTTGTTGATTTACCCTTATGGGTTGCAATTGAAGATGCAGCAGCAGCCTTCACAATCCTATCATCAGTTCTCCCAGGCTATAATGTAAACAGTTAGCCACGCTTGTGCGCTGCCTCTTCTTGGACACACTTTTAGAGCTTTCCCTAGAGCTGAAGCTGGGTTGTTTCACCGGTTCATTAGGAGCATGACTGGCAATTCCTGCTGCTTGTTTGTTGCCTTGCTTGCTTGTGGTAGCACCTGGTGTGGGTGTGCCTCCTGGTGTAGCCAAGCCCCTTCTCCTCTCGCAAGTTTTCTTGTGGTGGCCAGTATCTTAGCGTTTTCTGCATCTAATGGTAGTGCTCACTCTTGACAATTTTGTTGCCGTAGGTATTTCTTGTGGTTCCCTTGTCCTATCCTTTTTATGCCTCCCTGGCACCTTCAGTTGCTTTGGTCACGGGCAATGGTTTTGGACTTTCAGGTACCCTCGATTAGCTGAAGTTTTCTTGAATACCTCTATTGAGTACCAGTGCTTAGCAATGAACTCATCTACACTCCTTCCGCTGTAATGTGAGTTTCATCGGAAGCTGGCCTTGGCTCGTCGAAACGGATGACACCGGTGCCGCCTCCTGTTCATGTGAGCTTCCGTTTTTTGACATCAAATTCCTGTGGATTCCAACTTTCAAGTCCCCCTTCGCCTCCTTTCCATGTCGCCGTGGTGGATCATGGTTGGCGACGCTAGGACGGTGCGGCGGTGCGACAAGCGTACGCGCGCGGCCGGTGAAATTGGCGAGGCGAAGTGCTGGCACGCAGGAGCGGGTCGGCGATGACGGCAGCCTCGACCACGGGGTCGGCAGGGGTGTGTCGTGGTCTGCAGTGGCTCGGGCGTGAGCAACCTCGGGGGCAGCGCGGCGTGCCCCGGCACCGTTGCCGCCGTCCCCTTCCGGCCGCAGTGATCTGACACGCTGAGGCATTCGAGCTATGTTACTCGTATACTTTGGAAAACTATGGTATTGGTATCCGATACAATCAGGTACGTATTCTATTCATACATATGAATTTTCTATTTTTCAAGAAGGAAAATAATTTTCGATACTTGTCTAATACTTCTCCAATGCCTCTCAATCATAATACCTCTGCCAACAAGAGGTGGATATTTTTTAACCAAATCCGAACCGAACCGAATTAACTAAAAAATTCGGTTTTTGGTTTACGGTTCGGTTTTAATTTCAATGAAATTTGGTTTATGGTGTTCGGTTCGATTTTTGCATTCCAAAAACCGAATTAACCATAACACCGAATAACGATTCACAAAATACCTCTTTTCCTTCTCATCTACCTCGCTCAGCCCGCAATTCCCCAATCCCCTTTCTATTTCCTGTGTCCTACCCGAAGGCCGAAAGTCCCGAACACAAGTACCTTCGCCGCTTCTACCTTTCGTGAGACCTCAATTCCCCCTACATCTATGATCTATCTTAGAGTAATTCGGTTCGATATTTGAATTCATTAGGTTCAGTTTACAATTCTCAAAAACTGAAATATTTTAAAACCGAACAAATCAATATGATAAAACCGAATGTCCACCCCTACTACCAACTCACAAGGAGATATTAGAATCATTTATTTCTATCCCACAATCTCTTCTCACTCCCTATACCACCGCCTCCTACTCTTCTCTTCCTCTGAGCTCTCACGGTAACATTCCTCTCCCCCTGTAGACAGTGGTGTGCAAAACCCCTCTCCCTGTCAGGCAACAGCGTCACTGGTCCTCACGCACGGTGAGTTCTCCTATTAGTACTCTTCTTCCCTCTTGACTATGGTAGTGTGGCATACTCCCAGACAGCCAACGGCAACCATGAGCTGGTGACGGCAGTAGTGGCTAGGAGGCAAGACATATGGCTGCGGCTAGTAGGAATAGAATGCATAATTGTGAAGATGTTTGGAGCAACAGTAGACTAGATATCCTAAGTCGCTTGCTATGTGTTGATGGGCTTTGAGATGATATAGCACATTTGCTTCTTTATTTCTTTGTTATCATCTCTTTTAGGTCTATTTTGTGTATGATATATTATATCTCATGTATGTTTCTCTATTATTTTATTTTTATTATTATATATACACACGTATCAGTGTTTTTTTGGGAAATGGCGTATCGCAGTATCGATGTATTGTGTTCTCATGTATGTATCAATGTATCTAGGCAACCTAGCATTCAAGCCCCCACGACGAGCCCTGACCACCGTCGATTCGTCGTCGTCTGCAGGAGTGTCCAGAACACAATCCAATTTGTGTGTTGGCAATCGCGACGGTATTCGACCATAGCGTTATCGCTACTGATTTAGACTTGTTAAAGTGTATTTACCATAGAGGTGAGCCAAGCCTCGGGCCACTCAGGCTATGGTTCCGTAGATTTGCGAACGAGTCCGCCAACGTTTTTTTTGGTAAAAAGAACCCGTAGTTAAACAAATTTGCCAAATGATCCTGGTATTCTATCTAGAGATAGCAAAAAGTCTGTACCCGACGGGTACCACTACCCCGTATCCGTGTTAGTAAAATTCACCTACTACACTACTCATACCCGCACGCGAGTACAAAATTTACCCGTACTCATGCGGGTGGGGGTGGGGACCCGGTAGGTAACCCCAACCCGCATTATAGATATACCCCTGCAGACTACAACAACATATCTTATAAGGCAATTCAATGAAAATGTAATGGATACCTGTATTAAAAATTAAACATTATACTAGAGTGCACAGTTGGGTCTTGTAGAGCATATCTTATAAGACAGTTAGTGTTTAGATATTTTGATAAGCTGATCGGCTGGGTTGCACAGTTGGGCCTTGGCAATTGGGCCAAATCGCTAGTGAACTAGACCCACGGATGAATGGGTATGGATAATAGTAGAACGGATTCATACTCACTCTACTCGCTAGGTAGTAACTTTTGCCTTTTAATAACCAACAGATATGAAAAATGGTTTATACCCGGCCTCTAATTGAGTAAATACCCATCGGGTTTTGGGTCCATATTGCCATCTCTAATTCTATCTCTTACGCTGGGAGATATTCGCGCGAGGGGAGGCCAGCCACATCACTTTTTTGCGAAAACACCCATGAAAATTCTGAAATCACGGATAGGTGCTTCCATCAGTTTTTTTTTGCAAAAAGGTTCTATGTTTTCGGATCCTCCACCAGTTTTTGGCAAAAAAAAATCCCATGGTTACGCAAATTCACTAACAGCTTCTATCTAACCCATTTCTAAAAAACCTCTCAAAAAATAGAATTACATCGAGATCTTTTTACCATTTTATTTTGTAAAAAGAACTCTCAAACTAAATTTTACTGGAGCGACCTAGCTTGAGATCCTACTAGTTATAGCAGTTAGCCACGAGATCGTGCGGAAAATCTGGCAGCTATCAATTACACCAGCAGATCATGGTGTCAGGCTGTTTTCTATTAGAACTTGCTCGTATCGTTCCACCAATCTGAAATTTCACCGCGCCACGATCCATCCGGAAAAAGGCCAAGGAAACCCGCGTGTTCCGTGGCATCCACGCGCGCGCCCTCCCGTCGCGTACCTCCGACTCCGAAACGTAAACCGAGTCCGACTCCGCGCCGTCGACACCAAGGGTCCAAAATTCAGCGAAATTCGGTGAAATCTCAACGAAATCTCGGATTTCGGACCCCTCCGAGATTCAAAATCCCAGAAAATTTAAAAAAATTTAAAAAATTCAAATCTCGGATTTCTCGGCGAGATCTCGGCAATTTCGGGCGAGATTTGATGTTTTTTTTGCCGGATTTTGATTTTTGTGCATTGTATTTGCTTGGGTTTAGGATCAAGATCATCCACAAAAAATTTCAAAATTTTTTAACATGTTTTTGACCATTTTTTGGTCGGTTCAATATGTCGGTTAGGACTTTTTGAATTTTTTAAAATTTTTCAATATTGATTATCTTCTGAAAATTTTATGGGAATATTATGGATGTGTTAGGACCATTCACAAAAAATTTCAAAATTTTCTAAAGTGGTTTGAACTTTTTTAATACATAGGAACTTTTCTAGTGCATTGAAACAGCAGAGAGAAATGATATCTGATACTGACATTGATAGTTGGAATCAATCTGTGTATGACTATGAGAGAATAGTGGAGTGGAAACAGTGGTACAAAACCCACTTCAAAATTATTGAATGACATATATTGAAAAACAAAATTTAAAACCTAAGATAACATGTATTTATAAATGGGTACAGTACTAACTCACCTATGTATATATGGGCGGAGATTCACATATACATGATCAGCGTTCATATTTATGGCATTGATCTTTTCTTACTGGTCAAAATTCAAAACTACAGGTGGTTTCAAAGAAAGAATCTGCCTCGAATCGCAGTGGTTTCAAAGAAAGAACCTCCCTTAATACATAGGAACATATATAAAACTTTTCAAATAACTTAAAGTTCATTTGTTACATTTGAAAAATCAAAAACTGATTTTATATACGATTTTTATCACGATTTTACCACTGTTAGATTTTTTAAAAATTCCTCATGATTGATCATCATCTCAAATTTTTATGGAAACATTAGTGATGTGTTAGGACTATCCAAAAAAAATTTCAAAATTTTTTGACGTATTTTGAACCATTTTTGAGCCAGTTCAATTTGGCCGAGATCTCGGTGATTTCGGCCGAGATCTCGGATTTCCCGGTAGAAAAAAAAACCGGATTTGAAATTTGGTTTTTGCAATTCGTCCGGATTTTGTTCGAAATTTCCGAATCTCGCCGAAATTTCGGATTTCGGCAACCTCCGAGATTTGACTCAAAACGAGATTTAGAACCTTGGTCGACACTCGCCCACCTCACCGACCGCTCCCCGCTACAAATACCACAGCCATCCCCGACCCCTCCCCTTGCAGTCAGCCATCATCCGCTTCCATTGGCGGGACACCAAGAAAGCACTCGTCTTCGGACGGAGACGACCCGATCGTTGGTCTAGCTGCGAGCCTGCGAGTCAAGAGCTGTCCGTCGTCCACCGTTCTTGGAAGAGGATCTTGCTGGTTCTTCTTGCCCGGGAGGAGGAGGAGGAGATGCCGATGGGCAAGTACGGCGTGTGCGGGGAGTTGCTGGACATGGGCGCCCGGATCGCCGTGAGGTCCTACGCGCACTGCCCCCAGACGGGACGCGTGTACTACAGGCCTCCGGCGACCAGCAACGGCGGCGAGAGCGGGAGGAGCGCTGCTTCATCTTCTTGCTCCTCACGTGGCGGCGGCGGCGGCCATGAGAAGGCCGAGTCCGGGGGTGCCGAGGCGGCGTCCGCGAGGAGGAGGAAGCAGCAGCAAGAGGCGGCGGCCAAGGTGGTGTTGGACACCACGGAGATCATCCTCTGCGGCGGCGCGTAGGCATTGCTCCATAGACGACGGCAAAATAAGAACCAAAAGATTGTTGCTCCAGGAGGAGAAAAGTTGCAACGGATTCCTTGTCCGGATGATTCGATTAGTTTCTTTTCTTATTTGATTTGGGGATATGAGATTCTTTCCAACTCTCTCGATTTTGTGCCGAGGGCGTTGAGACATCGATCGGCCTTGTTCCTTCGACCGAAACCGTTCTCGACTGAAACGAATCTGTCGTGGGACTTCAGATACTGCTATTTGCTTGGCTTGCTTCTGTTTTGGAATAAGCGATGTTGCGGTGCTATGGTAACTTCAGAATCTGATCGGCGTGTGTTAGTGCTATCCTTTACTCGTTCTTATTTGTTGGAGAACGGAAGGAAGAAATCTTCAGATGAAGTTGGTATCGGTAGTAACAATCCTTAAATTAGAGCTTTTTACAGTACACTAAATTCAATACGAATGGTTCATCCTTTTCGATCCGGTGACTCAGATTAGCTGTATTTATTTATATTTCTTCTGATAATATACTAGTATAAACATTTTTAACAAATTAACCGTAGAAAGAAGCAGAGTTGCTGTCCCAATAACCGTAGAAAGAAGCAGAGTTGCTTCACTGTCATGCTGCATCGTCAAACGAACACTGTATAACGTGGAGCAGCCACTAGATTAGTTACGTAACGATTATATATAATGTGGATGTTCGGGGCCGTCTATGCCAACAAAGTCTCGTGTTTGCGGACAGGGAATATTTTCACATGACTCCTGATCATCCGAAATGGAATTTTACTCCATGTTTTTCACCAGATTCATTTACGTAGCCCTGCTTCCTAGTTTTTTATTAGAACATTTTGTATCAGAAAAAAAGTTGATGATTAGTTTTTTCAGAATGACCATGTGAAATGCATTAATAATACATGAACAATACTTCTATGTTTCTTTTCCAATATAAATTGCATAAATCTTACAGCAAGGTAAGTAATCACCATTTACCATTCATTTATACTTTAATATTTATGCAACTTTAAAAAAAAAAGCATAGAAACACTTCTCATAATATATAATAAAGTACAAAAATAACCAACTGTTACATTAAGAGTCCGTTTGGCAACTTGGACCGAGATGTTTCTATTAGATTCTGGAAGAAACCCAACCAAACAGGATAAAGCTCGGAACGATTCTCCTCGGATCGTTTCTTCTTTTTCCACTCCGTGACTGAATTAGTCTCAACCTCGTTCCACCGAATTCACAGAATCCTACCGAAACATTTCTACCAAGAATCTATAACCGTTTTCGTTTCTACTAGAATCTGGAATCGTACCAAACAGGACCTAAAATACTACAGACAAGGAAATGCTACAAGCCTACAAGTACTTTAGTCGATAAATTTTTTTCCCCAACAAAGAAAAAGAATAAGAAATCTATTGATTTTCAAAAATTGGCAAACTAAGCGACGTCACTTTCCTCACCGATTTTCAATTGTTTTCATCGATTTTCGACCGGTTTTATTCGATTTTCGACACACTCAAGAAAAATTGAAAAAAAAATCAATAGTTTCTTAATTCATTTAGTGTTTCTGAAAAATAAAAATCAATAATCAATAAAAAGGAACAGAGACAATGTTAGTTTTTTTTTAAAAAAAAATTACAAACCTATCATGCTGTGAAGTTTTAATGTCATCATAAATATTGCCCAAGTTTTAATGTTTTGTGCCGAGGGCGTTCAGACATCGGTCAGCCTTGTTCTTTGGACTGAAACCGTTCTCGATTGAATCTAATTGAAACGACTCTGTTTGTGAGAATTGATTCCGTAGTTCTATACTGCTATTTCTTGGCTTGCTTCTGTTTTGGAACAAGCGATGTTACGATGTTACGGTGCTATGGTAACTTCAGAATCTGATCGGCGTGTGTTAGTGCTATCCTTTTGATGCGCGCGCTATAGACTAAGCCATGAACAATAATCTTATGTACAGTAAATCAATATGAAATCATAATTAGCAAGAAAATCATCTAGGGTCTTGTAAGCAAAAAATTAATCTATAAGATTAATCTAATAGCATGGGGATTGAAAAGAAGGAATCCAGCGACATACTGTGAGGCCTTAGAGAGTTGTCATGTTGATAACGTGTTGAATAATAAATTGATCACTGTAAATTAATCTTAATGCCAATAAAAAATGTTGAGAATACCCGAAGAACAGTCCTATGCGGGCATGGGCATGTTTAGCTGTCTAGTTCACAGGTGTTGTTACCGTCTGGGTGCATAGGCATCAAGGTAAGAATAGTACTTTTATCTATCACCTTTCTGCTACAAAGTTGTATAAATTTAAAGCAAATAAATACAACTTTGACTTATATACTAATATTTATGTAATTTTTAAATAGTAATATATAGACACAACTTCCTTACGGCAAGTATTTGCGGAAACATTGTTGCGGCTAGGATCTGATTACAGACGGCTTCCACTCTTCCACGATGGATGCCGTCCCGACGCATGCTTGCAGCAATGCAATCATTCAATAGCTGGGACATTCAGGACGCCAGCACGAGGGGATGTAGCTCAGATGGTAGAGCGCTCGCTTAGCATGCGAGAGGTACGGGGATCGATACCCCGCATCTCCATTTTTTTCAGAAAAATTCAAAACATTTTTGGCAGCCGCTGTGGCTGTGCATCTACCAAAAATGCTTGTGGAGTTTGTGGACTAACACGCACATGGTGTGCTGATTTATTTTTTTTTCAGGTGATCCGACTGCCGAACCATCTGGGCCCGGTCTGAACCAACTAATTGGATTGGGCATTTGGGCCTGGGCCAGGGCCAGCCTATGGAGCTTGGATGGCTGGATGCAATCTGATTTCATGGTACGGTTGATAGTTTGTTCTTTTTGTTTCTTTCTTTCCTTCTTTTTCTTTCAGAGGCGAACACATCCTCCCCGTCCCCGGCGCCGGTGCGACGCGACGGTGTTGGGAACAAACGATTCCTCCTACCGAAAGAGAAGGAGATCCGGGGATGATCGCCTGCGTTTGGAGGCTGTGGAACACAAGAATGCTCCCTTTGCTACCTACACTGTTCTTGGTTTCACCTGAAGATTCATGCAAATTTCAATTCCTGAAACGATAACGGGTCCTAATCCTTCGTCCATGTTTTATTCCTCGTGCATTTCGAGTGTGTTTAATTGTTTATACCAAGCAGTACATATATAAGATGGTTCAATAAAAAAATAATTCATGTGTTTAGTTACTCGAATGGGATCATCATATCCTGAGTGGTGGAATACAAATTTGAAAAATACTCCCTTTAGATACTAAACCATTCCATTCATCTAAAATAATAAAATCAAATGGTACATAACCATTCCATCCATTTAGCTCCATCCTACTAACTAAATACTCCCTCCGGTTTGGTAATACCTGTCGTTTTGGACATAGTAATGGTCAAACTTTCGAAACTTTGACTAACAATATATTTTTAAATATTTAAATTGGATACATAAAAATTATATGTGTAGACTTGTCTCGAGAAGTACTTTCATAATATTATAATTTTATTGGGTTTTATAATATATATTATAATAAAAATTAGCGGTCAAAGTTGTGTTTTGAAGACCGTGTCGATGTCCAAAACGACAAATATTACCAGACCGGAGGGAGTACACTCTTAGATCCGCATTTTGACCTTTATTTACGGGGTAGAGTATCAATTTTGACCCGAGTAAACAATTTGTCGATTTGCTCAACACAGCTACACAACACATGACACTAAATAAAGGCCAAAAATATCTCCGTTGGACCACGCTTCCCTCGTGCTTCATGAACCAACACTAGTGCTCTACTTATCGTGAAATAATGCCGGTGACGGGGGACATTCCCTTACCGGTGGGCCCGCCACGAGTTATCCTTCCCCTGGAGCCCACCTGCCGGGAGCGAGCTCCATGTATACAACAACACGGTGCACGTAGCAGGTGGGGCCATCTGGCCAGTCACTCACGCATTGCATCGCAAGAGGAGGAAGCTTTGGCTTCTTCGGCCTTTAGCATTTTTTTTATTTTGCAAATTCGGTATTTTATTTTCAAATGTAATTACAAGTTTGGTTTCTTTTCGACCGTAAAAACAGCTGTAAGTACCTATCGTACTCCTATACGATGGTAGATGACCTATCGTAATTTATTACCGTTATGGATAGCACGTAATGTCTTCAGCTTCTTGTGTGGTTTAGAAAAGGACTTCACTTATAATTTTGTTTCGATAAAAACCGGATGGAAAAAATGTGCAAAGAGCCCAGTTTGAAGTTCTGTTTGACAGAGCTCCAGCTTTATTATATTCATAGATCTTATGGAGCTGGATATTCTTAGCTCCATAAGAACGTTTAGGTAGATCATCTTGTTTACAGTTTAGGTATATAAATTTAATTTACTTTATTTTAACCTACAAATTTTAGATCTAAAATGAAGCTGACATCTAGAGCTCTGCTAGAGGCTAAGGCTTCGAGCAAGAGCAGCATTTGCTCCAACTCCAAGATGAGGAGCGGGCTGGTGGGCTCAGCCCGCGAAGCACTGATCAGATCACATGACCAACCCCTCCGTCTCCCCGAAGTAGTTGCTAGCAGTCACGAATCTCACGATTCTCTCTTCACCCCCAAAACCGCCACCTTTTCTTCATGCTCTTCTTGCTCTCTCCGTCTCTCGCTAACCTGCTTCGTGGGACGATCGTCGCCGGGGCCCCGAGCCTCCGTTTTCTCTCGTTCCTCCGCTGATCTCCCCCAGGTATGATCTCGCTTGACACACTGCTCTAAGTTTGAGTTGCCTCAACTCTGCTAGTTGTTTGTTGTGGCGATGTGGAATCTGAGGCGTCTTTTTTGTGTACCCTTTGGTGCACCTTTTCTTGGAAAGAGAGAGGGAGAGAGAATCTTGGGACTTCGCTGAACGAAAAGGATTTTTTTTTTCCAGGTTAATAAACTTTCGAGTTGGGATGGTATGGTTGTGTAGTTTTTCTTGAGCGGATTTCTTCCCTGGTCAATTGATTGCTCATGTATTTCTTTTCCTGTTTCTCTCTTTTTTGTTTGGGTTTTAAAGGTTGCCTTAGGAATGCTGTGGTGAATCGTTGTAGTTCTTCAAGAAGAGTGTGGTACTTAGCAGAAGAGCTCTGGATATGCTTCTTTTTATACTTTTGGTGAATGTTTGTCTATGAGTTATCCTGTCAGTGATTCTCGTGCCATTGGAATTTGGAGCCTCTTTTTCAGTGATTTCCCCAATTTTGCTACTACCTGTTGCAAGTGAATAGAGTTGCTACTAGATAGTAGCTTAGCAAGTGAATGCCCATTTTCTTTTTTCCTTGCTTGACATGATTCAAAATTTAAAATCTAGACAAAACTTGCTCTACGAAAGTTCGTCAAATTATATGCTTCAATGGAGGATTCTGGTGTACGAGATTGTTCGTTTATGCAGCTTTAGTGAGAAATGACGAAGACTGTCCCATGAATGGCTGTTGATTGTTAAATAGTTTTGGGACCAAAGTTACTAGTCAGAATGGGTGTCCTAGCGAACAATAACATAAGTCAGTCTTTGTACATGCTGTAGTCCGAAAGGTTGTATGTATAGTTCCAAACTCCCAAGGAATTCTGTCAAAACAAACACATTGGACCAAATTTTCGTGTTTGACTGGCCTGTATTCTCAGATATGCTGTTGCCTGCTGGGTCTGTCTTATTCAGGTTTCGGAATTAGGATATGACTGGATCCTATTGTCTAACATATCTTCATACTCTGCAGTGAGCTGATAATACATAAAGATGTTGGAACGTTCTGTGAATGCAACTGAAAAAATTATGAACGGCATCATGGATACCATTGCTGAGAACCTTCCTAAGCAGAAGTCTGGGCAATTCAATACAGGTTCAGTCTCTGACAAAGTAAAGAATAAGCTGTTTGGTCGTCAGAAGTCTGTTCATCGAGTTTTTGGTGGTGGAAAATGTATGTTATCTGCTTATGTGTATTTTAAGTTTTATTTTTGTTGGCATGTGTTGATGCTTTAAGTTTGTGATTGTAGCTGCTGATGTGTTGTTATGGAGGAACAAGAAGATATCTTCAAGTGTTTTGGCCCTTGCAACAGCTATTTGGGTTTTCTTCGAGTGGCTTGATTACCACTTTCTGACAATCATTTCATTTTCCCTTGTTATTGGAATGGTTGTTCAGTTTGTTTGGTTTAACTTCTCAAGCATGCTAAGCGGGTATGGAGTTTATAAAGCTTTTGAACGGTGTGTTCTTGTACATAATAATTGAAAATGCCTTTGCTACTTTTAGGTCTCCTTCCAAAGTACCTCGTGTTGAGTTGCGGGATGAGCTGTTGGTGAACATTGCTGTTGCATTTGGTGCCCAAGTAAATAAGTTCCTGAGTTCCCTTCAAGATGTGTCTTGTGAAAGAAACTTGAAGCATTTTGTACTGGTATGTGCAGCTTTTCTGGGCTCTTCTTGTATTCTATAAATTTGATCAATAGATTGAATTATTAAATAAATCCAACCCTGCATATGTAACTATTCTTTTTGTTCATCATCAACAGACACTTAAATTCCACACTATGTTTCCTTCAGGCAATTGTCGGATTGTGGGCTGCTGCTGTGCTTGGGAGCTGGTGCAATTTTCTAACTGTCATTTACATTGGTAAGATGCTGTAACCTCCTATTTTTCGCTCACATTTTTGCCACTGAGAAACAAAATACTGTTCCTACTGTGAATGCATATATTCCATTGTATGTAGTACTGAAAACAATATTTGGTTACCTGGAACAGGATTTGTTTGCGCTCACACGTTTCCCGTGCTCTATGAGAAGTACGAAGATCAAATTGACGACTTCCTCTACAGCCTTCTTGGTCTGCTCCGAGATCAGTATCAGAAACTCGACCAAGGCGTCTTGAGCAAGATACCGAAGGGGAACATGAAGTTCAAGAAGAGCGAGTAAGATTAGATGGGTACTCATGATCAGAGAATGAATCCTGAACTATTATTGTGCTCAATTGTGTACTGCAGATCTGTAGTGACAAATGTCATTTGAGAGCTTTGTGCTTTCCTGATCGGCCCTCCGGTTTAAAACGTTAACTGCAGTGCTATGCATGTCTTCTGCTGTTCAAACGGCTCATTTTGTTTCCTGTAAATTTTACTAGTGGGATGCAGCTCAACGAATTGGTGAGGCCATAATTCATTTCCAGGAACTGGAAGCTGACCTTAAATTCGTGTGGTTTTCTAAAAAGAAGTTGTTGATTTGCACAGATGCGTTACAAAGCATGTATTTCACGTTTTGCTATTGAATTGTACTTAACAATTTACCCTATGTTTCCACGAGGAAATAGGCATGTGTGATCAAGTTTCAAATTTTGTCATTCTTTGAAATCCGAAATTTCGATGAAATCTAGTTATTTCGGACGAAATCCGAAATTTTTTGGACCGAGATTTACGAAATTTTGTCCGAAATTACTAAAATCTTGACAAATTTTAACCGTACGAAAAATGGTTCAAACGACGTTAAAAATTTTGAAATTGTTTTGAATGGTCCTAACACATCATTAATATTCCCATAAAAACTTTAGATGATGCCCAAAATCCGCTCGAAGAATCTAGCCAAAAAGAAAAAAAAATGGTCGAAGAATGCAGTATGAGAATCAATGGTATGGGGGTTTAGGCACCATAAGCTTTTCTGTTTCCCTTTATCTTGTTTGGGTTGGAATGCATTGTGAAATTGCTCGCTCACTAATTGATTAATCTTGTTTTAGCAATCTTGGTCAGTCCCGGTATTGTGCATTTTTTGGGTTTGAATGCGTAATGGCCAATGAAATTGATCTTCATACAAAGTTTGCAGTGTCTTAGAGTCCTGCACTTGACATGGCATGATCTATGAATGGTGATGTTTGCTTTATTTAGCCTATAATAACTTTATGAATATTTTGGCTGAAACAAACATGGCCAAGATACTCAACCAAGTTGTTCAAATTTAGGCGGCCACACACGCCTCCGACATGCAATTTCAGTTGTTAAAACGATCAGATCATTCAGCAATCAGAATGCAGGTCACCATGATCCAACCTAACCTCATTCCGATTTCCGAGTTTCCACCCAAGTCACGCTATATAACCTGCATTGCTGATGCATCTCCTCACCGGAAAAGGCCAAGAGCTGAACGTAGCAGCAAACCATGGAGCACAAGCTGTCCATCCTCTGCCTCCTCCTCCTCCTCTGCGCCCGCTCCGGCCACGGCCGGCGCCTCCTCCACGACGTCGACACCGAGCACGGCACCCGGGAGTTCGTCTTCGGCTCCATGGCCGCGGCGGGCGAGGAGGCCGGGCCGCTGGACCCGTCCTTCGACGACTACGAGAACGAGATCAGCCGGGTCGAGTTCGAGCCGGAGCTCGGGACGTCGTACGCCGCGGCCGCAGCAGCCGCCGGGCCGGCCCCGGGGCCGGCGGTGGCCTCCGCCGCAGGCAGCGGCAGCATGAAGTGGTGGCTGCCGCCGTCGACGATGCCGTCGTTCCCGCTGTTCCCGAACCCCGGCATGCCCGGGATGCCCGGCATCGGCATGCCGCTGCCGGGCCCGGGCATGCCGTTCAGGCCGATCGGCTGGGGCGCGCCGGCGCCGCCCGGCCAGGCGCAGCCGACGCCTCCTGCCGCTGCCGGCGCGAACGATAAGGACCCAAACACGAACGAAGTCATCCACTGAGAGGATGAGACCAGCGAAGTTGCATGCGCCGTTGATTAGTGTCGGCGCCAAGGGTTTATTACTACTTCGCACTAGCTAGCACGTATATAGTTCTACTTATACCGTTATACTACTACTAATATTCTTCGAGATGAAATATTTAGGACGGGCGCTGCTTGATGTTTACCCTGTATGAGGGTCGACACAAATTTATGTTTCAATTTTCAATCGAGATAAAAAGGAATCAATGTCCTGCTTTGTCATGCAAATTATTTTGGTACTTATACAAACTGTCAACTTGCTTCTTGTATAGTCAATTCCTATATATATATTTTAAGACGTGCTTCTTGTGTACTCGCTTCGGTCATAAATAATTATCGTTTTGAACATCAGCATAGTCTCCAAAACACAGATTCGACTACTAATTTTTATTATAATATATTTATAAAGTTTAATAAAATTATAATATTATGAAAGCACTTTTTGAGATAAATCTACACATATAACTTTTATGTATCTAATGTAAATATTTTAAAAGATATTAACTGTTAAAATTTCAAAAGTGTGACCATATCTTATATCCAAAATGATACCTATCTAATTCCCAGTGAGAAAAACTGCATGCCAAAGTTGGCATGTTCCTAAGCCCAGCCCAGCCTAGCAGAACACCTTAAAGGGCCAAAAGGCCTGTAAAGCGCATCATCTTGGGCCTAGACGGCACAATCCGTTTCCGGGTAGCGCCCGCCGACCAGAGTTCTAATCAGGCGGTTGATCTGAGCCGTCCATCAGTCAGGCTCGGTTAGGGTTTCCCCTTCCGCCAATACCCTAGCTCTATAAATCAGAGCCGAGAGTGCTAGCCACCGCTCAGCACTCAGCCATCCGTATCGCCAACCCTAACTCCTCCTCCGCCGCCAGCCGAGACCGAGAGCGCGGGCGCGAGCTCAGCCACCACCACCGCGATGAGGGCCAAGGTTTGTTACCGATTCTCTCTCTTACCTTCAGATCTGATTAAAGGATGCGATTGCGTGGTTGCCATGTCCGCGATTATATATGTAGCACTGCGATGGTGTACTGTTTAGAACTAGTGTTCGTGTGTTCGATTTGAGTAGTTGCGCTTGTATGTTTAGTGAACTGTTGAGTTTTTGTTTTAACTTTGGCGGCGTGTTCCTTGTGCTTGTGGTTCTCCGTGATGACGAAACACAGATGACGAGTCCGATCTAATCCATTCCATTAAACCATGGGGACAATCGAGGCATTTGTCTGAGAGAACGCTGATTTGTCTTTTCCAATGCTCGTTTGTTCCGAGTTTTTGGTTATTTTCTTGTTATGATTGTTGCGAAGTGGCGTGATGAGGAGAGCAATTGTTTTCTGATCTATTTGATGAGAAATTCCTCCTACTCATTCTGAATGCCAAGAACAGCTTCGTATTTGCTTTCTTTGTGTCATAGATAGATTTGTTTCGTGGTAGAGTTATGCTTAGTTTTTTTTTTAGGGCAATGTTGTGCTTGTTACATCAATTTTGTTTATTCAGTTACTAGCTGATTACATAACAAAATTGAGCTAGTTTGGGGCATGAGGAAGAACAATTGGTCCGTGTTTCTGATATTCCGTGAAGAATTACAATGAAACACTCAATACTTCTGATCCCAAAAACACTGAGAAACTTTTCCCTTGTGTTCTCTGTACCTTCTCATGATGAATTGCCGTTACCTTTTCTGTATGCATCCACTCGGATGTTACTTTGTAAACTGATCAGCAGTACATTTGTTTGCGTTGATCTTCAGTGGAAGAAGAAGAGAATGAGGAGGCTCAAGAGGAAGCGCCGAAAGATGAGGCAGAGATCCAAGTAGGCGGTCGACGGGGAGTGGGAAGCTTCTTCTTGCATCATATCATCGACGTACCTGGGACGGATTGGAATCCTCTGATTCTTGGTTGCGGATGATGAGGTCTTCTTATTGTCAGATGCGTCCCGGTGGTTATAACTTTTTTTTTTTATGTTCCAGACTGGGTTTTATGTATTGTAAGGATGATCATATGTTGCTTTATGGCTGAGCCTTATGCCGTTCATGGAATTTGAGGTACTTGAAATGCATTTTTCCTGCATTGCTTCAGTTCTGGATACGGAACTCCGGGAATTTTGTTCGCATTGGTGGTAGTGCTATGCTCGTCTGCATCCTTAATCCTGTTATGGAGGTAAGGCCGTGTGATGCGTCGAGTGTGGGTCAGTTCTTGGTGCAGCCAGGCCTGCAAATTGTGTTTGATGATGTTCCAGTCGAGGGGTAGCGATTTTTGCTCGTTTTTTGATGATGTTTCTGTTGCATGGAGTGAGCACCTGTCATTCGTCAACGAGTTGGTCCATTCTGTGTATGATTGAAATTTGCGATTCGAAACTAGCAAGCAGGGGGAGGTGTTGCAGCTGCACCACGCTGCTCAGCCGCTGGACCGTCTACGTAAGTATATGTAACTGTCAAGCTGGGCAAGAAACGAGCTCACCTTGCCAGCATCGTCCATGGCGAAGGCAAGCATAAGCTCTGCGGCGCGCCTGCGCAGCAACGGCAACGTCCCATACTCTTTGCGCCGCCGCCGCAGCCGTTGCCATAGACGCACGGTCAGCGCGGCTGCCGATGTCGTCGGCCTCTTCGTCGCCGCCATTCTCACGCTAACGAATTTCACCCACAGCTCGTCCGCTGTCGGTTCACTTGTTGGCTGCTCTCAGGTGGACAAGTTTGTGAGAAGCGACATGGTGGTTGAGCTAGGCTCCGGCCCGGTATCCGGCCCAAGGTTTCAAGTTTCTTTTAGGATTTCATCTCGGCACCCTTGAAATTCTAAATTTTGTTGAAATTTTGTTTTTTTGGACGAAATCCGAATGAAATACAAAAAGAAAAATTTGAATCCGGTAATTTTTTAACCGAAATTTTCGAGATTTCGGTTCAAAATACCGAGTCTCACACGTAAAACGATGTGAAGAATCCGGCCAAGTTTTGTTCAAATCTACCGAGATTTTGATCAAATATACCGAGACATCGCCGAGATTTTAGGTACTGTAGCACTTTGAATTTTTCTAGGATCTTTTTAATTTCATCGGGATTATGAAATTCAGAGGGGTCCGAGATCCGAAATCTCGGCGAGATTTCATTCCCGGATCCGGCCTCGCCATCCAGTACCTCTACGCGACCCCGACGTGGTTCTCTTAACTAGTATCTGTTAAAAAATTCATAATGTAGTTAAGTGGACGAATAGGTGTTTTTTTTTGGAAGAGATGTCTTTTAGACACACCCTTTCTCTTATATAAATATGTAAACACTTGTACGATAAATTATTCATTGTTATTCTATTCCCGAATTCGGTCTCTACCCTGCTTTAAACAGCATCGTTGGAATGCCCTTGCAAGTTTTGATTGCTTCAAGTTAGCCTCGATGGATCACCTGTTTCACATACAGTCCCTTGCTCTTTGTCCTTTGATGACGATACAGTTTACCAGTTTGAGCTGAAATCACTTGCATCTAATCGGTCCTTGGGGTTGATCGGCCAGGCCCATGCTCATTGCAAGTGAGCCAGAGAAAGCAGGGATACATGTTAACAGCTACGAGGAAGGCACCCAAGTATGCACATATCAACCCACTATATGAGCCCTAGGAACGCCGCTCGGCCGGCTGCCCCACGTGTCGCCGGCTGTTTTGCGAGAAGGTCCCCCGGTTTTGCGAAATTACGTTCAGGTCCCTGCGCGATTTTATGTGAGAGAAAGATATTTTTACCGGTTCGCGTTTAGGTCCCTGGTTTTGCATTTTACATAGAGGCCCTCCCGTTAGTCCGAATCACGAGCGAGCCCTTTTCTAATTATTCGAAATAGCGAACAGGTCCAAAATTATAACAAATAGGTCCCCGCGGTTTACATTCGGGTCCTTTCTCCGTTTTACCCAAAAAAAAAGTTTTCGTGGTCCGTTTTTCCTCCAGAGCATGCGAAAAATATTTTCGTTGGTCGTTTTCCAAAAAAAAAAAGCTTTGTTTCTTCGTTTTGCCCGAAAAAAATGTTTTCGTGATCCGTTTTCTTCCGGAGCATGGGAAAAATGTTTTTGTTGACCGTTTTTCCCCCCAAAAAAATTATTTGGACGTTTCATTTGGACGTTTCCTTTCTCCGTTTTACCCGGTAAAAATGTTTTCGGGGTCCGTTTTTCCTCCAGAGCATGCGAAAAATATTTTCGTCGGTCGTTTTCCAAAAAAAAAAGGTTTCTTTCTCCGTTTTGCCCGGAAAAAATATTTTCGTGATCCGTTTTCTTCCGGTGCATGGGAAAAATGTTTTCGTAGACCGTTTTTTCCCAAAAAAGAGAAAAAATAGATGTTTCCTTTCTCCGTTTTACCCGGGAAAAATGTTTTCGTCATCCGTTTTTTCTCCAAAGCACGGAAAAAATTATTCCCGTTGGCCGTTTTCACGAAAAAAAAGGAAATTCGATTTTCGTCCATCGTTTCTACGTTTTTTTTCCCGCTTTTCGTCGTTTTTCTCGGGAATTTTTTTTTCATGTCACGTTTTTCCTCGTTTTACCGAAATTTTTTTCTCCCCGTTTGCGATGTTAAGTACGGCATCGAAAAATTCTTTTGCGACTCGATCTCTAATAAGTTTCGAAATGTGTGTTATTACCCGTTGAACAGGTGGGTTGTTAAACTCAGCGTCTATATTTTCCCCCCAACTCGGAATCTAATATTTCCCGTAGCAAGTATTATTCTTTTTTCCCCCAAAAAGGCCCGTTGTTTCTCTGATCCTTCGACGGTTCTTGCCTAGCGTATTTTCCCTCAAAATAAAAAGCGAACAAAAAAAGCCTTTGATATTCCTGCCTTTTTCGGAGATAAAAACTTAGATCAAATTTCTTGCGGCGCGGTGAAACGCGCAAATCTACCTAGTATTCTACAACTGTCGTAGATCTTGTAGACAGGCAAGAAGAGGAAGTAGCTGAAAACGTGCTCACTGACGTATGGATTGATTTTGCTTTCACTGATGCTGATATAATTGAAGAGGGCAGAGAACGGAGGGCCGCGGAGTGCCTTCTTTCATGGAGGAGAAGGTCAGAACAGCTCTTCAGAAACACTAGCATTTCATTCCCGTTCTATACTTCTATGTCTAAATCCACACTTACATTCATTCATTAGAAATTCAGAGAAGCATGACATAAATTCATTAAAATGGAGTTGCCATTTCCTTGCTTTCATTGTTCATACTTCGTTATATGAATATTTCCTTTCCCTAAACGCAACTTTTGATTGTGAATTTTTTTTAAAAAGTTATACACTATTTAAATAATTTTAGAAAAATAACACGCCATTTTTTTTTATAAAAATATGCCTTTGTCGCCATTTCAATTACCGAAGCTTTGTCAAATGAATGCACAACTAAACAATCTGTCGGACAATTTAATCAGCGACAGAACAAACATTTATCACCAATCCAATTGATGACTCTTCATCTATAGCCATTTGAAATGGCTACAGATGAACACTTGCCAAATAAAATGACGATAGAAGCTATATTTTTGCAAAAAAAAAATTGACGTTTTATTTTTGTAAAATTATTTAAACAATGTATTATTTTTTAAAAACAAAATCTCTTGATTGGTCTATTTCCACAGGGATTTACTAAATCGGCTGGTAAACCTGCCTTCACGGTTGGCCACGACAAGAATGTGAAAGGCGTCGAGGGTTCCATTCCATCCTTGGTCAAAAGTGTAAGCAATCTTTTACTAATAAAAAATATCAGTTTTCTGCAATGTTCGTTAAGGGAGGAGCATATCATTTCAGGGAAATTGGATTGACATAGCTGAAGAGACTGACGATTTGTTCCTAGGCGACTCAGAGGCGCACTCATTTATCTGACATGCACTTCTAAAATTTCATACTCTGAGCAGCTACTGCATCTGTGAATTTGAAAGCCTCCAATTGATCACCGTTACGTTACCTGATGAAGGTTTGGAGGAGACCATCATTTGGAACTGCCGGTCCATTGGAAGGCGGCTTCCCATTGGCTACTAGGGAGTAGGGAGGGCCGTCGCATACTTGATATTATCTTCACGACTCCCATCCCGGATCTTGGTATGCCAATGGAGGATTGTGACAACTTGAGGAGCTAAATTCAACTCGATAATTCAGTAAGCATTTCACAAATGGAGTCCTTTGTTATATTGTAGCTAAGGTAGCAGAAAGCCTGGAGAAAACGCTGGTATTGTGGACCATGGGATAATTTCGAGCATTCGGTGAAGCAAGGAATGTTACATGATCTGCCTTGAATCCTTCCTCTTGCATGTGCCCCAATCTCCTTTCCATCCCCGGTCGCCGCGGTGGCGGTGGTGGAGAAGGCGGCGGAGAGGCATTGCCGCGGTGGTGGAGAAGGCGGCCGACGAGGCGGCGGTGGAGCGGGAGGCGGATGGCAACGCCGGCGAGGGAGTCAAGGAGGGAAAGGCGAAGCGGCGAATCGCTCGTGTGCGGTTTGGTTTTGAGGCTTCAGTAGTCCCACGTTTAAGTAGGTCACGCGCCGCTCACGTGCCATCCATCCATCTATCAACTCCGCTTCGTCTCTGACCACCGTACGCCCCCGCCTTCCCACGCCACCCACTCCGCCGCGCGCCCATGGCGACGATGTCCCGTGCCCTTGGCTCTGCGTTCGTGGGATTCACGCGGACCCCCACTGTGGCGCCGACCACGACCTTGCCCTCCTCGTGCTCTTCCTCGGCCCTCCTGCACTGGCGCCGGAGCCGAGGCGCCGGCGCACGGCGGTTCTCGTCCGGACGCAGCGCGCGGATTAGCATGAGCCTCCGCGCCGGAATCGTCGGCCTGCCCAACGTCGGCAAGTCCACCCTCTTCAACGCCATTGTAAGTAACTAAGTGAGCGCAACCCGTTGCTTACTTCATTTTTTTTGTTCGTGCGAAGAGTTCGTTTCATCGAGAGCTCGAAGTGGCCGGGAGAGGGAAATTTATCTTGATTGTTTCTCTTCCGGGAAGGTTTTTTTTTTATCGGCGCACTGTTTTTTCAAGCAGATGAAGTGAATATGTAGGGGCAATGGCATTGCATGCCAAATGTTCGATGTTTTGCCACATAGAGTGATAGAGATGCCGTTGTCCAAATGTTGAAATAGTGAGCATGTTCGATTTCAAAGAATAAATAAGGTTTTAATGAATTTTCCATGTTATTCCTCTCGCTGCATAAGTTGTGTTCTTGCAGTAGTGATTGCTTGATGGGATGTTTTTAATCTTTTGCACAGACAAATGCAATCGACATATGTAGGACATGTTATTCCTCGCAACAATAAAATGTGATTTCTGCCCTCAATGTTGTTAGGTTGAAAATGGGAAGGCACAAGCTGCAAACTTTCCCTTTTGCACGATAAACCCAAATGTTGGCGTTGTGGCTGTTCCTGACCGTCGCTTGCATGAGCTCTCAAAATTAAGCAAGTCTCAGCAGACGGTCCCAACATCCATTGAGCTTGTGGACATTGCAGGTCTCGTCAAAGGAGCAAGCAAAGGAGAGGTACTTGTCTCATTATTGTTTTCGTGTTACTCCTAGTGCAGCACAGAGTATGTTGGTCATGTTGATAGTTGTTTCTCACTAGTTTATATACGAGGGTATTGACTTGATTGTTGACATCAGGGACTGGGAAATCAATTTCTTTCAAACATCCGCGAAGTAGATTCCATACTTCAGGTCAGTTTGTTGACGTCCTTATATGTGTTTTTGCTCTCAGGCATTTGTCAAGTTTCTGAAAACTATAATTTTGCATTTTCGACATGCCTCAATACAATGTTTCTCAATTACTGCATGCCATTCTGTTGGTATCCTTTTGTTTTACAGAGATTGAATTAATATAATTTTCCGTAGAAGTTTCTTTCCCTTCGATTAAGTTGCTGTACAATGTTTGAAGTTTGAACATCTAATGGCAGACACTTTGATTTCTGGCATTGGCATTCACTGATGGCACTTGGTCCTTGTGCGATCTTACATTTTTTTTGTTGGAACTTGGAAAACATACTAGGCTATTAATTGTTGAGATTTAACGATTAATTTAGCACCCATCTTTTTTTATTGGATTTTCAGGTTGTGCGATGTTTTGAAGATGATGATATTGTTCATGTGAATGGAAAAGTTGATCCCAAGTCAGATATTGATGTGATTAACCTAGAACTGATATTTTCTGATCTTGAGCAGGTAATTCAGCGAGAAATTCTCTTAGCCTACATTTGTTTCCTTAGTAGAATGAATTATTTATGTTTATACATTAATCGTGATAATTTTGTAAAAACTGCAGATAGAGAAGAGATTAGATAAGCTAAAAAAGAGCAAAACTAAAGATCCACAAGTAAAAGTGAAGGTAAGATATACAGGCTCCTCTACCATTATTTGATGGTTTTTTATTCTAGATTCCAACAGTTTTCACCACTCAGGAAGGAGCAGAGGGGTCAGGATTGGAAAAAATTCAGAAGGCACTTATGGATGGAAAGCCTGCCAGATCTGTTGATTTGGCTGACCATGAGAAAGAAGCTATACAGCATCTTTGTCTTCTAACTATGAAACCTGTCATTTATGTTGCTAATGTAACAGAATCTGATATTGCCGAACCTGATAACAATCCTCACGTCAAAGAGGTGACCAAACTAGTGTCAGACTTGCAATCTGGCATGGTTACAATATCAGCTCAGGTTTGTGATAACATCTGCATCTTGCAGTATTTTTTTTACCTAGACATTAGATAATGTTACCTAATATGTTATCCATCTAAGCTAACAAAATTGTGGGGTGCATATCAGGTTGAGGCTGAACTTGCTGAACTACCATTAGAAGAGAGAGTTGAATATCTAACATCAATTGGTGTTACTGAAAGTGGGCTCGGCAATTTGGTAAAAGCAACATATAACCTCTTGGGATTGAGAACATATTTCACAACCGGAGAGAAGGTGAATCTTTTGTTCTGTTAAGAGACTTTTTTTCGTCTGTTAATACTAACTTTCAAGTCCATTTTCCTTTGCCAGGAAACAAAAGCCTGGACTGTTCTTGCAGGTTTTATTCTTTCATCCTCACAATGCTCTTATCGTATTAGGCAGTTTTAAGTTTTATCTATGTGTTATCTTACATTGTCACATGTTGTAATAGGCATGACTGCACCTCAAGCGGCCGGAGTTATTCATAGTGACTTTCAGAAAGGCTTCATTAGAGCTGAAACTGTAAGTTCAATTATCATAAAAGGTTCAGGAACTAAATTTTGTTTTGCACGTTGGGGTCTGCCCTAGTAACATTTGGAGATAACTGCATCTCTTTGATGTACTATACTATTATTTCCTGGCGGTCTTTATTTATTTATTTTACTAATTTGACAATGGTCACTTACTATGACCCAGGTATCTTATGATGATTTTGTTGCGGCGGGTTCGCTTGGAGCAGCAAGGGAGAAGGGACTGGTAAAAATATCTGCACTTTTATGCAATAAACGCTAAAGTTAGAGATGAAGCACACAAGAAGAAAATGTGTTGACTTCTTGTGATCTCTGTCACTGCAGTTGAGGTTGGAAGGGAAAGATTACATTGTGCAGGAAGGAGATGTCATGCTCTTCCGATTCAACGTCTAACAACAGTAGCAGCGAGACGTTGCATACTCGAATTTTGTACAAGGGAAAGCGAAATTTGCGTAGAGCATGAGATTTTTGTCCGAGGCATCAACTGTCCATGTACTCGGCATTATTGCATTTTTTTCCCCTGTGGAAAATACCATTTCGTGATCGATGGTCTCATGAATCACTCGAGATGAACTCTGCACGTTGAACATTGCTGATACGAGATAAACGTACTTGAAGTTTTCCAATCACTCGAGCTGACATCTTTACTCTCTGCAAATATAAATCTATGACATGTTTTTTTTAGAAACCTTTTCTTTTTCCAAAATTGTGTATCCTCAAGGGAAACGCCACGTAGTAAGGGCATGTACAATGATACATATCAGCTGTCTATAAGGGTATGTCACATCAGATTTTAGATGATGCAAAGGAGAGAGAGGGAAGAGAGAAATATGATGTCTACTATTTAACAGACGGCTTTATAGACAGTTTTATAGTGTGTATATCATTGTACAAATAGTATATTAATGATACGAGAGATCATTACAGACATCTATATAGACAGTCTATTGTATAAGCTACCATCTGTACCGCTGATAGATGTCCTAATGGGCCTCCCGAAGAGAGAGAGGCAAAGATCCCCAGGCGCGCGCGCGCATGCACCGGCGGTGCCGTGCGGATGTACATATGCTAAAAGGTCCCTGCGAAAAATGGAATAGTAGATTTGGACCCTCCCCCTACTCCCGCTCGCGCGCAAGCAACTCTTACCTCGCCGCCGGCAGAGAGATGGACTCCCGCGGCATCGATTCCACCGGTCGCGTCTTCTCTGACGCCACCGAGATGTGGGCGGAAGAGATCGGCGCCACGGCCACCGCCTCAGCCTCCGCTGTGGAAGAAGAAGTCGCTCCCGCCGCCGCAAACGACGGGGACGCCGGCGAGGAGGCAGGCGGCGACGGGAAGCGCAAGGAGTGGTACTCCAAGGCAATCGCCTACTGGCAAGTAAAGATCGCTCACTCAGTCCCTTCCCTAGATCGACCGCTCAGTCCCTTCCCTAAACCCTAAAACCTCCAATCCAAATGCATGGTCCTCACCGCGAATTTATCTACAAGTTTCTTGACTTGGTTGAACTAGAGCGTGGAGGCGTCGAACGAGGGGGTCCTGGGAGGGTACGGATGCGTCAACGACGCGGACGTGAAGGGCAGCGACGCCTTCCTCCGCCCCCTCCTCGCCGAGCGATTCGGCGCCGCGAAGCGCCATCTCGTCGCGCTGGGTGAGTCCATTGCTGTAAACAGCTTTTGATTGGTGCGGTAGTGCTTGTTTCTGTGTGAGTGTTATTGCGAGTAGTTTCTTTTTGTGTAGTGTTCAAGCTATGGAATCCTTGTGTGCTCTCTGTGAATTTACTCGAGTTCTTATGTGTTGTTTCTGAAATTATGGCAGACTGTGGCTCAGGCATCGGGCGGGTTACAAAGAATTTTCTTCTTAGGCATTTCAATGAGGTATGGAAATATGCAGTTTTTCCTCTCGCACGCTTTGAGGTTACCATGATACTGATTCTAGATCATGAAGAGTTAGCTTCTCTCCCCATGCAGCTTCTGTTGTTGTACGCACACGATGATATTGTCAACGACCAACACATTTTCATTTTTTTTCCCTGATGTAGTACAACTTTAATTACGGTTATTTTGTTTTATTTATCATTAGTTTTGATGTGCCTTATTTGTATCTTTCAATGCTTCGTTTTAAACTGCAATTGGGTCCTGCAGGTTGATCTTGTTGAGCCAGTGCCCCATTTTCTAGAAGCGGCACGGGAAAATCTTACTGGGTGTATGCACCTAGGACAAGTTACCCACAGGGCTGTTAACTTTTATTGTGTACCTCTTCAGGTTGGTTGCTGTAGATCGTTGTTATTGCAAGTTTGATACTCTTTGCGCATTTCTCTGCCACTTCTTTCCTGATGGTAAAAAAAAGCTCATTTCTTGCTTTAGGACTTCACACCTGAGGAAGGAAGATACGATGTTATATGGATCCAGTGGTGCATAGGGCAACTTCCTGATGATGATTTTATTTCATTTTTTAATCGTGCGAAGGTAATTCGGTTTAGACATTTATTACTTATATTTTACTGTTATGCTGATTTTCTTTTGTTGCATTATGTTGAAGTATGTCATTTTGTCTGTACTTTAAAGTGTAAATTTAACATTTGTATTGTATGCAGAAGCATGCTGTGATGTTATACTATTATTTTTTGAGAAAGCAAGATGATATCTTTCCCTTAATAAACAAAAAGGCTTACAGATAAACTTCTTATTCATCGGTAGAAAGATGTTCATTGTATGGTTTCAACAATTTCACGTACAATGGTGCTACTACTACCTTGATAATTCTTTGTATTGTATGTTTTCCTACTTTAGGCCAATTCCAATTCTATTGAATGAAACTTCCAATGTTCATGTTTCATGCCTAATAGTAAGGCTAAAATCTGTGTTGCTATTATGCATATGGATGTTCCAGTATCTATTCATGTTAAGTAAACACCCAGTAATAATGTTGCTTCCAGGTAAGGCTGAAACGCGATGGATTTTTTGTTCTGAAAGAGAACATTGCACAAAACGGTGAGTTTGCTGTATCAAATGGATTGTCTAGTTACGGCATTTATTCTTTTGGAGATAAAGTGACCACAATGTACTTATGTTGAAATTACTACAATATACTGTGTGGTCAGGATTTGTGTTAGACAAGGTTGATAACAGTGTCACTAGATCCGATGTATATTTGAGGGAGCTATTTAAAAAGTGTGGGTTGTATATCCACAGCACTAAGGTATGCATGTCAGAAAAATCACATATGTTCCCAAATTACAAACTTTACCTTCCCTATCAGTCATCTAATCTTGCAATTTATAACAGGACCAGAAGGACCTCCCAAAGGAATTATTTGCTGTCAAAATGTACGCATTGGTGACCAATCAGCCAAAAATCAAAAATAATGGGAAGAGAAGGCGACATAAAAATAAACCTCGTATGATCCGCTCTTGAAACCCCCATATTTGGTGGGCTGTTGCACCAACATGTTTGTATGTCAATGTGTTGTTATTGGCTTGTGTCAAGTTCCAAGCACAGAATTTTTCGGTCTCACTTTTTTGCTTCGTGTACATTTCATTTTAAACAAGCTCAAATTTTCCTGAGACAAAATTCATTCTTTTCTACTGTTGTTCGATTACCTGGTTACTGTTAAAACGAAATGATTCCCATGTGCTTGCGATGCCCCAACTGTATGTAGATCTGTAGCACGATGGATAAAATGATAGTGTATTAGATGGACTCGTACTTGGGGTATCTGGTGATAGGCAAAGACCCATCGACAGCAGAGCTGGGCGTCTATATGCGACTGCAAGAATGGCTTCTTCAGATTTGCCACGTTGTAATTGCCTGAGTTTTGTACAATGCGAAATTCACATTTAGCTCTTGGCTTGCTTCAACGGCCTTGACGAATAGGTATCAGCAGGTTGTCAAACCACCCAATGGCTGTGAGGTACATCAAAATAATTAGTATTTTTTGGGGGTCTCAGTTGTTGCCTAAGCTGTTTTGATTTTTCTCACATGTACAAGCCTGTGCACTAGATGTGTAAGACTAGCCAGAACATCCGATTATATCCCCTTTCCTTCCAACATAATGCCTCTTGGAGTATTTCTGTTATGATTCAAGTCCGAAACTTTGCTGCCAGAGACAACTCAAGACGAGCATTGTAATTTGTGCCTAGCCTCGATATATTACAAATTCTCTAAAATTTCTCATGCAAAGAATATGATTTTGTGTGTTGTTTGCTCTTCCCGGTGGTCTTGGATGGAGGCAATGTCCCAAAAACAGCGTCCCAGAGTGACGAGGTGATGCCAAAGCCCTTGTTTTGGATTCTGAAATGGTGCTTGAGGTGATACCGCTGCATAACGAGCAAAGATGTGAGGAACAAAAGTCTCATGGGCATTTCCGTGGAACAGCTAGCTTATTTACAATTTTTAAGTGGAATTATGTTCTCACCTTGAGATGTTTTGCTGGATCTTTGGATGGTTGTCCATGATGCAAGTAGTAGCAGGGTTCAAAATCTCGCCGAAATTCGGCGAAATTTCGGATTTTGGGCCCCTCCGAGTTTCATAATCCCGACAAAATTTAAAAACCCTAAATTTTTTTTTGAAGTGCTACAGTTCAAGATGGCCAACCTTCATCCATAAGATACAGAGCACAACAAAAAAAAGTAGATTACTTCCACTGTGAGGCAACTGAGCAGTTTTAGTTAAAAATCAAGAATTTTACAGCTACGAAATATTCTTTCAGCATTAAGAACAGAACAATCAACAATGTCCACCACAAGCATTGCTAAGAAAATCACAATTCAACATTTCAACAATTCAGCTGGTGGTCAGAGATTCAGGATTGTATGCCACAACTCGAAAGCAATGGGAAATGTACATGGCGAGGCTAAAATTTCCAAGAACAATAGCTGCAACAATTATTGCAAGAAACATTGACAGTGCGAATGGAACCTAGAAAACAAGAGGCTTGTTCAGATCAACGGTGAACTCCTGGACAACCATCTTTCTTCCCCAATCAGAGCTGCACGATAGAATCACACATCATTATATACGCAATCGAACAATCAAGAAGGGAAGAATGGATCCAAAAGCTAAAATCATACAGCACAAACGCAAGCCTTACGCTATGTAACTCGTGATTACCGAACCCAATTCTGAATGATAATGGGTAGCCCTGACACACTAATAAGCATCTGGCCTAAACACTGAAGAGGATGCCATAATTACCGCCTTTTCCCTTCCACACGATAACGCTTCTCATGCATGAGCAATCATTCACACGTGACTCCAGCACACAGCCAGGCAAGTTCCTTCTCCCTAATTAACTGTTCACAGAGATTGTTCATACGAATTCGGCAGGCACAACTGCAGTGTTACAAGATTGCTCTTTCTTGTCTATACGGATCTGACCAGAATTACACCGCCACGGCGACACCACACAATAAAATATGTAGGCACAAAATGTCATTCTAAATCTAACCTTTTTCGCTTCAAGAAGGACTCGATCTTTGAATCACCATGGGTTAGGATCACGAAATCACCCTAAATTTTAACATGTACGAAACCAAACAACGAACACCAAGAAGAAATGCAGCCACCAAGGACCACCGGATAGAACACAAAACCGCAACCAAACAGCAAGGAGCCGGATGCGATCGAGAGAGCGGACCGGATGGGGTCCCGGTACCTGAGCAGCAGTGCCAATGGAGGCCTGTCCCCCGGAGCGCTTCGCCTCTCCCCGGACGAGAGAGAAGGGAAGAGAGGACGACGGGAGTTGATGGGTCTTTGATAATTTGCCACTCTCATTGACAGGCGAGTCCTAAGGTCACGTGTCAGCGAGACATTATAGGACAAATTATTAAAGACTAATCAATTTTGGATAAATGATCAAATGCCACTCAACTTCGGGGCAAATAATCAAATTTTCCGAGAAGGGGAGGTGGAATAACAGAGAAATCCCAGCAAATTTGTTGCATTTTAGTCTAACGTACGATCTTTCTTTTTCAAATTGATCCCTTGGGCCAGTTTTGGGCCGACCGATTCGGCCATTTCGCGTCGGCCATGCTAACATTGAGACTGTTTGGTGGGTCCGCGCATGTGCATGTGATTTTACCTGCCACTGCATTTGATAAGGAGCATGGTTCAGATTAGATGCGAGCACCGAGCGGAGTTTTTTTTACAGAGCAATGCTTCTATGCTTTTTATTTTAAAAGTTGCACAACTATTAAAGCATGAATGAAAGGTAGATAGTGATTACTTACCCCTTCGCTTGTTTCAAGATTTGTGCAACTTGTACTAGAAGGAAAAGCATAGAAGCACTTCTCTTTTTTATATCGATCTGTGGCTCGGCAACCACGGTTGGTTGGCACGTTCAGGGTTGTGTCTGGCACGGTGGACGGTGGCCATAGTGGTTTAAGGGGACGGAACTGACTACTCATGGCACGATGGCATGACATGCCGGCATGAGGCATGATATGGAATGGAAAGATGAGGTGGACAGTGAGAGTACCTTGTCGGTGACGTCCTGCCCTGTCGCTTGCCATGCGTGCCCGCGCTACGCTAGTCGCATGGATATGGCGGAAGGGGAGGGGGAGAGGCGAGGACTGAGAGGGAGGTGGCGTAGCGGAGAGGTTGAGAGAGACAGAAAGAGAGAGCGGGGGGGGGGGCCTAAGGGAGAGAATGGCGACAACGAGAGAGAGAGGGCGATGGGGAGCAAGGGGAGAGAGAGGGAGACGAGGAGGCTGTCGGGCTGAGGGAATCGGGGAGGAACCGAGGGGGTGGGGATGGGGGAGGGAAATCGGCATTGTGCAATGTTCTCTGTCGTGTCCACCTTTTGTAGTGAAATAGACATGACATGACACGACACAGGAAAGAAACAAAGCATAGGAGTGGTGTGTGCTATTGGCTATACAATGGTCAAAAATTCATCTTTTTCAATGATAAGATTACATCACTGAGAATAAAGCGGATGAGATGCAGAGGGACATAACACAATGGGGAAAATGGTAACATTCTACTCACACATTGCTATAAAACCCTTCTCCTCTTCCTGTTTCTTATGCACAGTCACAAACTCTCGCTTTTTTTCTTTGCTCTCTCATTACTGAAAGACCATGTACGAGGTTTATTCTTGTTGGTGATGAGTAATTGACTATGTTTAAGCATATGGTGCTCAAATTTGAATTTGATTTGAATATTAAGTTTTTGAGATAATTATTGCATATCATTTTGAACATTGCTATGTAATATGTTTCCTTGTTTTTAATTGTTGTAGAACGTCAATGCGAGATCATAGTGATGCGGAGGATGACTAGGACTAGGCGAAGTGCGCTGGAAGTCCAGGCAATCAGGGATCGCCAAAGAATGACCGGAGACGAAGTCGCTGTATACCGAGAAGACGAGGGAACGGCTGAAATGCTACCTTGAAGCTACTTGGATCAAGGAGAGCCGTTGGAAAGATGGACCTACCAGCTCCTTCAGAAACACCTCCAGCTTTGGCTCGTTCGCACAAGGAAAGATAGACAACAAGTAGAAGCTCAGTTGTGGTTGCAATCCATCAGCATGTAGCTTCCCTTTGGTTTCATCATCTTCTCTCGGCTCCTTTCTTTTTGTCATTCGTCTGCACATTGACCTTGTAAATCTCTCTCTTGAGTGAATCAACTTAATTTCAGGTGGACTCCCCCACTGACGATTTTATTAAAAAAAAACAACAATCATGGAATAGCAGCAGTCTTCCTCTCAACAAAACTCGGAAGTACACACACACAAAAAAAAGAAGCACCGCCGATACTACCATTGTAATGGTGAAGGTAAACTGAATGATGATGCTCAATGTCACACTTGCAGTCCTGCTTGCGAACCAACAGAAGGAACACAACTCAACGAGGCGCTCGCAAGCTGCTCAGCTTGGAAAACTAGTAGGCGGCGCGGTAAAACCATTGCCAGCATTGATAGTGTGCGGCTAACCACTCTTGTCCCGATCCTTATTGAATATGGAACTAGAATGCCTTCTTCTCGTGCGACAATAGACCATGGATCCCTCCTTCCACCTGAGCGGCGCCAGTCCTCACCTGATATGTGATGTGGAAGATTAGCAATGAATGGAGGGAGTATCAATATAGGTCAGAAGGGAAAAATCAATGTACTTTTTGGCACTACACAGGCATGTGCAGGCATGAGACTTCTTGTTCATTGCCAGTACTATAACCGCAATGATAATTGCAGTGCGCCATTTTGGCTTTCATTTAAAAGGAGGCTTGCTATATTGGGTAAAAGGAAAGGAATGATTAGATCTAATTGGGATTATTTTGTCAAAAGATGATATCAAACGTGCCTTCAGCCGGACAAGATAAGGTAAGCGCAATGAAAACAGAACATTGAGTTTGCATCGCAAATCGAATTTCAAGTAAGAGTGAATATAGAAGGCTTAAGTACTGTTAAGACCTAGTGATCTAGAATCCCTCAAAACAAAGGATATGTTCATGAAGCTCTCTGCATATCTAACAGTGAATCCATATGCCTATGGGGACGTAAGATTCATAGTCTATAGAATCAAGAGTTTAACAGACTAATCACCTAACACAATGTTATAAGAAGAATATGTTGCAGAAAAGTGCAGCTCAAGGCCATACAATGATAGAAATGAGGACACACTTATCATAAGAAAAAAGAACAGCCTAAACCAAATTCTGTGACAAAAAAAAATGTATATACCATAGTTATGCATTCAACAAGTATGTAGTAAGCTTAAAAAAGGATTATTCCATGATTCAAAACTTAAACCAATATAAAGTATCTGTTAAACGCAGAATAGCTTTCCTATAAATAGATCCATGGCTCCATGAGTAAACAACCATTAGCTACAACAATTTATTGAAATTAACACATAATGAGTTCTGAGTACATAGGAAGAAGGCACAAGAGTTAATGCCCATTCCAACATGAAACCAAGAGGTACTGGAGCTCAGTGTTAGTTGATTATTTTCCATATTTGAAGTTTTACTCTTTTTCTCAGCTGCAGATACGAAAAACATTATTTTGTTTTGTGAATATTTGTACCTCAAACATAGGCTTTGCCCATTGTCTAGAAAAAGAAATATTTTTTTGTCAAAAAAACAAGCAATTTCTCCGATCTTAGATGCTTAATATTTTTAATCACTAAAAATATAAAATATAAAAGAAACGGTGAAGAGCAAAAATGTAATCCAGCATGAAAGTACCTCTAATCTAAGAGTCTCCGATCTTAAAAGATCATGAGCTGACTGCAAAGAGGATGCACCAAGATCTTGGAATCCTTGCTTAACAGCTTGCATTGTATAAGGAATGAACCTCAGCACAGAACCTTTGTCAGCTACTGCTCCAACAACTCCCTGCGCTACTTTAAGCTTGAGAGTATCGCCAAGGTACCTTGCATCGCTCCCCTTTGTCATGGCTTCGAGGGAGCCCATGCCTCTGTATTTTTTTACACGACGGCCATCCTAGCAAAACATTCCAAGAGTCACAATTTTACCCAGAAGCAAGTCACATAGCACATATCAGTAATGAAAGAGCATTACTTTAACTAACCAACATTAGTACTTAGCAATGTAAGAAACCACTTCTATGATAAAGATAGAAAGTGCTACAATTGAAGAGGGATAAGTGCAGAAAAGTTCTTAATTATTTTTTAATTCGAATTTTTTAGGGTTTAATGTAACCATTTAAATTCCATGGTCCTAGCAACCACATGAATCACATTGCTCAAGCTCGGTTAGGACAATAATGGCTACTGGAAGACAGCTATTCGCTCATTGTTACCATATGTTTTGTACAATTCTTAGCTCAGGTCAAATTCACAAAACTTCCAAAAGCGCTGAGTGATAAATTGTGGTTTCACCCAAAGCATCATTGAAAATTGACCTGTAAAGAACTAACTACAGCAAACTAGCCGTACCACTAATTCCAGGAGCTCCAAAAACACTAATACAAAACTGACATGTCTACCCCAGCAGCAGAGATTATGATTAACAACGATGGTGAAAAAACTGACAAATCCAACTATGTCTACACTGGATATGCATTGATAATTGTTTCATTACTTTCATAATTTATTTAATGCATTGCCACCTTATGATTTGCTGTAAAATTAACTGTAGTCTCCTGCGCCCATGTACAAGGCAAAAATTGAGAGCAATGCATTCAAATGCTCGATCGTCTCATACACCAACCTTTACTGGCACTCTTTGTTTAGCTTTTATGACATCTAATTAGACATTAAGAGATCGTTTTCATAGCAGTGGTTGGATGGGATGTACATTTACATGTGCATGGCATGTGGTCTTCGTCAAAAGTCTGAATTTAGTCTCTAATATAGGGATGCAGGGACTTGGGTGGGCGTCACTACAGGATAGTCAAATATTCTGTTTATGGTAAGCATATTAAAAAGGAAAAGCACCTGCTGAACTTAACCCTGCTTCGAAAAGAAAAAATATACCTTGTACTCATATGCACCAGGAGCTTCATGGCTGCCAGCCAAGAAACTGCCCATCATAACAGTGGATGCCCCCAGCGACAAAGCCTTCACAATATGTCCAGAGTTTGAAATTCCACCATCAGCTATAACTGGCACGTCCTGATCTTTGGCATATGATGCAACCTTATACACCGCTGTAGCCTGTCACATCAAAAGCAAAAGAAGCATCAAAGGCAAGCAGCAGTACCAACATTGTTTGGTGTCTATATATCATGTGCAGATATGCACCTTCAACCATTTTAAACCATCATGGGATCATTAAAATACAAAACTCTTTTCTAGCATGTTTAGACCAGCCAGACTGCCAGACTATGTGGGAATATGTGGAGCAACACTACCGTCTAAGTCAAATTAAATTTTAGTTCTGAAAATAGAAGAAAAGAAAGCAGCGGATATGGTCTCAACAAATCTCAGGCATGGTCTCACCAGTGCTTTCCAGCATCCTAAAACCTCCTAAAACTGTAAAACTATTACTCTTTTGTATCTTGTAATCATATGGTACAAGGTGTGGTGTTGAAAAGGCACAGATAGCACAAGCTATAAGGCACTGTTCTAAACAGCGGCTGCTAGGTAAAATTTAGCGGTTTAGCGAGCCGATTTAGTGGTTTAGCAGCCCTTGAAACGCAAAAGTGGCCTTTATAGCGGCCCAAAAGAAAAATTCCCCTATTCTTTCATCTGGCTTCCTTAAGAAGATACCCATCAAGTGGATTCCTCAAGAAGATATGCCCTCATATGTAACAATACGTGATAAATATTCAATTGTGGGGTAGCCGCTTTCAAGGCCGCATACCACAATAGCGCTATAAGGTGGGGTGGCTGCTCGTTAACTGCTTAGAGTTACTGTTATTCAGGACAAAATTGGATGCTTGGCATGAGTATGGCAAGAGATTTTGACATGATTAGAATTTCTAGTGACATATTGGGATTCTTTACATCTTGGTCTCAGTCCTCTAAAATAAGATAAGGAGTATCAGACCACTCTAAGCGTGACAAACAGCATGTGCATGCTGATCCTACCAATGGCAGAGGATCCAAGCTGACAAACAAGACAGCCAATTAATTTGACAGCAAACAAAATAAAGTTAACAGACATGTAAACGAATTAAACCTCTAAGGGAGCAGGAGTTTATGGGAAATTTATCTATTATATACCTGTCCTCTACCAACAGCACAAACCTCCTGGGTAGTGCAAATTGAGCCAGAGCCCATTCCAACACGCAATCCATCCACTCCAGCAGCGACCAAATTCTGCGCCTGCGCAATTGTCACCACATTGCCTCCGATCACATCCACCTCAGGATACATCTTCTTCGCATACTTGATCATATCAAGCTGGTAGATGGAGTTCCCCTGAGAGCTATCGATCACGATAGCATTGGTCCCTGCCTTAACTAGCTGTTCGAGCCTTCTCTTGTCATCCTCACGGGTCCCAATGGAGGCAGCAACTACGAACTTCCCGTCTGCTCCAAGAGACGGCTTGCCTAGCTTCGGATAGCACCGGATGCGCTCCACGTCCTTGGCGGTGATGAGGTCGATTACCTCACTATCGTCAGATACGAGAGGGGCGCAGTCCAAACCCTCATCGGCGAGGAAGGCCGCGACCTGCTCGAAATCGAAGGAGGCGGAGGCCAAGCGCGGGGCGGGGCGCACGTACTCGGAGATCGGGACGGGGGCCTCGCGGGAGACTGCGTCAGCGGCGACAGCGACACCGACGAGCTTAGACAGCGAATCGCCGCGCTCGGTGACAAGGGCGTAGTCGTAGCCGGCGAAGTCGTTGAGGGATGGAACGGAGGCCGGGGAGAAGAAGGGGACGGAGGAGACAAACGGGAGACAGCGGGACTTGGCGGCGCGGACGATGTAGGCCTGGATGTGGGGCTCGTTGTTGCAGTGGACGACGGCGGCGGCGCCGAGGGAGGCCATGGCCGCCGCCATGGCGGCCTCCGAGACGGTGTCCATGGGGGAGGCGACACAGGGGATGGAGAGGGGCACGCGGCGGGAGAGGCGGGTGGAGAGGTCGACGACATCGGCGGCGAACCCGATGTAGCCCGGGAGGAAGATGACGTCATCGTAGGTGTAGGAGAAGCCCTGTGAGAAGAGGCGGGGTGCCGGGAAGCCATCGTTGGCGAGGTAAGCGCTGCTCGCCGCCATTGGGGGGGAGGGGTTTTAGGGTTCTGATTGAAATGGAGATGGCGATGGACCGAGTAGGAGGCGTGAACTGGCGTTTGTATGATTGTATCCATCTTAGGGTAGGGATTCGTTTGGCGGGTAGTCAGCCGGATGAGTGGATGACATATGTGTTGGACTTCGAAAAAAACGTTTTTAAATTCTCTGTGTATTTTATATTAGCCTAAAAAAAGCTTTTATATATATAATAGAAATAATATCATAACATATCAACTAAATTTTTATGTACTTAATTATCATAGTTTTACAGCATAAATAACGTGCAAGCCAACATAAAAAAAACACAACAGAAGTAAAGTAAAATCATAGTAGAAACCAGCGAGTCTACCGTAGGAAATTGATTAAGGTAGTGATATAGTCATCGAGATCCTCACTGGCGTGGAATTCCTTGTCTGAATCAATGGAGTAAGTAAGGGTGAGTACAAAAGTACTCCGCAAGTTACACAGGAGATGTATTTTTAATGTAAGAGTAACAAATGATGACATAATACGGTTAGTTTGAGCAATAAGCAACATTTTAAATACAATAAATAATTTTAAAGGCATAATTGAATAATAAAACTAAGTTTCAAAAATGACTTTCAACACGGGATCCATCCCGAAGCTTAATCCCAAATTTTCTTCCAGATGGAACCCTTTTCCATCTATAAATCATCTTTCTTTCGGAAATCACTTTTAGAAAATCAAAGTCTAATCTGCGAAAGGCTAACTCAACATACTCATGATCGTGGGTGCGTCTAATCGATTAGTTTATATTCTACAGAGGTTGTACAATTTTACCCACAAAAGATAATCAACTTAATATATCAGCAAGACACGCTTCTTTAGGCGTGCGACTAAGTGATTATTACAAGATCTTTTACAATGCACAATTCTAAGCCAGTCATACTCCGCTAAGGTTCCACCGCTGGTAGGGTTAAAACCATTCAATCCAGAAGTCCCCTATTGTGCCAAAAAAAAAACACTGGCATAATCAACAATGGAACTTTGCGAATTAGTAGCCAGTTCTGTCCTATATCAGGCTTGTGGTAGCACGGTTGCACTTTACATTTAGCAACTCACAGACCGATCCTTAACTGACTAGGCGAAACTTTCCGCAAACCCAAAATCATGATGAAACCACCTCAAAGCCATTTCTCGCGCGGTTTAAACCACATTTTCATTTTAACCAAACCATATCATCGGAATATCAAATCATGTTCTTCCATTTTAAGAGAATCTTTTTTTTGGCATAAATTTTCCAAAACATCATAATTTCAGTTCTAAGCATGTCTCGGCAATTTCTAATTATTATCACATAATAAAGTATATTTTCTTAGGGTTACAATGGCATAGGGATTCAAATTTTCGATGGTGGTTTAACAATAATGGGCGTAACTGTTAAGTTAAATATAGGACATAAATAATACTTGTAAAAGCTATGCATGCAATAATTTAAATTCAAAGTACAATTTAAAAACTGAGATCAATGTGATTAAGGAGGTGTAACTTACCTTGCTAGACGGGTAGCCATTCAAGGTCGTCGATTGCGAACTCCTCCGACTCTCCGAAATCTATATGCGAAAAACAACAAAATTTAAATAAAATACAAATAAATTAAAATAAAAATCCAAAATAGAATAAAAGAATTTTTTAGAATTTTATAGGAATTTGGAAATAAAAATAGAGCCAAACGGAGTTCGAATGGGCGAAAACAGGTTACCAAAAATTTAAAAACACATAAAATGGTAAAGAAATGATTTTTTTGAATTTTTTAAAATTTCTTTTCTAAATAAAATTTCCAAATCGGCATAGTCCACATTTAGATTTAAAAATCTCTCTCTCTCTCTCTCTCTCTCTTCTCTTCTCTTCTCTTCTCATTGGGTGCTCAGTGCTCACAAATAGAGAGAGCTTTGCTCTCTAGCCATGCCCAGCGCATGGGGAAGGGGCTAGGGCCTCGGCTAGTGGTGGCCCGTGGTCGACGGCGGCACGACGAGTTCGTCGGCGGGGATAGAGGGGGCCTAGAGGTGGCGCAAGGCAGCGAGAAGTGGTGACGGTTGGTGGCAAAATTCTGGCGAAAGGTTGAGGGAAACAGGGAGGGAGGGAGGGAAAAGAAAGAGGAAGGTGAGGCGCACCTCGTGATGCAGTTGGCACAATGAATGGAGCTCCAAGGTGAAGGGGAGATCGCGAGTAGGGCTGCAAACGAGCCGAGCTCGAGCGAGCTTGCCCTACGAAGCTCGAGCTCGAACAAGCTCGAGCCGAGCCTCAAATTAGGTTCGAGATTACAGGCAGGCTCGGTTCGAGCTCGAACAAAGCTCGAGTAGGCTCGAACTCGGCTCGAAAAGGCTCGATAACGTTTGTTTATATACAACAGCAGCAGATAAGCACAAACAAAAGCAACAAATCAAAATATCCAGTAGCAGACATGCAATGCACCAATTTAGTGAGCATTTGCATGCAACAATTTTCATCAAGAGAGAACATTTGCATAACTTAAAAAGCACATAACCCATGCAACAATTTAGTGAACAAAGATCGAGTAGGCTCGAGCTCGGCTCGACTGGGCTCGCGAGCTTGAGATCAGGCTCGATTCGAGCTCGAATATAGCTCGAGCCGAGTCTCTGACGAGCCGAGCTCGAATAGTTTGCGAGCCTCGAGCTTTTCTTACAGCCCTAATCGTGAGGACTCATCGTCGACGTTCAGTTCATGCAACTTGGCTTCACGATTCCAAGCAAATGAGGGCGAAAGAGAGCAAAGCAAGTTGAGGAATGGGTTGTGTGGAGGGAGAGCAACACCGTGCTCACTTTAAATAGCCTTGGGGGAGCTCCAAAGAGATAGAATCAAGTTGGATAAGATTACGTTCAAAACGAAAAAAACAAGTATTTTAGTGCAAAAAAGAGGGGATTTGAATGGCAAAATGGAATACTTAGATGAGGATAAGGTTACCTACAAATTTTGAAAAAGAAACCGGGGAGAAATTGATAAGATTTTTGAGCTCCAAATCTTGTTCATGGAGGGAGGCATGTGTTCTGGACTTGGCTGGAAGTTGAAGAAAACTCATCTGCTACGACAGGTGGGTCCTTTTTCTTTTTACTGAATTAAGTTATGGCTGAAAATAAAAAAGGTTTTTAGAGCACAGTAAATAAGATTCAAAAATTCTAAAAATATTCTTAAAAATACCTTGAGACATATTTAACTTACTATAATTTTTTTTGAGTTATAATTTTGCTACAGTAAATCATTTCATAAATAAAAAAATAGGAAAAATAGTTTTTTAAAATCCATATAATTTCAAGAAAAATCTTAGAAAATCATAATTAAATAATTAATACTATTATGTGAAATTTGGGGTGTTACAATATGGGACCCACATTGTTAGGCAGTGTGGATCTTATCTGACCGGTATGTGGGTTCTACCGCTTTTGCAAACTGAGGGTGAGCCGAGACAATAGGTCCCACTTGCAGATGGCACACAAATTTCTGCCTTGAGGATATTACCATGAACAGATTAGGAATGTACATAATCAGAATACTCTAATTCCATGACCCATAATGATGGGTATCACAAATTTCTGCCTTGAGGATACTACAAGGGACAGATTAGGAATGTACAGAATCAGAATACTCTAATTCCATAACCCAGAATAATGGGTATTATTTTTCAAAGCAGCAATTGAAGTATTATTACTTGTGTTATGAAGAGCTACAAAATGGCACTTTTTCATCAATCATATGTAGACCAGGTCTATCTCATTTCATACTTGTGGTAGTACGGTTAGGCTTTACATTCAGTGAAACTCAGGGCGGTCCATAGTTGACTAGGCGAGACTTTCCACAATCCTAGATCCATATCCACACCACCACCCAACCATTTCTCGCCCAGTCTAAATCACATTTTTTATTGTAACCATACCAAAAGATAGTAACATTATGACTTTCATTTTAACATAGTATTATTTTGGCACAAATCTCCCAAAACTTTCTAGGTTCAGTTCTAAACATGTCTAAGCAAATTCTAAGTATTACTCTCTCCGTCCAGAAATGATCTTCGTATTAACAAGTGGCCTCTTCGTATATCATGCACATTTAATGTACCAGCATGCAACTATGAATCATCATGCGCCAGCATGCAACTAGGAAAGTAATGCTTGTCCACTATTGGTGGCTTGCATACATGCGGGGATCACGAAACGATGCACAACTCACACGATGTGGAGTAAATGGACTATGTTGGTCTTTATGTCTATAGCTTAAACGTAGATCATTTCTGGACGGAGGGAGTAACATATAATAATTCATATTTTTTTAAAGGTTACAATAGCATTGGAATTCAATTTCAATGGTGGCGTACCAATTCTGGGTATAACTAACAATTTAAATCTGGAACAAAAATAATATTTATACAAATTAGTCATGCAATAATTTAATTCAACATACAAGTTTAAAAACTGCGAGCAATATGATCAAGGAGGTGTGACTTGCTAGGTTCGGCGGGTAGTTGCTCAAAGTCATCGCCTGGGTACTCCTCGAACCCTCCGAAATCTACATGCAAAAATCAACTAAATTCAAATAAATTCGAGTAAAATACCAAACTAGCATCAAATAGAAATTTAAAATTTTAGATGAATTTAGAAAGAAAAACGGAGACAAACGGAGTTCGAATGTGCGAAAACGGGCTCCTGGAAGTTAAAAACAAATAAAAAGGAGAAAACAGATTTTTTTGGGATTATTTTTCTAAAGAAAAATTTGAATTATTGCGCATGCTGATATCAGCAGCGAATTTTCTGATTTATTTTTCAAAAGGAAAGTCGAATTATGACGCAATGCTGATGTCATAAATTGATTTTTCACGAAATAATTTAGAAACATGAAAAATCCCGAGTGGCTGACAGGTGGGGCCCGGTGTAGACCAGGTCCACGACGCTGTCTAGGTGCATTGTGCACTCGGTGCACGCACGCGAGAGTGGACGGGGCGCGACGATCGGCGGCTGGAGGGGTGGGGAAGGGAATGGCGGCACGCGGAGGCGGCCGAAGATGTTGACACGGGGGCGGAGGGGCGCAGGAGGCAGCCAAAGAGGTCGACGGGGCCAAAGGGGCGCGGGAGGCGGTCGACGAGGTCGACATGGGGGCGACCAGAGCCAAGGAAGAAGGCGGCGGGGGTGGCCGGGGAGGGGGAGGGAGTGCGGAGGAGAGAGGGTGTCGGGGGGGAGCGATGCTGCGTGCGGGGAAGGTGGCGGCCGGTGGCGAAAAAGGCGGCGGATAAGAGGGGATAGGGGGGCGGCCAGTGGCGAGATCATCCGCGCGAGAAGGGCGGGGGCCGGCGCGAGAAAGGGGGGCAAGGGAGGCGGTGGCATGCAACCGGGCGTGGGGAAGAGAGAGGGGACAGGAGGAGGAAGAAGGAGGAGGGGCCGGGCTAGAGGCGGGGAAACGGGCCGAGTGAGCTGGGCTCGGCCTAAGGGGAAAAGGCATTGTTTTTACACGGGCGTTACATCAAGCATTAAAGAGTACAGACCGTGTACATCATATGCCTAACTACAAGCGATACAAAGGCGACGAAGCAACGAGCCGATAATGACACGACCGACTAAACTCAGAACTAGCCCCAAAACATGGGATTTTCGAGGAGTGAAGAGTCAAAGCCAAGAAAACAAAAGGCAATGGAATCTGCGATGCAATGGTTGGCAACAAACGCCCTGGTGTACGACGGTGAATGGGGCAAGATGGTAGACAACATTCACAACGCGTCCAGGGGGGTTGAGCAGCGGGTGCAAAGAAGGCGATCGTTTGACTTCGTAGGTCTTCAATGAGAGAGAAGTTCTCAAGATAGATTGTCTCCTTTATGCTTAAAAAATTGAAGATACGATTGACATACAATAATTTTATATTAACAGTTTAATTTTCATATGAGTCAGAAGAAACATCTTATTTCTTTCTCTTAGATAAAAAAATCACTCCTTTTGCAAGTCAGAAATACCAACCCGAGATCTACGCGTGCATAGTCTCGTGTCTATTATTTGTTCGAATTTCTCCTCTTTTTATTCCTCTACCCTTTAAGAGCCCCAGCCAGCACGACTCCGCACAACGGCCCACAGGCTCAGTCAGAACCAGCCCGCCAAACGAATCGCAGCCGTTGGATCAACCGCCGCTCCACCCCACCTCTCCACCCACAAGACAAGTCACTGACAACCAAACCCCACCTGTCACTAAACACACACGCCTCCTTCGCCTCCCGCTGTCCCGCATCCACACCTAGAGGCGCGTGTGCGTAATGTTAGACAACCTCGCTATCGAATAGTCCGGGGTTGCCTGACAGATCTCAAGTGGAGAATAGACAGGGAGAAAGAGAGACACAATATGAGGAGGAACGGGCCTGCTTTATTATTCTGTATGCTTATGTACAATGGGGTGACCCCCTGCCTCCTATATATAGCGGTTCTGCTTAGAGATAAGGAAGAGTCCATATCGGATACGAATCCGTTTCCTAACAGGATACGAATCCGTTTCCTAACACTCCCCTTGACTCTTCATCATGCGAGATGCATATGCCTCATTAAAACTCCATAAAAACCCAGTGGGAAAAATAATTGGAGAAAGAGTACATAGCACACGCTGTCGTGTTGCACGGATTGCCTCATCAAAACCTTATGTAAGAAAACTTCAATGAAAAACTTACTTAAGGAAAGAGTACAATCCACCCAATCTTCCATGTTAATCTTCATGATTTTACGTTGGGTACTCAAACTTCATGTTTGAGATTTATGTAGGAGTATGTGAAAAATCTCCCCCTGAAATCTGCACTTCTCTAAGCCTCATCATCCCGATTCCTCTAATACATCTTTCAAAGGAAGATGCCGGAGTGACTTAGTTAATAAATCATGCGAGATTTTCACACGACTGAGTATGCAGTATCTTTATCTCGTTCATCTTATGCATTTCATGGGCATAAAAGAACTTGGGGTTGATATGCTTTGTAAGGTTACTCTTCACATATCCCATTTGCACTTGTGCAACACAAGTCGCATTATCTTCATAGATAATAGTGGGGGTTTGTTCCATGTTCGGACCACATGACTTGGATGTGGTGAACCATTCTTTGAAGCCATGCACATTCCCGAGAGGCTTCATATAATGCAATGATTTCTGAGTGGTTAGTCGACGTCGAGACAAGAGTCTGCTTAGACGACTTCCAAGAAATTGCTGTTCCACCGCAAAGGAAAACATACCCGGTTGTGAGTTGCCGATATGCGGGTCCGATAGGTACTCAAAGATCGGCGTAGCCAACTAAATTCAATTAATAGTTTCTTATGAAAAACAAGCCGAGGTCTCTGCAACCTTGAAGGTAACGCAAGATTTCCATCACACCTTACCAATGCCTTTTGGTGGGTTCTCAGACTGCAGATCGCGCTTAGCAAATTCACTGCGAACGCAATGTCCGGCCTAGTGCTATTCAAGAAGGTACATGAGCGCTCCAATTGCACTCAAGTATGGGAATTCCGCTCCCAGGACTTCCTCCCCCTCTTCTTTAGGCCTGTACGGGTCTAGGTCTGCTTGGAGTGACCTTCCGACCATTGGGGTCTTTGCGGGGTATGCCTTTTCAAAACCAAATTTCTCCAACACTTTCTGCGTGTAGGAAGATTGGTGTACCAAGATTCCGCCTTGGACATGTTCAAGCTGCAAGCCTAAACAAAACTTGGTTTTACCCAAGTCTTTCATTTCAAATTCAGACTTCAAGTATGTGCATGCTTCTTCAATTTCTTCATCCGTCCCAATGATGTTTAAGTCATCTACATAGACGGAGATTATACAAAATCCATTCGTGGATCGTTGTATAAATACACATGGACAATCTTCGCTGTTCGTGTAGCCTTTCTTGCAGAGAAAGTCACTCAAACGATTGTACCACATTCTTCCTGACTGTTTTAGCCCATACAGTGATTTCTCCAATTTCACACTGTATAGGTTTCTGTTTGCTCTGTCTTGGTTCGGGATAGGGATACCTTCCGGTACTTTCATGTATATCACCGAATCCAAGTTTCCATACAAATATGCTGTGACAACATCCATTAGCTTCATTCTCAACTTCAAGTTGACTACCATTGAGATTAAGTATCTAAAGGTAATTCCACCCATGACCGGAGAATAGGTTTCTTCATAATCAACCCTAGGACGTTGAGTGAAACCTTGAACAACAAGCCTTGCAATGGTTGTTGCTCTTTTCATAGATTCTCCTATTATTACAAAATTTATGGCCATTTCGTCATGGGGTGCTTCGTGCACTTCTACTTGCTCTTTATTGCTATTTCCCATTCCAGGAGCAAGTTCCTTTAGTTTTTCTCCGCCAATGTGTGCGCACACATTATTTCCATGGCTTCTTCCAATGGAAGGTTCAGATCTGGAATTGCCTTTTCCACAGGCTTCTTTCCAAAGGCCAGGTCTCAACTGGCTCCTTCTTGCTTTGGGGCATTTTTGTGATTGGCTATGGTAAGTCCTCTTGCCCATTTTTCCCTAGACGTCTCCGGTACTTTGAGTTTGAGAAGCCAGATTTCTGTTCTTTTCTTTGAGGCCTCTGAGCAGGATGAGGGATACCTTCTCGCTTTCTTTGGTATTTCCACCCTCTCTGGTGCATTTCTTTACGGTATATGCGACTTAACCACGCTCTTGAGATCACAAAAATGATCAGCGGTTCATTTGCTAAATTCTGCAAATCGATTGTCTTCTTGACTTCATGATTTGCTTCATTAGTGCGAGAGTCATGCACGGGGATCCCAATGGAATGCCATATGATTTCCGGCATTTTTCATCCAATGGTTCATTTCTCCCCTAATGACGGAAAACGATCCTCGTCAAAGATGCAATTAGCGAATCAAGTGTATTCAAATCCCGATCATGGGTTCCAAATACCTGGTTATGGATGCACTTTCATAACCAACGTATATCCAGACTTGCGGAGAGGGCCCATTGCGATTATTTGTGGGGTGGTATAGGTACATATACCATTCATTCAAATATTCAGGATGACCCATTGCACTAGTTGCATGGTTGAATGGATGTTGTAGGCCGACGGTCTATAATTGATGAGTCTTTGCCGTGCGAGGCTGCGTGTCCCCAACAAGTGTTGGGCAAGTTACAACTCTGAAAGAGCTGTCTGGAAATGAACTTAATACTAGTTATTAGTGATTCATCTAGCACATTTTGCGTATGGACGTGCGGTACAGAGTGCTCAATAGTTATTCCAGTTGCTGTGCAATAATCATCAAATGCCTTAGAAGTAAATTCGATGGCATTGTCCATTCGAATGGACTTCACGCGATGATCAGGAAAAACATTCTTAATTCTGATGATCTGCGAGATCAGTTTTGCGAATGCATGATTCCTTGTTGACAGCAAACATGTATGCGACCATTTCGAGGAAGCATCAATGAGCACCATAAAGTATCGAAACGGCCCTGACAAGGGCTGAATCGGACCGCAAATATCCCCCTGAATGCGTTCCAGGAATGCAGGGATTTCATGTTGCACTTTCATAACAGAGGGTCTAGTTATTAATTTCCCGGTGGCACATGCATGGCACACAAAATCTTCGTGATTCGGGAAATCCTTAACATTAATGCCATGACCTTGTGAGTTGTTAACTATATTTTTCATCAATCTCGCATCTGTGATGACCTAATCTACAATGCCATAAAGCAAATAATTCAGAGCTTCTAAAGACAGTCTTCAAAGAAGTATACACTGCGTGTGCATTGATTTTCGTGTAGTATAGCCCAGATTCATACGAGGGACATTTTTCTAGTACCATCTTTCCATATTCCGCGTGCTTCACAATGCACAAGTGTTCTTTGCCATTTTCTTCATTGGTTTCTACGTGAAACCCATTGGCGCGGATATCTTTGAAACTTAAGAGAGTGCGAGTTGATTCAGGGTACAAGAGGGCTTCTTCAATTACCAAAGTTGTACCCATTGGCAATATAATTGTGGCTCTTCCAGAGCCTATTATATCGTGTAAACTCTGCGATAGTTGTAATCCTTCCAATGCGTTCTTCGTGATCGTGCGGAAGTATTTCGACTCTCTTAAGATGGTATTTGTTGTTCCACTATCAACAATGCATATTTCCTCCATTGGGCGCTACACGATTTCTAGATGAAAAGAAAAATAATTCTAATCATACAGTGGCTGAGTAATTCAAAAATTGCTTGTAAATAAAGAATACTTGGAATAAAGAATAAATTGTAATTCTATTCATGAGAAAAGTATGCTCTTCGAGAGCTTACTATTCATTATGCAATCGATGTCTATGTGAGATAATTCGACAATTCATGTCGATTCTTCAAAAACTCACGTTAGATAATGCCACACCTTTGCACATTCATAAGGTTCTTCCATTAGATTACTACGTGTAATCTAATAGGAAATGGCTGCTAGATTCAATAAAATGCATAATTGAATTCTCATGAGTTTCCAGCAAACTAAAAGAAAGCAATAATATCAAGATTCATATATTCAAAGATGAATGCAAAATTCATAAGTACAAGATTCATAAGTACGGAATTCATAAATGCAAAATTCCGTCAGTATGAGATTCATAAATGCAGGATTCATAAATTCAGTATTCATAACTGCAAAATTCATATATACACAGATTCATAAATATTCAGAAATACAACTACGATCAGATTCATATGCACGATCGGCTTCGTGCGATCGATTTTAACGCGGCTTCATGCGCGTGGTGCATTCAGTTCCATGCGCGTCGGCCTTCCTGGCGCGACGGTGGCCGCTTCGTGCGGCGTGCTTGAATTTCATAATAAATTATATTAAAGCAATAAATACAATGCATGGAACAGAACAATAATTGCACAATTCATAAATTCAGAATAAACAATAATTGCACAATTCATAAATTCATAAATGCGAAATAAATTCTTAGAAATTTCCGAATTTTTCTTAGTATTTGGCAATTTTCATAATTATACAAAGCAATTTTCCATCATCACTTGATAATGAGAAAATAAATTGCAACATGAATTAAACATGGCATAAGTCTAATTACAACTTATATAATTCTTGTTGGCTGGGAACGAAAACAGGTAATGAATATCTCTGTCAATTTGACTCTTGGCCAGGTCAACCTGCCCCTAGGGCTCACATGAGGGAGGGAGCACTTCCCGTTTCCGGGTGCCAATTAAAGAACCAAGCCTCATGTGTGTTTTCCTAGACACCAATTGTCTCATATCTGTTTATTCATTACCAAAATCAAATCCCAACCACTCATGTTCTCATTTTATGCCATATGAAATATTCTGAAATTTTCCTAGCACTTTTCATAATTTCTGCTAATTTCCAAGCAATTTTCAGAATTACTGTACAACAGGAAATTGAATTTCATCAAATATCAACATGACATAATTCATAAATTCAGAATAAACAATAATTGCACAATTCATAAATTCATAAAAGCGGAAAATAAATTCTTGCGAATTTCCGACGCTCTAAATAAGGCAATTATTGCAAAAATTCATGCAAAAATTCATAAATACAGAAAATAAGGCTAAGTATAAATTAAAAACAGAGCCAATAAATTTTCTGGATTTTTCTAGGTATTTTTCATATTTTTTTTGTCAATTTTAAATATTTTCTAGAATTTTCTAATCAGTTTTCTGTTAAAAGAAAACAATAAACAATTAAAAATGCTGGGGGGCAAAGGGGTAATTTCCCCTTGCCCCCACCCCATGCGCCACTCAATCAGATTTCAATCCAACTTTTAAATGGACTTCATGTCCAGGGAATGAAGGACTCCATGTCCAGATTGTATTGGACTTCATGTCCATATGGCGTTGGCTTGGGCTAGACTTTCTAGTCCATGAGCATTGGACTCCAAACCGATGAAGTCCATGGACTTCATGTCCAAGAGCAAGGTGGCTATGCTTCCATCGCACATGGGCGTGGGCGGTCGGCGGCTGGGAGCGCCGCACCGGCCGGCTGTCCAAACAGAGATTTTTATGTAGTTCATATGGACTTCGAGTCCATCCGAGCTGCCCCCTCATTTTTTTTTCTTTCGGTGCCGATCTTCTGGGGAAGATGGACGGACGGCCTGACTGGCTCGCGCTACATGCGCTTGAAGCGGTGGCGGCTAGGCCTGGTTTAGAGACTTCAAAACCGGTTTAGAGACTGGACTTCAAGTCCATCTATTGATGTGTGCATGCTTTGGACTTCATGTCCCATATACTCGTGGACTTCATGTCCCTTGCGTCGGAGCCCGCTGCCGTGCCCTTGCCGCCGCTCCGATTTTTCCTGAACTCGCGAGTCGCTTCCGCCTATCATGGCGTTCGCCGATGCCACTGCAGCCTCCGTTCATCCGCGGCCGACGGCGCAGCCTCGCCTCAGCGGCAGACGGCTTCGACACGGCAAAGGCGCGTCTTGCGCCGGCGACTTCGGCGCGTCAGCGGCGCTACGGTGGCGTCGGCCGGCGGTGGAAACGCAGCGAGGCTTCGGGCCCGATGGTGCGCGTGGCGCTGCGGCGAGCGTCTTGTGCGGCAGCACTGGCGTATGGCACGCGAGCAGTTAGCAGCGCGACGGCGTTGATGGCCTTGCTCGCTTCAAGCATGGCGACGCGGTTATAGAATGGCGGGCCGTGACAAGCGGCCGTGTGCTCGGCGGCGTGTCTGCGAGTGGGCCGTTCGGCTCGGCAGTCGAGGCCGGTTCGGCGAGTGGTGCGGAGCCGACAAGCCATGCGCCGACAGATCGGGCGCTAGCGAAGTGACGGTGCGTGGTCATGCGAGTGAGAGCGAGCGCTTGACGGCGACGCAGCGAAGCCAGCTCTAGTAAATTCGTAGAACGTGGCTTCGTGCCACCGATCTGTAGATCTGATGCATAGTAGTAGCTTCATGCTACTTAGATGTATTCATACCGTATATTGGAAAACATAGCAAATTCGTAGCTTCATGCCACGTTGATTAGATGCAAAAGATAGAAGCGAGCGATTAGATCGAATCCCCCGATTCTTACCGTTCTCACCTTTCAAACTATTCTCCGGTAGAGCTTCGTGCTGATAACGTGTTAGACAACCTCGCTATCGAATAGTCCGGGGTTGCTGGCCGATGATCTCGTGGAGAATAGATATGAGAAAGAGAGACACAATATGAGGAGGAACGGGCCTGCTTTATTATTCTGTATGCTTATGTACAATGGGGTGACCCCCTGCCTCCTATATATAGCGGTTCTGCTTAGAGATAAGGAAGAGTCCATATCGGATACGAATCCGTTTCCTAACAGGATACGAATCCGTTTCCTAACACGTAAGACGAACACGCACCCCTTCCGAAATTCCCCCACCGCACCAAAAGACGCAACCCAACTCGCCAGAAAAGCACAAAGGAAAAACCACCACAGCGACAGAATAGTCTCCTCTCTCCCTCCCGCTCCGCTCGTCAGCGTGCGATCGAAGCAGAGGCGGCCCATCCCCCCTCCTCCCCGGGCTCCGATCCGATGGCGTTCATGCGCACCCACGTGAGTTGCCCCCTCCCCCGATCTGCTTCGGTTCGTAGCTCGAGAAGGCGTCGTTTGATTTGCGCGCGCGGAGGTATAGATAGATCTGCGTGGTCGGATCGAGTCGCGGGTGGCCTGGATGTGGGAGCTCGTGGTGGCTTGCTGGCTCAGATCTGGTCGAGGGGGTTTGATCTGACCGCGGGCCGTGAGATCCGCTGGCGTAAGAGCCGTGGTTACTGTTTGTCGCGGTAGATTTATAGGGGGTGTTTTGATCTCGAGTAGAAGATGGTACGGTTAACTGGGGATGGTGTGCGTTAGTTGGGTTGAGAGTTTCGTAGTTACGAGCTCCTTAGATAGATAGATGATGGGCTTGGGATGGTTGCGTTGGGTTTGATCTGACGATTTTATTAGTGTATTTGAAGTGTTTTTGTTTGGATTCCGCACTGATTAGGTAGTTTGTCGAGTTTATTTGATTTGGCTGTAATTATGTGTATGCTTTCATGATCCAAGTGTATATATTTGTAAAATCAGGTGGCAATGGGTATCTACGTCGCTAGTAATTCTCTCTCTATGGATGATTAGTTGAGAATACAATTATACACTGGTTGTTACAGTAGGGTGCGTAACATATGACAAATTGAGGAGCGAAAGCAGGGTGAACCATAGAAATGAAAGCGTAGCGAGTAGCATGCTGAGGAACTATACATAGTCCAGAAGATAATGGTCACTTGGTCAGGTTTAAGCCAGGGAATGGGGTGTTGTTCACTTGTTCTTAGCCTCATGCCGGGCTGGAAAACAGCCAGTTGACTTGGGGAGGAAACTCCTGCTGTCTTTATGTTTGTTTTCTTGGTCCACTAGATGTGTTAGGTGCTAGGAATTTTTTTTGGACTCCCTTGAATCAATATATGACCCCTCTAATCTTTGATTTCTTTCGTGTAAGTGGACCATGCTTGGATATTAGAATTTTGGGTCCTCATCGAGGGATAGCCATGGTGGAAGCATTCACATTCCTGCTTCTACCGAGTTGTGGTATATGGGTGATACCTCCTTTGGAGATTTTCTGGGATTTGCTTGCGTTCAGTCTTGCACAATTGACCTTTTGTATATTGGATGTGATTGAATTAATTGAAGACTAATCTGCATAATTGAGCTTGTTGTTAGGTATCTGCCTAACTCTTTGTATAATTATCCGTTTTTTCTGCCATGCAAGTGGCATTACATGATTTATGAAGTTTAATATCGTAGTTTTATCCTGGCTAGGTTTGAATGATTCAGAGAGAGATAGAGTTGATTCTTTAGCTGCATGTTTGGTTGGAGCAATCCCATGCCATGCAATGTATGCATATTTGTTGAATCAGCTATGTATGTTAACCAGTAAGGCCATTTAAGGCCTTATTGCTGTTGCTTGGAAACAATATTTGCATAGTTTTCTGTTTAAGCAAGTTTGTTTCAGTAGCCTGTGCCTGTTGTGTTATTCTGACCCATGGTTCAAATGTATATCCAGTATCATATGTGGAAGTTTAGAACACTGTATGTAATTGTGGCAACTTGTTGATGCTACTACTGACATCGAACACTCTTGAGTGTGTTGTTGTCATTGTACTGATTCAATGTTTGGACATAATCTGCCATCAACGTTCCACCCTTGTGTTGATGTGCAGAGCCAAATGATGCGTGGACTGTGTTAGTTATATTGTCGTGCTATTATAAGTTTACAATGCCATCCTAATGGAAGCATTAAACTACTTGAACGTGTTTGATATGATTGATCTCTTGAACGGTGTTGTACTGCTGTCTAATGGTTTACCTGGGTAAATCTTATATCAGAAAATTGAAAAAAAAAAATTGGAATGGAGTTTCTGTCTTGTATTGAAATATTTGTGTTTCCTTGATTTTGTTCTCAAATGTGTGTTTAATTCTTTGCAGTCAAATGCGTCCTCTGGCATGGGTGTTGCTCCCAACATCAGGGACACATTCCTTGACGTTCAGATGAAGAAAGCATTTCGCTATGTTATATTCAAAATTGAGGAAAAGCAAAAGCAGGTTGTTGTGGAGAAGACAGGGGCTACAACTGAGAGTTATGATGATTTCTTGGCTTCTCTCCCAGAAAATGACTGCAGATATGCCATCTATGATTTTGACTTTGTTACTGGAGAGAATGTGCAGAAAAGCAAGATTTTCTTCATCGCCTGGTGAGTTTCATAATCACAAATCCTTCATGCTATATGACAGTTGCATGAACTGGAATGTATCCCTGTCAATGAATCCTGCCTAACTCTTGTGTAAAAGTAGTTAGATAAGTAAATTGTTGAGCAATGACTGAATAGTTATGAAAGTTTCTGTTAGGATGAATCTTCTTCCAGTAAAGAATAAGCATCAACATATTAGATATTGTTAGTTTTCTTACTTTTTTAAAATATGAGGTCAGTATTGACTTTGAATTATGAACTTGGATTGGATCGTGCTTGAGCCTAGAGGAATCTGGCAGCCATGATAGCTGTTGCCTTCTTTAGTTTGCACTTGCAGGTTAACCATTATAATTAGCAACTTATTAGCTGACCAGAAAGAACAGCAATGCATGTGCTACAGCATGTTCTTAATATCGTTGTCAATAAGTGTGATTTATCTGATCGTACCGAGCTGGAAAATCCTTGCCATTTTTTACATGCCTGATGCATCCACTGTGGCCTCCATTGGTTTCACTTCACAAATTATTAAATAATGCACATACTGCACCAGGTCTCCATCAACATCCCGGATTCGTGCTAAGATGCTATACGCCACATCCAAGGACCGCATCAAGCATGAACTTGATGGGTTTCACTACGAGATCCAGGCAACTGACCCATCAGAGGTGGACCTCGAAGTCCTCCGGGAGCGGGCTCATTAAAGCCGATTGGTGATCGCCTGCAAACTTCTGTCAGACGCAAATTCATGTTATCAGTGGTGCTCTTGCCATAATATTGTTAATAAGAAAGATTTCCAGGTTTCCTGTAAACATATCATTTAGCCGTGCTGCATGACTCTAGCCGATGAAGTGTTTATCCGTACGAGGTCCTGAGCCTGTAAACGTAAGAAACACCCCCAGATGCTTATATTGTGGTATTAATACTGGATTACTGGGTGTGGATTGCCCTAAATATCTCATTGTGTCAACTTCGGGTTTCGGGAGACAACTTATTTGGCCCCTGTGCCGAACTGCTTTTACGCTGGGTGATCTTTAGGGTAGAAGTTCGCCGGAATCACCTTGTGACAGACGTCAGACGTGTCGCAGTTTTTTTGAAAACGGTGCTTTGTTATTCAGTTTTGGCCTACCATATTTCAGGTTTAGTGTTGAAAATCAATCAAGTCCGGAGTTACTGTAAAGTTGGTCTTTTCCCTAAAACTTAACACAAACAGCTTTGTGCCGACATATTACTGGTTCTGGCAAGATCCTCTAGATCTTAGACTAGTTACGGGACGGGGATGTTGTCGTGATAAAGATGAATAATCTCCCTTCTTTTGTCGGAGTATTTGCCCTTTGTGCTTCAGAAAAGTTACACGAGGTCTCCGCTAGCTCAAATCTCAGATGCAGACTGATGTGGCTACAGGCTAAGCAGTATTAAAATTATTAAGAGTAAACGAGAATAGCAATAGAATGAATGGATGAACCCACAAATTGCATTGATCAATGTATGTATTTATACATGTGAAGGGATGCTATGAATAGATGCCTAATCCCAAGAGTGTCTTTTAGAGAAAACATTAACTACCTAATCTATGTCTTGATGGGAATACATGAAGAGGTGTCTTTTAGAGAAGACACTAACTATCTAATCTATGTCTTGATGAGATCACATGAAGAGGTGTCTTTTAGAGAAGACATTGGTTCACAACACCCCCCTTGATCGAATCTTCCTTGAGATCAATGCGTTGTTGACTCCTTCAAAATCCTGTGTGAACAATCTGAGGATTATATTGATATGCCATTAAAAACTCCTTTAAACCCGGTGGGAGAAATAAGAAGAAAATATGACATATATATGTGTGATTAATAAATCACTGTCTTTGGTAATTTCTCTAAAAACCTTGTAGGAAAAATATGAGGAGAAGATATGTTGATATACTGTTGAAAACTCCTATGAAAACCCAATGGGAAAATTTAGGAGAAAATTGGTATAGTATATTTAAGTGATTGTCTTTTGTGAACTCGTATGAGAAAACCTATTATAGGAAAACCCCACAAAGCGAGTTTGAGAACAATGCATGTCTTTGATGTTTCCTAAAAAAATCCCAATGAGGAAAACAGGAAACATGACATATACTTGTGTTAATATTACCTCATTAAAACTTTTCATGAGAAACCTTGTGAGTAAATCTCATAAAAAGAAAGAGTGTAATATTTGTTAGGATAGGTTAATTGTTAGGAGATATCTCCCCCTGATTTTTGCAAATTTCGAAGTCGTCTCATACCAATCCCATGAATATATTTCAAGAATTTAGAAGATGGTAATGACTTAGTGAAAAGATCGGCGAGGTTATCGCATGATTTGGTTTGCAAGATGTTTATCTCCCCACTTTGCTGTAACTCACGAGGATAAAACAATTTTGGAGCAATATGCTTTGTGATGTTGCTCTTTATATAACCTGTCTGCATTTGTGTAACACAAGCTGAATTATCTTCATAGATAATTATAGGTGATTCAATAGAACCAATACCACATGATTGTTGTATGTGGTTAATCATTCTGCGAAGCCATACACATTCATGTGAAGCTTCATATAGTGCAATAATTTCAGAATGATTAGTAGAAGTAGCTGCCAGAGTCTGTTTATAAGACTTCCATGAAATAACTGTTCCACCATATAAGAATACAAAGCCTGTTTGAGATCTGGCATTATGGGGATCTGATAAATAGCCAGCATCCGTGTATCCAATCATAGTGGGATCTTGATTTCTTTTGAAATATAATCCAAGATCCTTTGTGCCATTGAGATATCTGAGGATATGCTTTACACCTGTCCAATGACGTTTGGTTGGTGCAGCGCTATGTCTAGCTAGTAAGTTCACTGCAAATGCAATATCAGGCCTGGTGCAATTTGCAAGATACATAAGCGCTCCAATAACACTGAGATAAGGAACCTCGGGTCCCAGTACCTCTTCTCCAACATTACATGGTCTAAATGGATCTTTCTCCATATCTAGAGATCGAACAACCATATGTGTTTTAGATGGATATGATTTGTCCATATTGAATTTTTCCAATATTTTCTGGATATAGGCTGATTGATGCACTAAAATTCCTGAGGGAAGATGCTTCAGTTGTAAACCTAAGCAAAATTTGGTCTTGCCCAAATCCTTCATCTCAAATTCTGTCTTTAGGTGATTGCATGCTTCATTTATATCGTTAGAGTTGCCAATGATATTTAAATCATCAACATATACGGATATAATACAGAATCCCGTTGGAGATTTCTTTATGAAGACACATGGGCAATCATCATTGTTTGTGTATTCCTTCTTTAGAAGGAATTCACTTAGTCGATTGTACCACATTCTTCCCGACTGTTTCAAGCCATATAGTGACTTGTTGAGCTTTACACAGTACATGTTGCGATTTGCGTTTGGATTCGGAATTGAGATTCCATCGGGAACCTTCATGTATATGTCCGAATCAAGTGACCCATAAAGATATGCTGTCACTACATCCATCAACTGCAGAGATAAATGATTTTGAACTGCCAATGATATTAAGTATCGGAATGTTATTCCACTCATAACTGGAGAATATGTTTCATTGAAATCAATGCCGGGTCTCTGCGTGAACCCTTGTGCTACAAGTCTCGCTTTATATCTCACCACCTCATTGTTTTCATTCCGTTTCCGGATGAAAACCCATTTGAATCCCACAGGAAAGACTTTTGGAGGTGTAGGTATTGCAGATGTGAATACTTTTCTTTTGGTAAGCGAGGCTATCTCAGCTTGAATTGCTTCCTTCCATTGAGTCCAGTCCGAGCACTTTTTGCACTCTGCCATGGTCTTGGGATCTGGATCATTTAGTAGGTTATTTGCAATTGTTGCGGAGAAGTAAGTGTCGACAATTGTAGTCTTTCGGTCATATGATTCTCCAGAATCGATATAATTAGTGGAAATTTCTTGCACCCTTGATGATGGCTCATTATTTCCCAAAATTATGGAGCCAGGACGTTCCGATGTCCCAGGATCAGCAATAGAGTGCACTTTTGATCTGGGTTGTGAATCAACTTGAGGTTGGCTTACATTTACTGAGTTGGAGGATTTTGTCCTCGGTTTCTTTTGTTGCTTGCTAGAAACTACATCTTTAGTCGTGGCCTTACTTCTCCCCCTCTTACTTTGAAGTGGGAGTTGAATGGTTTTATTTGGTACCTCCACTCTTTCGGGCACATTTCTGGCAGGATAATAGGATTTAGTAACACCTTTAGTATCAGTAAATGCATCTGGCAGGTTATTTGCAATGTGTTGCAAATTTATAATTTTCTGAACTTGAAGTTCAATTTCTTGAGTACGTGGATCTAAGGTGGAAATGTCTATAGCATCCCAATTGATTTCCGGGCATTCTTTTTGGTACTTGAAATCTCCCCCTAATGCCGGGAAATGATCCTCATTAAATATACAATCAGCGTGCCGGACCGTGAATAGGTCCCCAGTTAAGGGTTCAAGGTATTTAACAATCGACGGAGATTGATACCCCACATAGATCCCCAATTTCCTGTGTGGGCCCATAGAGGTACGCTTGACCGGTGAGATTGGTACGTATATAGCGCAACCGAATTTTCGCAGATGGGAAATATTTGGTATATTTCCACGTACTAATTGCAGCGGGGAAGCTGTATGATATGCAATTGGTCACAATTGTATTAAGTCAGCAGCGTGTAAGACCGCATGGCCCCAACATGAAGTTGGTAAGTTGCAATTCTGTAATAAGGGTCTTGCAATCCACTTGATTCTCTTTATAAGAGATTCGGCCAAACCATTTTGAGTATGGACATATGGAACAGAATGCTGTACTTGAATTCCTAAAGCCATGCAATAATCATTGAATGCATGTGAGGAAAATTCAGCAGCATTATCCAATCGTATTGATTGAATCTGGTGTTCAGGATAATGTGCTTTAAGTTTAATAATTTGAGCAATTATCTTTGCAAAAGCATGGTTACGTGTGGATAAAAGACACACATGAGACCATCGAGTAGATGCATCTATAAGAACCATGAAATACCTGAAGGGTCCAGACAATGGTTGAATGGGGCCACATATGTCACCTTGAATACGTTCAAGGAATTTGAGTGGCTTATTTTGGATTTTAAGATGAGAAGGTCTCAAAATCAATTTCTCAGTTGCACATGCAGTGCATATAAAATCTGATGATTTTGGGAATTTAGCAGCATGTAGATCATGACCATTAGAATTGCTGATAATTTTTCGCATCATCCCAATACCCGGATGACCAAGGCGATCATGCTAAGTTTGGAATGCATCTACATTCTGAAAAATCACCTTGTACGCAACATGTGGTACGGGTTTAATGTATGTGTAGTACAATCCAGACGGTAAAGAGGAAATCTTTTCAAGTGTTTGTCTGTCATATCCGTAATCTTTAGTGATGAGGAGAAATTCCTTATTATTGTCATCATGGGTTTCAATATAGAAACCATTTTTTCGGATATCTCTATAACTTAATAGGGTACGTGTTGAATCAGGATACAATAGTGCATCCTCGATTGTGATTTGAGTACCCATAGGAAGCATGATAGTGGCACGACCAGAACCAATTATCATTGCATCGCGTCCAGCGATTGTCAAAACATTTCCTTGCCTCTTAGTAAGAGTTTGGAAATATTTTGTTTCCCTTAGTATAGAATTAGTAGTACAACTATCTACTAGGCATAATTCCTCCTCCATCAGATCGACTCCCGTAGAAATCTATATATAAATGAAGAAATTTTAAAATTCTTGGTGAATATATATAGAATACATACAAACTTTATTGAATATCAAACATAATTATTACATTCATTGGGATATCCAATGTATCAATATGATGATAATATTATGTAATACGACACTTAGGACATAATTGTGGTTTATTACAATAAATAGGTCACTAGACTTGGGATCTAAGAGATTGGTAGCCTAGTCAAGGTCACCAAACATGTCATTGGAAGCATATTCCATGATCATATTTTCTGTGTTGACTGAATCCTTGTCTTTCAGTACGACGTTGTTGCTTGGTTCCTTGGGAATTTGTTGCGAACAACCAACCTCTTCCCTGGGGTTGTCAGGTTGAAGGTTGAAATGGGCTTCATACCGCTGTCCCGGGGTAGCACGTCCACGTCCCACAAACTTTAGATAGAGATCAACAAGGTGACTTGGGGTACGGCATTTCTTTGTGATGTGGTTATAGCAACCACATTTCTGACAAATAGGCTTGTCATTTCTTTGTTTGGAAACGCCTTTGCCCTTATTGGGGATACGTGACTTATTCTTCTTGTTGCTTCTGTGTTTGTTTTTACCATGGGAATTTCTTTGATAGTTCTTAGGAGAACTGTTAAATTTGGGTTTATTCTGAGCATTGGCATGAACTTCAGGCAATGAGGCAGACCCCAGAGGGCGCTGTTGATTGTTCCACACCATGAGTTCATGGTGTCTTTCAGCCTGAAGTAATGTTTGAATAAGCTCGGAATAAACTGTGAAATTTTTCTCACGGTATTGTTGTTGAAGGATTCTTTCAGCGGGAAGCATTGTAGACAAAGTCTTTTCAATTTTATCCGCATCGGAAAGTTCCTTCTCACAGAACTGCAACTTAGTGCTAATCCTATGAACAGCATGGTTATAATCACCAACAATTTTGAAATCCTGAAGGCGAAGTTGGGCCCATTCAAAATTGGCCTCAGGCAGGATGAGTGCCTTTTGCTGTTCATAGCGTTGCTTGAGAGAAAGCCATAGTGCACGTGGATGTTCCTCCAACATGTATTCAGACTTAAGGTCTGAATGTATATGCCGCCTTATAATATATAAAGCCGCATACCTATGTTGATCACCTATTGGTTCTGCACTTTCTGCTTGTTCAAGAAGTACATAATAAAGTCCACAGGTCGCAAGACTGACTTTTATATCCATAGCCCATGTGGGATAATTGTGTCCGTCAAGAGCGAGTACATCAAACTCTTTGCCGGCCATAGTTCCTATATGAGGCAACCATAGATTTTGTTTAATGTACTATGGGTAAATTAAAATTGGTATGGTAATGTGGCAAAATGCAAAATAAGTCGAAACCAAGAAAATTCTTGTATCATAAGTGTAAATCCTAAATGTGTGCTAACATTTTGGAGGTAGTCACCAAAATGGTGTAGACCTCTTATAGGCATAATCTGTTGATACAGTAGATGCCATGTGTGTTATGCAACTTTGTATTAACACATCTAGGTGATCACTGTAAAAGTGTAGACCTTGTGTAATTCATATTTCGTATTGGATACGCACGTTGAGGATTGACATCCCGCAGTAGTAACTATGGTACTACCTTGTGTATGACCAATAGGGATTATGAATTAAGGTAGTCACGTTGACCAGTGTTTCAAATTTAGATATTGGGGTACGCACGTTGAAGATAGTCACTATGTATTAAACACAGTGTAGATCCCACAGTAGCAACTCTAGTGCTACCTTGTGTATAGCCAATACCAAAATTTGTTAACATTGTTGTCGGCGTATTCTACACCAAGGTACCCGCTCCCCCGCGCTAAAAAAAGGAATCAAGTGGCAGCCAGGGCGTGCTTGGGCCCACTGCCACGGCAAGAGAAAAACCCATATGGTGGTCGCCCCAGCGGACACGTGGCGTACAGGCCAGGCCGCTGGGCGACCAGCAAGGTGATCGCCCAGCGGACACGTGGCGTACAGGCCAGGCCGCTGGGCGACCAGCAAGGTGTTCGCCCCAGCGGACACGTGGCGTACAGGCCAGGCCACTGGCGCACCATCCCCGGGATAGTCCTGTCGAGATCAGGGACATTAAATGCGAATCGTGCGCATTAAGTGCGGAAGCATGGGAGCTACAGCATGGCGGCGCGCCTTCCCCAGGCGCATCCTGGCTTTGGGAGACGTCAAGACTACACCTCACCCCGTGACGGAACGGGCGGCGTTGGTGGACATGGGGCCCAAGGCGAGATTGTGACAGGTGCGGCAGACATTAATGTGACATAAGAATAGTGACGGGCGCATTAAATACGCGTAGTGATTGCAATGATGATGGTGGCAGTGTAAGCCTCGAGCGCCCCGTCGGCAAGTATAAAAGGGAGCCGGGTGCATGGGAGAGGGTTCGGCCCGATTGTTAGTAGTTTTCCATCCGCTTCGGCAAAAAAGCGAGGCAATACAAAGAAAAGCGAGGACTAGGGCTATTACTCTTGGAGGGCTCGAACACAGGTAAAGCTCTTCGCGTCCCCCCGTTAGCCTGAGTCTCCCGGTGCCCCGATCATCACCGTCTTCCATTCCGAGGCGATTGCCCCGAAAGCCCCTGTCGAAACCTTATAAGCACCCGTCTCGGAGGTGCCTGTTGGCTAGTACGCCGACAGTGGCGCGAACCGGCTCAGGGAGGCTAGCCGGCCAGTCAAGCATTTGAAGATCTGAAGAAGTACCTCTCTTCCCCCCAGTGCTAGTCGCCCCTGAGCCAGGCGAGCCGCTACTGCTGTATGTGGCGGCTAGCCCTTCAGTAGTGAGCGCGGCGCTGGTGGCGGAACGGGAAGGTGTCCAACGGCCAGTCTACTACATCAGCAAAATGCTACGGCCAGCGAAACAAGGTACCCTCAGGCTCGTAAGATGGTCTATCTTTGTGGTGGTAGCATCGAGAAAGTTGCGGCACTATTTTCAAGGGAGGGAGATCACAGTGGTCTCCTCATATCCTTTACGTGAAATCCTCCACAACCGGGAAGCAGAGGGCCGCATCGCAAAGTGGTCCGTCGAGCTGGGGGAGTTCGGTGTCAAGTTCGCTCCTCGTACTGCGATAAAGGGTCAAAGGTGGCGGACTTAGGTCGTCGAGTGGACTCGGTAGAGCCGAAGCCAATGAGGTCCCAGCGTCCTCCCCTGGATGCTCTTCTTCGACGGGTCCTTCAGGCTTGAAGGCGCGCGAGGCTGGAGTTCTTCTGGTCTCTCCGGCCGGGACCTCCTCAAATGCGTGGTCGTCCTCGACTTCAAGGCCACTAACAATGTCGCCGAAATCTGAGGGCTCTGGTTGGCCGGGCTACGCGCCGCGGCCGTCGGCGTCCGGCGCCTGCAAGTAAAGGGCGACTCCTGCGGTGCGTCAATCGAGCAAGGAAAGATTTCTCTGTCTGACCCGTCATGGCGGCGTACCTGGCGGAGGTCAGGAAGTTGGAAAGGCACTTCGAAGGGTTGGGGTATACTCACATCCCCCGACGCGACAACCATCTGGCAGATGAGCTCGCCCAGCTCGCCTCAACCAGATCTCCTGTGCCGGTCGAGAGTCTTTGAAGAAAGGCTTCCGCGGCCGAATCCATCGCGACCCCATTTACGACGGGGGCGGTGGTGGCGCGCCGGCCCTCGCCCTTGGAGGGAAAGTGGTTCCGGCGAAAGCGTTTGGCGAGCGGAGTGCCAGACGACCACCTGCGTGGTTGCCGTGCTTGACCGGGAAGGCACATGGATGGATCCGATCCTGGCCTACTGCGGGATCGTGAATGCCGACGATGATGCGTCGGCGAAGGTAACCACGAAAGGCCAAGTGCTATACCCTGGTGGCGGGGATCTATACCGAGGGTAAGAACGGAATTCTTCAAGTGCATCACTCGGGAAGAGGGGAGCGATTTGCTCTCGATATCCATGGAGGCGTGTCACGGGAGCCATGTGTCGGACGAACGATGACGGAAAAGCTTTCCGTCAAGGGTTCTATTGGCCAACCGCCCTCCAGGATGCTTGCGGTGGTGAGGAGATGCGAGGCGTGCGATTCCACGCCAAGCGGATCCACCAACCACCAGGCCTCGCAAACTATCCGCTCTCTTGGCCCTTCGCGATGCCTGGGCTGGATATCTGAGCCCGTTCAGCGAACCCACAGGGGCTACACCCACCTGTTCGTCGCCGTCGACAAGTTCACCAAGTGGGTGGAAGCCGAGGCAGTGAGATCTATCACCGCCGCAGCTGCAGTCAAGTTCATGCAAGGGATTTTCACCCGCTTTGGGGTCGCCAACCGCATTATCACCGACAACGGCGCCTGATTCACCAAATGACCTTCTTGGATTTCTGTGAAGAGATGGGCACCAAAGTCTGCTTTGCCTCGGTCGCTCACCCCAAGAGCAACGGCCAGGTCGAGCGGGCCAACGCGCTGGTGTTGAAGGGCCTCAAGACCCGGGCGTTCGACCGACTCCACAAGCGTGGCGCCGGTGGATCGAAGAACTCCGGCCGTGTTGTGGTCACTTCGGACCACTCCTAGCCAGACTCACGGGAAACTCCTTTTTCCTGGTCTCACGGTGCCGCTTTCTCCCTTAATTGGAGCAGGATCACCCAGCGTCGCAGCGTTCCTGAGAAGAGGAGCAGAGGATCTGCGCCCGAGCAGCGTCAACCTCCTGGAAGAGGCGCGAGATCGAGCCGCTGCGCGCCGCAAGATACCAACAAAATCTCAGCGGTACCACGCCTCCCGGTCGATGAGAGAAACGGCGGCGTTAGGCGACCTGGTCTTGCGAAGAATCCAGTCGCATGCCGGGTCGCATAAACTGTCTCCCCAGTGGGAGGGACCCTTCAAAGTGGTCTCAGTCTCTCGTCCCGGGGCGGTCAGGCTGGCCACTGAAGAGGGTGAAGAGCTAGCAAATTCCTAGAATATAGAAAATCTGCGCAAGTTCTACCCCTGATCGGTTGTAAGTCCTAGGGTTTGTCCCCCGACCGGCCGGAGAATGTTTTCCTCTCCGCCGTGGGTCGGGGGAGACCTTATATTTAAAATTAAATATTCACTTTCTTTATCTGAAGCTTTTGTTCTTTCTGCCCTCTCTTCGGTCTTTTGCCCACTGCTGGGCAGCGCCAAGGCACTCGCCCCTGGTGCCCTGCCGCCTTGCAAATACCCAGTAGTATAGACGGAATCGCTAAGTGAGAGCGGCGTGCAGAACTGGGCGGTTGGGCGGCTGGTTCAGCACGACCCCCGACACGGCCATGACACTCCGGGTGTCCCCGTGGGGGTCGGCGACTCGAACACCGTTGCCAAAAGCCCAAGGTCCTGCCACGACTCACTAAGTGCTTGTTCCCTAGAGGCTACCTGGGAGGCAAAATTTTGCTAAGGCGAGAGGTTTGAGGGCCGAGGTCCCGCGGCGCAAGACTTTAAGTCTTTAAGTGATTATGTGCTCGTTCGTATAGAACCAGAAAAAATTACGGCGAAAGCATGTTTTTTATGCAACTTAGCAGGGAGTTTACATTACTATTTCATTCGAAATGGCAGTTGCCTAAAGTTTTGCAGGCAAAGTCACCACCAATAAAGAAAAGAAGAAAAGCTACTGAGGGGGCGCCGGAGGGTCCTCCGGGTCATCTGCCGCCTCCTCGGCTGCCGCTGCATCTTCAGCATGAGGGGCCACGTCCAGCACCATCGCCACGTCCTCCGCCACCGCCTCCATCTGGGGGTTCTCCATCGCTAGCTAGGCGGCAACCTGCTCGGAGGCTTCGTGAACACGCTCCTCCGCCTGCGCCCAGTCGCCCTCTGGCCCTTGGACAACATTGAATTGAAGTTGGCGTCACGGCCGGCGCAGCAAGCCGACGCGTACTTTGCCGTGGCCTGCAGCTGCGCGCCCCTCTGAGGCGGACCCGGCGGAAGAAGGGCGTAAGCGGCGCGTGAGGAAGTCCGCGATACAGCGAGGCAAAAGCGTAATGCCGTGGCCTCTCCTCCGCGACCGGTTGCTCGGCCCAAGGAGTAAAGTGGCCACCGTCCGATCGGCGTGGCGCGGCATCCGCGATGTCTCCACCTCCGGCCCCGAGTCCGGTCGCTCTCTCCGCCTCGGCTCGCGGAAAGACGCTCGGCGCGGTGGCGCTTTGCTCCGCCGCTCCTGCTTCCCTCCGCGGCTGCAGCTCGACCCGCGCCCGATCGTGCGGTGAGTACCTGGCGCCGCTTGGGAAGCGAGGCACGCTTTCGGAACGAGGACCACCCCGCTGCAGGCGGTGGATCACGCCACTCTCTGGCGGCAAGCGAGACGAAGGCGGATCCGCCCTCTTTTGGGCGGCCGGAAGGCGGAGGAAGGACCACCGGCTGGTGGCGGTGGCGGCCTAAGGGATGTCGGCGGCGGAGGAGTCCAGCGTGCCGCGCCCGACAGCGAGGGCAAGAGGTGGGCGACCCCCGCCGGCCGACGAGCTCCCCGCCACCACGGAGGAACCGGTGCATAGCAACGAAAAGCCCCGCTGGCCGACGGTGAAGCCCCGCGGTCGACGTGGAAGCCGCCCGGCCGGGCCCAGAGGCGGGGCCTCTGGGAAGGATGGGCGAGCTGCCGTCGTCATCGTCCGGCGCTGCGCCTCACTTGGTCGCCCCTCACCGACGCTGCGAGAGAGGATCCCGGATCGTTAAGCGCTGGCGTGTCACGACAGGCGAGCCCATAGCGTCCATCAGCGAAGCGCGGATGATTGCCGCTCCCGAGGGACGGCAAACAAAGTGGGGACGCGCCCCGCCGGAAGCTTGGCGGACGAGTCCGGATAAACCGATTGCAGCATCCGGCCGTCGATCACGTCATCGGCCAAATTCCGTATCGGCACGAGAAGGAAAAGAAATCGCGAGGAGGAAAGAAGCGCCGTAAGAATCGAGTTTTGCGGAAGAGAAATAGAAGTAGCAAGGAATGGCGCAGCGGAAGCGGAGTTACCTCGGGATACTCAGGTCCCATCGCCCACGCCCATGTATCTTGCCCAGGTAGGCGACGCCAGCGGCAGCGCGAGGGGCACGACCTCCGGGTAATAAAATCCGGATTACCATATGGCCCCGTCAGGCCCGCCGTCGCAGCTGGTCGACGCGGGCCAACATCGCTGGAGCTCGGGCGCGCTCGCTCAGAGCCCCCAGTTGGGGTTCTTTGACCGCCGGGCGAGCGGAAGATCCAAGACTTCAATGCATTTGTCATCCTCGGCGTCTGACCACTCTGTAGCGCCAATCCCTCGATTGGACCGGCGGTCCAATGGGATATAGCGCATAGCAACGCTCCCGCTCACGGAGCCGCGAGTGACACTCGGAAACCGGCGAGTACGCGCCCGTGGCGCGGTGTAGAAGAAGCGAAAAAGAAGAAGGTTGGGCAGCACTCCCACGAACATCTCGCAGTGAGCAAAGGCGTAAAGGAGGATAACAGAGTTGGGAGGAAGGTGAATGTGGTGAATGGCGTAGAAGTTGAGAACAGTAAAGATAGAAGTCGAGACCGCGGTAGTAGGCACTGCAAGGAGCTGCCACCAAGAAAACCACTTCCCAGGCCGGCAGTGGGGCTCGGCGATCCGGCCAGCGGAGGCGAAGGCGCCCCGGTGATGTTGCAGGAGAACCTAGCGGCCCTCTCCTCCTCAATGATCGAAGAAGGAAGCACCGGAGCCATCGGGAGGATAGGGATTTCGAAGCGCAACCGCAAAGGGGATAAAGCAAGGAAGCCTGAAACGTCTGAAAGAGGCGGAATGCGGAGAGTTGAAAGGGAAGAACTACTCCCCCTTGGTCGGACCTTTATAAGGCGCGGAAAGCGAACCGTGAGAAAAGCGAAAAGCGGCGATTGAAAAGAGGAAGTTTAAGAGCCTCATAAATGGGGCGCATCCCAAGGAACGTCTGTGATTTACAAGGAGGAGGTAATCGCAAACCGCTCGAGAATCGGAGAAGAAGATCTTTTTTGCAAGGCGCGCGGACCTTTGAAGGGTCCCACCCAGGAGCCGGAGCAGTTCTCAAGCCGCCAATTAAAGAAGAAGAAGAAGAGCAGAAGACCAAAAAGGGCTCCTAGGTGGGCCCGGGGGCTACTGTCGGCGTATTCTACACCAAGGTACCCGCTCCCAGCTAAAAGGAATCAAGTGGCGGCAGGGCGTGCTTGGGCCCATGCCCACGGCAAGAAAAACCCATATGGTGGTCGCCCCGTGACACGTGGCGTCTGAGCCAGGCCGTGGCGACCAGCAAGGTGATCGCCAGCGGACCGCGTGGCGTCTGAGCCAGGCTACGACCAGCAAGGTGATCGCCAGCCGGACACGTGGCGTCTGAGCCAGGCGGGCGACCAGCAAGGTGTTCGCCCCAGCGGACACGTGGCGTACAGGCCAGGCCACTGGCGCACCATCCCCGGGATAGTCCTGTCGAGATCAGGGACATTAAATGCGAATCGTGCGCATTAAGTGCGGAAGCATGGGAGCTACAGCATGGCGGCGCGCCTTCCCCAGGCGCATCCTGGCTTTGGGAGACGTCAAGACTACACCTCACCCCGTGACGGAACGGGCGGCGTTGGTGGACATGGGGCCCAAGGCGAGATTGTGACAGGTGCGGCAGACATTAATGTGACATAAGAATAGTGACGGGCGCATTAAATACGCCCGTAGCAGTGCAATGATGATGGCTGGCAGTGTAAGCCTCCCAGGCGCCCCCGTCAGCCCGAGTATAAAAGGGAGCCGGGGTGCATGGGAGAGGGGGTTCGACTGATTGTTAGTAGTTTTCCATCCCTTCCAGCAAAAAGGCAGGCAATACAAAGAAAGGCAGGACTAGGGCTATTACTCTTCGGAGGGCCTGAACCTGGGTAAAAAGCTCTTCGCGTCCCCCCGTTAGCCTGAGTCTCCCGGTGCCCCGATCATCACCGTCTTCCATTCCGAGGCGATTGCCCCGAAAGCCCCTGTCGAAACCTTATAAGCACCCGTCTCGGAGGTGCCTGTTGGCTAGTACGCCGACAATTGTGTTATACAAAGTGAGGAAAAACACATAAAATATCTTGCATATAAATAGATGTGTTGAATTATGATCCAAATACAGAAAAAGGCTAACTTCTGTCGAATTATGATCGTTGTTGTTTCTTGACCTAGGTCATTGCCTTCTAACCAAATTACATAAAAACCTAGTGGTTTTATTGCGAATTGGTGACTGAAATATAAATAAATAAAAGATAAAGGAGCTTGTGGGCTGAAAAACCACCAAAGTGGCCCATTCGTCCTCAGTCCTATGCGGGCGGATGAGCGGGATCAGGTTAGGGTTTCCCCTTGAGACGCCACAGCCTCATTGCTTCGCACACTGGGCGCAGGCACTCCACCCCGTCAACTCCGCCCGCCCCGCCGCGTCCTCAAATTGGGGAATACTCCCCCTCATCGGGGGAGATGAAAATGCCACCTCCATTCATGGCGTGCGGGAGGCTGAGATCCGCCGGATTCCACGAGCCCAGGCGGAGTCCGGGTCGCCTGCTTGCCGTCTCAGTGGGCGTGCGGCGGAGGCAAAACCCACGCGGAGGAGGCTCAGGCGGTGCCAGCGCTGGTGAAGCCGGTGTTGGGGTGGGAAGTCCCGCATCAGCAGCGTCGACATAATAGGGCGGCGCACCACGGCGAGCAGCGAGCGTGCCTGCAGGGTTGATGAGGACGCCTATGCCCAGAGCTTCAACCGCGCTGTCATCATCTGGGGCGAGGCCGGCGCGGTTCCCAAAGATGTGCGGTGTCGCCGTCCATCCATGGATGGGACACCAGTGTGGCGCTGCCGCTGGTGGGGTCATTGGACGAGTCGCGTCGCCGGCCACAGTACTCAGGAGCGCGGTGTTGCTTGGACCATCAGGCGCCACAACAAAGGGCGATGGTGACCGCCGTGCTTGGGGCGATCGGCGTGGTAGCCTCGAGGACCCAGACGTTCAAAGACAGAGTGGCGGCGAGAGCCACTCCGTGGCGTCCAAAACCTGGAGTGCGGCGGCCTGGTGCCATGGCGATGAATAGGGCGATGGCGGGCTCCACCAACTCGGCGAATGGCGTGGAAGAGAACATGAAGAGTGCGAGAAGGTAAGTCTATTCTCGCCATTGTTACTTACCAAGAATGATGTCTGTGTTCTTCCGGTGCTCAGTTGTAGTTCGTGCTGATAACGTATTAAGAGTAAATGAGAATAGCAATAGAATGAATGGATGAACCCACAAATTGCATTGATCAATGTATGTATTTATACATGTGAAGGGATGCTATGAATAGATGCCTAATCCCAAGAGGTGTCTTTTAGAGAAGACATTAACTACCTAATCTATGTCTTGATGAGAATACATGAAGAGGTGTCTTTTAGAGAAGACACTAACTACCTAATCTATGTCTTGATGAGATCACATGAAGAGGTGTCTTTTAGAGAAGACATTGGTTCACAACAAAAAAGAAGGTTTTTGTGCTTGCGCCCTAGGGGTGGAGGAGGTGGAGGATATGCTCGGGTTCCAAAACGTGTAGGGGCTAAGCTAGTTGTGAATATTCATCAAGTTCTTTTTATTATTTTGAAAATTCTCTCTATACAAAACATGGCTATTTATCGAAGCCATTACAACCAATAGGTGATCTTATGCTAATATCCTTATAAGACCCCTAAGGTGTTCGTGGCTTCATAGTCTTTTTCCCCTTCTACTAGCTAGTCTGTAGGTGCTATGATGTTAACTTGTCTGGGCTCTTTCCAAGGGATGACTAACTTGCCCCTTCGGCTCACGTTTGAGGTCTCCGCTTTGCTTGTCAAAGCATTGTTGTTGTTAGGCCCCCCATCAAGCTCCCTGATGAGGGGGGTCCCTTTGTCGGTGGGGCCCTCGTTGGTCGTAGGGGGCGGTGGCCATCCCCACGACAGTAGCCCCTCGCGGTCTAGGGATTACTTTGTCTGGCTGAAACCGCGCCACGTTTCCTGAATGGTATAGGCAACCGTCCCGTTCGGCCTGGCAGAGGACCAAGACACTCTATTTAGCAACTAGATTGGTTCTTTTTTTTGGGGGGGTAGCAAGTTGGATGACATCATAGCTCGATCCCGTGGCTGACGTAAGTAGCTTGATATGCCTGTGGTTGTCCGGTTGTTGGTTTTGGCGGCAGTCCGAAATTAGTGTTTACTCATTTTTGCGCCCCCGCTTTTGTGGTGGTTATCGACGTGTCATGCCTCTATTGGGCTTGCTCTGGGAGTTTCACCCCCCAAGGCGCTGTAAGATCGAGTATGCCGACTAGAGGGGGGGTGAATAGGCAGTTTTAAAAAAATTATCTCTAAAAACCCTACGGCCAAAATCGAGCTAGAATGAGGAAGCTAGAATCAAAACGGTTTTGTCCAATTAAAGCTTAAATCAACTAGTCTCACTAATTGCAACAATAACCTAAGTCTATGATTAAAGTTTGCAATCATAAGTTGATAAACAAGTAATTCAATTTTAGGAATGTAAACTGCAAGAAAGTAAATGGGCAATAGAAAGCAAACCACAATTGACACACAATCTTTTTATCATGGTGTTTGAAGACTTGCCGATCTTTCCTAATCCACGTTGAGATAAGTCCAAACGAATTAGACTGGCCTCACGAATTAAACCAAGCACCTCAATTCCACTAGCATTTGCTCTTTCCCCATATGGGTAGGTGAGCTCCAACCTTCACAAACCGCTGAGCCTTCTCACAACCTTTTTGAGAAGATCACCGGACCATGACATCTCCACGCCATCTAGGTGTCGGCAACACCAAGAATATTAGTTCAAGCCTTTTGCTTGATCCTCACCAAGTGTAATGCATACATAAGGATGCCTCAATCCTTCTCTGGATGCAATATATGCAACTAGAGACCTTTTCTCCTTGCTCACAAGGTGCAACATATGCACAATTGAGAGAAGAAGCTCACACTAGCTTAAGATAATGCAAATAAAAAACCAAAGATATTCTACACAAGAAAACTCTAGCTCATTTATATCTCAAATCACTCAAATATGGTTCTATGAGTTCTTGAGCTTTTGCTCTCACAAGAATACCTCAATGGGGTGCATAAGCAGCAGTCAAGACTCCTCAACTCGGCTTCTTAAATAACCTCTCAAAGAAAACTAGCCACTGGAACAAAATCAGTGAAAATGCAAATTCGGACATTTCGAATGACCCAATTCGGACATTCTTAACGGTAAAAAAAACACTAGCCATTGCATGCCAAAATTCGAACATTCTGGATTCCAAAATTTGGACATTCCGAATAGCCAAATTTGGACATTCTGAATTCTAGATCCAAAACACAAGTTCTACCAAAATGTCCTAAAATCAAATTCGAACATTCTGAATTCATCAATTTAGACAAAATGATAGCACAATACAAAAATGATTGTAACTTTTTACTCCGAAGATCGATTTAGATGATCTTGGACTCTGGACTCTATGGAAAGCTTATCAAGAGGGCTACAAAATCTACCCATTTTTAAGATCTAAGCAACCATAAATATTTCTATAGAACACAAAAACTCCAATAATTACACTCTCTAGAATAAAGCTACCGTCTCAAAAGGGCGATACTACCGACCAGTGGTAGTATCGGTCCCTACATGGCGGTAGTACCCGATTTCAAATCTCAAGGAGAATCCAAGAAACTTATTCTCTAAAAAATAACTACCGTCCATTAGCACCGTTACCACTGACTTGCTGTAGTACTAGACTTAACACATTGGTAGTGCCGATGTCAAAAACTCAACAAGTAGCACATACTCTGGAAAATCACTATCGCACAAAAGGTGCGGTATTACCGAATCATGGTAGTACTAGCCTACCGTTGCGGTAGTGCTGGACTCAAAGAGAGCAATATTTCACATAGAAAAACATCAATTCAAATTGAGAACAAGTCTTTGAGCCATGTGATGATCAACACATTATCCACAATAATTTGCAAAACACATTTGCAAACAATTGTCACATGCTTCAAAAGCAAATGCATGAGCTTCAACTTAAATGCAAAACACATTTACAAATAACATCACTCATGCAACAAAGAGCAATCAAGAACAAGCATAAACTCATGTTTAGCCATGTGATGATTAACTCATGAATTTAGTAATTTGTAAAACACATTTGCAAACTCTAGTCACATGCTAAGACAACTAAATGCATGAACTTTAACTATTTGCAAAACACATTCGTAAATATTAGCTCCATGCAACGAACAACAATCAAGAAGAGCAAGTGCATGATCCTCTACTATTTGCAAAGAACATGCACAAATATCGACACCATGCTCAAGAAACAACTAATTAAATATTGAGCTAGGGAAAGCATGATTGAGACATCAACGCATCAACTCAAACACCAAGACATGACCCCTCTTACTAGTACGACAATCTAAACTAGCAATATGGTCTTCCAACTAAACACTGAGATCAGTAAAAGACTAGGAACACATCCTTAGCCCTATACTAGTTTACCATTGCCTTGTGTATCCACTTGGAGCTTTTGCTTGATGATGATCATCTTCGCTCCAAGCTCGGGTCTTTGTCTTGTTCATCAACACATGACGAATTCCCTTCACTTCGGGATCTTTTCTTGATGCTCATCAACACATGATGACATCCTTCATCTCGAGTCTGACTTGATGATCATCAACACATGATGTCATCCAAAGTCTTCATCATTGGACTCAACCTATTTCATTAACTCATGAAAAATGTTAGTCTAATATATACGGTTGTCCCAAATCATCAAAGCATACAATTAATACATAATGGATGGCTTATATCCTTTGATCTACGTCTTTTATCATTGACGACAACCCAATGCAAATAATTGAATTTAAATTGATTTTGAGTATATTATTGCTACTAAAGCTTCATATACTCAATGGATGTGTTTCAAGGTAAAGATCCTTAATATAACACATCCGGTTATCATAATCACCAAGGCATACTATTAACACATAATGGATGGCCTAGATCCATTGATCTATTTCTTTGATGATTGAACGATAACCCGAATATAATTTAAATTGATATGAGTACATTTCAGTTACGTAAGTTTCATATACTCATTAGATATGTTTCAAAGTAATGATTCTTAATGTGTGAAATGATGGAAAGGAATCAATACTATTAAAACTTCAAATATAGAGTAAACTCCATTTAAATGCGCGCACACATAGACACACACATATTTGAGCTTAAACCAATATGCACATATTCAACTTGAGACTGCTTTGGAGTTTATCCTATATTTAAATCAACACGAGTATATTTCAACTACACAAGTTTTATATACTCAAAAGTTTTGTTTCAAAGTAACGATCCTTGATATATGGAATAATGGAAAGGGATCAATACTATTGAAACTTTAAAATAAAGAATGAACTCCCCTAAATGGGTGCATTCATGTATATATGGAATTAGAAACAATATGCACATCTTAAGATTGAAACTATGGTGGACTTTACCCTTTATTTTGAATCCAAAGGATACATCTAGAAATAATAAAGTTGCATCAGATGCATACCTTTGAAATTTCCATTTTTCATTGAGATGAGATTAATGAAAATCTTACTTAATAAAAGAGTTAGTCTCATATACAGATTTGTCATTAATAACAATGTATATTATTTCTAAGGAATGCAACAAGATATGATAATATCGTGATATTGGATACATACCTTGGAGTTTTCTATTTTTCATCCATATGAGACTAATCGCTATCAAGATTAACAAAGAAGTTAAGTCTCATAAATACATTTGTCATTAACAACCAAAACCAAGCTAATGATAATTGAACTTTCAGGCTTCTATAAGTAGCACAGTTGGCCGGCGGGCTCCATCACTTGCTCCACTTTTCTTGTCTTTCAATGGCTCTCTCCATTTGCCTCTCTTCTTGGAATTTGCTTCTCTTCTTGAAACCTGCGAAATGCAGGTGTAAGATCGAGGAGGCCAACTAGAGAGTGTGAATAGGCGGTTTTAATTTTTTTTTGATCAAAACTGAGTTCATATGCGAAAGCGTAAATCAAAATGATTTTGCCCAATCAAGATCTAAATCAACTATTCAAACTAAGTGCACCAACAACCTATGTCTAGATCAAGGTTTGCAATCCTAGGGTGACAAACAATCAATTCAATTTTAGGAATATAAATTACAAGAATGTAAATGAGCCAAAGGAAGCAAACCAAAAAATGATACACGATCTTTTTACCATGGTGTTCAAAGACTTGCGATCTCCCCTAATCCACGTTGAGGTCAGCCCAAATGAATTGGACCAACTTAATGAACTAAGCCAAACATCTCGAATACACTAGCGGTAGCTCTCCCCCCTTTGGGTATGTGAGTTCCAACCTTCACAACACACTGGACCTTCTCACAAGCTTCTTGAGAAGATCACAGGATCAAGACGCCTCCACATCATCTAGGTGTCGACAAATACTAAGAGTAACAAGCCAAACCTCTTATTTGACCCTTACCAAGTACAACACATGCACAAGTAGGTACTCAATCCACCTCTAGAAGCAACATATGCAACTAGAGACCATTTGACGACGATTGATCTATCCGAGGCCCATAAATGGCTACGACTTTTTAGAAGCCAGTCACATCCTCATAAATACAACCCACATGAAATGCCTCATGGTTATTCGGTCAAAGTTATAGTTGACCACGTAAACAACCCCCCGACTTGCAATATAGGTCGAACGAAAACTTATCTCTAATCTGAACCTCTACCAGGTTGGGAACGGTCCGACTTATGAACCTTTATAGGTTGGACATAATGCCCTTTATCACATCGACATAGACAAGATCAGGTAAAAGATAACCTTAGTTTTCTCTGATAGGTACAAACAACTATTTGAAAGTTACTCCTTATGAAGAGGCGTCTCTTTGACGAAAAGATACCTCTTTGGTGAGAAGATGCATTTTGACCAAAAGACACCTTTTGATGGGAAGACACATCTCCGAAAATGATAACTGTCATCCTTAGAAGTTATAAATATGATACTCCCGCAAGAATTCAGATATAGTCTCAACAGATGAAGAGAGTCTGTGTTGAGCATGGTGTGTTAGTTTAAGAGTAGTTTGTACACTATAAAGAGAGTTCGTGATATAATACAATCCCCATTCCTTTCCTGCCACTTTTAGTATTGTTTTACAGACAAATGTAACCAAAATTACATTCATATGCTCAATCTAGGGATCCCCGGGTCTTGAGCATCGACGCCTTTCTCCTTGCTCATAGGGTGCAACACATGCATAATTGAGAGAAGAAGCTTACACTAGCTCAAAAGAGTGAAATGGAATGCCAAGAGTATGCCAAATGCTAGCACAAGCCACCGTATATAGGCCAACAACCGAAACTAGCCATTATTCACTCCAAAAAACTCACAGAGCATTGTATGGATATGTCCATGCACGGGCAAGTGTTTCAGCTGGATATGTCCATCTACCTTTCAAACGGCTAGTGCATTTAATGCGAGGATATGACCATTGGGGGCTATCTCAGGCTCGGCTAGATATGTCCACACAAACACATACTACGACTGGACATGTCCACTACCTTATCTGTTGGAGAAACCAACCTGCCACTCTGTTGGACATCCTCATGGACAAGTCCAGCATGCCCTCTGTCCATAAAAGAATTCAACAATTATGAAGAGAACAAGGGCATAAAAGGATATACATGAGACTAACTTAAATAAGCCCCACCACATGCATACTAAGGATCTCTAATCGAGTTTAGCAATGATCAATGCTTGAACTTCAACAATTTGCAAAATTTAACCACATGCTACTAAGAGTAAGTGCATGAGCTTCAACTATTTGCAAAGCACATTAACAGATAATAGCATCATGCAACAGGGAGCTAGAGCAAGTGGGATTGAGGTATCAACACATGATAAGACTCAAACTACTAGACATGACCCCCTCTTAATAATACGGTAACCTACACTAGTAATCCATTTTCCCAACCAAACACTGAGACTGGCAAAAAACTAGGAATACATCCTTAGCATATGCTAGCTATACCTTTGCCTTGCGCATCTACTTGGAGCTTTCACTTGATGATAGTCATCTTCTCTCCAAGTCTAGACCATTGTCTTGTTCATCAACACATGATGAACTACCTTCATTTTGAAATCTTATCTTGATGCTCATCAAAACATCATATCATTCTTCATCCCGAACCTTGACTTGATGACCATCAACATATGATGTCATCCAAAGTCTTCATCATCATTAGACTTAACCTATTTCACCAACTTATGAAAAATATTAGTTCAACACATCTGGTTGTCACTAATCACCAAATCACACCATTAACATATAGCGAAGGGCCCTAGATCCTTTAATCTCCCTCTTTCATGATTGATGATAACCCAATTGTAAATAATTAAATTTAAATCAACATGAGTACATTACATCTACAAAAACTTCATATACTCAAGTATATGTTTCAAAGTAAAGACCCTTGATATATGTGGAAAAAAGAAAGGGGTCAATACTTGTGAAACCTCAAGATATATAATGAACTCCCCCTAAATATATGCATACATATATGTGAATTGGAAACGATATGCATATATCCAAGATAAAGCTTTTGTAGAGTTCACCCAATATTTTGAATCCAAAGAATGCAATAAGATGTAATAATATGACATCGGATGCATACCTATGATATTTCCATTTTCCCATCCAAACAAGATTAATCAATATCATACTCAATAAAAGAGTTAGTCTCACATCTAGATTTGTCATTAACCACCAAAACCAATTTAATGGTCTTGAACTTACAACGGGTAACACATGGAGAAGAAGGGAAAGGGTCTTGCCAAAGATGCACTGGAGATGGTGTACACTGACAAGCTCGACCGCTTGGATGCTACGGCTACCTTGTGGCCTAGATGGTGGACGATCGGCTTCCCAGCGCGTACATCATTTGTTTGGTTGGCAATGAGACCTCATCGGCCCCGTGCCAAGATGTGGCTATTGTCTTCAACACGTTCTTCAATGCGAGGCTGCGGATTCCCTCCACAACCTTTCTAGTAGAAGTGCTCGATGTGTATGGTGTCGAGCTCGCCCAGCTGATGCCAAACTCCATCTCACTTTTAAGTGTGTTTGACTGGCGATGTGCTCCATGGAGATAGAGGGCACGTGTAGGCTCTTCGCATACCTACATGATACGAGGCGCCAGCCAAAAAAGAAGAAGGGCAGCGACATTGTGTTGAACTTTGGGAGCGTGAACTTCTAACTAAAGCCGTCGCATCAATAATAGATGCCCGCACCGACCTCGAAGAACCGCTGGAAGACGGACCAGGTTAAGAGGTGGTTCTACTACCAATCTCCGACCTTAGATGGTCTTCACTCTAGGGGAGGGCCCATCGAGGTGATCCAGTCTCCGAAGGTGGTATTGACTGAAGGTGAGGAGGCTTGTTTACATCTTTTGAGGGGCCAGTCGACGAGCATGAGCGTGCATGACTTAGAAAAGGAGTTTTGCATGCTTTGACTATGGCCACTGTCCACAAGTTGGGACCTTCTCCTAAGGGACCCCGTGGATGGCCTTCGGCCTATTTCGACGAAGGCGAGAAAAGTTGAGATCAAGATAGTTTCTCATGGTGGCCTGGCTGATTTATTTTTGGCCAAGGCATATTGTACTATCATAGTTTGACAGTGGATGAGGTGGCTAAGTTGGTGGAAGTGTTCCTTGGCCCGTACATGTTGGAGGAGCACGACTAGAGCCTAGAGGGGCAATGTCGTGCATGGCGCATGCAGCAACCGTGTCTGCGCGGGTCATGGTGTGCTTGTGCCCAAAAGGAATGACCCTAATGAGGAGAGGAGGAGGAAGCATTTGGATGAGGACCCACAGGAGCCTGTGGCAGCTATCCCACTTTGGGAAATGGCTCCGAGTGAGCCTGAAGCGGTGTGCCCTCAAACCAAGTTGATCGTTGGCTGCTCAACAACGGTCAAGGCTTGTGCGGACATGACACCTATCGGTGGGCACTTTGCTCGGGTGGATACCCCTCTGTCTCCCAATGGCACTTCGGTGTTGAAGGGTACCGAGGCCTCGGGAGGAGGGTTGGATGTGGATGATTGTGTGGTTGCCGACATCGCGCCCGAGTCGGGGGATAGCGACTTTGATTTTTGATCAATTTCAAGCTACTATCCAAAGGCCCCTATTAATAGTACGACACCTATTCTAGCAACCCAATCTTTTCTTGAAACATCTAGATCGGCAAAAGCTACCAAAAGGTCCTTAAGTTCATATACCTTGGTATTGAGCTTGACACTTGATTTTCTTTGTGCTTCATGATGTTGCCATTTTTATGCACAACATCATGGACCAACCTATTCTCATATACTCAAGAGAAATTTTTAGTCCCTTAAACATGATTGTCATTAATTTATCAAAACCCGAAATTAAATTGGGGGCCTAGATACTTCAAGTTGTAATATACTCATATTGATTTAAATTCAATTATTTGCAATTGGGTTGTCATCAATCACCAAAAAAGTGGATTAAAGGATCTAGGCCCTCCATTATGTGTTAATGATGTGCTTTGGTGATTAGTGACAACCGGATGTGTTGGACTAACATTTTTCACTAGTTGGTGAAATAGGTTAAGTCTAATGATGAAGAAGATTTTGAATGACATCTTATGTTGATGGTTATCAAGTCAAGGTTCAGAACGATGGATGTTATAATATATTGATGTGCATCAAGATAAGAACTCGAAGTGAAGGTAGTTTTTCAACCAATTTTTCAACCAAACACTAGTAATCCGGTTTCCCAACCAAACACCGAGACCAGTTTAACACTAGGAATGCATATTTAGCCTAATGCTAGCTGTGGCTTTGCCTTGCTCATGTTGCATGATGCTATTATTTGTGAATGTGTTTTGCAAATAGTTGAAGCTTATGCACTTACTCTTTGTTGCATGTGACTAAAGTTTGCAAATATATTTTATAAATTTTTGGAGTTCATGCATTGATCATTTCTGGACTCTTGTTAGCTTGTAGTCACGCTCTTGATCATGTCTATGTTAGGGATTTTGAGAAAATCAGATTTTAGACTTGTGTGGTTACATTGGAGTTTTAGTGTTCTATGAAAATATCTATGGTTTCTTAGATCTTAAAAATAGGTGAAAGTTGTAGCCCTCTTGATAAGCTTTTCATAGAGTCCAAGATCACCTAAATTAGACTTTCGAGTAAAAAAATATGATCCTTTTTAGATTGAAAATACCATCACTAGTACTGTTGAAATTCCAGTAGTACCGCCTTGGCACTACCGCAGTTAAAACTCCAGTACTATCGCTGGTAGTTATTTTCGAGAGAGGTGTTTTGGAGTTGTATTTGGGATTGAAATTGTTGGCACTACCGGGATTTGTTCACTGGTAGTACCGGGGTCTTGTAGTAACGACTAGTTTTTGTGAATTTAATGCAATAAACTATTCGTTATAGCTGAGGCCAGTTCTATCGAACTTTGCATGTCGGTAATATCGAATTTTGCTTTTTTATGAGAATTTTCCCCATGACAACTAGTTTTAGTTGGTGGGCTATATAAGGATGGCTTGTGCTAGCATTTAGGGAATGCAAGCCTCTCTACTCTATTGTGCATATGTTGCACTTTGAGAGCAAGGATATAAGAGCTCTAGGTGTATGCATTGCATCTAGAGGTGGATTGAGTATCCACTTGTGCATGTGTTGCACTTGGTGAGGGTTAAGCAAGAGGCTTGGATTATTACTGTTGGTGTTTGCCGAGAACTAGATGGCGTGGAGACATCGTGATCCAGTGATATTCTTAAGAAGCTTGTGAGAAGGTCCGGTGTGTTGTGATGGTTGGAGCTCTCTTACTTGGAGGGGGGAGCTACCGCTAGTGGATTCGAGGTATTTGACTTAATTCGTGGAGCCAATCCAATTCATTTGGGCCTATCTCAATGTGGATTAGGGGAGACCATCAAGTCTCCGAACACCATTTTAAAAAGATTATGTGTCATCTTTTGGTGTGCTTCCTTTAGCTCATTTACATTCTTGCAATCTACATCTCTAGAATTGAATTGATTGCATGCCTCCTTAGGATTGCAAACCTTGATTTAGATATAGGTTGTTGGTGCACTTAGTTTGACTAGTTTATTTAGGCCTTAATTGGACAAAACCATTTTGATTTATACTTCCGCACATAAACTCGATTTTGGCCAAAGAGAATTTTAAAACCACCTATTCACCCCCCTCTAGTCGGCCTCCTCGGCATTACAACGAGGTAATTTTACAAAAGATGGCCCTGTGGGTGGTTTTACAGTGCTGTGGTGTACTATGGGTAGTATTTGCGAAGGGGCTTGGCATTCCAAGTGTGTTTGACTGGGTGCCCTTTGACAGTTTCAAGGTAGTATGAGCTGGCCCTTGTCACTCGGGATATTATGCATGGTCCTTCCCACTTCGAGTTCAGCTTGCCGGTGCTTTCGTTTGGCTGCTCGTTTGAGGACCATATTGCCTAGTGCGGTGGATGGGATCGAACCTTCTTTTTATAGTGGCCACCATGTCGCAGTTCTCTTCGATCAACTTGATCAATGTTTATCTATCTCTGGCCTCTTTCCTGGTTGTTCGTAGGGACTGTGCTCACACTTTTGTCGAGGTCATTGCTTCATCGCCAAATAGAAGCTTGAATGGGGAGAAACCTGTTGGCCGGGTTGGCAAAGTTTTTATCACCCATAGTACCTTGATTAGCTCTTCGGGCCACAACCCCTTAGATAACCCAACAAGTCTTTTGGTCAAGCCATCGAGGATGGTGCCATTGGCTCGCTCTATGGCCCCATTGGACTCCGGGTGGTCGATGGATGCAAAGCATAGTTTGATGCCCCATGTTCTGATAGTATGTTATGAATGAAGCGGCATCAAATTGGGTGCTGTTATCCAGGATCAGCTCGTGGCACTTGGCATACGATGTTCTTCCATAGAAATTTTTGGGTGGCCACCGCGGTAATCTTAGCGATGGGTTCGGCCTTGACTCACCGCGTGAAGTATTCTATGGCGATGAAGGTGTAGCGAAGGTCCCCCTGTGCATTGGCACCCGTGCTATAGGCTAAATAGTATTAAAAAGGAGGTCCCCATGCTTACGCCCTACGGGGGGTATGTTCGGGGTCCCAAAACATGCAGGGGCCAAGCTAGATGTGAACGTTCATCAAGTCCTTCTATTATTATGAAATTTCTCTCTCTCTCTCCCCCTCTCTCTATAGAGGATAAGCTTGAGGCTACTTGTAGAGGTCCTTATAGCTAATAGTGATCTTATGCTAATATCCCTACAAGACCCCTACGGCGTTAGGGACCGTGTCATATTTTCGCCTTATACTAGCTAATTTATAGGTGCTATGATATTAACTTGTCTAGACTCTCTCCAAGGGGTAACTAACCCTTTGTGGTCCCCTCTTTGGGTCGCCCGAATGGTTTGCCAAAGGGGCTGACTGCCCCTTCGGCTCACTTTCGAGGTCTCTGCTTTGTTTGCCGAAGCATTGCTGTTGTTAGGCCCCCATTGGCTCCTTGACAAGGAGGATCCTTTCGTCAATGGGGTCCTCGCTAGGTCATAGGGGGTGGTGGCCGTCCCCACAATAGTGACCATGACCAGGGTTCACAAAACCATTTCGAACCCTAATTTCGCTAGCCCGGTGGTACCGATTTTCACGAAAAACCGCGCGAAAACCGCGAAAAACTGAATGGTTCGCAATTTCAAATCATTTTGAATTCAGGTCAAACTCACGCGATTTTTTGCGAGAAAACCGTGGTTTTTGATGAAAAACCGCTCGGTTTTTGAGGTAAACTGAGAAAACCGAAACCGCTCGATTTGAGCGAAAAACTGATCGGTTTAGGTAAAAAAAACCGCGAAAAATGAGGGGAAAACCGCCAAAATCGGGAAAATGTAATAAATATATAAATAAGGTATGTGAAGACATGAAAAAACTCCAGAATGATATCTCCTAAATTTGAAAAAAAATTCGACATGATCTTTGCTATAATTTAGACATTTGGAAATTGTAAATTAGAAATTTCAAAATAATATATCAATAAATAATCTTTCATTGCAATATTACAATCACACAGGTGCAAAGATACATGTTTACATAACCACGTAGCAATTTCATTACCATTCAATTGTCAACACCATTTACATTATAATACTTTTCAATTGAAGTTGTGAAGTAGGCATATGCCATGTTGGACCTGTATGGATGCTATATTAGTATAATATCAAGTTGCAATAAAATGAAATATGCAAATGAAAACATTACCTGCGGGGCTATGGCTAGTATGTATGTTGTATATATTAGTATAATATTGTTGCATGATCTTTTTCTTTTTCTTTTTGATTTTTCTGTTTTCATTATTTGTAATACCTCTAAAACATCTCCAAGCAGCCCACATGTCACCTTTTTCTTTTTCTTTTTGATTTTTCTATTTTTATTATTTGTAATACCTCTAAAACATCTCCAAACATCTCCAAGCAGCCCACATGCCACCCTTTTCTTTTTCTTTTTCTTTTTGATTTTTTTATTTTCATTATTTGTAATACCTCTAAAACATCTCCAAGCAGCCCACATGCCACCTTTTTCTTTTTCTATTTTCATTATTTGTAATACCTCTAAAACATCTCCAAATAACATCATTTTTTTGAAAAGTTTTTTCACCATTGGTAATATACGAATTAATACTAATTTTAGGAGATTGTGAACCCCGACCATGACACGTATCTTGAACAGTTTATCAGCTTTGAGCAAAGTGGTGCAAACTGATGCCCTTTTGTCTTACTCCATGAACTTCTAGAATAAACTTTATACAAGACATATTTATGTAAATAACAATCATCCAAAGGTGTAATGCTCGAAATCTTTAGGACGCTTTTCAATAGGAGGTTACGGCAACTGTACATGCTCTGGAGATTTTCATGGGCATTCGTCAGGTTATTTTTAAAACTAATGATCTTAACTTGTGTACTTTGGTCTAAGTGATGTAATTGTTAAGGAGGCTAAATTGCTTATGGTGAATGGTTTTGATAAAGTCGAGGTGGTATTTTGTCCTAAAGGATGTAATGTGTTGGCACATGAACTCTCAATATTCGGCACGGCTTTGGAGTCTTTGAGCCCATGCGTTTGGTTTGAAGATTTTTCGGAGTTTGTATCTCGTTTAACTCGCCATGCTAATGGAATAATTCTATTCGGTTTGTCAAAAAAAAAAAAAAAAAAAAAAACCATCCAAAGGCAAGTATGTCTATATCGGATAAAATTAGATGACTGTACGATTGGGTACTCTACACAGGCAGAAAAGCTACATAATCCCACTGCCTTTAGCTTAAATTATGTAAAAATGCTGTAAAAACCGAACCATATGGTTACCTACGTAAGAGCAAGATGAGAATATACACTGGCAATAAACAAAATCTGAAAATGATACAACAAACCATAAAGTTAATAACACTGATGCTAAACAAAGAGCAAGATGAGAATATACAAAAGGTAACCGAAAATTTCTGAAGATCCCTATCTCACCCTCTCTCACTCTCTCCGGTTGATACATCGACACCGAGAAGAAGAGAGGCATGAGATCGTCACCTCCGACCTCCATGCGCTGCTTCTGATGAGCTCAACAATTCGGCGGAAACATTCGATGTTGCAAGGGATTCTGAGCACACCTTTCTGGTCATGGCCAAACTCCATTGCTGCCACCTCCAGCAACCCGAAGAAGAACGGGTGCTGAAGCACCTTCATGTGCACCACCACCCTCTCCACCTCCTTCCCGTCGCCGACGAGCACGGGGATGTGCCCTCGCTGAACCGACAGGCTCTTCCCCATCCTCCCCCGGGGCCAGTGTTTTGGACTTAATTGCTTGGATGGCAATTACCTTGAGCTCTCTAGCTTATATATAATAAAAGTCTGCAAGTGGCAATGGCTGAAGTCTAATGGATTATTTCACAAGGTACTGGTGTTCTTATTTTCCTCGTATGGTAGCTGTTGCATGAATGAGAGTAGAATCTGTCAGCAACATGACAAGTTGACAACTGACAATTACTGACCGTGAAACATCGGGACTAGGTGCAAGCTAAGTAAACCAATGGTCATTTTCAACTACTTTATAACCAAAGTTGTTTACACAGAGTTATGAGATCAGTATATATCAAGTCATGTACGGATATTTGAGTGATTCAGGTGTACGTAGAGTTATGAATAATTTTTTTTGAGGATTGTAGTTTTTTAGGACTGAAGAAAATGTTTTTCACTATGTCAAACTGTTGGAATCTGAGGGCTACTTAATAAACAAGGATAACGCGGCAATAATAATCACTTAGGATGTAGTCTATGTGCGCAAAAGAGAATTTCTATATGGAAAGAATAATGCAGCAATAATAATGCCACAATGCCATTCTCAGTTTCTGCGTCAATTGAATATTTTGCTAGGAGACATTTACAGCCATCAGATCTTTCTCCATTCTCTTATATATTAGATATTTATGGTTCAAGCAGGAAATTTTCTGTTTGACAAACAAATGTCAAGTCAAAACAAACCATTTATGATTTACTGGCAACTATATCTCTTTCATCTATGCCTGTATTTGTTTCAAGTAAAAAATGGTTCACGACACCGGAAAGATCACCGGTTTAGTTATATATCACTAAAAACTCAGGTACACTTTAAAACAATCGAAAGATTGTCCGTTTAGTTTTTTACTATTCTGTATCTTTCTTAGCCTTTTTCTAAGACTTTTACATTTTTCATCCCCATCTAAAAGGGTCTTTATCTACTTCAAGAGATCTTACTACCATAAAGTTCTTTGAAGGATGAGATTTATCCATATTAAATTTTTCATTACATTCTTGGTATAAGTAGACTGATGTATAAAAATTCTTTCTAGAAAATGCTCTAGCTGCGTGTCTAAAAAATATTTGATTTTACCCAAATCTTTTATCTCAAACTTCATTATAAGAAAAGAACTTGCTTTCTTTATCTCCTCTGTGGTTCCGATAATATTCAGATTATCGACATAGCTTGAGATGATTCATAATCTATTTTAGGATTTCTTTATGAACACATAGGGACAACAATCATTATTAGAGTATTCCTTCTTCAGAAGGAACTCACTAAGTCGGTTGTACCATATTCTCCCCAACTATTTCAATCCGTATAACGATCTCTGCAGTTTGATACTATACATATTGCGATTTCCTTTATTAGAATCCAGAATTTTGACTACTTCAGGGACTCATATAAATATCCATATCCAGTGATCTATATAAATATATGATCACTACATCTATCAACTGCATTGATAAGTTTAAGCTAGCTGCCATTGATATCAAGTATTCGAATGTTATTCCACTCATTGCTGGAGAGTAAGTTTTGTCGTAATCAATTATGGATCTCTATGTGAACCCTTATGCTATAAGCCTCGCTTTTATATCTCACCACATGGTTATTTTAATTTTTTTTTCTAGATAAAAATCCACTTTGATCCTATAGAGAACACTTTAGGAGGTGTTCGGTCAATGGGACCGAATACTTTACTTTTGTTAAACGAGCGCAATTATGCCTGACCCAATATGAGCGCTTCTGGCACTCTGCTATGAACTTTTATTCTAAATCCAACCCAATAGTTTTAGCAATTTTTGAGATGAAATATATATGATCTATTTGTAATATTTCTTTTATACAACTCTTCTAAATCCACATAATTAGTGAAAATCTTTTTATTAATTTATTCCAGCTTGTGATTTTCCACAATAACGGCGTCTGGGTGTTCTGACTTTCAAGTGTTAAATTGTGCACGCAAATTTGATGCAGTGTCTATTGATGCATGCATACAACCTTGATCGGCCTTGGAGAGTTTCGTGCTGATAACGTGTTGTAAAATGATGACGATAGCCATAAATCAAACACAACGCATTGATCGAATAACAAGAATAATTACTAAGAGCACACATGACATATGAAGGCAAAAACTCTTTTGTCCTTATTTGATTGATTTTCTTGTACAACGATGTGTCATATTTACAGTAGAAGCCTATTAGAGATACATTCGGATTCGCCAACAATGAGATAGATTCCAAACATATTTGAACAAGAGGACTAAGAGTCCAACTATATCTCAACATCATATAATTACAATTTGTCATGTTCGGTGCAAACACACACAATTTTCCCCAATTTGCGCCCCCACCACTTAATATTTGTTCTACCGCAAGTCCACAAACTGCCTATTTGTATCAACATTTGCTTCACAATAGTAGAAAAAGAAATATTTTATAGATAATGGAAGAATATATTAATCTTCTGATCTCTACACCTTGAGATGCACATAACCAATCATTTATTACAAAGTTACATAAAAAAAGTTGGTATGTAGCGACTCATAAATAAAGACTTAGCAAGCGACAAACACATGAAGATAAGTGTTTGAATAAGCCATATAAAAAACTAATCAGAAGCTCTCAATTCACACACAATCTTGTGCTAAATCTCCATCCATGGCCGATGTAGATTTCCTGGACCACAACCTGTAAAGAGTTGCCTGCCACAAACACCATCTCTCGAGCCTCCTGACGTTGCAACACCGACAAAGAGCATAACCAATTGATGTACGAATAGATAATCTGTAACGGAGTAGACATATATTTCCTATGAAAGACAACATCAATTCGACAAAGCCAAATGGCCCAACATAAAGAGGCAACCCCAACTAAACATTGAGTTTTTACTTTCTTTCCCAACCCCAATAGCTAAGATCCAAACATATGGGTTATATTATGTGGAGATAATAAATTAAAAGCCACTTGTATAACACACCACACGAAATGAGCAAACTGATAGTTAAAAAATAGGTGTTGTATAGTTTCTTCATTATTGCAAAAAACAACACTGTTTGCTGCCAGTGCAATTTCTTTTACTGAGTTTATCCTTGGTCAAAATCACCCCTAAACGTAAGTACCATAGAATTTTTTTTTTAAAGATACTTTAATCTGCCAAAGTTGTCTATTTATAATATGGATATTTTGATTCATTAAATCTGCATACATCGATTAAACAGAAAACTATCCATTTTGATAAAGATTCCATCGAAAAGTATCCCAATCTAATGACAAATTTATAGTAGCAATCCTTGTAATAAGTTCTTGCAAGACACGTAAACTAGGTCCCGTGAGTGTCCCCTGGCCTCACTTCCACTTGAGAAAGGGTTTTACTTCTCAAATACTTGATAAGGATTTGTTGCTAAACGCCATCCTCATTTAAAACTTTGAATAACCATTTGCAAAGCAAATAAATGTTTTTTTACATTAAGATCATGAATACCCAACCCACCTTGATCCTTAGGTTGACATATAATATTCCATTTAGCAAGTCTCTATTTTTTCCCTTATGATTATCATTCTGCCAGAAAAATGTAATATGTACATGTATGGATCAAATCCAGAATCAGCGACATAGTTAACGTTCTTATGCCGGTTTGCAAGGCAAATCTGGTCTAAGGTATCCACGTGGTTACAAAATGAACACACCCACGCCAAAGGATTGGATCGGCTACCGGTACATGGTGGGAATCCATCCGTGCATGCTTTTCAAAGCAGTGTCGGAAAAAAAAGGTCGATGGAGTGCCCGTCTACGCTTTTTAGGAACCTATGGAAGGAAAGAAACAGCAAAATTTTCAACAAGGTCTGTCACACCGTGCAGCCCGTCTCCGACCTCATCATTTATAAGATGTTCGAAACCGAACCTCTGTATTTCCAGGGCAGTGACGTCAACACGAAAACCAGTTGCCAGTCTTTCTACGTAACATCTTTTGTTAGCTCTCACAAGGGTGTTGTGTCTCGTGGTTTTTCCTTTTGTTAGCAGGTCCGGTTCAGCATTCTCGGTCCTTGTTTGTACATATCACTGGCAACATTTGGTTCTCGCTCTCTGCTTCAATGAATCGGGCAGTGCTTCTGTCTTACCTTTCAAAAAAAAAATAAGAAGAAGAGAGGAGAAGGAGGGGAGCGTTGGTAGCGGTAGGGATGAAAACGGTACGGAAACGGTCGGTAAATGACTGTTCCGTTTCCGTTTCCACATTTTTTACCGGTAACGGAAACGAAATCGGAAACCCCGGAAACGGATACGGACATGGATAGTGACGGAAACGAAATCGAAACGGAACGGAACGGATACGGAAACGAAATCGAAAAATTCCACAAGAACATAGTAGAGAATTACAATATATATGACCACAAGAACAATACAGCCCATTCCACCTCTAAGGTGGACACAAGAATAGTGATATGTTCACTGATATCACTAGAAAATTTTTCTTAAGTTTGTCAGCTAATGGCACATTATTTGTCTCCCATATCAGATCATCATGTCCTCATCCATATAATTATCATTGATATCCTATTGCTCCACCAATAAAATTTATATATTATTATTCGATGTTCATTTATGATTTTTTGAGATTTATCTTAGATTTTCTGGAGTTTATAAATACTATTTTGTATTTTTTAGATTTATAAAATTAATTTATTTATGTGAAAATTATGCTGAAAATAATTTTTCTAGGTTCAAAATATTCCAAAGTATTTTTGAGAATTTTTGTGGAATTTTTGAACTCTATTTAGTATTTTATATAAAACCATTTGTATTTATGAAATTATTTTAATTCGAAAATAAATATAAACACTCTTATCATTTTTGGGCCAAGCCCATTTCCCTTTCCAGCCCGTTTCCGTTTTTAGTTTCCGGTTTCACTTATACGGAATTTCCGCTTCGCTCGCGTTTCACTGAATTGGCTCTCCCGCTTCCGCTTCGCTTCCGACAAAAATTTCCGCTTTCCGCTTTACCGATATTTTCCGTTTCCGAAAAAGAGCTTCCGTTTCCGTTTTTCTTCGGAACGGTCGGGAACTTTCCGTTCCGTTTTCACCCCTAGGTAGCGGTAGTGAGCCGGGCGCAAGGTTACAAATCTCGTTTTTGGAAAAAATCTCGGAGGTAGTCGAAATCTGGAACCTCGGCGAGATTCGGAAATTTCGGGTAAAATCCGGACGAAATGCAAAAACCAAATTTCAAATTCGGTTTTTTTTCAACCGGGAAATCCGAGATCTCGGCCGAAAGTACCGAGATCTCGGGCGAAATCGCCGAGATCTCGGTCCACATTGAATCGTCCGAAAAATGGTCCAAATTTTGAAAAAAAAAATTGGATGGTCCTAAGACATCGCTAATGTTCCCATAAAAATTTGAAATGATGATCAAGCATGAGGAATTTTTAAAAAGTCTAATAATTGTAAAGTCGTGATAAAAACCGTACATAAAATCAGTTTTTGATTTTTCAAATGTAACAAATGAACTTCAAGACATTTGAAAAATTTTATATATGTTCCTATGTATTAAAAAATTCAATCCTTAACTATTTAAATTGTACACTCTAGAGCTATCACATATAGCAACCCTATATACAAACTTGACTTATAATGCTAAATCAACACATAAGAACATAAATGCTACGAGAATCATGGGTAAGTTCTAACAGCAAACACCAGGACATATTGCATTTGATCAAATAAATAGATAGAAATTACAGGCTTCATGGGCTTCTACCAGTTCCAAGCTCGTCACAGATCCTTGGACTTACCGGTGGCATACTGGCATGCATTGATTTATGTATGGAAGTAACTGGATTTCTATTTTTTGTTTCATTAACATGCCATCTAAGGGCTTCATCAAAATAAAGAACATGGCCACCTCCATTATAAGTCATTTCATACTTCTACTTTGTTTCAGATTATTATTCATAGTTTCATACTACCTCTCCTGACATAAATTTACGACAATCTTTCCATCCAATGCCCTTCACTTAAATGCAACATTGTGCATGTGATTATATGAATGGACTAGAAAAGTTCCTATGTATTAAAAAACTTCAAACCACTTTAGAAAATTTTGAAAAATTTTGTGAATGGTCCTAACACGTCCATAATATTCCCATAAAATTTTCAGAAGAGGATCAATCTTGAAAAATTTGAAAAAATCAAAATACAATGCACAAAAATCAAAATCCGGCAAAAAACTATAAAATCTCGCCCGAAATCGCCAAGATCTCACCGAGAAATCCGAAATTTGATTATTTTTTTTTTGAATTTTCCGGGATTTTGAATCTCGGAGGGGTCCGAAATCCGAAATCTCGGCCAAGATTTCGGATTTCGGTCCGAAATTTGAATCCCTGGCCGGGCGATGGTGGCGGCAAAGAAGGGGGTCATCCGAGCGCTCGCAGCAGAGGATGCCAGCGGGAGCTCTGGCGGCGCCGCAGGGGAATAGGATATGAGGGTTGGGCAAACTGACCAGGGCGCCAAACTACTCTAATCTCATAGACGAATGGCATAATGGTCTGAAAGGATCGGTAAGGCCTAGAGGGGGGGTGAATAGGCAATTTTAAACAATTTAAACAAGACAAACTAAACAGTTTAAAGATAAGATCTAAGCAGATAAACAGAATAAGCACCAACAGACTAAGAACAACTTAAGCAATAGTGAGAACAAGAAAAAGACAGACTATCACACAGAGACAAGAGATTTTTCACCGAGGTTCAGAGAGAAATCTCCTACGTCCCGTTAGAGCACTTCCTCGAGTATTGCTCCTCCAAAGAACTCACAGAGGCGATCTTTGGATTTTTCACTATTGTAACTCTTTTTACCACTTTGGTGAGGTGAGTCAAAACCTCTTCACAATAATAGTGGCCTTCCACAAACACGGTTGGACAGTCGCACTAAAATCACCAAGAAACCGTCTAGGAACAGCTAGTTCCAAGAGTAATAGACCATCCACAAGCCCCTGTCTCTTGGTTCACTAGAAACAATCAAACTAGACTTTACTAGGAGTAAGAGTGTAGGATTTTGTTTTTCGAATGGAGCTTGATCTCTTTTTGGAATTTTGGCTTTCAGATGCTAGATGTCAAAGAGATGTCAAAAGTTCTATTTTGGGAGAGCCTCAACTGCTTAAATAGGCTACAGGAAGCAAATAGCCGTTATTGGCAGTAGCCGTTTGCCAATGTCGATCAGTGACAAAACGAAATGATTGTATCTCGACAAGGGTTGATAAAAATATGCAAGAGGCTCAATGAACTATGGACCCAAACCAGCGAAAAAGGCATCTACGTCGGACCAAGAAAGTTGGTCCGTCATTACATGCTTTGAGCAAATCTTTGATCCGTTGGGAGAGTTTTAAGAACAAGTTTACAACGGACCCAAAAACTTGGTCCGTCGCAGAAGGAGAGCTCACCGGTTATACATCAACAAAGGAATTGGATTGAACACCGAAACCAAGAAGTTTTATGTTTACAACGGACCCAAAAGGTGGTGCTGTAAATGGAAGCTTTTGGTCCGTTGTAGCTTAAAAGCACTTGAGAGATTTTCAAGGAAAACACAACTGCAACAGACCCAAAAACTTGGTCCGTTGTAAATGGGAAACGCTCGGTTTGAGTTCTGTTAGAATTTGATTTGAAAAGGATATGAACTCAAACAAGGTTTATTAAAGGAATCTGAAATGATTTAGCTTAAGCCCCAAGTTGTTTTTAAAGAGAAATCCTAGGAACTAAGAATTGAACTTGTGCATAGTCCCTCTTTATAGTACGGTTGAAACCCGGAAAAAAACTTATCTAAAAAGACTTGAAAAGACTTATGAGCTAAAGGACTAAGAATAATGAAACCTTAATCTTGATCCTCTTTTCTGATGAAATCTGATAAGATTGATTTAGTTGATCATCAAGCACCAAAACCCAACAAATAATTTAAACAAATTATTAGAGGGCCTAGATGCTTTCATGGTCACTTTCAACGGCAGAGGCTTTTTTATATCTTTCATACTGAATTTGTCTTTTTTATATCTTTCAAATGTAATTGAGTTTGGTCTTCAAATTTTACAGGGTTGTAGAACCTCACCCCCTACGTATGGTAATCTTTTGAGAATTTTTCAAAACTTTTACATATAAGTTTCACGGTAAGATGAGTTTTCACTGGATATATATTGGCTGAGATGTATCTTCTATCGTACTCCAACAATTTTAATTTTACCATTTATCGATATCTACATGTCAATCCTGTCTGCTTTCTTACCTCTTCCTTGCGGGGCAGTAGAGGGGCTGACTGATGAAATGACATGGCCTCCTCATAAGTCTTACCAGGTATTTCTTTACATACCTTGATAAAATACAATTACTGCCTCCATTAGGAGGCATCACATATCATTAAAAATTAGAATAAGTCGTTTACCTTCAACTATAAAATCGTGTATTTAACATTTTAAACTTTGAAAAACATGCTAACTTACACACTGAGGTGGTTTTGCTGATGAGAATCCAACTCAAGGTGGTTTTTGTTATGCTGACATAGTTTTTGCTGACAACAATAAGAATAAAAGAGGGAGGATGACCATACGAAGAAAGATAATAGAGATAGAGAGAGGAGTAAGGAAAAGGTCAACATGTTGATGTCAATATTTTTTGAGTTGGATCCTTATAAGCAAAATACAATGATATGGCCGTTAATATTGTAAAACCTAGGGATGAAAATGATACAAAAACAGTCGGTAAATGGTTGTTCCATTTTTTATCGGTAATGGAAACGAAATCAGAAACCCTGGAAATGGATACAGAAACATATGCGAAATGGAACGAAGCGGATACGAAAACGAAAGCGAAAAATTCTATAAAAACATAGTGCATAATCATAATATACATGACCATAATAACAATGTAACTCATTCCACCTCCAAATTGGACACAAGAATAGTGTTATATTAACTGGTATCACTTAGAAAGTTTTTTTTTTCTCAAATTTATCAGCTGAAGGCTCGTTATTTATCTACTATATCAGACCATCATGTCTTCCTGCATATCATTATCATCGACATTCTCTTGCTCCACCAACTACAAAGGTATAATGCCCTAAAATTTGCATATTATCGTTTGATATTCATTTATGATTTTTTAAGATTTATTCTGGATTTTCTGGAGTTTATAAATACCATTTTACTATTTTCAAATTTATAAAATTAATTTATTAATAAAAATAAAAACACAATTATGCTGAAAATATTTTTTCTAGTTTCAAAATGTTCCAAAGTATTTTTGAGAATTTTTTGGAATTTTTGTACTCTAGTTGATATTTTCTATAAAGTTATTTGTATTCATAAAATTATTTTAATTCAAAAATAAATGTAAACTCTCCATTCAAAAAGCTTCTGTTTATGTTTTCCTTCGAAACGGTTGGAAACTTTCTGTTTCTGTTTTTAAAACCCACCTTGACCGGGATCTATGTCATCAAAATCACCCTTTAAAACTGCTTTAGAGTGTAATTTGATCCGATTTTGTAAGTTCGGGATGTTAAATATTCGGTTTTGTAGTTGCGGATGTTAAACGGACTCTTTGCAAAATTTAGAGATGTAAAATGTACTTACTCCTAAAAAAAATTTCAGAGTCTGCTAGCTAGATTGCTTGCGCACCACCTTCTACAAGGAATTCCAGTGGCCTTAGGTTGTTTTGAAATATTTTTATTTCTGTTATGAATACTACTCAGCTTTTTTTAGTGCATCATTGCATAAGAAATCGCCAAACCGATTGAAGACATCTTACTGCTCTTGTCGAACTGATCGTAATTCCTCTCCGCTCTACATGATGCAAGGTTTTGTTCTCTGCTAAACAGCTCGGCTTACATTTACTTCTAGCAAATCACAGTCATTCAGGCTGGAGAACAAATAAAATGGCAACTTGTAAGATGAATCTGAATAAAGCTTAAAAGCTCTATAAGAGCACACACTCAACTCCATGTATCAAGTTCCAGATTTTGCCAAAGCATCGATAATAATGTCATTGCTTTTGCTTATTGGTTGGAAGTCGAAAACAGTTGTCCGGAGAGATGCTAAAGCCCTGAACTTTTAGACCGTAATATCAACATCCATTTTCGTAAGTTAAATGCCCAGATACGACATGCTGCCAGAGTCACCGACATACAGGTGGAGTGTTGTTTTCTGCAAGATATTTGTGCTCTATGTGGATAAGGAAAGGCTGTTCCTTAGTGTCCAGTAAACTTGATCCGGCGGTTTGGCCTGCATCCGTCAGAGTCATGGTTTGGAAAACTTAAGGCTGGTGCACCAAAAGAAGTCTAAATGTCTGTGTTAACACCTGTATGTTGATGGAGAGATGTGAGACTAGGGAAAACATCCTTGTCTAGAAGATGACTGCAAGTTTAATTTGGCCTTGAATTATGAAAAGATACTAGCACCATACAAGCCTTAGGCAACTGGTTTTGGAGACAGCCAGTGTGTAATGCTGAGAAGCTAGAACAATCACGAAGAACACACAAGATATACACCGATTAAATAGCTAGAACAATCACGAAGAACACACAAGATATATAGTGAGGTAAAACTCCCTTCTCTTTATTAGATTCATTCTCTTGTACAATAGGCTGTAATATTTATAGTAAGTACCCATTATAAATAGATTCAAATTCGTCTATGAAGAGGTAAAGTCTAATCATATCTCAACAATCAGAACTAAAAGTTTGGTCATATTTTAACAATCCCCCATAACCAGTGAGAAAAAAGGATAGAGAAAAAAAGTACATCGTATCCGCATATTGTGTTACACTTATTGCCACATTAAAAACAATTGTGTGAGAAAAACTATTAAGGGAAAAAGAGTGCAATTTAAAATAATCTGGATTATAGTAATATCTTCAGGATTATACTTAGATTTACTCCTCCCGAACTTTGCAAATTTATAAGTCGTCCCATTTCAATGCCATGAACACATCTTTGAAACTAGATGTTGGTAAAGACTTAGACTCTGTTTGGTATGGTTCCAGATTCTAGTATAAACGGAAACGGTTCCAGATTTTTGGTAGAGACATTTCAAGTAGAATCAGAATCACTGTCTGGAAACCGTTTAGCTAGCTGTCTGGATTCTGTGAATCGGCGTGGAACGGGGTTGAGGGCGATTCGGCCCCGGTGTGGAAAAAGAAGAAACGTTCTGAGGAGAATCATTCCGAGCTTTAGCCCATTTAGCTGGGTTTCTCCTAGATTCTAATAGAAACGACCCGATTCCAAGTTGCCAAACGAGGCCTTAGTGAATAAATCTGCTAGATTTTCACATAGTTTAGTTAGCAGGATCTTAATTTACATCACCGCTCTTCTAAAGTTCACGAGGATAGAAAAGTTTAGAGGCAATATACTTTATGATATTTTTCTTTATATAACACATTCGCATTTGTGCAATACAAGCAGCATTATCTTCGTAGATAATTGCGGAGTATCGATGGTATTAATGCCATATGACTTCTGGATATAACTAATCACACATCCTAGCCAAACACATTCATGTTTATATAATACAATAATCTCTAAGTGGTTAGTAGAGATAGCTACAAAAATATGCTTATCAGATTTCCAAGAATTGGTTATACCACTACAGAGAAACACATACCCAATTTGAAATTTAGCACTGTAGGGATTAGACGGATAGTCAGCATCCATATATCCCACCATAGTCAAGTCTTGGTCTTTCCGATAAAATAAGCCAAGATCTTATGTACCACGGAGGTATCTGAGTAAAGTATTGACACTAACCCAATGTCTTCTGGTTTGAGCTGCATTGTATCTAACTTGCAAATTTACTGCGAATATAATATTAAGCTTTGTGCAATTCGTAAGATACATAAATACTCGAATAATACTTAAATATGGGACTTCAAGTCTTAACACTTCCTCATTTTTCATCCTCGGTCCGAAAGGTTTTTTATCCACCTCAAAGGATCCCCGCTACCAAAATCGGGTGACGTACGCATGCTCCCCGTCCTCATCAAGGACGGCCACCTCTCCGCCGCCCCCTCCTCCCAGCCACAGGCTCTTCCTCCACATTGCAGCGCACACGCCGTCGCCAGCCGCTGCACACCACCGTGAAGACCGCCACGCACGCCGTCGCAGCCGCTGCACTCCATCCTCAAAGCTGCCACATATGTCATCCCCAGCCGGTACACTTCGTCGTCAAGGCCACCGCGCATAGTAACCTCTGCATTTTGAATCACATTCTTCTCGAGTGTTTTAATCCGTATAGTAACCTCTGCATTTTGAATGCAATACATATTGCGATTACTTTTATTAGGATTTGGAATTTGACTCCTTCAGGGATTCTCATATAAATATACGTATCTAGTAACCCATATAAATATGCGGTCACTACATCCATCAACTGAATTGCTAAGTTTATGCTAGTTGTCATTGATATTAAGTTTTAGAATGTTATTGTATTCATTACAGTAGAGTAAGTTTCATCGTAATCAATATCGGGTCATTGCGAGAACCCTTGTGATGTAAGTCTCAATTTATATCTCACCATCTAGTTGTTTTCATTTCTTTCAATTGAAAACCCATTTTTTCGTATAGGAAACACTTTAAAGGTGTCAACAGGACTCAGGGGCGGATCTAGCATGCAATTAGTGGGATCAAATGACCCCAATGACTTTGCCAAAATCACATGTAAGTCTAATTATATTCTATTAGCATATAAGTATGGCAACATATCCAGTGAAAACCCTTCTTACCGTGAAAACATCGTGAAACCCACGTATAAAAGTTTTGAAAAATTCTCAAAAAATTACCATACATAGAGGAGGTGATGTTCTACAACCCTGTGAAATTTGAAGATCAAACTCAATTGCATTTGAAAGATATGAAAAAGACAAATTGCAAAATGAATAGTGAAAATCACTATTCATACTGAATTTGTCTTTTTCATATCTTTCAAATGCAATTGAGTTTGGTCTTCAAATTTTACAGAGTTGTCGAACCTCATCTCCTCTACGTATGATAATTTTTTTAGAATTTTTCAAAACTTTTACACGTGGGTTTCACGGAGTTTTCACGGTAATGAGGGTTTGCACTAGATATCTCCCCTATAAGTATATATATATAAGCTACAAGTTATTGTAATGACCCCAGCAACTCCAATAACCTATTTTTCTGGATCCGCCCCTGACAGGACTGGATATTTTCCTTTTGTTAAGTGTGTGTAATTCTGTTTCAATTATTTCTTTATATTTGATCTAATCTAAGCACTTCTGGCACTCCATTATGAACTTTGGTTTTGGATCCATCTCAAGTATTTTGGGCAATGGATTTGCTGCAATCATTCACAAGAACAATGAACTACTCGGCCTTAAACAAATGGATTTAATTTTGGGCAATGAAACGGGGTTATAATATTTTTGTAATCATAACATTGAGGTTTGCGAGAGTACTTTTGTTCTCTGGTACAATCACAAACATGAACAAAATCTAACGCGTCAAATCCTTCCCTTACTGCAAGCTAAACCAACATCAAATTCTTCTGCACGAACAGCGCGCTTCATCAAGCAAGAATTTGCCAAGATGGCCATGCGATTCCCCTCCTCTCCCGGCTAATTACCGCAGCGCAAGAACCTCGTGAGCACGAGGACCCGCAGGCGGCGCCGAAGAACGCAAAAACGGCGAGGTCCCTGGCGGGCCTCTCGACGCGGAGGCAGGGGATCCAGGAGCGCCGGCACGCGGCGGACGAGACAGGGCCGGGGGCGGACGCGGAGGAGAAGGCGAAGACGAGGACGGACACGGAGTGAAAGGCGGGGAAGGCGATCTCCTTGCGGGCGCCGTCGAGGCGCGCCTCCCTCCTTGAGCCACTGCTTTGTTGGAATTGAGACTCAAAAATTTTTGAGACAACTCTCTCTTTTATTCTCTCTTATTTTTCTTTTTTGCTTCTTGCTTACAAACCTCAACCCTACCTCTATATTTATACTAAAAACTATAGCCTTAAGGAACGGAATAGGATTCCAGTTCCTTGTCCTAATCCACCTCCTTGTCCTACTCGGACTCTTAATCATAAAACTTCCTAAACAAACTTTCCTATTACAAGATTAGTTCCAACATTCATAGTTCCAACATGCTTGAGCAGCAGCCGGTGCGTCCCGCTCGCCGCGATCTGGCTCAGTGGGTGCGGCGGCTGCGGCTGCCCCACGGCGACAAGGGCGGCGTCGGCCATGGACGGAGGATTATCTCTCGGCTTCACGAGGGGGGGTCGCGTTGCGGTTTGCTTCGCTTCGTGCGTTGGTGGATTGGTGTTTGCGCTGGGTTTCCAAGGGGTGTTTGGATGGTGGTAACGGTCGGGGAGTGCGCGTGGATGCCTAAAAAGTTTGGAAAACCGGGTGCGCACCTGAGGCGACGCAACCGTCCGAACCGTCGCCGCGGGGGTGCGTACGTAGGTCTGGAAAAAAAACGTTTGTCTGGGATCAAAATAAAAGTGCTTCGACTACAATAGCCTATGAATTTATTTTGAATCAAACAATATTAACAAGACTCTATTCGATAGTCTCGAATTCGACATGACCAGTTAAATAATAATAAAATTCAGAATCATCGCCGCGGGGTATGTACGGCGCGCCTCCCGTCTCCCCCACATGCGTCGATTTTTCCGGTAGTTTCTACATTATCAACTACGTAAGATCATATATTTAGTACCCCTCATAATTCACAACCTCCTCCGTTGCTCGTTTGGCTAAAGTTTGCTTGCTAACATATGGTCTTGGTTTCGAATCCTGAGTCCGTAGGCATTGTAGCTTCACGAATACTAATAGCGTCTGCAGTAAAATAACTATAGTGTTTTTAGTTTTTAAAAAGAATTAGAAAAAAGTTACATTTTTTGTTTTCTCAAGACTTTTTAAATGAAACTTCTACAGTAGATTATTTTTAACAATATTTTCCCTAAAAAAATTCCGAATGGTTATATAAATTTATGAAAATATTAAAAATAACAGTCATTTTTTTTACTTTCTCAGTTTTTTTGAAATTTTTTCTCTTTGTTAAAATTCATAAATCACTCGTGAAAACACGTGGAATCATATATCATATAAAACCAATGATTTTATTTTCCAAAAAATAATTTTTGTTTCCAAAAAAATTAGAACTTTTTTGGACCCGAGCTATGGTGATTTTATTTTTAAAAAACTATTTTTTTCTAATTTTTTTAAAACATACTTTTACAATTTTTTAAATTCTTAAAAAAATTTATAGCCATTTTTTTTAGGAATTCCAAAAAAAGATTTTCTCTCTCTGTTAAAATCTCTGCTAGTCTCGACAATTCTTTCCGCCCGCGGCAACGCGCGAGCCCGCTGCCAACTAGTAACTCTCTATTCCTGAGGAGGCACGGTAGCCAGACGCCCTCCCCGCCACGCACCCTGCTCACTGTAGTTTATACAGTGAGGAACAGTGATCGCTACCACAAATTTTTTAGATTTTTTTAAAAAATATATAAAAAAATTTTAGATTTAAAAATCTTTTTAGAGGTTTTTTGTTTCTTTTTTTGGAGGTATTTCGGGAAAGTATTTTATCTCTTTGCTGAAAATATCTATCTATCTCAATAATTTTTTCCACTCGCAGTGATGCGCGGATCTGTTGCGCATCTATTCTAAAAGAAGTGAGCTTGACAGCAGCCTCGTGGCATCTTTCCGGTTCAGCGGTGGGTGCACGCGGCCCGCCCGGATGGGCTAAGAGCATGTGCAATGCAGGCGCTTAGAGAGACGCTTAGTAATAAAAAAAATGGTCTTTTCTTGCCATGTAAGATAGTTAATACGCTTATTTTGAAGCATTGACGCTTAAGTAAGCGCCGGCGCTTAGCAGATACTATGCGTATAGCTATATCTAAAAATAGATAATATAATATTTAAGCACCTAAAGAAGAGATGCTTGTATTAGAAGAAATAATTTTTGTATAGATAGATACTTAATGATGTGACTATATTCTTTTGCTTTATGTATTCATATATAAATGTCTCGCATTGTACATGCCCTTAAAACATGCCCACCACGCGGCAATTTCGGCCATCATATTGGCAGTTGGCCTGGCGAGTTGAGAACTGCTGGCCGCCCACACCGCTGTTCCGCACGATTACGAATTTATGGTGCGTGATTCGTGATCCACCACACCTGCTATTGTGATCACCTGCGTACGTGCTCCCTTTGTACGTATCGCTTCGGTTGTGTCACTTGCTTTGTGTGGCAAGCATATCCCAGCACGAAGCCACATATTGTAATCGCTCCTGTCACTTGCTTTCGTGTGTGTGTGACTGTGTGTACGTCACTTGCTTTCGTGTGTGTGTGACTGTGTGTACGTGTCACAGCCTCACAGGTATCTGGTTCAAGATCTAGATCGTGTGTCGTTAGTTTGGTCCGTTGATTTGGGATGAAACGGTATAGTCGTTCCATAGTATTTCTAAAAAAAAAAACCGTGATGCATCGAAGGATTTATTTTTTGGTCGGAAACGATACCGGAGTCCCCAGTGAAGGAATTCTTGGGGTCATACTTGGGGTATTTTTCACCAATTTATGAAGCATGAACGCCTACAAATGCATGATCAAACTTGGATACCATGCTAAGAGAAGACCGGTTTTCACCGAAAAAAAGATAAGAAAATAAAAAATAAAAAATCGACCGGTTTTCACCGAAACCGGCTGGAGAAGACTGGGTGCTGACCCCTACGACACTACCACCGATTTTGACAAAAAAAAACCGATTGATTTTGAATGAAAACCGAGTGGTTTTTTGTCACATAAATTTTTAATTTTTTTTTTAATTCGACCAGTTTACCGGCCGATTTTAGCTGTCGAGCCGATTCGATACGATCGAAAACCGTGGCTTTCTACTGGTTTTTGACGGTTTTGTGAACCCTCGGCCCTGGCTCAGTCTACACCATGCTAGCGGTTCTGCCATCATACTGGATGTAGCAATGCTGCTTCCCTAGAGGTGGGCACTCGGGGCGTACTTTTGTGGGCTGACCCGAGGCACGACAGCATGGCTTGGCATGAAGTGGGTCATACCTAATCGGCATGTCACTGTTCCTCGGGCTGGGGAACCGGACATGATGGGAGGCACGGCCATTCCGGTCCGTGCCGATGCTAGCCTGGCATGGCGGCGGCACACCGGGCACGGAGGCATGGGCACGACAGGGGTGTGGAAGAGAGGGCCAGGGATTACGTGTGAGTCGCCATGTTGCCGGGGCACCGCGCTACCGAACCGCCGAGCCAGCCGTGGTGGCACGCCTGCTAGGGTACCGTGCCGTGCCACCATCACGCTGCGCGGGGCGCCGAGTCGCCAGACCGCCTCACACGATGTCGGCCCACCTAGCCGCCTCGCGCGCTGGGGAGGGAGGGAAGGGAGGGATCGACAGCGCCTGCGGAGGGAGAGTGAGGGGCCGGCGATGCGTGGGGAGGGAATGGAAGGTGGAGGCCCAGCGGCACGCGGGGAGGAAGAGGGAGGCACCGGGAAGGGGCGCAACGGGGGGCCAGTGGTCAGCTCATGGTCAGTGCCTCACCCGAGCCGACCAGCTCACCTGCTCATTTGTGCGCCCGTGAATCGAAGAGTCTCAAAAGACAGCAAGCTGGATTTGGAATAGATCTCAAAAGTGAATTGAATTCCATTTTAGATTCCAATGAAATTTCTTGTTTTCTCTTTAATTATATTGCACTTTAATATATAATACATAAAATTTAACAATATTCAAGTGGTGCTCCTCTGGTACTTCACTTTAATAATATGGGAAAATTAACAATACTGCACTTTAGTATTTTATTCATATTTATGCACTTTACTATACTTATACACTTGTATTTATTCGTAAATTTTCAATATAAAGAAATAAACTTGGCGTAATTATTTAGCTAGCAATTGAAGTGATACTCCAACCGATGAGAGCACAACTCAACTAAAAAGATTTCAACTATAATTTAATCCAAATAAAATTATTACTGATCCAGGGCGTCACATTGAGTTGATATCAGTACATCGTCTTATCGAGTTAACATTGATCCTTTGAGGTTTTGAGGCTACCCTCTGTTTTGATTCTAGCTTCGCCACTAACCCTTACTCTTTCAATCCCTCTCTCTCTCCTTGGTCGGCACCGCGCTTAGCTTTCTCCGCTCCTCTCGATGTTTGCTCGCTCGCTCGTCTCTCTCTCTCTCTCTCTCTCTCTCTCTCTCTTCTCGGCCAACGAATTGCACGTGAGAGATTGAGAGAGACGGGCGAGAGAGAGGGAGCAACGGGAGCGCACGTGAGAGAGAGCTGAGCACTTTATGGCTAATATATGCAATATGTCATTCAAACCATTTTTTGCATTTATTTTTTTTCATGATCGGAGATGTGACTATTGCTTCGGTAGGAGATTTGTAGAACTTTAAAATTGGATGCTAGGGATACTCCACACGTAAACACAAGCATGCACCCAAATGATCACATCTTAGGACCTGAATGTAAGGAGAACGGAGCTCCTAGGGGATCAAACGGAAGATCTAAAAGCCAACCAAGGAGTTATCACTACAGATCTGATCATCAGTACCGGTTTGTAACTGTCATCAGTACCGATTTGACTGATACTCATTGAGCATCAGTACCACCTCGTGACTCCAGCCTCACCCTTCTAACCAACCCAACCACCATCGCGTACTGATATACATAGAATATACATTCCTTTTGAACTTTCCTGAAATGAGGCATCAGTACCGGCTAGCAACACGAACCGGTACTGATGCCCCGTGCCTTCAGTACCGGTTCGTGTCATGAACCGGTACTAATGTGAGGGCATTTATACCGGTTTGTGTTACCAACCGGTACTGAAAGCCCACTACAGCCTTGTAGCCAGTGAACCGGTATTGATGTCACTATCAGTATCGGTTCAAATCCGATCGGTACTAATAGGTCGGTATGGAAGATCTGATATGTAGTAGTGTATATATTCTCTTTATCAAAAGAAACTGAATGCATATTAACTTTACGATAAATAATTAAATCTCTTTATTTTGAAGTAGTAGAAAACTAGAAATACATTGGAGTCTCTTTCCAGAACGAACCTATGCAGTACAACTACGACATGTGCTACTACTAGACCCCTACCCGTAAAGCTAATTTATATCGTGTACCGACTCGTATATTGCCCGATCTATCTATATATGCGCATCGATCAACCTTGTGCGCACTTCATATATCCCCAGCCTCGGCCAGCTACGTACGTGGTCCTTCATCTCTTCTGTTCTTTGTTTTTCTTAATTTGTTGGCTGATCGAGCCAGCCGCCACAACTCATGCCACGATCGCTCGTACGTACAATCTTCGGGCGAAGTGGACCGTGCACGTCGATGCTGCGACATGTACTGGTAACGTGCACGCACGGGCTTTCGGAATGGGTGTCGTCGGGAAAACGTCTCGGCCAGGCAGGCCCAATCCAAGAGCTTGCCAGCGCGGCTGGTTTTGTGGCGTACAAAACTTGGCCGCGCCTACAGCGAGCGTGCTCTCTCGCGCAGGACGAGAATGAGAACTCCGTCTGTTAGCTAGTCAGGAGTTTTAGGTCCTTGGTACAGTTCTAAATTCTAGTAAAAACAGAAATAGTTTTAGATTCTTAATAGAAACGTTTTAGGTAGGATTCTGTGAATCGGGTGGAATGGGGTTGAGACCGATTCGGTTACAAAGTGAAAAAAGAAGAAACGTATCGAGGAGAATCATTTCGAGCTCTAGCCCGTTTGGTTAGGTTTCTTTCATAATCTAGTAGAAACAGCCCGGTTCCAAGTTGCCAAACGGAGCCTTAATTTGTACGACAACCACATTTGTATTTTTTCTTTTTTCATTCTTAATTTCCTTTATTTTTTGTTTTTGTTATTTAATTTTAAATTTCAATTTTAGGTAAGAATTTGTATACAAATCTAATTACTAATTTTATCTTATTTTTATTTCAAATTTTGGAATGAAAATCACATTGCTAATTATGTTTATTTTTCATTATGAAATTATATTAATTTTAATTGTTATTTTTGTTGCATTTTAAATATTAGTTTTATGTTAGAATTTGTATACAAATCCATCAACTAATTTTAATATAATTTTTGTTCCAAATTTCAGCTATGCATTGGTTTAATTTGGAGGTCATTCGAAAATCAAATGGCTAATTTTCTTTTATTTTTTATTCTGAATTTTTGTTATTTTTATTGTACTTGGCATCAACTCTTTTTTTTTTTTTAATCTTAGCTGTTATATCTCCGTCCCGCTAGATAAATGGTTAGACGGTTTTCTTTAAATAATAGCATCCATGACTGCTGTAGTTTAACTTAATTAAAGTCCACCAATTAAGACCATGTGTTTTGCTTGCGAGCAGTGTTTTGATGCTTTTTCTCCTAATACAAGTTGCACAAATCTTAAAGCAAGTGGAGGGGTAAGTAATCACCATCTACCCTTCATTCATGCTTTAATAGTTGCGTAACTTTTAAAAAGAAAAACATAGAAGCACCTCTCCTACCTTGCATTTTTGGTAAGAATTTATGTGTTATTTTTCTTTTTTCTTAGCGGTTCTAAAAGATCGGTCACGAGTTTTCAATATATAATAATAGATAGATATAAGGGCTTCGGCAAAACATGGTTCACCTTTTGCTTCATTGTACTTAAATTCACCCCTCCTCCTGCATGCGCAACATATTTAAGGTGGGGACTGGGGAGTTCGTTTAACCCCTCCACCCACCAGGTTCGAGTGATATCTTTCTTCAGTACTGATGGCCAAAGTTCGTGTCTAGTTTTACTTTCCAAAGTCTCTAGTTTCCTTTGAGGTCTCTTCTCCAATCAGACTAATACTGGTGTCCATTTTACGCCGTCGATTCTTCTAACAGGTCTCGACGTGATGGAGATGAACACCATTGGGCCGGCTCCGAGGCTGCACATATACACGCTTGTTCGGAATGCGTGGCGTCAGGAAAGCAATCAGCCGTGGGAACAACATGGGTTGCTCATCGACTCGGAGATGCATAAAGCAAGCGGCCGTGGGCACCTCATTTGAGCCGCGGCTGCGTTGAACCTTGTTGCTCCTGAGTCATGGAAGTGGAACTCGAAGCGACTGGCGTCTTCAACCTCTCCCCTGCACGAGGCGCTGCTGTCGCTGGTGTGCTTCGGTCTGCATTTCTCTGCCGATCGCGTTCTGTTACCTGGCTTTCGCTCATCGACTCCAATCAGCTGGACGCACTCTGAGCGATACTACTACCGATGAGCCTCATGGACCGGTTTATGCATGTGCACGTAAAGCTCGCAGCATCGGTGCTAGCTATGCTTTCTTTGATTCCATTGTAGCACTCTAATAGTGAATGGTTCAGTTAAAGCTCACATCCAGGAGCTATGCTTTCTTTAATTTTATTGTAGCATGTACTCTGATGATGCATGGTTCCTTCAGACTGTGATCAATGTCATTTCGTTACCTTCGCAGCACATTTAGCCATAGTTAGGGTACGGTCTTGCGTTTCTTTTTATCTATATAGCCATGGCGGATCTAGGATAAAAATTTAGAGGGTGCTAACCTTGTAAGCCTTTTTTATCTTCTTCTACCTTCAGTCTATCTCTTTCTTCGCCTTTCACCTTTAAGACCCCCTTTTCGGTCCGCCCCTGGTGCTTCCATGCCCCCCATTTATCGTGCCACACGGGCAACACCATCGTGTGATATCTGGTCAGCATGTTATTTGAACCGGATTACAAAGTTTGAGATATCAAATATCTAATTTTATAGTTCAAGGTGTTGGATGGACTTTATACAAAGTTCAGTTTGTTCTATATGTTTTTATTCCTGTAGTTTTTAATTTCGAAGTGTGCTTGCACCATGAGCGTTCTCTTTCTTTTCTTTCTTTCTTTTTTGCCTTGCATACCACCCAAATTAAAGTCCAAACTTTTGTAAGTAGCCATGTGCTAGACTGGACTCCAGTACTCTTGTAAAAGTTTATTTATTTCACTCCACACACATGTTCACAATATCACGAACCCTTCTTATCTCTTTACATGCTTGCGTTCCTGCGCCTCGTGTGATCCCCGTCTCTGTGTTCTCTTTATCCACTAATTAGCCACAGCCTGCTACATTTCTTCCTTACCACTCATCCAGATCCCATCTAATGGTATTCTTTTACGTTGCTGATACTATTGAAGTGCAGAGATCGTGGCAAAGAATCGTACATCCTTACATAAACATATTAATGCATAAGTAATTTTTTTTTTTTGATGGGATACACGCTTTGCACGTACATCCTTACATAAACATATTAATCCTTAAGTAAATCCTTAATATTGATGGGATACACGCTTCACACGTACATATTTAAGTAGATCCTTAATATTAATCTCACAAATATAATCCTTACATAAACATATTAATGCATACCGGCATAAAACTTTTGCACACGCCACGCAAGCAGGGGCGGAGCTAGTCCAGGTCCAAGCCCCGGGCTGGACCAGCTGATCTTAGATTAAATATCTGTTTTCAATAATTTTTTAATAATTTTTCGTAGAATTTTAATAGGCTTTCGATACCAGGCCCCGGGCTACAGCCTACTCTGTCCGGAGCCTGGATCCGCCCTGACGCAAGGGCTACCCCTCCTGGAGCTAATTCTACTTCAGCCAACCAACTCATATCTAATTCATATTATCTCTTGGAGGTCGTTGTGCACACGTGCCACATGAATTAAGGGAGGTAGTGTATGCGAGAGAAATGAGAATCAGTAGCGTCAATTACCATCTTATTCCATTCACTCTTGTCTCTCCCTCACCAAGATCCCAGCAAACATTTTCCTACGCTGTTGGAGCATGTAGTAGTACTCATGCTCGCAAAGAACAAGAAAGAAATTTAGTATCTTCTCCGTGATTAGACACTTGCAGATCTGACGAAAACGTACTGTTATACTTCACGTGAACATGCGGCTGCAAGCAAGCATCAACCCGGGTTTACATTGCTGAACCGAGAGCGAAAATTGCCTCACAATGGTTTCGATTTTCGTCAAAAATCGATAGAAACTAAACAAAATTCAAAATCAAATTTTTTGAACTCGATGGTCAAACAACGGTAAAAAAAACGAAAACCGACTAGTTTTTACCAATTTTCAACCGATTTTTAATGGTGTTCGACCGATTTACATCGAAAATCGGCATACCCAACGGAAATTTAAAAAATTCAATGAAAATTTGTCAAAAAAATTCCCAAATTTCATAGTGGATGTTAAAAAGCTATCAATAGTAATTTTAGGGAATTTTTCGATAAATTTTTATAAATTTTAAAAAATTTAAAATTTAAATTTGAATTGGATGGATTTATCCATTTACGAGCCAAGCCGATCGATGTAGTCGAAACTCATGACGTCGATATTGTGAATACCTTGCATCAACTGCGTTATGTGCGAATTAAAGCAATTAAGCAAAGTCCAAGCGTAAGCACAGAAATTTGAGACATGAGCCGGTACTCGTGGTATTGACCGTGTGCGTGGCATCTGAGCCGGTTTTTCTGCCAATGTCGCAGATCCATACTCGTGCTTCTATGTTTCCCTTCTAAAGTTGCATAAATATTAAAACACGAATGAGAGTAGAGAGAATTACTTATCCCTTCGTTTGCTTTAAGATTTATACAATTTATATTAAGAGGGAAAGCATAGAAGCACCTCTCAGTCTATAAACATAAACGTACACACCTTTTCCCTTCTTATTTTTTTTTTCTTACGAATTCACACCAAGTCTAAGCATGTGGAATAAGTACGGTATGGATTTAATTTTCATCTACTGTACGCCAAAGCCTGACAATTGCTAACTTATTTCACCTACCAACTCATATTCACTCATTTGTATATCTCTCTTCTTCTTCTTCTTCGTCATCATCATCATCTCGTTCTCACATGAGAGAGAGAACAAAACTAGTTTCTTCACTGTTCCCTCCTTGCATATATACACCACGTATCGATCTCGCGATCCTTCCTATATATGCTCTTGTTTGTTCTCTTTTTTTTCCCATTATGGAGGATGCGCTCAAAATACAGTAATTATCCACTAGTTGTTTCATAAGACGACGATCTTCCTATTCCAACTAGCATTCTTTTACGTTGTCGAAGCCTTCAACATGCAGATAGATATCGACCAAGAAGTGTCGTGTGTTGGAAATCGTGTTTCTTCGGAATAGCTAGGTGGCATCACAAAAACAAATATGTGGCCCACAAGTTGATGTGGCAACAACGAGTGTTGAACTTGGAGTTATTTTTATGTTTTTTCTATTTAAAACTTTTTGTGTTGAAACTTTCTAATTTGAATTTTTTACGTAAATTTTGTAGTTTAAATTTTTGGGTTGAATTTTTTGAGTTTAAACTTCCTAATTAAAATTTTTAAAGTTTAGATGTTTTAATTTTAAATTTTTGCGGAAGAGGGGGGGTGGGGGGGGAGGGGAGTGAGTAGGGAAAAGGAAGGGGGATGGATCGATGGAGAAGATGACATATGACAACATACGAAGGAAGTGAATTAGGCATAGCTCATTCTCTGCTAGTCCCAGGGACTATAGTTCCAAATGAATCCTCTTGGAAGATCAATGTAAAATTGTACTACTTGCACATGACGCGTCAATATTTTTTTTTTCCATTTCTATTTTCTTTGCTTGCAAACCTATACTGCACGCATTTACAACAATGGCATTACCGACACCGTGCGCAATCCTCAACCACCGCTCGCATTATTGTAATTTACTCCTTCCAATCACAGCCACTGACACATATGTTTTAGAACGCATGCAACTAAACTTTTAAAATTTTGACTATCGATATTTTTTAAATATTTGGACAGAATATTTAAAACTGTATGTATAAATTAATTTGTCTCGAAGAATACTTCCATAATATTATAATTTCATTATATATATATTACAATGTAAATTAGTGATTAAAATTATGTTTATAGACTACTCGAAAATCAATGTATTTATGACTGGAAAAGGAATATTTTGGCTACAAAAGGGGTAACATGAACATCACGCACAAGGCAGGCATTGGTGTAGCCTAGCGGCGTAGCAGCAGCGAGTGGCCGGTAGCTGGCTCGGCCAGTGACTTCGCCGACCATTCAGCAGCAACGATGAACCACTTTTCTACGGGATGCTACTATGACATGAGCATTAAACATCACTTCAGTTAGTTCTATGGGTGTATTAATTGTTAGGATTTTACGCAGCAACCAATATGTATATAAAGGATCATCTTGCTCTTCTTTAATTGATAACTTGTTACTTTTGGAAAATATGTGTTCCTTTAGTCAGTAGTATCGAATGATCTTGGAAATAGGAATGAGAAGGATATGCAATAAAAAAAAGTGATAAAAATTACCTCTGACGTTGAGGAAAAGAGATCCTCTGACGTCGCATCTCTGACGTTGGGTTATTGACGTGTGGATCCTTAGCCCATGAGTCCACACATCAGTGACCCAATGTTAGAGGGCGTGATGTCAGAGGAACCACTCCCAGCATTGAGGTGCTCGTGCTGGTCGCCTGGAATGAAGGGGGTGGGTTGGGTTGGATTAAATTATTTGCTCACAGTTGGGTCCCACGAAAATAAAATAAAATAAAATGTAAAATTTGATGGGGTGGAGTGTGTCAGTGTGTGGCATAATTGATGGAGACAGTTTATCGAAGATGTCATCTCTAAGAGCATCTCCAAGAGGGGTCCTAAATATGATTCTAACTTGAATTATAGGGTTTTTGGGGAAAAGATTAACTCCAGCAAGGACCCTAAATTGTTAAAATTTAGCAAATTGTTTTAGGGCCCCTAGAAGAGTAACTATATTTAGCAACTCTGTGATTGAGCCCTATCTTTGTTGGGTTTTAGGGCCTAATTACTGGAGTGAATATTTTGTTAGAGCTCTAAATCTAATTAGTTGGGGTCCTAAATTAAAGATGCTCTAAGCGATGTAAAGATTACGTGTATAAATTATAGAAAACTCTACTGTACATGCCAAAGATGTAAGTTTGCTTACAAAAGATGTCTGTTTCTACGAACGTGAGATACTTAATTGTATGGAAGCTAATTAAGCAGGCACCGTAGGAGGTACAGATTTATGGAAACCAACTACGGAGACAATCAGCTCCTGCCGCGCACCACGGCAAACCTTCATGCCGGACTACTCCCAGCAATTCCGTTTAAGGCTCTGAATTTTCCATTGAAGCCTCGCATTCCTTTCTTTCCATTGCAACCAGAGAAAAACGAGGTGACCCAGTGATGTTAATCGCTGTAGGCTGGAGTATATATCTCTACTAGTAAAGTGCCCGTGCGTTGCAACGGATCTCAAATAGATGATGACACCAGAAGTTCTAAACTCTTAAAAACAAAAAAACGAGAATTTAAAACGTGAGCTATCACTTATTTGAGATCCGTTACTGAAGAATCAGTAAACAAGGGAATACAATGAAATGCAAATAAGGTTAGACAAACAGTAAATAGCTATAGAATTCCTCACCTACTGGGCCTTGGGCTCCTACTGTTCTGGTCCAAGAATAGTCTGACAGACTCGCCATCACCACCAACTCATTCTTATAATAGTTAAGATCTATGAATGGCGTTTGAATTTGCTCTACAACTGCCACGAACGTACAATTTGTTCACCGACGTCTTCAGGCCTCACTGACCACTCCCATCAATCTCTCTCTCTACGCTGCTCCTGTGCAACGAAAACATTTGAAAATTTGATTGACAATGGTGTGATTAATTTATAGCGCGAGGGTAACCAAAGGGAATCTCTTGTAAATCCTCTAGGTTCACCTTCTTAAGACTATCTCCAGCGGCTTCCTTTTCCCCTTCAAATCTCTTCGCGAACAGATCACAAGTGCTCCAGCGGATTCCCTTCACAATTCCCTTTAGAAGGGATTCAAACAGTTAAACTCTTTAGAAAGGGATTCTCTCTCTAATCCCTACACAAATTTCCTTGAGGAGATGTTACTGGAGATAGTAGGAAATAAAGGGAATGAATATGGGAAAGATAACAGAGAAGAGAATAGAATGAAAGGAAATTGCTGAAGATAGTCTTACACATAGCTTATTGTCTAGTCTCCACTAGTTCCAGAGACTTGGTTCCAACTACCAACTGCATCCTATTGAAAGATCCATGTAAAATTGTACTGCTTGCACATGACAAGTGAGATGTTGCCCATATCTTTTTCCATTTCTGTTTTCTCTCTTGCCTTGCAGACCTGTGCTGCACGCATTTACAGCAATGGCACTACCATGCGCAATACTGAACCACCACCCCTCGCATGGCTGCAACTTATTTTGGCTGCCAAAGCAGTAACTTTACTAACTGCTAATTCGTATCGCCCTTCAACTCTGTACTATATATATACTTTCACCTTGCTGCAAGGTGTGCCTACCACCCAACAAGACTTGAGCGCTGTACGATGGTATTACCATGTGTGACACACAAGCACCCCAGGCATTGCTGTAATCTTTCTTGACTAAGGCTGTGTTTGTTTAGGCTGGTGCTGGAGGAGAAGCTGCTGGAGCTGGAAGAAGCTAGCTGGCCTGCTGGAGCTGGAGGCTGGAGCTGAAAGAGACTTGATGAAGGGGATGGTAATTTTTTGTAAATAAGATCAAGTTGCAAGGGTACCAGGGTAGTGGAATTTTCAGAAGCTCCAGCCAACCCGAGAAGCATCGTTTTCCTTGCTTCTCTCGTGTAGTGCAAATTGGGCTGGAGCTTCTCCTCTCCAGCTAGCTGAAAAATTACTGTTTGTTTTGGCTTGTGACTTATGAAGGCCTAGAAGCCAAATAAGCCTAAGTAGAAGCCTAAACAAACACAGCCTAAACGAAGTGCCAAATTTATTCACCGCTAATTCGTATCGCCCTTCAACTCTGTACTATATATATACTTCCACCTTGCTGCAAGGTGTGCCTACCACCCAACAAGACTTGAGCGTGATCGATGGCATTACCATGTGTGACACACAAGCACCCCAGGCATTGCTGTAATCTTTCTTGACTAAACGAAGTGCCAAATTTATTCACCGCTAATTCGTATCGCCCTTCAACTCTGTACTATATATATACTTCCACCTTGCTGCAAGGTGTGCCTACCACCCAACAAGACTTGAGCGCTGTACGATGGCATTACCATGTGTGACACACAAGCACCCCAGGCATTGCTGTAATCTTTCTTGACTAAACGAAGTGCCAAATTTATTCACCGCTAATTCACATTGCCCTTCAACTCTGTACTATATATACACACTTCAGCTTGCTGCAAGATGTGCCTAACATACGGATTCACTACCTTTGGTGAAGAGCATGCAAAGAGTTAATACCTACGCCACACTGTAGCATGTTACAGGGGTATACATCTCTTTTTTTTTTTTTTGCTTCAGGTTAATTAAATTTACACCTCGTAATCTCTTATTCCTCTGAGTTCTCTCGTCCAATCAAAGCTAAACTGCTGGGTATCCATTTATATGGTTGCAAATATCGTTACGGCAGGCATATTCGCTATTCGTTGGAATGAGCGGCGTCAGGAAGGCAAACAGAGGAGGTCTGACGTTAGGGGATTTTCATTTGGGACATGACTGTACTAATATATCCCTTGAGCAAACCTCGCGGATGCTTCTATCATCGACGGATTCAGTGGAGTCGGCCGCCTCTCGACAAAACCAATGGGTCGCCGAGCTCGCAGCCGGCCGCGTTACGCTACCAAGGCTTGCGCTCACTCAGTGCAATCAGGTTTAACCTGAACGCTTGTCCTGTCGTTGGCAGTACGCTACTAGTGGCAGGTACAACAGTTTGCATGATCAATTAAGCTCGGCTACAGGAGCTTTGTTTTCTTCGATTTTACTGACGCGCTATCATGATGAATGATTCCTTAAAATTGTGCAAACCCAATTTTTTTTTACCTTTACGGCACAATTAACCAAAGTAACGGATGATCATCTGATCACGCTATTTCGGGCTTGGGTGTTTTTAACAGTTGCGTGCAAATTTGCTCCTCTCTCTGAAGTTCCAGTGTGTCCATATGTTATGATATTCTTTAGGGTAATTATGGAGACGATTGTATTATGTTTATGTTTATGAATTATTCAATAAATTTTATATATTCTTTGAATGAATAATTATTTATAAAAAATAGTAAATATGTGACTTCTTGGTGAAGCATTTTTATTTGTTGTATGATATCAATCTAGAAAATCCCTGGTTGGATGTCATTGGTAAGGACACTATTGACTTAGAGCATCTCCAGCAAGGGCCTCTAAAACAGGGTCCCTATTTTGAATTTAGAGACTCCCCCTATTTTTTGAGGTCCTGTTTTCAGAGCACAAGTTCAGCAACAGTCCCTAAATCTCAGCCCCTATTTTACTTTTTCTCCTATTTTGACATATCCGCTATGTATAATCTCCATTTAACACCACTGAAATTCAATCAAAAATATTTGTAATACATAAAACATAAACATATTAACATTTACAATTAAAAAACATGATATTTCAAATTTAAACTTTCAAAACATGATAAAATAGATAAATAGAAACTCCGAACAATGAATCAAATTACGAAGCACTGTGAATTGCCTACAAATGCTCAATAAGATCATCTCGAAGCCTCTCATGTATTTCTCTGTCTTCAATAATAGGGATGTACTCGTGTCCCTGGGAATTGGAGCTGAGGAGGCAAATTTAGGGGTCTCCTAATTTTAAGGGCTTGGGTTGGGGCCCTGCTGGATCTGTTTTTTTTTACTACAATCCCTGTTTTAAGGTTTATGGGCTGGTTTAGGGGCTCTGCTGGAGATGCTCTAGACCAGCACGTGTATTGCTTGATAACCATATTTCACTAGTCTATCTCAATCTCCTCCTCTCTCATCCGTCTCTCTCAATCTCTCTCGCCTGTCTCCCTCACTCTCTTTCTTACCCATTGCCCCCTCTTTCACCCGTGTTCAGCACATCCCTCACGCTCTCTGTAACTATTCAAGAATAAATAATTTTAGTTCTTTTCCTGTAATATTTGTGTCAGATACGTTGGCCGTTGCCACATCTGACATAGTTCAACGCGTTCTATTACAGGGATACATATATAGGGTAGAGAACAAGAGTCTTAAATGGAGAAAGAAGACAAATTAGGATCAGATATAGAGGTGGGTGTTGTGCCGTGCTGGGCCGGCCCAGCACGGGCTCATCGTGCTTCGTGCCTGAACCGTGCCGAGCCGCGACGGCCTGTTGTTCCCGCCATGACATGCCATATTCGCCCGGCCCACCTTCGGCGAGCTCAGGCATGGCACATTTGTGCTTCGTGTCTGCTTCGTGCCGTGCCGGCCCAGGCATGGCCCATTTGTACTATTGTGACGAGAGGAAAGGAGTCGGAGACACATGGAGTTGAGGCACTTGACACAAATATTATAGAAAAAAGAACTAAAATTTATTTATTCTTGAACAGTTATAGAGAGCGAGGGAAATGTGCTGAACATGGGTGAGAGAGGGGGCAATGGGCAAGAAAGAGAGTGATGTAGACAGGCGAGAGAGATTGAGAGAGACAAACGAGAGAGGGAGAGATTGAGAGAGATGGGTGAGAGAGATTAGTTTCTTGCACCTTCTCCCAATATCTCAGCTCGCTCTCCCCTCTTGCCTATCTCTCTCTCTCTCTCTCTCTCTCCTCTGTCTTTCTCAATCTCTCTTAGCTTTCTCTCTCGATCCCATAACTAAATGGCTAAACGATTTATCCTTCCATGATCTTCTGGAGCTTGGAGTTCACAGTGGTAGCTAGTGTCCAGTCAAGGCAGTGACTAAGCGATTAAGCATGTTACAAGCACCTCTTACCTTCACATACATGTTTTCCTTAAATCTTTATTCTTTGGTTAAACGTCTCGTTCTTTGTTTAACTATTGTAAGTTCTCAGATGCACCAACAATCGCTCTCACGTTAATCACGTGAGAGCACCCAAATACTCTTATTAACTAATCCTAAAATAAATTATGAAATAATACTCATAAATTTTAGCACATAACAAAAAAATTCCTTTCTCCTTCCTCTTTCCCCCTTTTTTCACTAATTTTCTCCTCTCTTTTTTTCCTCATCTCTCTCTTTCCCCTTATTTTCCCCCTCTCTTTCCCCACCCTTTTTCCCAGACGGCCTCCCCGAAATCTTAATCTCGGTTGTCCCTCAGCAGCTCAACCTCGACTCAATGCCTGACCGCCCCTCAGCCTCGCCTTCATGCCCGGTCGCCCCTCAGTAGGGGTGAAAACAGGACAGGAAATATCCGCCCGATCCGATCCCGAATCCGTTTAAAATCCATACCGATGTTATCCGTATCCGTATCCGGAAAATCCGGTGTAATATAGGTTAGTATATGGGAAGGGCAATATCCGATCCGTATCCGAAAATCTCATGTAATATGGGTTAGGATATGGGAAGAGCAATATCCGACCCGATATCCGGTAAATATCCGACCCGAATATCCGGATAAAATTAGTTATTCTTATATTAATTTGGTTCATTATTGGATAGATAGAGTAGTTGTTTGATACTGGCACTAAAAAACACTACTTTGTTATTAAGCGTGAACTTCAACAAATCTATCAACAAACAAATAGAGTGATGACATAATGCTTTTACCTAAATTGATTTGTTCAACTTATTTGATAAACTTCTTTTCTATTCAAATTACTGGAATTAATTGAGTCCCTAATTTGAAGCATAGCAAACAAATCCGAGTAGTCCTCATTATGAGAGAAGTTATCTTCAATTTGTCAGAATGCGACAATTCAACACTATTTAATATCTACAGAAATTTATTCTGTAAGGTTAACTGGTTAAGTTTGATGGAAGAGCTCCCCTTGTTCTCTGTTTTCTTTATGTCTCGATCTCTCTCCTTGTATCCGACCCATTTGCACCTCTAACTATATTACTATCCTACGTTGAAATAATTATGACTTGAAGCTAATGTTGTAAGGTTAATACTTCATTCTTTCTTTTACGTACACAATTATGTATTATACTACTATCCGATTATGATATCCGATCCCGATCCGAATCCGTCAAGTATCCGCTCCGTATCCGAATCCCGAATAATCCGAATTCGTATCTGTATCCGGGACATCCGTATCCGACTCCGAATCCGGAAAAAAATATGGGTTAGGATACGGGATGAGCAATATCCGTCCGTATCCGACCCGGTTTCACCCCTACCCCTCAGCCCCCTCTCCACGCCCAGCCGCCCCTCCACCTCCCCTCCTCGCCTCGGTCACCCCTCCGCCTCCCCTCCACGCCCGACCGCTCCTCCGCCTCCCCTCCTCATCTCGGCCGCCCCTCCGCCTCCCCTCCTCCCCTTGGCCGCCCCTCCGCCTCAGTATGGCTGGATCTGGGACAAGGGCGAGCACTGGGGCAAGGATGTCTCTCACGTGCAACACAATGAGCTGAGGCGGCGCACAAGAGAGCCACAGTGACGGCTCGGCCGGGCGGCGCGACGGCTTGGCGACCTCGGTAGCGACGGCGTCAGCGACATCCTCAAGCACCGCCCTCCTCTCCTTGCCGTCATGCCGATCATAGCGTCCATCGTGCCCGATTCCTCGGTTTGGCTCGGCCTGAGGAATAGTGACGGGCCGACCCAACACTGCCTAGTTCGTGCCGGGCCGTGCTTTGGATCAGGCCGTGCTGCCGTGCTTCGGGCTGGCCCACAAAGACACGGCCCACGTGCCCACCTTTATTCAGATACACCAACCATTGCCACGTCTGACATATATAGCTGGACGTATAGACCACTCAACACCATGTTTGGTACAGTATCCCACAATAAATACAATAATAAATTCGAATCACACTTTAACAGACCACATGTAGACACCACTGCTGAAGTGCTCGTAGAGCTCACTCTCATAGCCACTTTTTTCTGCACACATATATTGAAGAACGGAGAGAATACAACTATAAAGAGCTACTACTTATAGTCACTTCTTTTTTTATACATATATTCGGAAACGGAGAGGATGCGATTATAAAGAGCTACTACGTACTCCACTGTTCCCTAGTCCTCAAGGCTTTTGAGAGTCAACTTGGATCTGCCTCACTTTTACTTCCGTGGTAAAAGAAAAAAAAAAAACACACCATCAATCTAGACGGTGTGTGGGGAGAAGTTCATCCCAGACACCGTTGGAAACGAAGGAATGGGAGAGGTTACGTCTTCACCGCTGTCTCCAACCAAACCCATGTCTTCACCGCTGCAGAAAACTTTTCGACGGGTACGTCCAGCTTGCCTGGGACGATCCACGGAGCAGCAAGCCGTGCTCGTCTTCGGAATGAGAGGCGTCGGGAAGAGGAGAGCGCCTTTCATGAGTTGAACGGCTTCGACCCATCGCCAACACAGTTCGTCGGTGCTCTCGGTCTACGGTGGTGGCGGAGCAACGATTGGACCCAGCGCACCACCACACGCTGTCGGCGCACACTGACCTGAGAATCAACCGGTGGCGCACAGCATTTTTGAGGGAAACAGAGCATTCAGGCGAAAGCAACTTAAATCTAAGTCGTGCTTGCATTTGTTGAGACTGAAATTACGAAATGATTTCTTCTGCCACCGAAGATTGACGCGAAATTATGCTACTACTAATATGGCTGGTGAGTGTTTTTGGTTTGCAAACCAGAGGCGGAGCTGCGCCTCGGCCCAGGCCAAAGATCTAGTCTAAATAATAGTGCAAGATATTATTTGGTTGCTAGAATCGGATATATTGATTTGAACGACTTATACATTTCGTGATTAATTGATTGGACTCAATTTGAATGGTGATAATTTTGTCACTCAAGCAAGAAAATTTTAAAATCCATATGATGCCATATGCAAACAAACATTCAATTATATAACGTCATGACTTCATAGAAGATTAATTGTATCTTAGCATAAATACATAGAGAATATCAAATAAATATCATGCAACACATAGATACAACATTCCTCTTTCCAATGCATGCTTTTGTTGTATCTTCCTTTGGTTTGTGTGCTCAAACTGTTTCTCCTTCAAGAAATGACTTCCATCTCTCATTTCTTTAATCTTCTCTCCAAACATCTCTACTTTATCAATGTTCTGATCATGCACCAACTTTTAGAATAGAATTGCTAATTTAAGGGCGCATCATTAAATCTTTAGCTAGGACATCCTGTCGTTGTGATATATGGCGGCACCTCCTTCCTTCTCTTACTTATGTTCCCTCTTAAGTCTCTCTTGTCGCGGCACTTGGTGGTATCTCCTTCACCCCCTTTCCTACTACACTCCGTTCCACTTAAACTAAAAAAGTCTTTTTCCCAAAAAAATTTTAAGTTTTTGAATAAGAAGTAGTTTTTAAAATATTTTTGAAAATTTTTCATACCAAAAACTTTTTGAGTCGAAACTTTTCGAACCCAAAGTTTTCAATTGAATTCGTCTAAGTTTCAAATCGGAATTTTTTTTGTATTAGAGGAGAAGGAATGGGTGAAAAAGTGAAAGAAAAAGGGGAGTGAAGTGAGAGATGCCATATAGCAACACCTAAATGTATCCTTACCAAAAAAAAATTGGTGAGGATAACTACAAATTAGCAATACTCATTTTAGAATTACCAAAATTTTAGTTTAGTTATTTGGCAGAGAAACCAAACAGGCCCTTAGACCTTGGCCTGCATACGCTCGAATTTGGTCTGGCTTCTTCGGTTTCCACAGGCAAGAAATTAACAATGCGAATGGATACACACACGCGTAGAACATTTTACTTTGCCATGTGCTCATCCTACAGCGGCACGCTTCATAGTTGGAGTACAGTTTATTTCGAACACCAACTCCTCATACTCAGTCGTTTGTATCGTCAATATTCTACTAGCTCTATTTAGGGAGTGTTTGGCAGAGCTCCAGCTTCACTAAATTCGTAAAGTTGGTAGAACTGGGTATTCCTAGCTTCATCAGATTCGTGGAGCTAGAGTTACGGGTATATTAAGAGTGTTTAGGTGGGTCATCTTGTTTACATTTTAGAATAAATTATAAACTTAAGTCACTTTATTTTAGTTTACAAGTTTCAGCTCTGAGGTGAAGCTGAGATCTGGAACTCTACCAAACAGGGTCTTATACCTCCATCTCATCACTTGCCACTCCCCGCTTCTACATGCAGTCATTTATATACACCTAGAGTACACCTACTTACTGCACACGCACGCGCGCGCGCACACACACACATATATATAGAAAAAGTCTCATCTACACACATGTGTAGATACACATGTTATCTATACCATTCTTTTCTGCTTTGGGATGTGTGTTGTACAGGACAAAAAGGAAAAGGTAGAATTAATGGCACATATCTTGAGGAAATAAATGTACGGTGTAGATAACATGTGTATCTACACGTGTGTAGAAAATGCATATATATATGTATGTATGTATGTATGTACCCGGTTCTCTGTTTTCCGGATATGGCATTTTTCGCATTTTTAAATTCCAAAATACGATATACCTGGTAACTGGCAATCCGAATACTTAATAACCGGTTTTTGGATTTCTGGGTATTCAAAACCGGATTTTTAAAAACCGGGTATGATTGGTTTTTTTATAAATACGTGGAACTGTTGTATCGTTTTGAATTCAGATCAAATCTTGTACGAAATATGAAATTTTCCCGCGTAAATGCATACATTCACATACCACATAATTTCTCTCGGTGGGTGGTCCACATGTCAAGGACTCCACTACAGTAGAAATTAATTTTTATCTCACCTACCGACCCATATTCATTTTTATTATTGCACGCATTTCACCTACCAACTCATGTTCATTTTCTTCGTGCTCTCTATTTGTGATTGGTTGCTTGTACTAAGTATTACATGTATAAGATGGTTCAAAAAAAATTTATTCATACGTTTAGTTGCTTGAATAAAACCGTATCATCCTGGATGATGGGATACAAATTTAAGGAATATTCCTTATAGATACTGAACCATTTCATTCATCTAAGATAATGGAACCAAATGGTACATAATCATCCTATTCCATCCCATTCAACCTCGTACACCAACCAAACATTATGACTATATTAAACTCCGGAGGTTTCAAGACCTCCGGAGTGTCCACGTAATCGTTTTTGCGGCGCGGCCCTTGGGGAGTCTCGATTTTCCGTTCGGCTGCCCGTCCTCTCGCGTCGTCGATCCATTGGTCCACGCATACGCTTAGCTCATCCGGTCACAGAGCCAGCGATATCCTTTCCCGTCTCGTGTTTCTCTTCTCGATCCTTCCGTTTCCTCTGCCTCACCCGCACGCTCCATTCCCGCCGCCCGCTTCGATGGACCGTCCCCCCGATGACGGTGAGGGTGCGGAGGTCGCAAGGCCGGTTCTTGGCGCGGGCACGGCGCAAGGATATGAGGCGAAGGACAGTGCTGTTGGCGTGGGCGCGCTGGCCCTTGCCCATGTCCTCCTACACCATCTGCGCCAGCGCTGCTCCCTCCAACCGTCTCACCTCGCTCCCCCCCCAGCTGCCGCCACCACCAGGTCCAGACGAACCAGCCCTGAGCCCAAGTGCCCCTTCCTCTCCCAACTCACACCGGAAGTGGATCCTCCCTGATGTCACCAACGTCTCCCACCGGCTTCAGATTCGTTTCCTCCCTCAGTTCCTCCGTCCCCCTGATTCCATCTCCTGCCGACCTCAAATCCATCCTCTTTCTCTCACTTCTTCTATTTATTCCTTCTATTTCTCCCCTTCTTCTATGCAGCGCGCTATGTATAGGGAGAAGCACCGTGAATATGTTGCTGCTGCTGCAACTCTTCAGGCTCTGGGCTACCCTCGGCGTCACAGTGTCCGCGTCGTTCTACGTTGGTACGGATGCGAAAGCCCTCTCCATTGCCCCTTTCCATCTTGTGGATTGTGTTCTTTGCTCAACATTTGAAGGAACTCAGGTTGACTGAATGTAGCTCAAAAAAACAAGCACACATTTTTTTTGCTTTGTTGCGCATCACAAAGTAAATGCCCCTCCTCCATAATTTTCGCATTAACTTTCTGTGTTGCAGTTTGTCTCAATTTTTCATGTGTGTTTTGATTCTACGGGAGTTTGCATCAATTGCCTCCGACAGGATCGAAGGTTCAGATGCACATGCTTTTTTTGCCCTTGAACTGAAATCGCTTACAATATCGTATAGAATCTTCTGTTGTAAATAATGCCCTGGTTCTTGTGAGTGTCTTATAGTGACATGTCATAGTGACATGTCGGCTGCTTGGCTCTCGCTGAATGTGAACTCCTTGTATAGCTTGAACTGAAGAATTTTCCATTTAGTCTTAGGTATATGAACATTCTTATTAAAAAATATCTCAATGTTACAGTAAGCTTCCCGTTTTAGTGTTCCTCTCCATATCCTATGCTTCTGAAATTAATGTAAGGTCCCACTATAAAATATCTTTCTTGTAGCTAAGTTCTTGCAATAAAAGTCTTCTTTTATATGCTCAAATGTCACCAAAATTATGCCACCAGAACTAGAGTCTTCGTGTTGGTTGTCAGTTAGTTATAAAATACTTGCCGCAGTTTATTGTTGGCAACTTGACATGAATATGCGACTAAAATAGTTGTGTGTTCTTCTCTTGCTTGTACTAAACGCTCTTTTATTTCATGTCTCTGGTTCATTAACGCAATGCTATATTTTGGACTTGAAATTTTCGTCTCTTTGCTTTTGTCATTTGCTACTATGGATTGATGGTGGAATAATTGGTATGCAGTGCTAAGTGTCACAAATTCTACAAGATCAGGAAGGCAGAAAGAAGAGACATGCAAATAGAGGTGAAATGCAAAGGGAAACAGAATAACATGCTAAATGGCCGCTCATATGTTACCCAGTGTGAGCATTTCTTGCCTTGTTTAATTTATCTTCTTATAATGGTGTGTGTTCATTATGTTCCCTTTTTCCCCCTGCTGCTATGGCATTTTTTTTGCATAAATCTATAACAATATTATTTTCCACACCAGTGCCAGTCATATTAGGGCCAAGCTTTACTCTTTTTGGTCCACAATCAGCATTTTTCATAGTGTTTAACTTGAACTTAGTGTTCAAACTGACTAGAATTCCTATAATTACAATGTGTGCACATGTAAAAATCGGTCAAATGCGGAAGGTGTACCTATAACTAATCCTAAAGGGCTAACTTTATCATCATGTTTTCCTTGCGGTATTGAAGAAACGTCTCCCATATGATCGTTGTGTTCAAGTGGAACAAACTGTTGAGGGTGTTCAAATGGTGACAGTTCATTTTTTTCTCAGCTTATTATTATCTTTTGTGTTCTTGCTATCATCTGAGAAGCCCTCGTTGTAGCTTGTCGTGGAAGTATATTGTAGCTTGTCCTAGAATTTTTTTTTGCTGATATAAAGCATTCTTATGCATATGGACCACTGCAAATAGTGCTAATTGGTCGCCTACCTCATAGTTGCACTCTCCATTCATGTTAATTTACAGGTGCTTAGAGAAGCGAGTTTGGATATATGTATTATTGTACCTTAACAATTTACTCTGGATTGATTGTTTGGTTTATTTTTCTGCTTTTTAGGATTAGGATTCAGGCCAATTTTTAGACTTCTCTGGAAAGATGAACTTGCATATTATTTTTCCCCCTCAAGGGGACAGGGGACTCTTTCGTTGTGCTACCATGTTTACCTTATCTAACCTATTCAGGTAACCAAAATGTTTTTTTACTGATATAAAGCATTCTTATGCATGTGGACCACTACAAATAGTGCTAATTGATCGTCTGCCTCATAGCTGCGCTCTCCATCCGTGTTAATTTACAGGTGCTTACAGAGGCGAGTTTAATTGTATGTATTATTACACAAGTGCTTTGAAAGCCGGGTTTGGATACATGTAACCTAGACATTCTTAAAGATGATGATATGGCCATGTCTTCTTATATATAAGGTATGCACCTGCCTTCAAGTTGGTCCACAGTGTTCTGTGCCTACAACTACGTATGCTAATTGTATACCTGAGTGGTTAGTTTGTCATATTTTTTGGGTAGATACTTCGGCTGGGTTTACTGCACTGCGAGATTTGTTCAAAGCAACAATATTATTCGGTGATGCAAAAGGCTATTCCAAAAATAAACATAACCACACTGCCTTTACCCTGTTCCTGTGGTGAACTATTATGCAGTTAGTTGATTTGCTTAATAATATTACTAATAGAGCAGTCTGCTACTGTTATGTTCTCCTGTTCCTTTGCTGAGCTGTTGCAGTGTGTGCAACTAATGGATGATTATTGGATATTATGAATAAAATTAAGGTATATTTGCTTAGTTTTTTTGTGTTGACATGTCCCATGGGATCAAACACCAGTATGGTCGATAGATAGTAAATCATTTCATGAATCAATATAGCAAACACTCTGGTCATATTATGTTGATAAATCATGTGCTGTGGACTCTCTGGTTTATTTTTCCTTGTTTTGAATCTTTTGAGAAAATATCCTTTAAAAATATAGATTTAGTACTTTCTTTTTATAAAACATGTCTACTAAGTTCTGCATAACAAATAATGAGTGAATCTATTTCAGTATAGCGTGAAGGTTTCAGATGTTCTCAAAAACGTGCTGGCTGATGCCACTGTGTCATAGGATTGTTATCCATTGTTACCGACGAATAAAAGATATTATCGCTCCACATTATCGCTGCCTCTGAAGGCATTTGTAATTCTGATGCATGTTGGTAGTTTTATGATGTATGTTTGTAGTTTTAGATTTTATATTTTCAGGATTCTATTGTTTGATTTCTCTATTGTTCTCCTTTTACATTTGTTCTTGCTCATTTCGCAATGCGGCGAAAAGATTCCATGATGTTTGCCTCAGGTCGATGTATACTACTCTGATGAAAGCTTTGCTAGGCTGTCTGTCCCGAGTGATGCATCAACTGGTGGGTTATTTTGTTTGTCAGTGTGTTTCTTAAACCTTACATTAGGCTTTATTTCTGTGTGGTTAGCGAATGCATATATCGGTTTTGTGATGATTATCTTAGCTCTTATTGTATGCCTTGGGTGCAAGCTAATTGAATATGACTCCTACCTGATGTACAGGTGGTTATGAAGCTCTGGAATAGAGGGACGGTCAATCTGACTGCTTTGCAAAGGATGTTTCCAAGATTTTTCTTTAAAGCTTGCATGTGTTTACCATCATTTGAGCAAATTTTATCTTCAGGTTCTCATGGACTGCTAGCCGCACCGTATTTTTTCTTCAGTATCTCTGTAAAGATATTATATTTAGTTGTATATGCGTACGAAACTTCATTAATCTTGTGCACGTTATGAGCATGTCGCTGTTTTTAGTGATTCAAGAGATTAAAAAGCCATTGTTTGTGTTTCATGCCTTAAACTTTGGCCTTTTGTCATCGAATGTATGCTTTGGCAGCTTTCAAGATTTCTTGTATGCCTAGCGGTACTTTTTTCCCATGTAGTTTTCCAGCTAGATAATGACTTCTTTTGCTGTATAGCTTGCTTATCTAGGCTACGACTGCTCAAAGAATGTTTTTTATGTTGTTTATGTCAGTTTTGTTGCTATGTGCAAATTCCTTACTCTAATTCTCCCTTTATGCAAAATGACCAGCCATTGCACTTGTTCAATAGTAGATACTTCAATCTCATACATGCAACTCTTTTCTGAGATTAGTTTGTTTTCTAGCTCATTGCCTTATCTTATATGTTACTATATTATTCGCAGACGTTAGCTTAACGCGGCGTGCCGCCGCGTTCACATTCCTAGTATTATATATAGCTGCATTCCTGGCAGTTGTTCTCTTCTATCGTCTCATATCTTCTCTTGAATTTCCAATTTCCATGGGTGTGCATAACCGGAGAGGAGACCTAAGTGTTATCCACGGAAAGAGTACGTAGCTAGAAGGATTAATTCGTAGTCCTCATTGCTAATTACACATTGTCGTTCCCTCTTTGATTTTTCATTTTCCATACATATGGCTGGTTTTCCCTGTGCCATTAAAATTCATTTCTGTTTATGTCTTGATGATGGAGAATTGGAGACCGGCCCTACTGTTAGTGGATCGTGAGGCTGCAACAAGCAAATGCTTTTGGAATGAGAGGCACGCGGGGAACAGAAGATTTCATTGTGTGTAGGGTGCGCTAAGGGCATCTGCAATGGTGCCATTTTAGCTTACTATAAGGGTGCCAATTCAGCATTTTGCTTAGGTGGATGAGAGAAAAAGAAGATAGATATATAGACTGACTACTAACTTATAGTCAGGTTATAGCTGATTCTAAGGCATTTATCACCTCTTACATATATGCCCATATTTAATTTTGTAGGTAATGCTATAGCTAGTCCATTGGAGAGATTATCTATTAGCTATCTATAGATGACATGTACATTTTTTATAGCTAGTAGTTGACTACACCATTACAGATGCCCTAATATTGTGTACCAATCATCTCACATCAATATCGACTGGAGGAAGTTGCTCTTAGGGCATCCGCAATGGTGCCACTTCAGCTAGCTATAAGGGTGTCAACTCAGCATTTTGCTTAGGTGGATGAGAGAAAAGGAAGAGAGAGATATAGACTGACTACTAACTTATAGTCAGGCTATAGCTGATTCCAAGGCATTTATCACCTCTTACATATGGACCTATATTTAATTTTGTAGACAATGCTATAGCTAGTCCATTGAAGAGGTTGTCTATTAGCTATCTATAGATGACATGTATATTTTTTTATAGCTAGTAGTTGACTACACCATTGCAGATGCCCTTAACTGCAAAACGCGCTAGAGATGTTAACCAGTTAGTGTGTCTCTATCTCGTAACAAGAAAGTAGACCTAACTATGCATGCTATATATCCAGGGGAAGACATAGTATTACTTTGTGTCCTCAGCTATTATCTCATATCCGATATTTTTATGTTGTTGCCAAAGATTGTCACAAAGATAGAAATACAACACACAATGTTTTGGAACGAGCGGCGTCGGGAAAATGAACATGCATGGCTAGAAGAACGTCTTGGCTTGATGCAAATATCCTTTTGCCGTACCGTCACCCAACAGAATTAATCAGGGATTACCATTTCAATGTCTATCGTACATGCAAAGTAAATTAACTCTCCCACGTGTCCTTTCTGGCAGCCACCTTATGCCCAGTGTCGTACATGCAAAGTAAATTAACTCTCGTACATGGAAATTAACTCTCCCATAATTTTACCCACCGACGTACGGGTACAACTCTTATTTGAGGTGATGTGCTCACTCCGCAGCACGCCGCGTCGCCGTTTTGCTCACCCGTTAGTATATCTTAAGTAATTTGTCTCATTTATTTCACCAAAAGGGCCGCGCGCCCACATTCGACTCCGCTCGAGCGACCGCGTCAAGTGCCCCAAACCGATTTTTGACGTTGCGACGCGTGGTGAGGAGGACACGAGCCGCATGTTTTTGGTGAAAAGCCCCCCCCCCCTCCAAAGCTCTTAAAATTACATTTAGATCCTTTTTGGTGAAAAGGCCCCCATAGGTTCCTAAAATTACATTTATGTTTTTGTGAAAAGGCCCCCTCAAGACCTCTGGAAATTCTAAAAAAAAAAATTGGCAAGAAGACCCCCAATATTATTGTTTTTTGGCAAGAAGACCCCCAATATTGAAATTATGGGATAAAAAATGCAAGAAAATTTGCAATTTGATTTCATGTGAATTCAAAAGTAAAATCCCTAGATACTAAAATTCATAATAAATTAAATAAAATTAGTAATTTGATTCAGATATGAACTCCGAAAAATAAACAAAAATCTTATTAAAATTAAAAAGTTATAATATGAATATTATGAATGATGTCAAAGAAGACAACCCAAAAATGCAATGGTGTTGATCTATGTTTCAAGAAGACATTGGCTCATAGGGAGGTGAAAAGCCAAGGTGGCACCAACGGAGATGAGGACAATGTCGTGCTACTCATCAGAGTAGTTGAAGAGAAAAGCCAAAGTCGAAGAAACCAAGGGTTGTGACAACAGCATGAGCATCATTGAATAAGTCAATAGCCAAAGAAGCACGATGATGGGGAACTTAATAGAGAGGAGATGGAGCTTTGCATTGAAGACAAGCTGGAGGCATATGGGGCTACTAGGTAGCTAGCAACATGCCATCGCTGCTGAGGGCCATGATGCCACTAGCGATGGCAGAAAGATTCTCTATATTGTTAAACATGTATAACTAAAGCATACATGTTGACATCAGTAAACATGGGAGGTCGCCAAAGTTAGTGAGAAAGCACGGCATTGAGTTGGCCAACATCTAATAAGAGAAGCGACAGACATTGAGTTGGCCAACATATGGGGCTACTAGGTAGCTAGCAACATGCCATCGCTGCTGAGGGCCATGATGCCACTAGCGATGGCAGAAATATTCTCTATATTGTTAAACATGTATAACTAGCATACATGTTGACATCAGTAAACATGGGAGGTCGCCAAAGTTAGTGAGAAAGCACGACATTGAGTTGGCCAACATCTAATAAGAGAAGCGACAGACACGGAAGAAGAAGAAATCGGGCATGTATAACATCCTGTATTTGTATATACATTCATGTATATATACAAACAGAAGCAAAGGAGCAAAGAACTCGGAGTATGATGAAGAGTTATTAATGGGAGAATAATAGGGGCATACAGCTACATGATCCATGTATGATGAAGAGTTGTTATTTTTTTAGGAGCCCCAACAACTTATTATACTAAACAGTTTTCTTCCATCAAAGCTCATACTTCAATTATGTTCGTCAAGTAGTACTTTCTTTGGAGGTTCTATTGTTATTTTTAATATTTATGATGCCTAAAAAAACCTAAATAATCTATAAGATACGTAAACATAGGTTATATCATTTGATATCACAAATTTGGCAGCATATTTGGTGCAAACCCCCTCTACCGTGAAAACTCCGTGAAAACCACGTGTAAAAGTTTTGAAAAATTCTCAAAAAATTACCATACATAGGGGAGGTGTGGTTCTACAACCCTGTAAAATTTGAAGACAAAACTCAATTGCATTTGAAAGATATGAAAAAGACAAATTGCAAAATGAATAGTGCTAAACAGTGAAAAAACACTATTCATACTGAATTTATCTTTTTTATATCTTCCAAATGCAATTGAGTTTTGTCTTCAAATTTTACAGGGTTGTAGAACCACACCTCCCCTATGTATGGTAATTTTTTGAGAATTTTTCAAAACTTTTACACGTGATTTTTACGAAATTTTCACGGTAAAAGTGGTTTGCACCAAATATGCTGCCCACAAATTTTAGCACAAACATAGCCGCTAGATACGCAGGCTATCCCGCTGGTCAGTAAGGAATTGACGTTTGCCAAACCTTTTTCCCCCTTGTGAAAAGGGACAAGAAATCTGTATTTCATGGCGAGCACACGGCCGGAGCCCAAAATCATCCCCCCTGCCGCGCGCGGCAGCCACACGTGCGCCGGCGACCCCCCACAAAATCTGCCACGCCGGATGCGCCCTGGCCAATCGGCGGCGCCCACCTCACTCGCCCTTATCCCCGCCTCACCCACTCGCGCCGCGCCCCTTATCCCCTCCTCCGCTCCGACGTCGCGTGCATTACAAACACCCAAACTAATCGCCAGCACCCCCGCGTCGACCTCAAAAGTCTCCTTCACACGCCTCCGCGTCGCTCGCGCCAAGAAAGAACCCGCGGACGCAGCAGCAATGGCCGCCCTCACGACCTCCGTCGCCACCTCCACCGCCTTCGCCGCCAGGCCGCGCCTGGCGCGCTCCTCCCCGGCTGCGGCGCGCCTCTCCGTGTCCTGCTCCGCGGCGTCGCCCGGCGAAAACAGCCCCTCGCTGGCCGCGTCCGTCAAGACCTTCTCCGCCGCACTCGCGCTGTCGTCGGTGCTGGTCTCGTCGGCGGCCACCTCCCCGCCGCCCGCGGCGGCCGACATCTCCGGCCTGACCCCCTGCAAGGAGTCCAAGGCCTTCGCCAAGCGCGAGAAGCAGTCGATCAAGAAGCTCGAGTCGTCGCTCAACAAGTACGCGCCGGACTCAGCGCCGGCGCTCGCCATCCAGGCCACCATCGAGAAGACCAAGCGCCGGTTCGACAACTACGGCAAGTTCGGCCTGCTCTGCGGCTCCGACGGCCTGCCGCACCTTATCGTCAACGGCGACCAGCGGCACTGGGGCGAGTTCATCACCCCGGGCCTGCTCTTCCTCTACATCGCCGGCTGGATCGGGTGGGTCGGCAGGAGCTACCTCATCGCCATCCGCGGCGAGAAGAAGCCCGCCATGAGGGAGATCATCATCGACGTCGAGCTCGCCTCGCGGCTCATCCCCAGGGGGTTCATCTGGCCCGTCGCAGCCTACCGCGAGCTGATCAACGGCGACCTCGTCGCCAAGGACTCCGACATCGGCTACTACTAAGCGCCCGTGCAGGACTCTGCATGCATGGTTGCCTAGGCACTCCCCGGTCAAGTGAGCTATCAAATATTCACATCCATGTACTATATATGTGGGTGTGGCCGTGTGGGCATGCATGATGCATCCATGGCTGCCGTACTGTGCATCCTTCTTCTCTCATGGTTCAGTTCGATTCATGATGGAAGATTAATGTGTCCTGCGTCCTTGTTTGGTTTGCAGTTGGGCAATGGAGGAAGAGGGCATGTGGTGTTTGAGAGTCGGCTCGGTGTAGGAGCAGATAGGATTATGGAGGAGTGGAAGCTCTGTTGTATTTAAGGAACTGAAGTCTTGTATAACTGTACCTCCCCTCTCTCTCTCTCTCTCTCTCTCTCTCTCTCTCTCTCTCTCTCTCTCTCCTTCTCCTGTGTGTGTATTTACATTTACCTTGTTAAAATTCTTGAGAACGATTCCATGATGCATCGAGTTGCATGCTGTCGACTTGTCGTCACTGCAGAGAGGTATTCAGTCCTACGTTTTTTCTTTCCTGAATGAAAATGTGTGAGCATAAAAGGCCAAGACTCTACTGAAGAAAAAAGATTTGAGTGGTTGGATTAGAGAAAGTTCATTAATACAAATCATTGTTCAATGTTCATATTTCCAATACAAGTGATCTGCGAACTGTGACCACCAGCAAATTTTTAGCATGTGTGGAAAAACACAAAGAAACACTGCAACTAGGGATGCAAATGGGTCGGCCCTAGGGTCATCTTTGGCCCACTCTAGTTCATTTGTTTGCACTAAAACTTAAAAGGTGGAGTAAAAATTAAGTTTTTAGTGCAAACAAATGAACTAGAGTGGACCAAAGAAGACCCTAGGGTCGGCCCATTTGCATCCCTAACTGCAACAAAACCCTACAGTTCTTACAAACTGCACACATCTTATCACCTGATGGAGAATAGCCTGTTGCTCTGGTTTCACTGTAAAAAGTGATGGCCACCGTTTCCATCGTAATAACTGTGGATTGGGCCGTCGGGAGACTCAGGATTCGCTAGTTCTTCTGAAATGAAGTAAACGCTGTTATGAATAGCACTTGTATTCAATATGAGGGCCAATGGTCACAATATATAGAGTACATGAGGGAAAGGAATAACAGGACTCTATCTCTAATATAGATACTAGAATAACAGGACTCTATCTCTAACACCCCCCACAAATGCAAGGCGTATGCAATAGCATTGCATTTGGAAAAGGTTGACACTAAAGTAGAAAAATCCAAAGTCCTAATCTTGAAGTAGCCGTCGTAGCATGTAACTTTTGAAAAATCGAACTGACGAAGAACAGCCAACAAAGAACCGAGTCGGTGAAGACTCAGGATTGGGCTGTCAGGAGACTCAGGATTCGCCAGTTCTTCTGAAATGAAGTAAACGCAACGTCATGGCACAAAACGAGAAAAGATCTTAAATAATTTTAGTCCTAATGTCAAGCAGACGGTACCTCAACAATTTGACATTCATTAATAAAACATACCAGTAGAGGCTAATAAGAATGTAAATGTTAATGTTCATTCGTCATTAGTTTGGAACAGTTCTAGAGAAGCATGATAATAGTAACTACATGGTTTAGAAGGTGAACTTCTATCAAACGGAAGATACTCCTAAAACAAGTCGTTGACCCGTGAATCACCGGCAATCAATAAGAACACATGAACAAGAACACACAAGATATAGGGTGGAAACTCTTTTTGCTTTATTGATCTCATCGATTACAATATGGAGCACTCAATATATATAGAAGAAGGAGTTTGGGATTCACCCACATAATAGAGATAGACTTCTGAATACAATTAGGATCTTTATCTCATAACAACCACCTCTAATCCTATGCATCCAACACCATCATAACACATCACCAACCACACGTGCAAACCACCGTGCCGCTGTCCCGCAATCCAATCGTCTGACCCACACCACCGTGCTGCGGGACACGTGTCGTGCATCCACTGGTGCCACAATGTTGCCCTCCTCCTGTCGCCGCCACGAAACCCATCGGAGCATCGCTCATGTCACCATCACAGATCGTATCGCCACCTATGAAAAGCGGGCCATAGCACTTCCAGGCCCACGTGTCAAACACAAGACGCGCGTACGCGCAGCCAGCTTTGACACGGGACCTTTTGGGCTCCCTCGGATCCCCACACCCTTCCCCGCATCCATCCGTCTCCCACTCTCGCCGGCCGCCGCAGTCAAGGCAAGACGCCTCCTCCCCACACCCGATCTCCCCACCGCCCAGCTCGTTGCACCACCCCTCGCTTGCCGCCCAAACCCGCGCCATTTCAAATTCCGCCCAAACCCGCCCCCCGAACCCTAACCACCGCCGCATGGCCGACGCGGCGCCGCCGCCGGCGAGCTCCGATCCGGCCGCGCCTGATCCCGACGAAACCCCGTCCCGCGGCTACCTCTCGCTCCGCCAGGCGGGCTCCGTTGATGAGGAGGATGCTTCCCCGGCGCCCGCGGGGGCGCCGGATGAGAGGTGCAGGGCGATGATGGAGGTGGTGAAGAAGGACGGGGCGGGGGGCAAGTGGAAGGTGTCCAAGCTGGTGGTGGAGCACAACCACGAGCTGGAGGTGGCGCCAGGGGAGGTTGCCGCCGCCGTGCCGGCCCCGGGGATGGAGTTCGACTCCGTCCACGCCGCGAAGGGGTTCTACTACGGGTACGGCGAGAGGGTGGGGTTTAAGGCGCGCACGGGCTCCAACCGCCGCTCGGTTGGCAATGGCACGATGATCATGCAGCGGTTCCTCTGCTGGAGAGGCAATTACGTGAGCCGGAGGAATAAAGCCAAGGATTTGGGTGAGGTGAAGGAGGCGGTGGGGGGTGCCGCGTGGAAGAGGAAGAGGTGCCCCTATAAGAAGAGGTCTCGCAAACCTGGGAAGAAGAGCGTGGAGGTGATCGAGGTGGAGAGCTCAGTGGAGAAGGGTGTTGGGATCGCTGGCGCGGAGAATGGGCAAGAGGTGCGAAGTGGGAGGGGGTCCAGGAGGGGTAGGAGTAAAAAGGCTGTTGCAGAAAAGGAGGATGCGGTGGTGGCACAAGATGGTGCCGATGATGATGAGGAGGAGGACGACGACGAAATGGAAGAGGAGGTGCAGGTGGAGGTGAAGGAAAAGAGAGGGAGGGGGAGGCCGAGAAAGGTTGTTACAGAGGGCAATGCCCTGCAGGCACGTGTGTTGAGGGAGCTTGGTGTGAGGGCGTCACAGTACAATAACGAGGAGAGGAAGAAGATACTTAATAAGTACCTCTCAAAGCGACAAAGCAGGCCTGCCTCGGGTAAGCCTGCCAAGGTAAATTGCTTACAGCTTGCCATTAGTTGTGATGAATATGAAGAAATGCATTATACATTGCAATATTGTGTAGTGTGTACTATGGGGTGTAGAGTAGAATGTATGTGGGGGTGTCAAACGGATCTGCATTATCTGTTTTATTCGGCATCCGTATTTGGATGGTGGCGATAGTGGTAAGCAAAATTGTATTCGTATTGTAAAACGAATACGAATCTGGATAGTATTTGGATTGTTTTTGGTTGAATGCGAATGCGAATATGGTGTACAAAATAGGTGTCAAATCGAATACGAATACGGATAATATCCGGATTTGACGCATGTAATAGCAACAGCGAGCTATTACGTATCTTTTGCATTTTACCCCCAAATTGGGCATATCATATATGCATTTCGATCATCTCGACGAGGCCATCGCTGTGGTGGACTCTAATTTGGCATTTGATGTTTTTCATTTTATCACATCCCCCAATGAAGCTTTTGCATGCTTTTTCAACCAAATTCAACATGTATAATGCACCAATGATCAATGATTACCTGATAAACCCGAGTAAAAGGGGCGGCATAAATATTACTATAAACCGGAGTCAACTCGTTAATTTCTTTATGCCGTAGGATATTCGGATGCGACCGAATTGAGTAGGTATTCAGTTTGTATTCATATTCGTTATAATATCCAATTTGTATTTGAGCATATTTGAATTCGTATTCATTTAAAAATTACGAATACGAATGTGGGAAGACCACTATTCGATCCGTTGACACCCCTAAATGTATGTAGGCCTCATTGATACAGTGGAAAGTAAGATAAATGGCGCACTGATATTTGTGCTGCTTTTTTGTGTCTTTTTTAACACAAGGGAAGGAAATTAATTTTCACTTTTCTCCCCATGTTAACACGAGAGATATCTAGTATCTATGCTTTATTTTATGCAAAGCAATATAGCATATATAGTTTCGATAGCAGTGTTAGCTGCCTTAATTGCGTCAATTGACTGACAACGAATAGATCACCATTGTGATGTCATGAAACATCAGTGTATAGATGCTCAGAGTCCTCGAGATAATCTCATCACTCGACCAGCAATTTCTAAACTTTGTAATGATTCCAAGTTGGGAATGTGTACTTTGGGCCATCTACTTTCCGCTTGAGCTCACTTTGGTCTCTCTATTAGCTCAAAGTCAGCAACGTCATATTTGACCGTGGATAAAATGATTCAGTTAGTTTTCTTGTAGCACTTGGAACCTGTTCGTTATGGTCAGCTGATAAAATATATTCATGTTGCAAGCTCATCAGCTCCCATATTTCTCACCTGATGTGTGCAACGTTGATAAACAAGATGTGAGAGAAGGGAGAAGGAGAGGGGCACCAGTCAGCACCATGTGACCCCAGATGGCAGGTTCTGTTATAAATTGTAACAGAAGAACCAAGCAAAGCCTAGTATGAAAGTAAAGGGATTGATTTGGCCCATTTCAATGTAAAGGGGGGCGTATTGAATCTGAAGAACGTAGCAGAACTAAAAGTGCACTTTTTTCCCTCACAAAACATGTGGGAACTTATAAATGTGTGTTATAAATATCAGCACGCAAACACGTATTAGAAATGTTGAAGTGTGTGGACATATACCAATTGAAATAGTCGATACATATTGTATCACTACATATTTTTGCTTGGTAAGTACATGCTCTTATCCTTTTAAGATTGCCTCACGCCAAGCTTTGGCTGAAAGGCGTAAGCGTGGTGATGGAGGTAGATTTCTGGCAAGCAAAGGACTGCCGGTAACTTTCCTTCCATGTTGCCTATAAACATTTGTGAGCTGTATTTCTGTGCTTTACTGCTGTTAACATTTTCCATAAGTAGTGATTAGTTGGGCAATGAAAGAGACAGAATAGCACACTGTTGGTGTCTAACAGTTGTTAACAAGTCAGAAGTCACAACTCAATTTGACAATTCACTGCATTTTATACACACACAGGCACATACATTATTACTTTTTTACTGAAAAATATACACACTTCATTTGCTACTGAAACTTGAGTTAAACAATAGCCTGATCTTTTAATGTGCACTAATGTACTTATATCCAAATTGTAATTGATATATAATTCTAACTCCTTTGGGTTGATTTACACGAAGTATGTAGTCTGTAACTCTTCTTGTTGGCCTTTATTGAACTAGCTGTGTGTAAACTCTGGTAGTTACTATACTTACCACCGCGTTGCAAGTTGCAACCCTTGAGAGGATTTTGCTGACCTGCCGAGTCTTTGTACTGTGGTCTCTAATGAAAGTGGACAACAAGCACTAATTTGCTTCCATATATTCCTTATTATTTTCACATTAAAAGTGAAACATTTATGTTTGAAATTTATCCCATTATTCTTATGTTTTGTTATTCTTGTTCTTGGCAGCCTTCACGGTCACGGCAACCTTCAGAAAGGCGGTCTAAACGTCTTGAGAAGCAAAATCTTAAAAAAGAAGGAAAGGTAAGACCCACATACGAAATGTTAACCATATGTTTTGTTTTTAACTTTTTTTTCTCTGCAAGTGTTGTACAGGAGCTGATTGTTTGAGTTTTCTGTGTCTTACTTTTGGTTTTGTAACAAGAAAAAGGGAATAATGATCTCTTTGAGTTTTACACCATTTCTTCCGTATGAACAGCTGCTCTGGCATATTTTGTATTCTATTCTCCCCTTTGCTTTAACAGATGCGACTTTATTTCCCTTGGTACAGGCTGAGAGCAAAGAAGATGAAGTAATTGAAGCAGAACCAGATCCAGAATCAGAAGTAGTTGCTGGACCTGGAGGAGAACCAATAGTTGGAATGGTTTTCCTAAATGAAGACAAGGCCTATGAATTTTATGTCAACTATGCTGGAACTGCAGGGTTCAGCGTCCGAAAAGGATGGTTGGACAAAACTGCCAAGACTGTTATGAAATCTCAGGCGTATGTATGTTCTAAAGAGGGTTTCCGTCCTAAAAGTGTTACTGCCGAATCAAAGAAGCCAAGACCAGAAACAAGAACTGGTTGCCAAGCACACATGGCTATTAAAATCACAACTAGTGGTAAATATGTAGTGACTGAGTATGTGGCTGCTCATAATCATGATCTTCAGGCTCCCTTGGTGGGCATTCAGATTCTGAGATCACAGAAGCTATTAGCAAAGCTACAGCAGCCTCCTGATCCACCAAAAGTTGTTTTGATACCACATGACTATAAAAATTACATAAGGACAAGGCACGTCAAAGATATGCAATTGGGCGATGCCCAGGCAATTTGTGAATACTTACAGAGAATGAAAGGCGAGAATCCTTCTTTCTTTTACTCCATTCAAGTGGATGAAGATGACCAATTCACAAATGTATTCTGGGCAGATGTTAAATCAATGATGGATTTTAACTACTTTGGCGATGTAGTGTGTGTTGACTCAAGATATAGCACAAGTGATTATGGTAGGCCTCTATTGCTGTTTATTGGTGTTAACCATCATAAGCAGTCAATCATATTTGGTACAGCATTGATTTATGATGAATCAGTCGAATCATTCAGATGGTTGTTCAAAACATTCAAATCCGCTATGAGTGGAAAGCAGCCAAAAACAGTTTTTACTGATCAGTCTATGGCAATCAGCGATGCAGTTGCTTCTGCTTGGCCAGGGACAACCCACCATTTATCACTGTTGCATTTATATCGAAATGCTACCAAGATATTGAAGGATACATTCCAAGGCTCTGCAACTTTTGCGCATGATTTTAGTAGGTGTCTGTATGACTGTGAGGAGGAGGAGGAGTTCTTGTCAAGCTGGGAAATCCTCTCGGAGAAGTACAATCTTAAGGATAATGAGTGGCTAAGTAAATTGTATGAGGATAGAGAAAGGTGGGCTTTGCCATATCGGCGTGATACATTTTGTGCAGATATTGCAGCCACACTCCGAAGTGATAGCATGGATGCCATCCTGACAGATCTTCTTAAAACAGAAATAGATCTTCCATACTTCTTTGACAATTATGATAAATTTTTGGAGGAGAAACGCCTGGCTGAACAACAAGCTGACTACCTTGGGGCTCAGATGACACACAGGGTAGCTCCTCTACGGTTGCTTTGGCAAGCTGCTAATGCGTATACTCCAACACTGTTTGAGATGTTCAGATTAGAATTTGAACTGATCATGGCTTGCATGGTCTATAGCCTTGGTGAGATCGGAGCAATATCCGAGTATGAAGTAGCTGTCAAAAACCGGCCTCGGGGTCACTTTGTTAGATTTGACTCATCAGAATGTATGGTTGTCTGTAGCTGTAAAAAGTATGAATTCACAGGTCTTCTGTGTTGCCATGTATTGAAAATTCTTGAGCTCAGAAATATTAAAGAACTTCCACCACACTATATTTTGAAAAGATGGCGGAAGGATGCCCAGAGTGAATCTCCAAGGGAGAACTACGGTTTCGCAGCTGTAGATGAAGATCCCAAGTTCTCATTGTCTAAACGGTACAGCACGTTGTGTCGAATTTTATGTAAAATTGCAACAAAGGCTGCAGAAAACATTGAAGCTCATACATTCATGGAGAGCCAATATGATCAGCTTCTGGAGCAAGTTGAGCTTCTTTTGCAAGCAAAGTTGCATGATAAATCTTCTTTAAGCACTATCTTCAAAGGTCATCAGCAAAATTTGCTTCAGAGTGAGGCCAGCAACAGTGAACCTTGCAGAGCAAGTAGTAAGAAAAATAAAAATGTAGAGATACGCCGCCGGCAGCAAAGTCCTCTCGAATCAAATAAGAAGAAAACGGGTAGACAAAGTCTGTTCATCACCTAAGCTGTTTCAGTAATGGATTGTACATGATAAATGCCTGATCCGATTAATCTGTTGCAGGTCTACCAGATCATGAGGAGGCTGAAGTCCCACTTAATGTTGATCCTCCCACAATACAAAATGACATTCCAAATCATCTGAGAACTCCAACCAATCAATTTCTTGCACCAAGCCATATAATGCAGGTAAAACATATGTTCCCTTTCTGCCTTTTCCTACACCCTTGTTTTGATGAAAAGAGTGAATATGACCACTGTTATAGTTCTTAGTTGAGTTCAATGAAGTACTAACATATTATAGCTTGGCAAAAACAGGTACCATATGTTGCACAGCAGTTCGGCCTTAGTTCTCTCCACGGATTTCCTGGCATATCGCCATTTGTGCAGGTAACTTGGAACATTTCTGACTGGTTGAAGAAAAATACTATTTGTATTATACTCTCATAGGCTGCAATTTTGGCTTGTCAATAGATGCAAGAACCATCGCATACTCCTCTCCAGCAACCTCATTTACAGCAACCTCCCTTTCATAGTGGTCCTCAAATCCCCCAGGTGGTTACTATGATGCATTACTTTATGTTTGGTACAACTTACGCCCGTGTTTTCCCTACGAAAGGATTTTAATTTTACTTCACAGATTTTCTAAGCAATTGTTAGGGTAAGAGTTTTAAGTGGTCATTGCGTTTATACCCACACATTCCCCTTTAGAGAAACTCTTCTCTATGGGATATTTTCATGTAGGCGCTATATTCAATCAAGTCACTGCAATCAACATTACATCACATGAACTCAATCGATACCTTTTTTGTTGAGTAGTAAATTATATATCATGTAGTTACCCCTGCTATCAACCCTGTAAAATTGTTCAAGAAGGCGAATTGACAATAGGTAGTGTTTTGACATTTTTGGTGCAGGCCCCACCTCCAGACATCCAGTCATTGCAGTTTCTTAGCAGCAATCCTCACCTGGGCCACCAGACCACGGATCAAGGCCAGTACACCATTCCGGTCTGGGATTTCCTGTGATGTAAGCTGTGATTTATGCCATAATAGCAATCTAGTTGTAAATTATGTAATAACAATAACGTAGGGACTGAGTCATTTACCCTTGCTCAGCTCGTTTATGTTAACATAACCATTCAGCTTGGGTAAATTATAGATTCTTCTTCTTTTCTCGGTGGATGAAAGGGTTCAGTGTAGGCGTACAGCACATCTAAGGCCATAAAGAGTCCAAATTTGTGTAGATCAGTCGGGATGCGGTGGTTGCACTTTTGGGTAGGCAAACGGCATATGATCCGGCGCATGTCGGCCTGACCCATTTAAACCCAATGCTAATGACATGTGGGGTTGGCTTGCGAGCAACTAAATTTGCCACTCAACATGCCACTTACCTGCTGGTCATAGGGACACATGTCAATGATCTGAGTGACATCCTTAAGTGTGCCACTTACATGTAGATGATAGGGCCACATGTCAATGACAGTGAGTGACATTCTCAAATGCACCTCTTTGCGGTGGCGAATCATAAATTCCTACAAAACGTTTTGAGTGTTGTAAAACATAGTCGTTCACCCACGATCAATCGATAACACATCAATGAATTCACAAGAATAAAAACATAGAGCATATAAAAGTAGAGGGTCATAATTCTCTCTTTATTAGATTGATTTTTTGTAAAGGGGTGTCCATTATATAGCAAAATTGATAGGAGATAGATTCGGATTCGCCCACCAATAAATATTCTTTTCAAACTTGGGATGAAATTCTATCTATATCATAATGCTCCCCCTTAGGCAAATACTGCGTAATGCAGATGTCTTGTTAAAAACCCCTGCCAAAAACCCAATGGGGAAAAAGGGATAGAGAAAAGAGTACATTACACTCGTACTCCATGTTACACTAGTTGTCTCATTAAAAACCTTCATATGAGAAAACTTCAGGAAAACTCACTAAGAGAAAAAGAGCATAATTTATAATCTTCAAAAGTAGGATCTTTAAGATCATGTAAAGGGTCATGGTTCAGAGTTTACTTCCTATGAACTCTGCATATCTCTAAGTCATCTCATTCCAATGCTAATGACTTTGGCAATGACTTAGTGAACAATTTTCACATGACTTAGTTTGTAATATATTTACCTCACTATTCTTTTGGACTTTGTGAGGTTAGAAAAATTTAGGAGCAACATGCTTCGTGATATTGCTTTTTACATAATCCATTAGCAACACAAGTAATATTATCTTTATAGATAATTGTAGAGGTATCGATGGTATTAAGACCACATGACTTCTGGATATAGTCAATCACACATCTTAACCAAACACACTCACCTAAGGCTTCATATAAATCTATAATTTCTAAGTGGTTGGTAGAAGTGCTATCAAGGTCTGCTTAAAAGACAAAATGGTTGAACCGTATCAGAAAACACAAAACCAGTTTTAGATTTGGCATTATGAGGATCAGACAAATAGCCAACATCCACATATCCTACCATGGTTAAGTCTTGGTTCTTCTGGAAAAATAATCCAAAATCTTGAGTACCTTGGAGGTATCTGAGTAAAGTCTTAACACTACTCCAATGTCTTCTGGTTGGGACTACGCTATCTTGCTAGCAAATTTACTGCGAATGCAATATTAGGCCTTATGCAATTTGCAAGATACATAAGTATCAGACTTCAGGAAAAACAATTCAATGTTTGAGAAGATTTTAAATTTGTTTGACTTTTGATAGCCTTTTGTTTTTCTCGAATTTCGTTCGTTTTTTTGCGAATTTCGCTACCGCCGGCTGGTTGAAACGATATTGTTAACCCTGATCTGGTGATTCATTCAAGTGCCACGCTAGTCAGACTAACCAATAAACCAATCAATCCTTATAGTTTACTCACTCCGTGGATAAATATAAGTCGTATTTTGATTTTGCACATAAGAAAGACATGAAAGAAAATGACTTACATATCCCTCTTAATTATTTTAGAAAATGAGAGATAATACTTTGTGCAGGTGATAATGAATAAATGCATATGGTTGAATGAGAATGAATAGGGGTATAATAGGAAAGACTTATTAAATCTACATGCAAACCTTATATTTATCAACGGAGGGAGTAAGTGTGTTTTGGAAGAGACAAAATGCATTCTCGACAAATACTCCACTAAGATTCACACCCTCATAGCATTAATTACCATAACATACTAGCACTCCTTTATTTTAAGCATCATTTTATAACCTCCCTAGAATTGCTCCCATCCAAAGAGGAAAGAAAGAAAGCACCGGACCAGGAGATAAACCCTACTTGAGGGTTTATGTTACCGAACCGAGCTCGGAAATCGCCCCTCAGCGGTATCGACTTTTGTCAAAAATCGGTTGAAAATTGGTAGAAACCGAACAAAATTCAAATTCAAACTTTTGAACTCAGCGGTCAAATAGCAGTGAAATAATTCAAAAATCAACTGGTTTGCACCGATTTTCTATCGGTTTATATCAGAAATCGGCACACTCAGTGGAAATTAGAAAAAATTCAAGGAAAATTTATCAAAAAAAAATTCCCAAATTTTATGGCAGATGTCAAAAAGCTATTAATACTAATTTTAAGAAACTTTTGGATAAATTTTCTCAAATTTTATGAATTTTTTTTAATTTGAATTAGACCTGTTTATTGATCGGTTTTATTTTTCGATCAAAAAGCGCGTTTTTCAAGTGATTTTTATTGCTATTTCAAACCCTACCCTACTCTGAGCCCCAGCATTTCCTTGCATTAATTATTTCCATTTCAAAATCAAAACTCCAGAAAGGTCACACACGTAGGAGGAGCGGATGGCAGGAAAGCCTCGTGTGTTTGACTTTCTTTTCAGCAAAATTATAAATATAGTATCTTTCTCAACCGTTGAAGCATGACAGTTGATATGTATCATCTACCATGGCAGATTGTCAAAGTGCAGCAGGTGGTGCGCCCCACCTTCATACAAGCTCAGGTATCATAGCAGTTCGTCTGCCGTGGTGGGTATGATGCAAACGAACTACCCCTTCCGTTCATTTTTGTAAAGTGTATTTTGATTTTGCGTAAGGGTTAAGGTTGTGTTGAGATTGAAAAAGGTGTAAGAGAAAATGATTTAGAAACCCTTACTTAATTATCTTAGAAGATGAAAGATATACTTTATATGGGTGGTAATGAATAAATTCATATGATCGAAAAAAAATAAATAGGAGTACAGAAGAAAAGGTCTCATTAAATCTACATACAAATTCTATATTTGTAAATAAGATCATTAAAAAAATAAACCTTACAAAAGTAAATAGAGGGAGTAATATAATAGAAGAGCAGAGTAAATACTCCCTCCGTTTCTTTTTATAAGACGTATTTGGTTTCGTTAGGACAAAGCTTTGACCAACAATTACTCTATTAGCATATAATTTTTATGACACAAAATTGATATTAGCAGATTTGTATTCAAAAGTACTTATATATAATTATGATTTTGTATTGCATAAATGATATATTAATGAAGTAATCCTTAGTCAAAGTCTTGTCCTAACGAAACCAAATACGCCTTATAAAAAGAAACGGAGGGAGTAATACGTATATCATTTATCAAAACTTTTGCGAATCGAAAACAAGTTAGATTTATAATTTTATTAGGGAGAAAAGGAGCTAGACCAAAGTTCGGGGGCAGTGACCCGGTCCAGTCAGGCACTGCCCGCAGTCGCAGACTCCGCTCTCCTTTTCCCTCGCCTCCTCCTCCTCCTCCGGCCGATTTTAAATTTCAAACCCTCGCCTCCGCGCCCCTGGCTGCCACGAGGCGCAGTCTCAGCTCCTCGAAGCGGATGAAATCTTGGCTCTGCGGCTCGAAGATTTGTTCTTTGGGGAGGAGGGCGCGGTGAGGAGGGGGAGGGGATGGGGTGCTTGTTCGGCTGCTTCCGGGTGGCCGGCGACGGTGGCGAGCCGCGGGGCGGTCACGCCCAGGCCCAGCTCGTCTCTTCCTCCGTGGTTCCGGCGACTAATCCTCCCAAGGTTTTGACCCGTGCGGAACCCGTGCGTTGTTTCCTGTAGTCCTATTTGAGATGGGGGACTGGGGTATGGCCAAGCTAGCTTATGTGGAAATGTGAGTCGTGATTGGTTAATTTTGTTGTTTTGTGTTCATCAGGTTGGCGAGAGGAGGCCGCCGCCGTCCAAGAACGCGCTCTCCGCTGTGTTCTTGCGAGAAGGTACGATTATTTTTCTTTTCTTTTGTCAAGCTGTTTAATTCTCGCGATTGTTTATGATGCTGTGATTTATTCCTGTTCTTTTTTGGCTTTGTTGTTGGTTAAAGATGAGGGATCGCTTGTGGAGCATGCTGCGAGCTCATGGGCGAACGAGACCGCTGAGAGGAAAAGGATGGATCAGGAGCTCGACCACGAGGTATGGCGATTCTGCAAATCTGGCTCGATGCTGATTTCCCTCTATTATTCGTGGGTAAATTTTACGCACTTGGTAATCTGAGCTATGTGCTGTGACCTAGTCAGAATTTAGCTTACTAACTAGTATCAGTATGTCTAGTAAGGAATTCTTGGTTTAATCATGGGCCCTTTTAATCTTATCTTTCTTCTTTCATAGTTTCATTATATGCAACATGTTCCTTTTTTTTACAAATTATGCAGTATGTTTGTGGTGTTGATGATAATGTGCAAGACTGACATGCTACTTTTTACTTGAACCAAAAACTAGCGTATCACTTGCGAGTTGGCCATTGGCACATTGTTAAGTTGTTTGAATTGTCCGATAGTTCAGGCCAATACAACTGCCAGTTGTGTTTATACTGACAATCCGCTGCTTTGCTTTTCTTAAATCTAGAATGCTGTTTATAGCTAACCTATCTATATGAGAATTTGTTCTTATACATTAGGCAATCAAGTGACACAAAGTGGACTCGTAACGATGAATTCAATCTGTTATTCCTTGTGCTTGTTAGCATGTATGATATTGGCAACTGACTGACTTTCACCGGTGAAACAGGCCAGTTTCCTCGGAAACTGTGGTGCGTTGTTGGAAACTTCAAATGAAATCAGAAAAGGGCCTGAAAACACTTATCAGAATGCAACACATTCCGCATGTCCTCCTGCCATGTCTGATAATTTACATGTCATGGAGGGGCTGAAGGTTGAGGAATGCCAAACTCCTTCAGGATCTTATCAGAGCTCCACATTACCAGATGCTATGAGGTATGTGTCCTTGTGCTATTTGCTGCTAATACTAATGTATTTATTCTCTTTTATTCTGTTCCCTGCTTCTGAGGAGATTGGGGTCGTTTTTCCCTTTATTGTAATAATTGAATAAATTAAACATCTTGAATTTTTGTTCTTTCCTATGACAGATCTACTTGGAAAGGGTGTGATGCATCAAGCCAGCATGATCCTGAAGCAGTGAGCAAGAGTGTAGATGTTGAAGGTGTGAATGATGAATCTGTGATTGACTGTGGGATCGAGCTAACCACCTTAGATTCATCTTCTTACACAAGTAAGGATGATATCTATCTGGTTGGATCCAAATCTTCACCCTTTTCAACTCCTTCAAAATTAAATGACGAGATGCAGACTCCAGCCACTACTCATGCAACTAACTCGGAAGGGTTGAGAAATGAGAATATTTCTAGGTCTTGTGCGCAGCATGTATACGAAGCTCTGGATCCTGTTGACAATTTTGAAAATTTTGGAGTATCAAGAGAAGATTCCTGTCAGCCCGATATATCAGACCAGAATTTCAAGTGTGCAAAGAATTGCAGTTTGGTTTCCATTGAACTTTCAATATCTAATGAATGTTCCCTGTTCCAGAGCTCTGAGGGTTCTGTATCATCATGTGACAGGATAAGAGACAGCATGAGCACAGCCTCTGTGGGGAAATGTCTGACCACTGAGGCTACAGTTCATACCAGTAGAAAGAAGGTGCTCAAAAACAACGATACAGATGTGGAATTTCCAAGCTTGTCCCAGTGGCTGAAGCCTTCAAATCCTAAGAAGGCGCTCAGGGATCAGGCCTTTACAAGCGACAGATCTCATTCTGCTAAGAGTTCAGAAGAGGATAGGCCTATTATTGGAATGGTTGCGGCTCACTGGCAAGACAAAGAGCCAGAAAATTTTGCTCCTAAATGGTGGGATGGAAATGGCATTCCCAACTCAACTAATAAGTACAAAGAAGTAAAGTCTGCTTCTGCTTCTTAATTTCTAACAATTGTGTAAAAATGACTTATCTAGGAATAATGCATTACATGGACAGGACCAAAAGGTGAGTTGGCATGCAACATCGTTTGAGGAGAGGCTTGAGAAGGCTTTATCTGACGAGAAGTTGTTTTCTCAAAGGTTTTGGATTTTTCTTGCACTTCGTCATCAAATCACATGTTGATCTGGCTCCATTATTTTCTTTGACAGCACATAATCTTACATTGTTTTCCCAAATAGTAATGTGCTTTCTCGTTTGGGTTTGGTAGGAAATGTTCAAGTGGAAACACATATCAGTTTTCAGGGGTGGAAGGTGAGGAAAGTGATACCGCTGCATCTAACCATCTATGTGTTGCCGCTTTTACATGATACTTTTGTCTGCCAAGAGTTAAAGGATAATATGGTTTTCTGCCTCCATCTTCCTGATTGATGGTTTTTGCAGAGTCATGTTTCCCTCTACTGTCCTACAGAATGGTAACCTCCGGGAGTGATATTTCTGCCGATTGCATTGTATTAAAAGATCAATGTTTTAAGACAAATCAGTATTGTTGATTTCAAATATAGTTGGTGCGCAAGATTCTCAACTATTGCTGCTAGCTCGTACTGTTCTGTTTTTCTCGTAGTGGTTATTTTTATGCTCTGCCTGATTTGCATGTTTAATTCTTGCTTACAATTTGTCATATAAGGCACGTCAGCCACAATAGAGAAAAGTTGCAAACAAACTCTGGCATAACCTGTTCTAGTGCCAAAGTGTTGTCTTCCTTTAGTTGATTTTTTTTCCTTTTTATAATGTCTGACGATTCTATAGGTTTTGATTTGGACTGTTTCTGATCTAACAGTCTGACATTGCTAGCTCGGTCATTTTATTAGCTTTGCATCTGAACGTTGAACAGCAATTCTGTGGCTTCCTTGGTCAGAAAAGCCACAAATTATATGGTTGTCTGTTTTCGCGATTATCCTAACACATTGATGAGAACACATCAATATTATAATCCCAACGGCTAATTGCCACGGGAAAAATGTTTCATCTGGTTGGATGCTCGCTCATGTAATATTTCTATTACTGCCTGTTGAATTTAAAGACGGTGATATCGTCTTCTACGGAATCACATTCAACCCCTAGAATGGTGTTATGCACCTTTTTTGTTTAAACTGTTCATGGCAGTGACATAAGCAATATGTCTTCTGGGTTTGGTTATGTTGGTATATACGGATCGTTATGGATTTGTTTCTGAGTTGAACTTTAGGTCGTCACCATCTATAAATACTTTCTTGTAAGCCACATAGGAGAGATATATTGTAATCCCTTACGTTTGTAACGCTCCAGAAAATAGTGAAATATTTTGCTGGCCGGCGTTTGTGGTTTTTTCTCGCAAAGGTTTTCCACGTTAAATCTGTATCTCTTGTTCCTTTTCTATTTGATCTACTTCTTACTTTTGTGCCTGTCGATTATAACAGATTAGATGGATTGACATGCAACTTTTATTCCCTGTCATGGTTCAAGTAATTAATTCAGAAACATTGAATTGCAGCATCAACTTGGGAGCAATTCAGTTGACCCCTCTAGGGCGCTGGAAGGGTCAAATTAGGGGTTCAGCACAAGAAATTTTGAAAATGATCCATAGATTTTTTTTATGAAATTTAACATCATAGATAATATTTTTTTTATCGTAATCTGATCAAATGTCTAGGTTGTGCACGCACGCGCAGATCGTTGAGTGCCTATGCATCGCGTGCGCAGCCTTGAATGACATGTGGGCGTCAATCAATCTAGAAGTGACAAAATGGATGTCCAGGGGCCCTGATTCCTTACCTTAGTTAACTATGAAAATGACAAGGAATATGAAAGAAAACAAGTATATTTTGATGTTCTTTAAAGAATAGCATGGCTGCAATACCTGAGCTGTAATCTTCGATTTGATCGGAAGCTTTGGCTTTTCTAGCCCTATTGTGTACCCTCTTTCTTTCTTTCTTTTCTTTTTTTTTTTGCAAATCTAGCCTTCACTTGAAAGTTTTTGAAAGAATAGTCATCTCCTCGACCACGAAAGGAGCGGCAGACGACACGTGTCGCCTATTACGCATGTGCACAACAAAAAGTGCCTAGTGACAAAAAAAAACCGTGCTGCCATGCACCTTTCGCTTGGCAGGAGCTTTTGCGGTTGGAGTGCTCGACAAGCCCTTGCTGAGTGAAACTATTGCGGCAGTCACTTAATTGAGGGACTAAGGGCCTATTTGGGGGCCTGTGGTTGTGCTAAAAAGTTGCTTTTTGGCTTGTTGAGCTGTAAAGCAACTATAGCTGGCGCTATGGTTTTTTTTTATACGTCGTGTGGCAGCTGCTGCAGTTGTAGCATTTGAGGGACAACCGAGTGGGCCCGAGTGGAGAGAGTTGAGGAGGCGGCACCCGAGCTGGAGGGAGTTGAGGAGGCGACTGAGTGGGGAGACGACGGGGCGAGAAGGGAAGCGGTCAAGCAAAGTCATTGCTGAAAAACACCTCCCTACCAGTTATGACTTTTAGGGATGCTTCAGCTATGGTTTAGCTGTGCAGCTGCTTTGCAGCTGAGCTTGCCTAATTAATTAGTAATTAATTAAGTGACTAAGTAGTGATAATTAGCTTTTAGTTAGTGACTAATTAATGGCTAATTAGCTAACTTACTAATTAACACATCGGCATCAACCACCTGCCACGGTAGTGTGGCTCGGCGGGGCTTGCCAAGCGTTTCGGCTGCAAAAGCTCCTGCTGAGCCGAGGGTGCGCGGTAGCACAACTTTTTTCGTTGCTAGGAACCTTTCGTAGCGCACGAGGGTAGCAGGCAATACGTGTCGTCTGCTTCTCCTTCTGTGGTCGGAGAGGAAGCTATTTTTGCAAAAATGTTTGGGTGGGAGCTACATTTGCAAAAAAAAAAAAAAACATGCGCAATGAGGCTAGAAAAGCCAAAGATTCATTTGATTGCTGAACATTGTAGCAAAGATATAACTTGTTATTTAGCCAACTGTGCTGAATAAGTGACAGGATGTTGGTTATGCATATTTGTAGGATCGATTATGGCACTGCCAACTAAAGTGCGGTGCTAACGAATATCGGTACTACCACGGTTTCAATGACGATTCTACCTCTCTCTCTCTTTTTTTTACCTGACAGCACTGAATCTTTGAAAATGCAATTTGGACTCAACACAAACTTGGCAAACAAGAACTTTGGTTGTCAAATATGCATCACAATCCATCTCACAATACTTGAGTGAGCCGAACAACAGCGAGAGGTTGGCTGCTGGAAAACATGGGTTTGATAAAATCAAGATTCATGAACTAGGCTGAAACGTATATTTATTTTGCTACTAGTATCTAGCCAGCAGACACACAACTGATACCATACATATCACTAGATCAGAAATGCAAAGAGAAGGGAAGAAAAAAACTGCCGCCAAATCTTGCTGACCACTGTGGCCTCTGTGGTGTGGGCCCTGCATGTCAGTCTCTCATGCGACAGGGTCTATTCTTGTCGGCGAATTCGGTATCCCTAGCATAGCCATATCTACCCTGAACTCTCTGAAGACGAAGCTCGGCCCTTTCCTACTGATCAAGCATATCTACAGTCATAAAATGCTGTTGGATCACTAATCTCCATCATCCTCGCTATCTCTTCCCAGCCCCCGTCCTTGTAGAAATCGTTCGCAGCTGCGAGGCTATGATCGTTCTGGTGGAACGCGATCGTCGTCGGCGGCGGATTCTGCGGTTTCTGCTCCGGCACCGGCACTGCGGGCAGAGAGTTCCATAGCCCCTGAAACTGCTGGCTGTGCATGGTCTCCTTGAAGAAGCAGCTGCCGTTCACCATGCTCGCCTGACTGGCGTGCTGCTGCCGCGGGATGCCCGGAGGAGCGGCTGCCGGCGCCAGGCAGTTCACGTACTCGTCACTGCCGTCCGACTCGAAGCTCCCCGTGTTGGAGCTCGAGTCGGCCGACGGAGGAGCCTTGATGGCCGGCGGCGGCTGCTTCTTGTAGCTGACGTTCCTCTTGAAGATCCTGCAGAGGGTCCAAACCTCCTGCATTTCCAATTACCAACCACACAAGGACGTACACATGTTTAATTAGATCGGTCAATGCTCGTACTACACGTCTACACGTGCCACCTGGGACTAACTGCCATTGCAGAAGGAGAATCACACTCCACACGTGCGGAAATAATGCACTGTGAATTGCGCATTCACACGTGAGGGAGTTGAATACAGTAGCTAGGACCTGATGGAAACGGAGCATATCTATGGAAGTACGTACTTACCGCTTCTTGCATGCTTGGGGGGGAGGTGTTGGTGGCGGCGGCCGGCGGGAGGCGAAACTCGTGCATCATCCAGTCGGTCTTGGTGCCCTTGCCGGCGCTACCGCGGTAGTAGACGAGGGATTTCTTCAGCCCGATCGACTCGCCGGAGTTGGGGGCGGCGGCGGAGTAGATCGGCCGGTCGATGCCCGTCGCCTTCCAGAACCCGGAGCTGGTCACCCTGTTGGGCCTGATGCTGTTCCGGTACTTCCTCCCTCTCAGGCAGAAGAAGTACCATTCCTTCTCTCCACCAACCGTGCTCGCCTCTGAATATTTACGGACATGCATGCATATATAGCATCGATACAAATTACTCTCTATATATTATGCATGGTCTAGTGTTCTAAAATAAAATAGATCAAATCGATACTACAGAATCTCAACAATGATCCGATGGTCCTAGATGTGGGTCTTTTCAGCAATAAAAACATCCGGATGATGTTTATCAAATTTGCTAAGAATTCAAGCCTTGTTACAAAAAGGACTACTCATATTTGAGGTCATGCATGCATTTATAAAAAGCTTAAATGATGAGAAGTAAGAACAAGGATTGGCTAGATATATGAACATGGGTCTGCAGTACTTACTGGGGAGATCCCATGGGTCGTGCTTGTAGATCTCCATCTCCTTGATGATCTCTATGCTGAGCGACTTCCTCTCCACCTTCCGCCGGAGGTAGAACGTGACGAGCTCCTCGTCGGTCGGGTGGAAGCGGAACCCCGGGAGCACCACGTCTTCGTCCTTCTCGTCGCCGGCGAGCAGAGCTTCTCCATCGCTCTTTACCTTGTCCATGCTTCCCCTTGTGAACTCCTTGGTCACCATAGATCTCCTTGCTATATATCAACTAGCTGTTAATCAACTTGATCTCCTTGGTGTCGTCTTTGTTGCCTTCTTGTATATATTTCGCCTCCTTGAGAGAGATTTATATATATGTGCTTGTTGCTTCTATGTATGTATCTGCTTGATGCAATCTTCTGGCCGGTGTTATGTATCTCTAGCTAGCTCTTGATGCCCTTGGAAGGAGATGGAGAAGTAAGCTATAGCTATATATGAGGAGTCGTGAAGCAAAGCTATATAGGTTCCATGGATTAGAATTGAGGACAGGCTATGCACAAGAGCTAAGTGGCATAAATTTGGTCAAAGTCACTTGGTTTGAATTCCCTTGCCCCCATCCTGACGAATCTTCAGAGCAGCAACAGCCGCGCTTGTTGTTACTGGTTAGTCGCTTTGCAGCTGTAAATGTTTGTGCTTTTGTGTGTGTTACTGTGTTTTGAGTGAGAAAGAAACTACATCCAAGAGTGCAACTTGGCGGCTGAGAACAGTAGCCAGCCTAGCGCTTGTGCCACGTCCAAGTCATCTGGTGTCAGGTTGCTAAGAAATCAAAAGGGCTGAGCTCATAGCCTTGACTGGGTTCCTGTACGTAGAAGAGAAAGGAATATCCAGGGGCAGAACCAGAGAGAAAATGCCCAGGATTCACCACTTCAATATATGTATCAATAACTTGTATTGTTCTGTAATTTGTCTCCCGAGGTCATGGAATTTGAATAAGGGTTCACATATATTATACATAGGCTAATATGTATTTAAAATTTTTTTATACACTAACAAAAAATATTTTACCCGGTCGTAAATGGGAATAGCTACAGACTAAGGTGATCTGTTTTGGTGCAAGGGCTGAACACTTGCCATTTGGCCGACACACACACACGCAGAGAGAGAGAGAGAGAGAGAGAGAGAGAGAGAGAGAGAGTTCCTAATGGGCGACTTCATCTTGTAATGACGCGCGCATGTGATTATTCATTGGCCGGTTAAGGACGGGCCGTACTGTTTCTGACTTGGTTTAATAAGCAATAGTTCGAGTTCGGATTAACCGGAAACACAAGTTTCAAGCGTGACAAAAGATCGGGGGAAAATAAGCATTACAGAGCTAGGTCGAGCAAACTAGTCGTCGTCGACAATAGAGGATGATCAATAATGCGGTAGCATTGACGTACGTACGTACGTATCAATTCCAGAAGGTCTTTAAACGTGGATGCTGGCCAAGTATGTTACTGACAGGTGGATATGAAAGGGGTTTACATATCTGTACTACTGCATGCAAGATGAACAACATCCCCCCCCCCCCCCTCTCTCTCTCTCTCTGATATTGGTAGTTTGGTACGAATGATGTCACACCCCTGGGTGAAAATAGGATAATGGTTTTAGGGCATGTTTGGATCCATGCAGCTACAGTTAGCTGCTAAAAATTAGCTGGAGTGGATTCAAATATAATCAGTTAATAGATCAGCTAACTATTAGCTGGGCACCTTTCGCGTCTGCCACCAATAGCAGCTAATAGCAGGGGTATTCTGGACAATTGATTAACCTAAACATCTATTAGCCACATATTAGCTGGTGGATCCAAACACCCTCGAGCTAATATTTAGCCAGCTAATAGTTAGCTTGCTAATATTAGCTACGAACTATTAGGCAGCTAACTATTAGCTACGAACTATTAGCCAGCTAACTATTAGCTACGAACTATTAGCCAGCTAACTATTAGCTGCTAATTAATAGATCCAAACAAGGCCTTAATGTGATTGGTCGGTCTACGTACATTCATTAGAGCCTATTCGGACCAAAAGAACTTACACGGAAACGGAATATTTAGTTTATCAAGTTTTCCTTCGACCCAAAGTCCCAAACAGATGATCATCGATTCCCGGTAGAAATGGCTTATACAACAAACATATATAGACATATTTTTATTTTTGTTGAAGGCATAATTAATAGGGGTGAAAACAGATCGGATACGGACGAATATTGGTCGTCCTGTATCCTAACCCATATTATTGCCTCGGATTCGGAGTCGAATACGGATAGACCGGATACGAATACGAATTCGGAGTAGTCCGGATTCGGATATAAGACAGATACATGACGGATACGGATCGGAAACGGATAATATAGTCGGATAGTATGCGAGGCAAAAAAATTAATGAACCATACGACGTTCACATGAATTAATCAACTATACAACACAAGTACATACATAATTTTGATATGATGAATATAGCCAGATAACACACATATATGGTCAATATATTAATAAAATTATATTACAACCTGCTCACATTATATCATAGCAGCAATTAGTTTCACATTATATTACAACTTGCCTAATTAGATAGGAGAAAATTTGATTATTACCAAAATGTTATCCAGCAAACCAGCAGTCCAGCACTCAGTTGACATTAGTTTCACATTATATTGAACGTGACAGCAACAATAAGAGCTTGTTCCAGAAAGTAGTGCAATTATAGTACAACTTGCTCACATTATATCACAGGCTCACAGCAGCACTATGTTTCACATTATATTACAACTTGCCTAATCAGATAGCACATATCCTAACCCATATTACATGATATTTATCGGATATCGGGTCGGATATTTACCGGATATCGGGTCGGATATTGCTCTTCCCATACCCTAATCCATATTACATGAGATTTTTCGGATACGGATCGGATATTGCTCTTTCCATATCCTAACCCATATTACATGAAATTTTCCAGATACAGATAACATCGGTATCGATTTTTTCGGATACGATATCAGATCGGGCAGATATTTCATGTCCTATTTTCACCCCTAATAACTAATTATGTACCACAAAATTAATTGTAATTGATAATTTACCACACCTTGGCTCTGGAGTCGTATGTCTGTGCGATAGGGGCTCAATTACTATCAACTTTATGGCAACTAATCAAATATCCTTTTGTTGAATGCGCTGAGGGTAATAAACCTATCTTTTCACCGCATTGCAGAGAATCTATTTCAATGTTAACAGGATGGTCCCACCTGTCAGTAGCAAAAGACAGGTTTTGTATGCAAGAGAACAAGAGACAAGACGGGTGATTTGAAGAATGTTGGAGCTTCAAAAATGACTAGGAAATATGAATTCCAAACAACAAGCATATCATCACTTATCTAGCCTCACGTAATTTTTTTACAAAGCTAGCCTCCTCTACGTATACATTTGTGAAATTAGCTCCCATCCTTGCTTGGAGGGCGCGACAGGTGACCAGCGCCGCGGCAGAGCGGAAGAGCATGCTGCCTTGATCGGGGGAGCACCGTCTTTTGTGCTATCCGAACACATAAGTGAGGCCTCACGCGCTAGCCTGCCCTGCCTGCGCCTTCCAAGCGCTCGGTTGCCTGTCGTGCGTCGTCCGGCTTTCGCACTATCTGGGTACGGCAATAAATACGTATCTGTCACGTTTTTCGCGGTAGGGAAGGGAATTAAATTTATAAATACATATATAGAAACTAGATTTACAAAAAAAAAAAAAAAAATTGAGATTGGCAGACTAGATAAGGGATGAGTTTAAATTAATTGCAATAACTGATGAACTTCATCTTCTATGGCCCGCCGGAGTCCGGATCAGGTCAGCCGCTGCTCTGTCTGCCTCCTCACGCTAGTGGTCCCCACGGCCAAGTCTTCAGTTCTTCGTGGTTTCAATTTTCAATGCACGTGCAGAAGACTCTTGGCGCGGATCCCTGGCTGAGGTAGCTAGCCTTCCTGGAAGGTCAGAGATTGGCTTGTAGCTGGAAATTTTTTTTAATCAGTTTTTAGTATTCCTGTAGGATAATTAATCCACGAGATAATTTTATGTGCAGCTGCATGACTAGATATTATATTGCGTGTGTCTATCTATATATAACTATAACATTTCTTGTACATATGTAATTAGTGTACATAGTTGTAATCCAGATCTAATCGACAGGGTAGATTTTTCTTTTGTTTTCTTCATTTAATATAGGAATTTCTAATCCTTGGAATTGAATGTAGTGACTTGTGTTGCCTTTGTTTTATCATATAGATAACACGTTTTCGAATTTCTATCCATATTAATGTTGAGGCTCCCATAACCGTAGAAGTAGAAATCTTGATGGAATTAGACTAAACTTTATTCACTTCACGTCACTGATTTTGGAATAATAGTATTTTCAATAATTTTACTATAGTGTTTTCTTCCGTTCTTAATTAGGACCCATGCTTTACTTTACAGGTTGTTTTAGTACTCCTGCACGTTTTGTGCACACAAAAAAAAAAATCAACTTCTTGTTCAGACTCTCATAAATTCTATAGAATATCTATTGACTTCTGCAACATAAATCTGACCTTGCAACAGTGTTCTTGATTACATTGTACCAGTTGCAAATGAATGCTGGGCTGGTTGCAAATGTGCAATTTACTCTCTCCAGTCACAAATATATATTGTTTTAACATACGAATTGTCAAACTTTTAAAACTTTAACTATTGGTATCTTTTTAAATATTTATTTTAGATATATAAAAATCATATGTATAGATTGTCTCAAAAAGTACTTTAATAATATTATAATTTTATTCGGTTTTACAAAATATATTATAATGGAAATTAGTGGACAAAGTAACATTTTGAGGGGCGTGTCTTCGCCAAAATGACATGTATTTATGACAGAAAGAAGTAATAGCTTTGCATGTCTCTTGCCAATAGAGGCCTTCTCATGTGTAGCCCATCTTCCCTTGTTTTGGCGGAAATAGCCCACTCGCACTTACATTTGCAGAAAATAATCTCATCTTCCACCACCATAAGCCTAGAATGCGAAACATATCACCTAATACAACACCAGACACAACAGCAGACCACAATAGGAGTGTGCATATGCTCTCGTACCGCAACAGATGGACTTGCCATGCACGCTCTCCTACCGTAGTACGTGACGTAAGAAGACCATCTGCTATGGTATAAGAGTGCAGCAGGTGGTTTAATACATGTCTGCCGTACATCACACATTAGATTACACATATGGTCTAATACTTTTTTCGTGGTTCAAAAGAGGGATATTACTAAATATGAGTGAGAGTAGGCTATATATGCTAAACAAGTGAGTAGGGAACCAAAAGTACATTTGGCTTCGTGAATATTAACACCCTTATAGGGCCTAAGATTGGAGGCTTCTCAGCCCCTCCACGTCACTCCCCCCTCCTTTTGAAAAAAACTCCTCCATTTCTTCTAAATTAAAGATAGGTTCCTGTAAATTACAAAAAGGTCCTCCGTGATTTTTTGTGAGTGCAAAAAAAATGTTTCTAAATCGCGTTTAGGTCCTTGATTCATTGCTTTACGAGAAACCCCCCGCTAAATACAAATCTCGAACGAGCCATTTTCTAATTTTTCGGGATAGCGATCAGGTCCAAAAATGTAACTTCACGAGTCTAGCACCTGCTTTTGCAAACTAAGGACAATAAGGCTTATTTGTTTCGGTTTCTACACGGCTTCTATTAAAAAAATGAATTATCTATTATATATAAAAGCTCATGATAATCATTAAGAAAAAACAAGAGTAGGAATTCTTTAAAAAAAGCAAAATATATGGCCCTTAATCTGGTGGACCATAATTACAACCATCATCGGATGTTGTTATTTTAAAAAATATATCTAACCGTCTATCTAGCGATTCCAGGTTATAACGGCTTAGATTAAAAGAAAGAATCCACTTAATTTGGTGGACCCTAATTACAACCACCATCGAATGTTATTATTTAAAAGAAAAATATCTAACCGTTTATCTAGCGGACTCGGGTTATAATGACTTAGATTAAAAGAATGAGTCGAAGGATCTCCACCACTTATTTTGGTGGGACCAGATTATAACAATGCATATTAATCATATATAGATATTAGAGTTATATAAAAAGTTACACAATTATAGAAAATATAGTTATATATCAATGATAATCGTATCATAATATCTAGCCGCGTGGTTGCGCGGGTAAATTTGCTAGTTTACCAAACGAAAGGATTCTGGATAGCTTCTCTCCCAATCAGAAGTTGCCCTCTACATAGAATCAGAATTCGGCTAGAACCTGATTCTCAGTGATTCTTGTTGATTCTTGCCGGTCCACTCTAGAACCTAGAAGTTGCAACCGGTCCGATCCGATTCTCTCACAATCAAAAGCAGCTTCTCCTATAATTCAGAATCCAGAATCCAGAAAATTGAGCCTAAAAATTGTTATTCTTAAGAGCATAGCTCTGTACTCCCTCGGGATCATGAAAGAATGTCCCTATTGGATTTTCAAAATTATGTGTGTGTATATATATATTAACTATCCTTATAGGGGAAGAAAATGGAGCCCAACCAAGGCATACACATGTCGCCCCCGGCATTTTACGAAAAAGCCCTTTCCTTTTCTTTAAATTACAGATAGATCCCTACAAATTACAGAGCGGTCTTTTGGATTTTTTGTGAGGGCAAGAAAATCGTTTCTAAATTGCGCTTAGGTTCATGGTTCGTTACTTTACAGAAATCCCCCCGCTAAATACAAATCTCGAACGAGTCCTTTTCTAATTTTTCAGAGTAGCGATCAGATCCAAAAATGTAACAAACATGTCCCTGTCCCTTGCGTTTAGGTCCTTTCGCCATTTTCCCTAGAAAAAAATATTTTCATCAACACAAATATGTGTACAGCTCTATCTCTAGGCTTTTTCCCCCAACTCGGTTTCTGATCTTTAGACTTTTTTCCTCAGCTCGACCTCTAATATTTTTCGAAGCGTGTATTATCACTCGGTGAACATATAGAGTGTTAACTCGACAAGAGAAGGTTGGCGTTGAAGAGGAACGCGGTATGCTACTCTAGCATAAATTAAAATTTCTACCGCAAACCAGAAAAGCTACTCGCAAGAAGGGGATCATAGATCTACTACCACTAGACGTGCAGTTGCGGAATCCTTCGCACGTCATTGTAGCGGATCGTCCTCGCCACGGATCGTCCTTGCTACGGATCATCTTCTCCACGGCGCAGTAGCAGCAGCGTCACCACAACAGTCCACACGTCCGGGGATGGAACGTCGTGCGTCGGTGTGCAAGCATCGGGTCGCTCGGTAGGGGCAACGAGAGGAGGTGGCTAGGGTTTTTGGCGAAACACCTCTAAACCGCATGAAAGTGTGTTCTGCATCCAACCTCCTCCCCTCCTTATATAGCCACGAGGTGAAGCCCTAGGCAGTCAGGGTCCATCTACGCGCTAAGCCCACGATGTCCATTAATTACGGATGCAATCCGAATTAATGCGTTCCAGCCCGTTAAGTGTGTGACCCTGTAGGTTCATGCACATTTGGATATGGATTCGGAAAACTCTTTTCTAATCCAATAGTCAGTAATGACTCCTTGCAGAGCATGCCAACTCCCAAATGCATACGATTAAAGTACTTATGTAATAATCTCTTTGCCAAACTATATGAAGATCGAACTCAAGGCGAAAAGCTTGTCATCCTTTGACAGTTCAATCCATCTCTCGTTTTCGTGATATATTAATAAGTTGTGATTGACTTCTCAATCACGACATGGCCATGCACTTCCTTAATCATATCACATGAGTGGCCTAGACATATATCTCTGTTACACTGGAGTGGCAAATTCCATCTTGACTGCTCACTTCCCTCTGCATGTTTCATAGTAAACATGAAAGCTATATTTATAACTATCCGGTTAGGAAATAGTGTTTGGTAACCCCAAGGTAAACTATTACATATGTAGGAAATGTGACAATATCAGGTCTAAGGATCGTATATCTACTATGTATGAGATACACTGATGACATATAAGAATGCAACATTCTCGCAGTGTCCCATTGCGGGTCCATCTAACACATGTTCTCAAACATGCGTTCACAATGTATTAATGATATCTCCATATCCCATGATCTATGAAACATGATCATTGATCAGTACATGTGCTGATTTATTCATCGTTGTCTACTACGATGATATCCGATCAGAGATACTTACAGAACTATATCAATGAATAGAGAGTTTCATAAGCAAGTCACATACTTACTGATCAATATAATGATATACATTCATATGACCAATAATCATATTATTATTCATAAACATAGTCATGTTACAATCATCTATATGATTGCCTCAAAGGCATAACACTAACAGGCTTCTCTAATATTTTTTGAAACATGTATTACCCGGTTAACATATATAGTGTTAAACTCGGCAAGTATAATTTTTTTTTGCAACTCAATCTCTAATATTTTCAAAACGTGTATTGTTACTCGGCAAACGCATGCATGGGTGTTAAACTCGGTGTCTATAATTTTTTTGGCAGCTCATAATCTAATATTTTATGGAACGATCTCTAATATTTTCCAAAACATGTATTATTTTTGGCGTCTCTAATATTTTTGGGAACAAGTATTACCCGGTTAACGTATATGATGTTAAACTCGGCATGTATAATTTTTTTTGCAACTCCATCTCTAATATTTTTTAAAACGTATTGTTACCTGGCGAACGCATATGGTGTTAAACTCGGCATCTATAATTTTTTTGGCAGCTCATAATCTAATATTTTTCGGGATGATCTCTAATATTTTCTAAAACATGTATTATTACCCGGTGAAAGCATAGGGTGTTAAACTCGTCATCTAATTTTTTTTCACAGCTTGATCTTTAATATTTCCCAAAACATGTATTATTACCCGGTGAACGCATAGGGTGTTAAACTCGGCGTCTATAATTTTTTTGGTAACTCGAAATCTAATATTTTTTGAAACATATACTCGGAGTCTAATATTTTTCGGAACATGTATTATTTATTTTTGTGGCAAAAAAACCCCGTTGTTACGCAAATTCGTCGCTGGTTCGTACCTAGCGTATTTTTTTTTCAAAAAAAAAACCCAAGCGAATAAAAAAAAGCTTAGATCTTCCTACATTTTTCCAGAAAAAAAACTTGGATCAAATTTCACACGGCGCGGCGAAGCGTGCAAATCTTGCTAGTATATATATAGGATTTTCAGAAGAAGTCCCTCGGGAGCATAGCTTCTCCTCTCTCTCTCTCTCTCTCTCTCTCTATATATATATATATATATATATATATATAGGAAAATGATTCCATACCTGAGATGCATTACTCCATCTCGATATCTGCTTAAATGATGTTGCTATACCTCTTTATCCTTTTAAGTATACTCTAATACTGATTATAAGATACTTCAAAGTGAATTCTACGAAAAATTTCATTAAAGTCCACCCTTTATAGCATAATTTGTTTATATACTCTTTTTACATATGAAAAAGAGTATATAGCTAAAAAATAAAGGGCTCTGATCAATTTTTTTCAACAATATCACATTGTAGTATCTTAGAATTATTATTAGAGTATACTGAAAGTGATAAAGGAGTATAACGTATTCGTTTAAGTGGTATATCTTGGAGGTGGAGTATGCGTACTCCCAAGAGTAAAGGCTTCATATATATATATATATATATATATATATATATATATATATATATATATATATATATAAGATTTGAATGAATTTAGATTACATACTTTCGATTTATATGTATGATCAACACATACCTACAATCAAACTATCATCAAAAAAAGGAAACTTTAGTTTGAATTTCAGTTCAAACTTGTTTGAACTAGTTAGTAAACTGGTTGAACTCAACATCCTAAAAATTTCAAAAAATTTCGCATACAAATACATATGAAAAATATCCGTTTTGGATCATGGTGCCCAGGGACCATGTTGTCCCAGGTAATTGTACTATATATATATATATATATATATATATATATATAGTTAAATTTTTAAAATTTTAGCTATTGATATCTTTTTTATATATTTAGATTGAATACGTAAAAATTATATATGTATATTTGTCTTAGAAAGTAATTTCATAGTACTATAATTCTATTTAATTTTATAAATATATTACAATAAAAACTATTGATTAAACTTGTGTTTAGGGACTATGTTGATATCTAAAATGATATTATTTCGTGACAAGAGGAAGTATTTTTTACTCTTTATCGTGACATCCGAAGAGTAGCGTAACAATTAAACGATGGTAACCAAAAAGGGAATGCTAGCAGTAGTATTACATACTAGAGTAACTAGTAGAATTGCTTGAGCAATTGCGCCGATAGATTGCAACATATTATATTTGTTGTATAACTATAATGCTTATGAAAAATATAGCCATATTTGTCATACACCCATAACACATGTAACATTTATATCTGATTAATCCACACCGTTATATTCTAGGCCTATAAAATAAGTGGTGTAGATTGTCATACTCCTATAACACATATAACATTTATATCTGATTAATCCACACCGTTATAATCTAGCCCTATAAAATAAGTGGTGTAGATCTTTCTCTTTTTATCTTGATTAATAATAGAATTTATATTTTTTTCTTTGTTATGAATTAATGCGAGAATTTCTAGCCTTTATAGCAAAGGAGGAGCCTTGGATCCAGCCAATTGTTTATATTTATATAGATTTCTGAGAAGAAAAAAAGAGAGACATTAGAAGATATGTTAACATTGTTAAATCTCTTGACTAATCAGGAAATACACGAAAGTAAGGAGCCATGTTTTGGATCCACTGACAATCTATTCAATAACATAAACAGCAAGAATCTATATGTCACAATTTCCTCGATACACTAAATTGAATATGAACCGTTCATTCTTTTCAATATAATAGATCAGATTAACTAGAGTTTACTTATACTACACCTGATAGTAGAGTAGTAGAAACACCCTTAACAAAACAACGATTACATGTGATTTCTACTACATATTTTATACTACAAGTATAATCCACCGTAAAATTTCTCTAGACCCCTCTCTTTGGTATTGTGCTTTTGAATGAGCCTTCTTCAGGTACAGTCCCACTAGATATTCTAGTGTCATATTACAAAACAGGCTATCAAATTGTACGAAGCTATTCAGAATTCGGATACAGCTTATGTTATACTAGAAAGATAAGCGCGGCGCACGCCGCGCACGCGAACGAAAAACGAATTTACCTTTTTTTAGAGAAAAAAATGAACCGAGATGTGTTTTCTAAATTTTTTGAGGGTCTTTCGGAGCGGTATTTTTGAATAATTTTTTTTTGGATAAAATAGAACATGATGTTTTTTAAAAAAATTCGTAGGATCTTTTTTTTTTTTGGAAAAATAGATCGGGGTGAAAAAATGGACAAAGATGTAGTTTTCAAATCTTCGGAGGATTTTTTTGCAGTGACACTTGGACACTCTCTAAGATTCTCAAACCTCCCAACTTTAATACATAGTATATATTTTCTCAGAAAAATGGAGAAAGGATCTTCTTTTGCCGAGTTTAACACTCTATACGCTCACCGGTCAATAATACTTGCTTCGAAAAATACTATAGATTGAGTTGCAAAAAAAAAACTATAGAGATACAACTGTACACATATTTCTTATTCCGGAAATAAAACCTCAATTTCTAATATTTTCCGGAATAAGAAATATGTGTACAGTTGTAGCTCTATAGTTTTTTTTGCAACTCGATCTATAGTATTTTCCGAAGCATGTGTTATTGACCAGCGAACGTATAGAGTGTTAAACTTGGCAAAATAAGATGCATTCTCCATTTTTTCCCGAGAAAATATATACTATGTATTAAAGTTGGGAGGTTCGAGGACCTTAGAGAGTGTCCAAGTGCACCGCAAAAAAAATCCTCCGAAGATTTGGAAACTACGTCTTTATCCATTTTTTCGTCCCGGTCCATTTTTCCAACAAAAAAAAAAGTGAAATAATCCTATGAAAGTTTTTTTTTTAAAATGTCTTGTTCCATTTTCATCCAAAAAAAATTATTAAAAAAAAGCTCCAAAAGTCACTTCAAAAATTTAGAAAATACATCTCGGTTCATTTTTTTCTTCGAAAAAAACGCAAATTCATTTTTCGTTCACACGCGCGGCGTGCGCCGCGCTTATCTTCCTAGTATGTAATACTACTGCTAGCATTCCCTTTTTAGTTACCATCGTTTAATTGTTACGCTACTCTTCGGATGTCACCAAAAAGAGTAAAAAATACTTCCTCTTGTCACGAAATAATATCATTTTAGGTATCAACATAGTCCCTAAACACAAGTTTAATCAATAGTTTTTATTGTAATATATTTATAAAATCCAATAGAATTATAGTACTATGAAATTACTTTCTAAGCACTACAAGAAAAGTGATTTTTAATGATGGTCCAAACTCGTCATCATTAGTCCCGAAATTGTCATTGTAGTTTTTTTATGATGACTTTATGACAAAATTTAACTTGTCATAGAAAGTGCGTCATAGAAAGTTTTCAATGACGAATTGCTTATTTTTGTCATAAAATCAACTTTTACGTGACGAATTACATATCGTCGGCCGAAGATGTCACTTCTATGATGAAAATAACCGTCATTAATTGTACACAAAATGTCATTCATTTTTGTCATGGAACACCCTATTGCCCGTCATCGGCCGAGGGTGTGAGGTGATGTGGCACATCTTGTGATGCAAATGTTTGGAAATCACGGATGAGTGCCCGCGTGGACATGCATTTTCATCATTGAATCATCCATTGCCCGCGTCGACCCAGGTGTGAGTGATGTGGCGCGTGTTGTAGCCAAATGTTTTGTCATGATAATTTTAAATCATGGAAGTAATGATCTGTCATTTTCTATGATGAATAATTTCATCATAAATAGATGTAACATGGCATGAAGTTTCATCATTTAACACTTATGTCAACCCATATGATCCATTTATTACAACACACAATATTTTGAAGACCACTCAATACATTGCACAAAAGCGTACGAATTATCACGCAGATACATTAAGAGTCAGACTTTGTTCACGATGTAAACCACCACTTTAAGCTACTACGTACCATAGATCAAACCAATACCACTTCAAGCTAGTACAACCACTTCAAGCTAATATCAAGTTTTGAAAAGCAGATCCACGGGTCATAAAGTTTGACCATGTTACCTAAACGATTGAAGCTAGTACCCGGTGAACCAAGTTACGACCATGCAAAATAAGTATCCTTGTCTAAAAGCAGATCCACAGTCACCGGGTGAGCAGATTCATAAACTCACAAGTTGGCTTGACCAGCCATTCACATGAGATGGCAAATAATTGCATCATTCTCCTCTTGCCTCTTCTTTATATCCTCCATTTCCTTTTGGGTTCTGATCGGTTAGGTGTCATCAATACATATAATATAACTGCATAAGTTAGGTGTCATCAATACATGCAAACAAATACAATAGGATAGCACATTGTTATATTAATATTTGAAGTGCATGAAGAGGCTCTTGATCATGGCAATAGATAATAAGTAGAGTAAAACAAATGGAAAGTATCCTTTGTGCATAATACAACACATAGAGTTGAATAAACACATAATACAACACATATGCTCCTTTGTGCATCCATGTGGCTTGTCCAAGTAAGTGCCTAATATTTAGCTTGTCCTACAAGTCGGCTTAATTGAACTTTTGATAGATATGTGCAATAAGATAGATTATTTGATAAGCCCCTTCCTTTTAGATAAACAAACATTATAAACATATGCAAACTACGTAATAGAAGGCAACTATTTTCTCATAGTTGGCCCGATGCCTAAGCTTAAAAGCAGTTATGCTCATCTTTGGTATATCCGACCAGAAGTGGATATTTAATGCGTTCATATGGCTTTTCCTCGATAAGTATTCGAGCGAGAACCACTACATATTTTATTCGACGAGGAATATGCAAAGACAAAACATTTTATAATCCTTTAATCTCGGTGTAGGTTTTCTAAGAGGTAAAGTCCACAATATGACAAAACAAATACATGGCCTTGCAAAACTTACGAGGATTGAAGTAATTTACAGATTAAATTAAATTTAAGATAAATGCTTCAATGCTTAATGAACATAAAATCACATAATTAATAACATCAGAGTCAGTAGTCGAGGATGACCTTCACCAACTCAACCACCCATTAGTGTCGGTAACCACATGTGCCTTCGCTTTGTGCAATTTTCATTTGGTAAGTAACAAGGGTTAACGAAAGTAAAGTGAGGAAAGTAGACCTACTTCTCAAAGCTACTGGGAGAATAGATTTTGACTCAATTCTTGTGCAACATGTTGCAAACCCACCTCGTCGGCTGAGGAGAAAAAACTAGTTAAAAAGCTTGTTTAGGAAGCTGGCGTCGAGGAAGTGTAAAGTCCACACAGATAGTAAAGTAGGGTCCTTTGGCACATTAAGAGAAGGATATCAATTTTCTTGTTCTTACCATTCTTTATCTTTAACAACTCGGATAAAAAAATACTGTCAATCAAAATATCTTGTTTCCCATTCCATGGTATCCTGCAACACAATATGGTCAATCATTAGCACCTTTAAGTGAGAACGCAATTTTTCTTTCCTAGACCAATTGGAGAACAAGCAACCACAGCTAATTTAGTTGATATAAACAACACTTCCATCGAGATCTATATGTTAGCCCATGTCATTTCCATATTGAAAAATGCTAGTTGGAATGTTGGTGACGACATGCTAGTTGGAATGCTAAGCTGTATTAATATTATTACACATAACATGCAGGTTAGGCGTAATACCTAAGAAAGGGGAAAAAGGATTGTTCTGTAATCTGTATGCAACATTGGGTAGTGCTTTTTGTATTTCAAATGGATCATCATGCTTTGGTGGTAAATTCACGAGAAAACAAATTTGATTGTTCTTTTGAGTCAAAATGAGAATTTTGATGGGAACTTATACTTTATCTCTTTGGATAATATGATCTTTGATGCATACTACAAGCAGCGCGAATGCAGGTAGAACGATTGCATCAAATGCAAAATTTGCATTTTGATTTTTACCTCTTAACGAATCTGCTTGTGCGCACGGAGAAGAGCTGCGCCCGGCCTTCGGCAGGGCCGAGGGTGGCGGTGAGATCTGCTGTAGCAGTGGCAGGTGGCAGCGCACGCAATGGTAATGACGGGGGCTACGGTCGGAAGGCAGGCGGGAGCTACTGGCAAGTCTAAAATTTGAGTATTCTTGTTCTTCCAAACATGATTTTACACCATGATTTCCTTGCATAATGGACTAAAGAAAAAATGTAGACTTTTAAGTACTTGAAATAAAATGGCATCAAGATAATTTTGAGTTTTTTACTGTTATGGAATTACTAAAATCCCATGACCTAAGGATTTGAGCACATAGAGTATTTTCAAAGAAAATAAAATATATCTTAATTTGCTATGACTAGGATACTTGTAACACTAGCACCTTGTTCTATGGTATGTCAAAAATATATGGTGAGGTTGCAACAACAGTCTCCTCAGGCCTATGTAACTTGCTAGGCTACAAAAATAAAATGGAAATTGAGAGACTCTTCATACCTTCAAAATTCTCATCAGACCTAGTGAAAAGTAAGAGACTCTTCATGACATCCCTACAAAACAGCACCAAAATTGTTACATCCTAAAATACACTAACGAATTGCTCAAATTTCACTGGATATGCCAATACTACTATCACATCAAAAATAAGCGGCGAGGAGGGATCACCTTCCAACAAGTTGCTTAGGAGTTCCGTTTCCCACGCCATTTGCCAAAACAAAAGAACCGTCAACATCCATCACTAGTTACTACCCACTCTTTCATCCTTACAATATATATGGTAAACACGAAAAGGGATGAAAGCTACCATTTACGGGCACAACAATCGGCTTGTACTTTCATCTACAACATAAAAGAGGCAAAGCGGATCAGATCCGGAATGAAGAAAGTAGCGAATCAAGAAGGGAATGAATCCCTTCATGACTGCGTTCTAGTCGATTTGGTCCGAGCATGGATGACGTCGGTGATCTTCGCCAAAGCCCGGGAACCTGCCGTCGGGCTCTGCCGCAGCGAGCGACTATTCCAACAAGATAGATTCGACAAGAAATACGGGCAAGAGGGAGAGAGAGGAGGAGGAGGTGGGTGTCGTGGACTTCTGAGACCTACGAGGACATGGCCGTACTGCCAGCGGGGGCCAGTGATGTCGCGGACTTGCGATACTGCGAGGGCGTCGTCGACTCTGGCCAGGAGGTTCACGGCTGAGAGATCTTGGTGGTCGCCGCGAGCGAGGTGAGGGTGGGGAAGGCGGTGAAGAGATGGGGCGGAGGACCGGGAAGCGGAGGAGAGAGCATGGCAGCGGCCAGGGAGAGAGGAACTCAAGGCGCGAGTCCACAGGACCAATAGGGGAACTGGCGGCGCGCGTGCAGGGGAGGCCAGGTGGATGGCTAGAAGCGGCGGCGTTGTGCGAGAGGAGAGGAGGGAGTTGGGTCGTCGGTCGGGTTGAGAGTGAGGAGAGAGAGAGAGATGGGGAGCTAGGGCATCATAGAGGCGAAGGATGCAGCGGAGGCGTTAGGGATTTGGAGTCGTGGAAGAAGTGCGAGCGTAGGGAGGATTTGTGGGATAGCGGCGTGATGAGATCTCAAGGTGATCAATGCACCAAAAATCGCGCGTACTATTTTGAGTTAAACTATTTTATCTAAACATCACGATTGATTTTCTCGAGACATATATAACCACCATCTTAGATTAATTTTTCTCCGGTGTTTATAAACACAGGATACATTCTAATAACGGCATTTATAAGCGCCTTACTAAACTAAAGTTCCTCGGTGTATATACGCATACAGTAGGATGTATCTCGGCATTTACAAATGCCCCAAATTATTCTAGATAGGATGGCGCATAGATATGCCATAGAAAAATCTATGTCGCGCATATATATGCCATAAAATTAAATGCCTCGAATATCATTAAGCGTCGGCTTAGACTTGTTTTGGGGGCATTTAGACTATACACGGGTTAAATTTAAATGTTGTTAAATCCAAAATATCTTATAGTGGAAGAATAGGCTTACCAACATCAACTTGCCGAGTCTAGCCTTTTGGGCCATGGGAGAGCCATCGAGCGGTATGCGTTGTTAAGCCTCTAGGATCATCTAATCTGATGTGTGTACCGTGGTAATTAGTGATAGGGCGTGCGATTTATTACATCGCCTTTACTTTCTACGAAAAACTCACCAGGAAAAGCTTGATCGCTTCCCAATGAGAGAAAAAACATCTTTAACTTTCTATAGCGATTTGTATTATGGTTTCATGGCCGAAATTTTATGTTTCATCACAAAAATACATGGGGCGGCAGCGCTGATAAAATTAATGACGAAAATAAAAAAGTCGTCACAGAAAATAGATTTTCCATGACAAAAGATGACAACGTCACGATGTTTTCGTCACGGATAATTACTTTTCTTGTAGTGAAGACAAATCTACATATATAATTTTTACGTATTCAATCTAAATATATATATAAGGACATTCTTTCGTGATCCAGAGGGAGTACGGAGCTATGCTATTAAGAACAACAATTTTTAGGCTCAATTTTCTAGATTATGGATTCTGAATTATATGAGAAGATGCTTCTAATTGTGGGAGAATCGGGTCGGATCGGTTGCAACTTCTAGGTTCTAGACTGGATCGGCAAGAATCAGCAAGAATCACCGAGAATCAGGTTCTAGCCAGATTCTGATTCTATGTAGAGGGCAGCTTCTGATTCGGAGAGAAACAATCCAGAATCCTTTCGTTTGGTAAACTAGCAAATTTACCCGCGCAACTGCGCGGCTAGATATTATGATACGATTATATTTGATATATAACTATATTTTCTATAATTGTGTGTGTTTTTATATAACTCTAATATCTATATATGATTAATATGCATTGTTATAATCTGATCCTACCAAAATAAGTGGTGGAGATCCTTGGACTCTTTCTTTTAATCTAAGTCGTTGTAACCCGAGTCCGCTAGATAGACGGTTATATATTTTCTTTTAAATAATAACATTCGATGGTAGTTGTAATTAGGGTCCACCAGATTAAGTGGACTCTTTCTTTTAATCTAAGCCGTTATAACCCGGGTTCGCTAGATAGACAATTAGATATTTTTTTTAAATAATAACATCCGATGGTGGTTGTAATTATGGTTCACCAGATTAAGAGATAGATATTTTGCTTTTTTTAAAAGAATTCCTAGTCTTTTTTTTTCTTACCGATTATCATGAGCTTTTAATATATAATAGATAATTCATTTTTTTTAATAGAAGCCGTGTAGAAACCGAAACAAATAAGGGCCTGTTTGGCAACAAGGTTTTGCAAAACTATGGTTTAGGGATTGTCATGACATAAAAACCATGGTTTTACCAAACCCTATTGAAACCATGGTTTTTCTTGGAACTCCCAACTGTTTGGCTACAAAGTTTTTGGTTGACAAAGTCTTGGAACAAGAGTTGTTTTGGCATTAGCACTCAGAAAAATGTGCCCAAGACCAAAGTTTCCAAAACAGAAAAAAAAAACCATAGTTTTGTGGAAATCATGGTTTTTAAAACAGAGTTTTTTGAAGGGCTACTAAACACTTCTTGGTTTCTAAAACATAGTTTTTCTTCAAAACCGTGATTTTATCTCGAAACTATAAAAAAACCTTGTTGCCAAACAGGCCCTAAGCCTTATTGTCCTTACATTGCAAAAGCAGGTGCTAGACTCGTGGAACGGTGCAATTGACTTGCACGCACGCACGGTGTGCAATAGCTTGTTTACTTAGCCGACAGGTGCATGATATCCATTTGCTTCTTGGAAAGTGCAACCAGTTGCGAGACTTTGGAACCTCTGCTGTTCCCATGGACACTAGCCTGCGAGATGGCTTCATGTCCTTGTCACCATGCCACTACTGGTAATATTGTACCATGAACAAAAATATCACATCACCTTGCCACAAGACTGAAAGCTCTGCCTCAGATCGTTCAGCCTTCTGCCTTCAGAAGCCTCATCCTTTTGAATCATTCGAGAAAATATGGTGCATTTGAACGCCCTGTGTTCTGTAGTCAAGAAAGCACGTTGGATGCTCAGCTTCCCAAGGGAAAATTAGCACAGGAGAGAAAAGGCAGACTCAAGCTGACATTTATTTTTTGAGTGGGCAGAAGGAACAGGATTATCGTTGTCAGTCAGTGAGTACTATGATTTTATGTTTAGGCATGCTTCATGACAACAGTACGCTGTCAGAAAATCGAAGCTGAGCTTAAACTCTAACCATTATTGAATTAAGTTTCGCATCACAAACCGCTATCGAATGCACACCCTCGTTAAGAGGAAATTTGGCCTGTTTAATTCGTCTTTGACTAATGTTAGTATTAGTGTAAAATGGAAGCAGCATACTCCCACTTACATTTTCTTATGGTAAGCAGTAGGTGTGATGCTTCTTAACCATGTTTAGAGACAAATGGTGGATATATGCGAGGTTTTCAATATTGTATACTACCTTGTGGCAAGAGTCATTTCGAAATTGTCCACCTTGGCTGCTAAATGCAGTCTTAAGACCAGGTTAGCTTAAGTGTTTTATATTCTTCTGTCGTCTATCCGATTATTTAGGATTATCAACACGATTATACTTGAGAAACGTATTAGAGCCCGATTCCAAATGGAAAAAAGGAAAACCAGGTTTGAAGCACTTTTTGTTTCTTTTACCGACTAACAAGTCGGTGTCAGCAACTTTTGGACTACGATATTGAGGTTTTGGAATTTTCACAGATTGCAGACTTAATCCTCAACAAGAATTCAATTGATCCAAAATGGAAGCAAGGAAAAAAAATTAGCACGTTGATTATTAGCCACCCTTGTGTCATCAACAAATGTTTGGTAAGCTTTGAAATTAATAGCTAAGAGATTTAGATGGGAGATCTGCTGGGACAAAATGACAAGTAGTTATAGAATTTCAACACTTACTTGTAAGAAAGTAATATCCTAGCCTACTACTATTCAAATGCTATGAGTTAAATCACCACACAATTAGATCTGGCAAATATTTTTGATAGAGTTAGATTTAGCAAATATTCCGACACTTGTGGAATTCCATGGAACCCATCTTGTCAGAAAGATCAGCGTATTATCTGAACTGTGAACCGTGCAGCAGTAGAAGTTGAATTGCTGGCTTCTTTCAGTTGAACAGTTTTCGGTATTTTGGTCCTGAAGTACGACAGTTTATCAACCTTTAAGACCTTTCTGTCGAACCAACATATAACAAACAAGCTAAAAGCAGGGCATAAAAACTCAACACGGACACAAACAAAATCAGACTTTTGTGCCTCAGAATTCATGGAAGATTGTGGTCTTAGCAACAGCATTTTGGATCTTGGACATTCGCACATATGCAGTGGTAGATACAGCTGATATTGTCAAGGTGGAAACAAGCCAACATGTGATGAACCCTGACTTTTGCAACTAATTGAACTTGGAATGGTTCAAAACATTTATGATTGTTCCTGCTTGCTTCCAGCCAGAATCTCACTGCTATTTGGTCACAAGAAACAAATGCTCCAAGACAACCCCAACAGCATAAACATAGTAGCATACAGCATATGTAACATCTGAACTTAATCATGTACAGGAAAAAAAAATCTAAGAAACATGTCCTAGAGTATGGATGGAATTTGACAGCATCATCAAGGTCAAGCAGCCATCATTAATTCGATCCATCGCATCCATAGTTAATGGACGGAATTATTCTTTTCAAGTTGGCTGGTTGCATCTTTCAGTGAGCAGTTCCTGCAGCAGCAAGCCAAGGGAATATCAGTTACTCTGTGCCTGTTTTCTGGTCTGATTTAGCTCAATGCTGATCATTGTCAGTCACATTGTGCATTCATGTTCTGTCCTTGTTTCTTGCGACGCTTCTTAGCCATCCTAAGTACAGTGGCGTGGCAAGAAGAAATGCAGTCCAAGATGAATGGTCCCTCTTGTGGCATTTTTTCTGCTGGTCCCAAAGACAGATGGTAGCTAGCTAGTAGGGGTATTCAGGAGCAGCAATTGCGGTTGTGTTAATTCTATTTACGATACATACACACACACACACACACATATATATATATATATATATATATATATATATATATATATATATATGTGTGTGTGTGTGTGTGTGTGTGTGTGTGTGATGATTAATTTAATAATAATATTTGTGATGGAAAAACAATATTTATGAAATAATTTATTTGTGTAAGATCAAAGTATTGTATTGGGTTGATTTTTTATTTGTAACAGGAGATACAATGTAGGTGTGGAGACACGGTGTAGGCATGTGCGACTCACACTGCAGGTTGGGGAGAATTTGCGCAGGAGGCGCGTATACTGGGAGCAGCACACGAGGGTCACGAGTGCAGCGAAACGGGACGCGAAGAGGTCTGAACGGACAACGCAGTGTAGTGGCCAGCGGACCATGTGGGATCTTTGTGTGTGTTTTGCATTCCTAATTTGAGAAAAAAAATCAGTGAGTATGGATTCCGATATACTAATTCTTGTTTTTCAAGTTTACATACAATTTCTTTCTAGTTTGCTTGTTTAATTTAGTTTTCTTCCATTATTCTAAATTAATTCTTTCAGTTTGATCATTATTTTATTAATGTTTAGAATTAAAAAATAGAAAAAAAATAGGTTTAGGTATTAGTTTGTACCAATTCACACCTGTCATGGTGCGCCTCAATCTATTAAGATGACCTTCGAATAGTTCTTTCTACTTTTGACTGGAAAACGGCAAGGGTTGAATGTTTGTTCCATAAAAATTCCTTTTGTCAATTTGGACTGCAGGGGAAGATTATTTATCCTATAAGGTTAGATTTGATATGGTTAAACAGTGAATAAGTATATGCTCTGCCCCATTCAGCTAAATAAATGTTAAGTCACCGTATGCATGGATTGACCATTTGACCTGAGACAAATTACAGCAATTTTGGTCCGGTGATGAACCTGATGAAAGGTCTATTTCTTCAGACGGGTCTATGATTTGGTCAAGAATTCAACCTGATGAGTGTCATGATCTGGTCCAAAAACGATGGCTTGAGCCGCCTGCATGTTTACCATACGCTGATTTACCCCCCGGGAGTATAATATGGCCATGATTTTGGGGCTATTCAGGGTTATCTTAGAACCCCCTCCGTCTAAATTCATATGGTGTATTTTCTCTTGGCACGTAAACCAAGAAGATGTTGAAAATAACTAGACCATCAAGTAAATTTGAATATTTATTAGAGGTATAAAAGAAAACATCACACTAATTTGCATTGGAACATGAAATACGTCCTATTTATAGACAAAACCATTAAAAATACATCCTATAAACTTGGACCGAGGGAGTTTGTTACAAAAGATTACTCAAAAAGTCAAAATAATTACAGCAGAAACTGGCAAAATGTTATCTTAGGACTGCCTTAATGCCTTTGAATAAACAGACGACAGCAAATAGTCGTGGGCTGTTCGCCATGTTCATCAGATATATTATTACAAAGCGACTGCCACCACAAAGAACTGCACCGTGCAATCTATCTATCACCAGAAGCTTCGGCGTATTCTCAAACATTATCAATGGCAAGTTGAATGTAAGTCGCCTACGGTCTTTCCAGGTTCTCTCAGTGTGTGATCTTAACGAAGAGAGTTGATGCAAGCTTTATGTGCGAAGAATGTCTGCTACTCTCTGGTGATACCTGATAAGAAGTTTTGACACTGCAACAAATGTTAATTCCGAGTTGATATGGACCATTTCTGCAGACTGCGATCATCTGGGGGCACCGGGATGCACTGATCTACAAAAAAATGGTACTGTTGAAGAGCTTTTAACGGAGCATTGTACATGCTTCTTCTTGAACAGGCAGGGACCAGATTAATGAATCACATAGTTATGTAACTTGTACCTCCGTTCAGATCTATGGTGCAATTGCAATGATCATGGAATAGTTGCTTTTGACTGGGCGGCGGCAACAGTTGAATTCTTGGGCGTAGAACTTGGCGTTGTCAATTTGGAATTACGGGGGACGATGGATTTATTTATCCTACTTAGTAGGTTAGTTTTGGTATGGTGAAACAGTAAACAAAGAAATGCTCCAGGTCATCGTATGGATTAGCATTTGACTGAGACAAGGTACTGTGATTTGGTCCTGTGATGAACCTGAATAAAGCTGTGTTTAGTCAAGCTGGTGTATGATTAGGTTACGTCTGGCTGAGCCGCAACTGAGAGGTTAACTGTTAAGAAGCAGCTTGCAATCTCTACGATTTTTGTTTTCTAAAATATTGCACCCTCTATGAAGCTTCGACACACTTGAACAGTGTTTGGTTCATGGATGAGGTGGGATGGGATGGGATGGTCCTGTCTGTACCATTTGGTTCCAATATTTTGGGTGAATGAGATGGTTCAGCATCTAGAGGGAATATTCCTTAAATTTGTATCACTTATCCAGGATGGGATGGTTCCATTCAAGCAACCAAACGTATAGATGGCTTTTTTCTTGAACCATCTCATACATGTACCACTTGGTACAGGCAACCAAACACGTTACATTGGATGTGGATCACTTGGGGTGTTGCTAGGTTCTTTCGTACTCACTGAAGACTACTGGTGATCTCAGCGAAGAGAGTTAATGCAAACTTTTCGACAAAGAATGTCTACTACTCCATCTTCATGCTATACATTGAAAGGAAGCTTTGACACAACAACAATGTCAATAATTGTGTCTTGAATTGGACGTTCTGCAGTCATCTGGGGGACCTCTGGTCCTGCAGGGATAAACTTAAATGGTCTGTTGAAGAGCTTTCAGTGTAACACGCTGCCCATTCTAGAAGAAGCAAGGTTGAACAAGTCCTGCGACGAACATAAAGATCATCCTTTGTAGTTGACTCATTATTTGAAGTTCTTATCATTCGTGTTTTTAAAAACAATTTATGCTTACAGAACATTAAGTTACAAACCCCAAATATATGGTCTTTGAATGAAGAAACCCAATGGCCACAACCAACGATTCAAAAAGAATGCAGACTAGCAGAATAATTGGGGGCTCTGTGCAACATAGCTTAGACAGACAATAAGTTATTTGGTTCTGTAACTTGTATCTTTGTTCAGATCTATAGTACAATCAGCACAACAATGTTAAGATCGATGAAAATCATGGTACTAAATCGTGATTTTAATCACGACTTCGTGGCAAGGTAAAAAAATAAAAAGCTATAGCATCTATCGCAGAAACTATCATTCGTCATGTTTTTAGCACTAAAAAATAAAAAAAATCACATATGTATATAATATAAGTCACCTCCAAACACATCATAAAAACATAGTACTTTAGAAGGTACTAATATTTTTATAATAAGAATATGAGTAAATCTGGAATCAACAAACGTATTAATACATATCCAATAAACCATAAATGATAACCATATCCTAGTGTTCTTAACAAGTATTTAATCACTGAGAAATGTAAATGTTGAATTATTGAAAAAGCGCGAGATGAGATCCTTTACTATATTTTTTCATAGTTTAGGCCTATAAGAGATGCATTTAGGCATCGTAGTAATGTTGTATTTCAAAATAAGACCAAATATTTTGATCCACGGGTACCTATGTAGGATAGCACAGCTATTACTACTTACTAGTTATAACACTTGTAGTTAATATAGCAGAACATTGACCCATACGTCTGCGTTTGGGGTCCAAAAAGCTATAGCGTAGCTACAGCATAGGTATAACTAGCTATTTAGAACACTGATGAAAATGAATCAACAACTCATCATGATCAAAAGCTATAGCATAGCTATAACTAGCTATTTAGAACATTGGTGAAAATGAATCAATAACTCATCATGATCAAAAGATATAGTGTAGCTACAGCGGCTGAGGCAGGACTCCTCAAGCCGATTCTTCATAGACCGTCTCTCCTTTGCTTCTCAATGTACACGGATGATGTGGCTCTCTTCTTGAAGTCGACTTCCCAGGAACTGAACACCTTATAGCTGGCACTACAGGTCTTCGGTGAAGCGACAGGGCTAATAGCTAACGTGCAAAAGACTGAGATATTCGCCATTGCCTCCCAAGCTGAAGACCTTCAGGATGCTCTACAAGCTTTTTCGGCTAAGAAGAGCACATTCCCCACAACATATCGGGATTGCCACTCAGACCGACCTTGTTAAAAAGAGTGGGCTTGCAGCCTTTAATAGACAAAGTTGCAGAGAGGCTCACGGGTTGGAAAGGAAACTTGCTTTCAAAGGCAGGAAGGCTGGTTTTGGTCCGCTCTGTCCTCTCGCCCTTGCCAGTTTATTTCCTAACGGTATTTACAATTACTGGCTGGGCTCTCAAAAGAATTGACAATCTTCGGAGAAGCTTCCTCCGGAAAGGAGACGAAGATTGCAATGGAGGGCACTGCCTGGTAAACTGGTCGAAGGTTTGCTGCCCAAAGCCTTTAGGCGGCTTAGGCATTGCTCACTTGGTCGCTTTTGGAAGGGCTCTCAGGCAGCGATGGCTATGGTACCAATGGACGGATAGCCTCAAATTATGGACAAGAACGACCATGCCCTGCAACGAAACAGATATTGCACTATTCAATGCAAGCACGATGATCACAATAGGAAATGGAGAAAAGGCAAAGTTCTGGATGTCTAATTGGTTGCAGGGCGCCGCGCCAAAGAAAGAACATCGCTCCGCTTTGTTTTCAACTTGTAACAAGAAAACATAGGATGGTGCAAACTGAGTTAACAAACAATAACTGGCTCATTCCCCTCAGGAGGATTTCCACCGCAGAACAGTTACAGCAATTTCTCCACCTTTGGCACTTGCTCCAAGGGGTTCAGCTGATGGCAAACACCCCTGACGAAATCTCATGGCGCTGGACACAGGATGGAAGATATACAACAAAGTCTGCCTACAAGGCTCAGTTCTTCGGGTCTGTGTTGGAACACAACTTCACTTCTATCTGGAAAGCGATGACTGAAAACAAATGCAAGTTCTTTGCCTGGCTCCTGGAGCAAAACGTGATCTTAACTTCAGATAATCCAGCCCTCAGAGGATGGCCACACCCTCCTGTTTGTCGCCTTTGTGATGCCGGCATTGAGACAGCTGCCCATCTAATGCTCTTCTGCCCCTTTGCTAAGTCCTTCTGGTTGACCTTATTCTCAAAGCTCCTAATTCAACCTCCAGGAGGAATGGCTGACGACACGACCCTCTTGATCTCCTCTTGGTGGCAGCAGTTACGCTCTTACCGATCTACTAAGCTCCGGCCAGACTTGGACGGAACCTTAATCTTCGGTTTCTGGAATCTCTGGAAGGAGCAGAACGCTCGCATTTTCAACAAGTGTTCCGTTGTACACACCATTGTACAGAAGGTTGTTGAAGATTTGACAAACTTTGCAATTGCCCGAAAGTCCGGCCCCTAAAGCATCCTAAGTTGGCCCCGTTTATTCGGTGTCCCTTTCTCGGCTGCGGTTGTGTTTTGTTGCTTTTATTGGAACCTATTTCTGGTTTCTAGATCTTGTTGTTGATTGTCTTTTTTAGAGACGCGACCGGGACCTTGCGCCGCGGTGCCTTTTGGCTCTTCCTTGTACCTTTTTTTTTCTCCTTTAATGAATTGACAGAGCTCCTGCCTCTCTTTAAAAAAATACAAAATAACTTCATCTCATTTTTCATTGACAAAAAAAAGGAAGACCCGGACTTTCCTTTCCCCATGAGCATGTCCTTCGCCTCGTTTTTCTTCGAAGCGATGTAATGACTCCCACGGTCCCACCAACTTCAAGGTGGTTGGCTACCATTACCCTCTGGTGGGCTTCCTTGATCTTGTCCATTGCAGCACGTTCTCTGAAACATGGAAAAGATCTATGAGATCTATAGTTAACAATGACAGTCAAAGATTTGCTGAAACAACTAGAGATCATTTCAGCTGACGAGAGATTCCAATAACATTATTTATGATACAGTTAACAGTCATAAAGAATGAAGAAAAAAAAAAGATCACCTTACGGCAAGGATCAATGCCATCTCTTTTCTAGTCATTTCTCTCTCGAATCCACCATATTAGAACCGGCGCACTCGTGGCATTGCTGAGCGGATTCGAAAGGCTTGCCATGCCTGAACCATATATATCTGCTTCCCAGAGCGGCAGCAGCCACTGACAACCCTGCTACCAAGGGCGTAGCCTGTTGGTATCAGAGAATGTTTCAGGATACCGGTTAGATGACAAGTGATATATTCAGAGTTTCAACATGTAATTCAAACGCCAATATTAACTAAGGCCCCGTTTGGTAGCTTGGAACCAAACCGTTTCTATTAGATTCTGGAAGAAACCCAATCAAACGGGCTAAAACTCGGAACAATTCTCTTTGGAACGTTTCTTCTTTTTCCACTCTGTGTCCGAATCAATCTCAACCCCGTTTCCACCCGATTCACAGAATCCTACCTGAAACGTTTCTACCAAGAATCTAGAACCGTTTTTGTTTCTACTAGAATCCCAAATTAGACCTGAAAGTCCGAGGTGAGTGCAGCCGATGATGAACAGGAAAATAAATAAGGTAGGTGATAAGATTCCAAGTCCTTGCTCCTCCTTTGCACATGAATTTAAGGACATCTTCCTTTCGAGAAGAACATATTAACCCCCTAAAGACCCAAACTAGAGTTTGTTCTGCTCCTCATTCTAACATAAGGAACTACTGATGCTCTGTTCCTAGATTATACCATTAGAAATTAGGCTAATACTAATAGACATGGAAGGTGAATCCAAGTGCGCAATTATGCCAGCATAAGCTTGCGATTTATCATGGTACAGGTTCGATGTTCGCATTAGCACCCAACCAATTAATTCGATTCAACCACACGAAAGCTGCCTGCAATCATTGGCGCACCGGAGTGCCAGTATTTGGACCGCAAATGCACACGGCAACACAGCCCGGCGGCTGCCGCCTCCCCTCCCCGCACCGGACCACACTTGCCGCCGAGACTCGAGGCCCGATGCTCCCATGTCTCGATGCAGCCCGCCCTCTCCCCGGCCGGTCGTCATCATCAACGGCCAACCTCTCGACATCACGCAAGGACGAGCAGGAACATTCGCAGAGAATGATGCCCCACTATACCTTTCAAACACAGTGCTACATTGGATGATTGGATTGGAAGATTTGACTGTAGGGCCATGTGATTGTGCGGCCAGCCACTGTTTCTTGATTTGCAGACGCGGGACCAGGATTCAGAATTTCGGTTTAGGGTAGAATCTCGTCACTCACCGGAATCCGATTTTTCGTCGAGATCTCGTTATTTTGGATAAAATCTGAACGAAGTTCAAAAAGCAAAATTTGAATTCGTTTTTTTTAACCGAAATTTCCGAGATTTCGGTTGATTTAGCCGAAATTTCATCCCAAATTCCGAAATCTCGACGAAATTTCCCGTTTTTTTAACATCGCGGAAATTATGATCTACCGACTGTCCTACATGGGAAATAATGTGAAGAACCCAATTCGGTTAAAATTCGGTCAACTTGTATACAAATCTCGGTCAATTTTACTGAGATTTCGGTCAAATCCACCGAAATTTCAGTGAGATATTAATGCACTGTAGCACTTTAATTTTTTTTAGGGTTTTTAAATTTCACCGGGATTATGAAACTCGGAGGGGCTGAAATCCGAAATTTCGCCGAGATTTTGAACCCTGCACGGGACACGGTAGAGCAGCAAGATTGAAATTTTACAACAAAATGAGAGGTAGAGCCATAAGGGGAGCGTACCATAGCACTGACACCGACCGATCGAACCACGGCGGGCCGGTCGATCGGCCGGTCTCAGCTCGCGAGGCAAGGTACCAATCGATGGATTCGCCTGATTCAAGGGAGGCGATGGAACCCAAGAGCAAACTGGATGTTCCATCTTGGTAAGTTGATAAGACCATAGCACAGATAGTAATGAGGGAGGCGGCGGCTCCTGATTAGCCCACTAGAGTGGGTTTCGTCGTTTGGTGGAAATCTTTTGGAGAAGGCTGGATTCACCCCGTAGTGGGGTCTAGACCAGAGCCAACAAAATCGATGAAAATCGTGGTTTTCGACTATATCAAGCTGGTTCGGCATGTAAAACTGATCGGTAAACCGGTCTAATTAAATTAAATTTAAAAAACTTGAAAATTTGAAAGAAAAAAAAATTATCCAAGGTATAACCGATCGATTTTCGGTGCAAACCAATCAGTTTTGGGTCTAAATCATGTCGTAATGTTGCGACGTTCAATCGGATATTCAAAAACCGGTCAAAACCAGCCGGTTCTTGGTGTGTTTTTTTTTGTTGCTGCTGTGTTTGCAGACTTGTCACAAAGGCAGAAAAAAAGGTCTTTGCACGCACCATTTAACAGCCTACTAACGGTGACCAGGGTTCACAAAACCGTACCGCGAAAACCGGTTCGGTTTTCGCAAAAACCGAGCGAAAAACCGCTAAAAAACCGTCAAAAACCGAAGAGTTGGAAAATCCAAAAAAATTGAAAAAAATTGAAATCCGTTCGGTTTTTCACGGTAAACCGCTCGGTTTTTACGAAAAACCGTTAGAGTTTCACGAAAAACTAACCCGACCTCTTCGAAAACTGTTTTCAGCGGTTTTACGCCAAAAACCGCGGTTTTTCGCGAAAAACCGAACATACAAATTTTTTCAAATTTTTTAAATTTTTGTAAATTTTTTTTAATTAGACCGGTTTACCGAGTGGTTTTGCATCTCGAACCGGAGCGGTACGCGGTTTTCGAGCGGTTTTCGCCGGTTTTGTGAACCCTGACGGTGACCAACGGGAGTGATAAATAAGGGAACAAAGTTGAAAAAGAGAGAACAACCGGAGGAGCCATTTTCCAGTGACATATGAATCCACTCATCTATCTTTTATCTTGTTCTATTATCTATCTGAGAGGTGCTTCTATGCTCTTCCTTTTAAAAGTTGCACAACTATTAAAGCATGAATGAAAGGTAGATGGTGATTACTTACCCCTTCGCTTGCTTCAAGATTTGTACAACTTGTACTAGAAGGGAGAGCATTGAAGCACCTCTCTATCTATTATATCTAATATACATCTTTTAGTTTTTAAAAATAATATGTCTATCCTCGATAGCTAAAAAAATCTAACATTAATCAAAGAAAGAAAGAATGTGACTAATCACATACGTATAAATTTATTAAAATTGTATAAGAAGTACAACTGTATTTTCATTACACAAATTAGAATTGTATAGCTATAGCTCTGTATTTAAAAGGTAAAAACATACGGTGTAATACCTCGCCCACTCTAAGTCAAGAACAGAATAAAGAATAGAACAAATTTTCCCACACCGAAGAAAAGATAGGACCAATCTTTAATCAATAGAACCGTAAAATGAACCAATATTTAATTCTTAAGAGAATTAGCAGGGGCCGCGCGAACGCGTACCCCCTTCATCACAAATTATGACGTCCACTCTCCCGCTTGGGGAGATGGTAAGCCAGCGCACCCACCGAGTGCAATGTGGGCCACTAACCTAGGCCACAAGCCTTCATGATGGCCCGTTGACCCCGTCCAGGTAAGTATGGAGGAAGGAAGCCCCTGCGCCTGCTCTTATAGCGAGATCTCCCACTCGTTGCTTGTCGGTTAGACGATGTGGTACTAAACTGGGAGGCTGCTACGGGAGGCGAGCATGAGAGAAAATGAAAGTCAAAGCCGAGTAGGCCGAGCCCAGCACAGATTCGCACCTGTTTGCAGGAGAGTAGTATAGGTTGCAATGTTGCATCTGTTTTTTCTATTTGCATCGTCGGTGTGGGGAAAGCAGCCCAACTGAACCAGTGCATTCATGTGTAGGAGTTAAAGGGTTTCAAAATTAAAATTGATAATTTGAATCGTTGAACAAACTCCGAGTAGGAAACGGGAAATCCTATGCCAAAAGTTTGTGGCGCTTTCACTCGGTATTTTACTTATCATTTTACTGATATACAACACCTAACTCTAAAATTTTTCTTGACTTCGATTAATGATCTGCTCAACGTTGGATATGCCAAAGATTTGTGCGACGCGGCCTCCATCTCCGTTTCAGGCAAAATACGTACGCAAGCATCGTTGACACCAACTTGACGGAGCTAGCTAGCTAAATCGTTGTGTCCCCCGTTCCGTGGTAATGAGTAACCACATCTATTTCGCAAATAATTATAATCAATAATAATATGATGGCTATATTAGTAAAAGATGCACGCATTTATCACAAATTCCATGTAAAATATAATATCAACATATAATGCTAATATATGAGATGTTATATAAGTAATATATGCTCGAGAACCCACTGGTTATATTGTTATCAAGTCCGGACAGGGAATAGGTATGGGGGAGAGCATCCACATCCACCAACCCTACAAGGAATATTTTGGCCTTGTTTTCTATTCCCGCGAGATATATTTTCCCTATCCCTATTCCCTAACAGGGGAATTCCACAAGTGAAGTGCCATGAGCTGTGACAGAATGCCATATTTGCCAAAAAGAATTAGACGAAGGCCAAACATGCATTAAAAAATCAGGCTTCGCTACAAAATCATGGAAGATCCATCGATCGATTGATAATCTTGAAAAAAAATCATTATTTACTATTGGAAGTTGACCAATTCTCTGATATATCATTGAAAATTTACTCAGCTTTTCATTGCTATGGAATCTCAACTTTCATCCCATATTTAACACCGACATTACTTCCATTAGGGCCGATTAGCCCTAACTCTCTAAAAGTTGTTAGATTTTTCTCGGTATACGCAAATTGCCACCTGCTCCCACGTGTCATTATTCATTTCTACCATGTCTCTCACACGCCTCTTCTTTCCTCCTCACGTCTTTTCATCATTAGTCTTCCTCTTCCATAGTACCTCCTCCCACGCCATCGCCGCCTCCTCCTCTGCTCCCGCATCGCCAGCCTCCGGCCCCCACCCATCACTCGTGCTGACACTGACCCCGCCTTCGCGTCCAGCCTTTAGCCTCCATCCCTACCACTTGTATCGACGTTGGCCCCACCTCTACCTGCACCAATGCGAATGTTCGTCGCATCCCTTCTCCACTCTTCACTTCTACCCCCATAAAATCCACAAATCCATCACCCCTCTCTCCCTCTCTCACGCGCACTCACACACACCAAAGTGAAAAGATAAGTAATTTAGAGTTTCGAGGAGGGAGTGGTCAAATTGGGGGAAGGTGGTGGAGGTAACACCGGAGAAGGTGCATGACCAAAGTGGCGGTGGTGATAGCGTACGACCACGGCAGCAGCGATCCACTTTGGCTTTGGTTTGCAGCGGGGATATCTTCGATATATTGTGGCCATGAAATCAGTTGATTGCACTCGGCTTGGGATTTTTGGGTTCTTATTGCTTAAGTGTTTGCAGACATCATTATTCTTTCCTTTTTTGCTTAAACTTTCCTTTTTTTGCTTATCTTTTTCGTGTTTATGTCTCCGAGTTGGAGATCGATGGAAGGATTTGAACCGGCTTGCTTGTTCTTTTTTTTTTCTGTGTTTGCAGACTTGTCACAAAGGCAGAAAAAAAAGTCTTTGCACGCACCATTTAACAGCCTACTAACGGTGACCATCGGGAGTGATAAATAAGGGAACAAAGTTGAAAAAGAACGACAACCGGAGGATTATCTTGTTCTATTATCTATTATATCTAATATATATCTTTTAGTTTTTAAAAAATAATGTCTATCCTCGAGAGCTAAAAAAATCTAACATTAATGAAGAAAGAAAGAATGTGATCTACATTGTTGATGTCCAGATTATAATGCAAATTAATCATATACATAAAAATTTATTAAAATTGTAAAATAAATACAACTGTATTTTCATTAAACAAATCAGAGTTGTATAGCTATATCTCGTATTTAAAAGGTAAAAACATACGGTGGTACTACGTCGCCCACTCTTTAATCAATAGAAACAAAAACGAACAAAGGTTTAATTCTTGAGAATTAGCAGGGGCCGCGCGAACGCGTACCCCATCTATCACAAATTATGACGTCCACTCTCCCGCTTGGGGAGATGGTAATCCAGCGCACCCACCGAGTGCAATGTGGGCCACTAACCTAGGCCACGAGCCTTTATGATCGCCCGTCGACCCCGTCCAGGTAAGTATGGAGGAGTGGTGCCCCTGCGCCTGCCCTTATAACGCGATCTCGCACTGGTTGCTCGTCGGTTAGACGATGTGGTACTAAATTGGGAGAGTGCTGCGGGAGGCGAGCACGAGAGAAAATGAAGTCAAGCCGTGTGCAAGGCCTTCAGACGTGCGAGTAGGCCGAGCCCAAGACAGATTCGCACCCGATTGCATCGGTTTTTTCTATTTGCATCGTCCGTGTGAGGAAAGTAGCCCAACACAGATTCGCACTCGAGAGCTAAAAAAATCTAAACCACTGAGGAAAGTATTCTTTCTTCTCGGGAAGCTTCTTTCTTTTTTCCTTTTTCTTTTAAGACCAAACACGCATGAAAAAAAAAACGCACCATAACCGGGCTATATATCCTTGCCAGCTCCGGTGAACTTAAAGGGTTTCAAAATTAAAATTGATAATTTGAATAGTTGAACAAAATCCGAGTAGGAAACAGGAAATCATCTGCCAAAAGTTTGTGGCGCTTTCACTCGGTATTTATTTATTTATCTTTTTTACTGATATATACAACACTTAACTCTAAAATTTCTTATGATAAGATCCCCGCACGCCCTGGCTTGTTACATCACACATCTTATTTCACACATATATATAAATGGTTCCATACCCCTGGGAGTAAATTCCGTAAAATTATTTGTACTTTGATGAACCTATTTTACCTGTGGGTGATTCCCGTTGACTCTCAGTCTTTGGTGTCGCCCTCGTGAATTATTGGGGACACGTAAGCGTAACCACGAACGGCTGGCTCGGATTGTGAAAGCCAACCAAAAAATACGAGTCGAATAATAGTCAAACGAGTCATCAACACTCGGAGCTCAAAACGAATCAAAATACGAGTCGAATAGTCAAACGAGGTTTCAAAGAAGAATGCTCGAACCAAACTTGTCTCCATGTTCTATAGACGATTGTAAACACGAACTCAGATAAGCTTGGATACAAAAATGGATTCACAAAATCTCAGTGACAAACCTGAATCGAACACTTACTCGATTCGGTTGGATTCGGATATTCACATCGTACTTGTGAGCTGCGTAACAGCAAGGTATTATTTTCATTTTATCCATGTACACAACACAATTGGTCATGGTGATTTATTCCATCTAAAGAAGCATGAATTTACATTTGATTTAAAAAATTTAACCAACTAATTAGGCATACTGCAGTAATGTACGTACGCATATCGTTTAGCGGATTTGAATTCAGATACAAAATTGTCTTGATAAAACAACATGTTCTTGATAAAAAACCACATATGAATCCGACTTCCCTAATCAAATAAACAAATCTAAACCACACTCCTATCCTATGTGATACAGTAGTCGAATGACATAGATAAATAGATAATGTGTTTCCTTTTACACGCCCAAGCTCAACGAAACCATCAAACCACCACAAAACGCGGCGGGCAAATTCATCCTTGTGCTGCGATAATTTCTAAGAAAGGAAGAACAAAAAGGGCAACGCACGTAAACAGACTTTCTGCCTACGGATATCCGAACTGTTTATCTAAATGGACTGTAGACTTTTTTTTCTTTTCTAAATTTAGTCTCTGTGTAATCAAAATTACAAAAATAATTCCTTGAATGAGCATGGAAGGAGCTAAATACGACACGTGTCTCCTTCGTGCCCGGGGAGCACGAGAGGTGGCTGGCAGGGCTAGCTATCAAGCTTAATGAACTATTATCGAGATTAACATAGTTGAATGTAAAATCATTTTATTTATCATTTAAGTGGTTATTTCGTATTCGAGTTAATGAGTCACTACGAGCAAAGCCTCATTAATTTTTTTGGTTCAAAATGGACTCATTTTAATTTTAAACCTATAACTACTATAATCGAAGAAATTTTGTTTCGAGATGGCTGGGCCGTGGCAAACACAAACCATCGCGGGAGTGTAAGTACAACCTCCATTAGGTTGATACATTAAGTTGGTTTTGGTGATTAATGACAAATCCTAATATGAGACTAATGTTTAGGTAATTACTATTTTCATCTCATCAAGGATGATTGATGATCATTGACAAAACTAATTGTTAATGAGACTAACATATTTATTGAGCTTATGTTTAGTAACCTCACATTTGGATAGAAAATGGAAAACCCAAGGTATGCATTGTATCAATGTTCATTATTTTATTGCATACTTAGGATTTAAGTTGAAGTATGAATTTCTCCACTGCTTTAACCAAAAACTGTGTATCATGTTTCCCAATCTATATATTACATGGATACACACATTTAGGGGGAGTTCACACTCTAACTTAATGTTTCATTGCATTGATCTATTCCTCATTACAACATATAAAGGATCAAGACATTGAAACTAGATCTTTGAGTATACATTTAACATGCATAGTTGTAGTATACTCATGGTATCATATGATATGCTCCAAAGAAATAAAATTGGATACGTGCATATTGATTCAAGATCAATTATATGTATGCACATATCTTTGTGGAGTTTATCTTATAGTTGATGGCTTAGAGTAATGATCATTTCCATACATTCCACATATTATGGATCATTACTTTCCATCAACATGAGTATATGAAAACCTGTGTAGTTATTGTATACTCATATCAATTTAAATGAAGATTTAAATCGAGGTCGTTTATCTCTTAATAATCAAAGAACATTGCATCATGAGTTGATGGTGTTCTTGTGATCGATTAAGGATAATCGATAGTTCTTGAGTATAACGAAACATTAGTTGTATCAATATACTTAAGACACAAATACAATTATTCATTTAAATTGATTTAGGTTGTGCTCAATCATTATGGAGGCATTCATTATGTGTTAATTGAGTGCAAGGATGATTGAGACAACTATGCATCTTGGACTAACTATTTTCATAAGTGATGATTGAGCCAAGTTAGGTCCAATGATGGTTAAGATAAAGAAACGGGACAAGGACGACATCATGAGGTGATGAACGTCAAGAGGAGATCCGTTGAGAAGGAAAGAAAAGAATGTTCATCAAGAGGAGATGAACAAGATGTTGTGAGAGCCGGGTGATGATCCGGTAATAGAGAAGTAGAGCTGTGTGACGATCTTGAAGAGAAGATGATCGTAAATCATGAGGACTTCAAGAGAGAGCGATGTGACAATCCCGGGGAAATGAGGTATGATTGAAGATCATAAAGGCCCCAAAGGGGATTGATCACGTGCGGCATCAAAGGTAACTAGATAGAGTGTCTTGTTATAGGCGTGCCGTACTATTAAGAGAGATGCAACGTGGATGATTTAGAAGTGTCTCTGTGCTCAAGTGTTATCTATCCTTAAATAGATGAGAGACACAATACACATCACGTACACCGGGATTGTTTGTCTTTTTGTCTGGATCGGATGTTCCGATCAGGGATCGGATGTTCCGATCAGGGATCGGATGTTCCGATTCATCGGTAAATCCGGTGGTGTGTTGGTGAGAGTCTACAACCTCTCTGGATTGATCGGATGTTCCAATCTTTGGATCGGATGTTCCGATAAGTGTTAAACTTAAAAAGGGTGCTCTCTGGTCAAATCGGATGTTCCGATCGTGAAAATTGGAAGTTCCGATCAGTGTTTTTAGTTTGCAAGTGTGCTGAATTTTTGCCTGATCGGAAGTTCCGATGCAAGTTCCGATGTAAGTTCCGATGTTGTATCGGAAGTTTCGATGTTGGATCGGAAGTTCCGATGTAGACTTAGAAACTTTTTAAAAGGTTTCTGTAAGGTGCCTCTCTGCCCAGATCGGAAGTTCCGATGCAAGTTCCGATGTATCGGAAGTTCCGATGTTAGTTCCGATGTGTTTATTGGATTGAGTTTGTTCTGAAGTTTTTGCCTGGTCGGAAGTTCCGATGTTGGGATCGGAAGTTCCGATGTGTGTAAAACGGCTAGTTTTTTTGCTCCAACGGCTAGTCTTTGGGTGTGGGGTATAAATATCCCCCTTGGCCGGTTGGGAGATAGAGTTGAGGATATTTTTGAAGGGCTAAACAAGAGGTTGAGCTAGTTGAGTAGAGAGATCACCTTGGGATGCATTTGTTTCTCCTTGGTCATCTCATTGGCTAGAGAGAGCTCCAAAAACTTGTGTTGTGATTAGGAGTGGATTGAGTGTTCCTCCTTGCTCCTTCTCCTTTGATCTTAGTGATCCCTCTTTGAGTGAGGTGTGCGAAGTGAGAGTTAGTGCTAAGAGTGTTAGATTGAGATACATCTTGAGCACTAGAGTTCATGTCCTAGATCATCCATTTGTTGGATTCATTACTCTTGGAGTTTGAAGACTCCTAGACGGCTAGGCGTCGCTCACGAGCAACCAAAGTGTGTGGTGTGCCGTGAGAAGTTTGTTGAAGGTCCGATTTCGCCTCCGAAAGGGAAGAAATCAAGAAGTGAAGCCACATCTCAAGTGTGATCGAGATTGGCGAGGAATAGGGTTGGAAAAGACCCGGCTCAAGTGTGACCGAGCCTCCTCAACGAAGACGTAGGAACCTCCTGGGAGGAAGTCCGAACTTCGGTAAACAAATCATCGTGTCAATCCTTTACTTTTGCTTATTGCTTTACTTTGCTATCTTGTATTGGATTGATCTATCTAGGGTTGATTATTTCTCTAGCTAGCTTTACTACTAGTTGCTAATATTTGTCTGTGCTAGCTTCGAGTAGAAATCAATTTGTGTATAGGCGTAATTCATTTTGCAATTCACTAAACTCTGTTCTAATCGGATATTCCGACCTCGTATCGGACATTCCTATTAGACACCGGAACCTCCGACTCCATATCGGAAGTTCCGATCTCTTTTCCGCTGCGTTGTTTTAGAAAATTGTAAATCGCCTATTCACCCCCCTCTAGGCATCCATCCTCGATCCTTTCAGGGAGTAGGGTAGGGTCCACCGCAAAAGGCCACCTTCTGGGCTACCCGGACGCGGAAGGCATGCACGCACAGCCAACGCTGCCATGCCACATGCACAATCGCCCACAGTTGCCCACCCACGCCTGCTCACGCATACTCCTGCGCTCACCGGCCATGCCGCTATGGAGCTCAACTGCTTAGGTGCCACACTCCCCGGGCAAGGCAGGTGACAGTGTCGCCTGCCGTGCCTTTCGCGATCGAGAAAGGGATCATTTTTGCAAATACACGCGTGAGGGGCTAGATTTGGAAAGAAAAAAAAACACACACGGGGCTAGAATAGTAAAAAAAAATCATAGGATCCACCATCCAAAGCGTTTTGAGATTTGTGTTGTATTTAGTAATGATCATGTCGTTCTAGTTCTTTCACTTTCACCAAGGTATATTTACAAAAAAAAATATTGTATTGCCTCACTTTATCATATTTTTAGTCGGTGTGTCTTATTATAGTTCATGATAATAATGATATTAAAAATAATTAAAGGAAATGGTATATAAGTAAAAAAAACATCAAAATTGTAGAATGATGTATATTTTGTAACGATATTTTAAAACTAGAATGACATGTCACTATTACAAAAAAAGGTAATCACAATCGGTTCGAAACTGTCATCACAGATGATTTTTCGAACCGTATGTAACCATGTGTCATTCATATTATGGCATATCACAGACGGTTTCCAAACCGTCTGTGATATACGACATCACAAATAATTTTTAATTAGAACCGTCTCTAATATAGTAACATTATAGATGGTTTTAAACTGAAACCATCTGTGATATCCTAACATCACATTCTAATTAGAATCATCTATGATAAAGTTTCCTACATATGGCCATTTTTCTTTCATTTTAATCGAATGAAAAATTGTGCAAACCACGTTAGAAACTTTTGAAAATTTTTGCGGATGATCCTGATACATCCATAATATTTTCATAAAATTTTTAAATGATGATGAAGCTTGAGGAATCTTCAAATTTTCAGATAGTGCTACTGAAGGTTGATCGACAAAATTCAACCAAATGAAAATTGGTTCAAACCACGTTAGAAAATTTTTAAAAAAAATTTACGGATGGTCCTGATGTATCACTAATGTTCTCATAGAATTTTCAAAATTCATTACTTGATACATCATTTTAGCCCATAATCTCGGTCAAAAAATTTAGCCTGCACAGTTGGTCTAAGGCGTTGGAAATGTTTCCAATAGGTTATGGGTTCGAGTTCTACTCTCAATAAATTTTTTTTGCATTTTAATTTCCTTCTAATGTCCCTGCTTACTCTAGCCACCTTCCAGTTAAATGTGTCAAGATTTCGGCGAGAAGTGGCGAGATTTCGATCCTCTGTGAAATGCTCTACGGTTGCTAGAAAAAACTTGAATCCTCTTCCCGGGCACGAACCTGGGGCGGTGAGTTGGTCTAAGACAGAGAGCTCTCTGGTTGATCCCAAGGGCGTGGGTTCGTTTCCCAGCCTCAACATCATTATCGCCCATTCGCCCCTGCCTAGACTTCCATGCTGTGCTATAATACATAAAAATCTCATGATCTATTCCTCCTAACCATTATAAAAAATTATGGAAAAAGCGATCTACCACGGGATCGAACAGGAGACCTCCTCACAACTCAGCCAATGCTCTCACTAACCGCGCTACACCCCTGTGTTGCATTATAATGCGTAACAATCTTATGAGCTATATATCCGTCTTAACCAATATAAAAAACTAGGTTGGCGATATTCAAACCCATATCTCGTGGTTGAAAGCCAATTCTCCTAACCAATACTTCACATGTTATTCCGGTTCACATCCGCTCCTAAAATTATTCATTCTGTACAAATTTTGGTTTGGGAGGTCGAAATCTCATTGAAATTTGAGGAAATTTTGCTAATATTTATGAAAACAATGTAGCATTTTGATTTTTTTTAGAATTTTTTTATTCTACTAAGATTATGAATCTCGAGGGACCGAAATCCGAGATTTTTCTGGGAATTTGAACATTGACGTACACCTTACAAACACTCCAATGTTAACGACGGCCTAATTCGAGACGGTTAACAGAATCATATGGTATGCAGCTAGCACAAAATGCCACAGCTAGACATGGATCGTGGATTTAGATCGTGTTGTGCTGTCATGGCTCAGTCAGTTTGCCATGCTATGCTGGCCCGACTCGTCTTCAGCGAGCCCAAACAAGGCCTATTCGGCATATTATGTCACCTTCGTGTTATTGATGCAGTTCTTCTTGTTTCACTTATGTTGCCAAAGTTTTTATAATATTTATCAAAAACTATAAAAAAACAAAACTCGTGTCAAAACCGTGTCAATGTTGTGCCTATAGACCCTGTAGCGTGCCGTGTCGGCCTAGCCTGTGCGTATGCATATTATACCGTATCCTGAACCTATTTTGGCTACAGTGCCACAGATCGAGTCTAAAAAAAAAACTCGGGTCCATGCCCACCTCTTAGCGACGGCAAATTTGAACTCGGTGTCTTGAGAATCCAGACCGCTAAACTCCCCGCCGTCTTCCTCAGTCCCCGGCCGGCCAGCACTGCACCGTCAAGAACTGGACAGGTACTCTGCCAACCGATGCAGCAAACAACTCCGCTGTTGGTACAACTTGCGCCGCAGATACACCAAAAAATCCGCTCCTCGGGCGCGTCAACCCGGGCGTGGACGACGAAGTCGCGCACGCTACCCACTCGCCAAGCTGAAACTTTCGCCCCAACGAAAACGAAACTGCCGTGCAATTGCTTCCGCGCCCCGACGACCAGCGATCGGAGCGAGCCAGCGTGTGCACGAGCAGCGGCAGGGTAGCGCGAACCGACTTACACGCCGGTTATTACACCCGCGCCGCGGCCGAGCAGAGGCGAGAGTCGGGAGACGGACATCGCCATCAAAAAATGTCCGGCGGCGCGAAGAGCAGCGACCAGCTGCGGGTTTGCCGCGAGGCGTCGAGGAGGCGGCTGCGGGAGAGCGTGGCGGCGATCGTGCGCGCCATCCGGGCGCCGCTGGCCGACGTGCTCCGGGAGCACGCGCTCGTGCACCTCCCGCCCGCCGCGGCCGCGCGCCTCCGCCTCGTGCACCCGGCCTGGGCGCAACAGCTCTCCTCCCCGCTCTTCGCCGTCGCGCACGCGGCCGCCCCGCGCCGGCTCTCGGGGCTCTTCGTCCCCTCCAAGGGGTTCCTTCCGTTCGACGGCGCCGACACTGTGCCGTCCCCGTCGCTCTCCTTTGTCCCCGCCTCGTCCGACCTCACCGTGCTGTCCTCGTCGCACGGAATCGCCTGCTGCTTCTCGCTCGCCGACGACGCCTATTTCGTGTGCAACCCGGCCACCGCGTCCTGGGCGGGCGTCCCGTCGCCGCCGCACCGGCGATGGCCGCGCCCCGCGATCGTCGTCCTCTTCGACACAGGCATATACAACTTCCGCGGCGACTACACGCTCGTCTGCGCCTTCGAATCCGCGCCGGACTCCGGCATCTACTGCTTCCAGGTGTTCACGTCCGGGACAGGCATGTGGTGGGTCACCGACGCGATTGCACCCGCCGAAGGGCTCGTCGCCTCGTCGGGCGTGGCGGCGGGCGGGACGGCGTGGTGGCGGACGAGCATCGGCACGGCGGTGGGGTACAACCCGGTCACTGGGCGCATCGATCAGGCGCTGTGCCCCGGTGACAGTGGTCAGTGGGAGATCGGTTCGGCCGCGGGCAATCTCCACTGCGCCGTTCGCGCCGGCTGCGACATCGTGGTGTTCCGGCTTGTGGAGCACGGGAGCTGGGAGGAGACCACGAGGGTGGCCATCGCGGAGATACTGGCATGTCGGCAGCCGGCGCCTTCAGGGCCCGGCGACGACGTGCGGCTTCTGGGGTTCCATGGCGCGGAGCTGGACGTGGTGGTGCGGGCCGGCAGGCGCGTGGTGGCGTTCGACACGGTCACGCGGCGGCGGCGCGAGATCGCCGTGCCGAGCACTACAGAATGGGACGCCGCGGAGTACGCCGCGCACACCAACACCCTCGCGCTGGTCGCGCCCACCGCGCTCGCGCGCGAACCGGTGCTCGTGGAGCCACCGGATGATCGGAAGGTCGCATCTTCTTGAGCGAATCTTATAGCTGCTAGCAGAGCATGCTTGGCTTACTATCACAGCAACAGCAGCAGGCTGGACTACCTAGCAAGCATCGATCGAGAGAATGAGCCTGTGCATATTTGATTTTCTTAAAACGATGTGTGTATTAGCGCCAACTTTCTTTCGTTTTGTGAAAAGCAAGCTCATACCCTATTTATAGGATCGGAGGCACGGATTCAAAATCATCGGTTGGCACAGCAGGAGGATAGCTGGTCTTGCATTTGGGGAAATAGAGTTTACTCCTCCTCAGTAAAAACATACTGTATGAAATCACAATGGGACAGGTTCAAATTCCAAAATCATTCAAATGGCTCTGGAAAAGCTGTTGTCGGTCTAGACACAAAAGTATTTTTGCTGGCGGCTGCTTAGAGATTAAGATCAATACATCCAAAGAAGCTCCTGAGAAGGAAGAATTTTAGCATGGAAAATTTGGATGCTAATTTGGGCGACAGTGTTGGGATTTCGTTTGTCCTGCAGGAACTTCAAATCTTTCTGTTCAGGAATCAGGAGTCGATTACTAACTTCGAAGAAAGTAGGCTTCAGTAACCCTTCTATATAGAAATAAATAATCATCCTGAAGCCCTGGAGGCCTGGAGTGTATGGATAACAATGAATAGGAAGGTCTTTCTAGCAATAAAACCAATAATTGAAGAGTGCAAAAGATTATTCCAACATGAGTTTGCCATGGTTATCCATATGGCAAAAAAGGCTTACCTTCCTTTTGATAGAAGAATGGTTTAGTCATCTTACATAATTTTGCTCTTTCTGTAAATTTGTTTCTGTAACACTTTTTTTTATTTTTTTTACATATAATATATATAGGATCCTCTCCAACTGTTTTTATTTTAAAAAAAAAATTGAGTTGGTCTATGCTATGCGTGGACAAGTAGTAGTGGGAAATGTCTAGTTAGAATATCATCGGTTGATCATTGATATATGAATGCTTTTTTCAAGAAAAGAAAGCAATGATACGGATGAATCGATCGGTGCGGAAGTGAGAAGTGACCATTCACAGGGATGTAGATGCTCGTCGGTTTGCACGATTAGTTCAAACGGACAAAGACTGATGTGTCTGGGGCCCTGGGTGCACAAAAGTCCAGTGTACTTTGGGAGATTGTTCCCCAGTTCCATACTTGCTAGGTTGAGTCGTCACGTGAAGTCGTGTGAAATTTGATTTGAGAATTTTATTGTTAAAAATATAATTTCAATTTTATTAGGAGTGTTCTTTTAAAAATTAGCTGGCTAGAATACGCCGACGAATTTGCGTAACCACGAGTCCTTTGCGAAAAAAACTGGTGGACGACCTGTTCGTGAATTTACGGAAGAAAAAAACTTAATTTCGGTTTTCTCGGTGGTGCTTTTTAAAAAATATTGGCTGGTTAGAAGATGTCAGCGAATTTGTGTAACCACGGGTTCCCCCGTAAAAAAATTGGTGGATCTGTCCGTGAATTTACGGAAACACATTTTTTTAGGAAACATTTTTTTTGGGGGGGGAGGGGGGGGGGAATAGTGGAAGGATCTATCCGTAATTGTAAAATACCGGTGGATGATCTATTCACGAATATTTTGGATTTTACAGGGGACCTCCATGCGGAAGTGCTAAGGTGGCATGGCTCTCTGGCTTTGAATTCCACCGGCTTTAAAAGAGAGTATAATTACAAAATTATCGATGAAAGAATCTAGACCTAATTTTGGATTTTACAAAGTGCCTCTCTACGAAAATGCTGAGGTGGCCTTGAATTCCATCGGCTTTAAAAAAGAGTATATATATATTCCTAGTCACGCCGCCGTGTGTTTCGCACTGATCTTGGTAGACTAACACACGCTGCGAAAGAAAGGGGACGGGGGAATAAAGCGAGCTGTGATAGCACCATCGTAGAATTCGCATAATCACCACTAGTTGCAGGCGCTAACACGAAACAACCGCTAATTGGCACGCTAACCATTAATAAAGTCGAAGGCAGATAAAGCACGGGCAATGGCCAGGTGGCGGGAGCGAGGGGATTCGTTTCGACCAGCTCGGGTTTAATGCTGTTAGATAATAGTGGGGGTTTGTTCCATGTTCAGACCACATGACTTCTGGATGTGGTGAACCATTCTTCGAAGCCATGCACATTCCCGAGAGGCTTCATACAATGCAATGATTTCTGAGTGGTTAGTCGATGTCGAGACAAGAGTCTGCTTAGACGACTTCCAAGAAATTGCTGTTCCACCGCAAAGGAAAACATACCTGGCCAGTTGTGACTTGCCGCATGCTGTCTCGATAGGTACTCAAAGATCGGGCGTAGCTAACTAAATTCAATTCATTGTTTCTTCCGTAAAACAAGCCGAGGTCTTTGCTTCCTTGAAGGTAACGGAAGATGTCCTTCACCCTTTCCAATGCCTTGGTGGGTTCTGCACTATACGCTAGCAAATTCACGGCCGAACGCAATGTCCTGGCCTAGTGCTGTCGCAAGGTACATGAGCGCTCCAATTGCACTCAAGTATGGGAATTCGCTCCCACTTCCTCCCTCTTCTTTTAGGCCTCAGACGGGTCTAGGTCTCGCTTGGAGTGACCTTCCACCATTGGGGTCTTTGCGGGCAGTATGCCTTTTTCAAAGCCAAATCTCCAACACTTTAAGGTAGGATGCTTGGTGTACCAAGATTCCGCCTTGGACATGTTCAAGCAAGCCTAAACAGTAACTTGGTTTTACCTAAGTCTTTCATTTCAAACTCAGATTTCAAGTATGTGCATGCTTCTTCAATTTCCTCATCCGTCCCAATGATGTTCAAGTCATCTACATAGACGAGATTATACAAAATCCATTCGTGGATCGTTGTATAAATACACATGGACAATCTTCTTAGTGTAGCCTTTCTTGCAGAGAAAGTCACTCAAACGATTGTACCACATTCTTCCTCGATCGTTTTAGCCCATACAAATGATTTCTCCAATTTCACACTGTATAGGTTTCCTCGCTTTGCTCTGCCTTGGTTCTGGATAGGGATACCTTCCCTAAGATTTCTCATATAAATCTCGAATCCAAGTTTCCATACAAATATGTCGTGACAACATCCATTAGCTTCATTTCAACTTCAAGTTGACTGCCATTGAGATCAAGTATCTAAAGGTAATTCCACCCTATGACCGGAGAATAGGTTTCTTCATAATCAACCCCGGGACGTTGAGTGAAACCTTGAGCCGACAAGCCTTGCCTTTGTACTCATAACTTCATTGTTTTCGCTTTCTCTTAACAAAACCCATTTGTGACCTACGGGTTTATATGGGGAGGCGCGCACACAGCCCAAACACCTCTCTTTGTTCAGAGACTAACTTCAAGGGTGATTGCCTTCTTCCAATCTTCCTAATCGAGCCTTTTCTTGCACTCATGAGAGATGCGGCTCGGGATCATGATTAATGATCGTGGCAATCTTCTTTGCAAAGTATGCATCGACATTGGTCTGTTGCTCTATTCATTGATTCTCCCGTTATTACAAAGTTTATGGCCATTTCATCATGGGGTGCTTAGGGCACTTCTACTTGCTCTTCATTGCTATTTCCCATTCCAGGAGCAAGTTCCTTTAGTTTTTCTCCGCCAATGTGTGCGACACATTATTTTTAGGCTTCTTCCAATGGAAGGTTCAGATCTGGAATTGCCTTTTCCATGTGCTTCTTTCCGATGCCAGGTCTCAACTGCCTCTTCTGCTTTGGGGGCACTTTTGTGATTGGTCGTGGTAAGTCCCTTCTCGCCCAGCTTTCCCTGCACGCCTCCTCAGGGTACTTTGGGTTTGAGGCTTGAGATCTCCTGCTCTTTTTCTTTGAGGCCTCATCGAGATGATGAGGGATACCTTCGCTTTTTTGGTATTTCCACCCTCTCTGGTGCATTTCTTGCTGGTACATGCGACTTAACCACGCTCTCTGAGATCACAAAATGATCAGCGTTCATTTGTTAAATTCTCGCAAATCAATTATCTTCTCGACTTCTTGATTTGCTTCATTAGTGCGAGGATCATGCGCGGGATCCCAAAGTGGAATGCCATACTATTTCCCGGCATTTTTCATCCAATGGTTGATTCTCTCCCTAATGACGGAAATGGTCCTCGCCAAAGATGCAATCGGCGAATCGGGTCAGGTGCAAGTCTCCATCATGGGTTCCAAATACCTGATTATGGATGCACTCTCATAACCAACGATATCCTGCATTTGCGAGAGGGCCCATTGTACCACAAGTGTAGGTGGTATAGGTACATATACCATACAACCAAATTTTCTAAGATGGGAAATCTTCTGGATGACCCCTTGCACTAATTGCATTGGTGAATGGATGTTGTAGGCCGATGGTCTATAATTGATGAGTGCCGCCGCGTAGGATCACGTGTCTCCCAACAAGTGTTGGGCAAGTTACAACTCGCAAGAGCGGTCTGGCAATGAACTTAATCCTCTTTATTAGTGCTTCAATAGCCCATTTTCGTATGGACGGCGATGCAGTGCTCAATGTGCTATTCCCGCTGTCTGTACAATAATCATCAAATGCCTTGAAGTAAATTACCGGCATTGTCCAATCGAATGGACTTCACGCGATGATCGTGAAAAGCATTCTTAATTCGATGATCTGCGAGATCAACTTTCGAATGCATGATTCCTTGTTGACAAAGAAACATGTATGCGACTCATTTTGAGGAAGCATCAATGAGCACCATAGTATCGAAACGGCTCCGACAAGGGCTGAATCGACCGCAAATATCCCCTCGAATGCGCCTCCAGAATGCAGGATTTCATGTTGCACTTTCATAACAAGAGGGTCTAGTTATTAATTCTCCTGTGGCACATGCATGGCACACAAAATCTTCGTGATTCGGGAAATTCTTAACATTAATGCCATGACCTTGTGAGTTGTTAACTATATTTCTCATCAATCTAAGACCAGGATGACCTAATCTACAATGCCATAAAGCAAATAATTCGAGCTTCTAAAGACAATTTTCAAAGAAGTATACCATCATGTGCATTGATTTTCGTGTAGTACAACTCCAGATTCATATGAGGGACATTTTCTAGTACCATCTTTCCATATTCGCGTGCTTCACTATGCACAAGTGTTCTTTGCCATTTTCTTCATTGGTTTCTACGTGAAACCCATTGGCGCGATATCTTTGAAACTTAAGAGAGCGTGCTGATTCAGGGTACAAGAGGGCTTCATTAATTACCAAAGTTGTACCCATTGGCAATATAATTGTGGCTCTTCCTGAGCCTATTATATGATCGCTTCGCGATAGTCGAATCCTTCAAGCGTTCTTGATCGCCTGAAGTATTTAACTCTCTTAAGATGGTATTTGTTGTGCCACTATCAACAATGCATATTTCTCCATCGGGCGCCACGATTTCTAGATGAAAAGAAAAAATAATTCTAATCATATAGTGGCAAAGTGATTCAAATATTGCTTACAACAAAGAATACCGAATAAAGAATAAATTGCAATTCGATTCATGAGAAAAGAAAATGTATGCTCTTCGAACTCGATGCCCATGTGAGATAGTTCTCACCTTTCGGTCGGGCTTCTTCAAACTCACATTTAATAATGCCAAGTATTTGCATATTCAAAAGATTCTTTTCATTAGATTACTTCGTGTAATCTAATAGGGAGTGGCTGCTAGATTCAATAAAATGCATAATTGAATTCTCATGAGTTTCCAGCAAACTAAAAGAAAGCAATAATATCAAGATTCATATATTCAAAGATGAATGCAATATTCATAAGTACAAGATTCATAAGTACGGAATTCATAAATGCAAAATTCATAAGTGCGAGATTCATAAATGCAGATTCATAAATACAAGATTCATAATCGCAAAATTCATATATAACGCATTCATAAATATTCATAAATACGGAAAAAACCACATAAATTAAATGCGATTGTAATGCTAATTACAACTTATGTAACTCCTCGTTGGTTGGGAGCGAAACAGTAAATCGAATATCTCCGCAATTCGACTCTTGGCCAGTCAACTTACGCCTTAGGGCTCACATGAGGGAGGGAGCACTTCCCGCTTTCCGGTGCCACAATTAAAGAACCAAGCCTCATGTGTGTTTTCCTAGACACCAATTGTCTCATGTCCTGCTTATTCATTACCTAAATCAAATCCCAACCACTCATTCTCATAAAATGTCAGATGAAATATCTCGAATTTTCCTAGCATTTTTCATAATTTCGCTAATTTCAAGCAATTTTCGTAATCATCAGACAAATGTAAAATTTTATTTTAGCAAATATCAACATGACTAATTCATAAATTGCAATAAACAATAATTGCACAATTCATAAATTCATAAATGCGAAAATAAATTCTCATGAATTTCCTGTGATTCTAAACAGGCAATTATTGCAAAAATTCATGCAATAATTCATAAATACAGTAAAATAAGGCTAAGTATAAGTTAAAAACAGAGCCAATAAATTTTCTGGATTTTCTAGGTACTTTTCATATTTTTTCCGGCAATTTTCGTGATTTCAATTTTCTAATTGATTTTCTAGGTTTATAATCATTTTCTGGAAAAGGAAAAACTAGAAAATGTAATAACTGAAAATATACCAGGCAAGGAGGTCATTTCCTTCCGCGCAGCACCTGATCCAATCTGTTTTTTTTTTTTGCTTCGTCCGCTTTGGATTTCACGTTGCTTCCAATTACGTTTTCCATCCGGCATTTCAAGTCCGTGTGTTGGACTTCATGTCCAAACCGTAAGGAGCAATGGGTGGAGCGAGGTTGCTTCGCTAGTCACGCGCGCAAGATCCGGCGTCGCGTGGCGCCCAAGCGTGATGGTGTCGGAGTGTTTACGCGGCCAGGAGACGCAGTGGTATCGCCAGATGCGAAGCACGCAAGGGGCGCGGGCAGCGACAGCTGATACCGCGAGGCCGGCCGCTTCCGGGTGACGCGCGGGCTCAGGGCGGAGTACATCGGCCGCACTGGATGTTCGATGAATTCGACGTGGGCCACGATCGCAGCTGACGCGATAGCCGGAGGCGCGCGGAGCCGAGCGCTAGTGAGGCTGTATGACGCTGCGCAGGTGGTCCGGCCAAGGCCGGTTAGCCGGGCGACAAGATTTCAGGCCGACACGCAGGCTCTGGCACTTAGCAAGATGGCGCGAGTTTACCGAGGGCCGATGGCGGTGGAGTGGAGTAGGACAGCTCTCAACGTGGGCGGCCGCATGCACTCGACACAGGCTTCCAGCGAGTCTGACTTCTCTTTAGTGCCGACACGCCTTCAAATCGCGAGGGGTCGCGACGATGATGGTGGTGGGTGCGACGAGGAGGCCGGCGTACGCTGGCTGCTGCCAAGCTAGTGAGCTCGCGCAAGAAGGGGCTGCACCGGTGGCGCTTCTGGCAGGGGGTGGTCGGCCACTTGGGCGCCACCATGCGAGCAGAGCTCGAGCTGTGGGCCTGACGGCTGAGCTGTGGAACGGCCAGAAGCCTGAGGGGCTACCGGCCGACCGAAGGCCGTATGGACATTGTCGCTGGTTCGTGGCGCTTACATGCCAATGCGATTCTTGCTCGGCCGAGCATAGGTCGGTGGTCGCTAAGCCTTAAGGGCTTCTGGCGGCTTCGTTCGGCTAGCAGGAAATTGCGGATAGCGTCCGGTGGTGATACGAACTCAGGCGCGAGGGTCGGCTGGCTTGCCGTGGACGGCGCCAAGCGCAGATCCGAACTCAAGCGATGCTTCGTGCGCCAGGCCTGGTTTCGCAAAGACATTTATGCATCAGTAGATGCATATGAGATAGCCATAGCTTCATGCTACGAACTTCAAAGATTACTTGCAGATCGTAGCTTCGTGCCACGTAGATTAGATGTATGCATAGATTCAAACGAAAGCGATTAGATTAATCTCGCTCTCACCTTTCTCACCTTTCAATATGTTCGCTTCAGAGCTGTGTCTTGATAACGTGTTAGACAACCTCGCCATCGAATAGTCCGGTTGCCTAATAGATCTCAAGTGGAGAATGCAGAGAGAGGAGAGACACAATATGAGGAGGAACGGGTCCGCTTTATTATTCTCAGTGATGCTTCCGCATAATGGGGTGACTCGCCTCCTATATAGCTGCTTCGCTTAGAGATAAGGAAGAGTCCATATCGGATACGAATCCGTTTCCTAACAGGATACGAATCCGTTTCCTAACAAATGCTTACGATCAACGTAGTAAAGTGTGCACCATGTGTACGTGTGCTTACGACCAGCTCGGATTCGTTTCAGCCCAAGGACGGACTCTGCCCTACCAGCGTGCCGTGAGTATCTCTACTATTATAAAACAGCAGTTGGTGGCAGTGGTGAGTTCTACCCACGTCATTAATTGCCCTGCTTAATTGCCCTGCTTAATTGCCCTACGCAAAAAACGAAGCGTTGCTTTAATTAGCCAACTTTTTAAGAAACGCGTTAAAGATAGATGTTTGATCTTGTGAAATAATTTTTTTATTTTTTAATCTTTATTTTTCGTTATCAATTTTGTTTTTCGTAGCAATGCACGGGCATGTAACTAGTATAGTATTCATATGGTGTGCTTCACTACTTCATTAGTGCGCTCTTATAAAAAAAAAATCAAAGGCACTCCATAGCAGGGATCAAGATATGATCGAAATCCTGCAAAATCTTGACGAAATCTCGGATTTTGGACCTTCCTAAATTTTATAATCCTAGTGAAATTAAAAAAACATAAAAAAATCAAAATGCTACCGTACTTATAATCCCGATAAAATTTCGGTTTATTTGATCGAAATCTCGGTTTTTTGATCGAAATTTGATCAAAAGTTGATCAGATTGGATTCTTCACGTTTTTTTCCATGTGGTATAGTAGGTTAATCACCCAGATAGCTTATGCACATTAATTCTCGTGGTCATTAATTAAGTACCTCGGTTGTTAGAATTTTTTAAAACATTTCAAGCTTGATCAACATCTAAAAATTTTATGAGAATATTAGTGATGCATCAAGACCATTCAATTTTTTTTTAAAAAAAACTTTCAAACATGGTTTGAACTATTTTTCATTCAGTTGAAATTTGTCGGGTAGTCTTCAGTAGCACTGTTCGAATTTTTAAAAATTCCTCAAGACTGATCATCATCTAAAAATTTTATTGTAATATTATGGATGTGTTAATACTATCCAAAAAAATTTAAAAAAATTCTAACGTGATTTGCACTATTTTCCATTCGGTAGAAATTTGGCGGTCAGCCTTTTATCAGGACAATAATACTGTTAGTTTTTTAAAAAAATTTAGGCTTAATTATCATCTGAAATTTCTATGAGAACATTAGTTATGTGTCAGGACCCTCCAAATTTTTTTTCAAAATTTCTTAACGTCGTTTGAACCATTCTTCGTTCGGTTGAAATTTATCGAGATTTCGGTGACGAAAATTTATTTTTTTGATCGAAATCTCGGAAATCTCATTTCAAAAAATGCCATATTTGATTTTTTTTTATCCAGATTTTGTTCGAAATAACGAGATTTCGGATTTTGGAGGGTGACGAGATTTAAATCGAAAACAAAATTTGGAACCCTGCTCCATAGTATCTCACCATCAAGATAAAAGAATAACATTATTCAACCAAAGGTACATATCGCACCATCCAAGATAAACGAACACTAATATTCACAAACAAACCAGAGTACATTTTAGAGTCTCAGCCTCTCAGGTTTCATAGAAATATAGTTGCAGAACAACCCATGTTACTCCAGATATGGTGCCTTCTATCAAACGTCGCAAAGCTGCCGTCTACTAGTTAGGTGAGGGGTGAGGGCATACATGTCGTCGTTGTCGTCATCGTCGCGCATGGCCCGCTCCTCGGCCGCGTTGGCCCTCACCTCGTCGTCGTCGTCGTCGTGCACCAGTTCGCCTTCCACGGCCTGCACTGCTGCCGGGGGCGAGGAGGGAGAGGGAGGGGCCCGGGAGCGGGGTGGCGGAGCCAGGGGAGCAATGAGAGGGAGGGGCTCGGGCACGGGGTGGCCGAAGCCGAGGGAGGAGGGAGAGGAGGGGAGCCTGTAGGCATCGCACGGGGAGGAGGAAGGCGCAGGGCACGGGAAGGAAGGAGAGAGGAGGGCGCGGGAAGGAGGGAGGTCGAGCACAGGGAGGAGGGCGGTCGGGCGCGGTGAAGGAGGAGGACGGGCGAGCGTGGAGAGGGGAGAGGGCGGTGGAGGGGAGAGAAGGAGCGTCGCATGTGGAGGGAGGCGATGGGGAAGTTGGGGGCACAGGGAGAAGTCGAACGGGTTGAGGGCGTTGGAGCTCGCTCGATGGGGGGAAATGAACAAAATGAGGGAAAGGGGGAAAAGAAAAAAATGGGGAAATGGAAAAAAAAAAGAGAGGAAAAGGGACCCAAAAAAGAGAAAAGGGACAAAACAAAATAAAATTGTGAAATTCAAGTAATTAAATAAAAACTATGGCTCACTCTCACTCCTCAGTCCCTCTCTCTCCCTCCGACTCTCTGTCACTTTCTAGCTCACTCTTTCTGGCTCACTTTCACTCTCCCAATCCCTCTCTCCCTCCGACTCTCTTTGTCACACTCTCTAGCTCACTCTCACTTTCTCAGTCTCTCTCTCCCTCCGATTCTCTATGCCACACTCTATCTCCCTCTCACTCTCCCAGTCCCTCTCTCTCTCTCCCTCCGACTCTCTGTCACTATCTTTGGCTCACTCTCACTCTCCCTGTCCCTCTCTCCCTCCGACTCTCCGTCACTCTCTCACGCTCACTGTCCAAGTCCCTGTCTCTGCCTCCGACTCTCTATCACTCTCTCTAGCTCACTCTCACTTTCCCAGTCCCTCTCTCTCCTCTGACTCTCCGTCTCTCTCTAGCTCACTCTCACTCAATCAGTCCCTCTCTCTCCCTTCGGCTCTCTATGCCACTCTCTCCCCCCTCTGATTTTCTCTGTCACTCTCTCTGACTCACTCTCCCAGTCCCTCTCTCTTCCTCCGACTCTCTGTCGCTCCTTTGTCTTTCTTAGCACCAAGCCCCCCGCCTCCACCATCCTCTTGTCTTCCCTCCCCATGAACCCCGTCGACCACCACAGATGCTCCACCCTTTCAATCCAACTCTGATGACTCCATCGATCAGTGCTCCTTTCCTCTTGTCAGAATAGTGCAAATAGCCCAGGCTTAAGCCGGTACGGCACAAAGCAAGCACAAAACGTAAACGGGCCGTACCTGGGTTCACCGAAGGCGAGCCGGACCGACACAGCACAACGTGACGGACACGCCTGGTGGAGAAGGAATCTTGGCAGGTGGCAACGGTGCACCATGGGACTTCGACGACGCTGACAGAGTCGAGGGGTCGCTGGAATTGGATGGCGCCGGAGAGGACGAAATTGGCGGTTGGTGGCGACAGTTGGGATGATGAGTACGGCGACGGCAGCGCAGCGGTTGAAGGAGTAGGGCTGCTCTTAGGGGGGCATCGACAGAGCGATTGAGGAATTGGAGGACAAGACAGCGAGACAAGAAGGATTCAACCACGGTGACCCGACCAGAGGACGGTCTTGGATATCACGAAACGGCAATGGTGTTTTTGGTGCAGATCGTGATGGCGCTGGAGGACCTGAACGAGGGGGTGCGCCCGGGACAGAGCATGATGTTCGGCACGTCGAGATCAGAGTACAAAAACGGGAAAAAAAAATTCTATGCAATAGTGCCGCATACCGTGGCCTGTGCAGCACCGTGTGGATTGGCGTCATGTGTCCCGCTGTGTCAATCTCCACGCAAAAAACAATTAAGTGATAAGAATTAAAGTACATTAAAGTGCTTAGAGATTGATGGATTTGTATGAAGATTGACACAGCGGGACGTGTAGCGCCAATCCGTACGGTGCTGCACAGACCGCGGTATGCAATACCGTTGCATAGAATTTGTTTCCCAAAAATGAGGCTCCTAGGTCGTACACGTCCAACATCAGGCAGGTAGCCATGGCGAGCTCGACCGGCCATCGCCGATATGCAGTGAAGGGTCCTTCTCCGACGAGATGAGCCCGACAGGGATGCGACCGCCGCACTAGGGGTGTCGGCAACATCTCTGAATCGGTAGGCCAGCTAAGTGTTGGCGCTAGGGTGTGACTACCTGCGATAGCGGTTGGGTTCTTAGGTCCGACGCGATGTGTAATATGTTGGCCATGTCCTACCTATACCTGGTGGGCATGTACAATGATACATATCAGCTATCTATAAGGATATGTCATGTCGGATTTTGGATGATGTGAAGGAGAAAGAGAGGGGAGAGACAAATATGATGTCTACTATTTAACAGACAGCTTTATAGACAGCTTTATACTGTGTATACCATTGTACAGACAATCTATTAATCATATGAAAGATCATTACAGACAGCTATATAGACAGTCTATTATATAAATTGTCTTTAGTACTGTCTATAGATGACATAAAAATATATTATAGACAACTACCGTCTATACCACTTTACATGCTCCTGAGATAAAAGTTCGTTATATTGTTCTCCTCTCCGTAGGTAAACGCATGCAGAGAGGAGAGAAAACATGGACCAATCACAAATTCATATAAAATCATTTTTTTTTCTGTGGCCGTTCTAAGAAACCAATTTGAACGGGACCTTGCTTACTGCCAAAGAAAACAAGCAAGATGATTCCAAATAAGACCCTGTTTGGATGAGTAGTAATCTCTTGAAAGGTTTTGGGATTTAGTTCAAATTTGAACTAAATCCTAAAACATTCCAATAAAATACCTCTCATCCAAGCACCCCCTAAAAGAAATTTGACAAGGTACCGAAATGACAGCAGCGGCATCATACAGCAATACACAGATTATCCAAACAAAAGGTAAGTATGCCTATTATCATCACTGCAACTGAATTTTACACAAGAGGCACCATAGTTGAGGACTTCACATCCTTCAAGACGACCGTGGAGCACAGGGTAAAATATAGCTGTTCTGTTTCCTCGTGCCGCGTGAATTTATTTATTTATTTCAGCATAGTTACTTTTTCTATTTCGTCATGAAAGTGGGAGCAAAGTGAAACCTCGAAATTACAATACAGCCAAACTCAAAAAAGCATTTACCATGTTTGAAAGCTCAACCATGTCAACTCAGGACTTCAACGTGTCAAACATCTCAGCCTACACCTTTGGCAGAACCGTAGTGTCATATGGAGCGGATGGCTCAACCTACAAAAAGAAATAAACCCCCGTGTAAGCTCTTCCAAATTTCTAGAGTGGTCTGCGTAGAACATTTATAAGCCTAATATTATCAAGATCAGAATAGCAAATGATGAAATATAGCCTGACTAGCAAAGAGGCGTACAGCGAGATATCGTGCTAACAAACTTGCAGTACTGTGGTTAAAGCCCTGGACAGGCTTTCCTTCCATGCGGGATACATGCAGCTGTTTCCTCACTTGAGAAGCCAGTGACTGAAACATCAAATTACAGAAGTAACACAATCAAAATCAGGAGCTGATAAAGAAAACAAGAGCTCAAAAAGAAGCCATGCGGCTGCCACATGGAGCACAAAAACTCGACCTTTGAAAATATTGAAAAAAGTAAACTATCATGAACAGACCTTGCCTAGTTCCACTCCCCACTGGTCAAATGAGTTTATTCCCCATATAAAACCCTGAACTGCAATCCGGTGCTCGTAGATAGCTAAAAGCTGAAAAGTACAGACTTTGTTAGTACATTTGCAGAAAATAGTGACATAAGAATTTTACATAAACCAAAAACTCTTGCGAAGGGCAAATGAACGAAAACGAATATGTATATAGGGATGTTATTGCTGATCTGTATCTTACAGATTAATGTAAGTAAATTATGCATCTCATATGCTTGCATGAAGGCAAACAACAGCTATTCGATCCACTGTTGAACCACATGATCACAAGAATGAAAGAAGACGATGTTGGCACAAGTTCATGCATGCACACACATGTGCATGTTGTGTACTGCAGGCGAGGTACCTACCAGATATCTATTCTTAAGAGAATTAATATGTAAAACATACAATAAACCAGCATAACATCATGTTTTTGCCTGAAAAAACAATGATCAAAATGTTCAGGTGATATATTCCTCATGCAGAATAGAACACACCTTATACAACAAAACCAGAATCCTATTGGTGAAAAGGATGAATTATATAATTCAGGATTGACCAAGTTGCAACTTCAAATGAGTATTGTCAATGTACTTGGCATACCTGTCCAATCTCAAAAGCAGATAATGAGGGCAGCAACAAACTAAGTGATGGCCGGTTGCCCTGAAAAGTCTGTAAAAAGAAGGATGGATCAAGAAATACACAAGAATTGCCGGTCAGAAAAGCTACATCTATAACAGTACACATAATGCACTAGAACAACCGGATAAGTAATGACTGAATTATTATCACCTTATGAGGGATAAGATTTTCGGGAACTTTTTCGCTGTGCAATTGTTCAGGAGTCTGAAAAGATGCGGTAAATTCTGGTAAGAAACCAAAACAGTTCGTAAACGTGTGCATCACTGCATCCAAAATATATTTAGCTATTGACCTTTCCATAAGCAAGTGCATCAGGCTGAGCAAAGAAATTGGACATCAGCTCATCATGATTGCTCACAGTTTCCCCTGAGAAAAGATGTACAGTGTAAGTGTTTGAAAGGGCAATAGAAGAATAATGACACCAACAGGCAGCATCCTAAGTTCTTAACTCTAAAAGAAATATTCCAGTGCAATACCTTTCAAGTAAACAGGCTGTTGGCTTTTAATGACGCCAATAAAATCACAAGGGATAACCCTTCCCTGGAGGTTTAGGTAAAACCATTGTCAAGAAAGATGCATATTCACAATATGTTTATACAGTAATCCTCCATTTCCTTTTACATTCTTCAGAAGCCTGAACAATTAGGCTTACTCCAGCAAGTTATCATATTTTAATGACAAAACTAACAACACAGATTGAAAGCAAATGTGGTTAAATCGGATGGAAGTTATCAAAAACCCGAGAAGACGGATATAAATGGTGCCAACGTTGTAACATGCACAGATCAATGACAATAATACAAACATAATAATACAAACAGGATGGTTACATGATAAATCAAGATATCACAATCAGGAAAGGGAGGGCATTGTTGCACAGCATCAAAATATCATCAAAACTTGGCTTCCAAAACTCTGAGCATATGTAGTCCCTAATCCTTATGGCATTCTCAAGCTTTGCATACTTAAACTATTAGCCAGATAACCTCTAGGCCATGACTTTCTAGAACTTTTGTATCATTGGCCATCCACATCTCACTATACACACCAGTTGATATACATTGCAAACTGCAACAACCAACAACACTAGGCAACATTGTTAGAGGAATGAAACAAGTATCATTACCTGATGTATTAATTGATAGAAGCTATGTTGCCCGTTCGTTCCAGGTTCACCAAAATCAATTTCACCAGTCTCAAAGGGAAGTCGAACACCCTCAATGGAAACACCCTTTCCATTACTCTCCATGCTAAGCTGTACAAAATAATGTGCATGTGTTAATGATTAAAATCAAAAGATAATGTCCAGGATGATGCTTGCTAAAAAGGAAGGTCATAAAGTACCTGCTGAATATGTGGCGCGAATTTCTCAAGTGCTTGGGAATACGGCAATATTGCCTGGGAAAAAACATTGTTTATAAAAAAAATTATAGCACTCAGATGGAGGACTAGAAAAAAAAATCATAATTAGAAATAACAAGGCAATGAATAGAGTTGCTCACTCTAGCCGGATATCCAAGAAATGAAACATTCCACACGCTCAGCAAACCAAGGAGTACCTGCCCAGAAATAATAGACCCTGTTACATGAGTAGTTTAAAACTTGACATAAGTAACATTTACACAGGAAAACCACTTACAGGTATATTTTTCTCAAATGAACATGAGTAGAAGTGGTTGTCAATGCTGGAAGCACCCTCCAAAAATCTTCAAAACAAAAAAATGTTAAAAAATATGAATGATCATCTATCATACTCTAAAAATGAACTTTTAAGACTGCTGGCATTATCATTAACATTTTGACAATAAACACAGTTGAACACAAATCATTGGATTTTGAAATATTTAATAATTTACTTCAGGCCCAGTTTGGAGAAACTTAGTGTGTCCCAACTCCCAACAACCACCAAAGCTGATCACAAAAAGATGGGGAGAGGGGCTCTGACAATAAACACAGTTGAACACAAATCATTGGATTTTGAAATATTTAATAATTTACTTTAGGCCCAGTTTGGAGAAACTTAGTGTGTCCCAACTCCCAACAACCACCAAAGCTGATCACAAAAGGATGGGGAGAGGGGCTTGAGCTTTCTAGTTATAAGTGGGCCTATGCTACCTGGAATCCTGGATAAGCTGTACCAGAGTCAAACCATCTGAAAGGTATTTAGTTTGGAGGCCTAAGTTCTAGAATTTAACCTCAAGCCCCTCCAGGCAGAATTTAATTATCCTATCTACATAAGTTACTTGTCATAAACACAAGAAATCCCACATCCTACATTGGTTTCCACACTACTATCAGATCGTACATAAAATCCACAACACTATGAAAGAATAGTGCAGTTAAATCAATACATTTTGCTGGACAAAAAGGGTTCAGCTCCAGTTCTTATATTTCCTTATCACAAATATCTGCACATCTTTTTCATACTTGCAAATTCTTGTTCAACGGTGATGAACATAGATGTGTGGTAACCTTTACTAAAGCGCTTCTTGTAATTTTTTTGACAGACCATGAAAAATAATACATATATGAGGTACTTACTCTTGTCTGAAACAGCTAAAAAAAAGGCATCCTGATTTAAATAGAGGTCCTTTTTTAGTGCTAAAAGGAAAGCTTTAGTTATTCTCAAGATCATGGTTATCACGGCGCCCCGGCGAGGCGAGTCGCCTCCGGGGCGCCTGGACGCCTAGGCAAAGATTAGGCGACCAAAAAAACATCCATTAATATCAGTAAATTACCTAGTATATTCCTCTTTTCTTCTTGAAATCCTTTTTGGCCCACTTGGCCAGCCCAACTTAGCCAGCCCAGCCCAGCCCAACCCCGTGTCTCCCAACCCCTAACCCTACCCCCTGCGCCTCATCTCCACTCTCCAGCCGCCGCCTCTATTGCGCCTCCTCGTCTCCAGCGGTCCAGTCGCCGCCTCCTCCCCCTGCGCCGCCGCCTCCCCCTTGTCACCGCCTCCCCTGCGCCTCGTCTCGTCTCCAGCCGCCGCCGACGCCTCGTCTGCGCCTCGTCTCCAGCCGCCGTCGCCTCCCCTGCGCCTCCCTTGCGCGCCATCTCCCCCTACGCCTCCCCTGCGCGCCGTCTCCCCCTGCGCCTCGTCTCCTTCCTCAGTGGCGGCGGGTGATCTCCGGTTCAGGCGAGGCGAGCTGGCGCGGCAAGCTCCAACGACCGACTGGACGCCTAGGCGTCGCCTTAATAACAGTGCTCAAGATAAAGAGGTAAATCATGCATTAGAGTTTATCCTAAGAAGTGAGAATGGCTTGACAAAATTAAGCCAAGGACATCAAGGTCCTGGCACTGGCATTGGCAGCCTCCGAACTTTTATTTATATATTGTCTATTGCCATGACCTCTAATCTACTATGTGTGTCTTGTCATAAATCTGTGTGTTCTAAACACAAAAGACCCAAGGAACACACTCATTTGGAAGACATGTAACTTAACCTATGTTAAAAAAAAAAAACTACAGTGCTGTATTGCCTATTTGGCAAAAAAAATAAATCATATTATTCAGTTAAGGATGTAAATATAGGTTCGGATAGCATACTTCTGAACAATTGGGAAGCCATACTGAAGAGACAAGGGCAGAACCCCAACAGCACTGCAAACTGCAACATTAGACTACACAGTTACGACACAAAACTTAAGGTAAGTTGACAAGTTTTGAAAAAGAACAGTTCTTACCACTATAGCGGCCGCCAACCCAGTCCCAAAATGCAAAAGCATTGTTAGGGTCAATTCCAAACTCCTTCACAAGCTTTAAAAACAGAAAAAGGTATGTTGAAAATTTAGCACATTACATATAGGGTTCTTGAGTAATAATGTGACATTTGTAATATATAACATATTAGCCTAACATTTTAAACATGCAAAAAATTAACACATCTCTAGCTCAAACGTACAGATGATGGAACTTCAAATGAAAAAAAAGAATAGATCATGCGAAATTTCGCTGGAAAACTAAAAGATCCAGAAGTACCTTAAGATTAGTGCTGACAGCGATCATATGTTTTGCAGTAGCCTGAGGTCTGAGTAAACAAATTTTACATAAATCACTCAACAATAAGGGGAGAAATGGGGGAAAAGATGTTTCAGGTACTAATACACTAACCCAAGAGAAGAAATGATCCACTCCTTAAGAGTTCGAGCATTTAACATTGTTTCAGCTGTCGTGAAGGTCTTTGAGACAACCACAACTGCACATTTGTTAGATGAAAACCATTGAAAACTTCGGCAGAGCATATGTGCTGAGAGTGAGGTATTAAAGAGAGAAACATGGTGATTACCAAGGGTAGTTTCAGGATCTAAATCTTTAATGCTTCGTGCAACATCAACTGGATCAACATTTGCAAGACTACAGGATAAGAAAAATTAAACAGAAATTACTAGATGAAGAGCATGTAGAATGCATGAATGGTACAAAAAGATGGACACTAAAACATATAAACCTTCATTCAGTTTTATGTATAGAAATTTGCAAAAAAGAGTGACAGAATCTCTCACAAGAGTTATAAATGATTTCAGAATGTAAAATTTAATTGAATATATTATTCTAAAGCCATACCACCAAACAAATACTGTAACCCCTAAAGTAGAACTAGTGTTATAACAAATCATTCCAAAAACAAGCTAAATTAAGAAAACTATGGATGGTAACTAAAGCCCTGTTTGGCAGAGCACCAGCTCCACCAAATCTGTGGAGCTGGAGCCGTGGAGCTATGTGTATATTAAGAGTGTTTAGGTGGGTCATCTTGTTTACATTTTAGAACAAAAATATAAACTAATTCACTTTATTTTAGCCTACAAGTTTCAGATCTGAGGTGGAGCTAGGATCTGAAACTCTGCCAAACAAGGCCTAACATTCATACCAGTAGAGTAGTAGCATGTTCAACATGCTTATTCAGAAATTAGACTGCAGAAAAATTCTAGAGTCCGTGCACATAAATACAGAACTAGAAAAATGCAAACATAAAAATGAAATACGAAATATAAATAACAAAAACAATTAGGATGATGGAGAGCATAGGTTAAAAGCTTGTGTAAATATTCTAATTCTTTGGCAGTTGTCCAATAAGCCAAAAAAATCGCAATATAGAAAGCATGTCCCATTTACACACAATCTCAGTTGTCGCCCTTTGGCAGATTCCGCCGCTTCTGGATCTGAAAATTACCAACATTTTCAGTGCAGGTAAGATCAAAACTTGGCAGTAAACAACCACAGTCTGGAGAACCTAGGAATGAATAGCATAATAGTTTACCAGTCTGTAGAGCAGTATGAACGAACAGAGGCCCAAGAAAGCTACCACCTATTCCAACTGACACGACATTCGTCAATGCTTTTCCAGTTGCCCCAACCTGCAGTTCATCAAGAAGCGTTGATCAATCTTTGATGTGTCTACCACGTTTGCTGAGTTCAAGAATTTTTTCAAAGCTTACCCATGATCCACTCCTAAAGGTTTCTGAAAACTGCTTGATTTTATCTTTAACACTCCATACTTCAGGAACCACATTCACCCCATCACTGTTTATGACTGCATCCCTTGGAGCCCTTAGAGCTACATGAAGCACTGGCCTGTTCTCCGTGCTATTTATCTAAAAAAAAAATCAAAGTTATGTTAGAGATTTATTCCAGCAATTTCAAACAATTTATGCAGTCCTGGACAATTTAAAAATGGCTAGAATGTTTGCCCAAAATTATTCATTAGAACTCAACCTTTCTTTTTCGAGAACACACAAGACAACTTAAAAACGGTCAGAATACTTACCCAAAATTATTCATCAGAACTTAACCTTTTTTTCCGAGAACACACAAACTGTCAAGCTTTATTAAGAAATTACATGCAAGCTAAATATATGTATCCAAACTCCAAAGTTCCATGGCAATGTACTAAGCAATGGTTGTGGATCGTAGTACTTACCCGGTCACCTCTAAACATCTTCTCAATCTTCTCCTTGAGCTTTGCAGCCTACAATAGATATCAAATTACTATGCAGAGGACGATCCCACCAGCTAAATGATGCAAAAAAAAGAAGTATCAAACGGGCGTCACCTCTGCCAGTTTGAATAGCTTCTCCATTGTCTCCCCAGTCGCCCGCTACCTCGAGTAGTCCAGAAAGACCCCTTCGTACTCCCTATCAACCAACATCACCTCAGCTAAACAAACATAATCCGCACACGCAAGAGTAGAAACTTCAAAAGCACACAGATGAAATCCCTACGCTGTCATCGCCTTGCAGCGCTCGGCGTCCGCCATCAGATCGCGCAGGTGCGTCTTTTGGATCGCGCCGACGTGCGCCTGCTCCCTCCACCATGCGTGACAACAAGAAACTACAGTGAGCGTACCAATCTAACCAGAGCATAATACCAAACAAAAAAAACGCAGCAATGTGATCGAAATAGTGGCGTTTTGCGTATAGCATCAACAGTTCACGCACCTGGAGGCCCATCCAATGCTGGGTATCGCAGATTAGCGCGGACGACGCCATGGCCGCTGCAACAAAAACCAAACAATCACAAAACACACAAAACGATCAGCACAACCGCATCTAGCTTCACCCGAAATCGGAATCGAACCGCTAGGCGCCGACTGGATCGAGCCTTGCAACCAACGGGGTAGTGAATGAATCGAAGAAAAAAAATCGGTAGAGATCAGATGAAATCGCAAACTCGGGCGAGGAAAAATTGGGGGGAATTATACCGGCGAGATGGGGAAGGGAAATAGGGGGTCTGCTCTTCGCTTCCTGCGGTTTTTTCTCGGTTTTCTATGTGCCGTGGGCTGGAATTGGAAAGAGTGGTACACGTACTCTCGCCTTTGAATTGGATAGTTGATTTATGGTTTGAAGCGCTGTACTGTGAGGGCGGCCTATGGCCCTGTTTGGAACTTCGGTTTCTGACCTCTAAAATTCAAAAGCAGTTCAGTTTTTTCACAATCAGAAATCAGAAGCCATCAATCTATTTGTATTAGAAAAAGCTGAAAGTCTAAAGCTAGTCTGAGATATCTTTCTACGGCTTCAATGGATTATTGTTATGACTTTACTACTAGAGTTCTAAGAAAATTACCCCTTCCCACCAAGTATAAAATCCCAAACCGCACCACTCTCACTCTCATTTTCAATCCGCATCTCTTATACCTAAAAGATATATTAAAAAGCCAGACTGACAAACACCAAATCTCTTCAAATTTCAACTGCTCACCAGCAAATTCTTCAAATTGCAAATTTAGTTAAAAACTACTTTTCAGAAAAGCTCCAGCCATACCAAACAGGGCCTATAACAGCCACCGAGCTTCGAGCGAGACTGCAGTGAAAAACAGTACGGGTACCGGCCGGCATTTTTTTTCCAGAAATACCAGGGAATGGTACTATATAGCACTGAAAATCATGATACTTTACACTGAAAATCATGAAACTTAGCACTGAAACTGATGAAACTTATCACCGAAACTACATTGAAACTAAACACTAGAACTCATGAAACCAATCACTGAAACTAATGAAACTTATCACTAGAACTCACGTGAAACTTATGAAACTTATCACTGAAATTTAGTGTTATTCCAGTGGTGAAACTCATGAAACTTTACACTAAAACTCATAAAACTTAACAATACTAAAACTTAACACCGGAACTCGTGGCATTACATCAGAAACTAAACTCATGAAACTAACAGATAAAACCTATTGCATTGGAAGCTCTTCCAACAGAATACCGTAGGCTAGTAGTTCCATTTTTTTTTTTGCTCCACGATTAATTTTGGGCTGTTTGAGGCTGTGCTTTAGCTTTGATCTCAAAGCTCTTCAAACAGTCTAGTTACAAAGAAGTTGTACAGCAAAGCCACAGTTGAAACATCTTTAAAAGCCACAGTGGGTAGGGAGATGCTTCTGGCTGTGGCTTCGCGCGGTCATCTCCCTCCCGTATCAATCGCTCGCCTCGGCTCCTCCATTTGGAGCCTCCTCCCTGCCTCGGTAGCCAGCATCGGCGCCCTCGCAGTCACCCGCCTCCTCTGCTCCTCTTGGTCCCCGCCTCGCTAACTCCCCCTTTGCTTGCCTCCTCTGCTCTTCCCGGCCGTCGTCATCGTTGACTCCGCCCCTCCCGGTCGCCCCCTCTCCAACTCCACCAACCGCCTCCGCCCCTCCCAATCGCCTCTTTCGCTCCTCCTGGTCCCCACCTCACTGACTCCTGTGCCGCTCGCCTCCTCCGCTCCTCCCATTCGCCTTCTCGCCGACTCCACCCCTCCCCGTCGTCGTCCTCACTGACTCTGCCCCTCCTGCCCGACTTCGTCCCCGCCTCCCCGGTCGGCCTCCCCGCTCCGCCCCTCACAGCCGCCTCGGTCCCCGTCTCCCTCCCCACTCGATTGCCGCCTCCACATCTCCTCTGGAGAAAAGCCACGGCCAACAAGCCAGTTTGCCAAACAACGTCTCTAGAAAAGTCACAGCCGCTTTACAGCCCAGCAAATCAAAAGCAGTTATTCAACCCAGCTACTGTCCCCCCCCCCAACAGGGCCTCTGTCACGTCTAAACATATACATGCTACAGATTTTTAGGCAGGTGTTTGGTTCATTGCCATAACTATAGCTTACCACACTTTTTTTTAGCACTAAGTCCCATGTATCATACTCAATTTTTGACAAACTTTCACACTTATGACGCTAAAATTTGTTACCACAAAATGTATGGTAAGCCACACTTACCTAAGAGCAAATGGAATAGCAAAACCTACTACAGGTTAATAGTAAGCTAAAAATCAGCTTGTACAATAACTGTCTCTAAAAGTTGACTCTAGATGATGTGTAATAACTATCTTTTCTCTTTTGTTCATAAATAATTTACCTATGCTCCCGTGCAAAACTGGCTACTAAATAAGAGTTGGTTCTTTTCTCTCTCATCTTTTCTCACTCTTCTACATATATAGGCCAAACATGATGTGTACAAGCTAAAAGCCAACTGAGGTGGTCTTATTGTACATGCTCTAAGGTTAGTTATGGTAAAGTTGATTCCAAACTAAATAGGATCTAGATTTTCTAAATCCTAAAAATTTTGCCTTTTTTCCTTTCAATTGTTCCACTGTTATATTTGAAACACGTAGAAAAGGTTAACACAAGCATATTTTAAGAGGTAATTATTGTATTTAGAGGAGATTAGATTAAGATTGGGCATTGAAATCTTACCGGGACAATAATAGGGTGTTTGGCAGAGCTTCAGCTCCATCAAATCCATGGAGTTGGTGGAGCTAGGTATTCCTAGCTTCACCAGATTTGTGGAGCTGGAGCTGTATGTATATTAAGAGTGTTTATGTGGGGCATCTTGTTTACATTTTAGAATACAATTATAAATTTAAATCACTTTATTTCAGTCTACAAGTTTCAGTTCTGAGTTGGAGCTGGGATCTGGAGCTCTGCCAAACAGAGTCTAAGTGAGAATGCTTGACCAGCTTGAGGCTAAAACTAATGTAGCTTACCAAGTACCAATTTTTTTTGAGGGAAGTATCAATTCATCTTTTGGATGCAGGAATGTGGTTTCATGTTTCCTTACAAATACAAATCTATTTCTCTAGTAAGAAAAAAGAGGTTTTACAGATGATACGGTGGGTTTTTAAACAAGGGGTTTAAACAAGGGGCGTGCATGATGGTCATTTGATATAATCCATTTGATATAATCCATTAGATGGTACAACAAGAGATAATCAGGAGGCATGCATGGTGACAATCTAATGTTGCTCAATATCCCATGAAAGATCTTGGCTAAAGCAAGCATCAACTTTTTTTAAGGCATTAGCCATCGGCAATGACGTGTTACAGTGACTGAAGCTCAGGTTCAAAGTGAGATTAGATGGACACGCTACTTCTATACGAGGGTACGATAAATAGTGATAGCCACTTGCGATGAAAAGATGTATAATTGCTTGTCTAATCGACACGGAGGACAAGTGGTGACTATTCCGATCGTTTTGATAAAGTTGTCTTCATGCATCCACTTTCCTATGGTTTTGTTTTACCTTCATTGTCATGCATGTTGGTACATAATTTTTTCATGCATCCGCTCTTCCTAATTGTACTCAACATGCACTATATCATTCTTTAAAATACGTGTTAATAAAAAGAAAGACATGCCATCTATCTATTTCATATAACATTGTTGCTTTTGATTTAAATAGATGTGTTTTACCCAATGTAACTCCATTGGAGATCTAGGCACGAACTAATTTTTTTTTCGAAACTGCTATATATCTATTGGCTGATTAATGTTGTCTTTTCAGTCTAATTAGTGGCTCTCAGATCTGCTTTGCGATTCGCTGTTTGTACTGTTTTGATTTGTTGGGTGAAGCATCTTGGTTCCTAATTTATTTTGGTTTTGGTAATTAATGACAATTAGCTTAAAAGACTAATCATTTCTCTTGAGAATTTGAGAACAGATTGATCGCAACTACGACATCATAGGGTTGAGCATAAAGAGGACAAGAGAAGAAGATTAAAGACTCGTGATTGAGGTATAAGAGTAGAAAATTGCCTTTTATATTTTTATCGATCTCGGGCTCTTGAAGAAAAAGATTGGATTTTTAGACTAGTTGCCGTACTATAAAGAGGAAAAGTCGATTAGTATCTTGAAGTGTCAAAAGGTTTGAAATTTGGCTCAAATATCTTTCAAAATTCATATTAGAAGATTTCAGTTGAAGTTCAATTTTTTTAAAATCATGCATCTTCCATAAAACTTGCACTACCGCCGTTATATTAGTGATAGTACCGCAATCGCGATACTACTGACTTTTTTGTAGCGATAACTATTTTCCAGAGACAGACAATTTCTGAGGTTTCTCGTTTTTCTCTAAGCCGGTACTACCACAGTTAAAAATGTGGTACTGCCGCTCAAGCGGTAGTACCGACACTCTGTGCGGTAGCTAAAAACCTGTATGCCCCCCTTTTGAGCTAATTTGTATAGCGGTACTACCGTTGTGTTGAATGCGGTACTACTAGTTTGTTGGTAGTACCGTATATAGGTTAGCTGTAGTCTTTTTTCCCGAAGGGTGTGTTTTTGAACTCATTTGCACAGATTTAAAAAACGGCACTACCGCTGGGCAAATAGCGGTACTACCAGAGTTACGGTAATACCGAATATTGAGTAGCAGTAGCTAAATTCCAGAAGGTGTCCTTTTGAGTTTGATCTCAAGTCCATTAGCGGTACTAACGCGTTTTGAACGTCGGTACTACCGGATTTCAAATAACGGACATAATTATCGCGCATTTAATGTGCACTGTAGGCCGTTACAGACCGATTTTAGTCGAGCGGTAGTACCAGCATTTTGCCTGCGATACTACCGCATTTGTTGTTTTTTTTAGAATCAAGGTTGCAACGACTAGTTTTGTTGGTGGAGACTATAAATACCTCCCCAACTGCATTTCTATAGCTGATTGGACTCTCATTGAATACTCTTCAGCTCTAGCAACCTTCTCTTCTCTTATTTGCATTCAATTCTTCTTATGAGAGGTGTTAAAAGCTTTCGATTGCTTTGAGTGTAGCCAAAATTGAAAACCGTTTTACACTCAAGTGAGCATCCACTTTCTATTCTCTTGGAGTTTGCTGCCTCTTAGACGGTGTGGTGGAGGTTGATCGGTGATCTTCTCGACAAATATTGTGAGAAGACCCGATCGGTTGTGAAGGCGCGAAGCTCGCCTATCCGGAGTGGGGAAGAGCTACCCCGAGTATACGAGGAAAGGCTCAATTGCACAAAAGAGCTGGCTTGAAGTGAGTCAAGCTACCTCAACGTGTACTAGGGGAGACCGGCAAGTCTTCGAACACCACGGGATAAATCTTGTGTCTCCAAATTGTGGTTTGATCTCTTGTTTTTTCTTTGGTTAAATTGCATTGCTAGCTTTCTTAGGTTGTGCTCTAGCTAAAATCAACTAAGTATTTAGACTTAGCATTGTTGGTGCACCATAGTGAAACTTAGAAATTTTAGACCTTGATTGTAAAATTTATTATTCCTAGTTACAAGTGTTTATTTATTGCAATTAGAGCCAAAAATTTTATAACCTCCTATTCACTTCCCTCTAGTCGGTTATCCTTGATCCTACATTGGGTTCGTAATGTTTTATCGGGTTTGTCTGTGTAACCCATTAGCTTTCTTCCTGAACCAAAGTGGAAGTGCGACGAGAGGGCGATGTTAGAGGGAAGGTGATTCTGCAGCAATTTCACCGTTGTCAGAGACGGCAATCTCCCCACTACTGACTCAAGCTACTGCCATCCTTCACCAATATTTTCTGAAACTACCCTAGCTGCTACCTCCCTCTCACTCTATCGCGTCCTCACTTTCCCCACCTCCACGCAACTACTCTTGCCTCTCCCCTTTTGTTGCTCCTGCTTCTGCAGCTGCAATCTGTTGGGACCGAAATATGTAAATTCGGATCCTCTGTATATTATGCACTAATCCAGAATCACGCTAGAACACACAATCTCAACATAGATAAAATATCATAATCATACAAAAGCAAAAATAATATAAAGTACTTCATCTAATAATATAACATATTGAATGACATTATGGCCAACTTACAATAATACGCCTCGCAGGGCTTGGACTAAAAAAATAAACAAAACTGCAACGAAAATAAATTATTCGTAGTAACCCTTCAATATGCCACAGACAACTAACAAGGTTTGCCCCCTTATTGATTGACTCCTCTTGGTACTCCTCAAAAACTGGCGTAAACTCCTCACCAACTGGTGATTTGGATTGTTGCAAGGGGGGTGAGTAAATAAAGCACTAACAAGTTGCACACATAATGCAAATCTATTATACTACATACATGGTTTATTCTAAATGAATGGCTGAATTGGTTATTTTGCATTAAAGCAACATTTACGAATGAATAACATAAATAGATTAAAAGGCGGTAAAACAAATAATAACAATAATAAATTTTTTAGTTATTTCACAAATAAATCATCTCACAATCTTAAATCAATTACCACATTTTCCACAGGCACACTGCCTCTGTTCCCAATTTCATTTTATTAAGTCTAACCATTGACTGTAATTCCCTAATATTATCCAGTACCATGGGCACGACTATTTGAATAGATTTGATACTCTGCAGAGGTTATACATTTTACTCACAAGATATAATCAACTCACCACAAAGACGAATGACCATAACAAAGCCTTTACAATGCCATGGCTAAACCCAGTACTGCCCATTGAGGTTTTAACATTGAGGGGACTGGTTACCACCATTAGGGCCCCCTCTTGCGCCATGTGAGTCTGCACGTACCCTTGGAACCCTCACAACCCAAAATCTAGACATCACAAATTAGTCAGCTAGGTCTGTCCCATACCAGATATGTGGTTGTATGTTTAACCCAATTCAAATAATTGCAAGGTTAAGTCCTTAAGTGACCGAGGCAAGATTTACCCAAAGACTCACAATATCCAAGTCACCAAAAGAACAAATGCGACCACCCAAATGCCACACCTGACCCACCAGTTAACAACTCTTGCCACTTGCTCTAGTCTAAATCATTTTATCACCCTCACTTGATTACCGTGCACCACGTGCCACAACATCTTCATAACACATGACACATCTTTCATAAACATATTTCATATTCCATTAAGAAAGATTAATTTTAATATTCTAAAATGATATCCACAACATATTGCATGATTAAGCAAGCTAACACGTTCTAATCATTCCATATTAACAATTAATATTTACAAAGAGGTTGTTGTATGTGATAATTGCCCATTGTTTGAAGTGCCTACAACACAGACCAACAAAGCAGGGATGAGATCTCTCTCGGCGAGAAGACAAGCGAATACATCGAGAATAGCATGGCATTGAGTAATGGACGCAGACATGGCTGATGAACAGAATTAAGTCTCTGTCTGCGGTGATTTCCACTTGGGTTGTAATGGACCTGCCTCATGCTTAGTTGGATGCGAGCACAATGCGGGGTTTAGCTGGAAGCGAGTAGCGCGGCTGGTCTCTATTGCTATCAACAGGCATTACTGTATTATGTAGGACACAAGTGCATACAAAATACACAACATTGCAAAAACGCTAATTAACATAGAAAAGCAACTAATCAGAACCCCAGAATATGGAAGTAACTATTGATTTTACCACCGTACCTGCAGAATGGAAGGCAATCAAGACCTGGGAGTGTGCTTTACGCGGAATTTGTCACAACACTTAGTGGCACAAAGCAAGAGGCCAGGCCGTGCAGGCCAGCGACTTGGCGTGAGGGCTGGGGACAACTGGGCGAAGCATCGGGAGGGCGAACTGGGCACTGGGGCGAGAGAGTGGCGGAGGCGACATGCTGGACGGCGCAGTGGTGGCGCAAACCAGGGGCCTAAAGCGGTCTAAAGGGATGGAGATCGAGGGGAACAACGCGGGAAGGCAACAGAGGCGGCGCACTGGCTGGTGTAGCGGCATCGCAAAGCAGAGGCCCATGGTGTTGAGGCGAGTGGCATGGCGCAAGAGCGGCGCGGAGGGGCGACGGAGGTAACGTGATGGCGGGCACAACGGCGGTGCAAGATGCAAATCGAGGCGATGGAGTGAGGGTGTGGGGATCGGGATAAGATAGCAAGGATGAGGTAGGAAGGGGCGGACGGCCACGATGCCGTATAAGTACCGATCAAACGTCGTAGGGAAGGCAAAACTCTGTAGTTTTAACAGTGCGATATGTACAAGTGTATATAGGAGCAGGGCCGTTCCTGAGCCTAGGCTCCCCAAAATCTGGGGCCCCCAGCCTATTTATACACATGTGTTGTTCAGCTCATCGCTCATTGTCCCCAGCCTCCAAATCGCTCCTCACTCGTTGCCTCGCTTCCCCCGAAATGAAGCTGCCATCGTCGCCTCCCAGCTTCCTACCTCTGCCTCGTCAATTAATGGAGAAAAAGGGCTCGATTTTATGGATTCCGAAGTGATCCGCCTTCAATTCAACAGCTCTACTCGAAATTCGAAATCTCCTCTCAATTCACGACCCCAAATAGGCAAATACCTGGTACTTCTCATCTTCCCCTCATCTCCTGATTTTCTCGTTTCTTTCTCTGTTCAACAGCGCCCACAAGCACGTCTTCTTTGTCTGCAAACAGTACCCCACGGCCGCCCCACGACATGGTGACGCCCAGTCGCCCACGGCGGTGTGCTCTGAGAAGGGCCCCTGCAACAGGAAGAAGGTGTCAGGGTGACCTACCCTAAGAAGTGCTCTCCTCCTACATCTGAATAGCCAAGGGAATGAGAAATTGAGAACAAACACTATAAGTTTGCACCCAGCAAAACATATAGAAATTTAGTAGGAATTTATTTATTAAACTCAATACAATTCCTCTGTTGTTTCTACAAAATTCCTCCAATATTCCAACGTGATGGGTATATATTTCTAGTGGGAGTACTTTAGCAAATCAACTTTCAAACTTTTGTTACTGATGATGTTCAGTTTTTTGTCCTTCGAAAAGACTGATGATGTTCAGTTCATTTTTCAGGACCTTTTCACATATAGCTAAATCTTCTTCTTCTACAATTCAGTTCCAAATTCTAAACTAGGTGCTTTTATTCCTTTTGTACACAGTACATTATCTTTTATGCTATTTATGTGGTAAGATGTTAGCTAAATCTAGAAAATATTTACCTAGAAGTGACAAAAGGAAAAAAAGAAAATGGATAGATGAGTTGGTAGAATCCTAAAAAGGATCCATTCATAATTTTTTTAGGATTAACACAGGTTCTTCTACGAATTATGTGGAATTGGCATTGGCCTTAGTTAATGTTGAGTAGCAACCTAATGAGAATTTAGGTGAGAATAATGATGTCAATGGGGGATGATTCTTATGTGAGTGGGCATGAAAACATAGCCAATTCATCTAATGCAGAAACTACAAGTGTTTATGATGAACCAAAATTTCTATAGATATTAATAATATATTTGTGCTACTGGATTGTCCTTAATAAAGACTTTGTGTTTTTCTTTCATGTAGTAAGTTTATTGACAATTTTAATGGTAATATACTGAATTTTAATTTTTCAATTAGAAAAAACGTATTGTTACATGCTTATATTAGTGCATGAGGCCTTCTTTCTTTGTTATGCCATAAGACCTCTAAAATATTAGGAACGACTCTGGATAGAAGCACGAGAGAATTCATACATACATAAGAAGTGTAAGCTTTATATGATATAGAGGTGGAAAAATAGCTTTACTATACTGCTATAAAAGTCGTGAAACCCAGCAGTGACACGTTCGTTAAAAGCGGGGCAACCGTGCGACCTGCCAAACCCGTCCGATCGCTGCAAACCCCAACCCCCCCACCCTCGGATCCAGATTTTCTACCTTTGTTAGTCAAAATGCACGATGCATTTTAACCTGGCAGAGTAAAGGAATATGAAGAAAAAAATCAAATTGCTACAATATTTTCAAAAATATCTGCGATATTTAATAAAATCTAGTTTAACAATATGAATTTCAATCAAAATAGCCAAAATTTCAATAAAATTTACCAAAATCTTGAATACTGTAGTAATTTGATATTTTTTTTACTATGCCAAATCAAAATACATCATACATTTTGACTAACAAAAAGAGAGGATCTGAATCCCCACCTCACACACACGGCCACCCCCCAGAAAAAACGCACAGAGAGAAGGGCCAAGTGGTCCACCTCACCACCCCTCGCCTCGCCTCCCACCGGAGCCGCTTCCTTTCTCCTCCTCCCCCGTCTCTCTTCCGTCTACTCTCCCCACACGCCGAGTCAAAACCTCCACGCGTGGGCGCGAGGTGCCGCCCCGATCTGCGAGATGTGGCGCAGCTGCGTGTCGCGGGGCCTCAGCAAGGCCAAGGCCGCCGCCGCCGCCTCCAGGCACTTCTCCTCGAGCTCGGTATCTCCTCGTCTCCACCACCTCCTCCCGTTGATCCGTCGCATCTAGCCCACCCCACTCGTTTTTTAAAAAAAACTGCGAGTATTTTTTTGATCGGTATCGTGACGGTGATATTTTTTTGTCGTGTTTTAAATGTGATTTATCTTTTCAAAAAAATGGTATATTATTTGTCAATAGATTTTGTGATAGTATCCTTTAGACCGGCCACTAGTGTAGGTTGATTTGGTTATTGTGAGGTTTGTGGGTCGAATCGCAGCACACACCCGCAGATCAGATACATGGCTTGTTTCCATGGATTTCGTATTTTTTGTGATGAGCATGTGATGATAATGTAACAAGGCTCAGTTCGATAGTAATGTGCTTGCAGTTTGGAACATATGGTACTTGATTATGAGTAACCTGGGATTTTGTTTGTAACTGCAGTCCTACACGGTAGTGGATCACACGTACGATGCGGTTGTGGTGGGAGCTGGAGGTGCTGGTCTCAGGACCGCGATTGGGCTCTCAGAGCATGGGTTCAACACTGCCTGCATCACCAAGCTCTTCCCCACACGGTCGCATACTGTGGCGGCGCAGGTATTGTATCATCTGCTTTTCTTTTGAAAGTGTTTCATCAGATCTGCTGATGTATTCGATGTGTAATACAAGCTGCAAACTAGAAGGATTTTTAATCGTATTGCCTGCCTAGAGTTTGTTGAGTTTCAATTGGATTTGTTGGTACTGCCGTCTGATTTGTATACGTGAAGAAATGTGAAAAACACGAGGTAGCAATTGCATGTTGTGAATGAGCTTGTTAGTATGTTTATTTTGGGGGTGTAAGCTGCTGTATTTGGAGTGAATGATACTATACTGTACGTGTTACGAGGTTTCTGGCATTGAGTTAGATGTCAGACATCACAGGAGAAATAAATTGAGAGGAACATCTATCTTTCTGTGGGCTTTTCTTTTGCTGGAAAAGATCAATTGACTTGCAAGATATAAGTACACATCTAGTTAATTGTGATGGAATATATTTTTAACAGTATACAATAGCAATATATAATGTATCCACTACCTAATTTTGCCAGAAGTTCCATTTCGTGCTATGAAATACTATATTTGCAATGTTGTTGTGTTATGCTCTAAAGAGTGGAAGGTAGCTCAACATTAACCTACACGTATAATTGCATCAATAATTATTCTACTTGGAAGTAGATATCTGGTTTTGCACTCAAAACTTCCCACATGAGGAAGTCTGATGTAGGGGTTTTAGATTTGGTAGTTCATTCAGAGATGACCTCTGCATGCTTAGTAGTTTTGAATTTTGATGCAATTTTATGATATATTCTTGTGGAAAGTTAAAATGTGAAGTGAGTTGAAAACTTGAAATGTGTACAATTGTACCATTTTCTGCTTGTTTTTGTTTAGTTTGGGAATGGCATTTTTTTTCACTCAGCCTTTGTATAAGACTAGTTACATGCCCGTGCGTTGCTACGAAAAACAAAATTGATAACGAAAAATAAAGATTAAAAAATAAAAAAAATATTTCACAAGATCAAACATCTATCTTTAACGCTTCGTTTCTTGCGAAAGCTGGCTAATTAAAGCAACGCTTCGTTTTTTGCGTAGGGCAATTAAGTAGGGCAATTAAGCAGAGCAATTAATAACGTGGGTAGAACTCACCACTGCCACCAACTGCTGCTTTATAATAATAGAGATATGAAGATGAAGTCATCAGTACTGTCAAGTGTCAACAATTTACTGATATTGAAGCAGAATTGGGGAGTTGGGACCTATGAAGCCAAGTTCCCGGGTCGAGGGGGTCGAGGAACCGGAACGCGGGACGAGAGACGCCACTTCGAAAATTATGGTACGAAGGGGGGTATATCTCTTCGTAGTGTTCGTTCGAGAGTTGGAACGTGTTCCCATTTGGTTGGGAACGATGTTCCCGGAACGATCCCTCGGAACGTGGACCGCGTTCCAATGTAGTAGGAACGATGACGTAGGAACGGAATTAAATATAATAGTAATATCATATTCCAAAACAGAATAAGGCCTTCGGCCCAGCAAACGCGCAGCGCAGGGCAGCCCAACTTGAGTGCGGCCCAGCAAGCGACTTCGGCCCAGAGGAAAACTTAGCCCGCGCGTATGGAATAATTGCCGTCCAAGGCAATTGACAGCTGTGATTGCTTCGAATCGCAACAAAACGCACCGAAAACGGAAAACCCTAACCCTAAAGGCATTCCTCTCCCGATCCAAGCGATGTGGGCGAAACAGAGCGGCGCCATCGATGGCGACCGCACGGGCGGCGAGCGGAGGGAACTGCGACGGAACTAAGCCGCGACGGCGCGAGGAGCCGAAGCGACGAGTGGTGCGCGCGCACGGGTGGAAGACAGGAGCGGCGGCTTTAGGCGCGGCGCTGCCATGATGCGACGGCGGCGGCCATGGAGCAAGGTGCAAGCTCCCGACAGGAGGTAAGTACCAAATCCCCTAAAACCTTTTGATTTCCTTGATTGATTTGGGGGTTTGGGAATTAGGGCCTCAGGAATTTGGGATTTAGGGTTCTAATTCGTTCTAATCCTCTCCTTCTAAGTGCTAGCCGAACTCGAATAAAGGCTTGAACAACCCATAACCGACAAGGATCAAGAACTAATCCGAGGTTAATAAGCCCTAATCCGAACCAAATCAATCTAAACCGAGCCAAAATAAGACTTAATCAGACGAAATAAGAACTCAACCGGGCTTAATAGGATCATGCTAAGGCTAGTGAGCTCTGATACCAAATGTTAGAATTGACGATCCATCTACGTGCCCCCTCCTCATAGGATCGACGTTCCAGTAGCGTTCGGGTCGACGTACCGTGTCGTCCCCGTTCCTCGTTTCGGGACGAAGTTCCCGGGACGAGGAACTCTGCCACGTTCCACGTTTCCGGCTTCATTGGTTGGGACTTTGGACAGCGTCGATAACTTGATGCTTGCATGAGTACCATCATTACTGTTTGGGGCTGATGCCATGTGATGTTTGTTACTTGACGATTATCTGTAAATTGTCTTGTTTTCTTATATTGCCTGTCTCATAGTTTCTTTTAGGTTTTTCTGTCTATTCTAATATAATATTACTTATTAATGTGGTCTATACTTGTGTTTGGGCCCATCGATTCTCACTCCCAAGAGATTAAACTCACTGGGCATGTGGAGAAAATTTTATTAGCCTTGTGAGAGGTATAGGACTCCTATCATTTTTGAAATGGCGAAACCTTTGCTGTACATTGCTGGATGATGATTTGTATGTTTTGTTGTGTATTGCTGGAGAATGCTCTACAAGTTTTAGTTGTACATCATTAACACGGATGGATGCAGGGAGGTATAAATGCTGCTCTTGGAAATATGACAGAAGATGACTGGAGGTGGCATATGTATGATACGGTCAAAGGAAGTGATTGGCTTGGTAAGTTTACATAGAAAGACATCTTCCAAGAGATGCATGACGATGTTTTAAGAACTTGGTATCTTTTTCTTTGACTCCTTTGACATGTTTTTCTTATTTGTGTCCAGGTGACCAAGATTCTATCCAATATATGTGCAGAGAAGCACCAAAAGCTGTTATAGAGCTGGAGAACTATGGCTTACCATTTTCCAGAACTGAAGATGGGAAAATTTATCAACGCGCTTTTGGAGGCCAAAGCTTAGATTTCGGAAAAGGTATATTGCCTTCTAATATTAGTTTGGGGCTGCAAACATGCAGCTGTCACATCTTTTCTTATTCTTCCTTTTCTGTATCTATCTAATTTTCAGGTGGTCAGGCCTATCGATGTGCATGTGCTGCTGATAGAACAGGGCATGCCATGCTACACACACTTTATGGTCAAGTGATGAAGCACAGTACTCAGTTTTTTGTTGAATATTTTGCACTGGACCTTCTCATGGACAAGGAAGGTACTTATTTGTTTGTTTTATTCTGGTACTATGCAGGACTCAAGGTTTGTGTAAACAAGGGCCTTGAATTGTGATGTATCACATGAAGATTTGCCTTTAATTCGTGTGGTTGCAATCTTAGTCAAGGAAAAGTTTGCAACTCTGCATTGATGTTTTCCGTCTTCAATTGCTGCCATGAGCGTCATAGTTGTTTTGCTTTCCGTTAGACTTGCTGAGGATATTCATTTGATCATTTTTTCTTTCTTTCCTTGGTTTTTAACTGTTGGACTTTCAGTTGCTCTAGATATTTTATACAGGCAGCTTACACACAAATTGTTAATGCATTATCTTAAGGCTGCTAACTCTTTTTTTTTGGTGGGTTCAAGCTTGTATAATTTTGACGTTTTGCCTTACATGGTAGCTGTAAACTATTATTGGATAATGGGTTCTTTTCAATAGCTGTAGTTAGGTTTATCATCTTGTAACCAGTGTTCCCCTAGGCGCTAGTTCGTCTAGGCGTGAAAAATTGCCCTAGGTGGCTAGGCGGGAGGGAGGGGCCTAGCGCCTAGGCGCCGCTTAGGCGAACTAGGCGGCTGCCTAGGGGAACAGGGCTCATAACAGTTTTTTCCCTTGCTGTTGCTTCTATCAGGAGTCATGACAATGCTTCTTGCACTGCATGGTTACGGGCTTACGGCTCTGTTGATTAATGCATACACATTTTTCAGGCACCTGCCAGGGGGTAATTGCACTAAACATGGAGGACGGCACCCTTCATCGTTTCCGTGCAACAAATACAATTATAGCCACAGGAGTAAGAACCTCTCTGTTTTAACAACCGATTGTTTGCATTCAATTTACTGCAAGTCTATAACCATGTCTTTGATTTGACCCCAACAGGGCTATGGCCGAGCCTACTTCTCAGCGACTTCAGCTCACACATGCACTGGTGATGGCAACGCTATGGTTGCACGTGCTGGGTTACCCCTTCAGGTCAGTCTTCTGACCTAAATCTGATTGATTTCACAGTATGTTCTGGTTATATTTATCTGTTGACTTGTACTGCAGGATCTTGAGTTTGTTCAGTTCCATCCTACAGGCATCTATGGTGCTGGATGCCTTATAACAGAAGGTTTTATATATTGCAACTCGTTTTCCCCATGTTTTTACTACAGAAATCACATGTTTATTAACTCTAGCTTGTGCATGATACATTTCTTCGGTTGGTATTGATATATTAAGCAAGCACCAAAATTTTCTGAAATTCCTATTCAATCATTTGTTTTTCAGGTTCCCGGGGTGAAGGTGGTATTCTTAGGAACAGTGAAGGTGAGAGGTTCATGGAACGATATGCCCCTACTGCAAAAGATCTTGCATCTCGTGATGTTGTTTCGAGATCTATGACAATGGAAATTAGAGAAGGGCGCGGTGTAGGTATGTGTGCATTCTCTCATTTTATCCTTGAGGTGTCAAACTGGTGTTTTTGGTTGTTCTCATTGCACTTGCTGTTTTTATCTTTTAACTTCAGGACCATTGAAGGATCATATCTACCTGCACCTTAATCATCTTCCTCCAGAAGTACTCAAGGAAAGGCTTCCTGGTATATCTGAAACAGCTGCTATTTTTGCTGGTGTTGATGTCACCAAAGAGCCCATTCCCGTTTTGCCTACTGTGCACTATAATATGGGTGGGATCCCAACAAATTATCATGGGGAGGTATGCTTGAATATGCAGTGCTAGCGTGATTATGGAGCTCAATCGTTATTACTATATGCAATATTGTAACCAGTGTCATGCTGTTTTGCACATTAGGTGGTGCATATCGAGGGTGATGACCCAGATGCAGTTGTTCCTGGTCTGTTTGCTGCTGGGGAAGCAGCTTGTGCATCTGTCCATGGTGCAAACCGTCTTGGTGCAAATTCACTTCTTGATATAGTTGTTTTTGGGAGAGCTTGTGCAAACAGGGTTGCTGAGATTTCCAAGCCAGGCAAGTTTATGTCTTGTTGACTAGTATTTGGTCAGTTCTTTTGCTCTGCTTTGCTTATTGAACTTCCAGGATGCACATTTTTTTAGGAGAGAAGCACAAACCTCTTGAAAAAGGTGCCGGAGAAAAGACCATTGCTTGGTTGGATAAGCTGATAAATGCAAATGGATCATTGCCTACTTCGAAGATCCGCCTCAACATGCAACGTCTCATGCAAAATAATGCTGCAGTTTTCCGTACACAGGAAACACTTGCGGAAGGTATGCATCTATCATTTGTATAGCTCTTCGCCGCAATTTTATCGCTATTGACCATCTGATAGTGGGAAGCAAGCATGTCAGATTCGTACAATAGACTCCAGTACCAAGAAATATGAAGGTTATATGCTGACTTCTCACTGGCCTGTGAGCTTATTAGGTTGTGAACTGATCAGTAAAGCACAGGAAAGTTTCCATGATGTCAAGATCAGTGACAGAAGTCTGATATGGTAGGCTCTTACTCGGTAAAATTGTGCCATCTTCAGCCTATATTTTCACTAATTGGGCATTTTTCTCATTGCTTTCCGCAGGAATTCGGACTTGATAGAGACCATAGAATTAGAAAATCTGCTAATAAATGCATGCATAACCATGTATTCAGCAGAGGCTCGCAAAGAAAGCAGAGGAGCCCATGCTCGTGAAGATTTCACGGTTTGTTGTTTTTCTTATTTGTTTGTGCTATCTTGCTTGCACTCAGCATGTTTCCATTTTATTACATTTCCATTTCCCTTTTTGGTCACAGACAAGAGATGATGTGAACTGGATGAAGCACTCGCTAGGGTTAGTGTCTTACTCTTCTTCATTGGTTTTCCCGAAGCAGAATTTGACAATATTTTTCATGCAGGTATTGGGAGAACGAGAAGGTTAGACTAGCATATAGGCCAGTCCACATGAATACCTTGGATGAAGAAGTCCAATCTTTTCCGCCGAAAGCACGTGTTTACTAATCCAGGCATGGCTCCTAACGCTTCGGTTGTTTCAGAAGTAGCGCACAGCTCGGTACTTTCTTCGAGTTCCAATAAATCAGAGACCTCTCATTCTCTCAAAACGTGAGAACTGTATTTAATTGCCGGCCGCCGAGATATTTTCGCTGTATCCCGTGTAACTCATTGCAAGCTTTCTGATGCTTATATTTTGGTCCCGTATTACCCTTAGGGAAGCACTGCTACAAAAAAACTGTATCACAAACGATTCGGAACCGCTATTACTACGGTTTTCTGAACCGTCTGTAATAATGTGTTAGTAACGTTACGGCATATCACAGAGGGGTTTTAAGTAGAACTGTCTATGATGTAGTAATATTATAGACGGTTTCAAACCGAAAACGTCTTTGATGTTATAATATCATACATGGTTCTAACTAAAAATAGTTTGTGATAATTATTACTACAAATGGTCTCTTTTTTGTTTATTGGTTAGTCTTAGGAAATACTAGGCATGTCCTTTGAAAAAGATCAGATTACTGTACAACACATCTATTTCAGAAATGAATTCCGATATAATATCAATGGAACTTAATTTTATTAATCAATTAATTGAATAGAGAACTATAATTCATAAATTCATAGCACAAGTTTCACAAATTAACCTAAGTAGCAATTCAGAAAAAAAAAGCACAACTTCTAAAGTTAAGCAGAGTGGAATTTGCCATTTTTACTTATGACTTTCTGGAGTAGGAAGAAATAAAGCTATTCTTGAATTTTCATCAAATCAGTCTCTTTCAACACTGGCTATATATTGGTCTTTTTTTACTGACGAGGACTTGCATGTTGTGGCAAACGTAAAATTCACATAGGTTATTTTCCTTTCCCTATTGGTGGCACTATAAATATATAATTGGTTAGTTTCAAAGCTATTTATTACAGAGTTTGATATAGGGTTATTGTGTATAGAGATACTGGAAACTTCAAATCATGTTTCAACTTCGCTCTGTCCTTACCAAAATGCTCTTCAAGAGCTCTTAACGACTTACGTGATTGCAAAAGGTTAGCCTCAACCATTCCAAGAGTAACGTACACCTTAAATAACTTACATGACCATGTTATCTACAGAGGAAACATAATTACCTGGTGAATAATTTCGCGATGGGATTCAAGTTGTGGCTACCGCTTTGTAAGGGGTCAAGATAAATAACCCGGTTCATGGCTGGATGAATTACAATTAGAACCCAGTGAAATCTACACAAGTATGTCGCCATGGTCAATTAACAAAACTAAGTTGTGTGTATAATACAAATCAAAGTATAGCAAGTAATGCAACATTTACCCAAAGTTATGGGATAAAAGTATGAAATATTTATCTTTTTGAGCCACCAATGCTTGTTGCATGTATTCCTCGACGATTTTTATATTTTCGTCCATTGTTTGCTTCGAGACTGTGTGGGCTACGAAACCCACCAATTGTTTGTCCCTTTTCGTATCATGTATACTGAGATTGCACACACTCGCAATGTCCAACATCTTAAGAATGCAACATCGAGGGCGTCGAGGTTGAAGAGATCGAACAGGACCCAAAAGTCGACCCCGAAGAAGCCCCCCGATGACTCATTGAACAGATGCCTAGGCTTGAAGCTGACAATGATACTCATTATACGTTCTTGCACTGCCTTTTTAGTTTGTTTCATGTACCTATGCAATCTAACGCAAGCTATAGAAAATGTTTTTAGGCAATCTCCCGTTACTGAAGACTCCCCTAACTTTTATAACCAAGCTAACAGGGCAATTGGATAGTCAAGGACCTTTGTGATCTGTTTCGATTTGCCCTTGCCTTTCTTTCTAATGTAGGGAGTCTTCATGAGATATGAGTGGACAGAAAACCAGTTAAAGTCCTCTGATGTAGGGGGCACAACGGCGATTTGGTGGCCTACTGATCAGGTGAAGCATGCGACTTAGGTAGTTGGGGTACTTCCGGTGGAGGATAGGGGTCTAGGGAAATATCGCTGCTGGGCCACTGGATGAATGGGACAATAGCATCCTTCAGTGTCACGATCTCATCGTTTGGTAGCATCTGTAGCGTGACGATCTTGAAACTATCATATACACCGTCCACATTGACCTTCGTGAAACCTGTCGTTACCAGGGTACCATGAACCATCGCCCCTTCAGTAGATGAATACACGAACCCCCAAGCAGTCGGAAGAGAAAAGGAGCAATTGGCAACTCTCACTTGGAGATTGCACCGCGTGGCCTCCTAAACAACGGTACCTAATTAGTTGATGTGTTCAACACTTATATTTATGGAGCATTCAAGATATATATATATTATTACCTTGATGTCACAGACAGAAAATTTAACGTCGTGTTCATCTGTGTGAGCAGCAAACGCACAGCTGCTCTTACGGGAAGTGGGGCTAAATTGTGCACATATGTTTAGGGCTTCCACAGACAATCTGTCCTGAGTATTGAGTTTTTCCTAGGGGCTTTTTATCCGATCATTGAATTCTTCTCTCAGCCTTTCCTCAAGATTCCTTGGATCCGCACCAAATTCTTGAAACCTCCTATCGATGTTTCCCCACTGGGTGGAATCAGTAGGTTGCCTTAGCATTTCATCATTCTTACGCTCCTCCAAGTGCCAATACAACAGTTTTGCCTTGTTTAGGTTGGCAAACAAACACTTCAATAGGGAATTATAGGCAGATACTATGCCATCTTAGCAGGAGGTTCTTTCTTCACCTTGATGCCCTCGCCGTCATCATCTGAATGACTCCTACTCTTGTATCGGCATGCGTTGCATACCGGACATACATGTGAGTTTGCGTACTATTTGCGGTACAGGATACAGTCGTTCGGACATGCGTGTATTCTTTCTATTTCCATTCCCAAGAGACAAAAAACCTTCTTGACTTTGTAGCTGGTTGTCGGTAACTCGTTTCCCTCTGGAAGCATATCCGCCAATAGACGTAACAACGCTGTGAAACTCTTGTCGGATCAACCATTGCTTGCCTTCAATTTCAGCAGTTCAAGTACAGATGACAACCTTATGTATTTTAACTTGCAACCTAGGAATAAAGGTTTCTTCAAGTCTTCCATCAAGCTCAAGAATTTACCATATTCTCTGACATCACGGTTTCCCTCTGTGTCATGCATCATTTGGTCCAGATTGTCATCCTGCAACCTATCCTCATCGGAAACGTAATCGATATGACCATCCAGTATATCGTTGACTTCATCGACGATGTTAATACTAATTGCTTCATGTATATTCTGCTCTTCGCTGTGACTGGTCCAACATGTATACCCCATTTTGAAACCCTTTAGAATTAAGTGTACTTCGATCTGCGTTGAGTTTCGAAACATTCTCAGATTCTCGCAGTCAATGCACGTACAAGACATAAATTGTGCCCTCTTATTAAACATATCCTCCTCTGTAGCTCTTTTAAAAGTGGAGACGCCATTAATATACTCGACACTCATACGGTTCTCAACGTACATCCAACTTCGGTTCATCTACACTACACATGTAATATTTAGTGTTAAATATTGAAGTACACTAGGGGTGCACATGCACACATACTTAAATTAATTATGCAATGCTAGCTAATTCTTGAATATAATGCAATTATATAACCAATTACTACCTTAGATCATGAAGAAAAAATTAACCTACAAGCTAGATCTAAACACAATCTTCAAATTCTCTCTTCACCAAACTAGCTAGCTAAATCTTAAATATAATATTGCAATTAGAACCCATTAATTACTAACATTAGATCACCAAGAACAAATGGATCTACATGCTAGATCTAAACAATCTTCAAATTCTCTCCCTACCAAGCTAGATTTTGAATATAATGCAATTAGAACCCAATATTGACCTTAGATCACCAAGAACACATGTATCTACAAGCTAGATCTAAACAATCTTTAAATTCTTTCCTTACCAAGCTAGATCTTGAATATAATACAATTAGAGCCCATTATTAACCTTAGATCACCAACATATCTCAATTTTTCTGTTAATATTAAGCAATTTTTAGGATTACTTGAATAACAAAAAAATTAATTTGCACATATTAAATATGGAAAAATCTAGAAAATAAACCCAGGGTATTGAACTTCCAGTATGGGCTAAATAATAATTTTTCAAATTTATGAAAGTCCATAAACCTAAAAAATCTAATTTTTAGGATTTAATGTCAATTTTCAAGATTTTATTAATTATTTTGAAAATCCTAAAAATACCAAGGGGTATAACCATAATTTTCAGCCCCTTTTTTTTCAAAAAAAATGACCCGACTTATTCGGCCCCATATGGCCCAATCGGGCCCATTGCCCCGTCCCCTAGCCGCCACTGCTACGCGTAACAACCAGCATGGAGCCGAGGCGAGCGGCGACGAAACCCGAGTCGGCGGCGCGCCAAATAGGTCAGACGCGCGAGGGCCGACGGGGCCAAGGCAAAGACGGCCAGCAGGGGTGTAACGGAGGATGCGCCGACGGGCCGGCACGCACCGAGGGCACGACCAGGGCGCCGGCGGCAATAGCCGACGACATCGTCTTCAGCCGGCGCGCCCACCGCCGTCTGGCCGATGCGCGAGTGCTCAGATCGCCGCCGGCCTCCACCCGCCACTCAAAGAACGACGCGGTGCGGGCCTCCAAACCGCTGTCCATGTTTCGGGCACATATACGGCAGAGAACGCGGCCGACCGGACGCACGAGGCGCTGTTTGCCAAGAGCCGAGAGCAACCAATGGGGTCGCAGAGGCGACGGCAATACAGACAAGCGAGCGAGGGTAGGCAATGGTGCTAAGCACAGCAGAGGCGAGGTGGTCGGGCGCCAGAGGGCGCAAAGGCGGCGCATGGCTGGTGCGGTAGCCGAAGGCTAGAGGCCGGCAGTGGAAGAGGCGATGGACTTCTAGCCATCAGGGTGAAGATTTTTTTACGGTTATGAACAGCAATCCCTCTATTCAACAATAGGTCAGATCAATGTAGTCAGCCAAATAATCTGTAGGATTTCTTTCAGTGTTCATGCGTAATCACTTACGTAGGGCTCGCTGCAGTGTAGATCGCGTGAGGCAGGAAGAACTTGATGCCGTGTAGACTTGACGCAGGCAGATGATCAACAACTGTCCACGATCAGTGTCAATGCGATGTTGATCAACGCCGTGTAGACGATCCTGATCAGTCGCGTGTAGAATGATAGTTCATGCTTGCAAGATTGATCTCTCATACACGCAGCATGCAAATCGATCATAGATTAATATGTGATTAGTATCAAGGAAAAAAAGATTGATCTACTTGTAAAGATTATAGAATGACAAACACTGGCTTTAGCCCTGTTGAGCTTCGTGTTGTGAAACATATCGTTCACCCACATCAATCAACGGCACGTCAATGCAATTATATATATATATATATATATATATATATATATATATATATATATATCATATCGAGGATGGCTAGTGTACTATCGATAGCACAGATCCTCCGTGCTATAGGGTTATGTTTGTAAAATTCGAAAGAGCGTTAATCAAGCAGTGCATTCTATTCATCTCATTGAAATCTCACACACCAAATTTTATATTTTTGAACTTTTCTCTTATTTATTTTGTATTTTCAAAAACTAGCTTCATTGACGCCCACAACTAATTAGATCGTGGATTTTGAAAAATACAAAATAAATAGGGGAAAAAGTTGCACAAATATTAAAGCATGAATGAAGGGTAGATGAGGATTACTTACCCCTTCGTTTGCTTCAAGATTTGTGCAACTTGTATTAGGAGGGAAAGCATAGAAGCACCTCTCATATATATATATATATATATATATATATATATATGTATATATATCATATCGAGGATGGCTAGTGTACTATCGATAGCACAGATCCTCCGTGCTATAGGGTTATGTTTGTAAAATTCGAAGACGAAACTGTTAATCCAAACCGTGCATTCTATTCATCTCATTGAAATCTCACTACACACCAAATTTTATATTTTTTGAACTTTTTCTCTTATTTATTTTGTATTTTCAAAAACCAGCTTCATTGGACGCCCCACAACTAATTAGATCGTGGATTTTGAAAAATACAAAATAAATAGGGGAAAAAGTTCAAAAAATATAAAATTTGGTGGGCAGTGAGATTTCAATGAGATGAATAGAATGTACGGTTTGGATTAACAGTTTCGTCTTCAAATTTTGCAAACACAACCCTATAGCACGGAGGATTTGTGCTATCTATAGTACACTAGCTATCCTCTCTCTCTCTCTCTCTCTCTCTATATATATATATATATATATATATATATGGGAGAATCCTTGAAGATTAATTCAGATTCGCCCACCAATGGATATAGTCCTTCTCTACATGGATAAGAATTCTATTCATATCATAACAGTAATAAAACATTAAGTACACATCAATTTTATAACAAATAATTAAATATCCCCGCGAAACAAACCAGCCATGTCAACCAAACGCCTAGGTGCACGCAATGAAACAACACCGCGGCACCACCGCCCCTCCCAGTGGATCTCGTGCTCGAGATCTTCGCGCGCTCGGACGTTGCGACGCTCGTCCGCTGCGCCGCCACTTCCAAGCCCCTCCGCTGTGCCATCCTCGACCAGTACTTCTGCCACCGGCTCGCCTTCCGCGCTGTGGCCAACGGCAGCTTCGACCCTGCTCTCCAGCTGGGCGTCTCCTACCGACTTGTGGATTGCAAAGCCAACCGCCCCGTGCGCGTGGACAAAAACCTGCAAACCCTCTGTCCGCTCCACCCACCAAGTGGTCATGTGGAGCCAGCAGGTGGTGATTGGCAGTCAGGGGATCGACAAGCATACACGGGTGCAATCGGCTTGGATTCGGTCGGATATCGTTTTTTTTATATTTTAAATTATATTTTTGTCGGATTCGAAATCGGATATAGATAGTACTAGATACGAATATGATGCTGACAATATCGATCACGGATTCGAAACGTATACGGAGCGGAATCGATATGGTGCTGAATATTTTTTATCGGATATCACACGAGAATAGATATCTCATATAGCACACATATCACAATAATGAATCAACCATATGAATTTGAATGCAACAAAAATATCGTAATTTAACAAGTCATTTTATCAGGTAGTCTAAAAAAATTACAAAACTACGGTACACATACAAAAAAAAAGTTACAAAAAAGACTTTTTCCTTTTCACTTTTTTTCTCCTTTTTCCTTTTCTTCTTCTTTTTTTTCCCTTTCTTCCCTTCTCTCTCCTTCTTTATTTTCTCTAACTTTCTTACCTCCCCATGCACCTCCCGGCGCCACGGCCCCATCCGCTCGAGCTGCCCGGCCCTGTCCGCGCGCCATCAGTGAGCTGTGTTAGGCCAAATCCCGGTAGAGGCCCAAACTATATCCAGATATCCGAGAGGTAGCTTTTCAAAAATATCCGAGAATACAATCAGAAAATACCGATCAGACGGATAGTATTCTCCCGAATCCGATACCGAATCCAATCCGAAGGTATTCGGTCGGTCGGTCGGATGGCAAATATCCAATCAAATTGCACCCCTACAAGCATACCACAGGTTGGGTCCTGTATGGGTCGGTCGATTCGGTTCAAGGTATTCGGGACTTGGGGAGAGGAGCGGCGCCGTGATCCTGCAGATGGAGGCTGATGGGTTTATCGGATTTGCAGCAAACTCTATGAATCGTGAATTGGATTTGTGAAATTCAAACTAATTTAGAGTACATGTTCATGTTCGTAGTGGAAAAAAAAAATCGTACCATAACTTGAAACCGTATATTGTTGGTTGATCTCGCGCCCTGATCGGGGGCGCAACCGACCTTTATGGTTGTGGCCCCCTGTTGCACACGCGCTATAAATAGAGGGGGGTAGACCGGCCCATGAACCCACGTCCTTGGAGCACATACCCCCCAACAAACCAATCCGATCTACTCCTGCGTGTGGAGCAACGGGAAAGGCCACGACGCCCTCATCGTCGTACCTCTACTGCCGTCCTCACTGAGGAGACGCCTTGAGAGGCGGCGGCCATCTCTCACGGTGTTGTTCTCTCCAACACCACTGCCGATCCATCTTCCCCATCATCGGCAATGGCGTCCTCAAGCAACAACAATCCCGAAGGTAAACCAAAAGAACCGCATCATCTAGGTGTTTAATCTAGGCATCAAGATCCTTAGATTTTAACATATATAACTATGAGCTCAACCAGGTGACCAAAGAGGCCTTCGTGCTCTGGCGGAGCAGCTCCGAAACAATGGGAAGCGCCACCATCTCGCAGACGTGCTTGCACGAGATAGATTTGGTCGCTTTGCTCTGAGCCATCACACCTTTAATTTTTATCTTCAATTCAATTTTAAGCGGGACTTATGTACTTTTTCTCATAAGACAAGTTACACAAATCTTGAAGCAAGCGAAGAGATAAGTAATCACTATCTACTTTTTATTCATGCTTTAATATTTATACAAATTAAAAAAAAAAGCATAGAAGCACATCTCATCGGCTTAATTGAGCAACTGTTTTAATTCCAAGTTGCCGCACTTGCGTTTCTTGCCGCACTGCTTTAGTGATGATTCTGATTAGTTGCTATACTTTTTGGTGTGAATAACGAACTCCAATTAGGTGCAAAACAAGTGAAATGCAAAGTAATCCAGCCCGTCTGATCAAAACAAAGGCTGAGATCTGTTGCCGATCCTCACTTCTCGAGTTCTCGTCCTCCTGCTTGATCTCAATGTAATTTTCAGCGGAAAGTTGGACTGTTTAGTACCATTAATGGCTTTTCTTGTACTCCATTTGTGGAACGAGGAAATGCTGCTTAGTGTAATTGGTCCTTCCATATAGAGGACATTTGCTTGTCGAGAAAGAACGATTTAGAGATCACGCTGGATCAAAAAGTACTCCAACTTTTTTTTGAAAGTACTGAAAATTGTAATGGTCTCATACGCAATAAGCTCTCAACAATAAACAATGAAGAGGTACATTGATACATGCAGCACTAGAAAGAAGCACATAGAAATGAACATAGTACACTAGAAAGAAGCACATAGTTGCCATAAACACGGTTCATACGAGTTACAGTAACGGATTTAGGTTTGCGGTTCGCCACCTTTTCTTCCAATTTTTAAATTGAACATGAACCCTGCACTCTAAACCGGTTCGAATTCAAAAAATTCGATTCGCGATTTGCAAAGTTTACAGGGAATCCGGTAACTATAGAAATAAATATCTAGTCAATCAGGCAGAAAATGCTACTGCCCAGTCTTGACTAGCTTTCGACATCCTAACATGCTTTAATATAACATGCTTTAATATTTGTGCAACTTTCAACAGAAAAAGTACAGAAGCACCTCTCTATTTTAACATGCACTTTTATTTTGAAATTGCACATAAGTGCGCACACACTCTTTTACATGCACAAACCTGGTAGGAATTATTTTTACAGGAAAACACGGATACATGTACAAAGCTAACCTGTGTTCAATCACTTTAAGAAAATGTCTCTTTTACAACCTTTCGAAGTCAGTCACCCAAGCCAAATGGCGTACTGATACCCTTTTGAGAAGTGCTTCTATGTATTTTTTTTTTAAAAAAATTGCATAAATATTAAAACATAAATAAATAGTAGATGATGATTACTTACCGAGAGGTGCTTCTACGCTCTTCCTTTTAAAAATTGCACAATTATTAAAGCATGAATGAAGGGTAGATGGTGATTACTTACCTACCCCTTCGCTTGCTTCAAGATTTATGCAGCTTGTACTAGAAGGAAAAGCATAGAAACACATCTCTTACTTATCTCTTCGTTTCCTTCAAGATTTATGCAACTTATAGTGAGAGGGAAAGCGTAGAACCACTGTTCCTTCAATTAGCTCCCTTGCTACATCCGTGATGATGTCACCCAATATGTTCTTTTCCAAATCCTTGGCCACATCATTTTTTTGGACAGGCAAGTCTGCTAGGCAGTTCCAACCGAAATCCCATATCGAGTTGGCATCCGGATGATTATTCCGAATGTCTCTGTGAAGTATCATTTGCAAGTTTTCAACTGTGCTATCATCACTCTGTTGATGAGGTTTCCTGGAGATGTTCAGGCTTTCGATGTCAGCATCCAATTCTCTGATAAGGTCATCCAAACATTGCAATTTCAGGTTAACAGTACGCTTCATGCAAACTTCTACCATCGCGTCGGTGCGTTTACCTTTCCTTCTAATTACTTCCCGCCCTACGTCTGAAAGAAGATCACTGCCTTTGTCTGACCATTTCCCCGCACTGGCACTGACAAAATTGACAGGAACATGAATGCCGACAATTTCCTTTGCGGTTTCGAGTAAGTATTGATCCTTTAGCAACATTGTCATAAGCAGGAGCTGATTCTCCGTGAATGAATCGCATGAAACAACATGCATATTGCCATCTTGCAAATATGCCGGACTGCTGGACTTTGTGGTATGATCCAAACCTGCAATAAAAGCATAAGGTCGTCCATTCAATAACTTCGGAGAATTATATTTCTTCACTCTACAGCAACGAATCAAGAATATGCGTACCATCCATTGGTTGCGCTTTCACTATCATTTGTTGCTGCTGTTCTCCCCCAGTAAATGTTTCAAGTATCAGAGTAGTTTCACTAGCTCTGTGATTGATTCTCCCCTCCTGCATTTCACACCGAAAAACACACTTCATTAGAATGATATAATGTGATTTCATCTAAAAAAATAGAATGATATAATGCGATTTCATCTAAAAAAAATAGAATGATATAATGTGTGCACGAAGCCTTTAAGCAGGATGCCTTTTGACAAACTTACATTTATATCAGCAGTTGCACTCTGATCCAAGACTTTTGAGTCGTCACTTGTCTGCATAACAGCAATGGTTGGATCGATAATTTCTTTAGTTACTTGCATTACAGATCGGTCTGAGGAAGCTACTCCAGTCGTGCTGCTGTCTTTCAATTCTATTGCTGGTTGTTCAGAAATACCACCGACACCATGTGTGCTATGATTGTTATCTGATCGTTTGCTATCCCCAGTCTCATTTACATTTGTATGCCTGTCATTCTCCTGTAGTCTCAGTTCAGTATATGCAAACTTCTTTTTCATGTGTGTTGCTTCTGACTTCAGTGACTTATTGTCCTCTAAGTTCTGGCTGGCTTTTTCACTCTGCATTTCGCGATAAGTCTGTGCTCTCCGTGCCATGCGTTGTTTATCTATCTGCTTATTGTGTGCTTGCCTTCTCATCTGATCTGTCTTGCCATGCTTTCCTGCAGCCTTGATTTCAGTAGTGGCAAGGTTTTCCTTGTTAAACTTCTCTCTTGTCCTGCTTGATTTCGCATCACTTCCTCTTCCCAACAACTGTTTCATGCTTGTGGCTTGCTTCTTTCCAACAGCTCTGCTCTTTTCTTGAATAACGGGCTTCTCTTCGGTGCCTGGTTTGTTTTCTGAATTTTTCCTAAATCTTTTGAGAAAATCCATCTTTCTCCCAGCATCAGTGCGGCATCCAACACTGACAGCCATCTGCACCTTGATTTCTTCAGTCAGTTTCTTGTTCTCAGGGATAATTTTCTCATTAACTCCTTGCATTTCAACCCCTCTTCTCACTGTGCTCTCCGTTCTGCTCATTCTCTCTTTAACTCCTTGGATTTCACGTCCTCTTCTCGCTGTGCTTTCCATTTTGCTTGACATTTGCTTCATGGTTTGCTTTGTTCTCTTATCAACTGTAGGAATTGATGGATTGTTTGATAGTGCTATAGCACTTTCAGATTCTTCAGAGTTTGTGAGGCCAATCTTCCACTCTCCTGCTGGCATATTCTTCTTCTGTCCTTTGACTAACACCCTTTCTGAAGCTACAATCCGTATCGGTAATTTGTCAGCCATCACATTTGCCCTTATCTCCTTTCTTGCCACTGCTCCAGGTTTTACAAACTTCTCTGTCCCCTTGTGCTCCGCAACCACCTTCACAGATGGAAGATTTTCCAACCCCATCAGCTTGGCAATCACACTGGGCATCCTCACTTTTGAATCATCCTTTTCACCTTCAAACACATTGCTCTTGGAATTGCTTGTGACAGCAGAGAGCTGCAAGACTGAGCTGCTGTTCGGACTACAACTCTGAGACTTGTCGTGTGCAACGATCTGCATAGAAGCATCTGATGAGCAGCTTCCGTTCTTGTCTTTCTCGGTCTCTGAATCTCCATAGAAAATCTCAACCAGCCTTGCAGAACTTGACGAATGCGTCGAGCTCTTCCGGTTCTCCTTTTCCTTCAGCAGCAGCACCTTGCCATTCCCTGACCCTCGCATGTAGTCTGAGGCCTCTCGAAGCATCACAAGCATGCTCAGAGACTCCTCCAAGTCCATGGCTCCTCCGGACAGCTGCTTTCCGATCTCAGCTGACCTCCTCCCACTGAAGCCTCTCGCACCGGCACCCGAAGAATACGCCATGAGTATCTCATTCAGCTTCTGAACGCCGATTGCCACCTTGCCGACGTGTGCATTGGGAGACAGAGACAGGAGGTAGTCGTCTCGACGGCGGTGCATCGGCATCCTGTCCGGCGCTCTGAAGAATATGGAACCCTCGCGCGCCACAAGTTCGACGTTCTGGAGCTTGCCGCCGTTGCTGAGCGCGAGGGCCAGCGCCATCTGCACGTCGATGTTGTTCGCAGGCTTCTGCTCGCTGCCTCCTCCATGGAATGGCACAATGTCATGCGAATGGCTGGTAGGCGCGTCGGGGTGGCGTGGCTTCCCGGCTCTGACAACGCCATTGCTACTTCGTTGGTACTGCAAGTGCAGAGGATATGGGTAAAAGAGAGTCAAATGAAAGGTAAATTTAGGAACTTGTGCTTACTGATCTGCGTGTTGTTGCTTCTGGTCTCCCTACTCGAGGAGCTCCATGTTGCAGCTTCTGGCTTCGAAGTGGTTTCTGAGAATTTGAGTAAGCATCTGCGATACGAGAGCGGTTCAGTACTTCAGTAGTATCATCAGGACTGAACTTAGTGCTTCATTTTAACTTAGCAAGCCACTCGACAGCAGGTCAAAAAACACACCGTGACATAAATTATCTTGTTGATTTACATCTAAACAGGAAATATTCAGATATCTTTGACCAGCTTACAATAAATTTTGATCGTCCCATCGAGACCAATATGGTGTGTCCAAGTATGCACACAAAAAATACGCATATACAAAACCCTACTTTCAGAGCGACAGGAACATGCCAAAGCAACATCACATTGCCAGTGCAAAGAACACACCAGCGGCCAAACGTCGGCGAGCAACGTACCCCGAGGCGCGGCGTCCGACGCGCGCGGCGCCTTCGACGACTCGAACCCGAGCCTCTCGCGGCGTCGCCGGAGGTCCTGAAGCAGCTTCTGAGCGAAGTCCGAGCCAAGATCAGGTACCTTGGCCATTCTCAGCCGAGGAAGAGATGCTCTCTACCCCCCGGCACCATGAAACCCGTCAGCTAGTTAGTTTGGTGTCTGAAAAAAAATTCAGTGCAGTGTTCTTTTCCTCAAGTTGGTGTTTGTACGTGTTCAGGCTTTCGTTTTCCTCAACATCTTTTTCCTATCTTTTTTTTTTTTGCTTCGATGAGTCCTTCAGGGAGGTGAGGTGTCTCATCTGGGGAGCAGCCATGTCAATCTCTGCACTAGATCCCTTCTGTTGAGTGGAAAGATTGCCTTGGAAGTTACACAAATGTGTGACCTGTTCAGTACACAACTACACACCATTCCAAGCAAAGCAAAAAAGACATGGTATTTGCATCTGGAATCCTCTCTGAGGCTTGTAGCTTTTGATTGTGTGTTAGTGGAGGTGATTTCTTTTGACTATGACGGTGGCCTGTCCATTTTGGATTTATGGGAAACGTAATGGACATTGGTGTGACTTTGCGGTGCCAAGTATAGGTCATGATTTTTCTTGAAAATACATCATCTTTTTTTGTAATGCATACTATTATCAGTTAAGAGAGGAGATGGTAAAATTAAGATGTGACTTGTAAGTAAACAAACATTTCTAGTACTGCAAAAGCTTGGAAAGATAGGTAGTTTTTTCTTGAGGTTTTGGTCTTGGTTTCTATTAGCATGACCAACAGCAATTACACTATTAGGACGTGATTGGTTGGTTGGCTCAAACCTCGGACACCGCCATCTGGTGCAACCAACGTGTGACGGTGCGAGTGTTTGCAAGATTCCCATTTAGGCCTAGTCGAGAAGGAACGCAGGAATCGGACGTTGCTTTGATCGCCTTCCAAACAAAATCACGGGAAGCATTTAGTCATCTATCGTAGTTCTCTACCACAATAGATTATTGATATCTCATCCTTTATAGCAAATGAGCTACCGTACTCAAGCTCAGTAGAATAGGGTGCTGCGATACTCGAGCTAAGTAGAAAGGTAGAACCAAACTCCTGTCGCGCTTGTCGTGAAGCTGTCACGGTGGTCAGAGCCATTGCGATGCCAATAACTACCGTTGTAGAGGAGTACAGTATATGACATGTCAGATCACGAAATATTATTTTCGAAATCATCTGTGTATCATGTACTAGTTCAGAAAAAACTAGTGCACACAATAGAAATGATACCACAACATATCAAGCAAAAATTTTATTTATTTAATTATCAGAGTTTACAACATAAATAGCGTGCGAGCCAATATAAAATAACACAAAAGAAGCAAAATAAAACCGTAGTAAAACCCAGCAAATTTGCCACAGGCAATCGACTAGGGTAGCAGCCTACTCCTTGAGATCATCAAGGGTGTAGAACTCCTCCTCTAAATTAACAGAATAAGCAAGGGTGAGAACAAAAATACTCCGCAAGTCACCCCGAAAATGCAATATTAATGTAAGGGCAACAAATGATGGCATAATACGATTAGTTTGAGCAATAAGCAACATTTCAAATATAATAAATAATTTTGAAGGCATAGTTGATTAATAAAACTAAGTTTTAAATCAATTTTCAACATAAGATGAAACCTGGAGCTTAATCCTAATTTTTCTTCCAGATAGAACCCCTTTCCATCTATGGATCATCTTCCTCTTTGAAATCACTTTTGAAAAACCAAAGTCTAATATGTGAATGGCTTGCTCGGCATGCTCATGACCGCGGGCACGGCTAATAAATTAGTTTACACTCTGCAGAGGTTGTACAACTTTACCCATAAGACATGATTGTCTCCTTGCGCCGACACACTTCCTTTGGTGTATGGCAGAGATAATAACGACAAGGCCCCTATAAAAGCCCATCCATATAGTCATGCCCGCTAAGATTTCACCGCCAACGAATCCTTCTAATCAGAAGCCCCCTCTTGCGCCCGAGTAGCAACCTCACTCTTTCACCACACCACTCCCACCTAATGGCATGACTGTCCATGGTATATTTTAATACGGCTATCCATATCTATCCCATTCCAGAATTAAAGTAGTACGATTAGGCTTTACATTCAGCGAAACTCAGACTGATCCTTAATTGACTAGGCGAGACTTTCCACAATCCCAGACCCATGACCACACCACCTCCCAACCATTTCTCGCTCAGTCTAAATCTCATTTTTACTTGCTTTTGAACCATATCACCTTTCATACATTCCATGGTACACCAATACCAAGGAATAGCTTTATTTCACTAGAAATCTTTATTTAGTATAAATTTCCAAAAAATCCTAAATTCAAGTCTAAGCTATTTACTATAAAGCACTAGTCAATACTATATTAGTGTACCAACTAGTGTGATTTTTGTCAAATGTTACAATGGTATATGGAATATCAAAGTCAACTGGGGTCATAACAAATAGGAGTAACTATATATTTAAAACTGGGAATTTAAATTACACTGATAAAATTATGCATGCAATAATTTAGATCAAAATTCACTTGAAAATCTGGGATCAACATGGTCAGGGGTGTAACTTGCCTGATTCGACGAGTAGCTACTCAAAGTTGTCGCTCGCATACTCCTCGGACTCTCCAAAATCTATACGCAAAAACAACCAAAATTCAAATAAAATACAAATACATTCAAATAAAAAAACTAGAATTTTTTTTTTAGGATTTTAGATGAATTTAGAAAGAAAAACGAAGCCAATCGAAGTTCAAACGGGGCGAAAACGCACTCCCGGAAGATTGAAAACACATAAAATGAAGAAAAATAATTTTTTTTATTTTTGAAATTATTTTTTAAAAGAAAATCCAAATTATTGCGTAATGCTAACGTCAACGGCAATTTCAGTTTTTTGGGATTATTTTTAAAAGAAAAGATGAATTATGATGCAATGATGACATCATAAAATATCTGGAATTATTTTAAAATGGGAATATAGGGGGTGGCTGACGGGTGGGGCCCGGTCGGTGGAACAGGTCCACGGCGCCACCTGAGTGCACCATGCAACCGGATGCTAGAGGAACGAGAGGCGGCGGGGGCATGTGCACCGGTGGCGGCGCGAAGTGAGGAGGGCGACGGTGAGGTCCGCCCAGCCGAAGAGGGAGGGAGGCGGCGAGCCGGGGTGGCGCTGGAAGGTGAGAGAGAGAGGGCGATGGGAGAGGGAAGAGTGCGAGGAGAAGGGGAGCACGGGGGTGGGAGTTATAGGGGAGGGGGGAGGCGTGGGCAGTGGGGCGGCCACCAAAAAGAGGCGGTGGTAGTTGTGCAACGGCCAGTACCGAGGAGGGGATGACGACACGGGGAAGGAGGAGATAAGGCGGTGGCGGTTTGGGGGGGGGTTCTCATTGACGTGGAGAGAGGAGGCGCCAGCATAAGAAAGAGGGAAGGGAGACGACGGTTCGACCTGTCATGGAGGAGAGGAGAGAGGAAGTAGAAGGGGGCGACCGGAGGTTGAAGAATGTGCTCGACAGGTGGGACTCGGGGCCCACCTATCGGTGAGGCGAGGTGGAGGGGGGGCTCGGTCGGGTTGGCTTGGGCTGAAGGGAGGAGTGGGCCGGACAAAGGGGGGTGCGGTCAGGGCAAAGAGAGAGAGAAGTGGGTTAGTTCGGCCAGCCCAAGGGGTTTCTTTTTTTTAATTTTTAAATAATCCGATAAATACATATTAGTTCCAATAAATATCAAATAGGGTTTGAAAATTCTAAAAAATAGTTTAAATTATTTTGAACTTATACAAATTATTTTGAGCATAACTTTAGCCCTATTTTTCTTGAATAAATTATTTTTGCAACACAGGAAATAGAAAAAGGCAATATAAAATCCAAAAAATTCTTAGAAAATCCCCCCAAAAAAACAAATAAATGTAATAATGCAAATTTTAGGATGGTAGATAACACATATCGCCTACGGATGTTTTGTGGTCGAGAAAAAGCTAGATTTGCAATTCGCCCCCTACCGGTGCTTTGGTATGTCCGAATGGATTGGGATCCTCTGCCTTTCCTTCAAAAAATGCACGGTGCATTTTGACCTGAGAGAATGAAAAAATATGAGAAAAAAATCAAATTGCTACAATATTCGAGATTTTGGTAAATTTCATTGAAATTTCAGATATTTTGATTGAAATTCATATTTTTTTATTGATATTCAATTATTTTGATCGAAAATACTGTAGCAATTTGATTTTTTTTTTTCTCAAAATTTATCATCCTCTCAGGTCAAAATACACTATGCATTTTTTGAAGGAAAGGCAGAGGATCTCAATCCATGTCCGAACTAGCAAACCAACACCCAATCCGACACTCACACAAATGCCAAGGCCAATCCCAGCTCCAACTTGCACACCAGCATTAAACCATGAAAGCTCACCATCCTCGCCCTCTAGAAAGTCCTGCCTTGAGTACAAGCCGTTATAGTCAACATCCACATGTCTCAGATTTGGAACCCTGGAATTCTGATACCTGAAATGAGTAGTACGAAAGGAAGTTACTATCATATACCTGTATAATAATAGCAAACCAGATTGGAAGTTTGGAACATAAATCAGAAATCAACAGCAGAGTAGACACAGATAAAGTAAATGGCAGAAATAAATCACAATAAGGTGAGTAGACAAACAATGTAAAGGGCAGACATAAATCAACAGCAGAGTTGAGCATGTAACCAAATGAAGATTTAACCTGCGACACCACCAGGCAAACAGCCACATGAGCATAAGAAATATGGGCATCAATCCCAGTCAACCAATGAATTCTTAGCGAAGAACATTGGCAGTTCGTTCATACAATCTTACTACATTCTCCGGACAAAGGCTATTACATGTGCTGTGATCCTGGCTTGTAATAGACAACAGGAGCATCTTTACAAAATTGCAGATAAGATTTCGTCGTTAAAAATTTGAACCGACGGATTTGTTGATACTTTGAGCAAAATTTTCGTAGGGCACATCAAGGTACAATATCAATCGGCTACCTAGATTGCTAGTTCTAATAGAGATACATCGATGTACATTAGATATCTATCAGCTCGACAGAGTGAGAAAAAAAAGTGACATGTGCACCTGTGAATGTTCAGTTGCATGTACAGTTCATTTTATTCCGTGGGCATGCACACCAGCAATTATATATGTTTTTGAAGTTGAAATTTAATTGTGTGTATTTGCAGGAATATTTCTTTTGTTGTATTTAGTTTGAACATGGCTAAATTGGCTAGATACACAAGAAATTAACTACAAATAGGTTACATTTTCATTGTCATTCACTATAGTGTGCCATAGTCGCTTCACTACTGTGCTAGACCCTAAATAGTCCAGCACTCCCACAATATCTTATAAGCAACAAAGTCCATGCAGAGTAAGGTTAAAGGGACAAATGTGAGATCAAAAGTTGAACAAGAATTTTGAGAATTGTCACTGTATCGATGAGAAGTACCTTCAAAGAGTCCTCATGTTACTCTTCTTTCTGTTGTTCAGTTGCTTCATTCTTGGGATGGACTCAAGCTTTAGGGTCATTTTGGTTTAAAGCTAACTTTGCCATGTCTAAGATTAGACGTGCTATAGATTCTTATATGAGTGTTTGGTTCATTACCACAATTAACAATGGTTTGCCACACTTTCTTAGCCCTATGTCCTACACGTCATAGAGTTTGTATTTTACCAAACTTTGTCATACTTGCGGTGCTGAATTTTGTTGCCATAAAAAATGTGACAAATCACACTTGTCTAAGGTTGTTATGGTAAAGTTGGCTTCAAACCAAACAGACTTTTAGTTTCACACAGATGTAAATTGGATGGACTTTTCTAAAAATAATATATTTTTAAATAATTTTGTAAAAAGACACTGAAAAGAAAAATTACAAAAATGCACCTTTGTCACCAATTGAGACTCTATCGCCAATATCAAATGGCGATAGAGGTCTGTTTTACCACGGATTGAAATTGGTTGACGAATTATTTTATTATGGATTTATTTAGTCGATAAGGTTGAGATCTCCGTCGCTATTTGAATTGGCGACAGAGACCTCGCAATTGCTTAGAACACCTTAAGGTCAAGCCAAGGTGAAGACCTTGGCGCATAAAGCGGGTGCAAAGCCACCCCGTCACCCATCTTTCAATATAAAATCAGCACAAGTCCTTATTGCATTGACACAGATGTGAACATGTACATTGCACAACCAGAAACTCTTTCTATGGCCTGTAGGACATATCCAATTCCAGTATCTGCAAAAAGGAAATTTTGGTTAGTACAAACGTTAGTACAAGATACGTCAACAAAAGAGCCTTTTTATTGGACTCGAGTGGTACAATCTTAAAGATCCTCCCATCTAAGTCATAAATTGACCTACCCTGCTATCTAGATGTAAATTTAGCACAAATACACCGATCGATTTCATACATAGAGCAGCTGAAACACATGAATCGTCAAATTTTCTGGATGTTCTTCACACGCGAATGTAGGGGCGAGGCACGAATAAGCAGGGGGCATTTTCGATAGTTTTCTGGTTGTTTTGCGCACGCGAACGTGCGTGGACGGAAAAACTTGTCAAACCCTTTTTACAATTTTGTTATTTGAGATTCGGCTTGAGTACTGAACTAGTGATCACAATCACCTTTAAATTAAAGTTTGGTTGCATACTTACACAAAAGTAATTTGGTATGTGTGTGTGTGTCTATATATATATATAGCGTCCTATCATAGGATGGTTGTTTGCTCGATCGAGACATAAGGATCTCACATTCTCATGTAGGCGAAAGACCTAGCCTTGATCCCCTCCTAAACATTGTTAGCCATCCGATTTGTGTGTGTCTGAAACTAGACGACGAACTCCAGGCGCTAATTAGTTAAGCAGATCTGCCAAATGCCAATAACCATTAGGGTCAAGGCTGCTATTTCTACACTGTCGTCGCTACTATCATGCGTTGTAGTACAGTACAGGTTGCTTCCACCGTCACGGAGCCCTTGCACAGTCGTACCGTCCTCGTTACTGGCATCCCCATCTGACACCCTAGTGTGATAAAAATTTATATACTCCCTTCGGTCCAAGATAAAATATCCTTGATGGAGTTTGATTTAATTTGTGAATACTTATATTTTACCTTTTTGAAGCAATATTTTTCACCAAATGTGCATGTGTTAATTGTTTATTGTAGTTAGTGACAGAGACATATAAATCATTAATAGAGGCAGCATATGTTGAAAACTTTAAGTTTTTTCAACTCTCTTGTCTACATATATGAAAACTAAATTATCATTTCTAGGTGTAGGTATGTACAATTTATCATTTTTCATATGCAGAGAAGAAAATGAGAGGAGTGTTATAGTAAATTTTTATTTAAGAAAAAATGCGCTCAAAGTTAAGTTATATTATTTTTTAAATGTGAATTTTACCTTTAGTTTTTATAAGACAATATAAGTATAGTTTTCTAAGAAATAATATAATAAATTATTTCTAACAAACTCCACCTATAAATTTCTATATCCGCCGCCATAACCCAAACAAACAAAAACGATCAATTCTTTCCACAAAAAAAAAGCATAAGAAAGAAATTCACGAACACCTAATCGAATCCCTAACCCAAATTAGCACGGCCTTAAAGTAAAAAAAAAATCGGCAAAAGGTACAACGAAGAATCCATCAAATATTAACAAATAGAAATTAAACAAACTCTATCGGGAAATTCCTAATCTTATCGAATTTACCGGCCAATTCTTCTTCAAAATAAAGCGAAAAAAAATGAAGAATCAAAAGTCAAAACATAACCGTAGGGAATATAAAAGAGGATTTTTTTCCCCCCACCCATCTAAGTGAGGTTGGTGGCCGTGGCATGCATCATCCAAGGAGGTGTTTGGCAGAGCTTCAGCTCCACTAAATCTGTGGAGTTGGTGTAACTGGGTATTCTTAGGGCCTGTTTGGGAGAGCTCTGCTCCTCAATTTTCAGCTCTACTCCAACTTCGTGTAGCCAAACACCTCAGCTATACAGAACTCTGGCTTCAGAAAAAATGTGAATCTAGGGGGCTGCTTCATGGTTTTTGTGGAGCTCCTCAAGGGGTACTCCAAGAAACATTGTTTCATACCCACTCGTGAAGTTCATAGGTAATTACCCACCTTTGCCACTAGTTACACATATGAGGTAATTACCCACCTCCATTCAACATCCAAGGGCACAAATGGGTATCCACATCAAACCCATCTATTCTTGAAGCTAGATCTAATTTGCAAGCCAAACACCTCCCTTCCCTACTTCAACTTTATGATGGAGCTACTCTATGGTGAAGTTGGTGGAGTGGAGCTGATTTTTTTGGAGTGGAGCTCTCCCAAACGGGCCCTTAGCTTCACTAGATTCGTGGAGCTAGGGCTGTAGGTATATTAAGAGTGTTTAGGTGGGTCATCTTGCTTATATTTTAGAATAAAATTATAAACTTAAGTCACTTTATTTCAGTCTACAAGTTTCAGCTCTAAAGCGGAGCTAGGATCTGAAGCTCTATCAAACCGGGTCTAAGAGAAGAATTGTTTTTTGAGCTTTTCCTTTCTTTCTTTTGATCTTCTCTAATGTGGTGGGGGAGGGGTAGACAGGGGAAAAAATTCTATGCAACGGTGTTGCATGCCGTGGTCTGTGCAGCATCATGTAGATTGGCGCCGCGCGTTCCGCTGCGTCAATCTCCATGTAAAAAATAATTAAGTGATAAGGATTAAAGTGCTTGGAGATTGATGGATTTGCATAGAGATTGACGCAGCGGGACGTGTGGTGCCAATCCGCATGATGACTGCAGTACAACACGATGCATAGAATTAACTCGTGTTGCCTTGTTGTGCTCTGTCCAGGGTTAACAAAACCGAAACCGAAAAAACCGATGGAAAACCGAAATTGGAAATTCGAAAATATCGAGCCAAAAACCGCTCGAAAATCGTTAGAAACCGAAGAGTTTCAAAACCGAGCATTTGAACAAAAAACATTCAAAACAAATTTTAAAAAAACGAAAACCATTCGGTTTTCTCGAAAACCCATCGGTTTTCTCGAAAAACCGGTCGGTTTTCTCGAAAAACCGATCGACGAGGTGAACGTTTTAGGCTATCGGTTTTTGGAGCGATTTTCGTCGGTTTTTTCGAAAAATCGCTCGGTTTTCACCGGTTTTCGATCGGTTTACATCGCATAAATTTTTTCAAATTTTTTGATTTTTTTGAATTATTTTTTTAATTGAATCGGTTTACCGACCGGTTTAGGATTTCGAACCGGCTCGATACGGTCGAAAACCGCGATTTCCGAGCGATTTTCGTCGGTTTTGTGAACCCTGGCTCTGTCTACTTCCTCCGTTTCTCTCTCTCTCTCTCTCTCTCTCTCTCTCTCTCTCTTCGGTAAAACAACAAAACTACTCCACATTGGATCATATACTCAGCTAGCAGGTAGAAGTGGGGATTGGCCAGAAACATTTGTAATCACCTTTGATAAAAATTTCTCCAAAACTGTCATCCTGCCGCATCAGTTGGCAAAAATGCATCTGATTGGTCTGACTCTCAATAACATGCCCTAATTAACACAAGTTCTTATGCGTGCGTTGCTTTCATGTCGGCAGCAAACACTCGTGCTGCCATGCACGGTCAAGATACATGCAAACTGCCGACTTTTCCATCATATTAGTGGACGGAGCAGGTTGCAGATAGATAAATCCGAGTCATGCTTGACTCAAGACAGGTTCTCGACAGGCAATTCATTGGAAGGAAGGACAGAGGTATACATGGCATTATGGCAAGCCACACACATTGTATCACAATTGTACTTCACTTGACATTGATATAGGGAGCACCACACTGCTCCCCTTCTCAAAGACGATGGCAAAAAAATAATGAATCTAAAAAGTAGGGCGAGCCCCAGATAATGGAGCAATCAAAACTAAAGCATGATACAGGGGAGTAATCAAAACTAAAGCATGACACGCCATAACAACATATTCCACTTATAATAATCAACAGAGATCCAGTAAAGCAGGACCAAATTATGGTACAACTTTCTTCTCTTTTCATGGAGGAATGGTACAGGGGAGTACTCTTTTTATGCATAAGTAGGCATGAAGAGACATTGGTGATATTCTGGTTCGCATATAATACCTAAAACAAAGTTCGAAGGTTTTCTCAAAGCGCACCGTGGCCACGTCGTTTCAAATTTCCGACCGTTCGATCGCGCGTGCGAGCGGCCGAGATCGCTCCACGTCGGCTTCCGCCAAAGTTAGTCATAAAAGGGACTCGTCAGCCCTCCCCTCGCCTCAGCGGGCCTCGTGGCGCGGTGGGAGAGCGCTTCGCTCCCACACGCGCAACCTGGGTTCGAACCCCCGCGCTCTCTCGCGCGCTCGGATTTTTCCCGACTGATACGTGCGCGGGAGCCCTGGTTTTTTTACGAAAAAAAACCTGAAAATACTCGAAATTACAAAGAGACCCTACCTTTTATGAAAAGGGCCCTCGGAGCGCCATTTTTTTTTACAAAAAAAGCCTGAAAATACTCAAAATTACAAAGAGGCCCTATCTTTAATGAAAAATGCCCCTACCTTTTATGAAAAGGGCCCTCCAGAGCGCCGTTTTTTTTATGAAAAAAGCCTGAAAATACTCAAAATTACAAAGATGCCCTATCTTTAATGAAAAATGCCCTCCGCTTTTACGGAAAAAAGCCTTAAAATACACATAATTACATAAATATCCTATCTTTTGCAGATCTTTTGCTAAAAGGCCTTTTTCCCGTAGAGTCCCTCCGTTTTTTCAGAGAAAGCCCTTCGAATACCCGAAATTACGTAAAGGTTGTATCTTTTGCTCGAAATTACGTAAAGGTTCTATCTTTTACGGGAAAAACTTTTTACGTCCGATCAATTTTCAATTAAAAACTTTTTTATGTACGATCGATTTTCGATTTACGCTTTTCCGTAATTAAATTGAACCGTTTGGCGAAAAAAACTAGAGAAAAAATGGTGCATCCTTTTTCATGGTCAAACGTTGACGCGCGCGGCGTGCGCCGCGCTAAGCTTTCTAGTAACTTACAAGGCAAAAAGAATCAGCACAGGCCATTCGATGATTATACATGACCAGTTACAATACAGGGCAAAATACAGCATGCACGATCATTGCTGTACAGCGGGCAGGCTGTGACACATCAGGAACAAGTTAATGTGAGTATGGATCACTAGAGCAGACGCACTCATCAACCAATTGGCGAAGGTTGGGGTTCTCCAAGGCTGCCACAACTCTCTCCTTGTCGTTCAGTTGCTTGTTTACTGTCAACCGCATGTTAGTATCATAAATACTAAAGCACAGCTGTTCAAACATAATGGCTATGCAATTGTCATTCTCATGAATCATGATAGAATATATTTTGAAAATATTTGCCAATATATTGGAGCGTAGGCAGAAAATAATGCAACTAAGAAAAACACCAAAGCAATTCTTGCGATTTCACCCAAAAAAAACTGAAAATTTGAGGAGCTGACATAAAAGGCATGGGTGTAGTTTAGTGAAATGAAGATAATTGAAGGAAGAAATCAAAGGAATAAAACCACAAATACAGGGGCGGTTCTGAAGGAATGGATCGTTGGTTGATAATTAGACGTCATAGGCTGCCAGCTCAACATAAATTGTCGATCTTTTGAGGTTCACTTGTTCCTTTTGAATATTACAACACATCATGCATAAGAGGTCCAAACAGTTTGAGGTTCAAGGATATAAACAAATCGTTTATCAGGAATGAAGATGACAAGGTCGGGATGAAATTAACAGAGGATACTCGCAATAAGCAAATGTATCCTCAAACTCACATATCCTTTATCAGGAATGAAGATGTATAACGATCGGAAATGATAGCGGCAAGCCGGCAACTGGCTAACGCATGTACATACTTTAAGGAACATCAGAGATCGTAAAAGAACAGCTGAAGCAGCTTGGGATGACAGCCTTGCACTAGCAAGTAGAAGCAAATCAAACCCCACGCAGCCCGTTTTCAAGATGACACTCCGGATCTCCACCGAAACATAGATGAAAAAGGCCAAATTTGATTGCTCATTGTTTAATTCTCTTGCTACGAAAGCCAATCCGGATCCAGCTAGGCAGCTAGCCGGAATCATGTTCCACACTTGCACTACATACCCACAAGGTGTCTTAACGCCTGGAGCTACTCATTAGCTACTAAACCCAAAGTGGCTCGCACACGGGATACTATACCAACATTACCTAGGCTCCTAGCCCCAACCCCTAATTCCATACCCCAATCACAATAATTCTGAGCTCATTCCACAAGAGATTAGGAGCTATAAGAAACATGGGAGTGCGAGAGTGCGCATACGTACTGGATGCGGCCGAGCTTCTCGTCGACGGAGACGGACTCCTGGGAGAGCACGCTGAGCTGCTCCAGCGAGTAGGGGTGCTCCGGGTCCTTGATGTCCCGCACCGTATCTGAAGACAAGACGACGGCACGGCGCACCAATCAGCTCCCGTCGGTGAAGCTAAGAAATCAAGAAAGAAAAAAAAAGAAACGGAGGGGTTTGGGAGAGAACTGTGCGGCTGTTACCGAAGACGTCCAGCGCGTCGGCGGCGGCGTGCGGGTGGGCGGCGCGCTCCGGCCGCTCGTGCACCACCGGGTTCGCGTTGATCATGCCCACCGTCATCCTCCCCTTCCTCCTCCTCTTCTTGGGTGCGGTGGTGGTGGACTCAACCAATCCGACTTCGGGAGAGAAGAAAGGCGACGCGGTGCGTGACAGCGTGGATGGTGAGAAAATAAATCCCCTTCTTCTATTCGGTATTAACCTTAATTATTATTGGGGTTTTGCTTCCCTTGGTTTTGGGGAAAGCGAGTGATTAGTGACCCGGTTTACTTTAATCCCGTGGGTGGGGCCCACTGATCAGGATGATCCGCACTGAGGCGAAAGCGCCTGACCTTTCCACGATATGCAAGATGCCGCCACCTTGGAGCTCCACGCCGCCGCCTCGCCCCCGCCGCGGACGGCCATGGTCGCCGCCAGCGACCACTACGGGCGCCTCCTGCAGCTCTGCCGGACCGCTGCCAACCCGGGGGCCGGGCGTGCCATCCACGCGCGCGCCGTCAAGGCTGGCCTCCTCGTCGGCGCCTACCTCTGCAACAACCTCCTCTCCTACTACGCCGGGCCCAGCGGCGGAGGAGGAGGATTCCCGGACGCACGGAGGTTGTTCGATGAGATCCCCGCTGCGCGGCGGAACGTTTTTACATGGAACTCGCTGCTGTCGATGCACGCCAAGTCAGGCCGCCTGGCAGACGCCCGCGCCGTGTTCGCGGAAATGCCCGAGAGGGACGCCGTCTCATGGACCGTCATGGTCGTCGGGCTCAACCGCGTCGGCCAGTTCGGGGAGGCTGTCAGGACGTTCTTGGACATGGTCGCGGATGGGCTGGCGCCGACGCAGTTCACGCTCACGAATGTGCTCTCGTCGTGCGCCGCGGCGGAGGCCCGTGAAGTTGGGAGGAAGGTTCATTCCTTCGTCGTCAAGCTCGGGCTGAGTTGCTGCGTGCCGGTGGCTAACTCGGTGCTCAACATGTACGGAAAATGCGGAGATGCCGAGACAGCGAGGGTTGTCTTTGAAAGGATGCAGGTGCGGAGCGTGTCAACCTGGAACGCCATGGTATCGCTGTATGCGCATCTGGGGAGGATGGACCTTGCTATGTCCATCTTCGAGAACATGCCAGACCGGAGCATTGTCTCATGGAACGCCGTCATTGCGGGGTACAACCAGAATGGGCTTGATGCCATGGCATTGAAGTTCTTCTCGCGAATGCTGCGCGATTCTTCCATGTTCCCGGATGAATTCTCGATCACCAGTGTCCTATCAGCTTGCGCTAACCTCGGCATGGTAAGGATCGGAAAGCAGGTGCACGTGTATATCTTTAGAACTGGAATGCCGTACAATAGTCAGGTCACCAATACTCTCATTTCAATGTACGCAAAATCCGGCAGTGTTGAGAATGCCAGAAGAATCATGGACCAGGCAGTGGTGAGCGATCTGAATGTGATCTCCTTCACTGCTCTCCTGGAAGGGTATGTCAAGCTCGGGGACATGAAGAGGGCAAGGGAAATCTTTGATGTTATGAATAACCGAGATGTTGTTGCCTGGACTGCAATGATTGTTGGCTATGAGCAGAATGGTCACAATGATGAGGCCATAGAGCTCTTCAGGTCAATGATCAGAAGTGGCCCAGAACCGAACAGCTATACTTTGGCTGCTATTCTTAGTGTCTGTGCAAGCCTGGCATGTCTTGATTATGGCAAGCAGATCCACTGCAAAGCTATCAGATCATTGCAAGAGCAATCTGGTTCGGTCAGTAATGCCATCATCACCATGTACTCAAGGTCAGGCAGCTTGTCATGGGCAAGGAAGGTGTTTGATCGGATTTGCTGGCACAAAGAAACCGTCACATGGACATCGATGATCGTAGCTCTAGCACAGCATGGCCTGGGAGAGGAGGCTATTGGCCTGTTTGAGGAAATGCTTCTTGTTGGCGTGAAACCAGACCGCATAACTTATGTCGGTGTGTTTTCAGCATGCACGCATGCCGGTTTTGTAGATGAAGGGAAGAGGTACTACGAACAGATGCAGAACGAGCACGGCATTGTACCAGAAATGAGCCATTACGCTTGCATGGTCGATCTCCTTGCCCGCGCCGGCCTACTCTCTGAAGCTCAGGAATTCATCCAACGAATGCCTGTGGAGCCGGATGCAATAGCGTGGGGATCACTGCTTTCAGCTTGCAGAGTGTACAAGAATGCAGACTTGGCAGAAATGGCAGCGGAGAAGCTACTGTCAATTGATCCCAACAACAGTGGCGCCTACTCTGCCCTTGCCAACGTCTATTCTGCCTGCGGGAGGTGGAACGACGCGGCGAAGATCTGGAAGCAAAGGAAGGACAAAGCAGTGAAGAAGGAGACGGGTTTCAGCTGGACTCACATTCATAACAAAGTCCACGTCTTCGGAGCAGACGATATCCTGCATACACAGAGGGATGCAGTTTATAAGATGGCTGCGAAGATGTGGGAGGATATCAAGAAGGCCGGCTTCGTGCCCGACCTCCAGTCGGTTCTGCACGACGTCGACGACGAGCTGAAGGATGAGATGCTGAGCCGCCACAGCGAGAAGCTCGCCATCGCGTTCGGTCTCATCAGCACGCCGGACAAGACGACGCTGCGGATCATGAAGAACCTGCGGGTGTGCAATGACTGCCACGCCGCAATCAAGTTCATCTCCAAGGTTGTGGACAGGGAGATCATAGTGCGAGACGCGACGAGGTTTCATCATTTCAGGGATGGGTTCTGCTCCTGTAGAGACTATTGGTAGAAAACCTTTATCGTGCATGATTTCGAAGGAAAGAATGCCTCTCTTTGTTGTTTCATGTAGATGTAACCAGTCTACAAACACAGACGGCTCTACAAGCCATGATCACTATATGTTAGACCAGTCAAGTTAGATAATACTGCAGCCTTTAGGATTCTTTATGCCAACTACCCAAAGTGTAACAATGCAGGATGATTTTGATTCTGTATTGTTCTTTAGCAACATTTCACGACATTTGGCGGGAATTTTGTTTTGGGAAACTATCATACCCACTGGACCGAGCAATTTTCAGCAAAAACTGGCGGAGTATTTCATGCTTCTGCTAATTGTTGTTGACGAGAAGGCTCTCTGATATCGAACCTGTTACCATCAGCGACCAGCCAGAAGCCCAGAACAAACACCTTCTATTAACAGTACAAAATGCTTAGCTCTACTCAAAATCTCTGTTGTAAATTCGCGTTGAATGGGATCACGAAAACGTCATTACATCAGGAGGGGAAATCCACCGGTCAAAAAACCGGAGCAGCAGGTTGTCAAAAATGTTACACAAGTAATCCAGAAATGGACTGATACACAGAGAGGAACGTAAAATCGATGGCACGGAAGCCCCACTCTCCAAAATTCTTGCTTCCAACCTCGACGGCTCCTAAAATGTGGTAGGTAAGTTAGTCTTTGAAAGCAGCCGTTCCATGGATTTGTGACAAGATTGATCAAGATCGCCAGTAGATTAGCCCTTGAGTGCTGCAGTCCCATGGCGCCTTTCCTTCTTGTAGCGAGATTGATCTGGATCAAAGCCACCTTCATCAGCACCATAGACAGCCCAAGAAGGTGTCATAGCCATGTAATCTTGGCACTTAAATGGCTTCCCGGATGTCACCTGCATTAGTGAATGAATGTCAATTCAGATATAGGAACTATCTTCTTGTCTATGTCACCAATTAGTTATTCTTCAAGGAAAGCTCACCAATTCATGGAATCGGTCATAATCTATCCAGGTATGCCATTTGCCGTTGATCTTAAACTTATCCACCTTTGCTAGTAGGACACAGCATGAATGAGCATGCTCACAGGCTACTTCATATACACCACCACTTTTTGATGCCAGCACCTCGGAGAATTCTTTTACATCAACGTGCCAGGGGACATTTTCCATTGTCAACTTTGAAGTTGCTGACCTGTATGCATTATCGTAAAATATCAGCTGGGTAAATCAGCAACCTAAGAAACCAAGCCATAATCAGCAAGTGAAAAAAATAGAAGGCACATACGAGCCACAGTATGTTACACCCTTGATTTCAATGAAATCAGGTTGGCCAAGGTTTAGTAATTTTGCGTATGCATCTATCTCTTCTGCATTCCAGCCTTTAACCAATGTCAGTCGGTAGACTGTCCGTTGATCTTTGTCATGCAGGGACTTGAGCGAATCCTAGGGCAGTACCAAAGTAGATAGCAAAAATAATACAGTTAGTATTTGTACACCTTACGTTCATGATGTGCATCTGGAAATATTTCAGCATTTTTACCAGAAAACGCTCCCAGAAGTCTGAAAACAGTGGCCTGTCAACAGCCTTCAAGCTTTCCTTTGTAGCTGCATCCACACTAACATACAGCTGCAATCATATATACAATTATCGTTATCTTAAAACTTGTTGCTTTGATCATTCAAATGCCAAGATTCATGTCTTAATTCAAATCTATTGAGAATATGACCTGAGTGATTGGTTTCAACGTCTTAATCCTATCAGGGAATTGAGCATTTGTAACCAGAAACGTGGATATGTGTCTGCTGTGCAGCTCATCAACCAGAGCATTTATCTCCGGGTACATAATTGGTTCGCCAACAAGAGACAATGCACAATGTCTAGGGCATAGACCCTCTGCCAGTTGTTCTGGCTTTACTCCTGAAAAGCAAGAAACAGCATAATTGTTTTTAGCCAAAAAAGACTGCAGTGAGATTGCTTGCTAATACAAATGATATGAATACCTGGTACTCCTTTCATCTGCTTAACCATCTTTGTGTGTTGGTCAATTGCAGCATTAACAATGTCGAGAGGATCATCCATCTTCCACTTCCAACTCTTCCCAACAGGATTTGTGTGATGCCTCCAACAAAACACACACTTATTTGCACAAGCTAAACTTGGAGTTGCCTCCATGCATCTGCCAAAATGAGCATATAATCAGAAAACATGCACTCAAGGATGCAAACCACGTAGTACTATATGTTTTTGGACAGTATAAATTAAGATTTTATAATACAATATCTAAGTAGTAGAATATTTAAGAATTAAGATGAACATAGGACTAATTGCATAGTCCAACCATCTATTTAACCAGCATTCCAAATACCATGTAACAGAAGCCAAAAATAAATCCACCTGTGACTTTCTATGCCATAAAATGAGTGCTTGTAACACCCTCCACGGCCTCGGAGCTGTGATTTTGTCCATCTACAAATCTTCACCCCACTGTGAGAACCAATAATTTTGTAGCCCTGCCACAAACACGGCGATTGGTTATATAGGCTATAGATCAGACCTAACTGATATACGGAATGAAAATATACAGAACAAGCACATCAATTACAAGCAAGAACTGTAAAAACTTAGTCATCTATACAGAGCATGCTTCTACCTTACAGGCAAGGATCACAGCGATCCATCAAAGCAATACACAACACTTAGTGTCACCAAAGTGAGTTTGGCATCAGGTTCACCAACATTAGTTTTGCATCAGTACAAATTGTCTTAAAAACCTAATCAAAAGTTTCAGGAAGATGCTTGCTTGACTACTTGCTTCACCAATCTCATGCTACCATAGAAAATTAGCAAACTAACTATTCTACCAGAATCATTGGTTCGCTAGGCATTAGCGTAACATATCCTAGTTGGATGGATTTCTTGAAGGAAACTACTTTATTTTCTGCCATAGTTATGCTTATGAATAGTAATTGGTCTCAACCATCAAATGTCCTAAATATTGCTCTAATTCCTCATTTGTGTGATTTATGTCAGGTCATAGATCAGACATTACAGAGTGTGCAATACTCCATTTTAATTATGCATTGCCCACTTGTTATCAATGGACTCATCTAAGTTTCGAGTCGATGTGATTTTAAATATGCAATCGAGATAAAATGTAACAACAACTTGACGCTTACTTGCTTCTCTAAGCTCGTCCTGATGATCGGAGTGACCATCTCCCTCGCACCGTTCTGCCCTGTATTCGGCAACCCCCCCTCCACCTTCCCGCTCTGCCTCCTTGCCGGTGCCTTCCCGGCAATGTCCTCCATGTCGACCTCCCCATCCACCACCTCCTCCTCATCGTCATCATCGGACTCCTCTCCTTCCAACTCCAACTCATCAAACCCATTACTATCTACCTTGGCCCCCTCTCCAACCTCCTCTCCCTTCACCACCCTCACCACCCGCCCACACCACTCCTCGAACGCCACCTCGAGACCCCCGCCATCCACGTCGCCCTCGCCAACAGGGACCACCTCGACAGCTCCCAGCGCGCGCAGCCACCGCGAGAAGCTCCTGGCGGCAGCGTTGAAGGTCTCCCCGTAGGCTCGGGATCCAACGCCGAAGACGGCGAAGCGGAGGCGGGAGAGGAGGAGCGCCCCCGCGCGGAAGTCAGCGGCGGACTCCGCAAGCCAGCGCGCGAGGAACGCGGCGGAAGGCGGCGGCGCGCCGGCGTCGTGCGTTGGGAGGACGATGAGTAGTAGCGGCACGGAGGGTAGGTCGTCCGGGTCGAAGGCGGCGGCGTCGGTGGGGAGAGCGGAGACGCCACCGTCCGCGAGGCGGAGCGAGAGCCGGGCAGCGAGGGCCTTGGAGGTGCCGGTGGCGGAGGCGTAGAGAAGGGTCGGGGTGGGGTTTGGCGAAGGGGAGAGGTTGCAGCGGAGGCGGCGGAGGCGGATGGACTTGTAGAGGAAGAAGAGAGAGGAGGACGAGAAGAGGAGGAGTAGGGCGAGATTGGAGGTGGCGGAGGCGGTGGTGGCCGCCGGGAAGGGAGGCATCGCGGCTGTGTGCGTGTGAGGGGGTTGCGGCCGGAGGTTGCCGGTTCGGCCCTTAGATTTTGGAGAATGACTAGGGAACGGTATACCGTTGCAACGGTATAGCCATGAAACTTATGAAACTTATCAGTTTCAGTGCTGGTTTCATGAGTTTCAGTGTTTAGTTTCATCAGTTTCATGTTTTATCAGTTTTTAGTGCTAAGTTTCATGAGTTTCAGTGCAAAAAATCATAAGTTTCATGAGTTTCAGAGGTATACCGTTGCAACGGTATACCGTTTTTTAGTTTTTCTGTTTGTCTTTTTGAGTCTTGGTGCCGCCTTTTGCTGTTCTTGCAGCAGCGTTTCCAATGCAAAATTCTGAAGATAATGCGATCTTAAACTTGATGATTTTTCATAGCACACATCTTGCAGAGTCCAGTCCAGAAGCTCCGACTCCGAGCCTCTCCCAAGATTCTCCAGACTCCAGCTCCTCAACGTCCGCATCTCCTACCTCTCCGGCCGGTGACCCCGGAAGCTCCTCCCGGCTCTCGTCCTCTATCTTGTGTGACACTGATGGCGGTCCACCGGGATCACAAACAGCTTGTTGAAGAGGAAGTTGGTGGTGACCGGTGACGATGGTGCCGGCCGTGGCCATAGACCTCACGCGACGATGCCGGCGCCGACCTGACCGTTACGCCTCACTGCCATCAGGTTAGCATCCATCCATCATCAATCGATCATCATGCTGTCCCTCTGTTTTGGATTCACCACCCTGCCGCCAACCATAGCACGAATCAGCGCGACTTAGATCATGTTCGAACCCCGATCTGGTTCGCGTGATCAGAATTGGGGTTCGACTGTAGTTTGCACGAATTCGGTAACTATGGTGTAGATTACACAACAGAAGACTTCGTTCACGTGTTGTACATTGTTACAACTTTCAAGAACACTAAGCAAGTCCCTTTGGAAAAAAAAGAACACTAAGCAAGTGTTCAAATTCTACAATCTTTACACATAGTTACAACTTTCAGAAGCACCAATCAATCTTTTGTCTTGTACAGCCCCGTTTCCAGAATCCAGGCCTGGGTTCCAGGGAATACTCTTTCCCTGAAGGCCTGAACCTATAGCTGGATGCTGCTCCAGACGAACTGATAAGTGTGACACCAGCCAGCCACAGCCCACCATCACTCGTGTGCTCATAACCTTGGCGAGGAAGTAGATGGCTAGCATATTGTGGAGGGCAACGAATGAATAAATCATGAATCTTTATTCCAGGTTAACAACAACCTGGGAAAGCCAAAAACTGTACCACTTCAAATTTAGTATGCTGGAAGATTCGTAATTTGACGGACTAGCTCATGGCCACCATGTTGTTTTCTTTACGGACATGATACCCTCCTTGTCCTGTCTAAAGGTCATCACAATTTCCCAATGCAGTGATCTCAAAATAGTCTCCAATGGGTCGAGGATATCAAGCTTTTCCCTGATGATGGCCCAACCTCCAGGCCTCAAAATCCGGTCCATCTCAACCACAATCGCGACAGGTCGCTTACATCTACATAATGCAAGCAATAATATATCAAGCATTGTGTTTAGTTAATGTATAACAGGCTTCTTCTGGAAACAGAATTCAGGCACACATATGCCCTCGTTTTAGTGTTCAGTTACTCAGCAGCCTATTGTAGAGTAGATGTTGTGTTCCACAAGAACCGTGAGATCCAGCAGAAATAAACAGTGCACCAGAAGATCAGAATGCATTCCATAGTCTATACTGAGTACAATAATAATACTACACACCATATAAAGTCCAAGTAAGGCTACTCTTTTTGATAACATACCTGTTCTTCAGGCGCGAGAATAAATGGTCAGCATGCAGAAGATCGTAGGACCTCGGATATGTGCTCAATGGTTCACACCAATCATGATAGACACCAATCAGCCCACGCTCATAGATTATCGGTAGGGTGTTCGGAGCATGCACAGGAACGACATTCATGACCCAAACTTTTTTAAATGCCAATGCAGCAGCAAAACTGCAAGGAAACAATCACAGTTGATTCATTACATATATTTCAAAGTAACAGACTAGCAATGCATTTTACTGAGAGAAATTCTATTAGTACTTGGGAATTAGAAAAGGAGATTCATACCCTCCATATACAGCTTTCATGTCCAGTACATTTCGGATATTTGACCAATCAATGCCCAATCCATCCAGATATGACCTCTCAACAACAGCCTTCCAATGACTATGATCAGCTGCCACCCTTGTCTGTAAGTCCCCAAGCCATTCTGGAAATGTCTCAAGTCTCTTGGGCCATTCTTCAGGCCATTCGCTGCCTCTTTCTTCAATACCTACAGGAGCTTTGTGCACGCAATGTTTGATCAATGTATACCTACAAGGGAAAAGCAAACTTGCTGTTGTACAAGCCATAAAAGGAAGTAGCAGGCAAACATAGGTCTATTCATTGACCAAAATGCTCTAGTGTACATAATTAAGGAAACACCGTAGTGAGCAATCCAAGATCCAATTTACCATGCAGTAGCTTTGTTCTGGTCTTCCTTACAAAATGAAGGATCTTTTTTTGCTCTCAGATCATATATCTCATTTGAGGCTGGTCTTTGAAATATCTTGACTCCAACCTCACTGACATCATCGCTATTGTAAGCTATTACATTCCAACAAATTGAGGTCATTGAAGCTGAAATTCCTAGAAAAGAAAAACAATTGGTGGGAAATAAGAATAGTTAACAAAGAAATTTGAAGTAATTTTCAGGGAAAGAAAATAGAGCCTGACCAGTAATAGCACCATACAAGTCATGGCAATGTATATGTTAGTTAATTTATAGTGACAACGATATTTAAGTCATTCCATCTTTTTTTCAGTATAAATAGTGCTGAGACAAACCTTCTTCACTCTCAAGGTCACCATGTTTGCTTGATATTATGAAGTATCCTCCTGGTCGAAGGATCCTATTTATCTCTAGGAGGAGCCTTCCACCTAATCCATACAATACACAGTGTTGTTCAAGATGTGAGTAACACAAGTTACTCGCATTCTGGATTTAAAGAATGGAATGCAGAAGAACACGCATACCATTAGAATGCCATGGTACGTTGCATTCACCACAGTGGATAGCATCGAACACACCACTAGGGAAGGGTAATCTTCTTGATCCCAGACTGCCAACCGTTGCAGGGATGCCACGTTCAAGGGCAACTTGTGCAAGGTCTGTTTGGTCATTCATAAGGCCTAAAGATAGTGTTATCACATCCTTCTTGAGTAGAGTGACACCAAAGCCAGCACTTTTGCATCCAATGTCCAATACTATGCGAATATTTTTACCCCAGTCAATATCAGGTGCCATCTATGTGACAAACAAAGTAATGTGTAAATTGTGTTAACTGTTAAGCCCTAAGACACATGGAATACCTAGAAGAATAATGAATAAAACTACATGCAGTTCAAATTTCAAAATGCAAATAATTCATCTTAAATTTTAACCAAAGTCCACTAATTTGTTCCATTCTGTGTTGTCATAGAAGAATTAAACTTCGAAATCATATCATTTCAACCAGGACACTGAATGCAAATCGATGGTAAGTGACTTCACAGTGGATGAAGCCACTAGTAACGACCTTTCAGGAATCAGGATAGCTATTGGTGCACTAATTGGGAGACAAAATTCAAGCCAAAGAGAAGAATCACGATATGATTTTGAACTATATCCACCTATGACCAAAATCATCCTCACAGGTCACAACTAGCCATTAACCATGTTCCACGCAACATGGTCAATCTTAAACAAACACAACTATGTGTTTCCCAAATATTGGTTTCCATATTTTCATTTCTAATCCCACAAATTCACTAAATGCTTGTTACTACACTTATTTACAGTGCAAGCTAGTGAGCAATGTGCAGAAATTGATTTTAAAGCATTTCAGTAGTAGTAACTAGTAAATGCGACTCTTTCTGCATACAACTATCTTGCATAGAATCCAAACACAAAGATCCACCATTTGATACCTCATCAATTGCTTCAACATAATGAGTTGCACCAGCTTTGAACTCCCATTCCTCCGGTGGGAACATCAAGTGGTCACTGGTCCGGTTCAGCCAGCTGTGACCCTTAACATAGCTTGACAACCTAGGATGTCCAACATTCCCATACCAAACCTGCAAGCATAACAACAATTCACCGCAAGAATAAACTCAGCAGCAAAAACATCACAATTTATGTCCAACTATGCTCGACTCCTCACCTTCTCCTTCCTCTCCGGCCATGGAGAAGGCGGTTTATACTCCTTGGGCAGCGACACCAGGCACGTCACCGGGGACCTCGGGCAGCTCCGCTCGTGGTGCCTCTGGCTCCCATCCCCATCGAAATCCACGCAAGGGATATAGTGGTGGCCGCTCTTGGCGCTGCAGTGCTTCCAGTGGTAATGCGCGGCCGGGCTGAACAAAGGCGGCAGCTTCTTCTTCTTTGAAGCCTTCCTCTTTGCCGCCTCCGCCTCCTCGTCGTCGTTGTCTCCCTCACTGAACTCGTCGACCGGTTCCAGCTCAGGTGCCTTCTCCTCCTCCTCCTCCTTAGGCGCCTTCCCCGCGCTGTCCCCATTGTCCTCGGGCATGGGCAGTTCCACCTCCTTCTCCTCCTCAGAATCCAGCTCGTTCTCATCGGGTTCTTGTTCCGTTCTCGGAGCCGTTTCAGTGTGATCGGCCTTAGCCGCAGCGGCATCTGGCAAGGCAGCGGCATCGGGGCGGTGGGATCTGGACGGAGAATGGTGCTTCTTGTGACTGTGGGAGCTGGTGGGGTGGGGCTTCCTGTGGTCGCCGCCGCCGGTGTGGTTGTGGGAGGCGGGGGGCGGGTCGGCGATATCGGCGGCGAAGGAGGAGCGCTCGGTGAAGATCTGCTGGGAGGATGAGGTCGGGGAGAGGGAGGTCCATAGGACGGCGAAGGAGAGGCCGAGCGCGATGGCGATGGAGACCTTGGCGCCGAAGCCCAGCGCCGGGCGCCTCTTCCACCAGCCCAGGAGGGCGGAGGGGCGGCCAGGCGGGCCGCGGGACACCGTCATGCGGCGCGGCGGCGGGTGGGTGGGGCGCCGCTGTCTGTGGAGGGGAGCGGAGTGGTTGGTGGAATCCCCGAGAGGGCGAGTGGAAGTTGGGACTAGAGGGAGAGGAAACGGGGGAAGAACAAGCTGGTCATTGCTGTTACTGTCTTTGTTTTCACTTCACTTTTTTGTGCATGGTTAGTCGGTGGTCAATTAGTGACACTAGTTACATGCCCGTGCGTTGCTACGAAAAACAAAATTGATAACGAAAAATAAAGATTAAAAAATAAAAAAAATTATTTCACAAAATCAAACATCTATCTTTAACGTTTCGTTTCTTGCGAAAGCTGGCTAATTAAAGCAACGCTTTGTTTTTAACTGCGTAGGCAATTAATCGAGCAATTAAATAGGGCAATTAAGCAGGACAATTAAGCGGCAATTAATGACGTGGGAAGAACGGACCACTGCCACCAAGTGCCGCTTTAGAATAGTAGAGATGAGTCATGGTCGTCGTCCGTAGACTATGGAGGACACAAAGGAAGTGTTGCATGGTGTTAATATCTTAAGCTGACAGTAATATTTGATATATATTTTTATGATAGATAGATTTATAATATTATTTCAAATTTTTATGTGAGATCAGGTTCTTTAAAGAGTTTTGTTCTTTTTGTTTCTTAGCTGAATTGATACATTTAACTTCTAATAGTAAGTACCTGTATTTTTTCCTCAGATTTCATGTGCATTGATTGCTTCCATGAGTTGGATTTTTTTTACTAATTGCTTCCATGCATTGATTTTTTTCCCCCAAGTCATGTGTCCCGGGTTGATAAACTTTATTAGATCTGAGTAGTCTCTAGATTTACAGCTATAAGATAATGAATTGCACTACAGCTAATACCAGGGGCACGTCGTTTTAAAAGGAAGATATAAACAGGTTAAGTAATGAATCGTAAATAACTAAGGCCATGTTTGGATCCCCGGGCTAATTTTTAGCCAAACCCTCAGCTAACAATTAGTCCATTAGCTGGTGGGTGGGAGGTAATTTGGGCTAATAGCAGGTAACACGCTGGAAAAAGTCTGAAATACCCTTGTGCTGGCCTTATCCTCAATTCCTCACCCGTATGCGTCCTCTCCCGAGTCCGTTATGAGGGGCAAACATAACTTTTTCAAGAAATTAGCCGAACCATTAGCCATGTATCCAAACAAACCCTAGGCTAATTTTAGATGGGCTAGCCATTAGCCAGGCTAACAATTAGCTTTAACCCATCCAAACATGGCCTAAATGTATGTTACCAAAGGGTTGGGCAAGGTAGTTATTCCAACAATGACAAACTTTTTAAGGATATATAGTAAGTTGCCCATGCGTTGCAACGGAGTCTCAAAAAAGGGTGACACATATAACCAAATGTAATCCCAAATCACACAGAGCATTAATTTTCTCTTACGCACAAATCTAACAAAACATATATGTATAAGCTTGTAAAGAAATTAAATCAAATAGACTGAAGGTCGTGCAACACGAGAGAGGAGTGGAGGTTTGAACTCTGGTCTGTGGAGGATGGCTGTCGGTTGGAGCCTAGATGGTTGGACAGGATGGGAGACCAAGACTCCAAGCGGCTACGATGATTTTGGATATCCGAATTAACAAGTTCGGATATATCCGAAAATATTTTCGGAACATACCGATCCGATGGATAGTGATTCCCGAATCGAAACAAAATATCCGGAACCGAATCGAATCTGAAAACTATCTGAAAAAATATCCGAATCCGATCCGATGCTATCCGATTGGTCGAAAATTATCCGCTCCAATTACATCCCTACCATTTGGTAGTATTCCTTCGAAGTAAAATACTAATACTGCACTATTCAACTGCATCTAGTGACAATGACCGAGGAGATAATTTCTAAGCTCTAAGCTTCCCTTTCCATGTATCTAGTCATTTGTTTCTAAGTCTCTCTAATGGACATCTTGATTTTTTTCACCGAATCAAGTACTAATTCACAAGCCCTATTGAAAGTTTGAAACCAGAAAAGTAGCGCACAAAATCCTTTATGATTTATGGAATGATACAGTTAGCTCTCATTGTGAGTCGTACGGTTAACCATCACAATGCTAGTGGGTTAGCTTTTATTGTCGATCAATAGGATCAGTTTCTGAATTTATACAGTTAGCTCTTGTGATCGTGCTGCGCATTTGTACAGTTAACCATCATAAAGGTTGTAGGTTAGCTCTTGGTGGGAATCGATACAATCACTTTCCGAATCTGTACAGTTAGATCCTGTACGATTTCCTTTTCGTATAGATCAACAAAAATTGGCAGGCGGATACACAGAATGGGTACAAAGACAAGAACAAAGGAGCCTGCTCACCGCAGCATGCATTGCCCAATATACACACAACAAAAAGAACCGAAGAAATTTATAAAGCTATCCTATATTTTATCTAAATGATAGTACATAGAGTACTATGTATGCAATTGCATCTATATTTAAAACTATTTCCTCCATTCTAAATTAAGTGACGTTTTAGCAATTTGCACGTAAATTAAGGGGCGATGCAAAAGGATTGATCTAGCCTTATTTAATTCGTCGTTCTTGGAATCTAGTGATGGATGATATTTAATCAGCAACATATTGATTTTACAAAGTTCAAAGCGTTCATAAAATCTGTACTCAATTTTTAGCAATTCATCAAGCATTTGGTGTGCACACACCATGGAACCATAATCAATATATCTATACTAAAAGATCTCTTTATGAATTTTGTTATGTAGCTACTCTAACACAGTGGAACTTGACATGTAGACAGAAGAGAATCTGTTAAATTTGGTAAGAGAGAAAAGCAAGAGTATGGTCCTGTGAATTGGTAGGCAAGGTACAGGAGCTCCAACCCGATAAAGCTCCATGAGGCGCACGCACACAAAAAAGAGCAACCCAAGTGTAGAACTAACCCGTAAAACATCAACCTAATAATCAAAGAAGTGAGACTTAACTGATAGGGCAAAAACACACATAATAGAAAACACATGGCAGAAAATGGAAATTTGATATGAACTATCACATATCTCACTTGAATTTGTTGATAGCTCCTGTAGCCTGATTTCCTTCCAAGAAAGAGGAATAGTGGGCGAAGGATGGGAAACAAATTGGGAACGGGAGGAAAAGGAGGCGAATGAGAGGTAGCAGCAACAGGATGGAATTGGACATGAGATGGGGGAAGATGTCATGTTTGGCTACCTAGGAGACGGTAGATCTGAAGGTCTAGGGTACAGGAAGAGGCATAGGAAGAGCAACCGCCATGGATGATGGGGAGAGAACCTGCGGGTGGTGTCGATGTTGGTGGCGTGGACCTGCTGTAGCGCCACTTCTTGCCGTCCATCCCTTGGCACCGCCCCAGCTCTGGGTACCTTCACGTGCGAACGGGAGAGGGCACGGTGTGGGAAATCATCGAAGGTGAGCAGGGAAGGCGAGGACGACGTATATATGTGAAAGCTAGCTAATGAAAGCAGCATCGTTTCTTGTGTAGGGCTTAATTGGTATTTTGCTCCATTTCAAAATTTCAAAATTCAAAAATGTAGAATGGACCACTGCCACTAACTGGTGCTTTAGAATAGTAGAGATACCAGCAGGATTTACATTACTGTACGAACTCGACCCTCCATAAATACCGAATAAATTCAAAACCAAGCTTTTAAACTTGATGGTTAAACATTAGTGAAATAATTCAATTTTCGACATGTTTACGTTAAAAATCGACATATATAACGGAAATTGAAAAAAAAATCAAGGAAACTAATTTTCTTTAAATTCCAAGGCAGATATAAAAAGCTATTAATACTAATTTTATGAAACTTTTAGATAAATTTTTCTATTATTTTTTTTTAAAAAAAAATTGAATTGAACCGATTTATTGACTAGTTCCGTTTATCGAGCTGGACCGATACAGTCGAAAATTACAATTTTAAGTTATTTTCGTCGATATTTCAAACCCTACATACCAGTACGTATCTTAGCAATCAGTCTCTATTATTTAACTTAGCAATATGTTAAAAAAACCGTTGCATTATGAAAGTTTTTTATACCGATATACTACATGCTCTTTCTTATATACGTACTTTGCATACAATCTATGGTACTAATTTTATATTATCAGTATAAAGCCTAAACCAATTTGTGTGTATTAATATACTTAAAACTAAGAAAATCTGTTTGCTTATGTTCTAAAATGCAATATATATTTGAACGACGTTGAAACACGCATGATGGATGGATTACCGTGCTTCCAACTGCGAATGACAAGGACAGAACTCTTATTTTAATCAGTTAGTAATTAGGAAGGAAAGAAGGGGGCGTGTCGTTCTTTATTCAGGGGTATAGTCAGTGTCTCAGTGAGTGAGCTGACAGGCCACCGACAGGTTGATGGACAGTCTGGGAGGTTGAATAGCTCGATTTATATCAACTTGTTAGCCTGGAAGGTTGCATAGCTCGATTTATTAGCTCGATTTATATCAACTATCAAAGGACTCCGAAACATCATGCTCCGGAAGATGAAGAGATTGATGTGTACCCAAATCTACTAACCTCGATAGAACACTGAAGATGTAAATAAAGTGAAATCAAAATGTTTGCTCACTAGCTCGATTTACTCATTGTTAAGTACGAGCGAACTGTTCATATTTTCTCATCAATTTAAGATTTTCGATGAATTAATTAGTGTATGTAGCTTAATACTCGTCACCTCACCGTTGGCACTAACAATAGTGGAAATCATCCTGCCCTTCGTTTTTAGTGGACACTCTCGCCGGTACCTTTAACCTGCAGAGGGAAATGAAGAGAATGTCAGTGCAAAGATATCATTAAGACGAACATAGCAGAAACACGTTTAAATATCATATCATGTGCAATTCAAATTTATACATAAATCAATTAGCAACAAAGTTAAAATAGCAACTAACTAAAGATAATGTGCACTTATCAAATGTAAACCACACTTGTCGTGTAAACTCCTTGGAAATCATATGTATAAATTTTCAAAAATTATTATACGTAGGGGATGTGAGCTTTTACAACCTTGAAAATTTTGAAGACCAAAATCACTAGCATTTGAAAGATATGAAAAAGACAAATTCAATCTAAATAGTGATTTTTCACTGTTTAGCACTATTTATCTCCCTGCTAGTCAATTTTATATCTTTCAAATGCGATTGAATTTTGTCTTTAAATTTTACAAGGTTGTAGAAGCTCAACTCCTTTATGTATGATGATTTTTTGAAGAATTTTCAAAAACATATACATATGATTTTTCACGGAGTTTACACGATAATGATGGTTTACACTGTATATGTACCTAAAGATAATATCTTAATAATAGATGGTGCATTCCAAAAGCTTCAAAAGTTCATTAGGTTTCGAATCAAAATTGTTTCGATTGCGATAGTTAATGAGTTTAAAATTGAAATGAGTCTATCTTGAGCAAAAAAAGGTTATTGAGGCTCAGCTCAACAGTGACTAGAATTTAAAATAAACAGTAAATAAAATAATTTTAGATCAAATTATATCGATCTCAGAAAAGACTCAATAACCACTCGTTACGCCGGATAGCCAACTCCCCGCCGAATGGCCGGCCACACCCTTGCGCTGCAGTATAAACGATCGATCCTTGCCGGTGCACCCGGCCATCCGCAGCTTGCTCCCTCCAACCTCGAAACAAAAGGGCATCTTCTCGCGCCCGGAAACGAACAGCCCGCATGTGCTTGTCCCTCTCCGCGCGACAGCTACAGTCTGCTCCGCTCCTACGCTATTAATCAAACTCGACACGTACGCCTCCCGCTGGCTCGGCGCGTCGCCGTCGCACCACTACAGTTCGCGCGGCCGCGGCCGGACGCACGCCGTACGTAGGAGCGACGCAGCTAGCGTAAGCACTCCCGGCCCCCGGAAAATGACGCACCACCCGTGCCCCAGCATGCTCATGTACGTGTGGTCCTCTTTCCTTATCTCTTCCTCGCGCCTTTTGCACTCACCATACAACCAACGATCGATGTAAAGCGCAGAGATTTATTGACTAGACGTCACACAATGGGAAATGGTAGTGACGAAGTAGATAGTGCGCGTGCTATATATGTAGCTAGCTAGGACATTGTGTGGTGTGGCCGGCCGCTACCGAAGGCAGAGGCGCGAGAGCTAGCTGGCCATGTCGAAGGAGGAAGTGTGCGTCAATGGCGACGTGGAGGCGGAGGGAGGCGGCGGCGAGGGCGAGCTTGCGGCGGCGATGGCGCAGCTGGCGTCGGAGGGCGTGCGGGCGCTGCACGCGCGGGTGGAGGCGGAGTGGGGCCCCGTGCTGCAGAGCGCGTGCCAGACGGCGGCGGCGCGGGCGCTGTGGGCGCGCGCGGTGCGCGACCCGGCGGCGGCCGTGCTGGCCGGGGAGAGGTTCCTGAGGGGCCTCCACGAGAAGATGCGGCGCGACGAGCGGGCTGGCGCGGTGGAGGTGCCGGGGGTCATGATCGCCGTGCGGACGCTCTGGTTCGACACGCGTATCGAGGCCGCCGTCGCCGCGCTCGGCGGCGCTGCGCAGGTTGTCCTCCTCGGTGCAGGTTCGTAACTTACACATGTGATGTGAATGTGCAGCTAGCTCCTGTGCATGCACGCGTGTGCGTACGTATGCTTGGCTGCGCGCATGAAATGCGTGCTCCAGTATCGAAACCTTGTGTTTCTTCGACACGGATCATCTCGTATAATACGGATGCTTGCTGCATGCATGCATGCGTACGTATTACAGCCTAGCTAGTGCTCATTACGCGTACGTGTATATCTTTGTGCGCCATGACATGGTGTTTTTGGTGAAGAACCGGATGATCAAAGAACACTAGCTACTGGAAATATCAAGCTGACATATATATGATGGTTTACTAGTTTAGTGATAGTGTTTCATATATGAAAAAAAAAAGTCAAGACTTCTACTCCTAAGTTCTAATAAATGCCGTGCTTGTGCTTTGTTTGTGCCTTAACAAACTGGAGTCTTAGTATTTGCCCGCTTTTGTTTGTTATGAACAAGATCGGCTGGGACATTCATAATCATGTCTGATGCCTTGGAAAATGCCATGCACATATCGTTGATAAACCCTCAGAGAGTGCAATTACTGTTCAGCCTTGGATTCGTACACAGAGTATTTTAAGAAAAGACAAAGATACCCGGCCCTACTCCGTTGCATCTTATCTTTACGGTGACAATGTTACAGGGGCAATTCGGTCTTTTGACTATTGACTGACAGTCTGGTAGTTTGATTAATAACAGTAAATCTCTGCCAAAGTACATTTGCAATTGGAGTTCCTCTCTTGTGCATGACTTGGCCAGCCTTCTTCCACGCTGTCCATTTTATATGTGGCCGGAAACTCGTCTGGTGTACTGTTGGACAAGAATCAAAACGAAAAAATAAAAAATGTGATCTTATTGAAGTGGTTTGGAGGGGGGGAAAAGGGTCCATTATAGAAACGTTATCATCATGCATTTAGACGAAAAATAAAACAAGAAAAAAAAACAATTGTGGCTCGCAATGAAGACACCCGGCAACATTACAGCAAGAACAAAGTTATCCAGCAATGTACGGAGGCAGAGCACTCATAGTTCAGACTCCAGAGCAGGTTCAAAAAATCGATAGATTTTCGTAATTTGTCTGTATCGATGCGGTCCGGTGTCTAAAACAGCTCGATAAATCGGTTCAATTCAAAAATATTTACGTGACGTAAACTAGTCAAAAATCGGTGAAAATCGCTCGATTTTTTGCCAAAATCGACCGCCGAAAAAGTTCAACTAGTATGTCGATTTTCCACGAAAAATCATCAATTTTTTATTATTATTTTTCAAAAATTTTGATTTTTAAAACTATACGATTTTTTTTATGATTTTTGATCGATTTTTGGCTCAATTTTGCCGATTTTTAAAAATCGATTTTCCCAAAAAAAAAGGCAAGTGAAACCCTGCTCTCCAGAGAGCACATCAACTTCAAATCTTCAACACCATCACCCTCCCGCCATCAGACTCTAAGTACCTTTTTAGCATCGGTGCTTAGCTTTTGGCATAGTAGCGGCGAATGCACACACGCTCTGACGCAGTTGGAGGAAGAAGCTTTGCTAGGTGGTGAGCTATTTCTTAGGCCATTTGGTTTGGTGGGTCGCTGTTTGTTGAAATCCTAATTTAGAAATTGGTAACTTCGCTAGATGCCTGCAAAACTGGACTCAAACTCTAGATGCACACAGAGACCATAGAGAGAGGGGGCTCGATATCTCTCTTTTGCAAGGACATGGCAGCGCACCAAGTCAAGGGCGCTTGACGCATGTTGTGGGGAGTCGGTGATTACGACGGCACGGTAAGAGCATCGAGTGGATGCCAGATTGTAACTGGGTCAATGAGTTTGAATAGAGACAATAACCGATTTGCTTGATTGATTGGTGCTAATTTGTTCATATATTTTCAGAAGTTTGACAAACAAATGTTGCACAGGTGACAGGTGTTTATAGAATAATGAAGTACTAGTAGTAATCATCGAATCGATGAGAAAACAACACAAGCTGTTTAATATGCTTATTTCAAATTGGCTCTTTGAACTCACCCTCCATTTTTACCCTAGTTTCACCACTGAACACCATGAGACTTATGTCCTCCATATTGGCATTTGCTGTTAGATACTTAGATCCCTTCAATGCATTTTTGGCTTCTAGCTAGGGAATAAGCATACACATACACTGTTTCAAGGGGGGGGGGGGGGGAATCAATTTTGTCAATTAGTAGTGAGCATTGTAAGCAAACTTGCATTTGGATACACATGACAATCCATCAAAACTCTGTATTCAACTATGCCCGTGAATTTCAACCTTGAGCATTCTAATGTTTTCTCAGGAATTGCACAAAACTGCTAGAACAAAGACATAAAGCATTTTGCAACTGATGAAACAAGTAAAGTTACAGAAGAAAATTCCAGCATTTCAATTGGATACATGACATGGTGATAACACATGATAACTGAATTCAACAATGCAGGTGAACTATACCCTTGAACCTTGTAATGTTTTCTGAAGAAATTCGTAAAACTGCTGGAACATGACATATAACATTTTGCAGTTGATGAAGCAAATTGAAGAAATTCATTTCTCAACAAATGTCTTCATTCGTACAACAGTCTACGTTGAGAAAAGACTGACTTGGATAACAAATAATGTTTTTATAGGGATGGATGCGAGAGCCTATCGACTGAGCTGCCTAAAGGAATGCACGGTATTTGAACTCGACTTCCCGGAGCTCCTACAAATGAAATCTGATCTTCTGCACGAAGCAATGAGTTTTGCAAATCATCAGAAACTCACCATGATGGCAAGATCATTGACTAGGGTTCCTGCCGACATACAAGATGGAGACTGGGTCACCAATCTACAGAGCTGTGGGTATGTTCCTGAAAGAAACACCATATGGGTTCTTGAAGGAATTATCTATTACCTTCAACATGTGCATGCAATGCAAGTCCTCGAAACCATCGCGGCATGCCGCACCTCAGCCAGCACCGTCCTCCTGGCTGACTTCATGAACAAGAATGCAACGTCGCTCTCTCCGACGATGTACCATTTCTATCATGACAGCCCTGATCTCCTGCTGCCTACTATTGGGTTCTCTCAGGCAACGTTGTCACAAATTGGAGATCCGCAAGCAAATTTTGGGTTGCTAACTCACCCACAGAACATGTTTGATAGACTCAGGAGATTGCCAAGATCAGTGGAGACAAATCCAGAGGATGGCACACCATGCTGCAGATTGTATTTGGTGGAAGCCTCTGCTTCTCCAGATGATCAGACCACCTTATAGGACTTTGTCCATTGGATCGCCATTTGAAATAATTATCTGATTACTTGCAGAATTCATAGCACTCAATCCAGATGTAACTTTGTATAATACCTTTCAGTCTGAGTCTCTGAGATAATCCACAGATTCGTGTCAGTGAAAAATATATTATCAAGGTTTTGCCCTATTCTTAACTCATTTCCAATACCTTCCAAGTAATTGCAGTTTATTTAGAAACTATAAAAAAGTATGAGCATACAACAAAGTTACGGTACATTAAGATCAAGCGAAAGAAGAAAATTCCACTAAATTTCAGTTCCATGTAGTTCAGTGATATATAGAAACTAGGAGTATAATAATATACAGGGGTAAATATTTTACTGGTGTCAAGTTGGCTGATAAGCTGTGGAACACAACAGATAGAAAACCTCGAGTAAATAGCTGAAATGAAAATTTAACCTAGTAAATCAAAACTCCATAATCACTTCTCTTGTTTTCTTTTTCCGTTTTCTTGAGGTTCTTTTTTTATACCATAAATAGCATATCAAATCAAATATACAGACTGTATTGGACAAGAAAAGGCACTGATGAACAAAGGCCAAAGGTTAATGAAATCTTAACGAAGGGATAGAATGAAAACAAAAACATAAGTAATTCTGAAATTATTTAAGCCTCAAGAGGTGTTTCTAAGTAAATTTGATGGAAATCGGCCAAAAAAAAAAATCTAGACACCTAAACAATCTTTAACACACCGTTCAAATTTGTCAAGGGCGGAGATAGTGCTCAGCAAGTCATCCTTCATCTTCTCTCTGCAGCACAGTGAAGTTGGTAACAATGGTAAGCGCCAGTGCATATATTAGCTTGCAAAGACTCAGAAGTCCAAAGAAGTTCCATAGAAAATCAAGAAATGTAATCAACATCCTGAAACTCATCTTGCAGGGAAATTGATCAGAGGAATGAGCATGCTGCACACCACCATTTTTATTGAATTACTACATATTATTAGGGAGCAAAATTGTAAATTCACTTGATGGGAACATGAAAAGGCGTTCCAAACTGGAGAAAATAATCTGAGGAATAACAACACTGAGTAGTAAGTAACTTCCTATGATGACACAAGACCTATCTTCTTGGTTTGAAAGAAGATCAACAACACAGACTGAATTGATCGCGCATGGACTGATGGATTAATGAATATGCCACAGCTAGAAGATACAAAAACATGAACTAAAAGAAAAGCATTTTACCTACACCATATGATGCATCGAGCTATTACATATAGTTAATAGCCCAGCATTTTCAGACACGTAACATCATAAAAACTAAGAAGTGGAGTGGCCACGTTACGCGCCTATCACCAGTGAGCCCAAAGTTACTGTCCTGCACCACAGGTCCCAGGTCGGAGAATGACCTGCACAAGGTTAGCTAACCCTCGGTTTACTCAACATAATATACAGCAGTTAAGTAATTTCTTGAAATGTTAGCGATAAACCTACTGTATTAGCTCGGCAAACCTAGTATCAGCTTCAACCTTGAGAGGATCCTTATCAGCGAGCAACGACGCGGAATTCTTCAGTATCAAACTGAATGTGCAGACCTACGGGGTAATTCCATCAAACACCTGGAGTACCAAAAACGAACCACCCATGGCGAATGCAAGCCCCCCAACCTCAACGACAGTCCGCGACCGGAGCGCGACAATCGAGTTCCTCCGCCGCGGCACGCAGTCCCTCCCTGCCGCACTCCCCCTCCCCCTCACCTCCTCGGCGTCCTCAGCAGACGCATTCGCCGAAGATGCATTGCAAAGCCACAACTTCCAAGAACGACCTTACGGACATAGCGAACCAAATTAGGTAAGGACTGACTAAGCACATGGAAATACCGAGAATGGTCTGAGCTTTGAGGAGGCTGTCGCGGGAGGCGGCGATGGGCGCGAGGAGGAAGCGCGCCGACTTCTGCTTCTGCTGCCGCAGCAACTCCCTTCGGCCCAGCTGCGCGTACCAGCAAGAAAAGCAAGCAGAGGAGGGAAGAGTGAGGGGTACGGTCACTGGCGAGCTGTGAGCCTGTGACCGGTGTTAGCCATGCCGGCTAAAAAACACTACCAATCGCTCGTAGGCACGCACGCTAACGCGAACACTTGGAACTCAAGAACGAACACGAAGAACACGGGCATAATTTTTTTAAGAGAGTGACTAGGGAACGGTATATCGTTGCAACGGTATAAATGTAAAACTTGCTTAAACTTATCGTTTACTGGTTTCATGAGTTTCAGTGTTTAGTTTCATCAGTTTCATGTTTTATCAGTTTTTAGTGCTAAGTTTCATGAGTTTCAGTGCAAAAAAATCATAAGTTTCATGAGTTTTAGAGGTATACCGTTGCAACGGTATACCGTTTTTTAGTTTTTCTGTTTTTTTTTTTTTGGCGACGCTGCAAAACAGCTAGCGTCTTTTTCTTCTTCTTTTTTCACTTGACTTTGCTCTTTGCAATGACTTAGTTCAAAACTCAAATACACATGCGCAGTGACAGCTTTTGCAAACGTCTACTGCCTTGATCCTAGACTTACGGGCTACGGCTGCATGACTGCGTGGGCTTAACTATGGATTAAAATCTCGTCGAGTTTTTGTTCTTCGATTAGAACTAAGATCTAAATCTCGATCGAATAAAAAAAATTTAAAAATTCAATTGCTATAATAAGTTTCAAAATCTCGCTGTGATCTCAGTGATTTCGGTTGAAATTTTAGACTTTTTGACTGGATTTTAATTTTTGTGAGCCGGATTTGATTGGAATTGGCGTTAAGACCATCCACAAAAAATTTCAAAAATTTTTGACAAGTTTTTGATTATTTTTTGATCATTTCAATTTGAAAAAATCTCGGTAATTTCGATCGAAATATCGGATTTTCCGATTAAAAAATGACCAGATTTCAAATTTAGTTTTTAAATTTTGTTTGAATTTTATTTGAAATTTCGAGATCTCACCGAAATTTCGAATTTCGATCACCTTCAAAATATATAATGAAAATGAAATTTAAACCTTAGGTGGTTCGGCTTGGGCATGTACACAGACACAGCTACCTAAAAACTTGGCCAACTACTCATCTACATGCACATTAACAACTCACAACGTGCAGCCAGTGGCGGAGCTGCTCGTGGGGCTGGGTGGGGCTGAAGCCCACCCCACGCCAGCCCCCAAAACCCTCTCTGCCCATCGATATTAGCGATTAGCCATGCAATTTACCATCTGAAATTCTGAATGCATTGCATTAGTAGTAAATTAGCAAACCGCGTAGTATCTCCATGATTCGCATCGCGTCAGTTCGTCTTCATGACAACAACGGCAAGACGAGGCACCGCTATGCCTAGTGCCTCGGCCTCGCGCAGCACACGCACGTCTTCCCGGTGACTCGCCGCTCTGTCTCGGCCTAGTGCCTTGGCGGCTCAGCCTCGCGTGCACCTCGTTCATTTTGAATGTCTCTTTTTTTAGCCCTCCTCGTTGAATCTTTCTGGCTCCGCCACTGCACACAGCTACTAGTCAATAGCTTTCCTGCACGCAACATTCTAGCAGTCATAAGCTAATCATGCAGCTAATGACCCAACTAAACTAATTAGTCAATATTATATCTAACAACCGGTAGTTAAAGAGAGGAAGGTGTTGTACGGATGCCGAGGGAGAAGGCGGCGGCGGAGGGGCGGCGGCGGAGGGGCGGGGCGACGGCCGACGAGGCAGCCAGGATGAGGACGAGGAGGCGGCGCAGCGAGAGGAGAGGTTCGGAGGGGCTTGGGGCGGTTGCGAGGACTCTCGGAGGTTGGAGGCGCCGGCGCCGGCGGCCACTGTGGCGCGGTGAGCGAGGGGATGGCGGGCATTGGGGCGCTCATGGCAGTTGTGGGCCTCGTGGGATAGGGATGTGCTTCTGTGTGGGCCTGCAGAGTTCGCATCTTCTCAAAGGCGTTTTCGTGCGTACGTGCCCGTCTCCGAAGCCAGTTTACGTGACCACACCCAGACAGAAGCTCCCGTCTGAAACGAGGGTTTGCGTATTTGTTGTTTGCGTTTTCAATAGGCTCTGACTGGTCGTATGCTTCCGCCTTTCCTATTTCGCCTGCGTCCTAAGTAAGAGGCTCTCGCGTCGCACGGTGGCTCGAGTAAAAGAATATATTCGCCTGTGCATGCTACTCGCCGTGTGGTAAAGCACACGAATGATACGTACGTGCAAGTGTATATAAAGGGCGAGCATAACTGGAAGCCGGAAAAGATGGATATCGAATTATCGCACGACTCTAATCCGGTCCAGTGCATGGGGCAGAGCGGTATAGAAAAAACTCAAGGCTTGCGAGCTTAGCGAAGTTAAACTCGAATAGCTCGGTATAACTCGAGTAGATGAAAATAAGATTTGATATCCTTTTTTACCAGCACATCAAGTCTCTGTCTCCAGCAATTTCCCTTCATTCCATTCCCTTCCCTATTCCCTTCCCTATATTCATTCCCTTTATTTCCTAATATCTCCAACAGTATCCCCTCGAAAGGATTTATCTCTGAGATTGGAGAGAGAATCTGTTTCTAAAGAGATTTTCTCTTCGAATCCCTTCTGAAGGGAAGGCTGAAAGGAATCCGCTGGAGTACTTGGGATCTGTTCGCGAAGGGATTTGAAGGCTGAAAGAAATCCGTTGGAGATAGTCTTACTCCTTCCCTCCATTTTTTTTTTTATTTTCCCAAAGCCATACGTGACCAACCTATTCTCGGACCGAGTGCAGGTCTACTTGAGTTTTGTGAGAGATGCTTATAAAAAGCTATGTGCCGCTTCTTAATAAATTTATTCTAGTTGAGCTCGAGCTTTTGTATCAAACTGAGTTTGAGTCCAAATCTAAGCTCAGACTATAACTTAGACTCGGCTTGAGCTTGTATTGAGCTTGACTCTAAGTAGACAGATGCTCTATAGTTGTGGTAGAACTAGAAAATTTTCGTTGGTGATGTATATATTACATGTACAATTTTATAGTCTTGTACAATGATTTCGTAACATCATAAATATAATACATATATTTAAAATTTACTAAAAGTAAAATACAAATAGTTCGAAGATCTTAAACCATCTCCAACAGCGTTCCCTAAATTTGGATCCATATATCCCCATATATAAAATTCTCTAAAAAGATTCCTTCCCTATATCTCTTCCCTCTCCAAGAGCATTCCTCAAATCCCATTCTCTATTTTCTCATTCCTATATTATAATGATACTTCATAACCGCCATATGAGCAACATTTATTTTTTACTGTAAAATATTCGAATAGCTATTTTTAAGTGCGAGAATTTAAAAGTTGAACTTTTGATCAAACAATATATCAGATAAAATAAAAACATGCATGTCCCTTATATGTATCCATGCATGCGCATTTTATCTATCTGAACATAGGATATATGATGTGGTGTACTGGTGTTGCAGCATAATCTACATACCATTCACGGATTCAAACATTGCCAAGGCATACCTTATCAGTTAAATCATCAAGTACTATATACAGTCAAGAGCATCCAATAGTAAAAACTAAAGCATTCGACCTGTTTTTCATATAACTGAGGATAATGGTTAGCAAAGGGCACTTGAATTCCCAATTTTATAGAAAGACAAGTAAAAAATGTAGTACGCAACTTACACCGAGTGCTCTCCGTCAATTACTGTTTCTAAATTTGGTACGCAACTTTCATGAGTTTCTAATATAAGCTGTGTATGACAGTTACTTGGAAGATCATGGCTCCCAGGATAGCACACACAAACAAAAAGAAAAGGTAATCTGTTTTTACTGAATCCACAACAGGTCAGAGCCATGTCAAGTGAATGGATGATCTGTGCTAAACAATCTCAATTTGCAAAAAAATAGCATCCTGAATATTTTTTCTTTCTGTCTCTTGTGTGAAGCAGATGTGCACATCAACTATGGACAATAGGTCCAGCTTGGTCACTGAACAATTCCAAGAATCTTATGCTAGCCATGTCAGCAATTCAGAAAATATCTCATGTCTTGAATCACATCAAACTCAAATATGCAAGTAGGCAAAAAAAAAAAAAAAAACTTGATTCGGTCATAACATGAATCATGAATGGACCAAACATGACATCTGAAGAGGTAGTTCTCATGTAGAGAACAGTAAAGATAGCCATGCCCAGGGTTCATCCTAATTTCATACAATGCTACTGTTTGCCATAGTCCAGGATCCTAAATCTCGAATGGGTAAAAAAAATTCAAAATGCTACAGTACACACTCAAATCTCGGTGAGATTTTGATGATTTCGGCCGAAATCTCAATGTTTTTTTACTAGATTTGATTGCATTTGGGGTCAAGATCATCCACAAAAAAATTTTGACATTTGGGCAAAAAAATTTGATAGAAATCTCTCGGATTTCTCGATTGAAAAAAGACCGGATTTAAAATTAGTTTTTGGATTTTGTCCGAATTTTGTTTGAAATTCTGAGATCTCGCCGAGATTTCTACCGGAATGAAATTTTGAACCATAGTGTAGTAAACACCTACAACAGATTAACTAGTGTCAATTACAATCGGATCAACTGACTGGATTGATCGCAAGCACAGGTGACATGGTGCTACAGCAAACATCACCATACTAGGATCTAAGTTCCGCTTAGTATTAAGAAGCAACATGACTTCACGAACATCTAATTCACATTACATTAAACCATGGATTTCTACGTGCTTGCTATCTTTTGATTCGCACATCTTGGGATACTCATCTTCCTCAGCCTGTATTGCAGAACGGGTTCATATGAGCAAAATAGCCTACCCATGGAAATCACAAGTATGTGGCGAATTCTGGATGGGTGTACCTCAAGTCATTGAGTCCACTGAGGATGGTTTGACACATAACAAAAATCAACGGGAGGTGTTTCTATGCTTTTCCTTCTAATACAAGTTGTACAAATCTTGAAGCAAATGAAGGAGTAAGTAATCCTCATCTACCCTTCATTCATGCTTTAATATTTGTGCAACTTTAAAAAGGAAGAGCATAAAAGCACCTCTCCAAATCAACACTAGTTGTAAATGAAATAAGGATAGCTTGAGAATTGAGACAAACGATGATCATTTGATACTTGGATCATTAAGGGCCTGTTTGGCAACAAGGTTTTTTTCATAGTTTAGAGATAAAACCATGGTTTTGAAGAAAAACTTTGTTTTAGAAACCAAGAGGTGTTTGGTAGCCCTTCAAAAAACTATGTTTTAAAAATCATGGTTTTCACAAAACCATGGTTTTTTCTCTGTTTTAGAAACTTTGGTCTTAGGTAAATTTTTCTGAGCAATGGGGCCAAAACAACTCAAAAACTTTGAAAATGTCAACCAAAAATTTTGTAGCCAAACAGTTGGGAGTTCCAAGAAAAACCATGGTTTCAATAGGGTTTGGTAAAACCATATTTTTTATGCCAAGACAATTCCCAAACCATGATTTTGCAAAACTATGGTTTTACAAAACCTTGTTGCCAAATAGGCCCTAAGTTCTCAGTTTGACACATCCAAAATTTGGAATAAGACATAGTGATGCTCCAGGAAGAAGTGGCTAAGCTTGTTATGGATCTTGAAAAGTTAAACAATGAGTTAAGTGAAGTCCTTTGAATAATTGGTGAATTGAAATTCCGCCGCAGCCATCCAGATCACCAATCCCACCACAAGGGAATTGGAATTCCCCACCTCAACTTCTAGTTCCATCACAACTGATCCCTCTTTAGGGACAGGAGTCACGGCAAAGCACAGTCAAGCGCACAATATTGCTTCTACCACAAAATAGCAGTGACTGAGCGACAAAATTGTCCACGCCAACAACTAATTATGCTAAGAAATAAGTACCTGTTGGTGCAAAAAATGTGACGACGGGTTGATCATGTTCAACACACGAGAAAGCCGGGTTCAATTTGGTTCGCGAGCGTGCCAGCCGATTTGATCCTGCAATCGACAAGAGGAACAAGCACTAAGCAAATCGATTAATGAACCGATTTAAGACTTCATGATGGAACATATGTGATTGGTTTAAGGCAAACCAATGCAAATCACGGTAACCGGTATATCTAATCAACCTTATGAGTTGATCAGATAGGGTAAAGGTCACTCCTTCCGAAAAAGGCGATGCGCAACAAGATCGGAGAGAAAGCTGAACCTGGTAGGATATAATGTAGCAAAGATCAATAATCGGTGATGCGCAGCTATATTGATCAAAGTGTATTACAAAGAGGAAATTACAAGCTAAGTGTCTACTCCTAGGCAAAAGAGAAAAGCATAGATTGATTTGTGTATGTGTGTGTGATGTCTGGGTTGTAACTCGTCGTCCCCCTTTTATAGCCCTTAGCCTGATCGTATCTGTTTCGATCTCGTCATCCGCTTGTATCGGCCTCGAACTCTTCTTTCCATCCCGGGCGTTATCATATCCGATTTTGGTCGTATTGGTTCTGGTCTTTCCTCCAGTCTACATCTTTCCATACAATTGTGACCCTCCAATCCGACCGTGTATGGTCTCTTCTTAATCCGAGTTTACGTCAGCTTTCCAGACTCGCACCGAAACTGCACATGTCTCGACCAATCCTTTAGTTGCTCAATTTTGGGTGCCAACTATACCCTCACGCAATAAGGTTGAGAGAGGCAATGCCATACCTGTCGTGGAGGGAATGGCATTTAGAGGCGACGCGGTGGTAGATCTCTAAAGAGGAGTGGAAGGTGAGCTCGACGCGGTTGTGAAAGTGCATCTAGGCCCCTCAATTGTTTTGGTGATTAATGATGACACAATTAAAGAGATCTAATGTTTTATCCAAGAATACTGCAGAGATCGAGAACATATCGTGCTTGGAATGACATTGGACGCCCCTATGACTACTTAAAATCAAAAGGACGGCATCAAGACCAAAGTTGTAATCTTTTATTTATTTGTGTCTTAAGGATAGCCGTACTATTAAGAGGGTACGACGAGAAATCGACTTTAGGATGTGCATGTGCTCAACTTCAAAGATTGCATCTCAAATTAGCACTCCTACTTTTGGTTTTGAAAAGTTTCAAATTGAAACCGAACTGGGTAACCCGGAGTCTCCGGATTTCAGTCCGGAGTGTCCGGATTCAATCCGGAGTATCCGGACATTTTGTCCGGAGTCTCCGGGTTGGACCCCTCGGTTGCTTTTGGTTCCAGCCAGTCCGGAGTATCCGGACATTTGGTCCGGAGTCTCCGGATAACCCGGAGTCTCCGGGTTGTTTGTCCGGACACTCCGGCCTGTTCAAAAACGGGAGTAACGGCTAGTTTTCAAAAAGGGTATTTAAAGCCTCCACTCCACTCCAACGGCTAGGATCTCTATTGAGCTCATTCATAGCAGCATTCAAGCCATTCCTAACCATCTCTAAGCTTTCAATAGAGCCCCATCTTCCTCCCACCAATTAATTTGGTTGTTGATCCTTTTGGTGAGGAGAGGAAGAAGCAAAAGTGCTAAGTGCATTCATTTCATCTTGTTGAGCACTAGTTCATCCTCCAAGCGACTTCCGTGGTGCTATTACTCTTGGAGGTTGAAGGTCTCCTAGACGGCTAGGAGTCACCGGGAGCTACCGACGCGTGTGGTGAGCCCCGGTCGTTTGTGAAGGCGAGTCTCGCCTCCGAAAGGGAAGAGACAAGAAGTGAAGCCGGCGAGTGCATTTGTGCAACACCGGGAGGAAAGCGGGTTGAAAGAGACCCCGGCTCAAGTATGACCGAGCCACCTCAACAGAGACGTAGGATTCCCTTCAAGAATCCGAACTTCGGTGAAAAATCGCGTCTCTCGCTCTCTCTTTTACTTCCTAGTCTTGCTTATTTGGATTTGAATTTGTAAAGTTAGATCTAGCTCTTTGCTTAACTTGAATTCAAATCCTATCTAGCAATTGTTCTAGGTTGTTCTTGCTTTCACTTTCTAGTAGCTTTTTGTGCTTGCTAGAGTAGTTTTTATTGCGCTCCCGAGCCAGCTAACCCGGAGAGTCCGGACTCTATACCGGACACTCCGGACAAGCCGAGTATCCGGACCAAATCCGGAGACTCCGGGTTGACCAGCTCGGCCTGTTTTATTCCGCTGCGTAAATTTTAATCCGCCTATTCACCCCCCTCTAGGCGACATCGTTGGTCCTTTCAATTGGTATCAGAGCCAAATCTCCTTTACTTTGGCTTAACCGCTTGGAGAATCAAAGATGTCTGACATAGAGAAGGTTACCGAAACCCATGGCCAAGAGAAAGCCTCGGGTTCCGGTATAGGGGTTGCAATTCCATTAGATTATTCCTCCTTTGGAGTCTCAAACTCCTCATCCTATGTTTCCGTCTCGTCCGGTCGAGCGCCTCACTTCGATGGCACTCGGTATGCGGCATGGAAACATAAGATGAAGATGCATTTGAGATCACTTCATCCGTGTATTTGGAAGATTGTTGAAACAGGTTTCAAGCCCGCAAACCCCAACAATCTCACCTCCGAAGAAGACAAAGCTCAACACTTCAACGACTTGGCCGTCAATGCCTTGTTCAATGCTTTGAGCGACTCCGAGTTCAACCGGGTCGATGGCCTTGACAATGCCAAGGACATTTGGGAAAGATTGATGGTGTCTCATGAAGGTGTATCAAGTGTCCGTGAGTCCAAGATCGAACTCATCATTGGGGAGCTAAGCCGATTCACTTTGGAAGAAGGTGAATCGTACACAAATATGTTTGATCGCTTGATGGTGCTAGTGAATCAAGCAAAGGGACTTGGAAGCACCGAACTCACCGACAAGGCCGTGGTGAAGATCATCCTTCGAGTGATCACCCCTGTCGGCTTACTGGCCAACAGGCACCCTAAGATTGGGTGCTTGAGAGATTCGGACTGGGGGCTTTTGTGGTAACCGCTCAAAGGTGGGAAGAACGGGATGTTGGGAGCAAGCAAGAAGACAGTCGAGTTTACCTGTGTTCGGCCCTCCTAAGGAGTAATGACCCTAGTCCTGCTTGGTGGTTTCTTCCGAGTTCAAGGTTCTTACAAGGTCGGGAAGACGACCTTCTAAGGTTCCGCCAACCAAAAAACAACAACCTTCCTCCCATGCACCCTAGCTCCCTTTTATACTCGGGCTGGCTGAGGCGCATGGGGCTTACAAGCTTGCGTAAAGCAAGCGTCTGACACACTACCACAGTGCATTTAATGCACCCGTCACACTCTCTTACATCACATTTAATGCCTGTCCTAGCCGAGCTCTGTTCTAGCCGACTTAGACTTCGCCTTGGGTCCCGCCTGTCATTCATTACCCTGCAGTTCGCCAGAGAGAGGGGATGTCGATTCGGGCCACCCATCATGTAATGCGCGCTGGGAAGACGCGCCGCCATACCACCGCCTACATATCCTGCAATTAATGCGCACGTCTCGCATTAAATATCCTTGACCCTTCGCCCTGTAGCCTGCAGTTACGGGGTTGATTCTTGGGAACTACGCCCGAGGAGTGGCTCGAACGCCACTGTCCTCTTGGCGAGCACCTTTCTTTGGTCGCTCGAGGAGTGGCTGAACGCCACTGCCCCTGGCGAGCACCTTCGCTGTCGCCTCGAGGAGTGGCTCGAACGCCACTGCCCTCTTGGCGAGCACCTTGCTGTCGCCTCGAGGAGTGGCTCGAACGCCACTCCGCCCTCTTGGCGAGCACCTTCATGTCGCCTCGAGAGTGGCTCGAGCATGCACCCGCCTCTTGGCGAGCACCTTCGCTGTCGCCGAGGAGTGGCTCGACGCCACTGTCCTCTTGGCGAGCACCTTCGCTGTCGCCGAGGAGTGGCTCGAACGCCACTCGCCTCTTGGCGAGCACCTTCGCTGTCGCCGAGGAGTGGCTGAACGCCACTGTCCTCTTGGCGAGCACCTTCGCTGGTCGCCGAGGAGTGGCTCAACGCCACTGCCCTTCTGGGCGTGAGTACTTAATGCGGCTGCGTGGGTACCCCAGCGTTTAATACGCTGACACATAAATGCCCACGCACGCCGCGGTCTTTAAAAACTTGCCTCTTTTTCCGGTCCCGAGGTGGATACTGCAGCCGTTTCCGTGGCTTCGTGGGACGTGCCCACTTCCTTGAAAAATGCTTTGGTTTTCCCGCATCCGAACTGCCGCGTCTCTTCGACTTTTTCCCGCCAGGCTCTTCCTTGAATTCTTATAAATAAGCAGGCGACGGGGGGGGGCATGTTCCCGTTTTCGCTTTTCGCCTCTGCTCCTTCCTGCCTTTAGCTGATTCTGATGGCCTCTCCGACTCCTGTCCTCCCTCCTTCAACCGTGGAAGAGAACGCCGCCGCTAAATGCTCCAAGGTGATCGCCCGCGGCGCTCTCCGCATGCGGGCCGGGACTGTCGCTCCCCACGCGTCAGCCCAGGAAGTCATCTTCTTTGTCTGGGCGATGATGGCGGGCTTGGTCCCGCCCATCTCGGACTTCTACATCGCCGTCCTCAACTTCTACGACATTCACAACATCCACCTTCCCCCTAACTCCGTTGTGCTCCTCTCCGTCTTTGCCCACTTCTGTGAGATGTTTATAGGGGTAATGCCCAATCTTCTCCTTTTCCGCTACTTCTTCGCTCACGCGTCGGCCAGGGCTCCGGCATCTCCGGGTCGCCATCTGCGACTTAGAGATCGGCCGTTCGCGCCGCTACATTCCAATGGAGAACCGATCCACTGGAAAATGTGGCGCCACGAATGGTTGTACGTTGAAGACGACAATGTATTGAAGCCTGGGGCTTCCACCGAGCGGTGGGCAGCAAATCTGATCGGTATCTCCGTCGCCGACACGCCCGAGCTACTTGCAATGTTGGCTCGGGTTGATCGGTGCGACACAGGCTGGCCGAGAGGCATGGTTCTCCGACTTCGTGTCCCGGAGGATTAGCCCTTTGCGCCACGGCCGCACCGCCTGGCACTACTGGGCGTGGGCAGCAGGACTCGGGCGGTTCGGGAGAGTAAGCTCTTACGCCTTCCTTCTTCATCATCATTCCTTTTTTTTTTTTTTTTTTTTTTTTTTTAACATCGCCTTCTTCTTCTTTTTCTTGTGTCGTAGTAGTGGGAGAGCTGACGCCTTGCAGATCGCTTCTGGATGGGGCGGCCCGGGCGATCGGCGACTTTCCACCCTTCCCGAGGCTGCGCTTCCACTCTGCGACATGCAGCCTCTGGATCGGCGGGATCGTCGAGGCGATGCCCAAGATGGACGCCATGGGGACGCCCATCATCGCCCATCAAGGGCCTCGATAATCCGCGGCACTCCTTCACCGGGCGGCGAGGGGAGGAACAAGCGTCTGCCACGACATCGCCCCATCGAACGTCCGGCCCGACCACGGCTATCGGGGCCATCTTCGTCGGCCGGCCCGGATCTTCACAAGCAGCCCCGCCATCGGGACTTCTCTCGCCGGTGAGGGCTCTTCATCAACGGCCGCGACGCTTCGCCTCCGCCATCACCGCTTTGCATCAGTTGTGGCGCCGCCAGCGGCCCGACCAGCCGGCGCGCCTTCCTCCATCGCCACCGCCACCGCCGGCGGTGACCCGGGCACTACGATGGCGGACCGGCCAGCCTTGGCGACCTCGTCGCCACCGCCACCGCCCGGGTGATCCGCCGGCGCGATGGTGGACTCCACCGGCGGCAGCCTCCGCCGCCACCGAGGCCGCCCGGTGCCTCGAGGGGTGGTTCTCACTCGGGAGTGCCTCGGTTTCGAGGCCTCACCTGTACTGAATCCTTGAAACACACAAAAGAAGGACGGTAAAAATTTTTAACTTTCGAATGGAGCCTTACCTTTGCCTCGCTTTTGCTTTTTCCAGGGCACTCCGCCAGACCCCCGCTTCTTGCGGGCGATCGGCTGAGGTAGCTGACGGAGCAGCGATTGATCCGCCAGACAAGAAGAAGCCGGCGAACAAAGATGCACGAGCCAAGTGCCAGACAGACCCAGAGGCGCCGGGGCCACACCACTCCGGATCCTCCCGCAGACTCTGTTCCTTCGGGCGCAGATGCACCGGCCGCCTTGGACAGCTCTACTCCCACACCGACCACCGCTTTACGTCGAGCAAGCAACGGCCGCCGACGCCGCCATCGAGATCGGCGCCTCGGCAGAGGTAGCTGATTTACATGACCGGATGGAAAGGCAGGAGCGAGAGCCGTGGGGAGCGGGAGCGGGGGCCGCCATACGCCGAGCTCATGGAAGAAACTCAAGGCGCGGACACACCGCATCGATCGAGGCGTACACTCTGCAGATCTTGAGGTACGCCTTTGACCGGATGGAGGATAGCCTCGCTCGGGGTTGGTGCGACAAGCGCCATCGAAACGGCCGGCGCGCTCTACGCCGATCGGATCGCGGACTTCACCGCCGGCTTCCGCCGCCGCCGACGGCCCACTCCAGGAAGGACGCGCGATGGCGGCCGCTCTTTGCGACGTTCGTTTTGGCGTCTTCAAGGCGTCGAGGCGCCAACTTTGATCCTCTGGCCGCCGTCCGAGATTGAAGGAGATCAAGTGAGGCGGAGGCGCGGGTGCGTGCGGCCGACCACGCCGCTGCCACCGAGATGGCCAACCTCGCTACCGGAGGACGCAGCAGAAGAGGTGGCATCGGGCGCCGACGCCCCTCGCGGAAGACCCTGCAGTAGCAGCCGCAGTGGCGGACGAGGAGGAAGAAGGATAGGATAACCTAGACCCTTCCCCCCTTTTCGCCTTCTTTTTCCTTTTAACTTGCCGTCACTGCAACAACTTTTGTAAAGCACTTTCATGGGATAGACATGACACTTTTTAGACTTATTCAGAATGTTTAACTTGTCTTCTTAGCCTTTCACCTTCTTGACCGCCAAAGATTAACTTGAGTGCTCTTGCCCGGCTTAAGGCTTAGAAGGAAAAAAGAAGGAGTAAAGTATCCCTTGTGTCCTGCGATTCTTTTCGTTGCCTCATAGTCCCGCAAACAACACGTACCCTTGTGGCCTCGCGAAGCGGTTCTGATGTAAGACGTGACAGACGTGAGGCTTTTGATAGCGATGTTTAAATCGCCACTTCCACGGGACACCCGAGTGTCATGACCGTGTCGAGCCGAGTTCAAACCACCGCCCAATTGCCCAATCCTGTTCGCCCGCACTTACATAGTGGTCCCGCTTTGCCATCGGGCGCTCACAGGATCGAGCGGACTAGAGTGATCGCTCAACACTTCGCCACAAAGCACGTAACCGTAAAGGCATGAAGTAATCAAGCTAAAAACAACGGAACGTAATACTTAATTTACGAACAACGGTGTTCCTCAAGGCTAGTCGAGCAGCCACAGACATGATTCGACGCACGAGAACAAAACACAAACTTACAACCGTTCAAGGGTAGAACTTGGCGCAGTTCTCTATATTCTGCGAGTTCGCCAGTTCCTCCCGCCCTGTTGGCCAACCTGACCGCCCGGTCGAGATCGAGACCACCTTAAAGGGGCCCTCCCACCTGGGAGACAGCTTTGTGCAACCCGACTGCGATCGAATCTTCGCAAGACCAGTGTCGCCCACCGCCGATGTCCTCTCAACGACCGGGTGGCGTGGTACCTCCCGAGGCTTTGCCGATACCGAAGCGGCGCGCAGGCCGCACGATCCCGAGCTTCTTCCAGGAGATTGACGTCGTCTTGGCGCATCTCTTCCTGATCTTCTTCCGCGAACGCAAAGAACGCGCGGCGACCCAAATGTCAATTCGAAGGGAGGACAGCCTGCGCTCCGTAAACGAGAAAGAATGGAGTCTCTCCAGAGTCTTACCGGGAGTGGTCCTGAGTGACCACAAGATCGCCGGAGTTCTTCAACCCACCGCGAGCCGCGTTGGTGAAGTCGATCAAACGCCCGAGTCTTGAGGCCCTTCAAAGACTGCAGCATTGGCTCGCTTCAACTTGGCCGTTGCTTCTTGGATGGGCAACGGAGGCAAAGCAGACCTTCGTGCCCATTTCTTCGCAAAAGTCCGAGCGGCGCCGTGAATCGGGCGCCATTGTCGGTGATGATACGGTTGGCGACTCCGGCGGGCGAAGATCCTCGCATGAACTTGACCGCCGCAGCGGTAATGGTTCTCACGGCTTCAGCTTCCACCCACTTGGTGAACTTGTCAATGGCGACGAGCAGATGAGTGTAGCTCTCCCGTGGCCCAGTGAACGGACCCAGGATATCCACCCCTGCACCGCCGAAGGGCCATGAGAGCGGGATGGTTTGCAGAGCTTGGGCTGGTTGGTGGATTTGCTTGGCGTGGAACCGCATGCCTCGCATCTCCTCACCGGCTGCAAGCATCCTGGAGGGCGCATTGGCCAATAGAACCCGTGGCGAAAGCTTTTCCCACCAGGTTCCGATCGAAAAATGGCTCCCTTTACGCCTCCATGGATATCGGAAAGCAAAATGCTTCCCTCTTCCCGAGTGATGCACTTGAAGAACTCCGCTTCCACCCCTGGCCAGACAGTCCCCATCTACCAGGGTGTAGCGCTTGGCCTTTCGCTATCTTCTCGGTGGCGCATCATCGTCGGGGCATACTTGATCCCGCAGTAGGCCAGGATCGGGTCCATCCATGTGCCTTCCCGGTCAAGCACGGCGACCACAGAGTGATCGTCCGGGTACTCCGCTGGCCAGCGTTTCCACCGGTGCCACCTTTCCTCCTGCAACGTGGTCGGGCGGCGCCACCATCGTCCCCACCGTAAACGGGGTTGCGATAGGCGGCGTCACCTTCCCATCTCGAGGTGAGGGCTGAAGCAGCATCACCATCCTCCCCACCGAGACGGGGCCGAGATGGACGGTCGCGGAAGCCTTTCTTCAAAGACTCCGGCCGAGCAGGGGCTCTTGTCGAGGCGAGCCGAAAGCGAGCTCGTCCGCTAAATAATTGTCACGCCGGGGTATGTGTGTATACCCTAGCCCTTCAAGTGTCTCTCCATCTTTCTAACCTCCGCTGTAAGCCGCCATGACGGATCGAAGCGGTGAAGTCCTTCCTTGCCTGGTTGATGACCAAAGAAAGAATCGCCTTTAATCTGTGGCGCCAGATGCCGATGGCTGCGGCACTCGAACCAGCCGAGAATCCCTCGTATTCCGCAACATTGTTGGTAGCTTTAAAGTCCAGACGACTATATATTTGAGGGTCCCTGGTCGGGAGACCAGAGGAACCCAGCCCAGCGCCTTCGAGCCTGAAGGATCCATCGAAGAAGAGCGCCCAAGGCGTGGGCACGGGGACTTCCTTATCTTCCCCATCTCACGAGTCCATTCAACAATGAAGTCCGCTTGATCTTTGACTCTTGATAGCGATGCGAGGGGGCAAATTTGAAGCCAAATTCCCCGGCTCGACAGACCACTTGGCGTCGACCTTCAGCTTCACGATTGTGAAGGATCTCCGCAGAGGATACGAGGAGACCACGGTGATCTCCCTTCCTTGGAAATAATGTCGCAGCCTTTCTTGATGCCACCAAAGACAAAGATACACCATTTTACGGGCACTGGGATACCTAGTTTCAGCATCATGCAAAGCACCTTGCTCACATAATAGACCGGCCACAGACGCCCTCTCGCTCTGCTACTAGTGTGCACTCACCGCCGAGGGGCTTGCCGCTACATAAAGGAGAAGCGGCTCACTGTGCCTGTGGGGCGACCAAAGACAGAGGCGAGAGAGATACTTCTTCAGATCTTCAAATGCCTGCTGGGCTTCCGGGTCCACTCGAAGGAATTAGTCTTCTTCATCGGCTTGAATAATGGGAGACTTTTCTCCCCAGTAGAAGCTATGAACCGCCGAGGAGGCGAGGCGACGGCTAAGCATCAAGCCGCTTGAGCCAGGACAGTGGCTTCATTCGTTCAATTGCTTCAATCTTGTCTCGATTGGCTTCGATCCCGCGGTGGAGACCAGGAAGCCAAGCAACTTCCTGCACGACACCAGAACACACACTTCTCGAGATTCACTTTAAGCGGTAGTGCCGAGATGGGAGAAAGTTTCCTTCAGATCTTCAACCAACCCATCAATGACCTTAGCTTTTATCACCAAGTCATCAACATATACCTCCGTGTTCTTCCCAATTTGTGACTTGAATACAATATGCATGGCTCGCTGGTAGGTAGATCCGGCATTCTTCAACCCAAAGGGCATTCGAACATAACAAGACACACCAAAAGAGGTCACAAAGGCCGTCTTTTCTTCGCCTTCTGCGCCATTCTAATCGATGATATCTCGAGTAGGCGTCTAGGAAACATAGAGCTTCACATCCTGCCGTAGAATCGACAACAAGGTCAATCCTTGGCGGAGGGTAAGGGTCCTTAGGGCAGGCTTTATTGAGGTCGGTGAAGTCTATACACATTCGCCACTTCCCATTGGACTTCTTCACGAGTACGGGTTAGCCACCACTCGGGGTAGGCGGCTTCCCGCACAACTCCGGCTTGCAATAGCTTCTCCACTTCTTCCCGAATGGCCTCTTGTCGCCTCTGGCGCTGCCTCGGACCTTCTGGATGGGTGCGCTCCAGAAGCGTTGCCAATCGGTGCTCGATCACCTCCCTAGGGACCCGGTCATTTCGAGATGGTTCCCGAGCGAACACATCTAGATTAGACCGGAGGAAGGTGACAGCGCGTCTTCCTATTTGGCGCCGAGATCACGCCAATTCTCCTGACCTTGCCCGAGCCTTCCTCACCCACGGACCACCTTCACCTCACCCAAGGGATCGTGAAGCGCGGGCCTTGGCCGGAGCGCTCGAGGGTCTTCTGTGCCACGCCACGAGCAAAGCGGCTCCAGTGAAGTCTTGCACCCCTACCTGGCGCGCCCGGCTTGGCCATCGGCCAACAGCACCCTAAGATTGGGTGCTTGAGAGATTCGGACTGAGGGCTTTTGTGGTAACCGCTCAAGGTGGGAAGAACGGGATGTTGGGAGCAAGCAAGAAGGCAATCGAGTTTACCTGTGTTCGGGCCCTCCTAAGGAGTAATGACCCTAGTCTGCTTGGTGGTTTCTTCCGAGTTCAAGGTTCTTACAAGGCTGGGGAAGACTGACCTTCTAAGGTTCCGCCAACCAAAAACAACAACCTTCCTCCCATGCACCCTAGCTCCCTTTTATACTCTGGGCCGGGCCGAGGCGCATGGGGCTTACAAGCTTGCGTAAAGCAAGCGTCGACACACTACCACGTGCATTTAATGCACCGTCACACTCTCTTACATCACATTTAATGCCTGTCCTAGCCGACTCTGTTCTAGCCGACTTAGACTTCGCCTTGGGTCCCGCTGTCTGTCACCCCTGCAGTTCGCCAGAGAGAGGGATGTCGATTCGGGCCACCCATCATTAATGCGCGCCTGGGGAAGACGCGCCGCCATACCACTGCCTACATATCCTGCAATTAATGCGCACGTCTCGCATTAAATATCCTTGACCCTTCGCCCTGTAGCACAGATTACGGGGTTGATTCTTGGGAACTACGCCCCGAGGAGTGGCCTGAACGCCACCTGTCCTCTTGGCGAGCACCTTTGCTGGTCGCCCCGAGGAGTGGCCTGAACGCCACCTGTCCCCTGGGCGAGCACCTTCGCTGGTCGCCTCGAGGAGTGGCCTGAACGCCACCTGTCCTCTTGGCGAGCACCTTCGCTGGTCGCCTCGAGGAGTGGCCTGAACGCCACCGGTCCTCTTGGCGAGCACCTTCGCTGTCGCCGAGGAGTGGCTCGAACGCCACTCGCCCTCTTGGCGAGCACCTTCGCTGTCGCCGAGGAGTGGCTCGAACGCCACTGCCCTCTTGGCGAGCACCTTCGCCGTCGCCTCGAGGAGTAGCTGAACGCCACTGTCCTCTTGGCGAGCACCTTCGCTGTCGCCTCGAGGAGTGGCTCGAACGCCACTCGCCCTCTTGGCGAGCACCTTCGCCGTCGCCTCGAGGAGTGGCTCGAACGCCACTGCCCTTCTTGGCGAGCACCTTCGTCGCCTCGAGGAGTAGCTCAACGCCACTCGCCCTTCCTGGCGTGAGTACTTAATCTTGGCGCGTGGGTACCCTTTAATCTGCCGACAACCCCACCAACCGCAACCTTGTGCAACTCATCCGCGATCGGCCAAACTTCGACACTCTCACTCCTCATGATGTGATTGGCCGGTTGATGACGGATGAGATGATGGTGAAGGAAGCGGAAGTGGTGGAGGAGCTCAAGTCCCAAGAAGAAGAAGGGCATCGCCTTGAAAGCCGTCAAGGTGGTGCAAGAAGCCGAAGATAGCTCAAGCGATGAAGAAGAATCAAGTGGGCCACTCACAAATGAAGACATGGCCCTTCTTGTTAGAAGATTCAACAAGTTCTTGAAGAGAAAAGGATATAAACCGGGAAGCCATTCCAAGAGCTTTGGCAACAAGTCAAGAGGGCGTCACTCCTCAAGAAAGTGCTATGAGTGTGGGGAACCCGGTCATTTCATTGCCGAGTGCCCACACAAAGAGAAGAAGGAAGAAAAGCCCTACAAGAAAGACAAGTTCAAGAAGAAGGACAAGGACAAGAGCAAGAAGTACAAAGGCAAGGGTCATGCATACATTGGCAAGGAGTGGAACTCCGACTCCGACTCCGAGTCCGAGTCCGAGTCCAACTCTGACAATGAGGGAGGACTTGCCACCGTCGCCATCGCTACTCCACCGACAAAGTCGAAGAGCCTCTTCGACAACTTGAGCGACGGAGTTGAAGATGCTCCAATGTGCCTTATGGCAAAGGGGCACAAGGTATCATCTAAAAGCTCCACTCTCTCTATTGTTGATTATGGCATAGATGATTGTGATGATGCTAGTGATGATGAGGAAGTAGCATTTAAATCTATGAATGATTTTGATATTGAAAAATTAGACTTGCTACTTAAAGATATTGAAAAATTGGAGGAAGTAGTTGAACAAAAGGAGGCTATTCTTGAGGCTCAAGAGGATCTCCTTATTTTTGAAAAGGAGAAGAACATTGAGCTAGAGAAGAGCCTAGCTTTTGAAAGAAAGAGAAATGAGGATTTGGTCAAAAGTTCAAATTTGACCAAAAATGAAGCAATTAGTCTTGAGATCACCAATGCTTCACTCTTAGAGCAACTTGCAAAAGCAAAGGATGCTTGCAAGGCTCTTGAAGTGAAGCTTGTTGATCTCTCGAATAAAGCTTCTACCTCAATCAACAACTCCAATATTTCATTACCTTCAACAAGCAACGGTTGCGCTAGATGCTTTAATGTTGATGTTGCTACTTGTGCTACTAACCGTGAGACTTTGAAAGTCTTAGCTCATGAAAATGAAAAGCTTAAGGTGATGCTTGAAGATGGACTTAAAAAGTCCTACAAGGCAAGCAAGGGTTTAGAGGAGTATCTCGGTAGCGCCAAGGTAATCCTAAGAGGCAAGGGCTTGGGTATGTTCCGCCAAAGGGCAAAGAGCAACATTGTTGTTGCTCCTTTAAGCAAGCCCATTCACTTTGTAAAAGGCGAAGGAACATCCAAGCACAAAGCTCACTCTGAGTTCTTTGCTTCTTATGTGCTTAAAAGACTAACCTCGATCGTGTAGTTGCTTATCATGTTGGGCGTAAGTCAGAAGAATGCTCCTTGTGTTCGTTCTATTTGGGTACCTAAATCGCTTGTTACTAACGTCGTGGACCTAACCAAGTTTGGGTACCAAGAGCAAAACTAAATATGTTTTTGTAGGCCTATATCTCGGTGGAACAAGTTGGATTTTGGATAGCGGTTATGCGCACCACATGACCAGGAGAAAAGGCAATGTTCGCTCAATTGGACGCAAATGGATCAAATAGTGAAAGCATTGTCTTTGGAGACAATGGAAAAGGAGAAGTAATTGGATTGGGTAAAATTCCTATCTCAAGCAATTTTCAATTAAATAATGTTTTGCTTGTTGAGTCATTAAGCTACAATTTATTGTCCGTTGCACAATTATGTGAAGCGGGCTATAATTGTTTGTTTAATGAAAAGGGTGTGGATGTCATTAAGAGGCTTGATGGTTCAATAGCCTTTAAAGGGCGTTTGAAGGGTAAGCTCTATCTCGTAGACTTCAATACGGATAGACTTAATCTTGAAAGCGTGCTTAATGGCTAAATCTAGCATGGGTTGGCTTTGGCATCGCCGGTTAGCCCATGTTGGTATGAGGAATCTTCACAAACTCGTTAAAGGCAACCACATTCTCGGACTAACCAACATTGTCTTTGAGAAAGATAGGATTTGTAGCGCTTGTCAAGCCGGCAAGCAAGTTGGTGCCTCCCATCCCGCCAAGAATGTAATGACGACCTCAAGACCGTTGGAAATGCTCCACATGGATCTATTCGGTCCGTAGCTTACATAAGCATCGGGAAGTAAGTATGGTTTAGTCATTGTTGATGGTTTTCTCGATTCACTTGGGTGTTCTTTTGCATGACAAAGGTGAAGTCCAAGTGACTTTGAAGAAATTCATGAGAAAAGCTCAAAAGCGAATTTGAAGTGAAGATTAAAAGAATTCGAGCGACAAACGGCACCGAGTTCAAGAACATTGGTGTGGAGGAGTTTCTCGATGAGGAGGGAATCAAGCACGAATTCTCGGCTCCCTATTCTCCTCAACAAAATGGGGTAGCTGAGAGGAAGAATCGAACCCTCATCGAGATGGCGCGGACGATGCTTGACGAGTACAAAGTTTCCGATAGTTTTTGGGCGGAAGCCATCAATACCGCATGCCACAGCACCAACCGCCTCTACCTCCACAAGATCTTGAAGAAGGCAGCGTCTGAGTTGCTCACTGGGAAGAAACCAAATGTCTCCTACTTTCGAGTCTTTGGGAGCAAATGCTATATCCTTAACAAAAAGGCTAAGTCTTCTAAATTCGCTCCTAAAGTAGATGAAGGTTTCTTACTTGGTTATGGAACTAATGCTTACGCGTACCGAGTTTTCAACAATACCACCTGTCGTTGAAATCTCGCGTGGACGTGACTTTTGATGAAACTAATGGTTCTCAAGTAGAACAAGTTGATCGTGTTGTGATTGTGAGGAAGAACCTCCTTGTGAAGCTATCAAGAAAATGGCAATCGGGAGGTAAGACCTCAAAATTTGGAAACTCACCCGAAGCTCCCCAACCCGGAGTCTCGGATCAAACCGAGTGTCCGGTGGTCCGAGTCTCGGGTCCATTACCGGAGTCTCCTGATGGGAATGGCTCAGGTGACGTTCCCTCCTCATCCAAGCAAGCCCAAGATGGTTCGAAGCATCCCAAGACCAAGAACCTATCCAAGCTCCAAATTCAACCGTTCCTCACCCAAGAGTTCATCAAAGTATTCAACGAGATCATCCGGTCGACAATATACTTGGAGACATTCACAAGGGAGTATCTACTAGATCTCGAGTTGCAAATTTTTGTGAATTTTACTCGTTTGTGTCGTCTCTTGAGCCTCTTAAGGTAGAAGAAGCGCTTGATGATCCGGATTGGGTGATGGCCATGCAAGAGGAGCTCAACAATTTCAAGAGAAATCAAGTTTGGGAGCTTGTTCAAAGACCAAATCAAAACGTGATCGGCACAAAGTGGGTCTTCCGGAACAAGCAAGACGAGAACGGAATCGTGACTAGGAACAAAGCACGTTTGGTTGCTCAAGGGTACACTCAAATCGAAGGTTTGGATTTCGATGAAACATATGCTCCAGTAGCTAGGCTTGAATCTATTAGAATATTACTTGCTTTTGCTACTCACCATGATTTCAAGCTGTATCAAATGGACGTGAAGAGCGCCTTCTTAAATGGACCACTTTCCGAGATGGTCTACGTTGAGCAACCACCCGGTTTTGAAGATCCAAAACACCCGGACCACGTCTACTATCTATACAAAGCTCTTTATGGACTTAAGCAAGCACCGAGGGCTTGGTTCGAGTGTTCTGAGACTTCCTTCCTGACAAGGTTTTGTAGTCGGAAAGGCCGACCCTACTCTCTTTACTAAACACATTGATAATGATTTGTTTGTATGCCAAATATATGTCGATGACATTATATTTGGATCTACTAATGAACATTTGTGTAAAGAGTTTAGCAAGATAATGACCAAAAGATTTGAGATGTCCATGATGGGAGAGTTGAAGTTCTTCCTCGGATTTCAAGTCAAACAACTCAAGAAAGGAACTTTCATTTGTCAAACCAAGTACATCAAGGACATGCTCAAGAAGTTCGGAATGGAGGACGCCAAGCCTATAAGGACGCCTATGCAGGCCAACGGGCATCTAGACCTCGACAAAGAAGGTAAACCGGTCATCCAAAAGGTATATCGTTCGATGATCGGTTCTCTCCTTTACCTTTGTGCATCTAGGCCCGATATCATGCTTAGCGTTTGTATGTGTGCACGTTTTCAAGCCGCTCCAAAAGAATGCCACATGGTGGCCGTTAAGAGAATCTTGAGATACTTAGTGCACACTCCTCATTTCGGACTTTGGTATCCGAAAGGATCCTCCTTTGAACTCATTGGCTATTCCGATGCGGATTATGCCGGTTGCAAAGTGGATAGGAAGAGTACCTCAGAACACCGCCAATTCTTGGGTAGGTCCCTAGTCTCGTGGTCTTCCAAGAAACAAAATTCCGTAGCCCTATCCACTTGCCGGCCGAATACATAGCGGTAGGGAGTTGTTGTGCCCAACTACTTTGGATGAGACAAACCTTGAGTGATTATGGCCTTTCCTACAAAAGCGTTCCACTTTTGTGTGACAATGAGAGTACCATAAAAATTGCCAACAATCCTGTCCAACACTCCCGAACAAAACACATGGATAGTCGCCAGCATTTCCTACGAGACCACGCAACCAAAGCGAAATTGATATCCAACATGTGAGTACAAATGATCAATTAGCCGATATCTTTACCAAGCCCCTTGACGAGAAAAGGTTACGTGAATTGAGAAGTGGACTAAATATCTTAGACTCTCGTAGCATTGGCTTGACATGTGCTCACATATTGTTTGGTGAATGAAAAATGAATTTCAAAACTTTATTCATCTTTTTCTTTGAAATTATCCAATGTTGTTGGCTCTTGATCATCTGATCTTGTCATTTGATATGTGACCATAGTTTGTTCGCTTTATTGTTCGCTGGTCATGTATCAAGTTGACATCTTAGGAATCTTTCTCCCTCTCGCTCATGAATTCCTTGAGCTATCCTTCTTCGTGTCTAATTCCTAACCGAAGCTAGGCAACCCGGATCGTCGGTATTTAATCCGAGTCTCCGGATAATTCGAGTCTCCGGACTATTTGTCCGGACTATCCGGGTTGGGTGAGTCTCGATCTGAAAACCCGAGTCTACGGGTTGGGGCGGTCAGTTAAACCCCATATCCCGCGGTTTCTTTTCCTTTTTCCTTCGTGTGCCTCTCCCTCTCCCGTGATCCTCTCGTGGTTTGGTTGTGCTCCCTTCCTCTTCCTCATCTCCAAGGATCTTGAACTCCTCCTCTTCCTTGGATTGAAGATTGTGGTAAGTTTCTTCGTGCCCTAACCTCGTTCCCTCCGGGTTTGGATCCTTATTCGCGGTTCTTAGGGCTTCTCCCCGTGCTTCATCTCCTCTAGGGTGCCGATTGCTTCGTCGTGGCCCTCAAGATCGGAGATTCTTGCCCCTAACTCACCCGTTCTTCTCGTTTCAATCCGTTTGAGGTGAGTACTCTCGTTTGTGCCCTAATTCCGCAAAATTTCCTTGCTAGATTGTGCCCTAGTCGTCTATTGCACTTCCTTAAGGCAATCTAGTTTCTTTCATGCCAATTTTGGGGGGTTGTTTTCCCAAAATCTCTTGCGCCCGTGCGCAGTTTCTGGCGCATCCGGAGTATCCGGACTTGTGGTCCGGAGTCTCCGGGTTAATCCGGAGTATCCGGACAATTTGTCCGGACTCTCCGGGTTGGGTGCCTCGGTCAGTTTCAGTTCTCCGCTGTTTTTCGCGTCGCCTCTCGGCTAATTCCTCGTTCGCTTTGTGCAGTCGATGGACCCTTCCCGAGGAACTTCCGAGGCGGCGATCCTCCTCTCCATGACGGTGGTGGCGGCGATCCTCCTCGTGACAGCCCGGTGGTAGCGATCCTCCTCGGCCCAGGCGGCTAGTGGCGGTGCTCCCTTTCAGTGTGTCTCCCACCGATTCTCCTCCACGGCCTCGGCAGACCTCATGAAAAGCGGAAGAGGTGGAGTGGTCAAAAGACTCGTTTCAGACCTCAAGGCTAGCCCGGCTTTAGGGTCGGCACATCTGTCTCCTCCTCCTCAAAGAAGCTCCTGATCTAGATGAGCATCCAGCCAGATACTCATGCCAGGCCGTGATCGGAAGAAGCCGGTTCGAAGCTTCGGGCACTTCATTGGTCCTCTGATCAAGGCCAAGCACTGTGTGGAACTATCCAATGTCCGTGAACCCAATGAGAATAATCGATTCTGGACCCGGAGGATGCGGAAAGGGAAAGCCATTGTCGAGCACGGGAAGAAAGATCCTCTAGAACTCCATCGGGATGAGTATGTGGACCGCCGGTTTTGGAACCGGTTTGATCTGATTTCTATGAGGCGGTCCTATACCCACTTGAGCACCCAAAGTGGTTCGCATGAAGACCATTGGATTTGGGAATACATGGCTGCTGCAGCAATCCGATCTTCACGAGAGATCATTCAGATTTGCGGCTGCATCGAGATCAAGAACATCATGGCATACAAGTATGGCTGGAACAATGAGGTTATCATGCGATTCTATGCCACCTTGTACTTTGACAAGAATGATGAGGCCATATGGTGGATGGTGATAAGATTTGGTATGTGGCTAGCAAGAAGAGGTTTGCCGAGTCCTCAATCTCGGATATAATGACAAATCCAAAGCTTCATGCAAAGAAAGTGATGACTCTGAGCAGATTGAGGCTTTGTATGACACCTCTAGGAGTTTCACAAAGGTACCATCAAGGGATTGAAGGTCGTTCCATTGTACTCAACGAGGATGTTGAGAGTCACTCTTTCGCCCAAGGAGGAGATGCTTCTACCATCGGTTCTATGGGAGGAACTTGCTTTGTTTCATCTCGTCGAGCGCACCCACCCGTTTGATGTTGTCGATTTCATGTGGGAGTCGATGAGACAGAATGCTCGAGCAACATGGCCGATTCGCAGCTATGCACCCTTCGTGATGACTTTGATCTCTTCAGTGAGTGGGCTTAAGTTTGTCAGAGATGAGGAGCATCTTGCTTACAAGGTCCGTCCTCAGTCTACTCCAGCCCCTCCAGCTGCTCCTGGTCCTGCTACTAGACCTCGCCGAGGTCGTGCTTCCTACCTCTCTGCTCCTGCTCCAAATTGTGCCTCCAGTCACTCCTTTCCGAAAGGCAGGAGGTCCCGAGCAAAGCACTCTTCAGAGGATGCTCAAGCATGTCTTTCTTCTTTGCCGCGACATCTCCACCAGGCAGAAGGTGATGAGTCGGCAGATCAAGAAGAATGGTCAAGACATTCGCAGCATCCGCCGCCACAATGGCGAAGCAGTCAGTCCCAGCGACTCTTCCGGGTCTTCCGAGGAGAGTAGTGATGCCACCTCAGCAGATCAGCTTTTCGGCATCACCTCCTCCACTCACTTTCTTCTTTGGAGTTGACACTGCAGCGAGTACTCGCGTCCGACGCAGCGAAGGCGACGACGAGTGATCTTTCGTGTTCCTCTCTCTTTTGGTGTCTTGATGCCAAAGGGGGAGTGATTCCTTTAGCCGCGTTGTCTTTAGCCTTCTTTAGTCGCGTTGGAGAGGCGTTTGTTCTTGTGCTTATTTATTCGCTTGTGGACTTGTGTTGCTTTTTATCGTTGGCTTATTTCGTGTCGTGAACTCTGTTATTCCATGTAATGACTTTAATGCTTACTTTATGCATGGATTGCTTTCAATTACTTGTGTTGTATTCTCGGATGCTGTGTTTAAGGGGGAGCTCTCGGTTATCTCTCGATAAATATGTGCATTTGTTTCCACTAAATTCCTCTAATGCACACATTTAGGGGGAGCTCTTCTTTTTCATCTTATAGCTAAGTCTAATTCTCGTTATTTTATTTGCTGAATAATTGTGTTGTCATCAATACACCAAAAAGGGGGAGATTGAAAGTGCATCTAGGCCCCTCAATTGTTTTGGTGATTAATGATGACACAATTAAAGAGATCTAATGTTTTATCCAAGAATACTGCAGAGATCGAGAACATATCGTGCTTGGAATGACATTGGACGCCCCTATGACTACTTAAAATCAAAAGGACGGCATCAAGACCAAAGTTGTAATCTTTTATTTATTTGTGTCTTAAGGATAGCCGTACTATTAAGAGGGTACGACGAGAAATCGACTTTAGGATGTGCATGTGCTCAACATCAAAGATTGCATCTCAAATTAGCACTCCTACTTTTGGTTTTGAAAAGTTTCAAATTGAAACCGGAATCAGGTAACCGGAGTCTCGGATTTCGATCGGAGTGTCCGGATTCAATCCGAGTATCCGGACATTTTGTCCGAGTCTCGGGTTGGACCCTCGGTTGCTTTTGGTTCCGGCCAGTCCGGAGTATCCGGACATTTGGTCCGAGTCTCGGATAACCCGAGTCTCGGGTTGTTTGTCCGGACACTCCGGCCTGTTCAAAAACGGGAGTAACGGCTAGTTTTCAAAAAGGGTATTTAAAGCCTCCACTCCACTCCAACGGCTAGGATCTCTATTGAGCTCATTCATAGCAGCATTCAAGCCATTCCTAACCATCTCTAAGCTTTCAATAGAGCCCCATCTTCCTCCCACCAATTAATTTGGTTGTTGATCCTTTTGGTGAGGAGAGGAAGAAGCAAAAGTGCTAAGTGCATTCATTTCATCTTGTTGAGCACTAGTTCATCCTCCAAGCGACTTCCGTGGTGCTATTACTCTTGGAGGTTGAAGGTCTCCTAGACGGCTAGGAGTCACCGGGAGCTACCGACGCGTGTGGTGAGCCCCGGTCGTTTGTGGCGAGTCTCGCCTCCGAAAGGAAGAGACAAGAAGTGAAGCCGGCGAGTGCATTTGTGCAACACCGGGAGGAAAGCGGGTTGAAAGAGACCCGGCTCAAGTGTGACCGAGCCACCTCAGCGGAGGCGTAGGATTCCCTTCAAGAATCAGAACTTGGTGAAAATCGCGTCTCTCGCTCTCTCTTTTACTTTCTAGTCTTGCTTATTTGGATTTGAATTTGTAAAGTTAGATCTAGCTCTTTGCTTAACTTGAATTCAAATCCTATCTAGCAATTGTTCTAGGTTGTTCTTGCTTTCACTTTCTAGTAGCTTTTTGTGCTTGCTAGAGTAGTTTTTATTGCGCTCCCGAGCCAGCTAACCCGGAGAGTCCGGACTCTATACCGGACACTCCGGACAAGCCGGAGTATCCGGACCAAATCCCGGAGACTCCGGGTTGACCAGCTCGGCCCGTTTTATTCCGCTGCGTAAATTTTAATCCGCCTATTCACCCCCCCTCTAGGCGACATCGTTGGTCCTTTCAGGTTGTCGTGGAGGCCATGAAGGAGGTCGCCGACGACATGGAGCTCCATGAATCGGTACATGAAGACTAACACGACGACAAGGATAGCCATGGCCCATGGTGTAGTGCTCCGTGGGCACCAGCGCGCCGCGCGGAGCAGTAGCTCACCGGCCGACTCGCCGCCAGCAACCGCTGCCAGCCTGCCACCATGGAGGGGTCGGGGCTACGCTGTTGTGCGTAGGGCTGTAAACGGGCCGAATTCGAGCGGGCCTGGGGCTGTCAGGCTCGAGCTCGGTAAGGCTCGAGCCGAGCTCGAGTTGGGGTCCGAGCCTAGATCCAGGCTCGAGCTCGGCTCGGTCCAAGCTCGAGTAGGTTCGAGCTCGGCTCGGTCCAAGCTCGAGTAGGTTCGAGCTCGGCTCGAGTAAGCTCGGTAAGCTGATAAGCTCGAATAAGCTCGGTAAGCTCGAGTAAATTCGGTTAATCTGGTAGGCTCGGTAGGCTCGGTAACAAGCTCGAGTAAGTTCGGCTCGAGTAAGCTCGATAACAAGCTCGAGAAAGTTCGTTTCACGGAAGCTCGATCCAAACTCGAGTAGGCTCGTGAGCTATTCGAGCTCGGCTCGGTGAAGCTCGCGAGCTTGAAGGCAGGCTCGAGCTCGGTTCGTTCCAGGCTCGAGCCGAGCTCGAATCGAGCCTAGAACGAATCGAGCTCAAACAGTTTACGAGCCTCGAGCTTTTTTTACAGCCCTAGTTTTGCGCTATGGTCTGGGAGCGACGTGGAGGCGGTCGCCGTTGTAGAGTTAGTAGCCGCCGCGCGCACCTCGAGCTCTCGTCGCCTCGCTCGCTGCTGCGTCGAGGTTCCTCGTAGGCGTGGAAGGGACCGACTGATGGCCTCCTTGCCGATGAGGAACCAAATGGGGAAGGAAGAGAGAATCCTGAGATTTCAAGATTCTCTCTTCTATCCCTAAATATAAGGAAGATCAATGGGGAATCTGTTGGAGAAGAAATTTCAAGATATTGTGCTGCATGTCCCTTATTTTCACGGGCATGGAAGGGGACAAGGAGGCTGTTGGAGAAGCTCTTAAAGATCCCAAACCGGTCAAATCGAAACCAATTCAATAAATAAATTCAATTCATTAAAAAAATAATCTTATAACACTTTTTATGTTTTTAGTATGCCGTCAAATCCCAACACTTCCGAAAGCATTTTCGGAATACTGCTTGTCCTGGCAACAAATGGATGTTTGGCTAGAGATGAATTCGGTATCTTCGCACCAAAAATTCTCGCACCGATCGAATGACGGAAAAAAAATGTTGTCTTCCAACTTGGCAAATCCTTATCTGATGCGATGTAAACGCTAAGCCGAGAGCTGGATTCCACGTGTTTTTAGTATTTCATTTTTACCATGAATCAGATTCGAGCTAGGCATCTATTTGTCTAATCAGGCTATCCTAATCCCGACCTAAACAGAAAACAATAGGCTTCAATGGTTGTTTGTTTGTTTCTAGATCGGATCTTTTGAGTATTACACCCCCTTTTCCAGATCTGTTTGCCCTGTTATTACTCTCACTATCAGCGTATACGAAAGTGGTCAGTTTACTGACCGCTAATTGGTAGCTTCTGGCTTCATACCACTTCACTGGTCACCGCTAAGAGACGAGTGTTACTACTAGTGGCATATGGAGTGCTACTAGTGGTTCAAGCGTCGCGAGTTATCTATCCTAATCTTCGGTGATGCCAAAAGGGACGGAGAGGAGCACAAAAAGGGACACCAACGGTGAGAGTTTCTCCGGGAGTTCTTTATCCAAAGCTAACGTAAATTTAGCGGCGGAGCTAAGATTTTAGACAAGATTGGTTTGTTTTTTTTTTAAAAAAAATATTTAACAGATCAACATATAAATATAAAATGTATCAAAAACATAATACGAAGATAATAATAAAGTTTTGCAATAGTTCAGAGAATATTACCATACTACTTCTTATTATCGGACTTACGCCTTCTAATGACCATGAAAGTTTTGATTTATTATCTTCATCCATTTTGGAAAACATATTTCGCTCAATGAAGGTGACTAGACAACCATCCAAAAGACTATCACCCATCCTATTTCTCAACTTATTCTTAACAAACTTTATTACAGAAAATGCCCTTTCAGACGGCTATACCTATAGCTAATTTGATCAAAAAAACACAAATCAAAGGCACTAGCTAGTAGCCAATACGGTAGAAGGGCAAGGACAGTACGTCTCACTAGGGAGCCGGGGCATCTGAGCGACAATCGTGTGCGCCTGATGGCTGTTCGTGTGCACCTGAGGAGACGGAGAGCCTGATGCACGCTTGACTGACACTGAATGATTAAGCGGAGCATTGGTTGAGTCGTGACCCAACGGTGCCAACCACCGGCTCCGCCTATGCGTAAATCCACGGTCCAAATTGCAAGAGAGAATTTATTCAACATCTTGGATGCTCTTCGTGTAGTTGCCTATTATCCCACAGAACGATAATGTCCTACACGGAAATTCGAGCAATCCAAATCCAATCCCCACCAAAAGTTATCAACCTTTACCTTGTGTGCTCTATAAGAATGGAATGAACGGATGCCATCGGACTACTTCGGATATCTCATCGCCCTTGTCACTCTCTCTTTTGTAGCCAATTTCTTCTCCACAGCCGGTGCCTATCCTGACCATCTCCTCTGTCCTCTTCTTTGTGAGCTCATCGTCCCAAAGATCTAAACCAATCGTCGTTCTCGTCACCAAATGCTCCTGGCCTTGGTCACCACCCGAAGCCATGTCTGTTATTGCCTACGTGTTACCCAGGGTTATGATCAAAAGGTTTGGTGAACGGAAAAACCTAACCCCAATTTGATTGCTCGCTGCTGCTATCGATGGAGCAAGATTTGAAATTTCGTTTTCGGACTCATCTTAGAGCGGACCGAAATCCGAAATTTCGACGAGGTTTCGGAATTTTAAATGAAATCCCGACATAATGGAAAAACTAAAATTCAAATCTGGTATTTGAGGCCATGAAACTGAAATTTTGGTCCAAATTCATTGAAAATTTAGCTCTTTTCGTGCCCCCCGTGAAATTTCGGAAAAAATTGGTGCAAAAATTTTCAAATAAATTTTTTGGCAAATTTTTCACATGTGTTTCTTAGAAAAGACATTACAATTATCCACCAAAAAATTGGTGCTAAATCCTATCCTAAAATCATAAAAACCAGTCCAAATTGTGTCAATTTTGGTCCAAAATCTCGAAATTCAACAAAAATCCTTGAAAACACTAGGTAATATGAAAAAATTTAAATTTTTTATCCTACAGTGATTTGAAATCTTAACCCCGACCGAAATCCTAAATTTTGGTCGAAATTATCGAAATCTTGACGAGATTTTAAACTATGCGATGAAGGCCGAACTCACTGATAAATCCATGATCTTTGTCTTTTGTCATTTTCTTCGATTTGACAACCCCATCATCATCGGCTTGTTTTCCTTCATAGTTCTTTACCTAAATTTTAAAATATCTAACTCAATATCTTCGTCGGAGCAAATTCGGAAGTTCAACAATTTATTCTCTTCTAAGCTACTGAAGCTATTCATAAGTATTTCAACATCTACGTACATCTCCCGTGCCGGTCAGTTCGATCGGAGCAAGCAGAGCCATTTTATGGCATTTTGGAGGCCCTCGAATGGGATAAAATTGGAGGCCCTTTATTCTAATGTAAATATGTAGTAATATTTTTTTTTCGAAATTAGCGGCAGGAGCTCTACCATTCAATTAAGGAGAGAGTCGAAAATACCGAAACGTACAACACTGGAGCAGCAAAGGGTGCTGAGAGGCCCGAAAACCAAAAGGTAGAGCCGGACAAAAGAAGAAAGAAAAGAAAGACCACAACTAATAGCCTAGGAACCGGGCGCAGAGGAAGAAGGCGGTGGGCTGTGAACGACGCTCAGGTGATAAATTTGTTGGCAACGGCGAAGTCTGACAGGTCCTGCTGAGCTGACTGGACGACGGTAAGGACTGTGCTAGCCGAGTCGTTGAAAATGCACGCGTTTCGCTCTTTCCAGATGTTCCAGAAACCAAAGGAGATGGTTCCGTCAAACGCGTGTCGCGATGCGCGTGGGGTTGTCAATCTCAAAAGGTGCCAACAGTCGGACAAGGGAGGCTGAGTGGCCGTAGGGAAGTTTGCCGGCAAGGCCAAACCTAACCTAGAGAAAACAAGCGCCAGAAATGCCCGGTAAACATGCAGCTGAGCATGAGGTGTGAGCCGTCTCGATCTCGGCGTTGCAGAGGTGCCATATGGGGTCGTGCGGCCATCCTCTCCGTGCCAAATTATCGGCCGTTAGGATGCTGTTTCGAAGCAGAAGCCAACTGAAAATTTTACATTTTTTTTTTCAGTTTTGGCTCCCCAAACTGCCCTGTAGCTTTTGTCGATGCAAGGTCCTATGAACTGCGCTGTATACGCTGACTTTGCCGAGTAGCTCCCATCCGTCGTCCAGCGCCAGGTGATCTCGTCAGGCGTATGCAGCTGTAATTGGATGCCCTACAACAGTTGCCAGAGGGTGACGAATTGGGTGAGCTGTTGCTGGGTGGAGATTCTTCGGAGTGGGATCATCTAATTGTTATTTGTTAGTTCATGGTGGACTGAGTTGTTTTTTCTTTTGACCAGCTGGAAGCAAGAGGGGGCTATGTCCATCGGTGCCATGCCCTGTAGCCAACCAGAGGTCCAGAAATTGGCCTTTTTTCCATTCCCTACGGAGATGAGGGTGTTAGCATTGAAAAACGTCAAGTCCATTGCGTTGCAGGGAAGAGGTGTTCCTGCCTAGATCCTGCTTTCATCTGTCAACTGATGCCCAAGCCATCGTTGTCTAAGGGCTCTTCCAAAGGTGGCAAGGTGCGGGATTCCTAACCCCCAAAATTTCTTCGACCGACAAATCTTGGTCCAACTGACAAGACAGTGTCCCGAGCTACAATTCTCGTGGCCCTTCCAGAGGAAATTTCTTCTCAGGTTATCTATTCTTTTGATGGCCCAAGCGGGTATCGGAAACAAAGTCAGGAAGTAAGTTGGGAGAGCTGAAAGCACTGCTCCCACAAGAGTGAGCCTGCCCGCTCTTGAGAGCAAGGCTCCTTTCCAACCTGCGAGTCTCCCTTCTACCTTGTCCAAAAGTGGTTGGAGATCTGATCTTCTGAGAGCATTTGGCTGGAGAGGCAGACCCAAGTATTTCGTAGGGAAAGCTTTCAAAATTCCTGGAAAGTTTTGCAGAATGATGGGTAGCTCTTCTGCGTCGCAAGCAATCGCAAAAATCTCCATTTTGTTGAAGCAATCACAAGTAATATATTTTATTTTCAATTATTATTAGACTTAGTACATCACAAAAATACAAAGTACTAGTTAACGACAATCCACTAGCACATTAATATTGTAAATAAGTCTAAAAAAATATATAATATGCTACTAAGGACAAAATAATTTAGGAGATGATTATATTAGCCAAAACATGCTAAGGGAGAGCCATGAATCATCATTTATTACCTGACAAACAAATAAGCGAGCTGTAAATATAATGATTATAGAAAGCAATTTCTTCTAATATTTTTAGATGCAAAGTTATTGATAATAGTATAAACATCAATATGATTTAACATATCCTTCTCAATGCATAAAGTGGCTAGACTGTTCAACATTTCCTATGACATTGATGACCTCAACTAGTTTTAACTTCAAAAAGTTTCTTTCAGCTGATGCTATAGTTATAGAAACAGTAAACAAGATTCGATAAGCAATTGAGATATTTGGATAGTAGTATATATATATATCTCTAACAAACTCAAAAATCTCAATAACAGACATTGACATATCTGGCAAAGTCATTTGAAGCATTCTTAATTCAGAAAAAAATTCATCTAACTCAGCATCAAATGAATCATTTTGAGAAAAAGTATCTATAAATTTAGTGCAGAAGTTTCTTAGTTTGACATCATCCAATGGCTTCATATTTTTTAAGCTAAGCAAAAACCCAAATATACTTTTGGACACTTTTAGTTTCTCGAATCTATTCATTCATTCCTTGTATATTTTGGCAGAGAGGTTGTATACTATATATATACTGTTGGAGATAACTCAAATATCTCTAACTACCATATCTTTTGATATTATCAAAATAGATTGTTAGTTCTAGTCTTCTACAACTCGGACTCCCTGGCTATATAAGCCAGCCCCTTGTACATGTAATCCTTAAACCAAATAGTAGATTGTTTCTCGTGGTTTTTTTTTTCCCGAAAGAGTTTTTCCACGTTAAATTATTGTCTCCATTATTTTATCGTGCTCAAGACCTAACACATACGTCGTATGAGCCCTAGCTTTCGTGGGCCCCAGTGGGTCCTACTTGCTGCCTAGGCCAGGGCCGGCCTTGGGAGCAAGAGATGGGGACTACTTGTTTCACAGGTAGCTCGAGTTTTCTCCTAAATTATGCACCCCTCGCCCCTACAATTGTACAGTCCCCGCATGTGCATACCAGTCGTGTGGTTAATTAGCCACTTAATTAAGGGTGCGTTTGGCAACTTGGAACCGGAGTGATTCTACTAGAATCTGAGACGAATCCAACCAAACGATAAAAATCTCGAAACGTTCCTACTTTTTCTACAGCGCGATCGAATCGGCCTCTTACCCGTTCCACTGGATTCGCGAAACTCTTTTACACCTCTACCCTTCGCATCCTCGCGCGCCACAAGCTTCTTCCCCGGTGTTCGGAGCTTCTCCTCTTTCTTCCCCATTTCTGCGCGCCATCACCGTGAGCAATCCGCCGGCCAAACACCTAGCCATTGCGCCATTTTCCAATTCCTATCATGTGGAGCTCCTCCATCCTCCGATGATCAAATCCCCTATCTCAGTTCCTCCTCTCGGTCACCGGTGAGCCGCCGCCACAGTCGCCTTCTTCCTCAAGTTCGGGCGGTAGCTCACCTCAACTCATCTCTGGCCAAACCGAGCACTGCCTTGGCTTCACCTCGACCCCCTGCTGCTTCTCTGACAACCGACCGACCGACTCCGACCCTCCACCGCCACCGCACCGAGAGCCTTCGCCCGGTTTCGCCTCTCCTCGCCGCTGGCCCGCCAGGTCACCGTCGAGGCTCAACCGAGCTCGCCTGCCGGTTCCCTTCAACCCCTTTCACCTCTCCGGCCAACCGTCGCAGCCTTCGGTGTCGCTTGTCGCCGGCAAGACCTCCGGCGGGCACCTCCCCTGCAATGTCGCTCCGACCAGTGGGCCAACGTTGGTAGTCAGAGCATCAAGGCATTCTAAGCCAACTCAGTGCATTATGTTTTCAAATAAGGAAAACGTAATTATGATTTAAGGTAATACTTCCAAACCGAGTAATAATCAAATCCTTTTGTCTTCTGCGATTTAGATCCAAATCCAACCAAATAAGTTACTAAATTTCATTTAAATTCCGTAGAATCATAATATACAAAAATATTTGAAGTTTGACCTTTGCAAATTTAAAGAAGAGGGCCGAAAATAGGTTGAATACAAAATTTATTCACCGCCAAAAGAGTGTGCTAAGCTACCGTTTTTGTGAATAAATGAATAAATGATGTCATCTTTAGATGAGATGCTTGTTTTTGTGGTTAGAAATTGCAAAGGGCACTTCGGTCATTTTCACCACTTCACCCCCTTTCCAGAAACTGAATCCAGATAGCTAGCCAAATGGTCTCCAGACAGTGATTCTGATTCTACCTGAAACGTTTCTAACAAGAATCTGGAACCGTTTCCGTTTCTTCTAGAATCTGGATCCATATTAAACGGGACCTAAGTAAAGTCACTCAATCAATGACTTAATTGGGTGATTAAATAATTAAAGTGATTAATTGATAAACATACCGAGGAAAGGGAGCTTGGTAGCAACGCTCGCCGTTCTACAGAAGCACCGCAAGTAATACCGCATCTTCCAAGATTGAGGAGATGGTCATTTTTGTGGATTTATTAAGAAGAGGATAGATTTGAGAGAGAAAAAATATAGATCGGGGGCTATATAAAATGAGAAGGCTTCGCTTGGCGCGGTCCCGGCCAAACCCACCCCACCACCCGTTCCGACCCTGCGTCGCTCGCTGGCTTCGAACGCACGTTAGCCCCGCATCCGAATCAGCACGCGATCCCCGCGCCACTTGCCCCGTCGCCCCTCGGGCATCCGTTGCCGCCGCCGGCCCAATGCCGGGCACGCGGTGAGATGGCGCCGCCGCGCGGCGGTGATCGCACGCGAACCCTTTTGGATTCCTTCCCCAACTCATTTATTCCCCCACGCCACTGACGTATTATCGTCGTACTCATCCTCACTCGCCTGCCCCCCCACGCTCGCCTATTTAAGGCCAACGATATGCTCTTCTCCAGGAGGCCGCTCGCTGCCGCACTCCACCTCGCGCCCCTCTCCCCTCACCTCCTCCTCTTCTTCGCGTCCGCGTCGTGCTCCTCCTCCGCTTCGGCTTCGGGCCCCAGAGGTGCGCGCTTCTGAGCATTCGTGAATCGGGGCGTTTTTCTGGGTGAAATTTACGGTGGAATGCGTAATTTTGAGATTTTCTAATGATATTTCTGTGGCTGTGCTATTCCTCTCTGATTCTGGTGGATTTTTTTTAAACATGAAATGGTGGTTTTGATCTGAGGCGAGTCGTTGGGGCTACTGGCTACCCCATTCGATTTCCCCGCCCCATGGGCGAATGGTGAAGTTTATCGCGTATATTTGCGCTTTTGCTCAGCTTTGTGTGGTATGTTTGGACGAATTTCGTGGCTTGTATCCTTTTACGATGAGATTTTGGTATTTCTGGTGGATTGATCGGAGCGTTTCGCTGAATCGATGATGACAAGCGGAGATGGTGGATTTCGTTCGAATTTTGATGGCTTCTGCAGTTTGCGTCGTCATGTCATTATAGTAGTCCGAATGTGCATTTTTCTCGTGATACGGGGGGATTTCGACCAACTTGTGGTAGAGCTATAATTTTCCTCCTTTTTTTTTATCAACCTCTGATTTCCACCAACTTCGGTTGAATTCCTGATTGAGCGTACTGGGGTCCGTTTGTTTTTGCTTTAGATTCTCGCTTATTCTCTAAAAAGTGATTCTGGACTGACTGTGGTTGTAGAAAAATTAATTATCTAAAAGTTAGAATCCAAAAGCACGTATGAAGTAGATTGTGGATTCTAATATATATCGATGGACTAGATTGTAATAATCAATTCCTAGAATCAGACTGTATTTATTCAACTTTTGGGATCACAATTCAGAATCAAAAGCAAAAACAAGCGGGCTCTAATTACACTGTGGAACTTTATGTAGTTTGGCATGCTCTTACTGATCGATTCACCTCATATCAGGCTGCAGTGCTGTAAGGATGGAGACCGGATCGGTAGAGCCAGCATCAACGGGGGCAATATGGTCAACACCGTCAGTGGAACCGAGAAGCATTTCTATTGGGAAGCAGATATTCTGCAACAGGTCACTCAACATGAGGAACATCACTGCAGTAGGATTTGATATGGACTACACTCTTGCGCAGTACAAGCCTGAGACGTTTGAGGCCCTTGCTTACCATGGCACGATAGAGAAGCTTGTGAAGGACCTCAACTACCCTGAGGAGGTTAGTTGCACCGAAACTCTCCGAAACCTACAAACTTGTTTGACGCGGGAAGACAAGTAACCAGATTGTTTGCTTTACTACTAGATTTGTTGGTTTAGAGTTTAGGCGCGACTGTGCCAGGTCTTTCATTGTTTACACTATATAAGACCGTTCATGTTGCGTAGGAAGTTATCCCGTTTTATGCCGTTTCGGATTCTATATAGCATATATATATATATTCTGTTCGCTGTCGTGTCTAAGATTATACTGTTTGACAGTTACAGACGTTTGAAGTGATTGCCATGCATCACTTTCGTAGTTCTAGAGTTATCTGACTAATGTAATGTGATTTCCAGAGGCCTGAATATAACTTTGTCATATCATTTAGCACACTAGTCGACTATTGAGATAATTCGATAGTTTATGACAGCGTTTCTTTACCTCTCTCGAGTAATACGTTCCCTTCAACTCTATTTGTCCATTCTCATGCTTTGGAGTCATGCCTGCAGCCATAAGTTATTGCTGTTCTTGACCAAAGTTCCTTGTTGGAGTTATTGCTGTTTATTTTAGTGGGGGTCATTAACTGCTGCAATAATGAAAGCATCAGACCGAAAGATCTACATTCACTTATTAAGAAATATCATTTGTCGGAAAGGACATTTAGCTTGTTCTCAGAATTAACATTTTGATGCTGAGATTTATGAACACATTGATATTTTGCTTTGTTAGTTTTTGTTCTGAATTTTATTTATTGTGTTTTCATCGTGCAGCTGTTAACATGGCAGTTTGACTGGAAATATATGGTCAGAGGACTGGTTCTTGATAAGAAGAGAGGAAATATCTTGAAGGTGAGCTATAGTTGCTTGAATTCACTGCACTTATTCAGAAATAACATTTCACCACCAGCTAATTCAGTAGCCATAATACGCAAGTAGGATCTGAATTGAGGAAAACAAGAACAAGATCCAGGAATACAGGGAACTTCTTTTTTCTTTTGTATTTTTCAGCAACAAAATGGTCATGCATCCACTCATATTTTTACAAAAATCAGAGTTCGACATATTTAAATTGGTGTCTGAGACCTGCTGCTGGTGCTTGAATTATTTTGAATAAATGTATCTAGTGTCAAGCTATTATCTGCCTTTTCTGTTAAACTGTTTAGTGCTTTCACTTAAGATCAAATGTCATATTTGAACCATAATAATCTTGTTTTTCATTTGTGAGATAACATATCCCTACTTCAAAATATATCCATTGTTCACTGAGCACTTCCCGTCATTTTGGAAATATTGACTGGTGTCCCTTGATGCAAAAAGAGGCAACAACACAAAGTTGGTCTAGCATAAATTGAATTGCCACTGATTATTCACTACTATTTTGCTTTTTTCTCAATATGCTCTATGCTGTAAGATTTACATGAGTACTTGCTACTGTTGGTTCAATTTGTTTCTTTATTCCTCTTGTTTCACCATATTCATCTGCTGGGCTCCGAGTGCTTTACTATTTTACTTTTGAATAAAATTAACTGACATTTTAACTATTTGGGTCATTCAATATCAGATGGATCGGCACAAGTATGTAAAAGTTGCATATCATGGATTTAGGGAGATGTCGAAGGAACAAAAAGTTGCTGCCTATGGAAGTACATTGATACGAGATTCCTTTGACGAACCTGATTATGCCCTTATAGATACACTTTTCTCATTGAGTGAAGCCTATCTATTTGCTCAGCTTGTTGATTTCATGGACAATAATCCTGGAAAAGTACCTTCAGGCACTGAGTATGATTATTCCGATCCGTTCATGTTTATGATACTGAGGATTTGAATTTTGTGAATGATTTGAGTATGATTGGTGTGAGCCAAATGGTAGGAGTGAATATTTGTATTTCGACAACCATATATTCACTATATGAACTGATGTTTGCTAATCCTTTCTTGAATTACAATTATAAAAAACGATACATTTTCTGAAAGAAATTAATCAATATGTGGCCAAAACCACAATATTCCTTAGCATCAACTCTCTATCAGCATGATACTCCAAATATCTGCTTTTCCCTTCTTCCTTTGCAAAGTTAATGTACCAACTTTCACTTCCCTACATGTGAGCGCCACTAGATTTTAATTTTATTTAGACATCAGCTCTCTTTTTACGGGGAGAATTGATCATATGCCCCGTTTTAGTTGGTGCAATTGATCATTTTCCCCATATGTCTCACTGACATGTGGCCCTAAGACCCGCATGTCAGTGACACATCACGTGGCAAGTGATTAATGGCACAAATAAGTGAGGGCAAATCATCAATTAATCCCTTTTTACGCCCCTTAGTTTATTTCTTGTCAGCTCATTGTTTTATCGTGACAATTTTGTCAATGTGCTTCGATCGATGTCGATGCTTCTCTTTCTCCCTTGATCGTTGGGCCATGCTAGCATTAGTCATCGTTTGAGCGCATTGTACAACATGTCAGTCTATGTCTATGCTAGCCATGCCTGCAGGGTGGTTCACAGTTTGCTCCAAATCCCTTGCGAGCCATTGAGAAGAGATTTCCTAATACAGCCTCTTGTCCTTCTTCATTACTTTCTCACCACATATGGATATACAAGGCTGGAGGGTGTGAAGGAGTTATTAGGATGGTTGCATGAGTCCTCCTTTCATATGGTATTTATACCATAGCAATATAGCATGCCTTGTTGGTGCCTTCAGTGTGCTTGTCTTATATCACCAATCATGATTGGCAACACCCGTGTGGCCTAGTGGTAGAGGTTGTGGTGGTTGAGGTCATGATTTCGATTTCCCATTCTCCTTTAAATTGAAGATACATAGTTCATACTATACATTCTTTTTTTTTTAAAAAAAAAAACACCAATCATGATCATTTGGCTCGGAATCTTCTACTACGGATTATGGGTGGATCATTTATAAGTATTTTGTTATTCTGCGAAGGACATGCAGCAAAACCATTCCAATAATAAAATTAGGATGACTCGATTTTGTTTTGGTGTGTGTGGTGTTCTGTAGATTCACAGCCCTCGTGCTTATGAAAAGTTTTAATTGCATCAACTAGCAAATTATCCAATGAGACTCTGGAACTGTTTGTAAGTTTTTCTAGGGGCGACTATTTCCAAATCTAAAACAAACTTGTGATAACCTGATTTGTTTCCGTAGGCTCTAACACTATTTATGACTTGATTTGCCAAACAACTTTTCCTTTTTCGTATGAGGTCAACAAAATAAAAACTTATGGCACATGATCAATGTCTTTCGCAATTACATAACAGCAGCATAAACATGCGAAACGGATGATACTACCTTTTTTAGCATGTGTTTTTTAATTCAACAGAAGAACAGAACCAAAAAGTATATTGTTACAACTTTCAAGAAACATGTATGTTGCTTTTTAGGAATTTCTTTCACTTTTCTAAGTTTTATTCCTGGAATTAAATTCTACAATGAAATCACCTTTATTCTCCAAAAGACTGTTACTTAAAAAAAACTGTAAAACTGCTTTATTCTTATATTTTGATTTGCAGCTTCCATTTGGTATTGTGGTGATATGCTGATATACCTACTAGTTACTACGCTGCTACATAAATTATTTATACAGTGAGGTTTTGTTTTAGAGCTTGGATTATTTTGGTGGTACAGCTATCCGCTTATGTATAAAGACGTGAGATCTGCGGTTGACATGTGTCATCGTGATGGAACTTTAAAGCGAATGGTTGCAAAGGATCCTAGCAGGTAATTCAGTTTTTTTGTCTATGGTCAATAGTCAATTTGATAACATACATCATGCTAGCCTGCTAGGTATAATCAAAATGATCTCTCTCTCTCTCTCTCTTGTGTAACGGGCTGGCTTGAGATCATTTTTTTTTGCCCCTATGACTATGGACACCCATACATTTTTTCCCGATGTTTACAGTAAAACCGGTATATATTTATGTTCTAATTGGCACTGCTAATTTGTGTAGTTTCAACTTGACAGGTACATCAATGAGGACTTAGCGATTGTACCAATGCTTCAAATGATTAGACAATCTGGACGCTCAACATTCTTGGTAACAAATAGGTATGTGGTTCCTTCTATCATTTCAGGCTTCTCAAGAGACTTATGTGCTGAAATAACTTCAAACAATGGTGTTGCTTTTATGATTTCCTTTTCCTAAATCGAAGCAGTTCAGTAAAATTGTCTAATTAAGTTATTTTTCATCTTGCTGCATTCCACATTTTCCAGCGTTTAGTTACTATCTAGACATACTCTTGTTTATGCAGTTTGTGGGACTATACTGATGTTGTGATGAACTACCTATGTGGACCATATATCTCGGATGTTGGCTCTGGTCACAACCACAAGTGGCTTGATTATTTTGATGTTGTGATAACAGGCAGGTTGGTGTCTTCCTTTTCTTTTGTTGTTGATCTTTGCTTGGTGAAAGTAAGTACCTGCTTCTTCAACTCAGCCTGTCCTTTCTGAATTTTTCAGTTCAAAGCCAGGTTTCTTTCATGATGATAACCGAGCAGGACTATTTGAAGTTGAGCCTGATTCTGGGAAACTTCTAAATGCCGATCTTCAGGCTAGTAAAGTGGTTTTAAAGTCTAATCCATCTCTATGATTTGTATTTTCTTATTTCTAACATGTGTAGTCCTTCATGAAGATTGGAAGCTCAATATCAAGTCAACAGCACTCAAAACCAATTCACAAAGTTTACCAGGTACTTATTTTTTCTGAAGAATGTACATAGTAGTCCCAACCATATAGTGGCTTTCCAGATGTGGATAAAAGTCAAACACAACCTTCTGTCTTATTACTTTTTAATAGTGCAAATGGCTACCTGGCCAGTCAGAATCTGTTTTATTAGCTTGCATTTTGTGAATTTCTTTTCAATTATTGCGCCACCTATCATTGCTCTAGTAAGTAAATAAGTTGTTTTCCAGGGAGGCAATGTTGGCCATCTTCATAGATTACTTTCTGTTGCTTCTAGTTCTCAGGTATCAATTCTACATGTATTAATTATTATACAATCCATTGTAGTGACATGTTTTACCGCCTATTTCTGTATTTGTGTCTGGTTGCAACGATTTTCCTATTTACTAGGAATGCCATCTTATATGGCACATTAATCAAATCAAATGATCCAACATCTTACCATAATATAGATCCTCTATGTTGGTGATCACATCTATGGAGACATACTGCGCAGCAAGAAAGTCCTAGGTACGTGCCATTCATTTTCTATTTTGTAGGTGGGATGAAATTTGATAAATGTTGTAAAATTGATTAAATTAGGTAGTTTGGATTGAGCAGAAGTTTTTAACGCTGTTCTACTAGGTAACAATACATGCGTAAGTTAATTTGCATGCTTGATCAATTCAAGTTAACTATACAGTACTGTTTAGGGCTGGCAGAAAAGCTCGAAGCTCACGAGCTGCTCGAACTAGGCTCGTAAAATATATGTGCTAGGCCGAGCCGCCTTTCCAGCTCGGTGTCTTAACGAACTGAGTCTAAGCTAACTCATGAGCCGCTCGTTAGCACGTTAAGGCTCAGTAACTAAATATTCTCCGTGATGATTTTTGACGTGAACGACTTTTAATTAGCTGAATATTTAAATTTATGTCCATGTAACCATGTTAGGTTGGACTGGAATTGTTAGGATTGTTAATTGACTCCTGACTAATTACCTATGTTTTACTTGTATGCTAGATAATTAGCCACGGTTTCATTTCTGCAGTTCTCCTGTTGCATGTGTGTGTTAATGTGTGGCATGTGCTCACAACGTGGCTTAGCTTAGCTCCTAACTAATTACCCTAGCTCATGTGGCTTGGCTTAGCTCAGCTCATCTTGGCTGACGTGGCTCGTGAGTTGCTCACGAGCAGCTTGATAGCCAGCCCTAGTATTGTTCAACGAGGTTTAGGTGCTTTATTTCTCTTTGTTTGCACGCTTTCTTTATTGAACTTGCCGAAAGTGTCAACTTCAATATGAAAAGACAGCAATCTTTAGTAAAACAATTCGCCTCCCTGATTGATGTCCTATGAATATCATATATATTGTGTTCTGTATGAATTCCAATTGATATTGCAGTTTTCCATTTTATTTGTTAATTTCCTAAGTGATTATATGCTATGATTATGTAAAGGTTGGCGGACTATGCTGGTAATACCTGAGCTGGAGCAAGAGGTGAAACTTCTTTCAGAATCGAAGTCTACTCGAAAGGTATGAATTAATACTCGGTTGCTTATCCTGAAAATGGCTCCTAACAATGAGATATTATATTGATTGGGTGCAAGCTATAAAATACTTGAGTTTACATCCTCCATAAATAGCAGCCTGAAGAATTTTCATGAGAGTTTGGTGCTACAACTCAGCTGTTACCTTCACGATGACAGTGAAACTTGGTGGCAGAAGCATGTTTCAAATAGTGGTGAATTTAACCAACTCAACTTTGAAGCAGTTGCATGAGGCTACTCAGAATTGTTTAGATAGAATTCAATTTTGACCAAGGAATGTTCTTCTATAATTCTATCTCTGATTCAAATACATTCTAACAGAAATAAAGTTCTAGTCAGAACAAAGAGTTTGCAAGGAATGATGACATGAGAAGTAAAACCTCCAGTGTATATTTTATATAGGGAAAAGGGCCTTTAGTAAAAAAAGAGAGGGAAAGAGGTATTGAGTTGTGTGGCCTGAAAATTTTACAAATTTACAAGTTTCCCCTGACATGGGCTCAGGGTCTTAAGGTGCTTGTACGACTATGAGTAGTGGATCAGATGGTAATTTTTCTATATTGATGTGAGAAAAACATAGGGAAAGAGGCAGTAGGCACGTGTAGCTAAATATAATGCACCCCTAGGCAAGTAGGCCGTTTAAAGTCACCCCTGGTTATACATCAGTGTGAAAAATGTAGACAATATACACATGTTAAATACAATATCCATTTGAGTTTTTGTTTCTCTCTTTCTGTGTTTTCTTTTCTATCTTTTGTGCATGCTGAGCTTTCATGTTATCAATATATCTGTCGTACTCAGGAGCTTAGACGTCTTAGGATGGAGCGTGATTCAATTGAAGACAAAATTCATCGTCTTGAATGGTCCCTTAAGTAAGTCAATGGCAACAAATCAGCTTGAAATTTTCTTTGAACAAATTTCCAAGAATAATACAGTAATGATTTTTTGTCACTTTTTACATCATCTTTATGTAAAAAAAATAAAAGATCAGAGAAATAAAATGGAAGTGATTTCATTGCATGTCTTGGCCTGTCTACCGGTTTTTTAAGAAAAAAACATTTGCTACTAATAAATTTGCTTAGTAACATTTCTTAAATAGTTATATCCACTTCAAATCGTCCTGTAAAAGTACATAGGATATGATGTTCTTTGGATCTAATTTTTTCTGTAACTATTGGCTGTGTACAAAAGTCAATCCTGAAGCTTTACTCCATGCACTGCTATTTTCCGTACAGTGTATAAAACAAGGGTTACTTCTCTTGATAGTTTTTTAAGTTTACTTATTTGTTTTTTACATCATGAATCGCTATGCCTAACCTTTCTTTTTGTCCAGATTCGAAAATGTTACGGAAAATGAGAAGGGAAAGCTGCTTTCTGAGCAAGACAATCTACTGGTGATTCCTTGTTCTTAGTCATATTGGTTGGGCTATACGAGAGAAATTAGTTTGCTCACCAAAAGGAAAATGGTACATGTGTCAACTGTGGCATTTCAAGCTGACCAAAAAGAACATTATCCTCTTGAGTCTTGAGTGAAAAAAGTTGAACTGCTATTACTTTCAAGACTATCTTGTAGACTAGAAATACCTAAGATAGTAAGATGTGCCCTTCGATTTACCTCTTTCCAGACTGCTGCTCATGCAAAGACAACATCCGACTATCGGAGTATGTATGTAGGACTAGTGTACAACATGGTAGCCTTTATATGAAGCATGCAGTATCAACTCCTAAACCGCTCATTTTTATTAGTAAAAGCATTTTTTGCTGTTTCACTTGTGGTAATTTTTCTTTGTAATTGCAGAAAAAGCAGGAGCATGTTCGCCGTCTTCATCAGGATGCTCAGAGGCAACATCATCAGAAGGTAATTTGCCAAGTTACATGACCGTTGAATTCGTGCTCCCATACTGAACATTTTATATCAGCCAACACATCCCCCACCCCCATCCCCCGCCGCCCTTATTTTTTTCTTCTGAAAGAGTTGCCCCGATAAATTGACTATTGTTTGTTTGGGTCCAGTTTCACAAGGTGTGGGGGCAGCTTATGAAGACCGGGTACCAAAATTCTCGATTTGCTCATCAGGTGCTGTACTGTTGTATCGCATTGACATTCTATATTGAAATTTTTTATGAACGGTCATGTTTAGCAGTTGACATGATGTTCTATCTTTGCTTGTGTCACACAGGTGGAGAGATTTGCGTGCCTGTACGGCAGCCGAGTTACAGACTTTGGTTTGTATTCTCCCAACAAGTATTATCGTCCGAGCGAAGATTACATGGCCCATGAGTTCGATGTGCTGGGGCTGTAGGAACAGTTTATCTTCGTGTTCCATCGAAGTTCTCCTTTGGAGTTTGAGCCGCAGCTGGACAGGAGCATGATTTTAGCATGACATTGAATAACAATCTAGTTACCTTGTATTACCTCCGTAAACAAAGGGCGAGGTTTATGGGGTGAAACTTCACCCATGTTACATGTGCACAAAGAAAAAAGAGCGAAAGGTTTATCTGTAGTAACTATAGTTGCGCATAGGAGGAGCATCAGCAATTTTACCTGTTACTTTTTTGTACATATCATGTTTTAACCGAAAGCAAAGGAATGCAATGTTGATCGTGTCGAGTTCCGAATTTTTAATAATTTAGAATAATTGATGATTTACTCTTGTTTAATTATGCCATTGATCATTTACTTCATGATATTTCACTGGTATGCGAATCCTAAAATCACATATTAGTAATATATACGAAACAAGTGGTCAATTACAGAAAATGATCAATTCTCCCTAATTTGAGTTCTCGCGATGTTGTGTACTGGTTCAAAATGGTCAATTCTCCCTAATTTGAGTTCTCGCGATGTTATGTACTGGTTCGTTCGAAGTCGCTGGAAAGCTTATAGTTTTTTCTTCTTAGAAATGACTCGAGGTGTAGTTCTCTTGTACTCGTCGGTGAATGAATTCTGTGATTAATTGATCCTTACTTATATGTGTTATTGATTATTTATTCCATAATATCTCACTAATATGTACATATCAGTGAGATACATGAAAAAAATGATCAATTACGCTATAAAAAAGGCAAATCATCAAATCTCCGGTACATAAACCCACCGAACATTTCAGCCATGTATCGCGATTCTTAACGAAATCATTCGATTCTCGCACAATTTTTGGGGTGAGTAGCGATCGAGAAACCGCAATCTAAAGAAGTAAGGAACCGTGGGAGAATCAGAATCATGAAGTTTGAAATACTAAGGAATGAACGTCTGGATCATATTTTTTATATCAGTCATTTGTCAGTTTCATGCAATAGCGTATATGAAGGTATTTGTAAAATACGCTAAAAACTATGTACTACCTTGTAATTTTTTCATGTGGATCTCATTGAAATATCTTATAATTAGTATATGAGTGTATTTAAAGTGATAAAAGGGTATTTTAAGTTCGTTTGGATGGTATTTTAGAGATGGGAGTAATTACTCCCGGGAGTAGAAAGTATTTTTCGCGCGCGTGTGTGTGTATGAAACCCTTTTTGTACTCCCTATCTCTATTTGATTGATAACAACTTCCTAATCAGGAGGAACCAGTTAATAACTTTTAATTATGTAGTATGCTTTCGTTTTCGTTTTCATATACACACACAAACGTTATTCTTCATCTGCGTGTAGAATAGCTTATTATGTGCTCTAACCATTTAATCCAATCCGATCAAGCAATGTAACACACTAATTAGCGAAATTAACTGTCTGAGTTACATGCTCAACCAATTAGTTAATGTGTTTCGTAGTTTGTACATACATCTGTTTAATCTTTATTTTAGCCATAATTTTTTATTGGTAGCTCCGATTCGCAAATAGTTTCCACGAGTAGCTTACTGACGACGAGAGGAACAGAATGATATAAGTCTCGCAAGTAAACAATATTTTTTCTTACTGATAACAGAAATTACTATAGCTATAACTAGAAATTACTTTCATACAGTAGTAAATTGATGTTCATTCGGATTTTTACTATCATACAGTATGAAACTAATTGCTAGTTAGAAATGTAATAATTTCTAGTTATAGATATAATCATTTCTATTACCAGTTAAAAAATTATTGTTTATTTGCAAGACTTATATCTCTCGTCGTTAGTAATCTAATGGTGAAATACGTTCATGAATCGGAGCTACCAATAGAAAGATATGGCTAAAACAAAGTAAAAACATATTCATGTATAAACTAAAAACGCGCTATTAGTGTGGTGACCAACTAGTAAATATGTTTTCTTATTTATACATGAATCTCCCATTTCTTTGGTTTAATCATAACTTTTTATTGATAGCTCTGATTTGCAAATGGTTTTCACCAATAGCTTATTGACGACAAGAGGAACATAATGATATAAGTCTCGTTAATAAACAGTAATTTTACCGACTGGTAACATAAATTATTATATTTCTAACTAGAAATTAATATCATACAATAGTAAATTTATTAGAGAGGCTTATATCATTCTGTTCATCTCATCGTCAGTAATCTAATGGTGAAATTCGTTCGTGAATCGAAGCTACTAATACAAAGATATGGCTAAAACAAAGTAAAAACAGATTTATGTACAAACTAGAAAACGTGTTCTTGGTACGGTGACCAATTGGTAAACGTGTTTACTTGTTTGTATATGAATATGTTGTTTCTTTGTTTCAGCCATAACTTTTTATTGGAAACTTCGATTTGTAAATGATTTTCACCAGTAGCTTACTATAGACGAAAGGAACAGAATGATATAAGTCTCGTTAATAAACAGTAATTTTACCAACTGGTAATAGAAATTACTATACATAACTAGGAATTACTATCATACATTAGTAAATTTATTAGCGAGACTTATATTATTATGTTCCTCTCATCGTCAGTAATCTAATGGTGAATTTCGTTTGTGAATCGGAGCTATCAATAAAAAATATATAGCTAAAACAAATTAAGAACATATTCATGTACAAACTAAAAACAAGTTTTTAGTACGATTACCAACTAGTAAATGCGTTTACTTGTTTGTACATAAATATTTTTTTTTCTTTTAGTCATAACTTTTTATTGGAAGCTTCGATTTGTAAATGATTTTCACCAATAATTTACTAACGATGAGATGAATATAATGATATAAGTCTCGCTAATAAACAATAATTTTACCGACCGGTAACAGAAATTACTATATTAATAACTAGGAATTACTACATCTATAACATGAAATTGCTATAATACAATAGTAAATTTATTATCGAAACTTATATCATGTTGTTCCTCTCATCGTCAGTAATCTAATGGTGAAATTCGTTTATGAATCAGAGCTGCCAATAAAAATGTATGGCTAAAATAAAGAAAAAACAGATTCATGTACAAACTAGGAAATACATTTATTAGTGGGGTGGACACATTACTGATTCGGTAATAACTTCATTCGTTATTGTACTAATTCGGTAGTAACTTCATCCATTATTTTACTAGCGATTGGTTTAGTCTACACGCAGACATACACGAGATGGTTTGAATGCGGTTCTCTGGCCGAAGCACAGAATAACTATTCTATGCTTGGGATTAGAATAGTGCTACCGTGAGTCTCTCTCTCTCTCTCTCTCTCTCTGTGTGTGTGTGTGTGTGTGTGTGTGTCCTAGAAATGATAATGGAGTGTTTCAAGTTCATTTAGGTGCTATTTCAGAGGTGGGAGTAACTACACCCGGAGTAGAAGGTATTTTTTCTACACACACACGTAGACACTTTCTTAGACAGACTCCTATGAGGTTTCTAATTAAGACTCAAAGTTATAGTAGATTACTCTAGGATCTAGCTTTCTTCTCTTGTGAGAAAAGTCACATTCTCTTCCATATATAAGTGAAGGCATTGGGACATTTTGTACAAACATAAGAAAATATCAATAAAGTTGAGAGAGTTGTGGATTTGTATCTCTTGTCTTTGTTCTGATCTCGTGTTTATATAATCTTAGGCAATAACAACCTTAATACTTAACACGTTATCACCACGATAATGCCCCTGAGCAAAGGCCATTCACGCTTTAAAGGTTGTTGCGTGATCTTTCTTGGTCAATTATTTTGCCGGATTTTTTTGGGGCATATTTCGAATTTTCTATTCTTCTAATTTGGCCAATGTTTTACATTGGTGGGATTCACATCGACCAAACCATTATCATCATTTCACGTCTTGGCATGGTCAATGTTGTTTCAAGCCTTGGCATGTGTTGGGTTCTTTGGCCATTGATTCACAACTTAGCATGATCAACAATTGTGTCATGCCTTAGCATGGCCGCCAAATAGATCTAGGCATCAGGTGGCGCCATGGTGTCACCAAATCGATCACCATTAATCGAATCACGTCGTGGTGTGCCAACATCGTACTGTGCCTTATTCATGGTTATTGGTCGTTCGATGAGACATGCCATGCATGTGCCGCCATTGCGTGCCTCGCCATGGCGAGGGCACTTGAACACTATAGAGATCGTGTTGTGCCGTGGCTCCCTAGAGACCATCTTCGTTGCACTGCGAGAGCAGGAGAGATGCCACGCCGCGAGAGTGGGATGTCGTCGACGATCTTGCCATGGCGAGACGCCATACGTTGACATCGTCGATTGAGCCGGCTGAGCCTAGGATGCCGTCGCAATAGTCATCATGTGCGGGAAGCGGCCAAGCGTCGTCGTGCGCGCGTCCCGTTGAAATCGCCACTATCGCCATGACATGAGCACGAGTCAGTTGGATCGCCATCATTGGTTTCCTCGCCGTGTGCGGGGGTCGAGATGTTACCGCTACATTCCATTGAGGGAGAACACCAGCGGATCGCTGTCGTGCCACCATGTGCAAGCATAAGGGCGACACCATGCCTTCGAGACGTGATGAACCAGAGCAAAAGTAGCCATCATCGACGTGAACCGGGAGAACAGGGCTATGATGGAGTCGGAGCCGCCAGGTTGCCGTCACCTTGCTGAGATTGCCAAGGGCAATGGAGGAACAGGGCACCGCCGTCATCATCGTCATGGGCGACGTGTGAGTGTAATTTGGGAGAAGAACAAATAAGTCCCTAATTCCTTGAAACTATGTCCAGGGCCAAAATTATGCAAAGAAACCCCTGAAACTTTCGATTTAAAGTCCTAGGGCTTTCAACATGTGTAAATTTGTGGTTTAAACCCTAAAAAGTTTTTGATTATTATATTTAAGTCTTATACGCTTTATTTAATTACCAAAAATTGAATTGTCTATTTTAAGCATGTGAGAGGCATAGGTATGAAAATATAATATAGTTGAAGCCTTCAAGGGAGATATTTGAACTTCGTATGTAATCATCTTTGAGATGATATGTTGTACTTTACTCCCCTTAATTGTGGTTTGTCACACTAGATTTTATTTTTTCCCCTTAGTTGTGTTATGCCCCACTGAATTTTCTCAATTAAAAGTTTTTAACGAGGCAACTTGTGCTCTGGCATAGACACATGAGCTATGTACTCTTTTTTCTTGTCCGTTTTTTTCGTTAGATTTTTGAAAGGAGTTTTTTAACGAGACATAAGCATAGTGTTGAAAAAGTGTCCAATAGGAGTGTTGTGAAATATTTTATTCCATATATATGTGGATAATTTCCTAAACAGACTCCTGCGATGTTTCTAATTAGGACTTTGAGTTCCAGTAGATTACTCTAGAATCTAGCTTTTTTCTCTTACAAGAAAAAGTCCCTTCCTCTTCTATATATAATATATATAAGTAGGGGCAGATGTACACTTTTGTGTATACAAACAGCAAATATCAATAAAGAGGATAGAGCTATGAAGCTACATCTTATGTTTTAATCTCATGTTTACACGATCTTGATTAGTCAACAACGACCTTAATACATAAAAAAAAATAACGTATGTTTGGCCACACCTTTTTTAGCCTAGATATATTACTCATGCTCCACAGGTGGCGGAGGCATGTATGGGAAGTGGGTTCCATTGATCCATAGCTTTTTGCAAAATTAAAATTTACATACAAGTCCAAAAAATGAGGGTCGCATGATTTTCACGTCAAACAGTTTAGTTTTTCGCGTTCTCAACTGGGCATAATTCTACTGAAATATAAAACGACGATATTTTTTTTTTAGAAAAAAGGTTGAAACGACAATAGTTGACCCTAGGCCTACAGCAGCACCGGGTAAAGTTTGTGCATCCGCCGGAGCCACATCGATCCAACCAGCGCAGGCAGAGCAAAGCTTCAACCTGGCTCGACTCGACCAGAAAGGATCAGAGACATCAGACGACGCCCTTCGATCCGAACCCACCTCCGCCCCCTCGTCGCCGTCGACGCCACCATGGCGGCGCTCCTAGCCCGGCAGGCAGCGCAGGCGCTCCGCGCGAGGCAGACGGTGCGCAACCCTAACCCTCGCTCCCCTACCCGCCCCCGCCCTCCTAGATCCCTCTCTGCCTGTTCACGGATTTTTAGGTCGAGCCTTGTCGTTCCGTACTCCCGTTTGTTGTGATGCGTGCCTGATTCCGTGGCGCTGGTGTTGCAGGCGCAGCTCGGGCCATCCTCGACGGCGATGCAGGGGCACCTCCGGACCTACATGGCCGCAGGGACGCCCAAGAGGTTCAAAGGTCGCCATTCCTATGCTTTCTCTCTCTCCCCCCTTTTATTGGGCTGTTTGGTATTAGGATTACCGCGACAGAAAATGTGATTCGTGCTGCATTAGTTCCATGGTATCATCGCTAGGTATCCTATATGTTGGATGTGGTTAGCGCAGTCGATCTGTTGGTGGGTTGTGCTATGTGGGAGCAGTGAATCAGTGGCGTATGTGGAACTCTTAGGAATAGGTCTTGGATTACCGATTAGTTGTGTCTGGCAACCAATATGAAATGTCCAAAGTTGCGCTACGCTGCCTTGGATAGTTTTGGGATACTATGTTCTTTTCTTCGAACTTAAAGTCCACCGCTGATTGCTGATGATGGACTATTGTACCGAGTTCTACATGACCTTCTTATTCCAGACACTGATTTGTGATTTCCATGCTGTCTTTGCGTGCGCATACTTAATTTTAATTTGTGCAATGCCGCTGTGCTCTGATAGTATTGTCCTGTTTAATGACCAGAGGACGAGGAGAAAGAACAGCTTGCAAAAGAAATCGCGAAAGATTGGAATTCTGGTCAGTATCTATAGGATTGTTTTTTCTGCGCGTTAGACAACTGTATGATCCTTGTTGATTTTCCTTATTGCTGTTCTGGTAGTGGTTGTTTTCTCATTTTGAACCTTCTCGCTTCAGTGTTTGAAAGGAGCATCAATACATTGTTTTTGACTGAGATGGTCCGTGGTTTGATGCTGACACTCAAGTACTTCTTTGAGAGGAAAGTTACAGTTAAGTGGTGAATTTGACATATGCTGTTATTCTTAATGTAGTTACATGCTTGTATTGACTGTTTTTATCATGCCTCCTTGCAGATTAACTATCCATTTGAGAAGGGTCCTCTGAGTCCCCGCTTCCGAGGAGAGCATGCTCTCAGACGTTATAATACTGGGGAAGAGCGTTGCATTGCCTGTAAACTATGTGAAGCTGTAAGCAATATTTTCTTTAAATTTTGCATTGTAAATAAGTTTACTGGTGTGAAGCTGTATGTGTTTGGTTAAGAGTTAAGATTGTTGAATGTTTGATGCTTCTCATACTAATTAAGGTGCTAGTTATTGATGCATAATTGTGTGTGTTTGAGAAATATCTTTTGCTCACTTAGCATCACAAATGACCAGATATGCCCAGCTCAGGCAATTACAATTGAGGCAGAAGAACGTGAAGATGGCAGTCGTCGAACCACGAGGTAATTAATTGGCTGTTTTCCCGTTAATCGTGTCAAGTATGACACACTGATTTCCTGCTCTAGATCTGCAGTTAAGCTCCATTCTGATTTTTTCTTGCAGATATGATATTGACATGACCAAATGCATCTACTGTGGGTTCTGCCAAGAGGCTTGTCCGGTTGATGCTATTGTTGAGGGGCCTAACTTTGAGTTTGCTACTGAAACTCATGAGGTAAACTGCTTGATTCCATTGTAGGGGTTCTTTCAACTCGTGCTGGGAAGTCATGGCATGAGACTTCTTATGTAATGATGCAGGAACTGCTATACGACAAGGAGAAACTGCTAGAGAATGGTGATCGCTGGGAGACTGAGATTGCTGAAAACTTGAAATCGGAGAGCCTTTACCGCTAATTTCTCTCATGTGATGAACTGGATCTGTCATTTCCTCTGTATTGCTCAAACTTGCCGATAAATAAGCGATCTTTGTATCTTAACCAAAATTCCAGGTACCATGTTTTTTGTACCTCGGCTCCATCTGTTGTGTATTTTGTGCCCGGGTAAAGGTGCACTGCATGTTTTTGCTATCATTGAACTGTGTTCAACTCAGATGACATAATGAGCAAAACATTGTGGCCAATGAGGTTCCATTTCCTTGTTAGTACTTAGTGCATTGCTTGCGCTTGGTATGATCGATCAGTGACGGGCTCTGAAACTTTACTTGTGTCTGCCTGCATGCCTGCGCCCTGTAAATGGACAGGCGTGTACATCAATTAGTTATCATCATGCAGGAGGGCTGGTTAATGTATCGTAACACTCGGGCCAAAACACAGCGCGGCTCAGGAAGGCAAGCTTTGGGATTTTTGGGGCACCGAAGAGGCGAAGGAGACCCGTGGTTAGACAGTTGGAGATGGCCAGACTTAAGTGGAAGAGGAGGCATGCCTGCTTGGTTACCCTACTCCTACTCCTGGGCGTTGTATTTATCCTAAAACGTAGAAGTTAGTTCATCAGCGAGCAATCAATAGCACGCTAATGAAATTATAAGAACAAAAACAGGAAGCATACTTTCCTTGGGTGAATATTACGTAATGCACATCTCATTAAAAACTTCTCCCAGAAACCCAATGAAAAAAGGGATGAAGAAAAGAGTACATTGCATTTGCATTTCGTGTTACACTAGTTGCATAACTAAAAACCTTTATGTGAGAAAACTTCAAAAACACACAAAGAGAAAAAGAGCACAACTTATAACCTTCAAGATATTAAATATGATCTTCAGGATAACACAAAAAGGGTCATGATTCAGAGATTTACTCCTCTTGAACCCTGCAAAGCTCTAAGTCACCCCATTCCAATGCCATTAACACAGCTTTGAAAAATAGATTTTGGCAAAGACTAAGTGAACAAATCTACTAGATTTTCATATGACTTAGTTTGTAATATCTTTACCTCATCATTATTCTAGAATTCATGAGGATAGAAAAACTTACGAGCAATATGTTTCATGATATTGCTCTTTACATAACCCATTTGCATTTGTGTAACACAAGTAATATTATCTTCATAGATAATCATAGGGGTATTGACAGTATTAAGATCATATGACTTCTGAATATGGCTAATTACACGTCTCAGCCAAACACACTCACGCGAGGCTTTATATAAAGCTATAATCTCTGAGTGGTTGGTAGAACTAGCTACCTAGGTCTGTTTAAAAGACCGCTAAGAAATGGCTGAACCACCTCAGAAAAACACAAAACCAACCTTAGATTTGACACTGTAGGGATCAGATAGATAGCCAACACCCATATATTCCACTATGGTTAAGTCTTAGTTCTTTTGGAAAAACAATCCAATATCTTGAGTACCTTAGAGGTATATGAGTAAAGTTTTGACACTAGCTTGATATCTTCTGGTTGGGATTACGCTGTTTTGCTAGCAAATTTACTGCGAATGCAATATTAGGCCTTGTGCACTTCGCAAGATACATAAGTATACGACTTCGGTCCTAAGACTCTCATTTTCCATCCTTAGTCTGAAAAAGGTTTTTATCCGCTTCAAGGAATCTTACAACCATGGATCTTTAAAGGATGAGATTCAATCATATTAAATCTTTTCAATATATTTTTGGTATAGATAGACTGGTGTACAAAAATTCTTTCTGAGAAATACTTTAGCTACAGGCTTAAACAATATTTGGTTTTACCCAAATCTTTCATCTCCAACTCCGTTGTAAGGTAAACACTTGCTTCCTTTATTTCCTCTGTGGTTCCGATGACATTAAGATCATAGACATATATTGAGATGACACATAATCTAATCTGGGATTTCTTTTTGAACACACACGGACAATATCCCTTCTTCAGGAGGAACTCATTAAGTCGGTTGTACCACATTCTCCCCGACTGTTTTAATTTGTATAGCGATCTCTTTAGTTTGACGCTATACATGTTGTGATTATTAGGATCCAAAACTTTGACTCCTTCAGGGATTCTTATATAAATATTCGTATCCAATAACCCATATAAGTATGAGGTCACCACATCTATCAACTGCATTATTAAGTTTAAGGTTGCTATCGTTAATATTAAATTTTGGAACGTTACTCCACTTATTATAAGAAAATAGGTTTCACCGTAATCGATGCATGGTCTCTACGTAAACCCTTGTGCTACAAGTCACATTTTATATCTCATCACCTGGATATTTTTATTTCTCTTCCGAATAAAAAAACCCATTTGATCCTACAGGGAACACTTTAGAAGGTGTTTGGTCAACGAGACCAAAAACTTTGCTCTTATTAAGTGAGTGTTGCCTCAATTGCTTCTTTTCATTTGATCCTATCTGAGCGTTTTTGGCACTTTGCCATGGATTTTGGTTTTGGATCCCGCTTTTAGCAATTTTTTAGAGGCAAAATATGTCTACAATTGTAGTCTTTCTTGTATACAATTCTCCATCACTTTAGGGATATCTCTTCATTAATTTCTTTTAGCTCATCGTGATTTCCCACAATGATGGAGCCTGGGTGTTCCGATTTCCCAGCGTTGAATTGTGTGCTCAAATATACGATGGGTTATCATCTTTGGGATGAATCACTTCTGGGATGTTACCATCTCCAGGATAGCTCACTTCAGGGATTTTCTTAACATTAGGTTGAGCCTCATCCACTATCAAGGGTAGTGTTCTTATTTGTTCGGTTCTCTACTTCTTTGGACGTTTGCACGGAATTGAGTCCCGTGCACCTGGAGGCCTCCCCCTCTTTTTATCATGAGGGTTAAGAGTGAGTTCAACATCCTTCTAAGATATTTTTCACTCTTTCATGTGCATATACTGCAAGTATATAAGATCTTTTCACTCCCTTATGATCAGTGAAAGTATTTGGCAGGTTATTAGCTTATTTATTGTAAATTTGTTATCCTTTGAACTTCAAGTTCGGTCTATTTAGCACGTGGGTTTAATGACTCATCATTCTTTAATGAGGTATTTATCTCCCCCTAGTATCGAAAAATATCCTTAATACAATCAGCGCACCAAGTCGTGTACAGATCCCCTGTCATAGGATCGAGGTCTTTCAATAATTGACGGAGATTCATAGTCTACATAGATCCTCAACTTCCAGTGAGGTCCCATAGGGGTGAGCTGTGGTGGAGAGATTGGCATGTGTACAGCACAGCTAAATTTTTATAGACGAAAATTACTTAATTCTTTTCCATTCACTATCTGCAACAAGGAAATTTCATGATGTGCAGTTGTTCTTAGTTGAATTAATATCACAGCGTTCAACACTGTGTGGCCCCAATAGCTAGTGGGCAGCCTTCTATTCTGCAAGAGTGGTCAAGTAATAATTTTTTTATTTCTTTAATTCAATGACTCTGCAAGGTCATTTTGAGTGTGGACATGAGGTACGAGATGCTCTATATTAATTTCTAGAGCCATACAATAATCATTAAAATGCCTTTGAGGTAAACTCAATAGTATTGTCAACTCGAATAGACTTGATTCTTTCTTTTGAAAATAAGACTTAATAATTTAGGTAATTAATTTAGCAAAAGCATGGTTCCTAGTAGATAAGAGATATATATAGGATCATCTAGTAGAAGCATCTATCAGTTCTATAAAATATTTGAAAGGGCCCGACAGGAACTATATGGGTCCACAGATATCACCTTGAATTTTCTTTAAGAAATTTAGTGATTCTTCCCTAACTTTTTAGGTAAGAAGTTCCAACTATAATCTTTCCTATAGCACAAACAAGGCATAAGAAATCTTCAGGTCTAGGAAAGTCTTTATGTTATGGCCAATGGAATTATTAATTATTCTTATTCGTATTCAACTCAGGATAGCCCAGTCAATCTACCAGATCTTAAATATTTCTAGGTTTTCATCGCAGCACAAACTTTAGGTTTTATATATGCATAGTATATACCTGAAGGAAGTTTTTCAACCACATGTTTATTACATCCATTAAACTTAGTCATGAGTAGGTATTCTCTACCATTCTCATTCTCCGTCTTCATATGGAAACGGTTCAGACCAATATCTTTAAATCTTAAGAGTATGACTGGACTCAGAGTATAATATGGCATTCTTCCAGTGTCAAATATAAGAGCATTGCTTCCGACGATAGTCATAATATTTCCAATTCACTTAGTGTGGTACAGCTATCTTCTTAACAGATTTTCTCCTCTGCCATTGGATTATATTTTGTTCTATATTAGAAGTATGATTTAACAATCAAACAATTATTGCATTAGGAACAAATTGTAGAATATAGGACAAATATAGCTCAATTAATCAAATATCTAGTAAATAGGCATTGAATTATAGCTCAATTAATCAAATATCTAGTAAATAGGCATTTATTCAATTTTAAATGATATTCTCTCAACAAGAGCGTAGACTAATTGTTTATTCAGGAACTAGGGCTAAACTAATGAGGAGACTTATAAGGAATATGTGACATCGACTAGCAAACTGAAGGAATACTTAGGAGACTAATCTTGGTCTCCGTATGAGTCGTAGGTGTCCTATTGGGACTCCTCGAACTTAATAATTTCAAGAACAATATCATCACATTCTTCAGTGTCTGTGTCAACAATATCACGAAGTATTTTTTATTGTGTAAATATGGCTATGCTGCATACGTGCTAATCTCTCCACTATAGCGTACCACCATGGGCCCTCAACAGAAGTTGGGAACCTATGTAGGTTATAAATCTCCATCGATAATTAAATACCTTGAACCTGTGACAGAGGATATGTACACAACTCAGTACGTTGGTTGTATTTTTTATGAGGATAATTTTCCAGCATTAGGGGGGAGATAAGTACCACATTAAAGAATGCCAAAAAATTGATTGGAATATCACTGACATTCAAGCCTTAAATACATACATTAAAGAAACAGAACTTGAAGTTCGAAGGATGATAAATCTACAACAAATAGCTAATAATCTGCTAGATGCCTTCACTGATCATAATGGAGTGACAAAATCTCATATACCTGCAGTAAATTGATATCGACCCCACTCTTGCCCCTCATTTCAAGAGGAGGGGGAGGTCTTCAGGTGCACGGGACTCAATTTCGCGTAGACATTCGCAGAAATAGAGAACTGATCAAATGAGATTACTACTTGTGACAGTGGAAGAAGCTCAACCCGATCTTGAGAAAATTCCTGAAGTGAGCCATCCTAAAGATGGTAATATCCCTAAAGTGAAAAATCCTAAAGATAATAACCCCAGCGTAAATTTGAACGCACAATCTAATGCTGGGAAGTCATGACACCCAGACTCCATCATTATGGGAAATCATGATGAGCTGAAATAAAGAAATATCCATCAATTATGTGGATTCAGGAGAATTATATAAAAGAAAGAGTACAATTATCGACATTTATTTTGCCTCTAAAATAGCTATAACTCTTGAACTGGATCCAGAACCGAAGTCCATGGCAAAGTGCCAGAAAAGCTCAGATTGAGTCAAATGGAAAGAAGTGATTGAGGTAGAATTGTGCTCGCTTAATGACAGAAAAGTTTTTGGTCCTGTTGACTGAACACCTCCTAAAGTGTTCCCTGTAGGAGCAAAATGGGTTTTCATCCAGAAGAGAAATGAAAATAACCCAGTGGTGAGATATAAAGTGAAGCTTATAGCACAAGGGTTCACGCAGAGATCTGGCATCGATTACAATGAAACATATTCTCCTGTAGTGAGTGGAATAACGTTCCGATATTTAATATCAATGGCAACAGGTTTAAATCTAATAATGCAGTTGTGGATGTAGTGACTGCATATTTATATGGGTCACTAGATACGAATATTTATATGAGTCTTTGAAGGAGTCAAAGTTCTTGATCCCAATAATTGCAAAATGTATAGCGTCAAACTGCAGAGATCATTATACGGATTAAAACAGTCAGGAAGAATGTGGTACAACCGATTTAGTAAATTCCTCCTGAATAAGGGATATTGAAATAATAATGATTGTTCTTGTGTGTTCATAAAGAAATCTCGGAATGGGTTCTGTATCATCTCGATATATGTCGATGATCTCAATATCATCGGAACCATAGAGGAGATAATGGACGCAAATGCTTACCTTATGACGAAGTTTGAGATGAAAGATTTGGGTAAAACCAAATTTTGGTTAGGCCTGCAGCTTGAACATTTCTCAGAAGGAATTTTTGTACACCAGTCAGGCTATACGAAGAAGGTATTGGAAAGATTTAATATAGATAAATCTCGTCCTTTAAAAATCCCCATGGTTGTGAGATCCCTTGAAGCGGATGAAGACCCATTTAGAACAAGGATGGAAAATGAGGAAGTCTTAGGATCTAAAGTACCATACTTAGGCCCCGTTTGGTACAGTTCCAGATTCTAGTAGAAACGGAAACGGTTCCAGATTCTTGGTAGAAACGTTTCAGGTAGAATCAGAATTACTTTCTGCAAACCGTTTGGTACGGTTCCAGATTCTAGTAGAAACTAGTGAAACGGGGTTTTGAGTGATTCAACCACGGCGTGGAAAAAGAAAAACGTTTCGAGGAGAATCGTTTCGAGTTTTAGCCCGTTTGGCTGGGTTTCTTCTATATTCTAGTAGAAACAGTTCGGTTCCAAGTTGCCAAACGGGGCCTTAAGTGCTATTGGTGCACTTATGTATCTTGCGAATTGCATAAGGCCTGATATTGCATTTGCAGTAAATTTGCTAGCAAGGCCTGATATTGCATTCACAGTAAATTTGCTAGTAAGACATAGTGCAGCCCCAACCAGAATACATTAGGCAGGTGTTAAGACTTCACTCAGATGCTTCCAAGGTACTTGAGATCTTGGTTTATTTTACCGGAAGAACCAAGACTTAACTATGGTGGGATATACAAATGATGGCTATCTGTCTAATCCCCACAGTGCCAAATCTCAGACTAGTTTTGTGTTTCGTGTTTCTCTACGGTGGTTCAGCCATTTCTTGGCGATCTTTTGAGTAGACTTTGGTAGCTACTTCTACCAACCACTCAGCGATTATAGCTTTATATGAAGCCTCATGTAAGTATGTTTAGCTGAGACATGTAATTAACCATATCTCGAAGTCATGTGGTCATAATACCGTCTATAAACTCACCATTATCTATGAAGATAATGCTGCCTATGTTGCACAAATGCGAATGGGTTATGTAAAGAGCAATATCACGAAGCATATTGCCCATAAGCTTTTCTATCCTCACGAACTCCAGAAGATTGGTGAGGTAAAAATAATGCAAATTAAGTCATGTGAAAATCTAGCAGATTTATTCACAAAATTTTTGGCAAAGTCTATTTTCCAAAGATGCGTTAATGGCATTGGAATGAGACGACTTAGAGATTTGCAAAGTTCAGTGGGAGTGAACCCCTGAACCATGACCCTTTTCGCATGATCCTGAAGATCATATTTTATATCCTGAAAATTGTAGATTGTGCTCTTTTTTCCTTAGTGAGTTTTTCTGAAGTTTCTCATATGAAGGTTTTTAATGAGGCAATTAGTGCAACACGGAGTGCGAGTGCAATGTACTATTTTCTCCAACCCATTCTTTCATTGGGTTTTTGGGAGGAGTTTTTAATGAGACATATGCATTACGCGGTATTCGCTCAAGAGGGAGTGTTATGACGTAGATAGAATCCCAGTCCATGTATGGAATGACTATGTATTGGTGGGCGGATCCAAATTTATCTTCATCCGGTTTGGCTATATATTGGGCACCCCTTGTAAAGAGAAATCTATCTAATAAGAAGAGAGAGTACTTTTGCCTCCTACTTGTGTGTGCTTCCTGTTCTTGTTCGTGTGCTTTTGTTGGTGTGCTGCTGATTGAAATGGGCGAACGACTATGCTTTACAACAGTAACTATGCCAATAGCCAAAAAGATTGCCAAAATCAATGCAACTAGTCACTTTTGACCACGCCAGTAAAGGAGGGGGCAACAGCCTTGCCAAAATTTTGGCCACCGTTTTGCTCGCCCACAAAATAGCCAAAGTTTGGGTGCTTATTCTATAGGCATTACCAAAATAACAAGGGCAACATCAAAGTTTGGTAAGAACCACAAAGCAGCCAAAGTTTGGCTGCTAATCTATGTGTGTTACCAAAATAATGAGGGCAACGCCAAAGTTTGGTAAGAATCCTAATGGCTACCAAAATGTTAGGATAATACCAAAATTTGGTATGGCTAGTGAGGGCTTCGATCCTATCAGCCCCCATATCCATAGCAATTTGACAAGCGTTAGGTTTAATTTAAGAGATGTTTTATGGTACACTAAATCTAATATGGACCGATCATTATTTTCAATTCAATTGATCAGATTAACTAGTATTGATTTATACTTCTTTTGATAGTAGAGTATCTACTATCCACTGTGTTCTATTAGTATAATGCAATACAAAATTTACCTTAATTTAAATGGTTCGATCGACTTACTTCACCTCTAGAAATTTCACTGTCCTTTTTCATACAAGTTCAAAACACTCATAAATATACATAGAAATCCAAAGATTCATGAAGACTTCAGCGAAATTGATACCACAGGTAAAACATTTATCGCTCCACCATTGCCAGCCGAAATGCGTGTGCAAGCGTGTAAAGCATCACGACGCTTGGACCTCAACACCTGGTCGGTGACCCAGTGGTAGGGATGCGATCGATTCAGATAGTTTTCGTCTGAGCGATCGGTTGATGTATTCGGACCGGATTCGGATAGTCAGTTCGGATAATTTTCGAATTCGAATTTGGTTTCAGATATTTTTTTCGGATTTGAAAGATTACTATCCGTCAGATCGGTATATTCCTAGATAGCTTTTGCATATATCCGAAAAATATTGCTCGGATATTCAAAATATTGCCCGATGCCCATTCGTTCGGTACTTCAGTCAGTGGCTCCAGTGCTCCCAGTCTTCGCGAGTCCCGACCTCCCCCATTTGGTACCGGCGTCACCGCCTCCCACCCCTACCTTCGCCCCTGCCGCCCCTACCTCTGCTCTCCTGCCGCCGCCCTCCACCCCTATCTCTGCTCTCCGGCAACCGCCCTCCGCGGCTCTGACTCACATCACTCTCCCCCGCGTCGCCATCTACCCCTCTCACCGCCGCTAGCCTCTGACCCTCTTGCCGCTACCCTTTGCCCCTCCTGCATCAGCGGCCGCCACCCGTTCTGCATCAACCGTCGCCCCTCCTGCATCAGCTGGCCTCTGACGAGGAAGCAATCGCCCGTCGCCGCTCCCATCGCCCCTCCTGAGGGGGGGCACAACAGCGCTTGGAGCGGCGCACGGAGGCTGCGATTGGGGCCGGCGAAGGGAGGAATGGGAGGGGCCGACGTGGGGAGGCGGCAAGGGCCCGCGGTCGATGTTGGCGTAGGGAGGCCATGGCTGGGGCCGACACTGAGAAGGAGGAAGAAAGAGGAGAGGAATGAGAGGAGATGTGGTCTAAGTAGAGTTCACCCATGGAAGAGAAAGGAGAAAGAAAGAAAAGGAAGGAAAGAAAGAGGAAAGGAGAAAATGAAAGAGGAAAAGAAAGGAAATGAAATGAAAAACAAAGAAAATGAGAAAAAAGAAAAGAAAAAAAGGGGTGGGTGGAGTCGGATTTCTGGTGATAGACTTGATTTCTGGCGATGTATTTGCAACTTTATTAGATTACTTGATAAAATAAATTGTTAAACTGTGATAATTATGTTGCATTTGAACTCATACGGTTGATTAATCTTTGCTATATGTGTGTTTTATGCGGTATCTATTTTCGCACGATATCCGACAAAAAAATATCTGATATCATGTCGATTCCGCTCCGTATTCGCTTCGAATCCGTGACCGATATCATCCACACCGTATTCGTATCAGACACTATCCGTATCCGACTTTGAATCCAATGAAAAAAAAATATGATTCAAAGTACGAAAAAAGAAAAACGCATTCCAATGGAATTCGAACCCCGGCGGCACCCAGACCAACCGTGCCGCTGCCGCGTCTTCCCGAACCAACCAGAGTCACCCACGTTCTACCCAGCGTTCTCGACGGCTACACCCAAACGGCGGAAACGAGACACGGCCGGAAGAGCAGCGGGCAAGCAGTGGCGGAGAAAAGAGATGAGCTTCTCGGGGAGCTCGCTCCACCGCCTCCCGATTCCGCCGACCCCCTGCAGCCACAGGCCACCGGATAACGCGCCGCGCAAACCTCCAAAACCACGCATAAAACTCCCCCGCTTTCTCGCCAAAACCCCCCCACCCAGACCCTCCACTCCGTCATCCCGCGCGGAGCACCAACCGTGTCAAACGCAGCCATGCAGCCCGACGCCAACTCCCCGTCGCACCGCATCGCCCGCGTCGACGCGCACCTCAACCCCCCACGCCCGCAGGTGATTGCCGCCCGATTTCTCGCTGGCCGTAGCTACTCGCTACTGGTAACCGTGAAGCGTGACCGGTCAATCCGCGCTTGCAGATGGAGGGGAGCGCCTCTGCGCTCAGGCCCGCGGCCTGCCGCGCCAAGGGCGGCGCGCCGGGGTTCAAGGTGGCCGTGCTGGGCGCGGCGGGAGGGATCGGCCAGTCGCTGTCGCTGCTCATGAAGATGAACCCGCTCGTCTCCGTGCTCCACCTCTACGATGTCGTCAACACGCCGGGGGTCACCGCCGATGTCAGCCACATGGACACCAGCGCAGTGGTAACCTATTCTATTCCTTGTGCTGCTAGCTTCTTACCGTACTACGACTAGCACTTACTTAGCAGAGTGATGATGGTACCAAAATCAACGACGGTTGTTGTGTGCTAATGATGTCAGGAATCAGGATAGAGTAGTAAGCATGAATTGTTTTGGTGGCTTGCCTTAATTTTCTAGGCGGTGTCTCGATGTTTTTCCTGTGACCTGTGATATATGCTGCTATCTGATAGCGGAATCTTAACTGTTCTGCACGCGTCCTACCTAAACTGTGACCAACAGGGCTATGGCCGCAACTTCAGTAGCTTGGCAGAGTGTAATATAATGACCTCTCAATCATTTGTGATTTATGGCATTTGTAAATTTTCATTTTCCCCCATTATAGGTTATCAAGTCACTTGACAACATTTAGCATCTCATTCTTTACTTCTGTGATTGGATTAGTGAAGCTCCCAAAATACCTTTGAGGATTTGATAGCATCCTGTCTTGTGTTGAAAAGAAAACAACTTTTTTATTAGTTCATTCTCAATTTATCTATGCAAATGGATAGTGTATTCCAAGTCCTGTTATTGAAGCCTGAAAGAAACAAAGAAAAGCAGGTTAAAAAAAATGGCTTCAAGTTGAAAAGGAAAAAGGAGCGAAAATGATTCTCTCTAAAGTTTATGTTTGCAGCTAATATTTGCACTCCAGTATTTTCAGATAGTTCAAGGCCATGTTTGGATGGACTAAAACTAATTGTTAGCTGGTTAATGGTTAGAGCTAATTGTTAGCTAGCTAATAATTAGTCCATCTAAAATTAGTCCAGAGCTGTTTGGATACATGACTAATGGTTGGACTAATTTCTTAGAAAAGTCATTTCTGCCCCTCATAATGGGTGAGAAAATGAGGATAAGGCCAGCGCGAGGGTATTTCAGGCTTTTCCCAGCGTGTTACATGCTATTAGCCCAAATTAGCTCCTCCCCACCAACTAATGGACTAATTGTTAGCTAAGGGGTTGGCTAAAAATTAGCCCACCTATTAGTCTTCCTGTTTGGATAGACTAGGACTAATTTTTAGCCAGCTAACAATTAGTCCAGGGATCCAAACATGGCCCAAGTCGATTAGAGATTTTTTCTTTTGCTTGCCATATATAACAAGTGTGAAAAAAAATTCCTTCCAGGTGCGTGGCTTTCTTGGGCCACAGCAGCTTGAGGCGGCACTTACAGGAATGGATCTTGTCATCATCCCTGCTGGCCTCCCGAGAAAACCAGGAATGACAAGGGATGATTTATTCAACAAAAATGCTGGGATTGTTCGCACCCTTTGTGAAGGCGTTGCCAAGTGCTGCCCTAATGCAATTGTGAATTTGATCAGCAACCCAGTGAACTCAACTGTCCCCATTGCAGCGGAGGTTTTCAAGAAAGCTGGAACTTACTGTCCCAAGCGCCTCCTTGGAGTGACAACACTTGATGTAGCGAGGGCTAACACCTTTGTGGTATGCAGCCTGACGTAACTATCTTGTAATGTCTTCTCTTAGACAGCCTTTACATACTTCTATACTCTAGTACAGAATTTGTATTCACTTTTCCTCTTTATATTGCTTTTTGTAGGCGGAAGTGCTTGGAATTGATCCAAGAGATGTCAGTGTTCCAGTTGTTGGCGGGCATGCAGGGGTCACTATATTACCCCTCCTGTCGCAGGTATTGATCTTGTGGTTATTTTGTCACAGTGGAAATGTTAATATTCCCTATTAAGGAAGCATTCTCCAGCTTCTATGAATGCCAGTTGCTAATTTGAAACCTATGTGTATGCAGGTCAGCCCCCCATGCTCATTCACTCCAGATGAAATCAGCTATTTGACTAACCGCATACAGAATGGTGGTACAGAAGTTGTTGAGGTACGATGCTTTTTACATTCAGTAGGCTGAAGCTAACCTTCCTCGTGATGAATGTTGCACTCCCCTATGGGCCAATCCATTCATTCGATATTTTTTATATGGTATCCATGCATTTGTGACTGATAAATCGTAGGTATAAGACAAACCGAACGCCCATCTAATTTACACTACATAAAGCTTACCATAGCGATGATTTGTGGGGAAATATCTGGTGCAAACCCACCTTTCAGTGATATCATGCATACACATTCAGAAGCAATGTCTGTATGTCAAGTTAGTAGGTCAACCATTTGATTGACTTCAATTGAACACACTTGTAGGAGTATTTGTGTCCAAAGTACAGACACCAAGACCAAATATAATTAGTGAAGTAGAATGTTTCAGAAATTGGCACCGAATAGCCAAGGTTGTGTTGTGGGGATTAGCTGTAATTCCATCCTATGATATAGTGAAATTCTATCAGTTATGGAACGCATATCCTTATCTGCCCTCTATGCAATTATGAATTAGCTGTAAGTCTAATAATTTCTGAAGGATTTTTAAGTCAGTAGGCCAAGTTACCAGGAATGACGATAGATGACGGGTGGATGGACACTTAGATAACTACAAGCAATGGAAAATGTAACAGAATACCTTAATTGAGCATGAAGGAAATTTCTGATAGCATTAAATCATTTAACAATCTACAGTACATAGCTGTAGTTTCGTATCCTTTGGTTGCGAAGCATTGTACGTCCCTGACATTCTCACAAGTCCAATACTATTGTTTTTTACCTTTGAAGTTCTGATTTTGCCAATTAATTGGCAAATGTATGAATAATTTTCTTTTCATTGATGATTCAGGCAAAGGCTGGATCTGGCTCTGCGACTTTGTCAATGGTAGGTTATATAACTGCTTACTTCAGTTAACATGATTAGTACCGAGTTAAATACTCATACTAAACAGAAAAAAATGACATCTCAGGCTTTTGCTGCTGCAAAATTTGCTGATGCATGCTTGCGAGGAATGCGTGGTGATGCAGGCATTGTGGAATGTTCATTTGTTGCATCTGAGGTAGTCTTACACCAAATCTGAACATTTGTCCTCCACATCATCCAAACGTAGCATATTATGATTACTTCCCATTTGTCTTGTATTAGGTGACAGAGTTGCCGTTCTTTGCAACAAAAGTGAGGTTAGGTCGAGGTGGAGCCGAAGAGGTCCTCGCTCTTGGGCCGTTGAATGACTTCGAGAGGTACATTAGCTCTGCTTAATTAATCGCTTCCATACGCAGCTGCCTTAAAATTATTACAGATGGCTCTCTCTCTCTCTATCAAAATAATTGCTTCCCTCAATGTTTGCTTGGCCCATTTGGCACGACAGGGCTGGCCTGGACAAAGCGAAGAAGGAACTGAGCGAGAGCATTCAGAAGGGCTTCTCTTTCATGAACAAGTGAGATGGAACGAAGGGATCATCCCCGACCTATACGTAGATGTAAAGAGTGTGTTACAGTGCCCCTATGCCTGTAAAACCACTTTTGTAACAACAATAGTAAAAGGCTAATTACCCTTTAGCTGCTGCACTGCACCTTTTTTTTTCCGATCATGGAATAAATCATGTATTAGACAACATCCTGTTGCGAACAGTCTTCATGCTTGTTGTCGTGGAGTCGTTACAGGGTCATAGTCTCGTAGCTGTCGGTACTCGGTAGAATCTGATAAAACTGTGAAGAAGGGATGGCTCTCACGTTGCATGTTGGATCAAAGCGCTTCACCTCTCCGTCTCATAAATAAATTCTATGCAACGGTGTTGTATATCAGGGTCTGTGCAACACCGTGCGAATTGACGTCATGTGTTTCGCTTCCTCAATCTATGGAGCCTAAGTTTCGTCTCCCGAGCTGGCTATTTGGAAATTGAGGAAGTGGGACATGTGGCGTCAATCCGCACGGTGTTGCATAGGACGTGATATACAACACCATTGCATAGAATTTATTTCCCTTGGTCTCGGGTCCGGGTCGGCGACGATGGATGGCGCGTGGCGGCCTCCGGCCTCGTGATCTCGCCGTGAATTCGCGACCAAGGACTAGGCGCGCTCGTGCGAGAGCGGGGAACGGCGTGCCCGCGAAGGAGTTGGACTGCGGGTGCACCGCGCCGCGCGCGTCCGTCCGTATGGAATGGAGGGCGCACGTACGGGTCGGCACGGGCTAACGGAGTACGTGCCGAGGCAACAACAGGTGGGGCCGGATGTCGAGTGAAGCGGTCGGTGAAGCCTGTGTTGACCGACGGTCCCAAGAGTCCAAGACCGATAGTCCACCCAGGGCCGGGGCCACTGCCGGTGTGCGACGTTGGGAACAGCGATACCACTCGTAGATTAACACTAGATTGCTGTGCTAGAGAGGTGAGCCACTCCCAATGTCCGAAAGTTCCAAAAGCGCACGCTTGCTGAACAGAAAGGTATGTATAATAAGATTATCTTAAATATTCTTAATATATACATACTAATTTTATTTTATATAGAAGAGCGAGAAAAGATGAGACATAAGAGAATCGGCTCTTATTTAGTAACCAGCATTGCACAGAAAACAAGATATATTAGTTATTGTACAGTATCTAGAGATAACCTTTAGAGATAGCTATTGTACAAGCTGGATTAATTACTTACTCTAGATGATATGGATGAGAGATGGAATAAATATTAAGCTTTGTTATTGTACTTCTCTAAGAGAGTGAAGCCCTGAGCATTGATCAAGGCTTAGGTTCTACTAAGCGTATTTCTTTTTGGCACATAGACTAAGAAGATATTGAAAATGACTAGATTACCTCTGATTATTATCACTAAGCATTATATTCAATTAGCAGATGGCTCGCGCAAATGTGCAGTTAGATTTCTTTTAAAGTTTATAGTATCAAATAATATAACCTATGTGCTTATAATGTATTGACGTATTTTGTAGGCTATTTAGATTTTTAAAACATCATGAACATTAGAAAATGACAATAGAAGCTAGCAGGAAAATTTAATTTAAGAACATAGTTGTAGTATAAGCTTTGATGGAAGAAAATAATTGAGCATAATAAATTGATGGCTTCTTAGAAATGTAGCAACTCTTTATCTTGCATAGATCATATAGCTATATACCCCTATTCTTTCTCCATCAATAACTCTCTTTTTTCAAAATATATGCATCACGTGTACCTCTATTTAATCTCAAGCAATACGTGATTATTTTACATGGTATTAGAGTACATTTCTCACGTATACACCGATGCATCATGGATGACTTACCTTGAACTATCCTCCTCACATGCTAGTTGCTCACCGAACCATGTGTCTTCTATTTCTTCTTGATCGCCCCACAACTTTTTCGCTTCAACCTCCAATAGCAAGCTCAATTATTGATCAATCCCTCTCGGCTGCTACCCTTTTTAATGCAATACTCTATCACATAGATATCTTCTTTTTCTCTCTCCAATTATTACTTAATGGTAAAAGTTGTGACATCAACATACATACATGTATAACTGTTGCTTATCCCTACCGAGAACACCTGTCATGCTCTCATCAGTGGCCCCAAGCCTATTCCATACAGCAGTGCCATCTCTACTATGAGATTTTTGCTCCTTTGTTTCGATTCATATGAATTCATGCATGTATATATACATGCAGGATGTTATACATACTCGATTTCTATCCCTACCGAGAACACCCGTCATGCTCTCATCAGTGGCCCCAAGCCTATTCCATACAGCAGTGCCATCTCTACTATGAGATTTTTGCTCCTTTGTTCCGATTCATATGAATTCATGCATGTCTATATACATGCAGGATGTTATACATACTCGATTTCTACTTATCCCATGTCGGTCGCTTCTTTTATTCGACGTTGGCCAACTCAATGATGTTTCTTCCTCACTAACCCAATGTATTTATATTATCTGTAGCTCATTTTCCGTATAAAGCTTCATCTCCTCTCTACCAGGGCCTCCCCATCATCAAGCTTCTTTTGCCATTGACTTCTTCAACAATGTAGATGGTCAACACTCGTGTCGTGACTTTTGGCTCCTTCGACTCTGTCCTTTCTTTTCAACGATTCTAGTGAGCAGCGCGATATTATTCTCATCTCTGACGTAATGCCTCCGACTATCGCTTCTCTGTTAATTGCACTCAAGTGTGGTCTCCTTTGACAACACTCAAGACATCCACATCATAACTTTTAAAAATAAAATCATAGAAACAACTCTCAACTTTTTAATTGTATTCAAAACTTTAGTTTTTTTGGAGTCCATATATAAATAAAATAGCAAATTTATTTTATTTATTTTAGATTTTGGTTATATAGGGATTTTATTTTAGAATCAAATTGCAAACTTTCTTCATTTTTTATTCCTAATTTTCAATTATTTTTTTTAGAATTTTTATACGGTTCCAGTTAACAGTTTTATTTTGTTTTTTTATGTCAAATTAGTTATTTAGGGATTTTACTTTAGAATTCACATCAAAATCAAATTTCCAGATTTATTTTATATTTAATCCAATTTTTAGCTATTCTTGTTGGAATTTGTATAGAAATTTAAGTTGCTAACGTTTCTTTAATTTTTATGATGGATTATATATATTTAAATATTTTACTTAGGAATTCGTATGTGAATCAAATTGTCAAATTTATTTTACTATCTAATATAAATTTACTTATCTTTGGTTGGAATTCTCATGGAAATGAATTTGTTAATTTTTTATTTGTATCACAAATTATATTTATTTAGGAATTTTGCTTAGTAATTGATATGGAAAATTACTCATTTAATTTTTATTTTTATTTTGAATTTTATTTATTTTTAGGAATTAATTTGAAAATATAGTTTCTATTTTTTGTTTAATTGAATACATTTTTATTTAATTTTTACTCTAAATTTAATATATTTAGGGATTTTACTTTGGAGCTCATATGGAAATCACATTGTTAATTTTATTTTATTTTTATTTTGATGTTCATTTTTAGGTTGGAATTCATACACAAATCCAAATAATAATTTTTATTCTAAATTTTAGTTTTATTTGGTATTGTATGGGAATCAAATTGTTATTTTTTATTTTTTACTCTAATTTTTTTTTTTTATTGTACTGGAAATTTTTTATTTTTATTTTAAACATATGGAAATCAAATTGTAATTTTTTTATTCCGAACTTTAGTTTTTTAGTTTGGAATTCATATAAAATGCAACTGCTAATTTTTATTAGTAATCTTAGTTTTATTTGATGTTCTTGTGGAAATCAAATTACTAATTTTCTACTAGATTGCTAATTATGTTTTGATTTTTTTATTCCAAATTTGCATGTCGTTGGATCATACATGATATATATATATAGTTTTAGGTTGGAATCATATACAAATCTAATTGGTATTTTTATTTCGAATTTAAGCTAGTTATGGAGTTTGCTCTGTAGTTCGTATAGAACTCAAATTGCTAAATTTTGTTTATTCTCAATTTTTGTTTTTGGATGGAAATCGTATTCAAACCCAATTAGTAATTTTCAATTAGTTTTTGTTTCTAATTTAATTTTTATTTTTATATTCGTATCGAAATCAAATTGGTAATTTTCTTTCACTTTTTTTTGTTGTACTTGATGTGGACGCTTTGTTTTAATCATATCGAAGTCAAATTGCTATTTTTTTGTTAGAATTCGTAAACAAATCAAACTACCAAATTTCATTTTATTTTTATTCCAAATTTAAGTTTTATTTTGATGTTCGTATGGAAATTAGATTACTAATTATGTTTTATTTTTATTCTGATTTTTTATTATATTTTGCATGGACTCTTGTTTTAATGGTATGGGAATCAAATTTCTAATTTTTTTATTTTTATTTCGAATTTCAGTTATTTCTGTATTGTATATGACACAAACTCTTTCTTTTAATCTAGAGCGTTATAATCGGAACCCACCATGATTAACGGTGTAGATCTTTCTTTTTTCCTCCAATTAGTGTAAAAATTTTTAGCCTTAAGAGTGAACGTAGTTACTTCTTTTGTCTCTACTTTAATATTATAATAGATATATGTATGCATGTGAGATTATGAAGTATGTAGGATCGGATGGCGTCAATCAGAGGGGGGGTGAATGATTGATCGGGAGCTAAAACAAATTTTTAATGATTCTTTAAACCCCCTAAACAAAATATAAAATATTGCTTCGGTTTAATGCAAAAACAGATTAATAGACGTTCATTAAATCGTGAATTCCCGGAGATCCAACCGTCCAATTGATGTGAAAATTTTACTGTAGAAACTAGATTCAATTTAGAAACTAACCCAACAAGAATCGACTCAAACGGATCTACGGATCAAAAGTTATAAGCTTTGCAATTTGTCTGTTTCAATAAAACCGAAAATAGATTAAACCCTAATTTCGTAATTAAACAAAATCTATAAGGAATTAACTAATCAAACTTTTTAGATCACTAACTCGATGCCCTAGGAAGATTTGGAATAGATCAAATGAAAAATATGACGATGAAAATTGAATCAAACAAAACCAAAATGCAAACGACGATCAACTGTTGATGCTGAAAACTTACGTGCGTACTTCCTATTTGGTTGCTACAGTAAATCGCACTTTACTGTAGCACCCATCTAACCGGACACTTTAGCAAGCAATAGCCTCAGAACTAATCAAACCGGCTGCAGCCTGGATCAACATATTGATGGCGATGGCGTTGAAAACGATGGAAGCCCTGCAGGTGTGATCCTCAGCCTCGCTTTACACAGCCCTCTCCGTTTTTCTTTTTCTTCCGTGCTGAAGCGCTGCCCGCTCTCTTGCCGTTCTGCTCCGTGCGCTCTCCTTTTTAAACTGCTCCACGCGTCCGAGTCCGCGATGGAGTCGCTGGCCGGCAGCTCCACGCCACCGAGTCCGAGAGGAAGTCGCTGGCCGGCCGATTCCCGTACAGTAAAACTTGCTATCAACTCTAATCAAATACCTACATGCATATTTATCTGGCCCAATAACACATGGCCCAATATATGCATACAACTCAAAATTCTCGCATGCACGCGTACGGCCCACTTGCCGCTACCGCGTGACTCACTCTCCCTCACATGCACTGTTCTCTAGTCCGAACGTCTCGCATGACATTCTCGATCATCTGAACCTCGATTCATCCCAGAACCTAGTTCCGATCCCCGTCATCGACCACGTTCGACCTCAAGCAACACCTGCACGTGAACAAACACAAACCATGTACGAGCACAAGTCCACGACTTGACTCAGGATCAGTCCATGCAACCACTCACACGAGCGCATTGCATCAAACAAAATAATTACCATGCTACCACAAGCATACCAATTAATTATTTGAAACGACACATTTTGCAAATTCAATTCTAACCCAATTTTTCAGCACACGATTTCACCAATTAATTATTTGACACAAACTCTTTCTTTTAATCTAGAGCGTTATAATCGGAACCCACCATGATTAACGGTGTAGATCTTTCTTTTTTCCTCCAATTAGTGTAAAAATTTCTAGCCTTAAGAGTGAACGTAGTTACTTCTTTTGTCTCTACTTTAATATTATAATAGATATATGTATGCATGTGAGATTATGAAGTAAACATGGATATTTATTAAGGGTACATAGAAAACATTATATTAATTTTGTATTAAAATATAAAATATAATTTATATTTATGAATAAGATTATTTAAAAATATAAACCTGAGTGCTGCTCCAGAGTCCAGACCGGCCGGAGTAATTCATCTTGGCTGGTGCGTTCCGTACGTAGTGATGGGGGCATCAACGCCTTGACCCTGCAGTCAATCCGCCTTGATTTGCTCTGCTCGATCCAGGCTTCTTCTACTAACAGTTTGACCTGCATTCACTGCTGCTGATCCTGCGTGCCTGCCGTACTCGAACAGTCATAACCATATTTGCGGGCCGTGTACTGCATAAGCAATGCGCCTTATAATTGGGACGATCTCCAGAGCTATAGTTGGTGTAACGACCGAAACTTGGTAAATGAAATAAAGTTCTTTGTTCCTGTCATCCCAATTAAACATTCCAATCACCAATCTAATTTCGAGCTTGAGCCAATGCCATCAGTTGGGATCTATCTAACACAAATATCCTCAGACCACATTTACCAAATCCAGTGCTTGTAACTGGAAATTCAATGTAGCAGTTAAGCAATGCATTATCTGGAACCTCGCTAGCTTAACAAAGTGCACATTCCCAAGCATCCTGATCAAGGCATCAAGGCAATTCATTTTCAGTTTGAGCAGTGAATGGTTGGTTCCAGTACTACATTTCCTTGCCGTCCGGCACAAAGATCTCCAGATCACTTGTGCCCAATCCGAAGTTGGATTCGGTCAACTCAATGCAGCAAGTGTGTTATTGAAGTCTTCTGACTCCTCAGCCCTCTGCATATCTGAATCTCGGCACAGTGCAGTGAACAGCAAACTAAATGGCACTGTAGCGGGTCCTGACAACCGCTTCTCTGCGTGTCTGAACTCCAGCACTGTGCATGGGGCGGTTGACTGCAGAACCGGGCGAGCGCTGGCCGTGGTCGCCGTTTCCCTGCCGTTGCCCATCTCGGCCCCTCCGCCCGTACGTCGCGGAGGCGCCAAGGCCATCGCCGTTTTCCCCTGGCTCACGGCGTCGCCCGCTCCCTTTCCTCTCTCCTCCGGCAGTGCCACACACGGGATGCTCACGCCACGCGGCCGCCGCACGCTCACGCTGAGAGCTCCGCCGCCCATACCGTGCACTGTGGCATCGCCTCCTCCGCCCTATCCGCTATAAACCGAGCGCATTCGCCTCGCCATTTCTCCCTTTTGAACGAGCCACTCCCTGCTCCACTGGTTCTTCAGAGCAACCGAAAGGGAAGAAATCGGAAATTGAGGAAATTGGTGGAGTATGCTTCAATTCAATCGGGTATTGGCATCCTTAAGCATCACTGATCATCCCCCATCACTCCATTGCAGGTTTCGTCGGTCGAGCCGCCGCCGCGACCTCACCCTTCGTCCCCATCTCCGGCCACTAGGTGCCAGCCTAGTGCGCTACTCCTCTGATCCTCCGAGGTACACCTTCGGGTTCCCCTGGCCCTCTTGGTTGTTTTTCCCCCGTGCCTGGCACTAACTCGCCTCCTTCCTCCTCGCGGCAGACTTCTCCACCGGCCTCGCCTCGCTCTGTCGCCGGACCACCTCACCGCAGCTCGGCCCAAAGAAACCACACCAAAGAGTGCGTCTTGACCTCCTCTCTCTTTCCATGTGGTCGCCGACCAAGCTCGCCGTCGCGGCCACCGTGAGCCAGCGACCTTGCTCGGCTCTGCTCTGGGCGGCCAGTGCGCGGGCCCGGGTCGATGGTGCTCGCGCCACGACCTCACTGGCCGATGGGGGCCCTCTGTCAGCGGTGAGAGCCTTGAGGCTTAGGCGCTTCAGGAATGCGCTTTCCTTCCGGAAAGCGTATTTTCCAATTTCCAGATTGATTTATCTACCCGATCCAAATTCAAATGCATATATCTTTTGCTACACAACTCCAAATGAGATGAAACCACTTCCAAAATTTGTGTAAAATCATGAAATTTATAAATATGTAAAAATATTTTATGTTGGTCTAATGTTCAGAAAATGATCTCAATTAGATGCTTTAGGTTAATAGTTGCTTAATATACAAATTTTGCGTTTCAACTCCAAAATGCATGAAACCAACTCCATTGTGATCCTTGGTCTGTAATCTTGCGGAATGTATGATCATACTTGTATTTGGACTTGCTTTGTATTGTGGTGATGATTGCTTTGTTTCAATGCTTATATAGGTTAAAGTGCTAATAGCTAATTCAATGTTGATGCAAGTGCACTAGAGCTTGTTCTTATGACTTTAAAATAGTTTGCTCATGCTGTTGTAAAACTCCACTTAGGTTTATACACTATGTTGCATGCTTTAGTATCACTTTTGTTTCATGCTCAATAGGGAATAATGAAAATGGCAATAAGGCTTACTTGCTCTATCATACCATTAACCTTGCAATAGACTTCATGACATGATAAACCCAACCTTAAGTCACCTCCTTATGCACTTCTTGATAACCCTCAGGGTTAGTTAGATAAGTTGATTATGTTGCCATCACAATATTATCATGTAGGCCATAACCTTATGCATGTGCAAATGTGCTCTTTTAGACCTTTTTAGTCCTCTGTAAAAGTACTCGTCTAAATGCAAACTTAATGAAGGATAGCTTAGAACCCCTCTACATCTTATGCACTACCATGTTACAGAAAAACATTTAATTAATAACTTGCTTTGCATCTGAATCCTATTAAAGCAAAAGGTCTAAGTTGTATGATTAACTAGTGCATTGCTTGAGTAGCTAATCTTGAATATCTTTTAATCCAAACAATCTTAGCTTCCTGAATTCGATGTTATAACCACTAAGATACATGTACTTAACCTGTTGTGTGTGGAACTAGTATGCTAGCATTTGAATTGAATCCTTCCTGTGACTGCTTGTTCTTTTGTTGAATTTTAAGTTGTTATTTGCTTCTGATTTCCTTTTGCCCCATTTTGATTCGCTGTTATTTGCTTTTTGTCGCGGTTTCTCTCGTTCGTGCGCGTAGCTGACGACGTGTCGGAGTCCGTTGCTAACGACCCCGACTACCTTCCCGAAAACGATCCCGAAGAAGAGCAAACAGGCAAGCACCCTCCTTTGAACATGTTGATCCCATATTTTACAAGTCTAATTTGTTTTAATCAAACTATTATGCATGCGTTTAATTTCTGTAGAGTTGCTATATTGTGGGTCATGGTAGTTATATTCCTAACTTGTGGGTTTACCTTAATTACATTGCCATGAAAACTTGCTAAAACCTAGGCTAGGGATTATTCATGCTATGAAATGAAAGTTGGTTATACTCGATACCTAATACTATGCTTAGCCATGCTTTAGTTGGGTAGAATGTTAGGCTTGAATCTTTATGAAACTTTGCAAATGTTGAAAATGGCGAAAGGATCGGCAGGTTCCAAATTGTCCGAGATCCAAATCTCGGCCGAGATTTCGATTTCGACCTCCGAGATTCAAAATCCGGTCCGGTAAAAAATTTGAAAAAAATTGAAATGCTACAGGTAAATGAAATCTCAGAAATCTCGCTTTTTTAGTAAATCTCGTGATTTCGGCCAAATTTTAATTTTTTTGCCGGATTTTTATTTGTTTTGGCGGATATGATTGGATTTAGGTTGAAGATCATCCACAAAAATTTCAGATTTTTGACATGTTTTGACCATTTTTGGTCATTGAAATTTTTACCGAAATCTCGGATATTTCGGCCAAATCTCGGAATTTTTAAATCTCGATTTCAGTAGAATTTGAACCGGATTTGAAATTTGAATTTTATATTTCGAACGGATTTTATTTGAATTTCCGAAATCTCGCCGAGATTTCGGATTTCGGGCATGTCCGAGATTTAGCTCAAAACGAAATTTGTATCCTTGGATACTGGTATGTGGTTAAAAATGGAAATGAAAAGTATGTTTTAGACACGGGCGAGTTATGTATATCTGAAAGTGCAATGGGATGTCTTGCACCGTACAAGCGGCCACTTGTACGGTACAAGGAAATGGATTGGTGTTGTATGGAAACTGGCAATTGCACGTAGATAGGGGGAAGTACTCGCCTGGGTCACCCTAAGGACCGAACTTGATACTATTAACTGAGTTAATTGGTGCAACCACATGTGCTAGTATGGGATAGCCTTAACTTAGTAAGCTAGATGAAGTTTTAATCTTGCACGTCGGTAGGCAGAAGAGTAGGACGAACCAAGTGTGTGGTGTCGTTCGAGGGCGCTCCCTTCACCGAGGTGTTGGGAGTGAGCGACCCGATACAACGAGTATGCCTTGCTATGGGGAGAACGAGGGCGATGGCCAGCGGGACCATCGTAACTGTTGAAATTCTGCCGCCATAGCAAGGACAGGTCATACTCGGGCTAGTGCAAGGTTAGGCTTTATCTAGTTGAAAAGTTTTGTCATAGTCTAGCAAAACGGATACTTGGGTATCGCGTGGCATGGTTGACATGATTGCTAGAATATGTCATGTGGGTAAAGTGTACACTCTCTGCAGAGATTTAAATCTAATCGATTAGCCGTGCTCACGGTCATGAGCGGCTTGGAAACATAATGTCAAGTATAGTGTTTTGGTTTTGGTTTTGCAAAATGACTTGGAAAATGGTGTTGATGTGTTGGTGTAAGTTATGGTGGGCTGGTTATGTTGCGGATATTGTTTATGGCCATGGAGGGTCATGAATGATTGTTCAAATACTTATATGCTACTTATAGCTTTTATCAAATGCTCATTTAAAATGTTATCGATGTTTAACAATTGCATGCTTACAAATAAAAGTTGCTTTATGCTGAAATTCAAACCTAGAGTAGAAGCTTTCATTCATTGAATAGCCTTGCATGTATAATATTTCTTCCATACACTAAAGTCTTGCGAGTACATACGTGTACTCACCGTTTGCTCTAATTAAAAATGCTTAGAGTAAGGTGATGAGGACGCTCCTGACGACGCTTACTTCGAACCGGGGTCAAGCGATTTCTTGGTTGGATGAACTGGGTTTTCCCTAGTCGGTTGCCTATGGGTTATGGTTGGCACACCGCTATCCCTCTTTTGGACTTAAGGTTATTTTCGCTGCTCTTTACTCTTTGTGTAATATCAAGTAGATGTAATCGTTTCTGGTCTACCTTTATGTCTTTTACATATTTGTATGTGTGATGTATCAGCTCGTTGTGCAAAGTATGTGTGTGCTAGGCGTTGATCTTGGGAACTAGCACTGAACACATATGCGGGAAGCTTGGATTGATTCCAACCGGTTGGCAAGAGCACGAGTGTTACGCCGATTGGTTGATCTCAATCCGAGTACGGTTTCAGATAAGCGATCGGATTTCTTTCGGGTTGTATCATTATCCAGACCGATGCAACAGTAAGAGTCTTTATCGCTAATCTAAGACCGGAGCCCCCACAGTTGGATTCGTTTCAAGCACTGCATGTAGATGGTAAGGACAATAAAATAGAGTTAGCTTAGCTGGTTTTTAACTTGTATACATTAGTTTGATTTTTAGTTTTCTTACATCAGTTTTGATCTATATAGAAGAATGAAAAAAAGGAGAGAGAAAATATTTGGCTCTTATTTAATAGCCAATTTTGTATGAAAACATAGATATATTAGTTATGTACAAGAGAGAAGAGATAATTATTGCATAGCATCTAGAGTCAACCTTTAGAGATAGCTATTATACAAACTGGCTTTAGTGCTTACTCTAGATGATATGAATAAGAGATGGAGTAAATATTGAGCTTTATTATTGTACTTGCTCTAAGGGCACGTATAATAAGGCCATCTTAGCTTTTCTTAGTATGTGCACATTAGCTTTGTCTTACATGGAAAAGTGAGAAAAAAAAAGAGAAGAGAGACGGCTCTTACTAGTACTAGCAAGTATTGTGCGAAAACATATATGTATTAGTTATGTATAAGAGAGAAGAGATATTTGTTGCACAACATCTATAGCCAATCTTTAGAGATAGTTGTTGTACAAACTGACTTTAGTGCTTAATCTAGATAATATGGATGAGAGATAGAGTAAGTAGTGTGTTTTGTTATTGTACTTAAGAGTTACTAGCACTAAACTACAAAGGCTCACATGTTTCTGGACCATTTCTTAGGGCATGTACAATAAGGTACTCTCAGCTGGCTTTTAGCCTGTACACATCAACTTTTGTCTATGTAGAAGAGTGAGAAAAGAGCAGACAGAAGAGAGCTGGCTCTTATTTAGGAGCCAGCTTTGCACATGAGCATATGTAGATTATTTATGTACAAGAGAGAAGAGATATTTATTGCACAACATCTAGAGACAACTTTTAGAGACAGTTATTGTAAGTTTATTATTAGTCTGTAATAGGTTTTGCTATTGTATTTTCTCTTATAAGATGTTTTACCCGTTAAACGTACTCAAGTACTGTCACTTTTTAATTTTAGGCTTAATCATCATCTCATAACCAGTCCCAGCTTATTAAGCGACCATGTTCAAATGGAATGATTCAAGAGTATTAAGTTTCATGGACATCACTCAAAAATTTTAGCTAATCAGAAATGTAGATAATATATACTTTAACAAAGAGGGTTCCCCATCATAACAGAATGGTTCGAGAGTTTGGAAGGCCGCCAAGGAAAGAGCTCAGGGTTCACGTTACCGTTATCACGATTTTCGGATGAACAGTAAAATTCGATAATCGCAAAAATCGAGTCGAAAATCACAAAAAATCGCATAAATTCAAAAATCGGATTTTTTTTCGAAAAAAAAACAAAAAATCGTGGAAAATCGACGATTATCGGTGGAAAATCGACAGCCATGTTGAAGTTTTTTGTGCGGTCGATTTTTATAGCGATTTTCGGCGAAAATCGACCGATTTTCACCGATTTTCGACCGGTTTTTGACACGTAGATTTTTTCGAATTTTTGAATTTTTTCGAATTATTTTTTGAATCGGATCGGTTTATCGACCGGTTTTTGATATCGGGCCGCGGCGATACGGGAGAAAATCGCGAAAATCGGGCGATTTTCGTCGATAACGTGAACCCTGATCACAGAAGAAGAAAAGATGAGTTGACTTAATTTCCGTTGCAGAAAGATCCACATGCAAACCTGGAAATACTGCACAATTCCCTCTCCCTTTTAGAACAAGTACAATAGCAAAATCCACTACTTTCTCATCATTTTAAAATATGATGAAATATCAGAGAGATAAAATACCAGAGAGATTCTAAAAATCTTGGAAAAATTTCCAAAATCATTTTAAAATAATTGGAACCTAATGCAATAGGTATTGGGATTTTTGGAGCATTTTGGAATGTAGGTGAAATTTCGGGTACGAACCGGAATTCGAAAATTCGACTTTTCAGACGATGAAGGATCGAACTCTAATTTCGGAGGGATATGGATGTCAGGTTAATTTAAACACTATGGAAGAACCAAAATTTGAATTTAGTTACTTTAAATTAAACTTTAGCTGAAGACCGAAAGTGGGGATGTTACATAAGATTCATCTCTCGTTGCATTTATTTCTCTTGGAGGTTAAGGACTCCTAGACGACTATGTGTCACTCACAAGCCCTCAAAGGTTGTGGGTGGCTGTGAGAAGTTTGTGAAGGTTGATTTCACCTCCGAAAGGGAAGAAATCACAAGTGATACCAAATCTTAAGTGTGACCGAGGTTTGGGAAGAAAGGGTTGGAATATACCCGGCTCTTTGTGAGCTTCCTCAACGGAGACGTAGGATCCCCTCAAGGATACGGACTTTGGAAACAAATTCTTTCGTCTCTTCAATTTACTAACTTGCTACTTATTGTGCATCTTGTTTAGTTCACTTACTCTATCTTGCCCTAGCTTGAAGTTGATTCAAATTGTAGCTAGATACTTTGTGCTTAAGATTGTCTTATTCCTGATTAGACCGAACATTCCGATACATAATCGGAAGTTCCAATTTGATATCGGAAGTTCCGATCCATTTCTGCCGCGTTGATTTAGATTAAATTTTAAAAGCCTATTTACCCCCCTCTAGGAAATTATCACATCTTTCATCTTGACGTACCTCTTTTACCATGTTTGACCTTCACAGTAATCACACCATACCTCATATGCGGACTTGAGATGAATCACGCGGTCAAAGTCGCTCCTTCATAATCCTTAGATGATTAGATTTCTCGCCTTGCTATTTACTTCCACATGTGTTTGATTTGTATCATTAACTTGATCATTCTCGGGTACTTGATATGGCTTGTACACCTTCTCCCAAATTGCAAAGCCCTGCTGAGCTTGAATGTATGCCTCCATCTTCGCTTTCCAAAATTGAAAATCAACACCATCGAAAACAAAATGTTTTATCGAATACCTATCCATTGCTATGATTTCTAATCACCGATTAAGATTAATTAGAAAAACCTTGCTTTGGTACCACTTGTAGGATCGATATATACTAATATAGCAATCAGAGGGGGTTGTTGTAGATTCGAAGTTACTGTAGCATTGTGATCACTGTAGCGCCGATAATATCTTCGCTCGCTGTAGCCACCACCGTTTCTGTTTTTCTTTTCTCCATGTGACTCCTTTTTCTCTGATGCGACTTTGTTTCTTTTCTTCTGTTTGTGCACTCGTACATGCAGAAGAACTCTACCTTTTCTAGTTTCCAAGTCATAGCTTTCTTCCCTGCTCAAAGCGATGCCGCAAGGACGTCTGCGACCACGTCGCTGGAGCCGACGTGTACGCTGCCGAGATCGACAACAAGCCTACTGTTTTTTTTGTGCGGGTCAAAGGCTGCGCTATTTTTATTTCTATATTTTGTGCAGCTTACATAAAATCAGGAGGATCCCCTCCTATTTATACTAAACAACCCTAATCAGTTGTATTCAAATACATGTATGCATATCTACTTGGCCCAATTACATATGGTCTAATATATGCACACAGCCCAATAACCACATATGCACGCGTACAGCCCACCTGCTGCTCTCACGTGACTCACTTGCATGCAATTGCACTGTTCTCTAGTCCGAACGTTCCGCATGACATCCTTGACCACTAGGACCTTGATTCCTCCATGAACCTAGTTCCGGTCCCGTCACCGACCACATTCGCTCTCAAGCAACACCTGTACATGAACAAACACAAAACAATTTTCCGAACACAAGTTCTTCCCAACTTGACTCAACATCAGTACATGCAACCACTCGCACGAGCGCATTGCAGCAAGCAAAACCATTACTATGCTATCACAAGCAAATCAATTAATCATCTAAAATAGCACATGCACAAAATGCCACACATGCCATGAGCACAACCACATTGCAAAGCCAAATTCATTACTAAGCCAATTTTTCAGCACATGATTTCACAAAATGCAAGAAATTAAATTGTAGAATGTGAATACTGAATTTAATTACAGAATGTAAATACTAAATTTAAATTGCAGAATTTAAGACATAATGTAAATGTGTAATTTAAATTCAGAAGTAAGCAAATAAATTTTTATTTTTTTGGATGAAGATTTACAAAACCTCACAACAAGGTGAGCAAAAGCTCAAAGGGGCACCAAAACATTTAAGGGAGAGATCTCCCCCTCTATTTATAGCCTTCATGAATCATCGTATACCTTTTGATGAGTTGTTTCAATCCTAAGCAACCCCTTCAAGGGCTAGAATTGATTCAAATACTAAGAGCAATCTCCACCATTGGATGACTTTCTTGACCCTCAAGAAACCTCATCAAAGGTTGAGATTTACTCACTCACACATGGGTTAACCCGAAACCCACTAACAAACGGGTTTTATCCACTAAGCTAACTTGACCGATGTTTCATCCTCTAAACCGTGATCCAACGGCCCTCTTTGATCCGAGTAGCTCCAAGATAGCATCCCAGCCATTTCCCTTCCTCCATGGCTTGCAGCGACTTCGTCTTTGATCATTCTCCAGCAATCCCCAACCGTCTAGACCTTCGGTGCAACTCACCTAGTCAGGTCATCCTCCGCCTCACTATGACCTTGCACCGACGTCCTGCAACCATAAAAAATAAGGAAACACATCACATAGTAATATCCAAAATAATATGCAATAAACATCTCAAAACTTAATATTCAAATATAATGCAAATCAAACTCAAATCTGAGCATACCAGACTCAAATACTGTTAAATTCTCATCACAAACAATAATAGACCTCCACATGGTTATTCACCTCCTCTCTCATCTTTTCTCACTCTTCCATATAGAACAAAGTTGACATGTATAAGTTAATAGTAGTTAAGGTGTGCTTATTGTACTTACTCTTGTAGTTTTTCTTGCATTTCCTTTCTGTCCTTTTGGTGGTGCACTGTTCACGTCTGATTCCTGGAAAATGTCGGGGTTGGTAGTGGTCACTTTACCCGATCATAGCGTCCACCAAAATCTGTCTGACCCACTTGTATCCAGCCTTAGGATGGCTTTCCTTCCACAAGCCGCCTTCGCATTTCCTCTTTCAACTCGCGCTTGTTATTAGGCTGTCTTGATGGAAACTCCATGAGATTAAGATGCGTAGCTCACCCTGTAGGTTAATGTAGTCTTGCAGCCATGGTTGTCATCTCTGACCAGCCACCACCAAAAGCTCTACTTGGAGTACTGTTTCATAGCAATAATGGCTGTAGGACTGCTTCCTCCGCAGGAGACCAAACTCTTGGGAACTTTCTCCCCTCTTCATTTACCATGAAGCAACCTTACCTCGAGTTCAACCTCTAATTTCTCTTGTTCTGCGAAAACAGAAAAATGTCTTTGCGTACGTAGGAGTAAGAGTAACTTACGTACGCAGAAAAATTAACCTGATCAAAAGGTCGAGGCCACAGAAACCAATAATTGGATGGGTTGGCGCAGGCAAACGCACAGCACTGCCGCCGTGCGATCGCGACCCTTCCTGTTGGACGCATCGAAGTTGACCGAACAAACGGCAGCAGTACAACGCATGGATCCATCGATCGCACTGTCCGTCTAATCCCATGGTTCTTTTGCCTCCCAGGAGCAACAGTGTCACGCTTCTCTTGTTTGTTTGTTTGTTTTGACAGCGGTCGATCAAGAGAGAGATGAAAAGAAACCGGATCAAAAGCAGAGAAGCGGGAAAATCAGGTGACGATGAGAGGCGCGGGCTGTGGCCGGCCGGCCGGCCGGCAGGTTTCTGCACCGGAAAAGGCACGCCGCTCCCCTTCGTGCTCGCGGCGGCGTGTTCTCTTATCATCTGACGACGCTGCAGTACGGCGTCGACCACCGGTGACGAAGCATGATTGTCACAGGGGAGCGAGGAGGCATCATCATGTGATGGGGCCTCACGCGGCACTTGATCACCTAACAGAAGATGCTGGGCAGACCAAGGGGCGAACGTATCTCGCAACCCAGCTACTGCTCTACTATTATTGCTTACTTAACATCTCAAAGAATAGTTAACATCAACATCGTCTTTGCCTTTTAACAATGCTCCCCTCGACATCACTCGACATAAGAATTGCTCCTTTGTTCCTAGTGCTGATCTGATGCTGCGCTTGGCGTTGTGCAAAGGGCAAGCATCTGGTAATCAATGTCGTTTCTTCTGCCTGCACACATTCGTTGACAATTGCAAACCAGCTTTCTACACATCATATACGAGGGATGACCATCTTTGAATGCAAGAGAGGCATAAATCATATGCTTTGATTGATTGAGAGCATATTTATTCATCTTGCAAATGTGCCTTTTCTTTGGTAGCAATGCTGCAGTGTGAGATTTGAATTTAAGAACAGCCTACTTCAACTGTTTGCACAGAACAGAAAGTACTTTAAAGGATCTTGGTTCCACAAATAAAGATTGGATTCCGATACTGAATTGGATAGAAAAGGCACTTGACATGTATAAATGCCTGCATTGGAGAAGGAAAAGGAAAAGCTCTAGGTACCTTAACTAGCTACAGAGTCCTACATTGCAGCAGCAAAGCAAGCACATCAAACTGGAAACTGAACACCAACCAAACTTGAATATGTACAACACAAAAGGCCTAATTTACCACGCCCTAAATTCAGAGCTAAGCTTGCGTGCTCGCAAATTGCGAGCCAAAAGGTAACAATTTTAGACTTTTATCAGATGCTGATGAGATCAGGAGGTGGCGATGACTCTGAGCTTGGTTGCTGCTGTTGCTGATCTTTCGCATCACCAGTTGGTGCTTCAGCGGACCCGGTTGGAGCCGGAGCATTGGATGAAGAACCATCACCAGAATGTGAAAGCTCTTCTCCTTGCCTGGGAGCTGGCTTTGGAAGCTCACTGAGGATCTGCACGACCTCCCGCATTGTCGGGCGCTGCACGCTCTGCTCCTCGATGCAAAGTAAGGCAACATAGAAGACATGCATGACCTCGTGCAGCGGCACAGCCGAGAGCCTTGGGTCAAGGATCTTCACCACTTGTTCCTTGTTAGAGTCCGTCATCATCCTGACCCACTGGACAATGTCCACACCATCGCCAAACTCCCCTACAGGCTTCCGCCCGGTGACCAGCTCAAGAAGCACAACACCGAAGCTATAGACATCACTCTTTTCGTCGACCTTGAGGGTGTATGCATATTCTGGACAGCCACAGACGACAAATCAATGCAAGCTCAATCAATTGGAAAGCAATACAAATTTTTTTTTTTTTGCAGCTAGACAATTATCAAGTTAGAATAAAAGATGCAACACTGAATTAATTGAACCTAACCATACATAAGGAGAGGCTGCTTTCATGAAACAATAGCATATTATGGACCCATTGTGCAAAATTAGAATGTTGCAATATGGAAGAAGAGGTAGCATCTAGTCATCTACACAAGCCATTCACACCAAACAGTGCCTCAACATATCAATTTAATACTAACTACAACTTGTTTGCAATTTGAATGATTGAACTTAGGAGAGACAATCTTAATTATAACTTGACCCATATAAATAAGCATTCCAATACTCATCAAATATTATTACAACGAAGTCATAGAAGTAAAAACACTAGCATCTCGATTTAATAACTACAGTAGTATAACTTGTTTGCAAAATGCACAATTGTACTTAGGGCATAGTATATTGGGCGTCTTGAGCATAGTCAGATTGAACTCAATTAGGAAGTGCATGTTTTTTTTACCTGGAGCAATGTAGCCATATGAGCCAGCAACGGCGGACATGCATTCAGATGCGCCGGTGTTCTGCAAGAATTTCGCTAGCCCGAAGTCGGCCACATGAGCTTCAAAGTCGGAGTCAAGAAGTATATTGTTCGACTTGACATCACGGTGAAGTATCAACGGTGAGCAATCATGGTGCAGGTAGCAGAGCCCCTTGGCAGCCTCAATGGCAATCTTGTACCGAGTGTCCCAATGCAGTTGTCCGCCCTTCTTGCCGTGGAGAAGCTCCCCAAGGCTGCCATTGGGCATGTACTCGTACACCAGCAGGTTAGTCTCATTGTTTGAACAGAAGCCTAGCAGGCGCACAATATGGCGGTGCCAAATCCTCCCAAGTGTTTGTATTTCTGCTGAGAACCCATGATCATGTGACGAACCACGGCCCATGGCTGGGAGCCTCTTCACAGCCACATGCGCACCATTCGCCATTGCTCCCTTGTACACAATTCCTGCACCGCCTTTGCCGATAATGTTCTCCTCTTTCAAGCAATCAAGCACGTCACCACAGGTGAAATCAAGTCGCTGGAATGCAGTGAGTTTCCACACACGTGCCTCACTGGCTTTCTTCAACGACCGGGCCTTGAGAATCGCTGCGGCAGCAAATGCGATGGAGCAGACCAGCAAGCCGAGCACAACGAGCAGCTTGACGCCATTAGACAGCCCGCCATGGCCATGGGCGGTGTGATCAGTGTCAGCAATGCCAGGGCGGCATGGGGCAAGGTATGGTCCACACAGGCCTGGATTGCCAACGAAAGATGTGTCATTGAAGTAGCTGAACTGGCCAGTCCCCGGCACAAGCCCGGACAAGTTGTTATATGAGAAGTCGACCGCCGTCAAGCTCTGCATTGTCGCGATGGATGTGGGTATCTCTCCATCAAGGTGGTTCCTTGACAAGTTGAGGTAGTTCAGTATACGCATTCCAGAGATGGCCGGAGGTATCTTCCCAGAGAGGTTGTTCCGGCTCAAGTCCAAGTAAGTGAGCAACCGACATTTCCCAATCTCCGGCGGTACGCCTCCCTCAAACGCATTGCTGCTGAGGTCGGCCTTGGAGAGCTGCTGCAGCCGCCCAAACTCAGCAGGAATCACACCGGAGAACGAGTTCCGATCAAGAAGCAGCTTCTGAACTCCAGACAAGTTCCCAATAGACGCTGGCAATGCACCGGTGAGCTGGTTGTTGGACAGGCTGATCTCCCCAAGATTGGGCGCTGCGACCACGGCCGGGAAATTACCGGTGACGAGGTTATCTTGCAGCTCGACCTGCGTCAGCTTCGGTAACTCGAAGAGCCCCTTCGGAATAGAGCCGTTCAAGTAGTTCTCCCCGAGACGGACACGGCTCAAAGATTTGCATTCGCCGAGGGATTCAGGGATGGCGCCGAACAAGAAGTTGCCGAGCGCGATGAGCGTGTTCAGATTGCCCCCGGCGCAGAGCTCCGGCGGCAGCGTGCCGGTGAGCTTGTTAGAAGAAAGGTCGAGCAGCTGGAGGCGCCCGTTGCGGCCGAGGCGGCGGGGCACAACACCGGTGAAATTGTTCTCCCACAGCTGCAGCACCTCGAGGCTGGGCAGGTCGCCGACGAAGTCGGGGATGTCACCACGCAGCTTGTTCCGGAACAGGTTGAGCAGCGTCAGGTTCTTTAGCTCGGAGAAGCTCGCCGGTATCTCGCCGGTGAGCCCATTGTTCGACAAGTCCAAAGAACTAAGGCTCTTAAGATACCCCAACTCCGACGGTATGCCGCCGGTAAGGCCGTTCACCTGCAAGAACAGCGTGTCGAGATTCTGCAGATTCCCAAGCTCCAGCGGAATCTCTCCGGAGAGCCCGCAGTTCGCGGCGTCGAGCCGGACGAGCTCGGTCAGGTTCCCCAGCTCCGGCGGGAGCCCACTGGAGTAACTGTTGTAGTACCCAATGTACAGCTCCCTGAGGCTCGTCAGGTTCCCCAGCTCCGGAGGGATCTTGCCAGAGAGCTCGTTGCCGGAGACGGCGAGGTACCGCAGCCGCCCCCACAGCCCGTACTCCGGTGGGATCTCTCCGGAGAAGAAGTTACCGCCGAGGTGCAGGTGCCGGAGTTGCGGCATCTGCACGACCTCCAGGGGGAGCGGGCTGGTGAGGTTGTTGTTGTAGAGGTCAAGAACCCGAAGGACGCGGAGGCGCGCGAGGGGCGCCGGGAAGGAGCCATTGAAGGCGTTGTTGGAGAGGTTGAGGTGGACGAGGAACCGGAGGCGGACGAGGGATGCCGGGATGGGGCCGAAGAAGGCGTTGGCGGCGACGGAGAGGTGGAGGAGGCCGCGGAGGCGGGACAGCGCGGGCGGGAGCGCGCCGGAGAGGTTGAACCCGGCGACATCAAGGCCGACGACGGTGCCGCGTGTGCTGCAGGTCACGCCGGCCCACGCGCAGTGGCTGGCGGTCCCGTTAGTCCAGGACGCGAGCGCGCCGGTGGGGTCGGACATGGCGGCCTTCGTGGCGAGCAGCGCGTCCACGTCGCCATCGGCCGCGCCAACGCCAGCGGCGAGGAGGAGGAGCAGGAGGATTGGGAGGAGGCGGAGATGCATTGGGTTTCTTGGGACGGCGGAGGAAGAAGCTCACACTCGGTGAGTGGAGACGAGAGGGGAGGGAAGAGGAGAGGTGGTCTTGCACTTGCTGTTGGTTTGAAGTAGAGCACAGGGATATAGGGAAGGGAGTCAGTAAAAGTTCATGCGATTTAGAAGTATCGATTACATCTGATCCTATGATTTGATCTAACAGTTAAATTTTTAATCTTATAATTCAAAATTTGAATGTTATTTAAGATAAAAACATCCGAGAGATGCATATACACTCCCTTTATTAAATCTAGATCCTTCTATCTTTATATATAGAATTTTTTTCATTATATCTGTTCCCTCTCCAACAGTAAGGTCCACCAAATAAAGAGTTAGAATGTTTTCTTTTTTTTAAGAATTTTTAGTATATTCAATATTTTCTTAGCGACTGTAAAAAATCTATCATCAACTTTTATTACATAATATTTAACAATTTATATATAATCAAATTCCTTACCTTATTTTTTTAATTAGCATAACTTTACAATTTTAATTCTAAATAAAACTAAAATTATATTTTCATGTAGTATGGGACTAGAAAAACAACCCCCTAATTTTCTTTTCTTTTTATTCTTTTGTTATTTTTATTTAGTTTTCAATTTCAGTTTTAAGGTAGAATTTATATATGAATCCAACTGCTAATTTTCATGTAATTTTTATTTCGAATTTCAGCTATGTAGATGTTTTAATTTAGAGTTCGTATAAAAATCAAATGGCTAATTTCTTTTTTTATTTTTTATTTTTAATTTATGTTACTGTTAATTGTTGTTTTTAATTTAATTTTGTATATAATTTTCACGTTCAAATTCATACACTAATCTAATTGCTAATTTTTATTACGAATTTCAACTTTGCACAAGTTTTAATTTGGAGTTCATATAAGCTTTAAATGACTTATTTATTTTTTATTCATAATTTTTATTTTTTTTATTGTGCTCTTTCTTCTAACTTAAAACTTTTAATTTTATTATTATTATTTATTTATTTTCAAATTTTAGTTTTAGGTTAGAATTCATATACAAATACAATTGCTAGTCTTTATCTAATTTTTCCACGAATTTTAGATATGCACAGGTTTTAATTTGGAGTTTGAATGAAAATTAATGGCTAATTTTTGTTTTATTTTTTATTATGAATTTCTATTATTTTTTATTGTACTTGGCTTAGACTCTTTATTTTAATCTAAACCGTTCTAATCGGGTCTGTTAGATAGACAGATAGATATTTTCCTTTAAATAATAGCAACCAATGGCTACTATAGGTTAACTTAGTTAGTGTTCACTGGATTAAAGGCTATATATTCTGCTTTATTTTTATAATTTTTAGTATATATCTCTTTTTTCTTAGCAACGCTAAAAGACATGCAATTAGCTTTTAATATATAATATATTATATACTAGTTTTTCTAAAAAAATTATGTAGAAATTAATGTGACAATTTGTTAAAAAGGAACAAAACAAACTATAAGGAATACACCAAAAACTATACAAAACCCTACTTGTTTGTTTATGTTGCCGCTCCCAACAACACCAAACAAATTGATTATTCCCTTATCACATTGTTCACCAGAAAAAAGATCATAAAGCTCAACATAGATTACAAAACAACAACCAATAGATAAAAAAACTAAGCACTCCTAAAAAAAGCACTCGAGTATTACAATGCGGATCACAAAACATCATCTAATAAATAAAAAATTAAGTACTAAAAAAGTCGAGCATTGTTTAGTAAATTCCCATAAAATTGTGATTTTATTTTGTTTCTTCTGGGGTGACGTGTGGTGTGGTGTGTGGCTTAGCATTTGGGGGACTGAGTTGGTTTTATAATGTGATCTTGGGGTCTTGGATGGATAGATATGGGCACCTTGACCAATGATTTTTTTTTTTTTTTTTGTCTCTTGTAGTATTATATATACTGTGCTATCACTTGTATTTTTTTTTAGGAAAACAATCTATTTTCATGTGTTGATTTGGTTTTAAGGGCCTGTTTGTTTTAGCTTTTGATTCTGGATTTTGGTCTCAAAAGCTGAATAAAAAACAAACAGTCTGATTCTATAATCCGGTTCTCACAATCTAACCTACCCCTTTACACTAGAATCCACAATCCACTTTATATGTGTTTTTGGATTCCAGCTTTTGGAGAATCAGCTTATCAATAACCACAATCCAGAATCAGTTTTTAGAGAATCAAAAGTTGAAACAAACGGGCCCTTAGACCTGTGTTGATTTGGCGTTGGTGCTAAATTGTCTGTGCAGCTATGGCAATGGAAGTGCGCAAGGCACTTGTCTTTTGTTAATAGTCTGTTTGGAAAGAGGTATTTTTGCGAATTTTACAGAAAACAATCCATTTTCTACATAAATTGCCCTCTTCCAAATACGGACTAATCCATGTTTTTTCTTGCGGATCGTCACACTCTACTACTCTAGTGCCAACAGAACAGCCTGTGCACGGATAGCATCATTATGCCATGTTCCTAATGCATGCTATCCAATAATTGCACAAAATCCGGGAGAGAACAACACCACCACCACACTGGTGCTAACTTTAGTGATGAGTAAATTTTATAAAAAGACTATAGCTTTTTATAAACTATTAGAAAACTATAGGTTTTAATTTTTATTTTACAAAACTACATATTTTAGAAAAACTTGTGTTACAAAACCACAAGTGTTAGAATTAATTGTTTCTTGTAACGGGGTATTACAATGTGAGCCTATTGATAGCCTCACACACCCATATTTCTCGTTTCAATCGTGCGTGAGGTTGTCATGTGGACTCGTACTGTCACACCCGTTACAAAAAAATAAATTAATTTTATAACTTATAGTTTTGTAATCCAAGTTCTTCTAAAATCTATAGTTCTATGACATATAAGCTAAAACCTGTAATTTTTTTGATAATCTGTGGAAAAAAAACATGTAGTTTTATAAGTCGTAGTGAAATGACAAACAATGCAACAGTCTTGTTGCAGTTTGACAGCTTGTTACAGGCCAACAAGTAAGAAGACAAACGTGCCAAGATCAACGCGCGGGCACAGGTAAGCGAGAGCTCAGCTCAGCTTGGTCTTACCACCTGCGTCCACACCGTGCAATGATGCCAACCATGCCGGGTCGGGAGCAGAGCAAGTTTCACTTTGAAGCAGCGCTCGTGGATGCATGCATTTCGCCTGCGTTTAATACGGCTAAGCTGCCTGCATTCACAGCGACTCTGCAAACTTCACCAATATTTCTGACTCGGAGAATACGATCACAGCAGCGTGAGCTCCCAGTATGTATAGTACTACGAGTACTTGCTTGACTTGCGTGTATTTTGGAGGTTTACAGGCCACAGCTGTGTATGATGTCGATTTATATGTGTTAAGGACTTAAGGTTAGGTTTCTAGATCGCAGTTCGCACACGCACGGGAGAATTAGAACACAAGAATTTTTTCGCACTAAATCTATGTCTTCGTTATTCGCCGTACTTCTAACCCTAACAAGTTGTATCAGAGCTAGGATTTTCAAGATCAATCTGCTGCTCCAGGAGGAGACTCCCGAGGCGGCACACGCACAACAACGCCTGGTGCCATCTCGGCCGTGCGCTTCGGCACCATGCCATCTTCCCTGCGTGCCTCGGCATCCGCCTCCTTCGGCATCTGCATCACCCGCGTCGGCCCAACCGCCGACATCGGCGGCTGCCTGCCTCGGTGGCCACCGCGGCCGGCCATAGCCCTGACAGCTCCAGCCCATCAGCCTCTGGCACCTTGATCGGCCACGTTTGCGCTGGCCTCAATTGCCTCGGCTGGTCACCGTGCCCGTCCGACTTCTAAGATGTTGGGTCACCTTCGTCGTCTTCTGCGCACAGCGACGAGGCCACGCCGTCCTCCGCTTCTTCCGGCGCCTCGGCCACCCTCCGAATCCGGGCCGCCTCACACCTTCGGCAGCCTCGGCCTGCCCATCTTTCGCATCGGCGCGTCCTTCGTGCTCATCTGCCGGCTCACCTTGCCCTCGACCTGTCCCGCCTCGGTCGCCCTCAGGCCGACACCGCCTCCGAGCTTCGCGGCCGTCAGCCGCGTTAGCTCCCATGGCCATCGCGTCGCTCCACCTTCGGCCCGCACCGGCCCTGCCTCTGCGGGCACCCCGCCGACCGTTGCCTCCGCCCTCCGGCCAACCAGCTTCCCGTGAACCAAGGAACCAACTCTATTGTTTTTGATCCACAGGAGTAACCAAGGAGCAGCTCCATGTTGTTTGATCTACCATATTAATTGTTGAGAGGTGCTTCTATGTTCTTCCTTTTAAAAATTGCACAACTATTATTTGTTTGATCTACCATATTAATTGTTGAGAGGTGCTTCTATGCTCTTCCTTTTAAAAATTGCATAATTATTAAAGCATGAATGAAGGGTAGATGGTGATTACTTACCCTTTCGTTTACTTCAAGATTTGTGCAACTTATACTAGAAGGAAGAGCATAGAAGCACCTCTCTGATTGTTTGATCTGTAATTTTTTCTCCACCATATCATCTACTAAATTTGACATTAAGAATTTTGATGACAAGATCAGCTTTTTTTCTTATATGGCTGATTCAAATTGAAAGACGTTCTTACATATTTGGGCATGAGGAAAGTAACCAGCTTCCCGTGAACCAAGGAACCAACTCTATTGTTTTTTATCCACAGGAGTAACCAAGGAGCAGCTCCATGTTGTTTGATCTACCATATTAATTGTTTGATCTGTAATTTTTTTCTCCACCATATCATCTACTAAATTTGACATTAAGAATTTTGATGACAAGATCAGCTTTTTTTCTTATATGGTTGATTCAAATTGAAAGCCGTTCTTACATATTTGGGCGTGAGGAAAGTATTGCTATTCACCTCAGCGAATGTTCCAGTTCTAAAAAGTGAGATCTCTTTGCAATACAATTATTGGCGGATTTTCATGCATATTATTGGCGAATTTTTCATCGCAATTCATGTTTATTGGCGGAAATTATGCGGGATTAACCGTTGGAGATTTATTCGACGTCTCATCGTTGGTTTCTTCGACATTTTCATCGTTGATTTTGTTGACATTTCATTGTCAACTTTGAAGGAAAAAAATAATGTCAGTTAAGGAGACCACTGCATTTGGGCATTTGGTGTTTCATCACCTTTACTTTGGTGTTTCGTCACCGTTAATTTGGTGTTTCATTCACTGTTTGGATACGTTGATCATTATGGAGGTTTTGGCAACGTTAATTTTCAGAAATTTAATGACGCCCTGATGGTAGCATTATACTCTTCGAAGTTTTACTAGTGAATGTTTTGCTCCAATGTCAGTTTGAGATGAAGGTTTGAAGTGCAAAGAGTTTTTGCTTTTTAATGGATACTACAACGTTGTCTTGCTGTCTTAGCTCAATATGAGGGATCTACTTACTCCATTGACAGCACGATAATTCTTTTCATCTTGACAATTTTGTAGGAGCAGTTTCAACTATATCATGGAATTTCAGTAAGCAATTTATGGTACGTGATGACTAAACGTGAAATTTGCTCTTTCAATGAGCATTTTTTTTGTCGAATTTATTGTTCCAGATGAAGCATGTCAATTCTATAAGATGAGTTCTTTGCTATTTATCAAGCGCTACAGGTGATGTTTTAGCTTGTACAGTTTGATGTTTTGAGCATTTATTCAGAAGGTCAGTTGTATTGACTCAGACTTTACTGGGGTTGTGAATTGAAGACCTAGATTCTTTGTCTGCTTTGTTATAGCTGTGTTGGTTTGACTGTTCCAGTCGTTCTCACGACCTACTGATGGTTTGCTCAATTTCTTGGAGACAAATTTTTATTATGTATTTTGAATAAATGGGATGTTTGTTAGGAATATGACTGAAACTCACTTCCTAACTTGCCATATCTTAAGAGTCCTTCCATATGTTGAAGTCCTTACCATCTACAACTCGGATTCTATTGGCTATATAAAGCCATCCTATGTACTTGTAATCATTGAACCTAATAGTGCATTGTCTCCCGTGATTATTTCCCGCAAGTGTTTTTCACATAAAAATCTTGTGCTCCACTTCTCCCGTGCGATCTAGAAACCTAACCCTGACAAGATGGCTGCATTCAGGGCAACTTTATAAACCCCACCGATCATTCTGACTTGCAGATCGGGCGGATGGAGTGAATTGCTCTCAATACTATCAGTGGTACTTCTTTGTCCAACTATTTGTATCTGTATTTTTCAATGCATGGCTGTGGGTATCACTTATATATACTTGCATGTCTGCATTTACAGCAGCTTTGTAACTCCACCAACAATGTTGACTTGCAGGGGAGAAAAAGTTTAAGCTGTACTACAAAGTTTCTCCGCATCTCATTAAGTTTCTCAGAACCGCACTTAATTTTGCAGAGGTCAGGTCTGAGGATCTTTCAAAAAAAAAATTTGCAGGCCTGAGTGTAAAAATCGACAATTGCAACAACTGATCAGAGGATAGGCACTGTGCACTGTAAATGATCATCCATTAGTACTTGGACAGTCATCATCCGTTTCCCTTTCTACAGTTTTCTTTTGGCAGATTTTTCAGTCGTAGTACTTGAGCAGGCAGGCAGGCAGGCCTGCTCGATGTTTCTGCCGCCGAGCATATCATTGTTTTCTACTGAAATTTTCGCTCCTGCCCTGACACCGTGGGGTCCATCCCCTGCTTGGCACCAGAGGACAGTCAAGTCTTGCGCTTATCTTGCCTCAGGTCTGAGAATCCTCGCATAATGGATAGCATAAATCATATCTCACTGTTAATGAGGACCGAGCGTGGCTTGGTGGCAAGGCATGCAGCCCGCCCGGGTTCGAGCCTTGGCTCTCCCGGGTGCTTCACCGACTGACTATTTTCGCATAGGGGTGAGTGTGTGTGGCGTGTGTGTGTGGTGCGTGCGTTCGCGTCTGTAGCTCAGCAATTGTTCTCTCCTTCTTTACAGAATTGCCAGAGCTCCTGGTCAAAATTCAAAAAAAATATATATATATCTCACTGTTAATTTATAGAGTGTGTTTCTAGTATTTTATTATCAGATGAAGTATAAGTAAACTCTAGTTAATTTGATCCATTAGATCAAAAAATACGAACGGTTCGTATTCAATCTAATGTATTGTAATGCAATAACATCTAGTGTTTAGACAAAAGAGAGTTATTAACCACCGCGAGGTTAACAAGTATATCGGGTTGATCTTGCGGTGACAAGACGAGATGCATCTGATGACGAGGGCAAAACGCATTTTTCGCGTCAATCCTGCTTGTGTTTGTCTGCATCTCCACGATGCTCCAACAACCAAACCCTATATATATATACTCCTCACAAAGGTGCTAGTAGCAAAAGGATGGCTAGAGACAGCAAAGTTAATTTTTGCTTTAGGAAAAAAGAAACCGTACTTTGTCAATTGCTAATCCACGTTAGCTGGTTAAGACGTTTCTCACAGGAGTACAGGGACAGCCGGATGAGTCTAGACACAAGCATATGAACTCTACTCTATTACGAGTAGTATATAGGCGCTGCATCTGCAGGCGCGAGTGAACGATGGAGCTTTAGGCCACCGCACAAAGAAATTGACCGGACACCACGAAAGCTACACGTCTCAAAAGGGGAAAAACTAGAAAAAAGAAGAAGATAGGCTGCATATAGATATAGCTCATTGCTGCACAACAGTCGCCACTCGCTACCCAGTGAGGCAGTGATGATGTACTGGCTACTACAAAGTCCAAACTGATGGAGGAAATCTTTACAATACTACCAGTAGTTAAGCAAAGAGTGAATTTTAAAAGAACTACAAGTTCTTTTTGTAAATATTAAGCTACACGTCTTAACTCTTATTTTACAAAACTATAGATTTTAGAAGAACTTATGTCACACAACTACATGTTTTAGAATTGACCCTTTCTGTGGTGGGTCTAACAGTGTGGCTCCGTATGGTAGTCAAACCTGTTACAATAAATAGTCAATTCTAAAACATGTAATTTTGTAGTACAAGTTATCTTAAAACCTATAGTTTTATTAAATATAAGCTAAAGCATGTAGTTTTTTGATAGTGTGTTCAATAAATCTATAGTTTTGTGAAATTTACTTTTAAACAAAAGTGACCAAAATGTCAGTGTAATTGTGTGACTAATTAACTAGCCATGCATTTGTAAGGGTCTCTGCTTTGGTAAAAAGGCCAGGTGAGTGCTTTGAAACCGGTGAAAAGAAACGAGGGTAGAGATTTTCCCTGCCCCTTTAGAAAGCGACCATAGATAGACATGAGATAAATAAATGGTTCCAAAGCACACCCTCCCGGCCGGCCTCCCCTCCTCTAGCTAAGGTGGTCATTTCCATCAAAACTTTCATGGTTTCTTCTCCTCTTTCGGACTTTAGTCCCTTAATTTTAGCCGTCCTAATCATGTTGTACCACAAAAGGGATAGTTTTGGAAATCCCTTTTAACAGATGAGGATTGGTTTGATTAGGACAAAGTTTTTCAACGTTGTAATGATCAATTATGTCCTAGATTAGGGTGTGGGTTAGAGCCTAGAGGGAAGTAAACAAGTGTTGATAGCGTAGTGTTTGCTTGTATTCCATGTAAGCATAAGTCGAAGTGTCAAACTAAAGCTTTCGCTTTGGTGTTAGGGACTGGCGGTAAAAACGGGACCGGATATTTCCGCTGGGATCGGATTCGGAACTGAATCTGACTATTCGGATCCGGATACTTGAATCCAGATAGGAGATCGGATACAGAGCAACCAATATCCGGTAAATATGGGATGTGATCCGGATATTCCTATTCGGATATCCTGATATTTCTTATTCGGATATCAGCAACATCCAGCACATTTCGTCACATTTTTTTTCTTCAATATTAGCCCATTTATATTGGCAATTAGATGGTTCTATTGATATTAAAGTAGCATATTCTTTCTATGATGTCTATTAGGTTTGATTGATATATAATTTACTTCTATAGTTATGTATTTGCACGGTTTAATTCAACATATACTACTTTATATATGCGTGCATTATCTATATATTTTTATCCATTTCCGATCCGAATTCGTCACATATCCGTCCCGTATCCGTATCCCGAATAACTTGGATTCGTATCCATATCCGGCTAACCCGTATCTGATTCTGAATCCGAAAAAAATATAAATTAAAATTTGAAAAGAACAATATCCATCCATATTCGACCCGTTCTCGTCCCTATTAGGGACACTTGCAAGTTCCGAGCTGGGTGCATTTTGTCCCCGTGCCAACCACTAGTATCACAGACACTCGAGAGAGAGGCCAACCATTTTTGTTGTCCATTCTTTTTTGCATTCATGAACAGAAAAACAAAAATAGGAACGGAGTACTGCTCGGTTGGTGAAGAGTATCGTGGAACACCTCATCGACCTGGTCTCACTCCAACCCGATTGCCTATCTTCTTTCTTAAGAAAATGTCAGAGTTCCTGCTCAAATTTTAGAGAAAAAAATTCTCCATGGTTTCCATCGCATCTTCAAAGGGACATATATACAATCTCTTTATGCCCAGAAGAAATCGCGCGCATGGAGCCACGCCACATCACTTTTTTTTTTGGCAAGAAAGCCCCTCACAATTCCAAAATCGCAGATAGATCCTTTCACCGAGTTTTTTTGTGCAAAAATAACCCTGTAGTTCCGTAGATTCGTGAACGGGTCCTCCACTTTTTTTTTTCTTTTGCAAAAAGGACTCATAGTTACACAACTTCATCGACGGCACCTCCCCAGCATATTTTTAAAAAATAAGAGAACCAAAATTACGTTGAGATCCTCCTACCTTTTTTGCAAAAAGAACACTCATACCAAATTTCGCATAGAGCGGCGTAACGTGAGATCCTACCAAGTTATTGAATGCTGATCTTATCAAAGAAGGAAGGCTCATTGTTACCAATGTGGCCATGGTCGGGCGAATTTTTTTTTACTGTAATAGCCTCAGTCGCATCCCCCCCCCTCCAAAAAAAAAACCAACTCCGTGCGTAAAGTTTTGTAAAAATAGCCCTTTGCTGAGCACGGAAGATCCGGCAGGTAACATATGCCACCTGCCGCAGTATAGTTCCTCAGAAGCCCCTCACCAGCGCGGTTGCGTGGCTGAGTGCGGAAGCCGATGGGGCCTGCCATGTCCCCGTTGCCGGGAAGCACGGGAGCGCCTTCACGCACACCAAGCGCAGGATAAATGGGCAAGCGGTCGGGTAGGCGCGTGGCAGGGTGGGCGGTCGGGTATCCGGGGCAGTGCTGCATGTGTGCATGAACGCGTGATTGCGTGCATGGGGGTATGTGTATACATGGACATCTGCCACAACGGAGCAGCGCGAAAGGAGCCCTGTCGTGGTGGGTCATGCCTTGATTCCATGCTGCCACTGCTCGGCCACCTCTTGCGCTCCCCAAGGGCGGCGGGGGATATTTGTCGCATGTCACGTCTTCCGCGGTAGGAGAGGGGGTATTTTTGCAAATGCATTCGTAGGGGCTAGATTTGCAAAAAAAGGCGGCAGGGATATTTGTCGCATGTCACGTCTTCCGTGGTAGGAGAGGGGGTATTTTTGCAAATGCGTTCGTAGAGGCTACATTTGCAACAACAAAAAAAGTTACAATGGTCTAGGTAATCATAGTATTATGGTCTGGTTGGGCTCATGGAAACGGTTATTCGTTTGCCTATCCAATCAATCATCGCTTTGTCGCATGCATCGCACCAATTTTACTGTCTCAAATAGCTCGCTTGTTTATGCTTAGGCTTTTTGCTTTATAGTTTAAAGCTAATTTTTTGACTTAAACAACTTAAAAGCTATCGGTTTTTATACGTGATAGAGATGGGCAATTTTACATAACTTCAGTGGCATTAGTATAAAATTAACCCTCAATAAGCCAAACAAAACACATCTCCGGTGGCTTATGGCTTTTAGATATATAGAGGTTTATGACTTTTGAAAGGCCTAGATAAAAAGTTACCCATTTATTTAGGCTTTAACTTTTAGCTTTTAAGGTGACGAAAAAGTCCAAACAAACTGGGCCATAGACAAGTAGCTAGAAAAGCAGCTTTGCATTCCCTGTTTGGCCTAATTTTTCTCCGTCCTGGTCAGTACAACTTATGATCATATTATGCGACCATTAAACAGATTAGTTCAACACTTTTCTAGGGTTTATATCTCTCAGGATGTTGTGTTTGATGAATATAATTTTTCTTTCTCTCAAGACACTTCCCCATCACAGCCACAGCTCTCTACCGAGTCCTCCACTCTTCTACTACCACAACTCTCTTCTTTTGACCATTTTGGAGATAGCAATCTGTTGCATGTGCAAGATGATGTGTTTTCTACAGTTACAATGCAGCAAGGGGGTCAAGAGAACATATTTACGTCGCTTGATGGCAGTCCATCCACGAGTGCAGCCACTTCGCCTACTACGGTGGGGCATCGTAACCTGCTGCAGTACCTGCTGCGACAATATCACAAGTTGGGCATGTGACGTTCGCATCACCGAGTGATTCCAACTTCACGAGTTCTTCCACTGCTACTGTCACCACAGTGACAACATGCCATGCGTACTTGCCTACAAGAGAGCGTCAGGAAATTAACCCAAGCAACTTAATGGAACATACTCAACATCCTCAGCCTACCGAGTGCAGTTTGCAGGTTCGGTCCAAACTTCTTCTCATACAATCATTTGGAGGGCGTGGGCACCCTCGCGTTGCAAGTTTTTTGCTTGGTTGATGCTGCAAGATAGGATTTGGACAGCACAAAGGCTGCAGCTTCGGCAATGGCCAAACAAGTATTTCTGCCAAATGTGCAACAGAAACCTTGAAACTGTTACATACCTCTTCATTGACTGCCCGGCGGTCCGGCATACTTGGACCGACACAGCGGAGTGGCTGCACCTACCGATACTTGATCCAACAAATTGGGAACCTACGCTGACAATTGAGGATTGGTGGCTTAAACGAGTATCATCTCTACCGGCACTCACGAGTGTTGTGAGCACAGTCATTATTCTCGTAACTTGGCAATGGTGGAAGGACAGGAATAGACGTGTTTTCCAAAACAAAATATTGACACGCCGTGAGATCATAACCCTCATCAAGGAAGAGGCAAAGATCTGGAAGCTCGCTGGAGCAAAACGTTTAGCAGGGCTGTCCGTAAGGGCAAACTTGCCCTCCATTCTTGGGTGACTTTCCAGTTTTCTGTCTCTTGTAAAGATTGTCATCCTCTCTCCTGTAAATTAACTTAATCTTGTAACTATCCCTTCCCCTTCTAATATACACCCAGCGTTTTGCTGGTTTCAAAAAAAAGGAAACCCAAGCAACTTACAAATGGGACTGTATATTATGATCCTAGTCGAAGAACTTTTCTGTAACTGATTATGTGAAGGCGCTTTAGCAAACTTGAGTGGAAACTAGAAAGATGCTATGGATCTTGAATTTGGTGCATTGCTTAAAAATGGCACATGGCATCTTGTTCCCCCTCGGCCAGGTGTCAATGTCATAGATTGCAAATGAGTCTTCAAGATCAAACATAAGACAGATGGATCAATAGATCGATACAAAGCAAGACTTGTGGCGAAGGGATTTAATCGGCGATATGGACTTGACTATGAGAGTCATGTAGTTAAGCCTGTCATAGTTCGGCTCATTCTCTCCATTGCAATGTCCAAGGGATGGTCACTGCAGTAGTTGAATGCACAAAATGCTTTTCTCCATGGAGTGTTGGAAGAGGATGTCTACATGAGGCAGCCCCTGGCTATGTAAGTTCAAGTCAACGTGAGTACCTTTGTAAACTTGACACAGCTCTATATGGTTTAAAGCAGGCACCTCGACCATGGTACTCTCGACAAAGCTCAAAGTTGCAAGAGCTTGGTTTTGTATCGTCTGTAGCTGACACCTCTATATTCATCTATCAACATGGAGAAAATTTTGTCTACATGCTTGTCTATGTAGATGACATAATAGTTGCAAGTTCCTCCACACAAGTCACTAGCTGGCTGTTGGAACAGTTGCAAAGAGATTTTTCTATTAAAGACTTGGGAGAATTGCACTATTTCCTGGGAATAGAAGTAACAAGATCACAAGGTAGCGTGGCATTAAATCATCACAAGTATACTATAGATATATTGAGAAGAGCAAGCATGGATAATTGTAAACATGCAGTAGCACCAATGGTGACAACAAAGAAGCTGTCCAAGATGGTTGGTGAACATCTTTCTGCTGCTTAGGTGACTAACTGACTATATACCAGGGTTCACTAAACCGTTTTTGTGATTTTCGAATGAATAGTGATTTTCGATAATCACAAAAATCAAGCCGAAAATCAGTCAAAAATTATCAAAAATCGAATAGTTTTAAAAATCAAAATTTTTGAAAAAAAAAAATCAAAAATCACCGATTTTCGCTCGATATTTGGCGATAATTGAGATATTTGGTTCATAATCGTGATATTTGGCTTGATAATCGCGATATTTGCCTCAAAAATCAACCGACCAAATGAACTTCCTCGTGGGTCAATTTTTTGAGCGATTTTCGCTCGATATTTGGCCATAATCGCTCGATATGTCTCGATAATCATGATATTTACGTCGTATAATTTTTTTTTTGAATTTTCTCGATTTACCGATCGGTAATTAATTTCGTGCCGTGTCGATAACCTCGATTATCATGATAATGAGGCGATTATCGATGATAATTCGAACCCTGCTATATACATGAGTATCATTGGAGCTCTTCATCCTAGCTACCTAGGCGGCCAATGGTTATGGCGTGCTCACTGCACCGTTGGGGCTTCGGCCTAGCTAGCTGTCTGACGCGTCGAATGCAATGCGCTTGCCGTGCTAATTCAGCTGTAGCTGTTGCAGCGTTGCATTAAGCAAGAACAAGAATGGGTGGATGATACGAGCAGTGAATGTGGCGTTGTGGCCTAACCACGGACCATTTTTACCTAACATGGATGTGGTCTCGAGAGTAGGTGACGTCCAGGAGGTTATTGAATTATCTGGAGATCCTAGCAGCTCATGCGCAACACATGCTCCTGTTCTTTCGATCATCAGCATGCTATCCTGTTCTTCAATCATCAAATATTCCCCAAGAGAGCACAAGGTGATGTGGATACCTACTTCTAGCTGCTCATTTCATCGGTGTTTGAAGGCCGATCTCGAAAGCTTTCATTGATTTACTGGATAAATGGTTAGAATCACCGCAAATTTACAGAATTGTTGGTCCAAAAAAAAAAAAAGATTCACCCCCACAGCCACTATACAAGGAAGAGAAGAGAAAGGGTACATGCGAGACTACTAACATCTACTGTACAGAGTGGAGTTGGCCATGTCAAGGATCTAGATGCATCAAAATGGCCGTGAACATGGCCCGTGGAAAGGCCACAGCTTGGCTGAATCCACTGACATCTATGGATGGCTTATCAGATCCATGAAATCCTGTAACACCGGTGCCGGCAGAAGGAGAAGATGTACACACAAACTCAGGTTGCAAGTATCAGGCCTGATTTTATAGCCATGTCAGCTGTTTCTGGACATGGATGGTCTTGGCTCTTGATGCCCTTCCTCATTGCCTTTCTGTAGACCACAAATCGATACAATTAACGCAATGCTTATTTACGATAAGTTGGCGCTACCTCGTTTTTCATCTTAGATTCCACTTAGATGAAATACTGTGTTTATTTGGGATGAAGTTCATTACAGATATACACTTGTCATTGTTTGCGTGTAGAAGTACCACATTACCTTCCTTTGCCGAAATCTTCATTTCCAGAACATGAGGTGGGGTGTTCCTGACTGCATGGCGATCCCTCACTTTTTGTTCCCGGGTAAAAACCATACATTTCCCTAGGTTTTCCTGACCTTCCACTTGCCCATTGTTTCCCATCACCGGCATAAGAGGAGCAGTCAGACATCATGTAGTATGAACTAAGGTGCTCCTGCCTACATATGGTAGGTGTCTCATGTTTATTTTTGAGAAAAGACATGGTGCTGAAACCATGTTGGAAAAAGCAAGCAGATGGAGAATAAGACTGTGACTGTGGACTAGGGAATGACATGAATGGTGGTAGCCTTCTATGGGGTAGAAAAGAAGGTGGTGTGGTAACATCAGGGCTCGAGCTAGGCAAAAGACAGCCTTCTATAGTTAACCCTTGCTTAGCAGCCAATTTAAGAATCTGTTTCCGGTTTAGCCCTGTTCCGTAGAGAATGTGCCACAAGCTCCTTAGAGCTTCCCTCTGATTATGTATTACTTGATCCCGCATAGCCATCTCAATTTGAAGCTCAGCGTTAGTCATTCCCTAAAGGGCACATTATATATAAGCGACTTGTGGGATATCATGTTCTGTAAGGAAAACGTACTAAAATGCTGTGGGTTACTCACAAGAAGTCTGTATTGGCTGAGAATGTGCAGGTAAGTTCTATTGCCATTGTTACTGATAGCTTCCTCGATCATATCTTGGAGCTGATGCCTGCGATTCTCATTCAGTTCAATATCCTACAGGGGAAAAGATCTCCATATAAGTTTGCTTTAAGGAAACAAAAAGGCAAATTTATATCACCTGTACCTTTCTGTAGCCAGCACCAGCTTCATCGTTGTCACGGATGTTGTCAAGAATAACTTGTCTCCTTGATATTAAGGATTGCAGAACTGTGTAATCCCCCTCTTTCACCTGAATACAAATCCATCAGTGTTCTATGCGTAGTGAGGAATTTCTCAGATATCTGTTGCAACAACAGATGTAGGAAAGAGCTGCTACCTCCCATACTTCAGAAAACTGGCGTATTGGTATCAGATACAGATACGGCCCAATACGGACGGATACATATTCTGCCCATATCGGTGAATTTTCTATTTTTTTAAAAAAAGAACAATTTCTGATAGTTCTCCAATACTTGCTTTATACTTTCCTGATACCTCTCAACTATAATACCTTTACTAACTCAAAAAGAGACGCTGCAATCATTTATTCCCGTCCCGCAGCCCCTTCTCAGACCATCTCCAACCGTGTCCCTTCCCCTCTCCTTTTCCTTTCGCGAAGGGATTCTCATTCCTTTCAGCGCTCCAACGGATTCCCTTCAGCATTTCCTTCGTGAAGGGATTCTCTCTCCCATTCCCTCTAGCAAGGGATTCTCTCCCCTTTCCCTATACAATTCCCTTTAAAGGGAATCTGTTGGAGATGAGGGCAAATAAAGGGAATGAGAATGAGGAAAGGGAACAGGGAAGGGAAAGAAATGAAAGGAATATGGTTGGAGATGGTCTCACTCCCCACACCACCGCCCCTGCTCCTCTCTTCCTCTAGGCTCCCACACCAACATTTCTCTCCCCCTGTAGACGAAAACACGCAGCACCTCTCTCCCCGCCGATGCGACGGCACCCATGGAGCTCACACACAGTGATTCCTCCCACTAGTCCTCTTCTCCTCACTTGACTTATGGCAATGTGGTATACTCCCAAACAACCAGCGGCAGCGAGGAGCTGGTGAGGGCAGCAGTGGCTAGGAGGCAACACATATGGCTACAGCTTGAAGGAATAGAAGCTCACAATTTGGGAACGTTTAGAGCAGCAGTAGACTAGATGGCCTAAATCGCTTGCTATGGGCTAATAGGCTTGCAAGATGATATGGTCCATTTGCTTCTTCACTTTCTATGTTATAATGTCTATTTTGTATGTGCCATACCATATCTCATGTATGTTCCTCTATTTTTATTTTTATTATACATATACACACGTATCGCCGTATCGGTGTTTGAGGGAAAAAGTGTATCACGGAATCGGCGTATTGCGTAACTGTATCGGCATTGGCGTATCCGGGCATCTCTAGGATGCTATTACAGTATATTTTAATGGAGGAGTTCTCAACACACAGATCAGTCAAGTTACCAACCTGCTGTCTCGCAATCGCATTGTCAAGATGCTGGAGCTCCATCCGATTACGCTTATTGGTTTCTTCAAGTTCAAACAGCGCTTTCTGTAGATTTATGCGTTCCTGAACGTTCTCACCAGTTTCCTGGCTCAAGATATTCAGCCAAGATAGCTCATTATCTGCAGCTTTTTCAGTAGGCTTTACACTTAATTCATGCTCCTTCGCAGCTAATTCCTTTTTCAACCGTGAAACCTCAACCTAGAAATTGACAATGCAACGCATTTTAGTATTTTACTATGCTGAACAATGAGGTAGGACTGTAGAAGTTTATTTGTTTTCCTATTAAGGCAAACCTGGAGATTGTCAATCATCCTCTGATAGTCTTCCACATGAGTGTCAAGTGTTCCAATGTTTTTCTATACATGAGAAAAGGCAACATAAGAATAGTAAAAGTGGCTAATCTAGCATATATGATGCAGAAACAATTAATTGGTTCCGCTGGGCAAAAATAATGATGAATCAATTGACAAAACATCTTGTTGTTTGGCTTCTTTGTTTGTTATGCACTCAAGCAAAAGGAATGACCCCTTACATGGACATGTGTTTTTATCTCCTTAGCTCGATCTGCATACTGGAGTGTATTGGTTGTGTGATGGTACTGATCATCAGCTGGTGATATTGTAGCAACCATAACAGTTCGAGAGTTACCAGAGAGACCATCCTTCAGAATTCGAGTTAATTTGCTGCAAATAGCCGCTGTCATATATCTATTGTAAACAAAATGGGTTCCAGATAGTAGAACGTACAACTTGAAATACCTGTTGCGATATGGAACATATGCAAGACCTTTCTTATTTTGCTTGCCAAGGGCATTGATGCAGTTTGCTAACGCTAGAAGTGACCGATTAATGTTGGCTCCATCTCTAAGCTTTTGGCCAAAGTTGTTTGTTTCAGTAGCCCGCTCACTGCTCAGAATGTTAATTTACAGCTTACTTTTCCTGACAGGGTGAAAGGAGAATAGCAGTCCAAAAAGAATAGTTATTACCTGCCCGCAAGATCAACCAAGGCAAGCTTTCCACGAAGAACTTGACTGCCATACTGTCCTTTCTGCTTTCGCTTTACAGTAATCTCCAGGACAGCGTGTGAACTTGAAAAAAAGAAACAAAGTAGTCATCCTGATGTTAGAATAACTAGTAAATTTACCCGTGCAACTGCGCGGCTAAATTTTATGATACGATTATCTTTGATATATAACTATATTTTCTATAATTGTGTATTTTTTAATAACTCTAATATCTATATATAATTAATATGCACCGTTATAATCTGGTCACACCAAAATAAGTGGTAGAGATTTTTGGACTCTTTTAATCTAAGCTGTTATAACCTGGGTTTGCTAGATAGCATGGTTGTTAAGGCATTAAGCGACGCTTAAGCGTCGATTAATCGCTAAGGCGGTTTGGAGGAGGTCGCCACGCCGTCGCCTTGCCGGAGCTTGGTATGGCGTCCGCCTTACGGCTGTGGCGTCGCCATGGCGTCCGTGAGGCGGCCGGGGAGGTGCTCGGTGCCAGCATCGGGGAGAGAGAGAGAGAGAGAGAGAGAGAGAGAGAGAGAGAGAGGGAGCCGACGGCTGAGAGGAGGGCGGCGCTCGGTGGAGAAAGGCCGAAGGCCGGCGATGGCATGGGGCTCGGCCGAGGGAAGGCGGCGGCGCTAAGGGAGGTGGCGGAGGAGATAGTGCGGTGGCGGCGGCGGCGCTAAGGGAGGTGGCGGAGGAGAGTGCCGTGGCGGCGGCGGCGGAGTGGATCGGGGAGAAGGGCGGCGCAAGAGAGGGGAGACGCTGGAGGAGGCAGATCGGCGGCGGCTGTGCTCGGGCGTGAGGAAGAAGACGACCAAGCGAGGGAGCAGAAGGGGATCAAGGGCGGCGACGGGAAATGGATGAGGGAGATAGAGAGAGATTAGGGTTGGGAGAAATAGGGAGCCAGCCGGGCCCAATGGGCTAGGAAGATGGGCTGATTTGAGAAAAAAAATCATATATATACACGCACACATAAAGAAATGATGAATAAATCGATAAAAGAATGAATAAATAATAATATAAAATATAATAATATATATAAAGAAAATAATAATGTACATACAAATAAAATAATGTGCTTGGTCCTATGTTGTGCTTCATTGGTTGCTGCTTAGTAGTAGTGGTGTTTACTGTTTAGTATAAATACACAGTAGTAGTAGACCCTAGACAATAGTACTAAAAGTAGTAAGGGATGTTGGGGCTTGCAAGGGATATGGATGCTACATGGGAGAAGAGCAATTAGAAAAAGTATAGATGCTATATCAAGGTATGCATGTGCTACTAAATTGCCGCCATACTATATTAGAATGTGTGTATGGCGTCGCCTCGCCGCACGCTTTATCGCTTAAAAGTTGTGAAGGTGGTGAGTCGCCTCGCCTCGCCTTATCGCCGTAACAACCATGCTAGATAGACGATTAGATATTTTTCTTAAATAATAACATCCGATGGTTGTAATTAGGGTCCACCAGATTAAGTGGAATGTTTCTTTTAATCTAAGCCATTATAACCCGGATCCGTTAGATAGACGGTTAGATATTTTCTTTTAAATAATAACATTCAATGATAGTTGTAATTAGGGTCCACCAGATAAGGACCAGATGTTTTGCTTTTTTGTGATAATTTTTAGCCTATTTCTCTTTTTTCTTAGCGACTCTCATGAGCTTTTAATACACAATAGATGTAAGAAAATGTCCAGCATTATGACTGATCGTACCTGTCTTCATAGCCTATCAATCTCAACGATTTATCAGATTAAAGATATTAAACCCTCCTTTAATATAAGTTATTAAACAGGAATATATAGTTTTTAAGGAAGGCATGCACAGTTCCTTCAAAAGGTGAATAAGTAATGAAAGCATGGACTTTCAAAAAGGAAAGCAGAAAAATCATGGAGAGTTTTTAATTACCGTGAAGAAGTGGCATTTGCCTCCGTGCTCTCTGTCTTGCGCCGACTGTTGCCTATGTTCAAGAGTTCAAGAATTTTATCTGCTGAGTGAACCTAGCAACATAAAAGGTTAAACATCAATTATTCTTTTATGCTGAAAAGAGTGGGGCATTAACAGGCATGTTTTTAGAATATGGCACAGCATGCAATAGACCACTGACTAACAAAACTAGAAAAAAAAAAAAAGAATGATGGCTTCATACAAAACAAGGGCAGGAATTGGTAATACAAACTATTCACACACAAGACAATTAAATAGCATTAAAACAATATTGAATAAAATTAACATTACAATAATTTCTGACAGATTAATTAAATATTGCAGCTTGAAAAGCAACAGACATATCGAGTGGTTTTTCTTTCATGATCAACTTATCAGCCACTCCAATGAATGGATAGATAATACTCCCTCCAGTCACAAATAGTTGTCGTTTTGGACATAGGTGCAGTATAAATTTCAAAACTTTGACTATCAATATCTTTTTAAATATTTAAACTGGATACATGAAAACCACATGTGTAGATTTGTCCTGAAAAGTACTTTTATAATATTATAATATTATTGGGTTTTATAAATATATTATAGTATAAATTAGTGGTCAAAATTGTGTTTTGGAGACCGTGTCGATGTCTAAAATGATAACTATTTGTGACCGAAGGGGGTATGATGTGCACCAAAAAGAGGTTGATAGACATTAGGATGACAAAAAAAATAGTAAAGAAAAGGACGAAGGTCAAAACTGACACTTCTACAAGAACAAGCCATTTATTTTCTTATTACCAGGGAAAATAAACACATAAGAAAGAGTTGGAAACCTTAATACTTCTTAAACCAGCAACTATTATGCCATGCTCAGGATCTTCACGAAGCTCCAGGTGACCCGAGGATTTCTCAAGCAAATCATAGATAACCTGGAAATCAGAAGAAAAAAAAGACAATTATTTCACAATAGCTTCTATACATTACAGATAACAAAAAGGACTATTACTTCAATATTATTAACATCATATATTGCACATTACCTCATTGTACACTTCCAGATATGAACATGACACTTCGAATTTATCTGAACTATCATCCTTTTTTATTAGATCAAAGATTGTGCGAAAGCAAAGAACCATAAGACCAGGATCACTACGGGTTCCAACCATTGTATAAGTTTTGCCACTGTACAATCACAAACAACAGAATAAATCAATATATCATATGGAGTATAATCACCACCTCAGCTTGTAGATTAATTCAAAGTATTGCAACAACAATTTCATGATAAGTCAAAAAGTATAGCAGTTCTTCATCGATGAAGTTTTGAAAGTGGTACATATATATATAGTCTATATAACATTTTCCGGGGGTTTCGCCGACGCTCGCACCCTCCACGTCGCATTCTGTGCGCCCTCCACCTCCCGTATTGCGTTTTGGTCTTCCACCCGATGGTCGCCGCTTCACCGCGCCTTCATCCGGGCCTCCACCGCCAGCCGCCCCGTCCTGCCTCCCTGGGGACTCCTGCTTGCGCTTTCCGGATCTCATACCCGCTTGTGCCAGCGCGCGCTGCTTAGCCGTGTGGCCGCCCCTTCGTCGTACCTCCGTCCGTGCCCTCGCCGCATCGGCCACCTCCCGCTCCGCTACGCGCTTTTCACGCGCTTTCATCTGGCCTCCGCTGCCACTCCCGTCCCGCTGTCGCCGCGGCCGCTTCAGACGGCGCGCTTTCCTCGGGACGCTGGCGCTTGCGCTACAGACTCTCTCTCGCCCCGTCCCGCCCTCGCCGATGTGCCTCACTTGCCTCCGCCGGCAGACGCGACTCTCGCCTGCCACGGTGCCCTTCCCCGCTCGCTCGCGCCATCGCAGTGGTCCTGGCCGTTGATTCCCCTTGCCTCGCAGCTACTCGCAAGGCTTCCATTCCGCACCATCGGCCTGGATCACATCGAGCAGGGGCGTAGCTTCCAATATGGCAAGGTATGGCCTCCACCATACCTAGTCTATACCGAATATCCCTGCATATATACAGATATACTGGTGCGTAGTGGTTCGCGTTCCCATTTCGTGGCTTTCGCATGCGCAGAAGTATTTTCAAAAGATGAAAACTCGCTAAATACAGCTGCCAAGGCCTCCTAGACGCAATTAATACTTTACTGGTACACATTTTATCTTGTTCCTTGTCCATTATGCTTTATAATATGGTTTTTATTCCATTAAGTGTCATATACTCATTATAATATGTTTTATAATATTAGCGTATGGATAACTTTAATTTTATGTACCACTATTATTATTATTATATATACTATAAAATTTGCCATATCAAAATTTTAGTTTGTCCTCCGCCACTATACTGGAGCGCATTCATCCGATCCGGGCGCATCCTTGCCCCAGATCGAGACGCACCGCTCTGTCTTCTTCGTTGTAGAGTTCACTATGGTTATTTTGGACTTATGTTCTTTCTGGTGCTTTTTCTTGAACTGCAGGGAGTGGAGCTTCTGCTGGAAACAGGTTTCGGATGTCACTGGGTCTTCCAGCGGCAGCCACTGTCAACTGTGCTGATAACACTGAGGCCAAGAACATGTACATCATTTCTGTGAAGGGAATCAATCAAGGGTTGTCTTTGTTATGAATATGACTTGTATTGAATATGAGGGCCAATGGCCACAATATATAGAGTACATGAGAGATAGGGATAGGAATAGGACTCTATCTATAACAGAGACTTATCTATAACTATAAGAGATAATATATCCTTAACAGTCTTCACGGGCTTCCTTCTGCTTGCATTGGGGACATGGTTATGGCTACTGGAAAGAAAGGGAAGCCTGACCTGAGCAAGGTCATGCCAGCTGTCGTTGTGAGGCAACGCAAGCCATGGCGCCGAAATGATGGTATCTGCCTGTACTTCGAAGGTATTTTTTTTACTATGACTGGGTTCTAATATTTTATGATTTATCATGTAGGCAGTTTATGCTTCTACAATTGCTGTGTGTTGATAGATTGTTCTATCATAGCTGAAATTGCTTGGTCACAAGGAAGGCCTCCAGATATGCCAGTGTTATCTAGAATACGTGATTCATTATAGGTTGGTTGTTTCTTTAGAGTTTGCTTTCTACTGAGCTAATATTCTGTTTTAGTGCCACTCTTCAATTTTTAGTAACCTCTTCGGTGGCAAATCTCATTGAATTTCTGCAAAGCTACATTCTGCACTGCCTTATTCCAATTAGTTCATTTCTGATAAGATGTTTCAGAAGCTTCATTTTGCCCCGCCAATGCAATCGTATATTTGATAATGTTGCTTTATTGCATGTAAAGAGTGACATTCCAGTCTAGTCATTTGTCAAAAGGAAGCATACATGCAAATTGGCTAGTATTAAACAGCATAGTGCACTGCACTCTTCTGTAGCATTATGCTACCTGTCTCCTGCTATATGTCATAAGCTCTCCCTTTTTAGTGTTATGAAGAACTGAAGGAGCTTATTAACTTTATCATCTTTATGCATCTACGTGAGTAGATTGTTAAGTCTTAATGTTTATGAAACTATCTGTATTTACCTGCTGCTCTGTTGATGCTTTGTCTGTACAAGTTCTTCTAAATCACAATAACTACCCTAGTTATGATTCGATTCTAATGTTTTGTTGATGTCATATTTGCAGACAATTAATGCTGGAGTCAAGGTTATCAAGTCATCGGCTAGGCGCCACCTAGGTGTCCCGGCGCTGGAGGGAGACCACCGGGCGAGCTCACCTCGCCTGGCCGAAGCAAGTCGGACACATGGCCGTTCCAGACGTCACCATGCGTGGTCCGGGCGACCGACTATGGTTCGAAGGAGGCAGGGGATAAGGTAAAGGCGCTCATCGGGCTGGGCTAGGGACTGAAAGCTCGCGTGATACCTCCGTCGGCAGAGGGACAAAGGATCCGCGTGGCGCCGCCGCCACCTCCGTCGCTACCGGCGCTGCAGATCAGTAAGTCCGCCACCTTCTCCTGTCGCCCTCCTCCCTGTCCTTCGCCTCCCGCCGCCTCGCGGCCGCGGCCCCCCTCCGCTTCGCTCGGCGACGGCGTTGACGCAGACCAGAGAGGCAACGCGGCGATGGGAACCTCGTCGCCTCGGCGCGCGGAGGAGGCCTGCTGCCACTGCTCTACTCTGCGCGTGGAGGTTGTGCTGACTGCCGAGCGGAGGTTGTGCCGAGCCGAGCAGCTGGTGCAGAGTGCTTGATGAGGTTGTGTTGCTGGTGCCGAGCCGCTGCCGAGCGAAGGTTGTACCGGGCTGTGATGAATGATGAAGAGTGTATGAATGAAGCATCACGGCAAAGGAGCAGAGTACTTGATGCTTGATGATGTATTGGACTATTGCCTTGATGCTTGAATGCTTGATGCTTGCAGCAATGAAATGATGTGATGCTACTGTGATGCTTGTTGTGCTTGCTGTGATGCTTCATGCTAATGTTGCTTTGTGCTTGATGATTGATGACTTGATGCTATGGCTTTGCACAGGTGCATGGCTGATCAAGCTCCAAGTGTTGCCATTGCCGAGGGGTGTAATGGTAGCCAAGAGGATGCATACGATCCATCGAAGGATTCAAGGCGGAAGGTGAAGTCGAAGGATCCTGGGTGGAAGTATAGATTTTGGCCAGACTTAACGAACAAGGATATGGTGCAATGTATACTATGCGGAAAGCAAATGCATTTGGGCATCAAGAGGTTGAAGCAACACCTTGCCGCGAGTTTTGGGGATGTTCAAAAATGTTCGAAAACCACCACGGCAATAATGAGAGAGATGCAAGATTACATAAAGAAGACTGCAAGGAATAAGGTGATTAATCTAGATGATGATGAAGAGGAAGGTGGAGGTGATGATGTTTAGGAGGTTGAGGTTAGTCAACAAGTATCCTCAAAGGCATCGTCTTGTCATCCAAGTACTGGGATAGCTGCCAAGAGAAAGCAAGCTGCTATTATTTTCAAACTGGTGGCCAAAGTAACCAAATCAATTTCTTCCATGATAAAAAAGAAACCCGAAGAGATGGTCGAGGAAAGACATTCCAAGCAGTTGTTCCAAACCTCCATGGAGCAATGTATGAGAACCAAGGAAGAAAAAGAGAGGGTAGATATGCATGTTGCTAATTTCTTTTATCAGTGTGGCATACCTTTTTAATGCTGCAAATTCTAGGAGCTTTGAAATTATGATGGAGTCCGTTGGACAATTTGAGCATGGGTACAAGCCTCCTAGTTTTCACGAGTTAAGAGTTCCGTTGCTTGCTAAGGCAAAGAATGAAATGAAAGCATTAAGGGAGAAGCAAGAGTCTGGTTAAAGGCAATACGACTGCATATTAATGTCAGATGGATGGACTGATAGGAGGGCAAGACACTTGATTAATTTTCTTATCAATTATCCGGAAAGGACTTTCTTCTTGGAGTCTGTAGATGCATCCTCTCAGTCAGCAGATGCAAGGATGTTAGCAGACTTTCTTGAGAAGAGGATTGTGGAGATAGGTGCTGACAACGTCGTTCAAGTGGTCACCGATAATGGTGCCAACTTCAAGGCTGCGGGTAAGTTTGGCAATAAAAACAATCTAACTTATGATATTGATACACGTTGCTTCGAACTCAAATACGTGTTTTTTTGTAGGTAAAATTCTTATGGAGAGGTTTCCTACTCTCTTTTGGACCCTTGTGCTGCACATTGCTTGGACCTTATGTTAGAGGACATCGAAAAGATAAGTGAGTTCAAGAAGGCCATCTATGAAGCCAAGCATGTGACTACCATCACCTATAGGCACAACAGGCTCCTTGATGCAATGAAGGAGAAGACAAGAGGGAGGGATTTGGTGAGACCCGCAGCCACTCAGTTTGCCACTTCTTTTCTCGCTTTACAGAGTTTATATAAGCATAAGGATGATTTGCGACTACTCTTTGTTAGTGAGGATTGGACTAGGTCTAAATTAGCACCTACGGAGGCGGGCAAGAAAGTTTGTGATATTTTGCTTTCTTTGTGGTTTTGGCATGCTGTGGAGAATTGCACAAGAGCATCACAGCCTTTGCTAATTGTGTTGAGGATTGTTAATGGGGATGAGAAGCTTGCCTTGCCAGAGGTTTCAACAAGTATGGACCATACTAGGAAGAAGATAGGGGAGTCTATTGGAAGCAAACCAAGGCTACTAAAGAAGGTAATGGACATTATTGAGAGGTGGTGGCTGCATCAGATGGAGCAAAAGTTGCATAGGGTTGCATTGTTTTTGAACCCAAACAAGTTTTTTGAGATCAAAGAAAAAGACATTGACTATGCTTCGAGGCTCCGGATTGCATTCAATGATGTGCTTGAAAAGATGATTACTTGTGATGACAATTTGCTTACAAAGATAAATGACCAAGCAGATGACTATGAGAAAATGAGGAAGAGCTTTGGAAAGCAATCAGTTGTGATGCAACAAAAAACAAAGGACCCTCGTAAGTGCTAAACTTCTAGTCTTAGTTGATTCAATTTTAAATATTCTAATTTCTATGTTTCTAACGTATATACAATGTTTTACATTTTAATTGATTGGTGGGATGCTTTTGGTGGCCTTGCTAGAGAGCTTCAAAAGTTTGCAAGACGCATCCTTGGCCTTTGTTGTTTGGCCTCCGGTTGTAAGCGCAATTAGAGCACCTTCGATTTTGTGAGCAACTAGCATTTAAGTTGTCTTTATTTTATAGATGGTGATGTAATTTTCTATTATTGACTAGTATTTGCTTTTCAGATCCATACACAAAAAAGAAACCGATTGGAGCACCAAAAATTGAATGATTTGGTCTACATTCAATACAATCGAAAGATTACAGTACGTTTTCAAAAGAGGCGTGTAGAAGGGACAAATTTCAACCCTTTAATCTTAGAAGAGTTCCAATGGGAGACAATGAATGGGTTGACACGAGTACCGAAGAAGTTCACCATGGAGAAAATCTTTCTTAGGATGATGATGATGAAGCCACTGGTGCATCACTAGAGCTTCGGGGTCGCAATTTTCCTAGGATGACTAGGATGTCTCTCGACGTGGTGCAAACTTAAGCTCAACAGTTGAAGGAGAAGAGCAAGGATCAGAAGATGATGAAATCTATGAACCTTTGGTGGCTGATGATCTAGAGATCGAAGATGATTATGGTCAAGCGCCACCTACTCCTCCTCGTGAGAGTGGACCAACTGATGAGTCAAGATGATTTAGACTTAGATATCAATGTTTGAATGTCCTTGTCCTTGGAGCATTATATGATTATATCAATGTTTGAATATCCTTGTCCTTGGAACATTATATTCATGTTTGAATGTCTTTGTCTATGTATCCAAGATATCCACTTCTGTTTTACTAGTTGTCTTTTACATTATATCCTAGTTGTTAATATTTTACTAACTGGTTAAAGACTATACTTGCCACTAGTTCAAACTCCAATAGTCGCCTAAACGGGCACCTAGGCGTCCAGGCGCCCCCAAAGGGAGAGATGAAAGATATCATCCTGAAAATTTTAACAGCTTTATAAAATTCATACAACAACAGAATAAGGTTGTCCCATAATTTCTGAATGTTAGTTTCTAATCTTGTTTTTGGTTCTGTTTGGTGTGGAAGAAACAGCCCTGGTCCAAGACCTGCAGGCAACCGGAGTGAAGGTTCCTCCCCTAAACTTCCTATACTGTACCCTGCCTACAAAAGAAATTCAAACTAGAATTTCATTTGGACTTGGAGACAGCTTATGAATGATCCATGGGAAGTTTTATTAATTTTTAGCATATCTACTCAGGCTTTTTTCCCGTTCTACAAAATTATAATTACCATTCATTAAAACTCTGATGTCTTTTTAGCATAAAGAGTTCAAGATTGATTGCAAGAGGGTGGGAACCACAAGTTTGTTTGGATATGCTTTTGTTGGACCTGTTAGACATCACTGGTTAGTTCCCAGATTTTCCTCATGTTTTCACAGTGGCCATGAGCAGATGATTTTTTATTTAGTTTAGTTATCATTTTTAATAATTTCTTACAGTTTTCGCATCACTAGCAATAGAAAATCTACAAGTATATTCTGTTCCTCCGAGCCTCACAATTGGCACATGGTACAGAAAAAAAAAAAAGGACAAAAAGATGTCCATAAACAGTCTTTGAAATGGTAAAAAGATCATATAATAACAAAATTGAAAGTCACACTTCATAATCCCAATCCTACACCTATGTTTTAAATTTCCGTAATCATATCTAGCACATTATATGAATGTCAGTTTATGGTGTGTAATGGTTAAATGGGAACCTACAGAGACAGTAAGGATATATGCTTTGCTTGAATATATCTTAGTACTACCTAATCCTCATTTACTCATTGAAATTTGAGCATTTACTATGATGGTTATTGGTTACAGGTGGAACTAAGCATAGGAACTACCTGCATATATTGATTAAAAAATATTCTTACAGAAATACCTATATATTGATAAGAAACTACACATATTCCATGTGTATGCATGCTAAGCTGCTACCTTCTATACAATTTATATAATGTCTAATTTACCACGAACTACATGGGATAATATTTCTTGCTACGCTTTTACCTACATATTTCACACGACGCGGCGTAGTGCATAAACCTAATGTCTTGCTTACTTTCTTTTTAGTTTAGTGTACTCATTTTCTGCGTGCGTGCGTGCGTGGCGTGTGAGTACTAAATTAGTGATTGTACAGCTACTCTAAAATGGTAGTCTCTGAATAATATGTTTAGTGCGCTAGAGACTTTGTAACACATGCTACTAGATTGGGTCTGGGGTATAAATACTTTTATAACTGAGGTACCCATCTTTTTTAATAGAATATTAGTTTATGTGACAACGTACATGGATGTATAGTGGTTGGCAGTGTGGTAAAGGTCCCTCTAATGAATGATCTTTTTTGTATACTAAACGTATCCTTTTTGACATATCTATCCTATCTTGATTTGGGTGCTAATGTATATTTTTTATGTTTACCAAAATGTATTTGCATAGACATTAATAATAACATAAATTTTACCAAAAAACAGCTTCATACATCCTAACAGCCGTTGAGACAAAAAGGGGCATGAATAGAGTATGTTTCTACATATGTACATATTCCAGTATAGCCCTATCCTACTATTTTCAAACTATATAAATTCCAAAATTCCAACGCATACCACTCATTTCTTTATAAAAAACATCATGCTGCCAATATAAATCTATCACGTTCTTTTTTGCTTAAGATATGTCACGCCAGATATTACTAACAAAAAAATGGAAGCTTCAAACAAATCCTACCTAAATCATTCGTACCCCTCCTTTGATAAAGATATGCCAAGATTACTATGCACAACACCTAGCTCTGAAAATAGCTTCTAATTTTTTTTAAAAAAAAAATTGTTACCACTACATTGCAGCAACAACATATCACAATACCAAATAAAAAAAATGCCCTAACTCATTACCTCAACTCATACGTTACTATATTATTCATAGATGCTAACTTACGCGGCGTGCCGCCGCGTACACATTTCTAGTCTTTCATACTATGCTAAGGTAAGAAAGGAGCAAAGCAAACCTAACATACCAAAGCTAACTGGAACAGATAGAATGAGTAGTTTGATTTTAGCATTTTGAACAATCATAAAACTAGAGTGGCAATTGATCAAGTGTAAAGTAAATCCAATCTGAGGTTGACAAGCATTTAATCATGATTTTTTTACACATAATTATGAGGTTAAATCAACAGGTATAGTACAAATCAAACATCACAAAAATATAAAATAGAGGAGATTCAGGCAAATTAATATGTTTAATTTCAATGAGCATGTCAGAAGAAACACTTTGATATCATACCACCCATTTCCTGAAATACTTTAGAACTATGAGGCAGTATATATTTGATGATCACAACATCCAAGACAGGCAGTCTGCTTGCCAATAACAAAACTATCTATTTAATGCATACCTTCCAGTAGAACCATAAGCAAAGACTGTCGCATTAAGGCCTTGAACTACACCCGCAATTGTAAAAGATATGGTCTTATACACGTCCTGCACAATGAATGTGCATATCAAATGACAATCTTAAATTGTGATAGTGTGAAGTACAAAAATACAGCCTTTGTTCCCAGCAGTTAGCTAGCAAGCAAAAGTGTGTGTGCCGTTGCAGGAGGATTTGTCTACATCTTATATCTATAAGCAATCCATCTGGATCTCTTCTTGTAGTTTCCATATATGGTTCAGTAATCCTGAACTAGAGTTTGAAATACTCCAAAGATCAAGACATAACATGGTAATTATCTTACTCTTGCAGAGTTGGTACAATTTTAGGCCACTGCATTTGTTGGGATGTGTTGAAAGAAACTAGATGTAGGAAGGGGCAATAAATATGTACATAACCATGTATCATTAGCCCAGTGTGTATGTGTGTGTGTGTGTGTGGACGTCGTAATGGGGCACCGTGGTGCCCAGGCACCATGATTTTAAATGCACAAATTCAAGTCAAATTCGGGTATATTTTTTGAAACTTCCAGTTTTAGTGTATATACTCATCTATAACAATTCAAATGAAACACATCCTTTCAAAGATTTGAACGAATTTAGATCACATACTTTGCTGATTTGTATATATACTTAGCACATACCTACAATCAAACTATCATCAAAAAAAAGAAACTCTAGTTCGAATTTCAGTTCAAACTTGTTTGAACTAGTTAGTAAACTGACTAAACATCCTAAAAATGTCAAAAAAATTCGAATGCAAATAAATAGGGAAAATACCCGTTTTGGATCATGGTGTCCCAGGTAATTGTACTATACACACACACACACTAGTTACCAAGTACATTAGCAATGCACATTTTCACCATTTATATATGCCTTCATTAATCAGTGCATCATAGCCCAATCAAAGAAGATCGATTATTTCAACATTGCATGTAATTATGTCTACATGAATTATTCTGGCAAGGCCCAGCAACACTATATACAATTTTATGTATCTTTTGCTAAAAATAATACAAATTAATATTTATATGAAAACTAATGATTGAATATTTTTGCTAGACTCGTTGGCCTTCACGAGTCAAGAATTAGGCTGTACGTTGGGATAAGATGCTAGGGGTTGATGGTCAGCCTTTTTGTTGGGGAGGCTCTTGCTGGAACGTCACAATTTGCAGATGGGTATTATTCGAACTTTGAAGCTCAACTCAACCAAGCTCATAAGTAATAAGAAGGACTAATATAACACATCTGATACATTCCAGCCATTATGTACTCCCATACTCTCTCCGTTGTAGGACCCAATAAATAATCAGAAAAAACTCAAATCAAATGCGGTGCCTCACTAACCTACAGAATTTTCAAATCTTAAGACAGAAGAAACAAGAGGTGCTGGGTTTATAAGATGGCTGTAGAGTGGAATACTAGACTAATAGACTTGTATCAGGGAGACCCGTTGTTGGCAGAGACCGTGGGATAAAAAACGATGAAGCAATGAAGGTCTCTGAAGTATCTGGGTTTTCGAGTTTAATACAACCAAACTACAATCCTTTTCCCTGAACCAGACGTATGTGTGTTAGGTAGAATAATACCTAACAGTAACACTACATCCAAGGGTTTGCTTAGACTGAACAATACTTGAGCATTGGCCTTATGTAGATACCAATAGTATTGTTTCGTCTGTCCAAAGACGAGAAACTCCTAATTTTGGCAATTAATAATCCAAAGAAGTTGTTGGTGGTTTGGCTTTTTGGAGTATCATTTCCTGACATGCAAGACACGAACAGTTGAGGAACACTTCCAAGATGCGATGCAGAGTTCAAGCACTTGCTATAATCAGCATCTGAGCCCAATGTCAAAAACAGGCAGATCAATTCCAGATTAGAAAGCATCACAAACTATACGAGCCTCAGCCTGCGTACCGCGTTGGAGCATCCGGGCGCGTACACATGATCGAAGCTATATCTTCTCTCCTTGGTCCGGTTCTGGATGAGGTCCAGGTAGTCCTTGGACAGATCAGGGTCCAACACAACCACATTCTGGGGAGGCACACAGGCATCACATTACTACCATCCATGGCGAAGTTCTAACCACTCAACTACGAACTACGCGCGCATCGCCGAACCAGAGCCTTTACCTTATCATCAATGACCTGTATGATATGCCGCGAGCGCCGCCGCTCGCTGTCGGTGAGTGGCCTGCACTTGACAGCCACCTGCAAAAGGATACGGAATTGCACACGCAGTCACAGAGTAAGCAACAGCTATGCCAACAAAACTGCAATAAAACTGCTAGGAATTGCTCCACTCCATCCCCTCTACTGCCAAAAGGATCTACCTGCAGCGTGGCCGTCTGCTTGGACGCCGGAGCTCGGATGATCGGCATTGCCCAGAACCTTCGCCCCAGGCCCCAGCACCCCAAAAGATGCGATTTTTATCTACCAGAAACCAAAACAATCGCGCCAACGCGTCGGAGCCACGCCACACGGAGGCGGCGAAAAGGCGAGGGACATCCCACACCAGCACCAGCAGCAGGCGGCGAAAAGGCTAACCGCGAAAAGGAGCTCGCTAGTCGCTACTGCACTGGCCTGGCCACCAACCCGAGCAGCCCAAGAACACCAAACACGTCCTCAAGAAACCACAAATGCCGGATCAAAATGCCACCGGAACCACCAAAATGCGACCTCGCGGAGCGGTTCTCCCTCCGGGGGTACACCAAGAACCGCCAAGAAGGTCAGAAACGCTCCCAGATTCAGACCCGAATTGCTCTCCAAAGAACAGTTATACGGTAAAAAAAAATGGCGGTTCCAGCATGTATGATTTGGTGGGTGGCACGACGAGGGAGCGACTGGAGGAGACGGGGCACGAAGATTCAGGGGAGGGAGTACATGAGAGGAGGAGGAGGAGGATGAAATGGGATTAGTGGGGGAGGTAGGAAGAAGAGGACAGGAGGAGGAGGCGTAGCCGCGTAGGTGCTGTTTGGGGAGAATAATTGATCGGCGGCAGCTGTCGCGGAGGACACGGAACGGAAGGGGAGAGGTCCTCGCCAACGGCCCGTTGCGCCCCGGTACACGACGCCGGCCGTACCTTCGCTGCATTGCGATGCAGCACCACAACCTGGCAACCGTTTTATATTATTTTTATCGTATTATTTTCCTTACATCTATCACTTTTTTGCGTTGGTTACGAGATCAAGTTGTCTCTTCTATAAGAGATAGAACATTCTTTTTTTCCACCTCCTCTCTTCTCCATATAGGATTTTGTTAATATTATATTGCTAAGACGCAGCTGAAGTGGTATTATTGAAGATATCCTAACACTCACACTAGATATAGACCAAACTGTCTCACGACATTCTAAACCCAGCTCACGTACTGTATTAATGGACGAACAACCTAACCCTTGGAACCACCCACAACTCTAGGTGGCGAAAAGCCGACATAGAGATATAGTAATTTTTATCCGTTGGACGACGGTCCTTTCCCTCGACACCGTCAGATCACTAAGTTTGACTTTCATCTTTGCTCAATAGATGAGTCTTACAGTCAAACTCCCTTTTGCTTTGCATTCAAAGACCAATGCCTATCTGATTAGAGGAAACTTTTGCACGTCTATATTACCTTTTAGGATGTCTACGCTCTATGGAAACTATATATACTACCCAGCTATATTCCTCGAAGGATCCCGGGCACCACAGCCCCCCACGTCACCCCCACCCACTCTCTCTCCCTTTCTTGCAAAAAGAACATCCGATTCTTTGGAATTACGAAAAGTTCCTTTCTATTTACGAATAGATCCTTTGTAATTTTCTGTTAGTATAAAATATTTTTTCCCGGTTCGCGTTTAGGTCCTCAGTTCGTCGTTTTACACAAAGAACCTCCCGTTAAATACGAATTGCGAACAAGTCCTTTCTTACTTATTCAAAATAGCGAACATGTTCAAAATTATAACAAATAGGTCCCTGCATTTTCCGTTCAGGTCTTTTCTTCGTTTTTCCCGAAAAAAATATTTTCGTGGTCCGTTTGCTCTCCGGAGCATAGGAAAAATGTTTCCATGGTCTGTTTTTTCTCCGAAAAAAAACAAAAAAAATATTTTCCGTTCACGCGCACAGCGTTTTTCCCGGAAAAAATATTTTTGTGGTCCGTTTGCTCTCCGGAGCATGGGAAAAATGTTTTCGTGATCTGTTTTTTCTCCGGAAAAAAAATATTTTCCGTTTCGTGGTCCGTTTGCTCTCCGGAGCATGGGAAAAATGTTTCCGTGGTCTGTTTTTTCTCCGAAAAAAAAACAAAAAATATTTTTTATTCACGCGCGCGGCGTGTTTCCCAGGAAAAATATTTTTGTGGTCCGTTTGCTCTCCGGAGCATGGGAAAAATGTTTTCATGATCTGTTTTTTCTCCGAAAAAAAAAATTTTCCGTTCACACGCGCGGCGTGCGCCGCGCTTGCGTTTCTAGTTTATCTCGTTGGTCTGACATAATGTTAGAATCGAGTAAAGCTACAAATTAGAATGCTACTGCCTACTCCGTGGAGTACATAACTTGAAATTTTCGGCTGTTTCTTTGGAGACTCTGACAATATAAAAGAAACAACCAGCATGTTTGGAAGGCGAGGATTTTTTTCTACGGGAATTAATGATATGATCATGAAATTCCTGCGTTCCAAAATGGGGCGGAGCAGCCAGGACTACTAGGTACGTGGGCGCAGCGCATGTCGTGCCCGCCACACCACGTGATCAAGGGAGAAAATTCGTGCCATTTTTGGTGGTTTGTACATAATTTTAGTATTTTTTGTAATTTTTTAGGGCAAATCTGGGTAAAAGAAAAACTTTGGAAGTTTTTTAGGCTACAAAGAAATATAGACTAATATGTATTTTTGGAAAGATTTTGAGGGGGAAATGAAATCTCGCAATTTCTATGGATCACAGGGGAAAATACGGAGTCTCTGGAAAAAAAAATGGAGTAATATGCAGACCACAAAAAAGAGACTAATATTTATTTTTGGAAAGAACCGAGGAAAAAAGGACATCTCGGAAGTTACGTGAATCAAGTAAAATACAAATTACCCACGAAAAATGGAGTCATACGTATTTTTTTTTAAGCTCTCTGTAATTTTTGAGGGGCCTCGGCGGAAAAAAAGAGCTTATTTTGGTATTTTCGGGGGTCCTTCTGCAAAAAAAAAATAGACTAATACACAATTTTATAAAAGGTACACGTAATTTTCGGGGGGCTCGGCGAAAGAAAACAAAAAAAATCGGAAGTTTCAGGGGCCTCCCCGTAAAAAGACGGGCTAAAATATAATTTAGAAAAAATTCGGGCGCCTTTTCGCAAAAAAACACGCCCCTCGGCGCCCGTGCCACGCATCATGCAGAAAAATTGTGCATGCGACTCGTGCGCGAGGATGGGCGGGACTCGAAGCGCGGCCGACGGCGTGGGCAGGAGAGTCGTTATCATTACGTCGTGCAGCCGTTTGGGTAAAGCAACGCTGTTAAAATATATAAGTTGTACATGAGGGTGAATCAATTCGGGCGATGCGGCCGTAAGGAAAACAAACACGTCGGCTGAAATACATGTGAATAGCGCAACTGAATTGAAACTCTTTAAGATTTAATATACGGAGTATTAGCACGTCCAGTAGAGCGTGGAAAGCTGTTTTTTTTTTTCCAATGGGACATGCGGTTTTTGTGTTTTCTATCTTATAATATTATGCTGTAACTTCAACACATGACGGAATACTTTAGTGAAATAGGCGGGTGAGGTGTAAATTTAGGGTGCGTTTGGTTCGTGGGATGAGGTTGAATGGGATGGGATGGGATGGTCCTGTACTATTTGGTTCCATTATTTTGGGTGAACGAGATGGTTCAGCATCTTGAGGGAATATTCCTCAAAATTGTACCACTTGGTCCAAGATGGGATGGTTCTATTCAAGCAACCAAATGCATGGATGAACTTTTTCTTAAACCATCTCATACATGTATCACTTGGTACAGGCAACCAAACACACCTAGTGGGCGGCTAAACTGCTTCTACGTAAATCAAAATGGATTTTTTTTATCTAAAACAGAAATTTTTTACTTGGGACTCACTGACCAAATGGGACATTGATGGTAATAACTCTCCCATAAGCGACACTAGTTACATGCCCGTGCATTGTTACGAAAAACAAAATTGATAACGAAAAATAAAGATTAAAAAATAAAAAAATTATTTCACAAGATCAAACATCTATCTTTAACGCTTCGTTTCTTGCGAAAGCTGGCTAATTAAAGCAACGCTTCGTTTTTTGCATAGGGCAATTAAGCAGGGCAATTAATGACGTGGGTAGAACTCACCACTGCCACCAACTGTTGCTTTATAATAGTAGAGATGATGCCTAATCCTTAATTAGTCAGTTCCTTACTCGAACATATCCTCAAATTAACTGTAGCGCGTATGCCTCCTTAACCGGTTATCGTTTTAGCTTTTGCATAATTTTTGTCTTAAAAAAGCAAATTATTTGTCAAACGGGAGGATTTTGAACAATTGCTCCGAGAATCAGAAGTTGTCTTCTATATAGATTCAGAATTCGGCTGAAACCTAATTTTCATTGATTCTTGCTTATTCTCACCAGTCTAATCCGAAACTTGGAAGTCATAGCCGACTCAACCCACCGGCGGAGCCAGGGCCCGGCGGGCCAGGGCTGTTGCCCGAGCTCAAAGCCTAATGACCATATACTAGGGCTAGCAAATGGTTCCTCTAGTGGCTTATCTAGCAGGATTCAAGTCTAGATTACATGGCAATTGGCAACAAGCACTCAAGCTCAGCCCAGATCGTAATTAAAATTGTCCAGGCTCTGAATTTTTTTTTAGCTCCACCACTAACTCAACCCGATTCTCCTATAATCAAAAGTAGCTTCTTCTATAGTTCAAAATCCATAATTTAGAAGCAGAAACATCTGGCCAAAAGCAGCAATAACGTGTGATCGAGCAAAAACAAATTTAACTTCACGTTGACGTCGGTCGTGCACACATGAACTGCGTGCTAAAATGCAAAATGCTCAAGAAATGGCACATCGATCGTCTAAAGCGGCTAGTGCAGATCAAACCATGCGCGCGTGTGCGGATCTAGCGTTTAAACCTCTTGGTAACTCTATTGATCTGTCCGTTACCATGTCGATCTCTTTTCTGGAGCAACCACCAGCTGGTACTGCTGCATCAAAATGGTACGGTTTTTTTGGTTGATTCCTTATATCAGAAGTGCTAATTAGTCAGAGAAATATAGTGAGCATGTGCCATTCAGCCAATCGTTGAACGGTACTATTCAAATGTTTTGTTCATTATGCTTTATGCTGAACTGACTATATGCATGAAACAATAATTGAGATTTGATCCGAATCAGAAACATTATTCATCCCGATTTTTGAAGAAGAAGAAGAAGAAGAAGAAAACACGTCGATCCGCTCATTGATTTTCTTGCATTAGTGGCTGCAAGTGTGTTGCACCAAACATGAACACGACCTGCGCGAACTGAAATGAATTGTTCTCGATTAGAACTTCCAACTGCAAGATGGACTCGTTTACGTCTGTGCAGAATGGGTCTTTAAGGCATCAACATACACAGCTATTTGAGACGAAATTCAAAAGCCAAATGCACGTGGAGCCATCAACGAAATGAACGCAATAGAATACCCATTCTGAATTGAACTAATTAACAAAGTTCCAAATGTCTGTGGGAATTAAATCAAAAGTTCCAACTACAAAATGCGATGTAGTTATGTTTATTTATTTATTTTTGAAAATAATGGCAGGAGCTCTGCCGATTCATTAAAAGGAGAAAAGGGTGCCTTACAGACGGTCCCCAGGACCAAACGGAAGAAAAGAAACCCCAGTCAAAAGGAACACAAAAGCACTCCTGGAAAAGGCCCTAACAACAGAAAAAACGAAAAAACTCTGAACGCTAACCCACTTTTCGCGCTAGGTGAAACGCCGTTAACTCTTGGGTGATTCTCTGAACCACCTCAAGTCCTGTAGCATACAGCTCATTGAATATGCGGGCATTCCGCTCCTTCCAAATGTTCCAGAAGAAAAAGATGAGTAGCCCATCCAAATCTCTGCGTATCTGAATAGGGAAGAGCGCGTGCAGCCTTTGCCACCAGGAAGCTATAGATCGAGTTGGGTCTTGTGTTTGTAGAGGAAGAAGCAGGGAACTTAGCCTGTGAGAAAGCAGCGCCCAAACCTGCTTAGCAAAGGAGCAAGAGATCATGAGGTGTTGTCCCGTCTCCTCTTCTGAACCGCATAGACAACAGACCGACGAATGAGGCCATCCTCTCAAGATGTAGTTATGTTTAGATCTTTGAGGCATCAATCAAGCAGTTACTCTCAAAACGGAATTCGAAAGTAACAATAAGCATCGGGCCAAAAACGAGATGAACGCCGCGAATCATCATATATACTCTTGCAGATCAACAAAATCTAGTGGAACTTTTCAAGTCGTACTATAATTTTACGAAGCGCCTACAGTAGAGCTTCTACAATGCAAGATGTTTATATAGGAGTGATTCTCAAATACACATGTAAAAGTTATTTCCTCCTATGCAACCATCTCTTTTGTTGATGCTTGTATGTTATATTATCCATATGCATTTATCGAGTGTAAACTATCCTTATTGTGTAAACTTTGTGAAAACCATAGTTAAAAGTTTTTAAAAATTATCAAAATATTAGCATACAGAGGACCGAGTGTTGGCTTGTTAGACAAGTGATGCTGTGAGCACGCAGGCCACCGGGGTTCGAAGCCTAGGCTCGCCCGGGTGCTCATGCGCCAAGTGCTTGCACGTGTGGTGTGCTGCATGAGTGTGGGGTGTGTGCGTTTGGGGTGTGTTGCGATTGTAGCTCAGTGGTTGTTCTCTTCTTCTATAGTGAATGCTAGAGTTCCTGGCTAAATTTTTTTAAAAAAATATTAGCATACGTGGGCGAGATGAGCTTATACAACCCTGTAAATTTAAAGACCGAACTCAATCGCATTTGGAAGATATGAAATTGTTAAGCAACGAGATAAATAGTGCTGAACAGTGAAAATCATTATATAGGCTTAACAAAGAAAAAGCATATATAGTTATACACATAAGCACCTACTAAACATTGATACTTTAAAATAGACACCTTATCTATCCTATATGATAAAAAATCTATTTTTCATTGCTATGCCTATGTATCTCTCTAAGTAGGGGTGGGCATTTTTTTGAAATCGAATTGTTCAGTTTTCGGTTTTTAGTTCAATTTTTATTTTGATATAATTCGGTTTTTGATTTTTAGTTTGGTTTTTATTTTTGATATAATTTGATTTTTGTTATACGGTTCGGTTCTTTGGTTCAAAAAACCGAAATGACCACAACCGAATTCCCACCAGCACCCATCAACCCACTAGACCAGGACACTGTTCTCACCGTGTCTAAATATTCAGGCTCCGTTCTTTAGGAAAAAAGCCTATATCTCCTCGCATCCCCCCTCTCTGTCCATCTCTCCCCCCACCAAATCCCACTACCCTCCTCCCCAGTAGCACTGCCACCTCCGCCCACCGGCCTGCTGCCGAAGCTATGCCACACCTTGTACTCCTGCGGCTGCACCTCGTGGTCATTGACACGCAACAAGGCGGACGGGGGAGGAAGAAGCCGTATCCAGTTGTCGGAGGGAGGGAGAAGTAGGATCCGGCAACAACATCGAGATTGATGATGAAGGGCATGGCCACTTCCTTGCTCATTGGTGGTGGAGACAAAGGAGGGTGGCCGTCACGACCCCATCTCCCCTATCATCAGTCACCGCGATTGGCCAATTGTTGATGAGTTTTGGATGAAACTGATAGAGTAGTTGACTCTCAAGATGGTTTTGGCTTGATGAGGATAATTTTGGTTAACTTCTAGGATTGCTTACAGTAGATTGTTTATTGACTTCTATGAGATGAATGCTTTTATCATATTTTGGTTAACTGAAAAATCGAATTAATTGAACCAAAAAGTTTTGGTTAAATCGGTTCGGTTTTTAATTTTGGTATGTGACGACGATTAATGAGTCCTATTCTACTTTGGGCCTATACCTCTATAAGAGAAAAAAGCCTATAAAAAAAAATAAGGCACAAAGCCCATTAAATTGGTTACGATTTCAACCAGACCTATATTTAGTCACGTGGTTATTCTCGACCAGTATGCTGAGACTGGTATGAGATAATTAGTAGTTCATTTACCCTAACCAGATACACTTACACTAGTCGGTACTAACTTGTAATTTAGTTACCTCGACATCTAACTAGTCGGGGCAATCAATTACTTTCTCCGCTGACTAGATGACTGATCGGGATAAGCAGTTACTCCCATATAGGAGTATAGCATGTGGAGGATTCCCTTTGATAGGTACAAATAACCATTGGAAGCTACTCCCTACGAAGAGTCGCCTCTTGACCAAAATACACCTCCTAGCAAGAGACACCTTTTGGCGGGAAAACACCTTCCGGAAGAATAACTACGATCTCTTCATTCTATATAAATAGGAAAGCCTACGCATCATTAAGTAGATGAGTAGCGAATATTGTGATTAGAAGTAGTGTTGCATACCATTCTTATTCTGTAGTCAATTCGCAAGTGTGTACTCTGATTAAGCCGCTTGACTAATAAAGAAGCAATCCCACTTTCTACTCTTTATAATATCTGATTTTTTTGACAAAGGCAATCTAATTTATATCCATAAGCTCGGTTTAGAGACCCTCTAGTCTTGAATATCGACAGTTGGCGCTGAAAGGACGGCCTCCGTCAAGAAGTCAAAATTAAAAAGGTAATGTATTGTCATCATAAGCAATGATGAAGAGAATTCATTCGATCTCACCGATTACGCCAACCTCGACACCGACGACTTCATCACGGAAGAGGAAGGTAAGTGCAAATTCTACTCCGAATATGTTTCGAAGGAAAAATTATCACAATTTGCGACCCCATCCAAATCAAGCGAGGCTGTATTGGAAGCGCCACTCCCTAGACAAAATCAGGGAGTAAGAGCGACTCCATACCTACCCCAATCTCAGAGGCAGATGATCAGGGCATATGCTCTATGAAAGTTGACAATCTTGTTCCCATAGGTATGAATAGGGATGATAATTTTGCTCAATTACCCACGAATCCATTGGTAAAAATTCTAATAGAGATGGGTATGTCCCTCCTTTATTCTCTGTGGGCGTGTTCATGGGAGCAAAATTTTACGCGATGGCAAATGGGCACGAACATGGAGGGGCTTCACCCATGCCCGTTCTACCGATTACCCGACCATAAGCACTAACAAGTGGACCATGTTTGAAAAACCTAGAGGCATCTAGGGGTGGAATCGAGCCGAGCCGAGCCGAGCTCGGCTCGGCTCGGCCGAGCTCGCCAGTTTTCGAGCCGAGCCGAGCCCAGCTCGTTGCATACATCGAGCTCAATCTTGAGCTCGGCTCGGGCTCGCTCGAGCCTCGAGCCGGCTCACGAGCCGGCCTACAAGGGCACTGGCAAGGGCCTAAATGCCCTTCATTCTCACAAAAAACGAAGCTCCTCCATCCATTCTCACCGTTCTCAGGCTCCAGCCTCCTCTAGGGTTCGGTTAAGAAGCAATTTCATATTTATGGGACGTCTTTTTAAGCACAGATGGTTAGATCGTTTCTTTCGATTTATAAAGCGCAAACATGTAATCTGGAAAAAGAATACTCCGCTTACTTTTATCTGTGCAAAAGTAATCAGTAGACCCAATACAAGACATTTGAAGTACTAAGAAGAGTAAAGTCAAAAAGTAAGGTAAGACAAGCATTGCTCATTAGATGTCTAGCATTGGGTATACTAATTACTGTATTGTGAATTCATACCTTATATAACTCAATGATCAAGCCGAGCCTAACGAGCCGCTCACGAAGCCGGTTTCGCTCGGGCCAAGCGCTAAGCGAGTTGCTAGGCTCGGCTCGTTGGCCATGCGAGCCGAGCCGAGCCCGAGCCGAGCCTCGAGCTAAAATTCCACCCCTAGAGGCATCATATGGTCCCACCCCTCTCGGTCCATGATTTTCCTCCACCAAGTTCATTTTCTTTCATTTCCTATCCTAAACCCTGATCTTTTGCTTGTTATTTGTGTTGTGTTGCTTGTGATTTGTGTTGAGCTCTTAGATATGTGATCTATATTACATGTGTCTCAGATGTTGACTCTGAAAAGTAGTAGCCAACCTAGGTTGAACTTCTCATTGTCTTTTAATATGTTCATTACCTTTATGATGAGATGTTAGTTGCATGAAGTGGCGATAGACATACGGGTACACCCAGGACTAAACTACTAAGCAACGGAGATCCTTCTATACTTTTTTTTTAAAAAAAAAGCTATGATGGACCAAGAATCCAGGACCGCGAGCAATCGCTCACCGCATCGGCCAACCGCTCCCGTGCATACCGCGCACAGCTGCACCGGCGCAGAGCAACCCCACCCGCGCGTCGCACCGCTAACTGCAACCAATTCCACCAACCCGTCGCGCTCCGCATCCTCGCCGAATCGAGGCGGCCGGCAACAGCGCGCGCTAGCTAGCCGGGGGCGTGCCGAACGGCAGCCGCGCACCGATGCTAGCCAGTCGTTTCCTCCCGCCGATCACGCACGGCTGCGCGGCGGCGGCGGCTACCTACGATTTGGACGCGCCATGGATCCCGACCGACCATGGCATTTACCCCGGCCGGTTGTCCTCGCCGTCGGCAGTTATTGCGAAAGCTCGCGTAGCCTCGAAGCGAGGGCGATCGAGCGTGACGCGCGGCACGGTGGTAACCAATCAACGAGGCCGGCTGTACACGTACGTACCACACGAGCAAAGGAGACCTCGGCGAGCGGGCGTGCGTGGCACCGGATCAGATCGGGCACGTGATTAGGTGTGCTTCGTGGTGCCCGTGCTGCCGGTAAGTACTGTCCTGTTTGGCATGCATTACGTAATTGTTAGCTGTATGGGTGTACCACCAAGTACGAAGCATCTGTGGAAGTATCGGTCGCTTTGATGGCGATCAAGTATATATAAAAGTAGAACTAGACAAAGGTACAACCATCCTAATTTCTTAACTTTATTACTCGTGTCCGTACAGTGGCGGAGCCAGGAATTCGGTAAACCTCGGGCCAAAAATTAAGTGGCTATAACTAATACTAAACACTATGGACATTGAGGTATAACAAAAGTACATCACAAATACACAATTAAAAACAAATTTGACTATATGCTTAACATTTTAACAAAATAGATAAAATGCATCAAAACAATATAGCATAATAGAGCCGTACAAAAGTTAATACCTAGTTAACGAAGCTTTGGTGCATCTGAGCCTATCACGTCTTCATCCATAATAGTACAACTTGAACATGCAAAAGATGAAATTGCATATGCAAATTAAGCACACAAAACTATAAAGCTAACTATTGAGGCAAATTGCAAAACAAGAATGTAACATACCACTAGTAAGAAGACCACAAGTATTTATCTTTGGCTAGCTCGAAAGGCAGCTATGCACATCTGATTGATTCATTATTCCTGCCAATCAGTCTCGTTCTAGTGACCACACAAACAAGGCAGATGCGAATTAAAATCAACTGCCAAAAAAGGGGCCTAGATGACAAATTAAAGGTGAAGCATGCATCAATCTCTGCTTTGCAATTCATATAAACAAAGTTGTGACTACACTAGCAACAATGAAATTGAACTAAATAATAAGCACACACAACTAATTAAGTTAAGCGAAATACTCGTAAATAAGCAGCTTCCTCACACATACGCACAAATTATTTCCTCCCTAGCCGATCGAATGCCCTGATAGAATAGAACTAAATCCGAAACAACGCATCCTCAAATCCAGTTCAGATTAATGTCTAGCAAGTCAACAAAATAAGAAGCCTAATTTTAACTTTGATAAGAAAATGCTAATCCCGTTAGCAATTCTAGAAGTTTTAAGATTTGTGCATTAGGACATTAAAAATCATGGAAATTACTTAATTATAAGATTTGCATCCAAACAAATAAGTGAACTATTTTTACTGATGAAATTCTAGAAGTCTCAAGGCTCAAGCATCAGGATTGGGGAGAATAGAAGAAGTGAAGAAGCAACCTCAACTCCTCAAGGCTCAGCAGCGGGTGCCGGCGTCGAGACCGGGCGGGGCGGATGTCGAGCCATCGCCCGGTCGGGCGGGCGCCAGGTGGGCGGGGGGGGCGCCGGTCGGGGCCGGGGAGGCGGGGCGGCCCGGTCGGGGATGAGAGGCGGGCGGGGCCGAGCGCCGGTCGAAGGTGGGGAGGCGAGCTCGAGCGGAGGTCGGGCGAGCTCAGCGGAGGTAGCGCCGGCCGGTCGGGCGAGCGGCCCGCACGGAGGAGGAGAAGCGGCGTCGGGCGGAGGCAGGGCCACGGGGGCAAGCACCGTCGGGTAGTTAGGTAGGGGTCTTAGAGATTGCTAGGGTTTGTCTTTGGCCATGTGGTGGGGCGATGGGCGTGCCAGCACCTCGGCCTCGGGCCCAATTTAAAAAAAAATTGATTTTTGTGTTGTTACTTGGGCTAGGCCTCGGGCCCGGGCCCCAGTGGCCCGAGGCCCAGCTCCGCCCCTGTGTCCGTATGTAATATATAAATGCTTGTACAATACGTAGCCGTAGCCCCCTTCATCTCTGTATATAGTGGAAGAAGGGGAGTTTTTTTGTGCATCAGTGATTAGTAATCACAATAATCCCCTTGATACTTAAACACCGTCGTACTCATGTCCCGTTAAAAACTCTTCCTAAAAAAATCCACGGGAAAAAAGAGTCCATATCACACATTCTTGTCGTTGCATGTGTTGCCTTATTAAAAAAATTTAATTAAGAAAACCCTTATGGGATACAACTTAATTAAGAGAAAAAGAGTGCAACACTCCATCTTGAAAGATGAACATATGTATGAACATTAATCTCCTCCTGAATGCAACAACTCTTGGAGCCTTCTCATGTCAATGCCACGAACATGCTTCACAAAAGTAGAAGCTGGCAATGCTTAGTGAGTAAATTCGCAAGATTTTCACTAGTTTGGATTTTCTGCATTTCTATATTTTTATTCCCCGCTGCTTACAATAAGAGAAATACTTTAGGAGTATATGCTTTGTCATTGGAGTCTTCACATTGATGTCTTCATCTGTGCAATGCAAATATCACCATCCTCAGAGGATTGTGGGAGCTTTATCCACCTCTACACCACATGACTCTCAGATATGATATATCAATCTTCCAAACTATATGCAGTTATGCATTCATGAGTAGCCTCATATAGTGCAATCATCTCCTAATGATTAGTTGACATAGCAACTATTGTCTGCTTAATAGACTTCTGGGAGACGATTGTATTTCAGTTTAGAAAAACATATCCAGTCTGTGACTTGGCATTATGTGGATTAAATAGAAAATTACCACCACAGTATCTAATGATTTTGGTATCTTGACCATTGAAACAAGAATCCAAATCACTAATACCATGTAGTTGCATGAGAATGCTTTTAATCCCATTCTAATGCCTCTTAGTAGGTTGGGGACTATATCTTTCTAAACAACTTATTGCAAACGCAATACAGGCGTGGTAAAATTTGAAAGATATAAAAGTGTCCAATTGCTCTTAAGTACAGAATATCTGGTCCTACTTCTTTATTCTCATGCTTATGTTCATATGGATATTTCTACACTTCAAGTGGCCTAACGATCATTGGAGTACCGAGTGGATAAGATTTATCATAAATAAATATCTCCAACACTTTCTTGGTGTAGGTGGTCTGATGCAACAATATGCTACCAGGCAGATGTTCACAAGCTGAGATAATATTTGATCTCATCCCAATCTTTCATCTCGAATTCCTTCTTCAAGTATGAGGTCACTTCAAATATATCATCTGTGATTTTGATGATGTTTAAATTGTTGACATATACAAGTATGATATAGGATTTGATATTGGATTTCTTTATGAGTACATATGGGCATACTTCATTATTCACGTAGCCCTCCTATAGAAGGAACTCATCAGTTGTACCACATACAGTCCGACTATTTCAATTCGCATAGTGACCTTTTTGATTTCACACTATACATGTTACGATTATCATTCACACTCATATGTGGGACCTTCGGTCCCTTTGGAATATTCATAAAGATTTCATAATCAAGTGACCCATATAAGTATACAGTCACAATATCCATGAGTTTCATACTTAGATTAATGTTTGCTGCCATTGATATCAAATAATGGAACGTAATGCCATCCATTACAAGAGAATATATTTCATCATAATAGATGTTGGGTCTCTGCATGAACCCATGAGCTATTAATCTTGCTTTGTATCTCACCATTTTATTATGTTCATTCCACTTCCTTATGAACACCCATTTGTGTTAACATGAATGACGCCTTAAGGTGGATTGATCATAGGTCCAAATACTTTCCTCTTAGTTAGTGAGTTTAATTATGCTTCAGTTGCATCCTTCTATTTATTCAAGTTGAGATGACTTTGCACTCAGCAATAGTCTTCATTTTCGAATTAGAATTCTTGAGATGGAAAGCAAATTTAGAAGAAAAGCATGTGCTAATAGCACATACTTGTCTCAGGTGTATTTCTCCCATCTCCACATACTTTGTGGTAAATTATGTATCCAATTCGATAGGTATTTTATTCAAATCAATCATCTCTCCACGATTTTCCAATGCGGTAGAGTTTGAGTGTTCTGATGTTCTAGTGTTAGCGAGTGTGCTCTCACCTGCACTAGGCACCTCCCATGTGCTTTAGCTCGCCCCCTACCTGAGCTCTCTGGTGGGGAGTGATGTTCATATGTGCACATTCTTCATTCATGTTCAATTCACTAAGTGTCTCCCCCTGTTCTATACATCTCTTATGTGGACGTCTCTATGGTTTGAGATATTTTGAACCATGAGGTCTCCCTCTCTTGTGCAAGGAAGGGGTTTCATGAGTGGAACCCAAAGTCCAGGGTGGTTTGACTCTGACAGGTGCATTCACCACTAGTATACACGACTTCATCACTCCTTTGTGATCCGTAAATGATTCTGGCAACTTGTAAAATTTGCAAATCAATTATCCTCTAAACCTCTTATTCATATTCTTTTGTGCATGGATCTGCATTATGAAGACTACTATCATTTCATGATAGTTCCCAGTGTTCTAAATTAGGGTCCTTTCCTCCCACTGATGATAGGAATAGTTTTTCATCAAATACACAATCAACGTATCTTGCTTTCAAGAGATCCCTCAACATGGGCCCTAGATATTTGATTAAAGACAAATATTCAAATCCCATGTAAATTACAATTTTATGGTAGGGCCTATCGACGTACGCTGAGGTGGTGAGACCGGTATTTCTACAACACAGTTAAATGTACGTAAATAGAAAATACTTAGTTCTTTTCCACACACTAATTGGAAAAGTGAATACTCATAGTATGCCGATGGCCGAAGTTGTATTAATGTTGCGGCATGTAATACATCATGTCCCCAAAACCTAGTAGGAAGATTGCTCCTCATCAGTAGAGATCGAGCAATCAAATTGAGGAGAAGGTATTCACACTAATTGGAAAAGTGAATACTAAAAGTTTTCTTTTTCATATCTTGCTCTCTTTTAGTGAGGAGAAGGTATTCACAACTACTCTCGTCCTCTGTTTTCAGGTGCACACACGCATGAGCGAGGCAATGCCAAAGGCACGGATTCGTGGGCGGGGAGAGATTAATGGGGAAAAACAAACCAATCTAATCTAGTAATATGAACTTGATCTATTAGCAAAAACGTATCAAGTGACCCACGCGAGAGAATTATTGTGCTAATAATGTGTTAAAGTATTAGTCGCATTATTGACGATCAAGCACACACAAAAAGTAGAGGTAGACAAAGGTGTAATCGCGACAGCCTCTTAACTTTGTTGCCCTTGCCCATAGGCCGTAGGCGATGCATGCTAGTACAATATACGCAGCTCACTTCACCCCTCTATATATAGTGGTAGGAGATAGTCTTTCATGCATCTCAAGTAAAGGGTATAGTAATATATCATTACTCTTAGTTTAAGTAAGTGTCATGTATCATTAATATCACAATAATATCCAAATTTCTGTTTTTTAATCCAAATTTCTGTTCTATTAAGATACTTGTGTGCGTTGCTGTCGTGGAGTACTACTTTTCCATCATGTTGCTTCATGAAGAAGCAAGTTTGTCTGACAGTATCTCCAGCGTTTAGAGTTCAGACTGGATGCCTAAAATTTTTCGGCCCGGTTTGGCAAGGCCTGGAAAACTTGATAGGTCTGTAGGGTCCAAGAAGAAAAGGAAAACCTTTCGATAATGGGTTCATTTGGAATCGAAATTGTGCCTTATGCTCTGCCTGGGCCACTTAGATGCGTTACAATTCATCGATCATCATTCTTGTTATCGCCACACCCAGGGTTCAGTTTTGCGATTTTCGAATCAACAGTGTTTTTCGAAAATCGCAAAAATCGAGCCAAAAATCGGTCGAAAATTGTATAGTTTTAAAAACCAAATTTTTATGAAAAAATTTCAAAAATCGACTATTTTTGTAAAAAAATCAACGGACTTGTTGAACTTCTTTTGCGGTTGATTTTTGGAGCGATTTCCGACCGGTTTATGACACGTAATTTTTTTTTAATTTTTTAATTTTTTTTTGAACTACATCAGTTTATCGACCGGTTTTAGAAGCCGGACCACGTTGATATGGACGAAAATCGCAAAATTGGAGCGTCGTCGATTTTGTGAACCATGGCCACACCCAATATTTCGTAGCATTAGGTTTGGAACAATAAAATTCCTAGGCCATTATCTCTACTATTCTAAAGCAGCAGTTGGTGGCAGTGGTCCATTCTTCCCACGTCATTAATTGCCGTTTAATTGCCCTGCTTAATTGCCCTACGCAAGAAACGAAGCGTTGCTTTAATTAGCCAGCTTTAGCAAGAAACGAAGCGTTAAAGATAGATGTTTGATCTTGTGAAATAATTTTTTTTTATGTTTTAATCTTTATTTTTCGTTATCAATTTTATTTTTCGTAGCAACGCACGGGCATGTAACTAGTATTATTATATTTATCAACGACATGTTCGGCGTATTGGCGGTAATGACGCGCGCCAACAAAGAGACGATCACTGCCACGTTTTGATCGGCAGAGCGCTCGTGTACGCACACGACATAACGTAACACGAGTATTTCTACCGTCCACCGCTAGACTGGTCCACGACAGCGCCGTCCCGACCAAACTTTTTGACCCGTTTTAGCTTGGCCCTGTCACGGCTTATCCGAAAACGAGAAAAAAAGAAAAACGCACAATAGGAACGAGTAACCAGGGACGTGACAGACGAGTTTACTTGGAAGTTCCAGGAAAAACTACAAGATAGGGGTCGCAGATGTTGAGCTTTGACTCAAGTTGCGTATAGCTTGGTGACGCACTGACACTCACCTCTCGTCGGCTGAAAGGTAATCTGGGCCGTGCTGATGTTGATGTGATGCAGATCTCGTCAATACTTTGGTTTAGGACCAACGATTGTCTGTGATAGTATGAAAGGCACGAGTTTAGACTGAGCCTATTAACTAAGGATGGCTGGCATCCTGACCGTCCATCTCTTTCATCCGAGAGATGGCATGCTGAGTTGGAGCTTTACCCTATACTCACTCCTATGCAATTAACGTGCAATAATCTCTCTTGTTGTATTTCTTCTTCTCCTAGTGCGTTTCTTCTTCTCCTAGTGCATTCTCTTGCACTTTGTACTTCTTCTCTCTTTAATTAATACAGATCGTCTGTTTCAAAAAAACATGCAATAATCTAACAATCTTGACCATCCATCATATCCCATGGTTAAAGCTAAAAGTTAGTCCTGTCATCTTTTGTTGTAGGAGTGCCCTAGCCCTAGAAATGTTAGAAATATGTACGGACCCTAAGGAATAAGTATACATATAATTGTATCCATACGAAATGTACCAGAATGCCCTTCCCAGGGTCATGTACCGGTGGGGCAAAATGAGAAACGCGCCTTACCTCTTCTATATGAAGACTTAAGGAGGGCATAGTCGAGGGCTCTCTCCTCTCATTCTTTCTCCTCTACCTCTCACTTGGTCCCCTCATGACAAAAGAGTATGAAAGTGCCCACTATTTTAACCTCGATGCTACAACAGTTGGCGTCGTCCGTGGGGAACGAGCGAAAAGTTGCACAAAATAGAGGGGAGGCAGACGATTGCTATTGCTTGTAGTTGCTTTGACAACCTCCCGAAGCCTCGAAGACCCTTTCGAATTCTGAAGCCCTTCGCTGTTCGACGAAGCCCCTAGCTCATTCGCTTCATGGCTTCATCACTGCTTCGGCAACCTTTCGAGACCCTTCGCTTGTTCGATGAAGCCCCTGGTTCATTGGCTTCCTAGCTTCATTGCTGCTTCGAAAACCTTTCGAAGGCTCGTTTGGGGCTTTGGCAACCTTCGTCATTTGTCGCATTGTAGCAAAAATATTTGGCCACTTGCTAGAGTAAGGCTATGTTTGGATGGGCTAAAGCTAATTGTTAGCTGGCTAATGGCTAAAGCTAATTATTAGCCAGCTAATAATTAGCCCATCTAAAATTAGCTCAGGGCTGTTTGGATACGTAGCTAATGGTTGGGCTATTTTCTTAGAAAAGTCATGTTTGCCCCTCATAACAGCTAATGGTTGGACTGGGGAGCGGACGCACGGGTGAGGAAGTTAGGATAAGACCAGCGCGAGGGTATTTTAGACTTTTCCCAGCGTGTTATCTGCTATTAGCCCAAATTAGTTCCCACCCACTAGCTAATGGGCTAATTGTTAGTTGAGGGGTTGGCTAAAAATTAGCCCACCTATTACTCTTTCTGTTTGGATAGACTAGGACTAATTTTTAGCAAGCTAACAATTAGTCCAGGGATCCAAACATGGCCTAAGACATACTGGTCTTAAGCGCCTCTAGCTAACCATGTAGGCAGTGCTTTGGTTGCAACATAGGAGCAAACTTTTGTAGACTTAAGTGACTAGCAGGACGTTGGCCTGAGCCAGCCCATTTATGCGTTATCCTTCAAACTAGTTATCAGACACCACTACTTACGTATTGCTACACCGAGGTAAGCTATGAACCAGAAATAGACGTAAAAGAGGGGGTATGCCCTCGCCTCAACGGCAAGGGAGTCTGCGTAGGAGGCCTTGACTCAGCGGACGCCGCATGCCACCCTCACCCACAAAAAGAAGTCGGTAGTGGGTACCCTCTCCGTCCACACATGGAGGGGGTACCCTCGGTACCCCTCCTTTCAAAAAATGAGGGGGTATGCTCTCACCTCAACAGCAAGGGAGTCTGCCTGGGAGGCCTTAATTTGGCGGATGTTGCATACCACCCTCACCTAAACAAATGAATGGGGTACCCCTCATATCCCCTCCATCCATAAACGAAGGGGGTACCCCCTACCCCCCATCCATAAATGAAGGGGGGCCCTAAAAAATCATGCATGGCCCCATGCCTCGGTTATACGCCTCAAAACGCTCAAGATGCTCAACAAATAAAAAAAATCATGCATCGCTCTCGAGCCCCGATTATACGCCTCGAAGCGCTTAAGACGCTCGGTGAACGGAAAAAAAATCACACATGGCCCCTGGCCCCCGGTTTGCTTCAAAGCGCACAGGATGCTCGGTGGAGTAAAAAACTATGCATGACCCCTAGGCCTCGGTTATACACCTCGGAGCGCTCAAGACGCTTGGCGAATTAAAAAACCGTGCATGGCCCCCGAGCCCCAGTTATATGCCTCGAAGTGTTCAAGATGCTCAACGACCAAAAAAATCGTGCATGGCCCCTAGGCCCCAGTTACACGCCTCAAAGCGCACAAGACGCTCGACGAAGTAAAAAACTGCTCATGGCCCCTGGGCCTTGGTTATATGCCTCGGAGCGCTCAAGATGCTAAGACTGGGGATGGCGCTCGACTTTGCCTCCTCTCCCGCCCCTTGCTGCATGAGGGCACTTCTAAAAAAGATTAGGAACGGTGCTCGGTTTCGCCTCCCCTCTCGCCCCCTTGCTGCCCAAGGACGTGTCTAAAAAAGATTGGGGACGACGCTTGGCTTCGCCTCCCCTCTTGCCCCCTCGCTGTGTTAGGCCCGTCTAAAAAATATTAAGGACGGCGATCGACTTCGCCTCCCCTCTCACCCCCTCGCTGCCCGAGGGCACGTCTAAAAAATATTGGGGATGGCACTTAGTTTCGCCTCCCCTCCCGCCCCCTTGCTACCCGAGGGCGTGTCTAAAAAAGATTGGGGATAGCACTCAGCTTCGCCTCCCTTCTGGCCCCCTTGCAGCTAGAGGGAGTGTCTGAAAAAGATTGGGGACAACACTCATCTTTGCCTCCCCTCTCGACCCCTCGCTGCCTTGAGAGCACATCTAAAAAAGATCGGGAATGACGCTCGGCTTCGTCTCCCCCTCACAACCTTCACTGCGCTAGGGCGTGGCTAAAAATGATCGGGGACTGCACTCGGCTTCGCCTCCCTCTTGCAACCTTCGCTGCACTAGGGTGCGGCTAAAAAATGATTGGGACTGCACTCGGATTCACCTCCCTCCTCGCACCCTTCGCTGCATGAGGGTGCGGCTAAAAAATTATTGGGCACACCGCTCGGCTTCACCTCCCTCCCCGCAACCTTCACTACGCTAGGGCACAGCTAAAAAGGATGGGGGACGATGCTCAGCTTTGCCTCCCTCTTTGCCCCCTCACTACGCGAGGCGTGACCAAAAAGGATTAGGGACGACACTCGGCTTCGCCTCCCTCTAAGCGCTCTCCCTGCGCTAGGAGGCGACAAAAAAGATTAGGAGAATGACGTGTATAACTGAGATACCTCATAATGACTCTTCTCGCCACCTTAGGACACTTGCATAAGTACCTATATCTGGCTGAAGGGGGACGGTATTAGGTAACTAAAAAGAGAAAGACATACTATCACAACAAAAATGACGACGTCACCCTCGCGAGCTTCACATTGGCAAGCAGCCTGCCTCGAAGGTTATGCCTTGATGTGGCGGTCTAGCACCAACAACATCGCCTTCGCAAGCTTCGCACCGCCAAGCTGCCCCCTTAAAGGCTATGCCTCGGCATGGTGGCCCAATGTCGGGACCCCGAATTTGCAAATCCGGACCCTCTGTGTATTCAGCACTAGTCCAGGAACGCGCTAGTGCACACAGTCTTAACATCGGTATATATCACAATCATACCAAACGATACTATCAAAGTACTTTATTTAAATAATCAAAGGGTTACTCGACCTTATGGCCAAGTTACAAATATATGCCTTGCAAAGCGAAACTTATTAAAAGAGAAATAACGGCGGAAAATCAAATAAACTTAGTGGTGCCATCCGATTATACCAGCAATGAGCTCGCATCCCTAAGTAGACGGGTCCTCTTGGAGTTCCTCCTCCAAAAGCGGCGTAGTCTCCTCCTCAAGCGGTATTGTGTTGAGGCAAGGGTGAAGTACTTGGTACTCGACCAAGTCATGCCAGAATGCAAGCTAATATACTATATGCATGGCTTGATACGAAGGAATAGCTTAAGGTATATTTGCGATACTTGACATTTGACAAGTAATATAAGTAGATTCGGCGGTAAAAACAAGTAAAGCATAAATAACTTTTCAAAAAGTTTAAATAACATTTTCCCCATCCTAAACCATATTTCCATCATCTTCTTTGTTAAACCAACCCAACTTTTCAAATCCAAGTTATTTTCGTAAAATCTAACCCTTGATTTGTAATTCAGAGCATTGTCGATCACTGTGGACTCGGCTATTCAAATAGATTCTACACTCTGCAGAGGTTATGCACTTTACCCACAAGATACAATCTACTCACCACGTCGGTAGTGAATCGCCATACAAGAGTATGCGAATGAGCGATCATAACAAAGCCTTTCGGAAGCCTCAAACAACACAGTGGTCCTCTCAGACGTGCTCTACACCATCCCTTCCCTTAGCTAAGGCGAAGTATGGGACCAACACACCGTTAGATGGGTACCTGGCCACGACCACGATACGCTCCCCGTACAATCACACAAGCGGTGTAATCGACACCCTGAGGCTCCACAAGTGAGTCCTTAGCGACTTAGTCAACTAGGGCCGTCCCATTCGACCATGTGGTTGCAAGTATGACCAGTTCAAAGGCTTGCAAGGTTAAGTCCTTAGAGTGACCAGGGCAAGACTACCGAAAAACCAAATCAACACTCCCAATGCCACAGCCCACTGATTACTCTTGCCACATGCCCCGGTCGAAAACTGTTTATCAAACCCCAGTTGATTACCATGCACCACGTGCCATCAACATCACATGATACTTTTCCAAAACAGGTTCAATATATCATTAAGTCAATATTAACATTTAATTATCCAAAATCATGTCATGAGCACGTAGCAGGTCTAAGCAGTATACTACAACGATCTAAACCCATGTTGGCAATTTAATAATGTCCAACTAGTAAACCACAACTAGGGTGACAGAGGGTCATGGCACATACTTAAGTAATCAAGGTGTCATATATCGAATTGGTATTTATCTAACCCCCAGGTTTAAACAAAGTATCTTTCTAATTGAACTAGCATGCAATAGTTTAAATCAAAATAGATTTCAAAATGGGATCAACATGGTCAAAGCACAACTTGCCTTCAAAAAGCACTTGCTCTTGGTCTTGAGTTGGATCCTGAGTCAACACTTCTCCTTGAATCCTTAGGCACTTCAACGTCTACTCGTAAAAGCGTGCAAATAGCAAATACACAAATAAACTCTATGAAAATAGATCCGAAAACTCCAAATAAAATCCATAAACAGAGAGAACATAATTTTCTGGATTTTTAGAAACTGGAATAAATCAAATTTGGAGTTAAAAGCATAAAAGTTATGATTTATTAAAGTTTAAATAATCAATTAAATAATTTTACAGAGAAAAACTTTAGTCAAAAATTTAATAAAATTTATATTTAGGTAGATCTTAATTTTATACAAATTTAGAAATTTGAATCGCTCAAATCGGAGTTGAAAGCATAAAAGTTATAAGCGTTTGAAGTTTGAATCTAAATTTGAAATCATTATTCGAATTAATAAATCATTTTCTTTTGAAATTAATTATTGCGTCAGCATGGACACGTGGCAGCTCCTGATTGGCCTGCGGCGTCAGCGGTCCATGGGCTTGGTCACGCTCGGCTCGGGTCCACGGTGGACTCGGTCCACGGCTCACGTGGTGACATGTGGGACCCACGTCGGTCTGAGGTCTCACGCTAACACGGTGGCGTGTGGGCCCTCGACATCGCGGGGCCAGCGTGTCGAGAGACGCTCACACGCAGCGTCACGGCCAGCGTCGGTCCAACTTCTGACACGTGGCGCAATCTCGTCAGTTGGTTTGAAAATCAGCGCGGATTGATCCAGGAGTTGAACACGTTGAAACTACTCGATGCTCGTGGGCCGTTCGATCTAGATCGGGCGGTCCGGATCTAATCCTATAATCGTCTTGCTACGACGCGTGGCGATTGTGAACCGTTGGATCTTGATCCAAGCGGTCGAATCTGTCGGGTTTGGAACACGTGATCTCACCTCAGCGATTCGATCTGGATCGGCGGTCCTCCGAGCTCGACGGCGATGGTTTCACGCGGCTTGGCCCGGAGGAGGGCGGCGACCAAGGGCGCGGCGCCACGGGGCTTCTCGGCGAGATGAAACCTCCGCCAGTGCGTCTCGTCGCGGGGACTCGGATCTGAGCTCCTTCTCGGCGGAAGACGACAGACGGCAGCGAGCAGCGCAAACCGCGGCGGAGGAAGAGACAACTCCGGCGGCGATTGCGGCTCAACGGCGGCTCGGCGAGATGGCTCGGGAAGCGAGTGTGCAAGGATGAGGGCAACCTCGAGAGCGTCTCACGCTTTAAATAGCCTCGGCGTTAAAGTGCCCTGAGCGGAAACCTAGTTAAATTCTGGCGGCGGGCGCGGCGGAGTCCAGCTTCGGACTCGGCGAAGGCAGCGAAATCGTGGCCGTCCACGTGGCACAACCAACGCCACGATCGCGCGGCGACGGGTCGGTCCGGACCGGCTTCAGTGCAGGTCGGACGGATCTCGGTAGTTGGATCTTGATCCAACGGTCGGGATCGCTTAGGGTTGGGAGCTGGTTTGGTTGAGCCAAGCGGCTCGGTCGGACTTCGAGTCCGACTCGGTCGATTGAACAGTACTTGACCCGAGTTGGATTTTCCAGCGAATTAATATTTAAAATAATTCGATAATTCATTTAATTCATTAAAAATAGCAAATGACTCGAGAAAAATTCGAGAAAAATTCTGGAAAATATTTTGGATCATTTTGGACTCAAATAAAATATTTCCAACAAAAATTTATTTGCAAATTTAAATTCTTTAATTATTTCAAAATGGAATAAATTCAAATAAATTCCAAATAAATCCAAATAAATTCGAGAAAATTCCAAAATTCACCAAAGTGCCAAATCACACATGAATTTAAGAAAAGCAAAATTTTGGGGTGTTACAAACCTCCCCCTTAATAGAATCTCGTCCACGAGATTCTGCTTACTAAAGGAATAGGTTTGGAAATTCTTTCTTCAAATCCTCTTCGCTCCCAAGTCGCTTCACTTTCTTCATGGTTGCTCCTTTGAACTCTCTGAATCGGGTTGACTTGTTTCTAGTTTCTCGATCCATTGTGTCTAGAATCCTCACGGGATGCTCCTTATAAGTCAAATCTTCTTGCAACTCAATTGACTCTAGCGGTATGCATTCCTCGTGAACTCGGAGACACTTCTTTAAGCTGGGACACATGGAATACGTCATGCACTCCTGCCAACGATCGTGGCAACTCCGGTGGTAGGCAACTTCACCTCTGCGACTCAAAATCTTAAATGGTCCAACATAGCAGGGTGCGAGTTTCCCTTTGGCATGGAACCTCTTAACTCCCTGAGGCGTAACTCTGAGGTATACAAAGTCTTACGGTTCAAAACTCAAATCTCGCGGCGATTGTCGGCATAACTCTTCGAGATTGGGCTATCTTCAACCTTTCCCTAATTATGGCGATCTGCTCTTGACCTCTTGAAGAATATCAGGCCCAAAGACACGGCGCCAGGTCTCATTCCAATTCAATGGCGTCAAGCGAGTCGACCATACGATTGCCTCAAAAGGTGACATCGTAAACTAGCACGATAACTATTGTTGTAACTAAACTCGGCATCACGGCAAACTTTTATCCCAAGAGGTAGCATAAGCCAATGCACAAGCTCTTAACATATCCTCCGAATCTGGTTGACTCTTTCGGCCCATCCGGCATGGATGATAAGGCATCTTGAAGTTCAAGCGGGTCCCCATGGCTTCATGCAACTTATTCCGAACCTTGAGGTAAATTGGGTACCTCTGTCAGATACAATCCTCCTTGGCACTCCGTGCAAACAAACAATCTGATCATGTACAACTCTGCTAACTTATCTCCCGAGTAAGTGGTCTTCACGAGGATAAAATGGGCTACTTTAGTCGAGGCGATCCACTATAACCCATATGGAGTCATAACCTCCTTGAGTCTTGACAAACCGGTAATGAAATCCATTCCGATTTCCTCCCACTTCCACTCGGGTATTTTATTTGTAGCAATCCTGTGGTTTTCGATGCATTGCCTTGACTCTACGGCATCGTCGCACAATGCAACATGCTCGGCAACTTCACGTTTCATACTTGGCCACGAATCTCTCCTTGAGATCTGATACATCTTGGCGCTTCGGGATGAATCAGTACTTAGAGTCATGGGCTTCTTCCAAAATCGGTTGCTTTAACTCCTTTTTGTTAGGCACACAAATGCGATCCTTCATCCACAACGTGCCTTGTTCATCAATTTGAAGTCCTCTGCCTGCCTTCCTCCTTGATGGACTTAATCCTGCGGATCCTGTCATCATCATACGTCCTTCTCGGATCTGATCCTCTAGGGTAGGCTTTACTTCCAATGCGGCCAAGAATCCGCTAGGTACAACCTCAATCTTCATCTTTTGAAAATCCTCACATAACTCATCCCGACTTGTGGCTAGCAACGCACTCACGGTATGGCTTTTCCGACTCGAGCATCGGCTACTACATTGGCCTTCCGGATGGTAATGGATTCCAACATTGTAGTCCTTGATTAACTCTAACCATCTCCTCTGCCTCATATTCGAGATCCGATTGGGTGAATATGTACTTAAGGCTCTTATGATCCGTATACACCTCACATCTGTTTCCAATCGAGATAGTGACGCCATATCTTCAAAGCATGCACTACGGCTAACTCTAGGTCATGTGTCGGATAATTTTCCTCATGCGGCCTCAAGCGCCTTGATGCATAAGCGGCGACCTTTCCATTCATCGGCACACATCCAAGTCCTTGGCGCGATCGTCACAATAAATGTCGAAGCTTTGAGCAACATCAGATAGAACTAACACCGGTCTTTGATGTCAATCGCTTCTTGACTCTGAAATCCTTCCTCACACTCTGGCGTCCATGCAAACTTCTTTTCCTTCTTCAGCAATTGCGTAAGAGGTTTCGCAATTGTCGAAAAGCCTTCGATGAAACGGCGGTAATATCCTGCCATTCCAAGGAAACTCCGAATCTGAGTCACGATCTTTGGTTGTTCCCAATGTAACACCGCTTCTACTTTGCTTGGATCCACGGCGACTCATATGCGGTCATTACATGTCCAAGAAACTCCACTTTGTCCTTCCAAAAGTCACACTTGGGAACTTGGCGAAAAGTTGCAGTTCCTCGGCTTTTCCAAAACTTCGCCTTAAGTGTTCGGCATGTTCATCCTCTGTCTTGGAGTAGATTAGGATATCGTCTATGAACACGACGACAAACTTGTCCAAATATTCCATGAACACCTTATTCATCATATTCATGAAATAAATTGGCGCATTAAATCGAGTCAAAGGACATAATCAGTAAACTCGTAATGTCCATATCTTGGCGAGAATGCGATCTTGAATATCTTACGATCGGATCTTCAAGCGATGGTATCCGATCTCGAGATCAATCTTGGAGAAAACTCGGCTCCTCTTAATCGATCAAACAAATCATCAATCCTGGGTAGCGGATACTTATTCTTCACGGTGACTTCATTGAGTGCACGGTAGTCAATGCACATCCTGAAACTCCGTCCTTCTTCTTGACAAACAAAAGCGGTGCTCCCCACGGCGAACTTGGTCTGATAAATCCTTTATCCATTAGCTCTTCCATTTGTTTCTTCATCTCTACCAACTCCTCGGTAGACATCAGATAGGGTCTCTTTGCTATCGGTCTTTGTACGTACAAGCTCTATCACAAACTCTATGTCCCTGTCAGCGGCATACCAGGTAGATCCTCGGGAAAACATCGGGTACTCATTCACTCTTGGGACATCCTCTATCTTTGATTGCCTTGGTGCTTGTTAACCATCAACTGTCCATCTCTAAGCTGCGGTGGCTTGAAATTCCACTTTCTTCCCACACGGGCTCTCAAGCGAGATAGTTCTTCGTCCACAATCCAATACGACCTTGTGTTTGGATAACCAATCCATTCCCAATATAACATCTAAGGTGCAGGTCTCCAAAATTATAAGGTTTGCTAGGAACTCTATTCCATCTATTAGTATTCTCACCGGAACATCCTACTTCCGTTCGGAGTTCGGAACCAGGGGTTTGAACTAAAAGCATGCACTTAAGTCTTGCAATTCTCAAGTCATTTCTAGTAGCAAAGCCTTGCGAAACAACGAATCACGAAGCTCGAGTCAAACAAAGCATTGCAGTCTTGAGTTAACGAGTAACTTACCCGATCTGACGTCGTAGCGTGCGGTGCATCTGCGGTGACATGGTTGACTCGGCCTCTCACCCAGTGCAGGGTATGGCTCTGGTCTTTGGCGTCCTAGGTAGGGTGGTTCCTAGGTTGAAAGCGAGCAGGGTCGCTCCTGCTTTGTCTTCTTGGACAAGCTGTTGGCAAAGTGTCTGGCTCGTTGCGATTGTAGCGGCGTCTCACTTGTTCCTTCTTTGGTGCACGGGGTAGTGTTTCTAGCGGGGGTGGGGTTTGGTAGTTTTGATTGGCAGGTCTTGGTCTTTGAGGAGGGTGTCCTTGTTGCGTGTGGTTGGAATCGAAGAATTGATTTGGTGCAACTCTCAAGCGTGCGTTCCACAGCGTGATCCTTCTTCTTTGTTGCATCCTGCGCTTCTGTTCTCATCCAGTTCCTTGCGCTTGTCCTCAAGAATAAGCGCCTTATTCACCAACTCTTGGAAATGGAAAGGTGTGGGTGATCAATCCTACTTGCAATCTGAGTTAAGTCCCTTCATGAAGCAGGTATGCGGATTTATCGTCGCTACATCCTCAGTGCGTGGCGTGCTAGGCTGTGTGAACTTGTTCGTAGTCGGACCCTTTGGTGATTACCTTGCTTGATGCTGAACTCCTCCTTCTTAAGGTCCATAATTCCTTCAGGCACGTGATCTTTGTCGAATGCGGTGTGAACTCCTCCCAAGTGATATCTTGAGGGTTCTCTGCGTGTACGAAGTTCTCCCACCATTCGTATTTGTTCCTTCCAAGCGATGAGAAGCGTAAAGTACCTTCTCATTCCCTATGCATTGAGCTATGTGTAGCTTCCTCTCAATTGATCTTAACCAATCGTCGGCCTCCAGCGGATTGGCATTCCCGAAGAAAGTGGGTGGGTGAGTCCTCATGAACTCGGCGACCTTGTATTACGGCGTGGTCACTGATTAACTTGATTAGCGGTGGCCTGGCGATGGCGTGCTTGCATTTGTTGCATCATAGCATGCATCAAGCGGGTCTGCGACAAGAAATGCTCCAAAATTCTGCACATCCGATGGCGGTCTTTGGTGCTCCATCATTGGGGTTTTACATTTTGGCGAGATCCACTCCCATTGCTTCCAAAGTTCCCACGGGTGTTCACCATTTGTTGATTGCTCTAGGTTTAGAGATGAGAGGGAAACAAGAATAGACAAGTAATATGGAACTTATGCGGGGCGAAAAGGGGTAGCTTTAAGGTCCAACTTTATTATTAGTAACTTGGTATGGTGCTTACAATGCCTAAGGGCCTTGCAACATACCGCACACTTTCAGAAACAAAGCAAATCCAAATCGAACTAACTCGAGTCTAACGCCTAAAGCGGTGACTTCCTTTATTCTATGACTCGACTGCCAAGGAGTCTCACTATAGAACCTAAGCTCACTCATCGAGAAAACCTCCACGGCACTGCGGGTCTTTGCGGCATAGGCGGAAGCGATCGCCATGTCCATGACTATGTCATCTCGTGGTAGTCGAAGAAGCGATGTCCCCATCGTGATCGACTCTCTCTGATCCGGCTCGTGTAGCTCGAAAGTAATCGCTCCTGGTCCGTCGTAGTACAAAGTCATCTCCAACTCGTCAATCCTTCGCAGAAGATGTGTCACATACTCTTGAGCTTCCCGCCATCTGTTCTTCTCTCGCCGTGATCTCCATGCGGGCCTTCGTGCAGCTCTGCTTGTATTATCTAGTACATCTTCCTGAAGGCGACGCATTTAATCGCGCCAAGCGTAACGCAAGTGGCATTCTCATCTCGAATCGCCTTCGGTCCGTATGTTATCGCTACGGATGATAACGGAACACCGTGCTTTCCAACTCTCTGGCGTGATATCGGTAATGTGCCGCATTGCTCGTCGTGATACTTCTTGGATACCCATCTCGCATTGTAGATCTCCGGCAAAGGTGCAAAGGTATCTAGGCGATTGCCTGGCCCTTTTTCCTAGCGGTACCTCAATCCTCACGCGTACAAGCCTTGATCAATCACCCGATCACTTCCACTTGGTATTGGGGCTTCTCAAAATCCCGAGTCTGAGCATATGCCAAAGTTCCACGTGACCAACTCCCGAGATCAACGTGGTTGAACTCTTCCTCCATCTGTCCACAAGAGTGCTTTACGTAGAACTCGAATTTTTAAATTGTGACAAGGTAAGGAAAATTCGACAAAGAGAGACGAGAAAGAGAGAGAAGGGATAAGTCGAGAGGTCATTTCTTATCTTGACAACTTTTTTAGCTTTAGAAAATAGGTTTTATCCTCACTACGACCATTCTAGCTTAGGGTTGAGCCTCTGATCCGTATGGCTCGATACCACCTCTGCCGGGACCTCAATTTGCAAATCCGGACCTCTCAGGTATTCAAAGACTAGTCCAGAACGCAGCTAGTGCACATGGGCCTTAACATCGTATATATCACAATCATACCAAACGATACTATCAAAGTACTTTATTTAAATAATCAAAGGGTTACTCACCTTATGGCCAAGTTACAAATATATGCCTTGCAAGCGTAACTTATTAAAGAGAAATAACAAAGCAATGAAAATCAAATAAACCCATTGGCGCCATCCAAGATACCACAGGCAACCGACTGCTCGCATCCCTAAGTAGAAACGCGGGTCCTCTTGGAGTTCTCCTCCAAAATCGGGCGTAGTCTCCTCCTCAACTGGTATTGTGTTGAGGCAAGGGTGAGTACTTGGTACTCAAGAAGTCATGCACATGCAAGCTAATATACTATATGCATGGCTTGGTGCGAAGGAATAGCTTAAGAGTATATTTGCATGTAAACGATTTGACAAGTAATATAAGTAGATTCAAAGCGGTAAAAACAAGTAAAGCATAAATAACTTTTCAAAAAGTTTAAATAACATTTTTCCCCATCCTAAACCATATTTCCATCATCTTCTTTGTTAAACCAACCCAACTTTTCAAATCCAAGTTATTTTCGTAAAATCTAACCTTGACTGTAATTCCCGAGCATTGTCCAAGACTGTGGACTCTGGCTATTCAAATAGATTCTACACTCTGCGGAGGTTATGCACTTTACCCACAAGATACAATCTACTCACCACGCCACCGTGAATCGCCATACAAGAGTATGCGAATGAGCGATCATAACAAAGCCTTTGGAAGCCTCAAACAACACAGTGGTCCTCTCGACGTGTTCTACACCATCCCTTCCCTTAGCTAAGGCGGCGTATGGGACCAACACACCGTTAGATGGGTACCTGGCCACACCACGATACGCTCCGCACAATCACACAAAGCGGTGTAATCGGACACTCGAGGCTCCACAAGTGAGTCCTTAGCGACTTAGTCAACTAGGCCGCCCCATTCCGGACCATGTGGTTGCAAGTATGACCCGATTCAAAGGCTTGCAAGGTTAAGTCCTTAGGAGTGACCAGGCAAGACTACCCGAAAAACCAAATCAACACTCCCAATGCCACACCTGCCCACGATTACTCTTGCCACATGCCCCGATCAGCGTTTATCAAACCCCAGCTTGATTACCATGCACCACGTGCCATCAACATCACATGATACTTTTCCAAAACAGGTTCAATATATCATTAAGTCAATATTAACATTTAATTATCCAAAATCATGTCATGAGCACGTAGCGGTCTAAGCGTTATACTACAACGATCTAAACCCATGTTGGCAATTTAATAATGTCCAACTAGTAAACCACAACTAGGGGTGACAGAGGTCATGGCACATACTTAAGTAATCAAGGTGTCATATATCGAATTGGTATTTATCTAACCCCGAGGTTTTAAACAAAGTATCTTTCTAATTGAACTAGCATGCAATAGTTTAAATCAAAATAGATTTCAAAATGGGATCAACATGGTCAAAGCACAACTTGCCTTCAAAAAGCACTTGCTCTTGGTCTTGAGTTGGATCCCTGAGTCAACACTTCTCCTTCGAATCCTTCCCACTTCAACGTCTACTCGTAGCGTGCAAATAGCAAATACACAAATAAACACTATGCAAAAAGATCCCAAAACTCCAAATAAAATCCATAAACAGAGAGAACATAATTTTCTGGATTTTTAGAAAGCTGGAATAAATCAAATTTGGAGTTAAAGCATAAAAGTTATGATTTATTAAAGTTTAAATAATCAATTAAATAATTTTACAGAGAAAAACTTTAGTCCAAAAATTTAATAAAATTTATATTTAGGTAGATCTTAATTTTATACAAATTTAGAAATTTGAATCGCTCAAATCGGAGTTGAAAGCATAAAAGTTATAAGCGTTTGAAGTTTGAATCTAAATTTGAAATCATTATTCGAATTAATAAATCATTTTCTTTTCGAAATTAATTATTGCGTCGGCATGGACACGTGGCGGCTCTGATTGGCCTCGGCGTCGCCGATCCATGGGCTTGGTCACGCTCGGCTCGGGTCCACGGTGGACTCGGTCCACGGCTCACGTGGATCGACATGTGGGACCCACCCGTCGGCGAGGTCTCACGCTAACACGGTGGCGTGTGGGCCCTCGACATGCGGGGCCGCGTGTCGGACACGCGCTCACGCGGCGCTGGCCGCGTCGGTCCAACTTCCGACACGTGGCGCAATCTCGTCCGTTGGTTTGAAAATCAACGGCGGATTGGATCCAGGGTTGAACACGTTGAAACTACTCGATGCTCGTGGGCGTTCGATCTAGATCGGGCGGTCCGGATCTAATCCTATAATCGTCTTGCTACGACGCGTGGCGATTGTGAACCGTTGGATCTTGATCCAGCGGTCGGAATCTAATCGGGTTTGGAACACGTGATCTCACCTCTCAAGATTCGACCGATCGGCGGTCCTCCGAGCTCGCCAGGCAGCGATGGTTTCACGCAGCTGGCTTGGCCGGAGAGCGGGGGCGGCGACCAAGGGCGCGGCGCCACGGGGCTTCTCGGCGAGATGAAACCTCGGTGCGTCTCGTCAGCGGGGACTCGGATCTGAGCTCCTTCTCGGCGGAAGGCGGCGACGGCAGCGAAAGCGCGCAAACGCGGCGGAGGGAAGAGACAACTCCGGCGGCGATTGCGGCTCAAGCGGCGGCTCGAGCGAGATGGCTCGGGAAAGCAGTGCGCAAGGATGAGGGCAACCTCGAGGAACGTCTCACGCTTTAAATAGCCTCGGCGTTCGTGCCCTAGGCGAAACCTAGTTCGTTCTGGCGGCGGCGGCGGAGTCCAGCTTCGGACTCGGCGAAGACGACGAAATCGTGGCCGTCCACGTGGCACAACCAACGGCCACGATCGCGGCGCGACGGGTCGTCGGACACGGCTCGGTGCAGGTCGGACGGATCTCGGTAGATTGGATCTTGATCCAACGATCGGGATCGCTAGGGTTGGGAGTCTGGTTTGGTTGAGCCAAGCGGCTCGGTCGGACTCGAGTCCGACTCGGTCGATTGAAACGATGACTTGACCGAGTTGGATTTTCCAGCGAATTAATATTTAAAATAATTCCCGATAATTCATTTAATTCATTAAAAATAGCAAATGACTCGAGAAAAATTCGGAAAAATTCGAAAATATTTTGGATCATTTTGGACTCAAATAAAATATTTCCAACAAAAATTTATTTGCAAATTTAAATTCTTTAATTATTTCAAAATGGAATAAATTCAAATAAATTCCAAATAAATCCAAATAAATTCCAGAAAATTCCAAAAATTCACCAAAGTGCCAAATCACACATGAATTTAAGAAAAGCAAAATTTTGGGGTGTTACACCCAACGTTGGTGACTTCACCTCCACAAGCCTCGAGCCTCGTTCTAGCTTGCCTCCCGCCTCAAAAGCTATGCCTCAGTGTGGTAGTTCAACACTGATGACATCATCTTCGTGAGCTTCGCACTACCAAGCTGCCCCCTCGAAGGCTATGCCTTGGCATGGCGGCCCGTCATCGACGACTTCACCTCCACGAGCCTCGCTCTGGCTTGTCGCCTGCCTCGAAGGCTATGCCTCAGCATGGCGGTTTAGCACAAATTACATAATCTGTGCAAGCTTCACACTGGCTCGTTGCCTGCCTCTAAGGCTATGCCTCGGCGTGGCAGCCCAGCATCGACGACTTCACCTCCACGAGCCTCTCTCTGACTCATTGCTAGCCTCAAAGGCTATGCCTCAGTGTGGCAGCCCGGCATCAATGACTTCACCTCCACAAGCCCCGCTCCGGCTCGCTGCCCGCCTCAAAGGCTATGCCTCGGCGTGGCGGCCTAGCACCGATGACTATAACCCCACGAGCCTCTCTCCGGCAAGCTACCTGCCTCGAAGGCCATGCCTCATGTGGCAGCCTGGCATCGACGGTGTCGCCTTCGCGAGCTTCACACTAGCGAGACACTCGCCTCAAGAGCCATGCCTCGACGTGTCGGTTCGGCACCGATGACATCACCTTCGCGAGCTTCGCACCAGCTCGCCGCCCGCCTCGGAGGCTATGCCTCGGCGTGGCACCCCGACGTCAATGACTTCGCCTTCGTGGACCTCGCTCCGGCTCATCACCCGCCTCAAAGGCCTCGCCTCGGTATGGCGGCACTGTGTCGATAAAATTGCCTTCACCGGCTTCGCTCAGTTATGCTATCTGTCCCAAAGACAGGGCCGCTGTATGACAGCATGACATCTGCTAGGGCGAGGTTGCTTCCACGACTTCGCTACCTGAAGACCTCGAGTGCCCCGACATCGGAGGGGGCCAAGGCAAGAACCCGTTGCGTCTGCTCGCCCATCAGAACCTCGAAGCTTTCAGACTAGGGAGTACTATTGTAGGGGTGCCCTAGCCCCAGAAATGTTTGGAATATGCACGGGCCCTAAGGAATAAGTATATATGTAATTGTATCCATGTGAAATGTACCAAATAAACTTCCCAGTGTCATATACCGAAGGGGCAAAATGGAAAATGCGCCCTTACCTTTGTTCTATATATAGCCCCAAGGAGGGCATGGTCGAGGGCTCTCTCCTCTCATTCTTTTTCCTCTCCCTCTCCCTCGATCCCTTCATGACAAAAAGTGTATGAAAGTACCCACTATTTAGGCCCTGTTTGGCAGAGCTCTAGATCCCAGCTCCATCTCAGAGTTGAAACTTGTAGACTGAAATAAAGTGACTTACGTTTATAATTTTATTCTAAAATATAAACAAGATGACCCTTCTAAACACTCTTAAGATACCTACAGCTCTAGCTCCACGAATCTGGTGAAGCTAGGAATATCTAGCTCCACCAACTCCACAAATTTAGTGGAGCTGGAGCTCTGCCAAACACCCCCTTAGCCTCGATATTACAACATCTCTTAATTGTGGTAATAGTTATGTTAATAATGATAATTAAGCACCGTGGTCCTCACTTACAAATCTCCTTACCTCTAGGTTAATTTTGTTCATTAAGCTAATTAGTATCGAGCTGTGATCATTAGTGGCTATTATGATAATTAATTTAGTTAATATTTCACTGAACAGTGGCCCTAGGCTATTAATATTTCATTATAAATACAATTTACCGTGATATGTGTATGACAGCTAGAAATATAATATATCCGCTAACATATCTATCTATATAGTAATATAAAAAACAGCAGTTTTAAAAAGCTCATGTTTACACTTGTTCACACCTTGAGTTGACACATTTGATCTCACCCCTCAATTTGTTTGATCAAGCGGTCATGATTAGCTTTCATTTAATGATTTCACTCCACGTCTTAATTGCCTTAATAACAATTTATGTTTTTCACTGATAGTACATATATAAATCATGATTACTATGTTTTTCACTGATAGTACCATAGCAAAAATTACATGAATTGCAAGTGTGAACCAACCATCTCTTTCTAAATCCTATTGTAGACTGTGTGATTATATTACAATAGATATAGCTTCTACATTTTGAATGTGATTATATATTTCATGAGGTATATATTACGAAAAACATACATTGCATGCACGTGATGATTAGTTGTCACAAATTAGTGAGCTGAAAACCCCATTATGTATTCTAAAGATACCTTTATACCCTGATACTTTTTTTTTATACGTCGGAACTATCGATCAGATTAGAATGTTGTGAAATATGATACGAGCATAAATGATCTCAAGAATGAAGAAGATAAATCTCATAAAGAGAACAAAAATAACTACATCGAAGCAACCACAATAAGAAAGAAAAGATTTGACGAAGCCGTCTACAATTTCTTTAAGCACAACCTAAAAAGAGTAAAATGGATTGTCATTCTCTCACAATCCTCTAGAACATTTTAGGGCCATCGAATCCTTACCTTATACAAGAATCTAGTGCTAAATAATAATTTAATATCTAAATCCTCTCGTGCACCTTTACTTTAGATGACCCCCTTTTATTTGCCTGTTGGTTGTAGGGTTCTCTATGACCACCCCATGGTTTTGTACAACTTTTTTATTGCTTCTCCAAAGGGAAATAGGTATGGTACTAAAAACTAGATACAAATCACAATACCCAACAAATACAAATATTTAGTAGCCCGAGCTCAATATCAGTTCTAGATTTTTTTTTTGAATAAAAGGCAGGAGCTTTGCCGCTTCAATTAAGATGGGAAGAGATCCAAAAACACACACAGAAAGGAAACGAAGACAACAGAAAGAAGAAGGAACCACCCGGACAGAAGAACATAAAGAAAACAAGAAAGGCCCCGAGGGCCGGCAACACAGCTACTACTGACAAGTACTACTTCGAAGCCAATTCCTTCGTCGCAAAGAGAAAGCTAGAACAGTCTTGAAGAGCCTGCTGAACAACTGTCTAGATTGAATCAGTATTCGGTATCGATTAGCTTGAGATTGGCTTCGTGCACCGTCGTTTCCGGTTGAACCGACCAAGTGCCAATCCGAACCAAAAATCAAAATTCTAACGGAGGAGCTCACACAGCAGCGTGCGCCACCGAACCGTCCAGCTCGCCTAGCTATATCGCCATTTGGACTAACCAAACCAATCATATGCACCCTCGCGCACAAAAACAAACTCCAAGACCCGAACGACACACCGGAGACTTGGACCCGGTGACATCCACGGATCATTCGGCGACACGAGGCGTCAAATCATCCGTCGTCTGACAGCAACGGATTCGTGCAACAACAAAGAAATTAGCAGATCAACTGGACGGGCGAACAGGCAGGACGCAGGGGTATTGCTGGCTGCGACGAAGTCGTCTTTTCTTCCACTAATTTTCCACATGCGGTTCCCATTAGGGGTGGATAACGAGCTAGTTGAACTTTTTTTCGAGCTTTCTTCGACACTGATTTATTCTTATTTATTATAGTCTCCTGTATTGTTTGAGACCCAACTTCGAACCGAGCTTAACGAGCCAGTCTAACGAGCCGAGCCGAAGTTGACTCTGGTTCCAAATCAACTAATTTTTATTTTAAACGAAAAATGAATGTAATCAGAGCAATTTTGAAACGAGCCACCGAGCCAGCTCAATGAGCTTTTTTTTCCAGCCCTAGTTCCCATATACCGATCGGTCAATGCTACCCCTGTCGCGTGAGTGGCTTTCCGGTTTACGAGCAGCGTTGACGCGAGAAAAAAAGAAGGGCAATGCATTTCCATGTACCACGAGAACATTGAATATTTCTATGTACGCCACTCATCAAAACAACGAGTACATGCGAACTGTTATGTTAAAGATAGAATCCGTATTTCTCTATGGTGGACGAATCCGAATTTATCTTCAGGAGTCCTCCACTATATATATATATGACATTGCCTTGTACAGAAATCAATTAATCTAATAAAGAGCACGCTGAATATTTCTATGTAGTCCACTCGTCAAAAACAACAAGTACATGCGAACGAGCAAAGTAGCATTTTTCTTATCTACTTAACCCGTCGTATGGACACAAAGCAACTACTGCGCGTACCATATCTTGGTACCACAAATATATTCCACCCGTACGCGTTGTTGCACGCTTCCATTTATTTATTTATTCTAACAGGAATCGATCGAGAGCTGTCCCAGACCATCTCTAACTTTATTTTTTTAAATATGGATCTCTATATTCTCATATATAAATTTTTTTAAAAAGATTCTTTTTGTATATCTCTTCAATCTACAACAGTATTTTTCAAATTCCACCCTCTATTTTCTCCCTCGTATGTTATAATGATGTTTCATAACAACCGTATAAGCAACATTCTTTTTTTATCAGGAAACATTCGAACAACTATTTTTAAATGCTGAAACTTAAAATTTGAGATTAATTCTAATGGATATTGTAACGGCTATATCGTAACGGCTATATGTAACAGCTAATTTTTTGGGGGGCTATATATACATAGCCATTTGCACTTTCAAGTCTTGCTCATTTCTGAATGTTCACTATTTAGTATATCTCAATGAGTCGTCACAACTTAGTCCAACATTTTCTCTCAGAAGACTCATCGTCGAATGACGAAGATGAATATCTTCTTACAGTCCTGCTTGTTCCCAATCACTTGCGACTACAAGAATAAAGAGGAAAGATTTGGAGTCAAATTAGAACAAGAAGACGGTAAACCTAGACGAAGGGGGGAGAACGAACCCTTAACCCCTAACATCTAGACACCTAGTGAAACAAGGCGGTGGGAAGAAAAGTGAGGAGGCCTTGCCGCAGGTGAAGCAACGCACCGAAATGACCATCTTCACCGCCGCCGTCGGAGAGATGGGTTCTTGGGAGAGGAATGGGAATTGGGAAGGTGGTGGGGTTTCGGAGAAGTTTCTGGAGAGGTGGGGTGTGAGAAAAGGAGAGAACTTGCCATCATGACCTTCGGCGGCGGTAGTGGCGGGGAGAGGGAGACGAGGGGGTCCAGACGGTGGTCATCGGGGGCGATGAGGAGGCGTCAGGAGAAGGCAGCAACGGTCTGGAGGACAGGCTCCAGCGGGTTCAATCCTAGCAGTGGCATCGCGGCGGAGTGGCGCCTTGCCTCCTTCATGGTGCGGGACGGAGCGGCTGCTCGTCTGGCGGCTGTCCTCACGGGCGTGGGAGGGAGCGGCCGTTGCCTCTGAGCCGATGGGGAGTTCGACAGGGAAGGGAGAGAGAATTCTGAGATTTCGAGATTCTCTCTCCTATCCCTAAAATAGGAAACGTGATGAGAATTAGGCCCCGTTTGGTAACATGGAACCGGACCGTTTTTACTAGAATATGGGAGAAACCCAACCAAACGGGCTAAAGCTTGGAACGATTCTCCCCGGAACGTTTCTTCTTTTTCCACGCCGGGGCCGAATCGCTCTCAACCCCGTTCCACCCCGATTCACAGAATCCAGACTGCTAGCAAAACGGTTTCCAGACAGTGATTCTAATTCTACATGAAACGTTTCTCTCAAGGATTTGGAACCGTTTCCGTTTGTACTAGAATCTGGAACAGTACCAAACATGATCTTACTGTTGAAGATCACTTTGTGATGCTGTAGCGTATTGAATCCTCAATTTTTCGGACAGAGGACGAGGACAGACTCTGTTGAAGTTGCTCCGGGCGCGAGCTTGGTTTGCTTTCGGAGAAGCGAAAAGGGACAGCAACCTAACACAGAGTGAGAAGATTCCATCCTACAACGGCACTACGCACTAGTAAAAGCGGACAGGCAGCCTAACGCCACCGAGGGTAGAGAAGGAGATGATGACCCACACGTCAGCGCCACGAAAACGCGCACGGCGATGATGCACTCCGCAGCAGGGGGGGGGCCTCCCTGCTGCGCCGCCAATAGCGCGCGGGGCCCACACGGAAGTGAGCGACGGGCATCCCGCGTCGCCCGGGCTCCCAGTGGTCAACCGTGTTAGGAAACAGATTCGTATCCTGTTAGGAAACGGATTCGTATCCGATATGGACTCTTCCTTATCTCTGCCAGTAACCGCTTATATATGTGACAGGTCACCCCATGCATGTAAGATATGCATTAATAAAGCAGCCTGTTATTCCTCCTCATATTGTGTCTCCTCTTTCTCCTCGCTCATTCTCCACTTGAGATCTATTAGCAACCCCTGACTATTCGAGCAGCGAGGTTGTCTAACACGCTATCGCACGGTTTCTACCGAGAAAGATTGAAAGGAGAGAAAAGACAAGAAGCTTAAGGATCATCGGATTTACGCATTTAACGCCATTACCGGGCGATTGATCGCCCGATCCGACCGCAATCAACTCGATGACCGCCATGATCCACTGACATTGAAAAAAAAAAAAGTCCTACGCGACTACATCTACGCGATAGCCAATACTTCCGCCAAGAACGGCTTGGCACGGAAGCCATTGCTACCGCCTTGAGGACGCCGCTCTACCGGGCCGGTCAACTGTCCACACGCTCGCCGCCCGAATCGCTGACGCTTAGCGCCGCCCACTACCACCGCGCCACCCCAGACTACAGCATCGGTTGCCCTATGCCGGAAGCATGAGCAATATGCTTTGATCGATGCATGTAATGCATGTCTCGGTCATGCACGCTCTTGGTGCATGAATAAAGAGCAACATGCATTGATGCATGTCACGAAGCAAGCAATGACTTGGCGTATAGAATCCTGTTGAAGGCAAAGAATGCTTGAAGCACCGTGCACCGCATACCGGCGTGATGCGCCGAATCGATGTCACGCCGTGATCGCCGGGCCGCTGTACCGAACTGGTGCCGCCGGACTGACTGGCGGTTGTTGCACGCACCGAAAGCTTGAAGCTCACCGCCAGAACTAAGCGTTAGAGTGGCCGCCGCCCACTGCCGGGCCGACGACGACGATGCTTCCGCTCACGCTACCGAAAGATCGCGCACACTACCACCTACCGCCGCATCGCCAAGACCACACCGGCCGCCGCTATCACGGGCTGTCGCGACCGCTGACGCGTCGCCGGATTGCCGCCTGACGCATGAGCGATGAAAGCTTTAAGCTTTAGCCGCATTACTCTCTAGACATGAAGTCTATTGTGGACATGAAGTCCACTAGCCATGACCAAGGACATGAAGTCCCGATCGGGCCCCAAAAGGAAGAAACCGAATTCAATTATGATGGCGCACTGTGGAAGGGAAATTACCCGCTTGCCCCCGCTCTTTATATTTTCTGATTTTATTTTCAAGAAATTGATTAATAACTCGAAATTGATTAGAAAATTTAATGGCTCCGCTTTAATTTGTAATGAGTCGATTTTTCTCAGATTTATGAATAATTTATGAATTTTTGCAATAATTGCTCTATTTAGAATATCGGAAATTTGAGAATTTATTTTCCAATTTATAAATTTATGAGTTATGTCATGTTGATATTTGATGAAATTCAATTTCGTTGTAAAGTAATTTAAAATTGCTTGGAAATTAGCAGAAATTATGAAAAGTGTTAGGAAAATTCCAAAGATTTCATACAAATGCTTTATGAGAACATGAGTGGTTGGATTTGATTTTGGTAATGAATAAACAGATATGAGACAATTGGTGTCTAGGAAAACACACACATAGGCTTGGTTCTTTAATTGGCACTTAAACTGAAGTGCTCCTCCTCATGTGAGCCCTAGGGGCAGGTTGACCTGGCCAAGAGTCAAATTGACAGAGATATTCATTACCTGTTTTCGTTCCCAGCCAACAAGAATTATATAAGTTGTAATTAGACTTATGCCATATTTAATTCATATTGCAATTTATTTTCTGTTATCAAAGTGATGCTGGAAAATTGCTGTATAATTAACAGAAAATTGCCAAATACTAAGAAAAATTCGGAAATTTCTGAGAATTTATTTCCGCATTTATGAATTTATGAATTGTGCAATTATTGTTTATTCTAAATATTTATGAATCTGTGTATATATGAATCTCGCACTTATGAATCTCGCATCTATGAATCTTGTATTTATGAATCTTGAAATTATTGCTTTCTTTTAGTTTACTGGAAATTCATGAGAATTTAATTATGCAATTATGAATCTTGCAACCACTTTCATTAGATTAGATTACAAGTAATCTAATGAAAAGAATCTTTTGAATATGCAAATACCGCATTATTAAAAGTGAGTTTGAAGAATCGACTAAAGGTCGTAACTATCTCACATGGGCATCGTGTTTGAAGATCATACTTTGGCGAGCAAGAAGCTCCAAGTCGCCACCAACTTAGGGTCCTCGAAGGACACGCAAACTATTGCCGAGCAAACGATCAAATTTTGTACTCCCTGTATCACTTTTCACCACTATGAATAATGAATACATGGTCGAGGTGAGTACACTGAAGTTACGGATCTGGCTCGTAGCCGAGAAACTCAAGCCCACCATCTTGCTCCAAGCACAGCAAGATTGGGTTCGCTCAAGTTCTGCGTGCCATAGAATGCTGGGTTGTTAATGAATTTTGAGTAATGAATTGTAAGCTCTCAAGAGCATACATTTTCTTTCTCATGAATCAATTGCAATTTATTCTTTATTCCAGATTCTATATTTTCAAGCAATATTTGAATTACTTTGCCAACGTCGATTAGAATTATATTTCTTTTCATCTAGAAATCGTAGCTACTCAATGGAGGAAATATGCATTGATAAGGCACAACAAATACCATCTTAAGAGAGTCGAATAATACTTCCAAACGATCACGAAGAACGCCGAAGGATTACTACCATCGCAGAGGCTTATACGCATATAATAGGCTCAGAAGAGCCACAATTATATTGCCAATGGGTACAACTTGGTAATTGAAGAAGCCCTCTTGTACCTCGAATCAACCCGCACTCTCTTAAAGTTTCAAGGATATCCGCGCCAATGGGTTTCACGTAGAAACCAATGAAGAAAATGGCAAATAGCATTTGTGCATTATGAAGCACGCGAGTATGAAAAATGGTATTAGAAAAATATCCTCGTATGAATCTGGGCTATACTACATTTAAATCAATGCACACGCAGGTATACTTCTTGAAGACTGCCTTTAGAAGCTCAATTATTTGCTTTATGGCATTGTAGATTAGGTCATCCTGTCCTGAGATTGATGAAAAATATAGTTAACAACTCACAAGGTCATGGCATTAATGTTAAGAATTTCCGAATCATGAAGATTTTGTGTGCCATGCATGTGCCACCGAAATTAATAACTAGACCCTTCTATGAAAGTGCAACATGAAATCCTCGCATTCCCGGACGATTCGTGGGGATATTTATGTCTCGATTCAGCCCTTGTCGTACAAGCTTCGATATTTATGGTGCTCATTGATGCTTCGAAATGGTCGCGCATACATGTTTGTGTCAACAAGGAATCATGCATTCGCAGTGATCTCGCAGATCATCGACTAAGAATGTTTTTCCGATCATCGCTGCGAAGTCCATTCGAATGGACAATGCCAACAAATTTACTTCCAAGGCATTTGATGATTATTGCACAAAGAATCGGAATAACTATTGAGCACTCTGACCGCATGTCCATACGCAAAATGGACTAGCCGGGCACTCATAAAGAGGATTAAGTTTATTGCCGCATCAGCTTGGCAGAGTTGTAACTTGTCCAACAATTGTTGGGGACACGCAGCCCCTGTGATGCAAAGAAGACTCATCAATTATAGACAATCGGCCTACAACATCCATTCAACCATGCAAACCAGTGCATTGGGTCAACTCAAGAATTGAATGTATGGTATATGTACTATATACCACCCCACGGATCGCAATGGCCCCTCTCCGCAAGTCCGATATACGCTGGTTATGAGAGTGCATCCATAATCAGTATTTGGAACCCATGATCGGAGACTTGCATACACCGATTCACATCGTATCTTTGACGAGACCGCTTTCCGCCATTAGGGAGAGAATCAACCATTGATGAAAAATGCCGGAAATAATATGGCATTCCATCGATCCCCCGCATGACCTCGACTAATGAAGCAAATCAAGAAGTCCGTAAGATAATTGATTTGGCAGAATTTAGCAAATGAACCGCCGATCATTTTTGTGATTCAAGAGCGTGGTTAAGTCGCATGTACCAAAGCAAGAAATGCACCGTAGAGGGTGGAAATACCAAAGAAAGCGGAAGGTATCCTCATCCTCGCTCAGAGGCCTCAAAGAAAAGAACAGAAATCGCTTCTCAAACCCAAAGTACCCTGAGACGTCTGGGAAAAATGGGCAAGAGGACTTACCATAGCCAATCACAAAAATACCCCAAAGCAAGAAGGGGAGCCAGCTTGAGACCGCACCTGAAAGAAGCCTGGCTAAAAGGCAATTCCAGATTTGAATCTTCAATTGGAAGAAACCGCCAGAATAATGTGCGCATTATTTGGCAAGTGAGAAAAACTAAAGGAACTTGCTCTAAACGGGAAATAGCAATGAAGAGCAAGTAGAAGTGCATGAAGCACACCATGACGAAATGGCCATAAATTTTGTAATAATAGGAGAATCTATGAAAAGAGCAACAACCATTGCAAGGCTTGTTGTTCAAGGTTTCACTCAACGCCCTAGGGTTGATTATGAAGAAACCTATTCTCCCCATTGGTGGAATTACCTTTAGATACTTAATCTCAATGGTAGTCAACTTGAAGTTGAGAATGAAGCTAATGGATGTTGTCACAAAGATATTTAGATGGAAACTTGGATTCGAGATTTATATGAAAATACCTAAGGTATCCCTATCCCAACCAAGACAGAAAGCAAACAGAAACCTATACAAGGTGAAATTGGAGAAATCACCAGATGGGCTAAAACAATGTGAAGAATGTGGTACAATCGCTTGAGTGACTTTCTCTCAAGAAAGGCTACACGCTAACAAATGAAGATTGTCCATGTGTATTTATACAACCATCCACCTAATGGATTTTGTATAATCTCCGCTCATGTAGATGACTTGAACATCATTGGGACTCGGATGAGGAAATTGAAGAAGCATGCACATACTTGAAATCTGAGTTTGAAATGAAAGACTTGGGTAAAACCAAGTTCGCTTAGGCTTGCGCAATGAACATGTCCAAGGCGTAATCTTGGTACACCAAGCATCCTACACTAAAGTGTTGGAGAGATTTGGCTTTGAAAAGGCATACTCCCAAAAAGACCCCAATGGCCTGAAGGTCACTAAGGCATCAGACCCGCACAGGCCTAAAGAAGAGGGGGAGGAAGTCCCTGGGAGCGAATTCTCCATACTTGAGTGCAATTGGAGCGCCATGTACCTTAACGAATAGCACTAGGCCTGACATTGCGTCGTGAATTTGCTAGCGCAGACAAAGGCGTAACCCACCAAAAGGCATTGAAAGGGGTGAAGGACATCTTCCGTTACCTTCAAGAAAGCAAAGACCTCGCTTTGTTTTACGTATGAAACAATGAATTGAATTTAGTTGGTTACGCCGATGCCGGTACCTATCTGACCCCGCATACCGGCAAGTCACAAACTGGGTATGTTTTCCTTTATGAGGAACGGCAATTTCTGAAGTCGCCTAAGCATTCTTGTCTCGACGTCGACTAACCACCGTAAATCATTGCATTGTATGAAGCCTCTGAATGTGCATGGCTTCAAGAATGGTTCACCACATCCGTAAGTCATGTGGTCTCGAAACATGGAACAAACCCCACTATTATCTATGAAGATAATGCAAACCTTGTGTTGCACAAGTACAAATGGGATATGTGAAGAGTAATCTTACAAAGCATATCAACCCCCAAGTTCTTTTATGCTCATGAAATGCATAAGATGAACGAGATAAAGATATCGTGATACTAAGTCGCAGTGAAAATCTCAAGCAGATTTATTCACTAAGTCACTCCCAGATCTTCCTTTGAAAGATGTGTTAGAGGAATCAGGATGTTGAGGCCAGGAGAAGTGCAGATTTCAGTGTGAGAATTTTCACATACTCCTACATAAATCTCAAACATGAAGTTTGAGTACCCAACGAAATCTTGAAGATTAACATTGAAGTTTGGGTGGATTGTACTCTTTCCTTAAGTAAGTTTTTCGTTGAAGTTTTCTTACATAAGGTTTTTGATGAGGCAATCCAGTGCAACACAAAGAAGCGTGCTATGTACTCTTTCTCCAATTATTTTTCCCACCTGGTTTTTATGGAGTTTTAATGAGGCATATGCATCTCGCAGTTGAAGAGTCCAAGGGGAGTGTTAGGAAACAGATTCAGATTCCTGTTAGGAAACGGATTCAGATCCGATATGGACTTTCCTTATATCTAAGCGTAACCTGCTTATATATAGAGGCAGTGGTCACCCCATTGTACTGTACATACGTGAATAACAAAGCAGGCCTGGTTCCTCCTCATATTGTGTCTCTTCTCCCGCCTATTCTCCACTTTGATCGTTGCATTGATTGATGGGCATTTGATCATTTACCCAAAGTTGATAGACGTTGATTATTTGCTCACGTGTCTCACCGACGTGGCCCTAGACCCGCATGTCAATGAGACATCGTAGGGCAAATGATCAAATACTCATCAACTTTGGGCAAATGATCAAATGCACATCAACTTCAGGGCAAATGATCAAATTTTCCGGCCGAAATAGGCAAGGCCGCCCAAAAAGGCCAACACCTTGCGCGCACCACCTCCGCTCCATTTGTCATTGCCGCCCGCGCCATGAGACCACCGCCCGTAGCGTAGCTACCGCGCGCACCACTCCGCCCCTCCTCCGCTTCCCCCTCCTCCCCATGCTTCCTCGCTGCCGCCTCGCCGTCGCGGCCCTGCCCCTGCTCCTCCACCTCCTCCTGCCCGAGGCGCTCGCCCAGGGGCAGCCGCTCCGGCGGCAGGACCTCGCGTCGCTCTACGGTCTGCGCGCGTCGCTGGGCGTGCGCGCGCTCGACTGGCCGTTGAAGGCGGACCCCTGCGCCGCCTGGGCCGGCGTCGTCTGCCGCGCCGGCCGCGTCGCGGAGCTCCGCCTCGCGGGACTCCGCCGCACCCGCGCCGGGGCCCGCAGCGCGGGCTTCGCCGTCGATGCCCTGCTGGGGCTCACGGCACTCGAGGCCTTCAACGCCTCGGGGTTCCCCCTCCCCGGTCGGATCCCGGTGTGGTTCGGCCGCGGCCTCCCGCCGTCGCTCGCCGTCGTGGACCTCCGCTCAGCCGGCATTAATGGCGAGCTTCCCCACGATCTTGGCATGTCCGGGAACCTGACCACCCTTGTTCTCGCTGGTAACAGCCTCTCCGGCCGGATCCCGGCCTCGCTGTTCTCCATTAAGGGTCTCCAATTTCTTGATCTTTCTAACAACAATCTCACCGGCGAGCTACCGAACGTGTCCGTCTCCGCCGGTGATGGGGCTGGAGTTTTGTTTAACGCTTCCTTCAATTCATTGTACGGCGCCATTGGCGATGACCTGGGGTCCCTCAAGAAGAGGTTTCAGGTGGTCGATGTGTCGAACAATTACTTTATCCAGCTTGCCGGGAGCGAATCTGGGAATGGCTCCGATGCAACAGTGGATATCAAGATGAATTGCTTGTCCGGCATACCAAGTCAGCGCAGCGGTGGGGATTGTCAGGCATTCTATAAGAGGAATGGAGCGCCGCTGCCAGAGCCACCACAGGCATTGCCATCACCGGGCAAGAAAGGGATCAAGTGGAAGTATGTATTAGCGGGAGTGCTTGGAGCGGCTGCAGTTGTGGTGGTTCTTTTCCTTGTGGTACTGGTGTTTTGTTTGATGAGGACGAGGGGGAGAAGGAGACCGAGAGGAAGAGGAGTGGAGCAGAACGAGGAGGGCATCCGCTCTGGGCGCAGGAGCAGCAGTGTGAATCCAGTGATGCTGTCACCCATGGCAGCTTCTCCGGCAGCCAATGATGCACTGAAGGGTTTGCCTACCACTCGAGATGATTTCACCTATGAGCAGTTGCACCATGTTACCGGGGGCTTTGGGGATGACAACCTTGTCAAGCATGGGCACTCTGGGGACATTTACCGTGGTGTCTTGGAGAGTGGCTTCAGTGTTGTCGTCAAAAAGATCGACCTGAAGAGCAATAAGAAGAACATGGGAGAATTGGGCTTCCTTGCGAAGAATTCCCATGGGAGGATTGTTCCATTGCTGGGGCATTTGGCCAAGGATGAGGAGGAATTGCTGGTCTACAAGCACATGGCAAAGGGCGATTTGACCACCGCACTGCACAAGAAACCAGTGGATGCTGAAGAGGGCTTATGTTCATTGGATTGGATAACAAGGCTGAAGATTGCCATGGGTGTGGCTGAGGCTTTGTGCTTCCTTCATGACGAGTGTAGTCCACCGTTGGTTCACAGGTACGCTAAAGTGATTTTAGCTTGTTCATTCATGTGCTAACGTGTGACATGCGCTGTTGGTTGGGGTATGGTAGTTATTGATAAGATTCATTGCATAAATCATCTGATAGCTGTGCAGGGGTGTAAATGGGTCGGGTAATACCCGACCCGTACCTGGATGCAAAATTACCCTAATGGAAAACTATTTTACACTACCCGCCGGGTACGGGTACAGGTAGTACCCGGGTAGATTAGGTTCGGGTTCGGGTTCGGGTCAGGTACGGGATCGATAATACCCGGCGAGTACGGGTCGGGTTCGGGTACCCAAATAATTTTCATAATCCGGGTACCCGGATATAATCATGCCACAAGGGCACAAGGCCCATGCCTGCTCGCTCCATGCACTGCTTGATTTTATCGATGGGCTGGCCCATATGCTTTGCGTAGATCTTGTTGAGCCGGTCGCGCAGCTTGAGGATCTCTTCAGCCTGGATGGCGATGTCGGTGGCCTAGCCCTGCGCACCGCCGAAGGGCTGGTGGATCATGATCCTCGCGTTGGGCTTAATCCAAAAGCTGCATCTCTAAAGTTAATACTTAATCCAATGTTGTATCTCAAAAGTTATTAGTACTTAATCCCCCCAAAAAAGTTAGTACTTAATACTTGTTGTTGTCTTGCTTGGTCGTTTAATTCACGCGCTAATTTGTATTAGTGCTGACTAGTGAACCTCCTGTGCGTTCAGGGGCGGAACTAGAGACAAAATCATCGGGGTTCACCACTTCATTATATATATGATAACAACTTATTATTCTTACCATTTGCTTGTTATTTAGCTCCCGGTGTCACAAGATTTAGATCAAGGGGGTTCATATATACTATATATATAAACTAACATACAATAATTTTTTTATATATATAGACTAACATACACTAATTTTTTTTTAGACCCGGTGTCCTGTGACACCGGGTAACTCAATGCAGTTCCGCCCATGTGTGCGTTGCCGCGGGGTGATTATGCTTTCGTAAAATATTTACTTGAAAGACCATTGTTGAGAGATTTGATTAGTACGATGGAGGATGTAAAATTATGACTGCAATCCTGAAGTCAAGGGGGAGAATAACAAATATGTATGCCTTTTAGTCGATTATTTTCATCGCATGCTTTGATCCTAGATATTTCGTGTACTACCCGATGAAGTACCCGTTGTCTGTATTATACCCGTCCGCGCATTACCCGGAACCCGATTTCTACCCGCTACCTGTACCTTACCCGATTTTTACTACCCGTACCTGTACCTGGAGAAAAAATAATAGGGTAGGATATGGGATGACCTACTACCCGCCCGTACCCGACCCGTTTACACCCCTAGCTGTGTTAAGCTAAAGTTTCAATACTAACGTCATGGTAAGAGCGTGGAAGTTCCAGATGCTAATTAGTTCAAGATGATCACTAGTTAATGAAGAAGTTCCACTGAAGATGACAAGCGAGATAGTGACAGAAGCAGAACAATTTAACATATGTATGCATTTTAAAATGGTTAGTAGTTGCGCAGTTTATGGGGGTCCTCTACATTGCCTCTTGTGCCCCTCTCGTATCAGTTTGCTCACTAATGCATTTCCAAGAGCCATAGCTGAAAGGAAAATAATATGTACAAGGCTTCTGCTGACCAGCCATTTTCAAGTGAGGACATCAAATCCCCACGCTTGAACTATAAATATTGTCTTATCTATATTGCCTAGTTGTATTGGATCCATATCAACGGTATATTCTAACATGATTTGGCATTCTCTTTTTTTAAGGAAATTTGGCAATTGGCATTTTCTAGTTACTTGATTTTTTAGGAAGTGTGTCACGTGAACTCATGAAATGTTTGCGTCTCTGAATTTAGATACGTTGCTTTTTAGTATTTCAATTCCTACATGCATATGGTTTATTTACACGTGCAATACATTGTAGAAACCCAGGAATAATTGTATGCAAGAAACAGTAAGGTCTATGAATCATTTTTTTTGTGTAACTATATGAAAACCTCATGTGTTTGTCATGGTGTTGCAGTTGCTTTCGATAACATATCTTTTGGGGTCGTGGTGTCATCAATCATTGTAGGAAACTCCTATGCACTGAACTTTTGACGTACTTGACGCAAGTCATCTTTTATTCAAGTTGCTTGACTATGTTGTTGCCTCATCTTTCTATTTTATTTAACTCTGCAATTCTGAGTTGATGCATGTTGCTCAAGCTCTTCGACTTTAAAATTTGAATAACTGTTACTACATGCTTTGTTATTTCTTTCTGATCTCATGATAATAATTGTAGAGATATCCAAGCAAGCAGCGTGCTTCTTGATGATAAATTTGAAGTGTCCCTTGGAAGTTTGAGTGAAATACACACTCAACAAAGTGAGGGAAGCCAGAGTTTCTTCTCTAGGATGTTGAGATCTTCAAAGTAAGATTTGTTTGTTACATCTTTTTTTTTAAATTAGCTGAGGTCAGCATGAGTATAACCATTTTTTTCAATTGCCCAAAAAATGGTGACTTTGGTTAGCATGTTCTTCTCAAAAGAAACTTCACTATTTGCGGTCACCTCAATGATATTAACTTAAGAACACCATTATCATAAAAAAAATCAAGTGCAATTTCCGTGCAAGGGAAAAGTATTGACCTATTTAGTTGGTTGATACCATTTAGCCTTAGTTTCATACTTACATTATAGTTTAGTTTATTGAACTGGAGATCATGTACTGGATTTTGTTACTAGAATGCAGTGTGGCTTCACAATTTTCCCCCTTAAATTGAGATTGTGAAGCAGAACATATGGATATACTATTCATCATCTATGTTTGTGATTTTCCATTCCTCTTGCATAGGAAACAAGATTCTTGTTAAGAGTTATTTAATACATCACTCTTGCAAATTTATTCCCCCCGAACCCTACTGATAATCATCAGTACAAGTCAACGATATTGAGTATTTCTTATGCCAGATGGCCAATTTTTTTTCAGTAATTGTAATGTATTACTGTATTTCATACTACATCCCTGTGAGTAGGGGTGCTTCCACCTTTTCCGCAAAAAAGAATGTACTGGTCCACTTGTAGCTCATACAAAAAAGGGTAGTCCACCTGTAAACAACACACATGCTATAAAAACTTAGTGTTTTGTTTAAATTTGTATAGAATATCAGGGCCTTGGCTGACACTAGTATTTGTCTCTTTGTTATGGCAGATCTCTTGAGAAAAACACATCAGGTGAGTAAAGCTTCTGCATGACTCTTTTATGCCATTTTTATAATCTCCACTATACAATCTGCGTGTAAACAATTCTAATGAGCAAAATAAACATGTGTGGTCTAACATTACAGTATATGTTTCTCACCTAGCAGGGCCACCGGCTAGCCGCTCGTACGATGTTTACTGCTTTGGAAAGGTGCTACTTGAGCTAATCACAGGGAATTTTGGTGTGAGTGGCTCAAATGACCCAGTCTCAGAGGAATGGTTGGCAAGCACTTTAGGTTACATCGACGCCCATGACAAGGAGAGTGTCTCAAACATTGTAGACCCCTCGCTTGTTGTGGATGAGGACCACCTAGAAGAAGTATGGGCAGTGTCCATAGTCGCGAAAACATGCCTGCATCCAAAGCCCTTGAGGCGGCCACTTGCTCGGTACATCTTGAAAGCGCTGGAGAACCCGCTGAGGGTGGTGCGGGAAGAGCTCCACTCCAATTCATCTCGGCTTAGGAGTACCTCATCTCGAAGCTCCTGGCGTTCTGCTTTCCATGGACACTCTTACCGGAGCCCGGAGGTTATGCCAACATCGGCGCAAGCACTTGCCCGCAAGCATTCAGTGAGGTCGCAAGGAAGCGACGGGGAGGAGAACTCGTTCTCGTTCAAGAGGGCTTCGCGGGAGATCTTTCCGGATCCAGTAGAGTTGGAAGACAACGTTGTTGTGTAGGATCACCACAGATTAGCAATATTTTACATGCACTGAGATTTTTAATCTCAGGTGTATAATTCATCCTTTGATGTGCATCTTTCGATGCCTCTAGCTGGAAAAAAAAAACTGTGCATATAGGTAGTAGGCTTCTGTCTCTTCCCCTTCTTCATTTCAATGTTCTGTAACCTGTACTGGGAATAAATGGCAGTCCTAGAAATGCAAGTGACCAGTATTTTTCGCGAGCAAACCCATTTGCCATTCTGGACTTCTGAATGACAAGTTCTAGTCGTTCAACTTTGTCGTGGACTTTGGTATCCTGAAAGTGATTTGCGGTGCTTTAACTACAGAGGAGAGTTTAGGCCTAAAAAAAATGTGTTGCTGTTGTTTTCGCTAAAACCTAAACGGGATGATACATTGGTACTGAAGGGATGCCGACGGAGCATGAATCTGAAGGTTCATCTGGTTGAAAAGAAATAAGTTGCGTTTTTTATCTATCCATTGCGGGATTGCGGCATGTCAGAAGAAACGACAACTTCGTCCAGAATTTTTGGCTCTGTTCAATGCTACCATTTGGCCCAGCTTCAATCTATGTTTAATAAATCAACTCGTCGTTGTTGTGAATCCAAAAAAAAAAATGCCCATCTTGACTTTCATCTATGATGGGCAAAAATCGAAGAAAGGAGCTGCAAATAGACATAAAAAGAATATCAGAAAAAAAGAAGGTCCCACCGAGATTTGAACTCGGGTTACTGGATTCAGAGTCCAATGTCCTAACCGCTAGACCATGGGACCAACTTGCTTACAAGGGTACACAAAAAATCTATTTGTATACTACTAAAAGAGACCAACGGTGAGCATCGCAGGCGCTGTCACTGGAGCCTTAGCATGGTTTCGCTTTTATTTTTTCAGTTTGAGGATTTAACGGTTCTTCATGGACGGATCGAGGGCCTGTTTAAATCTATTAGCAACTAATAGTTCCTATGTAATATTAGCTGAAGGTTGTTTGGATCCACCAGTTAATATGTATCTAATGGATGTTTAGGTTGATCAATTGTCCAGAATACCTTTGCTATTAGCTACTATTGGTGGCAGATGCGAAGGGTATTTTGGTTAAATGTCACCTATTAGCTGGGTTTGGTTAGCTAATAGTTAGCTGATCTATTAGCTGGCTATATTTGGATCCACTTCAGCTAATTTTTAGCAGCTAACTGTTAGTTGTATGGATCCAAACAGACACTGAGGCATGCCATAGCGCTGGATCCAACGGTCCGTTGAAGATCGATCAGACAGCTAGAGCATGTCGTAGTCCCATCAAACGAAGCTTTTTTTCCCCTAGAAAGTTGATTAATGCTAACACTGCAGTGCAGTAGCCACAATAACACGGACGGTGCATTGAGGCAGGGTTCATGCAGACGCGAACCACGCTCGTTCGTCTCTGGAAATTTCGTTATAAGCCCAACCACGAAAATATAAGTTGTTGAGGGACTTGCTAAGCTGCTAAAAATGAATCTCCCAGATTCATAGGCCGAATTTATACTATAAACTGGTCTAGCCTGGAGCCCATTCCATGTCCATCTTCTCAAGCCAATCAGCCTATGGTTGGTAAGGACTGACATGTCCAAGGGCTCGTGCATCAACTCGCTTTTGACTGGTTGTCTTGAAAAGCAGCTGGCTAGAGAGGCCACTGTCTAAAAAATCTTGTCGTTTGGTAGTTTAGCTTTTTGTAAGGCTGGATGGTTGTTTTGAGTTATATGTGATGATTGAAATATCTGAAATACCTTGAGTGGTTCGGTGTCTTATTCATGGGCTGATTAAGGGTAGTGTCACTATTTTGTTTTGTTTTTACAAGTTGATATAAGACATGTAAATAAATAAGGAATATATAATAAATATCATCGTTCCCAATTATGAAAAATACAAGGTTCCTCCACTTGCTTTGCAAAACGAGCCATTTCGTCAAGTTTTCGACTAAACATTCAGAAGTGAGGTGCCCTTTATCATGACATCAGGTTGCAAAAGCCTCAACGTGAGCTACTTGGCACCACCCATATTTCAGTTGTCAGGTTTTCTAAAAAAACATCAGTTCTCAGATCTTAAGGAAGCAACCCACATTCACATCTTCACCTGCACCTTAAGCTCACCACTGCAGGCTCACAGGAACAAATCAGCACCTGAAAACAACGAACGTATACTTTCTTACCATCACACGTAGAAATGCACACAGTGCATCAAATCGAGCAATTCAAGAAGCCTGTCAGATTGAGCCAAAATTGATCGAAACATGTATGTTCAGGCTAGCTCCATACAAGTTACAGTCCAACCAGGGAGCACAACAGCAACTACCGGCTACGGTGTTCTCATCAGCTGGAAAAAACTGAAAAAAAAATAGAGATGATCTGCTAACGAAGTGGAGATTTCCGTCTTTGAACTCGCACCCCAAGAACTACTGCCCCGGATCCAGGGTTTGGAAGTCCTCTCAACTCGCAGCTGCTTTGCAACAATGCCACGTTTGTTTCAGCTTCTGAACAGCTTCTGCTTTAAATAAAAGCGGATTATTTGCCGAACGGAAGGATTTTGGACAGCTTCTCTGAGAATCAGAAGCTGTCTTCTGAATAGAATTAGAATCTGGCTAAAACCTGATTCTCACAAATTCTTGCTGATTCATGCCAACTCGGTCCGGAACCTAGAAGTCATAGCTAGCTTGGCCTGATTCTCCCATAATCAGAAACAGCTTCTTTCATAATCCATAATCTAGAAGCTGAAACGAACTGGGCCAATATGTGCTTTCTCCCCAATGCATCTGTTCTTGTCGAACTAGCGGTTTTTTAGATTCGAAAGGGATGAGCATGTTGCCGCTCTGGCCACATTGTTCCTCCTGATTGAATATTGCATCGCCATGTCATGTCCTGCATTGTAATTAATTTTTCTGTGTTGGTCAAACTAGTATAAATCGTTAGTTACCATAACATGGTTCCTTAGGATCGGAAGAGATGCTCGTGTTGCTCCACTTATCAAATCGATTTTTTCTAATGTAACTTAATTTTTTTTATGGTATAACTTTTGGGTATAGGCCAATCATTATGAGCAGTGGCGGACCAGAATTTATTAGGCAGACGCTTAGAAGGATATGAGTTCAAATTATTTAAATTTTAGTTGCTAATTTTTTATACAATTTAGGATGTTTTTACAAGACGCTAGTAAGATTCAGGCTCTATATTTTCGTTTCTGATTTGAAAATTGTACTTGCTAGGTTGCGTGAATATGAGATTTAAATGTTTGTTATATAGGTTGAGCCCGGGCCCGGGCTAGCCGGGCCTTGGGTCCGCCCCTGATTATGAGGATGGATATGGTGTGATTGGATGTGTCATTACTTTTCCTTTCGGAAGAATTAAGGGTGAGATCCCTCTCCAATTTATTAACGAAACCGAGAATTACAATATTAGATGTCCATACGGAAAGAATCAGACAACACAGAAAGAAGCTCCACATGCACTTGAGCTCACTCACTCTCACCTAATGCTAAGGTAAGACAGTACAGTACAGGACCTATCCCACCCAGGGTTCAAAATTTCCGTCCACGTCCGAAATCTGAATTTTAAGTGAATCTACATTTTCTGACGAAACCGACTAAACACTTAAACCAAATTTTAAATCCGTTTTTTTTCGGGCCGAAATTTCTGGGATTTCGTTACAAAAACCGAAATTTCGCCCCTATTAACCGAGATTTCGGTTATATTAAAATGGGGAAAAAAGTATGCAAAATTCATTAATTTTTTTTTAAATTTTTTATGTATGCTTTTGACATATCATTGCATGTTTCCATGTAATCTGTAGATAATGAGCAAACTTGAGTAATTTGAAAAAATTCATGGAATGAAAAGCAGTACAAAATGGTATCCTGGAGCCCAAAAAAAAGGGGGGAAAATTTGGAAAAAATCATGGAAGGATTTATGTGACATTCCTATTTATTTGAATGAAATTTACTTGGGTTTTGCACATAAAATACCGTACAGAATAAAATTTCTAAGACATTTAAATCTGCTTTTTTGATTTGATCACTTTAACCGTGCATCATAATACAAGCATTACATAATATGATCACAAATGATAAACATTTAAATTACATTCACAGACATCATGTGCTCCATCCATCACAAACATCATGTGCTCCATCCATCACAAACATCAAGTGTTCCATCCATCACAAATTTGTTTCATAAATACATCGCAAGAGAAATATTGCTGAAGGCTTGTAGCATGGATCATGGATGACGCCCCAACCCACCGGAGACTGCAAGAGGCAACATTAAATAAGAGTATGAATATTTTTGCATGAAGAAGTGTGGAAAGAGTGAAATGATATGGTCAACAACTATGCATTGGCACCTCAGTAGGTAATGCGTGTATCTATGTCGCTACGCCTACCTCTTCATTATCAACAATGATCTCGTTGTACTTCCTCCTGCTCTTGCTTGTAATCCTCCCAGTCACGTTTAAGTGGTAGACATACCTGACTTCCAAATTCGTAATGAGATCCAGCCGCAGTTGCTCTGATGATGCAAGTACCGTAGGCATTTGTTGTGCATACGGCTCGTAGGGATCGGTGTAGTCAAACAACGATGACATGGTCGACCCAGCGTCACTCTGGCGGTGACTGCACCACCGTGATCACCTCGTAGGTCATCGACTCGGCCGTGACTCATCGGTGACCGTGACACACCGCGGATCACCTCCGTGAGGTCATCGAGCCGCATCTAACATGGGGTAGCCAGTTGCTCGTGGGGTAGACCCAATTCGCCGCTAGGACCCTGCTGAACCACGAGGCTATGTCATCCTGAGGTCACCCCCGCCTCGCTCCACTCCCTCTTTTAGTGCGGTGCCCTTCCGTTGTGTGCCACGTCCGCCTCTGTGATCCCTTCCTGCTGGTTCCTCGCGATCCTCCTCGGTGTTGGTGGTTGTGAACGGGTCGGAGGGAATAGCGACCATCATCGCCGCAGAGTCGACGATGAGCTACTATCGGCACTCTTTCGTCTGTGGAGCCTCGGGGTCTCTGTTTATCATCATTGCGTGCACATCCGCGAATCATCGCTTCTAGATGGTCCTTTTCACTTACCACGTGGATCGCCCGACAACTTCCCAAAGCCACTCGTGAGCACTCGCCAAAGAAGTCATCGTCGATGCCACGCTTCCTCTTCCCGTGAGTGTCGCCCATGGAGAATCGAGTCCAGCGTGGGATGCTCTTCCCACCTGCAGCAAGATCGAAATAACTTGTTGTGAGTTATGAGATGCCGCGTGTCTGGGACTAACAAGTTTAACACGATATATTTACGTATTACCTGCGGGTCTTTTGAGATCTATCTCCGATGTCAACCACAAATTTCGGCAGGGCGGTGAGCACGACCGCCCTCGTCAAGCAGAGGCTCTGATCCAGACATCGATGTGTCAAACCAACTGCAATCGGTCCCCACCGTTGCATCGCATCCTCAATTAGGCGATCGAAAGGGTCAATGTTTTCTACATCCGGTCGATTCATAATCCCGTAGTCGAAGGCGAGATTGTAATGGACAAACACAAGTTTACGGAGCTTTGCGTAACTTAATCGGTTCCTTAATTGCGTATGCACCAAGGCAAAGCGTGCTCAATTACGCCGCATCCATCGACGATGCACACCGTGACACCGACCTCATGGCGTGCATCGTAACGTCGTCTCATTTCCAAAATGCCATCCACCATTGTGCTCACGTGGAATAACACGCTCCGCCGACGATCATATTAGCCGCAATGATCATGTGTTACCACCCATCACAAACACCACCTGGGATGATTAACTTACCAAACCGACATGCCGGTTCACGTCTTGGCGCTAGCGCTAGTCGCGGCCGAATCGCCCTCCTCAACCGATAGATGTCTGCTTCCTAATAGCCTCCACCGCCTCATCATCGGCCATAATGCCTAGAGACCTTGGATAGCTCCCCATGAATGAGAGGGTCGTTGCATATGGTGTATTGGTAGTGAGACAGTGGGTCTAGGGGCGGCAGAATGCAATATACAACATATTTGTGAGTTATCACAACTTAAATGAAAATAACCTCAACAACACAATGAAAAGTATGTATTTCATGTACCTGCACGCACAAATGTCCCATCATTTATCTGTGTCATTCTCTTCTCAAGTACCTTAATGAATGGTTTGTACTGGACACCACCCTCTTGCCGGAGTTGCTGGTACTCACCTCGGGCTAACGCGACAAGACAAGATGAGTCCACTAATTGTTGGCAATTTTTCTTTATCTGCGAACCTCAATAACTTGTACATTGGTTGAACGGCCTTAACGCACCACTCGAGAAGGTCCCACCAACCCCTATCGACCAGGTGGTCATACGCGAACTTGCCCTCTTCCGTCGCAGCCCACTTGCTACTTGTCCAGTCGTTATTGGTCATCCACTGATGAAACTTCTCCTTTTTTTCCATAAAACTATTAAGGAAAACAAAAGTCGTGCCAAATCGTGTGGCATTTGGTCTGACCAACTCCCCGTGTATATGCTCCCTCATCTGCGTGCATTCTTATGGTTGTAGAAGAAGAAGCGGCACATCCTCTTCGCCGCTTCTACGACCCCCTTTGATCTCTGGTAACTTCAGACACCTCTTTGAGCATGAGGTTCACCGTGTGTACACACGCAAGGTTGCCAGTTAACTGTGGGTAGATCTTGCACTCGTAACATCCGGCATGCTTTCTTGAAATTCGATCCGTTGTCGCATTAACCACACGCACCACATGCTCGACCCTATTTCCTCGCGACACCACTGGCCGTAATCTCTGAAGCAAGTACTTATGGTCCTCGACCTTGCCTGCAATGCAGACGCAATAAGTTATTATGTGTACTACGCATTACAATCTGATAATATGAACACACCAAATGGCATAATTGGCGTTGGCGGTCTTGTGAAAGAACATGACGCCATTACAGTACCATGAAGTTGATGATGCTTTGCATTGTCGGACCCGATCCAAGCATCACACATAACCGTGACAATCAATGTGGCCCAATCGGACTTGAACTTCCGGAGTGTACCGAACAATCTCCTTTTCATTCTCATCGAGGTACTTCCCATCGATCTCATGGCCCCGTGGTACTAATCCCGAGGAGCTCCTGCGTAGCTTAATCGCACTGGTGAAGTATGGACACTCGGCCTTCCTTCACAGGATTGCATTTGCATGAAACCACTTCGACCATGCCCTCCCAAGCTTCGCCTCACCCCTGTTTGAGCGAAGTGTCAATACGGGTTGCTGCGACATACCACTCCGAGCCTAGGTCAGCATCTATGGTGAAATGTCCTTCTCGCGTTGTTTTGGACACGCCAAACATTCCGCCGATCGTCGATTGGATCTTTGGCCTCGATGCTCCACTTCCGCACTCCGATCCTACGGTGAAACCTTGATTCCCGAGGTAAGCCTCTTCTTTCGAGGCCTTTATGGCCATCTTGAGTCGCTCTTGCTCTGATGACGATAATCCGTGGCCCATCATAAGCCTTCCTCGACGGAGGCGCTTGGCCTCCTTCTCCTTTTTCTTATCGCGACATCCCTGGAGGTCCTCAAGATAGCTTGCCTATGTTTAGGCACACCAGTAGCCTTCACCTCACCCGTGGCGACAAGAAGGGGTGTTCCTCAGGCACGGTCGCGCCACCACCCTTCATGCGATGGCTACGGTGAGTTGCATTTAGACCCCTCGCCTAATCCGCTCTCCATGCTCCCAGGCCACGGTACCAATATGATCCGCCATCGGCACACCCTATAGTTGCACAAAATGAGAAATATAGATCAAGGCTATATAAGTGAAGCTCACCTATTATTCACAAGAACAATATAATTTACAAAACAACCTATTTCGAATGCTCTTAGTTGTACATTTACTCTCGTACTTACTCTCATTCCTCTTTTGCATTTTTGGTGTACTTAACAAAGCTATTGATAACCTTAGAGGTCGAGTGTCGCTCCTCAATAATTATACAATCCACAACCGCAAGTGAAACACTTAGTCTACCGCAGTGGTACTAGCCAACTTCATGCATGGTGTCTCGAGTTTTTTTTCAGGAGAGTATGTGTTATGTACTCATGGATACAAATAATACACTTCATGTGCTATCATCTTCAAATGAAAAGAGACCAACGCTCTCATGAATGAATACATGCCACAAAATGTTCGGGGCTCCTAATACCAATAGCATTCTTACTTCCACCAATAGCATCAACAATTGAACATACATGCCACAAAATGTTCTGTGTGGCTCCTAATACCAAATTACCAATAGCATTCTTACTTCCACCAATAGCATCAACAAATAGCATTCTTACTTCCACCAATAGCATTCTTGCTTCTCTAAAGGACTCCTAATACCACATGAATGAATGCATTGCGGCATCATGTCTGCTCAATTAGCAATCACTAAGCGACCTAATGTTGTACATGCACGATGACAGAGCCCTCATTTTCTATACGTAGTCGTAAATTAAGTAGATCACATTATGTAAGCCTACAATGTCACAAAAAACATCAAATTTACTTACCTACTTTCAGATTGAGCTTCCTTCCAAAAATTTTTTTCCATCGGCGAAATCTACGCTAACGGGCGAGATCTCGACTATATCCACCGAGATTCCCTCTCTGTGGCGGATATGGTGTTGCACTCACGATTTGCACCTAGATGGCCGGAGAAGGAGCAAAGAAGGGAGCTTCAACGGTTTGAGAGTTGTTCTACCGGGAGAGGAAAGTGGCTAGTAGGGAGCCCGGAAAGATTCTCAGCTCGTGAGGGGGAAGTAAATCATTGCTTTAAGCATTCTCACAGCCGACAATAGGCTACAAATATACTTCATGTTACATGCTATGACAAGAAACAAGGCAAAGTTTAATGGTTACATGGTGTAGGCTGTGAAAAAGCAAGTTCACGGCCAGGGTTCGACTCCCCACAAATGACAATTTTATTTTTGGATTCATTTATTCATTCTAATGCTCCTAGTATTTAAATCCGCTCAAATCGGTTCCAAAAATACAAATCCGGTCAAAATTATTACATATTTACGCCCCAAAAAACAAAATTTGATGCATTTGGACTAAATCTCTGGCGAGATTATCGATACATCAGAAGCAATTTTGAATTTTTTTTGAATTTTTCCTATATCGCCGGGATTACAAACTTCGGAGGTAGCCGAGAACCGAAATTTCGGCGAGATTTCGCGAATTCTCGGCGAGATTTCTAACCTTGATCCCACCTAATAACCTAAACAAGTTCCCTCAAAACCCATGGTTCATAGTGTACAGTGTAATCTAGTCCACAGTGTATAATCTTCTGCTAGAAGTGCTACCTTTTACACGGCGAGAAAATCAATTATTGGTTGCGTTAAAGATTGCCACTTCGTGAAATGCCACATCAAATGTTGCGCTCTATGAATTGCCACACTACAGAGAACCACTTATTGATGGAGTGATGAAGTTGTTGGTGTACAACTTCATCTGCTAGGGTTCAAAACTTGATACTCACTTTTTATGTACATGCAAGTATGCTTCAGTAGAAATTTTAAATAGAAAGTTTTTTTGTATTGAAAGTTTTCGGAGTTGAAACTTTTTTATTTGAAGTTTTTTGAGTTGAAACTTTATAATCTGAAATTTTCCGATTTAAAATTTTTCATATTGAAACTTTCCAAATAGAAAAAAAAAATTATTTAACTTTTTTGAGTTAAAACTTCCTATTTATTTTCACCTTGAATAAATGGCAAAAATGCCCCTGACCCAAGCCCAACCTGAATGGTCCAGCCAGACCCTCTCACCGCCCGAGCCCCTGAGCCAGACTAACTTTTCCAGAGTGGGCCAGCGTAGACTGATTAAGGGTTCAGAAATCGAGTAGCCCCAGTGTAGTTTCAGGTTTTGTGGGCTACAATGAGCAAATGATACATCCAATGTAGGCCGTTCCTTTCAACTTCTAAGGATACATCCAATACAGCCATTCTTGCTTTTGTTGGTTAAAACCTTATTTTGGTTCTAAGAAAATGCCTTTAAGCAAAAAAAAAAAAAAAAGTTGAAAAAAATACTTTGAGTTTGCTATGCATCTGTTGACAAAAAGATTTTTGTAAGATTAGTCAGTTTTCTCGCCATTCGATCTTCTCCAAGATTCGTGCTTGGCCGATTGCTTGGTCTACAGTAGAGGCGTGGCAGGTTGAGATGATTTCATCGATAAGGCTCGTGTCACTGAACTCCTAGCCCTAGAGTGATAGTATTGGGGGACCCAGAGGCACAAAAAGCAGACTGAGCGTTGACACGGTTCCTAAAAATCACTTTAACCACTAAAACTGTTAGGTAAATTTCGTATTTAATACAACTTTTGATTTGTATTTACGAAATAATACAATAATTTTGCATATTTGAAAAAAACCCAATGATGTTCGGTACCTGAAAAACCGAATTGCAAGTCCTGCTCACCAGAATCGGATATGGCGTATTCGGTGTATCAAAAACCGGACAAGAGTATTTTCGAATTTTAAATTCTCATATCCGGTTTTTGGTATACCATAAACCGAACATGTTTTTTTTTTTTTTTTGCTTTTTTCTTATTTTTCAACCTAAGCTGATTCAAATGTAAATAACTTTCGCTACTCAACTCCAAATTCAATGACATAACTTTCTGAATTTGTGTAAAATCATTTAGATTATGAATATGCAAAAATATTTTAGTTTTGATTATTGTGCAGCAAACGATGTCCAAGTCACGATAAATTTGGATTTTCCAAAACCGGTTATTCCATATTCGGATTTTCAAAAACCGGTTATTGCGTATTTATGAAATTAAAATTTTATACCCGGTTTGGTTATATTTTCTCGCTAAAATAGCATATGATGTTTGTCTGTCTGCAAGGGTTAAAAATGCGAAATGCCACCGGTCAATCAATTTAATAAAAGCGCGACCATATAAATCTAGTAGAGCCATAAAAATTTCAAAGTAAAATTTATAAAATTTAATAAAGCGTGACCATATAGCTTTAATGGTTAAAGAGGACATAATTGATTTCTCTCTTTCTATAAGAGGTATCCCATATATAATTAAATCAGTTGATGGTAGATTCCAGTTCCCCGTCAATAAATTCTATCTACATGTAACGGTTCCAACCGGATTGGGATCCTCTGCCTTTGCTACTCAAAATGCACGGTGCATTTTGACCTGCATTTTGAGTAGCAAAGGCTAATTTTTTTTTGAAAATAATCAAATTGCTACAGTGTTTCAAAAAATCTTGTTTAACAATATGAATTTCAATCAAAATATCCAAAATTTCAATGAAATTTACCAAAATCTTGAATATTGTAGCAATTTGATTTTTTTTCTATATTTTTTTAGCGTTTGCAACTCAAAATACACCGTGCATTTTGAAGTGCAAAGGCAGAGTATCCCAATCCGTTCCAACCAACCGTGATCCACAGCGCAGCGCACTGCCAGCTCGGATCCTGCTTAGCTCCAGCTCGCCTTCCTCGCACGCGCCCCACGAGCACTAGAGCACCCCCACCGCGTACATCTTCACTGACACATGGGGCCGAAGTAGTAGGGCCCGCACGCGATTAAGCGATCCCTAGCTGGTCGTGTGCGGAGTGGTGTACCATAGCCACGGTCCAGGCTGGCCACACCCAAAGGCCTAAACCCTTCTCCTCCTCCCGCCGAGCCATATCTTCCCCTTATCTCTCTCGCTCTCAGCTCTCACCCTCGCATCGCATCCATCTCTACCGGTCCAATCCAAGCGGACCAGAGAAAATTTCGCGCGGATTTTTTTGGAGCTGCAGTGCGGTAGGAGGCGCCATGGACCCTTGCCCGTTCGTGCGGGTGTTGGTCGGCAATCTCGCGCTAAGAATGCCGGTGCCGCCGCCGGCCGCCGGCGCCGGGGCCGGTGTCCACCCGTCGACTTCGCCGTGCTACTGCAAGATACGGCTCGGGAAGATGCCTTGCCAGACCGCCAACGCGCCGCTGGTGCTCTCCGACGGGGGTGAGCAGACGCCGGCGTCGTCCGGGACCTTGGCCGCCGCGTTCCACCTGTCCAAGGCCGACCTGGAATGGTGCGCTCGGAAGCCGTCGCTCTTCTCCTCCCGCGGGGGGGCGAGCCTGAAGGTGGCGGTCTACGCCGGCCGTAAAGGGACCATCTGCGGCGTCAGCTCCGGCCGGCTGCTCGGCAAGGCCACCATCTCGCTCGACCTCAAGGGCGCCGAGGCTAAGCCCGCGGTGCTGCATAGCGGCTGGATCTCCATTGGCAAGCGCGGTCGGAAGGGCTCCGCTGCGGCGGGGGTCAGCCTCACCGTCCGCGCGGAGCCTGACCCCCGCTTCGTGTTCGAGTTCGACGGCGAGCCGGAGTGCAGTCCGCAGGTGCTGCAGGTACGGGGCAACATGAAGCAGCCGATGTTCACCTGCAAGTTCGGCTGCCGCAGCAACAGCGATCTACGGAGATCGATGGTGCAGCCGGAGCGGGAGGCGGCGGGGAAGGAGCGGAAGGGGTGGTCGGTTACGGTGCACGACCTCTCGGGCTCTCCCGTGGCGCTGGCCTCGATGGTGACGCCGTTCGTGGCCTCGCCGGGGACGGACCGCGTGAGCCGCTCCAACCCGGGCTCGTGGCTCATCCTCCGGCCTGCCGGCGACGGCGCGTGGGAGCCGTGGGCCCGACTCGAGTGCTGGCGCGAGCGTGGCGGCGCGGGCGCGGGCGACAGCCTCGGCTACCGCTTCGAGCTCCTCCTCCCGGGCGTCGACCACGCTGTTCCGCTGGCCGAGTCATCAATCCCGGCCTCCAATGGCGGGAAGTTCGCCATCGACCTGAGCGCCGCTCAGCCCCTGAACCGGGGTGGCACGCCGGGGTGCAGCCCGCGGGGCAGCGGCGACCTAAGCCAGTGGCCGCTGGGGAAATACCGGGGGTTCGTGATGTCGGCGGCGGTACAAGGCGAGGGGCGGTGCAGCAAGCCGAGGGTGGAGGTCGGTGTGGGGCACGTCGGGTGCGCGGAGGACGCTGCGGCGTTCGTGGCGCTGGCGGCGGCCGTGGACCTGAGCATGGACGCGTGCAGGCTCTTCTCGCACAGGCTCAGGAACGAGCTGTCGCACCTGCGGCCCGACTTGCTCCGGTGACCACCGGCCACGGCTCACGAGCAAATTGTGCAGAAGTTGTTGAGACTCGAGACGTGAGTGAGATTTGTTCTATAGTTGGTTCGCTGAAGCAGTTCGATTTTGGTGATGGGTCGGTTGATCCAGAATTCCAGATCACTCGTGTGAGCGGGAGTGTGGTGTGGTGTTGTGTGATTTTTTTTTTTTTTTTTGGTTGGCTAGCTTACTTCAGCCTTTGTTGCTAGTGTCTCCCTCTTCAATGTCAATATAAATGGAGGGCATTTGTTGATCCAGGAATGTGCTTTGAGTTTTGACCTCGTAGTGTGGTTTTTGCAAGAACTGAAATGGAAGGGAAAAAAAAAGGTGTTCTTGCGATTGTGATGCTATCTGGAGTATATTCTGTGCTTCTTCCATTCACTGCAATCTGCAATGCAATGCAAATATGCAATGCAGAGAAACAACATCTATCCTTTATCCCGAAAATTGAAGCTTTTGGTAAGACATTGCTTTTGCAATTTTTATCTGCAAGAAAAGGAAAAGGGGGCACGAAAGGCATGGCAATGGAAGGTGCGGTGGTGGAGCACGGCCGGTCTCCCTGCCGCTCCGGCACGCCGACCACTCAACCACCGGCCGTGGGGCCATCCAGTAGGGACGGAATGTGGAGCGCTGCGGCAGCGCAGGAGGACCAGCTAGCCTAGTGCTGGACGGTTGTTGGTATTGGCGCCCAGCTAGTTCCGTTGGCTGTCTGCTGCAGGCGCGCCCGCTGCGTCGAGCTGGCGTCCGGCCCGGCCCGGTCCTTTTGGGCAAAAAGGAATCCAACGCCAACCACCGCAGTAGCCAGTCTAAGGTTCAAACTTATTCGAAAATCCATCAAATATCATGATGTTATTTATCATTTAACAGTTGATAAATTGATTATTGAAATCCCTTAAAAATCAACTGACAAGGAAGTTCACTTAGAGCATCTCCAGCAGAGCCCCTAAACCTTAAAATAGGGAGTGTAGTAAAAAAAACAGATCTAGCAGAGCCCCAACTCAAGCCCCTAAAATTAGGGGGCCTCTAAATTTGCCTCCTCAGCCCCAATTCCCAGGGGGCCCCAACTCAAGCCCCTAAAATTAGGAGGCCTCTAAATTTGCCTCCTCAGCCCTAATTTCCAGGGACACGAATACAACTCCTATTATTGAAGATAGGGAAATACATGAGAGGCTTCGAAAATTTTATTATGTTTTGAAAATTTTAAATTTAAATTTTAAATATCATGTTTTTAAATTGTAAATGTTAATATGCTTATGTTTTATGTATTACAAATATTTTTGATTAAATTTTAGTGGTGTCAAATGAAGATTATACATAGCGGATATGTCAAAATAGGAGAAAAAGTAAAATAGAAATTTATTCTTTGAACTTGTGCTTTCAAAAGCAGTATCAAAAATAGAGGGGGTCCCTAAATTCAAAATAGGGACCCTGTTTTAGGGATCCTTGCTGGAAATGCTTTAGTCAGCTAATTATCGAGGCAAATATCGCGATTATTGAAGAAATATCACGATTATTGTTTTTTTTTCGTTTTTTGTTAAAAAAAGTTTGAATTTGAACTCTTCAATTTTGGAGTGATTTTCGACGAAAATTGTTGCCGAGTTGGGGGCAATTTTCGAGACGATTTCGATAATATGAATATGGCCAGTCTCTTTTCAGAAGAAGAAGTTGCTGTGGCATGCAATTTGCAATATTGGTTGAGAACTGAATCACCCAATAAGGATGAGCGAGAACTAAAGACCCATGTAGTTAGTCGTTCGGGCTTTCGACCAAACTAGTCGATACGAAGGTCATACCAGTTTGATTTCTAAAATAGTATATTTCGGTACCGATTCATATTAGTATACCATTTTAGGTTTAATATAATAATATATATTTATAAGTATACACATGTTTAATTACATATACACCAAAGTTACTTATAATATTACTACAAATACATAGTAATAATATCAAATATAACATATAGTTTAATATACCATATTATCAATTTAACTGGCATGACTGATATTTATTGGTATCGAAGCCGTTGTGGCCGGTATGGACCGGTATTGGATCAGTATAACCGGTATTGATCAGTATCGAAGCCGATACGGTATATATAGATACCAGTTTAAGTGCTAAAATAATATATACCGGTTTAAGTGCTAAAATAATATATACCGGTCAGTACATACCTATGTTCATAACTATACTTTCGAATCCAGCAATTTTGGAGGGAATTACGAGGAAACGTTTCTGTTCCTGCGTGAATTGGTACTGTTAGATGGCAACATATCCAGCGCAATTAAAGTTTTTGTGCAACCACCGTGCAACCCTACAAAAAAAAGTTTCAAAAAATTCTGAAAAAATCATGGATGTACATCTTAATTTACCCCACCTACGTATAAAATTTCATGATCAAATTCATCCTATGTTAAAAGTTACAAAAAAGATAAATTTTAGGGTGCATTTGAACTATTCAAGTTTGTCAGGAATTATATATGTTGTCTGTTAGATACCTTCACGTACAATTTCATTGAGATACACGTGAATTCAAGCACAGCATAATAGCTGTGTCAATTGCCGTTGCCGATGCCTCATTTCTCCGTGCGTTGCTGATTAGGGGATAAGGGGAGGGAAGAGAAGTCATTACTTTTCTAATCTTTTATGTAGGAGTAACTTGTTTTAATATAATTCTAGTTTTCTTTCATATATAATTGTAAAAATAGCCTAATCTTAAATCACAGAAACTTCGTTAGGCCTATTGTGCTTTCGTACTGTGTGTAGGAACACGACAGATGACAATTATCGTATGCTGACGTTTTTGTCGTCAGAAAAGGGTTATATAAAAAAAAAACTAAATTTAAAACAAAACGTTTGACCGAGACTAGAAAAGTAAGATTTATAGAGAAGAAGTGTCCCTGCCTACGTGTAGCTGATAGGCGTCGCGTTTGTCACGGAGAAAACGATGCAATGCAGCGAGGGGAGCGTCTGCGGTCGCCAATTCATGTGTCCTAAATTGCATCCAAATCATGACAGCTCGTGCTTCTCTGGATCATATCGATTGACAGCTCTAGGACGACGAAGATACTTGTACTCAGGGTTCACAATATCGCGGTAAACCGCTCGGTTTTTTACCGCCCCAATTCAAATCCAAATTCAAAAATTTTAAAAAATTTGAGAAAATTTGTTGAAAAAATTTCTAATATTAGTATTAATTCGTATATTACCAATGGTGAAAAAAAATTTCAAAAAAATAATGTTTGAATATATTTTAGAGGTATTAAAAATAATGAAAATAGAAAAATCAAAAAGAAAAAGAAAAAGGTGGCATGTGGGCTGTTTGGAGATGTTTCATTTGCATATTTCATTTCATTGTAACTTGATATTATACTAATATAGCATCCATACAGGTCCAACATGGACTACGCCTACTTCACAACTTCAATTAAAAAATATTATAACGTAAATGGTGTTGACAATTGAATGGTAATGAAATTGCTACGTGGTTATGTAAATATGTATCTTTGCAATGAAAGATTATTTATTGATACATTATTGTGAAATTTCTAATTTACAACTTCCAAATGTCTAAATTATAACAAAGATCATGTCATTTTTTTTTTCAAGGAGATATCATTCTGGAGTTTTTTCATGTCTTCACATACCTTATTTATATATTTATTACATTTTTACTAAAATTTAGCCTTCCAAGTATTTTTAAAAATTTTACAAGATTTTTTTTTGCATTTCCCCCTATTTTTGGTGATTTCCCCATTTTCCCGGTTTTGGCGGTTTTTCCCCTCATTTTTCGCGGTTTTTTTACCTAAATCGAGCGGTTTTTCGCTCAAATCGAGCGGTTTCGGTTTTCTCGGTTTACCTCAAAAACCGAGCGGTTTTTCGTCAAAAACTGCGGTTTTCTTTCGAAAAATCGTGTGAATTTGGCCCGAATTCAAAATTTTTTGAATTTGCAAACTGTTCGGTTTTTCGCGGTTTTCGCTCGGTTTTTCGCGAAAACCGGTACCGCGGAGCTAGCGAAATTTGAGTTCGAAACGGTTTTGTAAACCTTGCTTGTGCTACTCCGTCCTCCCAGAGGTTGATCTCGCATAGAGCTTGGATTTTCAATTAGAAGACGTGTCATAATTATATTCAAGCGATCATTTTTCATTAAGCAAATTCCACAAAATTAAAAGTTTTTTTATAAACTATTAACAAACTATATATTTCAACTTATATTTCACAAAAATGTAGTTTTTCAGAGAACTTGTGTCACAAAGCTATATGTTTTAGAATTGATCATTTATTGTAACTGGTCTGGAAGTGTGGACGACCCACGTAGTAGCCTCACGCGTCCTTATTTTTCGTTTTACTTATGCGTGAGGTTGTCATGTGAGCCCACACTGTCAGATTTGTCACAAGAAACGATTAATTTTAAAACATATAATTTTATAATATAAGGTATCCTAAAATATGTAGTTTTGTAAAATAAAAGATAAAACATATAGTTTTTAATAGTACAAGAAATATGTGGTTTATAAAATTTACTCTTTTTCTAGACATAAGATGCATGCCCAACCGGGCAGGCCGGCATGCGTTTATAGCGTCGGATAAGCCGTATGTGTCGAGCCTTGCTGTTCCTGCCTTTGCCATTGCCAGTGTGGCTGTTATATGGGAAGTTACTTTTACTGTTAAATTCTTTTTATAGCAGGGTTCAAAATTTCGTTTTGGGATGAATTCTCGTCACCCAACGAAATCCAAAATTTCGCCTAGATATTGTTATTTCAGATTAAATCCGAACGAAATACAAAAACTAAATTTTGAATTCGGATTTTTTTTTCCACCGAGATTTCCGAGATCTCGGTGAAAAAACCGAAATTTCAGTTGTTTTAACCGAGATCTCGGTCCATTTAAAACGTTGAAAAGATTATGCAAAATCCGTTAAGATTTTTTGAATTTTTTGTGTATGCTTCTGACATATCATTAATATTTTCATGAAAATTATAGATGATGATCATGCTTGAAATTTTTTTTAAAAAAAATCATATAGTGCAAAGTACTGTAAAATGGTATCCAAGGCTAGAAAAATTAGGAAAAATTTTACAAAAATCATGAAAGAATTTCTCACTCACAAAATCAATATGGATTAGGGAGAAATTCATATAGTGCATGTGATATGTAATTTCTTGATCAGTATGTCCTATGGATATGTATGTTCATAAAGCAACAGGAGTACGTTATGAACTTAGTTCAATGGATTCATTGATAGTTACAACTCCTTTCAAGGACACAAGTAAATAATAAAATTGATACTGACCTAGGCAAAAGCTATTTAGTACAAAATATTTTGACAATATGCATTTGAAGAAACAGAAACATTCATGCAATTTACGCATATACAACATGTAACACGCAATCAAAAATGTATATATATATATATATATATCAGTACAAAGCAATCTATTTCAACCAAAGAACAAGACAAACTAATTTTATAACTAAATCCATCTAAAAATTTCACCCAGGCAAGTAAGTTCCTGAATTATATAACTTAACATTTGTTAGTTAATTTATGATATCAAAATCTTCTTGCTCCCTAAATACCACAAACACATTGCTCGTCTCGTTGTAAAGTTTAAAATAAGAACATAGCAATTTAATGTTATGGTGGTAAAAAATCGTCAAATTTTTCTGAAATTTTGGTCAGACATGGAAAACGACGTGAAGAATCCAATCTGGTCAAACTCCGGTCAAATGTTCGTCAAAAAACCGAGATCTCGGTCCAATTCACTGAAATTTCGCCGGGATTATGAAACGGGGGGGGGGGTTCCGAAATCTGAAATTTCATAGGATTTCGACGAGATTTTCTACCTTATTTTATAGACATTCAAATGTTAATAAGGATATTTTCTCACACAAGCATTTCTGGAAAATCAAGGTTCCTCTGTAGACATAAGTGTACCTATGGTCAGGGTTAACAATACCATTTCAATATCATATTTCGAAGACCCAGCGGTACCAAAATTCGCTCAAAACCGAATGATTCGAAAGTCAAATAAATTTGAAATTTGGTCAAACCGCTGAGTAATTTTTGTGGTTTTTAGACGAAAACCACTCGAAAATGCTCGAATTTTGAGCGGTTTATGGAAAAAATCGTCAAAAACCGCTCGATAGTTGAAAAAATGGGGAACAAAATGTGAAAAAAATAGGAAAAATTGCAAAAAAAAAAAATGTTATAAAATTTGTAAAAAAACCATTGAAGGCCAAAAATAGGAAAATGTAATAAATATATAAAAAAAGCATGGAGAAAATTGAAAAAAATTTAGTATGACCTTTCCTAAATATGAAAAAAATTCGACATGACCTTTGCTATATTTTAGACAATTGCAAGTTGTGAATTAAGCATTTAGCAATAATATATCAACAAATAATTTTTTATTTGAATACTACTCACATATAAATCCAACAAGTACAAAAATAGGCTTTCACATAATGACATACCAATACCATTAAAATATTAAAGCATTGAAATGTTGGTAGTTCATGCAGGCATACAACAAGAAGTAAGCTTTTGAATGTTGGATAACATTAACATATTAAAATATGCCATAGTAAGATAATTTTTGTGGACACAAATATCACTACTTGAACAAATTGTACCATTTTCAAGTGTTGTCCATTGCTATTAAATATACTTCAACAAATATTGCTATTAAATATAATTAAACAAATATTGGTACTAAATATACTTCAACAAATATTGCTACTTGACATAATTGAACAAATATTGCTACTTTACATACTTCAATAAATATTGCTACTTAATATAACTGAACAAATATTGCTACTAAATAAAATTGGATCACTTACTAATATATCCATATTAGGTTATTAATAAACACATCAAATAATAATAGATGGGCAAAGATAAAATTCAACGTAAATTTAAAATGTAAGAAAATAGTAATGAAATGAGAAGTTTTGGTAGTCATGCATACAACGAGAAGTAAGCTTTTCAATGTTGGATAATATTAACATATTAAAATATACTATAGCAAGATAATTTTTGTGCATACAAATATCGCTACTTGAATAAATAGTACCATTTTCGGGTGTCGTCCATTGCTACCAAATACACATAAAAAATATTGCTATTAAATATAATTGAACAAATATTGGTACTAAATATACTTCAACAAATATTGCTACTAAATATAATTCAACAAATATTGCTGCTAAATATAATTGAATGGCTCGAAAATTTCTCCAAACTTTGTTTTTCCAAAAAAAAAATATTCACACCAGAGATCATAAGGCTATCAACATAATTTTAGGGAATTTTTGGATAAGTTTTTTAATTTTATTTGAATTTGAATTTGATTGGTAAACTGAACAGTTTTGCTTTTCAAAACGGAGCAGTAAGGTCGAAATTCATAGTTTTCAAATGGTTTTCGTCGGTTTTTCAAACCCTACCTATGGTTAGCTTTGAAAAACTAAATTATAGAGAGCTGAGTGTAGCTCGGTTGGGAAAGATCAGTCGTCGTCCCCTTCCCTGTCAGGGATCGAATTCTTAGATTCACCCGATTTCTCACTCGTCTCTTAAGTGAATGCCAGACCTCTTGCCCTATTTTTTTAAAAAAGAAAAACTTGAATTCTGACTAGGGATAATTTTTTAAGAAGAGGATGGAAGGGCACTGACAAATGTCTTTTGTGTGGTGCAAAGGAGTCGGTAAATCATTTGTTTCTATCTTGTCCTCTGGCCAGATTTATTTGGTCTATAGTTGGATGTGCTTTTAATTTGGGGAGTATGCAGAATATATATTACTATCTTTAAAGGCAAAGGAATCCACAGGCTCTTGAAGCCCCCACATCACTGTTTTTTTTGGACAGGTCCTCGAGGTTTCCATGATTGCGATATCCAACTGATTCGGTGTGCATTGGCCGCGTGGACCATCCGATTGCAATCGTGCGGTCAGGATCGGCTCTTGCGAGGTGACGGCATCAGTGCAATCACGCAGTTCACGATGGTCGGCCCACATTACCTCAGCACCCCTCTGCGTCAAAACCCTAGCTTGCCCCCAAGCCATCGTTGCCCTCACCCTCGTCCCTACATCCGCGCCGCCCATCCCCCTATCCCCTATCCTCGCCTGTCTCCTCCACTCACCCGATGTCGCCTCCCCCGTGCCTCACATCTTCTCCTCGCCATCACCCTATCCTGGCCCAGCTCGCCCCCGTCCCTAGGGATGGGTATTTTTAAACCGAAACCGAATTATCGAGCCAAATTAACTGATTATTTCTGTTCGGTTTCTGTTTTGGTATAATTCGGTTTTCGATATTTGGTTCGGTTTTTTGCTTTCAAAAATCGAAATAACTGAATAGCCCATGCACAACACCACTTTTATAATGTTCTTCCTAAAGCTACCAAATAATTATCATGTTTTAACATTTTTATGCATATGTATGGTATGATCTACTATGCTTATACTGTAATGATCTATGATATTGTGTGTGTTTATCTCTACTTTGTGTTGTGACATGAGAAGAATCAAATTTAATGTACCTAGTGTTTATTCATATTTCGGTTAATCGAACCAAAATATTTTGGTTAATTTGGTTCAATTTTTCATTTTGGTCCAAGAAATTCGGTAGCCTGTTTCTAAAAATTGAATTATTTTAAAGATTAGACCAAAAAAGCCAAATACCCACACCTACCCATCCCTGCACCCACGCCACCCCTCGCCCTCTATCCCGTCCTTGCCTCCTCAGCTCACCCGCACCTCACCTCTTCTCCTCACCCTCGCCACATCCTGTCCTAGCTCGCCTGAGCACAGATCCTTGTGCGGCCACGAAATCGGCCCTCGCAGATTCTTAGTGGATTGGCTCAAGGTGCTACATTGTGATTACTTTGCCACTATATCTTTATGAAGAGTCAAACATGGCCACCCTCTCGTCGCGGGTGATCCTATATGTTAAATATGATGATACATATCTACAAGAATCTTAATAGAATTAATATTTCTAATCATAATAGGAGTAGATTTTCTATTTTATTTGGAGGAGAATTAGCGTGGCTATATAAACTTAGGAGGTGGTCATGGAGAACCTAAGTAACTAAGAAGACACAAGCCAACTCATCCAAAGCAAGAGGTGCATAAGAGGATTAGAAGCTATGTTATTCTTTAACATTAGATTCTTTAATAGGGCAAGGATCCGAGAATCCTAAAAAGTTCGAGAAGTTATGAGAGGGCGACAATCTTTTGTACTCTTTTAAGGTCGTGCTTAAAGGATTTGCGGTCGGTTTCTCCAAAACTTTTCTCTCTCATCATGGTTGTTTCAACATCGTTATTTTGGTTCACTTTACGGATTCATATTCTTTGTTCTTGATATCATGGACACTCGTGCATTATCTCATAAAACTCTAATCTGATCCAAAAACTACTATGCATAAGAGGGGGTATCAGAGTAATCCGAGAGATTCATATTATGTTGTTGTTCACCAATTATTTGTTTGGTTTTTGTACCAAGTTAGTGTTGTGATCATGTTTTATATCATTGTTATTCATGCTTGGAGACCCGCAGTGGTTATCCAAGATTATGCGATGTTCCATACTGTGAAATCATGTGCTAAAAAATTGGCCTAGTGTTAATTTTGGTATTGCAAAGTGGTTGTGCTCATGGCATGTATGGTGTATGTGCTATTTCAAATAATTATTTGATATGCTTGTGATAGCATTGTAATTATTTTGCTTCATGCAATACACTCATGTGAGTGGTTGTGTGGATTGATCTTGAGTCAAGTTGTGACTTCTGCTCGTATACGGTTTCGTGTTTGTTCATGTGCAGGTGTTGCTTGAGGTCAAACGTGATCGGTGACGGGACCGGAAATATGTTCATGGAGGAACTGAAGTTCAGGACTAGGTTCAGGGAGGAATCGATGTCCTAGTGGTCAAGGATGTTATGCAAGTCGTTCGGACTAGAGAACGGTGCACGTGAAGGCGAGTGAATCACGTGGTAGCGGCAGGTGGGCCGTACGCGTGCATATGTGATTGTTGGGCTGTGTGCATATATTGGGCCATATGTAATTGGGCCAGATGGATATGCATGCATGTATTTGAATACAACTCATTCGGGTTTTGTTTAGTATAAATAGGAGGGGGTATTTCCTGTTTTTTGTAAGCCGAGCGGCAAAAAGGAAAATCAATACAAGAGCTTCGGCGGTGGTGTCCACAGAAAAATTCCGTGTTTCTACAGTGTTTTCGTTGTTTATTGTAGCTACAGCCTCGGCGGAAAAACCCGACGGGAATCTCGCGCAAAGAAAAGGAGGACCCAAAACGGCGATGCTACAGTGTTCTCCTCGAGCTACAGTACGCTGCATCGCTCGTCTGCAGTGTTCGATGCAGTATCTACAGTGATATGCTACAATAATTCCTATTTTTCTCTCTCTTCTTTTGCATGCCTGTTTTGATTCTATATTGATTCATTATTTCATCATGATAATTTTGATTTAATCCACTCAAAATCTTCCCAGGGCATCAAGTTATTGATCTTAAAAAGTTTGATCGGTTAATTCCTTATTGATCTTGATTAATTTCATAATTAGGGTTAGATTGATTTCCATCATAATCTGATATAGTCAACTTGCAAAGGTCATAACTTTCGATGCGTAGTTCCGATTGAGCTGATTCTTATTGGGTTAGTTTTGAAATTGAATCTAGTTTCTACAATTCAAATTGCACGTCAATCCGATGGTTGGATCTTCGGGAATTACTATTTTAGTGAATGTTTGTCAGTCTATTTTTGCTGAAACCGAAACAGTTTTTTTTATAATTTGTTTAGGGGTGTTTTGAGAATCAATAAAAAATTATTTTAGCTTCCGCGCAATCATTCACCACCTCTAATGACTCAAATTGGTACCAACAATTTCCCGCTATAACACATGGCTATCTTCTAGTTAAGAAAAGAATAAGAAAGACCGTAAGTCCATGATTCTTTCCTTTGCTGCTGAAAGACCTCGTAACAGTCTAATGTATGATTGGAACAGGCTAAACAATGACTGGGTAGGTGCTGTTTGAATGCTCGTCCCGCCCGAGCCTGGCCCGCGGGAAACGGCCTCGCGCTCTGTTTCCGCGCGGCCAAGCGCGATGCAGCGTTTCGGTTGAAGATGCACGCGCGGAGCCAGGCCCGGGCGAGCACATGCAGCTAACTAATCGCGTGCGCGTGCGCGAGCACGGTCAATACACACGTAGGACCAAGCCGAGCCGAAGCGAGGAACCAAACAGGCCATAAGCAATGCTGTGCGGGCGCGCGCGCGACCCCAGTGCTGCGCCACCACACCACTCACTTGCTGATGGTGCTGATGCTTTGACCGTTTGACCAAGCCACAAAGAAGCCCATTCTTTTGAGCTCTGTGCAGCCACCTTTTTGGCGATTTTTTGTGATTCTCATTCGACCCGATCCGTTGCGCTCCCTATCCGGTGGGCAAGCAATGGTGCTGGACTGCCGGTACAGCTGCTTTTACTCTTGACAGTCTGAGCTTTACTGCTGATGCAACATGTGTTTCGTGCTTGCTTCTCCCTTGGCATTCATGGCGCCGTCCTTCACCTTGGAGCTCTCCTCCTTCCTCTCCAGTCTCTAGCTATCTCCTTCGTCATGGATGGGTAATTCTTTCCGAAACCGGCCGCAGAGCGAGTAGAGGCAGTAGTAGTTGGACTAGTGGAGCGTGAAGGCGGTTTCAGGTCAGCCTTCCAGTTGCGGTGCTCGTGCGAAGAAGAGGAAGAGCGGTGTTAGCTTCTTCCCCGCGTCCACAGGCACAGACCACGGTTACATATACCGCGCGTTTCCGCCTCTGCAGCAACTCAGGAGGAAGAAGCCTTTCTCTCACTCCCCTCTCTTTGGTACGCACTGCAGTACTACACTCTCTTTCTCCAGGCTTCTTTGCTTTAAGTACACAAGTAGGAGCCCGTTTTGTGTTTCCTTGCTCTCCTCTATGTAATGCCAAGATTACGCTAAATTTGAAGGGAAATCTGGTGCTGGTGTGCCCTAGCCATAGTAAGCCCCCGTATGCTTTGTTAGCTTGAGCCAGCAATTACGTTTCTGATCCTGGATGCACCTTCGTCCATTTGTTACGGCGCAGAAGTTTAGTCGGTAATTACTTGGTATATACTTCACCTTCAGGCTACTTGCTTCTCTTAAAATTTTTTTCTGATTACACTACGGTGATCCCTACAGAAGTCTACTGCCACACACTGATTCACCTCGTCAGCCACCATGCTGAAGCAACCGTCCAGTAGGAACCACAGGGGCAAGAGGCTCAGGCCAAAGCACAGCCTCCAGGTCTTCCTGCTGGTCGCCGTCAGTATCTGGCTCATGTACCAGCTGGCACATTCCTACGGCAAGCGACGGGCGGTGGTTGTGGAGACTGACAGCGACGGCCTGGACGGCGGGCTGGCACGGCGCCGGCTGGGCAGGAAGGAGTACCTCGTCGACTTTGCAGTCCATGAGTCTGGTGAGGGTGGCGTTCTTGGGATCGGAGGTGGAGGGAGCAATGCCGGGAGAGGGGACGACGTCGAACGGGACTTCGCGCCTGATCGGTCGAGCAAGGGTAAAGGCGGCGAAGGGGGCGGCAGCGACGAGGAGGACGAAGAGTCTGACGAAGATGATGGCGATGATGATAGCCTTCCCGGTGATGAAGAGGAGGATGGCAAAGGTTTCCATCCCGAGAATGGTGATGGCGAGGATGAACTGAAAACTACGCGCCGCAAAACTGGCAGAGCTAACGTGTTGGGCAACGCCGATGATGGAACGCATTCTCACCAGCCGAATGAATTGGAAGGAAGCGTTGTTCGTCAGGTGAACGCTACTGTCGCAGTGCAAGACGACGGTGCCGCTGCTCCATTGACGAGTGGTGCTGCTGCAGATGGTATTGACATGACTCCAGATCTTAAAAGCTCCCTAAGCAATTCCGATCTAAGCAGTGGCGGAACCAGCCCAGGCCCAAGCCCCGGGCTGGACTAACTGATCTTAAATTAAACATCTATTTTTAATCATTTTTTAATAGCTTTTTTTAAAAATTTAATAGGCTTTCGGTACTAGGCCCCGGGCTGCAGCACGGGCTGCCCGGGGCCTGTATCCGCCGCTGGATCTAAGCAAGAACTCATCCTCGGATGTGTTGTTCAATGGCAGAGAGGCAACAGGTAATGTTGCTTTTCGATTGCCGATCCTGTCAAGGCCGGCAGCGACAAAGCAGAGGACGTATCTAAAGCTGAGAGTGGCAATGGAAATGCTACCCAGGAAAACACAATTTATTCCCGCGGATTAAACCGGTTTCTTCCTACAAGGCATTAGGTTAGCTTGTTCTTGTGAAAAACTTGTGACCCCTGCTTGTGTTTCAGCAAAGTGCTATTGCCCCGAGCCATGCTTCCTTGAAGGAATAGGTTCAGCTATTTCGAACTATAGTAGACCACGTTTTCCTATCCAATTGTAGCAATCAACATGAAGTTGAGATTCAGTAACGCTCAGAATGCCCAAAGCTATGGGATTAAACTGCCATGGCCCGCTACCATTTTAATCACCACATAACAAAATATTCCGTCTTGCCAATAGTGGGGCCGGAAATTTTCACATGCACAAATTTTCAAACGAATTTGATCCAGACAGGAGTACGAACATGAAAAAGGCACCAGAATACCATAACAAACTTTGTAGTGTTTTCTGAAACTGGGCAAGACACAGCAATGGCCTTGCCTATGATCATTGCTGTGCAAAAAGACAAGTAACAGCTAACAACACAAGAGTTCCATCATTCTTATTCTTGTTGCAGAAATATAGGTCTCAGTGAAAATAAAAACCATTGGAACAACCGGAGGATTTTTCTTAAGCATGCATCGGCTGCTGATGGTGTGCTATTCAGTACTCAGTGGTGCTTGCTCTCAAACAGGCCATCAGGTCCTGCACAGCACGGAAAAATTGTATAATGTGCGAGAATGAAAACAATACAGTAACCATAACTGATAGCATAAACTGACGTAACTCAAAAAAGAAGCCCAACATGTGTATTGCAAGTATGCAAACAAGGCAACACTCAACAGACAACAAAAATGACAATCATGTTGAGTGTTTCTAACCAACTTTTCATGGTACAGAAGAACTCATTTGATTTTAAAAGCATTCTACCAATATATACAAGTCAAAGATGGAATGCTCAAACATTTGACAATGGTTCTACTGTGCACTATGGTTATCATGTATATTGTCTACCATGGTGTTCATGTCTTCTGATGCATACAACTTTGAAGAGTTTCGACCATAGTTGTTAATTCCATTCCGGTTTAGCGGTTGGGATTAAACTTTCCGGTACAGGGTTATTCCGGTGTACTGTTCCGGTGTGTATAGGTAATATAAAAAAATAAACATTTGATTATACACCTTAATTTTTACAAATAATCTATACACAAATATGACTAAGAGTGCTTTGTTCAAATGGACCTGTGCATAGGTTAATAAAATATAGCACATAGGGAAGAGAAAAAGGCTTTAAGAGCTGCACTTGTCCTACACACAAACGTTTGTTCAACTTACATGCGGGGCAAGATGAAATGTAAGTTTCATGTCTGTTGCATGGATCGATTGATAATTTGGTAAGAAATGTAAAGGCAGAGAGAGAGAGGGGGAAGTCCTAAGAAGTCAGAACACAAGTGTATGACGGCAAATTCTTGGGTCTCGTGTGTGAGACTTTTGGGCCATGATCAGCTTGATTTGGCCGGTACCAGAATAGCCGGCGCATGTATTTTGGCCGGAACGGCCGGAATTTTGGATGGTACGGAATGTAGCCACTTTAATCCCATTTTCCTCATTGGTATGGTATGTTCCGGCCGGCACCAAAACGAAATTGACAACATTGGTTTCAACAATGATCCTAATGGGAGAACAAAGGACTACCAGCCACCAGGACCGAGTGCTTACATTCTACCATCTAGGCATGAGGGGGTCAAATGAACTTAAAACCAAATAGGAAGATAACAGCTCAGGAGTAATATTTTTTCCTACTGTATTGTGTCCCATAGCAACTTAACAGGGCACATAATAAAAAATGAGCAGTTAAGCACAACAAAGAATTGGTGCATTTCCTGAAATATGCTGCATACAAGATAATAAAAGATGAGCAGTTAAGCTCAACAAAGAATTGGTGCATTTCATGAAATAAGCAGCATACAAGATTAAGGTATGCATCTATCTCCAAACTGTATACACTATACAAGGAACACATCCCACAGGAACAGGAGGCTTTAGCAGAAGTTTGCATGTCCTAATGAACATCTAGAACATGGTGCAAGTACAATCCATGTTCAAATTCTATCCCAAAGCATGGCTGATTTGTGGTCAAACAGTCCCAGCGTGTATAGAGTGGGTCTTGAAGGTTTGTGGTCAAACAAGAAATTGTGCAATGATCCCTTTTTTAGATGTTAAAATTATAAAATAGCGCATTATAGATTGATAGTACTGCAAAACTAGCAAACACTAAGCGTAGCCAGCTAAAACCATCTTGTTGTACATCAGTCATACATGAATGTACATACACAGTAACTTCTTGTTGCGTCATAGAGCAGAAATTAAGGTAATCTTTGGATGGGCCAGAAAAGATACAGTGTATTCCCTTGGGAACCTCCTGGTTACAAAAAAATATTATCAGAATTTCTTGAAATCCGTCGAATAATTTTTTTTGGTATATTAGTCAAATATCTAACCTTTCGATTTGCATCACGATTCGTGTGTACGCCCACCTCCGTTTCCGTCTTCATTTCCGGTGTGGCTCTAGCGAGCTTCTTTAGAGTTGGTGTGGAATACACAAACCCCGGGCATCTTCAGGCCGAGGGTTTGAACAGCCCACGAAGGCACGACAGGCCGAGCGGAGAGGGCAATGGCGAGACTTCACATAGACAGCCATCGGCTTGAGCATCAAGAAAAGTACCAAGAGAAAGGCAAGGAATCCTGGTTAGGTGAGATATGGCAGGAACGGTCTGTAGCTTTAGACGACATAAGCAACAGAGACAGAACCCTAGCCTGTAACCTACAGCAGCATGCTTTTGTAACTGCTCCCCTGCGCTATATAAAGGGGCGCAGAAAGGACATTAGAGAGAGGGGAGAAAGAGGATAGCCACTCGGGCAGCTCCCGTTTTCACCCAGCAACACATAATCCCAAGAACACAGGAGTAGGGTATTATCTCTTCACCGAGAGCCCGAACCTGTCTAAACACTTGTCCCCTGTGTTACCATCGAGCTCAGATCTCGCGTGCCACCCTGTTCTCTTCATTGTCGGTAACAAACATCAACAGTTGGGGTTCACCCGGGTTGTTTCGGGTTCACCAGGGTCGGGATTTAGAGGAAGGCTGGGGTGGCATGAGGACCGGCAGTAGGGAGGTGAGGTGGCTGAGGCGCCACTGGCCACGGGCTTGGTGGTCGGCGGTAGGTGGGGTCGGCGGGCGGATGAGCATGGTGCAAGGGCAGTGGGAGGCGGTCAGGGCGGTGGATCCGGCGGCTGGAGATGAGGAAGAAGGGGCGGCGGTGGTGGTAGTGGAGGCGAGGCGGAGGAGGTGACGGGCAGTGCCGGTGCTGCCCTCGGTGCCGACAGACGCATTGGGTGGCGGAAGTGGCAGGGGAGGGGGTCGAGGGGTGCGCCTCGCCGGTGTTGGGGCGAGTGGAATTGGGAGGAGAGGAATTGGTGGATGGGTTGGATTTGTATGGTATTGAGGGGAATTGTGGCCTTTGGATCTAGATCCAAATCTAATCCAACGGTTGAAAAAACAAATGATTTTGTGGGATGAAATCAGTCAAGTGTTTTTGGATGATGCATAGACAAACCCAAAAATTATTAGTGGATGAATACAACAGCCCCTAAAAATGCAGATACTACACCCATCCCGAACATATTCAGTGAGTGATCCGACTGGTGCATCCCATTAGTTCACCAAATCTATAGTCCCATCAGGAAATAACGAAACCTTAGAGTTAGATGCTCGATTATAATCTGATGAAGTCAAAGGCACCATATTACTTACTAAACCAATGCAGCGAACACACTACACATTACGACAATCAACATGCATGTATTAAGTCACCAAGCCACTTTTATTCTAGGGGAACCATTTCGCAACCAATCAAATCAAAGAACATTAATACAACAAGAATTCAAATGAACAGATAGAAAATCCATACCCCAGGGGAATTCCTTGTTGCGGATGTGGAGATAGGGGTACGCCTGCAACAGCACAAACAAAGGATAAAGACCGCACATGGGATTCACACCATAGTTAATCCAAACAAGAAACCATGGACGAGCTCTGACCGGTGGCTCCTCGTGGTGCGGGTGGCCCTTGGAGAGGTTGTAAGCCGCCAGGAGGCTGCACGTCACGATCGCGACGTATGTGATCTTCTCCCACTTGGCCGTCTCGTCTGCGAGAAAGAACGGACGCAAAATCCAAAGCCAAATCAAGAACCGGTGGGGAAGCCGCGAGAAAGGGAGGGAGGATTCGCGAGGGCATGGTGTTGTACGGACAGGCATCGTCGTGGACGGAGGAGGACATGCCGCGCCTCGCAGGGGCGGCGGCCTTGGCGCGCACCGCCAGCGAGCGGATGCAGGATCTCGCCGCCGCCGAAGCCATGGGTGATGTGGTGGTGCCGCTGGATTTGGGGGAACGGGGACTCGGGGAGGAGAACGAGATTGGTTGGTTCGTTTCGTAGTCTCTCCCTTCTCGTTGCGTGGGTTGGCTTTACCTGACCTGACCCAGGGTTAGTGCACCTCTCGTTTTTAACCTGTTAGTTTTACCGGCGATTTGATCATTTGCTTTTTTTACGGGAGTATATAGGTATTATCCGGATGTTTTTTATGAGAGTATATGGGAGCAAAACACACATCCGTTGAATCAAAACATAGCAATCCACCTCAAATTCAGAGGGGCGTGCATCGATTTCAAAGCAAATTCAATGGCCAGGAATTTAGATAATGGTTTCTAAAGAAAACATCCGAGTGAAAGTTATCAAAACCCTTTTTTTATTGTGCAATTGATCATTTGCTTATATGTGTCTCACTGATATGTGGTCTTAAGACCCGTATGTCAGTAAGACATTATGGATCAAATGATCAATGGCACATGTAAGTAAGGATAAATCATCAATTGATGAATTGATCCTAGTTTTACTGGGTTAAGAGCCTCGATTTTTTTGGACAATTGTTTGGAGATTCGTGGGCCTTGTTTAACTTATTTTTAATCACTGGCTTGAAATTTCACGCGCTACTGTTTTTAATCTTTGTCAGAGAGATGATTAGAGCATCTCCAAGAGAGGGCCCTAAAAATGAGCCTTAAATTTTAATTTAGGACTCCAACTAATTAGATTTAAGGCTCCAATGAAATATCCACTCCAGCAATTAGGCCCTAAAACTCAATGAAGATAGGGCTCAATTACAGAGTTGCTAAATATAGCTACTCTCCCATGGGCCCTAAAACAATTTGATAAATTTTAATAATTTAGGGTCCTTGCTGGAGTTGATCTTTTCTTCTAAAAGCCCTATAATTAAGTTAGGGCCATATTTAGGGCCCCTATTGGAGATGCTCTTAGCCGATGACTAGAAATTCACAGTGGTGTTCCAGAGAGAGAGAGAGAGAGCACCTCTTTACAACACGTGCGAGGAAATATTGTTCGCGGTTTACGCTCTTGTGCAGTAACATACTTATTGTCATACCCAATCATAATTGACAACGAGGTTTTTGGTAGGAGATTTTTATCATCTTTAGAAGGCACTAAAATATATATTAGACTAGTATGAAGAGATATCAAAAGTTCAAAGAGTGAATGTACATGGTAATTTGGTGGTATCTCATCATAGGAGCTACCACCAAATTATCTTTAAATTCTAGTACCTCCAACCTTTAAAGTTTTGGTACATCTCGGTATTAGCTTAATATATAGTTATGAAGACTTTTTATCATCCTTGATATATACGAAAAAATTTACCAAGAGAAACCAAAAAAATTAAAGAGCAGAGGTACCTCGTACTACAATTTTTAGTACCTCCGATGGTAAAAAGTCTACCTCATGTGACCTCAGTATCCAAACTTGTAGAAGGCCGATATAAACTAGGAAAGTGAGCGCGGCGCACGCCGCGCACGTGAACGAAAAATAAATTTGTGTTGTTTTTTCGGAGAAAAAACGGACAACAAAAACATTTATTTCGAAAAAAACAAGGAAAAATGGACTACGAAAACATTCTTTCCAGGGAAAATGGAAAAAAAATTCGGAGGAAAAACGGGCCACGAAAATATTTTTCACGGATAATGAAAACATTTTTTCCGTGAAAAATGAGAAAAAACGGACCACGAAAATATTTTTCCAAGAAAAACTGCGGCGCACGCCGCGCGCGTGAACAAAAAACGGATTTACATTTTTTTTGAAGAAAAAACGGATCACGAAAATATTTTTTCGGGAAAAACGGGCCACATAAACAATTTTTTTGGGAAAAACGAGGGAAAACGGACTACGAAAATATTTTTCCAGAAAAAAGGAGGGAAAACGAACCCCAAAAACACTTTTCCCGGGAAAAACGAGAAAAAACGGACCCCGAAAACATTTTTTCGGGAAAAACGGAGAAATGATGAACGAGAAACGAATTTTCATTTTTTTTAGGAAAAATGGACCACGAAAACATGCTCCGGAGAAAAAACGGACCACAAAAACATTTTTTCCGGACAAAACGGAGAAAGGACCTGGACGTAAAGCGCGAGGACCTATTTGTTATAATTTTGTACTTGTTCGCTATTTTGAAAAATTAGAAAAGGGCTCGCTCGCGATTCGTATTTAACGGGAGCCTCCTTGTGTAAAATGGCGAATGAGGGACCTAAATGCGAACTGGGAAAAAAAATCTTTCCCTCACATAAAATAGCAAAGGATCTCTTCGTAATTTGAAAGGATCTATCCGCGAATTGTAGGAATAAATGGGTTTTTTCGAAAAATTAAAGGGGGTGAGGTGGAGGCTTGAGGAGGCTTAAAACCTCCCGGATGTAATGGAGGGGTAATATCAACATGGCACCAAATGCGACTTGTTCCAAGCCGTCACGAGAGTCTAAACAGATACGATCGATGTTCCTAAACAAGCTGGCACAGAGAGACGCCTCTTGGCAACCAACTTCACAAGACGAGCCAAATCCAGTCAACACAAATAATTGGATTGAACACCTTGCTAGCTGCTACCGCAGTTGTACGCTCCTGTGCAGTACATGTTACTACGGGGTGTCATCTTCCCCCGGACAGATCAGACACCGTGCCGTAGCTCGTCGTGGACGCGGACGCGGACGCGGACGTCGGGTAGCCAATGACATACGAGTCGAACCCGTCGCTCTGCAGCAGAGCCATCGTGCCGAAATCCAGCGACGTTGGGGGCGGTTCCGGGAGCGGCAGGCTGCCGTCCAGGTACTGCACGACCTGCCGCATGCTCGGCCTTGCGCCGGGCAAGAGTTGCGAGCACAGCAACCCCAGCTTCAGCACCAGGCTCACCTCGCCGGCGTCGTACCGCCCTTGGAGCCTCGCGTCCGCGCAGTCGACGAGCGACGCTCTGGACCAGTGCCCGAGCACCCAATCCACGAGCAGGACACGCTCGTCATCGCGCGCGTCTTCCTCGATGGGCCTTCGCCCGCAGGCGACCTCCAGCAGGAACACGCCGAACGCGAACACGTCGGTGAGCGGAGTAGCCTTCGAGGTGCGCGCCATCTCGGGAGCCAGGTACCCAACGGTGCCGACCACCCGTGTGGTCTCCGGGTCGGCGCCGTGGTTGTACAGCCTCGCGAGGCCGAAATCGCCTAGGCGGCCGCTCATCCCGTCGTCGAGGAGCACATTGCTTGGCTTGATGTCTCGGTGGATGATCACCTGCTCACAGTTGTTATGGAGGTAGAAGAGGCCCAGCGCGACGTCCTTGATGATCTGAAACCGCTTGCACCAATCCAAAGCAGGCCGCCGGTTAACCCCACGATCATGCAAGAACTTATCGAGGCTACCGTTGGACATGTACTCGTAGACCAGAAGAAGCTCGCCTTTCCTCCGGCAATAGCCGAGCAGGCGCACGAGATTCCGGTGCTGGAGGCGACCGATGCTTGCGATCTCCGCGACGAACTCTTTGATCCCCTGTCTCGAGCCATGGGAGACCCTTTTCACAGCTACGTCGAGGTTGGAATTGGATGCGGGGAGCGCTCCCCTGTACACCCTCCCAAATCCTCCGACGCCCAGCAGCTGCCTGCCGCTGAACCCGTCGGTGGCTCGGAGCAAGTCCTTGTACGAGAACCGGCGTGGTCCAAGCTCGTCCTCCCAGTCCTCACGCAGCTCGGCGTACTTGATCCGCCTCCACCCGAACGCGAACGCCGCGGTGGCCACGGCTAGGACGAACGACACGACGCCAATCGGCAGCGCTATCTCCAGGGCCTTGCGTGAATGGCCTCCGCCGCCATGAGCCATGGGCAGCTTGGGCAGCTTGGAGTAGTCGAGAGGCGGAGCCGATCCGTTCAAGGAAAAGCTCCACCCAAAAACGCAGTGCCGCGATGACATGGAACCCAAGGAGGACGCAAAACCGACGTACGACGCATCCGTGATCACCGTCGAAAGGTCCAAGATGTATGAGAGCAGGGGCCTCTTGGGCTTGGGCACACGCACGGGAGCTAATGTCACACTGATCTCTGTGCTCTGGCTGTCGTACTCCACCCACACTTGCATGGCCTTGCCGCTCATTAGGCTCAGGTTATGGAACTGGCCGTCTTCGCTGTCATCGTAGTAGCCGGCCGAGGCGGCCTTGGCGGACCTCAGCCCGTTGATGTCAATGCCGACGTGGTTGCTGTCCATGTCTCCCAAATCCACGTTGAGCAAGGTGTCGAGCTCGACGGCGAAGATATGGTTGGTGGCGTTCCCGACGTTACGAGTGTCGAAGAGGCCGAGGTATTGGCTCGGCAACGTGGCAGAGAAGTTCTTGGTCGGGGCAACGAAGAAGGCGAGCCCGTAGGCGCTCACGTCGGCGTACTCGGAGAAGATGGCGAACACGAAGGTGGTCGAGAAGGAGAGCACGCCGGTGGCGTTTGGCGGCGCATCGAAGTGGAGTAAGGTTGGGTATATGGCGTGGCCCTTCATGAGGTATGTGCCGTTGGTGAGCACGAGGACGCCATCCGGGGTGATCATGGCGGAGCCATCGATGGTGAGGTTTGCGCCGGAGAACCCGTTGAAGACGAAGTCGGCAACATCGCCAGAGGAGTATAAAAGGTGGAGGCTAAAGCAGAGGAGGCAGGCAAGCAGCGACATGGCGGCTGTACATAAACTTTGGTTGCTCCTGCTCCAATGGTGGTTCTTGCTTACACTAGCATGTAGCGCTTGCCGGTAGTGGTGGTCGGATGAGGTGATGAACTGCAGGGCGGTATGGGCAAACCAGGAGCGTTTCTGAATCCAAGATGCTTAAAAATTCCTTCAATATTGTTTTCCTTTAGAATAGATGTTTTTCATTGACACATCATGCTATACTGCACACGGAACGCTTCGGTCCAGTCAAGCATGACTCGAGTGGTTGGTTGGTTGATTCGTGCATTGACAAAAAAGAGCACTCTTTTTCTCACTTCTAGATGCAAATGCAAACCAGTACAAAATGTTGTGTGCTTGTTGTTTTTCCAGACCAGTACATATTCCTTCGAGGAGTGACGTTTTTTATTTTCTCAAGTCGAAGGATGTTTCTTTGACTATTACTTTTTGTCGGGATTGGATAATTCCCCTAATTACCATAATGCCACGACGGCCGAGCTCGTCCCGACCTCGGGCACCTCGGAGGTTGTTCCCGAGGATGACCCAAGGATGGTCGAGCACCGCTGCTCGGCTTGCCCGTTCGGTGCGAGCTCCTTGCCCGTTCGGTACGAGCTCCTTCCCCGTTCGATGCGAGCTTCATGCCCGTTCGGTGCGAGCTCCTTGCTCGGTTAATGCCCAAGCACGTTGCTCGGGTGAACTTGCTCGGGTCGGAGTCAAATGAGCTCGGCCCAAGCTCGAGCTCTGGCTGCGTGGTCGGAGGGTTGCGACTAACGGTTACGGCGATAATCGCGCCACCACGAAGGACCGTTGCGCTCATGACTCGGACGTGGCGTAAATGTAGGATTCGGTTACGACCATGTCGGGCACGGTCAAACGTGCATGGCGTGGGCCGTAACCGACACGATACCCTTGTAAACTATAAATACCCCCAAATATTGGAGGGAGAGGAGAGACGAAATTAATACATATACAATACACACTACGCTGGAGTAGGGTCATTATCTCGATCATGAGAGGCCTGAACCAGGATAAAATCATTGTGTTTCTGCATTTCTAATTGACCGTCTCCCACGTCTTCGATGCTACACCTTCGGTAGAAAGGGGTTTTGGTTGATCCCCCATTCAACAAGTAAGCTCGGCGGGGGCCTGCTCCCCAATCGTCGACAGCTGGCGCCGTCCGTGGGGATCGACGGATTCTTTGCCAAAGGGATCCCGAAGGCGTCATCTTCCACATCCGATGACCGATACTACACAATTTATGATGATGTGAGATATGTGAAAAGAGTTATTTACCTCAAACAAAACTGTGCTTAGCAGAATTGTTTCTGTTTTTGCGCCGAGCAAGTTCTTCGCTCGGGAGCAAGTTTCATCCCTTTGCCCGAGCAGGCTTTTCGCTCGGATCTGTGCAGAGTAAATTTTTAGCTCGGACGCGTGTTTTTCACATCGGGCGGGCATTGCGCTCGGGAATTGATCTTGTTATATCTTGGAAATTGCTCTTATCCCCTGAGCATGTTTTTCGCTCGGGGACTGTTCGTGTTCCGCGCCGAGCACGCACTTCGCTCGGGCGCGAGTCCCTTCCTCCGAGCACGCGTTTCGCTCGGGGACGGTTTGTTTTCCGCCCCGAGCACGTACTTCGCTCGGGCGCGAGTGTCTGTCTTCCTCCGAGCATGTTTTTCGCTCGGGGACTGTTTGTTTTCCGCGCCGAGCACGTACTTCGCTCGGGCGCGAGTGTCTTCCTCCGAGCATGTTTTTCGCTCGGGGACTGTTTGTTTTCCGCCCCGAGCACGTACTTCGCTCGGGCGCGAGTGTCTGTCTTCCTCCGAGCATGTTCTTCGCTCGGGGACTGTTTGTTTTCCGCGCCGAGCACGTACTTCGCTCGGGCGCGAGTGTCTTCCTCCGAGCATGTTTTTCGCTCGGGGACTGTTTGTTTTCCGCCCCGAGCACGTACTTCGCTCGGGCGCGAGTGTCTGTCTTCCTCCGAGCATGTTCTTCGCTCGGGGACTGTTTGTTTTCCGCCCCGAGCACGTACTTCGCTCGGGCGCGAGTGTCTGTCTTCCTCCGAGCATGTTCTTCGCTCGGGGACTGTTTGTTTTCCGCCCCGAGCACTTTCTGGTTCTGGGCGCGAGTGTCTGTCTTCCTCCGAGCATGTTCTTCGCTCGGAGACTGTTTGTTTTCCGCGCCGAGCACGTGCCGGCTCGGCGCGAGTGTCTGTCTTCCTCCGAGCATGTTCTTCGCTCGGGATCGCTTGTTTTCCGCCCGAGCACGTGCCGGCTCGGGCGCGAGTGTCTGTCTTCCTCCGAGCATGTTTTTCGCTCGGGGACTGTTTGTTTTCCGCCCCGAGCACGTACTTCGCTCGGGCGCGAGTGTCTGTCTTCCTCCGAGCATGTTCTTCGCTCGGGGACTGTTTGTTTTCCGCGCCGAGCACGTACTTCGCTCGGGCGCGAGTGTCTTCCTCCGAGCATGTTCTTCGCTCGGAGACTGTTTGTTTTCCGCGCCGAGCACGTACTTCGCTCGGGCGCGAGTGTCTTCCTCCGAGCATGTTTTTCGCTCGGGGACTGTTTGTTTTCCGCCCCGAGCACGTACTTCGCTCGGGCGCGAGTGTCTGTCTTCCTCCGAGCATGTTCTTCGCTCGGATCGCTTGTTTTCCGCGCCGAGCACGATTCGCCGCGCGAGTGTCGTCCTCCGAGCATGTTCTTCGCTCGGAGACTGTTTGTTTTCCGCGCCGAGCACGTACTTCGCTCGGGCGCGAGTGTCTTCCTCCGAGCATGTTTTTCGCTCGGGGACTGTTTGTTTTCCGCCCCGAGCACGCACTTCGCTCGGGCGCGAGTGTCTTCCTCCGAGCATGTTTTTCGCTCGGGGACTGTTTGTTTTCCGCGCCGAGCACGAACTTCGCTCGGGCGCGAGTGTCTTCCTCCGAGCATGTTTTTCGCTCGGTGACTGTTCGTTTTCCGCGCCGAGCACGTACTTCGCTCGGGCGCGAGTGTCTTCCTCCGAGCATGTTTTTCGCTCGGGGACTCTTCCTGTTCCGCGCCGGGCACGAGCTGCGCTCGGGCGCGAGTCTCTTCCTTCGAGCACGCGTTACGCTCGGAGACGGTTGGTATTCCGCGCCGAACACGCTCTGTGTTTGAGCACAGGTCCTTCCAGTTTAGTTTCCCTGGATGTCTGGTCCATGTCCAGGATGCGGCAGCTCGAGCCTGGCTCGTCTGTCAGTTCCTCGAGCATTAGACCCATGCTCGGGATGTGGCTATGTGAGTCCGCTCGCAATCCGCTAGTAGCCTAGGCGTCTGATCCATGCCTAGTTCCCCTGTGCATCTGATCCATGCATGGGATGCGGCAGCATGTGTTTGTTCACAGTCTGCTAGTTACCTTTATCCTAGGCGTCTGATCCATGCCTAGTTCCCCTGTGTATCTGATCTATGCATGGGATGTGGCAGCATGTGTTTGTTCACAGTATGCTAGTTATCTTTATGTTAGGCATCTGATCCATGCCTAGTTTCCCTGGGCATCTGATCCATACTCAGGACGAGGTTCGACCGCGTTTTATTTTCTCGTTCGGTGCAGCTCGTGCCGACCTTTTTTCCCCGAGCATGGTTCGCTCGTGATGTGATAGTGTGAGCCTGCCTCATCTATCAATTCCTTTTCCTGGTAATTGCGTGCCCAGATGATGAGGTAAGTGCTTCACCATCAAGAATTCAATCCCTCCTTGGACTTCTCAGTCTCAAGAAGATGACCCATCTCACTTGAGCCTCGGGGACTAGCTGTCGGGGATTGGATAATTCCCCTAATTACCATAATGCCACGACGGCCGAGCTCGTCCCGACCTCGGGCACCTCGGAGGTTGTTCCCGAGGATGACCCAAGGATGGTCGAGCACCGCTGCTCGGCTTGCCCGTTCGGTGCGAGCTCCTTGCCCGTTCGGTACGAGCTCCTTCCCCGTTCGATGCGAGCTTCATGCCCGTTCGGTGCGAGCTCCTTGCTCGGTTAATGCCCAAGCACGTTGCTCGGGTGAACTTGCTCGGGTCGGAGTCAAATGAGCTCGGCCCAAGCTCGAGCTCTGGCTGCGTGGTCGGAGGGTTGCGACTAACGGTTACGGCGATAATCGCGCCACCACGAAGGACCGTTGCGCTCATGACTCGGACGTGGCGTAAATGTAGGATTCGGTTACGACCATGTCGGGCACGGTCAAACGTGCATGGCGTGGGCCGTAACCGACACGATACCCTTGTAAACTATAAATACCCCCAAATATTGGAGGGAGAGGAGAGACGAAATTAATACATATACAATACACACTACGCTGGAGTAGGGTCATTATCTCGATCATGAGAGGCCTGAACCAGGATAAAATCCTTGTGTTTCTGTCTGTTCTAATTGACCGTCTCCCACGTCTTCGATGCTACACCTTCGGTAGAAAGGGGTTTTGGTTGATCCCCCATTCAACAAGTAAGCTCGGCGGGGGCCTGCTCCCCAATCGTCGACACTTTTCTTATTATATATATGCGAAAAGTTGTAAAAGTGTAATATTATGAAAGTATTTTTTACCACATATTCATTTATATATATATATATATATATATATATATATATTCATATATCCAAATCACGCGTTTAAAATATATATTTGGTCAAAATTAATAGGCTTCGATTGGACGTGTTTTAGAGTGATGCCCATAAATTCGTACCTTAGTCAAATAATGTCGTTTTCTTCTCCCTTAAAAAGACAATGTCATTTTCTTAGACTTGAATATACGAGGATGATAAGCATGCATTCAAACAAATCGAGATGTGCTAGTTATCCCTTTCATATATATGTATATATATATATATATATGTATATATATATACATATACATACATACATGTATGTATGTATGTATATACGTATATACGTGGTTTTTGTACATATGTATATACGTATATATATATATACGTATGTACATATACGTATATATATGTACATATATATATATATTTTTTTTTTTTTTGCTGTTCAGCAGTTCGTACGTGGGACGCGTGTCAAACATGGTGATCTCATATTGAACATCCATAATCCATCACTCCAAACCTAGTTATGTACATATTCAACTGATTTCTAAATTTACGCATAGACAAACCAAGTTCAAGTCAACTCATAAAAAAAGTAGCTGCATAATAGTATATCTCATGTATGGTACTTAGACTATGCCCAGCGGTATCCCGTCCCGGCCTTCATTCCCATCGTGATGGGAAAACCCCCGCTCGGGAACGACGGCAACGCTCCAGCAGCTTCCCTTCCCGGGAGCGGATCGGAAGGGAGAAGAGAGAGAATCCCGATTGGGGAGATTCTCTCTTCCCTTCCGCCAGCTCGGCAAGCTGTTGGCGGAGGCGTCTTGTACCGGGCGGAAGAGGGAAGGAGCGACGCGAACCGGAAGGCAAACCCATGGCGGCGCATCGCCGGGGCGGCGAGACGCAGCTGGTTGAACGCCAGATCGACGCCGGCGCTCCGCCGCCACCGTGGAGGCTGGCGTCGTCGGCGCCGCTGCTGGAAGCGTTCCGGCAACTAGCCGGCCAGCGCTCCTCCGCCGCTTTAGCCCGCCGCCTCCTCTTCCCCTCCCTTCTCGAGTTTCTTCCCCTCCGCGTCGAAATGCCTGAGACCACGCAAATCTTTTCTTCGGTTTCTACTATGGGGATGGATTTGCGCTGTTTCTTGGATCTCTTGTTTCCTGCGACGTGTGGATGAATCATTCTTGCGCTGCGTCAGGTTTTCAAGCACTCGGTGGAGGAGATCGACTTGAGCGGCTACTTGGCCGTGGATGCAGAGTGGCTAGCTTACCTCGGCTCGTTCGGCACGAGGATCCTCGTCGTGGCGGATTGCAAGAACATCAATAATTCTGCAATCTGGGCGCTCTCCGGTACAACGCCGAAGCTTACCCTATTATGATTCTACCATGGTCTTGTCTTGACTTTGCCAACACTACTTAATATGCTCCAGAAATTTTCTAACTAGTTTCACAAAATTCTTCTGATGCTTCAGGCATGAGTACGTTAAAAGAATTGGACCTGTCTAGATGCTCAAAGATATCTGATGCCGTCATCAGACATATAGTCTCCGTTGAAAATTTGGAGAAGCTACACTTATCGGAGACTAGGTTGAGTGACATTTTTTAAAAATGTGTATGTACATACCAATATGTCACTGCTTTCTGATTTCTTTTCAATACAAGTGTACCAGAGTGTTAATTTCTTATAGTTGGATTATTGTTACAGGTATTGACACTACTTGAGCACCTTGATATATGGGGTAGTGAAACTACTAGTAAGGGAGCTTCTGTCCTTAAAGCGTTTACAAGATTGAGCTTCTTGAATGTGTTCTTGGACAAATGTGACTCGTTTACCAGTTCTTCCGACCATGCGATGTCTAAATATGAGCAACTGCACAATTCATTCTATTCATGATGGTGATTCTGAAGTTGTTGTTCCTTTGAAAAAGTTTATTGTCTCTGCAGCCTCATTTGGCAATATTGGTGAAGTGTTTTCTAGCATCCAAGTAAGCTCATTGTCATTCTTGGACATGTCTAGTTATTCTCTAAGCACCTTGTATATCTTGGAAAAGATGAAAAATTCTAACGAAGAATGCATGGCCATACATTTCTCGTACAAATTTGGGTACAACCATTGGCGGTTATAGTATATTGTTATAATATGGATGAAGGGATGCGAAGGGAATAGGGAAGGGATGTTGTTGGAGATGCAGTCTGGGAAGAGAATGAAATCTGGGAAGGGATTCCCTTCAGGGGATGGGAAGGGAATGCAATGTGGGAAACCGCTGGAGATAGTCTTACGGGTGAGTCAAAATATCTCCATTTATTGTAAGTAATACGATGTGCCAAAGTCATCAGAATCAGATGCATGTTCTGATTGCATTACAAGATTACTGGAGTATTCGTGACTGTCCAGTGGCATAAAAAAATATAATACTATGTCAGAGGGAATGTATTTCGAGAACATAATAAGATCTTAACCAGATTTTTACCTCCTTGAGGCTTGGACATCTTCTGGAGTTCATTTACAAATGCTTTGGAACACCGCGCGTGATCTGCCCCAGGTCACGTGGCGGCCATTGCCGTGGGTACGGAGCCCAAGGATCAAAAAATCGCCGAGATTTCGGTTTTCTGCCGGGGACGAAATTGCAAATCCCGGCCAAATAAAAAAAAATCAAATTGCTACAGTGATCTCGTTTTTTTTTGGGGCGAGATTTCGCCTAAATTGTCAAGGCCCCTGATTTTTTTAAATACTGAACAATCCGGAATGTCCGGGTTTCATACCGGAATGTCCGATTAACCCGGAGTATCCGGACAAAATGTCCGGAGTGTCCGGATCGGGTTGGCCAAAGGCCCCAACCCGGAGTGTCCGAGTTAGAGATCCGGAGTATCCGGGTTAATCCTACCGAAGACCCCAACCCGGAGTCTCCGGGTTAGCGTCCGGAGTGTCCGGTATTTGCGGGGGTTGGAGTATAAACATCACATTTCGTGGCTCCCCTCCATTCTTTCTTCTTCCACTTTGTTTTCCCCATTTCCTTGGTGCTCTCTCCACCACCCCGAGCTCCTCTCCGGCGAGCCCCACCGGCCGGTGACCTCCCCGGCTGCTCCTCCACCTCGTGGAACTCCTCCTCACGTCGGCCTCCTTCTTCCTCCACCCGGCGTTGCCTCTTCTCCGTCCTACTTGGAGGTAGGTCCTCTCCTTTGGGATTAGGTTCACGGGATTCTTGGGTCTTAGGGTCATCCGTGGTGGATTTGTGACTTAGGTTTGGATTTGGGAGTTTTGGGGTTGAACTTTGAGCCTTAGGGTTTTGGGGGTGTGATTGTTCTAGGGTTGGACTTGGGACTTGGGTCGGCAAATGTGGGTTGCTAAAGTGTAGATCGGGTAGTGGTGATACCATCCCGGGGGCTAGTTAGTTTTGGTTTGGGATTTGCTCTAGTGGCATCGTTTTCTCGTGGTTTGGGCTTGCTCGGAGCTTTTCCGGCTCGACCGCATGTAGAAAGGATTGTAGATCGGGTTCTCGCGGTGTCGTAGGACTTGGCGGCACCTCGCTCCCTCGCGCTAATTGGGCGGCGTGCCCCAGGTCCGGAGTGTCCGGACGCAAATGGTCCGGAGTGTCCGAGTTGTCCGGAGAGTCCGGACAGAAACACCCGGAGTATCCGGCTTGTCCGGAGAGTCCGGATATAAAACCCGGATTGTCCGGGTGAGGCTAATCTGTCCGGTTAAGACGAATTGTTCGGTTGCGTTGTTTCGTCGCGGTTTTCCTTTTGTGTTCATTTCATTCGCATGGCATGCATCTCATTATGCATTGTACTCGTGTTGAGAGCGATCCCGCGGAGACTGACGCAGCGGTGACCGAGGGTGTCACCAGAGAGCCGACTGTTGCCGACCCACAAGCAGAAGAACAAGGCAAGCACCTATGTATCTTGAACCTGTATTAAATTGTAGTTTTGTAAATAACTTGCTTAATTGGTGAATTAAGTTTGCATTAGGAGTTGAATTGGGATAGGACTAGATCCCATTTGCTGCACATCCGTCCGTTGAAATTGTAAATACTTCCGTTGGAACTAGCTTAGGGGTAATACTACGAGTCCGTGCTTAGTCTTGCTTAGAGGTCGGGGTTGGGCCAAGTGACAGAAGGTTCTGTCACTTGTGGTTGTTATCATTACACACATACTACATTATGTTGGACTTGGAATTGGGAAAGGTTTTGGAAAGAAATGAATTGTGGACCAGGCGGGGAGTTGGTCCATTTGGGTATGGAGACTCAAATGTGTAGCCCCGTCTGTGTCGGTTAAGGACCGATCCGTAAGTGGAATAAGATTGAGCACACCCCGGTTGGTCGCATGCCCGATTATGGTACAGTAAGCCACTCTTTCTCTCATATGGAATCGATGGACCGTAACTTCCTGTGGTTGGACGTGGTTGAGGGCGAGGCTTAGGCCGACTCTCGAGCGCCAAGCCGGGCTTGGGGCGGCTCAAGGGGGTGCTAGGTTTTCGGACCGCAGGAGGATGCTTCAGCGATTGGGTATGATTGGGAGGGGGTTGACACGAGGCCCTTCGTGGTACGTGTCGTGCGATCAATGCTTCCCTGCAGGGTTAACTAAGCGATTCGAATTGCCGCGCTTTCGGATATGAGCAAGCTTGATCTGAACTTCTTCTGCGTAGTAAACAACTTGAACTTGTGGTTCGCCGTTGGTTTGAGCTAAATTTTAATTGAGATGACTTGCTTTACGTTCTGTTAAGGACCATTTCATGCTAGAAGTAGGTGCAGTGTCAACCGCTTTAAAATTGTAAAATTTGAGTAGTTGAGTGACCAAATAACAAATGTAAGCATTTCCGCAAATTTTACCTCCAGCTTATCCCTTGCTACATCCAAATGCATGTCCTTTGGAGTCGGTCATATATGGACCATGGGTAAGACTTGCGAGTACCTTCCGTACTCAGGCTTCTGCCTTGTGGTTTTGCAGGTGAGGATCCAGCGGGGTGCGAGTTTTGCCCCTCATCGCCTATCGGTGACCAAGCGGGCACCGAGTAGAGGTCGGCGTCGCGTCTTGGAGTGTTCAGGGCATGACACTTCCGGGGTGTTTTACTTTTGTTGTATAGGATAGTCGGTAATACTTTTGTTGTAAATTTACACTTTTATTTTTCTGCATTAGAATCGTCTGCTTTTCGCTTGGTCGTTTTGTTGGTTGTCTTTGTTGGGCCTCTTTGTGCCGTGTGGTGTGTTTGTTTGCTTTCGCGTTCTTGCGTCTCTGGTAGTGAGCTTGGGGGCTCGATGCCCCTGTGTGGGAATTGTTGTGATATGGCATTGGGAACCGGTATGTGGGGATCCTGGGCGAGTTTCGGATCGCATACCGGGGGAATACCGGGGTTGTTGTCGAGTCGTTTGGATGTTTGTAGAGTTGTCTCGATTGGGCTTGGGTATTAGCATCGGGATCACCTCCGGTGATTCGTTGCTAGGACCCAACTCCGATGGGAGCAACTGTTCATCCAACAACTCGAGGACGATCTGGGCGGCTCCTCTCAGGGCTGGTATCAGAGCAAGGCGCACAAAGACGGGCCCCAACTTGACGACCGATTAGGAGAGATCGCTTAGGACCGCCATCGCATTAGGTAGAAGATAATACTATCCCCACCCTAGGTTATAGTGGTGAGTGTGAGGGTTACGTTGGAATCGTGCATTTCATCCCATCTCATGTCGTGCATGTGTCATGCTGTCTTGCATCAAAGTGTGTTTTGGGTACGTCGGACTTGTGGGACCCCAGTGCGGGGTGCTACAGTCTGAGTGGGAGTCAGTTGAGGTTGTCAGGCTAGGGTGGTGTGTCGTTTCCGTTTGGAGTCTAACTCTTGTCGTCGGCTTTGGTTAACGACAGAATGCGGACCCGAGGGGCTTCCACCTCTGGGGGTGATGGAGGTGCCGAGCGGCAGCGGCCAGAGGGTGCTGATCCGCCGCCTCCTCCCAACGTGTTAGACATTCTGCAGCGGACCGAGCAGCACCAGGAGGTGACGAATCGGATCCTGGAGATGCTGGTCCAGGATCGGGTCCAGCATGGTGGCCGCGGTGATGGGCGAGGTCGGCCCACCGGCTATCTCGACTTCCTGCACACACAACCACCTGTCTTCTCACGGGCCACTGATCCGTTGGAGGCCGACGATTGGCTGCGCACGATAGAGCAGAAGTTTGCTCTCATCGACTGTGGGGAGCTCCAGAAGGCTCACTGCCAGCGGCGGCGGCTCGAGGAGCCTGCCCGGTGCATGGTGGGACAATTTTCGGGTGATGCAGCCTGCCGGGCACCAGGTTACTTGGGCTGAGTTCCGTGAGGCGTTTCGGGCGCACCACATCCCGAAGGGCCTCATGGACATGAAGAAGCAGCAGTTTCTCGCCCTCCGACAGTTCAGCAAGTCGGTGGTTGACTACTCGCAAGAGTTCAACTACCTGGCGCTTGACGCCCTTGAAGAGAGGTTGACACCGACCAGGAAGAAGCGTGGTCGGTTTGTGAGTGGGTGGCCGGCGAAGATGCAGATAAGCTGTCCGTCTGCGACTTCGCGACTTCAATGACCTGGTGAGTCAGGCGATCATCGTTGAGCACAAGATGCGGGCTCATCAGGAGGAGAAGAAGAGGAAGCGGGCGACGCCAGACCGTACTCGTGAGCGGCAGCTCGCAGCGGGCTTGGGCGGTCTCGTATCAGCCGCCGAGGCCGTCTGCTCCAGCGCCGTCTCAGTCGGTCGCGACAGCCCGGCCGTCGGTTGTCGCTGCCCGACCACGACCGCCACTACCGCCACCGGCAGAGCGAAGAGCGGAGTCGGTCCGTGCTACAATTGCGGACGCCAGGGCCACTTCATCCGGACTGCCCATTCCCACGTCGGGGGCAGCGATCACGCTCCTGATTTCGAGCGCGACGACACCACCGCCGTTGCCCACGCCGAGCCGAGGCAGCGTCACCTTCGCCGACGCCGAGGCGGTTCTGAGGGCTCCGTCGTGCTAGGCTGATGCGTTCCTTGTTGAGGGCATGAGGCTAGGGTGTTATTTGATTCAGGGCCTCCCATTCCTTTATTCGCACGGGGTTTTGCGGGCGGCATCGGATGAGGGTCGATGAGCAGTGTCACCTCTTTTACGATTGAGGCACCGGGTCGAAGATCACGGTTAGGCAAATGGTTCGAAGGTAGTAGTTCGATTCAGGGATTCCGTTCACTGTCGACTTGTCGCTTCTAGACCTTCGGGGATAGATGTCGCCCGGGATGAGTTGGTGACACGACGGCCAGGCTGTTTTGGATTCTTGTAGTCGTACCTGTCACTCCGAATCCAAGAGGCGGCCGACTCACTCTACTTCTTAACGAGAACAAGGCCACCTTGTGTTCACTAAATGGGACGAAGTTGAAGAGCTGGACTCGATTCCGTGGTGTCCGAAGTTTCCCGATGTGTTCCCGGTAGAATTACCGGAATGCCACCTGATCGGGATATTGAGTTCGTCGTTGAGCTCCGGCCAGGATCGCTCCGGTATCAAGCGGCCGTCTGGGATGCCGCCAAATGAATTGGCCGAGTGAAGACCCAGTGAAGGGATTGATGGACAAGGGGTTCATCCGACCGAGCTCCTCGCCTTGGGGGTCGTTTCGCTCTGTTTGTGACCAAGAAGGATGGTTCTCTGCGCCTCTGCGTTGATTACCGTCCCCTGAATGCAGTCACTATCAAGAACAAGTACCCTCTGCCTCGGATTGATATCCTGTTCGATCAGCTTGCTGGTGCACGGGTATTCTCTAAGGTTGACCTGAGGCTTGGGTACCATCAGATTAAGATCCGGGTCGAAGACATCCCGAAGATAGCCTTCTCCACTCGGTATGGGCTGTATGAGTACACCGTTATGTCGTTCGGTCTGACGAACGCGCCCGCGTACTTCATGTACCTCATGAACTCCATCTTTATGGAGGAGCTAGATTCCTTTGTCGTCATCTTTATCGATGACATCCTCATTTATTCAGTCAATGAAGAAGAGCATGCCAGACATCTTCGCATTGTCCTCGCGACTTCGGGGAGCATCGCTGTATCTGAAGTTCGGCAAGTGCGAGTTACGGTGAGGAAGTGTCATTCTTGGGACCGCCCTTTACGAGCCAGGCGTGGCCGTTGACTCCAGCAAGGTACAGGATGTACTCAAATGGGAGCAAAGCCCAAGAGATCACGGACATCCATGATTTTCTTGGGTGGTAGGTATTATCGCCGTTTCATCCAGGACTTCTCAAAGATTGGCGGCCGATGACCGAGCCGCTTAAGAAGGAGTTGAGTTCAGATGGTCACGGATCGAGAGCGCCTTTCAAACGCTGAAGCAATGTTTGACTACGGCTCCTGTCCTCACTCAGCCGGATATCCACAGGCCTTTTGATGTGTATTGCGATGCGTCAGGCATTGGACTTGGCTGTGTGCTGATGCAAGAAGGCCGAGTCGTTGCCTACGCATCTCGGCAATTGAAGCATCATGAGGAGCACTACCCCACCCACGATTTGGAGCTTGCAGCAGTGGTGCATGCCTTGAAGATCTGGCGCCACTATCTCCTGGGGAACAAGTGTAACGTTTATACAGATCACAAAAGTCTCAAGTACATCTTCACCCAGACAGATCTGAATATGAGGCAACGGAGATGGCTCGAGCTGATCAAAGACTACAGTTTGGAGGTGCACTATCACCCGGGAAAGGCCAACGTGGTGGCTGACGCGTTGAGCCGCAAGGTACAATGCCATTGCCTCACTCTTCCACCACGGAGTGCCACCCTCTGTGCCGAGTTCCAGAAGCTCAGCCTGGAGATGATAGCAGAGGGATCCCTGACCAATGTGGAAGTGAAGTCCACATTGCTTGGTCAGATTCGGAAGGCGCAAGAGAGTGATGTGGGTATCACCCAAATCCGCAGCAACATGAGTTCTGGACAAGCTTCTGGTTTCCATCTGGATGATCAAGGGACTGTGTGGTTCAGCCAGCGCATAGTTGTCCCTGACGATCAAGAGTTAAAAAGGGGGATTCTTGATGAAGCCCATAACTCATTGCTTACAATTCACCCGGGCAGCAACAAGATGTACCAAGACCTGAAGCGGCGGTTCTGGTGGACTCGCATGAAGCGCGAGATTGCTCATTATGTGGCAGAGTGCGATGTCTGCAGACGGGTAAAAGCCGAACACCTGAAGCCAGCTGGTACTCTTCAGCCGCTACCCATTCCGAGTTGGAAGTGGGAAGACATCAGCATGGACTTCATTACCGGCTTCCCCCTGACTTCTTCGAGTCACAACTCGATTTGGGTGATTGTCGATCGGTTGACGAAGTCTGCACATTTCCTAGCCGTCCGCACCACCTACTCAGCCAAGAAGTATGCGGAGTTGTACGTCACCAGGGTTGTATGCCTTCATGGAGTGCCTAAGCGGATAGTCTCGGATCGGGGCTCCCAATTTGTCTCTCGTTTCTGGAGAAGTCTGCATGAAGCACTGGGCACGAAACTGCTTCACAGCTCAGCGTACCACCCTCAGACTGATGGACAGACTGAGAGGGTCAATCAGATCCTCGAGGATATGCTGAGGGCTTGTGTGTTGTCGTATGGGAAGAAGTGGGAAGAATGCCTCCCCTACGCCGAGTTTGCGTACAACAATAGCTATCAGACCAGCATCCAAATGTCCCCTTTTGAAGCACTGTATGGTCGTAGCTGTCGGGCACCTTTGAATTGGTCCGAGAGTGGGGAGCGTTCATGTCATGGGCCCGAACTGGTCTTGGAAGCCGAAGAAAAAGTGAGGGTCGCTCGGGAGAACCTGAGGATAGCACAGTCACGGCAGAAGAGTTATGCCGATCGCCGTAGGAGACCCCTCTCCTTCGAAATTGGCAACTTTGTCTACCTGAAGGTGTCCCCTCTCCGAGGCACTCGTCGGTTTGGGATCAAAGGGAAGTTAGCGCCTCGCTACATTGGGCCGTTCCGGATCCTTGAGAAGCGCGGTCAAGTAGCATATCAGCTGGAGTTACCTCCTTCACTTCAGATGATCCACGACGTCTTCCATGTCTCCCAATTGAAGAAGTGTCTCCGTACTCCGTTTGAGTCGCTTGAAGTGGATGACCTCGGAGTTGCGCCTGAGCCGGATCTGTCCTATCAGGAGCATCCAATTCGGGTTTTAGAAGAAGCGGAGCGCAAAACTCGGCGGAGAACTCTCAAGTTCTATAAGGTCCAATGGAGCAACCATACCGAGGACGAAGCTACTTGGGAACCCGAGGATCGCCTAAAGACCGAGCATCCCGAGTTCTTCAATTCCATGTAGGTGCTACCCGTTTGTCACTTAGAGGTTCCGTTGTAGGTATTTGTTTCGAGTAGGTGCTCGTTTCTGAATCTCGGGGCGAGATTCCCTTAAGGGGGAAGGGTTTGTCAAGGCCCCTGATTTTTTTAAATACTGAACAATCCGGAATGTCCGGGTTTCATACCGGAATGTCCGATTAACCCGGAGTATCCGGACAAAATGTCCGGAGTGTCCGGATCGGGTTGGCCGAAGGCCCCAACCTGGAGTGTCCGAGTTAGAGATCCGGAGTATCCGGGTTAATCCTACCGAAGACCCCAACCCGGAGTCTCCGGGTTAGCGTCCGGAGTGTCCGGTATTTGCGGGGGTTGGAGTATAAACGTCACATTTCGTGGTTCCCCTCCATTCTTTCTTCTTCCACTTTGTTTTCCCCATTTCCTTGGTGCTCTCTCCACCACCCCGAGCTCCTCTCCGGCGAGCCCCACCGGCCGGTGACCTCCCCGGCTGCTCCTCCACCTCGTGGAACTCCTCCTCACGTCGGCCTCCTTCTTCCTCCACCCGGCATTGCCTCTTCTCCGTCCTACTTGGAGGTAGGTCCTCTCCTTTGGGATTAGGTTCGCGGGATTCTTGGGTCTTAGGGTCATCCGTGGTGGATTTGGGACTTAGGTTTGGATTTGGGAGTTTTGGGGTTGAACTTTGAGCCTTAGGGTTTTGGGGGTGTGATGGTTCTAGGGTTGGACTTGGGACTTGGGTCGGCAAATGTGGGTTGCTAAAGTGTAGATCGGGTAGTGGTGATACCATCCCGGGGGCTAGTTAGTTTTGGTTTGGGATTTGCTCTAGTGGCATCGTTTTCTCGTGGTTTGGGCTTGCTCGGAGCTTTTCCGGCTCGACCGCGTGTAGAAAGGATTGTAGATCGGGTTCTCGCGGTGTCGTAGGACTTGGCGGCACCTCGATCCCTCGCGCTAATTGGGCGGCGTGCCCCAGGTCCGGAGTGTCCGGACGCAAATGGTCCGGAGTGTCCGAGTTGTCCGGAGAGTCCGGACAGAAACACCCGGAGTATCCGGCTTGTCCGGAGAGTCCGGATATAAAACCCGGATTGTCCGGGTGAGGCTAATCTGTCCGGTTAAGACGAGTTGTTCGGTTGCGTTGTTTCGTCGGGGTTTTCCTTTTGTGTTCATTTCATTCGCATGGCATGCATCTCATTATGCATTGTACTCGTGTAGAGAGCGATCCCGCGGAGACTGACGCAGCGGTGGCCGAGGGTGTCACCAGAGAGCCGACTGTTGCCGACCCACAAGCAGAAGAACAAGGCAAGCACCTATGCATCTTGAACCTGTATTAAATTGTAGTTTTGTAAATAACTTGCTTAATTGGTGAATTAAGTTTGCATTAGGAGTTGAATTGGGATAGGACTAGATCCCATTTGCTGCACATCCGTCCGTTGAAATTGTAAATACTTCCGTTGGAACTAGCTTAGGGGTAATACTACGAGTCCGTGCTTAGTCTTGCTTAGAGGTCGGGGTTGGGCCAAGTGACAGAAGGTTCTGTCACTTGTGGTTGTTATCATTACACACATACTACATTATGTTGGACTTGGAATTGGGAAAGGTTTTGGAAAGAAATGAATTGTGGACCGGGCGGGGAGTTGGTCCATTTGGGTATGGAGACTCAAATGTGTAGCCCGTGCAGGTTCGATTAGGACCGATCCGTAAGTGGAATAAGATTGAGCACACCCCGGTTGGTCGCATGCCCGATTATGGTACAGTAAGCCACTCTTTCTCTCATATGGAACTGATGGACCGTAACTTCCTGTGGTTGGACGTGGTTGAGGGCGAGGCTTAGGCCGACTCTCGAGCGCCAAGCCGGGCTTGGGGCGGCTCGAGGGGGTGCTAGGTTTTCGGACCGCAGGAGGACGCTTCAGCGATTGGGTATGATTGGGAGGGGGTTGACACGAGGCCCTTCGTGGTACGTGTCGTGCGATCAATGCTTCCTTGCAGGGTTAACTAAGCGATTCGAATTGCCGCGCTCTCGGATATGAGCAAGCTTGATCTGAACTTCTTCTGCATAGTAAACAACTTGAACTTGTGGTTCGCCGTTGGTTTGAGCTAAATTTTAATTGAGATGACTTGCTTTACGTTCTGTTAAGGACTATTTCATGCTAGAAGTAGGTGCAGTGTCAACCGCTTTAAAATTGTAAAATTTGAGTAGTTGAGTGACCAAATAACAAATGTAAGCATTTCCGCAAATTTTACCTCCAGCTTATCCCTTGCTACATCCAAATGCATGTCCTTTGGAGTCGGTCATATATGGACCATGGGTAAGACTTGCGAGTACCTTCCGTACTCAGGCTTCTGCCTTGTGGTTTTGCAGGTGAGGATCCAGCGGGGTGCGAGTTTTGCCCCTACTGCCTATCGGTGACCGGGCGGGGCACCGAGTAGAGGCTGTCGACGTGCGTGCGCCCGGGAGTGTTCAGGGCATGACACTTCCGGGGTGTTTTACTTTTGTTGTATAGGATAGTCGGTAATACTTTTGTTGTAAATTTACACTTTTATTTTTCTGCATTAGAATCGTCTGCTTTTCGCTTGGTCGTTTTGTTGGTTGTCTTTGTTGGGCCTCTTTGTGCCGTGTGGTGTGTTTGTTTGCTTCCGCGTTCTTGCGTCTCTGGTAGTGAGCTTGGGGGCTCGATGCCCCTTTGTGGGAATTGTTGTGATATGGCATTGGGAACCGGTATGTGGGGATCCTGGGCGAGTTTCGGATTGCATACCGGGGGAATACCGGGGTTGTTGTTGAGTCGTTTGGATGTTTGTAGAGTTGTCTCGATTGGGCTTGGGTATTAGCATCGGGATCACCTCCGGTGATTCGTTGCTAGGACCCAACTCCGATGGGAGCAACTGTTCATCCAACAACTCGAGGACGATCTGGGCGGCTCCTCTCATAAACCGGCCAAGATTTCGCCCAATTTATCCGAGATTTGAACATTTTGAACCGGATTGCATTTGTATATTACCGGATTTGAGCTAATATTTTTCTTGTAACATTTTCAAGCAAATAGGAACAACACAGAAGAAAGAAATAGAAAAAAAATGAAAATGTTTTTTTGGGGAAGATGGGATTCAAACCCATGACATGTAGATTTGCCCAAAGCCTAACCACACTCTGATAACCAACTCCACTGACTGTATTGCTTGCTCAGTAGGAGTAACTTCGCCCAAATATGATTTTTGGTTATCATGTCGCCTTGATTGCTATGGTTTGGATCCTATCAAATTTACTAACTCCCCAATTTTTACTATGGGTTGGATACTATCAAATTTTAGTATGGATTGGATACTATGAGTTAGTGAAATTGAGAAGCATCCAACCCATAGTAAAATTGAGGAGCATCCAACCCATAGTAAAATTGAGGAGCATCCAACCTATAGTAAAATTTGATAGTATCTAAACCATAGTAAAATTGAGAAGCATCCAACCCATAGTAAAATAGGATCCAAACCATAGTAAATTTGAGGAACATTAGTGATGTGTCAGAATTTTTAAAAATTCCTTAGATATGATCACTATCTGAAATTTTTATGGAAACATTAGTGATGTGTCAAAACCATCCAAATTTTTTTTGAAAATTGTTTGACGTCATTTGAACCATTTTTTGTTCATTTGAATTAGGGCGAAATCTTGACTATCTCGGGTGAAATCTCGGCAATTTCGCCCAAGATTTCATTTTTCTTGGTTTAAAAAAAGCCAAATTCAAATCTTCCTTTTTGAATTTCGTCCGAAATTTGGCTAAAATTTTCGAATCTCGCCGAAATTTCGGATTTCGGCCTGGTCCGAGTTGGAGTCCGAAAACAAAATTTGAATCCTTAACGGAGCCCCAGGCGGCAGCAGGCACGCTACTTTCACAGCGCCGAATTATCCCTTTATTACATTAGGAGGTTTGAGAGCTTGAAAGTGCATCTAGGCACCTATGTTGTTTTGGTGATTAATGACAAATGATTAATAACAAACGCATGTAATGTCAATCAATGTAATTGTACAAATTCTTAACTTAGTGCTTAACAAATGACAAACCTCTAATATGTTTATATTGTTATGAGACTAACATGTTTATTGCCTAGTTGAATATTAGTCTCATCTATTTTAGAGGAAAATCAATTGGGATGGTTAAGCAAAAATGAGGTATGCAATCTCGGTATTCCTTCCATATTTGTCATTGCATTCCTCTTTAGCAAATGCATATTGAACTCTAAGTAACTTGTTGATTTCATATGTGCACATTGATTCATGTCATAATTGCTTGTGCATATATATATTCATTTGAGTTCATTATGTGCTTTGTTTTTAATATGCTTGTGTTAACTAGAGTTAAACTTCATTGCATCATATTGACTTGGTGCATACATGTCTTAGTTGTGTATCTTCTAATGCACCTCTCTTAGTGAAGTTTAATCTAGAATTGGATCACATTATTTACTCTCACTCCAAATATTGTTTGCACATATGTAATTCGTGTATATTCTATCATGTGCTTCATTTAAGCAAAGTCTGTGGTCCTTGCCATGATTTAATTGATTCTTCATATTGGCATTTATCTCTCTAGTGCAGTTAGATCAATCATATATTCATCATAATGCACTTAGCAGAGAATATTTCTATTGTCAAGTGTTTCCATTCATATTGTGCTTCTTGATATGAAACACTTGTTATTATCAATCTATTCAATATATCTTTTAAGCTTGTGGGACTAATATGTTTGCTGAGTGCTTTGATAAGAGTTAGGTCCCAAAGCTGTGTGTATGATGACCAAGATGGTTTGAAGGATGACAAGCGAGTCAAGGTCAAATAAGACGACGGTGTCACCAAGAGCTGAGGACTAAGTCAAGAACGACTTGGCGTGAGGATCGTCTTGGTGATGATCAAGGTCAAGGTCGGAGAGGACGAGAGTCTCATGAGGTGAATCGCGTCGAGGTTGACAAGACGAAGGGCGTCATCAATCTTTGTGGAAGCGTCATCATGCACCGTGCATCCGGAAGAAGTCGGCATGTAAGCTTAGTGTAAGACTTAGGCTGTGTTTGTTTAGGCTTCTGTTTAGGCTTATTTGGCTTCTAGGCCTTCATAAGTCACAAGCCAAAACAAACAATAATTTTTTAGCTAGCTGGAGAGGAGAAGCTCTAGCCCAATTTGCACTACACGAGAGAAGCAAGGAAAACGATGCTTCTCGGGCTGGCTGGAGCTTCTGAAAATCCCACTTCCCTGGTACCCTTGCAACTTGATCTTATTTACAAAAAATTGCAATCCCCTTCAAAGTCTCTTCCAGCTCCAGCCTCCAGCTCCAGCAAGCCAGCTAGCTTCTTCCAGCTCCAGCAGCTTCTCCTCCAGCACCAGCCTAAACAAACACAGCCTTAGATTTTGTGTTAAATTTGAGTTTAAGGATTGCCGTACTATTAAGAGGGATGCAATCGTTGAAATCACTTAGATAAGTCTCAAGTGCTCAAAAGTGGTCTATCCTTGTCTAAGATTGAGAAACCCAAGTCACACTTTGTTCACCTAGGTGTAGGTGGGTTGGTGTGAGGGATAGAAGTGTTGGTGGTGCCGGAAAGTGAGGGTTGTAGGTCTCTCTTGGATTCCTTGTGATGTCAATTATTACCCTTTGGGATTTGGGTAGTGAGACCTTGTTAGTTGCGTAGCCCTCGTTCTTAGCTTTCCGAAAAGTCCGAATTCGTCGAAATCGGAGTCCGGGATCAAAAGTTATGCCCATTTTCGTCCATTTGCTGCGTCTTTGCACAGGAGATCCGGAGTATCCGGACATTTAGTCCGGAGACTCCGGATGATCCGGAGTGTCCGGATGATCCGGAGTGTCCGGGTTAAATATCCGGAGTCTCCGGGTTGCCCAGTTCGGTCCAAACGGCTAGTTTTTTGGGTTCCTTTATTTAAAGCCCCCTTCTTGCCCACTTCAAAGTAGCCGTTTGGGGAGGTTTTTGCTGGGTATTAGAGGTGTTCTTTGTGAGTTTTTGAGCCCCCAATACTCCTCCCTACTCCTTAGATCTTAGTGATCCCCTTTTGTGAAGGATTGGGTAGTGGAGAGAGGTGTTTGGATTGAGGATTGATTTGATGAGTGGAGCTGGTTCTTTGGTGCTTTGAGGTGTTCTTCTTAGTGATCTTTAGCTCCCAAAAGCCCCTCCAACCCTAGATCTTAGTGATCCCTTTTGAGTGAAGGTTTGGGTGTGAGAGTGGGTAGTGATCGGATTGAGTGTGATTAGTGTGTTGAGCACTTGAGGTGGACTCTAAGTGAGTTCTTCGGGAGCATTTGTTGCTCTTGGAGGTTGAGGTCTCCTAGACGGCTAGGAGTTGCCGGTGAGCTTCCAAGCTTTGTGTGGAAGGCCACCGAAGGTTTGTGAAGGTCCGATTCCGCCTCCGCAAGGAAAGGAATCAAAGAAGTGAAGACCGGCGAGTGCATTGTGCAACACCGGGAGGAAGAGGGTTGAAAGAGACCCCGGTTCAAGTGTGACTGAGCCGCCTCAACGGAGACGTAGGATCTCAAGGATCCGAACTTGATAAAATCTTCGTGTCTCCTTCCTTACTTCGGTTTACTCTTTTGCTCATCCGCTTAATTTGCTTTCGATTCTTGTGATTAGATCAATTAGATTGTGTCTACTGCATCTATTCTTGCTTGTATCCTTACTTTGTTGCAGTAGAGTAATTTGTATCTCTTGAATCAAGGAAGTAATTAATTTTGTTGCACTCTCTCTGTTCTGACCGAAACAGGCAACCCGGAGTATCCGGTATATTGATCCGGAGTATCCGGACATACCGGAGTATCCGGACTAAATATCCGGAGTCTCCGAATTGACTGCCTCGGGCTGAATTGTTTAAGTTGCAAAACTTAATTATCCCAATTGCTTCCGCATTATCTCTGACAGATTAATTTAAATTGGGTATAATTTTGTAATCGCCTATTCACCCCCCTCTAGGCCGACATCCCGGTCCTTTCAGAGCTCCTCGAGCCATCCAGGTCACCCTGCTATTTTTGCGAAAAAAATCCCCCCATTCCTTTACATTACAGATAGGTCTTCGTAAAATTACGAAAAGATCATTCGCAATTTTTGTGAGGGAAAAAACCCCCGTTAAATAAAAATCGTGAATGAACCCTCTTTATTTTTTCGGGATAGCGGTTAGGTCCAAAAATATAACAAACAGGCCCCCAGTTTTTACATCCAGGTCCTTTCTCCGTTTTTCCCAGAAAAAATATTTTCGTCAGGAGAAATATATGTACTTTTTTTAGCGTGATCTCTAGTATTTCTCGAGCCTCCAAAAATTTTAAAAATACATCTAGGTCTATTTTTCTAGCGGAAAAAAAAATGCAAAATCATTTTTCGTTTACGCGTGTGGCGTGCGCTGCGCTTATTGGCCTACTACCAATTACCAACGCTGCACTGGACGCCAGCCTAAGTACCTGGGTCCCTCTCTCCTGCAATCCTGCGGTCCTGCCAGTGCAATCGGTTCAGATATCCGAATCATTTTTTTTTCATAAAAATCTGAATATTCCGATCTGATGTAGAATAATCTTTCGAATCTGAATCCAAATTCAAAAAAAATTATTTGAAAGCGAATCTGACAACTATCCGAATTTGATCCGAATGTATCCGATCGGTCGATCGACCGAAAAATATCTGAACTGATTGTACCCCTAAGTTTGCGCCAGCGCCACACTGTTTCTGCCAACTAGCATGGGGCAGTGCGCAGAGACGATTTTTAGAGGCTCCGACCAAAGGATCCAAATCCCAGTGACATTTTAAATTTCGGACCATCCGAGATCCTAAATCTTGGTCGGTAAATTTTTTTTAAAAAAAAACTCAAAATACTACGGTAACCATCCAAATCTCGACAAGATCTCGATGATTTTGACCGGATTTTCTTTTTTGTGGGCCGGATTTGATTAGTCCATAAAAATTTTCAAAAAGTTTGACGTGTTTTTAACAATTTTTCGGTCAGTTAAAGTAGACTGAAATAGGGCTGGAAAAAAAGCTTGTTTGTGAGGCTCATTGGCTCGGTTCAAAATTGCTCCAATTACACTCTTTTTTTATTAATCATTGAATGAAATTGGTTTTTGCTCTGTCTCGGCTCGTTGACTCGACTCTAAAAATACTTCCAAATTATAAATAAAATCATATTAAATCAAATTGTATCAATTTCAAAAAAGCTCAAAAAATTAATGATTTGGCTCGATTTTCACCCCTAGACTGAAATCCCGGTGATTTTGATCGAAATCTCAGAAATCCCGGTTGAAGAATAACTAGATTTAAAATTTAATTTTTAAATTTTTATTCGAATTTTATTTAAAAATTCAAAATCTCATCGATATTTTAGATTTTAATCGCTCCGGTATATATGTCAATACGAAATTTGAAATCTTGCTCCAACCCAATCCTGAGCCTTCCGCTCACTGCCTACGCCTCGTGCCGTGCGCGGATGCCCGAATAGGCCGTAAACTTGTAGCCCGCGCACTTGCTGCCGGCCCGAGCTCACGGAGCCCATCCGGTTGGGCCGAGTAGAATTAGCTGTCCGCCTGCACACTTCTTCCTCCTATGGGCAGCAGGGGGAATCTAATTGGGCCGTTCTGCTTCCACATTCTAGTAGGCAACCGTTCCGAGACAGCATCTGGCCCTTTTTTAACCACCGTCAAGGCCTGTACTGTGCCGGCCCGGTCGGGCCCTCCCCCCGCGTCGGATCCAGTGACGTGTATCAGCTCCAGTTGCACCCTCCTAGGTTAGTAGAATAGAATACAACTAGAATCACAAAACAACGTTGCATATCCATCCATGCTTTGGAACTTGGAAACAACGTTGCACCCTCTTATTTTCAACCGGAGTTGTAGGCCCTCATTTGGCAAATTAGAATCGGATCGTTTTTACTAGATTTTAGAAGAAACTTAATTAAATGAGCTAAGGGTCGGAATGATTCTCGTCGGATCGTTTATTCTTTTTTCACTCTATGGCTGAATCGGTCTCAACCCCGTTCCACCCGATTCACAGAATCCTACCTGAAACATTTATACCAAGAATCTGGAACCATTTTCGTTTCTACTAGAATCTGGAACCCTATTTTGAACCGAACGAAATCTAAAAAATCAAATTTGAAATCCGGTCATTTTTCAATCGAGAAATCCGAGATTTCGGCCGAAATCACCGAGATTTCGTTCAATTGAAATGACCGGAAAAAAAAACTTGTTAACGAATTTTGAATGTTTCAGTGGATGGTCTTTACCCCAATTCCAATCAAATCTGGCCAACAAAAATCAAAATCCAGTCAAAAAGTCCAAAATTTTGACCGAAATCACCGAGATCTCATCGAAAATTTGAAAGTTACTGTAGCATTTTTGGAATTTTTTTGAATTTTTTATTTGGCCGAGATTTAGGACCTCGGCCCTGACCGAAAAACGAAATATCGGCTTTGTCCTATGGATGTGTGGAGTTGCGGACATCATTGTCGTTGGTCCATCACCGTGGATGGCACCAAAGATGAGGAGTGAGTGTCAACTATTGGTGAGCATCTATTACACATAATTATTTGGGAAAAATAAATTTTATTTATTCATCGAGTACAGATACAAAGTTATTGCATCGTTAAAAATCTTTTTAAGAAAAGAGTACAATAATAACATGCATACATATTAACCGCTCCCTCATATCCAGATCGTTCATACGTTCCAGGTTAGCAGGGAAAAAGCATGAGTGGGGAAGGTGAGATGAGACTTGAGAGAGATATGACGACAGAGGAGCAAGGAGATGACGACGACGTCGGATAGGTCATGAGCGAAAACGAAGGGAGGAGATTGTATTTGATGGTGATCTGAGCTGCTGAGTAGAACAGTTGATGATGGGCTAGCCCATGTCATGCCGTAACACCCATCGTGATAAGTTGTTTTGACCTAGCACGACTAAAGATATATGTACCATACTATGTTTTAGACCGTGCTAAACCGATTATACCGAAGATCAGCCAAAAAAGAAAAAGCCACATCCCATTACCCAAGTCTACCTCCAACGAACAAGCCATTTTTTGGGGCGCTTAATTCGAAAGCTACCGAGTTCGTTAATCACGGTTGCCCCTTGCCACTGTGCACGCGGCAATGCGCAACAGTGTCACCGATGGCGACGTAACCCAACCTCCTCGGGATGGCCGGTCGGACCGTGCAGTTGAGATGCATACAATTCCAAGTAGGTACGGCGCCAGTTGTGCAACACTGTTCAGCATTTCGTAGCCGGGCGTACGGCCGTACGGTACGGGCACTTCATGCGTGTGCTTACAGTCCCCGCGGCCACCACGTGGAGCAAGTGAGGTAAGGAGTGCTGCTTTCTGAGTTAAAACTTCGTAATTTGCAAATTTTCGATTTAAAGCTTTTTGAGTTTTAGAGCTTTTTTGTGTTGACACTTTTCGAGTTGAAACTTTTTCGAGGTGAAACTTTCTAATTTGAAAATTTTCGATTTGAATTTGTTTGGATTGAAACTTTCTTCTTTTTCTTTGTTTCCTTTCCGTGTTGTTCCTTTTTTTTTTCTCGGTTGTTCGCACGTGACTACGAAATTTTCCATTGCAAAATGGAAACAAAGTTCTTATAGGAGAGAGGGCACGACCATCTCAGTCTACGGTTAACTGACATAGACATCATAGCACCACGCTAGCTAAACGAAAATAATTAACCAGAGAATTTGCAAAGATCTCAACTATTACAGAATCAATGAAATAGCGAGGAGTAGTCAAACATATCTCCACGTACAGCATGAAAAAAAAAATCGCATTTGCCCGCAAGGATTGGATCTTCCACAGGCAGAAATGTAAGTATATATATATATATATAGCCTTGAATCTATAACCGAAGCAACACACACAAACACACACATATATATATATATATATATATATATATTTATATATATATATATATATATATATATATATATATATATATTTATTTATATTTACCGAAGAAGATTAGTGGTTGTCAACACTAGCATCGTACGTACGTACGTACCGCGTGGTCGCTCTGCTCGTACCACGGCAAACAACCATTCGCCATTTCAGCAGACGGAGCCCGCACTTCACGACCCCCCCAGCCGGTACATGCCATCCACGGTGAACGGCGGCCCGCCCATGTACAGCGCCGCAGTGCCCTGCGGGACGTGGTGGAAACCCCGCTCCGTCATCGAGGGCGGCGGCATGTCTTCCGACGCCGGCTTCCAGTGCCGCTTCCTCTGGTTGATGAACCAGTTGCTGATCTGCTTCTGGTCCAGCCCCGTCGACTCCGCCAGCGCCATCTTCTCCGTCTCCTGTACGGCGCAACACCACCAACACAAAATCGACGTCAACACGTACGGCGTTTTTTCCATCGTCGTTTTAGCCGCTGCATGCAGCATGTATGAGCTTGATGGGAACGAACGCATGGCACCGTACAGAGGGATACGGCCACTTGTGGTGCAGCTCCCACCAGCGCAGCAGCTTCTGCCTGGCGTCGTTGGGGAGCTTCCCTTTCTTTTTTCTCTTGGAAAATTCTTGCCGGAGGCTGCCCAAGTGCCCACCGTACTTCCTCAGGAGCCGGTGCTTGAGCTCCTTGTCCTCAGCATAGGCGTCGATCCCTTCATGACGGCTCGTGTCCCGGTCATCCTCCGACGAGCCGGCGCCTTCACAGTTACTGTCTGCAGATGAAAGTAAACAAGATTAAAGGCTGGTTAAGGTTAGTTATCATACACTTATGTTTTGCAGATTAGACGCACAGCCCCACCATTGTCACTCGATTAATTATAACGCTCGGTACGTAATCATGTAGCCACAGTACTTCCAAGTAGCTAGGAGCATTGGACCACAGTACTTCCAAGAAAAATGTCATTTTCCTATTTGGATTGTTGAATCATATTCCGTTTTCTTAGAGTTGTAGTTTGGGTATAAATTCAGTGATAGTCATAAATTTTGTAAGTAAGAAGGCAAGAAGTAATACAAGAGAAAATTGTTCTAAAGTTTTTTGTGTCTTGTTTCAACAATTGGTATCAGAGTAAGATTCTAATCTTAGCGTCGCACTTACCCCGAGGGAGGCCACCACTGTTGCGCCTCGGAGCAGGCTATCATCGTTGAGCGAGATACTGTTAAGCGCGGACAACTTGGAGATTGTGTTGCGGGAGGTGTTCACACACATGGCTGTGGCAGGTTATCAGGCTAGGAGACTTTCATCACGGAATGAAATCTCTCCGAGATTTTCCGAAATCTTAGTGAAATTTCGGATCTCAAACCCCTCAGAGTTTTATAATCCCAGTGAAATTAAGAAAACCCTAAAAAAAAATTTTAAAGTGCTACAATAATCTAAAATCTCAGCGAGATCTCGGTATATTTGACCGTGTCTTCGGGGTGATTCCAACAGTGCAGAGAAAAGAAATCAGAAGCCATGTTTTGTGCGGCTGTAAAATCAAAGAAGAGACGTGATGTGTAGCAGTTGGTTTCTATCGTATGCAGTAAAGAGAAAAGGGAGTGTATAGGCATCTCTCGGATGTTTTTGTCTTAAATAACATTCAAATTTTGGAACGTAAGATTAAAAATTCAACCGTTAGATCAAATCATATGATCAAATGTAATCGATACTCCCGAATCTCAACAATAATCCAGTGCTCCCGGATTTGGGTGATTTCAGCAAACAAAAACATCTGGATGATGTTTATCAAATCCCAAGAGGAGCACTGTAGGCTCTGCAGCCATGGCTGTGTAAGCGAAATAGAAAAGCTGCATACTATAGTAGAAGGAAAGTGAGTTTTGTTTCCATCGGCTACAACACAAGGAAGCTACGGAAGAAAAAGAAAAAGAACAAGAACCTCTAATGTACAACCAACATCGATTTCTCAGTTTGGCATTTTACTGACAAATGGTCATTAACACACATCAACAAATTAATAGCCGCAATATATTGACGGTAGCTAGAGAGGACGCATGCATCAAGCCGTATCAGGCGTCTTGTAGTAGCTGGATAATATTCTTATTCCACTCGACTAGATCGAGAGACAAAGTGCACAGTGTTGTAACAACAGTGCCCACCTATATCCTACAGTGAAACAACTTATTGATGACACTTAATACTCGCGGAGACCCGCAATGACAACATGTCCACCGCTCGTCCACCGCCACACGCGCGCGTGTGTTGAAACAGCTAGCAAGCTGTTACGTCTCAATTTAATCACCATATCCACTTAATAAAACGGTCCAGTTGTTAGTTGTTAACATTGATCATCCATTCAATGAGCACTATAGTTACCTGGCTGTTTCTTTCTGGCTAGCTACCAAAACGACGATAGAAAAAGGAAAGATCTGAAATGGATATATACTGAACAAGAACCAGCGATTGAAGATAGAGATGACGTGCAGACAGATTCACGTTGTAACCCCAAGACGTACGTGGCCTCTTTTGAGTTTATCACTTGACATGAACTAAAAAAAAAATGATGAACCCCTCGAAAGTTTGAGGCATTGTGCTCCAATAGTATTCCTATAGTTAATTAAGCACGGATCGAGAGGCCTTTAATCTTGCACATAAGCCAACGCTAATCAACGAGAGGTGGAGAACCATGCACGAAACCTGGAGCTCACTGTGCTCTCGTGATTTGCTTACCATGCTGCTGATTTGTACGATCCGTTAAACTCCAATTATTAAACAAGTGGTCTAATGCATGCAAACCTTATCCCCTTCCCCGAATAAACAAAGCACCAAACTAACTTCGGGTCTGCGGCAACGACAGCATGGATCCAAGGACGAAAAAAAAATGCTACACTCGCTCCACCGAACAAACCGAACACCATCTCCCAATGCGATAAGCTATAAATCTCAAAAGAATCATGCATATATATATATATATATATATATATATACATACATATATATATATACATATAAATATATATATATATATATATTTATATATTTACCAGTGTATATATATTTACCGGTGAACGAATCGAGCTGCGTCTCCACGCTCTTGAAGAACTCCGTCGCTTCCTGGATCGGCCGCGCGAGCTCCTCGCGATACTTAACCAGCATGTTGCAGTAAGCCTCCTGCATTGGTAACAAGAAGGCGCATCGATCGGTTAGTCCAGCAGCAGCAACAACACGAACAAGGTATCACATGCATTACGCAGCGAAATATAGCGGATTGATCCGTCGAAGTATGGCGATCGAACCATGAACTGGTCGAGCTCCGGATCGGCGCGCCATGGCTCGTGCTGCCGCCGGCCTTGTGCCGAGTTAGCATCCTGCTTCGCCGCCACCACCGAGAGCCTATCCAACACATCCGGCGGGTCGCCGACCTAAGAAAAACAAATCGTTCAACACATCATATATATATGTTCTCTTATCTCTGACCTAATTAACTACTGAGCATGTTTCTATGCTTTCTTTTTTCCTACAAATTGCATAAATCTTAAAGCAAATGAAAATTACCATCTACCCTTTATTCATGCTTTAATATTTATACAACTTTAAGAAAAAAAAACATATAAACACCTCTCCTAACTACTTCTGTATATGCATGGCTTGTACTACCTTGTGGCAGTCCAAGTAGGCGGCGAGGAGAGCTGAGTACTGGGGGTGCGACATGATCTTGGTCTTGATGGTGTCAGCATCCGCCGGCGAGATCTCCCCTTGTACCAGCGCTTCGCCCTTACGGTGGCCAGGCGGCGCCGACGACGGGCCGGCTAGTAACTGGTGCAGCGCGAGCGGCGAGCTGCCGTGCGCGTCCGGCGGAATCAGCTCCGCCAACGCCGCGGCGGGCAACGGAAACTGCAAGAAGGTAGCCTTGGAGGTACTACTGCTGCCCCCTCCACCTCCAAAATTTGCGAAGCTCTCCATAGTCGGGGGTGTGTGTGCGTGTTGAGAATTGAGTAGTCAAGAAGAGATAAGGTCAGGAAACCCTAGGAAGGAAAGGAAGGAGAAGATCTCCTGATAAGAAGTGATGGATATTGGGGATGGGAAGGAACTGTTGGAGTATTTGGGCTTGTCCCAAATAAATATTCTTATAAATCTCAAAGGTGCATTCATGTATGGTGGGATATGAAAAGTTTAGTACCATATTGCTAGTCTAGGTAAGTCGATACCAACATATAAGAAATGTTGGCCTTACTTAGTTGAAGTATGACATGGAGGTGAAATGCAATGCACACGTGCACGTGCATATTTATCGCGTGACTTACAATGACGCGCGACCGTGATGTGGCGTGCCATGTGTGTTAATATTGACACATCATCACTGCCACGTGTCGTAACAGACTGAGACAAGTTTGTTGGCACACGTTGAGAGAATCCAGAACGGTTTCATAGAGATAATGCAGTTTGGATGCGTCACGTTCTCATCTTGAAAATTTCTCGTCCTATATAAATCGATGAAGGAGACGTCCTTAACAGATGAGTTTAGAATGAGAAAAGAAAGATAGAGAGAATTTGCCCTGTTTCTTGACGCTGCGCAACCAGGCTTCTCCATCCCTTCGTCGGCGTGCACCAACGCAGGGAGAGCAGTGTCTCCGGAACCCTCGTTCTCAAGATCCTGCACGGGTTGGGGCGAATCATGTTTTGGGAAGCATTCGCGTGACTGCTCATGACTTCCACGATCGATCTCTGCTACCTACTACGGACTTCACCAGACTCTACATCAATCTTTGCAGGGCAAATCTACTGTGGGTCTATTTTAGAAATTAAAATAATCATCATAGTGTGCATTTTTTTATAACAATCCAAAAACCTAATAGGCACTTTATGATGGCTGGTTTTGCTGAGGCTATGAAACAAGAGAAGTTCACTGGTGTGAACCTTAAGAGATGGCAAACAAGGGTCCAGTTGTGGCTCGCTGGGATGAATGTATGGTGGGTCGTGTTAATCCGGTCCAAGGAGGGACCTCTCTCTGCCAAAAGACATAAAGAGTTTGATACGGCCACTATAGTTTTCATTGGATGTATTCTTAGTGTGATGTCTGACCGGCTGTGCGATGTGTACACACACATCAGAAACGCTAAAGAAATATGGGAGGCACTCAAACATAAGCTAGCTGCTTCAGATGCTGGTCATGAGTTGTATGTCATGGAGCAGTACCATGACTACCGAATGGTTGATAACCGTTCCGTGGTAGAGTAGGCTCATGAACTACAACTCACAGTGAGGGAACTCTCGCACTTTGGTTGTCAATTGCCTGACAAGTTTGTGGCAGGGGCATTATTACTAAATTACCTCCTTCATGGAGGAATTTCGCCACATCTTTGAGACACAAGAGGCAGAACATTTCCGTTGGGGATCTTGTTGCTACTCTTTATGTTGAGGACAAGGCTCGGGCAAAAGATGGGACATCCAAGATGCAAGAGGGACATTCCAGCGCTAATATTATGCAGTATGCCGATAAGAATATAGGGAAGGTAAAGGCCAAGTCGAACACCAACTTCAAAAGAACTAATAAAAAGAAGAAGATAAATATGGAGGATATCACTTGTTTTGTTTGTGGTGAAAATGGCCATTGGGCCAAGAAGTGTCACAAGCAGATGGGCAGGAAGGATAAACCAAAACAGAAGAACTTTGTCAATGTGACTATTGGCGATGCCAGGGCATCTGGGTATGGTAATTTACCTACTGTTCTCTCGGCATGTCTTTCCACCGAGTGGTGGATTGACACAGGGGCTAATATTCATGTGTTTGCTGATGCATCCTTGTTTTCTTCTTACCAGGTCGCTCGAGGTTCCTTCGTTCTAATGGGGAATGGGTCAGCTGCTTCTGTTCTTAGTGTTGGCACGGTATATTTGAAGTTCACTTCAGGAAAGATCGTGTGCCTGAAGAACGTGCAGCATGCCCCTACAATAAATAAGAACCTGGTCAGCGGTTCCCTTCTATGTCGAGAAGGATTTAAGTTGGTTTTTGAGTCCAATAAAGTAGTCGTTTCCAAGTGTGGACTATTTATTGGAAAAGGCTATGAGAGCAGAGGCTTGTTCCGTCTTTCTCTTTCAGATTCCTGTAATAAAGTTGTGAACTAAATCTGTGAGTCAATTAATGGAGGTGAGGCCAATGTTTGGCACTCACGTTTATGTCATATTAATTTTGGTTGCATGTCTCGCCTATCCAGTTTGAGTTTAATTCCTACTTTCTCCATTGTCAAAGGTTCAAAGTGCTAAAGTTGTGTGCAAGTAAAACAACCGCAAAAACCTCACAAAGCGGTTGAGGAAAGAAATTTGGCACTTTTAGAACTCATACATTCAGATCTTTGTGAAATGTATGGTGTTTTGACTAAAGGAGGGAAAAAGTATATAATGACTTTAATTGATGATTCTACTAGATTTTGCTATCTGTATTTACTTAAAACCAAATATAAGGCTTTAGACTATTTTAAAATTTATAAGGCTGAGGTTGAGAACCAACTAGAAAAAAAAATTAAAAGAGTTAGGTCTGATCTTTGTGGAGAGTATTTCTCAAATGAGTTCTCCCATTTCTGTGCCAAGAACGGAATTATCCATGAAAGGAGACCTCCCTATTCACCCCAATCTAACGGGGTTGCTGAAAGGAAAAACCACACTCTAACCGATTTGATTAACGCCATGTTAGATACTGTTGGTTTATTTAAGGCATGGTGGGGGGAGGCTGTCCTGACTACGTGTCATGTCCTAAACAGAGTATCTACTAAGAATAGTGAGGTTACTCCATACGAAGGATGGAAAGGGAGAAAACCATCACTATCTTATTTGCGCACATGGGGGTGTTTGGCGAAAGTCAATATACCAATAATTAAAAAACGCAAACTTCGACCCAAAACTATAGATTGTGTCTTGCTTGGTTATGCACATTTTAGTACAGCCTATAGATTTTTAGTAGTCAAACCTAAGACTTCCTATGTAATTGTTGAAACAATAATGGAGTCTCGGGATACTATGTTCTTTGAAAATATATTTCCAATGAAGGCTGCACGTAGCTCTTCTAGTCAAGAATTTGATATAACTCTTGAACCCATTATTCCAACTGATAATATTGAACAAACACATGAGGAGGACAACAGTGAAATAGTTCCTCGAAGGAGCAAAAGACAAAGGGCTGCTAAGTCCTTTGGTGATGATTTCACATTATACCTTGTTGGTGATGAACCCAAGTCTATTCCAGAGGCATATGCATCGCTGATGCAGAGTACTGGAAGGAAGCAGTCCGTAGTGAAATGGATTCCATTATGGCTAACGAAACTTGGGAAATCACAGATTGTGAGACCCCGGATCGGCTATCCGGAATCCCCTGTATATTTCTGTACTAGTCCCAGATCAGTAGCTAGTACACACAATCCAACAGTGAAGAATCAACAACCATATCACGATTACATATAACCCATAATAACAACACCAAATAAAACAAAGACCTTATGGTCGAGGTTTACCATTATGGCCTGAACAGGCTGAACAACTTGAATAACCGCAGTGGAAGACGGTAACATCAAGAGGTAACCCATCCATGTGCCCACAGGCAATCGAGTGGGGTACGCGTCCTAGTACTTGAAATCTCCTTTGACGGCTTTCTTCACTTCTGGAACCTGTTTAGAGTGTAGCATGTGAGTACATAAAGTACTCAGCAAGTCTGGAAAAAATGCATAATGCAGGCTATCCAAGGATGGCATATTGTGGTTCTTTTGCACAAAGCAACACTTTCAAAAACTTTACATGTAATATTTTCAAAAAGCTATTTTTACAATTATTTGTACCATTGAAATTATTAATAACTTCTAGTGAAGGTTCTAGTCACCATTCACTAGTATACAGGCTCTATCCGCCACATCTCAAGAAGATCAGGGTTCAATCCATCCACATGGCTATGTCTGCCATGGTTCACAAAAACAGGTTCAATCCACCTACCTGGCTCTAGCCGCCAGAAGCACACCCGAGAGTTCTAACCACTCCCGGATCCCAAATCATCAATTTTTAAAACAAATACAAAAGTCTACCAATATGAAAGCATTCTTCGCTTTGCCTTTGACCGTAGGCGCGGCTATTCGAATAGTTTTAACTCTGCAGAGGTGTACAGCCTTACCCACAAGACATGATATTCCCTTAGGCCATTCACAATGGGAGTTTCATTCTCATTAAATGAGATGCCACATAGGCAAAAATGGTGACATGGCAACAAATTTATTAGGAGAGAAGAGAGTTGGGTTTCATGGGGATGAAACATGGTGTACACGCTTACCAAGTACTTTGAAACTGGAATGAAACCCCACTGAGAGTGATTTGTTTTATTTCTACACCTTTTCTGGATCCCGTGTGGCCATATTGTAGTGTGCTAGATATAATTGCAAGTGGTTACACAATTTATATGGCACATTTGATCACAACACCATCCAACAATTAAATGTTATGTCATGCCTATGAAATTGCAAAATGAAATTGTGCATTGAGAGAGGTTGTTTCATTCCTCAACTCAAACATCTAAATATGACGTGGCACTATTAAAAACCGTGTAATGAAACTCTCCATTGTGAATGGCCTTAGTGCCATGTACAATTAACACACTTCCTTAGGTGTGCCGGCAGGGATATCATGACAAGGCCTTTACAATGTATACGCCTAACCCGACTCACCCGCTGAGGTTTCACCGCTGTTAGGGTTCTATCCACCCAGTACAGAAGCCCCCTCTTGCGCCGTGTGAGAAAAACAGTCTTGCCTCTATCCGGCACTCACATTCCACCATCTGGTGAGTCTAAGTTAGGTTTTTACAAATTATTCAGCCAGGTCGTACCATGTTAGACATGTGGTTGTACGGTAATGCTTAGAATGGAGACATTCATAAGCGTCGGTCCTTAACTGACCTGGGGCGTGTAACATCCCCAAATTTATAAAAGTCAAAAATCCAATATTAAAATGTGAACTCATTTTATTTTTGCATTTTATGCTTGATGTGTGCAAATTATTGTTTTTGTTGAGTGATTTTGTGATTAATGGAATAAAATGAAAGAAGGAAAAAGAGAAAATATCAATTGGTAAAGTGGTTAGAAATAAAAATTTCCTTAGTAAATTTTACACCTGACCTTGGACAACCCTAGAATCATCCTTAGCAGGTCAAGAGACCATGTGAAGGTATTTAAGTATTGAGAAAACCATTTTAAATTAGCAACTCTATCTCTGTCCAGACTAATGTCAGAATTGTGGAGAAAAACGTGTTGCATTCTGGACCTTAGGATTTTTACCATGTTATCTTGACTACCTTAAGTTCATCCACAAAAATCTGCAAAAATTTATAAGTAGTTTAACTTTTGATTTCCAATTAAACAACACAGAATTGGAATTCTGCAGAAATCAGTAAAAGAATTTTAGAAAAATAAATGTTATGTTTTTAGTGCTGAAATTTTTATGGTATATCCCTGGTAAAGAACCACACTCTCAATAAAAGTTTCAAAAATTAATATGCTAGTTTATGTCTCTAATAAAATCAAAAACCGAGTTGTCTTTTCTGTGTCCTTGTCATTGTAAGAATTTTAATAAAATATCTAGAAGAGATAATCACTCGAAATTTTTACTATAGGTAAATATCTTGTTCAGGATTCAGAGGTAAAAATTTCAGAAATACTTAGCTAGGAGAATTGCCCTGATTAAATGCATCTTTGGAGAGCTACCAAATGCTTTGAACCTTGTTTTCCTCTCTCCCCTTGGACTGACATGTGGGCCTAGGCCATTAATGCGTGTCAGACCAGCCCCCTTTACCCCCATTCGCTGACCAGTGGGCCCTCTTTTCCTTGGGACCCAATCTGGCCCGGAGTACCCCACTCCCTCTTCTTTTTCGCTGACAGTTGGGCCCCTTTCCCTGGCCGGTCCCACCTGTCATTTGCCTGCCTCACCCCCTCTCCATCTCTCTCTGTCGCGTGGGGTCGGGACCCACTCGTCAGGGCCTTCTCCTTCCCTTCGCTCTTCTCTGCTCGTGCGTAGCCGAAGCAACCGGAGCCGGTGCACCGCCTCTGGCCTCCCCTCTCTGGCGCCGCCTTGATTGGCTCCAAAGCATCCACGTTGCCCTTCCTCTGACACCACCGCCACCTTGCCTAGTCGGCCATACCCTTCCCTGTGGAGAGCCGCCAAAGTCTCCCCGAGTTCACACCTTGGCCGAAGCTCGCTACCGCCTCAATCCGGCTATAAAAGGGCACATTGGGATCGCATTTGTGTTGTGCCTCCTTCCCCTATGTCATTCACCATCCAATCCTCCTCAGAGCCGAGAAACTACTCTTCTTCTCCGTCTTCGACCGGACCACTACGGCCATCAATCTTCAAGCAAATTCGTTACATACACATCCATTCCCAAATTCCATCTAGCTGAAGCATCTACATAACCCTGCGAACAAAACTCCTCGGTCAATCCAACCGGAGAACCACCGTAGCCTTCCCTCCACGCGCGCCCCTCTTCTCCAACCCCGGCGATCGCCGACAACACTCCTCGAGGCTCTATCCGCACGGTGAGATATCACAAACGCATCCATGGACCATGAGAATGCTTAACCATCCACTAATTGAACCCCTTATTGTCTAACTTGCCGTCGCACCGAGTCCGGCCGTGAACCGCCGCCGTCGCCTGTCGCGGGACTAACCGGTCGCCGTCGATCTCCTTTTGAACTATCTCGGAGACTCACCTTGAGGTGCTGGATCTCCTCGTGAGACCCACTCCACCGCTCCGGCCTTGTCTCGTCGCCGGCGAGCTCGAAGCCGCGAGCCTCTGCCTTGAGCCACTGCCACGCGGGCCCGGGTATTCAGCCGCAACACGCGCCCTTGGCTCACTACCAGTCCGGCCCCACCCGCCAGTGACTTAGCCCGGTTCGAACGAATCCAGCGCGCGAAATTGAGGGAATGCGCTTTCATGCATTGAAAGCGTATTTTCTAATTTTCCTGGATTTATTCAAACCGAGCACCTTTAAACATGCATAACTTTTAATCTGCAAGGCCAAATCAAGTGAAACCAGTTTCTAAATTCTTTATAAATCCTCTAGTTTCATAATATGCAAAAACATTTGAACTTGTTTAGGAATTTAAATCTGTTTTGTATTTAAAGTTTGAAATTTGATTATGTTCCATGTAGGGTTTTTGCAAACTAAGTCCAAATCGAGTAAAACCAATTTTGTTTGAATCCTTATGTCAAGAAATGTCCAAATATGTGATTAGATTCAAAGATAAAGTTGAACTGTGAAATTTTCCTATTAGGATTCAATTTAATGCATAAATTTGATATAATTGCTATAACTTACTCAAAAATGGTCCAAAATGAATGAAACTTGTTTCTTTGTGCTCATTACACTGATTAGGATCAGATGGTAAGATGAAAGTTAGGGTGCACCATATACTTTCATTTAATATGTTTAGGATTGCTTTCTATGCTAATTCATATTCGTACAATTGATCATACACCCTGAAAATGAACTTTGTTAAATTTAATTTTACAATCTTAGCTTCCTGAATTCGTAAATTAAAATGAAATAGTACATAAAGAAAGGTAGTTGTGCTGTATACCCTTATATCTTTACCCTTAGGACCCAAAACCATATAACTCAGATAATACATGAAATGATGAAATGATTACTATCATTGATTGATTTGGATTGATTTCATTTGAATCTTTCAGCTTCTGTCTTCGTCGTTTATGCATTTGCTTCTTTTTATCGATATTGAAGTATTTCATTTGCTTTGTTCTTAATCGACGTGTAGACGCTGAAACTACCAACTTCGCCGTCGACGACGCTAATCCTGCCTATACTACTGAGGAGCAAGGCAAGCACCCCCTTGAGCATTTTGAACCCAGATTTCATAATCCACTAAAAATGTGATTAAGAATCTTCCTGCATGCTCATATTTCTATAAATCCTTATTTTGTGTTACTTGGTAGTTATAACCCGAATTGATGGATTCCCTTAATCATACTGACATACGATCCATGAAAACCATAGGAATGGTAAAGTCCATTAAACTGGGTATAATCGCTTATTTACCTGCAATTGCTTAGCACTGCTTTAGATCAATACTGGAAATGTTTACAACCACACTTCTCTTTATGAAATCTCTTATGGTTTACTTAAGCAGTAAAGGATACTGGTAGTTTGATAAAAATGAAAATAAAACTATTGTTTTGACATGGGTGACTATTGGCAATAGCCAGTTGTACATGTTTTAACATGTGTGTAGATAGGGTGGAGTATTGCCCATGTCACAATAAGGACCGAGCTAATGTGTTGTTTTCAGGCCAAGATAACCGTACATCCACAAGTACTGAAATGGGACAGTCTTAACCTATTAAAGTTATTTGAAACTAGCTTTGCACATTGGTAGGCAGTTGTAGCACGGGCATTCCAGATATAGGTTTGCTCGAGGGAGGTGTCATCACCGAGGTGTTGGCATCTGCCATTGTAACGATGTACGCCTGGCTATGAATTTGGGGCTGTTATTATTATTCCTGGTGGGTCACTGACTCCGGAATTTCTATTCCTGGTGGGTCACTGACTCCGGAATCACTTTTACCTTTTTAGCTTCCATCATAGTCAGGAGTAACATCATTGGGCTAGTGCAAAGTTAAGGTTCAAGTAATCGAACGGTTTCGTTATGAACTCCCCGCGGATATACCAAAGGAAGTGTGTCTTATAGCTTGCAAAAAGGGAGAACATATCTTGTGGGTAAAGCAGTACAAACTCTGCAGAGTCTAAACCTAATCGATTAGCCGCGCTCGCGGTCATGAGCACTTGGTAAAGTCATCACATAGTTAATTGTTTTCTATCTTTGAAAACCTATTTAAAATGGTTTGGAAATGATTCATATCAGTGAAGATGTCACTTATGGTTATATTGAATTTTTAAGGCCATGGAGGGTCTTGTTCGTTATCTCACTCACAAAAGGGCCGTGAGTAGATTGTTACCATCTATCTCATTATTTGTTATTTCAAGTACTATCAAATTGTTTCTAATTCTATTTACGCTTTCCATTACTATTCAGTAATACTTCATTCAGATTTTTGCTTTCCGCAAAACAACCATAGAAACCCACTTTTCTTTCGAGCTTGCATATATTCTAGAATTTGCAAACACTACAAAGTCTTGCGAGTACCAACGTACTCAACTTGCTTCAACAATGTTTTTAGGTGAAGAACAAGAATACCCTGTTGACGATAACAATAATGAAGACCTCGTAATTTATGGTGACGACTGTTCTCTCTAGGTTCATCTCGTCTGTTGCCTGTGAAGTTTTGGGTTTAGAAGGCAAACAATGAGACGTGTGTTTCTATTTCTACTTTTGGTATTGTAATGAACTCTCATTGTAATAAAAGTTGAACTTGTGTATGGTTGTAATTTCAAATTGTGTTGGTGCGTGCCAGCCACTGATCATGGGAATGGCACGGTATGCACTGCAGAACCTTATTTTTATGTTACACTGTGGCATAAAAGTGAGGGTCTCACAGTTTGGTATCAGAGCCATGCAGACTGTAGGCGAACCTTAGATAGAATGGACGATAGTATAATTTAAAAACTTCAAGGTAAACAAATTTTATGATCAGAAATATTAAATTTGTTATATCTGTTATTAATCTCCCCTTAATATAACCATTGGAAATGCTCTTGTTACATTATTATGTATAAACCTTTTTCCTTTCAAAATTTATATTTACTTTGTGTTAAAACATTAATTTCTTATCAAATTTCAGATGGACATGATTTTGCCTTTCCATGATTCCAACCGTCGGGAGGATGATGGAATGATGGGAGTCCTGGCTCGGTTAATGGATTACGCTGGTTACGAGGAGAACCCTCGTTATATCGTATTCCATGCTATACTTAGCCAGTCGACGATGGAGTACGCCGCACGACTCCATATCCCTGCACGAGCTCTTTATGACGAAGGAGAACGTTCTTTTGAAGGCTTTGGTTCAACCATGACGGATGCAATGAATGAGGCCGCCTATACGGCTATCATTCGACTCCGCCATGCCCTTTCAGAACTTGGCCCAACATATCACCTTTATCCTTGTCGCCCACCTATTGGAGGAACTTCCTACATTAGTCCTGATGGAATCCGCAATAAGAGCCTTCATCATCTTGTAGATTTTGCAAACGCTTCCGATAAACACCACCGCTCGATGGCAGCAGAGTTGGTCCAAGCTCGCCGTCGAATAGCGCACCTCGAGGGGACCATTGCCTCTTATGAAGCATTAGGGCTTGCCCCACAGCCAGTGTCGAATCCGCAGCCCGAAGTTCCCTACACTCAGGAAAATACTATACCAACAAACCTACTAGCACCCATCAACCATTACCAGGAGGCTAATCCCACTATCTCCATAGAAAGCTCTTCAAATTTACCCCAGGATCTAGGACCGGGTAATGACGCTTGGGCATTAGGTGATTTAGTGTAAGTCGCTAGGGTTAGAAGAATCACTAGTTACCCTATCAATATGTAGTAGTAGTGGACAAGCAGGTCTTTTGGTTGTAAAAATTATATGGTTTGAATAAAGAGCTTTTGCTGTATTTTGTGTGTGCTTTTGGTTCTTTCTCGTGATTGTTTAATGTTCTATTACATCTTCGCGTTGTTGTGATTCTTTTGTATTAACAACATAACAACTCACACCTTCCTTTTAAATGAATTTCTTTAAGATTAATAAAATTTTAAGGAATGAAATGTTGCCTTGTGACCAATAGAGTTTGGATTGAATCTTTCAAATTGCTAGCTTAACCATCTAATCAATATGTTACCTCTTCATCGGAATTGGAATTTCAGGATGCCTGTAACTAGATCTCTTCGCGGGATCCTGGAAAGTGAAGCCTCACAGGAGCCTTTGCCTCCACGTGAGGTGCTTCCTACTCCAGCGCAACCCAATCCAATGCATCCTTCTACAAGAGCTTCATCCTCTCGTCAAATTCCAGATCCACCACATCCAAATCTAAATCCAAATTCTAACCAGCAAGGTGGAATTCCGGAGGAGCAATTGCCAGGTCCACCGACCATGGCACAAGTTTTGGCGATGATTGAGCAAAATCGCCAGACTCATACCCTTCTTCTGCAACAACTGGTGCAGAATACCTCTAATCAAGGAGCCCGTGGTGGTGGTGCCCCACAATCCAAGCTGACTGAGTTTTTAAAGACTCGGCCTCCCACTTTCTCCACATCAGTTGATCCATTGGACGCCGATGATTGGCTGCGTTCGGTGGAAGGCAAGCTGAACATTGCACAGTGCAATGATCGGGAGAAAGTTTTGTATGCTTCCTACCAGTTGAGTGGAGCTGCGGCCTCCTGGTGGGAAAACTACCAAGCTATGCTTCCACTAGAGCAGATCTCTTGGGATGCCTTTAAAGATGTTTTTCGTCGAACCCATATCCCTTCCAGCCTGGTAGACGTGAAAAGGCGAGAATTCCTTGACCTTCGTCAAGGAAATCAGACGGTGATAGAATATCTTCATCGCTTTAACTATCTATCCCGTTATGCCCCGTCTGAAGTTACCTCGGCGCGCAAGCCGAACGCTCGGGATAACCTGAATGATGAAGTCAAATGTGCGTTAGTCTGCCGACATTGATGACTTCCAAACTTTGGTGAACAAGGCAATTCGAGTGGAGAATAGCACTCGAGCTGCCATGGAATCACGAAGAGAAAATGGATGGCCCAAAGAATGCCGATCTTAGGATCATCTAGGCCTCGCCCTGCACCTCAGGGAAATTTGCGACCACCTGTTCCGCCACCACAGCAGAGGCGCCAAGGTCCTGCCCCTCGACCTCGGCAGCCTTTGGCACGTCCGGCGAACCCTACTGGAGCACGTCCTACCGGAGCAGCCACCCAAACTCCAAATGTCACATGCTTCAAGTGCAAACAGCTTGGGCATTATGCTAATAATTGTCCAAGCAAGGGAGTCCCTCAGCGACCCCCTAGTCGTCCTCAAGGATCCGGAGGATAACAAGCCGGAAGACCAGCTCAAGCCGCAAGCCAAGGACGTTTACATCATGTGACGGCAGAAGAAGCAACTGAAGCACCAGACGTTGTTCTGGGTATGTTTTCCGTCCATTCCTTTCCCACTTTGGTGTTATTCGATTCCGGTGCATCTCATTCCTTTATATCCAAAAAGTTCGTAGAAACACATCAAATCCAAACAGATCTATTACCTGTTCCTATGATAATCCTGAAGGGTTTCGAAGCATGGAAAACAAAAAGTTTTCCTACGATTGCAACCAAACACCAAGATCAAATCTAGGAGATGCAAGTAAACGGTTTCAGAAGGACTCACCCTCGTAGACCGAAAGCGGGAATAACGTTCCCGCAAACAAACGTGGTTGATGTAGAGGTACACTCCCGACTTCGAAGTCGCGAAGATGAGCGCCACAAACGGCAGCGCTCCGCATTTGGTCACACGTACGGATCAACGATGACCTCCAATCCCTCGTTCCAGCGGGGCAGCGGAAGTAGAGGATCCCCGGAAAACTCCAACAACACTACAGCTTAGTGGTGGTGGTGGTGAGAAATAATTTCAGCAGCGCTTCGCATAAGCCACAGCTCGAAAAACGGATCAGCAGGAGGAGGGAGAATGGACCAACCAAAGGGTCAAATGGATGAACAACCAAGAGAGGAGCTCCTCCCTCCCTTTTATAGGAGGAGGAGGAGGAGAACCCCAAGGGGTGGCCACGCATGGGGGTGCCCCTTGCCCTCCCTCTCTTCATGTGAGTGATCTCTCCACTCACTTTAAAACAACCCACTTTGGTTTCCATTAAAACCCCACTCAAGAAATGAAAGGGTTTTCTCCCATAAATAAATAAACATTTTTATTTCAGATATTTTAATATTTGTTAATTCTTTTAATTAACAAACATTAACATATACCCCCTTTAACTATTCCGATATCCGAAACTATTTCGGCGATACTCAAAAGCGATCCACTGTCTTGTCCATATTTTTCTCCTGTTTCGTATCCACTCAAATGCATCGATGAACCTTAAGTGTGTCACCCTACGGTTCGTGAATAAAATGGACATGATTGAGACACCTCTCGGATCAATAATCATCGGCGGGATCTGAGATCCATAATGACTCCCATTCACTCAACGATGAACTAGTGATCGCGTAAACCGAAACGACATAACCAATTCCTTTTGTCTCACGATATTTTACTTGTCCGGATCCGATCATCAGTATCAACTATACCTAGTTCGATCCCGTTACCGACAAGTACTCTTTACTCGCTCGTGATATGACATTCTTGTGACCTAGTCACGTGCTTGCAAGCGATGTCTATGTAATATCACCGAGAGGGCCTGCAGTATATCTCTCTGTCATCTAGATGGACAAATCCCACTCTTGATTCATGAGCCTCAACTAATACTTTCATAGTACCTAAATCCAGCGTTATGGTCACCTTGTTACAGAGTGACGTTTGATGTCAGCAAAGTACTCTTAGGAGTTAGTGATTGACATGATCTCATGGTCTAAGGAAAAGAGCTATTTCGTATGAGTTTGATACAGCAACAAACTAAATGACTTGATCGTATTTGCTATACCAACTTGGGTGTATGTTCATCACATCATTCTTCTAATGACATGACCCCGTTATTAACAACATCCAATGTTCATGATCAGGAAACCTTGATCATCAGTTAATCAACGAGCTAGTTTAAAAAGAGGCTTTACTAGGAACCCTTTTGTTTATTAAACACACATGTATTAACGTTTCCGATTAATACAATTTTAGCATGAGAAATAAACATCTATTATAAATATGGAATATGATAATAAACAATTTATTATTGCCTCTCGGGCATATTCCCTTGATCTCCCACTTGCACTAGAGTCAATAATCTAGATTACATTGTGATGATTCTAACACCCATTGAGTTCTGGTGCTGATCATGTTTTGCCCTTGGGAGAGCTTTAGTCAACGAGTCTGCCACATTCAGATCCGTGTGCACTTTGCAAATCTTTACATCGCCATCCTTGACATGTTCACGGATGGAGTGAAACCGGCGCTTAATATGCTTGGAATTCTTGTGTGACCTTGGTTCTTTAGCATTGGCTATGGCACCATTGTTGTCACAATAGATAACCATCGGGTCCAACGCACTCGGAACCACACCTAGTTCGGATATGAACATCTTCATCCAAACCACTTCCTGCGCTGCTTCTGAAGCAGCAATATATTCCGCCTCTGTTGAAGATCCTGCCACCACAGATTGCTTGGAACTTCTCCAGCTCACTGCTCCTCCATTCATTTCAAAAATGTACCCGGATTGAGACTTAGAGTCATCCGATCGATTATCAAAGCTAAGCGTCGACGTAACATTTTGCGACGAGCTCTTCTTCACCACCATATATGAGAAACATATCCTTAGTTCTTCTTAAGTACTTAAAGATATTCTTGATCACAGTCCAGTGTTCAAAACCTGGATCGACCAGTACCGCTAGTCAAACTAATAGCATGTGCCACATCCGGTCTTGTACACAACATAGCATACATGATAGAGCCTATGGTGAAGCATAGGAATCTTATTCATTACTTCTCTATCTTCTGTGTAGCTGGACTCTGAGTCTTACTCAACGTCTTGCCTTGCATCATAGGTAAGAACCCTTTCTTACTTTCGTCCATTCTAAACTTCTTTAGAATCTTGTCAAGATATGTACTTTGTGATAGCCCAATCAAGCGTCTCGATCTATCTCTATAGATTTTGATGCCTAAAATATATGCCGCTTCACCAAGGTCCTTCATTGAAAACTTACTGTTTAAGTAGTCTTTTACGCTTTTCAAAAGTTCTATATCATTTCCAATCAACAATATGTCATCCACATATAATATCGAAATGCTATAGAGCTCCCACTCACTTTCTTGTAAACACAAGATTCTCCGTAGGTTTGGACAAATCCAAAACCTTTGATTACCTCATCAAAACGGAGATTCCAACTTCGTGATGCTTGCTTCACCCATAAATGGATCGCTGAAGTTTGCATACCTTATCGACATCCTTAGGATCAACAAAACCTTTGGGTTGTATCATATACAACTCTTCCTCAATGTTTCCATTAAGGAACGCAGCTTTTGACATCCATCTCGCCAGATTTCATAATCGAAAAATGCAGCAATTGCTAACATTATCCTTACAGACTTTAGCATCGCTCACGGTGAGAAAGTCTCATCGTAGTCAACTCCTTGAATTTGTCGAAAACCCTTTGCGACAAGTCGAGCTTTATAGACGGTCACATTACCATCGGCGTCTATTTTCTTTTTTGAAAATCCATTTGTTCTCAACGGCCTTACGGTCATTGGGTAGGTCCACCAAAGTCCATACTTGGTTTTCATACATGGATCCCATTTCGATTTCATGGCTTCTAGCCATTTGTCGGAATCTGGGCTCATCATCGCTTCATCATACGTCGCAGGTCATCATTCTCAACTACCATGACATTCATAGTAGGAACATAAAAGTCGGGAGCGATATGCGCTCTTGTTGACCTGCGAGGTGCGGTAGTGTTCTCTTCGGAGTTTCATGATCCTTATCATTAGTTCCCTCTTCATTTGGTGAAGTCAACTCCGAAACAACTTCCGCGCCACTGCACTTGCCATTCCATGAAGAGAAGGTTCAACAACCTCGTCGAGTTCTACCTTCCTACTACTCACACCTTTTGAGAGAAACTCTTTCTCCAAAAAGGATCCATTCTTGGCAACGAAAACCTTGCCCTCGGATCTGTAATAGAAGGTGTACCCAATTGTTTCTTTAGGGTATCCTATGAAGACGCATTTTTCCGCTTTGGGTTCGAGTTTATCAGTTTGAAGTTTCTTCACATAAACATCGCATCCCCAAACTTTTAGAAATGACAGCTTAGGTTTGTTGCCAAACCATAATTCATATGGTGTCGTTTCAACGGATTTAGATGGTGCCCTATTTAAAGTGAATGCAGCTGTTTCTAGTGCATGCCCCCAAAATGAAAGTGGCAAATCTGTAAGGGACATCATAGATCGAACCATATCCAATAAAGTACGATTACGACGCTCGGATACACCATTACGCTGTGGTGTTCCAGCAGGAGTGAGTTGTGAAACTATTCCACATTGTCTCATGTGTGTGCCAAACTCGTAACTAAGATACTCTCCTCCACGATCAGATCGTAGAAATTTGATCTTTCTGTTACGATGATTTTCTACTTCACTCTGAAATTCTTTGAACTTTTCAAATATTTCAGACTTGTGTTTCATTAAGTAAATATATCCATATCTACTCAAATCATCCGTGAAAGTAACGAAGTAACGATATCCACCACGCGCTGACACACTCATTGGACCACACACATCGGTATGTATGATTTCCAATAAGTCGGTTGCCGCTCCATTGTACCGAAAACGGGTTCTAGTCATCTTGCCCATGAGGCATGGTTCACATGTCTCAAATGATTCATAATCAAGTGATTCTAGTAGTCCATCAGAATGGATCTTCTTCATGCGTTTAACACCAATATGACATAAGCGGCAATGCCACATATATGCAGCAATATCATCATTCAACTTAATTCTTTTGGCATTCACATTATGAACATGTGTACTATTATCAAGATTCAAAATAAATAAACCATTCTTTTCAGGTGCATGACCATAAAAGATATTATTCATATAAATTGAACAACCATTGTTCTCAGACTTGAATGAATAACCGTCTCGCATTAAACAAGATCCGGATATGATGTTCATGCTCAACGCAGGCACTAAATAACAATTATTTAGGTTTATATCTAATCATGATGGTAATTGGATAGGTAGCGTCCCGACGGCGATCACATCAACTTTTGATCCATTGCCGACGCGCATCATTACCTCATCCCTTGCTAGTTGTCGCTTATTCCTTAGTTCCTGTTTCGAGTTACATATGTTAGCAACCGAACCGGTATCAAATACCCAGGTACTACTGCGAGTACTAGTAAGATACACATCAATAACATGTATACCATATATACCTTTGCTCACTTTCCCGTCCTTCTTATCGGCCCGGATATTTTGGGCGCGATTGCGCTTCCAGTGCCCAGTGCCCTTGCAAGAAAAACATTCGATGCTCGACTTAGGGCCAGCCTTGGTCTTCTTCTCAGATGTGGCAACAGACTTGCCCTTCTTCTTGAAGTTTCCTTTAGCCTTGCCTTTCTTGCCATTCTTCTTGAAACTGATAGTCTTTTGGACCATCAACACTTGATGTTCCTTCTTGATCTCCACTTCTAGTTTTCGGCATTGTGAAGCTCGGGGAGAGACTTCTTCATGCCCTGCATGTTGTAGTTCATCACAAAGCTCTTGTAGCTTGGTGGCGTAGACTGGAGAACACGATGAATTCCTAGCTCAATGGGGATCGTTATTCCCAAAGCTATGAGTTTATCGGCGTGCAGACATTTTGAGTACGTGCTCACTAACGGAGCTGTTTTCCTCCATCATGCAGCTAAAGAACTTTTAAAGCTTCATAACTCTCTCTTTGCGGCATGGGTGTCGAAGATCATTTTCAACTCTCTCATTGTATCAAAAGCATTGCTTTGTGCTCAAAGCGTTTTTAGCTCGGGCTCAAGGCCATACAAAATGCCGCATTGAACTAAAGCTGTGGTCCTCCTTGCGAGTCAAGAAAACATTTTTCTCCTCCTCGGGGCATCATCGTGAGGCGGGGCACCCAGCGGCGCTTCTAGCACATAGCTCCTTTGAGCGTGAGGAGAATCCTCGAGTTAAGGGCCCATTGGTAAAGTTGCTACCATTGGTGGCTAGTTTCTCTTTCTCCATGAGCAGTTGAAATTGAAAGTAGGGGGTGCCATCTACAACGTATTTGCAAAGTTATTTAGACTAAGTTCATAATAGATTAAGTTCAAGTTTAATTCAAAATTACTACGAGAACTCCCACTCAAAAACAACATCCCTCTAGTCATCTTTAGTGATTACACGAACCAAATTCACTATACCGAAACCGATCATCACGTGAGACGGCATAGTTTCAAAGGCGAACATCAATATGTTCATCATATCATCCATATGACTCATGCTTTACCTTTCGGTTCGTGTTTCGAGGCCATGTCTGTACATGCTAGGCTCGCCAAGTAGAACCAAAGTATTTGCGTGTGTAAATCTGGCTTACACCCGTTGTATGCGAACGTAGAGTCTATCACACCCGATCATCACGTGGTGCTTCGAAACGACGAACTTTCTTAACGGTGCATACTATGGAAGAACACATTATTATCTTGATATTAATTTGGAGGGATCATCTTATAGTGCTATCGACGTGATCATAATCAAGCAAAATAAGATGCATAAAAGGATTAACATCACATGCATGAATAAAATGATATGATATGGTCCTTTCAGCACTTGATCTCCATCTTGTGCGACATGGTATGATCTCCATCATTCCATCGGCATGGCACCAAGGTCCATGATGCTGCCATCTTGATTGTCTTCCTCCATTACAATATATCACATGGACATATACTTAGCACGCAGGCCATAAAAGGAAAAACAACCAAATGGCTCCTGCCGGTTGTTTAAATTTACAATAAATTTCATTTCATACAACAATCTTTGTATCAATGACCATATCACATCACAAGCCCTGCAAAAACAAGTTAGACACCTCTAATTTATTTTGCATATTTTACGTGGTTTTGGGCTTTCTAGGAAAAAACTGTTCTTACCTACGAACAAGAACCACAACGGTGATAAAAACATTATTAGCAAACCGTTGTAAATTAGATCATGACTATAGTAGGAGAAACAGACACCCGCAAAGCCACTTATGCAATACTAGTTGCATGTCGAGCGTGGAACAAGTCTCATGTGCAAGGACATGTAAGGTTAGTCCGGGCCGCTTCAAATCCCACTATGCCACCATGATCCAAAATACACGAAAGTATGCAATAACATGATCATCAACGCCCACATCCACATGTGTTTTAAACCGTACAAAACATCTACGCATAGACACGGCTCTGATACCACTGAAGGGTTTCGAAGCATGGAAAACAAAAAGTTTTCCTACGATTGCAACCAAACACCAAGATCAAATCTAGGAGATGCAAGTAAACGGTTTCAGAAGGACTCACCCTCGTAGACCGAAAGCGGGAATAATGTTCCCGCAAACAAACGTGGTTGATGTAGAGGTACACTCCCGACTTCGAAGTCGCGAAGATGAGCGCCACAAACGGCGGCCTCGCATTTGGTCACACGTGCGGATCAACGATGACCTCAATCCCTCGTTCGGTAGGCAGCGGAAGTAGAGGATCCCTAAAACTCCAACAACACTACGACTTAGTGGTGGTGGTGGTGAAAATAATTTCAGCAGCGCTTCGCATAAGCCACGGCTCGAAAAACGGATCAGCAGGAGGAGGGAGAATGGACCAACCAAAGGGTCAAATGGATGAACAACCAAGAGAGGAGCTCCTCCCTCCCTTTTATAGGAGGAGGAGGAGGAGAACCCCAAGGGGTGGCTCGCATGGGGTGCCCCTTGCCCTCCCTCTCTTCATGTGAGTGATCTCTCCACTCACTTTAAAACAACCCACTTTGGTTTCCATTAAAACCCCACTCAAGAAATGAAAGGGTTTTCTCCCATAAATAAATAAACATTTTTATTTCAGATATTTTAATATTTGTTAATTCTTTTAATTAACAAACATTAACATATACCCCCTTTAACTATTCCGATATCCCGAAACTATTTCGGCGATACTCAAAACAGTCCCTGTACTGTCCATATTTTTCTCCGGTGTTTCGTATCCACTCAAATGCATCGATGAACCTTAAGTGTGTCACCCTACGGTTCGTGAATAAAATGGACATGATTGAGACACCTCTCAGATCAATAATCATCAGCGGGATCTGGAGATCCATAATGACTCCCATTCACTCAACGATGAACTAGTGATCGCGTAAACCAGAAACGACATAACCAATTCCTTTTGTCTCACGATATTTTACTTGTCCGGGATCCGATCATCAGTATCAACTATACCTAGTTCGATCCCGTTACCGACAAGTACTCTTTACTCGTTCTGTGATATGACATTCTTGTGACCTAGTCACGTGCTTGCAAGCGATGTTTATGTAATATCACCGAGAGGGCCTAGAGTATATCTCTCTGTCATCTAGATGGACAAATCCCACTCTTGATTCATGAGCCTCAACTAATATTTTCATAGTACCTAAATCCATCTTTATAGTCACCTTGTTACGGAGTGACGTTTGATGCCATCAAAGTACTCTTCCGGAGTTAGTGATTGACATGATCTCATGGTCTAAGGAAAAGAGCTATTTCGTATGAGTTTGATACAGCAACAAACTAAATGACTTGATCGTATTTGCTATACCAACTTGGGTGTATGTTCATCACATCATTCTTCTAATGACATGACCCCGTAATTAAATTAACGTTTCCGATTAATACAATTTTAGCATGAGAAATAAACATCTATTATAAATATGGAATATGATAATAAACAATTTATTATTGCCTCTCGAGCATATTCCCTTCAAATCCACTCCCCCGGAGCAAAAATGAGAACCACAAAAATGTGTCCTAAGGTTAGCATTACAATAAATGAAGTTCTATTTTATGCTGATCTTATCCTTATAGAAACCCCAGGATGAGGATACTCTACAAACAATTGGAGGACGAGAGAGCTCGTCGAAGTTGTAGAATAAAATGGTTGCCGATAGTGCTCCGGTGTGTAACGCCCTAGTTTTCGCTTTCTGGAGAAAAACCTAATTTAAATAAATTAAATTCAAAAGTTGGAGTTTCTTTGGTGTTTATAATAACCTGGCATCCATTTCCCTTCGAAATCGGGAATTATTTCCCTCCCGGGCGAAAAATCGGGTTTTCCAGTTCCCGCCGGGACCCGAAAATTCACCCGAGTCCAAAAGTGCTCCAAAAATCTCCAAACCACTTCTAAAATGTTCCAAATATTCCGAAATGATTTTAGGAATCATTCCCCGGATTTTTGGACATCCGTTCCTATTTTATCTCGCGCGGCTTTTGTTTAATGCCTGCGATCCGCGCCCGAATATCCAATTCCACCAAAAATCATCCAAATTCAACCAAACCACTTCCATTGAGTTCCAAATAATCTAAAATGGCTCTAGGAATTTTTCCGGAATTTTTAGGCCATTTTCCCTTATTTTTCTCTAGGGCGAATCATTTGCGTAAAGGAGGACCAATGAGGTGCTGCCACGTGGCAAGTGAATAGTGTCATCTTCAACCTCTTGCCATGCATGAGCAAGGAAGCTTCAAGCAAGCCAAAAATGGTGGGAGCTCTCTTTAAATCCTTATAGCTCCTCCAATACAACTCCAATTCGCGAACCACCGGATCCATTGGGATCACAACGGCCTCCTCTTTCTATCCATAGGGTTGTTGCACCCGAAATCGCGTTGGTTTTTGAACGGTTGCGAGAAACCCGAAATCTACTCTTTTGGTGATTGCGCGGCCGTTTTTAATCCGTTCCGCGTGATTCCGCCCCTCATCTCTCCGTATAAGAACCCTCTTTCCGGTGGTGTCACCCTCCTTTAGCCTCTCAAACCCAATCGGCCGCAAGATCAAGAAAACCGACGAACTCTCGTGTTCTTCGCGTTCTTCGTGTTCTTGCTCATATCTTCCACTCCGGTGGATCATTCTTCCTCCCGATCGTTTCTTTGTGTTAGCATGGATGTCTAGTCTCTAATCCATCCATCAATTTCAGGGTTCATCAAGTTTCCTCGACGAATTTCGCGTTTTGGAGCTTTCGCCCGAACAGCCGTTCGTCGTCGATTTCTCCAATTCCGGTGAGTTTAGGTTCAATTCCTTCATCCTAGATGATGCTAAGGAGGTCCTCTAGAGGTTCTAGCTTTTTGTTTGGATTGATTCCATGCAAAAATGAGAGAAAAATCAAGTTTTTGGGAGAACTTGTGCTCTTTTTTTTTTAGCCTTCTCTGTCTTCCAAGGGTGGAGCTTGGGCTCATGGCCATGGCCACCGGCCGGCCCGCCAGCGTCTGCCGCCATGCCATGCCGCCGCCGCTTCGCCATGCCCGCCGCCGGCTCCAGCGTCTTGGCGTCAAGCCAGCCGCCTTGCCACCCCGCCGGCGACCACGCCGCCCCCCCTCACCGCCGCCCCTCCCCTTCCTCTCTCTCTCCCTTCCTCTTTCTCTATCTCTCTCTCTCCTCCATGGATGGCATGGCAAGCTTCCAAAGGAAGCTTCCTCTTTTCCTCTCTCTCTATGACGCGTGGGCCCCACTGTCATACACTCAAAGACCCAGTCAAAGCTAGTCAACGCCAGTCAAAGCTCGGTCAAAGCCCCTGTTGACCAGTCAAACCCGAAGGGAATATTCCCGGTATATTCTCGGTTTTCGATTTATTCGAAATTCAAACTTCGGAAGCTCATAACTTTCTCATCCGAACTCCGTTTGACCTCATTCAAATTTCTAAATTCATCATAAATCAAGATCTACCTGCCAGTACTAATTTTGTAATTTTTGGATTTTATTTATTTTCTTTTATTTATTTGTTGCCTCGTTTTGCGCGTAGTCGACGCTTCCGCCGAGTCCGCCGACCCCGCCGCCGGACTTCGAAGAGTTCAACCTTCTCGCTGTGGCCGAGGCAAGTCTCCTTGACGCATGTTGATCCTACAATTTATAAATGTTTTACCATGTTTTACAAATTGCATTGCTAATTACATAAAATGATGATGTTAAACGTTAAGTTGTTAGTTATACCTGTTGTGTAAAACTCCTTGAGATTTGCTATCCATGACCCTTTGTCGACCTAGAACAAGGATCCACCATATTAAATATTTTCAATAAAAGACATTTTGATGGGGAAAAGGACTATTTAGTAGATAGTTTGAATAGGGTAAATCGGGGCAATGCAATTTGGAGACGAATGAATATTAGTGATAATGTGAGGATTGTCTTTATGAAATTGATTTATGGTGGTGATCACTTAAATGTTGAGAAGTTGGAGATAGATGAATATTAGAATTCATATGAGGCTTGTAATCATAGCATTGATCTAGGAATGGTAGTCCGTATATTTCGGTGGATTGGGAGGATGTTGGAAGATGTATAATGTCAGGAATAATAGTCGGTGAGAGTAAATGAATGTTATTGAGAGTCATACGTATAGATCAAATAGAACAAGTGGTGAGTTATATTTCGGTGGATTTTAACTAGAATGCTATGTGATAATCATTTAGGGAGATTGTGAATAGTCCATGATGTTTGGTGGTTTAGTGAATAATATTCTGGCGTATTTTTGGTGGATTAAAATAGATGATTTAAGAGTGATAGTGTGAAGGATTAAATATAGGGTGTTATGACGTATTATCGGTGGATTGTATTCGAAATGATTAGAGATGAATTTGTGAAATAGTCTTTGTGGATGATATGAGTAATCGCTATAAGAATGATGGTCAATTCATTAATACAAGTCATAGTTCAAGGGAAATAGACACACCTAATTGGGGTTTAATATGATTTTGAGAGTTAGGATATTACCATGATATACTCCATAATTTATGGATACGATATTGAATCGGATTATTCATATGATTGTGCCATTAGGGCAATTTAATGATTATTGGAGAGTAAAGAATTGGTTATAAGGATTGTCATTAACCCCTGAGATTTGTATTTTATAAAAATAAACTATTGGTGGAATAGAATAGTACGGTAGAAATGCTTAGCCTCGCTATCGGTCAATATTCCCCTATGGGTGGGACTTTCAATTATATCTTGAAAACCTTGTGTTGAAAGTTATAGGCAAGGGTATTGCCGTCGGTTTACAAAATAAAAATAAAATGAAAAATGATTTCGACTTGGGCGGCCTGGAATGTCGGGTGGAAGCGGATCAAGCCTTGATCCTTTTGTGCAAGTACCGCCCCAAGTCAATTAAGGACCGACGCTTATGACTGTCTCCATTCTAAGCATTACCGTACAACCACATGTCAAAGTGGGCACGACCTGGCTAACTAATTTGTAGAAACCTGACTTAGACTCACCACTCGGTGGTTGTGTGAGTGCCGGACGGAGGCATTGTTGTTGTTGTTGTTGTTGTTTATCTCACACGGCGCAAGAGGGGCTTCAGATTGGGTGGACATAACCCTAACGGTGAAACCTCGGGGTGAGTCGGGTTAGCGTATACATTGTAAAGGCCTTGTCATGATATCCTGTAGGCACACCTAAGGAAGTGTGTTAATCGCGTGGCATCAAGGGAATATCATGTCTTGTGGGTAAAGTTGTACACCTCTGCAGAGTTAAAACTATTCGAATAGCCGTGCCTACGGTCAAAGGCAAAGCTTGCTGAATGCTTTCATATTGGTAGACTTTGGTTTTTGGTTTCAAACTAAACAATGTTTTGTTTTGGGATCCGGGAGCGGTTAGAACTCTCGGGTGTGCTTCTGGCAGTTAAAGCCAGGTAGGTGGAAAGAACCTGATTTTGTGAACCATGGCGGATATAGCCATGTGATTGGATGGAACCCTGATTTTGTTGAGATGTGGCGGATAGAGCCTGTATATTAGTGAGTGGTGGTTAGAACCTTCACTACAATATTACATAATTCAATTATTAAAAAGAATTGCTCAAATATGCTTTGTGAAAATTATTAACAAGTATGATTTGTTGAAACTTGGCTTTATGCAAAAGAACCATATTAAGCCATCCTTGGATAGCCTACATTGTGCATAATTTCACAAACTTGCTGAGTACTTTATGTACTCACGTGCTACATTCTAATCCTCTCTCAGAACTGAAAGAAGCTGTTCAAGATTTCCAACGACTAGGGTGCGTTCTCCACTCGATTGCCTGTGGGCAATTGGATGGGTCGCATTGGCGTTTTCGTCTTCCGCTGCAGTTGTTCAAGTTGTTCAGCCTGTTCAGGCCGTAATGGTAAACCTTGACCATAAGGTCTTTGCTTTTATTTGGTATTATTTCTTATTTAGTTATTTGTATTCGTGATATGGTTGTTGATTCATCACTTTTGATTGTGTGTACTAGCTACTGATCTGGGACTAGTACAGAAATACACAGAGGACTCCGGATAGCCGATCCGAGGGCCTACACGGTGGGAATTACCCAAAACTGTTTCACGGCGGTGTAGACACCAGCATGAGGATACTCTACAAACAATTGGAGGACGAACGGAGTTCGGGAGCGCCCGGTGGAGCTCGCCGAAGTTCTCGCCGAAGTTAGGAAAGAAGGGTTGCCGAGGGAGCTCCGCTGCGATTCTAATGATGAAATTTTAGTATGATGTGGGTAATGAGGAGAGGAATCTAGAGTTCAATTTATACCTGAAAAGGAGCAACGGTTCAACGGCAAACGCTCACCGGAGTTGTAGAAGAAATCGGTGGCCGGAGCTTCTCCGAAGGGAATTTGCAAAATCTGATTTTTACTGGACGTAGATCACAATAAGTGGAAGCTCCAGTAAAAATTTCAGACCAAACGGAGGTCGGGAGTGACCGGGAGAGCTCGCCGAACGTTCGCCGGATTTCGGAAAAAACGGCTTCTACAGGAAGATCCGTAGCTTGGATTGAAGAAATTCCAATTGGGTTGTGTGGGGAATGGTGAGAGGATTCTGGGGTTCAATTTATAGGACGATCAGACCAGCGGATCGCCGGGAAATGCTCGCCGGAGTTATGGCCGGAATAGTAACCGTTTTATTTAATTCCGAAAATAATTAATTTCTTCACTAAAGTCCAAATTAAATCGAAAAAATGGCAAATAAATTCTCATAAATTTGGGAAAATGAATAGACAACGGTTTCAGCAATAAAAGCACGAATAAATATTTTTAAATAATTTAATATTATTATTTTTAAAGCAGAAATTAATTTTTAAATACTAATAACACTTTTTAATTTGGAAAAATAATAGAACAGCTGCAAAAATTCTAGAAAAATCCTGAGAATTTAAATAGAGACTTTTGAGCTTATTAAAATTATTTATAATTTATATTTATACATTTTTTTATTTTAAAGAGCTACAAAAACTGTAAAGTCTTTTTAGAAAATGGCAAAAATGGTCTACAAAATCTCAGAAAAATTCCTAAAACTATTAGAAAATATTTGGAACCCAATAAAATTGGTTTCGCGGAATTTGGATGAAATTTGGAGTTTAGAATATTTCGGGACGAATAAAGGGCTTTTGACGAAAGGCCGCGAACGATAAAATACCAGAGGGTTTCCAAAAATATTGGGAAAATTCCTAAAATGTTTTTGGAATATTCGGAACCTAATGCAATAGGTTTCGGGATTTTTGAAGCACTTTGAAACTCAGGTGAAATTTCGAACGCGGACTGGAATCTGGAAATTCGATTTTTCGGACGAAAGAGGATTGAACTCCAATTTCGGAAGGATAAGGATGCCAGGTTAATTAGAACACCAAGAAAAATCCAAATTTTGAATTTAATTAATTTAAATTAGCTTTTTGGCAAAAGACCAAAATTGAGAATGTTACACAGATTGTCCATCTGGCTGCAAACCAGTTGGATGCAAGTGGGTGTTCAAGAAGAAACTTAGGCCAAACGGTACTATTGAAAAGTAGAAGGCAAGACTTGTGGTAAAAGGATATACCAAAAGGAAGGAGAAGGCTTCTTTGATACTTACGCACCTATTGCCAGGCTAACCACCATTCGGGTACTCCTATCTTTGGCTGCCTCATATGGTCTTCTTGTCCATCAAATGGATGTGAAGATAACTTTTCTCAATAGAGAGTTGGATGAAAAAATTTACATGGAACAGCTAGATGGATTTGTGGTACCTGGGCAAGAGACCAAGGTGTGTAAGCTAATAAAGTCCCTATGTGGCCTTAAACAAGGGCCTAAGCAATGGCATGAGAAGTTCAATAGAACTTTGACACACGTTGGCTTTGTTGTGAATGAAGTCGACAAATGTGTGTACTACCACTATGGTAACGGTAAAGGAGTTATCATGTGCTTGTATGTTGATGACATACTGATCTTTGGGATTGATATCAATGTGATAAATGATGTTAAATCATTTTTGTGGAAAAGATCTGAGAGAAGGTGATGTGGAAAAGCGAGAATGAGATCACTCTTTTACAATCCCATTATGTGGAAAAGGTCTTGAGCTGCTTTGGCTATATGGACAGCAAGCCTTCTCCAACACCCTATGATCTGAGTAAAATTCTTCAAAAGAATCAGACATTAGGAAAGGATCAAATGAAATACTCTCAGATTATTGGTTCACTCATGTACCTAGCTAGTGCTATCCGGCCTAATATCTCTTTTGCTGTAAACAAATTGAGCCGGTTCACTTTGAATTCGAGAGATGATCACTAGCTTTCTCTTGAGCAGGTTATGCGCTACTTAAGAGGTACAATGAGTTATGGAATTCATTACCCTAGTGTACTTAAGGGGTATAGTGATTCCAACTGGATTTCTGATGCTGATGAGATAAAGGCTACGTGTAGATATTATTCACTCTAGGCGGTGCTGCGGTCTCATGGAGATCTTGAAAACAGACCATTTTGATGAGGTCAACCATGGAAGCAGAACTCACAGCGCTAGACACATCCACTATTGAGGCAGAGTGGTTGCGAGAACTCATGGTGGATTTATCGATGATTGAAAAACCGGTTCCAGCTAACCTCATGTACTGTGATAACCAAATAGTCATCACAAAGGTGACAAGTACAAAGGATAATATGAAATCCTCAAGACATGTGAAAATACATTTGAAGTCTATCAGAAAATTGAGAAACTTCAGAGTCATAGCTGTGGATTACATCCGAATAGCTAAAAATCTAGTAGATTCCATCGCAAAAGGATTATCGCGAAATGTGATTGACAGTGCATCGAAGGAGATGGGAATGAGACCCATGTGAGTTACACATAGTGGTAACCCAAACCTACATGATCAGAGATCCTGTGAAATAGGCCTTGGGAAAAGCAAGCTGTTTGGGGTAATAGGAAGAGAACAATTACTTTATATTCCACTCTGTTGGAGATGCAATACTCTCATTATTGTAAGGCAGGATGACTGTCTTAATGTGTTCAAAGGCTTAGCAGCGAGGTACCGTCCTACAGGGTATCCTTGTACGAACACACCTATGTGAGTTGACTGTTGGTCGCAGTCCGTGAGACATGGGAACTCTCTAGGAAGTTCATGAAAAGACACAGGAGTATGACCTATATGCTCCAACCAAGGGGTAGCCTATTGGTAGCCAAGTATCAGCTTAAGCCCTAAGTGAAACTTGTCCACATAAAATTGTCAATTCAAGGCATAGTCCATTGTGCAGTTGTTGATAAATGTAGCTTTTGGTTATAGGTGGATGTTCAACCCTAACAGGTCTCCACCGATAAACTGGTATATTAACAGCGTCTTGGGACAACAAGCAAATTCTCGTGTCATGGTGCCACTGGGATCTGGTGGGAGATTGTTGGAGTATTTGGGCTTGACGCAAATAAATATTCTCATAAATCCTAAAGGCCTATTCATGCATGGTGGGAGGTGGGAAATTTAGTACCATATTGCTAGTCTAAGTGAGTCGATACCAACATATAAAGAGTGTTGGCCTTACTAATTAGTTGAAGCATGATATGGAGGTGAAATACAATGCACATATGCACACGCACACGCACACACATGCACGTATATGCGTTTCGCGTTTATTCAATAGTAGATATACCATGGGCTCCACGAGAAAAACAAGATTAATTAAGGAGCAAAATTCAATACAAGCCTACGTTTGAAAAAAAAAATCAATAGTAGATATACCATGGGCCTTGTTAAGCCGCCGTTTGTAACGGACAAAATAAAAAACACAGGAATATGGGTAACACATGATTGAAATGTTATGCCTTCTTAATTCTACGTAATGTAAAAGGAGCCATGCTACTTCCAAAAGAAATATTTGGATACAAAACAGGAAAGATAACACACACACAAAAAAAACATGAGGTCGGAGCTCATTTTTATTTTCATTTAAAAATCTAAAATGACTACCATTTTGTTGGAATTTCATAGAAATATCGGCCTTTGTTTCAAATGGCATCACCATTGATTCCAAATGGGCCCTTAATTGAAACAAGAAACAAAATAATTCCGATACAATTAATCTATAATTCCTATGTCTAACAGGCCGTTTGGAACGAAAGAGTCAAAAACACAATTACAAGAAAAAAAAAACATGAATTAATGTGACGCGTGTTTAGTTGAACCATTAGGAATATTAAAACGTATAAATCACACAAGTGTGCTGTTTGAACGCTTTACGAAAGAAAAATGTAATTTTCATGAAGTCTAATCTTATCTTAGACTCCTCTAAAATATCTATGGATTAAGCCATTCCATTAGTTTTTTTTCTTCCAATGGGCATGTCGGAGAATTTTTCATAGGATTCAATCTAAAAGATTCTTCCATATATTACCCTTTTGTTCCGATGGCGATAAAAGCACTGTCAAGTAACATCGACCGGCACTGTCGAATCTGCGAGTATTTTATGGACAAGCTGTTTCACAAACGTCTGTATCTAGAATTGTAGAGTCAAGTTTCTACATAGTTTATTCCTGATATCCTTCTGATATACAATAGGGGAAAAAAATCTTATCGAACTGTAAAGATGGTACTTAGAGATTTCTCACCGTCATTCACTATTAGAAAACTGGCCTTTTATATCGACACATCACTTCCGATTGAATTTGAATCGGTACTGATGAGGGCATTAGTACCGGTTCATTGGCTACTGGGCCGTAGTGGGCTTTCAGTACCGGTTCGTGATATGAACCGGTACTGATGCACGGAGTATATTAGTACCGGTTCGTATCACGAACCGGTAATAATGAGAGGGCATCAATACCGGTTGGTGTTACGAACCGGTACTAATGAGGGTATCAGTACCGGTTGGTGTTACGAATCAGTACTGATGCCTCGTTTCGGGAGAGTTCAAAAGATACTCTATAATATCAGTACGCGATGGTGGGTGGGTTGGTTAGAAGGGTGAGGCTGGAGTCACGAGGTGCGGGTTCGAGTCTCGCTTCCCTCAATCGGTACTGATGCCCTTGAGGCATCAGTCCCGGATGCTCAGTACCGGTTCAAAAACCGGCACTAAAGCCCGTTTTGAACCGGTACTAAAGCTCATTTCTGCAGTAGTGATTTCGTGTACCCCTAGGCTCTAGGGTTGATGCTAATTCGGCTCATCGATTGACCAGCTAGTTGTTGTATTCGGCTGCTTGTTTGTGGTATTTTATGTGCGTGCGTCTGAAATTTACGTAGTCCCACATCTGCATATATCTGTGACGAAATAATCAGATACAAGCCCTGGAGGCTGCCTCCAAGTCCAAGCTATAAAATTTTTTGCAAGGCTCACCTGCCATGACAGAGGCCAATAGGAATTAAAGGATTAATGATGGAGGGAGTACAATTTTTTGAGTTAATTTAGTCGCTTGTAGACCAGTACTGATCTATACATTGCAGAAAATTACGCTAATTCGGATACTGTACGTAGAGCCCAACTAAGAGGCTACCTAGCCTCTAAAACAGTTTGATGCCCTTACGGAGATTAATGAAATTGTGATAAGCAACTTTTGATGATCTGGCATGTAAATTACTTAATTATGAAGCTTATCAGAGGTAGGGGAGTAGTAAGGATGTGTTTGATTGCTTGTACTAAGTGGTACATGTATGAGATGGTTCAAGAAAAAAGTTATCCATGTGCTTGGTTGTTTGAATGAAACTATCCCATCCTGAACCAAGTGATACAAATTTAAAAAATATTCACCCAAAATAATAAAACCAAATACAGAAAAACTATTCTACGGCATACCGTTCCAACGGTATACCACTGAAACTCATGAAACTTGTGAAATTTTACAATGAAACTAATGAAACTTACCACTAAAAACTGATGAAACATGAAACTCATAAAACTAAACACTGAAACTCATGAAACAAATGACTGAAACTAATGAAACTATGGAAAACCCAAGTATACCATTCCAACGACATATCGTTGGATAGTCAGGCTCAACCAAATAATACAAAACTTTCTCATTCTATTTAATCTCATCACATCAGTCGCAGAAAGCCTAAAACAGCTGGAGCGGCGCGTGAATCGGGGGCAGTCGAGCTCAGCCAGCACGGTGCATGGACGCGGGCACAGCCTTCAGATCTGGCGCAGCGCAGTTGCTCATGCACCCTTTAGAATCATTGCTCGTCGGACACGCGGACTCGGGACCCAGAACCCTCTGCGCCGCCCATTCAGACCGATCTCGACGACAGACTAGTCTCGTGCAGTCCATCACTTGCTCAAAATCGACGCCCCTGCTGACGCTGTGTCAAGAGACAACGGTTGGCAAAGTGCTTACTAAGGCCCTGTTCATTTCAGCTTCTAAACAGCTTCTGCTTTAAAAAAAAAGTAGATTATTTGCCGAACGGGAGGATTCTGAACAGCATCTCTGAGAATCAGAAGCTGTCTTCTGAATAGAATCAAAATCTGGCTGAAACCTGATTCTCACAGATTCTTGCTGATTCTTGCCAACTCGGTCCGAAACCTAGAAGTCATAGCTAGCTTGACCTGATTCTCCCATAATCAAAAACAGCTTCTCTCATAATCCATAATCCATAATCAGTTGAGTAGTGCTTATACGATTTTTTCTCTCGATATAAGTTATAAATTTTAAAACAGATGAAAAAATAAATAATTATTATTATCTATTCTTCCTTCATGTTTTAATATTTATTCTTACGCATAGCATCAGAAATACTCCGGTACGTCACCGCATCAAGTTTCTTGTCTTCTGTTCTTGTTGACATCATGTTACATGTACAGATGACCAACCCTTCCTGCGTAGGAGAAAAAGGCAGGGTAAGCGCTCGCTCGCTCAATACAAAACTCCAGCGGGGCAAACTAAACTTGGGCCGCAGACTCGCAAGAGCAATTTGGGCTTGCACTGTTGCCGTTGCCAACATGAAGAGGGCCCGAGTAGCAGAGTGAAGAAGCACCAACGACCAATCGGACTAGCTTCTCAACCGTATGGGCCACATCTTACCTCGGCCCAGCTGAACTCCCGTCGACTCTGGAGCGTCCGTGTGCGTTACGTCATGCCGTCCAAGAGTGGGAGTGCCTTCACCTTGGCCAATTGCTATTTGCTCGTGCGTGTACAACAGCGAGAGCGAACTAAATGACAACCTTAGCCTGCCTAATCACACGCACCAATCAAAGCTATTATCAGAGTTCCTTCAGAATGTGAGTGATGGTTAATATATACTTATTTTTTACCATTGCTTCTGGACCTGTCCCATCCTTTTGCTTCAATGTAATTTTCTCGTCCAAATTACTCGATTTGCAAATCTCTGCGGACATATGTAGACACATCTTTTCACGTCTCACACGTGGACGACACCATCAGTTTCAATAAACCAAACCTTCGTCAAACCAACAACAGAAAAAAAAAAAAAAAAATCTGCAAATTGCAGCGGCAAAGTTGACAGCTGGGAGCTCTCAATTTGTATGGCCACAGTTTCAGATAATCAACCAACTTACCGGGTTAACAATAAACCAGTAACTAAGCGAAGATCTAAAATGAAAAAAAAAGCGCATATGTTAATGTTTGTTTTATAATAGCATACTAATTTAAATCCTACTACCATCTTACCTCACAAATCACAACACCACAATCTGACATGCAGATAATAAGAAATTACTCCCAGACAACATGATCACCACAGTAAATTAAACTCACAGCAAGTGTCTGACCGATGAAAAGCAAGAAAAAACAAATTATTTACCAGCTCCAAATTATTTACCCTGATCGCGGGTTAGGATTCTCGAACAAATACACTAATCCATTCAATTATTTACCAGCTCCAAATTATTTTATAAAAATAAAAATCATAAAAAAAACACAGCTCAAAATTGTAAAAAACTAAAAAAGCACAAACTTTTAAGATAGAATTAGAACAGACCAAGAAAAAAATACCACAAAAATAAAAGACAAGGTCTACCCTGATGCAAGCCAGCCTATAGATCACCATCTATACCATTGACAGTGACTGAAGGGACCGAGGGGGGTCAATGCCAATGGCTCGTTTATCTGTGAGTATATTTCAAAGCACTTAGACCATCTCCAACCCATTCCCCTCCCCTCACTCATTCCCTTCGCGAAGGGATTCCCATTCCCTTCAGCATTCCCTTCAGTCTGGGATTCTCTCTCATTCCCTCTAGGAAGGGATTCTCTCTCCTTTCCCTATACAATTCCCTTTAAAGGGAATCTGTTGGAGATGAGTGGAAATAAAGGGAATGGGAATGGGGAAGGGAACAGGGAAGGGAATGAAATGAAGGGAATATGGTTGGAGATGGTCTTAGATTAAAGCAAATATTTTCACTCATGTTTTCCAAAAGTGAGCTCAATCGAAGTACATAAAAATGACGGTGAATATGATATAATGCTTACAGGGTTGTTGGTGCGCATCCATGGAAGGCGATTACACAGCAAATGGCTCCAAGAATGGATTAGCTTAAAGGCTTTGCACGGAGCCAGCATGAACAGAACTGCTGCCTGCAATACTACGTGAGGCATGCAGCAATGATAGGTCGAATTAAAGACAAAAGAGAGAAATTATCCATCGCATCTTAACAATAAGATGTGTACTTGTTGCTAGTGTTTGCTAATGCTAAATTATTATGCTTTAGTTCTAAGACATGTCATTTCGTAACTCTGAAACTTCTTGCTTCTCTTCTACTCGTCCGGTCACAAATAGGTTGGTAAACAAACCGAGCTCGAGCAAGCTTGCTCGGTCTAAGCTTGAGTAGGTTCGGTAACAATCAACAATTCAAGGTGATCCCGAGCTCGAGCAGCTTACGAGCATCGAGCTTTTTTTACAGCCTTAGTTACAAATACATGTCGTTTTCAGATGCGTGCGCAAAACTTTGGCTATTGCTATCTTTTTAAATATTTAGATTGAATATATGAAAATTATATGTATAGATCGGTCTCAAAAAGTGCTTTCATAATATTATGATTTTATTGGGATTTATAAATGTATTATAATATAAATTGGTGGTCAAAATTATATTTTAAAAACCGTACCGATATTCAAAACAACACGTATTTATAACCGGTGAGAGTATAATAAAAATGCACAAGTTTGCACTCCGAAACAAAAGACTATATAATGTACAAATACAGCACGATTTTTACACTCTATATCGCTTATCCTTATCACTCTCTCTCTACACACACATATATATACATACACACACACACACATATATATATATATATATATATTTGTTGTTATTTTGGTTAGAAATAACAGAACCGAAAAAACTGGGTTAAGTCCACCACCCTCGCGTTCTAATCGGGAGCACAACAACGAGTTGGTTGCGGTCCCATCAGCCGAGTTAGTCTCACGAGTTTAACCTCTCTCCTGACATTTCTCTTACCCGATCTACTGAGCTAGCGCCAGGCTACCGAAGATTGCCGCCAGCACAGAGAGGACCTCGGTGCCTTCTTCCTAACCGACCTTTACCGACATTCAAGATCAACCGATTAAATCCCTAATGGTTTCTTCCCCCAATCTGAGTTAGTTCATCTAATAACTCATTTCCGTATTATTACCTTGTGATCATGTTTTAGGCAAACTAACGATAATGTTCATGTTTTAGGCTAGCTAACGATAGTGTTCATGTTTTAGTTCACCCTTAGATCTAACATTTGGTATCAAAGCCATCCTAGCCTTAGCATGATCCTAATTTAGCCCGGTTTAGACCTAATTTGTCGGATTCTTAGCGCTTAATCCGCTCAGTTTAGCATTTAGAAGGAGGTGATTAGATCGATCCAAACTCGAAACTCTCAAATCCGAAACCCTAATCCCCGAATTTTCCCAAATGCAAAATCAATCAAGAACCCTAATGCCTTAGATGGGATTTTCAGGGTTTACCTCGTTCGGATCCCGCCCTCGTCGTCGTTCTTGCCCGGTAGCCATCGGTCGCGCTGCGCGGGCCATCATCGTGTCATCTCGCCGTCGCGAGCATTCACCTCCCCGCACGAGCGCAGTAGTCTAGAGCCCTCCTCGTTGGATCAACGGCTGGTGCCTCGCGTCGGCGCTAGTTGTGGGAGCGGCTGGGCTAAAAGTGTGTCTGGGTCGGCTGGCGTTTGGCCTCGCGTGGACTGAGCGCACTGCTGGGCCAGGTCGGGGCTTAATTAGTTTTTTTTTATGCCTTTTCTGATTTTGGAGATGATTAGTTTTTAGCCCATCTCAATTTTGTTTACATTCAGTCCTTTAAGTTCGGCAATAATTATTGTTTAATTGTTATTTCCTGGGCATTAATGTTTTGGTTAATTTTATGATTAATTTCTGGGCAAATTAATTAATGTGATAATTAATTTCATGGTTATTTCTGAGTATTATCTCTAATTAAAATAGAACCAATGGGAAGTTTTGGTTAGAGATTATTATTTAATGTTAAAATTGGGATTATGTCATGACCATGATTATATTTTGACCAATGTTATTTATGAACATGCATCACCCATAAGATAATTTTAGTTCTTTTTCGTTTTTGCCTAACGGTGATGCAGGTTAAAAGTGTTATTTTTCTATCATTAACATGTTATTAATCAGACCAATGTAGGGTTAATTTTCATGCAAGACATTTATTTACTCTAATGTTTACTGATTATATTTTGTTTTGATTTAGCCATGAACAACAATATTAATGTTGCCACTTACTTGAACGGTATTGAGCAGCTGATCGGGACAAACTTTCCCTCTTGGAAAGAGGGGATTTTGATTGTCCTTGAGTCATGGATTTGGACTATGCATTACGTGAGGACGTTCTCATAGCTTCTGTCGCTAATGATGAGAGTAATTACTCCCTAGAGTACTTACTTGAAAGGAAGCCCATTTGGTACTCCCAGGTGTATGTACTTCCTACCTCTGTTTGGTTAATAATAACTTCCTAATCAAAAGGAACCAGTTAACAACTCTCACTTATAGAATATGCTTGCATTTACGTAACATCAGTTAATATATAGGGAGTATGGAGTACATACTCCCAATAGTATGTAACCATTTTAATATATATATATATATATATATATATATATATATATATATATATATATATATATATATATATATTAGGACGCTGTAATGGGACACCATGGTGCCCAGGCACCATAATTTTAAATGCACAAATTCAAGTCAAATTCAGGTATATTTTTTGAAACTTTCAGTTTTAGGGTATATATCCATCTATAACAATTCAAATGAAACACATACCTTTGAAAAAATATATTTGAATTCAAAGATTTGAACGAATTTAGATCACATGCTTTGTTGATTTATATATAATCAGTACATACCTACAATCAAATTATCATAAAAAAAGAAACTCTAGCTCGAATTTCAGTTCAAACTTGTTTGAACTAGTTAATAAACTACTTAAACTTAACGTCCTAAAAATTTTAAAAAGTTTCGAATGCAAATAAAAAGAGAAAATACCCATTTAAGATTGTGGTGCTTAGGCACCATGATGTCCTAGGTATTTGTAATATGTGTGTGTAAAAGATAAGCACACGGCTCAAACAATAGAAAATGCAAGTGCAGCATATCCAAATAATGAAAAACAGCGCATGAACCCATGGAATCAGATCAGGTAAAAAGGACGACACTAAAGCCCTATATGGTGCACAAAGACGGGGCATGCAGCAAATGCTAATGGCCGCAAGGAGATTCTAATCCAAAGGAAACAACAATTAGAAAGAAAGCAACCCAGATCACACCACCGCAAATTAAACCATATTTTATTACTATCACACGCAACCACCTTTTTCCATGCCAATAATACACCTCGTCTCTCCTGCCTGCCTTTTGAGCACATAAACACACCACCGTCAGCGTCATCATGCCTAACCAAGTTTAGGCCCTGATCGACGCTTTCTTCCTCCCACCCCTCACAAGAGAGCCCCAAAGCTAAAAGAAGAGGAAGGACAACGCCATGGGGAGAGCTCCGTGCTGCGACAAGGCGAGCGTGAAGAAGGGCCCATGGTCGTCGGAGGAGGACGCCAAGCTCAAGTCCTACATCGAGCAGAACGGCACCGGCGGCAATTGGATCGCCCTGCCGCAGAAGATCGGTATGTCCTCACGAAAATCGCCATGCACGAATACGATCGATCCCGTAGTGACGGTAGTGGTAGCATGCAGTAGTAGTAGTAGTAATTAGGCGCATATATATATGTCCTTAATCTGTGTGCCTGGTGCTTGTGCAGGTCTGAAGAGGTGTGGAAAGAGCTGCCGCCTCCGGTGGCTGAACTACCTCCGGCCGAACCTCAAGCACGGCGGGTTCTCGGAGGAGGAGGACAGAATCATCCTCAGCCTCTACATCAGCATAGGCAGCAGGTACTGCTAGCTAGTTCAGTAGGTCGCACCCGTCTTGTCACTTGTTTGATTAACTCAACTGTAGAATTAGCTAGCTGCAACCTGGTAGAGTGGTAGGCACATGGGTGTGGTACAATCTATGTTCTGAGCAGGCCTTGCATGCTATGGGCTTAGGTGGTCGATAATAGCGGCGCAGCTGCCGGGGAGGACGGACAATGACATCAAGAACTACTGGAACACGAGGCTCAAGAAGAAGCTCTTTGGCAAGCAGTCGCGCAAGGAGCAGAGGCAGCAGCAGTTCGAGCGCCAGGCGGCCAACGACGGGCAGAAGCAAGAGGCAAGCAGGGATGCAAACGGAACCGATGGCTTGGCCGCCGGTGCTTACAATTGGCACCAGCAGGTCATGGCCGTGGCGCCGGTGCACCCGATGCCGGGTCCGGTGATGGAAGGCAGTCGGATGGGAGACTATGCGGACGATCACTCAATCAGGAAGCTTCTGTCGAAGCTAGGAGGAAGCCCTTTCGCAGCCCTGCCGGCTCCGCCGTGCGTTCCCCCACCAATGTACGGGGAAACTCCAAGCTTCGTGGTGCCATCGGTGCACGCCGCTCCGCTCAACGAAGGTGGCATGCAGTGTTCCAGCGCGCTGCCGGCGCTGGAGCTGGATGAGAACTTCCACTTCAATCAGGTAAAGCTGGACGGGCTCGATTGCTTTTTCGGAATGGGCGGCCAGGGCATGAGGTGGAATGAGGTGAGCCCCTTGGTTTGCCCTAGCAATACTGTGGCGTCCAGCTCCCATGGGATGCAGCAGTACTGCCTTGTCGAGGAGCCGGTTGACCTTGGGATGCAGCAGTAGCGATCGGTTCGTGTTCTCATGTACATGCATGATTGTGGTGCAAATTTGTAGCACTCATGGGGGAACGGTGAAAGATGAGTGCTTCTTTGAACCAAGAGCAATAAGGTCTCTCACCACTCCTAGATGAGAGATGCCTGGTTTTCAGGTGTCTTTATGTGAGTCTTGTCTTGAAATGGTATTTTCTTCTCTATTTTTGCTTACTTCCTTACAGAAACATTCACAATTTTAGGTTGTACGGATTGCATTGTTCTGTTACTTCAGTTGGTGTGTATCTGCTATTTGTACTGAGTACTGACCCTATAGAAATTTGTTTTGTGTGTTCCCTAACAGCATTGATATAGTTTACTTACAGCATCTGCAAGGTTTGCCCAATTTTGGTCAACAAGACATGATCTGTACTTCATGTGATATTAAGGAACTTAATAAGGCTGCTTACAGAATCCCCCTAGTATGCGAAGTTAAGAGAAAGCTTAAGTATTAAGTTCTATAGTAATGATTTTACAAACTTTTCAGGAGCATGACATATATGATTGGAAATCATTTTACATTTTTTGTCCACAATTCTCTCTACTTTTCTGCACTCAGATATTCTAGGCATTTTGGCGATAGTGAATTACAAACTTAGTCGTCTCCTTGAAAAATTTAAGAACTTAGTGGAATAAGATTTCTTCGATGATACACGAGATTGAGATTTAATCTGTGTGAAGTTGCTCTCATGTTGTGCTAATATATCTTTATGTTGAGAAATAAAATTTGAAGTGTTAGGAGCGTGTGAATGATGAAATGGGCACTTCATATTTCTCTGGCCGTCATGTGCAATGATAAAAAGTTTGCTTCTATTTCACTTGTTTGATTCCGTACATTGCATTTCCGGTGTTCATACTGGAAATGGCACACTACTACTTGTCACTAGCCCATTTAGTACAGCCTAATTAAACTCTTCCCGAGCAAACTATAGTCGTTGCTTGACTTTTGTCTCAAATGATTAGCTGTCATTGGTAGAGAAAAAAAATACCCCCACCCCCACCCCAGGTACCATCTAAACTGTAATTATATAGCAGTATGCCCTTTAATTTCCTACGACCAAGGAAAATATCAGCTCAACAAAATAGTGTCTAAAAAAAGTGAAAGCTCAACTGACTTCTCTCCATCATTGACACCACACATTGTTCTAGAGATAACAGCTTAATTTAGATGTGGGGATTGCTTATCCATGCATATTAAAGTTTGCATAAAATGAAGTAACGAGCGTGCTGTTTAAGGAGTTCCTAACATGTAAAAAAAAAACGAGAAGACAGAAAATGAGTAATTCTACAAACGTGCCACAGAGATATGTTTGATTAACAACAGAGATGCCAACTGCCATCATTGTAGTCTGGCTTTCTGCTTGTTATAGGTGAATCTCGAATTGCGGATAGCTCCCCACATTTAGAGATCTCCTCTGATTGGCCTCAAGGACAAACAAGTCCATTATTAGTTAAAAAGAAATAGTATACTACAAAGTGTGCCTGAGAAGAGTCAAGGAGGTTAATTCATAGTCCAAGCCATAAAGGAACTTGTGTATCAACCAAAAAGTCAATGTTGTTTTGGTTACCTAACCTCTAATTAGGTGAGTTATAGGCATGTTTTAAAATGATAAGTTGATGGGACAAAGATCATCTGTTAGTAACATTTGGTGTGTGACAAGAAGTTTCTTTGAATTGAATTTATGGGTTAAGTCAATCAATAACAGCCATCAGTTTGGTATTTCCTCTCAATTTTCATTGTATAATGTCAGATATTTTACTTCTTGATGTAAACAATTTCCTCGTAATATGTTGTTGATTTATCATCTCATGACACTACCTTAAAAACCTATATTTGTGTCGGTTTGAAACACACATCTGTGTCAGTTTTCAAACCGACACAGATACACCGATACTTATAATCGAAGATTATCAGTGTTGGAAAACTATTTGTGTCGGTTTTTGGCTAGAATCGACACAAATAATATGACTATTAAAAATGTATATGTTATTATTTGTAATTGTGTCAGATCAGCAACTCTGTGCCACACGTCAACCTCACATGACCCATCTAGTACTACTCTCATCCAAGCACGCTTAACTTCGATGTTCTAACAGGATCCAACGGATTTAACTTTCCGAGAGGTCACCTATCCTAGTACTACTCTCACCGGATCCAGTGCTTTAGTGTTGGTATGATCGTATGTGATGTGTAACGCGTCCCTCTCCCCTTAACTCAGCAGAGCACCCGAACACCGATTTTAATGTTCTCATACTCCAAACACTCCAAACACGGTTTGAGCTATATTTTAGTGTTGTCATACTCCAAAACAGGTACAAAATTTTGGAGGCTGTTTTGAGGCCCTAAACGCCTTTTTTTTTATTTTGTCGCCGCACTCACACTCACACAAATAATCATGGGAAGATCTATTGATTTTTGGGCTTTAAGTATTTTCGAATAGAGCTTCTCGTTAGCTTTCCAACGAGCCAAAAAAACACCCCAATCGGAGTTACGAGTCAAAAGTTATGATGTTTTTACTAACGGTGCAGAAGACTATTTGTGTCGGTTTTTTGCTAGAACCGAAACAGGTAATATTATTTGTATCATTTTTTGGGTAGAACACAATAATAGGACTACTATTTGTGTCGGTTTTTTACTAGAACCTACATAAAAAATTAGACTATTTGTGTTAATTGCGATTTAGAACCGACACAAATGTATTTGTATCGGTTTTTAATTAGAACTGACACAAATACTGCATTATTTGTGTCAGTTACAATTGAAAACTGACACAAGTAATCTTCCTGCCATTTTGAGTTTTAGAATTGATGCAAAAACTTTATATGTGTCAGTTCTAAAAAAATCGACACAGATAGACCGTCACCTATGACCTATATATTAGGTGTTTTGTAGTAGTGACCTATGTATATGTCTTGCCATTAGGCATTCATTTTCCATCATATTCTATTATGAAACGATCTTAACATACAATATTTTAACTGACTACACTCACCCCATGACCAGCTTGTCAAACGCGATCAATGATTAGTAACTTGTTAATTTGACGTCTAGTACGGTCGCAGCCCATCGTTAGACACATACATATTGAAGTGCACCTGCTGTAGCAGCTCAGTTTCAATTGATACCCAACACCTAACACCTGCACAAATGAAGCATTATTTACTCTCTTTTTTGAAAGAAATTAAGGGTAAGACCTCTGCCTTGCATTAAGGAAGAAAAGCAAACAATATAGTTTTAAAGGTACAAAGTCCAAAAGAACCAAATAGATGTGAAAAGCAATAGACGTCTAGGATAAACCAGAAGAAAAGGTTGCACTAAATCAGGCATTTGGTTATTTCTCAAGATGAAAAGTAAATAATGCTCACTGCACGCTACTACCGCCAGGCATCGTCATAAGGAGATCAACGGAATTGTAATCTACGTCCTCTGGAACTAATAATAGGATCTTCAACAACTATTACCGAACGGTGCAAATGGTATCCAGTAGTGTTTCTCAGGACGTGCGGAACCAGAAAATTGCATTTGCCAATGCATGATTGTTGATGCCAAATTTGATGATTGCTGGCCGAGGCGCCTCTCGCTGCGTGCTGTGTTTGTTTCTGGCCTTGTTGTGTCTGGCGGTAGTAGCCTATTATCTTTGATTGAAATAACAGCACACATGCATAACTATATGTTCCAAGGAACTCAACAAGATATGCTTGTCAACAGTAAATCTTTTTCCTCTCCTATCTAAAACATTAGTACCATACTTCGTTTCATTACCAGCTTTGGACATCATAATTTGTAGAAGAACTTCCAACAAGTGTGGCTACTTACAACGTCTACTTTGTCATAAAATGAATGATCAATGGATAGCGTAAGATAGATGCACCAAAGATACAGACAAATAATCCTACGTGTTACGTAAGCAGTGACATTGTAGGCAAGTAAAGGCTGACACTGCAGATAATGAACATACAATGTGTGCCCCTCTTTGGTAGGCAAGAGTTTTACTGAGGAAACCTAGAGATAAATGTGCTAAGTGCTCTTTGGTAGGCAAGAGTTTTACTGAGGAAACCTAGAGATAAATGTGCTAAGTGAACAAGAAATGTCATCTCGTATAACAAAACATGTTTAGGTTAGAGAGTTAGTTTGATTAATGGCATTTGTAGTTGAATTTCGAACACCCAACAACAACAGTATAGTTCATTCTAAGGGCGTGTATTTTCAGTCGGAGAGGATTACTCTTGACTTAAACACCTCATTTCTGGAGTAAATCGTGGGGCTACTATAATTCCAAACACTATTTGTTTTGATAATGCCAAGCCTTCTTCCAGCAGCTAGGGCCTTACATGCAAGCTAAGCTCTTTCAACACGCATGGCATAAATTAAATCAGATACTCTCCTTTCACCCTTCAAAAGTTATCATTTACTTGTTTAGTTAGGCGAAAAGCAACCCGTCATAAGAAAACGAAATGAATTCGTTTATATAAATACTGTTAATAATACACTGATCATGTACAGTCTCGAACATATATATGGCATTCGTTGTTTCAGTTATTTCTTCTTTCATTTCTCATTGAGACATAGCTAAACACTAAACCTTTTTTAACAGGAGAATGGGAACAGATGCTGCCTATATATCTTTTTGGCTAGGTCGCTAGAATTAGGGGGCAATGCATGTTGCTTCTAGGGATGGCTATCTTAAACTGTTAGGCACAAACTGTTAGGCAGTGCTTGCTTGGTTACTTATTACAACATAGTTTCACTGAATCAATACCAAATAGGGAGATGGTAACTAGTTTGAAAAACAATATAAATAAAAGTATAATCAAATCAATCAATTAGGAAAGGAAGTGTTAAGCCGACATGCATGTGCTTTGTGCAAACAAGAAATCGTCGTGCAACAAATCAGGGGCCCTGAAGTTTATAACAAAGAACCTCCAGCAAACAGGAATGCATAACAAGATAAGCTACATGCATAACAAAAAGAACACGCCAGCTACCCAAAATTCAGTATAAAAACCATGACTACGGCTGTAAAGTGGTGAGAATATCCCTGCCCAACTAGGTTTCTGCTAGAAAGAGCGCCTCGCAAAACGTCAAATATTCACAACTTGATGGCACATGCCGTCAACACAGCTGAGTTAATTTATTGCATAGCGAAGCATTGCCTGCACCTACAACAAGAGCTAAACAGCCAACACCGTGATGTTAAAGTACTCAAGAAATCTGAGAAGGGATAATTGTTTATAGCATGAAAGGGAGAGTCACTAGGAAAGACGATTGTGATGTGTTGCTTAACTTTTCTGAAGCTAACACGAAAGCTTTTAATCTAGCGGACTCCTCCCCCTCTGCATAATCTATTGCACCTAAGTAGGTCGTAATTAATTAGTGATTGACACAGGGTAGCCACTTTATTAACTTGTTGATTATTCCATTACAAGAGGAAGATGTCGGGCTGGCTCTGATTATGTTGTCCAACGAAGGTTAAAGAATAATCGTAGCAACCTCACTGATTATCTTCTTCTGTATGACTCCATCCTCAATAATTAATTGTGCATCTGCTTCAATTTTATTTGAATGACAGCAAGTTTATCAGACCAGAAAAAAAAGAAGTAATTACCTCTTGATAGGAAAGAAAAGGCTGTTACGATTGTCGTTGAACCGTCGCATCATATAAAAATAATGAAAGGGGAAAGTGAGACGCAACATTATGCAGCATATGAAACAACTAGGGAGGATGTTGTAAAGTTCAAGCACTAAGACATTGTTCGCGTACCAGGAAGTATGCACCACCTTTACAGCCCTCGCATTCTCACAGGTTGCACGAGGGGGATCCATTCTTCGAACAGGAATTGGTAGTGTGAACTTATGGGTTCTATCCTCAATCGCCGTGTTCCTGCATTAATGCAATTATGGAATGTACATATTTAGAAAGGAGATTTGTTTTGCTTATAAGTTAAATGAATGAAATGCAGTTGATTCAGTGCATATTCCTTGTGGTTCCATGCATACAGCACAGAATTTCAACCAGTAGCAGATCGGACAGTATGGCACCGAACTGAATAAAAATGCATAACAGAGAAATATAAGAGGTATCTAAAATGCTTCCACGGAGCATAACACATTTCTATTATTCAAGATGCATATAACGTCATTTGACATACTCCAGACATGACTAATATGATTTTTAGTTCTCTGCATTATCACCCAACTAGTATATGCAAAACTATGTTGGCCGCATGTCTCCTCTGATGGATGAATACACCAACAAGTTAAGTGGACTCCCCATTCTACCATGTGGTCAGAGGTGCGTTTGAGAGTTGAGACAATGAAGTTATCTGTGTCAATAGAAGGGAATCCAAAGTTATTATCTTGCATCCTCAGTCGACGTCACCGATTTCATCTTTGGAACACACGTTGCACATTTCCTGACATGCTAGAATAGGTGTAGGATCTACCATTGCTCTTTCGGCACAAGATTGGAGCCCCTTTTCATGATCTAAGATTAACAGATGGCCCCTACCTGTGAAAAGAACAAAAGGAGGGGGGATAGCCCCATATCTCAGTAAAGGTGTTTCTCCAACATGTAGATTAATAGCTGATTTCAATGGAACTACGCAAATTTCATCAAGGGAAAAAAATGAACCTCTGCAATACATTTTCTACCATGTAAGCCTGCAAATATAAATCGATATCCTGGTGCACTGTATGGATCCATGAGGATGCATTATGGTGCCTTATTGACTGGATCAGGATCCAAGAAGGTACTTCGGCTCTAATAAAACTTGTATGTGATCAATTTAGTTAAGCGTTAAAAAGTCTGCAAGGATGGGAATAACAAACAAAAATCCACACTCTAATTAAACTATATATAAGATAAGTAGACCAATCTGCAAAAGCCAGTACAGTTGAATCATCTGTATAACAGCGGCTTAAGGTCTAGCTAACTTGCTCAGTGTAGCATCTCGGAATAAGAAACATCCTAAGTTACTGTACCCGTACAAGTTGACAACTAGATGATAACAACATAACATGACAGGATGCACATCATACAAGTGATGGATCTCAATAAACAAATGAGGTGACAGTATGTAAACAATAGGAACAACCTAATCTTACTGAACAAATGCATGACTTCAATGCATCATTAGTCTAATCATACGATCGGAGTCCTTGTGGACACCCAACAGGGACAGTCACAGTTTCAACCAAATTTACACCACCACTCAGCTGGTCTCCCTGAAAGCAAAAGTACGGAATAACCGAATTGTATCATGGGAACGGTTTACCGTTTGAGCTAAGACAATCATAGGAGATCAAACAGATTTTATACCAGTGGGGTCCGTAGATGGTTGAAACCATGTCCATGTCAAATTAACCTGATTCTTGAGTATCCACTAACAAGAGTACGTAACTCAAATGCATTTTTCATTGAGATGAAAACCGAAAATCGAAGCGCAAGCGCCACACGTACGATTTATCCGCCTCACATTTCATTTGACCAAATGTCACAATATCACAGCAGCGCTAGGCCAAAGCACCCCAATAGCATTTCCGTTCCTTAACATCTCAAATTTCTCGCCCAATTGTACCGCAGGCAACCGCCATTGTCGTCACACGACGTGATCTGCAGATTAAACAACGAGTCGAGCCAGTGTACGAAGCGACATCGACTCCCAACCAACAGCCATCGAATAGCGCATCTCCCCGCACGCGGCACGCCGGCGCGTGCACCAAAACTAGAAATCTCGATAAATCGTTCGAACCGCGCGATCCAGGAGGAGGAAGAGGTCGAAATTTCGGTACCTCTGGAGCGTAGGATAGGAATTCGGGAGGGGACGAAGCGGCGGATCGGTGCCGAGCAGAGAGCATCGATGAACCCTAGAAATTTGGGGGGGTTTGGGTCGCTCCGCCTCCGCCTCCGTCGCCTCCATCCCCACACTGGCTCGAGACGAGGTGGAGGAAAAATTGGCGGAGCGACGAGGGGGGGAAATTGGCGCCGATGAGCCTAGCGTAACGCTTGTGCCTCAGCTAGTCAGCTGCTTCGCGAGAATAGTTGAGAGGCTGACTATGGTGGTTGTTCACAAATGATTGGGCCGCGGCCTGTCAAAAAGATAACTGGGCCGGAAGTCTCAACCCAAATAATTCGAATTTTTTGTTATTTAATATTTATTTTAAATCTTTTTTTCAAATCTAATCGATGGAAACACAAAATTGCAAAAATAGGCACCCGTCGCGCCCCATATTGGGGCGATCGCTATATTAGGCGATAGGTACTGGATGTAAAAAGCACTTGTAAAAATGAACACATGAAGGAGTAGATTTACCAACATATTTTGCATCCAGTACCTATCGCCTAATATAGCGATCGCCCATATTGGGGCGACGGGTGCCTATTTTTGCAATTTTGTGTTTCCATCGATTAGATTTGAAAAAATGATTTAAAATAAATATTAAATAAAAATAGATTCAAATAATTCCCTCTATATTGCGTATTTTTAAAAATGATTAGACTGTTTCTAATTATAATCTATAAGTATTATATTAAATATATACATAGAAGTATAGTAAAAAAATATAAAGTAAAGCTAAATATTTATTAACATCACACTAATTTTTTATTAAAATATTAAATACGTCATATATTTATAGATAAGATCTTCAACAAAATAGGTCACATAAATTTGAAGGGATTAGATACCTTATTGGGTAGGTAGTACAGTAGTACTACGCAAGTCCAACCCAAAATTGCTTAGCCCTCTAAAGGTCTTTAAGATAGCTCAAATGGTTATAGACCTTAACTGGTAGATAGATCAAACGATGGTTTCTTCTACGTAACGCGTATAAATTCATCTCTCCCATCGCCTGTTTCTAGTTTCGCTCCTGGCTGAGATAAGTCCACCTGGCTGATAGGACAGGTGGCATACTGACATCTGTCTAGACCATGGTTAGCGTCTCTACAAGTGGAAATTTTTTTTTTGGTGAAACCGGTACGCGAACCCCTTCTCGTGTATACTGACGCTGATTGATGCCACATAAACACCTCCGCAATCCAACGCTGTTCTCAATCCCAGGCGTTGGATGGCTTGGCTCCCAGGCCAAGGTGATGGACGCGGTTCGGCTCCCAGGCACAGCGCGCATGGCGATCCAGCGAGTGTTGGATTGCAGGAGAGGAGTGTCCACGTATCATCAATCAACATCAGATATACACAGAAAGATATTTACATACTAGCTTCACCAAAAAACATTTCCCTATAAGTTCCTTCAGGGATCACAAGTGGCACGTCACACGGAGGTCTCAAATTGAGCACCAGATCCTTCACATGGCGGCAAGTTGCATCTCATTCTCACCTAATTTACACAACTCTTGGATCAGCTGATCGTGAGCTTGTTTACACGAAGTGCTATGTATGGTAACTGCAGATCCGCAGAAGTGGTATATGTTACTATGACTCATATCTAACCTTTTAGATATAAAAATGTATACTAGAAAAATCATAATAATATTCCTATCTTTTTTTAGGAGAACTAGGTAGGCTATATAAACCTATGGGGTGATCATGCAAAATCTAGACAATCATGAAGTCACAAACCAACTCATCCAAAACAAGAGGTCCACCAGATGATTAGAAGCTAAGTTATTTTTTAGCATTAGATTCTTATATAGCGCAAGGGTTCGAAAATCCTAAAAAGTTTGAGAGGTTGTAAGAGGTCAACAATCCATTGTACTCTTTTTAAGGTTATGCTAAAAGTATTTGTGGCCGGCTTCACCAAAAACTTTTCTCTCTCATCGTGGTTGTTTCAATATTATTATCTTGATTTTCTCTATGAGAATCATTTTTTTTCGTTCTTGAGATTATACACGCTTGCACCGTATCTCATGAAACTTTAGGTGCGTTTGGTTCATGGGATGAGGTTGCATGGGATAGGATGGTCGTGTAACATTTGGTTCTATTATTTTGGGTGAATGAGATGGTTCAGCATCTAGAGATAATATTCCTCAAATTTGTATCATTTGATCTAGGATAGGATGGTTCCATTCAAGCAACCCAACGCATTGATGACTTTTTTCTTAAACAATCTCATACATTTACCACTTGGTATAGACAACCAAATGCACCTTAATTCAATACGAAAACTGTTGCGTCTAAGACAAATATCAGAGTGTAACGTTATATTTGTTGCGCTTTTTTTTACATTGGGTTTGCCTCTCGTCATGGTACGGCCATTGCCAACGTCACTGGGCGCCGGAGGAGCTGCTATGCGCCGACACCCACTGTTTCCCAAAGAAAAACCTCCCACCAACACGCCGCCGCTCCAACGGCTAGTTCCCCAACCGACCGCCCACCCCCCACACACACGCGCAAAATCCATCGCCCAACTCGATCTCCATCATCATCACCATCCTGCTCTTCACCGCTGCTCTCGCGAGCTAGTAGCTCGATCCCCACCGGACACCCACAGCCACGCGACCACGTAGATGGAGATCCCCATCAAGCGCGACGTGGCCGCAGTCTGGGAGGCGGCGGAGGAGGAGGAGGACGATGAGTGCTACGGCAGCGTGTTCTATGAGGACATCGAGGCGCCCAAGTTCGTCGACCTCACCGCGCCCGACGCCGCCTGCCCCACCGACGACCCCTCCTGGTTCTGCCTCCGCATCGGTGATCAGCTAACCTCACGACCAGACCAGCCCCGCGGCACCGTCGATCGCACGCCGTTGCGAAATCGCGATGCATGCGTAGCAGCATAAGCGCCGATTCTGAATTTCTGATTCGTGCCGTGTTGCGCGCGCAGGTTGCGACCAGAACCATGAGCAGGTCGACCCGGAGGCCCTGCACAGGAGCTTCTTCATGCGGGTTCGTCGCTTCTCCCTCTCGCATCTCGTCGTCAAATATATGCAGATGTGACCGATCGGAGATGTAATTGTCCTTGTAATCGCGACAGGTCATGGCGGCGAGGAGCCCCAACGTGCGGCTCCAGAAGGCGATCCGCAGGAGAAACCAGAGGTGGCTTCATGATTTTTCTCGCCGCCTACCTGAATTGGATGATGGTTTGGTTCCTTCGATTGACTTGCCCGTTTCTTAATCTCGTGCAGCTCGATGCTGAAATGCCCGCACTCTGCGCCGCCGAAGCCTCCGAGGTCACGGATCGCGAGGCTGAGAACGGCGACGGGGGCTCCCGAGAAGGCGGCGAAGCCCAAGCTGAAGACCCACCGGATTTACAGCCTGCGGGCGTCTCCAACCCGGACCAAGGCCGCGAGAGTCAAAGCGTCCAGCGCTAGGAAGAAAGCCCTGACGACGCCGAGGAGCAAGACCGTCCGCCCGAGGCAGGAACCGTTCCTCAGCCTGAAGCATCAGAAGGAGCCGGTTGTTGCGGCGGCGGCGAGGAATGGGAAGGTGGTGAAGGCGCTGTTCATGAGCACGCCGAAGAATGACGCCAGTCAGACCCCGGCAAAGAGCCAGGCGCTCCTGTCCGAGGTCTGTTCTAAGATGAGAAAGCTGAATTTGGCGTGCCGGGAGGTGCCTAGCAGGTACTTGTCTCAGTTATCGATCCCGAATAGTGCCAAGAAAGGCGAAGAGACGGCGGCGAAGAGATGGCAAGAGTCCAGGACGAATGCCAAGAAGAAGATTTTAGGCCGTTCAGTGAAACGTGCTGATGCCGAGACTGATGAAGGGAACCGAAACGGCCGCGAGAACATAGCTGCAGAGGAGAACTCATTCACAAGAACTGCACGCTCCATTGGCTCCAATGAGGAACGGAAGGAGGTCCTGCAGGAATCAAGAGTTAAAGTGAAAACATTGCACGCTGACAATTCTGATGACAATAAGGAGAATTTCTCGTATGGTGATCCGCTGACCAAACAAACCTTGAGTGGTTCACAATATGAAGGTGAAAGCATGCATCACTTGGAGAACAATGAGAGTGTTCCTCGGAAGGTACTGAAACTGACGGTAGCAGAAGGGGTTTCCCTTAGTTTAGCTGTTTCGCGGTAGGTAGGATATGCAGAACCTGAAAAATGCTGTCATGGTACAAATGCAGGTGGCTACAGTGCAGAACAACGTGAATGCAAAACAAGGGGGAAAGCTCAAGAAAACTACCAATCCAAAGCCATTTAGGTTCAGGACTGATGTGAGTAATTATTGCATGCCCCAATGCTTATTGTGTCATTTTGGTGCAAGATTTCACTCGGTTACTGACAGGCTTCACTCTCTTTGCTGCGTTTAGGAAAGAAGAGTGTTGAAAGAAGCAAATCCAGAAAGAAAGGAGACGCTCGCGGAGAACTACTCCATGGCAGCACTCAAGGATGAGAATAGAGGAATTATGGTAAGTTGATTCACTCCACCAGCTATCAAATTTCCCAAATATTTGCAACGGCCGTATCGTCACTCACTGTTCTGTATGTCTGTCCTACGACGCAGCATATGGGCAAATGTCCTGATCGAAAGGGACGAGACAAACCGACTTGTGGCGAGCGACAGGTGAGCATTGGTGTCCCCAAATGTTTCTAAGCCCAAATCAATTAGAATTTAGAAACACGCATTCTTATATGTGCATACTATACATATTCAGAAGAAACAAGACACATGTTGCCACGGGTCAGCTTGGTGAAGCCAAAACGGTTTTGAATAGACTGCAACGACAAAAGGGCAAGTCGTTGATAAATCACAGAGTTACTAGATACTAGGTTACGTGAAAATTCTCATGAGAAAAAATCATGGGAGACAAAGATGCACTATTTAGTTTGAAGATTACAAGTATATACGGTGGTTTTATACAGCTGGATTGAAACCAAGTTAGGAAATGATAGAATCCAGATTTGTTAAGTATGGATATTGAGGCACCGCGAATATCTCCTAAAAAACCTCTCCTTGACTCAAAATCCATAATGAATTGCCTTCATAAAACCCGAAGGGCAATTAAGCATCATGAATGCCAACCAAGTCAAGGCAATGCTTGAACTTGATATTAGAAAGTGTCTTGGTGAGCATGTCTGCAGAATTATCATCAGTATGTATGTTAGGGGTATGGATAATGTCTACTATCGGCGCAAGAGAGCAGAACCAACCAGGGGATGACGTAGAGTCCAGTCGCCGGAAGTCAGGCGGAAAATAGAAATAGTTTGGATATTATTTCAGTTATTGCTTATCTAGTCGGATTAGGATTCCAAGATGGATTAGTTTTCCTTTTTGTTACGTCATGTACTACTGCTATATATATACATGCAATCAATAAAAGAAGGGACAAGTAATTTTTGCCGCAAGAACTGCATCAGGCGGTACCTCCCGATTCAGAGGTCGGTAGCTCCGCTCGCTAGCCGGCGACTCCACCACGGCGTCGTCATCTACCCTCCAGCGAGCAGGCTTGAGACCTGGCACTCGTCTGTACGCTCAAGCCCACAACAATGTATCTTTTCCACAACAATTTATCCTTCAGTGACAACATCACGAATAAAATGGTACTTGTGCTTAGACTTGACATGATACATATCATTCTTGGTCAAACAAATAGCACTCTGGCTATCATAATAAACAGTAAGAGTATCTTGTTTAATGCCAAGCTCGGAGACCAGACCTCGCAACCAAATAGTTAACGCCTTTAGTAGCTGAAACATACTCTGTTTCAATAGTAGAAAGAGCGGCAATGTGCTGTAAGGATACCTTCCAACTGACTGCAAAACCACATAAAGAGAATATATATCCAAATATTGACCTTCTTTTATCAAGATCGCTAGCATAATTTGAATCGACAAACCCAAGAACATCATTTATCTTCACTTTATTTTTATCAAATATTAAGCCAAAATTAGAAGTACCTTTCAAATAACGAAGAATCAACTTAACTGCATTACAGTGCTCTTTGCCAAGATTATTCATAAATCTATTAACAACACTAACAGACTAAGCTAAATCTGGTATGGTGCAAATTATAGCATAAATAATATTACAAACTGCACTAGAGTAAGGAACCCGAGACATATTCTTTGTCTTCTTCATTAATATTAAATATGCCAAGTATCTTCTCAATGTAATTTTTCTGACTAAGTTGAGTCTTCAACTAAATAATCAGATACTTGTCATGAGAAGCTATAAGCATGTCATCAACATAGAGCAGCAAATAAATAAAAGAACCATTTGGAAACTGTTTCAAGTAAACATAGTTATCATAATAGTATAAGGGAATCAAATTTTTTTATACCACTGACTAGGAGCTTGTTTAAGACCAAAGAGAGACTTTTCAAATGACAAACTAAATCCTCTTTTTTAGGAGCAGCAAAACCCTCAGGTTGTGTCATAAAAATCTTTTCTAGATCTCTATGTAAGAAAACAATTTTAACATCAAGTTGCTCTAATTCTAAGTCAAATCAAGTAACAAAAGCAAGCATAATGCGAATTGATGAGTGGCGAACAACAGGAGAAAAACTCCATTGAAGTCAATACATTCCCTTTGGTCAAAACCTTTTTACCACTAAATGGGCTTTCCGCCTTGTAGGTTCAACTCGAGAAATACCATTCTTCTTATAAATCCATTTGCACTTTACGTTTATTACCTTTTAGAAGCTCAACTAAATCCCATGTATACTTTTTATGAAGGCTCGTAATTTATTCATTCATAGATGTTAACCACGTAGAAGAATTTTCACATAAGATAGTTTCAGTATAAGAAGAAAGTTCAAAAGTATCGCAAATATCTTGTGCAACAAGAAGAGCATAACGTGTCATATTATTGGTTTCACGATATCTAGCAGGCAATTGAATGAATCTTCTTGGTCTATCTCGAGCAATACAATGATCAATAGTACTAGGAGATGCTGAAACTGGTTGTTAAGTAGAACCACTAGATGCTGAAATTAGTTGTAAAGTAGAACCACTAGAAGAATCATTATCAAATGGTAAGCAAAACTATCTCAAATTCTGCATTTCTTTCAGCAGCTTTAGAAATTTCAAATTCATTTATGGATAAACAACCATCACTATCACTACCCGATGAGCGTAAAGTATCTTCATGAAAAGTAACATCACGATTAATGAACAATTTGCGAGAATCAGAATATCATAAACGATATCCATAAACGATATCCTTTAACACCTAAAACATACCCAATAAATATGTAATTTCTTGCTCGAGGCTCTAATTTGCCATCGATAACATGAGCATAAGCAAGGCAACCAAAAATTCTCAAATTGGAATAATCAACTTGTTTACCTGACCAAAGCTCTTCTAAAATTTGAAAATTAATGGTTGAATTTGAAGATCAATTTTAAGAGGCTGTAGAAACAGTCTCAGCCCATAAAGCACGCTTATTTCATAAACCAACATATGAAAGCATGCAACGGGCTCTTTCCAGAAAAGTGCGATTCATATGCTCTGCCACAATATTTTTGCTGAGGTTTACCTGGAACAGTCAAATGTCTAGCAATACCATGATTAGTACAAAACTGATTAAACTCAATACTTCAAAATTCTAATCCATTATCAGTTCTAAATTTCTTAATCTTTCTGCCAATTTGATTTTCTACCAAAATTTTCCAATTCTTGAATACTAAAAAAGCTTCATGCTTATTTTTCAAGAAATAAACACAAACTTTGCCAGAAAAATTATTAATGAAGGTTATCATATAGTTACATCCTCCAATAGAAAGAAATCTAGAAGATCCCCAAATATCAAAATGAACATAATCAAGAATACATTTAGTCTGATGAGTTAAAATAGTAAAATTGGCCCTCTTTTGTTTGCCAAAAACACAATACTCACATAAATCAAGTATGCCAATATCATTTAAATGTATTTTCTTGCATAAAATATGCATACATTTCTCACTCATGTGACCCAAGCACATATGCCAAAGTTTGGTGATGTAAGGATTTCATGCAATTGTAGAAACAGTTGCAGAACCTGTAACTGTAGTGCCTTGCAAATAATAAAGACTATTGATTCTATTGACTTTCATCACAACAAGGTTGATTTTAGAAATCTTAAGAACACCATTTTCACCAGTATCCTTATAACCCAAAGATTCAATAATGCCTAAAAAAATAAGATCTCTTTTTCATTATAGGAATATTTCAAACATTTGTAAGGGTCCTAACAATGCCATCATAAGTTCTAATTTGAATAGAAGCGATGACAATAATTTCAAGTGGAGACTCATCAACAATCATAACTTCACCACTACCAACCGAATCATGAGTAGAGAACCACTCTTTAATTGGACAGATACGAAAAGTGCAAGCTGAATCAATAATCCATGTAATTTGATTCGTCAAGTTGAAGTGATAATTAGCGCATCACCGTTAGATTCATGTTCAACAAGACTAACCTTATCAGGTTTATCAGATTGTATCTTTTTTTTGTCTCTATTTGTCTTATTTTTCAACATGAAGCAATGAGAAATATCATGACCAGGTATCTTGCAATAAAGACAAAAAATTGTTGGATTTTTGTCCTCTTGACTTAGATCTAGACTTTGATCTATGAAAATTGCCTTTATGTTGTGGTCTACCTCTAACAATTAACCTTAACTTTAGAACGAGAATCAATATCAAATTTATCATTGGACAATAAATTTGACTTAACATTCTCAAAACTAAGGGTATTGCCATAAGCCTAATTTTCTTGAAATGTTTAAAGGTAGAAGGCAAAGAGACGACCAACATAATAACCTTATCTTCATTATCAATTTTCACCTCTAATTTATGGGTGAATTGAACTCATTAAGATAAGATTGAATAGAGGTACCTTCTGCCATGCGAATTATGTACAAACGTTCTTTGAGGCGTAATTTGTTGGAGAGACTTTTTTTCATGTACAAAGCTTCAATTGCTTCCACAGACTAGCGACAGTAGTCTCGTTGATAACTTTGCGTAGAACATCTGTTGACAAACAAAGTTGTATGGCAGAGAGAGCTTTCTGGTCAAGTTCTTCCCATTGTTCATTTACCATTGTCATCGGTTTAGCTGACAGTGCTTTCTTTGATGCCCACTTGTGTGAGAACGGCTTTCATTTGAACCGTCGAAAAACTGATCTTGTTATCAAACTTCTCAATATCAAATTATGGATGGCATGGTGGAGAATAAAATTGCAGATAAAAAATATGGTAGATTCTGGAGAGAAAAAAACTTCCTGGTTCGCTCTGGGTGCGCATGGCAATTTTTTTAGGCGTTTTGATACACGTCGGGTGCATTTAGCAATTTCAACTAAGGAGCAGGAGCCGCTTTGGAGCCAAAGCCATGAAGCTAAATAAAATTGGAGAAGCCGACTGCTCGGGAGCAGGAGCCACATGACCCAAAACGGGAATTCAATTCGGCTTTGAGATCTGATTGTAGTCTAGAGTGGCTTAGGTGCTTTCGGGTGGCTCTTCACTGGCATGATCAGTCACAAGTGTGTTTCTCTCGGTGGAGTGGCTGGTACAAAGGGAGTGCGAAGGGCCAGTGGTAGGGGTGGCACTGGTCGCTGGAGAGCTAACGAAGGGCGATCGCGAGGCATGGGCGGGCCAAGGGTTGAGCGGGCTGGCGCTGTGGCACGAAGGCCGGGTGGCTAAGGGAGCCAGCTTGGAGAAGGCGCTTGGCCATGGGTGCTGGTGGTTGGATCATCGTGGGCGGGCCAAGGCAACGACGGTGGTAGGTGGCCTTGAAGCACGCACCGACAAGGAGGATGGCTGAGGCGAGGAAGATGGTGGCATCACAAAGGAGTCGATGCTTGATGTAGATTGAAAATCCCAAGTGTGTGCTAGGCTTTGATACCACTTGTTATGTTAGATGAACGCGCACACACAGAAATGGGAGACACACGTTTTTACGTGGAAACCCTTTGCGGGAAAAAACCATAGAGACAAATATGCACTATTTGGTTCAAAGATTACAAGTAGATGGGGTGGCTTTATATAGCTGAATTGAAACCAAGTTAGGAAAGGATAGAATCTAAATTTGTTAAGTATGTATATTGGGGCTCCATGAATATCTCCTAACATCCTAGCACTAGGATAGCTTCATTAACAAGAACAGCAAAGACAACAAGGTTGGCACAAAAATCTTTGGTGAGTTATAAGCCATTGCTTCCCTAAACTACCATCATATAATATTTTCCTTTTTTAATTTGTTCAGTGGTCTCATGATAGCTCCTCAGATTGGCAAAGAGAGGAAGGACTCGAAGAAAATATACAGGCTCCAACCAGCAGCTGCTTGACTGAAGTGTAAATGGTGACAATGGTTTTACTGGATTTTTTAAAATAATACATTTTTAAATAATTTTATAAAAATAATACCAAAAAACATTTACAAAAATATATCTTTGTCGCCAATTTTGATGTCTATTGTGTTGCTGGTTGAATTGGCTGACAGATTGTTTTATCGTGGATTCATTTGGCCGACAAATTGCTAAATGAGTTCGTGACAGAATCATGTCGCCAATTGAAATGGCGATAGAGGTATATTTTTGTAAAAACAAATTGGGGTATTTTTTTGTAAAATTATTTAAAAAGTGTATTGTCTACTCCAAAGATGAATTGTGTATTTACTACATCAAGTACATTTGAGTTTTGTTAAATACTGTACATTGAGCAGGGGGTGAAGAACCCACACCAACAAGCAGTGGTGAATCCAGAATAGAAATGGAGGGTGAGCTCAAAGATAAAGATAAATTAACACAAACATATTAAACAGTGTGTATTGTATTCTCATCGGTTCGAGGATTACTACTAGTACTTTATTATTTGAGAAATACTTATGCAACATTTGCTTGTCAATCTTTTGCAAATCTATGAACAACTTAACACCAATTAGTCAAACAAATCACTACTGCCTCTATTCAACCCATTGATAAAAAAAACATAAATTAGAAGAGTGGCTCACATTGCCTATTTACTGTTGGGGCCAGCCCACTCAACAGGTTAGGCATTAGCCATCTTCCCTGCCCACTCGCCGTCGCCGCGGTGGGTTGTGTGTTGCTGCACATCCATCCCCTCATCAGCTCCCCGGTATCCACTTGATTGTTGAAGATATGCCCTAGATGCAATTATAGATATGCTTATATTTCTTTATGTTCATGATTTATTATCGTGTTCATTGAATAATGTCATTATTATTTATTGGCAAGTATGTGACTTGTTTGTGAAACTCTATATACGATTTTGTGATGATTATTTTAAAGTGTTCCCTAATCGATAAACATATGAAGACACATATGAATAGACTATCATATGTATTGATTGATGACAATGTTTCATGGGTCATGGATATGAAGATATCAAACTAATAATATGGAGACATGTTAGAGAACATGAAGTTGGATTGACCCACCTTGAGACACTGCAAGAACATTGTAATCTTTCTTGTCATCAGCTGGTCTCATATACAATGTGTATGCTATATCCTTAGACTTGATGTTGACGCATATACTTGAGATGTGTAATGACTTACTCAGGGGTTATCAAACATTACTCTGTAACTTTTGGGTTTATCGTGAAGCATGTTGTGAGGCATGGTGGATCAAGATGAGATTTGCCCCTCTATATAATGGGAGAGATATCTCTAGGCTTATCAAGTGGTCGAATTCTGGAAGTGCATGGCCTTGCTACATGCGTTTAAAGGGTTAACCGTAGTCGAGTATTTCGAGCCACATAATTGAGAAAGAGTGATCGAGCTAAGTAAACAAGGATGGCACATACTCACCTTGAGTTTGACCGATATCATGATGCCTTGAGTTTGACCGATATCATGAGTCAAAGAGAAATACGTATAACTCGCGCGGGGGGGGGGGGGTCAGCACGTTCTGCTAGGGACCACTAACAATTAATGGTTGAGTAAGAGTACTCAGGCCATGTTCAAGTATACCTATAGGGTCGTACGCTTAAAAAGTTGGGACTTAATTCAGATAATAATCTGAATTCTGATGGCCTACGAGTTTGTAATGGGCCTCTAATGTAGAGGCCCATCATAGAACACCTATATGAAGGGAAGGGTGGTGGCTTTAGGGTTATGAGACACCATAGGAATTCAGAATTCTCGTAACCCTACCAGCCGCACCTCCTTCGTCCAAAACCGCAAAGCCGTTGTTAGCACTTTGGCGTGTGGCGTTCCTGCTCCGTATGTGTGGATACCTTGGAGGTGTTTGCTACGAGGCTTCAACGCTATAACGATCCGCAACCTATGAGATTCACGAGGAGTGTTGGAGGAGGCACGAGGCTAGTATGACTACAACCGCACCAACACGCTACATCGATTCTACTTCTGCTAAAGGTTTGCATGCCTAGTGATAATTCTGTGATCTATAATGTGTAATAATTTCTTGGTTATGCGGTAGAAGATTTTGAATTTATGCTAGAGTAGCCTACCCGTTCTCCTCCATCGATGCCCTCACGATCGCTGACTCTCTACGACACGTGTCAAGCACCCTCGACTCGGTGGGCTGTCATGTTCTCATGAAGGAGTGGCGTCGAGCCACACCCTCCTCCTCCCCCCCCCCTCTCTCTACATGTGTCTGGGGTTCGAGTCGCGTTGTACAGGCAACAAGCGAAGTTATTAACTGTTACATTTAGTCTCCAATAAGTACCGACCCACCAAACTACATGGCCTAGGAAACAGCTCACCCACTAAGCGAAGCTTCTTCTTTCTTCAGCCACGTCCGAGCGCATGTGCATTCTCTGTCGCTATGCTAAGATCTAAGTATTGCTTATTCTTTCTCCAACAGAGCTCCCTTGTTAGCTACGCCTCTGCCAACGAGGATCCGTCATGTTTTGTACATGCAATTGGTGTGTTGAGTGAAACTCTTGTTTTGTATCATCTTTACCGGCCAGATTCTTTTTGTAACTTAAACTGGGGAAATTCAATTCAGAAGCGGACCAGAAGCCGCTCCTTCTCACTAGGTTGATGTTCTTGACAATTTGACATTGTAGCCAGGCTTGTAGCCCATTTTGTCCTTCTTGATCTCGCTGAATAAAAGCCCGAGATGGGATTAACATAAATTCGCACCGACAACGTCACGAGGAGCATAACTGAAGCCTCGCCGCCCAACCAATCCAAACCAAAACCAGACCGCCGCTGGTCCCTCTCGGGCGAGCAGCGCTCCGTTCGTACGGGCCGGCACGAGGCTAGGCCATGGACCACTGCACTGCTGTACACTGTAGAGAAGAAGGGACGCGTTTTGTTTTTGTTTAATCACGTACGAATACGGCTGCCACCAACTCTGCCATGGATCCCCACGACACCTCTGATCAATGCTGCCACGAACTGATCGAACAGCGAGGGAGGGATTCGGCGAATAGTTCGGCGGATTTCGAATGAATTAGCAATCGATCGCTGCCCATGATGCGACGGCGCCACCGGTCGGCTCCCCTGCCCTACATCTGCAGATCCACTCCTACTTGGCTACATACATATATATCGATCGACACGCGCATTATTCCATACTGGAAAGGGGCTTTTTGTTGCTTGTCTCTCAGTCGTGAGAAAAAACAGACAACTATGGCCATGTTTGGATCCATGGACTAATTGTTAGCTGGCTAAAAATTAGCTCTAGTCTATCCAAACAGGAAGACTAATAGGTGGGCTAATTTTTAGCTAACCCCTTAGCTAACAATTAGTCCATTAGTGATGAGGAGCTAATTTGGGCTAATAGCATGTAACACGAAAAGTCCAAATACCCTCGCTAGCTTTATCCTCATTTCCTCACCCATTATGAGGGGGCAGATGGCTTTTCTAAGAAATTAGCCCAACTATTAGTCATGATTCCAAATTTCAGACTAATTTTAGATGGACTAATTATTAGCTGACTAACAATTAGCTCTAACCATTAGCCAGCTAACAATTAGTTTTAGCCCATCCAAACATAGCCTATATAATGTTCGGTAGGATTGAAAACGGGACGGAAAGTTTTAATCGTTTAGAAGAAATATAGAAACGAAATTTTTTTTTGTCGGAAATGGAAACAAAAACGGGAGAGTCAATTCTTACGGAAACGATAATTTCGTATAAATGAAACCGAAAATTAAAAACAAAAACGGGCTGGAAAGAGAAATGAGCTTGGTCCAAAAAGGAGAAGGCAGAGTTACATTTATTTTTGAATTAAAATAATTTCATAAATACAAATTGCTTTATATAAAATACCAAATAGAGTTCGAAAATTCCAAAAAAAATCTTTAAAATACTTTGAAATATTTTGAGCCTAGAAAAATTATTTTCAACATAATTTTGTTTTTATTTTTCATGAATAAATTAATTTTATAAATCTAAAAATACCAAAATAATATTTATAAACTCTAGAAAATCCAGGATAAATCTTAGAAAATCATAAATGAATATTGAACAATAATATAAAAATTTTAGGGTGTTACATCTTTATAGTTGGTGGAGCAAGGGCATGTCGATGATAATTTTAGGGTGTTACAAAATAATTTTAGGGTGTTACATCTTTATGATAGTTTGATATGAGGACAAATAACAAGTCTCCAGTTGACAAACTTGAAAAAAAAATTCTACTAATACCGGTGAACATAACACTATTCTTGTGTCCACCTTAGAGATGGAATGAGTTACATTGTTCTGTGGTAATGTATATTGTGATTATGTACTATGTTTTTGTGGAATTTTTCGCTTTTGTTTCCGTATCCGTTTCGATTTCGTTTCCGTCACTATCCGTCCCCGTATCCGTTTTCGGGGTTTCTGATTTCGTTTCCGTTACCGATAAAAAATATGGAAACAGAAACGAAATAGCCATTTACCGACCATTTTTATCCCTACTGTTTGGCATCCCAGCTTCTTTTTCTCTTTCTTTCTTGCTCACTCCCCCTCTATCTTGCTCTCACTCACTCTCATTCTCTTGCGTCAATGACTAATAGGGATAGCGCCGCTGCTGCCGATGGGGTTCATTGTGCCCCGGTTGTAGAGGAGGGCTGGGGTTATGGTGGCCTGACGGTTGTAGAGGACGAGAAAATATTATGTTGAACAGGATGGTCGATGGGGGAAGGGGAGTCGGTGGTGCAGTAAAACAACGAGCTCGCCATTAGATGCAAGGGAGGCAGGGGAGGAGGTGGGTGACGAAGAAGACGTTCGAAGCTACGATCGGCGTGGCGATGAAGGAATGGATGCTCAAACAGCTCGCGAGTCTCAATTATTTTTCCAGCTCCTGTCGCGTCGCACATCTGGTTGCCAGTAGCATCGCAATAGTAGTATCGGATTAGCCGAAACAAGCACATGGATTTGCATAGCAGGATTCCGTTTAACCATCGCCACCTGCATTCGTAGCCAGCTAGCAGTGGTTAGGCAACAAGTGCCCGTTTCTTGACTCGAAACATTCTAGAAAAAATCCGGCCTCGAACCTGGTAACAAATGTGTTAGGAAGTCAGCATTCTTCTCTCCCATTAACAAATGTATGCTACTGCTAATACCCATGCAGAAACAGCGCATAAATTAAGGGAACTTTTGACGTGGAGGGTACCAATCACCTACTTAATTTGGAGGTGTATTATTAATTGTGCGCAGCAAAGCTGGACGAGGAGGCTGGACGTGGTAGCACGACGGCGCTGTGGTGATGGGCCGGCTGCCGCCGGGAATCGTGCAGAGATCATGGCGGCCGGTGAGGTGGCTGGCAGGCAGCGGCGAGGGTCACGGCCGGATGGGTCCTTCCTTCCCACGATACCTCACAGGAGAGGACAGTGACTGGCAATTTGGCATGTGGTACGTGACTGGCAAGAGGTGCACGCACGTACCCTTGCCTTCCGGTTCTCCTGCCCCACTCATAAAACTACTCAAGCGAGATGAGGTAGTGTTAGGAAGCCGTGAATTTTTTTTTTTCTTGCCCTCAACTAGTTTTTTTTTTTCAAATTTAGACACCGTAGAAATGAATTTATAAAACTAATTTCACTCCTAGACCTATCGATGAAAACAGCGATAGATAATACATATCACCTACCACACTTCCGTACAGCGGCAAGACGCTGACATCACGATAGAGTTCATTGACGAACCGAACTCCCTTTGTTCGGCATCACATGACCTCACAAGCTCCTCTGGCACGGCATGGTATGGATGCACTTATTTAATTAATCTAATCACTTAATTAATCGTTTGCCCACATCATGTCGAGGGACGGGTGTTGAGCAGCGACTTACTGAGATACCGGTCTGTGGCATCTACTGCTGAACTTGGAGTATGTAGCATGTTATCTCTACTATTCTAAAGCAGCACTTGGTGGCAGTGGTCCGTTATTCCCACGTCATTAATTGCCGCTTAATTGCCCTGCTTAATTGCCCTCCTTAATTGCCCTACGTAAGAAACGAAGCGTTGCTTTAATTAGCCAGCTTTTGCAAGAAACGAAGCGTTAAAGATAGATGTTTGATCTTGTGAAATAATTTTTTTTTATTTTTTAATCTTTATTTTTCGTTATCAATTTTGTTTTTCGTAGCAACGCACGGGCATGTAACTAGTATGTATCGTTTGTTGCTGTTTCAGCTGTTGAGCACGGGCTAGTTTTATAAATCCGTTTGTATAGTGATCATATTTGAAAAAAGTGACATCAAAACAAAAGCGAATACCTCTGGTGTTAGTGTCTGCGTGATCACTCGCCCCGTACTATTATTCATTTCTGCATTGTCGGGTGCAATGAGTGCACTACACTGTGTGGCACTAGCACGGATGTTTAGCTCAACTGTTGTAGCATCCAAGGTTCAAAATCTAGTGAAATTTCAGAAATCTTAGTTGAGATGTCGGATTTCGACTTCTTTAGAGATTTTAAATATCAATCGAATAAAAAAAACTGAAAAAAAATTCAAAATACTATAGTAATCTCGATATCTTGGCGAGATCTCGGTAATTTCGGCCGAGATTCGGGTATTTTAACTATATTTCAATTTTTTTGGGCTAGATTTGATTGGATTTGGGGTGAATACCATCCACAATTTTTTTAAATTTTTTTCTAATATGGTGGCTTGAACTATGTTTCATTTGGTTTAAATTTGTCGGTAAAGCTAGCTTTTATTACGATAGTATCACTATCCTAATTTTTAAAAATTTCATATTATTTATCATTATCTAAAAATTTTATGAGTATATTAGTGATATGTCAGGATCATTCATACAAAATTTCAAAATTTTATAATGTGCTTTAAACCATTTTTCATTCGGTTCAAATTTGCTGGTAATGTTTTTATCATGATAGCACCACCGTCCAAATTTTTAAAAATTTCTCGAGATTGATCATCATGTGAAAATTTTATGAGAATATTAGTGATACATCAGGACCATCCACAAAAAATTTCAAAATTTTCTAACGTGGTTCGAACCATTTTTTAGTCGGTTCAAATTTGCCAGTAAGGTTTTTATCAAGACAGTACCATTGTTTGAATTTTAAAAATTCCTCAGACTTGAACATCATTTAAAAATTTTATGGGAATGTTAGTGATACGTTAGGACCATCTACAAAACATTTTAACTTGTTTTGAAATATTTTTTGTTCATTTGAATTTTGCTGAGATCTCGAAAATCCCGGTAAAAAAATCCGAATTTAAAATTTGCCTTTTGGATTTGGTCTGAAATTCCGAGATCTCGCTGAGATTTCAGATTTCGATCCGTCCAAGATATGCTCCAAAACCGAAATTTTAAACCCTGGTGGCACCCGCGTCTTAGTTATCCACTATGGTTTTAATCCTACGAACTGCACACCAGAAAGCATTTGTTAAGCTACGAGCCCCTCTTTTATCAGCGACATGGTCGTCGTCGTAACTGCGGATCGTGTGGCGGAACTCGACAAATGGTCCAGTGAGAAGGAGGAAAAGTTGTGAGAAGGGTCACACGACTTCGGGTGTGTGCGTTTGCGCGTGGACTGGAGCCTACCGAGATCGGACGCGAGCACGTGCTGTTCACGGTTTCCACACGCTATTAGGGTTTATTTGTTTGTTTATATCAAATGGTGCATGTATGAAATGGTTCAAGAAAAAAAAATCATCTATGTGTTTGGTTGTTTGAATGGAACCATCTCATCCTAGAACAAGTGATACAAATTTGAAGAATATTATCTCTAGATACTGAATCATTCCATCCACCAAAAATAATAGACCAAACGGTATAAAACCATCCCATCCCATCAACCAAACACACCCTTAGTCACCGCATTTCCTTGATTTCTGCAATGCAATTTGCCTGATTGGCGCCGGGAAGTTGCTAGTTTTGACAAAAGAAATCTTTGTGCTCATGAACGTCTGCAACTCTGCATACCTGAATGGGCTCTTTGCCAAAATGACAATACTCTGTGTGTAGACAAGTATTAATGTTCATCCAGATCTTCAGAGGAACGCGCTAAAGCCAAATGTTGCAGGCTTGCAGCATTTTCTTTCTCTCATTGGAATTTCGCTGAGGTATCCTCTTTAGAGCGCAGGAATCTAAAAGCACATTATACAGGAATTGAGTGTCAATTCAAAAGAGATGTTTGGATGCATCATGCAACACAGGCAAAACAAAGGATTGTAATAGAAAAGGGGAGGGGGGCCAAGGAGGTATGACCTCATGGAAAGTTTCCTCCAAAATCCCTATGGAATAGCCCATTCCATATTAATTTCAAAGGAATTAATGTGGTTCAATCCTTTATTTCAAATGTCTTCATAGGAATTTTTCCTATAGGATTCTAATCCTCTAAAATTCCTATGTTTTTTCTTCATTCCAAAGAGGGCCATAGAATGCAAGAATTTTGAGAGATTATATATTCCTTGATTAGAGAGAGAGAGAGAGTGGAGAGAGAAGGTGTATTGGACTGCTCAAAGAAAAAAAAAACCCTAAGGTTTGAGCTCATTTTTTATTATCCTATTGAATTGGTGGAATAGGAATGCATTCTAAAGAAATTTGAAAACTCCATACTTATGTTCCAACAACCCTTCTAGGAAAAAAAAATCCTAGTCCTATAATCCAAAGAGGCCATATCTTCAGCCTATCAGGAATTGCCGTCGCATGTCATTATGGATTTCTCTATGAACAAAAAGAACAATGCATGCCTCTCATAAGTCGCGTGTTGATCACATGTAAATATATAATTACTCATGGGCTTTTGGAGTCAAAGTCTTCAATATTCTCTAAAAAAAAATGAGTCCTCCAAATTCGATCCGGGGAAGCAAGAAAAGATGTTGATCTCAAAGAGGGAAATAAAAGATGAAATCACATTATTATGGAGGCTTTAAAACCAGGACAAGGTTCCTAACGGTTAACTGCGTAATTAAGCAGTGGTCGTCGTACTATTTGAGGAAAATAGCTATTTCGCCGTATCGTTCGGCGAAAATAGATATTTCGCCGTATCGTGTGGCGAATAGGTGTTATTTTTGCAATTTTTGTTTTCCTCGTATTAATACCGCAATTCATTTAAAAAAAATGTTATTTAAATTTTTTTGTGTTTTAAATGATCTTATGCATAAATATAGTGCATATTTCATATTTCAATGCAAAATTAATATGACTTTCTCTCTATACCCTTAATAAATATCTAATTTTACTTTATACTTTCTATGCGCATGCATCGAATATAGTGCTTAGAGATAATAATTAGGAACAATCTAGTCATTATCAATGATATTGATTTATATACCATGAGAAAATATATCCTATAAATTTGGACAGAGAGAATACATAACTATGTATTTGCTCTAGCATATTTTCATCAGTGTTGTGAAAAACGGTATGCGCTTGACAGACGGATGTGGTACCACTAAGTAATTAATCACAATATGGCTGATTAATGGAAATTTAATTGATAATTATGCATTCTTATTTGCATATAGAATTAATTGAAAATATTTTAGTTACCAAAAGTTATTGTAAATTATCACCTACAAAACATGCTTTACATTTCATTGTTTATACTTCATCCAAAAGGTGCCTACTATGAACACTCTGACACAATATTATAAACTAATTTATCGTACTTAGTGAATAAAAATAAGTTATTTTCGTGATTAAATGGAAAAAAGATTATTAATCGAAAAACAGTCGATTAATTGGATTATACGGTCAATTAATCGTTCGAGTGAGTTAATTGCACTCCGATTAAACTATTCAAAAAGGTTTAGTCATCGTCACCGATTAATCGGCCAACCAACAGATCAAGTCGGCTGTTGTTCAAAACAGTGATTTTCACTCGAGGGTTAGCACGCACCACGCAGGTCACTGTTATAATTTCCGCGGGATTGTTATTACCGAGAAGGGATTGAAATTCAACGGCTGACTTCATGCACGCTTAGATAATTCGTGTTATAGCTGACATTTGGATTGTGTGATCGAATTGAATACTCCTTGCAACCGCCTGGTCGATCCTCCTCTAAGGACTTCAGGAGTCCATTACTCTCGACGAATCTAAAACCCAGACATGGCAGAGTGCAAGTCAAGCGCTGCTTGCGTTTCCTATTTAAACAGCTAGCTAGCTCGTCGTTCTTTACAGAACAACTCGAGACGACGTGCCATACATGAAGAGTCATCGACAGGCGCTGTTTGTGAGACAGGGCGTCACTTGTCTGCACGTACCATGGCTGGAGCAAGAGAAATTAAGTTTTCTTTTCTTTTTGACGAGGGTTGCCTTTTTATACTGGGGCTGCAATCAGCAGTACTGTCTGGTATTATCATTACTGCTCCTGCATACATTGGCATACGTAGGACAAAAATAGAGGGGATGCTCAAAGAGATGAACTATCGTCCGCCTGTGTGCCCCTCCGTCGCTCGCCCGAGCCCGAAGGGGTCCCCTTCGTCGCTACTCGCCTTACTTGATCTCTAATTTTTTTGGCATAATCTTCAATTGGTACACGATATGCTAAATTAGCAATGATATCATTTGGATTGTTCGAGAAATAGATATGCAAAGTTCATTTGTCCATCTTTTATGAATTTACAATTAATTTTATAGCATCTATACTAAATTAATACCACTAGAGAACACATGAACGGATAATTAAAATCATACAGTGATAGTTTATCATTTTTTACAATTAACTAATCAATCAATAATTTAAACTATGTAATGAAATTATATCATTTTTAATATTTACAAATCAAGCAATAATTAAAATTAAAAAATCATCATTACCTTATTCTCCTCTCTCAACCAAAGGAGAGCCCAGTTGGCCAGCCGCGATCTCCTCCTCTCTCGGCGCCTCGCCCACCTCGCCCCTTCGTCGGCACCTCCCCCACCCAGTGGCGTAGCGGCTCAGTCCCTCACCTCGCTCGGTTGCTGCCCCTGCCTCACCCCTCTATTAGCGCCTCCACCAACTCGACGCAGCAGTTCAGCGTCCGCGTCTCCCCCACCCCGCGGCGCAGCACCTCGATGACTCAGTCCCCCACCTTGCCCCTCCGTCGGCGCCTCCTGAGTCCCCACTCCTTTTGTGACCGTGTGCCTCTTGCCTCCTCCGACCTTGGCAAGTCAGAGCCGAGGGCCCCTCCCAGGCCTCGCCCCATCCGTCACCGCACGCCCGCACACCAAGCTGGAGCCTAAAGGCTAGAGCTGGTCTGTCGATGAGTCATCTCTCGCCCAAGATTTGATTAGCGATTTGAGGATTCGATTGGGGATTGGGGAATTGGGAATGAAAGACTCCTGATCTGGTTTGGTTCAAGTTATATTGTGTGCTGCGGTTAGTTGTCTAGTGAGTTGGTATGGTGGTATCATACCTGAACCGTGGTCCGTGGACGCGGACTCGCTCTTCTTCGAACTCGATTGGATGACTTCCTCCTCCCGTCCTTTGCGACGCTCCGCTAGCCGGCAGCCGGTGCTCCGCTGCGAACTCTCACAGAAAAAAAATAACAACGATACCCGAGATTCAAGAGAGCGCGAGGGATACAATGCCACTGCCTGCATTGTATATGTTGCTGATCCATGGGCGTCGCTGATGAACACCGACGGCCTCTAGCTCCGGCCAAGCTGGCACCACATCACGGCGCGCTAGAGCTAACACGAACACGAGCTTTCACTGTCGTGCCGTGCAAGTTCAGTTGATGCAATGCACCACCCCAACCAGCTAGTTTCTATTGAGTTGCATGCACCAGCCAATTCACCCAAAAGCTTAAGCTGATGAGGAAAGACGGGCAATTCATTTATACTTCAACACTCCCCCTCACGTGTAGGCTCCCTCAGGCCTAAGACGTGGAATAGAAGTGGACTGCAATTATTATTTTTTAATTGCACCAACCGGGTCTTGAACTCGAGACCTCTTGGCTCTGATACCATATTGAGTTGCATGCACCAGCCAGTTCACCCAAAAGCTTAAGCTGATGAGGAAAGACGGACAATTCACTTATACTTCAACAGTTTCCAAGCCTTTTTCTTATCAGAGTCACCGGTTTTAAGCTCCGTAAAAGTCTCTTTTGTCTGACGGAAATACCACCATTACGATGAAGACCAAGATGGAGAAGGAAATTTCAATATGGCCCAAAATATGCTATCCACCGACGCCTTTCCTCTTTGGAAGTTTCGTTTAAAGCCTAACCTTGTCACATTTACCTTCAGAAGTGTCGCATCATTTTAGCGGGGTGTTTGATTCTATTAAGCAAACGTATATTGTAACAAACGTAACAAGGTAGTTACGTATAGCATCTGGACTCAAGGTAGTTTCGTATAGCATCTGGACTCGTAGAGCATCTCTATCCTGGTTGTAGTTTGTTGTAACTAGATTGGTCGAGTCCGATGCTATCTCGTCCTTGTAACACAGTATATATACATCAACACGCAGGCTGCAAAGTAGACTTGCAAGCTTCCAAGCACCTCTGATTTTACATGGTATCAGAGCCTTTCACAAAAATATACTAGATCCAATCTATCCCAGGCAATGGCAGGTTCCTCTTCTTCTGTTGCCATCATCAATCCCTTGGTTGGTCAGGCTGTATCGGAGAAACTGACCAAGGCCAACTATGCAATCTGGAAAGCACAGATCCTTGCAGTTGTGAGGGGTGCACGCCTGGAGGGCTATCTCACAGGTGCAGTCCAAACTCCTGCGCTCACGGTGAAGGAGAAGCAAGGCGAGAAGGAAGTCGTCATCTCCAATCCGCAGCATGAAGCATGGGTCGCCACCGACCAACAGGTTCTGGGATATCTGTTGTCTTCCATGACAAGCAGTGTTTTGTCTCAGGTTGCCATCTGCAAAACAGCTGCTGAAGCATGGAGCGTTGTGGAGGGCATGTTCTCCTCCATGACAAGGGCACGTTCTGTTAACACCAGAATTGCTCTTGCCACTACAAAAAAGGGCGATCTCTCCATGGCTGAGTATGTGGGGAAGATGCGTGCCCTGGCCGATGAGATGGCATATGCAGGCAAAGCCATCGATGATGATGAACTGATTTCATACATCCTCACTGGCCTTGACTACGACTACAACTCCATTGTTTCTGCCCTTGTCGCCAGGGCAGAACCACTCAGTATTGGTGAAACTTACTCTCAATTGTTGAGTTTTGAACAGAGAATGGAACTGCTGCATGGCGAGTCACACTCCTCCTCGGTGAACATGGTGAACCGAGGGCATGGAAGCCAACGTGGGCGCGCAAATGGTACCCGCGGCCGAAACAGCGGAAATCGTGGGAGAGGGCGCAACAGCAGCCCGAATCCACCACGACAGAATGGTCATGGCTTCACCAACAGAGGCGGCTACAACAACAGCAATGACACCCGGCCAAAGTGCCAACTTTGCGGCAAGAGGGGCCACACTGTGATGAAGTGCTGGCATCGGTTTGATGAAGACTTCGTCCCAGATGAAAAGTATGCAGGAGTGACAACTGCGTCCTATGGGATTGACACCAACTGGTACACAGATACTGGTGCTACTGATCATATCACTGGAGAACTGGAAAAACTGACCGTTCGTGACAAATATAAAGGACATGATCAAGTTCACACGGCAAGTGGTGCAGGTATGGAAATTAGTCACATCGGTCATTCAATTGTGAATACCCCTAGTCGTGATCTTCATCTTAAAAATGTTCTCTATGTTCCTAGAGCCACCAAAAATCTTGCATCCGTTCATCGATTAGCTTCTGATAACTCTGCTTTTCTTGAGTTTCACCCTCACTATTTTTTGATCAAGGATCAGGCCACGAAGAGCACTCTGCTTAGAGGGAACTGTTACAAAGGGCTGTATCCCCTACCGTCCCCGCATTCAATAAAACAAGCCTATGGAGCTGTCAAACCGACCCTTGAAAGGTGGCATAGTCGCCTAGGTCATCCTGCATCTCCAATTGTGGAGAGAGTTATTAGCAAATTTAATCTTCCTTGTTTAACAGAGTCCAATAAATATTCCATTTGTGATGCCTGTCAAAAGGCGAAAAGTCATCAATTACCATATTCAAAGTCTCAACATGTTTCGTCCAAACCTTTGGAACTCATTTTTTCTGATGTTTGGGGCCTGCGCCTAGCTCAGTAGGTGGACAAAAATACTATGTGAGTTTTATTGATGATTATAGTAAGTTCACCTGGATTTACCTCCTCAAGTTTAAATCTGATGTCTTCCAAAAATTCCATGAGTTCCAAAGTCTTGTTGAGCGTTTGTTCAATCGCAAAATTATCACAATGCAAACTGATTGGGGAGGTGAATATCAAAAATTGCATTCCTTTTTCTCTACAGTTGGCATCACCCATCACATCTCCTGTCCGCATACTCATCAGCAAAATGGGTCTGCAGAAAGAAAACATCGCCACATCGTAGAAGTAGGGCTTGCTCTTCTTGCTCACGCCTCCATGCCCTTGAAATTTTGGGGCGAAGCTTTTCTTTCTGCTGTCTACTTGATTAATCGCACACCTAGTCGTGCTCTTCAATATGACACCCCTATGGAACGCCTCTTCACTCAACAACCCGATTATTCCTTGTTACGTGTTTTCGGTTGTGCGTGTTGGCCTAACTTGAGACCCTACAACAAGCACAAACTACACTTCCGATCCAAACAGTGCACCTTCTTAGGATATAGTTCCTTTCATAAAGGTTTTAAGTGCCTTGATCCAGATTCTGGTCGAGTTTATATCTCCAGGGACGTGATATTTGATGAGTCAGTCTTCCCTTTCATGCATCTGCATTCTAATGCGGGGCAAAGGCTACGGTCTGAGATCAATCTCCTTCCTCCCTTCCTTCTAAATTTCCCTACCAATTCTCTTGGGGTAGATCAATTGCATACTGATGTGTCTAATACTCCTGCTGAGACTGCTGACATTTTTGGTGAAGATTTGGTACACTTCCAGGAAGAAGCGGCGGCATCTAATGAAGCTGACAATGCAAACCATCAAGATGCCCTCCATGCGCCAGCCTCTGGATCAGCCTCGGATCAGCTTTGGAGTCCGGCAGTTGCTGTGGGATCGGTCCCTGCTCCTTCTCAGACCCAAGCATGTCCTGCTGTCGAGGCTGCATGCTCCCCTGGTGCCTGCTGGACTCCACCAGGTCATCACCTCGACGCATCTCCCTTGGGTGCCACATCACCACAACCCTTGTCGCCGGTGCTCTCTGCTCCATCGCCGAGCGCTCTTATGCCTGCGCTCATTCCGGCAGTCTCAGTGCCTGCTGGACCTTCTGCGGCGTCTTCGGCAGGGGGCGCACAACACAGACCAAAGACTCGTCTTCAAGATGGCATCCGTAAGCCTAAAATCTATACTGATGGTACTATAAAATATGGGTGTCTTATGCTATCTGGTGAACCGCACAACTTAGCAGAAGCTCTAGAAGATAATAATTGGAAAAATGCTATGGATGCTGAATATATGGCGCTCATCAAAAATAAGACTTGGCATTTAGTCCCTCCTCAGAAAGGCAGAAATGTTATTGACTGTAAATGGGTGTATAAAATTAAAAGAAAACAAGATGGCAGCTTAGATAGATACAAGGCTCGTTTAGTTGCAAAAGGCTTCAAACAGCGGTATGGCATTGATTATGAAGACACTTTTAGTCCAGTTGTCAAGGCAGCCACTATCAGAGTTGTTCTTTCTATTGCTATTTCCAGGGGGTGGACACTTCGGCAATTGGACGTTCAAAATGCCTTTCTTCATGGAATTCTTGAAGAAGAGGTATATATGAGGCAACCACCTGGATATGAAAACCAAGCATGTCCTGATTATGTATGTAAATTGGATAAAGCTCTTTATGGACTCAAACAGGCGCCGAGGGCATGGTATTCTCGATTGAGTAAAAAATTATATGATCTTGGCTTTAAAGGGTCTAAGGCTGATACTTCTCTATTCTTCTATAATCAAGGGAGCACAATTATTTTCATGTTAATTTATGTTGATGACATAATTGTGGCGAGTTCAAAGCAGGAAGCTGTCACGGCATTATTACAAGATCTTCAGAAGGATTTTGCACTAAAGGATTTAGGCAACTTACATTACTTCTTGGGCATTGAGGTACACAAAATTCATGATGGTATTATGCTGACACAAGATAAATATGCCTCTGACTTGTTGAGGAAAGTAGGGATGGTGGATTGCAAATCTGTAAGTACTCCCTTGTCTACAAGTGAGAAATTATCCATACATGAAGGATCACCTCTAGGACCCGAAGATGCAACACAATATAGAAGTGTTGTTGGGGCACTTCAGTATTTAACTTTGACAAGACCTTATATTGCCTTTCCTGTTAATAAGGTCTGTCAATTCTTACATTCTCCAACCACTATACATTGGGCAGCAGTGAAACGGATCTTGAGGTATCTTAAGTCTTGTACCAAACTCGGACTAAAATTCTGCAAGTCTGCATCCATGATGGTAAGTGGATATTCAGATGCTGATTGGGCTGGATGCATGGATGATAGGAAGTCAACAGGGGGCTTTGCAATATTCTTAGGAGATAATCTTGTCTCATGGAGTGCCAGGAAACAAGCCACATTGTCAAGGTCAAGCACCGAGTCAGAGTATAAGGCCTTAGCTAATGCAACTGCTGAGATCATGTGGATACAAACACTCCTACAAGAATTACGAGTTTCAAGTCCACCAATGGCACGATTGTGGTGTGACAATATGGGTGCAAAGTATCTTGCTTCTAATCCAGTTTTTCATGCAAGGACAAAGCACATAGAGGTTGATTTTCATTTTGTTAGAGAAAGAGTAAACAATAAGCTGTTAGAGATCAACTTCGTTCCATCCGGTGATCAAGTTGCGGACGGCTTCACTAAAGCTCTGGGCGTACGACAACTAGAGAATTTCAAATACAATCTCAACTTAGGAAAGCTGTGATTGAGGGGGAATATTAAGCAAACGTATATTGTAACAAACGTAACAAGGTAGTTACGTATAGCATCTGGACTCAAGGTAGTTTCGTATAGCATCTGGACTCGTAGAGCATCTCTATCCTGGTTGTAGTTTGTTGTAACTAGATTGGTCGAGTCCGATGCTATCTCGTCCTTGTAACACAGTATATATACATCAACACGCAGGCTGCAAAGTAGACTTGCAAGCTTCCAAGCACCTCTGATTTTACAGATTCGTTATCATAATTTTGGTCTATTAGAGTACTTTCTTAGGCCATGTTTGGATGGGCTAAAACTAATTGTTAGCTGACTAATGGCTAGAGCTAATTGTTAGTCAGCTAATAATTAGTCCATCTAAAATTAGCCCAGGGCTGTTTGGATACATAGCTAATGGTTGGGCTAATTTCTTAGAAAAGTCATGTTTGCCCCTCATAACGGACTGGGGAGTGGACATACGGGTGAGGAAGTGAGGATAAGGCCAGCGCGAGGGTATTTCAGACTTTTTTCAACGTGTTACCTACTATTAGTCCAAATTAGCTCCCCTCCACCAGCTAATGGACTAATTGTTAGGTAAGGGGTTGGCTAAAAATTAGCCCACCTATTAGTCTTCCTGTTTGGATAGACTAGGACTAATTTTTAGCCAGCTAACAATTAGTCCTGGGATCCAAACATGGCCTTAGTCTCATAACTTACGCCATATATCTAGCTAGTTCTTTATCAAACCTTAACATACATGTAGCGTTGGATTTTTATTGTCACAGAACGTACAGCTTGCCATACTTGACTACACTTAGTTATGACAAAGTTGGTGCCATTTTCTTCATCACTGCATGCAGAGGACACAAAATTCATAAAACCAAAACTGTGAAAGAAAACCGTACCATAAATAGGTAAGGATGAACAACAACAGAGACAGGGTACTGATCGAGTGAGCTGTAACGAGGCAGGGTGATGCGGATAGATAAGAAGAACACGGCGAAATGGCGAATGCATGGGCAACGAGCGAGCCGGGCAAGAGAGGAAGCGGCCCGGAACGGACGATCCGCCGGTGGAGGCTGCGCTTGCAACTTTGAACGGCGGCGAGGCGACGACGCCGGCACCGGCGGCAGGGAGGGCGGGATGAGTCGGGAGCTTGCCCCCAGCCTCGTGGGGAGGGACCACCGGCGAAACCGCCCCGTGTGGGGCCCACCAGGTCGTCTGTACGCCTTCTGCGGGGGCCCACCTCTGGCATCGACGGCCTTTTCCTTCCTTACCGCGTCACTCTCTACCTGCGAGTGCGAGGACAGTGGGCAGGCGATCGGACGGCCCAGTTTGAAAGGGGCCGCGTCAGTGCGGATCGCAGTCGCTCGTTGTGCTGTTCACGGGTGGACGCCAGGCAGGTCAAAAAGAGTTACTGCTCGTCGGTACCCTTTTGCGGGGACGACCTCCGAGAAGCAGCCAATTACTGAACGCTGGTAATTTTTACTCCCTCCGATTCTTTCAATAATATATATATATATATATATATATATATATATATATGTAGACTACATTACCTATTTTTATTATATCTTTGGATGATGTATTTTACTCTAATTTATAGTAATAAATGATATTGAAAATAACTAAAGAGAAAGTGTACAAACGAAAAGATAGCAAAAATTCATTTCGAAATTATAAAATGATATGTATTTACGAACAAAATTTGAAAGCTAGAATGATATGTATTCGGGAACAAAAAGAGTAAACAAGTTACTCCATCCGTCTCGACTACATGTCATTCCAGCTTTCAAATTTTATTTTTAAGCACATACCATTCTACAGTTTTGAGGTATTTTTTTTTAATCATTTTTCCCTTCTATATCTCTCCTATTTAGCTATTTTCAATATCATTTATTACTATAGGCTAGAGTAGACACACCATATAAAGACGTAACATAAGAGGTAATACAGTCTTTTCTAGTTATAAATAATGGAAATGCAAGAACCTGTAACAACATTTATTCATAAACAAAGAGAATATTTAAAAGTAGCATCCCTTTCAACGCTCTTCCGAGATACAGACCGTATGATCCATAAAGAAAAAAAAAAGCACGATTTTTAAAGATATTTTCTCATTTTTTTGTTTCGATTTTTAAAAACTGGGCAGGCAATCGTCATGCGTATTTTCAAGGAAATAAAACTATATTTAGGATCTCCCTTTATCGAGGCCTTCTGTGGTTAGGAAGTATTAGATCAGATTTAAGAAAAGAGAATCGTATTTTCAATCTTCCTTTCAATTACCGAGTTAATTAGGGGGAACAAATTACGCGGTTGCTCTGTAAGCCAGTCATATCTATAATAAGATCAGGCAAAGATACATGCTTCTTCCGCGCGCGTATTCTTGGGAAGGAATGTATCGTATATTCATATTTTCTTTTGGCCTTCCTTGTATGCCTATCGGCGTCCTTTCAAACAACTTCTAATGCACTGCAATATTCCACTTAGTTCTGTTTGTTTGGATTTTTTTATCAGCTCAAAAGCTAAAATATAAATAATATGTGGTTTTTTTTTTCAAAAACCATAAGCCTTCATATGTATATATAGAACTAAAAGAAAAAAAACACTAGAATTATCTTATTAAGGGTTGGTTTTAAACTAATGTCAATGAAATTAGTGTAAAATTATCCACCTCTACCTAGTATAAAAATCGATTACTATTAAAGTTTTAAAATCTAAAAGCTGGCTATAAACTATAAGAAAAAAAAATCTAAGCCTAAACAAATAGTGTCTTAATTATGCTATGTACAATTGTTTTCTAAAATTATAAGACCCTATGGATGTTTTTTTAAAAAACTTTGCCTCTAAATACTGTTCCCAACTTACCCACAACGCAATTTCTCATGAGGGATAGAAAGTAAATTGGATTGACATAATTTGGCTTAGCTTGAGCCACTAGAGTAAACAAAGAACTGGGAATAAGTAAACTAAACAAACAAAGTAAAAATCTGAGTAAGAACAGCAAAATTGCAAAAGTTTGGAAATCAAGGACCAAAGTCCAAAGCCGCTCCATGTATTATTTCCACACCAAAACAAAAGTCAAAAAAAGTTTACAAGCCATAACGATATGTTTCCCTTTTTTTGCTTTTCTCCTTCCATGTTTAAACTAACAGGAACAGCTTAATTTGTCCCCCTTAATTATCTCCCAAATAGAGCCTTACCAAACCAAAGTAAAAGAATATACCCAAGTAAAAAGGGCCGGGGAAAAAAAAGGACAGACACACGGAAAGACAAGAAAACATCGTAAAATATTGCTTGCCCCTCCGGCCGATCTCTCTCTTCCCACTCTAGACGTGTTGAACTGTTCCCAGCCCGTCCTCTTCTTCTTCTAGTCAGGCTCAGGCGCTCAGCTCGGCACCCCCCCCCCCCACCCCCCTCTTCTTCTTAAGCTCAATGACAGTGGAGTCATGGAGTCAGCTGCGTAGTTGCATTGGGGAGTTTTGTGAGGTTTCCTTTGGGGAGCTCAAAGAAGGGGAGCCCTAGGAATAGTGTGTGGTGGAGTGAGTGGCTATTTTGGGAGGGGAGAGCGGAAGGTGAGGAGTTGGGTTGGGTTGGGTTCTTGGACCGCCCATTGATGGCGCCATGGAGCGGCTTCTGGGGCGGCAAGGCCGGCGGCGAGGCCTACCGGGGCACGCCGGTCGTGGTCAAGATGGAGAACCCCAACTGGTCCATCTCCGAGATCTCCTCGCCGGAGGACGACGACGAGGACTTCTTGGTCGGCGGCGGCCGGCGCAAGGGCGGCCGGGGCAAGAACGCAAAACAGATCACGTGGGTGCTGCTGCTCAAGGCGCACCGCGCCGCCGGCTGCCTGGCGTCGCTGGCCTCCGCGGCCGTCGCGCTGGGCGCCGCCGCCAGGCGCAGGGTGGCCGCCGGACGGACTGACGCGGACGCCGGCGTGGTGGCCTCGACCGGCGAGAGCCCTGTGCTGCGCTCCCGCTTCTACGCCTTCATTAAGGCCTTCCTCGTCCTCTCCGTGCTTCTCCTCGCCGTCGAGCTCGCCGCCTACTTCAACGGTTGGAATCTCGCCGCCTCCGCCCTCTCCCTCCCCGCCATCGGCGTCGAGTCGCTCTACGCCTCTTGGTTGCGGTTCCGTGCCACCTACGTCGCGCCGCTGCTCCAGTTCCTCACTGACGCGTGCGTCGTGCTCTTCCTCATCCAGAGTGCCGACCGCCTCATCCAGTGCCTCGGCTGCTTCTACATCCACCTCAAGCGCATCAAGCCCAATCCCAAGTCCCCGGCATTGCCGGACGCCGAGGACCCTGACGCCGGGTACTACCCCATGGTGCTCGTCCAGATACCAATGTGCAACGAGAAGGAGGTTGGTGCTGTTGTAACTTGCTATGGCTCTAAAGATGCAATTTTTATCACCAAACGTGCAATCTTTTGACTATTTGTTTGGTGTTGGTTTCGTTCAGGTGTATCAGCAATCAATTGCGGCCGTGTGCAACCTTGATTGGCCGAGGTCCAGCATCTTGGTTCAGGTGTTGGATGACTCCGACGACCCGATGACTCAGGCACTGATCAGAGAGGAGGTGGCGAAGTGGCAGCAGAACGGGGCTCGGATTTTGTACCGGCACCGTCTGCTCAGGGACGGGTACAAGGCCGGAAACCTCAAGTCGGCAATGAGCTGCAGCTATGTGAAGGATTACGAGTTTGTTGCCATCTTCGACGCGGACTTCCAACCAAACCCAGACTTCTTGAAGCGCACTGTGCCACATTTCAAGGTAAATTGAGTGATTTTTTTCTTCTTACTTCTTGTTATTAATCATCTATGTTTTAGTGTTTCAATGCTAATTCATCCATTGAACTTTTTCAGGACAATGCTGAATTGGGGCTGGTGCAAGCGAGATGGTCCTTTGTGAATAAGGATGAGAACCTATTGACTCGATTGCAGAACATTAATCTTTGCTTCCACTTTGAGGTGGAGCAGCAAGTGAATGGAGTGTTCATAAACTTCTTTGGGTTCAATGGCACCGCCGGGGTGTGGAGGATCAAGACATTGGAGGACTCAGGTGGGTGGATGGAGCGGACAACGGTGGAGGATATGGACATCGCGGTTCGGGCACACCTCAAGGGCTGGAAGTTTATCTTCCTGAATGACGTTGAGGTATTAGATAAGACAAATGTCTTCTGAATCGATTGTTCGATTGTGTTTGTTCACCTTTCCAATTGAGTTGAAGTGTTTGCCGCGTTGTGGACAGTGCCAATGTGAACTACCAGAGTCATACGAGGCTTACAGGAAGCAGCAACATCGGTGGCATTCTGGTCCAATGCAGCTGTTCAGGCTCTGCTTACCGGACATCATCAAGTGCAAGGTATTTTTTTTTCTCTTTTTTATTGTACCTTATTTCATAACCCTAACTGCATAATCTTTTCGGCTGCTGGTGACCTTTTTTTATGATATGCTCAGATGTAATTGTTAAGAGAAATATAATTATCAATGCAAACAGGATGTGAATTTACTAAGTGATTGCTTTCGTGTGTAGTTTACAGTCTTTATCTGGCCTTTTTGTTTTTCTGTAGCTCTATGTAACTTTTCAATTCCAAATAGCATGCTAAGCATATCCTTTCAAGTCATCTTGTAAATGAAGAAAATGAAAGCTTCAGATCTACAAAAAAATAATGTAATCTTATGAATATATGTCCCCGTATGGTTTTGCTCCAAAAATGTTAACATGCTGATGAAAATACAAAATTCAGTGCTTTTGAACTGGAAGTCTAGGACCATCCAATTCAATGCTTGAAACCTACACCCTGTAGTATTAGCCTTTTTTAGCTAGGTTGATACACACTGAAGATGTTTTATCTTCATTTGCCTTCCACACACTGCAATATAAAACTGCGAAAATCTATGCATGTAATGTTCATGTCGCGTACGTAGTAGACTAGTTTATTTTGTATTACCATGCTGCACTTTCAATATGTGACTGTTTACTTCTAGACTGTTTTGTTGTCATTGTCATCAAAATAAATTACAATGTGGTTTGAGAGGCAACAACTGGCATGCTGATTGCTTAGTCTGGGGGCAAATGCCTCTTTATCTCCCAATTTCATTATTTGTTAACTTTGTTTTACTGTGCTGCAGATTGCGTTTTGGAAGAAAGCCAACCTGATCTTTCTCTTCTTCCTTCTCCGGAAGCTTATACTACCATTCTACTCCTTCACGCTCTTCTGCATCATCCTCCCGATGACAATGTTTGTGCCTGAAGCTGAGCTTCCTGACTGGGTTGTATGCTACATCCCCGCCCTGATGTCCTTACTCAACATCCTCCCTTCTCCAAAGTCTTTCCCTTTCATCATCCCATACCTACTCTTCGAGAACACCATGTCCGTGACCAAGTTCAATGCCATGATCTCTGGTCTGTTCCAGCTTGGAAGCGCATACGAGTGGGTGGTGACCAAGAAATCAGGCCGATCATCAGAGGGTGACCTCATTTCTCTGGCATCCAAGGAGCCGAAACATCAAAAAACTGACTCGGCGCCTGATCTTGATGCAGTGGCAGTGGCGAAGGAGAAATCTGCTCTGAAGAAGGATGCCAAGAAGAAGCACAACCGGATATACAAGAAGGAGCTTGCCCTGTCATTGCTCCTCCTGACGGCTGCCGCACGGAGCTTGCTCTCGAAACAGGGTATACACTTCTACTTCCTCCTGTTCCAGGGCATCTCCTTCTTGTTAGTAGGCCTTGACCTCATAGGTGAGCAGGTTGAGTAAACTGTAAACAGCAAGGTAGATGTTAAAAACAGTGACCTCATAGAAGCTCTTGGGGTGGGGTTGGAAAGATGAATGAAACGATTGTCCCGTCCCTGGATTTAGTCATGACTGCACGACATGATTCCACGCTAAAAAGAGGCTTCTCCCATTCGAGGTGTAGATGTAGTTCTCTTCTCCTGTAAATTTGCTTAGTTCATGCAGGCCACTCCATTCTTTTGTAACAAATTACGATGTTCATGTGGGAATCATCTTAACATGTAACACACTTTTTAGTCTGTATGATTAATGAAGAAACCAAAATGTCATTCAGAGCAGGACTTTCAATACAAATTGTACAAATTTTAAAGCAAACGAATGGATAAGTAACCAAATTTTAATATTTGTGTAACCTTAAAAAAGAAAAACATAAAAACAATCCTCTGTTATTAATTAGAAAGCGTCCATCGTCTTGTCGCTGCTGATATCTTATTGTAGCACCCTGCATATTGGAGATGCGGTACTACGCGAACCTCTAAAGCAAAATTTTTAAAATCTAAAGGATTTAAGGTCTGGTTGGTATGGTTTCAGATTCTAGTAAAAATAGAAACGGTTTCAGATTTTTGATAGAAACGTTTTAGATTCTGTGAATCGGGTGGAACAGAGTTGAGACCGATTCGACCACAGAGTAGAAAAAGAAGAAACGATCCGAGAAGAATCGTTCTGAGTTTTAACCCGTTTGGTTAGGTTTCTTTCAAAATTTAATAGAAATAGCCCTGTTCCAAGTTGCCAAATGGAGCCTAAAACTTAAAATCTCTTAATGGTTCACAAATAAATGATTGAATAGCAACAATGTCACCAGCAAAAGCAAATGAAATAAATAGTTTGATACACTGTACCGGTCCAAAGCTATTTTGAAGGAAACAATAAACGAAATAATAATGAGTAGTGCTTCTATGCTCTTTCTTTTAGTACAAGTTGTACAAATCTTGAAGCAAACGAAGGGGTAAGTAATCACCATCTACTCTTCATTCATGCTTTAATAGTTGTACAACTTTTAAAAGAAAAAGCATAGAAGCATCTCTCATAATTGTGAGATGCAATGGTGCTGCAAAATCATGTCTCCCATGTCCATGCTCGCATGGAAATCTTCTTCACCGACTTTTTTTACTTGGAACGGAAGAAAAAACAAGTGTAAGATTGGAAAGCCTTAGCAAGGAACGCAATAACGATAGCTGAAATAATAAATGTGCGTAACGCCTCCATTTTTAGTACAAAATATTAATAATGGGTTTCATATGTATAGAGCATTAATCTCATGATCAGTGGCTAGTACGCACATTTACATTGTTGAAATCATATCCATACACAATGTATTGAAATTACATCCATACACAATGTATTACATATATAGCCGAAACATTTATACAATATGACTTGTAAGGTTGAACAGAGTAAAATCAAAAGTCTTGTAGTGTGACATATAAACCTTAGGCAACTGACAAGGTATAATCCCTAGAAAAGCTCGTCATAAGATTCCCCGGGTCCTGTGGTATAGAATGTGACGTGGTTTTCTGTATCTTCACCTAAAAATAACAATAATAGTAAGGTTGAGTACATTTCGTATTCAGCAAGACTTGAAGTGTTTGAATATGCAGCCTGTTTCTAGAGAAAGACTTTTACGGTTATTTTTGCATAAAGCCAATTTGAATTGTAAATACTGAATAGTAATTGAAAACGAAATTTAGTAAAAGCAATTTGACAAATATAAAATAACAAGTATGTAAACATAAATGTAACAACTCACAGTCCTCCACAACGTGAGCACGAACCGTCCAAATGCCAAAATATGGCATAACATTTGAAACCAATATTTGCCAAAACATGACACAACAGTTGAAAACAATCTTGTCAACACATGGCAAAATATTGAATCATCTGAAAGGTAAACTTTCCAGTACCAAATTTTCAGTTCTATTCAATTTTTATGAAAATATCAAAATATGTAACTACGTGATGACAGTACCAAGTGCTCTTGACCGCGGGTGCGACTTTTTGAGAAGATTTACACTATGTAGAGGTGTACAACTTTACCTACAAGGAATGATCATCTCCTTTCGCAATTGATATCAACACACTTCCTTTGGTGTGTCACATAGAGATAATACATAACCGTTACTTTACTTAATCCTAACTTTGCACCAGCCCAGTGACGATAAACCCTTACTATGGCGGCAAAATATATTTGTACACTCAGAACGAGAAGTGGTTTCATATCCCATTGTCCCACTTCTTCCCATAGCAAGGCGTACACCGTTGTATCAGCAAACATTATTTTAACACCTTGGTGTTGGCGTCCCTCCGAGCAAACCTACCCTGATTGCCCGTACTACTAAAACCCTCGTGGTTGTACAGTTGTCTTGGCTTGAAAACAACACGATAATTCAGTCCTTAATTCGATCCAAGCGAGAAATCTCCCCCTATCTACGTGCAAGTCCCATACTTCCGGCTATTGCCAATAGCTCGCTCGTGTCAAAACCACAATTTTATTTTTTATCTTTTTAACCAAAATACCACTGATCACATTATCTATCAATATGTCCAAGATTTCATTTCCATCACGAATAGTATAACTAGCCATTCGTGTTTCCAGTTCTAAAGCATACTATCAAATGCATGTATAAGCGAATATACCCATTTTGATATCAATGTGTGTCCATCCATAATTTAGGGTTATCACCTATCACTATTGATTAAGGAAAGTAATCAATAAAGGTTATTCAGAATAGCAGAAATCTCTTGGATGCATGTGTACGGTGCGACGACTGGCTCATATTTGTTTGAGTGAGGGCCATCTAGTTAACATTTCGTGCATGGGACTATTGGTGGTAGTGACCATACACTTAAGTGGAGTATATATGGGTGTCACCTCTAGTCCAACGCATGAGGGAAGCTTGATTCATATTTCTAGGTGCCCATAAATATATTGTGTGATCATGCTACTATTATCAATTTCTGAAGTTTCTAATACATATATCGCACTACTTTTGGTTATTTCCTTAGGAATTAAAATAATTGCAAAATTACACATACTTTTAACAATAAAAGAATACCTGCTAGCTACTTAGTGATGGTTGATTTAACCCGGACTATGAAACCGAAGTTCATTGTGTGAACTTTAAGATATGGCAGACAAGGGTCCAACTGTGGCTCACAGCTATGAATATATGGTGGGTCATATTACCTAGTCCTGAGAAGGGACCTCTTACTGTTGAAAAAACAAAAAGAGTCCAACATGACTACGACAATTTTTGTCGGCTGTATTCTAAGCATGTTGTCTGACCAGCTGTGTGATGTGTCTATGCACATAAAAAATGCTACAGAACTGTGAGAGGCACTCGAACATAAGCTTGTTGCCCCAGATGCTGGACGTGAGTTGTACATCATGAAGCAATATCATGACTACAAAATAATAGATAACCGTTCTGTAGTCAAGCAGGCTCATGAACTACAACTCATTATGAGAGAACTCGCTCATCGTGGTTATCAATTACCTAATAAATTTGTGGCAAGAGGCATCATTGCCAAATTACCTCCATCTTAGAAAAAAATTTGCCATGTCTGTGTAACAAAAGAGGCAAAATATTTTCGTTGAGGATTTGGTTACTAGTCTTGATGTTGAGGAGAAGCCTAGGGTAAAGGATGTGACACGTAAGATGCAAGAGGGATAGTCCAGCGAAAGTTATGCAACATGCTGGAAAAAATAAAGGGAAAGCTAAGGTCGCTTCGACCACCAACTTCAAAAGGACCAACAACAAGAAGAAATTGACCATAGAGGACGTCATATGCTTTTTTTGTGGCAAGAGCGTCTATTGTGCCCAGAAATATCACAAACTGATGGGCAGAAAGAATCAGCCAAAGCGGAAGAATTCTGCCAATATCACTATCGGCGATGCTGAAAACATCTGGGGGTATGGTAATTTACCTACTATGTTTTCAGCATGTCAATCTACTGATTGGTGGGTTAACACATGAGCTAATATTCATGTGTGTGCTAATACATATATGTTTTGTTCTTATTAGGTCACTCAGGGTTCTTCTGTCTTGATGGAGAGTGGGTCGCATGCTTCTGTTCTTAGTGTTGGCGTGGTAGATCTGGAGTTCATTTTGAGAAAGATCGTACACTTGTTGAACATGTAGCATGACACACAATAAATAAGTAACTTGTTAGTGTTTCACTTCTATATCAAGATGGGTTCAAGTTGTTCTTTGAGTCGAATAAATTGGTCGTGTCTAAATGTGGATACTTTATTGGAAAGGCTATGAGTGCGGAGGCTTGTTCTACTTCTTCCTTTCACATTTTTGTAATAAGCTTATGAACCAAAATTGTGACTCAAGTAATGGAGGTGGGGCCAGTGTATGACATTCACATTTATGTCATATTAATTTTGGTTGTATGAATGAGCTATCCCGTTTAAGTTTAATCGCTAATTTTTCTATTGTCAAAGGTTCAAAATGCCAAATATGTGTGCAAGCAATTCAACCGCGAAAACCTCTAAGATGGTTGAGAAAAGGAAATTGGCACTTGTAGAACTCATACATTCATATTTATGTGAAACTAGTTACATGCCCGTGCATTGCTACGAAAAACAAAATTGATAACGAAAAATAAAGATTAAAAAATAAAAAAATTATTTCACAAGATCAAACATCTATCTTTAACGCTTCGTTTCTTGCGAAAGCTAGCTAATTAAAGCAACGCTTCGTTTTTTGCGTAGGGCAATTAAGCAGGGCAATTAAGTAGGGCAATTAATGACGTGGGTAGAACTCACCACTGCCACCAACTGTTGCTTTATAATAGTAGAGATGAATGGTATTTTGACAAAAGGAGGAACAAAGTGCACTATGATTTTAAGAGATGTGCTTATATGTTTTTTTTTAGTTTTTTTTTCGTAAATATTAAATCATAAATGAAGAGTGAATGGTGATTACTTACCCCTTCTCTTACTTCAAGATTTATTCAACTTGTATTGGGTAGAAAAACATAGAAGCACTACTTTGATTTTAATTGATGATGCTACTATATTGCTCTATGTATTTGCTTAAAAATAAGGATGATGCTTTATACTACTTTAAAAACTTATAAAGCTGAGGTTGAAAATCAACTAGAAAGAAAAATTAAAAGAGTTAGCTTTGATCGAAACGGAGATTATTGCTCAATTGAGTTCTTCCAATTTTGTGTTGAGAATAAAATAATCCATGAAAAGACATCTTCCTATTTATCCCAATCCAACGGGTTTACCGAAAAGAAGAACTGCTCTTTAACCGACTTAGGCCCCGTTTGGTAATTTGGAACCGAGCTGTTTCTACTAGAATCTAAGAGAAACCCAGCCAAACAGACTAAAACTTGGAACTATTCTCCTCGGAACGTTTCTTCTTTTTCCACGCCTTGGCTGAATCACACTCAACCCCGTTCTACTAATTTCTACTAGAATCTGGAACCGTACCAAACGGTTTGCAGAAAGTGATTCTGATTCTACCTGAAACTTTCTACCATGAATCTGGAACCGTTTCTGTTTTTACTAGAATCTGGAACCGTACTAAACGAGGCCTTAATTAACGACAGCGTGATCTATGTCCAGCCAAGCAGCAGCCTTACTTAGCATCCGAACACCTGAGACTAACTAACAGATCTAGACTATAAGAAATTCAGAACATCACGACCCAGACCTAGCGGGGAGACCTGGCGGGGCTATGTACTGCTGTTCTTCCTGACTAAAAAGCAAGGACTAGACTAGATTGATATACATATATATAATAAACATAGTATTATACAATCTAAATTTATATATATAAAAAAAACTAAAGAAAAATATAATAAAGATATCTCGTACAGTACGAGTTACCGCCCCAATAAATTAAGAGCAGGGTCGAGCGGCTCGAGCCCATCGAAGGCTCTCCGTTGGCTACGGGACGGAAGCACAGTCGACCGGACGCCGACGTCTACCATGACCGTACGTTGCCGCACATGCACGAGACGCACGAACCGACTGTAGCACGAGCCGTGCGGTGTGGCTGGCACAGGGGCGCCGAGCTGGCGCGCACGACGCGATCGTGCCTGGCTGTGGACTAGCTAGCGGGCGTATGCGTATTGGCGGCTCGGCACGCGCCGAACAGCCGAAGAACGCGTGCGCGGACCGGGCGGCACGGCGGGCTTACGTGGGCCGCGGGGCGGTCGAGCCGATCCCGGCACCAGATTTGGCACGAAGCGGAAGGCGATACAGCCATACAGGCTCTTAGCTGATCAAAGCTGGCTGCCGTGCTGTTTTTTCGGCAAGGTACGTACGATGGGTTAACTATCGTTTTCTTAATAGAAATTATGAAAATAGATTTCTTGATGTGTTTGAAAGGCGCAATAGACGATACGCGGTGGCTCTGCCGCGCTAGGGATACTCGCAAGAAGAGCTACATCATGGTACGTCGGACGAGCGCGGGAGGCGGTAGCCTGCCGCGGCAAAGCAGTGAGATTCGTTTCGAGCTGCCGTTGTTCGGGAATAGAGATGGCAACGGGGATCCGAAACCCGACGGGTATTTACTCTATTAGGGGCCGGGTATGAACCGTTTTTCATACCCACGGATATATTAACGGGCAAAAACTATTACCCAGCGGGTAGAACGGGTACGGGTCCGTACTACTGTTGCTACCCGTGGGTCCCCGTTACATATGGGTGGCTAATATGGAATATGTCATATATATATATATATATATATATATATATATATAGGTGTGAACAAGAGTGAAAAAGTTGCTATTCTTTGTTGTCTAACTAGACAAGTAGATCGACGAAATGTTTTTTTGGGGCGGGGATCTCTACGGCCCATTTGTCAAGCATTTGGTGTTAACCAATGAAATTTCTTCTTTGCTAAATCTGTTAGCTACCTTTGTTCTACATGATTACATACCGTCAAGACGTCAATTAATGCAGTAGCTAGGTGACATAAACGAAAGCATGCACAACTTTGTTTTAGTACAGTCAATATGATAGCATACGATCTTACCGGGCCCAACATATTATATATTGTATACAATCATATTGTGTAACCCTTCGAAATATGAGTACTATATGCAAACAAAATAGAACTTTTGTCATGAAACACGAGTCACGACTTTGGTCGCGGGTTACCATGGTCCTCGTTACCGCATGGATGCAGTACTGCACGGTAAATTTTGTACCCGTATGCGGGTATGGGTATTGTAGCGGGTGGATTTTGCTACCACGGGTACGGGTACGGGGTGGTGATACCCGCCGGGTATATACCCGTTGCCATCCCTATTCGGGAAGTTGCTAGTCTGTTGTAGCGTCCTACCGAGCGCGCTAGGTCCGTACCTCCTTCTGAGCTATGGGAGCTCAACAGCGACGTGAGCCCCGCTGCCTACTAGGCTCTATGTCCTCGTATGCCTTTCGAGCAACCGGACCGCGGCAGGTAACACATGTCACCTGTCGGGTCTTCCGCGGTCCGATATGGGGCCGAAAATGAAAAATTCCATGTATCAAGGCTATTTTTGTAAAAAAAAAATTAACTAGATGCTACAAAAGCAAAAAATTCACTCTTATTGAGTTTATTATAAAATTATTTTATTTATCATTTAAATGATTATTTTAAATTTGAGCTAATGAGTTATTATCGTGTCGAATCTCATTAATATTTTTCGTTTGAGATTAGGGATGGCAAAATTACCCGTGGTACCCGACCCGATGGGTTTCGGGTATGGGTTTGATTTCAGACCTGCGGGTTTCAAATTTCGGGTTCGGGTTCGGGTTCGGTTCTGCACCCGTGGGTACCCATGGGTACCCGAATTAATTAATATAAATTAAAAATAATGGAAAGTTAATTCAAGATTTTCCTTTAAACATAGATGTAAGATGTTGTAACTTTCATGATTATATACACCATATATTTTTCCTTTAAACATATAAATTACAAATGAATTGATTGACAATTGATGGTTGAAAATTTAATTATGAGGTGAATTTAATTTCGGGTTCGGGTACCCGTTCGGGTTCGGGTACCCATCGGGTTCGGGTACCCATCGGGTTCGGGTATGGGCGTGGGTATGTACCCGTGAGAGATTTCGGATTCGGGTTCGGATATGAATTTCGGGTTTCGGGTTCGGGTCTGCGGGAGGTCTACCCGCCCATACCCACCCGATTGCCATCCCTATTTGAGATGAACTCGTTAGGTGCCGAATCGAAGCAATTCTGATCTACCTACGTGCGTCGCTAGAGGAAAAGATAGGCATGGAGCATTGAGACGGCCGGTATATCCTTGCTTTCTCCAGGTGTAAAACACACGACAGGAGCAACAAGTGCACTTACCATGCAGGAACAGTATTATCGGTCATCTTCCAACAGTCTAATCCTGTCGAGTAGGACGATTAAGATGTGAAATTGAACCTGGACATCCGGGATTAAAGCCTGTGAAGCCGGGACGGCCTTGTGATTGCGAGTAACACGTAGCTAGTTTAGCAAGCACTAGGGCAGCCTGCAGGCATACTATTCAGTGAAGCAGACAGAAGTATAAAGTATGCAATGTGCAGTACAGAGATGAAGCAAGAACATTGAGCAAAGGCAATCAACTCGGTAAAAAGTACATATAGTCTCTTGTTGAAGTTAGGAGATCGAAACTGATCATCCAACTCCAATCAGTGTGGCTATCGGAGGAGATCGAAGCTGCTGTTGCTGGCCTCAGTATTACAAAAACTCTTCTCAAACAAGTGGAGAAGGAATCAGATCAGAGGCAAAGCATGCATGCCAGTTCCTCACCATCAAAGTACACCACTATGACTACGTACGTACTAGGGCTAATCCTTAACAAGCCCTGAACAGAGTGCACACCATTCTAGTGCCTTTCGACCCCGCCTAGCACCATGGATGTTGTAACTTGTAAGTAAGCTTGTTCATGCGTCAGTCCACGCGGCGAATAATGGCATGTGCGCGATGGAAACGCCGGGCCTCGTCGGCACTGGAGACGACGAAACCCAGGAGCCCAGCGGCAGCGGGCTGGCCATCTTCGACGCCGCGGGCTTGGCGAAGAGCATGGCGAGGCCGCCGCCCCGGTCCGGGCTTTGCTCCCGGGAGCTGCTCAGGCTCGTCGCTAGGGACGATGCGTTCGACATGCGCGCGCTGGCGCTACCCTGCGCACTGTCGGCTTCCGCGCCGGCGGTCACATCGTCCACGGACACGATGTCATGCAGCACGGAGAAGGCCTCGCTCGACTGGAGGTCGTGATGATGGATGTGCTCGTCGCTGCACGGCGTGGCCGCGGCCACCTTCCAGCTGGTGGCATTGCCGGCCTGCACCAGGGCGGCGGCGGCGTTGGCCACGGCGGCTCTCTCGGTGATCGCCGCGGCGTCGTTGTCCTTCTTGCGCCGAGCCAGCTCGCCCGGGAGGAGCGTGTTACTCGCCATGATCTTTTCGACGTCGTACCTCGTGATGTCGAAGTTGGTGACGGCGTTGAGGCCGCGGAACTTGATCGCGGCGACGTCGTACGCCTCGGCCGCCTCCTCCTGCGTGCCTGCACAAAAACAGCCAATCACACACAATGACACAGCAACCAGGGTTCGCGCATCATCCATCGAGCGGCACAATCTGAACAGTCGTGGCGAACTTTCGCAGCGGTCAAACAGGCAAGCGCAAAAGCGACGCGAGCATGCGACGAGACTGTGCAAGTCCAGCCTTATGAAAAAGGAGACGAAACGCATACGCATACACATACTGGGGACGGCTTTGCAGCGCAAAAGCCCTTGCTCGCCATCAAACGCATGCAAGAAATGGCAGAGCAAAACATTCTTTGGGGAGGGCCAGCCCATGCAGCAGAGGAGCAGCAGGGGCATCATTGAGCTAGCTGAGGTTATGATCATTGTGACAGGACACCCTGCGTCCTTAAACCGTGACAGCCTCTGAAACCATTTTGCTGCAACAACGACTAGCCCAGCCAGCCAGTAGTCACATTGGCGATCATGATAGGAGCATGCATGCAGAGAAACATCTTGCGACGACTGTCTAAGGATAACTAACGCCTACAACGAGGCTGCATTTTTGCAGTTGCAGCATTCCTGTGTGCTCGGAACTCGGAAGCATGGAAATGCGAGGGGAAAAAAAAAGAAATTTGGGGAAGAACACCTACTGAATGTTCCCAAGTAGAGATCCTTGTTGCCCGAGACGCGGCCGATGCGCGCTTGCCACCTCCCGTGCTGGTGATGCCTGCGTAGATTAATTGGCAATGCTTTCTTAGTAAACCTACGTACATCGGTACATGCATTTGTCCGTGTATACACCATTCTCTTAATTGATTGATGCAACCATGATTAGCAGTTGTACGCACCTGGTCACTCCTCGGTAAATCGAAGCACCGCGAGAGAAGCCGCTGCTCTTCCTGCAGCAATGGCGATTGAGCTGTGAGTGCCTATGTATTTGTTCCGTCGCACGCTGAGTACACGTTTTCTCGTGATTCAGACAAGTACCTTCTGAGGTGAGCCACGTACTCCTGCCTGGTCATGTTCTTCATCTCCTCCAGCTCCTCCTGGTATTCCTCCAACTGCATTTAAACGGCGAGAACAACAGCAACGCGGACATCATCACTACGCCGCGATCACATCATTACGCATTGACACTGTACTTAAAGAACTATACAACCGCGTGTACATGCAACCGGTGAAAAGCAAATACTGAGCAGTTAGTGGTTAATCACCGGGAAGTTGATGTGCGTCGACGGCCCCCAGTACTTGAGCGCCGCCAAGTCATACGCCCTCGCGGCCTTCTCCTCCATGTCATACCCACCTATCCAAAGGATCAAGGAAACAAGAGGAGATCAATTAGTTATAAGTTCTCCGGCCTTCTCCTTTTAACGCCCCCATCTAACCCGACGCAAGCACGTACACTCATGCGCATGGTGATACTGATCCCAATTAAAAGCGAATGCCAAGTAGTAGTACTACTCCTGCTTAGCTTACCAAGATACACTGCGGATGGAGACACAAGGGGCAGTACGTACGTGCCGGCATTAGTCGATCCCCAGGCAAAAGGTTCACCAGGACAATCACCGCATGCAAGAGCACTTAATCAGCACTTTGAAGTGTAATCACATGACTTCGTATACGTACTGCTGCTGCAAAGCTAGGGACCAGGAAGAAGATAGTCCTAGATAGCTAGGGAGCAGTACAGTAATGGTGGTACCTTGCCGGCCTTTCCTGGTCTGGCCTTCCTTCTTGCAGCTGTTGTCCCAGAGGTGCGCCTCATACCTCCCCGTCCACCTATGCCTGCTTTTACACGGTCCGGAGCATTGTATTAGCGGCTTTACTTGGGGGTGAGTAGGAGGGATGCATGGGTTGGCTGGTAAGACGACGCTCGTGTTGTACTACCTGGTGACGCCCCTGTATTGCGACGTCCGCTGCCCGAACGTGTCGATGGACTTGCGGTGGACCGGCTGCTTGCTCTGCCCGCCGCGGTCCGTGCCGCGCTTCTTGCTGGTCCCGTCCAAGGCCATGTACTCGCCGCCGGCGCCGGCGTCGGCGTGGGCGTGGGCGTGGGCGTGGGCGGCCTGCATGGTGACGCAGCTGGACTGGGACCTGGAGCTCATGGACAGCGTCAGCGGGTGCAGGTGGCCGCCGGCTCCGTGGTCCGGCACGATGGGCCTGGCGCCGTCGTCGCCGTTGCCGGTGTTGTAGCCGCCTGTGCCGCGCTCCACCCAGCCGATCGCCGCCATTGCCGCCGCGGCCGACTGCCCGTCTACGAGCGCCGCGTGGGCGTACCCGTAAACGTCGTGGCCGCCGGCGCCGGGGATCACAGCGCACTGCAGCGGCTGCAGGAAGCTGCCTTGGTGCGGCGCGCCTCCGACGCCGTGGCCCTGGCCGTGCTCGTGGTGACTGTGGCCGCCGTAGTAGAAGCTGGTGTTGTCCAGGCTCAGCGCCATCGCGGGGCCCGCGCCCAAGAAGTCCTCGAGCTTCGGCGACGCCGACACCACTACCCCTGATCACGAGTCAAAGCCAAGCAAGAAACATAGTGACGCGCATAGCCACAGGCCAAGCAACCATGAACCCAACTGTAGCAAGTAAGAACTAGCACTGGGCAGATATTACTACGACTAAGACGAATGTCGAGCTTACCGTGGTGTTCTTGCTCGCTTCCCCGGAGCGCCTCAGTGATGCAGAGGGAGCCGTCGGACTTTAGCGGCATGGAGGAGAGCCCGGAGTAGTACCCGCCATTGGCGGCGTCGGCAGCGACCGTGAAGCTGTCATGCCCGCCGCCGAAGGCACCGTAGCAGAAGGGAGTGGAGGAGGAGGTGACGGCGGCGGCAGCAGGGAAGAAGAGGCCGCCATGCTGCTGCTGCTGCACGTGGTGTCCACCAACGTGGACGTTGGAGCCGGTCGCCGCGTCCATGGGCGCTGCGGCCATGTGAGGCGACAGCGAGAAGCCCAACCAGCTGCCACCGCCCGCGACGCTGCCGCTGATGTTCTGGCTGCTGCTTCTGTTGTGGTTGGTCATCTTGTGGCGAGCAGGGGAGCAGGGACGCAGGATGGGAGGCGGTGATGGTGGTGGTTGGAAGAAGAGCTAGATGAGAATGAGATGATCAATCATTGGGGAGTACATGACGCAATGATGCTGCTACTCTCCATTGCTAGCTGCGCGCGTTTGAAGGGGAGCTTCGGTTTGTGTGTGTGGGCATGTGCGCGCGCGTAAGCCAAGACAAGTTCAGTTCTTGTATGTATGGATGTTTGTTTGGGTGGGGAGTGGGAGTGGAGGAAGAAGAGTGAGGATCGGAGGGAGAGGGTTCGTGCGGCTTTAAAGTGGAGACTTTTCACCCTCCAGGTACAAGAAAATACTCCCAGCGGTCACAAAGAACCGTCGTTTTGTATAGTGATACATCTTTAAAATATAGATCTGATCATTAATATTCACTGTAATATATTTATAAAATCAAACAAAATTATAATATTACAGAAGTATTTTTGAGGCAAACTTATACGTATGATTTTTATGTATCCAAATTAAATATTAAAAAAGACATTGGTAGTTAAAGCTTGAAAGGTTGATAACACCTATGTCTAAAATGATAACTATTTAGAACTGAAGAAAGTATATTGATCTAATACCAAGAGACTAAAAATATTAAATAAAAAGGTGTCATTCAAGGACAGTAAAAAGTCTATTTTAAGATGCGCAAATGCAATGAGTTGCTCTTTGGCCTTGACCTTGACCCACACACTTACAAACAAGAAAGAACAGGGAGAAATGGTCGGATGGTTATCACTTATCACACTCTTCTATTCTCCTCTCTCCCCTCATACCTGTGTGTGTGTGAGAGAGAGAGCCTGGGGATCCGTGTGGCTACTGGCTAGTGAGAAGAAATGCAATCTCATTCTCATAAACTGCTTTATGTGATCATGTTCAAATTTTAAAGACAGGATGTGTTTGGCGAGTTTCACGAGTGCAATGTGTAAGTATAGTAGATCCATCTTCATTACATCCATGACTGTTCTCAGTGTTGAAGTTTGAAGTGCAATGTAGAGGGTCAACGGCGAAGTTAGCATAAAAATAGAGGCAGGACTTAAAGGATTACTATATTTTTTCTTCAAAAATTGAAGCAAATTGAGCTAAATTGAGGCAAACATAGTAAATGTAGTCATGTGCAATCTAAAATAATATATAAACATAACAAACATAATCTACAAAAATAAAGAAAGAAATACAATAAAAAGACCTCACATAGGGTTACCAACAATAGAGTATGGGCTCGAGCCCAATGTAACTCTACGCTAGAGGTGGGCGTCGTGCCGTGCCGTGCCGGCCCGGTCCGGGCCCATCGTGCTTCGGGCCGAAACCGTGCCGTGCCACGATGGCCCATCGTCTTGGCCGCGCCGCCCGACTCACTTTTTGGCGAGCCCAAGCCCTACTTATTTGGCGCTGCGCTCGCTTCTGCGGCCGTGGACGGCCCAAGCCCGACCCATTTTTACTATTGTGACGAACAAAGAAATAAAACAAATCATTACTACTAAACTACCTATTTTAATTACATAAGAGACTAATCACATCAACAAAATGTCAAACATAAATGCAATGCTTGAAGATGCCCTGAATCAACAATATCTGCCAACTTTTAAGCCCTAATCCGTGATTTCGTGCCCGTTAAATGCCGTGCGCAGGCCCGCCTAAATCGTCGTCTTGCGTCTGCCCGTCGTGCACAGTTCCGGGCCCGGCCGCTCTGATTGCGTCTTGCGGCCGGCCGCCGAACCGTCTTTGTCTTGCTTTGCACCGTGCCATACCATCGTGCTTCGGGCCAGCCCAAAAAAGCCCAGCCCAATGCCCACCTCTACTCTACGCTGGCTACGCCAGCGTTGAGGGCAATCCTGGAGAGGGCGAAAATTTCATGCTAAGCTACGAAAGAAGAGGTTAATTTAGCATTTACTTAGCAATAAGTGGTAAATCTAATTGCTTACGAAACTTCTATGAGAGGTGCTTCTATGCTTTCCCAGTTGCACAAATCTTGAAGTAAACGAAAGGGTAAGTGTTCGCGCCAAAAACGTGAGGCAGGGTTTTAGGCCTCGAACACACAAGACAAACACCGGGTTTGCAGAGCGTGCCAGTCAATTTGACCTGAAATTGACAAGGTAGAGTTTGTAATTTGATCAAAGCCGATAAAGAAGGATCTATCGGCTTTTCGCTAGTCGGCAAGAACCGATTAGGGGATAACTAGATCAATCGGTTACAATTGATCTGGATACAAGGTAAAATCGGCTTCGAGAAGGCGTCGCCCAACAAAAAAGCGAGATCAAACCTGGGTGAAACTGCCAAAATCAACAATCGGCGATCGCAACTATGTTGATTCCGTCGACTTGCGAGAGATCTATGAAGCTAAAGCAATGTAAAAGAAAAGGTCAGAAAGGTGTGTTGTTGGAATTGATTGATTGCTTGCAGCTTGACACCCACCTCCTTTTTATAACACGCCTGGCCGATCCGAGTTGTACATGGATACGTGCGCTTCTCCGTGTCGGCCTATTATCCGATTTCCTTTCCTTTCTAGAAACGGATTCCTTTTAGGTTCGTTTGATGATTTCTTTCCATCACGAGCGCTTTCCTTTTCGTCTCGATGATTTCAACACACGCCGAGTCGATGCAAACACATACAATTGCTTTATCGATTCAAACCCATTTTTGCCATGTACCGAATTTTTGGCGCAAACATATGCTTAATTTTTGGAAAGATAACTTGATACTTTTCAAAAATTGCAATCGGCTTGTCATCGGAAATTCTTGGTAACTTCCCATTAAATGGCGCCGCAATAATCTCGGTGCGTTTTTAATGCAGCAACTGTTCCCGCCTTCTCGCCTTCTTTCATCGCGGTATAAATATGGGGTCCCCCACGGTCATTTTCACGCTTTCAAGCTCTCGGATCAGGCACCATCGGCTCTTGTCATCCTCTTTCTTTGTTCTTTCAAAATCGGCTGATATGGACCCCTCACAGGTATTCATTCCGATTCCTCAAAGCTCAAATCAATTCTACTTGGGACCGATAGGTAGTATGTCAGAACCACGATTATCAATACCGAGATCCCTAGACTTCCCTTATCGGCATTGGATATAATATTTACAGATGGGGAAAAAGTTTTGGGCATGGCCCACTAGCCAAAGGATGGAGATCTTGGTTCATTAGGGGTATCGGCTCAAAAGAGGGTAGAATGGGAGGATGGGTATAGCCGAGTCTCTATCTTTGAGTCTAGCCGACCACAAGCCAATGAACCCTTGGTAGGCCGCGGCATGTTATTTTTGGTGGATTCTTTCAACGCTTTTATTCCCGTCGCCCATAATCGGCCCTACTCGCTAGATGTAGCCCAACCATTGTCTTTGCCTTAGGCCAGGCACGGGGACGATTATCGGCTTTGGTGGAAAACCTTCCTTCAAATTAATCCCATAAAAAGGCGAAGAATTGGCATAAATACATCAAAATAACAATAGGGTTCTTGGTCCAAGATGTCGGTGAAGAGCATGTCGCTTTCTCAATCTTTGGTTAGACCGATATCTTTCTGTGGTGCTTCCCTCGGCCCTACCCAAACCTTTCAGTTAGTGGCGGAGCGTCTGCTGGAGTCATCGGCTTTCCCTTGGCAAGATGTTCCTAGGGGCGGTATTTCAAATGATGTATGTGATTAGTAGTCGTCTCTTTTAGGTTTTTGCCAAACACGTGCGTTGGCAATATAGGAGGTCCTTGGTTTGTTCAAACATGGCTCCATTGCATGTTCAGCCCGATCTATTTTATCCGAACCCTCGAGCCTCAACTTTCCCTGGGAGGACTACCCAGAGCATGTTGTTCCACGATATAGAGCTAGCGATCCTATGGCGAGAGGTTTATCATGTCTTAATTTGGAGAGTTAAAAATGGACTCGATCGAAGCTTGCACAAATACCTCTCGATTCTTCCTTTCCCTAGATAGGACTTCCTTCTGGCCAACAAGACTTTTTCGATATCTGATGTGGCAGATTGTCCATACCCAACATTCCTTCACCTTGATTCTCGATGGTTCTCGATGCCCCCCATCTACTTTAGATTTGTACAAAATCATCCTTACCCTTGTATCTTTCATGCTAGACGAATACCCATAGAATCGGACATTTCAGCCATCTTACGAGTTCTACCACCTTCGGTTTACGCACGTCCAATTGGGCTTTGGGCAAACCATTCCATCTTTCCTTTGCTATCTTGCGTTGAGCAGGTGCCGGGTAACCAACAGCGTTGCCGAGGTTATTCTCAAGTATGCGCGATGGATTGCAAATCCTATCAACACCACATTTGTTCTCAATTCCCGTCGGTCAATTGCTTTCTACGCGGTGGTGGACCAGAATATCAGTACTCATGGAGGACTCAGTCGGCTATAATCCACTTATTTCTTCGACTTTCATGAGCCGACCAGTAATATACGGTTCCGAAGACGAGTTCGGTTATAGCGATTCTTGATGTAGAGGTACCATCTTATGATAAATCTGTTTTACATTAGTTATCGACTTTTACTAAAATGCCTCACGCCTCTTCAGGTTGGTACTAGGTGAGCAAACAACCGATCCCCATGCTTCTGCGAGTAGTGGCCCGGCAAGCGTCCCGAGGTCAATCTGGCCGGCACTACGGGGTATACTTCGAATTTAGACATTCAGGCTCCATCTTTAACGGACTTAGTCGCCGGCGTGCCCCGATAAGTTTCTTTTTGTCGACTATTATGTTATTGACGTTGTCAGGTTTAATCTTGAGTCGACTTCAGAGAGGAGGAAGAAATGCGTTCACCAAGGCATGCAAGGCATCCACCGGTGGTTCTCCGAGCGATACACTCGATGTGAGTCTTGTGTAGTTATATTGTTTTACATTTGTCTCATGTAGCTGACTTGCTTTTTGTTTTCTAGCAATCTCCATCGATGCAGAATGGCGGGGTTATAGCCGATCCCCAAGGTGCTACATCGACTATTCTTCCATCGCTTTCCCCACCTCGGTAGTACCACAGCAGACGATCGAGGTTTCGATCCGACCTCAAAGCGCCAACTGATCTAGCCGATCGCTCGGCTTTACTTTGACGGTGGGCGATCCGAGGTCATGGCTATCCGACGATTATCATATCCGCATCATATTAGCTTCAGCGCCGCGCCATCGGCCGTCGTTACTGCCCGGTAGGGTATGCAAGAACGACTTAATCGTCTTACGGATGAAGTGATGCAACCGAAGGCAGCCTTCGCTAATACGCAACCACCGAGGGATGCTATGGCGGCCATGCAAGCCGATCTCATACGCCGCCATGGATGCCGCTAGATATACGCCACTTGGGGCCTGTACCGATGTGGAATCTGACCAAGCTAAGAGCCGAAAGCAGGAAGGCCCAACAGCGATCAAGAGATTTTGGATAAACTTATAGCCGATGCCAAATCTCGAAGAGCACATTTGACCAAGGTGCGGCTATGCTTAAAACGACTAAGAAAGCGAGCCATGAGGAATCGACCAAGGCCAAACTTGAAGAACAAAGGTGGCCCTTGTTACAAAAGAACTTTGGAATGTCACCAAGATCAACGACTCAACGTCTTCAGCCGTCGGGCAGGCAAATTTTACGCCCAAGTCAAGAACCAATCGGCCAAGATAGTCCGATCCGGGTGATGCGATGGCCGATCAACAATTGATGACGGCGTTCAAGCCACCAGTGAAAGAGCGGCGCGGCTACCTGACTTTGAACCCATTTGCGCGGTCGGGACTACACTAGTCTTTGATTTACTGATCAGTTGTGGCCAATCTCTGTAATATTGCTTTAAACTTGAGCTGACGTCTTTTGAACTCTTGCTTGATCGGCTGTGCATCCGATTTTGTAAACTTTTAATGTGGATGAACTCAGTTATATTATGTCTTTGATTTTGTTGCGCATCGCCTGTTTGTATTCATCGGCTGATACCTTATCTTGCTCGTGTAGCCTTATTGAGCCGATGTTGATTTCAACGGGCAAAACAGCTTCTTGTCCGTATACCAACTGAAAGGGTGACAATTTAGTTGATCCGTGATGAGATAGCCGATAAGCCCATAAAGCCTCCGATAGCGTTGAATGCCATCTCCTTGGTTCCTCCTCAATTTTTCTTTTTATCAGCTTTATCAATGTCTTGTTTGACGACTCGGCTGACCATTGGCCATTTGGCGTAGTAAGGAAGAGTTGAGTAATTTTATCCCAAGACTTTCCGCAAAACCTTTGAAATCGTTGGACATGAACACGGACTGATCAAGAGTGATTGTTTGTGGAATCCCAAACCGATGGACGATGTGTTCATTTACAAAGTCGATGATTTCCTTACTAGTAACCTTCTTGAGTAGGCAGCTCAGCCCATTTTGAGAAATAATCCGTGGGTCGCAAGGATGAATTTATGTCCTTTGTCGGATGACGGAAATATCCGGCCGATTATGTCTATACCCCATCCTCTAAATGGCCATGGCTTGATGATCGGATGTAAAGCCGATGTCGTCTTGTATGTTACCAAACTTTTGACACGTTTGGCATCCTTTATAATATTTGAAACTGATCTTCTAACATCGTCGGCCAAAATATCCTGTTCGTCTCTGATCCATTTCATCTTATGAGCCGATTGATGTGACCCACAAATGCCTTCATGAACTTCACCCATCGCCACCTTGGCTTCCTCGGTTCCCGTGACATCTTAATAACAAACCCTCCATAGTCCTAAAGTACAATACGCCTTCTAGTATAACATATTTGAGCGCTTTGCTGACCTTTTTCGGTCGTCTTGGTTGGATCCGACAAATAATCCTTATTTACATTCTCCGATCGATATTGAACACATAAAAGCCCAAGCCAAACGTTTAGCTCGATTGGTCACTCGGCTTTCAATCTTGTACCACGATGCACATTGTGCCAATCGGTTTGCTTTATCATTAGCTTCTCCGGGATATGTTCTATGGAAAATGTAGTGAACATCTCGATGTTCCTGAGGCATTGATGCAAATCTTGGGTTAGTGCATCATCATTGCATCGATTCTCCTCGACTTTGTACAATTAACATCGAATCTCCAAAAGCTTCGACGTCTCTCACTCCGATGCTATCTAACGCTTGTAACCCCTTTAGTAATGCCGTGTGTCTCGCTGATTATTTGAACATCATCGGCTATTTAGCCGATACATGAAATCCATACTCCTGGCTTTCTAGGTGAAACTAATATCACACCGATGCCTTCGCCTTCTGGCAAACTTGACCCATCAAAATACGATTTGCCAAGGAGTTACTACTGTCGTTCCTACTAATGTTTCACTCCTGTGATAAAATCGGCCACACTTGTCCTTTCACATTTAGCCGATTCATAGGATAACTCAAACTCGTTAGAAGTATGCCCATTTACCAAGCTTCGACCACGCCAGGATGGCGCCCATAATATGTATTTAACTACATCGGTTTTGCATATTATAACGCGCATTTGGGCCGCGATATAATGTCTTAACTTGGTGCAAGCAAGTACAATGACAAGCATAATTTTCTACTAAGGGATACGGTTTCAGCATCTAGAAGGCGCCGGCTTAAGTAATATATTGCTCGTTTCCTTCCTATCTATTTCTTGTGTTAAAACTGCTCCAATCGAATCACCTTTACCGATATATATAGTCTAAAAGGTATACCGTGTGTGATGTCAATCTTTTGGACTCATCAGGATAACCTTTTATGTCGTCGAAAGCCTTTTTCTTGATCGGCTTCCACTTAAACTCTTGGTTATCTTTAATTTTCAGCGGTGAAGGCTGAATACGTCGACAAGTTTGAGATAAAACGTCGCAAGTAATTGATTTTTCCCAATCAACACCTGCAACTCCTTTTTACTTGTATGGTGGTTTAGTATCGGCTATGGCTTTCACTTTGGTTGAGTTTACTTCAATCCCTCCTTCATGCAACCGTAAACCCAAGAAATTGTCCAGTGATACTCAAAGCACATTTGAGAGGGTTCATTTTAACCATGTAACCTTGTGCTTTCAAACATTTTTCGTCGCTAAATGTTGCCGATCTTTCTTTGGATTTTACCACTAAACGTCGTCAATGTATATTTCCAGACATCAAATCATGGAAAATATGGTTCATAGCGTTGATAAGTAGCACGGCATTTTTTAAACCAGAAAGGTCATAACTTTCCATTCATATAGCCCCAAAGCCGGGACATCTGAAAGCCGTTTTGGGTATATCGGCCGGCCATGAATATCTGATTGTATCCGCGGCGTTCGTCCAAAAAGCTTATGATTTTATTCCCGGATGCAAGCATCGATAAGCATATCGGCTATGGGCATCGGTACTCAAATCTTTAGCGTAGCTTTGTTCAAATCTCTAAAATCGACACATACCCTAAGTTTGCCGTTCTTCTTCTTCACAGGGCGATGTTTGAGACCCACTCGGCATGTCAGCAAGGCGGATAAATTTCGCCTCTAGCAATCGTCCTACTTCTTCCTTTATAGCGCCATACAACGTAGGGTTAAACCGCCTAGGGTACTGTTTGTTGGCCGATATCCGGGTTTTATAGGTAGCGGATGTTCAACTAAGCCGCTTAAACCTGGCATTTCATAATACTCCCCGCATAAAAGCAATCCTTATATTCCTTGAGTATTTCGACCAACTTTGTTTTGTAATTGGGTTCTAATTTAGCACTTACAAGCGTTGGTCTTTGCTATCCCTTCCCAATATCGATTTCTTCAAGGAAATGATGAATCCTAACCCTTTCTTTCTTCTTCAAAATCTTCACACTATTCTTGATAATTCTTCCTGCCGAGTAGCTCCTTGCCTTTTCTCAGCTTCGCTTATTGTCTCGCTCCATCTTCTTATCATTTCGCCGTGTCCCGATCAAGCGTATTGGGTTTAGCGCTGATCGGCCTGAATCACTGATTCTCATCTGGATAAAATCGCAAATTGTCCAAGGCTTTTCACGATATGCATTCAAACCTCTTCGTGTGGCCAATTGGTGTCGAGCTAGCCATGGCGATATGAGCGATGTATTGGTGATGCGACTTCTCAGATCATCATTCCGCACCGTTTCGGTGCATAGTTGATGGTATACAACTGATTAGCATGGATCCAATCCCGCCCAAGGAGTATTATGTATGCCTCTAGCTTCAATCACAAAAACGATCGGCAAAGTTTTATTACATTGTCGATTCACACCATTCGCCTTTAGCCTCAGTTGGGTCTCCTGGTGAAGTCATTTAGTACCATGTTGGTCTTGATTAAGTCTTCATCGGCTTTTCCCAATTTTCAAAGTACTTAACGGCATCGTTAATGACCGCCGCCCGCCATCGACCAACATCACGGGATATTGGTCGGCCATTAATGTATCCTTTTAGATACAATGGTTTCAAATGCCGATGCATGTCTTGTGGTTTTTCAAACACTGCAGTGCTCAGAGGCACAATTGGGCTTAACACTTCTTGTGCCAGATTCTTCGGGTTCCGAACTTCGGCAAGTGAATGCCATGTTTATATCCATTGGTGGCGTATCATCTCGGATCATCGGGGCTGGATTGACCGCGTTGATGTCTGAATCACTATCGATCTGTTCCTTCTTTCTCCACTCCTTTTCAAAATCGGTACCGGTCTTAACTTATTAAACGTCCGATCCTCTCACTCTCCTTTCGGCTTCCTTTCTTCTTGTGTTTTTAATCGTTTGAAGCCTCTGCGTTGCGACTTCTTTGAGACCGAAAGCACCATCTAGGTTTGGGTTCTATCGGCTTTCTTATCTTTCCATTAAATTGCCCATTTATTGTCGGATTCTATCCTTCTTGCGTTAGCCGATAATTCTGTTTTTGGGAAGATTCGCGTTCGATGTTGACAACCTTTCATAGATCGGCCTTTTGCTCCTTACTTACGGGCGATCGTGTATCGGCCTGGACAACTGTCTTTTCTGATTAGTTTGGCCGACATACGTGATTGAGTGTTGCATAGGACAAGATACAAGCTAGTTGGTAAGGTCATCCTCTTTCCGACAAAAGCGCCAAAGGACATTCACGATGTTTCTCTTCTTACATGATCGCCGATGTGGCTTTACATCGCCGGCCAACGTCGTCCCCTCCTTTGCCCTGATCGATAAAAACCCTGGTGTTGTTGAGGGCTATATCTTGACTTATCTCTCCATACTTCCCGAGAGCGTGAGAAAGTTGGCTTTGGTTTGAAATCGACTTTTTTGAGCCCTCTCGCTCGATACCATTTTCCGATTTCCGGGTTTCCTCTTGGTTTTACCGTTCTTGAGTTCTGTCCATTTTATCGGCTTCTATCTGTATGGAGCCGATAGTGATCTATCTTCGTTTCATCTTTTGATCGTGCTTCAAATCTTTTAGTCGGGACTTAATATCTTTCATGAGGCCCCTTCCTTTACGTGAGCACTGCACCATGTTGACTTGGAAAGGGCCTATATCTATCTGCATAGTTTGACTCTTCCGCAAATTTTAGCCTGCCATCGATGGCGATTGAATCTGTTGTCGAAAAATATTTGCGATCGTTAGTATTATGTGAAAAGCAATGGTGCCATTTGCAATACCTTCGCTTTTTAATTTCTTCGGTGATGGGATGACATGCCCTTCTGTAACCTTATGAGTTTCTCTTGTAACAATAAATCGAATATTTTGTCACATTTTGAAACATCATATGAATATGACCTCCGCCCTATTTTTGTCGGCTTGAAGCAGAGCATCACAGTGGCTTTTTAGGACCTTTGATCCACTTTCGGCTATGTTCATACCTTCGTCGTCAGAGGTGTCGCCGGTGTAATCTACCATGTTTACTTTGGCCTTTTCATTACCGTTTGTCTTAAATCTATCTTTAAACCCTTTGCTCTCATATCGGCTTTCATGTGCCGTCTGCGCGATGGAGTAGTGGCCTAAGTCGGGAACTCTGGCCCGATGTTTTTCTTTAATGGGATTAACCCTTGGCAGCTAGATCGGCCAATTGATCATCGGGCAATGTTACCTTTGAAGCATCTGTTTGTCGCCTCTAAATCTCTTGATATAATCAGAAGGCAGATTCACCCATTATAGCCGAGGTTTGAACTAAGATCGAAATCCTAAGCTCCATAGTCCCTGAAAAGTATTCATGGAATCGGCTTTCTAAATCGTTCCACATGTGCTTGAATTTGGGGTAGATTCGTGAACCAAGTGAAGCACGTGCGGATAATGATAAAGGGAACAATCTAATTTTTAATCCGTGTCTGCCTCCTCACATTGAGCCATGAATGTCCGATATGCTCAATTGTGGTAATAGAATCATCCTCGAGAATTTAGCAAAATCTGCATCCTAAAGTTGTGGGGGTATGGCATTCGGTCTATATCGGGATCACGGCTTCTATGGCCGATCACTCTCCCTACGGGTTGTAAACCGAACTGCTCTCTCAAAACATTGGCAATTTGTTCTGCCCAATTAACATTGTCGGCCAGTGCGGCGGACACGCCAATTCTCATTGTTTGCGCCGCTCGAGTGCAAACTCGGGTCTTTAATCAACTCGCACCTCAGGAGGTCTTGGTGCTGCGTCATAATCGCGATTAAAACCCTCGCATTCGGGTATGGGCGCGAAGGTTCGGACGTGATGGCACCACCCTATATGGTGCTTGTTTCATGGTTGTGGCCCCTCGTGATTGTGGAACTGTCCCATTTCGATCGGTGATAAGCCGATAACCCGATAGTTATTGGAGGGCGCATGATTGATTTGATGCGCTATCTTGGCTCCATCCGTGTGCCCATGGTAGTGTGTGAACCCATCTCTCTGTATGCTTGGTTTCAAAAGCGATGAGTTGAGCTGGCATCATGATAGGTGCTTGAGCCGACACGTTCATCGTGTTGGTGTTGGGTGCTATGGAATATCTGAGTGCGTAGGGATGATTTGTGGTGGATCTAGCGAGGCTTCCAGGCGCAGCTAATTCTTGAGCAATTGTTTTCACACTATTTTCTATCATCGGCTTTAAAGTAGATACTAGAGCCGATGATTGATTAATCAATGCGTGATGGGACGATTGCTCGATCATACTTGATAAATCGGCCTTGAGCGGGTGCGTGATCGGCTTACCGATTCGGATGTTGAATCTCCGATAGGATTGATGCTTGGGAGTGCAATCTTTTGAGTAACGCCTACACGGCGTGTTTACGGAAGCATCGTAGCATCATTTCCTCGGAGTCGCCTTTTCGATCTTCGGGATTTCTTTCCGTTGCTCGAGGGGTTAAATCGGCCATCGAGGCGCGATTATGGCATCGGGTGTTGATATCGGCGGTAGCGGGCTTGTCGGTTGACGACATTCTTTTTGGGTCCCACTGGCGCAAAATATGTTAGCGCCAAAACGTGGCGAGGTGGTTTTAGGCCTCGACACACAAGACAAACACCGGGTTTGCGGGCGTGCCGATCAATTTGACCTGAAATTGACAAGGTAGAGTTTGTAATTTGATCAAAGCCGATAAAGAAGGATCTATCGGCTTTCGCTAGCTCGGCAAGAACCGATTGGGGATAACTAGATCAATCGGTTACAATTGATGCGGATACAAAATAAAATCGGCTTGAGAAGGCGTGCAACAAAGCGCGTATCAAACAGTGAAACCGGCCAAAATCAACAATCGGCGTCGCAACTATGTTGATTCCGGCCGACTTGCAGAAGATCTATGAAGCTAAAGCAATGTAAAAGAAAAGGTCAAAAAGGTGTGTTGTTGGAATTGATTGATTGCTTGCCGCTTGACACCCACCTCCTTTTATAACACGCTGGCGGATCCGATTGTACATGGATACGGTGCGCTTATCCGTGTCGACCTATTATCGATTTCCTTTCCTTTCTAGAAAGCGGATTCCTTTTAGGTCGATTCGCTTGATGATTTCTTTCCATGCGAGCGCTTCTTTCGTCTCGGGACTGATTTCAACACACTGTAAGATTCTGATGCAAACACATACAATTGCTTTTATCCGATTCAAACCCATTTTGCCATGTACCGAATTTTGGCGCAAACAGTAAGTAATTCTCATCTACCTTTCATTCGTGCTTTAATATTTGTGCAACTTTAAAAATGAAGAGTATAGAAGCACCTCTCAACTTCTATAGAAGGGGAGAAGCTCCATACTGGTTGTTCCGTATAGCTTAAGTCAGCTTCAGTTTCGAAAAATCATTAAGTTTCTTCACTTAAATAGTTCAACTTTTAAGCGGCTTTTGACATAAACTCGAAGCCAAATATAACTAGCAAAAGCTAAAAGATGAAAGCTAGGCAATACCTGCTTTTGCAGCTTATTGCTGATGGAAGTTAGGTTTTTGTTAAATAGTCTCTTATACGAAGCTATACTTTTCAGCTCAGAAAAAAAAAAAAACAGATTTTTAGGAAAACTACAACTCACCTAAACAAGCCCAAGTGTAGGTAAAATGATAGCTTATCTGCGACCTATGTTGTTTTGTCTGAGCGCCATCTCTCGTTATACCTCAGCGCCATTCGTACTTATGATGAAAAAAAGGCCATTTGTGAAATTAGTTTAATTCCCGCGGAAATCATTTATGGAAATAGAATGAAAAAAGGCTAGGCAAAAGAAGCTCCACTGCTCTTCGGAAGTTTGTAAGAAAAGAACATATATGGTATTTTCAGATTTTTTTTTTGAATTTGAATTTGATCAGTTTATCGTCTAGTTCGGTTTATCGAGTCAGTTCGATACGGTCAAAAATCACAATTTTCAAATGATTTTCATCGATATTTGAAATCTGATCCACATCCAGCACAAAAGAGAATGAGTATAATGACCCGTCTTCAAAAAGATGAGCAGAAGTCATTGAACTTGCAGAAAAGGACAAAGGCTGTTTGGTTTGATCACAAATTTGCCAAATCAATCCTTACCAAAAATTAGCATGCCAAAATTTACTCACTAAATTAGTTGAAAATGTTTTAGCCAAAGATTGACAAAAAAAATGAACCAAAGTTTGCCAAAGTTTAGTTGCAAACCAAATACTTGTTAAATTTGGTCAACACTACTAAAATTTAATAAAACAAGCATTAGCAAGGATTGGAAACAAACCAAAAGCCCCTGTATTCACGCCCGTGTTCTCACTCCAAATCCTTAGCCCTGATTAGAACACCGGAATTTTGTAGAAAAGATAACATTTAATCTAATAGAAATATTGCGCATGGCTGACCCTGGACTTGCGAATTTCTTTCCAAAGTAGTACAAGCACACTAACTTTTCACTCACAAGTAGACAATATACAGATAAAATACAGTACAAACGCATTGGTGCGATGTGTGTGTATATAGGAATAAATCCATTTCACACTTCTAACCTATAAAAAAAGTTTAGATAATCCTTCAAACTATAAAACCCGTTATTTAACATCCCCATCTTCTAATACCAGACTAAATCATAACCTAGGACATTTTTCCTTGGTTGTTTTGCATCTCCTATATATAATTAAGACGAAAATTGATTCAGAATTTTTGAAACTTTTTTTTTGTATGATCCTAAGGCAATACTTATAATCTCAAAAAAAAAAAAAAAAAAAAACTTCTGACCATGATCACACTTGTAAAATTTTATAAAATTCTGGCATGGTCAATGTCTTAATTAAGGGTTTTCTGATTTTGATTTTGCTGAGATATCAAATTATGTTCAATTCATTTGAAATTTTTTTTATCTAATCCTAGGGTTTTAAATATGATACCATAAAATTTTTAGATGATGATCGAGCATGTAAATTTTTAAAAAATCTGATAGTATTTTTTTTCTTTTTTTTTAAATTGCTAATGTTTTTATTTTCTAAATGTAATAAATGTTTTCAAATTTCCATGAGACTTTTTGGGAACATTCTGGAGGTGGATTAGGGCTCAATTAAATTTTATCCAAATTTTATTGTTGCATGATTTTGAACTTCATAGATTGAAAATCAAAACTTTTATTGTTGAATCTTTGATTTGTAATCTCCGAAGTTCAAAATTATGAAGAATAAACTTTGGAGAAAATTTAATTAAACCCTAATACACCTCCAAAATGTTCACAAAAATTATCAGGGAAATTTGAAAACATTTAATACATTTAGAAAATAAAAATCTACAGCAATTTTAAAACAGAAATAACACTATTAGATTTTTATAAAAATGTTCAGGTTTGATCATCATTTGAAATTGTATGATGTCATCTTTAAACTCCAAGGATCACATAGAAAAATTCCCAAATAAATTAAACATAAGTTGATATCTCAGAAAAATCAAAATAGAAAACCCTTAATGGAGACAGTGACCTTGTTAGAATTTTATAAAATTGTACCAACGTGGTCATGGTCTAAATTTTTTTAGGGAGTATAAGTATTGCGTTAGGATCGTACAACAAAAGTTTCAAAAATTATAAATCATTTTTTTCCTTAATTATACATAGGAGATGCAAAACAACTAAGAAAAACCGTTCTAGGGTGTGATTTAGTCTAGTATTAAAAGATGAGTGTCATATAATCAGTTTTATAGTTTAGGGGTTATCTAGACTTTTTTTCATAGTTCGGGGGTGTAACATAGACTTATATATATATATATATATATATATATATATATATATATATATATATATATATCCGTTCATGAAGAGCCACTATCTCGATTTTGAACGTCCAATTGAATATTTTCTCATAGCCGATTTTTAAGCAATTTTCTCTCGATTTTCACCAATTATCACGATATTTACATTGCATAATTATTTATTTTTTAAAAAAATTTAATCGATTTATCGATCGATTTTAAATGTGGTATCCCATCAATACGTCAAAAAATCATAATTTTCATACGATAGTCGCATATATTTGAAACTCTGCATGGGATGATCTCGAGGACCGGAGGAGAGAGAGTAGAAATGAGAGAGAGAACGTGTGTGTAGGGATGTGATCGGATCGGATACGGTCGAATATCGTCTTATTCATATTCGTATCCGTATTTTTTATCGAATACAAAATCGAATACAAATAGTGTCGAATACAGAATCGAATACGAATTATACAGGATAATATCGGTTACGAATACAGATTGAATACGGATCGGAATCAACATGGATACGAATAATATTAGTCGGATATTTTAAAATTCAATTTCAGTTTTTTTTTCCAAAATCGGTCCATATTTAAATTCAAAATTCTAAAAGAAATATATTTGTATGTCTTTTTTTTGCCTTTTTATCCCTAACTTGTCATACATGTGATTCTGTGAGTAACAATGTATCCCATTGCAATAATTGAACCAAATGATTTGCAGCTGGCATATGCTGCTGAATCCTAAGTAGCCCTCCTGAAACGCCACTTGCCAATTTCTGTACCACCTTTACCCAAATATTTCCAAATTAGCATCTAGCACACATGAACACATTATATCTTGTCATCCAATGCAGACCCCAGTCTCTGAAACAGTGAAACATGTTAAATTGTTAATGTGTTATTCTGAAACGTGTTATTCAGATAGAGAGGTGCTTCTATGCTCTTCCTTCTAGTACATGTTGCACGAATCTTGAAGCAAACAAAGGGGTAAGTAATCACCATCTACCCTTCATTCATGCTTTAATAGTTGTGCAACTTTTAAAAGAAAGAGCATAGAAGCACCTCTCATTCGGATAATATCCGAACAAAAACTCGGATATTCCGTATCCATCGAATAATCAGTGTTCCATATCCGTATCCGTATCCATGTAAATTATCTGTATTCATATCCTTATCCGAGAAATCAATTGGATATCTGTGAAACTATCCAAATCATCATCCAAATCAATTCGGTTGGTCGGAAAATATCCGTACCAGTTCCATCCACACACACACACACACACACACACACACACACACACATATATATATATATATATATATATATATATATATATATATATATATATCCGTTCATGAAGAGCCACTATCTCGATTTTGAACGTCCAATTGAATATTTTCTCATAGCCGATTTTTAAGCAATTTTCTCTCGATTTTCACCAATTATCACGATATTTACATTGCATAATTGTTTATTTTTAAAAAAAAATTTAATCAATTTATCAATCGATTTTAAATGTGGTATCCCATCGATACGTCAAAAAATCATAATTTTCATACGATAGTCGCATATATTTGAAACTCTGCATGGGATGATCTCGAGGACCGGAGGAGAGAGAGTAGAAATGAGAGAGAGAACGTGTGTGTGCATGTACTGTGTGCAAAGCTTGTCAGTTCAAAACAGTAGTAGCTCTATGCAGTCTGCAATGCCAGCTGATGCCTGACAGATCTGATTTAAATCTACTTGTATGAAATTTGTACCCCTGCTAGGCTCTGCTGCCCATTTACGCATCACCTTCAACTCTTTATGTAGCAGAAATAATAACTTAGAGGGAGGCAGGAGAGGATGATAAGATTGATGGAGAGAACTAGAGAGATGTGAATGAATAGGAGCAAATAATACTTAGTGTGGTAGTAGTAGCTATTCCTTGATGTTGCTATCTCATTGAAAAATTGTAGGGGAATGTAATGCATATATGTATACATACGAAGGTTACTTCGATACACAACACTATTCTTGCTACTTGTAAAAGACACGCATTGATACCGTAAGATCATTTGATGTGTACCTTTACTATTCTTGCTACTTGCGACGTACGATTTGCAATTTTGTAGCATACAGTATGTCTCCCTGTGTGTCATACACCTGCAGCCAGATAGACCATCCTGTAGCACGCATGCTTCCATCTAACTTTAAATGCATAAGAACGACAACTATACAGTCTAGTACGGATACACATATATAAATGTATGTATGTATGTGTGTATATATATATTAATGTTGAAACGGATACTATGGTGTCAGGGCATCATGGATTCAAATGCGTGAATTCAAACCAAATTATGGTATATTTCTCAAAAATTTTAGTTATAGGGTATATACACATCTATAACAATTTAAATGAAACGCATACCTTTAAAAAAATACACTCAAATTTAAAGATATCAAACGAATTAAGAGCACATATCTACAATTAAACTAACATAAAAAGGTAACTCTAGTTTGAATTTCAGGTCAAACTTGTTTGAACTAGTTAAACTTGATCCAAAAATGTCAAACTTTTCCACACATAACACATAGGGAAAAAACCTATTTTAGATTATGATATCCAAGAACCATGGTGTCCTATATATATATATATATATATATATATATATATATATATATATGAAGCCTTTTCCGTACTCTTAGGAGTACGTACTCCCACCTCCAGTATATCACTTAAACGAATACGTTATACTCCTTTATCATTTTCAGTATACTCCAATAATAATTCTAAGATACTACAGTGCGACATTGTTGAAAAAAAATTGATCAGAGCCCTTTATTTTTTAGCTATATACTCTTTTTCATATGTAAAAAGAGTATATAAACAAATTATGTTATAAAGGGTGGACTTTAATGAAATTTTTTGTAGAATTCACTTTAGAGTATCTTATAATCAGTATTAGAGTATACTTAAAAGGATAAAGAGGTATAGCAACATCATTTAATCGGTATACTGAGAGTAGGAGTACGTACTCCCATGGGTATGGAACCATTTTCATATATATTGCCTCTTTTCTACTCCCGGGAGTAATTACTCCCTATGCCGTATCTCACAACGTAGGGAGTATCTCGCGCAACGGAGGGTATGTACGTGTAATATACAAGTATATAAGACCATCTAGGTGGTATTTACATTTTTTCAGAGGTGGTATGTACACTTTTTAGACATACTCTTTCTATGTGCTTATATGAAGGTATTTGCAAAATAGGCTAAAAAATATGTACTCTCTTACAATTTTTTCATGTGAATCTCATTGGAATATATATATGTTCAGGACTACTAACATTAAGTCGGACACATTTACTGTCGATTGGGTTATCAACTTTTCATTGGATGGCTGTTGATCCAATGATAACATAGTAATGATTATGAACTATAAAAATATGAAAGGATAATATAATCCTTATAACCAAAAGCAGATACAGTCGGTATAATTCAAATGCAACGTTAAAAACGTATCTCTTATTCATAAGATATACTTTAAACCAAATGCTATTTGTGAATTAATTTACTGCATAATTACATTGACCTGCCAATCAATCCAGTTAATTTTGTGACCACATAAATTTGAAAAAACATAGGAACTTGCGTCTGAAAATTGGTATATATATGCAGTAATAATCAAGAGGCTCATTGCACGGATTATTGTATTCTAGTATCGGCGATTAAGAGTGTGTTTGGTTACTTATACTAAGTGGTAAATGTATGCGATGATTCAAAAAAAAAATCATTTATGTATTTAGTTGCTTGAATGAAATCATCCTATTCTATATTTTAAAGAATATTCCTTATAGACACTGAACCATATCATTCACCAAAAACAATAACACCAAATGGTATAAAACTATTCTGTCTTATTTAATTTCGTCCCGCAAATCAAAAGCACACTAACTTCTCGCGACCATATATAGATCGACACTTATCTCGATAGCTTTGTGTACAGAAGTATACTATCTGTCTATCTCAACAGCAACATGCAGTGAAGGCCAGCCTTCACGTACGCCACGCAAGCGGAAAGAAACTTTCTTGGCATGTCCATATGTCCATTAATTCGAATGGCATGGTACATGCATTATACGCCAGAGGTTACTACAGTGTAGTGCAGTGGAGGTATAAATCCATCACAGTATTGTGTAGGTTGTTTGTTTCTTTCGCGTAGTAGTATTAGAGTTGGGTTTTCGTACCGTCGTACGTGACCCTTCGGAACAGAAAATTTTCGTATTTAATACAACTTTTGACTTTTTTTTTTAACAAAACGATACAACAGTTTCGCGTATTTACAAAAAAAACCACTCATGTTCGGTACCTGAAAAACCGGATATTAATTTTCGGATCATCAAAAACCGGACATAGCGTATTTGGATATTCAAAAACCGGACATAATGTATTTTCGATTTTTAAATTCGCTTGTCCGGTTTGTGGGATATGGTTTTTTTTCTTTTCTTTTTTCTGATTTTTCAACCCGAGCTGATTCAAATGCAAATAACTTTCGCTATACAACTCCAAATTCAATGAGACAACTTTCTAATTTTTTGTAAAATCATGTAGATTATGAATATGCAAAAATATTTTAGTTTTAATTATTGTGCAGCAAATGATATCATGTGGAGAAGAGTCAGAACCATCCCAATTCAATGCATCCCCCCTCAACAGGTTAATATAGAAGCCACCCATAATTTCTCTTCTGTAAACAATAAAACTTCTCAAGTTAACAAACAAAATCCATCAACATGACCGACATTGCAACAAGTCTTAACAAGGTACATCACTAATACATAAAATTTTAACAAATCTTGACACTAGCGATACAGGATTACAACTCTGAATCATCAGTATCAATGTCAATACCCTCATCTTCGTAATTGCCAATTGTCATGTTTACCGTCATCATCACTCTGGTAGTCATACGGAAGACACAAATCAGGGTCTACATCCCATTCGAGATCATCTTGTATGGCAACATGATCAAGGTTGCGAGCTATAGCTTCAAGGTCATCTTGTTCAGGCTGTACTCCGTCTCTTTACAGTAATTCATTTGACTGTATGGCAACCTGCTCAAGGCTACGAGCTACAGCTTCGATGTCAATCACAAAGCTATTGACTTTATTGCCACATGAACATGAGCTAGGACAAAAGTTGTCTTTTGCAATTTTATTAAGGTCATATGCGATGCACTCTATTTCTTTTATTGTTCAAGCCAAGCCTTTATTTAGCTTTTACGGATCCTTATTCATCTACACATTGAAAGCAATTATATTTCAGCCTAACAGAGTATGATTCAAGCATAACCAAAATATACTTCAAACAGAAAATTAAAAAAAAAACAAATGATACCAAGTGCAGCTTCTGATGTAGACTATTGCCCCCTAATGAAAGTATTCTGACTGTCAAATACCCACAAAAGAAAGTGGATGCCCACCTAAGTTTCTCATGAAGAAATACGTAAAGCATGAATTAAAGCATCTTCAATTAGATGAGAATTTTAGGCCACTCTAGTTCTAGTCAGTCATGATTTTAATCTAGCCAAAATTGCAAGGTTTGTGCTCAATTTGTTCCCGATAATCTCAAATCCCCCAAGAACCCAACAATATCGATCAGTATATCACCTAACAACACAAGAAGAAAGAATAGAAAAAATAAATCTCATCTCTTGCACTTGTAGTTGAGGAGAACTTGTGGGTTGAAGCTGATGGACCAGGCGAAGAAGGCGATCCACACAAGGACCTGGTACAACACCTCTAGCCCTACCGAGTTTCACATTGAAAGCAATTATATTTCAGCCTAACAGAGTATGATTCAAGCATAACCAAAATATACTTCAAACAGAAAATTAAAAAAAAAACAAATGATACCAAGTGCAGCTTCTGATGTAGACTATTGCCCCCTAATGAAAGTATTCTGACTGTCAAATACCCACAAAAGAAAGTGGATGCCCACCTAAGTTTCTCAATGAGCCGCACCTCAGATCCCTCTCCCCTCCTCTCGTATTTATAGCAAGTTTTCGGTGGTAGCGAGTTGTCCAAGTGGCCTGAGAAAGCTGCTGCCAGTGTATTGTCAAGTTTTCAGCTTTTTGTCGAATCAGTTTTTTCAACGTGTTGTCATATAAATTTTTCCAGCTTTTTCAGCCTTTTGTCCTATCACCTTTTTCAGCCTTTTTTTCATATCAGTTTTTTTCGCGTGTTATCATATCAGCATTTTCAGACTGATTTGGCAACACAGACAATAACTGTGTCCAATCGGCCTTTTGATATCATCTTTTTCAGCTTTTTGTCATATCAGCTTTTTCAACGTGTTATCATATCAAGTTTTTCAGCTTTTTGTCATATCAAGTTTTTCAGCTTTTTGTCATATCACCTTTTTCAGCCTTTTGTCATATCAGTTTTTTCAGCGTGTTATCATATCAGGTTTTTCATACCGCTTTGGCAACACACAAATAATAGCTATGTCCAATCGACTTTTTGATATCAGCTTTTTCAGCCTTTTGTCATATCAGCTTTTTCAGCGTGTTGTCATATCAACTTTTCGAGCCTTTTGTCGTATCACCTTTTTTAGCCTTTTGTCATATCAATTTTTTCAGCGTGTTATCATATCAGCTTTTTCATACCGATTTGGCAACACAGAAACAATAGCTATGTCCAATTGGCCTTTTGATATCAACCTTTTCAGCTTTTTGTCATATTAGTTTTTTTCAGACTTTTGTCATATCAGTTTTTTCAGCGTGTTATCATATCATCTTTTGTAGATAAATTCGTAGTCACGTCGTTTCGGCCCGTCGATTCATTGGAAGAAGCAACACCAGTCCTTGTGCTAAAAACACAAAGAACGATGCATGAAATGGTAGTGTTATCCTGTATTGTATGGACACTAGTATGTTTACCTTGTAGCCGCGGGCACAATAGTAGTGAGCGCAAGCGGCCGTATCTTCATGCGTAGATTGCATCATCTTCGCCGGAAGGTTGCAGTCGCATTTCGGCCGGGGCAACTCCGGCAGAACTGGGGCGTCAACGCTACTCACATCCGGGTATTCGGGGAGGGGGTTAAGTTTCGCTTGCTAAAGAGGCGATGATAGAATGACATCGTGCCCTAATTTGTGTAAATTCGGATGAAGTTTATTTTTGGTATGGCGATAGTGGATGTCTACCCCTCGGCCAGTTTTTATAGTGATGGTGAGGGGCTTCTCCACATAACCACAGCACCTGTCACTTTAAGAAAGCTGCATGACATGACCTGTCACCCATATGGCAAAGCTGCATAGCCTGACATGTCACGCTTTATGAAAGCTGCATGACATCGACCTGTCACCCCTTTGGCAAAGCTACTCGACCTATCATCCCATTTGGCAAAACTGCATAGCCTATCATGTCATGCTTATGAAAGCTGCATGCCATCGACCTGGCACCCCTTTGGCCAAGCTGCATAGCCTGTCACACTTTATGAAAGCTGCACGACATGTTAATGCTTACAATAATTACATTCAGCATTCCGCCTTAAGGCTTACAATAATTACACATACGAACTCCCAAGATAAAAAACTTTTATTAATACGACGTGACTCCAGCTCAGGCTGTACCTCCTCAGGGCTTTGAATGACCATGATAGGTCGTGCAGCTTTGAATGAGGGTGACTAGTCGTGCAGCTTTGAACTCTGAAGTGACCACTCACTGTTTACTATTAATCGCAGGCACCCCTTGGGGACTATAAAACGATAAACCGTAGGCACACATATATACACAGCCCCCACTCACTCTTCACCATGGCTGGATCATCTAGCAGGCCATTCTCGTGGACACCTGATATGAGTAGTGTAGCCCTTCATTACACGTTGAAGGTTACGAGTAATGGAAAGGATGATCCGTTCAAGGAGGACAACCTACATCAAGTGGTGTTCAAATTACAAGAGTGGCGTCCGACATCATCGAGTCATAACGTAACCACCTCTGGCCTGAACCTTGTGACATCCGACAACATCAAGGCGCACTTGTAATGGTGGCGTCAAAGGTATTTCAGGGTGTGTGAACCAGCCGACCACCCTTCTGCTCTGGGTTTGTCTGCGAGAAATTATAGGGTACTAATGCAGCCCGATCAGTATGCAGAGCATATTAATGTTAGTGATTTACTATTTATTCACCCTACTAATATTTTTAGCGTTACCCATAAGTTCACTAATTCGTATGCATGTCTTGTGTGTTAGTCATCCTCGGAGGATAAAGAGTTGCTGAACAAAGATATCCCACATTTCGTAGCGATGTATATGCTCTTTGGCGGTGGTGTGATGCCTGGTTCAAGAAGAAGATGCAGAAGAGGATCTAACTGGAGGGGTTGACATCCACCTAGTACTGTTGCAGCAAAAAGTTCAACTACTATCGAAGGAGGGCTTGCTCCTAATTTTAGAAATGATGATGATGATTTCATGTCACCACCACCTCGATGTTCAAGCACGTTCCGTTCAAGCAACAATGCAAGAGGACGTTCAATCACCACCGAAGGAGGATTTGCTCCTAACTTTATAAACAATGATGATGATGATTTTGTGTCACCGCCACCTCGACGTTCAAGCACGTTACGTTCAAGTAAGAATGCAAGAGGACGTTCAACCACCAATGAAGGAGGGCTTGCTCCTAACTTTAGAAATGACGATGACGATGATGACGATGATTTCATGTCACCACCAGCTCGACATTGAAGCACGTCCTGTTAGGCCGTTTTGTGTCTTTTTCCTTCACCAGAGGCATGTACCTATGTTGTATCCCAGTTTTATGAATTCCATTGCATTCAAAAATTTCATAATGAAACAATATATCCTACAAATATATGCAATGTTCTAATTTTTGTGTGTTAGTTATGGAAGAAGGGGGTGGGGAAGTGAGTAGGGGAACATAGAGAACATAGCATTATATATATAGATCGTACACAATACCGTTTAAGGTTCAGCACACCCCGTTTTACATTACAAAAGCAAAACACAAAAGGGACAACTCTAGAACTAGCAAGCTAGCTACTCGTTGTCGGACAGGTAGATAACCCGCTCCATGGGCTCCACCTCCTCCTCGTCCTCCATCTGCGTCAGGTCGATGATCTTAGACTGGCCTCCACCCACAGAGGACTCCTCCATGGGCTCATACTGTGGCTGGAACTACACCATCTCGTCCCTCAAGTACTGGATCTTGTCCTAGGTGATGTGTAGCTACTAGTGGAGCTCGTCGCGCTCCCTAATCAATCTGCTGTACAGGTGCTCCTAATACCACACATGATTGGCGATCTCCTTGACACGGTGGTCTGTCTCTCCATCGGGGATGGAGACCACTACTTGTCCAGGCTCATCCCCCCACATAGGGAATCAACTGGAAAGGATTGGCGTCGAACTCCTCGTAGTGACGGCGTAGGTACCTCACTGCCTTCCTAGCAGCGTCCTGGAGTGCGTCTTGCTCGTAGATGCGGTGTGCCTCGAACTGGTGTGGGACGTCTGGGCGAAGAGGGAGAGGGTGCAGGACTACCCACAACTTCCACTGGCACCTGACAACGCCGTGGAGCTGCTCCTCATAGTGGAAAACAGGGCAGTAATCCTCTCCTAAGCCTAGATGCTACTGCATCCTCCAGAGCTTGTCCGCCCAACCCCCGAGAAGTCCGGGGTACGGGTGAACATGATGAGCCATCTGCAGACAGCGAACGTTTTAAAGTTAGTTAACCAGGGAAAATTTGAAACAAAACAAAATGGAAAGCACATAAATCAGACAACACATACAGCTCTAAATAGATTAGACAACATGGATAGTGTTACAAAAAGTTGAAAATACATTCTGCAATACGAAAAATGGATAGCACATAAGTGATTTTATAAAAATCACTAGTAGGTACAATTAGTAATTACATGAGATGCAGATCTACATGAAGTGATTTTACATTATTAGCGGCCCCGCTGGCACTATCAACCTTGCCTTCTCATGAATTCCTTTGGGGTAGAGGCATCTGGGGATGTGTGGGCCTCCGTCCTATGGTTTGTGATGGCCCCTGCCTACTCGGACCTGGCTGGGCATCCAAATCGTCCTCTTCGGGAGGTACATCCAATTGAAAGCATTGTAGGAATCCGATCTATTTACGTCGGTCAAATATATTTATGTCGGCCTAAAAAACAGACGTAAATGCATGTCTATTTACGTCGGCTACGCTAAACCGATGTAAATATTGATATTTACGTTGGCTAGGCCGACGAAAATAGCGCCCAACCGCGCCCGAAAAAATTTAAAAATCCTACAGCAAGTTTGCGTCGGCCAAGCTCTATTTACATCGGTATGGCCGACATAAATAGGCCATGTGACGGTTATTTACATTGGCCAGGCCAGGTCGACGTAAATTGGACCATCCAACGCGTGCCCTAATTTGCATTGCCACCGCTTTCACCAGCCTCTTCGCGCCCGCATTCTGCCCTAACTGTTAGCCGAAGTATTTGCCCTTGCTTGCGCCTACGCTCGCCGACCGCCCGCCTGCGCCCACACCACGCCCACCCGCCGTCTGTGCTCGCCCGCCCGCCCGCCCGACGATGGAGGTAGGGAGGACGCCGCTGGAGAGGACTGCGGACGCGGTTGATGAGCTGTACCACCTCTGTGACACCTTCTTCCCTCCGGCTCCGGTGGCCTACACCTCCGAGCTCTCCTTCGGCTCCGGCGTACCCCTCTGAGCTCTCCTCCAGCTGAAGCCCCATCCGTCGTCGCTCTCCTACACCACACCAGCCTGGACACTGATGAGTAATTTCTTGAGAATTCATGTGTGCTTAATTACTGCAGCATTGAGGCAATACCATCGGATGAGCTTCATCACGAAGGGGGTGACGAGGAATTTTGAGGGACGAATACTACACAACTTACTTCATCCTTGGAGCCTGAACATGCAAGATCACTCTATAGTAGAAATATCTGGAATAATGCGTGCCCTCTTTCTTCCCATAAATTTTAGTTTAGAATAGTCAACCAAAGAGGAAATGAATTGTTTCTTTTGAAATTATAGGATAATTTTACTGAGTGCAACACCGAGCATTTCTTGAGTGAGAGAGTTACTTCTGATGGTGAAATCTTTTGAAATCGTCTAATTGCTATGTGGTTGAAAAAACTTACTTTTAATAATAGTCCAAAGCCTAAAGAGACATTGGCAATTCTTCCATAGGAGGATAACACCAGAAGAGGAAGTAATGCCTCTATGACAAGCTTGGTACCATAGTAGATAGTTCTCATGCACTCTTCTACTTCTTTGCTTCTTTGTATGTTTCTTTTGAATTTTCTCTCATCCATTTAACTCTATATTCCACATCCATACCTTCGATCTATCCACAACGGAAAGCCGCGAACACCCTTCAGTATGTTGTTGAAAGCCTCCGATATGTTCGTGGTCATGAAGTTGTACCTAAAATGGTTTATGTTAGCTTCAACGGGAATTAACATAAACACTGCGGTAATTACTATGAACTAATGGTTCGTCTGTAGCTCACTCCGTTCGTGTTGTGGAGTAGCACCCACCGCTCAGCTGGCTTCCCCGCAATCCACTGACTAAAGGTAGGCCGTGTGCGACTAACCAAAGTCTGGCCTTCGACCACTTGAGATCGTAGTTGCTGTTCCTGTGATTGGCCGTCTTCCATCATCTTTTGTGTGGTGTCGTTTAGCTGCATCCATATCGCGTTAAACTTGTGAGGTTGGTTTTGAAGGCACATAGCTTTGAACCTCTTCACCAATGCCTTGTTCTTGTACCTTGAATACAAGTTCGCACCTAGGTGTCGCATGCACCATCTTCTCTCCACTCAGGCCAGTTCATCGAGGAGCTTGTGCTGTCGTGCATGGCATCCAACGCGTGGAGAAGTCCTTTGTTGCGGTCGTACACAATGCAAACGCGCTCCCTCGTACCCATGACCCGGCTCTTAAGCAGTGTCAAGAACCACAGCCAACTATCATTGTTCTCACTCTCCACGAGAATGAACGCCAATGGGAGGATTTGGTTATTTGCATCTGCATCAAGTGCAGTTAGCAGCGTCCCACGGAACTTCCCACTCAAGAATGTCCCGTCGGCAATACCTAAAAGCTTCAATGCATTGTCCAAATGACCAGAATAGCCTAACGAGGTACCGGTCCACCAAGCTCAAGGACCCGTCCTCTATCCTTACATGCTCATCTACCAGTGCAAACTGAGTGCCTGGGTTTGTCATGGCTATCTTCCGTAATAACCTAGGAGCAAAGTTGAAGGACTCCTCGAATCCCCCCAAAAGCAAATTCAATGCCTTCTGCTTTGCTCTCCAGGGCGTGCTGTACGTGATTACCATTCCGGTTATTGTTTGCACCTCCTCCATCATTTTACGGGGGGTCATCTCAATGTCGGTTCCAATGATGTTCATAAGGATTTGAGCTATGAACCTCTCATCAACAATACGGCTCATGTTCCTTATGGATTCCTCGGTGCACGTATGAGGACTATATCTACTAACCACAAAGTAATCCCCGTGTTTTGGTTTGTAAACTCGTACAAAGAAAGGACAATCGGAAACGAGTGTGCTCCCATCTTGTCATGACGGTGTAGTTTCTTAGGAAGTGCATGGCCTCCTGCTTGTTACGGAACCATTGCCCGATTTGGATGTCATTCTGGGTGTACCCTCATCCGAACATGTTACTGTAATCTGCGAGGGTACAATCCAGGAGACCCATGGCTTGAAAGTACTGTATAGCAGGTGATGGGTTATCATCATCCGCCACTCCTTCATCCTCATCAACCTCCGCCGCATCAACTTGTTCTTCACCATGCCCTGAGGTCCACTCCTCCGCAGTTGGTGGTTCGTGTCGTCCATGTGACATATCATGTTCTACTACTTCAGAAGTAGACCCGGCCTCCTTGGATTGGTATCGTGCCAATACCTCTACATACACTCCTAACTTGAAATTATGTTCATTCGCTTTGCGGATATACAAATCCCATGAACTATTATTTCCTAACTGGAACAATGTGTACACAACCATAGAGCTGTTTGAAATGTATCGTGGATGAACCCCTTCTAGACGAACCATGTGCGTATCACGGTTCACACCTAGTAGGGCAACAACATGTGATTTTAGCTGCCCCAATTCATTCGGGATGGCTATTGTGCTGTCTAAGTCCATGCAGTTGTCCATGGTCACCACTCTTCCGTGCAAAACAGATGGTCGTTCTCTAAAATATATTTTCAAAAACGTGTCCATCTATTGCACACATATTAAACCTTTTAGTCATTACACATAATTAATGATCTTACACATGTAGTTCTACTTTACATTCATAGAGTCTCATTATTTTTATCATACACATGTTGTTTCCTTTATGCTAACATTTGTAAATTTTAAAGTGTCCAATGCACTTATCATATTATTTTAGGATTTATAAATTTTACTTTTAGAATTTTATGGCTTTACTCGATATTATATGGTCGTGCTTTATTAAATTGATCGACTGCCTGCCCTTCGCATTTTAAACCCATTTATAGTTTCCAATACTCTGCCTAAGTATTTTTACAAAATCATGTTCTTTACTGCCTAATGAGAATAACAAAAGTGGTTTCAGAATTTTTAAGCATAAAAAAATCACGTTATAGTAAATTGATTATTTCTTACATTGAAAACCTACTTCATTAGAAATTAATACAAATTAACTATAAATTCAAATTTCTTTGCTTAATCTGAAAGAATATCACACAAAGATTCTAACAAAATTTATTTCACTAATTTTGAATCAAATTTGCACCAAATTTGCCGCAACAGTTTATCACCAATTTAAATTTCTGCTAAATGCATACAATACACCCATACAAATCGATCTGCGTTGCAAGTTAATTTGGTCAATTCATTTAAAGTATTATTTTTCTTAGTTAACTTTTTATGGAGCATATTAACATTATTTATTTTATTTACATGATTGTAGATTAGTGATCCGATTAGAATTAAATCCTGAAATTACCTAAATACCTATTTATTGACAATTAAGTTTTTCCATGTTTTAAAGTACCCAACGCTCTTAACGTAGTATTTTATGATTTATAAATTTTACTTTGAGATTTTTATGGCTCTACTCGATTTTATATGGTCGCGCTTTATTAAATTGATCGATCGGGTGCACTTCGCATTTTTAACCCGTTTATAATTTCCAGTACTCTGCCAAATTAAATTTTTTTTCTTCTTTTTCTCTTTTCTTTTCTTTCTTTTATTCTTTCTCTTGAATTAGGGAATTACGGTTTACTTTAACTGTATCATTGTTTCGAATAAAACAAATACAAGCAATATATTTGTATCGTATAAAAGCTAAATGGTACACTCTAAGTATTTTTACAAAATCATGCTCTTTACTGCCTAATGAGAATAACAAAAGTGGTTTCACAATTTTTAAGCATGAAATAATCATGTTATAGCAATTTGATTATTTCTTACATTGAAAACCTACTTTACTAGAAATTATTGCAAATTAACTATAAATTCAAATTTCTTTTCCTAATCTGAAAGAATATCACACAAAGATTGTACCAAAATTTATGCCACTGATTTTGAATCAAATTGGCACCAAATTTGCCGCAGTTGTTTGTCACTAATTTAAATTTCTACTAAATGCATACAATACATTTATACCACCTTGCATGTTTTAAAGTGCCCAACGCGCTTAACGTAGTATTTTAGGATTTATAAATTTTATTCAATACACTGCTACTGTCTTTTCATCTTCTACTCATTTACCATGATTATTTCTACTGACCATGTACAATTACTTCTACTGAACAACTAGGCTAAATATAGCATGTCAAAAGCTACAGATAAATTATTATAGCACCAAGTGAAAATAAAAGTACAGCATTAATTATGCAAAGCACTAAAGTTTAGTAATGTGCACCTTGATTGCTGCAGCAACAATTTTAGGATAAAAATCAATTCTGACTTCAGTTGTCTCAGTATCGTGATTTCCCCTGCATAACCAAAATAGAAGCCCAATTAATAGTTAATCTACAATACACTACTTCGCTTTCACATGTTAAGCGATAACATAACCTCACGATAGTACTCAAATAACTTCGCTTTCGCAGTAGTGTGGCTACTCAAATAGTCGCATCGTAGAGCGTTCCTTTGTGTAGTCCTTCCTTCTTGGCTTCTCCTCAATGCAAAGTGCTCACTCGTTGCAACTTCTTGCTCACGAAACTCGTTCCCTCCTCCCTCCTTCTTATAAGCCAGAGAATGGCCAGCCTCCGCTAATCACGAATGCAAATGACGGAAATTATCAATCCCGATCACTTCCTGCCTCTGCTTCCCGCCGTGCCAGAGCAGCCTCAGTAGTTCTTCGTTCTCTCGTCGCTCACTCCTTCCTTTCTTATAGCCACAACCAGCCATCACTCATGCATACACCCCCTGAAATCGCGAGGACAAGCATTAGACATCATCTTCAATCCTTGAATTCATGGACGCATGCAGCCGCGCCGAAAGAAAATGTCGCATCGGTCATCTTGACTTGTTCTTGCCCTTGTCCGGTTCTCCACATACTGGACTTAGCCTTGTCCGGTTCTCCATAATTCGACAATGACATCTCTGGTTCACCAGTTTCCAAAATACGCTTTGTCCGAATTTTCAAAAACCGAATTTGCTTTCTCCGATTTTTGGAGAACGGGATATTCATGTTCGGTTTTTGGACAACCGAAGATGACTGATTTGTTTTGTAAATACGCAAAACTATTTATATCTACTATATAAAGTGAGAGTTTCTTCCCACGTCACATTAATTGCCCTGCGTAATTGCCCTACATAATTGCCCTGCTTAATTGCCCTACGCAAGAAACGAAGTGTTGCTTTAATTAGTCAGCTTTTGCAAGAAACGAAGCGTTAAAGATAGATGTTTGATCTTATGAAATAGTATTTTTTTTTATTTTTTAATCTTTATTTTTCGTTATCAATTTTGTTTTTCGTAGCAACGCACGGGCATATAACTAGTCATTTTGTAAATACGAGTCAAATCTTGTATCATATACAAAATTTGTGTTTAGAATAAGAGAATAAGCCCCTGCGATTCCTATGGAGTGAGCTCATTCGAGAGAAAATTTTGAAGTAAAACAAATATAAGGTCTAGCTTTATGATAAACTTTGTCTGTTGAGGAAGGCAACATCTTTCCAAATATATGTGTTCTTTTTTTCGAATGAAGCATGTAAGTGACCAATTTGAGCGATTCTTGCGCTCTTTACCTAAAAGAATTTACTAGACATGCCACCTCAATTACTATGTATTTTCTGTTTCAATATTTTTTCCCCTTCAATTCATGTATTTGAAATGGTTCTAACTATTTACAGAAGAGACGGTCAATTCAATGATTTGTGCTTAACAACTTTGTAAGAGGTGGTCAATCTAACTAATACTACTACGTGATATTAGTGCCAACTTTTTAGGACCTTCTAGGAATGGAAAAAAACAACGAAATGTTGCACTTCCTCGATCTAGAAATCATACAAAATCTGTGTGTTCTTATTGGGAAAAACAATTCATTCTTTTTTAAGATTAAAAGCAATTCATTCTTGAGAAATTCTAATTGAAAAGGGCAAGCCATGCCCACCGGGCGATTAGGAATAGGGATGAAAATAGAACAGAAACTTTTTGATTGTTCCAGAGAAAAATAGAAACGTAAGCTTTTTTTCGAAAACGAAAATGTAAAGTGTTGGTACGGAAATGGAAATGGAAGAGCCAATTCCGTCGGAAACAAAAATAGAACAAAAATTCCGTATAGTTCTAATCAGAATTTCCAAACTAGGCCCAGATCAACCGGTGAAGCGCCTCAGCCCAGCCCACTAAGAACCGAACTAACGACCACCAAATCCCCAACCGAATGGCCAAAGGCAATGCAACCCCAGATTACTCTCAGGCTCTCTCACTCTCAGGCCTCAGCTCCCGAGCGCCCGAGATGCCCCTAACCGGTAACGCCCATCGTGCCGCCCCACCTCGCCGCCGCCACCCCCTCGTCCACTGCATCGCCCCCACCGCGCCATCCCCACCAGCAACACCCACTAGCCGCCCCTCCTCGTCGCCCGCACCCCTCTTGTCCACTGCTGAGGAATCGAGGACTATGGCGAAGTCCTCCTCATCGGCTGATGAATGTATACCTTATCAAAAAGGTATGGAAGAAGAAAGAAGTCACCCGGGAAGAGTTTGATTCAGCGGACGATTTGGATTCCCCCATTGTTCGTAACGATTCACCTCCACCGATGGACATCAACATGATGTTCACCCTCCCCGCAAAATCCAAGGTATGTGTGCCATCGGCTGAGGAATTGTTTGTGCAATTATGCTTTGGTTCACATGATTCTATCTTTGAAAAAACACAAGAGGATCATCGGCATCTAAAGCTGTTGTATTTAAATGGCCATATCAACAGTAAGTCGATATCAAGGATGCTGGTGGATGGTGGGGCAACTGTTAATCTAATACCTTACTCAACTTGCAAAAAATTGGGTAAGTCCGATGAAGATGTCATTAAAAGCAACATGGTTTTAAATGACTTCACCAGAGATCCCGCAGAAGCTAAAGGTGTCATAGTGACCGAGCTTATGGTCGGCAGTAAGACTTTGCCAACAGCTTCTTTGTCGTTGATGCCAAAGGAAGTTACAGTGTGTTGCTTGGTAGAGATTGTATGCATCCTAACTATTACATTCCATAGAATGGCGACTAGGTTGAGGTGGTTGAGGCTAACACATCGACTCATATCACCATGGCTAGTCCAGATGCCAATTGGCAGCGTGACAAGGCTGAGTGTATATCGGGCAAAGCACTTGAGGACTGCGATTTTATATGCATCAGCCAGATGGGTGTGATACCAATCAGTGTAAAGCCAAGCACCTTTAATTAAACAAACGATATTTTACGCCGATGGCGTCCAAAGTGGAAATGAATATTTTACAAGACAAATTGCAACGCTATTGGCAGACAATGGATAGCCATGAAGCTGTTGAAGATGTTGAAAGATTTGGACAAGGTTTTACGTCTTTGGATCCATTAGAAGAGGTAGAGATAGGTGATGGTGTAGGAAAAAACCAACTTTATTAGCTCAAAGCTGACATATGAATATAAGAGAAAGTTGGTCAACCTGCTAAAAAAGTATAAAGATTATTTTGTTTGGGAGTATCATGAGATGCCTGGTTTAAGCCGACAACTTGTTGAACATTGGCTACCGATAAAACCAGGTTATAAGCTACTTAAACAGTCTCCTAAACAGTTTAATCCGGCTATGTATGATAGAATAAATAAGAGGCTAAGTATATTCGGCCTTGCCGATATGCCAAATAGGTTTCTAATATCGTTCATGTAGTAAAGAAAAATGGTAAACTTAGAATGTGCATTGATTTTAGAGATTTGAATAAAGCGACACCTAAGGATGAGTACCCGATGCCCATAGCCGATATGCTTATCGATGTTGCATCTGGGAATAAAATCATAACTTTTCTTGATGGGAATGCTAGGTATAATCAAATATTCATGGCTGAAGCTGACGTTCACAAAACAACATTCCGATGCCTTTGGGCACTAGGGTTATTTGAATGGGTTGTGATGACCTTTAGCTTAAAAAGTGTTGGTGCTATATGTCAAAGGGCTATTAATTTGATTTTTCCATGAGTTAATCCGCCATATCATAGAAATATATATTGATGATGTTATAGTAAAGTTCAAAAGTGATTATAACATCTGGCCGATTTAGAGGCAATATTCAAGAAAACTAGAGCGCATAATTTAAAGATGAATCCCTATAAGTGTGCTTTTGGGGTATCAGCTGGATAATTTATTAGGTTTATGATACACTAAAGGGGTATTGAGGTTAACCAGGAAAGTGTTAAGGCTATAGCCGATACACAACCCCCAAAGTGCAAAAAGGATCTTCATAAGTTGGCCATTAAATAAATTATTTGAGACGATTTATATGAAATCTATCTTGTCGTATTGATGCCTTCACTCTATTATTGAGGTTGAGAGCGAACCATGAGTTTGTGTGTGGAGCCGATCAATAGAAGGCCTTTGAAAATATTAAAGAGTACTTGTCCAAACCTCCAGTTTTAGCTATGCCACAGAAGGATGTACCATTTAGCCTATATGTATCAATTGAAGAGTTGATAATTAGAGCAGTTTTGGTGTAAGAGGTTAATGAGAAAGAGTAGATAATCTTCTATTTAAGTTGATGACTAATTGATGTTGAGACAAAGTATCCTCCTATCGAGAAGCTTTGTTTGTCCTGTATTTTGCTTGCACTAAGTTGAGACATTATATACTGGCTTCAGCTTGTAAGGTCATATTTAAGGCTGATATAATTAAGTATATGTTGTCTACTCCAATTTTGAAAGGTCAACTTAGAAAGTGGGCTTATAGACTTATTGAGTTCAAACTAACATTTGAATCGGCTAAAGCAGTTAAAGGATAAGTAATAGCCAATTTTATAACAAACATAGAGTTGATTGTGGAATAATTACGGTTGCCCCTTGGCATTTATACTTTGACGGATCAGTGTGTCGAGAGGGTGATGGAATTGGTATCGTGCTAATATCCCTAAGGGGATGTAACTTTGAGTTTGTATTCAGGCTTAATTGCCGATGTTCAAATAATCAAGCTAAGTATAAGGCGTTGCTTAGGGGTCTACAATTGCTCAACAATCTTGGTGTCGATTCTATTGAAGCTTATGGTGATTCTCAGCTTGTGGTACATCAAATAAGAGGGGAGTATAATTGTTATGATGATGTTTTAGTCAAATACTTAAAACAGTGCCATGATATAATCGACTCATTTAGTTCTTTTTCAATCAACCATATCCCTCATGAGTAGAACACTAAGGCCAATTCATTGGCACAACAGGCTTCAGGGTATAAGATGTTTGACCGATTGATTGATTGCGAGCCGATTGAAAAATGGTTATGTGTACTGATATTGCCGATTGGCGATAAAATATTGGATTGTTTATTGAATCCCTCAAAGCTAGCCGATAAGAAAACCAAGAGAAGCTTTAAAGTATGTTATGCTCGATAATACACTTTATTACCGGACTTTGGAAGGTTTATTGTTATGGTGTTTGAGAACAGAAGAGGCAAAATCGGCAATGGGGGAAATACATGAAGGGATTTGTGGAATGCATCAGTCGCTTCATAAGATGAAATGGTTGCTAAGACGCACTGGTTATTTTTGGCCAACGATATTAAAAGATTGTTTCAAGTATTACAAGGGATGCTAGGATTGCAAGAAATTTGGTAATGTGCAATTAGCACCTGCCTCAGTTTTACACCCGATCATTAAACTTTGGCTGTTTAGGGGTTGAGGTATAGACATAATCGGTCAGATATATCCTGCATCATCTAAAGGACATAAATACATATTAGTTGCGACCGATTATTTTTCTAAATGGGTTGAAGCTATTTCTTTGAAAAAGGTCACTAGTGTTGAAGCGATTGCGTTTGTTCATGAACACATTATTTATCGGTTTGGGATCCCTCAAACCATCACGATAGATCAGGGTACTGTGTTTATGTCTAATGAATTTTAGAATTTTGCTAAAAGCTTTGGGACTAGGTTACTAAATTCATCACCTTATTATGTGCAAGCTAATGGTCAAGTCGAATCGTCGAATAAAACATTGATCAAACTTGTGAAGAGAAAAATCGATGACAAGCCGAGAAATTGGCATGTAATATTATCGAATTCATTATGGTCTTATCGGGTTGCTTGCCATGGAGCTACCAATTTGTCACCCTATCAGCTTGTGTATGGACAAGAGGTTGTATTGCCGATAGAAATCGGCATTAGCTCGCTACGGGTTGCCAAGTAGAATGACTTATCGGCTTGGGGTTATAAGACTTTGTTAGCCGATAATTTAGTTGAATTGGTAGAAGTAAGGTTGCAAATGATGGAACAAATTCAGAAAAATAAGGCTAGAGTCGCAAAAGCTTATAATAAAAAAAGTTGTGCCTAGATCATTTGATGAGGCCAACATGGTTTGGAAAACAATTCTACCTGTCGGCTCAAAGGATAGTCGATATGAAAAATGGTCTCATATATGGGGGAGACCGTATAGAGTTAATCGGTTAGTGAGTGGCAATTCCTACATGGTGGCACGGTGGAGGGCCAGCAGGCGACAAATCTTGGTGTTTTTAGTGTATTGGGTGGAGTTTCAAGTTTACGGCTCTTTTTCCGTTGTTGGTGTCCCTCTGTTGGGGATGGTGGTTAGTATTTATGTATTTTCCTCTTCGGAGGTTACTGTGGTTTTCTCCTCCTCAGAAATAAATGGCAGAGTTCCTGCCCTTAGTTTTTTTTTAAAAAATATGGTTCGTTAGTCACAGAGGATCCAACATGAAATAGGGCCCTCCCATTCTAGTTATCCAAATCGAGACCGAAAAAACCGCTAGAAAACCAGTATTCGAAAATCAAAAAAATCGCTCAAAAATTATCAAAAACTGAAGGGTTAAAATTAAAAAAATCAAATACGAGCCGGTTTTAACCGTCCGATTCAACACCGCAATGTTGCGATACGATTTCGACCTAAAACCAGCGATTTTAATCGAAAATCGACCGGTTTTATGTCGTATAAATTTTTTGAATTTTTTTAAAATAATTAGATCAGTTCATCGACCAATTTTTAATGATGAATCGATTTGATACGGTTGAAAACTGCAGTTTTCGACCTATTTTCGAAGATTTTGTAAATCCTGGTACAACCCATGCAAGACCCGTATAGCCTGTCAGCCTGCCACCAACCACCGACTTACACGCCCGCATGCCCGCCAGCTAAGGGTGCTAGGGGTACCCGGTATGCACCAGCCTCCTTCTGCAGAAAAAAGAGGCAAACGGATTTTTTTTGAAAAAAGAGGCAGAAATGCAGGAGATACTACTACTCCTGTAGCTTTACTCCATCCTCCGGTCCCTTTCATGCAGAAACAACAATTCAAATTCACTATAATCTAGATTACCAAACAACCATAAGATTTTCAACCTTCAGCTTTTACAATCTAAATTTTAAAAACTGATTTCTATAATCCCAGCTGAAAGCCCTCACTCCATCCTCCGGTCCCTTTCATGCAGTTGGATTGGGGCAGGTTCGGCCTTAATTTAAAGAAACTTTGCAGGTCGATTTTATTCCGTCGCATTTACACATGGATTTTTGGCTTGCAGCTGGTCGTCTTAGAGCCTTTTGCTTCATGGCACTTTTTATTGCAGAGAGAAGTTATTAGGATCTCGCATGCCGTGTATTCATATCGGCTACAGTGCAGCTCGGACTACATGTTCGTAGATACGCACCGTTTGTCTGGTCAATGAAATTGCATGGGCCGGCTCTCATAAACTGAGAATGTAATTCTTGTAGCTAGGAAGGGTACGTACATCATTTGTCATTTCATTGACAAAAGTTCTTCCAAAGAAGAATATGCCCAGAGCGAAAAGATGGTAACTGCCTAACACTGGTACTCCCCCGTTTATACGTCGTCTTTAAATACGTGTAGTCAAATGAAAAATTGATTATCAATATCTTTTTAAATATTAAAATTATATACATAAAAATTTATATATATATATATATATATATATATATGTCTCCGAAAGTATTTTTGTAATATTATAATTTTATTAGGTTTTATACATATATTAATATATAAATTAGTGGTGATAGTATTGTTGTCTAAAACGATATAATTTTATTGGGTTTTAGTGATTTTATCATTATGTAAAACGATACATGTTTGTGATCAGTGAGAGTATATAATAAGAACTATTACACGGATGGCCTCCTTTGGACTTGGACGCTAATGATATACGTACTCATGTGCAACGTAGGAGACTGCCATGCACGGAGCATTGAGGCCCCACTGTCCATTGCAACCGATTAGACAATTCATGGAGTTATCTCCATCATGCATGCAAACCTAAATTTCCATGTGTGTTCCACCGTGGATGAAGCTGGAAGGTGGTAAAAGAAGCTACTCCCTCCGGTTTGGTAATATTTGTCGTTTTGGATATAGTGATGGTCAAACTTTCGAAACTTTGACTATCGATATATTTTTAAATATTTAAATTGGATACATGAAAATTATATGTGTAGACTTGTCTCGAGAAGTACTTTCATAATATTGTAATTTTATTGGGTTTTATAAATATATTATAATAAAAATTAGCGGTTAAAGTTGTGTTTTGAAGACCATGTCGATGTCCAAAACGACAGATATTACCAAACCGGAGGGAGTATCTGTTTCTTCTATGTACTCCCTCCGGTTTGGTAATACCTGTCGTTTTGGACATAGTGATGGTCAAATTTTCAAAACTTTGACTAACAATATATTTTTAAATATTTAAATTGGATACATAAAAATTATATGTGTAGACTTGTCTCGAGAAGTTCTTTCATAATATTATAATTTTATTGGGTTTTATAAATATATTATAATAAAAATTAGCGATCAAAATTGTGTTTTGAAGACCGTGTCGATGTCCATAACGACAGATATTACCAGACCGGAGGGAGTATAATGCAACGGACATCTCGTACACGCATAAAGAATGGATCAATCACGGCATGTGCTCTATGTAGATCGTTTTCCAAGGAACAAATAGCTTACAACGGGTATTAATATCTATTCTCCTTGCACCAAAGGTATAATTAATAGGCTAGCTTCTCAGAGCATCTCCAACAGCACTCTCCAAATCTCACTCTCCAAAAGCCATATTTGGAGAGTTCTCCAAAAATTTGACTCTCTATATCTCCTTCCTCTCCAACAGCACTCTCCATATCACACTCTCTATTTTCTCTCCCCTATATTTTAATCATATTCCATAACCGCCATAACAGCTATTGTAACCACCACGCTGCAACGGTTTTTTTTCAACGGATAAATTCGAACGGCTATATTTCAATGCGGGGATTTAAAATTCAGAATTTATTGTAACGACAACGCTGCAACGGCTATTTTTTAACGGGTAAATTCGAACGGCTATATTTCAATGCGGGGATTTAAAATTCAGAATTTATTGTAACGACAACGCTGCAAGGGAATTTTTAACTGTAAATTCGAACGGCTATCTTTCAATACGGAATTTAAAATTGAATTTATTGTAACCATCACGCAACGGCTATTTTTCAACGGGTAAATTGGAACGGCTATATTTCAATGCGGGAATTTAAAATTCGGAATATATTGTAACGACAACGCTGCAACGGCTATTTTTTAACGGGTAAATTCGAACGGCTATCTTTCGATGCGGGAATTTAAAATTCGAAATTCCAACGGCTAAATTCCAACGGCTATATTTCAACGGCTATATTTTTCAATGGGTAAATTCCAACGGCTATATTATTCTTGTCTATATATACATACCCATTTGGTCTTCGAAGTATTGCACGTTTCTTGTTGTTCACTACTAACAATACCGAGATGAGTCGTCGAAATTTAGTATCGGAATGTCTCTCGGAAGATGAGGAGTCTGAGAGAAATGATGAGTACGTATTTCTTTTGACAACAGGATACCTAGCACACATGGAAGATTGGGATGTTAATGTTCGACGCCATGGCGGTTCTACTCCTGGCCATCAAGTCGTTCATCGCAATAGACAAGAAGGACATGCTAGACTGTTCGAAGACTATTTTGCTGATCCTCCTATGTATGGCCCAACCTTCTTTCGGCGCAGGTATGGAAGTATTCGTTGTTTATGTGTTCGCATTTTATGTCGATCGTCTGTCATGGTGAACCTTCTTTTTGGCGTAGGTTTCGAATGAATCGTTCTTTATTTCTTCGCATATTGCATGCTGTAGAAGGGCATGATAACTATTTCATTCCGAAGAGGAATTGTGCTGGAATTCTTGGGTTATCTTCTTTGCAAAAGGTTACCGCTGCCTTTCGAATGCTAGTGTATGGAGTAGCGGCAGATGCTATTGATGATTATGTGAGGATTGGAGAAAGTACTGCTATAGAGAGCCTGAGAAGGTTTGTGAAAGCTATTATTGAACTCTTCGGAGATGAGTACTTGAGATCTCCAAATGATAATGACACTGCTAGATTACTTGCAATTGGCGAGGAAAGAGGTTTTCCGGGAATTCTAGGGAGCATAGATTGCATGCACCGAAGTGGAAAAATTGCCCTCGCAAAGATGGCAAGGCATGTATACTGGTCATGTGCATGAGCCAACAATCATTCTAGAAGTCGTTGCTTCGCAAGATCTTTGGATATGGCATGCTTTTTTTGGTTTACCAGGGTCTCACAATGATATTAATGTTCTTCACCGATCCCCTCTCTTCGCAAAGCTAGCCGAAGGGCAAGCACCAGAAGTGAATTATACTGTGAACGGTCACAATTATACGATGGGATACTATCTTGCAGACGGAATATATCCTTCATGGGCAACATTTGTGAAGACAATACCAGCTCCCCAAGGGAATAAGAAAAAACATTTCGCCGAAGCTCAAGAAGCGGCTAGGAAGGATGTCGAACGAGCATTTGGAGTTTTACAAGCTCGGTTTGCAATTGTTCGTGGACCAGCTCGTTTTTGGTATCAGGAAGCACTAAGAGATATCATGACAGCTTGTATCATCATGCATAACATGATAATTGAAGATGAGCGGGATGAAGGTGCAAAGGACTACAATTACGAAGCAATGGGAGAGAATGTTGCGCCTCCCATGAAAGAACACCTGAGCTTTCTGAGTTTATTCAAACTCATCAATCCATCAGAAATAGAAAAGCTCACTCTCAGCTCCAAGAAGATCTAGTCGAGCACTTATGGCGCCGTTATGGAGGGATGTAGGCGAGCGCATGATGTAACCATTTTCCCTTCAACTATGATGTACTACTTTTTCCCCTTCAACTATGATGTAGCAGTTCATGCATTTCAACTATGATGTACTAGTTTTTTCCCTTCAACTATGATGTACCAGTTCATGCATTTCAACTCTGATGTATTCAATTCCCAAGCATTGCAAAATAGTTCAAATGCATATTGATCGTAATAAGGATTTTGCACAACTAAACTTCAAGTCCATCACTAACTCAAGTCTAAGCAAAATAAGGAATTCATCTAGTACAGAACCAGACCTATTACATCAATAATTAGTTCATACATCAACCGGACCTATTACATCTGCGAGCGATGATATCATTCTGCAAGGACAGGTAGTATTGTTGTTGTGGCCCACTCAAGCGACTAGTGTCAACGCTCATAATTCTCTCTTCTTCAACCATTCTCTTCAATTCAAACTCATTTTTCCTTATCTCAATCTTTTCCTTCTCATGAGCAATCCTCTCCTGTTCTTGCGCAAATGCTCGTTAAATCAGCTCTTCTTTCTTCTGCTCTTTAATGAGCTCCATTTCTTTCATTTCTTTCCTAAAGTTTTCTAATGCTTCCATGTAAAGTGATCCTGTTGCACCACTCTCAACTGCAGCTTTACCGCGGCGTACCCGCTCTTTCTCGGCCTTCCTACCAGTTGGCCTTCTGAGCACATCAGCTTTTATAGTAGCAACATCTTCATGAAAATGACTTGCATTAGAGCTAACAGGACTGGAACTACCCGGAGACGCATTGGATGATGTTTTCTGCTTTTTCTGAGATAAATGACTAGTCCACTTCGGATGGTGTTGTAGTATATTCCAGCAATGCAAGTATGCAAATAATCGCCCTTCTTCTTCTTGATATAATGATTTAGCATGGACAATCTACAGAAGGACAATGAACTTATTAACATGTCCAAAATATATAAAGATATAATGAAAAAAGGGATATGGACCAACCTTATCCTGCTCCGTAATCCCGCTTTGCCGTCTACGCTCAATGCGGTCATAACACCCGCAAAACTTGTTAACGTGCTCTTGAATAGATGACCATCGATGCATAAGCGAGTTCTGACTACGCTCTGAATCGAAAGTTTTGTTCTCGTGGAAGTAATCATGTATTCTACTCCAATATGTGGTTCGAGTTTGTTGGGTCCCTTGCACTGGATCCAAACTAACATTAAGCCATGCCGACACCAACATATTATCTTCATTCTCCGAAAAATTCTTTGATCTTTTATTTTGAGCTCTCGACTGGGGACTGCAATGGTCAACTCCAGAAGGTTGCTCCCCAATTGGACTTTCGGACCAACGAATTTCACTTCCCCCCTCACTCAACAGACGAGTATAGAAGTCATCCATTTTGAACAAACTGTAGGCATCAATACTTCATTAAACAAAGATGAATAACAACACGTGGAAAGGTACGACACGTCTTAATACGCTAAACAGAAATAATACTACAGCATGGTCTCAAAAGTAGGTATCAAAAGTACAACACAAATAACACTAGCCACTGGACTCGATACTTTCATCCTCTCTAAATTGATGATCCGTAATTTTATCGGAATCTTCAGTCTCATAGTCGTATGGGCGCAACTGCTCGTCTACTTCTTCTTCTCCCAGTGGATCAACACCGGTTGTTCCCACGCAGTCTTCTGAATGTATGACAAGCTCATCAAGACGGCGAGCAGTGTGTTCGATCGCAAGTAAGAGTCGATTGAGTTCATTTCCACTCTCGCATGAGCAAGGGGAAAAATTATCGTTCACTATGTTCTTAATATTAGTTGCGATGTCCTCTATGCACTTAATTGTCCAAGCATGCACTTCACCGACTTTCTTTGAATCTTTATCCATCTATATGCAAATAAATTGTACACTAACATGAATACATGGCAATGATCAAATTAAATTTATTGTAAGCATGTAGTAGGATATGAAATATTGCATGCATTAGTTAAGGACATATCCTCGAACAGTCAAATCGGCTTTTCAAGAGTAGCAAGCATAAGAGGTAGAGCAGAGGCCTCACCGGAGAAAGACCTTTGGCTGCTTGAAGAAACCCTTCTCAGTCTGCACAAGGGAAAGAATGCCATACATCAGAAACCGCTATCCAATGGTCGCATTCTGCTATGCCGAACAACATGCCAAAAATATGATTCAGGGATAAATATCTAAGCACCACATGTATGGTAGTAGATGTCATACACAAGTCTACATGTTCCTTGCTCTACATATGTACTGCAGCAAGCATTGCAAACAGGCCTCAAATGAAAGGTGTTACTCTTAGAAGCTCCATACAGGAATTAGTACGAAATCTAGGGAGAAGGGATTAAACTTGATCTTGACTAGTGATATGCGTGTTCACATTTCGTGTATACTGGACATCAAGCCCGAAGAAATAAGCGACCATCGCAGAGCACATTCGATAGGAGACTTTGACAAACAGTGGATAATGCTAATCAATCTGCATCAAGCGCTACAAGAACATAAACTAGATAATCGACACTATTCTCACAAAGTCACCAACATACAATACGATGAAATCAAACCATATAACAAGAATCCACTCTTCGACATATAAACAGCTTGTACCGGTTCCATCGCCAGAATCAGATATAGAAAATAAAACTAATAGATCGTAATTTCGCATCTCCTATTTACCCAAAGAACATTGTGACATGAACATTAGCGGTCTACCACTCTGTTGAATAGAGAACCTAGCTCAGCTTATGCATTTTTCTTTTGTTTATCTAAATTTTTTTTGCTTACTATGGACTATAAAGCTCTTCTAATTTGTACTAGCAAATTGTAGCTTCCAGGTATGACATCTATCAGGGAAACATACCAAAAAAATTCAAGGAAAAAATTAATGCAACTGAATTCTAGCGCAAAATGGTACTGTCATAATCAGGGAACCATCATGTCATCATAATACTCATAGAAGCAATAATATGCATAAGCATATATGGAATGCATTGCTCTTTTGTAATATGCTTCACTGGATAGTTATTTTTTTCTCAAAAACAAAGATATTCATTATTTTTCATTGCCCTTTATTACAAAGTTTTCAAGTACTGAATAAAACCGTCTCGGTGTTACTAGCTACCAGTTAACAACATTAAAATAAACTGGGAATTACCATACATTGAACCGCCCGACTGATTATGCAATTATACTCGTAAAATAGGCCATGTAAACAGATCCCTCATCATCTATTCCATTCTATATCCACCTGAATATTTCCCCATGCACACCACAAATAATGAGATACATAATTAAGTTTTGGGATTACGGCAACTCAAGATCCCTCCAAAGGACATAGGAGCTTCAAACAACTGAGATAAAATAAATTGTACTTATTTTACTCTACATGTTCCTTGCTCTACATATGTACTCTCACGGGAATCCAATTGGTACCACAGAAACTTCTCCCATGGAACAATGTACTCTCACGGGAATCTCAACAAGCTAAATGAAAAATTGTTGGATTGATTAATCACCTGATTCGATGGTGTGGGGGTTGAGTTCAACCCAGCAATGTCTGCAAATGCAAGCTATTCCCTTCAAGAGCAGATCCGAAGCCTGGAGACAACCACCGGGCCGCAAACAAACTGCATGGAGAGTGAGAACAAATCGGCTTGGGTTGCTGGCAGTAATAACAAATTAACCAGAACAAAATCAAGGGGTGCTACCAGTACCAAATCCGGACCCTTAGCAAATCGACGGCAATAGCAGTACCAGACCCACGTCTCAACCGCGACGATGACGACGGTGCTCGTGGGGGGGAGTTGGGGATCTGCAGGAGAGGAAACTGTCGACGATCTGTTTCACCGGCAATAAGATTTGTGATTCTAGGGGATTTGTGCGGGATCTGAGCTTGATGGTAACACAGGATGCGGGGGCAATCTGTTTTAGACAGGTTCGGGCTCTCTCGGAGGAGATAATACCCTAGTCCTGTGTTCTTGGATATATTGTGTGTGTCCTCTCTTTCTTGTTTCTCCCTCCTCCCCTTATATACTGGAGGGAGAATACATGATAGATGGGCGCCACCGGGCCCTGAACATGGTGGCCTGGACGACATGTCCCTTGTCCTTATCCGCCCTCACGCTCTACGTCCTGGAGAGGTGGTTATGCTTTCTCCGACCCACGCCTGCCGCCTTGTCAGGTTCCAGCATCCGCAGGTTCTGGCGGTGTCAGACTGCATGCTTTGTTCTTGGCGGGTTGTTGGGGCGGGGCGCGAAGCTTCCTTGAAGGATCAGGAGTTGTCTTGGGGAGCAAGTCGAAGGTCTCCTCTGGGCCCGTCGTGGTGCTTCTGGGCTTTGGGCTTTCTATTCCGCCTGTCAAGCCCAGTCGGGTGTAGGCCCCTCTTGCGGGACCCCTGTCTCTGACATCCCACAGCAGCCCCCAAGTGCTTTAGGATCGACTTTCCGTCCCTTTCCCTGTCATGAGGATTATGCGGGAGAGAGATCATAAAGAACTTGTAGTATGAAGCCACCGTGGTTGGTTAGCTCGTGGCCGAGTGGTACCCGCGCCCGTTTACGGTGCACGGCAACCGGCTTGTCGCTCGGCTGACCCTCATGGGGCATACCTTGGTCTTTTTGGCTCATGGCCGAGTGGTACCCGCGCCCGTTTACGGTCTTGTGGCAACCGCTTGTCGCTCAGTTGACCCTCTTGGGGCATACCTTGGTCTTTGGCTCGTGGTCGAGTGGTACCAGCGCCCGTTTATGGTCTTGGCGCAACCGCTTGTCGCTCGGTGACCCTCATGGGGCATACCTTGTCTTTTTGGCTCGTGGTCGAGTGGTACCGCGCTCAAGATTTGCGCTGCAACCGCTTGTCGCTTCGGTTGACCCTCTTGGGGCATACCTTAGTCTTTTGGCTCGTGGTCGAGTGGTACCCGCGTTACGGTCGCGGCAACCGCTTGTCGCCTCGACCCTCATGGGGCATACCTTGGTCTTTTGGCTCGGGTCGGGCGGTACCGCGCCGTTCTGGCGCCAAGAACCGGCTTGTTGCTCGGTGACCCTCATGGGGCATACCTTGGTCATACAGAGTAATGCTCGTGCTCACTTACGCCAAGATCGCTTTAGACCCTCATGGGGCGCATTCTCAAGACCGTGTTGGTTGTAGATCCTCCCGCGACACCCAATCGCGTTGTGAGACAGCGACCAGCAATTGACCCCAAATTATGGGGTGTGCCGTCGGAGGATGTTCGGAAAGTGCCCAGCCCCAAGCTTCCGTGGCGGCCGGCGTTCAGGCCCGTCGTGGGGCGCACTTTATCCCAAACTTTGGACCAGGTTTGACACCGGCGCGTTTCTTGACGCAGCCTATTGGCCCGTCATGGGGCGTGCCCTGATCCGCCTGCAGGTGAACAGGAGGGCCCTCGTTTCTTCCCACCGTAAGGCGGAAATTGGGGCCCATTTCTTATAAGTCAGAAGGACCCTCGTTGAAGCAACGGCCTCCTTGCACCTTCCCCACCACGGCTGCGAAACCTTCAAACCTCCTTTGGCGATTTAGGGTTTCTGGTTTCGCGCCCTTGGCTTGCGGCGGTCCTTCCCACGTGTCTTCTTCTTCGCAATGTCTTCTTCCTCGTCATCGGAGGGTAGCGCCGACCCTGCGGCGAGGGTGGGAGACTTCCATCACGACGACGTCCGCTTGGAGGATGGTCGCGCCCGGCGTCCTCCCTCCGCTGGAGTTGATCTCTGCCCGCCCCGCCGCAGGTGACCCTTACCCCACACCTCTAGAGAATGAGATTGTGGTGTTTGAGTCCTTCTTCTGGCGGGGACTTAGCCTTCCTGGGAGCGCCTTCTTCCGGGGGCTCCTCCACTTCTACGAAATCGAGTTGATCAATTTGAACCCCAACTCGATTCTTCACATTGCCATCTTCGTCCAGCTCTGCGAGGCGTATCTTGGGATACGTCCTCATTTGGATTTGTTCCGCTCCTTCTTACAGTGAAGCCTCATCCGAACCGGGCCGCTCCCAACGTCGTTGGGGGCGCTGGGCTCCAGCTGCGGGAGGGCTCGAAGAAGCAGTATTTTGTCGTTCCTCTCAAGACCTCCCTCAAAGGTTGGAGGCGGGAGTGGTTCTATTGCGCCAATGTTGATCCTTTCCTCGCCCCCTTTGCTGGCCGTGCTCCTAAAGCTTCCCGATGCTGGAGCAACGCCCCAGACGTAGGAGGTTTGGCGCAAATCCCCGAGCTTCTGGCATTGATTGACGATCTGAAGAACCGAGGGCTGACGGGTCCCGGGATCGCGATCAGTTTTGTGAAGCGCCGAGTGCAGCCCTTGAAGGAGAGAGTCCATTTGGGGTTCCAATACAATGGGCCTCTGGACCCCACGCGGGAGTCGGACGTGGCCCTGTCGATGGAGGCGTTGGCAGCACGGGTAGTTGATCTCTTCGTGCCTGGCACAATCATCACCAACAGGGGCTGCCCTCATAAATTTTCGAAGGCAAGGCCTCCCCCTCCTGTGAGTGCACTGTTCTCTCGAAAGGCTGTTCCATGATTTCTTTGACTGATGTGTGACTCAAACTGGGTGCGATGGTTCCTTTTTCAGATCGCGCGTCCTTCCTTTTCTCGATGCTCCAGTTGTCGGCCTCTCTCGGCTGAAACACGCCAGCGGCGAGTGGTCGACACCTCGGTCGACGAGCTGCGCTGGAGTCGGCGGAGGAGGTCGCCGGTCTTTCGTCGGTGACGCTTCGACCTCTGGTGCACCGGATCGCAAAGCGGGGCCACACCTTCATCCCGAGGCGGCCAGCTGGCGCTAACTTCCCTCCGAGTGGTCTTTGGGTCTCGGATGAGACACAGGATGAAATTCAAGAAATCCAAAAGGTATTCTTTTGGCGATCCTTGACTTTTTGTTACCGCTTTGTCTTTGAGGTGTTTCTCTTTTTCGATGCAGACTCCTACTACGGACGTCCGGCGGAGAGGTCTCTGAAAAGGAGCCCAGCGGAGGCTAGGTCGCCGTTGCCGATCGCCGGGCGTCGCCACCGGTGCCGTGACCAACTGGCCGAACCATCCGGTGGTCCGTCTGCCGACGAGATCGACCCGGCACCGTCTCCCGGAGTGGAGGAAGTGCCTCGAGAGCCTCCGCCGCTCGGTCCTCTGCCGAAGCCCCCGAATCGGACCGTATGGTGGGAAGGGGGTTCCGACTGGAAAGGGATGGAAGAGGACGACGAGATGGAGAGAGCGGCTCGGACGGAGCTTTATGAGCTCACCGTCCGGTGTAGCACGCTCGTCAGGGTGAGCTTCTTGTCTTCAATCTGTTGCCTGCTGACTTCTCCCTGAGATTTTGCCCTGTTACCTAGGACATGGGGGAGCGCTCGGAGCAAAGGTCACGGTTTTTCCAGAAGGTGCTCCCGAAGCTCAAGGAGCAGAAGCAATACCAGGACAAGCTCAGCGAGATCAGCGCGGACAGATGGAAAGAAGTCCACGAGCTTCAGGGCGAGTGTATGACGATCCGGGAGGAGAAGACGAAGCTTGAGCATATGCTCGAAGGTGAGATTCTCCCCTGGATTCGGTTTGGATGTCTTTTTGGATGGTTGGAGAGGATGATGACACTCGTGTTTCAGCGCGACTCGGCCGATTCTTTGGTGAGGGCCCGACCGAGGCTTGAGAGAATTCGGCCTCGGCTCGAGTCGCCTTGGAAAGGATGCGGGAGGCTGAAGGGTAAATTTATTTGACTTGGGTTGAACATACTTGGCGTCGGGTGTGCTCTTGATGGCCGTTTGACTTTGTTGCGAATGCAAGGAGAAGATGGCCGCCGAGCAGGGCCGGACTGAATCTGGCCGTCGCTGCGAGCCGCCCTGCACCTTCTGCGTATTGAAGGAGTCACGCCGGGCCAGGGGCGATCTTTGTTCCACTTCTCACGGGAGGAGCCGACAGATCGAGCTTACGCCAAAGAGTCCGCAGCAATGAGTGCGAACCAGGCATTGGCGGTGGTCAAGTCTCATTATCCGAGAGTTGACCTCGAAGGCTGTGAAAGAAGGCTTTGCTCGTGATGAAGACAAGGCCAACGCGCTCCTCGAAGAGGTGTCAGGTGCATCGCAGCCTTGTTGGAGAATCTAGAATTCGACTTCGATGTGGGCCTTGATGCCGAGTGCTCGCCCTCCTTGTTTGAAATATTGTGTCTTCTTACTTCAATACGATTTGCCTGTATTGTCTTCCGCCGAGTGGTCTTGAGACTGAATATAGGCCCGTAGCCTTTTGGATCCTGTTGCGCCTTTCGGTGGGTTTCACCGACCGGGTATGGCTTCCAAACGCCAGGGCCTTGGCCCGTGGCTTTCTTGCCCCAGACACGCTTTTCCGAGAGGTCAAGCGTGCGACTCTCGGCGTCGGGACTTACGTTGTGGCCACCTGGCTGAGTGGTTTAGTCCCCAGGCTTGCATCGCTTGCTAGCTCTCCAGCCCCCGGGCTTTTGCGCTTAATTTGGTATAATTAAGCGAGAAAGCCGAAAGAGCTTGAACTGCTTACGACACGTGTCTGGTGAAATTCTCCTTGATTTTGTTCAATGCGCTGATCTTCTTCGGTATTTGCACTGCCGCTTTGTTTTTCGCGCTTCATTGATTGTGAGGTGGCGCGTTTGATTGCCTTTGAGACGCTTCGATTTCCGGGGCTGGGGTGGCTTTATAAATGGGGCGTCACCGCTAATGAGCGATCGCCCGTTTCTTCTTGCCTTGTCCTTCTTCTTCCTCTTCCCGTTTCCTTCCATGTCTAATACGGGGAGGTTCGTTGGTCCCTACGCGGCATTGTTTCGCCACCGATTCTTCGGGATGTTGCACAACTGGGAGGAGGCGGAAGCATGGGAAGACCTCGACTTTTTCACACTGGAGGCGGAGGCGGAGGAAGGAGCGGCGAGGGACGCCGCCGCTGTGGCCACCTTGTTGGAGGCTGCGCCGGGGCTCCACGAGGTGGCCGAGATCATCCTCGAGATGGTTGGTCGCGATCGCCGCGACGACCTTGCCGTCAGGGCTCTCGTCCGGCTTATACCCCCCTTGTGGGTGGTTGAGGACGAGATTCTGGCGGCTTTGGGTCGCGTGGGTCGCGTCTAACCTCAACGATCTCGCCCCCGGGCCTCCCAAAGAATACAAGACCAAAGAAGACCAAAGACTAAGACCAGAGCAAAGACGAGCACCAAAGAAGCGAAGATCGTGAGCACCAACAAAGAAGACTCAGAGTTTTTTTTTTTTTTTTTTTTTAGCGCGAGAAAAAGAAAAAAGAAAATCAGTAATGTAAATTATTAAAATTATGGAATGCAATGCGAAATTTTATCCAGTCCGTGCTATCATGTTTAATCCGAGTTTAGCGGTTCCGCCTGATCAACTTATTCTAGTCAGTTGCTCGATTACCCGAACGCAGGCGCTGGGGCTCGAGCTTTTGACGGTTAGAAATTCGCGATCAGGCGAATCTCGGTTAGATTCTGGTGCTGCGAATTGCAGTCCCCGAGTGGTTAGTGCTTTCTACCCGTTCCGTTGTGTGCGCTGGTATAAACCGCCGAGGCTTTGTGCTCATCGCGGCTTGTTATTTCCGTGCATTCTATATCGGCACGACCAGGTTTAGGCGCTACAACAGTCGGGTAATAACCACTCGGGGCTAGCATTACGCAGAACTTCAGAAAATAAGACGGACCACCATTTTACTTAATGTGTAAGAGTGGGATACATAACTCACGCGTAGAAGCGACGGAGTTGTTCGGCGTTCCAAGTATTCGCCAGAACCTCGCCGTCTTCTCTTCTGAGTCGATAAGCACCTGGCCGGATTGTCTTCTGCACAATGTGCGGATCTTCCCAAATTGGAGAGAGCTTGTGCTCGCTTTTCTGGTTCCTCCGTAGGACCAGATCTCCTTCTGAAAAGGTTCTACTTCTGACGTTGCGAGAGTGGTAGCGCCGAAGTCCCTGGAGGTACTTAGCCGACTGGAGGGCGGCAACGTTCCGAGCCTCCTCGAGTTGATCAAGCTCCATCATTCGGCTTCCCTCGAACTCGGCTTCGTTGTAATTCCGAACCCTCGGGGATTCGAATCCCAGCTCGGTCGGCAGAACCGCCTCTGCGCCATAGACCAGGAAAAAAGAGGTTTGGCCAGTCGCTCGGCTGGGAGTGGTTACGAGTCCCGTGCAGTACCGACGGTAGCTCCTTCACCCATCGAGCAACAGACGGTTTGAGGCGGTCGAAGATCCTGGCCTTGAGGCCTTGGAGGACCAGACTGCTAGCTCGCTTCAACCTGCCCATTGCTTCGTGGGTGAGCCACCGAGGCGAAGATCTTGATCCCGACGCCCGCACCATTCTTGGAATTCTTCACTCCTGAATTGGGTGCCGTTGTCCGTGATGATCCGGTTGGGCACTCGAATCGACCACAATATCCTGGAAGAACTCCTTGGCCTTAATCGTAGTGATAGTGACGATCGGCTTGGCTTGATCCACTTGGTGAACTTGTCAATGGCCACGAAGAGGTAAGCGAAACCGCCTTGAGCCTTCTTGAGCGGGCCCACTAAGTCGAGCCCCAGATCGCGAAAGGCCAAGAAATGGGTATAGTCTGTAGCTCTGTCTTGGCAAGTGTGTCTGTCTTGCATAGAATTGGCAGCCCTCGCGAGTTCGAACTATCTCCTTGGCATCCGTTACCGCTGCTGGCGTAAGAAACCCTGTCGGTAGGCTTTCCCAACCAAGGCGCTTGATGCCGCGTGATGGCCACACATCCCCGAATGGATTTCTTGGAGCAGCTCTCTTCCCACTTGCCCCGAAATGCACCGCCTGAGGACACCCGAGGCACTTTTTCGGAAGAGCTCGTCGCCCACCACCACGTAGGATTTGGCTTGTCGAGACGCGCTGCCAGAGTGGTGGCTTCCGGGAGTTTGTCCTTCAGGAGGTAATCGAGGTACGGGGTAGTCTAGTCTGGATCGATGAGCAGGACCCCGGTTCCAGGACCCTCGCTTGGCTTTTGCCGTTTTGTAACGGTTGGCTCGTGAAGATCCTGTACGAAGATATCACTTGGGACATCTGCCCGAGTGGCTCCCATCTTAGCCACGGCTCGTCTGGCCTCATTATTGCGGCGGAGGACATGAACCGGCTCCAGCCAAACTTGCCTTCCAATTCTCGGACTTCTTTGGCAAGATGCCGCCATGTTCGATCCACGCCACGACCAATCATACATGCTTGATTCACCACCAATCGAGTCGCCTCGAACCGCCACCGTCGGATTCGAAAGTGATGTGGCGATACGAAGCCCATGGATGAGGGCCTCGTACTCCGCGGCATTGTTTGAGGCCGGGAAGTGAATCCGAAGGACATACTTCAACCTGTCGCCCTTGGGCGAGACAAGGAAGATTCCCGCCCCTGCTCCCCCAAGCATGAGAGATCCGTCGAAGTACATGACCCAATATTCTGGCTCTTCTTCCGTGCAGGGAGTTTGGGATTCGGTCCACTCGGCCGTGAAGTCAGCCAAAGCCTGGGACTTGACGGCGGTGCGCGGATTGAACGAGATGTCGAAAGCTCCAAGCTCGGCTGCCCACTTTGAAATTCTTCCAAAGAGCTTCCCGACACGAAGGACCTCTCCACGGGAAAGAAGTGACTCAAATCGAATGTCCTTGAAATAATGCTTCACTTCCGTGACGAGATCAAAATGGCGTCTGCTTCGATTTGAGGATATCTTGTCTTGGATTCGCCCGATTACCGACAAAATAAATCGGCGTTACACGCCGTAGCGGTGTCAGATTCCTCCCGCTTCCACAACTATCACGGCACTTACTACATGAGATGTTGCCGCTATGTAGAGCGAAGAGGTTCACCTGGCGCCGGCGAGACTAAGACTGGGAGTGGAGAGAAACACCTTGAGTTCTTGAAGGCTCTTTGTGCCTCTGCCGTCAATCAAAGCGATCTTGCTTCTTAAGGAGCTTGAAGAAAGGCATTCCCCGGACTCCCAACCGTGAGATAAACACTCGCCAAGCGCTACCATGCATCCGGTGAGCTTTTGGACCTCCTTTTGGTGGCAAAGGGCCATTTTCATGATGGCTCCAATTTTCTCCGGGTTCGCTCGATCCACGATGAGAGACGATGAACCCGAGTAGTTTCCGGAAGAAACTCCGAAAACACATTTCTCGGGGTTTAGCCTCATCATCCGAACGCCCTTAGACTTGCGAACGTCTCGGCCAGGTCGGAGGTAAGGCTGTCTCGTGTCTGCGTTTTAACTACCACATCATCCACATAAGCTTCCACATTGCGCCCGAGCTGATGGTGAAAACACCGCTGCACGGCGCGCTGGTACGTTGCGCCGGCATTCTTGAGCCCGAACGGCATGGTGATATAGCAATATGCTCCGAATGGAGTGATAAACGAAGTCTTCTCGCAGTCTTCCTCTCGAAGCCGAATTTGATGATAGCCTGAATAGGCGTCCAGAAAGCTGAGTAGCCGAGATCCGCGAGAGTCTACCGGTGATCAATACGAGGGAGACCAAAGGGATCTTTCGGACAAGCCTTGTTGAGGTCGGTGTAATCAACACACATGCGCCACTTTATTCTTCTTCTGGACGAGTACAGGGTTCGCCAACCAGTCGGGATGATACACTTCTTTGATGAAACCTGCGGCTAGCAGCTTTGTGATCTCCTCTCTGATAGCTTCCCGACGATCTTGAGCGAACCGTCGCAACCTTTGCTTGACGGGCCTGGCAGATTGGTTTACATTCAGTGCGTGCTCGATCACCTCCCTGGGGACCCGGGGCATGTCGGACGGCTTCCAGGCAAAGACGTCTTGGTTTGCCCGCAGAAAGGTGACGAGCGCGTCTTCCTATTCATCCCCGAGCCTTGTCCCGATCGAGACGGCTCGCGCCCGGATCGGACGGGTCGAGGAGAATCCTTTGGTGCCTTCCTCGGGGCCAATCCCGGAGTTCGCGGCTTGCGGGTAGGATACCGCCTTCCGCTTGTCGAAATCCGCCTCTTGATGAATCCTTTCCCGACCCCGCCGCCTCCAGAGACTCGGCCATTTCGCAGCTCTCCTCGTCGCAAGAGAAAGATCGCTTAACATCGCCAGTAGAGTGATAATACCACTCGGACCCGGCATCTTCAGATCGATCACACGCCGTAGTGGGGCACCGCCATGAACTTGGCCGGTCTCCCCAAGATGGCGTGATCTGTTGTCGCGAAGTCTGCCACCTCGAAGCTAAGGCTCTCAGTCCGGTAGTTGTCCCTTGCGCCGAACGTGACTGATAGAGTGATTTGTCCGAGTGGTATCGCCGACGTTCCGGGTATCACTCCATGAAAAGGCGACGACCCGCGTTTGAGGTCAGACCGCGGGATTCCCATATCATCGAGTGTCTTCACGAAGAAGACGTTGAGCCCACTCCCACCGTCAATCAACACCCTTTTGAGCTTGATGCCGCGGACAACCGGCGCCAAGACCAGCGGGTATCTGCCGGAATGGGGACGCGATCTGGTGATCCGTGCGGTCGTAAGTTATTGCGACCTCGGACCACCGGACATATCGGGGTCTCGGCTCTCTTGCATAGATGTCCCGGCGGTGAGCTTTTGCTTCCGCTTGGACTCATATGCGGCGAACCCCGAATATGTAGTTAAGCTCGAGGTCGACTTCACGATAGTCTTCCTCGGCTTCAGGAGAGGCGGTTTCTTTGGCGGCATGACCACTCGGACCTTGTCCAGCCTGCCTCTTGCTCTCGCGGGCGAACCTCTTTAGGGTGAAGCAGTCCTTGGCGGCATGCCTCCCCTTCGGATGGAAAGGGCAGGGTGAGTTCATAACCTTATCATATCCATCCTCTTTGAGAGCGCGAGGATGAGTTGGTGCAGCGACTGCCACCAGCTCTTCGCCCTTGCGCTTCTTTTCTTTCCGCCGAGGGGGTTCAGACTGATCCTTCCCTTCATCACGCCGTTGCGCCAGAGCCTAGGAGGCTGAAGCGTAACGGTCCGCTAGGGCGAACAGCTCCCGGACCGACGTGGGTGGCTTCCGGGACATCTTCTTGATGAGATCGGGGTCGCTGACTCCTTTCTGGAAGGCAGCTATCACAATCGCATCTGTGACGTCCCGAACGGTGCTTTTCCTGTTCATGAAGCGCTTGACGAACTCCCGGAGGGATTCGTTCCTCCTTTGGTGTAGCTGGTATAGGTCCCAAGGGGTGCCCGGGCGCTCGTAAGTGCCTTGGAAATTTGAGATGAACTGCTCACACAGATCTCCCCAGGAATCTATAGAGTTCATTTGGAAGTCCGGTGAGCCATGCTTGGGCTGCCAGGGCGAGAGGGTAACCGGCAAGTAGTTTGCCATTACTTTGATCCCCATGCCCTCGATCGCAGAGCATATACTTGTAGCCAAGCCTCAGGGTCCCTCTCACTGCCGAACCTAGTGATGCCTTTAGGATTAAATCCATCGTGCCAAACCACTCGGCGTAGGTGAGGGGTAAACGCACGAACCCCTTCGATGACCCCGCGATACCCCCCGGGAGGTGATCGACGCGGAGGGGATCGCGCTTGGCGTACTTCGCGGCCTCGCGGAAGGATGCCGTAGCGCTCATATTCGTCGGCTTGACGGCGTTGTTCCTCCTTTTCTCGGTCGCGGCGCCTGGCGTCGAGGTCTGAACGGAGGTCGCGGCTGATGCTGTGTCGCAAGTCGTCTCCGCGGGGTAGAACATGATGTGTCTGGCGGGCTTCCCGACCTGACCGGCTGCTGGCCGCCTGGTCCTCGCCGACCACGTGGCGACTCCTTCGCCGGCTGGTCGGTTTGGGCATCTTTGGATAGCTGCCGCCGTCACCATGGCCTTTACTTGGGCCATGATCGGGCAATCGATCATCCGCCCCAAAGATAGGGGTCGTGGTATCCAGAGTGTCTTGGAGGCGACGATATTCTGTGGTACGAAACAGCCTGGTCCCCATCTTGGCTTGCAAATCGTCTTCATTGACAGCGGCGGCGCGGTCCGGAGTAATCTGCCCGTAGCGTCGAGGCTCGATCACTCGGCCTCCTTCCAAATCGGCGGCGATCGAGGTGTCGGCGCCGCTGCGAATCTGCCATGAGCCTTCGATTACACAGACTCTACGGAAATTCCAGCAGCTCTCTAGGCTTTCTTCTGACTCGGCCGCTGAGGTGGGTGAGTCTGGAGAAGACAAACCTAGGCACTCGGGGGTGCCGAGTGGCTTGGCGGTGAGAACCCCCACCCTTCGTGCCTCGGCGTCCTCGAGCCTGACTCCGCGGCTGGAATGGGTCTTCGGATCCCCGCTCGGTACTTGAGGGTACGAGACAGGGGGACCTTCCGATCGGCGCGGAAGTCGTGACGATGGATCGCCGGAAACCTCACCGCGCTGTAGCGCGGTTCCCTTAGAGAGAGAAAGGCTTCCGCGGTCGTTGGAGATGAAGGTCAGGCTTAAAGCGGAAGACCTGGCCGGAAGAAGATCAGGAGACTTCGCTGTCGCAGCCATCAAGCTTGACGAAGATCTTGACACAAGCCCCCTACCTGGCGCGCCAACTGTCGACGATCTGTTTCGCCGGCAATAAGATTTGTGATTCTAGGGGATTTGTGTGGGATCTGAGCTTGATGGTAACACAGGATGCGGGGGCAATCTGTTTTAGACAGGTTCGGGCTCTCTCGGAGGAGATAATACCCTAGTCCTGTGTTCTTGGATATATTGTGTGTGTCCTCTCTTTCTTGTTTCTCCCTCCTCCCCTTATATACTGGGGGGAGAATACATGATAGATGGGCGCCACCGGGCCCTGAACATGGTGGCCTGGACGACATGTCCCTTGTCCTTATCCGCCCTCACGCTCTACGTCCTGGAGAGGTGGTTATGCTTTCTCCGACCCACGCCTGCCGCCTTGTCAGGTTCCAGCATCCGCAGGTTCTGGCGGTGTCAGACTGCATGCTTTGTTCTTGGCGGGTTGTTGGGGCGGGGCGCGAAGCTTCCTTGAAGGATCAGGAGTTGTCTTGGGGAGCAAGTCGAAGGTCTCCTCTGGGCCCGTCGTGGTGCTTCTGGGCTTTGGGCTTTCTATTCCGCCTGTCAAGCCCAGTCGGGTGTAGGCCCCTCTTGCGGGACCCCTGTCTCTGACATCCCACAGAAACCAAATCAGGGGGTAGTACCAGTCTATACCAAACTAGAAGAGGAAGCCAGATCTCCACTCCACCGTTGCAGCAGTACCAGATTCGCCGGCGGAGGGTTCCTGGGGAGTTGGGGAACCGCCGGAAGTGGGGGGATCCGGCGAGGGTGTCGGTTGCTCCTGGGGGGCTGGGGATCCGCCAAGGGCTTCTCACGAGACGACGGCCTCTCACGGATCGGGGGAGGGGCGAGCGAGGCGAGGTCTACGCCGCCGCAGCACTCGGTGGAGGAGACGATGAGGACTGGAACATCCTTGCGGTCGCGCCAACGAACGACGAAGTGCCGAACGGCCGGATAGCGAGCGGAGAGAGACTCGCCAAATCTAGCGAGTCTCTCTCCCCTCGCTATATTTGGAGAGCGCTATACGGAGTCTTTTGGAGATAGTGTCGAGCACAGGATTGGTAAAGTATGGAGAGGGACAGTTGAATACCGAGTCTGTTGGAGATGCTCTCACCAGCTAGCTAGCTGCATAATCATGCAAGTTTGGTTTGAGGAGAGAGTGATTAGAACTGATCTCTTTATACCTTTTCCGACTTGCGGCCTTATCTTGTGTCGCTTTTGCAAGGCATTTTTGCAACAGCATTTATCCTTTCTCAGAGGTCAGTATGCGCGTGCAAACCATTCGCCGACTTCATTTTCTATCGCCTAGCACACACGCACGCCGCTTGCAGCTTAGCTAAGGCTATTCCCAATGGGAGTATCATACTCATTAATTAGTTGCCACATAGAATTTTTTGCTGATGTGGCAAAGCAATAAATAGAAGGGAGAAGACAGCTTTGGCATGATATCTTAGGCCATGGCACAGAATCTAATGCTCTGGGTCCACTTTCATAGACACAACATCACACCAATTAATTATTTTAAATATATAAGTATGATACTATGCATTGTAGAGAGTGTTTCTTCAATGCAGTATCATACTTTTCATCCTATGTGACATTCTTGTACTCCCTCCAGTCTGGTAATATCTATCGTTTTGGATATCGACACGGTTTTCAAAACACAACTTTGATCGCTAATTTTTATTACAATATATTTATAAAACCCAATAAAATTATAATATTATGAAAGTACTTCTCGAGACAAGTCTACACATATAATTTTTATGTATCCAATTTAAATATTTAAAAATATATTGTTAGTCAAAGTTTCGGAAGTTTGACCATCACTATGTCCAAAACGACAGGTATTACCAAACCGGAGAGAGTATATTGGAGTATGACACTTTGCACTGAGAATAGCTTAAGTTAATTACGTCCCCATGAGTCGCACACCAACACGTAAAGTCGTAAACCATCTATATATCTGCATGTCATGTCAATCTGACACCGACTACTTGGAACATGGAAGCTCTCTTTCTTCGAGCACGCGTGAATCCAGAAGCTTATATATAGAGAAATTTTACGGTGTATTACACCGATAGTATATAATATATATAGTATAAATCGTATCTAACAGCTAATTTGTTAAGAGTGTTTCTACTACTCTACTACCAAGATAAAGTATAAATAAACTTTAATTAATCTAATCTATTGGATAAAAAAGAATAAACGGTTCATATTCAATTTAGCGCACCGTAAAAGAGCTCTATATCTATCTACCCGGCGTGTACACAGTAGCACTCCTATATATGTCACAACAATTACGGGAAGAGTAGGGATGGAACAGCAAAGTACTAGCAAACAAGTAGCACGGAGTAACTAAGAATCACGAGAAGAGATAAGAGCATCGGAGAGAAGGGCGAGGGAGTGCGTGCATGGTGAGCACGTAGTAGCAGGCTGTGTGGCATAGCTAGCAGCTGGTCAGAAACTCAGAATTGAGCAGCTGCTAAGTGAGGCAAAAACAACAGAGGCAAATGGAGATCGAAGAAACAACTTAATTGTTGTCCTTCGAGACGATCGATCGACGCAATGCATCCTGCATTCCTGCTGCAAGCATGAGGAGGAGTAGGTGCGTGCGTGCTCTGTGTCCTTTGTGTGCACTGTTTTCTTTAACCCTTTGCCGTTCGCCTCTATTGCCCATCAGTTAGACCTGTGCTGCCATGCATTTCCCAAATACAGCCTGACAGGTCAAAACAGGCAAAGGGCTATGCAAACCAACAAACGATCGAGCTAGCAGGGCCAGACAGGACTACGAGCAATGCAGGATTAAATAATGTATAGTACTTGTACTAGTGGTAGAATATATGTGCACTACATTGGCTGTGGAGTCTATCCATCTTGTGCGGTGAGTGATGTGTGTGTATATCCAACGCAACTATGTGCATGGGTGTTGCTTTGGCATTAGCTGTAGGCGTAGACCGCAGAGGGCTTCTTCTGTAAAGCACAGTGCTGCATGCTAGCTAGCTGCTTGCATTTAAAGGTGGCTGTGGCTCTGACCCTGGGCCGGCTGTGGTTTTTCATTGTCCCTTCACGAGTGAATGGGAGCACAAGATCCAAACAAAATCTAAGGTAGATTTGTATGTGTGAGAGAGAGATGTACACAGTACCAGAAAGCAGGAAGGGTACAAGCTGGCGCAAGGAGAAGTACTGAGAGGGGGGCCTTGGATAGGAACTATACATGACTGCAAAACAGCTGTTGGAAATTTTCTTTCCTCTCTCTCTCTCTCTCTCTCTCTCTCTCTCTCTCTCTCTCTTTCACTGTCTCTCTCGTCGCTCTTTGTAATGTCCTTTTGTTTTCATTGCAAGGGTTTGAAGTTTGAACGACGAACAGGTTTGAACAGCACAGGTTTTTGCTCCTCGCATGCTTTGCTTTACACCATTATAGATTTGCTACCACTACCACAGTTGGAAAAGCAGAAACGCCTAGCTATTTCTTGCCAACATATCAGTACATTAGTTCTGCAGATGTTATATCACTTGCATGCACAATATCTTTTAGGCCCATGCATATATACGCTCGGGACCCTGGACATTAAAATTGGGGTGCGAGAGAAATAACCAAAGAGAGAATGATCTGATCTCTTTCTCTCTCTCTCTCTCTCTCTCATCTCCGTCGATCTGCATCTGCAGCTATGCCCCACATGTGTTACAGTGCACACATTAAAGTGTTCCATTAAAAGCAACACACCTCCCTTCTGCCCCTCCTGCCTGCCAACATACTCTCATGTCTCTAGTGCTCTCAATTCTCAAATACACAAATTACATTAAGACCATCACAATGAATAGGTGTTGTCTCACTTTTGCCTCTAGCATCGGAAATAAATTCCGTGGAGCCGGTATGTAAACTTCTTTCGGTGCATATCTTACGCTGATTGATGCCACGTGGACAATCTTGCAATCCAACGCCACGACTTAATTCAGGTGAAAATAAATACCTGACGCTTATTTCGATACAAATTTGGTTGCTTAATCCAGACTTAATATCGTGGGGTTAGATTGCAGGATTATCTACATTGCATCAATCAGCGTCAGGTATGCACGGAAAAAAAATTTGCATACCAGGTCCACAGAATTTATTTCCTCTAGCACCGCTGTTAGCCCATTATGTGATGCCACGCCGAGTGGTACCCTGGAAAAAGGTTTCTGGCACCGATGCATGCAAGTAGATTCTAGCTAAAAGGAATTATTATACACCCATATGTAAGTGATTGGCAGGGAGGAAGAGAGTGTGTGATGAAAGAAAAAGAAGCGATTGTAAAAAAAAAAAAAAAAAGAGAGAGAGAGCAAATCTAATAATGCCAGCGTAATGCGACGGTAGGACGACGAATCTTGCACCTCTGAATTGGTGGATAGCCTAACTGCCTAACACAGCAGCGCCAGCACCAGCGGCACCGGCCTCCTGCTGCGCTGCGGTACGCCGAGGCCTCCCGTCCTCTGCATGAGGGGTCACCATCTCAAGGCCGTGTCCTCATCTGCCTGTGCTGCTCCCTCATCTGATCAGTCATCAGCAAATTCAGATTTCTGACACACATTACGCATATACCCCAATTAATCGCTACTGCTGCATGCATCTGGTCTTTCATCTGCATTTGTGTGTACCTCGGTCCTTATCCAACTGTCTGTCTTCGATTAGCAGGCAAACTGTGTCTTTGGCCTCCTCAAATTTCAGCCTTCCCGAGCTGCTGTTCTGATGATCTCTGGCCCCCTGGTCATGGTGGCCAATGGGTTCAGAGGCCGTGGTCCATGCTTGCAGCGCAGGTTTTGTTCCAGGCCTGTTTGGAATGCAGAAATTCCACTGGAACCAGTTTATTCTTAGATTTTTTTTTTTTTGAAATTGCTACCGATAAAGTGACTAATTTTGCTTCTGTCGTTACTCTTTTTCTAGTTTTATTTTTGACACTAGTCTTTGCTCTTCTTCCCTCTTTTGTCATTTCAGTTAGTTTATTGTGAGTTGACCGTTAGTTGACCATTTTTTATTTTTTGGAAATAAAAAATGGAGTTCAATTCTTTTAAATTTTTTTTATATGATCCTAGATTACTAAATATGGTGTCATGAATTTTTTAGAGTATGCTCAAGCTTATTTGTTTTTATGAAAAATAAAAACATTAGAAACACTTTTAAATTTTTATAAAAGTGTAGAAGTTTAATAATACTCTAAAAAATTTATGGTGCTATCTTTAATAGTATAGGATCATACAAAAAAATTTCAAAAGAACTAAATTTTATTTGCTATCTTTAAAAAAAAATAGAATAATTCTATTTTTGATTTTTCTAAAGATAGCAAATGAAGTTTAATTCTTTTTAAAATTTGTCTGTATGATCCTAAACTACAAAATATAGTACCATAAATTTTGTAGAGTATGATCAAGCTTCTACATTTTTATAAAAATAAAAAATAATAGAAACACTGTTTGATTTTTATAAGAATGTGTAAGCTTGATCATGCTTTAAAAAATTTATGCTACCATATTTAATAGTCTAAAATCATATAAAAAAAATTAAAATAATTGAAGTTTATTTTTATCTTTAAAAAATCAAAATCAGAAGAAACAATCCAACTGACGGAAATAGTAAAAGGAGGAAGAAGAACAAAGAGTAGTGGCAAAAATAAAATGAGAAAAAAAATAGTGACAGAAACAAAATTATGTACTTTTTTAGTGGCGCCAGAAAAATTTAGTAACGGAATCTCTCTCGCTTCAAACGGAGCTGGTTCTCGCGAGGCTGTGGTTGATGCTATTTGCCGGTCGGGCGGTTGTGCCACCGGCGGGAATTGGCTTCGATCTGCACACAAATACGAGTGCCAACGTACTGGTGTTGCTAAACCTGCCATTTGCGACTTGCGAAGAAATCAGCCGGAAAGTGGTGAGCTGTTGTTCGTTGGTGTGATATATGCTGATGGATGTTATTTGGTTTGGAATAGGATCCAGTGAGTTAAATCATTGCAGATTCTATTTCTTCTGTCGCTGAAAGGACTAAATGGAAGCAACGTGAACCAGCAAAATTAGTACAAAATCAGCTGCAGCTGCGGTATTTACGCTAGCTGCTGTACGCGGGCGTACTGTGTGATCGTCCCACTGGACTACTGGAGTCAACCCAACTACGAGCCCACTAGCCGACAGGCTGTACTAATCATTCTGCGCGTTCGGTGGACGCTTCATTCAAATCGTATCGAAGGGTAAAGGAGTTAATTACAACGATGAGCATGCAGCACAATGCAAGCACGGATGATGCATTTCTATCTCAACATTCTATACTAGTACTGTATGCCGTGCCATGCTCCTAGCTAGCTGGCTTGAGCCCAACGAGCGTGCCGACACCGAAGCGGTTGAACGAAATACTACCACTTGAAGAAGGTGAAGGCCAGGCTCAGAGAGGAGGAATTGATGGGGGTTTACATCGGAATGTACATGCCTACGAGCCTTAACTCCGGCAGAGACCAGACCAGAGAGACAGACCTCCTCCTCCTCCTCCTCATGCTGCTGCTGCAGCTGCCGCTGCCGCGGCTAGCGAGCGAGCAAAACGGCATGGGTTTGTGTTGTGTCACGCGTACACCTCCCCCCAAGGCTCGACACACCAGGACTGTGCATGCATGCCTCCACATTCCCCACCCTGCCACGGCCATCAGCCATCAGCCATGGCCGATTAAAGCTAGCAGCATAGTAGACGGCAATGGCAGCATGAAGTCAAGGCAGAGGCAGCCTTCAATGCAAAAGTTGCTGAAATCTTTAGGGGGGGCCTGCTGCGGCTAAGCTAGCTGACCCTCTCCTGTGTGCAAGGCTGAAGATAGCCCACTTTGCTTCCCATTATATTGTGCTTTGCCCTCTCTTTTGCTTTGCCTTTTTTTTTTCCTCATTTTTTTTTTCCAACTTGCTTTCTTTGATCTTCTCTCTTGTTGCGTAGTGTACATTGCCTATTCTATATCTGAAGTTGCCAACAAGATTAGAAAGAAAGAAAAGACAAGGGGGCCTACTAGGATGGCTAGTTCCTATGCCACTAGATCTTGTTCTGCCCAGCAAGCACTCAACCTCTCAAGTAGCTTCAGGCCTCGGCAATTAATTTGACTTTGGCTTAATTAGGGCTGAAATTTTCCATCAAAGATTCCAAAGCTGATTTTGATGGCAGTTCAATTTTGTCTACCACCTTGTGTAGTGTATGCCCATGCTGAGCTGCACACTCAACTATTCAAAGCTGTCTGCACTGTCCATATGCAGCATTAATCTCGCTTGCATAAAAGAAAATGTAAAGAAAAAAAACCTGAAATTGCATGCACAGCCCCTGGATCATTTATCAGTGTACTACATATACAAGGCATTTTTCAGGGGCTAAAAAATAGAACTGAATTCCTGCTCCAAGAGTAACAAAGATCTATTTTGACATGATTTTTTTTTTGTTTTCCATGTAGAAAGTCATCTGAAGTTTCCAAGATCACACATTGCGTCGCCATGTACATTTCTAATCAATTCCCTTCCCAGTCGATGACGAATTGACGATACTGTTTATATATACTGCTACAGGATGCTGTCGCCTGTCTGAGATAAGGGTGGCATTGCTTCAACACATGATTTTGCCAGGAAGAGCAGCGTGCCTCCTTGATTCCGCTTGCTTAGGGACTGGGATGACTTGGTGAGCTCAAGTCCTGTTTCCACTAATGTTGCGGAGTCAGAGGCACAGTACTTGCTCATTCGAACCAGCTTGTTACTCCTGCAGGGATCAATGCTTCTAAGACTGAAGCTGAAGCTAGACCAAACACTGTGAGAAAGCGGGATGCATTTGGATTGACCACCTTGCGGCCGTCATTGTGAAGGCTTATCCAGTTTGTATTGCATGGTGTGTTAAACAATAGCTCCTTATGCCCTCCAGTGTGCATGTTTCAGGTACGCAAATTTCACTCGCGGGAATTTTACGTCCCTTCCACGGACATGTCAATCAAGCCAACGAAATCTAGATCTTCTAAGCTCGTAAAAGAATAGTCTAGATCTTCTAAATTTATATGCTACATTATTTTCTACGGTAACTACTACCGTACAAAATCGCTATAGTTCTCCGAATCAATCTGTACTATTATTTTTTTAATCCAATAGCTCGTATACAACTACTTAAGTTATAGTCCCTTATGGAATGCACAGCAACCGGGGTCTCCCTTCCCCGGGTTTCCCTTCCTCCACTTCCGTCAAGCTGCGTGCCTCCGCCAACAAGCTTCACTCACGCACATCTACACACAGATGGGCAGCAGCTAAAAACCGGCAGGCAGAAAGGGCCTCAAATCGGTCAGAAATGTCCGGCATTTGGCACCCCCGGCGCCCTAAATATTACGGCGTCACGTCGCTACCCAACACCCCCCCCCCCCGAGATTGGCATTTCCGTGTCACCCATCAATCACGTACGCCCATCTTTTCTATCCATCTTATCCCATCCACATCAATTAGGGTATAATAAGAACATGCGAAGGGAGGTAGGGAGAGTAGATGCTAGATGGTTTTGAGAGGGAGAGAGTTAGAGACCCTTTCTTTCTTTCTCAGTTTCTCCCGTCTTCTCCTCTTCCATGGCCCATGCATGCACGCATCAGGACGAGGCCTAAAGCGACAAAGAATGACAGGAGGGGTCAGGTCACTCACACCTCTAGCTTCTGTGGGCCTTCACATGCCTACAAAGCCCTAATCTAGTTAGAGCTAGCACTGGTACTGGCTTCTAGTTCGAGTAGTACCCTTCACACGACACACTCCCCGTTGCACGTAAAACAAAGTAGAGAGGTTGGGACTTGGGAGAGAAAACACTGAAAGCAAAAAAAATTTGGCCGTTTGGCTTAATTTTTTTTTTTTTTGCGAGTTTACCTCTGCCCAAACGGAAATGAAATAGTAAATGTGGCATCTTTTATATCACGGCAGACACCTATGGTGCCATACTAGATCTCATATTGCAATAAGTGATGAGTATAGTCTCTCCATACTTTCACAGTTGAAGATAGGGCTAAATTTGCAATTTGGTTTAGAGGCCAAAGTTGCTAAAAAAAGAGAGGGAAAAGTGAAAAAAAAAACAAAAAAAACACTCTCCCTCTGCGCATAAGCAAACCATCAGGTTAGGTGAAACTTGGTGGGCTATTTATTTAGCTAATAGCTTAAAGCCGAAATTTTGGTAGCATGTTGCTAAACTCTTGGCAAAATTCTGTTTACATGGCACTACTTATTAGGTATGCCAAATGTTAGCATAGACTTGGTAAGATAAATTTTGGCAAAGTCAATCCATACCTCTGCTACTTTTTTGAGCATGGATGTAAATGAGCAGATATGCAGAATGATAGATACTTCAGTAATGAGAGATACTCCTAGCTACTTTGTCTCCACTTGTCCAGCCAAGCGAATCAAATGTGCAAAGTACACCACATGCCAAAGGATTTGAGGATTATACGAAGGACCACATACCCAGTGGCCAGTACTAGTCCTATTGTCAACCCGACAATATAGCAGTATTACTGTACCACCAAAACTCGTTGGGCTTAGAACATTCAGTCTACGTTCTATACTGGTGAACTGGTCTGGCTAGATCCCGAGATTCAGCACCAGGAAAAATAAATAAGCGCACACGGAATATGTGAAACCAAGATTCTGGCAGTCAAAAAAATAACATCAGCAATAACAATGAATTTAAATATCTGTACAGAGTGGTCAATTGTACAAGGCAAGTTCCTTGTACTCAATGTACAGACGGTTGAATGACATATCGTCACCAAAGAATTTGAGCTCAAGTCTTCAGAGTTGTTGAGTTCCCAGACAAAATGTTGTTGTCCATTGTTACATATGTTATAACAGTAGCCTGGTCACTGCACAAGCAAATTACATAAATTGTATTATCACAGCGGAACAGATAATAAATGTACAAGTAATATATGCATTGAACATTATTTGCGTGAAGCATGAGAAAGGGGCATGCAGAAGACCACCAAAGAAACTAGGTGAAGTTCTCTTCTACGAAATACTGAAACATAAACTGGAAAACTCCTAATATTAGGCAGCGAAAAATCACGATTAGGCAGAATGAAGCTAACTAATTCATTTAACAAACCAGAAAAACCACCACACCAAGAAGGAACACTGCAACCAACAAGCGTGTCATGCTTTTGTTTCAAAATTCAGATTCATGCCAACAAAGGAACATTGACTCACAAATATCGACCAGATTCATCAATATGACTTCCATCCTTTTAGGACTCAGCTGGTGCTTTCTGGTTGTTGCCAAAATAAATCATCGGTACTTTAAATTTACTGTCGGTGGTATTCATGAATGTTATCATGTAGTATTAGGAGGATAAACCAAAAGCCTTTTATTCACTCCATAGATTGGATGTTTGAATAGACTGTATAGGTATAGGTTAGAATGAACGACAAACATAAGTTAATACAAGCAGGTCAAGCCCTCATTGACTGTATCGTCAAAATTTAATGTTTACTTCATTTGCTCTCGGAGAACAAGGAGCAGTAAAGAGGATTATGGAATCAGTATTTAAAATCCTTTTTGTGTGCTGCCTTATTTTAATTTACTTAGACAGACAAATAGTTAGCTGATAGCAAAAGAATAGAGATGTCAAATCAAGAAATTCAAACTGAAATTCTAAACAGTGAGACTACTAATAAAAGACAACTGAACAATCTGAATTCAAAAGATCATATTCGTACTTCATGCTCTTAAAATGGTAGTTCATGATAAAAATTACATATCGAAAACTAGAAGCAAAATATGCTTCTGGTTCCCACAAATAAGTAATATTCATGCATCAATTTAAGCAAATCCATAAGATAGTGTTCTGTTCTATAGCACCCATAATACTTTGAATCTAGAATATTCAACACTAAGATCGGAGAAAATTTAATCAAAAGGACGTCAAGGAGAACTTACAAGTTATTGGACTCTGGGTTCACTGGTACTTGTTTCGTAGTAATGGTAGCATGGATGTCAATTTGTTGCCGATCTGCCATGACTTGGACTCATTTTGCTATCGCTTCCGTAAACACCAAGAAAGTTTGTACCCACAGAATCATATCCAAATGGTCCTCCATAATCTGCATACATCATAGGAGCACCTTGCCTAAACATCATGGCTGTAACACTTGAGGTAGCCCTTTGGTTCATCATGTAGCCATAATCTCCAGTTGCATGTGGTGAGTACATGTACGGATGAACCATGTATTGATTACTAAAGATATATGGTAGATAGGGTGGTGGGTACATTCCAACATAGCCACTATGTGGGCTCCTTCCACCCCAGGTCCTTGAACCATATGGCCGCTTGCAATCCTTTGGAATTGCAATCTTGGTTTCCACTTTAGTTCCATTCAAGTAATGAAATTTAGTCTCCATGACCTTCTTCACAGCTTCATCTGAATCAAAACTAACGAAACCAAAGCCCCTTGACTTATGTGTAGCACCATCTTGTATCACCACAGTATCAGTTACTGTGCCAAACTTCTTGAAATAATTTTCGAGGTCCTCTTTGATAATGTTGTCTCGTAGCCCACCAACAAAGACCTTCTTTTGATCACAGCTTTCATTACCATTACCAGCATTTGTGTTATTGCTAGAAGACTGATTATACCTCTGGCTGTAAACTGGGCTCTGATTTGTGGAGTGCGGGTGGAATGATTCCTCGGTCCGGTTTTGCATGGGCCTTACTCTAGCTCTCTTAACATCAACCTATCCAATACATCATCAAACCCCATAATTAAAATATATACTAAGTAATTCTTTTTTTTCTAACAGACCAAACTGAAAGAAAAGGTGGAACAGCATGACAAGTTTATGTTACACTAAAGCAGAAATTTTGCAGAAGACACAGTATGCAAGCTTCTCACAGAACACGCAGCCAAACAAAGTAAAACCTTTTTTAGACGTACAAAAAACCCTCAAACGATCTAAAGAAGCTTCAGATTAAACAGAATAAATATCATGACAAGCCTCTTTTCTCTTAAGACTTTTCTAGCAACATTTTTTTTCTCATAACCTTATGATCCTTGAGGAACTTACATCAAAGTTGCAAATTTTTCTGAAGACATGCGAACCGGTGCTCCATCTTTGCTACATTTACACAAATAAAAGAAATCGAAGCAACAAAACTTACAAATTACATCCACAAGCTTCGATCTTAACAGGAATTTCAGGAAGTGCTAAAACCTACATATTCACAAGCACTTACAGTTAGCGAAAGCCAAGCTACGTTTTTTTTATCCCCAATTCAACCTGACGGAGATTTGATCTTCATACGCTTCCGTTACACTGAACCGCATTAAGACGAACATATCTAATCTACTAAGCCAATCGGTACAACCTCACAGTTCCCGTAACCTTACATTAACTCGGTACTAACCTACATTTAATCGCACAGCCCTGGACGCTGGCGCAGCACAATCTCCCATCAGAGTTGCAACAGCCACCAATGGAATCAGGCAGTTCAAAAGCAGCGAGCAACCAACTCACCGTGCAGCCGGCGAAGACGTGATTGGGCTTCTCGCGCTCGTCAAGGGCGCCGTACGCCGCCGCGTCATCGGCGAACTCGACGAAGGCGAAGCCGCGGCCCTTCCCGCTCTCCCGGTGCAGCACGACCCGGACGCCCAGCACCTCGCCGTAGCGGCCAAAGTGCTCCCTCAGCTCGTCCTCCTGCGCGGACAGCGGGAGGCCGCCGACAAAGAGTTTCCGAGACTCCATCGCCGACGAGGAGAGAGGAGGAGAGCGCCGCTGTTCGTTTCCCCGAGAAGAAAAAGCGGTGGGCGGAGAGGAGGAAGGGAAGGCTAAGGGTTATCGGGTTGGCCTCGCCACGGTTCAAGTGGGGGAGCCTGGACGGCCCGTATCGGAGGTGGACTCCTGCTAGGCTGGTGTGGATTGGATTTGCAATTTAGTTGAGTTTGTTGCGTGCGGTCTTTGCCTCTCGTCTCGGTAGGATTCTGCGGTTGACCCTTATCCCCTCTAAAAAAAATTATCACTTCATCTAAATTTACAAAACGTATTTTTATTCATATAAAAATAATAAAAGTAATTATACTATCTCTGATTATTACCTCTAAGCACCATATTCAATGTATTTATGTAGATAAGTAGCAAATAAGGCTGCATATTTATTAATAATACAAGGGAAATATCACACTAATTTTGTATTAAAATACGAAATATCTTATATTAATGAATAAAATCATTTAAAAAATGCTATGTAAACTTAAATGGAGGGAGCAATAACCTGTGGATAAAGTGTTCTTTGGTTGGCTGAATATTAGGGCCCACAATTGATCAGCTGTACTTGTACTAATACAAGGAGGAGCAGTACAATTACAAGTTTTTAATGTTGCAGCTACCACAATCTGTATTGTTTACAGCTAAGACTCACTAAGTTATCTCTAGGTTATCTGTCGTGGATAGATTAAATGTTGGATGGGAGTTAGGATTGGCAGCTCCTGTATAAAATGATGAATAGGTGTCAAAGATAAATTCTTACTAAAAACTAATCGTGCAAAGACTTTCATGACTCCGCAAAGACTTTCATGACTCCTGATCAATCCTTTCTACTTGGATGGTTGGCCTTGACCTAATGTAAAGGATGTAGTAAATGGGCTTCAAACCGTATAAAACCCATGGTAAGGTCTTCAAACCATATAAAACCCATGGTAAGATCCAACGTCATAATGGAGACAGTAAACAAAATGAGCGGTAAAAATCATATCTTCGTATATGGAGCAGATACCGTTGGATGAAGGAGAATACGAAGATTCCAGCCCGAGGAACAATACGTTTCCGTGTGTTAAAATTGTTGAGGTGGCTTTTCCTTGGTTTTTATATTGATTAGGTAGACTTGTGTGCTCCGTTGTACCGGGTGAATTTTGATAGAGTGTTTGGATGACAAGAACAACATTGACGCAATTTTTCGAAACCACAAGGATTTTTTTTTGCAAAACGGCTCGGTCCGGACCCGTGTGTAAATTTATAGAATCACGTGGTATATTTTGCAAAACAGGCCTAGCTCGGCCTGGCCGTAATTTTTCGGAAATGCGATGATATATTTGCGAAAGGGGTTGGTACAGACCCGAGTGCGAATATGCGGAACCACGAGATTTTTTTTTGCAAAAAAGTGGTCCGAAGGGCTTTGATGTAATTTTGGGTTTTGTGTGGCTTGTATGCAAAATGGTTAGCTCTATGCAAAATCCAAATGAGAAGAACACTTTGAGCTCGAGTAATCGGATTGAGTTCATCACCATAAGATGAAGTTCAAACTAAAGACTCAACCCTTCTTAATAGGACGACGCTAAATACTAGACACAAAGCTAGGAAAATCCTTAGCCTATCTAGTTATACCTTTGCGCCATCGCATGCTAGCGATCCCCTTTGGGCCTTAAATGATCTTTGATCATTTTGCTTCTCCCTGGGATCGTCACCTAGCTCCCTTGAAGCCTTTATGATCTTCAATCAATTTTTACTCCAAGGTCATCACTCGGCTCCATCATCTTGTTCATCTCCTCTTGATGAACCTCTCTTCTTTTCTTCTCAACCTCTTGGACTTAACCTAACTCAATCACAACTCATAAAAAATAGTTAGTCCAAGACACATAGTTGTCTCAATCATCCTTTCACTCTATTAACACATAATGGATGCCTCTACGATTGACTGAGCACAACCTAAATAAACTTAATGAATTTAATTGTGTGTTTGGTTAGTGGGATGGAGTGGAATGGAACCATCTCATCCCACCAAGTCTAGTGTTTGGTTGGAGAGTTGAGGATGACTTGGTTCCAGAAAAGAGAATATTCTCTCTAGATTCGGGACGGCCAGGTTCTACAAATTTTCTGGAACGCAGCCATCCCACTTGAAATATGAGAGTGACAGTGGACCCTGTCTGAGAATCTGGGATGGAACCATTCCATCCCTGAAATCTGGGATGAAGCTATTCCATTCCTGAAATCTGGGATGGAACCATTCCATTCCACCTCACTCTCCAACCAAACACACAATAAGTGTCTTGAGTACACCGATGTAACTAATGCTTCATTGTACTCAAGAACTATCCATTTGTCCTTAATTAATCAGGCAACACCATCAACACATGATGAAGTGTTCTTTAATGATTAGCAAGACAAATAAACTCAATTTAAATTTTCATTTAAATTGATGTGAGTATATACTTAACTATACAAATTTTTATATACTTATGTTGACGGTAAGTAATGATCCATAATATTTGGCATGTATGGAAATGATCATTACTCTAAGCCATCAAATAGAATGAACCCCGCAAGGATATGTGCATACATGTGGTTGACATTGAATTAATATGCACATATTCAATTTGATTGTATTGGAGTTTAACCTATATTACCATGAGTATACTACAACTAGACAATTAGAATATACACTCAAAGATTTAGTATACACTCAGAGATTTAGTTTCAATATATTGATCATTTATATATGGAGTGAAAAATAGATCAATACTAATGAAACATCAAGTTAGAGTGTGAACTCCCCCTAAATATGTGCATCCATGTAATACATGAATTGGAAAATATAATGCACATTTTGTAGTTAAAGCAATGGGGTAAATTCATAATCTAACTTGAATCCAAAGTATACAATGAATAATAGAATAAATGTGCATACATACCTTGGGTTTTCCATTTTCCATCCAAACATGAGACTACTAACAATAAATTTAATAAGCATGTTAGTCTCATTAAAGATTAGATTTATCATTAAACAAAGATTAGGTATTAATCTAAAACCAATTACCAAAACTAATGGAGCTTAAACTTACAAATGTTCCCAACAACCTAGCCTTATATACTTTGCTTCAGTTCTTGTGTGTAGAGATGGTGAAATAGGACGGCCCGTGGCCCGCCATGTAGGCATGACCCAAGCACAGCATGGCCCGACCGTAAACAAGCTAGACAGACATGGCTCGATAGACTGTGCCATGCATGGGTCGACACCTCGGCACGGTGGGCCGGCATGGCATGGCTCGGCCCATCCCATTTAGGCACGGGCACAATTAGGCACAACACAGCCCATTTATTTGAAATATAATCGTTTTTAGCCGTTGGAGGCTTGAAAAATGGAAAAAATTTAGAAACACTTTCGAAAAATCTCAAAAATTTTCCCTATAAATAGGGTAGCACCCCTCCCCTCATTTCTCCACCAGCACACTTGCAATTTCTTCTCTTCATTCTCTTGTGAAAATTCTCGTGCTCTTAGTGATAATTTAGCAAAATTTAAATTAGTTTTTCCAAAAATTAAAAAAAAATCCAAAATTCAGATTCCAGTTTGTCAAGAAAACAAGGTAATAAGTTTGATGTAATTTTATAGTTTTCTTTATTTTTTATGATATGAAATTAATAATAGCGTAATTATTTCTTGCAGTTTTCTTAATGAAGAATCAGGATTTTTTGTCCTTCCCAACTTCTGATTTTGGGATTTCACCTGAAGAGCTTCTTGCATCCTATCAAGCTGAAGAAAATGCATCACCTGTACCATCCTCGTGCTCTATAAGTGCTATTGCATCGGCAAGCATTGAGGCAAAAAGATCAAGACGCGGTACGTCGGGAGTCTAGGAAGATTCTGACCAGATTTTTGAGACATCAAACAGCGTTCAGACTAGGTATGCTATTTGTAAATATTGTAAGCAAAAATTTACTTCAAAATCATCAGATGGAACATGGAACTTGAAGAGACATGCTGAGAGCTGTAGAAAAAAAGTGGGACTGGCTATGAGACAGACGCAACTGCAATACAACCCCGACGGTACGATACGTCACTGGGACTATAATCCTGAGGTAGCTCGTGAAGCTCTTTATTGTTTAATCGCTTCCCAAAATCTACCTTTAAACTTTGGTGAGTCACAAGCTTTTGAAAACTATATTAAGGCCGCTCATAATCCTAGGTTTCTTCAGTTTTTAGACAGACAACAACTAGAGATTTGATTAAGTACTATAATAATTTCGTGGTAAGCTAAAAGAGCTCTTTAGTACTTGTACTTTTTCTGTGTCGTTGACATCGGACATATGGAGTGGTGGGGGCTAAAAAGAATTACCTTAGTGTAGTTGCTCATTTTGTAAACAATGACTGGCAATTAGAGAAGAGAATTATAGGATTCAAATTAATAGACATAGCACACACTGGTGAAAATATTGCTGATTGTATTATAAAAGTTATGAAAGGTTTTAGTCTCACAGATAAAATTTTTTCAATAACATTAGATAATGCTGCATCAAACACTTCCGCAATGAATATTCTTACTCCACTTTTTAATACGTACGCCTAATCTTTCTTGTTACATCAGCGTTGTGATTGCCATATTATTAATCTTATAGTTGAATCTGGTTTAAAGAGGTTAAGCACGTATATTGAACCTTTTCGTATTGCAATATCTTTTATTAATAATTCTAATGTATGAGTAACATCGTATAAGAACTATTGTCTTGCAATGGTTGTACGCCCACGTAAGTTTGGTGTAGATATGCCAATTAGATGGAACTCTCTTTCTTGATGCTTAAGGAACTCATACCCTATAAGGACACATTTTCTATATATATTAATACGAACTATCATACCCGGGATGGTTAACCCACTCAACCGCTAATTGTAGATCAACATTGGTATGTTGCTAATTACTTACTGTCATTTTTGGGGGAAAAATTTATGATGCAACTTGTTCTTTATCTAGATTTTATTACTCAACCTCTCCTTTAATTGTGCATAATATTCTAGAAATTGCTACTCACTTAAAGAACCATGGAAATGATAGTATTTTGCGTGAAACTATTTTTGCTATGAAAATAGAATTTTTGAAATGTTAGAAAGAAATTCCTATGTTATATGCATTTACATTTATTTTAGATCCTAGAGCTAAAATTCGAAGATTTGGTAATGTTCTCTCACTTTTAAGTGATACGATAGGCACTGATTATTCTAGTTATTTTTCACATGTTCGTGCTAACTTATCTGAAGTTTATGCTAAGTATGATCAGAAGTTTAGTGGAGTTCGCCTAGCGACCTCCACCACCACCCACAACAGGTAAGAAGAAAACTGTGTGGGGAAAGATATAGGGTGCAGGTGACTCTACCTCAAGGAGTTCGAGTACAACAACATCTAGTTCGGACACAACAACAAGTAGAGGTGAGTTGACTGCCTATCTCAATTTTGGCACTGTCAACCACCAAGAGCAACAAGGGGAGGACTTCAGCATTTTGTAGTAGTGACATGAGCACAAGATAATATATCCGATGTTTTTCATATTAGCACGTGATGTGTTAATAGTTCCTGTCTCTACGATTTCTTCGGAGTCTACTTTCAGTTTATCCGGAAGAATAATCGAGGGGAGAAGAACAAATCTGACAAGTGAGATGGTGGAAATACTTCTCACTGTGAAAGATTGGGAACAAGCTGAACAACGAGCTCAATACAGTACAGAAAATGTTGAGCTGGCAGCGATGTTTGAAAATCTTTATCTTGATTAGGAAGAATAATTATAATCTTCACTTTTTTCCTGTACCACTGAGCTATAAGCTGTACTCTTTTTTCTTTGCCAATATTTTCTCGTGTTGAGTTTTTGCTTACCAAAGTTTTTAACGAGGCAACCAAAACACCAATAAAGCTTATTATTTAATTCCAATTATTTGTCTTATTTTAGAATTTATTTCATATTTTAGTTTTTTCTCAATATATATATTTAATTTTTTCCTACATCCTTTGAGTTTTTCTAATTATTTTAACTTTCCCCCATTTTTTTTATTTTTTCAGTTTTTATGTATTTTTTTCATACTTTTTCGATTTTTCTAAAATTTTTGATTCTTTTGATTTTTTTTTTTCAAAATTTGAAATTTTTTTTGTGCCAACAAGTTGGCCCGGCCCGTTTAAGCCTGACGGCCCTCGAGGCAACGGGCCAGCACAATATGGCCCATTTGGCCACCGGGCCGTGGTTGGGCCAGCACTCCGGCACGTGGGCTGGGACAACACGACCCGTTTATTAGCCGGGCTTAAACAGGCCGTGCTGCCCTATAAATGGACCGGGCCGCCCATTTGTCCACCTCCACTTTTGCGATAGAAAGAAGAGTTATTCGAGAACTGTAAACAAAAATGACTAATTACAACTTTAGTAATTACTATTGCTATCTTCTGACGTTGGATCTAAGTGAAACGTTGCTTTTGTCTGAGGTCCACTGGATCTTCATTAAGCTTTCTCTCCACACGATCTAACTAATGGAAGGGGTATTGGATGATCTGAACCGTTCATTGTTCTAAAATAAAAAAAATCCTCCCAGCATTCGGACTTCCCCAGCTGCTTCCTAACACTGTGGTCAACCGACGAGAAGACAAATGGATGGTGGGTGACGACAGATGAAGGAGAGGGAGGCGCAGTGCATGAGGGAAGGGCATTAGCGAGGTGAGTTCGCGGGAGGAAGGAGGCAATGGAGGAGGAAGGCGCGTTAGGCAAGGGGAGGTCACGAACGAGGGGGGCCCATGTGACAATGGCGGCGATGGCAAAGGAAGGGGGCGGCGGCGGTGCTCGGTGGGAAGGGATCGGGGGGGGGAGGGGAGAGAACGAGGCGTAGCCTCAAGGTCAAGGGCTCCACGAGGACCAATTTCACGACGCTTTACGGCCATTGAATAGGTCACGCGTAGAGTCAAATGAGAACAGAAGTGCCGGATAGACACCCATCCAAACAACAAAGTGCTCAGGTAAAGTGGCATTGGTTGAAAGCGAGCGAAGACGTCAGTGTTTTCTGTGCGTTACGAGCATAGTTGCGTCATCCTAGATTCCTAGGGGTCCATCTCCATTTGTGGAAGAGGGGCCAAATTGATCCGTCGGTTTTTAGTGGGGTCACGGCATGACATTGGACCAGCTAGTGGGCCAGGCTTCACTCTAAGCCATCCATTCGTGATATTTTGTTGGGTTTGGGCGGCCCTTCCCCACCCCCAGAAAGCAAACAGCCCGCCTCTCTAAAACACTAGGCTCTGCCGGTACAGATTACAGTGACGCACTGTCCGACTGACGCAGGTAAAAAGCTTAGGGACTAGTCGTTTGGCTGTTACAGGATTTATATACTACAGTATTTAAAAACTATAGTTTTTTTGTATCATCTATGAAAAACCACAGCTTTTCACGGTTTTAGCAAAAACTATGGGTATTTGGATATTGCGGTATTTAGTGCAGCTTCTTGTTTAAAAAATGCGTCCTATAAACTTAGATACCAGAGTAGCTCGTAGTACAAGCAGATATTATAAAATAAAATGAGGGATTAGCTAACTAGACTGTCTAGGTTAATTCCGCCCAAAACAAATATTTTTTTACTTTTTTATGAGTTTTTGTTTTAGCTAAATTTGCAATCAGAATCTAACGCTAGCTTTGGCCTGTAGAAAGAAGCCACTTTTGAATCAACGATCGGAATGTAATCAACTCATCTTATAAGGGACATCATATATCGATCTTGTACTATGGTTCAGCCAAAACTTCCTTAGTGTACGATTCTGACAATAGCGATCAACTCATGGCCACGGCGACCGTCGGCGAGGTCCATAGCTGCGGCGGACGCGCTCACTATCACAAAGAAACGTCGTAGATGCTGGGGTCGCTATACATGGCTACTTGGAGATGATTGCACAAATGATGGTCGATGTAGTCGGCGGCTAGGAGACGAACAAGTCACTGGAAAAACTCGGTTTCAGAAAAGAGGTCTGGAGTCAATTTTCTAAAACTTAAAAAGAAACCAATGATATTCAGCAAACCCTAGTATTAAGGGCCTGTTTGTCTTTTATTTTGATTCTGGATTCTGATCACAAAAGCTGAATAAAAAACAAACAGCCTGATTCTAGAATCCGATTATCACAATCCAGCCCATCCAAATGCACTAGAATCCAAAATCCACTTTATATGTGCTTTTGGATTCCAGTTTTTGAAGAATCAGCTTCTCAATAACCACAATCTAGAATCAGCTTTTAGAGAATCCAAAGCAAAAACAAACAGACCCTAAAAACTGAATGGTAAGTTGTATCCAAACACCTTATAGTATTTAATACTATAGTATTTTTTTAGAAACCATAGTAGTTCCACAAACCTCTAAAAATGCTTTGTATCAAACACAGTGGCGGAATTAGAAAGTTTTTGATAGGGGTGCACACTTCACACGTACAACTCTATATCTTGTTAAAATTATTTCGTAATATGATAAATTCAATACATATATTTGAAATTTTCTAAAACCACAATATAAATACCGCTAAGGTCTTAAAAAGTTGAAACCACCAAAATGAGAACCAATTCAATGAATTAATTTGATCTATCGAAGATGTGATCTCACACCACTTATCAAAATTTTGGGAATACCGGGACATACCGCCGCTGGTACTGCCCATGATCAAACAGGCCTTAGGCCTAGTTCGTTTTAGCTTCTAGATTATATATTCTGAATTATGGAAAAAAGCTGTTTCTGATTATGGGAGAATCGGGTTGAGTCGGCTGCAACTTTTATATTCTGGATTAGGCCAATGAGAATCAACCAGAATCAGTGAGAATCATGTTTCAGCCGGATTCTGATCCTTATAGAAGGCAACTTCTGATTCTTAGAGAAGTTATCCAGAATCCTCCCGTTCGACGAATAATCCGTTTTTTTTTAAGCAGAAGCTGTACATAAATTGAAACGAACGGTACCTTATTCCCTCGAAAAAAAGAGAGTAACTTATCACGGCAGCTACTCCAAGTGAACAGAACTTATCTAGACCACAGCTCAGTTTACTTTAGATTACACACCTCACGACGATTCTAGCAACATTCTTTACCCGATGAACGAAAACATCAAGCTAGGCAAATACCATCCGGAGTCGCCGTCTGATTTCCACAGCACAAGCATAGCGGCGGAACACTTGTTCGGGTTCAGGCCGCGCGCTAGCAGCACGGCCGCCAATGCCTCCGAGACTCCGAACCTTCGGTTCCAGCAAGCAGCAGGCGCGAAGGCACGGGCGCAGACACACGTCGGCGACGGGGGGAAAAGGCTCCCGCGCTCCTTCCTTCCCCGTCACATCCACCGATCCGGCACGATCCATCACCGTGATGCGCTTGGCCTATCCATCCCATCCATCGTTCTCGTCTCACCCCACAACAATGGCTTCACTTAGCCGCAGCTCCGGCGCTGCAAATACGCCGCTGCCACCTAGCTCGCACCATCGAGCGAGACCCTCCTTTTCCATCCGGCCTCGCCTTTTTCCGAACCACCGCTGCTTGGTTGCAGCGATGGGACGGGACGGTAAATGGACCGTTCGATCGTAGCTTCAAATCTAATTAATTTATTCTCATAAAAATGTTTTATATATAAATAAAAGATTATGTCTTTCTATTAAATTTGATATGATAATCTCGCAATGGACCAACCCATGTGATCCCTCGGACAAAAAATCCCGTTACTTCTCGCGTACATCGATCTCTTCCTGTGATCTTATCGCTCCCGTCCCGACCGATACGTGAGAGGGTGGGGAATATAAAAGCAGCTAAGTTAAAGCTGGGTGAGTGAGGAGAGAAAGCTGGTGGAACCTTAAAAAGCCTAAAAGCAGGCGGAATCCCCTCACATCTTTGCTTCTGTGTGATGGTTCTAACCAGGCGACAAAGGCTGCCAGTGGCCTACATATCCAAACATTACATGTAAAAAACGCAGCTTTTGCTTCTGGTCGAGAAGCTTTCGCGCCTGCCTGTCCCAGGGAACACCCCATGTGTACGCTTCCATCCGTCCGCGCCTTTATGCAAAAGACGGCTTTTGGTTTTGGGCAGCTGGTTGGTTAATTGTTTGATCAATACAACTTATTCGGAAAGAGGTTCAGCTTGGATTTTCCTTTTTTTTTTTTAACACCATTTCTTATCCAGAAGATAGAATACATAGTGGTTTCTGGTGCTTCCTCGACTGAGCAAAGTGTTTGGGCCATCTCTTTGTACACGCAATCGGTAGAATAAAAATTGGAGTCGATAAGATGAATGCCCTGTGAAAGGTGCTGAGATTAAAAGGTGGCAAGACTGGATCCTGGATACAGAAGAGGGCAGAGCTGAGTTACTCCCTCCGTATAGGTTTATAAGATTTTTTGTTTATAAACCAATAAGATATTAAAAATAATCGGAGTATCCATAATTATTAGCACTATGCACTGTACTTAATACATGTATATAGTAAATATAAAGTAAAGCTGAATATTTATTAGGGATATAGAGGGGATATTATACTAATTTTGCAATGAAATGAGATACGCTTTATATTTATGATAAAAGTAATAAAAATGCCTTATAAACATGGACGCAGGCAATAATGACATACAGCGAAATTGTAAAAAAACAAAAACTAGCCCAAATTTCCTATTTACGGGGAATTCAGATTTGCTACTCTATTCATTGCAACTTTAGGATTTGCCACTTGACATACATATGAATTCAGGAGCTAAATGTCAGTGAGACAATAGTGACAACCTGAAATGCCTAACTAGTTGAGCAGCAAATTCTAATAATTTTCTATTTCTGTGTGGTGTTTGCGTTTGGTCTCTGGATCGTTGAGTAAAAGAAATCGTACATTCAGTTTCACCTCTAGGCTCAGTTTACCATTGATGCCTTTTAGGTTGGGCAAAATTGGCTACATGGTACTAATTTATGGTGCTGCTTCAGGACACCATTGATGCCTTTTAGGTTGGGCAAAAACTTCGGCTTGACGTTGCATCTCCTCGTTAGAAGCTCGTAGCTCGGCCAGCGCTTGCTTGAGCTCCGCTAGTTTAGCATCTTGCTCGGCACCGTACTTGGCCACGACTTCAGGAGGGACAGTCACCGTTTTGAAGTCCACCTTGGTTGCGTCGAGCACCTACAAGGCAGAAAACTTTAGTTCTTTCTTGTTACAAAATAAAAATACCTCAGAAGACAAGATCACTTACCCAACGGAGACGGTCATGCAGATTTTCTTAGAAACGGTGGCTGTTCTCCTCCGACTGAAGGTCAGCAATACCTTTCGCATTGACCTTCGGCGGGGAGAACCTCTCTTCCCCCTGAGCAGGCGATTCGCTCGGGGGAGTCTTCTCTTCCTCTTGACCCCGAGCATCTGTCATGCTCGGGGGCTCAAGGGACTGCCCCGGTAGTGTAGGTTTCACCGGGGAAGGTTCCTCCTGGGGATGTCCTTCCACCGGGAGAGCCTTTTCCTCCAGAACTTGAGCCTCCCCGTCTGTGACTTGTTGGTCATGGGGAGACTCGGTGGCGATTTCTTCGGCCACCACGAGGTCGGTGAGGCGGGCAAGCTCTTTTTCCACTACAGAGTTGAGTATCTCATCAGCCATCCCCTCAAAATCCATAGCTGCCCTATTAGCTATTACGCCCACATCGGCAGAGTGGGGTTAGCTTGGACACTCAAAAGGGGGAAGGAAATGGGAGGAAAGAAATAATAGAACTACCTGCGCCGAACTTCTCGCCGTCATCCTCGAAGGCTTCGGCCTTGACCACGAAAGTCTTGCCCGCGGGAGCTTGGGCGCCGACCACGAGCTTGGACATCTCCTCGGCTGCGTGGCTGGCCCTCGCTATCGATGGGTCGACCTCGTCTAGGTCGACCGCCTTCAGGGTTGGTCCTGGGCGCGTAGACCTTGCGCCCGGTGACCTCCGGCGCCTCACGACCAAAGGCGTTGGGTCTTCTTCTCCTTGGCCAGAGGTCGCGCGCGCCAGCTCGGCCTGAAGGGAGGTGATCTTCCCCTCCAGCTAATCCTTGCGCGTGGAGCCCTCGGCCATCACCTTCGCGAGCTGACACAAACGAGCCATCAAGCCCGGATTTTGCTCGGTGTGCTCCTTCAACCACAATTTTAACTCCATTACCTCTATTTTGTCGGCATATTCCAAATTCCGTCGGGAAGGACTCCCGCTCAGAGCCGCCCGCTTCTTGAGGCGCTTGGCAGGGGAGAAGGATGGGGATGGTGGTACTCACCGCTTGCGCGTCACCACCCTCTTGACCCTGACGCTGGAGAGGACTCCCCTTGGTCACGCGTTAGTGGCTTGATCTCGGCCAACGTGGCTGCAATGGCGACCTTCTCTTGAACAAAGGAACATGGAATATCATATATGCTTAGGATGTTTTTCCTCGAGCAAAGTTCACAATTTACTTACCTCCTCGCCCTGCTCAAGCATGTTGCTCGGGACTTGTCGCCCGACAACGAGCTCTTTGCCCTTAGGGGTGCCGAACATTTTGGCAACCCGCTTCTCGACCGAAGACTTGGTCAGAGCTGTAAGCCAACCAAAGCAAACATTAGTACGAGCAAGCAAACTCTAAAGGTCAAAAAGTTATTTGCACAGTTCCGGAGACTTACTTGATTCTTCCTCACGAGTGAGGTCTTGCCATCCCGTGATTTCGAAGAAGGGATGCTCCCTCCTCCTCAGTGGCGCCACCTGGTTCCTGAGAAAGTCCCGGGCATTGTCCTAATTGGTGAGCCCATGTTCGTGAGCTTGCTGATCGTCATCAGCACCCGCTCCTCCTCAGCTTGCACAGGGAGGGGGGCGGGGTCTCGATGTCCAGAGCCACCGCTCTGGTGTAGCATAGAGTGCTCCCCTCTGCCTTATTCAAGTAAAAACAGTGATCGGCCCAGCCTGACACCGAGTCCTTGAGTGAGAAGCTCGAATACTCGTAGGGTCGGTTGGAGCGAAGATGGAAGTAGATGCAACCGGCGGGAGAAGCTCCACTGGTGCGGAACAAGGAATAGAAATAGAAAAAAAGGCTCGTCGTGGGTACAATGCCCACGTATCCCTTGCAAAGATGCTAGAAGATTGCTAAGATACAAATCGAGTTGGGGTTGAGGTTGGAGATCTCACACCCGCATTGCGTGAGTATGGACTTGAGGAACTCACTCTCGGTCGTCCGCAGCCTGTTGATGGAGTAGAGCTCGCAGGAGACGATCTTTCCCTCCTACGGCTCCGGAGCTTCCTCGCCATTAGGAACCTGCCATGACTCCTCGTCGAGGTACCCGAGCTCCATGAGCACTCAGAGCCTCTCCTTGCTGATCTTGCTCACTACGAATTTCGCCATAGATTTGGTGGAGAAAGAAGGCACAAGCGCAAGAAAGTTTGAAACTTAAGAATTTCTAAGGGCTCAAATGCAGGTGAAGTGTTTCTCACCACTAGGACTCAGGTATAAAAAGTAGGTGAAGAGTTTCTCACCGCCACTCCCGCTCCCACTCATTTACGAGTTGACATGCGGGGGTGCAACATTCGAAACCGTGCCTAATAATGGTGCGGTTCCCAAAAAACTATCCAAACCATCAACCGCGACACTTCGCGGAGAAGGAACCAACGTGACCTTTCAATTTTCTTTTAACCGAGCTCCCCTTGGTCGGAGGCCGAGCTAGTAGCTCGTCTCTATTCGGCCATGCTCGTCCACGAGCAAGACCTGCTCGGATGTTGCGGCAGTGCTTTGCTGCAAGACTCCAATCCCTTCGTTGAGTCTGTAGGCTCAAGGGGAAGACCCCACCGAGTATTTTTTTTCACTTGAGCCGTGGGGGCTAGCTGTCGGGGATTGGATAATCTTCATAAGGACTGTTATACCCCAGCAGCCAATTTTGGCCGACCATGTATACCCCTTGAATGGTGTTCCCAAGGAAGACCGTCGAATAGTCTAGCTGGCGGGTCCGACCGACTGGACCAGGCCCAGTGCTCGCCCACAAGCATACGTGCTCGCTCATGAGCATACAAGCTCGTCCACAAGCATACAAGCTTATCCACTAGCACCCAAGCTCGGAAAGGTGCAAGAATCAGTCAAAGCTGGGGAAATCCTCGAGCATGATCGGAAGATCGTGTTCACCCTACAACATTTAAGTGGCGATAATTACGCCATGATCTAGAGTTGTTACACCCACAATGGGAACGTGGCGGGAATCAAGGCTTCAGTTACAATCACGGTTAATGTAGTAAAACACACATTATTCGGTGGTAGTTATGCAAAATATCTTGTAATCTATAAGAACCCCGGCCAGGAAAAAGGTACAGGAGAGAGAGAGAGAGAGAGAGAGAGAAGAAGAGACGTGGAGATTGATACGCACGCTCAAACACATAGAACTCTCCTGTAAGAGTTCAACACCAATAGTAAGATCACTGAAGTAGGGTTATTATCTCCGCAGTGAGAGGCCAAACCAGTATAAACCCTTGTCCATTGATTTTTCGAGTATCCTGTTCTTACGAGGATTCTCTAGACGCAAACCCTTCATGGAAAAGGGGCTCTATTGATCCCTCATTCAACAAGTAAGCTCTACGGGGACTTGTTTCCCAAACGTCGACACTATTGATTATCCTTAATCGATCACAAAAACACCATCAGCACATTATGAAATATTCTTTGATGATTAAAAGACAATCAACCTCAATTTAAATTTTTATTTAAGTTGATATGAGTATATATTAACTACACAAGTTTTTATATACTCATTTTGATGGAAAGTAAAGATTGATAATATGTGGAATATATGAAAATGATCAATACTATAATCCATCAACTATAGAATAAACTTCACAAGGATATGTACATACATATAATTGACTTTGAATTAATATGCACATATTCAATTATGATTGCATTGTAGTTTATCCTAAGATACCATGAGTATACTACAACTATGAAAGTTAATTATATACTCAATTATTAATTCCAAAGTCTTGCTCTTTTAATATTTAGCTAGAAGACATGGATCAATACATTTGAAACATCAAGTTAAATTACAAACTCCCCCTAGATGTGTGCATCCATGTAATATATGGATAAAGAGACATGATGCACATTTGATATTAATACAATGGAGGAATTCATACTTTAACTTGGATCCTAAGTATGCATTAAGATAATGAATATTAATACAAGTGCATACCTTGGTTTTTTCCTTTTTCATCCAAATATGAGACTACTAAAAATAAACTCAATAAACAAAGTTAGTCTCATAAAGAATTAGTTTGTCATTAAACAATGATTAAACATTAATATTAAACCAATCACCAAAACTAATGGAGCTTGAACTTACAATCTCCCCCTTTTTGGTGATTGATGACAAACCCCCTATTAATACCATATTTGGATGAAAAAACAATGCAAAAGGGGTTTTAAAGATCAAACACGAATAAGACAATAAAATTTTAAAATTTTCACAACCCCCCTTTGGCATTAAACACCTCCCTTTTTAACAAAACTCCCCCTTTTGGCAAATAACGCAATTAAACGCTAAAAGAGGGAAATTTCACAAACTTGTCTTAAGAACTTCCCTCTTAACCAATAAAATAATCACTCTTTAAATCAACAATACAAATAAAGGGATTAAGCTCAAATTCCACTCACTACTCAACCATATCACTAATTCTCCCCCTTTTAAAACAATCGAAATGAGGGAATTAGGAAGCACTCATAAATTCTCCCCTCTTTTGGCATTAAACACCAAAAATGAAAAACCAATCCCAAAAGGAGATCATTTGGGTATCGAGGATACCACTTGAAATACCAAGTGCTAAAAGGTAGAGTATAGAGCTTGTCAAGGGAAACAATGAAATGAAGGTCATACAAGTATTTGAAATAGGAGCAAATGACCTTTGCAAGTGACTCAAATTAAGGACACCAAAATTTGAAATGTGGCCTAAAGGAATAAACACTTGGAAAGAGCCCATATTCGGAGAACAACAAGATACCATAAACAAGAAATTAAGTTCTAAAAAAAAAGATACCATTGAAAAAGAACTATTTGAAACAAATTCAAATAATTTCCCCCATTTTATTAGACTTTTTAATAAAGTAACATGACTCACTAAAAGATTCCATAAATTTCCTAATAGGGCTTAAATGAGGAACCCATTTGAAAGTGATTCAAATTTTCAATAAACCACTAGGCCCTATTTGGCAGAGCTCCAGATCCCAGCTCTGCCTTAGATCTAAAACTTGTAGAGTAAAATAAAGTGAATTAAGTTTATATTTTTATTTTAAAATGTAAACAAGATGACCCATCTAACACTCTTAATATACCTACAGCTTTAGCACCACGGATCTGGTGGAGCTAGGAATACCGAGTTCCACCAGATCCACGAATCTAATGGAGCTGGAGTTCTACCAAACAGGGCCATAGTGCCTCTACTTTAGTATGATTCTCGCCTGTCCGATCAAAAAGTGGTGGTTCATATCTAATGCTACAGTTCTTCACTACAGCTCAGAACAGTTTTGATATGCTACAGTGGGTTATTTTTCCCACAACACTCAAAAGCTTTGTGTCTCATTCATTAAAAAGAAAGAAAGGATTACAACAACGACGTGGTACAATAAAACACCCGTCAAGATTAAAACATCAATGATGTGGTTCTTGTATTAGGGCACTCGTTGTCGGACTCGAAAATAACACCCCCGAACCCTTTGTGTATAACACACTGGTCCAAGGTCGAGCTAGTGTATACAGTAAACAAAGTTGGTAACACAACATATCAAACATATTTTTATTTATTAACTGACATATTCCTTTACAATATGAATAGCACGCAGGCCAAATAAAAGTAAAGCAGTGGAAATAAAATAAACTAAAATAGAACCCAATAGATTTGTCACTAGCAATCGACTAGGGTAGCGATTTTAGTTATCCTAGTCCTACCATCGTAGACATACTTCTCTTCAAAAGACAACAATAAAGCAAGAGTGAGCACTAAAAGTACTCAGCAAGCTACACAAAAAATTCAGTATTAATGTAAAGAATAATAAAGAAAGGTTGTATGGTTATTTTAGCATAAAGCAGTGATTAAAATACAATAAGTAATTTTGAAGGTACATATGGTATAGGAAAAACTAAATTTTAAACCAATTTTCAACACATGATGAAATCTGGAGCCAACCAATTTCCCACATGGAATACCATTCCATCCCAAAGATTATTTTCTCGAAACCATTTTTGGAACATCAAAATCTAATCTGTGAAAGGCCACCTCGGCATGCCCATGACCGTGGGTGCGGCTAATCTATTAGTTTTACAAGAAATATCATCCCTTTTGACAACATACACTTCCTTTGGTATGTGGTAGAGAAAATCATGACAAGGCCCCCCCATAAAGCTCCATCCATGTAGTCATGCCTGCTAAGGTTTCACTCGCTGAAAGGATCTCCTTAATTCAGAAGCCTCCTCTTGCACTGAGTGGCAGTCTTACACCCACTCCACTTTCCACCTAATGGCACGACTGTCCATGGTATATTTCAATATGGATAGCCAGGTATGTCCCATACCAGACATATGGAAGTATGGCAATGCTTTACGTTCAGTAGCTCACAGATCAACCCCTTAATTGACTAGGTGACCAATTCTCACTTGGTCTAAAGCACATTTTCAATTTTATCATGACATAGGACCTCATAGCACTGTTTTCAATGACCCTGAAAACATAGTTTTCATTTTCAATAAAATACTTATTTGACACAAAAACCCAAAATAACCTAAATTCATGTCTAAGTAAGAGTATGCATGTCCTAACTGTTTTGATATTCATCACATAACCACAAATATAATACTAGGGTTATAATGACGCAAGAGATTTAATCATCAAATGTGGCTTTAATAATCAGAGCATAACTATTCAATTTAAAACGGGTATTAACATACATTTATAAGAATTATGCATGCAATAATTCAACATAGTATTTCAAAAATTAGGTTCAACATTTATGTATAATTTCCTTAGAAAAACTTTTGCTCTGAGTCCTTGGTGTTGAGTCCACACTTCACTCTTGTATACTCCCGGTAATTTAACGTCTACGTGAATCGAGAAAAATAGAAAATAAATACCAATAATAGAGAGAAAATAAACTCCAAAAATCAGATAAAATTCATCATTAAATATAACTCAATTTTACAAATTTTTAGAAACTAGAATCATCTCAATTGAAGTCCATATAAGGGAGAACGGATTTTTGAAACGTTTAAATCACATAAAACCATAAAGAAAATATTTTCAAAATTTTGAAATTACTTTTATAAATAAAATAAAATTTTGAGCTAGTGTAAAATATCAGAAAAATTAATCTTAAATTTCAAAACAATTATTTTATTATTATTATTGGATTTAATGTTACTTTCTACTGATCAGATATCAAAGATTTGGTGCAACAATTTTCACTGAAGTGCCATCACTACTACAGAAAGGTTTATATTAGATGCCTCATCACAGACGGTTTTCAAAAATCGCCTGTGATGAGGATCATCACTGACGTTTATATAGTGAAATCGTCGGTGATATCATCACATATGGTACTCTTCATAAACCGTTAGTGATATACATCATTATCATAGACGATTTCTATATATATCTGTCTGTGATGACTCTTGTAGCTATCACGGATAATTTTAAACTAAAACTGTATGTGGTATCTACTCCACAGACGATTCTAATTACGAACCGTATGTGATAAGAAATGAGACCACTATATAAACATACTGATAGATGGTTCATCGCGTAGACATCGCCTCCCAGCGCGTTTTGCCTCCCCCAAACCCTAGCCCCCCGGCATCCTCCTCCTGGACGAACTCCTCCCTGGCGACCTCTTCCCTCGGTGACCTCCTTGACGAACTCCTCCAGGCGACCTCCTCCCAGGTGACCTCCTCCTGGCCAGTGTCCTCCCCCTCGAGCCCGTGCTCCATTTGATTCGGTGAGCCCCCTAAACTTTTGGATGTCAAACTAATGATTGATAGCTTTTTAGTTGTAAAAGGGCGTGCCTTCTGTAAGTTGAAATGTAGTGTTCAATTTTCTGATTATGCTGTCCTGAGACATTCAGGGCATTCATGCTTGTGGCTCCATGATTATACAATGTTTGGCAGATTTGGAGACTAGGTGCTTCATCATACGCTTAAATGGATGTTGTATGAAGCTGAGATAAAAACCAGGAAGAGAATGTGGGCATTGTGAGACTTTTTTATTTCCTTTTTCATATCATATGAAGAATAACTATTTGAGTAGAGGCTATGAATTATGAGACTGCTTGCTTTCCTATTTGACTTCTACACGCCTACTAACGTCGAATATTGAATAGAGTTGTATTGAAGTGTTGTCATTTGTATGAATATATCTTAGAGTGCTACAAGAAGACCCACCAATAGGCAATAGTTGAGCAAGCTACTTATCTGCAGATTCTTAGTAATCTCCGTTATTTTATTTTAATTTAATTTAATTTATTTCTTTTTTCCTTCTCTTTTTCCCGAGGAATCATCTCCGTTTCTGCTTGCAAAAGCAGCTAACATCTATGAGAACTTGTGCCCTTATATAAGCATGCTCTCTATATTCCTATATGTTATATAAGAATGCATAGATGGTATTGTATTAAGGTTCACTAAAATGCATGTAAATATGCTATCTTTATTCATATATGTTATATAAGCATGCAAAGATGGTGTGGTATGACGGTTCACTGATATTCATATACATATAAAAGAAATATGCGCATCGATCAGTCATCATGTTAAATAAGCATGCTTTCTTTATTCCTATATGTTTCTGATCTAAATTAATTGAAATCTAATTGGTAAAATTGTGCCGAGACCCGAATGTGAAAATTCAGACCCTCTGTGATCCTTGGCGAGCTCCTTGCTGTTCCATTCTGCGCTTCCGGTTGTCATCCAACTCCTTGTGTTTGTCTTATAGAATCAAGGCCTTATTGACCAACTCTTAAAAATCAGGAAAAGTATGAGTGATCAAACCTACTTGCAATCCAGAATTCAGTCCCTTCATGAAGCAAGACTATCTTACTTTATCTGTTGCTACATCTTTAGGGGCATAGCGTGCAAGCCTTATGAATTTATTCAAATAGTCAGCTATTGATTGACTTCCTTGTTTGAGTGCTCTGAACTCTTCCTTCTTCAAATCCATGATACCCTCCGGTACATGGTACTGGCGAAACGTGGCAATGAATTCATCCTATGTGATCTCTTGTGGATTTTCATATGGGAAGCATAATAGTTCTCCCACCACTCTGCAACAATCCCTTCAAGTTGATGAGAAGCATAGAGTGCATTCTTATTTCCCACACACTGGGTGATATGTAGTTTCCTCTCAATAGATATAAGCCAATCATCTGCATTCAAAGGATTGGCATTTCAAGAGAAAGTAGGTGGACATGTCCTCATGAACTCTGACAACATGGAATAAGGACGTTGTTCGTTATTTACAGCTTGATTTGATTGATTAGCAGCTGCCTGGTTAGTGAGTTGCTGCACTTGCTGCATCATAGTGTGCATCAACCGAGTCTAAGCAGTGAGAAAAGCTCTAAAATTCTGCATATCTACTTGTGGTGCAGGTTGTGGATATGACTCTTCATTGGGATTTCCACTGCGGTGCGAACCATCTTCCACTGGCTCCATTGTTTCTGCGTGTCTGAACCATCTGTTGATCACTCCAAGGTTTAGAGATAAGAGGAAAACAAGAATAGATAAGTAATAAAGAAACTAATGCGGAGTAATAGGTGTAACTCAAAATCTAAATCTAATCAATATTTATTTATATCTTGATATGGTTGCTCACAATGCCTAAAGGCCATACAACTCATATTGCATACTAAGAAAACATAAAGACACTTATTAACCTAAGCACACAAAAGGCTAACGCCTAAAGGGCGACTCTACTAACTCAAAAGACATGACTCACACACTTGAGTCTCAACTACAAACCTAGACTCAATCACTCATTAAGCCAACCCAGCTAGGGCGGCTAGGGCATACATCGGTGGGTGATCTGGCATTGGTGCGAACTGATCCCTGTGGCCTCCAACTGCAGCAGTAGTCAATGACACCTCCTCTTCAGGCTTTGGCTGCAACTCCTCGAGATCATCGTCCTCGAGCTCCAACTCAGCCTCCTCCTCTCTAGCATACAAGGCCTCCTCAAGCTCAGTAATCCTCTGCGATGATAACACTCTAGTCTTCTGAAGTCTCAACTCAGCGGCCTCCAAAGCGTCATATGTCTCATGAAACTCCTAGACTGTGCTATCCATGAGCTCCTTTTGAGCGGCAGCAAACCTGGCTAGGTGAACAACTGTGGCATCTCCCTCAAGGTCGATCCTGGCACTGGTGGCACCTCCCACCTACAGATGGAGGTGAAACACAGTCTGCCTCTACTCCTCCAACTAATCGTGAGCGATCAGGCGCAATACAAGATGTGCTGACTCTTGAATACCAGCCTCGAAAGTCGACCTCCATACTGTTATCTTGATTGGACAGCTAGCCTTTGTGTCTTCACGTGCATAGATGATGACCTTGCAGACCATCCCTCGCCCTTTCCCGTGATGGTCCAACTGTTGGCCCTATAAATTGGCCTATTGAAGCCTCCTAGCACCTGAAGCATCCTTCACAACTCGGCGGCATATCCACTATTGCACTCTCCATAGGTGTGTGTCATCCTCATCTGCCAAAAGACAACTCTCATGAGATGGCAAATTTTAAAACAAAGGCAAAGACAAAAATTTCAACAAGGGTATGAAACAAAAAAGAGAGGATAATTCAATAATTCATACCTCTTCTTGAGTAAATTTTAACTTTAGAAAATAGTTTTATCCTCAAATAAGAAAACTGTAGCGAAAATAAAGACTCATAGTAACCCATCCGTATGCCACAGGCAACTGACTGGGCTCGCACCCTAATTATTCGGTTCCTCCTGGAACTCCTCCTCATGAGCTGACATGGACTCCTCCTAAACTGGTATTTAGATTGTTGCAATGGGGTGAGTGCATAAAGCACTCAACAAGTCATGCATAGAATGCAAGTCTATCAACTACATTCATGGCTTATTCCAATTGAATGGCTAAAGTGATTATTTTGCACAAACAACTTTCATAAATGATTAACATGTATAGATTGAAATGATTGTAAACCAAATATTATCACTAAGTAACTTTGTCATTTATTTTCCATAATTCACTAGCACACAGCCTGCACCAATTCATTACCTTCAGTGGCACACAGCCTCCCACTCCCAAGTTTATTTTTCAAGATCTAACCATCGACTGTAATTTTTTAGCATTGTCCAAAACCGTGGACATGGCTATTCAAATAGGTTTAATACACACTCTCAGAGGTTATACACTTTACCCACAAGACATGATCACATCACAATGCCAAGCTATTATCATACTTCTTTTGGTGTGATGCCGAGCGATTCATGACAAAGCCTTCCATAAACTTCTATCGTAACATATTAACCTCTCCGGCATTGCCTTCACTATCTCTTTCCTCACACAGAGCAGAAGTATAGGATAGACATACCGTTGGATCGACATTAAGCATAAGCATAGAAATCCTCCCCCCATAACCATACCCCTGTATGACTATCACCCTGAGGTATCATATGCTAAGACATTGGTAACTTACTTAACTAGCTTTGTCCCAATCCAGATATGTGGTTGTATGTTTGGCTCAGTTCACAGGCTTGCAAGGTTAAATCCTTAATTGACCAAGGCAAGACTTTCAAACTTTCAAATGGCACACAGCCCTCACTTGTACTCATCAACCCATTGCCACATAGGTCCACCATGGCACAAAGCCTCTTGTCACTTGCCCTAATCTAAATCATTTCCCCTCAGTTGATTATTGTGCAACACATGACAACAACAACTCAATATCCATGTAGAACAACACATGCCTCTACATATCAATATCATCGTGTGGAAACACATGGCACACCATTTCAGAAACACATTACATATTCCATTAATCAATATTAAATTTATATTTCCAAAAAGATATCAATAACATGTTGCATGTCTAAGCATACTAGTCACGATCTAGCAATCCATGTTGGCAATTTGTTAGCAACCAACTAATAAACAACAATCCTAGGGTGACAAATAAACATGACATACAAATAATAATAACAAGATGGACATAAATCAAATGGGTTGATTAACTATTCCCAAGTTAATTGAAATTATCTTAATTTGAATTATCATGAATAATTTAAAATAATGTAATTTTCAAACATAGGATCAACATGGTCAAAGCATAGTTTGCCTTGGAAAATCTCTTGCTCATGCTCTGGACCTTGTTCTGGGACTAGCACTTCACCCTCGAACGCCTTGGACACTTCAACGTCTATGCGTGATGAATAAGTAAACAAATAAATACAAAAAATATAGAGCAATTTAGCTCCAAAAAAATTAAATAAAATTCACCATTAAATAGATCATAATTTTACAAATTTTTATGCTCTAGAATCACCTCAATCATAGTTTGTATGAGCAAGAATGAGCTATTTGAAATCAGGCCAATAAAGACTGCTAACCTTCCTCAGCCATGCTTTAGGTGTGGATGTATCGGCTATTGGTCGTGCACTTGTCGCACCCCAAAGCATTTGGTGGAACTTTACATTAAATTCACTGGGAGATTCTAGAAGAATTAAGAAAATAAGGTTGAGGGACACTTCACCACTCAACCAGTTGTTGAGAAAGAAGATGAGAAGAAGGACGACAACATCCCTGATCCAACGGCTGAATTTAAAGAGAGCTTTCTCAGATATGGGAACTCACCCATAGATAAAGATGACCTTCTTGGTGTCGAGCTCGAGAAATTTCAGAAGAATACCAATGTTTCCCAGGAGGAGGAACATGATTTATATGGAGACCTGCAGTAGTCTCCCTGTTACTCCTTTTTAATTTTATTAATTGATGTCGCATTCTCCTTAGTGAAGTCTCCTTAAGAGACCCATTTTATCAGTTCAGTATTTATGTTCCTGCACGAACATTTGGTTTATACTCCTATTGAGCGATTCTCAATTATGAATCAATAAAGTGTCATTTTCTAGAATATTTGCTCATTTATACTATATTTTCCAGTTGTTGTTCTATATTTTCAATATATCCCTGTTGCAATAATTGAATTGATTGAATTTATTCGTTTAATATGGAACAATCATATAATCCAATGGCGGAGGAGGAAATCTGTCTTGTAAATAGTTGTGCCACAAATAATATTCTTAGGGAGACTAAATATTTTCAGACTTTGACTAAGAAAAATAGAAATATTTTGACCATCGTCAGAAGCGATGCACTCATTGTTGGCACTGGAAGGCCATTATAGTTCTCCCTATAGGCACTTGTATAATAATTGGGAATGCCCTATTATACCCTGTGTCCAGTCGTACTCTGTTAAGTTTTGAAGACATTCGTCTTAATGAATTCCACATGAAGACTGACAATGAGTATGGTATTGAATACCTTCTCATGACTAAGTTAAATGGGTGCAATAAAAGTGGGTTGAAAAACTCCATTCCTTCTCCCCCGGGTTATATTATACATATATAAAACCTGAAGTTTTTGTTGCGATAAAAACCATCCTTAAAGACCAAAAATGTTTAAAATTTGGCACGATAGACTGGGTCATCCTAGGTTGAATATGATGAGAAGTGTAATTAATAATTCTGTTTGCCATAGCATGAAAACTATAAACTTTCCTAAACCTGAAGATTGTGTATGCCCTACTTGTGCCAAAGGAAAGCTCATAGTTAGATCTTCTTTCCTAAAGGTTAGGGAGGAATCTCTGAATTTTCGGAGAGAATTTAGGGTGATATCTGTGGACCTATTCAACCCCTGTTGGACCCCTTCAGGTATTTCATGGTTCTAATAGATGCTCCTACTAGATGGTCCCATGTATGTCTCTTATCTACTAAGAACTATTAAGTTAAGAGCCTCCTTTCTACAAGAAAGGTCAAGTATATTCGATTGGATAATGCTGGTGAGTTTACCTCGAAAACATTTAATGATTATTGTATGATTTTGGGCATTAATGTAGAGTATGTTGTACCCCATGTCCACACTCAAAATGGCATTGCAGAGACATTAATTAAAAGAATAAAACTTATTGCCATGCCACTTTTGTAGACTAGTAGGCTACCCGCAGCTGTTGGGGCAATGCCAGGTCTAAAGCGAGGCTTGTAGCACAAGGGTTCATACAGAGACCTAACATCGATTACGATGAAACATATTTTCCTATACTGAGTGGAGTAACATTTCGATATTTAATATCAATGGCAGTTGATGGATGTAGTGATCGCATATTTATATGGGTCACTAGATATAGATATTTATATGGGAGTCCCTAAAGGAGTCAAAGCTTCATATCCTAATAATCGCAACATATATAGCGTCAAACTGCAGAGATCGCTATACGGATTAAAACAGTCGGGGAGAATGTGGTATAACTGACTTAGTGAATTCCTCCTGAAGAAGGGATATTCAAATAATCATGATTGTCCCTGTGTGTTCATAAAAAAAATACCAGAATGGATTCTGTATCACCTTAGTATATGTCGATGATCTGAATATCACCAAAACCACAGAGATAAAGGAAGCAAGTGATGACCTCACGATAGAGTTTGAGAAGAAAAATTTGGATAAAACCAAATTTTGCTTAGGTCTGTAGCTTGAGCATTTCTCGGAAGGAATTTTTTGTACACTAGTCTTCCTATACCAAGAAGATATTAGAAAGATTTAATATGGATAAATTATATCCTTTAAAAAAAACCCCATAGTTGTGAGATCCCTTGAAGTGAATAAATATCCATTCAGACCAAAGATGAAAAATGAGGAAGTCTTAGGATCTGAAGTCCGATATTTAAGTGCTATTGGTGCACTTACGTATCCTGCGAATTGCACAAGGCCTGATATTTCATTCGTAGTAAATTTGCTAGTAAGACACAGTGCAACCCTAACCAGAAGACATTGGGCCGATGTCAAGACTTTACTCAGATACCTCCAAGGTACTTGAGATCTTGGATTATTTTATCGAAAGAACCAAAATTTAACCATTGTGTGATATACAGATGCTGGCTATCTATTTGATCCTCACAGTGCCAAATCTCATACTGCTTTTGTGTTCTCTGTGGTGGTTTAGCCATTTCTTGACGGTCTTTTAAGCAGACCTTGGCAGCTACTTCTACCAACCACTCAGAGATTGTACCTTTATATGAAGCCTCACGTGAGTGTGTTTGGCTAAGACACGTAATTAACCATATCCAGAAGACATGTGGTCTTAATACCATTGATACCTCGCCATTATCTATGAAGATAATGCTGCTTGTATTGCACAAATGTAAATCGGTTTTGTAAAGAGCAATATCACGAAGCATAATGCCCTTCAATTTTTCTACCCTCACGAACTCCAGAAGAATGGCAAGGTAAGAATAATGCAAACTAAGTCATGTAAAAATCTAGCAAATTTATTCACAAAATCTTTACCAAAGACTACTTTTCAAATGTGCATTAATGGCATTGGAATGAGGCGACTTAGAGATTTGCAGAGCTCGAGAGGAGTAAATCTATGAACCATAACCCATTTTGTATGATCTTGAAGATCATATTTTATATCCTAAAGATTATGAGTTGTGCTCTTTTTTCTTTTGTGAGTTTTCTGAAATTTCTCACATGAATGTTTTTAATGAGGCAATTAGTGCAACACAAAGTGCGCGTGTAATGTACTCTTTTCCTTCATCCCTTTTTTCTCTTGGGTTTTTGGATGAGTTTTTAATGAAACATGAGCATTACGCGGTATTCGCCCAAAGGGGTGTTATAAAATAGATAGAATTCTAATCTAAGTTGACCAGACTCTATCTATTAATGAGTAAATATGAATCTATCTTTTTTTCTCTCTATATATTAGGCATCCTCATATACAGAGGAGAATCAATCAAATAAAGAAATAGTACTTTATATAAATACTTTATACCCTTTATTCTTATTCGTATACTTGATTTAACGTGCTATCGATTAGTGCTACTGCTTTTACAACACGTTTTACTTTCCCAATCGATCACCGCATGTAGGCATCAAGAAGCGTAGCTAAATTAACCCTGTGCCGAAGTGTCGTGTCGCATCCGGAAAGTATCAATTATTGCACAAGCTAGAAGATACTCCGTTCGCTCCCTGGATTATCGTCTACCGCTTCCGTCACACTGGCATGATTTATTTCCGATTAGGCAACTGAAACCGACACTCTCGAAAGCGCACAAACATGCATGTAATTAAATTACTACCTCTACCGCATGATGCCGATGGATCACTACCGCATGAATGCGTGATGCCGATCGATCACACTGTCATTGAGAGACGTTCGTAACAATGCACGGTGAGAATGAGAGAGCTAGAGACTACGTATGCATCGATCACTATCAGCTTACACACACATGTTTAGTCTCTACTGGCCACTTTAACTTAGGCACATACGTGTGACGACTCGTACAGTGGAGGCTTTAAAGCTGCACGCACACATAGTACTTGTGATGCGACGCATTGGCGCAATTAACTTAAGTAAACTCATCAAAAATAGCATCATATCGCACGCACACACCTAGCGAACGAGACAAACTCGCCTATAGCGTACACGTAACGTACGCTGCCTTCCCACACGTGTGCACTGTGCAGTTATGCCCGGGCCATCGATGGCCCAGCATCTCGCGGCCATTACTTCGCGATTAAGTTAGAACGCGCGGACGTACGTGGAGTCCCCATCACGTCGCACCAACCGAGCACCCCAAAAATGAGCGAGCGCGCCACCTACACCGGCCTCCACGCGGCCGTCTACGCGACCCGCTGTATCCACCGTCCATCTGCGCCGCTAGGCTCCTCTGCCGTGGTCGATGCCGTGCGGGGGAAATTTTAGAAATATAGATAAATCTAATTACTTGACGGTGCACGATGAAGATTTACCAAAAAAAGAAAACTATATTATATGGTGTTTGCGATGGTCACCCTCTCTGCTCAGGAGATAGATCCACCGTGTGTGGGTAATTGTGCGTATAACGGGTTGGATATATGAATATACTGGCACGACGTTGAATCTTTCCATACCACTACTAAAGCCAATGGGAAAATAGGAAGGAAGAGGAAAACCTCGGAAAGCATTGCTTATCTAGCCCATTCTACCTTTTTTTATTTTTTTTTGTAAATCTAGTCTTTCACACATGTATGTGCAAATTTGACTCCTCCCCCATTGTGGAAGGCGCGTTAGGCGACAGGGAGCGTGAAAAGTCACCGGCGCCGTGGCAGGATGATGGAGTGCCTTCTCCAGGGTAGTGCAGAAGGGATCCTGCAACAGTGAACCGTGTGTTGCGATGGTCACCCTCTCTGCCCAGGAGGTAGATCCACCGTGTGCCGGTAATTGTGCGTATAGGGGGTTGGATATATGAATATGCTGGCACGACGTTGAATCTTTCCATACCACTACTAAAGCCAATGGGAAAATAGGAAGCAATAGGAAAACCTCGGAAAGCATTGCTTATCTAGCCCATTCTACCTTTATTTTTTTTATTTTTTTTGTAAATCTAGCTTTTCACACATGTATGTGCAAATTTGACTCCTCCCCCATTGTGGAAGGCGTGTTAGGCGACAGGGGAGCGTGGAAAGTCATCGGCGCCGTGGCAGGATGATGGAGTGCCTTCTCCCAGGTAGTGCTAGTGCAGAAGGGATCCTGCAACAGTGAACCATGTGTTGCTCCCATGGTCAGCCGAATCCCTAGGGCTTTACGTGACTTTGCGCGCTTTCCAAGCATGACAGGCATAGGTGTCGTCTACCACATCTTACATGGTGAGAGAGAGAGAGAGAGAGAGAGAGAGCCAATTTTACAAATTTAGAAACAGAATACTCCCTCCGTCCAGAAATGATCTACGTTTAAGCTATAGACACAAAGACCAACGTAGTCCATTTACTCCACATCGAATGAGTTGTGCATCGTTTCGTGATCCCGCATGTATGCAAGCCACCAATAATGGCCAAGCATTACTTTCCTAGTTGCATGCTGGCACATGATGATTCGTAGTTGCATACTGACACATTAAATGTGCATGATATACAAAGAGGCCACTTGTTAATACGAAGATTATTTCTGAATTTCTTTATTTTGTTAGTACGAAAATTATTTCTGGACGGAGGGGTATTAGATTTGCATAACACCGGATAGGGGAGGCTAGATAAGCTATCATTTCAAAACCCCGTGAATGGCGGGCCCCGCCGTGCTCGGCTCGACCGGTGTCCGTGCCCGCGCGGGCCTATAAATAGCGTCGGTTTCCTCATCGTTCTTCCCTTTTCCCCGATTCCTCTCTACAGCCCTCTGGTTTTCTGGAATTACGGTTACGTCCTTTTGGTTATTGTTGGGAAGGGAAGGTAATGTTGTCCCTGCAGGAGGCGAGTGGCCTTGACCTGGACGTCATGGCGTCTGGGTTTGGGTTCACACCGTGGGGACCTGACACGTGCCCTACGCTTGAGCAGCTGATGGCGTCGACCTCGTCCAACGGCAACGCAGTGTGCAGGACGGCGGGGGATGATGAGGAGGAGCGGCGGCGGCAGCGGCGGAAGATATCGAACCGGCTGTCGGCGCAGCGGTCACGCGCGCGGAAGCAGCAGCGGCTGGAGGAGCTCCGTGCGGAAGCCGCGCGCCTCCGCGCCGAGAAACGGGACCTGGCGACCCGGCTGCACGCCGTGGAGCGGCACGAGCTCACCGCGCGCTGCCAGAACGCGCGACTCCGCGCCGAGGCCGCCGCGCTCGCCATCCGGCTCCACACGCTGCAGCGGCTCGCGCAGCTCCTGCCGCCACCGGAGCCGAGCGGCGGCTACGGAGTGGGTGGACCCGCCTGTGCACCGGCGGTACCCGTGGAGTTGGCGTCGCTGATGGCGTAGGGATCGGAGGACGGGCTTATGACACGAAACTACATCACAGGTGAAGTTTTGGAACGGACGACGACGAGAGTGAGCTACTTCGTGCGTACGTACGCTGTGGACTGTGGTGATCGAACTGGGAGTGGGAACACTGGTGCTCCATACTGCGTGCAATTGGGCATTGCCTATGGCTACTACCAAAAGGCTAGGGTGAGGGTCCCGTGTTGACGTATACGTTGCATAATTAAGTACGTGGGAGTCTGGTGTAAATTACTGGTTAAAATTACAGCTTTGGCACCGTAAAGTGTCCGGTTAATTCAACGCGCGTGTACGCTCAAATTAACTGACAAAATGGACGTACACGTATACGGGTTGAGTCCATCTGACTGTTTTTTTTCCCCATTTTCGCGAGGGGGCATGATGCAATGCAATCCCGAAGTCACTGTGCAGATGCGGAATGTATGGTGACTGCGGTGAGCAGGGTTCGCAATTTCCACAAAATTTGTTCGAATTTTGTGAAATTCGTGCTTATTTTTCGACAACGAAAAGAAATTTCGTTCTGTGTATCGCTCAAATTTAAATTCAAAAATATAAAATTTTTTACAAAATGTATCCAAAATTTTCCTATAATTAGTATTAATAGCCTCATGACCTCTAATGTGAATATTTTTTTAAAAAAATAAAGTTTAAAGACGTTTTTGAGGAATTCAAAATGTAGAAAATAGAAAAAAGCAAAAAAAAAGAGAGCGAAAAGGTTGGCTTGTAGGCTTGAGCCCACAGGGTGAGCTATCTTTGGGCCGTATGGCCCACTCCGCCCCCCCCCCCCCCCCGGCCACAATGACAGAAGCTCCTTTAGCATCTCCAAGCATCGTTCGGACAAGCAATAATTACATAGCTCAAATTCCCGATCTGTCTCTAGCACATCCCCAACGCCTCTGCTCGTCGCCGGCAGTAGCTCATGGTGTTTTCGCCATCGCATCAACGAATTTCGAGTGATAAGCTTTGAAATCCGACACATATCAACGAAAATCGATGGATTTAGAGAATTACGATGGCTTGAACTAATTTCTCTGATTCTAATCGATTTTTGTCGAAAAGATATCGATTTTCTTTCGGTATTCTAGATTTTCGATTAAGTTGGTATGAGTAGTAGGTTAAGTGACTAAGTCTGTGTAGCATACTCCTCCGTGAGGTGATTTGTGATCCTCCATTGCATCTGCATCATGACACCAGATCATGCTTTTCTAGTTGCTAGGTCATGTGGTTCATGATATTCAAGTAGAAAACTTTATTGCTTTTTTTGGTAGCAATATTCAAGTAGGAAACTTCATTGTTTTTTATAGCAAACTTCTATAGCAGTGAACAAGCAATATGTCAAGTAGCGATATTCAAGTAGAAATTTTTTATTAGCAATATTTGTTAAGTATGTGAAGTAACAATAATTGTAGTAGCAATTTTTGTTCAAGTTAGTCAAGTAGTAATATTTTTAGTAACAATATTTGTTCAAGTATGTCAAGTAGCAATATTTTTAGCAGATGACAGACAATGTCGACGTGGTGTGGGAGCATGGCGAGAAGTTGGGGGTGGATTTCGATACAAGCACTGTTTCAAAGAGGGGAAAGGAGGCAGTGCAACCCGACTGAGGCAGCACTTGGCAGGGCACGGTACGAGCGTCATCCATTGTAGTAAAGTTCTTGTAAAAGTTTGCGAATACTTTCAGCGTGAACTACACATGACAAAGGACAAGAAGAAGGACAAGAGAGAGGAGGGGTTGAGGAAAGAAGCAGCAGCTAGAGATTCCCCACTGAGAAGAAGTGTATATATATTCAGAGTACACGGGTAATGCTGATGAGAAGGACCAACTCCAGCATGCCATGGCTGCCTCCAGGGCGGAGGCAAAATTTAGGAGTCGGGTAGGTGGCAGGTATGAGTATGGTGGTGGTAGTGACACCTCTAGGGGATAAAGGGGGGCAACGGTGTATTGCCGAGGATGTTTCAGAGCCCCTCGCAATGGGAAAGACCGCAACCAAGGATTGACACCAATCAGTGGACCCAGAAGAGTAAGAGTGGGAAGCAGGCCATTGGCTCGGTGTGGGCTAAATTTTTTCACACTGCTGATATCGCAAGGTGGAAAGCAGATAATTCATACTTTGTTAGCGCCGTGAGAGACACAAAAATACAGTAAGTGATCTTTAAAATGTTCGTTCAATTGTACGCTAATTCATATCTAACCTTTCTGGACTATGTTTATTTGCAGGCAAGTGTGTCCCATCCCTGGGTGGGTGAGATATAGATGAAAAATATTTAGATGCCAATGATGCAGACATAAAGGAGAAGTTCGCCAAGCTCAAACAGGAATGGCCTACGTACAAAGTAACAATCATGTGCGATTCTTGGACAGGGCCAACACGCATGACCATAATTAACTTCATGATTTACTCCAATGGCACCATATTCTTCCACAAGTCCGTCGATACTATGGGTGCATCTCAGGATGCCGCGTACTTGCATAAGGTACTTGATTTTGTTGGTCCTCTTTTGAAATATAATTGATGTACGCATGATGTAATGGATGTTTTCATTTTGTTTGTTCACACAGAAAATATGTTCAGTTGTTGATGAGGTGGGTCCAAAAAAAAGTGGTGCAGATTGTCACAGATAATAGTGCCAACTACAAGAAGGCGTGCAAACTCATCGCACGGCAGCACCGTAACATCGTGTGGCAGCCTTGTGTGGCCCACACCATTAATTTGATGCTAAAGTAGATTGGAGAGTTCCTTAATCATGCCTCCGTCATTAAGAGTGCAAGATAAATCTCTCGATGGTTATACAATCATTGCAAGCTTCATGTTATGATGAAGAAGTATATTGGAGGCGAGTTGGTCAAGTAGAATGCAACTTGTTTCAGCACTAACTACATGTTCTTTGACAGTTTCTTTCATCACAAGGATAAGTTCATGCAATGGATGACTACCAAAGAATTTATAAGCTCTCGCTTTGTTGATACCACCGAGGGGAGGTATACGTACAGCTGCCTCTCGAGCTTGGACTAGTGGGATAATCTTTGATATGTTGTCAAGTCAGTTGAACCATTTTACGCCTTCCTACATTTCGCCAATCAGGACAGGATGCCTACATTGAGCGAGACAATCCTACGATACACCATAGTGCGATAGTGTGGTGGACCGAAGAATGGACGACTTAATGCGCCGCACTTATATGAACATCAGTAATACATTCTTCTCTAGAACACAATATATTACAATTGCACATATGTTACATACTTGTACTAACATATTTTGTTTCACTTCATACAGTTGCCGCCTTAAACCCTCGAACTGCCTACGTGTATGGAACGGACAACAGCTTATTGCCTAATCTTCGGGATGCCTTTGAAGCGCTTGAGGATGATACCGATAGTGCCGCGCAAGTTCGTCATGAGTATGAGGTTTTCAGAAGGATGGCTGGATATTTCTCAAGTGTTCTAGCTGAGAGGATGGCACATGATGCCAAAACATCCCCTGGTATTTTTCTTATGTCGCCTTAAATATAATGGTACTCTCATCGGTACTTACTGTTCCATTCATTAACTTGCAGCACATTGGTGGGGTGTGTTCGGTTCGGAAACACCCATGCTTCAGCGGTTTGCCCTACATCTTGTGTCGCAATGTGCATCTTCTAGCGAATATGAGCGCAATTGAAGTACATTTGCATTCATCACACTAAAACCCGCAACCGCTAATCAAACAACAAGCTCTACAAGTTGGTGTACGTCAACTACAATCTTCGGCTTTGAATTCAAGCCGTAGAAAATCAAAGGTGCTCAGATGAAGATAATCCATTCCAGCGTCTTATGGAGCATACATTATACGATGATGCAAATCCGATCAGACAGTGGACGAAAAAAGGAAGGTCTAAAGGTGACCCATTACTTAATGAGGAGGACACAGTGAGTGTTGCGCCTCTCCCATCATACCTTGTGACAGACCCGATATCCCCTACTGTGTTTAGAAAGGACACTAGGGCTGCAAGCATCCCCGAATCGGCAGACAGGACAATAGCGGGACACTCACAAAGGGAAGAGAAAGCACCAATCAATGTCAAAAAGGGTGTAACATCTATTGTTGCTTTTATTGCATTTATTGAGCTATTTGATTTTTTGGAATTTTCTAGAATTTATTTAGAATTAATTTGAATTAAGTCCTTTATTGAATTATTAAATATTTGAAAATTTTATATAAAACTTTGTTGGAAATATTTTATTTGAGTTTAAAATATCTCAAAGTATTTTTCAGTATTTTCTGGAATTTTTCTAATATTTTTACTATTTTTCTCGCATTATTTGAATTACTGGAATTATTCTAAATTGTAAAATACGGAAAATAGGGAAAAACCTAACTGAGCCAAAACCCTAGTGAATGTGAGCCGAGCCCATTAGACCAAACCTGCACTGTAACCCATTAGGATCGAACCCTGGATCGTGTGCGTTCAATCTGGATCAAACAGTAGAGATTGGGCCATGTCATTGGTGCTGTGAGACCGTCAGATCACGCCTTGACCGATCGCATCCGAGCCGTTCATCATCCACGTGGATGGTGGTTCATTGTCGTTGCCGTTTCGGACTGTCCGTCGTATAGCCGCCGCGGTTGTTCATATCCGCCGTCGTCTCGGACGGGGAATCGAGCCTATTTAATGCGCTGAACGGCTCCCGAGAATCGCCATCGCGTGATGCATCAGGAACTCTATGTGCTATTGCTTGGATCACCATGGAACAATAGCGATTGCTCGCCGAAATTCTTCTACCGCTGAAGTGTTCTTCGTTCAATTCTGTCGCCGGTGAGCCGTTCCAGCCATATCTGAACCCGTATCCGAGATCACCGAGACGAAGCGCACCGGAGCAGATATTTCACCTCACCAGAATATCGCCCCAATGCCACCATGGGGGTCATCTTCTTCAAGTCCAGCAACACCTCATCGCCGCATCTCACCGGAAATTTCAAAGCACCTCAGCCATTGGATTCCAGGTGAACCATCCAGATTGTGCCACGTACACGCCTAACACCATTTTATCTAGATTGGATCTGGACCGTTGGATCTTAGATGTAGGGTTTAGATTGGTACGCGTAATGTTGAGTTAGATTGGTTAGTAGCTGTAGGATCTTAGATGAGCGGTGCAGATTGGTGACACGCATCGACGACTGGGACTGTCCACGTCAGCGACGAAACCGCACAGGCTGGATTAGATCGTAGCCACCAGATTTTGGATGTGTGGTCTAGATTCCATCGTGACCTGAGCCAACCAGTGTGCGCCGCATGGTGGCACAGTTTACGCAACCGAGCGCACGGTCGTGCTGACGTTAGTAATGACGCAAGCCGCGACGTTAGCACCGGATCCTCGTGTCAAAGAGCGTCAGGCGTGGATGATATCAACGATGACATCAGTGCTGATGCTGTCTAGTAGGGTCCGCGTCAGTAGGGGGTGTCCCCATGGGCTGGGTCCATGGTGGACTAATGGCGACCCGTGGACCGAGTCTATGCGCTGGGGTGATGTGGTGTGTTCTGATTGGTCCAGATCGGAGCTTACGCAAGCATGACACAATAATCTGGAATTTCCAGTAGAAAATAAATAGATTAATTCGGTTTATTCTTTTTAATATATTCTCAAACTTCAAATTGCTCATTCGAACTTCGGCTGAGGTGATTCTAGAGCCTAAAAATTTGTAAAATTGTGCTCTATTTAATGGTGGATTTTATTTGATTTTTGGAGTTTCGTTGCTCGCTATTTTTGGTATTTATTTGATTATTTATTCATTTTGCGTAGACGTTGAAGTGCTTGAAGGGTACGAGTGAGAAGTGCACACTCAAGAAGCAAGTCCAGAGCATAATCAAAAGCTTTTCCAAGGCAAGTTGTGCTTTGATTATGTTGATCTCATGTTTTGAAATTATGTTATTTCAAATTATGCATGCTAATTTAATTAAAAGCAATTTCAATTAATTTGGGAATTAGTTAATCAACCTATTTGGTATTGTCACCTTGTCGCTATTATTTGTATGCCATATTTCATTCATCACCCTAGGATTGTTGTTTACTAGTTAGTTGGTATTAATTTGCCAACATGGGTTACTAGATTGTGACTAGTTTGCTTAGACATGCAACGTGTTACTAATATAATTTTTGGAATACAAACTTAATATTGATTAATGGAATATGGAATGTATTTCTAAAATAGTGTGATGTTGCCACATGATGATGTTGATATGTAGAGGCATGTGTGGTTCTACATGGATGTTGAGTTGTTGTTGGCATGTGTTGCACAATAACCAACTGGGGTGGAAAATGATTTAGACTGAGGCAAGTAGCAAGAGGCTTTGTGCCTGGTGGACCTGTGTGGCAATGGGTTGACAAGTGTGTGAAGGCTGTGTGCCAAAATTGTTGAGAGAAGGAATTCTTGACTTGGTCAAGTAAGAACTTAACCTTGCAAGCCTTTAAACTGGGCCCAACATACAACCACATGTCTGGAATGGGACAGACCTAGTTTAGTAAGTTACTAATATCTTGCATATGGTACCTCAGGGTGACAGTTATACAGGGGTGTAACTGTGTGGGGAGCATACCTGTGCTTCGGCTTGGTACCCATCCAATAGTGTGTGTTGGTCCTATAATTCGGCTCTATGTGAAGGAAGTGATAGTAAAGACAATACTAGAAAGGTTCATATGTTAAGATATAAGTTTCTGAAAGATTTTGTTATGGCCATTCACCTGCGTGGTGAGAGATTGTATCTTGTGGGTAAAGTGTATAACCTCTGCAGAGTGTCAAAACTATTCGAATAACCATGTCCACGGTATTGGATAATGCTCGAGAATTATAGTCAAGGGTTAGATTTTCATAAAATGAACTTGTGTTTGGAGGAGGTTTGTTGTTGAAAAATGGAAATTGGTTTTAGAAGGATAATTAGTTTATTTGTGAAATAACTGAGAAATTTAATATGGTTATTATCTGTTTTATTGCTTTGCAATGTATTATGTTTATTTGTGAATATTGTTTATTGCAAAATAACTACTTCATCCATTCATTTGGAATAAGCCATGCATGTAGTTATTAAACTTGCATTCTGTGCATAACTTGTTGAGTGCTTTATGTACTCACCCCATTGCAACAATATAAACAAAAGTTGAGGAGTCTGCACTAGCTTTGAAGGCACCGTTGGTTAGGGTGCGAGCTCAGTCAATTGCATGTGGCATATTGATTGGTCACTACGAGTCTTTATCTTTTCGCTACAGTTTTCTTCTTTTTTTGAGTCTTTATCTTTTCGCTACAGTTTTCTTCTTTTTTTGAGTTTTTGCCCTACGAGACGTACTTTTGTAAGTTGACCATAAGGTTGGCTAAACATGTGTATATTAAAAGATGAAGTTATTATCTATTACTTCACTGTGTATGATTGTGATATTTCATCTATGTTGAGACTGTGTGCACTAGCGTGATCCTGAACTAGTGTTGAAAACACAAAAGGTCCAGATTTGCGAAATCGGGTCCTGACAAAGGGATACAAAAAAAGGAGAGCATCCTCCAAAGGAAAAGGGAAACATGCCGTAGATGAGATGCATTACATAGGGAGTGTTGACTCCACTGAGGGCAGGGACCATCGGAGCCCGCTGTACCAAGAGTCCAATGATAGTAGCTCTAAGACAGACACCAACGGTAGTGAGTTCAGTGCCGATGCCTCCATCCCTCTCACGTACCAATCAGAAGAACAACATCTCATTGAATTTATAGGAGAGTCACAGTTCACTCATGCAACATAGGACAGAGACCATGGTGCTCCCCAATCACAAAGGATGACTCCTTGAGAGAAGGGAAAGGACACACCATAGGGTAGCTCTAGTTCCTATAGGATCGTCAAGACTCAAGGGAGCTATGGCTCATATGGCAGCTATGACTACTCCATCCTCGATGCTCATTCACAACCTCCCACCCAATTAGGGGTGGAATTTTAGCTCGAGGCTCGAGGCTCGGCTCGGGCTCAGCTCGGCTCGGTGCGGCTCGGCTCGGCTCGCATGGCCAACGAGCCGAGCCCGAGCCTACCGCTTGGCTCGCTTGGCCAACGAGCCAGCTCGTGAGCGGCTCGTTAGGCTCGACAGTCATTCAGTCATACTTAGGTATGAATTCACAATACAGTAATCAGTATACCCAATACTAGACATCTAATGAGCAATGACATTAGCACTATCATAATTTTTTAAAATTTTTCAAACTTGATCAACATCTCAAAATTTTATGGGGATATTAGTAATACATTAGAATCATCCAGAAAAAATTTCAAAATTTTTTGATGTGTTTTCAAACATTTTTTGGTCATTTCAAGTTGACTAAGATCTCGGTGATTTGGACTGAAATCTCAGTGATTTTGGCCAAAATCTTGGAAATCCCAGTTGAAAAAAAAATCGGATTTGAAAATTCCGAGATCTCGCTGAAATTTTGGATTTAGGCCGCTTCGGAGATATATACCGAAAACAAAATTTGAAACCTTGATAAGAATATGATCTAAAGAAAATTCATCCATCAATTATACATCATCGGTACAAGAAGCACAAACAAGTAGAAGGAGGGGAGGCAAATCCAACTTGCGAGAATGTAATTGTAAGAATTTATATTGTAGAATGTAAATGCTGAATTTAACTTACAAAATTTAAGATATAATGTAAATGCAAAATTTAAATACAGAAGTAAGGAAATAAATTTTTATTTCTTTGTATGAAGGTTTACAAAGTATCACAACAAGGTGGACAAAAACTCAAAAGAGCACCAAAACCTTCAAGGGAGAGACACCCCTCTCCCCCTCTATTTGTAGCTTTCATGAATCATCCTACACTCTTAGATGAGTTGCTTTAATCCTAAGCAACCCCTCCAAGAATTAAGATTAATTCGAACACTATGAGCAATTTTCACTCTTAGATGACTTTCTTGGCTCTAAAAAAACTTTATCAATGATTGAGATTCACTCACTCACTCACACATATGCTAACCCAAAATCCACTAACAAACGAGTTTTATCCACTAAGCTAACTTGACCGTTACTCTACTACTAATCCGTGATCCAACGGCTCTCCTTGATCCAAGCATCTTTAAGCTAGCATCTCTATGATTTGCTTGCCTCCTTGGTTTGCAGCGACTCCGTCTCCGGTCATCCTCCGGTGATCCGCAACCGTCTAGACTTCTAACACTCCTCGCCTATTCCGGGTAATCCTCCGCCTCATCATGATCTAGCACCGTCGTCCTGCAACTATCAAGACAAGAAAACTCATCACACAACAATGTCGAAAATAATCTCTACTATTCTAAAGCAGCACTTGGTGGCAGTGGTCTGTTCTTCCCACATCATTAATTGCCGCTTAATTGCTCTGCTTAATTGCCCTGCTTAATTGCCCTACGCAAGAAACGAAGCGTTGCTTTAATTAGCTAGCTTTCGTAAGAAACGAAGCGTTAAAGATAAATGTTTGATCTTTTGAAATAATTTTTTTATTTTTTAATCTTTATTTTTCGTTATCAATTTTGTTTTTCGTAGCAACGCACGGGCATATAACTAGTAAACAATAATTTATAGCTAGGCCTAGCTGGGGAAGAGAGACGGCGACTGGGCGATCAGCATGATGCACTCAACAGAGTACTGGGCGATCTGTCAAGTATTCGATGAGTCGTTATTTTGTCTCCGTTCCATGCATTCAGCCATGGTACAGTTCAGTTTTTTTTTTAACACTATAATTTATAGCTAGGCAGTACTAGAGACAATCAACCAGATGCCACCATTTCTCTCCGTACTAAGGGCCTCTTTGAAACAGAGAGTTCTAAAAATACAGGAATAGGAAAAATAAGAATGCCATAGCCTTTTGAATCTTGTTAAGAAACAAAAACACGAGAATTGCTCAAAAGAGATGCTTAGATGCCTCACGGGAAAAATGGAGGAATTTAAATATTAGATGTAGTTGATTAGAGAGAGAGAGAGAGAGAGAGAGAGAGAGAGAGAGAGCATTGGAATTCTCAAAAGAAATTTTAACACTAGGCTAAAGCGTATGTTCCATTGGAATTCTCAAAAGAAATTTTAACACGAGATTAGGGCGTATGTTCCTCCAAAATTTGTATGAAAAATTAGTGTCCTACAAAATTCCTTTGATGTAAATATGTAATCCTATGACCCCAAAACCATGTATAGGAATTTTTAATATGGAATGCAATCCTCCATTTTTTTTCCTTCAAATTTTCTTTGATCCAAAGAGGGCCTAAAACGCGTTAAATACAAGTTAGCTGAACACTGTTGGTACCACAAAACACACCGGAGCTGAAAAACGTAAGATGCAGCAGGAAATATAACAAAGATACAAATTAATTAACCTAAGACCTGAAAAAGAACGGAATGTATGTGGCAGTAATACTAGCTAAATGCAACGAGTAACTCAAAAATATAAGATAGGTTTTCAGCATCACCATTCCAACCAAAAACTAAAGAAAAGGGAAGGTTTTCGATGAAACAACCCAAAAATTCAAAATGAATTTGATTTGGAGTTAATTCGAATTTCAGGTTCAAGTTTTGAATTTGGAATTTGAATTTGAGTTTGATTTTGCTTTTGATTTGTTTCTGGTTTTCGTTTTTTCGGTTTTGGGCCGAATCCTTGTGGGCCTTCGGCCTATTATCCGCTTTTGGCCCGTTGGCCTCTCTCCTCCTCCGGCCCAGCCGGCCTCCCCGTTTTCGGCCGTTGGCGCCGGCCGTCTTGCCGGCCAGCCAGTGGCCCAACTCCCGACAGCTCCGCCTCCCCGGCTCACGGCCGCCCAGCCGCCCGCTCGCCTCCCCGCTTCTTGCCGCCGCCTTACACCGCCGCGCCAGCCGTGTTGGCCGCCAGAGCATACTCTGCCGCCCGCTGTTCCGGTCTTCGCGACCACCGGCCGCCTTCCGCCGCGTCTGCGTCGCCGCCTCCGGCCCGGCTTGTCGCCGCCTCGCCCTCTCTCTTCCCCGTCGGGCCCCTATAAAGGGCCGAGCCCCCTCTCCTCCTCGCCCCGCTCCCTTCGCTCGTCCGGGTGAGCCCCTCCTCAGCTGCCGTCTCATTCTTGCGCCACGCCGCCTCAGCCCAGCGCCCGCCGCCTCCCTGTTCCCGCGGGGCAAACCCTAACGCTCCGCGCCCGTGGCGACGGCCCACTGTCGGCCTCCCGCGCCTGCCGGTGGCCCCGCGGCCCAGCTCCTTTTCCCCTCGCCTATCCCCGCGTGGCCACGCCAGCCTTCGCCCAGCGCCACGCTTACCAAATGGGCCACGGCCCATCTCCCAATGGCCGCCCGATTCCGACCTGGAAGCGATAAAACGCATTTTTCCGGATTTTAATTAATGTTAAATCCGAAAAATTCGTTTAAAATTCCAGAAAACTCCCAAAAATTCCCGAAAAATTCCAGAGACCCCAGAAACTTTCCAAAGACACTACCCGAACCGTTTCGATCCGCTGAGTCCAAAAATGCCCTCCGTTCCTCAATCCGGAGTTCCCAAAATTCCGAATTGCCTAATTCACCCTTCGTTCTCTCTCGGCGGTTCGGTTTTCCGATTCGTTTTGTTTTCGGTTCTTTTTCGTTTCGTTTCTTTATTTGTCGTTCGTTCTTGTCGCTAGATCCAGGCGTTGGACAATTCGATGCGATACACGGGCCGGAGCTGTTCCCGGAGCAACGCAGATCCGGAGAAGTTCGGAGCAGGCGTTGGACCCGACGGAAGCGACTACTTCCTCTTCGATTCGGCCCGATCCGATCGCCGAGCAAGGCAAGCCGTACACCCTTTGATCATCTTTGATCCTATCGTGCCATGCTATAGTAGTATTTATTTTATATCGCATTATTTCCTGTATGTTGAATTATCGAAACAGTATTTTAGAATGACATGATACCTAGGTAATGCCGAAATTGCTCAGAAAACATTCCTTGAAATATTGAACCTTATTATATCCTTTGTAACCCTAGATATTGGTATTATTGGATAAATTATTATCAATCTCGTAGTTAGCTCAAACGCTTTTCAAACAGGAAATAAAATGTCTTGCCGAATCTCGATTCGGATGTTTGAAAGTGCTACTGATGGGGGCGAATCGGATAAATCCCGGAGTGGATGTAACTCCGATCCCCGGCTGATGATTAATGCCTTGGTTTGTATGGTGGCCGGTATTATGGGATACCGGATCGGGTTTGCGGATGAAGGCTTGATCTTTGGCAGTGTAAGGTTAACAACCCCCTTGAGCAAAGTAAACAACTTAAGTATCCGCTCAACCACGGTCGGTTGGTCGGAGACTAGTATCCGACATAGCTCGGTAAATTAATCATTCCTGAACCTAAAATTGGATTCTTTTGGTGGCTACTATTCTCTGGAAGAGAATAGGGACCGGGCCTTCCTGGCAGGGAAGTGCACCGGAGGGGTGGAACGGGAATGGTCCTTCGCGACATTCTTGGTTCTCACAACGGTAGACGCTAATGGGGACCCTGAGTCCAAGGTAGCGGTACTATCGGTTAACAACTAAACCAACAGGAATGGTTAACGAATTGCTGTGATCATCTCGACCGACCGCATGTATTCTAGTTGCCTGTGAGTAACGGTCGTTGATATCTTGTGGGTAAAGCTGAGCACCTCTGCAGAGTTAATCTTGATGGTATTCGAATACGCCGTACTTCCGGTTAATGAAGTTAAGTTTGAACTGGGGTGATACCCGTAACCAAGCTCAAGTTACTGTTTGGTGATTTTGGATAATTGTGGTTAAGTGTTGTTGAACTTGTGAAATTCAAATTACTTATTTATTAGTTTGTGCTTCAAATGTAAAATGAATTGTGAAATAAAACTGCATCCAGATACTTAAACCCTAGTTCCTTCCTTTGGAATACCCCTGCATATAGTATTCAGTGGTTCCGTACGACTTGTTGAGTACTCCCGTACTCACCCTTGCGAATCCCGCCCCTTTCAGAGTTGAAGAAGCTGGAGCGTTTCAGGAGTTCGTAGTTGGCGATTTTGTATGCAGTTTTGAGGTCTTGGTCTTTTGCTCAGCCTGCACTGCGGTGTTTTGCTTGTAAGTTATTCGGGCCTGCTGCGCCCTCTTTTGTAAAAACCACGGCGTTAGGCCCTATATTGAATAAAAGAGTTGAATTGGCTTTTGCCAGGTAATTGTACTCTTGTTTTCCAAGTTAGTCTTCTGGGTAAGCTGTTGTGAGTTTTCCTTGCCCCTAAAAGGCGGTCCGTCACAAGTGGTATCGAGCCTTGGCTTGACCATAGATTAAGACCTTAGGTTGGTATAGGAAAGTTTTACAAAATTATTTCCAGCTTACAAACAAAATGAATCTCGAAAATATAAGTATTATTGCTTCTCCTTCTTCCCCTGCTACCTTATCTTCTTTAGAGTTTTTATCCCTCTCGGTTTGATTTAAAAGTTTCGTCTGCCCGTCTAAATTTCAAAATCCTCGGAGATCTTCGCCAGCAGCTTGGAGATGATGTCGTCGGCAGTAGTGGTATCGTTAGTCGTAGAAGTTGTGCCCTTGTTCCTTTAGGTCTTTTGGTAGTGTAAAGTAGATTGTTTTGGATACCTTATGACGGTATTGTAAAACAGTCTATGTTAATAAAAGCTATGTTTCTATCTCTCTGCTAAATTGTTTGCATTAAGTATCCTTATACCGTTCGGCCTAAATTCCACTAATTCTTCTCCTTTCATCTTGCTTCTCACCTACTCGATCTCTCGCACCTCATGCTCTAAATCTTACTTACCTTTGCTTTACCCCAAAACCTGCTGAGGACCGAAAGAGAAAGTCGATTTAGATAATGGCAGATTTTGAATCGAGTTCTGCATGTGATTCGGCGGTAATGAAGAATCGAGAAAATCACTTTCGATCAACCTAGCACAAATCTGGCCATAATGGAAAGAAAGCAGACAGCAGTGAAAGGCACCACACGATTATTAGAAGGGATTTTGGAACAGCTAGTTGACAGACCTCAAGGACACACCAAAGGAAATCAGGACCGACAAGAGGAAAGTGCAGTAGTGGGATGTCTGCACGAATCCGACCACTTTGCCAGTGACATTTCCATGGAGATGGACATTCAAGCTAAAGAGATGAGAGAATTCTTGGAAGGATTACAGAAAAGCTTGAAATTCCACACCTTAGCCATCAAGGACCTATCGGTGTAATGGATGGATGGATAAAAATCAAAGAAGCCCGAAATGATTTGGAAAGAATGAAGAAGAGAAGAGAAAACTTCAGCGCATGGCATGAATCTGAGACTTCCACCCGGATCGGAGAAAGGACCTCGGCTCTCACTCACGGATTCCCCAATAAGAGGCAAGTAATAAAAGGAGAGCAACAACACCCGCACCACTCACCCCAAAAGCAGTGAAGTGCTATAAATGCAATGGGAACCACTATGTCGAGATTGTCCCCAAAAGATTTCAGGATGTTTCCTGTGGGACGGCCGGACACATCGACAATCTGCCACGTAAGGACCTACCAACTGGTAGCCGGATCCACAGGCGTCAGCCTCAGCCCCCACCAACGGACCGTCGGTGTCTCATCAACAGCAATCCCAAACCTGAGGATACCAAGAATTACCAGTTGAGTCAGAAGGAAACCCAAGCAGTCAAGGTCAGAACACTTCAGGACACGTCCAAGGGAGAATCAACCGTGTCATCGCCAAGGAACAGCAACAATTTGCCCTGTACCCCGTCACCACTCCCTGGAGATTCCAAGCATCCGAGAATAGGTTAATAGTCAGATTTGAATGTAACAACTTGGATATGGAGATCCAAGGGATCAGTAGTAGGACCAACTTGTACTAGCAAGAATGTATGGTCTGAACAATATATTGGAAATAAAGCAGTTGTTTTGACACATGAACTGTGTGAATGATGGACGAAAGACAGTGACTACCAAGTTAAATAAGATTTCTTCCCTATGACACATCACCAAGAAACGGAGTGGAATAGGATTCCAGGAAAGAAAGAACAGTCTTAAGATGGATATAACATCAGTCACAGAAGCTGCAGCAGTTACAAGTGTCAGGATCAGAAGTCACGATGATAGTCAGGTTCTAATACAGCTTGAAGATGGAAATCAAAGGAAACTAAGTCCAAAGATGGATTGTTGTGGACAAAGGGATAGTCTGAGTATCATTCTGAGGAGGAATTGATTTTTCGGACATAAGGTCAGGATGGATTGCACATAGCAAACAGTGACACCAAGAAGTATCACAGGCAGGAAGTGATGGAACAAGATGACCAGAGGAGTATAAGAAGAATCAAGGTCACATCAACGCCTACCACACTCGGATTAGACAACACACCCGTGATTCGGGGACAAGTAAGTTGCCTCGGAGTAATGACACATTGGACCGATTAAAGGAAGCCAGAGGATCCTCCGATTTGGAATCAAGGACAAAGTACCGTCAGTTGAAAGTCAGAAAACAGGACAGTGAAAAGACCACAGTTGCTAAGCAGTATGGACCACGAGAGTCGAAATGGTTCTGTTTGGACTCGCAGATAACCTGGCATATTTCATGAACCCAATGAACCAAGTATATGGAGTATATGGACAGTTCATTGTAGTGTTTAGAAAAAAAAAAAATTAGAGAACACCGGCTTGCGCCAGATTCTCTAGATGAACTTTGGTTGGATAAAACCATTTTCCTAAGTAACAACCTCGCTAGAGGTGGAGTAAAGATGGATCCCAGTGTGAGGCAGGTTATGGAATGGAATCACCACAAGATATGAGTCGAAGTTTTTCTGAGAATAGTGGGACAGAAGTTCAGTCAAAGGATTCTTCAGAGATAACTAAACCTGAGACTCAGCCTCTCAAGTAGTACAGCCCTACAGATAGACATAGAAAAGTGAGGACAATTTCCAGGAATCCGAAAAACAAAATTCAACGTCAGCACCAGTCGCCATACTCCCAAGACCCAAACCAAGACTCCCGTACAGATTTCAGTACTAAGAAGAAAGGATCGACAAGTGTACTGATACAGGATAAAAGGATGATTGAGGATGTTTTATGACAGCTCAAGCCGTATGAGGAAGATGACCCGACACTTGATATGAAGTCAGCATAGACCATTCACGTTTTTGAAAAAAAAACTAAGGGGAAAAAAAAAAAATGGATGGAGTCAGGTAAAGGATTGCGACTCCGGAGTTCAGTACCATCCATGAGAAAGAACTAGCGTGATAGCTGACGCCTTAAGCAGAAGGGCATGCTGTCACTTAGCTCGAGGAAAGAACATCTCCCCACGGCTAAAGTCAGAGTTATGACAGTAGGCCTGCAGACAGTGTCAGAAAATGTCACGAGATTTCCCACAAGGTACAGCCGGTTTATGGAGTCGATTCATCGGCTCGTGACGAGACCGAAACTCAGAGACACGAGAAGAGATGCGTAAGACTAGATCGACAGAATCATCGGAGCAAGGACATACATACTACGACCCCATAATTACAAGTATTCCTGATGATAAGGATATAAGAGGATTGATTTGGATAGAAGTTCACCCGTCTGAATGATCGATACCCAACGGAATGCGAGAACGCACCAAGATTTGAGAAGGGAATACTAGCGGAAAAGTAATGAAGAAAGAAGTGAACAAACACGTGCATGGATGTGGTGTGTGTCAAGAAGAGATGAAGGAAGGAATGAGCAAACATATGGTTGGATGCAACAGATGTCAGACAGATAAGGTGGACCACCAAAACGACAGTCAGATAGCCACAGTCACTTGCAAATGCCCGTGTGGGAACGAAAGGAAAAGAAAACCTTGCCACTAGGTTACCTAAAAACTCAGCAAGGATTGACGACAGATAGAACATCACTTATGGAGTTGCCAGAGTAACTCACCTCGTACCTAACGGACAGATCGTCAAAAAAAAAAAAAAAACGGCAAGTTGGCAGAATTAGATTCAACTCAGATCAACAGACCACAAGGAGCCCCACTAAGTCGAGTTGATAAGCTAGTTTAGCTCAATGTTCAGGAAAGTCTGCATAAGGCTACAAGGACAGATTTGAGCTTCAACGCCGTGCACCACCCTCAGCCAGATAGACAAGCAGAGAAGAAACAGCCAAAATCTAAAGAAAGTGTTGAGAGCCTGCGCTCTAACACATGAGACGAAATTGGACCACTTATTGCCGTCATGAGTCTCAAGACCTCGATTGCCAAGTCGATGCGGATATGATACCCTTCGGAACCCCTTACGAAAGAAGTGTCGACCTCTTTTCAAATTGGATAAAGACTAAATAGAAATGGCTTTGGACCACAGCCTATTTATGATACAGAAGTTCATGTTAGAGATGTCAGAAAGTTTTGAAGACTAATGTGATACGACGGAAAAGTATGCTGAGGAAGGGACATTAGCTATTAAATCAGAGATTTCATTGTCTAGGAATGATTCCATTGAAGTCAGAGCCGTTTAGATAAAGAAAGGAAGCTAAGCCTAGCTGGACTGAACCGTATCAGGTTTCTAACAGAAAAGTGGCATGCAAGTTACAGTCAATTCAGGATTTTTTCAAGAGTTCGCAGTATGATTCAGATTCCCCCGACTGAAAAGACATTTCAGCCAGCAGCCAGATCAAGTGCCGTCAAAGAATCGAACTTGCCTTATGGTTCACCGAGAAAGACCAGTCAGGGACATGGAAGTCATGGAAAAAAAAAATTTGAGTTTAAGGATTGGCAGATTTACCGAGTGCCGTGAAAGGACCACGCACTCGAAGGACCCTTGGAAAAAGGAATCAGTTGCAGCAGTAGTTTTCCAACCTTTCTCCCAGGAGGAATAAATCTCGGGGACGAGATTTGTTTTAAGTGGGGTAGGTTGAAACAACCCAAAAATTCAAAATGAATTTGATTTGGAGTTAATTCGAATTTCAGGTTCAAGTTTTGAATTTGGAATTTGAATTTGAGTTTGATTTTGCTTTTGATTTGTTTCTGGTTTTCGTTTTTTCGGTTTTGGGCCGAATCCTTGTGGGCCTTCGGCCTATTATCCGCTGCCCGTTGGCCTCTCCTCCTCCGCCCGGCCCTCCTCCCGTTGGCCGTTGGCCTTCGGCCGTCGCGCTCCGGCCAGCCAGTGGCCCAACTCCCGACCGCTCGCCTCCCGACTCGGCTGCACCGCCCGCGCCTCGCTCCGCCTCCCCGCCGCTGCCGCCGCCTTACACCGCCGCGCCCGTGTGTGTTGGCCGCCAGACGCCTCTTGCGCCGCTGGTTCCAGTCTTCGCGACCACGGCCGCCTTCCGCCAGCGTCTGCGTCCGCCCGCCTCCGGCCATGTCGCCGCCCTCGCTCTCTCTTCCCGTCGGGCCTATAAAAGGCCGAGCCCCTCTCCTCCTCGCCCGCTCCCCTTCGCTCGTCCGGGTGAGCCCCTCCCCTCACTGCCGTCTCAGCCGCGCCACACAGCGCCAGCCAGCCCTGGCCTGCCGCCTCCTGTTCCCCGCGGGAACCCAAACCCTAACGCTCCGCGCCCACGACAGCGGCCCCACTGTCGACCTCCCGCGCCTGCCGGTGGCCCATGCCAGCTCCTTTTCCTCGCCTCTCCCGCGTGGTGGCCACGCCGGCGCCCCTTCGCCGCCACGCGCTAAATGGGCCACGGCCCATCTCCCAATGGCCGAAGCCCGATTCGACTGGAAGCGATAAACGCATTTTTCCGGATTTTAATTAATGTTAAATCCGAAAAATTCGTTTAAAATTCCAGAAAACTCCCAAAAATTCCCGAAAAATTCCAGAGACCCCAGAAACTTTCCAAAGACACTACCCGAACCGTTTCGATCCGCTGAGTCCAAAAATGCCCTCCGTTCCTCAATCCGGAGTTCCCAAAATTCCGAATTGCCTAATTCACCCTTCGTTCTCTCTCTCGGCCCGGTTCCGGTTTCCGATTTCGTTTTTGTTTTCGGTTCTTTTTCGTTTTCGTTTCTTTATTTGTCGTTCGTTCTTGTCGCGCTAGATCCAGACGTTGGACAATTCCAGTAGCAGTACCTGGAGCCGGAGCTGTTCCCGGAGCAGCCGCAGATCCCGGAGAAGTTCCCGGAGCAGACGTTGGACCCGACGGAAGCCCGAACGACTACTTCCTCTTCAGTTCAGCCGATCCGATCGCCGAGCAAGGCAAGCCGTACACCCTTTGATCATGCTGATCCTATCGTGCCATGCTATAGTAGTATTTATTTTATATCGCATTATTTCACTGTATGTTGAATTATCGAAAACAGTATTTTAGAATGACATGATACCTAGGTAATGCCGAAATTGCTCAGAAAACATTCCTTGAAATATTGAACCTTATTATATCCTTTGTAACCCTAGATATTGGTATTATTGGATAAATTATTATCAATCTCGTAGTTAGCTCAAACGCTTTTCAAAAAGGAAATAAAATCTTTGCCGAATCTACGATTCGGATGTTTGAGAAAGTGCTACAGTCTGGGGGACAGAATCGGATAAATCCCGGAGTGGATGTAACTCCGATCCCCGGCTGATGATTAATGCCTTGGTTTGTTTGGTGGCCGGTATTATGGGATACCGGATCGGGTTTGCGGATGAAGGCTTGATCTTTGGCAGTGTAAGGTTAACAACCCCCTTGAGCAAAGTAAACAACTTAAGTATCCGCTCAACCACAGGTCGGACTGGTCGGCAGACTAGTATCCGACATAGCTCGGTAAATTAATCATTCCTGAACCTAAAATTGGATTCTTTTGGTGGCTACTATTCTCTGGAAGAGAATAGGGACCGAACCTTCTGGCGAGGAAGTGCACCGGAGGGGTGGACGAATGGTCCTTCGCGACATTCTTGGTTCTCACAACGGTAGACGCTAATGGGGACCACGAGTCCAAGGTAGCGGTACTATCGGTTAACAACTAAACCAACAGAATGGTTAACGCAATTGCTGTGATCATCTCGGCCGACCGCATGTATTCTAGTTGCCTGTGAGTAACGGTCGTTGATATCTTGTGGGTAAAGCTGAGCACCTCTGCAGAGTTAATCTTGATGGTATTCGAATACGCCGTACTTCCGGTTAATGAAGTTAAGTTTGAACTGGGGTGATACCCGTAACCAAGCTCAAGTTACTGTTTGGTGATTTTGGATAATTGTGGTTAAGTGTTGTTGAACTTGTGAAATTCAAATTACTTATTTATTAGTTTGTGCTTCAAATGTAAAATGAATTGTGAAATAAAACTGCATCCAGATACTTAAACCCTAGTTCCTTCCTTTGGAATACCCCTGCATATAGTATTCAGTGGTTCCGTACGACTTGTTGAGTACTCCCGTACTCACCCTTGCGAATCCCGCCCCTTTCAGAGTTGAAGAAGCTGGAGCGTTTCAGGAGTTCGTAGTTGGCGATTTTGTCTGGTTTTGAGGTCTTGGTCTTTTGCTCAGGCCTGCCTGTGCGGTGTTTTGCTTGTAAGTTATTCGGGCCCTGCTGCGCCCTCTTTTGTAAAAACCCTGGCCGTTAGGCCCTATATTGAATAAAAAGAGTTGAATTGGCTTTTGCCAGGTAATTGTACTCTTGTTTTCCAACAGTTAGTCTTCCTGGGTAACTGTTGTGAGTTTTCGCACTGCCCCTAAAAAGGCGGTCCGTCACAAGTGGTATCAGAGCCTTGGCTTGACCATAGATTAAGACCTTAGGTTGGTATAGGAAAGTTTTACAAAATTATTTCCAGCTTACAAACAAAATGAATCTCGAAAATATAAGTATTATTGCTTCTCCTTCTTCCCCTGCTACCTTATCTTCTTTAGAGTTTTTATCCCTCTCGGTTTGATTTAAAAGTTTCGTCTGCCCGTCTAAATTTCAAAATCCTCGGAGATCTTCGCCAGCAGCTTGGAGATGATGTCGTCGGCAGTAGTGGTATCGTTAGTCGTAGAAGTTGTGCCCTTGTTCCTTTAGGTCTTTTGGTAGTGTAAAGTAGATTGTTTTGGATACCTTATGACGGTATTGTAAAACAGTCTATGTTAATAAAAGCTATGTTTCTATCTCTCTGCTAAATTGTTTGCATTAAGTATCCTTATACCGTTCGGCCTAAATTCCACTAATTCTTCTCCTTTCATCTTGCTTCTCACCTACTCAGTCTCTCCGCACCTCATGCTCTAAATCTTACTTACCTTCTGCTTTACCCCAAAACCCTGCTGCAGACCGAAAAGAGAAAGTCAGATTTAGATAATGGCAGATTTTGAATCAGAGTTCCTGCATGACAGTTCGAGCAGTAATGAAGAATCAGAAAATCACTCAGTCAACCTAGCACAAATACTGGCCATAATGGAAAGAAACAGACAACAGGCAGAAAGGCACCACACGCAGTTATTAGAAGGGATTTTGGAACAGCTAGTTGACAGACCTCAAGGACACACCAAAGGAAATCAGGACCGACAAGAGGAAAGTGCAGTAGTGGGATGTCTGCACGAATCCGACCACTTTGCCAGTGACATTTCCATGGAGATGGACATTCAAGCTAAAGAGATGAGAGAATTCTTGGAAGGATTACAGAAAAGCTTGAAATTCCACACCTTAGCCATCAAGGACCTATCAGCTGTAATGGACAGATGGATAAAAATCAAAGAAGCCCGAAATGATTTGGAAAGAATGAAGAAGAGAAAGAGAAAACTTCAGCAGGCATGGATACAGACTTCCACCCAGATCAGAGAAAGGACCTCAGCTCTCACTCACGGATTCCCCAATAAGAGACAGGTAATAAAAGGAGAGCAGTCAACACCCGCAGCCACTCAGCCCAAAACAGTGAAGTGCTATAAATGCAATGGGAACCACTATGTCAGAGATTGTCCCCAAAAGATTTCAGGATGTTTCATGTGGGACAGCCGGACACATCGGCAATCACGCCTGAAGGACCTACCAACTGTGGTAGCCAGATCACAGACGTCAGCCTCAGCCCCCACCAACGGACCGTCGGTGTCTCATCAACAGCAATCCCAAACCTGAGGATACCAAGAATTACCAGTTGAGTCAGAAGGAAACCCAAGCAGTCAAGGTCAGAACACTTCAGACACGTCAAGGGAGAATCAACCGTGTCATCGCCAAGGAACAGCAACAATTTGCCCTGTACCCCGTCACCACTCCCTGGAGATTCCAAGCATCCGAGAATAGGTTAATAGTCAGATTTGAATGTAACAACTTGGATATGGAGATCCAAGGGATCAGTAGTAGGACCAACTTGTACTAGCAAGAATGTATGGTCTGAACAATATATTGGAAATAAAGCAGTTGTTTTGACACATGAACTGTGTGAATGATGGACGAAAGACAGTGACTACCAAGTTAAATAAGATTTCTTCCCTATGACACATCACCAAGAAACGGAGTGGAATAGGATTCCAGGAAAGAAAGAACAGTCTTAAGATGGATATAACATCAGTCACAGAAGCTGCAGCAGTTACAAGTGTCAGGATCAGAAGTCACGATGATAGTCAGGTTCTAATACAGCTTGAAGATGGAAATCAAAGGAAACTAAGTCCAAAGATGGATTGTTGTGGACAAAGGGATAGTCTGAGTATCATTCTGAGGAGGAATTGATTTTTCGGACATAAGGTCAGGATGGATTGCACATAGCAAACAGTGACACCAAGAAGTATCACAGGCAGGAAGTGATGGAACAAGATGACCAGAGGAGTATAAGAAGAATCAAGGTCACATCAACGCCTACCACACTCGGATTAGACAACACACCCGTGATTCAGGGACAAGTAAGTTGCCTCGGAGTAATGACCTGTTGACCGATTAAAGGAAGCCAGAGGATCCTCCGATTTGGAATCAAGGACAAAGTACCGTCAGTTGAAAGTCAGAAAACAGGACAGTGAAAAGACCACAGTTGCTAAGCAGTATGGACCACGAGAGTCGAAATGGTTCTGTTTGGACTCGCAGATAACCTGGCATATTTCATGAACCCAATGAACCAAGTATATGGAGTATATGGACAGTTCATTGTAGTGTTTAGAAAAAAAAAAAAATTAGAGAACACGATTCTCTAGATGAACTTTGGTTGGATAAAACCATTTTCCTAAGTAACAACCTCGCTAGAGGTGGAGTAAAGATGGATCCATGGAATGGAATCAGCCCGTCAGTAACAGAGTCAGAAGTTTTTCTGAGAATAGTGGGACAGAAGTTCAGTCAAAGGATTCTTCAGAGATAACTAAACCTGAGACTCAGCCTCTCAAGTAGTACAGCCCTACAGATAGACATAGAAAAGTGAGGACAATTTCCAGGAATCCGAAAAACAAAATTCAACGTCAGCACCAGTCGCCATACTCCCAAGACCCAAACCAAGACTCCCGTACAGATTTCAGTACTAAGAAGAAAGGATCGACAAGTGTGCGTCAGATAAAAGGATGATTGAGGATGTTTTATGACAGCTCAAGCGTATGAGGAAGATGACCGACACTTGATATGAAGTCGGCATAGACCATTCACGTTTTTGAAAAAAAAACTAAGGGAAAAAAAAAAATGGATGGAGTCAGGTAAAGGATTTCGACTCGGAGTTCAGTACCATCCATGAGAAAGAACTAGCGTGATAGCTGACGCCTTAAGCAGAAGGGCATGCTGTCACTTAGCTCGAGGAAAGAACATCTCCCCACGGCTAAAGTCAGAGTTATGACAGTAGGCCTGCAGACAGTGTCAGAAAATGTCACGAGATTTCCCACCAGGTCCAGCCGGTTTATGGAGTCGATTCGGCTCGGCAGACCAGGACGAAACTTCGAGAGACACGAGAAGAGATGCGTAAGACTAGATCGACAGAATCATCGGAGCAAGGACATACATACTACGACCCCATAATTACAAGCATTCCTGATGATAAGGATATCAGAGGATTGATTTGGACAGAAGTTCACCCGTCTGAATGATCGATACCCAACGGAATGCGAGAACACCCCAAGATTTGAGAAGGGAATACTAGCGGAAAAGTAATGAAGAAAGAAGTGAACAAACACGTGCATGGATGTGGTGTGTGTCAAGAAGAGATGAAGGAAGGAATGAGCAAACATATGGTTGGATGCAACAGATGTCAGACAGATAAGGTGGACCACCAAAACGACAGTCAGATAGCCACAGTCACTTGCAAATGCCCGTGTGGGAACGAAAGGAAAAGAAAACCTTGCCACTAGGTTACCTAAAAACTCAGCAAGGATTGACGACAGATAGAACATCACTTATGGAGTTGCCAGAGTAACTCACCTCGTACCTAACGGACAGATCGTCAAAAAAAAAAAAAACGGCAAGTTGGCAGAATTAGATTCAACTCAGATCAACAGACCACAAGGAGCCCCACTAAGTCAGATTGATAAGCTAGTTTAGCTCAATGTTCAGGGAAAGTCTGCATAAGGCTACAAGGACAGATTTGAGCTTCAACGCCGTGCACCACCCTCAGCCAGATAGACAAGCAGAGAAGAAACAGCCAAAATCTAAAGAAAGTGTTGAGAGCCTGCGCTCTAACACATGAGACGAAATTGGACCACTTATTGCCGTCCGCAGAGTCTCAGTACAGCCTCAGTTGCCAAGTCAGTCTGGATATGATACCCTTCGGAACCCCTTACGAAAGAAGTGTCGACCTCTTTTCAAATTGGATAAAGACTAAATAGAAATGGCTTTGGACCACAGCCTATTTATGATACAGAAGTTCATGTTAGAGATGTCAGAAAGTTTTGAAGACTAATGTGATACGACGGAAAAGTATGCTGAGGAAGGGACATTAGCTATTAAATCAGAGATTTCATTGTCTAGGAATGATTCCATTGAAGTCAGAGCCGTTTAGATAAAGAAAGGAAGCTAAGCCTAGCTGGACTGAACCGTATCAGGTTTCTAACAGAAAAGTGGCATGCAAGTTACAGTCAATTCAGGATTTTTTCAAGAGTTCGCAGTATGATTCAGATTCCCCCGACTGAAAAGACATTTCAGCCAGCAGCCAGATCAAGTGCCGTCAAAGAATCGAACTTGCCTTATGGTTCACCGAGAAAGACCAGTCAGGGACATGGAAGTCATGGAAAAAAAAAATTTGAGTTTAAGGATTGGCAGATTTACCGAGTGCCGTGAAAGGACCACGCACTCGAAGGACCCTTGGAAAAAGGAATCAGTTGCAGCAGTAGTTTTCCAACCTTTCTCCCAGGAGGAATAAATCTCGGGGACGAGATTTGTTTTAAGTGGGGTAGGTTGAAACAACCCAAAAATTCAAAATGAATTTGATTTGGAGTTAATTCGAATTTCAGGTTCAAGTTTTGAATTTGGAATTTGAATTTGAGTTTGATTTTGCTTTTGATTTGTTTCTGGTTTTCGTTTTTTCGGTTTTGGGCCGAATCCTTGTGGGCCTTCGGCCTATTATCCGCTTTTGGCCCGTTGGCCTCTCTCCTCCTCCGGCCCAGCCGGCCTCCGTTACCGGGGGTGGCCGCCGGCCGTCTTGCCGCTCGGCCAGTGGCCCAACTCCCGGCAGCTCGCCTCCCCTCCGGCACTGGTAAGCCGCGCCTCGCTCCCCGCCTCCCGCTTTCTTGCCGCCGCCTTACACCGCCGCGCCTTGCCGTGTTGGCCGCCGCCCGACGCCTGCTGCGCCGCTGGTTCCGGTCTTCGCGACCACAGCCGCCTTCCGCAGCGCACGCGTCACGCCGCCTCCGGCCCGGCTGTTGTCGCCGCCTCGCCCTCTCTCTTCCCCGTCGGGCCCTATAAAGGGGCCGAGCCTCTCTCCTCCTCGCCCCGCTCCCCTTCGCTCGTCCGGGTGAGCCCCTCCCTCCTGCCGTCTCAGGCTGCCTTCCGCCGCCAGCGCCCTTGGCCAGCGCCCGCGCCTCTGTTCCCGCGGAACCCAAACCTAACGCTCCGCGCCCGACAGCGGCCCCACTGTCGCCTCCCGCGCCTGCCGGTGGCCGCGCCCAGCTCCTTTTCCTCGCCTCTCCCGCGTGGGCCGGCCAGCGCCCCAGCTTCGCCAGCGCCCGCGGCCAAATGGGCCACGGCCCATCTCCCCAATGGCCGATTCGGCTGGAGAAAAGCATTTTTCCGGATTTTAATTAATGTTAAATCCAAAATTCGTTTAAAATTCCAGAAAACTCCCAAAAATTCCCGAAAAATTCCAGAGACCCCAGAAACTTTCCAAAGACACTACCCGAACCGTTTCGATCCGCTGAGTCCAAAAATGCCCTCCGTTCCTCAATCCGGAGTTCCCAAAATTCGAATTGCCTAATTCACCCTTCGTTTCTCTCTCGGCCCGGTTCGGTTTCGATTTCGTTTTCGTTTTCGGTTCTTTTTCGTTTTCGTTTCTTTATTTGTCGTTCGTTCTTGTCGCGCTAGATCCAGACGTTGGACAATTCCAGAAGCAGTCCCTGGAGCCGGAGCTGTTCCCGGAGCAGCCGCAGATCCCGGAGAAGTTCGGGAGCGGCGTTGGACCCGACGGAAGCCCGAGCGACTACTTCCTCTTGATTCGGCCCGATCCGATCGCCGAGCAAGGCAAGCCGTACACCCTTTGATCATGCTGATCCTATCGTGCCATGCTATAGTAGTATTTATTTTATATCGCATTATTTCACTATATGTTGAATTATCGAAAACAGTATTTAAGAATGACATGATACCTAGGTAATGCCGAAATTGCTCAGAAAACATTCCTTGAAATATTGAACCTTATTATATCCTTTGTAACCCTAGATATTGGTATTATTGGATAAATTATTATCAATCTCGTAGTTAGCTCAAACGCTTTTCAAAAAGGAAATAAAATGCTGCCGAATCTCTGATTCGGATGTTTGTGAAAGTGCTACGATGGGGACGAATCGGATAAATCCGAGTGGATGTAACTCCGATCCCCGGCTGATGATTAATGCCTTGGTTTGTATGGTGGCCGGTATTATGGGATACCGGATCGGGTTTGCGGATGAAGGCTTGATCTTTGGCAGTGTAAGGTTAACAACCCCTTGAGCAAAGTAAACAACTTAAGTATCCGCTCAACCACGTCGGTGGTCGGCAGACTAGTATCCGACATAGCTCGATAAATTAATCATTCCCTGAACCTAAAATTGGATTCTTTTGGTGGCTACTATTCTCTGGAAGAGAATAGGGACCGGCCTTCTGGCGGGGAAGTGCACCGGAGGGGTGGAACGGAATGGTCCTTCGCGACATTCTTGGTTCTCACAACGGTAGACGCTAATGGGGACCACGAGTCCAAGGTAGCGGTACTATCGGTTAACAACTAAACCAACGAGGAATGGTTAACGAATTGCTGTGATCATCTCGACCGACCGCATGTATTCTAGTTGCCTGTGAGTAGCAGTCGTTGATATCTTGTGGGTAAAGTCGAGCACCTCTGCAGAGTTAATCTTGATGGTATTCGAATCGCGTACTTAGGTTAATGAAGTTAAGTTTGAACTGGGGTGATACCCGTAACCAAGCTCAAGTTACTGTTTGGTGATTTTGGATAATTGTGGTTAAGTGTTGTTGAACTTGTGAAATTCAAATTACTTATTTATTAGTTTGTGCTTCAAATGTAAAATGAATTGTGAAATAAAACTGCATCCAGATACTTAAACCCTAGTTCCTTCCTTTGGAATACCCCTGCATATAGTATTCAGTGGTTCCGTACGACTTGTTGAGTACTCCCGTACTCACCCTTGCGAATCCCGCCCTTTCAGAGTTTGAAGAAGCTGGAGCGTTTCAGGAGTTCGTAGTTGGCGATTTTGTTGGTTTTGAGGTCTTGGTCTTTTGCTCAGCCTGCGCTGTGCGGTGTTTTGCTTGTAGTTATTCGGGCCTCTTTGCGCCCTCTTTTGTAAAAACCCTGGCCGTTAGGCCCTATATTGAATAAAAAGAGTTGAATTGGCTTTTGCCAGGTAATTGTACTCTTGTTTTCCAACAGTTAGTCTTCCTGGGTAACTGTTGTGAGTTTTCGCACTGCCCCTAAAAAGGCGGTCCGTCACATTCGATCCTTCAATTGTTTGCCGATAATTCACAACAGAAAATGGCGACTTTCAAACGCTCAGATCTGCAGTGCCAATTCCATTGCACAACAGAGTACCAGAACAAAACTGAAACAAACGTTGGAAGCACACAAAACGCAGGAATGCCATTGCTGGAGTGGAAAACATCAGAGCAATTCTACATACTGCAGTAACGGCATAGAAAGAACGCTCTAACAGACTTGCAAGCAGTAGCCATACATCATTTGAGTAGTACTGGGCATCTAACAGACGGCCCAAGGGAATCGCATCTTCAGATAAAGAAAAAACTCTGGAACTTACTGTTATCAACAACGTCCTGGGTTAATATGCACCTTTCTGTAGCAAATTGATATGGCTATCTGGTCTGCTTTAGCTTTATTTTGCTCTGTAAAGTTCATACTTAATGCAAGATAAACGTAGTGCAAACAATGTTCTCGAGTTCTTGACCGCCAAATATGGCCACCATGCAATTAGAAATGTGAAGTAAAATTGCCAACATTTGCAGAAAAACAAAAACGATCATGTTCCGGTTGATGAATTTGCCACGCACAAACATGGAGTAAATGTATAAAGGTGCCTCAGCCAACCTCACTGGATAATATGCAAAGTTTTTTTCTTCATTTTTCTGACCTTGAGGCCATGTTCAAAAGGAAGCCCTACACCGTTATAGCTTATACTTTCAGCTGAATCTAACACCAGGATGTCGAAAACAGTTTTGTCGACTGTGTCAAGCGAGACTAAGATGCAGTTCCGATACACTAGTCTTATCTTTTTTTAGAAGAATATATGACTCTTATATTTGGAATTCACATTTGTAGAACAATCATCCACGTCACTACAGAGTACTGACTGTAAGATAACATCAAATATATGACTCTTATATTTGGAATTCACATTTGTAGAACAATCATCCACGTCACTAAAGAGGTATGAATTCTTAAAAACCTTATGGTGGAGAAGGAGGATAGCGAGTTGCCACCCCAACAGGCAACAGCCTCCATAGTACTAGTGTTAACTGTTTAGCTTGCTCAAATCATCAAACCAAAACGGAGACATTTCACAAATCCAGTGCTGACATGAAAAGGTTAGACATCATAGACAAAAAGAGATACAAAAACAAACAATTTGGTGGAGATATCATAGGCAACAAGAGATACAAAACCATACAATTTGGTGGAGCGGCCAGAAAGCCTGATGATATCGATGATATCTGCACTGTTACATAACAAAAAATGCCTGATGGTATCAATCATATCAGCAATGTTAAAATGATACAAATTCCTTAAAACATACAACACATCTCCAAATCAATTAATCCCGCACATACAATTGCCCAAGGGCACAACACATCAACCACTCTCCCACTACGGTTGCGAATAACAATGTCAAAAATATGACATAACAAAACCTTGCAACGAAGTTGCCTCCTTTTCAGCTCGTTTTTCCTATTCGAATTTACAGCTTCAGTATAATTTACCTATAATTTTATATAAACAATGTACCGAAGAATGCAAGCCAATAATCACCACTGTTGAAACGTGTTCAAGCGGTTACCAAGAGCCGAGTTTCATTCAACACATGCAAGCACAGTGTTATGCAGCTTGTGGTAATAACAATATATTTATCACTCATATACCTCATGGCACGCAGTCCGCTATCGACCATTCTTGCTCGCTCTATCATGCAGCTTCCACAGTACAAACTCAAGAAATTAACGACCTCACTGTCTCAAATGTCACCCTCCCAGTAACATGAAGCACAACTTCCTGTTGCTCGGAACTGCCATCGTGCTCGACACAGTCTCCACCCACCCTCCCCAGCTCCACTATTTCCATCTCCATTGGCATTGCCGTCCAATTTATCATTGGCATTGGACATAACGTGGTGAAGTAGTCTTCACCAAAGTCTTGACCGCCCCATGGCATACTGAAACAAGCAATTCCTTGACCTTGGCGTCGTGGCTTGGAGCCTTGGATTGGTAAGCCCCTCGAAGAGCTGGTCGTAGGTATTGATGTGGATTGTCTTGTCAATGAACACCCCCACGGCGGAGCCCACGAAGACCTCAACCCAGTTGCCAATGGCCTTGCGGCCCTTTCCCGTGGCAACCACGTTGATCCACTTCGTCGGTGAGGAGGTCACCCCGGGAGGCGACGGGGCGGAGTAGAAGGCGATTACGAGCTGACGGGCGAAGCTCCCGGCGACGGCCGACGCAAGGCGCTCGCCAGAGTCGGAGAAGAGCTTTTCCACGAGGCGATCAGAGAGGGTCACGTTCTCTCCGGAGCCGGGTCCGGAGGTGGAGCCGGTGAAAACTATACTTAAAAACCAAAATATTTAAGATATGACTGTGTCATGTTAATCATTGCAGGGTTAACCAAATCGAAATCGAAAAAACCGATGGAAAACCGAAATTGGAAATTCGAAAATATCGAGCCAAAAATCGCTGGAAAATCGTTAGAAACCGAAGAGTTTCAAAACCGAGCATTTGAACAAAAAACATTCAAAACAAATTAAAAAAACGAAAACCATTCGGTTTTCTCGAAAACCCACCGGTTTTTCGATAAAACCGGTTTTCTCGAAAAACCGGTCGGTTTTATCGAAAAACCGGTTTTATCGAAAAACCGATCGGCGAGTTGAACGTTTTGGGCGATCGGTTTTTTGAGCGATTTTCGTCGGTTTTTTCGAAAAATCGCTCGGTTTTCACCGGTTTTCGATCGGTTTACATCGCATAAATTTTTTTAAATTTTTTGAATTTTTTGAATTATTTTTTTAATTGAACCGGTTTACCGACCGGTTTAGGATTTCGAACCGGCTCGATACGGTCGAAAACCGCGATTTTCGAGCGGTTTTCGTCGGTTTTGTGAACCCTGAATCATTGTATACATGAAAATATCTGCTCAGCCAAATTATTTAACTTTAAATGATAATCTCTTAATAAGAGCGTAGACTAATGTTCATTCCAGAACTAGGACTAAACTGATAATTAGACTCATAAGCAATATGTGATATCGATTAGTAAAGCGAAGGAGTATTTGAGAGAATAATTTAGGTCTCCATATGAATAGTGGGTGCCCTTCTGAGACTCCTAGAGCTCAGTATGATAAAAAATCGTATCATCACACTTCTCAGCGTCCGTAGCAACAACAGGCTGAATGGTGAAGTGTGTCTCAACATTGTTACTCTAAGTCTTTTTGACTTTTTCAATTGATTGCATGCAAAGGTTTGCCAAATGATTCGAAGTGCGGCGATTACGCGACCAATGGCCATTGCATCCACACCTAAAGTAAGGTAGTGTAGGGTTTGCAGTCTTATCGGTTGAGTCTTGCTTCTAGAAGCTCTCTGACCCTTTACCTTTACTTCTTCACTTAGGCTTGCCTTTTCCTTTCTGTATCCCGTCATTCTTCTATTTTCCCTCTTCATATCTTTGGCCTTTTCACCTGACTATCGCTAGCATGTTGAGCATTGGCATGCACTTCGAGCATTGTTTGTGTCCCATTAGAAAAAAATATGATGATTCTTTATCATGAGTTTATCATGCTTCTCCACTTCTAGCAAAGTGTAAATAAGCGTATAATACTTCTTAGTATTTTGCATGACGGTATTGTTGCTGTAGTATCCTCATGTGTTGAGATACAGGGTACACAACATCTTGTCTATTATTTTAACAACTATAACTTTCTAATTACAAAAACACAGTTTAGAGATAAGCTTGTATATGGCGGAGCTATATGTTGCCACAACTTTATAGTCTTGGAACCGTAGGAGGGTCCATTTGCGGTGCCATATTTCTTGTGAAAAACCCATTAGAGATACATTCGGACTCGTTCACAAAGAAATACAGTCCAATTATAGCTTAACAATTAGGACCAATAATCCAATTATATCTCAGCACGAATCACCTAGGACGGGGCCTCTACATTTTGTGGTTAGAATGGAAACCAATGCATTTCTAGCCCCCTCAAATCAATTTTTTTTTTTTACAAATCTAGCTTCCGTATAAATGTAATTGTAAAATTAACCTCCTCCTTAATATCGAAGTGCCCGTAAGTGACACGTATCACCTACTATACTCGTGCACGGCGGCAATAGCTATCGAGCTCGGGCACGGCGGCAAGAACCTGCCGCACTCCCTAACAAGCATGCATTCCTCGGTAGGAATCTTTGCCACTTAATTAACGATTGATTAATCAATTTCGTGACCATTATACCCTTAATCAATTAATTAAGCTAGTAATTGATGATTGATTAGTCCATTTAGCCCCTACCGAGCATCTATTACTTGGCAGCTCCTGTCGCAGCCTCACAGTTCGACGGGTGACATATGTGTTTGAGGATTATTTTTATAATCTCTACTATATAAAGTGAGAGTTTCTTCCCACGTCACATTAATTGCCCTGCTTAATTGCCCTGCTTAATTGCCTTACGTAAGAAACGAAGCATTGCTTTAATTAGCCAACTGCAGAACGGCGTTAAAGATAGATGTTTGATCTTATGAAATAGTATTTTTTATTTTTTTAATCTTTATTTTTCGTTATCAATTTTGTTTTTCGTAGCAACGCACGGGCTTTTGCAATTATGTTTATGCGAAGGATAGATTTTAAAAAAAAAATTGGTCCGAGGGGCTAACAATGCGCTGGTTTAGTTGGAATGGCCTTGGCAGGAAACATGGTCGGAACTTGTCCGTCCGAAATATCAGCGACCTGGGCCTACAAGGCACCACCAAACGACTGCCAATGGTTAAGCTCAAATGCTAATGTCCCCCTAAAATAAGAACAGAAAAACTATCGGACGCTATACCGTCTAAACGGTATAGCAATGAAACGCATGAAACTTATGATTTTTTTATACTGAAACTCATGAAACTTAACACTAAAAACTGATGAAACCTGAAACTCATGAAACTAAACACTGAAACACATGGAACCGATCACGAGTTTCACAAGTTTCATAAGTTTCGGGCTATACCGTTGGAACGGTATACCGTCTAATAGTTCTGCTCAAATAAGAAAGGCAAGTTAAAATGCTAATGTGACTGGTGGAGAGTCGGTCGTATCCACCTGGAAATATCTTTACATTAACCATTCTGGTATTTCAATGCAATGCAAGAGAAAAAAATGAGACAACCAAGAGCCTTCGGTGTTTGCAGCTTTCGGAGGGAGACATGACATCTCGCCAACACCAACGAAAAGCCCGTCCGTGCAGCTAAAGATGAAAACAGGCATGAATTCTTAAATCGTATGTACAGACGCAAAATCCCAAAATTTAAAGGGAACAGAGGATCCAGAATTCCGGACCACCAAAGACAATGACGCGCGATCGCACACACTGACGCGAGAGCAGCCGCAGCCGGCGGCTCAGCCCAACGCCGCCACCTTCCTGTGGCAGTGAGACCTCCTCCCCTCGACGCCGCCGACGCAGCTCAGGCTCCTCGGGTACAGCGCGCCCGCGCCGAACTCGCACGGCGCGTCCTCGTCGATCCGCGCCATGGACAGCCCCACCGTGCTCTGGCTCCTGGCCACGGCCTGCGCCTGCATCTGCAGCTGCTCGGCTCGCCTCTGCGACGCCGCGCGTATGAGCTCGCGGAGGTCGTCCTCGGCCCCCGCGCCGCCGCTCCAATCAGAGCCGTAGCTCTGGCTCCTCGCCAGCGACGCGGGCACGAACACCGGGTAGCCGAACGCCGCGTCGCCCGGGACGTAGCGCGCGCACCCCGTCACGCTCTGCACGTAGAAGTCCCGCGCGCGGCCAAGCGCCCGCGCCGGCGCCCTCCACAGCCACCTCAGCTTGCTCCCTCGGCTCATGACACCGAACCAGTCCCCTTGAAAGAAACCCTCGCCAAGTTAACAACAATGGCGGATAATACCAGAGGATTAGGTGCGGGATTTCTCTGGAAATACGATGGATTGGGTTGGAGTTTTTAGTGCCTTTGGCGCCCCGGCGGGCTTCTCTTATATCGGTGGGAATCGGGGCCCGCGCTCGGTTAGGTGACGGAGGAGACGTCGGCGCCAGTGTGAGAAGTGGGAAACTGGGGGGTTTTCACGAAGAAAGCTGTGTGCTGCTGCTGCGCGCGCCAACCGCGGTGTCCAGTGGCAACGTTGCCCACTTCGGCCGGTGGCGTGCTAGTGTTTCGCGTTGTTGTTTTCTGGCCTTCTAGATGAAGTGACATGAGTGAGTCAAACCCGGAGTGTGACGTGGCGTTGGGTGTAGTCTGGCTTACCCGGAGTGTGACGTGGCGTTGGGTGTAGTGTGTGTGGCTTACTCTTCCGTCGTGTCAGCGACCGTGCTTTTCCTTGTAGAATTTGACACGCTCACACGCCCTTGGCTTAGCACCTAGTAGTTGGAGAGGCTTGGACTGGTTAGTCGTTGTATTAGAATTTAGAAGCTCCATGTTAAGCAGCGAGCAGAGGAGTACATGTAAATCAGTAAATGGAAAGTTTGATATACAGACATAAATTATCAAAGAAGGCGGCGGCCGCATATATAGGAGGCCTGATGATTTAGTTCCCCGGCAGCTCTTTTTATGACCCGTTAAGCGTTTGGTGGCTATCGGTGCCGGCAAATGCAAAGATATGGTGGTAATGGACCCGCCGGGCCAATACTTTTTTCTTCTTCTTTTTTTGCATTCTTTTCTATGCAATCATGCATGCATGCTGCAGCGTGACGCTGTGCCAATTAGAGAGTGCGTGTGTGTGTGTAATCATGAAAGATGTGGTTTTGGTAGGATAATGCAGGCAGCAACTCACCCCATCTGCGTCGACAAGAAAGAAAATTGCAACCGAGGTTAAAACTAAAGCACGATCCAATCCAGGCACGAGAACCCCGGAGCGCGTGCACGATAGCGTATTCCAGCGAGCATCAGGTACGACGCCTTGGCGAGTGCCGTGCGCGGGCTCTCGTCTCGTGCCGTGCCGGTCGACGACTCCACGGCGCCGAACAACTAAAGCGGGCGGGAACAACTAAAACGGCGGGCCGAAGAGCCGCGCCGCCACACGATCCTGCAATTCCACGCCGCCGTTTCGCTTCGAGAAGAATCGCCGAGCCGGGGGAAACCGACGTGGAAGGCTATACTCCAGTTCGAGCCGGCGCATGCGCATTGGATGCTTTCTTGGCTCTCCGCGTGACCAGCAAGTCACCGGCTGACTCACTGCTCCGCGGCCGATTCGGTGACTGGCCTGCCTAAAGCTTGAAACCGACGTGGACAGTGGCTGCTTTTCCATGTGCCCAATCTTAATTGTTGTGTTCACGCTTTGACGGGGTTTCTTCTTTGCTTCTTCAATGCGTGCGTTGATACATGGTGACCGAGGCAGGCAGGCTTATCTGTTATGTTCCCATCATCGATCCCATGTAGGAGTACTCCAGTACGAAGTAGACGAAATGTCACTGGCAACAAGAGATTTCTGAGTTCTTCGAGCATGCTGGAACTTTCTTAAAGGAAAGGTCTCTAAACTCCAGAACACAGTTTCCTGTTCAACATTATGATGGATTCTAAAGCGCTATTTTTATCATATGTTTAAACAGCAATTTGTTGAAGGTTTCTTTTTTTAGGCGTAACAACAAAGTCTTATTGTAAGCAGTGAAGATCCTGCCAACTAACTAATCCACAACACACACAATTTGGCACAATAAACCACAAAATGCCATCGCTAATCAGCAGTGGCGGAGGCAAATTTAAGTAGAGGCCAACACTTTAAAGTGAACCAAACTTACAAGAAAGAGGTGGCCAATTACATGCTCAACCACTTGCTAGGTCCAATGTCCATTATTTTCCGCAAAGACCTTCAAAATTGAAGGGCTGGCCATGGCCCATGTTGGCCCTCGTGCTTTTAGAAAGTTCCACTTATTTATATTAATAACTTATAAATAAAGTACACAAGTACTCATCTTTTACATTCTAGATAAATAATATGTCACTATCAAGTCTTTGAGTTGATAAACATGCTAGATTTTTTTTAATCTTCCTTGTTAAAGACTCCAGATCTTTCAACGGCGTTATGATTGCTGATGATCACGGCAACGAGTAGATTATCAATAATCTTCATAGATGTGTAAGACCCACGCCTGAGTAGCAATATTGTTATTGAGAAGAAAATTAGACGATATTTATTTATACTAAACTCGTACCGGTGTCGATCTCCATAAAACCTATCATAGGTAAATAAAATCCTGCTAAGAACTAGCTACAGAAGAACAAAGCTTGAACAACTTGGTATAAGAAAATGCAAAAGAATACTAAAGAAAAATGGAGGTGTCTACGTGAAATCATGTGCTGAAAAATTAGCTTAATGATGAATTTGATATTGCAAAGTGGTTGTGCTCATGGCATGTGTGGTGCATGTGCATGTGTTGTTTCACATGATTATTTGATATGCTTGTGATAGCATGTTAATGGTTTTGGTTGATGCAATATGCTCGTGTGAGTGGTTGCATGGATTAATCTTGAGTCAAGTCATGGACTTGTGCTCGGAATATTGTTTTGTGTTTGTTCATGTGCATGTGTTGCTTGAGGTCGAACGTGGTCGGTGACGGGACCAGAACTAGGTTCATGGAGGAACTGAGGTTCGAAACTAGGTTCAGTGAGGAATCGAGGTCCTAGTGGTCGAGGATGTCATGCGGGACGTTTGGACTAGAGAACGGTGCACATGAAGTCTAGTGAGTCACGTGAGTGCGGCAGGTGGACCGTACGCGTGCAGTTGTAATCGTTTGGGGTAGCTTGCATGTATTGGGCCATATTGGGCCCGGTGGATATGCATACATGTATCTATATACGAACTCTTTAGGATTGCTCATTATAAATAGGGGGAGGTGTCCTCTGTTTATTATTGAGCTAGAGCTAGGCATTAAGGTTTGTACTCTTTTGTTTGAGTACTATAACCAGACTAGTCAGAAGAAATAAAAATAAGGTTTTTCTCCTGTTTTCCGTTTTTCGTTTTCTCGCCCGGTTTTCGATTTAGTAGATTGATTCATTGTCTATCTTGATTCTTTCAGTTCCTTCTTGATTTGATCCAGCCAAAACCTTTCTAGGGAATTGATTTAGTGTTCCTCAAAGTTTTATTGGTTAATATTTTGTAGATTTTGTTTAATCACGAAATTGGAGTTTAATCAATTCTCATCATTATTGATATATTCATCTTGCGAAGCTTATAACTTTTAATCCGTAGATCCGATTGAGTTTATTATTATTGGTTTTGTTTTGAAATTTCATATAGTTTCTACAGTTTAAATTTAACATCAATCCAACGGTTGGATTTTCGAGAATTCATATTTTAGTGAACCTCTGTTAATCTGTTTTTTGCTTGATCCGAATCTGTCATAGCAGGATTGTGGAGTTCATAACTTTTGATCCATAACTCAGATCGAGCTGATTCTTATTTTGTTCGATCTGCATTGGAATCTAGTTTCTTGTGTTCAAATTTTAGGTCAATCCGACGGCTGGATCTCTGGTAATTAGCGATTTACCAAACATATGTCAATCTGTTTTTGTTGAATACGAAGCAATTATTTGATTCCGAATTTGGGTGAATTTTTAATAGATCAAAATTTTGATTTTAGCTTCCGAATTGCTATACTAGTATATATCGATCCTACAGTCTAGTAAGAATGTGAGTGTTCTTTTTGCTAAATAGCACTTAAAATTAGAGCCTTCGGATCTACATCCAATTGATGGAATCAATTTGCCTCATATATGAGGTAAGTGCTACTGTATGAGGTAAGTTAATTTTCTTCTAAAGTTATTGTTACTGCTCTCTCACTTTATTACCTTACTTTTACTTGCATCTTTTGCAATGAAGAGTATTGTTTAGTAGTCTTCACCTGCTGCCACTGGTACAATGAAAAAATTGTATACATCATAAGTATATCCCCACATATTTTGTCTAACATTGCGCATACGGCTTCATTCCCAGATTTATGTCAGCATCACAAACTAGATTTACCATTATGTTGTCTAACTATATTTCAGCAGCAGCCAAATTCAGTTATATTTTTCAAAACTTTTAGTTTCAGGGTATATACCCATCTATAACAATTCAAATGAAACACATACCTTTGAAAAAAATACACTCAAATTCAAAGATTTGAATGAATTTAGATCACATGCTTTGCTAATTTATATATATATAATCAGCACATACCTACAATCAAGCTATCGTCAAAAAAGAAAACTCTAGTTTGAATTTTAGTTCAAATTTGATTAAACTAGTTAGTAAACTGGTTAAACTCAACATCCTAAAAATTTTAAAAAAAATTCAAATGTAAATACATAGAAGAAATACCCATTTTGAGTTATGGTGCCCAAGCACCATGATGCCCCAGGTAATTGTACTTACACACACTGACACACACATACATGGAGCCTGGGCTCCATGATCCAAAACGAATATTTCCCCTATGTATTGTACGCAAAATTTTTTGAAGCTTTTAGGATGTGTGTTTAACTAGTTCACTAATTTGAACTAGAATTCAAACTAGAGTTTTTTTATATGATAGTTTGATTGTAGGTATACGCTGATTTTATATATAAATCAGCAAAGCATGCAATCTAAATTCGTTCAAAATCTTTGAATACGAGTATATTTTTTAAAAGGTATGTGTTTCATTTGAATTGTTATAGATTGTTATATACCATAAAACTCATGTGTGTGTATAGCATTTGGTGCATATGGAGGTGTCATCTACAAATTGATGGTCATGGAGGATTGCTACTTTGAGTATCGTGAAGAACTAGGTCGCGCTACCCTAATCGATTGCCTGTGATCATATGGATGGGCTTCAACTAAAGTTGTCTTTATATCTTCCGCTAAGTTTATTGAGTTGTTTGCCGTCCACTTCATTAAATGTAAGATTGTACCATAAAGTCGCTATAATCAATGTTACTTGAGTTTTTCCATGTGTATGGAATGATATTTTATATATATTGTCATTGCATAGATTAGTGTGATCCTGAACTAGTGCAATATATACAGAGGGTTTGGATTTGTTCGGGTTCTAACAGTTGGTTTGGTCCGAGTGCTATTCTTATATTATGGACAAGTGCAATATGTGTGTTTAATTTGCTGCGGGTATTCAATAAGGGGCCGCTTTGTATGCTTTCTAGGGGCTGGCTGGTCGGTACGCGCCTATTGGCGTGCACTTTAGCTATGCTTTTCATCATGGCAGCCTGGCAGGTGCCACACTTAGTGCGACAGGGAGCTTTAAAGGATTGGTGGAGATGTTTTCAATACCCAAGTTGTAGGCCCCCGGATCGGCTATCCGGAGTCCTCTGTGTATTTCTGTACTAGTCCCAGATCAGTAGCTAGTACACACAGTCAAAAGTGATGAATCAACAACCATATCACGAATACCAATAACTAAATAAGAATAATACCAAATAAAAGCAAAGACCTTATGGTCAAGGTTTACCATTACGGCCTGAACAGGCTGAACAACTGCAGCGGAAGACGAAAACGCCAAAGCGACCCATCCAAATGCCCACAGGCAATCGAGTGGGGTACGCGTCCTAGTCCTTCGAAGATCCTTGACAGCTTCTTTCACTTCTGAGATATGATTAGAATGTAGCACGTGAGTACATAAAGTACTCAGCAAGTCTGGGAAATTATGCACAATGTAGGCTGTCCAAAGATGGCTTATTATGGTTCTTTTGCACAAAGCCAAGTTTCATCAAATCATACTTGTTAATAATTTTCACAAAGCATATTTGAGCAATTCTTTTTAATAATTGAATTATGTAATATTGTAGTGAAGGTTCTAACCACCACTCACTAATATACAGGCTCTATCCGCCACAGCTCAACAAAATCAGAGTTCCATCCAATCGCATGGCTCTGTCCGCCACGGTTCACAAAATCAGGTTCCTTCCACCTACCTGGCTTTAGCCGCCAGAAGCACACCCGAGAGTTCTAACCGCTCCCGGATCCCAAAACAAAACCTTGTTTAGTTTGAAACCAAAAACCAAATTCTACCAGTATGAAAGCATTCAGCAAGCTTTGCCTTAACCGTAGGCACGGCTATTCGAATAGTTTTAACTCTGCAGAGGTGTACAACTTTACCCACAAGACATGATATTCCCTTGATGCCATGCAATTAGCACACTTCCTTAGGTGTGCCGGCAGGGATATCATGACAAGGCCTTTACAATGTATACGCCTAACCTGACTCACCCGCTGAGGTTTCACCACTGTTAGGGTTCTTTCCACCCAGTACAGAAGCCCCCTCTTGCGCCGTGTGAGAAAAACAACAACAACAACAACAACAATGCCTCCTTCCGGCTCTCACACAACAACCGAGTGGTGAGTCTAAGTCAGGTTTCTACAAATTAGTTAGCCAGGTCGTGCCCACTTTGACATGTGGTTGTACGGTTATGCTTAGAATGGAGACAGTCATAAGCGTCGGTCCTTAACTGACTTGGGGCGGTACTTGCACAAAAGAACCAAGGCTTGGTTCGCTTCCACCCGACATTCCATGCCGCCCAAGTCGAAATCATTTTTCATTTTATTTTTATTTTGCAAACCAACGGCAATACCTTTTTGCCTAATAATTTCCAACACCAGTTGTCAAGAGATAATTGAAAGTCCCACCCATAGGTGCATATTGACCGTTTGCGAGTCTAAGCATTTCTACCGTACTATTCTATTCCACCAATAGTTTATTTTATAAAATACAAAGCTCAGGGGTTGATGACAATCCTTATAATTAATTCTGTAATCTCCAATAATCATTAAATTGCCCTAGTGGTACAATCATATGAATAATCCGATTCAATATCGTATCCATCAAGTATTGAGCATATCATGGAAATATCCTAACTCTCAAAATCATATTAAACCCCAATCAAGTGTGTCTATTTCCCTTGAATTATGACTAGTATTATTGATTTATTCGTCACTCATAGGGCGATCAATCTTATCATCCACTAAGAATATTCCACAAAGTCATCTGTTAAACCACCAGGAATACTTCATAATATCAGCTCTAATCATCTAGGATACAATCCACCTATAATACTTCATAGCATCATATATTTAGTCCTTCACATGATCACCTCTAAATTATCTATTTTAATCCACCAAAAATACGCAATAATATCATTCACTAAACCACCAAACATTCTGGACTATTCACAATCTCCCTGAATGATTATCGCATAGTATTCTTGTTAAAATTCACTGAAATATAATTCACCACTTATTCTAATTGATCTATAAATATGACTCTCAATAACATTTATTTACTTTCACCGACATCATACATCTTCCAACATTCTCCCCATCCACCGAAATATATGGACTACCATTCGTAGGTCAACTTTATGATTATAAGTCCCACATCAACTCTAATATTCATCTAGCTCCAATTTGCATTTCACCCCAATCCATACTCATTATGTTGAACTACTATCACAATCCCACTTCTCAACAGTTAAATGATCACCACCATAAATCAATTTCATAATAACAATCCTCCCATTATCACTAATATTCATCCGTCTCCAAGTTACATTGCCCCCGATTTACTCTATTCAAACTACCTGCTAAATAGTCCTTTTCCCCATCAAAATGTATTTTATTAAAGAATATTTATTATGGTGGATCCCTGTTCTAGGTCGACAAAGGGTCATGGATAGCAAATCTCAAGGAGGTATAAACAACAGGTATAACTAACAACTTAACGTTTAACATCATCATTTTATGTAATTAGCAATGCAATTTGTAAAACATGGTAAAACATTTATAAATTGTAGAATCAACATGCGTCAAGGAGACTTGCCTTCGATCACAGCGAGAAGGTTGAACTCTTTGAAGTCCGGCGGCGGGGTCGGCGGACTCGGCGGAATCGTCGACTACGCGCAAGACGAGACAATAAATAAATAAAAGAAAATAAATAAAATCCAAAAATTATAAAAGTTATACTGGCAGGAAGATCTTGATTTTAGATGAATTTAGAAATTTGAATGGAGTCAATCGGAGTTCGGACGGAGAAGTTATGAGCATCCGAAATTCGAAAATGGGGAAATTGGAAAAGGAGGGAATATTCTCTGGAATATTCCACTTCCAATTTTTCTGAATTTTGGGAAATAAATGTGTCTATGCAAGGTGGGGCCCAACTGTCATTCTCAAGATGCTTTCTTCAAGCTTTGCTCCTTGCCATTGAAGAAGCAGAGGAGGGGGGACCTCCATGTGCGCCGGGAGGAGGATAGCCGGCCCGGCGGCGGCGGGTCGGCAGCGGCGGTGTGGCCGAGCGCGCGAGAGGCGGCGCAATGGCGGAGTGTTCCGGCGGCTCGGGCCGCTGTGGCAACCGGCGCTGGCGCGGCCAGGCGAAGGCGGAAGGCGGCGAAGCTTCAGCGGAGCCGCAGCCGGCGGCCGCCAAAGCTGGCGTGGAGGCGGCCGTGTGGTGCGGCGCTGACGGCACTGGCGAGCGCCCGGGCGGTGGCGCCGGCCGGTGGCGACGGGCACTGGCGAGGTGCGACGACGCCGGCGAGGTGACCGGCGGCGAGCGGCGGCCGGCGGGCGGTCCCACGCGCACAAACACGGCCCAAAAACAGGGAGCCCAAAAATTCGCGAAAATAGGAAATTTCCCAAAAAATTTGAACATGGCATACCAAATTAATTGATGAATCCTCTAGTAGACATCCTAAACATCTTGTAGATGGAAGGAATTGGATCCAAACTCACCGGAGAAGATGAATTCGACGAAGAACACGAGTTCGGCCGAAACAAGTAAATCCCGAAATTCGACGCCCACGGTTGACGAATCCTAAAATTGATTGATGAATTAGCAACTAGACTTCCTCACGAACACAATGAAACAAACGGAAGAGAGAATGAATCACCGAGATGGAAGATATGAGCACGAACCCGAAGAACACCGAAACCGACGCGTTCTTGGCGATTTCTTTGATCTCCCGGCCGAATGGGTTGGAGAGGCCAAGGAAGAAGATGTGCACTGGAAAGAGGACTCCCACACGAAGCAAATGAAAGTGGAAGTGCGGGATTTGGTGAAGAAACGGCCGAGTTATGGCCATTAATACCACTTTCGGTTTTTGCTCAACCGTTCAAATTCCGGCGAGATTTAGGGGTGAAGATCATGGGGAATGGAAGGGTCTCGTCGTTGCGGATTCAACGGACTCAACGGTTCGCAATTTGGATCATTAGAGAGGGAGTTATGAGAATTTGAAGCAATGCATATGAGTATGGAGGTTAGAAACTTTTTCCTGGAAGTCCTCCATCGTGCAAGCCCAAGGTTGAAGAAAGCTGAATAGTACCCGCCACGTGTCAAGCTCCCATTCGCCCTCCTTTACGCAAACAATGCGCCCTAGAGAAAAATAAGGAAAAATGGCCTAAAAATTCCGGAAAAATTCCTAGAGCCATTTTAGAATATTTGGGACCCAATAAAATTGGTTTGGTTGAATTTGGATGAATTTTGTGGAATTGAATATTCGGGTGCGGATCGCAGGCATTAAACAAAAGCCGCGCGAGATAAAATAGGAACAGTGGTCCAAAAATCCGGGGAATGATTCCTAAAATCATTTTGGAATATTTGAAACATTTTAGAAGTGGTTTGGAGATTTTTGGAGCATTTTTGGACTCGGGTGAATTTTCGGGTACCAGCGGGACTCTGGAAAATCGATTTTTCAACCGGAGGGGAATTAAATCCCGATTTTGGAGGGGAACGGATGCCAGGTTAATATAAACATCGAATAAACATCCAAATTTTGAATTTAATTTATTTAAATTACTTTTCTCAAATCACAAATTTGAGGATGTTACACAAGTCCATGTCAACCGGTTCTACATGGACTACTATGATAGCGGAGAGGTAGGCACATTGCTCAGCGCCTCGTGTGCTTGTGTACTTATGTGAGTTTAAATTGATAGGTAAGCACAAAAAAAAAGAGTTGCCAGGTTTCGCAATTCTATAGCGATCTTTCACTTCTCGACCTTGATGGCAAATAAGCAATGAGGAAGACGATCGAAGTGAGTGATCCCCTAAGGTATGGAGGGGTCACAATCTACCAAACTGACTGGGGATTTTCAGCACTGCAAGTGAAGAAAAATGGTGAAGGCCCCTTTCAATTTGGCCATGGCCCCTTTGAAACTAAATGGTGATAAAGAAATTCTTTGGAACATTTTTGCCACTTGAAGATTCAGAATCTTCTAATGTCAAGGGAATGTATGTTCGACCTTTTCCCTGTTCTGAACTAAACAATGAATTTGACCCATTAGCTATGAGCTGTTAACTTCTTGAGACCTGCAGTCTATTGCATAGTATGATTCAAGAGGGTAAGCTTGTAGCGGTTCGTCGGCCAAGCTCAAAACTCCCCATTAAAATCAATGGTAACGAAATAGTCATTAAAGATGCTATTGGCAGTACAGGTCTCGATCTTAAGGTCAGGACTAGATTCATTTATTCATTTTTGAAGACATTTATGCATGATTTATATATCACTAAATGTGTCTTGTGTTTTCCTCTCAATCAGACTGATCGAGGAGTTCCTATTGTGCACGCTGGATTTGGTGCACTCATATTAATGACCTGCATTAGCTATCTTTCGCACTCTCAGGTCAGTGCATAAATGTTACTTCTTTTCATTGTTGTTTTAGACAAAAGTTTCCATTATGTATTAAAAGCTCACAAGAATTGCTAAGAAAAAAAATAGACTAGAAATTCTCACAAAAAAGTAAAACATTATTCTAGCCCTTAATCTATTGTACCCTAATTACAACTGCCGTCGGATCTTTCTAACAAAAAAAGTAGAAATTATCACAAAAAGCAAAGCATTCGGCCCTTATATTGTGGACCCTAATTATAACCGTCATCAGATCTTTCTAACAAAAAAAATAAGAATATGCTATAAATTATCACAAAAGCAAAACATCTGCACCTTAATTTGGTGAACCCTAAAAAATTTAACTAGGATATTCTCTTTTTTTGTTTGAGACCGTTAAAGATGCAGATATTCAGTTCCCACGAATTGACGTTGAAATTCACGAACAGAAAATCATAATCCCTTCAGTGGAAGATAGGCCATGCTGGAAATGAACTTTGTATAACACGTCGAAGCGATATTTTGCTTATGAGAATGTCACTATGCAGTCTAAACTGGTAAGAGCTTATTTTTGTCTTGCATCGAAACTAAACTGACAATGTTGCTGTATTGCTACAGAAGAAAGTGGTAAATTATACCCTGAAGATGAGCCCATGGTTCTGCACCTGAATTTTTGGGGAGCATGTTTCTAGAAAGTCATACAAACTCATTCAAAAAATTACAAAAGATGCTTGATTGTTATTGACATATGGGTGTGGGTAAATCCCTCGACCCCAGAAGATATTGGCGTCCTTCCATTCCTCTGCCGGTATTGTTGTCGTCGATGTGGTGAACCTGGGGTATCAACACCTTCTCTATTGTAGGTCATGTAGACCAAGTTGGTACATAACATTTTTCATACTGGTCAAATTAAGGACGAACATAAACTAACTCAAAAGATTCTTCTACAGGTCATTTTTGATGCCCGAACCCATTGATGAGTTTCAAGTGGGTTATTTAGCTGTAACTACACAGAAAAACTACCGAACAATATACCGTTTCGTATCTAACCAACGGAACAGGTTGAGACCTTCCTATCAAAAGCATTGGACGATATCAGGCATATCCGCATCTCTTTTCCTTATCCACTCAATCGAGAACTATTCGTCGATCCCTCCCAAATGGTTGGATCTAGCCGTTGGTGGCAACAAGGAGCGGATTCGGACATTGGAGACTCCCCTATGGCACTCTCGGCTATCGCCTGCTCGCCTTGAGGAAGAGGGGGGAGGGTCGCAGGGTCCAAAGAAGAGGAGTAGCGGAGGGAATCTCTGTCACTACCACCACGTCGATTGCTAGTCACCGTGCCGTCAGCCGTCAAGCCCTTCGCCTGTTGCTCGAACAGGTGAGAGAGGGGATGCAATATTGAAGGGCTCGTGGAGAATAAAATGATGATGATGAGAGAGAGAGAGGGTGTGTGGGGAATTTTGCTAAAACACGCATGAGATCAGGCCACAGCTTTGCACGAGCATGACGGGTTCCTCCACTACCTCCTCCCCTCCTGCACCTCCGGTTCGAGATCTGGTGCAGCGGTGACATGGTGCTTTACCTCTAGCCCTGGATCTGGGATCTGGCGACATGAGGTGATAGCCCAGCTCAAGACACATAGATCCGACAGCGACGCGAAGCTCAGGCCTGAGCTGAGAGAGAGAGGGGGGCTTGTGCGGAGCTCGAGCAAAGATTTGGTGGCGGGAAACATCGTTCGGCTCTATTGCGGCAATGGTAGTTGGGGCCGAAGCTAGAGAAGGGGGTGCGTAGCAACAGACGATGTCAAGCGGCCCTCGGCGATGTGGTAGACCATCATAGCCAGGTAAGCTCATGAAACTTCTTAAAACTTATTCTAAATCTATTAAGGAGATGTTTTTTTTGTTTTTTTTTTTTTTGGGGGGGGGGCTTCGGTTGCCGGCCGGAAGTCCCCCAAATAGGCTAGCTTGAAAGCAACTTCACAGCCAAACCCGGTGGAAGCCAAGCAAAAAGCCACAGCCAGATCCATGGTGCTTTGGGGGCTTCGACATGGCTTCCTCCTACAATGGCCGCCTCACCCCACCTCGCCGTCACCCGTTCGACGCCTCCTCTGCATCACCCTCCTCCCAATGGCTGCCTCCTCCCCACCCTAGCACTTGGTTGCCCGCCCTCCTCCCGATCCAGCCCTCGGTGGCCATCTCTTCCCCACTTGAGCGCCCGGTGGCCGCGCCTCCTCCTCGCTGCCCGGTCGCCCGTTCGCCACCTCCCGATCCAGCCCCAGGTTTGCCCGATCCAACCCCTGATGGCCGCCTCCTCCCCGCCGCTCGGTGGCCGCCCCCTTCCCACCTCGCAACCAACAAAAAGGTGGTTTGTCAAACAGCCTCTTAAAAAAGCCACAACCACCATCTACAACTGTTTTACGGTCCATCAAGCCAAAAATAACTTTTTAGCCCAACTACAGCCCCCAAACAGGGCCAAAAACTTTTGTTTAGAAACTTGATGAAACTTATTAAAGCCTCTGAAAGTTTTGGTTGAAACTCATTGGTTAAAGCTGGAGTTCCAAAATATGAAACTTGTTACTTTGTCTTGGAATCTTCTAAAAACTTTTAAAAATTCTCGAAACTCACTGAAACATAAAACTTTTCAAATGTTCCCTTAAAACTTGTTGAAACTATATAAAATGTAAGGACATCGATGAAAAAAGGATTTGAACTTGACATTTGAAGAAAACAAGACCACGAACAATCATTTAGGACATCGATGTCCTCTCTCTCTCTCTCTCTCTCTCTCTGAAAATGTAAGGACATGCCACATTACCAACCCAAAAGTCTTATTCAGAGTATACATTCTGCAGAAGCCGCTGCTTCACTGCATTCAGTTTACTGTGCCTGTCATTTTCTGACGACCTGCAATCACTGAATTTTTCAGTGAAATACTGAAATCTCACTCGTCAGGTCAATGGCCCCTCGAACTGAAAATTCAAACCCGGTAAAAACCAGTGGAATCTTAAACCCTCAAACAAATAACGAACTCCGAGATATCTTTGTTCGGTGGCGTAGCGTGGATCATGAGCATGTGATCCAGGGTTAACCAAACCGAAACCGAAAAAACCGATGGAAAACCGAAATTGGAAATTCGAAAATATCAAGCCAAAAATCGCTGGAAAATCGTTAGAAACCGAAGAGTTTCAAAACCGAGCATTTGAACACCTCGAAAACCCATCGGTTTTCTCGAAAAACCGATCGGTTTGCTCGAAAAACCGATCGGCGAGTTGAACATTTTGGGCGATTGGTTTTTTGAGCGGTTTTCGTCGGTTTTTACGAAAAACCGTTCGGTTTTCACCGGTTTTTGATCGGTTTACATCGCATAAATTTTTTCAAAATTTTCAAATTATTTTTTTAATTGAACCGGTTTACCGACCGGTTTAGGATTTCGAACCGGCTCGATACGGTCGAAAACCGCGGTTTTCGTCGGTTTTCTGAACCCTGATGTGATCACATTGTCTGATGCAAGTTAGATAATGCCAACCTGACAGTATCTGAGGAAGGCAAGCAAAGTAGTTGCTATGCAATTAAGGATTAAAATGGATTTAATACAGATGAATAATAATTTTACCATATTTGTCGACGATTGGAGAACGGCTCCCGTCGAGCTTACTTGTTGAATGGGGGATCAACAGAGCCCCGTCGTACGGATCGAAGAGGTCGTTCGAGTGATGCGAGGTCGGGAGAAGAAGAAAAAAGGGGGACACGGTGTTTATCCTGGTTCGGGCCTCCCTCTCCCGGGATAACAGCCCTACTCCAGTGTATTATGTTCTATCTCTTTTTTTCCCCTCCCCCTTTACAAATCTTCAGGGGGGTTTAAATAATACGACTATAGGTACCAAAAAAGGCAACTACCTCCTGGGATCACGCTGTGTATCCATATCCGTGACCCGCCGTCCTTGATTCGCGCGCTGTTTTGAATTTCGGGTATGATCTCCCTTGATCTTCGGCTGATTGGTTGGCTCCTTCCTTCCTCGTAGCGTTCGTCGGGCCCTCCGACCAAACACCCGAGTAGGTCGTGGCCTCCACGAGCACGCTTGCTCGTGGGGGGGGCGTGTTTGGTGCTTCTGCGAGTAAAGGTGCAGACGCGTATGCTCGGAGGAGAAGGAGGGATGCTCGTTTCATTCTCCCGAGCATCTTCTTCTAGTATCGCTTGGTCGGCGGGTTTAGCTTTTTACGGGGGTACCGTGGTCTTTTGCCGGATAGTCAATCCCCGACAGCTAGCCCCCGAGGTTCAAGCGGGGAACCCTCGGGCTTCCCCTTGAGCCTAAGAAGACTTGAGGGGGGATTGAATTTCTTTTGGCCGTGGCTCACGACCATTTTACGTCGGGAGACGAGCTTCTTTACCCGCCGCGTGCTTACTCCGCGTGGGCGCGTCGTTTGGTTGTTCTGCGGTTCCTTCTCAGAGAAGCCTTCCTGCAACGGTACGGCAGTTTCTTGGAAAGCGGCGCTTTCTCTGGCCAGGTGTCGCTACGCGATAGGCGGCGATTTTTATCCCGTCCCTTCACTGTCTTTTTAACCCTTCCTACCGGGAGAGGTCGGAGTCACACCGTGTCTCTTTGCTCGTCTTCGGCCAAAAAATCTTCCAAGAGCCCTAGCGCCCAAGAACCTTTTTCGCTTCCCTTCCTTCTTTGGCCATGGCGCGTTTCAAGGTCAGCCAGATGACCCGAAGGAGGCTCCAGGTGCTCACGGATGAGGGGTACGTCGACCCAAGCTCGGGTCGAGTGCCTGGGGGTGACGCGACGCGGCACCGCGGGAGACGGAGATCGTCTCCTGTGAGTTGTACGCCATCAACGGGCTTCGTCTGCCCGAGAGCGACTTCCTCGCCTCCGTGCTTGCCTTCTGTGGGTGCGAGATCTCTCATCTCCACCCCAACTCTATCCTTTCTCTCGCAGTCTTCTCCCATCTTTGTGAGGCGTACGTGGGTGTAGTGCCCACGGCTAGCCTTTTCTTTCACTTCTACTCCCCCTTCCGCACCGGCCGGGATGGCTCCGCCGGTTGCGTTTATCTTCGCCTCCGGCCCAACCGACCATACGAGTACCCTCTTGTTGCTTTGAAGGACTCGGTGTCGGGTTGGGCCGACCTCTGTTCTACCGTAAGAAGGCGGAGGGTCCCGATTGGTCTACATCGGGAGGGCGCCGCCCTCGAGGCAGCGCCGCGCTGTGCAACCTGAGGAAGAGCGGGTGCTCGGGGCGATCGATGAGCTCGCCCAGATGGGGCTCACTGGTCGAGATATCGCCCGGGACTTTACCTTCAACCGGGTGTCCCCCCTGAGGCGCCGCGAGCACCCCTTCTTCGAGGCGACCGGGTGGCATGACTTCACCCATGAGGACAACGCAGGTATGTTCCTGGACCTCTTTCCCGAGCGTCGCTGCTTTCTGGTGGCCGGTGCTATATATATATATATATATTGTTTTAACCTTCGGTTGTGACGCAGCTCCGAGGACGGACTGGGTTGACGAGAGGGTCGCCGAGATGTTCGGTGCCCCGAAGGAGAAAGGCGGCGCCCAATCGTCGGATCCCCAAGAACGTTTTTGACGCGGTGGCGCGTTAGTACATCTTCACTTACGCGCGGGCATGTTTCCCGAGCTTATTTCTCCCGATCTCTGCTTGCAGGAGAAGGTCGCCCTTGACCTTGCCGTGTCGAGCGCTGCAGCGCTGCCGCAAGCCAGCACCCCGGCCAGGGGTTCCCGCAAGAGGTTGGCGGGTCGAGGCCGCCAGGCATCCGCCTCGCCTCCCGCGCCAGCGGTCGGCGCCGAAGCCGACCCGGGACCACCACGCCGCACCTTGAGTACGCCGACCGCCAGGAGGTGTTTAACTCGAATCTGGTATGATGACTTCAAGCGAAGGAGGCCGGAGCTGATGGGCCGATTGGAACAGCTCGCCGAAAGCGGCGAGGAAGGCCGAGGAGGAGGCCAGGTCCCTCCCGACCAAGGAGCGGCGGTGGAGAGGCGGATCAAGGCCCTCCAGACCGGCTTATTCGGGTGGTCGATGCCCCCGAGGAGGAGGAAGAAGAGGAGGCCACCTATGCTCAGTCGGAAGGAGCGGGAGGTCGACCTCTCAAGCAACCTCGGTCTTTGGAAGAGGTCGACATGGACGACGTCGACCCGGCGATGGCACGTGCGGCCGACGCCACGCGGAGGAGCGCGTCGTGGTCGTGGCCGAGGCCTACGAGGCCGCCGCGGGCAGGTCGCCCATGGCCCGAGGCGAGGAGGCCGAGGAGGATGGCGCTGCTCGTCGGGCAGAAGGTAAGCTTCTACTTCATTCTCTTGTTCTGTTCTTGTCTTGCGATTTTCTTCGGGCTAACCCCACCCTGTTTGGCGTGGGCGCGATAGCTCGGATGTTGCTTTTGGACTTCCGTCAGATGGCTGAGGAGATTATCGATTCTGCAGTTGACGCCGAGCTCGACCGCGTCGTCGACCAAGTGATGGCCGAGGCGGGGGAGGAGCCGGCGCCAGCTGCGGACTCAGTGGAGTCCGAGCTTCCCTCGGCGGGACCCGTGGACGTGGAACCTATTCCAGCCGCGGAGGAGCAGGAGCCGCAGGGGGCTGAGGACCAAGAAGCCTTGGCCTTGGTCCCTTGCGAAGGGGTAAGCGCGAGCGAGCCCCAGGCGACAGGCTCGTGGTCAAGCGGTGGTGGCTTCGACCCACCGTCCTTGGCCAGGGCCAAGAGGAGGAGCCGATTCTTGCCCGACCGACCACCTCCAAGCTGCGGACCAAGGGAAGATGCGGTCGTGACCGCCCACCACTTCCGGCCAGCGGAAGTGATCGCCGAGCCCGACCGGTGCCTCCGTCTGCGGACCACGAAGAGGAGGTGGCCGTTGATGGGCGGAGGTGGTCGTCCTCGACCCGATCGCCTCCGGCGTGGAGCCCCGTTGCTTCGGTCGCGGAGGTGCAAGGGGCGAAGCGGCGGCGTCGATCCCAGCGCGGCCGGCGGGCAGAGGAAAGCGGCCACGAGTCGCTGTTGGCGCGAAAGACCAACCTCGGGCGTCTGGGGTTGGTCGAGGAGGAAGCGTCGTTGCCCTCCGGAAGCACCGGTGCCCGAGGAGGGCAAGATCGTGATGCGCTAGCTCGGGATCAGGATGGCCCAGCGTGGGTTAATCCCTTTTTCCGAGCTGGCGCCACCGACCGCCAGCGGCTTCAAGACAAGCTGGTCAGCCGGGCTCTTCTGGTAAGCGTTTTGCTTTCAACTTTTTGCATGAGTCGAGCAATCTTCAAGGGGTTCTTCTTGACTTTCCTTCCCCTTTGCTCCAAGTTTGCTGCGAAGGCTATGGAGGACATCGATGCCTCCGCAGTTCCAGCAGAGGAGTTCTGGGCGTACCATCGCGAGCAAGACGCCAAGATCGCCGATCTCGAGCGTCGGGTCTCCGAGGTGCGCGAGGCCGACCTGAAGGAGCTGGAGTCGGCAAAGAGCCTCATCGTCGGGCTTCGGGACCAGCTCTTTGAGAGCGAGACGGCGAAGGACACTTCGGAATGTTGTGCCGACCTCGAAGAGGAGCTGGGAGATTGCGGCGGGAGGTCCCGACCAACGCGCCGAACTCCAACGAGCTCGGGGCGTGAAGAGGCCCAGCTCAAGGAGGTGCGGCGCCCAGCCGGGACAGCGGTGAAGGTCGTCTTTGCTTTCGGCGGAAAGTTTTGGACACTGGAGGCAGAGGTCGACTCCCTTAAGGAGGAACTTGCTGCTCTTCAGGTCGAGCGTAGGACTTAGCTCTTCTTTTATTTTTAGCTCGCGTAAATCCTGTAAAAAAGAAAACAACCTTTCGGGTTAAATGAGCAAACTTGCAGGTGTTTGGTTCTTGCCTGTTTTTCTCAAGCTCGCCTTCAACATATGCCTATATGATCCCGGTTCTGCAGAAAAAGAAAACAAGTTCCTGCATAGAGCATATAGCATAGATACGAGCAAAGGATCCTTGGAAGAAGGGACGGAACGTTCCTATCATACGGAGCCCCCCTGCCATGGACAAAGGTCGTGTCCTCACTGTTGCGAGCACGAGTTTGTTCATGGGAAAATTTAAGGGTCGCTTTGGTCGTGACGATTTTTTGAATGATTTAAATAGGTCGGTGTGTCGAGAAAAGTGTGAGCACAGAGTAGACGAGCTTTAAACCAACAATACGTAGAGCCGCCATACCCGAGTGGTCACTGAACCGGGCTTAGAGTGGATGCTCGCGCCCGACCACGCATACAGTGAAGAGCTACTGCGGAAAGTGAACGATTGGGCGAGCATCCGGCCAGGGGCCAAGGGAAATGGTGCGCACATACTTGTCGGATAAGCTCGTCTGCAGTGCTGGTAGACGACGATGCTCGTTCGACAAAGCGAGGACGAAACGCGAGAAAGAGGGGAAATGTTTTATTGGAAAGAACGCAAGGGGCGCGAGATAGGAGTACTCGTCTAAACGTAGAATTTCTGTGATTGATCGATGTTCAGTCTTTGGTGAGCTCCCGACCATCGGCATCGCGAGGCGAACAGCCCGGGCGTCTTGTAGACACGACCGTGTAGGGTCCCTCCCACCTTGGGGTCGGCTTGTTGGCTTCGACAGGTCTTGAACTCTTCGTAAGACCATGTCGCCGACTTGTAGGACCCTAGGTCGGACTGTCTTGGCTGCGTGCCTACGAAGAGCACAGTAGGTAAACCGCAGACCGAGCAACGCCCGGTTCGCGTGTTGCTTCGGCGAGGTCCAGGTCGGCGAGGCGCTCAACCTCTTGATCGATGGAATCGATCGATTTGCACCCTTGGGGAACCTAGCACGATTTGGCGAGCGGGATGGCCTCCGCACCGTGACGAGTTGGAAAAGGCGTTTCACCTGTGGCTCGACTCGTCGTGGTGCGAGACAGACCAAAGAACGGCGGGAAGCTCATCCACCCACTTTGCTTGTCTTTGGTTGAGGGTCTTGAAGACCCTCTTTTATGCCCTGGACTAGCTGCCCATTTGCTCGTTAATTTGCTCCGTTGCTCTGTGGATGCGCCACGCAGGCGAAGCAGACCTTGGTCCCGACCTCTTCGCGATAACTTTGGAATAGTTCACTGAATTGGGTCCCATTATCTGTGATGAGGCAATTTGGGTATCCCGAACCGAGTTACCACATTGCTCTGAGAGGAACCTCTTGGCACTGGGCCGAGATGGTTGAGACAGGCTCGGCCTCTATCCACTTAGTGAAAGTGTCGATGGCCACGAGCAAGTACTTGCGGCCTTCGACCTCGGGAAGGGTCCAAGGACATCGAGCCCCTGTGTCGAACGGCCACGAGAGTGGTATGGTTTGCGGGGCATATGCTGGTTGACGGGCTTTTCGAGCATGAAGCGGCATGCTCGGCGAGTCATTACGACCCGGCCGTCGTCGCCAAGGCCGTGGGCGATGAGTACCCTAGTCGGAAGGCCTTGCTCACAAGCGTTACGAAGGCGAGTGAGCTCCGCACATACCTTCATGGATATCACGAAGAAGGTACTGGCCTTCCTCCTGAGAGACGCATCTGGAAAGGATTCCTAATGCGCCTTTCCGGTATAGGTCGTCCTCGATCAGTCTGTACTGAGAAGATCGCCTTATTAGCCGGGAACGCTCGGCTTCTTCCTCGGGCAATGTCCCATGCGCAAGGTATTGGACGAATGGCGTCATCCAATTTGCGCTTTGCTCGAGGAAGGAGACCCTACCGCCGGTCTCTGGTGCCTCCTCTTCAGAGGGAATAGAGGGCTTATGTAGGTGCTCGACAAGCACCCCCGCCGGAGCGGTGGTTTGAGAGGAACCGACCTTAGACATTTGGTCAGCCAGGGAATTATCCTTCCTGGGGATGTAGATTACTTCGAAATTCTTGAAGTATTTCTCCATCTTCCTTACTTCGGCCAGGTACAGCGCCATTGAGGTATCGGAACACTGATACTCCTTGTTGACCTGGTTCACGACCAACTGTGAATCGCCCTTCACAGTGAGCCGTTGGACTCCTAGCGATTTACATTCCCGAAGTCCGGCCAAAAGGCCTTCGTACTCTGCCGCGTTGTTAGTCGCGGCGAAATGTAGTTGGATGGCGTACTGAAGTTGCTCTCCATCCGGGGAGACCAAGACGACGCCACTTGACCCGAGCGCTCGTATGCTCGGGATCCATCAAAATACAAGGTCCAGGAGTTTTCCCTTGAATCATTGGTCCCGCTGGCTGGTGGTGCCGGGGCCGACCATTCTGCCACGAAATCAGCCAAGACTTGTGATTTTATCGCTGTGCGGGCTGAGAACACCAGCTCGAACTCGGCGAGCTCCATTGCCCACTTGGCTATGCGACCACTGGCGTCCTGATTTTTCAGGATTTCCCTGAGTGGGAAGCCGGTCGGCACCACGATCTTGTGTGCTTGAAAGTAGTGACGCAACTTCCTGGAGGCCATCAGCAACGAGTACAGTAGTTTATGGACATCGGGGTAACGCTCCTTTGGTCTATGAAGTACTTCGCTGACGTAATAGATAGGTCACTGGGTACCATCTCTCTCTACCGCTAACACCGAGCTCACCGCTTGCGGGGTTGCCGCCAGGTATAGTAGCAATTCTTCCCCCGCTGTGGGTGTGACGAGGACGGGCGGCTTGGAGATGTACTGTTTTAGCTCCTTGAACGAGCGATCAGCTTCCTCTGTCCACGTGAAGCCATCATGCTTGCGGAGGGCCTTAAAGAAAGGTAGCCCTCGCTCCCCCAGCCGGGAGATGAACCGGCTTAAGGCGGCCATTCTTCCGGTCAGAGCTTGTACTTCCTTCACGCACGTGGGCGACCTCATGTTCTCAATGGCTTCGATTTTTTCCGGGTTTGCCCCAACGCCATGTGGCCCGACCATGTAGCCGAGCACCTTGCCAGCCTTCACGCCGAACACGCATTTTTCTGGATTTAGCTTTATTCGATGCTTATTGAGGTTACAGAAAGTTTCTTCCAAGTCAGCAACGTGACCCGAAGTACTCTTGCTTTTGACAACTATGTCGTCGACATAGACCTCCAAATTTCGACCTACTTGGTCTGCGAAAGTTTTCTGCATGAAACTTTTAAAAATTCTCGAAACTCACTGAAACATAAAACTTTTCAAATGTTCCCTTAAAACTTGTTGAAACTATATAAAATGTAAGGACATCGATGAAAAAAGGATTTGAACTTGATATTTGAAGAAAACAAGACCACGAACAATCATTTAGGACATCGATGTCCTCTCTCTCTCTCTCTCTCTCTCTCTGAAAATGTAAGGACATGCCACATTACCAACCCAAAAGTCTTATTCAGAGTATACATTCTGCAGAAGCCGCTGCTTCACTGCATTCAGTTTACTGTGCCTGTCATTTTCTGACGACCTGCAATCACTGAATTTTTCAGTGAAATACTGAAATCTCACTCGTCAGGTCAATGGCCCCTCGAACTGAAAATTCAAACCCGGTAAAAACCAGTGGAATCTTAAACCCTCAAACAAATAACGAACTCCGAGATATCTTTGTTCGGTGGGCGGCGGCGCGTGGATCATGAGCATGTGATCCAGGGTTAACCAAACCGAAACCGAAAAAACCGATGGAAAACCGAAATTGGAAATTCGAAAATATCGAGCCAAAAATCGCTGGAAAATCGTTAGAAACCGAAGAGTTTCAAAACCGAGCATTTGAACACCTCGAAAACCCATCGGTTTTCTCGAAAAACCGATCGGTTTGCTCGAAAAACCGATCGGCGAGTTGAACATTTTGGGCGATTGGTTTTTTGAGCGGTTTTCGTCGGTTTTTACGAAAAACCGTTCGGTTTTCACCGGTTTTTGATCGGTTTACATCGCATAAATTTTTTCAAATTTTTCAAATTATTTTTTTAATTGAACCGGTTTACCGACCGGTTTAGGATTTCGAACCGGCTCGATACGGTCGAAAACCGCGGTTTTCGTCGGTTTTCTGAACCCTGATGTGATCACATTGTCTGATGCAAGTTAGATAATGCCAACCTGACAGTATCTGAGGAAGGCAAGCAAAGTAGTTGCTATGCAATTAAGGATTAAAATGGATTTAATACAGATGAATAATAATTTTACCATATTTGTCGACGATTGGAGAACGGCTCCCGTCGAGCTTACTTGTTGAATGGGGGATCAACAGAGCCCCGTCGTACGGATCGAAGAGGTCGTTCGAGTGATGCGAGGTCGGGAGAAGAAGAAAAAAGGGGGACACGGTGTTTATCCTGGTTCGGGCCTCCCTCTCCCGGGATAACAGCCCTACTCCAGTGTATTATGTTCTATCTCTTTTTTTCCCCTCCCCCTTTACAAATCTTCAGGGGGGTTTAAATAATACGACTATAGGTACCAAAAAAGGCAACTACCTCCTGGGATCACGCTGTGTATCCATATCCGTGACCCGCCGTCCTTGATTCGCGCGCTGTTTTGAATTTCGGGTATGATCTCCCTTGATCTTCGGCTGATTGGTTGGCTCCTTCCTTCCTCGTAGCGTTCGCCGGGCCCTCCGACCAAACACCCGAGTAGGTCGTGGCCTCCACGAGCACGCTTGCTCGTGGGGGGGGCGTGTTTGGTGCTTCTGCGAGTAAAGGTGCAGACGCGTATGCTCGGAGGAGAAGGAGGGATGCTCGTTTCATTCTCCCGAGCATCTTCTTCTAGTATCGCTTGGTCGGCGGGTTTAGCTTTTTACGGGGGTACCGTGGTCTTTTGCCGGATAGTCAATCCCCGACAATATTTGTTTTTATATTTTTTTTCTCGTATGCGAATATGGATAGGCTATATATGAATATGAATAAGAATAATGTCGAATACAGTTACTGAGCGAATACAAATCGAAACAGATACAATCACGAATATTTATCTGAATATGATAACCCCTAAGATTGTATATAAAAAATCAATATTACTAGTTGATTCAAAATATTATTGAAATTTAAACAAATATAAATATTTTTATTTACTTAAATAATAATTAAATACCATATCGCAAACAAAAACATCCGGATGAAACTTATCAAAACCCTTTTTACTTTTCACCCTTTTTTGTTGTTGGTTTTTCATCTGGTGGAGTGGAGGCTGTGGCAACATCCGACGACTAGCCGTGCTATGACAATTGGGTTTTGATAAGTTTCATCCGAATGTTTTCTTTAGTAACCATCATCCAAATTTTGGATCATTGGATTTGCTTTCAGATCGATGCACACCCCCCTAAATTCGAGGTGGATTAATCCTACGGATGTGTGTTTTGATCGTACGGTCCAAAGTTTGGATGATTTTTAGGACAAAAACATCCGAATGATGCCTATACACTCCCAAGTAAAAATAAGCAGACTTTGCTATCACCGATCAATCCAAAATTGGAAACCATGGCACGCAGGCAGCTACCCGCGACAAGATGGCCGTACTAGGCATGAGCCATCAGAGGAGGAGTGGGGCGTGGATCGCGAGGCCGACAGGCATTACCTGGATGCGCATGAAGAGGTCGGCGTTGTGCTTGAGGTGGTGGCGGTGGGCTGTGAAGTCACGGCGAGCATCCTAGGGGTAGCGGCGTCGTTGTTGAACTCCCAGTCCTGGCGGCCGGCGTGCACAGCCAGGGTCACCGCCGCCCTCCGCGATCTTCAGCTGCCACATTCCTGCTCTCCCCTGCCTCCTCCCACCACTAATCGCATCAATCCCATCGCCACTCCGCCAGCCAACTACAAAATCAGAACGGAGCAATGGCGAGATCATATCCGACAGAAAATATCTCGTATCCGATCCGGCGCCCGGCTGTTGTCGTCGTCCTTCGGCAAGAGGTCGTCCAGCACCAGTAGGAGGCTGTGCGAGCTGCACAGGATCTTCCAGCACTTCGACAGGGACAACGATGGGAAGATCTCCAGCGCCGAGTTGTGCGCGTTCTTCGCCTCCATGGGCAACGACATGCCGATGCCGTCGTCGTCGCGAGCCGGCGGCGGCTACCTGCTGGACTTCGCCGGGTTCGTGGCGCTGATGGAGAGGGGGGAGGGCAGCCAAGAAGAGGACCTCAGGAGGGCGTTCGAGGTGTTTAATACCGTGGAGTCCGCGAGGAGGATCACGGCCAGTGGCCTGCAGAGGGTGCTCGCCCAGCTCGGCGACGAGCGGTTCGTCGCTGATTGCGAGTCCATGATACGGGCGTGCGACGTCGACGGCGGTCTCGACTTCCATCAGTTTTGTTAGAGATAAATCAAATATATGAGTTCAAAATATCTATAACTTAGACATTTTTTTACTATATAAGCTAACTTTTTGTACATGTAATTTTGAACATAACAGTGGACTGTTTCCTATAGTCCTTTCCTCCTTCGTGAAGTTTTTCCACTTAAATCCTATGTCTCCTTTTTGTTGTGCTAACCCTAACAAATGGTATCATAACTAAGTCGCTCCTCTCGGAGGAGGCGACCCTTAGGGACGACACCCACACAGCAATAGAGTGCACCTGGGTTCCAATCTTCGTCGTCTCCGTTGTGCCTTCATAGACCACCGCGACGCCACCATCTTCCATGCGCCGGCCAGCGATGCATCGGCTTCTGCGACCTCGACCGGCCTTCACAGGCGGCCCTCTACCCTTCGCACCAGCATCCGCCTCGCCGACCTCTCCTCTGACATCCTCCACGCTCGGCCACCCGTTGCCATCACCCATGCCGTCTCCGCATATGCCTGGCGCCTTGAGCGCTACGATTGCCACCGGCCGCTTGCCTTGTCGCTTGCGTCGGCAGCCCAGAGGCCACCGCCGGCTTCCCACCCGACGCCTTCTCCGCACCCCCCCCCACTCGACCGCCTTCGTACCGTCCGGCCAGTGCTCTGCCTCCGATGCCATCGCCCGCCAGCCCCATCGGCTAGCCCGGGCTCGGCTGACTGCCCTCGACCGTGAGAACCAAGCCTTCTCTGTCGATTCCACTCGAGAGCAATTAATCCAAGCCGGTCTCCAAACCAATCTCAAAGTTGGATTCAACTCCAGCTTCACATCTTGGTTTTTTGCTCCAACTCCGGCTTCTCGGCCCTAGCTTTTGTTTTTCAGCTTTAATTCTAGTTTTCATCATTACAATTCAGGTTGTTATGCCTATTATTAGCGGATTTCTTTTACAATTCAAGTTGTTATGCCTATTCCTGGCAGTATTCATACGGAATTAATCGTTGGTGGTTTCTTTGATGTTTCATCGTCTATTAATCATTGGCGGTTCCTTCGATCGTTATCATCTATTAATCATTGGAAATTTCTTTGACGTTTCATTAGCTATTAATGATTGGTGGTTTCTTCGGCGATTCATCATCTACCAAAAAACCAATATCAATTGAGGAGATAATAGAATTTGGTGTTTATTCACGTTTAAATATGTTGCAATTTTGGATCGCTTGTGTGACCATTATGGGGTTTTTTGCAATGCTAATTCTCAGTAACTTAATAACACCTTGTTGGTAGCATTATACTCTTCAGAGTTTTATTAGTGAAGGTTTTGCTTCAATATCAGTTTGAATTAAAATATTGAAATGTAAGGAGTTTGTTTTTACATGGATACTACAATGTTGTCCAGTTGTCTTAGCTCGATATGAGGGGTCTACTGCAATTTATACTCCATTGATAGCACGATAGTTTCTTTCAGCTTGACAGTTTTTGCAGGAGCAGTTTCAATCATGTCATGGAATTTAATCTTTGAAGTTGGCAGTTTGTCGTACATAGTGGTTACACATACAAGTTGCTCTTTCAATGAGCGTTGATTGTCGAATTTTATGTTCCAAATGGAGCATATCAAATATCCATGATATGAGTTATTCGCTATCTATCAAGAGACACGGGTGATGTTTTGGCTTATGCCCGTTTGATGTTGAGCATTTGTTTCAGGAGGTCAGTTGCACAAACTCAAGACTTTATTGGGGTTATGAATTGTTGAACACCCGGATTTCTTTGTTTGCTTTGTTGATAGCTGTGTGTTTGGATTGACTGTTCCAGTCTTTCTCACTACCTACTGGTGGTTTGTTCAAGTTTGTTTCACAAGAAGTGTTTAGATTGACTGTTCCAGTCTTTCTCACTCAATAAGTCCTTTGAACTTTTCAGTGCACTTGGTATTTATGGTGTTTAATTATCTCTTACAGCTTGTTTGGATGTTAGGGAAAAAAACTAGGGAAAATTTCCCTATAGAGGGATTTTGATGGCATCTTGAATCCCCCTCAATCCCTGTGGCAATTTCCCCCAAAAGAAATTTATTCCCTACCACCATTTGGAAGCCACATGGATAAAATTCCCTGAGATTGAAAACACACTTGCCCACTGAATTTGCAAACTGAGATTTTAGTTGTGAACAATAAAGACTCGGCAAAACCAACCATATGTCTCCAAAATTGTACATGCACAAACTAAAAGGAGCATATATGGATGAAAATACATAGAACTTACAAAGTGTACAAGTTGCCCTAAAAAGGAAGCAGAACAAACAACTGACAAATTTGTTAAATTCGGTTCTAGTTTACACCCAAAAGCGCAATCTTTGCTACAGATCAAAGCTACACTCCACGCCAAGAATCACTCGCGACTCGCCAATTCAAAGCCTTATTTATCCAAAACGTAAAAGCATCATCCATAAGGAGGAGGTCTAGACTAAAGCTACCCAGCATATAACAGGCTGCATCTTCCATAAGGAGCAGCAACACACTTCCCAATAGTTCCTAACAAGGATATAGCTACAGATGTGGGTGAGCATAGGGTAACATTAGAGCATGGTAGCCAAAGCAGACAGAAAATACTCACAGATTGAAACTTATCTGCATTTGACTTCATTTGAGCATAATATTGTTAGTTCACAGATGATGGTTGAGAAGATACATAATTTGATAGATCTAACAAAGGTAAGTACTTCATATACAAATCAATTCAAGTTTGAATTAGAAGTAGCAAATTATTGTTGTCAAATTTGAATTCAGATGCAGATAGAAATGTCAGAAAATAGACACACATTCATATATAGATAATACTATTAGACTTTGCACACACATATTTAGGTAAAGAGAAAATAAAATTATATTCTAAAATCCCTCCCCAAATCTATATCTTGCCATAACTGGATAAAATCATATCAATTTTCACTTCTAACCATGAGGGCACAACTAAAACTGCTCTACAGAACTTGTGCCCATTGTTAGTTACTAGAGAGCTCTAAACAATAATTTGCATTCATGAAGCTAGAATCAACTATAAGAGAAGGAATTTTACAGTTGAACAACACCTATTATGTTATTCATCTGCTACTCAATTGGAACATAATCTTCAAAACACATTTCCTATAGTAGACAAAGGATATCTGAAAATTTATAGTTGCCAGTTTATCTAGTGAAAGTTAACTCCAACATGACATCACAAAGCCATCCAGCACCGGGCTCGCGTCGAGCATGAAGTCGAGGTCCTTGACCTCCATGACGACGCAACCGAGGACGAACTCCCGCAGGGTGGGGAAGGCGGAGCCACACGGGAGACGAGCTCGTTGACGCCCTTGGTGGCGAGGAGCTGGACCCAGCGCGCGAGCACGCCGCGGTTGGCGCCGTCCATAAATGGGAACGGCCCCGGGTGCGCCTTGAGGGCGCGGGATATGGCGTCTTTAACGGCATGCAAGGCGGTGCTTGCGCGGGGGAGCTGGGCCTAGGAGCCGCTTGCGGGGAGGTGGTCGGTGTCGACGAGTACGAATAGCTCGGAGTGCCAGAGGCGATGCCAGCGCGAGGAGAGCGTCGTGGTGCGCGCGCCATCCTTGGCGGGGAGGCGAGAGACGACGCAGCGGCGGAGCTCGTAGGGGATGCCGCTTATGCGGTCAACACCCTCGCCGGGAGCTTCTGCGGCGGCATGGGAGAGGGAGGCATAGGTGAGACGGGCAGCTCGAGGAGGGGAGGCGTAGGAGAAGCCGAGCACAATGTCCTTGCGGGCGCCTCCGCTCGCGAGAGACGCCGAGCGATGCAAGCGGAGGCGCCGAGCGAGGGGAGTAACGATCGGAGGCACCGAGCGAGGCGCCGTCGCGAGAGGAGTCGCGAGCGGAGCGCCGAGCAACACGAGAGGCTGCGGGGAAGGACGTGAGGAGGTGGGGAACTGGGGATACTTTCCCCGTGGAAACTGAATGGACTGGGCCGATAAATCTCCATTTCATCGGTATCCAAATGTGTTTTCTAACCGGTAAGGGTAAACTAGCCCAGTGGGATTTTAGCCCTGGGAATGGGCCGGGATCCTGGCCGGGAATCAGGCTCCCAAAAAAGCCCTTAGGTTTTTCGAAAACAATTTCATTATGGATTTTAAGTTAATTGGAGATTTATTAGAGATACCTCAAATATCCAAATATATTCAATATCTCTATAGGAATCCAAAACATCTATAATTCAAATTTTTTTGGCTATATAAGTCAACTCCCATGTAATCTTGAACATAATAACAATGGATTGTCTCCTGTAGTTTCTTTCTCCTTTATAAGATTTTTTCATGTTAAATCTCGTACTCATTTTTACCATGCTAACGCTAATAAGTTCCAGAGGATCCATTTTCATGTTAAAGTTGGTTATTGGGAATTGGGAGCTTCAGCTTCAGAGCCCAGGAAAGGGTTGCTCATAAGTCTGCATCCAGATGCGACCATGCAGATTGTTACAAGGCAGGAGTTTTTTTTTTCACGGAACTCTTCCTTGCCAGAAGCAATTTGCTGTCTCATCTTGTGTTGTTTGGGCGTCACACCAGTGTATTAGTAGATTTACTGTTAATTTTCCCCTGGTACTTTTCATGTTTTAGAAGTGTGATTTCATGTTTTAGAAGTGTGATTTTCAGAACTTACCTCCAAAAGGTAGGCAAAAGAATGAAATGTATTAGTTTCATTTGTAGACATAATTTTCACTGTGATGTAGCATTTGAGATGCAAATGGGTCTGGATTTCTTATCTGGACTCTGGAGGTGAACCAGATGAATAACAATGAACAGGAAGTTGCATGGTAGCTCACCATTTGCAGCGTGTAAAGGCTAACTACACTTGCATTGGGTAACAAGATTCAAACAGAGGGGCCATTGTGACGGACCGCCTTTTTAGGGGCAGTGTGAAACCTCACAACAGTTACCCAGGAAGACTAACTGTTGGAAAAGACAAGAGTATATTACCGGGCAAAAGCAAATCCAACTTTTTTTATTCAATATAGGGCATAACGGCCAGGGTTTTTACAAAAAAGGGCGCAGCAGGGCCCGAAGTACATTACCAAAACACCGCACAGGCAGGCCTGAGCAAAAGACTAAGACCTCAAAACCAAACAAGATCGTCATCTACGGATTCCTGAAACGCTCCAGCTTCTTCAAACTCTGAAAGGGGCGGGGGTTGCAAGGGTGAGTACGGGAGTACTCAACAAGTCGTACGGAACCACTGAATACTATATGCAGGGAATTTTCCAATGGAAGGGACTAGGGTTTAAGTATCTGGATGCAGTTTTCTTTTTTAACTCATTTTACATTTGAAGCACAGACCACAAATAAGGTAGTAAGGGGGTTCACAAGTTCAACACCACTTAATCACATTCACCAAATTTATCAAAACAGTTACTTGAGCTTGGCTACGGGTATCACCCCAGTCCAAACTTAACTTCATTTACCGGAAGTACGGCGTAATCGATTACCATCATTAACTCTGCAGAGGTGCTCAACTTTACCCACAAGATATCAACGACCGTTAGTGCCAACTCGAGTTTAACACACAACTTAAAAGCGTGCGGCCGGGCCGAGATTATCACAGCATTTCGTTTAATCATTCTTGTCCTTTAGTTGTTAACCGATAGGTATAAAGCTACCTTGGACTCACAGTCCTCACTAGCACCTACCGTTGTGAGAACCAAGAATGACCCACGGACCATTCCTGTTCCACCACTCCCCCGGTGTACTTCCCTGCCAGGAAGGCCGGTCCCTATTCTCCCACGAGAATAGTTATTACCAGAAGTCAAATTATTATATCAGGAATGACTAACCTACTGAGCTATGTCGGATACGGGTCCACCGACCAGTCCGACCTGTGGTTGAACGGGAACTAAGTTATTTACTTTGCTCAAGGGGGTTCATTAACCTTACACTGCCAAAGATCAAGCCTTCATTCACAACCCACTCCGGCATCCCATACTACCGGCATCGGTCAAACCAAGGCATTAATCATCAGCCGGGGATCGGAGTTACATTCACTCCGGGATTTATCCGATTCTGTCCCCCAAACTGTAGCACTTTCACAAACATCCGAATCCGAGATTCGGCAGCATTTTATTTCCATTTTCAAAAGCATTTGAGCTAACTACAGGAATAACAGTAATTTATCTAATAATATCAACATCTAGGGTTACAAAGGATATAATCAGGTTCAATATTTTTCAAGGAAGTTTCACGAGCAATTTCGGCATTACCTAGGTATCACGTCATTCTAAAATACTGTCTTCAATAATTCAACATACAGTAAAGTAATGCAATACAAAATAAATACTACTATAGCATGGCATGATTAGGATCAACATGATCAAGGGTGTACGGCTTGCCTTGCTCGGCGATCGGATCGGCTGAACTGTAGTCGACGTAGTCGTTCGGGGCTCCTGTCGGGTCCAACGTCTGCTCCGGGATCTGCGTCTGCTCCTGGAACTGTCCAACGTCCGGATCTAGCGCGACAAGAATGAACGACAATAAAGAAACGGAAAACGGAAAAGAAACGGGAACGAAAAACGAAACCGAAAACCGGAACCGGGCCGAGAGAGAGAACAGGGGCGAAACGGGTATTTTGGAATTTTGGAGACTCCGGATTGAGGAACGGAGGGCATTTTTGGACTCAGCGGATCGAAACGGTTCGGGGAGTGTATTTGGAAAGTTTCTGGGGCTCACGGAATTTTCGGGGATTTTTCTGGAATTAAAAACGATTTTTCAGATTTAATAATTGAATTATTAAATCGAAAACGAAAACACTGTTTAAACAGTGAGTGGGCCGACTTTGCTGGGCTTGGTGGGCCACGGCCCAACGAGAGGGAAGGCTTGGCACGGCTTGGCCCGGCCGAGGCGGCAATTAGAGAGCCCTAGGGTTAGGGTTCCGTGGCGAAAGCGGCGTGTGGCCGGAGCCGAGCAGGCGGAGCGGGAGGGAGGAGGGCTCACCGTGGCGAGAAGCGAAGCGAGGAGAGCTGCGAGGTTAGGCGGCTTTATAAGCGGAGGCGAGAGCAGGTCGAGCGGCGAGCGCGGCGGCCAGGCGGGCGTCTGTGCGCGGCGGCGCGTCCTGATCGGCGGCAAGGCGGCCTGAGAGTGGCCTTGGGCGGGCGAGAGCGTCTTGTGGCCAGCGCTGTGGCGGCCTGTGGCGCGTCCGCAGCCAGCGCGGGCGTCGCAGCGCAGTGGCGCTGAGCAGCGTGGCCGGAGGCGCGAGACGAAGCGCCGACCAGCTGGCCGGAGGCCAATGGCTGAAGAGAGGAAATGGGCCGGAGGCCCAAGAGCAAAGGTTTCGGCCCAAAACGGAAAAACGAAAAACCAAATCAAACACAAATTCAAATTTCCAATTCAAATTTGAACCGAAATTTGAATAAACTCCCAATAAAATTCATTTTGAATTTTTGGATTGTTTCAGCCATCTTTATCCAGAATTTCGGACAAAACACCTCAGCAAAATCTTTACAATCGCATCGCAAGTATTGAATCTCCACATGTGACCCGTAACACATCGGTACTAAAATATTGCGCGATGCTGTAACAATCAATACAGTGCAACAAAATGACGTCTCACGATAAGCAGCAAGATCAGGCAAGAAATTCTGTACCCAGAAATTCAGAGAGCTTCACATATACGTGAAGCATCACAAGCACAACGCACACAAATCCTCAGGCCTCACAAGTCAAGAGTACTAATCCACACACCCCTTTAGTTCCATTTACCACTCTACTTCCCCAGCGACATTCTTCTACACAAGAAAACACGAGGAATCTCTTGCGCAAGTGCAACCACCCGAGATCTCAGCCGATCCGACCAGACTGGAAGCGGCTCCCTCGCCGTTCGACGCAGGGCCGTACAAAAGTCCTCCTCCACCACACCTCAAAGGCCTTCTGCAGGTTGGGGCAGCTGTCCCCGACCTTGAGGAAGCTCCCGAGCCACGAGAGCAGTATCGTCTGCTGATCGTCCAGCGGGAGCGTCGAGATAGTCCGGCCGATCCCGTCCTCCACGACTTTCCGGTCGAATGATCTGCAGGCGTGCTGCAACCAGTTGTAGTCATCCATGAGAGGCTGCAGCCAGACATCCAGGAGACGCTGCCTCGTGTCCTTGGAAGGGAGCATCTCTCCTTTCCCAATCGCCACGAAGAGCCTCGCCGTGACGCAGCTGACGAGGTGGCGCGACTTGGTCGGTAGCTTGGAGTGCAGTCCGGCCAGCTCGCGTTGGTTAGACCACACGACCGCGAGCTCCTCGGCGGCGCTCCTGTCGGCTAAGATCTCAGCTAGCCAAAGGAGATTATCTGCTTCTAGTCCAATCTGCCGGAAAACTGGCTCTTTAAGGTCCGGCGACTGCTCGGCAAACTCGGGGTCAGACGCTTGCCGAAACAAGGCCAACAGGGACTCCAGGCAATTCTTGCAAGAGCTGTAGAGAGTCTCAGCGCATAAGTCGGCAGAACCGCCGGCGCCGGCGCAGCTGGTGTTCTCCTTCAGGAGCTTCAGGACCAATGACTTCATCTCGCGGCGCCCTCTGTCCTCGCTGCTTTTCAAAACCAATTCTATGATGCGCGCAAATGTGTCATTTGGTGGGCTTGCCAGGTCGGAAGCCACCCTCTTCAGTACTGGGCTAACGCCATAATTCTCACTCTGAAGATGCCGAACGGATGAAACCACATTCTCCTCTTCTTCCCCGACCCAAGGGACCGCTTCCAAGTAATCTAAGCATGACATGACACACGCTCGGAAGCCTAACAATTCTGCGACCTGTAGAGCATAGAAACCTCAATTACACAGGGGACAGCAAAACATAAGTACAAGGAAGGTGCATTTGTAGTTTTGTACTGAAGTTTCCAGGCTGTTTGGTGAGGAATGGCCAAGGTCCATGGAGTCATGGGCATGACTGGTGTGATTGTCTTCCAACCATTTGCTCTATAAAGCACTAACATAATGCATGGCAGCCTGCCTAACTTGATGCTGTCCCAACCCCCACCAAGTGGTATGTGCCAGATATATTAATCTGGTGACATTTTACTATTCTTGGCAGGTACTCAAAGTAAATTTTGGTACCTCCCAAGGATGGTAAAAAGCCTCATTTATGAGTAGTGGGCTATGCAGTCTTCATCAACTTGTATTGATTAGGCGACACATTGCATTATAATAGGTACAGAAGACAACATCCCTTTGAAGTAACAGCATGAAACAGACCTGCAGATAGTACTCAGTACACCTAACAATGGCTTGTTTTGTACATTTAAGGATTGATAGTTTGTTACCGGTGGTACTTGATAATTATGCTGCTAGAAGGCAAATATTTTTCCTTCAGTAGATACACCAAGTTAAGATTAAGGGCCTGTTTGGCAACAAAGTATTTTTATAGTTTCTAGGTAAAACCATAGTTTTGGAGAATACTATAGTATTTTTGGCAATATGGTGTTTGGAAGCAACCCAAAAAACTCTGTTTTGAATACCATGGTATTTATGCCAAAACAATCTCTAAACCGTGGCTTTGTAATACCATAGTATTGAAAAACTTTGCTTCCAAACAGGGCCTAACTCTTTTTTTTGAGAGGGTTAATGCTAACTTTGATTAAGTAGACTGTACATAAGAGAAGCTTCTAGATGTTAAAAAACTAGAATATAGGAAAGGTTATTGTACCAAGGCAGATATTTGTACTAAGTTACCATAAAGGAAAAACTCAGCATTTTTTTTCTCTGAGAGATGGGCAAAAGTCGGCATTTCACCCTTTTTTATATTTACACTGGCTTATTGAGCTAAAAATAGGCAAATCAACAAACTACACCGATATTTGGACAAGTGGGGAAAAAAAACAGATTCAGAATCGAGCTAGAGCAAACCTTCAAGATTCGAAGAACGCGTGGGACAGTTTGCTTGATTAACCTCTGCTTGACATGACTGCAGTACATCAATCCAACAGTCTCAACATAAATCTCCACATCCTCACAATCAGGGACCTCTATACTCGACATTGGAGTTTGCCTTGAGAGCTTATCAGCGAAGAAGGTACTATTTTCGGATAGGACGTTCTTGTGAACACTCATCTTTACAGCAACCTCGTCCTTTCCATACAGCACAACCTTCAAGTCACTCATCTCGATCTGACCAAATCCAACAGATATCTTATGTTGTTTATGTGGCCTCTCATTCACCATCTTCGGTGGATTGGGGATGGCATTTTCCGCCGACAAGTCATCTGAATTGGTTCTAGACCTTGTCGGAGTCGAATGCGTTCTTCTCTCTGATGAGATAGTTGGCGCCCTCTGAATCGAGGACGCCTTTGACGCAGGAGGAGATGCACGCCCTTTAGGCTTTCCCTGCTGATTTTGCTTCATTGTCTTCTGGAGCACGGCCTGGGATGGGCAGCACCAGAATCCTTCCGGGGTTACAGCAATGGGGACATTTCTGATCTTTGTCGACCGGGCATCGAGGCTTCCAACCGTGAATTCTGCCATGTTACGTCAGGAAGCTACCAAGGACTTCTCTGATGTTAGCTACAAAACCAGCAGTAATTCATATACCTGACCTGCGCAGTAATGCACAAGAGTTAAATTGATGAATTGAAATTTCAACTATGAAATAGGACATACTATGGATGTTTTGCTCTGCAAGTATGCAAGAGAAGATAGTTTACAATACTCTATGAGCACTGCCACCGAGCACACCTCCTAGAATATTAATAATTTTCACCTAATTCTGTTTTTTTTTTCATTCCACAAAGTAGTACAAACTTCAGACCCATCTTTTAGATACTCGGCAAGTTCAAAATGAAACCTATCTTGGAAGCAAAACACGAACAACTAGACCAAAAAATCACAGCATTTCTAGAGCCTGAATACATGGATGCCCAACCTTCAGCAAATTGGAATGGCCATCATAAATCACCCCCACGAAGCCCACCAAATCCGAAATAAAACGCCACCAAAGCCACCTTAAATTTTCCTAATTAACGAGTCTAAGACGCCAATTTTAGGTAAAACATACAAAAGAAAGAAAAAATTAAGAAGGTATCACATACCTCCCCAACACAAGCCTCCCCGACTCTTCAGCTCCGGCCACACGCAAAGGCCCAATGTTTCAGCAAATTGATCAACCGGGCCATCAGAAATCCTCTAGAAAACACCTACCACGAGGCAAAACCAGAACAAAATCGCCTCAAAAGTTCAAGACATCACAGTTCACAGATATTGAGAAAATTACCCAGAGGAACACGAATACCTCCCCCACCACAGCTCAACCGCAGCCAATATTAATGATGAGCCACTGCAGCATCTAACCAGACATGACAGGAACCTCACATCATTTCTTTCCTCAAAGTTGAAAGAAAAAAAGACGGGAGGGCAAGGAAGCAAGGAAAAGCAATGGAAGGAAAAGAGCAGAAATCAGCTTCTTTTAGCTTTACCAGACAAGTGGTGTCCTCCCTTTAACCATCCAAGATACCACACCGGTCATCATGGCGGCAGCCAGCCTTCCTCTCCCGAGTCCTCTCTATCCCTCCCTTGTCTGAATTTCTTTTTGAGTTTTTCTTTGTTCTTCTCCTCTTGTTTCTTAGCTTCGTCTTTATCCCACTGTGTTCTCTATTCCTTGTTTGTAGTAGTACCGGCTCAAAGCATCACTAGTAGTGGGTGCTCTGCCGTCCTGCTCCTTTTGCATAAGGCACCTCATCTTCGACAGTGCCCTAACTTCGCATAAGATTCTATCTTTTACCCCTCTGTCGCTATTGGTTCTTGTGAGGAGTTTCTCTTCTTACTGTGCAGTTCAAGGGCCCACAGTCAGTGTAAGATTTCGGCAAGTCTGGTACGGTGTCTTGTCTGATTCAGGGCTATATGATTTGATGATAAATTTGTCTCACTAAATTTTATTAAAATTTGGCTTTTCTAAAATATTGGTAGTAAAATAAACTAGAGAGCCTAAGAGAGGAGAATCTTATCAAACTTTGGTAGTAAACTAAATGCTTGACAAATTTAATCAAGTCATCAAAATTTGATAAGACAATCGGTGGTAATCATTAGAAGTAAACCAAACCAGGATTGTTTTGTTTTTTTACTATCAATCTCGGCATCGCTGTATCTTGGCATTTGGTTTGCTCCAAAGGCCTTCTGATCACATGCACACTTTGATCTGCGGCTACCAGCTTACTATGATGGATCATGCGCTTGGTTTTTACTGCATGTTAGTAGTACTGTACATCAGTCTTAACCCTTTTTTTTTTTTTGCTGTAAACCAGTGATACTATCTGCATCAAAGATTCCTGAGATCAAACCTTCAAGCCTGTCGGCATGTTTTCAAAAGAAGTCATCAGGACATAGTATTTCTTAGTATAATTTATCATTGCCCTAGGGCTTAGGGCTTGGGATTGTACCTAGTGCAATCTACAAAGTGGGTTAAGAGCATTTTGAGTAAAGGGTACTCTTTCTTTTTTAAGTAGTACAATTAAACTATGATAATTTGGGAGCAGGGTTTGAATCTGCCTTGAGAACTGTGGGAACGTAATCACAGTACGAAGTAGTACAAGACATTGACAAGGAAAAACTGCAAGAGACACGGAGAAATCCAAAAGGCCATCAAAGTTGGTGCGCAGGTAGGCAGCCAGGCAACAAGTTTACTACAGAGTCCAGACGGGCAAAACCCAAACGCAAATGGTCATATGGCAATGGCAACATTCACTGGCCCCAGTAAGCAGTAACATTTGCTTTAGAGTTCAGACTTCAGAGCCTTGGCATCCTCAAGCATATTTACCAATGCATAGAATTCAAGTTACTTCGGTTTGGAACTACGTCCAAAATCTTGCTAAGAATGAGGCCGCGTTGGGGGCGACGAGGAGAGTACAATGCAACGTTCGCATGTCTTGCAATCAGAATCTAGGAGATGTATAGTTTAGGACTTTAGAGAAAGGTTAGGCTAAGAAAGCAATTGTTGCATGCCTCCTGCCAAAGCGTGCGTACGTGTCTGTTTGACCATAATTTTGCACGCCTCTGAAATTCCGTTCATATCAATCGCAAGTGCGTAACATATGCATCCTCATGCAGGTTCCTTTCGCGGCATCGCAAATCGAAATGGGCATGGCTTGTTTGTGAAGTGTCAGTGTCGATGCTTGCATTTACATAAAGCTCTCTCTCTCTCAAGTTTTATATTGCTCTTTGCGGTTTTTCCCTTTTTGCTTTCAAAGTTTGTAGTACAAATAATATAACTTAGATGTTTGAGAATACATTTATATATCTTATGGGCTATTTAGGATTTTAAGACATCATAAATATTAGAAATGACAACATAAGCTTGAAGGAAAAATTGGTATTCTATACAACATGTGCTCCGTATTTACAAATCTACACAAAATATTTGGCTATTTACATAAATCTCCACCTTACCCGAAATTAGGAATTTCGTTTTTCCATTCCCGAAATTAGGAATTTCGTTTATGGTGTATTTGAAATCTGGAATTTCGAGTTTACTGTAAACGAAACTAGGAATTTCGTGTATAGGCTATAGCCGAAAATGGGAATTTCGGGTATGAGGTGCCACCTCATACCCGAAATTAGGGATTTCGGCTAAGGCACAACCTGCCATTTTGGGAAAAATTCATATTTCATACAAGTTTCCACTCATAATTTCAAAGCGATACAATTTTTTGGCGTATTTAAAAAAAGAGAAAAACTAGAAAACGCTATACCGTAGAACTCAATCCCAACGGTATGCGCTACATGGCTGCACGCTGACGCCCTTCGCCGTTCATGCCAGCACCCTGCTTTCCGCGCTCGTGGCCTTCTACGCCCAGCTCACCCACCTCTGCCTCCCGGCGCACGCGTTCCTCGTGCTAGCCGAAAATTCTACACGAGTCGCTAGTCTGTTTAACTCTGCAGTCACTAGCCACGTTAGCTTTTCTTCCAACGCTCTGTGAAAATTCTACACGAGTCAGCGATGTCACAAGTTGGTCAGAAAGAAAACTAATGGATCGAGAAAAAGAGTACTGATCAGCACAACTAATCTATTCCTAACAATCTCAATATTTTAGTGTTGGATACCTCATTTTCACTGGAACCGAAGAAAACACATGTCGGTAGAGGCAACCATGAGTATGAACCAACTCACAGATATGTTTCATGGATAAGTTTCATGATATTTCATGGATAAGTTTCATTAGGTTTCACGGATAATTTTCATTTAGTTTCACGGATAGGTTTCATTAGGTTTCACGGATAAGTTTCGTCAGGTTTCATGGATAAGTTTCATGATATTTAACGGATAAGTTTCATTAGATTTCACGAATAAGTTTCATGGATAAGTTTCATTAGGTTTTACAGATAAGTTTCATTAGGTTTCATGGATAAGTTTCATCATCTTTTATGGATAAGTTTTATGATATTTCATAGATAAGTTTCACGAAGTTTCATGAGTTTCACGAAGTTTCATTAGGTTTCATGGATAAGTTCCAACGGTATAGCCGTGAAACTTATGAAACTTATCAGTTTCAGTGTTGGTTTCATGAGTTTCAGTGTTTAGTTTCATCAGTTTCATGTTTCATCAGTTTTTAGTGCTAAGTTTCATGAGTTTCAGTGTAAAAATTCACAAGTTTCATGAGTTTCAAAGTATGGTATACCGTAGGTTAGTTTGCCCATCGTTGTTTCATCAGTTTTTCAGCACTCTTCAAACCCATCGTTGTTTGCCCAGTGCACCTTCTTGCCGCTGCTGCTCCTCAACACCTTCTCGTCCACGGCCCTCACGCTAGCCTCCGCCGCGGCGGCCGTACCGTTGGGATTGAGTTCCACGGTATAGCGTTTCCTAGCAATACTCTTAAAAAAAAACCATCCATAGCCGGTTCCTGGTATTCCATTCATGCATGCCTGGTTCTTAGGGGGAAAAATCGTATTTCATACAACATTGAACCCATAATTTCAAAACGGTGCAACATCTTGGCGTATTTACGAAATTCTCACTCATGGCCGGTTTCTGGTACCCCGTGCATGAATGGCCGGTTCCTGGGTTCCCATCGAAGGCTTGGCCGGTTCCTGGAGTCCCATACAAGCAATAAAAAATCGAACAGTTATGTTTTATTGTTTTTTTTCCTGAAATTTGAAACCGAGGTGATTCGAAATGGCAAAAAATGTATTTGATACAAGTTTTAACTCGTAATTACGAGAACAGTTTTGCGTATTTACAAATAAACCAGTGATGTACGGTTACCAGTGATGTACAGCTCCTATAGCAATTTTATCAAGGTCATATGCGATTCCATCTATTTCTTTGATTTTCCAGGCCAAGCCTTACCGAGCTGCTCCGATACTTGTCTATGTACACATTGGAAGCAATTATATTTCAGCCTAAAAGAGTAGGATTGAAGCATAACTGATGAATATACTTCGAATAAAAACATAAAAATGAAATAGATGACCACAAAACCCCAAGAATCCATCAATATCCATCAGTATATCACTCACCCAACAACACAACAATGTGACTCACCGTACAAAATAACTTTCGTAAATAACACCTGAATCGGGTGGCACAGCGATGGTGGGGCGGGGCTTATGTTATCCGCTTTTGTCCAATCGGCCTTTTGATATCAGCTTTTTCAGGCTTTTGTCACATCACCTTTTCCAGCCTTTTGTCATATCAGCTTTTTCAGTTATTTGTCATTTACCGTGCACGATGGTCATAATTAACATGAAGGTTCTTGATCGCATTACCTCACTACGGTAGAGTTAAAGCGAAGTACTTTATTTAGCTTCTACAGAGTGCAACTAGAGGGCAACAGATATTACGGGGGCATTACAATCCTGACGGAATTGCTAGAACTACATCCTTACAATAGTGACGACATTGCTACAAGAACCGACGAAAACACTGATTGTCATGGTGGAACAAGTGATCGTTCCGCCTATGTTCGTAGACTGAGAATGACGCGCAACATTTTCTACATATTACATCACCCGTCAATCTTTTGCGATTTGTTCTTGGACACCGCTCAATCTCTCTTATGAAAGAGCTCCATGGCCGTGCAGCGATGCTCCCAAATTGTCGCCGAATGGGCAGCCTATGCCGAATGTCTCGGGGGTATAAAACATAATTTTTTTTGTCTTTTTTTTGTTGATCTCTTCCCTCCCGATTAACCGCGTCCCCTATTTTAATACCACCCGGGTTCCCGGATGGTCTTTGTAATCCGTCAAGGATTTGTTGCGTAGTTCGGACCTCGGCCGGCTGCTTCCCCTTATCCCTTTCTCTTCGGGAGGAGGATCCCTGATGCACTTCTGGAGACTTGCCGACAAGCCTCCTCTGTTTCGGCTCGCACTCCACTATATGGTGCAGGAGGTGTGTGTTGGGCTTGTTGTTATACAACCGAAGGCGTTCGCTGCAGTCAATGCAATATGCCCACTGTGGTCGTTGTCGAATACCGTAGGCGTACTCGGGGTCTGGATTTTCTGGGAGGTAGTAGCACCACGGCGAGGGTTGGTCCCCCCAGGCAACTGAAAGATTAATAACAAGTTGGTTAGTTATATCCGAACAAATTAATTGCGGGTAATATAGTAATGCATCTTACCATAGCTCCAGCAGAAATGACCCTCGCACGATGTGGGGCATCTACTGACTCACGGAGAAGCTCTGGAAGTGCATTGTCCGCCATCACGCACTGTTGAAACAAATGATACATGACATCAAAGTACATTTACACAAACTTGAAGCATCATACGTGCATTCCCGACAAATACAGATACATTTCGATAGCTCCAAATTACAAATACAAGTTCAAAAGCAACGTAACATAGCAGGGCAGACGAGTACGTTTCGATAGCTCCCAATTACAAATACATTTCGATAGCTCCAAATTGCACATAATCAAGGGGAGACGACTACGTACTGGGTGCATTGGGGCACCTCCTATGGTCGTGTCCGGGTTGTCTGCATATTTTACACTTTCGCAAACCGTCCACCGCATCAGCCGCGTCCATGTCACCTTGCAATCTGGCCCTTGGCCTACCTTGCTGTGTGCGCCTACTCGCGGGATATGGTTTCCAGGTTGGGCCTTATATGAGCTTGTAGTTCTCTCCAATTGAGAACGAACTCATCTTCGGACGCCACGTGTTCTTCAAAGCATGCGCGGTGTAGTAAGGCGAGATGTACTGTGATGCATCGTTTCCACCCATATCGCGACATGCCGCTAACACATGGGAGCGAGGAATGTCTTTGAAGCTTTGGCTTGTTGCACGTGCACGAGACTTCCTCGGCCCCTAGCTGACATTGCTGCACGGTGTCCCCCGCGAGATACCCGGATGCATGTTTGCGCTTGCACATGACCTCAAATTTATTCATCCCCAGGTCATAAATCCTTGTGCGGTGGAAGTGCGCCTTCCTCCGCCTCTCCGCGAGCATCTTCTCCACTCTGGGTGCGTACGTGGTGACGCACGCCCCAGCCACATTTCCGCGATCTCGGAAGTAATCAGCCGCCCGGTAGAACGTGAGCTCAATGATTGAACACAACGGGAGGGCGCGCACACCCTTCAGTACATTGTTGAACGCCTCCGCTATGTTCGTTGTCATGACGTTGTACCTGTCATGGTGGACGTTAGCTTCTATGGAAGTTAAAACAAGGAGGTGAGATGATCTGCGCTAATCTATGGTTCGTCTATACCTCGCTCCGTTAGGTAATAGTGGAGTAGCGCCCACCGCTCCATTGGCTTCCCCGCGATCCACTCGGGTGAAGGCCGGGCCGAGTTCTAGAATACACGGTTTGGCCTCCCACCATTTGCGAAAGGAGTTGTCTTTGCTTTGGGATTGGTCGTCCTCCATCATCTTACGTGTGGTCTCGTTCAGCTGCGTCCATATCGCGTTGAACTTGTGTTGTTGGTTCTGCAGGCACATAGCTTTGAATCTCTTCACCAACGCCTTGTTCTTGTACCTTGTGTACAGGTTCGCGCCAAGGTGGCGCATGCACCATCTTCTCTCGACATCGGGCGGCTCATCGCGGAGGTAGTCTTTGTCGTGCGGGACATCCAACGCATGGAGAAGGCCTTTGTTCGGTCCGAGACAACGCACACGCGCTCTCGGGGACCGACGACCCGGCCCTTCAGTAGAGTCAGAAACCACAACCAACTATCATTGTTCTCGCTCTCCACGAGAGCGAACGCCACCGGGAGGATCTGGTTATTTGCATCTGCAGTGAGAGCAGCGATTAGCGGCGTCGTGGAACTTCCCACTCGAGAATGTCCCGTCCACGCATAGCAGCGCCTGCAGTGCCTGAAAGCTTCGATGCATTGCCCGAATGACCAGAATACCCTGAAGAGGTACCGGTCCATCGGGCTGAAGGACCCGTCTTCCAGCATGACGGGCTCATCAGCCACTGCGAACTGTGTGCCCGGGTTCGTCATGGCTATCTTCCGTAGCAACCTAGGGGCATAGTTGAAAGACTCCTCGAAACCCCCGAACAGCATCTTCAATGCCTTCTGCTTCGCTCTCCAGGCCGTATGATACGTGATGACCATCCCATTTCTACTCTGCACCTCCTCCATAATTTTACGGGGAGTCATCTCTATGTCGCTTCCAACGACGGTCAGCAGGAGTTGGGCTATGAACCTCGCGTCCACAAGTCCGCTCATGTTCCTTATGGACTCCTCTGTGCACGTATGAGGCATGTATGTACGTATCTCAAAGTGGTCTTCGTGCTTGGGCTTCAGAGCTCGCACAAAGAAGGGACAATCCGGATACTTCTTGCACCTAACCTCATCTTTGCGTCTGTCCGAACGGTGAAGAGTGTGCTCCCGTCTTGTCACGACGGCATAGTTGCTAAGAAAGTGAATGGCCTCCAACTTGTTAGCGAACACTTGTCCAGTTTGGACATGGTTCTGGGCATACTGCGACGCGGATATCTTACTGTAATCCGCCATGGTACAATTCAGCAGACCCATGCCCTGGAAGTACTGTACAGCCGGTCTTGGGTCATCATTCTCCGCCGCTTCTTCATCCCCGCTTCCGCCGTCTTCATTATCCATGCATTCCCCATCAACCTCCCCCGCCTCGGCTTCTTCTTCCACTCCCCCTGATGTCCCCTCCTCCACAATGTCTGGTTCGGGTGGTGTGCGCGATATCCCATGTTCTACTGCTTCGGAGGTAGATGCCACCGCTCCGGCATCGTGCCGTGGCAATATCTCCACGTACACTCCTACCTCGAAATTCTCTCCACCCGCTTTGTGGACATACAAAGCCCACGGGCTTTTGCTCCGTAACGGGAAGAGCGTGTGCACAACCATCGAGGTGTTGGGGACCAATCGTGGGCGAACCCCTTCTAGACGAACTCTGTGCGTCTCAGGGTTCGCACCGAACAGAGCGAGGACATGTGATTTTAGCTCCCACAGTTCATTCGGGGTGGCTATACTGCTATCTACGTGCAGGCAGTTGTCAATGCTCACGAATCTCCCATGCAACACTGAGAGACGTTCCCCGAAATAAATTTTGAAAGGCATGTCCGTCTGTCGCACACACATAATATTGAAAGTTACTAAACACAAAATATTTCTCCGATAACATTTCACGAAATATCATTCGAACTTTTCATATTTCGTGTTAATGCACATGATCTCGTATTATGAGCTGTGAAAGGCTTATACTTGATGAAAAGTAATTTACAAATTTACACAAAGTAAATTTCTTTAAAAACATGTGAAAAGACAGCAATGTCAGAATTTATTCCAAAGTTTGCTACCTTGTCCAGAGCTTAAAATTTTACTAATTACTCTACCTAACACTGTCTACCTTTGGTAGAAATTTCAGAAAAAAAAAGTGTTTTAATACCCTTAGAGATTAAAAGAAACGTTTTCGAAAAATCTGAGATTTGTACTAAAATAATTTCTACAAGAAAAATACTTATCCTTCTGACTTCAAAATTTTATTGGAACTTAGTATTGTCTTGATAACCTCTCTCAAAAATTTTCAATAATTATTAAGACCTTTTTACCCCTCTGATAAATCGAAAACCAGAAATATGAAATTGGACCTTGTGCTGTTGTCAGAATTTTATTAAAAAAAATATACGCTAATTTCACTTCTAATTTTTACAGAACCAGGCTAACTCAGTTGGAAAGTTGTACTGAAAATCTGAAAAAATCTACGCTACATTTCATAGCTCTTTTGACCTTGTTCCCACCGCTGTTTTAACATTTCATAGGAGTGAGGGGAGGGAAAATGTACTAATCTTATATTTCATGCTAATACACGTAAAAGAACAAACATTTTATGCAACATTACCATACCAACAACATTTCATAATTGTTCAACAACACTTAATTAAATATCATTATAACATCTCATACTAAAATATGGAAGAACAAGACCCTATTCCTACCTAAAATTTTCCATCTCATTTCTAAAATTTTCGACGTACTGATTATTGCTATTATGGTTTCACTATATTTTCCTGATAACGTGCTGCTCATTATATTTTATCTACCACTTTGCTAATATCGATGTACTAATTAATGCTACTATGATGCCACCAAATTTTGATATTATCACGGTGCTCATTTTAGCTAACATTGCCCTAATATTTCCTAATAGCATGGTACTAATGTTTCCTATTACCGTCCAAACATTTAACCCTAAACTAACACTACACTACACTACAGTGTCCACAGCACAAGAAGACATACCTTTTATGGTAAATAGCACAAATTTACCACATAAATTATATTTCATGCTACTGCCCTTAAGAAAACATACCTTTTATGGTAGTACAAACGCAGCACAAGAAGACGTTTCTTCCCACAAGTTATTTTTGCAGCGGACTATCTTCTCGCCACATGTAGTACAAAAACATACACAGCATTACTAATTATTGCTAATCCCGTCCTACTCATTATTGCAAACACCATCATACTAATTTTGCTAATTATTGCTAACACCATCGTACTAATTTTGCTAATCATGGTAGAAAGAATTGAGCTTTGGTTGAAACGGCTAGATCAATGATACATTAACATAATACTCCTCTAAAATTCTGGGCTAAAGTCATTAATCATTTATAATGACCAACACAATCAACATTATAACATTTTTCATCTAATTTCTGAAATTTTCGACGTACTAATTATTGCTATTATGGTGTCACTTTATTTTGCTGATACCGTGCTACTCATTTTCTAGACTAACACTACACTACACTACACTGTCCACACCAATGGTAAATAGCACAAATGTAAAATTTAATAGGCATGTTGCACATATCGTCAAAGCCATTACACACAAAATATTTCTTCAAGAACACTACATTTAATAACAGTATATCATTTCGTGCTAACACCATTTAATAACAGTATATCATTTCGTGCTAACAGGGTGCTACTCATTTCATGCTACTGCCCTTAAAAAAACATACCTTTTATGGTAGTACAAACGCAGCACAAGAAGATGTTTCTTCCCACAAGTTATTTCTGCAGCGGACTATCTCCACGCCACATGTAATACAAGAACATATACAGTATTAATAATTATTGCTAATCCCATACTACTAATTATTGCAAACACCATCATACTAATTTTGCTAATTACTGCTAACACCATCGTACTATTTTTGCTAATCATGGAAGTAAGGTTTTCTACTACTGTCATCGTAACTAACCCTAACCTAAAACTAAAATACACTGTATGCAACATTAATATATTGCACACATATGAATTCTTAACTCTAACCTAACACTACATTGTCCATAATCATAATATAATACTGCTCACAAAGATTTGTAACTAACCTTCTCGATGCTACCAAAGGTCAATGAAGCTCAAGCACCATTAAATATACCCGCAAAATACCTGCAAAATAAAAAACACGAATGAAAGAAGTGACTAAAATTTCATTTACAAAAAAATTCAACAAAATATTAACAGCAACAAACAGATCTTTCGTCTGTACGCTCTACTATCTCGGGGCTGAGCAGACCACGGAAGAGCTTCTTCTCTCGAACGAACTAAACGCTGAAGAGCTCTCTTCTCTCGGGAACGAATGAAGCATGGACTGGACGAAGCACCCAAATGCGCAGCAAGCTGGGCTTATAAGCTCAAGTGATCAAGACAAAAGCCGTAATTTATGGAGTCATTCATTGACGTTGTCAGGGAATCAAATGCATGTGAAGCAAAGCACCAGCATCCCTCCAAAACTCGAGCTGGCAAAAGGAAAAAAGCAGCGCATGCATGTCTTTGCGTCTGAAGTAAGCAACTGAGCAAGCAGCCAAAAAGCAAAAAAAATCATAGCCGAAATTCCCATTTTTGGGTATGAGGTGCCACCTCATACCCGAAAATAGCATTTTCGTTTAAGGATATACCCGAAAATAGCATTTTCATTTAAGACTATACCCGAAATTCGCATTTTCAAATACAGCAAAAACGAAATTTGCAATTTCGGGTATGGGAAAACGAAATTCCTAATTTCGGGTAAGGTTGAGATTTCTGTAAATATTCAAAAAAGTTGTGTAGAATTGTAAATACGGGTCAACAGTTGTCTAGAATACCAATTTTTCCAAGCTTGAAGGAAAATACAACTTGAGAAATGGAATTGAAGTTTGAGCTTTGGTGGAAGAATATTTGAGCATGCTACGTTGTTGGGGGGTTTTAGTAGTCAGAAATGTAAGCAATATATCCATTAGATCACGTACCTACATGACTCTATTTTCCATCCATTAGTTACTCTTTTTCGAAATGTATGTATGTATGTACCTCTATTTTTTTTAAGTGATACTTTGATTATGTGTGCAGCAAATTGTCTTGTTAGTTTACATAGTATTTGATTACTTTGCTCACACATGCACCATAATTTATGTTCCCTCGCACACCGACTGCCCCACCGAGTTGTGTGTCTTCTATCTCTTTTTGTCGTTATAGCTTTTCTGCTTCAACCTCCAACAACACGCTCAATTCTTGATCAATCTTTCTTAGCTGCTATCCCTTTTAATATAATACTTTACCACATAGTTATCTTCTACTTCTCTCTAATTATTGCTTAACTCCAATTGTTGCAACACCAAACATGCATACTCGAGAAACCGTCGTCGATCCCTGCCAGGGGCACCCATCATGCTCTTTCCGGTGGCCCTCATCCTATTGCCTACGGTTGTGTTATATCTACTATAAGCTCTTTGCTCCTATGCTTTTGTACGCCTGTACTTCCATTTGTATGGATGAATGTAGGTATATACACATGCATGACGTTATACATGTTCGATGTCCTCTCTCTCTCTCTCTCACTCCTTTTCTTCAACATCAGCCAATTCAACACTATGTATTCCTCACTAACCATGGCGAACCCCCATCTTCATTGATACCAGCATGTATGCTTTAGTCGCTATCTACTCATATGCAGAACCTTTTCGCCATCGCTGGTGACGCTATGCTCCTCACCAGCGCTGCCACGCTCCTAGCTACCTAATGGCATCATATTGCCTATAGCTCGTTTTCAATACAAAACTTTATCTCCTCTCTTCCAAAACTTTCCCATCATCAAGCTTATTTGGTCACTGACTTCTTCAACACCGATGATGCTCACCACTCATCGTAATATGACCATTGGCTCCTTTGACTTTGGTCTTTTTCTTTAATGACTTTGGCGAGTAGCATAACATTGTCCTTGTTGAACAATTAAGGTGAGCAACACGACATTGTCCTGATTTCCGTGATCACTGCCTCAACTCTACGCCTCCTGGTGGTCGATGTCTTCTTGTTGGATAGATCGACACCTATTGCACTCATTGGTGGTCTCCTCCAACACTATTCGTACTATCTTGATTACAATTGAAAAATCTCAGTTATTTTTTATTGAAGTTCATATACAAATCAAATTACTAATTTTATTTAATTTATTCCAAATATTAGTTATTTAGGGATTTTATTTTGGAATTGTAAGGGAATTAAATTACAAATGTTCTTTTGTTTTTTATTTTGAATTTCGATTATTTTTTGCTAGAATTTGTACACACTAGTTGGGCTAATGCATTGCAGGTTGTATACTTTTGCACCAACTAGTTGGGCTCATGGTCTGTACTTGTCGGGGATTGGGCTATTTCCTATAAGGACCATTCTGCCCCGACGGCCGAGCAGCTCCTGACCATGGGCTTGGATGCGATACCCAAGCATGAGCCTCGGGCATTATCACGCTCGGGCACAGGTATACTCGTAATATCGAAGCAAAGCATGGTCAGCTATAAGCCTCAAAGACGTGCCCGAGCAACCATGCTCGAAAAGGACGCGGGATGGTAGAAGCCAGACCAAAGGCATGCTCGGAGATTGCCGGAGGACGTGGTCAACCCATAAAACAGGAAAGTGGCGACTATTTCGCCAAGGAGTTATACCAATAATTCAAACGTGGCGAGAATCATGGACACGTCCAAAGAGGGCAACGGGCGTGATCTTAGGAATCAGTTACCATGTATGTACATAGGCACCTAGTATTTAATCCTCTCTCCATCAACAGAGAAAGGGGACCCCATGGGGAGATCCATGCACTTGTATCCATCATTTCAATACAGAAAAACGCCACCAGGCGACTGGATGTAGGGCTATTATCTCGATCATGAGAGGCCTGAACCAGGATAAAATCCTTATGTTTCTGTCTGTTCTAAGGGACCATCTCCCACGTCTTCGATGCCACACCTTTGGCAGAAAGGGGCTTCGGTTGATCCCACATTCAACAAGTAAGCTCGGCGGGGGCCAGTTCCCCAATCGTCGACAGTACTGCAGCGTCCAAATGCTTTAGAGGTATGCTATCAGCATGCAAATCACTGGAGATTTTACTCAGGGATCTCTTCAGCAGACATGGGTGAAGATTTAGTAATAGACTGTCGGGGATTGGCTATCTGGCAAAAGACCACGGTACCCCCGTGAAAAGCTGAGCCCATCGACCAGGCGATACTGAAAGAAGATGCTCGGGAGAATGAAACGAGCATCCCTCCTCTTCCTCCGAGCATACGCGAGCGCACCTTTACTCGCGACCATACCAAACCCCCCCCACGAGCGAGCATGCTCGTAGAGACCACGACCTACTCAGGTGTTTGGTCGGTGGACCCGGCGAGCGCTACGAGGAAGGAAGGAGACAACCAATCAGCCGAAGATCAAGGGAAATCTTACCCGAAATTCAAACAGCGCACGAATCAAGGACGGCGGATCACGAATACGGATACATGGCGTGATCCCAGGAGGTAGTTACCTTCTTTGTACCACTAGTCATAGTATTTAAACCCCCCTGAAGATCTGTAACAGGGGAGAGACTAAGAGATAGAACACAATACACTGGAGTAGGGCTGTTATCTCGGCAGTGAGAGGCCCGAACCAGGATAAACACCGTGTCCCCCTTCTCCCGACCTAGCATCGCTCGAACGACCTCCTCGGTCCGTATGACGGGGCTCTGTTGATCCCCCATTCAACAAGTAAGCTCGACGGGAGCCCGTTCTCCAATCGTCGACAGCTGGCGCCATCCGTGGGGACGACAGCTTAATTCCCGTATGGATCAAGATTCTTGAGGATGCCGAACTCGGGGGATACTCGGAATCTTTGTGCCTTCGACGATGTCGAAGACGACGACATGTACTACGCCGGCGACGGCGTGGCCGGCGTGACCGATCCCATCGGTCACACCGAGTCCGGGAGCTCTTCCCCGGACCCTGGGATGCGAGGGCAGATCCTCCGTTCCCCAGACATTGCCCTCGGAGACCGCGAGGATGACTACGATGGACTCTACGATGGCCTGGATATACCAGACGACCTAGAGTTCGACCGAGAGACTGCATCTCAAGGGGATACGATGATGTCCCCGTCGCATTCATCTCACTCTGTCACGTCAACATGGCCGGGAGCCGTGCCGAGCCCGAGGTACGATCCTCGGACGCTGCTAAGCGCGACCACTATGAGGCGGCCAGACTCCACCTAGAGGCGTCTTTGGGAAAGACCCTTGCGAGCATACGCTGCCAAGCGAAAGGGAGGCGCGCTTCCGCGGAAAGGAACTCTCGCGAGTATTGAACCCTCGATCGCGTCCCGGAACACCATCATAGCTCACCGCCGCCAATTCACCAGAAACGAGAACGGCTACAGGCCTTGGCGGCGGTCGTGCGTGACCTACGCAGCTTCCCCGAGCAAGTGGACCTAGAGGCCGTGGGCAAGGTCGTGGCCGAAGATCTGGAGAGGCTTGCCGCCGAGCTGAAAGTCTCGGATCCTCCCCACGACCGGGATGCCCGGAGTGTTTCCCGGGACCATCACAGATGCTCCCCCGTGCGCTCGCACAGAGATGAATCTCGGAGCCATGCTCGGAGATTGCCCCAGGCCGCTAACCTGATCCGGGAAAAGCCCCGGAACAGTTCCAGGGGGACCTCGGAACGACACCTCTACAATCGTCCGGATTACGAGCGTTCTGAACGCTCCACGACCAAGCGGTCGACGGCACGACCGTCGCATGAAGTCTTCTCTCGACTCGGCCCGCGTACGGGGCGTTGGGCGGAAGACATGCGCGGAGGCCGCTATGACCGAGGGTTTCACCGCGAAACCCCGAGCTTCGGTTGCCAGGCCTTCACAAGCTCTCTCCGGAATGTCGCATGGCCAAACAGGTTCAAGCCCGGCCACATCGAGAGGTTCAACAGGACCCAGAACCCGGATGAATTTCTCTCGATATACACCACCGCCATCCTCGCCGCCGGAGGCAATGAAGGGGTGATGGCGAATTATCTGCCGACGCTCGATTACGGGCGGAGCTGCTCGCACATGGCTCTTCAACCAAAAGGAGGGTTCCATACGATCCTGGGGGCAGCTCAGCACCGCGCTCTGAGCAAATTTCCAGAGCTGTTACATCCGTCCGGGAAAGGAGCGCGACCTGGAGCGCTTGATACAGACGGATGGAGAAACCCTGCGACAGTTCGTCCAGAGGTTCATCCAGGTCCGAAACTCGATCCCGAACATATCGGACGAGGCTGTCGTCCGAGCTTTCAAGTTCGGGGTACGGGACGTGTGCTTCACGCAGGACCTGGAGATCCATCCGGATCTGATGGCAAACGAGCTCTTCCGAATGGCCGATCGGTATGCCAACGCGGATGAGGCCGTCCAGTGGAAGAAAATGCTAGATGAGGGAAAGCTGCCGCCTCAGCCCGGGCTAGAAACCTCCGCCAGTAAAAAGGGCTCGAACTCCGTGGATAAGAAGATCAAGAAGAAGAAGAAAAGCGACTCCCACGGGCATGGTTGCCGCGGTGGAGCAGCGACCCCAAGCAACCCGGTAGCGGCGGCGGGGTTTAACGCTCGGGGAAGAGGACAACCACACAGGCCTCGCGACCGAGGTGGCCAGGCAGATCAACGGGGCGACCTCTACTGTCCGCTTCACCAGGCACACGGGCATGACCTACGGAATTGCCGAACATGGACCTACCGCCTGGAGCAGTTTTACGGTGGCAGGGGTCCCATGCTGTCGCTTCCAGAGCCGGGTGAAAACGGCAAGGGGAAGCAGCCCGTCGAAGAAAACGAAGATGGCATGGAATATCAAGAACCACAGAACCACATCGCGGTAATCTTCGGGGGCTCCTCTGCCTATAAATCTCGCCGGGACTTAAAGGACGCTGCGAGGGAAGTGCACCATGTCACCCAAGGTAAGCCTCCAATGCAGCAACTCAAATGGTCTGAGTTGTCCCTCACCTTCTCCAAGAACGATTGTCCACTTAGAATGACCAAACCACAGAGGCTTCCAATGGTCGTGAGCCCCACCATCAGCAACACTGTCGTCGGTCGGGTCCTCATAGACTCCAGGAGCTCTTTGGACCTTATTTCAGCTAAGGTTTTGGATGAGATGCAGATTCCTCATTCCAAAATCAAAAGTGTAGCCGTACCCTTCTTCGGCATAGTCCCGGGCACCTCGATCAAACCTCTGGGGCAGGTCGTCCTCCGTGACTTTCGGCGGCCCGAGTAACTTCAGAACGGAGCTAATCACCTTCGAGGTGGTAGACTTCGAATCGGCCTACAACGCCATCCTCGGCAGGCCGGCCTTGGCCAAGTTCATGGCCGCTTCGCATCACGCGTATCAGAGCCTGAAGGTTCCCGGACCAAACGGGGTCATAACCGTAAAGGGGAACCACAAGTCCGCACTCAATTGCGACGAAAGGGCGTTGGATATGGTCGATCAGTTACCCACTCGCAGCCCTGACCAAGAGCCAAAACATTCCCGACCTAAACTTGCCCTCCAACCTGGAGGAGAGACCAAGGCTGTTCCGCTCAACGAGTCGGAACCAGCCAAAGTCGTGCATTTGGGATCTTCCTTAGATCCCAAATAGGAACTCGAGCTCATCACCTTCCTCTGGGCGAGCTCGGATGCGTTCGCCTGGGAACCATCCAACATGCCCGGGGTCCCTAGGGAGGTGATTGAGCACAAAGCTAGCGATTCGACGACAAAAACCGATATGACAAACTTAGACGCTTTTCCCCAGAGAAACAAGCGATCATCCGGGAGGAACTCGACAAACTCCTAAAAGCTGGCTTCATTAGGGAGGTCGAATACTCCGAATGGCTAGCCAATCCAGTCTTGGTCAGGAAGAAAGGAGGCAAGTGGCGCATGTGCGTCGATCACACAGGTCTAAACGCGGCATGCCCGAAAGACAACTATCCGTTGCCTCGCATAGATCAATTGGTTGACGCGACGGCGGGATCGCAAACCATGAGCTTCCTAGACGCCTATGCAGGCTATCATCAGATCAGCCTGTCGCGCGAAGACGAAGAGAAGACTTCCTTCATCACCCCGTTCGGTACCTTCTGCTATACGACCATGTCTTTCGGTCTAAGAAATGCGGGAGCAACCTTTCAGCGCCTCATGCAGAAAACTTTCGCAGACCAAGTGGGTCGGAATTTGGAGGTCTATGTCGACGACATAGTTGTAAAAAGCAAGAGCACTTCGGGTCACGTTGCTGACTTGGAAGAAACCTTTTGTAACCTCAATAAGCATCAAATAAAGCTAAATCCAGAAAAATGCGTGTTCGGCGTGAAAGCTGGCAAGGTGCTCGGCTACATGGTCGGACCACAAGGCGTCGGGGCAAACCCGGAGAAAATCGAAGCCATTGAGAACATGAGGTCGCCCACGTGCGTGAAGGAAGTGCAAGCTCTGACCGGGAGAATGGCCGCTTTAAGCCGGTTCATTTCCCGGCTGGGGGAGCGAGGACTACCTTTCTTTAAAGCCCTCCGCAAACACGATGGCTTCGCGTGGACGGAGGAAGCTGATCACTCGTTCAAAGAGCTAAAACAGTACATTTCCAAGCCGCCCGTCCTCGTCACTCCTGCAGCGGGGGAAGAATTGCTACTATACCTGGCGGCAACCCCGCTGGCAGTAAGCGCGGTGTTAGCAGTAGAGAGAAATGGTTCCCAACGACCTATCTATTATGTCAGCGAAGTACTTCATGGACCAAAGGAGCGTTACCCCGAGGTCCAGAAACTACTGTACTCGTTGCTGATGGCCTCCAGGAAGTTGCGCCACTACTTTCAAGCACACAAGATCGTGGTGCCGACCAGCTTCCCGCTCAAGGAAATCCTGAAAAACCAGGACGCCAGTGGTCGCATAGCCAAGTGGGCAATGGAGCTCGCCGAGTTCGAAATAATGTTTTCAGCCCGCACGGCGATAAAATCACAAGTTCTGGCTGATTTCGTGGCAGAATGGTCGGCTCCAGCACCACCAGCTAGCGAAACCAATGGTTCAAGGGAAAACTCCTGGACCTTGTATTTCGATGGATCCCGAGCATACGAGCGCTCGGGGGCTGGCATCGTCTTGGTCTCCCCGGATGGAGAGCAACTTCAGTGTGGGCCCCCGGATCGGCTATCCGGAATCCCCTGTGTATTTCTGTACTAGTCCCAGATCAGTAGCTAGTACACACAGTCAAAAGTGATGAATCAACAACCATATCACGAATACAAATAATTAAATAAAAATAATACCGAATAAAAGCAAAGACCTTATGGTCAATGTTTACCATTACGGCCTGAACAGGCTGAACAACTCGAACAACTGCAATGAAGACGAAAACGCCAATGCGACCCATCCAAATGCCCACAGGCAATCGAGTGGAGAACGCACCCTAGTCGTTGGAAATCTTGAACCGCTTCTTTCATTTCTGAGAGAGGATTAGAATGTAGCACGTGAGTACATAAAGTACTCAGCAAGTCTGGGAAATTATGCACAATGTAGGCTATCCAAGGATGGCTTAATATGGTTCTTTTGCATAAAGCCAAGTTTCAACAAATCATACTTGTTAATAATTTTCACAAAGCATATTTGAGCAATTTTTTTTAATAATTGAATTATGTAATATTGTAGTGAAGGTTCTAACCACCACTCACTAATATACAGGCTCTATCCGCCACATCTCAACAAAATCAGGGTTCGATCTAATCACATGGCTATGTCCGCCATGGTTCACAAAATCAGGTTCTTTCCACCTACCTGGCTTTGGTCGCTGTAAGCACCCGAGAGTTCTAACCGCTCCCGGATCCCAAAACAAAACATTGTTTAGTTTGAAATCAAAACCCAAAGTTTACCAATATGAAAGCATTCAGCAAGCTTTGCCTTTGACCGTAGGCACGGCTATTCGAATAGTTTTAACTCTGCAGAGGTGTACAACTTTACCCACAAGACATGATATTCCCTTGATGCCACGCGATTAACACACTTCCTTAGGTGTGCCGGCTGGGATATCATGACAAGGCCTTTACAATGTATACGCCTAACCCGACTCACCACGAGGTTTCACCGTTAGGGTTATGTCCACCAGATCTGAAGCCCCCTCTTGCGCCGTGTAAGATAAACAACAACAACAACAATGCCTCTTTCCGGCTCTCACACAACCACCGAGTGGTGAGTCTAAGTCTGGTTTCTACAAATTAGTTAGCCAGGTCGTGCCCACTTTGACATGTGGTTGTACGGTAATGCTTAGAATGGAGACAGTCATAAGCGTCGGTCCTTAATTGACTTGGGGCGGTACTTGCACAAAAGAACCAAGGCTTGGTTCGCTTCCACCCGACATTCCAGGCCGCCCAAGTCGAAATCATTTTTCATTTTATTTTTATTTTGTAAACCATTGGCAATACTCCTTGCCTATAACTTCCAATACAAGTTTTCAAGAGATAATTGAAAGTCCCACCCATAGGTGAATATTGACCGATAGCGAGGCTAAGCATTTCTACCGTACTATTCTATTCCACCTATAGTTTGTTTTTTTAAAATACACATCTCAGGGGTTGATGACAATCCTTATAACCAATTCTGGAATCTCCAATAATCATTAAATTGCCCTAATGGCACAATCATATGAATAATCCGATTCAATATCGTATCCATAAAGTATTGAGTACATCATGGTAATATCCTAACTCTCAAAATCATATTAAACCCCAATTAGGTGTGTCTATTTCCCTTGAACTATGACTTGTATTAATGAATTGACCATCATTCTTATAGCGATCGCTCGTATCATCCACAAAGAATATTTCACAAATTCATCTCTAATCATTTCGAATACAATCCACCGATAATACGTCATAACACCCTATATTTAATCCTTCACACTATCACCCTTAAATCATCTATTTTAATCCACCAAAATACGCCATAATATTATTCACTAAACCCCAAACATCCTGAACTATTCACAATCTCCTAAATGATTATCACATAGCATTCTAGTTAAAATCCACCGAAATATAACTTACCACTTGTTCTATTTGATCTATATATATGACTCTCAATAACATTCATTTACTCTCACCGACTATTATCCCTGACATTATACATCTTCCAACATCCTCCCAATCCACCAAAATACATGAACTACCATTCATAGATCAATGTTATGATTACAAGCCCCATATCAACTCTAATATTCATCTATCTCCAATTTGCATTCCACCCCAATCCATACTCATTATATTTTTAACTACTATCACAATCCAACTCCTCAACATTTAAATGATCACCACCATAAATCAATTTCATAATAACAATCCTCACATTATCACTTAATATCCATCCGTCTCCCAATTACATTGTCCCCGATTAACTCTATTCAAACTATCTGCTAAATAGTCATTTTCCCCATCAAAATGTATTTTATTAAAAATATTTATTATGGTGGATCCCTGTTCTAGGTCGACAAAGGGTCAGGGATAACAAATCTCAAGGAGGTATAAACAACTGGTATAACTAACCACTTAACGTTTTGACATCACCATTTTATGTAATTAGCAATGCAGTTTGTAAAACAGGGTAAAACATTTATAAAGCATAGGTTCAGTATGCGTCAAGGAGACTTGCCTCGGTCACAGCGAGAAGGTTGAACTCTCTGAAGTCCGTGGCGGGTCGGCGAACTTCGTGAGCGTCGACTACAGCGCAAAAGCGAGGCAACAAATAAATAAAAGAAAATAAATAAAATCCAAAAATTACAAAATTAGTACTGGCAGGTAGATCTTGATTTTAGATGAATTTAGGAATTTGAATGGAGTCAATCGGAGTTCGGACGGAGAAGTTATGAGCTTCCGAAGTTTGAATTTTGAATAAATCGGAAAACCGGGAATATTCTCGGAATATTCTCTCTCGGGTTGACTGGTCAAAAGAGGCTTTGACTGGACTTTGACTAGGCTTGACTTGGTCTTGTGTCTATGGCAATGGGCCCCATGTGTCATAGAGTGGAGTGCTTCTTCAACCTTGAGCTAACACCATGGCCATGAATGGGAGCTTGGAGGCTAGCGGGTGGCGGGGGGGTGCGCCGGAGGGGGCGGCGGCGGCGGCGGCGAGGGAGGTCGCCGGCGGCGAGCCGGCCGCGGCGGCGCGGCGGCGTCGCTGGCTCGGCCGGCGAAGCGGTCGCCGGCGGCAATGGCGGGCGGCGATGGCGCTTCAGCGGCAGTCGGCGCGCCCGTGCGGTGCGGCTGCGGTGGCCGTGGCCGAGGCCAAGGGCCCAAGTCCCCCATGGACAGTGAGCTCCACCAAGAACAGAGAAGGCAAATAAAATTGCAAAGGACTCAACTCCATCTAGAAACTTGATTTTTAGCCCAAATTTGCATGGAATTGATTCAAACAAAAACCTAGAACCTCTAGACAACATCCTTAGCTACATCTAGGAGGAAGGAATTGGACCAAACCTTGCCGGATTGGGAGAAATCGACGACGAGCGGAGTTGCGGCGAAACAACAAAAACTTGAAATTAAATCGCCCACACTTGATAGAACCTAAAATTGATTGTTGGATGAGCTTCTAGACTACCTCACGATCACAAGGAACCAAGGAACAAGAAGAAAAGCTCACCGACAAGAAGATACAAGTATGAACACGAAGAACACGAAGAACGTCTCGTTTTACGGTTTTCTCGATCTCACGGAAGAATGAGGAGGAGAGGCTAAAGGAGGGCTATACCACCGGAAGAGGATTCTTATACGGAGAGATGAGAGGTGGAATCGCGTCGTTTGGAGTTGAAAGCGGCAAAGTTATGAACAATCAAAGCCATTTCAGTTTCTTGCAAACTGCACGCATTCCAGTCGAGTTAGGCGGAGACCACCGGGATGGAAGGGTCTCGTTCATACGAATCCAACGGATCTGGCCGTTCGCGATTTGGAGCATTATTGCAAGAGTTATGAGTGTTTGAATCCATGGAGGAGAGAAGGGAGCTCTCTGTTCTTCCTCTGGACAGAACGATCGATTTGTGGGGAAGATGAACAGTAACGCGACGCTACAGTACACGGTGCTACAGATGCATCACGTGTCACTTTCCTATTGGCCCCCTTTTACGTAAACGTTCCGCCTTAGAGAAAAATAAGGAAAAATGGCCTAAAAATTCCGAAAAAATTCCTAGAGCCATTTTAGAATATTTGGGACCCAATAAAATTGGTTTGGTTGAATTTGGATGAAATTTGTGGAATTGAATATTCAGGTGCGAATCGCAGGCATTAAACAAAAGCCGCGCGAGATAAAATAGGAACGGAGGTCCAAAAATCCGGGGAAAGGTTCCTAAAATCATTTTGGAATATTTGGAACATTTTAAAAGTGGTTTGGGACTTTTTGGAGCATTTTTGGACTGGGGTGAAATTTCGGGTACTGGCGGTACTGGAAATTCCGATTTTTCGCCCGGGAGGGAATTAATTCCCGATTTCGAAGGGGAATGGATGCCAGGTTATTATAAACACCAATAAACTCCAAATTTTGAATTTAGTTTATTTAAATTAGGTTTTTCTCTAGAAAGCGAAAACTAGGGTGTTACAAACCTACCCCCCTTAGAAAGAATCTCGTCCCCGAGATTCGGACGGAGAAAGAAAGAGATCGGGAAACTCTGCTCGAAGATCTCCACGCTCCCAGGTAGCTTCCTTCTCAGAATGGTTACTTCACTGAACCTTGCAGAATTTGATCACTCGGCTCCGCGTCCAACGCTCGGCTTCATCCAAAATCTTGACGGGATACCCCAGACATGACAGGTCCCTTTCTGGTTCCATACTTTTAAACAGCCTCTTATGCTCAGGCACTGCGCTACACTTGATTCCTGACGACAGTTATCAGCATAGCTCGTTTATCTTGACGGGGCAGTCTTCGAATTTACAAGGATCTGTCTGATCTGCTCTTCGGTTTCTTTCAGAATATCAGGTCTACTGATTTGTCCATTATCGGTCTCTTTCCCATACAAGGGTATTTCGCTTTTTCTTGCATCCAGGGCTTCAAAAGGCGCCATCTTCAGATTCGACGGAGACTGTTGTTGTAAACCAACTCTGCATCTGGTAATTACTGACCCCAAGAATCTTTGTTTGTGAAAGCCCACTCTTTCAACATATCTTCCACTATTTGATTTATTCTCTCTATCTGGCCATTGGTATGGGGAACGGTAAGCAACACTAGAATTCCCATTCGGACCCCAAAACTTTATACCACTCCTGTCAAAACCTTGAGGGAAACTGAAAACCTCGATCTGACACGATCTCCTTGGCGCATTGAAAATGCCTTTGCTTTAGCCACGCAAAGTTCCACAAGTCCATCACCAAATAGGGTTATCTTGCATGAAACAAAGTGTGCAACTTTTGTCGATCTGTCCACACTACCCCCCTTAGAAAAAATCCTATCCGGACTTAGTTCCAAGGGGTTCAACGGTGAAATTCATTTTTATTCCTCTCCATGTTTCGGACGAGAACTATGGCCCTTCGGCCATCCTTTAAACATCCCCGTACTGGTGCCCAAATACCATTATGTTTCAAGAACTAATCAACCGAAATCCACTTCCACAACTATAATTCTGCCAAACCTTTATTGATAACAATACTGACGAGTAAATCTTACAGACTGAGTCAGTACATAAACTCTTTTATTTTATTTCTTAAAAGAGGTAGGGTACTACTGAAAGTACCATCTACTAACATTCATTGATAACATCAAGTTTCCGTTGTCTCTTCTTCAACTTCCTGGATCATAGGCAGACCTGATATTCTATATCGCAGAATCTGTGATAGAAGTTGTCGATTGCGCCTTCCTCCTGCTGCTGGGGTTATAGTCTGAAGAAGAACCGCATCTGGAATGTTGGGGTTGGAAGTAGATGTCTGATGTCCCTGCGTCACTGGTTGCATTTCTGATCCTGGGGTCTTGATTAAGGTTGCTTCCAGTGCTTGGTTGAGTTGAAATTGGTCCACCCGAAGCCGAGAACTACTGGCAACACATTGCTCTTGACTTACTACCTTCCTTTTGCGAAAATCCGGTTGATGACAGTTGTCCTCCCGGGACAGTGCCTTGCCTTTGCCAGCTGGAGGAATCTTCGATACTTGGTGCAGCTTAGAAGGTACTTCCATACTGACTTCTGCCGCTGGAATTGCTCGTTTTGATAAGACGTTTTGTTTTCCCAAGGGACATTGTTTCACATAATGCCCTTCCCTGCCACAAAGGTTGCAAACCCGGTACTGAATCTCCTTTCTGCGAGGGCACTTTCGGAATTGGTGTCCAATCCTGTTGCAGTGACTACAGTGGGTATCTTCTTTGGCCTTGCCCTGTTGGGGACAACTATAAGCAACATGTCCTTTTTCACCACATCGATAGCAAATGACATATCTCCACGGATGAAGGTTTACAGGAGGGGTATTGCTAGCGCCACCATCACCTAGTACTTCAGGAGTCTTGGTCTTTAGTAGCTCATCCAACGGGTACTGCTGAGGAGTTATAGGTGTAGGGATCACCGAGGCTGGCTTGTTCAGTTGTTGTATCATCAATTGCATGAGCTGAGTCTGAGTCACCATGAACTGATTCATATTCTGAAGAAATGCTGTTATCACCTCGGATGGTTCTTTGGTTGAGCTCGGTAGCGACCACGGCGTTGTGATCGGAACTTCACCGGTGTTACCATTGGCGTTGACCGAAGGATTGGAACTTGATGCAGCAGCTTCTTTCTCCATCCGACGAGAACAAGGCTTCCGGATGAGAGGAACAAAGACGAGCGAGAAAGGGAGGTTCTAACAACACCAAAACCAACCGTCGAGGCAAGGGGCAGCAAGCGGCGAAAATCAAAACATTTTTAACACCAAGCAAATCCAATCGTCTACTCGGTAACACTACTCACTCTACTGAACAAGGCGGCTCCAACAAAGAACGAAACCGGGACCAACTTAACCTATAGGGTTAGTCTAAGATCAGCCTTGCTTCTTGGTCTTCGACGATCAACCGTTGGATCCTCACCATGAAGACGCACACTTCAGTAGCAACTTTCCGAATGGCTCTTCTTTAGTCCTCAAGCCTTGAAGTCGAAAGAGGAAACTCGATTACCCTAATATAGAAGTTGTTAAGGAGGTAGGGTCCAATTTTCATTCCCAAAAGGTGAAGCGACAAGCGATTCGAGGAAATTAGGAATAGAACGAGAGAGAAAAGACGAGACTAGCACTTTATTTTATTTTTCTTGTTAGAAAATAAGTTTTGAAGCTTCCTAAAACGACCATTCTAACTAAGGGCACGTCCTACAGTCGACATGGCTCTGATACCACCTTTGTGGGCCCCCGGATCGGCTATCCGGAATCCCCTGTGTATTTCTGTACTAGTCCCAGATCAGTAGCTAGTACACACAGTCAAAAGTGATGAATCAACAACCATATCACGAATACAAATAATTAAATAAAAATAATACCGAATAAAAGCAAAGACCTTATGGTCAAGGTTTACCATTACGGCTGAGCAAGTGAACAACTCGAACAAGCTGCAATGAAGACGAAAACGCCAATGCGACCCATCCAAATGCCCACAGGCAATCGAGTGGAGAACGCACCCTAGTCGTTGGAAATCTTGAACCGCTTCTTTCATTTCTGAGAGAGGATTAGAATGTAGCACGTGAGTACATAAAGTACTCAGCAAGTCTGGGAAATTATGCACAATGTAGGCTATCCAAGGATGGCTTAATATGGTTCTTTTGCATAAAGCCAAGTTTCAACAAATCATACTTGTTAATAATTTTCACAAAGCATATTTGAGCAATTTTTTTTAATAATTGAATTATGTAATATTGTAGTGAAGGTTCTAACCACCACTCACTAATATCTGAGCTCTATCCGCCACATCTCAACAAAATCGAGGGTTCGATCTAATCACATGGCTATGTCCGCCATGGTTCACAAAAATCGAGTTCTTTCCACCTACGGCTTTGGCTGCCGAGGCACACCCGAGAGTTCTAACCGCTCCGGATCCCAAAACAAAACATTGTTTAGTTTGAAATCAAAACCCAAAGTTTACCAATATGAAAGCATTGACCAAGCTTTGCCTTTGGCCAGTAGGCACGGCTATTCGAATAGTTTTAACTCTGCAGAGGTGTACAACTTTACCCACAAGACATGATATTCCCTTGATGCCACGCGATTAACACACTTCCTTAGGTGTGCCGGCAGGATATCATGACAAGGCCTTTACAATGTATACGCCTAACCCGACTCACCGTGAGGTTTCACCGCATTGTTAGGGTTATGTCCACCAGTCTGAAGCCCCTCTTGCGCCGTGTAAGATAAACAACAACAACAACAATGCCTCTTTCCGGCTCTCACACAACCACCGAGTGGTGAGTCTAAGTCGAGTTTCTACAAATTAGTTAGCAGTCGTGCCCACTTTGACATGTGGTTGTACGGTAATGCTTAGAATGGAGACAGTCATAAGCGTCGGTCCTTAATTGACTTGGGCGGTACTTGCACAAAAGAACCAAGGCTTGGTTCGCTTCCACCGACATTCCAGCCGCCCAAGTCGAAATCATTTTCATTTTATTTTTATTTTGTAAACCATTGGCAATACTCCTTGCCTATAACTTCCAATACAAGTTTTCAAGAGATAATTGAAAGTCCCACCCATAGGTGAATATTGACCGATAGCGAGGCTAAGCATTTCTACCGTACTATTCTATTCCACCAATAGTTTGTTTTTGTAAAATACACATCTCAGGGGTTGATGACAATCCTTATAACCAATTCTGGAATCTCCAATAATCATTAAATTGCCCTAATGGCACAATCATATGAATAATCCGATTCAATATCGTATCCATAAAGTATTGAGTACATCATGGTAATATCCTAACTCTCAAAATCATATTAAACCCCAATTAGGTGTGTCTATTTCCCTTGAACTATGACTTGTATTAATGAATTGACCATCATTCTTATAGCGATCGCTCGTATCATCCACAAAGAATATTTCACAAATTCATCTCTAATCATTTCGAATACAATCCACCGATAATACGTCATAACACCCTATATTTAATCCTTCACACTATCACCCTTAAATCATCTATTTTAATCCACCAAAATACGCCATAATATTATTCACTAAACCCCCAAACATCCTGAACTATTCACAATCTCCCTAAATGATTATCACATAGCATTCTAGTTAAAATCCACCGAAATATAACTTACCACTTGTTCTATTTGATCTATACATATGACTCTCAATAACATTCATTTACTCTCACCGACTATTATCCCTGACATTATACATCTTCCAACATCCTCCCAATCCACCAAAATACATGAACTACCATTCATAGATCAATGTTATGATTACAAGCCCCATATCAACTCTAATATTCATCTATCTCCAATTTGCATTCCACCCCAATCCATACTCATTATATTTTTAACTACTATCACAATCCAACTCCTCAACATTTAAATGATCACCACCATAAATCAATTTCATAATAACAATCCTCACATTATCACTTAATATCCATCCGTCTCCCAATTACATTGTCCCCGATTAACTCTATTCAAACTATCTGCTAAATAGTCATTTTCCCCATCAAAATGTATTTTATTAAAAATATTTATTATGGTGGATCCCTGTTCTAGGTCGACAAAGGGTCAGGGATAACAAATCTCAAGGAGGTATAAACAACTGGTATAACTAACCACTTAACGTTTTGACATCACCATTTTATGTAATTAGCAATGCAGTTTGTAAAACAGGGTAAAACATTTATAAAGCATAGGTTCGGTATCGTCAAGGAGACTTGCCTCGGTCACAGCGAGAAGGTTGAACTCTCTGAAGTCGTGGCGGGGTCGGTGAACTCGGCGGAAGCGTCGACTACGCGCAAAACGAGGCAACAAATAAATAAAAGAAAATAAATAAAATCCAAAAATTACAAAATTAGTACTGGCAGGTAGATCTTGATTTTAGATGAATTTAGGAATTTGAATGGAGTCAATCGGAGTTCGGACGGAGAAGTTATGAGCTTCCGAAGTTTGAATTTTGAATAAATCGGAAAACCGGGAATATTCTCGGAATATTCTCTCTCGGGTTGACTGGTCAAAAGAGGCTTTGACTGGACTTTGACTAGGCTTGACTTGGTCTTGTGTCTATGGCAATGGGCCCCATGTGTCATAGAGTGGAGTGCTTCTTCAACCTTGAGCTAACACCATGGCCATGAATGGGAGCTTGGAGGCTAGAGGGAGGAGGGGGTTCGCCGGAGGGGGCGGCGGCGGCGGCGAGGGAGCTCGCTGGCGGCGGGACCGGCGCCGGCCGGCGGCGAGGGCGGCGCGGCCTGACGGGCGAGGGCTCAGCGGTCGCCGGCGGCAAGCGGCGGTGGCGCCATGCTGGCGGGTCACGGCGCCGGCGGTGCGGCACGGCGGCGGTGGTGGCCGGCCGGAGGCCAAGGGCCCAAGTCCCCCATGGACAGTGAGCTCCACCAAGAACAGAGAAGGCAAATAAAATTGCAAAGGACTCAACTCCATCTAGAAACTTGATTTTTAGCCCAAATTTGCATGGAATTGATTCAAACAAAAACCTAGAACCTCTAGACAACATCCTTAGCTACATCTAGGAGGAAGGAATTGAACCAAACCTTGCCGGATTGGGAGAAATCGACGACGAACGGAGTTGCGGCCGAAACAACAAAAACTTGAAATTCGTCGCCCACACTTGATAGAACCTAAAATTAATTGTTGGATGAGCTTCTAGACTACCTCACAATCACAAGGAACCAAGGAACAAGAAGAAAAGCTCACCGGACAAGAAGATACAAGTATGAACACGAAGAACACGAAGAACGTCTCGTTTTCGTCGGTTTTCTCGATCTCACGGAAGAATGAGGAGGAGAGGCTAAAGGAGGGCTATACCACCGGAAAGAGGATTCTTATACGGAGAGATGAGAGGTGGAATCACGTCGTTTGGAGTTGAAACGGCAAAGTTATGAACAATCAAAGCCATTTCAGTTTCTTGCAAACTGCACGCATTCCAGTGCGAGTTAGGGCGGGAGACCACCGGGGATGGAAGGGTCTCGTTCATACGAATCCAACGGATCCGGCCGTTCGCGATTTGGAGCATTATTGCAAGAGTTATGAGTGTTTGAATCCATGGAGGAGAGAAGGGAGCTCTCTGTTCTTCCTCTGGACAGAACGATCGATTTGTGGGGAAGATGAACAGTAACGCGACGCTACAGTACACGGTGTTACAGTACCGCCACGTGTCACTTTCCTATTGGCCCCCTTTTACGTAAACGTTCCGCCCTAGAGAAAAATAAGGAAAAATGGCCTAAAAATTCCGAAAAAATTCCTAGAGCCATTTTAAAATATTTGGGACCTAATAAAATTGGTTTGGTTGAATTTGGATGAAATTTGTGGAATTGAATATTCAGGTGCGAATCGCAGGCATTAAACAAAAGCCGCGCGAGATAAAATAGGAACGGAGGTCCAAAAATCCGGGGAAAGGTTCCTAAAATCATTTTGGAATATTTGGAACATTTTAAAAGTGGTTTGGGACTTTTTGGAGCATTTTTGGACTGGGGTGAAATTTAGAATCTTGGCGATCTTGGAAATTTCGATTTTTCGCCCGGGAGGGAATTAATTCCCGATTTCGAAGGGGAATGGATGCCAGGTTATTATAAACACCAATAAACTCCAAATTTTGAATTTAGTTTATTTAAATTAGGTTTTTCTCTAGAAAGCGAAAACTAGGGTGTTACATTCAGTACGCCATCCAACTACATTTCGCCGCGACCAACAACGCGGCGGAGTATGAAGGCCTCTTGGCCGGACTTCGGGCATGTAAATCGCTAGGAATCCAACGGCTCACTGTGATGGGCGATTCACAGTTGGTCGTGAACCAGGTCAACAAGGAGTATCAGTGTTCCGATACCACAATGGCGCTGTACCTGGCCGAAGTAAGGAAGATGGAGAAATACTTCAAGAATTTTGAAGTAATCTACATCCCCAGGAAGGATAATTCCCTGGCCGACCAAATGTCTAAGGTCGGTTCCTCTCAAACTACCGCTCCGGTGGGGGTGCTTGTTGAGCACCTATACAAGCCCTCCATTCCCTCTGAAGAGGAGGCACCAGAGTCCGACGGTAGGGTCTCCTTCCTCGAGCAAAGTGCAAGTTGGATGACACCATTTATCCAATACCTTGCGCATGTGACATTGCTCGAGGAAGAAGCCGAGCGTTCCCGGCTAACAAGGCGATCTTCTCAGTACAAACTGATCGAAGGTGACCTATACCGAAAAGGCGCATTAGGAATCCTTTCCAGATGCGTCTCTCAGGAGGAAGGCCAATACCTTCTTCGTGATATCCATGAAGGAATGTGCGGAGCTCACTCGTCTTTTAGAACGCTTGTGAGCAAGGCCTTCCGGTTGGGTTACTACTGGCCTACGGCCTTGACAGATGCACGGTCAATCGTAACAAACTGCCGAGCATGCCAGTTCCATGCTCGCAAAGCCCGTCAACCGGCATACGCCCTGCAAACCATACCGCTTTCGTGGCCATTCTCGACCTGGGGGCTCGACATCCTTGGACCTTTTCCCCAGGGTCAGAAGGGCTGCAAGTATTTGCTCGTGGCCATCGACACTTTCACTAAGTGGATGAGGCCGAGCCCGTCTCAACCATCTCGGCCCAAGCGGCCAAGAGGTTCCTCTGCAGCAATGTGATAACTCGGTTCGGGATACCCAACCGTCTCATCACGGACAACGGGACCCAGTTCACCAGTGAACTGTTCCAAAGTTACTGCGAGGAGGTCGGGACCAAGGTCTGTTTCGCCTCTGTGGCACATCCACAGAGCAACGGAGCAGCCGAACGAGCAAATGGGCAGTTAGTTCATGTCGGGGATTGGCTATCTGGCAAAAGACCACGGTACCCCCGTGAAAAGCTAAACCCGCCGACCAAGCAACACTAAAAGAAGATGCTCGGGAGAACGAAACGAGCATCCCTCCCTCTCCTCCGAGCATACGCATTTGCACCTTCGCTCGCAGAAGCACCAAACACACCCCCCCACGAGCAAGCATGCTCGTAGAGGCCACGACACCTTTCGGGTGTTTTGGTCAGTGCCCGGTCAATGCCGCGAGGAAGGCGGCAACCAATCACCGAGATCAAGGGAAATCATACCCGAAATTCAAATAACGCCCGGATCAAGGGCAGTAGATCGTAAGTGCGATTGCGCGGCGCAATCCCAGGAGGTAGTTACCTTCTATGTACCTCTAGTCGTAGTATTTAAACCCCCCTGAAGATCTGTAACAGAAAAGGGACACCGAGATAGAACACAATACACTGGAGTAGGGCTATTATCTCGGCGGTGAGAGGCCCGAACCAGGATAAAACACCGTGTTCCACCTTTCTTCTTCTCCCGACCTCGCGTCGCTCGAACGCCCTCTTCGGTCCGTACGACGGGGCTCTGTTGATCCCCCATTCAACAAGTAAGCTCGACGGGAGCCCGTTCTCCAATCGTCGACAGCTGGCGCCGTCCGTGGGGACGACAGTTTGATTCCCGTGCGGATCAAGATCCTCGAGGATGCCAAACTCGGGAGACACTCGGGACCTTTGTGTTTTTGACCACGTTGAAGATGACGACGTGTACTACGCCGCCGACAACGTGGCCAGGGTGACCGATCCTATCGGTCACACTGAGTCTGGGAGCCTTTCCCCGGACACGGGAATGCGAGGGCAGATCCTCCATTCCCCAGACATTACCCTCGGAGACCCCGAGGATGACTGCGACGAGCTCTACGATGGCCTGGACATACCAGACGACCTAGAGCTCGGCCAGAGATCTGCGTCCCAAGGGGATACAATGATGTCCCCATCGCTTTCATCTCGCTCGTCGAGTCAACGTGGCCGGAGCCGTGCGGAGCCGGAGAGGATCCTCGGGCGCCGCCAAGCACGACCACTACGAGGCGGCGGACTCCACTGGAGGCGTCTTTGGGAAAGACCCTCGCGAGCATTCGCCGCCAGGCAAAGGAGAGTGCGCTTCCACGGAAAGGAACTCGCGCGGTACCGAACTCCCGATCGCACTCCGAGCACCGTCAAAGCTCACGCCGCTTGATTCAGAAAGCGAGGAATGATTCTGAGGCCTTGGCGTGATGCGTGCTTGTGACTCTTGTGATTTCCCGAGCAAGTAGACTTAGAGGCCGTGGGCAGGGTCGTAGCCGAAGATTTGGAAAAGCTTGCCGCCGAGCTAAAAGTCTCGGATCCCCCCCGTGGTCGGGATGCCCGGAGTGTTTCCCGGGACCATCGCAAACACTCCCCCGTGCGCTCGCACAGAGGTGAATCTCGGAGCCATGCTCGGAGATCGCCCCAGACCGCTAACCCGATCCGGGAAAGGCCCGAGCGATCCGCGAGCAACCTCGGGCGATATCGCCTGTCGCCCAGATTACGAACGCTCTGAACGCTCCACGACCAAGCGGTCATCGGCACGACCATCACAGGAGGTTTTCTCCCGACTCGGCCCGCGCGCGGGGCGTTGGGTGGAAGACCCGCGTGGAGGCCGCTGTGACCGAGGGTTTCACCGCGAAACCCCGAGCTTCGGTTGCCGGGCCTTCACGAGCTCCCTCCGGGACGTCGCATGGCCGAACAGATTCAAGCCCGGCCACGTCGAGAGATTCAACGGGACCCAGAACCCGGACGAATTCCTCTCAATATATACTACCGCCATCCTCGCCGCCGGAGGCGATGAGGGGGTGATGGCAAATTACCTGCCGACGGTTCTGGACGGAGCCGCCAGACGTGGCTTTTCAATCGAAGGAAGGATCCATACGGTCCTGAGGCGGCTCGGCGCCCGCTCAGAAACAAATTTCCGGAGCCGCTACATCCGCCGGGAAAGGAGCGACCTGGAAGCGCTGATACATTTGACAGTGGAAACCTGCGACAATTCGTCGAGAGGTTCATCCAGTCCGAACTTCGATCCCGAACATATCGGACGAGGTCGTCGTCCGAAGCTTTCAAGTTCGGGTATGAGACGTCGCGCTTCACACAAGACACGGAGATCCACCCGGATCTAACGGCGAAACGAGCTCTTCCGAATGGCCGATCGATACGCCAACGCAGATGAAGCCGTCCAATGGAAGAAAATCTTTGGATGAAGGGAAGTCGCCGCCTCGGCTGGTCTAGAGACCTCAGCTAGCAAAAAGGGCTCGAATTCTGTAGATAAGAAGATCAAGAAGAAGAAGAAAAAGCAACCCTCGCCGGCCATGGTAGCCGCGGTGGAACAACAACAACCCCGAGCAACCCAGTAGCGGCCGGGGCTTAATGCTCGAGGAAGAGGACAACCACCAGCCTCGAGGACGAAGCGACCAAGCGGACCGACGAGGCGACCAAGCGGACCGACGGGGCGACCTCTCATCGCTCCACTTCACCAGCGCACGGCACGACTTACGGAATTGCCGAGCGTGGACCTACCGCCTGGAAGCTTTTACTGGCAGGGGTCCCATGCCGACGCTTCCAGAGCAGGTGAAAATGACAAAGGAAAACAGCCCGCCGAGGAAAGTGAGGATGACATGGAATACCAAGAACCAAGGAATCACATAGCGGTCATCTTCGGGCTCCTCCGCTACAAGTCCCGCCGGACTTAAAGGAGGCCGCAAGGGAAGTACACCATGTTACCCAGGGTAAGCCTCGGTCAAGCCGGTGAAATGGTCGGAGGTATCCTCACCTTCTCCAAGGACGATTGTCCCCTTGGGATGACCAAACCCCGAGGCTTCCGATGGTCGTGAACCCCACCATCAAGAATACCGCTGCTTGGTCGGGTCCTCATAGACTCCGGAGCTCTTTGGACCTTATTTCAGCCAAGGTTTTGGGCGAGATGCATTCCTCGTTCCAAAATCAAGAGTGTGGCCGTGCCCTTCTTCGGGATAGTCCCGGCACCTCGATCAAACCTCTGGGCAGGTCGTCCTGCCTGTAAGTTTCGGCCCAAGTAACTTCGTAACGGAGCTAATCACCTTCGAGGTGGTAGACTTCGAGTCGGCCTACAACGCCATCCTCGGCAGTAGCGGCCTTGGCCAAGTTCATGGCCGCCTCGCATCACGCGTGCATCGCTGCCTCAAGATTCCCGGCCGAACGGAGTCATAACCGTCAAAGGAAACCACAAGTCCGCACTCAATTGCGATTTAAAGAGCGCTGGATATGGTCGGTCGATTGCCCACTCGCGGCCTCGACCAAGAGCCGAAGCATTCGGCCTAAACTTGCCCTCCAACCTGGAGGAGAGACCAAGGTCATTCCGCTCAACGAAGTCGGAACGGCCAGGTCGTTCATTTGGGATCTTCCTTAGATCCCAAATAGGAACTCGAGCTCGTCACTTTCCTCCGAGCAAGGCCGGATGTGTTCGCTGGGAACCATCCGACATGCCCGGGTCCCAAGGGAGGTGGTCGAGCACAAAGAAGCGGTTCACCGACAAAACCAAAGTGAGACGAAACTTAGACGCTTTTCCCTAAAAACAGGCAATCATCCGGAGGAACTTGATAAACTCCTAAAAGCGGCTTCATCGTGAGAGATCGAGCACTCCGAGTGGCTAGCCAATCCAGCCTCGTCAGAAGAAAGGAGGCAAGTGGCGCATGTGCGCCGACCACACGGTTTGAACGCAGCGTGCCCAAAAGACAACTATCCGCTGCCTCGCATAGACCAATTGGTGGACGCGACGGCGTGGTCACGCACCATGAGCTTCCTAGACGCCTATTCAGGCTATCATCGATCAGCCTATCGCGAAGACGAGGGAAAGACTTCCTTCATCACCCCGTTCGGTACCTTCCGCTATACGACCATGTCTTTCGGCCTGAGAAACGCGAGCAACCTTTCAACGCCTCATGCAGAAGACTTTCACTGCACCAAATAGGTCGAAATTTGGAGGTGTATGTCGGCGACATAGTTGTCAAAAGCAAGAGTACTTCGGGTCACGTTGTCGACTTGGAAGAAACTTTCAGAACCTCAATAAGCATCGAATAAAGCTAAATCCGTAAAAATGCGTATTCGGCGTAAAAGGTCGGGCAAGGTGCTCGGCTACATGGTCGGGCCACATGGCGTTGGGGCTAACCCGGAGAAGATCGAAGCCATTGAGAACATGAGGTCGCCCACATGCGTAAAGGAAGTACAAGCTCTGACCGGAAGAATGGCCGCCTTAAGCCGGTTCGTCTCCCGGCTGGGGGAGCGAGGACTACCTTTCTTTAAAGCCCTCCGCAAACATGATGGCTTCACGTGGACGGAGGAAGCTGATCGCGCGTTCAAAGAGCTAAAACAGTACCTCTCCAAACCGCCCGTCCTCGTCACACCCACGGCAGGGGAAGAATTGCTATTATACCTGGCGGCAACCCCGCAAGCGGTAAGCTCGGTGTTGGCAGTAGAGAGAGATGGTACCCAGCGACCTATCTATTACGTCAGCGAAGTACTTCATGGACCAAAGGAGCGTTACCCCGAGGTCCAGAAACTACTGTACTCATTACTGATGGCCTCCCGGAAGTTGCGTCACTACTTTCAAGCACACAAGATCGTGGTGCCGACCGGCTTCCCACTCAGGGAAATCCTGAAAAATCAGGACGCCAGTGGTCGCATAGCCAAGTGGGCAATGGAGCTCGCCGAGTTCGAGCTGGTGTTCTCAGCCCGCACGGCGATAAAATCACAAGTCTTGGCTGATTTCGTGGCAGAATGGTCGGCTCGGCACCACCACCAGCGGGACCAATGATTCGAGGGGAAACTCCTGGACCTTGTATTTTGACGGATCCCGAGCATACGAGCGCTCGGTGGCGTCATCTTGGTCTCCCGGATGGAGAACAGCTACAAGACGCCATCCAACTACATTTCATTGCGACTAACAACGCGGCGGAGTACGAAGGCCTTTTGGCCGACTTGAGCATGTAAATCGCTAGGAGTCCAACGGCTCACCGTGAAGGGCGATTCACGGTTGGTCGTGAACCAGTCAATAAGGAGTATCGTTGTTCCGATACCTCAATGGCGCTGCACCTGGCCGAAGTAAGGAAGATGGAGAAATACTTCAAGAATTTCAAGTAATCTACATCCCAGAAGGATAATTCCCTGGCCGACCAAATGTCTAAGGTCGGTTCCTCTCAAACCACCGCTCCGGCGGGGGTGCTTGTCGAGCACCTACATAAGCCCTCCATTCCCTCTGAAGAGGAGGCACCAGAGACCGGCGGTAGGGTCTCATTCCTCGAGCAAAGTGCAAATTGGATGACGCCATTCATCCAATACCTTGCGCATGGGACATTGCCCGAGGAAGAAGCGGCGTTCCTGGCTAACAAGGCGATCTTCTCAAGACAGATCGATCGGCGACCTATACCGAAAGCGCATTAGGAATCCTTTCCAGATGCGTCTCCCAGGAGGAAGGCCAGTACCTTCTTCGTGATATCCACGAAGGAATGTGCGAAGCTCATTCGTCTTTCAGAACGCTTGTGAGCAAGGCCTTCCGATTGGGTTACTACTGGCCTACGGCCTTGACGGACGCACGGTCAATCGTAACGACCTGCCGAGCATGCCAGTTCCATGCTCGCAAATCCCGTCAACCAGCGTACGCCCTACAAACCATACCGCTTTCGTGGCCATTCTCGACACAGGGGCTCGACGTCCTTGGACCCTTTCCCGAGGTCGAAAGGTCGCAAGTATTTGCTCGTGGCCATCGACACTTTCACTAAGTGGATAGAGGCCGAGCCCGTCTCGACCATCTCGGCCCAGGCGCCAAGAGATTCCTCCGCGATAATGTGGTAACTCGGTTCGGATACCCAACCGTCTTATCACGTACAACGGGACCCGATTCACTAGTGAACTGTTCCAAAGTTATCGCGAGGAGGTCGGGACCAAGGTCTGCTTTCGCTCGTGGCACATCCACAGAGTAACGGAGCAAATGAGCGAGCAAATGGTCGGCTAGTCCAGGGCATAAAAGAGGGTCTTTAAGACCCTCAACCAAAGACAAGCAAAGATGGGTGGAGGAGCTTCCCGCCGTTCTTTGGTCTGTCACTTCCCACGACAAGTCGAGCCACAAAGTAGACGCCTTTCCAACTCGTCTACGGTCGCGGAGGCCATTCTGCCTCACAAATCGTCTTTGGGTTCCCGAGGGTGCAATCGATCGATTCCATCGATCAAGAGGTTGAGCGCCTCGTCGACCTGAACCTCGTCGAGCGACACGCGAGCAGGCGTTGCTCGGTCTGCGACTTACCTACTGTGCTCTTCGTAGGCATGCAGCCAAGACAATCAGGCCTAGGGCCCTACAAGTTAGCGACATGGTCTTACGAAGAGTTCAAGACCTGTCGAAGGCCAACAAGTGACCCCAAGGTGGGAGGGACCCTACACGGTCATGTCTACAAAGACGCCCGGGCTGTTCGCCTCGCGATGCCGGATGGTCGGGAGCTCACCAAAGACTGGAACATCGATCAAGCTGCGTAAATTCTACGTTTAGACGAGTACTCCTATCTCGCGCCCCTTGCGTTCTTTCAAATAAATCATTTTCCTTTTTCTCGTGTTTCCACCTCGCTTTGTCGAGCGAGCATCGCCGTCTACCAAAGACTGCAGATTTAACTTATCCGACAAGTATGAGCGCACCATTTCCCTTGGCCCCCGGCCGGATGCTCGCCCAAACGTTCACTTTCCACAGTAGCTCTTCACTGTATGCGTGGTCGGGCGCGAGCATCCACTCTAAGCCCGGTTCAGTGACCACGCGGGTATGGTGGCTCTACGTAGTGTTGGTTTAAAGCTCGTCTGCCCTGTGCTCACACTTCTCTCAACACAACCGATCTATCTAAGTCATTCAAAAAAATCGTCACGACCAAAGCGACCCTTAAATTCTCCCATGAACAAACTCGTGCTCGCAACAGTGAGGGCACGACCTTTGTCCATGGCAGGGGGGCTCCGTATGATAGGAACGTTCCGTCCCTTCTTACCAAGGATCCTTTGCTCGTATCCATGATATATGATCTATCACGAGGAACTTGTTTTCTTTGCTCGTATCTATGCTATACGCTCTATGCAGGAACTTGTTTCCTTTTACTGTGAGAATCGGATCATATGGGCATATGTTGAAGGCAAACTCAAGAAAAGCAGGCAAGGACCAAACACTGCGAGTTTGCTCATTTAACCCGAGCGTTGTTTTTTTACGGGGTTTACACGAGCTAAAAATAAAGAGGAGCTAAGTCCTACGCTCGGCCTGGAGGCGTGAGCTCGTCCTTAAGGAGTCGACCTCCGCCTCTAGGTCCAAGACCTTCCGCTGGCCGCGCGACCTTCTGGCCGCGCTTTCGAGGCGCTGCGCCTCCTTGAGTTGGGCTTCCTCACGCTCCCGAGCTCGGCTGAAGGTCTCTGCCGAAGCTTCACCGGCTCCTCGTCAAGCTCGGCGCACTTACGCTCTGAAGTGCTCTTCGGCCTCGCTCTGGAAGAGCTGGTCCGAGCAGTGATGAGGCTCCTCGCCGATTCCACCGCTTCAGTCGGCCTCGCGCACCTCGGAGACCCGACGCTCGAGATCGGCGATCTTGGCGTCTTGCTCATGATGGTACGACCGATTTTCTTCATGAGACCGAGGTAGCGTCGATATCCTCCATAGCCTTCGCGGCAAACTTGAGCGAAGAGAAAAGAGAAGGGAAAAAGCCGAGCGTAATCCCGGAAGATCGATCCACAGGAAAAAAGAAGAAACATGAAACTTACGTAAGAGCCCTGACCGACTTGTCCTGGCGTGGCGGTCGGTCGCGCCGGCCGAAAGAAGGATTGACCAAGTCATCCCGGACCGGCGTCGAGTCTTGCTCCTCTCGAGCACCCGGTGCTCGGAGAGCAACGGCGTCACCACCTTCGACCAACCCCGGTCGCCGAGGTGATCCTCTTCCACGAAGCGGCTCGTGGTCGCCTTCCCCTGGTCGGGCACCGCTCGGGTCAGACGCCAACCACGAGCGCCGCCACTCCTTGTTCCGCGGCCGAGGCGGTTGGTCGTTAACGACCACCTCCGCCTCTTGTCCTCTCGCAATGGAGGCGACCAATGCTCTGCGACCGGAGGCATTGGATCAAGCGATCACCTCCGCCTCTTGTCCCTCCATAGTCGGAGGCGGCCGATGCTCCGCGGCCGAGGCGTTTGATCAAGGACGATCACCTCCGCCTTGCACCTCCGTGGCGGGGACGCTGGTGCCCCAAGGCCGAAGGAGTTAGGTCGGGACGACCTCCTCCTCTCCTTGGCTCACGGCCAAGGGTGTTGGTCAGCGGCGACCAAGCTCCCTTCCTCGGGGCTCGGCGCTGAGCCTCGCCTCAGCTGCCTCTTCGCAAGGGACCAAGGCTAAGGCGTCTTGGTCCTCGATCCCCTGCGGCTCCTGCTTCCTCCGCGCCGAATAGGTTCCGCGTCCGCTGAAGAAAGCACGGGTCCCGCCGAGGGAAGCTCGGGCTCCACTGAGTCCGTAGCTGGCGCCGGCTCCTCCCCCGTCTCGGCCATCACTTGGTCGACGACGCGGTCGAGCTCGGCGTCCACTGTAGATTCGATAATCTCCTCAGCCATCTGGCGGAAGTCCAAAAACGACATCCGAGCTATCACTCCCACGCCAAACTGGGTGTGGTTAGCCCTAAGAAAATCGCAAGACAAGAACAGAATAAGAGAATGAAGTAAGAACTTACCTTCGCGCCGGCGAAGCGCGCCATCCTCCTCGGCCCCTCGCCGGGCCACACGGCGACTGCCGCGCGGCGGCCTCGTAGGCCTCGGCCACGACCACGACGCGCTCCTCGCGGCGTCGGCTGGCACGTGCCATCGCCGGTCGGCGTCGTCCATGTCGACCTCTTCCAGGCCGAGGCGATGCGAGAGGTCGACCTCCTGCTCCTTCCGACTGCAGCATAAGTGGCCTCCTATTCTTCCTCCTCCTCGGGGGCATCGACCTCCTGAGTGAGCTGGTCCTGGAGGGCCTTGATCTGTCTCTCCAGCCGCTCCTTGGTCGGGAGAGACCTGGCCTCCTCCTCGGCCTTCTTCGCCTGCTCGGCGAGCTGTTCCCGATCGGCCCATCGGCTCCGGCCTCCTCCGTTTGAAGTCATCGAACCAGACGGTTCGCTACCTCCTGGCGGTCGGCGTACTCAAGGTGCGGCGTGGGGGTCTGGTCGGCTCGGCGCCTCGGCCGCTGGCGCGAGGCGAGGCGGATACTTGGCGGCCTCGACCGCCGCCCTCTTGCGAGAACCCCTGGCCGGTCTTTGGCTTGCGGCGGCGTTGCGGCGCCGACACGGCAAGATCAAGGGCGACCTTCTCCTGCAAATGTAAATCGGAGGAATAAGCTCGGAAAACGTGCTCGAGCGAAGGTGAAGATGTACTTACCGCGTCGCCACGGTCAAAAATGTTCTTGGGGACCTGGCGATTGGGCGTCGGCTCCTTCTCCTTCGGGCGCCGAACATCTCGGCGACCCTCTCGTCAACCGATCCGTCCTCGGGCTGCGTCAACCGAAGACTAAGACAAAAGATATATATATATATGCGTAGCACCGATCACTAAAGCGGCGATGCTCGGAAAGAGGTCCAGGAACATACCGCGTTGTCCTCGCGGGTGAAGTCATGCCACCCGGTCACCTCGAAGAAGGGATGCTCGCGGCGCCTCGAGGGGACACCGGTTGAAGGTGAAGTCCCGGCGATATCCCGACCGGTGAGCCCCATCTGGGCAAGCTCACCGATCGCCCTAAGCACCCGCTCTTCCTCGAGGTTGCACGCGGCGCGCCGTCTCGAGGGCGGAGCGCCCTCCCCAAGATAGACCAATCGGGACCCCTCCGCCTTCTTCCGTAGAACCAGAGGTCGGCCCAACCCGACACCGAGTCCTTCAGAGCAACGAAGGGGTACTGTATGGTCGGTTGGGCCGAGGCGAAGATAAACGCAACCGGCGGAGCCATCCCGGCCGGTGCGGAAGGGGGAATAGAAGTGAAAGAAGAGGCTAGCCGTGGGCATTACACCCACGTAAGCCTCGCAAAGATGGGAGAAGATTGCGAGAGAAAGGATAGAGTTGGGGTGGAGATGAGAGATCTCGCACCCACAGAAGGCAAGCACGGAGGCGAGGAAGTCGCTCTCGGGCAGACGAAGCCCGTTGATGGCGTACAACTCGCAGGAGACGATCTCCGCCTCTCATGTGCCGGGCGCCAAGATCATCCTCGCACTCGACCCGAGCTTGGGTCGACGTACCCTCGTCCGTGAGCACTGGAGCCTCCTTCGGGTCATCTGGCTAACCTTGAAACGCGCCATGGCCGAAGAAGGAAGGGGAGCGAAAAGGGTTCTTGGGCGCTAGGGCTCTTGGAAGATTTTTGGCCGAAGACGAGCAAAGAGACAATGTAACTCCGACCTCTCCCGGTAGAAAGGGTTAAAAAGACAGCGAAGGGGCAGGTTAAAATCGCCGCCTATCACGTAGCGACACCTGGCTGGAGAAAGCGCGCTTTCCGAGAAACTGCCGTACCGTTACAAGGAGGCTTCTCAGAGAAGGAACCGCAGAACAACCAAACGACGCGCCCACGCGGAGCAAGCACGCGGCGGGTAAAGAAGTTCGTCTCCCGACGAAAAATGGTCGTGAGCCACGACCAAAGGAAATTCAATCCCCCCTCAAGTCTTCTTAGGCTCAAGGGGAAGCCCGAGGGTTCCCCACTTGAACCTCGGGGGCTAGCTGTCGGGGATTGGCTATCTGGCAAAAGACCACGGTACCCCCGTGAAAAGCTAAACCCGCCGACCAAGCAACACTAAAAGAAGATGCTCGGGAGAATGAAACGAGCATCCCTCCCTCTCCTCCGAGCATACGCATTTGCACCTTCGCTCGCAGAAGCACCAAACACACCCCCCCACGAGCAAGCATGCTCGTAGAGGCCACGACCTGCTCGGGTGTTTTGGTCGGAGTGCCCGGTCAATGCCGCGAGGAAGGAAGGCGGCAACCAATCAGCCGGAGATCAAGGGAAATCATACCCGAAATTCAAATAACGCCCGGATCAAGGGCAGTAGATCGTAAGTGCGATTGCGCGGCGCAATCCCAGGAGGTAGTTACCTTCTATGTACCTCTAGTCGTAGTATTTAAACCCCCCTGAAGATCTGTAACAGAAAAGGGACACCGAGATAGAACACAATACACTGGAGTAGGGCTATTATCTCGGCGGTGAGAGGCCCGAACCAGGATAAAACACCGTGTTCCACCTTTCTTCTTCTCCCGACCTCGCGTCGCTCGAACGCCCTCTTCGGTCCGTACGATGGGGCTCTGTTGATCCCCCATTCAACAAGTAAGCTCGACGGGAGCCCGTTCTCCAATCGTCGACAGTTCAGGACATAAAAAAGAGGGTCTTCAAGAGCCTCAGCCAGCACAGGCAGCAGTGGGTGGATGAGCTTCCCGCCGTTCTTTGGTCCGTCCGCACCACGACGAGTCGGGCCACAGGCGAAACGCCTTTCCAACTCGTCTACGGTGCGGAGGCCATTTTGCCTGCCGAAATTGTGCTAGGTTCCCCAAGGGTGCAATTGATCGATTCCATCGATCAGGAGGATGAACGCCTCCTCGACCTAGACCTCGTCGAAGCAACACGCGAACGGGCGCTGCTCCGGTCTGCGATTTACCTACAAGCTCTTCGTAGGCACGCGGCCAAGTCAGTCCGACCAAGGTCCCTGCAAAGTTGGTGACATGGTCTTACGAAGACTTCAAGACCTGTCGAAAGCCAATATGCTGACCCCAAGATGGGAGGGACCCTACACGGTCGTGTCCACAGCACGCCCGGGGGCTGTTCGCCTCGCGATGGAGGATGGTCGGGAGCTCGCCAGCACCTGGAACATTGATCAACTACGTAAATTTTACGTTTAGACGCTGCACTCTATCTCGCGCCCTCTGCGCTTCTTCCTATAAAACGTTTTCTTTCCTTCTAATTTTTGTCCTCGCTTTATCAAACGAGCATCGTCGCTCTACCAAAGACCACAAAGTAGCTTATCCAACAAGTATGTACACACCATTCCCCTTGGCCTCCGGCCGGTGCTCACCCATCCGATCACTTTCCACAAGAGCTCTTCGTCAGATGTGTGGTCGGTCGCGAGCACCCATTTAAGCCCGGTACAGCGACCACTCGGGTATGGCAACCGTACGTATAGTTGGCTTAAAGCCCGTCTACTCTGCGCACGTAACAATGCTCACGCTCATATTTCTCTCAACGCAATCGACTTATCTAAATCGTTCAAAAAACGTTACGATCAAAGTATCCCTCGGCTTTCCCGTGAACAAACTCGTGCTCGCAATAGTAGAGGCACGACATTTGTCCACGGCAGGGGCTCCGTATGATAGGAACGTCCCGTCCTTTTTCAAGGATTCTTTGCTCGTATCCATGTTATATGCTCGTATCCATGTTATATGCTCCTATGCAGGGACTTGGTCTTCTCGAGGATTCTTCGCTCGCATCCATATTATATGTTCTTATGCAGGGACTTGGTCTTTTTTCTGCAGAACCGGGTTCGTGCGAGCATACATTGAAAGCGGACTCGAGAAAAACAGGCAAGGACCCAAACATCTGCGATTTTGCTCATTTAACCCAAAAGGTTGTTTTCTTTTCTATAGGATTTGCACGAGCTAAAAAGGAAAAAAGAAGAGCTAAGTCCTATGCTCGGCCTGGAGGGCGGCAAGCTCCTCCTTAAGGGAGTCGACCTCTGCCTCCAGGTCCAAAACCTTCCGCCGAGCAAATACGACCTTCACCGCGCTGTCCGAAGATGTTGCGCCTCCTTGAGCTGGGCCTCTTCGCGCCCCGAAGCTCATTGAAGGTCGCCAGAGGTCGGGACCTCCTACCGCAGCTTCACCGGTTCCTCTTCGAGGTCGGCACACTGCTCCAAAGTGCTCTTCGCCTTCTCGCTCTCAAAGAGCTGGTCCCGAAGCCCGACGATGAGGCTCTTCGCCGACTCCAGCTCCTTCAGGTCGGCCTCGCGCACCTCGGAGACCCGATGCTCGAGATCGGCGATCTTGGCGTCTTGCTCGCGATGGTACGCCCGTAACTCTTCTCTGCTGAATCATGGAGGCGTCGATGTCCTCCATAGCCTTCGCAAGCAAACTTCGAGCAAAAAGGAAGGAAAGTCAAAAGAACCTTCTAAGATTGCTTGCCTTATGGAAAAAGATAGAAGCGAAGGACTTACCGTAAGAGCCCTACCGACCAGCTTGTCTCGGAAGCCAAGGCTTGTAGCGCCAAAAAAAGGGGTTGACTCCACGCAGATCATCCTCGATCCGAGCCGGGCGCTGGGCCAAGATCTTGCCCTCCCGGCACCCGGTGCTCCCGGGAGGGCAACGGCGTTTCCTCCTTCGACCAACCCCAGGTCATCCTGAGGTTGGTCTTCGTCAACGATAGGCGGCTCATGGCCGCCTTCCTCCTATTCGGCCGCTGCGCTCGGGTGGGCGCCAATCGCGGCGTGCGCCGCCGCTCGCTCGCTGGCGAAGCGATTGGTCGAGGCGACCACTTCCGCCTTGCACCTCCGCGGCCGGAGGCGGTGGTGCTCCGTGGCCGAGACAATTGGTCGAGGACGACCACCTCGCCCCTGGTCCGCACCGAGGCATCCGTCGTCGACGACCACCTCTTCTCCTCGGTCCCCGGCCAGGGGCGGCCGCTCGATCACCACCACTTCTCCCCCTTGGTCTGCGGCTGGAGGCAGCTGGCCGACAGCGACCAACTCCTCTTCTTGACTCACGACCAAGGGCTATGGGTCGAGAGCCACCAACCCTCGACCATCAGAGGCCGTCGTCTGGGCCTCGCTCGCGCTTGGCCCTTCGCAGGGGACCAGGGCCAAGGCTTCCTGGTCCTCGGCCCCCTGCGGCTCTTGCTCCTCCGCGGCTGGAGTAGGTTCCACATCCGCTGGGGGAAGCTCGGACTCCGCTGAGGGCGCAACCGGCACCGACTCCTCCTCCGCCTCGGCCATTACTTGGTCGAAGACGCGGTCGAGCTCGGCGTCAACTTCAGAGTTGATAATCTCCTCAGCCATTTGAGGAAAGTCCAAGAGCAACATCCGAGCTATCACGTCCACGCCAAACGGAGTGGGGTTAGCCCGAAAAAAATCGCAAGACAAAAACGGAGAAATCAAACAAGAGGACCAAGCAGGGCCTACCTTCCGCCCGGCAAGCAGCGTCATCCTCCTCGGTCTCCTCGCTTTGGGCCACGGGCGTCCTACCCGCGGTGGCCTCGTAGGCCTCGGCAACGACCGCGACGCGATCTTCCACGGCGTCGCTGGCTCGCGCCATCGACGGGTCGACATCGTCCATGTCGACCTCTTCCAATGCAGAGGTTGATCGGGAAGTCGGCCTCCTGCTCCTCCCGACTGCAGCGTGGCGTCTTCCTCCTCTTCCTCCTCCTCGTGGTCCTCGATCACTGAGCGAGCCGGGTCCCGAGAGCCTTGATTTTTCTCTCCAGTTGCTCCTTGCTCGGGGGGGACCTGGCCTCCTCCTCGGCCTTCTTCGCCTGCTCGGCGAGCTGTTCCAGTCGGCCCATCAGCTCCGGCCTCCTCCGTTTGAAGTCATCAAACCAGATTCGAAGCTCGCTTACCTCCCGGCGGTCGGCGTACTCAAGGTGTCGCGTGGGAGGAGTCCTAGTCGAAGCTCGGCGCTTCGACCGCTTGGCGCGAGGAGGCGAGGCAGACGCTTGACGAGTCCGACCCGCCGACCTCTTGCGGGAACCCCTGGCCGGGGGATCAGCTTGCGGCAGCGACGCGGTGCTCGACACGGCGAGCTCGAGGGCGACCTTCTCCTGCAAACAGAAACAGGGAGAAATGAGCTCGGAGAACATGCCCTCGGGCGGGAGCAAACAGATGTACTTACCGCATCGCCGCGGTCAAAAACGTTCTTGGGGATCTGACGATTGGGCGTCAGCTCCTTTTCCTTCGGGGCGCCGAACATCTCGGCGACCCTCTCATCAACCCAGTCCATCCTCGGGGCTGCGACACGACCAAGGGTTAAAAGAAAAAGTAGCGCCAATTCACCAGGAAGCAACAGTGCTCGAGAAAGAGGTCCAAGAATATACCTGTGTTGTCCTCACGAGTAAGGTCGTGCCACCCGGTCACCTCGAAGAAAGGGTGCTCGCGACGCCTCAGGGAGGACACCCGGTTGAAGGTAAAATCCCGGGCAATGTCCCGACCAGTGAGCCCCATCTGGGCAAGCTCGCTGATCGTCCTGAGCACCCGCTCTTCCTCAGGCTGCACGGGCGGGCGCGCCGTCTCAGTAGGCGGAGCGGCCTCCCCAGTGTAGACCAACTGGGACCCCTCCGCCTTCTTCTGGTAAAACCAAAGGTCGGCCCAACCCGACACCGAGTCCTTCAAAGCAACAAGAGGGTACTCGTATGGTCGGTTGGGCCGAAGACGAAGATAGACGCAGCCGGCGGGACCTTCCCGGCCGGTGCGAAAGGGAGAATAGAAATGGAAGAAAAGGCTGGCGGTGGGCATCACACCCACGAACGCCTCGCAGAGTTGGGAGAAGACCGCAAGGGCGAGAATGGAGTTGGGGTGAAGATGAGAGATTTCGCACCCACAAAAGGCAAGCACGGAGGCGAGGAAGTCGCTCTCGGGCAGGCGAAGCCCGTTGACGGCATACAGCTCGCAGGAGACGATCTCCGCCTCCCGCGGCGCCGGCGCCGCGTCGCTCCCAGGCACTCGACCCGAGCTTGGGTCGATGTACCCCTCGTCCGTGAGCACCTGGAGCCTCCTACGGGTCATCTGGCTAACTTTGAAACGCGCCATGGCCAAAGGAGGAAGAAGAGCGAAAAGGGTTCTTGGGCGCTAGGGCTCCTAGAAGATTTTTTGGCCGAAGACGAGCAAAGAAACACGGTGTAACTCCGACCTCTCCCGGTAGAAAGGGTTAAAAAGACAGCGAAGGGACAGGTTAAAAATCGCCGCCTATCACGTAGCGACACCTGCCCGGTGAAAACGCACTTTCCAAGAAACTGCCGTACCGTTACAGGGAGGCTTCTCAGAGAAGGAACCGCAGAACAACCAAACGACGCGCCCACGCGGAGCAAGCACGCGGCGGGTAAAAAGGTCGTCTCCCGACGTAAAATGGTCGTAATCCACGACCAAAAGAAATTCAATCACCCATTCAAGTCTTCTTAGGCTCAAGGGGAAGCCCGAGGGTTCCCCGCTTGAACCTCGGGGGCTAGCTGTCGGGGATTGGCTATCTGGCAAAAGACCACGGTACCCCCGTGAAAAGCTGAGCCCACCGACCAGGCGATACTGAAAGAAGATGCTCGGGAGAATGAAACGAGCATCCCTCCTCTTCCTCCGAGCATACGCGAGCGCACCTTTACTCGCGACCATACCAAACCCCCCCACGAGCGAGCATGCTCGTAGAGACCACGACCTACTCAGGTGTTTGGTCGGTGGACCCGGCGAGCGCTACGAGGAAGGAAGGAGACAACCAATCAGCCGAAGATCAAGGGAAATCTTACCTGAAATTCAAACAGCGCACGAATCAAGGACGGCGGATCACGAATACGGATACATGGCGTGATCCCAGGAGGTAGTTACCTTCTTTGTACCACTAGTCGTAGAATTTAAACCCCCCTGAAGATCTGTAACAGGGGAGGGACTAAGAGATAGAACACAATACACTGGAGTAGGGCTGTTATCTCGGCAGTGAGAGGCCCGAACCAGGATAAACACCGTGTCCCCCTTCTCCCGACCTAGCATCGCTCGAATGACCTCCTCGGTCCGTACGACGGGGCTCTGTTGATCCCCCATTCAACAAGTAAGCTCGACGGGAGCCCGTTCTGCAATCGTCGACATAGACTTTGTGTTTCATGTTTTTCTCCCCTCGATCGGAGCTGCACCGCCGACGCCTGTCCACGAGCCGCAACGCCACCGGTCGCGCAGAGAGAGGAGAGGGTGCACACGAATCACGAAGCAAAGGGGACGATCAGTGGTTGTAGCCATAAGCACTTTGTGGTATGAATGACTGTTTCGATTGTGGACCATATGAATGTTGCTTCTCTTTCTAGTGTGGATGACCTCATGTTGAGCATGTTGAGGGGCACTCACGCGTGCGTCCCAACGGGTTTTAGATCTAGCAACGCCCTCACGCCAAGGTTGTGACTGTGAGTACAACTCTTGTCTTCCTCAAGTTTCACGAGGTATAGAGTGTTTGTTTTTATCCATATCCTAAAGACTAAAGTATACCTCCTCGCAAAAAAAAAAAAAAAAAGAGAAAAGAACGAAGGCTAAAGTAGACGGACCTACAAGCCTAGCAATCGAAGCGCGACACAGGCCAGAAAACAAGGATCATGCTGACGACAAAGTTGTGCTTGCTCGTGTTGACGCAGGACACCGTGAACTGTACACGGAGCCTCACTGCATATATAGACTACATGTGAAACCCACAGCACAGATCCATTGTCGTCTAGTCCGGTTAGGATACCTGGCTTTCACCCAGGCGACCCGGGTTCAAATCCCGGCAATGGAAATTTTTTTACCTTTTTCTCTCTCTAGAAAAAATTCCAATTGCTTGACGGACGTAAAAGGCCCGGTTTTGTTGGGGCAAGCTCCACTTTGGAACCATTCATCATCAAATCGAAGCACCTTTGCAGGCTTTTTTCGGGAATGATAGCCCAGCCCATGCATCATCGAACCGTTAATCTCACCTATAAACAGAGGCTAGGATCGCCCAGCTAATCGGGAGCGTTGATCTCTTAGAATAGAGATGGTAATTGGGTGGGTATCTCTGGTATCATCGTCTTAGATCCGAACTAATTGTCGTTCGCCCGAACCTGATAAGCTTCATAGACATAGATCTGTATCTATATCCGAACATGATGGGTACCCAAAACCCAATGGATATTCATAGGTAGTTTAAAACATACACTAACATAAAGGTTGCATCTCATGTTGAAATTTGTAATCATGAATGCAAAGGCCATATAGGCCTAATCAACAAAGCTTACTCAAATTCTAGAGTCCATATTGATGTCTTTTTGAGTAACCAGATCAAATGTATTTTTCCCCAAGGATTCTAAGTACGATGAAACCACTTCATTTTGTGTTTTTGTTGCAGTTAGCTTCACATCAAAGATAGATTAAGATACCATCATATGTAATACATTATTTCAAGGAGCATGCACTAGCCCATTATTTCATACGGCTATAAACTAATAACTAAGAATTCATAAAATATCAACTATCTCCATTAGTTCATATGGCTAGAACACAAGATTTCAACAAAAGGAACAAAGCATCACTAAGAACAAAGCATCAACTATTCCCATTAGTTTATTTGTCTAGAACACAAGATTTCGACATCTTCCACCATCACTAAGCACAAAGCATCAACTATTCCCAAATCTTCTAAAAAATTCATTTCCCAGGCTGGATGTGCCGCTACCTTCGGGCTCGTACCGCTAGAGGAGAGTGGAAGTCGGATCGCTGGAGGGCGTGCTTTGGGGTGGCGCCAAGAGTGGGGACCACGAGGGGAGCTGCGGCGACCATCGGGTCTCGGGAACCGGCTGTTTGACCCAATGGCTCGTCAGTTGTCTTGTGGCCGCCAAGCACCTGGTTTTGGTAAGAGCCGAACAGAGCACATACCAGACAAAAGGGAGGCGAGTCGGCGAGTGGATCAGGAATTTGGAAGGTGGTGGCGGAGGGCGACCAGGCCGGAGGGAGTCGAGGGAGGGGTGCGGGATGGCCGGACAGGAGGGAGGAGGTGATGAGGCGAGTGGATCGGGAATTTGTAGGATTCTGGCTAGCCGACTAAGATCCCTAATTGTGTGATGCCTCAACGGGGAATGAGATCTTAGGTCCTTGAGGAAGGAGTGACCGAGTGATTGACCGAGTAAACAGTGGGCCTAGGCCATAGAGGGTTGGAGGAAGTGTAGATCAGCTGAGTCTATCTTATGACCTCATCGGGTATCTAAATTAAAAACTCGTGAAAATTAAAATGCTACTGTGACTGTTTTTATCAGATCAAATATCTGCAGATGTCCGAACCAGTAAAACTGCCATCCCAAGCTTGGAACGAGCCCCATTGTTCCTCGCAAAAAAAAGGAACGAGGCCCGGTGAACTCAACCGATGACGAGACGACTCCGCGAAGCGGAAGCTTATCCCACACCGCCAGCCAGGCAGCCACACGCTCGCCGCGGCCTATCCATCCATCCCACCCAAGCACGCGCGCCCAGCATCCGGCCACCGAAGCAAACGCATGGCGCTCTCGGTCTCCTCCCTCACCGCCGCCTTCTCCCACCTCTCCCTCCCCTCCACCTCCAAGCCCCACCCGCCCCCTCTCCTCCGCCTCCTCCCCTCCCCCCGCCGCGCCGCTCGCCTCGCGCTCTCCGCCTCCGCCTCCGACCCGGTCGAGGCGGAGGCGCCCGCCGAGGAGGGGGTGGATGAAGTGGTGGCCGTCGAGGAGGAGGACGAGCTGTCGGGCGTGGCGCTGCGTAAGTACGTCAAGCAGCGGCTGCCGGGGGGATTTGCGGCGCAGCGGATCACCGCCACGGGCCGCCGCAAGACGGCCATCGCCCGCGTCGTGCTCCAGGAGGGCACCGGCAAGGTCTTCATCAACTTCCGTGATGCCAAGGTGCTTATCTCCTGCCCCAGTCCAATGAATGCACGCGCTGTTCTCACCACTGTTGTAACATTTTGTGACTGTAATATGTGGCATGATACTAGAAATCTATAATTAGAATGTTCGGAAGGGATCCGACATTGTTTTTTCTGCAGATATTTGTTAATCTTCATGTCTGCTCGTTTCTGAAGTACTACTAATCAACCCTATTGATGTTTACAAGTAGTGGAGCCAATTGGTTGCATAGCATGTTTCATGCAAATTTGTCTCGCTACTTAGGTTAATCCATTTACGCCTACAGTAATGGAAGTCCATACAATACTCTTGATAGAAAATTGGAGCTCCGATGCCTGGTGGTAGTAGGTCGGAACGGAGGAAGGCTATTTTTTAGTGGAATTGCTAAACAACATTCTACAGTTTTTTTTGGGGAAAACAGTCGAATTTCTAACCTTTCGATCTGCTTGAAGGTTCGTGCACCACCCACTGACGTCTCCAATTCTGGCTTGCGGGTTCTTCCTCTCTAGCGACAGTGAGTTACGGTGGTGGTGTGTCAGATTAGAGATAGGGTTCATCGGGTTAGGGATTTGGGTTCACCGTAACCCGGATTTAGAGGGAGGCTGGGGCAGCTGAGACACGGCAGTGGGTGGCGGTGGCACCGCCGGCTGTGGGCTTGGGGGAGGGCAGTGGGCGGCATGACATGACAACCAAGAGAATATTAGAGTGGGCGGGATTGGCGTGGCAGTGGGGAAGAAGGGGTGGCACAGCGCTGTGGGTGGTGGAAATAGGGCGAGGCCAGTGGTGGAGGTGTGCGGAGCTCATCGGAGAGGAGGAAGAAGAGGGATGGTGGTGGGGTAGGAGCTCGCTCAGGCGGGGGTATTGGAGGTGAGCAGTGGGGGAGGAGGAGGCGAGCGGCGATGGAGAGGACACACCGATGGGTTGCGGCGGGGATCGGGGATGACGACAGTGAGGCACTAGGGAGACGACATGATGAGCGACGGCAGGGGCGTGTGGAGTTGCGGCGGCGGGGCCATGTGGAGAAAGATACGGTTAGGGACTTAGGGTTGGAATGGAACTTGTATATGTTTTTTTGGGGGAGGAGGGGGTTGGGGTGAATCTGGGGCGTTGGATCTTCATCCAGCGGTTGAAAAAACTGTGTTTTGCAAGGAATAAACAGCCAAATGTTAATATCAAATCAGGAGGAAAAATGGGATGGAAATACTTAACTAACTTGGTGAATAATTTAGCAGAAATGGTGGTTGCAAGATTGAAATGAAGTGGCAAATGTATGCTTATTTAGATGTTTTGTGGAAGGGTTATTTGTCATGGTTGGGATGCCTATTAACATGCTACTTCTGTCCATCTTATCTAATAAACTTTTCTGTATACTTGCTTGATCAGCCTTGACATTACCAATAATGCATGCTTTAAATGGCAAGAATCCCTACAGCATGCATTTTGGTAACTGAAATTGCATTTGCTTTCTAGCTTGCCAATGTTGAACGTTTAGATTTAGGTAGTGACCTGAGTTGAAATAATGTAATGCCTTAGTTCATTTGCTCGGCACCAAAATATGATCATGATATGAACACAAGTCCAACAGTCAAATTTCATGAAAAAAACTTTTCGCTGCGTGCACATTAAGTACAACTTCTTGGATTAACGATCTAAATTATGATGCTAACATCATTAACATATAAGATTAAACATAACCATGGTTATTAAACGTCCCTGAAGCATCGCTTTATCATCGTTTAAGCGTTAAGGTGGTCAGGGGGGTTCGCCACGGCCTTGCCTTGCCGGACATGCCTATGGCGTCCGCCTTATGGCCAAGGTGTCGCCATGTCGTTGCTTAGGTGGAGTATGGCGTCCGGAACGTCTGAGGTAGGTGTTGAGGGAGAGAGAAAACTTACCGTTGGTCGCCGCTATCCCATCACCGCTGGAGTACTCTAGGCCTCTAGCGCCGGTGGATCCAACCACCCCTACATGTCGACTTTGGATCCGTTTGACTCCTCCCGAGCTGCTGGTTGATCCGGCTTTCGCCACCCGTGCTGCCTCGGATCTACAAGTAGTTGGAGACAAGGAAGAAGGCCGGATCCGGCCGCCCCTGCCCCGAGCCACAACTGGATCCATCCCGACTTGAGCATGCTATCATCGTTGCCGCTAGAATGTTTTTTGTTGCGGTCGTCATCGACGTCTCCATCGCAGCTGTCGTTGAGGAGGAGCAGGGAGATGGTGGTGTGGTGAGAAAGGAGAAGTAGGGCAAGGCGGTCCAGCCAGTAGGAGAGGTGCAACAGTGAGGTGGCGACACGGTGGAGAGTTGGGATGAGAGGTGACGGCGTATTAGTGAGGACGAGGGACTCAGAAGGAGCTGGCGTATTGGGAGGCTTAGTTAGGGTTAAGGGTACGGTGATGGGCTGGTTGGGCCGGCCATGATCAGCCCATGGCCTCATCTTCTCTCTTTTTTTAAAAAAAATTCTTTTGAGAAAGGATCTTTTGTGGTTAAACTCTGTATGCAATTCCATGTGTTTCTACACTGCCTAATAGAGTATGGCGTCGCCTCGCCACGCTCCTTAAGCCCTTTGGCAGTAAAAAGGTGGTGAGTCACCTTGCCTCGCCTTATCGCTTTAATAACCATGAACATAACAATAGCTGGATTAAGCTTTTCAGCTGCCTTGATGCTAAATGACTGCTGAAATAGCTTAGATTCTCTGTAGCATCTGCTTTTGTCATTGAGAGGATTCTTACGGCCTACTAGTTGAGTCTGAACAGAGGCACAGCTTTTTTCTCCTAATGTACCTGTGCAAATCACAAATATTTGATGAATACATAGTCTGTACTTACCGAGGAGTTCAAACTGTGCAGGAGTATTTGCAAGGAAATCCAATGTGGATGGAGTATTGCAAGGTCCCCTTGGTGACTCTAGGGTTCGAAAACAGCTATGACGTATTCGTCAAAGTTCACGGGGGTGGTCTCTCAGGCCAGTCCCAGGCAATCTGCCTCGGCGTCGCTCGTGCGTTGGTGAAGATCAGCAATGCCAACAAAGTTACTCTGAGGTCAGAAGGTTTGCTGACGAGAGACACTCGTATTGTTGAGAGGAAGAAGGCTGGTCTTAAGAAGGCACGCAAGCGTCCCCAGTTCTCGAAACGTTGAGGAGGAGGATTCATTGTTGTTAAGAGTCGTTCCGATACTATCTTTCACTACTTGAAAAGGAAGGCCCTCCTGTGTCATTTTCTGTGCAAATTCTGTAATGGACGCCTCAGATTTGTAATATTCGTCTTCTGAAAGCAATTTTCTTGAGGTTACAGAAGGCTATTTTCTTGAAATCACTCCCCAAGTTCGATGAGGTTGCTAACTACATTGCAAGACAACTATAAATAGATCAAACTTGAAGTATGGCCTCAACCATAAATAGTGTATATGAATTTATTTGAGGCCACAGACAAAACAGTACATATATCCAAGGTAATTTCAGGGTGAGATTGTTGATCTAAGATGGAGATTGAAAGGTAAAGAAATATATCGTCCTCCCAATAGCTGGTTGGATTATGAATTTATGATATACTAGTAGTTCAATTGATAATCTAACTACCGTTAAGTGTTAAGGTGTATTGAAACCTTACAAAGTTTCTTCTTCTTGCTGCCTTCAATTTTTGGTGAGGTAATTCTTGCTGGTGGTACATGGAAAAACCACACAAACCGTAGTGGATGCCGCAGTGCAAGCGACCAGTCCGTACAAACCACGACCGAGCCAAGCCAAACCATTCCGACTTCCGACTCGCGCAGGCCTAACCGGCTAGCCCGAGGCAAATCGAACCACAGAATCCAACCGTTCCATTCCATCGTCCCGAGCTCCGTCCATGTCGTCGTCGCTGATCCACGGCATCTCCATCTCCGTCTCCGATGACGACGAAGCCTCCAGGAAGGTGCGCGTACGTGTCCGCCGCAAGCGCCATCGCCATCCCGTCTCCGCCCGCCGCCGCCTCCTCCGCCGCGCCGCGCGGCTGGGCGCCCCGCTCCTCCTCATCTCCCTCGCCGTTTCCCTCGTCCTCTACGAGTCCTACCGCCTCTCCCCAACTTATTCCTCCTCCTCCTCCTCGCCGCCGCCCCCGCAGGCCGCCGGCAACCTCAGCCACGTCGACCACGCCACCCGCGCCGCCGATGGCGCCAGGAAGTGTAAGCTCACGCCCGATCCTTATACCCTAAATAGGCGTGGATAAAACTATCTGCATCTTAGTTAGTAATTTTATTTGGTACTTTGATTTGATGATCTGTTCGTGCGGCTATATTATAATGTGCTGCTAAGTTTGTACTGTAGAGAAAGAATCTTATTAATAAGCATGGAGGTGGTAACACAGTATGATATGCTGACCTGCCTAGTTGTACTGTACTAGTTTATACTCCTATAATTGAGCAATTCTCTTTATTTCTGCTTTGCGTGATGTGATGTGATCTGATATGTTGCTCTTAGTTTTTTTAACCAGTGATGTCTATATGCAATGCTGGTAATTAGAGGATTTGTTTGGTGGGATGGGGTGGGGGGTAAATAACGGCTTGGTTATAAGCATTTGCCTGAATGGGAAGGGTAGTCAAAGTGGAGTATCAGCTTTGTCAAATAGAGATGAGCACAAACAGGCCAGGGCTTGTGGGTGGAGGAATGTGAAATCCATTCTCTTAAATAGGCTTGAGTGTTTTTTGTTTCATTGTGGGGAGGAGCTGTTGATGGAGGGTTTTGTTGAAACAACATCAACTGAGCTGAGTTCTGCATGCTACTATTGCTCAGCAGAATTGGTGCTATTTTTTTCTCTAGCATTTGCAGTTTCTCCTGTATCAAGATTTTTATACATGCTTGTTTCAGGGATTTGGTTGCTAAGACTTGATATACTGCTCAGCTTGAGTACAACCTATTGTCTGGATGATGCTGATGACTTGATGTACTAAATTAGCTGGAGAGAAATTCCTGATACTATTTCTTAAGAAAGAGAAAAAACTGAAACTGCTACCTCATATTTGTTTAGCACTTCTAGCCCATGTATTCTACTGGTCCTTTTGATGTCTTCTGGTCACAGTAGATTTACTCTATCTTTCCTTTTCTTCTGCTTTTCTCTATTTCCACTTCTAGAATATCAAAGTGATCATTAAGACACGTGCTTTGCTCATGAATTCAGTGTTGTTGTATTGACAGCATGCCTGAAAATTCTTGGTCTTGAGAAGCTTCAAAATCTGGAACTTCCTGAAACCCCTGAACAAAATCTGCCAGTCAAGAAAGTTGTGTACAGATCCAGTCTGCCCCATCTTGAAGATGATGTTTCATCCCATACGAAGAATCCACGATTTAATTCATTCACGGGATACCAGACTCTTACCGAAAGAGAAGAAAGTTTCAAGGTTCTTTCTTCAGACTCTAAATTTCATGTAGTTCTTGAAAATTATTTAACCTGCCCTAGTTGCTCTGAAACTTCAGTGCGTATTTTCTTGTTTAGTTTTGGATAACAATGCCGAGCATGACATTACTACCGATTCCATCTGGCAGCTATCCAGAAAGTACATGCTACATGATATACATTGTCAAAATGTTGAATTATGGATTAATTATTTATCACCTGCCATTCTCGTTCATTTTGCCTGCTACTGACTGTTACAGCTGAAAGAAATTACAACGGTTCACTGTGGCTTCTACAATGAAAATGGAGGGTTTAGAGTTTCTGATGTTGATAAAGATTACATGAGATCTTGCAGAGTTGTTGTGGCCACTTGTGCATTTGGTGGAGGGGATGACCTTCACCAGCCTATAGGGATGACCAAAGTGTCTATCAAAAAGGTTTATTATTTCTCTTGTGTTGGATGTTCATGTATCGAGCTTCTTTGGTGTTTGTTTACAAATGTTTGGTGTCTTTCTAGGTTTGCTATGTTGCATTCTGGGATGAAGTCACTCGTGCAGCTCAACAGGAGGAAGGAAACAAGATTAGTGAAGACCTCATGATCGGCCTTTGGCGGATCATTCTTGTGAGAGATCTTCCTTTCTCAGATCAACGGTTGAATGGGAAAATTCCCAAGGTATCATTTGAAAACTCTGAACCTTCATTTGTCTTCTTATTTACAGAAAAATGTAGAGCAAGTTTTGATATTTTGTTTTTTTTTTACCTTTTGTTATTCCATGTACAAGAAAGCAGCTAAAATAAGCTTCTTTCACAACTAATTTATATTTTTATTATCTCTGCATATGGTCTTAGTGTAGGATAATCATTTTCATAAGCTGACTTCCATTTTCTGTGATTTGTTTTCTTCAGCTTATAAGCCATCGCCTTTTCCCTATGACAAGATACTCAATTTGGGTGGATTCGAAATCTCAGTTCCGGAGAGATCCACTTGGAGTGCTCGAAGCCCTTCTGTGGCGTTCAAACTCTTCTTTAGCATTATCTGAACATGGAGCTAGGAGTAGCTTGTATGATGAGGGTAAAGCAATCGTTAAGAAAAACAAAGCAACTCCAGAAGAAGTTAAAGTACAGTTGGATCAGTACCGACAAGATGGCATTCCAGATGAGAAACGATTTAATGGAAAGAAAGGTTAGCTTCTAATATTGACATGCATGCCATTGTTTGCTTCTCACAATCTTGCCTTGTCTTGCATAGTACAGTATCCTAATTTTGATTGGCACTGATGCTGTGTTGTTCCCAAGTTACAGTATTTTGGTTTCCCTAGTTTCCATATCAACATTGCTTCTACATGGCTCTGTAGCACTATAGATGTGTTGAGTTATCATCCTTGATAATGTTTGTTAAACATTACTCACACTCATCTAAGTCTTAATCCAGTACTAATCAATAATCACCGTCTCACTATTGTGTAGCATAGATGTTTTGGCGTTCATTCATCAAACTGAAACGGTGTTCATAGTATTAGTCGCATCATCTTAAGTGCCAGCTGTTTGCAAATTCAGCTAGGCGAAATCAAGAGTCTATGTAGGAACAGTGAGTAGGGTGAGCTTAAGATCTAAGAAGTAAGAACCATGATATATTTACAGTGTAGGGCAGGAAATTTGGATGCTGAGCCTCAGAAGAACTTAAATAAATAAAAGAACACCCAGTATAGTAGATAACCCTGCTTGGTGTTACTGCCCAGCTGTAGTTGTGCAAAAAGGCATGAGCTATAAAGTTGGCCAGTTGCATGCGTTTAGCATAAAAGCGCCCTCCTTTCTGCACCTCAACCAGTGATACAGGACACCATTTTAGCCCCGCGTTACCCCACATATGGGCAAGGTAGAACCAGAAGCACGGCAAAAGTAACATAATGTTTCGCTTCAAATCATACATGTCCTTGCCAGTGGTCCTCCGAACTGATAATAAGTAATTCATTTTCCTTTTTCCTTTTACAGCTCTTGCAGAAGCTTCAGTTATTGTGAGGGATCATGCCCCTTTGACCAACCTCTTCATGTGCCTCTGGTTCAACGAAGTGGTTAGGTTCACATCCCGGGATCAGCTGAGCTTCCCCTACGTCCTGAGGCGTCTAAGGTCCCCCGTGGTCCATCTGTTCCCGGTGTGCACCCGCAAAGATCTTGTTAACAGCATGGGGCATAGGCGCAAGGTGAAGCCTCTTGTCATGGAGGGAAGATGAGCTTCTGAATCTACTTTGGATGTTGTCATCTTGGCTGCAATTTTGCGAGGGCGTAGTATTGATCAGCTTGACCGGTATAGCCTTTCTACTTTCTTCCCCGATTCATTCTGTAGATGATGCTGACGTAGTGAAAGGAGCAGTCGCTCAAGGTACTTTGGCTAGAAGAAGAAAATGGCTATAACTAGAAACACATTGCGTCAATGTTGTTCAAGGCAAAGGCAGCTTGCCATTCTTCTTTGCAAGCATAGAAGAATTCTGCTTCCAAGTCGAGACCGTTCGTTTTGACACTTGCATAGTCGTGTTGTTTCTTGTTTGTGCAGATGCTACAGTTGGAGAGTTCGATCAATTGTGTGTGGCAACTGGCAAGCCAAGAATGAGTTCGTAAATAGGCAAGCTCCACATGTCATTCGGAGCAATTATTTGGGTGGTACTGTATGTACCTACTCATGATGCATCTCTCTGCGCAACATCCAATGCAAAAGTGAGAATGGCGGTAGAGGGAGAGGGAGTACTGCCACCGTGTGCCCGTGCATCTGTTCCTTCAATTTACGCTGCCTGTTTCTGCCGTGAAAGCGAGGCAGTCACCTTTTGCTCAGGCAGCGCATTTACACCCTGCATTGAACCTTTGTGCCTTCTGAAGCCTGATGAAGGTTGGTAGGTGAGATCACCATGACATGAATGCCTCTGAAGTCTGAAGTTGAGAGAGGCTTGTCTTGTGTTCCCGACAGCAGAGCCGGGGTTGCTTTGCCAAACATTTACTGCCGATTTTCGCAGAGCGAGGGCTATCAGCAATGGCATTTTCACGAGCTGCAGAAGGAAGAAACGTGACGTCAAGCAGATTGAGACGTGAATTGGCAGCCGCACGTTGCGTCGTAATGGGCAACGGTTGCAAGTGGGTTCGTGTTGTTCCTCCCCCGGGGAGTCAACGTTTGCAACTGATACGACGTTTTCCTAAACGTTTTTTTTTCTCGGCCTTCTGCTTATCAACGGCTAAGCAAGCAGCTGGCAGAAAAAAGGAACGGAAAGAGTCGCCCCTCGTAGCCGTCGAATCCAATGCCATTTTGGAAACCGTGTCTTCTTTGTTTTTCCTTTTGTTTTTCCGGAAGGGATTCTCTCGTAGCCGCTGCGAATCGGAAGCGTCCCAATCTGAAGCCCAAGCCCACGTACACAACGCACGTCCTAAGGACGAGGAATCCCGTTACATTTATCCCAAAACGCACCGTGTTTTCGGCAAAAAGATGGCCGAAAACTCGGAGTTTTTGGCTCCCCTCCGTCTCGTTGTTCGCTCCTTTTGCTCCCTCTTCTTTCTGCGAATTTCTTTAGTTGCAGCCGCGCAGTAGCGGTATCTTTAGTTTCCTCCCCTCCCCTCCTTTGCCAGTTTGGCTTCCTTTTGGCCTTTTCTCCCGTAGCCTTTCTCTTTTGACCTCTTCCCTCTTCGCGTTTCCTTTGTCTCTCTCGCTGTGTAAAAAGAACTGGGGTTTAGGCGCACGTAACACCGGCCGCTTACGCTTTTACGCGCGAGCGCACGCACCCGGGAGACGCGACCCACCATTCCTGGTCGGTGCGTGAGAGATGTTGCGTTCGTGCTGCAACCTCCAAGTCTCTCCTCTCTCCTCTCTCTCTCTCTCTCTCTCTCGCTCGCGCGCGCGCACCCGCGCAGGTAGAGTGGTGGTCACTGGTTAATTGGGGTAGCACTTTGGTGCTTTGGCCACTTTAAAGCGAGCAGTGTCTGTGTTGGTAGTTGTGATGGGTTTGGAGTTTCTGTTTCTCGAATGCCTGCGTCAAATCTTCCTCCTGGCATGTGTGTGTGTTTTTATTCTTCCTTTCTCTTCGGTAATTGTTATTGTGGAGGCAATAAGATATTTGGAGATGTTTTCGTAGCCGCGGCTTGTTTCTTACTCCTACTTCTGGTACTAGCCCATAGTAGTGTTGCTGCCAAAATGCAGCTCTGAGTTCTGGATTCCGGATACGGATGTTGGCATAAGAAAACGAGCTAGTAATACATAACTGAGTAGCGAACTACGAGTGGAGAAAGAGATTACTGCCAACTACTCCGTCTGGGCAAAAGGCAGTGAGAGATTAACCAGAAGCTAATACTAGTAGCGGCTTGGATGTGATGTAAATCACCATCCATTTTGGACCTTTGGATGCAGAGACATTGGATTCGCCTGTCATTTGACCTTGCAATAAAGAAGGTGACATCCGCAGGGCTCGAAGGCCTAGAGGGGCAGCAGAGCAGACCTTGGAGTTGGGGAGACTAAAATTGGACTGACGGACGGATGGATATAGATAGGTTTGATGGAAAGGAACACACACAGTCTCTCTCTCTCCCTGTGTGTGTGTACAAATGCATCTTTTTGGATCTCAAGAAGATCCATGCAACGAAACAAATGCACGTGGACTGTGGAGGGCAAAGGCAGGCAAAGTGTGGTAAGTAGTTCACTGCATCTCTCTCCATGTGACATTGGAAATCAAGATTCCAAGCTCCATCGCAGACTTCGCGAGCATGTCCGTGAGCTAATCTTGTTAGCTTGTTGGGAAAATGAATCTTTCTTTCTGTTCTTCTTCGTATATTGTGTCATGTGACATGGAAATCAAGATTTCAAGCTCCATCTCAGACTGCGAGCATGTCTGTCTGCCAATCTTGTTAGCTTGTTGGGAAAATGAATCTTTATATATTTTTCTTCTTCATCTTGTAATTATATTTGTGTGACGGACTGGTGCCTAGTGGCTAGTGGGATAGTAACATGAATGCCTCCTCGGGATTTTGGTGCCGCGTGTGTGATTAATCATGTGCTTCAGGGGCAATCATAGATTGACTTGGACAAACCATGTGGTGGCTTGTCAGAAGATGGCAGAGGCACCATTCTCTCACTAGCCCAACGGGGAGCAGACTCGGTACTCACTGTCACTGCGGGGCTGACCGACGACGCCCCGAGAAGCTGGACGCCTTCCATCGCGGCACCACCGATGTCCTAAATTTCATTTTGGTATAAATCTTAAAAGTGGTCGAAATTCAAAATCTTGGTAAAATTCAGAAATTTCGGATAAAATTCAAACGAAATACAAAAACTAAATTTTAAATCTGTTTTTTTTTTCAACCAAAAAAATTTGAGATTTCGGTCCACATTGAACCGGCCGAAAAATGGTCCAAAACAAGTTAAAAAATTTTGAAATTTTTTTGGATGGTCCTAACACATCACTAATGTTCCCATAAAAATTTCAGATGATTATCAAGCATGAGAAATTTTTAAAAAATCTAACAATGGTAATATCATGATAAAAGCCTTATGTAAAATCTGTTTTTGATTTTTCAAATGTAACAAATGAAGTTCAAGTCAGTTGGAAAGTTTCTATGGGGCTGTTTGGTTTGTATCCATTTGTTGCCAATGCTTGCCATGCCAAATTTTGGTAGTGTTGACCAAATTTGGCAAGCATTTGGTTTGCAACCAAATTTTGGCTAGATTCTTTTCTCCATTGGCTAGCCAAATTTTCTTAGTTCATTTTCTAGCCAAAAGTTGGCCAAACTTTGGCCACCAATTTGGGCACCAAAATTTGGCTAGCCAAATTTTGGCATGGCATGGCTTGGCAAATTTGGCCTCAAACCAAACAGCCCCTATATGTTTCTATATATTGTAATGCAACAAAGGTAATATTTTAACAGAAAAACTCTAAAGTTAGAAATTTCGGCGCAAGGGTAAGCAGCCTTCACCTCACCCATAGAACATACATACACATACACTAGATAGTAGATATATAGATAATAACTCATTAGGACATGTGGTTTACATATTACATATTACACTAGATATGATTTTATTTTGGTCCTAAAGAATTAGTGCAAGTGGATGAAATAAAACCGACTTAACCTAATTAGCATCCCACATATAAGATTCAATATATTAGTAGCTCACCTTGTGCAAGGTTTGCATATCTACCAAATGTATTTGAACATACAAGCTTGGCAACAATCAATATATATTGTCATGAAAAATGATAGATATGAAACAATTTACACACTACCTAACATCATATCTACACACTACCTAACATCATTTTAACACTAATTGCAGAATACTCACAACAATTTGCGTTCTATTGATCTATTCTAACATGCGTTAAGCAACAATCCCTATTGGGGAAGTGCATTGATCTGTTCAAAGATGAGTGAAGTAAAAAAAATTATGGTCATATTGGTTTGATCCCGTCAATGTATGGTCTTTCCTTCAAATTACAGATGCAATTGCAATATACCCCAAAATTACCAACATGCAAAGTGAGTTTACTCTAAACATTGCAACTAGAACAGTTACTTATGTTCACTGCTTGAGGAAGTAAAATAATTTTGGCAGAAACAAAGATACAGAATAAAACAATGTGTCACCTCTGCCTCATGCAAGTGCATGTAGATATCGGAAGCAAGAGTAGCACACAACTGTTGGTCCTTATAGTTATTGTCAACATCACAAATGTGGTTGATTTCCATTGGGCACACATCCTATCATGCGCAGTAGATTGAGTATCCGGAGGTCAACTTTGAACTTTTAAAAAATGGTCAAAAACATGTCCAAAATTTTTGGAATTTTTTATGGATAGTCTTGATCCCAAATCCAATCAAATCCCAACGACAAAAAATGAAATCCGGTCCAAATAACTGAGATTTCAGCCGAGATCTTAGCCGAGATCACTGAGATCTCGCAAAGATTTGAATTTTTTAAATTTTTTTAAATTTTTTTATTCGATCGAGATTTAGGATCGGGGGTTCGCGATTTGAAATCTCGACCAAAATTTCTGAAATTTCGCTGGGATTTGGAACCTTGGGCTAGACTGATGGGAACACTATTGATTTTGTCCAAATATAAATTAGGGCAATTTTGTGAGGTACCAGTACTATTTACAAATTGGGACGAGCATGACTTATTCCAAATATATATAAATGTGTTGTTTATACTTATGTGATTTATTCATCAAACTTATCAATAATGTACCGGAGATCATATCGGTTTGGCTCTTAGAATGGTACGCTCCGGTACCGATCTATACCGACGTACCGTTTCGGATTTAGTATAATAGTATATATTTATAAGCATAAATATGTTTAATTATATGTACACTAAAGTTTAATTATAATATTACTCCAAACACATAGTAGTACTATGAAATATAATATATAGTTCAATATACCATATTATTAATTCCACCGGTATGATTGGTATTAACCGGTATTTACTAGTATCGGACTGGTATCGAGGCCGGTACGGTGCATAGGGCTACTTTGTACCTGTTTAGGTGCTGAAATGGTACATACTGATAGGTACGTACCGGTATTGATAACTATGCTATTCATAACTTACATTATGCATTAATGTTGATGACCTGTTTTGCTTTTATAGTGACATAAGGGCATGTTTGGTTCATTGCCGTAACTTGGCACACTAAAGTTAGACAAGTTTGACTTTTCATGGCATGTGTTTGGTTTATTACCATGGTTGTGACATACCACACTTTCTTAGCCATATGTGACGATAATTCTTGACCATGTCAATATATTCGATTAACAGGAGTCAAAATAAAACTCCTTGTCTATAACCACATGGCTAAAGCCCACTTAGTAACTTGCCTAGTGTCGAGATCCAAATATACAAATCTGAACCCTCTGTGTATACTGCATTAGTCCACGATCACACTAATACACACAGTAGTAACATAGATGTAATATCAAATCATACACAGCAAAAATACAATAAAAGACTATATTTATTAAATAAAAGATAGTCGAATGATCTTAAGGTCAACTTTACGCTTATTAGGTTTCATATGGCTTAACTCTAAGAAAATAGCAGAACAGAAAACTTCGTTAGACAACCCATCAACATTCCATAGGCATTTGAAAAGGTTCGACTCCTAGCAACTCGCTTCCTCACGGAACTCTTCGTCCTAAGCAAGTGTAGACTCCTCTTCAATTGATAGATGTATTATGGTAATGGTGAGTAAATAAAGCACTCAACAAGTTATGCAAGAATGCAAGTTTAGTATAACTACATGCAAGTTTATTTCAAATAATGGCTGATATGGTTATTTACCAATAAAGCAACATTTTTAATCGAGTACAATAGTTTGATTAAACAATAGTAAAACAAATAACAATAATAATAAATTTCTCAAGATAAATTGGCACACAGCCTAAACCCAATTCCAATACTTTTATTGGCACACAGCCTCCCTTTCCTAAGTTTTATTTTATTTTATTTATAAAATCTAACCCTTGTGTGAAATTCCCGAGCATTGTCCATGACCGAAAACACGGCTATTCAAATAGATTGTACGCTCTGTAGAGGTTATAGACTGAAACAACCCAAGTAAGTAATTAAATAAGTAAGGTCATTAAGTAGCTAATTATTAGAGTAATTAGTATTGTTGCTTGTTATTAAAGGTGCCAACTAGGTAGATTTGCAGGTGTCTTTAGCCTTTGTCAAACAGTAGCAATTTCAATCACAGTAAAACAATAAAGGACCAATGGGTAGATAGTAATTTTGATTAGCCAAAAACAGCATAGCCAATCGAGCAGCAGAGTGCACCCCCTTGCTGCACACCGATCGAGGCAGCTCAGCTCAGCACTTCCTTTTCTCCCAGCCCAGCCAAAGGCAAGCCAAAGCAACGCACTTTCCTTTTCCTCCACTTCAATCGAGAGCCAACTAGCACATAGCCAGTCCATTCCCCGTTGCCTCACTCCCAGATCAAGAGCAAGGAACCAGAGCCAAGCCTCCTCAAGCTACATTGCCCCAAGACCAAAGACGCCAGGGAGAAGGAGTACAAACCCAAACCAAGGCAAGGAGGAGGCTAGGAGTAGAAAGATCGAAGCAAGAGGCCAAGCACAAGGAGGTCAAGTCCTCAGCTACCTCTCCATCAACCTCGACCTCACCATCACCCACTCCCAACACCATCAAATCCAACCTATCAAGTGCACCACCATAACCATAGAAATGCTAGTGGTGTATGATGCATATATAGAGTAGATCGGGTGATTAGCAAGTCGATCGGGGGAAGGGGGCTTAGCGGCACTAGGGTGCGAAAGGGCCAAAGGCCAGCAGGGGAGGGCAAGGGGAGGAGGGATGACGACCAGGATCAGTGGCCTGAGCATGAGGAGGCCAAGGCATGGCCTGAGCTTAGTTGGGCTAGGTAGAGGCGAGGTCGCATAAGGAGCAGTGCAGTGGGAGCTTGGGGGGCCAACGGTCGGCGGCAGTGCCAGCTGGAGAGAGAGGGGGGGAGCCAGGTCAGGAAGAAAGAAGAAGAGAAGAGAGGAAGAAGAATGGGAAAAGGGAGAACACTAGAGGGAGTTTGCCCAGGGAGAAGAAAAGGAGAAGGAGAAAATGAAAGAAGAGGAGGGGAAGAAAGAAAATAAAAGGAGAAAAAGAAGGGGAAAATTAGAAATTATGTCTCTCGTGTAGACCGCGTTAGATTAAAGTAATCGCTTTGTAGTTGTCGAGAATTTTAGGAAAGAACGCGAATAGCTGCGATTAATTAGGTAATGAATCTGTAAAATTGCAAATTTTGCAGTAATTAAGCCTGGTGATTTCAATACCTCACTAAAATAAAATTTTGTGCCAAATTAAAATACAAAAATAAAAATTGTTGTAAACTAAAATATGCCAAATTAAAATGTACCAAGTTAATAACTTTTAGTTAAGCAACACATATTTAGTAAATTCAAACAGTTCAGAGAAGGGTTGGACACCATAGAACTTGTAAAATCTATTGGCTACTAAAATATGGCATCTTTATAATTTCAAGAATCAAATTCAATCCTACCGTTGACCCACAACAACCGTGTGAGGACTATTACTTTTATCAGAATCCAGGCAAGTTTCTTTTGATCATATTTATCAAAGTTTTCAACTGATTTAAGATACACATTATATTATCAATGCATGGAAAAGTATGTTGCAAATGAAAGCCTTAATTCGATCACGGATGAAAAAATGGTTGGAGAAATGATTCATTGAGGTAATAAGTGGATAATGGGTATGTACTGGATAATTAGGGTGGTAAGACCAGTATGGATCTAGTGAGGCATATTGGTAAGACCAACTGGTAAGATCGGTAAGGTCGTTGAGGCAAAACCGATAAGACCAGAGATACTGGTAAGACCCGTTGAGGCAAAACCAGTACGACCAAGGGAAACTGGTAAGACTAGTAAGACCCGTTGTGGCAAACCAGTAAGATCAAGGGAAATTGATAAAGATTAGTAAAGCCGTTGAGGCAAAACCAGTAAGAGCAAGGGAAACTAGGTGGTACAAACCTGTGCAGTGTTAAAATCTTAAATTTGGGTATGTTTCCTGGACTGTGGGCTACAGAAGCTAGTCTGTCTCATATACGAGTGTTAGCAATCTTTTCTTTGAACTTAACCTTGCATCATTTTCATCCTAATAAAACCTATTTTGAGAAAAAGGTTGAGAATGAGATAGTGATGTTCCGATAAAAGTGAAAATTAGTTTCTTATTATTGCATATTGAAATTAATGCTTGCTGAGTACTTTGCACTCACTCTTACTTGATTTCCCCTTTGCTTAAAAATTTACTTCGGTGGTCAAGTGGCTAGTTTGGACTTGTATCCCAAGGGTGTCTATGAGGCAGGGGTGAGGGTCACCCATAGAATCAAGTGTACAAGGATGTTGGCTACTAGGAGGGTTAGGATGTTGAGTAGATCGTACACCCACTTGGTTGGACCTTGGGTGATTAGTATTATTGTATTACATTTTTTGTACTTGGATCTATGTATAATTAATGAACTAAACCTATAGCCCTACATGGCATGGAATATAATAAAGTTCTATTTCAGTCTCTAATTATTGTTCTGTTGTAACACTCTAAACACGGTGTACTAATTGATCAAAACATCGGGTGCGCTCGATGTTTTGATTAGTTAGTATGCCGAGAATCATGTAGTTATCTCAATGTAATGACAGTGGTTACTGTCGTTCCCTAGGCTAATTATGCAAGTCGCCCCATACACTTTATCCACAATATATGATCAGTATTATAATGTCAGACATAATACGTATCCATCGATGTGCGACTAGGAAGATCATAATAAAACCTTTCGAATACGCCATCCGAATATAGACACTCCTGATAAGTTTGATCTCATAGTCCTCCCTCACATAGAGCAAAAAATAAGAGTGACTTATTATTGGACTAGAAACAATTACTGGTCAAAATGTTGAGGCACTGAAACACACACATTCTCCAACCACACACACAGCTTGATTTCCACCTGAGATATCATATGTCAAGACTCGGTAACTTACTGAGCTAGGTCTACCCCATAACAAATATGTGGTTGTATGATTTAGCCCAGTTCAATGGCTTACACGGTTAAGTCCTTAACTGACTGAGGCAAAACTTCCATATAAATCTCAGTTATCAATATCAAATAATTCACACAGAATCTTCAACCCAATGTCACACATATCCACCTCTTGCCACTTGCCTCAATCTAAATCATTTACCACATCAGATGATTATCGTGCAACACATGCCATACACATCAATATCATTGTGTGACAACACATGATACACCCTTTTCAAAAGATGTTCCATAGACCATAAATCAAGTTTGAATTTTCACTTTCAAAAGATATCAATTCTTTGTGGCATGGTTAAGCATACTGAGCATAATCTAATCAACCCATGTTAGCATTATATTAGCAACCAACTAATAATTATCCATCCTAGGGTGGCAAATAATCATGATCATGTCATAGCAAATGACAAGTAGGTACAAATCAAATGGGTCGAATAGCTAATTCATAAACTATTTGAAAACATGTAAACTTGAAATAACATGCAATAGGTTAAAACAAAATAGCATTTGTAAAACTAAGTGCAACATGATCAAATCACAACTTACCTTGGAACAACTCTTGATCTTGGTCTTAGATCAACTCTTTATCTTCGAACACTTCCAGCACTTCAACATCTAAGCGAAACGAACGTTAAAAAAACAAAATATATACAAAATATATTCCAAAAATCAAATAAAATACAACAAAGTGTAGAGCTTGAATTTAGAATCTTGAACAAACTAAATCGAAGTTCGTATGAAAGAGAACAGACTCTCGAAAGATTCACCGAATAATTAAATCCTGAAAAAAGAAATAGAAAGGAGAATATTCCCAGAATGTTCCCTCCTAAGAGACTGACAAGTGAGCTCGGCTAAATTTATATTTTATAATTGTTTTTTGGATTTTCCAAAAATTAACACAAGCTAATTGTGGGTCACTGTTCTATAGACCAAGTCCACGAACTCTCAAGCATGGTCCACGGTGGACTTGGCTCACAGCCTTGACTCACCGACATGTGGGGTCCCACATGTCATAGACTAGGCTCATGGTAGACTAAGTCTACACAGATCTGAGGACTTGTGTGGCAGCTGACATTGCACCATGTGGCATGCCACATCAGCGGCGGCGTGCAGGAACCTAGGGTCAACAGCGGTGAGCTCCGGTGACATTCAGGTCATACAAACGGCAATATCTCGACGGGGCGATTCTTTTGACACGAGTGTCATAGCCAATGGCGAGCGGTGGTGCGAAGGAAGCAGCGACGGTGAGCTATGGCCACTCTCCGGCTGAGATGCGCGCACTAGGTAGAACATGAGATGATGAAGATAATGGCGTAGACCAAGGGCTCAAGGATTCACCGACAATGATGAAATCCAGTGATTCCTTCCACAATGGCGCTCTCGGGGATCTTCAAATTCTAGAGAAAAGACAGCCCCTCGTAGCTCTGAGGGTGATGGATGAGGTGCTTAAAGTAGTCCCGATGCTCTCTTTAAATACGTAGAATTATTCATCGAAATGCCCCAATAGACCCTATTTTTTTTGCAAATCTGGTAAATTGCAAAAGGAGCCCTCACATTGAATGAGAAAGAGTTGTGCTATGGTACAACGGAAGGTAGTAGCACCCGTGGGTGGGGCTCGGACCACAAAACTGCAAAATCAATGCCATAAGAGGAGGTCTGCTGTGGCAGGGTAGTGCAAAAGGTTGAGAGCCATCGGTTGTTGGAGTGATTAAATATTTTAGTTAGTACGTTGCTTAGTCTACCATCATTTTCTTTTTCACACTTTTCACACACTGGACATTATTTGAACCCATTCCCTGGAAAAAGGTGAGTTAGTGTCCAATGTAAAAGGTGACGTGCTGGGCTGCTGCCCTCCTGGGCACGGTACCCTTGGCCCCATATGTGCTGACAAGCTGTTGCCTTCCCCAGTGTGGCACCTTACTTCCGCGATCCGGGAGCACGGTAGCCACGCCACATTTCGCGCTTGCCTCGCCTACCATGAGTTCCAGTTGCTTCCAAGGTCCTCTATTGTGGCAAATGACACATGTCACTTGCCGGTCGTCCGCGCTCACATAGGGGCAAATTTGTGATTTCAAACACACGATAGCTATTTTTGCAATAAAACCTGATGAGGGGGCCAAAATAGTAAAAAATTTCTCAACGTCCGTGCAATGCACGAATTTGAGGTGGAGTCCATGGTGGACATGGCTCGAAAGTAGAGTTCGCCATGTGCATGATTGAAGGCAAAATAGACTGGTGGGCCCCACCTGTCAATGTCTCAAGCGGCGGTGGAGCAGGCTGGGCTGAGGTGCAACACTAGGATGGCAACACGCATGTTTTACTGGGATGGGCTTGGCACTTTGGGACGAATGGATTGGGCTACGTCCGAAACACTAATAAAGCATTTTTATTTAGTTTTCCTTTTTAGAAAATACAAAAAATCCAAATGGGCTCTAAATAAATGGCAAATAGACTTGGGAAAATCCCAAAAAATTATGTAAAATACCTTAGAGCATATAGAACCAAAATAAAATAATTTTAATAGTTGTTTAGTTGAGAATTAATCATATGAAATCCTTTTTGATTTAGCTAAATTCCAAATTAAGCTTTAATTAGCAATATAGATTATGAAAATTTTTGGAGAGCTAAATACTTAAAACAAATTGAAAGATACAAAAATTGAGATGTTACAACTAGCATGCTATCATATAATAGAGGAAGTTTTACCCCTTTGATAATTATAACTGGTCAACGAATAGTTATACTCAATGATGATCAGTTACATCTAATGTCGACCAGCTGTGGTTAGTTACAGTCGACTCCAAACAATAATCATTTGCTTCCTCAAGCAAAGTATGACTAGTCGGTGCTAATACAATTTTCCACATGGGTGTATAATTCGACACGCAAGCACTTCCTAAGTTTCAGAGGCATTAGCAGGTCCAAAGACAAGGAAGAAGACTTTTAAGGTAATGATGTTTCCGACAAGTCCGACTATTAGCAAGGGATGCAACATTTGAAGATAAAAAGAAGAGCCATGCATAAAGACAAGCAATATTCACCAAGGCACCAATCGAGCAGTAGACCCACGCCTACTGCATAGGCCTCCAAGACATCGTCTAGGCGACTGACTTGCAAACAAGGGAGGGAGGGAGGAGAGGACGGGGTAGGAGGAGGGTAGGGGAAGCAGTGATAACACCTCAAGTGGTGGGGAGGCTTCAAGCAAAGCAACTAGCACCAACGAGGTGGCAGTCAAAGGTGGTGGCGGCGAATGTCAAGGTGACAATATATTTCCCTCGGCCACGACGGTGCATCTCCCTATCTAAGTGGTGGTGGTGCAACTCGCTCTCCAACGTGCCAGAGTTAGGGACGAGGTAGATTCGACAAGCGGTGACATCGGCAAGGTGGATTCATCCCGGAGAGAGGTGGATTCGACATTGAGGTGGTGGAGTTGGCAACGGCGCGGTGGATACAGCAGATCACCACTGCATCTATTGTGCCTAGCCGCTGCTAGCATGCTACTTCTCGTTTGCTTTGACCTAGCCTTATGCTAGGGTTTGGTTGGTTTATGCTTTAAGTGGGTCTGGTGCAGCTATGAAGCCCGTAGGCCTATATGGCCCGACTGCCTTCAGGAGGATGCCTTCTTCAACCTTGTGCCTAGACTGCACGTCGCCACCTTCCACATTCACGACCAGCCGGTTCCTTCTTCAACTCCCTCCATCCCTTTCTCTCTCCCTCAGATGCCCGCCCAGGTGACCACAGTGCTCACTCAGGCCACTACATTGAACTCCACCTAGGCCACCCAAACCTGACTTGGACTACCAAGATAGGGAGGCCACCTAGCTTGCCGACTATGCCAAAATTGCTATGGGCGATTACTGCCTAGCACCTACACGCCACATGGCCCGATTTTTAGAACACTGAAGACAAGAGACATCTCTTCAAGCAATAACTATCACCTGTTAGATTAGCATAAACATAGGTCCTGCGTATCTCCAACAACATAGTGAAATCATTTGCATATATTGTCACTCCCTTGTAATAACTGTTTAGCCACAACAATAATGCATGTTGGTGAGTAGCTTTTTCCTTTTTGTTATTATTGTAAGTTTGATAGTGAGAACCCAAGTCCTATGCATCAATAATATGGCCCACCTGTCATACACTCATTTACTTGCTACCGTTTGCAAGTGATGGTGGCCAATTTCTTAGCCACAAGAAGTGTGGCATGCCATACTTTGCCATTATTAGGTGACTGGACCTATTCAAGACTCAGGTCGGGCAGGCCTAGAAAAGCCCTGTCCTAAATGGGCAAGTTCGAGCCTGGACCAGCCAAACATAGGCCAAACCCGAAGCATGATAAAAGCCCAAATTTTCTATTTTGGAATAAAATAATTCAATTTTAATAAAAAAAAAATTATTAGTAATGGTGTCATTGTTGTCTTTGTGCTTTTGGGGGCTTTAGACTAGGCATATGGGCCCAAAACATGGGTCCAATTCTAGCCCAGCCTAAGCCCAAAAAAATTGGTCAGGCTCAGGCCATTCTGCCCATGAACAAGTAGATCTATGTTTGACAAGGTATGGTAGGCAACTAAACATGTCATGAGTCCATAACTTCACAATATAATACATAACTATACTAACAAGTTATTCTGCAATTACTTACATAAATAATGTTGCTCGTGCATAAACTCTTCCCCTGTTTTAGCATGGGTGGTACTAGGGATGCTGGGATATGTAAAATTTTTACAAGTGCTATAATATCATTTCTTTGATTGATTAAAATTGTTGATTGACTTGGTTCCGGTTTTAGTGGTTTGAGATTTTTTAAGACCTTAGAACTATCTATATTATACTTATAGTAAATTTCAAATATATGTGTTGGATTTATGATATTGAAAGGATCGAGGATGGATGCCTAGAGGGGGGGTGAATAGGCGATTTATAATTTTCTAAAACAACGCAGCGGAAAAGAGATCGGAACTTCCGATATGGAGTCGGAGGTTCCGGTGTCTAATCGGAATATCCGATATGAGGTCGGAATATCCGATTAGAACAGAGTCTAGTGAATTGCAAAACTAATTACGCCTATACACAAAATGATTTCTACTCAAAGCTAGCACAAGCAAATATTAGCAACTAGTAGTAAAGCTAGCTAGAGAAATAATCAACTCTAGATAGATCAATCCAATACAAGATAGCAAAGTAAAGCAATAAGCAAAAGTAAAGGATTGACACGATGATTTGTTTACCGAAGTTCGGACTTCCTCCAAGGAGGTTCCTACGTCTTCGTTGAGGAGGCTCGGTCACACTTGAGCCGGGTCTTTTCCAACCCTATTCCTCGCCAATCTCGATCACACTTGAGATGTGGCTTCACTTCTTGATTTCTTCCCTTTCGGAGGCGAAATCGGACCTTCAACAAACTTCTCACGGCACACCACACTCGTTGGTTGCTCGTGAGCGACGCCTGGCCGTCTAGGAGTCTTCAAACTCCAAGAGTAACAAATCCAACAAATGGATGATCTAGGACATGAACTCTAGTGCTCAAGATGTATCTCAATCTAACACTCTTAGCACTAACTCTCACTTCCCACACCTCACTCAAAGAGGGATCACTAAGATCAAAGGAGAAGGAGCAAGGAGGAACACTCAATCCACTCCTAATCACAACACAAGTTTTTGGAGCTCTCTCTAGTCAATGAGATGACCAAGGAGCAACAAATGCATCCCAAGGTGATCTCTCTACTCAACTAGCTCAACCTCTTGTTTAGCCCTTCAAAAATATCCTCAACACCCTCTCCCAACCGGCCAAGGGGGTTATTTATACCCCACACCCAAAGACTAGCCGTTGGAGCAAGAAAACTAGCCGTTTTACACACATCGGAACTTCCGATACCCACATCGGAACTTCCGACCAGGCAAAAACTCCAGAACAAACTCAATCCAATAAACACATCGGAACTTCCGATACATCGGAACTTGCATCGGAACTTCCGATCTGGGCAGAGAGGCACCTTACAGAAACCTTTCAAAAAGTTTCTAAGTCTACATCGGAACTTCCGATCAGGCAAAAAATCAGCACACTTGCAAACTAAAAATATTGATCGGAACTTCCGATTTTCACGATCGGAACATCCGATTTGACCAGAGAGCACCCTTTTTGAGTTTAACACTTATCGGAACATCCGATCCAAAGATCGAAACATCCGATCCTCACAGAGAGGCACCCTTACTAGAACTAGCTCGAAAAGTTTTCAAGTCCTGATCGGACTATCTGATCACACGGGTCGGAACTTCCGATCCTCACAGAGGAGCACCTGAGACTTAGACAACTTAGCACCGGACCTTACGATGAATCGGACCTTCCGATTCCCTGACCGGAACTTCCGATCAATCCAGAGAGGTTCTAGACTCTCACCAACACACCACCGGATTTACCGACGGATCGGAACATCCGATCCAGACAAAAAGACAAACAATCCCGGTGTACGTGATGCGTATTGTGTCTCTCATCTATTTAAGGATAGATAACACTTGAGCACAGAGACACTTCTAAATCATCCACGTTGCATCCCTCTTAATTAGTACGGCACGCCTATAACAAGACACTCTATCTAGTTACCTTTGATGCCGCACATGATCAATCCCCTTTGGGGCCTTTATGATCTTCAATCATACCTCATTTCCCCGGGATTGTCACATCGCTCTCTCTTGAAGTCCTCATGATTTACGATCATCTTCTCTTCAAGATCGTCACACTGCTCTACTTCTCTTTTACCGGATCATCACCCGGCTCTCACAACATCTTGTTCATCTCCTCTTGATGAACATTCTTTTCTTTCCTTCTCAACGGGATCTCCTCTTGACGTTCATCACCTCATGATGTCGTCATTGTCCCGTTTCTTTATCTTAACCATCATTGGACCTAACCTGGCTCAATCATCACTTATGAAAATAGTTAGTCCAAGATGCATAGTTGTCTCAATCATCCTTGCACTCAATTAACACATAATGAATGCCTCCAAAATGATTGAGCACAACCTAAATCAATTTAAATGAGTAATTGTATTTGTGTCTTAAGTATATTGATACAACTAATGTTTCGTTATACTCAAGAACTATCGATTATCCTTAATCGATCACAAGAACACCATCAACTCATGATGCAATGTTCTTTGATTATTAAGAGATAAACGACCTCAATTTAAATCTTCATTTAAATTGATATGAGTATACAATAACTACACAGGTTTTCATATACTCATGTTGATGGAAAGTAATGATCCATAATATGTGGAATGTATGGAAATGATCGTTACTCTAAGCCATCAACTATAAGATAAACTCCACAAAGATATGTGCATACATATAATTGATCTTGAATCAATATGCACGTATCCAATTTTATTTCTTTGGAGCATATCCTATGATACCATGAGTATACTACAACTATGCATGTTAAATGTATACTCAAAGATCTAGTTTCAATGTCTTGATCCTTTATATGTTGTAATGAGGAATAGATCAATGCAATGAAACATTAAGTTAGAGTGTGAACTCCCCCTAAATGTGTGCATCCATGTAATATATGGATTGGGAAACATGATACACAGTTTTTGGTTAAAGCAGTGGAGAAATTCATACTTCAACTTAAATCCTAAGTATGCAATAAAATAATGAACATTGATACAATGCATACCTTGGGTTTTCCATTTTCTATCCAAATGTGAGGCTACTAAACATAAGCTCAATAAATATGTTAGTCTCATTAACAATTAGTTTTGTCAATGATCATCAATCATCCTTGATGAGATGAAAATAGTAATTACCTAAACATTAGTCACATATTAGGATTTGTCATTAATCACCAAAACCAACTTAATGGATCAACCTAATGGAGGTTGTACTTACAGATATTATAAAATTATTGTACAAGATAATAAATCTTTTTAGTTCCGCCGCTGCGTTTTAGTTACATTTTTAGAAAACCATATTGCCTCGAAAGTCATTCTGTCGCATGCCGACCATCCACATGCATTGTCTCCACAGAAGATGAGTAAAGGCCCAGACTTTGCCCTTTCCACTGGCCACTTTTCCGTGCACGGCTACACCTGCGTGTCCTACCCTGCCCACGCCTCCAAATCCAATGCGGCCGAGCCCAAACCCAAAACCACACCAACAACCACGCCGTCGCAGAGAAGGTGATTATTCCTGTGACAAGCGGGAGGCTCCCTGGAGCAGAGGACAAGTGCTTAATTAGCTCCCATGGTGCCTTCTTTTGAGATATTATCTCAAAGATGATGACATGAGAGGGGTGGTTTAGAGCTAAAACGGTAGAGAACAGGGGGAAACGCCCGAAAGGATAGGCTCCTCTATCCCCCGCTTTTGAGGCCTCCCTGCCCCACTTTTCTTCCATTCATCTAGGCTTGTGTCCCTAAAGAAGGCTTAAACGTTCTTTGGACAAACGCAGTCTTGTCTTTAATGACTGTTTGCCTTAGCGTAGGGTCTACCATTTTTCTTTAGTACACATGGAGTTATTTCCGAAGCCAATTGGCAAATATGATCTTGTTTCTTTTCCTCTTTGGTGGTGGTTTAGTAGGCAGGGGCCGAACTAAAGGGAAAATGATAAAGGTTCACTACTTTACCATGTAACATGTTATTTGTCTTTTGGTGTCACAAGAACTAAATTAAATGGTTCATGTATACTATATATGAAATAATATATGCTAAAAAAAATTTTAACCCGGTGTCCTACGACACCGGGTAACACACTTTGTTTCCGCCCCTGTTAGTAGGAGCATGTGTTTACGTTGCGCTGTATACTTTCATTTAACTATGACCAATTGTATGAAAGTAGAGATATTGTATCCATGCACTGATCACTGATCTTCTCACCGCACGGTATGGGTGTGGAGCCACCAGCCATTCACGGTAGAACATCTTGGCACCATTTGGGACATAGATAGCAAAAATTTCACAACAAAACAGTTCAATCTTCACATTCCGAACGAGCTAGGCTTGTCTGACTTGTTGCATTCGATACGGACACGAGGAAAATGTAAGGGGTGATTGGTTGCATGTACGAGTCCTTGTGTATGGTATGAAAACACTTAAAACTTAGTCTATCAGCAGGGGACGAAGGGCATTCTACTTATATTTCAACTTGTTTTCTTATATTACTGCCAAACATTTTTTTTTTGTTGAGAGAGGGGGTGTGCAGTCGTTTAAAAAGAAAAGTATAGAAGCACCTCTCTTTTTGGTAATGGAGGTAATGCTACTTAATTCCCATTGTCAAAGAAACCAATAATGGTTTCTTTCTACATTCACTACTACAGAACCGGCCTTCACAACCGGCCTATCACAAGCGGTTACGTGCGCCCCGCTTGTGGAGTCCCGTGCCACAAGCGGTTCGTGGGCAACGGACGGGAGGGGGTCTCTAGAAGCGGTTCTTAACACAAACCCCTTCTGGAGCGTCCTCTCTAGAAGCGGTTCGTGTTTGGAACCGCTTCTAGAGGTCTAATGGGGGCTCCAGAAGCGGTTTGTGTGTAGAACCGCTTGTAGAGGCCCCCCCGCCCAAAGGCATTTAAACTCTGTCTTCCTCCCGAGCTCGCACAGACATCACAGTGGTGGGCCGAGAGCTGTTCATGGCGAGGTGCTGCCAAAATTTTGAATTGAGGCTATTAGATCCGAATTAATTGTTCTAAGGTGAGTAATATGTTGTTGACATCCTTCTCACCTAGATATTGATGTTTTTTGTGCATTGGATGTTGAGAAATTATGTTTTGTTCGCTTATATTTTTGTTCTTAAGGTGATATATACGATTTGGTGTATGAAATGAAATTCAATAAATGTGAAACGATGAAAAATTACAAACGTGTGGAAGAGAAAAGATTTGTATGAAAATGTAACAATTAGTTAGTTTTATTTTTTAAAAAGTAGGAGGATTAGAAATAATTAGTTGGCTTTAGTGAAAAGAATACGTAATGATTATAAAATACAAAACTATTAGTCATAGTTAGCTTTAATAGAATATTGTGATAGATGTTGTTATTATTTTTATTTGTGTAGATGAATCGGCAATGGATGTACAATGCAGACCGTCGGTCAAGAGAGTTCCAAGATGGCATGAAGGAGTTTCTCGACGCGGCCGTTGCATTCTTGCCTCCAGGAAGCTTCATACGTTGTCCGTGCGTAGACTGCAAGAATGAGAAGGAGCATTCCGAACGATGGATGGTTATGAGGCATGTGATCACGAGAGGTTTCATGGCAAACTATACCTGTTGGACCCACCATGGCGAAACACAGGCGATTCGCCAGGCCGACGATGAAGACGACGAAGAAGAGGAAGATAGAGCCAACAAGATGCCTGACACCACTCAATACGGGTCCGTGGAAGATACACTCGATGAGTTTGGCGATGATGAGCTAGAACAGATGCTCCGTGACGGAGAGGAGAGTTCACAGAGGAAAGACAATACAAGAAGTTTGAGCATGGTAGAGGACCACCGAATCGCTTTGTACCCAAAGCGTGCACAAGGCCACAAAAAGCTGCGTACTACTGGAACTCATGCAATGGAAGGCCACACACGGTGTGTCGGACAAGGGATTCAATGGTTTGTTATCACTCGTAAAGAGGTTGCTTCGGAAGGAAACACTCTACCGGAATCTACGTATGAAGCGGCGAGTCCTCTCGCCCTTTAGGATTGCAAGTGCGGAAGATACATGCATGTCCTAACGATTGTACCTCAGTATCGCAATGAGTATGCCGATTTGGTGGTCTGTCCAAAGGTGCGAAGAATCCCGGTATAAGGTGCAGCGTGGCGATTCTGTGAATTAGATGGGAATCGTCTGAAGAAGAGAACTCCGACAAAAGTATTGTGGTATTTCCTGTGATACCCGGTTGAAGCGTCTGCTTGCTAACGAAGGTCATGCCAAGATGATGCGTTGGCATGAGGAAGAGCGTAAGGAAGACGGATGCTTAGACACCCGTAGATGGCTCACGATGGCGGAAAGTCGATCGGGCTTACCCGAACTTTGCCAATGAGGTCGTAAACATAAGGTTTGGGTTGAGCACCGACGGGATGAATCCTTTCGGTCAGTTGAGCAGCATCCATAGCACCTGGCTGTGACACTTTGCATCTATAACATTCCTCCATGGTCAGTGCATGAAGCGGAAGTACATCATGATGCCATTATTGATCGAAGGCCGAAGCAACCTGGAAACGACATAGATGTCTACCTGAAACCATTGGTTGAAGACCTTGTGAAGTTGTGGGAGGATGGTGTACGGGTTTGGGATGAGTACAAAAGAGAGTATTTCAACTGCGTGCATTGTTGTTTGTAACAATCAACGATTGGCTGCGCCAGAACCTCTCCTCGCCAAAGCGTGAAAGGGTTTAAAGCCTGCACCAGGCATAAATGAAACGGATCGCATGTACCTCAAAAACTCTCGGAAGTGTGTGTACATGGGCCACCGCAGTTTCTTCCTAGCAGTCATGCTTTGAGGTGGAAAGGAAGTAAATTTAACGGGTAACAGAAATTGTGGTAAGCCTCAAAGATCGTAATGGGCGACTTGTGTTTGCTATGGTAAAAGATCCGAAAGTAGTATTTGGGAAGGGTCGTGGAAGCATACCTGCTTAACGAGGATGGTCATGCACCCGCATGGAAGAAGAAATCAATATTTTGGGACTGCCGTATTGGGAGGTTTTGGAGGTTCGTCACTCGCTGGACTTCATGCACATCATGAAGAATGTTTGTTTGAACCTGCTAGGCTACATAGATATGTACGGCAAATCGAAAGATACACTGCAAGCTCGGAAGGACCTTGAAGACATGGAGGTGAGGAGTGACCTACATCCGAAAAACAAAGAAGGGACAAAACAACTTTATCTACATCCCTGCAAGCTACACTCCAAGCAAAGAAGAGAAAAAGCATGATTGAGTGTTTGAACAAGTGTGAAGGTCCCTTCGATATTCCTCAAATGTAAAGAGACTCATAAACACGAAGAGAACAAACTCCAAGGCCTAAAATCCCATGATCGCCTTGTGTTGATGACACAGATTGCTCCCGGTAGCTATCGAGGTATACTGCCCGAGTGGGTGCGGGGACAATCACGGCTATATTCATTCTTCAACGCCATTTCGCGAGAAAGTCGTCGAACCAGCTAAAATGCCTAAGTTGGAGGCGATGTGGTACAAAGTTTGGTTAGCCTCGAGATGATTTTTCCTCCTGCATTCTTTGATATCATGGTTCATCTCACCGCTCACCTTGTCAAGGAGATAGGTATCCTCGGACAGTGTATCTCGCACAACATGTTCCCTTTCGAGAGGTACATGAGTGTCCTCAAGAAATACGTTCAGAATCGTTCGCGTCCGAAGGGTGCATTGCCGAGGGCTACGTGACGGAGGAGGTGATAGAGTTTTGTGTTGATTACATGAATGATGTAAATCCTATCGGCGTCCCCATATCACTATTACCCAGGGGAGGCTACGGGGCAAAGGGACAATAGGAAGGCAAGCGATTTGCATGCAACGATCTTGTTGCATTCAAGCAAGCACATTTCACTGCTCAAGCAATCCACCATAGTCGCCCCTATGTCATTCAAGACAAGAGTGTCCTACGCCGCGAGTTCACAGGTAAGACAGAGAGTTGGATAACCCTGAAGCACATGGATTCTTTTGGCGGTAGCTACGTATACATCCTTGAGGAAGGGTCAAGCGATGAACTATTGCAACGCTTGGCCCGGGACCATCACAAGAAATCGGGACATTCAAGGGGTATGAGATCAATGGTTACACATTCTACACGAGATCCCAGGATAACAGAGCACCAACCGTATCAGCGGCGTCAGTATAGACGCCAAGACAACGATGGCAGTGTTCGACACATATTACGGTTTCATAGAAGAAATATGGGAGCTCGACTATGGACCTCTCAAGGTCCCTCTATTTAAGTGCCAATGGGTCAAGTGAGGACAAGCGGTGTGAAGGTCGACAAATACGGCATGACAACCTGTGGATCTCACAGAAGTCGGCTATAGGCGCGAACCGTTTGTTCTCGCGAACGATGTGGCTCAGGTCTTCTATGTAATGGACATGTCAAGCAAACCTAAAAATCGAAAGGACAAGCAAAAGGTAATGCCAAAGCGACATGTAGTTCTCCAAGGCAAACGACGGATTGTAGGAGTTGAGGACGTCACCGATGAGGAAGAGTATGGTCAGTTCGACGAGCTCCCTCCTTTTATAGTTGATGTTGAAATAAACGTCCTGCGTGACAGTGATGTCGATGCTCCTTACATACGTCACGATCATAAAGAAGGAACAATTGTAAAGACGAAGACTTAAGATGTACTACTTGTATACATTATGGCTGGAGAAACATTCCTTGTACATTATTCCATATGATCATGTTGATATGTTGATGTTTAACATTGCTTGTACATATGATGTTTTAAAAAAAATGAAACAATAAAATAGAAACACTTCAAAAAAAACATAAAAATCGCATACAAACACTTAAAAAAAATAAAACCATCGAATACAAACACTTTTAAAAAAAGAAATACAAACACTTAAAAAAGAAAGGAAAAAAAGAAATACAAGCACTTTTAAAAAATTATTGTATACTTATAACAATGCAGTGCCTTCTAAGGTTAACAAGAAATCTCATCTCCCTTGGCTAGCGGGCGCTTGAGTGCGGGCTTGTGCCCAAGGTTGCGTGTTCGAGCCCCACTCGCGCCCGGCCTTTCTTTTTTAAACCCCACTACAAGCGGTTCTTAGTACCAACCGCTTGGAGTGGGGTACTACTACAAGCGGTTCTTAGTACCAACCGCTTGTAGTGGGGTTTAAAAAAAAGAAAGGCCCGCGGGCGCGAGTGGGGCGCGAACACCCAACCACTGGGCACTTGGCCCAAGCACGCACTCAAGCCGCCGCTAGCCAAGGGGGAGAAGAGATTTCTTGTTAACCACATAAGGCACCGCATTCTTTTAAGTGTTACGTCTCGATACTTTTACAAGCGGTTCGTGGAACAAACCGCTTGTAGTCGGGGTACTCTACAAGCGGTTGGTATTACGAACCGCTTGTACAAGTACCACTACAAGCGGTTCGCAAGACCAACCGCTTGTAGAAATGGGTGAGCTGGTAGGCTACTTGCAGTCGGGGTCCTCTACAAGCGGTTGGTATTACGAACCGCTTGTAGAAGTACCTCTACAAGCGGTTGGTGTTACGAACCGCTTGTAGAAGTACCTCTACAAGCGGTTGGTGTTACGAACCGCTTGTAGAAGTGGGGTAACCTTTAAATTTTGAAGTCCCGAAGGCTCCCGCACCTTCAAATTTTCTAAGTCCCGCAGAGCCAGAGCTCGTCGGCCGACCGCCACCACGCTGACCCTCACCACCAGCGACGCCTCCCACCAAGCCGACGCCCCAGGCCATCCACCCGGAGGACCTAGGTAGCTGGCGAAATGCCCCCTCCTGCTCTGTCTGTATTCATGCCCGCAAGGTGTTCGGTGAAATGCTCACAAGAAATTTTGTTGATCTGTTGATGTTGGAGTACATTTTTGTTGTATATATATTGTATATAAGTTTTCATGGCCACATTTATGTTGTATGTTGGAGTTTTCATGCTCTCTCTGTTGTAACTATTGTATATATATTGTAGGAAAAAACTAAAGAACGATATGCCGTTCTTGTCTAAAATAATGTCATATAGGTTGTGTCACCATCCATTCACCTTTGATGATATTCACGGATAATATCACGGAACTTATCCGTGAGGCATAATGAAACTTATATGTGAAATATCATGAAACTTATCCATTAAACCTAATGAAATTTATCTGCGAAACATCATGAAACTTATCCGTGAAATCTAATGAAACTTATCTATGAAACCTAATGAAACTTATACATGGAATATCATGAAACTTATTTATGTTGTATGTTTGTTTGACAATATATAAGTATTCTATATATGATTTCATCCCACATTTATGTTGTATGTGTGTTTGACAATATATAAGTATTCTATATATGATTTCATCCCATATTTATGTTGTATGTGTGTTTGACAATATATAAGTATTCTATATATGATTTCATCCCACATTTATGTTGTATGTGTGTTTGACAATATATAAGTATTCTATATATGATTTCATCCCATATTTATGTTGTATGTGTGTTTGACAATATATAAGTATTCTATATATGATTTCATCCCACATTTATGTTGTATGTGTGTTTGACAATATATAAGTATTCTATATATGATTTCATCCCACATTTATGTTGTATATATGTTTGAGAATATATAAGTATTTTATATATGATTACATGCCCACTTTAGATGGCGACACCAAGGCGTGGTGACCGGATTTCGACAATGAGGAAAATTTGATGTTTGAGACAATTGCGCTGGGTACCATCTTAGGCCTGGATGAGGTCATTAACACCGGTGCATTGCCGATGAGGTCGTTAACACCGGTGCATTGTCAATGAGGCTGTTAACACTGCATCGGCGAGGATATCGCCGGCAATGAGGTATACTCTTAACCATTATGAAATCACCGTAAACATGTTAATTATTGTAACATGTGTTTGTGTATCCAGCCGGTACATCATCGGCCACCCAGTCGGAATTAACCGAGGACCTAACAAGAAGCCTTCGACCAAGTATGTGATAACCGAGGTCGGCAACGACGGAGTCTGCTAGCCCCACTGTCGACAATTGGCCCTTTCAACAATGCTTGCGGCTACCACGTGAGGGATCACGTCCCAATCAAGATCGAGAAATGGACCGAAGTCCCTGCAGCCTACCAAGGAATTGCTCGGAATGATATGAAGGAAACTTTCACTTTTCCGGATGGGTACGAGCAGAAGGCCAAGGGATGGGCTTTGAAGAAGATGGCAACTTCCTTTCAGCATGGAAGTCGCCCTCACCCGCAAGTACATCGACAGAGGAGAAAGGCCGACTTCAATCAATTTCCTAAGTGGCAGATCATTGGGAGGCTTTCGAGGAATTCAAGCTATCCGATGCAGACAGCCGCGAGAGAGAAAAACAAGGTGAATGCCTGTAAGAAAAATACCACCACCATCTCGGCACCGGTGGTTACATTAAGGCTTCAAGAAATGGGACAAGCGGGAAGAGGAACTTGGCAGGAGATTGTACAATCGAGGATTGGGAGCCTCGTCACAAGAATCGGTTCTTGGGTCACGGGGCCAACTTGCAGATGACGGTAGCTTGGTGATGGCACCGATACCCAAGAAGTTGGTCAAAGGATTGTACAAGCCATCGATCAATCTCGGCCAGGGTCCTTCATGACGGACAGGAGAATGACGAGCTAACATATGCCCTTCAAAACCCTGAGCACCGGGACGGACACGAGGATTCGGAAGATACCGTGGAGGCACGGATTTGCCAAAGACGCATAGCGATTCTGAGGCCGGATGTAAGCAAGAGGAGAGATCGGGGTAGAGTGAGCCGTTTGGAGGACGAGCTTAGAGCTACAAAGGCTTCCATCCTCGATTTGATCGCGCAACAAGTGTCCAAGCATTAACCCAATATCGCCTTCAGGGAGGTAGTGTTCAAGGGGCGCCGACACCCGTGATCGATCCGAGCGCAAAAGAGCGATTCTTGCGTCCGCCGTGGCCCTGAAGCGAGATGACCCGCAGTCCGTTATCCCATGGACGATATCAAGGTTCGCCGCCCGGTCTGAGCTACACATTGATATGCGTAACCTGTCCTACAAGGTGGCTTATGGCATGGCTTATCCGGTGGAGGCGGGCCAGACGTTCCACTTCAATCAGATACCCTCCGGATACTCTAAGGTCACGGTGGAAGAGGTGGTGGGGGGCTTCGAAGATCTCTTGCTCGAGATTGCTGGGGGCGACGACATGACCAAGCTTGGACAGACCCTCCACGGCACATTCATCCTCTGGCGCAAAAAGTACATCATATTTCCAGATGGTGTGGAGGTCACATCAACGATAGAGGCCCCAGCTTGAGCCGATTGCAGCATCAAGCACGCCTCCTCCACATCGACAACCCACGACTCCTCCAATGTCGCCTGCACGCAAAGCTTCTCCGGTGGTCCAGGACACGCCTCCTCCACCTCCCGCTCCAAAGATCGATGCTCCAAAGCACCTCCCGCTCCAAAGACCTCCCGCTCCAAAGATCTCCGCCGAGGAAGAAGCTCCCTTTCAGAAGGAGGGATCCCGCATCTGCACCTCCTCCCACTAAGTCGGCATCCGACTGTCAGATAATATTGCAGGAACGGCCAAAGAGGCCATATGATCTGACTGCGGAGGAGCTATCAATTACCGTGAAGACGGATGTGGCCAAGCAGCTTGCGCCAACGAAGCCAGCGCCCAACGTTAAAATAGATAAAAAAATTGTGAAGCACTTTCAGTCATGCGGAACGGCGCCACCGCCTGTGACGACCGACTACGAAAGGACAATAAGAAAGGCTACAAGGAAAAATACACGGGCTTCGTCGGCGGCAAAGAAGAAGAAGAAAGTGGAAGATGAGCAGAGTGCTGAGCAATTGAGGATCCAAGATTTCTTGAAGGAGGCAGGACTGGAATCAATAGACCAGGATCTTCCACTGGCACCAATCAGATGGAAGTATGAGTTGGGCAAACCGCTAATTGATCCAAAAGATATAAAAGATCTCCCAACCAAGATGCGTCAAATGCATGAATGTTATATGGAAAGGGCATCTAAAGGAGAGAAAATGTTCCACCTCATTGCTCAAGATACGCATTTCTTCCGCGGAGAGGCAGACGAAATATGGTCGCAATTCGAGGACTTGTACCATGTGTACCAAACAGGCGCCATCGACGTGTCCTTCATGTCTTCGGTGTCTGTAAGTATTGATCTTCTAAGTTTACCGTTTGCTTCCTCTCGTACCACAAAATCGAAAATCTAATTAACTGAGTTATCCCTTCTTATGGAGAATGGAGATACAACGATGTAGAACAGTGGGCATACGTAACGTTGGTTTCATCGACCCGCAGGTTGTCAACGAGAAAATCGGTCATTCGCAAGAAGAAAGACCGGAAGTTGAGGCATACATTTTGCGTGCATTATTGAAACAAAGACTACAAACCGTACATACTTACGCCTCTTCAACTTCATGTACGTGTTCTCACAAACCTCTTGTTCTTGTATTTCTTAAGCCATTGATAATACGACTAGCTCTTACGCGCTTCTTTGAATATACGAATAGGTTTCACCGATCCTTCTAGTCATCGAGCTTGACAACGGCGGGATTATAGTTCATGACTCAAGAAGGAATCCAATCAAGAAATACCAATGGTTCATTGACATCCTCAACAAAACATTTGGAAAGTTCCGGAAGAAGCATAAAGGAGATTTCAAGAAAGAATTAAGTCATAGTGAGCACTCAGTGCACGTACTACAAAAACAATTATTAATATAAATGCACCATATCGCTTCTTCATCCGATATTATGAAATTTCTCCTGTCAAGGTTAAGCGTAAGCAATTTGGAAACAACTTATGTGGCTACTACGTGTTCCACTATATTCAAAGTTTTATTCATGCCGATGCGCTGAACATTATGCCGAGGTTCGTATATGCATGTCAATTTGTTAGCTACCACTTACATTTTAAGTAATCGTATGTGATCGGATATTTATATACTTCCCGCTTAATCAATTGTCACCAACATCGATGAGCATGTTAAGCGTGCTCGCCTCACCGAAAAGTCGCCGCGACCGCAAGAACAACTCATCGGCTTCATTGTCGACGCAGGTTCTATCTCCAAATGGCGAGTTCCACGTAAGGCTTGGTCCATCGTTGAACACAAATTTGAATCGATGATTTACATCGACGTCGACCAAGAACTTGATCGACGATGCAAGAAGAATCGAGTTCGATAATCATTTTTGATCATTCAAACTTGTAAACGTCGATAGCGGGTTTTTTTTTACTGAGCTAGCTTGTGAACATGTGTATGAGTGAGCATATGTAATATATATTTAATTGCACAGAAAACTCCTACACTCATATTTCATTTTATGGTCAAAAACGATATACAAAAACACTGAAAGAACATATTCTATAATACATATAATTGAAAAATCTCTCCACAAGCGGTTGGTGACTCCAACCGCTTCTGGAGTGCTTGCTCTCCACAAGCGGTTGGTAACTCCAACCGCTTCGGGAGTGTGCTGTTCACAAGCGGTTCGTAACACGAACCGCTTGTGGAGGCCCCCATGTGGCGGCTCCACTGGCCTTCCTGGACACCTTCCCAACCGCTTCTGCTGCCACAACACAAGCGGTTTGTGCAACCGCTTGTGATACCGGGCGGGTATCACACACGGTTGCTTAGAAGCGGTTATAAAACCGCTTCTGAAAGGGGTTACGACCCGCTTGTAGTAGCCGGTTCTGTAGTAGTGATTTGACATAGTAAATCTCTTGCTGCCGTATCATTTGCTGGCCTCTCGCTGTCACAGAAAATCATGTGGAGGGGAAATCAAAATTATATGGTACAAAGATTTGTCAGGCACGTCTAGAGACCTACCTGTTCCATTAAGTTCTTCAAAGTACATTGTCCACCGGTACTAATGCTTCTTCGTTTATCTCTTATCGTTTGGTGTGCTCATCGGTCATCACTCAACACCTTCTACTTACAATGTTTGGTACACAAAGAACTAATTTACAATGCTAATTTTTTTTGTCTTGGTGAGAAGGTTTGGCCCCATTGGGAGGTAGAGGCAGTAGTCTTCCACTAATCTAATACCATAATCTTACTGCTAGATGTGTGATGTCGAACCCAACACTGTTACTATATCTGTTGGAGATAACTTAATATCTCAATTTACTATATATCTTTTGGTATTATCCAAATAGTTTGTTAGAAGTCCAATCTCTTTCATGCTCGGACTTTTTGGCTATATATAGCCAACCTCTTGCCATATAATCCTTGAAATATTATAGTGGGTTGTTTCCCGTGATTTTTCCCAAAAAGGTTTCTTCACATTAAATTGTTTCCAATTTTCATGTGACATGCTAACCCTAACAAGTGGTATCAGAGCTGAATAAGACTAATGAAGCTAGAAGCCCTTGGAGCTGGAGCTCTGAACTTGAAGCCGGTCCAAAAGCCAATGGACCCAAAAACGGAGTTAAATCCACTTGAGGATTTCCTTGAGTCCGATCGGTCAAGAACACCTGATCTTGCTGGCATGGAGGTTCTTCTCACAGGCGTGCGGGAGAAGATAGGGCGACCGACGGCTCGTACGGGTGAGGGTGAACCGGCGGGAGGCCGCTCGGGACAGAGGCCGAGTAGCCGGCGCGGTCATTGGAGGCAGCACAATGGAGGGCACGTGGAGGCGTAGGCATCGTCGGTTGGGAAAAAAGCCGGGGTAGGCCGAGGCGCTCGGGCCGGCGGGAGGCGGCCCTTTGGTTGAAGGGCAAAGCGATAGATGAGAGGCGCGATCACGGACCCCTGAGGCAGAGGCTGGTGTGGGTGAGCATGGGCGACCGAGAAGCGGAGGGCGTGGTCGGCGCCGAAGGAGGCTGACATGGAGCTGGCAGACCGGCCAGACGGAGGCGGCGTCGAGATGCGGGCTGGCGTGGCGCCGCGGGATTACGTGGAGCTGAGGAGTCGAAGGGCCAGCGCGGAAGCCGATGGCAACGAATGGAGGTGGACGTAGGCGGCCGGCGTGGAGGCTAGGTGCCAGCCGACACCAGACAATGTAGATTGGAACTCCGTGCGAAGTTGCTGTGCAGGTGCCGCCCCGAGAGTCACCTCCTCCCGAGGCAGCGGCTTAGATCAAAACCCTAGTGCTCTGATACCACTTGTTAGGGTTAGCACGGCAAATAAACTGGAGACAACGATTTAACGTGGAAAAACCCTTTCGGGAAAATGCCACGGGAAATAATCCACTATGATAGTTCAAGGATTACATGTACAGTTACCATATCTTTTGGTACTATCCAAATAGGTTATTAGTCAAAGTCTTCTACAACTAGGACTCTTTTGGCTATATAAGCCAACCCCCTGTACATGTAATCCTTGAACTTGACTAATAACCTATTTGGATAGTACCAAAAGATATGGTTTTACAACTAGGACTCTTTTGGCTATATAAACCAATCCCCTGTATATGTAATTCTCGAACTATCATAGTGGATTGTTTCCCGTGGTATTTTCCCGAAAAGGTTTTTCCATGTTAAATCGTTGTCTTCAGTTTTTGTTTGCCGTGCTAACCCAAACAAGTTTCATCATCGGTTTCTTCGATGTTTCATCGTTAATTTATCATTGGAGATTTATTCAAAGTTTCATCATTGTTTTCTTCGATATTTTGTCATCGATTTATCATTGGATATTCGACGTTTTCATCATTGATTTTTTTGATGTTTCATCGATCCAGGTTTCTTCGTCTGCTTTGTTATAGCTGTGTTAGTTTGACTGCTCCAGCCTTTCTCTCGATCTACTGGTGGTTTGCTCAATTTTGCTTCGCAAGGAGTGTTTGGATTGACTATTCTAGTCTTTCATATTCGCACTGTTCTTTGAATTTTTAGTGCTTAATTATCTTTTAAGGTTTTCTAGAGACAATTTTATTATGGATTTTGAGTTGAAGGAAGGTTTGTTGGAAATAACTCAATGTGTTAACTTATCATATCTTTTACTGTTATCCAAATAGTTTGTTAGGAATTCATTCCCTTTCATACTCGGACTTTTTGGCTATATATAGCTAACCCTCCGTACATGTAATCCTTAAAGCATTACCCGTGATTTTTTTCCTGCAAAGATTTTTGTATGTTAAATTGTGTCTTCAATTTTCGTATATTGTGCTAACCCTAACAATATCAAGGCTGGGATAGAAAGCCTAAGAGGCAGATAAACCAGGCTGGTTTAAAAGTTTCCCTTTCCCTAGTTTTGCAAGCTGCATAAACAACGAAGACGGGAGTAATAAAATTTCCGGACCTGGCAAAAAGGCACAGTGGTTAATCTATTTATCCATCACAACAAGGAACCAATGGAAAAGTTGTTGTGCGTGGCATTTTCATGAGATGTCACAGTCAACGGCCTTTTTGCAGGCACACTAGCGCGTCATTGGTGGTGGACCTGGTGGTTGTGCTGTACGCCTGTATATAACCCAGCTGGGGTTTCCGCGGAGCAGTTAGAGAGAGAGAGAGAGAGAGAGAGACCTTTCGTTGCCTCTCTAAAATATGTTTAGTTCTTGACCTGAAGAGTGAAGGTAGTGGTGGTAGATGGCACTGGTTGCTGGCCACAGGGCAAGGTTTGTTGGAGTTTAACGTGGGGCTTCAGAAGCCACCATTCTGCGTTCTTGGATCATTTGGAGCTCTTGGCTTGTTAGGTTCCTTCTCTTCCCTGCTTCTGAGTTCTGAGCTCTGAGCACCGAGCAATCTCTGTAAGTTCCGCTTTGTTCGCATTTCTTCTCTTCTTTTTCTTCGCTTGTGTCTAAGAGTATGCCCACTGTTTGATGCCTTGTTGCTTAGAGTGGTTCGGTTTGCAGTTTGCTTTCAGTTCTTGATTGGCTTATAAAGGGTGCCGAGAAATGGAGGTGGAGGCACAAGAGAAGAAGGGACACAGAGCCTTTGCCAAGGCAATTAAGTCTTTCAATTCTTCAGAAAGGCACGAGCGTTCTAAGAGGTTGGTGTCTAAAGAATTGATTCTGCAAAGTTCTTTGGTTCTGTTGTCAAGAGTGCTCGTAACATGATTTAGTGGTCGCTGAATTGCAGTGATTTTGAGGATATATGTACTAAAGATGCGTTGTACGTTTCAGACAAAACATGTATTCAGCCTAAGCCTGTAAGTTTCTTTTTCTCCTCTTGTGCAACTTCAACATTGTAATGTGCAGTAAATTCAAGGTTCTTTCTGCATAGTTTCTGAATTTTGAGCAATTGGGTGCCCTGGTTGTGTTTTCTAGGTTGGTGTAAAAACTAAGGTAAACAGTGATATCAATAATCAAGCGCAACCCGAGAGAGGAGCACAAAGCTCATTGAGAAAAGAGGTAAAATCACTGCAAAATGCTATTTTCAATGATTTTATCTACAACTCGCCTTTGAGAACTTCTAATTTTTCAGTAGGAAAGTTTATCGTTTAATGCAAATAGGAGGTTGCATTTCCTTTGCATCTACATGCCTGCTAAATGGCCCAGTTTTTTTTCTCCATTTTTGGCTGGACAATGGACAGTCTTAAATCATTTGGTTTTTTTTCTTCAGAACTTCCACCTTCAAGAGCCAGTTTGTTTACAAATGTGAAATGACACAGCGTATTTTTTCCAGTGAATAATTCCTGAACAAACTCTTTGTTCGCCTGAACTTAGTTGAAAATGATCTATGTTGCCGTCTCTTACGATGGCCTGAACAAGGTCACAAGGCTTGCTACCTTTGCTACTGCATTCCCTATAGCGTAGACTCATACGATGGCCTGATGATGCAGATTCTACAACTAGAAAAGCACCTCAAGGGTCAGCAGGTTGTGCGTGGCGCCCTGGAGAAAGCTCTGGGGCCTAACACTGCTCCAGTCAACCTGTCAAATGAGAATCCAATGCCAAAGGTTTGTCTAAGAACGGTTTGTTAGTTTGCTCTTTTCCCCTAGCTGCAATGCTCATCAGGCCACAATGCTTTTTCTTTCAGGCCACTAAAGAACTCATAAGGGAGATTGCCACATTAGAGCTGGAGGTCAAGAACATGGAGCAGTACCTCCTTACCCTGTACCGGAAAGCGTTTGAGCAGCAGGTACCCACATGTTCTCCTCCTGATCGCCGGGGAGCGTCGAAGCCGTCAGTGAGCTCGCTGTCTGCCGGGCAGCTCCAGGAAACACCCAATGCTAAGGCTTCTTGCAAGAACAGAAGGGATGCGGTGCTTCGATCTAGCTACCCGCCGCCCTCCCATAAGAAGTGGGATGATCCATTGAGAGACTGCTCTGCATCCGCTTGCTCTGACAGACCGATCGACTCCGATGTCCTCCGCTGCCAGTCTGCATTGTCGTACCGTGGAATCTGTTCATCTAGGATATCACCATCAGAGGACAGTCTTGCGAGGGCTCTTCGCTCGTGCCACTCTCAACCCTTCTCATTTCTGGAGGTAATGATCTGTGCAAAAATGGATTTGCTAATCCTAGGACATGGTAGTCCATTGCATGCTGTTACACAAAGACAATAACCTGTTAAAAAAAATAACTTGCTAGAGTTTCAGAATAAGATGTTACGGGGTGATTATGAGAAACATCACAGGGATTCAATGGTTGAAAACTGAAATAGCTAATCTGTGAAGCTGTATAAAATTCTAAGTTCCTCGTGGATTTTTTTTTAGCACGAAGGCGAGGCTACTGCAACAGGAGTGATAAGCTTGGCAGAGTATCTAGGCACTAATGTAGCTGACCACATCCCTGAAACTCCGAATAACCTTTCGGAGGAGATGGTGAGATGCATGGCAGGGGTATACTGCAAACTTGCAGATCCTCCGTTGGTTCACCACGGCTCCTCGTCTTCTCCGACGTCGTCGTTCTCCTCCACTAGCGCGATTTCTCCGCAGTATGTGGGAGACATGTGGAGTCCCAGTTACAAGCGAGAAACAACTCTGGACTCCCGGTTGATAAACCCATTCCATGTCGAGGGGTTGAAGGAGTTCAGCGGACCATACAGTACAATGGTTGAGGTTCCACTGATTTGCCGCGATGGTCGGAGGCTAAAAGAAGCAGAGCATCTGCTCCAGACCTACAAGTGAGTTACAGTATTCATCGTTCTTCTCGTTGCTGGATGTAAGTACTTGCTTATCAGTTCAATGTTGTGATGCACTCTTCTAAGCTGGTGTTTCAGGTTGATTTTGTACCGGTTGGAAACCGTTGATCTCAGGAGGATGACAAATGAAGAAAAGATTGCATTCTGGGTCAACATACACAACGCCCTGCTGATGCATGTAATGCTTCTCTCGTCGCACTTCACTGCAAATTATTAGCATCGTGCCTACATCTTTTCCTCATGGGGTCTGTCTGTACTACTTGATCCACAGGCTTATCTCAAGCATGGCGTCCCACAGAACAATCTGAAGAAGTCGTCGCTTCTTGTTAAGGTAAAGCGAAAACGTTTCCTGTGCAAAATCAGTGAAATGATCCCACACTAGGATGAATTCCTTCAGACGAAATCCCTGCTTGCCCTGACATTTGTTTAGCACAGGCGGCCTGCAAAATTGCTGGACGCCACATCAATGTAGCTGTGATCCAGAGCTTGGTTCTTCGATGCAGCACACATTGTCCCGGACAGGTATAGCAAACATGATTAGGTCAAAACCAGTTAAAAAGTGCGACGTTCGTACTGTACTGATTATATCACAAGCATGCTAATTCTATCTGCTGGTCCTTTTAACGCAGTGGCTACGGACTTTGCTTTACCCAAGGATCAAAAGCAAAGTGAGCAAAGTAGGGCATGAGTGGCAAGCTTTTGCCGTTGCACAATCAGAGCCTCTTTTGCGCTTTGCGCTTTGCTCGGGAAGCCATTCTGATCCCGCGGTAAGCTTGCTTAAATTGCTGCCGTTGTACCTTAACCTCTTTTAAACTACGCAAATGCTTCCTTTTCCCAAGCCATGCTCATGTGATTCCTGGCAAGTCCTTGTGCGCAAATTTGGTATGAAAAAGGCGCACGTGTCCTGAGAAAATCATAGCATGTCACACTGACAAAAACATGTTTATGAACCGAAAACCTTTTGCTGATTGGGAAATGCTGTTAGGAATCATTCATGATGTTAGGAATGAGGAATCTCTCATCATGTTAGGAATCTTTCATCAAAGTACTGCAAGCATAATTACTACTGGTGGTGCCAAATCGAGCCCCATTGTGTACTGTCATCTCCCTTTTCGCAGGTGAGAGTGTACAATCCAAAGAGGCTGTTCCATCAGCTGGAGGCCGCCAAGGAAGAGTTCATCCGGGCAACGGTGGGCGTCTGGAAGGAGCAGAAGATACTGCTGCCGAAGCTCGTCGAGGCGTATGCGAAGGACGTCAAGCTCTCGTCGCAGGGCCTCGTGGACATGGTCCAGCGGTACCTCCCGGAGAGCCTGCGGATGGCAATGCAGAAGTGCCAGCAGGGTAGATCAAGCAAGATCATAGAATGGGTTCCTTACAACCTGAATTTTCGGTATCTGCTTTCTAGGGACCTGGCGTTTCCTCACCTGAACTAACCGCATTACTCTAGTCCAGCTGGTTATGAGATGAGCTGAAGTGTGTGTATGTATGTATGATAGTTTTAGACTTAGTGGGGATAGTAGTTTGATCTTCTTTTGGTTCTAGGATTGCGTAGGCTTAATGTGTGTGTAGGACAGGCGCGGTGTGTATTTGTGCACTGTAAAAAGATTTTGCAGATGAACAGGAAATAGGGAAGAAATGAGAAAGAAACATGCTACCTCCATTGCAGTTCTCGCACCCATTGCAGTTCTCATGAGCCGTATGCCCGTATAGTATATATAAACATGGTGCATCTTCTTCTCCTCCTTTTGACAATAAGCATAAGTCAGCAGTATCCCACTATCCATTGAAGAAGAGATGTGCAAGTTCGAAGAAGAAGAAGAAGGATAGGTTCTTTTTGAGAAATTTCACGATCGTAGTATATAATGAGTAAGTAGAAAATAGATTTTCTACTACCCTATTATCAGAAAAGTATAAATAAATATTAACTAATCTGATCTATTAGATTAAAAAGAATGAAATATTCAAATTGAATTTAGTGTATAGTATATGTGCATATAATCTCGCCTAAGGAATAACTAGGGTTCAATCTACATTTGGCCAGCCCAAATGTTAGGCCATCTACACAGAGCAAAATAGTACACGGTAAGTCGATAATACAGGCCCAATGTAAGGCCCATAGGACAACATGTTTGTCGAGCACCGGCAGGCTGCAGCCTGTTTCGTTCGAAGATTCACGCGTCGACGCACACCGCAAACCGGGGAATTTTTTTAAAATAATATTTTTAATGAAAAATTATAGAAATAATATATCGGTTAAAATAATAATAAAAATACTCCTCTATAGTGACATACTCTCTGTCTCTGTCACCATTCCAAATGACGATAGAGAAGGTTTTATCCCTCGATCGCGCCACTGCCTGACCAGACGACCATTCACGAGTCAGTGAAGAAAAAAGAAGAAAGAAGAGAGAGAGGGGAAAGAGGAGAAGGGGAAGAAGAAAAAAAGAGAGGAGGAGGAGGGGAGGGAAGAGGAAGAAGAGGAGGGGAAGAACAAAGGGATCGTAAGTTAATGATATGCATGTATATTAATGACATGCATGCATATTCTGTAGTGCGGTTTTCATACTTCTAACTTCGTCCAAGCATGACACTAGCTATACGACTATTGCTACTTCTTCCAATGGATCGATGGCCCAAACATGTACGATAGGGAGTACACGTGCCACAACAAAGGGATCGTAAGTTAATGACATGCATGTATATTCTGTAGTGCGGTTTTCATACTTCTAACTTCGTCCAAGCATGACACTAGCTATACGAATATTGCTACTTCTTCCAATGGATCGATGGCCCGAACATGTACGATAGGGAGTACTTCGAGCACAAATTATACTTTTACTATGCAGTTGTGCCCGAGCGCTATACCTGGTGGAAACCTTCCCCTAAGACTACTGGAAACCTATCTATGAGTTTCAAGTACATCAAAAGAAGTTGAAGGAGCAAACCGAGGCATCTTCTTTCTAGTAGGAGTCGAAGATCGCCCATGAAAACTATAATTTGGTCGATATGTACGGGCATAATTGAAAGAAAGTCAATGCCTACAGCCTCACTAGATTGAAGGGGAAGGCACAAATGGATCCTTCTGTGTAAGGTCTATGATATGTAGCATGACTTGTTTACAATTACAAAATGCGCTCATGTATCATAGTTGTACTTCCCGCTCATCGTTCGTCCGTGTCGCCATTTGATTATAATTCGAACGAATCGAACTGTATGTGCCACATAGGCAACGAATCAAACTGTATGCGTCACATATGTTTACTTGTTTTATATGTTATGCAATCCAACGGTTCTATATGCGACATGTATCTTCTATCATTTTATACACACTTTTGTGCATCTTAATGTTTATCACATGTACATCGATTTGATTATAATTCCACAATTTTGGAGTACAACACTAAAAAACAATAACTATCAATTAAAATTCTATAATTTTACAGTACATTACTAAACCAAAAAAATTCAAAAACTGTTAATTTAAATTCCCTAATTTTTTGCTACATCAATGAACAAAAAAAATTCGAAAAATGTCGTGTACTACCTGCCTTCATTCCATTTCTACCAACATTAATGTCACTTCTACTAATTTTTCCTTATTAAGTTCTCTACGCCATGTTATTTTCTACTTAACAAACCTCCCTCCTGAATTTCTATCAAATTTTGTTAACGCGTATATTATTTCTGTATTTTTTTTAAAAAAAAAAAACCTAGGCCGCGTGCCTTGCTTTCGGTATACTTATTTTCTAATTTTTTTTATTTATTTTTACAAAATTCATATGCGCTTTCCTCTTCTTCCTTCCCCCTCTTTCTTTCTCTTCTCGTCTTTCCTTTCTTTTTTTTTTTGATTGCAGTGCTCTCTGTCGCCATTCCAAATGGTGACAGAGAGGTCGCAGTTGCCCAAGAGCGTTTTGTCGTTATTTAAAATGGCGACACTCTCCTAGTACAAATAGATTGCTGGTTTTTAGCTACGGAGAAATCGATCATTTAGAACAGCTTCCGATTTTTGAAGTGTGAAGAAAGGAAAATCGAAGGCGTTCCAAATATGACCTAAGTATTCAAGAGGACTTCGCTTGTGCTCTATTTAGTGCATATTGCTGATGACTTTTTTCCCCTTAGATTTGCTCTAAACAATGTCATCCGGTCATGTTTGGGGCACATTATCTTGGATCTTGGTCGTTATGCTAGCTATAATATTTTTCATATCTTTGTAAATTAATCGAGTGGCTAATCAAGTACGGAGTACCTGAAGTAAATAATTAATACTGGTAATAAGCTACTCCGTTCCTCGATCGGCTCGGTCGCTCCATACGATCATTCGTCAGCGCCATGTTGGAAGATGCACGAGACAATAGCCCGAAAGGGAGCACGGATTGATAGTTTCGAGTTACAGGCAGTGATTGAGCAGCAAAAGCTAGCATTCTATCCACATTTTGCTCGTGTTTTTGACGCCTCAATTAACAGCACCAGAAACGCTACCGTTGCTACGCGGTACGCACCCACGCCACACGCTCGTACGAACGCCCATCTCATGCATTTCCCTCTTCATCTCCGTCCGTCTGTCTCGGCGCGCCTCCCCACCGTCCGATCGAACTCCGGCGGCCGGGCCGACCCGTCACCCCTGGCATGCATGGGCGCACGATCGCATGGGACCGACAACCTGTGAGACACCGCAATGATGCTCGATGCTTCTCGTCGTCTCGAGATCATGGCGGGCTCTCTACTCGCCCTCCGGAATGGCGGTTAATTCGGGAGAGAACCTCGCCGTCGTCCTCCTGCCTCGGCACGCCACCCTCCGCTTCTGCACCACCGCCGGCTTGGCCGCGAACGTCACCGCCTCCGTCGAATCCTCCTCGGGGATCGCGAACACGAGCGGCGCCACCGCGCCTCGCCGGCGCCGCCCGCCGGCTGACGAGGCGGCGGCGGCCTTGACGAGGGCGTCGCTTGCCTTCACCGCGAGCGCGGCCACCTCCTCCCGTGTGAGATAGCGGCGCAGCATCTCGGCGGGTAGCACGAAGTAGATCTGCCCCGGCCGGAGCTCCTCGCCGCCGACAACCGCCGCGACGGCCCCCTCGAACCCCATCCCGTCAGCGTCGCAGAGGAACCACCCCTGGCCGGCCTCCTCCAGGGCCATCGCCGCCGTGGCCGGCTGCGAGTACTCCCGGAGCTCACCGCCGGGGAGCACGACCCTCGCCGTCGCCGCCCCCTCGGCCGCCGCGTCGCACGACACGCAGATGCCCATGGTGCAGTACTACGGTTTCTGTCTCTTGGTCACGATCCCGCGATGCGATCTTGTGTATGCAGCCTGCTTCTGTTTGGTTATTGTCCCGCGCTTTTCTTGCGCTGCTCTGGTCTGTGCCGGAGATGGCGATGGGAACGAAGAGCCAGCCATATATAGGGGAGGGGGAGGAGGAGGAAGCAGGGTGGCAGAGGGGGAATTGTCGTGTAGCCGAGAGCGGGGAGCAGCACAGGCTGGATGTCTGTTACGGCCAGCGATTGGCGTGGACTGAGCGTTTTCTTGGCAATCAGAGTTAAAAGACTGCAATAGTAGCTGTATCAAGCTTATGACCGTGGGCTCAGTCGATTTTTCTCCTATTTGGATCGTGCGTGAAAATTTGTGTTTGAAGTCGTTGTCTTCCTTTTCGGCTGTCGACGGTGACGGAGTCTTTTCACCGAAGATGGTAAGTAATTAGGTTTATGATTCATTTGTTTGGGGTGCGGATTTACCGGTGATTTTGTATACGAGCAGTATACACAGAATATGTATTCGAGTAGAAAATAGGATACGAGTCGAAAGTGGAGAACGTGCTTTAAAAGCATGCAGGAGCTTTTGTAAAACGATGAACAAAGCAACGAGAGAAAAGGCAATAAAGAGCAATGCTGAACGGACGAGAGTTTCTAGTCGTGAGTTTCTAGTTTCTAGCATGTTTGCTCAGAGCAGCACTTCCAGCCGGTGCCTTCCTCGTTCCAAAGTTCGTCGTGTATGCTACCGCACGCTACATGCATGCATGAAGATCTATTGCTATTGTTGCTAGTGCAAGCACGCCATTATGGGTGTGTTTGGTTGCCTGCATAGTGTCTGAATCGCATGAGTGGATGCAACTGTATCTGTTAGACACATGTTTGGTTTCCTGTTCATCTTGGCCAGGTGGATGCAATTGCACCCACTCATACAGGATGAAGAAAACACAGAAATTGGACTTCTCTCTAATGCAGGCCCATGAGATGCACAAACAAGCAACCAAACAATTTAACTTGCATCCACTCAGTCAGGCCAAGGCTAGCCTGGATGGCTCATACGAAACAAGCTAGGATGGTGCAGGTAACCAAACACACCCTATATAGCTGGGGTTTCTTAATCACGTATTTGATTCTTGAGCCGATCCAACACCTCGTGGGCTTAGAGGGAGGCCGGGGATGTGATTATGGCGTCGTGGGATGTGTATGGTAAAGGTCAGTGGGGGCGATGAGAATCAAAGTGGTTAGGAGGCTGCCGAAGGCGATGGCTAATCTGATGCCTCCTCTACCGGAGGTCCGGAGACGAGGAAGAGGGTGGCGGCAGTGGCATCTCACTGGAGAGGAGCACGACGGTGGGATAGAGGAAGGAGACCATCGGTGGGGGAGGAAGAGTAGGTTGGTGGTATGGGAGGGGCAGCATTGGACGCGGCGCTGGTGAGGCGGCAGGAAGTGGCATGTAGGGAGGGCTCCTCGTGGCTGCAGCGGTGGCCAGGGGCGGAGCCAACCCAGGTCTAAGTCTCAGGCTAGGCCAGCTGATCTTAAATTAAATCTCTGTTTTTAATAATTTAAAAAAAAATTAATGGGCTTTCGGTACTAGGCCCGGGCAGCCCGGGGCCTGTATCCGCCCCTGACGGGGGCTGGAGGGTGTAGGTGGGGTGTTGAGTGAGCTAGGGTTTGGCTTATGAGGTAGTTTATATATGAATTGAGGGGAGGATTGATGACGGTTGAATCTTGATCTAATGGCTAGAAAATATGACTAAATTTTTTAAAAAATAGTTGACTAATCAACAACAACCTCTTATAACTAAGCAATAGAACTATTAAATTCATTCAAGCAGCTAAACAAATCTCACACACAATTGTACACTCGACAAGGAGCAAAGATAAATGGACAATATACTCCTACTATCCAAACCCTACACAAAGGGACATGTTGCCACCACCGAATTCGAATCTTATGGTTGCAGCTCCAAGCTAGCTTGCACTACCAGTTAAACTATGATTTTTTTAGAGAGTACAAGGTATGCGCACAAACTTAACACACATCATCCACACACACAAGCATACATGCCTCTTATACACTCTAGGAGTTCATAGGAGGCATCAAAGACATGGCATGGTGCTTTGCGTGTGTACTCATAAAATTGATAGACACTAACGCCAAATATAGGATTTGACTAATCAATGTCCAGTCCACCGTGGGGTGGGCGCACGTAGTATAACACCTTGCTTACACTTTGTCATCGCTTCGCATTAAAGGGCTAATCCGAATGGTTATGTTTGGACCTAACATGCATTATATACTACTACAACTTACTTTAAATAAGCAATGTGGGACTAATCCCACCACTGCTCCGCATGGCCACATGGGCTATCGCATTAACGAGATAGGGTATTACATTCACCCCCTCAAGGGTTGGCGCTCTAGGCATCACACCACATACACGACAGCTACCCATAACCATCCCTCAGTATACGTCCATGGGTTCAATGTCAGCACATATGCCATATCATGTGGTCACTCCGGGCCCATATGCCATATACCCGTGACGTGCGGCCACTCTTGGTCCATACGCGCCATACGCCATATGTCTGCACCACTAACCCACACACGTCTGTGCAGCGAAGGTTGTTGCTCTGATACCATCTGTAACACCCTAGCTCAAAATCCACTCAATGCCCAGCCGACCGTGAGGGGCGCACAGGTCCACATGCATAGCACCTCGCTTACACTTTTGTCTTCACTTCGTGTAAAAGGGCTAACCAAGATGTGCTATGTTTGGACCTAACAAGCATTATATATACTACTACAACTTACTTTAGACAAACAATGTGTCACTAATCCCACCACCATTTCACATGGACCATATGGATCATTATATTAACAGACCAAATATTACATAGGCGTATAGCCATTTAGCCACGCTCCGGCTTCCAGATACTTCTGTGCTTTACACTTTGATTATTATACACATTTTAAAACACGAATAAAAATGAATTCTATTAACTATTTACCCCTTTGGATTACAATAAATTTATGAGGATGACTAGGGAACGGTATACCATTGCAACGGTATAGTCATGAAACTTATGAAACTTATCAGTTTCAGTGCTGGTTTCATGAGTTTCAATGTTTAGTTTCATCAGTTTCATGTTTTATCAGTTTTTAGTGCTAAGTTTCATGAGTTTCAGTGCAAAAAATCATAAGTTTCATGAGTTTCAGAGGTATACCGTTGCAACGGTATACCGTTTTTTAGTTTTTCTGTAAATTTATATAACCCAATTGCCCCTCACCCTCACCCTCACCCCACCGGTCACCTCCTCAATGCCCTTACTGTACGTTGTTTTGGCAATGCCATCGGCTTTGAGGATGCATTCAGCTTCCTCCTCATTGTCTAGGTTGCCGCTACAGATGGATTAACCACACAAGCTGCGCGGGAAGAGAGCGTGTTGCGTAAGCCTGCTGCTTTGCCGGGATCTCTCTTCCCCCTTGTCTTCTTTGGCATCGCCGACCGGTTGTAGGCCTGTGGATAGGCCAGAAGTTTAGCAGAGGTGCTAGCTAGGTCACGTAGGCGTACGTAGAGGGTATAGAAGAATGTAGTCTTCGATTCGGGGAGCGAGGTGGCCAGGTGGGAGCGACGGAGTGGCGCCGGTGCTGCGTCTCGTCATGGAGCAGGGGGACGCGTGGCGGCGCCGGCGAGGGGAGTTGGACGGAGATCACGTGGCTGCAGCCTGCATGCATGGGCCATTGGCTTCATTTCTGTGAGGTAGACCGTAGTTTGCTAGGTACTCACAACCTCGCCTTGCTAGCTAGGTTCAGTGAACGCTGCCGTTTCGTTTCTGTGCACGGATTCGCTATCGTCTGCTACACAGGGAACAAGCGAAAATAAAGCGTCATATAATCATGCATGCATGGTTCACTAGTTAATTTCTTGTTTACTTTGGATTTGAACTTCGAAACGGGGATAGATCAACTGCAGAAATTACTGATAATCCATAGGACCATAAGAGCATTTCTAATGGAAGATGTAGACTTGTAGTGCATAAATGTCTATACCATCCATTTCATCCCAACAATAAATACTATGTTTATTTGTTTACGGACGGTTTAGACACAACCCTCCTCCCAATGATAGATATATCGATATTTACTTGTTGGATTGTGTGCTTAAACAATATCTCATGTATAACGTTGCTTTTCACTCTTTTCTTATTAAGAGTAAGTACAGTAAGCTCATTTAACTTATTATAAGTATGTATTATCAGTATTGTCCTGTACAAAAGAGTAAGAAAAGAGAAGAGAAAATAGCTAGATCCGACTCTCATACAGTAACCAGTGTCGCACAGAAAATAAGATAAAATTGTTATGTGCAAGAGAAAAGAGATAGCTATTGCATAGCATATAGAGACAATTTTTATAGATAGTTATTGTACAAACTGATTTTAATGTTTACTTTAGATAATATGGATAAAAAACAAAGTAAATAACAGATTTTATTATTGTACTTACTCTAACTCTCTGCCACGTTACCTTGTAATCTTACATGGCTAAATGGCTAGCTAATTAATGCAATGGACACTGCTGTCGTAAGCCGGGTGTCCTATGAGTCTAAAGCCACCTTCATTACAGCGAACTTTACGAGCGTTTGATGCTATTCGCCCGTTTGCAGGACTTGCGAGTTAAAACACACGTCAAAACATGAAAAAAAAAAATGGCATCTTCCTTGTTTTTTCAAAGCATGCAAGAAATGATTCATATTCGCAGTTCCGTACCTGGCTGCATATGAATTGCAGCTGACATATATATATAGATGCCAGCATTAGGTTGTCATATGATGGCAAACAAGTCGATCGCCCATATACTTAAAAGTGTATGGGCATTTTTCGGATATTTTTATTTTAAATAACATTTAAATTTTAGATCGTAGAATTAAAAATCCAACCATTAGGTCAAATCATACGATCGAATATAAATCGATACTTCTAAATCTCAACAATGATATAATATTTCCAGATTTAAAAGATTTTATCAAACAAAACATCCGAACGATGTTTATCAATCCCTACTTAGAAAATACTACCTATCCAAATGCCTACGACGTAACGACAGGCATACGTTCCATGGAATAGAATACGTTGGTTCAGCCGGCCAGCGCGGACGGGCGGTGCGCGCGTGGCGCCGTGCATGCGCGCGACGAAACACTCGCCACCAACCGGGTGTTGGCCACGTCCCACGCGCGGACGCGCCCCACACGTTGGTGGCGATGCGGATCGAGGGCGCACGCACATGCATGCGCGCTGCCCGGCGCGTAGGGATAGAGCCACGTACGCACCCGCGCGGCACGACGGGCCACTTGGTCCGCGCGGTCGGGCCAATAATTCCAAAGGCTCCCACGCACAAAACCGACCAATCCGATCCCCAGACGCGCCGTTTCCCCCCGTTGCTCGCGCCGCGCGCGAGGGCTCCCAGCTCGGCTTCCTCAAACGCTAGCTCGTTCGGCGCAGAGGATCGAGCAATGGCCGCGGCCGGCGTAGATCTTGTCCGCCGGTGCGTCGACCAGAGCCGGCCGCGCGGATCTTGGACGGGCAGGCGGCCGCGGATCTCAACGTGGCCATGTATATATATATATATATATGCTTCCAGGGCTATGTTAAGTCGCGTTTCGTACGGCATTATTTGCCTGTCCGTCCGTGCACCGCAGTACACTACTATGGAGAGGGACATCAGTGGCGGCTCGTAAGAGACATCAGTGACGGTTTTTGAACCGCCACAGATTAAGCGCCAGTGATAATCGGAGATTTTCAGAGGCGGTTTGAAAACCGCCACTGATAATACTAATTAGTGGTGGTTGGAGAGAAAAACCGCCACTGATAATGATAATATCGATGGCGATTCCAATAAAAACAGCCATCGATAATTATATCCGTGGCGGTTCGGCTAAAAACCGCCATCGATAGTGCATACCATCGATGGCGGTTTTTAATTGGCACCGCCATCAGTATCACTATCGATGGCGGTTTTTAGCCGAACCGCCACCGATAATCCCGTCCGACAATAAAAAAAACTGCATTTACGGCTAGCCTCGTAAAATCAAGCTAGCCATGCCCTCTAAAACAAAGACACAAATGAAGTACAGATATAGTAACAAGTAACAACTTAATTGACAATAAGAGTATAATACTAGATTTTGAACCAAAAGGATAACAAAAATAGATATGATCATGTGCAAAGACTATTGGCAACAAATCAGATAGCAACACTTCAGAATTTCTCCACAGGCCGCATTGCACTACAAATGGCAAATATTATTCAGATTTTCCAAAGTACAATCAAGGAAAGTTGCTAGACTAAACTGTCATCGAGGCAAAGTTGTCATTTAGAAGCATAATTGTGAAAGTAAAATGGCTTATCACAGGGCACTGTCTATGATATAATAAGAAGTACCTCAGTAGAAAATAAAAATGATCAGTGTCTTCTTACATTCACTGGTCCCTTGCAGTCTAGATTAATTTTAGCTGTAAGACATAATGCAAATGAGTACAGCAAACAAGAATCCATTCACAAAATAGATTAGCCAGGTAATCTTTTAATGCAAATGTGTTTCCTTTAACTAACATCCTACAACAAACAAGAATCCATTCACATGTCTCACTATAGTGGAAGGTCACTACTACAATGAAGAACATATACATCTCAGAAGTAATTAGCATAGCAAATGTGTAGTAAGGACACAAAGATAAATAAGATAAAATTAGAAACATGAGAATGGCAAGAAAATTGTGCCGTAAATCAAATAGATGTAATATTGAGCTTTGTCTTACTTCAAAGCAAGTGAGTACAGCGTGTATCAAGCAAATGTTCTTACTGCATTGAATTTCTATTTGGATTACTGTTTCCCTAGTAGACAATACTCAATAAGAAGGAATATGGCAAATATGGAATATATGCTAAAGCAATTAACATGAAAATACACCAAGAGATCACCTAAAACACATCATTTTGCAGGAAAAGAAAACTATGGTACTAAAAAAGTATAACAAATATGAAGACTTAAGGCAGAATCATCCCATTTCCATGAGCAATGATCATGTGATGAGCACGATTATAGGTGCAGCTAACATCTCAATTCGGTTTATTACCTTTGTATCTGACATCCTTCAGAGCTACTGAGGTGTTAGGTTCAACAAGCTGTGAGCAAGTAGAGATACAAAAGGAAAAGGCCGTTAGACAACTATCAAACATGACATGTACTAATACTGTAACAACTTGTACTGATGAGAACATGATAATTCGAAGAGAAGCATTAAGACAGATGGAAACCTGATTGATCGGCCAAAATTCTTATTTTGTGATTCAAGACAACAATATGAGGAATGGTGACAATCGAGAGAGATTTCAAGCATTTTCGACAAGTATTGCCAAATGAATTTTCATCAACAATGAACCAATGACATCAAACACATCTATTATTTTCATATCTTGAAGTAGGATCCATAAGGGATAAAATAATTGTAAGTTCCAAATTATAGTCAGAATTTGAGAAACACAATAACATTAATGCAAAAATGCTGCAGCTAAAAGGTTTTGCTCCAATAACCATTTGGACATCTTGAAACTAGAAGTACCATATTACCCGGTCTACAGCCGCTTATAAGGTCAGATGATCCCCCCATTCCCCAGACCTGCAGGGAGATACATATGAAGCTATGAAGCTGTTGACACTACATTTTACTTTATAAGCATTTTTTGTATGATATAAACTTCCAAGTTATTAATATTGGGCAATAAAACAACAAAGCAGGACAAACTTTATGATTTTTTAATATAAACTTTATGATTTTTTTTAGTATTGCAATAAAACAACAAATAAAAATAACTGTACTAATATGACATTGCACAAGAGAAAGTAATAACAGTACCTTGTGAAAGCCATTTTGCTGATCATATGCCTCAACAGTTCCATAGTTATAACTACATTGAGTCAAAACATGTCAAAATTACACTAACCAAGTGATTATAGTTTGAGAATATGATAATTTAAGTAACTTTACCACATATTAAGTGCTGACCACAATCTAATGTGACGCCCAACAAGCACTTCACCTGTATCTTTCATATGCTAATAGAGAACACATTAATTCACCAATTAAGTAACTCAAAAAAGAAATATGGCCAAAAGCACATGCAAACATAGGCCAACATTGTGAGAACAGGTTAACAATGGTGAAGGAGGAGTTCACGATGAGACGAGAGAATAATTATATCACAAAAACCAATCAAGATTACAACATTCGGTGTAATAGATCGATAATTATATCACAAGCAAAACTATTATATCACACACATTGTAATAGATCGATAATAAATAAGATTAGTCATATTGACCAGTAGAGTATCTTCTCGTTTCTAAAGTTTGTCATGCTCTCGTTTACAATTTACAAGTCCACATCCAAGACATAGTATCTTCTCACACAATCTTAAGCCTACGAGCCTTTAGGGATTCTTTGGAGGCGAACGACGTTTAACAGCAGCATGGAGCAATTGATCATTGTTGTCTTCATCATAAAACTCGCCCTTTTTGTTGATGACTTCCTTCATGAGGAAGTAAGCGAGCTGTCCCTGAATGGCTTGGATGTCAAGAGGATGTAGTCCTGTCGTAGGCAATTTGAGGCGCTACAAGTACGAAAAATAAATCTAAGAGTATATATAGAAATTGAGTGGTGCGAATAAATGTGTAATGTTAGCATGACAAACCTCTACGTCATTGTCTATTATTGTAGAAGATAAGATTTCGCGCATGTATTGGCACACGAAGTACCCACATAAATTTGTGCCTTGCGACTGCTTGTGACACTACAAAAATTGAATAAACTAAAATGTCATGGAAGGAGTTATTTACTATGAAATGCGATATAAGAATATTTCTTGCGTATGCATCTAAATTTAGTTCTGACTGAAAGGGATTTCTGGTATGGGAGGTATCTCAAGCTCTTGGTACAATATCTTTTGAACGCCGCATTCATTACACTTAGCAGCTCTTCGTAGTCTTTTTTATCTTTGTCCATCGAATCCATGACCAAAGAACTTGCTCTTTTCGAGTCACTACTACAAGAATCGATGGAACCTACATATACATGTATGATGCTATAGTCATTAGCCCTAGGATAAGAGAAATGAGCGAATTCAACAAGTGATTTAACTAGCCAAAGGAGAAACTTACTTAAAATTGTATGGAACAAGTATGAATTCCTTGTCTTGTAGTTTTAGCAACGCCCTGTATATGTATTCCTCAACCTCATTTGGTGCTCTTAAGATTTCGATCTGGCACACCGTTCCTGGGTCGAGGAATCCCACTGGGCCCTTGGTTCTTCTCAATTCAATAGTCTCGTATCTAGATAAGGAAAAAGTTAGACAACACATTTATCGGTATTACGTGAATGTAAACCATGATTTATATAGTAGACACTTACAAAGGTCCAAAGATCGCAAAAAGACACGCCGAGGGCGTCGTGATAGAACAAGTTGTGCAAGTTATCGAATTCTATCATGAAGTAGCCAACCCCCTCATGGTGAAAATGTTCCTCTCCGTAAATGGCAGTGATCATCTTCGGGAGTAAATGTTGATTGGATCGCATCATGTACCTGAAGGGTTTCGAAGCATGGAAAACAAAAATTTTCCTACGATTGCAACCAAACACCAAGATCATATCTAGGAGATGCAAGTAAATGGTTTCAGAAGGACTCACCCTCGTAGACCGAAAGCGGGAATAACGTTCCCGCAAACAAACGTGGTTGATGTAGAGGTACACTCCCGACTTGGTCGCGAAGATGAGCGCCACAAACGGCAACGCCTCGCATTTGGTCACACGACGGATCAACGATGACCTCCAATCCCTCGTTCAGCGGGGCAGCGGAAGTAGTGGATCCCTGAAAACTCCAACAACACTACAGCTTAGTGGTGGTGGTGGTGGAGAAATAATTTCAGCAGCGCTTCGCATAAGCCACAGCTCGAAAAACGGATCAGCAGGAGGAGGGAGAAAGGACCAACCAAAGGGTCAAATGGATGAACCCCAAAGAGAGGAGCTCCTCCCTCCCTTTTATAGGAGGAGGAGGAGGAGAACCCCAAGGGGTGGTCGGCGCATGGGGTGCCCCTTGCCCTCCCTCTCTTCATGTGAGTGATCTCTCCACTCAACCCACTTTGGTTTCCATTAAAACCCCACTCAAGAAATGAAAGGTTTTCTCCCATAAACATTTTTATTTCAGATTTAATATTTGTTAATTCTTTTAATTAACAAACATTAACATATACCCCCTTTAACTATTCCGATATCCCGAAACTATTCGGCGATACTCGAAATAGTCCCCTATCAGTCCATACTTTTCTCCTGTTTCGTATCCACTCAAATGCATCGATGAACCTTAAGTGTGTCACCCTACGGTTCGTGAATAAAATGGACATGATTGAGACTCCTCTCAGATCAATAATCATCGGCGGGATCCGAGATCCATAATGACTCCCATTCACTCAACGATGAACTAGTGATCGCGTAAACCGTAAACGACATAACCAATTCCTTTTGTCTCACGATATTTTACTTGTCCGGGATCCGATCATCGGTATCAACTATACCTAGTTCGATCCCGTTATCGACAAGTACTCTTTACTCGTTCGTGATATAACATTCTTGTGACCTAGTCACATGCTTGCAAGCGATGTCAATGTGATATCACCGAGAGGGCCCAGTATATCTCTCCGTCATCCGGATGGACAAATCCCACTCTTGATGCATGAGCCTCAACTAATACTTTCATAGTACCCAAATCCATCTTTATAGTCACCGTGTTACGGAGTGACGTTTGATGTCATCAAAGTACTCTTCCTAATCGATGATTGACATCATCTCATGGTCTAAGGAAAAGAGCTATTTCGAATGTGTTTGATACAAAGAACAAACTAAATAACTTGATCGTATTTGCTATACCAACTTGGGTGTGTGTTCATCACATCATTCTTCTAATGACATGACCCCGTTATTAACAACATCCAATGTTCATGATCGTGAAACCTTGATCATCGGTTAATCAACGAGCTAGTTTAAAAGAGGCTTTACTAGGAACCTTTTGTTTATTAAACACACATGTATTAACGCTTCCGATTAATACAATTTTAGCATGAGAAATAAACATCTATTATAAACATGGAATATGATAATAAACAATTTATTATTGCCTCTCGGGCATATTCCCTTGATCTCCCACTTGCACTAGAGTCAATAATCTAGATTACATTGTGATGATTCTAACACCCATTGAGTTCTAGTGTTGATCATGTTTTGCCCTTGGGAGAGCTTTAGTCAACGAGTCTGCCACATTCAGATCCGTGTGTACTTTGCAAATCTTTATATCGCCATCCTTGACATGTTCACGGATGGAGTGAAACCGCGCTTAATATGCTTGGAATTCTTGTGTGACCTTGGTTCTTTAGCATTGGCTATGACACCATTATTGTCACAATAGATAACCATCGGGTCCAACGCACTCGGAACCACACCTAGTTCGGATATGAACATCTTCATCCAAACCGCTTCCTGCGCTCAAGCGGCAATATATTCCGCCTCTGTTGAAGATCCCGCCACCACAGATTGCTTGGAACTTCTCCACTCACCGCTCCTCCATTCATTTCAAAAATGTACCCGGATTGAGACTTAGAGTCATCCGATCGTTGTCAAAGCTAGCGTCGACGTAACACTTTGCGACGAGCTCTTCTTCACCACCATATATGAGAAACATATCCTTAGTTCTTCTTAAGTACTTAAAGATATTCTTGACCGCCCGTCCAGTGTTCAAAACCTGGATCGACCAGTACCTGCTAGTCAAACTAATAGCATGTGCCACATCCGGTCTTGTACACAACATAGCATACATGATAGAGCCTATGGCTGAAGCATAGGAATCTTATTCATTACTTCTCTATCTTCTGCTTTGTAGCTGGACTCTGAGTCTTACTCAACGTCTTGCCTTGCATCATAGGTAAGAACCCTTTCTTACTTTCGTCCATTCTAAACTTCTTTAGAATCTTGTCAAGATATGTACTTTGTGATAGCCCAATCAAGCGTCTCGATCTATCTCTATAGATTTTGATGCCTAAAATATATGCCGCTCACCAAGGTCCTTCATTGAAAACTTCTTGTTTAAGTAATCTTTTACACTTTTCAAAAATTCTATATCATTTCCTATCAACAATATGTCATCCACATATAATATCGTAAATGCTATAGAGCTCCCACTCACTTTCTTGTAAACACAAGATTCTCCGTAAGTTTGGACAAATCCAAAACCTTTGATTACCTCATCAAAACGGAGATTCCAACTTCGTGATGCTTGCTTCAGTCCATAAATGGATCGCTGAAGTTTGCATACCTTATTAGCATCCTTAGGATCAACAAAACCTTTGGGTTGTATCATATACAACTCTTCCTCAATGTTTCCATTAAGGAACGCAGTTTTGACATCCATCTGCCAGATTTCATAATCGAAAAATGCAGCAATTGCTAACATTATCCTTACAGACTTTAGCATCGCTACGGGTGAGAAAGTCTCATCGTAGTCAACTCCTTGAATTTGTCGAAAACCGCTTTGCGACAAGTCGAGCTTTATAGACGGTCACATTACCATCGGCGTCTATTTTCCTTTTGAAAATCCATTTGTTCTCAACGGCCTTACGGTCATTGGGTAGGTCCACCAAAGTCCATACTTGGTTTTCATACATGGATCCCATTTCGATATCATGGCTTCTAGCCATTTGTCGGAATCTGGGCTCATCATCGCTTCATCATACGTCGCAGGGTCATTATTCTCAACTACCATGACATTCATAGTAGGAACATAAAAGTCAGGAGCAGTATGCGCTCTTGTTGACCTGCGAGGTGCGGTAGTGTTCTCTTTCGGAGTTTCATGATCCTTATCATTAGTTCCCTCTTCATTTGGTGAAGTCAACTCCGAAACAACTTCCGGCGCTGCTGCACTTGCCATTCCATGAAGAGAAGGTTCAACAACCTCGTCGAGTTCTACCTTCCTACTACTCACACCTTTCGAGAGAAACTCTTTCTCCAAAAAAAATCCATTCTTAGCAACGAAAACCTTGCCCTCGGATCTGTGATAGAAGGTGTACCCAATTGTTTCTTTAGGGTATCCTATGAAGACGCATTTTTCCGCTTTGGGTTCGAGTTTATCAGGTTGAAGTTTCTTCACATAAACATCGCATCCCCAAACTGTTTGTTGCCAAACCATAATTCATACGGTGTCGTTTCAACGGATTTAGATGGTGCCCTATTTAAAGTGAATGCAGCTGTTTCTAGTGCATGACCCCAAAATGAAAGTGGCAAATCTGTAAGGGACATCATAGATCGAACCATATCCAATAAAGTACGATTACGACGCCGGATACACCATTACGTTGTGGTGTTCCAGCAGGAGTGAGTTGTGAAACTATTCCACATTGTCTCATGTGTGTGCCAAACTCGTAACTAAGATACTCTCCTCCACGATCGGATCGTAGAAATTTGATCTTCTGTTACGATGATTTTCTACTTCACTCAAATTCTTTGAACTTTTCAAATGTTTCAGACTTGTGTTTCATTAAGTAAATATATCCATATCTACTCAAATCATCCGTGAAAGTAACGGCAACGATATCCACCACGCTACCGACACACTCATTGGACCACACACATCGGTATGTATGATTTCCAATAAGTCGGTTGCCCGCTCCATTGTACCGAAAAACGGGGTTCTAGTCATCTTGCCCATGAGGCATGGTTCACATGTCTCAAATGATTCATAATCAAGTGATTCTAGTAGTCCATCAGAATGGAGCTTCTTCATGCGTTTAACACCAATATGACATAAGCGGCAATGCCACATATATGCAGCAATATCATTATTCAACTTAATTCTTTTGGCATTCACATTATGAACATGTGTACTATTATCAAGATTCAAAATAAACAAACCATTCTTTTCAGGTGCATGACCATAAAAGATATTATTCATATAAATTGAATAACCATTGTTCTCAGACTTGAATGAATAACCGTCTCGCATTAAACAAGATCCAGATATGATGTTCATGCTCAACGCAGGCACTAAATAACAATTATTTAGGTTTATAACTAATCCTGATGGTAATTGGATAGGTAGCGTCCCGACGGCGATCACATCAACTTTTGATCCATTGCCGACGCGCATCATTACCTCATCCCTTGCTAGTTGTCGCTTATTCCTTAGCTCCTGTTTCGAGTTACATATGTTAGCAACCGAACCGGTATCAAATACCCAGGTACTACTGCGAGTACTAGTAAGGTACACATCAATAACATGTATATCATATATACCTTTGCTCACTTTCCCGTCCTTCTTATCAGCCAGATATTTTGGGCAGTTGCGCTTCCAGTGCCCAGTGCCCTTGCAGTAAAAACATTCAGTATCTGACTTAGGGCCAGCCTTGGTCTTCTTCTCAGATGTAGCAACAGACTTGCCCTTCTTCTTGAAGTTTCCCTTAGCCTTGCCTTTCTTCTTGAAACTGATAGTCTTTTGGACCATCAACACTTGATGTTCCTTCTTGATCTCCACTTCAGCAGTTTTCAGCATTGACAGAAGCTCGGGGAGAGACTTCTTCATGCCCTGCATGTTGTAGTTCATCACAAAGCTCTTGTAGCTTGGTGGCAGAGACTGGAGAACACGATGAATTCCTAGCTCAATGGGGATCGTTATTCCCAAAGCTATGAGTTTATCGGCATACCCAGACATTTTGAGTACGTGCTCACTAACGGAGCTGTTTTCCTCCATCATGCAGCTAAAGAACTTTTCTGAAGCTTCATAACTCTCATCATGCGGCATGGGTGTCGAAGATCATTTTCAACTCTCTCATTGTATCAAAAGCATTCTTTGTGCTCGAAGCGTTTTAGCGGCTCGAGGCTCAAGGCTATACAAAATGCCGCATTGAACTAAACTGTGGTCCTCCTTGCGAGTCAAGAAAACATTTTTCTCCTCCTCGGGGCATCATCGCGGGGCACCCATGTGGCGCTTCTAGCACATAGCTCCTTTGAGCAATGAGGAGAATCCTCAGGTTAAGGGCCCAGTTGGTAAAGTTGCTACCATTGGTGGCTAGTTTCTCTTTCTCCATGAACAGATTGAAATTGAAAGTAGGGGGTGCCATCTACAACGTATTTGCAAAGTTATTTAGACAAAGTTCATAATAGATTAAGTTCAAGTTTAATTCAAAATTACTACGAGAACTCCCACTCAAAAACAACATCCCTCTAGTCATCTTTAGTGATTACACGAACCAAATTCACTATACCGAAACCGATCATCACGTGAGACGGCATAGTTTCAAAGGCGAACATCAATATGTTCATCATATCATCCATATGACTCATGCTTTACCTTTCGGTTCGTGTTCCGAGGCCATGTCTGTACATGCTAGGCTCGCCAAGTAGAACCAAAGTATTTGCGTGTGTAAATCTGGCTTACACCCGTTGTATGCGAACGTAGAGTCTATCACACCCGATCATCACGTGGTGCTTCGAAACGACGAACTTTCTTAACGGTGCATACTATGGAAGAACACATTATTATCTTGATATTAATTTGGAGGATCATCTTATAGTGCTATCGACGTGATCATAATCAAGCAAAATAAGATGCATAAAAGGATTAACATCACATGCATGAATAAAGTGATATGATATGGTCCTTTCAAAGACTTGATCTCCATCTTGTGCGACATGGTATGATCTCCATCATTCCACCGGCATGGCACCAAGGTCCATGATGCTTTGCCATCTTGATTGTCTTCCTCCATTACAATATATCACATGGACATATACTTAGCACGCAGGCCATACAAAGAAAAACAACCAAATGGCTCTCGGTTGTTTAAATTTACAATAAATTTTATTTCATACAACAATCTTTGTATCAATGACCATATCACATCACAAGCCCTGCAAAAACAAGTTAGACGCCTCTAATTTATTTTTGCATATTTTACGTGGTTTTGGGCTTTCTAGGAAAAACTATTCTTACCTACGAACAAGAACCACAACGGTGATAAAAACATTATTAGCAAACCGTTGTAAATTAGATCATGACTATAGTAGGAGAAATAGACACCCGCAAAGCCACTTATGAATACTAGTTGCATGTCGAGCGTGGAACAAGTCTCATGTGCGAGGACATGTAAGGTTAGTCCGGGCCGCTTCAAATCCCACTATGCCACCATGATCCAAAATACACGAAAGTATGCAATAACATGATCATCAACGCCCACATCCACATGTGTTTTAAACCGTACAAAACATCTACGCATAGACACGGCTCTGATACCACTGAAGGGTTTCGAAGCATGGAAAACAAAAATTTTCCTACGATTGCAACCAAACACCAAGATCATATCTAGGAGATGCAAGTAAATGGTTTCAGAAGGACTCACCTCGTAGACCGAAAAGCGGGAATAACGCTCCCGCAAACAAACGTGGTTGATGTAGAGGTACACTCCGACTTCAAGTCGCGAAGATGAGCGCCACAAACGGCAACGCCTCGCATTTGGTCACACGTGCGGATCAACGATGACCTCCAATCCCTCGTTCCAGGTAGGCGTGAAGTAGTGGATCCCGGAAAACTCCAACAACACTACGACTTAGTGGTGGTGGTGGTGGAGAAATAATTTCAGCAGCGCCGCATAAGCCACGGCTAAAAACGGATCGCCAGGAGGAGGGAGAAAGGACCAACCAAAGGGTCAAATGGATGAACCCCAAAGAGAGGAGCTCCTCCCTCCCTTTTATAGGAGGAGGAGGAGGAGAACCCCAAGGGGTGGCCGGCGCATGGGGTGCCCCTTGCCCTCCCTCTCTTCATGTGAGTGATCTCTCCACTCAACCCACTTTGGTTTCCATTAAAACCCCACTCAAGAAATGAAAGGTTTTCTCCCATAAACATTTTTATTTCAGATTTAATATTTGTTAATTCTTTTAATTAACAAACATTAACATATACCCCCTTTAACTATTCCGATATCCCGAAACTATTCCGGCGATACTCGAAATAGTCCCCTCAGATCTTGTCCATACTTTTCTCCTGTTTCGTATCCACTCAAATGCATCGATGAACCTTAAGTGTGTCACCCTACGGTTCGTGAATAAAATGGACATGATTGAGACTCCTCTCAGATCAATAATCATCACGGATCCGAGATCCATAATGACTCCCATTCACTCAACGATGAACTAGTGATCGCGTAAACCGTAAACGACATAACCAATTCCTTTTGTCTCACGATATTTTACTTGTCCGATCCGATCATCAGTATCAACTATACCTAGTTCGATCCCGTTGCGACAAGTACTCTTTACTCGTTAGTGATATAACATTCTTGTGACCTAGTCACATGCTTGCAAGCGATGTCAATGTGATATCACCGAGAGGGCCCGAGTATATCTCTCCGTCATCTGGATGGACAAATCCCACTCTTGATGCATGAGCCTCAACTAATACTTTCATAGTACCCAAATCCATCTTTATAGTCACCGTGTTACGGAGTGACGTTTGATGTCATCAAAGTACTCTTCCGGAATTAGTGATTGACATCATCTCATGGTCTAAGGAAAAGAGCTATTTCGAATGTGTTTGATACAGCAACAAACTAAATGACTTGATCGTATTTGCTATACCAACTTGGGTGTGTGTTCATCACATCATTCTTCTAATGACATGACCCCGTTATTAACAACATCCAATGTTCATGATCAGGAAACCTTGATCATCAGTTAATCAACGAGCTAGTTTAAAAAGAGGCTTTACTAGGAACCTTTTTGTTTATTAAACACACATGTATTAACGTTTCCGATTAATACAATTTTAGCATGAGAAATAAACATCTATTATAAACATGGAATATGATAATAAACAATTTATTATTGCCTCTCGGGCATATTCCCTTCAGTACCAGTCATGTAATCGCTGCATCATGAGCGTTAGGCTCTTCAACTTCGATTCGGTGACTAATGGCTTTCCAAGCTCATATTTCAGCCTTTCGTGATTATCTTGTACTTGAGATTTCGCTTTGCCCTTTCCTTTTCCTCTGATGACATCATACTGCTGCAGCTTCGCTGATCTAACTGATATGGCTTGTCTAACGGGCCATTTCTTCGGATCAGGTGTTGTACCTTCGTCTTTTGAAGTGGTCACACTAAGCTTTTGATGTTGAGGCGCTGGTGACAAATGGGCTCCTAGAGCAGGCTCCTTTATAGTGGGCGCACTAGCCATTTGACGCTCAGGTGTTGGTGATGAATGGGCGAGTTGTACTGCAGGAGAGGCTGGCGGTTGTACTGCAGGAGAGGCTGGCGGTTCATGATCCAAGACGATGTCACGCTTACGCCATCGATGAAAGTGTGAACGGCACTTCCTAGAGTTGTGACCTCATCATTGCAAGGCATTTCAGTCCAACCTCGAAAGCTGTGGAAGCACCATGTCCACTGGACCTTTGCATAACACAGAGCTATCGGAGAGTTGTGCAAAACATCCCCTTGTAGGTATGGATAAGCTATCCTCAGTAGCGACTGTAAAAATATGTTCATGACAGGCACATTGAGTGGCAGGGTGTGGGGTCTTGTATGTCGCCCACAGGATAATGCGTGTTATCCGGTTGTACCAATGGTGTGGACGCGCAATCGCTACTGGCGATTCGTAGGGTCAAGCGAGAACAAAGTGTTGTGTCCTTGCGATCGCTCATGGCTTCTTGTACTTTTGTTGAACTTGTTGTTCTATGGTGCTTTGTAATTCTTGAAGCATCTTTTGCTTCATCTCCTCCATAGCCCGTTCCGCACGCTCTTCTTTCGCTCTCTTGCGACTCTGTGCAGTCTCCGTGCTCGGGAAACCAATCTTCCAGTGGAACCTTGACCCCTACGCCTCGTGGTCCGACCAGGATGCTCTTTATTTCCCAAGGCTGCCGTTAGTTCGTCCTTCTCCCTATCTGCGTGAAAATTTCCTTGGGTGGACTCGGCGTGCGGCTCCTGAATTCGTTGGGAGATTGCTTCATCATCGTTGCTTTTGAATGATAAGCCCCACTAGGCATGACAGATGCCCTTGCTAGCACATAATGCTTAACTCGGTCCGGTAGACCGCCAAGGGACTTGTGCGGTCGATCGGATTGCATCCAATTCTTGCCTCTCCCGGTGAGGAATCTTACCCGCGTACCCACTCGTGCCTGAGTCTGGGGGTGAGTGTTCATCCTGCGATCGGCGGTGGTCCTCACTGGATTTTATTGCTGCTTCGTCTTGCTTCATCGCAATAAATTCATCCCAATATGGCTCTACTTTAGGATAATCTCGATGGTGACCGATTTTTCATCACATATTGCGTATTCGGCTTGGACTTGAAGTTCCTCCATCGACATCCATTGACATCAATGCATTGCGGCGCATACGAGCTCTTCACTCCTTCAGGAATTCGAAAGTTTCTTTCAGCTCTGTCCATAGATCCATTTTGATGGCGTCGGGCACTTTGTGCCAATCCAAATAGGTGATTGGCACTTTATCCCTGCGATGTACCCGCATGTTGACCTATATTTTCTTCTTTGTTTTTGCCGTTTAACCGACTCCAGATCTCGAGACCTCTGAGATGGTATGCCGGCCTTGAGGCTTCTTAGTTTTCCTCGGCCTCGACGTCTTGCAACGGAGCATCGGCATCTCTCGACGGCGAAGGAGGCTTGGCACCTTCGAAGGTTGGATGTGTCAACAGATAAACTGGGTACCCACGCACGCATTAAGTACTCACGCCCAGAGGAGGTGGCGTTCAGGCCACTCAGGCGACCGGCAAAGGTGCTCGCCAGGGGCAGGTGGCGTTGAGCCACTCCTCAGGCGACCGGCCAAGGTGCTCGCCAGGGGCGAGTGGCGTTCGAGCCACTCCTCGAGCGACCGGCCAAGGTGCTCGTCCAGAGGGCAGGTGGCGTTCGAGCCACTCCTCGAGCGACCAGCCAAGGTGCTCGCCAGGGGCAGTGGCGTTGAGCCACTCCTCAGATCGACCGGCAAAGGTGCTCGCCAAGAGGACAGTGGCGTTCGAGCCACTCCTGGGCGTAGTTCCCAAGAAGCAACCCCGCAACTGTACTGCAGGCGAAGGGTCAAGGATATTTAATGCGAGACGTGCGCATTAAATGCAGGAGGGGTAGGCAGTGGTATGGCGGCGTGTCTTCCCCCGGCGCGCATTCATGATGGGTGACCCCGAATCGACATCCCCTCTCTCTGGCGAACTGCAGGGTGACAGACAAAGTGACCCAAGGCGAAGTCTAAGTCGGCTAGGACAGGCATTAAATGTGATGTAAGAGAGTGTGGCTGGTGCATTAAATGCACCTTTAGCAACAGGTCAGACGCTTGCTTTACGCAAGCTTGTAAGCCCCATGCGCCCCAGCCAGCCCGAGTATAAAAGGGAGCTAGGGTGCATGGGAGAAAGGTTGTTGATCCTTGGTTGGCGGAACCTTAGAAGGTCGTCTTCCCCAGCCTTGTAAGAACTTTGAACTCAGAGGAACCACCAAGCGGGACTAGGGTCATTACTCCTTTGGAGGGCCCGAACACAGGTAAACTCGGCCGCCTTCTTGCTTGCTCTCGGCATCCCGTTCTTCCGTCCTTGGGCGGTTGCCACAAAAGCCCCGATCCGAATCTCTCAAGCACCCAATCCTAGGGTGCTGTTGGCGATGGCCAAGCAGTGGCGCGCCAGTAGGGGCTTAGTGGTTAGATCGTTCCTTTCTTCCATTCCTTTTGGAGGAGTTTGCAAGAATCAAGATCATCGGTATGGCGGAATCTCATCGCCGGCGTGGCGCCCTCCCGAAAGCGGCGCCCGGCCGATCTCGGCTCCGGTGGGAGTCGGTCGGCCGGTCCTTCATGCGGCGGGAGGCGCGAGCCGCATCCAAGCCGAGCTCGGCCGGTCCAGCGGCGCTTCTTTGTTGGGGAAGATACCCCAATGCAAAGCCTTCATGCGGCCCGGTTGCTCTGGATCATCCTCGGTCAAGCGACGGGCGACACCCGGCCACCCCTTGGCTCCAGGACATTGCCCGTCTAGTGGACTCGGCCAAAGAAAGTTCTTTGTGGCAATTCAGCCGGGGCTTCCGGCGTCCTCCGCTAAGGAGTTCGTATGGTGGATGCACAAGCTTCGATCGCTCTTTAGCGACCTCTCGGCCGCAGAGGCCGGGATAAAGGAAGAATCTTGGCTGCGGCCCCTGCAACAGAGGGGCGTGCACAAGCTTCGCATCTTCCCGCGGTACTCCCATGCCGGAGGAGAACCGAGGATCTAAAACACGCCTCAATGAGGCGGCTCAGCGGGGAGACGATCTGCGTCAAGTTCTCCGGAGGCGTCATCCGCAACGATGCGCCGAACCCCCGCTGCCGGTCAGTCAGAAGGGAGCTTCCCCTTCCGACTCTGGGGAGAGTGTAGACTCGCACTCCTCGACCCCTTCAGGGTCGAGGGTGGTGGGCGACACTACTCCCCATATAATGTTGGGTGCCAGGCGTTTTCTCTCCGTCACGCCAATCGGCGTGGCTGTAAAGATTTCGTCCGCGCCCATCGAGAAAGTATGACGGCACCACCAACCCTGAAGAATTCCTGCAGATTTATACGACGGTGGTGCGTCTTTAGGGGTCGAGATAGAGTTATGGCCAACTACTTCCCGGTGTCGCCGACAGCTCGCCCGCTCTGGCTGCCGAACCTTCCTCGAGGTTGATGCGCTCGTGGGAGGAACTGTGCGACATTTTTGTAGCCAACTTTCAGGGCTCCTACGCTCAACCGGGTGTGGAGGACGACCTCCACGCTTTGGAGCAGAAGGAGGGGGAGTCTCTGAGGGGGTTTATTCGGCGGTTTAGCCATTGCCGCAACACGATCCCCCGGATCTCTGGCGATCGGTTATTATTGCGTTCGGAGGGGGTTAGGGATCGGAAGATGCGGGAGAAGATGGCTACCCGCATCATAGCTACCACTTCCGAAGCTCTTCTCTCTGGCTCACAAGTGTGCCGAGGCGGAGGCTCGGAAGGGTGCAGCAGGGCCCTCAAACCCTGACGAAGCCGGAGCGTCGAAGTCCTCCGACCGTAAGAAGAAGAAGCGCAAGGAGGCCGTCGCCCGAGAGGTTTTGGTGGCTGATCCAGAAGCCAAGCCTCAGCGGCGCGACGATCAGGAGCGAAGGAGAGATCGCCGGGACCAGCGAGACAATCGCAGGGACCGCCGTTCTCCCCGCCGCGAAGACGACAGGGGCAAGCCGTACTGCCCCATCCACCGCACAAATGGGCACGACCTGGAAGATTGCCAGGTTGTGTCCAAGTTGGTGGAAAAGCGGCTCAAGAAGCGCCGCGAAAAGGATCGCGAAGATGATGACGACGAAGATGACACCCCCACCGGCTTTCCAACAAGCCGAGCACACGATGGCGTACATTCATGGGGCTCGCCACCTACTCTTCCAACTCGCAGTACAAGCGAGAGCCGAGACAGTGTGTGCCACCATGCGAGCCGGGGCGAGTCGGTTCTGAAGTGGTCGGATCAATCGATCACTTTGGTCGGGCCGACCACCGGCGAACACTTCAGGCCCAAACCATCTCCGATCGTGGTCGCCCCTACGGTCGTGAATGCGAAGCTTGGGCGAGTACTGTTGATGGAGGAAGTGCCATCAACTGCTTTGTCGATCGGGCGTATCAAGCACTCCAAATACCTTATGAAGAAGCTGCGCCCATACCGCTTTTTATGGAATTGCCCGGGATGGGCCTAATGCCCACAGGACAAGTCCAGCTGCCCGTCACGTTAGAGCCGAAAACTTCCGAGCGGAACTCATCAACTTCAAGTCGCCGACTTGACCTCCCTACAATGCCCTCGCTTGGCCGGCCGCTAGTCAAGTTCATGGCGATTCGCATCATGCTTATTTGCCGATGAAGATCCCTGGCCGAGGGCCCAATTGTGGTAAAGGTGGACAAGCTCGAAGCCTTGCGCCTCGGTAAGCAAGTGCAAGACTTCCGGAGCCGCTGTTCGGCGCGTGGCACGAAGACCCCTCGGCGCTCCCCGGCCAAGGCCAGCGCTTCACCCAGTCCCTTGGGTGAGGTGAAGGTGGTCCCGTGGGTGAGGAAGGCTCGGGCAAGGTCAGAGAATCGGCCGATCTCGGCGCCAAATAGGAAGACGCGCTGTCACCTTCCTCCTGGTCTAATCTAGATGTGTTCGCCTGGGAACCATCTCGAAATGACCGGTCCCTAGGAGGTGATCGAGCACCGATTAACAACGCTACCTGGAAGCGCACCGATCCGGCGAAGGTCGGAGGCAGCGCCAGAGCGACAAGAGGCCATTCGGGAAGAAGTGGAGAAGCTATTGCAAGCCGGAGTTGTGCGGGAAGCCGCCTACCCCGAGTGGTGGCTAACCCGTGCACTCGTGAAGAAGTCCAATGGGAAGTGGCGAATGTGTATAGACTTCACCGACCTCAATAAAGCCTGCCCTAAGGACCCTTACCCTCTGCCAAGGATTGACCTCGTTGTCGATTCTACGGCGAGGATGTGAAGCTCTATGTTTCCTAGACGCCTACTCGAGGATATCATCAGTTAGAATGGCGCGAGAAGACGAAGAAAAGACGGCCTTTGTAACCCCTTTTGGTGTATCTTTGTTACGTTCGAATGCCCTTTGGGTTGAAGAATGCCGGATCTACCTACCGGCGAGCCATGCATATTGTATTCAAGTCACAAATTGGGAAGAACACACAGGTATATGTTGATGACTTGGTGATAAAAGCTAAGGCCATTGATGGGTTGGTTGAAGATCTGGAGGAAACTTTCTCCCACCTCGGCACTACCGCTTAAAGTGAATCTGAGAAGTGCGTGTTAGGTGTCATCTGGAAAAGCTTGGCTTCCTGGTCTCCACCGGGATCGAAGCCAACCTGCATAAGATTGAAGCAATAGAGCGAATGAAGCCACCTGTCCGGCTCAAGCGGCTTGATGCTTAGGCGCCGTCACAGCCTCCTCGGCGGTTCATAGCCGGTGGGGAGAAAAGTCTCCCATTGTTCAAGCTGATGAAGAAGACTAATTCCTTCGAGTGGACCCCGGAAGCCCAGCAGGCATTTGAAGATCTGAAGAAGTATCTCTCCTCGCCTCCTGTGCTGGTCGCCCCTGAGCCGGGTGAGCCGCTTCTCCTTTATGTAGCGGCAAGCCCCTCGGCGGTGAGTGCAGCACTAGTAGCAGAGCGAGAGGGCGTGCAGCGGCCGGTCTATTACGTGAGCAAGGTATTGCATGATGCTGAAACTAGGTATCCCCAGGCCGTAAAATGGTGTATGCTTTGTCTTTGGTGGCATCAAGGAAGGCTGCGACACTATTTCCAAGGAAGGAGATCACTGTGGTCTCCTCGTATCCTCTGCGGAGATCCTTCACAATCGTGAAGTGAAGGTCGACGCCAAGTGGTCTGTCGAGCCGGGGAATTTGGCTTCAAATTTGCCCCCTTGCTATCAAGAGTCAAAGATCGGCGGACTTCATTGTTGAATGGACTCGGCGGATGGGGAAGATAAGGAAGTCCCGTGCCACGCCTTGGGCGCTCTTCTTCGATGGATCCTTCAGGCTCGGCGCGGGCTGGGTTCCTCCTGGTCTCCCGACCGGGACCCCTCAAATATATAGTCGTCTGGACTTTAAAGCCACCAACAATGTTGCGGAATACGAAGGATTCTTTGGTTCGAGCTCACCGCATGACCATCGGCATACTGGCGCCTACAGATTAAAGGCGATTCTTTGCTGGTCATCAACCAGGCAAGGAAGGACTTCACTGCTCTGATCCCGTCATGGCGGCTTACTCCTGGCGGAGGTTAGAAAGATGGAGAGACACTTGAAGGGCTAGGGTATACACACATACCCGGCGCGACAATTATTTAGCGGGACGAGCTCGCTCATTTCGCCTCGACAAGAGCCCTGTTCGGTCGGAGTCTTTGAAGAAAGGCTTACGCGGCCGTCCATCTCACCCGTCTCTGTGGGGAGGATGGTGATCTTTGCTTCAACCCTCACTTCGGATGGGAAGGCGACGCCTATCGCAACCCCGTTTACGGTGGGGGCGATGGTGGCGCCGCCCACCTCGTTGCAGGAGGAAAAGTGGCACCGGCGAAACGCTTGGCCAGCGGAGTACCCTGACGATCACTCTGTGGTCGCCGTGCTTGACCGGGAAGGCACATGGATGGACCCGATCCTGGCCTACTGCGGGATCAAGTATGCCCAAGCGATGATGCGTCGGCCAGAAGATAGCGCGAAAGGCCAAGCGCTACACCCTGGTAGATGGGGACCTGTACCGCCGGGGTGGAAACGGAGTTCTTCTGAAGTGCATCACTCGGGAAGAGGGAAGCATTTTGCTTTCCGATATCCATGGAGGCGTGTCGGAGCCATTTTCGGTCGGAACCTGGCGGGAAAAGCTTTCGCCACGGGTTCTATTGGCCAACCGCCCTCCAGGATGCTTGCGGCTGGTGAGGAGATGCGAGGCGTGCGATTCCACGCCAAGCAAATCCACCAACCAGCCCAAGCTCTGCAAACCATCCCGCTCTCATGGCCCTTCGCGTGCAGGGGCTGGATATCCTGGGTCCGTTCCCGCGGGCCACAGGAGGCTACACTCATCTGTTCGTCGCCATTGACAAGTTCACCAAGTGGGTGGAAGCTGAAGCCGTGAGAACCATTACCGCTGCGGCCGCGGTCAAGTTCATGCGAGGGATCTTCGCCCGCTTCGGGGTCGCCAACCGTATCATCACCGACAATGGCGCCCAGTTCACCAGCGCCGCTTTTACGGACTTTGCGAAGAAATGGGCACGAAGGTCTGCTTTGCCTCCGTTGCCCATCCAAGAAGCAACGGCCAAGTTGAGCGAGCCAATGCACTTTGGTCTTTGAAGGGCCTCAAGACTCGGGCGTTTGATCGACTTCACCAACGGCTCGCGGTGGGTTGAAGAACTCCGGCGATCTTTGTGGTCACTCCGGACCACTCCCAGGGCTACGGAGAGACTCCATTCTTTCCGGTTTACGGAGCAGGCCTGTCCTCCCTTCGTAATTGACATTTGGGTCGCCAAGCGCAGCGTTCAAGCGGAAGAAGATCAGGAAAAGATGCGCCAAGGCAGCGTCAATCTCCTGGAAGAAGCCGGGATCGTGCGGCCACTGCGCCGCTTCGGTATCAGCAAAGCCTCGGGAGGTACCACGCCACCCGGGTCGGTGAGAGAACAGCGGTGGGCGACTGGTCTTGCGAAAGATTCGATCGCAGTGGGTTGCACAAAGCTGTCTCCCAGTGGGAGGGCCCCTTTAAGGTGGTCTCGATCTCGGCGGGCGGTCAAGGTTGGCCACCGAGGCGGGGAGGAATCGCGAACTCGCAGAATATAGAGAACTGCGCAAGTTCTACCCTTGAGCGGTTGTAAGTTTCAGTTTTGTTCCTCGTCTTGGTCGAATCATGCCTGTCTTTGCCGACTAGGCGGGAACAGCCTGTTGTTCAGAAATTAAGTATTAAGTTCCGTTATTTTTAGCAGTTACTTCATGCCTTCCTGGTTCTGTGTTTTATGGCAAAGTGTTCGGGCGATCACTCTAGTCCGCTCAGTCCTGTGAGCGCCCAGTGGCAAAGGCGGGACCACTATGTAAGTGCGGCGAACAGGATTGGGCAATTGGGCGGCTGGTTTGAACTCAGCTCCCGACACGGTCATGACACTCCGGGTGTCCCCGTGGGGGCTGGCGATTTAAACACTGCTATCAAAAGCCTACGTCCTGTCACGTCTTACACTGTGTCCGCCCCGCAGAGGCCACAAGGGTACGTGTTGTTTGCAGGATCAAAGGCAACGAAAAGAATCGCCGGACACAAGGGATACTTTACTCCCTTCTTTTTTCCTTCTAAGCCTTAAGCCAGGCGGTAGCACTCAAGTTAATCTTTGGCGGTCGATGGAGTGGAAGGCTAAGAAGACAAGTTAAACATTGCTTTGAATAAGTCTAAAAAGTGTCATGTCTATTCCATAAAAGTGCTTTACAAAAGTTGTTGCAGGCCGCCAAGTTAAAAGGGCAAAAGGGAGAAGGGTCTAGGTTATCCTATCCTTCTTCCTCCTCGTCGCCATCATGCGGCTGCGCAGGTCTTCCGCGAGGGCCCGACGTCGATGCAGTGCCACCTCTTCTGCTGCGTCCTCCGGCGCGAGGTTGGCCATCTCGGTGGCGGCGGCGAGGTCGGCGGTACTGCACCCGCGCCTCCGCCTCAGATCTCCTTCAATCCCTGGGCGGCGGCGAGAGGATCAAAGTTGGCGTCCTTGGGCGCGGACGCTAAAGCGAACCAGCGATGGCAGTACTCTGCGCGTCCCTCTGGGTGGACCGGTCGGCGAGCGGCGAAGCCGGCGGTGAAGTCCGCAATCCGGCGGCGGCGTAGTGCGACGGCATTCGATGGCGCTTGCTGCACCAACCCCAGCGGAGCGAGGCTGTCCTCCATCCGGTCAAAGGCGTACCTCAGCATCTGCAGAGTGTCAGCCTCGGACTGGATGCGGTGTGTCCGCTGCGCCTCGAGCTCTTCCATGAGCTCGGCAGCGCGAGCGGCCCCCCGCTCCCGCTCCCCCACCAGCTCCCGCTCCTGCCTTTCCATCCGGTCATGTAGATCAGCCACCTCCTGCCGGAGGCGGCTAATCTCAGTGGCGGCGTCGGCCAGCCGTTGCCTGCTCGACGAAAGGCGGTGGCTGGTGTGGGAGTAGAGCTGTCCAAGGGCGGCCAGCAGTGCATCTGCGTCCGCCGAAGGAACGGAGTCCGCGGGAGGATCCGGAGTGAAATGTGGCCCGGCCCGGCTGGTCGGGTACATCTTGATCGCCGGCTTCTTCTTGTCCTGGCGGATCAGCTGCTGCTCCGTCCGCTACCTCAGCCCCCCGGTCGTCAGCCACAGGAGCGGCTGGGGGGTCTGCAGCGGGTGCCCTGGAACAAGCAAAAGCAAGCAAAGGTAAGGCTCCATTCGAAGGTTAAAAAGTTTTACCGTCTTCTTTTTGTGTGTTTCAAGGATTCAGGTACCTGGGCTGAGGCCTCGGAAACCGAGGCACTCCCGGAATGAGAACCAGCCCCCCTCGAGGCACCGGCGGCCTCGGTGGCGGCGGAGGATGCTGCGCCGGTGGGTCCGCCACTGGCAGTGCTGGCGGGTCGGCCGCTAGCGGTGCCGGTGGCGGCGGCGATCTTCTTGGCCGGTGGGTCGCCAGCGATCGATCTTGGCGGTCGGCCACTAAGCGGTGCCGGTGGCGGCGAGAGACGCCGCGCCGTGGGTCGCCATCGGCGCAGCCGGCTCGGCCACTAGCGGTGCGTGGCGAGACGCCGCGCGTGGTCTTGCCAGCGGTAGCGGCGGTCACGGCGGCGTGGCGACGGCCGCCGGCTGGTCCATTGGCCGGCCGCCGGCGATCACCGGCGGTGGCGGTGGCGACGAGGCCGCCGATCGGCCGCCGCTGGCCGTAGCGCCGGGTCACCGCCGCGCCGTAGCGCCGGCGGGTGGCGGTGGCGATGGAGGAAAGCGCGCCGGCGGTCGGGCTGGCGGCGCCAATGAACGATTGCAGCGGTGATGGCGGAGGCGAAGCGTCGCGACCGTTGATGAAGAGCCTCGCGGTGAGGAAGTCCCCCGGCGGGGCCGCCAGAAGATCCGGGCCGCCGCCGACGGCCGCCCCGATAGTCGTGGTCGGTGGGCGTTCGATGAAGCGATGTCGTCGGCGGCGCTTGTTCCTCCACTGGTCGCCAGCTGTAGGAGTGCCGCGGATTATCATGGGCCCTTGATGGACGATGATGGGCGTCCACATGGCGTCCATCTTGGGCATCGCCTTGACGATCCCCGCCGATCCAGAGGCTGCATGTCGCAGAGTGGAAGCGGCCTCGGGGAAGGGCGGAGCACTCGGCCTCGGCCCAGTCGCCCCATCCAGGAAGCGATCTGCGCGGCGTCCAGCTTTCCCACGGCTGACACAGCAAAAAGAAGAAGAAGGCGATGTTAAAAAAAAAAAAAAAGAATGATGATGAAGAAGGAAGGCGTAAGAGCTTACCTCCTGGAACCGTCCGAGTCCCGTCGTCCACGCCCAGGTAGTGCCAAGCTGGGCGGTGCCGGCGGCGCAAAGGGCTAATCCTCCGGGACACGAAGTCCCGGAGAACCATGCCTCCGGTCAGCCCTGCTATTCGCAGCCGATCAACCCGAGCCAACATTGCAAGTAGCTCGGGCGTGTCGGCGACCGGAGATACCCAGTCAGATTTGCTGCCCACCGCTCGGTGGAAGCCCAGGCTTCAATGCTGTCGTCTTCAACGTACAACCATTCGTGGCGCCACATTTTCCACCGGATCGGTTCTCCATTGGAATGTAGCGCGCCAACGGCCCCGCCTCTAAGTCGCAGATGGCGACCCGGAGATGCTTTGGAGCCCTGGCTGACGCGGAGCGAGAAGAAGTAGCGGAAAAGGAGAAGATTGGGCATTACCCCTATAAACATCTCACAGAAGTGGGCGAAGACGGAGAGGAGCACAATGGAGTTAGGAGGAAGGTGGATGTTGTGAATGTCGTAGAAGTTGAGGACGGCGATATAGAAGTCCGAGATGGGCGGGACCAAGCCCGCCATCATCGCCCAGACGAAGAAGATGACTTCCCCGGGCTGGGCGTGGGGAGCGACAGTCCCGGCCCGCATGCGGAGAGCGTCGCGGGCGATCACCTTGGAGCATTTAGCGGCGGCGTTCTCTTCCACGGTTGAAGGAGGGAGAACAGGAGTCGGAGAGGCCATCAGAATCAGCTAAGGAAGAAGGGAAGCTAAGGCAGGAAGGAGCAGAGGCGAAAGCTTAAAACGGGACTGCCCCGTCGCCTGCTTATTTATAAGAATTCGAGGAAGAGCCTGGCGGGAAAAAGTCGAAGAGACGCGCGGTTCGGATCTTGGGAAAACCAAAGCATTTTTCAAGGAAGTGGGCACGTCCCACGAAGCCTCGAAGCAGCTGCGAGATCCACCTCGGGGCCGGAAAAAGAGGCAAGTTTTTAAAGACCGCGGCGTGCGTGGGCATTTATGGGCCCCACCCGGGAGATTGAACCGTTCGACGAAGAAAAGAAAAGAATAAAGACACTCCTGGGTGGGCCCGGGGGCTACTGTCAGCGTATTAAACGCTGGGGTACCCACGCAGCCGCATTAAGTACTCACGCCCAGAGGACAGGTGGCGTTCAGGCCACTCCTCAGGGCGACCAGCAAAGGTGCTCGCCCAGGGGACAGGTGGCGTTCAGGCCACTCCTCAGGGCGACCAGCCAAGGTGCTCGCCCAGGGGACAGGTGGCGTTCAGGCCACTCCTCAGGGCGACCAGCCAAGGTGCTCGTCCAGGAGGCGAGTGGCGTTGAGCCACTCCTCGGGCGACCGGCCAAGGTGCTCGCCAGGGGGCAGTGGCGTTGTGCCACTCCTCAGGACGACCAGCAAAGGTGCTCGCCAAGAGGACAGGTGGCGTTCAGGCCACTCCTCGGGGCGTAGTTCCCAAGAAGCAACCCCGCAATCTGTGCTACAGGGCGAAGGGTCAAGGATATTTAATGCGAGACGTGCGCATTAAATGCAGGATGTGTAGGCAGTGGTATGGCGGCGTGTCTTCCCCAGGCGCGCATTAATGATGGGTGGCCCCGAATCGACATCCCCTCTCTCCTGGCGGAGCCTGCAGGGGTGACAGACAGGCGGGACCCAAGGCGAAGTCTAAGTCGGCTAGGACAGGCATTAAATGTGATGTAAGAGAGTGTGACTGGTGCATTAAATGCACTGTAGCAGCGTGTCAGACGCTTGCTTTACGCAAGCTTGTAAGCCCCATGCGCCCCAGCCAGCCCGAGTATAAAAGGGAGCTAGGGTGCATGGGAGAAAGGTTGTTGATCCTTGGTTGGCGGAACCTTAGAAGGTCGTCTTCCCCAGCCTTGTAAGAACTTTGAACTCAGAGGGAACCACCAAGCAGGACTAGGGTCATTACTCCTTTGGAGGGCCCGAACCTGGGTAAACTCGACCGTCTTCTTGCTTGCTCTCAGCATCCCGTTCTTCCCGTCCTTGGAGCGGTTGCCACAAAAGCCCCCAGTCCGAATCTCTCAAGCACCCAATCCTAGGGTGCCTGTTGGCCAGTAAGCCGACAGGATGGTCCAACAGGTATCTACTCGGGCTTGAGTTCGGGGACGGGTTGGAAGCATCCTCCAACCCAGGCTGGGCCTCAGGCTCCATAAGAACTACATTTCGAAAGTAAACATAGTCATTTCGAAGATAATGTGAACAAGAGGTCTTATTGTGTAGAGAGATCAACCGATGTGATAAATAATGTTGAGAAATCCTAACCAACAGGTAAAACTACTCTGGCAGCTATAGAAGGCAACTAAGACCGGACTAGGTAGGTTTACACATTGCGTTGCGTCGGATAAAAATATGTAGTTAAAAGCAAAGCGGCTAAGACCAGAATAGGTACATCCTTAAGAACAGCAATTTGATTAAAAGAGAAGAAGTCTTGTATTAATTAGAAGGTCTTATGGCCAAGTTCTTAAGCAATGAGGTAAGAAACGAAGGCACATATATGCTTGCAAGATTGCGAGAAATAAGGTTGACAGAAAGTACCCGGCCGGCCTTGTAGTTCCAGGCAGGGCCGTTCCAAACATTCTGGGGGCCCTAAGGCAAAGTTAAGAGTGGGGGGCCTATAGTCTAAAAAAACATAGAACACAGCTATATATATATATCAATATCTAATATGTTCGACAATTTAAAGACAACCGAAACTATGGTACTTTCTATATGACATTCCGAACTCAGAACCTCCCTACCTTGCCCCAATATGGAATCAACCAAGCATCATGTATTCATGTCACATGAACAGAGTCACGGCTAAACCGTCATGAGCATGATATAGCAAGGAAATAGAAGTCAAAGCATGAATGCCGCTTTCCACTTTCCAACAAACTTTTACGATCAACTGGTGAACTAGTTATACACTCCAAGCAGAGACCATGCGGATCCATTCCAAGCAAGTAGGCAACCACAGACTGCGGCATGAACTCCTCACTACCAGAGACCATGTCAAATTCTTCCATTTCCTCTAGGCTAATGTGTTGATCATCCATGACATACAACTATCATAAACAAGCAGTCCAATCATATTACAAATATTTTACAACATTAAAATAAAATAAATAATAACAGGATGATGTCCAACATAATAAAACCATTTCACAACATCTGCCACTTTACAGTTTAAACTACATGTAGTACAACAAAAAAAACATAATGTCCTCGCAATGGCTCCCGGTGTACCAATCTAAAACTCAAGTAATATGCCGATATTATTAATCTAGCCATATTCCCTTGTGTCACAATGCCACACACACCCAAATAACCAAATATGTCTAGTATCTAATGTATCAATTGTCATCAACAAATGCCATAATTACGATAAAACCGAGCATAGAGCCAAGAAAGATAAGATAGGAAAAAGATTAACTTTTAATTAAAATCCAAAGTCATATTCTCCTAAACTTATATTCTACTATGACATTATATAACAATATAATCAATTAAATCACAATTGTCCACGTAAAGAACTCCTCCGGTTATGTCACTATATGCTCTATTGTTTCGACCACACCGATGTTACATCTCGCATAAACACATCTCGCATAAACACGAGAAACGACTACAGTTCAAAAACAGGAAACCACATCTCGTGCAATTGCATTTTCTTACACATAGTATGGCATATGCAACATTCGCAATTCAACAGAGTATGGCATATGAGTTGAAAATAACCACAACAGAGTATTGCATTTTCTTACACAACAGAGGCGGCGGGGTCACCGGGCGCAGGAGGGAGGCGGCGGGTCGCCGGCGCGGAGGGAGGCGGCAGGGTCACCGGGCGAGGAGGAGGCGGCGGGTCGCCGGCGCGGAGGGAGGCGGGGTCACCGGGCGAGGAGGGCGGCGGGGTCACCGGCGAGGGAGGGCGGCGGGGTCACAGGCGAGGAGGGAGGCGACGGGTCGCCGGGCGCGGAGGGAGGCGCAGGTCACCGGGCGAGGGAGGGAGGCGGCGGGGTCGCCGGGCGCGGGAGGGAGGCGGCGGGGTCGCCTGGTGCGGGAGGGAGGCGGCGGTGTAGGGTTCAAAGCTACTGGTGAGGACTGACCACTTTGGCGTGGTTTATATTGGGGGACATATCAGTGGCGGTTGTTAACTAAAACCGCCACAGATAAGCCTTATCAGTGGCGGTTGTTAATTAAAACCGCCACAGATAAGGTTTATCAGTGGCGGTTGTTTATTAAAACCGCCACAGATAAGCCTTATCAGTGGCGGTCGTAATTAAAAAACCGCCACTAATACTATTTTTCAGATTTCCTTCTATTATAAAGATATGAATTAATGTATTAGTGAATCTATCATATATATTAACTACTAATTATTCATAATTAATTTATCTATGATATATAAATTTATATTCTTATGAAATTTGAATCCCTGATTAATATAAATTAATATATCAGATTTCCTTCTATTATAAAGATATGAATTAATGTATTAGTGAACCTATCATATATATTAACTACTAATTATTCATAATTAATTTATCTATGATATATAAATTTATATTCTTATGAAATTTGAATCCCTGATTAATATAAATTAATATAAAGCATATTCTTGATTTCCTTCTATTATAAAGATATGAATTAATGTATTAGTGAACCTATCATATATATTAACTACTAATTATTCATAATTAATCTATCTATGATATATAAATTTATATTCTTATGAAATTTGAATCCCTCATTAATATAAATTAATATAAAGCATATTCTTCAAATTTCCTTCTATTATAAAGCTATGAATTAATGTATTAGTGAACCTATCATATATATTAACTACTAATTATTCATAATTAATTTATCTATGATATATAAATTTATATTCTTATGAAATTTGAATCCCTGATTAATATAAATTAATATAAAGTATATTTTTCATATTTCCTTCTATTATAAAGATATGAATTAATGTATTAACGCATTACCTATCATATATATTAATATAAAGCCATGAATTAATATAAAGCATATTTTTAACAAAAATGCCATTACTCCACATAAATGCATATTTCGACATTACATTTCCATTACCCCACATAAATACACACATTTTGCCATTACTCCTAGCTAATTATTTTCTTTCACAATTTGGCCTTCTTCATGATCATCACGATGATAGGTGGCTTCCTGAGTGGTTCCTTCCTCGAGCCTCGATGTCGCCATCTACGAAAGGAGGCAACTCATCAAACCGGTTGTACTCTTCCTCATCCACGACATTCTCAACTCCGACGATCCTTTGTTTTCCTTGAAGAACTACATGACGCTTCTTATCTGTGGTCGATTACATAGAAGACTGTGCAACTTGCTTTGCAAGTACGAATGGTTCGCCTCTATATCCGACTTGCTCGATGTCCACGATAGTGAAGCCATATTTGTCCACCTTGACACCCTTTGGGAGTTGGACCCAACGACACCGAAACACCGGATCTTGAAAATGCAGAGTCGAGCTCCCATATCTCCTCTATAAACCCATAGAAGCTGCTTCTTCTTCACTGTATTGTCGTGAGGCATCTATACGGACACCACTATTTTGGTAAGTACTTTTGCTATCCTGAGCTCGTGTAAAATGTATATCCATTTATGTCGTATCCTTGCCATGTCGAGATTGTACACGATGGCCCTTTTGCCAACCACCTCAACGTAACACTCGTTTCTTCACCGGACATGTGCTCCTTGAACCAATGATTGAACACACGATTGTGCTCTTTTGTTATCCAAACCTCCGATCGTCCACGATTTTCCCTCTGTAGCTTTTCCTTGTGCATGTCCATAAACGGGATACCTCGATCGATCTTTGCAAGATCGTGAAATGAGCTTGTTCGAACAAAAAATGATCGTAAGAATTTGTGGATTTCTTTCCGATTACTCCTTTGCCAACTAGCCTCCTCATGGCGTGATACGTGCACTCCTACCGGTTCAACCTCGTCCATGTAATCGACGCAGTAACTCAATAACCTCCTCGCTTGCATAACCTTCTACAATGGAACCTTCCTGGCCGCGATCGATTACGCATATATTTCTTTAGAACACCCATGTACCTTTCGAGCGGGTACATCCGATGCGTGAATATCGCCCACAAATATTTATCTCATTCACAAGGTGAACAATGAGATGAACCATGATATCGAAAAATGATGGAGGAAAATACATCTCTAGTCGACCTGAGTGTTGACCACATCACTGCAGTTCATAAAGTCCAACGGATCGATGACCTTCTCGTGAAATCGCGTTAAAGAAGAAACACAACCTCATGATTGCCTCTCGAACCTTGTCAGGCAAAATACCTCTAATTGCAATAGGGAGCATTTGTGTCATCATCACATGACAATCATGAGACTTCATACCAGTTAACTTCAAATCTTTCATCGATACCAGTTTCTTGATGTTTGCGGAGTAACCGGACGGAACTTTCACACTACGCAAGCACTTGCAGAGGTCTGTTTTCTCTTTCTTGGGCCAGAGTATAGCAAGGTCGGGGAAGGTAAAGTCGGCCTTTCCCGTGTCTTGAGGATGTAGCTCGGCTCTCGATCTTCATATCTTCCAGTCCCTTCGTGCCTTCAGTCCATCCTTTGTTTTGCTAGGAATATTCAGTAAAAGACCAAGCACGCTGTCACATACATTCTTTTCTACATGCATGACGTCGATACAATGTCGAACTTCTAAGTCCTTCCAATAGGGCAAATCCCAAAATAAGGATCTCTTCTTCCACGTGGTTTTCTCGATGCGGGACCTCGAGGTATCCCCTTTCCAAGTACAACATTAATATCCTTAACCATATCATATACCTCTTCCTCAAGAAGAGGCCTTGGAGATGAACCGTCCTCCTTTGTACCGTCAAATTGTTTTTCATATTACGGTGCGGATGATTCTTTCAAGGAACCGACGGTGACGCATGTAGACTGCTTTTCCTCGAGTTGCTAAGCCACACGCTACTAGTTTCATCCAGGCATTGGGGGCAAGCTTTAGCTCCTTTTATAGTACGGCCGACAGTTACCTAGGGTCGGGAAATCATTGATGGTGCAGAACAACATTGCGCGTAGAGTGAAGTACTCCCGCTTGTACTCATCCCATACCATACACCTTCATTCCACAAGAGCACAAGATCTTCCACCAATGGTTGTAGGTATACATCAATATCGTTTCCAGGTTGTCTCGGCCCTTGGATAAGCAATGACATCATAATGTATTTTCGCTTCATACACACCAAGGAGGAAGGTTGTAGATACAGAGAGTCACGGGCCAAGTGCTATGAATACTACTCATGTTACCGAAAGGATTCATTCCATCCGTACTCAACCCAAACCTTATATTCCTTGGCTCATTTCCAAGTTCTCCCTAAAGAGCCTATCGATGGTTCTCCACCGCGTAATCAGCGAGGTGCCTCGACTTTCCATCCCTCTTTCGCTCTTCCGAGTGCCATCGCATCAGCTTGGCATGCTTTTTATTTGCAAATAAACGCTTTAGACGAGGTATTACCGGCAAATACCACACCACTTTAGCGGAGCTCCATTCTTCACTTCTATGCCTTCGTTTTCCTCGCCCTTACGCTTGTATCACGATGCTTTGCACACGGACATACATGCGTGTGCGCATAGTCTTTGCGATAGAGTATACAATCGTTTGGACACGCTGCGTGTATTCTTTCTACCTCCAATCCCAAGGGACATACAACCTTCTTGGCAAAATACGTGGTCTTAGGCAACAAAGTTGCCCTCTGGAAGCATGTCCGCTTAAGAGACGTAGCAACTCCGTGAAACTCTTGTCGGACCAACCATTGCTTGCCTTCAATTTCAGTAGTGAAAGCACAAAGGTGCAACTTTGTGTATTCCTCCTTGCAACTCGGGAACAAAGGTTTCTCCGAGTCCTCTATCAAACCTTTGAACTGATTAAACTCTCTCTCACTCACAGTAGTTTCTTCGCATCGCGCAACATTTGAGCCAGATTATTGTCATCGTCAACGACCAACCTATCCTCATCGGTTCCATACCCGATGTCACCGCCATATTGGCGGCTTCGCTGCCGTCGACGTTATCACATTGAAGTATGATCTCCTCTTCACCGTGCCTTGTCCAACATGTATAGCTAGGTACAAAGCCCCTCCGAATCAAGTGCAAGTGGATTTGGTCTTTGTCCGAAAACATCTTCTCATTCTTGCAATCAATGCATGGACAATGTATGTACTCCGCCTTCTTTTGCAATCTGTTCTCCTCATTTGCTCGTAGAAAAGCGAATCTGTAGTCGATGTATTCTCGCTACAGCGGTTCGCATTGTACATCCATCTCCTGGTCCATCTACAATTAATTAATGTAACAATTAATAATATGCAATAATCTTAATTACATAAATCATTAATCCATTATTTGTTACTATCCAATAACCTTAATTAAATAAATTTAATATATGCTCTCAATCATAATTTATCATCCAAAAAAGGTAGACAACTTAATCTAATAGAGCAAGGTAGTAAATTCATCATCTCACTAACGGTAAGAAAATTAATGGTAATTAGAAACAAATCTTAAGTACTATGCATAGCCAAAATTAAATTTATCCTCTCAAAGAGGTAGATAATTCATCATCTCAAAATGCAAGGCAACTTCATGATCACATCTATACCATATACATTAAATTTAATGTGTATTAATTTAATATATGTTTGCCATATTTTGTCATCTAAAAAAGGTAGACAACAAATAATCTAATGGAGCAAGGTAATAAATTCATCATCTAGATATAATTAATCTAAAAAATGCTAGGTAAATAAAAAAAATTGAATCTAAGCATTGCCATTGAAGAAAGGAAAATCTTAAATAAACTAGATCTAGCCATTAAATTGCAACTACATCACCACAAATGAAGAGAGGAGAACAAATTACTCACCTTAGAACAACCCTACAAAGTAAAAACTCAAGTTTCTTTGCAAACAAAATCTCAGATCTGAAATTTTGCTTTTCTTCTCGGGGAGAAAGATGACCATGAGCTCCTCAGAGAGTCTTTGTAGCGACTAGTATATATAGGGGGTTTTATTTGTGGCGGTTCTAAACAAAAACCGCCACAGATAGTGGACTATCAGTGGCGGTTTAGTGTTAAAACCGCCACTGATAGTTGTTGCAGTATTTGTGGCGGTTATAACCACAAACCGCCACTGATATTCCACTATCTGTGGCGGTTCGGAACAAAAACCGTCACTAATGATCCTGGCACGGTTTCCACTCAAGAACCGCCACTGATACTCCTATTAGTGGCGGTTCCAAACAAACCGCCACTAATAGGCCGTCTCCTATTTGCAGTTTTGTAGTAGTGGTAGTATTCTATGATCGTTAATGACGGCTGGAAATGGAATTTGCTCGGTGAAAGTATGCCCGTTTTAGGGCGGGTGAACGGCGGGGAGGCTTCGGTCCTGCTTGGATGAGTGGTAATTTCTTAGGAGATTTTGAGATTTATTTCAAATTTGAACTAAATTCTAAAATATTCCAATTGTCGATGTGGATCACTGTACATCTGTACGTAGATCCGTGGATCCACCATATATATGCCGAGTTGCCGACCGACTAGCTAGGAATGGCGAGGTAGAGAAGACGTACGCACGGAGCGGAGGTGTGACGGACCGCCTTTTTAGGGGCAGAACCGTACGCCAGGATGACGAGCTGCCGAAAACCAAGAGTATATTTGCCAGGCAAAAGCGAATCCGACTCTTTTTATTCAATATAGGGCCTAACGGCCAGGGTTTTTACAAAAGAGGGCGCAGCAGGGCCCGAATAACTTACAAGCAAAACACCGCACAGGCAGGCCTGAGCAAAAGACTAAGACCTCAAAACCAAACGAGATCGCCACCTACGTACTCCTGATACGCTCCAGCTTCTTCAAACTCTGAAGGGGCGGGGTTTGCAAGGGTGAGTACAGAGTACTCAACAAGTCGTACGGAACCACTGAATACTATATGCGGGGAATTTTCCAAAGGATGGCAATAGGGTTTAAGTATCTGGATGCAGTTTTATTTTCGAACTCATTTTACATTTGAAGCACAGACCACAAATAAATAGTAAGGGGGTTTCACAAGTTCACACCACACTTAACCGACTTTCTTCAATTTCCAAAATAATTACTTGAGCTTGGTTACGGGTATCACCCCAGTTCAAACTTAACTTCATTAACCGGAAGTACGGCGTATTCGAATACCATCATTAACTCTGCAGAGGTGCTCAACTTAATTTACCCACAAGATATCAACGACCGTTAATGCCAGCTCGAGTTTAACACACAACTTAAATGCGTGCGGCCGGACCGAGATTATCACAGCATTTCGTTTAATCATTCCTATCCTTTAGTTGTTAACCGATAGGTATAAAGCTACCTTGGACTCACAGTCCTCACTAGCACCTACCGTTGTGAGAACCAAGAATGACCCACGGACCATTCCTGTTCCACCACTCCCCCGGTATACTTCCCTGCCAGGAAGGCCGGTCCCTATTCTCCCACGAGTATAGTTACTACCAGAAGTCAAATTATTATATCAGGAATGACTAACCTACTGAGCTATGTCGGATACGGGTCCACCGACCAGTCCGACCTGTGGTTGAACGGGAACTAAGTTATTTACTTTGCTCAAGGGGGTTTATTACCTTACACTGCCAAAGATCAAGCCTTCATTCACCACTTATTCCGGCATCCCACTCTACCGGTCATCAGTCAAACTAAGGCATTAATCATCAGCCGGGGATCGGAGTTACATCCACTCCGGGATTTATCCGATTCTGTCCCCAAATCAGAAAGCACTTTCACAAACACCCGAATCAGAGATTCGGCAGCATTTTATTTTATTTTTCAAAGCATTTGAACTAACTATAGGAATAACAGTAATTAACTAACAATATCAACATCTAGGGTTACAAAGGATATAATAAGGTTCAATATATTCAAGGAGGTTTCATAAGCAATTTCGGCATTACCTAGGTATCATGTCATTCTAAAATACTATTTTCAATAATTCAACATACCGTAAAATAATGCGATATAAAATAATTAATACTATAGCATGGCATGATTGGATTAACATGATCAAGGGTGTACGGCTTGCCTTGCTCGGCGATCGGATCGGCTGAACTGTAGTCGACGTAGTCGTTCGGGGCTCCTGTCGGGTCCAACGTCTGCTCCGAGATCTGCGTCTGCTCCTGGAACTGTCCAACGTCCGGATCTAGCGCGACAAGAACGAAAAACAATAAAGAAACGGAAAACGAAAAAGAAACGGAAACTGAAAACGAAACCGAAAACCAGAACCGGGCCGAGAGAGAGAACGAAGGGCGAAAAGGGCAAATTCGGAATTTTGGGAACTCCGGATTGAGGAACGGAGGGCATTTTTGGACTCAGTGGATCGAAACGGTTCGGGTAGTGTATTTGGAAAGTTTCTGGGGTCTCTAGAATTTTTCGGGATTTTCTGGGCTATTTTCTAGATTTAAAAACAATTTTCGGAATTAATAAAAATGATTTATTAAATCCAAAAATTGAAAACACTGTTGAAACAGTGTTGGGCCGGCTTTTTACGCGGAAATGGGCCGTGGCCCACTTGGCCTGGGGCGACTGGCGTGGTCGGGCGGCCGCCTGGCCCAGCGCGCGGCGAAGTGGGGCAGAGCCTGGAACCCTAGGGTTCCTCAAGGCGACGGCGCAGAAGACTGGCGGCAAGGACGGGGCCGGAGAAGAGAGGGAGAGAGCGGGGCTCACCGCGAGGAGGCAAGGGGAGCTCGGGGCGAGGAGCAAGCGAGGGCGGAGCGGGCTTTTATAGCCGTTACGCGAGGAGAGAGAGGGAGGCGGCGAGCGGCGACCCGGAAGCGGCGGCGACGGGCGAGGCGAGCGTGGCGCGCGACGCGAACGGTGCGAGGCGGCGGAGGCGGCACGGTCGGGGAGACCGGGAGCGAGGGCGGCGACAGGGTGCGGCGCGGTCGGGCGACCGGGGCGCAAGCGGCAGGACAGGGCGGCCACGGGCGGCGGCGCCGGAGCCGGGGGAGGTGGAGCCGGGTCGGGGGAGCTGGGCCGGCTCGGGCCGAGGAGAGAAAGGGAATGGGCCGAAAGGCCCACAAGAATTCGGCCCAAAACCGAAAAACGAAAAACCAAATCAAAACTCAAAAGCAAAATTCAAATTCCAAATTCAAAACTTGAACCTAAGATTTGAACAAACTCTAAATTAAATTTATTTTGAATTTTTTTTTGGATCGTTTCAACCTACCCCACTTAAAACAAATTTTGTCCCCGAGATTTATTCCTCCTGGGGAGCGGTTGGGAAAACTACTGCTGCAAAACCCGATTCCTTTTCCCAAGGGTTTTGTCCCGAGGTGTGATCCTTCCACAGCACTCGGCAGACCATGATAATTACTCCTGAGTCTGAAACTTACCAGTAACTTTGTCTGTTGGCCTTGTTGTTCCTTTGAAGGTGACATGATTGATTCTCCCTTGGACATGTCCTGAAGTGTTCTGACCTTGACTGCTTGAGTTTCCTTCTGACTTCACCGGTACTTTTAGGTATCCTCGGGTCTGGGACTGCTGTTGATGAGGTACTGACTGCATGCTGGTGGGGGCAGAGGCTGACGCACGTGATCTGGCCACCACTGTTGGTAGATCCCTATGTGGACAGTACTGTCTGATGTGTCCGGGCTGTCCACAGTGGAAACACCCTGAAGTCTTTTGGGGGCAATCTCTGACAAGGTGATTCCCATTGCAATTATAGCAACCTACTGTCCCTGATTGGGTGGAGATGGAGCTTGACTGCTATCCACTCATCGCTGGCCTCTTGTTCGGAAATCCGGAGGAAAAGACTGGGGTCATTCCTCCGTATTGGGCGGAAGAGTGCATCCTCTGTTCATAAGCTTTCCTCTTTCTGGTGTCCTCCAAATCATTCCTGGTTTCCTCTGAGACTATCAGCTTGTCCACCATAGACGACAGGTCCTTGAAGTCTATGGCTGATATATGGAACTTCAAATTCTTCTGCAATCCTTCGAAAAATCGCTCCATCTTCTTGGCTTCAGTGTCAACTTCTCCTGGTGCATAGCGGGCTAGGTAGTTGAATAGGTGGAGGTACTCGATCACTGTTAGTCCTCCCTGATGGAGAGCTAAGAATTCTCTTCTCTTGGACGCCATTAATCCAGCTGGTATGTGGGCTTTCCTAAAAGCGTCTTCGAATTCCATCCATGTGATCTCTTGTCCATTCTTCATTGTTTGGAAATTCATCCACCATGATGCTGCTCGTCCTTGTAGCTGATGTGACGCATAGAGGACTCTTTCGTTGTCAGTGCACTGGATCATGTCCAATTTCCTCTGAATATCTCGGATCCAGTCATCTGCTGCCAAAGGGTCAATCGGTGTCGAAAATATAGGGGGCCTGGTCTTTTGGAAGTCAGACCACCTAGATCCACCTATATTTCCGTTCTGTCCATTTATGTTTCCTTGATTGAAACCCTGAGGTCCTGCAATCAAGTGTTCTAACAATTTCTCCATCATTTTCTCTTGTCGCTGTTCTGCCAGATGCCGGTTCTTCTCCATTGCTACCAGGACTTGTGCGAGGTTGACTGGGTTGCCGGTTGACTCTTCATCACTGCCGGGGTTGCTATTCTGTTGTTCTCCTCTGATGTCCCCCATGATCTTAATTCCGATCCTTTTCGGTCTGCAGCAGGGTTTTGGAGGAAAGCAGAAGACGAGTAAGAATTAGGGTATGGGGCGAGAGTAGCAAGAATAGATGGGGCTTAGACGAATTGAGGGAATCTTTGAATTAGACGGGGATATATAGATAATTAGGGCAACCAAAATCACAGAAATAGAGAACTTAGCATTTTTATAATATGGATTACACGCAAAACCATTTTAAGGTTCGGCGTAACCTATTTTACATTACAAAAGCCTAACAGAACAAGGGCACAACTTCTACGGCTAACGACCTACCTATAGCCGACGGCATCACCTCCAAGCTGCTGGCGAAGATCGGTGAGGATTTTGAAATTCAGACGGGCAGGCGAAACTTTAAAACAAAACCGAGAGGGATAAGAAGCTCTAAAGAAGACAAGGTAGCAGGGGAAAGAGGAGACAGCAAAAATACTTATATTTTCGAAATTCATTTTGTTTATAAGCCGAAAAATAATTTTGTAAAGATTTTCCTATACCAACCTAAGGTCTTAATCTATGGTCAAGCCAAGGCTCTGATACCACTTGTGACGGACCGCCTTTTTAGGGGCAGAATCGTACGCCTCGACAGCTACCCAGGATGACTAGCTGCCGGAAATCAAGAGTATATTTGCCAGGCAAAAGCGAATCCGACTCTTTTTATTCAATATAGGGCCTAACGGCCAGGGTTTTTACAAAAGAGGGCGCAGCAGGGCCCGAATAACTTACAAGCAAAACACCGCACAGGCAGGCCTAAGCAAAAGACTAAGACCTCAAAACCAAACGAGATCGCCACCTACGTACTCCTGATACGCTCCAGCTTCTTCAAACTCTGAAGGGGCGGGGTTTGCAAGGGTGAGTACAGAGTACTCAACAAGTCGTACGGAACCACTGAATACTATATGCGGGGAATTTTCCAAAGGATGGCAATAGGGTTTAAGTATCTGGATGCAGTTTTATTTTCGAACTCATTTTACATTTGAAGCACAGACCACAAATAAATAGTAAGGGGGTTTCACAAGTTCACACCACACTTAACCGACTTTCTTCAATTTCCAAAATAATTACTTGAGCTTGGTTACGGGTATCACCCCAGTTCAAACTTAACTTCATTAACCGGAAGTACGGCGTATTCGAATACCATCATTAACTCTGCAGAGGTGCTCAACTTAATTTACCCACAAGATATCAACGACCGTTAATGCCAGCTCGAGTTTAACACACAACTTAAATGCGTGCGGCCGGACCGAGATTATCACAGCATTTCGTTTAATCATTCCTATCCTTTAGTTGTTAACCGATAGGTATAAAGCTACCTTGGACTCACAGTCCTCACTAGCACCTACCGTTGTGAGAACCAAGAATGACCCACGGACCATTCCTGTTCCACCACTCCCAGATACTTCCCTGCCAGGAAGGCCGGTCCCTATTCTCCCACGAGTATAGTTACTACCAGAAGTCAAATTATTATATCAGGAATGACTAACCTACTGAGCTATGTCGGATACGGGTCCACCGACCAGTCCGACCTGTGGTTGAACGGGAACTAAGTTATTTACTTTGCTCAAGGGGGTTTATTACCTTACACTGCCAAAGATCAAGCCTTCATTCACCACTTATTCCGGCATCCCACTCTACCGGTCATCAGTCAAACTAAGGCATTAATCATCAGCCGGGGATCGGAGTTACATCCACTCCGGGATTTATCCGATTCTGTCCCCCAAACTGTAGCACTTTCACAAACACCCGAATCAGAGATTCGACAGCATTTTATTTTATTTTTCAAAGCATTTGAACTAACTATAGGAATAACAGTAATTAACTAACAATATCAACATCTAGGGTTACAAAGGATATAATAAGGTTCAATATATTCAAGGAGGTTTCATAAGCAATTTCGGCATTACCTAGGTATCATGTCATTCTAAAATACTGTTTTCAATAATTCAACATACCGTAAAATAATGCGATATAAAATAATTAATACTATAGCATGGCATGATTGGATCAACATGATCAAGGGTGTACGGCTTGCCTTGCTCGGCGATCGGATCGGCTGAACTGTAGTCGACGTAGTCGTTCGGGGCTCCTGTCGGGTCCAACGTCTGCTCCGGGATCTGCGTCTGCTCCTGGAACTGTCCAACGTCCGGATCTAGCGCGACAAGAACGAACGACAATAAAGAAACGGAAAACGGAACCGGGCCGAGAGAGAGAACGAAGAGCGAAAAGGGCAAATTCGGAATTTTGGGAACTCCGGATTGAGGAACGGAGGGCATTTTTGGACTCAGTGGATCGAAACGGTTCGGGTAGTGTATTTGGAAAGTTTCTGGGGTCTCTGGAATTTTTCAGGATTTTCTGGGCTATTTTCTGGATTTAAAAACAATTTTCGGAATTAATAAAAATGATTTATTAAATCTAAAAATTGAAAACACTGTTGAAACAGTGTTGGGCCGGCTTTTTGCGCGGAAATGGGCCGTGGCCCACTTGGCCTGGGGGCGGCCTGGCGTGGCGTGTTTGGCCGGCCTGGCCCAGCGGCGCGGCGAGGTAGGAGCCTGGAACCCTAGGAGTTCAGCCCCAACAATGCCTTGGCAGCATGGCGGCGCGGGGCAGGCCGAGAAGAGAGGGAGAGAGCGGCTCACCGCGAGAGGCAAGGGAGCTCGGGCGAGGAGCAAGCGAGGCGAGGCTTTTATAGCTGCGCACGAGGAGAGAGAGAGGCGGCGAGCGCGACCCTAAGCGGCGGCGACGGCGAGGCGAGCGAAGGCGGCGACGCGAACCCAGGCGGCACGGCCGAGGAGACCGAGCGAGGGCGGCGACGGCGCGGCGCGGCCGGCGACCGGCGCAGCGGCGGGACAGTATGCTACACGGAGGCGGCGCCGAGTCGGGGAGGCGAGCCTGGCCTGGGAGCTGGCCGGCCGGCCGAGGAGAGAAAGGGAATGGGCCGAAAGGCCCACAAGAATTCGGCCCAAAACCGAAAAACGAAAAACCAAATCAAAACTCAAAAGCAAAATTCAAATTCCAAATTCAAAACTTGAACCTGAGATTTGAACAAACTCTAAATTAAATTTATTTTGATTTTTTTTTTTTTTTTTTTGGATCGTTTCAGGAGGCAACATGGATGAGAATTAGCCAAGCCACGAGGAAGAAATGACATGTTCCCGATTTTGCCACTTTGCTAACATCTGACAACTAAAAATGCATGTTTACGAGAATCATTCTGTCGACCCAGTTAGTTAAGCTTTGACATATACCAAATCGATCGAACAATCAATCGAAACTAGCAAGGAGACAATGCATACCAGTAGTAATATAGCTGTTTAATTAGGTATATATGGATCGTGCTTCTTAGTGCTGTAAACACGAGTTATTAACACGCTACCCTGATGCAAATTCGCAAGTACCACTGCAGTGACACAATTGGCGAACGTGTTGACTGTGTCTACGGTCCGCTGTTTTCACGATGGTTCGAGACCTGCGTTTCAGATGCGTCCAAATTTGGTTGCTCTCATGAAAGATCAGCTCCGCCAGTACGTGTTAGTTTGCCGGCGTCCAGTAATTTTGGAAGGGTACTGCTGTATCCCTTGATCGCAAACGTGTTGCACACTTGGATGTCGTAAATTCACCATTGCATGCATGCACCAGCAACGTCCAACACCTATCCAAAATTCCAAATGGAACAACGTTAATTAATTCGGGCATCCCTCGGCAAACGAATCGACCTGTCGTCACAGTAATCTTTTCACCAGGAGATCCCAATTCAAAAGAGCGCCAGAACGGTCACGGTTTTAGTCACACCAACGCTGTTTTATCTTAAACAAAACATTTTGCGCTTATCAATACTACTCAATCTAAAGGAACAGTTTTTGTAAAACAGCAAATTAATACCCGTGTTAGGATGCATATCAGTAGCGTCAAGCATGAACACTCGATGGTTATCCAACAAAAGCAGGTTATGATGTAAATCAATCTGACGCCTGGAGCGGTCGAGCCTCGGCTTGATTGGCTGGGTCGAGCAGCGCTCGCCCAGCCCGCCCGCGTCCGAGCGCAGCTCGACGCGGGCGCACGCGTGTGGAGGCGGGGGTGTGTGGGGGGTGCGTATGCGTGTGCGTTTGTAGCCTGCCTGTTGTTTCTCTCCTTCTTTATAGCATTGCCAAGCTCTTGGCCAATATTAAAAAAAAATTCTGACGCCTGGATTTGGAAGCATCGATCTGTCCAAGATCGAGACAGTCTGGGCCCATGGTTTTCCAATCAGGAGTACCACCACCAGCAACAGCAATGCATACCAAGGTGCAATGCAAGTGCTGCAACACGCATCCATTTGTCATTGTTTCGGTGCAACCGATTTATAATAACATCTATAGAGAATCGAAGGACACCACACAGGCTGGAAAGCTGGCCGCCATGAGGGGAGGGGGGATGCAGCGCGACCAAACTGGCCTTTCTGAAAGGAAAACCACGTGCTGTACATATTCTTCCTGTTTTTTTTGTCGTAGCATGGTACGCATCATGCATGCGTTGCAATTGCATGTCCTGCTCGAGAAGACGAGGAGCTTGTGGCCCTAGCTGGGTTTCCCACAGCCGGCATGAGCCAATAACGTGACTATATGTGCTGGTTTATTTTGAAGAATAATATGGCTAGCTACAGGCTATAGATTACTGAACAAAAATTCTGGGCAGTCACGTTAAGTCTTGCCTTAGGATAGTGATTCGGTAGGGAGTTCGAATCACTTCCGAGTTAAATTCTGGGCATGCTCACAATAACATCACTGAACGTCTGAAACTCGGAGGTGCTGGGAACCGAGCATGGCGTCCACCTCCAGAATACAAGCATGTCTAGCTAGATTAAGAGCATCTACATTAGCGTTTCTGCTTTCAAGACGAGAATAGCAACTAAAAGGCCCTCCGCATTGACCTTGATCTCCTTCAGGATTGTCGCATGGCTACATGAGATTAATAAAGATTTAAGAGCACCGCCACACATATATACTTCAGGCACGACGAACTGCAGATTAATTGGACGAGGATGAGCCATCAACCGAGATTCACGGCGAAAGGCCCAACTTTGGCTTGTCGAACCGATTGCAAGTGCAACAGACGGGAATGTTCACCCCAGAATCCCAGATGCAGCCCAGAAGCTCAGCCCAGATGCTACACGGCCTAAAGATCCTCCCCGCTTTCCCGTCCTCAACCCCATCGGTGTGACGAACACAAATTGTTCTGCCCGAAAAGGGATGATCAATTATAAATAGTAAATTTCTCTAAACTACATTTTTTTAACTATCAGAAAATTATAGATTTTACCTTCTATTTTACAAAACTATATATAGAAGAACTTGTATCATAAAACTATAGGTTTTAAAATTGATTGTTTCTTACAATTGGTTTGGCGGCAGTGTGGGCCAACGTAACAGCCTCGTTACACAGGGAACGTGAAATAGAGGCAAATGAGGTTGTCATGTAGGTTCACACTGTCAAACCGGTTTTAAGAAATGATCAATTTTAAAATATATAGTTTTGTTATACAAGTTCTCTTAAAATTTATAATTTTATGAAATAGAAGTTAAAATGTGTAGTTTATGATTATGTACATCTCACGTCACCCAGCGTCCACCGGATCGGATCTATATATATGCTGTCCATCCTAGGGCCTCTTCCTTTCATTTACACACAAAATCTCCAAACGTTGGAATAGTTTACAATACTGACAGGAAATGGAGCAAAACTGCAATACGGGTATGGCTATATTGTGGGTGTTCAAGGCCTGGGGATCTTAAATCAGGCTTATAAATATAATTTAAGTTGTATTTGTCTAGAAATTAAGATTGAAAAGAGTATGAAAATAGGAATTGTATTTTATTGAATCACGACTGTTTACAGAGTACAAACTTTAAAACTTTAAGTGAAAAACTAGAACACTAAACTTAATATTGCTTCCGATTCCTCTTAATCACCCTCTTCTTGAATCCTTGCGAAAGCCTCCTACACGAAGGGATGGCAGTTTGTCATCTTCTAATAAGTGTCTAACTAGCATGCACGAGGCGTCTCTTCGTAGGGAGTAACTTCCAAACGGCTATCTGTACCTTTCAAAGAAAGCGCCTACCGCATGCTAGTTTTATGCGGTGGTAACTTCTTTCCCGACCTCAATCAGGTCGGGGCGAAGATTATAACCAACTTGGATGCTGATCGGGGTCATCCCGACTAGCATGTGCATATCTGGTTAGGATAATTAGGGAATACCATATCTCCAACCAATGCAATGTACACTTATCGGGAATATTTTCACTTGGCGATATTTAACTTTGGTTGAAATCATAACCAAGTAATATACCTTAGGCTTTGTCTCTATTTATGAGCTATTTTTTTTATTGAGACTGTAGGCCCAAAAATATAATAAGGTATGTTAATCATCGTCAACTAGCCCCCATGGCTCGAGAAAATACAATGTATTTACTCAGGACTTTTCAACTTCCAAGACTTCTTATGGGGTCTCGCGCTAATTATGTCACTGTTTCGGTTCCAGGTAGAAAATCTTTTGCGATTTCCTTGATAACCGAACCAATAGAACCACTATCCTAACTCCTAAAGAATAGTATATATAGAGGGGGTAAGGCTTCTCTCGAACAGTTCATGCCTTTAGACTTTTGAGTGCGAAAACTTCTTCCAAGTTCTCCTGCTTTCTCTCTTCCTTTGGGTTTTTTCCTCATTTGTGATGGAGAAATCTGTTTTTACTGAGAGTAAAATGCAAGAACTTGAGGATGAGGATTTGATCCCACCGTGCGAGATGGTACGCTGGAATCTTAGCGGGGAAGATGTGAAACCTATCCCCTAGGAGGGGCACATTGTACTCTGTGCCGCATACCTTAAGCTAGGTTTTCATCTTTGTAAGAGCGAATTCCTAGCTGATGTTCTTGATCAATACGAAATCGAGTTACATCATCTTCCCTAAATTTCATCTTGATTTTTGAGTGTTTTTTCACATCTTTGCGAAGCTTTTCTTGGTATTCCTCCTTTTGTTCATCTTTTTCGTTCTTTTTTCCAATATACCAGAAATAATAAACTCAAGATGTTTTCAATATACAAGAAATAATAAGATCCAAATCGATGTCCAATATTCTTCACTTTCGACTAAGGATACATAAAAGGACTACCGACGGGAATGGTTTTACTCGGAGGTTCCTAGGGGTAGTCGCCTCCAATTCACCGGGAAAGTTGCTCCGACCTGGACGAGGTCGGACGCAAAGGAGGAAAAGTATTCTCTGGACTTAACTAGGGAGGAGGAGAATATTGTGAACGCCAACTCCAAATTGGTCTCAAGGTCCTTACTGGGTCAAAAAAACCGTCTACAATTTTCCGTACCACAAACTGAGCCCCCTGAAAAATCGATTCATATGTGCTTGGAGGATCAAGGGTGATCAAGATCCTACCGAGGATGAACCTGGAGGTAATTCATATGTGTAAATTTTGCTAAGGTATTTTTGTGTTTAGTTTTGACTGCCAAGGAAACCCGTGTGAAGGTTGCATAAATTTTGCGGGTTCCTTTGGACAGATTCGATCAAACTTCCTTAGACAAGCAGCCTACTAGGCTGATCTGACAAAGCGATGGCTTCATTAATGAATGCATCAAGGTAAGCACCAAGTAAATGGTTTGGTCATAGAATCAAATTCTTGTTTGTTCTAACACATATATATTTTAGATGCATGGTCGGAAGCGTGCTGCCAACTAATCTGAGGTTTTTGTCCAAGCTCCTCCAATGAAGAATAAAAGAACTGCGGGGCAGAGCTGCATCGAAGGTGGTGGATTCAACTTCCACTACAGAGACTAATGCTGAGCCGACCAGCACTGGTCTAGTACAAGGAACACAGTCTAAGCGTGCTGCCGACTAGTCAGAAACTCAAGAGTAGAGAGCTGGATCTTTTGCGGTAACACAGAGAAAGACTTCCTTACAGGTACGAAACCGAAGAAGATATGGTACTTGAGATACTCCATATGAGAATTATCCCTTGTTTTCATATATTTAGTATGAGAAAGATGAGAGTGAGGAGGATAACGTTCCCCTCATTATAAAGAGGAGGAAAACTCCTATTCCAAATGTCGGGACAACTGATACTCCTTAGTTGTCCTGAAGCATGGACTTGGGAGTGTCCTTCAATTAATTTTTTTTTACTTCCTTAGTTCTGAGTAGTTTTAATATTTAGAACTAGTATAGTTTCTTCTATATTTTTCATGTATCAAATTTATTCTTTTTTAGCCCCCGGCTTGGTTGTCCTAGAGCATGGACTAGGGAGTGTCCTTTAAGTAATTTTTTTACTTCCTTAGTTCTGAGTATTTTTAATCTTTAGAACCAGTATAGTTTCTTCTATATTTTTATGTATCAAATTTCTTCTTTTTTAGACCCCCCCGACTACACCTCAGATAGCGGCCAAAACTAACCTCTAATGTGGATCCTTTAGTTGGTATTGTATTGATCGATGTGAATCCACCATCGGTACCTGCTGAAGAGATTTCTGAAAAGGTCCCTGCAAGTGCACAAAGCAAGAGGGAAGAGCCAACCAATGTCGAACCTGAGGATCCTCCTATTACTGGAGATGAGCCTCTGGTCGGTGAAACATCTACTATTGCCGAGGAGATTTGTCACAGGTTGGATCTTAGACCGAGGGACTTGCATTTCACCAAAAGTATGAATAAAAAGTAAGTCCAATGAAATTCCTCCATCAATTAAAACTCTCCCTAATTTATAGTTACTAATAGTATGAGATACCACCAATAGAAGTTTATAAAAAGTAGACATACCTTTTGAACAATCATCCTTGCTAAAGGTGATCGCGACATCTAACCACTTTGGAAAGTCCAGTTTTTCTGGTCGGGTGTCGATGTTATAGACCTCCCTCCAAGCAGATTTAAATTGCCGCTTCGAAGAATATACAGATGATCCACCAAAGATCATGTTAACATGGTTGTCTGATTTTTAACAACCTAAGTCTTCATCACCATATGCATTGTTAATACTTCGTCCTTCTAGTAAGATCGGCATTGGACCCTTACCAGAGTAGGATTCATTTATGCGCCTTTGCCATGTTCAGCAATTGCGCAAGTCGTGTCCTGGTGTATTATGCAGGGGACACCATCATCCATTCCCATTGTTTGAAGTGGAAACTTTGGGAATAAACTGCTCATTTGTCTGACCGGGTTTCTTCTTCCAAGGTGTTTTATCCTTGGAGTACGCAGGTCGTTCAGAAACACCTGCAACTTCTCTTTGAGAGATCTTTTTCCTTTTTTCTTACTTTTACTTTTTCTGTTTTCAGGTGTGGAGATCTTCTTAGGTTTGTCACCTTCGGTGATCTTCAAACTTGGCTGACGTGGTTTATAGCTCTTATCGACCATACGATTCCGTTCAACCACCTCGTGTGCATTGGAATACCGATCCGCTATATTGAAGAGTTTTGATACAGTAAATGGTGGTGCATGTTGAGGTCCTCTGCGAAACATTTGTAACGTACGGCTTGCTTGAATGCATATATCACAGAATCATCAGATATGTTAGGAATTGTATTATGGACCAATATAAACCTTTTAATAAATTGACGTAAATTCTAATCAAATGTTTGGCAAAGATGATGCAGGTCGTTCTCTTTGCCTGGATTTGCATAACAACTTTTAAAATGGTTTAAAATGGCTTGTCATAAGATTTTTCAACTAAAGATGGATCCTTCTAGTTGATTAAACAACCAAGTTCTTGCAAATCCTGTAAGAACAGTAGGAAGATAATTTGCCATTTCCTTTTCATCGCCATCAGCGGCTTGGATGGCGATGGTATAAATTTGAAGAAATTCTGATGGATTTTGAGTCCCATCGTAACTTTCCAACGGACCTGGCTTGAATTTTTCAGGCCATGTTACATTCTTGAGGCCTGGAGAAAATACATTGCATCCTGTATATAATCCCATATGTGTTCGTACGTTAGGTCCTTGTTCTATATAATCAGGAGAACAGGGTTGTTGCCAACCATGGTTAATATTTTCATCTGGGCCAAGCCTTTCAAAAACACTTCTCCTTCGTGGGTTGCTCCTCTGTTGATGGTCGGTGCATGTTGATGCTGACTAGATGAGGAATAATCCACGCGGGAATCAGTCAAAGATCTCATAAAAGGAGATACGTTGTACTTCCATAGCAGCTTCTTGCAAATCAGCAACTAGAGATCTTATAAGTGGTACAGTGTCTCCATCCACTGATTGGTTTAAAATTGCACCAGTTATAATGCAAATTTTATCCACAGGAGTTTCCTCTTGTGAACTATTAGGAATCATATCTATGTCCCTTATCGCCAATCTTGGAACTTGCGGCGTGATTGAAAGGATATGTCATGGATTACTCCCCAAAGGATCTGGTCTCTGCGAAGTTCCTGGTTGGCTATTGTGGTAAAGACGTCTCGCCTCTTGCACAGTCTTTTGTTTGGCAACCGTGAGGCTCTCGCGTTCCTCTTGAGCGGAATTTTCTTGATTTTCACGCTATTCATGTTCCTCATATTGTGCCTCTGTCTCCTCCGTGATTGCGAAAACACGAAATTCGAAATTGACGGAAGGGGTGAGCACTCCCTCATCAAGTGATGATGGTGAGGTATAATCGAGCTCAAGACTTCAGAAAAAATCTTCTAAAGATGAACTCTCATGGAAGTCATTGTTGTCTTGGTGAGTTCGCATTGTCGACTTCCATAGGGCATGTGACCTGGTCCTCTGCCTCTGGGATAGGGGTAGGTACAAAGTCGCTTTGTTTTCCTGATTTTTCCCTCAGGAAATGGCGCTCTTGGTGCGGCCTCATTCGGTTTGGATGAAGTTGCCAATTTGGACAATTCCGCCTACTCGGAGTAGAAGTCACACTTACCTTCTTCCTCCATGAAGTCATCGACGGTGAGGTAAGCATAGTTGGCGAGATCGAATGAATTCTCTTCATCCATTGCTTCTGGTGACAACACAATACCTTTTTCAATCTTGATTTCTGATGGATGGCCTTCTAGCGCCAACTATCGATGTTCAAGACCCGGGGGCCCCTAATTCGAGTTTGAGCTTATGAATATAATTTGGTTTGCCTTTGTCTAGAAATTAAGATTGAAAGGAGTAAGAAAATGGAGATTGTATTTTATTGAATGACAACTGTTTACAAAGTACAAACTTTAAATGGAAAACTAAAACACTAAACTTAATATTGCTTCTGATTCCTCCTAATCACTCTCTTCTTGAATCCTTGTGGAAGCCTCCCATTTATAGTAGACAAAGGAATGGCAGTTTGTCATCTTTTAAGAGGTGTCTTCCCGCTAAAAGGTGTCTTTGCATTAAAAGGTGTCTTCTTGTCAAAAGATGTATTTTGATAAAGAGGCGTCTATTCGTAGAGAGTAACTTCCAAATAGCTGTCCGTACCATTAAGAGAAAGCGTTTCCCGCACGCTAGTCTTATGCGGTGGTAACTTCTTTCCCAATCTCAATCAGGTCAGGGAGAATATTATAACCGACCTGGATGCTAGTCAGGGTCATCCCGACCAACGTGTGTATATCTGGTCGGGATAATTAGGGTATACCATATCTTTGACCAATTCTATGTACACTAATCGGGAATATTTCTATGTGGCAATATTTAACTCTGGTTGAAATCATAACCAGGTAATGAGTCTTGGACCTTGTCTTAATGGATGAGCTTATTTTCTTTATTAAGACTATAGATCCAAAAATAAAATAGAATATGTTAGGGTGTGTTTGATTGCTTGTACAAGTGGTACATGTATGAGATGGTTCAAGAAAAAAGTTATTCACACGTTTAGTTGCTTGAATGTAACTATTCCCATCCTGAGCCAAGTGATACAAATTTAAGGAATATTTTCTATAGATGTTAAACCATTCTATTCACCTAAAATAATGGAGCCAAATGGCATAGAACCATCTCATCCCATTTAACCTCATCCCATCAACCAAACACACCCTTAATCGTTGTCATATATAAAGAGCATGAGCCAGTTCAGACACTGCTCCTATGGAATGTAACTTCAAACGTCACTAGGGTATCAAACAAAGAATGGCTAATTGGTCAGAAGCAGGTTTCTGAAGTAGCATATATAAGCCTTCCGAGATACGCATATATACTGTATCCAAAACTATGGCTGACTGGAGTCATGCTAGAATTAGGCACTGATCACCGGGAGGCGATGAACCACAGGTTGAAGAGGGATGAAGCGGCCGTCAGGAACCAGGACAAGAACGCCATCATCGCAGATAACTGACACCTCCCACAGAAAGTCGGCGGGCAGTGGGATCCATGCAACTGGAGGAGGAGATCGACGACGGCCGCGCTTGAGCTCGCAGCTGCTAGCGAGAGTATTGACAGGACCTGAAAGCATTGCAGGCAAAATTAATGCAGCTTACTGATATGCTCGAGTGAGGGTAAAATGAAGAGTTCACAACCAGATGCACTCGTGCACATACCCAGTCTCCCACAACAACGATGACCATGACACCGGGTACGCGAAGAGGGCATCCTGCAAATATGGAGTACACATCGATCATCGCGAGCGTGCAGCTCCAAGGGATCACCAAGCCCATGATTGTAACTAGGAAGCTGTCAAGTGTCACGGAGAACTCAGCATAAAGCCATAGCAAATGTATCGAGTTTGAGGGAGTGAAGACCGTAAATACGGCACAGTCACTTCACAAGTCTTGGCACAACGGGAGAGTATTTATTAACAAACAGTAAACTGAAATTGGTTGTTCTTCGGGTTAATTTGACTGTAGCAGCATGCAAGGATAAATAAGCTGATGTGTGTTGTTATTTTTTTAAAGAAAATGATGTGGGCTATTTCCATGTCTTTACAGAGAGTGAAGTTCTATGTACAGAATAATTTCAGTCAATACCACTCGGTATGAGCTTTGTGATAGAAACGTGATCCCCTCGTGCAAAATGTCACGGTATGGTGATTCAATTCAGAAGTCTCATCATATATGGAGCTGACATGTCGACCTAAACTCCTTAACCACGATCGATATAAGAAAAGATCATCAAAGCTAGTATCCATGCTTGCTTTACATATCTGAATTTGCAGTGATCACATCTGATACGTTGATGGACAGTACTAGCTTGATCTTTCTTTAACTCTATCAAGCAAGTCTCTAGCCTATGGTACCTTATTCAAGGAGCTCTAATGTTCAAGAAGACCAAATTCTAGCCTAATTAAGGGAGACTAAATGATCACCATGTCCCCTGAAGGCCGGACATCAACAACCGAGGTGATCACTGACCACCGTACTAAAACCTCAAGAACCGTAAGTCTACACCGTATCTATAAAAAAAAAAGTAGGAGAAATCTAAAGAGGCGTGGCCAGTAAGTGACACTACATACCAGAAGGCGGTATAGCTAAAGAACTCGACGCCGACGGACATGAACAGGAGCGACGCCGACGAGAAGACGGCCTGCCCGACGCGGAGGCCGAGGCTGCCGGCGCTGCCGACGGCCCCCGCCCCCGCCCTCTCCCCGTTCTCCATCCCCTGACGACGCCCTCACACCGCCGGTTCATCCCATGCGCGCGCGCGCGACAGCCCCTTTCTCCCGTCCCGTCCCTCTTTCCGTCACCTCCACAATTTCTTGCTCTTCCTTGGGGAGTCCCGGGCTGTGCGTTGCTCCGTATCGGTTCTTGCGGTGTGATGCAATGGCCAATGGAGATATGGAACAAGGTGAGGAAAAAGGCAGCTGGGGAACAAGATGAAAAGGCCCTGGCTTTGTGTGGATGGATACGGGGGCACGGGCGTGGGGAGCTGATTCTTTCCTCTCCGTCTTTCTTGAGACCCTTTTTCTCGTCATGGTTGCCACTTTGACTTCGCGTATCTCTCTCTCTCTCTCTCTCTCTCTGCCCGTTGCTCTCTCTACTTGGGTTAGATCAGATTCGTGTACAGAATGCCACGCGGACTAGGTACTTGAAATTGGCATAAGTAAGTTGCACACGTGTACACTGACCATGGCAGTTTCAGCTGCACACGTAACGCAAATGTGTACGTAATATCATGCCCGGTGATCTCAAGCAAGTTTGCAACAAGAGGAGGAGGGCTTCGTGGACAGTGGTTGAGGACAAACAATTCTCCTCTACTCTGCCTGTGTTGCATGCAGCCTAGTTGAGTGGCTTGGATGATCACTGTTCGCTAGTGGTAGCAGTACCGAAGAATAACCTCTGGAAAAAGCGCGAGGATAGCAGCCGGGAGAGGAGGAATGTGCCGTGCCGCGCACCTTGTGTGGTCGCACCGGGACGAGCAAAAAGGGCGGCAAAAAGCTCGAAGCGACGGCCGCGAGCAAGCCAGGTGCGACGACGACTAATAACGTGCGGCACAGTAGCACACCCAAGTGGCCAAAAAAGTGTATCTACAAACAGGTAGTAGTAGTAGTACACATTAAACTAGGCCCGTTCATTCGCCTTAATGTTTCACTTCTTCGCATTCGGAGAAATAAAAGTACAAAACAGATTTATTGTTGCCGCTTAAGGCAAACTTTACTTCTGAAGACTCGCAATGTTCAGGGACATCATTGGATGATAAGCTGGTAACACAACAGACACCCACCGTATGACCATAGAACCATGAGGGGATTTGGCCAGCAGCTCTTTAATTATACTACATCAAGCAGCAGTGATGTATTTATTGACGCTTATGTACCCACAAATGAAAGAAGCGTTGGCATCAAACTACAACAAACGAATAGGGAAACTGTCCACCAACAGGTTCAAACATACATGATTCATCTCCCCCAGACGATACCAAATCACCGTAGAAGACGTCTACAGTAGGAATGAAGAGCAAACGGAGCTGGATGGCATGGGGTCACACTGCCTGGAGTAGCAACATCTACAGGAAATTCAGCACCACGGCCCAGACGGGGTAGATGAAGAGTAGGCAGATGCCGATGGTGTTCGACACGCCGTTGCCCTTCCTGAAGGCGTTCCTGAATCCACCTGATGCCTTGATGTGCTCTTGAAGCAGGTAGCATCCGATGATGAGGCATATGAAGATGCCAACGAGGTCGCCCCTGAAGGTGTCCGCAAATAGGCTGGGGGCGACCACTATGAGGAGAATGAGTGCACCTGGCAGTTCTAACCAATCTGATGCACAGGATGAGAAATAGTTGAGGTTCATGTAAAATTTTAGTTAGCCTACTAAGTTAGAAAACACATTTTGATAGCACCAGTTCTCAAAATAACATTTTGATAGCACCAATCAGCTGTAATAGATTCTTTTAGGGGCACAAGGTTAAAACAGAGAACATTGTAATATATATCAGAAATTTTGATAAGACCCAATAAACAACAATAGGGAGGAATAGGTAGCAAAAATGATACCAGGGAAGTGGCGAGGAAAGAAGAGACGCAGGATGACTGCAATGATCGCAATCCACTTTCCAACCTCTCCTCTGCAATTTAGATGTTAAGCAAATTTGTTTCATATACCAGTATGTAATGTTGTAATTTCATATACCTGTATGTAATGTTGTTATAGATCAACAGAGAACATTCCATCCTAAAAGTTTTTATACTCCTCCAGTCACAAATAGTTTAATGTCTTTTTAAATATTTAAATTGGATACATGAAAATCATTTGTGTAGATTTGTCTCGGAAAGTACTTTCATAATATTATAATTTGTTGATTTCTATAAATATATTATAATAGAAATTAGTGGTCATATCTATGTTTTGGAGAGACTGCTGATATCACTATTTGTGATATTTGTGAGACCATCTCCAACCCATTCCCCTCCCCTCCCTCATTCCCTTCGCGAAGGGATTCCCATTCCCTTCAGCGCTCCAACGGGTTCCCTTCAGCATTCCCTTCAGCCTGGGATTCTCTCTCCCATTCCCTCTAGGAAGGGATTCTCTCTCCTTTCCCTATACAATTCCCTTTAAAGGGAATCTGTTGGAGATGAGTGGAAATAAAGGGAATGGGAATGGGGAAGGGAACAGGGAAGGGAATGAAATGAAGGGAATATGGTTGGAGATGGTCTGACTGGAGGGAACTATCACTAAATCCTTCACATGTCCAACCAATAGGCAACAAGTATGAAACGTCACCTTGAGTTTTACAATTATAACAATAAGCCTATATGTGCCCTGAATCTTACGTTACTTTATACTTTAACAAAAGGTTTTTTCATGAACAAAAAGTTTCTTCATTTTTATCTTCAGTTCAGTGAAAATTTTGTTTGGACGGAAATCGTCGTTCATATCCTTATCCTATGTTGTCAAATGTCAACAATATGAGAAAATTCTATATGCAGTACTTTGATTAATGATTATGTCAGTTCACACCGCATCTTTCATATTCTGTTAATCCACAGCTATGCAACAATTCCACAATTCACAACAACTGGATTTAAAACATGTATGGGTGATGCAGTAGGGTAATTGGGCCTATAACCACCTTAACAGAGAAAACAGCACACCAGGCAGGGTGAAGAAAATGTAAGGGACCAAGAGCGCTGTCAGCATGTTGGTCTTCCAGTTTGTCCGGTCCAGTATCAAGAGGTATCTGCAGCAGAAGAGAGCAGGGTTCAGCCAATACATAGTGCTGCGACAACAAATAAATGCCTAAAAAAGTGCTAATCTCAGGTTAAACGAACACATAAAAAGTTATCAACTCCTCGCAGTCCAAAGGGGTAAAAAGTACTAACCTACACAGCAAACAATGCCAACAGTAGCATGTATGCACAAAAATTAGTCTGTAGAGTCGTAATAACAGCTTAGCACATCATAAAAACTTGGTGGAGCAATTGGGTCTTAACCTTTTGTTCACACGTCCAAAGGGAGTCTTGTGAAGTTATGAGCACCCACAATCCCACATATATTCAGAACTCTGACCCAGTTTCCCCGAATTAATTTGACGCACTTGTGAAAATCTACAGATAATCTCTGGTGTTCATGCGGGCTTATCTATTGAACTATGGATAGTACCATAACCACATAACATTGTTTACTGATTCATCTCCAGCTGATCATAGGACTCCGTGGTATTATCTCCAAAACAGTCTCAATGTCCTCGCAATCCCCCCAAAAAAGGATCAAGCTCCAAAGATACGGAGTCCAGTACTACATCTCGCGACCTGATTCGTAAAGGCAGGAGCTTCTGAAGCCCCAAGAAAATGTCCAGATCGGAAATCCCCTTTAGGAACCGACGCCGTTTTTGGTCTCGTCCAACCAAAAAAAATAAATAACTTCAAGAAAAAAAAGTAGAAGTAAAAGGGGGGGCTGGTAGCACTGACACGGCGGCGGCGAAGGCGAGCCACTTGAGGAAGGAGGTGCCGAAGCCGAGGCCGCCACCGAGGACGAAGGCGTGGTTGGCGAGCTTCCGCGCCGCCACCCCCAGCTCCCGCAGGTCCGACTCCATCAGCGCCTGCGCCGCCTCCGACGCGCCGCCCGCCGGGTCAGTCTTCATCGCCAGGTACGACGCCATCTTCTTCCCCATCGCCGGCCACCTCCCGAATCCCCTCTCTTTCTCTGTCTCTGTCTTACTGTCTACAGATCAAGCTCTGCTCTGCGCAGGGGTGGTCTTGGGCTTGGTTGTGTTTGCCATTCGGAGGTGCGGAACCGCGGATATGCACAAGGTAGCTTAGCTGGATGGGCACGTGTTCGATCTGGATGACAATTCCGGTGGCACCGTCTACGGGACACGTGGAGGGCTCCTGGCAGCACAATGTTGCATGCATGCATTATTGTTCGCTTCTGGGTGTTTTGACTTTCTGGTGTTAGGCAAAACGCATCCGATGATTTTGATGTAATAGTGATTTAGGAAAGTGTGCAGCTGTGAAATTGGGTTTGTTCTAGTGATGATTTGATCCATTGTCTTCGATTATGTGTCATAGTTACGTATGTACTATTGTGGCATCTAAATTGATACGTCTATATATTGTATTAGATTTGATACCGATCAATATTGGCCACACTGGTTGATACCGATACGCAGATATAGGTCGTTACAGCATATCATTCTAAAAGCCAAATTGGTATGACCTATTATACAGAGTCGGGCAGCCCGAAGGATACCTTCGAAGGGTCAATATCCAAGGAAGGACACTCATGAAAGCTGAGATGTGCCTAAGCCGCTACGCCAATAAGCTAGAGATTTCAAGCATATCTTCTTCGAGAGGGTAAACCCGAAGGCTCTTTTTTATATTGTTTAGGTTGTATCCATAAGTATAATAGCTTTGTTAATAAGTTTTATAAATATATTGCAATGAAAAAAATAACTAATCAAAATTGTGTTTTGGCGTGTTTGTCGATTCGAAAATATCGATCCTTTGTGATTAACGGAAGATAGGACGACAAGTTTTAGGGGTAACGTGAGATAGCCACAGAGTTAGCCATTATAAATACTCACAACTCACAAGGTCATAAGTCTGATTCTGATTTATACATTATATAAAGCGCGCACAACCTTATTAAATATATTTAGAGCAAAATGAAGTACTTTAAAGCAGCTTAGCCAACGTTCAAACCATGTGCTCCACACAGCCAATACACATGGTCCATTTTGTATACTACCTCGAAATTTTATCTGTTAATATATTTTTAAATATTTAAATTAGATATATAAAAATAAATTTATCTCGAAAACATAGTTTTCATAAAATTCTAATTTTATTAAATTTTATAAATATATTATAATAAAAATCAGTGATTAAAATTGTGTTTTTAAAGATCTATCGATATCCGAAACGACAATAACCAGAGTGAGTATCTAGTAACCGAGTGGATAACTCTGAAAATCGTTGTCAAACAAGGGTGCAGATCAATGCATGCATAGCCCGAAAGCCTGTACCAGATTATCCCTTCTCATTATGCTAATTAATTCTGCTCGCAAGTGACAACCAACATTTCAGGCATTTCCTTCTTGCCGTTTCTGGATTGCCAGCATGAATGATATGCCATTTGCCATGATCGTGTCGCTAGCTTTGATGCGAGAGCTGGCCGAACCACTCGTTGTTTTTGCCCCTTTCGCTATGTTTTCCTGGGGTCCAGCGGCAGCCGGTGATGGCCACACGGTGGCATGTCGGCAGTGCTCACGCGAGCGCGTGGCCCGGACGGCCGGTACGCGTCGACCGTCTAAGACCAACATCATATCTGAAGGATTTATTTTTTAAAAAATAATTTTTTAACATTTTTTTGACAGAAAATAGTACGTTAAACCAAAATTTTACAAAAATACCTACCAGCACCATTTGAATAGGCGACAGGTCTCGGTGGCCAATTAAAATAGCCACAGAGCACTCTGTCGCTATTTGAATTGACACAAAGCCTCTGTTCTGTAGCCAATCGAAATACCATTGCGACAAGTCTCTATTGACGACAGAGACTCTATGACCAATTCAAATAGCGACATGCGAGTATTTTTGTCAATTTTTGCTTTGACGTACTATTTTTATAAAAAAAAATTATTTTTTAAAAAAATTCATATGTGAAGCATTCGGAAGACTCCATCAATGTTCTCTGATGTTATGTATCCAGCCATTTGGCGCGGCGTAAGTCCGTCGTCTTCCGGTTCAATGATGTGTCTTCGTCCTATCTTCCCACCCACATATCATACAATGCCAGGTAGTCACGCGTGATGCCGTATTACGTGAAATTTGATCTAAATTTTTTTAGACGTAATTTCGATTTTCTCGGTAGTGTGTATTTTTTTTAAAAAAAAAAATTGGTTGAAAACGAGCTGTTGGTGAATTTGCGTTACCATAGGGTCATTTGTAAAAAAAATCGGTGGATGACCAATTCGTGAATTTATGGAACTACAGTTTCTTTTTGGAAAAAAAATAGTAGATGGTATAGCCACGCGGGATGCCGCGCCATATGAAATTTGTTCATTTTTTTTTGCAAAAAAACTTAATTTCGGTTTTATCAGTGATGTTTTTTAAAAAATGGCTTGCTAGAAGTCGTCAGCGAATTTGTGTAATAACATAGTTCTTTGTGAAAAAAAAACCAGTTGAGGACCCACTTGTGAATTTGCAGGACCACGGTTTTTTTTTAAAAAAAAACATAATTTCGATTTTCTCTGTGGTGTTTTTTTAAAAAAAATTGGCTTGCTAGCAGTCGGTGGCGAACTTACGTAACCACAGGGTTCTTTATGCAAAAATGCCGGTGGAAGGCTCACTTATGAACTTACGGAATCACGGGTTTTTTGGACAAAAATAGTGGAAGAACCAATCCGCAAAAGCGGAAAAAGGTAGATAACATATTTGTGATTATACGAATTCATAAGGTTCTTTTTTAAAAAAAAAAAGTTGCAAGGACCTATCCCAAGTTTCTTTCTTCCGTAGGGCCGGTATGGAAATTCGTTGACCTAGCTTGCGCAAAGCAATCCAATTCCACGGTGTTTAATAGGTACTAGGACCTGAATGCAGTTTGGAAACGCTTTTTCTACCCTCACAAAAAATCGCGAAGGACTTATTTGTAATTTACAGGGATCTATTTCAATTACCTTACATACCCAAATAGATCATCATATATTTTTACAAGGGAAAATAATTATAACTGTATTTCTTTGTGCCCTGAAAAATACTAGTGTAAGCTGCTTTCAGGTGGAAAAAAATGTGAGGCTTCCAAGCAGGCCCTAAGCGGGTGCTCGGCCCAATGGAAGAAAAATACAGGGCTGTTTGGATCACTGGATGGGTTTACCGGCCCAAACCTTCGCACGCGGACAACTCCTTCCGCCGTCGTCCTCAGTCCTCGCTAGCTCGCACGGTCCGCCGTCGTCCTCACTTAGCTCGCACGGTTGCGGCTCGCATTTCACTCCTCACATCGCCGGCGCGGCAAATATGCTTATCTCTCCGAGAATTGCAGCACAAGCCGCATCGCACGGCTCCCCTTCTCCCTCCGCCGCAAGGCTACGCAGCCGCGGTCGAGGCGTCCTCCTCCCACGGACCGCCACGACGACGGCTCGGCCCCACCGCGGACATAGCCGCACGCTGGTCCACTCCAAGCCCGCCAACACCGCCGCCATCACGAGTGCCATCCCGCCGGAAGACACCGCGTGCTGCCTCGACCGCGACGAGCTCCGGAGGCTGTGCCAAGAACCCAACCCGGAGGCTGCCGTTAACCTGCTCGACGAAATGCTCCAGCGAGTCGGCCCCGGCGCATCGGCCGACCTCGCGCCGGAAGAGCAAGCCGCGCTCGTCCAGTGCTGTGCGGACGCGCGCTCGCTTGCCTCGCTCAGACGAGCACACCGTTTGCTCTCCAGGTCCCGCCCCGGTATCGCCACACCTATCTTGCACAGGATCGCCACGCTGTACTACAAGCTCGGCGCGCGCGGCGACGCGCGGCGCGTCCTCGGGGAAGCATCAAGGCCGCCGCCGGGGAAGGAGGACGCGGCGCGGGCGAAGCGGCGGGAGGCGTACGAGAAGGTGCGCGAGCTGCACGAGGAGATACGCGCCGCCGGGTACGTGCCGGACACCCGCTACGTGCTGCACGACGTCGACGAGGACGCCAAGGCCCGCGCGCTCATGTACCACAGCGAGCGTCTGGCCATCGCGTTCGGGCTGGTGAGCACGCCGCCCGGCACGCCGCTCCGGGTCATGAAGAACCTCCGCATATGCGGAGACTGCCACATGGCCGTCAAGCTCATCGCCAAGGTGACCGGCCGCGAGATCGTCGTCAGGGACAACAAGCGGTTCCACCATTTCAAGGACGGCGCCTGCTCCTGCAGGGATTACTGGTGAGGCGTCTCCACCACAACTGCCATTGACATCCATTCCTCTATGGCCATAGCTGAAGGTCTTGAGTAAGTCTATAAATTGTTATTACTACCTGTGTAAGTGACAAGAGAATGATCAAGCACTTTATTCAGCCAACGTGTGGCTTGATGCATTGACCAGCAAGATATAATTGAACAATTGTGCACTTCTACAGCGCAATTCAATGATCTGGTAAAACTCACAATCCCGCCTCGGGAAAAACATCGATTTTTTACAAATCGAAGTAAAGAATCAAGAGAACAAAACAAGTCGAAGCTATGATGTGCAGTGGGAGGAATTCAGGGGCTCTGCTCGATCTGTGGCCGGCGAGGCCGCGCCGTCACGGTTCGCTGCTGTGACTGGCAGACCTGCGCCGGGAACTTGCACCCGAACCGCTTCGTTACCATTGAACCCCACCTCCTCTCCGCCGCCGGTGCTGCTCCTCTATCCCCCGGAGCTCCGCCTCGGCGGTCCATCTTCTCGATGGCTTTCCTCATACTCATGCACTCGCGTTCGAGCTCCTGCACCCGGTTCCGCATGCTGTCCATGTCCAGCGTCAGCATTTGGTTTCCCCTTGTCGCCACCCGCCATGTTCGAATGCCGTCGCTGTCGCCATCTTCCTCCCCTTGGCCTGCCGCTCCACCCTCACCCGCCATGATTGTCCGTGCGATGGCTCGGCGCAGCTGGAGCTGCTCGAAGAAGAGCACTTGCACGACTGTCCGCAGAGGCAGCCGTTCGTTCTGCGCGGCATGCGTGCACGCCTCAAGTGTCAGCTTGCGCCCATCCACCACGCCGCTCACCTTCTCCTTCTCTTGTTCCCTCAGCCCAGGATGAGCCTACACAGAGAACAGGCGCTCATAAGCATTGCCACTCTGCTGCAAACAGAGATCACAGCAGCTCAGTGTTCGTTTACCTTGAGATAGATGTCGACAGCACGGTAAAGGCCATCGTCGTAGACGCGGGCGCTGTCCGGCAATGCCCAGGCGAGGTCGCAGAACTTGTCCGGCTTCAGGTTGGCATCTGTCGCGATCTCCCCCAAGTAGGCATCCATCAGCCTCCCCACAGCCAGCATGGCCCGTCTGCTAGCCTCTCTGCCTGGAGTCTCCGCCTCGCTGCCCTCCTCGTCGCCCTCCTCGATGTCGTGTTGGCCTTCGAGGAAGTACCGCGCAATGCGCTCGACGCAGTCCACGTCGTACAGCGTCTCCACGAGGTACGAGTAGCTCGGGATGAGCAGGTCGTCGAGGGACGCGTCGGGAAGCCTCGCTGCTATGCGCCGCTCGAGCATGTCGCGGGAGGCCTCTGATGCCTGGAGAATGTTTGCCGTACGCAAGAGGCCGAAGAGGACGCGCGCGGTGGTGGCGCCCACGGCAGTGCCGGTGTGGGCACTGCTCTTGATGGTCTCCTCGGGGAGGTTGGCAATGACAGTCTCAAGAAGCGCCTTCTGCTCGCCATCCGACGACGGCGGAGCGGGGGCGGCAGCCGCGGATCCGCCGCCGCCATGCCGGCCGGAGCGTGAGAGCCCGGGGATGGACCGCTTGGCGTAGGCAATGAGAGCTCCCTCAATGACCTCGGGGCCAACGCCACGCTCCTTCATGGTGGCAATGACACGGGTGAATGTGGCCAATGACAAGCCGGCGAGGTCGTCGAACCACGTGGCCCCGGCGCTGGCATTGCTCTTGCGGCGCGGACGGTCGCGGCCCCCGGCGGCGTCCGTGATGGGCCAGCCAAAGAGGGCGGTGGGCGCCGACGCGGCGGCCTTGGCGGCAACGGCATCCACGCAGCGCGACACGAGGCCGAGATCGTCGGCGAGGGGGAGGAGGTCCTCGCAGGACTTGAGGGCGCGGATGGCATCCCTGGGATTCCTCAGGACGGTGTGGGATATGAACCGGTCGGCGCGGGAGATGAGGTTTTCGTCGGAGTGGTCGTCCGACATGTCCAGGCGCTCGGCGGCGCAGCGCAGCGGCGCAGCGGTAGCCGGCGTGAGGTCGAGCTTGACGCCGTAGCAGAACTTGGCGGCCAGCTCGAACGCCTCCGCGCCGCCGGGGAAGTCCGGGAGGCGGATGCGGTGCACGTCGGCCTCCTCGTCCGCCTCCAGCACTACTTCCTCCTCTCTGATCTCCCCTGCTTCCTCCTCTTCTTGCTCTCCTCCTGCTGCCGGATTGGTCTCGCGTGATTCCTTGTTCGTGATGAGGTCGTGAATCTTCTTGCTCCTCGACATTAGCGGGAACTGCAAGAAAGGCAACGCCTTTACCAGCTAACTTTCCAGATCAAGAAGTGCAGAAATTTCACGCGTTACGCAGCTCGAGATCAAGAAATGGACCGTGCGAACTCATGTTAGAGACGTCATGTCGCCCCACAAGCTAAGCAGCAAGTGGAGATCAACGGAAAAAACAGGAGTGGAGATAAGATCCACCAACCTTGTGGAGATGGAAGGTCATGTCGCCCACATCGATCACGACGTCGCTGGGCAGACCTGTGGTGCAGAACCTGACCAACATAAATTGCACAGGTTGGAGATCACAGGAACAATATCACTCGCATAAACCGGTGAAGTGAGACAAGAGCAATCGCTTGCCATGCTTGGCCTTTCGAGCTGGGCTGCTGCTGCTCATCACGAGCCATCTCCATCGCGTTCTTCGTCTTCCTCCCCTGCATCGATGACGAGAGCAGAAACAAAGAGAAATTCTACTCTCTTCTAAGGCATTTCTCGGAGGGGTGAGTGATGGATGTGTGGCTTGCGTTGTCGGAATCGGAGGAGGGAGAGATGAGGAAGTTTGCAATAATGCTGTACTATTCCGATGTTTGTTTTAGGTGGGAGGTTAAAGGATTCCGAGTGGGAGAAGACGAAGACAAGATGGCGTTTTTGGTTTTTGAATGGCCGGATGGATGCTATTCTGCTGAGAAGATATTCTGCTTGCCTCAAAGGCACGTATCCTCCATTAGCCCTTTGTTTATTCAGCCATCCCTACCTGCTTTCTCTTTAGCTAGTAGTATATTTAACAATCTCTCTCTCTCTGAAAGATTGGCATCTACTAGAACGACAGAAACATTCATGTTTAATTCAAATGGGCCGGCCCTAGGGTCATCTTTGACCCACTCTAATTCATTTGTTTACACTAAAACTTAAAAGGTGGAGTAAAAATTAAGTTTTTAGTGCAAACAAATGAACTAAAGTGGGCCAAAGAAGACCCTAGGGTCGGCCCATTTGCATCCCTAATTGATGTAGTATTGCCATCAAAATCGATCATAACAAGCGTAAAATTCACGTATACTACTGATTATTGAACTGGTCATGTGTTTGGTATGCTTCGAGCTGGCCCTTTCAAGAATCTGCCTAGAAACTCACACGAAACTCCTGCTATACGTTTATTATGTTTTTTCTCTTAATACAAATTACACAAATCTTAAAACAAGCAAAGGGGTAAGTTATCACTATCTACCCTTCATTTATGCTTTGATATTTGTGCAACTTTTAAAAAAAAGCATAGAAACACCTATCTTTTTTCCCCCAAAAAAGAAAGGATTGTATTAACAACCCCTGATTTATGGTGAGGTCACGAAAAGTTCAAAGTACTAGTTGACAGTTTTTACAAGGACTTACTTGCACTATCGAGCTAACTGAACTACAGCTTGAGGCCAACACAAAAAAAAAAAAAAAAAACTTGCGAAAAATTAACACTGTCGATCACAATGGTTCGGACATTGACTCGATAACGTAAACCCAAAAGCACCGTTATTTTAACCCAACGGACCGCGAGTCGGGTCAATTAAGTACTAACAACGAGAAGAATGAGGGAATCTCGTATTCTCGTGGCGCAGCGCAACAGGAGTAGAGGACATGGTAAAGAGTGGTCTTTTCCTTTTAATCCACTAAGGCACTACCCAAAGATTTTCACGCTCCTTGAAACCAGCGTCCATATGATGCAGCCATCTTTTTGTCGTGAAAATCTGCAAATTTGAACTCGAGCTGCTGCCGGCCTCCGCCTGCAGGCCAGCGAGGGAGGTCATCTTTCCTGATCGGACAATAATAAATGCGAAGGCGTGATGCAGTCCAGGGTTAACAAAATCGAAACCGAAAAAATAGGTGAAAAACCGAAATTCAAAATTCAAAAATATCAAACCAAAAATTGATAGAAAATCGTTAGAAACCGTAGAGTTTAAAAATTCAAAAAAAAAATCAAAATCGATCGGTTTGGACCGGTTTTTGACCATCCGATTGAACGTCGCAACGTTGCGACATGATTTAGACCCAAAACCGGTTGGTTTGCACCAAAAGACGGTCGGTTTGCCACAAAAACCGATCGATTTTACATCAAATAAATTTTTTCAATTTTTTCAATTTTTTTAATTAGACCGGTTTACCAACCGGTTTTAGATGTCGAACCGGCTCGGCACGGTCAAAAACCGCGGTTTTCGTCGGTTTTGTTAACCCTGATGCAATCATCAAGACAGGAGTGGCGGCGTACCGGTGGAAGCATGAGCTTTCTTGCCCTCTTGGATTTTTTTTAAAATTCAAATACAATTACAAAAACAAACTCGTCTCATATCACGAGAACATTGGCAATTTATTAACTATCGTGCTCATGTACCGCGATAGGTGTTGCTGAGTTGGTGCCGTCTTGCCGAGGTGTCATGCAGCAGCAGGTGCAATCCAAGCTTCTAGGCCCCTCACCTAGTCACCTATCAGTAGGGGTGTAATTGGGTTGGATTCGATCGGATATCGTTCTTTCCGTATTCTAAATCATTTTTTATCGTATTCTGAGTTGAATACGGATAGCAATGGATACGAATACTGCGCAGATAATATTGGTCACGGATTCGAAGCGAATACGGAGCGAAATCAATACGGTATTGAATATTTTTTGTTGGATATCGCGCGAAGATAGATACCTCATAAAGCACATACATAGCAATGATTAATCAACTGTATGAGTTCGAAAGCAATAGAACTATTGTAATTTAACTAGTTATTTTACCAGGTAGTTATAGAAATTGCTTCCTCAATCCATGGCTACCATTCCCTTTCTCCACAATGTTAGATGTACACACATACACAGAAGGACACAAATAGACAATAACATAAGCTCCTTGGCCGCCGATTCCCCTTTGTCCGCAATCTTCCAAAATTCATCCAATCCATCCACCCCGTTGACAAATTGGTCATAGGAATGGCTTCCTCAATCCTTGGCGATACTATCTCTCCCCTCCTCCTTCTTTGTCATCGAAGGCTGCTGCAACTGTCCATGTTCGCGCCGCGCCGCCATGAACACTGACCTGCTGCTCCAAGCCTCTTCCTCCCTCGCCACGCGTGCCATCATGACTGGTTCAACGCCCTCAATCCCTCATGCCACTTTCCCATCCCCTCTGTCACTAGAGACCTCAGCTAGCTTGCATCGCCACCGTGCCATGGGAGGCCACCGACGCGAGCCCTCCTTGAGCCACCTCTGACCAAACCGACACCATCTATGGCTTCCCCATGCTGAGGTGGTGCTCATGCTCTCATCACCTCCTTCCCACAAGCCGCTGGTGTCGAGGTTGTCGCCCTTGCGTGAGGGGCGACGGGAGGGACGGAGGGCAGCAGAAGGGGCGAAGGTAGGGGTGGAGGGCGGTGGAGGACCTTATGGCATGTGATGCGGTCAGGGGCTAGGAGAGACTAAGGGCCTGAACTGGGTGGCTGGGCCTGTGGGCTATAGTGATTGCCGGATATCCAATTAATTTGATCCGGATATATACGAAAATAAGTTTGAAATATCTTGATCCGATGGATAGTGCTCTCCCAAATTTGAAACAAAATATCTAAAACCGATACCGAATCCGACAACTATCTAAATTCGATCCAAACACATCCGATCGGTCAAAAATTATTCGAATCGATTGCACCCTTACCTATTGGTGCTTTCAAGCTCAAACACTGACTATTTTGCAATTGCATATAAAGGCTAGATTTTTTTTAAAAAAAAGTTACGAAGAGAACAAAAAAAGCTAAGACTCCGCAGTGGTGTATTGCTAGTGTACTACTGACCATGGATCAAAAACTTACCGAGATTTCATTCTCCGGTCGAGGGCTGAGATCCTAAATCTCGACCATTTTTTAAAAAAAAATCAAAATGCTACAATACTTTAAAAAAATCTCGATGAGATCTTAGTAATTTTGTCAGAGGTCTTGATGATTTTGGCCGAAATCTTGGGCATTTTATCCGGATTTCAATTTTTGTGGGCCGGATTTTATTAGATTTATGGTCAAGACTATCCACACAAAAATTTCAAAAATTTTTGACATTTTTTTTGACCATTTTTTAAAAGTTCAAAAGTTGATCGAGATCTCGTTAATTTCGGCCAAAATCTCAGTGATTTTGGTTGAAATATCGAAAATCCCAGTCGAAAAAACTGGATTTGAATTATTATTTTTTTATTTCGTTCGGATTTTGTTTGAAATTCCAAGTTCTCGTCGAAATTTCGGATTTCAGCCACCTCCGAGATATATACCAAAAACAAAATTTGAAACCTTGCTACTGACTCTTATGGGCCGTGCATTTGTCTCTCTGTGTGTGTGTGTGTGTGAGAGAGAGAGAGAGAGAGAGAGAGAGAGAGTGAGTGAGAGATAGAGAGAGATGCACGTTTAGGCCCCGTAAGTTTAACTTCTGCTTAAAAAAAAAAGTAGATTATTTGCCGAATGGAAGGATTCTGGACAGCTTTTCTGAGAATCAGAAGTTGCCCTCTATATAGAATCAGAATCTGGCTGGAACCTGATTCTCGCCGGCCCAATCCGAAACCTAAAAGTTGCAGCCGATTTGACTCGATTTTTTCATAATTAGAAACAGCTTCTCCTATAATCTAGAATTCATAATTCATAGGTTGAAACAACTGAACCTTGTACTGGATGATAGGAGTAGATTACTGATTCACGAGGCAACAGCTGTGAAAGGTGAGCCCCAAATCCGGCTAGCTGCTCCCTCATCACCTGGAAAAAGAGGCTTCTGTGTCACTACTGATAGCGCTCGTGCCAGTGGTGGTATGTCAGGGTAGCGCGTGGGCGTGCCTGCGTGTGCTGGAGATGGACCTAGTAGCGCCATGACATGATACCTGAAGGACACACAAAAGGCAGAGCCAAAGGCAAAGCCACAGCCCACAGCACTAGGACAACCTCAGCTTGGTTGATACTACAGCAACAGACTGTTCAGGAATGTGTGTTACTACTGTGCAGGCTTGTCATGAGTCGTGACACAAGGCATCATCAAGTTATAGAAGATACTAGCTGTTCGTTCTGGCTGGGTTGGGGCGTGGTTGTTTTGTCTGTGGTTTTTATAAACATTAGTTATGGAACTTGTGGGCTGCAGTTGATGATTGATCAGGTTACGGCAACCCAGGGAATCTAGTAGTCCAACGAGATGCGAAAGCAGGCAAGAGCCTTTCAGTAAATCCTACGGAGATGGCTAGCTTCAACTTTCTAGAAGTGTTCAAAGCATTGGAGGTCGAGAAAAAAAAGGGCCAAGGTCAAGATTCAAGAACCATGTCAGTAGCAGTAACATTTCACCTTTGGAGGTTTGATGGCATCAAGCCTTCGAGCCAGCTGAAGTTGCATCTGTCCGAGTGAGGTGATGTTCGAGACTGATGAGTGACAGGGCGAGTGCTTGCCATCATCAACTTAACAGCCCCCAATGTGCTTGCTGTTCGGTCTGTTTCTTTTGTTCATGCTCGCTAGCTCCAAGTCGAGATCAACTCCGACGTACGGTGAAAATCCGTCTTGGCGAGGCAGGGTATGGGGTGTCTCAGCTTTGTGCGACCTTTATGGAAGGAACAGCAAGGGTCATTCCATGCGGTCCTACTCCGAGCAACCTTTCCCGCGCCTTTTGTCGATCCATTGCCTTTACAAATCTTCATGCAACGGGCGTGCATGCTTTGCAAAGTGAATCCTCACGGTTTCGGAGAATTAGTCCGAACACAGCCATACCCTCTTTTGTAAAAAAAGACCCTCTAATTTACTACCTTTATTATTTCCTGGGGAGTCCCTGCCCAACCAGCGCCCCCACATGGCCCACTCCATGAAAAGGTCCCTAACGAAATCCAAATTATGTTGAGGTCCTTTCACTGATTTTTTTTTCATAATAGACCTTCTGGTTCCACAAATTCGCAACTCCTTGACGAAAAGACCCCAAAAGAAATTAGAAATTGCTTACAGACTCGTCTACTAGTTTTTTTGCAATAAGAGCCTCTTAGTTCCTGTAACATCCCAAAAATTTGCTTTAAATATATTTATGGCATTTTCGAATTAATTAGAATTTTTTTTATTTAGTCGGAAATTTTTGGATTTCATTTGAACTATTCGCGTCAAATAAAGATCAGGCATTTTTTTTATAAGCATAAAATCCAAAATTCTGTTGATAATTAAGCTAATTAGTAGACGAGAGTGTTCGCTTCAAATATTTTCGAAAAACAAGCTATATAACTCTAGTTGTTGATTTTACAAAAAGCTGTACATGTGTCTGATACTAAAAGAATTTTTACGAAAAATCTATACATCGAAAAATCGCGAAACAAACTTCGTTAGGTTCCAAATAGTTTCTAGTATTTTGGAGGAATTTTTCAGGATCTCTAGAACCTTTTTGCTATTTTATTCTAAACCGTTCCGAGATCATGTAGGCGTACATATGTATATGTGTACCTGTAGCCACGATTATGCATGTAGGCATGAATAGGTGGACGTTTGGTTTCTTTTCCAGCCGTTGCTAGCTCTTCCTCTACTCATCATTTTCCCTACACGTGAAGTAGTAACCTGCCATGCATGCTTTGCGACTTGAATACTAGTAACTGCTTCGTGAATACCATTAGGGCATGTACAATGGTGCCTAGTCAGCTGTCTGTAACAATTGCCAGGTAAGAATTTTGCTGAGCTGGATGAAAGAGAAGAAAGAGAGAGAAGGAGGTCGTCTGTAAAATTACAGACGGTCGATACCGACTGAAATCGACGACTTCGCTGCCGTTGTACGCCAATCGTCTACTAGACGCCCCCGACAGCGATCTTTTGTGCTTTCACAAAATTCCCCGTCTTGCTATCTCAGCCGACTCCCGTGGCACAGCCGCAAAATCGTCCCCTTCGCGCGGGATTCACTCTCTTCCTGACCAGACGCGCGCGCAATCCTGCATCGGAGCGCCCGTAATCTTCTCCTTCGTGCGCGACATTCCCTCCACGATCCACCATTTCCCGCAATTTCCTCACCACGCCGATCTACCAGTTCGGCTTCGACTCCAAATCTGCTAGCTTCATGAGCTCGACTCACTCCTCGTCCAGTCTCGGGCTTCCCCAACGAGGCCCACCGCACGGGAAGGTCCAGTGCCGCCGGACACGGATGGATCCGCCGCCGCTGTCGCCATGGGGATCTCCTCCGGCCTCTTCGGTGGAGCATGTGGATGCTGCCACCCTCGCCGGCGCCGCAACTGGCTGGTCAAGCGGATCTGAAGCACTCGCAACGAACAAGCATGAAGGTCAAGCCACTGCACCCGAGCTCTCATCCTCAGATCCAGCACAATGGTATCAAATCTTTCATCCTAATTGCAATCCTTCCTTGGTTCATAGGTACTTATTCAGCTTTGAGTAGACTTCACAGATTGTGAGTTGCCTTTGATATTATTGCAGGCTGAAAAGATTGCTAGATTTGGTTCTTTGTGAGGGTAGGTAATTTGAAGTAACCTAAGAAATGCTGAATTTATCTCTCAAGAAATGCTGAATTTATGTATACCTTTGGGGAACTAATAATTAATGGATTAATCTCTTCCAGTTTATCAGCCGTTTTTTTTCCTGGGTTTCTTCTTTAACTCAATTAGTATACTATCCTGAATATGTGTTTCGTTAGGGTTGTTTTATGAACTGTATAATGGGCAAATGATGCAACTTGTTGATACAGAAACATGGCATACCTAGCTTTTTTGCTTGGTCGGAATAATACTCAATGGAACTGAGATACTGAATAATTCACAATGCAGTTTTATCATTCTGTAATTTTTGTTAGTTATGACCAATGGAGCTAGTAAGGTATATACAGCTTGTATATGACCAGTGCACTGGTAGATGATTTAAATGCCTAATAAATATTAGCTATATATTACCATCTGCACTAACCAGTTATTGAACAATTATTTTAGAAGCTGAATATATAGTAATCTGCATATCCAATGAATACATTAATCACAATTGTCGAACTGCACAAGAAATTGTCCTGACTTCCAGACAAAAGAGGTTTTTGGAAAACGATTTCTTAGTTTCCATGACAAAGTAAGAATAAAGGCATGTTAAATCATTTTGCAGCTTCTTGATCAGTCATATCCCTAGCATATAGTGATTGGGTAAATTACTTGTTCATTCATATCAGTTAATCAATGTAGCAGATGGAACTTCATGATCTCCAGGACAACTTGTGTTTTCCTTTTGAACTATTGAGGCAACTTCTTTTCCATTATCTTCAGACAAATCAACAACAATGACAAATAATCCCGTTTGTACAAGAGTGACGCAGATTCCTTTCCTTTGATAGTCAGACATCATTGACACTGTCATCTAAGCAATGAATTAATATATTTACAGCACTTTGTCAGATTCAGTACCAAGTTTGCATGTTTTTTCTGTTTTTTTTTCAGGGCGATGTATTCTCGTCCTCCAGGTGGTTTCCTTAGCTATTTCCAAAATCCAGCTACTTTCCCAAATCTTGGACAAATTCCTCATCAGTCTCAATATTGCCATTTTGCTGGTGGTCCTATACAATATGCTGATACCCCTGCACCAAGGCCATCGGTTCCTATAGGGACTCCATCGCCAGATTGTTCAAACTCGAGCACTCCACTAACACCATCAAACTTGCAATCCCAACCACACATTAATGTTGACAGTGGCGACGAGGATGGCGAAATTAGGACCCATAAGCGGCTTGCATGGACTAAAGAGGAGGATCTAAGATTGGTAATTTTGTTATGTAGTCATACCTAGTTTTCTGAAAAATTCTTGCTTAACTTCAGAATGTCAATAACATCTAATCTTACATATATAGATGAGCTCTTGGTTAAATAACTCTAATGACCCAATCAATGGAAATAACAAGAAGAATGATCGATATTGGGGAGATGTTGCTAGTGTATTCAACAGCACCACTCCCAAAACTCGGAGAAGACTAGCGAAGCAAGTTAAGGACCGTTGGCACAGTGTTAACAAGCTAGTTTACCAGTTTCATTGCTCTTGGACCAAGGCCTTCAACATTTATACTAGTGGGCAGTCTGATGACCAATTAATGGATAAGGCACATGCATTCTATGAGGCAGACTACAAGGTGGGGCAGTTCCAACTGATTAATTGTTAGAAGTCAGTTCGAGAACAACCCAAGTGGCAGGCATACAATGAGTGGCTCGAGAAAATAAAAAAGAGAAAGGTATCAGAAGAATGGGAGAAAGGTGAACACACGTCGTCCCCTATAGATATCGATGATATCCCGCGTCCAATAGGAACAAAAACAGCAAAGGCTGAACGCAATTGCAAAGGAAAGGCGAAGACAACTACAATGGATATGGAAGTGCTCGACAAGTTCATAGCTGCTCAGGCTGATGCTAAAAACAATCGTAGTGGGATGCTAGAATTGCAACAACGTCTCTCCGCCGAGAAGCTTGAATCGGCAAAGATATCTGCCCTTGCAGCAAAGGACAAGAAAGAGGCTAAAAAACTACAAAAGGAGTCTGAAATGATGAAAACGTATAGAGCGTTGATTATGCAAGATACAACAGTGATGACGGAAGAAATGAAGAATGAGCATGTTAAGGCACTTAAGACTATGAGAGAGAGATTGTTTGGCAACACTCAGTAAGATTCTATCGTCTACTCCTAGTATGTTTGTCTATTATACTTGAATAATTGACCGCTTTGAACTGTTCTGAATGCAAACTATAAATTATTTTAGACATCTTTATTCTCTGTGCAATCCAAAAGTTGGCTTTAAGCTTTCTGTTTTGACGTATGACCTTCTATGATAAATATGATTGATTGAGTGATGCACTGCACTCGACAGGAAACACACACCAATGTTGCATTCATTTAACAGACATCTCCCTAGCATATAGTGAGTGGGTAAATTACTTATGCATGAGTTTCATTTCTAGCTCACTACATTATTTTGCGATTCATAGTACATGAGGTTTGCAAGAATAAGTACAGTAAGGTTTAAATTTGCATGTTGTGATATTCAATAGTCATTGTGCTATAGATACAGATATCTACCTTTGCAATTCATAATCTAATTGTTCAACTGTTTATTGCACAGGGAATAGATGGATTTGATCAGAAAATGTTTCTGTTTAGAGAAGTCATGGTGTGATACTTTGCCGGAGTTTGTGGAGAACTTCCTGCGTTGTCCCACAGCTTTTGTCAAGAATCTATTAGTTACGCACTTCAGATTTTGAAGTTAGTTTTTTTTTATGGTCACTGGCCCGACCGTGGCTGAAGCTTTTTTAATATCCATTATCTAATATTAGCTTCAATGTTTTGTCAGTCAAAAACTGCCCGCTGGTAGACCAATTCAGGTCAAGCAGTCTTTGTTTATTGTTTTGTGTGCTCAGTCAAAAAAACAACGGTGGAAGTCCTATTCTTTGGCATGTGATTAGGATCATGTAGCTAAAGTTACTTATAAAAGTAACGCCTAACTAGAATACTACAACCATCGGCTCCAAATTTATATAACTACAAGGTTATTTTTTTAAACAAATTTATATAACTACAAGGTTATTTTTGTAGAACTTTATTGACACAACATGTCATACAAATCAAGCTCATCTTCTGGCTCCGACGATGTGGATGAAACCGACATTTTTGACCCAACCGAAGATTACATGATGGAAGACTTCATTGCCGAGCAAGAATTTTTGGATCAATTCGGCATGCATATTGGTGCACAGTTGAATGCCAAACTTGAGTCACAAAATGTTGAACCATCTCGACGCCAAAGTGGTACTAGGAGATACATATCAAGGGACCATGAAGCCGGCCATAAGGCGCTCGTAGAAAATTACTTCTCTGAGCATCCTCTATACACCGATGAAATGTTTCGTAGAAGGTTCCGAATGAGAAGACCTCTATTCCAACGAATCGTGAGTGCTCTTGAAGAGTGGGATCCATATTTCACTTATAGGGTCGATGCCACAAATAGACTGGGGCTGTCACCGCTGCAAAAGTGTACGGCTGCAATTCGTATGCTAGCGTATGGTACCCCTGCCGATCAACTTGATGAGGTACTAATGATTGGTCAAAGCACTGCATTGGAATGTTTGGGCAAGTTCGCGCAAGGGGTGATTGAGCAGTTTGGTGATGAGTATTTGCGACATCCTACGTGTGACGAAGTGGAGCGTTTGCTTGAAATCGGCGAGGCTCGTGGCTTCCCTGGCATGCTAGGGAGCATTGATTGCATGCATTGGCAGTGGGAGAAATGCCCTGTCGCATGGAGGGGCCAATTCACACGTGGTGATCATGGTGTCCCTACTATGATCCTTGAAGCAGTTGCTTCACATGACCTTCGGATATGGCATGCTTATTTCGGTGTTGCCGGGTCAAACAATGACATAAACGTGCTTAATCAGTCGCCATTGTTCATAGAAGAGTTGAAAGGTAGAGCTCCACGGGTGCAGTTCACCGTAAATGGAAGGCAATATGACAAAGGTTACTACCTTGCCGATGGAATTTACCCTGAATGGGCTGTCTTCGTGAAGACTATACCGCTCCCTCAGACAGAGAAGGATAAATTATTTGCACGACATCAAGAAGGGGCACGGAAATATGTTGAGAGAGCATTTGGGGTATTGCAATCTCGTTTTAACATCGTCCGGCGTCCAGCACAGTTGTGGAAACGAGTCGCTGTCGGGAAAATTATGGAAGCTTGCATTATTCTTCATAATATGATTGTCGAAGATGAACGAGAATTGGCAACAGTTCCTTTAGACTTGAATGAGATTCCAGGGACATCTTTTGTTCTTCCACCGGAAGTCAACAATGGCCCTAACATTTGCTTCGCGGGCGTGCTACGAAGGAATTCAACAATTCGTGCTCGCCCAACACATACACAACTAAAGAGAGATTTAGTCGATCATATATGGGAAAACTTTAGGAATAAGTCAAATTAGTTCATCCCAATTTTAGTAGCCTTATTATGCAGTTTTTTTTTCTTCTGTTGGTCCATAATTTCCATATGTACTTATTCTGATAAATTATATCCCGAATAAATTCTATCATATTTTGAATATTTCACTTAAATTTACAATTACTAGACATATAATTGTACCAAAAAAAGGTACATAGCATTACATGCTTCTAAAAAAAAGTTCACCAAACACCCATGTAGTTCTCTCTTTGCCAAATGTTTCTTGTACGCTAATATTTTGGTGCTGTTAGGCATCCATAATATTTATTACACATATTTAGTTATGTTTTATCAAGAAAGCAACACAAGAGACTACAAAGTTATGATATTCTATTGATCACCATGGTTCCAAGTGTAGTGCACATGTGGTGATTTATATAGACAACTTACAGACAACCCATTGTAGACTGTGTCTTTATTGTTGTCTATAAATGACATGGCATAATACTATAGACAGCAGCTGTCTGTACCACTGTACATGCCCTTAGAAACTGGCCCATTAGCTTTGACGTGACCCTAGTAACCGGCCCTGCATGGGAGAGACTAAAAGACTTGTAACTGGTCACCATAAACCCATGACGTGAGAACTAGCTAGTAACGTGACCCACTCCAACACTAGCACTAGTGAATGCTTGGGTATTTGTTTCACTACCAGGCATGTAGGGAATACTTTCCCTTAAAAGTGACGTGAGTTGCTCCAAGCACAAAGTTCCCTTTCCAGCCGATTTCTTCAACCATTGTGCACTGCCGCCGCCCTTCTTCCGCCGTAAGTCGCCTTCGTCGCCGCTCGCCGTTGGTCATCGCCGCCGCTCACGCTGCCGCCGCCACCATCTACGTCGCGAGCGCACCTTCCGGCCACGCCGCCTTCTTCCTACGCCCAACGATTTGCACCGCTGCTTCGCGTCGTCCGGTAGTTCTCCTTATTTTCTTTTATGCGCGCTCTATCTATATCAATCAATTAAGCTTGTCCGCATGTAGTGATGCATGTATACATGTGTTAGGCTTATATGGTTTTTCCATATGCGTGTACTGTGGACGGTAGATGCATATATATTTTCACGTATATATATATATATATATATATATATATATAGTTTAGTCGGTTGACACAAATATCGTAGAACTTGTTTCGGCACTCTCTGTTGCTTAACGCTAGTTGCATGAATAGGGTATTGTGTGCCTGTTTGCCATATATATATCTACCATGCTGTTTTTTCCGCGTAGCACGCACGTATAGTCGTAGTCGCCATCGTTGCCGTAGCCGTCGTCGCCGCCGCCGCCGCCGGTATATACATGTGAATATATTTTTAGATGATACTAGTGTATGCTCGTATACATATTTATCCTCCTGTGCCGCATGCATGTATATACGTTAGTTGTGCACGTATATATATTTTCCTAGTGTGTGTAAACCGAATACCTTGCCATGCGCGCGCACGAGCCCTCTCTCACGTCCAGAACAGTGCCCTACGCCAACAGTACAGGCATGCATGAGAAAGCTAGGAAACTAGTTGTACATGCATTTTTCTGGAATTTGCGAAATTTGTTATTTTCGCTGCGAATTTGTTTGAAGTCCATACTGCGTGCAACAAATTTTGTTAATTAGTAAATATTAATACCTTTCTACAGTATTTTTACTGAAATTTTATAATTAAATTTATACTGTTAAATTATTTGCGGAAAGTCCAAACTTACGAATTTTGTATCTCTTAAACTATACGTCTGAAAATGTCGAAATAAATTTTATAAATCTTAGAAAATGCCAACGTAATTATCTGGAAGTTTTCGCGAAATTACGCATTAGTTTGATTTGCGGTATTTCCTGAATGTGTGTTTATTCGTTGTTTTTGGATGTTTTTCTGCTACACGTAGACGTTGAGCTGTGCGAGGGTGTTGAAGAAGACCAATCTCAAGTGTTGGACCAAGAACATCAACTGTTTGAAGGCAAGTCATGCTTTGACCATTTTGCCCCTAGCATTTTAAATAGTATTTTGATTCAAAGTAGCATGATTATGTGACTAAATAATTAATTTAATTTTGGGAAAACTAGTTAAATGCCATAATTGTTAATTCCAACCTTGTATTATGAATTGTATACCATGTATCACCTTTGTCACCCTAAGTTTGGGAAATTTAATATGTTGGATGCTATGTATGTGCCAACACGGGAGGCTAGACCGTGACTAGTTGCTTAGAAATGCTTATACGATGATATTTCCAAAACAAAGAAAATAATCTTGACTAATGACAAATGAACTGATTTTGGAATGCTAAGTGTGAGCTTGTCACGGATTGACGTGAAGTGTAGGTACCTTCGTGGTTCTACACGGTAGCAGAAAATCTTGTTGGCATGCGTTGCCGCGATAGATAAACAAGGGTGGGATTGATTTAGCCGGGGCAAGTGGTAAGAGGCTTTATGCCGTGGGCCTTCGTGGCAATCGATAATTAATAAACGGCGTTCGTGTCCGTGGGATGAGTGTTGTGAGTTGTTTGGGTCGTGGATGAGTGATGAATGTCTTGCCCTGGGCGATTAAGGACTTAACCTTGCAAGCCTTTGAACTGAGTATTCCGTACAACCACATGGTCGAGGTGGGACAGTCTTAGTCTAGTAAGTTTCAAGTCTTACCTTTGATACCTCGGGGTGGCGATTACGTCGGGAGTAATCAGATGGGGAGCGTACTGGGGCTTCGTGCCAGGTACCCTGTCCAACGGTGTCTGTCGGTCCTACACTTTGTCCTTCGTGGGGAAAGTAGTAGTGAAGGCAAAACCGGCGAGGGTCATCGGTGTACATGGAAGTGTCCGAAAAGCTTCGTTACGGTTGATCGCCTTTGTGGTGTGAGACTGTATCATGTGGGGAAAGTGTACAACCTCTGCAGAGTGTATCAATCTATTCGAATAGCCGAGTCCACGGTACTGGACAAAGCTCGGGGATTACAGTCAAGGGATAGATTTTCCAAAACAAAATGTGGGAATGGGTGGCTGCATGCCAAAGATAATTGCTAAAGTGATTTAGGGCTTTGTGCCAAATGGTTTGAAAAGAGATTGATAACTTATTATATAATATGGTATTTCTGCTTTTGAATCTATTAAGATTATTTGATAGAGGCAAAATGTTGCTTTTCTGCAAAATAACCATTCAGCCTGTCTTTTGGAATAAGCCATGCATATAGTTATTAGACTTGCATTCTGTGCATGACTTGCTGAGTGCTTTATGTACTCACCCCTTGCAACAAACAAATCACCGGTGAGCGTAAGTCTACAACGTCGAAGAAGAAGAAGTTCCGTGAGAAGGCGATTATCTAGGAGTCGAACCACTGTCGGTTGCCTGTGGCGTATTGATGGGATTCACCGAGTTCTTCATTCATTCTTTGTTTATTCTCTTTTGTTGTTGTAAGCCCTGCGTGGCAGACTATTTGTAAGGTGACCTTAAGGTCTTGTAACCAGTTTATTTAATAATTGAAGTACTTTATTATTAATTCCGCTGTGTATGATTGTGGTACTTCATCCCTGTTATTACTGTGTGCACTAGCGTGATCCTGGACTAGTGCAGAATACACAGAGGGTCCGGATTTGCAGGTTCGGGTCCCGACAGTTCCGCAAATTCGCAACCGAGTCTGGACCGAACCCTTCTGTAAACGGATCCTCGCGATTCCAAAGAATTGCATTCGGACACAGCCATACCCTTTTACAAAAAGGACCCCATGATTTACTACCTTTATTATTCCCTGGGGAGTCCCCGCCCAGCCGCTCCCCCCACATGGCCCACTCCGCGAAAAGGTCCCCAAAGAAATCCAAATTACGTTAAGGTCCTTCCACCAGTTTTTTTTGCAGAAAGGACCTCCTAGTTCCGCAAATTCGTAACTCTTTCATGAAAAGACCCCAAAAGAAATTAGAAATTGCGTTCAGATCCGTCCACCGATGTTTTTCAACAAGAACCTCCTGGTTCTGCAAATTCGCAACCGAGTTAGGACCGAGCCCTTTTACAAATGGATCCTCGCTATTTTGGAGAATTGCATCTGGGCACAGCCATACCCTTTATGCAAAAAGAACCTCATGGTTCCGCAAATACTCTCACTCTCCCCCTCACTCGCCGCGTGTTCCATGTTTCGTTTCCTAGTGATGTAACTACCTAAAGCCTCGCCAAACCGCTGCCTCAAGGTGTCACGCGTCATGGTACACTTGTTCGGCGTGTCGCCGTACCTACACAGCTAGTTTCATTGGTATTCGGCAGTTTGCCTGCCATCTTCTGGGTCTTTGCAAAACATCACTTCAGTGGGGACAGCTTCCAATTATATCCCAATTTTAGTCTGTAATTAAACATGGCGTAGTGTTCAAATTTGCATCATTTTCTTGATCAGACAGAGGCATTACTCTTTGGGTTCTTAATTCTACAGTCCAATAGTATCGGAGACGAGCACAACTATTTTACGCATCAAAAGAACTCGTCTTATACCGGCAGAAAGTTGGAGTGAAACATTCAGGAATAGAAAGTTTAAACCAAACCATCTACATTCCCTTCACCGCTAGCAGTAAGAAAATCGAATTTTTTTTAATAATCCATTTTTTAATCAAAATTGCACAAATAAACGCCAGCTAGCAGAAATTACAGAAATATACGTCTATTGCCTGTTCAAATGGCGATGTAAGCCTGTCGCCCGATAGTCGGGCGACATGAGACCGTTCGCATCTCTGTCGCCAGGTAAACAGGCGACAGGCTTATATCGCCTGATTAATGGGCGACTAAATAAAAATCCCTGATCAACGGGCGACGTAAACGGGCGACAGAAGGCTAACAAATAGCGCCGGGCGCTCGCCCGACCGAGCTCGAGCTAGCAGAAGAAGAACCGAGAAATAGAGGAAAAAAAGAGAAAAGAAGAGAAGAAGAGGGGAGAAAGAAAGAAAGGGGGAGGAGAGAAAAGGAGAGCGGCATTTGAGCCAGTGCGATCCATTCGCAGGTATTTTCTCGTTCTTTATTTGTTGTATCTGTAGATAGATGTAGCAAACCTAGTTAGATGTAGATAGATGTAGCAAACCTAGTTAGATGTAGGTATGAACTATTCATTTTTTATTTTTTAGCAGTAAATTATGATTGAGTAGAAATAATTTTAGATTTAGGTTTGTGTGCGTTGATCTATCGAATGTAGATGTTTTGGACCGATAGAAGTATTCATTTCTTAGGAATGTGGTTGGGTAGATATAGCGAATGTAGTTTGATGTAGGTAGAGTAGAAATTAATCGTAGAGAATGTAGTTAGAGTAGTAATCGTTTCGTTGTTTAATTTTTTAGCAGTAAATTATGATTGAATAGAAATAATTTTATATCTAGGTTTATGTGCGTAGATCTAGCGAATGTAGATATTTTATACCGATACAAGTACATCTATATATATATATTCAATTCTTACGAATGTAGTAGGGCAGAGATAGCAATTGTAATTAGATATACCTAGATATGTATTGTTAGGAATGTAGTTATTTTTTCTACGAATAAACCTGTATTTTTGTAGCATATAGATGTACCAAAGTTGGGTGTCGTAGTATTTTTTACGGAAAGTAATTAATTCGTGGGTGAATGAATGTATTTGCAGATATAGCAGAACGAGTTCTATTTAGAATATATTATGGAGAAGGAGTTGTAATGTATGGTTTGGAGGGTGCGGATTTAAGTAACTTCCAGTATGTGGACAGAAGTTTGAGTAGGGTCGAAGAGCGCACATTTTCTTTAGTGTTGAAGTTGTTGTATTATACTTTTCGGATGGAAGAAGAAAAGTGGCAGCTGAAAGTATTTTGCCTATTCGTAGGCCCGTTGGGTATTGCTTAAAAAAATTCTAGTCTCGTGATTTGTTTGAGCTTTAGTTTATTCTAAGATTTATTTAAGTTTAGTTTGAGCTTTAACGAGTCGATTTTGAACTTGATTTCAAGCTATTAGCTTTGAATACCTCGTGAGCATACTAAATTTATAATTCATTTGTTAAATATTGCCATACATTAATTTTTAATGAGTTTACTCGAGCTAAATTCAAGCATTTTTCATTGTTGAAAAATAATATATATTGAATTGTTTATTGTTACCGAGCTTACTCGAGACGAGCTCAAGCCTAAGGGCCTATTTGTTTTTGCTTTTGATTCTGGATTCTGGCCCCAAAAGCTAAATAAAAATCAAACGGCTCGATTCTAGTAATCGATTCTCATAATACAGCCCATCTATATCCATTAGAATTCACAATCCACTTCATATATGTTTTTGGATTATAGCTTTTGAAGAATTAGCTTATCTATAACCAAAATCCACAATGAGCTTTTAGAGAATTCAAAGCAAAAACAAATAGGCCCTAAATGCAAGCTCGAACTCCAACTTAAACTTAACTCAGACTTTTACTGAACTTAAGACTAGATGACAAGCCCGCTTGAGCTCGACACATTTACCGTCCTACCAATGAGTAAATGAGCATGTTGCAGCATAACTCGTGTGTGCTTTGCCCGTCTGCCTGCGAATTAGGCTGATGTGTGGCCCCGATATAGAATTTAGATATTAATTGCCAACATGACATATACTGCCCAACAGATTTTTTTAAATAATTTATTTTTTAGATAATTTTACAAAAATAATTCACCGAAAAGAAAAATTACAAAAATACACATCTATCGCAATTTGAATTGGCGACAGGCGCCATTTGAAATAGTTACAAGGCCTATCGCCAATTCAATTGGCGACAAAGACCTCAACCTTGTCAACTAAATGAATTCACGACAAAATAATCCGTCGGTCAAATTCAATCCACGACAAAATATGCTCTGTCGTCATTTCAATTAGCGTCTCTGTAGCAAGATTTCAAATCTCGTTTTGAGTCAAATCTCGGAGGTTCCCGAAATCCGAAATTTCGACGAGATTCGAAAATGTCGAACAAAATCCGGACGAATTGCAAAAACCAAATTTCAAATCCGGTTTTTTTTCTACCGGGAAATCCGAGATCTCGGCCGAAATCACCGAGATCTCGGCCAAATTGAACCGGCTGAAAAATGGTTCAAAATACGTCAAAAAATTTTGAAATTTTTTTTGGATAGTCCTAACACATCACTAATGTTTCCATAAAAATTTGAGATGATGATCAATCATGAGAAATTTTTAAAAAATCTAACAGTGGTAAAGTCGTGATAAAAACCGTATATAAACTCAGTTTTTGATTTTTCAAATGTAACAAATGAACTTCAAGTCATTTGAAAAGTTTTATATATATTCCTATGTATTAAGGGAGGTTCTTTCTTTGAAACTACCTGCAGTTCTGAGGGAGATTCTTTCTTTGAAACCACCTGCAGTTTTGAATTTTGACTAGTAAGAAAAGATCAATGCCATAAATATGAGCACTGATCATGTATATGTGAATCCCCCCCATATATACATAAGTGAGTTAGTACTGTACCCATTTATAAATACATGTTATCTTATGTTTTAAATTTTGTTTTTCAATATATGTCATTCAATAATTTTGAAGTGGGTTTTGTACCACTGTTTCCACTCCACTTCTCTCTCATAGTCATACACAGATTGATTCCAACTATTAATGTCAGCATCAGATATCATTTCTCTCTGCTGTTTCAATACACTAGAAAAGTTCCTATGTATTAAAAAAGTTCAAACCACTTTAGAAAATTTTGAAATTTTTTGTGAATGGTCCTAACACATCCATAAAATTTTCAGAAGATAATCAATATTGAAAAATTTTAAAAATTTCGGAAAGTCCTAACCGACATATTGAACCGACCAAAAAAATGTCAAAAACATGTTAATAATTTTTGAAATTTTTTGTGGATGATCTTGATCCTAAACCCAAGCAAATACAATGCACAAAAATAAAAATCCGGCAAAAAAATATCAAATCTCGCCCGAGATTGCCGGGATCTCGCCCGAAATTGCCGAGATCTCGCCGAGAAATCCGAGATTTGAATTTTTTTTTTTTTTTTTAAATTTTTCGGGATTTCGCCGAATTTTGGACCCTTGCTCTGTAGCCAATTAAAATGGTGACAAAGACTTTGTCGCTATCTCAAACTATGATAGAAGTGTATTTTTATAATTTTTCTTTTTGATGTATTATTTTTATAAAATTATTTTAAAAAAAAATCCTGCCCAGCATACATGCTGCAAAGCCACCAAAACAATTGACCAACCGTCCAAAGGAACAATCGACAGGGGGCTAGTTGGGCGGGCCCAACAAGCCTAACCTCCCACAGCATGAGTGCACACACAGGATAGTGCAAACTACCGCAGCATTATACATGCAGAAGCGGCACGCGAGATGGGCCGCGAGGCGGCCTCCCTCCGGAACCACAGCCGAGGTCACGCCGTTTCTCGCCATTATTTGTGCCCGTCGCTGTGAGCGCGCCGCCGGCCAGCATCAACCAGTTCTCTACGCGAAGAAACGAAATAAACTCACGAATTTAGGGCGTTAAAGCCTAGTAAATGACCGGTAAAACGGTAAAAATCATCTGTCCAGTACGTATATAGATATTTTAAGATTTGTCTATTTTATCATATCATTTATTCGGTTTAACGGCTGTTAGATATAAAATTGCAATACTTACTGTTATTTAAAATATTAAATTTAGGTATATAGATAGCACAAAACATTATTATATAAGTTCCTGCCTATAACGAATATTTTTTTCTACACTATTACGAGGTCTCATAGAGACAAGTTTATCAGATAAAATGTTGTAGGAATTATTTTTAATTTTATTTCTAGCTAATATAGGTGTGTATATAGATAGCGTGGTCTATACTAGAGTTAGAGTGAGACGGCAGCTGGGCCGAATATCTCAGATTTGCGTGTCGGGCTTTTCTTTCCTATCCACTCTCCTGTTTTGCTCCAAAACTACAGTGTCCCCGCACGATTACGACCGACGTGGCGCCGCATCCGCCACCCACATCATCATCTTCTCCTCCGGGCTATGGCTCGGGCGGCAGCTCGTCAAGTTTGCTTCTCCGATTCCATCCCGAGCCGAAGATAAGCGAACAAAAATCGCAGTCAAATAATGGCGAGCGTGGCCTCGAGGTTCTCCGGCCTCCTCCTCCCCGAGCTACGGCCGGACGTCGCCGGCTTCCGCCGCCTCTCGCATCCGACTTCTTCCCTCCGCCCCCATCCGCGGCGGGGCCGGCGCGGGCTGAGGACCCTCGTCTGCGTCGCACCGCCCGACTCCGCGGAGCCACAGACGGTGAGTTCTCGTAGATCAGCAAGAGACCATCGCATATCCAACCCTTTGTCGCTGTTGATTGTTGCATTCCTAGAAAAAAGTGAAAGTCCCTGGCTTTATAGGGGGAGACAAAAATGAAATAACGTTAGAACTTGCTGCTTCAGTTAACAAGGCAACAATAATGTACTCGGCCTTCCTGTAGTATGCTTTTACATTCTTGAACAACTCTCCTTCCTGTAGTATGCTCTGAATACTTTGACCATACGTGGCAAAACTTTGCTTCATATTTACAAGATCAGTAGTCTCTACTATTCTAAAGCAGCAGTTGGTGGCAATGGTCCATTCTTCCCACGTCATTAATTACCGCTTAATTGTCCTGCTTAATTGCCCTACGCAAGAAACGAAGCGATTTAATTAGCCAGCTTTCGCAAGAAACGAAGCGTTAAAGATAGATGTTTGATCTTGTGAAATAATTTTTTTTATTTTTTAATCTTTATTTTTCGTTATTAATTTTGTTTTTCGTAGCAACGCACGGGCATGTAACTAGTTCACTACTATGTTTCAGTGAAATATGAGTTGATTTGTGCTTCCTTTGCTTCCACAGGATGAGCAGTCTGTCAAAGCTGACGGAAAAATTGAGCAAATAAACTACTTTTAAATGGAAATTTAAAAAATAACCTGCAGTAATTTGAAATGCCATGAATGCACCTTGCTTCCGCCGTGCCGAGTGGCTTCCGCCGCATGGTGTGGAGGAAAGCCGGTTTCCGCCACACCACGTGGCTTCCTCCATGCCATACGGCGGAAACCCCTTGTTCCGCCACGTGGTGTGGCTTCCTCCATGCCACACTGGCCGAAACCACCTCCTTCCGCCACGTGTCGTGCACCGCCCACCACTCTGGCGCACCGACCGCGAATTTTGTACAGCTTGTAGCCTCATGCGGTAAATTTTTTTCAGATCTAGCCGCTTAACAAAATTGCAAAAATAGCTCTCAGAATAAGACATTACCGCTGGTTCGAATCATGAGAATTTTTATTTTAATTCCGCGATCCCCGACCGCTTATAAATTTTCTCGGACACCGCTCAATCTCTCTTATGAAAGAGCTCCATGGGCGTGCACAAGGTTCTACCGCTTCATGTAAATTTTTTCCTGATGTACCCGCTTGCCAAACAAAATTGCAAAATTGCCTCAGAATACAGATACATGCGGGTTCACCGCGAGAATTTTTTTAATTTCAAATTCCACGGTCCCCGACCGCTATAAATTTTTAAAAATTCAAATTTTTTCCATGCGGTTCCAAACCTGGATATTAAATAATTAATTTTTTTGGCTTTTTAAATTTGCCGCCATGGCCACCGCTGAATATTTGTTTTATTTTTTTATAGCGTAATGAGCTCTTTTGGAAAATGTCGTTCTTCTAATGAGCTCATTAGCAAAATGTTGTTCTTCGATAATGTTGAAACAGAACGCTGATAGCCTTTTGCTAATGAGCTCTCTTTTGTGTATGCTAAATTCAAACAATTTATTACTTTTATCCAATAAATAAAATTAGCCAGTATTTATTTATATTTAATAAAATAGTAGAAATACCATTAACAAAACAATATTATTAGATCTAATTTTTACTGTACATTGTATACTATCAATATAATACATCGCAAAATTTTTCTTACTAATATCTACACCCAAAGAAAATGTCTTTTGAAAGGAAGAACAACATTGCAGTTCGCGACAGAGTAGGAAGCATGTTCAAGATTGTTACAACATTTGCAAGCAAATTAAAAAAGCCAAAAAAACAAATATTCCCGCGGTGGCCATGAGCGGCAAATTAAAAAAAGCTAAAAAAAATTATTCTTTAATATCCAGCGGTTTGGAACCGCGGAAAAAAATTGAAATTTTTTTGAAAAAAATTTATAGCGGTCGGGGATCGCGGAATTCGAAAAAAAAAATTCTCGCGGTTCGAACCCGCGGTAATGTACTGTTACAGAGCTATTTTTGCAATTTTGTCCGGCAATCAGCTAGATCTGAAAAAAAATTACCGCAGAGGCTACAACTGTACAAAATTCGCAGATCAGTGCCAGTGCGCCCAGGAGCTGGTGGGCAGTGCACGACACGTGGCGGAAGGAGGTGGTTTCCGCCGTGTGGCATGGAGGAAGCCACACCACGTGGCGGAACAAGGGGTTTCCGCCGTATGGCATGGAGGAAGCCACGTGGTGTGGCGGAAACCGGCTTTCCTCCACACCATGCGGCGGAAGCCACTCGGCACGGCGGAAGCAAGGTGCATTCATGGCATTTCAAATTACTACAGGTTATTTTTTAAATTTTCATTTAAAAGTAGTTTATTTGCTCAATTTTTCCCAAAGCTGACTTGACTGAAGAAAAGGCTCAAACAAGTAGTACTACATCCCAGGATGCTGGATATCCAGCTGTTCCGAATAAGGATCTCAACAGAAGGATAGCTTTAGTCTCCAGTCTTGCAGCAGTGGGCCTCTTTGCATCTCAGAGACTCGAGCTTGGCGGGCCTTCTCTCAAAGATCTAGCAGCCAATGCGATATCATATGAAGAGGTCAGCGCTTCTTGGCCTTTGCCTCCCCATGAGCTCTATGCTCAAATCATTACTGAAAAGAAAAATTAATCGATGCAGAATCCCAAAGTGCTAAAAGCAACAAAATTAAGAAGTTGCTATTTTTTTTAGTTCTTTAGGGATTTTGCTTTAATTCGTGTGGAAGTAAAATTGCTAATTTTTCTTTATTTTTGCAAATTTTAGTTAATTTGGATTGTACTTGACCTGAACTCTTTCTTTTGATTTGCTAATTTCCATTTAATTATTATTCTGAATTTTAGTTATTTATGGATATTACTTTTGAAGTAGTATGAAAATCAAATTTCTAATTTTTCTTTATATTTTATTCCGAATTACTCTTAATTTGGGTTGTACTTGACATGAACACTTTTTCTTTTAATATTAGCCGTTATACTCAGTTCACTAGATAGATGAAGTGTGTGTGTATATATATATTCTCGTATCTCTATGTCAACTATCAAATCCAAGCCTTTAAATTTATTAGGACCCACTAAATTAAGGGCTGTATGTTTTGCTTTTTTTTGAGAATTTCGAGCATATTTCTCTTTTCCTTTAGCAACTCTAAAAGCTCTGTCACTGACTTTTAGTATATGATAGATGCCTATGAAATCTAATCTCATAAGTGCATCTGCAGGCTCTCTCAAATGTCAAGCCCACTGTTGTTGAGTTTTATGCAGACTGGTGTGAAGTTTGTCGAGAGTTAGCTCCAGATGTATACAAAGTTCAGCAGCAGTACATGTATACTCTCCTACTTCTATGTGCGTTAACCTTTTCCCTTGGAATTAACAACTATGATTTGTTCATTGAAGAAGTCATGGATAGTGATCTATGCTTTCTTACAAATCCTAACATGCACCTTCCATATAATTTAATGTCATAGCTGGAATTTTTTGATAATCCTTTGCAAGTGCTTGCATCATTCATACACTTGCGCATGCAAAGCATACTTAAAAGTCTAGCTGATTTATTTTAATTTCTTCTGATAAAGAACTACGGATGGACTACTGTTAATCAGCAGGTCTAGAGTACTGTTTAGTGTTTACAAGAGGTTTCCTCCGGTCTCCATATCAGAAGGCATTATATCAGCAACCTGAGATAAAACTACTGACTGAACTTATCTTTGCATATGCTGATTTTATGAGAAGTGCTTCTATGCTCTTCCTTTTAAAAGTTGCACAACTATTAAAGCATGAATGAAGGGTAGATGGTGATTACTTACCCCTTCGCTTGCTTCAAGATTTGTGCAACTTGTACTAGAAAGAAAAGCATAGAAGCACTGCTCTGATTTTATTTTTCTCTTCAAATGTGCATTGCTTACCTTAAGAATTCTTCACAGGGACCGTGTCAACTTTGTCATGTTAAATGTTGACAATACAAAGTGGGAACAAGAGCTTGACGAATTTGGAGTAGAAGGCATTCCTCATTTTGCCTTTCTGGATAAGGAAGGAAATGAGGAAGGCAATGTTGTTGGGAGACTTCCAAAACAATATTTTCTTGACAACGTGGTTGCTCTTGCTTCGGGTGATCCCACAATACCTCATGCACGAGCTGTTGGTCAATTTTCGAGTGCAGAATCCAGAAAAGTTCATCAAGTTGCTGATCCCAGAAGTCATGGCTAGTACTAACTCTTTATGACTGCCAGTTTTAGTTATAATGTCGAGGACTATTGACAAGTAAGTATTGTTTTCTCGTGAACAAGTATATGCTGAGATCTAGCATGTCTGTTGTCTGTTTCCAGGAGAAGTGGATATGCAGTTGACTATTGGAAGTACTTTTAGTACATTATGTCATGCCGATTTCATGAGATAAATATAGCCTCAGTAGTCGGTAGTGCCTTTTTGGGCTGTTCTAGCGATAACTCTTTACCAAGATAACAAAGTAGGTTACATAACCTGTCAGTTTCTTTTATACACTTAAATGTCTTGCTGACAAAAACAGTGAACCTTTTATAAGGCTACCTTTTCAACCAAGTTAATATAAAGAGTGGAAACAGCTTGTTTTACGCATCTTTTATTTGACGTTTGATGGTTATCAGGTGTTTCCCTGACTTGTATCGATTTTTTTTATCTGATTCCTGCAGGAGGCGATTCTAGGCCAAGTTCAGTCTTGGAACCAAGCATGTGGAGTTGTGGACGTTGGGCAGAGCTGGCCGACTGCAGAAATCCCATAAAAAGGCTATAGCATTCATGATTCGTGTATATGATTGTGCGAGTGGATCAACTGATTCGGGCATTCGGGTAGAACATTGATCTGATAATGATTCGTGAATCAGTGTATGTCTGCAATTCTGCGTGCATAGGTGCATACTGCAAAAGCAGACGAACGTATGTTACAACCGCGAGCATGTATGTGCTAGTACATTATTTACCACTACTAGTTACACCCGTACAACTTACAAAATAGGATGTTTGTTTGTCGAAGGAACTTCCTAGAGTTTGTTTGATATGTATGCTTCTGCCCCTCTCTCAACTGAAGAAGTATAACCTGTGCGTTGCTATGTCTTAACCATGTGGCATGTGGGGTACTCAGTTCGGTGGCCAACCACTGCGCAGGTTAACATTGTGGCGCTTCAGCTCTTTGACTAATAATTAGAGTTAGATTACCGGAAGTTATGTGGATTATTTTTTTAATTTTGCACTATGATTTTTTTTAGGTTTTAGATTCGTGACACTTGGGGTGAGTCTTAATATGCTTACATGGCAGCACTAGCCAATTGCCCCACTCTAAAACAAGTACTCGGTTCCAGTTTGGTTTGAAGCTAACTTTATTATATGTAAATTTATACGTGCTAATGATTTTTAGGTGGATATTTGGTTCATAGTTACAATTGTGATTTACCATACTTTTTTAGTCCTATATTCTACGTGTTATAGACTTACTTTTTTTTACTAAACTTTATCATACTTGTGGCGTTAGATTTTGTTGCTATAAACAAAATATGGCTGATACACTTATTTAAGATTAGTTATGATAAATACTATTGGCTTAAAACCAATTGGACCCTCGGTTTCCTCGAAGTATGTAGTGGTCGTATAATAAAATCGAACGAAGCAATTCACAATAGAGACAAAGTATGAAGTTGGAACTTGGAACCGACTTCTTTATTAGTGATCTATCCGTTCACACAATGAGGTGCTCTACTTAAAGACTAACCCCACCAGGGGTATTTTGGCATTTGTCGATAAAAACCCTTGGACAGTGTTTCGTAACAGGTTCCGCTTCGAAGTCCATTTCTGTTTGCATGAAGTTGCCCGGCCTTTCAATTCAATAGCAAATATCTTTTTAAGAACAGTAAAGTTGTTTTTTTTTCTTTTGTACTATATCTTTACCATTTATTATTCCTAATATTACTTATTACTTAGTATACTGGAAAATAGAGTAATGCACATCATTCGAAAACAATAAATAAGCTAATAAAAGGGAACATCCAACCTTTTCTAAACCATTTGGTTCCATTATTTTATAGTTCAAATGCACCCCAAATTTCTGACAAACTTTTACAGTTCAAATGCACTCTAAATTTGTCTTTTTTGTAACTTCTAGCATATGACGAATTTGATCATGAAATTTTATACGTAGATGGGGTAAGTTGAGATGTATATCCATGATTTTTTTCAGAATTTTTTGAAACTTTTTTTAATTGAATTGCACGATGATTACACCAAACCTTTGATTGCACTGGATATGCCCCGTAGATAAAGGCTAAGGAACTGACCACTTTAAAAATATTTCCTATGGTATAATGCTCCTAATGGTTTCTAATTATTAGTTTATATATATATATATATATATATATATATATATATATATATATATATATATATATGATGTGATGCAATAAAGGCAGGACTCAAAAACCGATGAAAATTGCTCGAAAACCATCATTAACGCTCCAGTTTAAAAAGCAAAACAACTCGGTTTACCGATCAAATTCAAATTTAAATTAAATTTTTTAAAAAAAAAAATTCCAAAAAATCCTCTTCTCTGGCATGAATAGTTTTTTTTTTTTTTTTTTTTTGAAAGAAACGAAGTTTGGAAACGTTTTTAAGCCATTCAAAATGTAGAAATTAAAAGTATTTTAAGTAGTAATATTTGTTCAAGTATGTCAAGTAACAATACTTACTTCAATATATTTTAGTAAGAATATCTATTCAATTCTATTTAGTAGCAGTATTTGTTCAAGTATGTCAAGTTGCAATATTTACTTTAATATATTTTAGTTACAATATCTGTTCAATTATATTTAGTAACCATATTTGTTGAAATATATCAAGTAACAATATTTGTTCAATTATATCAACTAGCAATATTTGTTGAAGTATATTTAGTAGCAATATTTGTTCAATTATATTTAGTAGCAATATTTGTTAAAGTATATTTAGTAGCAATTGACGACACCCAAAAATGGTACTATTGTTCAAGTAGTGATATTTGTATGCACAAAAATTATCTTGTTATGGTATATTTTAATATGTTAATGTTATTCAATATTGAAAAACTTACTTATCGTTGTATGCATGCATGAACTACCTGAACTTTGGTATAAAAGTTGTACTTTGTACCACTAGTTATATTCTGTATTTATTTTGTTGTACAGCATACAATTTGATATAAACAATTTCTTACAAATTATTTACATAAGCAATTTCTGTAAGGTATTGAAATGTAAATGGTGTTGATATATAAATGGTATTGATATGTCATTATGTGAATGCCTATATTTGCACATGTTGATTTAATATGTGAGTATTATTGACATAAAAGATTATTTGTTAACATATTATTGATAAATACTTAATTTATAAATTGCAATTGTCTAAAATATAGCAAAGATCATACCAAATTTTTTTTCGTTTTTCTTCATACTTTTTATATATTTATTACACTTTTCCTATTTTTTGCCTTTAATAGCTTGTTACGAATTCTACAACATTTTTTTCAATTTTTGTTTTCATTTTTTTACATTTTTTCAACCGTCGAGCGGTTGTTAGTGGTTTTTGTCAAAAACTGCTCGAAATTGTGAACCATTCAGGGTTAACAATACCGTTTTGAACCTGATTTTCGATGATCTAGCGGTATTGAAATTCGCAAAAAAATTGCTCAAATCCCGTGAAATTTCGAATTTCGGACCATCCCGAGTTCCATAATCCCGGCGAAATTTAAAAAACCCTAAAAAAATTTAAAAGTGCTACAGTGACCTAAAATCTCCTAAAAAAAATCGGATTTCGAACGTTGACGAGATTTGCCCTAAAACAAAATTTTTAACCCTGATTGGAAGTGGCTTGTTCAGGATAAAGATCAAAATCCCTGTGAAATTTTGTGAAATCTCGGTGAAATATTGGATTTCGAAATCCCCCTACCCCCTCGGGTTTCATAATCCCGACGAAATTTAAAAAAATTGAAAGTGCTACAGTAACCTAAAATCTTGGTGAGATCTCGGTAAATTTGATCAGATTTTGACCGGCTTGGATTCTTCACGTTGTTTTCCGTGTGAGATAGTCGGCAGATCATCCAGTTAGCTTATGCACATTAATTCTCGCGGTTATAAATTAAGTACCTCGGTTGTCAAAATTTTTAAAAATTTCTCAAACTTGATCATTATCTAAAAATTTTATGGGAGTATTAGTAATGCATCATGACCATCCATAAAAAAAATTTAAAATTTTCTAACATGGTTTAAACAATTTTTCATTTTGTTGAAATTTGCCGGTCAGCCTTCAATAGCACTGTTTGAATTTTTGAAAATTTTTCAAGCTTGATCATCATCTAAAAATTTTATGAAAATATTATGGATAAGTCGGGACCATCCAAAAAATTTTCAAAAGTTTCTAACGCGGTTTGCACCATTTTCCATTCGGTTTAAATTTATCGGTTATGCTTTTTATCAGGACAGTGCACTGTTTAAATCTTAAAAAATTCTTCAGGCTTGACCATCATCTAAATTTTTTATGGAAATATTAGTGATGCGTTAGGACCATCCACACAATTTTTTTAAAAAAAAATTGACGATTTTTGGGTCAATTTTTATTCGGTTAAAAATCACCGAGATCTCGGAAAATCTAGCAAAGATCTCGGTAAATCTCAGCGAGGTCTCAGAAATCTCGGTCAAAAAAGAACTGGATTTGAATTTTGCTTTTTGGATTTTGTTTGGATTTCATCCAAAATAACGAGATCTTAGCGAAATTTTGAATTTTAACATTTCTCTAGCAACTAGAAAGAAAAGTAATTGGGCACTCGCAAAACAAAATCATAAGATCATTGATCATATGAGCCAGGTGCGGGAACGGGCGCGAAAACTCGCAGGCGAAAGGTCAAAGCCACCGACTAGTCCAGGAATACTACCACGTCTGCCATGCCGACCACCGGAAAGGTTTTCTATGGAGACAGACAGTCATCACGTGGGACTACTTTCGAAGCCGTCGGATCGTATACACTGTAGCCCAAATGAACGGTACCAGTAAAAGCAATGTCCCCAACCTCCTACTTCTCCGTCGCAGAAAGGCGGAGGCATGCTCAGCGATCTGCTTGGTACATCGATCAGGTAGTGCTATACCGACTAGTGTGGCCGGCATTTCACGGGCATAAATATGTGTTTATGCCCGAACTCGATTGGTATCCGAAACCTATAAATACCTATGGATAAACAAATAACAAACTAAACTCTCAAGATGAACAGAAACAAGTCATTTTTTTTACACGGAAATTTGCCAAGATCCTAAGTATAGTTTAAAAATAAATAAGGAAATACATGGATGAACAAAAACATATGATGCTTTAAATATTAGTGGTTCTCAGTTCACAAACTCGATGACAATATGAAAGGGAAAATAAAGTATCAGCCTTCACATGCCTCCTCCTGGTGGCATACTAGTATTATGGAGGATGTCAATGTCGACACGGTCCTGCGGAAGCAACATGCACCAATAGTTGCCAACATGAATTCTTGATCATAATTCATTGATAGTTTCAGTACTTATAACAGCAACTGTTATGGCTTAGGAAGTGCAATATTTTAGCAAACAATTAGCTTATTCCTATAATAGCATGATCACCAATATTTTTAAGGGTGTAGAAAAGTGACAGCAGCTAACAAAGTTGAATATATGGTGGGCGGCACCATTAATGCTTGGACTAGATATATGATCCAAAAGTGACTGACATTCAAGACCAACTAAATATCTAGATCACAGTACTACTTGTAGTATAGCATTTACCACTAACTAACACAATAGAAATAAGGAAATATCCTTATAGACGAACAGACTCGGTGACAATGGATTCATCTTCCATCATTTCCACTTCATCTTCAACAACAGTTTGAATTGCAAACAGGTTGGAAACAATATCTCATAATGAAAAGATTAACCAACAATTAGCTATAAAATGGAGCAAAAGAAATAGATTGAAAGATTGAAACATTAAGCAATAATTACCTAACATATCCGCACGAGACCAAGCTTGCATACACATAAGAGCTTCAACCATATTAGGTGCAAGTCGACTTCGATGTGGAGTAAACCTCCTTAGTGATGTGTCATGACTATTGAATGCCCCCCACATCTATCATTGCATATATGCAATATACTCCCTCCAGTTTGATAATAGATGTCGTTTTGGACATCGACACGGTCTTCAAAACACAACTTTGACCGCTAATTTTTATTATAATATATCTATAAAACCCAATAAAATTATAATATTATGAAAGTACTTCTCGAGACAAATCTACACATATAATTTTCATATATCCAATTTAAATATTTAAAAATATATCAATAGCCAAAGTTTTAGACGTTTGACCATCACTATGTCCAAAACGACATCTATTATCAAACTGGAGGGAGTATGTTCATAAACCCCAGAAATTCCTGATTTGTACATACAAACGGTAAATCCCTGGCAATTGATGACCTCACAGTAATATCACCAACAAATCACCCCAAAAAAATGGCTATGTGATACTTGCGGATAGACTCTATCATACAAAATCATATATAAAGATTAATGCTTAAGACATTTGCACATACCATTGTCAGCGCATAATCTTTTTAAGAAGTCATATCTGAACAACGTATGCCCATACAAAATCATATCTGTACTTTTAGTAAGTCTTAACATTTTTAAGAAGTCATATGGGAACAAAGTTATTACTATTTTGCACATACCATTGTCGACGCATAATCACACAAAATCATATCTAAACATTGATTATAAGGAGCATAATCTTTTAAGAAGACTATCAACCAGCCTGGCAAAAACAGAAATGCAATCCTCCCAAAGGAATTAAGTGCATTATATGTTTGTGAATGGCCAAACATAATTGGAACCATGCACATGACAAATTGTTCCACGTCGAATATGCTAAGCATTAACAAAAATATGGAGAATGCTGGCTTGAGACACTCCCTCAGATAAGTCATTCCGCGTAATTTAGGTGATTCAGCAAACACATTCAAGTGATACAGACATCAATGTAATCCTTATACAATTGAGCACCCAAGGAACAAATGCAACACATTCAAGTGATTCAACAAACACATTATTCCGAGATCAAGACCAACAACTGTCACACCGCTGTCGTGCTATTCGGGACAAGGGTTACCTTTGGGCTCGGATCGGAGGAAGGCTATTGCCGTGCTATTCGAGACAGGGGTTACCTTCGGGCTCAGATCAGAGGAGGGCTGCTGTCGTGCTATTCGGGAGGGGAGCGGAGGTTGGACCGTCAGCCGGAGGGTACGCTTTGGGGGCAGCGATAGGGGTGGGGGCCATGAGGGGAGCTGCGGCGCCAGCGTGACTCGGGAGCACTTGAACACGACCTGCGTCAGGCGGGGACGTCGGGGAGCCGAGTGAACTGGGCGGCAGTCGGTGGCGGAGGGTGACCGGGGCGGAGGGAGGCGAGTTGGTGCCGAGGGAGGTGGTGGTGGAGGGTGGTCGGGGCGGAGGGAGGCGAGGGAGGGGTGCGGGACGACCAGACGGGAGGGAGGAGGTGAGTGGATCTAGATCGGGGGCCGATTGCGCGCAGACCACAGGCGCCAAGGATGAGGGATCCCGAAATGTGGCGGCCAATCGGCCAATTGATGGGTGGGGTAGGATTTAGAATTTTATTTTTCATATATATATATATATATATATATATATATATATATATATATCATCAAAAAAAGTGAAGCATATATGATATAGGATACCTATTGGATATCTATGGGTATAAATTGGTACCAGGCGGATCAAGTCACAGAGAGTCAGAAATGGCGCAGATCGAAAGTTGGCACTAAAATTCTACGAAAAATTATTGAAAAATTATTGAAAACAGATATTTAATATAAGATCAGCTGGCCCAGCCCGGGGCTTGGGCCTGGGCTAGTTCCGCCCCTGTTGGTACCTGCATTCATCCTATAACTTTATTGGCTTCCTAAATTTGAAAATCCGTAGGCCTAAAATACTATCCTTACATATTCTTATCAGGTTGAGCACTCACATATATTTAAATCCACGGGTAAAATTACCATTCCTAAGCGTGGTGCGCTCGTCAGCACTGGAAAATCGTTGCATCCCTGCATTATGTAAACAAGAACCATTCATGCATCATCGATCGCAAGGCCCGGTACTTGCACGGAGTATAATGCTGGGCGTGGTCCACATGCGAAATGTGTTCCCCTCACCGGCCAGGCTGCAGACTGCAGAGTATTGGAACTTCAAGGCTTGCATCATTGCTCCACCTGCCAAGTGCCGACCAACGACACCACCACGCCAACAACCCGCGGTCACATCCTTCCATCGCTAATCTCGCACGCTTTCGGTAGCCGATCGGAAACTTTTGCGACCCTGAAGGCTTCGTGTTTTGTGCGAACCATGGCAGTGCAGTATAGTGGAGTACTGTACACTGGGGTAGGTGGGTGGGTCTGGGCGTTGTCGGCGTAGGATCCAAATCCGGCCTATCAAGACGTAAACTATATATTCTGCTGTGGCATCGTCCATCCGGTGCGCTGCCTAACATGCATGGTTCACAGAATCGATAAAAACTAGGGATGCAGATGGGCCAGCCCTAGGGTCATCTTTGACCCACTCTAGTTCATTTGTTAGCACTAAAACTTAAAAGGTGGACTAAAAATTAAGTTTTTAGTGCAAACAAATGAACTAGAGTGGATCAAAGAAGACCCTAAGGTCAGCCTATTTGCATCCCTAATAAAAAACCAATCAATTTCACCATTTTCGCTCGTATCGTTGTGATCCAACTTCTAAAACCAATCGATAAATTAATCCAATTTTTTAAAAAAAATACAAAAAAATTACGTATCACAAACCGTTCAAAAATCAGTGGAAATCGCTCGATTTTCATAAAAAATCAATGAAATTCGCTTCAAAAATTGACCGCAAAAAGTCCAACAAGTTTGTTGATTTTTCAAAAAAAAATCATTGATTTTTGAATTTTTTTTTTTAAATTTTTTGGTTTTTAAAACCAACATTTTTTTTACGATTTTTGACCGATTTTCGGTTCGATTTTTCTGATTATCGAAAATCACTGTTTATTCAAAAATCTCGAAAACGGTTTAGTGACCCTAATACCATGGCATATGGAATTGAAACCAAAGATAACAAAAAAAACACTCTATTTAATCCTCTGATATTGATATTGATACAGATACAGATTCCCCCATTATTCTGCGGTTCTCATGTGTCGAAACGCCAACGCTTGTCATTTACTCGTACGGATAGCAGCTAGATGTACGTTTGTTTCTCTTGCATGCATGGGTATGAGTAGGGGTCCAAATTTCGACGAAATCTTGGATTTCGGACCCCTCCGAGATTCAAAATCCCAGAAAATTCAAAAAAAAATTTAAAAAAAAAAAATCAAATCTCGGATTTCTCGGCGAGATCTCGGCAATTTCGGGCGAGATTTGGTAGTTTTTTTGCCGGATTTTGATTTTTGTGCATTGTATTTGCTTGGGTTTAGGATCAAGATCATTCACAAAAAATTTCAAAATTTTTTAACATGTTTTTGATCATTTTTTGGCCGATTCAATTTGTCGGTTAGGACTTTCCGAATTTTTAAAAAAATTTCAAGATTGATCATCTTCTGAAAATTTTATGGGAATATTATGGATATGTTAGGATCATTCACAAAAATTTTCAAATTTTTCTAAAGTGGTTTGAACTTTTTTAATACATAGGAACTTTTCTAGTGCATTGAAACAGCAGAGAGAAATGATATCTGATACTGACATTGATAGTTGGAATCAATCTGTGTATGGCTATAAGAGAGAAGTGGAGTGGAAACAGTGGTACAAAAACCACTTCAAAATTATTGAATGACATATATTGAAAAACAAAATTTAAAACCTAAGATAACATGTATCTATAAATGGGTACAGTACTAACTCACCTATGTATATATGGGCGGGGATTCACATATACATGATCAGTGCTCATATTTATGGCATTGATCAGGCCTTCATCAATTCAATCACATGCACGTCATGCTAGGTCAGCCTTCAACTTCATATCACCAAACCTGGAGTAGAACCCAACAGATCTTTTCCTACTGGCCAAAACTCAAAACTGTAGGTGGTTTCAAAGAAAGAACCTCGCTCAGAACTGCAGGTGGTTTCAAAGAAAGAACCTCCCTCAATACATAGGAACATATATAAATCTTTTCAAATGATTTGAAGTTCATTTGTTACATTTGAAAAATCAAAAACTGATTTATATACGGTTTTATCACGACTTTACCACTGTTAGATTTTTTAAAAATTCCTCATGCTTGATCATCATCTCAAATTTTTATGGGAATATTAGTGATGTCTGAGGACCATCCAAAAAAATTTTCAAAATTTTTTGATGTGTTTTGGACCATTTTTTGGACGGTTCAATGTGGATCGAGATCTCAGAGATTTAGCCCGAGATCTCGGTAATTTCGCCTGAGATCTCGGATTTCCCGGTTGAAAAAAAACTGGATTTGAAATTTGGTTTTTGCATTTCGTCCGAATTTTGTTCGAAATTTCCGAATCTCGCCGAGATTTCGGATTTCGGCCACCTCCGAGATTTTTTCCAAAAACGAGATTTGTAACCTTGGGTACGAGTAGGGCTGGATATTGAGATGAATTTGTTAATTACGGTGATTTATATTAGTTATGTAGGATTTAAAAAGGTATGTTTCGATATTCAAAATTAAGGGTCATTAAATGAGCTTACAAATATAATTTAGATTATCTTTATCTAACAAATCATATATTGAAAAGAGTAGGAAATAGGATTGTATTTTTATTGTGTCACGTGTGTTTCACAGAGTACAGATTTTTGAATGGAGAACTAAAAAACTAACACTAATCTCTTGTACTTAATCTTCACCATAATCCTCTAAATCTTTGCGGAAACCTCCTATTCATAGCAGACGAATGGATGACAGTTTGTCATCTTCTAAGATGTGTCTTCTCGCCAAAAAATATTTTCTCGTCAAAAGATGTCTCCTCGTTGAAGATGCATCTTCTCACCAGAGAGGCACCTTTTCGTAGGGAGTAACTTCCAATCGGTTGTCTGTACCTGTCAGAGAAAGCGTCTTCCGCACGCTAATCTTATATAGAGGTAACTTCCTTCCCAACCTTGATCAGGTCAGAGCGAAGGCTATCCCATATCCAATTTGTATGCTGGTCGGGATAATTGAATGAATCATTCCCGATCAGCGTGTTTATAATTGATCAGGGTAACTAGGGTATACCATATCTTCAACTAGTGCTTTGTACACTGGTCGAGAATATTTCGACATGACTAAATTTAACTCTGGTTGAAATCGTAACCAGGTAATAGGCCTTAGGCCATATTTTTTTACTTTGTGGGCCTTTTTTCATTTATAAGTGCGTAGGCCCATAATTAATTAAGGATATATTAATCATCATTAGTATGTTAATGAATTCTAGTAGGATTAAGATTCCTACATTCTTTCATAGTAGGAATCTTACTTGATTTGAAGAACTAAGGGAACTATATAAATACATGAGGTGGTCATGAAGAACCTAAACAACCAAGAAGCCACAAACGAACTCATCCAAAAATAAGAAGTGCACGAAAGGATTAGGGGTTAACTTATTCTTCAGCACTAGATTTTTGTATATGGCAGAATGCAAATGTACTAAAAGGTTTGAGAGGTTGTGAGAGAACAATAATCCCTTGTGCTCTCTTGAGATTGTGCTTAAAGAATTTACGGTCGACTTCATCAAATCTTTTCTATCTCGTTGTGGATGGTTCAATGTCGTTATTTTGGTTCTCTACATGATTCATCCTCTTTGTTCTTGAGACCGTGCATGCTCGTGTCATATCTCACAAAACTATGATCCTATCTGGGGGTTGCTGTGCATAAGAAGGGTTATCAGAGTGTAACAAGTGGCATTAGAGCCAATGCTAGATTAATCAAATTTGTTAGAAGGTCGGTAAAGCATTAAGTGGCACAAAATTAAGATCGATGTCGACGATGTGGAATCAAGTATAGAAATTTGATGGCAGAGAAAATTTCAACGTGTGGCAATGTGTGGCGAAGGATGTTCTTGTCCAGTAAGAGTTAATCGTTGCTCTTGAATGGGACAAACTGAAAAAGATGCATGAAGAAGACTAGAAGGTGATGGAGCGAAAGGCTATTAGTACAATCTGTCTATATCTCTTCGTTGAGGTAAAGTACTCAGTGGTTAAGGAGAATTCGCCAAATAAATTATGGAATGTTTAGAAGAATTGTATATGAAAAAATTGCTGACAAACCGATAGGTACTGAAACAACAACTGTATAAGTTACGCATAGAGGGAGGTACACGATTCGTTGACCATCTCAATTTCTTCAACAAGCTTATCACACAATTTATTAGTGTGGATGAGAAAATTGAGGAGAACGATGAAATCGTTATACTAGTATCATCTCTATCACCATATTGGGAACAATTGGTGATAAATATTCTTGTCGGAAAAGTACTCTCAACTTCTATTGGAGGTGGAGTCCTTGAAAAGGCCATCCAAATCTTTCATCCTCGGGTGATCAAACATTGATTGCAGTAGGCGTTGTAGGTAAAAGCAAGAGTTACAGGAAGAAGAATGGTGTAGGATCGAGGATGCGCCTAGAGGGGGGGGTGAATAGGCGATTTAAAAAAATTCTACTACTAATCAAGGATCGCCTCTAATCAATCCAATGTCAAAACCTACACAACGATTATGCGCAAGCGGAAGACTAAGGTTTTGACAATTAAAGTCAAAATCAACTAGGCTCACTAGTGCACTAACTAATTATGTCTCTAACTAGAATTGCTATGTTGATCAAGCAAATTATACTAAGCAATTATATGCACAATCAAGCAATGGATATAAATACGATAAAGTAAATGCTTGAAAGTAAAAGAGGCAAGAGACACAATACTTTTTACCGTGGTTCGGAGACTTCTCTCCTACTCCATGTTTAGGAAGTCCAACTCACTTTGGACCGGCTCACTCACTTGAGCCTTCACCTCGAATCCACTCGTGGTAGCTTTTTACCCCGCCGGGTAGACGTAGCTCCAACCTTCACAAAGCTTCGTCGGGGCTCCTCACAAACCTTGAGAGCTCCCGCGCACGACACACCCATGCCGTCTAGAAGGCACCGACCTCCAAGAGCAATAGGTTGAGCACTCCACTCAAGCTTCACCGATCGCACCTCCGCGTCTCCGGTGATCACCTAGTGCAACTCATGCAACTAGGGTCCTCTCGATCCTCACTAGATGCAACTCATGCAACTAGGATCACTCTTGGGCTCAAAACCAAATGGGAAGAAGCAAAACCCGCCCACAAACCAATACTAAGCTCAAGAACACCTCAAACACCAGCAACAGCACGCCCTTGCCCCCCTAAGGGGGTCTTATATAGCCTCCCAAGCCAAAACTAGCCGTTACGGTCAAAATCACAGAAAAATCAGCAAAACTGACACTACCGCACTCATAGGGTCGGTAGTGCCGCCCTCAGCCCCAACGGTCGGCTAACGGCTATAAACCCGGTACTACTGCAGGCAAAATCGCGGTAGTGCCGCTCGGGCGGCACTACTGGCCCCCTCGAGCGGTAGTGCCGACCTCAGGGCAAACTCTAGAAAACACCCCCTCTGGAAAATAACTACCGACGATAAAATAGCGGTAGTGCCAGCCTCGAGCGGCACTACCTCTCTTCAGGGGCGGTAGTGCCACACTTTTCAGATTTCAAACGGCCATAACTTTTTATTCCGAACTCCGATTTCGGCGATCTTGGACTATATTGAAAGCTTATCAAGAGGGCTACATTTTCCACCCTTTTTCAAGATTTAAGCAATTATAGATATTTTTCAAAATCACAAAAACTTCAAAGTGGCCACTCAAATCTAAAACCGATTTCCTCGAAATCCTCATATAGACTTGATTAAAAGCGTGACCACAAGCTAGCAAGAGTCAACAAGATTAAATCTTGAGCTATGGGATGATCAACTTATGCTCAAAATAATTTGCAAATCACATTTCCAACAACTCAACTCATGCTTAAAGAACTTTAACCAAACTCCAAATACTTTGCGAAAAACACACTTCACAAACGTCTTAAAGATTATATTTGCAAGAACGTATTAAGCAAATAAATCCCGGAGTCTACAAGGTTTATCCTCTTAGCCATGTGATGGTCAAATCATGACCAAATTGTCTTGCAAAAACCACGGTGCAAGAATCACATGTTCTTAGGACTGGAACCTATAGACCTCCCGTTTATTCGCACAACGAACTCGTAAATAAACAGCCAAATCAATATATGCTTGAGCATGCTCTTTTTGCAACATATGCAAAACCTGGCTCCAAGCAAACTCCAAATACTTTGCGAAAACACCTTTCGCAAACTTCTTAAAGATGTATTTGCAAAAACCCATTTAGCAAATAACCCACGAGACAATGAGTTTGATCCTCTTAGCCATGTGATGGTCAAACCACGACCAAACGGACTTGCAAAAACCACAGTACAAGTATCACATGCTCTCAGGATCGAAACCCATAACTCTTGCTTATTTGCGCAACGAATTTGCAAATAAACAATCAAATCTCAATGCATTAGCTATCTTCTTTTTGCAACTCATGCAAATCCATAGACTCATGCAAACACCAAACTAAATCAAATCAGAGTGCATGAGCTCTCTAATTGCAACTCCTGCAATTCTCTAACTCCATGCAACTACTAAACCAAACATTTGCTTGAGCTCTCTCCTTTTGCAACCCGTGCAAACATAGCTCCAAGCAATACCAAATAAACTCAATAAGATTTTGGTTTAAAAACAAAAGGCAAAGCATGAAGCTTCATCTATTGCAACACATGCAAAGAATGAACTTCATGCAAAAACCAACGCATTAGCTTATCCTATTTGCAAATAATGCAAATCAAAGCTCAATGCGAAAACTCCAAACATAAGCTTGTCCTATTTGCAACACATGCCAAATAGAGCTTATGCAAAATCCAAGCACGAGCTTTACCCATTCGCAACACATGCCAAATGGTTAGCTCCATATGCAAAAACCAAATCCAAATAAGATTTGAGCTCGAGTGACTACAATATTGAGATCACCAACACATGATGAAGCTCAAAGCAAATACTCAACCCATCTTAATAGTACGGCGCTAAAACTAGACACAAAGCTAGAAAAGATCCTTAGCCGCCGCAAGCAATTCCCTTTGGGATCTTTATGATCTTCAATCATCTTGTTCCCCCGGGATCGTCACTCTGGCTCTCTTATCTCTTTCTGGGATCTCCTCTTGATGTCCATCACCTCATGATGTCGTCCTTATTCTGTTTTCATCATCTCAATTATCTTTGGACCTAACCTGGCTCATTCATCACTTATGAAAATAGTTAGTCCAAGATGTATGGTTGTCTTCAATCATATAAGCACTCCATTAACACATAATGGATACCACTTACATCGATTGAGCATAACCTAAATCAATTCAATGAATTTAGATGTGTCTTGAGCACATGATGCAACAAATGCTTCATACTACTCAAGAACTCTCCATTTGTCCTTAATCAACCACAAGAACACCATCAACACATGATGAAATGTTCTTTGATGATTAGAATGCAAATGAACTAAATTTAAATATTCATTTAAATTGATGTGTTTCAATGTATTGATCCTTTATATGTGGAGTGAAGAATTGATCAATACATCGATACATCAAGTTTAAGTGTGAACTCCCCCTAGTTATGTGCATCCATGTAATATATGGATTGGGAAACATAATGCACATTTTGTGGTTAATGCAATGGAGAATTCAAACTTAAACTTGAATCCAAAGTATGCAATTAATACTAGAATGGATATGCATACATACATTGGGTTTCCCATTTTCCATTCAAATATGAGACTATTGAATATAACTCAATAAAATATATTAGTCTTGTCGACGATTGGAGAACGGGCTCCCACCGAGTTTACTTGTTGAATGAGGGATCAACCAAAGCCCCTTTCTGCTGAAGGTTGTAGCATCGAAGACGTGGGAGATGATCCATTAGAGCAGACAGAGACACAAGGATTTTGTCCTGGTTCAGGCCTCTCATGATCGAGATAATAGCCCTACGTCCAGTCGCCCAGTGGCGTTTTTCTGTATTGGAATAACAGATACAAGTTCATGGATCTCACCCTGGGCCTCCCCCTCTTCTCATGATGGAGAGTGGATTAAATACAAGGTGCACATGTACATACATGGTAACTGTTTCCTAAGATCACGCCCGTTGCCCTCTTTGGACGTGTCCTTAATTCTCGCCACGTTTGAATTATTGGTATAACTTCCCTAGATCCTTGGCGAAATAGTCGCCAGTTTCCTGTTTTATGGGCTGACCATGTCCTCCGGCAATCTCCGAGTATGCCTTTGATCTGGCTTCTGCCATCCCACGCCCTTTTCGAGCATGGTTGCTCGGCCACATCTTTGAGACCTATAGCCGACCATGCTTTGCTTCGATATTACGTGTATACTTGTGCCCGAGCATGAGAATGCTCGGGGCTCGCGCTTGGGTATCGCATCCAAGCTAATGGTCGGAAGTTGCTCGGCCGTCGGGGCAGAATAGTTCTTATAGAAAATAGTCCAATCCCCGACAGCTAGTCCTCGAGGCTCAAGTGAGATGGGTCATCCCCGACAGCTAGTCCTCGAGGCTCAAGTGAGAAGTCCAAGGAGGGATTGAATTCTTGATGGTGAAGCACATACCTCAGCATCTGGGCATGAAATGACCAGGAAAAGGAATTGATAGATAAGGCAGGCTCATACTATCACATCCCAAGCAAACCATGCTCGGGGAAAAGGTCGGCACAAACTGTGCCGAGCGGAAAAAAGAAACACGACCGAAACTGGAAAATAGAAACAAACAGGCCAAAAAACATGAAAAAGGACGGAAAAGGATTAGTGGGTCATGGGAAAACGCGTATAACCTCATCCCGAGCATGGATCAGATGCCCAGGGAAACTAGGCATGGATCAGACGCCTAGCATAAAGGTAACTAGCAGACTGTGAACAAACACAGGCTGCCGCATCCCATACACGGATCAGATGCACAGGGGAACAAAACATGGATCATATGTCTAGGCAACTAGCAGATTGCGAGCGAACTCACACTACCGCATCCCAAGCATGGATCAGATGCACAGGGGAACTAGACATGGATCAGATGTCTAGGCAACTAGCAGATTGTGAGCGAACTCACACCGCCGCATCCCAAGCATGGATCAGATGCACAAGGGAACTAGACATGGATCAGATGTCTAGGCAACTAGCAGATTGCAAGCGAACTCACGCCGCCGCATCTCAAGCATGGATCAGATGCACAGGGGGACTACAGGAATTTAAACGTGTCCCTGAGCGAAAAACATGCTCGGAGGAAGAAACTCGCGCCCGAGCGAAGTGCGTGCTCAGCGCGGAATAGGAACAGTCCCCGAGCGAAATGCGTGCTCGAAGGGAGACACTCGCGCCCGAGCGAAGTGCATGCTCGGCGCGGAACAGGAACAGTCCCCGAGCGAAATGTGTGCTCGGAGGAAGAGACTCGCGCCCGAGCGAAGTGCGTGCTCGGCGCGGAACACGAACGGCCCCTGAGCGAAATGCGTGCTCGGAGGAAGAGACTCGCACCCGAGCGAAGTGCGTGCTCGGCGCGGAACACGAACAGTCCCCGAGCGAAATGCGTGCTCGGAGGGAGAGACTCGCGCCCGAGCGAAATACGTGCTCGGCGCAGAAGAGGAACGGCCCCGAGCGAAATGCGTGCTCGGAGGGAGAGACTCGCGCCCGAGTGAAGTGCGTGCTCGGCGCGGAACACGAACAGTCCCCGAGCGAAATGCGTGCTCGAAGGGAGAGACTCGCGCCCGAGCGAAGTGCGTGCTCGGCGCGGAATAGGAACAGTTCCCGAGCGAAATGCGTGCTCGGAGGAAGAGACTCGCGCCCGAGCGAAGTGCGTGCTCGGCGTGGAACACGAACGGCCCCCGAGCGAAATGCGTGCTCAGAGGGAGAGACTCGCGCCCGAGCGAAGTACGTGCTCGGCGCGGAAGAGGAACGGCCCCGAGCGAAATGCGTGCTCGGAGGGAGAGACTTGCGCCCGAGCGAAGTGCGTTCTCGGCGCGGAACAGGAATAGTCCCCGAGCGAAATGCGTGCTCGGAGGAAGAGACTCGCGCCCGAGCGAAGTGCGTGCTCGACGCGGAACAGGAACAGTCCCCGAGCGAAATGCGTGCTCGGAGGAAGAGACTCGCGCCCGAGCGAAGTGCGTGCTCGGCGCGGGACACGAACGGCCCCCGAGCGAAGTGCGTGCTCGGAGGGAGAGACTCGCGCCCGAGCGAAGTGCGTGCTCGGCGCGGCACACGAACCGTCCCCGAGCGAAGTGCGTGCTCGGTGGGAGAGACTCGCGCCCGAGCAAAGTGCGTGCTCGGCGCGGAACAGGAACAGTCCCCGAGCGAAATGCTTGCTCGGAGGGAGAGACTCGCACCCGAGCGAAGTACGTACTCGGCGCGGAACAAGAACCGTGTCGTATCGGTCATCAGATGTGGAAGATGACGCCTTCGGGATTCCTTTGGCAAAGAACCCGTCGATCTCCACGGACGGCGCCAGCTGTCGACGATTGGAGAACGGGCTCCCGCCGAGTTTACTTGTTCAATGAGGGATCAACCAAAGCCCCTTTCTGCCGAAGGTTGTAGCATCGAAGACGTGGGAGATGATCCATTAGAGCAGACAGAGACACAAGGATTTTGTCCTGGTTCAGGCCTCTCATGATCGAGATAATAGCCCTACGTCCAGTCGCCTAGTGGCGTTTTTCTGTATTGGAATGACAGATACAAGTTCATGGATCTCACCCTGGGCCTCCCCCTCTTCTCATGATGGAGAGGGGGATTAAATACAAGGTGCACATGTACATACATGGTAACTATTTCCTAAGATCGCGCCCGTTGCCCTCTTTGGACGTGTCCTTAATTCTCGCCACGTTTGAATTCTTGGTATAACTTCCCTAGATCCTTGGCGAAATAGTCGCCAGTTTCCTGTTTTATGGGTTGACCACATCCTCCGGCAATCTCCGAGTATGCCTTTGATTTGGCTTCTGCCATCCCACGCCCTTTTCGAGCATGGTTGCTCGGGCACATCTTTGAGGCTTATAGCCGACCATGCTTTGCTTCGATATTACGGGTATATTTGTGCCCGAGCATGAGAATACTCAGGGCTCGCGCTTGGGTATCGCATCCAAGCTAATGGTCGGAAGTTGCTCGGCCGTCGAGGCAGAATAGTTCTTATAGAAAATAGTCCAATCCCCGACAAGTCTCAATAAGATTAGATTTGTCATTAAACACGGATTAAACATTAATCTAAACCAATCACCAAAACCTAATGGAGCTTGAACTTACAAATGGCAAAAGCAAGAGCACACATGTATGCTATCTATGTTACAAGGAAGGACGTATGATAAAGGACTATTTGAATTTAAAGCAAATAAGGGGTGCATACTCAATGACGGTAGCAAAAGATGATTCAGATGCACTTGTTATCAGTTAATCAGGTACTTCTCATGGATGGATATTAGATTTAGGTTGTTGCTTCCACATATGTTCGACAAGAGAGATGTTTGACGAATGATCTCTATGCCCGGCGTATGGAACTATTCACTTGATTGATTGCAAGAAATATGCAATTATTGATGTGAAAATGATTAAATTGGAGATGTATGATGGAGCACATCGCACATTGACGGGAGTTCGATATGTACCTTTCATAAATAATAATGTAATATATGTGAGATCGCTTGACCTCGAAGGTTGTGAGGTATACTTCGAGGTAGAGTCATGCGAGTTACATGCAAAAGAGCATATGATCATGAAAAGTATTTAGTGCAACAAAGGATACCGATTGATAGATAAACCTAAAGGAGGGGCAATCAATGGGTGGTCGAAAAAATCCTGATTAGGAGAAGGAAACCGTGTCGTCAACGGTAGGTAATCAGACCTCAGCTTCAATTACATGCGAAATTGTAATGACAATTACAAAATCTGGCAGACGCAAAAGTAAAGATACAAGTAGTCAACAAAGAATTTTTCACTGTCTTAGCCCCGTAAAAAATATATTTTTTTTGTAGAACTAGCACCCGCGCAAATGTATTAGCAGAAATAGCCCTTGTCGTGGAATTGGGGCGTTGCCGCCAATCTTGATGCGAGGCTGCACTGAAGCAGCTCCTAAGAGCACCAGCGGTGCTATAATCTTTGTGGCACCAAGCAGATTTTGCTGAGTAGCTTGTTCTAAAAAGTACATTAGCAATTCTAAAAGATGTAAAGCATTGTTAGGTTTTCAAGCTGAAATATGTAGCTGCTTGCCTAAGCTGGAATATTGTCTATTTTGTGCGCTTACAGCATTTACCTTTTATCACTACCATTGAGCAAATCCAAGATCAATGCAGGGTCTGCTCACTTTTTGAAAATTGGAATTTACTTCTTATTTTGCATAGAGCTATTATAATCTCAACATTTTTTTGCCTTGTTGGTCCCTTGATTCCTTTCTTGGGCATTTGGATATTTGCCGCTCTAGGAATTGGAAATTCGATGGCATGTTGAAAATCATGCCATTGAGTGGCATTTTTTACACATGCCATAGAATTTTCAGATTGAGGAGTGGCATATATCAGATTATTCCTTTCTTTATTCCACTTCAGTATTTATCCCGATGCCTTCTTTTTTTTCTCCTTTGGCTTATTACTATGAATTAATATACTTGCTTTATCAAAGGTTGCATGTTTCCAATTATTAAGAAATAAGCAGTGCAACTCATTACTTGTGGAGCAAATCATAAGGCCTACACACTATTATTATTGTGTTGCTAAATGGCGACCGGATAGAGTCTACCATGTGAATCAGAATCAGATCCAATGAACTTTAGAAGTTCATATTTTACAAAGATTGGCAACGAATTGTGATGCTTTCTATTATGTTCTTCTCTTGTGTTTTAAGCTATTTTTTGCAATGACTACATGAGAAATTAAATGAGTTCTCGTTTTTACTACTATTATGGTTTAAATTGTTTTTTGAAGTTGGAAAAAATCAAATGGGTGTTTTGCAAGCAAGCGGCAACTTGTTGTCGAAAGATGGATGCAGGCAGGAAGGGAGGTATCCTAAGCAACTGCACAAGACTAGATGAGAGATTGACCCATGCTACTATTCCTGAAATCCCATGCATGAGAGCTGAAGTGAATACTGAGGTGAAACGCCATGCGAGACACATGGAACCCAGTCGGCTTTCCTCGCTGGTGTCACGGAAGTTCTGATGTTTCACGATCGGAAGTAGGTACACATACACAGTATGAGGTGGCGCTGGAAAAAAGAACCCATATTTAAATGTCAAAGTACGAGTAAGAAATATCAATGTACTCAATAGAGGCAATGGATTAAGCTTTTGAAGGCTTATGATGCTTCTGTGACCGACAAATTGTCAGGTATGAACGCCCATCTCTTCTTTCATTGTGATTTTACTTTGAGTTCAAAAGTATAATCTGTCCACTGCATACCTACATTTGACAATATAAATATTTGAGAGCTAATGAATTAGTAAAAGAGCTTGCAAAACCTAATAAAATTATAATATATTTTTTCAGAACTAGTCGTTCAGCAGCAAAAGACTTAATAAAATTATAATATATTTTTTCAGAACAAGCCGAGACTTAATAAAATTATAATGTATTTTTTCAGAACAAGCCGCTCAGCAAGAAAAAAAATATGCTCGATGCTACATCAACGCGCGTGGTAATCAGAGCATCATGGTGCAGCGCCTTCAGATCGCCAAGCAGAAGACGCTTCCAGCCCAGATCGCCAAAGGCAAAGACTCGATCCCATGGCAATGACTATTTCTGCTAATACGTTTACATGGGTGCTAGCTCTGCAAAAAAATATTTTTTATGGGGCTAGAACATTGAAAAATTCGTTAACAAACAGAAGGAAAGCATAATGAGCTAATAAATTATATTGCAAATGAATCGCGGTTGATCAGAATGATCAATAGAGATTTTATGTCAGGGACAGTTGAAACTCAAAATAGATGCAAAACCGATATTTCACAACATATGCACCTCAAATTGAACTGACCGAAAAATAGTCAAAAACACGTCAAAGATTTTTTAAATTTTTTGTGGATGGTTTTGACCCCAAATCCAATCAAATCCCGACAACAAAAATTGAAATCCGATCAAAATGAGCGAGATTTTGGCCGAAATCTCACCGAGATTTGTGCGGGTACGGTAGTATTTTGAAATTTTTGAAAATTTTTTTATTCAGCTAAGATTTATGATCTGATGGGTCCGAAATCCGAAATCTCAATAAAAATTTTCAAAATTTGGCCGGAATTTTGAACCAAGTTATGATTGAATCCACCAACTTTTATGACCACAATTACTACTCGTGCAATGCCCGTTTTCTGCACGTGCGTGCCCGCCGCGCGGTGGACGGAAGCTGCGCATAAGCGCATCCACCACCGGCCGGCCACGCCGCGGCCCAGCGCCGGAAAAGGCCCACGTTTCCCACCTACCCCACGCGCAGTGCCTCCAACTTTTAAGACGCCGCCCCACGCACGATCCGATTTATTATATACCATATTATATACCTACTGACTAACGTCACCAGGACGGCACATCACAGATTCACAGGTAGCGCCGTGGACTAGCTGGAGTAGGAGCTGTAGTATTGTAGGAGCACGCACAGATCAAAGAAATGGCCACGGCGACCTACCTCTCCTTCTCGGCGCCGTCGTGCGTCCGGCGGCCGACCCGGGCTGCCGCGTCGGCTACGGACCGGGACGAGGTGGTGTCGCCCAAGCGGCGGCTGCCGCTGCGGAAGGTTCCAGGGGACTACGGCCCGCCGGTGGTGGGCGCGCTCCGCGACCGGCAAGAGTACTTCTACGGGCCCGGCGGGCGCGACGGCTTCTTCGCGTCGCGCGTGCGCACGCACCGCTCCACGGTGTTGCGGCTCAACATGCCGCCGGGCCCATTCGTGGCGCGGGATCCCCGCGTGGTGGCGCTCCTCGACGCCGCCTCCTTCCCCGTGCTCTTCGACACCTCACTCGTCGACAAGACCGACCTCTTCACCGGCACCTTCATGCCCTCCACCGACCTCACCGGCGGCTACCGCGTGCTCTCCTACCTCGACCCCGCCGAATCCAACCACGCGCCTCTCAAGACACTCCTCTTCTATCTCCTCTCCCACCGGCGCCAGCACGTGATCCCCAAGTTCCGCGACGTCTACGGCGACCTGTTCGGCCTCATGGAGAACGAGCTCGCGCGGGTCGGCAAGGCTGACTTCGGCCACTACAACGACGCTGGCGTGTTCGGCTTCCTCTGCCAGGCGCTCCTAGGCCGCGACCCGGCCGACTCCGCGCTCCGCGGCGAAGGGCCCAAGCTGATCAACAAGTGGGTGCTGTTCCAGATCAGCCCGCTGTTCAACCTCGGCCTGCCCAAACTCGTCGAGGACGCCCTCCTCCACTCGTTCCGGCTCCCGCCAGCGCTCGTCAGGAAGGACTACGACCGCCTCGCCGACTTCTTCCGGGACGCGGCCAAGGCTGTCGTCGACGAGGGCGAGCGCCTTGGCATTGCGCGCGAGGAGGCGGTGCACAACATCCTCTTCGCGCTGTGCTTCAACTCCTTCGGCGGCATGAAGATACTGTTCCCGTCGCTGGTGAAGTGGCTGGGCCGCGCCGGCGCCCGGGTGCACGGGAGGCTGGCGACGGAGGTGCGCAACGCCGTGCGCGAGAACGGCGGCGAGGTGACGATGAAGGCGCTCGCGGAGATGCCGCTGGTGAAGTCGGCCGTGTACGAGGCGCTGCGCATCGAGCCGCCGGTGGCGATGCAGTACGGGCGGGCCAAGCGGGACATGGTGGTGGAAAGCCACGACTACGGGTACGAGGTGCGCGAGGGGGAGATGCTGTTCGGGTACCAGCCCATGGCCACCAAGGACGCGCGCGTCTTCGCGCGCCCCGAGGAGTACGTGCCGGACAGGTTCCTCGGCGAGGACGGCGCGCGGCTGCTGCGATACGTCGTCTGGTCCAACGGGCCCGAGACGGCGTCGCCCACGCTGCAGGACAAGCAGTGCGCGGGCAAGGACTTCGTCGTGCTCGTCGCTCGCCTGCTCGTCGCCGAGCTCTTCCTGCGGTACGACTCGTTCGACGTCGTGGTCGGCACCTCCGTGCTCGGCTCGTCGGTGACCATCACCTCACTCAAGAAGGCCACCTTCTGACCGCCGGTCAAAGTCGCCGGAGCCCGGGCCACGTGTACTTTCCACCCTTTTCACTAGCGGTATTGCACTATGTGATCAGTGATCCACTTGTATGGAGGTGTAAAAGAGTTTTCTTTTCTTAGTGAAAATGAGAGTTTTTTTTTCCATGGACCTTTGGTGCCTCGAGATGGGATAGGGATCACGTGCACCTTATAGTATAACTGCAACTTAAGTAGTTGCGTGTCGGCTATTGGATCGGAAAGTGATGATTTAGATTGACCTAAAGTACTGTAGCAAATATCACTATGGCAGTACTATAGCAAACAGATTTAAAGGACCACACAGTACTATAGCAAACAGATTTAAAGGATCTGAAACCGTTTAAGTTACGGTCAGTCCACTGTCAAGGATCTCTCTCCCTCTAGATGTTTGAGCCTATGAGGCTCCCTGGCAAAAGCAGTGAACCAGGTAAGTGCCTATTCCTGGTGAGGTGAGGTAGACAAGCACCTTACCGTTCAAGATTGTCCATCTGTCTCTCTCATGGGCAGCTCCCCTTATAACGGATTAAGATTCCAGATGGCAAGTACCATGTTCTGTTCATGGATTAATTAGATGGACGGGGAGCGCAAATCATTGAGACTAATTTAACAGGAGACCTACCTCCATTTCATTGTCTTGTAGGGTCCACGCTGTCGACTACTTACAGTTACATACTGGATATCAAAGTTGATGGCAGCAATCGCAGCACTTGATGGGCTGCATTATATATTAATAGCGCTAGTTTAGAGAGAAGACCGGATGGGCAAACCGAAGTGATCCCAGTGGTTGAATGGTCGCTTGGTCATCTGGCCAAAAGGAAACGAACATAAGTCTAGGATTCATATGGCACAAATCCAATATCAAACGAGCGAATTCGTGTGTTCAAAGCCTCAAAGAGCGCTTGTTTTGCACACTGGTACGCTCATAGGGCTGAAGATGGATTATACAGACCGCTTCTAATCCATCCACTGTATGATCCGTAGGACGGCTACTTGCTGATACAGAGTAGCCAAAGTTGTCATGGTGCCCATATGGGCATATGGCCAACTGTATGGTATGAATGTAAGATACTATAGGAGCGCTTCCATCAGAATATTGCTTATGATCTAAATCCGATTGTACAAATTATAATACCCAGAGCACATAATCTTTATATACGATATTGTGACCTTGGTCCTGTCAACCCAAAAACGATCCTGCCTATGACCCGATTCCTGACAATCTCGAGTACAATTCAGGCTGTTAGTGACAATCCCGTTGTCTGCACATTGTGTTCTTACTATAAAAAAAAATTCCACTCAATTTCGGAGGCTTGATAATTAGATTCCTATAGGCCAACTCATGCGATCGCAAGCTTTCCCTCTTTGGGTTCAGCAGCTGGACGATCAGCACGGCCAAAGAGGCCGACCAGCCACTACTCAGAATAGGCGCAGCCAAGACAAAGGGAAAAGACATGGATAATACAGCTCCTAGTCACAGACATGTATATAGAGCTTAAAAGACGTAATCATAATTCACCACAGCTGCCAGACGCCAACTAAAATGGGCAAGCAAATGGGCATCGCCTACGCAATTGCCTTGCCAACAGTCCCAACTTTCTAGCAGCTACTTTTCTCCTAAAGCAGTGCGCACTAACACAGCACAGATTCTTCCACCACATCAAAATCAATCTAACCGAAGTTCAAAACCGCAGTTGCTGCCGATAAGAACCACCACAAATTGGAGATTGGAATTCCATAATCAGATAAAAATTAGTACATGGCAAGCTATCAGTATTGAATTGACAAACATCTGACTTTGTGCAGCCACAGCTAAATAGATATTCCAGTCACTGATTTCCAGGTTCAAGTACCACGATGCATCAGTTCTACACGATAGCTGGAAGAATGTTTGTCACTTGGCTAAAAACATCTGCTACTCACCTTCCTGGATTTCTGGTACACCGTCTCATGTTAAAAGTTCAGCGTCCTCAATTGTAAATATAGCATTGTCCATGATAGCAACCTCACCTATCAAATCGTGAGTAAAAGAGCTTTACAGATCAACCAAAAGTTCCAAATAAAAAAAGTGATCGAAATCAGGGTCGACACACTTTAGTGCAAGAAAACAAAAATGCGGGATCAGCACTAGCTCTAGTGGATGCTAAGGAAAGGAAACCATACTTTTCAATCAGTAAGCTATCTCTAGTTAATTTAACTAGCATAGTACCAAAGCTCTATTGACGCATATGCCAAGAAATTTCAAATTGTGTGTGTTAGCTGTAATATTACCCAACAGAGGCAATGGTATGACCATTCTAAGCTTTTTTATTGTAGGCTCCAGTGATGCAGAAGGAATAAAAGATATATCGTCATATCACATTGCACTATAGACCGTCAGCTTGCTGTCTAGATCCAACTGTAGCTTTTTTTAATATCCTGGGCCGCATGGAATAATGTGCTATTGGACCACGGCAGCTGCCATATTGATAATGGTAGCAGTAATATAATAACAACCAAGGGCTTGAAAAACATCAACATATTGTAGTACTAATTAATTGTTGGCTGATGTTGGTTAGTACCTGTTACCGAGTTTACGCAACTCAATACTGCATTGCTATATCAGATTTTGTGTCCAAGGTCAATGGTATCTTGCAATCTGCCAAGAACCATTCTGTTCCAGCAAACCTTGGTAAATCGGTAAAAACTGTAACCACTTTCTGACAATACTATTCTACTCAGTGTTCGTCTAGGCGCCACCTAGGCGCTCGGCGGCTGGCATCCGCCCCGATTGTGCTATAATTGGAATGCTAGGAGCTCTGCTATGTGCCCTGGTCTACTATGTGCTCTGGTCTACATGTGCTATGTGCTATCTGCTCTGGTCTACTATGTACTATGCTGCTATGTGCTGCAGCTGCTTCGCTATTTCTGTTCACCCACCTAGACGGCCTGCCACCTCCCGCCTAGTGCCTAACGCCTAGGATAACACTGATTCTACTATCTTGAAATGTAGTGCTTTCAGGAAAAGGATACCAAAACTTGACCAGAAGTCCAGAATGAACCAAAATCTTCCATAACATGGAGTCGGGGACTAACTTGGGCTAAAAATCGCTTAGTTGAATATCTACATAAAGTGTATTAATAAAAGGAAACCTATCAATGATTTCTAATTACCTATGATAATGGCACAAAAGAAAAAGGCAGAATAGAATTTTCTAACAAGATCATCTCAAGCCAAAAAATGTAGAAGAACAAAGCTAATGTACAATAAATCTAGACAATTTGCTATTGCAGCAAATGATAACAAGAGAGGATTGTCAGATGCAACACTGCCATTCTTAATATAGAAATGACTTACTAGATCAGTCCTTGAGTCTAGAAGATAGACATATCGGGTGGTGGCCCATAAACTGATTTCCAAGACAAGGGAATAGTCCATCCATTTGGACCATTTCCTGAAAGTTCACAGAAAGATTCGTTTAAGACAGCAACCCAACCATTTAGTATGATCAAGGACTATGGAATAAAGATATTCGTATAAGAATATTGTAAATCAGAGCAATTATTAGAAGGAAAGGCAGTTTGACAACAAATGAATAAACAGGAATACATTTTCATATTTTCAGTGGGTCCATTCAAGAGTAATAAGGGGATAAGTGCTGGAGGTGATATAGAAATGTACCATGGAATTGCTCAGGGCCTTGACCTAGAAGTTTACATACTGCCTCAGACAATTGGAAAGATTCTGGCATATTGTCCCCTTCTGAGCAGTAGCATAGTACACAGGTAACTTTCAAATCTTTGGCCTATCATAAAATAATGAAATAGTATAACAGTAACTTCAAATGTTAAAATCATTTGAATTTAAAGTTGAAATAAAATCAGATACCTTGCAGGCAGAGAATAGAGCTGCAAATGGCAGGCTTGCGTAGTAATCACTTGTCGTCATGTCATCAGGATCACCAGGCATATCTTCTGAAAGTCCACCACCCTCAACTAGTCTAGCAAGACACTTCCAACGTTGTTGAGATGGATCATATTCCTCAAGCTTCTTCCACCCTAACTTCTCGTACTCCGGATCCGAACCATCCTCATTGCAACTTGAAAGGTAATACAACTGCATATCACTACATGATGAAATAAGGTTAATTAATGACTCCAATCTTGAAATAGCTCCCAACCCTAAAAGATAGAATATGTGATGTTAAACATTGCAATTACCTGGATGCATCAATTACTCTCCTCTTGCCAGAGTCTAAACTTGAAAGAATAACAACATGGTCCTTCCCAATGCTACTTATGAAATTAGCAATATTTTTTGCAAATGAAACCATCATCCCCTGTATCGGTAATGATAAATCAAAGTGGTCATAAAATAGTCACCAATTGCAAACGCTGAGATCACAAGACTTCATCACAATTCCAAACAAAGTTGAAAAAAAAGCCTCAAGCATCCCTTCAACTCTGAGTTTCCCCCAATATATTTCTTCAAAGAGAAGGTAGAATGAATCAACATAAGAATGCTCTAAATCATTTGATTCATTTCAGCGTACCAAATGTTCCATGTAGCTTTAAGTTCACAAGAAACAAATATCCAAGGGATAAATATTAGTGTCGAATAGATCAAACATGATGTTTCCAAAAGGAAACTAATTGTATAATTTCACATAAAAAGGGGATATGTTTGCTATGCATTGCGTGATATGGGTGTGGTCCCACTATAATGTGTCTAGTCAGCACGCTGGTTTATGTTGTTTTCTTCAATGAAGTCACGTTTAATCAAGAGGACAAGGATCCCCCAAAACAGTCAGCTATAAGTTCATAAATTGCGCGCTATAAGACAAGCCATCGAAACACGATTCCTTTTTGCACTTCATTCAAAAAAGAAAAAAAAAACTCCAATACAGCTACATCCAAATCCATTCTCCCAACTAAAAGGGATTTAAACAGACGTGCATCTGCATAAAACATATATCTAATAGCAACAAATTGAAAAATATCTAACTACCACTGCAGATTGTTAGAACATATCAAGATGTGGGCATGTGGCAAATGCGCTAGGATCGACATACTATAATTACTGGAGATCGTTGTTGAATGAAAGCCAGCCTATGAGATGGAGATTCATAAGCTGCAAAGAAAAATGAGAAAGAAGGTGAGTCTGCATGTCATATCGACATTTCAAGCATTGACTAAGTGGAACCATATTACAAGACCTACTCATATAGTCATATGTGTGTACGTATCTTCAGAAGTAATGTAAATTTTGAAAAAAACGAGTTCCTTTTATATCGTACTTTTTTCTGTCTTAGACCATATCAAGGTATTTCATTTCATCAATCAGTGGTGTGCAGAGAAGAAAGAGTGCATGCAGCACGGTAGCACATTTCATCAAACAGTTGGCGTGCGCAGAATAAGGGCCAACAATACTCGCAGGCGAGAGCAGCACCACTAACACAATCAGTCGGCGGGCAAAAAAAAAAAAAAAAACAGTCCGCGAGCACAGCGCAGGGGAACACAGGATCAAGAACCGAACCTTCGAGCGCTAGCGCGAGGTCCCCGACGGCGTCGGGGCCGAAGGCGTCGTTGCCGGCGCAGGGCAGCACGGAGGGCTCGTCGAGGTAGGCCACCCGTCTCGCCCTCGACGACGACACCAGGAGGTCGACGGCGAGCTGCCCCACGTTGCCGATCGAGAGCGCGGGCTGCGGGCCGAGAGCGGATCACCGACGTTCAGAAACCAGAACGAGCTACTCAAAAAACTAGATTTCTGCCGAGATTAGCGTCCAAACCATGACGAGCGTGGAGCAGGAAGGCGAGAAGGCCTCGCCGTCGACGAGGGCGAATTCCATCGCGGCGGGCTGGATCGCTGCCTGTCGCTGTCCCTGTCGGGTCCCAAGGTTTTTGCAGCTTGCGAGAGAAGTAGGTGAGCTACTGGGGTGGAGGAGCAGTGCGGACTGCAGAGAGGCGCCGCTCCCTTTCTGTCTCTGGCCTTCTATAGCGGATTTCTTTTCGGGCTTGGATGGGCCGTGGCTCGTATATTACTAGGCTGACAAAACTGGGCCAAGTTCTATAATGGCCCGGACGAAGCCAGGGCCTATCTCAACCCACAAGCGTACTAAAAGAACCACACTAGCCGTTTTATGGTCTAAGCCCAAAGCCGAGTAAGAAACACGAATGTTCGTATTCAGCTTGCTCATCGTTGACAGAGAGGGAACTACGCCGCAGCCGGCAAGTCACAGCAATCAAGGGCTTGCAAAATTATGTACAGCAACCTCAAAGCGTGCCTGGGACTAGCGGATCACATCATCTGACGTTTTGCCGCATGCCGACTGGCTGATCTTGCAACCTAGCATAGGGCAGAAGCTGTGCTTTTATGCATTATCTTCTTAGGCCCTGTTTAGTAGAGTTTTAAATTTTAGCTCCGTTTTATATCCGAAAGGTATAAATTAAAATAAAGTGAATTAAGTTTATATTTTTAATCTGAAATGTAAACAAAATGATCCACCTAAACAGGGGCGGAACTAGAGAAAAAATCTTCGGGGTTCACCACTTCATCATATGCGTGATAACAACTTATTATTCTTACCATTTGCTTGTTATTTACCTCCCGATGTCACAAGATTTAGATCAAGGGGGTTCACATATACTATATATATAGCCTAAAATACAATAATTTTTTTTATATATAGACTAATATACACTAATTTATTTTTTGACCCGGTGTCCTGTGACACCGGGTAAATGAATTTACTTCCGCCCCTGCACCTAAATACTCTTAGGCCATGTTTGGTACGGTTTCAGATTCTAGTAGAAACAGAAATGGTTCCAGATCCTTGATAAAAACGTTTCAGGTAGGATTCTATGAATCGAGTGGAACGGGGTTGAGACCGATTCGGTCACAGAGTAGAAAAAGATGAAACAATCCAAGGAGAATCGTTCCGAGCTTTAGCCCGTTTGATTGGGTTTCTTCCAGAATCCAGTAAAAACGGTTCGGTTCCAAGCTGCCAAACGGGGCCTTAGGGCCTGTTTGGGAGAGCTTCCAAAAAATTAGCTCCACTCCACCAGCTCCACCAAAGAGTAACTCCACCATAGAGTTGAAGTAGGGAAGGGAGGTGTTTGGCTTGCAAATTAGATCCAACTTCAAGAATAGATGGTTTTGGTGTGGATACCCATTTATACCCTTGGATGTTGAATGGAGGTGGGTAATTACCCCATATGTGTAACCAGTGGCAAAGGTGGAGAATTACCTAGGAACTTCACGAGTGGGTACGAAACGGTGTTTCTTGGAGTACCCCTTGAGGAGCTCCACAAAAACCATGGAGCAGCCCCCTAGATTCGCATTTTTCCTGGAGCTGGAGTTCTGTGGAGCTGGGGTGTTTGGCTACACGAATTTGGATTGAAGCTGAAAATTGAGGAGCAGAGCTCTCCCAAATACTCCCTATATTCATAGCTTCAGCTCCACGAAATTTGATGAAGCTAGAGCTCTACCAAACAAGACCTTAATATATATTTCACAAATATTAAAATAAATAAATAGATAATCATCATCGACTTTATTTACATTTTAATATTTATATAACTTTTAAAAAACCATACATAGAAGCCCGGTTCGTAGAGTACGCGTAATTTTCGATGCCCCGAGGCCATCAACCAAACTATGAAGTGCTCCATATAAACAGGTTCTCCGTCCTTTGCACCAAATTGAGCAACGCTGGAACACGACAGGAACCCCAACCTACAGGTGGCAATTAGGTTCACCTTATCGTTTCCTTTGAGATAATCGATCAGACTTCGATACCGATTTTCGGAGAAAATTACCAAAAAATCACATAGTTTTGAAATCTAAATTTTTGAAAATAAAAAATGAGAATCTACTGATTTTCTCTCGGTTTTAACTGATCAATTGAATGTTTCTCAGAGCCGATTATCTCTCGATTTTCACTGATTATCGCAATATTTACGTCACATACATTTTTCTCAAATTTTTAGTTTTTTTGAATTTAATGAGTTTTTCGAATGATTCTTGATACTTTACCCCACTGATAAGGTCGATAATCGCGATTTTTTTGATGATTTCCTGTGATCAAGGTTTCAAATTTTGGTTTTGGATCGTACCTCAGAGTTAACTAAAATCCGAAATACCCACGAGATCTCAACATTTCAGGTGAAAATTAGGACGAAATTCAAAAGGCAAATTTAAAATCCAGCTTTTTGACCAGCATTTCTGAGATCTCGGTAAAAATTACTGAGATCTCAGCGAGAAACACCAAAATCTTGGCCCAGAAAACTAAAAATCCAGTCAAAATACCTCATGTTCACATCACATCTGTGGTGTGTATTTTTAAAAAATTTCATTTTTTTTTTCGTTTCGCCGGGATTAGAAATCTCATCTCCAATCGAAATACGAAATCTCAGTCGAGTTTTTCAAACTGAGGTAAGTTGAACCAAGGTGGCAATCATTTCGTAGCATTTGTTTTTGCCTTTTTGGGAACATTAGTTCCAGATAAATGGGGTAATATTTACTCAGACTTAGCTCGTGGGACACCGCCATTGCTCTTCAATTGTCTAAACTAGTCATCAACTCGTGCATCGCACGGGCAACATATTTTGAATAATAATTTTTGGTTCTAATAATTTTGAGTTTTTAACTCTGAATTTATTAAAATGTGGATGAGAGCTCTTGCCTCTTAGTATTGCAAATTTACTCATAAGTTTTGAATATTCAAAATTTAAAAAATCATTTATTTTCTAATTCTCGTGTTGATAATAATAATTTTAAATTCTAAATTTTTACCTGAAACTTGTACATATGACTTCAAACATGTCATATAGACTATTTGCTACAATTAGTATAAGACTCTTAATTAATGTTAGATCTTAATACAAGCTATTATCTTAAAAAAAAAATCTAAGCAAGCGATTATAATTGGAGGGTGGATTAGTGATGGATCAACAAAAAAAAAATTCTAATTAATGTCTAAAGTTTTTTCACTTAATATGTACTCTTCAATATTAAGCACCAAGTTTTGTTTAAAGTACATGACATACGTGAATCATATAGAAACTTCTCGTTCAACTATATCTTGTAGCTTTAAGTTGCATGCCAGCAAGTTACCAATGTAAGACTCTTTAATCTTTCTTGTGACAATCCAAGTCTTATTTGCTTTATCTTTCAACATCGCTACTTAATTAACATGTCTCATCTCCAAGTCGAACTCTAAATTAATCGACTTAGACATCTTCATGCATGGATTTGTTCAAAATATTAGTTTAATTACTGAGAGGTTCAATAGAAATCATAAATTTTTATTTATTTTCCTTTTATCTGGTTAATACAAGAATTACTAGTATTATTTCTTTTGATTAATATGTAAACCAACATTCTAATCCTTTTTTCCTTATAAATATTATTTTTAAGGGGATTTTTTGAACTTAATGATGTGTTCAATTTCACGCTTATGTCATAGTTATAATCGATATGAAATTTAAATAGTATCTATTTAGACCTAATTAATCTTGTCTATTATAATTTGGACCATCACAATCTATGATATATAGTTGTTTCTCCTTTTTAATCTATTAATGTGGTAAATTGTAACACTAAATAATGAGTATAGTGGTTTTTTCTTTTCTACTTGAACCAAATAATTTATTTCTTTTTTTAATGTTCTGATGAATAGAATATTATATACACTTGTATTGCTAACACTTCCAGCTTCTATCCTTTTCCCGGAATCTTTGGTCAAGCAAAGTCATGCATCTTAGTTTCTTTGCTTACCGGTTGATCGCTTCTTTTTTCTTTTCGACAAAAGTTGATTGATTCTTAATTTCCTTTCGTGTCGGTTCATCTTCAGGGCAACGTCTGAAGTATGCATGTGTTTTTGAAAATCAGCACCTTAATTTCCTTGCACAGACATGGAAAAGTTTCTAATTGCATCTCCTTTGGATGGAAGTATATTCCATATCTCTTATGAATAGATAAATAGATCTAAGCTATGATAAACATGATTAAGGAGATTGGACGATCAAGATTTCCTCTTTTTCTATAATAATGTGGGGTTTTTTTTAGTACTTTTTTTTCTCAGATTAACGTGGGGGATTCTAGGAGGGGCTCTAATTAATTTCCTTGCATAGACATGAAAAGGTTTCTGATTGCATCTCTTTTGGATGGAAGTATATTTTATCTCTACTATTCTAAAGCAGCACTCGGTGACAGTGGTCCGTTCTTCCCACGTCATTAATTGCCGTTTAATTGCCCTGCTTAATTGCCCTACGCAAGAAACGAAGCGTTGCTTTAATTAGCCAGCTTTCGCAAGAAACAAAGCGTTAAAGATAGATGTTTGATCTTGTGAAATAATTTTTTTTATTTTTTAATCTTTATTTTTCGTTATCAATTTTGTTTTTCGTAGCAACGCACGGGCATGTAACTAGTATCTCTTATGAATAAATAAATAGATCTAAGTCATGCATGAAAATGATTAAGGAGATTGGACGACCAAGATTTTCTATTTTTTTAGAATAATGTAAGACTTTTTAGCAATTTTTTCTTAAATTAATGTGAGAATTTTTAGAATTAACGTGGGGCTTTGAGGAGTGTCTTCAATTATTTTATATAAAGAAAGATAGGTTTGGCTTGAGCTGTAAGTTCCGAGTAATTCCAAGTTATTTGGATTCTTTTAACACATGGTAGGAAACTGTCAATAACAGTTCACAAAAAAATAGTGGAAGGGCAATAAGGGTGCATTTGGTTTATATGACGAGGTTGAATGGGATGGGATAGTCCTGTATCATTTGATTCCATTATTTTGAGTGAATAAGATGGTTCAGCATCTAGAGAGAATATTCCTCAAATTTGTATCACTTGATTCAGGATGGGATGATTCCATTTAAGCAACCAAACGCATGGATGATTTTTTTCTTGAACTATCTCATACATATACCACTTGGTACAGGCAACCAAACGCACACTAAGTTTCCCGATTTTTCCGAGACGCGGAAGAAGAACAGAATCACAGTACCAAAGGTGTCCCCAAAAGCAGGATTAGAAGGAAAAATTGGTATTTTAGACAACTGTTGACCCGTATTTACAATTATACACAATTTTTTTGAATATTTACAGAAATGTCAACCATACCCGAAATTAGGAATTTCGTTTTCCCATACCCGAAATTGCAAATTTCGTTTTTGCTGTATTTGAAAATGCGAATTTCGGGAAACGCATAAACGAAATACCCATTTTCGGGTATAGCCATACACGAAATACCCATTTTCGGGTATGAGGTGGCACCCTCATACCCGAAATTGCAATTTTCGGGTAAGGCATGCATGCATGCCCATTTCTTGGGATTCGGTTGGCTGGCTTTTTGCTTCACATGCATGGGGTATGGGGTGCCACCTCATACCCGAAATCCCCATTTTCGGGTATGGGAGTGCCACCTCATACCCGAAATTCCTATTTTCGTTTAACACTATACCCGAAAACTGCATTTTCGTTTATACCAAAAACGAAATTCGAATTTTCGGGTATGGGAAAACGAAATTCCTAATTTCGGGTAAGGTTGACATTTCTGTAAATATTCAAAAAAGTTGTGTACATTTATAAATACGGGTGAACAGTTGTCTAAAATACCAATTTTTCCGGATTAGAAAAGGAAAGAAAGACGCCGTAGTCAGAAAAGACTGGGAATTAACCAAAGAATTCATTTCAAGGACGTCATAGGTCGTACTATTTGATATGATACTGTTGATGCACAACTATGTAGCCACAGTATTATCTAGTACAGTATACACTTCCATGCGCCGCGCTCGAAGCCTCCTACCCTGCTATGTACGTACTCCGGCATGTCATGCAGGGGCGAAGCGATCCATCAGCATGCACACCGTGGCCTCGGAGTCGGAGAGGACGCCGCTGTTCCGCCGCCTCTTCTCTTGGACGCCATCCTTCTTCCCGCTCTCCACTTCGAGCATGCCGTCGCTCTGATGACGCCGGCCGACTTCGGCGTTGGCCGCCGGTGCCGCCCCCCGGCCAAACTTGGCGAACTCCTCCAGCCAAACCCCGACCAACCCAGCCATTTCTCCACACACACACACCAAGCTTCCCTCACTCTACAGTCTGCACACTCAAAGGAAGGCTCTTGCGTTTGCTAGCTCTTTTTCACTCTACTTATACGCGTCCGAAGGCACCACTCGCCCGGGAGTGAAGTGGGGAAAGGGGAAGAAACTGCGTGCGCGGAGCCGAATAGTCGACGAAACGCAGGTGGTTTCGGCGCCATGTGGCGGCGGCCACTTCTTATCGGCTTTTGTCCGTTTCAGGGGGAGGCCGGACGTTTCAGCGCACGGCCCCACGCCCACCATGCTTTCCCATGTGACGCATGGCACGGCGCGCGTCTGGAAGCCAGGTTTCTGAGGCTGTCGTGCGGTGGCTGCCTGGCTGGTGAGGAATCCGCGCGCGACAACAGATATTTACCGGTACGCGCGCCGCGTCGGATAAGCATATTTTCCGTTACCATATAGATTGAATATCAGTCTAAATTTAGAAGAATTTTATTTATTGGTGGTGTATTTGAATCTATCTTTTATTTGGATATATTCTTGTACGGAGAGAATCGCTCCTTGTTTTTTTGATTTTCTCGGTGCGTCTTTGATTGATGCGAATGAATGACCGTATTGTAAGTATGAAGCTATATAAGAACGAAGCCCTAAATCAATCTGAATCTAACGAGATTATCACCGCTACTGATCAGCTGCGCCACATGCATGCTCACATCCAGCCGATCGAGCAAATATTTTTTACTTGCTGTGCTTAATTCATGTGTTTAATTCTAATGGCTACCCTTATCTCTTGCACAATACGATTGGATGGAGGTGACGTCTTTACTCGTTTTTCAGAAAACTTGTTTCGCGTAACATGGCTGTACACATAAAAGAAAAGAGAAGAAGCTCCAACGAGATAGATTGAGATCGTCTGCTTGCATCAAATTCGATCGGTATCACGCGATTAAATTATCTATGAGCCTTACGTAAGTAAATTGCGCCAGAGCAGACATTTAATCCTGCAAATTATTTTTTCCCCTAATTGACTAGATGACCTATTTAATCTAAATAGGAATTAGGATTATGAGATTATACTGTTCATCAATTAAAAAAAGCTCTGCACGGGGAAGAAGAAGCTGGCGTTGTTTGGTCTCCAAGCCCCGCCGGCGCCGCTAGCTGGCTCGACGCTGCTACCGTCAAGGTTACAAATCTCGTTTTTGGAAAAATCTCGGAGGTGGCCGAAATCCGAAATCTCGGTGAGATTCGGAAATTTCGGGCAAAATTCGGACGAAATGCAAAAACCAAATTTCAACTCTGATTTTTTTCAACCGGGAAATCCGAGATCTCGGGCGAAATCACCGAGATCTCGGACCACATTGAACCGTCCGAAAAATGGTCCAAAACACGTCAAAAAAATTTGAAAATTTTTTTGGATGGTCCTCAGACATCACTAATGTTCCCATAAAAATTTGAGATGATGATCAAGCATGAGGAATTTTTAACAAATCTAACAGTGGTAAAGTCGTGATAAGAACCGTATATAAAATCAGTTTTTGATTTTTCAAATGTAACAAATGAACTTCAAGTCATTTGAAAAGTTTTATATATGTTCCTATGTATTGAGGGAGGTTCTTTCTTTGAAACCATCTGCAGTTTTGAGTTTTGATCAGTAAGAAAAGATCTATTGAGCTCTACTCCAGGTTTGGTGATATGAAGTTCAAGGCTGACCTAGCATGACGTGCATGCGATTGAATTGATGAAGGCCTTATCAATCCCATAAATATGAGCACTGATCATGTATATGTGAATCCTCGCCCATATATACATAAGTGAGTTAGTACTGTACCCATTTATAAATACATGTTATCTTAGGTTTTAAATTTTGTTTTTCAATATATGTCATTCAATAATTTTGAAGTGGTTTTTGTACCACTGTTTCCACTCTACTTCTCTCTCATAGTCATACACTGATTGATTCCAACTATCAATGTCAGTGTCGGATATCATTTCTCTCTACTGTTTCAATGCACTAGAAAAGTTCAAACCACTTTAGAAAATTTTGACAATTTTTGTGAATGGTCCTAACACATCCATAATATTTCCACAAAATTTTCAGAAGATGATCAATCTTGAAAAATTTAAAAAAATTCTGAAAGTCCTAATCGACAAATTGAACCGACCAAAAAATGGTCAAAAACATGTTAAAATTTTTTGCAATTTTTTGTGGATAATCTTGATCCTAAACCCAAGCAAATACAATGCACAAAAATCAAAATCCAGCAAAAAAAACTACCAAATCTCGTCCGAAATTGACGAGATCTCGCCGAGAAATCTGATATTTGAATTTTTTTTTGAATTTTCTGGGATTTTGAATCTCGGAGGGGTCCGAAATCCGAGATTTCACCGGGATCTCGCCGAATTTCGCTGAAATTTGGACCCTTGACTACCGCACACGAAGCCGTCGGTGGCCTCGCACCCAAGCGCTGGTAGCAACCACCTCACTCGCTCGTGCCGGTGCCCCCCGCATCCACGCGCGTCAGCGGTGGCAAATTTGCATTCTAAACCCAGAAGTTTTCAATAATATCGAATAGTACTTAATAATATTGAAAATTCACAATAAATACTACAAATTAGATATCTAGGTATATGGAGTTCCGTAAAATTAGTAAAATTGATTTTTAGCACACATTAGAAGTTCCATACCCTGGGTTTATTTTTCTGGCATTATTCCATCTTTTATCCGTACCGGAACTTAATTTTCTGTCATTTAAGTAATTCTAAAAATTGATTAATCATTAACCAAAAATGCAAAAATGCTAGAAAACTATGTATGAAACATTAATAGTGTCATGTTGTTGTATTTATTTTCTTAGCATCATTCCATGGTTAATTCATATTGAATTTTTTTTCTAATATTAAGTAATTTTGAAAATTGCTTGGTACTTAACAGAAAATTATAAAAAATACTAGAAAATTTTTATATAGTATATTGAAAGCTCCATATCTATGTATTTATTTTCCTGGTATAATGCCATATTGATATATGTTGAAATTGATTTCTCTGTTATGTGGTAGTTCTGAAAATTGCAAAATAATTATCGAAACATTATGGAAAATGCTAAGAAAATTTTAGATAATTATCTACTGAATAGATGTAGACCAAGCTTTACTGATTGAAGAGTGAGCATGCAATATAATGATTTTACTAGTAGTAAAATTCATATGCATAAATAGAAATAAGATATGTCGGATTTCGCAAAGAGGGAATTTATTAAGCTTGCCCTAAATGGCAGCAACAATTACATTACCCGGCCAATTAATACTAAGATTACTTTTATATCTCGACTTTTAGAGCTGCCTTTTTCCAGCCTAAAGCTGGTACCCCTATTCTTCTCGAAGCCACCATGTGTATGAATTTGCACCTCTTAAGGCACCATCTTCATACGAACCTGAAGGCCAAATATTTGATGAAAGAGGATCAGCTAGTACTTTTGAATTCCCTAAAGGAAAAACATTGCAAGCAAAGATCCGTCCTATTGCCAGAAGCACAGTGCGAATAGATCCTCTTGCATTTTCAAAATTTTAAAGGCTATGGCAGCATATAACTTTGTCATGGATAAACTTGTCACTGAACTAACATTCTTTAACCAGAAAGTTATTGATATTAAAATGATCGACAAGACAAAATGCACCTTCCACCCCAATATGAGGATATTGCGGTAATTGTATTGTCATGCTAAGTACCAGAAGTATTCCGAGCTTATATGCATTTTGCTAGAAGCAGAAAGGCATCAACTCCCGGTGAAGGATCATCATGTACTTCGTAATGAGAGTCATGCAATGCCTAGAGCACATGCAAATGCTCAATAGGCTAGCAATAGCCATGGCCGGAGAAAGGGCCAAAAGAATAAAGGGGATAAGTGTAAGAATGATAGATAAAATAGGGGAAGAGGCAATTCATAGTGGATAAGGTAAAGGGCCAGTGGGCTTCCAAAAGTAAAATTCAGCTAAATAAGGCTTAAACCCTAAATAGCCCTATTTTATGTATGGATGCGCTGGTCATTAGCCATGCAACTATCACATCCCGAAGCATATGTTAGATCTTTACATACAATTCACTGGAAAACTCAATAAGACCCAGGGAAACAATACTGGGTCATATTTTACCGTTCAACCTGTTGTTGACAAGGATGCTAAAAAGTTTGATAACATGTGACGAATATACGTACCATGGGTACCCCTAGCGGTCCGGGACAGCAGGTGGGCCGCTCCAAGCCCAGCTATGACCGAAAGTCAAGTGGGCCACCAAGTGCGACTCACCCCTGACCAAAAACAATCGGAGGGGTCCCTCCCATGGGTCGGATGCCCCGCAACGTCCGACCCAACCAAGGCACTCTCCTCCAGACGTCGACGCCGGACTGTCACCGGCGATTGGCCACCTACCCCACGGGCGCGACGACCCAGAACGACCGTGTGAGGGCAGGTGGTTCCTTCCCCAAGCGGCAAGAAGGCCGAAGTCAAGACACCAGTCTTATCACTCAGACATGCACAGCGGGTAGGTGCGCCACTTCCTGTCAAAACGGAAAGCCTTGTCGATCGATGTGCCTACCAACCCAACGTGGGGCGTGCAGGCACCCGTCATTCGCTGAAGACCAGGACTCCCAAGCGTAGGGCACCCCAGCGTAGGACACCCCGTCCTCTCTTCCTTTCAGATTCCCATGTAACCTGCCCCCTCCGACCATATAAAGGGAGGCAGGACCTTCAAGGAAGGACACCTTTTTTTTACTTCACCTCTTTTGGGTAGACAACTTCCTCCCATTCGCACGAGGCGCTCAAGGCCAGCTCCTAAGCCCTCACTTGTAACATCATGCCCGAAAGTAATACAGACCCACCTCACGAATTGGAGTAGGGACATTCAGCCCGAACCAGTATACATCTTGGGCTCCCTGAGTTAGGCCATTCGAGAAGAGGGAGCGCGCGACCCCTAGACTAAAAATCGTATTGCCGGTGCTCGAAACACCGATAACATGGTTCTTGAAACTATTAAGTTTAAGGAGTCCCAAGAGGACACCTATAACTCATATGGAGACCTGGATTAGTCTTCTAAGTATTTCTTTACTTTTCTAGTTGATGTCACATATTCTTTATAAGTCTCCTCATCAATTTATCCCTAGTTCCTGAATGAATATTTGGTATATGCTCCTGTTGAATGATTATCGGTGTCAGCGCCGACCAAGAGCGCAGATCCTGTAATTTTTTGTGCATTTTCGTTGAGGAACAATGCAATCATGAACCCTAATTTCCAATTACATTAAGCAAATAATCTATGCAATTTGGAAGAATAATCTACAGGATTAAAGGACTATTCAGGCGTGATTTACTCACGTAGCTCAAACTTACGTAGGGCTTGTAGCAGATTTAATCGTGTGTAGCCGGACGGGTTCGATGCCGTGTAGATTAATGCAGGCAAGAGATCATGATCGGTCTCGGTAGAACGTCATACTGATAACGTGTTGTAAAACATAGTCATCCACCCATGATCAACCAACAGCACGCCAACGAAATCACATGCATAAAAATAGGTAGCGCACACAATATAGGGGGGGTCAAAGTACTCTCTCTTTAGTAGATTGATTTCTGTTTACAAGGGGGCGCCCAATATATAGCAAAGCTAGCTTCAGATAGATTCAGATTTGCCCACCAATAAATAGAGTCTTTCTATACTTGGACTGGAATTATATCTATATCATAACATTGTTATACCATTTTATCATTTTGAATATACTCTAATATTAATTATAAGATACTTCAAAGTGATTTCCATGAAAAATTTCATGTAAGTCCGTTCTTTTTGGCATAATTTGTGTGCATCCTCTTTTTGTATATGGAAAAGGCTATATAACAAAACATAAAGGGTTTCAATAAAAAAAATTTACAACCAAATCACATTGGAGTTTCTTAAAATTACTATTGAATTATATTAAAAGTGATAAAGGAGTATAACATGTTCTTTTAAGTGGTATATTAGAAGTGAGAGGATGCACTCCTAGGAGTACGAAAAATGCTTCCTATACACACACACTCCCACCTTTTAATATATCACTTAAAACGAATGGTTATATCTTTTTATCGCTTTTGGTATACATAAATAAGAATTCTAAGATTCTCTAATGTGACATGATTGAAAAAAAAATTGAGCCCTATTTTTTTGTATATACCATGTTCTACATATAAAAGGATTATATACACGAATTACGTTATAAAGAGTGGACTTTGAATAAATTTTTTTTTTATCAAAGTCACTTTGAAGTCTCTTATAATCAGTATTAGATTATGTTCAAAATGATAAAGAGGTAAAATAACATCATTTGAGCAGTATATTGAAAGTGAGAATATATGAAAATGGTTTCGTACTCCTGAGAGTATGTACTCCCACTTCCCATATACTGCTTAAACGAACAAGTTATACCTCTTTGTTCTCTTGATCTTAATCTAATTATAATTATAAAAATACTACAAACTGAATTCCATAAATTTTGTTATCAAAATCCACTTTGTATAGTATAATTTATGTATATATTCCTTTTACATATGAAAAAGAGTATATAGCAAAAATAAAAGACCCCGATAAATAATATATTAGAGGTGTGAGTATGCAAGTTGATGATAGGTGTTAATTAATCAGAAAAGGGAGTAAATATCTTTTCTGAGAGTTAAGAATTGAAGCAAAATATCTCTGTGCATAGAGATATTTTTGCAAGTATCTGAGATGAAATATCTTGTTTAGCCGAGTGGTGTCAATGAATTACAGCTCCCTTCCACTTGGATTGATCGCGTCTCGATCGTGTACATGAAAGCGAACCTGATTGGACACACCAGGCTTTTGTGACAGAGACTTCCTGAAGTAACAGCCTTTGATATTTCAATAGATTGCAAAAAATCACACAAGAATACTCGTATACATCTAGCTAGAACTTGATTGGGTACATATATTTAAGTATTCAAAAAAATCTACTGGCCGAAACAGTCAATTAGGATGGATAAGAAGGTGTCTTCTTCGACCAACACCGGCGAGCTAGTACTAGCGACCTGATTGTTGGCAGCCAAAGCCATGACAGTATCATCCGCTCCATCACCGAGCTTCGCGGTATTACCATGACCATCGGATCGAGCCGCATGACCGACTTGCTGTGTGCGCTTGAGCCCGGCGAATCCATCGGCCTGCACGCTCCTGATCCATGTGACGGACCATCTTTTTAGGCTACATTTAAATACCTCGACAGTTATCCAAGAAGATTAGTTGTCCGAGACCAAGCGCTTGTTGCCAGACAAAGTTGAATGTCAACTCCTTTTATTGAATATAAGGTCCCGTTTGGTACGGTTCCAGATTCTAGTAGAAACGAAAACGGTTCCAAATTCTGGGTAGAAACGTTTCAGGTAGAATCATAATCACTTTCTGCAAACCGTTTGATACGGTTCCAGATTCTACTAGAAACTAGTAGAAACGGGGTTGAAGGTGATTCAGCCACGGCGTGGAAAAAAAAGAAACATTCCGAGAAGAATCTTTCGAGTTTTAGCTTGTTTGGTTGGGTTTCTCTCAGATTCTAGTAGAAACAACTCGGTTCCAAGTTGCCAAACGGGGCCTAAGACCTAGCGGCCAAGTTTTACAAAAAGGGGTGCAGCTAGGCCCAAATAGATTACCACCAAAACATCACATAGGCAGGCCTGAGCAAAAGACTAAGACCTTAAAATGGATGGCACATGGTTTAAATATTGTGGATGCATTTTTATTTGTAATATCGTTTTACATTTGAAACACAAACCATAAAAAATAGTAACTGGGGGTTCCACAAGTTTAACACCATTAAACCACATTCTTAAAATCTGCAAGAACTACTTGAGTGAGGTTACGGGGGTCACCCCAAATCAAACTTAGTTTCATTAACCGGAAGCACGGCGTAATCGATTACCATTTTATCGAGACTCTGCAGAGGTGCTCAGCTTTACCCATAAGATGTCTACAGCCTTTTGTTGAACATTCCTTGATTAAGTTCTTAACCGATAGGTCTAAACCGCTCCACTTAGAACCCACTATTCTAAGCGAACACCTACCGTTGTGAGAATCGGCGAATGACGCAACACGATCCATTCCCGTTCCACCCCTTCAGTTACTTCCCTGCCAGGAAGACTGATCCCCATTCTCCTCTGAGAATAGTACCACCAATTAATCAATCTTTTCAGGAAATGATCAATATACTGAGCTATGTCGGAAATGATTCCGCTGACCGGTCCGACTATGATTGAGCGAAAATTTAAGTTATTTACTTTGCTCAAGGGGGTTTAAACCTTATATTGCCAAATACTAAGCCGTACAATCATCTACAAACCCATCTGACACCTGCACGTACCAGCCACCAAACAACCATGGCTTACGTCATCGGTCGGGGATTGGACTCACATCCACCTCATGGTTAGCCCAATACTATTCCCCTGACCGTAGCACTTTTATAAAACTCCGAGCCAGTGGCTCGCCACAATTTCCTTTCTCTTTTAAAAGATTTGAGTGAAACTAACAGGATTAATATCTAACTGCAGTTGCATAATTAATAGCTAGGGTTAATCAAGATTTTAATATGGCTTAACAATGTCAAGGAGGCTAAGAGCAATTCGATATTAATTAAGTATCATGTCATTCTAACATATTGACTTTCAATAATTCAACATACAGTTAGAATAATGCAGTAGAAATTAAATACTATAATATTAGGCGTATTTGGGCGCAATATGATCAATGGCGTGCGGCTTGCCTTGCTCGGCGGCGGGATCGTCTAAATTGAAGAGGCTGTTATCGTACTTGGCTTCTGTCTGGTCCTGCTCCTGCTCCGGGTACTGCTGCTGCTGCTCGAACTACTCAACAGCCGGATCTAGCGCAAAAGAACGAACGATGATAAATAAACAAAAAACAATGGACGGAAACGAAAATGGAAACAAAAACAAAAAACGGATCGGGAGAGAATCGGAGGGCAAAATGGGCATTCCGGAAATTTTGGGAGCTTCAGATGGCGAAGCGGAGGCCATTTTTGGACTCAGTGGGTCGAAACGGTAAAGAATATGTATTTTTGGGATTTTGAGGCTTTTTGAAAGGATCGAGGATGGACGCCTAGAGGGGGGGTGAATAGGCGATTTACAATTTTCTAAAACTACGCAGCGGAAAAGAGATCAGAACTTCCGATATGGAGTCGGAGGTTCCGGTGTCTAATCGGAATATCCGATATGAGGTCGGAATATCCGATTAGAACAGAGTCTAGTGAATTGCAAAACTAATTACGCCTATACACAAAATGATTTCTACTTGAAGCTAGCACAAGCAAATATTAGCAACTAGTAGTAAAGCTAGCTAGCTAAGTAATCAACCCTAGATAGATCAATTCAATACAAGATAGCAAAGTAAAGCAATAAGCACATGTAAAGAATTGACACGATGATTTGTTTACCGAAGTTCGGACTTCCTCCAAGGAGGTTCCTACGTCTTCGTTGAGGAGGCTCGGTCACACTTGAGCCGGGTCTTTTCCAACCCTATTCCTCGCCAATCTCGGTCGCACTTGAGATGTGGCTTCACTTCTTAATTTCTTCCCTTTCGGAGGTGAAATCGAACCTTCAACAAACTTCTCACGGCACACCACACACTTTGGTTGCTCGTGAGCGACGCCTAGCCGTCTAGGAGTCTTCAAACTCCAAGAGTAACAAATCCAACAAATGGATGATCTTGGAAATGAACTCTAGTGCTCAAGATGTATCTCAATCTAACTCATTCTTCGCACTAACTCTCACTTCCCACACCTCACTCAAAGAGGGATCACCAAGATCACAAGGGAAGGAAACAAGGAACTCAATCCACTCCTAATCACAACACTTGTGATTAGAGCTCTCTCTAGCTAATGAGATGACCAAGGAGCAACAAATGCATCACAAGGTATTCTCTCTACTCCACTAGCTCAACCTCTTGTTTAGCCCTTCAACAATATCCTCAACCCTCTCTCCCAACCGGCCAAGGGGGGTATTTATACCCCACACCCAAAGACTAGCCGTTGGAACAAGAAAACTAGCCGTTTTACACACATCGGAACTTCCGATCCCAACATCGGAACTTCCGAACAGGCTAAAACTCCAGAACAAACTCAATCCAATAAACACATCGGAACTAACATCGGAACTTCCGATACATCGGAACTTCCGATCTGGACAGAGAGGCACCTTACAGAAACCTTTCAAAAAGTTTCTAAGTCTACATCGGAACTTCCGATCTGACATCGGAACTTCCGATCTAACATCGGAACTTACATCGGAACTTACATCGGAACTTCCGATCAGGCAAAAATTCAGCACATTTGCAAACTAAAAACACTGATCGGAACTTCCGATTTTCACGATCGGAACATCCGATTTGACCAGAGAGCACCCTTTTTGAGTTTAACACTTATTGGAACATCCGATCCAAAGACCGGAACATCCGATCCTCACAGAGAGGTTCTAGACTCTCACCAACACACCACCGGATTTACCGATGGATCGGAATATCCGATCCCCAATCAGAACATCCGATCCGCATTAAAAGACAAACAACCCGGTGTTCGTGATGTGTATTGTGTCTCTCATCTATTTAAGGATAGATAACACTTGAGCACAGAGACACTTCTAAATCATCCACGTTGCATCCCTCTTAATAGTACGGCATGCCTATAACAAGACACTCTATCTAGTTACCTTTGACGCCAAGACGCGATCAATCCCCTTTGGGGTCTTTATGATCTTCAATCATACCTCATTTCCCGGGATTGTCACATCGCTCTTTCTTGAAGTCCTCATGATTTACGATCATCTTCTCTTCAAGATCGTCACACAGCTCTACTTCTCTTTTACCGGATCATCACCCGGCTCTCACAACATCTTGTTCATCTCCTCTTGATGAACATTCTTTTCTTTCCTTCTCAACGGGATCTCCTCTTGACGTTCATCACCTCATGATGTCGTCCTTGTCCCGTTTCTTTATCTTAACCATCATTGGACCTAACCTGGCTCAATCATCACTTATGAAAATAGTTAGTCCAAGATGCATAGTTGTCTCAATCATCCTTGCACTCAATTAACACATAATGAATGCCTCAATAATAATTGAGCACAACCTAAATCAATTTAAATGAATAATTGTATTTGTGTCTTAAGTATATTGATACAACTAATGTTTCATTATACTCAAGAACTATCGATTATCCTTAATCGATCACAAGAACACCATCAACTCATGATGCAATGTTCTTTGATTATTAAGAGATAAACGACCTCAATTTAAATCTTCATTTAAATTGATATGAGTATACAATAACTACACAGGTTTTCATATACTCATGTTGATGGAAAGTAATGATCCATAATATGTGGAATGTATGGAAATGATCGTTACTCTAAGCCATCAACTATAAGATAAACTCCACAAAGATATGTGCATACATATAATTGATCTTGAATCAATATGCACGTATCTAATTTTATTTCTTTGGAGCATATCCTACGATACCATGAGTATACTACAACTATGCATGTTAAATGTATACTCAAAGATCTAGTTTCAATGTCTTAATCCTTTATATGTTGTAATGAGGAATAGATCAATGCAATGAAACATTAAGTTAGAGTGTGAACTCCCCCTAAATGTGTGCATCCATGTAATATATGGATTGGGAAACATGATACACAATTTTTGGTTAAAGCAACGGAGAAATTCATACTTCAACTTAAATCCTAAGTATGCAATAAAATAATAAACATTGATACAATGCATACCTTGGGTTTTCCATTTTCTATCCAAATGTGAGGATACTAAACATAAGCTCAATAAATATGTTAGCCTCATTAAAAAGTAGATTTGTCAATGATCACCAATCATCCTTGATGAGACGAAAATAGTAATTACTTAAACATTAGTCTCATATTAGGATTTGTCATTAATCACCAAAACCAACTTAATGGATCAACCTAATGGAGGTTGTACTTACACTTTTCAAGAATTTTTTCTGGATTTTTTGGATTTTAAAAAAATGAAAAGAAAAGAATTAAAAAGAAAAATGAAAACCGTGTGGGTTGCACAATGCCAAGCCGAACGGCCCACGAAGGCCCACTGGGGGGCACGTGCGCGAGGCCTGGCGGGGAGGCTGACCAGCGAGCCTAGTGCTTGCGCAGCTGGCAGGTGGGACCAGTGCGGGGGCGAGGCTGGGGTGGCAGCAGTGGTGCGGCGTGGGATGGCACGACGACGGCCAGGCCAGAGGGGGAGACGAGGGGGGGGGAGGAGCTCATTGAGCGGCGAGGAGAGCTGGAGGGGCTCGGGGGCTTTTATAGCCTTGCGCGGGAAAGAGAGAACCGGGCGGCGATCGGCCGAAGCCGGAGGCGGCGGCGGCGCGGGCGACCATGTGGTCTTGTGGCCGAGGCGTAAGCCGTGAGCGGCGGAGGTGGTCGAGCGGCTTCGGGCGGCTAAGCGTGGCGCGGAGGCACGAACGCAGAAGCGACATCGGCGCCGAGGGAAACAGACGATCGGCCTTTGGGCCAAGCCCAGCGGGAAGCGGCCGGGAGAATTGGGTCAAAGAAAAGCCCAGAGCGAAAAAGAGGCCCAAAAATCGAAATTCAAATCCAAAAATCAATTAAAATGCGAAAAGAAACACAAATCAAATTCTTTTGAAATTTTGGGTATTTCAATCCCAATCCTCTCCCGATCCAGCGTCCAAATATCTATCAGGCTCGACATCGATCGTCCACAACTACCCAGACGAGCTAAGGTAGCAACAACGTGAATGCGAAGACATTTATTAAATTAATACACGTGGTTTGGGGGGGGGGAGGGGGGAGCACAAACACCGAGATTAGCTAAGCGGTAGAGCAAGCATTCAACTCGACCGATATATATTTTAAAAAGATAACAATTATCATTCCTTCATCTTGTATAAATAGGAGGCACACATAAAAACAAAGGGAGAGGATGATAATTTGACACGAGAAAAGCAAGATTAGCGTTAAACATCCATTTCCAATTCATAAGCATGTATTCCCTTAAGACACGTGGTGACTGAACAAAGGGTATTTCCATTCATTCTATTTTTATGATCTTAATTATTTTTACATAAAGACAACCTTAATCATATTTATCAATTTGATTTAAGGATCTTTGGGTCTTAAACATCGATAGTAGCATCGCTCTATCGACTGGAATTATACCTGGGGTCCTGGACTACGTAAACATGCATCGTGGGCTTATATTTTAACCGGCCGGGCATGAAACAAATACCTAGTGCCGGGCTAGGTCTAGCAGGCCTGGTGGTCCATCAAAATTTTCCGAGCAGAATCCGCGCCACCCCTTCTCGTGAAAAATGCGTTGGACTCTTGCACGAATCACGGCGTTGTTCGCGGAAACCCCGGTGCGAGCGAGGTCCTCCAACCGGCGCGCGTTGGTGGCGACGACCGCGACACGCGGACGTGGCGAGAAAGACGGTCGGTACATAGTGCGCTCCTTGTGGATCGCAGGCGGTTGCTCCCACAGCGGGACTCAGGCCCGGATTAATTCGCTTAAACGAAAGTTAACCGAAACAAACATTGGCTTTTCAGCCATACTTTAAAAAACCCTAAAGCTCCTGTATAACTATAAGCTAAAATTCAAATAAAAAAAAGGTTTTTTTAGATAAATTTTTTTAGATCAAAAGGACATCAAAACAATTGATGTCCCAATTCCTTTTTATAGAAACTGGATAGTATCAAGCAAGAGTTCATTACAGTTCATCAACAGACGACCAAAACAGACTCCTCCAGAGTCAAAACAAAACCAAAATACAAACCAGCAACTCTCAGTTTTTTTAGCGCAACCAACTAACTCATTTTCACTAAAACCTTATACTCCTTGTCAACCATATCTTCAGATTTTTTTTAGATAAAATAACCCTTTGCCATTAAAAATCTTCAAAATATCCATCAAATACCATCATATATCGAGAATGCCTCCTCTATCTTGGACCTCGGTGAGCCACGTCCATCAACGGCGCTTCTCCACCGTGGACTCATCCGTCGACCAGCGTCGGTCCAGCCGGCCGCCGCGAGCTCCCGCCCCTTCAGCCTCGTCAGTACTCTCTCTCTCTCTCTCTCTCTCTCTCTCTCTCTCTCTCTCTCTCATTAGTTTTGTTTTTTGACAAATCTTCCCCATTAGTTAATTAATGCCATATGATAAACTTCTGCATGTATGTGCATCAAATATTGTCCTTGCCGTTCAGGCGTTCACACATGAATACAGCTAGTACTTCAAACGCTTCCAAAATACCAAAGCACTCACAAGCTGGGCAACCCACTTGATTTTCAGGTCAAACATCAAACTCATGCGCTTACTGAATATATTGATCCAGACGATCGATCAATGGTTAGTCGAGTGAGACCCAAAAAAAAAAAACTTTTTCACAGGTATTTTAGGCTCAGTTCTTCTGGACGCTCCATGTTCCAATCCTGCCTCCCGAGGGAGATCTCCAGATTCGGCTCACACGTGTCGTCCGGAAGAAGCTCCAAACTTACTAGAGATGGAGACGAGCTTGCAGGGCTTGAACAGTTGGTAGCGATCGCCTCAACATTCGCATGTACCCCCACTAGCAGATGATCGGATGCCTCTTCTTGAGCTGCCTATTAATTCATGGGACAAATGACAATGCACATGACAATATGCATGTACGAGTTATTTTTCTTCTGAAGGAATATTTTCAGTTAGAATGTTACTAGTTACATGCCCGTGCATTGCTACGAAAAACAAAATTGATAACGAAAAATAAAGATTAAACAATAAAAAAATTATTTCACAAGATCAAACATCTATCTTTAACGCTTCGTTTCTTGCGAAAGCTGGCTAATTAAAGCAACGCTTCGTTTTTTGCGTAGGGCAATTAAGCAGGGCAATTAATGACATGAGTAGAACTCACCACTACCACCAACTGTTGCTTTATAATAGTAGAGATAATATGTGATTTTTCGTCATTTCATAGAGGAATGGTAGTATTGTAATGCGTTTATTTCTCACTATGTATGCGAGGCGAGCATCATAGTTTGGTAGTGTTTCTTGGCTTACTTCTAGTCCAAAAGAAGTCAAACGGAAGTGCTAAGTCACATGTGGCTTTTGATTTACGCCTGTGATCTCATACATGGAGTAGCTGTGTATACCTGATTAGTATCTTGAAGCGCTGGTGAGTAATTATGTTTCTGACACCGGTGCATTGAGTCAACAATCGCAACACCTTTTTCCAGTACTGGTGCATGGCCAGTCTTCCTGCGCTCAAGAAATTAAGACAGTTCTTATCAATTTCATCTGAGCGCACCTTGTTAAAATAAATGAAACTAAATGTTTAATCATTTAACCCATGGTCAGAGACGACGCAGGATATATTTAACCCATCCCTGCAACGTATAACTACAATTAATTCAGAGCCCTTCACCTACACGCTTTATCATATATAGCAGACATGCACGAACACTCTTCCATATTTCTTCGATCGTTGCTTTGCTCGTCACTGTGATCATGTGATCGCGTACAGCCACGGCCTTGTAGCGTTGCGTTGTACACGGGAACTGACGAGTACCCATACCATGGGTACCCCCATCAGCCCGGAAGCACGAACGGGCTGACCTATCACGGCGGAGGCCCGGCACCACCGAAAGGTACTTGGGCCGCAGGGAACGAGCCCCGACACATGCGGGGCCGACCAGGACGGTCGGCGGACTCGGTTCGGGCGGTCGGCATCGCGCGGCCGCCTAATATTGAAGCTCAAGCTCCACTGCACGAGCGAGCCAGGCCCACGCCGATGTCGGTTGCCTTGTGCGCAGCGTCCACTGACATTCGTACCAGGGTAGGCGGCTCCTTCCCAAGGCTGTCAGAAGAGCCACCGAAGAAGTCAAGCCCCCGTCCCGTCGCCTGGCACACCGCAGAGGAGTACGCCCATTCCCGAGGCCAAAGCAAAGTCAAGCGCCATTAAAGCCACCGAGGCTGACAAGAGCACCACGCAACACGCCACCCTCGACAAAGACTACGCAAGATCAGACGCCACAGAGCCACCAACCCTACCTCGGGACGGGCGAGGGTTGGCCGGACAAGACAGGCTGACCTCAAGACGTGCAGACCCTCTCCTCGTAGTCTTCCCAACTCCGTGTAACCTCGCCTCCTCCGTCTATATAAGGAGAGGCAGGCCCGAGAGGGAGGGGCGCGGAAAAAGAGAAAATGGGCTCCTAGGTAGCCTCGACTCCTAGCGAAAACCTCAAGGGGATCGGACGGCGGCCGTCCGCCTCGCTGTACACCCCTTGTCCGTCTCCCAAAAGATCAATACATTCACACCGCACGAATCGAGTAGGGACATTCGGCCCGAACCAAGATACATCTTCGACTCCTTGAGTCGACCATTCGGGGAGAGGGAGCGCGACCCCATCCGACCATAAATTCGTATTGCCGGTGCACGAAACACCGACAGTTGGCGCGCCAGGTAGGGGCTCTCGCGCGTCTTCACCGACATCCTCATCTTCGGGTTCCCATTCTCCTCCCTGATGGCTTCCTCCCACTACGATTCGCCGATGTCGAGGGGCTGGATCCGCTTCGGCGCCCTCGATTTCATCGTCACTACGGCGGGGGAGCTTGTCCTCGTCCCCGCTGCCGTCCGGGACCGGACGCCCTCCGCGAGCCTGGATGCGATTGCTGACGTCCTCAGCAACCTCAGCCTCGAGGCCCCCGCATGGGCCGCGCGGACGGCCCGACGCCACGGCATTGCTCTGGCGACACCGCCCTCGCCTTTGCGGCGGCGGCGGAACCACCCTCCACGAGCTCACAACTTCGTGGCCATGGCGATTCTGTGGCGGCTTCCCTCCACGACCTGCTGACGGATTCCTCCAGCCACGGCTCTAGCTCCGACAAGGAGTGTGCCCCTCGAAGGGCCTACGCCCGCGAGTGCAATATGACGGGTGCGGCGGAGCCATCCTCCACCCCCGTTACCATCGGGACCCTCCTCCCGCGCGACGAAGCGCGGCGGGAGGAATCCCGGCGGGAAGACGACGCACAGCACCTACAACGCTTCGCTGACCTCCAGCGACAGCGCGAGGAGTTAGAAGCCCGAAAGGCCGAGCTCGATAAGCTCCAGGCCGAACTGGAGCGCCGTCAGCCTAGCCCACCACCAGCCTCCGGCGCGCGCGTCAGGTGCATCAGCAATTGGCTGAGGAAGCGAACGGCCTTCCGTTCTTCCCTCACGCCAACCAGAACATTACCGCTGCGGCAATGCCGCCGAGGGTCGCTCGAGCCAGCGGAGCCTGAAGCCAAGGCCACCTACCGTAACCTCCGGATCGTAGAGCGTCTTGTCGTTCAAAGACGCCCAAGGTTCTAGCTCCCGTGACGGGCGCCACTTCGGCCGCTGGGCAACTCCCCTCACAGGGCGGCGAGCTCACCAAGACGGCCCGCCCAACTCCCAGGCATCATACACCCGGTGCGCCATCGCCTGGGGACAAGTATGATCTCCGCACCACCCTCGAGGCGCGAAGAAGAGCTGCCGACGCGCAAAGACTCGCAAGTCGCCGAGAAGCGGGCGACGCAACCATCCCGACCCAGGATTCGACGGTCCTGGGCGCTGCTCACCCGCGCCAGATCCGCAACGCCGACTTCCGGCCGATTCGGCTCCGACCAACATAGCCAAGTACACGGGGCTACCAACCCCGATGTCCGTTAGAAGACTACCGCTCGCTGTCGAGTGGGGAGCGACAGACGACTCCTTCGTTATCCAAGACCTCCCCATCTATCTTGCGGACTCGGCTCGAGCATGGCTCGAGTACTCGCCTGAGATACCATCGGCGGTGGGCCGACTGACGAACCTTTTAGTCGGAAATTTCCAGGGCACATACAAACGCCCGCAACTCCTGGGACTAAAAGCTGCAAGCAGCAGCCGGGGGAGACCCTCCGGGACTACATCCGCCGCTTCTCCCAGCAGTGCAATGAGCTCCCCGACATCCGCGACGCCGACGTCGTCGGGGCGTTCATCTACGGCACCACGTGCGAGGCTCTGGTCCACAAGTTGGGCTGCGCGAAGCCCCGGACCACCAAGGAGCTCCTCGACATCGCCACCAACCACGCCTCCGGCGAGGAGGCCGTGGGGGCCATCTTCGAAAGGAAGACGGCCCACAAGACAGCCCGACCTCGGGCCGGCGCCCCCTCGCCATACGACAAAAGGAAGCGGAAGGAAGCAGAACGCGAAGGTCGAATGGTCGCCGCTGCCGACCGACCTGCCAAGCAGCAGGCTCGGCAGACGCCAGACCGATTCGAGAAGTTGATGGATAGCCCGTGCCCGAACCACGACTATCCCGTCAAGCACAAGTATCGGGACTGCGAAGTCCTGAAGCGGTTTCTCTCCGGAAACCCCACGACGTCGCGGGGTAAGGGGAAGAAGCGCGACCCGTCGGCAGCGGGGCAAGAAGCGATGAGCCCGTGACGAGTTCCGCAGCTCGGCGGTTGCCTCATGATCTTCGGAGGAGGAGTGCTACGCCGACAAGCGACTACCGGCTTCGCCCACCGAGCGGTCCACACGGCTACCCCGCCGTGCCCACCTACTTGAGGTGGTCGGAGTGCCCGATCTCCTTCGACCGGACCGACCACCCGACCACATCCCGCAAGGGACGCTACCCGCTCGTCGTCGACCCCATCGTGGGGACGAAGCGCCTGACCAAGGTCCTCATGGACGGCGGCAGCAGTCTCAACATCATGTATGTTGAGACCCTGGATGCCCTGGGGGTCCCTCGCTCCGCCCTCCGGCCGAGCAAGGCGCCTTTCCACGGTGTCGTACCAGGCCAACAGGCCCACCCCCTCGGGCAGGTCGGCTGCCGTCACCTTTGGGAGCCCGGACAACTTCCGCACCGAGAGCCTCACTTTCGAGGTTGTGGACTTCCCCGGCTCCTACCACGCCATTCTGGGACGACCATGCTACGCGAAGTTCATGGCCGTCCCCAATTACACCTACCTCAAGCTGAAGATGCCAGGGCCGCAAGGAGTCATCACCGTGGCCACATCTTTCCAGCTCGCCTACAATCTATGGCCGAAGCGGTGGCGGCCTCGGCGGTCCTCGCCGAGCTCGCCCAGCTCCAGGAGAAGGCCCCCGGATCCGCCCCCGACTCCAGCAAGTCGGGGACTAGCTCTTTCAAGTCCGCGGAGGACACGAAGGAGGTCGCTGTTGATCCCGAGGATCCCGCCAAGACCGTGCGGATCGGGGCCGCCCTCACCACCAAATAGGAAGGCGCGCTCGTCGACTTCCTCCAAGCAAGCGAGACGTCTTCGCTTGGAGACCTCGGACATGCCAGAGTCGAAGGAGGTCGCCGAGCACTCCTGAACATTCGGCCGATCCGGACCGATCGCCCAGCGCCTTCTTCGTTTAGACTAAGAGAAGCTACGGGCCATTGGGGAAGAGATCGCCAAACTTTTGGCATCCGGTTTTGTAAGGGAGGTGCGTCACCCCGAGTGGCTCGCCAATCCCGTCCTTGTAAGGAAAAAGTCGGGGCAATGGAGAATGTGCGTTGACTACACGAGCCTCAACAAGGCCTGTCCGAAAGATCCATTCCCATTGCCTCGCATCGACCAGGTCGTGGACTCCACCGCCGGGTGTGAGTCCCTTTCCTTTTTGGATGCCTACTCGGGCTATCACCAGATTGCGATGAAGGAGTCCGATCAGCTCGCGACCTCCTTCATCACCCCGTATGGCTCGTACTGTTACGTCACGATGCCTTTTGGTCTGAAAAACGCAGGCGCCACGTACCAGCGATGTATGCAGACATGTTTTTCAGACCAAATTGGTGTAACATCGAAGCCTACGTCGACGACATCGTTGTCAAAACCAGGAAGGCCGATGACCTCATCACCGACCTGAAGGAGACTTTTGCGAACCTCCGACGGTTTCGCATAAAGCTCAACCCCGAGAAGTGCGTCTTCGGGGTCCCCAAGGGCAAGTTGCTGGGATTCATCGTCTCCGAGCGCGGCATCGAAGCCAACCGAGATAAGATCTCCGCTATCGCAAGGATGGGGCCAATCAACGATCTGAAGGGAGTTCAAAGGCTGATGGGATGCCTCGCGGCACTAAGTCGCTTCGTATCCCGCCTCGGCGAAACGAGGATGCCACTCTACAAAGCTATGAAGAAGTCCGACCATTTTTCTGGACCAACGGCTCGAAGCCTTTAGTCGACTAAAGGTCTTTCGACCTCACCTCCGGTCTGAGTCGCCCGAGCCGCGAGAGCCTTTGCTCCTCTACATCGCCGCCACGACTCAGTCGTCGGTAGCGGCACTTGTCGTGGAGCGAGCGGAGGAAGGCCGCGTTCTCAAGGTGCAAAGACCGGTCTACTTCGTCAGCGAGGTGCTCTCCGAAACAAAGGTCCGATATCCCCAGATACAGAAGTTACTGTACTCGGTGCTCATCACCAAGAGGAAGCTTGCCCATTACTTCGATCGACACCCCATCTCCGTAGTAACCTCCTCACCGCTCGGAGAAGTCGTCCACAACCGCGACGCTCTGGAAGGATCGCCAAATGGGCTCTCGAGCTCAACGGCCTCGACATATCGTGACGTCCTCAGGACGGCGATCAAGTCCTGTGTTTTGGCGGACTTTGTCGCCGAGTGGACCGAGGCGCAAGTCCTGCGGCGGTCGAGGACCGGAGTCTTGGGCGATGTACTTCGATGGGTCTTACACCAAGAACGGGCCGGGCGCTGGGTCGCCATCATCTCCCCACTCGTCAACAAACTCCGTGACGCCATACAACTACTCTTCGACGCCACCAACAATGTCGCCGAGTCAAACCCTCGTCAACTTGACCTTGGATCGCGCCGACACTGGCGCCACGACGGCTCAACGTTCGCGGCGACTCCAAGGCTGGTCGTCGACCAAGTGATGAAAGCCACCGAGCCCGTGGACGCTCGGATGGCCGCCATCGCTGGAGGTCCGCAAGCTCGAGGAGAAGTTCAAAGGTTTCGAGCTCCATCATAGCTACCGACGCTATAACGGTGAAGCCGACTCCTCGCCAACCTCGCCTCCGGAAGGGGCCGGTTCCCTGGAATCTTCGTCTCCGACCTCGCAGACCCATCAATCCGGTTGGATCCGAGTCTTTGGCGCCGCCGACCCCAAAGGCGGGCGGCCCCATCGATCTTGATCGAGATGCCCACCGCTGGGTCGGACTTGGGCGTCTGAGCATCGAACCGATCGAGGCGCACCGCTTGTCGATCGATTGTCAAACTGGTCGCTCCCCGTCGATACCACAGAGGCTCGGCGTCTCGCTCGGCGGGCTTAGTCTTTCGTACTGATCTAAGGCTCCCTCTTCAAGAGGAGCCCGTCCGAATCCTTCGTGGCGCGTTCGACCGACCAAGGGAAGCACCTTCTGCGGGACATCCACGACGGGTGTCACGGGCACCATGACGCGCCGCGATCCCTGGTAGGAAAAGCCTTCCGAGCAAGGTTTCTCTTGGCCGACCGCCCGTAGCAGATGCGACCCAGATTGTCCGCACTGCGAAGGATGCCAATTCTTCGCCAGCAGACGCATCTTCTGCGCAAGCCCTGCAGACGATCCCCATCACATGGCCCTTCGCGGTTTGGGGGCTCGACCGGTCGGACCCTTCGTAAAGCGCCGGGGCTTCACTCACTTGCTTGTCGCCGTGAGACAAGTTCACAAAGTGGATTGAAGCAAAGCCATTGGCAAAGATCACATCGGCGCAGCGGCAAGTTTCTTCCGCGACATTGTCTACCGGTTCGGGTGCCCAACTCCATCATCACCGACAACGGGGCGCGATTCACGGAAAGGAGTTCCTCGAGTTCTGCGACAACTTCAACATCCGAAGTCGATCGGGCGGCAGTGGCACACCTCGAGCCAACTGACAAAGCCGAGCGAGCTAACGGCATGATCCTCCAGGACTCAAGCCGCGAATCTTCACCGATCAAGAAATTCGCGGGACGATGGGCCGCCGAGCTACCCGTGCATTTGGAGTCTGCGAACCACGCCGACCCGGTCGACCGGGTTCACTCCTTTTTTCTTGGTGTTCGGGGCGGAGGCTGTCCTCCCGACCGACCTTGAGTACGGCGCACCAAGGGTGCAGAACTACAACAGCGCACGGGCAATCGAGGAACAGCAAGATGACCTCGACCGACTCGACGAAGCTCGAGACGCCGCGGTCTTACGGTCGGCAAAATATCAGCAGGCGTTGCGTCGCTACCACAGCCAACGGGTCCGCGGCCGCTCGTTCGAAGTCGGCGACTTAGTGCTGCGCCAAGTCCAGTCCGCGAAGGACAGGCACAAGCTCTCCCCGCCTTGGGAGGGCCCTTTCACCATCACGGAAGTCCTCCGACCCGGCACTTTCCGCCTCAAGGACACCGAAGGGAATCTCGTAACAAACGCCTGGAACATAGAGAAGCTGAGAAGGTTCTATCCATAGTCGGCCTCTCTCCTCTTTTTGTACCATGCGAAAAACACTCGAGCAAAGAAAGCTGCAGCAGTCGGACGACCGACCAAGTGGTTTTTTCTCTCGAACCCTCTCGCTTTCTTGATCTGGAGCACTACGACCTCCGCCCCGAAAGCAGAGGTCCCGAAGCTGTCTTCCTTTGATCACGTGCGAAGGAACGAGGGCTAGATCTCAACACAAAAAGAGAAGAAGGAGCGAAAAGAGACGAAAAGAGGAACCCGAGCACTTTATTTATTTATGGAGGAACATCGCCCCAACCAAGAGCGAACCGCCCATTGCGATCTTGGTGCGCGCCCTGCCAGCCGAGCTCCGCGCGGCGTGCCTCTACCACCGCCCGCAATAGTGGCGCCCTCGCTTCTCGAAGCCGAGGAACGCCGACGACGAGGACGCCGACTCGCCGCACGTCCTCACGAACAGCCGCGGCCTCAGCATCCGCCACCTCCCGCAACCAGGCCTGATGGGCGACTACCTCCTCGCGAAGCTGAGCGTTGTGGTCCGCCATGGCGTACGGGGAATGGGCGCACCCGCGCCTCTCCTTTTATAGGCGAGCAGTGGGAGGCGCGGAAGACGGCTGCACCGTGGAGTCGCATAACGGAGCGGAAGACGGCCGCCCGACACCAGATTCCAAAGGCGGCGCGGTCCTCAAGGCGAAGTTAATCCACCCTTATCCCGAAAGCATAAAGTTCCTTTCGAAAGAGTCACCCCGAAGCTCAAGCGGCGGCGTGGCGGCGCACCCTCGATCCCCACGCACCACTCGGGGCTGCATGACCTCGTGGGTCGGCGACCTAAATCGATAACCGGTTACCACTCCGACCGAGCTCCTCTTAAGTAACCTCCTCAAAACCAAAATGCTACGCCCACGCCCCCCGCTGCCACGGTCCCGAAGTAGCACTTTGCGCAAAGGAGGCTACCTGAGCGAAGGGCGGCGGTGGTCTGACGGAGCCTTCGATATAGATCGGCGAATGCTACAACTTACGCCCAGGGCCCAACCCGACCATCATTTAAAAGCGCTGGTCGCTAACCTAAGCCGCACTCCGACCGACCGAGCTATCTACCTCGCGGCTACTTCCCTCGGCTCAAAGTGCTACGGCCTCGCCCCGCGCCACGGCTCGGTGGCACTCATGCGGAGGGAAACAAGCCCTCCGAGCAAGAAACACTATGAGCGGTCGGAGCACCCCACTTAGGTTAGATTTCAACCCGCAGCTTCGCGAAGGAGGTGGTCCGACCAGACACCTCCTCCATCAAGCAATCGCCGAGGTAGCTCGCCTCGCCCGTGTCCTCTTCGCATGAACCTGGTGCAACGCCCACGCTCTCGTGGCACCCTGTGGGCCCCAGTAGCCACGGTTGAAAAATTGCCCAAATTCATAAAAGAAACACGGGGTAGACGGCAGAGTAACTTAAAAACAAGCGTTTGAGCTCAACTAGGCAGTCTTGTTCATTACATACATTGCCAAAAGCAAACAGAAGGAAAACTAATCTTCCTCCCCTTCCGACGGAGAATTTGTGGCGAGATTCGGCGGCAATCTCTTAGGCGCACGGATCGACCGGGCCATGAACGCGTCGACCTCTTCGTCGCTTTCGGCCATGACGCCGCTCCCGACCGCCTCAAGGTCGACACCGTCATAGTAAGAGACGGTGTTGACCAGGGCCGAGGAAGCGCCAAGCACCGCCGCTTCCCGCACCGACGCCTCGACGCGCTCAGGGATCCACCCAAGCATGGCGGGGATGGCGCTGGGGCCCGGAGTAAGCCCGAACAGCGGTCGCGGCGGCTGGGCGCCACGTGGAGGACCGTCGGTGGCGTCGTGTCGGCCGCATCCTCTCCGCCCGGCCCGTTTGTTCAAAAGGGCCGAGTCGCGTGACTCGACCGCCGCGTCTTGTGCCTCCACCGCCGCCCTTCGCGACTCCAGCGCGTCGGTAAGGCTTTTTCGCAGATCTGCGAGGACGAAACAACGTCAGGGGACGCTCGCCGTGGTGACTCCCGGAAGAACGAACTACTCACCGGCCACGGAAGCCTCCTTGGCGCGAAGTTCCTCCTCGACCTTGGCACGCGCTTCCCGGTCGGCCGTAGCACGGTCGGCAAGCTCCTTCATCGTCACGAGCTCCCCCCGAGCGAGATCCCGCTCGGCCCGAAGCTGGTCGGCCTCCCTGCGGACCGACTCGCATTCCTTCCGATAGAGGGCGGCCTCCGCCCGGGCGGATGCTGCCGCACTGTCTGCAGAAGTCTTGGCCGCTTCAGCATCCGCCAGGGACGACCTGGCCCTCTCTCCCTCGGTGGCCAACGACTCCGCACGTCGCTGAGCCTCCCGCAAGGCTTCGGCGACCTCTCCCAGCCGCTGACCCGCCGAGGCAGCCCTTCCTTGCTCAGCGGCAAGCGCCCTCCGAGCGTCGAGCAGCTCTTTCCCTACGGCACTCCCCCGGCTGTGCAAGTGCCGGAGGAACATTGACTTGTCCACCGCTCGGGATGTCAAGCGCTGCAAGTACCCGCCCGGTCAGTCTCCATTTCCCGGTCAAGAAGATGCACAAGAGAAATCCCCGTCAAACTTACGATCGGCGGCGGGACTCCTGAGCAATGGACTTCCTCGCCTTGGGCGGCGTCAACAACAAGGGTAAGGTCGGCGTGGATCCTTCCCATCTCCTCCTCCAGGCGTCCCAATCCGCGGCGTTCGCGTCGTCGTCGAACGAGCACGGGACCCCGGCCAGGTCGAGGCGGGCCAAGTCAGCCAGCGGCGATCGGCGATCGCTCGACTTGATTTCCCGCCGACGGAACGCTGTGGCGTCGGTCAGGCGCCCATCGGCGACACTCGGACCGCCGGCTGGCGGCGGCCCGGCGAGGGTGGTAGATCTCGTCCGCCGGCGTTGCAAGCGCCGCGAATCGATGCTTCCCGGCGACAGGCTCGCGGCCGACCTCCACGGCGGCAGCAAAGCGAAGGCAGGCGAACTCCGCGGCCTCAGTCGGCAACGGGCGAGCACGGCCGACGGAAGCTTCTGCCGCAGCGATGCATCCGGCGGCGGCGGATCGTCCCCCTCTGGCAGAGTCCCCTCGCCGACGGCCCTACCGCGAGGCGCATCCGAACGACCCCGCTCCGACAACCATCGCACGCCCGCGACGGGGCCAGAGGGGCGGTTCCTCACCGCCAGTAGGGCTCGGCGCCCTCAGGCCCAGTGAGGCCCTGCGTCTGGCGATCGGTCGAGAATTGCGTAGAAGTCAGCACCAGAGGAATTGCGCAAGTCACTTACCGGGAGGAGCGAACAACCGGCACCTGACGTGCCCTCTTTGCCGAACCCCCGCGAGGAGGCGACAGGGACCCGCGCTTCCGCAGGATAAACCCTGCGTCCGCGGTCTCTTCGGAGGAGCCGCGGTCGCCGGCCCCGCGACTGGGACCCGCGTCGCGGCCGCCAGAATCGCCTCCGGCGACTTCCTCTCCCTCGCTCGGCAACGACTCCTCGTCACCCTCACTCGAGGTCTCTTCCGAGGTCTCCTCCGAGACCTCCTCGCCACGCGCTGCCTCGGTCCCGCGCTTTTTCCTCCTCTGCGTCTTGGCGGCCTCTTTTTCGCTAGTGGCGGCGTCCTGCTTCTCCTTTCGAGGCGCGGCGCCTCAACTCCTTTTCCCCGCAGCAAGGGCGGGAGATCGATCCGAGCCCTGCTGCTGCACGCCGTAAGGAGGCGAAGGAGCAGAGCAAAGCAAAAGCGACAGAGCCGTTAGGCGTACCAGGTTCTGCGGATTCTGCGCCGAAACGGCGCGCAGCGCCTCGCCCGCTGGTTCGGTGTCTCCGCGATGGAGATCATGACACGCGCGAGATCTCCGATGGAGGAGCTCCCGCTCCGACGACCTTGCAGGCCTGGTCGGCCCAGTTGTACTCAAACATGGGGCGTAATCGACCCTTGAGGGGTTGGATGCGCCTCTTCATGAACGTCTTGAGGACCACCTTGCCTCGTGGCCCGCCGCTTCAGTCCGCGAGCTTTTCAAGGATCGCGTCCACCTTCTTCCGGTCCTTCGTGTCAGTGACCCCACCCAACAGGGATGCGGCGTTGGTAAATTCCGGCGAAGGAGAACCTTTGTTGTCGAGGTTCCGGACATAGAACCACTCGCTATGCCACCCCGGTTAGGCGTCGGCAGCCTCAAATCGGCGTAGAACGGTTTGCGGTGGTTGCGCAGCTTGGATCATCGAGCCCAGGAGGCGGCGGTGTCCGGTGACGGCCTCGCGAAGAAGAAGTGGCGCCAGAGCCCAAAATGGGGTTCAATCCCGTAAAGGCCTCACAGCGTCATGAAGACCGCAATATGGAGGACTCCATTCGGGTTCGAGATGATGAACTTCTCCCCGTAATAGTGCAACCCCGGACGAGCGGGTGGAGCGGAAGTCAAGCCCGTTCGTAGAAGAACGCCCGGCCGAGACTATCTCGCCGTCCTCAAGTTCGGGACCTCGGTCCGGCCGGCGGAACTTCGCCCGGCCGGACTCGGGCAGCGGAGGAAGGAAATCCTTCCTCTCCCAGGCCGAGATAGCGACTCCGCCGCGCCGAGTGCGGGTCGGCGACATCTCCAAATGCGCCAAGGAAGCGAGGAACGACGCGACGGCGTGAAGCTCCTCTTCTTCCCTCGTTTTCTTTCTTCCCTTTTCTTTTTTTTGCAGAGCGCGCGAACGGAGGGCTTGGCGCCTACCACGACACCCACTCCTTCCTTTATAGGCGCCAGGCGGGAACAGACGCGCCTCCGCGCCGAAATCGACGCCTCCTCACGCAAATCAACGCGGTCGCAAACCGTCACTTTCGCCTCGCCCGTTTCCCGATGCGTGCGCGATCCATTTAAATCCCACTGCGCATTAACTGCTCCGACAGGATGGCCGCCTCGCGCCGCGCGCCGCACAGCATCGCGGGCCTCGCCGGTTACGATGGGCCAGGGCGCCCCGCGCCGGGAAAGGTATGCAAACGGCCCACTGGGCCGCCCGGCCTCGGGGGAGCAAGCCGCCTATAGGCTCGCACTCGAGGCCCCGCACTGCGGGTTACGAAGGCCGATCCAAACACCGAACGAAGCCGCCCAAAGACGTAAAAGAGCGAGGGGCGAAGTCGCAGCGAGCCCCTCGTAGGGCCTCCAGCTGGGCCTGGCGACGACCCAATCAACGTGACTTCGCGTCGAGACCATACCTCACACTCTCCGCGGAACTCATCGATGAGTAGCGGCCAGCCGCGCTCGGGTCGGCGGACGACGGCAGCGATCCGACACGGATCGAGTAAGGAAAGGTTTTTATGGAACGCCCCGGTAGTCGGACGCCTGGCAGAGCTACGTCGCTTGAAACGAACCCTCAAGGGGATCGCCAAGGTTCCACTCGGATTACCCGATAGTAGCTCGCCACGAGCACGGCGTTCAAACCGACGAAGGTAACGCGCGTCAGCTCACGACTCGAGGACCCACGCACACCGTGGCTCGCCAGAGTCCGACCGTAAACCCTCGACCGGCTCCCGACCCGCTCGGGGGCTCGAGCCACTGCACGGGTGCGCCACAAGACCCGGGCTCTTTAGGCGAACACGGCCAAACAAGCGGCGGCCCGACCAAAGGCGTCGCCGACCTCGGGGTCGCGGCCACTTTTCGGCCAGGTAAACCCCGGCCGGCTCCCCGACCGGCTCGGGGGCTCGAACTACACCCTGCCGGGTCTTCAGCGCGCACCGGGCTCTTCTGGCGAACACGGCCGACAAGCGGCGGCCCGACCAAAGCGTCGCCGTCCTCCGGGTCCGCGGACTCTTTTCGACCGGGTAAACCCCCGACCGGCTCGCTGACCCGCTCGGGGGCTCGGGGCTACACCCACCGGGTGCTCGCCAAGCACGGGCTCTTTGGCGGGCATGACCGACAAGCGGCGCCCGACCAAAGTCGTCGCCGACCTCGGTCATGGCAGCACCGGCCGGGTAAACCCCGACCGCTCCTCGACCCGCTCGGGGCTACACCACCGGTGCGCTTCGCCTTGCCGGAGCTCTTTCTAGGCTGGCACGGCTCCAGGCGACCACGACGACCTAGCATCACCGACCTCGGGCCGACTGTTACCGCCGCCAGTGTTAAACCCCGGCGGCTCTCCGACCCGCTCCGGCTCGAGGTTATGGACGAGTACCCATACCATGGGTACCCCATCACCCGGAAGCACGAACGGGTGACCTATCACGCAGCGGAGGCCCGGCACCACCGAAAGGTACTTGGGCCGCAGGAACGAGCCCCGACCTGTGCGGGGCCGACCCCGGACGGTCGGCGGACTCCGGTTCCGGGCGGTCGGCATGCGCCGGCCGCCTAATATTGAAGCTCAAGCTCCACCTGCGCACGAGCCAGCAGGGCCCACGCCAGTGTCAGGCGGCTGCCTTGTGCGCAGCGTCCACTGACATTCGTACCAGGGTAGGCGGCTCCTTCCCAAGGCTGTCAGAAGAGCCACCGAAGAAGTCAAGCCCCCGTCCCGTCGCCTGGCACACCGCAGAGGAGTACGCCCACTCCCGAGGCCAAAGCAAAGTCAAGCGCCATTAAAGCCACCGAGGCTGACAAGAGCACCACGCAACACGCCACCCTGACAGCACTACGCAAGACTGTACGCCACAGAGCCACCAACCCTACCTCGGGACGGGCAGGGGTTGGCCGGACAAGACAGAAGCCAGACCTCAAGACGTGCAGACCCCTCTCCTCGTAGTCTTCCCAACTCCCGTGTAACCTGCCTCCTCCGTCTATATAAGGAGAGGCAGGGCCCGAGAGGGAGGGGCGCGGAAAAAAGAGAAAACAGTCTCCTAGGTAGCCTCGACTCCCTAGCGAAAACCTCAAGGGGATCGGACAGCCGACCGTCCGCCTCGCCTGTACACCCCTTGTCCGTCTCCCAAAAGATCAATACATTCACACCGCATCTAATCGGAGTAGGGACATTCGGCCCGAACCAGTATACATCTTCTGACTCCTTGAGTCGACCATTCGGGGAGAGGGAGCGCGCGACCCCATCCGACCATAAATTCGTATTGCCGGTGCACGAAACACCGACAGGAACATAACATGCATGCCTTCATTTGTCCCTACACTACATACAGATGAGCAGCTACCGAGGCATGCATGCAGCGACGCCGCACAAGCTGGGATACTGACTGACTTCACCGATCCGTTCTTGCATGCATGACACTATGACACCAAGCTGACCATAACTCTGCACACAGAACAGCACTATCGCAAGACACCCAACACCAACGCTGCCGTGCACTTATCGATCGACGATCTCCCATGGTGCTATCGACCCACAGCTCCTTGCCTCGAGGAACGTGTTCGCTCTACTTGCCAGCTGGTCGGGTCTTAGCTTCTGTAGTCACGACACAGGGAAGAGGTCGGCAGGGAAACGTATGCGCTACAGCGAAAACACTGGTCGTCGCTCAGTGCATGCCTGGGACTGGGAGCCTGAGCTACTGGCCTATATACTATCAGAAAAAAGGGCAGGTACTGGAAGAACTGAAGAGGAACAAGCCGCCGTACAGAAAATGGGGGAGCTAGCAAAAGGGGCAGTTGTTTCCTTCCATAAACTATAAAATTAATCCAGAAATCTTGATGGATTTTGTGGCTATTATAGCAAGGTATGGAGCATGCGCATAACCGATTATTAATTTTTTTTTTTTTGTGTGTGTATCTTTGTATACTTGGCCTGTTATGGTGGTGCCAAAACCATTAGGGAAGTGTTTCTATGCTCTTCCAATATGAAAGCTGCCTGACGGCAACCAGTTGGCAATTGCAGAAGTAGTTTAATTGCACCTAGTAATGGTTTTAGCTATCTATGATTTAAGATCTGCACAGCTCTTTTCAAGACAATGCTAGCTCTACGGTGTGCAGTGCATAATGGAGTACCAAGTTTTGTTAGCTAGAGCACGGTAAACCATGATTATTATTTATATTTTAGATTAAATTGTAGAGTTTGATCGGTCAATCAACTTAATAATTGGCCAATTAATAGAAGTTTGTGTTAGTATTAGGAAAGTGCAACCACAATATATATATGGCTTGTGTTTTAGCTAGGCTCAACCAAATCAATATACATAGTAGATCAATGATAGCCCATATATATATAGTCAGTGGTGCATTCGTCATCCTTCAAACACCATATATATAAGTTTGTTTTGAACTCAATCCACTTTGTTCTAACACTAATTAAGAAGTTGAGGTTTGTGCGCTGGCAGGGTTACACTCCAAATGCATACACTATAAGAAAACAAAGCATTCTACTTGTGTTCTGTCAGGTCAGTTACTTACTTGAAATACACTAGGTGCCCCTTTTGTTTTTACAAATAACAATAGAATGTTGTCGTGATCTTTTTAAAGGGGGCTGTTGCCGTGATTTGTGCAAAAAATACCCAAACACATACGCACATTTCGTGCACCTGATGTCCTTTTCCTCTTGTCAGTAGCTGTATAGGTTGAACATTGTAAAAATATGAGAAAAAAAAAATCGAGTCTGCCCATGAGTAGACAAATCTATGCATTGCTGCTATTGTGAAGCACGTGCAACGTGCACAAATAACCTTTCAACTCATGGAAATGAAACTAGCAATTATATGTGTGAAGGTGCGCGTGTGTGTTGTCTAATATATATATATATATATATATATATATATATATATATATTATATATATATATATATGTGTGTGTGTGTGTGTGTGTGTTGCTTTCAAAAATTTTGCACTTCAAGTACAAACCAAAGAATGCAGATCAATGTTAACTTGGATGAGACCCTCATCTTTATGTGCATATATATTCGTACGTACAAGAGAACCAGATAAAAACTTTAAATTTATCGGTAGTTTTACTTGTAACCAAACAGATCCTATTTAAAAAATCCAGATATGTACATGTATGCATATCGCAACTCATAATTAATTAGTACGTAGTTCATATATTTTCACCCTAAATATATGATCTGCAAGCAAGTTTAGCATTAGAAATGGCATGTAAAGCCCACGGATAAAAGCAATGGACAGATTAACTAGTGACGAAGTTGACTCGGACAGACCTCGTGGGAATGGGCGGAGGAGGTGATGGTACTACATCCAGTGGAGCAGTTGCTGTTGCCGCACAGAGGAGGAAATAGGCAGCGGAAGTAGTCGCCGCGGCAGGCGAGCTGCAGATCCCAGCAGCCATGTCGTCACATGGCGTCGGTACCACCCCACCACCTCCTACTCCTCCAGCTGCCGCTGCCGCCATCTCCATCCCTGTCGCCGTCCTCTGCTGCTGCAGCTGCGCCTCGCCTGCAGACGCGCGCAATGATCGATCAATAAGGACGGCCGTCGTCTGCGCTTTGCGCGACACGGCCGTCTTTCTGCTGGTACTTTGCAACGGAGGTATGTCTTCGGGAAAGCTATATATGTAAATGTACCTGCGGTGATGTGCGATGACGATCTGTCTGTGCCCTTCACTGTCCTATACATCTGCAGATCAAGGCGAGGAAATTAACCGGTACTAAGCAGCGGCTGGGTCAGGGGTAGAGCATCAATACTTGTTGGTCTCTCAAACCGGTACTAAAAGTCCACTACGGTTCTGTAGCCAATGAACCAGTACTAATAGCACTATCAGTACGGGTTCAAATCTAACCGGTAGTGATGTGCCGGTACTGAAGCCTAGTTTCCTAGTAGTGTGATGATCTGGCTAGCTTGTGTAGTTACATGTGCGAAGGTGGTGAAAGGATATATATATATATATATATATATATAGTCCTGGCTAGCTAGATGCCGTTTGTTTGTCACTTAGTACTTGACCAGGATTCACCAGAGACAGAGTATATTTGTAGTTACCAATAGTAAGAACACCCATAAAAGTGGTGAAAAAAACAAAAAGAAGCCATCATGCGCAAGATTCACCATGTTTTTTCCTTCTTGCATGGTGGTAGCTTCTCTCTATTCCCTTTTCCCCCTCTTTCTATACGTACCTGGAGGTGGCTCTTGACATGAGCCAGCGTCAGATCCTTGACGTTCATCAGCTCCAGCACCGACTTCGGCGTCGCTCCTGCCGGCAGCGCGGCACGGCCACCACAAAAGCAGATCGCCAACAGCTCGTGAGAATTGACTATTGAGCGTACATAGCTGAAGCGACTTGGGCAAAATGAAAGGGAAATGTAGCTATGCACACGCAGATCACATAAAAGCCATGGCAACATGGCGCATATTAAATATAGCTTACTCTCATGGCCGCCGAGGAGCTCGACGGCGTGCACGAAACGGGCGTGGAGCGCGGTGGTCCACCGCATCCGCGGCGCTCGGACGCTCCTCTTCGATCCCGGCACGGATGCCCTGGCCACGCGCTTGAACGCGCATCCATGCGGCTGCAGGTGGCTATGGCGGCCAGCGTCGTCGGCATGCGCTGTCGTCCCGAGCCCCAGGCTTAAGCCCGGGGGCTCGGCGCCGGAGCTAGGGTTTGCAAAGAACCCTACTTCGCCGCTTCCTTCTGCATACGTCCCCGCGTTTGGTTCTGTCGGCAGAGGCTTCGCCGCCGTCTGCGAATCAGAGGATGCCGCCGACGAGACGGCCGGCGGGCTTATCCTGAGGGAGAGATTTGGCAGGTTCCTTTGCAGCATTGCAAGATCAAATCTTTGGGGGTTAGAGCTCAATGATCCAAAGGAGGACTAGCTTAAGCTAATGGCTAATCTACTTCTTGCTGGGATCAAATGGTCATATACTGCATGAATTAAGAGGAAGCCATGGAGGAGGAGTCGTAGCAGCGGTGGTTCTGGTGATCAAAGAAGAAGAGGAAAGAAGAAGAGAGGAGAAAGAGAAAAGGAGGTGAGGAGGGATGGCAAAAGGCAGGAAAGTGGAACAGTCACTGAGAAAGAGAAAGGGTGAGGTGGGGTTGTGGTGGATTTGAGCAAAGTGGTAGTGGTGAAAAGGAGTGAGAGTGAGAAGGGGAAAAGAAGCGGCTTGGATCCTGGGGGTAGTGATGATGGGAAAAAAAGATGTGGTGATTAGGTCATGAGTGGTTTATGATTTGGTCCCTTGGGAATGCTGCTTAAAGAGAGTACATGTAATCTCTGGAGGGCAGGGTGTACACGCTGAAGGTGCTGGTAGTTTGAACTTTGAAGGCCATAATGAAGCTACAGTCGCTGTTCTTGGTCTTCATGTGCAAGCTGACAGAGAAACGTACGTAGGTATATAGTACCAGTATGTGGTCGATCTAAATGTTTGTTCAAATCCTAGTTCATCTCTAGGGTAATACGATTCAGGTGGATAAATTACGTCAGTTATTTTACACTTGATGGCTGGTACAGGATGAACGCCCCAAAAATGTGTGCAGCAGTAGTCAAATTGACAAGATTAAGTTTGACCAAAGATATTATCGTTTGGATATATGAAAATGATATGCGTAAAGGTATCATTATAAATTTACACTTTTGTAGCTTTTTAAAATATATGACAATAAAACTTAATTGGTGGTTGGAGAGAGTACCTATTTAATTGGTTCACCCCAGTACAAACTTAGGATTGAACATCTTGTTTGTTCAGAATCTATCACGGTGAAAGAATGGTAATGCACATGCTTTTTAAACCCTTGATGGTTTTGACAGTTACATCCTCAGGGAGTTGTTGCTCCACGACAGCCTGCCCAGGTTACAGGTGTTGCAGTGTAAGTTGACTGTTGACCCAGAATTTTCAGCTTTCAGTCCTACCATTGATGGTTTTGGAAATCCAAATGCTATGACACACTACCACCGAATATGTTTGCCAGTAGTCTCTTAACATGATGATATAACTTAGATTCTAGAGGTTGTCTAGCTAGCACTTGAGAGTTGAGTGTAGACGGTCAATCCTAGCCAACCTGCAGGGCTATGGATTGTGCTGCAAAGATAGGTAGCTTTTGATCTGAAGGCAAGAGGCCTGCATACAGTTGCAGGACCAATGAGGTGAGAAATGAACTGACAGCCTCTTTGGAGGTGCATATTTTCAGCAAGGCAGAGGTATAATGCCCCCAAGGGAGGGCGCTTGGGATCTTTCCATTTTTGTGAAAGGAGAAGGGTTTGTGACGATGGAACGCTGCCTGCAGGTCGTAATTAATGCGGTAGAATGCGACAGCACGATATGGGGCACTGGTACGAGAGAGTGACAGGAGCAGCTGGGCATGGCTTGGCAAGCTAGCAAGATCGACCATCCTTATTAATGGTTATTCATCATCGCAATTGCATATGATTTATATCTTTGAAACTTTTTTTTTTAAAAAAAAAGACTATACCGTCTTGACTCACCGAGCTATCGTGAATCGTGATCAAGGATTATTCGAATGAGTTGAACTCGTGATCGGCCCTCCTAAAGATTTCACCCTGCGCAACCTGATGTAAATTCATGATTCCGCGACTGTAAAACATTACAAAAACGGTACATACCCGGTAATTCTCCTGTGAACACCTGCAAAGTTTAACCCATGCGAGTAATCAATACGAGGTATTTCAGCACGCACGTGTGGCCATGATGTGAGCCCGGGGGAGAAAGGGATAATAGGTTAGGGATATATAACAGAGTGTGTTTGATTAGTGGGATGATATTGAATTGGATGGGATAGTGCTGTACTATTTGGTTCTATTATATTGAGTGAATAGAATAGTTCAGCATCTAGAGAGAATATTTCTCATATTTGTATCCCACCATCTAGGATGGAATGGTTCTATTCAAGCAACCAAATACATAGATGATTTTTTTTGAACCATCTCATAGATGTACCATTTGGTACAAGCAACCAAACACACCCTTGGAGGACAAAACTACCCCATCCGTCCAAATTTACAAGACGTATTTCTTTTTGATATTAACAATGATTAGATTACTCATAATTATTATCACCAAACACTATACTTAATGTATGCATGTAGATAATACATTATTAGGGGTATAGAAGGAACATCACACCAATTTTGCATTTAAATTTGAAATAAGACCTATATTTATAGACAAGACCATTTGAAAAATAACCCTTATAAACGACAAAAGTACAGCTCCTACATTTCGATATCGTCTTCTCCACATTAAACACTAGTTTTTTTAGGGTCATCAATTAGCCTCAAAATTAAAGAAACCACATGCTTATTTACATCTATTTTTAAAAATTATACAAATATTTAAGTATTAACGAAGTGTACATAGTTATTACTTACCCTTTGTTTCTGTATTTTTTTTAATTATATAAATATTAAAATATAAATAAATAGTAGATATTTATTTATATAGCTTATATCGAGGAAAAAATACCAGAAACACTTATGGACGAGAGTACAAGCAAAAAAAAAAAAAAAAAAAACTCGCGCGCGCGGCACGCTAGAGGAAAAGGCATGGCGCGTACGGCGATTCTGGCCCGGCGCACGTACTGTTCGTAGTGCTAGCAGCTGGGGAGATGGGAACAAGGGAGAAGAACTTCTCGAGGCGAGCACATCACCGCGCTCCGCTTAAACAAAGGCGAAAGAATTTTTGGTTCGGTTTGTTTAGCGCGCGTACGTAGCTCGCGGTCAGCGCCTAACGCGGCGTGTTCCTCGCAAAGCATGCGCGAATTTCTCGATCGGTCGCTAATTCCCATGCGCTACGAGTAAATGCTAGGCCCGAGCTCTGTACGTACGTATATGTGCGTGCGTGCTTTCATCTTGGTCTGGGGCGCTACGTTTGGTTCTGATCGCGTTTCGTCTTGTTTAATCGTCGTTGCGAGTTGGTAGCCCTGTCTGTCTTTAATCTGCTGCATGCAGCAGATGTGTGTCCGTGCATTTGGTTGCTGCATTGTGCACCGTGTCTGTCTCCTTAGTTAACTTTTCATTTGTGATCTAGTGCGATTTTTCCTCTCTCTTTTTTCGAAAGAATAACTACGTGCACTGATTTTACCGCGCGCGTACACATGTAATGTTCGATCTGTCAAAAGTTAAGCTTACAACTCTCTCTCTCTCTCTCTCTCTCTCTCTCTCTCTCTCTAAACGGCGATGGATCCATCATATGTGCAGGAAAACTTGGTCACTGATGAGACCTGATATGATGTGTACGTGGCACAGGCCCTATGTCCATCCACCACTGGGATCAACATGTCCGGTGCAAATGGCATTATTCCTATGTCTTAGCTTAGACCAAAAGTCGCTACTGAAAAGCACTACAGGGAATTGCGGGGGCCAAACTGCCAAAGAGCTGAGTCTGCGTGCTAGCTAGCTTTTCTTGAAGGCTAGTACCGTAACAGAGAAATTGACATGCATGGCAAGCGCGCGCACACACATATATATATAGCTTATTTGCAAATCTTACGTACTGCTACATGGTCGTGGGACTGGACGTCTAATTCACCGATAGGTAGTGTCGGGCAGGCGTTGGCAGTCCAAAGCCAGAGCATGTCTCTAGTGGGAAAACAAAATTAGAGGGAGAAAACAAACACCAAATTTCTAAATTAAGGCATGTTTGGAGCGCATCGATTTCGTATATTTCTTATGAGAATTATACTGTTTACAGCGAAATTCTTACCCACCCTTTGCGATTTGCATGGCTGATAGTGTTAGTTACGGTGACTCATATATAATATTTTAGGATTTAGAAATGTGCACTAGATGAATCTTAATATGATTACGATTCGTAATTTCTTTCATATTAGGATTCTAGTACTTGTTTTTCAGAGGACTAATGGGCTATATAAATCTATTGGATGGTTTTAGAGGATCTAAGCAACCAATAAGCCACAAAACAACTCATACAAAGCAAAAAAAAAAAAAAAATACACGAGAAGCTTAGATGCTAGATTATTTTTAGTACTATATTCTGTATAGGGCAAGGATTAAAGAGTCCAAAAACATTCGAGATGTTGTGAGATAACAACAACCTATTGTACTCTTTAGAGGTTGTGCTTAAAGAATTTGGCTTCACCAAATCTCTCTCTCGTCACGGTTACTTCAACGTCGTTATTTTGGTTTTCTCTACGAGATTCATCTTCTACGTTCTTGAGACCGTGCATGCTCCTGCAGTATCTCACAAAACTCTGATCTGATCAGAGAGCTGCTGCGCATAAGAAGGGGGTATCGGAGTTTAACAAATGGGGTATCAAAACTAGGGGTGCAAACGGAGCGGATGCGGACGGATTTTATCCATCCCGTATCCTATTCCAAATTTTTTCTCTGATACATAATCGGATACGGACAGTGCTGGATTTGAATACGAATACGGATTACTTCGGTCATGAATACGGAGCGAATACAGGTCGTTCCGAATACGGTTAGTCTCGGTCACGAATAGCTAGTCGGATAATGCGTGAAAGCAAAAACCATATATGTCACATATATTAGGATCAATCAACCATACACAAAACTTTACTATAACTTTCAAGACATGTAAGTGTTTCAAATTCAAAAATAATTGCATTCCCTACATAAGAATAATATACAACCAAGTACAATTCCAATCAACATATGCACTTATATGATGTAGCACATCCAACTGCAATCAAGTGTTTTGTAGTGCTATTATAAGAGCTTGCTCCAGAAAGTAGTGCAATTATATTACAACTTGCTCACATTATATCACAGGCTCACAACAGCACTATGTTTTACATTATATTACAACTTACCTAATCAGATAGCACATAACCAACACGCAACATCTAAAATACAGCTAGCAAGCACTGTAAATCAAATACACACATTATGAACAATATTGCAAGGGTATCGGGTCGGATATTTACCGGATATCGGATCGGATATTACTCTTCCCGTATCCTAACCCATATTACATGAGATTTTTTGGATACGAATCAGATATTGTTCTTTCCATATCCTAACCCATATTACATCGGATTTTCCGGATATGAATACAGATAACATCGGTACGGATTTTTTTCGAATACGGTATCGGATCGGTCGGGAAATATCCGCTCCGTTTGCACCCCTAATCAAAACTAATACTGAATTAATCAAATTTGTGAGAAGATCGGTAAAACGTCAGGTGGTACAAAATCAAGATCGATGTCAACGATGTTGAATCGAGTGGAGAATTTTGACGATGAAGGAAATTTCAATGTATGGTAATGTGTGGTGAAGGATGTGCTTATCCAATAAGAGTTAATAGCTGCTCTTGAATGGGACAAACCAAAAAAGATGTCCGCTGAAGACTGGAAGGTGATGGAGCGGAAGGCTATTAGCACAATTCGCCTATATCTCTCTGATGAGGTAAAGTATTCGGTGATCAAGGATCATTCACCAAAGAAATTATGAATGAACTTAGAAAAATTGTATATGGCAAAGTCACTAACAAACTGGTGAGTGCTAAAACGACAATTGTACAGGTTGCACATAGAGGAAGGTACATGTTTCATTGATCATCTCAATATCTTTAACAAGCTTATCTGTAGGATCGATATATACTGATATAGCAATCAAAGGGGGGGGGGTGAATGATTGCGCGGAAGCTAAAATCAAAATTTTAATATACTAAAAATTCACCCCAATTCAGAATCAAATAATTGTCTCCTATTCAACAAAAACAGATTGACATGCATTTGGTAAATCGCTAATTCCTAGAGATCCAGCGATCAGATTGACTTGAAATTTAAAAACAAGAAACTAGATTCCAATACGCATCTAACAAAAAGACAATCAGCTCGATCGGACTTACGGATCAAAATTTATATGCTTCGCAATCTTATTGTGATAGATTATACCGAAAATAGATCTAACATGAATTCCTGAAAATATAACTGTCGTATTGATGTGAAATTTTAACTTAAGAAACTAGATTCGATTTAGAAACTAACCCAATAAGAATCAACTCAATTGGATCTACAGATCAAAAGTTATAACCTTTGTAAGTTGACTATATCAATAATGACGAGAATTGATTAAACCCTAATTTCGTGATTAAACAAAATCTACAAAAAATTAACCAACAAAACCTTGAGGAACACTAAATTAATGCCCTATGAAGGTTTTGGATGGATCAAATCAAAATTATCCCGGCGAAAAATCTAATCAATCTAGAACCAAACTAAACAGGCAAACGAGTAGAGAGAAAAACGGAACACTGTAGCGGATCAATGCTTACCGATGGTACTGTAGCAATATGGGGGTACTGTAGCTTTGAAGGTTACTGTAGCACCGAGAAAACATCTCGCTGGAACGCTCCGCCGTATGCGTTCTGTTTTCTTTTTCTCCTGTTTTGTTGCTACAACTTGATGAAGAAATTAATCTTTATTTATCTTTGTCTAATCTAATTACAGTACTCCAAACAAAAGAGTACAAACCCTAAATCCCAAGCACACAAATAAACAGGAGACAACCCCTCCTATTTATAAGAAGTAAACCCTGAGAAATTAGCATGCATGCCCACATGGCCCAATACATGCAAGCTACCCCAAATGATTACAACTGCACGTGTACGGCCCACCTGCCCCACTCACGTGACTAACTAGCCTCCATGTGCACTGTTCTCTAGCCCCGCATGACATCCTCGACCATTAAGACCTCGATTCCTCCCTGAACCTAGTCCCGAACCTCAGTTCCTCCATAAACCTAGTTCCGGTCCCGTCATCGAACCACGTTCGCCCTCGAGCAACACTTGCACATGAACAATCCACAAAACAATAATCCGAGCACAAGTCCACGACTTGACTCAAGATCAGTCCATACAACCACTCACACGAGCGCATTGCATCAAGCAAAATAATTACCATGCTATCACAAGCATATCAATTAATCATCTGAAACAACACATGCACATGCACCACATATGCCATGAGCACAACCACTTTGCAATACCAAATTCATCACCAAGCCAATTTTTCATCACATGATTTCACAATCTCCCCCTTGATGAAAACATTGGCAACACCACTTAGAACTGAACATTGGCATTCACCTCACAAGATAAGTTTTTGAAATCAAAAAGTTTAAAATCAAAAGCCAAAGTGAAAAACACAAGATCTCCCCCTTTAACAAATATGCAAAGTGAAAAACTCCCCGTAGGTGATAATAAGAAAAATCTCCCCCTAAGAAGAACAATGTGTGTGTGAATGTGCAATGTGCCCAAAATTCTCCCCCTTTGACAAAGGATTTATCAAGAATACAAAAGAGAGAACAAAATCTTTTTTTTTATGTAATGAGCATGCTATAAAAAATACTTGCATCCTCAAATCTACTCATAGACAATGTAGAGTAAGCACAACTAGAAATCAAGTATTATTAACAATTTTTTTGCATGGCATGATCTCCATTGCTCAACTATCTCAAAACCTGATAACAATGAATTTTTGTGCACTTCTTTGGTGCTTGAAAAGCTGATTTATTGATTGATTGCAAAAGAATATAAAAATTGCAAGGAATTATATGCACTATCATCCTTACTTTTCAACTATGCCAAGCAATTAGCTTAAGGTTTCATGGTTTCGGTCATACACAACCTCTTCCAAGTTCATATTAAAGTGCAGGGATAAACAGTCTTGTAAAAGAAGAAGTGCGATAGTACATAACCTTGATCTTGCATTTATCAACAATCACTCTTTGAGCTTTAGCACTTTGACTTTGATAAATATAATATTTAGCACTTTTTGAGCAGGATCAAGATAGCCAAGAAAGTTCAACCATGACAAGATTTAATATAAGTTGTCATTCCAATTAAATAGTCATGTCATAAACTACATCACATATGCATAAATATGAAGTTGCAAAGACCTTGTAGCATAAACATGGCTTCAAATAACATATGTGAATAAAAAATAATGCTCGTTACTTTTTAAATAATTTTCCTTTTTTTGTTTTTCATTTAAGAAATAAAAAGAAAAATATGTAAACAAAGAATCACAAAGTCTTCACAAACTCCCTCTCAAAGCAAACCTTTTAAAAACCATCTTAAAAATTGTCACCCAATAGGATTAATTTTATAAACAAAAGTCTAAAAGAACAATCCTCCCAATAGGCAAAGGATTTTTTTTACCAAAAATCCATTAACTCCCCCTCAAACGAATAACCAATGAAATCAAAAGAGAGGTGATGATATACATTTTTTTGAGTTATCATGGTATGTTCAGTTAAGCATAAGCATGAGTCATAATAAATAAATAGTAAGCATGAAAAGGCATGATATAAGATATAACATTATTGAACATGCCAAGGGATACATATGAGCGTATGAACAAACATATCATCTCATACCACAATTAAATATCTGTGAATGTAAAAGACATGTGTGTATAAAATAGCTCACAAAGTAGGTGCAGAATTATTGCACATGCCTCTTGAAGAACATCTCAAAGATGACAACCATCCAAGTCTAGATCACATTTTGCAAAAGACCAAGATCCACTAAGCTTATGTTCTCCAACCTGCATCTGAAAAACTCTAGCATTTGCATCTTTCAAATTCAATTGAAGCATTGAACATTTAGAACAAGAAATTGAATCATGCAAATCATCAGTGGAATAGCTAGCATGGTTGACATGTCTCTCATTTTTCTCATTTTGATGTAACCGAACAGCATTTTTTTTTCTAAGCAAGGTGAACTCATTGTAAATTAAGTCACATGATTTGCAAGTATCATCATCCGGAATCAAAGTTTTAAGTCTAGCAATTTCAACATTCAATGATTCAACAATAAAATCATGTTTCTTAATTTTCTTATCACGTTTCTCAAGCAATTTACCAAGTCGAGCAACAACAATAGCTAATTCATCATATGAAGGATCTACCTCATTGAAGTCGTTGTCATGATCGTCCTCGGTGAAGCTGTCGCTGCTTTTAGCCATGAGACAACCCCGTCAACTCATGCTTGCTTGGAGTTGCATCGTCCTCGCTGCTCTCCGAATCCACATCGCTCAAATTGATTTGTTCAAGAGCGGAAAGAACTCGATGGATAACTTTGCGGTTAATGAATCTCTTCTTCTTTCTATCACTTGGAGAGAACTTCTTCTCTTTTCATTTGTCATTGTCCTTCTCCTCTTTTGATGCTTTACCTGCAAGTTTAGGATAATTTGGACGAATATGGTCGAGATCACCACACTCATAGCATCTTGAAGGACCACCACTAATTCTCTTTCTCATTCTCACATTCTGCAAAGCTTTGTTAAAGCGAGAAGAGAGTAGTGACAAGTCTTTTTCTGGGAATTGCTCAATCTGTTCATCGGTTAGTGAAGACAAGAAAGTCAAAGCAAAACTTGAACAAGCATTATTATGAGACATGCTAGATTGGGAGGTCAATGCAATTGATTTATGATCATTCTTCCTAGCAAGAACATACAATTCATGAGTCTTTAATTTAGAGAAAAGAACATCTAAAGTAAGTGTACTCATGACAGTTGATTATCTAATGGATGTAACTTTCATCTCCCAAATAGACATGTCTAATGCACCAAGCAATTGTCTAACATTAGCAGCAGCATCAAATCTAACTCCAACAGCATGGAAATTGCTAAGAATTTTATTAAAGCGTGCAAAAAAATCATCTAGCGACTCACTAGGCTTCATCTCAAATCGCATGTATTCTTTCTTATATATATCCTAACGAATCTCTTTGACAGTGTTAGAACCCTCATGATAATCACCAAGAGATTTTCATACCTCATATGCAGACTTGAGATGAATCACGCGGTCGAAGTCACTTCTTCCCAATCCTTGGATGATCAAATTTCGTGCTTTGCTATTTACCTCAACATGTGCTTGATTGGTTTCGTTGACTTCATCAATCTTGGGTACTTGATATGGCTTGTACACCCTCTCCCAAATTGCAAAGCCCTGAGTTGGATGTATGCCTCCATCTTCGCTTTCCAAACTGAACATCAACACCATCGAAAACATAAGATTTTGTCGAATACCTATCCATCGCTACGGTTTCTAATCACCGAGTTAAAATTAATTAGAAAAACCTTGCAAGTTGACTATATAAATAATGACAAGAATTGATTAAACCCTAATTTCATGATTAAACAAAATCTACAAAATATTAACCAACAAAACTTTGAGGAACACTAAATTAATGCCCTAGGAAGGTTTTGGATGGATCAAATCAAAATTATCATGGCGAAAAATCGAATCAATCTAGAACCGAATTAAACAGGCAAACGAGTAGAGAGAAAAACGGATTACTGTTCACCGATGGCACTGCAGCGTGCGAGGTACTGTAGCTTCAAAGGTTACTGTAGCACCGAGAAAACATCTCGCTGGAACGCTCCGCCGTCTGCGTTCTGTTTTCTTTTTCTCCTGTTTTGCTGCTACAACTTGATGAAGAAATCAATCTTTATTGATATTTGTCTAATCTAATTACAATACTCCAAATAAAAGAGTACAAACCCTAAATCCCAAGCACACAAATAAACAGGAGACAACCCCCTATTTATAAGAAGTAAACCCTGAGGAATTAGCATGCATGTCCACTTGGCCCAACATGGCCCAATACATGCAAGCTATCCCAAACGATTACAATTGCACTAGGGCTGGAAACGAGCCGAGCTGAGCCCGACTCGGCTCGGCTCGGTCTAGTGGCGAGCCGAGCCAGGCTCGGCTCGGCCCTGAGGCGAGCCCAAAAAACCGGCTCGGCTCGGCTCATTCGACTGGCCGTGGCTCGCCGAGCCAGACCATTTTATCAAGAAATTAAGTATTTATACAATAATTCATATATTTGCAGTGAATAGTATTAACTTACTAGTTATTACTAAATAATAGTAGTTGCTTAGTTGCTCTATATCACACTTATAGGAAATGGAATTGTCTCAACATCATCTTTTTCCTAAAAATATAAGTCATTAATCATACTAAATTCCCTGCATGGGCTGAGCCACCGAGCCAATTTGGCTCGCGAGCCGAGCCGAGCCGGCTCGGTGTTTTTGCGAGCCTGAAAAGTAGGCTCGGCTCGAGCTCGGTCCGAGCCACGAGCCTGTGCGAGCCGAGCCAGGCTCGGGCGAGCCTGAGCCGAGCCACGAGCCACGAGCTTATTTTCCAGCCCTAAATTGCACGCGTACGACCCACCTGCCGCACTCATGTGACTAACTAGCATCCATGTGCAACGTTCTCTAGCTCGAACGTCCCGCATGACATACTCGACTATTAGGACCTCGATTCCTCCCTAGGCCTAGTCTCGAACCTCAGTTCCTCTATGAACCTAGTTCTGGTCCCGTCATCGACCGCGTTCGCCCTCGAGCAACACCTGCACATGAACAATACACAAAATAATATTCCGAGCACAAGTCCACGACTCAACTCTAGATCAGTCCATGCAACCACTCACACGAGCGCATTGCATCAAGCAAAATAATTACCATGCTATCACAAGCATATCAATTAATCATTTGAAACAACACATGCACATGCACCACACATGCCATGAGCACAACCACTTTGCAATACCAAATTCATCACCAAGCCAATTTTTCATCACATGATTTCACATTATCACATAGCTAATTAATATGGATAAGAAAAATGAGAAGAACGACAAGGTCATCATGCTGTCATCATCACTGCCACCCATCCTGGGACCAATTAGTGATAAATATTTTCATTAGGAAAAGTTCTCTCAACTTCTATGAGGCAGTTGAATATCTATTGGAGGTGAAGTTCTTGAAAAAATCATCAAAATCTTTATCACTGAGCGATCAAGTATTGGTTGTAGTAGGTGTTGCAGGCAAAAGCAAGGATTATAGGAAGAAGAAGACGAAGAAGAGAGAAAGCAAGAGCACACGAGTACATTTCCTATGTGATGAGAAAATTCATATGATAAAAGTCCATACGAGTTTGAAGCAAATGAGTTATGCATACTCAATGGTAGTAGCAAAAGATGATTCAGATGCACTTGTTGTCCATTAATAAGGTATTTCTTATGGACAGATGTTAGATTCATATTGTTTCTTCTATAGATGTTCAGCGAGGGAAATATTTGACTATAGATCTCTCTGTCCGACACATGGAACTATTCACTTAGCTTATTCCAAAGAGTGCAGTTATTGAGGTGGCAATAATTACATTGGAGATGTATGATGGAGCATATCGTACATTAGCAGAAGTTCGTTATGTTCCCGATATAAAAAACTAATATATGTGAGGTCGCTTGAACTCAAAAGTTGTGATGTATCACTTCGGGTGGAGTCATTTGAGTTACTTGCAAATGACAAGTAATCATGAAAAATATTTAGAGCAATAAAAGATACTGATTGATGGATAAACCTAAAGAAAAGACAACCAATTGGAGGTCTGAAAAGAATCCTAATCAGGAGAAGGAAAACGTGTTGTCAATGGTAGATACTCATATCTCAACTATAGTTATGTGCGGAATTGCAAAGATGATTGCAATGTATAGTAGACACAAAGGCGAATGTGTGAGTTGTTGGAAGAAGGAAGACATGATAAGATCAACCACGTGGTACCAATGAGTACGTGGAGCTCGGAGACGATACAAACCTATGGCATGTAGGGCTATAAGAACAGGAGATGTGGTTAACCAAACTACACAAAGTAAAAGCTCTCAAGTAAAGGGTTCGGGTGCCAAACAAGAACACCAACACACACATTACAGTGATATGCATGAGCCCTTGTGGACAAAAGACAAAAGAAATACGGAACCGACTTAGAGCGAGTTCTTAGAGGAGCATGATGATTTCAATGAATAAGAGTCAAGATGAAGATTGTTAATTATGATGACTCATATGTAGTATTTGGAAAGACGTGCTAGATGAATCCTAATAACATTAGGCACCGCTACACAAAAGGTCATCACAGATGGTTCAAAAACTTCATCATAGATGGTTTTTTTGAACCGTCTGTAACCATGTGTCAGTGATGATAACTACACATCATAGACGGTTTCCGAACCGTTTGTGATACACATATGATATTACAGATGGTTCCTAATGCATGCAAGATGGTTGTGATATGCCATCTCGCATGCATTGCATGTAGCATCAAACATGCCATCTTTAGGTTTGTGTCTCCTCATCCACTACACTCTCAATACTAGCACTGAGTGCATATAGAGGAAGCATATCAGGTTATGAAAACATGAGGATTTGTTGGATACTAATCAACTTTAGAAAATACAACCAAGCTTGCCGACCATTGCACACACCTAACTCCACATGCTCTATCAAATGTGCAGAGCCCAATGTTTGAACACACTTCTAATGGTGGTGTTTGCAATTAACCAAATGCAATGGAGCCTAACGTGACTGGACTGAAAATAGGGTGCCTTGTGTGTTTCTGACAAAGTAACAAGTACAATGAATGCAAAGAAGCTAATACTCTCAAGCAGAGAGCTCAAACCTTAGCTTTCAGCAATTCTACCAATCGAGTAGCTCCAATTTATTTATTGATCTGGGCAGTGGCAGCCTACATAAAAGAATGTAGCCAAATGAAAACCCCTCGCAAGAAAATAGGGTAATACTAGTTAGGAGTATTTTCATTATCTATGGAATAGACACACGATACAAACATCAAAACTAGGATGAAAACACGTTGAAGGCTGTGAATTTCTTACTATAGGACAAGCGATCAACGAAGTTGCTATGGCCACACAACCATCCACACAGATTCCTGTTGTGACATACATTATCGATCAAGGAAGTGGAATGTTGCAACTATCAGTAGACTTGGCAGTTGAAGCAAGAAAACAAGCATAGTGCAGGCCAGTGATGCAAGTGATCCATGGCAAGAAATATAAGATGGACCACTAACAAATAAGGGCCAAAAGGTCGGAACAATTAAAATCAACTAATTCTTTAGTCTCAGATGTTTCAAAATAACTACAATAAAATTAACAATGAAACTGTCGTACCAGACTGGGACTGAACCTTCAACTGAAATTTCCTTAAATCCAAGTCCAAGGATGCCATCAAATTTTGCTGCTAAACAAGTGAGGCCAGGCTCATGAGTGACTTCCATGAATTCCTAGCAACACAATTGTGTTCAGTAACATTAGTGCTGGAAGTCAGATTAAGTTAATTAAGAAAGTGGTAAATGAAGCACATAATTTTAAACAACTAGACCACCAATTGTAACCTGGGCTTCACTGAGTCATAGTCTCAAAAAGAATTTCATCATAGAAATATAGCACCAACTAGTTTTTCATAAGTCTTAATGAAATAAATGTAGAACATGCATATAATGATTAAGTGATTAAATGTTGGTTACTTCAAACTAACTCTAGAACGAAAAGGAATTACCTATATCATTTTTACTTCTCAAGGAAAAAATTAACCTGTAAATCTTAGTACTAAAGACGAAAAATAAGAAGTAACTGAAAATCTTTTGCATTGGAATTTGGAAGATGAGATCTTCAATTCTTAGGTAAATGTAAACAATCTTCAATTCTCTATTTACCAAGCTAGATCTTGAATATAATGCAATTAGAACCAATTTCTAACCTTAGATGACCAAGAACAAATGGATCTCCAATCACTCTTCGAAATCAATGGTCTCGATAAATAGAATCATATCCCAAATCATTTGTGACATGCATAGCAAACACAACATTTTTCACTGCTTCTATATAGGTAGTCCTACAATTTAGCACTACACTTGTACTCCTAAATATACTTGTCAAACAGGAACAATAAATCAACATACGAATTAAACAAAGATTTGATAGTGATGATATTATATGTAAGCATTCTCACCTCAAATGGAGCCACGCTAGGCTGGTCATCCAAGTTCATGATGGAGGAACTTGAGAGCATTTTGGTAAAAGAAAATAGAGCTTCTTGTCCAAGTAAGAAGATAGCACATTATATTGCGCTGTTATGAACCTGTAGGTCAAGGAAACCTAAACCAAGAGCACCAATAGGGACGAAGCACCTAAACTGAGTTTTTCTTCTCAATTGTTAAGCAGCGAAGCAATCTAATTTTGGGGGCACTGAATGAGACAACACTAAAAACAGAATTATCATAAGAGCCGACCAGCAACGTCAGATTATAAGAGCAAGCACCAAAAATTTCATCTGGTAGTAGCAAACACAACATTATGACTGTAGTGGCTCATAATTATTACAATTTCTCACGGAATGAAATTACTAAAATAGGAGCTTATAGTTGTATATGGACGCACTCATATGATCAAACATGTAACACTAACATAGATCCAAGGTATAATTTCAATTTGACCTTGCGCATGCTAGTAAGTGTTGTCTAGCAGCTTGGCCAGAAAAAAAGGCTCAAGAAGGTGAAAAGATGAGATAGGGTGGCAAGAACTTGGGAGGGGTGAGGCGTGAGGGTGATGGAAAGGCAGGTCTGCTCCAGCGCGACGTGGACGAAAATATGGTATGGCAAGTAGGCAAAGGCATCGCCTCCGCAGCTCATGCTCACCTCCCAACTGGTTCAGTGGCTCTAGAAAAAGGACGGGGACATGGTGGTGGCTGAAGCTCGACAAGAAGATGGCTGCTCTGCCTCCCAGCCAATCATTCATGCTCGCCTCCCAGCCGGTCCTTGGTGCGATGGAGATGGGGGAGGCTAGGAAGAGGAAGGAGGCGGTGGAGGTCAAAGCCGTGGCCCACGCGGAGCAAGAGGACCAGTAGCTTTTGCACCGAACCCACAGGGGCATCGAATCCAATCGCCGCCTCCTCTGGCTCCTCCTCTCGATTGGGCCGAGGCAAAAGGTGGCTAAGGTTTGGGGAAGGTGGGAAAAGGGAGGGGATTGGGCGCATGCGGGCTCATCCATATAGTGTTGTGATTACATATGGTTTCCGTTGAAAACTGTCACTGATAAGCATTCTCACCACTAATATTTTTAGCCAAAAACCGTCAATGATACGGATGGGAGTCATTACTGACGGTTTTTGCGAAAAACCGTCAGTGATATTAAATTATCATAGACAGTTTTGTAAAAACTATCTATGATTATATGTAACACAGACAGTTTTTCAAAACCGTCTGTGACGGGGGGTCTAGTATAAGTCCTACTTTTTTCATAATAGTATTACAACTTATTCTAGAGGATGACTAAGGGGGCTATGTAAACCCATAGGGTGGCAACGGAGAATCTAAGCAACTAAAATGCCACAAATCAACTCATTGAAAACAAAAGGTGAATGAGAGGCTTAGAAACTAGGTTATTATTTAGCACTAGATTTTTTTATAGAGAAAATATCCAAATATCCTAAAAGGTTCATGAGATTGTGAGAGAACAATAATCCCTCGTACTTTTTTTAAGTCGTGATTAAAGAATTTGCGGTGGTTTCGTCAAATATTTTTCTCGTGTCGTAGGTACTTCAATATCATAATTTTGGTTCTCTCTATGAAATTCATTTTTGTTTTAGAGGTCGTGCACTTTTGAGTTGTACGTTATAAACCTCCGATCTAATCTGATAGAGTTACTGCATAAAAAAAATATCAGAGCAAACATAACGGGAATTAAATCACTACTGTGATTGTTAAGTGTGCTTCATGACATGATGTCTGCAAGTCATGAATGCCTTGCGTGCAGTTTTGCTGCTTTTGCAGTTCCATGTGCTGCCACCTTTATCCCGAAAGCACGGAGTCCATGTGCAATCCTGTCCGTGCAACATTCCTGCATGCATTGACATCTATCGATGGTGTACATATTGCACAATCACATCGATCGATCCGATGCACGCTTCCAATATTCCGTGGGAATTAACTCAACACGACGCCTGCATTATGTATGTACGTATGCTTAGGTTCCAAATTTTATTTTTAATTCACATCTTATTACCTTTCGAAATCTAAAATTTTAATAAAATCTAGTTATTTTAAACAAAATTCAAAAGGTAAAATTCAAATTTGATTTTTTTTTTACCGAGATTTTCGAGATCTCGTCGAGATTTGCCTCAGTGATTTTTAAGCGAACAAAAATTGATCCAAAACGTGTTAAATTTTTTTGAAATTTTTTGTGGATAGTCCTAACACATCACTAATGCTCTCATAAAAATTTCAAATGATGATCAAGTCAGAAGAATTTGTAAAAATTTTAACAGTGTTACCGTCCTGATAAAAGGCTTACGGCAAATTTCAATCAAATGGAAAATGGTGCAAATCACGTTAGAAAATTTTAATTTTTTTTGTAGATGGTCCTGATATATCCATAATATTTTCATAAAATTTTTAGATGATGTTCAAGCTTGAGGAATTTTTAAAAATTCGGACAGTACTACTGAAGGCTGACAGACAAATTTCAATCGAATGAAAAATGGTTTAAACCACGTTATAAAATTTTTGTGGATGATTCTCATGCATTATTATTATTTTTATAAAATTTTTAGATAATGATCAAGCTTGAGGAATTTTCAAAAATTATGACGATGCTACTGTCCTAATTTCTATGATTTCTATGATGGATTGCAGATAGGAATCGTTAGAGGATTTCTTTTGGAAATCACAACTGGTGTGGTTGAAGAATAGAAGGAAGAAGGGCCTCAGATTCTTATAGTTGTCTCTTATCCATGATAATATGTCTCGTTCTAAATTGCTGAAATCTTGATGATTGTTAACCAGCACTTCAAATACAAATGCACATCAAGAAGATCAATAGTGTCATGGTATCTAAGTAGTAGAATAAAAAAAAAGAACATATGAATAGGAGCTTGATTTTGGGCGCGAATGATTCCTAGAGCTCCTATGGTCCACTAAATTCAATATAGATTATAAGTTTATTCGATCTAATAAATCAGATTAACTATTATTTATTTATATTTTATTCAATGGTAAAGTGGTAAGAATACATTAACAAATTAATGGCTAGTACTATACTGTATATACTACTAGTACAGTACACTGTAAAATTTCTCTATTTGTGTGCTCTGGTTCGCTTTTATCGTAGAGTTTACACAGCAATCACCACTGGTTAATGAATCATGCACACAACAGCTCTGCTCTTGCACTAGTCTTTTCAAACACCTATCTGCACTCCGCAGTACATACAATTCATACCCATACTCAACAACGCTTAACATGCATGCATTGATTACTCGTTACCATGCTGCACGCAAGAAATCCAGTTGAAATGAATTCAAATCGGATAGAAAAACTTAAATTTTTTCATTTCTTTTATTTTATCGAGATTATAAATCTCAAAGAACCCGAAATCCGAAATTTTGCGAGGATTGTGAGCCTTACGTATGCTGCGTTCGTCTCCGATATCGTCCGCGCGCTGCACGTACGTACTCGGTGATGGATCGATGGCGTGCGTGGACCTCGGAACATTGTGGTCTCCCCGCCTTTTCGGGCTCTTCCCTTGCTTTCTTCCAAAGGAGTAGCGCGGGCGCCAGTGGCCGTAGTGGTCACTGGTCGGTGCTGGGCACTGAGCGCGACGTGGCCTAAAGCTGCCGCGGCGAGCAGCGGCATGTGCTTGCGCGCACGGCACGGCGCGGCACCGAGGTGTGCTGCGCTGCGTGCATGATTGACCGGCGACCCCGCGCGCGGCCTAGCCCAGCTCCCCCCGCCTGGCCGCCCAACTCGCCCTTCCGGCCGTGGCCCGCGCCGCGGAAGCGTCCAAGCCGAGGCGGCCCCCCCTCTTTCGGTGGAAAACGCAGCCTTTTCACGCGATTACTGCTCGTTTTCCCCCCGTTTGCCGGCTCGGCGGTGGCCCGGCGATCGACCGACCCGCCGCTGATGGGGCAATGGGCGGAGGGCGACCCGGATATCCATGACGATTTCTTCGCTGCTCTCCCTGCTAGTACCTGACGGTCTCCGTGTCAGGTTGATTAAAGCGAAGCAAGGAGCAGCAGGTATGACGACTTGACGAGACCACGGAGCTTTGTTCGATCGATCGCCATGCATGAATGCATGCCGTGTTACGCGACAGCAGTAAACCTCCAAGGATTAGCGGCCAGCTGCGCGCGTGACAAGAGCAGTTCGTCAGGTGTTTCGGAAAAAGAGGCATGTATGGGCCGTTTTTGTCAGATTATTCCACATTTGCTTTCACCGTTTACATATATGCACCCTGAACTCTGAAGGCTGCGCCTGCGACAACATTTGCACCGCTACTAAACCTTCTCGATACGCGTCTGATCTTTTGCATGAATCAACGTAGTAGAGAAGCGTCCAAGTTGGTGACATCCATGTGTTATGATATAAGATAGAATCTTAATCTAAGTATGGATAGACTATCTATTGGTTGACGACATTCTGCCAAGGCTAATCAAGATCGTTTACCTACATTGAGATCATCCTGCGGCACGCGATTAAAATCATCCACGAGCCCTACATAAGTTCAAGCTATGTAAGTGCTTCTACGCAAATTTCGATCCTACATATCATCATATCATATTTGCAAATTAAGCATCTAATCTAATCACAATTAGGAGTATGCACACCAATTACTCTTCATAAAAAAGAGCGGCGGTGTCGGCTCGGCTTCCGCATAAGGCAGTGTCGCCTTGTCCTCCAGCGCCCAAAGCGCAGCGCGGCGTCGCCTTGGCTTCCGTGCGAGCCAGTGACGCCTCGTCTTCCCGCGCCCGAAGCGAAGTGCCCAGTGTTCCTTGGCTTCCGCGCGAGCCGACGGGCCTCCGTCTTCCTCACCAGCGACGGCCAAACCCGTGCCCATGTCTCCTCGGTTTCTGCGCGCAGCGGAGGCGACAGAAGCACTGGTGGTGGCCCCGGCCTTGGCACCGGCGGCGGCAAAGGTGACCCCAGTAGCGATAGAGCGATGACCTCGGCCGCAACAGCGATGCCGGTGGCCTATGCCTTGGCACTGGCCCCCGAGGTGGTGACACGCGCGGCTGCGATGACTACCCTAGATGCAGCAACGCTTGCACCCGTGGCGGCTCCCCGGCAACGGTGGCCTAGCAGTGTCGGCGGCGCCTACACCCCACTAGCCCGTGAACATCGAGCAGCGGTTAGGGTTAAAAAACCCTAGCCGCCCTCACATAATAGGCTCTTGGGCCCAATGGGCCACGCAACCCAAATAGCCATTGGACCCACTCCTAAAAAGGAGTAGGAACGATAAACTTACAATTTAGCCTTTAAAATTTTTAGTATTCTTAGAAATTAATTAATAAATCCTAAAAATTGATGATAAATCCTAGAAATTAGGTTTCTAAGTATATAGACTTAAGTAAAATTTGGTAAAATTGATATTTAGCACATATTAGAAGTTCCATACCCTTAGGTTTATTTTTTGGCATTATTTCATATTTATTATGTACTATAATTTATTTTTCTATTATTTAGTAATTCTAAAAATTGCTTAACCATTAACAGAAAATTATAAAAATGCTAGAAAAATTGTAGAAAAATGTAGGTAGAATATTATGAGCTTTCTGTCTCTAGATTAATATTAATATTATTATTATTTCATTTTTAATTTATGTTGAGATTTATTTTTTTGTTTTTAAGTAATTCTGAAAATTGCTTGAATAATTAGCTAAAAATTATGGAATTTGCTAGGAAAATTTTATATAGCACATTAAAAGCTCCATATCTAGATTTATTTCCATGGTAGAATTCTGTGTTGATAAATGTTGAAATTTATTTTTCTATTATTTAGTAATTCTGAAAATTGCTTGAATAATAAGAAAAAAAAACTGTGAAAATTGCTAGAAAAATTCTCAAATTTTTTTGATAATTATCTACAAAATAGATGTAGACCAAGCTTTACTAATTGAAGAGTAGGTATGCAATATGTTGATTTTATAGGTAGTAAACTCATTTGGCATAAATAGAAATAGGATATGTCGGACATGGCAAGGAGGGAATTTATCGAGCTTGATCTGAATGGCAATAATTACCTTACCAGGGCAATGAATACTATGATTAATCCGACAAGTCGATCTATTGTCGCCATACGGTACAGCGATAATGGCTTCTTTCCCCTAAACTCTGACGACCGACTGTTAACTGCGTAATTAAGCAGTGGTCGTCACACTGTTTGACGAAAATAGCTATTTCGCCGTACTATTTGGCGAATATGTATCTTTTTTGCAATTTTTGTTTTCCACGTACTAATACCGCAGTTCATTTTTAAAAAAGTATTTTTTTTTAAAAAAAAATCTGCAATATATGGACAATGAAGGGGTCTATCACATAAGTACTTCTGAAGTAAAAAAAAAATGGAGCACTTCGTTCAGGCCCATACACAGCCCATTAATATATCCATCAATCCACATTGCCCGAGCCTACTGTTACGTACCTTGATCGGGTCGGTCAGACTCTAGCCCAATTACCCCACCTGCATCTCCAAATCGTCGCGCACGCACGGCCTCCGGCGATCCGACCTCGCCGTTGCTCAGACGCCGGAGACGACGAGTAGGAGGAGATGACGGTGTTCCACTTCCTGAACTGTGCCGCCCTCACCTTTGGCCCCCACGTCGTCTACTACTCCGCCACCCCTCTGTGAGTTAACCCTCTTCCCTCCCTCTCTCCCCATCTCTCTGTCTCCACGAGATCCGTGTCTAGCAATCGGTCTGGGCCGTGCTTGGTTGCGTGATCCGGCACGAAGGAGCAGGGGCGCCTAATACTGTCGGCTCCATTTGTGATTTGGTTTGTGGGAGGGGGTTTAGTCAGTGCAGTTGAAGTGAATTTTGCCCAGCTGAGTTGGATCGGCGAGAGACTGGTCCCATGCGTGCTGACGAACTTAGGTTGAACTGCCGGCATGGATTTTTTTTAGAACGTGCAAAAGCTTTGCGTGTCATTTTATTGAAGCCTTGGACAGTCAGCATGGATTTAGGGTTTTGTTGGGTGAATTATGGTGTTTGAACTAAAACGGATTAGCTTTGTCGCAATTACTGTGGTCTGTGACTAGCTCTGAGTGTCGAGTAAGTTCTGATGATTTGGTGTAGACGTGTAGTATGTTTTCGTGGGTTAAGAGGGGGAACATGATATAGTGGAAGGCATTGTCCTTGAAGTGTGAACTGAACGGCAATAATATGAAGTGCTGTGGGTAATGCCATTTGAATCTTTTCAAGAACTTGATGTTAGTGAAACTGGAAATATATGCTGACTGTATGTGATAGTGTCAACAAAATGTAAAGCATTCTTGCTGGGGAGAAGATCACATTGGACACATGATGATAGATCTCAAGTGATAGTTACTGTATTTCGGTTTGATATATCACCAAGGTGTATATATTAATATACATATAACGTAATAGCGGATTAGCAGGCTGATAACTTAAGTAGATAGGTGTAATTCTCCTGCATTCTTTTCAAACAACAACAACAACAAGGGACAACGAAGGATAGCAAAGAATGTGGAACAGCACGTTGCTTTAGTTTTTTGGGTATCGACCTAGAAAGTAGCTTCTCCTTTTGTTTTTCTTCTTCCTTCCTTTATGGCAATGTTCTTTAGTTGCACCGATCCTAGACAAGCTTGGATGTGAATGTTAACATAACTGCACATACATGCCAACTACAATATGTATGTATTCTATCAAAGCACATTTATAAAGCTCTGAATTTGCGTGCTCAAATAGTCACATATCACGACTACCCAGGTTCTGAAATGTTATATGTGTGAGCTGTGACTTATGTAACACATCTTACAAGTCCCGGACAAATTCAGTTCAATAAAGTTTCTGGATCCACTTCAATGAATAACAAAACTACAAATCTAGTTTTACAAAGCACCAAACCAATCTGTTATGGCCTTCACACATGACCATAACACCTTCCCCACATATTTATCAAAGCACTACCAGAAACAACTTTTTACGGAGATATTCTAAAACCATATTGCCACATATCCTATTCTTCCAAGAAATCACTTGAACAAATGTTCAAATAAACCATGTACCATGTGGTCTCAGCTTATCTGGCTCCCAACAGGTAGTTTTGCAAAGGTCAAAATCTAGCTTGGCCTACACGACTGCTAGTATGTATAAGTAAGCCCCTAATCAATCATCAGCCCATCACCCTCACCCATATCATCTACACCTCTAGCAATCTCGTTAAACACCTGCAGTATCATCAATGGCAGCATACACCACCAAGATCTTTGCCGTTCTCGCTCTTTTTGTGAGTTCTGCTATGGCAACCACCAGTCTGCAGTATTTCCCACCAATGATGGCAACGAGCACCATGGATCCGTGTAGGCAGTACATGATGCAGGCATTCGGCATGGGTGGCTCCACAACCATGATGATGTGGCAGCCAATGGCTTTCCTGCGTCAGCAGTGTTGCATGCAGCTGCAGGGCATGATGCCACAATACCACTGTGGTGCCAGCAGCCAGATGATGCAGAACATGCAGCAGGTTTTTGGTGCATGCTATGGTGGACTCGAGCAGCAACAGATGATGATGAAGATGAAGGAGATGGAAATGATGCTGCCATACATGTGCAGCATGCCCCCTGTCTACTTCCAGCTCTTCCCCTGTGGTGGCTGTTGATCAAATAGTGGGTTACATGTACTCCAGTAATAAGTTTCACATACTATTGTGTGTGACTCAGTAGAAATAAGAACCATCGAATAAGACATGTACTCCAGTAATAAGTTTCACATACTATCGTGTGTGACTCGTTAGCAATAAGAACCATCGATAATCTGTGTTAAGCTATTCATTGTTCTGACCCTTGTCTCTCTTTGTTTGAAACAGAAAATTTGCACTTTAATATACATACATCTCTACAGGAAGCTAAAACTTAATTTCCATGTAGTCAACGTATACATATATATGCAAAGAACAAGCTGAAGTCTGCCATGGTGCGATCATTTCATTCCATTTTGGTTTCTTAGATGTGGAGCTCTCTCCTAGCCTCCCACATACTTTGCATTTGCATCGTACCGTCTTTTTAAATCTGCTCTGCTATGAGCACTCAGCTGTTTGTACCTAACCTGCAAAACATGTAAATTAACCTACTAGATTATGAAAGAATAGAGCATTAAGGTTGGATGTATGCATCTGCCAAGCAAAACTGGAAAGAATTTGAAACTGTTAGTTTTATAGATGAAAATATTATTCTGTATCAAGAGATTCCTTGGACTGCACTTTCTTATCCAATTATTTTTTGCAGGTCAGAGTATGACACCATTGGCACTTGTGTGAAAGCAGCTGCTGTTTATCTTGGAACAGCACTTGTAAAGGTCAGTAACTATTCCATGGCCCTTTTGCAAAATAAAGTGATAAGATTAGCAAGTACCATGATTTAAAGGCTCAACTGATGTACAATTAATGTATCTGTCCTTATTTGAGAAACTTTTCTAGTTTGATTATGTGCTCTGTAATCTACTTTTGTTGATTCAGACAGTTTAATATGTTCTTTGGAGTAAAAATTCAATTACTTTTTTAGTGGGAACATTGTAAGTGTTAAGGATATATTGACTTATATAGATGATTCCCTTATATAGGTTTTCTATATACATATTTTCCTTATTTAGGCTTTCCTTTTGTACCCCCTCGTGTAATCTATATATTCTGGCCATTGGCCTCATATTAAATATATCAGGTGCTATTCATAACATGGTATCAGAGCCCTAGGTTTTTCTCCTACTCCATCCTTCCGCCGCCAGTGCTCCTGCCCCGGGAGGAGCAATCTCCACTCCCGGGGCGGCCTCTTCCGCCGTTGCACTTGCGGCACTTACCTGGGCTTTTGGATCGCGCCGCCGTCGCTCGGCTTCTGCGTCGGGTTCTTCGGCTTCTTCGCGCAGTCCGCCCGGCCGTCGCCGTTGAACGTCGCCCCAATGGCCGTCTTCCTCCTTCTTTGGCCGCCAAGTCTCATCGCCGCACACCGAGTGGAGCTCATCCCACCGGCGCAGCTATCAGCGTCTTCCGCGCATCAATCTCCGGTCGCCTCCGTGCGCGGCCACCAACCGCTTCGCCCGTGTGGCCGCCGCTCCTGTCAACCTTCGTCTTTGGCGCCGCTCCGCTCGAGCACTCGCTCCTGTCGCCGCCGCTTCGCCCGCGTGCACGGTCTTCGGCGCCGCCTCCAGCCAGGCTGTGGCATAGCCGCCTTCTGCCGTCGGCCTCTCCCGTCGGATCGAAGCGCATATGACGACGCGCTCGCCTGCAGGACAACCTTCGTCGTCGCTTGTGAGGGCTCTCCCAGTTTCTGCGTTCTAGTTTGGTTCAGCTTTTGCGTTCTAGTTTGGTTCAGTTTCCAGTCCGTGAAGACAAGGCTATTGAAAAGCCTTGAACAGCAAGATCAATTCGCTAAGCCTTCGCATCCATATTGAAGTCCCAGGCATCTGGCCGCCGCCGCCTCTTGGCTCTCATCTCTGGCTTTTGTTATGGCTCTCTCAGCTCCGGCTCTTCAGCTATTCTTTGAGCGTTTTATTTTAGCTCTGTTGCATCCATTCAAGTCCTTAGCATCTTGGCTATTTCGTCGCTCGGCTCTTTTTATCGGCTCAAGTCTTTTCGTCGACTTTTATTCGTCAGCTTTTCTTTGTCGACTCAACTCCACCGTCAGCTCTTCTTCGTCGATTCTGCTCCTTTGTCGGCTCTTCTTCGTCGACTCGGCTCCACCGTCGGCTTTTCTTCGTTGACGTGGGTTTTTTTCGTCGACTTTCCTTTGTCGGCTAGGCTTTTCAAGAATTGGGTGCTAAGATGATAACTTCAAGATCAGGACTTTGGATTTTCCCTATTTTAGTTCAGCCCTTCCAAATGCAATGCTATTGCATACGCCTTGCATTTGTGGGGGGTGTTAAGGATATATTGACTTATATAGATGATTCCCTTATATAGGTTTTCTATATACATGTTTTTCTTATTTAGGCTTTCCTTTTGTACCCTTGTGTATTCTATATATTCTGGCCATTGGCCTCATATTGAATATATCAAATGCTATTCATAACAGTAAGGACCCTGAAAATTTCATTAAGCCAATGCATTAGTTGATTTCCTAATCAATTTATTAGCATGTAATCAAGCCTCCAATCAATGTGACAGTATGCATGAGCTCGTAGGGTAGCCAAATTTGGCATGGAATTATTGAATGACCCTTGTGCCCTTGTAACCTTGAGTTGGCAGTAAGGGAGCCCAAGGGCAAGAGAGTAATTGTAGCTCAATGAAGGGATAAGATCATTGCTACATTTCACCCAGCCGGGTTAAAAACCCGAGAGCCAGCTGAGCAGCGTCCACACACACATATCCCACTGCCATAACCATTCTCCAGCGAGAGAGAGAGAGAGAGAGAGAGAGAGAGAGAGATCTCATCAGTGAATCTCATCAGTGAAGCCAGAGCGGGGCTCCAGCCGACGCTAAGAGCACTAGGAGGAGTAGAGGGGAGAAATTGCCGAGGGAGAGGGAGAGCACTAGGAGTAGTGGGAAGAGAAGAAAATAGGTGCGCTCAGCTGTCCACACGAACATAATAGGGTAGTTGATCCTCCTGGGATGAAGGAAGGAAGGCTGAAAAGGGTGGTTAAATATTATTTTGAGCTATTCAATACTGTTTTGGTGCTTCCTAATCACTCAACTAAAGATTAGCTACACGAATCCCGGATCGCGATTACCCACTCTATTTCTCATCTTTTTCTCCTCTTTTCTTTTCTCTTCTTTTTCTTTCTTTCTTTCTTCTCTCCCTTCTCCTTTTTTCTCTCTTTCGGCCAACGCTCTCGGTCTCTCCTCTCTTTCTTTCCTCTCGGCTGAACGCTTCTCGACTCTCCCTCTCTTTCGGCGATTTCTCCCCTCTACTCCTAGTGCTCTTAGCATCGGCTGGAGCCCGGCTCTGGCTCCACTGATGCGCTCTCTCTCTCTCTCTCTCTCTCTCTCTCTTGGTGGAGAATGGTTATGGCAGTGGAATATGTGTGTGTGGACACTGCTCAGTTGGCTCTCGGGTTTTTAACCTGTCTGGGTGAAATGTAGCAATGATCTTATCCCTTCACTGAGCTACAATTACTCTCTTGCCCCTGGGCTCCCTTACTGCCAAGTCAAGGTTACAAGGGCACAAGGGTCATTCAATAATTCCATGCCAAATTTGGTTACCCTACAAGCTCATGCATACTGTCACATTGATTGGAGGCTTGATTACATGCTAATAAATTGATTAGGAAATCAACTAATGCATTGGCTTAATGAAATTTTCAGGGTCCTTACAAGCATGGATCTGTTTCTGTAACATATATGTTTCAATTTTAATTTTGAGAACAAACTGTTGTTTTGAGGGATGCAGGATACTTAGCAGATAGCTTTTTCTTTAATTGTTTGTCTGAGTTATTCAAACTTCAAAGGTTGTTAAATGTCTATATTTCATTCTGCATGGTTTGTACTGGTTATCTTCCCTGTTATACAGTTTCTTTTGTACGAATCTTCTTCATAAATCATACAAGTTGAAGCTTTTATCATCCTGACATTTTCAGCTTAGCCTGTTTGATATTTTTGTTCTTACCTTTTGTCGCTTGGATAATGTTTCTTATTTTCTGTTTTAATCCTTTGGCATACTGCTTGTGGGATTGCTAACCATCATATTTTATACTGGCAGCTTGTTTGCCTAGCAACGTTGCTCAAAGTACCGGAGAATGATAGCTTTGATCCTTATCAGGTAAATTTTCTGCGCTTTCTTTGATAAAACATGCTTGGATTTATCATGTTTGTTGGTGTTCATCTAATCTAATTATTTCCATTTGCAGGAATTAATGAAAATTCTAATTGGGTTTATAGATGTTGCTGGCCTTTATTTTGTGTTGACACAGTTGACTCACAGAAACATCTCCCAGAATCATAAGTTCCAGGCTGTTGGTCTTGGTGAGTACATAGTTGTCCTTATTCACTTTCTTATCTAATGCTTTTAGCTGAAGTTCGATTTGTCACATTATCCTACTGCATCCACGGAGACATGTTTTCTTTCATCATGTTTTGCATCTCCATTCTGTACGTGTTTTCTTTAATCATATTTTGCATCTCCATTCTGTACGTTCACCTGCCTCACTTTCTATCCAATTTGCTATGTTTTTCTTGCATACTGTGTGCGGATATCTGGACAGTCTTTTTAAATACGAAATGATTCCCTCATGTTGTCTTATTTATAAACGAAATGTATTTCTCATGTTGATCTTTTGTATGGATTGTCTTAGTACAATATTTGGTTGTGCCAATTTATTAGGCTGCATGCTCATGGCTTTGGCATTGATGCAATTGAAAGAACATCCACAGGCTTTTTATTGGCTGCTGATGGCATTTATCACGAAATTGAATGTTCTTCGTACTATTTGTTATTTAATTGGATTGCGTGTCCTTAAGTTTGTTGCTCAGTATCATAACTATCATTGATGTATTGGATATTTTCGGGGCTTTCAGGTTGGGCTTTTGCTGACTCAGTTCTGCACCGACTGGCGCCTCTCTGGATTGGGGCAAGAGGGCTTGAATTTACGTGGGAGTACATATTTCAAGGACTTGAAGCAAATGCCAATCTTGTATGCTACTCAATATTATGTGACAAATATAACTTCAGATTCCTTGTTTCCAAGAGAGCAACTTCCTAGTGTTCTGACTGACGATGTTTGCTAGGCACAATTGTCAACAAAAAAACTTACTCATATGTGTTTTGGTTATCCTTGATCCCGGAAGACTTACTTTTGTACTTCTGCAGGTGATGACGCTCTCCCTTGCTGCGTTAGGATCCTTAATGTGGCTAAGGAAGAACAAACCTAGGACTTTGGTTCCAATAATTTATGCATGTGCTCTGCTTCTGGCAACAATGCCATCTATCACTAGGTTATTCCCCCTCATGCTCTGTCATATGTTTTTGTTCTTGTTTCCCGTTATTTCTTCTGAGATACAAAGTGCTTGATTATGATGAATTAATAATACGTAGATAGATATTAGTTAATCTCCGCCGTTTGCTGTTAACTACTTTGTGAGGTTCCTCTGGCATGATCTGTGTCAATTTAGGGATATTGGCTTAATACCTTGTACACTATGCTTAATACCTGATCAATGAGAAAACAAGGTATCCGATTCAGCACATTTCTGAAGGATTCCTTGTTTCAGAATTTTTTTGGGTTATCCTCCCCATATTCTTAATTTAACAATATAAATTTTTGTGACTCTGGGATGAACTTTCGTTGTCTCCATCTATGATGACTGTCTTGGAACCTTTTCTTTTACTCCTTGTGAACCACTGAAACTTGAGTACACCAAAAAAGATTTCAATAGAATACCATTGTTATCCTAGGCGTTAGGCGCTAGGTGGGCACTGCCTAGCGCCCAGGCAACCTAGGCGCCAGAACAGAAACAGCAGGGAACTGGGTGCAGCCAGCAGCACATAGCAGCCAGGCGCCAGCAGCACCATTCCAAGCAGCACATGGTAGCCAGCAGTAGCATTCCAAGCACAGGTTCCTGGAGGCTGGAGCAGAGGAGGGAGGCTGGTTCTGACAGCAGAGAGGAGGATTCCGGCGGCGGGGAGGTCGAATCTGACGGATTGATGCCTTTATTCGGGGCGTGGAGGTCGAATCAAGCCGGGGCCAATGTCGATCCGGCTGGTGGCGACGTCGCTTTGGCCGTCGGCGGTGACCGGCAAGGCAGAGCAATGGCCAGTGGGTGAAGCGGCGTTGCGGCTTCCCAACCCCAACCCTCGAACGGAATTAGGCAGCCTACCTCTAGTCGCACCTTTTCTACTCCGAGTCCCCGCCCAGTCGGTCACCTACATGCTGACTCGTCGCCTAGCCACCGTCGCGCCTAGCTCCACCTGGCTGCTTAGAGCCTGCCTTGGAACCGCCTAGGCGCTCCACCGTCCAGGCGACAGATTATATGCGAATCGCAGCAGCGGATGGCAGCCGCCGGGCGCCTAGGAGGCCGCCTAGGCGAACACTGTTAGAATACACAAAGTACACGTTTGTTTTGTGCTGCACAATGGCATATGTATGAAAATTGCAAACCATTGGCACTTGAATCATAGTATTTGTGATGTAATATTACTTTCTTGTTTACCAAGGTTAAGCTATAGGAGCCTAGGACAGACTTTAGAATCACATAGGCATACTTATGTTGCAATTTTCAAGTGGCAATTTACTAGTAGATTTTGATGGATTACATATCTTTTATACTCGTTTTCAATTGGAATATCATTAGTCATTTGGTTCAATCGTTTATTTACTTAGTTGCTGCATTTTCAGGGCTCATGCTTTTCAAATTAGTTTTCCTGCCTTCTGTTCACTGTGCTAAACATGCTAAAAAATATTGCAGTTACTTGCGGAGGTCGTTAGAGTGGCAGACTCCAAAGGTGGTTGGCTTCGAGCTATTCTCCTCACTGGTTATGGCTTTCATCATCTGGCAGTTGTTCTCGGCTTGTCAGAGACCAATGTAATGAACGGACAAAGTACTGCAAGATTTACCGGAGATCCGACGCGCCTGAGATGCCTCTTGTTGTACCTAGGCAGGACTAGGATGCTGCTTCGAGCGTTGTCACTACGATAACTTTCTTGGGGGTTCAATTGTAGAACATTTTACTTAGAATCCGTTCTTTGTGAGCTATAGTGTTATTGAAGGTTATGAAATCGACGGTAAATTTGTTAACGGGTATCTTCGGGGATCGGGCAATGCACAAATTAAACACGTTTCGGTCTCACGATCGAGTAATACCTTACTCCTATGGTTTTGCACTATCGGATCGATAAGAAGTGGAGTACAGATCAAGGGGTGTTTAGCTCTAGTTATAATTAAGATGGAAGCACTACAGCTAGATCTAATCTCTCGACTATGGTCTGACAGATGCTATCCTCTGGCTTCTTCTACTTTTTTCCTCTTCGTTTCTCCGTGCGTCTCCTCTTTTTATAGCTGAGTGTACCATCTTCTGGAGGTGTCGTTGGATAAGGACTTCATATCGTACGTGACTAGAGGTTCTTGTTCCCGGGATCCATGTAAGGTAACTAAACTTCCTTGCTATTCGGCGTACTTGGGCTGGTCTCCCTGTTATATGGGAGCACGATCAAGTTCTTCCAGATTGATTGTTCCAGATACAGAGATACTCATTCTCCAAACATCCTATTCCACAGAAATAGGGTTCTAGATGTTTGGAGTATACGATATAATCTTTTGTTTTTTCGTTTCGTGTGTATATTTCATATTTAGATATTCTACAAGTGCGGGCTGTGCGTCTCACGTCTCACATCTTCCGCTTAATTGCATTGCTTCGCATCATGTGGAATGAAGCTTACGACATTCAATCATGTCGTTAGATTACGAGAAAAATATACTATTGTTGCATCTATCTACCTGGTTCGAAGTATATGATTAAGCCTGGAAGATGTGGACAATGTTGCATGCTGATTTCTGAATGTTGCAATACCCTTTTCTTTAAAAGAGAATTGCAAAGATAAAGTGAATTCCTCCGAAAGAAGAATTAGACAAACTGCGAACAACTAAGAGCAATTGCAGGTCTCGCCTCCAAAACGTGTTTCCAGGGTACTCACCAATCGTCATGGATACAAGCCAGAGTAAATTTAATCGAAACATACATCACAGTTCTGAGCCCAGAGCCGTGTGGCTAGCTATTGGAGGGAGGTGCTCATTGCTCCTACTACTCGACTGCTACCTCCATCCGGAGCAGGACGAACCCCACGGCGACGCCGACGAGCACGAGCCCGTTCATGATGACGGCGATCCTGAAGATCTCCCCGGCGGCGCTGCACCGCGCCCCGAACGTCCCGCCGCGCCTCTTGCTCCCCTTGGGGCTCAGCGACGCGACGATCTTGGCGAACGAGTAGTCGGCGGTCTTGCGCACGCCGAGCATGGTCACCTTGTTCAGCGCCTTGAGGCCGCTGTACGCGTTCATGCCCTCCACGTACGTGATGCCCGGCCTCTTCTCCGCCGCCGGGGCGGCCAGCGACGGGATCGTGGCCACGGAGAGCGACGCCATTTGCGATCAGCTGAGCCTGTAACATGGCCAAAACAAGCAAGAATCGTGTAAGTTGCAACAAAGCTAGAATCCGTTGTGAACTGTCATGTAATCAACGGGAATGTGGTGTGTCTACCTTCTGTGGTTCTTGACTTCTTGGTGCTGGAGGAGGGAGAGTGTGGCCGGCCGGCTATGGTACAGCTTGATGGAGGGACGGAGTGGTTTTGCACGGGGGATGATGGGAGGATAGGTTCATCCTTGCTGGCGAAAAGGAGGAGCCCGAGATGTTTGGTTGTCTATGGTGTCTGAATCGTATGAGTGGATGCAATTGTATCTGTTAGACATATGTTTCGTTTCCTATTTATCCTGGCCAGGTGGATGCAATTGCACCAACTCATACAGGATGGAGAAAACACAGAAATTGGACTTATCTCTAATGTAGGCCTGTGAAATGCACAAACAAGCAACCAAACAACTTAACTTGTATCCACTCAGTCAGACCAAGACCAACCTGGATAGCTCATACGAAACAAGCTAGGATCGGTGGCCAGAGGAATCCTGATTGGCCAGACATGGTCCACATGTCGATGTTTCCTCTTTCCTTTTTCCAGACTTGTTCGTGGAATGCACACGCTGGCTCCTGGCTCAAGTAGAAGGTATACAGGGTTCAAATTCTCGCCGAAATCCGCCGAAATCTCGGCGAAATTTCGGTTTTCGGACCCCCCGAGTTCCATAATCCCGCGAAATCTCGGTAATTTCGGTTTAAAAAAAAAACGGATTCAAATTTTGCTTTTTGAATTTCGTTTGGATTTCGTCCGAAATAACGAGATCTCGACGAAAAATCGGATTTCGGTCGTTGACGAGATTTGCCCTAAAACGAAATTTTTAACCCTGAAGGTATATCAGTGGACAGGGGGCAGTGTCTTGGCTCAGTACTAACAACTCTACCATGAGTCCATGAGGTTTGCTACAGGTGTTTGCCAAGTATTAAAACTCTTAGAGCCCGTAGATTTCCTCGCCTCCTGGCCGCGCTACCTCATTAGCTTTGCAAAACAAACCCTTACAAGTTTTGAAATTGTGCTTAAACCCTCACACCACCTCTTTTACAAAAAAAAAAAACTTGTGGTTCCGCAAAATTGCATATAGACTAAGATTGAGCCCTTTTTGCAAACCAAACCTCCTAGTTCTGGAAAAATACATCCAGACCCTCCCAGAGCTCTTCTGCAAAAAAGTTCATGGTTCCTAAAATTCCTTCCAAGTCCTTCATCCCCGTTTTCGCAAAAAAGCTCATAGATTTCCCGAAAACTTATTATCTTGCTTTGTTTCTGCAAAAATCCCCCTCTACCCCCAAAATTCTTAAATTATGATTATTTCAAAAAAATTATAGATTTTTTAAGATTTCGCCGAAGAAAAAAATAACATACATGGTGGAGATTGATTTTCCCATCTAAGCACTGTATCAAAATTTATCCAGAGCAATGTAACTCACAGCTGTCTAATAACTAATCTATTATGCATGGAAGAATCGGCAGCAACTCAGACCCTCCACGTTACTTCCCGCCTATTTGCAAAAAAGTCCCTCAATATTCTTTAAATTACGGTTAGGTCCCTATATAATTACAAACAGGTCCTTTGCTATTTTTTTGTTAGTGTAAGAAAAAGCTTCTAAATTGCGTTTAGGCCCCTCGGTTCGTTACTTTATGGAAAGAGGCTCCTGTTAAATACAAATCGCGAACGAGCCATTTTCTAATTTTTCAGGATAGCGTTCAGGTCCAAAAATATAACAAATAGGTCCCCGCTCCTTACATTCAGGTCCTTGCTCCGTTTTCGCCTGGAAAAATATTTTCGTGTATTCTACCTACCCTGTAAAGCGGTATTTCCTATCCAGATCAAATCAGATCAGATGGCTAGCCTAGTGCCACTGCAAGTGCTGAAGTGGCACCTCCTCAACGGCCGAAAAGGTGCCAACCCACTCGCCGAATCCCGCGTCCCCCAGGCCTGACCGCCTAACCAACTGACAGGCCTAAACGCCTCAAAACCCCGCCAAAACGGCCGAAATCAACCATCATCACCGCACCGCACCGCCGCGGCCCACGTTCGTGCTCAACCGAGGACAAGCCCGTCGCCAACCCACAGCACTACAGCAGCACGCGGCATCACCCATGTACGTGCCCAACCGAGGCCGAGCCCTAGCCGCGCACGGTGCTGGATCGAGGCGTAGCATCGGGCGGGACGCCGCCACGCGCGCGCGCGCCCCCTACCAGCCTCGCTGCCCGGCCGGCGCTTTGCAACGGCGAGCTACAACGTGTAAACGTACGTAAGATAGCTTAGCCTCAGCTGGGACAACACGACCGGAACTTGTACAGCCCAGAACACTACATTATGACGCATGCCCTCATCCCAACTGGATTTCAAAGAGCTGAGCAGCCAGCCCAGCTGAACTACACGCTCGAGCAATTAATTAACCAACCAGGCAAGCAAGGCATAGGACCATGCATGTCCAGCTGTTGTGCAGCAAGCATGTGCGCCATGCATGCATGATGCAAGACCACCCCCACAGGGCACAGCTCCAGATTCAATTCTTCCTCCCTTCCTGGCCTCTACTTCTGACATGCTATTTATGAACACCGGTGACAAGCTGCATGATGGACAAAGTGGATCTGGTGGGATAGTTCGGGCAAGCGTATATGATCAGTAGAACGAACCATGGATACAAATTTCGGACTGAAATCCGAAATCCCGGCCGAGATTTCGGATTTTGGACCCCTCTGAGATTTAAAATTCCGGCCGGGTAAAATTTTTTTTTTAAAAAAAGTCAAAATCTCGGAATTTTTCGGCGATTTCGATCGAAATTTCGTGTTTTTTTTGCCGGATTTTAATTTTTGTGCACTGGATTTGATTGAATTTAGGGTCAAGATCATCCACAAAAAAATTTCAAATTTTTTTTACATGTTTTTGATCATTTTTTGGTCGTTTCAATTTGTCGGTTAGGACTGTCCGAATTTTTTAAAATTTTTCAAGATTGATCATCATCTGAAAATTTTATAGGAACATTATGGATGTGTTAGGACCATTCACAAAAAATTTCAAAAATTTTCTAAAATGGTTTGAACTTTTTTAATACATAGAAAATTTTCTAGTGTGCCAAACTTGCTTCAAGAAATTCATTAATTTTTGTTACTAGCATTTGGACAGTAGAGTTTACTTTCCAACCAAGCGTGCAATGAAACTAATTGAAATGGTCCAACGTCAAGCTATTAATGAACTGGGTACGTGATCACAGGGCATGAACCACAATGGTCCAACTTAACGAGTACTATATGTCCAACTTATGAACTTATTTCATTCATTTGTGGCAACTGCATCACATGCAAGTCCATCAAGCACCTAATGTCTTCACGATTCATTTAATCTGGCAGGCAAGTAATAAACGATATTGCATTGATCTTTCTCCTCCTTAGACTTGGTTTCATGCTACGCTATTATTTTTTTTTATCTCCGTACATATATGTATGTAATATATTTCCTAATGACATTATTGCAGTCTCATACTTACTATTACGTACATATACCTTCTATTCATATGGAAACGATATTCCATGAAAAATGAGATTTCGTGAATAGGTATTATGTATACATTTTAAAATAAGATTTACAACTTAAGTTTTGTACATGCTTTATGTTCCACAGGCATTTGACAGCGAGAAGGTTCCTACTGAAGCATAGTTTTGAAATTTGATTGTTGAATTGTTGAGGGTTGACTTTTTTAATACATAGGAACATATATAAAACTTTTCAAATGACTTGAAGTTCATTTGTTACATTTGAAAAATCAAAAACTGATTTTACATATGGTTTTTATCACGACTTTACCACTGTTAGATTTTTTAAAAATTCCTCATACTTGATCATCATCTCAAATTTTTATGGGAACATTAATGATGTGTGAGGACCATCCAAAAAAAATTTCAAAATTTTTTGACGTGTTTTGAACCATTTTTCAGCCGGTTCAATTTGGCCGAGATCTCGGATTTTCCGGTTGAAAAAAAAATGGATTTGAAATTTGGTTTTTGCAATTCGTCCGGATTTTGTCCGAAATTTCCGAATCTCGCCGAGATTTCGGATTTCGGGAATCTCCGAGATTTAACTCAAAACGAGATTTAAAACCTTGGAACGAACACCGCATAGCCAAAAGTTATCTCTGGTCTCTGGATATATCTGGACTTGGGCACATTTACAGAGGGAAAAGGGAATTCATCCCCTCGAAAGAAAAAGAGATTTCATCGTGGGTGTCAGTTTCACTGCCGCCACATAGTGGTGACTTGGCCTGGGAAATATCATTTTACATCGGATGGTCTTCCACTAAGTTTGATCTTTTTCTTTCTGTTGTTCTCTGCCACTACTTGGGCCGCCTGGGCTCCTACGCCGGCCACGCCTCTACTCCAACCTCCCTTCTCCTCTACTCGGTTTGGCCTAGCGCGGACCCTGGTTTAGCCCTAATCCCAATTAGGGTTTGGTAAACCCTAGCTCCAATTTCCCCCTATTCCTCTACTTTTCCCTATATTGCAGTGGGTTGAATGAATTGCTAATTTTCTTAGCACTACTATGATTTGAATGGAGAATGATGAATGGGTTGATGATCAATTTTGAGCATGCCACTTGAAATCAATGATGATTGCTATGATGAATTACTGATTTTCTTAATCATCGTGATCTTGCCATGCAACTATATGTTGCTACCATGTATTGTTTAATAATCTGAGATGCATGGTTGTTTAGTCTATGCAGTGGCTTCATTAAAGTTTGATTCCCATGGTAAATGAGTTGATACCATGTATTGTGATTGGAATAATTCCTTTTTGGTCTATGATGTTTAATCTTTAGCAAATTCATGGGTTGGATGGCATCGTGGTTACAACCTTAGTTGGCAATATGCTGGGGGAGTATATGTGAACTAAGGAGTCGCACGACGTAATCCCTGGTGATTTGATTTTTATTACTGAGATCACCATTCTAGTTCCAGATCCACTTCACTTTTGTTTTTGCTATACTATATCGATTCTGTTGAGGAATGGAATGGAGGAGTACCTGACTGCAAGGAAATAAAATGGGTTGTAGCATTGTGAATTGTGCTGAGGAAGGAGTTGTAGGAATGGCTAGGCCCATTTGGAGTGCTCTAGGTATCAGTTACTGTAACATCCCCAATTTCGATCTTTTGCCAAAATGCTAATTGAAATTAATTAAATTTAAAATTTGGATTTTTCTTGGTGTTCTAATTAACCTGGCATCCTTATCCTTCTGAAATTGGAGTTCAATCCTCTTTCGTCCGAAAAATCGAATTTCCAGATTCCAGTCCGCGTTCGAAATTTCACCTGAGTTCCAAAATGCTTCAAAAATCCCGGAACCTATTGCATTAGGTTCCGAATATTCCAAAAATATTTTGGGAATTTTCCCAAGATTTTTGTAAACCCTCTGGTATTTTATCGTTCGCGGCCTTTCGTCAAAAGCCCTTTATTTGTCCCGAAATATTCTAAACTCCAAATTTCATCCAAATTCCGTGAAACCAATTTTATTGGGTTCCAAATATTTACTAATAGTTTTAGAAATTTTTTCGAGATTTTGTAGACCATTTTTGCTATTTTCTAGAAAGACTTTACAGTTTTTTTAGCTCTTTATAATAAAAAAATGTATAAATATAAATTATAAATAATTTTAATAAGCTCAAAAGTCTCTAGTTAAATTCTCGGGATTTTTCTAGAATTTTTGGAGATGTTCTATTATTTTTCCAAATTAAAAAGTGTTATTAGTATTTAAAAATTAATTACTGCTTTAATAATAATAATAATATATTATTTAAAAATATTTATTCGTGCTTTTATTACTGAAACCATTGTCTCTTCATTTTCCCAAATTTATGAGAATTTATTTGCCATTTTTCCGATTTAATTTGGACTTTAGTGAAGAAATTAATTATTTTCGGATTTAAATAAAACGGTTACTATTCCGGCCATAACTCCGGCGAGCGTTTCCCGGCGATCCGCTGGTCCGATCGTCCTATAAATTGAACCCCAGAATCCTCTCACCATTCCCCACACAACCCAATTGGAATTTCTCCAATCCAAGCTACGGATCTTCCTGTAGAAGCCGTTATTTCTGAAATCCGGCGAACGTTCGGCGAGCTCTCCCGGTCACTCCTGACCTCCGTTTGGTCTGAAATTTTTACTGGAGCTTCCTCTTTCTGTGCGCTACGTCCAGTAAACTCAGATTTTGCAAATTCCCTCCGGAGAAGCTCCACCCACCGATTTCTTCTACAACTCCGACGAGCGTTTGCCGTTGAACCGTTGCTCCTTTTCAGGTATAAATTGAACTCCATATTCCTCTCCTCATGACCCACATCATACTAAAATTTCGTCATTATAATCGCAGTGGAGCTCCCTCGGCAATCCTTCTTTCCTAACTCCGGCAAGAACTTCGGCGAGCTCCACCGGGCGCTCCCGGACTCCGTTCGTCATCCAATTTTTTGTGGAGTATCCCCACGCCAGTCTCTACATCTCTGTGAAACAGTTTTGGGTAATTCCCACCGGAGCACTACCAGCAACCATTTTATTCTACAACTTCGACGAGCTCTCTCGACCAATCCTCTACTCCGTTGGACCTCAAATTTTTACTGTAACATCCTCTCATCATCCTCTACAGCCCATATAAATAGTTTTGCTTGATTCACTTTGTGGCACCATCGGCCATCCTTCTTCTCCAAGACCGGCAATAACTCCGGCGAGCCTGTTCTCCTTCATTCGAACTCCAAATTCCTAAATTCATATAAATTCAAGATCTACCTGCCAGTACTAATTTTGTAATTTTTGGATTTTATTATTTTATTGTTATTTATTTGGTTGTACCGTTTTGCGCGTAGCGAAAGAGTTCGTTGGAGTCGTCGACGCCGTTGCCGACCCGCAAGACTTCGACGTCCTCGCTGCGACCGAGGCAAGTCTCCTTGACGCATGTTGATTCCATGATTTATAAATGTTTTACAAATTGCATTGCTATTTATATAAAAGGATGATGTTGACGTTAAGCTATTAGTTATACCTATTGTTCATACCTCCTTGATATTGTTATCCATGATCCTTTGTTGCCCTAGTACAGTAATCCACCATAATAAATACTTTTGATAAAATATTCTTTGATTAGGGGAAAAGACTATTTGGAAGACATTTTAGATGGAACAAATGGTATGGAATGCAAATTAGAGTTAGACGAATATTAGTGATGATGTGGGGGTAGTCATTATGGAATTGATCTTTGAATGATGATAGTTGAAATATTGAGGAGTTGGATTGTGATAGCAGTTCACAGTATAATTAGTATGGATTGGGGGAATATTGAAAGATGTATGATATTAAGAATAATAGTCGGTAAAATTAAATAAATAATATTGAGAGTCATACTTGCGGATCAAATAGAATAAGTGGTTAATTATTTTCGGTAGATTTTAACAGGCATACTATGTGATTTAGAAATGACACTGTGAACGGTTACACTAGATGATATTGAGAATGATACTCGATGATTTAGTCAATAATATTATCAATTATACTCGATGGAGTAAGTGGATAATATTGAGAATCATACTCGGTGGTTTCGCGGATGATTTTGTGAAATATGGTCTCGCGACAACCATTTAGGTGGAATTATGAATAATGTGGATTATGTGTGATTTGTGTAGTCGATCTGGTGTCACTGTGTATGGAAATCATTATAGTCGATGAACTAATAAAATCTTGGTTTAAGGAATCTTTGTTAAAAGATGCTTAGGGATGAGATTATGAATTATTCTTGGCAGATCAAGTAGATTACCAGGTTAATCGATGTATGAATGATGGGCAATCAATAGTGTGACTTATATTTTGAGGAGATTGTATCATATACAATAATGTTAGTAGCTTAGCAGAATTTTGGAGTCATGATGGCACATGGTTTAGACTTTACTTGTTGGAGTACTAAATTTCGCTGGAATATGTAATGCCATGATAGTACGGAGGATCTTGATGATTTTATGAATTTTTGGAGGGTACAGATTTAATTATAATAAATTTTTATCAACACTGAGTTTTGAAAATTGTAAATAAACTAATGGTGGAATAGAATAGTTCGGTAGAAATGCTTAGACTCGCAATCGGTCAGTATGCACCTATGGGTGGGAATTTCTTTTAACTCTTGAAAACTTGTGTTGGAATTTATAGGCAAAAGTATTGCCGTTGGTTTACAAAATAAAAATAAAATGAAAAATATTTTAGACTTGGGCGGAATGGTTTGTCTGGCGGGTGCGGATAAAGCACTGGTCCTGGTTTGTGCAAGTACCGCCCCAAGTCAGTTAAGGACCGACGCATATGACTGTCTCCATTCTAAGCACTACCGTACAACCACATGTCTAACATGGTACGACCTGGCTGAATAATTTGTAGAAACCTAACTTAGACTCACCAGATGGTGGAATGTGAGTGTCGGATAGAGGCAAGACTGTTTTTCTCACACGACGCAAGAGGGGGCTTCTGTACTGGGTGGATATAACCCTAACAGCGGTGAAACCTCAGCGGGTGAGTCGGGTTAGGCGTATACATTGTAAAGACCTTGTCATGATATCTCTGCCGGCACACCTAAGGAAGTGTGCTAATAGCTTGGCATCAAGAGAATATCATGTCTTGTGGGTAAAGCTGTACACCTCTGTAGAGTTAAAACTATTCGAATAGCCGCGCCTACGGTTAAAGGCAAAGCGAAGAATGCTTTCATATTGGTAGACTTTTGTTTTTGTTTTAAAAACTGATCTTTTGGGATCCGGGAGTGGTTAGAACTCTCGGGTGTGCTTCTGGCGGCTAGAGCCAGGTAGGTGGATTGAACCTGTTTTTGTGAACCATGGCAGACAGAGCCATGTGGATGGATTGAACCCTGATTGTTTTTGAGATGTGGCAGATAGAGCCTATATACTAGTGAATGGTGGATAGAACTTTCATTAGAAGTTATAAATAATTGCAAATGTACAAATAATTGTAAAAATGGCTTTGTGGAAATATTACATGTAAAGTTTTTGAAAGTGTTGCTTTGCGCAAAAGAACCATATTAAGCTATCTTTGGATAGCCGACATTATGCATTTTTCCCAGACTTGCTGAGTACTTTATGTACTCACATGCTACATTCTAAACCATCTCAGAAGTGAAGGAAGCTGTCAAAGGAAATTCCAAGGACTAGGATGCGTACCCCACTCGATTGCCTGTGGGCACATGGATGGGTCACCACTTGGTGTTATCGTCTTTCGCTGCAGTTATTCAAGTTGTTCAGCCTGTTAAGGCCGTAATGGTAAACCTCGACCATAAGGTCTTTGCTTTTATTTGGTGTTATTATTATCTGGTTATACAAAATCGTGATATGACTGTTGATTCTTCACTGTTTGACTGTGTGTACTAGCTTCTGATCTGGGACTAGTACAGAAATACACAGGGGATTCCGGATAGTTGATCTGGGGTCTCACAGTTACCCTTGCTCCATTTTCTCCTAGAGCTTCTCTCTTGCTGGCTGAGCTTCTTGCTCTAGCTTCCTGGAACTTGTGGCATGGTTGGCTTGCTTTGTGTGTTTGGTGCTTATTTTTAGTGTATGTGGATGATTATCTGCGAGACTTACCTTGAGCTAGCTCTTCCCTTCGGTTTGCTCCTGATGAAAATGGCTTGGCTCTGGAGACTGGGAGTCTTATGGCTATCTTGCTTTGCCAGCACAATGGCTTTGTGGTTTTCTTGAGTTCATTGAGGATTTTACTATTTTATTGAGGGTAAAATATTTCTATCACGCAATATTTTAGAATACGCACGTCTACAGCTTATGTTAGAGTTATGCCCTTGAGGCAGTCATATAGATGATTGTAACATGACTATGTTTATGAATAATAATATGATTATTGGTCCAATGAATGTATATCATTATATTGATCAGCAAGTATGTGATTTACTTATGAAACTCTTTACTCATTGATATAATTCTGTAAGTATCTCTTATCGGGTATCATCGTATAGGACAACGATGAATAGATCAACGCATATATTGATCGATGATCATGTTTCATAGATCATGGGATATGGATATATCATCAATACATTGTGAACGCATGTTTAAGAACATGTGTTGTATAGACCCGCAATGGGACACTGTGAGAATGTTACATTCTTATATGTCATCAGTGTATTTCATACATAGTAGATGTATGATCCTTAGACCTAAGATTGTCACATTCCCTACATATGTAATAGTTTACCTTGGGGTTACCAAACACTATTTTCTAATCGTGCGGTTTAGAAGTGTTTCGCCCGAAACCCTAGCTACCTCCTCTCGTTGCCCCTACCGAGTGACCCGGTGCTTGCACACCAACGCACGGTGTCTCATCCCCGGACGTGTGGACTGTTGTGGTGACGCTGCTGTGACTACGGCGCGTGAGAACGATCCGCAACCGAGGGAAGACGATCCACGACCGAGGCGAGGACGATCCACGACCGAGGCGAGAACGATCCACTACAATAACGTGCGAAGGATTCCGCAACTGCGTGTCTAGTGGTAATTGATCTATGATGCCCTTCTTGCAGTAGCTTTTCTGGTTTTGCGGTAGAAATTTTAATTTGTGCTAGAGTAGCATACCGCATTCCTCAACAGCTTAAACATGTTTGTTAATTGCCGGATGATGCAGTTTAAATCGTGAGACGCACCGAATTGGTCCCCGAACAATATTGGGTACCTCATTGAGTGATAACTTTAATTTACCGGGCTGATGGCAATTTCTAACTCAATTTAATTTAATTCCATTATTTAATTGATCGAGTTGATTTCATTCTAATGTGTGCAACTTTCCAATGAAGGGTTTACAAATGAAGTTCTGAAAAACACTGGTGTTTTGTAATTTTTATTCTTGTAATTCTTTTATTTTGAAATGTAATTATTTACTTCTCAATTTCGTGATCAAAATTGTAATTACTATTCGTGTGTTATAATTTAATTTATAGCATTTCATTGTAATAGTTATGTTGTAATATTAATTCTTTGCTAATTAGTTTTATTTAATTATGTGATCTATTTTATTTTAATGACCTCAATGTAGTTAATCTTTTTGAAAATTCGCGATCTGACTTCAATGAATTATTGAATTTTGCAATTCTTTCATTTGTATTTAATCTATAAAAATTAAATTGTATAATTAACTTCATTAATTAAGGCTTTTGATCAGGAAAAGAGATTAGTTTAGTTTTATTTGTGACTTCACTTTCGTTTTCAAATTTGTAATTTCCTCCAAGTACTAAATTGATTTAAGAACGTGTAAAGGTCCAACGTATGCGTGTATGTTTGTTGCAATTTGGTTAATGAATTGACTATGTTTATTTTTTTTATTAATTTTAATCAAGAAATTTTATTTTGTAACCCTGATTATTTTACTCAAATCCGTACCTTGCAAGATGCTAATTAGGTGTGCCCTTTCAGGCGCGATGCACCGTATTTATTTAGAGTACACATGTGTGTACGTTCAATGGGCAGTGCATGCCCATGTTTCGTGATATCGTGGAGCCTCTGCAAAATTTTCTAGCATGTGTAGTGGATGTGCATGTGTGTGTATGCATGTGTTAGGATTGAAAACGAAAACAAAATTTCCGACCGTTCTGAAGAAAAACGGAAAATATTGGTACAGAAACGGAAACAGAAATTTTTTGCTGAAAACAAAAACGGGAGAGGCAGTTTAGTCAGATATGAAAACGGAAATTCCGTATACATGACACCAGAAATTCCATTTTCTAATATTTAAATAATACCAAAAATATATATTACTTTATAGAACATATCAAATAGATTTCAAAAATTCTACAAAAATTCTCAAAAATATTTTATAACATTTTGAAATTAGAAAAATTATTTCTGGTAAGATTTTGGTTTTGGTTTTCTAAGATAAATTATTTATTTAAATCTTAAAATAGTAAAAATCAATAATTAAATTCAAAAAATTCAAAAAAAAAATCATAAAGTCTGAATTAAATGATGAATTAAAAAATTAACAAATTTTTAGGGTGTTACAATAAAAATAAAATAGCCATTTACCGACCATTTCTATTCCGTTTTTCATCCCTAGCATGTGTAATGTAAGTGATGGTGCTGATATAGCTCTTTATTATTTTGAGTATGCTCTAATATTGATTATAAGATACCCCCAAAGTGATTTTTATAAAAAAATTCATCAATATCCAATCTTTAAAGCATAACTTATGTACATCCTCCTTTTTTATATGGAAAAGTCTATATAACAAAAAATAAAGGGTTTCCATGAAATTTTTTCAAGCATATAGCATTGAAGTATTTTATAATTATTATTGGAGTATACCAAAGTTGATAAAAGAGTTAACACATTCATTTTAGTGGTATATTGGAGGTGAAAGTATGTCCTCCCAAGAGTATGGAACAGGGAAAATGGTTCCATACTCCTGGTAGTACGTACTCCCACTTTCAATATTCCCCTTAAATGATATTGTTATACATTTTTATCATTTTGAATATGTTCTAATATTGATTATAAGATACTTCAAAGTGAGTTCCATGAAAAATTCCATCAAAGTCAACTTTTTCTAGAACAATTTGTGTAAATACTGCATTTACATATGAAAATAGGTACATAACAAAATTAAGGGCTTCGATGAAAATTTTTTCAACCATGTCGCATTGGAGTATCTTAGAATTAGTATTTAAGTATACCGAAAGTGATAAAAAGGTATAACACGTTCATTTAGGTCCTGTTTGGCAGAGCTCCAGATATCAGTTTCACCTTAGATCTGAAACTTGTAGGTTAAAATAAAGTGAATTAAGTTTATATTTTTATTCTAAAATATAAACAAGATGACCCATCTAAACACTCTTAATATATTCACAGCTCCAGCTCCAAGATTTGGTGGAGCTAGGAATAACTAGCTCCACCAAATCCACAAATTTAGTGGAGCTGGAGCTCCGCCAAACACTCCCTGACGAGTACCCATGCCATGGGTACCCCCATCAGCCCGGAAGCACGAACGGGCTGACCAATCATGGCGAAGGCCCAGCACCACCAAAAGGTACTTGGGCCGCGGGGAGCGAGCCCCGACCTGTGCAGGGCCGACCCCGAACGGTCGGCGGACTCCGGTTCCGGGCGGTCGGCATGCTCCGGCCGCCTAATATTGAAGCTCAAGCTCCACCTGCGCACAGGGCCGGCATGGCCCACGCCAGTGTCAGACGGCTGCCTTGTGCGCAGCGTCCCCTGGCGTCCGTACCGGGGTAGGCGGCCCCTTCCCAAGACTGTCAGAAGAGCCACCGAAGGAGTCAAGCCCCCGTCCCATCGCCTGGCACATCGCAGAGGAGTGCGCCCACTCCCGAGGCCAAGGCAAAGTCAAGCGCCATTAAAGCCGCCGAGGCAGACAGGAGCACCACGCAAGGCGTCATCCGGGCATCATCGCGCAAGACCACACATCGCGGAGCCACCAACCCTGCCTCGGGACGAGCAGGGGACGGTCGGACAAGACAGGAGCCAGACTCCGAGACACGCACGCCCCCCTTTTCAGTGGATTTCCTAAAACACCCGTGTAACCCGCCTCCTCCGTCTATATAAGGAGAGGCGGGGCCCGAGAGGAAAGGGGGACAAAAAAAAAGGCCCTCTAAGAAGCCACGACTCCCTAGCCAAAGCACGAAGGGGATCGGACAGCCGACCCCCCGCCTCGCTTGTACACCCCTTGTTCATCGCCCAAAGATCAATACATCCGCACCGAACGAACTGGAGTAGGGACATTCAGCCCGAACCAGTATACATCATCTGACTCCTTGAGTCGACCATTCGGGGAGAGGGAGCGCGCGACCCCATCCGACCATAAATTCGTATTGCCGGTGCACGAAACACCGACACTCCCTTTGTAATATATTGGAAATGGGAGTATGTACTCCTAGGTGTACATACTCCCACTTCCAGTATACCACTTAAACAAGTATGCTATACTCCTTTATCACTTTTAGTTTAATTAATAGTAATTTTAAGATACTCCAATGTGATTTGGTTGGAAATTTTTCAATGAAACCCTTTTTTTTGTTATATAGCATTTTCCATATAGAAAATTTTCATGGAAATCACTTTGAAGTATCTTTTAATCAACATTAGAGTATACTCAAAATGATAAAGAGGTATAATAGCATCATTTAAGCAGTATATTGAAGGTGTGAGTACATACTCCTAGGAGTATGGAGCCATTTTCTGGAGGATGTACACAAGTTATGCTTTAAAGATTGGATTTTGATGAATTTTTTCATGGAAATCACTTTGGGGTATCTTATAATCAATATTAGAGTATACTCAAAATAATAAAGAGGTATAAAATCATCATTTAAGTGGTATAATGAAGATGGGAGTGCATACTCTCAAAAGTAAGGAACCATTTTTCTACACACACATTGTGACACTACGGAATGGTGTGACATTATTTAACGTGAATGTTAAGGTCAAAAACTTTATGAAATATGGTATTGGAGGTTAAAACCATATGATAGGAGGCTTAATAGCGTTTTCGGGCCATTTTCGAGCTATTTCCGGGGTTTTGGGCCTTTCCGGGGGAGTTTGGGCCTAAAGGAAAGGGTCGTGGGCTTTGGTGGGATGGAGTTTGAGTCCTAATAGGAGTAGGAGACCTAGTTGGGGGCCTCCCCCAGTCCCTTTAGGCGTTCACCCCCTGCCCTTGCGCCCCCACAAGTCCTAGCCGCCCCCCCCACACCTCCCCACCTCCTCCTTGTGGCGCCTCCACCTCCCCCATTGCTCCCCATTGCTCCACCACCTCTCCACCACCTCTCCTCCTCCCTTGCTGCCCCTAGGGGAGTTCTCCACCTCCACACCTCAAAGATCCATCCGTTGGAGCGCTCCGCGATGAGGAGATCCGGCGGGATTGGAGCGAGGAAGGAGATCGCGCGAACCGGGAGGAGATCTATTGGGTTTTCGTGCGTTGGGCAAAGGTATGGCCATGAGAATCCTTGGGGTTGGTCTAGGTACTGTTCTAAGGGTGTTTATCAAGTTTTTAGATCAATTGGTGGTACTGGAATTGAGTAGATTGGATTAGATCTAGAAGTTGCCACGTTCTCTGTTTCGGGCAGCATGAGCAGTCGACCTAGGGTTCGGTTTTTCGCCAACTTAGAGTTGGAATCTGGTCGTACGAACGTTGAAGAAGTTGTAGATAATTTCGTTATATTTCCGTGGATATAAAGAACGTTAAATTCCGCCCAGCCGTTTGAAAGTTATGGCTGTTTTACCGAGCGTATTAAAATCTGTGACGTGATTGGAACAGATCACGGTATTTTGTAGATTAAACAACTTTAGAGTCCGAATCAGTCTTTCCCTATACCTAGAAAAAGTTGGGAAATTTCCTAAGCTACGCGAGGATGTACTCGTTTAATTGATTTGGAGTCTTAGAACCTGAGTTATGCCTTTTGGAAGGCTGCTGTCCCGACAGGACAGAACCTCTGTTTTTAGGTTTTGCGAGTAGTTGGCAATGTCGGGGTAGATGAGGGTTTGCGTACTGTTTTGTGGACATGATTGTGAGTGTGTGATACCTATGTGCAGGTGGTGCGACCCCGGGAGTGCCTTCTACTTCCCGCCAATCCGTTGCCCGTGGTTGAGGCAAGTGTGTTGTAATGGATACCGATTTGTAGGTTGCTTGTTGAGAATAGATGGAATTGACTACATGATATATGATCACTTGCCATGCTTTAATGATTGCCAATGATATGATGAGCATGTTTATTATGTTATGATGCCATGTGTTAATGTACGAGTTAAATATGATGTTGGCATAATTGCATACATGGCATGTTACATGGCCCGGGTGGTGAGAAAGTCATAACTAGTCCGGGGAAGGTCGGTGAGAAAGTTATGACTAATCCAGAGAGCCATTGAGTAAGTCCTACATCGTGATTCCATCCACGTGGTGTTTGGAAGCGAGGAGTAGGCACCCTCCATCTTCGGGATGGAAGGGGGGAGAGGGTGCACACCGACGGGTGTGTACTCAACCATACCGGTATGAGTTTCCAAGGAGACATGAGCATTGCATTGCATACATAATGATGATGATAATGTTAAGTGTTCATGAATGAGATGATATACATGATGTGAGACATTATTGCCATGTTATTGTTCTTGTTGTCCATTGCAATATGCTTTATGAGTGATGAACTCACGCTTGTGTTTATGTTGTTTTCTTTTAGGTACCATGAATCCGGCATGCGGGGAAGGGAAATAGTCACACTTCCACACGTAGCTTCACTCTTTTGATTTCACAAGTCATTCAATTAGTGTTGATAATAAATTGCGTGTGATGATCATTGCTTTAAGGCTTAGCTTTGCTAAATGAGAATCTTTTCGTTCGTTTGACTCTTGGAGACATTATATGTTTGGAACTAGACTTACATTGTTGCTAAGTCGTTAATTATTGCTGTTTTTAGTTGTCTCTCATATTCCATAGTGCTATACTGTTGTTGCTCCTTCAAACCATGTTAAAACAAAGGAGATGCTGCCGAAATCTCGGTTTTTAGCATGTGCGCCTTTGCTGGAATTTATGTTTAAATGTGGTATTTAGATGTTGTTTAGCTTATGTTTGGTAGCATTCAGGCATATTCAATGCCGGGGTGTTACACACATATATATAAGCAAATATCTAGTATAAACTAAGCAGAAAACATATGTATAAGATTCTAAAAATTCGCCAAAAAAACTACCATATATAGGGGAGGTGAGCTTGTACAATTCCGTAAAATTTGAAGACCAAACTCAATCGCATTTGAAAGATATAAAAAAGACAAATTCACACTAAATAGTGATTTTCACTATTTAGCACTATTCATCTTGTCAATTTTCATATCTACCAAATGCGATAGAGTTTGTTCTTCAAATTTTACAAGGCAGTAGAAGCTCACTTGCCCTACATATGGTAATATTTTGAGAATTTTTGAAAACTTTTATCTATAGTTTTCACAAAGTGTATACGGTATATATATGTGTGTGTGTCTGTCTATATATATATATATATATATATATATATATATATATATATATATGAGGAAGTAAATGGTGAAAGCATGGAAGTAGGAAATCAGGGGCGTTGGATCGAACTTGAATGGTTCAAATCTAAGTGGAATCTCACCTCTCCACTTATGGTGTGGAATTTTGTAATTTTTCTACGGGGTTATGTGTAAAATGTTTTTAAGTGGAGGATGCACATGTCTAGTGTAAATCATATTTATCATGTAAACTCCATAAAAATTATATGTAAAAGTTTTTTAAAAATTCTAAAAAAAACTACCACATATAGATAGGGGTGGCAACGGGAAAAATCCCCCGCGAGGAATACCCTTCCGTCCCCAATTCCCGATAACCAAAGCTTCTTCATCCTTGTCCTCGCATGTGGGGCTTAATTTCCCCATCCTCGACACCTGACAGATTCGCAAGGGCCCGATAGGCACTAATCCGTAAAAATTGGAGGCAAGCCAAACAACTCTCTGCCTGCCTCTGAGAGAAATGCAAAGGTCTCAAAATCAACCGAAAGCAATAAAGCGTGTATAACTTTGGTCACATGTAAGCCTTGGAGCAAGTTCAACCAAGCAAGCTGGAGTTGAGATTTGAGAATTTAGTCATGCATGGTCTGACAAAACAACAAACTAAATTCCAGAGACATGAATCGTACCGAATGACAACCAACAATTATAACATTTCAATACCCAAATCCAAATATGAGTAATTACTTTGCTCCTGAAAAGTTGATACAGACCTTGGGGATTAGGGTTTGTAGGCCGTGGAGGAGGAGAGGGGATCTGCAGCGTAGGCTGGTAGCGTCTGCTCGGCATCGGTGGCTGGTTGCGGGCAAGAGTCCCAGATCTGCGGGAGACGACGACAACCTTGTGGCCTAGCCCCTGGCGGCTGCAGTCTGCATCATCATCGGCGTCGGCTGCGGGAGAGAAGCCAAGAAGGGATGGCCATGTAGGAGGAGAGGGGACTGCGGGCGTTCGGAGCCGGAGTGCATTCTTTGGGGCTGTGGCGGGGGAGCAGAGGTTGGGAGCGGCACGATCAACAGGAGGAGCGGCGGCTAGGAGGGAAGCGACTGGGTGCAAGTGGGAGGGAAGCAACTGGGAGCTGAGTTGGACTTGGCGCTTGGAATGGCTAGGGTTTTTTTTAACATGGGCCCACCTACCAGTGGTAACGCGGGGGTAGGGATGGGGAACGGTTGAACATCCCCGACCATGCCATCCTCGACGGGGGTAATAGGGTTCAACAGCCTGTAGAGTTTGTACAGTAGTAAAATATTACAATATATATTACTATCACGCTAGAGGGTTCAACAATCTGTGAAATATTTTACTTTTTGTATATATAAACTAGCTATATATTTAAATAAATTTTACTACTATACAAACTGCGCATGCTACTGAATCCTCTTGCATTATAGTAAAATCTACATCGCAGAGGAGTGCGCCCACTCCCGAGGCCAAGGCAAAGTCAAGCGCCATTAAAGCCGCCGAGGCAGACAGGAGCACCACGCAAGGCGTCATCCGGGCATCATCGCGCAAGACCGCACATCGCGGAGCCACCAACCCTGCCTCGGGGACGGCGAGGGCGGTCGAGACAAGGCAGGAGCAGACTCCGAGACACGCCGCCCCCTTTTCAGTGGATTTCCTAAAACACCCGTGTAACCCGCCTCCTCCGTCTATATAAGGAGAGGCGGGGCCCGAGAGGAAAGGGGGACAAAAAAAAGGCCCTCTAAGAAGCCACGACTCCCTAGCCAAAGCACGAAGGGGATCGGACAGCCGACCCCCCGCCTCGCTTGTACACCCCTTGTTCATCGCCCAAAGATCAATACATCCGCACCGAACGAACTGGAGTAGGGACATTCAGCCCGAACCAGTATACATCATCTGACTCCTTGAGTCGACCATTCGGGGAGAGGGAGCGCGCGACCCCATCCGACCATAAATTCGTATTCTTGCCGGTGCACGAAACACCGGCGATTGGCGCGCCCAGTAGGGGCATCTCGCGCGTCTTCACCGACATCCTCATCCTCGGGTTCCCATTTCTCCTCCCTGATGGCCTCCTCCCACCACGATTCGGATGTCGAAGGCTGGATCCGCTTTGGCGCCCTCGATTTAAATCGTCACCGCCCGCGGAGAGCTTGTTCTCATTCATTGCCGTCGGGACAGGCGCCCTCCGCTAACTGAATCTGATTCTTTGGCGTCTCGGCAACCTCGGCCTTGAGGCCCCTTGCAGGCCGTCGGGCGGGCCATCGCCGGCCCGCTGCCCAGCGACATCGCCTACGGACTGCGGCGAGCGGCGGAGCCGCCCTCCACGAGCTCGCAGCTCGTGGCCATGGCCGGCTACGCGTCGGCTTCCCTCCACGACCTACTGGCGGATTCCTCCAGCCACGGCTCTAGCTCCGACAAGGAGTGTCCCCCTCGTAGGGCCTACTCCCGTGAGTGCAACATGACGGGTGCGGCGGAGCCATCCTCCACCCCCGTTACCCTCGGGACCCTCCTCCCGCGCGACGAAGCGCGGCGGGAGGAATCCCAAATGAAGACGACGTCTGACACCTACTACGCTTCGCTGACCTTCGGCGACAGCGCGAGGAGCTAGAAGCTCGAAAGGCCGAACTCGATAAGCTCCAGGCCGAACTGGAGCGCCGTCAGCCTAACCCACCACCCGTCTCGGTAGCGGCGCCCGTGCGCGTCAGTGCATCAGCGATTGGCGTGAGAGGCGAACGGCCTTCCGTTCTTCCCTCACGCCAACCGAACATTGCCGGCGGCAATGCTGCCGAGGGCTGCCTGAGCCAGCGGGCGAAGCCAAGGCCACCTATCGAGAACCTCAGGCTGGTAGAACGTCTTTGTCGTTCAAGACGCCCAAGGTTCGCTCCCGACGGACGGCGCCACCTCGGGCCGCTGAGCCACTCCCCTCGCGAGATCGGCGAGCCCAGCCAAGACGGCCCGCTCCACGAGCTCCCCAGGCATCATACACCCGGTGCGCCATCGCCTGGGGATAAGTATGACCTTCGCACCACCCTCGGCGCGAAGGAGAGCTACCGATGCGACAACGCCCTCGCCGTCGCCGATAGCGGGCGACGCAACCATCCCGACCCAGGATTCGACGGTCCTGGGCCGCGCGCGTTCACCCGCCGCATCCGCAACGCCGATTTCCCGACCAGATTCCGGGCTCCGACCAACATAGCCAAGTACACAGGGGCTACCAACCCCAGTGTTTGGCTAGAAGACTACCGGCTCGCCTGCCGAGCGGGGGGAGCGACGGACGACTCCTTCATCATCCAGTACCTCCCCATCTACCTTGCGGACTCAGCTCGAGCCTGGCTCGAGTACTTGCCCGCGGACACCATCGGCAGCTGGGCCGACCTGACGAACCTCTTCGTCGGGAATTTCCAGGGCACGTACAAACGCCCTGGCAACTCCTGGGACTTGAAGAGCTGCAAGCAGCAGCCGGGGGAAACCCTCCGGGACTACATCCGCCGCTTCTCCCAGCAGTGCAACGAGCTCCCCGACATCCGCGACGCCGACGTCGTCGGGGCGTTCATCTACGGCACCACGTGCGAGGCCCTGGTCCACAAGTTGGGCTGTGCGAAACCCCGGACCACCAAGGAGCTCCTCGACATTGCCACCAACCACGCCTCGGCGAGGCCGTGGGGGCCATCTTCGAAAGGAAGACGGCCCACAAGGCGGCCGACCTCGGGCGGCGCCCCCTCCGGCCATACGACAAAAGGAAGCGGAAGGGGAAGCGAGGTCGCGAAAGGCCGAATGGTCGCCGCCGCCGACCGACCGCCAAACAAGCCAGCTCGGCCAGACGCCCGACCGATTCGAGAAGTTGATGGATAGTCCGTGCGAACCACGACTATCCCGTCAAACACAAGTATCGGACTGCGAAGTCCTGGCGGTTCCTCTCGGAAACCCCACGACATCACGGGGCAAGGAAGAAGCGCGACTCGACGCCCGGCAGCGGGGCAAGGGCGATGAGCCACCGACGAGTTCCCACACTCGGCGGCTGCCTCATGATCTTCGGAGGGGCCAGTGCTACGCCGACAAGCGCCGTGAAACTTCGCACACCGAGAGGTACACACGGCGACCCGGCCGTGCCTTCCTACGAAGTGGTCGGAATGCCCGATCGCCTTCGATCGGACCGACCACCCGACCACATCCCGCACCGGGCGCTACCGCTTCGTCGTCGACCCCATCGTGGGGACGGCGCTGACCAAGGTGCCCATGGGCGGCGGCAGCGGCTCAACATCATGTATGTTGAGACCCTCGGCATACTGGGGTCCCAGCTCCGCCTCCGGCCGAGCGGGCGCCCTTCCATGGCGTCGTGCCAGGCCAACAGGCCCATCCCTCGGCGGTCGGCTGTCCGTCACCTTCGAGAGCAGGATAACTTCATGCGAGAACCTCACTTTCGAGGTTGTGGACTGTAACACCCCAAAATTTTGCTTTTCTTAAATTCATGTGTGATTCGGCACTTTGGTGAATTTTTGGAATTTTCTGGAATTTATTTGGATTTATTTGGAATTTATTTGAATTTATTCCATTTTGAAATAATTAAAGAATTTAATTTTGCAAATAAAATTTTGTTGGAAATATTTTATTTGAGTCCAAAATGTTCCAAAATATTTTCCAGAATTTTTCTGGAATTTTTCTGAGTATTTTGCTATTTTTAATGAATTAAATGAATTTCTGGGAAATATTTTAATTATTAAATCATTTGGAAAATGCGAGTGGGTTTGTATCTTGTTCATCCGACCGAGCCCGAGTCAGACTCGAGTTCGAGTCCGACCGAGCCACATGACTCGACCGAACCAACTCCAAAACCTAATCGATCCCAACCGTTGGATCAAGATCCAGCGGCCGATTTCCGCATCTGCTTGGCCGAATCCGGCCGGATCCGATCGCGTCCGCGATCGTGGCCGTTGATCGTGCCACGTGGGACGGCCAGGCGTCGTCGTCTCCGCCCGAAGTCCGAGCCGACTCCGCCGCCTGCCGCCGTGGAGAACTAGGTTTCCGTCTCGGGCACGAACGCCGAGGCTATTTAAAGCCCGGGTCACGCCCCGAGGTTGCCCTCTTCCGTGCGCACCCGTGTCCCCGAGCCATCTCGCCTGAGCCGTCGCCGTTTGCCCGTACGAGCTCGCCGGAGTTAGAATCTTGTTTCGCCGCGATTAAAAGCCGATCCCGCCGCTGTCCGCCGTCCTCCGCCGCCACCGAGCACAGATCTAGGACCCCCAGAACGAGACGCACCCGAAGAGACCTTTCATCTCGCCGGAGCGCGCCCGGAACGCCGAGACCGTGGTCATCGTCTTCATCTCCGGCCAAGCTAGCGCCGCTTGGTAAGCCATCGCCGACCCGAGCTCCACCAACCGTCCGATCAAGATCCAAGGGCTCGACGCGCCACGTCACCCTCGGTGAGTTCCCGTTGAAAATCCTAGATCTAATCTCAACCGTTGGATCTAGATCCAACGGCTTAGGTCGTGCCACGTGGCGGAAGCGCACCAGGCTGGGTGGATGCGGGCCGTTAGATCAAGATCCAACGGCCCGAATCAACCCGTGCGCCCCAAGCACATGAGGCACAAATCCAATCCTTGCCGTCGGTTTTCAAACCAACGGCCACGATCGTGCCACGTGTCCAGGGAGCCGAACCGCTGCGCCACGCGGGCGTGCGCGTGGGTCACTGACACGCCGGGCCCGCGTGTCAGCGACCGCACCGTGACGTCACCCATGACGTCATCGGAGGGACCCACTGTCGCCACCGTGGTGAGCCCATTGACGTCGGCGATGACGCGTCACCCGAGTGGTCCCACATGTCGGGCCTCACGTGAGCCGTGGGCCGGGTCCACGGTAGACTGGCCGGCGTGGACCGAGTCCATGGACCGGCTGACGTCAGCAGACCAATCCAGTGCTGCCACGTGTCCATGCTGACACAATAATTAATTTCCGAAAAAGAAAATGATTTATTAATTCGAAATAATAATTTCAGATTTTGTTTCAAACTTCAAACGCTTATAACTTTTGCGTTTCAACTCCGATTTGAGTGATTCAAATTTCTAAATTTGTATAAAATTGAGATCTACCTAAATATGAATTTTATTCAATTTTTGGACTAAAGTTTTTCTCTGCAAAATTATTTAATTGATTATTTAAACTTTAAATAATCATAACTTTTTAGTCTTAACTCCAAATTTGTGATTCCAGTTTCTAAAAACTCATAAAATTATGTTCTCTCTGTTTATGGATTTTATTTGGATGTTTGGACACTTTTTGCCTATTGTTTATTCGTGTATTTGCTATTTGCACGCTTTACGAGTAGACGTTGAAGTGCCGGAAGGATTCGAAGGAGAAGTATTGACTCAGGATCCAACTCAAGACCAAGAACAAGTACTTTTTGAAGGCAAGTTGTGCTTTGACCATGTTGATCCTATTTGGAAATCTATTTTGATTTAAACTATTGCATGCTAGTTCAATTAGAAAAATACTTTGTTTAAACATGGGGGTTAGATAAATACCAATTTCTTTGTATGACACCTTGATTATTTAAGTATGTGCCATGACCCCTTGTCACCCTAGTTGTGGATTACTAGTTGGACATTATTAAATTGCCAACATGGGTTTAGACCGTTGTAGTATCTTTGCTTAGACACACTCGTGCTCATAACATGATTTTGGATGATCAAATGTTAATATTGACTTAATGATATATTGAACCTGTTTTGGAAAGGTATCATGTGATGATGGCACGTGGTGCATGGTAATCAACTGGGGTTTGATAAACAGTTTTCGACCGGGGCATGTGGCAAGAGTAATCAGGTGGGCCAGTTGTGGCATTGGGAGTGTTGATTTGGTTCTTCGGGTAGTCTTGCCCTGGTCATCCTAAGGACTTAACCTTGCAAGCCTTTGAACTGGGTCTAACGTGCAACCACATGTCTGTAATGGGACGTACCTAGTTGACTAAGTTGCTAATAACGTGCACTGGGACCTCGGGAGGTCAACTACACCCTTTGTGTAAGTTGTGCGGGGAGCGTCTGGGTGAGGCCAGGTACCCATCTAACGGTTGATTGGCCTAGACTTCGCCTTAGCGAAGGGAAGGGTTAGTCTTGCGCAATAACCGGGAGGACCACTTGTATTGTTAGAAGTCTCAGAAAGACTTTGTTACGAACTCGCCTTTGTGGTGTTTATTTGTATCTTGTGGGTAAAGTGCATAACCTCTGCAGAGTTTAGAATCTATTCGAATAGCCGTGTCATGGTATTGGACATCGCTCGGGAATTACAGTCAAGGGTTAGATTTTCTCAAAAAATAACTTTGGTTTGAAAAGTTGGCTGAACTAATAATGAAGTTGATGGAAATGTGGTTTAGGATGGGAGAGATGTTTACCAAACTTCTTGAAAAGTTATTTATGTTTTACTTATTTCTCTTTGCTTTCGAATCTACTTATATTACTTGTCCAATGCTTTTCTTTGCAAATATACCTTGAGTTATTCCTTTGTACCAAGCCATGCATATAGTATATTAGCACGCATTCATGCATGACTTGAGAGTACCAAGTACTCACCCTTGCCTCAACACAACACCAGTTGAAGAGGAGACTACGCCCGGCTTTGGAGGAGGAGCTCCAAGAGGATCCATCTACGTAGGGAAGCGAGCCCGGTCGATTTACTGTGGTATCTTGGATGGCGCCACGATGTTACCTTATTTGATTTTCCGCTGCTACTATTTCTCTTCTAATAAGTATCGTCCTGCGAGGCGTACATTTGTGACTTGACCATAAGGTCGAGTAACCAGTTTGGTTATTTAAATAAAAGTACTTTATTAGCATCGAACGGTATGATTGTGATATTTACCGATGTTAAGACTGTGTGCACTAGCGCGTTCCTGGACTAGTGTTGAATACACAGAGGGTCCGGATTTGCAAATTCGGGGTCCCGACATGGACTTTCCCGGCTCCTACCATGCCATCCTGGGACGGCCTTGCTACGCGAAGTTCATGGCAGTCCCCAACTACACCTATCTCAAGCTGAAGATGCCGGGGCCACAAGGTGTCATCACCGTGGCCGCATCCTTCCAGCTCGCTTACAACTGCGAGCAAAGCAGCTGTGAATTGGCCTCGGCGGTCGTCGCTTCCGCCGAGCTCGCCCAGCTCAGGGAGAAGGTCTCCGGATCCGCCCCCGACTCCAGCAAGTCGGGGCCTAGCTCTTTCAAGTCCGCGGAGGACACGAAGGAGGTCGCAGTTGATCCCGAAGATCCCGCCAAGACCGTGCGGATCGGGGCCGCCCTCACCACCAAATAAGAAGGCGCGCTCGTCGACTTCCTCCAAGCAAATCGAGACGTCTTCGCTTGGAGACCCTCGGACATGCCAGGAGTCCCGAAGGAGGTCGCCGAGCACTCCCTGAGCATTCGACCGGGATCTAGACCGGTCGCCCGCTACTGCGCCGTTTCGACGAAGAAAAGCGTCGGGCCATTGGGGAAGAAATCGCCAAACTTTTGGCCGCCGGCTTTGTAAAGGAGGTGCGTCACCCCGAGTGGCTCGCCAATCCCGTCCTTGTAAAGAAAAAGTCGGGGCAATGGAGAATGTGCGTTGACTATACGAGCCTCAACAAGGCCTGTCCGAAAGATCCATTCCCATTACCTCGCATCGACCAGGTCGTAGACTCCACCGCCGGGTGCGAGTCTCTTTCCTTTTTGGATGCCTACTCAGGCTACCACCAGATAGCGATGAAGGAGTCCGATCAGCTTGCGACTTCCTTCATCACCCCGTACGGCTCGTACTGTTACGTCACGATGCCTTTTGGTCTGAAAAACGCAGGCGCCACGTACCAGCGATGTATGCAGGCATGTTTTTCGGACCAAATTGGCCGTAACATCGAAGCCTACGTCGACGACATCGTTGTCAAAACCAGGAAGGCCGACGACCTCATCACCGACCTGGAAGAGACTTTTGCAAACCTCCGACGGTTTCGCATAAAGCTCAACCCCGAGAAATGCGTCTTCGGGGTCCCCAAGGGCAAGTTGCTGGGATTCATTGTCTCCGAGCGCGGCATCGAAGCCAACCACGACAAGATCTCCGCTATCGCGAGGATGGGGCCGATCAATGATCTGAAGGGAGTTCAAAGGCTGATGGGGTGCATCGCGGCGCTAAGTCGCTTCGTATCCCGCCTCGGTGAACGCGGGATGCCACTCTACAAACTGATGAAGAAGTCCGACCACTTTTCCTGGACCCACGAAGCTCAGGAAGCCTTTAGTCGACTAAAGGCCTTTCTGACCTCACCTCCGGTCCTGGTCGCCCTGGAGCCACAGGAACCCTTACTCCTCTACATCGCCGCCACGACTCGGTCGTCGGTAGCGGCACTTGTTGTGGAGCGAGCGAGAGAAGGCAGCGTTTTCAAGGTGCAGAGACCGGTCTACTTTGTCAGCGAGGTGCTCTCCGAAACAAAGGTCCGATATCCTCAGATACAGAAGCTACTCTACTCGGTACTCATCACCAAGAGGAAGCTTGCCCATTACTTCGATCGACACCCCATCTCCGTGGTGACCTCCACGCCGCTCGGAGAAGTTGTCCGCAACCGCGACGCCACCGGAAGAATTGCCAAGTGGGCTCTCAAACTCAGTGGCCTCGACATATCGTACGTCCCCAGGACGGCGGTCAAGTCCCAGGTCTTGGCGGACTTCGCCGCCAGTGGACGGCGCAAGTCCTGCGGTGGTCGAAGACCGAGTCTTGGGCGATGTACTTTGATGGGTCTTACCCCAAGAATGGGGCGGCGCGAGGATCGTCATCATCTCCCCACTCGGCAACAAGCTCCGATGCGCTATCCGTCTACTCTTTGGCGCTACCAACAATGTCGCCGAGTCACGAAGCCCTCGTCAACGGCCTTGAATCGCCGCCGCCGACCTAGGCGCACGGCGGCTCTATGTTCACGGCGACTCCAAGTTGGTTGTCGACCAAGTGATGAAAGCCACCGAGCCCCGTGGCGCTCGGATGGCCGCCATCTTTGCCTGGAGGTCCGCAAGCTCGAGGAGAAGTTCGGGGTTTGAGCTCCATCACGATTCTGATGCTACAACGGTGAAGCCGACTCCTCGCCAACCTCGCCTCCGGAAAAGGGCCGGTTCCCCAGGGATCTTCGTTTCCGACCTCGTGACCCATCAATCCGCTTGGACCCAAGTCTTTGGCGCCACCGACCCCAAAGGCGGGCGCTCCACCGATCTTCGGCGGATGCTCGGCCGTGCAGGTTGGATTTGGGCGTCTGGCCGTCCGAAACCGATCGAGGCAACCGTTTGTCGATCGATTGACAAGCGGGTCGCTCCCGCCGACACCACCGGCTTCGGCGCCTCGGCGGGCTAAGTCTTTCGTCCTGGTCGAAGATGCCCTCTACAAGAGGAGCCCGTCCGGAATCCTTCAGAAGTGCGTTCCGACCGACCAAGGAAAGCACCTTCTGCTGGACATCCACGGCGGGGTGTGTGGACACCATCCCGCGCCGCGGTCCCTTGTAGGAAAGGCCTTCCGACAAGGTTTCTACTGGCCGACCGCCATAGCAGATGCAACCCAAATCGTTCGCACCTGCGAAGGATGCCAATTCTTCGCCAGACAAACGCATCTTCCTGCGCAAGCTCTGCAGACGATCCCCATCACGTGGCCCTTCGCGGTTTGGGGGCTCGACCTGGTCGGACCCTTCAAAAAGGCACCCGGGGGCTTCACTCACTTGCTTGTCGCCGTGGACAAGTTCACAAAGTGGATCGAAGCCAAGCCGTTGACAAAGATCACGTCGGCCCAGGCGGCAGGCTTCTTCCACGATATTGTCTACCGGTTCGGGGTGCCCAACTCCATCATCACCGACAACGGGACGCAGTTCACGGGAAAGGAGTTCCTCGAGTTCTGTGACAACTTCAATATCCGAGTCGGCGGCGGCGTGGCACACCCAGGAGCCAGCGGCCAGGCCGAAGCGAGCCAGCGGCATGATCCTCCAAGGACTCAAGCGCGAATCTTCAGCCGATCAAGAAATTCGCGGGACGGTGGGCAGCCAGAGCTACCACCGTGCTTTGGAGTCTGCGAACCACGCCCGACCGGTCGGCCGGGTTCACTCCTTTCTTCTTGGTGTTTGGAGCGGAGGCTGTCCTCCCGACCAGACCTTGAGTACTGGCGCGCCAAGTGCAGAACTCTGACGCCCGCCGCAGGCGGTCGAGGAAACAACAAGATGACCTCGGCCGACTCGGCAAGCTCGAGGCGTCGCGGATCTTACTGATCGGCAAAATACCCGGGCGCCGCGCTACCACAGCCGACAAGTTCGCGGTCGCTCATTCGAAGTCGGCGACTTGGTACTACGTCAAGTCCAATCCGCGAAGGACAGGCACAAGCTCTCCCCGCCTTGGGAGGGCCCTTTCACCATCGCAGAAGTCCTCCGGCCCGGCACCTTCCGTCTCAAGGACACCGAAGGAAATCTCCTTACAAACGCGTGGAATATAGAGAAGTTGAGAAGGTTCTACCCCTAATCAGCCTGCCCCTTCTCTATACCGCGCGATAAGTTTCCAAACAAAAGAAGTCGCGACTGTCGAAAGATCGACCGAGTGCTCTCTCTCTCTCTCTCTCTCTCTCTCGCCCTTGATCTACCACAAGTACTACGACCTCCGCCCCGAAAGCAGAGGTACCAAAATAGTACTCTACCCATGTCGAAGACCACGAATAACCGACCTACGGTTGGTCAGACCAACCCATTCCGGTGACAAGCACAGCCTGCGCCGGACCCGTTGCGGTCCCAAAAGACTACGAATGTGGGCGATCGCAAAAGTAGAAAATCCTCGAGGAAGAAAAAAAAAAAGAGAGAAGGGAGCAGAGGGCAAAGGAAACACTTTATTCATTCACGGAGGCGCATCACCCCAACCAAGAACAAACCGCCCGTGGTTGTCTTGGTGTGCGCCCCGCCAGCCGGACAGCGCACGGCGCCTCTCAACCAGCGCCTGCACCAGCGGCGCCCTCACTTCCCGCAGCCGAGGAACGCCCACGACAAGGACGCCAACTCGCCGTATGTCCTCGCGAACAGCCTCGGCCTCGACCTCCGCCACCTCCTGCAGCCAAGCCTGATGAGCGCTTACTTCCTCGTGGAGCTGAGCATAACGGTCCGCCATGGCGCGCGAAGGAAGTGTTGTGGAAGCTTTGGCAGAACAACGAACGTGCCAGCGTTATCTCCTTTTATAACCTACAGTGTGGGAGGCACGGAAGACGAAGCGCCTCAAGAGCGTGCAGCGGAGCGGAAGCCGAAGCGTCCCAGTTCCAAAGACGACACGACCTCCAAGGCGAGTTAATCCGCCCTTATCTCTAAGGAGAAACATAAATCTCTTTCAAAAACACAGGAAAACTCAAGCGGTGCGTGGCAGCTGCACCCCTCGGTCCCCACGCACCACTCGGGGCGCCTTACGACCCAGTCGGTCGACCTAGATCGATGTTCGGTAACCGCTCCGACCGAGCTGCCCCCCCTCTCTCTCATAGTAACCTCTTCAAAACCAAAATGCTACAGCCCACGCCCCCACGGCTACGGTTTCGAAGTAGCACTTTGCGCAAAAAGGGAGGCTACTTGAGCGAAGGGCCAAGCGCCGGTCGGATGGAGCTTTTCTCGATTTAGGTCAGCGAGCCGACTGATCAAACAAACTCCCTCGAGGCAACCTCCTCGAACCAAATGCTACAGTTTAAGCCCCAGCGGCCACGACTCCCGAGTAGCGTTTCGCGCAACAAGGAGGTTGCCCAAGAGGAAGGCAACTTGATCAATCAGCATAGACCGACCCCGGTCGTCGTTAAAAAGCGCACAAGTCGTTACCCTGAGCCGTACCCCAACCGACCAAGCTATCCACCTCGCGGCTATTTCCCCCAGACCAAGGTACTACGGCCTACGCCCCCGCGGCTACGGCTTCGAAGTGGTACTCTGTAGGGGGAAAACAAGCCCTCCGAGCAAGAGACGCTAGGGACGGTCGAAGCACCCCCACTCAGGGCAACGTTCTAGCCGGCCAAGCGGAGCCTTCGCGAAGGAGACGGTCCGACCTAGGCACCTCTCCTCCGCGAAGCGAGCGTTCTAGGTAACTGTCCTATCCCGTGATTTCTTGGTCGAGTTGGGACAAGCGCCCTCGCTCTCAGGGCACCCCTGCGGGCCCTATAGCTATGGCCGTAAGATTGCCCAAACCACAGAGGAAGCACGAGGTAGACGGACACAAAAAAAAGGGAACTCAAAAGCGGCCCGACACGTCGGGCCCGATTGAGGCGATCACGTTCGTTACGTGTACTACAAAGAAAAAGAGGAGAAGGAAACTAATCATCTCCCTCCGTCCGACGGAGGATTTCTCGCGGCGAGATCCGGCGGGCAATCTCTTGGGCGCACGGGTCGACCCGGGCCATGAATGCGTTGATCTCCTCATCACTTCGGTCAGCAGCAACACCGCTCCCGACCGCCTCAAGGTCGACGCCGTCATAATAAGAGACGGTGTTGACCAGGGCCGAGGAAGCGCCAAGCACCGCCGCTTCCCGCACCGACGCCTCAACGCGCTCAGGGACCCATCCGAGTATGGTGGGGATGGCGCTGGGGCCTGGAGTAAGTCCAAACAGCCGGTCGCAGACAGCCTGGATGCCCACGCGGAGGACCATCAGCTCGGCCGTCGTTTCGGCCGCGTCCCTCTCCGCCACCCGCTTGTCCACAAGGGCCGAGTCATGTGACTCAACCGCCGCATCCCGCTTCTCCACCGCCACCCTTCGCGACTCCAGCGCGTCGCTAAGGCTTTTGCGAGCTGCGGGAACAAAAGCGATGTCGAAGACGCGTCGCGATGGCTCCCAAGGGATTGAACAACTCACCAGCCACGGAGGCTTCTTTGGCATGAAGTTCCTCCTCGACCTTGGCAAGCGCCTCTCGATCGGAAGCGGCGCGCGGCGTAAGCTCCTCGCCGTCGCGAGCTCCCCGAGCAAGATCCGCTCGCTTGCGGCCGGTCGGCCTCCTGCGGCCGACTTCGTTTTCCTCTCGAGGCGGGTGGCCTCGCCGAAGGCCGGGTCTGCGCGGACGCGAAGCCTTGGCCGCTTCAGCATCCGCCATGGACGACCTGGCCCGCTCTCCCTCGGCGGTCAGGGACTCCGCAAGTCGCTGAGCCTCCCGCAAGGCTTCAGTGACTTCCCCCAGCCGCTGACCAGCCGCGGCGACCCTCCCTTGCTCGGCAACAAGCGCCCTCCGGGCGTCGAGCAGCTCTCCCCCTATAGCACTCCCCCGGCTGTGCAAACGCCGGAGGAACATCGACTTGTCTACCGCCCGGGATGTCAAGCGCTGCAAATTCCTGCCCGGTCAGTCTCCGTTTTCCGGTCGAAAGATACACAAAAGACAAAACCCCGTCAGACTCACCGTCGACCAGCGGGACTCCTGAGCAATGGACTTCCTCGCCCTGGACGCGGCGTCAACGGCGCGAGTGAGGTCGGCGTGGACCCTCTCCATCTCCTCCTCCAAAGCGTTCCAATCCGCGCGTTCTGCCTCGTCGTCCAGAACGAACGCGGGCCCCCCGGCCGGGTCGGGGCCGGGCCAAGACAGCACGGCGGTCGGCAGCCGTCCTGTCTCGACTTCCTACTGCCCGCGGCGTCTGCGGTAGCGATTCTGGCGCGCCCTCGCGACACTTGGACCGCCGAAGCGGGCGGTGGCCCCGGCGGCGGGGGCGGCAGGACTCGCCCCGACGGTGTCGCAAACGCCGCAGATCCCAGTACTTCCCCCGGCGGCAGAGTCGCGCCGACCCCCACGGTCGGCGGTGCGGGGAAAGGCAAGGATAGCGGAGCGTCTCCCGTCGATGCTGCGGGCGGTGGCGGTCCCAGCGCCCCCCCGGGCGGCGGCGGGACCACACCGGCCTCACCAGACAACGGCACGGGCGGAGGCACGTCCGGCGAAGCTTCTTCCCGCGCTGTCGCAACCGGTAGTGCTCCCTGCGCATCCCCCTCCGGCGGCGTCCCCTCGCCGACAAGCCCAGCCACGGGGAGCGCATCCGAAGAAGCCCCGCTCCCAACAGCCGCCGCCGCACGCCCTGCGGATGGGACCGGAAGGGTGCGACTCCTCACCGCCGAGGCAGGACTCAGCGCTCTCCCAGTATTTGGTATGCCCCTCGCACAGCGGCCCATCAGGAGTTACGAAGAAAAAAGCACCAGAGAGGACCAAACTGGGAGCACGTAAAGTCACTTACCGAGAGGAGCGAACAACCGGCACCTGGCGCGCCCTTTTTGCCGGGCCCCCACGAGGGGGCGTGAGGGGTCTGCGCATCTTCAGGATGTACCCTGCGCCTGAGGTTTCTTCTGAGGAACCACGGTCGCCGGCCCCGCGGCTGGAACCCGCGTCGCAGCCGCCGGAGTCGCCTCCGCCAACCGCTCCCCCCTCGCTCGACGACGGCTCTTCGTCGCCGTCACTCTCAGTCTCGTCAGAGACCTCCTCGCCACGCGCGGACCGCTCCGCGCGCTCTTTCCTCTTCCGATCCCTCGTCGCCTCCTTCTTCGCCAGGAGGGCGGCGTCACGCTGCTCCGCTTCCGTGCGCGCGGCCGCTCTCGCCTCTTTTTCCCCCGGAAGCAAGGGGCGGGAGATCAGGCCACCGAGCCCCTGCACGAACACGCTCGGGTAAGGGGGCGAAGGAGCAGAGCAAAACAAAAGCAAACAGGAGCCGTCAGATGTACCAAGTTCTGCGGATTCTGCGCCGAGAACGGCGCAGGCACCGCGCCCGCCGGCTCGGTATCTCCCTCGATGGAAACTGCGGCCACACGTGCGAGGACCTCCGACGCAGGAAGCTCCCGCTCCGACGACCTCGCAGGGTCGGTCGGCCCCGTATACTCGAACATGGGATGCGCCCGATCCTTGAGGGGTTGAATGCGCCTCTCCATGAACGTACGGAGGACCACCTTGCCCGTCAGACCCCGCCGCTTCAGGTCTGCGAGCTTTTCGAGAATCTCATCAACCTTCGCGGTCCCTCGCCGGGACCCCAGGTCGGCAAGGATGTGGCGTCGGTAGATTCCCAGAAGGCCGGGCACCTTTGTTGTCGATGTTCGGACATAGAACCACTCGCTATGCCACCCCGGTTGGGCGTCGGCAGCTTTACATCGGTGTAAAGCGACTTGCGGCGAAGCGCGATTGGATCGCCAGAGCGCCAAGAAGGTCGGCGGCGCCCGGCGGCGGCCTCGCGAAGAAGAAGTGGCGCCCGAAATCCCGGTGGGGTTCGATCCCGAAAAAGCCTCGCCTGCAGCGTCATGAATACCGCAATGTGGAGGACTCCATTCGGATTCAGGTGGTGAACCTCCCCGTAGTAGTGAAGCAGCCCCGGACGAGCGGGTGGAGTGGGAGGCCAAAGCCCGCTCATAGAAGGCCGCCCGGCCGAGACTATCTCGCCGTCTTCGATTCGGGGACCTCGGTCCGGCCCGGCACACTTGCCCGGCCGGATCGAGGTCAGCGGAGGAAGGAGCTCCTTCCTCTCCAAGCCGAGGTAGCGACACGCCGCGGCCAAGTGTGGGGTCAGCGACATCCTCGAAAGTGCGTGGGGATGCGGGGGGCAGCGGCGGCGAGGAAGATTTTTTCTCCCCTTGCGTTTTCTCTCTTTCCCTTTTTTGCAGAAGGCACGAACGGAAGGTTTTGCTCCCCCCACGCCGCCTTCCCCTTCCTTTATAGGCGCCTGACGGAAACGGGCGGGCCTCCGCGCCCAGCGCCTCCTCGCGGCAAGCGCGATCGCCGAACCATCGACTGTCACCTCTCCGTGCGTCGTAGCCCATTTAAATCCCACTAGGCATTAAGCTGCTCAAACCGGAAAGCGAGCGCCTCGCGCCGCCGCATACGCCACCGCCGCAGACCTCACCGGGTACATCGGGCCGGGACGCCCCACGCCAAGAAAGGTATGAAAACGGCCTACTGGGCCGCCCGGCCTCGGGAAAGCAAGCGGCCTGCGGGCTCGCGCCCAAGGCCGACACCGTCTTTGAGGTTCTGAAGGCCGAATCCAGCCGGTGGAATGAAAGCCGCCCCAACACGTAAAAAAGAAAGAGCGAGGGGCGGTCGCGGTGAGCCCCAGAGGGCCCCTAGTTAGGGTCGGCGGACGACCCAATCACGTGGCCGCGTCCGAGACCATACCTCACACTCTCGCGGAGCTCATCGATGAGTGGCGGCGGTAGCGCTCGGGTTGGCGGACGACCGGCGGCCGATGCGGGCGAGTAAGGAAAGGTTTTATGGAACGCCCCGAAGCGGGTCGGACGCCCACGCCGAGTTACGTCGCTTGGAAACGATCCCCTCGAGGAGATCGCCAAGGTTCCACTCGGATTACCCAATAGTAGCTTCGCCTGAGCACGGCGTTCGGTAGCGAAGGCAAGCGTCGTTCGCTCACCCGACTCTGAAAAAACCCACCAACGGCGTGGCTTGCCAGTCGGTCCGGGTTAAACCCCGACCGGCTCTCCGACCGCTCGGGGCTACACCACGGGTGCGCTCGCGCACCCGGGCACTTTCCAGGCCGGCACGGCTCCCAAGCAGTCGCGCCGACCTAAGCACCGCCAACCTCCGGGTCGACGACTACCGCGGCCGGGCTAAACCCCCGACCGGCTCTCCGACCCGCTCGGGGGCTCGGGGGCTACACCCACCGGGTGCGCTCATGCTGGCAAGACCCTTTCTAGGTGGCGCGGCTCCCAGCGATCCGCCGACCTAGCATCACCGACCTCGGGCGACCGCTACCACCACCGAGTTAAACCCCGGCGGCTCTCAGGCCGCTCCAGGGCTCGGGGGCTCTTGGCAGTACCCATGCCATGGGTACCCCATCAACCGGAAGCACGAGCAGGTGACCAATCATGGCGAAGGCCCAGACCACCAAAGGTACTTGGGCGCGGGGAAGCGAGCCCGACTGCATGCGAGGCGACCGACGAGCAGTCGGCGGACTCGGTTCGGGCGGTCGGCATGCTCGGCCGCCTAATATTGAAGCTCAAGCTCCACTGCGCCTGAGGCGGCATGGCCCACGCCCGATGTCGACGGCCGCCTTGTGCGCGGCGTCCTGGCGTCCGTCTGGGGTAGGCGGCCCCTTCCCAAGACTGTCGGAAGAGCCACGAAGAAGAGTCAAGCCCCGCCCCATCGCCTGGCACATCGCAGGAGTCGCCCACTCCGAGGCCAAGGCAAAGTCAAGCGCCATTAAAGCGCCCGAGGCAGACAGAGCACCACGCAAGGCGTCATCAGGGCATCATCGCGCCAAGACCACACATCGCGGAGCCACCAACCTGCCTCGGGGCGAGCGAGGGCGGTCGAACAAGGCAGAGCCGACTCCGAGACACGCCACGCCCCTTTTAGGTGGATTTCCTAAAACACCCGTGTAACCCGCCTCCTCCGTCTATATAAGGAGAGGCGGGGCCCAGAGGAAAGGGGACAAAAAAGGCCCTCTAAGAAGCCACGACTCCCTAGCCAAAGCACGAAGGGGATCGGACGGCCCACCCCGCCTCGCTTGTACACCCCTTGTTCATCGCCCAAAGATCAATACATCCGCACCGAACGAAATGGAGTAGGGACATTCAGCCCGAACCAGTATACATCATCTGACTCCTTGAGTCGACCATTCGGGGAGAGGGAGCGCGACCCATCCGACCATAAATTGTATTGCTTAGGTGCACGAAACAAACACTCCCTTTGTAATATATTGGAAATGGGAGTATGTACTCCTAGGTGTACATACTCCCACTTCCAGTATACCACTTAAACAAGTATGCTATACTCCTTTATCACTTTTAGTTTAATTAATAGTAATTTTAAGATACTCCAATGTGATTTGGTTGGAAATTTTTCAATGAAACCCTTTTTTTTGTTATATAGCATTTTCCATATAGAAAATTTTCATGGAAATCACTTTGAAGTATCTTTTAATCAACATTAGAGTATACTCAAAATGATAAAGAGGTATAATAGCATCATTTAAGCAGTATATTGAAGGTGTGAGTACATACTCCTAGGAGTATGGAGCCATTTTCTGGAGGATGTACACAAGTTATGCTTTAAAGATTGGATTTTGATGAATTTTTTCATGGAAATCACTTTGGGGTATCTTATAATCAATATTAGAGTATACTCAAAATAATAAAGAGGTATAAAATCATCATTTAAGTGGTATAATGAAGATGGGAGTGCATACTCTCAAAAGTAAGGAACCATTTTTCTACACACACATTGTGACACTACGGAATGGTGTGACATTATTTAACGTGAATGTTAAGGTCAAAAACTTTATGAAATATGGTATTGGAGGTTAAAACCATATGATAGGAGGCTTAATAGCGTTTTCGGGCCATTTTCGAGCTATTTCCGGGGTTTTGGGCCTTTCCGGGGGAGTTTGGGCCTAAAGGAAAGGGTCGTGGGCTTTGGTGGGATGGAGTTTGAGTCCTAATAGGAGTAGGAGACCTAGTTGGGGGCCTCCCCCAGTCCCTTTAGGCGTTCACCCCCTGCCCTTGCGCCCCCACAAGTCCTAGCCGCCCCCCCCCACACCTCCCCACCTCCTCCTTGTGGCGCCTCCACCTCCCCCATTGCTCCCCATTGCTCCACCACCTCTCCACCACCTCTCCTACTCCCTTGCTGCCCCTAGGGGAGTTCTCCACCTCCACACCTCAAAGATCCATCCGTTGGAGCGCTCCGCGATGAGGAGATCCGGCGGGATTGGAGCGAGGAAGGAGATCGCGCGAACCGGGAGGAGATCTATTGGGTTTTCGTGCGTTGGGCAAAGGTATGGCCATGAGAATCCTTGGGGTTGGTCTAGGTACTGTTCTAAGGGTGTTTATCAAGTTTTTAGATCAATTGGTGGTACTGGAATTGAGTAGATTGGATTAGATCTAGAAGTTGCCACGTTCTCTGTTTCGGGCAGCATGAGCAGTCGACCTAGGGTTCGGTTTTTCGCCAACTTAGAGTTGGAATCTGGTCGTACGAACGTTGAAGAAGTTGTAGATAATTTCGTTATATTTCCGTGGATATAAAGAACGTTAAATTCCGCCCAGCCGTTTGAAAGTTATGGCTGTTTTACCGAGCGTATTAAAATCTGTGACGTGATTGGAACAGATCACGGTATTTTGTAGATTAAACAACTTTAGAGTCCGAATCAGTCTTTCCCTATACCTAGAAAAAGTTGGGAAATTTCCTAAGCTACGCGAGGATGTACTCGTTTAATTGATTTGGAGTCTTAGAACCTGAGTTATGCCTTTTGGAAGGCTGCTGTCCCGACAGGACAGAACCTCTGTTTTTAGGTTTTGCGAGTAGTTGGCAATGTCGGGGTAGATGAGGGTTTGCGTACTATTTTGTGGACATGATTGTGAGTGTGTGATACCTATGTGCAGGTGGTGCGACCCCGGGAGTGCCTTCTACTTCCCGCCAATCCGTTGCCCGTGGTTGAGGCAAGTGTGTTGTAATGGATACCGATTTGTAGGTTGCTTGTTGAGAATAGATGGAATTGACTACATGATATATGATCACTTGCCATGCTTTAATGATTGCCAATGATATGATGAGCATGTTTATTATGTTATGATGCCATGTGTTAATGTACGAGTTAAATATGATGTTGGCATAATTGCATACATGGCATGTTACATGGCCCGGGTGGTGAGAAAGTCATAACTAGTCCGGGGAAGGTCGGTGAGAAAGTTATGACTAATCCAGAGAGCCATTGAGTAAGTCCTACATCGTGATTCCATCCACGTGGTGTTTGGAAGCGAGGAGTAGGCACCCTCCATCTTCGGGATGGAAGGGGGGAGAGGGTGCACACCGACGGGTGTGTACTCAACCATACCGGTATGAGTTTCCAAGGAGACATGAGCATTGCATTGCATACATAATGATGATGATAATGTTAAGTGTTCATGAATGAGATGATATACATGATGTGAGACATTATTGCCATGTTATTGTTCTTGTTGTCCATTGCAATATGCTTGCTGAGTGATGAACTCACGCTTGTGTTTATGTTGTTTTCTTTTAGGTACCATGAATCCGGCATGCGGGGAAGGGAAATAGTCACACTTCCACACGTAGCTTCACTCTTTTGATTTCACAAGTCATTCAATTAGTGTTGATAATAAATTGCGTGTGATGATCATTGCTTTAAGGCTTAGCTTTGCTAAATGAGAATCTTTTCGTTCGTTTGACTCTTGGAGACATTATATGTTTGGAACTAGACTTACATTGTTGCTAAGTCGTTAATTATTGCTGTTTTTAGTTGTCTCTCATATTCCATAGTGCTATCTTGTTGTTGCTCCTTCAAACCATGTTAAAACAAAGGAGATCTTTGCCGAAATCTCGGTTTTTAGCATGTGCGCCTTTGCTGGAATTTATGTTTAAATGTGGTATTTAGATGTTGTTTAGCTTATGTTTGGTAGCATTCAGGCATATTCAATGCCGGGGTGTTACACACATATATATAAGCAAATATCTAGTATAAACTAAGCAGAAAACATATGTATAAGATTCTAAAATTAAGCCAAAAAAACTACCATATATAGGGAGGTGAGCTTGTACAATTCGTAAAATTTGAAGACCAAACTCAATCGCATTTGAAAGATATAAAAAAGACAAATTCACACTAAATAGTGATTTTCACTATTTAGCACTATTCATCTTGTCAATTTTCATATCTACCAAATGCGATAGAGTTTGTTCTTCAAATTTTACAAGGCAGTAGAAGCTCACTTGCCCTACATATGGTAATATTTTGAGAATTTTTGAAAACTTTTATCTATAGTTTTCACAAAGTGTATACGGTATATATATGTGTGTGTGTCTGTCTATATATATATATATATATATATATATATATATATATATATATATATATATATATATATATATATATATATGAGGAAGTAAATGGTGAAAGCATGGAAGTAGGAAATCAGGGGCGTTGGATCGAACTTGAATGGTTCAAATCTAAGTGGAATCTCACCTCTCCACTTATGGTGTGGAATTTTGTAATTTTTCTACTGGTTATGTGTAAAATGTTTTTAAGTGGAGGATGCACATGTCTAGTGTAAATCATATTTATCATGTAAACTCCATAAAAATTATATGTAAAAGTTTTTTAAAAATTCTAAAAAAAACTACCACATATAGATAGGGGTGGCAACGAAAAATCCCATGAGGAATACCCTTCCGTCCCCAATTCCGATAACCAAAGCTTCTTCATCCTTGTCCTCGCATGTGGGGCTTAATTTCCCCATCCTCGACACCTGACAGATTCGCAAGGGCCCGATAGGCACTAATCCGTAAAAATTGGAGGCAAGCCAAACAACTCTCTGCCTGCCTCTGAGAGAAATGCAAAGGTCTCAAAATCAACCGAAAGCAATAAAGCGTGTATAACTTTGGTCACATGTAAGCCTTGGAGCAAGTTCAACCAAGCAAGCTGGAGTTGAGATTTGAGAATTTAGTCATGCATGGTCTGACAAAACAACAAACTAAATTCCAGAGACATGAATCGTACCGAATGACAACCAACAATTATAACATTTCAATACCCAAATCCAAATATGAGTAATTACTTTGCTCCTGAAAAGTTGATACAGACCTTGGGGATTAGGGTTTGTAGGCCGTGGAGGAGGAGAGGGGATCTGCAGCGTAGGCTGGTAGCGTCTGCTCGGCATCGGTGGCTGGTTGCGGGCAAGAGTCCCAGATCTGCGGGAGACGACGACAACCTTGTGGCCTAGCCCCTGGCGGCTGCAGTCTGCATCATCATCGGCGTCGGCTGCGGGAGAGAAGCCAAGAAGGGATGGCCATGTAGGAGGAGAGGGGACTGCGGGCGTTCGGAGCCCCGGGTGCGGCTGCTGGGAGCTGTGGGCGCTGGGAGCAGAGGTTGGGAGCGGCACGATCAACAGGAGGAGCGGCGGCTAGGAGGGAAGCGACTGGGTGCAAGTGGGAGGGAAGCAACTGGGAGCTGAGTTGGACTTGGCGCTTGGAATGGCTAGGGTTTTTTTTAACATGGGCCCACCTACCAGTGGTAACGCGGGGGTAGGGATGGGGAACGGTTGAACATCCCCGACCATGCCATCCTCGACGGGGGTAATAGGGTTCAACAGCCTGTAGAGTTTGTACAGTAGTAAAATATTACAATATATATTACTATCACGCTAGAGGGTTCAACAATCTGTGAAATATTTTACTTTTTGTATATATAAACTAGCTATATATTTAAATAAATTTTACTACTATACAAACTGCGCATGCTACTGAATCCTCTTGCATTATAGTAAAATCTACATATACTGATAGTAAAATATATACTATCATACCAGAGGGTTCGGCAGCATCTGAAGTCTGTGCAATAGTAAAATCTTTCAATACAGTTAGTAATTTGGTAGTAAAATCTTATTCATGTAGCATTTAGTGACGAGACATATAATTGCATTGCTTTCATCGTTAGTACGCAACTAGTGAAAATCGTTTATGAATCGGGACAGTCAATAAAAGGTTAGGATTAAAACAAAGAAAAAAAATTATGTACAAACAAGCACTACTACAAAACTGACTATCAGTCCTGGTTGACAACTGCCATCAACACCGGTTTTTGAACCGGTACTAGCCATCCGGGACTGATGCCCATTGGACATCAGTACCAACCGGTACTGATAGTACTAGAAATGTTTCAAAATATGTCGAGAATGTATGGGAGAAGCGGGACTCGAACCCACAACCTCGTGACTCCAGCCTCACCCTTCTAACCAACCCACCCACCATCGCTGTGGGATGTCAGAGACAGGGGTCCCGCAAGAGGGGCCTACACCCGGCTGGGCCTGACAGGCGGAATAGAAAGCCCAAAGCCCAGAAGCACCACGACGGGCCCAGAGGAGACCTTCGACTTGCTCCCCAAGACAACTCCTGATCCTTCAAGGAAGCTTCGCGCCCCGCCCTAACAACCCGCCAGGAACAAAGCATGCGATCGACATCGCCAGAGCACATGGATGCCGGGAACTCGACAAGGCGGCAAAGCGTGGCCTGAGAAAGCATAACCACCTCTCCAAGATGTAGAGCGTGAAGGCGGATAAGGACAAGGGACATGTCGTCCAGGCCACCATGTTCAGGGCCCGGTGGCGCCCATCTATCATGTATTCTCCCCCCAGTATATAAGGGGAGGAGGGAGAAACAAGAAAGAGAAGACACACAATATATCCAAGAACACAGGACTAGGGTATTATCTCCTCCGAGAGAGCCCGAACCTGTCTAAAACAGATTGCCCCCGCATCCTGTGTTACCATCAAGCTCAGATCCCGCACAAATCCCCTAGAATCACAAATCTCATTGCCGGCGAAACAGATCGTCGACAGTACTGCTATACATAGAATATGCATTCCTTTTGAACTTTCCTGAAACAAGGCATTAGACCGGTTCATAACACAAACCGGTACTGATGCTTCATGCCTTCAGTACCGGTTCGTGTCACGAACCGGTACTAATGTGAGGGCATCAGTACCGGTTCGTATTACCAACCGGTACTGAAAGCCCACTTCAGCCCTGTAGCCAATGAACCGGTACTGATGTCACTTTCAGTACCGGTTTAACTCCAATCGGTAGTGATGTGCCAGTAGTAAAACCTAGTTTTCTAGTAGTGAAGAAAACATATTTACTAGCTAGTTGGCAATTTAATTGGTAGGCTTAGTCAACACGCGAAGTGGTCATACGTGGATGGTTTGCGCTCGTACAGCCGATGCTTAGAATAACTATTCTACGCGCGGGCGTAGAATAATGCTACCGTGTATGTGTCTACCATACTTGAAAAATGATTCTCGTCGAAATTTCGTATTTTGATTGTCGTCGACATGTGATCCAAAAACAAAATTAAAAACCTTGGTTGCCGGAGCGGCACAGCTACAGCGTCTAGATCTGGCTCCAGCTCCAAGCGGGAGGATGCTATATCCTATATGTATGCCGCCGCCGCGTTGTGTCTCCGAGCGTCGCTCTCGCGAGTCGCCGTCCGTACCTCTGATTTATCTGAGGTAAAGGCGCCAAAAGCGGCTCGTTTTTGCTGTCAACCGCGCTCGATTTCCACTCGGGGCCGGCAGTGCGTGTGTTGGCAGCATGGGCTGACGGAGGTGGTGAAGTCGCGGAGCGGAACCAGTGCGCGTGTGGACTGAAAGGGGTGCGTTTAGCTGTGGTGTGTCACCACTCAATTAACAGTTGTGGCACACCACACACTGTTAACAAGCTAAGTTGATCACTGATAAGGCATGTACAATAGTACATGTCAGTTGTCTATAAAGATATGCCACATCAAATTTTTGATTATATAGAGGAGAGAGAGGGAAGAGAGAGATGTTGTCTACTATTTAACAGACAGCCTTATAGACAGCTTTATGATGTGTATACTATTGTACAGACAGTCTATTAATCATATAAAAGATCATTATAGACAACTATATAAACAGTCTATTGTATAAGTTGTCTTTAGTGATGTCTGTATATGACATGGAGGTATATTATAGACAGCTACCGTCTATACAGCTTAATCCAAGTATCCAATTTGGGCGACATATAAGTTTAAGCCGCGTAACGATTTTTACTTTAACGGTTGATATAAAAGATCATTACAGACAGCTATATAAACAATCTATTGTATAAGTTGTCTTTAGTAATGTCTTTATATGACATGAAGGTATATTATAGACAGCTACCGTCTATACAGCTTAATACAAGTATCCAATTCGGGCGACATATAAGTTTAAGCCGCGTAACGATTTTTACTTTTAACGGTTGATACAACTTTGGTCGTGAATCAAACAATAGCCCTGTTTAAACAGGGAATATCGCATGGACTAGAGAATGGGAGATTGGGTTCGCTAACATCATAAACTGGGAAACATGTACTTCAGCGTATGCTCGTACCGCACGATTCCCTTTCGTCTCTACAGTGTCCATGGAGACAATTTTGTGCGGTGAATCATTTGGGCCCTGTTTGCAACGCGGGAATTTCTTAAAATAACTTGGGAATTTCATTGTTTTATGCCAACATTTATATGCATGAAAGCAAGAAGCTCTGCCCACATCTGCTGCTTGATAGCGGAAACCCAACACCCACAAGACAACAATAGTGATTCAGCCAAAAAAAGACAAAACCAGCAACAGAGCAATTACCTCATTCAGATGGAGCAAAACGAGCTGTACCAAAACCTACCAGCTTAACTATCCTGTCGATAAGCTTTACAAGTGGTCACTACAATAGAAAACTTGCAACTTAGGAAGCAGGACATTTTGGTCAGCAGGATCCAGTTTACTGTGCAAATGTAACAGAACAGGACATCTTGGTAGCTTAGTGCCAGTAGTAAAGCTGAAATTAGAAACATAGAAACAGTTGGAATGAAAACAAAAGGAAAAACTGTAGCTAGTATTCTGAATACCACTTGCAGTACCTGGGGGCTCACTCGTTCTGCTCTCTGAAACTCACATGTTCAGAAAATCATGTATTTCAAACCGGTGGATTCACCACACCAGTATATCAGACACAACATAAACACCTCATTCACACAAAAACGTACTGGAACAGAGGGCACGATTTCAAGCTCAACTGAACTGAAAAAAGGCTGAATCACTATCATCATGCTATTCATGCTGCAAAAATCATATAAGCAAGCGTACTTCATGGCCAATGGAGCCACTTTACAAACAAGTACATGGAAAGGATGCTCCTCAAATAATTAGGTGACACATATAAATCTTGAACAAAATCTACAAGCAAAAAAGTTGAATACCTAGAAAAAGGGAAAAAAGAAGAATGAAGAAATATACCAGCCGCGCCACCAAAGTATTGCCCCTTCATGCCAAGTGGAGACATTTTAGGATAAAAAACCTATATGCAAAAGCGCCTTGACATCTCTTCTTCTGTCCTCACAATTACACAGTCGACACCACCATCCGTATTTATGAAGTAGGAGTAGTTGCAATAGGCACAACTGGAACCCTCTAAATACTATCTTGCTGCATCCTCAGGAATTGATGATAGCCTCTCTTGCTCAAGAAACGATGAGTCCAGAAATTTTGCAACAAATGTCCACATCCTGTAAACATCCTCAAAGTTTGTAAGGAACCCAAGAGAAGCAGTAACTACTTCGACCCCGATTATATCATTTTTGCTACTTTTCTTCTCACGGCGGCTGTTTGGCGTAGGTCGACAAAGTGAAGAACTGAGCCCCACATCAACCATCCCGTGTTTCTGGTTGTCCATGATGCGAATATGACTAAGAAAGCCGACACCCAGAGACAGGCCTTCTTTCTCTGCCAATTTCTGTACAGTTTCAGGGTTGATCAGTGAAGTCCCGGTGCTGCAGTCCTTTATATTGAATGCAACTGCTGCTCCTCGTTCATATTTGATCTTCGGACCATAGATATAAACAAGAGGTACCCCTTCACCATCTCCTGAATCAGGCAACCGAAGCTGCAGTAGTGAGGTCACCAACCAGTTGATCAAGTAACGCAACCTTAGTGTAGTCTTACTGAGACCCAGCATGTTCACATGATCAAGATGCTTGCAGATAATTTCAGGTTCTCGCCTGCCATCCTGAGTCTCATCATAGTCGCTGTATGCATCATCATCATCATCATCTTCTGCCATTGCATATCCAGATGTTTCCCCGGCATCTGAATTGCGACACAGCCTGCTATCCTCCATGCTGAATGATACCTTGCGCCCAATACTTGACGCTCGCTCCGCTTCTTCCACTCCAAAGAACCTACCACCATTGAATTTGCTGTTCTGTGCCTCTCTCCTTCCCAGTAGACGGAAGTCTCCTTCGGTTTCCCTTCTGATGGCATTCTCTTTGGCTTCCACCTGGCTTTCTGAGCAAATATCCAAACTGGAGCCATTCCCATGGGCGGTACAACCCCCGAAAACAGAGGCTGAGGTGCCTTCTGCAGGGCCATTCGCACAAGAGAACTTTACGAACCTCTTGTTTTCTTTATCATCTTGATCTTCTTCAATCTCACTGGCCTTTATAGGGATAACATTGTTGATGCCATTGTGTGAAGCATCTCCATCTGGAACCTCCTTCACATGCTCTAGCTCTTGTGATACTGACCTCACAGCTGCATCAAAGGACACAACATGGTTGTCATAAATAGAGCTCCTTGGCAGTTTGGATGGCACCTTTGGCGATGCCTTCTTCGCATTCTTCCTACCAGAAAACCAGGATGCCGGCAGTGGAGATCCCAACTTCCCCTTGCTCGACTGTTCTGAAAGGTCCGAACCAAGTGGACTCTGGCCCAAATCAACCCAGAAAGAGTTCTCTGTTGACTCGTCCTCGCTGAACACTGGGCTCTTCATCACCTCCCCAACAGAAACACTCTCATTCTCCTCATATATGGTGCTGGCACCATCCCTATCCGAGCTGTCCTGATCCATTTCACTCTCAATCACCTCCCTCACCTGGGCAGATGAATATGCGCCCGAGAATGCAGGCAATTGGGATGCATGGTGACTGTTCGACGCTGACCCCTCCTCAATTGGAATGATCATATCATCCTCAAGGCCATCCGCGACACCATCAAACCCATCGACCGAATCACTCAGATACTGCGGGAAAACTGGTACAATCCTCACCATCCCAGCACCTGTCCCGCCATTTGAGTTCTGCAAGCACGACATCACCGACTTCTTGATCAGCAAGCAGCCAAACCCCGTCGGGTCAGCCCCAAACACTCTATAAAACGAGGTGATGATAAAGTCTGGCCGGAACAGTGACAACCCCAGCGAGTCCATGTCCTTAGGCCCCAATGCCCCAGCATCCAGCAGGACATGCCAGTGATTCTGTTGCGCCAATGCCATCCACTGATACGAGTACTTCGCCCCGGTCACCCTCGACTGCACCGGGAACACGAACAGCCCAGTAGCGGAGTCCTTCTTGCGCCGCCGCTTCTTCGTGGATATCAGCTTCCGGAGCTCGGTGGAGCAGATCTTGATGGTGGGCCACTTGAACCAGGCGGAGTAGGCCTTGGCACCCTTGTCGCGTGCGGCCTGCGCCATCCAATTCACGGACTGTGACTCGTGGTCGAACATGGTGAGCAGCCGCTTGTTGGTACCGAAGGGGTAGCACTCGGCGAGCAGCCGGAAGGCCGAGCCGCGGCTGACCGTAAAGACGAGGCAGTACTCTGACTCCGGGATGTTAAGGTAGTCCATGATGCGGTTCTTGATGTCGTGCTCGGAGGTGCCCTTCTCGGCTCCGCCGTAGAGCGCGTGGTTGCTGAGGTTTGCGGTGATCTCCGAGAGCGTGAACGAAGCGGAGGAGTCGGCAAGGTTGCAGCTTTGGAGGTAGGAGAACAGGCCGAAGCCGCAGTAGTCGAGGCATACCTTGTCCAGGTGCGGGTACTCGTCGGCGCGGAGGCGGTCCACGTCCGCCGACGACGAGTACTTGGGGTACATGGAGAGGAACGTCGAGAGCGCCTCCTCGAGCACTGGGAGCGCGTCCGGCGAATGGAACGCGCGCTCCGCGGCAACCGCCGTGGCGCGCAGGAACTCGCGCTGCGCGTGCAGCCGCGCCAGCGACCGCGACCGCCCCACGGAACCCTCCTCCCCGCCGTCGCCGCCGTCGAGGAGGGCCGCGTCGCGGGACTTGGCAAGGCACCCGTCCTCCGACGCCTCCTCCAGCGCCTCCCGCAGCTTGCTCTCCTGCAGCCGCCGCCCGCCGCCCGACCCCGACCCCGCCCCCGCCCCCGCCCCCGCCGGCGGCGGCCGGTGCTTCTTGTCCAGTAGCAGCGCGGCGCAGTGGGACAGCGGCTTCCATAGCGAAAGATGCATGGCTGCCCGCAACAAACAGACCTTTCCTCCTCTTACACCATCCGATTAGCCTCCGCCGCGCGAATTCTCGGGATCAAACCGAACCGTGATCGAATTCCACGCGGCGCAGAATTCCTCCTAGGGTTCCGGGGATCGCTGGAGGTGAACGATCGGTTTGGGGCTGCGCCCCTGTGCGGAATCTGGATCAAGGAAAGGAGCAGAGCAAGCGGAAAGAGAGAGAGAGGGAGAGAGAGTGGTGGGAGGGGAGGAGCGAGAGGGAGGAAGAGGAGGAGGGGAGTTAATTGGAACACACCAACTCGCCTGCGCGGAATTAAAAGCAAGGGTCCATCCAAGCATTTAACGGCGATCCCATATATTTTTGTTGTATTTTGCATATCTGTAGTATTTCATTTCCATTTCATTTATTAACTGTCTCAAACTTCATGTCCCAAATTTGCATCTCATTTTAAAGAAAATTTGTACTGGATCCATGCAATCTTTACAGATCTTTACAGATAAACGCGGGTACACCACCCTACACATTTTGCTGCAGGTGCAATTAATCTCTAGTACTCCTACAGTCCTACTAGTGATCCTGTATTTCAGTTCTTTTTATTTTACATGATGTTTTTTACTTTTGACACAAGAGTCCGATGCATTTGATTTTTTTTCCCCCGTTAGTAGGTGTCTAATCTTGAGGGCTGTTGAATCTTATGTTATGGTTTGAATAATTGTCGGCTTGGTTTGGAGAAAAACCGGAAGTGGAATTTGACGGCTCGTGATCATTGACTTCTTCCTACAGATATTCTTCTCTGGGGGTAGATTTTTCGTCATAGTCCTCTACATTTGCTGGTTTTTCATCCTACGCCTTGGTACAGAAAAGTCCACCTCAGCAAAAGTTTCTTAAGCACCAGTGCATCTTGAAATGGGCCCAATCTAATTATGATGGCAATGGAAACTCCTAGCTCTAATCCCCACATGTTTATTTTAAAACCAAATGATACCTATGTTTCTTTGGGCATATAACTAGTTTGAGGATAACTTTAAACTAATAAATTTAATTAAACTCTTTTAGGATGCCATGTGTCATCTTTTACTTTCACCTGTACATTTCCCTCTCCCATTTTCCCTGCTCACCTCTCCCATTTCCTTTCTTGGAAAATTATCAAATTAGAAATTTTCAACTCGAAAATTTTCAAATCGAAAAGTTTCAACCAAAAAACTTTCGGTTCTAAAAGTTTCGATTCAAAAAACTTTTGGTTCAAAATTTTTTTATTGAAAACTCAACTCAAATTTTTTTTCAATAAAAAACATTCAAATTGGAAAGTTCAGCACGTAAAAAATTAAATCGAAAATATTTAAATTAGAAAGTTTCAACTCAAAGAAAAAATCAAATCAAAAAGTTTCAACTCTAAATACTTTCTATTCAAAACTTTTGGATAGAAAAGTTTCTATTCAACAAACTTTCGGATAGAAAAGTTTCTATTCAACAAATTTTGGTTTAAAAAGTTTTGCGTAGAAAACTTTTGAAATTGGTTTAAAAACTTGGGGGAGAAATCTAAAATATAAAAACTATTTTGAATTTGGGGGGGTGGTGTGAGGAGCCGCCCAAATCGTCCTCGGATTATCGAATGTCATATCGTCCTTATCGGATTTGAAGGCTAGCAACGGACCGCCGGTGGCGCTCACAGTGCTAGCACTCAAACCCAACTGAGACGACAGCAACCCACTCGATTAACCCGACAACAATCCCGGTATTCCCCCGGTATGCGACCCGAAACACGCCCAGGATCCTCACATACCGGTTAACAATGTCGTTATCAATTCAATTTGCACAAAGGGGGCAACGAACTCGAAACAGCCACGACCAAACGCGCAAGCGGAAACACCACGCACAAAGACAAACCAAGACGACCACCGACTCAACCGAAAAAAACAGCCCACAAGGACCCACGACTAGCCAAAACCCGAAAATCAACCAAGCCATCAAAAACTTAGAAAATTTCGGCATGACCTTCCTAGAATATACGAACATCCACTCAGCAGACAAGGAAACACAGTTCAATATATATATATTGAAAGTAAAAGCGACAACCACAGTACCACAGCAGTATCAACAGTCAAAGAAAACGCATACGGAACCCGATATACACCTAAACGTCTATTGCCAAATCCAAAAGCCCAACAAACCGCATCTATCTATACAACAAAAGGATGCATTTAGCAAAAGTAAGACAAATCCCGGAAGTGTTCTGCCCCTGAACACTCTCAGGCGCAAACGGCGTCGGCAAGCCTCTACTCGGTGCCCCGCCCAGTCACCGAGAGGCAGTACGGGCAGAACTCGCATCCACCCACCTGATCCTCACCTGAAAACCACAAAGCAGAAGCATGAGTACAAAAGGTACTCGCAAGACTTACCCGGGGGTCCATATATGACCGACTCCAAAGGGTTATGCATTTAGTTGTAGCAAGGATTAAGCTTAAGGTAAAGGTGCGGAAAAGCATTAACATTTGTAGTATAAGTGCGACAATTGGACCAATTACAGATTTAAAGCAGTTATAGACCGCACTTACTTCTAATGTGAGGTTGAAAGCAACAACAATTAAAGTAGAGCAATGCATAACCATTTTAAGACTCAAGCCCAACAGCGAGCTGCAAGTTCAAGTTATTTACTACGCAGAAGAAGTTCGGATCAAGCTTGCTCATATCCGAGAGCGCGGCAATTCGAATCGCTTAATTAACCCTGCAGGGAAGCATTGATCGCACGACACGTACCACGAAGGGCCTCGTGTCAACCCCTCCCATCCATACCCAATCGGCCAAGCGTCCTCCTGCGGTCCGAAAACCTAGCACCCTCGAGCTGCCCCAAGCCCGGCTTGGCGCTCGAGAGCCGCTAAGCCTCGCCCTCAACCACGTCCAACCACAGGAAGTTACGGTCCATCGATTCAATATGAAAGAAAGAGTGGCTTACTGCACCATAATCGGGCATGCGACCAACCGGGGTGTGCTCAATCTTATTCCACTTACGGATCGGTCCTTAACCGACACAGACGGGGCTACACATTTGAGTCTCCATACCCAAATGAACCAACTCCCCGCCCGGTCCACAATTCATTTCTTTCCAAAACCTTTCCCAATTCCAAGTCCAACATAATGTAGTATGTGTGTAATAATAACAACCACAAGTGACAGAACCTTCCGTCACTTGGCCCAACCCACTTTCTAAGCGAACTAAGCATGGACTCAATTATATTACCCATAGCCTAGCTCCAAAGGATGTGTTCAACAATTACCAACGGATGTATGTGCAGCAAATGGGATCTAGACCTATCCCTCAATTAAATTTCTAATACATCACTTAACCAATCATGTAGCAGTTTATTCACAAAAATACATTTACATAAAGGTTGAATATGCTTAGGTGCTTGCCTGATGCTTCTGCCGGATCATCGACAACAACTTGCTCACCGTGATCACCCTCGACCGCAGCCACTTCACCCTCCGCGTGTTCGTTCTCTACACGATTACAATGCATGAATAAGATGCATGCCATGCAATGAAATGAACACAAATGGAAAACCCCGACGAAACAACGCGACCGGACAGGTTAACGAATCCGGACAGACCAGCCAACCCGGACAGTCCGGGTATTTCATCCGGACTCTCCGGCCCATTCGGCCCGGATACTCCGGGCAGGGCGGACACTCCGGACGGTCCAGGCCTTGGAAGACGACGCGCAATACGGGGGTGCTCCCAAGCACTACGGAACCGCGGAGACCCGATCTACGACTTTCCTACACGTGGTCGAGCCGGAGAAGCTCCAAACTAACTCAAACCACGACGAATGGGGCTCATTCCTAACACCACCAACCAAACCTTATCCAAAACTTAAGAAGAGCCTCACTCACCCCCGATCTCTAACCTGAGCACCCTACATTCCTAAACCAACCCTAATCCAACCACACCCACAAAACCCTAGCCTTCGCCAAGGTTACCCCAAACCCCAAATCCACAAGGCAAACCTCAAACCCAACCCCAAAGGAACCCTAGAATCCCCAAGGACCCAAGAATCAAGCTCCAAAGGAAGTCTCACCTTCAAGGGGGATGAAGGGAAACCGGGTGGAACGAGGAAATCGTCGACTTGGAGAGGAGCTCGAGGTCACCGGGATGGAGAAGCCACCGGGGAGGAGCACGAGGGGTCGCCGGCCGGTGGGGAGCTCGCCGGAGATGAGGATGGGGTGGGGGGAGCACGGGAGGGGTGGAGAGCAAGTGGAGAGGAGGAGGGACTAATGGGGACCACGAAATGGGACTTTTATACAAACCCCCCCCCCCCGCACCATCCGGACACTCCGGACCATCAACCCGGAGACTCCGGGTTGGGGTCTTCGGTAGCATTAACCCGGACACTCCGAACATTCAGTCCGGACACTCCGGGTTGTATCCGGATACTCCGGATGTTCCAGGATTTTTCGAAAGTGGGGTCTTGACAGGTGGATGGAGGGGGGAAGGGAGATGAAGAAGATGATACCACTTGTCACAAGGAGAAAAGGCTTTTGAGGAGGGAAGGAAAGTGAGCGAAGGTAGGAAATGATGCCACTTGTCACAAAGAGATGGCATTTGAGTAGAAGATGATGCCATTTGTCACAACAATAGGGTATCCTCATCAAAAATTTAATGAGGGCGCCCTTAGATTGGCAATCCCTATTTGTTTTCTTCTAGGTACCATACAATTTATGGAAGGATATGTATTCATAAGTGGCATTTACGTGTACTTGTCATGCTTAGTCTGGTATTAAGGTAAATTATAATCCATAATTTTTAGTTTACTATTTTTGGATCTGTTACCTGATGGGAAAATATTTTTTTAACATCTTTAATAGCACGTGATTCAATTTTAAGCACGAACTTGATTCAAAATTGAGTTATTAGCAATTTTTTAATTCAAATGACACAAATGAACTCGACTGAAATCAGAAAAAAATAATGAGAAGAGGGAATGGAGAAACTGACAACTGGGTGATCTAAGAGCATAAAAAAGATGGTAGAGAACACTACAGCTCACACTCGCTACCACCTTCCCCATGTGGCTTACATAGAAAAGCTAATTCAATAGACTCTAACTAGGGAGTAGACACAGACCCTGTCTACGCAGGGGCCCAACACCTGAAGGCCTACATGACTGTTAGAGAACTCAACCTAGAGAGAAGAGAGATATCTAATTGTGCATAATAGCAACCTATAGCATAAGGTGATAGGTCCATACCGAAGCATGTCAGAAGTCTTAAGTGATATGGACTCCGAAGCTAAGACTTAGCCCAAAGATACCCAACAAAAATGCAAACAGAAAAGAAATACTGGAAATAGACATACAATACAATATTACAAACTAGTTTCCCCTCAATATATGCCATAAGGGCTCATAATCTCAAGCTCCCCCCTCAGGGCAATAAGCCTAGAGCTATCCAAAGACTTGGTGAAGATGTCAGCTAGTTGGTGGTCACTCTCCACAAACTGGAGCACTATATCACCCTTCTCCACATGGTCTTTAAGAAAGTGATATCGGATATTAATATGAATGGTTCAAGAATGCTGTACTGGGTTCTTAGAAATGTGAATGGCAGACGTGTTATCATAGAAAAGTAGAACACACTCTGCTGCTAACCCATAGTCCCACAAGGTCGATCTCATCCAGAATACCTAGCTACAGAAATGGTCGGCAAAGAATATACTCGCCACAATAGCGAATTTGTGCAGTGCATCTTGCTTCCTAGATGATCAAGAAATAATAGAAGTGCCAATGAATTTGTAAGTGCCAGATGTGTTCTTCCTATCTATCCTACAGCCAGCAAAATCAGTGTTGGAAAAGGCTCTAAGAGACAGATAGGAGGAGGAAGAATACCAGATAACATAGTCAATGGTAGCTCAATGGTACCTGAAGATGCGCTTTATTGCCTGGCAGTGAGAGGCGCGAGAAGTCTGAAATCGAGCACAACGACATAAATAACAGTATATATCTGTCCTCAAGGCAGTGAGATACAAGAGAGAGTCGATCATGCTCCGAAACTCTTTTTGATCAACTGGTTCACCGTCCTCGTTAGGCTCGAGGATAGTAGTGGTGGCCATGGAAGTCATCACTGGCTTTCTGTCAGACATATCAAAGAGTCTCAAGAGGTCTCAAGTGCACTTGACTTGATGCAACAATGTACCCTCCCGAGTCTGCTTGATCTGGAAGCAAATAAAGTAGCTTAACTCACGCATCATGCTCATCTCGAACTCAGTACTCATCACATCTGAGAACTAAGTAACGAGCAAATGCAAGGAGCCACCGAAGATGATATTATTGACATAGATCTAGGCTAGGAGAAAGTTCGAATCTAAATATCTAACGAACAAAGTCTCGTCTACTTTAGCCATCTCAAAACCATGACTCAAAAGGTAGGACTTAAGCCTCTCATACCAAGCTTGTGGAGCTTGCTTAAGTCCATACAAAGCTTTGGAAAGCTTGAATATATGGTTCAGGTACTTGGGGTTCTCAAATCCTGAAAGCTGCCTGACAAACACCTCTTTCTCAATGAAAACATGGAGGAATGCACTTTTGATATCCATTTGATAAAGCTTGAAACCCTTGGATACCATTAATACGAGCAGGATTCTAATGGCCTCTAGTATGGCTACAGGGGCAAAAGTCTCCTCGAAGTCAAGACCCTTGACCTGAGTAAAACCCTGAGTGACTAGCCTAGCCTTATTTCTAACTATAATCTCATCCTCACTCTGCTTATTTTTGAACACCCATTTGGTCCCAATGATGTTATGACCAGATGGGGCCTTGACAAGCTGCCAGACTTTGTTTCTCTCGAAGTTCTCAAGTTCCTCATGCATAGCATTAATCCAAGAGTTATTGGATAATGCACGAGAAACATCTTTTGGCTCAAACAAGGCAACAAAAGCAGAGTGAAGGTAGAAAGTGGACAAACCTAACTTTGAACGAGTGACTCGCTCAAACAGATCTTTAATATTCTGATCAGGTTGATGATGCCTTTAAATATGGCGGGGAGGTCCAGAAGCAGAAGTGACCTCCACTTCTCGTGTGGGAGAAGTAGGAACATAGTCACTAGCTGCTGATGAGTCTGACAGTAAGGGCTGGTTTGGAGACTGGAGGCACCTTAGGTGCAGAGGGGATAAGATTAGGCATAACACCTTCATCTCCAACATCCTCATCCTCTACAAAGATAGACTGGGAAGGAGGAGAAGAGACTGAAATAGCTGACCTAGTACCTAGACTAGCCTCATCAAAGGTCACCTCACAGGTCTCTATCACCCTACCCAACTCTATAGCCCAAATCCTATAGCTACAGGAAGAAGTTGAGTAACCCAGAAAGATTCCATCAGCAGAACGTGACTCAAACTTATATAGGTTTCCAGTCTTCAAGAAAAAACACTGGCAACCAAAAACACGAAAATACAAAACACTGAGCTTTCACCCACACATATCTCAGCTCATGAGAAGTGTGGTGCAAGTGTGCCCTAAGAAAGACTGTCAGAAACATGGCATGCTGTAGCAACAGCTTCAGCCCAAAACTTCCTAGAAGTGTTGTACCATCTAGCATCGCCATGGCTATCTCTATCAGGATCCTATTCTTCCTCTCCATGACACCATTCTGCTGATGGATGTGTGGAGAAGGGAACTGATGCTCTATGCCTAACTCCTCACAGAAGCTACTAAAGTAGGAGTTCTTGAACTCCGTGCCATTATCACTGCGGATCGCTCGTATGGCATCTGGGAGCTCGATGGACAACCTATGAATCAAACCCCTAAAGTGTGAAAAAAGACTCATCCTTCGAGGCCATAAAAAATACCCAAGAATATCTCAAAAGATCATCAATAATGACAAGGATATATTACTTTCCTCCCGCTGACTGCACTCTAGCTGGACCAACAGTGTCCATGTGTAAAATCTGTCCAGGTGCATCAGTCATCACAAGGGTGACTAGGGATGAGAATCGGCAACTACCTTGCCATGTCGGCAAGGAGAACACACCAAATCTTTGACCATCTTGAGCTTGGGCAGACCACGAATGAGATTATAGATGCTAACTCGGGTCAAATGATTAAAGTCTATGTGACCAAGTCTCCTATGCTAGAAGAAGAGATCACGGGACTCTAAGGCAATTAAGCAATGGAAGAGTCTCCAGAAGAAGAAAAATCAACACAAAAGATTCTCCCAAATCTAGAAATCCTACAGACTAACCCTCTAGAAGAATCGAGAATTCTACAAGTGCTACTCTTAAAGCATACCTCGAAATCGTCATCGATAAGCTAAGAAATACAAAGTAGATTGTATTGTAGCTTACTAACTAAGGCAATGTCCTTAAGAATAAAATGGTTATTAATGCAGACAATACCTTTAGCGATCACTCTACCTGAAGAAGGTCCCCAAAAGTGATCGCCTCATCACCGGGAGCTCAAACTAGGGAAGAGAACCACCGGGAGTCTCCAGTCATATGTCGAGAACAGGCGGAGTCTACAATCCAAACCTCCCCCTTCCCGTCCTATGGACCTCATTGGAGTCGCTGTAGAGGTCGTCATCGCTGATGCCATTGGTGTCCGCCATGAAGCACATACCGAAGAAGTCACCGCCGCTCTTGTTCTTCTCTCACGGATCATCCTCACCGTCATCACTCCACGTCTCCGTGCTGGAGAGGTTGATGTTGTCAAGTGCGGTGAGGATGTGGTGGAAGAGCTTCTTGTTCTTCAAGAAGTTGCGATACTTCTTCTCACGTGTCAACTCATGGACTTGAGGCTTCTTGTTGCGGTTCTTATCGGTGTAATCGTTTTTGTTCAAACTGCCTTGATCGTTCTTGCCATTCTCCAACTTGGAGCAGTTTGCTCAATTGTGGTTGGGGCCACCACAATCGAAGCAAGTGATCATATTGCCTCTCTTCCTCTTCCTCACCCTCTTATATACGTGGGAAAACTTGTGAGCCAAGAGAGCAAGCTCATTTTCTAGAAATTTGTCCAGTTGTTCATGCATAGCTCGCAAAGGGCAGAAAGGGAGAAATTGGAAGAAAAATCAGAAGATGATCCAATGGGATCGGTGACCAGAGCCATCGACTGCGACTTCATCTTATGAGAGACGATGTCGATCTCATGAGTCTTGAGTAGGGAATAAAGCCCATCAAGAGTTAAGATCAAAATATCTATGGTGTCCTTAGTGATGATCACCTTCATCTCCCATACTCGTAGATCGAGTGCTGTCAGAAAATGCCTAGCATTCTCTGAGTCAAAGTGTGTGGTACTGACTGCTCGAAGATCGCTAAGGATCTTGGTACAATGCCCAAAACACTCATATATAGTCTCACCAGCGTGCTGATCAAACTTGTTGTAGTCACGCTTGTAATGATCTTGTCTCGCTCGTTTGATCCGAGTGGTGCCCTCATGGTAAGCATAGAGGGTCACCCAAATCTGATGAGCAGATCGTAGGTGAGAGACCCGGTCATACTCACTGCAGCTTAAGCCCTATATGAGGATGTTCCTTGCCCTAGCAGTTGCCTCAACGTTAGCCATATTTGCGGTAGTGACGTTCTCATCGGCAGGACCCTCATACGGGGGCTTTACCTTCCGCCAAATCAGGAAGCTCTGGGCAGTGATATATGACTCCATTCTTGACTTCCAAAATAGATAGTCAAGGCCCGAGAAAATTTGAGGTATAGTTGGATATTTGTCCATCGTCATAGCTCTCGAGACTAGTCAAAATCTATGGAAGAGCAAAATCGGCTCTGATACTAATTCAAAGATCAAGATGGCGATTAGAGGGGGTGAATGATCCCAAATTAAAATTTTCCCCACCTACTAGACAAATATAGTCCAACTAAACAATTTACTTAAAGCAAATATGCACAAAGTAACAACTTTCGCAAAAATTAGCCTCTGAACCGCAACACAGGGGCAGTAGTGCCAGACTTTCGGTACTACCGCTCTTATAGGGCGGTAGTGCCGATCTGATGATCACAGCAGGAAAACAGCACGAACTTGAAACAAAAAAATGATGGGTCTTTTGATCTATTGGTTCAAAGTTCATAAAACTTGGTAGGCACCTGCTCAAAGATGTCAAAAACCTATTCCACCCATTAATCCATTAGATTGACATCAAAGTTCTAACCTTTCTTGAATCGAAGGAAGAGCACCAAGAAAAGCAAAAAATAAAAAATCTATGATTTTGGCTTACTCGTGGGATTTTAATGATCAAGATGATTTTGGATATCTTTGGCAAGAAGCATAAGCAAGTAGGGGGGAGGCAAATCTAACTTATGTAAATATAAATTGCGAGAAATTAAATGCAAAAAGTTTATACTGAATTTAAATTACGTAAAGTAAAGACATAATGTACATGCAAAATTTAAATTCAGAAGTAGAGAAGGTGAATCTTTGTAATTTCTGGATGGAATGTTTACAAAGCCTCACAACAAGTGGACAAAACTCAAAGGAGCACACAAAATCTTCAAAAAAAAGGGCAGGGTACCCCTACCCCTCTATTTATTGTGTTCATGGGTTATCCTCAACCCTTGGATGAGTTGTTTCAATCCTAAGCAACAGTCCAAAGGTTAGGATTGAATCCCACACGCTTATCCATTGGGTTAATTAGAAATACACTAACAAACGGGTTTTATCCAATTAACTAACTTGAATCTACTCTATCCTCAAAACCATAATCCAACGGTTTTACTTGATCCAGGTAGCTTCAAGTCAGCATCCACATGGTTCTCTTGCCTCCTTGGCTTGCACCGACTCCGTCTCCACCCATCCTCCGGCAATTCACGGTTGTCTGGACCTTCGACAATCCTCACCTAGTCTCAGCCATCTTTCACCTCACCATGACCTCGCACCAGCGTCCTGCAACCATCAAAGACAAGGAAACCCTTCACATAGCATTGTTCAATAATTATATGCAATACATCATCTATTGCAAAAATTAAAATATTTTTCACAATAAAAGTCAGCAGTACCGCCCATCTGGGACCGGTATTACCACTCAGCCGGCAGTCGCACTACCGCTCCCCAAAGGCCGGTAGTGCCGGTCCTACTAAAAACCGTGTGAGAACACTTCTCTGAAAAATAAATACCACGGTTCTACAGCCGGTAGCTCCAACTAACTGGCACTACTGCTCATCTGGGTGGGTAGTGCCGTTAGACCGGCACTACCGCTCCCTATTGTCCGGTAATACTGCTTTTTGCGAATAGAACACAAATTACTTCATTTTAAAATTTAATTTAAATCTAAACTCAAATCTGAGTAATCCAAGTTTAAATAAAATCAAATACTCATTACAGATATAGATGAACCTTACAGGGCCAAGGCCGGTGTCCCCAATGGAGTAGCTTCATGTTCGTGCAAGTGCAACGGTGCAAGGGAGCTAGGCTTGCTATTATCTCCATGTACCATGTATGCGTAGATAGCTTCTAGTTTAGTCTTCCCTGTCTCTTGCAGTGGCAACAGCAAAGCAAACACACTTCAGTTGTTTATAGTTATTAGTTGTAAGAGACACTGCAGTGAGCTTTATGTACAAACATCCAAATTACACTTTTGCTGATGCACAGATAATGTTCTTTTACTATTTAAGTTGTACTGGTTCTAGTTTGGTCCGAACTAGCAAAATGTCAGGGTGAGTTAAGGTTCTTTTTGGAATTTGAGCTCAGCAACAGTATAAATCATTGAAGGAAAAACCAGTTGTCCTTTTTCTGAATAAAGTTCTAGATGTGGCTAACTCGAAAATCGATTACATATCAAATTGCAGTTGTAGGACTTGATCCGTCTAAGTTTGTAGTTGTATTTTCTTTTGATATATAGACTAATGAGATATTAAAAATAATTAGAATACCTCTAATTATTATGTTTAAGCACTATATTCAATATATGCATATAGAGAATTTCAAGTTAAGCTAGACATTTATTAGCGAGGTAAAAGAACATCATACTAATTTTACATTGGAATATAAAATGCACATCATATTTATGAACAAAATCATTAAAAAATGCATCCTATATATATTTGGACGTAGCAAGTACACAATAGGCAAATCAAAGCATTGGTGTGTTCAGTAGAGGTGATAATGGGCTAAAGCCTAGCAAGTGTGATCCCAGCCTAAATTTTTGTTTCTTTGATCCAGTTCGGTCCAAACCTAAAACTAATAAGCATAGGTCCAATCCAGGCCCAAATAAAGACTTGGACCTCGATCCAAGTAATTTACATGTACAACATTCATGTACATGTGATCAGAATTAATACATAATACGTGCAATACTGCGATTTAGTCGAAAAACGTAAGGTCTAAGCCTGATCTAATCTGGTCTAGATCTGATCCAAATAACTATGAATCCAAAATGAGTCCAATCCATTTCAAGTTTTAGACCAATCTAATCCAAAAATCTAAACCGGTCTAAACCCATTATCATGTTTAGTGTTCCGTGACACCCGGCAAGTATGAACACCCGGGCAAACTTCTCCAACAACAAGGCGCTCTTTGAGCAAAAAATTTTATGGGTTCTATTCTCACACAGAGATACGAGGTAATTTTGTGTTCTAAATATGGACAAAAGTGATGACAAGAAGCTATGGTTCCCGGAGAGTTTCTTTTAGGAGATTTCCTCTCGTACGGTCATACCACCGGCGAATCCACATATTTGCTCCTGAAAGTTCATATGTCCGTGTCAGCTCGTACAAAAAATTACCGTGCATTGAACGGTTCGAACGCATCGCTAGCGCCACTCAGGAAAGTCAAACGCGCGAACGAAATGTGTTGCCGTGTCCGTGTCATGCTTGCATCTCGTGCTTTAGACTTGTGGAGGAGTTTCAAGGTAAAGACGCTTCGACACCGAGTGTTTTGTGTGCGTTGTTTTGGGGAGAGGATACGCGTCCGTGCAATGTGATCGAGTGACCTGTCAGGTTCCAGAGCAACAATGTCAGATAGAGAAACGACCGCACAAGCTCGCGCGTCTGGTCATTTTCCTGTCGAAAGTTCAGATAAAGCCATGATCGATCTAGATGCAAAAAAAAAAAAAAAAAAAAAAAAGTGTCAGTAGTCAATAGAAGATCCAAGGGATCAGCTGTCTTTATGTACTCCTTCCTCTGAGCTGAGATCGTCCAACCAGTAGCTTCCGTGCCTAAATCTAGAGGTGGGCACGAGGCGAGCCATTTCGAACCAGGACGAGGCACGTTCGATTCAGTCTGGTTCACAGGCTGACACAGTATTGTTGCGAACAGATTGTGCCAGCACGGTTTAGTTGCTCGGATCGTGCCAAGCCTGCTAGCGGGGCACGATGGGCGGCCCAGCATGGCACGCCGAGCTGGGCCGTGCTTGGGCCGTCACGGCCTGCACAGTGCTCCAGCGGCACGTCGTGCCGATGGGCATCATCAGAGCACGTGGCCGGTGGCAGAGCACGTGGCAGAGAGCTGCCGGGTAGGGTGGAGGGGCGGGAAAGGGGAGAGGCGAACCGCTGTAGCTCTTGCCGTGACGCCGGGGGCCGAACCGATGTAGCCATCGCCGTGCCACCGTGGCTCGCACGTCCACCATGGCCGCGGCCCGCGCCTCTTCTGTGGCCACCCGCCGCGCTCCTTCTCGCTTCATCCGCCATGGGCACGCACCTCCTCCGTTGTGGCCACCTTGTCTCATTCGCCGTGGTGCGCTGTGCTGACGTGGCCCACACGCATGCTGAGCTCCTTCTTGCCTTCTCCGCTGTGGCCTGCCCAGTGGCGGAGCCAGGATTTGAGTAAGCCTCGGGCCAAAAATAAGTGACTCACTAATGTTAAAAACTACAGACGTTGAGGTATAACAAAGGTGCCACGCAAATACAAAATTAAAAAAAAATGAATTCCATACTTAACATGTCAACAAAGTATATAAAATAGTCAAAACAATATAGTGTAGGATCGGCAACAATGTCTTCCAAATTAAGCACAATGCAAGGTTTGTTTTGTTGGGTATTACTAGCTCCAGTTCCTACTGTTTCCAGAGGAGATTTGTTGGACTATGACTGTGATGGAAAATAAGATGACAATGTCTTCGACCTCTTCATCATGTATTTCTATTACATCAAATTGAGACCAATCAATTAATCACGAAATGTATAAGTTGTTCAAATCAATATTGTCGAATCTAGCCAAGAAACAGTGAACAATATTCATCTGGAAGCTAGTCGAATTAAGACTAGCTAGTGGAATTCTACAATTCTACAAGCGAAACGGGAATTAAGACCTACAAGCTACAAGTGAACTATATTCATCTGGAAGCCAAGAAACTACAATTCTACAAACGAAACCGGGAATTAAGACCTACAAGCTAGTGGACTTAAAATTGTACTCCATGCATGAACCATATTTTTCCTTGCACTTGAATTTGCTACTTACACATCTGGAAGGTGGAAGCCTTATGTATATCAGTATATGCCCCCCCTTTTCTTTATTAAACATCTATGCCCCCAAATTTATCAATTCAAAGCTACAACATGTCAGCATCACAGCATGAATCGCAATTATTTTACGATTTTACTGCACTGCCGGAACCCGAGCCCAGAGGCTACTTGACCTTCTTATGGCGCCGCGGCTCTTCTTGGGGCGGTGGCGTGGGTAGATAGAGCCGTAGTAGAGGAGCCGAGCGCCGAGGCCGACGGCCGGAATCAGCGTGTTTGTAGAGCTCGCGACGGCAAAGCGAGTAAGCGACGGCCGGGCCGGCCAAGGCGTCAGGTGAGCGGCGAGGGCGAGTCAGCGAGGTCGCTGGCGGCGGCTGGTGGTCGAACGTCGACGCTGCTGGCTGGGCGCTGGCAGAGCGTGGCGGCGCTGAAGCTTATGCGGCGCCGAAGCGGAGTGGCGCGTTGGCGGCGCGCTGGCCGCGGGGCTCAGCAGGCGGCGTCAGCGTCGGGCAGCGGGGCGGGCGCCGAGCGTCTTGGGTGGCGCTGGTCGCGCGCGTATCGCGGCGCGCTGGCGGCAGGCGGCAAGCGGGAAGCGGCGAGGTGGCGGGCGTCGGCCGCGACGTGGGCAGGGGCCAATGGCGGCTTCGGCAGGACTGCTTCTAGGGTTGCTCTTGCTCAGCGTGTTTGGATGGAGCCATCAGCCATGGAGTAATGGGCCTCAGGCCTCAGGCCTCGGGCCCGATTAAAGATACCCTAATTTTTGCATTGCTGTTTAGACTGGGCCTTGGGCCCAGGCCCCGGTGGCCCGAGGCCCAGCTCCGCCCCTGGGCCTGCCCCTCCTCCGTGGCCGCCCGCGGGGCTCCTTCTCACCTCCTCCGCCATGGCCGTGCGCCTCCTCTGTTGTGGCCGCCTCGCCTCCTCCGTGGCCGTCGCCGTGCTCCTTCTCACCTCCTCCGCCATGGTTGTGCGATGAGGGAGGTGAGGGGGCGGTGGCCGGTGAGGGAGGTGAGGGGGCAATACAGCGGTCGAGGTGGACAACGTGGACGAGGGAGCCGTGGGAGGTCGTGGAGGAACGCTGGATGCCCAGCTAGACGACGGAGAAGGGGAGAGGCGGCGGGAGGCGATTGGACAGCGGGGGACAATGAGGGAGGCGAGAGGCGGCGAGACGATTGGACGGTAGGGGGTGACTGGAGGTAGCTGGGCACGCGCGTGGGCGAGGGAGCAAGGGAGGCGACAGGCTGCGGATCTGGCCTCTGGGAGCTTAGGGGACAAAAGGGGAATGACTGAAGGAAGAAAAAAGAGAAAAAAAAAGGGGGAAATAAAAAACAGGAAAGGAAAAAAGAAAAAGAAAAAAAAAGAAAAAGAAAAAAGGAAGGGAGAACTATGGACTTTGTACAAACACCGCGCCGTCACTTGGAAATTGGTAGCTCTTGTTAGTCATTTTCCCTTTCTACTTTTTATATTATCATTTTCTTGTTTTATACGAACAACTGCATCTCAAATTTGGATTTGGTTCCATTATTTTCTATTTACGTTAGTATGTCAACTTGGGTTGTTTGGCATTTGTAATTTTGTTAGAGATTTCTATATAAGTGAACATTTCGACTATTAATCAACTTTTTTTATTAATAAGTTGAAAGTTTGCGTGTCTGAAGTTGAGTCTAAACCAAGGTTTTTAAAGTTACCCCGGTCGTGAGAGCTTCAATGCGTGTGTATGACTTATGAGTGTGGGTTGTTAGATGGCCTTAAGTGTGATGAAGCTGTAGTTTTTTTATAGTTTTGTCTCTTAATTATGCATTCTTTGAAATTTCAAAGTTAAAGTTATGGTTTGTCGAACCCAGAAACTGTATTTTCAAACATTCTGGGTGTGTTTGGTTACCTGCACCATCCTAGCTTATTTCGTATGAGCCATCCAGGCTAGCCTTGGCCTGACTGAGTGGATGCAAGTTAAGTTGTTTGGTTGCTTGTTTGTGCATCTCACGAGTGTGCATTAGAGAGAAGTCTAATTTTTGTGTTTTCTCCATCCTGTATGAGTGGGTGCAATTGCATCCACCTGGCCAGGATGAACAGGAAACCAAACATGTGTCTAACAGATACAGTTGCATCCACTCATGCGATTCAGGCATCATGCAGGCAACCAAACACACCCTCTGTATTTACCGTGCTAGTCACACGATCAATCTTTAGCACAAGGACGAGAGAGGAAGCAACGGGTGAGAGAAGGGGGAGCAATAGGTGAGAGAGAGGGTGGGGGCACAACGAGCGAGAGAGATTGGAGAGAGAGACAGGCGGGAGAGCTGAGAGAGATGGGCGAGAGAGCGTTTATAGAGATTTAGAGATATGGGCGAGAAAGAGGAGTTGAGAGAGTGAGAGGGATTGAGAGAGACGTGCGAGAGAGCACTTAGAAAGATTGAGAGAGATGGGTGAGAGAGAGGAACTGAGAAAGTGAGATACGATGAAAGAGAGGGGCGAGAGAGAAGAGAGAGCCGACATAGATTGGGAGAAATGGGTAAGAGAGAGCGACTTCTTGCAATATACAAGTATTTATACTAACTACTAAGGAGCATCGTGCGTCTTCGGGTCCTTTCATCTCGTCGCAATAGTGCAAATAGGCCAGGCTTGAGCCGGTACAACACGAAGAGCAAATGGGCCGTACCTAGGCTCGTCGAAGGCGAGCCAGGCCAGCACGGCACGGCACACTGCTCGGCATGGTTCAGACCCAAAGCACGATGAATCCATGCCGAACCGGCCCGACATAGCACGAAGTCCACCTCTACCTACATCATACATGAAAAGTCATGTGAAACCTCCGCAATTTTCGTTCAAAAAGAAAACCTGTGCGGTTGTTGAAAACAACATGAGCGTGAGGCCTTTTTAAATAGAAATCAATGGGGTATCAATTTCCCCATAAAATCAATCGCTCAGATCAAAATGGGCATGAGTTCAGCACAATTAGATTTCATCGTTAACTTCTCGTTCACCTTAATCACAGCCGTCCAAAGTTCGATCGGACGGTTGCAGAGAGCCCGAACCGGCAGAGCTGTCTCTTAAGAACTGGATAAAACACAAATCCTCCTCCTTATCTGAAGTTTTGAACAATGGCGAATCCATCCAAGACTCGACCTAACCAATATACTAGTAGCAAGAATCCGTCCCCACCCCCCCCCCCCCCCTCTCTCTCTCTCTCTCACACACACACACACACACTGACATGACACACAGGTTTGACAAGAACACCTGCCTAGTGCTTCTGCGAATCTGCGTGTGTCAGCTTTCGCAGTAAAACCAGAAAGCCAGAGTTACCTTTCCATCGGGGCACCTGGGGACCGATCGAACCGGACAGTAAAATCCCCGTCTAACGCGTGCATTTTGCGATGCGTGGAGAACGGCAAGGATTTACCGTCGTCGTGGCGGCTGGTCGTCGATCAATCGGGGAACCAATCAACTGGGGCGTTTCTGCTAAGTAAACCACGCTGGAGCAATGGGTCCTCGATTAATCCATCCAGGAAACGACAGGAGATTGTTCTTGGGATACAACAGAATGACCGAATTATCAAAACATTACAGCGGGCCCGTGCCACGCAGCGCATCTCCATCAGAAAGGCTGCGTGCGAGAGTTTGTTGTGCATGCTAAGTTCATTTCCAATCGCCTCGCCTGTCAAGTGTTGAAGCCTGACACCCTATAAGCTAACACACTCGCCGGCGATAGGCCACAGATTTGTCCAGATAGAAGTTGTAGATTGTACAGAGGTTTGGCCGAGGAGATGAGCCGGGAAAGCGATCGATAGCCGTCCGATGAACCAACGGATGGCTCTTATCCCACTGATCCAAACTATCTCGCCGGTTAGTCTTACAAAATCCAAAAATTTTGTTTGTTCATACAGGTAGTAACAATGACAGATGGACGTGTCAACGAGCCTCCGAAATTTCCCTAGGCAGTAGTTGATTATTGTTGAAAACATGCGTAATACACCAGATTTTATACTAAAACAAATATAAGAAAAAAAACTAGAGATGCAGAAAACAACAGGTAACATATTGTACTTCAGAATATGCTCAAGTATAGCAAATTAATAGAGTTGATCGATCACATAAATGACTTACAATTGGGCTTGCTGAAGAGTAGGAAACAGTGCAGCGTAGACGCGGTCGTGGTAATAATCGATGACGAGGAAGAAGAAAAGCGGTCGCGCGGAAGCGCTGCCCAGAAACTTTATTGGCGCCCCGTGCAGGTAAACTCTGTGGCAATGGCTCGGAGATACTGCGCACCCTCCTTCACGGTGCACGCCGAGGAGGAAGGCCGACGAGGTTCAACAGTTCAATACGATAGTACAGCTTATGCAGAGAGGAACAGGAAAAATGGAGGAATTCAGTTTGTAAAGCCTGGACGTCTCTAGGTGTTCTTATACATGCTCATCAGTAACTGACAGCTTAATGCAACAGTTACTAGTAACTGACTGCATAATGTCTGCAGTTACTAGTTGCTACAAACTGATGGCGTTTATGGTACTAGAATGTTTAAATCGCATTTAAATAGAATGAATAGCGAGATAATTGCAAGATTCAGCAAAACAAAAGGTGAATTCAAAATTACGCGGATTTTCACGTAAAAATACGAGAATGCGCACGCATTTAGCCACTGTCCACCCTATACCATCTCTATGCCAAGTGTCACATTAATCAAGATGTGGCAAGAACTTCACCTTTTAAGTTGCCTTTCCTACACTTGGCTAAGCAATATGGTATTAAACTATGCATGCTTTGAAATTAAAAAAATGAAACACCCATAGACCAATTTCTAACAATTACAACCCATGGAGACATTTGTCGTCGATGGCTAGCGTTGATTCTTGACCGATTGTGTGGATGCGATCGAGTGTACGCGCGCCTAACGAGTACGTACACGTATCGGATTGGCCCCAGAACGGACGACGTCTCTGTGTGATTGTGTGTCTCCCTTCCACCTGTGTGTTGACAACATCGGGTTGCATTGCGTAAGCACAATTATGTTGAGTTTAATTTGAGTATAATTCAACCGGTCCAAGGTCAATCTGGAGACCCGGCCGATTGTCGTTTGGTTAATGTAATGCTGCCATCAGTGGTGTAAAGAAGAACAGTGAGCTAGCTAGACTACTTTTCATAGTATGGTTTAGCCTTTAAGTTTTGTCTATGGCCATGTTTAGGAGAGCTTACTTTTCTTTTCTCTTCTTCTCCTCCCTTCTTTTTCCTTTAATTTTATGAAAAGCTTAGGGGAGGTTGCAAATATTCTTTTCTAATGTAACTTTTCTACTAAAAAATTATGTGTTTATTGGAGAAGAAAGCTTTTTCGGAGTTTAAACTAAAAATGGTATAACAACTTGAAAAAAGTTGTGTATCAAGGATTACATTACCGAACCAAGGTGGAAAATCGCCCAGACGTCGGTACCAATTTTCGACTAATTTCAAAAATCAGAAGAAGAAAAAATCGATAGAAACCGAATGAATTGCAAAATCAAACTTTCTGAATTCAGCTGTCAAAAAGCAACGAAAAAAACTTAAAATCGGCTGGTTCGACCGATTTTATCCAATTTTAATCGATTTTATTCAATTTTCTACCTAGATTGGCACACTCAAGGACCGGTTTTTGATTTTCGATCGATTTTCGGCATACTTAAGTAAAATTGTAAAAAATTAGAATTTTTTTTTGCAAAAAATCTGAATAAATCCCAATTAATCTATAAAACACCTCAAAGAAATTTGAACAATTTTTAAAATTTATTTAGTGCTTCTGGAAAATAAAAAAATAATTAATGAAAAAAGAATAGAGACACTGTCAGATTTTTATAAAACTTTATAAGCTTGATCATAGTATGAAATTTTAATGGTATTATAAACAGTACCCAAAGATCATGTAGTAAAATTTCTAGAAATATTAAACTTCATTTAGTGCCCTTAGAAAATCAAAACAGGAGAGCATATACAAAGACACTAGCACCTTTAGAATTTTAAAAAATACACAAGTATGATCATTACATGAAAATTTTACAGAATCATTAGCATTGTCTCAAGACCTCACACAAATTTTTTAAAAATTAATAACACTTTTGGATAAATCTTTTATTTATTTTTTAATTTTTTAAATTTGAATTTGAATTGGACCGGTTTACCGATCAATTCCAAATCTTGAGCCGGCTTGATACATCGAAAATCAAACTCTGGTGTGTATATAAAGTATGAACGATGAGGAACTGGATGAAACTCCTTGATCTACTATTCTACTCATCGCCTACGCTAAGAGAATCTCTTCGAGATCGGGGAAACATTTTAATATGCCCTACGTCAACGTTGGCGACCGTGGCTGCTCGCCGTAATATACTCGAAGCATCAGGAGGTCACCTTCTCAAGTCTTCAATCTTCTCAAGCATGAATGCATGAATGATGCAGCACTGACGCTTCGTCAGCCAGACGAGACACATGTGGGTCCCACCGTAGTGCCGGAAAAATATATGCCTGCAATATGAACTGTTCAAGATCAGATTGTTCTAGTCTAAAAGAAACATCATAATTTTTTTGGTTAGTTATTATGACATCCTAATTGTCCACTGCGATGGAACCCCTTTAGTAGTTTTTTTTTATTTGCCAATACAGCAGATAGTGTGTCAAAGTGTTGGAACAGTAGTGTAAAAATTAAACATTTATTATAGCCAATCATGGTGTAATGACTCTGATGATGCACGATATAGCAACATTATTGGATGGGCAAGGCCCCACCAATGCATGACCATATCCTTAAAAAACAGCGAGATTGTTGATTAAGATAAAAAAAAAGCAGAGAACAAATCGAACTAATTTAGGTCAATGCCCATGGATGGCTATCTTCCTCTTATTTTTCTCCATGTGGAGCATCCATGATGCTATACTACTTTAAAAACTTGGCATGACAATATGGCTACCCAACCTCCCCCCTGTTCAGTCTATTTAGAAACTAGGGCAGCGACTTATTTGCAAGAAGCTTTTGCCAGTTCAAGAACTCTCCATTTCATTGGACCAGATGACGTTATGCGAAAAGATGGCAGGAAACATTTGTTTTTCACCTGCTGCTTCGTCTTCTTCTTCTTCTTCTTCTTTCGAGAAATTTTGGATTTTTCATCTTCCTGTCCTGATTGGTTCTGCCTATGTGGTACCAAAGCAGAGTCAAAAGCTAAAATATATCTTTGCAGCAGTCAACCACGGAACTTACCACTGCCTTCAGTTGTCATTATGTTATTTCTTAGGGTCACTGCGTTTTTCTTCTTCTTCTTTTTTCCCCCCTCACGACCAAAAGGTCGCTTCTCACAACTCACAAAAGCCCGTAGCCAAAGCGTGCATGTTTTACCTAACTATACTGCTTTCCAAGCCTTTTTATTCAGCCAGGAATGGCCTAATGCAATGGAGGCAAAAATTGTATTTGTGCAGCTGCAGCTGCATGATTTTACTGGACCTCACATACGAATTTCCAAAAAAAAAAAACAGTTTAATTTCTTCTGCAATTGAAAAAAAATTCTCGCGTCTTAAACTTGACCTTAGCAATCGATGGTCCAAAGCTTAGGCAAAAAAAAAGGATCACCCATATTGATCTTTTCACTAATCGATGATGAAATATATGTCTAGACCTGTGCTCTTTACTTCCGAGTTCCAAAGAGTAGTAGTAGTAGTATGTCAGACAATGTTGTCTTTTGGAAAAGGAACTATGAAAGCCTGCCACTTTTCTGTAAATCTGGAGACTGCAGTTCTGTTCCAGACTGGGCATATGGAGCCCATATGTCCATACAGTTCTGTAAACGCCGTCAAGTTCCACAGCTAACGCTGCTTGTACCAGAGATGTGTAGTGCGGCTGTGGCTGTGCCGTGTGATGTAAATTGAACTGAAGTTGACACAGCCTCCAGTCTCGCTCATAGATTGATTACTCAGTTAGTTCAGTGCCTGATTTCATTTCCCAAGCAAAAATGGCACTGTTACCTGCCCGAGATGCAGTTATCTTGGCTAGGGAAAGGAGTGCGCCTCATCTTGTCTCCACTTCAGACTTCAGAGACCTTCTGGCAAATTACATCCATGAAGACATGCAGTTATGATGCCTTTCACATTATGGTTGCCTTTTCAGCTGCGAGTAATTCCTCTTGTTAATTTAATGATACCATGAAGTGTCTAATCTATTCTTCCATTATCTATTTTTTTTTTTTTTGAGGAATAATTGCGCCAATCAGGTTTACTAGGACTAGGTTCTTAGGCTCCAAACAAACAGCAAGTCATACGTAGCTACAAGGATTACCCAAGAATTGAATAAATGTACCTAATGTTGGGCTGAGCAGCAGTTCATTGCTACAGGAATATATTTCAATTTGATCAGCGCACGGAGGACAGTATATCTCCCCAAATTGGAGTAGAATATTGCTACGATTCGTCCGAATCGTGTCACGGGTTTCGTGTTAGTGGTTCCTATTTTTTCTTTCATTTTTCACTGTGAACATAAATCCCGTATACTAAGGTCCCGTTTGGTACGGTTCCAGATTCTAGTAGAAACAGAAACGGTTCCAGATTCTTAGTAGAAACGTTTTAGGTAGAATCAGAATTACTTTCTGCAAACCGTTTGGTACGATTCCAGATTCTAGTAGAAACTAGTGAAACGGGGTTGAGGGTGATTCATCCACGGCGTGAAAAAAAAAGAAACGTTCTAAGGAGAATCGTTCCGAGTTTTAGCCCGTTTGACTGGGTTTCTCCCAGATTCTAGTAGAAACAGCTCGGTTCCAAGTTACCAAACGGACCTAAATCGGTTCAGGTAGTAACTATTAGTCTGGGACCTTGGGCCCTATAAATCTTTTGCCTCAGAAAGTTAGAATAAGTTAGAGCACCTCTAGTTCGGCTTCCACCTCATTTAATTTCTATCACTAAAACCCAAAAATATATCCCTTCTAGCCTGCAGGAGTACCGAAGTAACTAGTTCTTTGTTTCAGCTGCCGCTGTCTGTTGAAGCTTTGAAGAAATCCTATCTAAGAGTGCGCCACGTCATCAACAAAACACTAACCGTCCGATTATTCTTCATCTGCCTGCATATCCGTCGGTTTCTACCCCACCACATCCATGTATAGCCGTCCGATTCTTCTCCACGTGGATGCATATCCGTCAAACTCTACCACCACCGCATCCATGCATGCCTTCCTTCCTTCCTTCCTGCTCGGTCCGTCCGGACGGGGAGGCAACCAGCGCATGCGCATCCGTCTCTGCTAGACTGGTCGTTCCATCGGTTCTCTGCCATTGCATCCTGTGTGTTTCTCCCCTCATCCTTAGGTGCAGCAGGTCTGTCTCTCTCTCTCTCTCTCTCTCTCTCTCTCATTATTTCCTATCCGGATTATATTGTTCAGTTTTAATTTATCGTTTTCAGTTTGACCCCTTTTCATTGCTGTAGAATCGATTCAGTTCTAAACCTTTATATTATTCATGTTTGATTTTAGAGACTTGGTGAGATTTCTCTCATCTATCCTCATTGCCAAGGTGATGCAGCTGCGCACAGTCGTGCCTCGTACACCTGTAAGGTCATATATATGTGATTCGGTAAAAATGTTGATTTCTTCTTATTTTGGTTTAGTTGTGCTTATTTTAGAACCAGATGCTTCCACATTTTTATAATCCTAGGTGTATTTATTCTTTGGGTCAAATTTTGGGAAAACACTAACTTTAATTTCATCTTTCTGTGATTTGTGCTACTACTTAACTAAACATTCTCTTAACTTATTTTGAGGTGAACTTGCAACTACATGTCACTACTGGATTCGTTGCTTCATTTGGCTGCAACACACTTTCCTTCAAAAATGGTGCAAGTTGCTCCCACCTAAATGTTAGATTAAAGAGAGGTGCTTCTATGCTCTTCCTTTTTAAAGTTGCACAAATATTAAAGCATCAATGAAGGGTAGAAGGGTTGTGTGTGGAGATTTGAGAACTGACTAAAACAGCATAAACGAGTAAATTTCATCCAGTTACTTTCTGAATATTCCATATTCGTGTAACATTTGCACCAAATGTTATTATGTTACTTCCATGCCATGTTGTTTGTTCGAGAATCACATTACTTATAGCTAATATGGAAATGTTTTGCTTTTGGATACATACTAAAATCCTTTTGAAGCTAAAACGTTTAGTCAGTTGTCTTTCTTTCATATGTGGTTAAATCTTTTTTTTCGCATTTTATATTGATATTCTTTTCACCCTGAAATTATCTTTCAACTGTATATAGCATTATAGCTTCTCAATGTTTTATCCAAAAATTACATGCTTTGGGTTTTCTATGTCATCTTAAAGTCCTGAAAATGCTGATAGTTGGAATTATCACCGGAGTACTGAGTTATTCCTCCTCACGAGCTTATCAGGCCATGTTGGGAAAAGGATTATTATCGTTTTACCTAGAGTGGACTGTAATATATTGTCTGCATCAACTGTGGTAGTAAAGAACATATACTTAGAAAAATAATGTTCCCTGTCGGTTTTGCGGATGATAAGAATTAACTTACAATACATGAATGGAAAGGATCACATGGTACTGGTAGTTTTCATGAATTGCAACAACCTTTGTTCCAGTTGTTTTTCCTTGTTAACCAGAACTGAGTGAGTTGGATGCGTTCTGTAACCCATCGTTTTTTCCTGCAAAAGATCCCAGCATAAATTATTGTTGACATCTAAGAAGAGGTGCAAAACGAAGCTACAAGATTGTTTAAACAATCTTTAGCACTAAGAGAAATTTTAATCGTACGGGGGGGTCTTCTGGGTATTCTGAGTTCTCTACTCGCATGCATAACCAGAAACTTGCCACTAAAATGCTCCCATGATTCCTAGTACTGATTCGTTGTCTTTTAGAATTATACTGTTACTGGGAAGATCTGGAAATGCTGATAGCTGCCTTGTATAGTTGCTTTTCAAATTTGTCAATTTACTGGTCAGCTAGACGGAACATGTTGATTATTTTCAACAAAAAAAAAATATTCTGAGTTATATCTGCGATTCAAATTGAATAGTTTGCAGTTCTGTTGGATATCACTTTACAGTAATAACATGCATTTATCAAATAATCATTGTCAGGTGTTTAAAACAAGGACAGAGCAAGTGTTTTGACAAATACAATTTCGTTGAAAATTTAAAAGAGCGAAGATGTTATTAGATTTAGACAACACTTAAATTTACCTACATTCCTGAGCAAATTAGGTCACGGTGACAATTAACCAACTCCCTTCAGTAATTTATATACAAATATCTTTAGTTCAACAATACATAATGAGAGGAACAGGAGTCCATTTAGCAAACTATATCAACATAATATGCATAAAGTGTTCTTTTTAACCAAATCGAGTAAGGGCATTGAGTTTTATCTAAGCGTATGAGTATAATCATATATATATATAGCCCGCGCTCTGCCTGCCCGCTCGCGCGTGGCACCGCCTCACTCCCGCGCTCGCGCGAGCTCCTGCGGCGCCCGCTCGTTTCCGTCCTATCTAGGCGCGGTCGAAGACATCCTTTATTTGAGCAGCTGCATCTACAGGAAACAAATTTCAGTGGTGCAGGAAGGCTACCTTTTCCAACAAAAGGGACATACTTCAGAAGAATAGTGACACACAAGAACAGAAAAGCTCTGCTCTCTCGAAGCGTTCTCAGGATCAATGTCTTCAGGAATCAGGGAGTTTATGGCCTAGACAGCATGCATCAGGGCTGTCAAAGGATCTGACATGTAGCATAGAACTGAAGTGTAAATTTTAGCTGAAGTAATTGGCAATCTGCCAATTGGTCACATTTTTTTTTTGTCAAGCACTGAAAGTGCAGATCTACTGAAATGGAGATTACCAATGTCTTACTGCGGGCAAACACCATGGTTATGTTTCTGGCATGCATCTTGTTCAGCTCTTCTTCGACGATGTCAGCCATTAATTAGCCGAATGGCCCAATTGGGGAGCGACAGCTGGATGGGGCGCAATAGAGTGACAAGCTCCAGGAGTTCCTCTTCAGAATTACTCTGCAACACTTGCTTAGGGGAAAGGCTAGGCTATCGAGCATAACTTTTGGAAGTTCCATAAACTATGAACGAACAAATGCGTATAAGTTGTAACTCTTCTACGATAAAACCGACAGTCTTTGTTTAACATTTAATCTTGAACTTTTGATAACAGAAAGTGCGTAACATGACAACAGGGATACATTTTCATGATTGTGTCATGTTTTGATAGGATGATAAATGTACCTTAATTAGGCTTGCCAAACAGTGAACATTAGTGCCCTCAAGAATAAAGTCCTTTGTTTAGCTGGTCGTTCACATGTTCCTCTTGGTCATTGTCTGAATCTATGCGAAAGATCCCATTAGCCTGAAAAAAGCAATCGTTAGCACGAGCAATTCCATATTCACTTCACTACAAATACAATAAAAATGGCTATCTTATTACAATGGATTACCACCTTTAGGCTTCCCTGAACCGCTCTTGCATAAAAAGGAAGATGTTAGTGAGACAATCGAATTAAAACGAACTGCAACTCCTGCCACATTCCCAGATCTATCTCTCAGAAGGTAAAGTTCCTATTTGATTAAACAGGTGAAGCATTTATAACAATAAGGACAATATGGCGCCATTCTCATTTCTCAGGATTTGTCACATCCCTTACCAAACAACCAAGCAAGCAGGCAAAAACTGAAGAGCTGCTCAAAATTAAGGTCTAAATCAGCATATTTCATAGTTTTTTTACTCAAAATTTCAACCTTTTGAACAATTCAGTTAGTAACCCACCATCTCTCAAAATCACAAAATATCATCTTAAAAATCAAAGGTTTTCCACAGAGAAAGCTTCATCAATCTTATAGAAGGGTACAAGAAGAAATGGTGGTGGTGAGCTCAGCTGGCGCTAGCTAGGGACTCAGCAGCTATCTGACATGGAACTCAACGGGGAGGCCGAGACGTGGAGGACATCGGTCGGCCACCCGATATTCATCTCTTTCAGTGCCGCGGTCACCGCGACCATCGACACGGATGTAGGCAGCAATCTCGGCGGCTCGAATCTTGGCAATGAGTTTGGGGTGGAGACCGGAGGCTGGAGACGATGACGACGGAGGTAGCACGGACTACCGTGGGGGTGATGGAGAGCGACGACAGTGAAGGCGGTGAGTTCGACGTGTGCGGAGGGGAGCACGATGGAGGGCGCGAACAAAGGAGCTGCGAAGGCGACGGCGCTAGGTGGGATGGTGAGCTTTAGAAGGGGAAAAACAGGAAGGGAACTGAAGGACCGAGGAGAAAGCCAGAAGGACCAAGAAGCAAGTCAGGTGGGAAAAGCAACGAAGAAGCAAGTCAGGTGGGAAAAGCAACGAATTGAACGAGCGTGAGCGCATGTGGAGCCGAACGCAAAACCGAAACTCTCGAGAGCCTCTTCGCAGAACTAGCGACGTGGATGCTCTCTCTGAGTCAGAAACCTCTGGAGTTTAATAAATAGAGTAAGGGCCTGTTTGAATCCATTAGCAACTAATAGTTAGCTAGTTAATAGTTCTTAGCTAATATTAGCTGGCTAACTATTAGCTAGAGGGTGTTTGGATCCACCAGCTAATATGTGGCTAATAGATGCTATTGTCCAGAATACCAATGCTATTAAATGCTATTAGCGGTAGACACGAAGGGTGTTTTGGTTAAATGCCACCTATTAGCTGTTATTAGCTGGGTTTGGCTAGCTAATGAGATAACCATTAGCTGGGTGTCCAACTAATAGTTAGCTGATCTATTAGCTGGGGGTGTTTGGATCTACTCCAACTAATTTTTAGCAGCTAACTATTAGCTGTATGGATCCAAATAGATCCTAAGTATACTTTCCTTTTTCCCTCGCATGCACGCGTGAAAGGACTCGTATATATCCATGCAGCCGAACGCATGCATTAATCTCCCACACGTTTCCTTTATTTCCTTTCACGCAGCCAACATGCAGGCATTCTCTTAATTTCCATGCAGCACACATGCATGATGCACCTGATAACTTCCTTTTTATTTCCAACCGAAATCTCTCCGTCCTTTGCTAGGTTGAACCCTTTTATTTAACGCAGCGTATTTTTCTTGCACAGCATGCATGCAATCTCCAAGTGCAGCACATGCATGCATACAAATTATTGCCTTAACTTCTGTATGCATGCAAGCTCCACATGCTTTCCTTTTCTTCTGTCACACACAATAATTTCCCATGCACTAATTGGAGGTGGTTTCTTTATTTGTCCTGTGTGCATGCAGCCATGCGGAAATTTTTTTTAAAATATATTATATTTTATTCCGAATTGCAGAAATAAATGTCTTTCGCAAGAAATTACATTTTTATACGTCTGTCGCCTGTCCATCGGGCGATATAAGCCTGTCGCCCGATGGACGGGCGACAGGAGACCCCTCGTGTTTTCTGTCGCCCGTTAGACGAGCGACAGGCTTCTGTCGCCCGATCAACAGGCGACAGATTAAAAATCCCCCGATGGACGGGCGACAGATAGCATGCGGGGTTCCTGTCGCCCGATGGACGGGCGACAGGTATATTTTATAATGCCGCGCGCGTTCGGCCGGCCGGCAGAGGCAACAGAACGAGGAAAAGAAAAAGAAGAGAGAAAAGAGGAGAAGAAGAGAGGAAAAAAGAGAGAGGGAAGAAAATTTCTGCGCGATTTTTGAGCCCGTCACTTCATACTCAGGTAATTTCTCGTTCTTTAGTTTTGGTATTTGTAGATCTAGAAAATCTAGTTAAGAAATGTAGTTAGATGTAGAAAGATTTAGTAAACCTAGTTTGTAGTTATATGTAGTACAGACATAGCAAATTTAGTTAGGTGTAGGTAGATTTAGCAAACCTAGTTTGTAGGTATGCAGTAGTCGTTCTAATTTTTGTAGCAGTAGGTTATGATTTAGTAGAAATGATTTTAGATCTTGGTTTGTGTGCGTTGATATATCGAATGTAGATACTTTGAACGGATAGAAGTATTCATTTCTTAGGAATGCAATGGGTACATATAGCGAAAGTAGTTTGATGTATGTCGAGTAGAAATTAATCGTACAGAATGTAGTTACAGTAGTTGTTCAATTCTTTAGTAGTAGATCTATTGAATGTAGATATTTTATACCGATACGAATACATCCATATACATATTCAATTCTTACGAATGTAGTACGGCAGAGATAGCGATTGTTACGATCGTAGGTATGTATTGTTAGAAATGTTGCAAATTCTTATACGATTAAATAAGTAATTTTGTAGCATATAGATATACCAACGCAAAGTTGGGGGTCGTAATATTTTTTACGGAAAGTATTTAATTCGTGGGTGAATGAATGGATTTGCAGATATGGCAGAACGAGTTCAATTTAGAATATATTATGGCGAAGGGGTTGTAATGTATGGTTCGGAGGGTGCAGATCTAAGTAACTTCCAAAGATGTAGACAAGTTTGAGTAGGGTCGAAGAGCGCACATTTTCTTGATGATGAAGTGGTTGTATTATACTTTTCGGATGGAAGAAGAGAAGTGGCAGTGAAGGTATTTTGCCTCTGTAGTATGCGAGAACAATCCATTTTGTTGGGAGCTAGTTGAGTTGAAAGGAACCGCATCGTGGAGATCATATGTGAGGGACAGAGCAACGGGATGGAACCGGTGCTTTTAGTGCAAGCCTATGCCCGGATGTAGCCCCAAAGAAGCCGGACGGTGGGGAGTGTAGTCAGGCTCAAAATGAGTTCAGTTTTGGTGAGACAGAAATTGGGGTATCTAGCGGTGGTCAGTACATCCAGGCAATAACGAGGACATTATTTGCGAAAGTGGCGAACAATCTGAATTTGGGGAGGACGAAGCAAATGTTGGACAAGTAGCGCTGGGAGTAGCATTTAAGGTGAGCAAATTGATGAAATAACATTAGGATGGAAGAGGAAGACCTTGAGTACGGCATAGCGAAGTGGAAGACGGCGATGAGTCCGACGAGGAAGATGGAGGTACAGAGCCGCTGTGCCGGTAAGTGGAGCACACATCAATTTGATAGGTTGGTTGTTAATGAAACCAACGACATACGTTAGCGATGTGACCCCAACGAGGTTAGGCCTGACGGTATGTACGCGACAAAGGAGGCCGTGCAGGATCTTTGTGAAAGATTGGGCCTTATCATTAAGAAGGACTTTCAGGGTTAAGAAATCCACGCCGACACCTTTCGACGTGGTGTGTGAGATCCATGGCTGTCCGTGGAGAGTGCACGCGTACAAGCCGGGCGGGCCACCCATTGGTTATGCTCGAAGGTTGAGCAGCACAGCTGTATGATTGAGGAAACAATGATGGCTCACAGGAACCTATCATCTGGGTTTGTCGCGAATCTCATGTACTCAGAGATAGTGGAGAACCTGGCTTATGAGCCCCGTGCTATTATCCGAGCTCTCGAGAACAGATATCGAAGACACAATTAGCTATGGGAAGGCTTGGAGGGCGAAAGCGAAGGCCTTAGAAACGAGGTTTGGGAAGTTTTAAGACTCGTACCACAATCTGCCCGCACTGCTCAGTTGCATTCAGGGAAGAAATCCTGGCACTTACTATGATTATCAAGATTGTCCGTCAATCAAGTGGCCAACTAAAAGGCATCTGAGGAGAGTGCTCTTTGCATTCGAAGGTTGCATTAAGGCGTTCTACCACTGTCGTCCATTGCGTGCGTGGACGGCACATTCTTGACCGGAAATACAAAGGGCAAATTTTGACAAATTGTGGGTGTTGACGGAAACAACCAGATTCTCGCTGTTGCATTCGCCTTCGTAGAAAGTGAGAACTATGAGAGTTGGCTATGGTTCTGCGGAACTTGAAGATTGGGGTGGTCAAAACTCGTCGGGATGTGTGCGTCTTTGCACGACAGGCATCTTTGATACGCTTAGTGCGATCAACCGATTGCAAAGCAGGGGCAGGAGCCATTTCCATGGCCTGACTTGCAGAGCCGATGGTGCATGAGGCATTTGGGCGCAAATTTCTACAAGCAATTCAGAACAAGGAACTCATGAACATGTTCAAAAGACTATGTAAGCGAGAACCAGGAGATCAAGATACGGACTCTGTGGAAAAATATCGATGAGCTGAAAAGAAAACACAAAGAGGAGACAGCGAACAATAGTACTGCCAGAGAAGGGCACTATGAGGCGGAGACTCTTCCCCCACTGCCAACAGAAGATAACGCGACTAATCGCCGTCGAAGGCAAAGGCCAATCAAATGTTTCTGACCGATCAAGCACGAACCGATGGAAAAGTGGGCCTTTGTTACATGACACACATGGTGCCGATACGGTGTGATGACCAGTAACTTTGCAGAAGTTTACAACTGGGTAATGAGAGGGATGAGGTGTCTCCCATTGGTGGGAATTGTTGAGGGAGTGCTGCGGGGCACAACCAAGTACTTCGTCGACAGACATCAAGCTGCACAGATAGTGCTGAGAGATGAGAAGTTCCTGTACTCCTCCATGATCAGTAAATACATGGAAGAGAAGAGTCAGAAGGCGGCCAAGCATAGAGCTATAAAAGTTGGTGCACGAACACTGCACTTCGAGGTGATATGTAAGGATAAAGGACGGCGTGGAACCAACCAATGGGTTGTCATTCAGAGTGCGTATTACAGACATCTGCAAATGCTCGTGTAACAAGCCCGACCTTTGCACAGCCGTGTTCTCATGTGATAGCCGCATGTGCTTTATTTGGAATGCAATCTGGTACCTATCTATCTGAATATTTCAGGAAGGAAAGGGTGATGGCAACTTGGAGCGAGGAGCTGTATGGTTACGGTGTTGTGGGTTCTTTCACGGCAACTCCTAGTGCTGATGAAAGGTTCCGGGTCCCGATTTTAATGCGTAGATGGAAAGCAGGCGTCGGAAGACAAGACGTGTCGAAATGACATGGATGAGTCGGTCGGGCAAGCGCGTGAAGAAATGTTCATTGTGCAAGCAAACAGGACATACGTTCAAGAATTGCCACGCACAAAACGAAGGAGTTGAAGGAGGAGATGGCAATCCGACGGTGGCGGGTGGATCGTCCTGTGCGACGAGTCTTTCTGACGCCAACGTACCACATGAGAAGCAATTTAATCGCAATGTAATCGATGTGACGTGTGTTGTGTGAACCACTGTGTGGACCTTGTGTGTAAGCTCTTGCATGTGGTCGTGAGTGTTGTGCTTCAAAATTATTGTAATCTTGTTTACGAATATTTATGATGCTTGAACAATTTTACGTGAATGTTTGTTTGAACACATTGTTGTGAGAAACCTATAGTATTCGGACGATTTTCTTTTGATATGGTTTTGAAATGTAACTCACAATTTGTTATTTACAGTATGGTGACCGGCCAGGAGATGACGAGTGGCCATTCGAGTTGTGGATCCGGTGGTCGACGGTAGTCACCGTGCCCGCTTCGCCACCGGTTTTCCAATGAGGGAGGCCAGCGCACACGCTACGCCCTTCGTCCGAGGACACCGCAGATGGCTGGGATATCGATCCTCGTTGGGTCCCAGTGTAACATATTACAATTCAGATTTCTTTATATGTTTGAGGTAATCGTTCTTCTTGGTGTTGTAATCGAAAAAATTACATGTTTTTCCTTTCGTGAGGCTTCGAGCTTCAGGGTTGCTCCCTTTCGGCGGATGGTGCGGGATGTGGGTCGGCGGTTTCCGTTCGACAGTCCTCGATCACCGCTCGGTGGATCGGTGGAGGCCAGAGACCCACACCTTCCACCTACCGTCGGGAGATGGCGATCACCTTGCAGACGTGTCGTACTGCCGGCCTCCCGATCGCCGGCGACGCCAGGTGCCACACGACGCCGACCTGCGTGGCGCCCGCAGCCTACTTCGCCAGTTCATTGGTGTGCTTCCAAAGACCAGGCTACCAGGCCTTCACCGACACACGGTCCTGGCTGCGGTGGCTTCGGCGGTTCGTGATGCGCAACTACACTATGAAAAACAAGTACTCTTCAATTACAACTTACAACAACATGTAATATATGATCTTCTATCTTGCAGCCTTCGCGGCTCGTCGAGGCGGGCGACTACAGGTCACCGCCACTTGGAGGCGTACTGCTGTGGTCGTTTCTACCGGGTGCTTGTTCACGAGCTCCCATGGGGATAAGCGTGGGCGAGGCACCTCGCCCGTCGGTCAGCGAGAGATAGCGGGCGCCCCCTCGACGACGTCTTTGCGCAGTACTCCGGGGTCCGTCCTCTGCGCGGCCGCGTCTGAGCCCTCTGCGACGGGTGTACCAGGCCGGCGCCGAGTCGACCTTCACTGGATGCCCGCTGCATACGGTATGGGCATCTGAAAGGTTCCAGATCGGGCGCCCGCCATCGGCTGGAGTCGGTTGACCCTACAGCGATGGCGGCGTGGGCGGATCGACCATGGGCACCATCTGGTGCCACCGACGGTAAGATATTTGAACTGAAAGTTTGGTACTATTGCGTGTACATTTTTTAATACTAACGGTAACGTTTTGTTTCACTGCAGCCTAGGTGGGCACACCAGACGGTGCGCCAGGGCTACCCGCAGGTCGTCGCGGCGTTCGACCACCTCACGGACGACCACGTGTCTTTGACGCCGTACACTCGAGGAGCGAGTGCATACCGTGTGACCGGCGCCGCCGTGTCGACCCTGTGCACGCGAGACGCGGTGTACTGGCTCACACTGCGGTTCCTGGTGTTCGACGTCCAGGTCGAGGCCTACGCTGTCCATCGAGTGATGAGGCAGTTCGGCCTACGACAGGAGTTCCCAGTGCCGGCCGGCCGTCTGCTCCCACACGCCGCCCACGCGTAAGTTCCCTCAATCGATGTTCCATAATTACTATCGTGTGTTGCCATCTAATATTTATACATTCATTTCTCATCCACAGCCAGACTAGGAAGGGGGTGCATGGGGCCACCCCCTGGCACGTGCGGATGGCGCCATGGATCGAGGAGTGGGCCGGAGCCCTTGAGGACGTCCATGCTGACGATGCGCCATACGATCTGGAGACTTACCAGGCGTACCGACAGTGGTTCACCTCTCGCACACGTGTGCGCCTGGTACGCGTCGACCCGGATCCTCCCAGGCACGTCCCCGGCCCAGGAGACACGTATCCCGCCCATACGGACGCGGCTCTGCACGCTGCGGTACGTTGTATCCGATATACGTTTAACCATTTCAAATCGGTGCTATCTAATTTGCGATGTATTTTCCAGACTGACATGCTAGGCCGCTTCTACGAGGAGTCGTCGAGGATGCTCTCGCGATTGACCAGCGGCCGGTGACCAGAGCGGACGTTGCCACCGCTTCGGTAGGTTCGAGACGACTCGCACGCTACCGAGTTGGTGGATCACCCTGCCTCGTGGTGTGGTCCCCGACGCACCGCCGCCACGGAGGGGACTGCGGTAGTGCAGCTTCGACACCGAGTCGCTTCTTCTTCACAAAGACGGTGGAGGTGCAGGCTTCCACACCGAGGTGCCGCAGTGTGTGTTTTTCATGTTTTGCATTCACTTTTCATGCTTTGCACTCACCAAGTCACCGGGTCTTAACATTTCTTCCCTTTTCGTGCAGCTGGAGGTCCTGCAGTGTCGGCCACACCGTGGTTGCCGATCGCTCCCGATGACTACGACGGGCGGGGTGATGATCTTGACGACTACGAGGGCGACACCGTGTGGAGGTACCTCGTTGATCCACCCCAGTTCGATTTGGTACCGCAGCAGAGTGGGTGCCACGACCGACGCACTGGTCATCGCAGCGGCGGTGCCGCCACCTCCACCGACCAGGTGGGTCGTCGCGATGGGTGCCGCCACCTCCACCGACCCAGGCCGGTTCGTCGCGATGGGTGCCGCCACCTCCACCGACCCGGCCGCGATGGGTGTCGCCACCTCCAAATGACCCGGCCGGTGGGTGTCGCCACCGCGGCGACCCACCTCGGTCGTCACGGTGGGTGTCGCCACCTCCAATGACCCACTGGTCGTTGGTGCCGCCACCTCCACCGACGCAGTTGCACCGACGCAAAGACCGTGACACCCCCACCACCACCGGTGCAGTGACCGCCTGGTACGCCACACCTCCAAATGAGACCACAGAGGGCCCACTGTACCACGACGACCGACGTACTCCCGAGGTCAGATCCGGAGGAGGACTACACACCAGCGAGGAGGCGACGCGAAGAGGGGCCGGCACTAGTTTCTTTTATTTTTCAGTGTTTGTAATTTTTTTGTTTATTTTGGTTGGCAGTTTCGATTAGGGCGGTGATTGATGGTACTATGTTATGTAATACCATCTATTTTGTGTACTTTGTCATATTACGTGGTTCATTACATATTTACATCCGCTTTTCGGCTTTTGTCATATCATCTTTTTCAGCTTTTGTTATATGACCTTTTGAAGCTTTTGTCATATCACCTTTTACGACTTTTGTCGACTTCCTCGTTTGAGCGAGAGAATACAGGATGCGAACATCGAGACCAAGACAGCGCAACGGGCCGCCGAAAATCGTTAGGGTTGTTGGGCGTTGTCGTGCGCGAGTATAATACTTAGGGTTGTTGGGCGTTGAGAATTTATATGCGAAGAGAGTTGTAACTGAGATATTTTTACAGAATATGGTAGTCCGTATACCAAATAGCAAACCTGGTACCTCCGGCCAAAAAAATAACTTCCAACATGCATTTCTACGGGCCGCCGAAAATCCTTCATCGTTAGGGTTCGTGCGCGAATGTAATACTTAGGGTAGTTAGGCGTTGAGAGTTCAAATGCGAAAAGAGTTGTAACTGAGATAGTTTCTAAATATGGCAGTCTGTATACCAAATAGCAAATCTGGTACCTCCGGCCCAATAAATAACTTCCAACATGCATTTCTACGGGCCGCCGAAAAACCTTCATCGTTAGGTTTGGTGCACGAATGTAATACTTAGGGTTGTTGGGCGTTGAGAGTTTAAATGCGAATAGAGTTGTAACTGAGATATTTTTACAGAATATGGTAGTCCGTATACCAAATAGCAAATCTGGTACCTCCGGCCCAATAAATAACTTCCAACATGCATTTCTACGGGACGCCGAAAAACCTTCATCGTTAGGGTTCGTGCACGAATGTAATACTTAGGGTTCGTCTTGCGAATATAATATCTCGATTCTGACTCTCTTTGCATATAAATCCTCAACGCCCAATAACCCTAAGTTTTATAGTCGCGCACAAACCATGTAGTCATTTTCTTTCCTGTTGAGCCATGAAAGCCAGCCTAGATTGCATCTGCAAAGCTGTGTACTCCACTGCCATGACCCGTCGATGTCATCTGCAATGATGTGTACTCCACTGCCATGACCCGTCGATGTCATCTGTAAAGCTGTAAAAGCGGCATGCATCTGTCGATGTCAAGCACAGCCACAGTTGCAAGGGAATCCGATGCTCTTGGATTTTTCTTTCTTGTCGGGGACCGCGGAAATTCGAATTTCAAAATGAAAAAAAAAACCGCAACGGAAAGCCGTGGTTTTGCGATGTTACTGTTCAGCCAGGCCCCCACCTCGCGTGCTAATGCTCCGCCAACTGGTGGCCACTCCGAAGCCACTGCCAGCTGCAGCCAGACCCCCTGGCGCCGCTGCAAGCGCCGCCACGTGCGATTTTACATCTTGGCCCCTCGCCCACGATGATGTGCCGCCAGCTGTCTTCGTTTCTACCTCGCTCCTGCCCTATAAATTGCAAGGCGCCTGCACTTATATCAGGCAAAAGCGATACATTGCTCCGAGTTCATAAAGTTTGGATTGAGTTGAGAAAACCCAAAGCGCAAAGAGGAGAACCGGTAGTTTAGCTTTCCTTTTTCCAAGATTTTATTTAGCGTCTTGTTCCACAGGTATTATTTACAAAAGTTATTTTGTACGGTGAGTCACATTGTTGTGTTCTTGGTTCAAGACACATTAATTTGTACTTTTATGCTTCTTATTGATGTTTTTGCTTCGTGTAGACACCGACTTAAGTGTTCGTCCGTTCTGTGAAAGCCATGTCGAAGGCGTCGAGCTCAGTGGTTGCCAATGCAGGGCGGGTAATTTGCCCTAACTGCCATGTGGATGCTCAAACCTGCTACACTGCGCCAAATAACGGACGAGCGTTCTATAGATGCTCAAATTTCTTTGTACGTCTAAATGTATTTCGATATCTTCATATTTCGATGATTATTCTCTTGCTCCGATTTTAAATAGCCATGCTCACCTTTATCGTGTAGTCTACCGGATGCCAATATCAGCAGTGGGCAGACGGTATAAATACACCGACATCTTTAAACAGGACGCTTCCAATGGTAGAGCAGAGGACGGATCTCGCGCAGGAACTTAACAGGCTAACGGTACGAGAATTACCGCAAAGAGAGGGAGTTCGGCCTGAACAAAAGAAAACCGTGAAGCGTATGATCGCTTACTTGAGCACGCCGTACAAGATAACCACGGTCGTAAGCCCTGATTTGGTTGTTCCTCTTGACGGCCCTAGCGTTGAAGACTACAAACGCGTGACCGTTGGGAGTTTTTCAAGAAGAGGGTGTTGAATTCTATGATAGTGATGATTCGGAAAGTTCAAGCCGCTCAACCTTGCATCCATTTGTATGTTAGTTCTTATTCACAAGAAATGCTGTTGTAGTTGTTCTCCTATTGTACTTCGTAATATGAATGTCATGCTTCTTGGTAACTCAGATTTGTCATCGATTTGTTGCACACCAAACAATACAAGGAAGAACGAATTTTCAATTTTAAAAACTGCAGTGATTATTATAAACAAACAATGACAACAAAAACAAACAACGAATCGTAGCAAGCGACGCTTACCATCGCAGTCATTATTATAAACAAACAATGATATTAGCACTTAGTCCATACACCATGAGTTTTCTCATCCCATTCGATTGTATTTTATAATCCAAGCAAAGGTCGCCTGCGTACGCCCCGTGAAAGCATTGTCGCAAAGCACAGAGGACATATCATGTCATAATCATGTCGGCCGATTCTGTCCGAAATGTCATGTCAAATGCATGTGTGCCGATATTGCCTGAGTCGTCCCGTCAAAGCATAGGCGCAAAGCTTTACCGCACCTCCTCCAAGATACAAAGCTGCGTGCATATGTCGGTATCAAGCACAGTAGCTGCAAAGGAATCGATGCTCGCGGATTCCTTTTAAGCTTCAAGTCTGCCGCTCTATCTGGCTATTTAACCCCCTTCATGCCTTCAGCGTTGCATCGACCAAACCATCGCCTCCAATACAACAAAGAGAACCATCACCGCCAACCCAAACGAAAGCAAAGACCAATGGAGTTCCTCGCCCCAAGGCACAACGTTGTCGAAACAATCCCGAAGGCACGGAGGTCCCCATGTGCCTATGCTGATCCTTGCCGCTCCGGCAGTCTGTAGACAACTCATACACTTACGGTATGAGGTACTGGAGCTGCCGCAACCACGACTCCGAGCCAACGCTGGGGATGCGGATGCGGCGGAGAAGCCCGGTATGTTCATACTCACATTTGGTGCTGCTCCCAATTCATACGTGTTGTAACACCGTGTGATGTGACTAGTTGCAGCCTCCACTGTGCGAGTTCATCCGATTCTACGACGCGGAACAAACTCCCGAGATGGAGAGGTGGCGGAATCGGGAGTACTCGCATCAGAGGGCTATCGTGGAGCAGCAGTGGTGTGAGCAGGATGAGGAGGAGAAGCACCAACAGCATTTGGAACATATGCATGCACAGAGGGAGGCCGAACGACAGCGCCATGCAGCGGAGAGGGAGGCTGAGCGCGAGAGAAAGCGTGAGAGGGCAGCTAGGCCGTGAGCGGCAGGAGCCGAAACTTGCGTAAGGGAAAATATCCTCGTTGCACTCAAGAAAGCCCAAGAGAAGGGCCCTTATTGCTGTTTCCTCCGCCTAAGGCATGTTACGTTTAGTCCCGTATACTCGGTAGAGTGTGTCGTGACATGCCATTGTTGTTTAGCATTTCTAAGCCGTATGCAATTCAAGACATTCTTATTGCTCCCCATCTATCTGCATAAAGGTACTGCATATATTTCACATCTTTGAAGATAACTACACGAAGTCTTCAAAAATAATTACGAGTTGACCAGAGTGAAGAAGGGCCACCTAAAAACCGAATCAGTATTTTCTCATGCTTGCATCGAAATGGCTTCTAAACTGACAGTTTTAAAACTGAAATTTGTTGCGACATTTATTTATGCAATTTGGAATAAAATATAATATATTTTTAAAAAAATTCTCATAAAAACTAACAAAAATATCAAAAATGGTATATGTCGCCCGTCCATAGGGCGACATCAATAATGTCGCCCGTCCATCGGGGGATTTTTAATCTGTCGCCTGTTGATCGGGCGACAAAAGCCTGTCGCTTCGCCTAACGGGCGACGAAACACGAGGTCTCTTGTCGCGTCCATCGGGCGACAGGCTTATATCGCCCGATGGACAGGCGACAGACGTATAAAAATGTAATTTCTTGCGAAAGACATTTATTTCTGCAATTCGGAATAAAATATAATATATTTAAAAAAAATTTCCAGCCATGCGCGTCATCTCCCCATGTGCTAATTAAGCTTTCTAAACACGTCTTCACCTTAAACTCTTTCTGGTGTCCGTGTCCTCGCTCTTCTCATTCTTGACGTGTCATGTTCCAACACCTTCATATCTGATAACACAAAAAGTAGTTGCAAAAAGAAACATCCAGTTCTCATTGAAAGTTAAGTTATGATCAGTTAAAAGAAAAGCAACATTTTAAGCTAGTTTCTTAGCATATGATCGTGTTATTGGCCCTTGAAACATGATAGGTGCCTCATCATGAAGAATGGAAGAAGATGATGCCGAAGTAGTCAAAGAAATGCCTTCATCACCCTTCCCTTTTTGAAAAAAAAGTAGTCATCAACTCTTGGAAGTTAATCTTATAAGCATTGTCATTAATATTCTCAAGAAACTTAAATGGACCATCACCTCTAGGCATCATTTTGGACTTCCTTTTTCTGAAAAACATTCCTTTCTCAGGTGAACCCAAACAAAGTCATTTGGCTTAAAAGGCATTTTCTTCCTAGACTTGTCGACTCTATCAACGTAAGAATGTATCTTCTTTACAATTACTTCTTTAGTGGTTGTATGAAGCTTTTTAACAATATCATCACATTTAGGAGCATTCAGATTTGTACGTTCTTGTAAAGGAAGCATTAACAAATCAAGTGGTGTGATATGTTTGAAATCATACACTACCGCAAAAGGATAAAGTTGAGTGGTGGAATGTATCGCTTATTGTATTCAAACTTCATGTGCAACAAGCAATACTCCCAAATGAGCATAGACAACATGCGATTCACCACTTCAGTTTGTCCATGTTTTCTGTGGTTGGTAATGCTCATAGTACTCTGTTTTGGTCTGATAATTGGCTTGATGGAATGAGCATTGTTAGGATGGCTCCAAATCTTATCAAATGTCTAGATAAGAAGGCTCTGAGAAAAACTTTGGTGTATGAGGCATTGCAGAACAGGCACTGGGTTTCTCAAATCTGAGGTGGTTTAACCGTGGCGGCTTTGGCTGAGTACTTAAGAGTATGGTGGAGTGTATCTCTGCAGGAAGTGGTGGAAGGCAGGTTGTGTTGAAGAGGGACTTCTAATCGAATGTACTCTTCCCGTTTTGCTTATTTTTTTTGCTTGGTTAACACTAAACAATCGTTGTTGGACTGCTGGGAAAATACAACGCATAGGTCTTCCTCATCACCCCTTTTTATTCTTTGCCAAGAAGAGGAAGAAACAATAGATCATCATCTCCTTGTACAATGCAGCTTCTCTTGGTCGGTCAAGTTTCATATATTTCTCTGGATTAGGAAGCAAAGGCTCACTCCCAATGGCGCTCATATTATTCGGGATTGCTGGTTGTTAACTAAGGATTTTCTTCGTAACAATAAGTACTCCGGTTGCAATTCTATTATTATCCTTACTATGAGGCATATTTGGTCAGAATGAAATGCTACAAATTTTAGCAGTTTTTATGAGGAGTGGTCGCAGATTTTTTCTGAAATTAAGGAAGTTTGTAAGTTATGCCGAGACGCATGAACTAGTTGTCTAGATAAATTGCTAGCTTAGTATTTCTGTAGTTTGCTTTTTTTGGTCGTATTGGATCGGCTATGTAGGGGTAGTAGTCGATTCTTGGTGGTGAATTATGTTTATATCCAGCCCTTTGTATACCGTTTATTGAAAATTCAAACTTTTTACATATTTTTTTTTTGTAAAAATGGTTCCCTTCTCCACCGTAGAAAGCGTAGTAGGGGCACGAGTCCCCTTAAGCAGTATGGGGCACATGTCCCCTACAACGCCTAGAGAACGCGGAACCAAGCAGTCTCCGTGGGAGCTCGTGTGAGCATGGAAGTGAGGTAGTGTGCTGCGCGAGTAGGCAGCGGGCAGAGCACACGGGCAGGCGGGGCCCGGGCGCTGGCGAGAGCGCAACTTGCTGTCGTGCCTGAAAGTGCATCTAGGCCCCTCAAATTATTTTGGTGATTAATGATGACACAATTAAAGTGATCTAATGCTTCAACTAAGATTAATGCAGATATCGAGATCATATCAAATTGGAATGGGATTTGGATGCCCCCACAACCTCTTAAAAGTTGAAATGACGGCATCAAGACAAGTTTTGTAACTTTGTTTTATATTTGTATCTTAAGGATAGCCGTACTATTAAGAGGGTTCGACGTGAAATCGCTTTTAGGATATGCATGTGCTCAACGTCAAGTCTTGCATCTAAAATTAGCCCTCCTGCATTTTATTTGGAAAAGTTTTAAATTGAAACCGAACTGGGTAACCCGGACTCTCCGGACATTCAATCCGGAGTATCCGGATTCAATCCGGAGTATCCGGACAATATGTCCGGAGTCTCCGGGTTGGACCCCTCGGTCACTTTTAAATTCCAGTCGTCCGGAGTATCCGGACATTTTGTCCGGAGTCTCCGGATAACCCGGAGTCTCCGGGTTATTTGTCCGGACACTCTGGCCTGTACAAAAACGAGAGTAACGGCTAGTTTTTGAAAAGACTATTTAAAGCCTCCACTCTCTCCCAACGGCTTGAAGCTGGATAGAGCTCATTCATTGCAGCATTCAAGCCTTCTCTAACACTCTCAAAGCATTCAATAGAGCCCCCACTTCCTCCCACCATTTGATTTGGTTGTTGATCCATTTTGGTGAGGAGAGGAAGAAGTAAAGTGCTAGGTGCATTCAATTCGAGTTGTTGAGCACTAGTTCATCCCCCAAGCGACTTCCGTGGTGCTATTACTCTTGGAGGTTGAAGGTCTCCTAGACAGCTAGGAGTCACCGGGAGCTACCAACGCGTGTGGTGAGCCCCGGTCGTTTGTGAAGGCGAGTCTCGCCTCCGAAAGGAAAGAGACAAGAAGTAAAGCCAGCGAGTGCATTTGTGCAACACCGGGAGGAAAGCGGGTTGGAAGATACCCCGGCTCAAGTGCGACCGAGCCGCCTCAACGGAGACGTAGGATTCCCTTCAAGAATCCGAACTTCGGTGAAAAATCGCGTCTCTCTCTTTTACTTTTTCTTGCTTGTGTGGATTTGTCTTTGTAAAGCTCGGATCTAATTCTTTGCTTAGCTTTAATTCAAATCCACACTAGCTTTTGATCTAGGTTGCTCTTGCTTTCTATTTATTGAAGTATATTGTGCTTGTTAGAGTAATCCTAGTCGCGTTCCCGTGCCAGCTAACCCGGAGTATCCGGATTTCATACCGGACACTCCGGACAAGCCGGAGACTCCGGACCAAAGACCCGGAGAATCCGGGTTGACCTGCTCGGCCAGTTTTAATTCCGCTGCGATTTTTAAATCCGCCTATTCACCCCCCCTCTAGGCGACATCGTTGGTCCTTTCAGTGCCACTTGAGCGCGGAAGGCGTCGTCCTACCATGCTCCCCAGGCACAGAAGTGCGTCTTCCCGCGCTCCCTCGTGCTGCTATCGCGCTTGCTCGTTTCTGAGGTCCCTGGGGTGTAACAGGGGACACGTGTCGTCTACCGCACCTTCCACGGTATGAGAGTGGGCTATTTTCGTAAAAACATGCGCGAGAGGGCTAAATTTACAAAAAAAAAAAGACATTGTACAAGGGGCTAGATATGAATAGTATTAAAAAAAACTTTTGGTTCAAAAAGCTTTGATTAAAAATTCAAGTCAATTTTTTTTCAAATCGGAAAGTTCAACTCAAAAAATTTTAAATAAAAAAATTCAAATTAGAATGTTTCAACTCAAAAAAAAATTTAAATCAAAAAGTTTCAGCTCCGAAAACATTCAATTCAAAAACTTATCGAAAAGTTTCTCTTCAACAAACTTTCAGTTCAGAAAGTTCGCTTAAAAAACTTTCAAAAGTGGTTAAAATACTTGTTTTCAAAAACTTAAGAGGAAATTCGAAATACAAAAACTGTTTTGAGTTTGAGGCGAATGGAATGAAGGAGAAAAGGGATGAATGAGGTGATGCCACTTGTCACAAGGAGAGAGCATTTAAAGGAGATGGAAAGTAGGGGAAGAAATGAGGTGATACCACTTGTCTCAAGGAGAGAGCCTTTGAGAGAGGTGCTGCCACTTTTCATAAGGAGAAGGTATCCTCACTTTGGTGAGAGTGACTTTAAATTAGCAATTCTCTTGTAATAAAATGGACTATTTGTAACAACTTATTGTTACTATTATTATTTTTGCAATCAGATTATTATAATAGATGGCAATCCTTGACAATCACGGATGAGGATGCGAAGGAATGACGGCGCAGTACGGCTAAAGTTGCACAAAAGCAAAAGGGTTGGGGTGGGATGGGCACGAGCGGCGCTGCAACGGCCGGGTGCTGCTTACAAATGATGGATCTGTGGGATGGATAGGGGTGCGACAATGACAGCGGCGTGCCAAGCCCCTTTATTTGAGTACGCAGGGGTGCAAAGCACAGAGTTTGTGTCGGTGGAAAAGAGGCCTGCCTGCATTTAGGGATGGCAATCGGGTGGGTATCTTCGAGTATAATTGTTTTAGATTCGAACCCAAAATTCGAACTCGTGCTGCCCACCCGAACCCAATAAACTTATTGAGCATAGATCTGTTCTCACGCCCAAACCTGATAGGTACCCATACTCGTCACGGCTGTGCTCATAGCTTATTCAATAAAGGGCTCAAATAATTCCTATATTATTTCAATTTAACGATAAACATATAATTAAATGCCACTATAAAAATAGAAGTTCAAGTAATAAAATAATGTTCATATTTTATTTCTAAAACCTAGTGAATGACTGGAGTTATGGTCTTATTTTTTTTAATATATATATATTATAAAACTGAGCTCATATATCATAGGATACCTATTGGATACCCATGGGTATAAATTAGCACCCATGCCCATCCTATGGTATATCTGGTCTGAAGATTTTCTTGAGTTAATGTCTTCATTTATGCATTCGATGTTATCTGTCCCAAGTTTGCCCACCTCATTAATTTCTTTCTACTCCCTCCATTCTCAAATACATATTATTCTAGTTTTTAAATTTTATTTCTAAATACATATCATTCTACGATTTCAATGTGATCTTTTAGCATTTTTTTTCCTTATATATAAAATAAAATCATCTCAGCTGGCTCTTAGTCCGTACACATCAGCTTTAGTTTATGTGGAAGAGTGAGAAAAAAAAGGAGAGATAAGAGAATTGGCTCTTATTTAGTTGTCAGCTTTGGGAGCATATGTAGATTATTTATGTACATCAGAGAAGAGATAATTATTGCATAACATCTAGAGATAATTTTTGGAGATAGTTATTGTATAAACTAGTTTTAAATTTACTGTTAGTCTGTAGTAGATTTTATTATTATACTTGTTTTTAGTGGAGATGCAATAACCTAAAATGACATCGGAGGGAGTACTTAATTTGCCCTGGCCTTCCTTTCCCTTGGCACTTCACACTATTTAAAGAGGACATGCTCAATGAAACACACACTATCGCTTGTGTTCGCTCTCTTAACACCGAGATGCAGATATCCTCGCTACAAATTGCATTGTGTTGCGGTGCTACTTCTCATTATTGTAATGGCTGGAGGATGCTTTCTTTACGATGAAGAGGTACGTGCTATGATATTGTGTGGATACACCTAGTTAACTTGTTTAATTTCCATCCAGCGAACAAGCCATACCTAAAATATACTAGCCCGTAAGCGTGGTGCATGTCGCGCGCGAACGAATTTTTTTTGTGTGTTTTTTTCAGTGAAAAAATAGACTCAGACATATTTTTAAATTTTTTTTAGGCTCCAGAAATCGTAGAGACAGAGCCGGGAAAAAATTACACATCTTTTTGTTGACGAAAACATTTTTTGGAGGGAAAACGGAGAAAGCGCGGTGAACGCCGCGCGCGTGAACGAAAAATGATTTTGTTTTTTTTTCGGAGAAAAATAGACCTAGACGGACTGTTAAATTTTTTTGAGACTCGAGAACCCTCAGAGACCGAGCCGGGAAAAAAGCACACATCTTTCTGTTGATGAAAATATTTTTTCCGAGGAAAACGGAGAAATGACATAGTTTCCGGCGAAAAAATAGACCTAAGCGTATCCTCAAATTTTTTTGAGGCTCGAGAATCCCTAGAGACCGAGCCGGTGAAAAAACACACATCTTTCTGTTGGCGAAAATATTTTTTTCAGGGGAAACGGAGAAAGGACCTGGATGTAAAACCCAGGGACCTGTTTGTTATAGTTTTGGACCTTTCCGCTATTCCAAAAAAATAGAAAAAGGCTCGCTCGCGATTTATATTTAACGTGGGGCTCTTTCCGTAAAGTAGCGAGCGAGTGACCTAAACGCGATTCGCGAAAAAAAAAATCCCCTCACAACAAATCGCAAAAGACCTAATTGTAAATTCGGATAGACCTATCGGTAAATCGGAGAAACGAGAGGATGTTTTCGCAAAACATGCAGGGGACACGTGGGGAGCTCCTCGGCAAGCTTTTCTCCGAACTTTAGTACCGATAGGATTTGCAATAAGCATGAAGTCATGCCTAACATATATATTCCTTGCTTGGTTCGTCACTCCCTTCCTAAAAAATTGAAAGCAAGCAAACTGGACAACGCAATGGCCCCCTGAAATTCGTTCAAAAAGTCTATCCACAGAGTGAAGATGCATTTAATTACATGGAGAACCTTTACTATCTATACATCTTGCAAGATGCATTTACTTTATTACACTGAAAATGAGCTATTGTTATTTTGACAGAACACATACTGTACCATGCATGGGGTCCAGGAGATGGTAATAATTATTATGGATTAGAGGCTACTCTGGATGTTTATGGATTTACAGCTGGGCCCTACGAGCTTATGCATAGAGTAATGAAGGTCATATTAGTCATTTACTTTTGGATTGGAGTAGTTTAGAATTATTATTAGAGTATACTGAAAGTGATAAAGGAGTATAATACATTTGTTTAAGCGATATATTGGAGGTAGGAATACATACTCCGAGGGTATAGAAAAGGCTTTATATATACATATATATGCGTATACGTATATACATATGTACATATATTAGATATACGTATATATTACATACTAGCTACATGCCCGTGCGTTGCTACGAAAAACAAAATTGATAACGAAAAATAAAGATTAAAAAATAAAAAAAATTATTTTACAAGATCAAACATCTATCTTTAACGCTTCGTTTCTTGTGAAAGCTGGCTAATTAAAGCAACGTTTCGTTTCTTGAGTAGGGCAATTAAGCAGGGCAATTAAGTAGAGCAATTAAACAGGGCAATTAATGACGTGTAGAATGGACCACTGCCACCAAGTGGTGCTTTAGAATAGTAGAGATGTACATATCTGGACTATATATATATATATATGTATATATATGTATATATATATATGTGTATATATATATATAGAGAGAGAGAGATGCTAGCTGATAAACTTACGTTTAAGCAGTTTTCCAAAAATGTTGTTTCAATGGGATAAACTTTCGTAAAGCTTTTGCAGCCGATTACCCAAGACATTCGGCCTATTACGGCACAAATCATCAAGTGAAATTTTGGGCCTAAGACCATAGGCTCACAAGTCACAACCCAGCCCAACACCGGCCTATATATAGATGAGGCAGTAAGCGATATGTTTCTCATTAGTCCAAACCATGAACGTGCCCGGTGAACGTTCTAAACTTTTTGCCCTTGCGAAGGAAGCATTACTCCATTTTCTTTAATTTATTTATCTAAACGTGCATGCTATTTATGTTACTCTATGGCAATTTGTCTCTTCTTTGGGACCGACCATTTGTTGTGAGAGGTGCTTTTATATATATATATATATATATATATATATATATATATATATATATATATATATATATATATATATATATTAAAGTTACATGAATATTAAAGTATGAATGAATGATAGAGAATGATTATTTATCTTTTCGCTTACTTCAAAATTTATGTAACTTATATTGGAAGAGAAAATATAGAAGCACTGTTTTTTTTGTTGTATGTGCTTCTAGGACAAATCATCGTGCCACTGTCATGTCCATTATCGACTAAGGCTCTGTTTGGCAACTTGGAACCGAGCTGTTTCTACTAGAATCTAAGAGAAACCCAGCCAACGGGCTAAAATTCGGAACGATTCTTCTCGGAACGTTTCTTCTTTTTCCACGCCGTGGCTAAATCACCCTCAACCCCGTTTCTACTAGTTTCTACTAGAATCTGGAACCGTACCAAATGGTTTGCAGAAAGTGATTCTGATTCTACCTGAAACGTTTCTACCAAGAATCTGGAACCGTTTCCGTTTCTACTAGAATCTGGAACCGTACCAAACGGGGCCTAAATGGTGCTAACAAACCGGTTACCTACTTTCCAAAACCTATGTTTCCTGGGTTAGCAGATAAACCGGTAACCATTAATTTTGGTGGCAAAGGCAAAATCTTATTATTTTTTTTTACAAAATTCAGATAAAATTTAAATATGGAATTTTTTGGACCGAGATTTTTTAAATTTCGACCAAAAATCCAAAATTTCGTCTGAAATTGCCGAAATCTCGGCAATTTTTAACTGAATAAAAAATGGTTCAAACAATGTTAAATTTTTTTGAAATTTTGTTAGATAGTCATGACACATCAATAATATTCCCATAAAAATTTCAGATGATGATCAAGCCTGAGGAATTTTTAAAAATTCTAACAATGCTACTGTCCTGATAAAAGGCTCATCAATAAATTTCAACCGAATGGAAAATAGTGCAAACCATGGTAAAAACTTTTAATTTTTTTGTGTGGATGTATTTGATACATCCATAATATTCTCATAAAAATTTTACATGATGATCAAGCTTGAGGAATTTTCAAAAATGTGAACAGTGCTGCTGAAGGCTGACCAGTAAATTTCAACCGAATGAAAAATGGTTCAAACCATGATAGAAAATTTGAAATTTTTTGTGAATGGTGCTGATGCATCACTAATATTCCCATAAAATTTTAAGATTATGGTCAAGCTTGAGGAATTTTCAGAAATTATAGCAATGCAAAATATTGTAAAAATGTTCTCTAAAGATTATATGAAGTACTCACCTTGATAGGAGATGAACTGGACCAACTCCAACACAAGGGGAAAAGGGGGGAGGAATCTACTTACTCAGCCACTATGGAGGAGACTGCTCACTAGTCGTTGCTGGCACCTGTCTTCGGTGGAGAGGGAGGGCTCACTGCACCACAAAACGAGAGCTGGAGGCGGTGCCGCAGAGGCCATGGGCGACGATGGGGGGGAGTTGAGGAGGCGGTTGCGCATGGGCGGCGGGAGTAGGAGGGGGCGGTCGAGGAGGTGCGACGACAACGGTGAGGGGAGGTCGCCGGTGGGGGAAGACGTGGTGGGTGGAGGCCGCCGGTGGGGTTGACGCAGTGGGGGAGACGTGGTGGAGTCCGCCAGTGTGGGGGCGAGGAGGACGAGGTGGAGGGGTGAAAATTGGAAAGTTTCCTAGCGTTGCGAAGAAAACGAAAGCCTTTTTTAAACACGAAAAAAAAATATTGGTATGCAAATAAAATATAATTTTTTTTATCAAAAACAGAAACAGAAATAAGAGAGCTAATTCTGATGAAAATAGAAACGGAAACAAAAATTCCGTATAAGTGAAATAGAAAACTAAAAATAGAAATGGGCGAAAAGGGAAATGGGCTTGTCCCAAAAATAAAAAGGGAGAGTTTATATTTATTTTTGAATTAAAATAATTTCTTAAATACAAATAGTTTTATATAAAATATTAAATAGAGTTCAAAAATTTTGAAAAAAATTCTCAAAAATATTTTGGAATATTTTGAACCTATAAAAATTATTTTAACATAATTTTATTTTTATTTTTTTATAAATAATTTAATTTTATAAATCTAAAAAATAGCAAAATGGTATTTATAAACTCCAGAAAATTCAAGATAAATTTCAGAAAATCATAAATGAACATAGAATAATAATATAAAAATTTTAGGGTGTTAAACATTTGTAGTTGGTGGAGTAAGAGGATATCAATGATAATTATATAGATGAGGACATAATGATGTGATATGGGAGACAAGTTGTCGACGATTGGAGAACGGGCTCCCGTTGAGCTTACTTGTTGAATGGGGGATCAACAGAGCCCCGTCGTGCAGACCAAGGAGGTCGTTCGAGCGATGCCAAGGTCGGGAGAAAGGAGGGACACGGTGTTTATCCTGGTTCGGGCCTCCCTTCGCCGGGATAACAGCCCTACTCCAGTGTATTGTGTTCTGTTTCTTCGTCGTTGTGCCTTCTCCCCCCCACAGACCGGGGGGGGGATTTAAATATCAGGCTTAGAGGTACAAAGAAGGTAACTACCTCCTGAAATTACGCTACACAGTTATCTCCAAGATCTGCGGTGCTTATACCGCGCGCTAATTTGAAAATCGGGTAGGATTCCCCCTGATCTTCGGCTATTTGGTTGCGACCTTCCATCCTTGTCGCGTGATCAAGTCCACCGAGCATATCCCTGGGTGCGGTGTGGATTCCCCGAGCATGCTTGTGCGAGGTCGGTGGAAATGGTCGTGCGGGAAAGGCCGAGCACGTATGCTCGGGTGGTGTTATGCCCGCTGTGCGTTCCGAGCATCTCTTGTTGGCGTTGCATGGTCGGCGGTTTTTAGGACAACCCGAGGGTGCCATGGTCTTTTGCCAAATAACCAATCCCCGACACAAGTAATGTGCTTTCAGCTGACAAATTTGAGAAATTTTTTTTAATTATATCAGTGAACATAACACTATTCTTGTGTCCACCTTGGAGGTGGAATGTGCTACATTGTTCTTGTAGCTAGTTATGTATATTGTGATTCTCTACTGTGTTCTTGTGAATTTTTCGCTTTCGTTTTCGTATTCACTCCAATCCGTTCCGCATTCGTTTCCGTTACCAGTAAAAAATGTGAAAACAGAAGCGAAACAGTTATTTACCGATCATTTTCGTACCATTTTCATCCCTAGATGGAGTATCGGGAGTTCGAGACTCCAGACTCGGGTTTAGGGTTGGCCAATAGTTAGGTTGGCTGGTTGGGCTTGCTTGAGCATAGTTTGGTTGGTTGGAATTTTCGGTTTGGCTTACATGCAATTTTCAGTTTGTTTTCATTTTCATTAGAATTAGCTCCTGCATTTTCGTTTCTGTTTTCGGGAGAAAAAAAAATCGTTTCCGTTTCTATGCTGATATTCTCCGTTTCTATTTCTAAAAAAAGGATTGTTTCCACTTTTTCCTAGAAGGATCGGAAGCTTCACATTCCTTTTCAACCCTACCTAGACGTCACCACCTCGTTGGCCCGCTTGGCAAATGGATGGCCCGATCAGATGAGACGCCCCGCGACCAGACGCAACCCAGAGAAGACGTCGCGCGCCGGTGAGATCGCCGACGGCGGAAGTATGTATATTCTGCCTTCCCGGCGTTTCGCTACCAGCATGCACAGTGTTATCAGTGGGAATCTTAGACGACACCGTAAGCATCTCGCTGTCCTTTTCGCTCTCAGAGGCGGCACAGCAGCACCGGTGTCTCAGACACGATATGATCGAGCAGACGTACGTGACAGGGTTTGAACTTGGAAACATCGCGCATGGACAAAAAGATTCAGTCGCTCCTGCTTACAGAACATACCCTCTCCCGGCGTCTCTCCACCTTCCGGTAGTGCTTTCTCCCCAAAAGCCGCCGAAAAATGCAGTTTCGCGTGCTGCCGTCCACGGTCCACCGCTGCCCTGCTACTGGCGCGAGTTGGTGCACTCAGTGAGCATAGTTGATTAAGATTTTAATTGTCAAAATCTTAATCTTAAGCTTCCATATTATTATTTAGGTTTTGATTTGGACGTTGATTGTTAATTAGTGAAGAGAATTTTTAAAACCGTCTATTCACAGCCCTCTAGTCGGCATCCTCGATTTTTTTACAGTATTTAGACTTTATATGATCTATTAATTAGATATAGTTCTACACATAAGCATCGATGCACTGACGCCTAATTAAGCATCAATGCTACCAAATGAGAACCTTATCTATTATGTGTGATAATAAAAAAAAACAGTTTCCGTTGGTAAGCACCCCCCTTAGCATATGTATTGTCATGTTTTTAGGACACATCCAAACATGTAGAAAATGATGTGATGCCAACCACTTTAATGCTTCAGATAATTTTTATCCTTGTTTCTCTTATTTTTGGCGACCATAGCATTGTACCTTTGTGTTCATTTAGGTGAAACAACAGCTGTAGGCTTCAACCATGCACCTGTGACTGTGAGTAAACCTTAAATTTATATAGCAGTTCTCAGGACCAACATCTCATGTAGTCATGTTAAACTGTATTTTTCATCCTTCCCGCTTGATTGGTTTTTCAGTTTTTCATTTGTTTGAAGTCTCATGTTTCTTTGTATGTTGCAGAGAGGGAGGAAACGCTGGAGAAGGCGCTAGATGTGTAACTAATTCCGCTTGAAGTTTCTCCTTTCTCTTGTATGTCCTTTTGACTCCATCCCTTCTTCCCTCCTTTACTTCTGCAGCAGCTTGCAATCAACTTGTTTAACGAGCAACCGTGGTGGGGTTAATTATCTGACTCTAGCTGTTAATGGTAGAATGGCTATGATCATTCCCCCTTTTAGAGGCAAAGCTAATATTACTTCAGTAGTATAGCTCATTAGAGAAAGCACTGAGTCGCTGACAATGACTTCTGTAAGTAAATGCTTATTGCCGCACCTTAGTGGTGAAGCCTTTGCAGGGGCATCCAACAACTTCACAACTTAAAAGTAATTAACTTTTGAAGTTGCTTTGTGCGATTTTTCTTTGACCAAGCTACTTAGTAATGTAAAGGAATATCATAATCCATTTCATGTTTGACTTTGACATAAAATTGATGTTAATTGTGGAGCTTAGACTTGAAGTATAGATTTACCATAATGCATCTAGGTTGTGAGTTCGGATACCAGATTCGATGTGAATGTGAGAACTGCTCCCATTTATCTGATTATATATGCCATAAAACCGAGAACAATGAAGGTTTTTTGGAAGGTGCTTGCTTGCTGTTGGGGCTTTTCACTGAATGGTTTGGATTAGCACTTTTCATTACAGTGACCTGATGTGCACAGCAAAGACATGGTTGAACAGTATTTAGCATTTACAAATGCATCTAGGGCCAAATTCTCTGTTTATCTTTGCTGTCTGCATAACCTTTGGAATGCATGAGGCGTTTCGAGTTTCGGAACTCCCACACAATCTGGAAAATTTTGAGTATTACACCTTCGTGCTTCTTCGATGATGCAGTGGATTTTAGACAAATTCATGTTTCCATGATCGTCTTTGCTGCACACCTGCGGCGGTATACTTGTTTAGGAGCATCGGCTTATCTAAACTTGAAGTGCTTCTGTTGCTTTCTTGAAAACTGCCACTAAGTAGCCGCAAAGTATGTTATCATGGAGGTTCCTCGGTCCTCACTCGGTTATGACACACGTTGTCGTTTCATTATCAAATTCTGGTGGTTTGCCCGGTCTAGCTGCCCTCTTGCTCTGTTGATGTCTCCTTAGCTCGACATTATTAATATTATTGCCCCTGTGCAACGTAAGTGCTGACGGCAGTGCATGTCACATGCCCAAAAATATAATGGAATTCTAGAGGTTGCGCATGTTGCTATCGGATGATTTCTGGCTCGTGATTATATACCAACCATGTACTTACTAATAATAATGTCCATCCCATGTTGTTTAATCTCGCTGGGATCTTTGCTTGTTCGACTTGAAGTCTAGATTTAGGGTGCGTTTGGTTGGGTGAACAGGATAAATGGGAGAGGGTGTTTGGTTGCTTGAATAGAATAATACAAGATTTTGTTTGGTTATTTGGATGAAATAGTACGGGATGGCATAAGATGATGTTTGGTTGGAGGGATGAGGTTGGTATAGTAAACTTTGTCACTAGTGGTACTGGATGGTTCAGTTAATTTATATATATATATAAAAGTTGTATCCTAAACCATTCCGTACAGGTTGGAGATCAGATCATGGCTCCACCGCTAAGACTTTGGACTCGTCGGCGGCAATCATGTGAGGTAATCCGTGGCCTGGACCGCGACTGGGGAAGCTTCGGTGAAGCAACGCCCCGGCAGGCAACCACTTGGGACTTGGTCAACATTAGCGTTGCGTTGTGTTGCTTTGCTTTGCTTTGCGTTTAGGCGTAGGAAATGGTGGTCACGCAAACAATTGCAAATGTGCTTGAGGTCGTTGTCTCCAAAGCGGAACCGATTCAGGTCATACAGCTTCCTGGCTAGTGCGATATAATTTTGACGTGGGAGTGGCTAAAATCCCTCAAAGTATGCGAGTGGCCAAAATCCTAGGTTTCAAATTTTGTTTTAGAGTTTCATCTCAGCACCATTTGAAATCCGAAATTTCGGTGAAATCTCGTTTTTTTCGGACGAAATCCGAACGAAATACAAAAAGTAAAATTTGAATTCGGTAATTTTTTAACCGAAATTTCCGAGATTTCGGTTCAAAATACCAAAATTTCCGTCTAAAATACCGAGATCTCAGCGAAATTTTAGGTGCTGTCGCCTTTTGAATTTTTTAGTTTTTTTTTAATTTCGCCGGAATTATAATCTACCGACTGTCCTACACGTAAAATGACGTGAATAATCCAATCCGACCAAAATCCAGTCAAATTTGGTCAAATCCGGTCAACTTTTGTTCAAATCTCGATGAAATTTACCGAGATTTCAGGTTACTGTAGCACATTGAATTTTTATAGTTTTTTTTTTAATTTTGTCAGGATTATAAATTTCGGAGGGGTCTGAGATCTGAAATTTCAGCTAGATTTTGCGAAATTTCATTCCCCGCCAAAATCCCTCAAAGTATGGGAGTGGCTACAATGAGTTCTTGGCCGTTAACAGGGTTCACTAAATCGACGAAAATCGAGCGATTTTCGCGATTTTCGCGCGTATCGCCGCGGCCCAATATCAAAAACCGGTCGATAAACCGATCCAATTCAAAAAATAATTCGAAAAAATTTACGTGTCAAAAACCGATCGAAAATCGGTCGATTTTCGTCAAAAATCATCGAAAATCGCTACAAAAATCGATCGCACAAAAAATTCAACAAGTTCATCGATTTTCCACGAAAACCGGTCGATTTTCCACGAAAATCGACGATTTTTGAAATTTTTTTTGAAAAAATTTGGTTTTTGAATTCATTCGATTTTTAACGATTTTCGGCCGATTTTCGACTCGATTTTTACGATTATCGAAAATTACTATTCATGCGAAAATCGCATGAACGATTTAGTGAACCCTGGCTGTTAGCATATGTTAGTATCTCATGGGTTTGGAATTGTACTATTCTTTTGTGTCAGTTGGACATTTTTGACGAATCTAGTTGTGCTATCTTTTAAATGCTGAGGACGGTGGCTGCTAGCTGCAATCGTAGTGGTGGTAGCAGTAATACCAGCACTCACTTCATTGGAAAACAAAAATCACTGCCAACTTTATGAGTTGTTGAGCCATCGTACGGTAAGGAAAACCAAACAACATGGAAATCAAAGATGCGAGAGCGCGCGATCGAGCCTCGGCTTGATTGGCTGGGTCGAGCAGCGTTTATCCAGTCTGTTCGTGTTCAAGCACAGCTCGATGTGGGCGTGCGTGTGGAAGCGGGTGTGTGAGATGCATGTGTGTGAGCGTTTGTAACTATTTCTCTCCTTCTTTATAGCAATACCAGAGCTCTGGCCAATTTAAAAAAACAAATGCGAGAGCACATCCGAAAAGCGCTGCTTTTTGGCCCGTTTTCAAATTTCAAAACTATCCAGATATGAGATTCTACCCACCAGGCCACCACACCAGGGTTCACCAAATCGGTTGGTGCAATTTTCGCATGAACAGTGATTTTCGATAATCGCAAAAATCGAGTCGAAAATCGGCCGAAAATCGTTAAAAATCGGATGAATTCAAAAACCAAATTTTTTCAAAAAAATTTCAAAAATCGTCGATTTTCGTGGAAAATCGACCGGTTTTCGTGGAAAATCGACGATTTCGTGTGGAAAATCGACGACCTTGTTGAACTTTTTTGTGCGATCGATTTTTGTAGCGATTTTCGGCGAAAATCGACCGATTTCCACCGATTTTCGACCGGTTTTTGACACGTAAATTTTTTCGAATTATTTTTTGAATTGGATCGGTTTACCGACCGGTTTTTAATATCGGGCCGCGGCGATATGGCCGAAAATCGAGCGATTTTCGTCGATTTTTTGAACCCTGCACCACACTCCAACCTAGTTGGGTTCAAACCGTAGGGGAAAAAATCCTCCAAAATCTTCTCGAGTCCACGCAACCGAGCATAAAAAAGCCGCCGCTTCCCTTCCTCCTTCCCCATCTCCCTCCCACTTCTTCTCCCCCCACCTCGCCGCGTCCGCCGTTGACCTCGCCGGCCGCCGCCGCCGGAGAGGCCCCGTTTCGCCGGACGCCTACTTCCGCCTCCTTGATCTCTCCTTCCTTCACCCCCAGGTACCCTATAGCACTCCCTTCCTACCGATCCGCAGAGCCGTAGATCGCGATACCCCGCGCCCCCTTCCGCCGCCGTCCCGATCGCCGCGGAAATGTCCCGCCATCTCCAGTAAGATCCAGCCACAAAGACTCCACCTTTGCACGGGTGCGACTCGCCGCCGCGATGGCGATCCGCATCACCGTGTCGTACTCCGGGTACGTGGCGCAGAACCTGGCCTCGTCCTTCGGCCTGCGCTGCTCCGCCGCATCCGCCGGCGCGGCGCGCGGCGCCGGGTGCCGCTTCCTCCAGGACGCGCTCTCCCGCCCCTTCTGCCTCTTCGCATACTCCCGCCGCTCTGACCACTACCATGGCGCCGAAGACCACAACCACCCGAAGCCCGAGACCAAGGCTCTCCCGAAGCCCAGGACCAAGGCTCTCCCCGCCAACGCCGCCGCCGGAGGCAGCCACTCGTTGGTACTCTCGCGGTCTTGCTCGACGAAGGCGCCGGTGAATGAGCCTCCGGCGTCGCTGGCCGTGGGGTTGCTGTCGGTGTTCGCGTCCGGGATGGGTTCAACCACCGGCATCGTGGGCGCATCCTCGCTCTCGGCGTCGCCGTCAATATCATCCGGGTTCAACCCCGCGGCGCTCCTCCCATTCTTGCAGGCGACCAAGTGGCTCCCTTGCAGCGACCTCATCACCGCCGCGCCATCCCGTAGGTCGGCACGACCAGCGGATGCGACGACAGCGCCCACACCGGCGCCTTCGCCTCGTCCTGCACCTGTGCCCTCCCCTGCTGTGGCCGCTCCTGCCAAGGTGGGCGTAAAGGCACTAGTTGGTAATGCTGCAATCACCTCTGGTGCTGCTGGGATGGTGAGAAAGAGCAGTGCTGCTCTTGGTGGTGGTGCTGGGGTGAGCAGGAAGAACAGTTGGTTGTCAAGGTGGGTGAGCTCCTGCTCGGATGATGCAAAGACTGTCTTCGCTGCTGTGACTGTGCCGCTTCTCTATAGCTCATCCCTAGCCGAGCCAAGGTCCATCCCATCCAAGTCAATGTACCCGACATTTGACGTTGGTGACCGAATTCTCGCCGAGAAGGTAAAGCTAATCCCCAGTGTTCTGTGATGACAGTATTTTGTGATGTATGTTTGCTGATGTCGTTGTGCTTGTAGGTTTCATACATTTTCTGGGAGCCTAAAATTTTGGACATTGTGATCTTCCGTGCACCACCAGTCCTTCAGGTATGGTATTCTTTTTCTCGTTTCTGTCTTATGTAGGTCATAATAGAATGTGTTGTGCTTAGAACAATTTTTTGCAGGCATTGGGCTACAGCTCAGGTGATGTGTTCATCAAGAGAGTTGTGGCGAAGGGAGGGGACATTGTTGAAGTAAGCTTTTATACCAATGGTAGTGGCTTCTATTTGTTTTCCTGTCCCCCCCCCCTCCCTCGTGGTGAACTTTTTTGGCATTTGCATGAGTTATAACCATTGTTATTCCCTGTTTTTAATAGGTGCGTGATGGTAACTTGTTGGTTAATGGAATAGTTCAGGATGAGGAATTCGTGCTGGAGCCACTCAACTATGAAATGGATCTAGTGGTATGACATCTCTTCTTTGTAATTTGTACGTTTTGCTTAAGTTTGACAACATCATAAGTTAGATGACATCAAGTCTCTCTGACTAAACTGTTGAATCGGTTAGAACTGATGTTAACGCCCAAAATTATTATTTGCTTTAAATGTCAAATTGGCTGCTTTTTTTTTTTGTCAATGTGACATGAAAGTTGCTCTGACCCAGTATGTTGAGTGATGGTTCATATGTGCCAATATGAGCCTGAAGGCTAGTATTTTCATTTGCGGAAATTATAGTGGAGTATACATATTGATCAGTTGTAGTTGCTTTTGCCAGACTGTGCCTGAAGGCTATGTGTTTGTGCTGGGGGACAACAGAAACAACAGCTTTGATTCACACAACTGGTATACTAAACCTCTAATAGAGAATTCCTGCTACAGCTCTTTACCCCAATTTCCACAACATGTAGCTCATGTGCTATCTGTGTCATTGCAGGGGACCGCTCCCAGTGAAGAACATTCTTGGGAGATCTGTGCTTCGGTACTGGCCACCATCGAAAATCACAGATACGATCTATGAGCATGATGAGGTTCACTGCACAGCAGGCATCTCCTGAGACTTGGTTCTTATGGCAACACCACAAACCAATCCATTTTTTTGGCCGAGCTTCACTGATGAGCTGAGCCACATTTTTCTCATATAACTATTTATTGGATGCCGCCTTGCATGTAATGCCCTTAGGCAGCTTGGCTGACTGTTAGTTTTTCCCTGCCCTACCGGCAGATGCTGCGTTTAAAAGCAACTGTTATTGACTTATTTGTACTCTGTAACCAAAGGAGCCCACCGATCTGTTCGTAAAAACTGATGAATGAGCATCAATGGCTGTAGGCTTAGCAATGCATGGAAATTCTGTTCTGTTTGTGACAAAAGAAGAGCAGAGACGATGTTCAGTCTTGATGTAAAGGAAATAGAAAGCATAAAATGTTATTCATCCTATTACTACTGGAGCTTTGTGGTTCTCTTTTCAATTGTATATCTTGGATCAAGGCCAGCATGGAGAAATTTCAAAATATGCAGTGCTGACTGTTGAGGACCACCATAACCTGTGCATGAATTCATTTATTCTACCTGTCGGTGAATTGTATTTGATGGTAAAATTTGTGCATTGTATGTTGTGGATTTTGAGCTTGTATTCATGGGATACTTAAATAAATTGTGAATTTGAGATATCCGGACTTCTAGTATCTGATTCATTTTTATCGTTGCCAAGGAAATCTAACAAGTTTTTTTACCTTTTTTTTTAAATTATGGTGTATATTAATTATGGGAGCACATCCATCTCATAATTGATTAGAAACGGCGATTGTTAGACGGTACATATATGGAGCGATGCCTATGCGCAGTAGTTGCCGCAATAGAATTGAACAAAAGCTTCATAAAAATAAAACTGTATCAATGCCGACTCATAGATAAGCAATTTGATTGACTTCCCGTGTAGAGAACCCAAATCAACCAACCCAACGTGGTCCAGATGAAATGATAGTAAAGGTGAGGACTGCCATGGCAGGATCATAATACGAACAAGCAAAGAAACAACACAGTAGTAAGGAACAACACAAAATTTTAACATACTAGTCATATGCCCGTGCGTTGCTACGAAAAACAAAATTGATAACGAAAAATAAAGATTAAAAAAATAAAAAAATATTACTTCATAAGATCAAACATCTATTTTTAACGCTTCGTTTCTTGTAAAAGCTGGCTAATTAAAAATCAAACATCTATCTTTAACGTTTCGTTTCTTGCAAAAGCTGGCTAATTAAAGCAACACTTCGTTTCTTACGTAGGGCAATTAAGCAGGGCAATTAAGTAGGGCAATTAAGCAGGACAATTAATGTGACGTGGGAAAAAACTCACTTTATATAGTAGAGATAAAGTATTTACAGTCGGATCCCATTTTCAGGTACACTTCCGGCCTAGTCAATTATACACGTAATCAATGTATATCTGCAATTTCCTACCAACCGTATCAGAAGTAATCGAGAAAAAAAAAGAAAAAGGAAAAGAAGAAGAAGAGAGAACAAAAACCATCACCACTCTACATCGAGCGACAACGGCTCAGGTGGCAAAACAAACGACATGAACATTGTGAAAGAAACGTTTGAAGTCAGGCTGCTCCAAGAAGTAGCCTCCACTATTGGAAAAGGTTTTCTAACCTTCTTCACGGATAGAGCCTTCAGCCTCCCCTCTCCTTCAACCCTAGCTACAATGTCAAGCGCGACTCGCTGGACCGCAGGTTTTGTTTTCCACTCTGAAACCCTTTTCCAGATGCCATCCTCTTCAGTAATGTCCCTCTCAAGCTCCAAACGGAATTGCACCAAAGGTATTGATGTCACTTTAGCTTCGATGAAGTTTATTGATCTACTCTCCTGATTTCTCTTGCTAAACCAAGCCTTTATGGCTTTTTCAAGCCTTGTCAGTCTTCGACTAATTGAGCAGAACACACATTCTGAGATCAACCGATCTGACATGTTCACTTGACACTTGTCTGCTAATAACTCCATAGTGTCACGTGACCTCAACAAGGGCTTCACATGGCCTCCAGACACATCGGTTTCATGCGCCACTATTACAACTGATCCTATAACACTCACTTGAAGTAATGGAGCACAAGTTGAGTGGCTGAGAGATAATATTTGGCCAAGGTCTTTGTTACTAGCCAATAAGCTTCCATTTGCTAAAAGACCTATACTATGAGGATGGGTAAAGGAAACTTTCTGTGCACCAATAATCTTTAATGCAATGCCAGCAGCAACAAGTACCTTCTTCAGTCCTATATACGTAGCATTCCACTGCATATGAGGTACAACAAAAGATTTTGCAGCAGTCAAGAGGGAAATTATAGCAGTTCGGAGTTGCTGAAACATATATAGCATGAAACAGGACAACAAAAAATCTATGAAAAATATGAGTTTAGCCTATGAGGTTTTCAGTAAACTATTTCATGAAAATATGGTAATACATTTAACAAAGTGAATGTCATAGTCATGGCCAGCTTAGCAGAAATGCCAAGCACAGCATGTGAGGTGGTAACTCTAGCTAAATTTTAATAGGTGACTGTTATACACATAGAACTAACACATATAATGCAAACCAAGTGTCGTGAGAGGACTGAGTGAGAGGGAGAAGAGGCAGAAGTATCACATATATGTTGAGTAGTAAAGGAAAAATGATAGAATGTGTCCCCTCCCCTCACAAGTGCCCTTGAGACCATATAGAGGAGGAAGAGGTAATTCTCTGTCTTGCCCCTTGCCTACATGCCTAAAGGAGGGGTATTTAAGTACTTTCCTCTTAAGTACCATGTGGTAATTAACACATACACATGCCTTTATTCCCTAGGGTTCCTAGAAATCCCCGATGGTCCTAGGGGCTGGGACTCCCCTACAACACCAAGAAAACTAAAAGGAATATGTCTCGTTCTCCAGCATATGACAGTTGAAAAATGAGTTTATAACACAACTAGACAAGCATTGGAAAACCACATCGATGGCATAACTACAAGTCGATATCTAAAATCTAGCTACCAATTCTAACCAGTAATTAACTACAAAAACAAATCTGCATATGTCTAAATATCCTATTCACGTCCCATTCCTTTCCAACCAGAACAGCCGGCAGTGCCCATATTACATGGCAAACCAGAACAAAATGTCTATGTTCTGTTTTCGCCCGTCATTCCATCTTATCTTTTGCCATTAAGCTAAATTCCAGTTTAAACAATCAGGTTACATTTAAGTCGATTACATAGCATCCATTGAAAAGAAGAGTTCAAAGTTTTAATATCTAATAAAATGGAACTGATTTGTCATTGTTAATAAAGCATTTCCATATGTGTGTTTATGTACGTGAACGGATAGTAATGACTGTACATGAACGGATAATAATGACAATTTACATGCACGTAACATATTACATTCTGTGCTTAGATAGTCTCATTCTAATAAGGTCAGAAAAGCATCTGGAACCAAACTGAAGTTTTTGATTTTGTAGTGTATCGTTACCAGCACAGCAAATTTGGAACAAAATTGTTCAAATTGGCATACTAAGACATCAATTTGCACAGACAACATAAATTAGACTGGAAATCCTTACTGATTAGCATGCAAACACTGCTCCCTAGCAAGCAATTCAATGCCACGAACAAAACTAAAAGGGGGGAGAAATATAAATGTAGTTACGCTTCTTCAATAGAACGGCAGCCGCTATATCAATTCAGCAATAATCATCTAAGCTTAGAACCAACACAACTTCAACTCCACACAAGTATCATCCAAAACCTATAACATGTAAGCAATCGATCGGAAGCAAAATCTGAAGCTTAAGTCAACCCTTCTTACCGACGGCAACTGGAGCTCGACGAGGCCGCTGGCAACCCTCACCTCCACCGGCCCGACCAGGTCCACATCCCTCACGCCCGGGCCGAACCGCACAGCGCCGTCGCCGGCGACGACGTCGAGCCCATCCGGCCCGTCCACCTCCTCCACCGCCGGCGCGGGGGGGCGCCTCCACTCCACGGCCTCGTCGGCGAGCCGCGCCAGCGCCGCCGACGAGCCCACCCGGGCGAGGAACTCGTAGCGCTGCACGGCGCCGACCCGCGCGGCATCGGCGTCGAGCAGCCAGACCCGGACCTCGGCGTCAGGGTCCCAGCCGTACTTCTCCGAGACGGCGTCGATGACCTCATCGAGGAAGGTGGGCTCAGGGGCGGGGTCCGGGAAGCTGTCTGCGAAGGTGGAGGTGAAGATGGAGGAGGCATTGGGGGAAGCGATGAGGAGGGAGAGCGAGGCAGAGAGGGAGGGGGAGAGGAGTAGCGTGAGCAGGAGGAGGAGGAGGGGCAACGGCGAGGAGGCCATGGGGGCGTAAAGACCTGGAAGCTTCGAGAAGGGTTGGGGTTTGGAGAGAGGTAGGTCTCGAGTCGAGGCCTCGAGACCTCCTTCCCCCGAAGGGACGGATCTCTTCACGGGAGGGAAGAAACGGGGCGATAGTGGGATTTCACTCGTGGGGATGATTACAGGCGTAAAGCAATGACTGACTTGTGGACCCCGCGAACTGGATTAGTCAGAGCTTTGTTTTTTTTTTTTTTTTACTTTTTACCGTATCTGTTAAATTTGATGGTTCTATTTTACCTTTCTACTCGTAGTCGTAGCAGTTGGTAACTTGGCACTTAAGAGTGATGACTGTGATCGCTGATGTGGATTAGGGCCATAACCTGATAAATGGGCAGTAAGGTCGTTTGAAACACGAAAAAAATCTTCTTATTCTTAAAAAAAGAAGTGAATTTTGTTAAAACCAATTCGTGTTCTAAATAAAAGCCGTTAAAACAGTAAAAATCCTTTGCCCATTACGTTTATGTGCATTTTAAGATTTGTCTATTTTATTAGGCCGTTTATTCGATTTAATGGTTGTTAACGTTTAATAGACATGTTTTATCATGCTGCTTATTTGGATAAAGTTATAATATTACCATATGACAAGGAACAAGATATACATAGATGAATACTAGATTTGCTTTTCTTTGCTATTTGAGTTCATTCATTCAATTATGATTTTTTAAATTATATTTACATCATATTATCTTTTTTATTTATGTCAACGATGTGGACAATTGTTGGTACTTGGTAGTTTAGTAGTTTCATTCTATATGCCTGAAAAAAATGAATTAGATGTTTATTTTGTTACCGAGAGTTTATGTATATATTTTGTTACCGAGAGTTTTTTTGTATTGCAGGAGAATCGCTCGTAGGGGAAATTTTGGAATACAGTACAACATTTGATCTGTATTTACAAATCAATACAATACGTTTACGTATTTATAGAAAACCTAGCCATAAACGAAATTTGAAATTTTGTTTATCCTTTATCGAAATTTCAAATTTTGTTTTCAGTGTATTTGAAATGTGGAATTTCGGGTATTCTTTAAACGAAATTTGAATTTTCAGGTATGGGCTGGGCCCCCCATACCCGAAATACCATTTCTCGGCTATGGCATGTGGCAGGAATCTTGGCATTTTGCCTTTTGCCAGCGTCGTTGCACTTTGCCTGCCCTTCTTTCTTTGCATGATGCATCGATGAGACCCCCCCAAAGAACATTGCTTAACCGAAACCTTATGCTTCGGGTATGGGGGCCCCACCCCATACCCGACATTTCAGATTTTGAGTATGGGGTGGGGCCCCATACCCGAAAATTCAAATTTCGTTTAAAGAATACCCGAAATTCCATGTTTCAAATACACTGAAAATGAAATTTGAAATTTAAGTAAATGATAAAAAAAATTTAAATTTCGTTTATGGCTGGGTTTTCTATAAATACATAAACGTATTGTATCGATTTGTAAAAACGGGTTAAATATTGTACTGTATTCAAAATTTTTCCGCTCGTAGGGCTACTGTAGATTGTACTATTGTATTTCGAAAAATGTTATTTTAATATATATCTATATCATATGCCGTTGGGTTTAGAGCCCATTCAGGGTGGCTGGGTTTGGAGCCCATTCAGGGTGACTACGTTGTTTTTTTTTGCGAAAGATCCTTTATAAATTCTAAAATTATAGTTACATCCTTTCATTGATTATTTTAAAAAAAATGACACGTGGTTCCATATATTCGCGAATAGATCATCTACCAGTTTTTTTGATCACAGATAGATCCTTCTCCGTGGTTTCGCAAAAAAAAGGCCGACGCTCATAGCCAACCAATTTTTTAAAAACAACACCGAGAAAATTGAAATTACTTTTTTTTGTAACAAAAACATTAGACCAAATTTCACACGGCGCGACATCATGCGCGGCTCGACCTAGTAATTATGAAATATGATAGTACTACTCCAGTACGATCCTATGTAAGATACAAATGGTAGCCGTTGATCGGCCATCTTCGCTATAGATCTGGCTATTCTTCACCATCTTCAGCCACTTGAAGTGAGGATCTCATCGTTCTTAGGTAAGATTTTGGCTCTAAAGAGAGAGATTTTGCCATTTTTCAGCATATATTCAGCCATTAGAAGTAAGGAAATTTCTAGCTCATATATATACACATATGAATGTTCAGATGGTATTTGCTCCTTAGATTTGTTTTTTAGCTAGCTAGCTAGCTACATAGTATTAAGGATGGATGGATGGATATGTTGGTCTGATTTGAGTTTGAAGCCATGCTGATGATCTCACAAAGTTCCCCTTTTCTATTATGGATGGACGGATGGATATGTTGGTCACTTGATTTTGTGGTTTCTTGTCAACCAATACCACTACCCAAGTGATGGCAAGTTGGCAACACATGCATATACAACAAAGTTATTTAGATGATTGTGTTCTGCATGATTGAAGTGTGTTCTGCATGATTGAAGTCACTATGCACATATCATTGCATTTGTATACGAACAACTTATAGAAGCAAAGGCTCGAAGTAACTGTGTTCTGCATAATTGAAGTGTCTAACAATGTATATGTGTTCTGCATGATTAAAGTAACTAACAATGTATTAAGATGATGACTATGAATGCATGATTGAAGTAAATTTTTTGTATATACGTGCCATGGGTTGTTAATTCTTGTGGTATGTGCCATCTTTTATGTTCTGTTGCAGATTCTCATGATGGCAGATTATGTAGGTACCGTCTAGAAGCATGGGGAGCATATTGGCCAAGGATCGAAGTGCAACTACTATACCCATGTTATGAAGGGTGGAGGCACGACCCGTTTGAAGGAATATCTCACTGGCCGCTCTGACAAGGTGAGGGCCTGCCCTGGTGTTCCTAAAATGGTTAGGCATGCTATGCCGATGGAGCTCCGTGGATGTCGCGAGAAGAAAAGGGAGGAGGCATTGCGCCTTCGTCAGAAGGAGGCTTGCAACGACTGGGCCACAGACTAATGTACCGAGTAGGAGTAGCTCAAGATGGCCATAAGGGCCTCCAAAGAAGAGGCTTACCTCAGGAACCAAGGTTTGACCATAGGATCGGGGTCTGGGAGTAATGCAGTGAGGCTCACGATCCAATCCACGATCAGCGAAATGTTCGACAAGTCCAGATTGACTCGAGAAAGCCATTTTCCTCCTAGCTCAGAGTGGTATGTCGCAGCAACCTTGTATTGACACTTCATTCAAACTAGGGGTGAGGCAAAAGCTTGGGAGGGCATGGTCGAAGTGGTTCCATGCAAATGCAATCACTGGAGGGAAGGCCGAGCATCTGTACTTCACATGTATGCAACGTTGTTAGGGTATTTAAGTTAAAAATCAATCGTTGTTTTTACTAACCTCTTACGTCCGCTTTGAATAGGGGCAATTAAGTGACGCAGTAGCTCCCAAGGATTCGTGCTCCAAGGGGCCATGAGATTGATGGGAAGTTGAAAGGACCAACGATGTCACCTAGAGGGGGGTGAATAGGCGGATTTAAAAAAAATTGCAGCGGAATTAAAACAGGCCGAGCAGGTCAACCTGGAGTCTCCGGGTTTTGGTCCGGATACTCCGGTATTGGATACCGGAGTCTCCGAGTTGGGCGGCTCGGGAGCGCAACACAAGTTACTCAAACTTGCACGAATTACTACTAAAAGTAAATGACAATAGCAACCTAGAACAAGTGCTAGAATGGATTTGAATTAAAGCTAGACAAGGAGCTAGATCTAGGCTTTACGGAGACAAATCCACACAAGCAACTCAAGCAAATAAAGAGAGAGCAAGAGAAGCGATTTTTCACCGAAGTTCGGATTCTTGAAGGGAATCCTACGTCTCCGTTGAGGTGGCTCGGTCACACTTGAGCCGGGGTCTTTTTCAACCCGCTTTCCTCCCGGTGTTGCACAAATGCACTCGCCGGCTTCACTTCTTGTCTCTTTCCTTTCGGAGGCAAGACACGCCTTCACAAACGACCGGGGCTCACCACACGCGTTGGTAGCTCCCGGTGACTCCTAGCCGTCTAGGAGACCTTCAACCTCCAAGAGTAATAACACCACGAAGAATCGCTTGGAGGATGAACTAGTGCTCAACAACTCGAAATGAATGCACCTAGCACTTTGCTTCTTCCTCTCCTCACCAAAATGGATCAACAACCAAATTAAATGGTGGGAGGAAGTGAGGGCTCTATTGAATGCTTTGGAAGTGTTAGAGAGGGCTTGAATACTGCAATGAATGAGCTCAAGAGCAGTCCTAGCCGTTGGGGAAGAAGGGGTGGCTTTAAATACGTTTTTGAAAACTAGCCGTTTTCCCTTTTTTTCGAACAGACCGGAGACTCCGGACAATTGACCCGAAGACTCCGGGTTGTCCGGACTCTCCGGACCAAATGTCCGAATACTCCGGACTCTCCGGAATTCACAAATTGGCCGAGAGGGTTAACCCGGAGACTCCGGATAATATGTCCGGAGACTCCGGACTGAGTCCGGATACTCCGGACTGTATGTCCGGACCCTCCGAGTTGACTGGCTCGGTTGGAATTCTGGTTTTTGGAAAATGCAGGTTTTTGAGTGCTAGTATATATGCAAGTTTTGACCTTGAGCACATGCACATCCTAAAAGCGATTTTCCATAGTACCCTCTTAATAGTACGGCTATCCTTAAGACTCAATTAAAAAGAAAATTACACTTCTTCGTCTTGATGCCGTTTTATTGAGATTTGATACTCGTAAAGTCTTCCAAAGTCATTTCAAGCTTGATGTAATCTCGAGATCTGCATTATACTTAGTTGAGATATTAGATCTCTTTAATTGTGTCATCATTAATCACCAAAATAAAATGAGGGGCCTAGATGCACTTTCAGAAGTACCTCGACAAGAACGAGAATGAGAATGTTTAGTAACTTTGAAAGTTCAAGTTAGACTGGGCCACATTTGGTGTCACATTCATGTGTGACACCTGAACTGGTCCGACAATGCAGAGCATTGTCAACTTCATTGTGTTATGCAACGACGTCATGTTCTTCCACAAATCCGTCAATGCGACATGTACGCCATTTGGTGTCTTGATAGTAACAGAAATGTACATAATATATGTACTAACTTGTGGCGTCTGCATTACACAGGCAAGATCCAGGACCACAAGTACTTGCTAAAGGAGATTACGACTGTGGTGTCGCAGGAAATAGGGGTCGAGCATGTGGTGCATGTGGTTACTGACAACTCATCGAATTTCAAGATAGCATGCAAGATGCTACGAATTCAGTACCCACAGATTATCTAGCAACCGTGCATGGCACACACGATGAACCTCATGCTCAAAGAAGTGTTTGAGCTCCCAGAGATCAAAGGGCCGTAGGAGCGGCTAAGAGGATTTGCTGCTTCTTCTACAACCACAATAATATGCACGCGTAGATGAGGGAACAAATACACGTGGAGTTGGTCAGGCCAAATGTGATGTGATTTGACATGATCTTCATTTTCCTTAATAGCTTTAGGGGAAAAAAGAGCAGTTCTAGCAGTGAATGACCAATCACGACTGGACAAGTAGTAGGTGGGCTGGGATGGAAGAGGGCAAGTTCACGTATGACCACCTCGTCGACAGGGGTTGGTGGAACCTTTTGGAGTGGTGCGTTAAGGCTGTCGAACCATTGTACATGTTTTTGAGGTTCGCAGATCAAAACAAGTTGCCAACGATCAATGGAGTCATGCTGCAATACGCGCTTGCCTCTACTGAGTACAAGTAGCTTAGGCAAGAGTGTAGTGACCAGTACAAGACACTCATTAAAGTACTTGAGAGGAGGAAGACCGGCATAAATGCTAGAACCTTCATGTCTGCAGGTTAATGAAATACATACTTTTCGCCTGACCTTGGTATGTTCATTTCTATTGTGCTAACTCAAAAATATGTTGTCCATTGCAGCATCGTTTGGGACCCACAGTCTCACTATGAGTACAACATATGCAGCACTCCATTATTCATGGGGCATCTATCCACTGCCCTATGCATTTTAGCTAATGAGGATGGCAACACGGTGCAGGCCATAAGGGAAGCTGACATTTCTCGTCAGAGGAGGGGACAGTTCGGCTCCCAGCTAGCGGAGCGTAGCACTCGTGATTCTGGCATGTCGACTGGTAAGTTAATAATTCCATATAATGTTCCTTATGGCATCTACCGACATTCTGATGGATTATCTGGTTGTGTTGTGTTGTTGTCTGTAGCACAATGGTGGATGGCATTTGGAATTGAGATACCAATGTTGCAGAAGTATGCCATTAGGCTAGTGTCATAGTGTGCATCGTCCAGTGGATGCGAGCGAAATTAGAGCATGTTTGCCTTACTGCACACGCAGCTAAGGAACCAATTAAGTTACGCAAAGCTCGAGAAGTTTGTGTTCGTCCACTACAATCTCTGACTTCGGCTACAGGACTATGAATCGACCTGGATGCACAAGATATTGACCCATTCGATCGACTCATTGAGGATGCGATGCATTCCTGCAGACTAGTTCAATTCGTCCATGTTTGGATTGAAGCCTCTGCTTGACGAGGACATTGGGTAGTACCCACCCCTGCTGGCCAGATTTATGGTTGACAGCATCCCGGAGGTAGAGCTCAAAAATACCACAGGTAACGCGTAATTGTGTTTTGTTAAACTTGTTAGTCATGTACGTGTGGCATCTCACAACTTGTTATTTCGAACTGGCCGCAGGTGGGAAGAGCCTCCCAAATTGGGCTGAGTTCTTGATAGGCAAAACACACATAGGTAAGAGGAAGTGTGGCACTGACGACGACTTGCTGGCGGGTGCTTTTGGTGGGTTTGTGAAGTTGTCGGCCAGTCTGCGTGGCAAGGATAAGGACAGGCCAGAAGCGATGATGAGCCAGATGTGGACAACAACGACAAAATAGAGACCCCTTGGGGTTCCACAGTCCACACTACCAAAAACCCATCGATAGCAACTCGATGATAGACTTTGGAGGCGATGGAGATAATTGGACTTCTAGGCCGGTTTCGAGATCAGAACCGACCTAGATGACATTATATCTCTATCGGGTGAAAACCCACAGTGTTAGCCGTTCGTCATCACTATTTAAGAACTTTGTATCGCCACGAAAATCAACCCAGATAACAAAAAAGAACTGACTAAGGTTGAAAGCATGAACCATCGATTCGTTCTTAAATAGAACAGACGAAATTTTACTTCCAACACTTTAAGGCATCTCCAATGTACAATTCCAAAGCAGACCTTAAGGTGTGGTTATGTATTCGTATGTTTTGATTCAACATATATTACTCTATGTATTTTTGTATTATCCATATAACTTTATCCATTTCCGGCCTGAATTCGTCACATACCCATCCCGTATCCATATCCCAAATAGGCCGAATTCGTTTCCGTATCCGGCTAGCATGTATCTGGTTCCAAATCCATAGAAAAAAAATATAGGTTATGATACCAGAAGAGTAATACCTGCCTATATCCAATTCGTTTTCACCGAGCCACTGGTTGGGCACTGTGCTAGAGAATCGAATCCACCTGCCGTTTCAGCTAGGCCAAACAGTGTAATGTGCACCTTCCTAAGGCTGCATGCTCTCTCTCTCTCTCTCTCTGTCTCTGCACATCTTCTCTACAGTTTTTTTGATACATTGATCTGATGAATGTGTATCTCGATCTGCTGCTTTGGCGTGGCATGCATGGCGTCCCCGACCGGCCAGTCTAGTTCGCCTCTCTTTTCTCTGCCTCCCGCTTGACCGCACCAGTGCAGCTAGCGTTGTTCCCTAATGGCTCTGCGTTCGTGCTTCGTTTCAGACTGAAAGTTCAGAGGAGCTTAAAAGGGAACGCAAGGAGGCAGCTTTGAGCAGGCCTGAGGTGAGCTTCTCTGAAGGGTTCAGAAACAAGTTTGAACAACCAATGCGCATTATGTATGCATGGTCCCTATAATTTACTGCCCATGATTGTCCAACCATGTTGTAAATTGATTGAAATGTTTACTAATCAGGATGCTAGCTGCCATGGATTAACCATCTCTTAGACTCTTAAGAGACTTGGACAGAAATTGGTGAACTATTTTTTTTTCATTATACTATGGGTAGGTCATGTGAGACGAAGCAGCTGCATGGTACGACTGAAACAGTGACTGTCCAGCAATAGATGTGCATGTCAGCAGGGTAGGGGAGTAGGGAGTAGGAACCTCTATTGGGAGGACGATGATGCCACTAAACGGATGCGTTTGTGTTGCTACCGTATTGTGTGTTGGGCAACATATCAATACTAGTTTGGCAGTCCATCACAAGAGAACTAGATGCAGAAGCAACTAATTAAAAGAGACCTAGCTACTGTGTTAATTTGTATTACCTGAAGGTGTAGTTTTGTAGACTTACCGAGTAAATCCGTAGGTTAGCAATGCTATTGAGGTGAAACTCAGTGGATATATCACTTGTTTCTGATAATCAGGATTGTGGGCAATAATCAGCACGCAACAAGGAAGTTACTATGCTAATTGCCAGGCTAATCACTACATACTCACTAATCACTACTCACTAAGTCACTATGGTACTGCATACTATATATGTAAGACAGACGTGATCATTGCATGAACAAGGATGGGACAAAGCATGTTGCTTCAGCCTTCAGGATAAGTAGAATCATGACATTATGATTCAAAAATCCAGTGTTAACATATAGGGTTTTAACCTAAAGAAGGTATATCATTTCAGACCAAAAGTAGAATAGAACTGGGCTGACCATCTTTTGCTCATGTGTGCTGTGAGATCGCAACAACGCATGCATCTACAGTTTTTGGCCAAGGATTTATAAAAAACTTCTGAAGTAGGAAAAATTGTTGGAGGTTTTGCACTTATTTCTAGGAGGAAAGATCAAAAAGCATATCAATGGTTTAGAACCCAAATCAGACGGTACGTATGCAAACAAAAGAGGCGCTCCTTCTGCAGTAGTTGCAACTAGGAGTGTAAAAACAAGCTCGAGGTTTGCGAGTTGTTCAAGTTCGACTTGTTCTAGGCTCGTTTCGAGCTAGTTCAAGCTTCAAACAGGCTAAACTCGAGTTTGATCCCGAGCTCACGAGCCTCACTGAGTCAAGCTCGAAAGCTCGTGAGCCTGATAAATTTAAAAATCATTTGTTAAATATTACTATATATTAACTTTTATCGAGCTTAAGCATTTTCTATTGTTGAAATAATGCATATTGAATCATTTATTATTACCGAGCTTATTTGAGCCGAGCTGCAGCCTACTTGAACTTAGATCGAGCCAAGCTTAAGCTTGAATCTAAACTTGGACCTCAATTCGAACTCGATCATTCGAGCTTGGTTCGTCTAGTTGCGACAGACACTCAAGCCTGTACTTTACATTTCAGAGGCGAAAGTGAAATTTCCAGCCAAATAAGTTCACTAGCTTGCAGCCTTGCAGGAAATGAAACCTTACAACCACACATCGATCGACTTGAACGAAACCGATATCACCTAAGTACACCCCACCTATGCATTGATCATGACTTAACACAATATCACCAAACTCTAAGTAAAAGCCTAAGTAAGCAGTGAAAAGAGGTTAATAGATCCCACCGATTAACAAAAACACCAGTAATAAAAACACCCTTAATTAACCTCCCCTAAGTTCTCACGCTAAACCAAAACCATACGAGACTAAACTGAGCTACACTGCTAGTGTCATGCATGGAACAACGTCGTCGATCTCGCTCATGGGAAGGCGCCGTTGGGAGTGGGCAAGTCCGGCCACGCCACCGACATCGCCGCCGGGCTGCTCCAGTACTGCATCTCCTGCGCGGCGAGCGACACGGGGGGCAGCTCCAGCCCGACCGTGTTGCTGCTCGGCGCCGCTGAGACGCTCGACACAGCCGCCGGGAGAGACGTCACCGCGGTGGTGCAAGGGAGGGACGCGGGGGCGTCGTACGCCTGAGGACGGCCCAAGCTGCTCACCACTGCGTGCAGCTGATCGCTGTAGTAGCTCGCCGCCGGAGACGACGACGATGACGAGGGCGGCTTGAGCCCGAGGCCTGACAGCGCGTCGTAGTGCCCCATGCCGAGCTGCGAGTCCATGTGCAGCGGTGGAGGGATCGGCCGCGGCGCGGCCTGCGGCCACAGCGATGGGGCCGTGCCGGCGGCATTGGCCGCGCCCGGTAGGGCCTGGAGGTGGCCCACGGTGTCCAGGCCAAGAAGTCTGTGCACATTGCTGCCGCCGTGGTCTTGCACGCCCCTGGCGCTGTTGAGCAGGGCCATGAGCTGCGCGGTGGCGGCCTGCGGCGCCGAGGCCCAGGAGACGGGACCGGCGCCCACGCCCACGCCGAGGCCGAGGGGCGGCACGCCGCCCACCACGGCTTTGCAAGAGGCGGCCGGCCTGGCGACGGGGGCCGGCACGGGGCGCGGCTTGCGGCAGCCGCCGCCGATGGGGACGTTGCGGAGCGCGCCGCCCTTGGTCCAGTACCGGCGGCACGTCTTGCAGAAGTGGCGCGGCTGGGTGAGGTTGTAGTTGTTGTAGTAGCAGAACTTGGTGTTGGACGAGTTGCACCGGGGGCACCGCAGCGGCGCCTGATCCGCCCCCTGTGGCGACGACGTCGCCGACGACGACCGCTGGTGCTGCGGCTGCGCAGACGAGCGCGACGACGTCGACGACGAGGATGTGGGCGACGGGTTGGAGACGATGGGCTGCAGCACCAGGGGAAGAGAGGCAGGGTTCGCAGCGTTGGCGCCCCTCAGCTGGTCCATGGCTGTCCCTCCAAGGAGTTCTTGGATCATGGTGACGATGGTGAAAACTCAAGCTCAAAAAGGCTTCTTGACGCAGAGCAGGGCTGGGTTCATGGTGATGATGCTACTGGGGGGGTGGTGGTTTATAAAGAGAGTGGAGTTGAGTGGTGGTGGATGGAGGCATGGAACTAGGGTTAGAAGCTGCTCTCTTTCTGTGCCTTTTGTCTCTGTTCGGATACTAATCTTTCTCTCGCATTGCAATTAGCTTGGACAATAGGGTTAGGCGGCCATGAAAGTAGCTACTAGCTAGTGTGGGGGTCTGATCGCAGTTCCTTGGAATGATGAAATGGTGGGGTTGCACAGTTTTACACTGTCATATATCTTCTAGTTCTAACTGACCGAGTTGTCTGTGTTTGTCTCCTTTTTTTTTCTTACTCGTAGCGGTTCATCTTTGTTTTTTTTTAACAAATTATTTAGCTTAATCCCTATTTCTTTCGAGATGCTCAGTTTTTTCAACTCGAGAGAATTGCGTACGTCCATTTCTTAGTCAGAATACACACGAGGAACATGTCTTGACAAGAAATTGTTATACGTTAAAATGTATACATCTTTGTCGACACTGGCTAATAGCTCGGTTCGATAGAGCAACTCGATCGTTGCCACTTACTCCAATGCTATTCAAGGATGGCTTTTACTTATGCAGTGAACGTTGGTTGATCTTAATGTAAAATCAGTGTCCTAATTAGGTAAACAATAGCTTGATAAACACTCGGCTCAATCTAATTCAGGTGCCAAATCAATAGAGCCCGTATCGATTTATTTGCCACTTGCCAGTTCGATCATATGGTAAATAACGTGCGCCTCAATGCTCACCAGGCGTGAGAGGGCAAGGGCCTCGAAAAACTTCTGGAATTTAAGGTTTATGAAGTCTCCTAGCTAGTTCTTGCGGCCGAACCAATGAACACGACGGTGCATCTGTCTTTAAGGAGTGGGTGAGGGGCCGGTTTGAATTTGTGTCCAATACTAAGGAAATGGATCTATTTTCAAAATAAACCAACTAATGTTTGTTTGAGAAATTTTGTTGCTCCATGCATGTATACTACATACAATAGAGTTTTTATACTATTATTGGGAGGTACAATGAGATACCATCAAATTATATTTAAAATCTTGTATCTCCACCTTTTAAATTTGGGTTTTTGATATGTCTTGGTACTAACTCGATATATATTTTAATACATCTCAAAAACGGTACAAATAAGTCTCGCTGCACAAATTAACCTACAAACCTATAAGTACGTATCCATGACCACAACAAGACAATACTAGGTACCCGTGTACATGAGACGTCGTTGTATGCAACACGTACGTACATATAATTGGTATATCTAGGAGTGGAGCCCAGGCATCACATTCTGCACGTAACGTCATGATCAGTAAGCTGCGTGTTGCGTCGTAGGGCCAGCACAGCAGCGTGTGATCATGGCACCCAACTCAGAAGACATCAAATCATCACAGGAATTTTCCAAGTCGAAAGTGGGAAGGCCAGAAAGAAACAACCCTCATGAGCAAATAGCAATGGAGATCGTTCGTCAGGGGATTCTCCATTAATTCTCCAATCATGCAGTCCATGGAAGAGAGAATGCCCAGAACCACCACGAGTGTACAAGGCCGTGTGTCGTTGCTCTAGCAGTTAGCTTAGTTCAAACCGACTAATTTTAATTAACACTCGACAACGTATGTGACATTAGACCATTCACAATGTAGAGTTTTATTTCCCAGTTTCCAAGAGTGCCACATCAGTTTTTGTCTAGGTAACTGTTTATCTCAGGTTTCATCTAGATGAAACTCACTCACATCCCATGAAACTCTTTCTATCTCTCTCTTCATAATTATCTTGCCATGTTAACAAACATGATGATGTGTCACACCATTTAATGAAAATAAAACTCCCACTGTGAATGGCCTTAGAAAGCTCTAAAAATGGGCCTATATATCACTCAGTCCCTTGGCCGGCTGGAGCTGCCTCGACCTCCTCGAGAACGTCCAGAATTACGTGATTCATGCATGAGGAGTGACAACATTTGATCCTCTGCAGAGTTTGGTTTGAACAAGCTAGCTAGCTCGTCTGCATGCAACTGTCGATGCATGATCGCCTGTGATCGAGGGTGCGGCGTTGGCGTGATGCTTGCTTTAGACTTTGAGCCATCGGTTCCTGAATCCTGATCACCTCTGCATGATTACAAGCGCTTTTAGCAATGCCATGATCAGGCTTGCCACATTCCAAACAGTTTGCCGATTCAGAATTAAAGGCGAATGTCGCTACGACTATGAGCTTAATCGAGTTGTTTGAGAATGTGATGGAGAGTGAGAAAAGGGATAGGGCAATGCTCCATTGATAACGTACGTGTCAAAAATCCTTTGAGCAGGGTAGTTGTATCGCTCCTCTCTGGGATGCACTTCTACACCATTCCAAGAAGGAGCGAACTCGCTGAGGACACTGTGAGGGCTAGCTCTAGCATTGAGCAGGTTTCTGTTTTAGCTAGCCTTCACTGTGGCCTAATAGTCACGCCATGCATGTATAGCACGAGCTGTTACACACCACTCGGTGCATATATCCCACAGCTCCAAAAGTTTGAAGGATTCTTGTGTTACTTTGCCGCTGCAGGCCTATAGCTACAGGACAAATTATGAACGTGGCAAAGCGCATATAGTTCGCGCACGCACTGGCACGCGTACTAGCCTACGCAGCTTCGGTGCTTCCTCTTAATTCCCATCTGTACAACGTTCCAAATTTCATTTTCGGTTAACATCACATCACCCTCTAAAATCCAAAATTTCGACGAGGTCTCGGAATTTCTGACAAAATCCAAAAATCAAAATTCAAATTTGATTTTGATTTTTTTTTCAACTATGAATTCCGAGATTTCTCGGTCAAATTCACCGAAATTTCAGTGGTTTTTAGCCTTCTCTAAATTGGTTTCCGAGGTTACAAAGGGTTTGGAAAAAAATTTATCACACCCTGTCTAGCTCAGTCGGTAGAGCGCCTCCATTTTAGCCATGTAGTCGCGGATTCCACTCGCATTCGAACCCCACGTCGGGGGCGTGAATTTTTTGTGCGTTGGTGTCTTCTAGCGATGGGAAAAAATATTGCTGCCCCATGACTATCCCTGGTCTACTAGGTGAGTGACTGCACCAGAAGACAGGGGTGTCGAGGGGGTCCTGGCACCCGAACGTTGTTGTAATTCCAAGCTAAGATACCTTCTAATCTCACAACAAGAACGATAACACCATAACTTTTCACCATTATAAGGTAGATGTGTTTAATGTTATAATTGATCAACAATTGATCGAAGTTAGAAAATCGATTTAGTTCTCAAGCAACTGGGCTTCTATCCCTCTGTGCCTCTTTGGATCCAAGAATTGTGTCATTCGACATGACAAAGGTATGATGTCTAGTAAAAAAAATACTATTCAGCTGATTTCTCAAGTCAAGAAAGGCTCAACTGGAGTGCCAACTACCACATTTTTAACTTGATGTATGCAATCATCTAGACCTGAAAATATTGCCATCACTTGCTGGCCTAACGAGTGGACTAGTTAAGCTGGGTAAAGATTTTTCTTATCCAATGGTGAATAGGTTGTTAAGATTAGTCCTAACTCTTCCAGTGTCAACTACAACCACCTAGAGAGCATTTTCAGCAATGAAACTTGTGAAGACGCACTTCCGAAATAAAATGAGAGATGCCTTTATGCGGGATTACCTAGTAGTTTATATTGAAAAGGAATTGGTAGCGAAGTTTAGTTCTGATGATATTATCGAGTCATTTGATCTAGCCGGTAGTCGTAAATCTAATTTCAAGTTATTAGAGGTGTAACTTCTGTATTGCAAAACAAATGCTACATTCTTTTGTTATTCAAGTTATGTTGGAGCCAGATAACGGACCTTTAACTTTATTTTGTATCTCAACATATGTTGGTCGTTATGTACTTATGTTTGTTTGCTACGATGAATCCTATATTAATATATATATATATGTGTGTGTGTATAAATATATGTATATATATGTATATGTATATAAATATATATGTATTAATAAACATCGATATGCTATACTTTTCTCTGATTGTTGTCGACATTGACCTCTCTATATTCAAATCCTAGCATCGCCCCTGATCTGCACTCCTCACCCAGTGAGCTAAAGCTCTAGTTGTTACTTTGTAAACCCAATCAATTCCCATATTCTCTCCAAATCCAGTGCTACAAACTAGCAAAAATATCAAGCCCGGACTGGAACTCGAAGCGGCTGCGAGAAGTGTTTGACCAACTGAGCTAGAGAGCCATGTTGAATTAATTCATTGCAAAGTTAAACGAATGTATAGCACTTAAACGAATGTATAGCAAAATTATATATATATACAGCTGGGAGTACGTACTTCCACCTCCAGTATAGCACTTAAACGAATGTATTATACTTCTTTATCACTTTCAGTATTCTTCAATAATAATTCTAAGGATTCTATAATGCTCTCACTCTCACTCTCCATACCCTTGAGAGTATATATACTCTCACTCTCAAGTACCGCTTAAACAATGTTGTTGTACCTCTTTATTCTTTTGAGTATACTCTAATACTCATTATAAGATACTTCAAAGTGAGTTCTACAAAAAATTTCATCAAAGTCCACCCTTTATAGCATAACTTGTTTATATACTCTTTTTACATATGGAAAAGGGTATATAAAAAAAGGGACTCCAATAAATTTTTTCAATAATATCGCATTATAGAATCTTATAATTATTATTGGAGTATACTGAAAGTGATAAAGAAGTATAACACACTCGTTTATATGGTATACTAGAGGTGGGAGTACATACTTCATGTATATGAAAAATGCTCCCCCCCCCCCCCCCTTTTTCTCTATATGTAGATATAGCAACTGGCTCATTTCGGTCAAAAAAACAATCCGGTCAAATAAAATTAGAAATCTGGCAAAAATACCTCATATTTTAGCTTATAATAATTTAATTCTTTTTATTTTATTAGAATTATAAATTTTAAAAGATTCAAATTCGAGATTTCACAAATTTTGCTAAAGTTTTGATCCTCGCATGTGTAGCATGCAAACAGCATCCAAACCAGACGCCCGGTACGTCTCTGTCTGTCTGCTGGTCAGGACGACGTGTACCTTGGTCGGCATGGTGGCCCATTCCCCAACGGCGTGGGGCCCGCCACGCAGGCCAGCAGGACGTACCCAGCTCATAACGCCTATCATCATCACGGCCATATCCGATCCTCCCACAAATCGGAAAAGCAGGGAGAAATTAACCTCGCATGCCCACGGCCTGATTCGCATCTGCCTTGCGAGACCTCGTGTACTACATACTAACAACTAGGAAGACGCGCTACGCTGCGTCGTGCGAAATTTGATAAAAAATGATGAAAAGCGGGAAAAAACGGAAAAACGACGGGCGAAAAACGAATTTACGTTTTTTTTTTTGGGAAACGGCCAACGAAAACATTTTTTCCATGTTCCGGAGAAAACACGGTTAACGGAAATAATTTTTTCAGGCAAAACGAAGAAAGAAAACGGCTTTCTATATTTTTTGTGGGGAAATAGCCACCGAAAATAGCTTCCCCATGCTCCGGAGGAAAAACGGATCACGAAAACATTTTTTCGGAGCAAAACGGAGAAAGGGAACGGTTTTCCATATTTTTGTTTTGAAAAAACGGCCAACGAAAACATTTTTCTAATGCTCCGGAGAAAAATCGGATGACGAAAAATATTTTTTCGCAAAAGCGGATAAAGGAAATATCTCCCAATTTTTTTGGAGGAAATAGCTATCGAAAACATTTCCCCATGCCCCGGAGGAAAACCGATCACGAAAACATTTTTTCAAAAGCGGAGAAAAGAAAGCGGTTCTACATTTTTTTTTGGAAAAAACGGCTAACGAAAATATTTTTCGCATGATCTGGAGAAAAAACGGACCACGAAAATATTTTTTGGGACAAAGCGGAAAAACCGATCACGAAAACATTTTTTCGGCCAAAGCGGAGAAAAGAAAGCGGTTCTACATTTTTTTGTGGAAAACGGCTCAGAAAATATTTTTCGCATGCTCTGGAGAAAAAGCGGACCCCAAAAACATTTTTTTGGGACAAAACGGAGAAAGGACCCGAACGTAAAGCGCGAGGACCTATTTGTTATAATTTTGGACTTGTTCGCTATTTTGAATAATTAGGAAAGGGCTCGCTCGCGATTCGCCCTTAACGGGAGGGCCTCCATGCAAAACGGGAAACCAGGGACCTAAACGCGAACTGGAAAAAATATTCTTCTCTCACATAAAATCGCGCAAGGACCTAGACGTAATTCGGAAGAAACGCGGGGGGCTTTTGGCAAAAGCGCCGGCGACACGTGGGGGGGGGGCCGGTTGGCCCCCAATCCTAGCCCTCATAAGGTGGGTTACCATTAACACATGCCCACTCTTCGATCGTGTACTGTTCCTGATCACCACCGTCAATTTTTTTTTTTTTTTTTTTTTGAAAAGCAACCACCGTCAAATTTGATCGGCGGAAGCCGTAACATCAAACGATCGATGGCCCTGTAGACACACAGCCTTAGGTCGTTCGTCCAACTCGTCCAACTGATCGATCGTTCGCCAACTAGGTACAGCGCTAACCAAAGCCGCGCGCATTTGATAGCAAATGATTAACGCCGTCCAGTCCGGTCAAATTATTCTGCGACGTAAAGAAAGGCGCCCGCAGGAGCCCGCCGTGCCGGAACCCTTAGCTTTCCCCCCTCCTCTTACACGTTTTTTTTTCTTTTTGCAAATATAGCTCTTTGCAAATAAAATTGCAAAAATTGTTATCTCTTGGCTGCGAAAGCAGCGACAGATGACACATATTAGCTAGTGCCTTGCCACCACGCCGCCTACTGCTGAGCACACCAACTTCGGCAACTGCCTATCTAGATGAGGGTGCACGGCAAGTCTGCTGCCGTTGTGCGTCGCTAGCTTGCCACTGTCGCGGTCGGCCGGGCACCTTGGGACCGGGACCTGCCGCAATATATGGGCGCGGTAGGTGATATTTATCGCTACTTACGCCAGTGGGAAGGGAACTATCATCACGAGAAACACATAGAATCCCTTACTGTCTCAATTTTTCCTGACAAGCCCGCAAAAGGCTTTAGACCGTGAATGATATAGGGGCAGTACTTGGAAGAAACATTGATGGCTGCAATATACATGATTAGTCAAAGATGCATATGAATTATGTTAACTACACTTACATGTTAACTGCAATCTACACTTACATGTTTGCTTCACCATGTCTTAGGGACACAAATATAGACCACAAAGGCTACTTGGCTTAACATATGCTGCAAAGAAGTGAGGCATGAAAAATATGGATAGTAGTGGTCCAGTCAGCAGCCAAAAAGCACAAAAACACATTGTAAGTTCTCCCTTATTTGTATTCTTTCAAGTTAACTCATATTTCAGGAACAAAGCTTAAATGCTGCTTTTGTTCTAGGATGATTACTCTGCAGCTGCTATGGCTCAATATCTAGATGATTGGGACCAGTGACCACTTGATGGTAGTATATTGTACAACATCAACGATGGCATGCCCCATGGCCATGTTCCAATTGGGAATGGTGTTATCAAGAAGGCTGATATTCTCCCAGTAGCCAAATCAAGAAACATCAGGCCATCCAATTCCACCTCTTATCGAAATGTGGTCCAACATAATCAAGAACTACTCCAGACACAAGAAGTTCACCACCCAATGATCTTGGTAATAATGTTAATTCACACACATTTACAATTGATGTCACTGTTGAATAGGTCATCTTCAAATGGTACTTTCCAAATGTAGATGCTTTTTGAGAAGATAGACGAACAACCACCACCAGAGATGCTACAACATAGAACACCTACACAAGCATAGGTAACAACATTTACTACCTACAATTATTGCCTTGTGTACAAACAAAACCCCTTATGAGCTTACTACATTTGGCACCTCTGTCATTTGGAGGACCAATTGGACTAGACAGCTAATATTTTTGGTATGTCAGAGTGTCAACAAGCAATGCAGCAGTGAGTGAGCGGACTCATGTTGAATGTTCTAAACATGGGCATAACCTCAATCTCATTTAATTATAGTTGGCGGTAAGGTGGCAAAGGACTTTTTTCTGCTAGTTAGTACACCCATACTTGTGACCTATTGTGAGGCTAAACTAATCTTAAGTATATGCTAAGCCTCATATGTTCTTGAGCTGATTATTTTAAGCTTAAAGAGTCTTGAGTAGTTGCCATGATTTTGTTAACTTAGTAGATCTACAGGGTGCACATTTTGTATTGGAAGATCATGATGCACAATATTGTGGCATGGGTATTTAATATAGGATTGTGATAACTAAAATGATATTACAAGCCATGACGCATTCTTTAACTAAAGATGACATAATTTGTTCACCTTGTAGCAAGGGACTGGGACTGTTTTCTCCCATGTAGGCTCACAACCAGATAATGACGTCGTCAATGGAGATGCTACTGTCAACGACATGGAGAACTACAGTGCCGACATTGATGGGGACAACCACCATGCTACCAATAACAACACATGCGATGGATGAAACTAGTTGTCTCCACATGAATTTCAGTGATATCTTGCAGTTATTTTGACTAAGCAAAACTTCAATGTTGTGAAAATGAAGCCTTTTGTACCTTCTGTATATGGTGCTTGAATTTCAATGAATTTTAGTTAGATGAACAATGTCTTCAAGTGAACCTTAAGAATTATTGTCTAGGGACTGATGTCTATGGAAGTTGAACTTTTTATATGTTTGTTGATTGATGCAATGGATGTGTGTTGTTCAATTGATGATGCATGGTTGTATGTGATTTACATATATTAATCTTGAAGCTGCCAGGTTGATTGCTATAAAAGTACTTTTTTGCTGCAAAAAGTTGTACTCTTTTTATTGTGCTGACGGGCAAAACCCATCAGGTTTACTAATATGCAGGCAAGGACTTAAAGCTTTGCTGATGGGCACAAACCGTCAGGTTATATTTTCCTCGCGGAATAGAACAGTCAAGGTAATAAATTTTACTGACAAGTAGCAAACCGTCAAGTTAAATTTTACTGACGGTAATACAACATTCAACGTAATAAATTTTACTGATAGGTAACAACCCATCAGGTTAAATTTTACTGATGGTAATACAACATTCAAGGTAATAAATTTTACTAACAGGTAACATCCCGTCAGGTTAACTTTTACTGATGGTAATACAACAGTCAAGGTAATAAATTTTATTGACGGTAATTGAAACAGTCAAGGTAATACATTTTCTTGATAGTACTAGAACAGTCAATGAAATGTATATTTTACTGGCAGGTAATGGTTAATAGAACAATCAAAGAAATATATTTTCCTGATGGCTAATACCGCCAGGTTTTATTTTCCCGAGGCGTAGCCGTCAGACAAATTTAATTTTCCTTTCCAGCTAGGGCTGAATTTTTTCTATTTTACTGACATCTGCAGCGGTAAGGGAATATCTGTTTTCTAGTAGTGTATTTTTGCAATTTTACTAGCACGGGAGCTAAAGTTCAATGTCCTGTCCAGGGACAGGGCAGGCAGCCCAACAGGTGGCTATACCCAGTGAAAACGATTGCAGGCTGCCCCGCAACACATCACACCATAATTATCAATATCAAAATGTACCGGTCGGTATGACCGGTATGTACCATTTTGGCACATAAACCGGTATAAAATAGCCATATGTACCATGCCGGCCTTGGTACAGATCATACCCTAGCCTGATACTGGTCCATACCGGTTGAATTGATAATATAGTCTATTAACTATATGTTATATTCGATAGTACTAGTATGTATTTGAAGTAATTAATATTATAAGTGAACTTTGGTGTACATATAATTAAATATGTGTATATTTATAAATATGTGTTATTCTATTAAGCCTGAGAACAGTACGGTAGTATGAATCGGTATCAAAATATACTATTTCAAAAACCAAACCGATATAAACTTCGATGGGGCCTGGGGGTATTAACAAGTTGGCATCCCGAGCCCAAGATTCCTGCTCCTCAATCAGCCGAGCCGAGCCTTGCAGCACACACAGACACAGTGCTACCCTAGTAGCCGGCCGGCCGGGTCAGGGTCGATCACTAGCTGAGAGCGTGAGAATAATCTCTTCTTTGGGGCCGACCCTGCTCAAAGGCAGTGGCAGGGGCAGGAAGAGAGCTGGCAAACAAAATCGCTAATAAAGTGACAGCCCTACGCGGCCAGTAAAGAGAAGCTACCGACCTAGCTTGCTAGACAGTGCTGCGTTTGTGCCGATTGACTCCTAGAAATCCGGGCTACTAAGTTCTCGCCCGCCCGCCCGCCGGCGCGCTTTAGCTCTCCTTGCTTGCTGCTTCTCTTCTCCTGGACATGACGACCGATCATGGAGATGAGATAGAGAATGTGAGAAGATTCTTTCCACTCTCTCTCTCTCTCTCTCTCCGTGTAATGATGTACATGCCACACAGGCCTAGTAGACAGCTGCCTGCCACTGTTCATCCTACATGTAATGTTCTCCTATCCACGTTGTACGTAGGTGGTCTTGCTGCTTGCCAATACAATGAAATCTTGCTACGGTGGGTTACTTACATCACATGGAAATACTCTACCGGCAGGCACCAACACCAAGTTAGCTCAGGCGTTACAGGGATCGGATCAAGATGTTTCTGCTGTCAGTGGGAATCGGTGATCAGGGGCCGTGCATGGAGGGTTTCCAAAGCGGTAGTAGTACTAACTAATGTTGCATCGATGGATGAAAAGGAGCGGCCTCTTGGGAGGACATGCATGCACGTATACGCTGGCCCGCATCAGAGTCTGGGCACGCTGAGCGAACGACGCGGATGAGTGAACGGCGACGCGTGAGCATATTGCATGGCTCCCGATCGCTACCGGCTGCCGTGGCCTGGCCACTCATCGTGTCTGCCGAGCGCTTTCGGGGCCTGGCGATGGACGGACTGGACGGGCGGAGGCAGCAGGGCCTCGTACAGGGCCTGCCCATGCCTGTCAGCGTCTCGCCGAATGACAGGACGTGGCATGAGGAAACAAACTCTTGTACCGTCCGATGCTTTCCCTGTTCTTCTTCTTCTTCGTCTGCGTGCACGCACAGAACTCGATGCGCGTCAAGAATGTCGATCGGGTGGGGGCACCGTGTCGTTTTCCTCGCCGAGGGGCGTACGAGACTGGGGGGGCTGCAGATTAGCTGGTTTGGAAGGTGTCGGGGGCCCTACCCCCCCTCCTAATCCTAAGCATGATGGGTCAAGCTGGGGATTCGCGCCGTCTGCACTAAGCTGTTGGAAAAGGCGCAAACTGCAAAGGCACGCGCTTGTGGATTACTAGTAGTAGCGCGGTACTGTACTTTTGTGTTGGCAAATCGATCCAAGCCCGAAATGTTGGTGTTCTTTGAGAGTTTGGGTTTTCCGGGCGCTCTCTGCTCTGTGAAATCGTACCGCTGGAGTACTGGCTAGCCAGCAAAAAAATCACCACTTGTTGTCCTAGAAGGAACGCGTGAAGTCGTTTGAAAAGATGAATGGATGAATATATACGAGATGCTCAAGTCAAGTGGTGGATTATTACCCTACTATAGTTTCTATGGCCACCTACAGCCACATCCTGACGAATTTTTGAAGAGAAGTACCTCTGTAATTTTCTTTCTAAAAGTTGTATAAATATTAAAGCTAAAATGAAGAGTAGATAGTGATTATTTACCATTTTTGTTTGTTTTAAAATTTATATAATTCATATTAAAAGAGGATGCATAGAATGTTTATTTTAGAACAGTATTCTCGGTGGATGGATACGCCCGGGACGGGCACGTCAAATTTGTTAGACAACCTCGCTATCGAATAGTCCGGGGTTGCCTAATAGATCTCAAGTGGAGAATAGACAGGGAGAAAAGAGAGACACAATATGAGGAGGAACAGGTCTGCTTTATTATTCTGTATGCTTGTGTACAATGGGGTGACCCCCTGCCTCCTATATATAGCGGTTCTGCTTAGAGATAAGGAAGAGTCCATATCGGATACTTAACTGTTTCCTAACAGATACGAATCCGCTTCCTAACACTCCCCTTGGACTCTTCACTGCGAGATGCATATGCCTCATTAAAACTCCATAAAAACCCAGTGGGAAAAATAATTGGAGAAAGAGTACATAGCACACGCTTGCTGTGTTGCACGGATTGCCTCATCAAAAACCTTATGTAAGAAAACTTCAATAAAAAACTTACTTAAGGAAAAGAGTACAATCCACCCAAACTTCAATGTTAATCTTCAAGATTTACGTTGGGTACTCAAACTTCATGTTTGAGATTTATGTAGGAGTATGTGAAAAATCTCCCCCTGAAATATGCACTTCTCTAAGCCTCATCATCCCGATTCCTCTAATACATCTTTCAAAGGAAGATGCCGGGAGTGACTTAGTGAATAAATCTGCGAGATTTTCACACGACTTAGTATGCAGTATCTTTATCTCGTTCATCTTATGCATTTCATGAGCATAAAAGAACTTGTGGTTGATATGCTTTGTAAGGTTACTCTTCACATATCCCATTTGTACTTGTGCAACACAAGCTGCATTATCTTCATAGATAATAGTGGGGTTTGTTCCATGTTCGGACCACATGACTTCGGATGTGGTGAACCATTCTTCAAGCCATGCACATTCCCGAGAGGCTTCATACAATGCAATGATTTACGAGTGGTTAGTCGACGCCGAGACAAGAGTCCGCTTAGACGACTTCCAAGAAATTGCCGTTCCACCGCAAAGGAAAACATACCCGGTTGTGACTTGCCAAAGATGCAGGTCCGATAGGTACCGACATCGGGCGTAGCCAACTAAATTCAATTCATTGTTTCTTCGTAGAAACAAGCCGAGGTCTTTGCTTCCTTGAAGGTAACGGAAGATGTCCTTCACCCCTTTCCAATGCCTTTTGGTGGGTTCTCAGACTGCATCGCTAGCAAATTCACTACGAACGCAATGTCCGGCCTAGTGCTATTCAGAAGGTACATGAGCGCTCCAATTGCACTCAAGTATGGGAATTCCGCCTCCCGTGACTTCCTCCCCTCTTCTTTAGGCCTGCGGGTCTAGGTCTGCTTGGAGTGACCTTCCGACCATTGGGGTCTTTGCGGGGTATGCCTTTTCAAAGCCAAATCTCTCCAACACTTTCTGCGTGTAGGATGCTTGGTGTACCAAGATTCCGCCTTGGATATGTTCAAGCTGCAAGCCTAAACAGAACTTGGTTTTACCCAAGTCTTTCATTTCAAACTCAGATTTCAAGTATGTGCATGCTTCTTCAATTTCCTCATCCGTCCCAATGATGTTCAAGTCATCTACATAGACGGAGATTATACAAAATCCATTCGTGGATCGTTGTATAAATACACATGGACAATCTTCGCTGTTTGTGTAGCCTTTCTTGCAGAGAAAGTCACTCAAACGATTGTACCACATTCTTCCTGACTGTTTTAGCCCATACAGTGATTTCTCCAATTTCACACTGTATAGGTTTCTGTTTGCTCTGTCTTGGTTCGGGATAGGGATACCTTCCGGTACTTTCATATAAATCTCCGAATCCAAGTTTCCATACAAATATGCTGTGACAACATCCATTAGCTTCATTTTCAACTTCAAGTTGACTGCCATTGAGATCAAGTATCTAAAGGTAATTCCGCCCATGACCGGAGAATAGGTTTCTTCATAATCAACCCCAGGACGTTGAGTGAAACCTTGAGCGACAAGCCTTGCCTTGTACCTTACAACTTCATTGTTTTCGTTTCTCTTGCGAACAAAATCCATTTGTGACCTACGGGGTTTATATGGGGAGGCGTGCGGCACACAGGCCCAAACACCTCTCTTTTGTTCAGAGAGACTAACTCTGCGGTGATTGCCTTCTTCCAATCTTCCCAATCGAGCCTTTTCTTGCACTCTGCGAGAGATGCGGGCTCGGGATCATGATTAATGATCGTGGCAATCTTCTTTGCAAAGTATGCATCGACATTGGCTGTTGCTCTATTCATTGATTCTCCCGTTATTACAAAGTTTATGGCCATTTCATCATGGGGTGCTTCGTGCACTTCTACTTGCTCTTCATTGCTATTTCCCATTCCAAGAGCAAGTTCCTTTAGTTTTTCTCCGCCAATGTGTGCGCACACATTATTTTCGGCGCTTCTTCCAATGGAAGGTTCAGATCTGGAATTGCCTTTTCCACGAGGCTTCTTTCCAAAGGTGCCAGTCTCAACTGGCTCCCCTTCTTGCTTTGGGGCACTTTTGTGATTGGCTGTGGTAAGTCCTCTCGCCCAGTTTTCCCCAGACGTCTCCGAGTACTTTGGGTTTGAGAAGCCAGATCTCCTGTTCTTTTTCTTTGAGGCCTCTGAACAGGATGAGGGATACCTTCTGCTTTCTTTGGTATTTCCACCCTCTCTGGTGCATTTCTTGCTGGTACATGCGACTTAACCACGCTCTTCAGATCACAAAAATGATCAGGCAGTTCATTTGCTAAATTCTGCAAATCAATTATCTTCTGGACTTCTTGATTTGCTTCATTAGTGCGAGGGTCATGCGCGGGGATCCCAGTGGAATGCCATACTATTTCCCGGCATTTTTCATCTAATGGTTGATTCTCTCCCCCTAATGACGGGAAATGGTCCTCGTCAAAGATGCAATCAGCGAATCGGGCTGTGTGCAAGTCTCCAGTCATGGGTTCCAAATACCTGATTATGGATGCACTCTCATAACCAACGTATCCTGTGACTTGCGGAGAGGGCCCATTGCAGTCATTTGTGGGGTGGTATAGGTACATATACCATACAACCAAATTTTCTAAGATGGGAAATCTTCGGGATAACCCCTTGCACTAATTGCATAGGTGAATGGATGTTGTAGGCCGATGGTCTATAATTGATGAGTCTTTGCGTGCAGATCGCGTGTCCCCAACAAGTGTTGGGCAAGTTACAACTCGCAAGAGCGGTCCGGCAATGAACTTAATCCTTTTATTAGTGCTTCACCTAGCCCATTTTGCGTATGGACGTGCGATGTAGAGTGCTCAACGATTATTCCGTTCTTTGTGCAATAATCATCAAATGCCTTGAAGTGAATTCACCGGCATTGTCCATTCGAATGGACTTCACGCGATGATCGTGAAAAGCATTCTTAATTCTCGATGATCTGCGAGATCAGTTTTGCGAATGCATGATTCCTTGTTGACAAGAAACATGTATGCGACCATTTCGAGGAAGCATCAATGAGCACCATAAAGTATCGAACGGCCTCGACAAGGGCTGAATCGACCGCAAATATCCCCCTGAATGCGTTCCAGAATGCAGATTTCATGTTGCACTTTCATAACAGAGGGTCTAGTTATTAATTTCCGGTGGCACATGCATGGCACACAAAATCTTCGTGATTCGAAATTCTTAACATTAATGCCATGACCTTGTGAGTTGTTAACTATATTTCTCATCAATCTAAGACCAGATGACCTAATCTACAATGCCATAAAGCAAATAATTCAGAGCTTCTAAAGACAGTCTTCAAAGAAGTATACAATGCGGTGTGCATTGATTTTCGTGTAGTACAACCCAGATTCATATGAGGGACATTTTTCTAGTACCATCTTTCCATATTCCGCGTGCTTCACAATGCACAAGTGTTCTTTGCCATTTTCTTCATTGGTTTCTACGTGAAACCCATTGGCGCGGATATCTTTGAAACTTAAGAGAGTGCGGGTTGATTCAGGGTACAAGAGGGCTTCTTCAATTACCAAAGTTGTACCCATTGGCAATATAATTGTGGCTCTTCCTGAGCCTATTATATGCGTATCGCTTCCTGCGATAGTCGTAATCCTTCCAGCGTTCTTCGTGATTGTCTGGAAGTATTTCGACTCTCTTAAGATGGTATTTGTTGTGCCACTATCAACAATGCATATTTCCTCCATTGGGCGCTACGATTTCTAGATGAAAAGAAAAATAATTCTAATCATACAGTTGGCTAAGTAATTCAAAAATTGCTTGTAAATAAAGAATACTGGAATAAAGAGTAAATTGCAATTCTATTCATGAGAAAAGTATGCTCTTCGAGAGCTTACTATTCATTATGCAATCTGATGTCTATGTGAGATAATTCTGACAATTCATATCAGTTCTTCAAAAACTCACGTTAGATAATGCCACACCTTTGCACATTCATAAGGTTATTCCATTAGATTACTACGCAATCTAATAGGAAATGGTCGCTAGATTCAATAAAATGCATAATTGAATTCTCATGAGTTTCCAAAGAAACTAAAAGAAAGCAATAATATCAAGATTCATATATACAAAGATAAATGCAAAATTCATAAGTACAAGATTCATAAGTACGGAATTCATAAATGCAAAATTCATAAGTGCGAGATTCATAAATGCAGGATTCATAAATACATTATTCATAATTGCAAAATTCATATATACACAGATTCATAAATATTCAGAATAAACAATAATTGCACAATTCATAAATTCATAAATGCGAAATAAATTCTCGTAAATTTCCGAATTTTTCTTAGTATTTGGCAATTTTCATTAATTATACATCAATTTTCCAAAGATCACTTGATAACAGAAAATAAATTGCAACATGAATTAAACATGGCATAAGTCTAATTACAACTTATATAATTCTTGTTGGTCGAACGAAAACAGTAATGAATATCTCTGTCAATTTGACTCTTGGCCAGTCAACTCCGCCTCTAGGGCTCACATGAGGGAGGGAGCACTTCCCGTTTCCGGGTGCCAATTAAAGAACCAAGCCTCATGTGTGTTTTCCTAGACACCAATTGTCTCATATCTGTTTATTCATTACCAAAATCAAATCCCAACCACTCATGTTCTCATAAACTGTTGTATGAGAAATTCTCGAATCTTCCTAACACTTTTCATAATTTCACGCTAATTTCCAAGCAATTTTCAGAATTACTTTACAACAGGAAATTGAATTTCAGCAAATATGATATAATTTATAAATTCATAAATTCGGAAAATAAATTCTCAGGAATTTTCGATACTCTAAATAGAGCAATTATTGCAAAAATTCATACAAAAATTCATAAATTATTCATAAATGCTGCAAGATAATGCTAGGAAATTAAAATTCAGAGCCAAATAATTTCAGGAATTTTCTGGCATTTTCAGGATTTTCTGGGATTTTCTAATCAATTTTCTTATCATTTTCGTAAGAAAAAATAATAATAAAAGATTAAATAAATTGGGGAGGGGCAAAGGGTAAAATCCCCGCCTCCCGTGCCGACAAGCTTTTTCTAAACCGAATTGGAATTCGGTGCATGTCCGGTTGGACATCATGTCCAATCTTGGAGTTGTTCTCTTTGGACTTCATGTCCTTTTTCATCAGGACTTCATGCCTTCGTACCGAGTTTAGCCGGCGGGAAAAAAAAAATGAGGGCGCGTGGTGTCGCGGTAGCTTTCGGAAGGTAGCGACAATGCGGCGGCTCCCGTAGAGCGGCCATACCGCCATGACCGACGGCATAACAGCGAGCCGACGGCCTGAGGTGGCTTATGGGCTGCCAAGCTGGGCTGGTCGACCGGCGGACATCACGCGATCGACGCGCAGCAGCGCCACGGTGGACACGGCGACGCGGCGGACGGACGCGCAGACCTGCGAGGCCGGCTGCGGAGGTACGCGCCATGGCCGGGTCGCGGTGGGTTCCAGAGAGCCAAACGGCGCGGCTTGGGTGCGTTGTGCGCAGGTGGTTGGACGCGGCAGCGAGTGCGCAGTTCCGGCAGGAGCGCTTCATGTGCGTTAGCGGCATCATCAGCCGGAGACCGGAAGCGGCAGGCGTGGCAGCGGCAGGCGCGCGGTGCTCGGCCCAGCGACGCGGCAACACGGATTCATGCCGGGCGCTGGCGGCGGCAGCGCAGCGTCGCGGTCGCCGGTTTCAGGCCGGTGGCCGGTGGCGTCTGGCGGCGCCAACGGTGCCTGCTTCATGCGCGGGTATGGGGTCCGGTCCGGCGCAATTTCCGGCGGCTTTCGACGCTGCTGGCCGTGGCAGGCGCAGCGGCTTTTGCAATGGGAGCCGGGCGGTCGCCGCGAACAGGAGCCGGCGGCGGGCATGAAGCAGCCTTCGTGGCCGGCAGCAGACCAGGTTTCAAGTCGACGATCACGCGCCAATGCCGCGAGAACGGTTATGCGTCATGACAATGAGAAGACAAACCAGGCGCCAGACGGCTTCGTGCCGATCTATTACTTCATGTACTGTAGTTCCATACAAGTGACTTCGTGCCACAAATTGGATGCATGCATACGAGCAAGCAATTAGATTAATTCTCGATTCTCACCTTTTCTCACTTTTTCAATCTGCTTTCTGGTAGACTATCGCGTAGGATAGAGTCGCGTAGGACTTTATTTCGGCAATCCGAGTGGATGCCGCTTGATGGCGAAGTTGATTGCAGATCGGATCGGGCGATCAATCGCCGGTAGTAGACGCGTTAAGTCGTCGTCGATGATCCTTCGCTTCTTGTCTTTTCTCACCTTTCAATCTTTCTCCGGTAGAGCTTCGTGCTGATAACGTGTTAGACAACCTCGCTATCGAATAGTCCGGGGTTGCCTAATAGATCTCAAGTGGAGAATAGACAGGGAGAAAAGAGAGACACAATATGAGGAGGAACAGGTCTGCTTTATTATTCTGTATGCTTGTGTACAATGGGGTAACCCCCTGCCTCCTATATATAGCGGTTCTGCTTAGAGATAAGGAAGAGTCCATATCGGATACGAATCCGTTTCCTAACAGGATACGAATCCGTTTCCTAACAAAATTAAGAATTGGCGCCTGCCTGATACAGCTTTAACAGATCGTCACGGAGCGCTTTATCCATCGGAATTCACGGCGCGGGGAAGAGAGCAAGGGCAGCTGCAGCCTGCAGGCGGCCTGATGATAAAAAACAAACTTGGCGTTTCAAATCCATCGATCGGGGCGCGCTGCCAGAGGCAAGGCAGCGAAGATTGGACCGGAAACCGCCATCATTACGCCAGGAACACCTGCCCCGCGGCCTATCACCCTGCAAGAACATTCTCACGCATCAGATCTTTGCCCAATCTTTTTGTTTAATCGATCGCTACCCACTAGGCCTCTGTACGTAGCAGACTGTGTACCTGTGCGAGACGAAGGAATCAAACACCAAGGCCCCGTTTGGTAATTTGGAACCGAGCTGTTTCTATCAGAATCGGAGAAAAACCTAGCCAAACGGGCTAAAACTCGGAATATTTCTCTTTAGATCGTTTTTTTCCACACCGTGGCTGAATCGGTCTCAATCCAGTTCCACTCGATTCACAGAATTCAACTTAAAACGTTTCTAACAATAACCTGTAACCGTTTCCGTTTCTATTGGTATCTAAAACCGCCCAAATCGATGCCTGCAGTGTTACGAATAAGCTACAGCTATATATATAAAAAAAACAGTAGTAGTAGTGTCTGTCTTGGACGGCACGAGGGGAGAAATTATGCCCATAACGTAAATAAACGAACATGCCGTCACGGTAGCCAAGGCTGGGATCCGGCCGTTATATTATATATACTGGTCGGTATGAATCATTCACGAGGTGTACAGAACGGCGATCGAAATCGTACCACGAACCGCATGATTACGGTCTGCCAATGCGCGTTGGGGATTCGGCGCTGGAGACTACTGGTCCGGTTGCCCTTGTTCCGTTCCAAACGTTAATTTTCGAGGTTTTCTACTTCACTCAATTTAATATGGATTGTTCTTTCTGTTTATTCAATCCTTCAGATTTACAATAATGTAGTTATAAGAGCGACTCGCGTCTGGCTGTACAATGAGAACATTCTTACCATTTATGTATGACAAGATCTTCAGAATATAACTTTGATCACTGATTTGTATTGGAGTAATATATTTATAAAACCCAATAAAATTATAATATAATAAAAATATTTTTTGAAACAAATATATATAAATGATTTTTGTGTATCCAATTTAAATGTTTAAAAGATTTAAATAATCAAAATTTAAAAAAATTTAACTGTACATATTCTATAACGATATGTATTAATAAAAGGTGTGTACTATACCACAACACATGTCTACACTGGAGCAGACATGAGACCGTTACATGGTAAGGATAGCAGATGGTGCAGTGGGGTTTGGGAAGCTGGTGTGCCTACGGATGGCAAAATTACCCGTGGGTACCCGACCCGATGGGTTCGAGTATGGGTTTGATTTTGCACTGCGGGTTTCAAATTTCGGGTTCGGGTTTGGGTTCGGGTTCGGGTTCGATTCAGACCAGGTACCCATGGGTACCCGAATTAATTAATATAAATTAAAAATAATGGAAAGTTAATTCAAGATTTTCAAGCATCGTTTGAGATGTAAGATGCGGTAACTTTCATGATTATATACACCATATATTTTTCCTTTAAACATAGAAATTACAAATGAATTGATTGACAATTGATGGTTGAAAATTTAATTGCAAGGTGATTAGGTGAATTTAATTTCGAGTTCGGGTACCCGTTCGGGTTCGGGTACCCATCGGGTTCGGGTATGGGCGTGGGTATGTACCCGTGAGAGATTTCGGGTTCGGGTTCGGGTATGAATTTCGGGTTTCGGGTTCGGGTCTGCGGGAGGTCTACCCGCCCGATTGCCATCCCTAGGTGTGCCGTGAACAGGCGCCCATAGTGGTTGAGAAAGTGAGAAGGCTAGGGATAGATATTGAGTTTAATGAGTTATTATCGAGCTTTTTAAAAAATTGGCGTAGTTCGATATAAAATCATTTTGTTTACTATTTAAGTGATTATTTCGTGCTGATGAGCTACTATCGAGCCAAACCTCAGTAACATTTTTCGCTCAAAATAGACTTTACTTTAATTTTGAACTCATTTAACTATTGTAATCCAAACAATTTTGATTCAAACCCCAAGAGATTTTTTTACCGGTCTTACATAAGTCGATGTGGTGCGTGGGGCAAGTCGAGCCGTAAAATTGGGTCAACTCGGCAGGCGATTGACCCACTCCGTGCGCAAACACGAACGCTCTTTACCCGTTAGAGTATGTAACATCCCAAAATTTGGGTTTTCAAAAATTTTGGTTTTGTTTAGCTTCCCAAAAATTTCTGTCAATTTTCTCGCGTTTATAAAAGCTTGATTTGAATTTTCTAAAAGCTAAAACAATTTAATTTGATTATTCTAAATCTAAAATAAAATAAATTTAATTTTAGTTGGATTCCTTGTGCTTCAAGAAGTTCTTCTGTAATTTTTGAGATTTTTCGGAGCTCGTTTGCTATTTATTGGATTTATTCGGAATCGATTTGTATTAAGCCCTTTTATGGAAATTAATTAATTATTTGGAAAAGTTTAAATAAATTTTTGTTGGAAGTATTTTATTTGAGTTCAAAATGTCCCAAAATATTTTCTAGAATTTTTCTAGAATTTTTCGGGTATTTTTATTGCCTCAAATGATTTATTTGGAATCGATTTGTATTAAGCCTTTTATTGAAATTAATTGATTATTTCGAAAAGTTTATATCAATTTTTTTTTGAAAATATTTTATTTGAGTTCGAAATATCTCAAAATATTTTCTAGAATTTTTCTAGAATTTTTCGGGTATTTTTATTGCTCTAAATGATTTATTGGAATTTGTGGAATTGTTTTTATTCGAAAAAGATTGGAAAATCTGGTTTTTGGAAGTGGGCCGGCCCATCCCGTGCACCAGGCCAGCGCCCCACTTGGGCCAGGCCACCCCGCTGCCACGTGTCGCCCCCACAACGCGCCACGTCGCCCGGATCCGATTCATGCACGGAAACTGCTCGATAAAATGCCTATAAGGCCCGTTTTGCTCCAAACGCGTCCAAATTTTTTGTGCTTAATCTAGCCACCACCCCTAACCCCTGTAGACCTCCCACACGTCCTCTAGACCTCAGATCAATTTTCTAAAATTCCAAAACCATCCAATGTCGCCCGAACGTCGCCCAACGCCGGCCGAACTTTGGAGCCGCGTCCCGGGCAACTCGTCGACTCTTTTCGAGATCCGTCTTCTCCGTGGTGTGCCACAAGGTACCATCTACTTGCTGTCCAAAATTCAGCCAATTTGGTCCACGGGATCAAAAGTTACGGCCGTTTCAATCTCGAATCTTGCCGAGGCCATAACTCCCTCAATTTTTCGAGTTTGACGGTGAAATTTTTTGTGTAGACTCCTGGGGATGTCCTCTACAGGATGCACATCTTGCCCCAAGGTTTTGCCCTCTGGATTTGGCGCAGCAAATTAATTTCTCCGTTCGGACTGCGTTCCAGACAGCGGCAAACTTCCTCGCGCGTCCCCCGCTGTTCCAGAAGGTATTTCTTTGAGCCACCTGCGTCACGGTGTGCCTCTTGGTCCCATCTAGCTCTCGGTCAAATTTCGTTAAGTTCCGATCATTATTCTAGAAGTTATAGCCGTCCAAAGTTTTGATCCGAAACCCGTTAATCGCCAGTTTGTGATTAATCCGGAAGGGCGCCGCAAAATCCGCCTATACCGTTGAGATCGTCTCGCCGCGTTCTACGCAGTAGACATTCTCCCTTTGCCATCCCATCCTCCGAATTTTTTTATATATTTAGGCCACCGCTTTGCCGTCGCGCGTCGCCTTTTGACGCCGGTTATTTTGGTTCGCTCCGGCCGTGTTGTCGCGTCCGTAGGATCATCTTGTACTGTTTTGGTCCATCTTTAGAGTTCTTTTGGCCTCCGTTTGCCGTCGGAGCCGATTCCGGCCTAAACCCGTCGTCTTTCAACCTAGCCCGTGCCGCCGGTTCGCGCACCGGTTAGCCGTCCTTGGTAGCGTTCTACCGCGGCCATGTCGTTGCACCGACGGTCGCTACTTCGCTTCATGAAGTCTCCTATCATTGTTAACGTTCCACCGTTAACGTTCTGCCGTTAACGTTCGCCGTTAACGATCCACCGTTAACGTTCGCCGTTAACGTTACGCTCGCGTTTCCCGTTAACGTTCTTCCGCTAACGCGTTCCTCAGCTAAAGTTTTGCCTTCAATGTTTAACCGTTAACACTCGCATGCGTTAACGCTCGTCAGTAACATCTTGCCGTTAACGTTTTGTCATTAACGCTCCGTTAATGTTCCTCCGTTAACGTTGCCGTTAACGCCGTCGTTGCGCTCCTCCGTTAATGTTTCCCGTTAACGCTCCGTGCGTTAACGTTTCCCCGTTAACGTTCCTCCGTTAACGTTTTCCCGTTAACGCTCCGTTAACGTTCCACCATTAACGTTTTGTCGTTAACGTTCCATCGTTAACGTTTCATCGTTAACGATTGGCTCTCTTCGCCTCGTTGTCGCCATGCGTGTATTCTTGCACAAACCCTAGTGCGATGCCTTCACTTGTTCTATTATCATGGCGTGAGCCTAGTCTCATCGTCATATCATCTTTAAAGCCGAATCAAAACCTAACCTAAGACCGGTTTGATGAACTAAGTTTATCGTGAGCCGCGTTGTTATCTTTGCAATCTTTTCCGTTGTCTCAACCGTGGTAAGACACTTGTCTTGTCTTATCCTGAAGACCTAATCTGCCTTTAATCGAGAATTCCTTCGTGGACTTGGTCGATAGACCATTGGCCATCTGTCATACCACGTGCCCGATCTATCCGCTCTCTTTTGTTTGATCATGTCCGCTCGGTCAACGAAAGTCAACTTCGAGAATCGCTTTAGTTCATCGCGAACTAACATATCCGTATGGACCCGATCTATAGATCGAGAGCCCATATGTCGCTATCTGTCAATCAAGATAATAACCGGAAGAAATATTCTTGAATATTATTCTTTCTTTCCCGATTATTAATCTTTCCCTTTTTCTGTTTTGCCGAAAGCCCGTTCTCTTTTGTCAACTCTTCGATCTAATCCGTTTGAGTTCCCAAATCTCTCCCAAGCCATTGTGCCCAATGCTGTTCGTTCTTAATTTGGAGTTTACTTGATTTGTCTTTTGAATTGGTTTGTATTTGCTTCTTCTTTAATCGTTAGACGTGTCGTCCGGAAATCGTTCGAGCAGTGAGGATCGAGAAAGTGGAAGTTGAAGGTCGAGGACCAAGGATCAAGGATAAAGAGTAAAAGACAAGAAGTTTGCAAGGGCCAGGCAAGTTGTGCTTTGACCATATTGATCCTATTTCGAAATCTATTTTGATTTAAACTATTGCATGCTAGTTCAATTAGAAAGATACTTTGTTTAAACCTGGGGGTTAGATAAATACCAATTTGTTATATGACACCTTGATTATCTAAGTATGTGCCATGATCCCTTGTCACCCTAGTTGTGGTTTACTAGTTGGACATTATTAAATTGCCAACATGGGTTTAGAACGTTGTAGTATCTTTGCTTAGACACTGCTACGTGCTCATGACATGATTTTGGATAATCCAATGCTAATATTGACTTAATGATATATTGAACCTGTTTTGGAAAAGTATCATGTGATGTTGATGGCACGTGGTGCATGGTAATCAAGCGGGGTTTGATAAAAGCTTTCGGCCAGGGCATGTGGCAAGAGTAATCAGGTGGGCAGTTGTGGCATTGGGAGTGATGATTTGGTTTTTCGGGTAGTCTTGCCTGGTCACTCTAAGGACTTAACCTTGCAAGCCTTTGAACTGGGTCATACTTGCAACCACATGGGTGGAATGGGACGGCCCTAGTTGACTAAGTCGCTAAGGACTCACTTGTGGAGCCTCGGGTGTCGATTACACCTTTTGTGTGATTGTGCGGGGAGCGTATCGTGGGTGTGGCCAGTACCCATCTAACGGTGTGTTGGTCCCATACTTCGCCTTGGCTAAGGGAAGGATGGTGTAGAGCACGTCTGGGAGAGGACCACCTGTGTTGTTTGAGGCTTCCGAAAGGCTTTGTTATGATCGCTCATTCGCATACTCTTGTATGGCGATTCACGGCTGACGTGGTGAGTGGATTGTGTCTTGTGGGTAAAGTGCATAACCTCTGCAGAGTGTAGAATCTATTTGAATAGCCGAGTCCACGGTACTGGACAATGCCCGGGAATTACAGTCAAGGGTTAGATTTTCTGAAAATAACTTGGATTTGAAAAGTTGGGTTGGTTTAACAATGAAGATGATGGAAATATGGTTTAGGATGGGGAAAAATGTTACTTAAACTTCTTGAAAAGTTATTTATGCTTTACTTGTTTTTGCTGCTTTCGAATCTACTTATATTACTTGTCAAATGCTGTTTACCGCAAATATACCTTGAGCTATTCCTTTGTACCAAGCCATGCATATAGCTATTAGACTTGCATTCTGTGCATGACTTGCTGAGTGCTTTATGTACTCACCCCTTGCAAAACAAACAATCACCAGTGAGCAAAAGTCTACCTCGTCGAAGAAGAAGAAGTTCCGTGAGAAGGCGATTATCTAGGAGTCGAACCCTGTCAGTTGCCTGTGGCGTATTGATGGGATTCACCGATGTTCTTCGTTAAATTCTTTGCTTATTTGGAGTTGAAGCCGTCAAGGCCTCACAAACGTAAGGTTGACCTTAAGGTCGTTCAATAGTTTATATTCTATATTTGTGTTATTTCTCTTTTCATTTGTGTATGATTGTGATATTCATCTATGTTGAAGCTGTGTGCCTAGCATGATCCTGTACTAGTTTGATATACACAGAGGGTCCGGATTTGCAAATTCGGGGTCCCGACAGAGGTGGTATCAGAGCCATACTGACTGTAGGTCTTGACCTTAGATAGATTGGCCGTCTTTAGGAGCTTCAAAATTATTTTCTAAAGAGAAATTTTAACTTGAAAGAATAATAAGTTCTTGACTTATCTTATTCTTCTATTCTTTCCCCCTTTGCTGAAATTTCTATCCTCCCCTTCGATTTAAATGGAAATCTTACCTGAGTTGTTCCAAATAGTCAACGATGTTTCACACTTAAGGAGAAAGTACTGGATGTCGCCGTCAACTCTGAAGATCGTGAAGTAAGAAATCATTGAGCTCGAAGAGAAGTGGATCGATGAAGTGTTCCAGAAGCTTGAAGAACCAAGTGTTTAGTTGTCGGTTGAGACTCATGTGTGAGAGTCACGTCTCTTAAGATAGGAGTGTTACCCTTTAGACGCTAGATTATTGTGTGCTTAGGAATTTGGATCTTTCTTTATTCTTTGAGTGTGCAAGATGTCGTTGCATAGCTTTTAGGCTTGGATAAGCAACCATACCAAGTTCTTAATAATGTTTGTACAAGTTTTTGGGTTAAACCTGCTCCCCTGCAATAGGATTCTTGAACCTCATCTATGCTTTTCCCTCTTACCTAAAACCCTGGAGTGGACAAAAGATGGAAAGGACCAACTACGATAACTTTGAGGCGATTCAAGTCGATTCGATTGCTACTATACGTATCGGTGTCAGCGGTCAGTAACCAACAGTCCACCGTACCAACCGTGACAATTCGACACTTGGATCAGTTTGTAACCACCCACGTTTGATGGATCAGCCACTCTCAAAGACGCAGAAATATGGCTTCGTGTCATAGGAGAGAAGCTAGCTTTAGTGTAATGTGAAGATGAAGAGAAGGTCCCCTGTGCTACTTGCCAGTAAAAAGGAGATGCATTAGTTTGGAGGAAAGGTTTCTACGCCACCTCGGAAGATGGACATACTATCACTTGGTTGGAAATTGCCACCGCCCTTCGTCAGTTTGTTGCGTCATCAGAAGATAGTGTGACTACCGCGAGTTCAAAGAAGAGTACAACCCCTGCACCCAATACCATACCGAGATGTTGTCCTTTGAAGTGTCGTCAACCAAACAAATCAGAAGACCGTGCATGCATCCGATGTGGAGAAATAGGACACACTGCTGATGAACATGCAATCAATTGTTCCAGCTGTGAAGGAAGCCATTTACCTGGAGAATGTCCTACGTGCAACATCACATGCTATCTATGTGAAGGTCGTGATCATTGCCCAGCTCAATGTCCCTTAGATCCAATAGTGACCGCTGTGACTCAGCATCAGCAAGAAGATTTTCGAGCTGTCATTGCTCAAGAGTTAGCGAAAAGAGAAGGATTGTCATTCGCACTAGGCGTGCCACGTGAAGAAAAGAAGAGGAAGCATGTCAACCCTATCCATCTACCTCAGGAAACCAGTAGTACTTGGTCACCATGGAATTGTTTCTTGTGTGATAAATGAGGTCATTGGCCTAGAGAATGCCCCATCAACCCAAAGACGATGACCCAAACGTTCATGTTACAACTGTGGTAAGTCAGGTCATTTGTTAAGGAATGCCACAGAAAGATCAAGCAATTTCGAAAGCCATGATCATCCCAGGAAATTACGTCAGTAAAGATTTTAACACAGAAAGTGAATGGTAAGGCTATGGAAGCAACTTGCTTAAGGAGTCAGTTGAAGCAAGAAGAATTGGTTAACAAAGGCCTTAACCTGAAAAATGAGTGCAAGGAATTGGAAGACCACCGCAAGCGTCAGAAAGTTTGTCAAGAAGGACCACCGCAACAGCGAATGAGGAGTACCCCTCAACAATTCAGTTGCCATACTGCTCAGACTCTGTTAGAGACACTTTCACCTGTGCTTCGCCCTGATGGTTAGAATTTCCATAACATCAACCTAGTGAAACGTTCTCAAAAGAAAAGCCTGCTGCCTAGAATTTGCTTTGCCTGTCATCAGCCAGAAAATTTTGCTAACCACTACTCTCAGAAGAAAGTGGTCACCACTGATCGCATCGATCTCAGCTCTACCCTACCAAGATTAGTGCCATGTCAGGAGAAAGCCAATGGATGTCAGTCAAGTGTTGCTTCAGATGCAATGAGCCGGGACACTTTGATAATAGTTGTCCTAGGAGAAAAGGTGTTATACCTGCCCACTTCAATCCTAGTCCTACCCCTACCGAGACACTTGCGTCAGAAAGTGAATTGTGAAGGAGTATTCGATTGATCTGAGTTTCAGTCAAAGAATCAAGCCGACAAAGATAGTGCCGGACCAACCTAATGCTATTCAAGTCTTGTCGAAAACCACGTAATCACAAGTAAGCTTTGTTGTTGTCGAGATCTGACTGTCAATTTCTAGAAGAAGCGGAAAATCAAGTGTTTAGGAGCGAAGCAAGGAGCCTATCAATGGAGTTACTAGAAACGTCAGCATGAGTGCAGAAGATGTTCAAGATTTCCCGGTAAAGTTAGTATCAAGATTTTCTGCAAAAGAAGTGCCTTGTGCCCGAAAAGCAGACACAGTTGGAGTCAGTGGACTTGTAAGAGGACCTCATCAGCAAGGAGCAGCCTGCAAAATTTTGGATGTTACCAAGCGTTTGTTCAGAAGCGACCCCTGTCCAGTGTGTAGTTGCTTGGAAGTTCGAGGAAGCTCAAGAGTTGAGTCCCCCTGAACCTAATTCTATAGTCAGCCCTGAATCTCGGGGACGAGATTCTGTTAAGGGGGGTAGATTTGTAACATCCCAAAATTTGGGTTTTCAAAAATTTTGGTTTTGTTTAGCTTCCCAAAAATTTCTGTCAATTTTCTCGCGTTTATAAAAGCTTGATTTGAATTTTCTAAAAGCTAAAACAATTTAATTTGATTATTCTAAATCTAAAATAAAATAAATTTAATTTTAGTTGGATTCCTTGTGCTTCAAGAAGTTCTTCTGTAATTTTTGAGATTTTTCGGAGCTCGTTTGCTATTTATTGGATTTATTCGGAATCGATTTGTATTAAGCCCTTTTATGGAAATTAATTAATTATTTGGAAAAGTTTAAATAAATTTTTGTTGGAAGTATTTTATTTGAGTTCAAAATGTCCCAAAATATTTTCTAGAATTTTTCTAGAATTTTTCGGGTATTTTTATTGCCTCAAATGATTTATTTGGAATCGATTTGTATTAAGCCTTTTATTGAAATTAATTGATTATTTCGAAAAGTTTATATCAATTTTTTTTTGAAAATATTTTATTTGAGTTCGAAATATCTCAAAATATTTTCTAGAATTTTTCGGGTATTTTTATTGCTCTAAATGATTTATTGGAATTTGTGGAATTGTTTTTATTCGAAAAAGATTGGAAAATCTGGTTTTTGGAAGTGGGCCGGCCCATCCCGTGCACCAGGCCAGCGCCCCACTTGGGCCAGGCCACCCCGCTGCCACGTGTCGCCCCCACAACGCGCCACGTCGCCCGGATCCGATTCATGCACGGAAACTGCTCGATAAAATGCCTATAAGGCCCGTTTTTGCTCCAAACGCGTCCAAATTTTTTGTGCTTAATCTAGCCACCACCCCTAACCCCTGTAGACCTCCCACACGTCCTCTAGACCTCAGATCAATTTTCTAAAATTCCAAAACCATCCAATGTCGCCCGAACGTCGCCCAACGCCGGCCGAACTTTGGAGCCGCGTCCCGGGCAACTCGTCGACTCTTTTCGAGATCCGTCTTCTCCGTGGTGTGCCACAAGGTACCATCTACTTGCTGTCCAAAATTCAGCCAATTTGGTCCACGGGATCAAAAGTTACGGCCGTTTCAATCTCGAATCTTGCCGAGGCCATAACTCCCTCAATTTTTCGAGTTTGACGGTGAAATTTTTTGTGTAGACTCCTGGGGATGTCCTCTACAGGATGCACATCTTGTCCCAAGGTTTTGCCCTCTGGATTTGGCGCAGCAAATTAATTTCTCCGTTCGGACTGCGTTCCAGACAGCGGCAAACTTCCTCGCGCGTTCCCCGCTGTTCCAGAAGGTATTTCTTTGAGCCACCTGCGTCACGGTGTGCCTCTTGGTCCCATCTAGCTCTCGGTCAAATTTCGTTAAGTTCCGATCATTATTCTAGAAGTTATAGCCGTCCAAAGTTTTGATCCGAAACCCGTTAATCGCCAGTTTGTGATTAATCCGGAAGGGCGCCGCAAAATCCGCCTATACCGTTGAGATCGTCTCGCCGCGTTCTACGCAGTAGACATTCTCCCTTTGCCATCCCATCCTCCGGAATTTTTTTTATATATTTAGGCCACCGCTTGTCGCCGTCGCGCGTCTCTTTTGACGCCGGTTATTTTGGTTCGCTCCGGCCGTGTTGTCGCGTCCGTAGGATCATCTTGTACTGTTTTGGTCCATCTTTAGAGTTCTTTTGGCCTCCGTTTGCCGTCGGAGCCGATTCCGGCCTAAACCGTCGTCTTTCAACCTAGCCGTCTGCCGGTTCGGCGCCGCCGGTTAGCCGTCCTTGGTAGCGTTCTACGCGGCCATGTCGTTGCACCGACGGTCGCTACTTCGCTTCATGAAGTCTCCTATCATTGTTAACGTTCCGCGTTAACGTTAGCCGTTAACGATCCACTGCGTTATCCCGCCGTGCGTTACGCGTTAACGTTAACGTTTCCCGCGTTTCCCCGTTAACGTTCTTCCGTTAACGTTCCTCCGCTAACGTTTTGCCGTCAATGTTTCACCGTTAACACTCTGTCGTTAACGCTCCGTCGGTAACATCTTGCCGTTAACGTTTTGTCATTAACGCTCCGTTAATGTTCCTCCGTTAACGTTTCGTCGTTAACGCTTCGTCGTTAACGCTCCTCCGTTAATGTTTCCCCGTTAACGCTCCGTCGTTAACGTTTCGTCGTTAACGTTCCTCCGTTAACGTTTTGCCGTTAACGCTCTGTCGTTAACATTCCACCGTTAACGTTTCATCGTTAACGTTCCATCGTTAACGTTTCATCGTTAACGATTGGCTCTCTTCGCCTCGTTGTCATCGCATGCGTGTATTCTTGCACAAACCCTAGTGCGATGCCTTCACTTGTTCTATTATCATGACGTGAGCCTAGTCTCATCGTCATATCATCTTTAAAGCCGAATCAAAACCTAACCTAAGACCGGTTTGATGAACTAAGTTTATCGTGAGCCGCGTTGTTATCTTTGCAATCTTTTCCGTTGTCTCAACCGTGGTAAGACACTTGTCTTGTATTATCACTTAAGACCTATTCTGCCTTTAATCGAGAATTCCTTCGTGGACTTGGTCGATAGACCATTGTCCATCTGTCATACCCACGTGCAGATCTATCCGTCTCTCTTTTGTTTGACTGTGTCCGCTCGGTCAACGAAAGTCAACCGAGAATCGGTTTAGTTCATCGCGAACTAACATATCCGTATGGACCCGATCTATAGATCGAGAGCCCATATGTCGCTATCTGTCCAATCAAGATAATAACCGGAAGAAATATTCTTGAATATTATTCTTTCTTTCCCGATTATTAATCTTTCCCTTTTAGGTGTTTTGCGAAAGCCCGTTCTCTTTTGTCAACTCTTCGATCTAATCCGTTTGAGTTCCCAAATCTCTCCCAAGCCATTGTGCCCAATGCTGTTCGTTCTTAATTTGGAGTTTACTTGATTTGTCTTTTGAATTGGTTTGTATTTGCTTCTTCTTTAATCGTTAGGCGTGTCGTCCGGAAATCGCTCGAGCAGTGAGGATCGAGAAAGTGGAAGTTGAAGGTCGAGGACCAAGGATCAAGGATAAAGAGTAAAAGACAGTAAAGTTTGCAAGGGCCAGGCAAGTTGTGCTTTGACCATATTGATCCTATTTCGAAATCTATTTTGATTTAAACTATTGCATGCTAGTTCAATTAGAAAGATACTTTGTTTAAACCTGGGGGTTAGATAAATACCAATTTGTTATATGACACCTTGATTATCTAAGTATGTGCCATGATCCCTTGTCACCCTAGTTGTGGTTTACTAGTTGGACATTATTAAATTGCCAACATGGGTTTAGAACGTTGTAGTATCTTTGCTTAGACACACTACGTGCTCATGACATGATTTTGGATAATCCAATGCTAATATTGACTTAATGATATATTGAACCTGTTTTGGAAAAGTATCATGTGATGTTGATGGCACGTGGTGCATGGTAATCAAGCTGGGGTTTGATAAACGATTTCGGCCGGGCATGTGGCAAGAGTAATCAGGTGGGCAGTGTGGCATTGGGAGTGATGATTTGGTTTTTCGGGTAGTCTTGCCCTGGTCACTCTAAGGACTTAACCTTGCAAGCCTTTGAACTGGGTCATACTTGCAACCACATGGGTGGAATGGGACGGCCCTAGTTGACTAAGTCGCTAAGGACTCACTTGTGGAGCCTCGGGTGTCGATTACACCTTTGTGTGATTGTATGCAGGGAGCGTATCGTATCGTGGGCGTGGCCAGGTACCCATCTAACGGTGTGTTGGTCCCATACTTCGCCTTGGCTAAGGAAGGGATGGTGTAGAGCACGTCTTAGGAGAGGACCACTGTGTTGTTTGAGGCTTCCAAAGGCTTTGTTATGATCGCTCATTCGCATACTCTTGTATGGCGATTCCACGGTGACGTGGTGAGTGGATTGTGTCTTGTGGGTAAAGTGCATAACCTCTGCAGAGTGTAGAATCTATTTGAATAGCCGAGTCCACGATCTTTGGACAATGCCCGGAATTACAGTCAAGGGTTAGATTTTCGAAAATAACTTGGATTTGAAAAGTTGGGTTGGTTTAACAATGAAGATGATGGAAATATGGTTTAGGATGGGGAAAAATGTTACTTAAACTTCTTGAAAAGTTATTTATGCTTTACTTGTTTTCTTTGCTTTGAATCTACTTATATTACTTGTCAAATGTTGTTTACCATAAATATACCTTGAGCTATTCCTTTGTACCAAGCCATGCATATAGCTATTAGACTTGCATTCATGCATGACTTGTCGAGTGCTTTATGTACTCACCCCTTGCAAAACAAACAATCACCAAAGGTGAGCAAAAGTCTACCTCGTCGAAGAAGAAGAAGTTCCGTGAGAAGGCGATTATCTAGGAGTCGAACCACATCAGTTGCTGTGGCGTATTGATGGGATTCACCGATGTTCTTCGTTCATTCTTTGCTTATTTGGAGTTGAAGCCGTCAAGGCCTCACAAACGTAAGGTTGACCTTAAGGTCGTTCAATAGTTTATATTCTATATTTGTGTTATTTCTCTTTTCCGCTGTGTATGATTGTGATATTCATCTATGTTGAGACTGTGTGCACTAGCGTGATCCTGGACTAGTGCTGAATACACAGAGGGTCCGGATTTGCAAATTCGGGTCCCGACAGAGGTGGTATCAGAGCCATACTGACTGTAGGTCTTGACCTTAGATAGATTGGCCGTCTTTAGGAGCTTCAAAATTATTTTCTAAAGAGAAATTTTAACTTGAAAGAATAATAAGTTCTTGACTTATCTTATTCTTCTATTCTTTCCCCCTTTGCTGAAATTTCTATCCTCCCCTTCGATTTAAATGGAAATCTTACCTGAGTTGTTCCAAATAGTCAACGATGTTTCACACTTAAGGAGAAAGTACTGGATGTCGCCGTCAACTCTGAAGATCGTGAAGTAAGAAATCATTGAGCTCGAAGAGAAGTGGATCGATGAAGTGTTCCAGAAGCTTGAAGAACCAGTGTTTAGTTGTCAGTTGAGACTCATGTGTGAGAGTCACGTCTCTTAAGATAGGAGTGTTACCCTTTAGACGCTAGATTATTGTGTGCTTAGGAATTTGGATCTTTCTTTATTGCTGAGTGTGCAGTATGCGTTGCATAGCTTTTAGGCTTGGATAAGCAACCATACCAAGTTCTTAATAATGTTTGTACAAGTTTTTGGGTTAAACTCGCTCCTGCAATAGGATTCTTGAACCTCATCTATGCTTTTCCCTCTTACCTAAAACCACAGAGTGGACAAAAGATGGAAAGGACCAACTACGGCCCAGTGAACTTTGAGGCGATTCAAGTCGATTCGATTTGCTACTATACTCAGTGTCGATTGTCAAAGCATCAGAACCAACAAATCCACCGTACCAACCGTGACAATTCGACACTTGGATCAGTTTGTAACCACCCACGTTTGATGGATCAGCCACTCTCAAAGACGCAGAAATATGGCTTCGTGTCATAGGAGAGAAGCTAGCTTTAGTGTAATGTGAAGATGAAGAGAAGGTCCCCTGTGCTACTTGCCAGTAAAAAGGAGATGCATTAGTTTGGAGGAAAGGTTTCTACGCCACCTCGGAAGATGGACATACTATCACTTGGTTGGAAATTGCCACCGCCCTTCGTCAGTTTGTTGCGTCATCAGAAGATAGTGTGACTACCGCGAGTTCAAAGAAGAGTACAACCCCTACACCCAATACCATACCGAGATGTTGTCCTTTGAAGTGTCGTCAACCAAACAAATCAGAAGACCGTGCATGCATCCGATGTGGAGAAATAGGACACACTGCTGATGAACATGCAATCAATTGTTCCAATTTGTGAAGGAAGCCATTTACCCGAGAATGTCCTACGTGCAACATCACATGCTATCTATGTGAAGGTCGTGATCATTGCCCACTCAATGTCCCTTAGATCCAATAGTGACCGCTGTGACTCAAAGATCGCGAAGAAGATTTTCGAGCTGTCATTGCTCAAGAGTTAGCGAAAAGAGAAGGATTGTCATTCGCACTAGCTGTGCCACGTGAAGAAAAGAAGAGGAAGCATGTCAACCCTATCCATCTACCTCAGGAAACCAGTAGTACTTGGTCACCATGGAATTGTTTCTTGTGTGATAAATGAGGTCATTGGCCTAGAGAATGCCCCATCAACCCAGCACGATGACCCAAACGTTCATGTTACAACTGTGGTAAGTCAGGTCATTTGTTAAGGAATGCCACAGAAAGATCAAGCAATTTAAAGCCATGATCATCCCAGAAATTACGTCAAGAAAGATTTTAACACGTAAAGTGAATGGTAAGGCTATGGAAGCAACTTGCTTAAGGAGTCGATTGAAGCAAGAAGAATTGGTTAACAAAGGCCTTAACTTTGAAAAATGAGTGCAAGGAATTGGAAGACCACCGCAAGCGTCAGAAAGTTTGTCAAGAAGGACCACCGCAACAGCGAATGAGGAGTACCCCTCAACAATTCAGTTGCCATACTGCTCAGACTCTGTTAGAGACACTTTCACCTGTGCTTCGCCCTGATGGTTAGAATTTCCATAACATCAACCTAGTGAAACGTTCTCAAAAGAAAAGCTCATTGCCTAGAATTTGCTTTTGCTGTCATCACCAGGAAAATTTTGCTAACCACTACTCTCGTAAGAAAGTGGTCACCATCGATCGCATCGATCTCGGCTCTACCCTACCAAGATTAGTGCCATGTCGGAGAAAGCCAATGGATGTCGGTCAAGTGTTGCTTCAGATGCAATGAGCCGACACTTTGATAATAGTTGTCCTAGGAGAAAAGGTGTTATACCCGCCCACTTCAATCCTAGTCCTACCCCTACCGAGACACTTGCGTCGTAAAGTGAATTGTGAAGGAGTATTCAGTTGATACTGAGTTTCGACCAAAGAATCAAGCCGACAAAGATAGTGCCGGACCAACCTAATGCTATTCAAGTCTTGTCGAAAACCACGTAATCACAAGTAAGCTTTGTTGTTGTCGACATCTGACTGTCCAATTTCTAGAAGAAGCGGAAAATCAAGTGTTTAGGAATGAAGCAAGGAGCCTATCAATGGAGTTACTAGAAACGTCAGCATGAGTGCAGAAGATGTTCAAGATTTCCCGGTAAAGTTAGTATCAAGATTTTCTGCAAAAGAAGTGCCTTGTGCCCGAAAAGCAGACACAGTTGGAGTCAGTGGACTTGTAAGAGGACCTCATCTGCAAGGAGCAGCCTGCAAAATTTTGGATGATACCAGCGTTTGTTCGAAGCGACCCTGTCCAAAGGTGTAGTTGCTTGGAAGTTCGAGGAAGCTCAAGAGTTGAGTCCCCGAACCTAATTCTATAGTCGACCACGAATCTCTGGGACGAGATTCTGTTAAGGGGGTAGATTTGTAACATCCCAAAATTTGGGTTTTCAAAAATTTTGGTTTTGTTTAGCTTCCCAAAATTTCTCACAATTTTCTCGCGTTTATAAAAGCTTGATTTGAATTTTCTAAAAGCTAAAACAATTTAATTTGATTATTCTAAATCTAAAATAAAATAAATTTAATTTTAGTTGGATTCCTTGTGCTTCAAGAAGTTCTTCTGTAATTTTGAGATTTTTGAAGCTCGTTTGCTATTTATTGGATTTATTCGGAATCGATTTGTATTAAGCCCTTTTATGGAAATTAATTAATTATTTGGAAAAGTTTAAATAAATTTTTGTTGGAAGTATTTTATTTGAGTTCAAAATGTCCCAAAATATTTTCTAGAATTTTTCTAGAATTTTTCGGGTATTTTATTGCCTCAAATGATTTATTTGGAATCGATTTGTATTAAGCCTTTTATTGAAATTAATTGATTATTTCGAAAAGTTTATATCAATTTTTTTTTGAAAATATTTTATTTGAGTTCGAAATATCTCAAAATATTTTCTAGAATTTTTCTAGAATTTTTCGGGTATTTTTATTGCTCTAAATGATTTATTGGAATTTGTGGAATTGTTTTTATTCGAAAAAGATTGGAAAATCTGGTTTTTGGAAGTGGGCCGGCCCATCCCGTGCACCAGGCCAGCGCCCCACTTGGGCCAGGCCACCCCGCTGCCACGTGTCGCCCCCACAACGCGCCACGTCGCCCGGATCCGATTCATGCACGGAAACTGCTCGATAAAATGCCTATAAGGCCCGTTTTTGCTCCAAACGCGTCCAAATTTTTTGTGCTTAATCTAGCCACCACCCCTAACCCCTGTAGACCTCCCACACGTCCTCTAGACCTCAGATCAATTTTCTAAAATTCCAAAACCATCCAATGTCGCCCGAACGTCGCCCAACGCCGGCCGAACTTTGGAGCCGCGTCCCGGGCAACTCGTCGACTCTTTTCGAGATCCGTCTTCTCCGTGGTGTGCCACAAGGTACCATCTACTTGCTGTCCAAAATTCAGCCAATTTGGTCCACGGGATCAAAAGTTACGGCCGTTTCAATCTCGAATCTTGCCGAGGCCATAACTCCCTCAATTTTTCGAGTTTGACGGTGAAATTTTTGTGTAGACTCCTGGGGAGGTCCTCTACAGGTTGCACATCTGGCCCCCAGGTGTTGCGCTCTGGATTTGGCGCAGCCACTTAAGTTCTCCGGTCGGACTGCGTTCCAGACAGCGGCAAACTTCCTCGCGCGTCCCCCGCTGTTCCAGAAGGTATTTCTTTGAGCCACCTGCGTCACGGTGTGCCTCTTGGTCCCATCTAGCTCTCGGTCAAATTTCGTTAAGTTCCGATCATTATTCTAGAAGTTATAGCCGTCCAAAGTTTTGATCCAAACCCGTTAATCGCCAGTTTGTGATTAATCCGGAAGGGCGCCGCAAAATCCGCCTATACCGTTGAGATCGTCTCGCCGCGTTCTACGCAGTAGACATTCTCCCTTTGCCATCCCATCCTCCGGAATTTTTTTTATATATTTAGGCCACCGTTTGCCGTCGCCGCGCGTCGCCTTTTGACGCCGGTTATTTTGGTTCGCTCCGGCCGTGTTGTCGCGTCCGTAGGATCATCTTGTACTGTTTTGGTCCATCTTTAGAGTTCTTTTGGCCTCCGTTTGCCGTCGGAGCCGATTCCGGCCTAAACCCGTCGTCTTTCAACCTAGCCCGTGCCGCCGGTTCGCGCACCGGTTAGCCGTCCTTGGTAGCGTTCTACCGCGGCCATGTCGTTGCACCGACGGTCGCTACTTCGCTTCATGAAGTCTCCTATCATTGTTAACGTTCCACCGTTAACGTTCTGCCGTTAACGTTCGCCGTTAACGATCCACCGTTAACGTTCGCCGTTAACGTTCGCCGTTAACGTTTCCCCGTTAACGTTCTTCCGTTAACGTTCCTCCGCTAACGTTTTGCCGTCAATGTTTCACCGTTAACACTCTGTCGTTAACGCTCCGTCGGTAACATCTTGCCGTTAACGTTTTGTCATTAACGCTCCGTTAATGTTCCTCGCAACGTTTAAATCGTTAGCGGCCGTCGTTAACGCTCCTCCGTTAATGTTTCCCGTTAACGCTCCGTCGTTAACGTTTGCGTCGTTAACGTTCCTCCGTTAACGTTTTGCCGCACGCTCATGCGTTAACATTCCACCGTTAACGTTTCGTCGTTAACGTTCCATCGTTAACGTTTCATCGTTAACGATTGGCTCTCTTCGCCTCGTTGTCATCGCATGCGTGTATTCTTGCACAAACCCTAGTGCGATGCCTTCACTTGTTCTATTATCATGACGTGAGCCTAGTCTCATCGTCATATCATCTTTAAAGCCGAATCAAAACCTAACCTAAGACCGGTTTGATGAACTAAGTTTATCGTGAGCAGCGTTGTTATCTTTGCAATCTTTTCCGTTGTCTCAACCGTGGTAAGACACTTGTCTTGTCTTATCCTCAAGACCTAATCTGCCTTTAATCGAGAATTCCTTCGTGGACTTGGTCGATAGACCATTGGCCATCTGTCATACCCACGTGCCCGATCTATCCGTCTCTCTTTTGTTTGGATCGTGTCCGTTCGGTCAACGAAAGTCAACTTCGAGAATCAGTTTAGTTCATCGCGAACTAACATATCCGTATGGACCCGATCTATAGATCGAGAGCCCATATGTCGCTATCTGTCCAATCAAGATAATAACTTCGAAGAAATATTCTTCGAATATTATTCTTTCTTTCCCGATTATTAATCTTTCCCTTTTAGGTGTTTTGCCGAAAGCCCGTTCTCTTTTGTCAACTCTTCGATCTAATCCGTTTGAGTTCCCAAATCTCTCCCAAGCCATTGTGCCCAATCTTTGTTCGTTCTTAATTTGGAGTTTACTTGATTTGTCTTTTGAATTGGTTTGTATTTGCTTCTTCTTTAATCGTTAGACGTGTCGTCCGAAATCGTTGAGCAGTGAGGATCGAGAAAGTGGAAGTTGAAGGTCGAGGACCAAGGATCAAGGATAAAGAGTAAAAGACAGTAAAGTTTGCAAGGGCCAGGCAAGTTGTGCTTTGACCATATTGATCCTATTTCGAAATCTATTTTGATTTAAACTATTGCATGCTAGTTCAATTAGAAAGATACTTTGTTTAAACCTGGGGGTTAGATAAATACCAATTTGTTATATGACACCTTGATTATCTAAGTATGTGCCATGATCCCTTGTCACCCTAGTTGTGGTTTACTAGTTGGACATTATTAAATTGCCAACATGGGTTTAGAACGTTGTAGTATGCTGCTTAGACCTGCTACGTGCTCATGACATGATTTTGGATAATCCAATGCTAATATTGACTTAATGATATATTGAACCTGTTTTGGAAAAGTATCATGTGATGTTGATGGCACGTGGTGCATGGTAATCAACTGGGGTTTGATAAATGATTTCGGCCAGGGCATGTGGCAAGAGTAATCAAAGTGGGCCGGTTGTGGCATTGGGAGTGATGATTTGGTTTTCGGGTAGTCTTGCCCTGGTCACTCTAAGGACTTAACCTTGCAAGCCTTTGAACTGGTCATACTTGCAACCACATGGGTCGGAATGGGACGGCCCTAGTTGACTAAGTCGCTAAGGACTCACTTGTGGAGCCTCAGGGTGTCGATTACACCTTTTGTGTGATTGTGCAGGGAGCGTATCGTGGTCGTGGCCAGGTACCCATCTAACGGTGTGTTGGTCCCATACTTCTCCTTGGCTAAGGGAAGGGATGGTGTAGAGCACGAACCGGAGAGGACCACCTGGGTTGTTTGAGGCTTCCGAAAGGCTTTGTTATGATCGCTCATTCGCATACTCTTGTATGGCGATTCACGGCTGACGTGGTGAGTGGATTGTGTCTTGTGGGTAAAGTGCATAACCTCTGCAGAGTGTAGAATCTATTTGAATAGCCGAGTCCACTGTGATCGACAATGCCCGAATTACAAATCAAGGGTTAGATTTTCTGAAAATAACTTGGATTTGAAAAGTTGGGTTGGTTTAACAATGAAGATGATGGAAATATGGTTTAGGATGGGGAAAAATGTTACTTAAACTTCTTGAAAAGTTATTTATGCTTTACTTGTTTTTGCTGCTTTCGAATCTACTTATATTACTTGTCAAATGCTGTTTACATAAATATACCTTGAGCTATTCCTTTGTACCAAGCCATGCATATAGCTATTAGACTTGCATTACAGGCATGACTTGTCGAGTGCTTTATGTACTCACCCCTTGCAAAACAAACAATCACCAGTGAGCAAAAGTCTACCTCGTCGAAGAAGAAGAAGTTCCGTGAGAAGGCGATTATCTAGGAGTCGAACCATCGCCGCTTGCCTCGTGGCGTATTGATGGGATTCACCGATGTTCTTCGTTCGCCGCTTATTTGGAGTTGAAGCCGTCAAGGCCTCACAAACGTAAGGTTGACCTTAAGGTCGTTCAATAGTTTATATTCTATATTTGTGTTATTTCTCTTTTCCGCTGTGTATGATTGTGATATTCATCTATGTTGAGACTGTGTGCACTAGCGTGATCCTGGACTAGTGCTGAATACACAGAGGGTCCGGATTTGCAAATTCGGGTCCCGACAGAGTATGCACAATGGTACATGTTAGTTGTTTGTAAGACTATTCCACATAGGATTTTGATGATGTGGATGAGAGAGAAGGAGAGAGAGAAATATGTTGTCTACTATTTAACAGATGGATTTATATTGTATATCCCATTGTATAGATAATCCATTAATTATAGGAGAGATCATTATAGACAATCATGTAGATAGTTGATTGAAGAAGTTGTCTTTAATTGTGTCGATAGATGATATCGAAAAGGATTTCTCGGATTATTTAAATCCAAAAAGAAAAAAAAAGGGAAAATAGAAATGGGCCGCACTGGGGCACGACCCATTCGACCGTTCGACCCACGGGGCGGTTTACGCGCGCGAGCGCACTTGGGCCGGCCCAACGGTGCGGCGAGACCGGCCTGACAGGCGGGCCCGGCAGGGCAGTGGCACTGGGGTGGCTGACGGGTGGGGCCAAGGCGACGGCGGGGCTTAAGCGGCTGGAGGGTGGGGCTCTGCTGGCAGGGGAACAGATCGATCGATCGAGGGACCGAGCGGGTGGGGGGATTAGGGTTAGGGCTCGAGGGGGCATGGTGACGGCGGCGGGGCTTGGCGCGGCGCGGCGGCGGCTGGAGGCGGGGGAGGGGAGGGCGATGGAGCTCACCACTGAGGCGAAGGGCAGGGCGAGTTGGAAGTGGAGGGACTCGGTCAGCTTTTATAGCCGAAGGAGAGAGGGCGAGGCGGCGGCAAGCGGCCAAAGCCGGAGGCGGCGACGGCAGAGTGCGCGGGTGTGCTCGACGTGCGCGGCATGGGCGCGGGTGTGCAACGCGAGGGCGGCGTGGGGTGACGGGATGGTGGCGAGGGCGGAGTGGCCGACGTGCGGCTTAATGGTGGTACGGCGCGGCGACGTGCGACCGGGCGCAATGGGGAAGCCGGCGGAGGACTGGGCGAGGCAGACGATGGACCAGCGGTCCGAGCGGGGCTCCCAGGTACGAAACCAACAACCCCAAACCCCAAATTCTTGATTAAGAACAAATCAACCTCAAAGAACTTCAAATCTCAGATTAGGATGAAAATAAACTTGATTAGGGTTCTTGATTTTGTTTTGAAATTTTGGGGATGTTTCAATCCATCAGATCGGCAGGTCTGCATTGGCTGATCAGGCTCCTCATATTGGTTGCTCATACTATCATCATCCATCAGATCGGCAGGAAGGTTCTTCAGGAACCAACTATGGTTCCGTATTTCAGGGATAGTTATCCTCTGCATTTATATTGATATCATCACCAGCAGTGTCATGAAAATGATACACATGAATATGATAAAATTCAAAACAAATTATCCTCTAAACTTATGATGACCAACAATGTCATCAATATTAGAAATGAACATAGATGTTGGCTGTGTAGAACCAAACTACATGCAGATAAGATTTTTTTCTGTATCAAAGCTGTCCTACCGAAATGCACTACTTTTCATTTCAAAGGACCTATGGTATGCCAAACAATTCTATCACTAGCCTCGAATAAATACAAAATAATGCTCATGAGCCATTAATATTAATCGCTGGTCAGAAAGGGAAACAATGCTGGCAACCACAACACAACTACACAAGTAGAATAATTAAATCACAAACATAAACACCCCAAATAAGTATGATGGAGACAAACACATGATAATCAACACATATCCTGAGAAGATTTGAAGAACAATTTTCCTGAACCCAGTAAGCGTAATTCACTACTGCACTGAAAAGCTTAAGCTGCCTGCCTCTACACTATGGGCTCAAGTCACTACTGCACTGAAAAGCTTAAGCTGCCTGCCCCTACATTATGGGCTCAAGCCACTCCGGACAGACAGATATCCCCTTCCAGTTATAGATTTAGTTGTCAGCTGAAGTTTAGAGAAAAACTTGAAGAACATACTAAAAAGCACGGTACATATACATCACATGATAGAGAATATGATATCAAAACCTAGTTTCTAGAACTAGAACATACTAGGACTCACCATAGCAGGATCCCCAACAAAAATCCTCGAAATTAGATGCCTGCACTCTGGAGATATTTCCACATTATCTGGAATTGAATACTGAACATTCAAGATACGCTGCAAAGAGAGAGTCATTAGCATTAGCTTTTAGTTTAAGGGAGGAATGCCTAGGATGAAACAAAGAGGAACTTGGTAGTAGCCAAACATGAGCTGAAAAAGAAGAAATTAAGAAATTATGGGTTCTCAATTGCGGTTGGATTCACAATGGGTAAAGTGGTACAAACATGCACATGGTTAAATCATGAATTCATGCATGTCTCCTGAATTGGAGGGTATGGAAGCTAAGTCTATCTCATATACGAGTGTTGGTAGAATATTTAATAAATAAAAATCAGAAACACATATCCTTCTAAGAAAACCTATTTTTTGAAAAATGATTTGTAAGGTTTATAAGGTGATTTGGATTGGATCAAGGAAAGTGGGGTTGATTTTAGAGAAATTTCATTTATATTGCATTTTGATATTAACGTTTGCTGAGCACATTTTTGTGCTCATCATTGTATAACTCCCTCTTTGCTTAGATTATGAGAACTATGCATTCACCGAGGAGGATGGGTTGGAAAGTCACCCGCAGGACCAGGGTGATGAGGAGGCGGAGTACTACCTAGAGGAGTGGGTGGAGTAGCAGCTTTTATGGTGGAGGCCCTATATCACTAGGTATAGTATAGTGTAAATATTATATTTAAGCTTTTGCTGTAAACATTATGGTATACATATGAACTTTAATCTGGTATCCTGCGTGGCAGGGAATGTAATAAAGTTCTTGCTGGTCTCTAATTATTGTTTTGTTGCTACACTCTGAATTCGGTGTATTAACTGAAAGTGGGTTAATTATGCAGGTCGCCACGAACAATAAATAAAGTTTACTCTAGAATAATTATATCATGCTACTTCATGCATGATGAATGACAATTTTTTTAAATAATACATGAAAAATAAAAAAATTACAAAAATAATATGCCGAAATAAAATATTAAAGAAGTATACCTCTGTCGCCATTTAGATCGATGACAGAGTACTGTCGCCATTCAAAATGGTGACTTATTATATGATGTTAATGATGCGTAGGATTTCAGTTGCCAATGGGATTAGCAAGAGAGTCATGTTGCCATTGTAAATGGCGACATAACTCTGTCGCCATTTTAATTGGTGACAAGGAGGAAGGGTGATTTTTTACAAAATAATACGGGAAAAGGCAAAAATTACAAAATTACCCATTTGAAATAGAAATAACGTGATTTGATTGTTAATCTTCAATATCAATAGAATGAACGACAGCTACCATTTCATAATAAATGTCGAGATTACATGGCGCATACAATTTGGTTCGGTGCACATATTTGCGTTGGTACTTTGGACAGTACAAATGGTGTCATTGACAAACTACAAACATGTACAAAAGTACGATACAAGGGCACCTTTTGGAATTGTAAAAGGGCAGCATGGACAACGCTTTATGGGTGGACGACGTTAAGGCTTGAATGGGTAACCGTACAGTACCCACATGGAGTTGACATGCATTCATAATACAATCCAATGGTAATACTTAAATGACTTCACTAACCTCGGAATCCACCGAGCGTCGAGCCTCTATGCCCTCATGGGGGTGCGCAACTGCAGGTACAAAAGCTTGATGGGCGCCTGGCCCTCCGCTGGAGCCTATGTGGCTAACCGACTATAGTGCAACGCATCTATGACAAGATCGATCAGCTCGTACTCCCGCACCGCAGCTGCATAAGAGCTTCGCGACTTCAGTTCCTTCAGTTCCTTCAGTTCCACTAACTCCTAGTTTATGCCCTCTGTGTTCTACATCCAACACCGTACAATTTCAGATTACTTAAATCAAAGTCCAATAAGAATATTTTGTACAACCATCTCCTAACAGTGCCCCATAGACACCCCCCTGCGTGTGACAAACTGCCTATCACACTTGGAAAATAACTAGTTCCACCACTTTAGCCCCTATGTGTGGAACTCCTCCATAATATATTTTAAAATGTACTCGATCATCCATATATGTGGACCATTCCTCAAATTGTTATTGCACACATGGCGTTTCGCCATTATGTCAGCTAATAGGTAACATAAACTGAGAGAATTACAAATCTAACTAATAAAATATGCCTACATATGATGTTAACCTACTCTACACGTCAATACAATTGCTTTAACTGTCTGTAAATTTTACTTCTCCAGTCCATACTATCCAGTAAGATTTGATGAATTATTATAAACAAATCCGATCGAACCTAAATCGTGATTACACCACTACAAACTCTAACATACCAATATATTCACACGAATATTACTAACCCCACATCTACGTACATAAATTTTACTATTCTAAAGAAAACTCTGATAATAATACTAATCTACAAATATTTACAGAAATTCTTAATGATCTAAACATACCTAAATAAATATTTCTAATCTATCTATATCTATAAAAAATATTACTACTCTACAAATATCTGCACTTAGTAGTCTACATAACTAAATGCATAAAAAAACTAATTATTATGGTTTTCTAACCTAATTTTCAAAAATATAAAATACGAGATTAAACAACGAACCTTTCGAGTAAACTCCTCCCCCCCCTCCCCCCTCCTCCTCCTCCCTCTTCCTCCTCTTCTCCCTCTTATCTTCTTTCTTCTCTTCTATTCTCTTCTCTTCTTCTCTTTTGCTCTCTCGGACGCTCAGACGAGTATATGGAATGGTGGCTAGCTTGTCCAGCCGGGCGAGGATTAAGATTGGTTTTATATCGCCATTTGAAATGGCAACTGAGAAACATAACATTAGTCGCCATTTCGAATGGCGACAGTAATTACAATCACCGTTCTAAAGGGTGATTGATGACATGGATCTAAACTGGTGCATTTATGACCGTTCCAAAGGATGACCAACTTCTTGTCACCGTTCTAAATGGCAACAAAATTACAATCACCTTTTTCAATGGCGATAGAATTATATCGCCATTTTGGATGGCGATAGAGGTACACTTCTGTAATTTTTTTATTTTAGCATATTATTTTTATAATTTTTTATTTTTTATGTATTATTTTAAAAAATCGCATGTCATTAGGGATGCAAATGGGCTGACCCTAGGGTCTTCTTTGACCCATTCTAGTTTATTTGTTTGCACTAAAAACTTAATTTTTAGTCCATCTTTTAAGTTTTAGTGCAAACAAATGAACTAGAGTGAGTCAAAGATGACCCTAGGGCCGGCCCATTTGCATCCCTACATGTCATCGCTATGCAATATGGCTTGTACTGTTGAATAAATCGATAAATAATATAGTCTAGTCTTGGTGGTTATGCTCTTTACACGGGATAGATAATCTACTAATAAATGAGAGAATTGTTCGTGAAACAATAAATAAAGTTTACTCTAGAATAACTCTATCGTGCTACTTCATGTATGATGAATGACGTAGTACGTTCGTGGTAAACATAGAACTCATTTTATCATGTCGGTTCATCCACTTGGGTAATGAACAAAAAGACGTTTACTCGCAATGCATTTGACGATATATGGTGTTTGAATAAATTGGAGTCGTTCAAGTGCTTGAACATGGACTAATCTTGATAAATAAGGAAAGGTGAATTCCACTGTTATGCTAGCTACTTCATCCTGATAAACTTGAGATAATTAATGTGTATATTATCTCAATAAATGGGGAATTGCAACTTATGAAATGGTAACTAACGCGATACGCTTTTGATAAATGAAATGATCTTATCTTCATGCTAGTTAATACTGATGATAAAGCATCATTTTGTAAAATGGGGTCGCACTATTGAATGAATCAATAAATAACATAGTCTAGGAGGATTATGCTTTTTATGCATAAAGGATAGTGTCTTGTAAGCAAGAGAATTGTGAAACACTAAACTAACACAACTTACTATAGAAGAATTCTATCGTGACACTTCATATTAGATGGATAGCATAGTATGCTCACATTAAGCTTAGAGTTCATTAAATTACGTCAATGAATCAATAAAAACATGGTTTGTTCGTGATGCATTATATATGATATTTAAATAAATGGGAGAATTGTTCAGGTTCATGTACGTAGTTTATTCTTGATAAAGGGAAAAAGATCGTGAATCACACCATCACGCTACCACATGCCCGATAAATGCCACATATACTAATACGCTGCTATGTGTGAAATCAACACCTATCGAGGCATTGAGGTCACCGTGAAGAACTGAAGCAATTGGGATTAAAAACCGAGATATCGAAGTGACTTACATGAAAATCATGGAGCTAAAATGATGAACTATCAGAGAACCCCATCAAATTTACTCCTGTGCTTGATTTTAACTGTAGTGGTGTGATATTTTGATCGTATCATTTCTTTTAACTCGTGTGATATGGAAATGATTTTTCTCCGACGCATGTTCTCTTGGAAAGCCCCGTAGAAAAGTGAAGGTGCCATATACTGAGTCTGTGGGCCAAATCCCAATTGTATCTTCCATCCAGGCACGACAAGAAGCTTGGCCCATCTCACGTAATTCACGCCCAGATCAACCGTCGTCCTGGTCCGCAGTCTGCACCCCCACTCGGAGGAGATCTTCCATACATGTTAGTAGTGAAACGGGAAAAAAAATTGATAGAGTCGGTATGCAAACTCCTTCTCGTGTATACTCCACGCTGATTGATGTCACGTTGATACCCCTGCAATCCAATTGCGTGAGATCAACTTCGCCGGCTGAGGACTTTTAACTCACCTCTTGCTTAATTCGATGCAAATTTGGTTGCTTAATTCAGACTTAATATCATGACGTTGGATTGCAAGGGTACCCATGTGGTATCAATCAGCGTCAGGTATGCATGGGAAGGAGTTTGCATACCAGCTTCACCAAAAAATTTTCCCAGTGAATTGTGCCAATATGGCAATGCCTCATCACTCATTCACTCATCAGTAAAACGTCTTTTAGGGTGTGTTTGGTTTGATGTACCAGACTGAATGGGATGGGATGGTACCGGTCGGTCCTGTACTAATCGGTTCAGCCGAATTCGCCGTATCAAACGATACATCATCTTCAAGGAATATTCTAAGAATTTGTACTATCTCATCCCGTACCAGATGGTTCTGTTCAGTCAACCAAACGCACGAACGATATTAAATCCTGTACGGAATGGTTCGGTTCAACCTGATACAGCGAACCAAACGCACCCTTAGTGGAACGTTCCAAAATGGAACATGATGAACGTACAACTGTTGTCAGGTTCTTCTATAAGTGAATTTTGGCAGCCGGGTATATTCTGCATTGAAAAAAAAAATACACAGTTCCTTGTTTCTTCAGAGCTGTATCAGACACAGCACCACCAGAAAAGGCTTGTAAGCTTTGCTTCTGATCGATCGATCATCGATTCATCATTTAGCAGTCTCTGAAGGAACAGCAAAAAAAAAAAAAAAAACACGGAATATTCATCCGGTTCACCCGACATCGAACTAAAGGCGATTAATTATATATGTGTTGATCACAGGATCATCAACAGCTGACCAATGACAACTATAGCGACGTTTTTGATAAACTTATCCCAACCCCAAAAGGCCAAAACACCTCACCACGCATTGTCATCTTACGGCGGAAAGGACGCCGAACACGATGGAGACGACGAAGATGCTGCCAGCAACAAGAAGATAATTGGCAGGCCGTGCTCTTGAAAGAGAACAGCCGGCCGCGAAGAACAAAAGCTTCTCGCGAACAAAGCGACGCGCATCGATCGGGATCAGAATAATCCCTCGATATATTTATTCATGTGCGAAATTGGAGCGAAAAAAAATATACAGCGGTAGCCGAACCCTCTTGCACAGAATCGTTGTCGATATGTATGTAGTTACGTGGATATAATCTCACACCAACCAAGCCAATTCATATACTCAATTACACATATGTTCCAAGCGAGCAACGCGCGGATGAATGCACCGGATTAATAATAGTAAGTTATGGATAAGTAAGATAGCGAGAGATGTACTAGTTAATAGTTGTTGACTCGCAACAAAGATAACAATGCTAGGTAGGGCACGCATAAGAAAACGACGTTCAACTTATCGTGGATATGTGCGGTTTTTCCCCCCTGAAATGATGAGCAGGCATGGATGCATGGCAGATGAACACAGTTTTTTTTTTTTTTTTTGACAAAACCGTCCAACACATAGATCAACGATGATGTTCTTGGTCCTTAAACCGCTTTAATTGGTTCAGGGAAAGTTGATTTGTCGTCATTCTGTCACTGATGAAATTTCAGCAACAGAAGACTAGAGAGCAGAACCAACTGCATCCATCAAGACAGAAGGAGGGTTGTAATTTTCATCTGGTCAGGTGACAGTTTGGCAATCCGCCGTTGCAATACAAACTCAGTGGTAACCACATCCGTAGCTTGGGCTTCACTGAACCTAATGAAAACTACCCGGCAACGCATAAACCAACATGTCTATTCACCTCAGCACAGCAACATCTTGCACACTTCGATCCATCACTTGAGCATCAACAATATCTGAGTCTCATATTATGTATGTAATATAGTTCTCAGGGCGAAAATTGGAGGTCTGCCCGAAACGCTTGGTTAACAAGCTTCATGGGAACTGGTACCAGCTCCGGGGCATTTGATCATTTGCCCTGAAGTTGATGAACGTTTGATCATTTGCACAAAATTGATAGGTGTTTGATCATTTGCCCTACGATGTCTCACTAACATGTGGCACTAGGACCCGCATGTCAATGACACATCGTAGGGAAAATGATCAAATGCTCACTAACTTTGAACAAATGATCAAATGCCCATCAACTTCAGAGCAAATCATCAAATTTTCCACTAGCTCATGGCCGGTTCGTCTTCTGAGCGCTCGGTCCTCACTCGACCGCCATGTATGTATGCATGGCCTACACTGCAACTTGTCAGAGATTCTGAACCCGTTATTGCCATCGATGCGCAAGCCGCCAAGTTAGATATGCCTCTACCAGACGATCATTCGCGATCGCAAACCTTCCAATCATTTCCGGCTATAGCCTTCCGACCTGTCATCTTCCTCACAGCTGTCGCCGACGGTGGCTACGGAGACGGCCACCCCTGAGCCGGAGAACTGAAGAGGCCCCTGAGGAGATCCGGACTGAGAGCTGCTTTGCTCCTGAGGAACCAAGAGATCGCCCAACAGCACGACCGGATGGCTCGCCGCAGCCGCGCCGGGCGGCCTTCGGTTGTGCAACCGGTACTTCTGATAACATGCAAATGACATGACCCAAGTTAGTTTCCACACAAGATATGTGTATAGCGTTTGGAGGTAGGAATTTATCAAGAAGATTGGAGAATTGATCACCTGGAGATGGCTTTTCACTTCATCGTTGGTGAGCCCATCCACCTTCATCACCTCCCTGATTTGCTTTGGAGTAGCAACTGCAATCGTGATGGAACAACTCTGTGAGGACTTCAATATCTTTGCATGCATGTTTCTACCACCACCACCTAATTAATGGCTAATGGTTTGGAGGAGCGTGAAATGATCGGTCGTGTATGTACCTTGGGGGCCGCCGAGTTGGAGCAAGGCGGCAACAAACTGCCGGTGAAGCTCTTGCGACCAGCACCGCCTCGTCTTCCTCACCTGCTGCTGCTGACTCTGAGTCTGCAAGCCAAGCCCCGGGCCCGACGGTGACATGGTGGCGGCGAATCTTGCAGTAACAAATTGCCGGTGGCCATCACCGACGGTAACGGGAGAAATAACAGCCGGAGACATCAGCGGCAGACCAGGTAGCCCCACTGTACTGGCAACCTTGTCCTCCCTCCTGAAGTACGGCGGTGGCGGCGGCGCCGCCGGGCCACCGCAGCCATCGGCCCTCAACGGCACTGGCGCGCCACCGCGCAATTTCGAATCCGACGAGGTGCTCTCACTCTCTCGCTCCTGGAATTGTGAGCGTGGACCCGTTTCAATAAAAATAAAATCTTTTTTTTATCATAACAGATTATCCAATAAAATTTACGCAAATCAACAATTAAATATAATTTTTACTACTACCATATATAATATATATACCATAAAAATTCTCTGAAAGAAATATAAATCAAAGTAGGATAAAAATGGAAACAAAACAAAGCAGCACGAAGATGAGAAGGACGGATGATTTACCTCCGAATCGGAGTCGCTGCCGTGGCTGTCCACCCAGAGCTGCGCCGTGCTCATCCATTTCCTCTTGTCGCCGTCCTCCGCGTCTCCGCCTCCCCTCCTCTTCCCCGCCTCCTCCTTCATCACCTCGATCACTGCACCAAACCACACGTTAACGCCACCGACCGCATCAGAAAACAGCAATCACCCGCAAAAAGGAAAAAAAAAATACAAACCAACCGGAAATTAAACCAAAAAAAAATTAATCAATAGGCCTCACCGTCGGCGAGTAGGCGCACACAGAGCGGCAGCTCGCGCCTGAACACCTCGATCTTGCGGCGCTCCTCCTCGAGGCTCCTGATGCAGGCGTCCACCGCCGGCGCCTCCTTCGCCGCCGCCGCCATCCGGCCGGCGCTCCGCGCGGCTAAGAGCTTCAGGGACAGCCCCAAGTCCAGGCCCAACCCGATCCCTTCCACGTCCAGCCCCATGCACACAAACAACAACACCACCACCAAGAAACACACCCACGCCACCTCTCTCCCTCTCAGGCCCCAAATCTTTGCAAAGAAGCCGCTGCCGGAATCCAACAAGAACAAGAAGAACTCGAGGAGGATATAGGATAGGAACACGGAGGTTGGGTGCGGGATCTGGAGGTGCGCGGGCATATATAGACGGGGGAGGCGAGGGGAATCTGCGAGCTGGACCGCAGGATTTGTTCCTCTCTGGGGGCAGAGAGAGAGAGAGAGAGAGAGAGAGAGCTTGCGGCGCGTGGGGTGGTGGGTGGCAGCGTTGCGTTGCCAGCGTTGCGTTGCCGATTCCTCACGTCGCGCCCGCCCAGCGCAAGAAACTCGCACTCCCGTCGGGGGGGGAACCGATCTCGAGTTACCGCTTCTCACGCTCCGGACAGAACCCCCCGAAGTCTTCTCATTTTACACTCCACTCCAAATCCCCATCAGCTTTTTCGCGGAACAATCCTTGGATATTTCGGAACTTTACGCTGTGGTCCTTACGTTTTCTAGCTTCATGTATACTATGCTTTGGCCTCTAATCTTTGCGTGTCCCAGTGTAATGCTTCGCAGATTCTTCCTCCCTGGTCTCGAGGGCGCGGCCCATCGGTTCGGCGATCGTTGTGTCTTGTTGTTTGTATGAGCTGGTTTTTTTTTTTAAAAAAAATATGAATTATAGGTTGGGTTGTTTGAATGAAACCATTCTATTTTAGATTGTAGGATACAAATTTGATGAATATTCTATGAAAATGCTGAACTATTATATTCATTTAAAATAATAGAATCAAATGGTACAAAATCATTCTGTTCTATTCAACCTCATCTCACCATTCACCAACTAACATACTGTAGAGAATTTGTAACATCCTAATTTTTGTTTCTCTTGTATTTATTATGCTTTTTGAATTTTTGAGAATTTTTTAAAATTTATTTGAATTATGCCTTTTGTTAAATGTATTAAATAATTTGATAATTTCAAATCAAGTTTTGTTGAAAATATTTTATTTGAGTTTAAAATGTTTTAAAGTATTTTTTAGAATTTTTCTGATAATTTTTACTATTTTTTGTTTTATTTTATTTTCTAGAATTATTTAAATAGAAAATCAGTAATTCCTAAAACCTAATTGGGCCCAACCCACCATCGCCCATAACCCTAACCCTAGCTGCCTACCGTCAGATCATGATCCAACGCTTGAGATCGAGCGCGTAGCTAGCGCGCTGTGGACCACCGATGGTTGACATGTGTACGTCCGCGATGCAGCCGCGTCGACCTCACCGTGCCACCTTCGGACTCCGCCGCCACGTCGTTTACGCTACAGAATCCACGCCTGACTCGGTCACCCATGTGCAATAAATATCCCGCTGCAATTGCCATCTCACGCCGCGCGCAAAGCCCTAAGTTTCGACTTCCGAGCCACCGTAATCTGCACATAATTTCTCCTCGAAATTCGTGTGCACCACCGCGGTTAATCGTCTTCTTCGTCACCGTCGAGGTTCCGCCGTTGTCTTGGAGCTCAGATTCGAGGTCTTTGCGTTCTTTTGCGTCGAACTGATCAAGTCTCGTCGCTAGGGGGTCATCGGAGCACCACTGGGCTCGTCGTCATCCTCACTGCCAACGAGATTCCACCGTTCAACGCTGCCACCCTTCGCGAGTGTTTTTAGTCGTCAGATCTGAGGCAAACCGTTGGATGCTTGCCACGCGTCCCCATCTGATCCGTTGTCTTGCCATCGTTCAACCATAGATCTTAAAGAATCGATCCAGATCTAGCCACATGGCATAGGTGTTACTCTGCCACATGCCCTTATCTCGTTGCAGATCTGTGCAATCTCCAACGTCTGATTTGATTTGTGCGGTCACGATCACACCAGGCGTTGGCCATTAGAATGCTACCACGTGCCCACCGCATCGCATCCTGCACGCATGAAATCATCACTTATGTCACGTTGACCGTCGGTCAAAATTTATATGCACCAAGTCTACTGTAGACCGCACTGTTTCATGGACCCGGTCTATGGACTGTGGGCCCATATGTTAGCCTAATAAGGTATTTTTTTCAGAAAAGATTTTACTTTATATAATTAGATTTATGACATCATAATTGTCCTTTTCAGTAGAAAAGTAATTCGACTGGAAAATTCAAAATATAGATGACGCGTGTCGCTCTGTGGTTGGTCCACCTGTCGGATGCCGTAAGCGGTGACGACATAAATAGGATTATTTGCAGAAAAATATTTCGACTGAAAACTATTTTGGTGCTAACATCATCATAACGTCGTATTTTCTATTTTTAGTATAAAAATAATTCAAGAAATTTGGTTTATTATTTTTAATGTATTTTTAAACTTTGAACTGCTCATTCTTGCTCATACGAACTCCGATTGAGGTGATTTTAGAGTCTAAAAATTTGTAAATCATGCTCTATTTAATAATAAATTTTATTTAATTTTTAGAGTTTATTTTGATCTTTACTTTTGATATTTAGTATTTATTTTTGCGTTACGCGTAGACGTTGAAGTGCTAAGGCTTTCAAAAGAGAGTTGGTGCTTCAAGCGCAAGGTCCAAAGCACGAGAAAGAGTTTTTACAATGCAAGTTGTGCTTTGACTATATTGATTTCATATTTTAAAATTTATATTGTTTCAAATTATTGAATGCTTATTCAAATTAAAAATGATTTAAATTAATTTGAGAATTGTTAATCAACCCAATAATTCAAATTAAAAATAATTTAAATTAATTTGAGAGTAGTTAATCCATCCAATTGAATTATGTCTACCTTGTTATTTGTATGCTATATTTATTAATCACCTTAAGTTGATTTAATGTTAGTTGGATGCTATTAAATTTTCAACATGTGTTGGTAGATCGTAACTAATATGCTTAGACTTGCAACGTGTTATTGATATCATTTTGAAAATATAAAGTTAATATTGATTAACATAATATGCAATGTGTTTCTAAAATGGTGTGCCATGTGTTGCCACACGATCATGTTGATATGTAGAGGCATGTGTTGTTTTACATAGATGTTGACTTGTTGTTGGTGTGTGTTGCACAATAATCAACTGGGATAGGAAATGGTTTAGACTGGGGCAAAGTGGCAGGAGACTTTGTGCCATGATGGGTCTATGTAGCAATGGGTTGATGAACGATGTGAGGGTTGTGTTCCAATGTTGAGAGTTTGGAGGTCTTGCATTGGTCAATTAAGAACTCAACCTTGCAAACCTTTAAATCGGAACAAACATACAACCACATGTTTGGAATGAGACATACCTAGTTAAGTAAATTACTTATATCTTAGCATATGATGCCTCCGGGTGATAGTCACAGAGGGGTGTGATTATGGGAGAGGATGCATGTGCATATGCTTGACTTCGATCCAACGGTATGTCGATCCTATACTTCGGCTATGTGTGAGGAAAGGGATAGTGAAGGCATTGCTGGAGAGGTTCATGTGTTGGGATAAAAGTTTCTAAAAGGCTTTGTTATGATCACGCATTCGCGTACTCTTGTATGGCGAGTCACGACAGACGTAGTGAGTTGACTATATCTTGTGGGTAAAGTGTATAGCCTCTGTAGAGTTTTTTAAACATATTCAAATAGCTGTGTTCTCGCTATTGTACAATGCTTAAGAATTACAGTCAAACGTTAGATCTTCAAAAATAAAACTTGGGAATGGTTAGGCTGTGTGCCTATAGAAATAATGATGAACTTGGTTAGGCTGAGTGCCATTGAGTCTTGAAAAATAAATGATAAAGCTACTTAGTGATAATATTTGGTTTACAATCATTTTAATCTATATATGATAATTTTTTGGAACATAGCTTTATGTAAAATAACCACTTCAGCCATTCGCTTGGAATAAGCCATGCGTGTAGATAATATGATTGTATTCTGTGCATGACTTGCTGAGTGCTTATGTACTCACCCCCTTACAATAATTCAAACACCAGTTGAGGAGGAGTCTACGCTAGCTCTTGAGAAGGAGTTCTGGGGGAGACGAGTAATTAGGGTGTGTGGCATACTATTGTAAGTTGACCATAAGGTCGATCAAATAGGTTATATTAATAAATAAAGTTTTTATTTATGATTTCGCTATGTTATCTATATTATGATTGTACGCATTAGTATGATAATAATGCTAAATATACAGAGAATTCAAATTGGCAAGTTCAAATTCGACAGAACTTCGGAGGGCTGCATGCACCACTTGTCGCGAAGCCGATATACAATTTGTTCCAGCATGTAGGATGCTCCTGTCAATTTTTCCATTTGTCCGGCACCACGGAAGTGCTTTCGTGTCTCTCCGTCGTTCAGACGGTACAAATACTCATTCCCTTGCTTCTATAGTTTAGAAGAGTTGTTTTTCAAGGAGAAAAAAAAAGAGGATTTAGAAGAGCTGTTTTTTTTTGGGTCTTTTTGAACACTTTGCTTTGTTGGGACACGACACACGACTTTACACTGCATGTTACTTGTACCAACCATGTGTAGTAATATATCAGGGCGCACACGCGAAAACTAAAGATGTGAGGCGGAGGTTATTTTTGGTTCGTTGATTACATGTCTCCCCACTATTAAAAACGAATTAACCCGTGGGTGCCCATTTTAATTCCTTTTATGTGAAACAGCTATAGAGACGAGAGTGGACGAGTATGTCTTAATTTAGGGTGTGTTTGGTTGCCTGTACCAAGTGGTACATGTATGAGATGGTTCAAAAAAAAAAGTTATCCATACGTTTGGTTGTTTGAATGGAAACACCCCATCCTAGATCAAGTGATACAAATTTGAGGAATATTCCCTCTACATGCTGAACCATTTCATTCACCCAAAATAATGAAACCAAATGGTACAAGATCATCATATCCCATTCAACCTCATCCCATGAACCAAACACACCCTTACAGTGCTCGGAGGGAATCAACATTTTTCATAAGAATAGTACGCAAAAGAGCTTTGTATCATCTCAATTATGCATGGAAGCCGGAGAAGAAATTATCAGAGAGATGATAGTCACGAACTGCTTAATTTCGTTATCCCGGTTTGTTGTGGATAGGATCTTGTCACAACTCACAATGCATGCAAGGTCCTCTTCCAGCGATCATGGTTTGTAATCCCTCTGTCTAAATTTATAATATTTATTTTTTTAATGGTCATGTCTATAAATATAGAATGTATTTCATTAAAAAAATATAAAATTAGTGTGATGTTCTTTCTATATCCTTAATAAATATATATCTTTACTTTATAGTCTCTACATGCATGCATTAGTACAGTGGTTAGTAACGATAATTAAAGGTAATCTAGTCATTTGTAATGTCTTCTTGATCTATATGTCCGAAAGAAATACGCCTTATATACTTAGACGGAGGTAATACTAAGTAGTAGACCGATAGATCTAGTGCACAAGGAGATGACATGGGTGCGATGTCTTGCCACGCGGCATGAATCCTTCAGATAGCCCGAACTAGGAACAAACAATGAAGTGATCACTTTTCTGGCACTCTCTCTCTCTCTTTGCAAAAATAACTCTCTTCAGAATTGAATTACAAATCTAACTACCTCCCCACCGTGGAAGACGCCTTCTGTAATGTCTTCTTGATCTATATGTCCGGAAGAAATACGTCTTATATACTTAGATGGGGGAATACTAAGTAGTAGACCGATAGATCTAGTGCGCGCGCCGCCGTTCCAGCCATATCAGCTCCCCACCATCCTAACGTCGACGACGCCACAAACCTGCGCGACCTGTAACCATGTGCACACCAACGTACTTGCGCAGCTACGTCAAACCACCACAGGATCCGCCATGCGGTACGTGCTGAACTTTTGCAACCGATCGATCGGGCGCACGGGCGTTTCCGCCGTGCATGATGCGCGCGGTCCAACCGTAAGTACGTGTTCAGGCACCGCGCGGGACGGGGAGGGGTAGTCGTACGTACGCCGTGCGATCCGTTGGTTTTTGGAAGAAAGACGGGCTCGCCCGCGCGCGTACGTGCACGTCGAATTCGCCGTCCGGCCCTGTGGCGGAATAATGGGAGGCCACAGGGGTATTCGGCATGGCTGAGTTGATGTATTTCTCGACACGTACGAATAAGCACGCAAGTTACAAATACGGCCTCGCAAAACAGAGTGGAATCTGCTATGATATATAGAATCCTAGTATAAGTTTAGAACTCTATTTATTAATAGGTGAATCTGAATTTATTTTTGTTGGTTTTGCAATATATTGGATACTCTTTATACAAACAGAATCAATCTAATAAATGCAGAGAATTATGCCCCCTACTTTTGTGTCTACTCTTTGGTTTTGTTTGTGTGATTTCTTAGCGTGCCGTTGATTGATCGCGGATGAACAACTACGTTTTACAACACCACGTTTACCAAGCCAATCAAGTTCATCTACCTACGTACTTGCGTGCGGGCGTCGAGTCCATCAGGGTGTGCTACGGCATGAGCGCCAACAACCTGCCGCCGGCGAGCACAGTCATCGCATATTAGGGATGCAAATGGGCCGGCCCTAGGGTCATCTTTGACCCACTCTAGTTCATTTGTTTGCACTAAAACTTAAAAGGTGGAGTAAAAATTAAGTTTTTAGTGCAAACAAATGAACTAAAGTGGGCCAAAGAAGACCCTAGGGTCGGCCCATTTGCATCCCTATCGCATATACAGGTCCAACGGCATCTCCTCGATGCGGCTGTACGCGCCGAACCAGGAGGCATTGGCATCAGCGTCATCGTCGGGGCGCCCAACAACATGCTGTCCAACCTCGTTGCCAGCCAGGCCGCGGCCACCTCCGGGGTTCGCAACAACATCCAGGCCTACCCCTCCGTCTCCTTCCGCTACGTCTGCATTAACAACGAGGTCATCGACGAACCTCATCCTAGCCATGGAGAGTCCAAAGCAACGGAGGAGTAGTTGAGTACGTGAAGCTCAACATGCACACGCCAGGCGATCGGGCTGGCCTTCTCGGTGCTCATGACATCGAGAGCTTTGTGTTCCACTCTACATGAAGAGGGCTGCACGGCAGTTCATTGATGCTGTCCACAGAGCCTGGAGTCTCTGTATCCCTCACCGATGGCATCAAGTCTGTGAAGCTAACATGCATGCTGAGGTGGGCATCGTGCCGGGCCGGGCCGACCCGGTACGGATCCATCGTGCTTTGTGCCTGAACCGTGCCGGCCTAGCTCGCCTTCGGCGAGCCCAGGCACGACCCATTTGCGCTTTGTGCCTGCTTCGTGCCGTGCCGGCCCAGGCCCGACCCATTTACACTATTGCGACGAGAGGAAAAGAGATGGAGACACACATTGCTCAATCTCTTTCAATTCTCTCTCGTCCATTGCTCCCTCTCGCAACTCTCTCTCTCTCTCTCTCGTCCATCTCTCTCAATCTCTCTCGCCCGTTGCTCCCTCTCTCGGCTCTCTCCCTCTCTCTTGACTGTCCCTCTCAATCTCTCTCTTGCCTATTGCCTCCCTCTCTCTCACTCATTAGCCGACAAGAGAACGAGAGATGGTCATATGTAGAAAGCTCAACAGTACTTTTCTCTCCAAAAAGATCATCAGACTCATAACATCGACAATATTAAAAATCTAGTGAAATAAAATCATTGTAGATAAGTGACATAATATAGCCATCAACAACAATGAAATTGTGACATTAGATCTATACTTGTGCCTCCGCCGTGCCGCCCATTGTGCCCTGATCTCAGGCCCGGCACGGCCCACCCCTGTGTCGTGCCGGGTTTTGGATCGGGCTGGACCATCGTGCCTCGGGTTGGCCCAAAAAGACCCAGCCCAAGTGCCCACCTCTATGCATGCATGCAAATCATGGCCATGGCATGAAGCTAACATGCATGAAGCTTTCTCAAGTCGTGAATGTGGGTAGGCCTGTCGGCCGTGCGGCTACTGAGGACGCCCCGGAGGATGCTGTTCTGCGCGTGCATCCACCTCAGGACCGCCGGGGACGACCATGTCGCCGCCGTGTGCGCCAGCGACTCCGCATTCTTGGCCTTTCATGTGGAGCACGGGATCCATGGGCTGGAGCCAGCCGTGGTGATGAGCTTCCCGATGGTCACCTTCGGCGACGGTTCGCATCATCCTCCCGCGCAGGAGGAGTCACATATACGGGTGCTATATAGAATTGTGTACCGATGGATCATGGATGAAGTAAAATCGCCTTATTTTGGGAGAACCATCTTCCGAAAGCACCAGCACTAGGTGTCAACGGCCATGTGGGATGTTCGCCAGGAGCCGGGCGCTAAACGAGTCCTTGCCGAGCGGGACCATGCATGAGATCGTGTCTATCAGACTCACGATTTCAAAGACTACCACGGTGGTACTAGTTCATAGGGCCAATAGCAAAAAGGCTCCAGACAAAGTCTACATGCATCAATCTACATTGCATAGAATTTTCAATTGGCATTAAGAAATTAATCTACTGCAAGCCGCATGTAAGTTCGAAGCAGTAAGTAAAACACACCTGAACAATTTTTAATCCTACAGATTATTTTCCATAATTGCCTAAATTGCTTGTCTAATCCGATTAAAAAATTAGACCTTGTGTAGTTCCTGATCATAACAAAAAATCAAACCTGGTCTGCTGCGCCCATAGCGCCACTGCTTAGCCAATGGTTGTGCCTAGATTGCTACCCCTCGGCTGTGCCTATGCACCCGCTGTGTGCCGTCCACATTGCGTGCCCATCGCGTGCACGTGGCGACCTGATCATTTTTTCAGATAGAAAAAAGGGAGAAGAAAAACAAAAATGGTGACTTTGCAATTTAACCCCCAAAGTTTTGGTTAATTATGGGCCAACAGTGGGAAAAAATTTTAGGCACCTGGAGTTTCCTGAAATTTTGAAACTAGTTGGTAAATTCTGAAAATTTATGTTAAATCCTAGAAAATAGATTTTATAGGTATATGGACTTCCGTAAAATTGTTGAACTTGATACTTAGCACATATTGGAAGTTCCATATCTCTGGGTTTATTTTTTTGTATTATTCCATGTTTTATCTGTATTAGAATTTAATGTTCTGTTATTAAGTAATTCTAAAAATTGCTTGGCAATTAACAGAAAATTATTTAAAATACTAGAAAATTCTAAAAAATCCTAGATAGTATATTGAGAGCCTTGTGTCTCTAGATTTATTAGCAAAAATTTATTATTTTTTTGTTACATGGAATTGCTGAATAATTAGCAGAAAACTATAAAAATTGCTAAGAAAATTCTGAATTTTTTTTATATAATTATCTACTGAATAGATATAGATCAAGCTTTACTGATTGAAGAGTGACCATGCGATATATTGATTTTACCATTAGTAAAAGTTATTTTACATAAATAGAAATATGATATGTTAGACATTGCATAGAGGGAATTTATCGAGCTTATCCTGAATGATAGCAATTACCTTACCCAGACAATAAATACAAAGATTAATATGACAACTCGATCTTTTAGAGCCACTATTTTTTCATCCTGAAGCTAGTACCCCTGCTCTTCCCGAAGCTGCCATGTGTACAGCCTTGCACTTCTTAAGACACCATTTTCATACAGACCTGAAGGCCTCATATTTGATGAAAGAGGACCAGCTGTTACTTTTGAATTCCTTGAAGAAAAAATATAACTAGCAAAGATTCATCTGTTCTCAGAAGCATAGCACAAACAGTCCCTCCTGCGCTTTTAGGATTTTAAAGGCTGTGGCAACATATAACTTTGCCATGCACAAGCTTGTCACTAAACTAATATTTTGTAACTAGAAAGTTACTGATGTTAAAATAATCGACAAGAGATTATGCACCTTCCTTCCCGATAACAGGATACTGCCATAGCAGTATCATCATACCAAGTACCAGAAGTACTTCGAGCTTATATGCATTTTGCTAGAAGCAGAAAAGCATGATGAACTCCTGGTGAAGCATTATCACGTATTTTCTAATTGGAAATCATATGATGCCCGAAGCACATGCAAATGCTCAGTAGGCTTGCAATATCCGAGGCCACGGAAAAGGCCACAAAGGCATAAAAGCGATAAATGAAAGAATGGCATATAAGGTAAGGGAAGAAGAAAGCCATAGTGAAAAGGTAAAAGTAAAGTGCTAGGAGGCTTCCAGAAGCAAGATTCAGCTAAATAAAGTTGCAAACCCTGAATAACCCTGTTTTAGGTATGGACGCACTGGGCATTAGTCATGTAACTATCGCATCCCAAAGCAATAAGACCCAGAAAAATAATGTTGAGCCATACTTCACTGTTCAATCTATTGTTGACATGGATGATGAGAAGTGTGATGATATGGTTCTTGGAATTATTGAGCTCGAGAAGTCCAAAAAGGACACCTACGACTCATATGGAGACATGGATGTCTATTAGGAATTCCTTCAATTTGCTAGGTGATGTCACATATTAAGTCTCCTTATCAGTTTAGCTCTAGTTCCTAAATGAACATTTAGTCTATGCTCCTATTGAGCGATTATCATTTAAAATTGAATAAATGTCTATTTCCCAGATATTTGATTAATTGCGCTATGTTTGTTCTATATTCTACAATTTATTCCTCATGCAACAATTGTCTGATAGTTAAATCATACTTTTAATATAGAACAAAATATAATCCAATAACGGAGGAGAAAATCTGTCTACAAGACAAATGTACCACACTAAGTGAATTGAAAATATTATGGCTATTGCCAGAAGCAATAATCTCATAGTTGACACAGGAAGAATGCTATATTATACCTTGAGTTCAATTGTATTCTCTTAAGTTTTAAAGACATTGGTCTGAATGGTATCCATATGCAAACAGAGAAAGAGGATGAAGCAGAATACCTACTCATGACTAAGTTTAATGGTGTAATAAACGTGTGGTTGAAAAAATTTCTTCCTTCCCCTCCGGAATATACTATGCATATATACAAAACCTGAAGTTTGTGTTGCGATTAGGGATGCAAATGGGCCGGCCCTAGGGTCATCTTTGACCCACTCTAGTTCATTTGTTTGCACTAAAACTTAAAAGGTGGAGTAAAAATTAAGTTTTTAGTGCAAACAAATGAACTAAAGTGGGCCAAAGAAGACCCTAGGGTCGGCCCATTTGCATCCCTAGTTGCGATGAAAACCCAAAAAAAATTATGATCTGACAAATCGACTGGGTTATCTGAGTTGAATATTATGAGAAGAATAATTAATAATTTTGCTGGCCATAGCATAAAGGCTTTCCTAGATCTGAAGATTTCCTATACTATGTTTGTGCTATAGGAAAGCTTATAATTAGATCTTCTTACCTAAAAGTTAGAGAGGAATCACTGAATTTTCTGGAGAAAATTCAATGTGATATCTGTGAATCCATTCAGCCTTTATCGGACCCTTTTAGATATTTTATGGTACTGATAGATGCTTCTACTAGATGCTTCTACGTATGTCTCTTATCGATCAAGAATCATGCTTTTGCTAAATTAATTACCCAAATTATTAAGACACTCCTTTCTAGAAGAAAGGATCAAGTTTATTCGAATGGATAATGTTAACGAGTTGACCTTAAAAGCATTAAATGATTATTGTATGGCTCTGAGAATTAATGTAGAGCATCTTGTACCTCATGTCCACGCTTATATTAGCCTTGCAGAGTCATTAAACTAAAGAATAAAACTTATTCCTTGGCCACTATTCAAGAATAGTAGGCTTCCCACCAGCTGTTGGGGTCACGCAGTGCTGGATGGTGCAGTATTAATTCAACTTAGACCAACTACATAACTTGAAATTTCCCTTTTGTGGATAGTGCGTGAAAAACAATATAGTATTTCCTATCTACGAAAATTTGGTTCTCCTGTATGCATGCCAATCTCTTCTCCACAACGTACCACCATGGGACCTCACCGAAAATTGGGGATTTATGTAGGTTATGAATCTTCATCAATTATTTAATACCTATAGCCTATGACAAGGGATCTATGTAGGTTATAAATCTTCATCAATTGTACTAAGGACATTTTTTGACATTAGGGGAAGATAAGTACAATATTAAAGAATGCCTAATCCTTAGATCCACGTACTAAAGAGATCGAACTTGAAGTTCGAAGGATAATAAATCTTCAATAAATAAGCTAATAATCTGCCAAATGCCTTCACTGATCATAAGGGAGTGAAAAGATCTCATATACATGCAGTATATGCACCTGAAAGAGTGAAAATACCCAGAAGTATATTGAACCCACTTTTGACCCTCGTGATAAAAAGAGAGGGAGGCCTCCAGGTGCATGGGACTTAACTCCGTTGTGACGTTCGACCGAACAAATAAGAACACTACCCGTGACAGTGGAAGAAGTTCAACCTGATGTTGAGAAAATTCCTGAAGTGAGCCACCCCGAAGATGGTAGCATCCCTGAAGTGAGCCATCCCGAAGATGGTAGCATCCCTAAAGTGATCCATCTTAAAGATAATAACCTCATCATATATTTGTGTGTGCAATCCAACGCTGGGAAGTCAGAACACCCAAACTCTATCGTTGTGGGAAATCATGAGGAGCTAAAAAATTAATGGAAAGATATCCCTGAAGTGATGTTGACGAATTGTTAAAAGAAAGACTACAAATGTTGACATATATTTCACCTCTAAAAATTACTAAAAGCTGGATCCAGAACCAAAGTCCATGGCCGAGTGCCAGAAGTACTCAGATAGGGTCAAATCAATAGAAGCAATTGAGGCAGGGCTCCCTGTCGGGACCCCGAATTTGCAAATCCGGACCCTCTGTGTATTCAGCACTAGTCCAGGAACGCGCTAGTGCACACAGTCTTAACATCGGTAAATATCACAATCATACCACTCGATAATAGTAAAGTACTTTAATTAAATAGTCAAACTGGTTACTCAACCTTATGGTCAAGTTACAAATGTACGCCTCGCGGGGCGAAACTTATTAAGAGAGAAATAATAGCAGCGGAAAAATAAGATAACATCGTGGCGCCATCCAGTATACCACAGGCAACTGACTGGGCTCGCTCCCTAAGTAGACGGTTCCTCGTGGAGCTCCTCCTCCAAAGCTGGTGTTGTCTCCTCTTCAACTGGTGTGGTATTGTGGCAAGGGTGAGTACTTGGTACTCAGCAAGTCATGCACAGAATGCAGGCTAATAGACTATATGCATGGCTTGATACAAAGGAATAGCTCAAGGTATATTTGCAGTAAACAGCATTTGACAAGTAGCATAAGTAGATTCGAAAGCAGTAGAAACAAGTAAAGCATAGATAACTTTTCAAGGAGTTTAATAAACATCTTTCCCATCCTAATCCACATTTCTATCAACATCATTATTAATCCAACCCAACCTTTCAAATCCAAGTTATTTTTGAGAAAATCTAACCCTTGACTGTAATTCCCGAGCGATGTCCAATACCGCGGACACGGCTATTCGAATAGATTCTACACTCTGCAGAGGTTATGCACTTTACCCACAAGATACAGTCAAACACCACAAAGGCGAGTTCCCGTAACAAAGTCTTTCGGAAACTTCTAACAATACAAGTGGTCCTCCCCGGTTATTGCACACTAACCCTTCCCTTAGCTAAGGCGAAGTTTAGGCCAATCAACCGTTAGATGGGTACCTGGCCTCACCCTGCAGACGCTCCCCCGTACAACTTACACAAAGGGTGTAGTTGACCTCCTGAGGTCCCACAGGTACGTTATTAGCAACTTAGTCAACTAGGTCCGTCCCATTACAGACATGTGGTTGCACGTTAGACCCAGTTCAAAGGCTTGCAAGGTGAAGTCCTTAGGGTGACCAGGGCAAGACTACCCGAAGAACCAAATCAACATCCCTAGTGCCACAACTGGCCCACCTGATCATTCTTGCCACATGCCCCGGTCAAAAACTATTTATCAAACCCCAGTTGATTACCATGCACCACGTGCCATCAACATCACATGATACCTTTCCAAAACATATTCAATATATCATTAAGTCAATATTAACATTTGATTGTCCAAAATCATGTCACGAGCATGTAGCAGGTCTAAGCAACATACTACAACGGTCTAAAACCCATGTTGGCAATTTAATAATGTCCAACTAGTAATCCACAACTAGGGTGACAAGGGGTCATGGCACATATTTAAATAATCAAGGTGTCATACAGCAATTTGGTATTTATCTAATCCCCCATATTTAAATAAAGTATTTTCTAATTGAACTAGCATGCAATAGGTTAAATCAAAATAGATTTCAAAATAGGATCAACATGGTCAAAGCACAACTTGCCTTCAAAAAGTACTTGTTCTTGGTCTTGAGTTGGATCCTGAGTCAATACTTCTCCTTCGAATCCTTCCGGCACTTCAACGTCTACTCGTAAAGCGTGCAAATAGCAAATACACGAATAAACAATAGGAAAAAAGTGTCCAAACATCTAAATAAAGTCCATAAATAGAGAGAGCATAATTTTATGAATTTTTAGAAACTGGAATCGTCAAATTCGGAGTTAAAATGCAAAAGTTATGATTATTTAAAGTTTAAATAATCAATTAAATAATTTTACAGAGAAAAACTTTACTCCAAAAATTAAATAAAATTCATATTTAGGTAGATCTCAATTTTATACAAATTTAGAAATTTGAATCACTCAAATCGGAGTTGAAACGCAAAAGTTATAAGCGTTTGAAGTTTGAATCAAAATCTGAAATCATTATTTCGAATTAATAAATCATTTTCTTTTTCGGAAATTAATTATTGCGTCAGCGAGGACACGTGGCAGCCTCTGATTGGTCTGCTGACGTCAGCCGGTCCATGGAGTTGGTCCACGCTCGGCTCGGGTCTACCGTGGACTCGGTCCACGACTCCACGTGTCACTGACAGGTGGGTCCCCTCGGGTGACGTCATTGCTGACATCGGAGGCTTAGCTATTCTTGCCGACAGCGGCCCGCCGCGATGGCTCGGCTCACGCCGGCGGCCAGGTGACCGACAGGGGCCCCACATGTCAGTGGCGTGCTCCCACGCGCACGGTGCGGCGGCTAGAGCTACGTGGCATGATCCGGGCCGTTGATTTGGAAATCAACGGTCCTGATCGGACCTAATGACGCACGTTTGGGGCGAACGTGGTCAATCCGGGCCGTTGGATCTAGATCCAACGGTTGAGATTGGATCTGGGAATCACACGTGGTTCTCACCGTGGGATGACGTGGCGCAATCCGGGGCGTCGGATCTTGATCGGACAGTTCACGGAGCTCGCGGGGCGGCGATGGCTCGCGGTGGAGCGGAGTGTACCGGAGACGGGGACGACGACCAAGGGCGCGGCGCTACGGGGCTCCTCCGGCGACGTGCGTGGTCACGCTCGACCGCCTGGCTCGGGGATCCGGATCCGGCCTCCTTCTTCTCGAGCGACGGGACGGTGGCGGAAAGTGAAAAAACCAACACAAGGCCCTAAGCTACTACGGCGAGCAATCCGGCAAGCGGCGGCTGCTAGGGTTTAGCGAGCTAGGGCAAAAGCGGCGCGGTCATGGCGGTCCTGGCGGGACCGGGCTTTAAATAGCCTCGGCTTCGCTCAATCAGTAACCTAATCGGATGCGGCGGAGGAGCGGCGGCGCGATCCGATCCGGACTCGGCGGAGACGACGACCAGCGGCACGTGCGTGTCCGATCAACGGCCACGATTGCCAGCGCCGCACGGGTCCGAGCCGGACCCGGCCGAATCGGTGCGGCCCAATCTCGATCGTTGGATCTCGATCCAACTGGCCGGATCAATTAGGTTTAGGTTTGGTTCGGTCGAGTCACGTGGCTCGGGTCGGACTCGAGTCCGACTCGGGTTCCGACTCGGTCGGATGAACAGTACTTGACCCGACTTGATTTTCCAGCGATTTAATATTTAAAATAATTCCCAGAAATTCATTTAATTCATTAAAAATAGCAAAAGACTCAGAAAAATTCCAGAAAAATTCTGGAAAATATTTTAGGGTATTTGGGACTCAGATAAAATATTTCCAACAAAATTTTATTTGCAAAGTTTAATTCTTTAATTATTTCAAAATGAAATAAATTCAAATAAATTCCAAATAGATCCAAATAAATTCCAGAAAATTCCAAAAATTTACCAAAGTGCCAAATCACACATGAATTTAAGAAAAGCAAAATTTTGGGGTGTTACACTCCCTTAATAAGAGAAAAGTTTTTTGTTCCGTTGACCAAACATCTCCTAAAGTGTTCCCTGTAGGATCAAATGGATTTTTCATCCAGAAGAGAAATGGAAATATCCAGATGATGAAATATAAGGTGAGGCTCGTAGCACAAGGGTTCACACAGAGCCAACATTGATTACGATGAAACCTATTCTCCTGTAATGAATGGAATAACGTTTCAAAATTTAACATTAATGGCAGCAAGCTTAAACTTATCAATGAAGTTGATGGATGTAGTGACCGCATACTTATATGGGTTAGTGGATACAAATATTTGTATGAGAATCCCTGAAGGAGTTAAAATTTCGGATCCTAATAATCGCAACATATATAGCATCAAACTGAAGAGATCGTTATACGTATTACATCAGTTAGGGAGAATGTGATATAACCGACTTAGTGAGTTCCTCCTGAAGAAGAGATATTATCCATGTGTTTCATAAAGAAATCCCAGAATGGATTATGTGTCATCTCAGTATATGTCAATGATATGAATATCATCGAAACCACAGAGGAAATAAAGGAAGCAAGTGATTAAAGATTTGGGTAAAACCAAATATTGCTTAAGCCTGCAGCTAAAGTATTCATCAGAAAGAATTTGTGTACACCAGTCTATCTATACCAAGAATGTATTGGAAATATATATCTTACGAATTGCACAAGCATTGATATTGCATTTGTAGTACATTTGCTAGCAAGACACAGTGTAGTCCTAACTAGAAGACATTGGGCTAGTGTCAAGACTTTACTCATATACCTCCAAGGTACTCAAGATCTTAGATTATTTTTTTAAAAGAACCAAGACTTAACCATGGTGGGATGTATGGATGTTGGCTATCTGTTTGATCCTCATAGTGTTAAATCTAAGACTGATTTTGTATTGTTTTTTAGGTGGTTCAGCCATTTTTTGGCAATCTTTTAAACAGACCTTGGTAACTACTTCCACCAACCGCTTAGAGATTGGACTTTATATGAAGCCTCATGTGAGTGTGTTTGGCTGAGACGTGTGATTAACCATATCCAGAAGTCATGTGATCTTAATACCGTCGATACCTCTATGATTATCCATAAAGATAAAATTACTTGTGTTACACAAATGTAAATGTGTTATGTAAAGAGCAATATCACGGAGCATATTGCCCCTAAATTTTTCTATCCTCGCGAACTCCATAAGAGTGGTGAGGTAAAGATTTTGCAAACTAAGTCATACAAAAATCTAGCTTGTTCACTAAATCCTTGCCAAAAAAAATATATTTTTCAAAGATGTGTTAATAGCAATGAAATGATATGACTTAGAGATATGCAGAGTTCAGTGGAGTAAAATCCTGAACCATGACCCTTTACATGATCATGAAGATCTTAACTTATATCCTAAAGATTATAAGTTGTGCTCTTTTTCCCTTAGTGAGTTTTCTTGAAGTTTTTTAACATGAAGGTTTTTAATGAGGCAACTAGTGTAACACGGAGTGCGAGTGCAATGTACTCTTTTCTCCATCCCTTTTTTCCTATTGGATTTTAGGATGAGTTTTTAACGAGACATGTACATTATGTGGTATTAGCCCAAATGAGAGTGTTATGATATAGATAGAATCCATCTCCAAGTTTAAAAGGACTCTATCTATTGGTGGGCGAATAAGAACCTATCTCCCGTTGGTTTTGCTATATATTGGGCACCCCTTATACAGAGAGAATCAATGTAATAAAGAAATAGAATTATGCCCCCTACTTTTGTGTGTACTTCCTGTTCTTATTCGTGTGATTTTTTGGCATGCCGTTGATTGATTGTAGGTGAACAACTATGTCCTACAATAGAATCATCGTTCGTTTATGATGGAACTACTGAATATGATGGAAAGCGTGCTTGGCAATGGGGTCTACAGATGACAAATGCATGTAAAAACGTCACATACATCGAGTCATCAACTGTATCAATCACCACATGTAACAAACTGATGAAGTAAGTAGGATCTAGGATTTTCAAAATATGTATTCGGAGTTACAAAAATATTGATCAATGTAAAACATAAAGGTTCACAATAGCAAAAATACAAAATATAAATTGTTTACTAGAGATAGAACCTAAAATAATTTAGAGATATGTGAATTGGGGTTTCAAATCTACACTATTACTCTTCATATTTTTAATGCTCTACATGCTACATTTCAAAAATCATGATTCATTATTTAGCAATGGTAGATTTGTGAATTGGAAATTTCACATTTGGGAATCAAGAAAGAAATTCACATGTATGGTTGCCGATGCTGAATGCTCATATGTTGCTTGTTGTTTTAGCTCCGCTTCCTACCACACTAGATGTCGCCGCCCTAACCCGCCGGTTGCCGCCGATGTCACACTTTACATCATCATGTCTCGATGTTCGCCATTGCCACAGGGCAGCCCTAAAACACGCCGCACGCTGCTCCTTGCCCCGCCAGACACCACCACTCTAACATGTTGGGCGATGCTAGTGTTGCACCCTCCATCCCTAAGGCAATGCTTGCTGCGACCACAGGGGCCAGGGCTGCCCTCCGTGCGCCGCTCCTTGCACCACCGCCTGCACTACCGCCTATGCTTGTTCATCGAAGGTTGTGGCTGCTTGGCGCTCATCCGCTACCTTGCTCCCTGTCGGCTCATCGACGTCGATGGTTGCTTGGCGCTCATCCTCTACCTTGCTCCCTGCCGAGTTGCGCTTGCCCATGGTATCCATCCGCCACTTCCAGATTGTTGCCACAGAGCGAGCGTGAGGTGTGCAGCATAGAGAGGGAGTTGGGTGTTGGGTTTGAGGAACGGAGGAAGTGATGAGTCTTGGGCAATTGTGCCATGCAGGGAAGGTTGTGAGGGAATTGATGAGATGGGATGAAATGGATTTGAAAATTGTGATATGTATTTTTAAGCCCACTTATTAGTATATACTGGATTTTTATAAAAAAAAATTAGGTATACAAGTATACACATATGTTTCTATACTATATCATCATCCACTCGACGTAAGTAACCCACCAATTACAGCACTACCATAACTCCGGCGTAAAACGAGCAACCGGCCCTGCATGATCTTTTTCCATTGATGGGAATCGATAGTGGATGGATCCGGATGGCTGTTGGTTAGATCAGATACGCTTTTCGGGAGATGGACGGAGGCCGTCCATCCGCGCGGGCCCAGCCACGCGTACGCTGTCGGGACCCTCGGATGTGGGGGCTGACGCGGCCAGCACTCACCGCATCCGCACCTCCGCAACACGGAATCGGTTCGCCGCATCTCGTAACGTACTTACGCGCGCATATGCAGTCACAGTGCGACACATACTCCCTCCGTTACATTCCGGAGGTTTAGAGCTCCTCAAGCATCCTTCGTCATCCTGTATTTATTTTTCCGAAAAAGTCCATATATTGTTTTAAATTATGCACACTCCCTCCATTACATTCCGGAGGTTTAAGAGCTCCTCAAGCATCCACCTGTCAAGTCCCTCCATTCCTTTAAATTATGCATAGGTCCCTGCAAAATTACAAAAAGATCCTTCGCGATTTTTTGTGAGAGCAAGAAAAACTATTCCGAATCGCTTTTGGATCCCTTGCTCGTTACTTTACGGAAAAACCTCTCGTTAAATGCAAATCGCGAATGAGCTTTTTTCTACTTTTTCGGGATAACGGTTAGGTTCAAAAATATAACAAACATGCCCGTGATTTTTACATCCAGATCCTTTCTCCGTTTTCTCCAGAAAAAATATTTACATCAACAGAAATACGTAAGAAATTAACAATTAACATTATCACGTAACAAATTCAAACACCTTTGTGTATATTAACAATTAACATTTTAAAACATTGATCACACGTATTTTAAAACGACATCTAACAAAGAACGAAAGAAGTAGCTAGCTGATGCGGCGCAAGACGATATTTGCAGGATCTCTCCAGTTTACTATGCACGTGCGACACAAAAGTACCACTTATCCTTGTGTTGCCATGCATGAATCTTACTCTTCCCTCTCTTTTTTCACGTAATAGTAAGGGCATGTTTGTTTTTACTTTGGATTCTTTAAAAACTGATTCTGGATTGTAGTTATAGTGAAAGATGATTCTTCAAAAGCACATATATAAAGTGGATTGTGAATTCTAGTATAGGGTCGAAACGAAGCCAGGCGGCTCGGCGCCTCGGCTCGGTGGTCGATGTGAGCCGAGCCAGCTCGCCAGGCGAGCCCAAAAAACCGGCTCGGCTCGGCTCGGGCTCGGCTCGCGAGCCGGCTCGTTGGCTCGCCGAGCCAGAACATTTCATCAAAAAATTAAATATTTATACAATAATTCATGTATTTGCAGTGAATAATATTAACTTACTAATTACTACTAACTAATAGTAGTTGCTTAGTTGCTCTCTATCACACTTGTATGAAATGGAATTGTCTCAACATCATCTTCATCATCTTTTTCTTAAAAATATAAGTCATTAGTCATACTAAATTCCCTGCATGGGCTGGACCGTCGAGCCCATTTGGCTCATGAGCCGGCCATGAGCAGCCGAGCCGGCTCGTTGTTTTGCGAGCCTGAAAAACAGGCTCGGCTCGAGCTCGATCCGAGCCACGAGCCTGTGCGAGCCGAGCCAGGCTCGGGCGAGCCCGAGCCGAGCCACGAGCCACGAGCTTTTTTTCCAGCCCTATTCTAGTATATATGATTGGGTTGAATTGTGAGAATCGAATTCTAGAATCAGGCTGTTTGTTTTTTATTCAGCTTTTAGGATCAGAATACAGAATCAAAAGCAATTTCATGCATGGCCGTTCGTTGGTTTATATTTTCGGCTCCATCATTCTCTCTGAGAAAAGAGGTGTATGCTTTTTCACTGGATTTTCTCACGGTATCTTCGCAACAATTTCCCTTCCCTGGCCTGCTACGGCAGGACGACCTCTTTCACCAAGTAAACTCTTGTTTTTTGAGCTGGCTTTCACTGTTTGAGATAGGGAATCGGTCGATCGTACACCAACTAGACGCTCTATCTGGTGGATAAGTTCAGCACTATTGGTACATGACCAATTGACCAGACAACCAGATCCCATATTCCACTGTGTAGCTATCTAACTGCTAATCTCCTGGACTCATGGCTCGCTAAGGATAAAGGTCGTGTCACTATTTGAAGCTGAGGCCTCGAGAAAGGGTGGGGACGGACACAAAGTCCGCCGTACCATGCCGCCTTATCCAAACCGTAGAACGTGGATTACTTTCTCCTACGAGCTATGGAAGACATGTCGATTGTGAGTTGTGACCCGTCGAAAACTCGCACGAACATTACAACGTGTAAAAATGGTAGAACCTAAGAGTTTTAGAGGCAAAAAAAAATCGCATGAAAAATCTGTCAAATGAAAGGTTTAGTGAAATCAGTCGAACTGTTTGCGATGCGCATTGAGATTCGTGCTTCGGCCAACAAGTTCATCTTCTCCGGTGACAATATTAATGAGTTAGGGTGGGTGTTCATTGGATTAGGGTTAGGGTTCATCTGGTTAGGTGTTTTGGTTCACTGGGATCCATATTTAGAGGGAGGCTGGGGCTACGGTGGATTGGCGGTAGGTGGCAGGGCGGCGAGGTGACGCTACCATCCAAGGGCTTGGGGGAGGGTCGGTGGGCGGTGGAGGTCAGCGAGGATTACACAACTAGAGAATATTAGAAGGCGATGTAAGATGGTGGCGCATCTAGCAGCGGTAGCCGCTGGAGACAAGAAAGAAAGGTGTCAACAGTACGTGCAAGCGGCAACAGTAGGAGGGGAGGAGGAGGAAGCGGTAGCAGCGGGGGAGGGGATCGCGGGAGGGTGCCTTTGGTGAGGCCGCGGATGCTTGGGGAAGCAGTGGTGGGCGGTGATGCATGATATATGATCGGTAGAGTGCGATGGCCGCACAGGACGTGGGGATAGATTAGGACTGGGGAGGGAGCGATCCAGGTGGGGATGTAGATGTTGGGAGGGGACGTGGGCCATTATATCTAAATCCAACGACTCAAAAAATGATTAATTTGAGAGAAAAAAGATGCAACTGTTAAATAGACAGATCCTATTAATAATGCTTGAAGAAAATTTCTTTTAACATGAGTATCTTTATATAGTTTTAAAAAATTGAGTACTTTCAGTTTTATGTATCACTCGAACTCCCAATTCATTCCGACTTCTCGTAAGCTAGAAAAAATATATATAAAAATAAAGTTCCTGTTGTATAACTGGGGTTGTGTTGCCGACGAAAATTCACACAAGACCAAATAATTTAGCATACGCAAAATAGTCCTGATGGCTTATCAACTTTATTGCTCTTGCTTGTAACCGTGGATGTGTATCTTACAATATGCACCCCCTCCCCCTTATACATAGTGGCCTAATGGGGAGAGGTCCTCTTTCTTACAAAGTAAGAAAAGTAATTTACTAGACCCTAAGTCACAGTAATCTACTAGAATTATGAGCAAAGGATTAGGTAAGTGTCCACATAGTTATATAGCAGCTCTCCTCGTCTTTTAGTTAATTTTTTTAGTAAACAATAATTATGGAATCACAAAAGGTAATAAAGTGGACCAAAAAAAAATCGTGAATGCTGTAGTTACCTTATGATTTCCTCACAAACAAGTAAACAAGAACAACATAGGCAACAGTTGGACACAGTACTTGAATCTTCAAGGGGTTACTGAAAATTTAGGGCCAAAGCTCAGATACCACACTAAAATGTCATGCAATAACTAATTCATTCATGAAGTATAACGCGATGACGAAAGATGATATATGCCTTGTTTGTTTAGCCTTTTTTTTCAATTTAAAAGCTGAAAAAGCTAAATCCTAAATTAATTGATGACTTTTTATCTAGGTTTTTTTCAAGGGAGATTTGATTATTTACCACAATGTTAATATGTACTTGATAATTTCTCACGCCATATCTTACTGATATGTGATCTTTAGGCCCAAATGTCCGTGAAACATGGCATTGCAAATCATCAAATGAACATCAACTTTGTGGCACATAATCAATTATTCCTTTTTTTCGAAAGCTTTAAGTTTTTATATAACTAAAAGCCAAAAGTCACCGAAGATGTGTTTTTTTGGTTTATTGAGGGTTGATTTTAGACTAATGCCACTAAAGTTAGGGCAAAATTATCCACCTCTTCTCCGTATAAAAGTCAATTGCTTTTAAGCCATTTAAACCAAAAAAAATTTAATTTTAAACTATAAACCAAAAGTCTAAACCTAAATAAATAGAGCCATAGAAAACCACGATCCAATAATTGTGGGTTTTCGATGCCGGCCCCATCCAAGAGAGAATCCAAAACAACATGATTTCCCCCATCTTCACAACGTTGGATTGGATTCTAAAGCAAAGAAAAGGTGAGCACTCTGGATGTGTGCGCTGAGGACTCTCTCATTCTCATGCCACCACCTCCAAGAAGGAAGGCAGGTGATAGGACAGGAAAGGTCCCCAGAACTGCAGAATATGGACTCTGTCCTAAAGAGAGCATTATTAGCGCTGAATGGGATTCCTTGATGTGCTAATTGCTCTTTACTTGTCCTCCCAAATTGCATGAATAGCATTTGATGCCTTTTGTGTGATTGCTACCTGGCAAGGCTAACTTGGTCCCTTTGCTAACTATTCTGGGGCGTCTCAGCCCACAGAATGGCCTCAGGTAAGCAGCAGAATTCACACAATGTCTCTCTGAAATTTTCCATTTTTACTCGTAACCAGGTCAGGTGAGTGAGACTCTGGGAATGTCTCATCGATATTGATCCAAGAACCCTGTGGAATGGAGGTTGCAAAGAAGAAGTTGCCTTCTTAATCCTACCTAGAGGAGAGGAGGGCTTACGTAAAACGGCTCATCGTCGCCCCGAGAAGGCAAAGGAATCTACTAGAACAACATGCCAACATGGCCCTTCCTCTCTACGTGTTCTATGACAGCTTCATCCTAACGTCCGCACACATCCCGGCATCCAAGAGGGGAAATCAATGCATTTCTCTTACCATTTTTCAATACTTTTGCTTGCGTGATTTGATCAGATGCAGAAAACCTCTGACCTGCATTGTCAATGGATGGAGTAGCTGGTTTCAGTTTCAACGTAAGGTTCTTCTCGGCAATGGCATTCTGTTATCACAAACATCCAGAATCTTGATAACATATCCGCAAGATTCGCCAGCAAATGATGGAAGATAAGCAGGACTTGATGTCAATATACGAAGTCCGGTCCTTCGACAAAATTATTATTGATCTAAAAGATATACGCACTGTCCTTATACAAATATTTGTAGAAGATGTTTTTGATCTAAAACATCCAGAATCTGCTATAACAAGGTTTACTTCTACGATCACTACTTGTAGTTTGTAGAAGATGTTTTCATATTTCTTTCTAGTGCAGTAGTATATGCTTCTTTACATGAGATCTACTAGCATGTCACTTGAACATTAAAAAAAATGTTTGACCTGAATTTTTCATCACATGGAGAACAGAGACCAAGCAAGTACACAGCTACTGCACTAGAACTCGTGGTGCGAGGAAGGCCGATAAAAGTGGGATCATAATAGTCTTGCTTGGCCAGTTGCCAGTTTGAAGCCTTTTTCCTCATTTACGATAAAAAAAAAGGCTTTGACTTCTGCACGAGCTGAGCAAGCCGGCAAACGCCATCAAATCTCCACGGCGCACACCATGTCACCGACACATCGATCGAGCTGTGCTTTATCCTTATCTACCTGGCTAAAGATGTTTGCTTTGACCTCTCCTTCCGTCTGGTCCCAGATTTTTTTCTCTCCTCTTTTGCACTAGTTGGCGCAAACTTGCCAAGAAAAAGGCACTGACATGAATCGAGCCCATTGACAGTTTGACACGCACTCTCTCTCACTCTCCCTCTCCCTCTCACTCTCGCTCTCTCGTTGCCGTCGAAATATGCGAGTACTTCGTATTCAGTTAGGTCATTTTGGAATGCGGGATTTTAAGTCCTTTTTAAGGGATTTGAGAAGCACATAATATTCGAAACAGCAGTTGAGATCTTGAGTGATTGAACAAGTTTGATAACTATCTTCATCCAAAAGAGCAACAGTACTAATGCTGTAATATACAGTGTTTCTATCTCAGCCTTCGTTAGGACCGAAAAGAAACGATCCCGCGGCGAGATGATTACCGGAGCAGGAACTTTGAGGATCCTGACATATTTTGATGTCGTCGTTAACCTAATTTTCCCGGGGGAGAAAAAGCTAGTGATCGATCGAGCAAATCGGAGGCCATTTGTGCGACAGGGACAGGTGCACGGGTCACACGGCACTCGGCTCCGATCTTTGGCGATCTCTTCGCCAGATCACTCTTTTTCTCCGCAAATATGATTCACGCTCGGCTCGGCTCGGCTCAGCCGCTCAGGTGGTTGGATGAAACAACCCAAAAAAAAAAATTCAAAATGAATTTTTGAATTTTTCAGAATCTATTCAAAATTTGATTCAAAATTTGGATTTGAATTTTGGATTTGAATTAGGTTTTTGATTGGGTTTTGGGACGTTTACCTTTGACCTTCCGCCGCTTTTGCGGCCGTCTCACGCCGCCTCCGGCACCACCTCCGCGCCAGCCTGGCTCACTCCTTGTGCCGGCTGCTCATTGCTCCGCCGCGCCCAGCTGGCAGCTGCCGCCGTGACTCGCCGCCACTGCGTGACTCGCCGCTTCCTCGCCTCGCGCGTGACTGCCGCGCCGCTCTAGTTCGTAGGGCACTCCGTGTTTACCTTCTGCTGCCGCTGCCGTCGCTGTCGCCTGCCGCGCCAGCGTGACGCCGCTGCCGCTCTCTCCCGCGGCTATAAAAGCCGTTGCCCAGCTTTCCGCGCCCACTCCCGCCTCACGGTGAGCCCTCCTCCTCCTCCTTCCAAAGACTCTCTCTCTCTCGCCTCGGCCGCCGTTGCCAAGCCGTCGCGCGAGCTCCACCCGCCCCGCTTGCAAACCCTAACCCTAGCCATGGTGAACCCCTCGCTTCTTCATCTCCCCGCTGCCTCTCCACTCACCTGCTCGCCCGCTGCCGCCGCCGCCGCCGCCACCGCCGCTTCTAACCTCACTGCTCCTCACAGACCGAGCTGGCTAAGCCCACGCCGCCTCCTCCTCTCTACGCGCCCAGGCCCCACCCGCCGCCGCTCTCCCTCTCTCTCTCACGCCAGCTGCCCCACTGTCAGCGGCCAGAATCGGGCCACCATGGCCATGTCACGCACGCTGTCATGGGCCGACTTCGGCGTTGGCACGGCCCAAATGAATAGTGCCCATTTCTCTTTTTTTTCCTCCGATTTTAATTTCCAAAAATCCTTTTTTATTCTTTTTAATATCCAAAAATATCCAAAAGCCCAAAAATGCCCCAAAAATACTTTTCCGAACCGTTTCGAGCCACTGAGTCCAAAAAATGCCCTCCGTTCCTCAATCCGGAGTCTCCAAAATTCCAAAATGCCCAAATCGCCCTTCCTTTCTCTCTCGCCTGCCCGATTTCCGCTTCCGTTTTCGCTGATTTCTTTCGTTTTTCGTTTCTTTATTGTCGTTCGTCCTTTTCGCGTTAGATCCGGACGTTGACGATTTCAGGAGCCGTCATAGCGATTCCCGAGCAGACCCGGACCGACAAAGAGCCGATTTCACCGTCAACGACACTTCGTCCGATCCGATCGCCAGCAAGGCAAGCCGTACACCTTTGATCATGTTGAACCTATTCATGCCTTATTATAGTTAATTACTATTTTCTACCGCATTACTTTACTGTATGTTGAAATATCACAAATCTAGTATGTTCGAATGACATGATACTTAGTTAATGCCAATTTGCTCATGAGACTTCCTTGAAAAATATTGAACCTAATTATATCCTTGTAACCTTAGGTTAATTAATATTACGGTATTAATTATTATTATCCTGTTAGTTTAGTCAAATGCTTTTGAGAATGGAAATAAAAGGCTGTCGAACCGTTGGTTCGGTTATGTTTGGAAAAGTGCTACTACGGTTTGGGGGGACAATTGGATAAATCCGGAGTGGATGAGTTCCAATCCCTGATGATTGATGCCTTGGGTTTGTCACGGTGGCGGTACCGCGGATACCTAAGGGGTTGTGGATGGGAAAAAGGCTTGGTCTTTGGCAATATAAGGATAATAATCCCCTTGAGCAAAGTAAATAACTTAAGAACTCGCTCAACCACAAAGTTGGGCTGGTCAACTTCGTTGGCTTGACTCAACATAGCTCGGTACATTGTACTTTCCCTCGGAATACCTATAGGAGCAGTGGTTACCTTCCCAGTGTGGGAGATGGTCCAATGATTATGGGAGTGAAACGAAGTGTGCACGAGGAAACCGTGGCATTTCGGGTTCACAACGGTAGGTGCCACAAGAAGCGGGACCAAGCACTCCACCGCCAAGTGGGGACCCCGGGATAATGTGGAGCAAAACTCTACCGGATAGGGGACTCAAGAGGGAAATGTCCAACGAAGCTATGATAACCTCGATCCGGCCGCACGCATTTAAGTTGCGTGTTAAACTCGAGTTGGCATTAACGATCGTGGAATCTTGTGGGTAAAGTCGAACACCTCTGCAGAGTGAATAAATGGTATTCGAATACGCCGTGCTTCCGGTAAATGAAGCTAAGTTTAATTGGGGTGAATCCCGTAACCTAGCTCAAGTAGATCTTGGTGCATGTTTTGAGAATGTGGTTTAATGATGATGTGGTTTAATGGTGATGACTTTGTGAATGGAATCCCCCCCTGGATTACTATTATTATGGATTGTGTTTTAAATGTAAAATGATGTTACAAATAAAACTGCATCCACAAATACTTTAACCTTGTACCAATGTTGTGCTACACCCTTGCATGTAATATTCAAGTTTTCCGTCGACTTGTTGAGTACTCCCGTACTCACCCTTGCAACCCCGACTCCCTTTCGTGAGATTGAAGAAGCCGAAAGCGTTCAGGAGTGCGATGGTAATTTGGTTTTGAGGTCTTAGTCTTTTGCTCAGCCACTCAGGCGGTGTTTTGCTTGTAAGTTATTCGGCCCTGCCGCGCCCTCTTCAGAAAACCTGGCCGTTAGGCCTTATATTGAATAAAAATGTTGGAATTTGACTTTGCCTGGCAATAATATGCTTGGTTCCGGCAGCTAATCATCCTGGTAGTCTCGAGGCGCACGGATCTGCCCCTAAAAGGCGGGCCGTCACAAGTGGTATCAGAGCTTTGGCTTGACCATAGATTAAGACCTTAAGTTGGATTAGGAAACCTTTCAAAACTTATTTTGATATACAAACAAAATGAATTTCGAAAATATAAGTATTATTGCTGTCTCTTTCTTCCCCTGCTACCTTGTCTTCTTTAGAAGCTTCTTATCCCCCTCAGTTCTGTTTTAAAAGTTTCGTCTGCCCATCTAAAATTCAAAATCCTCGCGGATCTTCGCCAGCAGCTTTTAGATGATGCCGTCAGCAGTAGTTAGACCGTTAGTCATAGAAGTTGTGCCCTTCTTTGTTTTAGGTTTTGTAATGTAAAATGGGTTATGCCGAACCTTAAAACGGTTTTTGCATGGTCCATGTCTTATAAAATTGCTAAGTTCTCTATCTCTGTGATTTTGATTGCTTAAACTATCTATATATCCCCGTCTAATTCAAAGGTTCCCTCAATTCATCTGAGCCCCATCTATTCTTGCTATTCTCACCCCATGCCCTAAATTCTTACTCGTCTTTTTCGCTTTCCTCAAAACCTGCAGATCAAAAGAAAGTCAGATTGAGACCATGGCAGATTTTGGATCAAAATTCCTGCATGACAGCTCGAGCAGAAATGAAGAGTCAGTAAATCACCCAGTCAACGTAGCTCAATTACTAGCCATAATGGAAAGAAACAGACAACAAACGGAAAGGCACCATACGCAGTTATTGGAAAGAATTTTCGAACGGCTAGTTGAAAAACCTCAAGAACACACCCAAGGAAATCTGGATAGACAAGAGGAAAGTACAGCGATGGGATGTCTGCATGAATCCGACTACCATACCAGTGATATTCCCAGGGAGATGGACCCTCAAGCTAGTAGGATGAAAGAATCTTTGGAAGAATTACAGAGGAGCCTGAAGTTCCACACCTCAGCTATAAAGGACATGTCGTCAGTAATGGACAAATGGATAACAAACAAAGAAGCCCGAAATGAATTGAAAATGATGAAAAGAGAAAGAAGAAAATTCAGACATGGATACCGACTCCCACCCAGATCGGAGGAAAGACCCTGGCCTCACCCAAGGATTCCCTAACAAAAAGCATTCAAAAGAAAAGAGCAACCAACACCTGCGAAACCTCACCAAATCGCTAAGTGCTACAATCAAGAATGGAGACCACTTCGTCTCAATTGTCCCACGAGGTGGGATAAATGCTATCATTGCGCATAAATGGGACATTTCAGACGCAATTGCCCAAAGAAAAGTCTCTACCGACCGTAGCCCGTGACGCGAGTGATAGACCCTCACCTCCACCAACCGATACCTAGTGACCCGTCCACCGCAATAGCAGGCGAGATACCCAAGGAATAAGATACAAGATGGGACAAAGGAAAGACACCACCAAGATATCCAATCATGTCACGTCCAAAGGAACAACAATCGCAACGATCAGCATCATAATAAGGAATTGCTGGAAATTCCAAGCAACCGGAAGTAGACTAATAGCTAGATTTGAATGTGGTAACTTGGATATGGAGATCCAAGGGATAAAGATTTGGATCAACTTGTACTATCAAGAATGTAAGGTCTGAACAATATATTGGTAATAAAGCAGTTGTTTTGGACTCATGAACTGTGTGAAAGTTGGAAAAAAAAAAATATACCGAGTTAAATAAGACTTCTTCCCCGTGACACATCACCACTAAGAGGTGGAATAAAAATGATCTCAACAACCAAGTAATGATGGAATGAAGCAACCCATGTCAGTGACAAGAGTCAGAAGTTTTCTGAGAATAATAAGACAAGGAATTAGCCAAAGAATTATTCCAGAAATAACCAACCTTTAGCTCAGCACCCCTAGAATGGCAGCCCTACAGATGAACACAATAGAGTCCGAATAGGCAATAAAGGAAAATAATTGGACTTGAGTTTCAACCTCAAAAATCGGAATCACCCAGAAGAAAAGTAAACCCGATGGCTAAGGTTTGCACAAGAAGGAACGCCATTAAATGATTTGAGGAAAAGGACACGTTCCCATAGAATCGAAGGCGGCAGTTAGACCGCCAGACAAAGGTCGTAAAGGCCGTAAGGCTTCCTTGAAAGATGATCGTTTATTAAGACAAGGATATAAGAGGATTGATTTTGACAAAATTCACCCACCCAAATGGTCGACGCCTCTCGAACGCAAGGATATACCGTATTAAAGAAAGGAATACCGATGTAAAGTAATGAATAAACACGTGGTTGGATTTGGATGTAAAGTATGTCGTAAAGATAAGATGGACCACCAAAATAATAGCCGATCGCCACCACCACTCACAAGGTTCAGATATAAATGGGAAAGGAAAGAAAAGACCTTGCCGCCAGATTACCTAAAGAATCAGCAAGGATTGACGACAGAAGGAACATCACTAATGGATTGACCTACCAGGGAGATCTCTTGGAAAGAACCATTTAGTAGAATTAGATTCAACCCAGATTGATGGACCACAAAGAATCCCCTGAGTCAGATTATGAGCTAGTATAGCTCAATGTTCAGGGAAAGTCTGAATAAGGCTACAAGGACCGGTTTGAACTTTGACACAGTACCCCACCCTCAGCCAAGTAGACAAGCAGAGAAGAAACGACCAAAGTCTGAAGAAAATGTCGAGAACCTACGCTCTAAACACTTGGGACCCAATCAGGCCACCTATTACTGTCCACAAAAGCCTCCACACCACCTCGCCATTAAGACAGACATCACTAAGGAAACACCGAACCATTGGAACAGAATAAAGGACTAGGATTAAACAAAGAATGGGACCCACTCGCCCAGATACGTAAGTCCGTGAAAGGATTACCACCAATGAATTAAGTGCAAGCTCCAATGTAACAGAAAGATTACATTGGCTCCGAAAGGAAATTATGTCGAAAAATACCGACCATCAAAACCCGCGCCATTTTGGATGAAAAATAAGGAGTTAAGGCCGGATAGACTGGACTGTACGAAGATTCTGACAGAATCAGAGGAATGGCATGCAAGTTACAGTTGGTTCAAGATTTGTCTGGAAATTCACATTATGCCTCAGAGAGGACAGTTCCATCAGCAGTCAGGGCAAGTGCTACCCAAAGGATTTGGATTCCCCGTACGATTCTCCATAAGAGACCGGTCAGGATCTTGGAAATCATGGAAAGCAGATTTGGATTTTAAGACTATCATAATTTGCCAAGTATTGTGGAAAAATCACGTACTCAAGGAAACCTTGGAAAAAGGAATCAGGTTAGCAGCAGTAGTTTCGCAACCTTTCGCCCAGGAGGAATAAATCTCGGGGACGAGATTTGTTTTAAGTGGGGTAGGTTGAAACAACCCAAAAAAAAAAATTCAAAATGAATTTTTGAATTTTTCAGAATCTATTCAAAATTTGATTCAAAATTTGGATTTGAATTTTGGATTTGAATTAGGTTTTTGATTGGGTTTTGGGACGTTTACCTTTTTGACCTTTCCGCTTTGTGCCTCCGCCGCCTCCGACCACCTCCGCCGCCTGCTCATTGCTCGCCGCTCGCTGCTCATTGCTCGCCGGCTCGCTGCTCGCCGCTGCAGCTCGCCCGTGACTCGCCGCCACCGCTGACCTGCCGCTTTCGCCTCGCGTGACTCGCCGCCAGTTCGTAGGGCACTGCGTTTACCTTCACAAGGCCGCTGTCTCCGTCTGCCGCTGCCGCTGCCAGGACGCCGCGCCGCTTTCTCTCTCTCTGGCTATAAAAGCCGTTGCCCAGCCTTTCCGCGCCCACTCCCGCCTCCTCACGGTGAGCTCCTCCTCCTCCTTCCAAAGACCTCTCTCTCTCTCGCCTCGCCGCCTAAGCCGCTGCCGCCGCGAGCTCCACCGCCGCCTCACCCGCTTGCAAACCCTAACCCTAGCCATGGTGAACCCCTCGCTCTTCATCTCCCCGCCTCCTCCACTCCCAGCCGCTTCACTGCCGCCGCCGCTGGCCGCCGCCACCGCCGCCTAACCTCACCACTGCTCACAAGACTCCGAGCTGGCTAAGCCCCACGCGCCAGCCTCCTCCTCTCTACGCGCCAGCCCCACCCGCCGCCGCTCTCCTCTCTCCTCTCACGCTGGCCGGCAATGCCCCACTGTCAGCGGCTCGTGAATCTGGCCTACTAGCCGCTATGTCCCACGCTGTTCATGGCCGACTTTGGCGTTAGGCACGCCCAAATGAATAGTGCCCATTTCTCTTTTTTTTTTCCTCCGATTTTAATTTCCAAAAATCCTTTTTATTCTTTTTTAATATCCAAAAATATCCAAAAGCCCAAAATGCCCCAAAATACTTTTCCGAACTGCTTTGAGCCACGAGTCCAAAATGCCCTCCGCTCTCAATCCGAGTCTCCAAAATTCCAAAATGCCCAAATCGCTCTTCCTTTCTCTCTCTCCTGCCCGATTTCCGCTTCGCTGCTTCGCTTTCTTTTCGCTTCTTTATTGTCGTCGCCCTTTTCGCTAGATCCGACGCTGACGATTCAGGAGCCGCCGCAGCTTCCCAGGCAGACCCGGACCGGCTAAAGAGCCGATTTCGACCGCTGGCCAACGACACTTCGTCCGATCCGATCGCCAAAGAAGGCAAGCCGTACACCTTTGATCATGTTGAACCTATTCATGCCTTATTATAGTTAATTACTATTTTCTACCGTGACATTACTTTCATCGTATGTTGAAATATCACAAATCTAGTATGTTCGAATGACATGATACTTAGTTAATGCCAATTTGCTCATGAGACTTCCTTGAAAAATATTGAACCTAATTATATCCTTGTAACCTTAGGTTAATTAATATTACGGTATTAATTATTATTATCCTGTTAGTTTAGTCAAATGCTTTTGAGAATGGAAATAAAAGGCTGTCGAACCGTTGGTTCGGTTATGTTTGGAAAAGTGCTACGGTTTGGGGGACAGAATTGGATAAATCCCGGAGTGGATGAGTTCCAATCCCCGGCTGATGATTGATGCCTTGGGTTTGTCTGTGGCCGTCTGATACCTGGAAGGGGTTGTGGATGGGAAAAAGGCTTGGTCTTTGGCAATATAAGGATAATAATCCCTTGAGCAAAGTAAATAACTTAAGAACTCGTTCAACCACAGTTGGGCCGGCCAACTTCGTTGGCTTGACTCAACATAGCTCGGTACATTGTACTTTCCCTAATACCTATAGGAGCAGGGTTACCTTCCCAGCGTGGGAGATGGTCCAATGATTATGGGAGTGAAACGAAAGTGTGCACGAGGAAACTGTGGCATTTCGGGTTCACAACGGTAGGTGCCACAGTAAGCGGGACCAAGCACTCCACTCTGGCCAAGTGGGGACCCCGGGATAATGTGGAGCAAAACTCTACCGGATAGGGACTGAAGAGGGAAATGTCCAACTAAAAGCTATGATAACCTCGATCCGCCGACGCATTTAAGTTGCGTGTTAAACTCGAGTTGGCATTAACGATCGTGGAATCTTGTGGGTAAAGTGAACACCTCTGCAGAGTGAATAAATGGTATTCGAATCTAGTGCTTAGGTAAATGAAGCTAAGTTTAATTGGGGTGAATCCGTAACCTAGCTCAAGTAGATCTTGGTGCATGTTTTGAGAATGTGGTTTAATGATGATGTGGTTTAATGGTGATGACTTTGTGAATGGAATCCCGATTACTATTATTATGGATTGTGTTTTAAATGTAAAATGATGTTACAAATAAAGCGCATCCACAAATACTTTAACCTTGTACCAATGTTGTGCTACACCCTTGCATGTAATATTCAAGATTTTCCGATTTACTTGTTGAAGATTCTCATTACCCTTGCAACCCCGACCCCCTTTCGAGATTGAAGAAGCTGAAAGCGTTCAGGAGTCGTAGATGGTAATTTGGTTTTGAGGTCTTAGTCTTTGCCTCAGCCTGCTGCGTTTTGCTTGTAAGTTATTCGCCTGCCGCGCCTCTTCTCAGAAAACCCCGCCGTTAGGCCTTATATTGAATAAAAATGTTGGAATTTGACTTTGCCTGCAATAATATCTTGATTCGCAGCCTAATCATCCTGAAATTGCGCTGCACGGATCTGCCCCTAAAAAGGCGGGCCGTCACATTGGACTCTGGCCCCGATCTTTAGCGATATGGACGCCAACTAGAATCCGTGCGCTCGTAACAGCGACTCGATTGAGACGGCGCGACGCTTCGCTGCCTCTGCTTCTCGCATTCTCAGGTAATATATATCAACTTTCGCATAAGAAACTTGGCTCTGCCCACTGGAAAACATGCTGGGACTGCTGTGATTTAACAGGTGGACACCACATACTATCTTCAGTTTGTGGTACCCCATTATGAACAATCCTTTCCCGCCCCAAAGATATAGTAGCGCCGATTGGTAGATGAATATGCAGGAAAAGATAAATTTGGAGAAACCATGGATATTTTGGTTTGCAACTAATCCTTGTGCACAAAGGGCACGAGGATGCTTCAGTTCCACCCAGGGACCCCACTTCACATGGAGGGATCCCTGCAGCCACCGCCTGACAGCGACAATGGCCCAAGACGACAATGCACTATGCCACAATCCAACAGGTAAATCAGAATCGACTCCGACCTGGATCCTGATCAGATTCACATATTGTGCTTGTGCATCAGTGCATCCCTTGACCGGAAATCCCCAGATTCTGATTGCATGGATGAAGCAATGATGCCCAACCACAAAGCCAAAACGAAGCACTTGCTGTTGCATTTCTCATGCAATCTACTGTGCCACAAGATATACAGCTGCACGCCTGCACCTTAGGTGAAGATGACCCACACACGTGGCCTTTCCCCCACACGAACGAACGAGCAGCCTATAGTACAACAACAGTGCAAATATACAGAAAAGGCGGCTGTACCACTGCTGCAAACTCGATCCGTATCACGAGCTGAAAAAAATGCAAGTGTAAAGTGGAAACCCCAATCCACAACACCTGCAATCTTTCTGCGCCATAAGCACTAAAGTCAATTGAGGAGGCAAGAAATCTTATCCTCACCCCACAGCATAATGAGGACGATAGCTCAGCAAGAAGGCACAAAAGGTCATAACGCATAATCTTATGTCCCTACATTTTTTTGGAGAGAGAAATGGTTAGTCAACAGTTGCATCCTTCGTTGGGCCATTGATGAACCTACTATCGATAACGTGAGAAAGTGCCACACACGATTCCCACAAGTTAAAATTCCACATTTCTCACATAGCTCCTAAACTGTTACATGATTACACATTCTGCAAAACAAAATCACCCATCCATTTGGGTTCGGCAGATCTTGATGGTGCAGGTCACTACTTTGCCTTGGTAAAATGGGGAGCAAGCAGCTTCGAAACCGTGAAGCCAGTGAATGATTCAACTTGGAATAGATCCTTCAACTTATCATCACAGATTATTTTCCTCCGGTCAGAAGGATCCTTCCACCACATCAATAAAGAGGAAAGCAATTCAGTTTGATGTAGCAGATTTGCTATAATTAAAGGGGATCAGCACAAGATAGGAAAGTGTAATACTAAACATTAGTTCTGATCTTCCTTTGTACACTCCAAAGAATTAACGGGTGCATGTGAATACATGGGACAAATGCCTGAGTTTTCTTATGGAAAATTTCAGGCCCAGATTGGTCCATCTCGAGCAATGCCTTCATTTTCTCAAAATAGTTCACCGATAGAAGTGTGCATTCTAGGGTTTTTGTAATTGATTGAATGAGGTGATGAAAATACGTATGAAACTGAATGAGAATGACCATAACAATGATTTAGCTAGAAAAGCTATTTATTGAAAGTCTATATTCTTGAGGCAGATTAATTCTGGCAACTAGTAACTGTGAAATAGTGACAGTACTAATGATTTGGCCATTTGAAAAGACAAGTAAAAGCGCATGGCAGCTCTAACAAGGGCAACATTTCTGTAGTCTAAAGTCTAAACCAACCATACATCGCAGTTATCCGAGTTTATAAACTATTTCATTTGATGTGCTAATAGGCCTGAGACAGGAGGAGTAGGATAGCATTGCAGTTAACCATAAATGGTATATATCTCAGATTGTCAGGTAGACTTGGACATCGGCTGAGGTAGCTTGTAAGTTGTAAGCATTGCCATGTGAATAAGAATACAGTATAATCAATATGGTACTCGTAAATGGTCCAGATGATAGTGGATCCATACCAGGGCTATAAGGCATTATATGCTTGTGTAGTATGAAACAATTGTTAGCCTTAGCAGGGCAATGTCATTCATTAGTTACATAACAAAATTTCTTCAGTTCATATGCTACTGACCATCGTATGATCATGATGGGTCCAAAAGTTATAGGTTAGATGACCTTTATATAGCAGTAATTACAAATAAAAAACCACAAGACCATTATAACCACACAAACGCATGGGTACAAATGCACAATACAAACACGGTAGGTCAGATCGTATGCACATTCAAACAAGAAAATAAGCTTTAAGATGCGCAACAAAATTTCCTGCATGCACAACTACAGATGCCATTCTACCAATCAGTAGCTAAGGCACTAAGCATTTCAAATTGATATCCATGGAAGGAATATTTACCTGCAAGTTATTCTCTTTTATATAATCCCACATCCTCTTCACAACATCAGATCGTGATAACATACTCTCGCCAGTGCCAATGAATTTTACTAAATCATCCGAAAGTTGAAGGGGCACAAGAAAACCAGATCCAGACCCAGAGGAGCCACCTTTTTGCTTCTTTACTGGAAAGGACATTTCAGCAACAGCCATATAAGAACAGCAACTCATGGTTGTAGGAAGATAAGTAAATATTTCAAACCTTCATTTCTGTCTCTCTTTTGAGGTTTCTCTTTGGGTGTTGATCTCTCAGGGGAGACAGGACCTGACAAATCATAGAAAAATAAGTACTTTGGAGCTAGATTTGGTGGAGTGGTTGAGTAGAGATAGGTTAGCCATAACAATTGGCAAAGGAGTATAAATATTGCGGCATCGAACCAGCTCCATCACTCTTGTTCAAACATGTTAAATGGCAGAGGGCCTAACCTAGGTAATAACTAATAAGCACAAGTTGGTTAAGAAATAAGCCAGCATTTAACTTTGTATAACAAGTTTCCAATGAACAGGCAGTCATACATGCCAAAATAAACTACAGTTAGGGAATGAGTATGTGACTATTAATGGATACATTCTTATACGCCAGATGATAACAAAGTAAGCCAGCAAAAGATGTCCACGAGAAGCACTAAGGTCACAGTGAGCATTACAGTGAATATCATTATTTATTGCTGGCCATGTAAAATCATTCCATTCTCTAGTGCACTGGAACTCAGAGTCTGATTTTTTTTATGTTACTCTGAACTGAGATAAAAAGGCATGCCAGCAGCTGTAATGCTCTAACATCACAGCAACAACAGGAGTTGGACTTATAAGAAAGATGCAAAAGATATCTGGCCTTCCATCTTACTATTACAATTTCTAAAAGCTACCATAAATGTAATCCTCCCACAATACTAAGCTAAAAAAATAATGGGCATAAATAAAAAGTTCAATTGACCTATTGGCATAAGCCACAAGCGCCCAAAGGACATTTTCTGGGCTGATATGTAAGGCCTCTTAAAGAAATCAAGTTTTTGAAGGTCGTTACATATATTTTGATATATATTTTCTAAATTATCTTAGGTACTTATTGGACTCCCAGGCAAGAAGTATGACAGAGTGGCTTATTGAACAAGCATAAGCTAGGTCAAGCCCAAAACCCAACTTCAATTAATAAAATTCAGCTTTCATTACATCTTGTTTTTAAATGTGAACCTCCATATTCGGTGTTATATTCCACGCCTTGTCTAATGGTTTTTTCTTACTGCAATTTTTCTTTGTTCACTGCCATTCACCATTCCACAGCAAGAAGCTCTATTAGCTCCATGCTCAGGGGGACAGTGGCGGAACTAGAAAAATTTTGATGGGGGTGCACACTTCACATGTACAATTATATAATCTTGTACAATGATTTCTTACCATTATAAATCCAACATACACATTTGAAATTTGCTAAAAGTACAATATAAATAGTTCTAAGGTCTTAAAAATCCCAAGCCACCAAAAGCGAAGCCAATTCAATCAACAAATTTAGCCTATTGAAGTTCCGCCTCTGCAGAGGGAAACAGTCTGGTTACAGCACTAACCTACAATTGTATGCTCTACTACTGTCAGCAGTGATCCAAACATTTTTGCGGGTAAAACATATAAAAGAACATCAAAACAGGATCAACCTAATGGAGAGTTAAATTTAGCACCAAACGGCAAACATTATGTTTTTTATTTTCAGTTTGAGTCAGCATGCATTTCTTTTTTTTTGTAGCAGGCAAGGTGCCGGAGTATTATACGACACGAAGGAAAATATACTGAACGTTATGCAGTTATAAGAACACCAATCACATTGTGTGCGCATGTTTCGTGTGTCACACACACACACACACACACACAGAGAGAGAGAGAGAGAGAGAGAGAGAGAGACCCTCAGAATCCAATGGCCAGATATGCTTGGTCAAAGCTTTATTCATTTGGAACATATCAATGGAATTGACATTGAAGATTTTCTTCAATCTCTCATCACATAAAATCTTCCTCTTATTGTTCTGGTCTTGCAAATTATTTTCTCGGATATATGCCCAAAGCTTCTTGACAACCTGCAAGTACATATTCACGACATGAAGACAAGATAAACTTCATGCTACATCCTTTTTGTGACCAACAATTCTACCATTCATCTGATGAAACATTTAGAAATGACCATAATTAGGAAGTGGTGTTACCTCTGTCCTGGCTAACTCAGAGGCACCAACAAACTCTTGAAGTGTCGGGGAAAGACTGCATAATTTAGTAAAGCCACCCCTTCTCTTCCCATCGTTATTAGCTTTATCAGATCTACCAACATTGATAAAATAATAAGCCTGTTGAGTATGATGTGACCATTCATAAAGAACAAGCATTATCAATAAGGGAAGTTGTGCACAAGGTAACAGAGCTATTAAACCCATTTCATAGCTCAAACTTGCCTCAACAAAAATTGCATAAATATGTCTGCAATGGTGATAAGCCGTAGAAGTTGTGCGCACGGTAACAGAACTATTAAACCTGTTCAATAGCTCAGACATGCCTCAACAAAAATTGCATAATATGTCTGCAATGGTGATAAGTTGTTTGCTGCTCAATCTCACGAGTCACGCAGGACTACAGTTTGAAAGTAACCACAAGCACAGCAGAAAGGGCAATAGCATGTGCTAATAACTACAAGCACAGCAGAAAGGGCAATAGGCGTGTGCTAACTGTCAGCAACACTTTCAAAAGAAGAAGAAAAAAGGCCCAAGAACAGTTCCTCTGTAATAAACCCAATAGTATTAGAACTACACGAATCTGCCAGAGAGTACTAGTACCCGGTGATTGCAGATATCATCCTCCCACATATATAAGCACAGCTGCACCAGCATTCCATTGTTGTCTCCACAATATTTCATTCTAATTGGAATAACAGAACTACTGAACCTGGGTGTAGCCTTTAATACATGTAGTAAAACCATGTTCTCATAGGAACCGAAGTGAATGGTCCATAACTCCTAACATCTTTCCAGACATCCAAGCAGTGAACAACAACAATATCAAAGAAACCAATTTTCACGACTTGAATTATTATCAAAGCACTGAAATAGGACCCAGAAAAATCCAACTTACTAACCCAAAACTTGAGCGGTAATACACCCTGACTATTCTAAGACAAAATATAGCCAACAATCAGTCCAGGAATTTTACTCTACCTACACCAATGTAAGTGGCCTATCCACCACCGCATTTGATCAACTGAGTACCAAATATAGAACTGCAGACACATGATAACAGAACAATTAATAATTGGGTATTTGGGTTGCTGGATGAACTGCTGTAACTATTACCAAATTAAGCAGCTTCAGTTCACAGTAATAACCTAAACACGGCGAGGGATGCAACCCCAGAACCCTCCAAGAAAGCGGAACGCGGAACGAAACCCTCAAATCCCCATTACTGTTCGCATAAAAAATCACACGCCAAATACAGAGTCGCTACATTTCGTGGCAAAACGACGAAACAACGCATCCAAATAAACCCTAGCGGAAGCAGCAAATGCAACGAGAGAGACAGAGAGCAAAAGCCCCTCACCGCCGCTTTTTCCGGCCGCTGCTGCTATCCCCATCCTCCTCGTCCTCGTCTTCATCTTCCTCTTCCTCTTCCACTTCCACTTCCACTTCCTCGCCCTCCTCCCCGCCACTACCCTCTCCTCCCCCGACCTCCGCCCCCTCCCCCGTCTCCTCCGGTTCCGGGTCCTCCTCCTCGGGCACGGCCGCCTCCTCCGGCTCGGCCTTGGCGGCGACCTCGGAGAGGAAGAGGTCGACCTGCTCGCGGATGAAGAGCTTCTTGTGGGAGAGGTCGACGCCGAAGTCCTCCTCGAGACGGCGGCGCAGGGCGGCTGTGGTCGTGGTGGTGAGGTCGGACGACCGCAGCACCTCCCGCAGACGCTCTACCAGCTCCGAGTCCGACGCCATCGCCGCTCGGTCGGTTTGGGTCTCGCCCCTGGGGTAGCGTTGTCGTGGCGCACGGGTGGGGTGGAGGGGTTCGCTACTTTGCTTGGTTTGGTTTGCTTGGGCTGAAATGTGGGTTTTGTTTTCTCGGTGCGCCTGGCCCAATACACCGTCACATGTTTTGAGGGGTTTTTGCCTTCTTTTTTCATTCCCTTTTGCCATTGCGAATTTGCGATGGCGTGATAGTGATGATTGTTGGTGTCTAGTGCAAAAAGGTGATGCGGCAAGTAACTTCTACCGTTAGATTTGCAATTCAGGTCATGAACAACTAGTTGTCAAATTATTTTGACAGAGCTTACATGTGAGGCCTGTCCTGCTGTTTATCTTTGTTAATCCTGCTATAATACATGTTTTGTGAAAATGTGTTATAATAATTAATATGTTCTTAAATAATTTATGCACGCTCATAAATAAAATGATCCCATAAGAAAAGATATAGTCCAAGCCTCATTACATGGTTATGACTTCAACCAGAGTTAAATTTAGTCACGTGAAAAATTCCCTGACCAGTTTGCTAAAACTGGTCGGAGATAAAGTATATCTTTATTACCCTGACCAGCTATATATCTGTCAGCGTTCTAGCCAACAGGCACCTCCGGATCGGGTGCTTATAAGGTTCGGACGGGGGGCTTTCGGTGTAATCGCCGGTGGAAGGAAGATGAACGGGGTGCCGGTGAAGCTCAGAGGAATGGGGACGCTAGGGTTTACCCAGGTTTGGGCCCCCCGAAGAGTAACAGCCCTAGTCCTGCCTTTCTTGCTATTGCTTGTGTTCTTGCTTGAGAGTATGAAACCTACTAACAATGAATCGAACCCCCTCTCCCATGCACCCCGGCCTCCTCTTATACTTGGGCTCCCGGGGGCACATGAGAGGCTTACACGGCAAGGCACACTCATTACGCTGACAAGGGCGCATTTAATGCGCACGTCCCTGTTCTTACATCCCATTATTATCTGCCGCAGCCGTCACACCCCCGCCTCGGGCCCCACGTCCGCCAACGCTACCCGTTCCGTCAGGGGGTGAGGTGCTGCCGTGATGTCACACGCAATTAATGCACGCCTGTCTGCCACGTGTCCCTTGGGCGACCACCTTCCTGGGCGCCCAGTGGCGTCTTTGACGCCACATCCTTTGGGGCGACCATGCCGGAGTTCTTTGCTTACTGCGGCGGTGTGCCCAGATGCACCACTCGCCCGGTGGTCTCTTTTATTGCGAAGTGGGAACCTGGCGTAAAATCTGGCAAACAGTAGCCCTGCCCACCCAGGAGCGCCTTTTGGCCTACCATGTTCCTTTTTCCTTCTTTTAAATGCCCCTCGGGAAACCGCATAGTCTCCCGGGTGGGGCCATTAATAAGTCCGCACGCCCCGCAGCCTTCAAGGGACCTTCTGGCTTCTTCCGGTTCTCAAGGCGGTTTGTGCAGTTATTCCCGCCTGGCAACTGCCGCACGACCCTTGGAACGCGCCTTCTTAATGGGGCTTTTGAACTCCCTTTTTCGAACCGCCGCGCCCTTTCGGTTTTCCCGCCGATCCTTCCCTTGCAGCCTTATAAGAGGTCGACCGAGGGGGGAGTGGTTCTGCCTCTTTCTAACCTTCCTTCCCGCTCTAGAGCTTCTTTCTCCTTCTTCTTTGCCGACGCGCTTCGACACTCTCCCGCGCCCGATGGCTCCCGTTCTCCCCTCGTCGACCGTCGAGGAGGTTGCCGCTAGGCTCTCTCGGAACATAACCGCGGGCGTCCTCCGCATCCGCGCCGGGACCGTCAAGCCCCACTGCCGGCCTGGAGAGGTGGTTTTCTTCGGGTGGCAGCTTCTCGCCGGCCTGCTGCCGCCGGTTTCCGATTTTTATCTTTCCGTTCTTAACTTCTACGCCATTCACCACATCCATCTTCCCCCCAACTCCGTCGTCCTCCTTTCTGCCTTCGCCCACTTCTGCGAAATGTTCATAGGAGTGCTACCCAACCTCCTGCTTTTTCGCTTTTTCTATACCCTTCGCGCCGCGGGTGGCAATTCGCCTGTTACCGGGAGCTGCCACCTGCGGCTTCGCGACGGGTCCACGTCGCGCTACATCCCACTGGATTGCCGGTCCAGTTGGAGGAACTGGCGCGAAGATTGGGTGTACATCGAGGATGACAGTGGCATTGAGGTGCTGGAGCTTCCGACTGGTCCGACGGTCAGCAACCTCGATTGGGGGGCCCAGGTGAGCGAGACGCCCGAGCTCTGGGCGATGCTAGCTCGTGTTGACCAGCTGCAGGCGGCGGGCCTGACAGGAACCATGGTCATCCGGGATTTCGTCTCCCGGAGGCTGTGCCCTCTACGTCGTCGCGTCCGCCCGGCCTGGCAGTATATGGGCTTGGGCGACGGGACCCGGAGTATTACTGGAGGTAACCCGCTTCACCTTGGATCATCCCTTGCCCTTCTTCTTTATTGGTTGAATCTGGTGCTGACAGTGTTTCTGTCTTCTGGGGCTTCTCTCTTCCTTTTTTTGTTATTGTCAGCCGCCGGGAACCTGGCTCCCGACGTGATTGACAGGTGGATGGCGCAGCTGGGCTTTGTCAGCCTCGTTCCACCGTTCCCAGACGGCGCAGTCCCGCTCTGCCGGTTATCGCCGGGGGAGCGCGCGGCGATAATCCGCACCATGCCGTCGATGGACGCTATGGGCACGCCCGTCGTAACACGCCAGGTGCCCTTGACAATTCGGGACCCTCCTCCCGCCGGTAGTCAGGGGAGGGGTGACCAGGGGAGACGCAGGCGTCCGGACGACGATGACGCCAACGGGGGTCATTCCCAAAGGCCCCGCCTCCTGGGTTCGGCCGGGACGGGGTCTTCTGCTGCGGCCGCGGGGACTTCTTCCGCTGCAGCGGCCGGCTCCTCAATGGTGACGGGGGGTTCGTCGACTGGCGGGACTTCGTCCTTCTCCCCCATTGGCGGCGACGACCCTCGGCGCCGCTCCTTCGCCTCCGCCGCTCCGATTGTGGGCAACATTTGCCGCCCGGCCATTGGGCGATTACTACGGCCGCCGCCGCCGCTGCCCGCAGCGGCGATTCTTCCTCCGCTGCCGCCGCCAGCAGCGGCGATTCCTCCTCCGCCGCCAGCGCCGGTCCCTAGGCCACTAGGACAAGACCGGCAGACTGCCTGGGACTGGTCTCACTCCGAAGGCGTGCTCGATTCCCGAGGCCGTCGCCAGGCACTCTTTCAAAAATGCACATGCGATATGAAAATTAAGTTCCTTGACGAGATCTCACCGTCACTTACCTCTCTCTCTTTTGGGGTTCCTGCTTCGGACATTCCCGCCGTCCAAGTCGGGGGCGATCCAGGCACCGTGGCTGCAGGGGGCGTGCCACCCGGGGTCGCCGACCCGGACGAAGCAGTGGAGGGGCGACCCCTGGCGATTCTTTGCTACCGCCGTTGTTCAGGACCCAGGCCCGCTCGGCCCCGCGCCTACCCCGGATCCCCCTTCCGCCTCCATTCCTTCGGCGGACGCGGATGCTCTACTGGCGGCTCTTAGCGAGCTCTACTCCAGCACGAGCACGCGTCTGGTGACAAGCAGGGAGCGGCTCATGGAGGCGGGAGCTGAAATCAACTGCCTCCACAAGGAGGTGGAAGATTTACGTGAACGGGGAGCGGGGCTGGAGGTGCAAGCGGCGGAGGCGAGCAGCGGGAGCAAAGCGCCCCGCCGCATCGAAGAGCTTCGCCATGAGCTGGAGGCGGAAAGGGTCGATCGGGCCCAGTCGGAGGTGGATACCATAGAGATGCTGCGTCACGCCTTCGACCGGACGGTGGCCAGCCTTGCTCCATTGGTGCTTCGGAAGCGATCGGTCCATGGGAGGAGAGGCCGTGGCATTATGCATTCTGCCTCGGCCGGATTGCGGACTTCCTCACGCACCTGCCCGCCGCCCTTACCGCCCGGTCCGCCCAGGAGGGACGCGCGATTCTGCGGCGCCGCAGCGAGATTCGTCTTTGGCTTGCTGCGCCAGCCGCGACCCCGACTTCGACCCTGCGGCCACGGTCCAGGGAATCGAAGGTGACTGGGCGCAGGCGGAGGAGCGGGTCCACGACGCCTCCGAGCGGGTCGCTGCACAGCTGGCGATGGAGAACCCCCAGCTGGAGGCCGCTGCGGAAGACGTGGCGATGAGACTGGACGTCGGCCCAGTTGACGAGGACGTGGCGGCCGCCGAGGCGGCGGAGGACGAGGAGGATCCCCCAGTAGCGTAGTTTTATTTCTTTTAGCTTTTGCCTGTAAAGACTTTAGATGCAAAACATTTTACATGAAACGGGAGCACAAGTTCCTGCTATATCACTTAAAGATCGCTTTTACCCTAATCTTTCCTGTTCCGCGCGAGCCAACACGTGGCCGCTTAAAGACTTAAGGTCTTGTGCCAGGGAATCATTTCCCTCGAACCCCTTACCTTAGCAAAATTTTGACTCCCAAATAGCCTCTAGGGGGCGAACACTTAGTGAGTCCGGGCAGGGCCTTAGGTTCTTGGCACTGGTGCTCAAGTCACCGACCCCCACGGGGACACCCGGAGTGTCATGACCGTGCTGAACTAGCCATCCAATCACCCACTCACGCGCGCCGCTCTCACTTAGTGACCCCGCCTTTGCTATTAGGGCTTTGCAGGGTGGCAGGGTACCAGAGGCAAGTGCCCTGGCACTACCCGACCGAGGGCGAAAGACCGAAAAGAGGGCAGGAAGAACAACTATTTCGGATAAGGAAAATGAGTATTTAATTTCAAACAGAAGGCCTCCCCCGACCCGCGGTGGAGAGGAAGACACACTCCGGCCGGTCGGGGAACGAAGCCTGGGACTTACAACCGATCAAGGGTAGAACTTGCGCAGATTTTCTATATTCTGGGAGTTCGCCAGTTCTTCGCCGTCTTCGATGGCGGCTGACCGCCCGGGATGAGAGGCGAGACCACTTTGAAAGGTCCCTCCCACCTGGGAGACAAATGCGACCCAAAGATGCGATCGATTCTTCGCAAGACCAGGTCGCCTACTGCCAGTGTTCTCTCATTGACCCGGGATGCGTGGTACCGCCTGAGACTTTGCTGGTACCTTGCAGCGCGCAGGGCCGCCCTATCTCGCGCTTCTTCCAGGAGGTTGACGTCATCCCGACGCAGACCTTCCTGGTCTTCTTCTACGAACGCAGCAACGCGTGGTGATCCCAGTTCCAGTTCCGAAGGGAGAACAGCTTCCGTGCCGTAGACCAGGAAGAAAGGGGTTCCCCCAGTTGTAAGTACAACCTCCATTAGGTTGATCCATTAAGTTGGTTTTGGTGATTAATGACAAAACCTAATATGAGACTAATGTTTAGGTAATTACTATTTTCATCTCATCAAGGATGATTGATGATCATTGACAAATCTAATTTATAATGAGGCTAACATATTTATTGAGCTTATGTTTAGTAGCCTCACATTTGGATAGAAAATGGAAAACCCAAGGTATGCATTGTATCAATGTTCATTATTTTATTGCATACTTAGGATTTAAGTTGAAGTATGAATTTCTCCACTGCTTTAACCAAAAACTGTGTATCATGTTTCCCAATCCATATATTACATGGATGCACACATTTAGGGGGAGTTCACACTCTAACTTATTATTTCATTGCATTGATCTATTCCTCATTACAACATATAAAGGATCAAGACATTGAAACTAGATCTTTGAGTATACATTTAACATGCATAGTTGTAGTATACTCATGGTATCATAGGATATGCTCCAAAGAAATAAAATTGGATACGTGCATATTGATTCAAGATCAATTATATGTATGCACATATCTTTGTGGAGTTTATCTTATAGTTGATGGCTTAGAGTAACGATCATTTCCGTACATTCCACATATTATGGATCATTACTTTCCATCAACATGAGTATATGAAAACCTGTGTAGTTATTGTATACTCATAATGATTCAAGATCAATTATATGTATGCACATATCTTTGTGGAGTTTATCTTATAGTTGATGGCTTAGAGTAACGATCATTTCCGTACATTCCACATATTATGGATCATTACTTTCCATCAACATGAGTATATGAAAACCTGTGTAGTTATTGTATAATCATATCAATTTAAATGAAGATTTAAATTGAGGTCGTTTATCTCTTAATAATCAAAGAACATTGCATCATGAGTTGATGGTGTTCTTGTGATCGATTAAGGATAATCGATAGTTCTTGAGTATAACGAAGCATTAGTTGCATCAATATACTTAAGACACAAATACAATTATTCATTTAAATTGATTTAGGTTGTGCTCAATCATTATGGAGGCATTCATTATGTGTTAATTGAGTGCAAGGATGATTGAGACAACTATGCATCTTGGACTAACTATTTTCATAAGTGATGATTGAGCCAGGTTAGGTCCAATGATGGTTAAGATAAAGAAACGGGACAAGGACGACATCATGAGGTGATAAACGTCAAGAGGAGATCCCGTTGAGAAGGAAAGAAAAGAATGTTCATCAAGAGGAGATGAACAAGATGTTGTGAGAGCCGGGTGATGATCCGATAAAAGAGAAGTAGAGCTGTGTGACGATCTTGAAGAGAAGATGATCGTAAATCATGAGGACTTCAAGAGAGAGCGATGTGACAATCCCGGGGAAATGAGGTATGATTGAAGATCATAAAGGCCCCAAAGGGGATTGATCGCGTGCGGCATCAAAGGTAACTAGATAGAGTGTCTTGTTATAGGCGTGCCGTACTATTAAGAGGGATGCAATGTGGATGATTTAGAAGTGTCTCTGTGCTCAAGTGTTATCTATCCTTAAATAGATGAGAGACACAATACACATCACGTACACCGGGGTTGTTTGTCTTTTTGTCTGGATCGGATGTTCCGATTGGGGATCGGATGTTCCGATCCATCGGTAAATCCGGTGTGTGTTGGTGAGAGTCTAGAACCTCTCTGTGAGGATCGGATGTTCCGGTCTTTGGATCGGATGTTCCGATAAGTGTTAAACTCAAAAAGGGTGCTCTCTGGTCAAATCGGATGTTCCGATCGTGAAAATCGGAAGTTCCGATCAGTGTTTTTAGTTTGCAAATGTGCTGATTTTTTGCCTGTTCCGATGCAAGTTCCGATGTATCGGAAGTTCCGATGTTAGTTCCGATGTGTTTATTGGATTGAGTTTGTTCTGGAGTTTTAGCCTGTTCGGAAGTTCCGATGTGTGTAAAACGGCTAGTTTTCTTGCTCCAACGGCTAGTCTTTGGGTGTGGGGTATAAATACCCCCCTTGGCCGGTTGGGAGAAAGTGTTGAGGATATTGTTGAAGGGCTAAACAAGAGGTTGAGCTAGTGGAGTAGAGAGAATACCTTGTGATGCATTTGTTGCTCCTTGGTCATCTCATTAGCTAGAGAGAGCTCTAATCACAAGTGTTGTGATTAGGAGTGGATTGAGTTCCTTGTTTCCTTCCCTTGTGATCTTGGTGATCCCTCTTTGAGTGAGGTGTGGGAAGTGAGAGTTAGTGCGAAGAATGAGTTAGATTGAGATACATCTTGAGCACTAGAGTTCATTTCCAAGATCATCCATTTGTTGGATTTGTTACTCTTAGAGTTTGAAGACTCCTAGACGGCTAGGCGTCGCTCACGAGCAACCAAAGTGTGTGGTGTGCTGTGAGAAGTTTGTTGAAGGTTCGATTTCACCTCCGAAAGGGAAGAAATCAAGAAGTGAAGCCACATCTCAAGTGCGACCGAGATTGGCGAGGAATAGGGTTGGAAAAGACCCGGCTCAAGTGTGACCGAGCCTCCTCAACGAAGACGTAGGAACCTCCTTGGAGGAAGTCCGAACTTCGGTAAACAAATCATCGTGTCAATTCTTTACATGTGCTTATTGCTTTACTTTGCTATCTTGTATTGAATTGATCTATCTAGGGTTGATTACTTCGCTAGCTAGCTTTACTTCAAATTGTTGATATTTGTCTGTGCTAGCTTCGAGTAGAAATCAATTTGTGTATAGGCGTAATTCATTTTGCAATTCACTAAACTCTGTTCAAATCGGATATTCCGACCTCGTATCGGACATTCCGATTAGACACCGGAACCTCCGACTCCATATCGGAAGTTCCGATCTCTTTTCCGCTGCGTAGTTTTAGAAAATTGTAAATCGCCTATTCACCCCCCCTCTAGGCGTCCATCCTCTATCCTTTCACCAGTGGCGCGACTAGGGGTAGTCCGAAGTGACCACAACACCGCCGGGAGATCTTCAGTCCATCGGGTCCCACTCTTGTGGAGTCGATCGAATGCCCGTGCCTTGAGGCCCTTCAGCACCAGCGCATTGGCCCGCTCGACTTGGCCGTTGCTCTTGGGGTGGGCGACCGAGGCAAAGCAGACCTTGGTGCCCATCTCTTCGCAGAAATCTAAGAAGGCCGCTACCGGTGAGCGTGGTGCCGTTGTCGGTGATGATGCGGTTGGCGACCCAAAGCGGCGAAAATCCCTTGCATGAACTTGACGCGGCTGCGGCGGTGATGGATCTTCTTGCCTCGGCTTCCACCCACTTAGTAAACTTGTCGATGGCGGCGAGCAGGTGGAGTGTAGCCCCTGTGGCCAGCGAACGGGCCAGGATATCCAGCTCCAGGCGCGAAGGGCCAAGAGAGCGGGATGGTTTGCGAGGGCTGGTGGTTGGTGGATCTGCTTGGCGTGGAATCGCACGCCTCACATCTCCTCACCGGCTCGCGAGGCATTACGGAGGCGGTTGGCCAATAGAACCCTTGACGTAAAGCTTTTCCCGCCATCGTTCGTCCGGACACATGGCTCCCCGCACACGCCTCCATGGATATTCGAGCAAAGCGCTCCCCTCTTCCCAGTGATGCACTTGAAGAATTCCGTTCTTACCCGTGATGCAGTCCCCGCCCACCAAGGTATAGCACTTGGCCTTTCGTGCTACCTTCTCTGCTGACGCATCATCGTCGGGGCACACTTGATCCCGCAGGTAGGCCAGGATCGGATCCATCCAAGTGCCTTCCTGGTCAAGCACAGCGACCACGAGGTGGTCGTCCGAGTACTCCGCCTGGCCGGGCGTTTCCGCCGGAACCACTCTCCCTCCAGAGGCAAGGGCTGAAGCGGCATCACCATCGTCCCGCCCGAAGCGGGGCTGCGATGGGCGATCGCGAAGCCTTTCTTCAAGACCCGACCGCACAGAGACCTGGTTGAGGCGAAGTTAGGCGAGCTCGTCCGTCGAGATGGTTGTCGGCCGGGGATGTGAGTATACCCCAACCCTTCGAATTGCCTTTCCGGTTTCGACCTCCGCTGTAAGCCGCCATAACGAAGTGGGGCGGGAAAAATCTTTCTTGGCCTGATTGGCGACCAACGAGGAATCGCCCTTTACTTGCGGTAGCCGGACACCGATGGTCTGCGGCGACCCGGCCAGCCGCGCCCAAGACGCTCGTACTCGGCGATGTTGTTGGTGGCCTTGAAGTCGAGGACGACCACGTACTTGAGGAGGTCTCCGGCCGGAGAGACCAGAAGAACCCCAGCCCCCGCGCCTTCAAGCCTGAAGGACCCATCGAAAAAGAGCGTCCAGGGGGAGGGCGCGGGGACCTCATCGGCTCCAGACTCTGATGGAGTCCACTCGACGACGAAGTCCGCCAGCCATTGGCTCTTTATCGCAGATGGAGCGAACTTGACACCGAACTCCCCCAGCTCGACGGACCACTTGGCGATGCGGCCCTCTGCTTCTCGGTTGTGGAGGATCTCGCGCAGGGGGTACGAGGAGACCACTGTGATCTCTCTCCCCTGAAAATAGTGCCGCAACTTTCTTGACGCCACCACCACCGCATAGACCATCTTTTGAGCCTGAGGGTACCTTGTCTCTGCATCGTGAAGCATCTTGCTGACGTAGTAGACTGGCCGTTGGACGCCTTCTCGCTCTGCCACCAGCGCCGCGCTCACGACGGAGGGGCTAGCGGCCACATACAACAGCAATGGCTCACCTGGCTCAGGGGCGACCAGCACCGGGGGAGAGGAGAGGTATTGTTTCAAGCCTTCGAATGCCTGCTGGGCTTCTGGGGTCCATTCAAACGAGTTGGTCTTCTTCAACAGCTTGAACAGCGGCAGGCTTTTCTCCCCTAGCCGAGCTATGAACCGTCCAAGGGAGGCCAGCCGGCCGGTTAAGCATTGCAGTTACTTGAGGCGGGTAGGCGGCTGCATCCGCTCAATTGCTTCTATCTTCTCTGGGTTGACCTCGATCCCGCGACTGGAGACCAAGAACCCGAGTAGCTTCCCATATGAGACACCAAACACGCACTTCTCGGGATTCAACTTTATACAGTATTTTATGAGGCGGGAGAAGGTCTCATCCAGGTCCTGAACAAGTTCATCGGCCTTTTTTGTTTTTACTACCATATCATCAACATACACTTCGAGGTTCCTCCCTATTTGGGGCCGAAACACAATGTGCATGGCCCGCTGATAGGTGGCACCAGCGTTCTTCAGCCCGAAGGGCATCCTGACGTAGCAGTATACACCGAGGGGAGTCACAAAGGCGGTCTTCTCTTCATCTTCCTGCGCCATACTGATCTGATGATACCCGGAGTAGGCGTCGAGGAAACACAGGGCTTCACACCCTGCCGTGGAGTCGACGACGATATCTATCCGCGGCAGGGGGTACGGGTCCTTGGGGCAGGCTTTATTGAGGTCGGTGAAGTCGATGCACATTCGCCACTTCCCGTTGGACTTCCTCACGAGCACGGGGTTGGCCAACCACTTCGGATAGGTGGCTTCCCGCTGTCTGGCGGACAAAGCTTCTCCACGCCGTCCGAATGGCGTCCTGCCGCTCTGGCGCCTGCCACGGATCTTTGTCGAATCAAGTGCGCTTCAAGGAGCGTTGCCAATCGGTGCTCGATCACCTCCCTAGGGACCCCGGTCATTTCTGATGGTTCCCAAGCGAACACATCCAGATTAGACCGGAGGAAGGTGACGAGCGCGCCTTCCTATTTGGCGCTGAGGTCGGTGCCGATCTTGACGACCTTGCCCGAGCCGTCCTCGCCCACGTGGACCGCCGCCGCCGCAGTGCAGGCGGAGCGCTGGCCCTCGACCGGGGAGCTCGGCTGTCGTCCCCATCGCGACGAAAGGTGGTGCCGGTCAGGTCCTGCAGCTGCTTGCTTAGACGCAGGGCTTCCAGTCTATCCACCTTCACCGTAATTGGACCCCCAGGTCCCGGAATCTTTACCAGCATGTAGGCATAGTGAGCAACCGCCATGAACTTGACCAAGGCCGGACGGCCAAGCAGGGTGTTGTACGGGAGGTCGAAGTCGGCGACCTCAAAGTCGACCAGCTCCGTCCGGAAGTTCTCCGCGCTTCTGAACATAACAGGCAACCGGACCTGCCCCAGGGGCAAGAGGCCCACCCCTAGGGCGACCCCGTAGAAGAGTGGGGCCGGACGCAGCTCCTCATACGGTATCTGGAGCGCTTGGTACGCCCCAACTGACAGCAGGTTGATGGCGCTACCTCCGTCAACGAGGACCCGCCCGAGCTTCGCGTTGCGAACCGTGGGAGAGACCACGATCGGCAAATGGTTCGGGCCGGAAACGTTCTCCGGGTGGTCGGCCGGTGAAAGTGATCGGTTGCTCGACCACTTCAAGACCTACCGCCCGGGATGATACGGTGGCACAAACCTGCCTCAGATCCCGCTTGTACTACGAATTTGATGAGTAGGTGGCTGAGCCCCCATGGATGAATGCCACCGTGTGCTCCGCCTGTTGGAAGGCCAATGGAGCTGAGTCTTCGTCGTCGTCTTCTCCGTGGTCTTTCTCTCGGCGCTTCTTGAGTCGCCGGTCTATCAGCTTGGACACAACTTGGCAGTCCTCCAAGTCGTGTCCACTTGTTCGATGGATGGGGCAATAGGGCTTGCCCTCATTGTCTTCGAGACGGGGCAAGCGGCGGTTCCTACGGTCACCGCGCCGGTCCCGACGCTCATCCCTTCGGTCCTGATCATCGTGACGCCAGGATTTGGCTTCTGGCTCGGCAACCAGGACCTCTCTGGCCGCGGCCTCCTTTCGCTTCTTCTTCTTCTTGCGGTCGGAGGATTTCGAGGTGCCGGCGTCGTCAGTGTCGGTGGGCCTTGTTGCACACTTCCGAGCCTCAGCCGCCCTAGCGCACTTATGCGCTAGGGAGAACAACTCGGAAGTGGTTGAGATGATGCGGGTAGCCATCTTCTCCCGCATCTTCTGATCCCGGACCCCCCTCCGGAAAGCGATGATTACCGACTGCTCAGAGATCCGGGGGATCGTATTGCGGCAGTGGCTAAATCGCTGGATAAACTCTCTCAGGGACTCCCCCTCTGTCTGCTCCAGAGCGTGGAGGTCGTCCTCCATGCCTGGTTGAGCGTAGGAGCCCTGAAAGTTGGCGACAAAAATGTCGCACAGCTCCTCCCACGAGTGCACGGAGCCTCGCGGGAGGTTAAGTAGCCAAGACTGGGCGGAGCCCGTCAACGACGTCGGGAGGTAGTTGGCCATAACATTCTCAGAACCTCCCGCCGCGCGCACCACCGTGGTGTAAATTTGCAGAAACTCCTCCGGGTTGGTGGTGCCGTCGTACTTCTCGATGGAGGCGGGACGGAATCTCTCCGGCCACGCAGCTTGCCGGAGGCGGAGAGAAAATGCCTGGCATCCAACGTTGTAGGGGGAGCAGCGTTGTTCGCCAGCTCCTCGATCCTGAGGAGAGGACGAGGAGTGCGACCCTGCGCTCTCCCCGGAGTCCGAGGGGGAAGCCCCTTGGCGTCCGGTGGGTATCTGGGGAGTGGGGCGCCGCTGGGCACTCTCGCGACGCCCCCTGAGAACGTGACGTAGGTCACCGTCGCGCAGGAGCCGCCTCTCGTCCAAGCGCGATATGAGATCTTCGCGATTCCCCCTTGACTCGGGGGACCGCGAGAAGAAACAGAGTCACGTGCACGTCCCCCTATAACGGAGGGGGCTGCAACCAGGACTCCCTTCCCCTTGTCCCGGCCCTTAACACCGGGAGAAGTCGTGCGGCGGCTGGAACCCTGCGTGTCAGTTGCGCGCGCTCCTTGCCGCCACATGCCAGAAGCCCCCGGCTGGGCCGCCGCTTCAACCTGCTGTTGAGCGGCGTCGATCAGGTGGACGATATCCCGCAGCCATGGAGTGGCTGGGGTGTCCCTCCCCAGTGTTACTGGAGTATGATCGAGAAGCAGCCGGGCCGCATGAAGGCTTCGCGCGGGGGTGTCTTCCCGATGCCAGCGCCGTTAGACGGTGACCCCGGCGCGAAAGCCACGCGCGCGCTCCCGCCGGAAGGACCGGGTGGCCCGGCTCCCTCCCGAACGCAGGAGCGGCTCTGGCGCCGCTCTCCCTGGCAGATTGCTGCGCTTGAGTGCGACTCCGCCATGCGGACAAGCGCCTTACTGGCCGAGCTTCGAGCCGAGATGGAAGGAAGAGGGCAATCTAACCACCAATAGCCCCTACCTGGCGCGCCACTGTCAGTGTTCTAGCCAACAGGCACCTCCGGATCGGGTGCTTATAAGGTTCGGACGGGGGGCTTTCGGTGTAATCGCCGGTGGAAGGAAGATGAGCGAGTGCCAGTGAAGCTCGGAGGAATGGGGGCGCTAGGGTTTACCAGGTTCGGGCCCCAGAAGAATGTGACCCTAGTCCTGCCTTTCTTGCTATTGCTTGTGTTCTTGCTTGAGAGTATGAAACCTACTAACAATGAATCGAACCCCCTCTCCCATGCACCCCGGCCTCCTCTTATACTTGGGCTCCCGGGGGCACATGAGAGGCTTACACGGCAAGGCACACTCATTACGATGACAAGGGCGCATTTAATGCGCACGTCCCTGTTCTTACATCCCATTATTATCTGCCGCAGCCGTCACACCCCCGCCTCGGGCCCCACGCCCGCTAACGCTACCCGTTCCGTCAGGGGGTGAGGTACTTCCGTGATGTCACACGCAATTAATGCACGCCTGGGGAAGACGCGCCGCCATACTGCATTCTCCACGCTTTGCATTTAATGCGCACGATTCGCATTAAATACCCTTGATCTGGGCGTTGCATGCCACCTGTCCGCTGGGCGACCACCTCGCTGGTCGCCCAGGGGCGTGGCCTGTCTGCCACGTGTCCCTTGGGCGACCACCTTCCTAGGCGCCTAGTGGTGTGGCCTGGTCGCCACCTGTCCACGGGGCGACCACCTCGCTGGTCGCCCAGGGGCGTGGCCTGTCTGCCACGTGTCCCTTGGGCGACCACCTTCCTGGGCGCCCAGTGGTGTGGCACAGTCGCCACACATCACCGGGCGACCACCTCGCTGGTCGCCCTAGGGCGTGGCCTGTCTGCCACGTGTCTCTTGGGCGACCACCTTCCTGGGCGCCCAGTGGGGTGGCCTGATCGCCACTTGTCCACTGGGGCGACCATGCCGGGGAGTTGCTGCTTGCCTGCGGCGGTGTGCCCAGATGCACCCTGCCCGCCCGGTGGTCTCTTTTATTGCAGGGGAGTGGGGACTCTGGCGTAAAATACGCCGACAATATCTATACTGGTCTGGAATAACTTATTCAGTTGTCCCCGACCAGCTAAGTACACGCAGATCGGGAATAACCTATTCAGTTGTTCCGACAAGTAAACTGGTCAGGTGTTGAATAATCTCCGCATCGACCTGAAATTGGTTACATGGGCAGTTACCTTCGCATAAGACAAGCGTGTAGAGGACACACTCTCTTTGACTTGTACAAACAATTGATTGAAATTTATTCTCACGGAGAGACGCCTCTTTGTCAAAAGATACCTTTTGACGAGAAGACACCTCTTAGAAGATGATAATTACCATCCCTTCATCAGCTATAAATAGAAAGCCTGCGCAAAAATCAAGAGGAGAACAAAAGCGAACATATGAGAACAGTAAACTTAGCATTAGTATTTGTCATTCCCAATTCATCAATTTGTACTCTGTGAAAACACGTGACTAAATAAAAAAGCAATCACATTTTCTATTCTTTTCAATATTTGATCTGTTAGACAAAAGGAAACACAAATTACATTCGTAAGCTCGATTTAGGGATCCCCTGATTTTGAACATCGACAGTTGGCGCTAGAAGGAGGGACGCATCAGAAGTCAAGATTAAAAAGGTAATGTGTTGTCACCGTAAGCAATTGATGAAGAGAGTTCATTCGATCTCGCCGACTACGCACAACTCACTGCCGATGATTTCATCAAAGAGGAAGGAGGTAAGTGTGACTTGTACTTCGAACATTTTACTGAGGCAGAATTATAGCCATCAAAGTCTTCATCCAAATCGGGTGAGGCCACAACGGAAGCTCCACTTCCTGAGGCAAAATCAGGATGCAGGACCATGTGGAGGTCCATCCATGTTTGTGATGAGTATTTGACTTTATTTGAGCAAGGTGTGCTCAAGTTTGAATTTGATTTGAATTAGAATTCAAAAGGAAGCAATTTGAGTTGTGTCAGCTTCATGCATACGATCGAGATAAGATCTTGTGTTGAGCATGTGTGATGATTATTGCATATTATTGTTGGACATTGCTATGTGATGGGTTTTCCTTGTCTTTGATGGTTGCAGGGCGACGGTGCTAGGTCATGGTGAGGAAGAGGATGACCGGGACTAGGCAAGGTGCGTCGGAGGTTCTGACGGTCAAAGATGGCCGGAAGATGATCAGAGACGGAATCTGGGTAAGTCAAAAAGACAAGGAAAAGCGATGATACTAGCTAGATGCCACGAGGATCGATGAGGGCCAATGGATCGCGATCTAGTTGATAGGTTAGCGAGTCTAGGTAGTATGCTTTGAAAACCATTCAAGAAAACCCACTATGTGTGCAGGGTTTTGGATTGCCCTTGCATGGTTGTGTGTGGGTTAATCCTAGCCCTTGGTGGAATGCTCTAGGATTGAGGGACTTATCCAAGGGTGGTAGGTGGACCAAGAGTAGTATAAATAGAGAGGGAGAGTGCCCTCCCTCACTTGAAGGTTTGAGTTGCTCCTTTGAGCTTTGCCCACATGAAGTGAGGCTTTGTAAACCTTCCATCCAAAAAATACAAAGATTTCCTTTTCTATTATTGTGAATTTAAATTGTGCATTTACATTATGTCTTTACTTTACGCAATTTAAATTCAGCATTTACTTTCCCGCAATGTACTTTCTCGTAATTTGGATTTGCCTCCTCTCCTTCTAAATGCTATTGATCAAGGATGTCTTGAGGGTGCTCATTTGGTTTTACATCTCTCTTGCACTCTAGGATAGACTAGAGATCAAGTTTATATCAAGATTGCAAATCTGTCCTGAACTTGTTCTTCGCGCAGCAGTCAGTTTTTGATTTTAAGAAAAAATTAAAAAAACCTTTTTGGGTGATTCTTCTTGGAGAAGGTGCATGACTCATATATCCATCTATGAAAAAATTTTGGAGTTCACTGATTACACCGTTTGTGCACTATGTGGTGAAAATCGAGCCCCAAACTTTCTGATCGAAGTTCCTGACTGTCTGTAGTTCTTGATTTTTACTGATTTTTCTACAAGGCTTTTTGAGGTGAGTTTTGATGGAGTGTTTCATGACTCATTTTCTCACAGGGAGAAAAATTCTCAAAAAATTTAGGGCAATAAAAATCCACCAACCACCTGCTCTAAGTGAGGATAATTCCTGAAAAATCTACTTTTGCTTTTCTAAAAGAGACTTTTGTGATTTGGCTTGATCTCTTTTTAGAAAAGAAGTATTTGAATTGATTTATTTTTGTTTGGACACTTGACAACCAGGATTGTGATTCAAAATCCTTCACATATTTCATGGCTCTCATCCATGCAAGCTAGGAGTACACATAGGGTGTGTTTGGTTGCCTGCATGGTGCCTGAATCGCATGAGTGGATGCAACTGTATCTGTTAGACACATGTTTGGTTTCCTGTTCATCCTGCCCAGGTGGATGCAATTGCACCCACTCATACAGGATGGAGAAAACAAAGAAATTAGACTTCTCTCTAATGCAGGCCCGTGAGATGCACAAACAAGCAACCAAACAACTTAACTTGCATCCACTCAGTCAAGCCAAGGCTAGCCTGGATGGCTCATACGAAACAAGCTAGGATTGTGCAGGTAACCAAACACACCCATAGTTGTCTAGTCGTTCCGGTTTTTGCAGGTTTTGCGAATCTGAGGAGCACCAGTTTGAAGGAAAATCTTTGGGTGTTTCGGATTTTCATTGCGGGATTGTTTGTAGTACTTTGAGTAGGGAAAATTTTATTTGGGGATCATTCACCCCATGATCGCTATCGCGATCCTTCACAGGAAGTAAGAGCGATTCCATATCTGCCCCTGTCTCAAAGGCAGAGAACCAAGGAACATGCCATATGAAAGTCGATGATTCTCGAGCTTACCAGAACGACAATATCATCCATGAGAGTTCATCTTCATAAGATTTTCTTGGAGGTCTTGAACTCAATTATACCCCCCCCCATCATCATCTGATGAGGGAGTATTCACCCTATCTATTAACTCCGGATTCCGCATTTGTGCGGTCACATAGGAGATAGATGCACAGCGGGAAGAGCGCGAATAGCACGAAACCCATGAGAGGGCAGAGAAAGCTGCACAGGAGCAATGCCAGAGCCTTGTGATTGCAAAACAAAAGGATGTTGAAGATGAGAGACGCATATACTGTAACAGCCAACCAAAGACATCGTGTAGACCAGATCCCTCAAGGAGTCATCCCCGACATATCCCTTTGGTCACACCACTGGTCCAAAGGATGGCATTAAGGGACCTAAATTCGGTTCCAAGTAATTCACAAGAGGAAAGTCATGTGGATAGGCTTCGTATAATAACTAATACAATTTTAAATCAACCTTTGGACGAAGGCAATATTCCACTTATAAGATCCCTAGTTGCTGATATGCAAGAAGCTACTGCAAAAGTACAGAGTATATCTCCCTCCACCAAGTCTCAAACTGATTCTCGCATGTTCCTCATTTGGTTGGCATCAACAAAGCTCCGTCCACCAACTAAGGAATGGATCACGACGGATAAGTGCCTTCAACAGGCTCGCCCCAGGTGAAAATGCTAGTCGTGGTTGGCGACGACCTCGTTCTATTGAATATGAAAAACAAATTGCTAACGTACATATGCATTTGGGATTATATACATGATGCAAAGCTTTCTCTCTAGGGCTTAGGAACGTCACTTGGCCTGAGAAATTTAAGCCAAGTCATTTGGAAAGTTACGATGGAACACCAAATTCATCAGAATTCCTCCAAATCTATACCATCGCCATCCAAACTGTCGGCGGTAATGAGAAGGTAATGGCAAATTACCTCCCTACTATCTGCAAGAACTTGGTTGTTTAATCAACCTAAGGGGTCCATTTTTAGTTAAATTTTTTTATGCCATGCTATTTTAAATAATTTTAAAAGTCATTGTGCTAAGCCAGGTAAAGAAGATGACTTGTATGATCTCTGTCAAATTTTTGATGAGAATTTATGTTAGTTCATTAAGAGGTTCGTAGAGGTCCATAGCACAATTTATATTGTTTTTTTTCCTTTTTTCAAAAAAAAACTGGTCTGGTTCGGCCCAATAGGCCGGCTGCCCTTTTGGGTCCACAGAGCCCAAATCGGATGGCTAGGGTTCCCACCCCTAGCCGCCAGCTGCTCGGTGGGGAATCCGGTGATTTGGGGCGATGGCCGGCCAATGGGTCCCGCGACGCGGCTGTTGGTGCCGAGCGGCCTGGCCGACGGGGCCGAGCGTCACGAACTATGGGATCGTGCTTCAAGCATGAGGAAGGCCAAGCGGCGGTAGCGGCTACAAGCCAGGCGTGGTGTGCGCGATGGGTGCGGCGGTAGGCAGGGCCGTGCTCAGCGCGCGCGGTGGGGAGCGTATGCCATCTGGCGGCTTCGAGCGTGCAAGACGGAGGCGAGCCGGTGACTTCGGCACGTAAGGCGGAGGCCGAGCCGATGAGCTGGCGAGCCTGGATGGAGGGTAGGCGAGGCGTCGCGTCGGTGGCGTGCTGCTAGTGTGGGAGCTGGGGCATCGGCAGTCACCGCGCTGCGGGCGCAGTGGTGGTGCACGGTGACGGCAGTAGCAGACGAGGCGCAATGGCTAGTGGAGCCAACGTGGATGAAGCCCACGAGACTGGAACGGTAGGCTGCCAGCGGGTACTGACCGCGTGGAGGCTAAACGGCGGCAGGGCAAGCACATACGTGCTTTAGGACATCGCGAACGGGGCGGTGGCGCGGCCACAGAGGTCAGCCGATGAGCCGAAGCGGCGCGACCGTTGCGCGCGCGTGCCTCAAGATGCCGCGAACTAAGAAGTGGCAGTGCGTGGGGAGCCAGAGCGGCGAGGTGTGCAGCAGAGGTCAAGCGAGGTGGGCGCGGGCGGCGCCCGGTTGCTGGTCAGTAGGGCTGCACGGCGGCGAGTGGCTGTAGGTCGACAGAGACGGCTCCTGTCTATCATGGCCAAAAATTTTTTTGAGTAATGAAAAGTAGTCCGTTATTGGGTAGTAGATCAAATCAATGTGATCAACGAAAACAGTCTTGCGTGTTTTCCTCTACTATTCATATGCGATCACTTACTTAGGGCTTGGGGTAGCGCAGATCATGTGACGCGGGGAGAGCTTGATGCAGTGTCTATTGTCGTAGGTAGATGACGTGTTGTCGACAGCCACGATCAACCATGCTAGGACATCATGTGGTATAGGCTGATGTCGTGTAGAAGATGCACTGTCGACGATCACGCTTGGCCACCGTAGAGCTTTCATGCTGATAACGTGTTATGAAACGAGATCGTTCACCCACGCCAATCAGCACGTCAAAGCAATCACACGAATGGAAGTAGAAGCAAAAGAAAAAGCACACAATGTAAGGGCTAAGTTTTCTCTCTTTATTAGATTGAATTTTCTGTACAAAGCAATGCCATATATATATATAGTAGAGAACCTCTGAAAATTAACTTAGATTCACCAACTAATGAATAGAGTCCTTCCATACAGGAACACAGACTCTAGCCATATCATAACACTCCCCCTTGGGCGAATACCGCGCAATGCGCATGTCTCATTAAAAACTCCTCCCAAAAACCCAGTGGGAAAAAGGGATGGAGAAAAGAGTATAGCAATCGCACTCTGTGTAACACTAGTTGCCTCATTAAAAACCTTGATGTGAGAAACTTCAAGAAAACTCACATAAGGGAAAAGAGCACAACTTATAATCTTCAAGATATAAACTATGATATTTAGGATCGAGCAAAAGGGATTATGGGTCAGGATTTACTCCCCCTAAACTCTGTAAATCTCTAAGTCGTCTCATTCCAATGCCGTTGACATACCTTTGGAAGGTAGACTTTGGCAAAGATTTTGTGAATAAATCTGCTAGATTTTCACATGACTTAGTTTGCATTATTTTTACCTCACCATTCTTCTGGAGTTCGTGAGGATAGAAGAACTTAGGGACAATATGCTTCGTGATATTGCTCTTTACATAACCCATTTGCATTTGCGCAACACAAGCATCATTATCTTCATAGATAATAGTAGGGGTATCGATGGTATTCATACCACATGACTTCTGGATGTGGTTAATTCCTGTGAGGATTCATACAAAGATATAATCTCTGAGTGATTGGTAGAAGTGGCTACCAAAGTCTGTTTAAAAGACCGCTAAGAAATAGTTGTGCCACCGCAGAAAAATACAAAACCAGTCTTAATTTTGGCACTGTGGGGATCAGACAGATAGCCAACATCTATATTTTCCCCCAAGATTAAGTCTTGGTTCTTCAGGAAAAACAATCCAAGATCTTAGGTACCTTAGAGGTATATGAGTAAAGTCTTGATATTAGCCCAATATCTTCTGGTTGGGACTATACTGTTTTATGCTAGCAAATTTATTGCGAATGTAATATCAGACCTTGTGTAATTCACAAGATACATAAGTATGGGACTTTAGGTCCAAAAGACTTTCTCATTTTTCATTCCTTGGTCTAAATGGGTCTTTGTCCTCTTTAAGGGATCTTACTACCATGCGGGTTTTCAAAAGATGAGATTTATCCATGTTAAATCTTTCCAATACCTTCTTGGTATAGGCAGACTGGTATACTAAAATTCCTTCTAGAAAATACTCAAGCTGCAGGCCTAAGCAAAATTTGGTTTTACCCAAATCCTTCATCTCAAACTCCGTCTTGAGGTAAGCATTTGCTTCCTTTATTTCCTCTGTGGTTCCAATGATATTCAAATCATCGACATATACCGAGATGATACAAAATTCATTCTGGAATTTCGTTATGAACACACAGGGACAATCATCATTATTTGAATTTCCCTTCTTCAGGAGGAATTTACTAAGTCGGTTGTACCACATCTTTACCGACTGTTTTAATCCGTATTCAGTGACCCATATAAATATGCGATCACTACATCCATCAACTGTATTGATAAGTTTAAGCTTGCTACCATCAATATTAAATTTCGGAACGTTATTTCACTCATTACAAGAGAACAGGTTTCATCGTAATCGATGATAGGTCTCTGCTAAAACCCTTGTGCTACAAGCCTCGTTTTATATCTCACCACCTGGATATTTTCATATCTCTTCAGGATGAAAAATCCATTTGATCCTACAGGGAATATTTCAGGAAATGTTCAGTCAACAGGACCAAGAACTTTTCTCTTATTAAGCGAGTGCTGCCTCAATTGCTCTTTCATTTGACCCTATATGAGCGCCCCTGGCACTCTGCCATGGACTTTGGTTCTGGATCCAGATTTTAACAATTTTTGGAGGCAAAATATGTCGACAATTGTTGTCTTTCTTTGTATATAATTCTCCTGCATCACTCCAGGGATATCTCTTTATTAATTTCTTCCAGCTCCTCGTGATTTCCCACAACGATGAAGTATGGGTGTTCCGACTTCCCAGCATTGGATTGTGCGCACAAATATACGCTGGGGGTTATCATCTTCAAGATGGATCACTTCAGGTTGAGCTTCTTTCACTGTCATGGGTAGTGTTCTCAATTGTTTGGTTCTCTATTTCTGCGGACGTCTCCGCGAAATTGAGTCCTTTGCACCTAGAGGCATCCCCCTCATTTTCTCATAAGGGTCAAGAGTGGGTTCAATATCCTTCTATGATATTTTCACTCTTTCATGTGCATATACTGTAGGTATATGAGATCTTTCCACTACCTTATGATCAGTGAAGGCATTTGGCAGATTATTAGCTTATTTGTTGCAGATTTATTACTTTCTAAACTTCAAGTTCGGTCTCTTTAGTGCGTGGATCTAAGGACTCGGCATTCTTTATTGTGGTACTTATCCCCCTAATGCCGGAAAAGTCCTTAGTATAATCAGTGTACCGAGCCGTGTATAGATCTCCAACTTCCGGTGAAATTCCATGGTGGTACGCTGTGGTGGAGAGATTGGCATGTATACAACACAGCCAAATTTTTCACAGATGGGAAATACTTAATTCTCTTCCATGCACTATCTGCAACGGGGAAATTCCATAATATGCAGTTGATTTGAGTTGAATTAATATCGTGGTGTGCAGCACTGCGTGGCCCCAGCAACTGGTGGGTATATATTATTCTACAAAAGTGGCTAAGCAATAAATTTTATTCCTTTAATAAGGACTCTGTAAGGCCATTCTAATGTATGGACATGAGGTACTAAAAGTTATGCATTAATTCCCAGGGCCACATAATAATCATTAAATACTTTTGAGGTTAAACTCGTTAGCATTGTCTATTTGAATAGACTTGATTCTTTCTTCTGGAAAGGAGGCTCTTAAAAATTTGGGCAATTATGTGTTGTGAAACAAGATCGTTCACCCATGCCAATCCGCGGCACGCCAAGCAATCACACAAACAGAAGAAAAAGAGCACACACAATATAGGGGAAAACCTCTCTCTTTATTAGATTGAGACCTCTGTACAAGGCAATGCCCCTATATATATAGTGGAGATCCCCTGGAGGTTAATTCGGATTAGCCCACCAATGGATAGTCCTTCCATACAGGAACACAGACTCTAGCCCTATCATAACAGTTTGCATAGCAGCTCCCATCCCTTCCCTTCGCGATGCGTTGGTGGAAGCGCTCCGTCTCCCTCTCCCCCTCCGCTTTCTCCGCCTCCACGCCCGTGTCCCCCGCATGCACATCCACCTCCCACGTCGGCACCGCTAACCCCCGCTGCGATGGTAGCAGCCTCAGCGGGAGAGCGACCCCCGGCCGTGGTTGACCAGGCAGCGGGGGCTGCGCCACATCGACGACATCGACGTCGAGGTCTCCCTGCTCGGGCTGGACGCTGCTGCATCCTCCTCGAACCTGCGAAGAGGGAGGCCGTAGGATTCGAGCTTGCGACCGCTAGCTCAACGTCGAACTCGAGGACGCCAAGCAACATGCCAACATGGAGGTGGCGCTGACGAGGTCGTTGTCGTCGCCCGTGCCTCTGCCACTGCCCGAGGAGGGGGACTCGCCATGCCGCTGGTCTGGGAGGCCGCTGCCGTCGCCAGGGCTGGTCGACTGGGAATGTAACGGGTCGGCTGTGGAGTCCCTGGGGGTTACGGAGTCTGGAAGCGAGAGGGCGTCGACGTTGCCGAGGTGATGGGTTGCTAATTTATAAGTTTCCTGTCTTCACTGTCCAAGTTCGTGTAAACTGTGCAAAGTTATTAGCTTGGTTTTAAACCATGGAGAGATTAGAGTGTTAGCAAGGAGGTCACTCGCATTGATCTAGAATTTCCAATGATTTTGGGATTACCAACAATCTAGATATCTAAGAAGGCATAACACTATATAGTACTTATATTGTGACACTAGTGGATAAGAACAGTTTAGGTGAACAATGAAATGGCCAGGTATTTAGAGACCAGGGAGGATATCCTTTGCTACAGAATATATTTATTTTGACAATATGGAGTTGGCAGGGGTTAGGGCTTCCAGACATACATAGTTGCACTCTACCAAGAGATTTTTTGTGCTTTCTGTGAACTTATTATCTTATGGGAAGCTTGGAAATCATGATATGTTAGCAGAATTAGGATGATATGTCACTAAGTTATTGTGCTTTTGGACAATAGCATTTCTATTGAGTTGAGATGATTTGGGATGTGATGCTATAATTATGGATTTATACATATATAGTATTCCATAACTTATGCACATAATGATTATTGTTTAAGCTTCTTGTCAATTTATTAGATCTTGACAGGATAAAAAGTTGGCTAGGATTGGGATTTTAAGTGATGAGTGACTGAGGGCCTGAGACTGTTTGGTTTGGTTGAACTAGATTTGGATGAAGCTGCTAAGCTAAAGTAAATAAGATTCAACTACTCTATGAATCTGTAATGACTGTGATTTTAATGAAATTGGGGACTGGCCATTAGTATTAAAAAAATCAACTGGTCCATGAATTGTTAAACAAAAATACTGTTGACATATTTCAGACTACAGTACTGTTACATTGTTTCTGCAACTAATGAAAATTCCAATACCTCGCCTCTATATTCTCGGGCTTCCTCTTCCCTGTTTTCTCTTTCAATCTGTGAAGTTTCCATGATACACTGATTAGATAAGTTCCATTTTCCAAAAGTGTTTCATGTTCCATGCAAATGTACTGTTATTTCGCATTACTAGTGATTCTGATGTTATGATGTCTCTTATTATAGAGTGATGCCTCGAACTATGCAAAAGATCCCCGAGCACAATAAGTTATGGTCAAATAGCACAAACGGGACTACCTATGGTCAACGGAGAAAGGCATTTAAAGAGAAATTCCAAGATAAGAACTCAGATGAAACTCTGAACTTCATATTGAATATTCCTGCTAAAAGTGCTCCAAGCAGCGGGTTTTCAAGCCCTGTGCAGAGTCCTCGAAGATCGATTAATGTAAACTGTTGGATCGTAAGGGTCTTCTCAACCCCAAAAGCTAGCTTAAGAGGTGAGGGACTCCCCCACTTATAAGTTAGGTCCTTTGCCCTTCCACAACCAATGTGGGACTATTCTAACAATCCCCCCTTCACACATTGGTATCTCTCAGCCGTTCACCGTACACCGACGGTCCCTCAGGGCCATGGTCCATCAGGCATTCACACCCTAGTGTCCATCGGGCCAAAGATGTTAGAACCGGGCTCTGATACCAATTGTTGGATCATAAGGGCCTTCTCAACCCCAAAAGCTAGCTTAAGAGGTGAGGGACTCCCCCACTTATAAGTTAGGTCCTTTGCCCTTCCACAACCAATGTGGGACTATTCTAACATAAACTTCTCATCTGCTGAAATCTCCATCCAAGCTACCAATGTATGGTCAGCACAGTCAGTCTGGTATTCTGATCTATGGGGATCTTCACCTCCTTGTGCCTCACCTGAAAAAATTGTGGTTGGTCAGGAGTGATCCCCTCGCTGCAATCCGTTGAGAAGTCATGTTCTAAGACCAAGAAACCCAAGTGCACCTCCGTCACCAATACATCCAAAGTTGTTCCCAGAGAAACATGTTTCTCGTCCAGAGGGCAATGGGAGTACCAGTTTTCACCCATTGCCTCTCCCTCCTTCGATAAGCCCAAACCAAACAAATTTTAATCGCCAGCCAGTTCCAAAAGTTGAGATGCCCTCGATGGCTGGTCACTTGGTCAGTGGCAACATTAAAAGGTAAACTCATTGGCAGTGGCACATTTGGATGTGTGTACGAAGCCACCAATAGGTATGGCAATACATGTTATCATTATGATTGTTGCTTCATATTAAAGTATGAACATTATTCCCTGGCATCAACATACAGGCACATTGGAGCTCTTTGTGCCATGAAGGAGGTCAACATAATTCCCGACGAAGCTAAATCAGCTGAGTCTCTGAAGCAATTGGATCAGGTTTGGTCATACTTATGTTACATTATTACCTTTTTAAGGAAATAGATGTTGTTTGTTCTGCAGTAATGGGAATCATTACATTCTTGTTCTATGTGTTTGTTTTTGTCGTGGGGATAGCCACCGCCCCCTGCGACCCAGCGAAGGGCCTACCGAAGGGGAACCCCTTCGGTCATCCTCCTCGAGCGACCTAAAGGGGGTACCGCCAAGGGGACAATTGCCTCGGGAAGAAAGCCTAAACAAGTCAGCATCGTAGCGCCTATAGACTAGCTAGCAGAAGGGGAAAAGATGGCAAGACCCCTAACACCTTAGGGGCATTGTAGGGATATTATTGTAAGCTCACCTCTTGACCATAAGGGCCTCTATAAATAGCCCCGGGCTCAAAAAAGATTGTTTATTACAATTTACATCTACCTCAGCTCCCGTGCATCTTGGGACCCCAAGCGTACCCCCTCGCCGAGTGTAGGCACGTGGACCTCTTTTTCTATACTGTTTGGTCCGTAGCCACAACAGTTGGCGTCGTTCGCGGGGATGAAGTAGGTGGAATGGTACCAATCAGGAAAAGGGATGCTGCCTCGTGCCCCTCGGTTGCCAAGGAGGCGGTGGCAAGTCGAGGCGTATATCGGGCAAGGCGCAATTGAGCCACGGCTATAACAACAACAACAACAGTCGTAGAGGCGGTAGTGCCCGAAGCGCACTCCACCAAGGCGGGCATTGTTGGTGAATACACATGACCAGCTGCCACGTAGGTATCTCTGCCCCAATGAGACCAACAGGGAGCCCCCCCCCGGGTGGGGCTCCCTACGACACGCTAAGGCGGGAGCTTGTTAGGCTTCAAAGCAAGATGGAGGCCTATTCCTTGGCCACACCATGTAGCTCTATGCCCCTACAACAGGCCCGGCCATTCCCGGCGTAGCTCGGGGACCCTCGGAAGTGTGGCCTACGGCAATGTCAGAGAGCCACTCGGACACAAACGAGTTCCCGGCAGGGACCTAGGATCCCCTTGAGCATGGGACTCCAGCTGGTGAGGTGGCCCAAAGGTTTCAAGATGCCTGCCGTGAAAAGCTATGGAGGGGACACAGAACCATCAGAATTCCCCCGAGTGTACAAAACCACCGTCAAAGCCGCCAGAGGAGATGACATGATGAAGGCAAAGGGAATATTCCTCGCTCTGATAGGAGTGCTAACGTGGTTCTTCACGACACCCATGAAATCTATATACTCTTGGGAGCAACTCTGGGAACAGTTCCCGAATAACTTCCAAGGCAACTACGCTGAGCCGAAGGACATCTGTTCACGGTGAAGCAGGCCCCTAGCGAGTCGCTTTGAATCTTCTTCAGACAATTCACGGAGGTAAAGTGTCAGCTAAAGGGCGTCAGTGACAGCGACAGTACGATCATTAACGTTGTCCGCTGCGGGATCTTGACCATGCCTTTGGCGGAGAATGGCGCGAAAGCCGATATACTCAGTGGCAAAGCTGTTCGATAAGATGGAGGAATACACCCGAGCAGAAGAAGACAGCCTCTGATGAACATACGAAGTGGAGAAGTGTGACCATGGAACGAAGACGCATCGTACAGGACCGGGCCACCCGAAATGAAGGGGATAACGCATATACCACATCGAAGGGGGAATCCTGAAGCCCGACGGAATTTAGCATACTAATTATCAATGCTATTTAATGATCATTTGGATTTGTTGCAGATTGAATATCGATTCCACATATACCTGGAATATGTTCATCCTGGCTCAATTAATAAGTATGTTAATCAACATTGTGGAGCAATGACAGATCGGTCATCTGCAACTTCACCCGCCATATTCTTAAGGGTCTTGCTTTATTACATAGCCAAAGAATTATGCATAGGTAATGTTTCTTGTTCCTTGTTTCAATTTTTGGCTGAACTCTGTTTCTTAACTTTCTGAACCTAACCTTTTTTGTTCAGCTCTTTTAGATTATCTCTTATTATTTTCATGTAGAGATTAGCATATTAATGTTCCCCGTCTTGCCATTTGTATCTACTAGAGAGTAATGAATTGTATTGTTTTTGCTCTGACAGAATGTGGCACATGTGGGATGCAATGTACAATCACCACAAAGCGCAGCGCAGTATCATCTCAGAGCTCAAATCGTTTGACATCCCGGTTGATGCAAAGGAAACAAGCGAGCAACACCATGATCGGACTGTGCAGCTGTGGAACATTGTTCAGGACTGGCATGCACAGTTTGACAAGTTCATGACATTTCAGAAGGAATATGTAGGGAGCCTCTTCGGCTGGATCAAGCTAAATGTAATCCCCATTGACACCAACCTGAAGCCTAACTCGTCGCAGCCGCATGAGGCCACACCTCCAACCAAGAGGCTGCTGCACGCTTGGCATGATATCCTTGGGAAGCTCCCGGATGAGGCTGCAAAGAAGGCCATACACATGTTCGCGGAAGTGATACATACGATCCTGCTGCACCAGGAGGACGAACTGAAGCTAAGGGTAAAAATTGAGGAGACCCGGAGGGACCATGAGAGGAAGATGAGGCAATTTGAGGACTGGGCGCGGAAGTACATGGAGAAAACAGCAGGTATCCTTCCGGAGGGCAACAACCCCGACGGGACGCTCGCTGGCCCGGTGGTGGAACGGAGAGCCGCCGTGGAAAGGCTGGAGCTTTCACTGAAAGACCTGGAAGAGAAGCACAAGAAGCAATGCAGGGTGGTCAGGGAGAAGTCCCTCAGCCTCCTCCGCACAAACCTGCCGGAGCTCTTCCGCGTCGTGTCGGACCTCTCCCTCCAGTCGGCGGGGATGTTCAAGGGCTTGTGGTCGATTGCCAACACGAATGACCAGCTGGATGAATGACTGTGTTTGCATCTTGTATTACTTTTTTATTTTTTGTTTGTGATTTATTGTATTCAATTTCATCGCCTGATCTGTTGCTCTACATTGATTTTGGGTTGCAGTGCAGAGATGGAAAGATGGCTGGCTCTGGTTCTTTTGGAGCTCTGGTTGTTGTCATGTATAATATAGGTATAATAGAGGAGTCTTGTATACTATTTGGAAGAGGGAATTACAAGTTTGTGATATCGATAATTTTACAGGTTCGATCCTGATACTGGCAGCAATATAAGGAACGCCATTGCTTAGTCTTTTTCATTGTATTTAGTGTTTGAACATTGATGATGAGATCATCTCTTTGTGATATTTGTATTTTGGGAAACAGATGCTGTACGAGTTTATATCTTGATGACTTTCTAATTAAACTAGCAAGGATAGCGTGCTACGCCGCGCCGTTTAATTATATAATTGTTTTGAAAGAAATATATAGTCTATCACGCATAACCAAGACGCAGTAGGTAATCAAATAGCATAAAACATAAGCGATGGATATAACGCTAATCAGCCTTACCGGTTGTTGCCTCATAGAAACAATTTAGATAACATATATGTACAAAATGCATAAGAGACTAACAGGAATTCGTAACACAAAAGACAGCACAGCAGGTAGCTACATTTGGAGCCGTATATACCTTGACGGTAAAAAGAAAGGATATCAACCTTACTAATTCCTTTTTTCTATCCATGAAATACCAATAGCATAAAAACTTTGGGTAGCCTCTAAATTGCACTAAATCCTCATGGAACTCATTAATTTCAATTTATTATACACGCACTCTTCCATATGAGAACTATTCCAGTACAAATTCAGCCATGTGTGCATACGAAATTCACTGAAACCTCATTTATCATACATGCACGAACTTCTTCTTTGATCAAAACAGATTTCAGCACACTGAGACTCATCTGAACAAACAAATATAAGTTTGAGAAATTACTGCAGATAACAAAACCAAAAAAATAACAGGGAAGGAAACTTTAGTACATGATACCAGATATATGAATCCTGTAGATGTGATGTAGGACCAGACGACGCAACACCTGCATCCTTCCATATACACAGTACCTTTTGAATCCAATGGACCTGACAGGCTTTAGATCAAACAAAAACAGGCAAAACAAAGGGAATGAAAAGAGAGTCTGTCTTCTTATTTTGTTTATAATAGCAAGAAATCTAAAGAACCATTCAGAAGTGAGGTATGTCACCTGTATGTACTTTCTTTCATTTGGAAGATTGAACCAATAGGAAAGCGAAGTCGATGGAGTACAGGCATGTTCAAATATATACATGTATCCATCCTGCAGGGTAAAGCGATGTATCCATCCTTAATAACAGCAGATATAAGAATAAACAGTAAAAATCACGGAAGAGAGTTTATAGATATACACTATTTCTTAATAACAGCAGATATAAGAATAAAGAAGCAAATAGTAGCCCTAGCCCATAAAACAAGTATTTTACAATCTGATCATCGTAAGTTCCACTTCGGCACCAAAAGAAAAGACTAACAATTCCTCAGCTACAAAATGGATGTTATTTGACATTTTAGAACGCGTGAAGCCAAACTTTCAACCTAATATCCACAAAAGTTTTTAGATTAACCACGTGAATAATATTAATAGATTTGTCACCGAAATTGCTTCCAAAATATTATTTGTTTTGTAAAGTTTTAGTAATATATGCATTTGAAATCATGTAAAGTGAAAAGACATCTATTTGGCAACAGAGAGAGTACAACATAACTGGCAAACGAAATGGCGGTCATACAAACGGGTAAAGTTACATCATACATACCATGAAAACTTGTACAGTTGCAAACACAACAATATCAGCAACCGATGGTTTAAAGCCACTGCCAATAGTACAGACCTCTGGTACAAATCTTGATTCAGATTGCCAAGCAATACAAGCTGTTCTCCATCATCTCCAACAAAATTGCTGGAAAATTCGACCCACTTCATTACCTATTAATGAAGAAAAGGAAGTCATGTGTCGGTAGATAAGCATTAGCAAGTGTGTAGAGACATGGAAAAACAGTTACCTCATCTTGAGATGAGTTCACAACATGTGAGAAAAGGCTGGCAATATGACTCTCTTCAATAATTGTATTGGATATGGTATTCTGTAATATTCAGCACAGACATTAGTAATAGCTTCCATCTATAACAACTCACCTACGCAAATATAGCTTGATAAGAGTGCGTTGGGCTAAATTTGCTCAAATAAAGTAGCAAACTGCAAGAAATAATGCATCATATACTGATCATCAAAGGTTGTGCATTGTATACTGGACAATTCAAAGTCCAGAAGTATCAAAAATACACATCATCACAAGGTTACCCAGTTAGCGCTGTACCAAACCATGATCAGGCACCATTTGAAGAGATGGGCAATGCATTATGCAAACTTTTTGAACAAGATAAAATACAAATAACAAGTAAGAAGTAAGAGAGACTAACCAAAATTACTTAAATAAGAATGTGAGAAATAATGTCTGAGAAACCATGATCAGGCACCGCCATATGTATTCTCATGCATCCTGATCATAACATGTAAATAAATCTTTCTCTTACACATACTGAGATTAAACGGCAAGCACCGCCAAATCGATGAAGCAACCAATCAGGTATTGAAAAAGAAACGACAGAGATCATATCAAGCTTAAAATGGAGATCAAATATAAACCGTAATTATTTCTTACATATTTTTATTCCTCCGAATTTCGCATTGGCAAGTCCTCACCATGGCCAAGCGGAGGTGGACGGTCGCCATTAGGTAGTCAACAGGTGTGGATAGTATTGCAGCATCTCCTCTAGCTCATAAAATCCAAAATCCTTCAATGAGCAGAGTTAGATGCCCATTAGTATGCACGAAGCGGTAAAACAAAATTACATCGATGGAAAAAAGGTGATTTCAGAAGGAAAGCCGGTGCAAACCCGCGCGAGAACATAGAAACGGGAAACCCCAAAGCCAGCCAATCCGTACCTTGTCACATGAGAGGAGGTCGGAGCCATCGCAACGGCATCCGCCGAGCCATCGGCAGCGGTGCGAGCGGCGCCACGGTGAGGTGAAACAGCGAGAGCAAGCGCAGTACTGTCTGGAAGGCTTAGGGAGCAACGCCATGGCGAGGTGAAACAGCGCCAGGTAGCATGAGGAACTCGAGGAGGGAGAATCGGGGGGGCTCGAGGGCTTCGGCCGAGGTCTCGAAGGCTCCAGGTGACGGCGTGGTGCGCGAGGTAGGGCGCTAGATTTGAGAGGGTGAGCGAAGGAGACAGGGAAGCGAAGGAAGGATTGCGGCGGCCGAGGCAGAGGAAGCGAGGCACGGAGGAGGCGACGGCGGGCAAGCGGAGGAGGCGAGGAGGTAGGCGGAGACCCGGGCGGTTGCAGGGCTCCTCGAGGGCTCTGTGAGGGCCAAGTCGATTGCACTCTAAGGGCCATGGAAGGAGAGGCACGGATGGCCGAGCGGAGGGCGACCGGAGGAAGCGAGGAGCCAGGCGGAGGACGCGAGGGAGGTGCGGGGCTCGCCGATGGCTCCGCGAGGGAGGCGAAGGATGGACAGGGGAGTTGTGCGCAGCCTTGAGCGCTCCGTGAGCCCCAATTTCATGACGCTTTATCAGCCGACGCTGGACGTGAGGCAGATAGGAGCCGAAGCGAGCAGATCGATGGAGAGGGAGCTGGAGGCAAATACGAAAAGCTGGAGGCCTTCAACGCGCAAAGCGCTGTCGTGGACACGCCGAGCGATCGCCAATCCCTTCCACTTTAATAGAGTTAATATTAGGGAGGGTTGCGGTTGTAGCATGCGTCGCGTTGTCGATGCTGCGTGATCGTACCTAGATGCTATCATTGTCGAAGATTTTTTCCCGGCCAAATAATAATACGTGTGGATTGGCAAAAGGAGATGGAGATGTATACAGCGGGTGCTTTGAGAATTCAAAGCTTTAAATGTATGGTTTATTTATTTATTTTAGTGGTCGCAACCTCAACAGGGGCCATGCATGCGATTTTGTTGCACACGCTGGTTACTTTGCCTAGCCGTGAAGGGATATGCCAACTTGGAGCTAATCATCATCATCATCATCTGATAGTCGTGGCTTAACAAGTGCGCAACTTCTAGTCTGTGAAACTCTGGTTTGCAGGCGAACCTGTGCGTTTCTCGGGAAAAAAAGAAATATCAGGAAGCTAACACAGAGTATTATGATATGATTATCTTTAATATATAACTATATTTTTTATAATTGTGTATTTTTTATATAACTCTAGTATCTATATAGATTAATATGCATTGTTATAATCTGGTCCCACCAAAATAAGTGGTGGAGATCTTTAAACTCTTTCTTTTAAACTAAACCGTTATCGTATGGAATCTAATTTCTATTTTTTTAGCTATTTGTGTAATGTAAATGATACAAACTCTTTCTTTTAATCTAGACCGTTATAATCTAGATCATGTATTATGCAATACACAATCTCTTTCTTTTAATCTAAACCGTTATAATCTGGACCCACCATGATCAATGATGTAGATATTTCTTTTTTTCCTCCGATTAATGTGGGAATTTCTAGTCTTAAGAGCGAACGTAGTGGCTTCTTTTGCCTCTACTTTAATATTATAATAGATTATCCATCTCTATCATGTATAAAAATCGATAGTTTTTAAGCTATTTAACTCCAAAAACTAGGTTTAAGTTATAAGCCGGAAAGCTTAAGTTTAAACAAACATGGCCTTAAACACACAATAGCTAATCAAAAGAGATTTTACGGTGCATTATACTGGTAGTATATAGTAGATAGTGGAAATCAGATCTAGTCATTGATTTGTTAAGGATATTTATACTACTCTACTATCAATGGAAGTATAAATTAATATTAAGGTCCTGTTTGGCAGAGCTTCAACTCCACCAAATCTACGGATTTGGTGGAGTTGTGGGTATATTAAGAGTGTTTAGGTGGATTATCTTATATACATGATAGAATAAAAATATAAACTTAATTTATTTTATTTTAGCCTATAAATTTTAGATCTGAGGTAGAACTAGAATCTAAAACTCTGCCAAACAAAACATAATATTGAATTTAGTGTATCATAAAGGAGCTGAACCAAAATGCCTCGTTATGATTTAGAGAACGTGATATAATGTACTGCAGGCCTTCAGCATGTGTCATCCAGTAGTATCATTGCTCTCATTACATTATTTCAACATCAATCAATTGAGAAAAATTAGTGTCAGATTTAAAGTATATAGTGCACTTGATAGTATATCAACACCAACTTGCGTGCGGATTGGGATCCTCTGCCTTTGCAGTTCAAAATGCACGGTGCATTTTGAACTGCATTTTGAGCTGCAAAGGCTAAATTTTTTTGAAAAAATATCAAATTGCTACAGTATTTCAAAAAATCTAGTTTAAAAATATGAATTCAATCAAAATATCCAAAATTTCAATGAAATTTAACAAAATCTTGAATATTGTAGCAATTTGATTTTTCTTCCTACATTTTTTTAGCGTTTGCAACTGCCTTTGCAGTTCAAAATGCACCGTGCATTTTGAACTGCAAAGGCAGAGGATCCCAATTCCTTGCGTGCCCCCTCTGTGCCTCTTACAGAAAAAAAAGATTGTGCTCTTTCATGTACTAAAAACAGACTTCCTAACTCTGCTGGTCTGCGAAATGCAGAAGCTGTGAACACCAGTAGGACCTTTGTTAACAAAAAGTCTGATCGAGTGAAGAAGAGCCAAGGAACAAGTATCGGTGGGAAAATGAAGGTAAGTGACCTAAAGATCACTTCTTGGAAATGATCATAATCTCATTGCAAGAGAGTGGCAAGCCCTTAGGCAAAAATCGTCTGCAATTTCGTCAGTGTCAATGACCGTACGTAAACATCGTTCTTAATTCATGCGTTTTTCCACTCCTGGAGATTGCAGTCGAGTGACTCGAGCCCTTGCCATCGCTCTTAAGTCTTAGTTCATTCGTGTTTTCGACTCCTTCAGATGGTAGTCAAATGAGTGGAGCCCATCACTAGGGCGGGGAGATCTTTCATGTCTATTCCTAAGCTCATGCCATTGTAAGCGATCGGTGCGTACATCCATAGCTCATCAGAACTCAGCATCTGATCATGACAAGCTTACAAGACACAGATCACAATCACAAAGAGCATAGAAAGAAACCGTTACATTTGGATGTGTGTTTACCATGATCTGTAGCTGCAAGAACTTGACGTAGCGGACTGCCCCCTCAAGCATAACGCTGATATCCGCCTGCAAAGATGTTAAGAAATAAGAGTAGTTAGCAAATAAATACTACTAGCAACTAAGCAAATGGCACAATTCGCGATTCAGTTTTTTTATAAATGGACACAAGATGAATAGATGGTAGATTATTTTGGTTCCATTAGGCACCACCTGTTAGCCTGTTAAGCCTTGGCCTTGTCACGTAGTTGCTTGCATGCATTAGTTAGTTGTTTTGGCATTAGTTGATTACTTGCATGCGCATGTCGTGCACGCATAGAGGCCCGACGACTGCGAGATTAGCTCGCGTGATTAGCTTCACATGCGCCTGAGACTGCGGACGTGAACGCGTCGTGCACTCCAAGCCATGACGCGAGAATCACTCCAATGCTTCCGGGTTTTTCCTTTACAGTTGTAGTGCTTACACAATAAAAGGAGGAATACAACAACAGAAAAGTTGCAGCTTCATTGCAACACCAAAACACTTGTGTCTATGTCCAGATCGTGTGTGTGCATGTGCTCTTGAGTAAGGCTAGTTCATCTCCGGCGCCGGCATTCGCTGGGAGATCCAACAAGTGGTATCAGAGCCAGGTTACCGGCGTTGGACGTGTGATCGTGCGCTCCAGAGTGTCTTCATGCCTCGAGCACGATCAACTTCGCCGCCGCCCTCCGGTTCCGGCAGCCGCACCGCAGGTGGCGGCGGGGACAACCGCGGGCTGGTTATACACCGCATGGTGAAGGAAGGAGGAGGCGGACCGGCGAACTACCCCTTGCTGACCAAGACCAACTACAACGACTGGGCGTTGTTGATGAAGATCAAGCTGCAGGCGCGGTGCCTCTGGGGCGCCATCGACCCCGGCAACGTCGAAGTGCACGAGGACCGCATGGCGCTCGACGCCATCTGCAGTGCGGTGCCACCTGAGATGATCTCCACGCTCGCGGTCAAGCCGTCCGCGAGAGAAGCGTGGGAGAGCGTCCGGGTCATGCGGATCGGCGACGACCGCATCAGGAAGACGAGCGCGCAGCGACTCCGGCGGGAGTATGAGCTGCTGGCATTCCGGGATGGCGAGGGCGTCGAGGACTTCGCCCTGCGTCTCACGGGCATCGTCAACCAGCTTGCCACCCTCGGCGACCCAGAGCCTCCGCACAAGGTCGTCGAGAAGTATCTTCGGATCGCGCGCACCAGGTTCAAGCAACTTGTCATTTCAATGGAAACTCTGCTTGATGTTTCCACCCTCTCCGTCGAAGAGATCACTGGCCGGCTCTTGGCGTCGGAGGACGACCTCGAGCCAACTCCCGTCCAGAGCGGGGGGAAACTCTACCTCACGGAGGAGCAATGGCTGGATCGTTACAAGAAAAAGGAGCAGGAGGGCTTCCGTGGCGGCGGCGGCTCAAGCAGCCGCGGCAAGCGCCGTGGAGGAAGGGGCAAGTCCCGCGGCGGCGGGAACGCGGACAACCGCGACGGTTCCAGCTCGGCATCAGGCCGCAATGGCGACAAGTGTCGCAACTGTGGCAAACTCGGCCATTGGGCCAAAGATTGCAGGAGCAAGGCCAAGAGGGAGGAACAGGCCCATGCGGCCCAAGACGACGAGCCTAGTCTACTTTTGATCCAGGGCGGCGCCGTTTCCTCCACCACGCCGCCACCGTCAACTAGTTTTTCGCTCGCCGCGCCGAAGGACGTCACGGCACATCCTGCCCTCGCGCCGGTAGTGCCCACGAAGGTCGCGCCACCGGCACCATGTGGCCGCTCGGACACGTCGAACTGGTGGAGGAGAAGGTCTTCGCGGCGCTCGACGACGAGGGAGACCTGGATCCCCAGCGCTGGATCTTTGACACCGGGGCCACCAACCACATGACGGGGTCCCGGGTCGCCTTCTCCGACCTCGACACGGGCGTCACCGGCTCGGTGCGTTTCGGCGACGACTCTGTCGTTCGGATCGAAGGATGCGGCATCGTGCTCTTCACGTGCAAGAATGGCGAGCACTGCACCCTCCCCAACACCTATTTCATCCCGCGCCTCACCGCCAACATCGCCGATTGGCGCCAATCGATGAAGGCGGCTTTGAGATCCTGATTGGGGGCGGCGTGATGCGGGTGCGCGACGAGCAAAGGCGGCTCCTTGCCAAGATCCACCGCAGCGCGGGCCGGCTGTACGTGCTTGACCTCAACATTGCACGGCCGGTTTGCCTGACCACGCGCACGGGCGAAGACGCATGGCGGTGGCACGCCAGGTTCGGGCATATCAACTTCGCCGCGCTGCGCAAGATGGGGCGAGAGGGACTCGTGCGCGGCCTACCCATGCTGTCCCAAGTGGAGCAGCTATGCGAGGCATGCCTCGCCGGCAAGCACCGGCGTGCACCGTTCCCGCATCAAGCCCAACGACGCTCCTCCGACGTACTTGAGCTTGTGCACGGGGATCTCTGTGGCCCAATCAACCCGGCAACACCTAGCGGGAACCAATACTTCCTCCTCCTCGTCGACGACTACAGCAGGTTCATGTGGGTAGTCCTGCTGCCCACCAAGAACGCTGCACCGGCCGCCATCAAGCGCATTCAGGCGGCAGCAGAGCGTAAGAGCGGCAAGCAGCTGCGCGCACTGCGCACCGATCGCGGGGGAGAGTTCACGGCGGCGCGCTTCAATGATTACTGCGCCGAGCTTGGTGTGCGACGCGAGCTGACGGCGCCATATACGCCACAACAGAATGGCGTCGTCGAGAGAAGGAACCAGACGGTGGTCGGCACGGCAAGGTGCATGCTCAAGGCGAAGGGGCTCCCCAGTAAGTTCTGGGGGGAGGCGATCACCACTGCGGTCTACGTCCTCAACAGGTCAACGACCAAAGGCACAGGCGGCAAGACTCCGTACGAGCTCTGGAACGGGAGCACGCCGACAGTGCACCACCTTCGCACATTCGGGTGCGTGGCCCATGTCAAGAACACCGGGCCCAACGTCAAGAAGCTCGACGACCGTAGCAGGCCGATGATCTTCGTCGGCTATGAACCCGGCTCCAAGGCCTACCGTGTTTACGACCCAGCGAGCAGGCGCGTCCACATCAGCCGTGATGTGGTCTTTGATGAGGAGGCGCAGTGGCAGTGGAACGGTGATCAAGCGGTGAATGACGACGGCGAGTTCGTCATCGAGTACACCACCGTGTTCCAGCCAGAGGTGGTGACCACGCTCCAGCGGCAACCGCAGGAGCACGCCACGATGCCATCTGCGCCAAACACACCCGCTGGAGCTCTCGCATGGGAGGCGGGCCCATCCACACCATCTCCGCCAATCCAGTTTGTTTCACCGCCACCTGGAGCAGAGGAGGTCCTCGACGCGGAACACGACGACGATGTGCCTCTCCGATTCCGCACCATCGACAACCTCCTGGGGCCAACGACGCCGCAAGGCTTGGCGCCCCGGGACCTAGACGAGGATCTGCTCCTTGTGAGCACCGATGAGCCGGCGACGTTCAAGGAAGCGCAGGCACATGAGTGCTGGAGGAAGGCCATGCTCGACGAGATGACGTCGATCGAGTCGAACGGCACATGGGAGCTCGTTGACCCTCCGCCGCGCCAGCGCCCAATCGGGCTCAAGTGGGTTTTCAAGACCAAGAAGGACGCCGCCGGGAACATCACCAAGCACAAAGCACGGCTCGTGGCGAAGGGCTACGTGCAGCGACAGGGGATCGACTACGACGAGGTCTTTGCGTCGGTGGCGTGGCTCGAGTCGGTCCGGCTCCTGCTGGCTCTTGCGGCGAGCGAGGGCTGGCCAGTGCATCATATGGACGTAAAGACAGCCTTCCTCAACGGGGAGCTGCGGGAGGAGGTCTATGTCGCCCAGCCGCCAGGTTTTGTGGTCGCCGGTGAAGAGCAGAAGGTGCTGCGCTTGATCAAAGCGCTCTACGGACTTCGACAAGCCCCGCGCGCGTGGTACGCCAAGTTGGATGCCTCCCTGGTGTCACTTGGGTTCCAACGCAGCGTCTCCGAACACGCCGTCTACGTTCGAGGAGCAGGGGTGCGCCGGCTGGTGGTTGGCGTGTATGTTGACGATCTCGTGATCGCCGGCGGCGACTCCGTCGAGCTCGAGCACTTCAAGAAGGAGATGCAAGGCACCTTCCACATGAGCGACCTTGGGTTGCTGCACTACTACTTGGGTCTGGAGGTGAACCAGACTGATGACGGCATCACCATCAGCCAAGGCGCATATGCGGTGAAGATTTTGGAGGCGGCAGGGCTGGCAGGGAGCAACGCCAGCAACACTCCCATGGAGTCGCGCCTAAAACTCAGTAAGATGAGCACTGCCCCTGCTGTTGATGCTACCGAGTACAGACGGATTGTAGGCGCACTACGCTATCTGGTGAACACGAGACCGGACTTGGCGTTTGCGGTGGGCTACGTTTCCAGGTTCATGGAGAAGCCCACCACCGAGCACCTCGTGGCCGTCAAGCGCGTGCTGCGTTATGTCGCAGGCACGGTGGACTTCGGTTGCTACTACCGGAGGAAGAGAGGAGCTGCTGATCTCGTCGGTTACAGCGACAGTGACCTTGCTGGGGATGTTGATACCCGCAAGAGCACCACCGGAGTCCTGTTCTTCATCCACGACAACCTCGTCACCTGGCAGTCGCAAAAGCAAAAGGTAGTGGCCTTGTCAAGCTGCGAGGCTGAGTACATCGCTGCTACAACAGCTTGCTGCCAGGGAGTTTGGCTAGCGCGCCTCCATGCTGAGCTCCGAGGAGAGGAGGCCGGCGCTTTCACACTGAAGATCGACAACCAGTCCGCGATCCAGCTGAGCAAGAATCATGTCTTTCATGATCGCAGTAAACACATCGACACAAGATACCATTACATCAGAGAATGCATCGAGGAAGACAGGGTGAGAGTCGAGCCAGTCGACACCAACAATCAGCTGGCGGACATCCTAACAAAGGCACTTGGGCGTGATCAGTTCATCCGGCTGCGTTCCAAGCTCGGCCTTGTCGACGTCAAGCAAGTGTGCAAGGCTTAGGGGGAGATTTGTTAGCCTGTTAAGCCTTGGCCTTGTCACGTAGTTGCTTGCATGCATTAGTTAGTTGTTTTGGCATTAGTTGATTGCTTGCATGCGCATGTCGTGCGCGCATAGAGGCCCGGCGACTGCGAGATTAGCTCGCGTGATTAGCTCCACATGCGCCTGAGACTGCGGACGTGAACGCGTCGTGCACTCCAAGCCATGACGCGAGAATCACTCCAATGCTTCCGGGTTTTTCCTTTACAGTTGTAGTGCTTACAAAATAAAAGGAGGAACGCAACAACAGAAAAGTTGCAGCTTCATTGCAACACCAAAACACTTGTGTCTGTGTCCAGATCGTGTGTGTGCATGTGCTCTTGAGTAGGGCTAGTTCATCTCCGGCGCCGGCATTCGCTGGGAGATCCAACACCACCTTCTACAAGATTCGAAGCCTCTCGTTGATCCTTTCCCTTCTTTTCTGCATTGCACAGAACAAAACTCTAACCCACAAGAATGAGTACAGTGATTAGCCAGCTACGCATTCGGCTCACCCCTGCATAGAAACTCTGGGGATTGGTCTCCGACCCGCGGCCAGCCCGAGCATTTGCATTGCTGCCGCCGGCGACATGATCCTCCATCATGCGGTTCTCCTGGGAGCGATTGGACTTATTGCCCGAGCAATAGTAGTAGCTGCTGCTGCTACTTTGCATATTCTCCTTGGTGCACTTCGCACCATCTTGAATACAACCTTCTTTCCCTGCTTCTGGGCAATCACAACAGCCCAAATCAAGTTTGCAGCCATATTACGATTTACATGTTTAAGTCGACAAAAAGTTTGCAGTTAGCTGCCAGTGTCGCATCATTCGACACCTTATCTTATCTGAAGCATGAGCCTTCTTCTTGTGCCGTCCAAGATACCCTTCCTGATCTTGGCCAGCCTGAACCTTGTTGGAATAGGACATCAAAAAAATTGGAACAATTTTTTCTTGTGTTTCTTGCTTTGCTTGTTATTCCTGTTAGAATCGAATGGCACAAAAGCAACATGTAGATCAAATCGAAAAGAGGAACAAGAGACACAGATTTAACGTGGAAAACCCTTGTGGGAAAAAAACCACGGGCGCCGGCCAACAAAATATCACTATTTCCTTAAGTGTTACAAAACGCAGGGTATTACAATATCTCTTCTCTTTTCTGCGTCTTACAATAGGGTATATATATGGTGGCGACCTATGGTCCCACTCTGAAACAAATCCCTCCGGCCCAAGCATCCCGGCGACATGCCTCCGCTAGACACGGCCTCCTTATTCTGAATTTGGATAATATATCAACAATTCCAACATGTTACAATCCCCTGCTTATATAACGGAATATTAAGTACCAGACTAGGTAACAACTTGTTGTTCGACTTGGACTCCAAACACTTTCCTAAAACTTCAAAGACTCAGACTCTACTCCATTTACAAGATTAACTCTAACAAACCTTCCGCTTCGGCTGCGACGTCATGGTGCGAGCTGAGGTGCTGTCATTGCCATCGTTCAAGTAGTTGGTGCGAATGTGATCAGCAGACGAGGTTCCGAGGGCCAAATTGACGTGATTGCTCCTCTCCTCCTCGCCGACGAGGTTGAGGTCGATGTACGTGCATGACAATGTGTTGATCCCGAGCGACACATGGGACTCGCCAAGGTAGTAGCAGCAGCCATCGAAGTAGCCGCCGTTGCAGCCGCAGCTGCTTGCGTCGGTGCCGACGCTGTTGGAAGGTCAGTGTTAGTATTAATCTTGTTTTTAGGAAAGGTTGTTTTAGGAAAGTTTGGTTTAGGTAAGTTTGCTTTGGAAAGTGTTTGGAGTCCGAATCTAACACATGAGTTGTTACCTAATCTGGTACTTGATGTTCTGCTATATAAGCAGGGGATTGTAACATTTTAGAGGAAAGCAAGCAAGGAAGAGCAAAAAGTAATAAAGAGACCCTTGCCCCTAAAGATTTTCTGGGTGTCCTATTCCAACAATTGGTATCAGAGCCTGAGTGCCTGAGTTCTTGATCTGCTGCCCAAGAAGATGTCAAAATCTCCAGAAAGTGGTGACACCGGTGATCAGGCGACATTAAGTGCGATGGCGAAGGAGAGTTCCACTATGTCGCTGCATTATCCGATGCTCACGAAGAGTAATTATGTAGCATGGGCAATCAAGATGAAGGTGTACATGAAGGCTCAAGACCTGTGGGGAGCGATCGTGGACGACAAAGTCAATGTGCGCAAGGATAAGATGGCTTTGGCAGCCATCTATGGAGACATCCCATAAGAAATGCTATTCCTACTGGCCGAAAAGGAGACGGCCAAAGCTGCATGGGAAACGTTGAAGACGATGCATCTTGTTACTGATCGTGTGAAGGAGGCTAGGGTACAAACCTTGAAAGCTGAGTTCGAGGGGCTGTGCATGACAGAGACGGAGTCAGTCGACGACTTCGCCATCCGATTGACAACGATCGTCAACAAATTCAAAGCGCTTGGTGACAAGATGGAGGAAAGCTATGTGGTAAGAAAATTCCTTCGGGCTATCCCTGGCAGGTTCCTGCAAATCGTCTCCACCATTGAGCGGTTCAGCGACCTTAAGGTGATGACGATCTAGGAGTTAATCGGTTGCTTGAATGCACACGAGGAATGGATTAAGGGATCTGACAGCAGCGAAGAAGAACACCTACTCCTGACGCGCACCGAGTGGGAGGTCCGATCGTCGAGGCGTGACGGTGAGGGTTCGTTCGGTGGCTCGAAAGGCGATGGTCAATAAGGCCGCAAGAATCGAAAATTCGACAAGGCAAAAGTGAGATGCTACAATTGTAATGATTATGGGAATTTTGCTTCGGAGTGTCGCAAGCTCAAGGAGGAGGCAAAAATGCTCCTTGCCGAAGCTCGAGGTGACAACAAACTGAGGTTGCTTTGAAGCCATATCAAGTAAGAGAGTTGACTCTAGGACGTTGAGGAGATGCGTTCGCCGTCCAAAGTCTAGTTCGTCCAAAGTTGAGTCCGTCAAAGTTGAGTCCGGGGCGTTGAAGAGGTGCGTTCGCCGTTCAAACTCATGTCTATCGAAGATGAGTCCAATACGTAGAAGAGATGCGTTCGCCGTCTTGAATTAATGTACGGGGTGTTGAGAAGATGTGTTCTCCATCCAGTGTCGAATAAAAGTTGGGCAAATCATAGTTGTGACCGATTACCTCAGCAAGTTTGAGTTAAGTAAGAAACAAGATTAAGGTGGGTGATTGTTAGTATTAATATTATTTTAGGAAATGTTGTTTTAGGAAAGTTTGGTTTAGGTAAGTTTGGTTTGAAAGTGTTTGGAGTTCGAATGGAACACATAAATTGTTACCTAGTCTGGTACTTGATGTTGTGCTATATAAGCAGAGGATTGTAACATATTAGAGGAAAGCAAGCAAGAAAGAGCAAAAGGTAATAAATAGTCCTTGGCCCCTGGAGATTTTCTGGTTCTCCTGTTCCAACAGCCAGTAGCACGCGCCATGGTCAGGCGGCCAACGCATGGAGCTGCAGGCTCTGCTGCCGCCTAGCTCATCGTGCTCCCGGTCAAGCTGGTCGCTCTGGTATGGCTACAGCGCCGTGAGGAACCGCCCCACAATCTCCGACTCCTCGCCCGGCGCCGGCGCCGGCGCGTGGTACGACGTGCACTGCACCTCCTGCGGCTTAACAGCTGGTTGCTGTGGTTCGGCTTGCGACATTGTGCAAGGATAGTGCGCGCGCAGGCACGAATTAAGAGAAGGAAGCTGTGATCTTGGCTTGGCGGCACGTAGACAGGTGGGTGTCAACTGTTAAGACGTACGTATTTGTATGGACGTTGAGATAAACAGTTTCTGATACAGCTTAGGTTGTGGCTGCAGGGTTAGAAAAAAGGATTCTCGCAAAGTGTTTGAAAAATCCGGCACATAATATACAGCATCTGAAAGTGGGAATCGGGGCATGACGGGAAAGATACGCGGAATGGCACTGATTGAGACATGGTTTGGGAAGTGTATCAGTGTATGTGTGTGAGTGAAGATCAGTTCGAGCATGATCTGGCAACCTGAAGAACAAGTGATATTCTTTTGATATTGGAGCTTCTGGATAGAAATAACATAATTTTCTATTTTCAGAATTGGTCAAGTATGAAGATGATATGGAGAAGAATGCTTGCTTCTTTAAGGAAATGGAGACCAATATACAAAGAGGGGATCATGACCAAAATGATGATGTGACGGACCGCTTTTTTAGGGGCAGTGCGAAAACTCACAACAGTTACCCAGGAAGACTAACTGTTGGAAAACAAGAGTATAGTTACCTGGCAAAAGCCAATTCAACTCTTTTTATTCAATATAGGGCCTAACGGCCAAGGTTTTTACAAAAGAGGGCGCAGCAGGGCCCGAATAACTTACAATCAAAACACCGCACAGGCAGGCCTGAGCAAAAGACCAAGACCTCAAAACCAACAAAATCGCCAACTACGAACTCCTGAAACGCTCCAGCTTCTTCAAACTCTGAAAGGGCGGGGGTTTTGCAAGGGTGAGTACGGGAGTACTCAACAAGTCGTACGGAGAACTTTGAATACTATATGCAGGGGATTATCCAATGGAAGGAACTAGGGTTTAAGTATCTGGATGCAGTTTTATTTTCCAACTCATTTTACATTGAAACACAAACCATAAATAATAGCTAGGGGGTTTTCACAAGTTCACAACACTTAACCAACTTCTTCGAAATTCACCAAACAGTAACTTGAGCTTGGTTACGGGTATCACCCCAGTTCAAACTTAACTTCATTAACCGGAAGTACGGCGTATTCGAATACCATCATGATTAAATCTGCAGAGCGGCTCAGCTTTACCCACAAGATATCAACGACCGTTACTCACAGGTAACTAGAATACATGCGGTCGGTCGAGATGATCACAGCATTTCGTTAACCATTCCTGTTGTTTTAGTTGTTAACCGATAGTTGTATAGCTACCTTGGGCTCACAGTCCCCCATTAGCATCTACCGTTGTGAGAACCAAGAATGTCGCGAAGGACCATTCCCGTTCCACCCCTCCGTGCACTTCCTCGCCAGAAGGCCGGTCCCCATTCTCTCCTGAGAATGGTAGCCACCAAAAGAATCTGATTTTAGGTTCAGGAATGATTAATTTACCGAGCCATGTCGGATACTAGCCTGTCGACTGGTCCGACCTGTGGTTGAGCGGATACTTAAGTTGTTTACTTTGCTCAAGGGGGTAGTTAACCTTACACTGCCAAAGATCAAGCCTTCATCCGCAAACCCGATCCGGTATCCCATAATACCGGCCACCATACAAACCAAGGCATTAATCATCAGTCGGGGATCGGAGTTACATCCACTCCGGGATTTATCCGATTCTGTCCCCCAAACTGTAGCACTTTCACAAACATCCGAATCAGAGATTCGACAGCATTTTATTTCCTTTTTGAAAAGCATTTGAGCTAACTACGAGATTTACAGTAATAACTAACTTAACAGGGTAATAGTAATTATCTAGGGTTACAAAGGACTTAATCTGGTTCAATAAATTTCAAGGAGGTTTCATGATCAATTTGGCATTACCTAGGTATCATGTCATTCTAAAATACTGCTTTCAATAGTTCAACATACAGTGAAATAATGCGATATAAAATAATTACTACTATAGCATGGCATGATAGGATCAATATGATCAAGGGTGTACGGCTTGCCTCGCTCGGCGATCGGACCGGCTGAACTGCAGAGGAAGTAGTCGTTCGGGGCTTCCGTCGGGTCCACGCCTGGCTTCCGAACTTCTCCGGATCTGCGTTGCTCCCGAACAGCTCGGCTCCAGGGATCGCTATCGAATTGTCCAACGTCCGAATCTATCGCGACAAGAACGAATGACAAATAAAGAAACGAAAAACGGAAAAGAACCGGAACGAAAACGAAACCGGAAACCGGAACCGGGCCGAGAGAGAGAACGAAGGGTGAATTGGGCAATTCGGGATTTTGGGAACTCCGGATTGAGGAACGGAGGGCATTTTTGGACTCAGTGGATCGAAACGGTTTGGATAGTGTCTTTGGTGGGTTTCTGGGGCTCACGGAATTTTCGGGGACTTTCTGGGGATTTTTCTGGAATTAAAAACGATTTTTCGGAATTAATAAAACGATTTATTAAATCCAAAAAGGAAAACACTGTTTAAAACAGTGTTGGGCTGCTTTGCTGGGCCAAATGGGCCAAGGCCCACGGGTGGGGGCGCGTGGACACGGCGAGCTGGGCTTCGGCCCAGGCTTGACGAAGCGAAGCACCAGGGCGCTGTGAGGCTGGTGGAGCCGCTTTGTCAGCGAGGCCAGCGCGGCGGCTTAGGGTTAGGGCACGGGCCCAGCGGCTGCAGTGGCCCGGCGCACGCCGGAGCGAGGCGGAAGCGGAGAGGGGAGCTCACCCGAGCGGAGGCGGAAGGGAGCGGGGCGAGGAGTGGAGGAGCTCGGGGCGGCCTTTTTATAGCCGGTCGCGAGGAGAGAGAAGGCGACGGGGCGGCGACAGCGAGCCGGCGCCGGAGGCGGCGGACGCGGCACTGAAAAGATGAGAAAGTTGCCTAGAGGGGGGGTGAATAGGCAATTTAAAATTTAAACTAAATTTGTCGCAGCGGAAAGAGTATCGGAACTTCCGGAATTGGATCGGAACTTCCGATGTAATCGGAACTTCCGATTCCAGATCGGAATGTCCGATCTACTTTTGACACGGACAATTAATAACTGAGAGAATGAACTTGAGAAGCAGTCTAAGAACGATAATATGACTAAATTAAGAGACAAGCTTAAGTAAGGAAGGCAAAGACGCGGATTTGATCCCGGAGTTCGGATTCTTGAGGGAATCCTACGTCTCCGTTGAGGAAGCTCCAAAGAGCCGGGTCTTTTCCAACCCTTTCCTCCCAAACCTCGGTCACACTTGAGGCTTGGTTCCACTATTTGGTTCCTTTCCTTTCGGAGGCGGAGCCGGCCTTCACAAACTTTTCACGGCAACCCACAATCCTTGGGAGCTCGTGAACGACGCCTAGTCGTCTAGGAGTCCTTCAACCTCCAAGAGTAACAAATGCACGTTGATCGATCTTGGAGGAACACTCTAATGCTCAAGATGGAAGACACTTCCTTTTCACTCTAGCTCCAAATCTCACTTCTAGTCCTCACTCCTTGGATGATCCCTAAGATCAAAGAGGAGGGCTCAAAAGTAGACTAGAGAGGGCTCAATGTGCACTAGAGTTCTGCCAAATAGAGTGTGTAACCCTCAAATGAGAGAGGGGTGGGGTATTTATAGTTTCTTGCAAAAACTAGCCGTTATACTCCCACTCAGCTGCATATCGGAACTTCCGATATCAACATCGGAATGTCCGATATGTACAAATAATCAGAACTCGAGCGCACTTTAGCTGTTACACAAGATGCATCGGAACTTCCGATATCAACATCGGAACTTCCGATGTTCCCAGAAATGCCCTTGACAAAATGCTTCTAAGTCCACATCGGACTATCCGATATCAACATCGAACTTCCGACTTAATCATCGGAAAGTCCGATCAATATCTCGGAATGTCCGATCAATCCAGAGAGCTCCCTTTTTCAGGTTAGAACACATCGGAACGTCCGATGTTAAATCTCGGAACTTCCGATCTTTACAGAGAGCACCCTAGAAAGCTTTACAACGTATCGGAACTTCCGATCGTAAATATCGAACTTCCGATACATCTTCTACGATCGGATCAAGCAAACATGCACATCGGAATGTCCGGTCACATCGGAACTTCCGATGTAATATCGGAATGTCCGACTTGAACTTAGATAAAAACACATTCCGGTGCATGCACGATGACTTAGGATCTCAATAAGATTTGAAGTAACATTCATCTGAGCATAGAGACTACTCTAGATCATCTACGATGCATCCCTCTTAATAGTACGGCATTCCTACGACACAAAGCATAGAAAAATTAAATTACGGCCGCTTTACTCGCTTGAATTCGTTTGAGGGTTTCCTTCGCATGTAGAGAATCTCACATTTACTCTTTTACCTGTTCACAAACTCATTGAAGACATTAGTCCTGTATAATCGTTTGTCATTAATCATCCAAAACCAATTTAGGGGCCTAGATGCACTTTCAATCTCCCCCTTTTTGGTGATTGATGACAACCCGATTAAAGCTTACAGATAAAAGGATATTAATAGAATTTCGTATTGGTTGAGCTCCCCCTAAAGATGTGCAATGGATAGGAAAACATCGCAAAAGCACAATTTTAAAAGGAAATTTTGCAGGAGCTCCCCCAAAAGCTGAGTATATAATGAAATAAGCACTTATGGAAGCTAAATATTGAATAACCATTAATATTAAATCATTCATAGAGACAATCATCCAACGGAGCATAAGTAAAGCATACTATTAAGCGTAACAAGTCCCAAGTTCATATGATAACAAAGTTTGGAAATGGAACTAATCGAAGGATGATAAAACTGATAAAACGAGGTAAGCTTTCTTTCTCTTCTCCCCCTTTGGCATCAAGCACCAGAAAGGAGAACAAGGAGAGAGAGAGAGAGAGAAGACTAGTCCGACTCCTCGGAAGCATCATCAGAGCCGGACTCCTCATCGTCCTCGGACTCATCTGAGGCTGCAGGCGCTGGAGCAAAAGGATCTTTAACCTCCTCATCGCTCTCCTCATCCTCTGAACACTCCAGATTCAGATGCCTCTGAATGTCTTTTAGTCTTTTGGTGTTCTTCTTGTGCGCTGCTGCATTGCCCTTGCACAGGACAAAGATGGACTTTAAGGCGCGGAGAATTGGAGAGGATGATCCATCAGCTGCGGCAGGAGGAGGCTGTGGAGGAGGAGGTAGCAGCACCTCTAGTCGAAGCACGCCTAGCAGGTGAGTGGGGCCTTGATCGCCTGACCGCACTCTGTGTGCTTGGTATCATACTCAAAATGCTGGTGAGTAATGTGCTCAATCATATGCATGATGAATGGAGCATACCCACAGCTTCTCTTCGGCTCTGGTGTCAAGCGGATCTCATTCCATATGAAATCAAACACATCAAAAGGACGCTGTCCAACTCGCATTCTACTCAAGAGTTCCTTGTATAAGACAGAATGTGAGAGGCGTCACCTTCCTTGGGAGCAGCGTCTTCCTAAAAAGCCTGTTGAGACAGGCAAGAACGGCTTCATGCCTTTTGTGCTTCCTTCCTCAAAGTCTGCATCCTCATCATACAAAAGTTCAGGTTGGAGGCACCGAGCGAGGCTTCATTGTGAATCGATCTTTGTCACGGCGATCGGCCGGTGAATCCAAGACAACGAGCAAAATTGACATAGGAGATCTCATACCAAACTCCTTCGTCATCCAATGCAAGGTGGAGACTCGTCACTGGAGATATACAAAGTGGAGTAGAACTGAGCGATGATCTCAATATTCCAATCATGCTGAAAACTCATTATTCTTTTAGTCCCAGTTCTTTCACAAGCTGCAATGACCTCTGTGAAAGTGGCATCATCAGCTGCGGCCATGTAATCCCGATCAACCTTTGCATCAGAATGACTGGATTCTTCCTTGTCAGAATGATAGATTCATAGAAATCCTGCTGAAAGAAAGTCCAGAAGCGATAGTCAGTCGAGAACTGTGCTTCTGCCCTGGGGTTCTGCTCTCTGGCTTCGCGCACTTTGGCGGCTTTTCCTTTATAGCTCATGGGTTTCCTCTTGAGACGAGGATTCCTCTCTGCTTGCCTGAGCCTTGGAATTGCTGGGTCTGGAACTGGTTGAGGTTGAGAAGCTCCTGCCACAGCTTTGCCCTTCCTAGAAGGCAATGGCGCTCCTCGAGGTACATTCACTGTCTGAGCAGGAGGGTCAGATGGAGGGTCACGAATCTGGATGCCTGGTCCTCCACTGCCTCCACCTCTTCCTCTACCCGCAGCCCTTTTGGTTCTTGTTCCTGTTGGAGTCTGCCTTGGCCTTTTGGAGCCCACCACTGCTGGATCTGGTGGGGGCTGAGAGCCACCTTGACTGGGATCCATTGTTCTAAGGACAAGAGCGGAATCGATTAAGCTAATGAGAGAAACAGCATTGGATTGATTTTCATTCTGTTGACATCGGAAGTTCCGATTTCACATCGGAAGTTCCGACATGTGGTCGGAAGTTCCGATATTTTCGATCGGAATGTCCGATGTCTACGGATCTAGATCAACACAACGTTTTCTCAAAAACCAACCGATAGAAAGGAATGATATTTGACAGAATTGAACCAAAGGAATAGATGAACAAGTTCACCGAAACGATTTCTCGAAAAGACGCCCTAGATCCAAAAGGAAAGGATTGAGCCCTAGGGTTTACCTCGCGAAGAACACGGAGAAATCGCGCGGAGATGAGGGTCCTCTTCAAGATGCAATCCTTCCCAAGCGAAGATCGGAAGTTTCGAGAGGTCGGAAACTCCGATAACGGCACAAAGATGAAAAGGGGAAGGAGAGGCTAAAGAGACACGAGGAAAAGGACAAGAGAAAATGAAAGGGTACGGGCACTTAAGTGCGGAGCCCACATCGGATGTTCCGATAAAATATCGGAAGTTCCGATGTGGAACAACTGCCAGACATCGGATAGTCCGATGATTGGATCGGATGTTCCGATGTGCTGAATTTTCCAGCCAACTGAGAAAGATACAAGGATTTTGAGTGAAGTCTGAAAACTCTGAGTCATATGAACTTAGGGAGGATCATTCCACTTGTCATCAGTAAGCATCCAAGCAATCAAAACTATGATTACAAGTGAATTGATCCGAGATTAAGATCCAACTAAAAGCTTTTGAAATTCACTCAATAACTTTTTCAATCATTTTATTTTGAAATTGAGCTAGTTAGCAGTAATCAATGAGTGCAATCTTTCAAGACACATTCCGATAGTCTAGGATGTTTAGCTCACTTCTAAGCTCGCAAAAGCGCTTCTCATCTAGAGGTTTGGTAAAGATATCGGCCAATTGTTTTTCGGTTCTCACATAGGTAATATCTATGTCTCCCTTCAGAGAGTGATCTCTAAGGAAGTGGTGTCGGATATCTATGTGCTTGGTCCGAGAGTGTTGAACGGGATTGTTGGCTATTTTGATCGCACTCTCATTGTCACATAAGAGTGGTACCTTTTTCATACAAAAACCAAAATCCTTCAAGGTTTGCCTCATCCATAACAATTGTGCACAACAACTTCCTGCGGCAATGTATTCGGCTTCATGATAGATAAAGCAACTGAATTTTGTTTCTTTGAGGACCAAGACACTAGTGATCTACCTAGAAATTGACAAGTCCCCGAAGTGCTTTTTCTATCCACTTTGCAACCCGCATAATCAGCATCCGAATAACCAATCAAATCGAATTTTGATCCTTTAGGATACCAAAGCCCTAAACTAGGTGTGTGAACTAAATATCTAAGAATTCTTTTCACGGCTACTAGGTGGCACTCTCTCGGAGCGGCTTGAAATCTTGCACACATACAAACACTAAGCATAATATCAGGCCTAGATGCACAAAGGTAAAGCAATGAACCTATCATGGATCGATATACCTTTTGATCCACAGTTTTACCTTCTTAATTTAGACCAAGATGACCGTTGGTTGTCATTGGTGTATGAAGTGGCTTGGAATTCTCCATGTCAAATGTCTTGAGCATATCGTTGATGTACTTTGTTTGACATAGAACGTCCCTTCCTTGAGTTGTTTGATTTGAAATCCAAGAAAGAATTTCAATTCACCCATCATTGACATCTCAAATCTCTTCGTCATCAACCTACTAAATTCTTCACAAAAGCTTTTATTAGTAGAACCAAATATAATGTCATCGACATATATTTGGCACACAAATAAGTCATTATCAACATATTTTGTGAAGAGAGTAGGATCGACTTTACCAATTTCAAACCCTTTTAATAAGAAAATCCTTAAGACATTCATACCATGCTCTAGGTGCTTGCTTAAGCCCGTAGAGCGCCTTATGGAGTTTGTATACATGAGTGGGGTTCTTGTGGTCCTCCATTCCCGGCGGTTGCTCAACATAGACTAATTCGGCGATTGGACCATTTAGGAAAGCACTCTTGACATCCATTTGATAAAGCTTGAAATCATGGTGAGTAGCAAATGCAACCAATATACGAATTGATTCTAGTCTAGCAACGGGAGCATAAGTCTCACCAAAATCCAAACCTTCAATTTGAGTGAATCCTTGAGCCACCAACCGAGCTTTATTTCTTGTAACAACTCCGTTCTCGTCTTGTTTGTTGCGGAAGACCCATTTGGTTCCAATCACGTTTTGACTAGGCCTTTCCACTAGTGACCATACTTTGTTTCTAACAAAGTTGTTAAGCTCTTCATGCATAGCCATTATCCAATCCGATCTCTTAGTGCATCTTCAACCTTCAAAGGTTCCAAAGTAGACACAAAGGAGTAAAATTCACAAAAATTAGCTACTCTAGAGCGTGTAGTTACTCCCTTTTGAATGTCACGAGAATGTTATCGACGGGTGGTCTCTTTGGATACTTTGATGCACCCTCGGATGTGGCATTTGAGAGACTTGTTGGATTGGTTCAAGGTCTTCATCTTGAGCATCCTCCACGAGTTTGCTTGTACTCCCTTGAGGTATGCCTTGACTTTGAGTTGAAGTGGGAGGCTCCACTTGTGTAGATGAATTGTCTTGATCCACCTTTTCTTGCGGTCTCACTTCACCTATTGCCATCTTCTTGATTGCAATGCTTGGTTCTTCCTCATTTTCTAGCACATTTAAATCAACTTGCTCTACTTGAGAGACGTTAGATTAATCAAATGTCACGTCTCTAGCTATTTCAACACAACCGGAAGTTTTGTTGAAAACACGATAAGCGTAGGCATTTGATCCATATCCTAGCAAGAAACCTTCATCGATCTTAGGAGCGAATTTGGAGTTCTTAGGCTTCTTGTTTAGGATAAAGCATTTACTACCAAAAACTCTGAAATATGAGATGTTTGGTTTGTTACCGGTGAGGAGTTCGTATGCCGTTTTCTTCAATATTTTGTGTAGATATAATCGGTTGATGGCATGACAAGCGGTGTTGACGGCTTCCGCCCAAAATTGATCGGAAACCTTGTATTCATCAAGCATTGTCCTTGCCATCTCGATTAAAGTCCGGTTCTTCCTTTCTACTACTCCATTTTGTTGAGGGGAGTATGGAGCGGAGAACTCATGCTTGATCCCTTCTTCATCAAGGAATTCTTCGACTTGAGTATTCTTGAATTCGCTTCCATTATCGCTTCGAATCTTCTTGATCTTCAACTCGAATTCATTTTGGGCTCTTCTCGCAAACTTCTTGATTATCCCTTGCGTCTCACTTTTCTCTTGCAAAAGAATACCCACGTGAAGCGAGAGAAATCATCAACAATAACTAAACCATACTTGTTACCTCCGATGCTTATATAAGCAACGGTCCGAAGAGGTCCATGTGTAAAAGCTCCAATGGTTTTGTCGTTGTCATGATATTCTTCGCGGGATGACGCGCTCCAACTTGCTTTCCGGCTTGACAGGCGCTACAAATCCTATTTTTCTCAAACTCAACATTCGTTAGTCCAATGATATGATCACCTTTTAGAAGCTTGTCGAGATTCCTCATGCCAACATGGGCTAGCCGGCGATGCCACAACCACCCCATGCTAGACTTTGCCATTAAGCATGTTTGAAGTTTAGCGCTATTTGAGTTGAAATCAACCAAATAGAGCTTACCCTTCAAATATCCTTTAAAAGCAATTGAGGAATCGTCTCTTCTAAAGACGGTCACACCAGCATTAGTAAATAGAGCGGTTGTATCCCATCTCGCAAAGTTGCGACACGGATAGCAAATTGTAATTTAAGGATTTAACTAGAAGAACATTTGAAATGGAATGATCATTAGAAATAGCAATTTTACCTAATCCCATTACCTCACCTTTACCATTGTCACCGAACACAATATTTTCATATTGTGATCCTTTTCATCAAAAGATGAAAACATTTTCTTTTCTCCTGGTCATGTGGTTTGTGCAACCACTATCAAGCACCCAACTTGATCCACCGGAGGTATAATCCTACAAGATCACATTAGACTTTGCTTTTAGGTACCCAAATCCTTTTGGGTCCTTGCATGTTAGAGATCAAAACTTTTGGTACCCACACCTTCTTCTTGCTCTTTTCATTAGAGTTGTGGGCACCGACAAAATGAGCAATCACTTTACCACGGTGATTTCTCTTCAACATATAAGAAGCAAAGTGAATAGAATAAGATGCATGATGTTGAGGATGCTTCTTAGATTCTTGCCCGGTCTTGATGACATGTGTGGTGGTCAATGGTTGTTTGTCATTTCCTTTGACAAACTGGATGCATTCTTTACCTCTTACCACCACACGGTCATTTCTTTTGCATTCATTCTTATCATATCCAAGCCCTTCTTTATTTTTGTTTCCCCGACCATTTATGGTCTTATATAAGGCATCCTTGGATTGATAGGTTTTCATGCAACCGTACCTTACCAAGGCACTTAGTCTCTCGTTTTCGCTTTAATACTTGCATGAATTGGGAGTTAGTAGTGCAAGCATTAACATCAACATTGTAGCAACGAGAGCAACCATTGCTAGTGGAAGGAATAGATGTTACTTGTAAATCATCAATTGGAGAACTAATATCATTAAGAGATTCAATTTGCACTTCAAGAGCTTGGAGATTGTTTTCCAGACTTATTACATTCTCTTGAAGTGACTCATTTGAACCCTTAAGCATTTCAATTGAATTATTAGCCAAATCAAGCTTTTTGGTTAACAATTCAATAGTCTCCTTTTCTTTAGTGAGGACCTTCTCGAGAGCAAGAGTTTTCTTCTTTTCACAAATTAGCAACTCTTCTTGCTTCTCAAGAGTTTCCTCTTGACTATCTATTCTTTTCAATAGCTTATGAATCTTAGCAATAGCCGATTTGCTCAAATCACAAAATAGAGCATCATCATCATCATCACTCTCTAATTCACTATCACTACTAGGGGGTTTGGTTTTAGCCATTACCTTGCGCCCTTTGGCCATAAGACAAATAGGCGCGTCATAGTCGGAGTCGTTGTCGCTCAATTCCCCGAATAGCGACTTTGTCGGTGGAGTGGCTTCTATGGCGAGGGTGGCGACTCCTTCATCATCGATGTCGGAGTCGTTTGAATCCCATTCTTCTCCAATGTGAGCTCGCCCCGAGTACTTCTTCTTGTACGTCTTGTTCTTCTTGAGCGGCTCATTCTTCTTGGTCTCATTTGGGTTGTTCTTCTTCTTTGGACAGTCGGCGATGAAGTGTCCAACCTCACCGCACTCATAGCAAGCCCTCTTCTCGTTTCTTCTTCTCCTTGACTTGTCATTGAAGTTCTTCTTGTATTTGCTTGACCCGTCATATTTGAGGAACTTTTTGAATTTCCTTACAAATAGAGCCAAGTCTTCTTCGTCTTCGCTCTCATCTTCCTCATCATCACTTGATGTTGATTCTTCCTTCTTACTTGCCTTCAAAGCAATTTGCTTCGGTCTTGAGCTCGAGCTTTGCTTGGCAAGGTTCTTCACTTCTTTTGCTTCTTCTTCCATGAGCTCATGTGAAAGAATCCTTCCGAGCACATCATTTGGAGTGAGCCTCTTGAAGTCTTTTCGCTCTCGTATAAGAGTTACGAGAGTCGAATTCCTTGGAGCAAAGGCTCTTAGCATCCTCTTCACCACGACATGCTCCGTCATATCCTTGCTTCCAAGCCCTCTAATCTTGTTCACGAGGATCATCAAACGATCATACATTTGTTGAGGCGTCTCATCATCATTCATGACAAATCTCCCCAATTTTCCTTCAAGTAACTCAATTCTTGATTCCCTTACACTTGATGTTCCTTCATGAGCTACTTGGAGTGTGTCCCATATCTCTTTTGCTTCTTCTAGACCATCAACCTTGTTGAATTATTCTGGACTCAAGGCTCCAAGCAAAACACTTGCGGCTTGAGCATTTCGGTGGATGTTCTGTTCTTGTTGCGGTGTAAGCTCCATGTCGTCTTCCGGCATGTCTAGACCTGTACACACAATCTTCCAAACACTAGGATGGAGAGACATCAAATGCATTTTCATCTTGTGCCTCCAAGCGGAATAGTACGTGCCATCGAAAAATGGTGCACGCCCGGAGGGCACAGTAATATAGGAATGCGAAGAAGAAGTATTTAATTTTTCGTAATTAAAAGGAATTTGAGCTCCCTGCGATGACGTTGAAGTGTCACCTTCCTTGGTCTTCGCAGGAGTTCCATGTCCGGCCTTTGGACTATCTTCTTCCCCCGACACGACAACCTTCAATCCGGTGTTGGCCATCACGTTCCTTCAAGCGGTTAGGCCTTCGAGAAGGTTTGGCTCTGATACCAATTGAAAAGATGAGAAAGTTGCCTAGAGGGGGGGTGAATAGGCAATTTAAAATTTAAACTAAATTTGTCGCAGCGGAAAGAGTATCGGAACTTCCGGAATTGGATCGGAACTTCCGATGTAATCGGAACTTCCGATTCCAGATCGGAATGTCCGATCTACTTTTGACACGGACAATTAATAACTGAGAGAATGAACTTGAGAAGCAGTCTAAGAACGATAATATGACTAAATAAAGAGACAAGCTTAAGTAAGGAAGGCAAAGACGCGGATTTGATCCCGGAGTTCGGATTCTTGAGGGAATCCTACGTCTCCGTTGAGGAAGCTCCAAAGAGCCGGGTCTTTTCCAACCCTTTCCTCCCAAACCTCGGTCACACTTGAGGCTTGGTTCCACTATTTGGTTCCTTTCCTTTCGGAGGCGGAGCTGTGTAACATCCCAAAATTTTGCTTTTCTTAAATTCATGTGTGATTTGACACTTTGGTGAATTTTTGGAATTTTCTGGAATTTATTTGGGTTTATTTGGAATTTATTTGAATTTATTCCATTTTGAAATAATTAAAGAATTTAATTTTGCAAATAAAATTTTGTTGGAAATATTTTATTCGAGTCCAAAATGATCCAAAATATTTTCCAGAATTTTTAAAATTTTTCTCGAGTCATTTGCTATTTTTAATGAATTAAATGAATTATCGGGAATTATTTTAAATATTAATTCGCTGGAAAAGGACCGGCCAATTCGGTTACTATTCCTCGGTCCGAGTCGGACTCGAGTCCGACTAACCCGACCGAGCCGATTGACTCGGCCGAACCACTCCTAAACCTAATCAATCCCAACCGTTGGATCAAGATCCAACGGTGAGATCCGCCCGCACGGTTCGAGCCGTGAATCGGCCGGATCCGATCGCGCCGTCGCGATCGTGGCCGTTGATCGCGCCACGTGACGGGCCACGATTTCGCCGTCTTCGCCGAGTCCGGCCGGACTTCGCCATCGCGCTTCGCCGCCAGTAGCGAACTAGGTTTCCGCTTAGGCACGGGACGCCGAGGCTATTTAAAGCGTGAGACGTCCCGAGGTTGCCCTCATCCTTGCGCACCCGTTCCCAGAGCCATCTCGCCGAGCCGCCACCGTTGAGCCGCAATCGCTCGCCGGAGTTGTCTCTTCCCTCCGCCGCGTTTCTTGCCGGTTTCGCTGTCGTCTGTCGTCTTCCGCCGAAGGAGCCCAGATCCGAGTCCGCGACGAGGCGCACTGAAGCGAGGCTTCATCTCGCCGAACCGCCCCAAACGCCGTCGGGCTCGTCGCCGTCCCCCTCTCGGTCAAGCTGCCGCCGTGAAGCCATCGCCGTCATCGCGAGCTCGGAGGACCGTCGGATCCAGATCGGACGGTTGAGGTGAGCTCACGTGTTCCCAAACCCGATTAGATCTGGATCGTTGGATCGAGATCCAACGGTTCACAATTGCCACGTGCTGTAGCAGTGCGAATATAGGATTAGATCTGGACCGTCGATCTAGATCGAACGGCCCACGAGCAACGAGTAGTTTCAACGTGTTAACCCTGGATCTAATCCGCGCGTTGATTTTCAAACCAACGGTGAGATTGCGCCACGTGTCGGGAAGATGGACCGCCGCATGTCAACGCCAGCCCACGCCGCTGCAGTGTAGACGCCGACGCTACGGCCCGCGTGTCGAGGGGCCGCATGTCGCTGGTCGACCCACAGCGCCGACGTCACCCATGACGTCACAATGGGTCCCACCTGCCAAGACTGCGGTCGAGCCCGCCGACGCCGCCGATGACGCTACCCGAGAGGGCCCCACATGTCGGCGACACGTGAAGTCGTGGGCCGAGTCCACGAGACCCAAGCCGAAGCGTGGACCAAGTCCATGGACCGGTGGCGTCGCCAAGGCCAATCGAGAGGCTGCCACGTGTCCATCTTGACGCAATAATTAATTTCGAAAAAGAAAATGATTTATTAATTCGAAATATTGATTCAAATTTAGATTCAAACTTCAAACGCTTTATAACTTTTGCGTTTCAACTCCGATTTGAGCGATTCAAATTTCTAAATTTGTATAAAATTGAGATCTACCTAAATATGAATTTTATTTAATTTTTGGACTAAAGTTTTTCTCTGTAAAATTATTTAATTGATTATTTAAACTTTAAATAATCATAACTTTTATGCTTTTAACTCCAAATTTGATTTATTCCAGTTTCTAAAAATCCAGAAAATTATGTTCTCCCTGTTTATGGATTTTATTTGGAGTTTTGGGATCTTTTTGCATAGTGTTCATTTGTGTATTTGCTATTTGCACGCTTTACGAGTAGACGTTGAAGTGCCGGAAGGATTCGAGGGAGAAGTGTTGACTCAGGATCCAACTCAAGACCAAGAGCAAGTACTTTTTGAAGGCAAGTTGTGCTTTGACCATATTGATCCCATTTCGAAATCTATTTTGATTTAAACTATTGCATGCTAGTTCAATTAGAAAAATACTTTGTTTAAACCTGGGGGTTAGATAAATACCAATTTGCTATATGACACCTTGATTACTTAAGTATGTGCCATGACCCTTTGTCACCCTAGTTGTGGTTTACTAGTTGGACATTACTAAATTGCCAACATGGGTTTAGATCGTTGTAGTATCTTTGCTTAGACACGCTACGTGCTCATGACATGATTTTGGACAATCAAACGCTAATATGGACTTAATGATATATTGAACCTGTTTTGGAAAAGTATCATGTGATGTTGACGGCACGTGGTGCATGGTAATCAATCGGGTTTGATAAACAGATTTCGATCGGGGCATGTGGCAAGAGTAATCAGGTGGGCCACTTGTGGCATTGGGAGTGATGATTTGGTTTTTCGGGTAGTCTTGCCCTGGTCACTCTAAGGACTTAACCTTGCAAGCCTTTGAACTGGGTCATACTTGCAACCACATGGGTGGAATGGGACGGCCCTAGTTGACTAAGTCGCTAAGGACTCACTTGTGGAGCCTCGGGTGTCGATTACACCTTTTGTGTGATTGTGCGGAGGCGTATCGTGGGCTGCGGCCAGGTACCCATCTAACGGTGTGTTGGTCCCATACTTCGCCTTGGCTAAGGGAAGGGATGGTGTAGAGCACGTCACCGAGAGGACCACCTGTGTTGTTTGAGGCTTCCGAAAGGCTTTGTTACTGAACTCGCCTTTGTGGTGTTTGACTGTATCTTGTGGGTAAAGTGCATAACCTCTGCAGAGTGTAGAATCTATTTGAATAGCCGAGTCCACTGCTTGGACAATGCTCGGGAATTACAGTCAAGGGGTAGACTTTACGAAAATAACTTGGTTTTGAAAAAGATGGGTTGGTTTAACAAGGAAGATGATGGAAATATGGTTTAGGATGGGAAAAATGTTTATTAAACTTCTTGAAAAGTTATTTATGCTTTACTTATTTCTCGCTTTCGAATCTACTCATATTACTTGTCAAAAGTCATTTCGCAAATATACCCTGAGCTATTCCTTTGTACTAAGCCATGCATATAGTATATTAGCTTGCATTCTGCATGACTTCTTGAGTACCAAGTACTCACCCTTGCCTCAACACAATATCGCTTGAAGAGGAGATTACGCCAAAGATTGGAGGAGGAACTCCAAGAAGACCCGTCTACTTAGGGATGCGAGCCCGATCGGTTGCTGTGGTATACTTTGGATGGCGCCACGCAGTTTATTTGATTTTCCGCCGCTATTTCTCTTTTACTAAGTTTCGCCTTGCAAGGCATATATTTGTAACTTGGCCATAAGGTCGAGTAACCCTTTGATTATTTAAATAAAGTACTTTGATAGTATCGTATGGTATGATTGTGATATATACCGATGTTAAGACTGTGTGCACTAGCTGCGTTCTGGACTAGTGCTGAATACACAGAGGGTCCGGATTTGCAAATTCGGGTCCCGACAGAGGTGGTATCGAGCCATACTTGACCGTGAGGCTCAACCCTAGCTAGAATGGTCGTAGTGAGGATAAAACCTATTTTCTAAAGCTAAAAGTTGTCAAGATAAGAAATGACCTCTCGACTTATCCCTTCTCTCTTTTCTTGTCTCTTGCTGGAATTTTCCCTTACCTTGTCACAATTTAAAAATTCCGAGTTCTTCACGTAAAGCACTCTTGTGACAGATGGAGGAAGAGTTCAACTACGTTGATCTAGGAGTTGGTCACGCCGCGGAACTTTGGCATATGCTACAAGACTCTCGGAGATTTTGAGAAGCCCCAATACCAAGTGGAAGTGATCGGACAAGCGAGGATTGATCAAGGCTTGTGACGTGAGGATTGAGGTACTGTCGTGAAGAGGGGCCAGGCAATCGCCCAATACACTGACCGCTAGAAGATCTACAATGCAGATGGGTATCCAAGAAGTTTCACGACGAGCAATGCGGCACATTACCGATATCCACGCCAGAGAGTTGGAAAGCACGGTGTTCCGTTATCATCCGCAGCAGCGATAACCTTCTTGACCAAGACGATTCAGATGAGAATGCCCGCGGTTACACGGTTGGCACGATTCGTCGTCGCCCGGGAAGAAGTACTAGATAATACAAGCAAGGAGCCACTGAAGGCCCGCAAGGAGATCACGGCAGAGAAGAACAGATGGCGGAAGCTCAAGAGTATGTGGCACACCTTCTACGAAGGATTGACGAGTTGGAGATGACTTTGTACGGACCGGACCAGGCCAAGATTTGAGCTACACGAGCCAGATCCAGAGGAGTCAGATCTCGATGAGGACACTGCTTCTTCGACTACCACAGATGACATAGTCGCTGGACATGGCGATCGTTTCGCGCCTATGCCGCAGCACCCGTACCCAGGCCGTGGAGGTTTTCTCGATGAGTGAGCTTAGGTTCTATAGTGAGACTCCTTCGCCGAGTCATAGAATAAAGAGTCACCCTTTAGGCGATAGACTCCAGAGTTAGTTCGATTTGGATTTGCTTTGTTTGCTGAGTGTGCAGTATGTGTTGCAAGGCCCTTAGGCATTGTAAGCAGCCATACCAAGTTATTAATAATAAAGTTGGACCTTAAAGTTACCCCTTTTGCCCCGCATAAGTTCCATATTACTTGTCTATTCTTGTTTCCCTCTCATCTCTAAACCTAGAGCAAACCGACAGATGGTGAACACCCGTGGAAACTTTGGAAGCAATAGGAGTGGTTCTCGCCCGTGAAAACCCCAATGATGGAGCACCAAAGCACCGCCACCGGATGTGCAGAATTTTGGAGCATTTCTTGCTGCTCAGACCCGATTGATGCATGCTATGATGCAACAAATGCGACGTCATCGCTTGATCCACCGCTAATCAAGTTAATCGTGACCACGCCAAAATACAAGGCTGTCGAGTTCATGAGGACTCACCCACCCACTTTCTTCTGGGAATGCCAATCCGTTGGAGGCCGACGATTGGTTAAGATCAATTGAGAGGAAGCTACACATAGCTCAATGCATAGGGAATGAGAAGGTACTTTACGCTTCTCATCGCTTGGAAGGAACAAACGCCGAATGGTGGGAGAACTTGTGCCACGCAGAGAACCCTCAAGATATCACTTGGGAAGAGTTCACAACGGTGCATTCGACGAGATCACGTGCCTGAAGGAATCATGGACCTTAAGAAGGAGGAGTTCAGAGCACCGAAGCAAGGTAATCACCGGTGGTCGACTACCCTGAACAAGTTCACACAATAGCACGCTACGCACCGAGGATGTAGCGACGATAAATCCAGCGATCGTTTTATGAAGGGACTTAACTCAGATTGCAAGTAGGGTTGATCACCCACACCTTTCCAGATTTCCAAGAGTTGGTGAATAAGGCGCTATTCTTGAGGACAAGCGCAAGGAACTGGATGAGAACAAGAAGCGCAGGATGCAACAAAGAAGGATCACGCCAGGAACGCAATGGCGCTTGAGAGTTGCACCAAATCAATTCTTCGATTCTAACCACACGAATGCAACAAGGACACCATCCCCTAGCACCAAGACCTGCCAATCAAAACTACTGCACCCACCCCGCTTAGAAACGCTACCCGAGGCGGCCAAGAAGGAACAGTGAGACGCTGTTACAACCGCAACGAGCCGTGACACTTTGCCAACAGCTTGTCCGAAGAAGACAGCAGGAGCGACCCGCCCGCTTCAATCTAGGAACCACCCCAGCTAGGACGCCAAAGACAGGAGCCACACCCTGCATCAGGCCGTGGTGAGAGGCCGAGTCAACCATGTCACCGCAGATGCACCGCAGAATGCTACGGACGTCGTCTTGGGTAAGTTACTTGTTAACTCAAGACTGCACCTGTGATTTTGTTTGACTCGAGCTTCGCGATTCGCTTGTTTCGCAAGGCTTTGCTGCTAGAAATGACTTGAGAATTGCAAGACTTAAGTGCATGCTTTTAGTTCAAACCCTGGTTCCGAACTCCGAACGAAGTAGGATGTTCCGGTGAGAATACTAATAGATGGAATAGAGTTCCTAGCAAACCTTATAATTTTGGAGACCTGCACCTTAGATGTTATATTGGGAATGGATTGGTTATCCAAGCACAAGGCCGTATTGGATTGTGGACGAAGGACTATCTCGATTGAGAGCCCGTGTGGGAAGAAAGTGGAATTTCAAGCCACTGCAGTTAGAGATGGACAGCTTGATGGTTAACAGTACCAAGGCAATCAGATAGAGGATGTCCCAAAGAGTAAATGAGTACCCGATGTTTTTCCCGAAGATCTACCCGGTATGCCGCTTGGACAGGGACATAGAGTTTGTGATAGAGCTTGTACAGTACAAGACCGATAGCAAAGAGACCCTATCGGATGTCTACCGAGGAGTTGGTAGAAATGAAGAAACAATTTGGAAGAGCTAATGGATAAAGGATTTATCGTACCAAGTTCGTCGCCGTGGGAGCACCGGTTTTGTTTGTCAAGAAGAAGGACGGAGTTTCGGGATGTGCATCGACTACCGTGCACTCAATGAAGTCACCGTGAAGAATAAGTATCCGCTACCCAGGATTGATGATTTGTTTGATCGATTAAGAGGAGCCGAGTTTTCTCCAAGATTGATCTCGAGATCGGGATACCATCAGTTGAAGATCCGATCGTAAGATATTCAAGACTGCATTCTCGTCAAGATATGGACATTACGAGTTTCTGATTATGTCCTTTGGGCCGATTTAACGCGCCAAATTTATTTCATGAATATGATGAATAAGGTGTTCATGGAATATTTGGACAAGTTTGTCGTCGTGTTCATAGACGATATCCTAATCTACTCCAAGACAGAGGATGAACATGCCGAACACTTACAGGCGAAGTTTTGGAAAAGTCGAGGAACGACAACTTTTCGCCAAGTTCAAGAAGTGTGACTTTTGGAAGGACAAAGTGGAGTTCCTTGGACATGTGATGACCGCAGAAGGAGTCGCCGTAGATCCAAGCAAAGTAGAAGGCTGTGTTACATTGGGAGCGGCCAAGAAGACGTGACCCGGTCGGAGTTTCCTTGGAATGGCAGGATACTACCGCCGCTTTCATCGAAGGCTTTTCGACGATTGCGAAACCCTTACGCAATTGTGAAGAAGGAAAAGAAGTTTGCATGGACGCCAGAATGTGAGAAAGGATTTCAGGAGTCAAGAAGCGATTGACATCAAGACCGGTGTTAGTTCTACCGGATGTTGCTCAAAGCTTCGATATTTATTGTGACGACGCGCCAGGACTTGGATGTGTCTTGATGCAGAATGGAAGGGTCGCCGCTATGCATCAAGGCGATTGAGGCCGCATGAGGAAAATTATCCGACACATGACCTAGAGTTAGCTGCCGTAGTGCATGCCTTGAAGATATGGCGCCACTATCTGATTGGAAACAGATGTGAAGTATATACGGATCATAAGAGCCTTAAGTACATATTCACCCAGTCGGATCTGAATATGAGGCAAAGGAGATGGCTAGAGTTAATCAAGGACTACAATGTTGGAATCCATTACCATCCCGGGAAGGCCAACGTAGTTGCCGATGCTCGAAGCTCGGAAGAGCCATACCGCGAGTATGTTGCTAGCCATAAGTCGAGGATGAGTTATGTGAGGAGTTTCGTAAAATGAAGATTGAGGTTGTACCTAGCTTATTCTTGGCCGCTTTAGATGTAAAACCGACCCTGGAGGATCAGATTCGAGAAGGACGAAGGATGATGACAAGATCCGCAGGATTAAGTCCATCAAGGAGGAAGGCAAGGCAGAGGACTTCAAGATGGATGAGCAAGGCACGTTGTGGATGAAGGATCGCATTTGTGTGCCTAACAAAAAGGAGTTAAAGCAACTGATTCTGGAAGAAGCCCATGACTCCAAGTACTCGATTCATCCTGGAAGCGCCAAGATGTATCAGGATCTGAAGGAGAGATTCGGTGGCCGAGTATGAAGCGTGAAGTTGCCGAGCATGTTGCATTGTGCGACGTATGCCCGAGTCAAGGCAATGCATCGTAGACCAGAGGGATTGCTACAACCGCTGAAAATACCTGAGTGGAAGTGGGAGGAAATCGGAATGGATTTCATTACCGGTTTGCCGAAGACTCAAGGAGGTTATGACTCCATATGGGTTATAGTGGATCGCTTGACTAAAGTAGCCCATTTTATCCCCGTGAAGACCACTTACTCGGGAGATAAATTAGCAGAATTATACATGATCAGGATTGTCTGTTTGCACGGAGTGCCAAAGAGGATTGTATCGGACAGAGGTACCCAATTTACCTCAAGGTTCTGGAATAAGTTGCATGAAGCCATGGGAACCCGTTTGAACTTCAAGATGCCTTATCATCCATGCAGACGGATGGACAGGCCAGAAAGAGTCAACCAGATTCTCGAGGATATGCTAAGAGCTTGTGCATTGGCCTATGCTACCTCTTGGGATAAGAGTTTGTAGTATCTTTGAGTTCGATTACAACAATAGTTATCAGGCTAGTTCTGAGATGTCACCTTTTGAGGCACTTGTATGGTCGACCCTGCCGGACGCCATTGAATTGGAATGAGACCACGAGCGCCGTGTCTTTGGGCCTGATATTCTTCAAGAGGTCAAGAGCGGTCGCTATGATTAGGGAAAGGTTGAAGATAGCCCAATCTCGACAAAAGAGTTATGCTGACAATCGTCGCCGAGACTTGAGTTTTGAACCAGAAGATTTTGTTTACCTCAGGGTTACGCCTCTCAGGGGAGTTAAGAGGTTCCATGCCAAAGGGAAACTCGCACCCCGTTATGTTGGACCATTTAAGATTTTGAGCCGCAGAGGCGAAGTTGCTTATCAGCTGGAGTTGCCACAGTCGTTGGCGTGAGTACATGATGTATTCCATGTGTCCCGATTAAAGAAGTGTCTCCGAGTTCTCGAGGAGCAGACACCGCTAGAGTCAATTGAGTTGCAAGAGGATTTGACCTATAAGGAGCATCCCGTGAGGATTCTAGACACAATGGATCGAGAAACTAGAAACAAGTCAACCCGCTTTTGTAGAGTTCGATTGGAGCAACCATGAAGAAAGCGGCGACTTGGGAGCCGCGAAGAGGATTTGAAGAAGGAGTTTCCAAACCTATTCCTTTAGTGAGCCACTGAATCTCGGGACGAGATTCTATTAAGGGGGGGAGGTTTGTAACATCCCAAAATTTTGCTTTTCTTAAATTCATGTGTGATTTGACACTTTGGTGAATTTTTGGAATTTTCTGGAATTTATTTGGGTTTATTTGGAATTTATTTGAATTTATTCCATTTTGAAATAATTAAAGAATTTAATTTTGCAAATAAAATTTTGTTGGAAATATTTTATTCGAGTCCAAAATGATCCAAAATATTTTCGAATTTTTCTAGAATTTTCTCGAGTCATTTGCTATTTTTAATGAATTAAATGAATTCTTGGAATTATTTTAAATATTAATTATTTGGAAAAGGACCGACCAGGGTCGGTTACTATTCCTCGGTCCGAGTCGGACTCAGTCCGACCGAACCGATCAGAGCCGATTGACTCGACCGAACCGCTCCTAAACCTAATCAATCCCAACCGTTGGATCAAGATCCAACGGCCGAGATCCGCCTGCACGGCTCGAGCCGTGAATCGGCGGATCCGATCGCGCCGTCGCGATCGTGGCGTTGATCGCGCCACGTGGGCGGCCACGATTTCGTCTGTCTTCGCCGAAGTCCGAGCCGGACCGCGCCGCGCCCGCCAGTAGCGAACTAGGTTTCCGTCTAGGCACGGACGCCGAGGCTATTTAAAGCGTGAGACGCGTCCCGAGGTTGCCCTCATCCTTGCGCACCCGTTCCCCGAGCCATCTCGCCGGAGCCGCCACCGTTGAGCCGCAATCGCTCGCCGGAGTTGTCTCTTCCCTCCGCGGTTTCTTGCGCGGTTTCGCCGTCGTCCGTCGTCTTCCGCCGAAAAGGAGCCGAATCCGGAGTCCCCGCGACGAGACGCACCGAAGGAGGCTTCATCTCGCCGAGCACGCCCCAAACGCCCGTCGGGCTCGTCGTCGCCCCGTCTCCGGTCAAGCCCGGCGCCGCCGTGAAGCCTATCGCCGTCATGAGCTCGGAGGACCGTCGGATCAGACGGACGGTTGAGGTGAGCTCACGTGTTCCCAAACCCGATTAGATGGATCGTTGGATCAAGATCCAACGGTTCACAATTGCCACGCGTCTTTGTAGCGGTCGCGAATATAGGATTAGATCTGGACCGTCCGATCTAGATCGAGCGGCCCACGAGCAACGAGTAGTTTCAGCGTGTTAACCCTGGATCTAATCGCGCCGTTGATTTTCAAACCAACGGCCGAGATTGGCGCCACGTGTCGGGAAGATGGACCGCCGCGGTCAACGCGAATCCGCCCACGCGTGCGTGTAATGACCCGGCCAGCGGGCCCGCGTGTCGAGGGGCCGCATGTCGATGGTCGACCCGCCAGCGCCGACGTCACCCATGACGTCACAATGGGTCCCACCTGCCGCAAGACCGTGGTGAGCCCGCCGTGACGTCGGCGATGACGTCACCCGAGAGGGCCCACATGTCGGCGACACGTGAGTCGTGGGACCGAGTCCACAGAGACCCAAGCCGAGCGTGGACCAAGTCCATGGACCGGTGGCGTCGCCAAGGCCAATCGAGGCTGCCACGTGTCCATCTTGTATAATAATTAATTTCCAAAAGAAAATGATTTATTAATTCGAAATATTGATTCAAATTTAGATTCAAACTTCAAACGCTTATAACTTTTGCGTTTCAACTCCGATTTGAGCGATTCAAATTTCTAAATTTGTATAAAATTGAGATCTACCTAAATATGAATTTTATTTAATTTTTGGACTAAAGTTTTTCTCTGTAAAATTATTTAATTGATTATTTAAACTTTAAATAATCATAACTTTTATGCGTTTTAACTCCAAATTTGATTTATTCCAGTTTCTAAAAATCCAGAAAATTATGTTCTCCTGTTTATGGATTTTATTTGGAGTTTTGGGATCTTTTTGCATAGTGTTCATTTGTGTATTTGCTATTTGCACGCTTTACGAGTAGACGTTGAAGTCTTAGGAAGGATTCGAGGGAGAAGTGTTGACTCAGGATCCAACTCAAGACCAAGAGCAAGTACTTTTTGAAGGCAAGTTGTGCTTTGACCATATTGATCCCATTTCAAATCTATTTTGATTTAAACTATTGCATGCTAGTTCAATTAGAAAAATACTTTGTTTAAACATGGGGTTAGATAAATACCAATTTGCTATATGACACCTTGATTACTTAAGTATGTGCCATGACCTTTGTCACCCTAGTTGTGGTTTACTAGTTGGACATTACTAAATTGCCAACATGGGTTTAGATCGTTGTAGTATCTTTGCTTAGACACACTACGTGCTCATGACATGATTTTGGACAATCAAACGCTAATATGGACTTAATGATATATTGAACCTGTTTTGGAAAAGTATCATGTGATGTTGACGACACGTGGTGCATGGTAATCAAGCGGGGTTTGATAAATGATTCGACCGGGGCATGTGGCAAGAGTAATCAGTGGGCCGGTTGTGGCATTGGGAGTGATGATTTGGTTTTTCGGGTAGTCTTGCCCTGGTCACTCTAAGGACTTAACCTTGCAAGCCTTTGAACCGGGTCATACTTGCAACCACATGGGTGGAATGGGACGGCCCTAGTTGACTAAGTCGCTAAGGACTCACTTGTGGAGCCTCGGGTGTCGATTACACCTTTTGTGTGATTGTGCGGGGGGCGTATCGTGGCTGCGGCCAGGTACCCATCTAACGGTGTGTTGGTCCCATACTTCGCCTTGGCTAAGGGAAGGGATGGTGTAGAGCACGTCTTAGGAGAGGACCACTGTGTTGTTTGAGGCTTAGAAAGGCTTTGTTACTGAACTTCGCCTTTGTGGTGTTTGACTGTATCTTGTGGGTAAAGTGCATAACCTCTGCAGAGTGTAGAATCTATTTGAATAAGCCAGGAGTCCACTGTGATCGACAATGCTCGGGAATTACAGTCAAGGGGTAGACTTTTACGAAAATAACTTGGTTTTGAAAAGATGGGTTGGTTTACCAAGGAAGATGATGGAAATATGGTTTAGGATGGGAAAAATGTTTATTAAACTTCTTGAAAAGTTATTTATGCTTTACTTATTTATACTGCTTTCGAATCTACTCATATTACTTGTCAAAAGCTGTTTCTTTGCAAATATACCTGAGCTATTCCTTTGTACTAAGCCATGCATATAGTATATTAGCTTGCATTCGTGCATGACTTGTCGAGTACCAAGTACTCACCCTTGCCTCAACACAATATCGATTGAAGAGGAGATTACGCCAAGATTGGAGGAGGAACTCCAAGAAGACCCGTCTACTTAGGGATGCGAGCCCGGTCAGTTACTTTCGTGGTATCTTTGGATGGCGCCACTAAGTTTATTTGATTTTCCATTGCCGCTATTTCTCTTTTAATAAGTTTCGCCTTGCAAGGCATATATTTGTAACTTGGCCATAAGGTCGAGTAACCCTTTGATTATTTAAATAAAGTACTTTGATAGTATCGTATGGTATGATTGTGATATATACCGATGTTAAGACTGTGTGCACTAGCGCGTTCCTGGACTAGTGCTGAATACACAGAGGGTCCGGATTTGCAAATTCGGGGTCCCGACAAGCTGGCCTTCACAAACTTTTCACGGCAACCCACAATCCTTGGGAGCTCGTGAACGACGCCTAGCCGTCTAGGAGTCCTTCAACCTCCAAGAGTAACAAATGCACGTTGATCGATCTTGGAGGAACACTCTAATGCTCAAGATGGAAGACACTTCCTTTTCACTCTAGCTCCAAATCTCACTTCTAGTCCTCACTCCTTGGATGATCCCTAAGATCAAAGAGGAGGGCTCAAAAGTAGACTAGAGAGGGCTCAATGTGCACTAGAGTTCTGCCAAATAGAGTGTGTAACCCTCAAATGAGAGAGGGTGGGGTATTTATAGTTTCTTGCAAAAACTAGCCGTTATACTCCCACTCATTGCATATCGAACTTCCGATATCAACATCGGAATGTCCGATATGTACAAATAATCGAACTCGGCGCACTTTAGCTGTTACACAAGATGCATCGGAACTTCCGATATCAACATCGGAACTTCCGATGTTCCCAATGCCCTTGACAAAATGCTTCTAAGTCCACATCGGACTATCCGATATCGACATCGGAACTTCCGACTTAATCATCGGAAAGTCCGATCAATATATCGGAATGTCCGATCAATCCAGAGCTCCTTTTCAGGTTAGAACACATCGAACTACCGATGTTAAATATCGGAACTTCCGATCTTTACAGAGAGCACCCTAGAAAGCTGTACAACGTATCGGAACTTCCGATCGTAAATATCGGAACTTCCGAGACATCTTCGACGCATCGGATCAAGCAAACATGCACATCGGAATGTCGGTCACATCGGAACTTCCGATGTAATATCGGAATGTCCGACTTGAACTTCGATAAAAACCCATTCCGGTGCATGCCACGATGACTTAGGATCTCAATAAGATTTGAAGTAACATTCATCCGAGCATAGAGACTACTCTAGATCATCTACGATGCATCCCTCTTAATAATACGGCATTCCTACGACACAAAGCATAGAAAATTAAATTACGAAGCCGCTTTTACTCGCTTGAATTCGTTTGAGGGTTTCCTTCGCATGTAGAGAATCTCACATTTACTCTTTTACCTGTTCACAAACTCATTGAAGACATTAGTCCTGTATAATCGTTTGTCATTAATCATCCAAAACCAATTTAGGGGCCTAGATGCACTTTCGCAGGCCAGCGGAGGCGGTGTGTCGCGAAGACCGGAACCAAGCGACGCGAGTAGGCGGCGAAGCCAGCGTGGATGCGAAGCGGTGCGCCGAGCGGACGGCGGCGGCAGCGGCGACTGGCAACAAGCGACACGGCAAAGCGGCGGAGAGGCAGCCAACGCGCGCCTTAACAGCTGTGGCGCGAGGCGGAATTGGCCGGCAGCGGCGCCAGCGAGAACAAGCGGCCGAGCGGCGCCAGCCGGCCGGAGGCGGCGGACGAGCGCTGCCGGGCCGGCCAGGCTGGCGAGAGAGCTGGGCCAGAGGCCAGCGGCCGGAGAGAGGAGATGGGCCAAGGCCCAAGAACGCAAGAAGCTGGCCCAAGGCAAAAAGAAATCAAAACCAAAAGCAAATCAAAAAGCAAAATTCAAACTTCAAATTCAAGAATTTGAATCTGAAATTTGAAAGAACTCCAAATAAATTCGTTTTGAATTTTTGGGTTGTTTCAGATGATGTTCTGCAAAAATCTAGAGTGCAAACTTCATGCTCTGATGGCTCTAAATTTTGGGATAACATGATTCGAAAGGTTAACTTTGATGATTATATGCATGAGAAGGATGAAATTCCAGAAGAATTGACCTCGTTGTCTGCTTATTTCAACCAGCTTGTGGGTGATAGAAAATGAACTAGTGTTTTCTTGGTTGATAGCATGTTCGGTCCTGTTGGGGATTAGGAAGTGTTGCTGTTAAACGTTTCTTTTTGTGTGCCATTGCTTCACAAACTGTTTTGTTGAGATGGTGAACTCAATCATACTACGTAATCTGTGATCAGTTCCTTTTACTTGGAACTGGGGCATCTTAATATTAGATATCCTTTTGATCTTAAAAAAAATATTTACCATTAGAAAAAAAGGATGGAGAAACAGAAGCACAAGCTGTGCAGAAATTTTTTTTGGTCGGTACAATTATTAACAAGGGAAGATCGTGGAGGGAAGTAATCGAGCTTCTCAAGCAAACTGAAAAGGAAATGGAGACAGCTGCCCTGGTGATTGCGATGTCTCATGTACATGCGCATAGTTTACTACTACATAACCGAAAAGATGCTAGTTAACCCGGCGACACTATATCCTCTGCTCACAATTTCAGAGTTGACACCATGGACAGAGAGGAGTACGTGTGTGGTCTGGAACGGCACCTAACCAAAAGCTGTAAGATTGCATTGAACTGGCCAAAGACTATGGTTATGCTCGACATGATCTCGAGTTGGCTCCATTTGCTCTTGGGACTTGAAAGGATGGCTGGATGGGCAAGTACCAAGTAATGTAGCACATGCATGCAGAATCTGATCGAGAAGCCCTGGATCGACCTGAGGCGTCCAACCCTGTGATAATTAAGCCCTTCAAACTTCAGAGTTCAGACCGAGTCTATGTTACAATTGTCAGCTAGCCGATCGGCCACCGGGAATCGCCCCTTGAGTCCCTCTAAATGCTGGAGTGTTAGTCTAAACAATGCGTCATCGAAGGGCAATTATTTGAAGATCTAATAATTATGCGATCAAGGTGCTCCTACAGTCTACAGTCTAACCCGTAAAATAGATCATAATGCGTAATGGTGTTAGATCATTGCTACTAATTAAACTAAATATGTGCAAGAGCGAATGCCGTTAAATCACTTATAAGTTGCAACTGTTTTCTGGATATTTTGTTGGCTAAATTCATTTGACTTGCTGTAAGGACAATATAGTGTAGCTGTGGGCGTTGGAAGCACGTCCACATGTTTGACAGTCTTGCAAGTTGGAACCACGCTAGAGTTTGTGTAGCTGTCACAATATTTGTTTGTTTTCTTCTTCTCAGTTTTTCATTGGCAGCTACAACCAACACTACTGGCATGTGCCCAGAAATGTCAATCCAAACAACTGCCCACAAACTCAGTACAGAATGGTAACGAAAAATACAGAATGGTAACGAAAAAATACAGATCAGCTGAACTGTTCACCAAAATGGCCTCATTGATCTTTTTTTTCTTCTAAATCTGGTATCTGTGCCACCAAAATTTTAAAAATAGCACTCTGTCTGAGCGCAAAAGGCGCAACAGACGACACGTATCTCCTGCCATGTCTAGATAGCACGGAAAGTGTCTGGTTCCACGGTACCACGGCAAGAAGCACTTCTACACACGGGGAGTGCGGCTACGTGAGCGCAGCAGCACGCCCCCGGCACCTACCGTATGCACATATGCCCCCAAGCCTGCCTGCTCACACATGCATGCACGCGCACCCTGCGCCTGCCCGCCCACCCTGCGCCTACCCGCTCCCTGGCCACCCACCCCTGCCTGCGCCTTGTTGCCGCGCTACCCGTCCATGACACCTCGGTGGGCCCGATTAGCTTCCGTACTCAATGACTTTCCAACCACGATAGGTGACACACATGACCTATCAGGTCTTTCGTATTTAAGCAGGGACTATTTTTGAAATTTTTGTTGCAGGGTTAGTTTTAGAAAAAAGTGCCGGATGAACTAATACAGCTAAAAACTTTCAGATCAGTTCACCAAATAAAGCTGTTTTTTTTAATGGACAGAAAATGCAAATGCTCTTAGAGCAACCAGTTTGTACTAGAGGTGGGCGTCGTGCCATGCCATGCCGGCCCGGGCCGGGCCCATCGTGCTTCGGGTCGGAACCGTGCCGTGCCACGATGGCCCATCGTGCCCACCGTGCCGACCCGACTCGCCTTTGGCGAGCCCAGGCCCGGCCCATTTGCGCTTCGTGCTTGCTCCGTGCCGTGCCGGCTCAGGCCCGACCCATTTTCACTATTGTGACGAGCAAAGAAATAAAACACATCACTACTACTAAACTACATATTTTAATTACATAAGAGACTAATCACATCAACAAAATGTCAAACATAAATGCAATGCTTGAAGATGCCCTGAATCAACAATATCTGCCAACTTTTAGGCTTTAATCTGTGATTTCGTGCCCGTTCGTGCCGTGCTGCCCGTCGTGCCCGGTTTTCGGGCCCGGCATGGCCCAAGCAAGCTTGATTCGCGTCGGCTCGGCCCAAGACGGAATCGCGGTCTTAAATCTTGTGCTTTGCACCGGGCCATCCCATTGTGCTTCGGCCGGCCCAAAAGAGCCCGACCCAAGTGCCCACCTCTAGTTTGTACCATGAAATAGGTAAGATAACAACTCACAAAACAGTGCTTTTTTTGAAAGGACAAAATTGTACCTTTGGATGCCTAGTTTGCCACGCTGATGGGCATCCTGTCGGCACGGCACGAGCACAATGGACCTTAGATCATGCCATGCTGTCATGCCCTAATCAGCCGTCATACTTGCCTGACTCTGGCAAGTCCAGGCACTACTCATCAGCAAGTCGTTTCACCTTCGTCCTGTGTGGCTCAGGTCCGGTACATTTATACTATTGTGAGGATAGAAAATGAGTCGAAGATGCATGGGGCTAAGGCAATGAACAGAAATATTGGGGAAAAATAATTCAATTTTATTCATTCTTGAATAGGTGTAGAGTTACTGCCTCATTAAAAATCTTACACCCTAGTGTGGGGTACCTCGATATGGAAAAGAGTACATAAACTACATACATATACATAGACTAGTCGAGGTTAAGGTGGTCAAGGTCGACTAATGTCTCCATGATCTCCGGATCCTTGGTTTGATGTTGTGTTCTCTCACTGCACACTCTCAGTATTTGAGGCATGTAATTGCCTCAATGATCTCAGGCGTGAGAGACGACCTCCTTGGCTCAAATATCATCCCCACCAAATTGAAAGTGGCTTCCGACGAGACAGTCGACATCGAAACCACAAGTACATCCTGTGCAAATTGTGATAGCAAGGCATAAATATGTTATTGATTCTTCCACTATAAGAGCAAGTTGAGTTCATTGCTATCACCGATGCCAAGCTCAGTCTCTGCAAAAGGCATGTGGAGATAGTGATTGATCTCTACTTGTGAATTCCATTGTGTGCTAAAGAAACAAGAAGACAGGGGGGTTTTATAGCAATGGATTAGGAGAACGTTGTCATTTGCCCATTGTCTGAAGAATCAGCATTCCCTGTTGTTTGCTCATTGCTCTTCGACTTTATTTCTTCTATTCGTCATGCCACTTTATTTATTTCATTTGTCACATCATATGTCTATTGCACCCGCCCTCTCCCCCCTCTCTCAACCACATCTCTCTTTGTCTCTCAGCCTCACTCTCACATCATCTCTGCCGTTGCTCCCTCCCCCCTCTCTCTCTTTCCCCTCTGCCCCTCTGACTCACTCTCTCCACCTCTACCGCAGTCACCACCCCCTCTCCGCTGTAATACCTTGAAACTTTGAAGTTTTTGATTTATTATCTATTTGTGATTTTTGAGAATTTTTCTGGAATTTATAAACTTTTTCTTATTTTTTTGATTTAAATAAAGAATTTATTGGAGAAAAATAAAACTCAAATTATGTTAAAAATATTTTTGTTGAGTTCCAAATGTCTCAAATAATTTTTTGCGAATTTTTCTAAAAGTTTTTAGATTTATTAGCTATTTTTCTGAGTTTATTTGAATAACTAGAATTAATTTAATTAGTAAATAACTAAAAAAACAATTAAAATGGCTACTGGGCCGAAACCCTAATAGGCCCAACCCAATCTAGCCTATTTGTCATGTCAGCCCAACTCATAATGCAGCAAACCCTAACCCTAAATTGTGAGCCTTGATCCACGATCGTGCAACTGAGATTTGCCCGCGCACCGCGCCGCATCTGACCGTTGATCGTGACACGTGGACGGCCGTGATTGCATCATCTTCGCCATCTCCGAATTGGACTCTTGCCGTCGTGTAGCCACCGTGTTCGTGGTTTTCGCATCGAACCCAATACCCAAGGCCACTATTTAATGCGCCGACGCCGTATCTGAGCTGTGCAGGTCACGCTGCACCCACCACTTCGATTTCGGCCTGAGAGCCTGTCACTTTCAAGATCCGAGTTCGTCGGATTTCTTCATCACCTCCACGCCATTTTCCGAGCTTTGAAGCTTTCGTCGCCACCGTTCTTTGCTCCGGTGAGTCTCTCCATCGTCGAGTCGCCGTGCCGCTCCTCTGCCGAGTCGTTTCCTATGTTGGTTCCGCTCCCTCCACTCCACTGTATTCTAGCGTCACTGAGTAGTCACCGTCGACTTGCTGTCGAGATCGGCAGCCCTCTTGCCGTTGTTGTGCTGTCGCCGTCGGCCAATCGTCGTCTACTCGACTCACCGTGTTATCACCTCCATTGAGCCCACGCCGTGCGTTATCACCACCGACTAGCCGTTCTTCTCCGATCATCGCGTCCCTCGGGAGACGAAGCGCTGCTCGAAAACCGAAGCAACGCCAGTGATGTCAGTCATTGACTCAGTCCACCGCAGGGCCCACATGTTAGCTAACGTTAGTGTTACACAATAAAGTGATTTTCCAGTAGAAAAATAATTTCAATAATTAGGATTTTTGTTTTTTCTTTTATTTTAAATTTTCAAGAGCATGTTCTCACTCATATGAGCTCCGATTGAGGTGATTTCAGTTTCTAAAAAATGTAAAATTGTGAGGTATTTAATGATGAATTTTATTTAATTTTTAGAGTTTATTTGCTCTCTATTTTTGGTATTTATTTATATTTTCTCCTGATTTGCGTAGACGTTAAAACACCGGGAGTGTAAGAGAGTGAAGCGTGGACTCATAGCAAGGTCCAGAACTAGAGCAAGAACTTTACTAAGGCAAGTTACACATCCTTGATGATGTTGAACCTAATTTTTGAAATGCTATGTTGAATTTAAATTATTATATGCATAATTTCTTATAAATGTATGCTAACCCCATTTTTAAATTAAATAGTTATGTCATGATTGTTAAAACCATATTTGATGATTGAATCTCTTGTGCCATTGTAACCCTAGGACTATATTTATGGTTTTGTAATGACTATCAAAATAGTTAGAACATGCTTAGTCTTGTTTAGATCTAAATTTAGGTTATTTTTGGTATTTGTGCCAAATGGTGATTCTATTGAAATTGAAAACTGTGTTTTGAGGTTTCGTGTTATGTCATGATAAAATTGAAAATGTGGATTAGATTGGACAAGATAGACTATTTTGGTGGTTTAATGGGTTGTAGAAAGCTCTTATAGTCAATTAAGGATTGGTTTGTGAGCTGCTGAACGTAAAACGTTACCATACTACCACACTTCTGGTATGAGACATACCTGGTTATATGTATTATAACACATCATGGACAATTGGACAGTCCTATCATTAGGTGGGAAGTGATGTAAGCGAGAGGCTGCCACTTGGTGCAAGAGGGAGATTCAGAATTAGGGGATCCTTTCATCGGTGAAATTTTAGCGAGCATGACTACATGGATGGAGCTTTATGTGGGGTCTTGTCATGATTTTCTCTGTTGCACACCACAAAAAGTGTGTATTTTGACTCAATGAGGCAATCATGTATTGTGGGTAAAATTATACAACCTCTACAGAGTGTAAAACTAATCGATTAGCTGCACCCGTGATCATAGGTATGCCGAGTTGGCATTTCACAGATTAGATATGATTATTTACAAAAAAAAATAGAATTTACTATATAATTAAAATTTTGCTTTGAAAAATCATTTAGATTATTTGTGAACTTGCTGCTTTACACTAAAAATAACCATACAGCATTCCATTGAATCATTTACATTATTACTACATCCTTGTGTGACCTGCGGAGTACTTTTGTACTCACCTTTGCTTACTCTGTTGATTCAGATGATGAGTTCTACGACGATGAGGATCAGGATAACTATGACCGCTACCCCAGTCAATTGCTAGTGGCAAATCTATTGGGTTTTACTTCAATTTATTTATTTTTGGTGCTTTACTTTTATTTGGCCCGCGAGCCAATATTATTGTAAAAAACTGTGTTGGTTAATGAATAAATGTATGTTTAATATGTTGTGTTATCAACTTTGTTTATTGTGTACATTAGCTCGATCTTGAATCAATGTTTTACACAAAGGGTTCGAATGTGTTACTTTTGGGTCCGACATCCATCTCCACCGCCTCCTCATCCGCCATCGCTGTCTGCCTCCCCCCTCTTCCTTGGTGGCCCGTGCGGTGAGCGTGGTGTCAGTGGTGTAGGTGCAAGCGACAACCAAGTAGGGTGTCGTGTCATGCCGCCCACTGTACCCGGTTGCCAGGCCAGGCACGGCCCTGACAACTAAGCCGGACTGGGTTGACCCATTCGCATACCTGACTGGCTATGTAGGGTCTCTTGTGCTACTGGTCGGCCCAAAAAAACTCGGCCCGATGCCCATGTCCATGCCCATCAAAGTCCTACCTTGTGGGTTGGGACATGCCGGTTGACGCGAGGGCGGCAGAGAAATTTTTGTTTCTTTTTATGCCGAATTGCGCTGAGCTGCTTGCTTTCTAGCTCTTCCAGACCAGATAGACCGCGCAAAACATAATCAATTTCTGCTTCAAGACAGCAGTAGTAGCTTCAAAAGAAGGTGAAGATGGAAATGTTTTAGCAACCTGGCAGTCTGGAACCAACCAAAACGTTCCCAATTCAGTTATACCGGTAGTTAGGTAGGTGCTTTATCAAATATCACCAGTTAGGAGATCACCAGCCACGGGCCAGCCGGGCAACCACCACGAGATCCCCGTTCAGATTCGCGGGGTCGTGGTCGCTCTCGCGGGGCACCCAGCACGGCCTGGCGAGGCGACGCAACGCTACGTACGTACGCACGCAACCACCGCGCGCGACCGGCACGGCGGCCAGTAGCCAGCGACCAACTATAAACAACCGAGTCACGGCACGGCAGGCGAGTGATTAGGCTGGCCACTTCCGATCTAATCACCATATAATTAGGGTATGCATGTAATGCACGACGGTTGTGTACAATACACTTTCGTATTATTTATAGATACGGTTAAAGATAATTTATACAATATCTTATCAATATAATTATCTATTATAGTCTCTCATATAGTTAATAGATTATCTATATAATCATAAACACAATATAAAACTGTGTATAAGAGTGTCGACTAAATAGTAGACATCATCTTTCTCTCGGTTCCACATTACCTAAAATGCTACGTAAGCTTACATACAGCTGATAAGTACCATTGTACTTCTCTTGGAACGTGTACGGTGGCAAATGTCATCCGTATGTAATCTTACGTCACATTTGATTTTGGGTGATGTAGAGGAGAGAGAAGGAGGTGGGAGTACAATGTTACATATCAACTATCAGTAAACCTATATCACGTAGAATTTTAAATGACATAAAGAAGAGAGAAATATGTCGTATGTTATTTAACATACGGCCTTATATATTATTGCATAAACAATCTAGTAATCGTACGAGACTATTATAGACAAATACATACATAATATATCGTATAAATTATCCTTAATACTAAATACAGATAATATAAAGATGCATTACAAATAACCACGGTCTATCCGGTCGTTACGACCTTCGTCCTACTTGCGTACGCCCCCGCGAGCGAGCCACAGCGACCAGCGCGACGAGGGGTAGCACGAGGAGCACGTGGGGGATAAGGGAGGGGCACGCATATGCCCGTGCTCCGGGACAGACGGGGACGCGTCGCTTGCCCGCTCCGCGCGGGGGACGCCGAGTCGCCGGGCCGAACCGGCCGGCTTGCCACCTTCAGTACCGCCAGCCTTCGTGGAAAAATCCGCGCGCGGACGGAACCATCCGAGGGGGACGAGACGACTCAGCGCGCAGCCCCGGCAACAGGGTGCGTGGGCGTTGCGTTTGATTGCTTGGGATCGTCTATCGGCAGTGGTGCAAACTCAAGTGTGAGTTTCATCTGGGGAGGCGACGCGTTGGGTGGGTCGCAAACATGACGCAGCCAGTGACGAGAGTTTTACATTGTGCCAAGGGTGTAAGTAAGATAAGGTTTTTAATGTGTCGTGTGGATATGTCAATGCATAATTCTAGCATGAGCCTGGTCATGGTGGGTGAGTAGCAACGAGCAAGTGGTGACATATTACCTGGCTGTCACGTTACTTTCTATCTTTTTTAGAAAAACATGTTGAGAGAAAATAAGCGCAAAATATGTCCCACCTGTTCTGTCAGAATTTTTAACAGGTTACTAAAAAACATAGGATAGGTTGATTGCCTTCGCTTCTTAAGATTTGGCATGTTAACTCACAAGTAGGGGTGGATAACGAGCCAGTTGAACTTTTTTTCGAGTTTTCTTCGACACTGATTTATTCTTATTTATTATAGTCTCCTGTATTGTTTGAGACCCAACTTCGAACCGAGCTTAACGAGCCGAGCCGAAGTTGACTCTGGTTCCAAATCAACTAATTTTTATTTTAAAAGAAAAATGAATGTAATCAGAGCAATTTTGAAACGAGCCACCGAGCCAGCTCAACGAGCTTTTTTTCCAGCCCTACTCACAAGTGTCAGTCTTCACAAAAAAAACAAAAAAAACCTAACCGGTGCACCTCTAGCTAGTTCGGTCAAGCTGAGTATCAGTGCTAGCTAAAGATCGATGCGACGGTGCCTACCCAACCAGCTGCTGCAGAAGATCCAACTTTCGGAGGCCAACCTCAGCCGTCGGTAGCTCACAGGAAATCAGTTGTTTTATAATTGACCCTAAAGTGACCAGTCCGTTGGAATCTTCCATGCGCGCACTTGCGGACCCCATCCGATTGCCTGGTCCGAGTCTGATAGGGTCGGTTTGACACGGATCACATTCGGAACCGTCTGCCGAGAGCACGAGGCGAAGACCATTTCGGCACTGTCTACGCATGTGCTAAAATGCTTTGCAGCCTTGCACCACCATTACCCCTTTGGCCCAATATCGTTTCGCACTATCACTCTATCAATGACGATTTGAATATTTTAGTGAAAAAATGAGATACTTTGACCTTTTACCGTCACGAAATTTATGTGCCCTACACTTAAAAAGAGGCACGAACTAGTTTAATTAAAATTAGATAACCCAAACTTGCGATCTTGGCCGTCCAATCAGTCATGTGACTGTTGAACTAGTATCGATTACGACCGTCAATTAGCATCTCGAGGATGGCAACATTGACTTCCGGGATCTAGCTAGGCAAAAAAAAAAAAAAAAAAAAAGCCTTACCCAATCGTGGGATCAAAAGTTCAGTTCAGTGTGTCAATTCTCTCCCTTTTAAGGGTGCTTCCTAGTACTTGATATACTTCCTTCCATCATAAGTAGTTGTCGTTTTGAATATCGATACGGTCTCCAAAATACAGCTTTAATCACTAATTACTCTAATTATATATTTATATAACATGATAAAATTATAATACTATGAAATTACTTTTCGAGATAAATATAAAAAATATGATTCTTTATATATTTGATCGGAGGAGTATATCCCTCTACTCTCGAGCTAAAACAGTTAAGACTTATTATTAATTTGCTTAACTTGCTCCAAGTTGTCTACCTCAGTGGCAAACAGAACAGAAGTGTGACTACCGGGTCGGGCTGACTTTGCACAAATATTGTGAGCTCAATAGATGGAGGTGGTACCGTTGAACGATTAATTGTAATACAGCTGATTAATCTAAATTTAACGGACGATTACGTATTCTTATTAATATATTTATTTACATTTAAAATTAATTAAAAATATTTTAGTTACTCAAAGTTATTGTAAATTATCATCTACAAAATAGTATGTTTTATATTTTCTTGCTTATACTTGGTACATACTATAAACACTTTGATATAATATTATTTTCATAATTAAACAAGAAAAACAGATGATTAATCACCGATTAATCGAATTATACCATTACTTAATCATTCAACTGTATTAATTATACCTTAATTAAACTATTTGTGATATTTTAATCACCGGCCTGGATTTATACACCGACTAATTAGTCGAGTCAGCCAATTTTTTTTTACCTCCGCTCCACCAGGTCGTCCGTCCGCAAAAGACGACCGCCTCCCACAGGCCACACCACAGCGCAGCCTCCTGGATCATCACACTCTTCCCCCCCGCGTACACACACTCTCCAACCACACTAGCTCCACTCAACTTGCGCTTCCCCTCCCGCTCTCCCCGTGTCTTCCCCTCCACGTTGACCACGACTTTTTCGTTGCTGCTACCTGGCCTCCCTCCACCCACCCAACCCAAGTGACTAAACCCAACGCTAGGGGTGCAAACGGAGCGGATATTTTTCGATCGATCCGATACCGTATTCGAAAAAAATCCGTACCGATGTTATCCGTATTCGTATCCGGAAAATCCGATGTAATATGGGTTAGGATATGGGAAGAGCAATATCCGATCCGTATCCGAAAAATCTAATGTAATATGGGTTAGGATATGGGAAAAGCAATATCCGATCCGATATCCGGTAAATATCCGACCCAATACCCGGTAAATATCCGACCCGATACCCTTGCAATATTGTTCATAATGTGTGTATTTGAATTACAGTGCTTGCTAGCTGTATTTTAGATGTTGCGTGTTGGTTATGTGCTATCTGATTAGGCAAGTTGTAATATAATATGAAACATAGTGCTGTTGTAAGCCTATGATATAATGTGAGCAAGTTGTAATATAATTGCACTACTTTCTGGAGCAAGCTCTTATAATTGCACCACAAAACACTTTATTGCAGTTGGATGTGCTACATCATATAAGTGCATATGTTGATTGGAATTGTACTTGGTTGTATATTATTCTTATGTAGGGAATGCAACTATTATTGAATTTGAAACACTTACATGTCTTGAAAGTTATAGTAAAGTTTTGTGTATGGTTGATTGATCCTAATATATGTGACATATATGGTTTCTGCTTTCACGCATTATCCGATTAACTATTCGTGACCGAGACTAACCGTATCCTAACGACACTGTATTCGCTCGTATTCGTGGTCAAGTAATCCGTATTCGTATTCGAATCCGGCACTGTCCGTATCCGATTATGTATCCGAGAAAAAATTTGAAATAGGATACGGGATGAACAAAATCCGTCCGTATCCGCTCCGTTTGCACCCCTGCCCAACGCCGCCACTCCTTCGCGGGCACTCCACCCGCTGCCACCACGTCCCCACTTGTCACCCCCCGCTGTTCCGCGTGCGCGCCCACGCCGCAACCACCTCGTGCGCTTTCCCCAACTGCGACGCAACTTCCCACGCGTCGTCGGCCCTCACACTCGCACGCAGCCACCGCAAGCCTACGGCGCTACGCCCACCACCGCTTTAAAACCATCGCACATCCCGCATCCCCCACCACTCCACCAGGCCACCACTACTCACACAGCGCCGCACCAAGAGCCAGACACCCAAGCAACCACACTACCACGCACAGCCGCCACCGCAAACGCAGAGAAGAGGTCGCACGCAGGAACGCGTCAGTCTCCTGTTTAGCCATGTCGACCGCGTCCATGGAAGCGCTCCACGCCGCCGTGCTCACGGAGCAGCATCACGAGGAGGAGGCGGCGGTCGTGACGACGAGCAGCAGCGCCACGAGCGGCGAGGAGGGCGGCCAGCTGCCGCAGGGGTGGGCGAAGAGGAAGCGCTCGCGCCGCAGCCAGCGGTCGGAGGAGGAGAACCTCGCGCTCTGCCTCCTCATGCTATCGCGCGGCGGCCACCACCGTGTCCAGGCGCCGCCACCGCCTGCGGCGCAGGCCGCCGAGTTCAAGTGCTCCGTCTGCGGAAAGTCGTTCGGCTCCTACCAGGCACTTGGCGGCCACAAGACCAGCCACCGGGTCAAGCAGCCGGCTCCCGCCACCGCTCCCCTCTCGGCCCCCACCCCCGTCACCGCCTCCCTGCCGCCCGCGGCCGACGACCGTGAACCGGCCACGTCATCCACCGCCGCGTACTCCGACGGCGCGACGAACAGAGTCCACAAGTGCTCCATCTGCCACAAGGAGTTCCCGACCGGGCAGGCGCTCGGCGGGCACAAGAGGAAGCACTACGACGGAGGCCTGGGTGGCGCCGCCCCGTCAACCGAGCTTCCGGCCACGGTGGCTGCCAAGTCCGAGGTGGGGAGCTCCGGCAACGGGAACTCCGCCGCCCGGGCGTTCGACCTGAACCTCCCGGCCGTGCCGGAGTTCGTTTGGCGGCCGTGCGGCAAGGACAAGAAGATGTGGGAGGACGATGAGGAGGTGCAGAGCCCCCTCGCCTTCAAGAAGACTCGCCTTCTCACCGCGTGAACAGCTGCATGGATCCGATCCACCAGAAGTTTTTGGTCTAGTAATGAAATGGAAGTCCCAACACTATTCGTTCATTCGTTGCTGCAGCTATTGTTTGATTTGTTCCTGCTCTTGTACAGAGAGAGTGAGTGATACATAGCCACACGTACAGATATAGGTCTTGTTGGTTCTTTGTAACATTGGTATATTGCACCTGTTCTGTTGTACCCATCAGTATATTGCAGTTCATACATACTCATACGAAGATTGATCATGTACTAGTACGCTGTAACATAAACACACAAACGATTTATGATATTATAGAACCGAAAACCCTTGAATTTGCTGTCCTTTTTTTTCCCTTTCCAATCCTTGCTTCATTAGCTTGAATCAATGGATGTTCTGCCACTTCAACTCCACTTGCTTACAGAGCAAGGAAGAGAAGCGGAAGCCTCTGCTTCGGTTCGCAACACGGAAACAGAGAAGTGCACTTAACCTTGCGCAGACGAAGCCGCCTAGCAAGACCGTTCTTGACGCATTCGGTGACGTGAATCCCGATTAGTTAAAAGTCCTATTCCACCATCGGTTTTGGTTGGGGAATGACGTGCAGAGCTACCGCGGCAAATGGGAAGAAACTTGGGCCGGTTTGCTGCTTCGGGAATGTCGATCGACGGCGCCCACTGGCCGTCGGGTGGAAAGGGCGAAAGGGACGTCGGCGCGAGGGGCTGATGAGCTTGTGCCGACCTGCTTGGTGGATCGCTTTCGACGCAAACAGCGCGGCGGCCACTGCCCGGATGGTTAATTGGAAGGAAATTTAGCGCCTCGCGCCATGATGTTTCCGCCCACCTACACGCCGATTAATGTGCGTATGCTCGCTCGCGCATGGGCGTTGAAGCGTCGACGATGGGACGATGGTCGCCATGCTTCACATGGCGATGGCGTGCCGTCCTGTGGCGCGTGGTTTCGTGCGAGACCCGCCACCGGTCCTGAGACGGTGCACACGTCTTTGGAGTTCGGCGTAGGCTTGCACCTCCGCCAGTCTTGGCTCCAGTTTCGGTTGGGTTGGCTGACGCCATGGTGACGCCATTGTTTGCTTAGCTTTTTTTTTTTTTTTTTGGTAAGGGAAACACTCGATTTCTATTACCAGAAAGCAAACTACAAAATTTAAGACTTACAAGTACATAACCAAGAGAATGTAGTTCGTAGCGAACGTACATCCTAAGAATAGGAAACCAAAAGCATTAAAACTACTTGAATCCCACACAATTCAACACTTCAACTCAGCAACATACATTATTTGCATAGCTGAGTAGAGAAATAAATCTGCCACGACGGAATGGAATCCGTGCAGCTACAAGTAGAAGCTTTCATCGCCCCGCATTTGGATGCTTAGCCACCCATTCAACCCTGGGCCGGTGCGTTATGCCGCGGCCGCTTGCCTTCGCATGGGCCGCGCGAGATCGCCTGGCCTTTGCCGCCTCACGGTCCGTGAGATTGGGATTTCCGCCCGTGCCGCACTACGGGATCCTCGTGTTAGACAACCTCGCTATCGAATAGTCCGGGGTTGCCTAATAGATTGAATTGGAGAACAGAGAGAGAGGGCGAGAGACACAATATGAGGAGGAACCGGGTCTGCTTTATTATTCTGTATGCTTGTGTACAATGGGGTGACTTGCCTCCTATATATAAGCGGTTCTGCTTAGAGATAAGGAAGAGTCCATATCGAATCTGAATCCGGTTTCCTAACACTCCCCTTGGACTCTTCAACTGCGAGATGCATATGCCTCATTAAAACTCCATAAAAACCCAGTGGGAAAAATAATTGGAGAAAGAGTACATAGCACACGCTTGCTGTGTTGCACGGATTGCCTCATCAAAAACCTTATGTAAGAAAACTTCAATGAAAAACTTACTTAAGGAAAAGAGTACAATCCACCCAAACTTCAATGTTAATCTTCAAGATTTACGTTGGGTACTCAAACTTCATGTTTGAGATTTATGTAGGAGTATGTGAAAAATCTCCACTGAAATCTGCACTTCTCTAAGCCTCATCATCCCGATTCCTCTAATACATCTTTCAAAGGAAGATGCCGGAGTGACTTAGTGAATAAATCTGCGAGATTTTCACCACGACTTAGTATCTGATATCTTTATCTCGTTCATCTTATGCATTTCATGAGCATAAAAGAACTTGGGGTTGTTATGCTTTGTAAGGTTACTCTTCACATATCCCATTTGTACTTGTGCAACACAAGGCGCATTATCTTCATAGATAATAGTGGGGGTTTGTTCCATGTTTAGACCACATGACTTACGGATGTGGTGAACCATTCTTCGAAGCCATGCACATTCGAGAGGCTTCATACAATGCAATGATTTACGAGTGGTTAGTCGGCGTCGAGACAAGAGTCCGCTTAGACGACTTCAGAAATTGCCGTTCCACCGCAGGAAAACATACCCGGTTGTGACTTGCCGGTATGCGGGTCCGATAGGTACCCGGCATCGGCGTAGCCAACTAAATTCAATTCATTGTTTCTTACGTAAAACAAGCCAGGTCTTTGCTTCCTTGAAGGTAACGGAAGATGTCCTTCACCCCTTTCCAATGCCTTTTGGTGGGTTACGCCTTTATCTGCCGCTAGCAAATTCACAGCGAACGCAATGTCCGGCCTAGTGCTATTCGCAAGGTACATGAGCGCTCCAATTGCACTCAAGTATGGGAATTCCGCTCCCGGGACTTCCTCCCTCTTCTTTAGGCCTGCACGGGTCTAGGTGCGCTTGGAGTGACCTTCCGAGCCATTGGGGTGTTTGCGGGGTATGCCTTTTCAAGCCAAATCTCTCCAACACTTTCTGCGTGTAGGATGCTTGGTGTACCAAGATTCCGCCTTGGACATGTTCAAGCTGCAAGCCTAAATGTAACTTGGTTTTACCCAAGTCTTTCATTTCAAACTCAGATTTCAAGTATGTGCATGCTTCTTCAATTTCCTCATCCGTCCCAATGATGTTCAAGTCATCTACATAGGCGGAGATTATACAAAATCCATTCGTGGATCGTTGTATAAATACACATGGACAATCTTCATTTGTTCGTGTAGCCTTTCTTGCAGAGAAAGTCACTCAAACGATTGTACCACATTCTTCACATTTGTTTTAGCCCATACAGTGATTTCTCCAATTTCACCTTTGTATAGGTTTCTGTTTGCTCTGTCTTGGTTCGGGATAGGGATACCTTAGGTACTTTCATATAAATCTCCGAATCCAAGTTTCCATACAAATATCTTTGTGACAACATCCATTAGCTTCATTTTCAACTTCAAGTTGATCGCCATTGAGATCAAGTATCTAAAGGTAATTCCACCCATGACCGGAGAATAGGTTTCTTCATAATCAACCCAGGACGTTGAGTGAAACCTTGAGCGACAAGCCTTGCCTTGTACCTTATAACTTCATTTTTCATTCCTCTTCCGAACAAAAACCCATTTGTGCCCCACGGGTTTATATGGGGAGGCGTCGGCACACAGCCCAAACACCTCTCTTTTGTTTAGAGAAACTAACTCTGCGATGATTGCCTTCTTCCAATCTTCCCAATCGAGCTTTTTCTTGCACTCTGCGAAGATGCGGGCTCGGGATCATGATTAATGATCGTGGCAATCTTCTTTGCAAAGTATGCATCGACATTGGTACGTTGCTCTATTCATCGATTCCCGTTATTACAAAGTTTATGGCCATTTCATCATGGGTGCTTCGTGCACTTCTACTTGCTCTTCATTGCTATTTCCCATTCCAGAGCAAGTTCCTTTAGTTTTTCTCCGCCAATGTGTGCGCACACATTATTTCCGGCGGCTTCTTCCAATGGAAGGTTCAGATCTGGAATTGCCTTTTCCACAGGCTTCTTTCCAATGCCAGGTCTCAACTGGCTCCCCTTCTTGCTTTGGGGCACTTTTGTGATTGGCTGTGGTAAGTCCTTCTGCTTGATTTTCCCAGACGTCTCCGGGTACTTTGGGTTTGAGAAGCCGATCTCTGTTCTTTTTCTTTGAGACCTCTGAGCAGGATGAGGATACCTTCGCTTTCTTTGGTATTTCCACCCTCTCTGGTGCATTTCTTGCTGGTACATGCGACTTAACCACGCTCTTGAGATCACAAAATGATCAGCGAGTTCATTTGCTAAATTCTGCAAATCAATTATCTTCTGGACTTCTTGATTTGCTTCATTAGTGCGAGGGTCATGCGCGGGGATCCCGATGGAATGCCATACTATTTCCGGCATTTTTCATCTAATGGTTGATTCTCTCCCTAATGACGGGAAATGGTCCTCGTCAAAGATGCAATCAGCGAATCGAGTGTGTGTAAGTCTCGATCATGGGTTCCAAATACTGATTATGGATGCACTCTCATAACCAACGTATATCCCGTGACTTGCGGAGAGGGCCCATTGCAGTCATTTGTGGGGTGGTATAGGTACATATACCATACAACCAAATTTTCTAAGATGGGAAATCTTCGGGATGACCCCTTGCACTAGTTGCATAGGTGAATGGATGTTGTAGGCCGATGGTCTATAATTGATGAGTCTTCTTTGCGTGCGGAGTGCGTGTCCCCAACAAGTGTTGGGCAAGTTACAACTCTGCAAGAGCGATGCGGCAATGAACTTAATCCTCTTTATTAGTGCTTGACTAGCCCATTTTGCGTATGGGCGTGCGATGCAGTGCTCAACGATTATTCCGTTCTTTGTACAATAATCATCAAATGCCTTAGAAGTAAATTCGCCAGCATTGTCTATTCGAATGGACTTCACGCGATGATCAGGAAAAGCATTCTTAATTCTAATGATCCACAAGATCAGCTTTGCGAATGCATGATTCCTTATTGACAGCAAACATATATGCGACCATTTTCGAGGAAGCATCAATGAGCACTATGAAGTATCGAAACGGCCCTGACAGGGTCTGAATCGGGCCGCAAATATCCCCTTGAATGCGTTCCAGGAATGCAGGGATTTCACTTTGCACTTTCATGACAGAGGGTCTAGTTATTAATTTCCCGGTGGCACATGCAGGGCACACAAAATCTTCATGATTCGGGAAATTTTTAACATTAATGCCATGACCTTGTGAGTTGTTCACTATATTTCTCATCATTCTAAGACCAGGATGACCTAATCTACCATGCCATAAAGAAAATAACTCAGAGCTTCTAAAAACAGTCTTCAAGGAAGTATACAACTGCGTGTACATTGATTTTAAATTGTAGTACAACCCAGATTCATATGAGGGACATTTTTCTAGTACCATCTTTCCATATTCCGCGTGCTTCACAATGCACAAGTGTTCTTTGCCATTTTCTTCATTGGTTTCTACGTGAAACCCATTGGCGCGGATATCTTTGAAACTTAAGAGAGTGCGGGTTGATTCAGGGTACAAGAGGGCTTCTTCAATTACCAAAGTTGTACCCATTAGCAATATAATTGTGGTTCTTCCTGAGCCTATTATATGCGTATCGCTTCCTGCGATAGTCGTAATCCTTCCAGCGTTTTTCGTGATCGTCTGGAAGTATTTCGACTCTCTTAAGATGGTATTTGTTGTGCCACTATCAACAATGCATATTTCCTCCATTAGGCGCTACACGATTTCTTTCAATTCTGTTCACCGGGTAGAGCTTCGTGCTGATAACGTGTTAGACAACCTCGCTATCGAATAGTCCGGGGTTGCCTAATAGATTGAATTGGAGAACAGAGAGAGAGGGCGAGAGACACAATATGAGGAGGAACCGGGTCTGCTTTATTATTCTGTATGCTTGTGTACAATGGGGTGACCCCCTGCCTCCTATATATAGCGGTTCTGCTTAGAGATAAGGAAGAGTCCATATCGGATACGAATCCGGTTTCCTAACACCTCGTACCATTTTATACAAATCTAGGCCCTTTTCAAATAGGTTTACGAAAATACCCTTGCGGTTTGCAGGTGCGAAGGTATTTTTAGATTTATTACATTCGGTAATCTTCAAATCTGGCTATGGTAGTGTATGACCCTTGTCAACCATACAGTTCTGTTCAACCATCTCATATGCATTTGAGTACCAATTTGCCACATTAAAGAGTTCTGATATGGTAAATGGCGGGTGAATGTTGAGACCCTCCGTGAAACATTTATAGTGTACAACCTACTTAAATGCATAAATCACAAAATCATCCGATATATTTGGAATTATATTACGGACCTCTACAAACCTTTTAATAAACTAGTGTAAATTCTCATAAGAGGTTTGGCAAAGACGATACAGGCTATCTTCTTTACCCGGCTTTGCATAACAACTTTTAAAATTATTTAAAATGGCACGGCATAAATTCTCCCAACTAAAAATGAACTTTTCTGGTTGATTGATTAACCAAGTTCTTGCAGATCCTTTAAGGGCAGTAGGAAGATAATTTGCCATTACTTTCTCATCGCCACCAGCAGCTTGGATGGCGGTGGTATATATTTAGAGGAATTCTGATAGATTTTAGGTTCCGTCATAGCTTTCCAAAGGACCTAGCTTAAATTTTTCAGGCCAAGTGATGTTCCTGAGCCCTGGAGAAAAGGCTTTGCATCCTATATACAATCCTAAACATGTTTGTACATTAGGCATTTGTTATGTATAAGCAGACGAACAAGATCGTTGTCGACCATGATTAATATTTTCACCTAGGCTAAGCCTGTCAAAAGCACTTCTCCTTCATAGCTCACTCCTTTATTGGTGGTCGAAGCTCTGTTGACATCGACCAGACGAGGAATGATCCACACATGAATCGGTTAAAGATCATATGGAAGGGAATATGCTCTATACTTCTGCAGCAGATTCTTGCATATCTGTAGCTAGAGATCTTATAAGTGGTACATTATCCCTGTCCATGGGTTGATTTAAAATCACACCAGTTATAATGCGAATTTTATCCACAGGGGTTTCCTCTTGAGAATTAATCGGAACCAAGTTTAGATCCCTTATTAGTGCCCTTGGAACCTGCGGCGAGATCAGAAGGGTAGGTCGGGAATGACTCCGCGAAGGATCTAGCCTTCGCGAGGTTCTTGGTTGGCTGTTGTGGTAACATCTTGCCTCTTCCACAGCCTTTTGCTTTGCAATCGTGAGGCTTTCGTGTTGCTCCTAGGCAGCCTTTTCATGAACTTTATGCTGTTTGCGTTCCACCCGTTGTGCATATGTCTCTTATGTGACTGCACAAATGCAGAATCCGGAATTGACGGAGGGGCTGAGTAATCCCTCATTAGATGATAATGATGGGGTATAATCGAGTTCAAGACATCGGAGAAAATCTTCTCAAGATGAACTCTCATGGATGTCGTTGTTGTTGTTGTGAGTTCGAACATTATCAACTTCCATAAGGCGTGTGCCCTGGTTCTCTGCTTCTGGGATAAGAGCCGGTATTGAGTCGCTCTTCCTCCCTAATTTTGCCTCGGGAAGTGGCACTCCTGGCGTGGCATCGTCCGGTTTGGATGAAGTTATCGATTGTGAAAATTCCGCCTCAGTAATATATTCAGAGTAGAAGTCACACTTACCTTCTTCTTCCTCCACGAAATCATCGACGGTGAGGTGAGCGTAGTCGATGAGATCGAATGAGTTTTCTTCATCTATTGCTTCCGACAACAACACATTACCTTTAAAGATCTTGATGACTTGACGTGTAGCGACGCCTTCCTTTTTGTGCCAACTATTGACGTTCGAGGCCCAGGGTCCGTAGATCGAGCTTACGAATATGATTGAGGTTGCCTTTGAGTAGAAACAATCAAGACCATAAATATACGATGAATGGGAATGCTTTTTATTTAATCACGTGTGTTTTAAAGAGTACATGCTTATGAACTGGAAATGGAAACTTAATGCTGATCTTGTTTTCAGTTGTATCTGATCCTTCTTATCTTTTGTCCTTGTGCAGGCCTCCTATTTATACCGGATGAAGGGATGGCAGTTGTTATCTTCTAATAGGCGTCTTCTTGTCAAAGGGTGTCTTTTGCCAAAAGATGTCTCCCGACAAAGAGGCATCTCTTTGTAGGGAGTAACTTTCAATCAATATATGTACCTGTCAGAGAGAGCGTCTTCCGCATGTTAGTTTTATGCGGAGGTAACTTTCTTCTCAACCAGTTTTATGTTGGAGCGAAGGTTATTCAAAACCCGACCTGTACACTGGTTGAAGCAATTGAATGAGCCATCCCCGACCAGCGTACATATAGCTGGTCGGGGTAACTAAGTTATATCATGTCTTCGACTAGTGCTTTGTAAACTGGTCGGGAATATTTCTGTGTGACTAAATTTGACTTTGGTTAGAATCATTACCAGGTAATGGGCCTTGGGCCTTGCCTTTATTTATGAGCTCTTTTTTCTTTGTGGAACCGTAAGCCCAAAAAGTAGAATATAACATATTAATCATCACAATTCGTATATATATAAATTATTAACTATTATGTAATAAAAATCAATAGCAGATTTTTTTTATAGTTGCTAAAAAAAGAATATGTCAAAAATTCTAAAAATGAGATAATATAGTGTGACTCTGTTTGGTTCACTTAGCTATGCTGGTTTAAGGAATGTGATGTGCACTAAAAGAAATAACGAAAGAAAGAGACAAGCATTGCAATAATGAAATTAAGAGATTATGATATAAATGAAAAATGTTATGTTATATTTACTGTTGTGCTATGTAAGTATTTAGGGAAGAAAGTTTCAGTAACATGTGCTAAGTATTGCGAAACGAAGTGAGTATATTTTATCCTATAATTTATAATATTAAAATATCATAAATTGAGTTATGCAACAATCTATTTTTGAAAAAAAAATCATATATATATATATATTACTAAATCATTTAAATATGTTTTGAAGATGATGCAGGCCGAGACTTTCCTTTTCTGTAGGAATCCAGATCGAGTTGGGTTCGCTCCCAAATTGCATGGGCAACGAATACACTTCAATGCAGGCCGCGGGTGCAGAACGGCTTGCCCCCATCTTACGCTGCCATGTTGGACTGCCATTGCTTACGTTTTATTTTTTACATGGTAAATAACTATAGAGCTACTGTTCTCTTCGGTCATAAATAATTATCGTTTTAGACATAGGTGTAGTTAAACTTTTAAATCTTCTATCGTTAATATTTTTTAAAATATTTAAATTAAATATATGAAAATTATATATATATATATTTATCTCAACAAGTACATTTCATAATATTTAAGTTATTGAGTTTTATAAATATATTATAATATAAATTAGTAGATAAAGCTGAGTTTAAGGGAAAAATTGAGCAAATAAACTACTTTTAAATGAAAATTTAAAAAATAACCTGTAGTAATTTGAAATGCCATGAATGCACCTTGCTTCCGCCGTGCCGAGTGGCTTCCGCCGCATGGTGTGGAGGAAAGCCGGTTTCCGCCACACCACGTGGCTTCCTCCATGCCATACGGCGGAAACCCCTTGTTCCGCCACGTGGTGTGGCTTCCTCCATGCCACACGGCGGAAACCACCTCCTTCCGCCACGTGTCGTGCACTGCCCACCAGCTCCTGGGCGCACTGGCATTGATCTGCGAATTTTGTACAGTTGTAGCCTCTGCGGTAATTTTTTTTCAGATCTAGCTGATTGCCGGACAAAATTGCAAAAATAGCTCTGTAACAGTACATTACCGCGGGTTCGAACCGCGAGAATTTTTTTTTTCGAATTCCGCGATCCCCGACCGCTATAAATTTTTTTCAAAAAAATTTCAATTTTTTTCCGCGGTTCCAAACCGCTGGATATTAAAGAATAATTTTTTTTAGCTTTTTTTAATTTGCCGCTCATGGCCACCGCGGGAATATTTGTTTTTTTGGCTTTTTTAATTTGCTTGCAAATGTTGTAACAGTGCGAACATGCTTCCTACTCTGTCGCAGAACTGCAATGTTGTTCTTCCTTTCAAAAGACATTTTGCTGGGTGTAGATATTAGTAAGAAAAATTTTGCGATGTATTATATTGATAGTATACAATGTACAGTAAAAATTAGATCTAATAATATTGTTTTGTTAATGGTATTTCTACTATTTTATTAAATATAAATAAATACTGGCTAATTTTATTTATTGGATAAAAGTAATAAATTGTTTGAATTTAGCATACACAAAAGAGAGCTCATTAGCAAAAGGCTATCACTGACCGTTCTGTTTCAACATTATCGAAGAACAACATTTTGCTAATGAGCTCATTACCGAAGAACGACATTTTCCAAAAGAGCTCATTACCGCTATAAAAAAAATAAAACAAATATTCCCGCGGTGGCCATGAGCGGCAAATTTAAAAAGCCAAAAAAAATTAATTATTTAATATCCAGCGGTTTGGAACCGCGGAAAAAATTTGAATTTTTTTTTAAAAAAATTTATAGCGGTCGGGGACCGCGGAATTTGAAATTAAAAAAATTCTCGCGGTCGGAACCCGCGGTATTGTATCACTGAGGCAATTTTGCAATTTTGTTTGGCAAACGGGTACATCCGGAAAAAATTTACCATGAGGCAAGCGGGAGCACTGTGCACGCCCATGGAGCTCTTTCATAAGAGAGATTGAGCGGTGTCCGAGAAAATTTATAGCGGTCGGGGATCGCGGAATTCGAAATAAAAAAATTCTCGCGGTTCGAACCCGCGGTAATGTACTGTTACAGAGCTATTTTTGCAATTTTGTTCGGCAAACGGCTAGATCTGAAAAAAAATTTACCGCAGAGGCTACAACTGTACAAAATTCGCAGATCAGTGCCAGTGCGCCCAGGAGCTGGTGGGCAGTGCACGACACGTGGCGGAAGGAGGTGGTTTCCGCCGTGTGGCATGGAGGAAGCCACACCACGTGGCGGAACAAGGGGTTTCCGCCGTATGGCATGGAGGAAGCCACGTGGTGTGGCGGAAACCGGCTTTCCTCCACACCATGCGGCGGAAGCCACTCGGCACGGCGGAAGCAAGGTGCATTCATGGCATTTCAAATTACTGCAGGTTATTTTTTAAATTTCCATTTAAAAGTAGTTTATTTGCTCAATTTTTCCGAGTTTAAGATACCATAACGATATCCAAAAGGTGTGACATAAAGGAGTACTAACCTAGCTCGGGTGGGTGCGGCTTACCACTTTACCAGCACGCTCAACACATGGGACATCAGGTTTGAAAACGAAACAGCATACTCCAAATGGGAGTACAGAAAAAATGGATCAGTCTTTTATTCCGGAGGCAATGTGGTACATGACACCTAGGAATACCTAAGTAGTACTCGTACTGGAGTACTTCAGACTTTAGAGTCCAGCACAGCACGAAGGCAATCGAGAAGTCAGCATGGACAACTACTCTAAATCATTATGATCTCTGAAAGGAAGAAGCAATTAGTTTGTTTTGTCATAAACGAACAAGTTAGGCCCAAGTGGCAGACACGTGAGGCCCGCGACTTGCAAGTGGGGAACACAAGATGGGCCATAAACACGTAGTAGTTCTAGACCTATTTGTGGGCCCACTTATCGGCATAAAATAAGCTCTCCTGTGTTTTTCCTTTTGTCTGGTGCCAAAATGATCCCACAGGCACATCAGCGACGAAACTAGAAAATTTTTATTAAAAATGTAGTACACTTTTATAGTCTTATATAATAATTTTATAATATCGTAAATCTAACATATATTTAAAATTTACTAAAAATACAATACAAATAATTCTAAGATCTTAAAAAAAAAATCCCAAACTACTACAATCAAAACCAATTCAATCACTATATTTGATCCATTAAAGAAATTATCATATAACACTTCTAAAGTTTTGAGAGTACCCAACATGCCAGGCAAACCTACTTAGTACCCCTGTTTCACACTGTCACAGGCAGACAGCTCCTGATCAAGGTCATCAGGTAGGCTGCCCTGGTGGTACCAGAAGAATGGCGTGGGGGACAAAAAAAACACGAAATGCACAATTTCACATGGCTCAAGTCGTCGGTACCGGAGACTCGGAGAGGCAGTGCTATAACTAGGAGTGACAACGGGTTTGGATCGGTCTAGATTTTTGGATTAGATCGGTATAAAATTATAATTGGATTAGATTCATTTTGGATTTATAGCTATTTGGACAAGATCTAGACCAGGTTTGGACCTTATGTTTTTCTACTAAATCGTTGTATGTCATGTATTATGTGTTAATTCTGATCACATCTATACTAATATTTTACATGTAAATGGCTTGGATCAAGGTCCTTATTTAGGCCTGAATTGGACCTATGCTTATTAGTTTTGGATTTGGACTAGACTGAATCAAAAAAACAAATTTTTGGACTTAGATCAGACTTGTGCTGGACTTCAGCCCATTATCACCCCTAGCTAAAACGTAGAAAACGAAGTTGCAGGATCTACAGGAAAACAGTAGTGGCTTTAGAAGATTCTGCCCTTCTGTGCTTTGTAAAGTCAAAATTTAATCCTACTAGCGATTTTATAAAGGTACATCTTCTAGTGATTTTGTTACTGGTAGTACTCTTTTTTCGAAGTAAAAAAGTATTCTTTTTAGAAGATTTTGTTCTTGATTTTTAAGTAAAAAATCCAGATCTACTTATAGTTCCACATTAATGAGCGCCGTGTGGATTCGGTCTAATTTGTTATTCTGGTCACAAATATTATTTTGGACATCGATACAGTCTTCAGAACAAAGTTTAGACCACTAATTTTTATTATAATATATTTATAAAATAGAATAGAATTATAATATTATAAAAGTATTTTTGAAACAAATCTACACATATAATTTTTATGTATCCAATTTAAATATTTAAAAATATCTTACCCGACAAAATTTCAAAAAATTGACCATACGTATGTCCAAAACAATTATTTATGATCGAAGAGAGTATCTTCTATAGTGATCTTGGTTGGGGTTTGTGACGTCCAAAGGGAAATTTCACATTGATAGACTTAGTGTAAATTACTCTCTTTGTCTAAGTTTATCTCTACTATAAAGCAACAGTTGGTGGCAGTGGTGAGTTCTACCCACGTCATTAATTGCCCTACGCAAAAAACGAAGCGTTGCTTTAATTAGCCAGCTTTCACAAGAAACGAAGCGTTAAAGATAGATGTTTGATCTTGTAAAATAATTTTTTTATTTTTATTTTTTGTTATCAATTTTGGTTTTCGTAGCAATGCACGGGCATGTAACTAGTAAGGCTTATTTTTTAATGGTATTGCCCATAAATATGGGTTGTATTTTATATTCTTGTGCAAAATTAGTGCCATGTTCACTCTATACCTCTAATAATTATCTATGTTTACTTTATATTTTCTACATGCATGTATTGAATATAGTGCTTACTGATAATAATTATAGGTAATCTAGTTATTTTTAATATCTTTTCAGCCTATTTGTTGAGAAGAAATGCGCCTTATAAAATTGGACGGATAAAGTATCATCAATGGGATCATGCAGTAGCGATTTTGTTCTTAGATTTTCTTTTACGAAATTTTGTTCGCGGACTTTTTAACGTTAAAATTTAATCCTACTTGATAGTTTCGCACTGATAGGCATGGCATATAGACGCAATGTAGTTACTTGTATCTTCTGGTACTACTGATTTTGTAGAATAAATATTTTATTCTACGATCTTGTTTCCACACACACAGCACAACTTATGACATGGGCGAGATTTCGGTTATATCGATCGAAATTTTGTTGTCTGATCGAAGTTAAAGATCTTAAATCTCGGTTGAATAAGCTTTTTTTAAGAAAATTTAAAATGCTACCGTAACTTTCAAAATCTCGCTGAGATCTCCGTGATTACGGCCAAAATCTCGGATATTTTGACCGTATTTTAATTTTTGTGGGCCAAGTTTAATTGGATTTATGGTCAAAACTATCCACAAAATTTTTTGATGTGGTTTTGATCATTTTTCAAAACTTCAAAAGTTGACCGAGATTTCGGTGATTTCGTCGGAAATCTCGGATTTCCCGGTTGAAAAAAAAAGGATTTAAAATGTAGTTTTTTGCATTTCATCCGGATTTTGTTTGAAATTCCGAGATCTCACCAAAATTTTAGATTTCGGCCACCTCCAAGATATATACTAGAAACAAAATTTGGAACCCCGTGGGCTTGCTGTTTACAGGCAGTGTGATTTTTAAGATAAAACAACATTGCTGTACAGTCTGTACTGGAAATGGACCAGTGAATAATGCAGTAGATTTGAGGGGGCGTGTGATCGTACCAAGATCTTCTGGTACGTTGTTGAGGTAGCAGATGGCACAGGGGCTTATGATACCAACTGTAACTTAATGAAACACTACTGATCACAGAACTGTTACATAAAGGTCATGTGGTCGGCACTGTGCTGGTATCCTCGTCCAAACCAGGACCCAAAAGGCCGGTTGGTAAGGCAGGATATAGATCGTTGGCAGGGAGTAGTATTAGTAACAGGCTAACAGTCTAAACAAAGGATATACATTTTGCAGAGTAAATCTGATCCCTTACTCCTTAGCATCTTCAAACACCCGAAGGAATGAGAGACTGCTTGGAATACATAAATTTGACAAAAAAGGCCCGAAAAAAGCCCGAAAAGGCTCGAATTTTGAGCTATTTTTTACGAAAACCCGACAATGGTTGAAAATATCGGAAAAATTGCAAAAAAAATATCGTAAATTTGTAAAAAGCTATTGAAGGCCAACAATTAGGCATTTAGCAATAATATGTCAATAAATAATCTTTTATTTCAATATTGCTTAATTTCAATTCAACAAGTGCAAAAATAGTCATTCATATAATGACATACTAATACCATTCACATATCAACACCAATTACATTTCAATACCTTACAGAAATTGCTTGTGTAAATAATTTGCAAGGAATTGCTTTTGTTAAATTGCATGTTGTACAACAAAATAAGTACATAATATAACTAGTGGTACAAAGTACAACTTCCATACTAAAGTTTTGTTAGTTCATGCATGCATACAACGGGAAGTAAGCTTTTCAATGTTGTATAACATTAACATATTAAAATATACCATAGCAAGGTAATTTTTGTGCATACAAATATCGCTACTTGAACAATAGTACCATTTTCGGATGTCGTTCGTTGCTACTAAATATACTTGAACAAATGTTGCTACTAAATATAATTCAATAAATATTACTACTAAATATAATTTTGAATGGCTCAAAAACATCTCCAAACTTATTAATACTTATTTTTAAAAAAATTAGATATTTTTTTAAATTTAATTGAGTTTTTTTAATTTGAATTTTTATTTAACCGATAAACTGAACGATTTTACTTTTTAAACCGAAACGGTTTGGACGATTTTAACGGTTTTCGAGCAATTTTTATCGTTTTTTTGAAGCACTGTAGGTCAGCACTTACCAGACTCACCACGAGTTACATGATACATCACGCTAGTTGCAGCAGGCCGTAGGCCTCGTTTTTCAGGGGGGTTTATCAGAGGTGAAACCGAATGATTAGGTCAAAGCGCCGGACATAAACACAGCGTCCTCGAGTCCGGTTGACACAGCGACGCCAACGTAAATTCAGATGCGGCTGTGTCGGCAGATCGTAACTGTCGTTCACGCTGGACGGCTACTGTGCCGTGAAAGTCTTGAGCATGCACAATGCGTGTCGCGATATGATGGTGGCTAGTCGCCTAGAAGCATCCATGGAGCTCACACTGCTCATAGCGGATTACTCCTATATAGCCTTCTTTTCCTTGTTGGAACTTTCTTGGAACAAATTGGATCAACGCACACACTTGACAGCGACGCGATCGTCGTGAGGTGCCTCTCTATCTTGTGCGTGATCCGTGATCCAGTTTGAAGGGATAATTTATACTATACTATTTTAAAGATTGACGATCACCAAAATACTACTGTCGGGGATTGGCTATCTGACAAAAGACCACGGTACCCCCGTGAAAAGCTAAACCCGCCGACCAAGCAACACTAAAAGAAGATGCTCGGGAGAACGAAACGAGCATCCCTCCTTCTCCTCCGAGCATGCGCATTCGCACCTTCGCTCGCAGAAGCACCAAACACACCCCCCACGAGCAAGCATGCTCGTAGAGGCCGCGACACCTTTCGGGTGTTTTGGTCGAGTGCCCTGGCCAATGCCGCGAGGAAGGAAGGTGGCAACCAATCAGCCGGAGATCAAGGGAAATCATACCCGAAATTCAAATAACGCCCGGTCAAGGCGCAAGATCGTAGTACGATTGCGCCGGCGCAATCCCAGGAGGTAGTTACCTTCTATGTACCTCTAGTCGTAGTATTTAAACCCTCAAGATCTCAGAATGTGAGGGACACCAAGATAGAACACAATACACTGGAGTAGGGCTATTATCTCGACGGTGAGAGGCCCGAACCAGGATAAAAACACCGTGTCCCCCTTTTTTCTTCTTCTCCCGACCTCGCATCGCTCGAACGCCCTCTTCGATCCGTACGACGGGGCTCTGTTGATCCCCCATTCAACAAGTAAGCTCGACGGGAGCCCGTTCTCCAATCGTCGACAGCTGGCGCCGTCCGTGGGGACGACAGTTTGATTCCCGTGCGGATCAAGATCCTCGAGGATGCCGAACTCGGGAGACACTCGGGACCTTTGTGTTTTCGACCACGTTGAAGATGACGACGTATACTACGCCGCCGACGACGCGGCCAGGGTGACCGATCCTATCGGTCACACTGAGTCTGGGAGCCCTTCCCCGGACACGGGAATGCGAGGGCGTGGCCTCCATCCCCAGACATTACCCTCGGGACCCCGAGGATGATCGTGATGAGCTCTACGACGGCCTGGACATACCGGACGACCTAGAGCTCGACCGAGAGACTGCATCTCAAGGGGATACAATGATGTCCCCATCGCTCTCATCCCGCTCTCGTCGGGTCAACGTGGCCGGAAGCCGTGCGGAGCCCGGAGAAGGATCCTCGGACGCTGCCAAGCACGACCCCTACGAGGCGGCCAGACTCCACCTGGAGGCGTCCTTGGGAAAGACCCTCGCGAGCATTCGCCGCCAGGCAAAGGGGGGGCGCGCTTCCACGGAAAGGAACTCTTGTGGGTACCGAACTCCCGATCGCGCCCCGGAGCGTCGCCAAAGCTCGCCACCGCCAGTTCACCGGAAACGGGAACGGTTACAGGCCTTGGCGGCGGTCGTGCGTGACCTGCGTAGTTTCCCCGAGCAAGCAGACTTAGAGGCCGTGGGCAGGGTCGTAGCCGAAGATTTGGAAAGGCTTGCCGCCGAGCTAAAAGTCTCGGACCCTCCTCGTGACCGGGATGCCCGGAGTGTTTCCCGGGACCGTCACAAACGCTTCCCGCGGCGCCGCACAGGTGAATCTCGGAGCCATGTTCGGAGATCGCCCCAGATCGCTAACCTGATCCGGGAAAGGCCCCGGAACAGTCACAGAGCGACCCCGGAGCGATATCCGTATAATCGCCCAGATTACGAGCACTCTGAACGCTCCACGACCAAGCGGTCGTCAGCACGACCGTCGCATGAGGTTTTCTCCCGACTCGGCCCGCGCACGGGGCGTTGGGTGGAAGACCCGCGTGGAGGCCGCTATGACCGAGGATTTCACCGCGAAATCCCGAGCTTCGGTTGCCAGGCCTTCACGAGCTCCCTCCGGAACGTCGCATGGCCGAACAGATTCAAGCCCGGCCATATCGAAAGGTTCAACGGGACCCAGAACCCGGACGAATTTCTCTCGATATATACCACCGCCATCCTTGCCGCCGGAGGCGATGAGGGGGTGATGGCAAATTACCTGCCGGCCAGTTCGACGGAGCCGCTCGTCACGTGGCTTTTTAATCGAAGGAAGGCTCCATACGGTCTGAGGCAGCTCGCGCCAGCGCTCAGAGCAAATTTCGAGGCTGTTACATCCGCCGGAAAGGAGCGCGACTGGAAGCGCTTGTCTGACAGACGAGGAAACCTGCGACAATTCGTCGAGAGGTTTATCCAGTCCGAACTCGATCCCGAACATATCGGACGAGGCGGTCGTCCGGCTTTCAAGTTCGGGTATTTAGACGTCGCGCTTCACGCAGACCTGGAGATCCACCCGGATCTAACGGCGAACGAGCTCTTCCGAATGGCCGATCGACACGCCAACGCAGATGAGGCCGCCCAATGGAAGAAGATCTTTGGGCGAAGGGAAGCTGCCGCCTCAACCTGGCTTAGAGACCTCGGCTAGCAAAAGGGCTCAGTGCAGAGACAAGAAAATCAAGAAAAAGAAGAAAGCAGCCCTCGCCAGCCATGGTAGCCGCGGTGGAACAACAACAACCCCGAGCAACCCCGCCGCAGCGCCGTGGGCTTAAGGCTCGGGGAAGAGGACAACCACACAGGCCTCGAGGACGAGGCGACCAAGCGGACCGACGAGGCGACCAAGTGGACCGACGGGCGACCTCTCATCGTCTGGCTTCACCAGCGCACGGCACGACCTACGGAATTGCCGAGCGTGGACCTACCGCCTGGAAGCGCTTTTACGGCCAGGGGCCCATGCCAACGCTTCCAGAGCAGGTGAAAATGACAAAGGAAAACAGCCCGCCGAGGAAAGTGAGGATGACATGGAATACCAAGAACCAAGGAATCACATAGCGGTCATCTTCGGGCTCCTCCGCCTACAAGTCCCGCCGACTTAAAGGACGCCGCAAGAGAAGTGCACCATGTTACCCAGGGTAAGCCTCCGGTGCAGCAGCTGAAATGGTCTGAGGTATCCCTCACCTTCTCCAAGGACGATTGTCCCCTTGGGATGACCAAACCCCAGAGGCTTCCGATGGTCGTGAACCCCACCATCAGCAATACCGTCGTCGGTCGGGTCCTCATAGACTCCGGGAGCTCTTTGGACCTTATTTCAGCCAAGGTTTTGGACGAGATGCAGATTCCTCGTTCCAAAATCAAGAGTGTGGCCGTGCCCTTCTTCGGGATAGTTCCGGGCACCTCGATCAAACCTCTGGGGCAGGTCGTCCTGCCCGTAAGTTTTGGCGGCCCAAGTAACTTCAGAACGGAGCTAATCACCTTCGAGGTGGTGGACTTTGAGTCGGCCTACAACGCCATCCTCGGCAGGCCGGCCTTGGCCAAGTTCATGGCCGCCTCTCACCACGCGTATCAGTGCCTGAAGATTCCCGGACCGAACGGAGTTATAACCATCAAAGGGAACCACAAGTCCGCACTCAATTGCGACGAAAGAGCCTTAGATATGGTCGGTCAGTTACCCACTCGCGGTCCCGACCAAGAGCCGAAGCATTCCCGGCCTAAACTTGCCCTCGGCTCCACCGAGGAGAGACCAAGGTCGTTCCGCTCAACGAGTCGGAACCGGCCAAGGTCATTCATTTGGGATCTTCCTTAGATCCCAAATAGGAACTCGAGCTCGTCACCTTCCTCCGGCAAGGTCGGATGTGTTCGCACAGGAACCATCCGACATGCCCGGGTCCCAAGGGAGGTGGTCGTGCACAAAGGCTAGCGGTTCACCGACAAAAACCAAAGTGAGATGAAATTTAGACGCTTTTCCGGAAAAACAGGCAATCATCCGGGAGGAACTTGATAAACTCCTAAAAGTCTGGCTTCATCGGAGAGATCGAGCACTCCGAGTGGCTAGCCAATCCAGCCTAGTCGTGAAGAAAGGAGGCAAGTGGCGCGATGTGCGCCGACCACACGGGTTTGAACGCGGCGTGCCCAAAAGACAACTACCCGTTGCCTCGCATAGACCAATTGGTGGACGCGACGGCAGGTCACGCACCATGAGCTTCCTAGACGCCTATTCAGGCTATCATCGAATCGACTGTCGCGCGAAGACGAGGAGAAGACTTCCTTCATCACCCGTTCGGTACCTTCGCTATACGACCATGTCTTTCGGTCTGAGAAATGCGGGAGCAACCTTTCAACGCCTCATGCAGAAGACTTTCACAGACCAAATAGGTCGAAATTTGGAGGTCTATGTCGACGACATAGTTGTCAAAAGCAAGAGTACTTCGGGTCACGTTGCTGACTTGGAAGAAACTTTTGTAACCTCAATAAGCATCGAATAAAGCTAAATCCAGAGAAATGCGTATTCGGCGTAAAGGCTGGCAAGGTGCTCGGCTATATGGTCGGGCCAAATGGCGTTGGGGCTAACCCGGAGAAAATCGAAGCCATTGAGAACATGAGGTCGCCCACATGCGTAAAGGAAGTACAAGCTCTGACCGGAAGAATGGCCGCCTTAAGCCGGTTCGTCTCCCGGCTGGGGGAGCGAGGACTACCTTTCTTTAAAGCCCTCCGCAAGCATGATGGCTTTACGTGGACGGAGGAAGCTGATCGCGCGTTCAAAGAGCTAAAACAGTACCTCTCCCAACCGCCCGTCCTCGTCACACCTACGGCCAGGGAAGAATTGCTATTATACCTGGCGGCAACCCCGCAAGCGGTAAGCTCGGTGTTGGCAGTGGAGAGATGGTACCAATGACCTATCTATTACGTCGGCGAAGTACTTCATGGACCAAAGGAGCGTTACCGAGGTCCGTAAACTCAGACTCATTCTTGATGGCCTCCGGAAGTTGCGTCACTACTTTCAAGCGCACAAGATCGTGGTGCCGACCGCTTCCCACTCAGGGAGATCCTGAAAAATCAGGACGCCAGTGGTCGCATAGCCAAGTGGGCAATGGAGCTCGCCGAGTTCGAGCTGGTGTTCTCAGCCCGCACGGCGATAAAATCACAAGTCTTGGCTGATTTCGTGGCGGAATGGTCGGCTCCGGCTCCACCAGCCAGCGGAACCAATGATTCAAGGGAAAACTCCTGGACTCTGTATTTCGATGGATCCCGAGCATACGAGCGCTCGGGGGCTGGCGTCATCTTGGTCTCCCCGGATGGAGAACAGCTACAAGACGCCATCCAACTACATTTCACGCGACTAACAACGCGGGCGAGTACGAAGGCCTTTTGGCCGGACTTGAGCATGTAAATCGCTAGGAGTCCAACGGCTCATTGTGAAGGGCGATTCACGCTAGTCGTAAACCAGGTCAACAAGGAGTATCGGTGTTCGATACCTCAATGGCGCTGCACTGGCTGAAGTAAGGAAGATGGAGAAATACTTCAAGAATTTGAAGTAATCTACATCCCCAGGAAGGATAATTCCCTGGCCGACCAAATGTCTAAGGTCGGTTCCTCTCAGACCACCGCTCCGGTGGGGGTCTTGTCGAGCACCTACATAAGCCCTCCATTCCCTCTGAAGAGGAGGCACCAGAGACCGGCGGTAGGGTCTCCTTCCTCGAGCAAAGTGCAAATTGGATGACGCCATTCATCCAATATCTTGCGCATGGGACATTGCCCGAGGAAGAAGCCGAGCGTTCCCGGCTAATAAGGCGATCTTCTCAGTACAGACTGATCGAAGACGACCTATACCGGAAAGGCGCATTAGGGATCCTTTCCAGATGCGTCTCTCAGGAGGAAGGCCAGTACCTTCTTCGTGATATCCATGAAGGAATGTGCGGAGCTCACTCGTCTTTCAGGACGCTTGTGAGCAAGGCCTTCCGACTAGGGTACTACTGGCCGACGGCCTTGACGGACGCACGGTCAATCGTAACGACCTGCCGGGCATGCCAGTTTCATGCTCGAAAAGTCCGTCAACCGGCATATGCCCTGCAAACCATACCACTCTCGTGGCCGTTCTCAACCTGGGGGCTCGATGTCCTTGGACCCTTCCCCCGAGGTCAGAAAGGCTGCAAGTATTTGCTCGTGGCCATCGACACTTTCACTAAGTGGATAGAGGCCGAGCCCGTCTCGACCATCTCGGCCCAGGCGGCCAAGAGATTCCTCCGCAGTAATGTGGTAACTCGGTTCGGGATACCCAACCGTCTTATCACAGACAACGAGACCCAGTTCACCAGCGAACTGTTCCAAAGTTACTGCGAGGAGGTCGGGACCAAGGTCTGTTTCGCTTCCGTGGCGCATCCACAGAGTAACGGAGCAGCCGAGCGAGCAAATGGGCAGCTAGTCCAGGGCATAAAAAAGAGGGTCTTTAAGACCCTCAACCAAAGACAAGCAAAGCAGTGGGTGGATGAGCTTCCCGCCGTTCTTTGGTCTGTCGCACCACGACCCGGTCGAGCCACAAAGTAAACGCCTTCCGACTTCGTCTACGGTGCGGAGGCCATTCTGCTGCCGAAATCGTCTTTGGGTTCCCCAAGGGTGCAATCGATCGATTCCGTCGATCAAGAAGTTGAGCGCCTCGTCGACCTGGACCTCGCCGAGCGACACGCGAGCAGGCGTTGCTCCCTGCGGTTTACCTACAGCTCTTCGTAGGCACGCGGCCAAGACAGTCAGGCCTAGGGTCCTGCAAGTCGGCGACATGGTCTTACGAAGAGTTCAAGACCTGTCGAAGGCCAACAAGCTAACCCCAAGGTGGGAAGGACCCTACACGGTCGTGTCTCAAAGACGCCCGGGGCTGTTCGCCTCGCGATGCCGGATGGTCGGGAGCTCACCAAAGACTGGAACATCGATCAATCACGTAAATTCTACGTTTAGACGAGTACTCCTATCTCGCGCCCTTGCGTTCTTTCCAATAAAACGTTTCCCTCTTTCTCGTGTTTCGTCCTCGCTTTGTCGAGCGAGCATCGTCGTCTAGCAAAGCATTGCGCATTTAACTTATCCGACAAGTATGTGCGCACCATTTCCCTTGGCCCCTACCGATGCTCGCCAATCGTTCACTTTCCACGGTAGCTTTTCATCAGTATGCGTGGTCGCGCGAGCATCCACTCTAAGCCCGGTTCAGTGACCATTCGGGTATGGTAGCTCTATGTGATGTTGGTTTAAAGTTCGTCTACTCTGTGCTCGCATTTCTTCTCGACGCAACCGACCTACTTGTATCATTCAAAAAATCGTCACGACCAAAGCGACCCTTAAATTTTCCCATGAACAAACTCGTGCTCGCAACAGTAAGGGCACGACCTTTGTCCATGGCAGGGGCTCCGTATGATAGGAACGTTCCGTCCCTTCTTACCAAGGATCCTTTGCTCGTATCCATGATATATGCTCTATGCAGGAACTTGTTTCCTTTTTTCTGCAGAACCGGGATCATATGGGCATATGTTGAAGGCAAACTCAAGAAAAACAGGCAAGGACCAAACACCTGCGAGTTTGCTCATTTAACCCGAAGCGTTGTTTTTTTTACAGGGTTACACGAGCTAAAAAAAAAAAAAGGAGCTAAGTCCTACGCTCGACCTGAAGGGCAGCAAGTTCCTCCTTAAGGGAGTCGACCTCCGCCTCCAAGTCCAAAACTTTCCGCCGAGCGGCACGACCTTCAGCCGCGCTGTCCCGAAGGCGCTGCACCTCCTTGAGCTGGGCCTCTTCGCGCTCCCGAGCTCGTTGGAGTTCGGCGCGCAGGTCGGGGACCTCCAGCCGCAACTTCCCCAGCTCCTCGTCAAGCTCGGCGCACTTCTGCTCTGAAGTGCTCTTCGCTGTCTCGCTCTGGAAGAGCTGGTCCCGAGCCCGGCGATGAGGCTCCTCGCCGATTCCAGTGCTTCAGTCGGCCTCGCGCCTCGGAGACTCCGACGCTCAAGATCGGCGATCTTGGCGTCTTGCTCATGATGGTACGACCAAGATCTTCTGCGGAGACCGAGGTAGCGTCGATATCCTCCATAGCCTTCGCGGCAAACTTCGCGTAAAGAGAAAAGAGAAGGGAAAAAGTCGAGCGGACTCCCGGAAGGTCGATCACAGGAAAAAGAAGGAACATGAAACTTACTGAAGAGCGGTGACCGACTTGTCCTGAAGCCGGCGGCGATCGGTCGCGCCGGCCGAAGAAGGGATTGACCAAGTCATCCCGGACCGGCGCGCTGGGGTCTTGCTCCTCCTGAGCACCCGGTGCTCTCAGGAGAGCAACGGCGTCACCACCTTCGACCAACCCCGGGTCGCCCCGAGGCTGATCCTCCTCCACGGCAAGCGGCTCGTGGCCGCCTTCCCCCTGGTCGGGCACCGCTCGGGGGCTGTACGCCAACCACGAGCGCTGCCACTCCTTGCTCGTGGCCGAGGCAGTTGGTCGTTAACGACCACCTCCGCCTCTTGTCCCTCTGCAGCCGGAGGCGACCAATGCTCTGCGACCGGAGGCATTGGATCAAGGGCGATCACCTCCGCCTCTTGTCCCTCCATAGTCGGAGGCGACCGATGCTCCGCGGCCGGAGGCGTTTGATCAAGGACGATCACCTCCGCCCCTTGCACCTCCGTGGCCGGGGACGCCTGGTGCCCCAAGGCCGAAGGAGTTAGGTCGGGGACGACCTCCTCCTCTCCTTGGCTCACGGCCAAGGGCTGTTGGTCGGCAGCGACCAAGCTCCCTTCCTCGGGGCTCGGCGCCTGAGCCTCGCCCGCAGTCGTCTCTTCGCAAGGGACCAAGGCCAAGGCGTCTTGGTCCTCAGTCCCCTGCGGCTCCTGCTCCTCCGCGGCCGGAATAGGTTCCGCGTCCGCTGAAGAAAGCACGGGTCCCGCCGAGGGAAGCTCGGGCTCACGGGTCCGTAGCCGTGCGCCGGCCTCTCCCCATCTCGGCCATCACTTGGTCGACAACGCGTCGAGCTCGGCGTCAACTGCAGAGTCGATAATCTCCTCAGCCATCTGGCGGAAGTCCAAAAACGACATCCGAGCTATCACGCCCACGCCAAACAGGGTGGGGTTAGCCCGAAGAAAATCACAAGACAAGAACAGAGTGAGAGAATGAAGCAGGAACCTACCTTCTGCCCGGCGAGCAGCGCCATCCTCCTCGGCCTCCTCGCCGGGCCACGGGCGACCTGCTCACGGCGGCCTCAGAGGCCTCGGCCACAACCACGACGCGCTCCTCCGCGGCGTCACATCGGGCACGTGCCATCGCCGGTCGACGCGTCGTCCATGTCGACCTCTTCCAGCGCTGGGGCTGTTTGAGAGGTCGACCTCCTGCTCCTTCTGACCAGAGCGTAGGTGGCCTCCTCTTCTTCCTCCTCCTCGGGGTCATCGACCACCCGAGTAAGCTGGTCCTGGAGGGCCTTGATCTGCCTCTCCAGCCGCTCCTTGGTCGGGAGGGACCTGGCCTCCTCCTCGGCCTTCCTACTTTGCTTTCGGCGAGCTGTTCCCGATCGGCTCATCAGCTCCGGCCTCCTCCGTTTGAAGTCATCAAACCAAATTCGGAGTTCGCTTACCTCCTGACGGTCGGCGTACTCAAGGTGCGGCGTGGGGGTCCTGGTCGAAGCTCGGCGCCTCGACCGCTTGGCGCGGGGAGGCGAGGCGGATACTTGGCGGCCTCGACTCGCCGTCCTCTTGCGGGAGCCCCTGGCCGGGGTGCTGGCTTGCGGCAGCGCTGCAGCGCTCGACACCGCAAGCTCAAGGGCGACCTTCTCCTGCAAACAGAAATCGGGAGGAATGAGCTCGGAAAACATGCCCCCGAGCGGAAGCAGAAAGATGTACTTACCGCGTCGCCACGGTCAAAGATGTTCTTGGGGACCTGACGATTGGGCGTCAGCTCCTTCTCCTTCGGGGCGCCGAACATCTCGGCGACCCTCTCGTCAACCCAGTCCGTCCTCGGAGCTGCGTCGCAACCAAAGACTAAGACAAAAGATATATATATATATATATGCATAGCACCGATCACCAGAAAGCAGCGATGCTCGGGAAAGAGGTCCAGGAACATACCTGCGTTGTCCTCGCGGGTGAAGTCATGCCACCCGGTCACCTCGAAGAAGGGATGCTCGCGGCGCCTCAGGGGGGACACCCGGTTGAAGGTGAAGTCCCGGGCGATATCCCGACCAGTGAGCCCCATCTGGGCAAGCTCACCGATCGTCCTGAGCACCCGCTCTTCCTCAGGTTGCACCGCGGGCGCGCGCTGCCTCGATGGCGGAGCGCCCTCCCAAAGATAGACAAATCGGGACCCTCCGCCTTCTTACGGTAGAACCAGAGGTCGGCCCAACCCGACACCGAGTCCTTGAGCAACGAAGGGATACTCGTATGGTCTGTTGGGCCTGAGGCGAATATAAACGCAACCGGCGGAGCCATCCCTGCCGTTGCGGAAGTGGTAATAGATGTGAAAGAAGTGGCTAGCCGTGGGAATTACACCCACGTAAGCCTCGCAAAGATGGGAGAAGATTGCGAGAAAGGATAGAGTTGGGGTGGAGATGAGAGATCTCGCACCGCAGAAGGCAAGCACGGAGGCGAGGAAGTCGCTCTCGAGGCGAGCAAGCCCGTTGATGGCGTACAACTCGCAGAGACGATCTCCGTCTCGCGGTGCCGGGCGCCGCATCATCTCGGCACTCGACCCGAGCCTGGTCGACGTACCCCTCGTCCGTGAGCACTGGAGCCTCCTTCGTCATCGGCTAACCTTGAAAGCGCCATGGCCGAAGAAGGAAGGGGAACGCAAAGGGTTCTTGGGCGCTAGGGCTCGTGGAGGATTTTTGGCGAAGACGAGCAAAGAGACAACGTGACTCGACCTCTCCCGGTAGAAAGGGTTAAAAGACAGCGAAGGGGCAGGTTAAAATCGCCGCCTATCACGTAGCGACACTGGCCGAGAAAGCGCGCTTTTCGAGAAACTGCCGCACCGATTACAAGGAGGCTTCTCAGAGAAGGAACCGCAGAACAACCAAACGACGCGCCCACGCGGAGCAAGCACGCGGCGGGTAAAGAAGTTCGTCTCCCGACGAAAAATGGTCGTGAGCCACGACCAAAGGAAATTCAATCCCCCCTCAAGTCTTCTTAGGCTCAAGGGGAAGCCCGAGGGTTCCCCACTTGAACCTCGGGGCTAGGCTGTCGGATTGGCTATCTGGCAAAAGACCACGGTACCCCCGTGAAAAGCTAAACCCGCCGACCAAGCAACACTAAAAGAAGATGCTCGGGAGAACGAAACGAGCATCCCTCCTTCTCCTCCGAGCATGCGCATTCGCACCTTCGCTCGCAGAAGCACCAAACACACCCCCCCACGAGCAAGCATGCTCGTAGAGGCCGCGACCTGCTCGGGTGTTTTGGTCGGAGTGCCCGGTCAATGCCGCGAGGAAGGAAGGTGGCAACCAATCACCAAGATCAAGGGAAATCATACCCGAAATTCAAATAACGCCCGGGTCAAGGGCAGTAGATCGTAAGTACGATTGCGCGGCGCAATCCCAGGAGGTAGTTACCTTCTATGTACCTCTAGTCGTAGTATTTAAACCCCCCTGAAGATCTGTAACAGGGGAGGGACACCAAGATAGAACACAATACACTGGAGTAGGGCTATTATCTCGACGGTGAGAGGCCCGAACCAGGATAAAAACACCGTGTCCCCCTTTTTTCTTCTTCTCCCGACCTCGCATCGCTCGAACGCCCTCTTCGATCCGTACGACGGGGCTCTGTTGATCCCCCATTCAACAAGTAAGCTCGACGGGAGCCCGTTCTCCAATCGTCGACAATAACCGATATTGGTTCTAAAATAATATCTGGGAAAATTTGAAATCGATATGAAGTGTTTTACGAGTCTAAGGAGAACACTGTTGATCTGGATGTTATAAAAGAAGACGACGGGCAATATAGAAGACACATCCAATCAATCAAATAACTCGCACTACTTTTTAATTTTTATCGACTAGGAGTAATATTTTAGAATTGTAATCCTTCCTTTGTGATTCACCTAAATCAATAAAGTTGCACGTTGCCAATTATTGTTTTCATCGACTTACGCCATCCAGGTCTGCTTCATGTCCGATCTTGTTGCACATTGCCTTTTTCGAGAAAAATATACATTTACCCTTGTTTAATCAGCTCAATCAAGCTGATTAGATCTATCGTCTACTTTTACCTAATCGGCTTGAACAGTTGTTTAGATTAGATCGGATTATATATGAAAGGATTAATTGGCTTAACGGCTGATTGAATCATACATGGTTCTTCTTGCCGATTGCAGTATCAAATCGACTGGCACGCCCGCACCTAGAAATAAACCTGGTGTTTGTGTGTGTTGATTACCGATTAACCATTCGTCACATTTTTTGGTGGCAACAGAAGCACCTCCCAGTGCCATGTAAACATCATTGGCAATGGAGACATGCTCAGTGTTCACTAGCTAGTATAAAATACCAGCAATAGTCAAGCCAAAGAGTACAACGTCATGAAAAATCACCACAACAAATTTGATGAAACCATCAAAAGCCTAGAGCAAAGAGGGAGTAATGCCAATTACTGATAGATTTAGGAAGTACACACATGGAACATACCAAAAGCGTGAAGACACGATGGATCTGGATGACTAACACGAAAATAGCACACAAGATTGATATCCATAACTTCAAAAGGGCAAAATCCATGACATACTTCACACATCAATAGAGGGGAGAGGGCCAGAGAGATTTCAGGAGGGAAGGGGAAGGGGAACAGGGAGTGAGGGGAGCGAACCTTGTGAATTACCTCGTTGAACACGGCAACGAGAGAGGGAACCAGCTTGTGGAGAACAAGCCGCTGGAGGAGAGGGGGTGAGGATAGTGGCCGGAGAGTAGCGGGGACACCAGAGGGGGGTAGGGAGTGAGGATGAGAGGTAGCGGTGACGGAGAGCGAGAGAGGAGCGCGTCGATGTGAGGAGATGGGTGACCAACGTGGTGGTGTGAGTGGAGCGCCCACTCCCGCAGCTGCTCACGCGAGCGAGGCCAGCGAGAAATGGAAGTAGCTTGCGTTTCTCGCCGGTCTGGCTTTGTCGTCTCCTTTGCATCCCATGAACCAGACCAAAGTTGCAGTTCAGACAACCAAACACCATCAGCCTGCATCCCATGGGCTAGGCTAGGGTCGGATCCAACCAACCAAACATGCCATTACCATCTCACAACAGAGGTATTAGTTGGGTCGGACAGCGAGAGGCAAATGTTCACGTAGGTCAAATGGTGCAAAATGATTTAGAAAAGATGGAAAGAGTAAAAATGGTATTTTATAGAAACAAACATGTTTGAAGTGGTATTCTCTAAAGAAAAAAAAACTTTAAAGTAGTTGTCGACGATTGGAGAACGGGCTCCCGTCGAGCTTACTTGTTGAATGGGGGATCAACAGAGCCCCGTCGTACGGATCGAAGAGGGCGTTCGAGCGATGCGAGGTCGATTGCGTCGAGAAGAAATGCGAGCACAGAGTAGACGAACTTTAAACCAACATCACGTAGAGCTACCATACCCGAATGGTCACTGAACCGGGCTTAGAGTGGATGCTCGCGCCCGACCACGCATACAGTGAAAAGCTACTGTGGAAAGTGAACGATTGGGCGAGCATCCGGCCGGGGGCCAAGGGAAATGGTGCGCACATACTTGTCGGATAAGTTAAATGCGCAATCTTTGCTAGACGACGATGCTCGTTCGACAAAGCGAGGACGAAACACGAGAAAGAGGGAAACGTTTTATTGGAAAGAACGCAAAGGCGCGAGATAGGAGTACTCGTCTAAACGTAGAATTTACGCAGCTTGATCGATGTTCCAGTCTTTGGTGAGCTCCCGACCATCCGGCATCGCGAGGCGAACAGCCCGGGCGTCTTTGTAGACACGACCGTGTAGGGTCCTTCCCACCTTGGGGTTAGCTTGTTGGCCTTCGACAGGTCTTGAACTCTTCGTAAGACCATGTCGCCGACTTGCAGGACCCTAGGCCTGACTGTCTTGGCCGTGCCTACGAAGAGCCTCAGAGGTAAACCGCAGACCGAGCAACGCCCGTTCGCGTGTCGCTCGACGAGGTCCAGTCGACGAGGCGCTCAACTTCTTGATCGACGGAATCGATCGCTTGCACCCTTGGGGAACCCAAAGACGATTTCGAGGCAGAATGGCCTCCGCACCGTAGACGAAGTCGGAAAGGCGTTCGCCTGTGGCTCGACCGGGTCGTGGTGCGACAGACCAAAGAACGGCGGGAAGCTCATCCACCCATCTTTGCTTGTCTTTGGTTGAGGGTCTTAAAGACCCTCTTTTATGCCCTGGACTAGCTGCCCATTTGCTCGCTCGGCTGCTCCGTTACTCTGTGGATGCGCCACGGAAGCGAAACAGACCTTGGTCCCGACCTCCTCGCAGTAACTTTGGAACAGTTCGCTGGTGAACTGGGTCCCGTTGTCTGTGATAAGACGGTTGGGTATCCCGAACCGAGTTACCACATTACTGCGGAGGAATCTCTTGGCCGCCTGGGCCGAGATGGTCGAGACGGGCTCGGCCTCTATCCACTTAGTGAAAGTGTCGATGGCCACGAGCAAATACTTGCAGCCTTTCTGACCTCGGGGGAAGGGTCCAAGGACATCGAGCCCCCAGGTTGAGAACGGCCACGAGAGTGGTATGGTTTGCAGGGCATATGCCGGTTGACGGACTTTTCGAGCATGAAACTGGCATGCCCGGCAGGTCGTTACGATTGACCGTGCGTCCGTCAAGGCCGTCGGCCAGTAGTACCCTAGTCGGAAGGCCTTGCTCACAAGCGTCCTGAAAGACGAGTGAGCTCCGCACATTCCTTCATGGATATCACGAAGAAGGTACTGGCCTTCCTCCTGAGAGACGCATCTGGAAAGGATCCCTAATGCGCCTTCCGGTATAGGTCGCCTTCGATCGATCTGACTTGAGAAGATCGCCTTATTAGCCGGGAACGCTCGGCTTCTTCCTCGGGCAATGTCCCATGCGCAAGATATTGGATGAATGGCGTCATCCAATTTGCACTTTGCTCGAGGAAGGAGACCCTACCGCCGGTCTCTGGTGCCTCCTCTTCAGAGGGAATGGAGGGCTTATGTAGGTGCTCGACAAGCACCCCCACCGGAGCGGTGGTCTGAGAGGAACCGACCTTAGACATTTGGTCGGCCAGGGAATTATCCTTCCTGGGGATGTAGATTACTTCGAAATTCTTGAAGTATTTCTCCATCTTCCTTACTTCAGCCAGGTACAGCGCCATTGAGGTATCGGAACACTGATACTCCTTGTTGACCTGGTTTACGACCAACTGTGAATCGCCCTTCACAATGAGCCGTTGGACTCCTAGCGATTTACATGCTCAAGTCCGCCAAAAGGCCTTCGTACTCCGCCCGCGTTGTTAGTCGCAGCGAAATGTAGTTGGATGGCGTACTGTAGCTGTTCTCCATCCGGGGAGACCAAGATGACGCCAGCCCCCGAGCGCTCGGATGCTCGGGATCCATCGAAATACAGAGTCCAGGAGTTTTCCCTTGAATCATTGGTTCCGCTGGCTGGTGGAGCCGGAGCCGACCATTCCGCCACGAAATCAGCCAAGACTTGTGATTTTATCGCCGTGCGGGCTGAGAACACCAGCTCGAACTCGGCGAGCTCCATTGCCCACTTGGCTATGCGACCACCGGGCGTCTGATTTTTCAGATCTCCCTGAGTGGGAAGCCGGTCGGCCACCACGATCTTGTGCGCTTGAAAGTAGTGACGCAACTTCCGGAGGCCATCAAGCAATGAGTACAAGAGTTTCGGACCTCGGAGTAACGCTCCTTTGGTCCATGAAGTACTTCGCTGACGTAATAGATAGGTCGCTGGGTACCATCTCTCTCCACTGCCAACACCGAGCTTACCGCTTGCGGGGTTGCCGCCAGGTATAATAGCAATTCTTCCCTGGCCGTAGGTGTGACGAGGACGGGCGGTTGGGAGAGGTACTATTTTAGCTCTTTGAACGCGCGATCAGCTTCCTCCGTCCACGTAAAGCCATCATGCTTGCGGAGGGCTTTAAAGAAAGGTAGTCCTCGCTCCCCCAGCCGGGAGACGAACCGGCTTAAGGCGGCCATTCTTCCGGTCAGAGCTTGTACTTCCTTTACGCATGTGGGCGACCTCATGTTCTCAATGGCTTCGATTTTCTCCGGGTTAGCCCCAACGCCATTTGGCCCGACCATATAGCCGAGCACCTTGCCAGCCTTTACGCCGAATACGCATTTCTCTGGATTTAGCTTTATTCGATGCTTATTGAGGTTACAAAAAGTTTCTTCCAAGTCGACAACGTGACCAAGTACTCTTGCTTTTGACAACTATGTCGCCGACATAGACCTCCAAATGTCGACCTATTTGGTCTGTGAAAGTCTTCTGCATGAGGCGTTGAAAGGTTGCTCCGCATTTCTCGAGGCGAAAGACATGGTCGTATAGCGTAAGGTACCGAACGGGGTGATGAAGGAAGTCTTCTCCTCGCCTTCGCGCGACAGCTGATTCGATGATAGCCTGAATAGGCGTCTAGGAAGCTCATGGTCTGTGACCCTGCCGTCGCGTCCACCAATTGGTCTATGCGAGGCAACGGGTAGTTGTCTTTTGGGCACGCTGCGTTCAAACCCGTGTGGTCGACGCACATGCGCCACTTGCCTCCTTTCTTCCTGACCAGAACTGGATTGGCTAGCCACTCGGAGTGCTCGATCTCTCTGATGAAGCCAGCTTTTAGGAGTTTATCAAGTTCCTCCCGGATGATTGCCTGTTTTTCCGGGGAAAAGCGTCTAAGTTTCTGTCTCACTGGTTTTTTGTCGGTGAACCGCTAGCTCAGGCTCGACCACCTCCCTTGGGACTCCGGGCATGTCGGATGGTTCCCGAGCGAACACATCCGACCTTGCCCGGAGGAAGGTGACGAGCTCGAGTTCCTATTTGGGATCTAAGGAAGATCCCAAATGAATGACCTTGGCCGGTTCCGACTCGTTGAGCGGAACAGCCTTGGTCTCTCCTCCAGGCTGGAGGGCAAGTTTAGGCCGGGAATGCTTCGGCTCTTGGTCGGGACCGCGAGTGGGTAACTGACCGACCATATCTAAGGCTCTTTAAATCGCAATTGAGTGCGGACTTGTGGTTCCCTTTGATGGTTATAACTCCGTTCGGTCCGGAATCTTCAGGCACCGACACGCGTGGTGAGGCGGCCATGAACTTGGCCAAGGCCGGCCTGCCGAGGATGGCGTTGTAGGCCGACTCAAAGTCCACCACCTCGAAGGTGATTAGCTCCGTTCTGAAGTTACTTGGGCCGCCAAAACTTACGGGCAGGACGACCTGTCCCAGAGGTTTGATCGAGGTGCCCGGAACTATCCCGAAGAAGGGCACGGCCACACTCTTGATTTTGGAACGAGGAATCTGCATCTCGTCCAAAACCTTGGCTGAAATAAGGTCCAAAGAGCTCCCGGAGTCTATGAGGACCCGACCGACGACGGTATTGCTGATGGTGGGGTTCACGACCATCGGAAGCCTCTGGGGTTTGGTCATCCCAAGGGGACAGTCGTCCTTGGAGAAGGTCAGGGATACCTCCGACCATTTCAGCTGCTGCACCGGAGGCTTACCCTGGGTAACATGGTGCACTTCCCTTGCGGCCTCCTTTAAGTCCCGGCGGGACTTGTAGGCGGAGGAGCCCCCGAAGATGACCGCTATGTGATTCCTTGGTTCTTGGTATTCCATGTCATCCTCACTTTCCTCGGCGGGCTGTTTTCCTTTGTCATTTTCACCTGCTCTGAAGCGTTGGCATGGGCCCCCCGCCAGAAATCGCTTCCAGCGGTAGGTCCACGCTCGGCAATTCCGTGAGGTCGTGCCGTCGCTGGTGAAGCCAGACGATGAGGTCGCCCCGTCGGTCCACTTGGTCGCCTCGTCGGTCCGCTTGGTCGCCTCGTCCTCGAGGCCTGTGTGGTTGTCCTCTTCCCCGAGCGTTAAGCCCCCGGCGCTGCGGCGGGGTTGCTCGGGGTTGTTGTTGTTCCACCGCGGCTACCATGGCTGGCGAGGGCTGCTTTTTCTTCTTTTTCTTGATTTTCTTGTCTACAGAATTCGAGCCCTTTTTGCTAGCTGAGGTCTCTAAGCCAGGTTGAGGCGGCAGCTTCCCTTCGTCCAGCATCTTCTTCCATTGGACGGCCTCATCTGCGTTGGCGTATCGATCGGCCATTCGGAAGAGCTCGTTCGCCGTTAGATCCGGGTGGATCTCCAGGTCCTGCGTGAAGCGCACGTCTCGTACCCCGAACTTGAAAGCCCGGACGACCGCCTCGTCCGATATGTTCGGGATCGAGTTCCGGACCTGGATAAACCTCTGGACGAATTGTCGCAGGGTTTCCCTGTCCGTCTGTATCAAGCGCTCCAGGTCGCGCTCCTTTCCCGGGCGGATGTAACAGCTCTGGAAATTTGCTCGGAGCGCGGCGCTGAGCTGCCCCCAGGACCGTATGGAGCCTTCCTTCTGATTAAAAAGCCACGTACGAGCGGCTCCGTCCAGAACCGTCGGCAGGTAATTTGCCATCACCCCCTCATCGCCTCCGGCGGCAAGGATGGCGGTGGTATATATCGAGAGAAATTCGTCCGGGTTCTGGGTCCCGTTGAACCTTTCGATATGGCCGGGCTTGAATCTGTTCGGCCATGCGACGTTCCGGAGGGAGCTCGTGAAGGCCTGGCAACCGAAGCTCGGGATTTCGCGGTGAAATCCTCGGTCATAGCGGCCTCCACGCGGGTCTTCCACCAAACGCCCGCGGCGCTGGCCGAAGTCGGAGAAAACCTCATGCGACGGTCGTCTTGGCGACGACCGCTTGGTCGTGGAAGCGTTGAGTGCTCGTAATCTGGGCGATTATACGGATATCGCTCCGGTCGCTCTGCGGATCGCTTCCGGCCTTTCCCGGATCAGGTTAGCGATCTGGGGCGATCTCCGAACATGGCTCCGAGATTCACCTCTGTGCGAGCGCACGGGGGAGCGTTTGTGACGGTCCCGGGAAACACTCCGGGCATCCCGGTCACGAGGAGGGTCCGAGACTTTTAGCTCGGCGGCAAGCCTTTCCAAATCTTCGGCTACGACCCTGCCCACGGCCTCTAAGTCTGCTTGCTCGGGGAAACTACGCAGGTCACGCACGACCGCCGCCAAGGCCTGTAACCGTTCCCGTTTCCGGTGAACTGGCGGTGGCGAGCTTTGGCGACGCTCCGGGGCGCGATCGGGAGTTCGGTACCCACAAGAGTTCCTTTCCGTGGAAGCGCGCCCCCCCTTTGCCTGGCGGCGAATGCTCGCGAGGGTCTTTCCCAAGGACGCCTCCAGGTGGAGTCTGGCCGCCTCGTAGGGGTCGTGCTTGGCAGCGTCCGAGGATCCTTCTCCGGGCTCCGCACGGCTTCCGGCCACGTTGACCCGGCGAGGCGGGATGAGAGCGATGGGGACATCATTGTATCCCCTTGAGATGCAGCTCTCTCGGCCGAGCTCTAGGTCGTCCGGTATGTCCAGCCGTCGTAGAGCTCATCACGCCATCCTCGGGGTCCCCGAGGGTAATGTCTGGGGATGGAGGCCCCGCCTCGCATTCCCATGTCCGGAAGGGCTCCCAGACTTCGGTGTGACCGATAGGATCGGTCACCCTGGCGCTGTCGTCGGCGGCGTAGTATACGTCGTCATCTTCAACGTGGTCGAAAACACAAAGGTCCGAGTGTCTCGAGTTCGGCATCCTCGAGGATCTTGATCCGCACGGAATCAAACTGCCGTCCCCACGGACGGCGCCACGGTATCGACGATTGGAGGACGGGCTCCCGTCGAGCTTACTTGTTGAATGGGGGATCAACAGAGCCCCGTCGTACGGATCGAAGAGGGCGTTCGAGCGATGCGAGGTCGGGAGAAGAAGAAAAAAGGGGGACACGGTGTTTTTATCCTGGTTCGGGCCTCTCACCGTCGAGATAATAGCCCTACTCCAGTTGTATTGTGTTCTATCTTGGTGTCCCTCCTGTTCTGAGATCTTCGTGGGGTTTAAATACTACGACTAGAGGTACATAGAAGGTAACTACCTCCTGGGATTGCGCCGCGCAATCGTACTACGATCTTGCCCTTGACCGGGCGTTATTTGAATTTCGGTATGATTTCCCTTGATCTCCTGGCTGATTGGTTGCCACCTTCCTTCCTCGCGGCATTGGCCAAGGCACTCCGACCAAAACACCCGAGCAGGTCGCGGCCTCTACGAGCATGCTTGCTCGTGGGGGTGTGTTTGGTGCTTCATGAGCGAAGGTGCGAATGCGCATGCTCGGAGGAGAAGGAGGGATGCTCGTTTCGTTCTCCCGAGCATCTTCTTTTAGTGTTGCTTGGTCGGCGGGTTTAGCTTTTCACGGGGGTACCGTGGTCTTTTGTCAGATAGCCAATCCCCGACAGTTATATTTTGATAACTTGTATCGACTTATGACTCTAAAATACTTTCTTCAGATACGATATTGTCCTTAATCAAATATCCATATCAAACTAACAATCTCTAACCAAATCAACCATGCGCCAGATGCTAGTGTCAATATATGCCCCCTATTTTTGGGAGATTGTTAATCTCTTAAAAATTAGTAGTATCGGCTTAAGTATCGAATACCAACAATCTCTTCCGAGATCCATCTCTTCAACTTCCACCGATTTTTCGCGCCATTCATGGCAAATTTCCAACGCAAATCGTGTGAACACATGATCTAATGCATTAACTGCAACAAAAAGTTTAGCGATATTTACCCACCAATGCCACTGATTTTACCCCCCTATAAGTACAAGGCTCATTCACCTGTCATTTTCATGCGCTCAAGCTCTCAATCTTCTCATCATCGGCTTTGCACCCCTTTTCCCAGCTCCTATTTTCATCGGCTTCTTTGATCCCAATGGACCCCAACCATGCATTTTTTATATCCCTAATTGCGAAAATCAATTCTACCTAGTACCGATAGGAAATGCTAACCCATCAGCCATTATAGAACAAGAACTCCCTAGGATCCCTCTGAATTCTCCAGGTTTTAACTTAGTGGGATGGAATAAGAGTTTTTCGGCTTGGCCGGCTGCGTTAGATGGGTGGCGCAATTGGTTCAATCGGGTAGTAGCCCAAAAACTCATAGTCTAGGAACAAATAGGGATAGCAGAATGCCTCCCATTATCTCTAGCCAACTCCTCCCCTAACGAGCCTTAAGTCGTTATGTCTTGCTATTTTTGATCCGACAATTTCAATGCCTTCGTCTTCAGTCCTGGTTGCATCGGCCCAACCCTTCTTAATGTTACACAGCTTTGCTACCTTAGTATGTATGTTTCAAATTGAAGCAATTTGCACGTTCCTTTGCTTTAATAATCACAACTTGGGTTGCATATCTATAGGCATCACTATCTCTGTCACTCTGTCGGCCAAATGTCTTTCACTTCGAATGGCACATTTACTAATCTTTGATTGATTGTCTTAGACCCTGGATCCCTAGAGGTAATATCTGTTCCAATTTTTCTTCTCACTAATGTTTGCAGTCTGCTCATTCAATTTGGACATCATAGATGGTTCCCATCATTGTACATACATAGTTGGAATTACTCAGGTTGGTAGTACACATTGCCTACCCCTTATATTATGGTTATCAATGTTGGCATTTGCGTATTTATCAAGAAAGTTCCATGCATCAAATAGGAATATCCACCAATAACCAGAAGATAAGGGTTGACATTTGATGCATGGAACTTCTTTGATAAATACACAAATGTCAACCTTGAAAACTATAAGATAATGGTTATGCAATATGTAATGCCAACTTGGTTATATTATACTATATGTACAATTGCTTAGCCACTACTCCAACATGGTGCGGAATTGTCCATATAATTCCCTTACTTTGAGTCACACAAGAGGCACAAGTAAAAATTGGTTCTTAGCTCAAGTTGTGTTGGTGTGACGCATTACTACATTTTATTGTTTTGTTAAATATGTTACTCGACAGTTTTCCAAATTATGCAGGTTGCTAAAAGACATTTCACAAAGGCATCGAAAGGTTGGATGATAAATTGGATCAGTGAAAAACACTTTTTGTGCAAGTTGGAACCTTCTGAGCTAGTAGATTTTCCTAGCAACTTATGCTCCTCAACGAGGCATACATTTTTTTTATCATATGTTTGCATTGTCACAGAGTCAGTTGTTATTTTGATCTCTTATTTTTTACCATGATATGTTTCCATTAGGTCTGTGTTTATCTACCAAAACTGATGCTTCGCATTTTGCCAAGGCTACTTCCTAGATGTAAATGGCTTCTGTGAGAATAGTTTCAGTTCTGATCTAGCACTGTCGTCGTTGTATGTATATTCAGGATAGTTCAACAATTGGCCTTTTGGCTGTCATTTGGTTCCATGTACTTGTGTTGGGGGGGGGCATAAATCTAATGTACTTTGTTCTAAACTAGTGTATGAAACTCTTAGAAGAGTTGCTTTAGTTTTAAGTCTTTGGTTGTAAGTTGTAACAATCCTTCTGAAGCTAGAACGCATATTTTTGTACCAAACAGACATGCGGATAAAAGTGTATAGTTTTCCTTCGTTTCATATGTATAAGCTACATATTTTCTTTTCAGAATTAAGACGTATTATGACTTTTTGTGCAATTAGGTCTTCTCACACTCTTCACAGTTCATGTCTGGGACTAAACTTCATAGCACTTGCACTCTATTCAATCTCAAGCGGGAGGTAACCTCACCACTTCATGCAGTAGTGTCACCACACTCATCCGGATGCAACCAATCAAACAACATCTTTTGCATCTAGTCACCCATCCTTCCCCCTCAGACAGCCAACCAAACAACTTCTTAGCTCAGCCAAGATCAACACATATAACCAACCAAACAAACCTCCCTTGCATCCACTCAACCTGTCTCCCACTAGCCCACATGGCTCGTATGGGCCATGGTCGTGATCCATTGACTTGTAATATTGAGGCACTGTTGAATAAATAGGTAGGATTAAAAGAGGCAGGTTGAACAAGAGACGCACATTGCAACATTATAATTCTAACAATTTAAGACATAACGCATACTTAAAAACACGCAACTAATTAATCGTTATACTAACATAGGTTCCAGAGTCAGCCAAGCCGAGGGCATGATAAATCAGTCAGAACGGTAGACACTAGGCAATACTTGATATATAACTACTCAACATAATAATGCGAGTGTTAAATTGCTAAACACAGGGGCAAATGTGTTTGTTCGTGTGGGTTAAAAGGTGCAAAATGATTTGAAAATGGGAAAAGAGTGGAAATAGTATTGTATCGAACTAAATATGTTTGGAAAGGTATTTTCTGAAGAAAAATCTTTAAAGTGATATTTCGGTGGTTGCCAAACTTTGAAGTGGTATAGTATGAATTATCCTCAGTTTGAATGGGTCAAGCATGCACTGTGTCGTTTGTCTTCAGACTGAAGGAAAACTTGAGTGGGCCAGATTTGTGAGGGCAACCTTGATTGCCGATGTGTTCGGTGATCTTTAAGACGCCGCACCAATCATTCATCATGAACATAAGGTAGTGTGATACACTGAACACCCTCTCTATTTTTTTCCGTGCGTATGCCATTGTCGTCGTCTGTATCGCTACTACATAAAGGACTATATTAGACTCCTTATCACAGATGGTTTTCAAAAACCATCTGTGTTGAATCTAATCACAAACGGTTTTTAAAGAACTATCTATGATGAGTGAACATCACAGATGATTTTATCCAAAAACCATCTGTGATGTGCATTGCCATAATCACAGGTAATTTTTAGCTAGAACCGTCTGTGATATAAATGCACATCACAAAAAGTTTTAGTCAAAAAACCGTCTTTGATGTGCATTACCATCATCACAGACGGTTTTTGGCTAGAACCGTCTGTAATATAAATGCACATCACAGACGATTTTAGTAAAAAACTGTCTGTGATGTGCATTACCATCATCACAGACAGTTTTTGGCTTGAATTTTCTGTGATATAAATGCACATCATAGACGGTTTTAGCAAAAAATCGTCTGTGATCTTACCCATATAAGCCCTGTCCTCACTCGATTGCTCAAGTATATTGAGTTCAAATCCCCCAAACCTAGCCAAAGTCCTCCCTTCGGCGACACCCTCCCTCTAACCGGCCCTCTCCCCCTCGCCAGCCCCCCCCTCGCCGGCCTCCTCCCCCTCTCCTAAACTCTAGTCTCCTTTATGCCCCATCTCTCCCAAACCCTAGCCCTGTCGTCGATGACCTCCCCCTCAGTTCCTCCCCCTTGGCGACCTCCTCCTCCTCGATTAAGTTTTTTTATCATGCTCTGATCCTTGTTGAATTCCAATCGGTTAGGGTTTTGATATCTTTTGTGTGTGCTTGAGTGTGTTCTTTAACTTGTGGAGCTCAAGAACGGAGAGATATATAACAATCATGTAATATCATGGAGCTTTCTCAACAGTTATAGTTTTCAGTCAAGGTGTGGATCCCTTTGGCCAGCAAGTTCGGGGGTGTGGTAGGCCTAATGGAGAGCCGTAGAGTTGGAAGTTTAGCTGCGTGGGAGAAAAAGATTTCCAACTTTCTCCCTCCACCTAATTTCCCCCCTCTTTTTCTCCACCACCTACCCCTCCTTCTTTTCTTCCCTGGCTGGCCGCTTCCCCACCTGACTCCTTCTCCTCCTCCCCTCCCCAGCCGATGCAACCAGGGGTGCCCCTCCACCTGCTCTCCCTCGACCGACGCGCCCCCTCTCCTCCTCAGGCCGACGCACCTTCTCCCCTGCAACCTCCTGGCCGACGCCCTCACCTCCGGTGACTCCCTCCGGCCAGCAGGCGATGACGGCTTCCCTCCCCCTGCTCTCCCTCAACCGGCGCGCCCCCTCTCCTCCTCAGGCCGGCGCACCTTCTCCCTTGAAACCTCCTGGCCGACGCCCTCACCTTCGGCGACTCCCTCCGGCGAGCAGGCGATGACGGGTTCCCTCCCCTTGCTCCTCCTCCCAGTGAGCCCTCCCCCCTAAGCCGGCGCTGCCTGGTCCTCCCTCAGCCGGTGCTCCTCCCCCCATTTCGGTCCAGCAGCAGCAACAACTGCAGCTCTGTCCCCTGGCCGGCGGTGAGCTCCTCCAGCCGGCGGCTCCTTCCAGCTCCGGCCGAAGTGCCCCTTCCCCTTTGCCTTCTTCTCGTGGTGAGCACTCAAGCACAAAGTAAATTGGGGTGTATGGTTTCAGTGCGCATGCCAGGTGTTCGATGAAATGCCTAGAAGGGTTATATTAGGGTATCACACTATGTTCCTGAGTAATGATTCGTGAGTCACCTTATGAGCTAAACAAATTTACTACTTGATCCCAGTTAGTGTCATTACTCTTATTAGTGTGTTGCAAGATAGCTGTGCATGGGTTCTTTTGCTTTTGAGCAATACTCTTTGGTCCACATTGGTGCTTCTGTGCTAGTATATGTTGCCTGTTATTTTTTCTCCTATGTTCATCTTTGAAGCTATTCTCAACTATATTCAAGTGATTGGTATGTGTGTATGTATGTAAGCATGAGTAAGCTTGTGGATTAAATATTCTGTGATAGTATTATCATTGTCCTACCTCACATATCTCATTATTTTACACAGTTTGTACGTTGGGATTTGTCGTGGGGTAAATGAGCTAAGCATTACTTTTCATTTCCTCTTTGGTCCATTGGGTGATAACCTGGCCTGCAAGTTTATGTTTTCTTCTTCCGTGCAGTGCAGTGCTGCAAAATCATGTGTTATTTAGTCATTGTTGTGGTTATGCGTACCACTTTGGAGTGATGTCCTAGTAGGTGCTCCAGTTGTATTTTAAAGGTTATATTTGGTTCAACGGTTTAAATGTTTGGCTAGTTTTCGGAAAGTTGGGTTTCAGGTCACTAGAGTTTATATCGCCGAATTAGTGGCAATATTCACTTGAAGAATAAATTTTGAGTATTGTGTTATTTCTTTAGGGTTGGAGGTCTCTAATACCACAAACGGGCCGTCAGTTTATCGCCGAGGTTAAAGGCAAGTACCCTTTTCTTGAGTGTTGCAGGGTAGGATTGGCCGCTTATTATTTCGACTCAACCGCAATATAGAATTCTTACATTTGTTTCCCTGTGTTACTCGTGGATATGATTGGATTAGTGAGAATTATAAGTTAAGGATGTGAGGTCACAAATAAGCATGCATTGGTGTATGGTTATGAGAATACAATTTGTACTGTTATTCTTGCCATTTGCGTATATGCATTCATGTCCATAGGAGCCAGGTCAGAGAAGGTCATATAACTAGTCTAGAGTGCCGTGGGCCGGTCAATAAGAAAGATATATGATTTTGACCCGAGAGCTCTTTGGGCCAGGTCGGTGAGAAAGCTATATGACTAGACCTGAGTGCTCCAAAAAAGTCATACAGAGGTAGTCTCCATGGGAGTGGGAACCCTGTAGGGACTCCACGGGAGTGGAGGATTTGACCCTGTATGAAAAAGGACGGGGCAAGGTGTGGCATCGACGGGTGCACACCTAGCTATACCGGTATGAGCTCAGAGGAAAAGACGCATCTTGCACTGCATTTATATTGCATAGTTTACTAATGCTTATGTATATTCAGTTATGAAAGTGTGCATACGAGCATGAAAGTATAAATGCATTGCATAGCATCGCAGAGTGAGTGATGGTCACGTGTGAGCTGTGACAATTTGTGTGTATTACGGTTTTGTCTTATGCACTGCATGGTAATGCTCATGATGAATGGCAACTGATGTTCCTTAAAGCTGAGGATAATTTACAGGTTAAGAATGGATTGAGTCGTGGACTCATCCAACATGGTCCAACGAGATACGCAAATTAAGTGAGCAATGTAGTTGAAGAAGTCATTTACAGTGATTTCCTTGTTTTCTGTATTTTGTAGTTCGACATGAGAGGTATGAGCGTGTTATTATTTTAAATGCGTTAATTGATATTGTCTATGCTTTTTGTTGTACTTGGCTGAGTCTTCGACTCACGCTTGTTATTTAATGTGTGTAGGTACCTTGAAGCCAGCATGTTGGGATGGGAGTAGTAGCACGCTCACGTCTTATCACCACAGTCTCATATTAAATTGTCGCATTTAATCCTAATGAGTTCATGTTCTGTAATTAATTTGTGGTTGTGGTATGTGCTTTGTTGGGTTTGATACCATGACCCATATTTGTGCTTGGTTGGTTATCTTAAGTCGCTTAATGTTGTGATATATTAAATGCTGTCTTTTGTCTGCTGAGTGGATGTCCTAGTTTTAGGGGAGGTGCTGCCGAAATTTCTAGTAATTGCGGAAACTTGCTAATATTTAGCTTGCTTTGCTAATTTATTCTAATGTCTTGTGCTAGTTGTTGTTTGAGGGTGTAACATTTAGGGCACGTGCGGTGCCAGGGTGTTACAAAGTACTCAGTGAACTTCGACACATAGATTAACATCCACCTTCGGGAGGTTATCTGAACCTCAAAGGCGAAATCCTGTGCCCCCTACATTCATCTTGTGATGTATTTCATTTTAGTAAGCGCAGATTAGTTAATGGTATTGTTTAGTTTTGGGTAAAATATTGTACATGTCCATTGTGGAATTGATGTGGTGTTGTGCAATTTAGCTAAGTTTATACATTACCATAACTTGGCCAAATTTGAAGCATTCAAGTGATGGTAAATTTGGACTCTTAGCCAAAATTTGAAGCATTCAAGTGATGGTAAATTTGGACACTTAGGGCCTGTTTGGCAACAAAGTATTTTTATAGTTTCTAGGCAAAACTATGGTTTTGAAGAATATCGTGGTATTTTTGGCCATAAGGTGTTTGGAAGCAACAAAAACTCTATTTTGAAAACCATGGTATTGTCAATACCATAGTATTTTTGGAGTATTGAAAACTCCACTCAGACCTCAGTTTTGGGCTTTTGGCGTTGGAATCAGAGAGAGAGGTGTACATGGCTGGTAATACTTTGAAAATACCATGCAAAAGACTTTGTAGCCAAACAATTTGTAGTTCCAAAATAACCATGGTTTCAGAAGTGGTAGGTGAAACCGTGATATTTATGCCAAAGCAATTTTTAAACCATGGTTTTGTAATACTATTGTATTGAAAAACTTTGCTATCAAACAGGGCCTTAAGCTAAAATTTGAAGCATCAAGTCATAGCAAATTTGAAAATATGAGGGTGTACTATACGTTTATTAGTGTTGAACCTATGCATTGTATGCATATCACAGACGGTTCTTGGCTAGAACCATCTGTAATGAGTATTTCGCAGACGGTTCATAAATCGTCTGTGATATGCAACGATTATCACTGATACTTAGTCATAGATGGTTCCAAAACTGTCTGTGACGATGATTTTAAATCATTTGTGACAGTACTTTTGTGTAGTAGTGTATGGCGCACAGCAGCTAGCTCCTGATAAATCCGATTTCTCTTTCACGCTGCTGTCGTAATAGTTTGCGCATTCACGTGTGCTGCTTGTCAAGTCAATTCATCCTCACCCGGCCGGGGAAGTCTTCCATGACCGAAAATTGTCAAAACTCGTGAGATGTTGACACTACTTGTTCATGTCGGGAACACTAGTGCGCGCGTGCGGCGACGTTACCGTGAATCCGTGACATAATGCTGTTTTGCGAGTTCAATTTGCAGTACAGTTCGGTAACACTGTAACATTACCCATGGGACGTACTAATAGCTTGTGAGAAAAAAAACAATTAAAGCAACGTGGCAAACACTAAAAAAGGGGTGCAACCATAACCAACATAGCTATAGGACAACCTCGTAACTTCCAGAGTATATCCACACACGCTGCGCAACAGACTCGCACGTGGCTGTGGACAGAAAAAAAAAATATCGAGATAGACAAAAATTTTAATATAAAGATAAAATATTTTTCAGAAATACCTCTAAAAAAGAAACATAAAACGTCTAAAAAGTTTTTAAAATCTAAAAGAAAAATATTTTTTATTTTTTGTAAAAAACATTTTTTTACTTGCTAAAAATATTTTTTAAAAAAAATCTAATGCAGCAATCACTATTCCTATTTGTTGTTGTTTCTACGGTGAATAGAGACACATGGCGGGAATGTTGGCTGGTAACCGTACCTCCCAACAATAGTGAGTTATATAGATGTGCTCGAAGTACCTCTATCAATCTTATGATAAAATAAAATAAGATACAGAAAAACTAAAAAACGGTATACCGTTGCAACGGTATACCTCTGAAACTCATGAAACTTATGATTTTTTGCACTGAAACTCATGAAACTTAGCACTAAAAACTGATAAAACATGAAATTGATGAAACTAAACACTGAAACTCATGAAACCAGCACTGAAACTGATAAGTTTCATGGCTATACCGTTGCAACGGTATACCGTTGCCTAGTCACTCTCAATAAGATAACATAATCAAACATACATTTTATTGTTGTGTATATATGGATAAATTACATGTGTTTTGGAGCATTTATGCCATCCTATTTATGTCTAACTAAGCTTTTGATTAGTTTGTTACTAAATAAATTATGTTTCTTTTGAATCACAGCCGTATACCTAACCATTAGGTTAAATATCCCATAGTATATCAATTCGGTTTTCATAAAAAAATGTTGACCTGATAAAAATTCTCGTCAGCTAGGTTAGCACGTGACCTAGCTCAGCATGCAAGAAGTCCTGCACCAGGACTTGGCTTTATCGACCAACTTGGGCTTGATGGTTGAACTCTAAATCCTTATTAACTACTCCCTCTAGTCTGGTAATATCTGTCGTTTGGATATTGACACGGTCTTCAAAACACAAATTTGACCGCTAATTTTTATTATAATATATTTATAAAACCCAATAAAATTATAATATTATGAAAGTACTTCTTGAGACAAGTCTACACATATAGTAATTTTTATGTATCCAATTTAAATATTTAAAAATATATTGTTAGTCAAAGTTTCGGAAGTTTGACCATCACTATATCCAAAATGACAGGTATTACCAAACCGAAGGGAGTAGTAACATATACTCCTTTGTTCATTTTTATAAGATTTATTTTTTAAATAATTTTATTCATAAATATAAAAATTACATGTAGTTTTAATGAGATATTTCCTTTTATACATCTATTTATTCTCTCTTAACTATATACATTTATTCATTATCATCTATACAAAATATATTTTTTTATTTTCCAAAACAATTAAATAAGGGTATCTAAGTCATTTTCTTTTATACTTTTTTTAATTTTAACATAACCTTAATTCTTGTGCAAAATCAAAGTAATATCTCTTTTCTGTGGCAAAAGAGAGAGACAGGTGTATGCAACACGACAAACACTCAGGTATATAGTTCGATTATATAATAATTAAATAACTCCTTGTACGATTCATGATATGTCGTAGAAGTAAGTACCAATTGCACGGTACGGGACGAATCATTTCAAAGGAACCTAGCCAGCAATGATTTACCGGTTTACTCTTGAGAATGATAATTTCAAGCAACAATGATTTCCAAACCAATATGAGCCAGGCTTACTGAAATTTCTCAAAATAATATCTACCAAAAAGAAAAATTTAACCCCAAGCATGGTTCAAAATCTCTAGCGGACAAATTTTTTTTTGAAATTTTTTAATTGCTCAGTGATTTCTGAAAAATATTAGTGAATTTCGCTAAAATTTTGGGATTTTAGACCGAAATTGATACAATTTGAACCGGTTTTCATGATTTTAGAACCGGATTTATCATCATTGTTTTGTGGAGAGTTGTTATGTCTTTTTTTAGGAACATATATGAAAATTTTGCAAAAAATGCATTTGAAAATTTCGGTCAATTTTTTCTAAAATTTCACAAGGGCAAAAAGAGGCCAAAATTTCGTCCATTGGACCGAAATTTCGGTTTTAATCGCCTAAAAATAACGAATTTGAATTTCATCTAGATTTTGTTTGAAATTTTGAAATCTCGTCAAAAAATTTGAATTTCGGCTGCCTCCAAAATAAGATCAAAAACAAATTTCAAACCGAAAGCAAAATCTAATTGCAATTTTGCAACCCACTGATCTACACCCCAGGCCTGCACCGCACAACGTGGCTATTGTATGTGCTCACCTACTGACCAAATCATTATCTCGATCGATCTCGTGTTACCTTGTCCACGATCGATCTCAGATGAGACCGGAGCAGCCAACGGGCCACACGTAGACCACCCAACGACAGTCCCAGATTCGGCACCGAACGCAGCCCCACCGAAACACAAACGCTCCGCAAAGAATCCCGGAGACGGACGGCCCTCGGCAGCATCTGAAGTGGGGAAGGCAGTGCAGAACGGCAGATTAGCATATAATATATCCTCCCAATCCCAAGTTCCCAACAAAAGAGGCAAATCTAGGAAGCCAAGGGAACATTCTAGTAGTGAGGTGTTGCGTGAAGGTCCTTATTCCGTTTTATAAATATGTTGTGTTTAGCAGAGCTTTAATTTCATTAAATCTGTCGATTGATAGAGCTAGGTTTTCTTAATTCTACTAGATTCGTGGAACTAGGGCTATGGATATATTAGAGTGTTTAGTTGGATCATCTTGTTTACATTTTAGAATAAAAATATAAACTTAATTCACTTTATTTTAGCCAACAAATTTTAGATGTAAAGTGGAGTTAGGATTTGAAGCTCTACCAAACAGGACCATAGATGTCTTTATATGCTCTTTTATTTTTATTAAGATATAAAAGTCTATGTTATCTCTTTTTATATTTTTAGATGGTAGAGACTAAAAATTGATACATATATCTTTTAAATTTTTTTTTACCTCTTGGTACTATTTAAATATAAGTTATGGCACCTTTATATGAAAGAAAGGAGTATAGAAGAATGAAAATATAAAAAATTGTGTTGCAGTTGTAAAATGATATGTATTTAGAAATAAATTTTGATCGATATACCTGCCTGTACTCAGAACTAAGAGAATACTGAAAAGGCAAAACAGGTTTCCACTCTGGTAGGCTCCAATACCAACGGGTTACAATTAAGCAGCTCCCATTTCGGTTCCATCGAAGAAGGAACAGAGCAGAGGTAAACAGCAACGGTATTTACATCTAAAAGTAACCGAGAAGAAACAGGAATTACGCCAAAATGATCCACATGTTTGGAACGCGGAGAGCTCGGGTGGAGACGCCGCTCTGGGAAGGAACCGGCCGTCGGATGCGAGGTCGGACGGACGGGGGAAAAACCCTACAGGACTAAGGGGAAAAATGGAAAAGCTAAAACTCTCTTGGGTCGATGAAGATGGAGCGCCCGGACGGCGCCTTGGTCCAGTCGCCGAGCGGCCCGTGGGTGTAGCCGTCGGCGAGGCGTTTGATGCACCAGAGGTCCTCGGCACCGAGGCGCGCCCAGTGCGGCACCCCGGCGCGGACCAGCTCGCAGGCGCCGACCTCGGTGGCCACCACGCCGCAGCCGCCGCGGCGGGCCAGGTTGTGCGCGTGGCGGCACAGAGCGCGGACGAGCCGCGGGGCGCCCGGGCCGGAGCCACCGAGGCCGTACAGGAAGAAGAGCCCGAACGGCGCGAACAGGTTAGGGATGGAGGGGATCTTGAGCCACGGAGCCGCGCGGTCCACCAGGCGCGTCGCGCCCGCCGCGGCGCGCATCAGGCGCGGTGCGCCGCGCACCTGGAGGCGGAAGGCGTCCATGCAATTCCACACGCTCAGCACCGCCCACGACGCCGGCGGCGCCTCCAGGAACGCCTCGACCCCGTCCCACCGCGTCCCTGCCGGCACAGCTAGGAACGTCCCCAGCGACAGGGCGTTGGACAGCACGGCGTCGATGTCGGCGGGGAAGAACTCCACGGCGGCGAAGTGCCAGCGGTAGAGCAGCTCGGCGTCGCGCGGGTCGAGGCGCACGATGGCCGCGCTGCGCGAGGGCTGGAGGGTGTGGCCGAACACCGGGTGCACGAGCACGGACGGCGTGCGGAACTTGGAGTAGCCGCAGCGGCCGGTGAAGAGCCGCACCGACGCCTCGTTGTCCTCCTCCGTCGCCATGTACGAGTACTCCGCCCCCATCTGCCGGAACCACTCCTCCATCCTCTCCACGAGCTTTTTCCCCACGCCCTTTCTCCTGCACATTATCCTCAAAGTAGATAACTTTTTTTTTGTTTTCTCCCCCCCGAAAGCAACAGCGTAAACTGGAAATGCCATCTAGTTGCAGCACGTTTCTTGATGGATTCGTAGTTGTACGTACCGGTGGCTGGGTGAGACGCGGAGGCCGAGGACGTAGGCGACCTTGGTGTAGATGGGGTCCTTGGCCTGGGTTGAGCCGGAGACGACAGACTTGACGCATCCGCGGACGAGGCCGATCATCTCCGGGCCGTTTGCGCCGCCACCGCCGCCGCTGCCGGTTGCTGTCTCTGCGACCTTTCCGGATGCGAGCGGTTGGAACATGCGTTTCGGGCAATCCATTAATTAGTTTTCGTGCTGGGAGCCTGGGACCCACGCCGAAACGAAACGCAAGGATACGACCGGAAAACGCAAGGCAACACGAGAGGGAGGCAGGGTGCCGGGGGGTGGACAGGTGGTAGGTTCGGTCGCGCCAGCACATCTGGCTGGGTGCAGCAACCGAACCAGGCACCACTTACGAACGTACCAGCATGAGGTAGGCCGGCGAGTTGCGAATGCGGCAGAGCGGGTCGCCGAGGAGGTCCGTGAAGAGGCACATCTTGCCGCCGCTGGACCCCACCTCGCACTCGCGCTCCACCTCCTCCACGCCGCCGCGGTCGCGCTCGCCGTCGTACTCCCGCACCACCACCGCCGCCGCCTCCCCCCGCCCCTCCATCACCACCATCTCGACAGTCTCTCTCACTTTCTTGGCAGATAGAAGAAAGACTGATGGCCAGACACGACGATCGAAAGAGAGAGCGCGCGCGCGCAAATTAATAGCCGACTACCAACAGCAAAGACGAGGCGAGGGGAGGGAGGCCGCAAGTATGAATCACGTGAGATGGGAGAGTGGGGGAGGCGAGGGTGTTCTTCGGCGTGCCTGCCTCCTACACAATTACAACCCCACACGCTCGCACACAGAGATAGCAGCAAAGCTGGGCTAGCTAGCAAGCGCGCGGCCGCCCACCCGAGAGCCAGCGCAGTAAGCACTAGCGGACGACATGATATCCCCAGTGCAGTAATTAACCATCAACCATATGCGCGCTCCTCCATCTAGGTCGACGCGATTGCGTCTGCGTGCTCCAGCCGATTCGGAGGCTACTGGCGAATAAGTAGCAAGCCGGCCAGCCGCTAGCTTCTTTAATTTTTGGAAGCGACGAGCTTGGAGGAGCTAGTAGGTAACAAAGGCTCTGGAGCTTGGAGCAGAGCGCTTCGGTGCCGTAGGCTTTGCAGCAAGGAGGAAGAGTAGGATCGGAGTGCACACTACAGGGTTGCCACAGGAGATGATGCTATTGCTATGGATGGATGGATGTGGTGGAACGATCTGGCCACAAGTAAAGGAGGGGGAGGAGGAGAGTGTGGCTGGCCACTGCTGCTAGCTAGCTGCTGTGTGTGAGGGCTGCGCGCCTGCTATTTATACCTGATTTTTTACCCTGGACCACGGAGTGGGGGCTACAGGAGTTTTTGGCTTTTTTTTTTTTTCCCATTTGGCTCAATTGTATTTTTGTAAGTTTGGCCGCGTCGCACCCGAGTTTCCCTCCTCGACCACGGTGCATGGTTTAAGAGCATGATATCTATCGTAGTTTTTTTAAAAAAAATTATTTGGATTGAAATTAAATTTGCAAAAAAAATTATGCCACGGATGAATAAAATTGGTTTTGAAAAGGGCTTGGTGGGCCATAAGAATCTCTACTACTGGGGACACGGTTCCTGTACGGGACTGCAACTTAAGGAGTCATCTACGAGCCGTTAGATTGAAAAGCAATGGTTCAGATTGATCCGAAAGTACCACAGCAAAAGTATTGTAGTTGTAGCGCACTGTAGCAAAATACTGTAACATATAGATTTGAAAGATCTAAACCGTTCATTTGCTCGATCGGACATTCTACACCTCATTGAACTGCTTAAGTTGCGGTCAGTGGCGGATCTACAGGGTATGCCGGGTGGGCCACGGCATACCCTGTAGAGTCGGAAAGAGTGAGCCGGTCGGCCCACTAAATTAGATATTGATCCATACGGGTCAATGAAACGGACTGTAATTTCAGGCGCCATTATTCATTGCGACCAATCCAGTATAGGCAGACATTAGCGATTGCTTTTCTCCTGGCGGTTGAGTAAAGAAAAACGGCGGCTGTGCTTTCTCCCGACGAGCGATTGGCGCCTGCAGCGATCGAAGCGACGCAGACTCGCAGAGTTTTCGTCGAAGCTACGGTACGGCGCTACAGTATTTTCGTCGCTACCATGGTCACGAAAATTGCAACAGTAATTCCTATTTTCGTTCTTCGTTCGTATGTCTGTTTAGGTTTTAGATTGATTCATTATTTTATTGTGTCCATCCAAGACCTTTCTAGGGCCTTAAGTGATTGATTTGAAAAGTTTAATTGGTTAATTCCTTGTAGATTTTGATTAATCTCATAATTAGGGTTTGATCAATTTTCATCATTATTTTATATAAACAGCTTGTGAAGGTTATAACTTTAGATCTGTATATCCGATTGAGATTATTCTTGTTGGGTTAGTTTCGAAATTGAATCTAGTTTCTACAATTAAAATTTCACATCAATCCAACGGTTGGATCTTTAGTAATATCTGTTTTAGTTTATACTTGTATTATCATGTTTCTAGTTATTTTATACTCGTATACCGAATTTCTCGATAACATTTATAGTTGTTCACCGAATTGTTCATTCCATTCAATCAAATTATATATTATAGTATTAACTCGGCATACCCTAACTTAAAATTCTAGATCCGCCACTGGTTGCGGTCACAGATGGACTGCACTGGATCTGCTTCCTGCTACCGGTCCTTTAATCCTAGCTTGTTTTTTTCGAGGGGTTTCTTCTTCTCATTCTTGGATTTCTACTAGATGTTTGGCTCTTTGTAAGCTAATGTTATTATAGCATTGGTTTGATTCAATTCCTAGGCATAAATATGTCTATCTTCCATTTCGTCTATTACTATATATTGTGTTACCGAGTCGAACTGTCACACATAATATTTACTACCCTATATTTATCTCGTAAGATATGCATGGCATCGCATTTCAAAAAACTAGTGGATCATTTTTGTTAAAAGCATTTTCCGAAAAAGGAGAGCAATCCAAAATAGAATTTTGGATTTATCTAACAGTCCACTTCATTCCTTCTTGAAAAGATTACTTCATTTTTTTTTTCTTGTTTCTTTGGCTTTGTCACGCGTACCTCGCGTCATTCCAGCAGGAGCATTTCAATTTTGCTGGCAACCTTTTTGGTTTTGCAGATTTTTTTATTGCTAGCTTACTAAGCCTAAAGACGAAGTGCTCGGGATGTATCTGTCTTTACATACTGAAAAATCACCACTTTTCTCACTGTTGTCGCTGTCGCTTGATTCAAAAGCGAGTCTATTAGACAGCAACAGAGAGTATATTTCGACAATCAAACTAGGAGCTCAAACAAAGGAAGTTTAACTAAATGACAGACAACATTATGTCTTTTTCAGTCTGTTATGCGAACGGAACACTTAACAGGAAATATTGTGATTTATGAAGGTAAAGCTGTACAGAAACACGCTCGAAACTAACCCGTAAACTCTGACTAAAAGCTCCTCGAGAAAGAGAGAGAAAAAAAACTCCGAGTAAAAGTTCAATTTTTTCCCATCTAATCTCCTGTTCTTCTGCAAACAATTAGCGTCACAACGACTCGGCAGTAGCGAAGGACGAAAATAAATTCTGGTATGGCGAAATCATTATTTCTATGTCATCAAAGATATCTGTGTGGCGGGGCGTGTCTTTAAAGTCTGGGATCTGGCGTGGCGAGCAGGTATGACAGTCTGCATACCCCGCCATACGTGGTCCTCTGCCCCTGCGACTCGGCATGCTTGATTAAAAAAAAAAAAAAACTCGACATGGCAAGGCCAAGTGGCCCCTGGCGTGGCGTGTGGAGAAAAGAGCTGTGCATCGAGCTGGAAAACAGAACATGGCGTGGGGCCACGTGGCGCAATTCGAGCAGCCGGTTCAGGGATAGCGCTGGCGGAGGGGAGTAGATAGGGCGCGCAGTAAAACCGCTGCAGGAGCAGGAGTGGAGTGGCATGATCGCGCCGTCATTCTCATCAGCCATTCCTCTCTGCCCCGTCGCCGTTACGATTAAATGCATGGTATGGTGCACTCACAGGAGCTCACTATTAACCTTCTAATCACTGCACCACTGCATCGTTCCGTAATTTTCTGAGAATAAATACGGTCTCCTGCGTACCCTTTGTACTCTATCCGAGCACAGATAGTTGTTGTTTTGCACATCGATCTCCAAAACACAATTTTAACCACTGATTTTTATTATAATGTATTTATAAAATCTAATAAATTATAATATTATGAAAGTACTTTTTTGAGAGAAAAAACTACACATATAATTTTTATGTATCTAATTTGAATATTTAAAAAGATAGTGATATCAAAGTTTTGAAAATTTGTCTATACCGATATCCAAAGCGACAAGCGGAGGACGGGAGGAGTACCAGTAACTGAACTGTGACGTCCAAACGAAGTGGCCATTAGGATCAGCAGCTAGCAGACACGCACAGTATACTGACGGAAGCAAAATCGTTGGCGTTACAGGGATGGTACGCGAATACTGCATGTAGCAGAGCCTTGGATTTTTTTTTTTAAGTTGGTGTGGATTTAACAACTAACCAGCATATCTACTGCACAACTTGTACTGTCTATACAGCTAGATATCATGATATAATTATCTTTAATATACAAATATATTTTCTATAATTAAAATACAGTTGTATTTGTTATATAACTTTAATATCTTCATACGATTAATCTGCATCGTTATAATCTGGATCCACCAAAATAAATAGTTGAGATTTTTCTCCTTTTCTTTTGGTTAATATGAAAATTTTAGGATTTTTTCGTTTTTAGATTATTGTGAAATTTTCTCCCCTCTAAAATGAAGGATGTGACTTGGATATTACCAGTTGATTTTCTGTGTATATATATGGCTTTGTATCTACGTGGAGGGCATTGCTCAGTTTAGACAGACTCCTTTCTTGAACGGGACATGACAATGATTGATACTGGATAGCGGTATAATCTCATAAATTTCCGTTCTGTATCATTCATATGATGGAACTCGTACATGAGACTGACTTGGGGTGCAGTGTGTGGTGCCATCGATTGCTAGCTCAGGGTGCAATTGGGCTTTCCCAGTCCTGTAGCAACAAGCTGGCATAATGGTATTATCGTTTGGCCATGACGATCGACATTATCTTAAACTTATGGCAAATAACTTCCCAATCCGTCATATCCTACGGTATCGTTGGTACGTATAGAGATCGGCACTACGGCCTGTTGGCATTTCCCATTTCATGAGAGGGATGTGCTTCTTTCTCTTTATAATGGTTATGTACGAGGCGCTTTTGGCCGGTTTTTTTTTAAATAATATTTTTTAAAAAAATTATAGAAACAATATGCCGATTAAAAAAATAATAACAATACTCCTATGTCACCATTTTAAATGATGACAGAGTTTGTCGCCAATTTAAATGACGATAGAGGCTCGAAGTCCAACGGATGCCTCTCTGTCACCATTCTAAATGGTAACATAGAGGCTTTATCCCCTTCAGCCACGCTGGCTCTGGCCAGAAGGCCATAATTCTTCATCGAACTCAGCATCGAGCGCAAGAAAGAAGAGGGAGAGGGGAAAGAGGAGGGAGAAGAAGAAAAGAGAGAATGGAGGAAGAGGGGAAGAGGAAGATGAGGGGGGAGGAGGAGGAGGAGGAAGAAATATGTCACAATTTTGCAGGTAATTTTTTTGTTTATTTGAATTAAAATTTAAAAATACGATTTAGTGATCAGGTTAATCAGGTTTTAAGTAATTAGCTATGTAGAGTAGCAATGCTTATTTAGATAGACAACGTAGCGATCGGATTAATTAGGTTTGTAAGTAATTAACTGTGTAGAATGCTAATAGTTTTTTTAAATACTCGACTTGCCAATCAGATTATTTACGTGTGTACATAATTAGCTGTGTACAGTAGCAATAGTTTTTTTTACATACATGACTTAGCGGCCAGATTAATTAGGTTCATAAGTAATTAGGTGTATAGAGTAGCAATAGTTATGAATATACAAAAACTGTGAAAAGTATGCAGGATGGAATAGTGTGTAATTGAAAAAAATAAATTTATGTATGCCTGTAGCAGTTATTTCAAGTAGTGTAGAATACATTGTCGTGGTACATAGGTGCAGCGGTATGGGTAGGTTAAGAATTTAAAATGTGATAGTGTTATGTTGTGCACGTGATAAGAATGTTCTGAAATGCTTGACAGGTATGGATAAATGAGTGCAATTTAAAATACACTACGGAGAAGGAGTTTTGCACAAGGGTGCACAAGGGGTGGAACTAAGTTATTTTTAAGTGTCGTGGCTACCCTGTCACGTGTAACAGAGCGTTCATGGGGCACAATTACAAAATGGTTGTAAAATATGTTCTTGTTGGATCGTGAATTGCATGATCTGAAGCTTCACGGAGTAGAGTGTCGGAGACAGGATTGCACGTACTGGGAGTTAGTGGAACTGAAGGGGCCGAAGTTGTGGAGTTCATATGTAAGAATGGCGATTGAGAAAAGATGGCTATTAGTGTTGTTGGCGTAAGCATTTGAGAAAGCTAATGTCATCCATGCGACACAGGAGGAGGTTGTTGGTAATGAATCAGAGGAAGTTAGGGGAGCAGCCAAGTTGGAGAATTCTTATTGAGGCAGGATGTTAGTTTGGGTCAAGAGGCAGTGCAACGCGAGGAAGTTGATGTTCCAATGCCAAATGTGCAAGAACCAATGGGTGTGGCAAACGAGCCAGAACATATTGAATCGTTGGTGCAATTAATGGAGGCATAGAGCTAGGACTACGAGGCTTTAAGTAATAACAAAGATGATGAAGAGCCTTTCCCTGCGGAGTGGGATGAGTGTCAGTTCGGTAGTCTGGTGGTCAACCAGGGTGAAGATATCGCATAGGGGTAAGATCCGAATGAGGTGCGTCAATGAGCAATTTACAAGAATAAGTGTGAGGTGCAAGAAGCAGTGACAACATGGCCAATATCGCTGCGTCGAACCTTTAAGGTTGACAACTTAGACCAGCGAGTGTATGATGTCAGATGCCAAATGGAGGGTTGCCCATGACGTGTCCATACTTACCACATGTGACACCACGGAGTGTCGTAATCTTATAAAATGTGAATGTTGAGGTCAAAACATTATAAAATATGAAATCGGAGGTTAAAACTATACGCTGTGAGGTTTATTCGCATTTCTGGGCTGTTTTCGGGAGTTTGGGCCTCTCCGGGGGAGTTCAGGCCCAAGGGGGATGTGTCGTGGGCCTTGGTTGGAGGATTTTTGGGCCCATGAGGGAGGGGGAGGCAGGATAACCTGCCTTGGGGCGTCCTCCCCCTGCCCACATGCGCCCCACAACCCTAGCCGCCACTCCACCTCCTCCTCCCACCACCCAAGCCGCCACCCCCTACTTTGGGCGCCTCCTCTCCCCCTTACGCCATCCCCTCCCCTCTCCACCACCCCTTGCTGCCCTAGGGAAGCCTCTCCACCTCACCACCCCGAAGATCCGTCCATTGGAGCGCTCTGCGATGAGGAGATCCGGTGGATTTGGAGCGAGGAAGGACATCGCGCGAACCGGGAGGAGGTTCGTGGGTTATTCGTTCGTCGGGCGAAGGTATGGCCATGGGAATCCTTGGGGTTGGTATAGGTACTGTTATAGGGGTGGATATCATGTTTTTAGATCAATTGGTGGTTCTGTAATTGGGTAGATTAGATGGAATCTAGAGTCTGCCACGTTCTCTGTTTCGTGCAGCATGAGCAGTCGACCTAGGATTTGGGTTTTCGCCAATTTAGAGTCGGAATTTGGTTGGCCTCATGTTTAAGAAGTTGTAGGTAATTTCAATACCTTTCAGTGGGTATAAAGAACGTCCAATTCCGCCTAGCCGTTTGAAAGTTATGCTCGTTTTACCGAACATGTTAAAAACTGTGACGTGATTGGATCAGATCACGGTATTCTGTAGATTAAACCACTTTAGAGTCCGAATTAGTTTTTCCATATACATAGAAAAAGTTAGAAAATTTCCTAATCTACGCGAGGATGTACTCATTTAATCGATTCGGAGTCTTAGAACCCGAGTTATAATCGTTGCAAGTCTGCTGTCCCGACGGGACAGAACCTCTGTTTTTGGGTTGTGCGAGTAGATTGCGAAGTCGGGGTAGAAGAGTGTTTGCGTATTGTTTTGTGGGTATGATTTTGAGTGTGTGGTGCCTATGTGCAGGTGGTGTGACCCCGGGAGTGCCCTCTACTTCTCGCCAATCCGTCACCCGTGGATGGGGCAAGTGTATTGGAATGGGTAGCGAGTTGTTGATTGCTAGTTTTGTTGAGTTGAAATTGGATATAGAATATGTTCACATGCAATGCTTTAATGTTTGCCCTTGATATGATGAATATGGTATATTATGTTGTGATGCCATGTGTTATTGTACAAGTTATCTATGATGTTGACATGTTTGCATACATGGCATGATACATGGCCGGGTCGGTGAGAAAGTCATAACTAGTCCGGTAAGGTCGGTGAGAAAGTTATGACTAGTCCGGGGCGCCATTGAGTAAATCCTACATCGTGATTCCATCCACCGCGGTGAATGGAAGCGATGAGTAGGCACCCTCCATCTTCGGGATGGAAGGGAGGAGAGGGTGCACACCGACGGGTGTGTACTCAACCATACCGGTATGAGTTTCCAGGAGACATGTGCATCGCATCGCATTGCATACATGATGATGATGATAATGATATGTGAACATGAATAAGATGATAGACATGATGTGAGTTGTTGTAGCTATGTAAATGTTCTTTTGTACCATTGCAATGTACTTGCTGAGTGTTGAACTCACGCTTGTGCTTTCTTGTTGTTTTAGGTACCATGAGACCGGCATGCGGGGAAGGGAAATAGACACACTTCTACACGTAGCTTCACTTATTTGTTCCCACAGTCGTTCAATTGGAGTCTTGATAATAAATTAAGTGTGATGCTTATTGATTTATGGTTTAGTTTTGCGATATGAGAGTCTTATTATTCGTTTGGCTTATGGAGACATTGAATGCTTGGAATTAGACTTATGTTGCTGTCATGCCGTTAATTATTGCTATTTTAGATGCCTCTTATATTGCCATATATTGCTATGCTGCTGTTGTTCCTCAATTCTTGTTAAAACAAACGAGATGCTGCCGAAATTTTGGTTTTTAGCATTCGTGCCTTTGCTGTAATTTACTTGTATTTGTGGTACTTGGAGGTTGCTTAGTCTATGTTTGGTAGCATTCGGGCATATTAAAGCCGGGGTGTTACACTTTTCCAGCAAAACCAGCTTCTTTAAATGAAGTTTATTTTGTAGTGGTCACAGGAAAACTTCTTATAGCTACAACAGTATACTTCAATGAGATTTTTAGCACACCCTTAGGAGGTATCAAAGTTTGCATTGAGATATCATCAAAATGTATCAAAAGTTAGTACCTCTGTCCTTTAAATTTTTTTGTACTTCTTGGTATTACGTCGAAGTAAATTTTAGCACCTCATAAGAATGGTAGAGGGTTGACAACACAAACTATGGAAACAATAACACAGCAAACTTCAATTTGCCATGCATAGCCAGAGCATCCTACAAGATTAGGGAATCGAATGAAATGGTGCGAAATCCCCAGTTGCTCGAACGACTTCCAACCGTCTTAGACTCTTAGGGTGTCTTTGGTTGTCTATACCAAGTGGTATATATATGGGATGGTTTAAGAAAAAAGCCATCCATGTATTTGGTTGCTTGAATGGAACTATCACATCCTGAACCAAGTAATACAAATTTGAGTAATATTTCCTATAGATGCTGAACTATTTCATTCACCCAAAATAATGGAATCAAATGGTACAGAACCATCCCATCCCATTCAACTTCACCCCATCAACCAAACACACCCTTAGTTGTAGCAAATCTAGCAAACTACGTAGTTAATGGGTTGTTTGGTTGCTTGCATATACAGAGATTTGTATCCACAGAATACAAAATCTCACTTTTTTCTCATGTTTGGTTGCCTGCATCTGGTTTTGAGCCTGACTCTGCAGATGCAAAATTCCCCCACAGCCTGGCTCTGGAGAAACGCCCAAATCGAGCGCTTCCGCTCATGCAGGCGTGAGCTCCTCGTGTTGTGCACCGCATGGCCCACCCGCAACGACTGAGCGGCAGCATGCGCCATGCAAATTAAACGTGATTAGCATTGATGCCAGTGGGTTGGAAGGATAATGCCATTTCTTTTTTTTCTTTTTTTACTAATATCTTTTGATTAGCATCTCTGATCACCGAACCAATTTCACCTATGTGTTCCTGACATTTTTTCGAACAAAAATAGATCACACTTGCTATATAAATTTCAAAAGATTAAAATTTCAACTCTACGCAGCCTGTCCAATATCATACAAACAACCAAACAACATCTCTTGCATCCACTCAACCTGGCTCCCACCAGCCTAGCTGAGCTCATACAGTCTGGCTGAGCTAGGAAGGCAACCAAACAGCCCCTAAACTGCCCGCCAAAGCTCTGCTCACAGCTCTCTCACAAGCAGCCAAAGGACAAGCTCAAGGCAGCCACCTCGGTCGGTTTATCCTGTATCGCTAGATTCTGCTTAATTGTCTCTTTTATCTGAACCCCCCAGGAAACCGTTATAGTGAGTTACCAGACGGGAACGGCAATCCTTATCGTGCCGAAAATGTTGCCCCCGGCCCCACTAGCTAGAAAGCTCATATGGACCATATGAGCCCTTCTCCCTCTAATAATCTATAAACATGAAAACAAACGATAATATTCAAGTCACATCCTTTGTTCTAAGAGCGAAAAAATTCCACAATAATCTAAAAAAACTATAGAAATTATTACATTAATCGAAAGACAAAAAAAAAAGAGAGAAGAATTTCAACCACTTGTTTAGATGGAGATAGATTATATCAGTGCAGATTAGTCATATATAGATATTAAAATTATAAAACTAATACAATTGTATTTCAATTATATAAATGAGAGTTGTATATATTATCATATATAATACCTAGCCGCGCAGTCGTACGGATAAATATGCTAGCTAATCCCAATATCAAAAACACAAGCATCGGGCGCCGGTAGCTAGGCCGCCGGGGAAGCAGGGCTGCGCTAATCCGGATTAGTGTCCTGCTAATCTCGTGGAGCGGGGGATTAGCCTGGTCCAAATCCACATCAATTGACTGGTAATGGGCTAATGGCTAGTAGTACACTAGTAATGCGATTGGAAGATTCATGCGAGCTTTGACTCCACAGTGCTCGCTAGCCAGTGGCATGGAGAAGTGAGCAAGGCTAGGTGACCTTTTTGTTAGACAACCTCGCTATCGAATAGTCCGGGGTTGCCTAATAGATCTAAACTGGAGAATAGACAGGAAGAAAGAGAGACACAATATGAGGAGGAACGGGTCTGCTTTATTATTCTGTATGCTTGTGTACAATGGGGTGACCCCCTGCCTCCTATATATAGCGGTTCTGCTTAGAGATAAGGAAGAGTCCATATCGGATACGAATCCGGTTTCCTAACACTCCCCCTTGGACTCTTCACTGCGAGATGCATATGCCTCATTAAAACTCCATAAAAACCCAGTGGGAAAAATAATTGGAGAAAGAGTACATAGCACACGCTTGCTGTGTTGCACGGATTGCCTCATCAAAAACCTTATGTAAGAAAACTTCAATGAAAAACTTACTTAAGGAAAAGAGTACAATCTACCCAAACTTCAATGTTAATCTTCAAGATTTACGTTGGGTACTCAAGCTTCATGTTTGAGATTTATGTAGGAGTATGTGAAAAATCTCCCCCTGAAATCTGCACTTCTCTAAGCCTCATCATCCCGATTCCTCTAATACATCTTTCAAAGGAAGATCTTTGGGAGTGACTTAGTGAATAAATCATGAGATTTTCACACGACTTAGTATGCAAGATCTTTATCTCGTTCATCTTATGCATTTCATGAGCATAAAAGAACTTGGGGTTGATATGCTTTGTAAGGTTACTCTTCACATATCCCATTTGTACTTGTGCAACACAAGTCGCATTATCTTCATAGATAATAGTGGGGGTTTGTTCCATGTTTAGACCACATGACTTCTGGATGTGGTGAACCATTCTTCGAAGCCATGCACATTCCCGAGAGGCTTCATACAATGCAATGATTTCTGAGTGGTTAGTCGAAGTCGAGACAAGAGTCCGCTTAGACGACTTTCCAAGAAATTGCCGTTCCACCGCAAAGGAAAACATACCCGGTTGTGACTTGCCAAGATGCGGGTCCGATAGGTACTCAAAGATCGGCGTAGCCAACTAAATTCAATTCATTGTTTCTTCAGAAACAAGCCGAGGTCTTTGCTTCCTTGAAGGTAACGGAAGATGTCCTTCACCCCTTTCCAATGCCTTTTGGTGGGTTCTCAGACCGCATCTGCGCTAGCAAATTCACTGCGAACGCAATGTCCGGCCTAGTGCTATTCGCAAGGTACATGAGCGCTCCAATTGCACTCAAGTATGGGAATTCCGCTCCCGTGACTTCCTCCCCTCTTCTTTAGGCCTGCGGGTCTAGGTCTGCTTGGAGTGACCTTCCGAGCCATTGGGGTCTTTGCGGGTATGCCTTTTCAAAGCCAAATCTTTCCAACACTTTCTGCGTGTAGGATGCTTGGTGTACCAAGATTCCGCCTTGGACATGTTCAAGCTGCAAGCCTAAACAGTAACTTGGTTTTACCCAAGTCTTTCATTTCAAACTCAGATTTCAAGTATGTGCATGCTTCTTCAATTTCCTCATCCGTCCCAATGATGTTCAAGTCATCTACATAGACGGAGATTATACAAAATCCATTCGTGGATCGTTGTATAAATACACATGGACAATCTTCATTTGTTCGTAGCCTTTCTTGCAGAGAAAGTCACTCAAACGATTGTACCACATTCTTCCTCGATCGTTTTAGCCCATACAATTGATTTCTCCAATTTCACCTTGTATAGGTTTCGCTTGCTCTGTCTTGGTTCGGGATAGGGATACCTTCCTGTACTTTCATATAAATCTCCGAATCCAAGTTTCCATACAAATATGTCGTGACAACATCCATTAGCTTCATTTTCAACTTCAAGTTGATTGCCATTGAGATCAAGTATCTAAAGGTAATTCCACCCATGACCGAGAATAGGTTTCTTCATAATCAACCCCAGGACGTTGAGTGAAACCTTGAGCGACAAGCCTTGCCTTGTACCTTACAACTTCATTGTTTTCGTTTCTCTTGCGAACAAAAACCCATTTGTGACCTCACGGGGTTTATATGGGGAGGCGTGCGCACACAGGCCCAAACACCTCTCTTTTGTTCGAGAGACTAACTCTGCGGTGATTGCCTTCTTCCAATCTTCCCAATCGAGCCTTTTCTTGCACTCTGCGAGAGATGCGGGCTCGGGATCATGATTAATGATCGTGGCAATCTTCTTTGCAAAGTATGCATCGACATTGGTCGTTGCTCTATTCATTGATTCTCCCGTTATTACAAAGTTTATGGCCATTTCATCATGGGGTGCTTTGCACTTCTACTTGCTCTTCATTGCTATTTCCCATTCCAGAGCAAGTTCCTTTAGTTTTTCTCCGCCAATGTGTGCGCACACATTATTTCCGGCTTCTTCCAATGGAAGGTTCAGATCTGGAATTGCCTTTTCCACAGGCTTCTTTCCAATGCCAGGTCTCAATGGCTCCCCTTCTTGCTTTGGGGCACTTTTGTGATTGGTGTGGTAAGTCCTCTCGCCCGCTTTTCCCAGACGTCTCCGGTACTTTGGGTTTGAGAAGCCGAGATCTCCTGTTCTTTTTCTTTGAGGCCTCTGAGCAGGATGAGGGATACCTTCGCTTTCTTTGGTATTTCCACCCTCTCTCGTGCATTTCTTGCTGGTACATGCGACTTAACCACGCTCTTGAGATCACAAAAATGATCAGCAGTTCATTTGCTAAATTCTGCAAATCAATTATCTTCTGACTTCTTGATTTGCTTCATTAGTGCGAGGGTCATGCGCTGGGATCCCAAAGTGGAATGCCATACTATTTCCGGCATTTTTCATCCAATGGTTGATTCTCTCCCCTAATGACGGGAAATGGTCCTCGTCAAAGATGCAATCGGCGAATCGGGTGTGTGTAAGTCTCGATCATGGGTTCCAAATACTGATTATGGATGCACTCTCATAACCAACGTATATCCCAGACTTGCGGAGAGGGCCCATTGCAGTCCATTGTGGGGTGGTATAGGTACATATACCATACAACCAAATTTTCTAAGATGGGAAATCTTGGGATGACCCCTTGCACTAATTGAATTGGTGAATGGATGTTGTAGGCCGATGGTCTATAATTGATGAGTCTTGTGCGTGCGAGGCTGCGTGTCCCCAACAAGTGTTGGGCAAGTTACAACTCTGCAAGAGCGATGCGGCAATGAACTTAATCCTCTTTATTAGTGCTTCAGCTAGCCCATTTTGCGTATGGACGTGCGGTACAGAGTGCTCAACAGTTATTCCCGTTGCTGTACAATAATCATCAAATGCCTTGGAAGTAAATTCGCCGGCATTGTCCAATCGAATGGACTTCACGCGATGATCAGGAAAAGCATTCTTAATTCTAATGATCTGCGAGATCAACTTTGCGAATGCATGATTCCTTGTTGACAGCAAACATGTATGCGACCATTTCGAGGAAGCATCAATGAGCACCATAAAGTATCGAAACGGCCCTGACAAGGGCTGAATCGGACCGCAAATATCCCCTTGAATGCGTTCCAGGAATGCAGGGATTTCATGTTGCACCTTCATAACAGAGGGTTTAGTTATTAATTTCCCGGTGGCACATGCATGGCACACAAAATCTTCGTGATTCGGAAAATTCTTAACATTAATGCCATGACCTTGTGAGTTGTTAACTATATTTCTCATCAATCTAAGACCAGGATGACCTAATCTACAATGCCATAAAGCAAATAATTCAGAGCTTCTAAAGACAGTCTTCAAAGAAGTATACAACTGCGTGTGCATTGATTTTCGTGTAGTACAACCAGATTCATATGAGGGACATTTTTCTAGTACCATCTTTCCATATTCGCGTGCTTCACAATGCACAAGTGTTCTTTGCCATTTTCTTCATTGGTTTCTACGTGAAACCCATTGGCGCGGATATCTTTGAAACTTAAGAGAGTGCGGGTTGATTCAGGGTACAAGAGGGCTTCTTCAATTACCAAAGTTGTACCCATTGGCAATATAATTGTGGCTCTTCCTGAGCCTATTATATGCGTATCGCTTCCTGCGATAGTTGTAATCCTTCCAGCGTTCTTCGTGATCGTCTGGAAGTATTTCGACTCTCTTAAGATGGTATTTGTTGTGCCACTATCAACAATGCATATTTCCTCCATTGGGCGCTACACGATTTCTAGATGAAAAGAAAAATAATTCTAATCATAAAGTGGCTAAGTAATTCAAAAATTGCTTGTAAAGAAAGAATACTGGAATAAAGAATAAATTGCAATTCTATTCATGAGAAAAGTATGCTCTTCGAGAGCTTACTATTCATTATGCAATCTGATGTCTATGTGAGATAATTCTGACAATTCATGTCAGTTCTTCAAAAACTCACGTTAGATAATGCCACACCTTTGCACATTCATAAGGTTCTTCCATTAGATTACTGCGTGCAATCTAATAGGAAATGGCTGCTAGATTCAATGAAATGCATAATTGAATTCTCATGAGTTTCCAGCAAACTAAAAGAAAATAATAATTGCAAGATTCATAAATACATGATTCATAAGTACGGGATTCATAGATACAAGATAAATGCAAGATTCAGATTCATAAATACAACATTCATAAGTGCAAGATTCATATATACACAGATTCATAAATATTCAGAAATACAACTACGTGCATTTAGGTGATCGGCTTCGTGCAAACGATCAGATTCATATGCACGATCGGCTTCGTGCGATCGATTTTAACGCAGCTTCATGCGCGTGGTGCATTCAGTTCCATGCGCGTCGGCCTTCCAGGCGCGACGGTGGCAGCCGTCTTGGCGTGCTTGAATTTCATAATAAATTATATTAAAGCAATAAATACAATGCATGGAACAGAACAATAATTGCACAATTCATAAATTCAGAATAAACAATAATTGCACAATTCATAAATTCATAAATGCGGAAATAAATTCTCGTAAATTTCGAATTTTTCTTAGTATTTGGCAATTTTACATTAATTATACAAACAATTTTCCAAAGCATCACTTGATAACAGAAAATAAATTGCAACTTGAATTAAACATGGCATAAGTCTAATTACAACTTATATAATTCTTGTTGGTCGAACGAAAAATGTAATGAATATCTCTGTCAATTTGACTCTTGGCCAGTCAACTGCCCCTAGGGCTCACATGAGGAGGGAGCACTTCCCGCTTTAAGTGCCAATTAAAGAACCAAGCCTCATGTGTGTTTTCCTAGACACCAATTGTCTCATATCTGTTTATTCATTACCAAAAACAAATCCCAACCACTCATGTTCTCATAAACTGTTGTATGAGAAATTCTGGAATTTTCCTAACACTTTTCATAATTTCTGCTAATTTCCAAGCAATTTTCAGAATTACTTTACAACAGGAAATTGAATTTTAGCAAATATCAACATGACATAATTCATAAATTCATAAATTCGGAAAATAAATTCTCAGGAATTTCCGATATTCTAAACAGGGCAATTATTGCAAAAATACATGCAAAAATTCATAAAAGCTGTAATAAAAAGCTAGAAAATGAAAACCAGTGCCAAAAAGTTTTCAGGAGTTTTCTAGCATTTTTCAGGATTTTTTTTCTGTTATTTTTATTAAATTTTCTGATTTTCTAACCAATTTTCAGAAAAGAAAAAAAACAGAAAACATTGGATGTCCATGTGCCCTTTTCTTTTCCTTGGATTCACGTACGTGACTACCAAATGCAATCTAGTTTCTTCCAATTTCGGGCCCGCTCAGGAAACTTCAAGTTATGTGGTCACGTACGGGACTTCATGTCCTGATGTTCATGTGCCTTTTTTCCTTGGATTCACTATATGGGATTTCACGTACGAAACTTCAAGCAGACACCATTGGATTCCATCCAATTTTTTTATTCTTCAGTTTCTTGGGGTCCGATCGAAACAAATGGACTTCAAGTCCATTAGTCTTTGGACTTCATGTCCAAATTACGGCTGGCCAGTTCGCCTTCGACGGCTTCGCCGATGTGGGCCTCGTCCTCGATGGCGCTGCTGTGGTCGCACCGAACGGCCTCCTCATGCTGACCAACGTCACGGTGGCATTGACTGGCCATGCATTCCACCCGGTTCCCCTCCGCTTCCGTGAGCCACCACCGAACGGCACCGTGCGGTCCTTCTCGGCGGCCTTCGGGAGCGCAAGGCGCTATGAGGATCGGCAGCGGCTTGCTTTGGTTTCATCTGCGTCGACCGGACCGAACCGATGGCGTCGGCGAGAACTGAGAAGGTGCACGGCGGGGCCGAACCGGCGGCGTCCTCGGCCCGAGCGAACAGCGCCAGCGTCGGCGTCGGGCCGATGTTGCCGGCGACGGCGCCAGCGTGGGGCGGTGACTCGCGGCTTCAAGCGCGGCGCGACGCTGGTGCGGGCGCGAGCGGTCCGCGCTTGGCGAGGTGAAGTCGAGCGATCAGATCAATCCGGTCGGTCGGTGCAGGCCATTGCCGGGAGCCACGGGTGGCGACACAGGCCTTCGAGGCCGGTCGGCGTTGCGGGTCTGCAAGACCACGGGGGCCGGCTGTGCAGGGAGTCCGCCTGGCGACGGCGCTGCGGGCCGAGCCTTTTGCCGCAGGAGGGGCGCTACATGCGCGAAAAACCAAGCCGACGGTGACCGGTGCATCGTGTCACCATGTAGCTTCCTGTACTTCAATTTCTTGTACCGTGACTTCATGTCACATGATCTGGAAATCGCATCCAATCGTAGCTTCGTGCCACGTAGGTGCGTACAGTACCTTGAAGCGTAGAATAGATGCAAAATAGATTCAACACGAGCGATTAGATCAATCCCTCGCTTCTCACCTTTTCAATCTATTTTTCGGTAGACTATCGCGTAGGATAGAGTCGCGTAGGACTTTTCTTTCGGCAATCCGAGTGGATGCCGGCTTGATGGCGAGTTGATTGCAGATCGGATCGGGCGATCAATCGCCGGTAGTAGACGTTCGTCGTCGTCGATGATCCTTCGCTTCTTGTCTTTTCTCACCTTTCAATCTTTCTCCGGTAGAGCTTCGTGCTGATAACGTGTTAGACAACCTCGCTATCGAATAGTCCGGGGTTGCCTAATAGATCTAAACTGGAGAATAGACAGGGAGAAAGAGAGACACAATATGAGGAGGAGCAGTGCCTTTATTATTCTGTATGCTTGTGTACAATGGGGTGACCCCCTGCCTCCTATATATAGCGGTTCTGCTTAGAGATAAGGAAGAGTCCATATCGGATACGAATCCGGTTTCCTAACACTTTTCAAGGGATTAGGTTAATCGATCGAACGGTACTGATTGGGGTCCCAAATTGCGTTGATAGACAGATTGGGTCGCAGGAAATCAAGTACTGCCCCAAATGTCATGGACCATCGCCAACGCCTCACTTGTCTAGCTAGCTCTCGCCATGCATCGAGACCATCGATCGAAGTTGACCCGGGAGCTGATCGAATCCGTTCGATCGATCACCACAAGCTAGTCCCTTTTCGTATTAACTGCAACGCAAAGTTAATGGCACCCATATCTTCGGGCTTGGTCGGTCGGAAGTCGGAACCAGCACACACGTACCGGTCGGTCAGTCTCTTGTTGTTGCACCTGTCTTTACTAGTACGAGTACGTACGTACTACTTGTACATACATATACTCAGCTTAAGAGGAGCACTGTACTACGTAGTCTCATGTGATTGCAAAACCCTAGGCTAAGCAGGAGTGCTGTTAATTACTGCCGCTAGCTGCCTATGAGGCTGGCCATATATCGAGCCAATTCGACACGTCAAACTAGTAGTAAAAAACTAGCTCGACTTGTTAAGCCAACGGGCTGAAAAATCAGCTTGATAAAGAGGCTTAAGCTGCTTGTGAGCAGCTCATGAGAGCTACGATAAACTAAGTTAAATTAAGCCATGTAAGCTAAAGGTAATTAATTATGGGCTAAGCTAAGCCGCATTGTGAGCACATCTACAGTACATTAATATACACATGCAACACGTGAACTACATAAATAAAACTGTAAATCTAGCATATAAGTAAAACATAGGTAATTAGTGAGAAGCAGATTAACAATCATATTTCAACATAACATGGTTACATTGACATATATTAATTTAAATATTCAACTAATCAAATATATTTCATAAAAAAATTATCACGGTGTATATATATATTCGATTACCGAGACTTAACGAGCTAACGAACGACTCATGAATTAGCTTAAGCTCAGTTTATTAAGATAACAAGCTAGAAAGTCTGTTTAACTCGGCTCATTTATTTTACAAACCGAACTCGGGCCAAGCTCGAGCGACTCACGAGCTTCGAACTTTCATGACAGCCCTAGTTGCTTAGCTAGACCGTAGCAGCGCATACATATATGATTCGTTCCGTCGTATAAGGCTGGCAAGTGATACGATGCGATTTGTCTCGGGACAAGACTGTCACACTGTGCCGGTCGATCCTTGGTCGGTACCACGGATGGCGCATCTTCGCACGGACGCAGCGCCAGCGTTCTTGTGTTCATGGTGGACATGCAAGCCAGTTGGCGTCACATATCTCGATCGATCGCAATTGAATATGTTCCTGAACAGCGCTGATCGAATTTTATCACGTTGTTGTCCTGGTGAAGTGCGCATGCCGATCGATTGATTCGCTTTGAGTTAGTCAAATTAATTGTTAGTTGTATGAGCACTAGATGCTAATCTGTGGCTAAAATGTTTCCGAACCTAACTGTCTCTAAAACTCTATTGATCCTATCTACTCGTTGCCACGTTCTGCACCATGTACTAGCGAGCTGCGGAAAGAAACTATTTGCCGCTGGCTTAGATCTGACAGCGAGTGTGCATACGAGAAAACAAACGTCTCTCAAATTTTTCTGGGTTAGAGGGACTCTAATCTACCGGCTACGTACTAGTCAGAAACCGTATATTTGCACGGTCTAAATTCTTAGAAAAAGTACTCAGTCACTGTCTCAAAATAATGAAAATGGTATTTAATGTAAAAGTTGTTGAGAGTAGAAGGTACAATCTAATTCCGACTTTGAATTATTTCCAATTATTGAGAATATATGTCCGAGTTCTACAAAGAATAGCAAGTGCTTCCTAATTAATAAATTAATATACAACAAATAAATACAGATAGTTGATACAGTAGTTTTTGAACCTAATTTGATTATTCTACTTATTTCTAATTGCAAAATCAATGATTAATTAGCTATTTCCCTTTTTGTCCTAACTAACAAAAAAAATTGGTGATGAAAGTACAATATAAAAGCAACTCATCGTCATACATGACATAAAAAACAACAAAAGTTCCCAATTCCGAATTATCGTTTTAGATTGGAATGCATATACAAATCCAACTGCTAATTTTTATTCAAAAATTCAGTTATTTAGAGACTTTACATGGAATTCGTATGAAAACCTTGCTATAAGGTCTCTCTTTTTTCCCGATAATGTGATAATTACCTTGAAGTGCCTAATTAATATAGAAAATTTAGCTATTTAGGTATTTTCATTCGAATTTGTATGGAGGTAGTTTCATTTAATTTATAGTCTGAATTCCAGTTTATGGAAATAATTTGATTATATATATATATATATATATATATATATATATCAAAATCCTGTTATTAGTGCATATTTAAATGGAATTTGTACAGGAGCAAATTCTTTTAGTTTATGTCCTAAAATTTAGTTATTTAGATACTTTTCATTGGAATTTTTTTAACTGGGACTTTTTAGTGGAATTTGCATGGAAATTAAATTGCTGGTTTTATTTATTTTTACTTTTTATTTCGGCTTTTTGTTGTAATTTGTAGACAAATGTATCGGCTAATTTTAGCTATTTAAGACTTTTACCTTGGTTTATTGTTGAAAATCGTATACAAATCCGACTGTTAATTTTTTTATTCTAAATTTTAGGTATTCAGAGATTTTACTTTGAGTTCATATGGAAACCAAATTACTGTTTTTCTTTGAGTTTTTATCCTGAATTCAATTATTTTGTATTGTAGTTGAGGCGAACTATTTCTTTTAATTTTCTAATTTTCATTTAATTATTATTTTGAATTTTAGTTATTTACGGATGAACTTTGGAGGTCATATGGAAATCAAATTGCTAATTTTTATTTATTTTGTATTCCGAATTTCAGTTAAATAGGATTGTACTAGATATAGACTCTTCATTCTAATCCTAGCCGTTATAACTTGAAGCCACAAGATAGATATCTAGATCCTTCTGGTTAACATGGGAGCTTACTCGGAGTGCTTAATTAATAATTTAATTGATTTTTCTATTATTTATGGATGTATTTGGGAAGCCGTATGGAAATTAAATCGCTAATTTTTCTTTGTTTTTATTTTGAATTTCAGATTATTAGGATTGTACTAGACACACGGACTCTGTCTTTTAATCCTAGATGAATGGCTATATATTTGTTATTAGCGTATGAAGTTTTTCAGTATCTAATTAGTTTAGATAGATAGATATATTAGATGGACTGTTGGGATCACAACAACAAACGTACAATTATTCACATGCACGTCGTAGTATCACGCATGGCAAATAGAGATGCATGTCCTAATCCCATTGACAAGGCGATGTGACGCGTAGTCTCTCCAAGGCTCGAGCGATGGGGACGGGCACGCACCGCCGCACCGGCCGGCCGGCCCTTAATTCTGACGTACGTCGCGTCCACACATACCATACCCCTCGCCCGCCGCTCGGCGCAGCGTCCTAGTCGGCCAGCCGGCACAGCGATACTGTATGACCCCGACATGCATGCCCCCTCCTACCTCGTTGCGTGTCCGCATGCGTGCATGCATGCATGGGCTAGCTATACCTATATATATATCCCACCCCTGCCGCGCGGCCGCGCGCGTACGTACGTTCTCCGTCGTCGCTCGCCGCACCAACGCACCTGTCGGGCATGGCATGGGTGGCGCATTTCGGTGTTTGGGCGTACGCGCCAAGAATTATTTGCAAAAACTCCCAAAGTTTCCGAGCGCGCACAGCCGGCGTGCTCTCGCTGGACCGCGCGACACTTGTTTCTGTTCGGTTACCGGCACATGCTTGCATGCGGCTCGTTGTCGGTTTGGATCAACCACCAGTGACGACAGAGAGAAATTTCGAGTACTCCGGCCACACAAACCGACACTACGTACTGATCCTCCTTCTTTTTCTTATAATCTCGCGTGTTAATCTAGATTTTTGTCGGAGTTACTTCTCGCCCTTTAGATTAACAGGGCGAATCCATCCACCGAGAGTTTTAACAGGTTCGTGTCTCTCTGCCTCCTCCCTACCAGCGGCGGCTACGACCATGGATTTGTATATGCGATCAAACGGACGGATAGAGAAAGAGAAGGAGAACACGCCAGTATTTGGGCTTTCCTTGGTGGTCGGCACCGAAGTCCAAAATACCACAAGCCCACAACCAAGATCGAGCTGGTAACGGACATCCTCTCCAGTCCACGCCGATACCATTGTTGCAGCTAGAGTGTAGGATGGGCAGGGTGCAATCGGTTTATACTCGGTAGATATCGTTATTTTTATATTTTAAATTATATATTTTCATATTTTAAACTATATCTTTTATTAGATTTGGAATCAGATACAGATAGTGTCAGATACGAATACGATGTGGATAATATCGGCTACGGATTCGAAACGAATACGGAGCGAAATCGATACGGCCGGTATTGGATTTTTTTTTTTGTTGGACATCGCGTGATACCGCATAAAACACACATATAACAATATTTAATCAGCTATAACTTTGAATGCACTAGGTGATGTAAGCACGTCGATAACTTAACTTCACTGGACAATGCAAATACATACGAAGGCAAATTGACAAACGATAGCAAAACGTTGAGACGGCTTACCAATTTTCCCTTTTCATCTACTGTCATTGGGCTTTCGACAACAGTTACATTCTCAGCTATGCTACTTACTGCATCATGAACAAACATAATCCATGAAGCGGAGAGGAGATAGATAGATTACACACATTGTATAACATGTGCGCACATAAAGAAGACTTAAAACTTGCAGGAGACAGGCTCAGCAAGCGAGAGAACATATTAAAGAGTAAGCAGATTACTTTGAGAAGTACCGCTTCGTTCATAAAAATGATGCCAGCAATGCCGCATAATGGGGAACAGCAACACATGTCAAGTTATCTCCAGGAACTCCAGGAACATATATAGCCGAATCCACAAAGCACATGAAGAACAAGGCATTATACTTTCAACTATAAAATCAAATTGTCCTCAGAGAAACAGTAGCTTGAGCATCATGGGTGCTGTTTGACTAGTTTGAGTATTGACCTTTAGGTCTGACCTCAAATCACTGATCAAGAAGTCAATAATGTATGGTTTTAGATATTAAAAAAAACAATCATCCAACAACCATCTAAAATCAGAAGCATGACAGCAAGGCGACCAATTAATTGAGAAGCTAAACAGGATTGACACAATCAAGCATGACAGAATTGTGCTTTCGGCAAAGTGAATAAGCAGGTTAGGTTAAAATAAGAGATTCAGCGAAGCTAAATCAAAGGACTTGCAGTGATAGAAAGGAAGCATTGGTAAGGGTGAAAATAAAGGGACTTTTGCACTATTTTCATGTAAATGGGTTCCATACCTTCAGTGAGGGAGAGGAAAATCTCGGGAGGGAAGTGAGATGCAGGAGCAGAGGCACGGAACCAAGAAGAAGCCTCACTATTACCGTTGGCCAGCCTCCAGGTGCAGCCCTCCCTGCTCGCTCGCCGTCGGCCGGCTGATGCCTCCAGTCGCTCCCAAGGATGGACAGCGGTAAGGGAGGAAGGTAAAGTCGGAGGATGGTGGTGGGATGGGCGGTGGGAGGGGCGGAGGGAGCGGAGGGCGGTGTCAAGGGACAGGCAGATGGCAGCGCTGACGGGAGGGATGGAGGGAGCGAAGGGCAGTGCTGAGGGACAAGCGGATGGCGATGATGGCTCGAGGGACGGACTGAGCAGAGGGCGGCGACGGACGGACGATAGCGGGGACAGGAGGGGTGGTGGGAGGGACGGAGGGAGTGGAGGGTGGCTCCGAGGGACATGCGAAGGGCGGCGAGACGGTCCGAAGGAGTCAAAGAGAGTTGAGTGATTGAGAGTACCAGGTTTGGTTTGTACCGGGCCTATGCGGCTGGGCTTGTGGGTTAGCCGGATGATTGTCGGATATCCGATTAATTTTATCTGGATATATCCAAAAATAAGTTCAAAATATCTTGATCCGAAGGATAGTAGTCTCCCGAATTCGAATCTGAAGTAAAATATCCGAAACCGATGCCGAATCTGACAACTATCCAAAATAATTATCTGCATCCGGTTCGAACACATCCAGTCAGTCAGAAATTATCCGAATCGATTGCACCCCTAAGTTTGTGAGTGGATGCATCTGAAGAGTCGAGGAGACAAAGGAGCAAAGAGACCCTAGGCGGTCGGTGACGGTGGGTCGTGGTGAGGCGCAGCAGCGTGACGAGGGTCATCTACACGAAGAAGCATGAGTGCTCGAGCAACGTAAAGAGTGGCCAGGACCACGGGGAATCCAAAGAGGGGGTCATCATGGTCGCGTGTAGGGGTGAAATCAGAATGAAAGCGGTCGGTAAATGGCTATTCCGTTTCCATATTTTTTATCGATAACAGAAACAAAATAAAAAAAAACCCCAAAAATAGATACGAAAATGGATAGTGATGGAAACAGATGCGAAATGGAATGGAGTCGATATGAAAATGAAAGCGGAAAATTCCACAAGAATATAGTACATGATCTATTCAAACGTAACAACTTTGAATGATATTGTAGTTACACGGAACAACATCTTAAAAACATTAACCGACATTGAGCATGGTATGAACAAGGACATGTAAACATTGTTTACCTCAAAATCAGCCAAGACATCATAGTATAATAACAAACACAGATAGTTCCACATCATAACATAATAGCAAACACATATAGTTCCACATCATAACATAATAGCAAACACATATAGTTCCAAATTGCCAAAACTCTACACGAAGCTTTTTCTCAAGCTATTTGTCCCCCATATCAGTCCATCGTGTTCTCCCCCATATCATTACCATTGACATCCTCTTGCTCCTCCAACTACAAAGGCAAGCATGAAACAATAGTAATGTTCTTGAGAAGACAATTAGAAGTACACTAAAATGAAAATTTACTTGATTTGCACAATATGATTTCAAATTTAGATAAGAAAAGGAAAACCGTTTCTATTGAGCTAGCAAAGTGTCACTCAAGGCAATCCGTATCCAACTCAGTCATAATTAGGGATGGCAATCGGGTGCGACGGGTACGGCTAGTGCTCGGCCATACCCATGCCCGCTAGCCAAAATCTCCCCCCACAGGTATACCCGCGAAGGGTCACGGGCAAAGAATCTCACCCGTACCCGTCGCTCGCGGATACCCAATACCCACAGGTATAACCGTTTATCCGTCACTATCAACAATCATTCAAACCAAATGGCACTAGGAGCTAATGAGCCATAGTACGGTCAGACACGGAAGTAATACCTCTGAACCCTATGTGTAAAACACACAAATCCAGGATCGAGCTAGCGTACACAATAAACAAAAATGATAACACAATGTACCAAATGTACATTTATTCTTTAACTGACATAATCTTTTACAATATGATTGGCTCGCAGGCCAAATAAAAGTAAAGCAGCGAAAATAAAATAAAGTGGAGTAAAACCCAATAGATTTGCCACTAGCAATCGACTGGGGTAGCGGTCCTAGTTATCTTGGTCCTCTCCATCGTAGAACTCCTCCTCTGAATTAGCAGAGTAAGCAAGGGTACAAAAATACTCCACAAGTCACACAGGAGATGCAATGTTAATGTAAGGGATAACAAAGGATGGTTGTACGGTTATTTTAGCGTAAAGCAGCAAGTTCAAAAATATTCTAAATAATTTTCCAAGGCACAATTTTTAGTCACAAAATAAATTCTATTATTCTAATATTTCAAAGTTCAGAAATCACTCCTAGAATCAACTCAAGAATTCCCCTGGAACTTAACCCAAATTTACCAAGATGGACTCCCTCCATCCCCACTGAACACCTTCTCGAAACCATTTTTGTAAACAATAACATCTAATCTGTGAAAGGCCAGCTCGGTATACCCATGACCGCGGGTGCGGCTAATCGATTAGTTTTACTCTTTGATGAGGTGGTACAACTTTACCTACAAGACATGATTGCCTCCTTGTGCCAAAATACACACTTCCCTTGGTGTGCAGTAGAGAAAATCACGACAAGACCCCATATAAAGCTCCATCCATGTAGCCATGCCCGCTAAGGTTTCATTGCTGAAAGGATCACCTTAATTCAGAAGCACCCTCTTGCGCCAAGTGGTAACCTCATGCTCACACCACCTCTCTTAATGGCATGACTATCCATGATATGTTGCAATATAAATAACCAAGTCTGTTTCATACCAGATATGTGGCAATACGAAAACGCTTTACATTCAGCAGCTCACAGACCGGTATTAATTGACTAGGCGAGGTTTCACAACCCAAGAAACCACCAAACTAGACTGTCTCGCCCAATCTAAATCATATCTTTAACATCATTTAAAGTTGTTTATAAGACCATTCGTTAAATAGAAGACAACATCTTCCTCTCTCTTCCTTCTCTTCTTCACATCATCCAAAATTCCATCTGGTATACTCTTATAGACAGCTCATATGTGTTGTAAAACGTAGTCATTCATCCACGATCGATCAACAGCACGCCAACAAAATCACACGAATAAGAACAGGAAGCACACAAAACTAGGGGACAATGTTATCTCTCTTTATTAGATTAATTCTCTCTGTACAAGGGGGTGCCTAATATATAGTAAAACCAACAGGAGATTGATTCGGGTTCGTCCACCGATAGATATAATCCTTACATACTTGGATTGAGATTCTATCTATATCAAAACATTCCCCCTTTGGCGAATACCACGTAACACCCATGTCTCATTTAAAACTCATCGCAAAAATCCACTGGGAAAAAAGGGATGGAGAAAAGAGTACATTGCACTGGCACTCCATGTTACACTAGTTGCCTCATAAAAAACCTTCATGTGAAAAAACTTCAGAAAAACTCACTAAGGGTAAAAGAGCACAACTTATAATCTTCAAGATATAAAGTAGAATCTTCAGTATCATGCAAAGGGTCATGGTTCAGAGTTTTACGCCCCCTGAACTTTGCATTTCTCTAAGTCATCTCATTCCAATGCCATTAATATATCTTTGAAAAATAGATGTTGGCAAGGTCTTAGTGAACAATTCTGCTAGATTTTCACATGACTTAGTTTGTAATATCGTTACATCACCACTCTTCTGGAGTTCGTGAGGATAGAAAAGATTTGAGGCAATATGCTTCATGATATTGCTCTTTGCATAACCCATTTACATTTGTGTAATACAAGTAATATTCTCTTCATAGATAATCATAGGGGTATCGACGGTACAAAGACCACATGACTTATGGATATGGTTAATCACACGTCTCAATCAAACACACTCACGTGAGGCTTCATATAAAGTTATAATCTCTGAGTGATTGGTAGAAGTAGCTACCAAAGTCTGCTTAAAAAATCACCAATAAATGCCTGAACCACCTCAGAAAAACACGAATTCAATCTTAGATTTGGCAATGTGGGGATCATACAGATAGCCAACATCCATATATCCCACCATGGTTAAGTCTTGGTTCTCCTGAAAAAACAATCCATGATCTTGAGTAACTTGGACGTATCTGAGTAAAGTCTTAACACTAACCCAATGTTTTCTAGTTGGGACTACATTGTCTTACTTCAAAATTTAATGGGAATACAATATTCGGTCAAATGAAATTTGCAAGATACACAAGTATGGGACTTCAGGTCCTAAGACTTCATCATTTTTCATCCTTGGTTTGAAAAGGGTCTTTATACGCTTCAAGAGATCTCACAACCATAGGGGTCTTTAGAGGATGAGATTTATCTAAATTAAATCTTTCAAGTACCTTCTAGGTATAAATAGACTGACGTAAAAAATTTCTTCTGGGAAATGCTTTAGCTGCAGGCTTAAGCAATATTTGGTTTTACCTAAATATTTCATCTCAAACCCTGTCGTAAGGTAAGGATTTGCTTCCTTTATTCCCTCTATGGTTCTGATGATATTCAGATCATCGACATATACTGAGATGATACATAATTCATTCTGGGATTTCTTTATGAACACATGGACAATATTCCTTCTTTAGGAGGAACTCATTAAGTTGGTTGTACCATATTCTCTCCAACTGATTTAATTTGTATAACGATGTCTTCAGTTTGACGCTATACTTGTTGCGATTATTAGGATTCAAAATTATAACTCCTTCAGGGATTCTCATATAAATATCTATATCCAGCGACCCATATAAATATGCGATCACTACATCCATCAACTGCATTAATAAGTGTAAGCTTTCTACCATTAATATTAAATTTTAGAACATTATTCCACTCATTACAGGAGAATAGGTTTCATCATAATCGATGTCGGGTTTCTGCGTGAACCCTTATGCTGCAAGCCTCACTTTATATCTCACCACCTAGATTTCTCTTTCGGATGAAAAATCAATTTGATCTTACAGGCAACACTTTTAAGAGATGTTCGGTCAACGGGACTAAGAACTTTCCTTTTATTAAGCGAGTGATGCCTTAATTGCTTCTTTTCATTTGACCCTATCTGAATGCTTATGGCATTCTGCCGTGGATTTTGGTTTTGGATCCAGCTTTTAGCAAATTTTAGAGGCGAATATATGTCAACAAATGTAGTTTTTCTTTTATACAATTCTCCTGCATCACTTTAGATATACCTCTTTTTTAATTTCTTCTAGCTCCTCATGATTTCCCATAACGATGCAGTATGGGTGTTCCGACTTCCCAACATTAGATTGTGCGCGCAAATATATGCTGGGGTTATCATCTTCAGGATGGATCACTTTAGGGATGTTACCGTCTCCAGGATGGCTCATTTCAGGGATTTTCTCAATATCAGGTTGAGCTTCTTCTACTGTCACAGGTAGTGTTCTTATTTGTTCAGTTCTCTACTTCTACGAACTTCTTCACGGAATTAAGTCCCATGCACCTGGAGGCCCCCGTATTGCTATCATCAGGGTGAAGAGTGGGTTCAATATACTTCTGGGTATTTCCACTCTTTCAGGTGCATATATTGCAGGTATATGAGATTTTTCACTTGTTGTGATGAGTAAAGTCATTTGGCAGTTTATTAGCTTATTTATTGCAGATTTATTAGCCTTCAAACTTTAAGTTCGGTTTCTTTAGTGCATGGATATAAGGACTCGGTATTCTTTAATGTGTTACATATCTTCCCGTAATGGCGAAAAACATTCTTAGTACAATCAACGTACCGAGCCGTGTATAGATATCCTATTATAGGCTCTTGGTGTTTAAATAATTGACAAAGATTCATAACCTACATAGATCTCTAACTTCCGGTGAGGTCCCATGGTGGTATGTTATGGCGGAGAAGTTGGCATGTATACAACATAGCCAAATTTTTGTAGATGGGTAATACTTAATTCTTTCTCATGCTCTATCTCCAATAGGAAAATTCCATGATGTGCAGTTGGTGTGAGTTGAATTAATATCGTAGTGTTCAGCACTGTGTGACCCTAATAGATGGTGGGTAGCTTACTATTCTGCAACAGTGGCCAAACAATAGGTTTTATTCTTTAATTTAATGATTCTGGTAGGCCAATATAAGTGTGGACATCAGGTATGAGATGCTCTACATTAATTCTCAAAGCTATACAAAAATCATTATATGCCTTTAAGGTAAACTTACCTGCATTGTCCATTCGAATAGACTTGCTCCTTTCTTCTAGAAAGTAGGCACTTAACTTAATAATTTAGACAATTATTTTTTTTTGGCAGAAGCATGGTTCCTAGTAGATAACAGACGTACGTAGGACCATCTAGTAGAAGCATTGATCAGAACCATAAAATATCAGAAAGGGGTCGACAGGGGCTAAATAGGTCCACAGATATCACCTTAAATTTTCTCTAGGAATTCAGTGATTTTCCCTAATCTTTATGTAAGAAGATCTAACTATGAGCTTTCCTATAGCACAAACAGGGCATAAGAAATCTCCAGGTCTAGGAAAATCTTTATGCTATGGCCAGCACAATTATTAATTATTCTTCTTATTCATATTCAACTTAGGATAACCCAGTTGATCTGTATATCTTAAATATTTCTGGGTTTTCATCGCAACATAAACTTCAGGTTTCATATGTGCATAGTATAACCCGGAGGATAAGGAAGGAAAATTTTCAACCACACATTTATTATACCCATTAAACTTAGTCATGAGTAGGTATTATGTACCATTCTCATTTTGTATCCATATGGAAACAATTTGGACCCACTTCTTTAAAATTTAAGAGAGTACGACCGTACTCAGAGTCTAATAGCGCATTCTTCCAGTGCCAACTATGACAGTCACTTCTGGCAATAGTCATAATATTTCTAGTACACTTAGTGTTGTATAACTATCTTCTAGACAAATTTCCTCCTCCATCATTGGATTATAATTTATTCTATATTAGAAGTATGATTTAATAATCAGACAACATTGCATCAGGAACAAATTGTAGAATATAGAACAAACATAGCACAATTAATCAAATATCTGAGAAATAGGCATTTATTCAATTTTAAATGATAATCGCTTAACAGGAGCGTAGACCAAATGTTCATTCAGGAACTAGAGCTAAATTGACAAGGAGACTCGTAAGGAATATGCGACATTGACTAGCAAATTGAAGGAATACTTAGGAGACTAATCTAGGTCTCCAAATGAGTCGTATGTGTCGTCTTGGGACTCCTCGAGCTAAATAATTTCAAGAACCATATCATCACATTTCTCAACTTCCATGTCAACAACAGGTTGAACGATGAAGTATGGCTCAACATTGTTTTCCCTGAGTCTTATTGACTATTCCACTGAAATTCGTGTAAAGGTCTACCACATGCTTCGGAATGCGATAGTTGCATGACCAATGGTTAATGCATCCATACCTAAAGCAGGGTTATGCAGGGGTTTATAGCCTTGTTAGCTGAATTTTGCTTCTAAAAGTCTCCTAGCCCATTACCTTTACTTATCCACTATGGATTACCACTTACCTTATCGTTTATGCTATTGTTCCATTTATCCCCATTAGGCCCTTTTCGTGGCATCGACTGTTGCGAGCCTACTAAGCATTTGCATATGCTTCGGGCATTATCTGACTGCCATTAGGAAGTACGTGATGATTTTTAACTAGGAGTTCATCTTGCTTTTTTGCTTCTAGCAAAATGCATATAAACTCAGAGTACTTCTAGTGCTTGGCAAGACGATACAAGTATCCTCATTTTGGGGTGGAAGGTGCATAATATCTTATCGACCATTATAGTATCAGTAACTTTCTGGTTATAGAATGTTAGTTCAGTGACAAGCTTATGCATGGCAAAGTTGTATGCTTCCACAACCTTTAAAACCCTGGAAACGCAGGAGGATCCATTTGTGCTATGCTTTTGGCAACAGGACGGATCATTGCTGGTAATAATTTTCTTTCAAGCAATTTGAAGGACCTAGTTGGTCCTCTTCTATCAAATAAATGACCTTCAAGTTCGTATGAGGATGGTGCCTCAAGAATACAAAGACGCACAATTGCAGCTTCGGGAAGAATAAGGATATCAGCTTTAGGCTGGAAAACAGCAGCTCCAAAAGATTGAGCTATCATATTAATCTTAGTATTAATTGCCCAGGTAAAGTAATTGTTTCCATTAAGGGCAAGCTCAATAAATTATCTCTTTGCGATGTCTGATATATCCTATTTATATTTATGCAAAATCAATATAATACATGTTCACTCTTTAATCAGTAAAGCTTGGTCTATATCTAATAAGTAGATAATTATAAAAAAAATTCCAAAACTTTCTTTGCATTTCTTTTAACTTTCTGTTAATTATCAAGCAATTTTTAGAATTACTAAATAAAAAATAAATCTCAAGATAAAATAAGCATGGAACAATGCTGAGAAAATAAATCCAAAGATACAAGGCTCCCAATATGCTAACTATAATTTTTCTAATAATTTATGTAATTTTCTATTAACTACCAAGCAAATTTCAGAATTATTAAATAACAGAAAATAATTTCAATACATATAAAACATGGAATACTTACTAAAAATTAAATTCAAAACCATAAAATTATCTATGTGTCATCCATAATTTTTTTAGCATTTTTCATAATTTTCTATTTTATTATTAAGTAAATTTTAAAATTATTTAATAACAGAATAATAAATTCTAGAACATATTAAACATTGAATAATGCTAGAAAGGAACCTAGAGATATGAAGCTTTCAATATGTGCTAAAACCAAATTTACCAAATTTTACGGAAGTACATGTACCTAGAAATTCAATTTTTAGGATTTATCATCAATTTTCATAATTATTTAAAATTTTTGAAATTACTAGAAATCCCAAGGATCTAATTGTAAAATTCCATTTTTAATTTTAATTTAGATTTTTTTTCAAAAAAATGGATAGGCCGTATGGCCCATCAGGCCCAACAGACCAAAGCCGGCCCATCTCCCCATTAAATGAGGGTGGTTAACCGTCTCCTCTATCTTCCACGTGAAAGGTCTACTTGGGTGGCACCATCTTCACCGCAAAAGTGGGCGTTGTTGTCGTGGGGCATGCAGGCATGGGGCGCTGTCGAGTGCCACAGGGGGAAGGCCACCGCCTCGGGTGCCACGCTACCTCAACTTCTAGCGAGGACACCGTCGGGACATCTGAGCCACCGTCGTCAGGGGAACCTACCACGGGATCACGCGCCATCACCGGGCCGCGAAATTTGAGCTGTTACGCCTGCCACCGTGTGATGGAAGCCAAGCGGGCGCTCCGATCGCCGCCTTGAGCGCTTCGGGCGCCGCGCGGTCTCCTTGGTTCCTACGCTGCCACCGGGGCGTAGAAGTCAAGATGGCGTCCCATTGCTACCTTTGGTGGATGCTACGGGCGTCACGCGGACACCACGCATCTTTGCACACGTGCAGGTAGGCGCAACGTAGCCACTGCTTCGGGCGTCGCTAGTTCGCGGGCTTGGTCGCCACCACCTATTGGGCACACAGGCGCCGATGATGCATGGGCTCGGCGGCAGCACCAACGACAGCGCGTTCGGTCGGGCCTGGGCTTCACCCCTGGGTGCGCGCGAGCGGTGTGGCGCCACCGCCGGGGGCCTGAGGCGCACTGATATGGCAGGTGTGTGGCCGTCGGGCAAGTGAGTGCGCTACGGGCACGGAGGTCGGCAGTGGAGTGGGGCGCGCGGTGGGAATGGGGCTTCGGGTCACATGCGTGGAGACCGGTGACTGACGCGGAACTTGTGATGGTGAGTGCGAAAGCCGAAGTGGCGCGTGGGCGCGTGATTTTGGACGCATGAAGACAAAGCATCACCAGCGCCGCTGTGTGGGCGCGCACGCCTTCGAGCACGTGGACGACCGTAGGGTAAGTCGCTGGTGATGGCAATGTTTGATGGCGTTGTGCGGCCTTTTAGGCGCCTTTTTTTTATCATGCTAAATAGTAATTTTTTGATCGTAACAATAGATTAAGCATTAATCTATAGTTAGGAAAAACAATCTGCAGAATTTGATTGATCGTTCATGTGCAATCAACTTGGTAGATGGAACTTACGTAGGGCTTGTAGCAGTGTGATCGCGTGTGGTAGGATGTTTTCAATGCAGTGTAGATTGATGCAGGTAGATGATCGTGATCGGCCTCGGTAGAACGTTGTGTGCGTACATGCACCTAACAGTGATCAAGTTGTGATTAGCACTATGAAAACACAATTAATCTAGTCACCAATATATTTAGAACGACATACCCAGATGAAGATCATTCGTGATGACAACGTGTTGTAAAACATAGTCGTTCACCCACGATCAATCAATAGCACACCAACAAAATCACATGAACAAGAATATGAGCACACAAAAGTACGGGGACAAGGTTCTCTCTTTTTATTAGATTGATCCTCTCTGTACAAAGGGGTGCCCAATATATAGCAAAACCAATAAGAGATATATTCAGATTCGCCCACCAATAGAGTCCTTCCATGCTTGGATTGTGATTCTATCTATATCGTAACAATATGTACCATTATACATGCCTATATTGTTCTAATTTATGACTAAGGCCAGAAATTTACATGTTGAACTCTAGAGGAAAAAATTTAATTACACATCGAATCCCCTAGACTTGGACGCACCATTTAGCCAAACCACATCCCTTACCAACCCTTTCCCCCTTCTCCCCTCACCACTTCTTCCCCAACCGCCTCCGCTTGGTGCAAAGCGCAAGCGGTACCGTCCTCCTCCCCTATCACTGCCCACCTCCTTCCCTGCCGTGACTAGCTCCATCCTCCAGATACGATTGCAGCTGACCTCGCCTCAGCTTCATCTGGTTGGCGCCGACCTTGCCGTGGGCAAATCTATGTATGTGTCACATGACCACTCCTTTCCCCGACTACACACTCCCTCTCTATTTTCAAAGCACCTATTTTTCAAAAAAAATTTAAATAATACATTTTTTAAAATGTATTGCGATATTAATACGCCGATAAAAAAATTACAAAAATAACACATATTCGCCAAACGGTATGGCGAAGTACCTTATTTCACCGAACGGTACAATGGCAAAGCGGTAGTCGCCATACCGTGGAGCGACTACTCCCTAATCCAGTCGTTCACAGTCGGCCGTCAGCGTTAAAAGGATAGGAGGTTGTGGTCGCCAGACGGTACGGTGACTACCTGTAATCGCCAATGGACAGCAGTACCTGAATGACGCAATGCAAGGGCCCATTTCCATCTACTTCACTTTCTTTGAAAGCGGTGTATATGCCAGGATTGGTTTGCTTGAATACTTCAAGCACACGAGGTAGGTTGCAATACGAAGCCTCATATGTGCCAAACCTCTTCTCTAATGCTTTCTGCTTCGCACGCCAGGCCATCGAGTAGCTTATCTGGTACTTAAATGTTCTTAAGATTGCTTTCTGAATATACGAACACTCAATATCCTGCTTCTCAGTGATTTTATTGAACATCACGCTAGCAATTAGAGACGCATTCAAGTTGCGGTGTTTCACAAGAATATTTTCTAGTCTGCATGTATGCTCCTCCACTTGTGATGCAATCCAATACGTCTCGCACTTCGGCTTATATGCATGAACTCAAAATTCACATCCATCGGTTCTGCACTTCACTGTGTACCTATCTGGCCTGGAGCAAACAACCTGAAACTCTCTCTGCAGTTGTGGTCACATAGAACCACCAGGTCTGATCTTGTGTGGTATATCTCTTTGTTTTTGTTTCTCCGGAAAATCTCCTCTCCCATGGACGCTCTACCCCTCTTTTTATATCAAGGGAATGGGGTAAAATCGTCTTTGAATGCATGTCTGGTTGGTCTTTTTCCGACCGGCACTGACAGGATTTTGCAAGTTTGTTTTTAGTTGCTCGCCACTTGTCCTTCTTTTACAGCCAAGTATCCATGACGTGGAGTTTTCATCTGTCTTTTTCCCCATACCCATTCATTTCATATTCTTTCCGGGGGCTTAAATGGAACTCCCTATGCCTCTGGGTTCCGTGTTGATCTGATCCCACCCAACATCTTTTTTCTGGCTTTAACTGGGTATCAGACCTGCTTGATCGTACTGTCGGCTGTATCCCTTCGGGTCTCGAAGACTTCCTTCTCCGCAGCTTCCTTCGGACTTTTGCTCCGCTCCTTCCACCGGAGGAAATTTGTATTACGTTCCGATCTCTTTGCTTCGGTGGGAAGTATGGGCCTTACTTCGCCTTCCATAAGGGGGCAGGTTTGTTGGGCCGAAACGAATCTGTAGAATCCTCGACAATGAGATTTTTGGTATGTACGTAGTTTTTGCGGCGGAATTGGTCCACCAGATTGGACTCGGCGTCGCGCTTCGTTTTCCGGAAGGTCTGGGGTTGGTTGGGCCGAAGTGGGCTCGCCGGGCCCACAACAGCAGTGATAGTGCCACAGCCTTACTGCCAACTTCAATTCAGAATTGTTCGGGAATATCTGATTCACCCGAATGGCACTAGTACCATACTCACAATGTGACTCATGGCCCCACAAAACTTCCATACCAGCTTTGTTTTGCCTGTTCCATTCATCGAGGATGGGTACCTTTGTTGAGCTAGTACTACCATGCATTTCATCATCATCTTCCTCCCCTTCATCATCTTCACCGATGCCATCATCAGCCTCCAACATTTCAGCTTCCTCTTCTGTCGTCATACGGTCCACCCAATCCAAATGATCAGCAAGTTACTCGATCTCCTCCCCTTCATCAGCCCGACCTTCTGCGTTTGCTGCATACCTGTGATCATCCCCCTCTTCTACCTCAATCGGCACCTGTGGCTGAACTTGTTCAGCTGTAGCCGATGTGCTGCTCTCGCTCACACCAGTAATATCCAACTCTTCTCTAGGGCAAGAATGCACCCGTATCACACATTCAAGGCGAGATCCCTTGCACCACCTTGACCATTTCTGCTACAAGTATGTTCGATCTACTTTCTTCAACTCCCACATAGCTGGGTCCCCCTTACTACGCGTGAATAAGATTTGAATGGTAACAGAGTAAACATTTGGATTCAGGGAAAAATATTGGGTTAACCAAAGCTTTATATCATGAATGCTAACACTATCGGGGCACGAGTGCTCAAACATGGTGACCGGAAAGCTGCTTAAATCAACATCATTCTGCCTAGTCTTTATTTCACCATCGCCATAATATACCCTAAATTTCATTGGATCCGACATTACTGCGACGACATAGACAAAATAAATTTTTAGATCACTACTAACATGTAAAATCACTACCGTAAATTGAATAACGGTAATTAAGTATCTCACTATGGATAGTACAATATTATAGCGCACGTGTAATATCTCTACCCTAAATTTGTATATCACTACTAACATGTAAAATCACTACCATAAATTGAACAACGCTAATTAACTATCCTCCTATCGATACTATAATTTTACAGCGCACGTGTAACATCGCTATTCGCTACTAACATGTAAAATTATTACTGTAAATTGAACAACGCTATAATATTGTAGTAATTTTATATGTTAGTGATTCAACAATGCTAGATTAGGCAATGCTAAATTTAACAACGCTATAATAATGTGGTGATTTAATATTTTAGTGATTGAACAACGTTAAATTAAACAATGCTAAATATTATTATATCACTACTAACATATAAACTCACTACTCTAAATTAAACAATATACTGACATGTAACATACTAACATATGAATAACTAAAATCACTACTCTAAATTAAACAATATATTAACCTATAAACAACTAAAATCACTACTCTAAATTAAATAATATATTAACCTATAAACAACTAAAATCACTATTCTAAATTAAATAACGTTGAACAACTAAAATCGCTACTCTAAATCATTACTCTAAATTAAACAACTAAAATCGCCACTCTAAATTAAACAACTAAAATACTAATCTAAACAAAGTTACGAGTTACCTTCTTGCTTCTTCTTCTTCCTCTCTCTCTCTCTCTTTCTCCCTCCATTCCTCCTCTCTCTCTCCCTCTCTTCCTCCTCCTCCTCCTCCTCCTCTCTCTCTCTCTCTCTCTCTCTCTTCCTCTCTTCCTCCCGGTCGGCGTCACTGTCACCTCCCCGTCGTCCCCGATCGCCCTCGCTCCGCCGCTTAGAAACATATCGGTCTATTTCGAAGCGATCACGTTTTTTTTACTAGGGAGTAATCGCCACACGGTTCGGCGACGACTGCCGCGTTTGCCATGAAATTTAACAGCCGCTGGTTAATAACGCAATTAAGTAGTAGTTGCCAAACAGTATGGTGACTACTGCAAATTCGTCATACCATTTGGCGATTACTGCAAATTCGCCATACCATTTGGTGATTGAGTATTAATTTTGCAAAAAAAAATCGCGTATTAATATCGCAATTGCTATTAAAAAATGTATTATTTAAAAAAAATTCCTATTTTTCGCAGAAGCTATACTAGACCTGGGCGATGAGCCGAGCTTTTCATGGGCGGCCCAAGCACGGGCACGGCCTGAGTGGATTCGGGCCGGGCCTAGGAATGGGGCCCGTCGGGCAGCACGGCCCGACTAGACTACATGGGTCGGGTTCGGGCCAACCCGGCCTGGTAGTTATTTTTGTACTGCTCATACTACTGATTTGTACTGCTTTGTACTTATTTTTGTACTGCTCATACTACCTATTTTTCATTCTCCCCAAATACCCACTGTCATCTTTACTATCCATTTATGCTCATACTACTAACATTTACTTTGCTTATTTACTATAGAAAGCCAGGTTCGAACGCTTGTAGCTGGTTGTGGGGCAAGGTCCAGGCAGGCCCGGCCCAACTCTGGCCCGCCGTGCTTCTGGGCCGGGGCGGGCCCTGTAAAACCTCTCCCGTGCCAGCCCGACCTGACCGGCCTTTCCATGCCAGACCAGCCCGGCTCGCCATGGCCCGGAGCCCACTGTCGGCCGGCCAAATAACGCCCCACCAAGATAATCGACTGCAAGCCACCATCCTCTCTCTGATGGCATTCCCGCCTGGGAGGCGGGGCGAATCAAGCATATCGTGACCCGGTGTCACAGGACACCGGGTCAAAAAAAAATTAGTGTATATTAGTCTATATATATATAAAAATTATTGTATGTTAGTCTATATATATAGTATATGTGAACCCTCTTGACCTAAATCTTGTGACACCGAGAGGCAAATAACAAGTAAATGATAAGAATAATAAGTTATTATCACATATATGATAAAGTGGTGAATCCCGTTGATTTTTTCTCTAGTTCCGCCCCTGGGAGGCACCCACCATGAAGCATCGTGTTGTGGATGCCCAAAGAGGCTTGCCATGCGAATTGCAAGTGTGTACGAAGAGAAAGTTTATGCTTTCTGAATTGTCCTGTGGGTATCGCTAATGCTAGATTGCTAGGCTATCTTTTCATGAAACCTTACTGACACGTTGGTCGGGTGTACAAATATGAACTCAAAAATAATCACTTGTGATACGTTAGTACAAAGTAAGTTTTTTTAATAGAACAATATATTAGCTTTCTTCAAGCAGTGTTCACAGTTTCAGTGCCCACAGTATTATGATAACAAAAGGAAATGATACTTCACGTCGATACTAGCTAGGTTGAATCTAGAATTCTAGATCAACGCTAGCGATGCGAACAGTTCATATGCAATTTTTTAAAAAGAAAAAGAAAAAGAGAAGAGCTGAATGGAAACACAGAAAACGACGAAGTATATCCATATTATACTTTTTGCATGGAGTTGACAGAAGCGTAGTCTTGTATATTCCCTGAAGGCTGAAGGTAGTCTTGTACATTTCCGTAGGCCTTAGGTTATTTTTGCGACGGCATGTAGTAGCGTCTATTATGAAGGACACCACCGCAGCCCTAATCATGTGTACAGTGCACTACCTATGCCATTTTTTTTTTCAATGGATCGCCTATCTCCTCCACAACAAGACAATGCATGCGGTTTGTAGGGTTGTAGCTGCAAACACCCGAGCCGTATATTTATTTCACACTCAGAATCCCATAATGTGTGTAATGTGTGTTTGGTTACTTGTATTAAGTGGTATATGTATAAGATGGTTCAAGAAAAAAAAAGTTATCTATGTGTTTATAGGAATGACAATTTTACCCATGGGTTCGGGTATCTACGGGTACCCGACCCGATATGGGCGGACACGGGTAGAACTCCAGACTCACAAGTTTTCGGGTTTGGGTACCCGATATGGTCATAGGATGGGCGTGGGTGCCAATTTGTACCCATGGACACCCAATAGATATCCTATGACATGTGGACCCCACTTTTTGGAGATACTAATTTAGTTTTTCCATACTTCCTCCAACCCTTCATGGCCCAGGCTCACTGCTTACTCGATCAGACGGTCGCTCGGTCACTCCTCCCTCCTCACAGACCTGAGATCTCATTCCTCATTGAGTCATTGCACAATTAGGGATCCTAGCCGGCTAGCCACAATCCCCTAAATTTCCGATCCACTCGCTTGATCACCTCCTCCGTCATGTCCCAAATTCCTAATCCACTCGCTGGCTCGCCTCCCTTCGCCCCGGTCGGTGCTCCGTTCGGCTTCTACCAGAACAAGGTGTTCGACGGCCACAAGATGACTGATGAGCCACTGGGTCAAGCAGCCGGCTCCCAAGTCCCGTCGGCGCCGCATCTCCCCTCGTGGCCCCCACTCCTGTCGCCACCCCAAAGCGTGCCCTCCAGTGGTCCGGCCTCCGCTCCCCTCTGGCGGTACGAGCCCAAAGGTAATGGCACATTTGACTTGGGAAATGAATTTTTTTTAGAAAATTTGGGGATAATTGATGCTTTGTGCTTAGTGATGGTGGAAGAGGCTGAAATCTTATGTTCTAGCCGAATGAACTAATGGGGATAGTTGATGCTTTGTTCTTAGTGATGCTTTATTCCTTTTGCCAAAATCTTGTATTCTACCGGTATGAACTAATGGGGGATAGTTGATGTTTTATGAATTCTTATTTATTGGATTCTAGTCGTATGAACTAGTGGGCTAGTGCTTGCTCCCAGCAATATTGTATTACATGTGATGGCATCTTAATCCATCTTTGATGTGAAGCTAACTGCAGCGAAAACACAAAATGAAGTGGTTGCATGGTACTTAGAATCCTCAGGGCAAAACACATTTGATCTGGTTACTCAAAAGAATAGCAATATGGACTCTAGAATTTGAGTAAGCTTTGTTAATTAGGCCTACATGGCCTTCATGGCAATTGCATTCATGATCACAAAACTTCATCATGAGACGCAACCTTTATGTCAATGTATGTTCTGAACTACCCATGGGTATCTATTGGGTTTTGGGTACCCATCGGGTTCGGGTATGGGTACAGATCTGTGCCCGTGAAGCTTATCGGGTTCGGATGGGCGGCACTTAGTTTGGGTTTGGGAATGAGGCGGTGGTACTCGGAGGTACCCACCCGATTGCCATCCTTATGTGTTTGATTGTTTGAATAGAACCATCACATCATAGATGGTAGGATACAAATTTGAGAAATATTCTCTATAAATGCTGAACTATTTCATTCATCCAAAATAATGAAACAAAATAGTACAGAATTATCCCATCTCATTCAATCTCATCCCACCAACCAAACACACCCTTAATTCGAGGATGCTTTCTCGTGCGTGATTCCTCCCTCTCTTTTTTTTGCTGTTGCCTAGATTTTTATTGAGCACTTTAAATGTAGAATTATACATCATTTGGCCCCTTAGTATTAAAAAAACTAACTTATCCTAAAACCAACCAGCAACGATCCATTCCAACTTAAAGCAAACACTTCATTTGTGAGGGGATTTGGTCAGAACTTGAGCACGGACTCTCAATGCTTCACTATGATCCTTCCGGATTTCGATCCGTCACCAGTCACCGCGCTTTCAACAAACATCTTGCCAAAAGTGCAAGTGCTCCAGAAGACAATAAAACTCAAGCTAGCTAGCTAGCGTTTGCGTTGTCTGCCGCACAAGTCGAGTTCCATGCAGGGTCGGGACTCAGGAGCATCGCACAGAGAAAGCTGGGCGACAGATTTCGAGCTGTACCTCAACATACTGCATACATCGCCGGGGTCATATCCTACACGGCCGATATGACGCTGCGAACCGCCGGGCCGGGTCGATTTGCCAGCACGCACGTCGTACGTACGTAGCACCAATGGGTGCCGGGACCGCGTGTCGGGGCGGTGCTGGGGCTTTACCGTGCCAGGAGCGGCGACACCGGGGAGCTCCAATGCCACTCAGGCGACTACGGCGGATGCCAGTGTGCCAATCTGTCTCCGTCATGCGACGGGGCGGAGGACATGCATGAGTGCCGAGCGCGGACCATCGCCTTCCTAGCCTCCTAGCAAGGTCCAAGCCTCCCCCTCTCTCTCTCAATCTCAAGTGACTGTGTGTGTGTGTTGCTGCTTAATTTCCGTGTAGGCGAGGGACCACGAGGCGCGTGCGGGGCGCGTCGATCGCCACGCGCACCGCGCGCGCCGTGCAGGAGGGCACCGTGCATGTCGAGACGGCCGATTTTGGTGGGCGCGCCTCGGTTCGCACCAGCCATGTATTTTGTTGGCCCCCTTATCAACTTCTCTGATCTCTATACCCACAAATTTACGAAACTAGTCTCATCTCCGATCACAAAAACAGCAACAATCGATACGTGCCTTCTATCATGCTACCGTACAGCGATAGGACCCACTGGCCATTGGCCTAATGAGCTCCCTTTACTCAGCATCACGTGGCCTGCCGAGCTCCTCTTGCTCGTATATGCATGTATTTATTTACTTAATTAATCACATGATTAGTCACTTAATTAATCACTTAGTTAGTTAGTTAGTTAGTTAATTACTAGTGCTTAATTAATCACTTGGCCGCGTCCTTCTGTGGGACGTACGTGTGATCGGCAGGAACCGGTTGAGCTACCTATTCGCGACGCCTCTGCTGCTGTTTCTATGATTAAGGATGGAACTAGTTTTGCTAATTTATTAGCACATGAGCCATATTTGCAACAACAAAAAAATGTTGGGGGCAAAAAAAAAAAGCGCAAAGAATTCCGCACCGGTGTGGTGCAGGTAAAGTACGATCTGCTGCCGACCACACGCGCTGGCCTCGATGAGGATTGGGTGGTGAAACGAACAAATCGAGACCGTGTTGCGTGAAGGTTGGATAATACCTACCACCAGTGGCGGACCCAGCAAAAAAAATTAGATGGGGCGAACTTAAGTGATAAACTTAACCAAAAGTAGAAATATACCGCATAGACACTACATTTGTATTTCAATCACACACATTAGAGTGTAAACAGTAAATGAACGACATAGAAGAAGATTTAAGATGATACCTCTCACATGAAGAGTAAACATCAATTTTTCAACCATATAATTCAAAATTCATCAAATGATCAAAAGATAATAGATTATCCTGTTAATTTAACAAATAGATAAATGAGGACCAGTGAGATATAATGAAATGATCATATACTAAAAAGTGATTAATATTATGGAAATACATACCACTACTTAAGCACTAAACGCGTCTTAGTTGTCTAGGTTTTGTTGGCAAGTCCATTCTCCGGTTTTTGATGGCTTGAAACCTATTCTTAATGTTATCACAATCAAATCCTTTAAAAAATGCCCTTCTCAATGTAGCACAACATCAAGTCATTGAGCCAATCATCAGACGTACATCTTGTTGCGCAAATCGGTCTTGATTAAGTGCATAGCCGAGAAGGCTCTTTCAACCGATGCTGTTGCCACTGGTAGGATCAATGCCAACTCAATAAGGCGATAGACCAATAGACAAGCAAGATGTTTTTTAGTTTCGACCATCTTCACGGCCAAACTTCCAAAATCATGACAAGTAATGAAATCATCAACTCTTTTCACATGTATAATGAAGGTTTTAAATTAATCCGGTAGCTGGGGCGGCCGCCCCACCATGCCTAAAGGGAGGGTCCGCCCCTGCCTACCACTACGAGTAGGAGCAACTTTGATTCGCGCTTAGGTTATTCTGGCCTGAAGCTTTGTTATCTAGTATCATCGTGCTATTGCATTGTTATGATCGCTTACAATCGATGAGTGCTGGTTCATGTGACGGAGAAGAGGGGCTTTAGACTTGCATGATCAAAGTGAGATCAGGTGCACGGACTTGTAGGAATTCAAGTATATCGATATTTTCTGGAATAATCTCAAAATTTCAAAATAGATTTGTTTGGATTTTATTTGGGTTTTATTTGAATTTTTGTTGGGTTTTTGGGCAGGGATGGCAACGGGTTCGGGTCCCTCCGGGTCCAACCTCCGTGGACCCAGACCCGAAGTCCGGACCCGCACCCGAAGTCAGTCACGGGTCCGGCCAAACCCAGACCCAGACCCGGACCCGACGGGTATGCAGACCCCGAACGGGTATCCGGACCCGAACAACAGAATTCTATTTTCATTTGTTTGAGTAGCTAAAGTTCATATAATTTGATTAAATTTAAAGATTTCATTACCGGATTAAGAAATAGACTACATGCATATAATAACAAAGCAACAGTAAGCAACAATAGATGATGTTTGTTATCTACAATTCTATTTCATACAATGGATATTTTCTTGTCGGGTCCGAGTCTGGGTACCCACGGGTCCAAAATGAGATCCGGACCCGGACCCGAAATAATATACCCGTGGGTTCAAATTTGGACCCAGACCCGGACCCACCGGGTCGGGTACCCGGACCCGACGGGTATCCAGACCCGAACGGGTATCCGGACCCGAACAACAGAATTCTATTTTCATTTGTTTGAGTAGCAAAAGTTCATAGAATTTGATTAAATTTTAAGATTTCATTACCAGATTAAGAAGTAGACTACATGCATATAATAACAAAGCAACAATAGATGATGTTTGTTATCTACAATTCTATTTCATACAATGGATATTTTCTTGTCAGGTCCGGGTCTGGGTACCCACGGTCCAAAATGAGATCCAGACCCGGACCCGAAATAATATACCCGTGGGTTCAAATTTGGACCCGGACCCACGGGTATTTTTGTCATCCCTATTTTTGGGCTCTTTTCAATTCGTTCTTGGGCCTTTCCCCGGCCCATTCCCTCGGCCGAGCTACCTAACCGCGCCACCCAACTTCGCTGCCTCCTCCCACCGCTGCCCCTGGCCTCCCATGTATGTCCACGCCCGCCGGCTATAAAAGTCTCCCCTCCCTCTCTACTTCTCCTCGCCCCTCCATGCCCTGCCGCGGGTGTTCCCTCTCCCCCCGCCCGCCAGCCCCCGCCCCCGCCCCCGCTGACCCGCGCCTTGGGCCAGCCCAGTCACGCCGCAGCCCCCCCCCCAATGGACCGATTTGGGCCGAATGGGTTGCACTATGCGGCCCATTTCGATTTCCTTTTTTTTCTTTTTTGGATTTAATTAATCCAAAAATTCCCAGAAAATCCTAAAAATTCACAAAAATCCAAAATACACTTTCTTGATCAGTTTAAGCCACTGAGTCCAAAAATGACCTCCGCTCCGCCAAACCAAGTCTCTAAAATCTCTAAAATGACCATAATACCCTCCCGGCCCCTTCTCCGACCCTCTTTCTGGATTTACCCCGTTTTCCTTTCTTGTTGATTTTCTTTTGTTCGTTTATTTATCGATATTGTTTCTCTGCCTTAAATCCAACCTTTGAGCAGTACCAAGAGCAGGATTATTCTGGAGCAAAGCAGGACTACAACTACTACGAGTTAGACGACCCTTTTGTCCAGCAAGACAAGCCGCACCCCTTGAACATTTTGAACCTAGCCTTGTCAATAATATAGTAGTATTTACTTTTTAATGCATTATTTTTCTCGTTTTTTAATATTGAAATAGATAATTTAGAATGACATGATGCTTAATTATAACCGATCATCATTGAGCCTTCCATCTATTGTTAAGCCTTATTATCCTTTGCATAGCCTTAGTTTACAATTATGAATTTCCCCCTTAGTCAATTAATTATTTGTTTTTCCACCCTTGGTCTATCAAAAATTTGCGAGCTTTTAGCTCGGTGTCTTTTCAACTATTGCTACGGTCAGGAGGGACAGTGTTAGGCTACGCACAAGGTGGATGCTAGTCCAAGCCCCAACAGATGACGGAAGTCGTGGTTGGTTTGTTGGTTGGTACATTGGGTACCAAGTTTGTGGTTTGTAATGGCTTGGTATCTGGCAGTTAAGGATAACTTCTTTGGGTAAAGTAAATAACTTAAGTTTTTGCTCAACCACAAGTTGGGCCGGTCAACTTGGTTGACCTGTTCCAATCTAGCTCAGTACATTGTGCATCCCTTGGAATACCTACAGGTTGTAGCTACCATTCTCGTGGCTAGAATGGACAGCATAGCAAACGAGGTGGAACGAAAATGGGCATAATGTTGCCATTTGCCGGTCCTCACAATGGTAGGTACCCGTAGTATCAGATCGCGTCTCCCGCTTTGGTTAGTGGGTCCCGAGAGCTGTGGGTCCTCGAACCTACTGGGTAGGGGCTTCCTATGGGGATGTTCAACAAAAGCTTTGATCATCTTGGCCCGGTTGCATGCATTTGAGTTGCATGTAATCGCGTGGCCTCAACGGTCGTAGATATCTTGTGGGTAAAGCTGAGCAACTCTGTAGAGTAATAATTTAAATGGTATTCGAATATGCCGTGCTTCCAGTTAATGAAGCTAAGTTTGAACTGGAGTGACTCTCGAAACCTCGCTCAAATAGTCTTTTGTATTTAGAATCTAGCGTGTTGTTATAACTTTGTGAAACCCCCGTTATTGTTATCTTATGGTTTGTGTTTTAAATGTAACTGACTTTGCAGATAAAACTGCATCCACAATACTTAAAACCTTGTGTCAATTCTTGAGAATCCCTGCATATAGTATTCATTCTTTTCGTGCGACTTGTTGAGTACCATTGTGTACTCATTCTTGCCTTTTCAATACTATCAGAGTTCCAAGAAGCCAGAGAGTTTTAGGAGATCGTAGATGGCGACTCTGTTTGGTTCTAAATCTTAGTCTTTGCTCACACCTTGCATGTATGGTGCCTTTGTAATGTAATCCCTTTTTGGCGCCGCTGCGCCCTTTTGTAAAAACCCAGCCGTTATGCCTTATATTCTCTAAAAAGAGTTGGTTTTGCCTTTTGCCTGACAATACGTGTTTGTTTCCCGACAGCTAATCTTCCTGGGTAGCTGTTGAGATATTTTAACGTACCCTTGAAAAGGATGTCCGTCATATTTTCTTTCCACAAAAAATATATGTTGATATAAGTGGAATTTTTGTAGGTAGAAGTGAAATTGCAAGGGTAAGTGTGGAGATTTTCCCTGTGAAATCGTGTGCTGAAAAATTGGCTTAGTGATGAATTTGGTACTGCAAAGTGTTTGTGCTCATGGCATGTGTGATGCATGTGCATGTGTTGTTTTAGATGATTAATTGATATGCTTATGATAGCATGGTAGTTATTTTGCTTGATGCAATGCACTCGTATGAGTGGTTGCATAGATTGATCTTGAGTCAAGTCGTGGACTTGTGCTCGTACACGGTTTTGTGTTTGTTCATGTGCAGGTGTTGCTTGAGGTCGAACGTGGTCGGTGATGAGACTGGAACTATGTTCATGGAGGAACTGAGGTTCAGGACTAGGTTCATGGAGGAACCGAGGTCCTAGTGGTCAAGGATGTCATGCGGAACGTTCGGAGTAGAGAACGGTGCACGTGAAAACGAATGAGTCACGTAGCAGCGGCAGGTGGGCCGTACGCGTGCATGCGTGAATTTTGGGCTTTGTGCATATATTAGGCCAGGTGGATATGCATGTATGTATCTGTATACAAACTTTTTAGGTTTGCTCATTATAAATAGGGGGATGTATCCTCTGTTTATGGAGAGACAGGTATTAGGGTTTGTATTCTTTTGTTGGAGTGTTGTAACCAGACAAAGAAGAAATAGAAAATCAGATTTTGCTCAGCTAGCCGAATTACTGTTCATGCGTAGTTTGCTACGGTACTGATTTCTGATTTTGGTTGCCTGGTTTTCGGTTTAGTAGATTGATTCATTGTCTAACTTGATTCTTTGAGTTTCTTCTTGATTTGATCCATCCAAAACCTTCCTAGGGCATTGATTTAGTGTTCCTCACAGTTTTGTTGGTTAATCTTTTGTAAATTTTGTTTAATCACGAAATTAGGGTTTAATCAATTCTCGTTGTTATTGATATAGTCAACTTGCGAAGCTTATATCTTTTGATCCGTAAATCCGATTGAGCTGATTCTTATTGGGTTAATTTTGAAATCTAATCTAGTTTCTACAGTTTAAATTTCACATCAATCCAACGGTTGGATTTGCGGTAATTAAGGTTAGATCTATTCTCGGTATAATTTGTCACAGCAAACTTGTGGGCTTCATAACTTTTGATCCGTAAGTTCGATCGAGTTGATTCTTTTTTTGTTAGATTAGTATTGGAATCTAGTTTCTTGTATTCAAATTTCACGTCAATCCAACATATGGATCTCCAAAAATTCATAATTTATCGAACACACCTACTCCGTTTTTGTTGAATACGAAGCAATTATTTTATTCCGAATTGGAGTGAATTTTTAGTAGATCAAAATTTTGATCTTAACTCCCGCGCAATCATTCACCCCCACTCTGATTGCTCTATTAGTATATATCAATTCTACATTCCCCATGGTATTCACCTTAGAACCAGTGAAAGGCAAACAAAAGTGGGAAATATTTGTGAGAAAAAAAAAAACAAAAGGATAATGGGAAGACATCACGTGGCCCTCAGCTGTCGGTTCAAAAATCTGATCCTGACTCATGTCATGATTTTTCACCTGAAAAGAGTTGGACTGCTCTCTGACAATGTCAACTTCACGCATGCACGCTGGCCCAAGAGAATGGTGGTTTAAAACGGTACTCCGACCAGTTCGACAAGCGCATTGGTAGGGGATAGAGACATACTCGAGCCCGAACTCTTCACTGTGGCATCTGGATTCTAAAGAAAGCCAGGTTTCCCTCCCTGTAAAGTTGAAACAGTATGCGACAAAGTGCTCTGTCCGCAGAACATGGGGCAGATCAGTTCAAACTTTAATCGCTCTTCCTCTTCCTTACCTTTGACAACTCGCCAAGCCCCTGTCCCTCCCTCGTCGTACACGATGAACAATGGCTTGGAACAGACAAGGTGACCAGATGAGTCACCTGATTCCCGGTGAAACCGCATGCGACGAAGTATTCTGTTCGCGGAACATGGCGACGGAGCAGTTCAGACTTCAGATGTGTACTTTCTGAGTTTTGACGAGTCGTATTGTTCTTCAGTCGTGAGCAGGAGTGCCCTGCATTATCTTCTGGTATGCGGGAGGCGGTTTACTTGATTTCTAGATCTTTCAAACTAGGTTCATAGAGTGTCATGAGCAGGGCTTCAAAAATCGACAAAAATCGCTACTGCATTGAGGCGGCTTGAGATTTAAAATCGATTGGTAAACTGGTGTAATTTAAATTCAAATTGAAAAATTGAAAAAAAAATATCAAAAGGAGTTAATTTTTTTGTGTGATGTGTTAAGGCAATGATAATAATTCTATAAATTTTTAGATCATGATCAAATCTGTGTAACTTTTTAAAAAAATTCTGACAGTGTTGATGTCTTTGTGTATGATCTTCTGTTTTTGATTATCTAGGGGTACTAAATGAAGCTTAATATTTTTGGACATTTTTTGTGAGGTCCTGAGGCAATGCCAATGATTCTATAAAATTTTCAGATAATGATCAGACTGGTGTATTTTTTAAATTCTGACAGTGCTACTGTGTTTGTATATGCTCTTCTGTTTTTTATTTTCTAAGGGTACTAAATGAAGTCTAATATTTAAAAAAAATTATTACAAGATACTTGGGTATTCTTTATAATGCCATTAAAATTTTTATACAAATCTGACAATGCCTCTGTTCCTTTTCATTAATTGCTGTTTTTTATTTTCTAGAAGCATTAAAGCAATTCAAAAATGATTAAAATTTCTCTGAGTTATTTTATAGATTAATTGAGATTTATTCAGATTTTTTAATAAAAAATTTCAAAGTTTCTGCAAAAAAAATTTCAAATTTTTCTTGATTTCTTTCTAATTTTCCTTGAGTGTTGCCAAAAATCGAATAAACCGGTCGAAATTCGATGAAAATGGTCAAAAATTGGTGAGGAAAGTGATGTCACTTGGTTTGACAATTTTTTGAAGAAAATCTATCAAAAATCGACAAAATCGATTAATTTTTTAATTTTGGACCGCCTAGTTTAAAATTTTGACTTCGAAATTGCTCGGTTTCTACCATTTTTGATGAAAATCGGTGCGAGATGGTAGACGATTTCCGAGAGGGTATTGTAATCCCTGGTCATGAACGCTTAAAAATCGATCATAGCGCAAGGATATCTGGTGCTTGCAGTGCCAAACAGAACACGGCGTGGATCATACCAAGCCATAACAATACGCAGACATCAGCCAGCGGCGTCACGTCACAGGGGACACGACCCAAAAACGACGTAGACTTACACGAGGGCTACCAGCGTAAACAGGACTATATTAGTGAAATGACATCTGGGCAAATAATTCGACAAAATGATGGCCGAACATTTCTAGGTGATGAAGTGGTCGAGCCGGCTGGTGAGACGAATTATTATTGATTAAAAAGCTCAGCGATCAAACACGCCCAGAATAGAAATAAGAAATAGTTGGCATTCAAACGATGTGACAATTACATGGCGGTTAAGGCGTAATTCCGGATGATCCATGCACCCTATTTTCGAAAATCGAATACTTTCCATCTCTCTCTACTACATATTTGACATGCGGTCTTCAAAATTTGTCAAATATGTTCCTTGTGCAACACTGTGAATCACTATAGAGCATTTGCCCTACTGCTTTCAGTGCTTATAACAGCGAAGAGAGACATTTAGCGTGAAGCAATTTGGAAATTTAATATATGCCGTGTTGATCCGGCAACTCGCTTCAAGAATGTTGGAGAGCGAGAGGTAAAATGGCTTCCTTGGCTGTAGGCCTTTCCTGGTGATCGTAGCGGAGAAGCCTGTGTACCAAATCGATAGCCTATGTAGGTAGAAACATGTCAAAAATACATCAAATGAGGAGCAATGGACTAAGGTGATTGAAAGGCAACGTGAGTCAGCTCAGGGCTTGCTAGGTGTCTGTTCCCAGAGCGTACAAGCTTCAACCATGGCTTTCTGCTGTGTCTGCAGCCAAAATTATTCCGTTAGACCATGCTAATTAGTTATGAAAACATTTGTTCCAAGATTATCCAAAGCAATGCATGGCTTTCCAACAAGTATTTCAAGCTGTGGGTCAAGCTAAAGACTATATATTTTTCGAGGTAGCTGTAGAAATCTTCCGTTCCAAGAACCTCAAACACAGCAGCTGAGCAGCATGTACTGCACGCGGTACTCGCAAATTCGCAATAAGCAGTATGTGTAGTTATATCCATAGTTGTTTTATTCTAAGAAATGCACTGCAGAAAGCATTGGCTTTTTGAACAAGAGAAGCAAACATCATAATTTACGTAGCTCTTAGGTCATGACTACCAAATTTTAACATGTTCTTGAATAACTATTTCTTGCAAAGGCAACAGTAGCAGACCAAGAGGAGATATTATTCAATCAAAATGGCTTGTTAACAATTCAAACCAGTAAATGTTATAACTATGAATCTGAGATACACCATACAAACAAGATATGGTAGCCAATCGCAATGAATCTGAAAAGGCATCACAAGGAGATGCTGCAAAAACTACAGTCTACAGGGAATTTTATATTCTGAAAGTAGCAACAAACATGCAGAAAAAATGGCACTATAGCCTCCTAAAAACTGGACTGGTAGAATATACCACAGGTTAGTGTTCAGTATTTTTCCATTTATAAGTTACTCTTCTGTACAAGGCATGCATACACAGTGGTATATTTGACTCCACAAAAACGTATATATAATAAGCTATTGTAGTACTATTTATATGCAGTCAGCAATGTTCTGTACAAGGCATGTCTATGATGGTACGTACGAGAGTAAGTTGAGAAACTAAAAGATGCAGAGGTACAGTTTGAACTTGCCATTAACAGCCCTCCATAGATACTAAAGCTGAAATGTTTTGCTAAATTGGTACAAGAAAATTCATAAGAAATTGCGCATAAAAACGATCATTTCAAATGAAGCACGGAAATTCTACAACTTTAACATACTAAATCAAAGTGGTGGGTATGTACATGTATTTAATCAAGTTACAACTCACAAGGCTCGTAATGCACGAAATCATTTCATTTGAACTTTTATAATACTATAGTAAATGGTAGTCAGAAATATTTGGACAGTAGGTTGCCACTGTAAGAAGCTACAAAAATACTTCGGTCATTTTGACTAATTGATCATAGTTATCCTGACCATTAAAGAAAGGGTCCACTTGGAATATCTGTTAAGAGTATCATAGATTCATAGTGCATATCAATAAAGGTCTGAATGATAAGGTGATTTTAAAATTTTCATAAATAAACGAAAGAAACCAGACAGATCCAACATAAAGGCGCTCTAAAATCTAGTTCTGGCTCACAAGTCTACTAAAGGAATATATATGGGTAGGCCAACGAATCAATACAAATTTTCATGATAGATACATAAGCTCTAAAATTATATTCCATCTAGGGATGATAAAACTCCGCGAGACCCCAATCAATAAGACGAAGCTGGCGTTTCTCATGATCGATCATGGCATTGTGAGGTCTGACGTCTCGGTGCATGATACCTCGTGAATGACAATAATCTAGTGCCTACACAAATATCTGGAAAGGTTAAAGACCATCAAAGTGAATGTAGCCTAAGCTCAAAAGGAATCATAGAAGGTTAGACTGTGAACAGCAAACTTCAGAATTTTTTTTATAAATAATCATTTTTTATTCGCGTATTACAAAAAGATACGTAGGTTTATTTTTTTTGCAAAAATAGCCTATTTTCGCGCCAGTGTGGAGCGAAAAAGGGCCGGTCGCGCCACCGTGGAGCGAAAAAGGGCCGGTCGCGGGCCGGTCGCGCCACGGTGGCGCGAAATTGACACGTGTGCACGGGGCCAGCAAGTCGGGGCGCCAGCTGCGCGGGTGGGAGGCCACCTGGCCATGTCGCGCCAGGGGGGAGCGACGGAATCTCGGTCAGCCCCCCCTGCGCACGGTCAGCCCCCCACTGCGCGGTCAGGACTACCAGCCAGAGAAAATGACGCAAGGAAAAGAAAGAAAGAGAGGAAAAGAAAACCGGCCAGAGAAAAAGATAGAGGAAAAGAAAAAAAAAAGGAAAAAAAGATTTCAATCGCGAAAAATTCCCGTTAGTATTTTTTAAATAATTTTCTTAAATAGTGAAATAATTTTATAATGCTGTAAGGGTTAAGATTATACGAAAAAAACAACTACGATCCATCTATATCTAAAGGCATCCGGGTTTTGTGATTTTGGAACCTCCGAATGGAACGAAATATCGTGTTGTTTTTATAATGCTGTAAGGGTTAAGATTATACGATAAAAACAACTACGATCCATCTATATCTAAATATCCATTTATCAATTATGAAGGAACTAAAGCGTTTACGCCTTTTCGGTAGTCCGTAAAAGATCTTGTTTAGGGGTAATTTTTTTATAAAAATGGATGAGATTTGCTATTTGATATCTGGGCAAGCATATTATGGAAAAATATTTTATCTACACCTTTGTTTGCATCTAAAATGCACTAGCGCAATAACCCTAAGTGGTATCGAGTAGTCCCAAACTGTAACGCTTAAGCTATTTCGGCAGGCTGTAAGATATCGTGTTGGGGGGTAATTTTTTGTAACAATGGATGAGATTTGATATTTGGTATATGGAATGACATATTATGGGAAAATATTTGATTTACACCATTGTTTTCATGTAAAGCGCACTAGCTCAATAACCCTAAGTATTATGGAGTACTCGTAAAGTGTAGCGCTTAAGCCTTTTCGGCAGCCCGTAAGATATTGTGTTTTGGAGAACTTTTTTGTATGAATGGATGATCATTGATATTTGATATATGGACTGACATATTTTGAGAAAAAATATGATTTACACCTTTGCTTGCATCTAAAACGCACTAGCGCAATAACCCTAAGTAATATCGAGTGCTCCCCAACTATAGCGGTTAAGCCTTTTTAGCAGGCCATAACATATCACGCATGGTCCAAAACAATACATACGAAATGCATAAATGCAAAAAATATAATACATAAGTACAGAAGCAATAACATAACATCACAACGCAAAGCCCTTCTGGTAAACGAAATAACGGCAACCACTTAGCATTACAATATCGGAAATGCAGAAATAATGGCTTAAAGTTAACATGCCTTAGGTAAACGAGACAATAAGGGCCCTTCTGCTACACTACTGAGTGCACCGGGGGTATTTCCCCTTGCGCAAACCATCGGTGCCTGCCGCCCTGGCTCTAGCCGCCCTCTCGCGCTTCCTCTCACGCTCGGCCTCCCGCTGGACCGCCAGGCGCAGCCGTTCGGCCTCCCTTTGTGCACGCATTTCTTCGGCAGCCTTCATGCGCTTCTCCTCCTCCTGTTCACGCCACTGCTGCTCTACCATGGCTCTGCGATGCGAGTACTCCCGATCCCGCATCCTCTCCATCTCAGGAGTCTGCTCCGCATCGTAAAATTCGACGTACTCGCACAACGGAGGCTGCAATTGGTGAGAGCAGATAGTATTACCGTATTAAGGTTTGCACGGTTTGATGTAACATGAAATGCGAGTACGAACGTACCGGGCTTCTCCGCCGCATCCGCATCCCTAGCGTTGGCTCGGAGTCGTGGTTGCGGCAACTCCAGTACCTCATACCGTATGTGTATGAGTTGTCTACAGACTGCCGGAAGCGGCATAGATCCCCGCATAGGCACATGGGGACCTGCGTGCCTTCGGGGATGGCTACGACAGTGCTGTGGGTTGGGGGCGACGGAAACTCCATTGGAACCGGTTGGTTCGTTGACGAACTTCCGCGCCGTGTTTCGTATTCCCTCGTATTGGCCCGAAGCTTGCTTGCTTGCTGTGATTATTCGGAGGCGACCACTCGGCCTTAAATAGCCAGCCATTGGAGAGAGTGACGGACTTAAGAGAAGTTCAAATCCGCGAGCATCGGATTCTTTCTGACTCTTTCCATGCGATGGGATGGAATCCAAGGGGGGGGTCCGGGCGGGAATCCAACGAGAAAAGCTGCACGATGTGTCAACCATCATCAAAGCTGCACGAACTGTCACCCCCTGCGAAAAGCTACAGCACCTATCACCCTCTGTGTTGTCAATTCATTTTCAGCTCTTTGTCATTGTTGTTTTTTTGTAATAAGCACTACTCTCCAAATTGACCATGGTATGGATGCTCCGTGAAACTTCAACGAGTCATACAAAATAGGTCGGCGTCTAACGAGAAAACATACTTAATATAGTGCAGCGGCAATATAATGTAGCGAGTCGTACGAAATGCAGAAATATAACATATAAATATGTAAGTAACAACATAACATTACAATGAAGAAATGGCACGATCAATCGACGCCATCCATGTCACCTCCCTCTCCCTGGTCCCCTCCATCTCCCTGCTGACCTCCCTCCCCATGTGCACGAGGCCTGGTCCGCCTCGCTGGTCGACGTGCAGCAGCAGGTCGACGTCTCGGCCCTGAAGGGGTGAACCGGTCTGGTGCGTGGCTTATCCGGGGTCCTAGGGGCACGTCTGCTGCAGGAGTACGGCATGACGAACTCGGGTGTGTAGGCGAGGGGGCACTCCGCTGTGACCCAAACTGGAGATCTGGATGCGTCGGACCTGCATAGTCCATGTCGAAGTCGTCCTCTCGTGTGTACGTCGCAGCGGGGGCCTCATGACTAGGGATGTGATCGGATCGGATACGGTCGAATATCGTCCTATTCATATCCGTATCCGTATTTTTTATCGAATACAGAATCGAATACGAATAGTGTCGAATACAGAATCGAATACGAATAATACAGGATAATATCGATTCTGAATACTGGTCGAATACGGATCGGAATCAACATGGATACGAATAATATTAGTCGGATATTTTAAAATCCAATTTCAGTTTTTTTCCAAAATCGATCCAAATTTAAATTCAAAATTCCGAAAGAAATATATTTGTATGTCTTTTTTTTTCCTTTTTATCCCTAGCTTGTCATACATGTGACTCTGTGAGTAACAATGTACCCCATTGCAATAATTGAACCAAATGATTTGCAGCTGGCATATGCTGTTGAATCCTAAGTAGCCCTCCTGAAACGCCACTTGCCAATTTTTGTACCACCTTTACCCAAATATCTCCAAATTAGCATCTAGCACACATGAACACATTATATCTTGTCATCCAATGCAGACCCCAGTCTCTGAAACAGTGAAACATGTTAAATTGTTAATGTGTTATTCTGAAACGTGTTATTCGGATAATATCTGTATGTCATATTCGGATATTATCCGAACAAAAACTCGGATATTCCGTATCCATCGGATAATCAGTGTTCCATATCCATATTCATATCCATATAAATTATCTGTATCCATATCCTTATCCGAGAAATCAACTGGATATCTGTGAAACTATCCAAATCATCATCCAAATCAATTCGGTCGGTCGGTCGGTCGGAAAATATCCGTACCAGTTCCATCCCTACTCATGACAGTAACCTGAAAGTAGTGTACAACATGTTGGGATAAAGCATGTCTCGAAGTGAAGTTTCTTGCAATCTCATTTTATGAAGCATATCGAACGCACCTGGGGTCTGAACCATGACAGGAGGAGGCATCCATGGCGCGCCGGCGGGGTATTGGAACGGGTACCCTGTCATACCCAACTATTAGTTACCACAAATGAAATGCATATTTAACTGAGCAAGTTAGTAAGTTACGTGGCACTAAGTACGAGGGTTGCTGCCACGATGAGCTCCCTGGCTGCTCCGATGGTGGCACCAGAGGGAACGGACAGGTGGGAGGTCTGAACGGCCGGACAGTGGGGTCGCCCGATGGTGGTGTCGGCGGCGGTGGTCGTGTACTACTCCCGACCCCCTGTGAGGCCGCACCACCGGCGTCCAAACTATGCCGGCACGAAACAGCATGCACAATCCTCGTCGTCTTCATGATGACTCGATCGACGAACTGCGTGAACTCCTCCCGGGAGATCTCGAAACCCCCGCACAAACGGCCTCTCATAGACCTCGCATCCTGGCCAAGATCTGTCCCCATGTCGCCCTGAAAGTCGTAACATGTCGTAAGATATATGTGTGCTTACATATAATTAAAAATTTGAGTGCACTATGTACTGGACGTACCACGAAGTGCATCGTCGATGCAACATGACTGGGATATGTGTCCTCAGCAGTAGCCGGTAGGATATCCTCCGGCTCAGCAGCGGGCAAAAGGCGTACTCGCGTAAGTGGGGTGTACCATTGCAGGTACTCCTGGTATCCCTGTACGTCGTACACTACCGGGGCTGCAACCAGGTCCTGTAGTGCATCAGTCCACTGCTCCACCCAAGGGGCCAGCTTCAAGGCCCAGTTAGTCCAACGGCCCTGCGAACCTCGTCTCGAATGCCTGTGGAAGTTATCAACCCGTTAGCAAGTGTGGTCATTTACATTCAAAATGTAAGGAGAAGGAAAGTTACGTACATGTGTGCCTCTGTGGGTACCGGCACACCGCGCGGAACAGGGACCTCCTGCCTGGCTCCGAACTGCCTCATTACCCGGTGAGGCGAGTAATCCTCAACGTACACGCCGAACACGAGCTTCCGTCGTGTGATCGAATACGGAAGATCTCGTGCGCAAAGGATGGACAAGGCGTAGGGTGCGCGCTGCTTCACCTCCTCTAAGGTGTAAGGCTCCCATCGGACACGCTCGGCCCGCAAAAGGTCGAACGCCTCCGTGAAGTGTGCGTACACACTCCGTACCTGTAGACCAGCCCACTGTGGCTACAGAAGGTACTGGCATAAAGTTAGTACAAAAAAGCAGGATTGCGAGATTTCATAGTACGAAAAATATTTACGTACCCGTCTGCAGCACCAAAGGGAGCCCATCGTAGGGCGGTCCACCGGTGTGTCGCCGTAGAACTCCGGGCCATACACTCGGTCGTCAACCCATGGTCGTCCGATCTGGAAGCGCTCGAATGACCAGTGTATGAGCAGGAGTGGGTACCCGGGAAGGATCGAACCGAGGCGCGTCCGGAGGCACGCGTCGCACAGACCGCGGTAGGTGGCACAAAGTACAGCTGACCCCAGCTGTACTGAGGTACCTCGTCGGGGGCAGCGTCAGCAATGGCCCGTGTGATCGGGACAAGCCTAGCGTCGACACTGTCTCCTTGGGTTGAGGTGAACATCACCCACCCGAACAACCACAAAAGGTAAGCCTCTAGGTGCCGGCTCACCTGGTTCTCGTCAGCATCCCCAGGCATCATAGTAACCTGCAAGAAAGAAAGAAAGGTTGTTGGCTACACCGATAAAATAATTTGTACCAATTTTGAACCATGACAATACATACCTCGAACTGGCGAAGCCACGTGAGAGTAGGACCGTGCCTCTGCCGTGGGTGTAGCGGGGCGTACTGCGGCTGTCCTCCATGTGCAGGGGGTAGGACCGCTACGAACCTAGCAAAAAGGTCGTCACGCCAGTCGTCGTCCACCTCAGCTGGTACAACCGCCTGGCGAGCGATCGGGAGACCGGTCAGCATCGAAACATCCTGTAGAGTCGGCGCCATCTCTCCGCATGGCAAGTGGAAGGTATGCGTCTCCGGCCGCCAGCGGTCCACGAGGGCAGTCAGGAGGGATCGGTCGAAGGGAAAGCGTCGGGATCTCTCCACGACGATGACCTCACCATCCAGACCGTCGACGATATCCTCCTGTGTGGCCTCCACCATCCGTGCAAGGGGGAGTAATCCTGCCGCCTCCAACCTACAACAATAAATTACAAGTTATAGCACAATGTGTTACAATCTATTAAGTACCATAAAATTTGGTACGCTCACATACCTGGGTAACCATCGGCTGTCAATGCCCCAAGCACGTACTGGAGTCCGTGTGGACAAGACACCCGGATCCGTGCCCGCTCTGCAAGTAGCATGTAACCGTGCACGGTGGCGTGCATCCAAGTGATGGTCAAGAAGGCCGTACGGCCAATCGCCACCATCGCCCACAGCAGCCATACCTGCGCACAATATTTCATAAAATAATATTTCATAAAATAATTACTATTGATGACAAAAAATGAACACATTATCTGAAATGAGAAAACGGCCAATAACAAACATTCACGCAACATAATAGTACGATTATTTCATACACGCATAGGGGAAATGTATGATTATTACATTCCATACAAAGGGAACAAAATCCCGAACATAGCAACACGCCTTACAGGAATGTACATCATGAGCCTCCACCAGAAACGTTCTTCCCACGACATTTGTTCTTCCTGTGGCCGTATTCTCCACACAAGACACACCTCCGGACAGGGCCTCCAACCTCAGACTCGTCCATGTCATTGCGGATGCGGCGCGTTTGGCGACGACCTTTCCCACCCTTGACTCTATTAATGTCAGGGACCCATCTTCGTGTGGCACAATCAATTTCAGTGAAGTTTCCGGCGACACGAAACCCATGAAGTTCACCGGACCACGTTTGAACGATAGCCTGCGACATGTAGTACGGAGAAACAAAGTGTGAACTGCTCATCTGAATCTGCCCACAGGCCGCAAGGACATGCGAACAAGGTTTATGCAGAAGGTACGGCTTTCGGCAAGTGCATGTGCACATGTGGTCCATACCAGACCCCAAGCTCACCTCATGGGTGATTCTTCCACTTGCCATTCCCAGCCCCTCCATATTCCTCAGTGTCACCTCAAATCGTAGCTCCGTAGTACCCATGACGACGACTGAGTGTAGGAGAGCCTTCTCAACCTTCTTCGCCATCCAAGCCGTAACGACATTGCAGTAGGGACTCTGAATGGTACCTGCATGCAACACTGCCGCGGCGTGCCGTTCACGAAAATACCGCACCGTACCGTATAGTACACCCTCGACGATAGCAACAAGGGGCATGCTGCGAAGACCCCTTATGACCCAGTTGTAAACCTCAGCCAAGTTGGTTGTCATCACCCCGTACCTTGCCCCATTTGTGTCGTGCAATAGTGCCCACTTCTCAACTGGTTCAGACTCGATCCAGTGCGAGAAACACTTGATGTTTCTCGAAAGCCTCCTTCTGATGTTTGGTGGATCAATGTCCGGTAAGGGCTGCAAACGTTGCGGTGCCTCCGAAGAACTACTCCCCGCTTGTCGCTCACCATCACGTATCTGCTTGGTAGTTAGCTCATCAAGCTTATCCCAGATGGCATCGAACTTTCTCTGCTGATTTTGCTTGCACAACCTCTTGAATAGGTTCATCAGCTTCTTACTTTTGAAATGTTTGAATAGGTTAGCCGCCATGTGTCGCATACACCACCGGTTCTGCAAATCCGGCCACGGAAACGGCTCCTCCACATCTTCCTGCATCTTCTTTATCGCTTTCATCAGTCCAGCATGGCGGTCGTGTATTATGCACACATTTAGCCTATCCTTCACAACACCGATCTTCAATTTCCTGAAGAACCACAGCCAACTCTCGTAATTTTCACCTTCCACAAAAGCAAAGGCTATCGGAAGTATTTGGTTGTTCCCGTCCACACCGATGGCCGTCAGAATTTGGCCCTTGTACTTGCCAGTGAGGAAAGTCCCATCCACGCACATGATCGGCCGGCAATGCCTGAAAGCCTCCACACATGCCCCAAGTGCGATAAAAGCACGCTCCATAACCAGGAATCCGGGGGGGTTCTGAGACTCTCTATCATGTACAGCAGTATATGTCCCGGGGTTTCTTTCCTTTAGGACATCCAGAAGTCGGGGAAGATTGTCATAGGATGCCTCAAAGGTCCCAAAGCGCTTCTCCAATGCTTTCTGCTTGGCCCTCCACGCTTTGGCATAGCTGATTTGATATTTATATCTGTTCTTCATTGCAAGTACTATGTGCTGTGCCTCCATATCAATCTTCTCGACAATCTCTCCGTACATTATGTTCGCGATGAAAGAGGATGTCAGGTTACGATGTCTCGACGTTACGTTGCTCAGAACACAACTGTGCTGCACCACCTTCGTCACAACCCAGTTCAACTCATACTTGGGCCTGTGGGCATGAACACGCCAACCACATTCAGCATTTTCACACTTCACCGTGTAACAATCTTTACTGGATTTCACAACTCTCATCGGCCGCTGCAAGCTCATCGCCCAGACCCTTATAGCATCCTGCAAAGCGGACTTCTCCGCGTACATTGCATGCACGCGAACCTCATTTGGTCGGTATTCACACGTCGATTCATGGGCATCGTCGACTGCTAGGTCTTCCGCTTCCCCCCTATTCCAAGTAGCGGGCACCTGTACGGACTCATCATCATCCGTGGAAGTTTCATCGAGTTCGTCCATAACAAGTGCCTCTTCTTCCTCCGCCGCTCGCTGATCGTCTTGCTCTAGCACATCAACTAACCCTTCCAACTCCTCCCCTTCACCTGCTTGTCCCGTCGGTGCAGCACATGACCGAATATTCTCATGAACTTCTGCCACACTTTCTGCCTGCACCGCTATTGGGGTTTCGTTACTTGACAAGTCTGTTTTGACACTCGCCTGCACAAAGAGCACGAAACCCCAACCACGCCGTCTTGATGAGTTGACGTAGTTCCTCCAAGACTGAGTCCGCTCCAACGGTCTAAGCACCCATACCGAGTCATGTGTACCTCTCGGCCACAAGCATTTAATGTTCACATCATGTACCACAGGATTCAATGAAAGACTGTGACAAAGCCACTCGCACAGATCTTCAAAACTCATGTCATCTGGATTCTGACGAAAAAAAACACAGTGCTGAAAACTACTCAGATCAACCCCATATGGCCCCTCTTGAACTTCTCCTTCACCGTAAAACACTTTAAATGCATCCATAGAAGACATACCTATTGGATAGTAAAAAAAATTTATAATATTTGACATACGAAATAATGCCAACAGTAATATAATTATATACACCCGAGAAATTATGCATACATCTAGTTTTCCCTAACAGAACTTGCCACCTTGTTTATTCCTTACAACCATGAACTAACTACTTTTTTGGGGCCAACCAACAATTTCATCTGTCATTTTAGTTAATACCTACATTTTAGTTAACAATTTTCCTGTGTCCGCAGCAATTTCTCCTGTCATTTTCTACTTTTTCTATGCATACCATCTAACCCGACTTTTTTTAGTCTCATAAATAAATACTAACTATTATGTTTATTTTACCCAACCAACAACATATTTTTTTCCTCCAATAAATTAATATTGCAACTAATATATTTCTAGGCCAATATTATATTACGTACCAACATTATTAGCACACATATACAATATTATTCACACAAAACTTCATAAATTAAGCATAAAACAAAAATATTTACATAATAATTTTCCTACAACAGTTTTAGATTACTACAACAATTTTTTAAGACTACATATAATTTTCCTACATAACCATAAATTGCACTGACAAAAAAATAATTATAAAAATTACTAACCGATTTAACGATTTAACTAACGATTTAACAATGAAGAACGAACGACGAACAAGCACGAGAAAAATACTCTCCTCCTCCTCCTCCTCCTCCTCCTCTTCCTCCTCTTCTTCTTCTTCTTCTTCTTCTTCCTTTTCTTCTCTTCTTCTTTTTCTTCTCTTCTTCTTCTTCCTTTTCTTCTCTTCTTCTTCTTCCTTTTCTTCTCTCTTTCTTTCCTTTCCTTCTTTCTCTTTTCTTCTCTCTGGAATGGAGCAGCTGGTTCGGGGGCGTTAGGCGCGTGTCTGGCCTTCGGGCGCGATATCTTAGCGCCGGTCGGTAGCCACCGCCGCCCGCCGCCGGCTCCGCTTGCGCTACCCACGCTTCGTCGCGCCCGGCGCCAGGCGCGTCTTTCTGCCGCCCGTCGCGCCAGGCGCGAATGCGCCTGCCGCCACGCTGGCCTCGCCACGCTGCCTTGCCCAGCTGGCCTCGCCACGCTGCCTGACACGTCTACAATCGTGCCACGCTGGCGCGAAGTGCTACAATCGCGCCACGCTGGCGCGAAGTGCCTCAATCGCGCCACGTAGTCACGACGGACCTCCAATCGCGCTAGGGTGGCGCGACGCGAGCTCATTCTTGCAAAATATTAATACGTTAGTATATTACTGCAATACACAAAAAAAAATATGATTATTTATAAAAAAAATTCGCAAACTTCACCCCTATCATGATTCAGAAAAAAAGGAACCTATTTGCCAGGGTTTAATTTGGCACAGATAGGAATCTGAGTTTTTTAACCGGTTTGATGCTTGCCCAAATAAAACAAAAAACAAATTTCATATTTCCCCACAACGTACCATCACGAGAAACATGACTTCATATTATCACCCGATATATATCATGGTTCGAAAGTACATATTAAGTGTACATGTATTTTTGCCTCTTCTAGACTCTGCTTAGGATTGGTGTGCTGCCCTGTGGAATCAGGTAAGTAATTGCGAATGTTTGTCATATCTAGCAAACTTTTGAGTGATTATAAATGGAGTGTGGGGGCAGTGGAGATGGGGTGGAGTGCAGTTGTCAATTGGTAGGTGTTTTTAAAATCTACCACATTCTAAAACAGAACATTCAGTGCTTTATTTGAAGTTTTAAACATCTTATAGACTGGAACAAGTACCATGACAAAATTTATAACAAAATAGATGTTTGTTCAGTATGTTGTATCCATATCGTTGGCCGGTTCAGTTTATATATTGCATTGAAAATTTTGACCAAAAGATTTGTTTGGCAAAATCTGTCAAAGCTGTGGCGACCCGTGCAATTAGCCTAGAGTAACCACCGCCATTACTCTAAGATAATTATACGAATCTCGGCATACTAGCTAATCAAAACATCAAACGCACCCAACATTTTATTAGTTCGTACATCGTGTTCAGAGTGTTACAACATAACAATAATTAGAGGCTGAATGTAATTTATTACAAACCAAGCAACGCAGGGCTACATGTCTAGTACTTTAATTATATATAGGATCCAAGTACAACAAAAGCATAATACATAGATACTAATTACACAAAAGATTGCCGAAGTCGATGCACAGCTACTCATCCATCTATCACTCATGGTAGAATTCGGTCGCCTCGTCGAACCAACTAGACGCTTGAACTCCGGAGCCATTTTCTAGAAAAGGGGGATTTAGCAAGAGTGAGTACAAAAATACTCAGCAAGCATTATTAGCAAATTGCAATAGAAGAATTTCTCTCAATCCAACCAAAGTCCATCTGATGATCACATTCCCTCAAAATACTGTTTTACAGAAATTAGTTTTTTTTTTGTTTTCTTCAAGGGTTGTGTATTATAGCACTCGTATATGAGGCAGACTTAGCTTCCGTAGCCTCCAATTCAGTAAACAGGCATGAATTCATGATTCTAACTCTGCGCAGATTTGTACCACTTACCCATAATGACCCCATCCTGTGAAGCCTCATAATGTTTATCACTAGTTCAGTATTAGATCTCCAACCCCGGTAGCCAACGAATAGTGGTGTCCTCAACTGTTCCCCACATACCCTCAGCGTATTAGTTGTACCATGCTACCGCAGCAACACTAATACTCCTCTAGGCTTTAAATATAGCGCCTGATCAACCGCAGCTGATTTTGTGTCCGTTACTGGGACTCCTGATATACCCAGCTTCACACTCTTAGTTAACTACCTAACCACCAATGTGATCATAATACCTTCCTAAGACAATTTTTTCGACCGATTTCACATACTATGGTTGGTACTGTAATACGGCTCATTACCCGAGTGTTAGTTGTCCATCCTTATATCATAACATATGCAGAGGACCCTGTCAGCTATTTTCCTTCTCATTGGTGCCCTTTACCCACCATACATAGAAATATGCCACTGCCCTTACCACATATTAACAATTCCAAACATTGCTTCAACATTTCATCAACCTACCATTTCAACAAATTCAACTTCATTCCATTTTACCAACCACAACCAATTTAAGGTTTTCATTTGCAATATAAGTTTTCCAATGCAGCGATGATATATGTAAATATATAAAAGCATATTGAAAATGCTCAATAAAACATGATCAAAAGAAGCTTGCCTGGATTAAGGTAAGTATAATCGTTCTCGTTCGGACTCTGAAGGTGACTTCTACTGAATTTAACTCAAACTCCTAAAATTATGAAATAATGAAATTCGTGGAGCAATTTACGGCGCAGGGGGTGGACCGTGTATCGGTGTCGCTGGGGCACACAGCTAGGAGAGCTGGGAGGCCATCACGTTTACGAGTTGGCGCGGCGGACGGCACTGTAGTGAGGCCGTCTCAGTCGTGGCCCGTCTGTAGATGGGTTTGCTCACGTGCCGGCGTGTGCGGCTCTTGTTAGGCGCAGCCGCACGTGCCGGATGCGCATTTCAGTGATTGTGATTGGATCATGTCGACGCGGTCGAACAATGGTGCCTTGTTGACCCAGCCCGTAGGGCCCCAGTGGGCTGTTCGGTCCAACGTGAGGCGCTTCCCTTACCTGGAGCCCGCGAGCAATTAGTCGCCGATTTCGCCTCCCACTCGCTACGCGTCGCCCGTCTTCCACCCCCTCGTCGATCGTGCGCGCCCTGCCATGGCCTCCGGCAGGCCCGGACGGGAGACAGGTACATCAAGTGACTGCACCGGTGGACAAAATTAAGGGACCCTATTTTCTACTTATTATTGTATTTACTATTTATTAATCTTTGTATTAGTAAGAGTGAAAATTAATAGATTTTTAGCTCTTTTATTTTCTTTTTAAAAAAAAGTTTACTGCAAAAATTCATTCTTGAGTAAAACCATATACCATGTTAATATTTTAAAGTTTTTGAAACGGTGAAATTATTTCGTAATGCAATTATTGCATATAGAATTTTGTTGACACTTTCACTGATTATTGCACATGCCAAAAAAAGAGTTTATATAAATTGAAGTCGAAGCTCTGCTTGTGTTCTATGATGAGCTAGGAAAGACTCAACGATAGCCATCGAAATTGATTTAATTTGGAAAAGACTAATTACAAGGATAATTGAAGATTATGTTTCAAATAATGCTTGAAGAATGATGCTTTCCAAGTAAAGATCATAGATGAAATTTCATTTTTTGTAGTGCATATATCACATAATTCTTTGTATTGTAAGAAAAAATTGTACTACGGCTGTAATATCAAATAAATAATTTGGTTATTAAATTTTATTGTGTACAATCTAATATTAAATTTAGCACAGTACCCAAAATATGAGGTACGGTCCTAGGCGCCAACGCCGAGGAGCTCAGCGATGCAACACCTTGAGCGCAGGTAGTTTGACCAAACCCTAGCTCCTTCCCACTTCTGGTACAATCGTCCTACCACACGCGCTGCCTTGCCTCATGCGTAACGACTAGAAACTGCCTCTTCACCTTCGGCAATCGTCAACGCGGCCGGCTCCCACGATATTTCTCAACTGCCCCCTCCCACGTTCGTTCTCCGCTCTCTGCCCTTCGCTCGACATTGCGCCCCCTACACCACTAGCTGCTCCCACCCAACTTCGTAGTCTTCACATTTGTCATTGCCGATCCTCAAACAAGTCGCGGGGCGGCGGCATATGGGGGAATGATGACGCCCTTTCTAATGGCCACCCCCTCCTCTCTAGTGTGCCACGCCACCTCCCTCATCCTCTCTAGCACCCCTCCACCTCCTCAATTTCTAGCAGCAAGGGCAAAACATGGGTAGGGACGGATTCACCAGCTCCGCAGAGTTCGATCTTGGCCAGATACAGTGACGGCGAGCTAAGGGAAGGCATGATTCAAGGTCCATGATGACAGAGGTGAATGGATCTGTTTCCTTTCCCTCGTTGATCCCTTTCACGCAATCTCCCTCGCCTAGTTCTCCTCCAACCTCAAGAACTCCTCAAACCCCCACGAGTTCTGCAATTCTTGTTGTCGAAGGTTCTTTCCTTTTGGTTCATTCGGCCAGGTTCCTCGCCTCCCGAATGATCTCCACTTCGAATAGAAGTTTTCTCCCTGCCTGGATCGTTTAAAGCTTCATCTACATGAGTTGGTTCAAAAGAAGAAACAAAAAAGTAATACTCACAAAATGAAACGACACGAGATCGAGATTGAACTCCCTTACTAACGTCATCCAAGATTTGATTAATTGGGTGATCTTTGGAGATTTGATTGTGGATTCTTGGAGGTGACGCTTGAGCTTGATCATTCACTTTATCTTTCACCTCGATTTCTTGAACTTGACTTGGTGTAATGGAAGTAGATGGTTCAACTTGAGTGGAGGAGGGTCGATTGTCTTGATCATCCTCCTTTGGCTTGACGTTTCTAATCATCATATTCTTCATTGCTTGCCTCAAGGCTTCATCACCTATATCATCCAAATTCTCTTGCTCCTTTTGTGAGCCATTAATCTCATCAAATTCAACATTACACATCTCTTCAACTAAACTGAAGATTTTGTTGAAGACACGATAAGCCTTACTACTAGAAAAACAGCCAAGAAGAAAACATTCATTGCAAGGGCTTTGAAACTTGGAGAGCCGAACACCCTTTTCAAAATAAAACGCTTGCAACCAAAAATAAGAAATGTTCGGTCTCTGATCAACAAAAAGCATAAGAGATCTTTTTCAAGAGCCGATGCAAATAAAGACGGTTTGTAGCATGACAAGCGATATTAATAGCTTTCTCCCAAAAACTATCAAAAGTATTATACTCATCAAGCAGTATCCTTATCATTTCGATTAATGTTCGATTTTTCCGGTCTACTACTTCATTTTGCTCTGTAGCATAGGTAGCGAAAAAATCATATTTTATTCCAAGTTCATCACAAAAATCTTCAATTTTTTGTATTTTTGAGCTCAGAACCATTGTCACTACGGATTTTCTTGATTTTAAAATCAAATTCATTTTGAGCCCTTTTTGTAAAGCTTTTAAAAATATCGGGGGCTTCGAATTTTTCATTTAGAAAGAAAAGCAAGTGAATCTCGAGTAATCATCTACAATCACTGAACAATAAGAATTTTGCCCAATGCTCTTATAGGTTGTTAGGCCAAACAAATCCATATGAAAGAGTTCTAATGGTCTAGATGTGGACATGCTATTCTTTGAAGGATGAAAGCTAGCAACTTTTTTGCCAGCTTGACAAGCGCTACAAAGTTTGTTTTTCTCAAACTTCATATCTTTCAAGCCCACACCTAAATTATTTTTGAAAAACTTTTTGAGTTAAACCATCCTTATATGAGCCAGTCTTCTATGCCATAAACATTCCAAGGAGATTTTTGCAATTAAGCAAATTTGAAGACAACTCATTTGAGGAGAAATCAATTAGATAAAGATTTACAAGTTGAAAACCTTTGAAAATCAAGGATTTATCACTTTATTTTGAAATCTTAACCCCATTTTGAGAGAAGATGCATAAGACCAATATCACAAATTTGCACTATAGATAGCAAATTTAAATTTAAATTTTCAACTAAAAAAATATTAGAAATTCAAAAGTCATTGGAGATAGCAATTTTATCCAAGCCTAATACCTTTCTTTTGCTATTATCGTCAAAAGTTATTTTGTTATGGTTTCTACCTCCATTCTCAATTGTGTTGAGCATCTTCCGGTTTCCGGTCATGTGTTGGGTGCACCCGCTATCTAACACCCAATGCCATCCACCGGTCTTGTAGTTCACTTACAAAATAAAATCAAACCTTTTAGGTACCCAAATTTGTTTGGGTCCTTGGAGATTAGTAACCAAGGCTTTCGGCACCCAAATGGTATTCTTTTTGCAACCAAGTATAGGAGTGCCAACAAATTTAGCAATGACTCTACCATTGCTAGTCTTTCCAAGAATATAGCATGAATCATAAATATTATTCTTAGAAGCTTTGCCCAATGGACAATCACTTGCTATATATCCCACATTGTGACACTTATAGCAAAGCTTCTCATTGGATTTAACAAACCTTGGAGGTTTGTTGCTCACCTTCTTACCTTTTTTTTAGGAAAGAACCCAAGTCATTCCTTGTTATAAGAGCATCGTTGACCACTCAAGATTTTTAGGCAAGCACGAGTGCAAGGGCGAGGGAGAAGGATAGGCGAGGCACCATGGTGGAAGGGGTGGAGCGCGCGAGGTAGGCGAGGGGAGAAGCGGCGAGGGACGCGACACAGCAGCCGGAAGGGGGAGCACCAGCGGAGCGCATGAGGCGAGTGACGGGAGAAGCGGAGGAGAGCGCAACCTAGGGAAGCGGGCAAGGGCACGTGGTAGAGTGGTGAAGCGGCGTGAGGCAGGTGAGGGGAGAAGTGGCAGAGGATGGGGGACAGACGGAGAGGATCGACGGAGCTTGCGGAGGAATGGACGGAGCAAGCAAGGAAGAGGCTACAAAGGGGATGATCCGTGCGGGCTTGCCGATGTGGAGGGCTCTGAAGCACCGACACCACGGTGCGCAAAGATCCATCGCATGGGCGATGTGTGTTATCCGATGATCCCGCGCGAAGGAGCTCAATGATTGGTCGAGTTTAGAGGTGGCCTAACGGGCGGCACAGCTCGGTCCGGTTCATTTACCGGGAGCATGACCCATTTAAGTATGATTCGTTTAGGCCCGGCTAATAAATGGGTCGTGTCGTGCCAGCCCAAGTATGGCCCGATGGCCAAACAAGCCATCACATGCTGGCCTGTTACCTTGCGGGCTGACAGGCCAGACCGGGTCGTTGGCGCAAACAAAATTCAAATTTTGAAAATAAAAAAGTTTGAAAAAATAAAGAACAAATTGAAAAAAAATAGAAAAATAGAAAAAGTTAGAATAATTAGAAAAACTCAAAGGATGTAGGAAATTTTTTTAAAATATATATATAATTGAGGAAAAACTAAAAATATATAATAAATTCTAAAATAAGACAAATAGTTGGAATTAAATAATAAGCTTTATTGATGTTTAGCTGCCTTATTGAAAACTTTGCCAAGTAAAAACTCAACACGACAAAACATTTGCAAATAAAAAAGAGTACAGCCTATAGCTCAATGGTATAGGAAAAGGTGAATATTACAATTATTCTTCCTGATCAAGATAAAGATTTTCAAATATCACCGTCAGCTCAACATTTTCTATAGTGTGTTGAGCTTGCTGTTCAACTTGTTCTCAATCTTTCACAGTGAGAAGTATTTCCACCATCTCACTTGTCAGATTTGTTTTTTTCTCCTAGATTATTCTTCTAGATTGACTGAAAGCAAACTCCAAAGAAATTGTGGAGACAAGAACTTTTAACACATCCCATGCTAATATGGAAAGCATCGGATATGTTATCTTGTGCTCATGCCACCACTGCAAAATGTTGAAATCATCCTCTTGCTGCTCTTGGTAGTTGACAGTGTCGTTGTTGAGATAGGCAGCCAGCTCCCCACCACCTGTTGTTGTATCCGAACTTGACATTGTTGTACTCGAACTCCTTGAGGTAGAGCCACCTGCACCCCATATCTTTCCCCATGCAGTTTTCTTCTTACCTATTGTGGGTGGTGATGTAGGTCGTTGTTGGCGAATTCCACTAAACTTCTGATCATACTTAGCATAAACTTCAAATAAGTTAGCATGAACATTTGAAAAATAACTAGAATAATCAGTGCCTATCGCATCACTTAGAAGTGAGAGAACATTACTAAATCCTCGAATTTTAGCTCTAGGATCTAAAATAAATGCGAATTCATATGACATAGGAATTTCTTTCCAATATTTCAAAATTTTAGTTTTCATAGCAAAAACAGTTTCACGCAAAATACTATCATTTTCGTGGCTCTTTAAGTGAGTAGCTATTTCTAGAATATTATGCACAATTAAAGGATAGGTTGAGTAATAAACTCTAGATAAAGAACAAGTAGCATCATTAAAAAAATTCCAAAAATGGCATCTGTGAGTAGCAGTTGACCATCCCGGATACGATAGTTCGTATTAATAAAAACAGAAAATGTGTCATTACAGGGTATGAGTTCCTTAAGCATCAAGAAAGTAGAGTTCCATCTAATTGGCATATCTACACCAAACTTACGTGGACGTACACCCATTGCAAGACAATAGCTCTTATATGATGCTACTCATACATTAGAATTATTAATGAAAGATATTGCAATACGAAAATGTTCAATGTACGTGCTTAACCTCTTTAAACAAGATTTAACTATAAGATTAATAATATGGCAAGCACAACGCTGATGTAACAAGAAAGATTGGGCGTACGTACTAAAAAGTGGAGTAAGAATATTCATTACAGAAGTGTTTGCTGCATCATTATCTAATGTTATTGCAAAGATTTTATCTGTGAGGCCAAAATCTTTCACAACTTTTACAATACAATCAGCAATTTTTTCACTAATGTGTGCTACGTCAATTAATTTGAATATTATAATTCTCTTCTCTAGTTGCCAGTCATTGTTTACAAAATGAGCAACTACACTAAGGTAATCCTCTTTAGCCCTACCACTCCATATGTCTGATGTCAAAGACACAGAAAAAATACAAGTACTAAAGAGCTCTTTTAGCTTATCACAATAATTATTATAGTACTTAATCAGATCTCTAGTTGTTGTATATTTAGAAACTAAAGAAAACCTAGGATTATGAGCGGTCTTAACCTAATTTTCAAATGCTGGTGACTCACCAAAGTTTAAAGGTAGATTTTGGCAAGCGATTAAACGACAAATTGCTTCACGAGCTACCTCAGGATTGTAGTCCCAGTGATGTACCGTACTGTTGGGGTTGTATTGCAGTTGCGTTTGTCTCAAAACCAATCCCGTTTTTTTTTTCTAAAGCTCTCAGCATGTCTCTTCAAGTGCCCTGTTCCAACTGAAGATTTCATAGTTAATTTGTGCTTACAATATTTACAAACAAAAAATTGTTCTGAACGCTGTCTAATATATATCAAAAATCTGGTTGAAATCTTCCCAGACTCTCGATGTATTACGTCTTGATCTTTTTGCTCCGGTGCTACCGACGCAGTAGCACTTGTAGAACCTGAGGATGGCACAGGTGCTGCAGCTTCTTCAGCTTGATAGGATGCAATAAGCTCTTTAGGTAAAATCCTGAAATCAGTAGCTGGGAAGGACGGAAAATCCTCGTTCTTCATTACGAAAACTACAAGAAATAATTGCGATATTATTATTTTCGTTTCATTGAAAATAAAGGAAACTATAAAATTAAATCAATATTCTTTATTACCTTGTTTTCTTAACAGAAGCTGGAATCCGAATCTTGGTTTGTTTGTTTTTTGCAAAACTATTTTGAATTTTGCCAAATTATCATTGAGAGCACGAGAATTTTCACAAGAGAATGAAGAGAAAAGATTGCAAGTGTGCTAGTGGGAAAATGAGGGAGGGCGCTACCCTATTTATAGCGGAAAATTTTTTGAGATATTTCGGAATTGTTTCGATTTTTTAAGCCTCCAATAGCTAAAAACGATTATATTTCAAATAAATAAGCTAAACGGGTCATGCCGTGCCTAAATGGGTCGTACCGTGCCAGCCCGCCGTACTGGCCCAAGCACAACACTTACTATCCATGCCGGCCTACCCGCTTACGGTCGGGCTATGCCGTGCTTGGGTTGTGCCTACAGTGGTGGGCCGTAGATATGCCCATTTGGCCATTTCTAGTTAAGATGGCGTACCAGAGCGTTCTCAATTCCAGGCGGCCTAAGGATAGTTGTTGTTATTATTATTATTATTATTATTATTATTATTATACGACGACAAGCATGGATCGCCCTTTTTTTTCCCCTCTCACAGATCTTACCCGCAAAATCAAGTCCGTACATCAACAGCCCTTCCATGTTTTCCAGATTTATCGCATGAGAGCATCTCCAGCAGAGCCCCTAAACCTTAAAATAGGGAGTGTAGTAAAAAAAAAACAGATCCAGCAGGGCCCCAACTCAAGCCCCTAAAATTAGGGGGCCCCTAAATTTGCCTCCTCAGCCCCAATTCCCAGGAGGCCCCAACTCAAGCCCCTAAAATTAGGAGGCCTCTAAATTTGCCTCCTCAGCCCCAATTCCCAGGGACACGAGTACAACCCCTATTATTGAAGATAGGGAAATACATGAGAGGCTTCGAAAATTTTATCATGTTTTGAAAATTTTAAATTTAAATTTGAAATATTATGTTTTTAAATTGTAAATGTTAATATGCTTATGTTTTATGTATTACAAATATTTTTGATTGAATTTTAGTGGTGTCAAATGAAGATTATACATAGCGGATATGTCAAAATAGGAGAAAAAGTAAAATAGAAATTTTGAGATTTAGGAAATTTATTCTTTGACTGTGTTCAAAACAGCGCCAAAAATAGGGGGAGCCCCTAAATCCAAAATAGGGACTCTGTTTTAGGGACCCTTGCTGGAGATGCTCTGAAGGAGATGCTGTAGCAAGATCAAGAGGCCCTAGCTAATCAATCACAATGATTCCTATCCCTGGTGGAACAGTTGAGCTGGTGGTACGGGTGCCGAGTGCCAAAGCATGCCTTTCGTTAGGTTTTGCGTCGGTTGTGCTGTGCTCTACTGCTCTGCTCCATCGATTGACGTCGTCGTTGGCCGGCACGCACAGGCGTCGCGTCGTCATGGTCCCAGGGCTGGGCATGGTATTGGTGAAGCTTCCTGATGTGACCGTTCGTACATGTGTGCCCAACGGCATGGGGTATCTCAGCTGGACACGCCATGAAGTTGCTGTAATGGCTGCCCCCCTTCGTACCCTTGAGTGCAGGGAAACGCACTGTTTATGTTGCTCTGAAACGTTGTTTTCTGCCTCAAAAAGAAACGCTGTTCTCTCGAGCTGGTGTTAGTACATGATTAGCACCTTATCCTCCAAGTGTTACATTCATTCACGTTCTGTTCAGTTTACCCATCTTGGTCGCCACTCCATCCACCGTTTTGATTTTACCATAGGAGATAGGACCGGTTGCACTTCGCTGGCCTCCCGGTTATATGGTACAATCTGAATATCCCACGGGACCAAGGAATGAATAGCGTCTACCTAAAGTACAACCAGGTGGGTTAACAATAATGTGTCTTCTTTCAAGGCAGAGAAGAAAATTAATGGAGTACCATTAGAAGATATATTGCATTGCTCTGGCGCATAGAAGGTCATCTGATGAACAAAAAAAGAACCCAATCTAACTAGTCAGGATTAGCCCTAATGCTCATCTAGAACCAACAAAAGAAAAAACTAAAAACTACAGGTATATACACGTTGCACTTCATCTGTTCTGCGTAGGCTTAGCATAGCTCAATTCAGCAATCAGAGAACCTAGCGGACCACAACCGTTACAAGAGCACTACTTTTCTTCAGAAGAGTCGGATCGATGGGCACCCAGCAAGCCATCAGATGATCAGCTTTTGCAACTGCGCCTACACTCATCGGTTAGCGAGTTAAGAGTAGTCTGAACTAGCAATGCATGAACCTCCTGTGAGTTGTTTGTACTCGCTGCCCTTGTAGGCTACAGTATTTGACCTGTTTTATCGTAATTGAGAGGTACAAATTAGAAGTGTTATAACACTTGCTTCTGGATGGGATATGAACCCGAGCAGGTTGTACTACTTACATGCATTGATGCGAGGTTGGACAGCAATTCTCTGGATTGCTCCATCAAAGTGTGTTCTTGCTTGGCAATTTTGGTGAGGTCAGACACCAAAACACTTGTCCCAGACAGCTGCAGAATGGCAGATAATTTCAGGCAAACGAAATAATATAGGCATCTCAGAACAAATATTTTAAAAAAAATGTATGCCTCTCAGAAGCTGATATATGCTTTCCAGTTCTTATGAAAGCCTCCAAGCATGTTTAAATGTACATGAAACAATTTGGAAGAGGGTGTAATTTTTTGGAGAAAATTAGTTTTGTACCAACACAAAGATGTATAAATTGGAAAATGCCATCGAATGTGAGGCTGAAACAACATGTCAGTAGTAAATCGATGGTACTGTAACGTCTCCAATTAAACCCAGCTACAAAGCAAGGATACTCGGATAGTTCAGAAAACTGGCATATTGGTATCGGATAGTTATCCATATCCGATGTATCTTGCCCGTATAAGTGAATTTCCTATTTTTCAAAAAAAGAAAATAATTCTTGATACTTCTCCGATACTTGCCTGATACTTCCCAAATACCTTGATACTTCCCAAGTACCTCTCAACCATAATACCTCTACATACTCAGAAGGAGACGCTGGAATCGTTTATTCCCATCCCATAGTCCCTTCTCGATCTCTACACCAAGGTTCAAAATCCCGGCAAAATCTCGGATTTCAGTCCCCTCCGAGATTTATAATCCCGGCGGAATAAAAAAAAAAATCAAATTGCTACAATGTTTTCGGAAATTTTGGCGAAATTTCCGCAAATTTCGGTTTTTTTTTACCGGAATTTGTGCCTTTTGGACTGGATTGTATTGGGTGTAAACCGGATTTGGCACCAATCTTTGCAGGGAGAATTGTAATGCCATTTGTGAGGAATACATATAAAACATTGCAATAAATTCACAACCCTCCTTCAGCTCAATTGGTAGCAGTCAAGAGCTTGCTCTCTCCGATTGCGGTTCAAATCCTCAGGTCGGCACTTATTTCTCCAGCTGCAGTTCATCTTTCTCCACCATGCAGTGCGTCCCTCACACAACCAAATATTTTGCACTACTATCACAAACCCACTACAGCTCACTTGGTTCAAGCGTATGGTAGCATGCCTGAGGTTGAGGGATCAACTCCCAGAGGGTTGGTTCGGTGCCAGTTTTTTTGTGAAGCTTGGAACGGACTCGGTAGCTACCAAAAATACCCAAAAAAAAAAGAGTGGAGCAACACGGATTCGAACCCAGGTCTTGGAGGTTAGGACGCTGCAACTGTACCAACCAAGCTAGAGGCCCCGATGGTCCAAATGTTTTTTTTCAATTTTTCTAGCCTCCGAGACTATTTGGAAGAAGGTTGAAAATCACCGAGATTTTGGCAATTTCGTCCGAAATTTTGGATTTTGGACCGAAATCTCGGTTCAAAAAATTCCGGATTTGAATTTTGTTCGGATTTCAGTCCCCTCCAAGATATAGTTCGAAAACAAAATTTGAAACCTTGCTCTACACCACTGCCCCTGCTACTCTGTTCCCCTAAGCTCCCACGCCAGCATTCCTCCCCCCTGTAGATAGCGGCGCGCGGCATCCCTCTCCCTGCCGGCGCAACAGCACCACTGGTCCTTACACACAATGAGTCCTTGAACTAGTACTCTTCTTCCCTCTTGATTGTGGTAGTACGGTATACACCCAGTCAGCCAACGGCAACTAGGAGCTGGTGAGGGCAGAAGCGGCTAGCCGGGTAGGAGGCAAGATATATGGCTGCGGCTGGCAAGAATAGAAGCACACAATTGTGGAGATGTTTGGCAACAATAGATTAGATGCCCTAAGCCGCTTGATACGGGTTGATGGGCCTTCGAGATGATCTAGCACATTTGCTTCTTCATTTTCTTTGTTATTGTCTCTTTTATGTCTATTTTGTATATGATATACCATATCTAATATATGTTTATCTATTATTTTATTTTTATTATATATACACACACACGTATCTTTGTATTGGTGTTTTTGGAGAAATAGCATATCGCGGTATTGGCGTATCGCGTATCCGTATCTATATCAGCATATCCGGGCATCCTAGCTGCAAAGTATGGCTGAATAAAAACACACACTTATCCTAGAGCTAGACTCTCGAGAAGAGACAAATTAAATAGGAAATTTCCTATGCTTCCAGTTTGCCTAGCATCAGCCTAATTGACATGAACATTTGACAACTTGACACTTGATATGCAATCCAACAAACCATTCCAGATCAGACAACTTGGGATTTGTAAAACCTTACTATGCTTCCTAAGGGAGAAGGCTCCCTGTACACTTTTTAATCTATCAGGACAGGAAGGCAGGATATATCATGTAGGTACCACGATCATTAATGTGAGGAAATGTAATGGTACACAAGAAACTAGTAACAAGGAAAAAGAAATAAGAACGCAATTTGAATTAAGGAGCACCTTAGCCAGTAAAGTACATATTGAACTTCCTATTGTCTGCATGATATCAACTGCAGAGCCAACAGCATTTTGCATATCTTGAATGTTAGCCTGCAAATTACAAAGGAGTAAAGAACGATCTGTCATTTAATCCACACAAGAGAAACATGTAAAGAAGTAAGCAAGATGATGCGCTATTTCCAACCTTTGCTCCATCGGTAACAGGAAGGCACAGAATGCTGGCCGTTAGAGCTTCCACAATTCCAGATAAAGAATCTGCACAATCCCTCTCTAATAAGAACCATTCCTCCAGATATGCCATCTGTATCAATTGAATTCTATAAGATTTTACAAAACAAGACAAATTTGAGAATCAAAGCTATTACAGACTATGTGACCTTAGCCAACCTGATGCCTGCACCGATCTAACTAGATGGTACCTCTACCAGGTCAAGTTATGATCTGCGAATAGTGCTGGTTGTTAAGTAGTATATCCCATACATTTAATAGTGCTGGTTGTTAAGTAGTATATCCCATACATTTTTGTCTAGTGTCCCACTATAGAGACCACATGCTGATCTTGTTACCCTCAACTTTACAGTTACGCATAGGAAAGAGCCATGTATGATTTATTGAACAGAGGAAATAAGTATGAAAATGGCCCAGTCTGCTATTAACAGGTCCCCACCATTATATGAATGAAAAAGGCCCCGTGTGGAGCAGTTATGCAAACATAGGAAACCTTTATTCAAATGGTCCTGCTTACAGCTAGCTGGTCCTACAGTTCTTTCAGAGACTTCTTCTCCTGTTGGCAAAAGATTCTCTTGCTAACAATGTCTGGCAACCAAATGTGCAGGATACTTCAAGATTATTGCATGAATTATTAGAAATCGTGACAACTAAAATGAACTAGAAAAAATTGACTGTGAAGTTGCGAAAGCAGCAGTAAACACATGTGCATAGAAGAAACCAAGTAAATGGTTCTTACCTGTCCCTTTAGAACTGTCATGAGTTTCCAACTGTTTCGGAACACCTGTAGCTGAAACCTTTTAAGAGCAACAGATTTGCGCATGCCTAGTGTAGTAATCCAGGCATCACATAAGTATTTCTGGTAAAAAAAGGGAAAGAAGAAATGTTAGCAGATAAAGAAGAAATAAGGTAGAAATAATCCGGTAAAAATGAATCTTTTTTGTCTAGGTGTTGTTCATCGAAAATAGCTACCTGACACCTTCAATTGAGCACTAAGATAATAAAATCGACAGCCACAGACTTTCACTATGTCATGTACAGACATACTCAAGCTTCCAGTCTAATATCATCAGACTTTCAGCATGCAATGTATGATGCTTCTTGAGCAGTTTAACAATATTGATACTTTGTTTTATTTATGGCTCCAACATACAAAAGGCATGTCAAAGCTTTGCCAGTTCTTTCATTTGCCTTTCCACTGTCCTATATTTTTGGTGCTAAAACTATTCTTCACTTGAAAAAAGAGATGATGAGATGTCTGCCATCCAATTTATTGTTACTCATACATTGCCTGGTTTGTCTTTATAAACTTATATAAATATGAAGATGCAGTACATAATAAGCTATAGCATGAAAACTGAAAGACATCGGGGAATTAAAATCAATATTACAAGGAATTGCTTCTGCGAGAGTCAAAAGACAAGCATGAGCAAACACCCACTGTGCATTGCCAGCACAGACTGGAGACCCTTCTCCTCGGAGTAAATCAATTGCATCTTACACCAGTTATTAGTGAAACTTGATTGAAATGAATCAGGCAACATCTGCCATGTACATACGCAACTCTTCAACATGCATGTTATCATATATACAGATGAATTTTTCAAATGTGTATTTTTGCTTATAGAGGAAGAGGCTGCTTCACAAATTATAGTAGTAAGCCAATAGCATATTAAAACTTCATATTGATTCATCTCAGATTGGACACTTGGTATTCATTATTTAGTCAACAAACAGAGAAACTCACCTCTGCAGTCAACTTCTGTGCAGCAAGTGCAGCATCAGCCTGAGCATTTACACACCGCCATTGCAAATATCTATTGCATAAAATTCTCAACGGGTGCTCCCCATCAACCTTACTACCCCCAAGCCACCTCCTCCTCACCTCACCATCCAACCCATAACCAGATGAGCTTCTTCCCTGGCAATCTCCAGGTGAAGCGCTTGCACCCACAGAGCTCCTCACCCGGGATGGACTTGACATTCTCCTCGATGAATTGCCCACAAGCTTACTTGGTGAAGACTGCCTAATTGGCCTATTCAGTGGAGAAGAAACAAAGCCATGTAACAGCGATTTCTTGACTGGCGCTGTCCTGGGAGATGACACCAACCCAGAGTTGTACATCGAGAATGGTGTGCCTGGGTCTGCAAACCGATGCGACCTGCTGCCTGCGGCATCCTGCAAGAACCGTGCAGGCACACTCATCCCCTCGGGCGACGGGCGTGCTCTGTGAGCAATGCCAATGCCGGCATCCTGGGACCCAGCATTGCTCCCTGACGACACGCTCTCTGTGTCCGACGACATCAAGTAGTCCCCACCATCAAACGAGGTCTGTCGCACCCCCTCCTGGAACACCATCGACTGCCGCAGCGACCTGACAGCAGCCAGAACAGCGGCGCCCCTCTTGTCCAAAGAACAGTCCAAGCTCTTGGTAAGCGGATTTCCCTCAAACCCATGCGCCGCCCTTGCCGACATTGGCCACCTCTGGTGGCTAAGCCCCCCTTCAAACCCCTTCCCCCTGTCCAGCACTGTACCCACACCAGGCCTCCTCTCAGGAGTGGTGGACGCCGCCGCCACCAGCCGCCGCGCCGGTGAAGGTGAGGTGGCCGGCTTCGCCTTGCTGGTCTCCAGGAAGTAGGACCGGCCCTGGAATGCCACGGAGAGGCTCCTTGTGGTGGTGGTGGCCCCATTGGGCCCCGTGGCCTCGCCAACGGCGGCGTTGCACGCCGGGCGCGACCGGTCGACGGACACAGAACGCCTCGGGAGCGGCGACGCGAAGCGGCGGGAGGGCGTGGAGGCCGAGGTCGTGGTCGAGTTGGAGGACGACGAGGTGGTCGTGGAAGTCGAAGTGGAGGTGGTGGTCGAGGTGGATTTGGAGTTGGGGGCAAGGAGGTAGCGGGAGGAGACCGCCTTGGCCTTGGGCTTGCTGCCGCCCCTGGCGTCGGCATTGGCGCCGTTGTTGGCGTTGGTGGATTTGGACGGGGAGAGCGCGGAGGCGGTGCGGCGGCGATGCGGGGACGGCGACGGGTTCAGCCGAGGCCCGGCCGCCGCTACCCCGGCGGCCACCATGACTGCAGATCTCGCGAAATATCGGGACGGTTTTGGACTGGGGTTTGGGGTTTCAAGATGGGAGGAGCTGACACCTGACAGGGGCAGATCAACCGAGCCGCTACGGGTAGTGGGAGAGTGAGGAGTAGAAGTGTAGAACTGGTTATGAAGTGAAACTGAGGGAAGGGTAAAAAGGGAAAAGCGTGGGGTGGGACGGAATAAAGCCTGGCGTAGCGTGGGCTCGTGCCTCGTGGTGGTGGTGGTGCGGCGAACAAAGCGACGGCAGCGGGGTGAGGGGCGGTGACGAGGAGCAGCCCATGCCATGCCACCGGCGTTATTCCGTTCCGTTCCCAGCTTTCATTTCTTCCTTAGACTAAGCATCTACTAGAATCTGAAAGAAACCTAGCCAAACGGGCTAAAACTTGGAACGTTTCTTCTTGGAATGTTTCTTCTTTTTCCACATCGAAGTTGAATCACTCTTAACCCCGTTTCTACTAGTTTCTACTAGAATCTGGAATCGTACCAAACGGTTTGCAGAAAGTGATTCTGATTCTATCTGAAACGTTTCTACCAAGAATATAGAACTGTTTCCGTTTCTACTAGAATCTGGATCCGTATCAAACGGGGCCTAAGGATCCGTTCGATAGGATCCCAGCTCTTGCTCCTTTCATAATATATTCATAACTTCAGCTCTACAGATCTGATGAAACTAAGAATAGCCAGCTCCACAGATTTAATAGAGCTGGAGCTATGGATATATTAAGAGTGTTTAGGTGGATCATCTTATTTATATTTTAGAATAAAATTATAAACTTAAGGGGGTATTTGGTATAACTCCAGCTCCATCAGATTTGTGTATCTTGTAGAGCTCAATATTCTTAGCTACACCAAATCTGTGAAGCTGGAGTTGTGTGTGTATTAAGGCCTTGTTTGGCAGAGCTCCAGATCCTAGCTCCACCTCAGAGTTGAAACTTGTAGACTGAAATAAAGCTCCATCTTATTTACATTTTAGAATAAAATTATGAACTTAAGTCACTTTATTTCAGTGTACAAGTTTCAGCTCTGAGGTGGAGCTGGGATCTGGAGCTTTGCCAAACAGGCCTTAAAAGAATGTTTATGTAGGTCATCTTTTTACATTTTAGAATAAAAATATAAACTTAATTCACTTTATTTTAGCCTATAAGTTTCAGATCTGAGGTGGAGTTGAGATATGGAGCTCTGTCAAACAAGACCCAAATTTTGTTCTGACTCCTCATGATTATGATTTTCTGAGAAATTTAGAGTAGTTTATGAAAGTGTTTGGCTAGCTGGTCGGTTCCAAATTTTTGAAAGAGGAGATTCGGGAGAAAGGGAAGAGAAGGGATTTGGAAGAGACAGAAGAGAGGGAAGCCATACCTCGGTGGCGCTCGTTGCGGGCTCGGCGGTGCAGACGGAGACGGCTTGGTGGGCTCGAGGCGAAGTACATCGGCAGTGTTAGAGGAGGGCTCGACGTGGGCTTGAGGCTTGGACAGCTCGGCACGCTCAAGGCGTGGATGACAGCGCAAGCGGGAACGGCTTGGCGTGCTCGAGGCGGGCTAGATCGGCAGTGCACGAGGCGGGGATGGCGGGTGAAAGAACCCACCCATATAAATGCTTTACAAAAGAAGAATTAAGGTAAGATGATTTGGATTTTGAGAATTAGCTATCATAGTTATTGAAAATTAAATCTCATCAAATAAATCGAAACAAAGATACATGCATACACTGAATTTTCGCACATACATAAATCGATCTATAGTAATCATAGAATTAAAAACTTAGTAATAACAAACAAACGGGAAGTCACAAATGAAACAACCCAATAGTTCAATTAAATTGAACTCACACATGAGTGGCTTAATAGTACAAACCGGTAAAGTCTGTAACAACAGTAAGCAACATTTTATTGATCCATTGATACAACACGCATAGATACAAACTGTACATTACAATCTCATACAACTTATTAGTTACACCCAGGTTCACAAAACCATCGAAAACTGCGGTTTTCGCCGTATTAAGCTGGTTCGAAACCCTAAATTAGTCGGTAAACAAGTTCAATTAAAAAAATTCAAAAAAATTTATGCGATGTAAACCAGTCAAAAACCGGTGAAAATCGAGCGATTTTCAACAAAAATCAACGGAAATTGCTCCAAAAATTGACCGCCCAAAAGGTTCAACTCACCGATCGGTTTTTCGAGAAAGCTGATCATTTTTTTGTTTTTTTTTCAAATGCTCGGTTTTGAAAATCTTCGGTTTTTAACTATTTTCGCTTAATTTTTGCGGTAAACCAGTACTGCTGGGATCTTGATTTTCAATTCGAAAACAGTTTGGTTAACCCTGGTTACACTAATTGGTCATAAAAGGTTGTCCTAGGAAGATATTATGATCTTCACATTGGGTAAGAGTAGATAACTAGAAGTGAGAAGTTGGGATATGCTGGGAGGCCCAGTGAAGGATACAAAACATCAACTGTGGTTGATTCTTTTAGGCTCTATATTTTAAAGCCTTAGATTGAGTATCAGTGCTGTTGTGGTAGTATAGTACAACTGTCAGCTGCGAGTCATGCAGGATGTCCTAGGATAGGTGTCTCCGACTTGAGTTAGCATGGTTGGAGATCTGATACTGGACTAATGATAAACATTTTGGGGCCTCAAGGGATGGGGTCACTATAGGTAAAAAATGATACAAACCTGTGCAGGGTACAATCATGAATTTATGCATGTCTCCTAGATTGGAGGCTACGAAAGCTAAGTCTGCATTATATACGAGCACTAGTAGCACTTTTGATAAATAAAATTGGAAACACAACTCTTCCCAATAAAATGCTATTTTCTAAAAATGGTTTTGAGTAGAGGTTGCACCAGATGGTTATGGAAAATACTTGAGATGGATGTGAAAGAAAAACTCATATTATGTATTTTGCTATTCATGCTTGCTGAGTGCTTTTGTACTCCCTTTTGCTAAATCTCCCTTTGCTAGAGAATTACTCCGGTGGTCAAGCGTACGAGGAGTATTACCAGGAGGACTAGATGTGTGGGTAGGTCATATACTAGCTTTTGACGATCTTTAGGGTAATTAGTATTTATGTATTATATTTTTATTGTACTTGGATTCTATGTATAATTAATGTATCGGATATGTAGCCATGCGTGGCAATAGACTATACTAAAGTTTCCATTTTAGTTTCTAATTATTGTTTCTGTTGCAACATTTCGAACACGGTGTATTAATTGTTATAAATGTCGAGTGCACTCAATGTTTTGATAGTTAGTATGCTGAGATTCGTGTAATTTTATCAGAGTAATGGTGGTGGTACTGTTGTTACCCTGGGCAAATTGTGCGGGTTGCCACAGCGGGCTTGAGGTAGGGTAGATCAGCGGCGCTTGAGGCGAGGCGAGCCTAAGCGTCGCGAGGATGGCTGATTCTCCGTGGGAGCAGGCGGAAGGCCACTCCGAGGCGCCTAGTGCAAAAACCAAGAATCGATTCTCAGGAATTCTGATTCTCGCACGAGGGAGCTGAGATGTTCGGTAGAGTTCCGGCTCCTTTGGAAGAGAATCCGGGAGCCAAAGCTCTACCGAACGGTGCCTAAGACAGTCAACTTTCTATGACATTTGTTTATGCACAAAATTTTGATGTCTTTTTTCCATAAAACATTATACCCACTAAAATATAATATTCGACTAAAAAAATAGAGAGAAGATGGATGAATAGTCTACTTTGCCCCTAACCCCTATAAAATTTTTTGGTCAACACGAGAGCTCACCATCAATGGCAACGGTGTGAGGGAGCTCAAGGCTCAATGGAAGAAGTAGAGAAGATGAGGAGGGAGGGAAGAGGAGGAACAAAGGGTCGAGGGCAAAACAGATTTTTCATCTACCTTCTTTCTCCTCTATCAACATATTTGCATCATTTATTTGTTAGAATTGCTATAGGGCTAAGTCTTGATCTAGCCTAAGTCACGATCACAAACTAATGTGGAAATCAAAACATTTAGAACTGACCCGGTGAAGAGGATGAAGCCATTAGTTCGGTTCTTGATTGTTCTTGATGTGTCGGTGAGGTTCTTGCGCGATGAAAAAGAAGAGGAGGCACCGAGGTCTACTCGGTGATGGTAGAGGCCTTCGTCAACCTCTCATCGTAGCTCAGATCGGAGGGAGTTTTAGGGTAGAGAATGAACTCACGAGTAAATCAAATCCAACTGAGTGCCAACCTCTCCCTTTGAATAAAATGGCGCTAGTTAACGGGACCAAAACCAGAAAATAGGGTGTTGTGCTCCCAATCATTGCCCAAGTAGTGGTTTAGAACCAAAAATTTCAGAGTTAGTTGCTTTGCCTGAGATCACCACTTACATTATTAGAAGCGTAGCGCTTCTATGTTTTTTCTCTCAATACAAGTTGCACAAATCTTGAAGAGATGAGCGCATGTAGTTATCTAAAATTTTTATGCAGGAGGGCATTTCGGGAATTTTGGAAGCTTCAGATTGCGGAGAAGAGGTCAGTTTTGGACTCAGTGGCGCGAAACGGTTCGGAAAATGTATTTTTGGAGTTTCTGGGGTTTTCGAAATTTTTCGGGATTTTTCTGGGCTTTTTCTAAATTAAAATGAATTTTTAGAATTAATAAATCAATTATAAATCCGAAAAAGAAATGGAACAAGGCTGCATAGGAGTGGGCCGAACGCCTTGGCCCAAATGGTGTGTGGGGGCGAGGTCGGCCTGGCCGAAGCCTGGCCTGCCCACGCGGCGACGGTGGGACCCTAGGGTTTCCCAGGAAACCCAATGACTGGCCACAAGGCAAGTGGCGCGCGACAGTTCGAGCCGAAGAGGCAAAGGCGGAGGGGAGAGCTCACTGAAAAGATGTGATAATTGCCTAGAGGGGGGTGAATAGGCTATTTAAAATTTAAAACGAAATTAATTGCAACGGAAAAGGTATCGGAATTTCCAGTAGAAGATCGGAACTTCCAATTGGATCGGAACTTCCAGTCTAGTATCGGAATGTCCTATCAGTATTGAAAATTGAGAACAAGAAACAACGTCTACCAATCTACAATATACTTCTACTCTAGTTGAGTGCAAGAATGTGTAGACAATCTAGACTAAAGTAACAACAATAGAAGAGCTTAATTAGAAGTTTAGACACAAGTAATTCAAGAGAAATTAAACCAAAGAGACAAGAGTTTGTTTCCCAGAGTTCGGATCCTTGAGGAGATCCTACGTCTCCGTTGAAGAGGCTCATAGAGAGCCGGGTCTCTTCCAACTCTTTCCTCCTAAACCTCGGTCACACTTGAGATTTGGTTCCACTCTTGATTTCTTTCCTTTCGGAGGCGAAATCGGCCTTTCACAAACTTCTCACGGCGTCCCACACTCTTCGGGAGCTTGTGAGCGACGCCTAGCCATCTAGAAGTCCTTCAACCTCCAAGAGTAACAAATGCAACGTAGTCTTGATCTTGGAGATGTTCTCTAATGCTCAAGATGAATGAATCTTGTTTTGTTCTAGCACTAGATCTCTTCCCTATTCCTCACTCTCTAGATGATCACTAAGATCAAAGAGGAAGAGACAAGAATACTCAAGAAAGTGCTTTAGAAGCTCACAAGGTTCAGCAATGAAAGTGTGTAACCTCTCAAAGGAGGTGGGGGTGGCTATTTATAGATTTGGACAAAAACTAGCCGTTATACCCGCACTCAGCCACATATCAGAATGTCTGATCGGGACATCGGAATATCCGATCTGTCTAAATTTCCAGAAATCAACACGGTCTAACGGTTGGAATAAAACACATCAGAACTTCCGATTTCTACGATCGGAAAGTCCGATGTTTACAGAGAGTAACTTATAAGAATTTCTCTCTCGAATTTTTCCAAAGTCCAAGTCAGAATGTTCGATGCACATATCGGAATATCCGATGCTTCCAGAGAGCATTTCAAATCGAACCAACACTAATCGGAACATCCGATCCAAAATATCAGAATGTCCGATGTGTCCAGAGAGCACCCTATAAGATCTTTACACATATCGGAACATCCGATCCAAAATATCGGAATGTCTGAAGTATCGGAACTTCCGATCTAAAATTGGAATGTCCGACCTAGCTTTAAAAGAAACCACTCCGAAGTCAGTGTAGTGAACTTTGTGTCTCTCAAATAAACTAGCTAGCATTCATCTGAGCATAAAGACTAATCCTAGATCAACTACAATGCATCCCTCTTAATAGTACGGCATGCCTATGACTCAATAAAAAATGTAAGATACATTGAAATAATACCGTTTTCTTTGTCGTTCCTTTTTGAGGGTATCCATCGATGGTAGAAGATCTCACCTTGGGACTTTTACCTATTCACAAACTCATCGAACGCATTAGTCCCTTTAATCATTTGTCATTAATCATCCCAAAACTTCTTTTGGGGCCTAGATGCACTTTCACTCACCGGCTCGAGTGGAGGGATGGGGGCGAGGTGGGAGTGGAGCTCGGGCGCCTTTTATAGCTGGCGGGCGAGGTGGCAAGAGTGCGACAGTGGTGGCGGGCGGGGCGACGTGGGGGCGGCACGACGCGGGTGGTGTGGGCGCCGTGGTGGGGCGCGCATGCAGTTCTTGGTGCCGAGGCGGCGTGGCCGGAGGCGGCGGGGATGGTGCCGGTCGGTTGGGCCTCCTGGGCCGGGAGGGAGATGGCCAGGTGGGCCGGGGAAGCAGGCCAGATGGCCCAAAAAGCAAAGAAAACGGCCCACGGTCAAAACGGATTCAAATCTGATTTCAAAATTCAAACTGACAAAAGCAAAGAAAACCAATTCAAATCATTTTGAAATTTAGGGTTGTTTCAGGTGTGACATCACCCATTGTTTCGGTTGTCCACACCTGTATGCCAAAATCTCTTTAATTGGAAAGTAGGTAATTAGCAGTGAAATTTAAAGTCAAATTTTAGAAACAGAAGATGCTTACTAAAGATGCACACTTTTTTCCAGTTGCTTTCCGAGTTCTCGTTGTGAATACCATATTCTAGCTGATATTAGCATGGAAAGAAAAGGCTATTCCATGTATACATTAGATTGGTGCAAGTTCCATCGGATGCTCGGTGGTAAATCAGAATTTGTTGTGCGCTTTTCACTGGGAAGAAAGAATTGCTCCACTGTGATGTGTGATTTTTCCGTTTTGCATTGTTATGGAAAACTCATGTTGCACTGCCATTTGAATGCTTATCTCAGGGGAAAGTTTTTCGTTTACATATAATGTGGAAGGTTGCAAGGCAGATCTTGATACGTCATGATATATCCAACCGGCTATATTCGTTTTTGGTTTTGCTCTATTTACCTCTACTTTTTTTAAAACAATCAAAAATAAAAAACAAGCAACTGAAATAAAAAAACAAAAAATAGGGAACAAACAATAAAATAAAATAAAAAAGAGATTAGCTGCAAGCAACCTAAATAAAAAATAAAGAAAAAAAAACAAGCAACCAAAATAAAAAAAATGAAAAAATGAAAAAAAGAAACAGCTTGCAGCGCCGTGGAGGAGCTGCAGTCCGCTGCATGGGGCTATTTTCGTTAATTCTCTCGTAGTGAGGCTATTTTCGCTAAATATTTTGTTAACAGGGTTGCTACAGTGAACAATTCGTAACCTGGAGGCCGTAGCCCTGTTGGGTTGGGCAATGACTGGAGAGCCACAGCTCCGGTTCCCTTTTCAATAAGAAAAGAAACTCCGGCTAGCTATCGCGCCATCACAAACCGTGCTGTCACCCCCGAGTCCACGCTGCCATCTCGGATCACGAGCGGCTCCTCCTCCTATCGTGCCACCTTCGTATCAGGCGACAAGTTGTGTCGTCGCCTATTTATGAAGCGGTGTAGCCTCCTCTTTCGGCCGCGACAATGTTGCCGCCGAGTCCATCTTCGGCTGCGAGCCGCGGCTCCTCCTCTATTCTTGTCGCCTCTACCTGTAGTAACAAGCCATATCTCATGAAGTCGCGCCACCTCCTCCGATCACGATTGCGTCGCTGTCAGCCCCTCCTCAGACCGTGAGCCCAGCGTAACCTCTGCTCCTCCGTCTGCTGCGCTTCACCTCGGCTCCTTCTCCACCAGGTGTCTTAGATCCGAGCAACAGAGGGAAGAGGGAGAGACAAGATAGAGAAAGGGATAAAGTGGAGGGCCGTGGTCTCTAAGGGTGCGTTTGGTTGCCTGTACCAATTGGTACATGTATAAGATGGTTTAAGGGAAAAAATCATCTATGCATTTGGTTGTTTGAATGGAACCATCCCATCCTGGATAAGGGATACAAATTTGAGGAATAGTCCCTCTAGATGCTGAACCATCTCATTCACCCAAAATAAGGGTATGTTTGGTTACCTGTATCAAGTGGTACATGTATGAGATGGTTCAAGAAAAAAAATCATCCATGTATTTTGTTGCTTAAATGGAATCATCCCATTCTAGACCAAGTGATACAAATTTAATGAATATTTTCTTTAGATGCTGAACCATTCCGTTCACTTAAAATAATGGAACTAAATGGTACAGGACCATCACATCCCATTCAACCTTATTCCATCAACTAAACACACCATAATGGAATCAAATAGTACATGATCATTCCATTCCATTTAGCCCTCATCGTATGAACCAAGCACAATCTAAAGATTGGAGTGAGAGGAAGGGAAAATGAAAAGATAAGGTGAAGATGGGACAGATCAGTGCGTCGAATAATTCCGATCTGATGGGCACAAGCTATACAGTTGGCTGGCGTTTTCTAGTATTTCACATGTGTGAATTGGGCCTGTCCAATCAATTTTCCATTTGTTATCAAGCCACTCAACAATACATTTTACCTAGGCCCGTATTAGTTCATTAGCTCGCCTAATGCATCGTAAACCTCTCGGCCCATGTTACATAGTTGGGCCAACACGACAGTCGGAGGCTGCATCCTGAGATTCCGCCCGAAGTGTTGGACCAGGACAAGTCCAGGTAGTACCCATCAGATCGGCCTTAAAAGGCTTCCAGACGGCCCAAACTGCACCGCATCTCGCCTATTCCCGCAGGCCGCAGCCTCCCGCGGCGCCAGAAATTTTTCCCCCAACTCCCGCTCCCCCGTCGCCGTCTCCCACTTCCCCTGCCAGCCCCGCCTCGCGGCTACTAGGTTTCCGACGCCCTCCTCGCGCTCGCCTACTCATCGGCCGCCATGTCCCAGCCCGTCACCCCGCGCCGCACCACCCGCTCCTCCTCATCCGCATCGGCCGCCATGTCCCAGCCCGTCACCCCGCGCCGCACCACCCGCTCCTCCGCATCCGCATCCGCCTCGCCCTCCGCTCCTGCCTCGCCCTCCGCTCCTGCCTCGCCGTCCTCCCCTCCCAAATCCAGGCCCAAACCCTCACCCAGGCGCCAGCTCCTCGCGGCCGTTGGCGCCCCAAAGGAGGGCAACTCCCTCGACGCGATCCTCGTGTCACTACCCGGCCGCCGCGCGCAGGCGATGGACCTCCTCCGGCTCCTCGCGCCCGCGCCCGCGCTCCCCGTGCTGCTCCACGGCGGCGCCGCCACCGGCAAGACGCGCGCTGTCCTCCTCGCACTGCGGCACCTCCGCCCCAGCCCGCGCTTCGCCTACGCCGCGCTTCGCTCCCTCCCCTCCCCTCGCGCACTATTCGCCTCCCTCCTCTCCCAGCTCAACCCACCGTCATCCTACACCTCCTCCCGCCAGCGCCTCTGTGATAAGCCCTCCGACTTCGTCGCCGCCCTCCGCGACGCCCTTACTGGCATCGTCGCCCAGGGTGAGGTTGTATATCTCGTGTTCGACAACTTGGAGGTTGTTAGGAGCTGGGATAAGGGCGACCAGCTTCTCGCTCTATTCCTCCGCCTCCACGATCTCCTCCGGATACCGCAGGTCGTGCTTGTGTATGTGAGCAGCGCAACGCCTGATGCGTACTACTCCATGACTGGCTCTGTTGAGCCGAATTATGTTTACTTCCCGGATTACACAGTGGACGAGGTCCGCGACATTCTGATGCGAGGCCATCCCAATCCAAAGCTGTACTCATCATTCCTGAGGTAAGGGTTGCAGAAATAGTTCTGCCTTTGCGTTAATTCATTTCTGGTTCTAATTGTATTCTGGTATATTTGGCATGGTTGGCGATGCCTATGCAGCATGGTTGGACAATTACTCAATCGTGCTAAAGTTTATTCTTATGTTACTTTGATGCTTGGGCAGTGTGGCGCTGAAGCCTTTATTCCGGGTGACAAGAAGGGTGGATGAGCTGGCAGCGGTGCTGGCGCCGCTTTTCAGGAGGTATTGTGAGCCATTGGGGAACTTGAAGGCAGTTCCTGATGAGGGTATCAAGAGGAGGTTGTTTGAACATTTGCAACCACATTTGGCAGTTGCGTTGAATGAGACATTCAGTGTCCCCACGAGAGCTTCAGGGGACGAATGCAAGGATGGTAGTTCTGGTGGAAAGGGCGGCGCTAAAAGGCAGTTCAGTGGCAGAGATGGTCCCTTTTGTGAATTGGAGTTCCACATGTCTGTGTCTGCGAAGTATCTACTGTTGTCTGCCTTCTTGGCTTCGAGGAACCCCGCTACTCTTGATGCGGCTTTGTTCGATTCCACTGGAGGGTCAGATAGCCATAAGCGCAAGAGAAAGTATGCCATTTCATAATATTTCTAAACTCATACAAAATTTAAAGGCTTATTAGATGTTTACCTTATTGTTCTTTGTTGCAGGAGCTCTCAGGCCTCAATGGATATGAAGGATACCATGGTTGAAGAGATGCTTATGAAAGGCCCTGGTACATTTCCTCTTGAGAGGCTCCTGGCTATATTTCAGTGCATCACATCCGTGTCAGAAGATGTGCTTGATGAAGCTGAAACCCCTGACAGTTCGATGCGTGGAAGTGGAATGACTTGTTTGATGTCAGATGTTCTATTGCAATTGTCAACACTGTGCAATTCTAATTTCCTCTCTAAGAGCCAGAGCTGCCCATTAGAAGGCTCAGCTAGATATCGATCCAACATTGATGAAGATTTAGCTCTCAAGGTGAACATCCTGTAATAATCAGCTTTAAGATTTACACTACAGTGCCACCATGTGGTTAACTACTCCAATCTTGTGCTGTCCATTTTATGAGTGCTTTCTTTATTATTTGACAGGTTGCCAGGAATGTCAGTTTCCCCCTCTCAAAGTACATATATAGAAGATAGCCTTTGTGTCCTTACTCTAGGCAGCAGAGACTACTGTTGATGGCTCTAGATGCTAATATGATCTGCTGAGATCTATCTAGTTGCCTTGATTGTAGAGTTCTGAGGCAAGTGCTAGATGCCTCATGTTCATTTAGTTTCTTAGCTTATGCAGCTCCTTCAAAGATTGAGTATGGTACTCAATCCTAAATTTAATGTAGTGGATTGTTTGTGAGCTTCTGTTAAATGCCCCGGAAACAATGTGTTGGTTGTGTAAATTATCAACAATGTACGGTTGCAGCTTGAAATGCTTGGCTAGAATGCTAGATTTTCTTTCAAAATCTGAATGTAATGACCGTCACTGTTATTGTGTAATAGCATAATTCTGACTTGACAGATCATTCCTATTTTTTGCAATGTCATTATATTTATCTGTATCTGGGTCAGTATGTATTATGTACTCAACCAACCCCTGCTCCAATCCCACCATTTGAACTTCCATTGCTATTTTTCATGTTGAACGCTAGCTTATTTAGATTGAGCTGTTTGTGATATTGCCCCTGTCAACTGATTAAGCGTTACGTTTAGTCGTTTACGTTTTAGTCTTTGGGGGCTATTATGACCTTCTCTATGCTCCTTTATTTGAAAATTAGATCCACAATTGCTAAACTAGTCCTATATTAGTCAATTGAGCTACATGCCTGCATCCCTAACTTTGGTGATTTCTTTTGGGAATAATGAAGTAATATCTTATTTCCATGTGTACATGGACGATGCCAAACTACCTCTTTTCTACATATCATTGTATTATTTGCAGGCTGATGGTCTACAGTTTCCACACGTGTGGCGTCCAGCATAGTTAACACAAGCTAGGAAGTACCATATCCACATTTCTACATGGCCAACTCTTCGCTGATTTTTTTTCCATAACGTACTTTCTCACTGCATGGTTTGAAGTTCATCAATGGCAGATCACAGGGATCTTTATGATGCATTCGTTCACAGTGCTTTCATATGACGGCAGATTAATCTTTCCTTTATAATCACCGTATTTCTGTTCAAGTTGGCTAGTCAAGACAATCACAAGGTACAGTCTTTCAATTCCAAGTCCTTCACTCTAGTAAGATAGTATTGTGCCTTTTATTTGAAATGCATGTTCTACACCTTTTTGTACAGCAGGGTTTTGAAAGCCAACGAGAACCACCTGCACGAATTACACGTGCCAATTAGCTAATAAGCCTTTCAGTATTGAACTTCCCCAAGCTGTATTTCTTAACTCTGTATTTGAAGCAGACAAGCAGTTCACCATGTCCTTATGATATGGAACTGAAACAATTTATTGCTAATGGGGAAAAGTGGGTTAAATGCTGGTGATGTTCGTATTTTGCCTGAGGTATTCAAATTAATGTATACATCTTACACTAGCTGTTTGCTAGTGTCAACTGCAGCGGGCGCCAGAGAGTGTCGGCTTCAGCTGCTGCTCCTGCTGGATCCGTAGCGGGCTGGGGCTTGGAGTGGTGTGTCGGCCATTGGAACTCATCATTAGCTGCATCCCTACGATCTCTCCCGACGCAATGGCTGCAAATCGGAGGTGGTGGAGCACCAGTTCCTACTCATTTGATTGTAGCAGCCCTCAACAAGAAGCAGATCGGGTAGCCTACCGAATCATCTTCACTTTGCGGTCAGCTGTTCTTGACTTATAGCCCTTTAATCTGTGTTGTTGATTTGAGGATTGACTTGGTGAAGAATGAGATTCGATAGTGTGAACTTAGAGTTGGGTTGCAGTAGTTGTTGATTAGGAGATGGGGGAGAACAAGGTAATTGAACAAGTGCTTGCTAAATTGGTTCAATTGCTAAGGATAAAAGGAATGAGGCTCCAACCTCGAGCAGTGCAATCATCCCACATGCAGAACCGGTATAGAAGGTGGAGATGATGCAAAATGACATCAAGCTGGAGGGTGTCAAGAATTTTTTGAGCTGGTCCAGGAGGGCGCTGTTGATCCTGGAGACAAAGGGATTGGAAGGCTTTGTCCAAGGGGAGTTAATTGAGTCTATCGACAAGACAAGCACAGAATGGAGGACCTGTAGTGCGACCAACTCATTGGTGCTGGCATGGTTGTTGAGTTCTTTAGCTCCAACCATTTCCGCAACAGTCGAGACCATTTCGAGTGTAGCCAAAGTGTGGAAAACCTTGTCAAAGCTATACTCAGGAAAGGGTAATGTGATGTTGATGGTAGAAACACAAGAAATGATAGTTGATCTGAAACAGGGGGAGATATCTGCGATGGAATATGTGGCGGAATTGCAGCGACTATGGACTGATTTGGATCATTATGATCCTCTTGAGGTGACTCATTCAGATTGTATATCCACGATTAAGAAGTGGATTGAACACAGGACGGTTATAGCAACTCTTGAAAGAGTTGAACCCCGAATTTGATGGAAGGCAAGCTACTATGCTTCATTAGCCTTCTCTTCCCTCCTTGGAGGAAGCTATTGCAGCAATTGCACAAGAGGGGACTAGATTGAAGGTGTTGTCCAGTTCTAAAGCGTCAGAGCCACCAATCCGTCTTGCCTTTATAGTAGTTGAGACTAGGGAGTGTTTCAACTGCGGTAAAAAAGGGCACTTGATTTGTGATTGCTGTGCCCCCGTAAGCCTAACCGTGAAAGGGGGAGGGGTAACAACAAAGGTGGACAAAGGGGAGGTAGAGGCTATGGATATAGGAGCGATCACAAAGCTAATATGGCACTGACTGAATTAGAGGATTCAAGAAGTAAGTAAATACCAAGGGGCAACAACTACCGTTGGCAGTGTTGCTAATCTTGCTCATTCAGATTATCATTCAAACTGGATACTAGATTTAGGTGCATCTCGGCATGTTGTGGGTATGTCTAGTGAATTTAAACCATACACGCCATAGCCATATACACACAATGAAACAATTCAAACTGTTGATGGAACATCATGCCACATCAGAGGTGTTGGCATAGTACAATGCACTCCGATCACATTGTCATCAGTTCTATATGTTCCCTCATTTCTAGTTAATTTGATTTCAACGAGTGCTTAAGTTGATAATATGGATTGTTGGGTTTCCCTTGATTGTGACAATTGTTTAATTCAGGAGAGACAGATAGGGAAGAGGCTTGGGATCAGAGTTAGGCGTGATGGACTTTGGTACTTAGATCGCAAGGGAACAAGTGAAACAATGCATCGTGTCAACAGTTGTGGCAAGTGAGGAGGAAGCTAAGATAATACTTTTGCATTGTCGGTTGGGACATATCTTTCGCGACCGTGGTTAAAGTGTTTCCTAATGAAATGAATAAGGTGGATAAAGGTAAGTTAGTATGTGATGCATGCGAGTTTGGGAAACATACAAGAACATCATATGTAAGTAGGGGACTCTGAAGTGTGTCACCTTTTTCACTGATTCACTCTGATGTATGGAAATCTCCAGTTATTTCTGTGAGTGGAATGAAGTATTTTGTTACCTTTATTGACTACTATTCTCGTATGACTTGGATATATATGATGAAACATAAGAATTATGTGAACAATAAATTTGGGAGTTTTCTCTCGACAGAAGGAATACTACATCAAACGTCTTGCCTTGATACACCTCAAAATTGAGTGGCTGGAAGGAAGAATCGTCATCTCTTGGAGGTAGCTCGGTCTCTTATGTATACAATGAACGTGCCCTAAATTATGATGGAGTGAAGCAGTTATGATGGCCATATATCTTATTAATCGCATACCATCACGTGTTCTTGGAATGAAAACTTCTCACGAAATGGCATTTGAGAAGAATGAATTTATTGTCCCTCCAAAAGTCTTTGGATGCATTTGTTTTGTTCGAGATCACAGGCCTTCACTGGGAAAGCTGGATCCCCAAGCTATCAAATGCATCTTATAGGCTATTCACCTGGACAAAAGGGGTACAAATGTTGGAGTCCATCTTAACGGCGTACATTTGTGAGCATGGATGTAACCTTTAGAGAATCCATTCCATTTTATGGAGAAAAGACAGATATGAGTACTCTCTTTGCTGACCTAGATCTCCTTGATATGTGTGATGATTGGCAAGAGGAGAAGGATGGGACGCTAAACACTGAAGAGGACAAGCAATCGAGGAAGGTGGTTATTGACTCAATCCCATGTCATGTCAGTGAACCTATGTGTGCACAAAAATGGAGAAGACCAAACGAAGAAGAAAATTTGCAAGTTTATATGAGGAGGAAGTCAAAATCTTCAGTGGAGCCGCAACGGTTTCAAAATATAATTGAGGTGGAAGATCAACCATCTGACTATTTAAACCCTGTACAACTGTCCTCTAATACAAGAGGGGAAGAGTCTCAAATAAGGAGAGGAATCTAATTTGCCTATTGCTATAAGAAGAGGAAAAAGAAGCACTGCAGGAAAACCTCCATCAAGATATGGCTTTGAAGATATTACCACTAAGGATGATGATGAGAATGACATAGCTAACTATGTCTCATATTTGTCTTTATCTCCTGACTATAAGGCCTTTATTGTATTGTTACAATCAGCATCGATCCCGAAAGGTTGGAGGGAAACAAAACTGGATCCAAAGTGGTACGAGGCCATATTGGAGTTGACAAACCTTGAGAAAAACAAGACTTGGGATCTTGTACATTCCCCATCAGGAAAGAAGGTGGCTAGCTGCATGTGGGTGTACACGGTGAAGCAAAATCTTGAAGGGATGGTGGAGAGGTACAAGGCGAAGCTTGTGGCGAAGGGGTACAACCAAACATATGGAATTGATTACGTTGATACCTTCGCACTATTAGCAAAAATGAGCACGGTGAAAACACTAGTTTCTTGTGCAGCTAACTTTGATTGGCCATTGTATTAGTTAGATGTTAAGAATGCCTTTTTACATGGAGACCTCCAGGAAGAAATATATATGGAAATTCCACCTGGGTTTATCACCTCACAAACTAAGGGAAAAGCATTGAGGTTAAAGAAATCTTTGTATGATCTCAAGCAGTCACCAAGGGCATGGTTTGATCGATTCAGACGTGCAATGTGTGGCTTGGGATATAGACAATGTTTAGAAAATCATATCACCATTCTTGCTGTGTATGCGGATGATATGATTATTACAAAAGATGATGCTCAGGAGATAGCTCGACTAAAGGAGAATCTAAGCAAGGAGTTCGAAGTCAAGGATCTGGGCCAACTTAAATATTTTCTGGGGATTGAAACTGCAAGATCCCCTAGGGGGATAGTTCTTTCACAACGAAGATATATATTGGATCCACTTAATGATACAGGTATGCTTGGATGTATCCCACCTTCAACTCCTATTGAACCAAACCACAAGTTATGCGCTTAGTCAGGAGACCCAGTGGATAAAGAGAGATATTAGAGGCTTGTGGGACGTTTGATTTATCTGTGTCACACAAGGCCAGATATAACTTATGCTGTGACCTGTGAGTGTGATAAGTCGTTACATGCATGATCCTAGAAGTGGTCACTTAGAAGCTGCACTTAGAATTTTGAGATACTTGAATGGAAGCCCGGAAAAGGGATTATGGTTCAAGAAGAATGGACACCTAAATGTGGAAGGTTACTGTGATGCAGATTGGGCTAGATGTCCTGATGACAGGAGATCAACTTCAGGTTACTGTGTGTTTGTAGATGGTAATTTGGTATCCTGTAGGAGTAAGAAGCAACCGGTGGTATCTCGCTTCACTGCTGAAGCGGAATATAGGGCAATGTCGGTAAGTTTGAGCGAGTTGTTATGGATAAGAAGTCTTCTATCTGAGTTGAAGCTGCTGAGAGATATTCCCATGAAGCTATGGTGTGATAACAAGTTAGCTATACATATTGCTAACAATCTAGTCAAACATGATTGGACGACAAATGTGGAGATAGATTGTTTCTTTATCAAAGAGAGATTAGATGAAGGAATTCTAGAGTTGAGCTTTGTAACATCAGGAGAGCAAGTAAGCGATTGTTTAACAAAAGGTTTGAGTGTTAAAGGAGTGTTCATCTGCAATGTGACAAGATGGGGATGATAAATATCTATCACCCATCTTGTGGGGGAGTGTTGGGAATATAGCCCATTGGGCCCATATACACATATGTATATATGTTGACTAGAAATAAAAAGAACAGTTCAGTCAAAAAACCAACTTCATTATACTTTGTAATAGTTTCTACACTGGAAAGGTTTGATAGTAGTATTACATTCAGTGGATGATGGAGTTGCTTTACCTCCAAGCATGGAAAATCATAATTAAAAGAATCCGATAGCATGGTTTGGTTTACAAACATTCTGACAATTTTCTCTAATTGAATAATATATATATCCTTCATCATACAACACAATAATTAGATGTTCAAGTAAAAAAAGATAATGTATGATCTTATGTTAGGATCCTATAACCAATTCTTTCTGTACCATACCAAGTTAAAGTTCCTTCTGTTAAGGTAGTAGATATGTCTGCATGGGATTTGACAACAAATTGCAGTACTACCTTGACACTGTCGCAGATTTTGATCAGACAGTGATATCTTCATCTTCCTTGGACATAAGACGGGATTGCATTACCAGATTTCTCCAAGTTATCGACATTGGACACCTCTAAGCTCTTCATTTGAATCCCATTGCTGACGCCATCAACAACATCTCCCTTCTCTTGAAGTTGCAAGGCAAATTCGAGTTTCCATAACACGTCTCCCATGGATGGGCGATCGACTCCGTAGTCAGCAAGGCATTTCTCAGCAGCCTCAGCAAACATCTCAAGTGCATCAGGCCTGATTTGTCCTGCAATGTGGGGATCAATTATTTTGTTAAGCTCCCCCTTGCGGTGCCATGTAAGGGCCCACTCTGCCAGGTTCACCTGCTCTCTTGGAAGTGCTGGATTGATGGCTGGTCTTGCACACAGCACTTCAAATAGCACCACCCCGAAAGAGTATACATCGGACTTCTCCGTCAACTGTTGACGCCTGAAGTACTCTGGATCAAGATAGCCAAAGCTTCCTTTGACAGCAGTGCTCACATGGGTTTGCTCAAGGGATGGAGCAGCTTTTGATAGGCCAAAATCGGCGACCTTGGCCACAAAATTTTCATCGAGGAGAATGTTGGTAGTCTTGACATCACGGTGAATTATGCCCTGAGCTGCACCTGTATGAAGATAATGCAGTCCCTTTGCTGCCCCAATGCTAACTTCCAGGCGCTGCTTCCAAGAGAGAGGCTTGAGGTTTGTGCCACCATACAGATGATCCCTTAGCGGACCATTTGACATGAACTCATAAACCAGGATCATCTCGTTGTTCTCATCACAGCAACCAATGAGTGAAACCAGGTGGCGGTGGCGAAGCTTTGATAACATTTGAATTTCAGTTAGGAACTCGTTCATACCTTGATCGGAAGATGGATTGCCTCGCTTGATAGCCAGTTTCGTTCCATCTTCAAGAACACCAAGATAAACTTTTCCAAAGCCACCAACTCCAATAACAGCCTTCTCTTCAAAGTTTTTTGTGGCTTTCTGAATTTCGACAAAGGTGAAATAGCGGCCCAGTCCATAAGCACTGGATGCAAACAGGCTCGAGAATCCACTCTTGGTCCTTGTGGAGCCAAAGCGATTTCTGGAGCTCAGCCTGCTGCAGCTGCTCATGAAGCTGGATTGGGTGGAATTGAGTGGAAGGAACCAAGACTGGAAGCTGTTTGTCTTCTGCCACTCCGGTCTATGGCTTCTCCTGCAGCACAGAACTACAGCCAGTGCAGCTGCAATCACTGCCAAAGCAAACCCTATGCCAGTCAGTGTCCTCTTACCAACTTGTGAACTTTTTTTTGGTGAAAAGAGGCCATCTAAGCTGTTTGCATCATTGCTTATCTTCATGATCTCGAGGCCATTAAGGATGGCATCGGGGTTGCCAGAGTCGGTTGTGCTTGGGCCAACCTGGACTACAAGGGTGGAATTGATGATGCTGAACGAGTCAGCAATGAAGTCCTTGTAGTAGGCTACTGCCAGCCCCATCGTCAGGCTCGAGAGGTCGAGGTTGGAGAAAACCATCATGCCGTTAATGTAGACATTGAAGTAGAGGCTATTGAGTGCCTTGCTGATAATGTCGCAGAAATGTAGGCGGATTAGGTACTTGAATCCTGGTTCCGCCACCATTTCCCATGTTATGTTGAATATCGCATCTGTGGTGTTTGTCAAGGACATCTGCTGTGCTGTTGAGTAGATGTTTGCTGGAGCGATGAGGGGTGTGATGGTCTTGTCATCAGGGTACCTGATGGTGCTTGGAGGAACCCAAGCTGCCTTTGCCGTCGCTTCAAGCCTCAGAAAGGGTGCATCTGGCAGCCAGGTTCTGCCTAGTGTGTCATTGAAGGACGTAACCAGTGCGCCACCCATATTCAGCCGGTAAACAACCTGCAGCGCATTGTTGGAGATGTCATATTGGTCCTGAGGACCCATTCGGGTGGTGGTATTTGGAATAAGGCTTGCTGGGGCTGAGACAACCTCAATGGCATTGATGAATGCTATTGAGTCCTTCTTTGGGGTAAAAATGATCTTTAAGGTGTCTCCCTGTGCTGCAACAAGGTACTCCCTGAGGATAGGGTTAGTAGGACTGCCTATGAAGGAGAAATCATGGAGAAGGACCATGTTATCAGTGGACACGGAGAATGTTGCTGTGGTGAGGTTGTATTGGCTGTCAGGGATAGGTAAGAAGTAGAGGCGGATCCAATGGCGACCAGGCTGGGAGATGAAGAAGCTATAGGTTGAGATGTCAGAGAATACTCTTGCAGCAAGGTAGAGTGGGAATAATGGTGAAGGTGAAGCAGCAGTCTGGGAGTTTTTAGCAGTGACCTTGATGTCCATCGTGGTGGACAGAAAAGATGCTGAGTCAGGATCGGAGCGGAATGTCCTGCCATCATCAAGCTGCACAGCAGCAGCTGCCCCGCAGCTGAGGAGGTAGTTGTCTTGAGCCACGAACCGATCTGTTTGTGCTGCAACTGCATTGGTGGTGGTTACACGAGCGATGGAAAGGATGAAGAGGATCAAGAACATTGGTACTCTCTTCCACTCAAGCATGCTTCTGTTGCTTCTGGCCATTTGCCGATGTTGGCATTAGAAGCAGCGGCTTTGTAGCAAGAACTATTGGTGGCCTCTCATGAGAGGAGGAAAGTGCTCTCAGGATTGAAGGAGAGGGAAAGGATGCAGGGATCAACGAAGCAGTCTTTGATTGGTTTTTGGAGGGCATGGTTGGTTCCTGAGAGAGATAAGATATCAGTTGGATGCACGTTCAGATGAGATCAGGTCGCCATCTAAGCATCATGTCGAATGAGTAATTTATTATTATCTGCAATTTTCTTTTTGGAGCTCCTATACAGAAATGACGGGTGGATGCCTTCTTGTACTTTGACAGGAAAGCAGTCGACCAGGCCAATCGCTGCAAAGTGCAACAATCATATTGGATTCAATCAGGATTCAGGCAGAACTGTCCAGGTATGACTCTTTTTGCCCCTAAAAAGACGCTGTTATCACACTGGTTTATTCAAGTAAGTTGATATTTGTCATGTTGAATCTTTGACGCTTTACATGTTTCTCTGAGGGAATTTTATGCGAATGTCTGACTGTTTGCTGTAGGATTTTAATGGACAACCAATCAATCTACATACCAGCTGGGTGTTTACAAGCTAATGGCTTGAGTAATTATCCAATCCAAATAAACACTTTGAACAATTAGTCTTGGTTTTTATGATGGAATTATAATTGTGAAGCAGATTGTCTTACGAGAAGTCTCATGTCGTACTACTATTTGCTCTCAACGGCTTTGCCACCCCAAATTATTCTCTTCTTTATTGTGTTTGTATTTTTTCCCCTTCTTTTGATATGGTTTGATTTCGGAACCTTTTGTGGTCCTCACATTGGACTGTTGTGAGAATATTATGGCCTGTCATTCCAGGCATCAAACAAGCTAACACTTCCAGCGGAATGCCCTCAAAGAACATCTTGATTGATTTTGTTCATTGCCATGCGCATAAATAATTGTCCCAGCAAATTGTGCTACCCAAGTTACTGGCCATTTGCTTGCTCAAGAACAGTGTAATATGCCTTCTATTGTTAGTCTAACAAAGACTAGGCTATCTGTTTTGTTCTCAATAGGCGCTGAACTTGAGACGTGGGAGGTGGGAGCCTTGTTAGTCCAATTGCCCTATATCCTGTACCTGTTGGACAGCTGCAGCTGCGGATCATGTAAGTGGCAGCCCATTTCCTCCTCTCAGATATCTCTATGTTTGACCAGCTAGTTAGTGGGGTGCCAATCACTTTTGCTGCTACAATCTGTTTGTTATATTTATTGGTTTAAGCAGAAATACAACCGAATCATTTGATTGTTTATTCGAAATCTTCTCATACCATCATAATCTGTTGTCATCCTTAAAGGAAAGGTGTGACCGAGTATGCTAAGCACGGGGTACACCGTACACGTCTATTTCTGGCCACGGTATCGGTCCCTGGTAATCTGGTACGGTTGCTCTGCACGGTTTTGGGATTAAAAGTTGAAAACTGAATTGCATAAACATTACCTATATGTTTTTTTTACGCGCCCAATCTAAGCCCATTGTCTGCCCGAATCGGCTACACCCAAGTTCGTTATTGGCCTTCTAGATTAACTGGACTTTGCTTTTGTTCTTTCCTACCTTCTTCCAGCAGCTAGGGTCATACTGTAAGTGGGTGCTTCTTATATCTTCTATCCGCTTTTAAATTTGCTAACACCCAAAAGCATGCGTTGATGTGTTGATGTGTTTTTTACCTGCATAGTAATTGCTGGTTAGGCTTAGCCTCTTGGGGGAATACTCTGCTCAAAGATAGATGTCACTGTACTACTCATATGGCCAACAATTTTCAAAGGCTTGAAACTGCATTTCCGGTCTTCAGACCCTTCATTTGCTCACATTTTTGCTTTACTCAACCCCTCTTACAAGTTAGCAAACTAGTGCAGAGCAGTAGCCGTAGGTGGTTTCTTCTAGCCCAGTTTCGAGCCAAGCGGACACACCAACGGAACGGGGAACCCGTGATCCGTTGGGCCACACATGCACTAAAACAAGACAAGCTGCTCCGAGAAAAATCAAACGGAGGTGGGCCACCTTCCGCGACCAGAACACAGGCACAGACAAATTCCATAACCTTGTCCGTTTGATTATGATGTCAACGTTTGTATACTTACTAGTTACATGCCCGTGCGTTGCTACGAAAAACAAAATTTGTAACGAAAAATAAAGATTAAAAAATAAAAAAAATATTTCACAAGATCAAACATCTATCTTTAACGCTTCGTTTCTTGCGAAAGCTGGCTAATTAAAGCAACGCTTCGTTTTTTGCGTAGGGCAATTAAGCAGGGCAATTAATGACGTGGGTAGAACTCACCACTGCCACCAACTGATGCTTTATAATAGTAGAGAATCCGTGCGACCTCGCTCTCGTTCTACAAGAACCCACCTTCGCGAGCAGCTGAAGCATGTAGGTGTGCCGAAACGGACGCCTACAGCCTACTAACTGTATTTACGTTTGGTATGTAAGACCAAGTACGGCAGTCGAGGGGTGAATGAGTCTGACAAAATTTCTCCTTAAACATTTGATAATTTTTTTTTACTTTAATAGCTATGGAGAGTTAAAAAGATCAAGATTGAACTTGATTGCTACGGGAATTAATATACACAAATAAAGATGGTTTTTTCCCCACTCTAATAGTTATAATAAGTTTATGAAGATTAGGCCAATCACACAGCGGAAACACCTCAAAAGGTTAAGCAAAACAACCAACGAATAACCGAGACACCCAGTCCGATGGTTTGACTTCAACTTGGATATTCCTACTTGACATGAAAATATCCAGTCGGATGGTTCTTCCGAATTGACACACACAGAAAACTGCTGACTACAGCTATGCAAAATCAAGATTCAAAATCTCACCGAAATTCAACGAAATTTTATCGAAATTTCGGATCTCGCCCCCCCCCAGTTCCATAATCCCGGCGAAATTTAAAAACCCTAAAAAAATTCAAAATGCTGCAGTAACCTATAATCTCGCTGAGATCTCGGTAAATTTGACCACAATCTTGGTAAAATTGACCGAGATTTGAATAAAAGTTGACCGGATTTGTCCGAGTTTGACCGGATTAGATTCTTCGCGTCGTTTCCAATCTAGGACAGTCGGTAGATCATAATTCCCGCGAAATTGAAAAAACCCTAAAAAATTCAAAGTGTGACGGTGCGTAAAAATCTCGCCGAGATCTCGGCATTTTGGATCGAAATTTCCTCTATACGAGTCGAAATCTTGGAAATCTCGTTTAAAAAATTACCAGATTCAAATTTTGCTTTTTGCTTTTCGTTTGGATTTTGTCCGAAATACCAAGATTTCGTCTTTCGGAGGGTGCCGAGATGAAATCCGAAAACGAAAATTCAAACCCTGTGCAAAACGCACGCAACTTGCAAACCATGGCTCCAAATCACACGAAATTTGAAACAAAACTATGCTAGGATATAATTATAAAGAACCTATTCCAACCAACAATTTCAAGAACTGATTGGGTGTCGAAGTTCCAACTTTAATCCATTTTAGGTAAGATTACTCAAGAACCAAGTAAAAGACCAAAATCTCGATCAACTCAACCATGCAAGATTTAAGCATCCAATAAGATTTTATATATGTTTCTACACGTCATAGCAAGCTAGATGATAGCTAGAATTAAATTGTAACATCATGGAATCAAGTATCCCAACAATCATCTCTAGAAGGCAAGAAAAATCAAATAAAACATGAGGGAAATGTTTGATCTTCTATTACCACTTGAAAATGAAGCATTACAGCCACTCCAATTGGAGAACAAAACCCCAAAGGGGCATCATCTATCTCTCTTAACAAACCCTAGGCTTCTCTCTTGGAGGCTCAAGTGCAAAAGCATACATCTCTCTCACTAAGTCCCTCATATAGAATAGGCTCACAAGAAATCATATAGAGTAGGCTCACAAGAAATCATATAGAGTAGGCTCACAATAAATCCTAAATCCTAGATACAATCTCTATCCACTAAATCATGGACAAACCTGATAACTCAACACATAATATGTATTTCACATGCAAAATTCTCGTAGCGGTGTCTTCAACCTTAATTCCAAGAGCTTGAATCTATCGTTTTGTCCTCCATGAGATCTCCTTGACCTAATCTACTTAAAACACCTATGCTTTACTACAGTTTTGGAAACCACTTGTGTCGGCATACTTTACGACAGGGTACCCTCTTCGTCGCAGACAAGTAAGACGGCCTAGCGAGTAGGCGGGCGAACAGGCCCCACTCGTCGGGCAGTCGGCCCACGTGGCGGCCTGGTGAGCAGGCGGGCGATCAGGCTTCGCTCGATGGGCTGCCGGGCCACGTGGCGGTCTCGCGATCAGGCGGGCGATCAGGCTCCATTAACCAGGCCACGTGGGCGACCAAAAGGAGGAGAAGGAGGCTTCGCCTCGAAGTCTCCTCCCCCTGACACGCTGTGTTAGGGCCATTGATTGCGAAGAGTTCTGCTGTCAACGCGACGACGGCCCATCCCTCTGACGCCTCACACCTAACCCATCGCGAGAAAGACACATCCCGGGCGGACCGGGCGAAGCCTTACGACAACATGGACAATGAGGCTTGGGAGACAGGGCTACAGTGATGGGTGTAATAAATGAAACGTAGGTCAGTATGATGTCACCTTCTCACCTGTCCGAGCCAGCCCCGTCTATATAAGGGAGCTCTGGTGCATGGATGAGAGAGGGAGAGGAAAAAAGCAACTGAGAGGAAACCTGAGGGAAGAGCATTGTAATCGGCCCAACATCCATCAACAACGATCTAACAGGACGTAGGGTTGTTACCCGCACCGGGGGCCCGAACCTGAGTACATTGGTGTGTTCTTTGATCTGTTGACCCCCGGGATCCCCCGAGCGAGGGCCATCGGGTGTCCGGCCGCGAAGGTGCCCTCTACCGAACCCTATTCTTCGTCCCGGGAGAAATCCTGCAGGTGAAATACGCTGATAGGGGCGCGCCAGGTAGGGGGCTAGCGGTTGGCTCACCCGGACATCTCTCCGACGGATCCCGGTCTTCCGTTTGGAAGGATCGCGTATCTGGTGATGGCGGGTTCGCACTCACGTGTGTGGGGTTGTCCTGCTGAAACTAAAATCTTTAATTCACATATTGGGAACATATATCCTAAGATAATAAGTTGCCATTTTATTGGATATCCTGAAAAATCTGAGGGATATCGATTTTATTGTCCAGATCGTATCACTAAATTTGTAGAAACCCGACATGCTGTATTTTTAGAGAATGATGAAATCAGTGGGACCTCAGAGCTTAGGAAAGTAGATCTTGAGGAGATTCGAATTTACATACCATTACCGATAATCCAAGAAACTATCCTTTCTATACCCCATACAGTTATATCTCCAGCTGAGAATCCTGGAGATGAGCCCCCGTCTGAGGATTTTGGGGTTCACAATACAACACCTAATGATAAGCCTCAATAGCTCCCTATGATAACTAATGAACCACTAAAGAGATCACAACGGGACAGAAGATCTGCCATCCCGAATGACTATGTTGTATACATGAATGAAGATGTAAATGATATAAGGAAGGTAGATGATCCTACATCATTTAAGGAGAGCATGGTGACTAAGGATTTATCTAAGTGGCTTGAGGCCATGCAGGATGAAATAAAGTCTGTGAGCATTAATGATGTCTGTGATCTAGCAGAAATTCCTAATGGAGTCAAAACAGTAAGCTATATATGGGTCTACAAAACTAAGCATGACTCTAAGAGAAATGCCGAAAGATTCAAGACAAGGTTTGTAGCAAAAGGATTTACACAAAGAGAGCGAATTGATTATGTTGATACTTTCTCTCCCGTTTCAAAGAAAAATTCACTAAGAATTGTCGTGACGCTTGTTGCTCATTATGATTTAGAGCTACATCAAATGGATGTTAAAATTGCGTTCCTTAATGGTAACTTGCATGAGAATGTTTATATGGCTCAACCGGAAGGTTTTATCGTGTAAAGCAGGGAACATATGGGATGTAGACTTAAGAAAGGTAGGAAACATACAGGATGTAGAATTAAGAAATCCATCTATGGATTAAAACAAGCGTCCAGGTAATGGTACCTTAAGTTCGATGAGACCATAAGAAATTTTGGTTTCAAAGAAAATGAAATCGATAATTACATGTACATTAAGATTAAGGGGAGCAAATTTACTATCCTAGTACTTTATATGGATGATATCTTATTGGCTAGTAGCGATAAGGATATGTTGTATGAGACCAAGAGATTTCTATCCACTAATTTTGACATAAAGGATCTTGGTGATGCCTCTTATGTTTTGGGCATTGAGATTCATCGAGATAGATCCAAAAGAATATTAGGCCTATCCCAAAGGGCATATATTGACAGAGTGCTTAAGAGATATAATATGCATAACTGCTCTACCACGCCTGCTCCTATCGTTAATGTCGACGATTGGGGAACCGGCCCCCGCCGAACTTATTTGTTGAATGAGGGATCAACCAAGGCCCCTTCGCTCGTGAAGGATTAGCGTCCGAAGGATGCTTGCGCAATGGGAGACACACGGGTTATCCTGGTTCGGGCCTCTCGTGTGGAGATAATAGCCTTACTCCAGTGGTACTGAGTATTGATATGAATACGATTGAAAGCTTGCCTGTCCCTCCCTCCCCTTCCTCTCTCATCGAGGGGAGGCTTAAATAATGGGTGTATGTAATTACAAATGGTAACTACCCCTAAAATCACGCATATTGCCGTTTTTGATGTGTTCTTGATTTTCGCTGTGCTTGATCTTCTGGTACAACTTCCCTCGATACCCGGCGAACTGGTCGCCACTTTCCTGTTTAGTGGGTTGACCCCGTCCATCGGCCATTTTGGGCATTCCCTTGACCATGCTCGACCAACTGGCGCCTTCCCGAGCAAGGTTGCTCGTACCTGTCTTCGAAGCCTGCAGCCGAACATGTTTTGCTGAAGGTTGGTGAGCATGCTCGTGATCGAGCATAGGGCCATTCGAGGTCTTTTCTTGGGCACCCCGACCAAGGTTGTTTTATGGTCGGTTGGCACTGGCCGCTGGGGCTACAAAGGTCCTTGTGAAAAATACTCCAATCCCCGACAGTTTAGAACATTCCAATGTCCAAGGAATCAATTAGAAACTGATCAGATGAAGGGGATTCCTTACGCTTCAGCTATCGGAAGCATTATGTATGCTCAAGTTTGTACTCGTCCTGATTTAGCATTCGTAACATGGATGCTTGGTAGATATCAATCAAATTCAGGGTTGGACCACTGGAAAGCCATTAAAAAAGCCTTGCGTTATATGCAGGGCACTAAGTATTTCATGCTCACATATAAGAAGATCGATACCCTTGAGGTTGTGGGTTATTCGGACGTTGACTTTGTAGGTTGTGCTGATACTAAGAAATCCACATCAGGTTATATCTTCACACTTGCGGGAGGAGCCATTTCGTGGAAAAGCTCCAAACAATCGCTTACTGCATCATCACGATGCAGTCTAAATTTGTGGCAAGTTTGAGGCTATTGGGCATGTTGTATGGCTTAAGAACTTTATCCCGAGATTAAGAGTGGTAGACAACATTCCTAAACCACTTCCTATATACTGCGATAATATGATCGTAGTTTTCTATTCAAGTAACATTAAGTTAAGTGGTGCTGCCAAACACATTGATATTAATGGGGTGTTTGGCAGAGCTTTAGCTCCAACAGATTCATGAATCTGATGGAGTTGGATATTCCTAGCTCCATCAAATATGTGGAGCTGGAGCTGCAGGTATATTAAGAGTGTTTATATGGGTCATCTTGTTTACATTTTAGAATAAAAATATAAACTTAATTCACTTTAGTTTAACTTATAAATTTCAGATCTGAGATGAAGTTGAGATCTGAAGCTCTGCCAAACAGGACCTAAGTATCATGTTGTGAAAGATAAAATCTATGATCAGACAATTGATGTGAAGCATATAAGTACTAAGTCTATGCTTGCGGATCCGCTTACTAAAGGCTTACCACACAGTCTCTTTCGAGAGCATGTTGCCAGCATGGGTTTATTAGAAAACCTTTGATTATGGAGTAATTATGTTAAAATTTCAGAATTTGATCCTGGAAATTAGGACTATAAGAACAAAACCAACTCCTGTTAAGAATAAGTAATTATTCTATTAAGATGGAATAGTATACTATAGGTATTGGGGTTACAACGATGACTTTATTAACCGTTGTAATACTTTATCTTGATATGCTATTCTGTTAAAAATGGACTTATGATATTAACCTTCAATCAAGTGGGAGAATATTGGTTGTAATTTCAGTTATAACTGAAGAACCGAAAATTGGGACTAGATCCACCACATTTAACGCTCTGATTGGGAGCACAATAACCAGTTGGTTGCGGTCCCATCAGTCGGCGCTAGATTAAAAGGGGAGAGGCCGGCTCTCGTTCTGTGAGTCTAATCACGAGTTCAACCTCTTCCCCGAAAACTCATCCGATCTAAGAGCTAACGCCAGGCTGCTGAAGACCGTCGCCTTCACCGTGAAGATCACGGTGCCCGCTTCCTCACCGTCAGCACTGAGCGGATCTCTGTGGTTTTTCTCTCCTTCACCGATGCATCAAGAACTTCATCAGCCGATTAAATCCCTAATGGCTTCTTCCTCCAATCCGGATCAGTTTAATCTAATGCTCTTAACTTTCGCATCTTGCGATCATGTTTTAGACTACCTAACGACCTAGGCTTAGTTCATGTTGATCATAACAAAAAACACACACAGAAAAATATAGGTCGAGTGCATTTGTTCAAAATAATGGGTTGGTATGTGCCACTGAGGCCCTACATCTCTCACAAAGCCTTCCTGGCGTGTACAACGATCATAGATCGTGGCTACATATCCTGTGCATATACATATCCTGTGCACATATGCAATAATTAAATCCGAGCCGTCCAGATCTCATCCAACGGTGGCTTCATCGGGGTGGTAATTGCAAAATATGCACAGATTTGTAATTACCATCTCGATAGAGCCACCGCTAAATGAGATCTAAACGACTCGAATTTAATTATTGCATATATACACAAGATATACTCCCATAGATCGTTGCCTATACATAGAAAACGAACAGGGTACCCTTTCCCCATCTCTCCAATTATGTGCAGTCCTCTCGACAATCGAAAGTGTTTATGTGACCGTCTGAACACACAGACGGAGCTCACAGAGCAGGTGCAGCGAGAAGGCGCGAAAATTCTCTGACCCGAAGAAAGAACCCCGGCTGGTGCTACTAATCTCGTGTTCTGCTTTCTTGCATCCAAAATCTCCATCCATCTTGTTTTATTCTTGTTCCTAAGCTTGTGTATCTCCTGTAGTGCCAGTCGCAGCTAGAGATCATGGTGAAGGAAGAGGAGATCATCGCTGAGGCAGGAGGAAGAGGCTACATGGACATGCTTGGTCTTGGAGATGAGCCTGATTACTTCATGTGCCTGTCTCCTCCCTCCTACCTCTCTTCTTCTGCTGTTTCTACCACCACCAGTGCCACTCCTACCGCTGCTTCTCCTACCTGTGCCTCCTACCTGGCTGCTCCTTATCACCACATCCTAGGCTTCAGTGGCCAAGCAGAACAGTACCACGGTGATGACCTCTTCGGCTTCCAGTACTACGGCGGCGATCATGCGATTCCGGTCATGGTTCCACAGAAGTCCAGCCCAACCACCGAGTGCTCCACGGCTATCTCCTCCATGTCGTCCTCGCCAACGGCGACGGCCATCTCAGCCATATCCAGCTCTGGGCCACAGGCCTTGAAGGTGTCTCAGTTAGAAACTCTCCGTTGCAACTCGTGTTACCGCAATTCTGTGGTGGTTTTTTTTGCTTTGTTTAACTGTTGTTTTCCAGTGAACGTTTGTGTTGGTTTCTTGCACGGTCAATTACTGGCAGGTACTGCAAGGTTGTTGTGGTTTCTTGCAAGTTTAACGATTGGTTTGGTTAATTCTTGTTCAGAAGAAGGGATCAAGAAGTGGTGATCAGAGTAAGACTGCATCTGCCGCTGCTACAAACAAGAGGCCCAGGGTTAGTGCTTTTTCCACTAGTACCAGTGCTACTACTTATGGTGCCAGCAAGGTGTGCTAATTCACTGTGACCAATCTGGCACTTGATTAATTTGCTCAATTAGAGTCTGGTTCTTGTTTCATTAAAACTAGAGTAGTTCGTCCGGCCGAAAAACTTCTTTTGTGGTAGGTGAGGAGGGAGAGGCTCGGGGAGAGGATCATAGCGCTGCAGCAGCTGGTCTCTCCATTTGGAAAGGTAAGAAATTGAAGAGGCAAAAGCTTCCAGCTTTTGGCGATACGTTCTTTACTGCAAGGTTGCTGTGCTTGCCTGAATTCCTGATGTAGTAACAACTTAATTATCCACGGTAAATTGCAAGCTGCCAAACCTTCTTCCTGCCACTGTTAAACACCGAAAGCAAACAGCTCAATATGATAGTAGTACTACTACCACATTTACTCTTGGAAAAGATGGTGCTCAAAGATCCATAGACTCGTGCACACATTAACAACAGCTGATGCGTATACATGTACACAGACGTACGTTCCTCTTGTTTGCATGCTACTAATGAGTAGTAATTAAGCTAGTCGACCATGGAAACTGTTGTCTCTTTGACCTTTGACTGACGGATGGATGTAAAACTCAATGGACCCAACCGGCCCTGCCGCTGCCTGCCAGTCTGATACGGCTTCCGTTCTGCACGAGGCGCTGGGCTACATACGCTTCCTTCACGGCCAGGTTCAGGTGCGTTATTACTACGTGGTGCCCCATGCAGTCTACTTGCCCTTTTCATCGGTTAAAGAAAGTGCAGTACATGTAGTATCTTTGTACAGTGTACGTCTGTGCTATATATATGCAGTGTATGTGCGTGCACTGAGATGGCTGTAAGCCTAGTAGTACCAACACTGTCCCCGACCCCGACTCACTGGCTCCGGTCGCTTTTCCTGTCAGGTCCTGAGCTCGCCGTACACGCAGCGCCTGCCACCCTCTCCGCGCGTCCCAGTAAGAGGAAACGCCAAGCTATATTATACTTGATTACCTGTGGTTATAAATTTTCTAACCACACTGCTCTTGTACCATGGCAAGCAACGTAACGCCTGGTTGAAATGCGCAGGTGCGAGAGAGCGCGGCCGGGGTGGTGGCGGAGCCGCGGCCGAGCGACCTGAGGAGCCGGGGGCTGTGCCTGGTGCCCGTCTCGTGCACCGAGCACGTCGCCGGCGACAGCAATGGCAACGGCTCCGACATGTGGTCGGTGGCGGTGGGGATTGCCAGGGCGACGGCTGCCGCGGAGGAGGAGGCCGCCGCATTGCTGCGTGGTGATTGTCCCGGGCAACTGGCCTAGCTGACTGCAACACACTACCATTTTGCAGCATCTATATGACTAGTAGCGTAGACTCCGATTAGACTCTCTTGGAGTAAAATCGGTTTTAGAACCGCAACACCTTTTTTTTGAGGGGCTGCCTTTCCGGTGCAGAGTGGCACAGGGATCCATATTCCGAGTTAGCTTCGGGTGTAACTTTTTTTTTTAATAAATCTGGTCCCTTTGAATGTAACTGGAAAACAACACTATTCCTGATGGAGGGAGCGTGTTAACTTATTGTGTGTTTGGTTAGTGGGATGGAGTGGAATGGAACCATCCTATCCCACAAAGTCTAGTGTTTGGTTGGAGAGCTGAGGATGACTTGGTTCCAGAAAAAAGAATATTCTCTCTAGATTCGGGACGGTCAGGTTCTACAAATTTTCTGGAACGCAGCCATCCCACTTGGAATGTGAGAGTGACAGTGGGCCCTGTCTGAGAATCTGGGATGAAGCTATTCCATCCTGAAATCTGGGATGGAACCATTCCATTCCACCTCACTCTCCAACCAAACACACAATTAATCGTTTCCACGGTGCAGATACCACCGAGTGAGCTCGGCACCCTTGGCGGCTTGCCGAGTTTTGTGGACTCGGTAGTGACTTCTATGATGTAGAAGCAGGTCGTAATCTCTACTATATAAAGTGAGAGTTTCTTCCCACGTCACATTAATTGCCCTGCTTAATTGCCCATTTAATTGCTCTGCTTAATTGCCCTACGCAAGAAACGAAGCGTTGCTTTAATTAACCAGCTTTTGCAAGAAACGAAAAGTTAAAGATAGATGTTTGATCTTATGAAATACGTCACATTAATTGCCCTGCTTAATTGCCATACTTAATTGCCCTACGCAAGAAACGAAGCGTTGCTTTAATTAGCCAGCTTTTGTAAGAAACGAAACGTTAAAGATAGATGTTTGATCTTATGAAATAGTATTTTTTTATTTTTTAATCTTTATTTTTCGTTATCAATTTTGTTTTTCGTAGCAACGCACAGGCATATAACTAGTGACTTTTATGATGCAGTAGCACGGAAAAGGATATATGTTATCTTTCGGTATTTTCTGTAATCAAGAATAAAACTATTTTTGCAATAAGAAGACTAGATTTGCAAAAGAAAATTTTGCCATGCGCTAAAAAAAATGATGATTTCCCATGTTCCCAGCGGAAAGAACCGGCGTGTACATGGATGGGGTTTTTCTGAAGTTTTTCGAGAAGTAGTCCTACTTACTCCCTTCGGTTTGGTAATACCTGTCGTTTTGGATATAGTGATGGTCAAACTTTTGAAAGTTTGACTAACAATATATTTTTAAATATTTAAATTGGATACATAAAAATTATATGTGTAGATTTGTCTCGAGAAGTACTTTCATAATATTATAATTTTGTTAGGTTTTATAAATATATTATAATAAAAATTAGCGGTCAAAATTATGTTTTGAAGGTCGTGTCGATGTCTAAAACGACAGATATTACCAGACCGGAGGGAGTAACATTAGCATCGAAAGACTAATGTAATGATGCGAGATACTTGGACACGAATGCCTCTGTTCAACCACGACATGCAGTGAATGTTACTGCTTGATGATGCTAGGGAGCAGTGCAGTGAAAAGCTTCGATATCTATACCAGATTAGGCTACCTTCTTTTCTGGTTCTTGTCTGGGCATCCTTGGAAGTTGGAACCGCACAATCTGCAGATACTACATACTGTTCTGCGTTCTTTATACTCCTACCCTGGGTTGATTGCTCTATATTGGTCGCCGTGTACGGTTCAGATACCATATCCTACTGTTGAATGTTGATGTAGTCTGTACCCGCTGCTGGGTGTTGAGTAGTACCAAATGGCGAGGTGGCATACGTCTTCTTTGGAACGTAACGATATCACAGGAGCAACGTAACGTTTTATTTTATACATGAATTTAGGAAGAAAAAAATTACTGGTTGCAAACATCCCTAAAATTCTAGTATCTGGGTTGTTGCGGTGACACGAACAAATCTCGCTCACCTAAGGTGTATTTGGTTGATGGATGGTACTATACCATTTGGTTCTATTATTTTAAATGAATGAAATGGTTTAACATCTACCACCTTGAAGATGTTGTATCGTTTGATACGGCGAATTCTAGTAAATTTAAGGAATATTCCTTGAAGATGCTGTATCGTTTGATACGGCGAATTCGGCTGAACCGATCGGTACAGGACCGACCGGTACCATCCCATCCAGGATCATCCCATCCATTTTGTACCATTCCATCCCATTCAGCTTGGTACATCCAGCCAAACACAACCTTATTTTAGATGAATGGAATGGTTCAACATCTAGATAAAATATTTCTTAAATTTGTATCACTTAGTTCAAAATGAGATGGTTTCAAACCAAACACATGGATAATTTTTTTTAACCATCTTATACATATATCTCATTTGCTACCAACAAGCAAACAACTCCTTACTCAGTTAAGGGTTCCACCGTATGCAGCACTACGGCCCGTTGCATAGCCTTTATGCGGCGGAGCCACTCGACGGGACAAGGGTAGCCGGTGGTTCCAAAAGGCCAGGCAAGACGGCAATCATTCAAAAGGGCCAAGATAAAGCTGTACTCTGAACAGAAAGGACGTCTCTCGGCCAGTCTCGTCCCAGTTTTTTTCTTTTTTTTTCGCTGTAGTACTAGAAAAACCAACCTAGCAGTTAGCATCAATGGACAATGGTTGAAGAGGGAGGCAGACTGTAAATGGCAGCCTGACCATCATGGGCCTCAATTGAGAGGACGAACACAAGCTGATGCTCTTGCTACAGAAGCTGGTCAGATTGCTCTGAAGTTTGGGCGTTTAGCAAGTAGGATGCATGTAGCCATCTCCAAAATATATATACTACTCCATCCTTAAGTTCTCCAGCTCTTGGTGTATATTTAATATAATACAATAATCTATGCGGCAATTTAGAATATTTTTAAATGATACATTTTTCAATAGCAATTGCGATATTAATACGCGATTTTTCTTCTTCTAATATTAATACTTAATCGCCAAATGGTATGACGAATTTGCAGTAGTCGCCAAATGGTATGACGATTACTGCTTAATTGCGCTATTAACCAACGGCCGCCAAATTTCATGGGAAACGAAACAGTCGTCGTTGAACTGTGTGACGACTACTGTGTCGTCGTCGAACCGTTTGACGACGACTGTGTCATCGCCGAACCGTGTGGCGATTACTCCCTTGTAAAAAAAAGCGATCGCTTCGAAACAGAACTGATCTGTTTCAAGCGGCAGCGAGGGCGACTGTGGAGGCGACAACGCGCCGGCCGGGAGGAAGAGAGGAAGAGAGGGGGGGAGAGGGAGAGAGGAGGAGGAAGAGATGGAGAGAGAGAGAGAGAGAGAGAGGAGGAGGAGGAGGAATAGGGGGAGAAAGAGAGAGAGGAAGAAGAAGCAAGAAGGTAACTCGCAACTTTGTTTAGATTAATATTTTAGTTGTTTAATTTAAAATAGCGATTTTAGTTGTTTAATTTAGAGTAGCGATTTTAGTTGTTTAACTTTGTTTTATTTAGAATAGTGATTTTAGTTGTTTATAGTTAATATATTGTTTAATTTAGAGTAGTGATTTTAGTTGTTCATATTTTAGTAGGTTACATGTTAGTATATTGTTTAATTTAGAGTAGTGAGTTTATATGCTATTAGTAATATAACAAAATTTAGCGTTGTTCAATTTAGCATTGTTTAATTTAACGTTGTTCAATCACTAAAATATAAAATCGCTACATTATTATAGCGTTGTTAAATTTAGCATTGCTTAACTTAGCGTTGTTGAATCACCAACATATAAAATCACTACAATATTATAGCGTTGTTCAATTTACAGTAATAATTTTACATGTTAGTAGCGAATAGTGATGTTACACGTGCGCTATAAAATTATAGTATCGATAGCGGGATAGTTAAGTAGCGTTGTTCAATTTACGGTAGTGATTTTACACGTTAGTAGTGATATACAAATTTAGGGTAGCGATATTACACGTGGGCTACAATATTGTACTATCGATAGCGAGATACTTAATTACCGTTGTTCAATTTACAGTAGTGATTTTACATGTTAGTAGTGATCTAAAAATTTATTTTGTCTTTGTCGCCGTAGTAATGTCGGATCCAGTGAAATTTAGGGTATACTATGGCGATGGTGAAATAAAGACTAGCCATAATCGTGTTGATTTAACCAGTTGTCCGATCACCATGGTTGAGCACTCGTGCCCCGATAGTGTTAGCATTCATGATATAAAGCTTTGGTTAATCCAATATTTTTCTCTGAATCCAAGTGTTTACCATGTTACCATTCAAATCTTATTCACGCGTAGTAAGGGGGACCCGACTATGTGGGAGTTGAAGAAAGTAGATCGAATATACTTGTGGCAGAAATGGTTATGTTGGTGCAAGGGATCTCGCCTTGAATGTGTGATGCTGGTGCAGGCTTGCCCTAGAGAAGAGGTGGATATTACTAGTGTGAGCGAGAGCAGTACAACAGCTACAGCTAAAAAAGTTCAGCTAGTGGTGCCGGTTGAGGTAGAAGCGGGGGATGATCATAGGGATGCAGCAAACGCAGAAGGTCGGGCTGATGAAGGGGAGGAGATCGAGCAACTTGTTGATCATTTGGGTTGGGTGGACCGTATGGCGACAGAAGAGGAAGCTGAAATGTTGGAGCATGATGATGTCATCGGCGAAGATGACGAAAGGGAGGAAGATGATGATGAAATGCATGGTAGTACTAGCTCAGCAGAGGTACCCATTCCCGATGAATGGAACTGGCAAAACAAAGTTGGTATGGAAGTTTTGTGGGGCCATGAGTCGTATTGCGAGTACGGTACTAGTGCCATTCGGGTGAATCAAATATTCCCGAACAATTTTGAATTGAAGTTGGCAGTAAGGCTGTGGGCACTATCGCTGCAGAGAGAGTTTCGGGTTGTCTTGTCTAGGCCAGATAAGTACACAGTGAGGTGCAGAACCTATGGATGTGAATTTTGAGTTCATGCATGTAAGCCGAAGTGCGAGATGTATTGGATTGCATCACGAGTGGATGACCACACATGCAGACTAGAAAATATTCTTGTAAAACACCGCAACTTGAATGCGGCTCTAATTGCTAGCGTGATATTCAATGAATTCATTGAGAAGCGGGATATTGAGTGTTCGTATATTCAGAAATCAATCTCAAGAACATTTAAGTACCAGATAAGCTACGCAGTACACGTAGCAGGACTACGGGTACGCGTTGCCTCCCCACGAGCGTCGCCTGCCTTACCGGTATAGCCCTTCAGACTATGGCCAGGGGCGACCGTCATAGCAGCTTCACCCACGACCTCTCGACGATGCACCCGCTTTAGCACGTCGGCTAAAGAGAGGTCACGCTAGGGGTAGGGGTGGTCAGGGTAAGGCTGTTCGTGATCCATTTTTTTTGTACTTTCTTACTTTATGTCTGTCATACTATCCATTTTGTGTATTTTCTCAAATTATGTATGTTTTATTATTTCACACCGTTAATTGTGCTGTCATCACTTTTACTTTCTCAGACGACGTGACAACACAACATCGGATACGCACTCGATGAATACACATCGTGTAGCTTTTCACAGAGGGTGACAGGTTGTGCAGCTTTGATGATGGATGACACGTTGTGCAACTTTTCACAAAGGGTGACAAGCCTTGCAATTTTGATGATGGGTGACATGTCGTGCAACTTTTCACAGAGGGTGACAGGTCTTGCAGTTTTGATGATGGGCGACACGTCGTGCAGCTTTTCACAGAGGGCGACATGATTGGCAGCTTTGGTGATGGGTGACACTATTGGGGGACATATCGCCCCTACATAAATGTGATCCCCTCCTGCCTTCGTTCTCACCGAACAAGTCCAAGAACAAAGCCAGAACCGAAAGAAATGGAGAGAAAAGAAAGAGAAGGGAGGAAAAAATGCCGAGGCCTGCAAGTGGAAAGGAAAAGGGGAAAGCAAAGGAAGAGGGAGGCGCTTTGGGCTGTTCGTGCAATTCAGCGTACCAGGACCTCTTCCTACCGCCTAGAGCTATCCCACCGATGTGTTTGTGCGGACATTCTTGCAGGCTTGTCTGCTCTTGGGAAATTACAAATGGGAAGAGGAGGTATTGGAAGCGCCGCAACTACGCCTTCGACCCACCGGAGAAGAGCTTAAAGAATCGCCAGATGGTAATAATTATACGTGTTTCATAATATTTCTACATGACACTTTGCTAATTTATGTATGATGCAGTCACCTCCGCCACTGTGTGAATTTGAGCAGTGGTTTGACATGAAGATCAACCCCGAGGACCAAAGGCTCCTTGATCAAGCCAACCGGGATGAGGAGCTCAGGCGGCAGCTACAAGAGCATCGTGATGCCGCTCGCGAGGAGACATGTAGAAAGGAAGTGGAGGAGAAGGAGGCCGAGAGAGAGAGAGAGAGAGAGAGAGAGAGGAATCGAAAGAGGGCACGTCGTGCCAGAGAAGCCCCACCGGAGGCATGGGCGAAGGGGAAGTGGCCTCTATGCACTCAGTAGACGTCTAGTTTTAACTGTTATTTTCCATGTTCGTGGTACTCCTTTCAGTTTTAAGCACTAATAAAGAGTGTGGCCTACCTTATTTTCCACAGTAACATCTGATTTGTTAATCGCCCTCTCTCTAATCTCCCTCTCCCACCCTCATTTTGCAATAAAGAAACTACAATAGTTAGGGTTATTGCACTAGTAGAATTTAGATGCAACGCAAGGTACAAATAAAATATTTTTCTGGAAAATGGTAGTCCATATATCAAAGAGCAAATCTGCTCCATTCTTCCAAAAAATTACATTCAAATATGATATTTTACGGGCTGTCGAAAAGGCTTAAGCGTTATCGTTTGTTGTCAACTATAATAGTTAGGGTTATTGCACTAGTACAATTTAGATGCAACGCAAAGTGCAAATAAAATATTTTTTCAGAATATGGTTGTCCATATATCAAATAGAAAATATGTTCCATTCTTCCAAAAAATTACATTCAAATATGATATTTTACGGGCTGCAGAAAAGGCTTAAGCGTTCTCGTTTGTTGTCGACTATAATAGTTAGGGTTATTGCACTAGTAGAATTTAGATGCAACGCAAGGTGCAAATAAAATATTTTTCCAGAATATGATAGTCCATATATCAAAGAGCAAATCTTCTCCATTCTTCCAAAAAATTACATTCAAATATGATATTTTACGGGCTGCCGAAAAGGCTTAAGCGTTATCGTTCGTTGGCGACTATAATAGTTAGGGTTATTGCACTAGTACAATTTAGATGCAACGCAAGGTGCAAATAAAATATTTTTTCAGAATATGGTACTCCATATATTAAAGAGCAAATCTGATCCATTCTTCCAAAAAAATACATTCAAATATGATATTTTACGGGCTGCCAAAAAGGCTTAAGCGTTATCGTTTGTTGTCGACTATAATAGTTAGGGTTATTGCACTAGTACAATTTAGATGCAACGCATGGTACAAATAAAATATTTTTCCAGAATATGGTACTCCATATATCAAAGAGCAAATCTGCTCCATTCTTCCAAAAAGTTACATTCAAAACATGATATTTTACGGACTGCCGAATAGGCTTAAGCGTTTCATGCAAGAAAGGCTTCTTATAATTATTTGGTTTATTCAATTGAGATCATTCCTACATGTTTTTCCAAAAATGGGACATCTAAGACCCCTAGAAACAAGTGAAATTTATTTCATCATTTTTGGAGCAATAGTTGTATAGTTTCTTCATAATACAGAAATTTTGGTAGTCATCGCCGTACCGTTTGGCGACAACAAGTTGTCGCCTTACCGTTTGGCGATTACAGGCAGTCGCCGTACCGTCTGGTGACAACAACCTCCTATATCGTTAACGCTGACGGTCGACTGTTAATGGACGGATTAGGGAGTAGTCGCTCCATGGTATGGCGACTACCCTTTGTCGCCGTACCGTTCGGCGAAATAAGGTACTTCGCCGTACCGTTTGGTGAATATGTGTTATTTTTGCAATTTTTTTACCTGCGTATTAATATCGCAATTGCTATTAAAAATGCATTATTTAAAAAAAAGTGTATATGTGATTGTTTGCCCTTGCTTCACGATTAACTACTTTGAGCCATTGACTATATTCATTCTTGTTAGTACAGTTATCTAAATTTCAACATTTGCCAAATAGAAACCCTCCACCTCAATCGTGTATGATTGCACCACCTCTGCATTCCACTAGCAATCCACAAAATCATCTTCTTAAGTGTTTCAATTGCAAAGGACCGCACTATGCCAACACTGTCCAAAGAAATTCCCAGGTTGCTATGAGTGTGGCAAGAAAGGACATCACTCAGGGAACTGCCCCTACACAATTAAACATATAGGACAGTGTAATCCACCAAAACCTTCACCTAAGTGCTACAAATGTGTAGGCCCTCACTATGCAAATAAGTGATCCCAACCACAACACGGCAAGTGTTATCATTGTGGCCAAAAGAGACACAAGAGGTACAATTGCCCACTTCTAGTAGATCAGTCTAGACAAAAAGCGTTAGGGAAATCTCTGAGCCATGCACCAGCTGCATGGCATAGCTCAAAAGGTGGCCAAGGTGTTCTTAGAGCAAGTGGTGATGTTACATGGTGTGCCAAGGTCAATAACATCGGATAGAGACAAGGTCTTTACCAGCCATTTTTGGAGAGAGCTGTTCAAATCCTTAAACTCCAAGCTTCAGTACAGCGCAGCGTACCACCCCCAAACTGATGGCCAGACTGAGCGGGTGAACCAATGTTTGGAAATGTATCTCCGGTGCGCTGTCCATGAGTCGCTCGGGAAATGGAAAAGTTGGCTTGCTATGGCTGAATTTTGGTACAATACCACTTTTCATTCTTCACTCGGATGCTCTCCGTTCAAGGCGCTATATGGAGTGCACCCAAACTATGGCACTGTGATTGCATCGGCTGATCAGAACTCCGAGGAGGTGGCTGAATTTCTTCGCAACCGAGAAAAATATAACTTGATGCTTAAACAACACTTGGAGCGATCCCAGAACCGCATCAAAATGAAGGCTGACCGACACAGGCAGGACAGACATTTTCGAGTGGGAGAAATGGTCTTGTTGAAGTTGCAACCTTATGCTCAGACCTCTCTTGCTAATCGACCATATCCAAAATTAGCACATAAGTTTTATGATCCTTATGTAGTTAAGGAGAAAATTGGGCCAGCTGCTTACCGATTGGATCTTCCATCAGACAGTTTGATACACCCAGTTTTTCACATCTCCCAACTCAAGGCTTTCAACCCAGATTACTCTCCGGTGTTCTCTGAATTGCCAAGGGTGATAGACCTGGATGCTCGCTCCACTGAGCCGGAGGAAATTTTGGAGAGAAGGATGGTTAAGAAAGGTAATGCAGCGGTGGTTCAAGTTCGTGTCAAGTGGTCGGGGTTACCGGTCGAGGCGGCGACCTGGGAGGACCTGACGGTGTTGCGAGAGCGCTTTCCATCAGCCATTGCTTGGGGACAAGCAATGAATTCAGGAGGGGGTATTGTCACGGCCAACAAGTGGCTAAGTCTGAAGATGGCAGCTAAGTCTGAAGATGGCAGCAGAGCCCGAAGAAAGCAGCGAAGTCTGAATGCGCGGAAACCGTGAAACGACGAGAAGAATAGTAATTACCGACAACTAGCTATAGTGATTATTAAGTAACTAGTAAGAGTAATGTAATCAGGGACTTGTTAAGGGTTAAAAGGGTATTTTGGTAAACTGGTTGGATGGTATAAATATACCTCTGTATCGAACTGAGAAAGATAGAAAAGAAATGAAACAGAAAATTCCGTATCTCTCTTCTTTCTTCTTTCCCAATCCCATTTCTCTTTCTCTGTGAACATACCGAAGCTTGGTGGCCTGGTGCTCTCACGCCCCAAGTCCTTGGCGGCAACGGGAGGTTACACGCGTCCCTTCTGCTCACCGCGTCTACGATCTTGTTCCTCACGCCGAACACGTCGAAGCACTGTAGCACCGGCAGGTAACCCCACATGTTGGCGGCGCCGACCAGCGACTCCTGGGCCTCCGGCGACATGCCTGTCGCACCTCGTATACATTGATGACTCATTATCCTTACCTACACAGCGTGGAATAAATGAATCAGCTAATCAGGAGGACTTAAGACTAAATCCTCGCGAGTGTCTTGTTTCCAATGAAAGTCTGATGCTAGTCGCACACTCTCGCACAGATCTCGCAGTTGGAGTTGGCCTTCGCAAGCAAAGGAACCCCGATCCAGCCCCGGCCCGCGCGCGGAACCAGACGGCTCTATGAGTGAGATCATCACTTACACAGGCGTCACCGCGTCAGCTATTGCGCACGCAAAATTGTTCGGCGAGCTTAAGCGGTTAAGCCTTCTAGATGCATATGTTCCGCTCGATATATGGGCTGCCATGCAGGATGGCGCCACATGAATATGTTCCGCGATATATTGGAACGAAACGGTGGAGCTAATAACGAGCTGAACACAAAACAGAGGCACAAGATGGTGGTGCTAACTGCTCGCACCTTTTCTGTATCATCTGTTATTCTGACTCAAATGCTACCTGCAGATTACATAGTGCTTAAATAATGCAATAAGGACTTGATGCATGCAGCCCAAACCACCTTGACCGCTTCCTACTGAGCTACGTGCGCCACGACTCATCTAGCTACGCACGTCGCCTCCTACATGCATGCATATCCAAACTACAACCTATTCTTTTGCCTTGACTATGACTCACGTACCAGGTAACCTAACACCTGACCTGGTAACTAATACAATAATTGGTAAACTAAACATGCACTAGCCTAATAGGCTAATACATGATGCACTTACATGCGCACACAACTAACTGTGTAACGTACTGGTAAACAACAAGATTAGGTCCAACAGATGACTCATTATCCTTACCTACACAGCGTGGAATAAATGAATCAGCTAATCAGGAGGACTTAAGAGTTAAGACTAAATCCTCGCGAGTGTCTTGTTTCCAATGAAAGTCTGATGCTAGTCGCACAGATCTCGCAGATCAGCTAACCAGACGGGAAGACGATTCACCAATCCAACGATATAATATCAATAAATCCTGACCAGACTGCTCTATGAGTGAGATCATCACTTACACAGGCGTCAGCTATTGCGCACGCAAAATTGTTCGGCGAGCTTAAGCGGTTAAGCCTTCTAGATGCATATGTTCCGCTCGATATATGGGCTGCCATGCAGGATGGCGCCACATACATCCATCCAGCTTGCGACCTGAAACATGGACAAGGCCTGCCTTGCCATCCTCTCCTTCGCCTTCCTCTTCTTGCTCCACTACCTCGTGAGCCGCCGCGGCGTCAAGAGCAATGGCAAGAACAAGGGCGCACAGCTGCCGCCGAGCCCTCCGGCCATCCCGTTCCTCGGGCACCTCCACCTCGTCGAGAAGCCGTTCCACGCCGCGCTGTCCCGCCTCGCCGCGCGCCACGGCCCGGTCTTCTCCCTGCGACTCGGCTCGCGAAACACCGTGGTCGTGTCCTCGCCGGCGTGCGCCAGGGAGTGCTTCACGGAGCACGACGTGTCCTTCGCCAACCGCCCGCTGTTGCCCTCGCAGCAGGCCGTGTTCTTCAACGGCGCCGCGCTCGCCACGTCCAGCTACGGCCCGTACTGGCGCAACCTCCGCCGCATCGCCGCCGTGCAGCTCCTCTCCGCGCACCGCGTCAGCTGCATGTCTGGCGTCATCTCCGCCGAGGTGCTCGCCATGGTGAGGCGTATGTACCGCGCCGCCGCTGTCGCCCCCGGCGGCGCCGCGCGCATCCAGCTGAAGCGGAGGCTGTTCGAGCTCTCACTCAGCGTCCTCATGGAAACCATCGCGCAGACCAAGGCAACTCGTCCAGAAGCGGGCGCGGACGCGGACACGGACATGTCGGTGGAGGCCCAGGAGTTCAAGAAGGTGGTTGACGAGGTCGTCCCGCATCTCGGCACGGCCAACCTGCGGGACTACCTGCCGGTGCTACGGTGGTTCGACAAGTTCGGCGTGAGGAACAAGGTCCTGGACGCGGTGAGCACAAGGGACGCGTTCCTGCGGCGGCTGATCGATGCAGAACGGCAGAGGCTGGACGACGGCAGCGAGAGCGAGAAGAACAGCATGATGGCCGTGCTTCTCACTTTGCAGAAGACAGAGCCAGATGTCTACACCGATGCCATGATCACGGCTCTTTGTGGGGTGAGTTCTTCTTCTGCTTTTGTCTCCCTCAAAGCAAGTTAATTAGCTCTTCTCTGTCGGTTTAATTATGGTTTGCCCTTTTCATGTCCTCGGTGATTGACGGTGAATCAGTTTCTTCACACTATCAATAACTTTTTTTTACTTACTAATAAAAGTAGTTTTTTACAAGATTGAGTCGATGGAATTATCAGTACACCTCTTACTCATTTAAGTCATCAACAGTACGATTAGAGTCAGTCCAACAGATCAATATATGAGTATCGTTTATCAGATGATTCAGATTCAGATCCTTGGTGATCGTACGGTGATCATTTTATTGCCAGCAGGGCTAGCATGGTATATATGGATTAACTGGTCGCTTGGACGGTAGATTATGCCGTACCACTTAGTTGGATGAATCCGAAGAAGTCATGTCAGTGCAGAGCGTGACATCTGTTGACTAACAGTCATACACAACAATTTCCCCACGACTATATTGAGCTCGTGGACTCTATTCCTCAAGTCCAAGGATATAAGTTTATTTGTTTGAATAGTTTTATCTATAAATACACAGTGTATTTTATATTTCTATATAAAATTAGCGTGCTGTTTCTTCTACACCTCTAATAAATATCCATATTTATATAATATTATCTACATGTATGTATTGAGTATAATGCTTAGTGATAATAATTATAGGTAATCTAGTCATTTTCAATTCAATACCTTCTTAGCGAATTTCTTGCACAGAATTTATTTGGGGCTGGAACAGAGACCACATCGACCACAGCAGAATGGGCGATGTCGCTTCTGCTGAACCACCCGGAGGCGCTCAGGAAGGCGCAGGCGGAGATCGACGCATCCGTCGGGGACTCCCGCTTGGTCAGCGCGGAGGACGTGCCCCGTCTCAGCTACCTCCAATGCGTCGTCAGCGAGACCCTCCGCCTGTACCCTGCCGCGCCGCTGCTGCTGCCGCACGAATCATCGGCGGATTGCAAGGTCGGCGGCTACAGCGTCCCGAGCGGGACGATGCTAATCGTCAACGCGTACGCCATCCACAGGGACCCAACGATCTGGGAGGAGCCGACCAGGTTCAAGCCGGAGAGGTTCGAGGGCGGCAGAGCGGCTGAAGGATCGTTCGTGATACCGTTTGGGATGGGAAGGCGGAAGTGCCCCGGGGAAGCCCTGGCTCTGCGAACGGTAGGGCTGGCTCTGGGTACACTGATCCAGTGCTTTGATTGGGACACGGTGGACGGCGCAGAGGTTGACATGACTGAAGGCGGCGGACTTACCGTGCCAAAGGCCGTCCCGTTGGAGGCCATGTGCAAACCGCGTGCAGCCATGTATGATCTTCTTCGGAAGCTCCCATGAACATCCTGGCAGAGAGGGTGATCGGCAGGATATTTTTTTTATCACTCTTGGGGATACTAAGATTTATATTGAGTTAGGTATAAATACTTTACATTGAGATAGTACTAGCTTGATGTAAATTTTAGTAGTTCCTAAGAATGGTAAAAAGTATCTGTCGGTGGTACCAGGATGCATGGTCGATAGCGTATGCTGTACTAAATAAACTTCTTGTGAGCATATATCCATGCTGTCATCTGTACATTACGCGTTGAAGGTTTTTGTAAGAACATCTAGCTACCTCGCTAGCCTGTGGTATTACTAAACGAGCAATTTGTGATATGAAGCGAACTGTCTTGCATAATTATTGTGCACCTAGTGTGCCCTACCCCCCCCCCCCCCCCATGTAATTGCAATTCACGTTGAAAATGAGAGGGGGAGAAAGAGAGAAAACGGAAGGAAGAAATAATCCACTTGGCAATTTTCTAACTGTTTAGTCTTCAGATAACCTTATGTTTAGTCCGAAACTCTGAGGTGCAGCCGTGCAGAACTTCAAGCAACTAAACACGTTGATGATTTTTTTTCTTAAACCATCCCATACATATACCACTTGGTACAGACAACCAAATTCACCCTAAACCAAGAGCTGTTCTCTCGGGCCTTCTTTGGGAGACTCATTCTCGGCCGAGGTTCATATGGATAGGCCCGGATTTGCGCTGGCCGCTGGGCACGGGGGCAAACAGACACGGCGGATGGCTAGAGCAAGCGTGATGGGCGACTTCGCCATGGTGGCCTGGTAGATACGCTACCGCGCAGGGACGCAAGGCCAAGAGCTTGGTTCCAGCGCACGCCGCTCCACATACACGCTAGGCGGCGCGGCGCGGCGAGAGAGCGGACCGGCGATCTTTTGCTGCCGGAGCACCGTCCGACGAGGGAAGAAGATGTGGTCGGTCTGGAAGTTGCACGCGCGGGCGCGCGGCGGTGGCATGGTGCACAGTGTCATATCCCTTAGCCTTGGATGGATTCCGCGGCGTGAGATCTCAACTTCCGAAGAATCGGAGAAGAAAGCAAACAACAGAAGAGCAGCGAGAAGGAAACAAAAGAACGAAGAAGGAGAAGGCAAAAGTAAGTTGTCTATTCTTTTCATAGTTTGTTACAGACTCCCAAATTCCTCTCATAAAGGACTCCCAATCACACGCCATCTATTGGTTAACTCACCCCTTACTGGACTGGGCCTTACAACCAGCCCATGGTCCCTATTCACCATCCGACACCTATTCATCACCCGACAAAACTACATTCTGAACTCACTTACTCCTCAAGCGTTACACTATCCCTCCCAACAGACGTTGCTTGTCCCCAAGCAACGGAATCAGGGAACCGGTTGCTGAGAACATTCAGATCCTCCCATGTCGCCGCTTCTGCTGGTATTCCCGTCCACTGAATCAGACCCTAAGGGATGGCGACTACCCTTCTTGACCAAACGACGCTCCAGAATTCGTTCCGGCTCCAACCTGTTGACGTCCAACTCTGCCACCTTTGGAAGATTTGCGAATACCGGTGAGTAATCAGGCATAAAGTGCTTCAGTTGAGAAATGTGAAATACCGGATGTATTTGCGCCCCTTCAGGAAGAGCCACCCGATATGCCGCAGCTCCAATCCGTTCTAGTATTTCAAAAGGGCCATAGAACTTGTACGCTAACTTAGGATAGGGGCAATTCACCACCGAGTCTTGAGCATATAGCTGTAATTTCAGTAGCACTTTTTCTCCCACTTGGAACTCTCTGTCCTTCCTTTGCCTGTCCGCCTGAAGCTTCATGCGGTTTTGGGCGCATTGCAAATGCTGTCGAACCATCTCGGTTTGAGCTTGTCGGTCTGACAGTAACTCCACTGAATTGTCTGCTGATTTGGTTCCATTGGAAATCATTCCATAGTTTGGCTCACATCCATACAACATCTTATACGATGAACATCCCAATGATGTGTGGAAGTTGGTATTGTACCAAAACTCGGCTAAGGGCAACCAGGATTTCCATTTTGCTGGTGAATCATGAACAACGCACCGTAGGTAAGTCTCTAGACATTGGTTCACCCGCTTGCTTTGCCCTTCCGTTTGCGGATGATAAGCGATGCTATAATGAAGCTTGGTGCCCATCATTGTGAAGAGTTCCTTCCAAAAACACTCTATCCCTGTCTGACACAATTGACTGAGGAACCCCATGTAAACGGACTATCTGATCAAGGAACACTTGAGCAACTTTATGAGATGTATAAGGATGACGAAGGGGTATAAAATGAGCATATTTCAATAATCGATCAACCACCACCATGATCACATCAAACCCTTCTAACTTTGGCAATCCTTCTATGAAGTCCATCGTAATATTTTGCCATACACCGGTTGGAATAGGTAGTGGTTGCAGCAACACCGCCGGGTGAGTGTGTTCCCCCTTAGCCAACTGACATGTCCTACACTGTTTAACAAAATCTTCGACAGCCCGTTTCATACCATCCCAAATGAACAACTTTCTCAGCCGTTGATAAGTCGCCAGAATCCCCGAGTGCCCCCAAGCGCACTGGTATGAAATGCATCAATTAATTTTGTTTGTAAGGCCGAATTTTATCCTATCCAAATCTGTCCCTTGTTTCCTATCAATCCTTGTACAAGTTCATTTCCATGTACATCTGGACTGCTCACGGCCAATTGTGCTAGTTTCTCTTGAGCTTTGTGATCAGTAACATATGAATTGAGGACTTCCTGCACCCAAAGTGGTCAAACCTCTGACACAGCCTGTAGAGACATCAAATGTCCCACTATGGACACGGCATCCGCTGCCACATTTTCTTTACCTTTGTGATACACGATTTTGAATTGTAGTCCCATCAAATGTGTCATGGCTTTCCTTTGCATCGGCGACTGCAGGTGCTGCTCATCCAAATAACTGAGACTTAGGTGGTCGGTCCGTATGAGAAACTCCCCCCTTTGCAGATAGTACCTCCAACGCTCGACTGCCATGATCAAGGCCAAGAACTCCTTCTCATAAATGGACAAGCCCTGATGTTTCGCTCCAAGAGCTTTGCTAAGAAAAGCAACTAGGTGATCCTCTTGCATCAACACTGCACCAATACCTCCTTCACACGCATCTGTTTCTACCACAAACACCTTGTTAAAGTTCGGTAATGCCAGTACTGGAGCCGACGCCATAGCTTTCTTTAATTTTCCAAAAGCCTCTGCTGCTTGCTCATCCCACACAAATGCTTTCTTTTTTAACAAATTCGTGAGGTTTAGCAATCAATCTATAGTTGCATACGAATTTCCGATAATACCCTGTCAAACCCAAAAAAAAGCTCTCAGTTCAGTCACTGCGGTCGGAATGGGCCAATTCATCATCGCCTGAGTCTTCTGAGGATCGGTGGCCACCCCTTGCCCTGAAATGACATGCCCCAAATAATCCAATTGTTTCTGAGAAAAAGAGCATTTAGATCTCTTCACCAAAAACCAGTTTTGCTTCAGTTGCTCTAAAACAATCTTCAGATGTTCAATATGCTGCTCGAGGTTGGAACTATATACTAATATGTCATCCATGAACACTAGGACAAAATTTCTCAAATAGGGTTGTAGCATAGAATTCATGACACATTGAAATGTCGTCGGTGCGTTTGTGAGCCCAAATGGCATAACCCTGAATTAATAATGGCCATGGTGGGTCTTGAATGTCGTCTTCCCTTCATCCTCCTCTTTCATTCGTATTTGATGGTAACCAGCTCGTAAGTCCAGTTTTGAAAAGTATTGTGTTCCTCCAAGTTCCTCCAACAGCTCATCGATCATCGGCATCGGAAATTTGTTTTTGATGGTCATCTCATTCAACCGGCGATGATCCACGCAGAATCGCCATGTTCTATCTTTCTTTTGGACTAGCAAGACTAGTGAAGCAAAAGGACTTATATTGCGCTTAATCACCCCCATTTTCAGCATTTCTTCCCCTTGTTTCTCAATCTCGTCTTTGTGCAACGGCGAATAACGATACGGTCTGGAGTTCACTAGAGTAGCATTTGGAATCAGCGGTATCGTATGGTCATACTCTCTTGTGCGAGGAATTCCTTTCGGTTCTCCGAATACCGCCTCATACTGCAGAAGTAGTTCTGCAACTTCCTTTGGCACCGGTTTCTCCTCATCTTCCCGACATTCTTCCACTACTGTTGTAGCCCAAATCTCATTTCCTTTTTGCCATTTGACATATTGTTCACCCTTCATTTCCATCAATCTATCCGATGAACAGCTTTGCACTCCTTGTAATTTAATACAACATCCCCCATGCTCAAATTCTAGAGTCTTGTTCTGCCAATGACAATTCATCGGGCTGTAACTTTTCAGCCAGTCCATACCCAATATGGCGTCATATGCGCCGAGTTCTAACACCCGCAAATCCGTTTTAAACGTGTATCCTTGAGTCCACCACTCCAATCCTGGTATCCAGCGATCACACTGCAACATCTCTCCATTTGTCACCCGAACTTGTATTGATTTGGTTTTTGATGCCTCCATACCTACCTTGAGTAGGAATTCTGCATTCACGAAACTATGTGAACTACCCAAATCAATCAAAATCAACATAACTTGTTTCTTTACTAAGGCCCTAAGACGTACTGTCTCAAACTCTTCACTCCTAGTGATTGCATTAATGGACAACTTGCATGGTTCTTCTATACCCAGATCTGCCATTTCCAATAAATCCAAGACCTCATCTGATATCCACTCCTCAGTATCCTCCACTTCCATAGCTTGCACTTGTGCTTGTCCTTTTCTTTTGCAGTGTAAATGGTGTCCCACCTCATACTGGGACATTGGCGTATATGCCACTTTCAATAAGTGGCATCGCTAAAATGCCACTCTGGCCCACTGTCATAGACATAGATGGTCCCATATTTCAACGACAGCGGAGTGGCATTTTTAGCGAAGCCACTTGTTAGGAGTGGCATTTTATCAATTTTTTCCCTCGTACTTGTCTCCGCACTGGTAGCATAGTCCATTAGCCCTCTGGTACTCTCTCAATTGTCGGGTTTTCCATAGTTCACCCTGACCAAATTTGAGTGTACCCTTCCCTGTGTTAGCTCTAGCTCCTCCCGCTAGTTCTCGAGTTCCAAGTTGTTTGTTCTTGCTGATTCTCATCCTGTGTTGCACATCCTGTTGGACCTTGGCCAAGAGTGCAGCCCTTTCCACTGATTCGGGAAGTTGGCTCTGAACAGGTCCCCTCAATTCCTCTTTCAACCCCCTTATGAATTGAAACACAAATAACTCTTCATCATAATACGGATTGAACATTGAAACTTGATACATTGCTTCTTCGAATTGTTGTTGGTACTCCTTGATTGTCTCCTTCTGCCGAAGATCTTGCAACTCCTCCAAGGATCTCCGATAATCATAAATCCCAAACTTCTTCTCTACTGCCGATATGAACTGGTCCCAATTTCTTAATTCATGCCTCAACTTGAACATCTGTAACCACCTTGCCGCATTTCCCTCCATGTGAAGTGTGGCGGCAGTCACCCACATGGCCTCTGGAATGTTGAACATCGCAAAATAGTCCAGACATTTATCCCTCCATATTCTAGGATTTTCCCCATCAAACTTCGGAAAAGACAACTTAGGCAATACGTTGTGGCCAGAGTTAACCTGCTCTCCTTGACCCCTTGATAGATTTGTGTGACTATCTGCTGAACAATTCCCAGATGCTCTCCTTGGAGTAGGAAGTAGAGGTGCATGTGGATTTGTCCATAAACCTCCCCCCAGCGCTGGCGTCTGCATCACCTCCTTTGGTTCGCGCCAGGGATTGCGCAGATGCTCCACTGAAATCCGAGCAACAGCTTGTGCAGTCGCCTCCAACTGTTTGGCTAGAATCTGATGCTGCTCTCATCTGATTATCCGCGACCTTTGCAATCAACTCCACCTGCATAGCCATCGGCTGCTGTGTCTCTTCCATGGCTTCAAGCTTGGCAAACATCTGATCAATGCTCTGTTGCATCATCATCTATTTTTCTTCCGATTGTGTCACCGCTTCTCCCATCGCCTCTAGAACGAACTGGGTCTGCGGGGAAGGCTTTGGAGGTGCCAGCGATCGTTCACCGAACTGAGCCAACCGGATTTCTGGTCAATTTTACAAAGAAAATCAAGACGACGCGAAATCGCCTAATTGTCCCCAACCTGCGTCCGGGATTTTATAGCTCGAGGTCAAGTATTCCCACGATCGACTAGGCTCTGATAGCAGTTGTCATATCCCTTAGCCTTGGATGGATTCCGCGGCATGAGTTAACTTACCCCTTACTGGACTGGGCCTTACAACTAGCTCATGGTCCCTATTCACCATCCGACACCTATTCATCACCCGACAAAACTACATTCTGAACTCACTCCTTAGGCGTTACATACAGGCAACCGCCCGGGCGTTTCGCTCGCGTGGACAGCGGCACCACGCCGTGGGGTTGCAGAGGAAGCTCCGCTGCTTCACGCAGTGGGGTCTATGTCTTTTATTGTCTGTACCAAGTGATACATGTATAAGATGATTAAAAAAAATGATCTTTATGTTTAGTTGCTTAGATAGAACCATCCTATCTTAGACCAAGTGATACAAATTTAAGGAATATTCCCTCTAAATGTTGAACATCCCATTCACCCAAAATAATAGAACCAAATAGTACAGAATCCCATCCAATTTAACATCATCCCATCAATCAAACACACCCTAAATTGGCGCCGTGCATGCTTGCATACGGCATAGGCCGTGACCAACCATTTCCCAGTTCCCACAATGCAACATGAATACACGATGAGAGCCAGTGGGGATGCCTTATTCATTCGTGAAGAGACTAGCAGTGAGTTGCCAAGTTCATAAGCCCAAGCGTACAATGTTTTTTTATCACAAGAATTTTGATCATGATAAAAGCAGCAGGAACATCTACAACACATGGCAAACAGAACGAGGCCACGATCGAGCAGTCATGGATGTACACACGGGCAAGGTGTTAGCAGGTCAATTGGGTATTTTCAGCTTTTGGGTCTTCTGCATCACAACCGGAAGCTTCTGAGAAATAAGATTCGGGTCTGCATATGCTGCGGGGTCGGAAGGATATCCTTTCTACATCATTGAGAAAAAGGATAAAAAAATGAATAAATTCTAACATGCTTGCCATGAACTTATTCAAAGAAAATTGCTTGGTTGAGATAGGGAGAGAGCATACCGCAGACAAGCTAGCGAATGTTGCTTCCCTCCAGCAGCGTTCACGCAGTACTACAGGCTCTGCTTCCTCATTATCTCCAAAACAGCAATACACTCGAGTATCCCTCAGTCTCATAAGTACACCATCAACCCTAAGCTATTAACATACAAGGGAAATAATTACGCTAAGCCTGTTATTAATGTAAAAACGAGTCTTGAAACTGCTATAGATAATAAATGTTTGCATTTGAAACATGGACATAAGCTTGCTTGGAGGACCTTCGACAATTTTCAGCCCTTGAACATGGTCTTTTTAAAAGAAAATTTCAGAGGGATCACCTTATGGCCCGGTTTGATGAGAAGTGTTTCATTTGTAACTATTAACACTAAGCCTATCTTGTCAGGCTTTCTTGAAAAACCTGGACAAGTAGAAATTCTAAACTACAAGCAATGAAACTATGTAGGTCTTGCACTTCTTATGTATAATAACCACATTGTCCTTACAGATTCTCTTCATACTAACTACTAAGGAGGCATCAGATGTAAAATGCAAGGCAGTATATCATACCCAAAAACGCAACAGCAGAAACCAACCAGTTGGCATCACCCTCTGCAGATATGCAAACAAAGATCATATCAAATGTGTTGACCTAAAAGTTGATGTTGGCATACAAAAAGTCCAGTTAAAAATAAGGGTAGTTAGATAGCACTTACCACTCGCACTGTAAGGAATGAAATACCATTATCAGCTAACTCATCTTCATACAGGATAACCTAAATATGTCACGTCAGGGGTAAACCAGTGTATAGAGAAATCATGAAGAATTTGTTCCATTTTCATACCTCATCATAGAAAAGAATTGGTTCTTTTGCTGAAAGAGCAACAAGGTCAATCCGGTCATCAGTATCCTCCCAACACAAACTGCTACATCCATCTAAATTTGTTTGCATCTGGTAAAGAAATACTCAAATACCACAAAAAAATAAGTTTTTTCTGAATACGGTACCAACTAGTAAGAAAAGTAAATAGACCAAGGAACCAAAAAAGGGGGGAAAAAAACAGGTAAAATTAATAATTAAAAGAGTAGATTAAGGTCCATACAGTGTCTGAGTTCCGAACAACAGCATCACTCCCACAGTATGGTGTCGTGAATGTATAGTCATAATCAAGTATCACTTGATCAGAAGGCTTGCTGCAAGAACAAACCACTAGATGAAACTGCTCCTAGTTTTTTGCTTAATAAACTCACACCACATGAAATGTTTGGTTAAATGATTCAACAAGGGGTCCTCCTAAAGAAATCACAGGCATATTATCTTAAACAGTTTTGTCAGAGACTACACATCTAAAAAAAATGAAATCATCAGTGAAATTCCCACAATAAAATGTAAATAGAAGCATCTTAAATTTGTTTCATCACTAGATATGTATATGTGACCAAAACTTGAAACTGTAAGAAAAATTACAGTGCTTTCATACAAAGGTGATGCCAAGCAAATCCAATATTTTCTACTAGAAACACTTCCTAGCATGCATTAAGTAATAAAATACAGTTATAGAAGAACCTTCTGAACTTCCATTTCGCTGCAGCAGGAACTTCAACAGGCGGCAATGCCTCTTGTTTCCATGCCTTGAGAGCATCAAGCGCATTGAAATACAATCTGATGCCGGTCCCAGCATGCTGAAGAGACAAGAAACTCTCTCCAAAGACCATCTCAGGCAAATGTGTTGTTTGAAGGTTATCTTCAAAGCTGAAGAGAACAAAAGTAGATATTACACATCATCTTTCTCTATCAATAAGTTTCCATTAATTCATACGCAATCCTTCCTTACTGAAAGATCACGTATCTACTACCAGTGGACAGATCCAATATTATTTAAGCATGCAGAATGCCCTCGTTTATATAGTAAGTAAAAATAAGTGAACGAATGTAGCAATATAATGAATAGTATGCTATCATTACTTATGAGCTATCGAATATTGCTTCCCCTAAAAAAGGCTATCGATCATTGCTGAAGAGATCGTGGAGGATCCACAATTCAGATTTCATGTTCCAATTTGCACCGTGTGGTAGTTAAATGACAGGATAAACACCAGTGAAACAAACAGGAGTAGAGAGGGCTTCCATGAATGACGGGTTTTTAATTTCAAAACACAAAAAAGGAGAAATAATCGGAAATTTAGAGGCAAATTGATTAAATACCAGGTAATTTAATACTAATGTAATGCTCTACCTCTAGTAACTCCGAAATCTCAGTTTCCAAACCTCTATTACGCGAATCAAATGAAAAGAGAACAGAAGGATTAGGGTTTAAGTTGGGGTGGCTCGTACAGATGAAGAGAGACGGAGTTGAGGATGGGCCCCTTGCGGGACTGGATGACCCAACCCTTCACCCGCACGCCATCGGGAATCGCCTCCGCGCCCGCTGCCTTCAGCTCCGTCGCCGTCGGGCCGTCCCACGCCGCCGCCGTAGCCATCCCCCCCTCACTTGCTTCGTCGCGATGGTTCTGCTCGTTAGGTCTCCCCAAGTGTGTGTTTTGTCTCCTGAACACTGCCTGTCGGAGGAAGAAAAGAAGCTTTCGCCTCGGTACTATTTATCGACTGTTTGATTAGATTTGGGTGCCTAAGTTTCGCTGGTTGATGCATCCCCTGCGCGCTATCAATAAGAAATAATTGATTATTTACCATAAAATTAATATGTATGTGATGGTTTACCACGTTGTATTTCATTAACGTATGATTCTATGAGTTATATGTTAATGAGACATAGCGTAGTAAATCATCAAGTGTACATCAATTTTATGACAAATAATCAAATCTCCTAATACCCTAGATTTGCTAAATCTCAGCCACCCGGAGATTTGGGTGGCTAAGATTCTTTCCTCCGATACATCGCCCCAGAGAATCGTGCCATGGTGAACTAGCCTAGCCGCGCTCCTAAGCCTCCTCTACAGTGCTGCATCTCCTGTCGCAATTAAGTTAAGGCTTACGAGATTAAACGAATAAGAGCGGCGGAGCGATGTTAGATCCGATAGCATTGCTACTGAAAACGAGAAAGGAGAGTGGCGGAGGAGGAGGCGGACAACGACAGCTCCACCCTTGGCATCGGTAACCACGTTGAACGACAGTAGTTGCGGTAGAAAGTAGCATGGGAGAGGGGGAAGGGACGTGGAGGAAGGCGTATGACTAACGACTACGGAGTGCGAGGAAGGGAGGAGGCGGCAATTTAGGCCTCATTTCACATGATTTCATAAGAATTAAAAAATCCGTTGGAATCGAAAAGGTCCCGCATCCCAAATAGGACCTTCAGCTTGTAGAGTGCACGAATCTTGAAGCCATCATCCATAGAAAAGTGTCGGAATATTACTTTCCTCATCTTAATAAATCTATATATACTGGAGCTAGGTCATAGTTCATACATTTCAAGTCTTATCAATTACTTAGGCATGGACTCCCTGCCTGCCCTAGCATTTTGGCCGGCCATCTCGTCGCCATTGCTTCTTGTGTTCGTGGTCCGTTTTTCCTCCAGAGCATGCGAAAAATATTTTCGTTGGTCGTTTTCAAAAAAAAAAGGTTTTGTTTCTTCATTTTGCCCGAAAAAAATGTTTTCGTGAGCCGTTTTCTTCCGGAGTATGGGAAAAATGTTTTTGTTGACCGTTTTTCCCCCAAAAAAAAATATTTGGACGTTTCCTTTCTCCGTTTTGCCCGGTAAAAATGTTTTCGGGGTCCGTTTTTCCTCCAGAGCATGCGAAAAATATTTTCGTTGGTCGTTTTCCAAAAAAAAAGGTTTTCTTTCTCCGTTTTCTTCCGGAGCATGGGAAAAATGTTTTCGTTGACCGTTTTTTCCAAAAAAAAGAAAAAATAGATGTTTCTTTTCTCCGTTTTACCTGGGAAAAATGTTTTCGTCATCCGTTTTTTCTCCAAAGCATGGAAAAAATTATTCCCGTTGGCCGTTTTCACGAAAAAAAAGGAAATTCGATTTTCGTCCGTCGTTTCTACGTTTTTTCCCCGCTTTTCGTCATTTTTCCCGGGAAATTTGTTTTCGTGTCACGTTTTTCCTCGTTTTTACCGATTTTTTTTCCTCCCCGTTTGCGATGTTAAGTACGGCATCGAAAAATTCTTTTGCGGCTCGATCTCTAATAAGTTTCGAAACGTGTATTATTACCCGTTGAACAGGTGGGTTGTTAAACTCAGCGTCTATATTTTTCCCCCAACTCGGAGTCTAATATTTCCCGTAGCAAGTATTATTCTTTTTTTCCCCCAAAAAGGCCCGTTGTTTCTCTAATCCTTCGACGGTTCTTGCCTATCGTATTTTCCCTCAAAATAAAAAACGAACAAAAAAAGCCTTTGATATTCCTGCCTTTTTCGGAGATAAAAACTTGGATCAAATTTCTTGCGGCGCGGCGAAGCGCGCAAATCTACCTAGTCAGAACAAATACACGCAGAATTGCTAGCAATTTGACACGGAGCCTATGTTTCTTCGGCCCTGAGATTATGTGGTTTTGCAGCTAACGAGGATCTTAGCTTCATCTGAAAAGATGGACATCTAGATGTTTTTTTGGGTGTAATGTGAATTTTAGGTGTACCCATGACATTATTCAACAAAAAAAAAAAAAATATTAGAGCGGTGCTTCTATGCTTTCCCTCCCATTACAAGTTGCACAAACCTTAAAGCAAGCGAAAGGATAAGTAATTACCATCAACCTTTCATTCATGCTTTATATTTGTGCAACTTTTAAAATGAAAAACATAGAAGCACTTTTCAAAATTTAAATTTTAGAGCAGTGTTTCTATGTTTTTTCTTATAGTACAAGTTGCACAAATCTTGAAGCAAACGAAGGGGTAAGTAATCACCATCTAACCTTCATTCATGCTTTAATAGTTGTGCAACTTTTAAAAGAAAGAGCATAGAAACACTTCTCTAAATTTTATCATATGCCCCATGAAAAATACCTCATCCCTGAAAGTCTGCATTGAGCATTCTGTACATGAACCAGGATATAGGATTCCCTCGCAGAACATAAATAACAACGATAGCTTGATACATGTTCAAGGTAGTAATCGATGCAGCAAAGTGTAGTCTCAAGTTGATACACTTTGCTGATACATGCAAGATGATCAAAGACATTTATTTTCGCCCTATCCATGAATTCATTTTCTACGTGACCACAGAATCATAGTGCGTATATGTAGTTCCCGTTAGTCATTACTGACAACTGGCCCATGGCAATCTTCAAAAACTCAAAACACTGGCCAGCTTACTATCAATCTATCACCCATTGTTTATTGTCAGAAACAAAAGTAATTAATAATAATGCACACAAGAGTTTACCAAAGTACAAATAAATGATATTACAAGTTACAACGTTGGGCATGAGTCGCATGACAAGAGAAAACCATCATGTGCTGGTCGTGTTGTAAGCGTTGTCTGCAGAGGACGTATCCATGTCGTTCAAGCCAAGCTCATCATTCTGCTCCCAACTCCTCTGATACTCCTCAACTACATTCCGCATAGAAAAATGCATTTTCAGCACATCAGAGTTTGCAGTAATTGTGCAGTCATCCTCGGACTGTTAGTATGCATAGTGCGGAATTACGAACAGGCTTCATGCAGCAATTTGCATCAAAGATGGTAAAAGGCTCACAACAACCTGATGAGTACAACAACAGGTGAATCCTCTTTCGTCACTTTCTTTTCTTACATAAGAATTATATGCTACCTAATAACGGATATTTGCTTGTTGTTAGGTACGAAAGCGTCAAAAAAATTGGGTCACACCGAATCAAATCACAAGTTCATAAAGATTTCGGTTCGCCCCCCTGGCCGAATCAGACATGCTCAGGGGCCATACGGCTCCCTCTCTTTCTCCTGTATATATTCGCATCTATTCTATTGAAAACCGGAGATACTAGATTAATAAGATAGCTATTTTTGTATATATGAAGCATTTTTCGTTTGTTTTTCCTCATTGTATGCACGTAGAGAGGGGGAATTTGGCGACTTCTTCCAAAGATCGTTCTGCCTTTCCACTGGGAATTAAGAGATCAATATACTTCACTTGGTGTTTGTGAAGTTCAACATGCGTGTGATCTTGATGAATCAAAGAGTTGCAAGCCTATTGCATCTGACAGCGAAAGATCAGCTAGCGTTCATCAAGAGAGCACATGAGTATTAAAATCCTACGTCATGGCAACCACATATCAGCACCTCTGTTAGTTTGGTTTTAAAGATGCATCGTCTTATAAATGATTCATTGAAAAGGTTAACTTACTGGTTAGCTGGCTGTCCTCTTCTAATAAATCCGTAGCTGGAGCAACAAATGAAGCTGCCAATCCATCATCGACAATTAATGTCCAAGGCTCTTCTAAACTTAGAAGCTGAAATAATGCACACAAAAAGTTAAGGCACGTAAGTGTTTAACGGATATTGAAGGAATTTACAATTAACTAAATCAATCACATCCTTCTGAACCTATGTTGAAAAGGAACACCCAAAATAATCATGCTTTTTTTATAGCCAAGACTTCTACTCAAGTCAAGCATAAACCAATTGGTAAAATAAACATGAACAGGGCCAGTCCAATACTTGCTTCATCTGTGGATGCTTTTAAAATTTCTTTGCTTCACACTAGAGAACAAACACCGCCATACTTAAGACAGAACGGCTTTGATGAACAACCGAAACATTTTGGCAGGAAATGCACCAGGCTTATTAAAACGTCGTTTAAACGACGTTTAAGCGTCGTTTAAACTCAAGAACGGCTCTGAGGTCCAAAACGTCCTGGTCGTTTTGGAGAACGGTGTAAAACGCCTGGAGCGTCCGCTGGAGCGTCGCTTCAACGTGAAGAACGTCCCCAAGGGACGAAACGCCCGTTCTAGCGCGTTTTGGCGGAGGAATCGAGGATCGAGGAAGACATTTGAGACCGGATCGGGGAACACTGCCAGAGGAAAAGGGTTTCGTGGAGAGGCGAGAGGACTAACCTAAAGCGGCCGAGCCGCCCGCCAGATCCGCCGACGTCGGCGCCGGCGCTTGTGCCGCCCGTGCCGCCGTCTCCGTCTGCAGCCATGCCACCGCCACCGCCGCCCGGATCCGGATCGCCGTCTCCGTGCCGTATTTGTCGTCGCCGGCCGGCCCAGTCAGGTACCTCTCTGTCTCTCTTCTCTGCTTTGCTCCGTGCGGCCATGCCTCCTCTCCGTGCGACCATATGCCGCAGAATCGGAGGCGCAGGGCGCGGAGGCGCCGGCGACGGCGAGGCGGTGGCGAGGGGCGACGGCAGGTGGCGGCGGGAGGCGACGAAGCAGGCGGCGCGGCGACGGGAGAGGAGGCGCAGACGCGCAGGGGAGACGAGCCGAACGAGGCTCGCTGGAATGAACGGGAAACAGGGGAAGTAATGAGAAGTTAGGAAAGAAGAAAAAAAAGGAAAGAAGAAAAGGGGAAGGAAAAGAATGGAAAAGGAAGAAGAAAAGAAAAGGAAATAAAGGAGGAAAATAGAGGAGTGGAATCAAATCTCTTCTTTGGAGATATACTGATATTGGTAATAGATTGATATTGCTTATATATATTTTTGGAGATATTGAGAGATGAGAGATGAGATATTAAGGGATGAGATATTAAGAGATGAGAGGTGAGAGATGAGATATTGAGATATTGAGAGATGAGAGATGAGATATTGAGATGGCATATGGTCTCGAATTATATGGGAAAAGACTACAAAATCAAGGTACATATATGATATATCTTTGCTCTCATATTCGTTTTACAATGGTGCCTAAAACTACGTTTCAACATCCGTTTAAACGTTTAAAAGTTAAAAAGGGAGTGGGTCGTTTCGTTCTCGTTTTACGTTTTAATAACCTTGAAATGCACTCCAATAAACTTCTGCAGAATAACCTTGCACATTATGCTATATAAAAGATAAATTGCCCACCTTAGATAATCTCTCCTTGAAATCCTCCCATTTCTTCTTTTTCCATTCAATTGTGCTATCACCCAATTGGAATCCATGTACTCTCTCCAGAGCTGTAACCCAAAAGAAACATGTTACATGCAAATCCTCCATTGAGCTTGAATGAACCCCTATCTATTTGAGTTACAAAAGAAAGTATCTGTACCAATGACAGTTACATTTTAGTATACTTCATACTGGTAAGAGCTGCACATATTTTGTTGAATAAAGAAGCTTCTTTAGAGGAACAACTGCGTAGAATAGAAAAGCTTCGTCTTGAAAATAAGAAGATGCATAACCAACAGATGCTAGAATTAACACTTGCCCAATGGTGAGGAACTGATCGACAGAATGATGAGATGCATCTACATCAAGCTATCAGAGAAACATGCAAGGTGGCTTCCATATGCTTCCATCTCCCACCATTAAGATACTAAAGCTGAAAATTTTCTGCTAAGCGCACTCTATGTACATTATCACTTGAATTCACATGCCTCATTGCAGTCCATTTTGGTGTCACAAAGAGGGAGAATGAGTAAGAAAGTGAGATGAACCCACCCTCGCATATTTTCACAATTAAACCTTCAACAGTTGTGACAATACCACCCAACGTTCCACTTGTGAGTTCCAACTCAAGTTCAGGTACTTTCACACCGGCCGAATCTGACTGGAAAAACACAAAAAGTCTCCAAATCAACGAAGTTACATATAAGAGAGCTGATCCAAAAACACCAAAATTGTAACCCGGACGTACGCCTAACAGTGCAATTCCTAAATTGGAGAGCATTCTTTTGGCTGTTCTGCTACAAAAGAAAACAAAACTATTTATCTCTTTTCGCATAATGAGAGTTGGAGTGTGTAGCAAAATTCCAATTAGAACACACCTCAAGTTTGTGTAACAGAAAAGGGGAAAAACAAAGGTATTTATATCTTTTCGCACACTGAAGCAAGTGTAGCAAAAGTAATAAAAAATAATTGGTTTATAACACACATTAGTTCACTAGACAGAGATCATCACTCTGTAATGGGAAAGGGAAAGATGTTCCAACTTAAAGCCATGCCAAAGAGGGGGGGAAATTCACATTAGAAACTGGAAGAGGCATAAAAGTTTATATGTCCAGCATATTGCAATATTCTGAAATGGGGGATCTTGATTTGCAACATTAAATTGATTTGACCGCATGCTTGGGCATTAATGACAAATAGCCTCCTGTTCTAGAAAAATCATGGGGTCAACATGAAATATCACTAATACTCCCCACCCTAGTGGTATATACTGTCATTGATCTTTGTGCATAGGCATGTAAACTCAAAAAACCACATGCCATAAAAAAAGAAAGACCCAAAAGAGCAAACTTCTGAGTTCTGACTTCTGACCTTTATGACATCACGCGTAAGATCTTTGACATTTTGCACGTGTAGTATAATTTTCTTTCCTTTAGCTGGGATTTCACCGCCAGGCTTCAACTGATTGAACAAAAAGAAACAGTCACTTTTCAGTTCAGAAGTGTCACCAATTACCATTCAGATTATTTTAAAAAAAGAAATCGATGTAAGACACTGGAACTGACTTCTGAGTTGCGATAACCACACATGTCACATGTTGTCGCCATAACAATTACCTCTCGGAAATATGGAATTTCTACCAAAGGTCAAGGATCAGACAGTATAGCAAATACTGAATCTGTAGCATTAAGCAGGAGCAAGGAATCATTAGAAAGCTTTGTGGCCATATTCAAGAATCCAATCAAAGACCTGTTTCAGTTACGTTGCAATTACAGGTCCCTGATGAGTACCTGGTGCTGATGGTATATTATATAAACCCTATCAAACCGTGCCTGTCTATATGACAAAGGCATAACTACTCCAGTGCCCAAACTATCCAGAAATAGACAGGCATGTTGTTGGCCATCATCAAGCATAACCCCAACCAAGAAAAAACAAATTCTTCACTTTATCAAATGTAAAACATCATGTTTAAATCAAAGAACAATAGTTAAGTCTTAAAATCGGCCTGGATTGGCCAGATCTCAGGGATATCACTGACTCTACTAATGCTAAACTACCAGGAACCAGGATTCAAACTCTTGACACTGGCCTGGATTTCCAACAAACTGTCACTTGCCAACATCCTGCCTCTCACCTCAATTTCCAGCAGGTAACCAATCACCACCAATTTTCCAACCAATGGTTTCTACTATTAGCACACGTGGGATATGAACAGAGGCAGAAAAATATTCTAAATTGAAGTTCCCAAATATCTTTCTTTCTTTTTTCTAAATCTCAAGACAGTAAAATTGATCGCATAGTGAAACAAGTGTAACAGAAACACTATACATAATGTATTTCTGATTGAGTCCACACATAAATAGTGAGCGCAAGGGGAAAAGGATACTTGTAGCAAAGAAACGGGTGACACACTCAGCTCCACAAGCCCCACATGTTGATGGCAAAGTATCAACCTATCCAAATGAAATTTGTAAGGTACAAACAAACATGATTCTCGATTAGGTCTTTGCTGGCCAACTGATTAGAGATACCTCTTCTGGTGCTGAATATCTACACAGCGCTGCAGCAACTTCATCAGGGTTTCCCTGAGCTATAGCACGACGGCCTGCAACAGCTCCAACTGAACCGTGGGGCTCCTTTGGCAACCCACCAGAATTCACTTCCACTGTTGAAGCGTGCTGAACAGGCTCTCCAGGTTCTTCTGTTGGTGGTTCAACAAGAAAACCAAGTGCAGCTTGTTGTTCACGTGTCCTTGCATAGAATCTCACAGATAACAAAGGATCCGAAGAAGGTGCATGTCTGTTGATTTACGGGGAATAATCAATATGCATCAAATTACAAGTACTTCGTGCATGCGGAAAACTAACAGAAACATATCAACTATTATCTTCCTTTGCATCACAAGGGGTAGCCATTAACCAATATCACAATCCAGGTCACTCAGACAACTACAAGTTATGCAGAAATAAGCTATGAACTGTATTATATATAATCATAAAGAAGGGGAACCAAAACAAAAACAGTTTGAACATATGTGCTGAATGCTTAAAATAGTGTCCTCCATGTCAAAACAAGTCTTCAAATCCTATAGATTCTAATCTTAAACAATCTGACATCTTCAGGATAAAAATAATCTTACGGGTTCTCAATGAAGCTGTTTCCAGAAGGATCATCAAGAATAAAGGTAAAAGTAGATTCTCCAGATCCGAGATATCTCAATTTTACTAAAAATTGATCAATAGCTCCAGCTTTTTCAGGATCCACTTTCTGCAGGACCAAAATATGACTAGTGTATCAATAGGTGGCATATTCAAATTCCAAAGGTAAGCATACAAGGCCCAAGATTCACCTCTCTTTCATCTTGAAGTGCCTGCAACTCATCCACAGCTCGCATAATAATCCCTTCCACCTAATTTATGAGCCGAAATACTTAGCAAAACTAGTAATAAAAGAAAACAATTGGGAAAGGAACCATCGCCCCATAATCTAAATACAGAAAGGAACAAAGCATACTGTTGAAAGTGTGCCACGTTGAGCTTCTGGAGGGATCTCAAAGTCCAGTTCGGGAATCTGTAGACAGGTCCAATTTAAAGTTACAAGGGAAGCAGTATATCGCATGTATTTCGTGTAAACAGTGTTCTAAATAACGGCCATCAAAACGGTAAAGGTCCTCTGCCCGTTACATTTATAGACATTTCAAGATTTGTCCGTTCTATCGGGCCATTTATTCGGTTTAACGGCTATTAATGTTTAACATGCCCGTTTTATCAGGCCGTTTATTTGGGTAAAATTGCAAGATTACCATATAATATAAAACATTATAACATACATGAGATGAATGTTAGCTTTGCTTTTCATTGCCACTTGAGTTCGCCATTCATTCAATTATGATACTTTAATTACATCCACATCACATCATCTTCTTCTTTTTATGTCACCGTTGTGGACAATTGTTAATAACATAATAGTTCCATTCTGTATGCATGAAAGAAGATGAATTAGATGCTTATTTTGTTACTGTAAATACATATATATATTTCTCTGAGTTTTAAATAGTAAAACCATTTATAAGGCTGCTTGCCGTATATATATTAAAGGGTGGACTGACCGTTCGTTAACGTTTACCGTTATTTAGAACACTGCGTGTAAATGCATTATCAAGTGCAGAGATCAGCATACCTTGATGGTTGCTGAATCAGATTTCACAACCTGACGGTTCAGTACCTGTACCAATTCCATTTGTTAGTTATATTATAAACACTACAATTAGAATGCTTAATGTACCTAAGATAAAAAAAAACATGGATAGGAAGCAGCATGCAGAAGTTTTAAGATCAATGCAGGGGAAAAAGGTGATTCAGTATTAGGGGTCACATCACAGCAACAAGGAAACCACCAACCGCATAAAAAGGATATTGATGGCAGATATATACCAATAATAATGTGTCATAAAGCGAGCTTAGTTATATAGATCATGCACATAAATATAAGATAACTTAAATGGTACACAAGACACTGGTAACAGTATATAAGGTTGGTGACTGGCATAATTAGCTCAGGGTAAATAACAGCTTCATTGTAGTTACACTGAGTTAATTACACGAATTTCGGCATACTAACTAATCAAAACATCGAGCGCAGCCGATATTTTATCAATTAGTACACCGTGTTCAGAGTGTTGCAACAGAACAATAATTAGAGACTGAATGTAAATATATTACAAACTAAGCCACGCAGGACTATATGTCCAATACCATAATTATACATCAGATCTAAGTACAACAAAAAGATATTACCTAGATACTAATTACACAAAAAGATTGACGAAACCGATGCACGGCTACACATCCCTTCTATCCCTCCTGGTAGAACTCAGCCGCCTCGTCAAACCAACCAGACGCTTTAGCACCAGAGCCAAAGTTTAGCAAAGGGGGATTTAGCAAGAGTGAGTACAAAGTACTCAGCAAGCATTATTAGCAAAATGCAATAGATGAATTTTTTGATCACATCATTCCTCTCATATCCATCCAAGTCTACTTTCTCTCAAATCCATTTTTCATAAAATAAATAGTGTTATTAGGAAAGTTTTGTTGATTTAATTATCCAAAAATGCTACTAGCATTCGTATAAGAGGCATACTTAGCTTCCGTAGCCTCTAATCCAGGAGACAGGTATGAATTCATGATTTTGACCCTGCGCAGCTTTGTACCACTTTATCCATATTGACCCCATCCCTTAAGGCCCCAAAATGTTTATCACTATTCCAGTATTAGATCTCCAACTGTGAAATCATGTGCTGAAAAATTGCCATAGTGTTAATTTTGGTATTGCAAAGTGGTTGTGCTCATGGCATGTGCGGTTAGGGATGGAACTAGTACGGATATTTTCCGACCGACCGACCGACCGAATTGATTTGGATGATGATTTGGATAGTTTTACAGATATCCAGTTGATTTCTCGGATAAGGATATGGATACAGATAATTTACATGGATACGGATACGGATATGGAACACTGATTATCCGATGGATACGGAATATCCGAGTTTTTGTTCGGATAATATCCGAATATGACATACGGATATTATCCGAATAACACGTTTTAGAATAACACATTAATAATTTAACTTGTTTCACTGTTTCAGATACTGGGGTCTGCATTGGATGACAAGATATAATGTGTTCATGTGTGCTAGATGCTAATTTGGAGATATTTGGGTAAAGGTGGTACAGAAATTAGCAAGTGGCGTTTGAAGGGTTAGTTAGGATTCAAAGAAGATATGCCACCGCAAATCATTTGGTTCAATTATTGCAATGGGGTACATTGTTACTCACAGAGTCACATGTATGACAAGCTAGGATAAAAGGCAAAAAAAAAGACATACAAATATTTTTTTTTGAAATTTTGAATTTAAATTTGAACCGATTTTGGAAAAATCGAAATTGGATTTTAAAATATCCGACTAATATTATTCAGATCCATGTTGATTCCGATCCGTATTCGATCCAGATTCGTGAATCGATATTATCCTGTATAATCCGTATTCGATTTCGTATTCGACACTATTCGTATTCGATTCTGTATTCGATAAAAAATACGGATACGGATATGAATAGGACGATATTCGACCGTATCCGATCCGATCACATCCCTATGTGCGGTGCATGTGCATGTGTTGTTTCAGAAGATTAATTGACATGCTTGTGATAGCATAGTAGTTGTTTTGTTTGATGCAATGCGCTCGTGTGAGTGGTTGCATAGAATGATCTTGAGTCCAGTCATGGACTTGTGCTCGTACACGGTTTCGTGTTTGTTTATGTGCAGTTGTTGCTTGAGGTCGAACGTGGTCGGTGACGGGATCAGAACTAGGTTCATGGAGGAACTGAGGTTCAGGACTAGGTTCGGGGAGGACCTGAGGTTCTAATAGTCAAGGATGTCATGCAAGACGTTCGGACTAGAGAACAGTGCACGTGAAGTCTAGTGAGTCACGTGGTAGCGGCAGGTAGGCCGTACGCGTGCATATGTGATTTTTGGGCTGTGTGCATATATTGGGCCAGATGTAATTAGACTAGGTGGATATGCATACATGTATTTGAATACAATTGTTTAGGGTTTAGTTTATTATAAATAGGAGGGGTATCTCCTATTTGTTGATGAGCGGTACAGAACAAAAAAAAAAAAGATCGGTGGCACGGTTGAGCAGAAGGGAGAAAAATCGTGATGCTACAATAGCCCTCGCGCTACAGTAGATCGTGTGCTGCAGCGATTCGTCGCTACATTGTTTTCGATGAACAGTGTTTCCAGCATCTGCTACATACCAACAGCGATTTGCTGCAATAATTCAGTTTATTTCCTGCTGTTTTTCCGTTTGCATGCTTGTTTTGTTTTTTAGATTGATTCGCCGTTTTATCATGATAATTTTGATTTGATCCATTCAAAACCTTTCTAGGGAATTAAGTTACTAATCTAAAAAGTTTGATTGGTTAATTCCTCATAGTTTTTGTTTAATCACGAAATTAGGGTTTAATCAATTTTCGTCATTATTGATATAGTCAACTTGCGAAGCTTATAACTTTTGATCCGTAGATCCGATTGAGCTGATTCTTCTTGGGTTAGTTTCAAAATTGAATCTAGTTTCTACAGTTAAAATTTCACATCAATCCAACGGTTGGATCTTCGGGAATTCATGTTTTAGTGAACGTCTGTCAATCTGTTTTTGCTTGAACCGAAGCAATTTTCATAATTTGTTTAGGGGTGTTTTGAGAATCAATAAAAATTTGTTTTAGCTTCCGCGCAATCATCCCCCCCCCCTCTAATTGCTATATTAGTCTATATCGATCCTACACCAACCCTGATAGCCAGCGAGTAGTTGTGTCTTCGACTATTCCCCACTACCCTTAGTGTACCAGTTATACCATGCTACCACAGCAGCACTGGTACTTCCCAAGCTTCAAATATAGCGCCCAATCAACCACAATTGATATCGTGTCCTTCACTGGGACTCACGGTATACCCAGCTTCACACTCCTGGTAAACTACTTAACCACCAATGTGGAGATCATAATACTTTCCCAGGACAACCTTTTCTGACCGATTCCACATACTATGGTTGGTACTGTAATACGGCTCATTACTCGAGTGTCAGTTGTTCATCCTTATATCATAACCATATGTAGAGGACCCCGCCGGCTACTCCCAACTCATCGGCACCCTCTACCCACCATAATAAACATATGCCAACTCATCCATCCACTCGATAAACAAATCCAATAGCAAACTAATTACCAATCCATCCACCCATCCATTTCTCAACCATACTATCTATCCGCATCCGATTTAAGGTTTTATTTGCAACATAAATTTTCCATACAGTGAAGTATTTATTGAAAACATTGGGAAACATTTAATAAAACATGATCAAGGAACTTGCCTAAATTCTGGTAAATATAATCGTCCTCGCTCGAAAGCTGGAGATGGTGGTCTGATTGTTTCAGTACTTGTCCTAAAAATTATAGCATATTAATTTTGAAAATGATTCATAGCGTCCAACCACTTTAATAGTAGCAATATTAATTAGAGGTATTGTTAATGCTTATTTTGAGCTATCTATATAAGTACACCTGCTGCTTAGCCCCATCTCATCTTTTCTCCTCTCTTTTTTTTCTCTTCTTTCCTTCTCTCTCTTTTTCTTCTTTTCTTTCTTTCTCTCTTTTCTTTCTTTCTTTCTTTCTTTCTTTCTCAGTCGAAGCCTCTCGGCCGAAGCGCTTTGGCTCCCTCTCCTCTCTTTCTTTTTCTCTCGGCTGGACCCTCTGGGCTGACTCGACTCCACCTTAGTTTCCCCTCCCAAGCACTCCCTCTCGGCGCTTCCTCCCGACCGAACTCCCCTTGGCGTTGCGCCTCCTCTGCTCTCCCCCGACCCGAAGGCTTGCGACCCCGCCGACTAACTCTCCTCCCTTCTCTGCCGGCTCTCTACCGCGGCTTGCGCCAACCTGCTGCTGCCTCGTGGCAACCAAATCTGGCCGTCCGTGGCTCAACGGCCCGCAGTCGAGCCCGGCCTACTCTTTTACCCGGAACTCCATTGCTTTGAGATTTCTAGGTTTCGCTATTTTGATTATTTGGAGTTGGGACTGCTTACGGTTCTAGGGTTCTTGGTTGCTTGCTGCTTGGACTCAGTTCCCTGTTGCCTTATGTTTGGATTTGGGTTTTGGTTGGCCGATCTACTGGTTGCTCAGTTGAAACCTTGGCTAGAGGTGATCTCAAGTAAGCAAGGGCTCGGTGATGAGTTTGGGGTGAGAGATCCTAGGTTTTGGGGGGCGTGGTGACGAGACCGGCTAGCCAGCTCTCCGGTGAGGGCATGGGGACACTTAGGACGCTCCATGCGTGCCCCTAGTGAAACTCCCCTACTGAGACCCACAGAAAATCCTCGACCTACTCTTGTCTCTACTGGATCTACTCTCTATACATGCTACATTCTATGCTATGGCTACTCTACTGGCTTACTTGAGCTCCAGATGGTGTGGTTCGTTTCTGGACGAAGAAGAGGTTGAAGATGGCCGTAGGGGTGGTCGGGATCTTCTGGCTCCTTATGGCCTCCTCTTCTGGTTCCCTTCCTCCTTCTCTTGGTTCAGTTGCTCCTCTGGTTCTTGCTCGTCTTGGCCGGCTGCTCCTCTGGTTCTTGCTCCTTCTCGGCTTGCTCGTAGTTTTGGGGTGTGGAAATGGGAATGTGCTACTCGGCTGGCCCTTTGGTAGCTTTCGGCTAGAAATGGTGAGGGCGATGGGGAGGGCTGGCTTTGAGCTGGCTCGGTTGTGATGAAGTGGGAGATGTGCGGTAAATCTCCACTAGCATTGCTTCTTATCCCCTTACCAAGTTGCCAATTTACCTTCTTACCCCCGACCTGAAATGGATATGCAGGGGCACAACTGTCCTTCTATAATTTTATTGCAACACTAGTTATTCTACACACATGCATACTGGCACCTTGATTTGCTGCTTAATTACATGCTTAAATACTGGTTAGGAACCAACTAATGCATTGCTTTAGATGGAATTTTCAGGGTCCTTACATCAAGAAATCTAACAAAGAATGCCGCAATGTGCAAGCTGTAATCTTCAAACTGCAACAGTTCCATCATGCAGAAAATTCACCAAACAACAGTTGGTTGATATACAGGATTCAGTTTGTCTATATTTCATTTTATAATTATTCACAACAGAAACTAAATTATAAGGATTTTTTCACACAAAAATGCAATACATTGCAATCACACTTCATCTGTGTTGGAGACAAGTTTGGACATCACCCAAAGTCTCAAAACACAAGTCGTCATGGCAATTAATTTTTCTTAGACTCCATGTGTCAGTTGGTACTTTAATTGGCCATAGGTATATCCTATTAAGCGAAACACCTGCAGAAATTAATAAAAGATAGAATTTGCTCAATGATTTGAATTGTTTGAGTTATTTCCTTATTAACCCAACAAAAAAGATGTGGTTCTGTCAAGAGTAAAGATTGCTCCACATACTGTTGCAATCTCGCAAACAAAATAGAGTTTTGCGTTTGGGACGGATAAGTTGGTAAGTTGGAGAAGGGGATATATGGGGCTGGTTAATTTCGATGTACATCTGCTAGCAAGACCGGATGGGTGGAGGGATGAAGAAAAATAAATGGACCAGTTCGCTCTTTGCAATAGTAGAGTCTGTAGAGATATACAACTAGCAGACAACATAATTACAAGCAGGTTAATTCTACTACTCATAATGGACGAATTAACATATAACCACAACGCAAAAACAAACCTCACTCTGCCCCGAAGGGACCTCCAGGCGGTAGCAGCATCCCTTCGGCTGGAGCTGTCCAGCAAACTGGATCTCATTGTTCCTAACGCACAAGCACGCCAAATTGAGACATCACATTACACTCCAAATGGTAAATACTAGCTCTAGCAGTTGCACAATTGTACTACGTGCATTGCACAAGTTTCCGCAAAGTATAAATGGACATCGCATTACCTTTCAGCACAGTGCGGGCACTCGAAAGCCATCAGAACCACCTGCGCAATTGCAAAACCAAATCTCAAGCCACCCTCTAATCAGAACAAGCAGCTTCCGCCACAAGCACGGTACTCGCATAAGCACACTCACCTCCCGGAAGTGCGGAATCAGAGTGAGCAGCAGCCTCGTGGTGCCCTAAACACAACAAAAATAAGCGTAAAAGTCTCAGAACTCGGTAGAACGACGACCCAACCGAGGAAACCCGCAGCAGACCAGTTTGAGGAATCAGGGGAGGAGTCACAGGGCGCTTACGTTCTCGCCGCAGCGCATGCAGAGGGACTCGATCTCATGGAGCGGCGCAATGGCGTGCGCCTCCTCCTCGTCGGCCGCCGCCGCCGCCGCCGCCGACTCCGCCGCGGAGCGGAGGTCCATAACCACGCGCCCTTCCTCGCCGGAGCCCGCCATGGCCGCCGGATATCCGTGCGGGCCGGGCTTCTCGCGAGGGAGAGGGAAAGGGAACAAGCTTCTAGAAGCTTCTGGCGATTTCCTCTCTTCGCTTTGGCTGGTTTGGCTCTGGCTTCCGTGGGAGTCTGCCCTTTCGGCGGCTTCGCGTTGCGGCGGAGTCGCTGGCCTTGGTATGGCTGGAGCTTTTCTGCAAGTAGTTTTGTATAGTTAAAAGGTTGTATTGTTTTAATAGTTTGATTTTTTTTATTATCTTTACTATTATAAAGCAGCAGTTGGTGGCAGTGGTGAGTTCTACCCACGTCATTAATTGCCCTGCTTAATTGCCATACTTAATTGCCCTATGCAAAAAATGAAGCGTTGCTTTAATTAGCCAGCTTTCGCAAGAAACGAAGCGTTAAAGATAGATGTTTAATCTTGTGAAATATTTTTTTTTATCTTTTAATCTTTATTTTTCGTTATCAATTTTGTTTTTCGTAGCAACGCACGGGCATGTAACTAGTAGTTTTTAAGTGTAAGTGATGCGGGTTAAAAATAATGATGAGAGTGGTGTGATTTGAGATCTTATACTTGATGAGAAAGGATAATTTTTTTTAACTCTAGTGGTAAAATCAAAACTTCAACTCATTGAAGCCGTAAGAAGCTACCTCAGACTACCTTTTGGTTTTCAGTTTCTTTCAGTACGAATGAGTTGTTGGTTTCTAATTTCCTACTATGAAAAATCCAGCCGTTTGGAATAGCTTTTAGTTTCTATATGACAGAAGCCGAAGCTAAAACCATTCCAAACAGGATCTCTAGAGTCTGAATTAGAAGCAGCAGCTAGGTGGAGATTGGCTGCGCCATGGGGAAAAAATGGTAACATGTCTATATGGGCTGCAAGGCTGCATGCCCACTTAGTAGTAGTTTGATGGGCCATGTAATTCCAATTTGTATTTTTTTTATTGAGAGGTATTTCTATGTAATTTTAGAAAAAGTTATATAAATATTAAAGTATGAATAAAGGGTAGATGATGATTACTTACTCTTTCCCTTGCTTCAAAATTTATGCATCTTGTATTGGGAAAAAAAAACATAGAAGCACTGCTCCTTTATTTGAACTGTCGTGTGTTTCCATTTGGCAGCCGGTAGAAAGTCGGGGGAGAGGAGACAATATCTTTTTAGGGAGTTGTTTTTATACATAAAATTTATGTAAATATTAGAGTCTAGATATAAGGTAGATAATAATTATTTATTCCTTTATTTACTATAGAATTTGTGTAATTTGTACTGATAGAATGATGCATAGAAGTATTACTTTTTTTTAATTGTTCAAAACCAAAAGTGACGGCTGTTTCAATCTGAGCAATGTTAAGTAGGCACTGGGTGCCTTAGCATTAGTCTCACCAAGTTGCAGCATGATCTCTTAAAAAACAAAGCCCCCTTTCAACAGCGAAACACACACTGTATTCCGTCGTTCCACGGAGACAAGACAACGTCTTCAACGGTGACGCTTAGGCTATTCACGGTGGGAGTTTCATTTCCATTAAATGATGTGACACATCATCATGTTTGGTGACATGATAAGATAATTACGAAGAGAGAGATATAAAGAGTTTCATGAGAGGTGAGTGAGTTTCATCTGAATGAAACCTGAGATATACGGTTACCTAGATAAAAGCTATGCACTGGGAAATGGGAATGGCCTTACGGCACACTGTCTTTTCAAGTCGCGGACGGTCACTGACTTGGCAAATTGGCACGACCAAAGACCAATTTGGCTTTGGAATTGCTGTCCAATATGTGGGCCGCCGTGGGCGAAACGGGAAGCCATGGCGGCGCCACCCACAGATCGGGCGTTCGCGCCCACAAAACCCCACCCAATCCGGCAAGGCGAATCCCCTCTCCCATTTCTCCATCCACATCCTAAAACCCTAATTAGGCCCAGCCCCGCCCGCCCCATCGTCACCCCCGCGCCGCCACAATGCAGGCCGCCGCCGTCAGCCGCCCCCACCTCGTCGCCCCGTCCCCGCTCCGCGCGCGCAGCCGGCGCCCGTCCACCGTCCGCATGGCGCTCCGCGAGGACGGCCCGTCCGTGGCCATCGTGGGCGCCACCGGCGCGGTGGGGCAGGAGTTCCTGCGCGTCATCTCCGACCGCGACTTCCCCTACCGCAGCCTCCGCCTCCTCGCGAGCGGGCGCTCCGCGGGCAAGCGCATCTCCTTCGAGGACTGCGAGTACACCGTTCAGGACCTCGCCGCGCCCGGGGCGTTCGAGGGGATCGACATCGCGCTCTTCAGCGCCGGCGGCGGAGTCAGCCGCGCTCACGCGCCTGCCGCCGTTGCCAGCGGCGCCGTCGTCGTGGACAACAGCTCCGCCTTCCGGATGGACCCCGAGGTGCCGCTCGTGATCCCGGAGGTCAACCCCGAGGCCATGGCAAACGTCCGGCTGGGGCAGGGGGCTATTGTGGCGAACCCTAACTGCTCTACCATCATCTGCCTCATGGCTGCCACGCCGCTGCATCGCCAAGCCAAGGTACCACATTTTTGCACTTGGGATTACCAAAGTGTGATCTTTAGGAGAACGAACTGTGGTAGAGACCAGAGATGACTGCCTGCTTTCTTTAACATTTCATACCTGAAACTAAGAAAGGTCTTAGGGACACCTGAATCCAAGAAAAGTACAAATGTACAATCTCTATGGCTCAGATGCCCAGAACCAAAGATTAATCTCATCTTTGAAAGTCTGACGCTTGAAACCAAACAAAAGTGTGATCTTTGAAAGAATCAATATCTGAAACCAAATGTCATCTTTAGAAGAAGCGGTGCCTGGAACCAAAGATTGGTGCGTCTGAACTGAGTAGTTTTAATTGGAAAAGGTAAAAGATCAGAATGGAATTCAGTAACATTGCACTCGCTTCCTTTCCCGCTCGCATGTGTTTGGCTTTGTGAATCTTCTACTAAAGCAGTTTAAGCAAATAAAATAAGCTTTAGTTATGCTTCTACGTTTCAGAGGCTCGAGAAATTTTGCATCTCTCAATGCAATTTGTTTGCATCTCTCAATGCAATTTGCTAAAGTGTGATATATCTGATCTCCAACCTGTGGAATTTGGTCAGATCCCTAATAGTGTTTGAGGAATCATACTAACCTTGTCTGTCAGTAAGGAGTACCTGTTGTAAATTTCTTATAGGTAGGTATTCTTATTTCTGTGCCGTGGTCTGCTTGAGTTCTTAACATCATTTGTAGCGCGAGCTAGAATATTTTTATAATCTGCTTACTGCTGCTTGAGGACTACGACGATGTGTATTTGATATGTAAAATGTTTGCCTGTTAGGTGTACTGACATACTGACCGAACAAATTGATGGCGATATTTTGATTGTCAATGTGGTAGGTGTTAAGGATGGTTGTCAGCACATATCAAGCAGCAAGTGGTGCTGGTGCTGCAGCCATGGAAGAACTGAAAATTCAGACTCAAGAGGTAAACATTTTTGACTTATTACACTGCTCTTTCCAGTTATGGTACTATTATTATTTTTTACGGAAAATTTATGGTACTAATTCAGTTACATGATCGACATTTTACGCTTTATTTAGGTCTTGGAAGGGAAGGCACCAACATGCAACATTTTCAACCAACAGGTTGTAACTCTGTAATATCTTGAACAAAATTCTAGTTAATTTTTTTCATCCGATCTTCATGCTGAATGTGTTTTTCCTTCTGCAGTATGCTTTTAACATATTTTCACATAATGCACCAATCCTTGAAAATGGATACAATGAGGAGGAGATGAAAATGGTGAAGGAGACAAGAAAAATTTGGGTAAGTGAAAGCCTGACCATTGTCCTAGAAAGTTTTTGCATTACTCCATCAAACTTTTCTCTTAAACTTGACACTTTAAGCAAACAGGAATATCCTAACTTTATTCAACTCCATTCCTAGAATGACAAGGATGTCAAAGTAACTGCAACCTGCATTCGGGTTCCTGTGATGCGTGCGCATGCTGAAAGTGTGAATCTACAGTTTGAAAAGCCACTTGATGAGGTTAGCATAAAGATTCCCTTCCTGTTTGTGGGCAATCTTAGAACCCCGTGTGGTTGGGTAGGAATATGTTTATTGGTTCACATTTTTCGATTTGTTATTGTTTACACAATGTGGATTATTCTGTACTAGTGGGACCTGCCTCTTTGTCATCAGTGGGTAAGTTAGTTATTTTATTTCACTGTGCAAATATGACTAAACAAAATTGATACTTGACACCTTTTGTTAATAAACTTTCCTTTTTTAACTCATTAATGATAGGAAAGGAGAGGAGACAGGGTGGGGCTTTAACTGTTTGTAAAATTGATAGGTTATATTCCTCCAGGCAAAGGACATTAGAACACACTTGCCTGGTGGAGGCCTCTGTTGGTTACTTTTTATAGTGTAGTTTGTCCAAATTCTGATATTGTTTGCATATATACTCTGAAGGATACTGCGAGAGAAATCTTGAGGGCAGCTCCTGGTGTTACCATTATTGACGACCGTGCTTCCAATCGCTTCCCTACACCTCTGGAGGTAATTAGACATTTGGTTTTCTAATGATTAGCATCTTATAACTGGGCATTTCATTGTTTTTATTCATGCCCATTTCATACATAAGAATCATCTATCTTTTAAAGATTTGGAGCATATACTATTATTTATGATCATTATGCACACTCGATTCATCCGCAGGGCTGCACTATTGTAGTGTTTTTACAAAAGTAGAGCAGATGAATTTTGCGTCTGAGAAGTAATTCTGCATTTTTCAGGTATCGGATAAAGATGAAGTAGCAGTCGGTAGAATTCGTCAGGACTTGTCGCAAGATGATAGCAGAGGGTATAATTCCTTTTTAACTGTTAATTGTTTGTTATGCATTGCTTGCGTCGAAAACTGGATCTTTATACTGGATATTAATCAGTTATACATTGGCAGGTTGGACATATTTGTCTGTGGAGATCAGATACGTAAAGGTGCTGCACTCAATGCTGTGCAGATTGCTGAAATGCTACTGAAGTGATTGTGTTTTTTGTATTTTCCTCTCCTTGTTCCTCACTACTCTAGTCGTTACTGGATTGATATACACTGTTTAGTTTGAGCTCAATTTTGGTCGTCACCTTTATAATTTATCTTTCTAGTGAAATAGTTGTAAACTTGTAAGACGGGTTTGAGTTATGGTCGCACGTAATAGTGCAGTCAGGAATTGAGAAATGGAGGGTCGTTCTGGTTCAGCATTCTCGTTTATATCAGGATTCATAAAACCGTTCGAAAATCGTGGTTTTCAACCGTATTGAACCTTTTTAACATCTAAAATCGATTGGTAAACCGGTCTAATTCAAAAAAAATTATGCGACGTAAACTGATTGATTTTCAGTCAAAATCTATTGGTTTTGGTCAAAATTGTGTAGCAATGCCGCAGTGATCAGCTCTTACCAGTTGGCAGGTCGAAAACGGCCAGTTTTTGGTCAAAATTCATCGGTTTTTTATGAAAACCGGCTGGTTTTTTATGTATTATTTTTTTAAAAAAAAATGAATTCGTAACCCTTTTATTCCTGATAATTTTTAAGCGATTTTTTACTTAATATTTTTTAGTTTGGAATTTTAATTTTTGAGTGGTTTTTCGAAATTGATATTTTTGACTCACCAGTGCAGGAAGTATCTGGTGCAGTTTTTATTGAGAAAAATATATGTGTAATAGGAACAGCACAAATTTGGAGGGGGGAAAAGTAGGCACTGAACTTATGTGGTTGCAGGACTAACTTGATACATCATTGGAAAGTTCATCTTTTTCTTTCTTCATTGCTAAGAGGAAAAAAATGAGCATTCCTCCTAATTTCCCACAGCTAAATAGTTTCTCTGCATCCGCTTGCCTGCAGCTTGTTTGGAACATACGCTACAGTCGCAAGCAAGTCTCCCGAGGTCAACAGTACAGTAGTGTACCATCTAGAATGTTCATTTCTTTTTGGGTGCAACTGGCAATCTTTTAGTACCAGCAGACCAAGTTGGGGCCTAGAACGTATCGGTCAATCGCCCATGGTACTTGGACCAAAAGTCCAAGCGCAAATTGTTCAAGGTGATCAGTAACAAAAGAACCGATGATCAAACACGGTTACAGTGTTATACAGTATTGAATATTGTTGGTATTTGACGGTAAAATTTCTAGGAACCGGCCTCACTTTTACTGTGTCACTGGCAGCTGGACAATCGGGAACAGTCAACACTGGATCCCACATTTTCCCACTTCGTGCTTCCAGTGCTCACTGCTCAGCATATCATTGGCAACTACTGCTGGAATGCAGCAGAACTCAGCCAAGACTTCAGCTCGACAATAAATTGTGCAGTTCAGTGCGACTGGTGAGCGAAATAAATCTTCGCTGTTGCGCCACATTCAGTTTGTACTAGTTTCGGGAGCAACCGATAGACCCGAGTAGGCCCAGCGCAAATGCACCGACGCACGTCGCGTGCCTCTGTCATGCTCCTTTGGCATGTTCATATTTTCATTTCGAACTTTCTTGACGGTATCAAAACTCACACAAAAAAAACCGCTCGAAAATAAAAAAAATCGTTCAAAACGAAAAGTCAAATGAATTTGAATTCTGGCCAACGGGTGAGCGAACTTCGCGAAAAATGGTTGAAAACCGAGCCGAGCGAAATTCAAGCGGTTTTTGACAAAAATCGCAGGAAAGTTGAAAAAAAAGGTGGAAATATAAAAAAAAAATTGTAAAATTTGTAAAAAGCCATTAAAGGTTCAAAAAATAGGAAAATGTAATAAATGTAAAAAAAGAACGGAAAAACAAGATATAACTCCGACATGATCTTTCCTAAATATAAAAATTTAACATGACCTTTCCTACATTTTAGACAATTGTAAATCGTAAAGTAGGCATTTAGTAATAAAATGTGAATAAATAATCTTTCATTTCAATACTACTTACATATCAATGCAACGAGTGCAAAAATAGCCATTCACATATCAATATCATTCACATATCAACACCATTTACATTTCATGAACGAAATGTTAATAAAAACTTGATTTGCAATTAAATGAAACATACAAATGAACACAAAATTTCGGTATGGCATTTGCTATATTTTAGACTATATAAAGTTGTAAAGTAGACATTTAACAATAATATGTCAGCAAATAACCTTTCACTTCAATACCATTCACAGATCAATCAAATAATTGCAAAAAATTGGCATTCATATATCAATTTAATAATTACAAAGAATAGGTATTCACATATCACATTTCGATATCTTTCGTTTGAAGTTGTAAATTAAGCATGTTTTCTTTGTCCTTCCGGCACAAATATCATGCTATGTTAGTAAAAAATCAAGTTGCAATGAAATGAAATATGCCAATGAAACATTACCTTCGTGGTTACAGGTAGTATTGTTGCGTGTACACTTGGCTCTCATCAAGGCCAATCGTCGTGTAGCGAGCAACTCCGCCTTGTAATCGTGCCAGCTTTTGTCCCGTCCATGTACTTGTTATTTGCCATTATTGGTATAACATGGTATAAAACTTAGGGTCGTGCCACTCGTAGACTCATTGAGTGGAAGGTTGTGCATGAGCATCGAGTATGGCATAGTTATAGATGTCATATGAGCTATAGTTCCATTTGCGCCTCGGCAACGCCATAGGAGCTAGAGTTATCATGTGTGCATCCTTTCCTTTCCCTCCAGTGGTCGTCCTCTGTGATTGAGAAGCGCCATGGTCTCTGTCTTGTGTTGCACGAGTGAACTGCGACTCCCATGTAAATTTGACTGCACGCAACTCTTTCTAATTGGTGCGTGAGAGATATGGAGGCATGGCCACCGAACTCACCGCCATCGGTGTCCGTCTTGGAGCTGCTATCATTGAACTCTTTGTATTGCCCACTCTTAGTCGAGTCATCACTCCCTACATAATACGGCTCATCTGCGGTATGTTTCTCCTTTCATTTAGAGGATGCTCTCCTTTTTCCTATATGCCTTTTCTATTATCTACATTTCAAATGCCAAACGTCTTTTGTCAAAAAAATATTTACACCAAAAGTCATAAGACTATTAATCCTAATTATAGGGGAAAAATTGGCTAAATTTTGTTAAATTTTTTAATCTTTTTGAATTTGAATTTGAATTTAAGCGGTAAACGAAACGGTATATATATTTGAACTGGAGCCGTAAGCTCAAATTTCACAAAATTCAAACGAATTTCGTCAAAAAGTTAAACCCTGCTCCCTGGAGTAAAGCTCACACAGAATTTGCATGCGAAAAAAAATTAATATTCAGAAAATCCTTGCACTCTGCATCACTCAAACCAAGCAAGAAAGATTAATGCTAATCTCATCCCCTCAATTAACCCAACGCTACTTTATTACAGCACACAACATTATTACCTCCAGGCCAGTAACAATATACATTACATATCCGATCCCCATGTACATAGTAGGTAGCAGAAGCCAGAAACTAACTTGAGACGCCGAGCAGGCCAGAGCGCAGAGTCCGCACAAACATACGCGTGCATGCACGGTCGATCGATCACGATATACTTGAGACGCCGAGCAGGCCAGAGCGCAGAGTCCGCACAAACCTTGCCTCCGGAAGCCGGTGAGTTTATCTCCAACACCAGCACGGAGTATATTATATGGCTGTGCGCCATGGATAAATCATGGGCACTTGGGCCTCTTGTGCTTGCCTTCGCCGGTGGTCATGTCGCGGTAGCAGGGGCACTCGTCCTTGTTCCCGGCCGTCCCCGACGGCACGCAGTTGCAGCTGGCGCAGCATATCCCGCAGTACTTGAGGCAGTCGTCGTGCCGGCTCGCCTTGGAGCACCTCGCCTTGCACTTGCCGTCGCAGAACGCTGGTCATGGCAGGGTGGCACGCGACAGCAAAAAGCAAAGAACGAGAGAGAGACTTAGCCATGGATGTGTGTCGATAGCAGGCAAGAAACCAGCAGTGCCTGTGGCATGCATGTAAGTACTGCGTTATTATCTGGAAAATGCTTGTGAATTAGTCACCTGATCCAGCCATGGAGACCCGGAGGGAGGAGGAGGCCAAGAGGAGGAAGAGGAGGAGGGCCAGAGTGGTGGTGTGAAGCTTCATTCCTCTTGAGATGCTGGATCTAAGAGCACAGTTACTCTGTGTGAGCATGAGGCTGGGGGTGCTGGAGAAAGCTAGCTAGAGTGAAGAACTGGTGGTGCCTTGGGGTTTTGGGTTCGTTTATACTTTTATAGGACCGGAGCTTTGCATTGTCTATTCAGTGGGTCTGTCTAGCTAGGAGAGGCTGGTTGGGGCTAGCTAGGAATGCTTCGCTTTGGGGTGTTAGCCAACTTGTTTTTTTTTTCTCAAAGAAAAAAAACAAGGAAAAGAAAAGCTATTTTGTTCCTTGTGGCCTGTGTGATGGCACACAGAGAGTACAGAGATAATGACAGACCAGGGCAAGGTTATGTGTTGGTGAGCTGTGAGCTGGCATCCAAAAGGCAGACCTTTCTTTAAGAGAGATGCTTATGCTTATGTGCCCACACTTGTACTCCCTCAGGTTAGTAATATTTGTTCACGCCCCAGTCGTACGTGCAGTTCAAGAATGTGCTGAATCAATAGATAGTTAATCAAAAAAATATTATTCGTACGTCTATTAAATAATATAACACAGATATCTATCTTTTTCCAAGCATTTAAGCATAGGCAATAGGTAGAAAAACTACAATAATAGGCCTCGTTTGGTACCAGAATTTTCCTAAATGTCTACATTCCAAACAAGTCCTGGCAAGACAAATAAGGAGACTGAAAAAAAAAAGCATATCCAACAGTCATACTACTCTTTTCGGTCACAGATACTGTTATTTTAGACACCAACACAGTTTTTAAAACGACATAAAATTTGGCATTGCCAAAAATCAGCCATCAAATTGTTTCGATAACAAATATTAATAAGAAATGAATTAGAAAAGTCAAGAGAAGGGAATAGTACTAATGTTTTTTAGTAAATCAAATACTTACTCAGATTTAATCAATACTACTAAAACTGGGTAAGACAAAAATTAGATGAGACCAGCATTGACAACCAAGCAGCCCCAAGTGCAAAGTACGAAACGGTTCGGTTGCCGGGGAGGACCGAGGAGCATAACATGCATGCATGCACCTCCGGTGGCTCGAGTGGGGAACCGGTGGATCATCATGAATGCCAAGTGCGGAGTACGACCGACGGGGGCTCGCTGTCGGGAGGCCACTCACGGCCTCACCGACCTTGATAATATCACCATCGTCCGGCAAATGGATACAATGTCCTCGCGTACGCCGCGCGAACCGACCCCATTCAGGCAATGAGGATCATTGAGAGCGGCGCTGTCGTCATCTTCTTCCTTCCCGGTCGCCGTTGTCTTCTTCCTTAGGACGATCAGCGAAGCAGGTGGTGTAGTTGTAAGTACAACCTCCATTAGGTTGATCCATTAAGTTGGTTTTGGTGATTAATGACAAATCCTAATAGGAGACTAATGTTTAAGTAATTACTATTTTCGTCTCATCAAGGATGATTGGTGATCATTGACAAATCTACTTTTTAATGAGGCTAACATATTTATTGAGCTTATGTTTAGTAGCCTCACATTTGGATAGAAAATGGAAAACCCAAGGTATGCATTGTATCAATGTTCATTATTTTATTGCATACTTAGGATTTAAGTTGAAGTATGAATTTCTCCGTTGCTTTAACCAAAAATTGTGTATCATGTTTCCCAATCCATATATTTCATGAATGCACACATTTAGGGGGAGTTCACACTCTAACTTAATGTTTCATTGCATTGATCTATTCCTCATTACAACATATAAATGATCAAGACATTGAAACTAGATCTTTGAGTATACATTTAACATGCATAGTTGTAGTATACTCATGGTATCATAGGATATGCTCCAAATAAATAAAATTGGATACGTGCATATTGATTCAAGATCAATTATATGTATGCACATATCTTTGTGGAGTTTATCTTATTTTTGATGGCTTAGAGTAACGATCATTTCCATACGTTCCACATATTATGGATCATTACTTTCCATCAACATGAGTATATGAAAACCTGTGTAGTTATTGTATACTCATATCAATTTAAATGAAGATTTAAATTGAGGTCGTTTATCTCTTAATAATCAAAGAACATTGCATCATGAGTTGATGGTGTTCTTGTGATCGATTAAGGATAATCGATAGTTCTTGAGTATAACGAAGCATTAGTTGCATCAATATACTTAAGACACAAATACAATTATTCATTTAAATTGATTTAGGTTGTGCTCAATCATTATGGAGGCATTCATTATGTGTTAATTGAGTGCAAAGATGATTGAGACAACTATGCATCTTGGACTAACTATTTTCATAAGTGATGATTGAGCCAGGTTAGGTCCAATGATGGTTAAGATAAAGAAACGGGACAAGGACGACATCATGAGGTGATGAACGTCAAGAGGAGATCCCGTTGAGAAGGAAAGAAAAGAATGTTCATCAAGAGGAGATGAACAGGATATTGTGAGAGCCGGGCAATGATCCGATAAAAGAGAAGTAGAGCTGTGTGACGATCTTGAAGAGAAGATGATCGTAAATCATGAGGACTTCAAGAGAGAGCGATGTGACAATCCCGGGGAAATGAGGTATGACTGAAGATCATAAAGACCCCAAAGGGGATTGATCGCGTGCGGCATCAAAGGTAACTAGATAGAGTGTCTTGTTATAGGCGTGCCGTACTATTAAGAGGGATGCAACGTGGATGATTTAGAAGTGTCTCTGTGCTCAAGTGTTATCTATCCTTAAATAGATGAGAGACAATACACATCACGCATAATCGGGGTTGTTTGTCTTTTTGTCTGGATCGGATGTTCCGATTGGGGATCGGATGTTCCGATCCATCGGTAAGTCCGGTGGTGTGTTGGTGAGAGTCTAGAACCTCTCTGTGAGGATCGGATGTTCCGATAAGTGTTAAACTCAAAAAGGGTGCTCTCTGGTCAAATCGGATGTTCCGATCGTGAAAATCGGAAGTTCCGATCAGTGTTTTTAGTTTGCAAGTATGCTGATTTTTTGCCTGATCGGAAGTTCCGATGTAAGTTCCGATGTAAGTTCCGATGTTGGATCGGAAGTTCCGATGTTGGATCGGAAGTTCCGATGTAGACTTAGAAACTTTTTGAAAGGTTTCTGTAAGGTGCCTCTCTGCCCAGATCGGAAGTTCCGATGCAAGTTCCGATGTATCGGAAGTTCCGATGTTAGTTCCGATGTGTTTATTGGATTGAGTTTGTTCTGGAGTTTTTGCCTGGTCGGAAGTTCCGATGTTGGGATCGGAAGTTCCGATGTGTGTAAAACGGCTAGTTTTCTTGCTCCAACGGCTAGTGTTTGGGTGTGGGGTATAAATACCCCCCTTGGCCGGTTGGGAGATAGTGTTGAGGATATTTTTGAAGGGCTAAACAAGAGGTTGAGCTAGTAGAATAGAGATAATACCTTGTGATGCATTTGTTGCTCCTTGGTCATCTCATTAGCTAAAGAGAGCTCTAATCACAAGTGTTGTGATTAGGAGTGGATTGAGTGTTCCTCCTTGCTCCTTCTCCTTTGATCTTAGTGATCCCTCTTTGAGTGAGGTGTGGGAAGTGAGAGTTAGTGCTAAGAGTGAGATAGATTGAGATTCATCTTGAGCACTAGAGTCCATGTCCTAGATCATCCATTTGTTGGATTCGTTACTCTTGGAGTTTGAAGACTCCTAGACGGCTAGGCGTCGCTCACGAGCAACCAACGAGTGTGGTGTGCCGTGAGAAGTTTGTTGAAGGTTCGATTTCACCTCCGAAAGGGAAGAAATCAAGAAGTGAAGCCACATCTCAAGTGCGACCGAGATTGGCGAGGAATAGGGTTGGAAAAGACCCGGCTCAAGTGTGACCGAGCCTCCTCAACGAAGACGTAGGAACCTCCTTGGAGGAAGTCCGAACTTCGGTAAACAAATCATCGTGTCAATCCTTTACTTTTGCTTATTGCTTTACTTTGCTATCTTGTATTGGATTGATCTATCTAGGGTTGATTATTTCTCTAGCTAGCTTTACCTCAAATTGTTGATACTTGCTTGTGCTAGCTTTGAGTAGAATTAATTTGTGTTTAGGCGTAATTAGTTTTGCAATTCTCTAGACTCTGTTCTAATCGGATATTCCGACCTCGTATCGGATATTCCGATTAGACACCGGAACCTCCGACTCCATATCGGAAGTTCCGATCTCTTTTCCGCTGCTTTGTTTTAGAAAATTGTAAATCGCCTATTCACCCCCCCTCTAGGCGTCCATCCTCGATCCTTTCAGTAGTGCCACAAGGCCGTATCCAACGGTGGTGTAGCCGAAGACCACTGGATTTGATACCGAGACAGTGGGGGACAATGAGGAGGGGCTCGTGTGGTACGGTGAGGGAGGTGGCGGTGCAGGAAGGATGTAGGGGTGGAGGATGGTGATAGGAGAGAGAGAAAATAACAAAGGTGTGAAAAGATCCTGACTGCGCTACATGGGTCGAAAAAACGAAGGGGAAATGTAGCCGTGCAGGGGCGACCTCCATGTAGCCGGCCGGCAAGTGTCAGGAGGCGTCAATGTGCGCTCCCCCGGCCTGCCGACGCGTAGCTAATCAGGCCTCGAACGTTCGCGAGTGGGTGAGCTTGGACGTGGCGTGCAAGAGTCGCAGCAGGAAAGAAGGGAACCACGCAGGTCCAGGTAAAGGTGAAAAGAAACAGAAACATGGCTCCTTTCTTACATCAAGGCAAGCACGCAGCCTCGACCCATTTGCAGTAGCGCTAAGCAATGTCGGAGTCCTATCAGAACGAGTTCATCTTTTCTGCGGGATACGTTCGAATTCCACACGGCCGAAATCAGAGACAGAAAACAACCACCAGCTCGACCTGCAGACGGTCGGCAAAAATGCACATTGCAATTGCAGTGGATCGATCGCCTGGGGCGTTGGTTTCGGTTGTTCGGCTCGTTTGGATCACCGCGGCCGCACATGCGAGCGACCGAACCTGTGGCCCGGCGGGGAGGCACGGGCGCGTAGGCTTTGGCGACGAGACGAGGACGTGACGACAACGATAGGATCACGAGGACGTCGCGAGCTTTCGCGGTGGGATCCGCACGCGGCGTGCAAGCTTTTGCGGAGATGACGCGCGAGGACGCGGTTTCCCCCGTCGTCTTGCCGTAGCTAGACGTGGGAGGCAGGACTCCGATCTGTATGCACGGCGGCACGCACGACCTACGTGCTGGATCCACGGTTCCACACGTGCCATGGTGCAGGCAGCCCATGCACATTTGCATGCACCCGCGCATGAGTTCGAAGATTCACTGGGACACTGGGATATATGGAGCCTACGGCGGCAGTGGTGGTGGTACGGTACGAGCAATGGGATCGAATCGTGTTGCCGGAACTGTGCCCCGGCTCGAATTGCCGGGTAGTTTATACTATCTCGACGATAAATATAAGTCGTATTTTGAATTTGTATTATAATTAAGGTGATAATGAAATTAGAATGGTACGAAAGAAATGGATTAAATATCCTTGTAATTGTTTTAAGAAGGTAAAAGGGAATACTTTGGTCATGTTTGGTACGGTTCCAGATTCTAGTAGAAACGGAAATAGTTACAGATTCTTGGTAGAAACATTTCAGGTTGGAACGGGATTGACACCGATTCGGCCACAGAGTGGAAAAAGAAGAAACGATTCGAGGATAATCGTTCCGAGTTTTAGCTCGTTTGGTTGGGTTTCTTCTAGAATCTAGTAGAAACGGCCTGATTTTAAGTTGCTAAACGGGGACTTTATATGGGTAGTAATGAATATGAAAAAAAAACAACTTATTAAATCTACATTCAAGGTTTATATTTCTCAACACATTCATTCAAAGCATAACCTTATATTTTTTCAACTAACTTTATACAACTTGTTGGCTTTGAGACTCGAAGTTATGCTTACTTTTTTTTTTCGAAATTAGTGGCAGGAGCTCTGCCGATTCATTGCAGAAGGGAGAGAAATCTGAACAAGAGAACACAAGTTTTGGCGCCGGACAAGCACTGACCAAAATAGCAGTGAAGCTACGAGGATGTCTACCTAGACACGAAAGGAAAAGAAGGGGAAAAAGAAAAAAAAGAAAAGAAAAGAAAGAAAAAAAGAAAGAAAGAAAGAAAGAAAATAAATTTATCTATGTACGCCACAAGCCATTTGCTTTGGTTATTCGTAAGTTCAAATAGTACAGTTCAGAGGCTGAATAGACGAAGCTTAAAATTCGAGACTTTTATATGATGCTTGGAAGGTACGTGAGATAACTTCCCTCAAAAACTTATCTACTGATGCACAAAGGGTAACTTATGAATAGAAACTTGTGTAAACATGAATAATAATTTTTGTAAACAGGTCGTATATCATATTCATGCTTGGCAGTCAGCGCCGGACAGTCACGAGACAGAGAATAGTAGAGATGCTCGAACTGCCAGACAGCGAACTGTTCATGTCTCTAACTCTATTGATTTTTTTTTTTTTTGCAAATATAGCACCGTGCGACGGTATTTACAAAACTAGTCTCCACGGTGAGCACGAGAGAACGGGAGTCTGACAATTGTTACCTTCCGCGGTTGGTGCACAACAGGTGGATGAGGACGACAAGTTGACGCCAACGCGGGAGGAGCCTGCTTGTCGCAGCAGTCGAAGTAGGCAGCAGGCACACTCAGGGCATGTTTGGAAGCCCAATTCCCTGCTGGGAATCCGGCCCATTCCCAGGGCTGTAAGCCATTGGGCTTGTTCTCCCCGGGCCGATGGAATTCGCGTTTGGAGCCCAACTCCCTTTGGAAATGTCAGCCTTTTCCGCGCCGTTTCCCCGTGGAAACAATCCTCTCCTCCTGGGGTCGGGTTAGGGTTCCCCCTCGCGAGTCGCCTCCGCCCGTGTCGCCCGCCTCCACCCCGCATATCCTTCACGAGTAATTAATACATCAAAATCTCCTAAATCACAATGAGTTGTTTGGCTATTTGCTCATAGACTCTTATATTTGTATGTATTAGCAAATGGGCACTAGAAAGGAGCTCATTAGGAAATTTATGCTTAAGGCAGAAGAGGACGACGATGAGTTGTTTTTTGTATTGGTTCCTACATTACTTTCATGCTTTTATGATGAAAAAAGACCAGTCCACACATCATCACTTACTGGCGCTAAAAAAGTTAAGGAGATCTTAGAAAGGCATGAGAGTTGGTGTAGGGTTGAGTTTCGAATGGAGCCGGAGATATTCAGGGCTACATCAAATTTTCTTAGAGTTGAGGGTTTGTTACATGACACAAGAGGAGTTACTGTTGAGGAGCAGCTAGGGATGTTTATGTACATGATCTCTCACAATGCTAGCAACCAAAAGCTTCAAAAAGAATTCCAACATAGTGGTGAAACAATTCATAGGAAAATAAAGGAAGTCTTTGAGATAATTCCTGCTCTAACTCATAGATTTGTCAAGCTCCCAAGTTCAAATCAACCTCACGTGAAGATTATATCGGATCCACGGTTTTGGCCTTATTTTCAGGTAAATTCATACACAGTAGACACCTAACTTTTTTCAAGATTTTCCTACATTAATTTCCTATATTTATGTACAGAACTGCATTGGTGCTATTGATGGCACTCATATTCCCATCACAATTGCTGAAGAGAAAGCAGCTCCTTATAGAAATAGGAAAGGAACATTGTCACAAAATGTGATGCTAGCTTGTGACTTTGACTTGAACTTCACATTTATTTCATGTGGATGGGAAGGGTTAGCATCAGATGCAGGAGTCCTTCGTTCTGCTCTTAGCAAGGGGTTTCGTGTTCCAGAGGGTAAATTTTATCTTGTGGATGGTGGGTACGCAAACACGCCTTCTTTTCTTGCCCCATATCGAGGAGTCCAATACCATATTAGTGAATTTAGGAGGCGTCGCTCAGCTCGAAGATATGATTATGCAGACTACAAAGAATTGTTCAACCATCGCCACGCTCTCCTTCGCAACCACATTGAAAGGGCAATTGGTGTTTTGAAGAAACGATTCCCAATCCTGAAAGTTGGCACATTTCATCCAATTAAAACTCAGATTAAGATCCCAGCTGTTCCCAGCTGCAGCTGTTGTATTTCACAACATCATTAGAGGTCAGAATGGTCAAGATGGGTGGTTGGATCACCAACCTGCCTATATTCAATCAGATGATTTTGTTGATGTACCAGAGGGTGACAATAATTACCAAAATGACATTGAGTCAAACGATGGAACTACCCTTAGAAATCAAATTGCAATGCAAATGTGGGATGATTATAATCGTTAATCAGACACAAATTGTCATAAAATGGTATATGTATTTTGTGTCATAAAGTAGATCATCTATTTCTCTTGAACTTGTGGTTGTAAGATCAGCTTATAAATGTAATTTATTTTCAGATCTATGGCTTGTTTTCATGTTGAGTCATTTTTTAAGCGAGTTATTTACTTTATTATACTGTAGTTAGTGTAGCTGTGTCTAAAGAAGGATCAAGGGCCTCTTGGAACTTCTCATTTGAAAAAGCTCTTGTCGATATACTACATGACCATAACAATCCAAAGTTCAGAGGTCAAAATGGATGGGTATCTGAAGGCTGGAGAAGCATAGTTAGTAAGTTCAATGAAAAGTTTCCAACCATCCACTTCACAAAGCAACAGATCCAAGAGAAGGAGAAGGAACTGAAAGGGAATTACAAAGCTATACGAGATGCACGAAAACAAAGTGGTGTGGGCTGGAATGATTCTTTATGCATGATTGTTGCTGAACCAAGTATTTGGGATAAAATTATTCATGTAAGACCATTTTCTTTCGTTAACTAATTGTATTTGTGCTTACTAACTGTATTCTTTTGTTGATTTTAATAGGATCATCCAAAGGTGAAAAGGTACCGCAATAAACCATTCCTTCTCTTCAACAACCTGGCAGCATTATATGAAGGTGATATTTCTCCCTAGATCAGTGAAAATATGTTGAATGATATTTCTCTCTAAAGCAGTCAAAATATGTTAAGTCTTTTATGATGTTACATGTAGTAGAACACGTGTTATGACATTACTTATGCTGTTACTGGGAAGGACACGTGTTTGGACATTTCTTAGTGATCCAAAGCTGTAGGTGTCAGATTTTACCGAGAAGACACCTTGATTTCTCCATCAAGAACAACATATTTTGATTAAGTTCAAGAAAATGAATACACTTTTAAGAATTACAAGTGCAATAGTCTACTTACTATGTCCCGACATACCAAAATTAGATATTTTGGGACTCATCTCCTGTCATCGACTTGACTGAAATGAGCTTCTATTTTCATGTCCCTTTCAACTAGGTGGGTTAGTATTTAACATGTTGATTTCTTTAGTTTGATCGCTATAACATTTGTGCAATTTATTTACCATGTAACAATAGGAAGCACGGCCACATGGGATTTGAATTTTGTATCAATTGAGCAAATGGGGCCTCCAATTGATGAGGTTATCCCAAATGACAATGATGTCCATGATGTTGAATTAAATCCTTCTGTTGCAAATATGGAGGGGCAAGAGACATCTAGTGCTCGCATGGTAGCTGATGAATGGACCATGTTGCTTCTGCTTCGTCTACACCAAAAGGAAATAGTAATGGAAAAAAGCGCAAGCAAAATTAGATTGCTGGGGTTCTTGAGAGCTATCTAGAATTCAAGAAGGAGCAAACCAAGAAATTTTCTGAAGAACTAAATGAGACAAGACCTAGTCAGAGCGACGAGTTTTCTATTGGGAAGTGTGTTGCTGCTTTAGAGTCAATTGAAGATCTAACAAATATGGAGAAGGCAAAGGCACTATGACTCTTCAAATGTGAGCTGAATAGAGAAATTTTTATCAACACAAAAAATCCAACTGTTCAATTGCTTTGGATTAAAAGCGAAATCTGTCCATAAGTAAGTTATGATTATTTCCAGTACTTCCTCCAGCCCATGCATTAATCATGTTGATTTGTTCCATTTGGATGGCTGCAGGAGGTCCGCACATGGTTGCAGAAGGCCTTGTTGAAGGCAAAAATTCTATGTTGATGCTGAGAGCCTAGAAGGATACTATTTGCTTGTATGAATGTTGTGCTTGTTGATGTTGTGCTTGTTGATGCATGTATGACTGATTTGCATGTATGACATGTTAAGCATAGCTTATGAATGCTGTTACGAATGCTGTGTTTCTGAATGCTGTTAACTCTTGTTATGAATGCTGTTACGAATGCTTAACTCTTCTGAATTTTCCTGGTCATATGAATGCTTGTTACGAATGTTGTGCTGGTCATATGAATGCTTGTCTCTTATGAATGCTTAACTCTTGTGCTTAAACAATTGACAGTTTATTACGTTTTTCCTTTTTAATTTTTTAAAGATTTTTCTAATTTTTTTTTTAGTTTTTTCTATATATTTTTGTACTTTCTTAAATGTTAGGGATTTTTATCCCCATGGCTTCCAAATGGTGGGTGGAAATATTTGCCTTGAGGGAAAATTATCCTTAGGGGTTGGAGGGGATTTCATGTGTCATTAAAATCCCTCCAGGGAGAAATATTCCCTAGATTTTATTTTCCTAGCATCCAAACATGCCCTCAAGGTGTCACGTCTCCCTGCCGCGACAGGCATGATCCTCCCACGCTGACGCCGACTTGCCACGGGGGATAACGCGACTGCACTTCCGTCCACCTGCCGTGCACTGCATCTCAGAAGATAACAACTGTCAGCTCTATATCCTCTCGTGCTCACCGTAGGAGTTAATTTGCAAATACTGTCACATGGGTGTTATATTTGCAAAAAAAAAAAAAAATCAACAGGACTAGAGACATGAACACTCCCCAAACAGCGATGATGGTATTCATTCTCTTGGTATCCTAGCAGCCGTTTTTTGCCGTTCTAACGCCTCTTCTAGGCACCTATCATATGTACCAGAATCTAGAGAGAGAGAGAGAGCGAGTTTCAGGGCTAAAGTTGAGAAGGGACTGACACTGCTTGCACTTGCTATCTATTGTGTCATCCTCTACACGATACTACCCAACCTTGCAGGCCATGAGGACTTGATTGTAGTTATGATTTGGCTTATTCATTGCACCAGATTGATATTGTGGATTTGATTATTAGAGAGATGGACGACACTGTCTACTCCACAATAAAGAGAATCCTCTCGTATGCTTCATTCTTATGTTTGATATTTGTTGGGGAGGCTTCATATCACCGGAGGAGGCAGAAGAAACTTTCAAATTGCCATTTGACCAAGTATTTGGCATGGACTGCAGAGGATCATCATCTGATTGACCGTGCTCTTCAACTGTAGTTGGACCCAGCTTACAAACCTAGAATTGGTCTACTTCCTTTTGGTCACTTTGAGCCAGAGGGTTAGCGCGACTTCATAGACAACATTGATCATCTCGAGGATATCGGCACGAGTTCTCGCTTTCGACACTTCGTCAGTTGCCAGGATGTTTATAGAGGTTGCAGCTCCACAGGCTTCACATCCTACTTCTACTTCAGAGACTGAACCTCCTCCTAACTCTCCAGCTCCAGCTCCAGCTCCAGCTCCCGAGGACGACATCGACACTCAAGTTGACTCAGCCACCGCCGAGACCTCCAGTGGGTCAGACTCACCTTCAATGACTATGGACGATGGTTCACGGTTCGAGCTTCGATCTTGAGCTACACTGAGCGAATCTTCTTCTCCACTGACCCAGCAGAGTAGCTCTTCCTTTTTATGCTTGATGCTAAAGAGGGAGGAGTTTAGGTGGTTAGGAGAGAGATTTAGAGGGGTAAGATTATGTTTCGTGAGCCACCTATGAGATGTTTCTTGTTGTATGTTTCATTATATGACTCGTCTTTTTGGTACTTATATACTCTATGATTGTTTTGGTTGTGTTAGCTTTAATACTTGTGTATCATTTAGAAATATATCTTGTTGGCATGATTTAGGGGGAGCTCTTTGGATAATCCGGCTCAACTTTGAATTTTTTTGATCAAGTCTGAAATTTCATACACTTTTGAAATATGTTGTTCTCATTTGATTTCTTGCCTTCCTCTGATTAGATATGAGCTAGAGAAACCTAGTCTGCATCACAAAAATGATCTAAACTCAACTTCTAGGATGATTTCTAGTCACAAGGTCCTTAATCTTCATTCTTTGTCATCATTTACACCATTTGAGAATCCATGAATATCAATAACTTCTAATACGCCATTGTCGACCACTAACTCATTTTGAAACAGTGAAACATGATTAGTCTAAACAAATGTTATTAATCACCAAAATATTTAACTTACTGAAATTAGGACCTAAATGCTTACACATATGTTCCAATCGTCTATGTACGATGTTCTGCATGCATGTTTTCAATTGGGTTGGGAGACTGAATCTTATAGGAGTTAATGTCCTAGAAGGTAAAACAAAATATTCCACGTATTTGAGTCCGATGTTCCAGTAGTTCATCGACTATATTCCACATATCATCGACCATATGCATTTTATCTCAATGTTATAATGGTTCATCGAAGATGTTCCACACATTAAGTTTCAAGGATGAATTGTCAATGCTTCATGCATGTGGTTTTGATGTTCCAACTTCCAACGGTTCATCGACGATGTTCGAACTTCATAAACGCTTCACTATTGTCCTAAATGCTATCAATTGCATCTCTTGGATCCATCTTGATTTGATTGTCGCATGATGACCCATCCATAAAGGATAAGGCGCCATGGCTTGTGGTCGCATCGATAACAATTTTCGTGATGGGTATGGGGAAGTTATCTTTGGGACATGCACGATTTAAGTTACGAAATTCAACGCATGCCCGTACTTGTCCATTTTTTCTTTTCAACCAGAACAATATTGGCAAGCCAACGAGGGTATTGTACCTCCTTGATGAAGCCTGCGGCAATGAGTTTGTTAACTTCTGCAATAACATGATCTTGAAACTCAGGACGTAAATGATGTGGTGACTGCTTAACGGGTCGAACATGTGGATCAATTGCCAGTTTATGTGTGGCAACACGAGGATCAAGCCTCAGCATTTCCTTGTAGGTCCAAGAGAAGCAATCTCGATATTTCATCAGGAAGGTCCGTAGTCCTCACGTTCTTCAGTTGTTAAAGTGGCACTAACAAATGTAGGTCGCGGATCATCCTTAGTTCCTAGGTTGATCTCCACGAGCTCATCAATCGTAGGTTGTCCCCCATCCTCTAGTAGCTGAGGTGATGGGACAACATCAAGTGCTTCCTCTTGATCATTAGTCATGGCATCAAATGAGTTTGTTGGAAGAGAGAATAGATAAGTTGCAACACAGAAGTTGATGGTCATCATGGAACTCATCATATTCATCATCAGAGGAATGGTATTTAGTGTATCCAATCCCATACTTTGGTTGGGACTTAAGCCTTTTTTTAATGAAGTCTTCTGCTTCCCCCCACCATTCTTCACATACGGCTGGTGGCGGTGGCATTTTTGGATTCTGCCGGATTGTAAACCCAACCTTCTTTAACATTTGAGCTATTATAGGCTCAATCTTCATTGTTGACATCACCCACTCTTTAGCATCAGGACAGGGTTTAGGGAATTCAAATAAAGAGTCACATTGTTGTACTTGTGGAACTTTGTAGAAAATAGTCGGAAGTGTAGGACTATAGGATTTTGGGATAACCTAGTCTTCTAGAAGACTGGTTACCGATATGTAGAGTGATGGGGGTTGTACATCATGAGCTCCCCTTGCAACTTCATCCACTACTAGTAGGCGTCTTTTTAATTGTTTTATCCAGCACAATTGCGGTTTTCAACTTTTGATTTCTACACGCCAACGGCGTGATTATAGGTGGTGCATCGTTGCTAGACAAGAGCAATTTGCGGCCTTTGGCACCTGCATGGCGTTGTTGCCCGCCTGGTAACATGCATGCATGCGCGATTGTAGCGGAACCGAATGGCAGGTCATGCATGTATGCCTAACAGGTACTACTTTGATCCAAAGCCATATCTTTTAAACCGAGAATCGAATTTATAATCTGTTTGAACCTCCACTGCAACAAATCCTTTCAAATGAGTTTAATATTGAATAGGTTACACATAGAAAAAATATTAGCGTTCTCCGGTGTGGCTTTGAACCTCTGGATCATCCCAGTTGGCAATAGGCTTCGAAGCCCTAACAGATAATGTCGGCCCGAATTAGGTTCCGGGCACCCTAAACTAGCGGGCCCTGATAAACCTTGGAGGCTTGGACCTGGACCAGGTCGCTCAGTTGCTACTCCTACTTGCTTTACCCGGTTTGACAACTCGCCGCGTTTGACAGGACCGAGCGGAGCAGCCGAGTGCAGCATCCATGTCGGACACACAGGCCATAGGTTCGGTGTCACGCATGCATGACGCACACGCAGTACACGGTAGCTGATCCACGGCAGGAGAGCACTACCGTGCAGTGGCTCCGCTGCCCCCCGGCCGACCCGATGCAAGAGGCGGCGGCGGCCGCCTCCATCAGATGACGCCGGCCAGCCGTCGGCGTGGCGTGGCGCATCGCATGCATGCAAGCACACGGAAGCCCGTAGCAGCAACGCGGTACGAAATTTCACGAGCACGCTGCGGGAAAGCAACGGTACGTAAGCGTTGCGACGAAGGAACAAAGTGAGGTGGACTTGCCAGGCTGAGATCCCAGAACACATCACTTGTTCATACACAAGCTGCCTACAAGCATACGATACATACGAGCTTAGGGTTGTTAAAGAAGATCCAGATTACTACTGCCAGAGGTACACTAACATTGTCTGTCTGCAGAGAGCTAGAGAACCCTACGAGGTCGAGCTAACTCGGGCCAACAAAACCAACCTACGGATCCTCGGGATCGCTAGAAGCCACGCATCTAGGCGCTAGCTCAACACCATAAAACCAAGAGGCATCTCACTTCACAAAGTGAGGGTTGAGAAGCTTGGCGACCTCGAGGAATCCAACGCGCTCTCGCCCAGCAAACAGGACTTTCAGCTTCTCATCACAGACGATGACCCTCTTGTCCTCAGGATCCTGGAAACAAGAACGAAAATGTTACTCCAGCAAGTGATGAACAAATGCTAGTAGTGGTAGTAACTAAGAAAAGGAAATGCCAATACTGGGAAGTGCAGTTGGAAAAAATAAGATAAGTGCAGTACTCTGAAAATGAGAAGTGTGTTTGGGAAACAGACTTTCCTACAGCGTGAAATGTGAGGAATGTAATGCTAGTAACTAAGCATATTCCTAAATTTACTAGAACATTTGGGGCACAAACAATCCATGATGATTAGGAAAGGGACCTCACTGCTATTTTTCCGATCCCCTTAATATTGCTTCATATTAGGGGCTGAAAATCTCAATCCTCATAAAAATTATCATGCTGTGTAGGTAGGATGTGTGTGCTATTATGTTAAAAAGTACTCAATTTTCAACCGTCAGATGTGGATCCAACAAATAACAACCGTCCTTCCTCAAGCTATATAAGTATGCTTCTTCCCTACACCCAGCACCCAGCCACCACCCATCCCAACCCCTAGCAACCGCCATCGGCGCTGCCCACCGGCAAGCCACCGTCACCACCACTCCCGTCTCCTTCCTCCGCCCAAGACACCCACCCGGTGAGCCGCCGCCATGCCATGCCATGCCTCTTCATTGTCTCTGGCACCCATCCCCACCCCTACCGGCGTGCCGCCTCCCTTAGCCACGCCATCGCAGTCTCTAATGCTGCCACAGCCCACCAGTGAGCCCTACCCACCGATGTTTCCGCCTCCCAACGCTGTTGCCAACACCGAGGGCATCATCGGCACTGCTGCCGCCTTTTCCACCATTGCGCAGCACCGCCAACCTAAGTCCTCGTTCGAGTGCCGTTCGGCCCACCAGTTGACGCCCACTGCCCTCCTCCGTGCGCGCGGCCGGTGGCACCACAGCCACCTTTAGGGGTGGGCATATAAAAATCGAACCTGAAAAAACCAAACTAAATTAACCGATTATCTCGGGTTTTTTGGTTTTCGTGTTTCGGTTTTTATTTTACTACTATTCGGTTTTTGGGTTTTAGTTCGGTTTGGACTCGCATTAACCAAAAAGCCGATCACCGAAATATGTGGTGTCCAGACAGACCAACTCCAAGCTGAGCGCCTCCAGGCTCGTTCGCATTCCCATTCCCCACTTTTCCTCCAAAATGCGAACCCTAAGCTCCCGAGCCGCCGCACACCAGTCACTACCTCGCTGCGAAACCGCCGCCGTGTCGTCCCTCCTGTGCCCCGTCGCCCACCATCAACAGCAGTGCAGAGGGGGAGGTCGACGAGCTCTACTGCAGCCTGGGGTTGTCGGAGCCTGATGAGTTCGCCATCCCCATCGCCGCCTAGGAGGCCCGCAAGGCCCACTCCAACTCCGACCTCCTTCCCCACTCCCGTCTCATCTCCTCGCCTCCCATGGACAACCCTTCCTCGTCTCCTCGCCTCCCATGGATTTGGCGAACGGGCTTCTGGAGGTGCAGCTTCGACACAGTGGTGCCCAGCAACCTCAGCTTCGACGCGCTCCGCGGTGTGGAGGGGCTCGCGCAGAGGAGCTCTTCGTGTGGCTCCTCATGAGGATGCTGCCGATGTGGCCAGTGGAAGGACAGGCAAGGTGAGCTTTTCTTTTCTTTGAGATGCTTCAAGGTGTCAGATTCGTTCATGGCATGTCTTCTTGATTTGTTAGGACCCTCTCCCTATCTTGGTTGGTAGGTAGGTAGTTCGCCTTCTTGCTTGGTGTGATCTTGATACAAAATTTTTCGTTTCTTATACATCGATTTCGATTGCAAGTGCTCTCCCCGCTTACTTGCTAAGGGCAGGCAAGTTACGAGCCAGAGCCGACGAATCGCGATTGCAAGTGGACGCCTCCAGCTCCGCCTTACCGAATCTAAGGCGCCCGACCGCCCGTGCTCTCCCCGCCTTCGCCGATCATGGCACTCGCGTCGCCGCCAGGGCGGCCGTTTGTGGCTGAGGACATCAGCGGGTCAACTTGGGACAGCATATTATTTTTCGATTAATCGAAAAACCGAACCGAATTTTTTCGGTTAATTCGATTCGGTTTTTCTACCATAGTCTGTGAATTTCAGTTTGTTGTTTCGAAAAATTGATTTATTTTTAAACCGAATAAGCCGAACTGTATTAACCGAATTAACCAAATGCCCACCCCTAGCCGCCTAGCCATCCCGCCGCCACTGCTGGTCTCCAGACCCCCTCCCTCTAAATCTGGGGTTTTGATGAACCCAAACCCTAAATTAAGTGAACCTCAAACCCTAATTTGCCGGAGTAGTTGCCAGAGAGTCGGAGATGAAGCCGGAGCGTGACTCTCAAGGCAAATAGGATGGATAAAAAATTCGAATGCTCCCAAGGTGAAGAAATTCTCGAGTACTCCTTAGCGATTCCCAAAAATTATAAGGTGGAGTTGGATTCTAATCCTTCCAGCTAAGACTGTATATACCAAAGAGATTGGACGAGATTATCCTCATCAAATCAACAACGCACTCTATTAATCAATATAGAATTAGGAAAAGTATGGTACTCCGGTCAATAGACAATGCAAGCAATCAGTTGCATAATGTCTGGAAATTAACTCGGTTCAACAAAGAACAAACATATCCAGTTATCCAAGAAAGTCACATAAGAAAAACCTGTATCTCAAACTTGTCATCACCTAGGAGAGCATCTTGCTCCGTCTCATGGTATCATCTTCCATACACCCTACCACGGGCAGGGCGTGCACCGTGCATTGGACACCCCCCCCCCCCCCGATATTTGTTTTTCTCTATGTACTGTATATAGGCCTCTTTAGGTGACATTCCCAGCCTATTTATTGTGACACCCTAACCCAACCGGTCAGCCTAGCTGATAGCGCAGCAACCCCAGCCCAATCGAACGGTCCAAGATCGAAGTACACAGTAGTCCGATATGTATGTGGACACCCCATTATTTTTGTTCTGGTCCGTGACTGCACCCTACTAACTGTTATGCATTGTGTAAGAGCAAAATGTCACAAACACCATGTAGAAATCAATTTGCACTATAGTCTATGGCCAAACAAAAGGAATAAAAATCTACGAGTAATGCTTCTATGTTTTTCCTTCTAGTACAAGTTGCACAAATCTTGAAGCAAGCGAAAGGGTAAGTAATCACCATCTAGAAAGGGTAAGTAATCACCATCTACTATTCATTCATGTTTTAATAATTGTGCAACTTTTAAAAGGAAGAGCATAGAAGCACCTCTCAAAATCAACATGCACTAACAACATTAATGTTGCGTGCCCACAACATAATGGCACACACAAGCTCCTTGTTTACTTCATCTAAGAGTCGTTAAACATGTAGGTGAGGTTCTCATTCCACAGATGACTGATGCATCTGGGATTCAGGGAGAGATGATGCAGCAGCTAGAGAAAACTGCCACATTACGTCAACAAAAATTCTACACCAATTCCAAATAGAAATATCAGATTTTTTCATGTTCGACGGCATAAAACGCCAAGCGATTCCATCTTAGATGTGCTTGCCTCACTTCATTTTCCGCATCTAAATCAACTACACCGAACAAACTACACATATAGACACAGGGTTAGGGTTTTGCTCGAATACCTGGAGATTGTGCTGCTTGATGTAGACCCAGAGGCGCTTGAGGGCCTCGGTACGGGGGATCTCCGCCGCGCCCACCACCGCCTGCAGCACCGGGGACACGGGCCGCGGCTTCCTGATGCCGGTCGCCGCCCGCTTCTTCGGGGCCGCCGCCGCGGCCGGAGACTTGGACGAGGCGGCCGCTGCGCGCACAACGATGGCAGCGCGGCGCGGCGGCGCGAAGGAGGAGGCAGCGAGAGGGGCGGAGCGAAGGAGGACGAGAGCGGAGGAGGAGAGCGACGCGGTGGTGAGGATGGAGGCGGCCGCCATTTGGACTCAATGAGGTCAGTTCGGTGCGGTGGGAGCTTGGGGTTTGGTTCGGTGCGGGTGGGAGCTTGGATAATGCTAATGTCTACCGGAACGAGGGTTTGGGGTTTTAGAGATGGCGCTGGTCTGTGCACAATTGTACAGTGCACTGTGGTGTGGAGTAACGAAAAGACAGACGCCTTCTATCAGGGAAATCCGTCTTCTTCCATAGAAGGCGGGTTTAATGCAAGGAAGGGTACAATGACCGTTGTTTGGTGAAGTATAAGAGCAGTCTTGCTATGTTTTTTCTCCTAATACAAAGTTATATAAATCTTGAAACAAACGAAGAGACAAGCACTCACCGGCGGAATAGAACGCAGATGCCACTTTATAGTTGTATTCTCGAGTCTCCACCCACTTTCAGTTCGTGATAAACTGCCTCACGACATTACAGTGTGGTGCTTGTAAATTAACTTGCCCGCTCTAATACACGGGTTAACTGCTGGTTAAGCAGCAGTCAGCAAAGAAGAAGAAATTCTGCAGATTACATAAGCCAAAAAAAATGAAATGATCTCCGACGACATCAAAATGCCACGCACGCACACTATTTATGTACATCCTGCGGGTTTCCGACGATGCCACTGCAGTTCCTGTTACCGATCTGCAACTCTACCATTTACCAACCGGAGATTTAAAAGTCTTAACTTGTCGGGCTGTCCAGCCGACTAACCAGAGCCCCGATAAGCTTGCAAATGCTCGGCAGATTAGCCGGAGCCGGAGGAGTAGATGTCGACGGGGGCACTGGTGCGGTTGCTGCTCGAGTCGACAACCCTGGTGCGACGGCGCCCGCCGTGCCGGTCAAGATAGACCACGACGACACTGATGTCGTCATGGAAATGCCGCCTGACTCCCCTCTCTATCGTCTTCAGATCGCGGAAACTGACCTCCCTCTTCCTTGTGGCTTCCTTCAAGGCAGCCCTTACTAATCTGTTTGCTATTCCCTGCACGAATTATTTCACATGAACTTGGGCGTTATTTCACTGCCTAACAGATCATTCATGCGTGGAGAAAAAAAAAAATCCCCCATGACGGCAGGATGAAATGCTGTTAATGTTACATCGAAACTTACCGTTCTTGGATTCTTGAAGACAATTTGCACAGCAGCATCGTCGCTGAGATACTCCCAGAGACCGTCTGAAGCAAATATCAGAAACAGGTCATTTGGTTTCAGCTTGCGAACTTGAACCGATGGTTCGGCGCTAAGGGCAGGCCTCTTCAGTGCGATAGGGGGACCAATTTGGCGAAACAAGGGGTCCATGCTATACTCCGGTTTCTTCAAGTAAACATCACCAATGGATCTCGACACCTGATAGTACAGCAATCAAAGATTAGCTCGTGTTACTTCTCTTTGCTCTGCTTCTATGAAACTTCATAATAAGCATCACAAATTCTCCTAAGATAACTGACGGGTGATGACCAAAAGACCAAATGCACAAGCTAATGATCAAACAATGCCCAAGTTCATTAGATCTCCAAAGATAAATAGAGTAGCTTGTAACCAAAAGAGATAGCTCAAATACATAGGTTGTATTCGCAGGGATCCAGTACAGTATGCAAAGTTGTAGCTATAAGAATGTGCATAGAATAATCACTGCAAATTAAGAACATAAAAAGGCTAAACTTTGTCATTTCAGTATTCACCCTAAAATAATGGAGGGGAAAAAATTTAATTATGGCCAGCCGGTTTCGTGAAAACGTAGTGAAAAGCTTTTCATTTCTCACAGTGGCATCTTTACCCTCATAAACATCGTCAACTGCATAACAATCTAGCTAAAACGAAGGTAGAAGAACAATCGAGCAATCTTTTGTCTTGGGATCTACTTGGCTTTTCCCAATGAATTAGGGAACACTGATTCTCTGAATCTCTGATACAGTTCCATTACAAGCACAGCTATATCATATCTGAATGTGCAAACAAACTACCCAAAATTCTAACGCGAACACACCAAGAAGCAACCAAAACCCGCAAATTTTACCAGCAAGCACCCCCAATTTTTTAGATCAATAGGACATCAAAAGATGCCCCAGTTTTCCCACCCCCAATTTCTCACAGAGACGCATCGAATTAATCAAAGGGAAGGGTTTCCTCATCACGCTCTCACCTGAATTATCCCCTTCACCCTCCACGCACCCCTGGTGTGCACCACGATCTGCCCGTCGTCCGGGTGGAGCGCGGCGAGCTCCCGCCGCACCTCCTCGGAAGCCGCGTTATGCTCGTCAGAAAGCCGCTCGGCGACGGCCACCCCGCCCCCGACCACGCGGCGGCCGAGCACGGCGCGGGAGTCGCCGAGATTGGCCACGTACAGCGTGTCCCCGGAGATGGCCCCGAGCAGGCAGCAGGAGCCCACGGCCGCCATCCGCGGCAGCTTCGGCCACGCCTTCCTCACCTGCTGCAGGAACTCCTCCTCCGCCGCTCCGAACGCCCTCCGGATCACCTCCGTGCTCATGCTCCCCTGCTCCGTCGCGAAGCCTGTCTTTGCGGCCACCGCCAAGAAAGCAAGGATCGCAAAATCAGTATCGCGCGCACGGCTGAGACAAGAAAGACACAAGGAGAAGGCAAATAGATAGAACACGTACGTTGGACATGGGGGAAGAGGCGGGAACGGAGGAATAGGGAGGCGTCGGGGCCGCCGTGGCCGTCGTAGACGCCGACGAGCGTGGCGGCGGGGGAGGCGAGCACCTGCGCCTGGTCCTCCATGGTCAGGTTCGCCTGCGCGGCCGCCATCGAGAACTCCCCCGCCGCGTGCGGCCGCAGCTCCGTCTGCCACAGCATGCCGTCCGCCGCCGCCGCCCCCGGCGGCCAGTGCCCGCAGCACCTCGCCACCGCCCTCAACATCTCCACCACCACCAGACCACCCAAAAAAAAATCCAAACTTTCCTTCTCTCCCACACGCGCTTTGCTTCTTCGCTCCCTCGTCTGCCTGTTCTTGGAAAAGCCTGTGCGTGCTGTTTGGAATTGGGAATGAATTGGGATTTGTGCGGGGAAAGCGCGTGGGGGATGAGGAGAGGAAAGGTCCGCACGAGAGGCAAGTCTACGGTGGTTATCCTGTGAGGCTGTGAGGTGTCGCTATATAGGATTGGGTGATTTGACTTTCTGTTCTTAGGTTTTCTGAACACTGGCGTCCGTTTTGTTTTTAGAAATTGCTGGTTTTCAGACACGTGGATTCGCGGACCTTGTATCGGTGATAGGTAACTGGCTCTATCTACGCTCTTGTCAATTCTTCTTACAAAAATTATATTTATTACGTAGTACTTTCTCGGGTCACAAATAGTAGTCGTTGTGGACACCTTATTCAACTCTGACCACTAATTTGTATTATAATATATTTGAAAAATCTAATAAAAATCTAATAATATTGCTAGCTAAAGTTTTAAATGTTTGACTGTACGTATCCCAAAACGACTACTATCGATGATCGGAGGGAGTATCAAATTTCTTGCTATGTGCACTGCTCCTCGATGTCTGTAGGTTCCACTAAAAACTTGAAATCAAATAGCATATGCAACAATTGTGTAAGAGCATGTACAATAGTAGAGATAATAGTTGTCTACAGAAATTATATTTATTACAAAGTATCAAATTTTTTGCTATGATGTCCGTAGGTTCCAATAAAAACTTGAGATCAAATAGCATACGCAACGATGTGTGAGAGCATGTACAATAGTAGAGATAACGGTTGTTCATATATTTCTTCACATCATCTGAAGATAAAATTAAAGATAACTTTTACCATAGATGACATCTTAAAGTTATCTCTATAAGATGCTATAATCTTTTTAATTATAACATAAAAAAATATTTATTATAGATAATAACTTATATAATGGTGTTTTATATTGTGTATATGATCATCTCTTTACGAAGAGACAACTATACTCTCTCTTCTTTTTCTTCTTCTTCTGACGCTATATCAGTAAAAATCGTACATGCTAAAACATACTCCCTTCGGTTTGGTAATACCTGTCGTTTTGGATATAATGATGGTCAAACTTCCGAAACTTTGACTAACAATATATTTTTAAATATTTAAATTGGATACATAAAAATTATATGTGTAGACTTGTCTCGAGAAGTACTTTCATAATATTATAATTTTATTGGGTTTTATAAATATATTTTATTGGGTATAATAAAAATTAGCGGTCAAAATTGTGTTTTGAAGACCGTGTCGATGTCCAAAACGACAGATATTACCAGACCGGAGGAAGTATAAGACAGGTGACATCGTATCATTATAAATGCTCCAATTAGGTAGCTGTCGACGATTGGAGAACGGCTCCCGTCGAGTTTACTTGTTGAATGGGGGATCAACAGAGCCCCGTCGTGCGGATCGAAGAGGTCGTTCGAGCGATGCGAGGTCGGGAGAAGAAGAAAAGGGGGACACGGTGTTTATCCTGGTTCGGGCCTCCCTCTGCCGGGATAACAGCCCTACTCCAGTGTATTATGTTCTATCTCTTTTTTCCCTCCCCCTGTTACAGATCTTCAGGGGGGTTTAAATAATACGACTATAGGTACAAAGAAGGCAACTACCTCCTGGGATCACGCTATGTATCCATATCCGTGACCCGCCGTCCTTGATTCGCGCGCTGCTTGAATTTCTGCATGATCTCCTTGATCTTGGTGATTGGTTGTCTCCTTCCTTCCTCGTAGCGTTCGCCGGGCCCTCCGACCAAACACCTGAGTAGGTCGTGGTCTCTACGAGCATGCTTGCTCGTGGGGGGGTGTGTTTGGTACTTCTGCGAGTAAGGGTGCGGACGCGTATGCTCGGAGGAGAAGGAGGGATGCTCGTTTCATTCTCCCGAGCATCTTCTTCTAGTATTGCTTGGTCGGTGGGTTTAGCTTCTCACGGGGGTACCGTGGTCTTTTGCCAGATAGTCAATCCCCGACAGTAGCGATAACAATAGTGCCACGTGGTTGTATACAGAGGTAGACAACAGTGCTGGAAACTAGGGTACGGTGCGTAAGGTACTCTGATGCATACTCCCTCTGTCCCACAAAGAGTGCATTTCTAGTGTTCAAAATTTGTCCCACAAAGAGTGCATTTTTAGTCTGTAGGACCCAGCTGTAAGTGTATGCATGCTCATTTAAGTGCCTGTGGAAATCGAAGCATCAGCATGCTTGTGTATGGAGTAATGAGAGTCATATTGGTCATTTACCTTGCACACTAATCTGTCTTAAAAAACCTAGAAATGCACTCTTTGTGGGACAGAGGGAGTACGATACCTCCACGTAATTGCTAGGTGTATTCCAAGAGGGGAAAAAAAAGTTTATAGGAGTATGCATTAAAAAAAGAAGAGATGCTGGGCAGTGCTTGTACAGTACCGCCGCTAACTTTAATGCGATTCCGGGACAGCTGTGATGATAAGTGGACTTTGCGCTGCGTGATACGACGATTGGCGGGCAGGCCAGTGGCCGCAGATATTTAGGAGCGGAGTCCAACGCGACAGCTGCTGCGCGCCGATGCTTCCAGAAAAGCGAGGCGCACAAGCCAGCGGCGACGGCGACGTCTGGAGGCTGACGCGACGGGCGGGGGGGCGTGCCCCGTGGCGACGGCCATGGACGCCGGTGGGTGGGGTCCAGCCGTCCAGCTCCTCGGGGAGCTCACATTCTCGAAGCCCAGCAGGGATCCCGGCAGTTGAGCAGGGACCGTAAGTTAAACGGTTTTTTTTTATTGTTTGATCACAAAACGACCGATTCAGATCTTTCGAACTCAGGATAGAAACAAAATGTCATTGTCTACTGTAGTAAGTGCTGTAGCACACGTTTCAATTAAATCGGATGGCTCTAAGATATACTCCCTCCGGTCTGATAATATCTGTCGTTTTGGACATCGACACGGTCTTCAAAACACAACTTTGACCGTTAATTTTTGAAAATATATTGGCATCCGAAGGGGTCGAACGAGTACATTATAATATTATGAAAGTACTTCTCGAGATAAGTCTACACATATAATTTTTATGTATCCAATTTAAATATTTAAAAATATATTGTATAAGTCAAAGTTTCGAAAGTTTGACCATCACTATATCCAAAACGACAGGTATTACCAAACCGGAGGGAGTAAGAATTGCTTAACTTGTGGTCCTTATTTAGACTGCATAGAACCCCGTTCCTTGAAGTTGGCCTCGTCGCAGGGGAGGAGAGCATAGTGCTCGAAGTATCTTCATCGAAACACGTGAGGACAGTGCAACAGCCAACAAGTGTTTTTGAGACCTCGTGTCAACTATTCTATGGCACGCACGATCAGATCTACTAGGAAGATTCGCGCGCTACGCCGCGCCGTGCGAAATTTGATAAAAAAATGATGAAAAGCAGGGAAAAACGGAAAAACGACGGGCGAAAAACGAATTTACGTTTTTTTTTGGGAAACGGCCAACGAAAACATTTTTTCCATGTTCCGGAGAAAACACGGTTCATGGAAATAATTTTTTCAGGCAAAACGAAGAAAGAAAACGGTTTTCCATATTTTTTGTGGGGAAATAGCCACCGAAAACAGCTTCCCCATGCTCCGGAGGAAAAACGGATCACGAAAACATTTTTTCGGAGCAAAACGGAGAAAGGGAACGGTTTTCCATATTTTTGTTTTGAAAACTACCAACTAAAACATTTTTCTCATGCTCCTGAGAAAAATCGGATGGCGAAAAATATTTTTTCTGCAAAAGCGGATAAACTAAATAGCTTCCCAATTTTTTGGAGGGAAATAGCTATCGAAAACATTTCCCCATGCCACAGAGGAAACCGATCACGAAAACATTTTTTCTAAGAAAACAGAGAAAAGAAACGGTTCTACATTTTTTTTTGGAAAACGGCTAACGAAAATATTTTTCACATGCTCTGAGAAAACGGACTACTAAAATATTTTTTGGGACAAAACGGAAAAACCGATCACGAAAACATTTTTTCTACCAAAACGGAGAAAAGAAACGGTTCTACATTTTTTTGTGGAAAACGGCCATCGAAAATATTTTTCGTGACGCTCTGGAGAAAAACGGACCCCAAAAACATTTTTTTGGGACAAAACGGAGAAAGGACCCGAACGTAAAGCGCGAGGACCTATTTGTTATAATTTTGGACTTGTTCGCTATTTTGAATAATTAGGAAAGGGCTCGCTCGCGATTGGCCCTTAACGGGAGGGCCTACATGCAAAACGCGAAACCAGGGACCTAAACGCGAAACGAAAAAATTATTTCCCTCTCACATAAAATCACGTAAGGACCTAAACGTAATTTGGAAGAAACCGGAGGGGCTTTGTGCAAAAAAGGGAGGGGACACGTGGGGGGGCCGGTTGGCCCCCAATTCCTTCCTCTATAAGGTGGGTACCATTTCTATCGCTTTGTGTGCCATTGAACCCGACTGCAGCGACGCAAGTGCTCTTTGGCTAACGACGTTTCTTGAAGGTTCTAGAGCTTGGCTAGCCGTTGCCATCACGGCCTTACGGGAAGGTGCTACCTACGACTGTGTTTCCGTGTCGCTCCTAACAACGTCGGTCAGTAGCGGCTCACGACCCATCCCTTCACCAATCCAGAACGAAAAATAGAGTGCGGGTACTTGCTGAGTAAAAATATCGTTACTGTAGAAAAATCTCACCCAGAACATTGAAAAATAAGCTTAGCCACACGCAGTGATGGATCCAGAATTTTTAGAATGAACATTCGAAGTTATAAAAATAATGTTCAATATGAAATATAAAGGTTTACGATATCATAAATATAAAATGCAAATTAGCAATTGGTAATGCAAATTAACAATTGGCAATGGTAATGCTAAAAATAAGTGAATAGGAGGAGGCAATTTTATATGGCTTCTGATATTTGAAGTGCCTCTACACTCTGCCAAAAGAAAATTTTATAACTCCTGAAGCAAATAATTACTTGAGTTATTGAGAATAGATACATGCATCATTCTTTTGGAGAGCATAGAGCACTCCTATGTCTTATACCTTTGCGATTGCCGACCAATTCGGTCATTTCAACTGATGAGCCTTCGGCATTAAGTTATTTCTTGTAAGGAACGGAAGCTGGTTTCAATATTTTCAATGTTACTCTTAATCCACGCTAAAAATTATGATGACTCCAGGTCTGAAAGACTTAATTGGTGTTGCAAAAGGAGTACTATAATGTTAAAACACATTTTGGCTACATTATCACAAATTGTTAAAACAGTTCTACTATGCCATATAGTTTGCAAGGCATCTAGAAATAGTTTGCTTTCATTATTTTAAGAGGGATTAGTGTGTAGCCTCCTTATGTTATTACGCTTTATGGAAGATTGAGACATAAGCTAACAAACCGAATGATAAAAAAAAAAAGATGCCTACAGACCCACAAGATCCCTTTCCTTGTACCATTCCTTCTCTTTTCATGAAACCATCAAAATGTCTAATCTTGTTTTAGAAGTAATGTGAAAGACAACCAAGGATGAAGGTATTAGACTATCTCCAGCAATTTCCCTTCATTCCATTCCCTTCCCTATTCTCTTCCCCATATTCATTCCCTTTATTTCCTACCATCTCCAGCAGCATCCCCTCAAGGGATTTGTGAAGGGATTGGAGAGAGAATCCATTTCTAAAGGGATTCACTGTTTGAATCCCTTCCGAAGGGAATCGTAAAGGGAATCCGTTGGAGCACTTGGGATCTGTTCGTGAAGGGATTTAGAGGGGAAGGGAAGCCGCTGGAGATAGTCTTAACTTTTGATGGTTCTTCTTGTTAATACAGATTGACAAGTGCAGCGACAAGATTGCTGCTGAAATAGAGCCTGTCATCGAGGAGCTTGGGTGGAAGTGAAACAAAATCCAACATCCTACGGTTGAGTACACGCACATTTATGATCACTGGCCATGTATAGGAGAAAGTGTTTCCAAAGAGAAGTAATTTGTCCATTTCATGTTTGCCATTGTATAAGTTGTTTATTCCTTTTCTCTTTTGAATGGCTGCTTGTACCATTACAAATGAACATATGAAAGTTCAAATGACTCCCCAATTGCCAAGTTCAAAATTTTGACAACGTTGTACTTTGCTAAGTTTAACATCTGAGAAAAGAATGAACCATTTAAATGCTACCAGGCTGGAATTGCACAAAAAAGATGCTACATTTAAATGCAAAATTCAATAACGAAATTTACATGGGCACAGGGGGCTCCATCCCCGACATCAAGGCCATAGGGGGGCTCCCCTGCCGTGCCGCCGCAGCGGCGGTCCTCACTCTATCGTCGACCCTACAGACTCACCGATGCCACCTTCGTCGAACACCTAGCTGCTGGCTTGTCTCCCGCTCCTGGCTCCTCCAGTTCGACCATAGGGGGTTCCCCTGCCACGCTTGGGCATCGACAATCCTTGTGACACAGCTTGCCATGCCGCCGCCGCCGTTTGCTTGCCCTACTGGCTGCCACCCGCCTCCCCTGGACCCTTGTGACGCCCCTGCCCAGCGCGCTGGTGCTCCTTGACGCCTCCCCTTAGGCACCTAGCTAATCGCAGGTGCCCAATGCCACCTCCGCATGCCGGCTTGCCACCCTGGTGCCCTGCAGTGTTGCCCAGTTGTTCCTCATTGCCGCTACCAGAGAGGGGACAAGAAGTTGAGAGAGGGCGAGAGGGGACAGGGGTCAAGCGAGATTGCCTGATGCCTGTGCGCAGCGTGCGAGGTATTACCGATGGAGCCGCTGAAACTGGGCCACGCTAAAACTGGGTCGTGCGGATATATTGCGCCAATTTGAGCCGGTTGGACGGGCTGAAATGTTCAAATACATACTATATATTAGTTTTTTGCTAAAAATTTTAGATGTACATCTATACCCCATGTCCCAATACTAGATCCGCCCCTGGCCATGTACCAGGGTTTCAAATTTCATTTTCGGACCACATCTCGGGGTGGCCAAAATCCAAAATTTCGGTGAAATTTTGGAATTTCAGATGAAATCTGAACGAAATTTAAAAACTAAATTTCAAATCCGGTATTTTTGAGGGCAACAAAATCGAAATTTCAGCCCTTTTCAACCCCATGTGAAATGGTCTTTGGAGGCTAGAAATATTAGAAACAAATATGAAAAAAATCATGCAAGCATTTATTTACATTTTCTATTTGTTTGAATGCAAAATACTAAGTATTTGCACATAAAATACCCTAAAATATGGAGTGTCAAACACACACTATGGTTATGGAGTGTGCAAGCCACTAGCTATTAAAAGTCAGTCGCTAGACATGCATACATGATGACTAGTATCAGTCATGGATGCCCTAAAACATGTCTAGTCAAATGCGGATAACCGGCCGCACCTTTATTTGCTATCGTTATTTGAGATCAACATAAGTGATTACTGACTTGGAACCCTCAAGTGATTATGAAAGTCTCGGTTTATAAGATTAATTGAAAGGTTGTCTGTAAAACGTACAGTTATGTTTCGCCCTCTCTTTAGAAACAGTATTATGGTTTAAGTCCAGAATCCAAATATGTTAAACTGAACACTAGCATATCGGCACTGATTCGATAATACGTACCAAATTAACCCGGTGAAATTAAGATATAACTAGACAACTGCTACTAATGGAGGCTAGAGACGAGGTGAGAGCGGGAATTACAATTTGTATTTGTATTTTTTTTTGTAAAATTTTCACATGTATTCATCACAAAAGGCATTACAATTCTCCAAAAAAATTTGGTGCTAAATCCGGTCCTAAAAACTAAAAAAAGATCGAATTTATAGCAATTTTGGTCCAAAAAGCCAAAATCTCGGTGAAATTGACTGAAATCTGTCTAGATTTCCCGAAAATACTATAGCAATTTGAAAATTTGTAATTTTTTTTTAATCCCGTCGAGATTTGGAATCTCGGCCACGACCGAAAAGCAAAATTTCGGCCAAAATTTTCGAAATTGGCGTCATTTCGACCCTTGCGTTTTTACTACGCAGAAAGATCGGTAACAACGACGCCCATGACTTGGAAGAAATCGGTCACAAAACAGCACCACCCATGCGCGAAATTTCCACATTTAAGATCTTGTTTGACAGTCCTATTCCTAGGGATTGGATTTTAGCCTAAAATTCTGACCGATCCTATCCGGGAATGGACACTCCCAACAAGACTTTTATGTTTGCCTGCGCCACATGCTGTAATTGCAGTAAGAAATTTCTCAGATGGTAGTAGCCTAGTTTTACCGTTAAGCAGCAGTGGCTAGTTGCTGTCTGACGCTAGTAAAAAGTACAGTGCATGGTGGTGTCATTGGTCAGCAGTAGGCGTTGGAACCATACCTCGAACATGACAAGAACAATCATTGTCAGAAAACCAATTTTCCACGGGAGTTATTTCATTGACCACAATCGACAATTCGACACGCATCTAGCATACGAGAGGTGAAATATCATCACATGCTGAAAGAGTTTTGCTAGCTCCGAAATGATGTTTGAAAATTCGGAAGCATGCTTCAACAGATGCAGCAGTAAACAGCCAGCAAACACTCGCACAACGATTACGGAATTACCCCACTAGTTCATAGAAATGCTACTCCGATTCTGGTTCTGCCTGACAAACAGGGAGATGGTAAGTGTCCAGTTGCCAGTATTTTTGCTTCACGCCTTTCCATACTTCTTCTGAGAGGCAATCTTTGACTGGCAGAGGGATGAACTGCGTTGAATAGCCAAGATTGGCCAATTCTAATGCGACAAGCTGGCAGTAGACCACATGGAAGAATGCATTGTCACCACAAAGGCCGTTGAAGTATGAGTAGATCCCTCCAGGCTTCAGTAGCTTAGGAAGATGATGGTGGAACTCTCTCATGTCCTCGTAGTATTCTCCGTATGTGTCGAAAAATATACCTGCGCACGCCAAAATATTCCATTAAAATGATTCTGCAATGATGGTCCTTTAGCTTTAGCATTTTGTGGTTTACTTTTACTAGCCAATCAAGTAAAGTAATTTTAAAGTATAAACTACTTCATAGTTGCACACATCAATATCTATTACCTAAAATATCATTTCGAAAGTCCCCGATAATACTACGGGTGGACCACCACAAAGCAGTACAGCATAACAAATAAACATGGAATGAACCGATAGAGTGCGGACGAGGAGAATCAAGTTATCTGATGGGAATATTCTATGCTCAGTATAGATTCATATTTCTGTGACAAGGAAACGCTGAGAGACTTTTGCTGGACAAATCGGAAAGAGGCTGTTATCTTGTTCACAAGTTGAATATTACATTGTCTGTAATAGTGAACATCGTTATTCAGTTTCTTACAGGTTCCTTTCTTGCTTTTCCTTTGATTCTGTCAAAAGTTCAAGGAAAGTAAGTCTGGTGTATGTGTTGGTCAACAAGGCAAGCAACACATCGTTTGACATATTCAACACTTGATTTTGCAGAAATTATCGTTGTTACTTTGAGTGCTCACAATTCAACAAGTTAGCCACAAAGTAGTGACCATGGTTTGAATTGTCTCACACTAGACTGTTTGACTTATTCTCACTTCTTATTGAACATTCAAATCACTGAAAAGATAATTGGCAAGTATGATTTACAATATTCTCGATATAGCTGTCTGCTGATGGAAAAAGAAGTATGAAATGACATGATGAAGAAAGATGCATCCACACCATCTAGGTAGATACTTCTCTTGCAGGCAATCATAAGATCCAACATCACCTACTTTGAACATGTTTGCTATACCTTTTGGTCCTTTTCTTCATAAAAAAATACTATATGTCTCCCAAATCTTATCATGACTAACTTCTACGAGAAACTGAAGTATCATCGAAAGTTTTACACCGCAAAAATAGTTTTTTAAATAGGCAAAATATATTCAAAAGATGAAAAGTATTGTTTACAAATTGCACTTCAAAACTAATTTAATTCCAGTAAACAAAATTTGCAATAACAAAGTAAAGACATGGTATTGCAAATTACTTAAGGTTTAAACTGAACAGGGCTTCCTCGTGCCATGCACAAGTTATTTCCAACATAATTCTCACAAGATAAGTACTTGTACTGAAGTCTGTGAAGATGTACCCAACAACCATGTATCAATCGACCATCTAGTTACATCCTCTTTCCAGCAATCATAAGATCCAGAATTACATACTTTGATTTTTTTTTTTTTTAGAAACTCTGGTTTGAAATATTTCACTATATAGTATGTACTATATACTTGTAAAACACCTTTTATTCTAACTAGTTTGTATGACAAAATCAGCAAATTAGCGCGCACTAAAACTGCTGTACCAACCCTTCAAAACAAGCAGCCTTAACCAACTCCTATAAAATTCCATAATGCGTCACTGGGAGATGCAAGGAACTAGGGATTCAAAAACCGACGAAAACCACGAAAACCGCCTGCACCGCTCTGGTTTGAAAAGCAAAACCGCTCGGTTTACCGATCAAATTCAAATTCAAAAAATTTATCCAAAAATTCCCTAAAATTAATATTAATAGTTTTATGACCTCTAGTGTGAATAGTTTATGAAAAAAATGAAGTTTGGATACGTTTTTGAACCATTCAAAATGTAGAAATTAGAAAATCCAAAAAAAAGAAAAGAAATTAGAAGTATTTTTAGTAGCAATATTTGTTCAAGTATGTCAAGTAGCAATATTTACTTCAACATATTTCAGTAATAATATTTGTTCAATTATATTTAGTAGCAATATTTGTTCAAGTATGTGAAGTAGCAATATTTACTTAACATATTTTATTAACAATATGTGTTCAATTATATTTAATAGCAATATTTGTTTAAGTATGTCAAGTAGCAATATTTGTTGACAGCATATCTAGTGCTAATGGGTCAATAGGTGCTAATATGCTAACTCCCGTCACCAGCCGTCAGATGGAGAATCTGTGGCCCAAATTGATCAAGGTGGAACCCCTTTACCACTTAAACCATTTTACACAAAACCCCTAAAGTTTATTCCTCTCTCGCGAATACATCCTCCCACCTTCGCAAAGGGAGTTCCACCTTGATCAATTTGGGCCGCAGATTCTCCATCCGACGACTGGTGACGGGAGTTAGCATGTTAGCACCCACTGGCTCATTAGCACTGGATATGCTGCCATATTTGTTCAAGTATGTCAAGTAATAATATTTGTTCAATTATATTAAGTAGCAATATTTGTTGAAGTATATTTAGTAGCAATATTTGTTCAATTATATTTAGTAGCAATATTTGTTGAAGTATATTTAGTAGCAATAAACGACACCCGAAAATGGTATTATTTGTTCAAGTAGCGATATTTGTATGCACAAAAATTGTCTTGCTATGGTATATTTCAATATGTTAATCTTGCTATGGTATATTTTAATATGTTAATGTTATCCAACATCGAAAAGCTTACTTCTCGTTGTATGCATGCATGAACTACCAAAACTTTAGTATGGAGTCATACTATGTACCACTAGTTATGTTCTGTATTTATTTTGTTGTATAACGTGCAATTTGACACAAGCAATTTCTTGAAAATTATTTACACAAGCAATTTATGTAAGGTATTGAAATGTAAATGGTATTGATATGTGAACGGTATTGGTATGTCATTATGTAAATGCTTATTTTTGCACTTATTGAATTGATATGCGAGTATTATTGATCTTTTTTTGCAATTTTTCCCATTTTTTACATTTTTTCTCCATTTTTTTCAACTATCGAGCGGTTTTTGGCGACTCGAAATCCGAGCCTTTTTGAGCGGTTTTCGTCCAAAAACCACAAAAATCGCTCAGTGGTTTGACCAAATTTTAAATTCGTTTGACTTTTGAACCGTTCAATTTCGAGCGTTTTTTCGATAATTTCGATACCGCCGGGTCATCGAAATCCGGGTTCGAAACGGTACTGCTAACCCTACGAGGAACTAGTACACAAAATAAATGAAGATTGGGCACATTAGTACCATTTGAGTAACTTAGCTCTGCTCCCCAAAAAGACAAAGGAGACTGATCTCAACGAGTCTTGGTTTTTCTAACTCTAACCAAATTTGTATGAGCGTCTGAAGAGACAGCAGCACTACATAGAAACTTTACCAGATTGTAGCTTTCACCTGTGAACAAGTTCATTACACTCCTCTGCTCCTCTACTAGATCACCCCACAAACATGCAGACACATCGAAGATGTTACCTTGGACACAACACTAACATGATTATGAATTTATGATCAATCCCGGGAAACCTAACCTAACGTACCAACCATAGTTACCAAAAACGCGGTATGTCTGTCGTCCGAGTCGCGGTACGGGATTTGGATTCGCCATATTTTCTTCCAATTTCCACCACGAACACGAACCGTACACTAAACCGGTTCGTGTTCGACGAATGAGGTTCGCGATTCGTGAAGGTTTACAGCGAATTCCGGTAACTATGGTACCAACAACATTTGGCAGAACGCAGCTATCCCCAAACAAGCAAGCAAACAATTCAATGCTTCAATGCCTTCAAAGCAAGCAACACTGAACTTAAGCAAAGGTGAGAGCTTTTGTTATACCATCATAAGACCCGAGCTGCGGGATCACGTCCTGCCACCGCCCGAACACGATCCTGACGTTCTTCTTCTCGCCCCACCCGAGCTTGAGCATCCGGGCGTACACCTCCGGGTGGGCCTCGACGATGGTGTGCTCCTCGGGCTCGTACCTCTGTATAGCTTCGTCCACGAGCCCCATCCCGAACCCCACGTTGAGGACCTTGCCGCCAGAGCACACCGCCCGCGCGTGCGCCTCCATCAGCGGCCGCTCCCACTCCATCATCACCGCCTTGCTCTCCGAGTCCATCACCCGCTCCTCGCTGAACGAAACCCTGGAATCGAGGTAGCTCGCGGTGGGGACCCCGTCGGAGGGGTTCGCGGGGCCCGCTTGGCGGCGGGCGACGGTGCCGAGGACGAGCTCGGAGCGCAGGGCGTGGTCGAGGAGAAGGTCGAAGGTGGCCGGGTCGGAGGCGAGGTCGCCCGCGGAGAGGCCTGAGGGGGATAGAGCGTTCCATGGCGCACCAGCGTCGAGGAGGAGTCGCGCAGCGGCGGCGTGGCCCCCGGCGGCCGCGTGCATGAGTGGGGTCATACCGGAGGCGTCGAAGTGGGTGGGGTCGGCGCCGCCAGCAAGGAGCTCAGAGACAGAGTCCGCGTCACCGGACTCCGCCGCCGCGCAGAGGAGCTCCTCCGGAGACTTACCCGCCTTGCCCTCCGGTGCCGCCGCCATGTTTGGTGTCTACCTTCTCTCGCGTCGTCTTCGCTTTGAGGCTTAGCGCCGCGGCCCTTATCAGTTCCCACCTCTCAGTAAGTTACTGGGCCCATTTGGTTTAATGGGCTTGTATCCGATGGATTTTTTTATTTTCTGATTTTCTTGGAACTTGGTGACCCAAGTCATTAGCGCCGGCAGTCCCAGTCGCCGCCGGCCGCGGCAGAGCAAGACGAAACCGTTCGCCTATTGGTGTAATCTGAGTGCAGTGAGGCAGCGAGTTGGCGCTGAACTTCGCCACGAGCTCGACCGCAGCGGCGTCAGCGTGCGGATAGCGGTATGGCGGGTGGCGTTTGCCACAGCTGGCTGGAGGCACGCAAGGCGTTCGTCAGAATGCTTAGCAGCGGAGGCGTCCCAGTGGACGCCTCCGACACAGCCAGGCGACTCTGCAAGCTCATCATCTCCTGCCGGAAGGCCTCCGCGCTCGAGCACGAGCTCGACCACAGCGGCGTCCGCGTCACGCCCGAGGTCGCCGAGCGCGTCCTGGAGCGCCTCGACAACGCCGGCATGCTCGCCTACCGCTTCTTCGAGTGGGCGCGCAGGCAGAAGCGTGGCGGCTGCGTCCACACCGTCCGCTCCTACCACACGGTGGTCATGTCCCTCGCCAAGATCCGCCAGTACCAACTTATGTGGGACGTGGTGGCCGTCATGCGCCGAGAGGGCCTGGTCAACGTCGAGACGTTCGGCATCATTATGCGGAAGTATGCCCGGGCGCAGAAGGTCGACGAGACTGTCTACACGTTCAACGTCATGGAGAAGTACGGAGTGGTACCCAACCTCGCCGCGTTCAACAGCCTTCTTGGTGCGCTGTGCAAGTCCAAGAACGTCCGCAAGGCGCAGGAGATCTTTGACAAGATGAATGGCCGGTTCAGCCCCGATGCCAAGACCTATAGCATCTTGCTTGAGGGCTGGGGGAGAGCACCCAACCTCCCAAAGATGCGAGAGGTCTACAGTGAGATGCTTGACGCTGGTTGCCAACCTGACATCGTCACATATGGCATCATGGTCGACGCACTCTGCAAGATGGGCCGTGTTGAGGAAGCTGTCTGTGTGGTGCAGGACATGAGCTCCAGGGGCTGCCAGCCGACAACCTTCATATACAGCGTCTTAGTGCATACTTACGGCGTTGAGATGAGGATCGAGGATGCTGTTGCAACATTTTTGGATATGCAGAAGGATGGAATTGTGCCAGATGTTGTTGTGTACAATGCACTTATCACTGCCTTCTGCAAAGTGAAAAAATTTGAGAATGCGTATAGAGTCATGGATGACATGGAAGGTCATGGAATCACCCCGAACTCAAGGACCTGGAACATCATCCTTAATAGTCTGATTAGCCTTGGAAGGGATGACGAAGCATACAGGGTCTTCCGCCGCATGATTAACCGCTGCCAACCAGACTCTGATACATACACCATGATGATAAAGATGTTCTGTGAGAATGACAAGGTAGAGATGGCACTAAAGGTATGGAAGTATATGGGGTTGAGACAGTTTCTGCCTAGCATGCACACATTCTCTGTGCTGATCAATGGGCTATGTGACAAGGGTGACGTTAGCCAAGCCTGTATTCTGCTTGAAGATATGATAGAGAAGGGCATTAGACCTCCTGGTTCGACATTTGGCAAGCTAAGGCAGCTGCTATTGAAGGAGAGACGGAAGGATGTGCTTGATTTTCTTGTTCAGAAAATGAAGATCCTGATACAGGAACCTTTGTTTGATTGACCATCATTTCTTCCACTGGTATGAATGCTTGATCCTCTGTCATCTACCCTGATACACTTGATTAAAATTGTTCCAATGTTCCAAAATACAAATGACGTGTTCTTTATTTTATTTTTCATTTTGTTAATTTGCATGCTCTATTAGTTAATCAACTATTAAGTTTTTCGTTGCTGATATGCTTCAGGGTTCATGCATTTTAATGTGCCGCTCCAGTACATGCAGCTTCTGTTTCACATTACGAGTGGATGTTCGGGGGATGACAGGTGCCCAATTAATCGTATTAACGTCTCATTTAATCATACTATCTATTGGCGGCATGTATATTATTGGCGTGTTGACCACAAGGTTTTTGCCCGAAGTGCTAAACTGCTGAGAGCCTGAGAGGATACCTCATTGGCAACATGTGTGTTGTGCTTGAGACATGAGTCATCTACAAGAGATGTACTACGTGTGGTCAATGGATCCAAAGGAACTGTTAGGTGCAAGCATCCTGAGGAAATCAGTGTCAAGTGTCCACCTGGAGTCCATGTTCTGAACCCATAAGCTCCATGCCAACCTGCTGAATCACAATGCTACTACTCAAATATCACAAAGCTGGGAAGTCAATGAGCAATTGATCGGTGCAAATTGCAATGGAGCGACTGGATATACCGATTAGCTGCTACAGCATGATAGTGTTGCCTTCCGTGCAGCACGAGGCCCATTACAACAATATTTTTGATGTTTTTGCACTCCAAAATGAGGCATCGAAGAAGATAAGGAAGGAAATTATTGAGCTCAAGTTTCAGTATACGATTAGAATTCTGAAAGCCGGCAGTGACGTTAAGGAAGAAGGCTCTGAACGTGGCGTTCCTGTGCTGACCAGCAAGGCAAATGATAGAAAACTTGTATGTATTTTTTTTCCTTATCGAGTTATTCTGCTTTCATGTGTTGTTTCAGACTATTTCATGTGCTTTTATGTAACAACAAATGAAATTGTGATGTGTAAAATTAGAGGACGGGTTTGCAGAGGTGAATTTGTAATGCCATGTTGAACCTTGTCTACTAGGGAGTAGCAATAGGCATCCTGTACTCTGTAGTCGTGAACAAATCAAGAATGATACCGTGTTGAACTTGGGCCATCGTCTAAAGTTGACTATCGAGTTTGACGAGTTATTATCGATTTTCTTTCAAAATTAACACATTTTAACATGAAATCATTTTGCTTACCGTTCCCTTCGAAGAAACTTACGATGAGGTCGGGTAAGTTAATTTGTTACTTCATATTTGTTTCCCTGAGCTACGGTTAGAATTCTTTTGGTAAAAAATGTGATGCAAACAAATCATATATACTACTACTGCGTAATGTGCTTATTTCCTTGCTAAACTTCGCCTTAGTTTGTGTTTATTTTTTGAGATGTGCTTTTATCTTTTATTTTTTAAAGTTGTATAAATATTAAAACATAAATAAAAAGTAAGCGGTGATTACTTACCCATTCGTTTGCTTTAAGATTTATATAATTTACATTGAGAAAAAAAGCATAAAAACAGTTTTTTTTCTTCTTCTCTATTTTAGTTCATGGCCACATTTGTGCTCCATGTGGCGCGGCGCCCAGGCTTTCTTTCCCTGCCTCGCTGACAACAAACGTATGAGAAGTGCTTCTCTCTCTGTCTCTCTATATATCATTTTTAAAAAGCTATATAAATATTAAATAATGAATAAAAGGTATATAATTATTAATTACTCTTTCATTTATTTTAAAATATATACAACTTATATTAAGGGATAAGTGCACAGAGGAACTGTGAGCAGTCACGAAAGCAGAGCAGACGACACATGACATTAGGGGTGGGCAATTTTTAACCGAAAACCGAAAAACCGAACAGAACCGAATCGAATCGAATTAACCGAAAAAACCAATTTTTTGGTATTCGGTTTGCGGTTCGGTTTTTTTCAGGTGCTATTCGGTTTTCGGTATTCAGTTCGGTTTTGTACCTGAGGAAACCGAAGAAACCGGAATACCGATCTTTGTGAGAGGGATGCGATGGCCCACTTGGCCACAGCCCACCTGCCCACTTGGCCATAGTCCACTCGGGCACCCATTCGCTCATCTAGGGTTCCCCAAATCCCACTCGGCCAATCGCCCGTCTCCTCAATCCTCATCCGCTCCTCGTCCTAAGCCTCATCCACCTCCTCGGCTTCGCATCTCTCGCGACCGGAGCCATGGCCGGCCACGTCCTCGAAGGCGCGCGTGACAGCCCCGCCGCCGACAACAGCGCCAAGACCGATGCGCTCGCCCGCTTCGCCGTCGACGAGCACAACGAATAGTCTACGATTTTCTGTTTTGTTTTAGCGCCGCAGAATGCGTTACTGGAGTTCGTGCGGGTGGTCTGGTCGAGGCCAAGGAGCAGGTGGTGGTTGGAAAGCTGCACCACCTCATGCTCGAGGCAATCGAGGTGGGGTGGAAGAAGGTGTACAAGGCGAAGGTTTGGATCAAGCCGTGGCTCAATTTCAAGGAGTTCCGCCACACCGGGGACGCCGCCTCCTTCACCAACGCTGACCTCGACGCTAAGAAAGGCGATGTTCGCACCTACTAATGATACGATATGATTCGTCTGTCTGTTATCTCGTTGTTATTTGTTATTGTTTTGGTTGTGGCTTGCTTTCTCGGTTGTATACTCGTATCTGATTGCAAAGAGAAGGGTGGTGAGGGAAAGATATTTGTAGATATGGCTAGCATTGGGTACAAATTCCTTCAATTAGGAATTTCTGGTCGGAAAACCAGTGATCTAGATCAATGTGTTTGTTGGTAGGACGGTGTTGTTTACTGTAATATGGTTTCTTATTCGGTTAATCGAATTACCGAATTAACCGAACCGAATTACGGTTTTAGAGTCTAATTCGGTTTTCAAATTTGAAAAACCGAAATAATTTAAAACTGAAAAAATCAAACCGAAAAAACTAAATGCCCACCCCTACATACATGACAACCAAGAGCCAGGCTCGTCTTCTGATCCACACAGCCTTCGTATCCTCCGGGTGCTAACACGTGCAGCATTTAGTGGCACCGCCCCCCCTGGTCATTTGCTTAGAGGGAAGGCAAATACGATTAGACGGGTAAAATAATGGCACCGCTCATGGAATGGGGGCGAGGAGGCCGCCAGCGCTCGCGCCTCGCCGCCAGATGCCCTGCGCCGGACGCCGGGAAGCTTTGCACGAATTTTTTCCTCCTTGGCTTAATTTTGATCTCCGTTAGAACGAAATTACAATTCCGATCTCAACGGCAGTCACCTACTACAGTTCATACACGGTAGATGAATATGCTGTAGCCCTTATACCTTGCCAGATGATACGTGTCGGACTTTCTCTCCTTTTTAGATCGAGAAATTACCAAATTTACAATTTTATAGAATAAAACACTAAATATAAAAAAAGATGTGCTTCTATGTTTTTTTAAAAAAAAAATTATATAAATAATAAAGCACAAATAAAAAGTAAATAATAATTTTTTTATTTATTTTAAGATTTATATACTTTGTATCCAAAGAAAAGCCTTAAGAGAGAGAGAGAGAGAGAGAGCGTGGAAAGGGCGCAATCTGAACCAGGCTTCGAACACCGTTGCCCTGCCCTCTCACCGTATTAAATTCCACGCCGTGAGACGAGACGAAACGGTGTTGGTGCTCGGTGGTGTGCAACCACGATCCCGAGCAGCACGTCGACCTGCTCACCGCACCTCTCGCACCTCCCGATGCCAGTGCCTTGCCGATGAGTACAGTCCAACGGCTAGTCAGGTCACGGGCTCACGGCACAGCACATTCGTCTCCCTCCGCCACGGGTAACTGCGATAGGTCGAGTGTTTGTTTATTAGTACGTCGTCTGGTCACCTGACTATCTTCTGGAGACGCAGAAACTCCACAGGGATTTATTTCCAAGGAGATACTTTCTACAATCCTACGTATATTTAAGAAAATCCGTCTTTCCAACTGGTGTTCGGCATAAATTGTGCTCTCCGGTCTCCCCGACAGCCAAGAAAGACAAATCTTCTGCAATAAGGATCGGGTTTGAAGCAACCTATATTCATTTTTAACAGTGATGTTTTAGGGATTTGCTCAATCTAGCGCCACTCTATTTTAGGAGAACATGTAGGCTGTAGGCATCACTTGAACTAGATTTATCCTTTGTTAATTAAGACAGTTTTAGCCGGCGTGTACTCAATTTGTGTCACAATACAGGTCATTTTAGCCTTCTCAATATGTGTAAAAGATATCTTATTTATCAATTCGATGCACTTATCTACCTTTGATTTTTTCCCCCTCTCTTATGCTAAATGAGTGCTATCACTCTCATTGATAAATAAGATATCTTTTACAATGTGAAGTAATTGAAGGGCAACAATGTCATTTCAGTCACTTTCTTAGCTTGTATGCACAAGTCTAAAACAACTTGTACTTCGTTTTTGACACAGAGGTATTACTACTTATCTGACGATAGGCTTTTATCAGATTTGGGATGACTGAGAGAGAGGTCCCCGAGATTGGACCATCGAAGTCCATGCTTCACAGGTCACCGCAGAAGTCCACACAAGCCGCGGCTCTGGACCGCAACCATGTCCCATCTCAGAGTGTGTGTCACTCTGTTAGTTTCTCTTAAATTTTTTTTTTATAAAACTTGTCTCATACAAAATTATTTACAAAAATAGCCTAACGCGTTCATACCACACTCGGATAGTACGAAAGCAACATTCCACAATGTGGTAGAGTGAAAAAAGCTCACGTGCTCCTCAAACATGGAGGAAAAAAAGCTCCCGTGCTCCCAAGTGCAGATTCTGCAGAAGCATAGCATGGTAGCGAGCAAGCATGGCGCAACGGAGCGGGTGGGCAAAAGTGGCACGAGCGGCGGGCCACACACGGGTAGACGCACACTCGCGTGGAAGACGAGCGCTCGTTCGGGAAAAAGGGTGGGCGGAGCCAGCCACGTGTCGCCTGTGCCCAGGGCCGGTCGGTCGGACGCGTTGCCACGTGCAGGGTTCAAATTTTCGCCGAAATTTCGGATTTCGGACCCCCCCGAGTTCCATAATCCCGGTGAAATTAAAAAACCCTAAAAAAATTTTAAAAGTGCTACAGTACCCTATAATTTCGGCGAAATTTCGGTAAAATGGACCGAAATCTCGGTTTTTTGACCGAAATTTGTCCAAAATTTGACCGGATTGGACCGGATTTGACCGGAGTTTGACCGGATTGGATTCCTCAGGTCATTTCCCATGTCTGACCAAAATTTCAAAATTTTTTGACATCGTTTGAAACATTTTCCGTTCTGTTGAATTTTACCGAGATTTCGGATTTTTGGACCGAAATTTCGGTTTTTTGGACGAAATCTCGGATTTCTCGGTTAAAAAAAAACCGGATTTGAATTTTGGTTTTTGAATTTCGTCCGGATTTTGTCCGAAATTTCCGAATCTCGGCGAAATTTCGGATTTCGGCCAGGTCCGAGATGGAGTCCGAAAACGAAATTTGAATCCTTGGCCACGTGGCACCGACCTAGGAGCGCACGTTGTAGCGCAGAAAGTTACTTCCGCGCTATACGGATACTGTAGTAAGATAATTTTGTACGAAGGCTATTTTTATATAAATTTTTTTTTTAAAGAAGCTCGTATAGCGAACAGTTCTCCATCTCACGCCATTTTCCAGTTGCCATTTACACTGACCGTGACGAATTGATGAGTGAAGAAACTAGTCAGCCAATACTCAGTAGTCACGCGTTTGTAGCTGATAAAGGACATGATACAATCCACCGATGATCTACTATCAGCCTGGCACTGCGAGTATGGGCCTGTGACCACGGCACGGACACGCATGTGAAGAGGTCGCCACGGGCATGTGCGTGTCAAACAATGAGAAAAGAAAACAAACATAAAATCAATCGGGAAGCTTTGGCTCAGGCGGCCCCTCACAAAATTTTTTTTTTAAAAAAATGGTCACTATCCAGTAAAATTACTATTTATAACCGTATAAATAGTAATTACATGCTGTCCTAACTCAATAGGTAGCCACAACAGCGACAATAGTACTCGTCATGATAGATGAGGTGAAACCAACCTACCGAGCACGTAGAGCTCAATAAAATATGCCACATAGTGCGGCAGTACCCTCTTCTATCGGGAAAATTGCTCAAATAAACAACAGTTGAATTGAAATTTAAAAAATAACCTGCAGTGAAATGGAATGTGTTGAATAGCACTGGTTTCCGCCGTGCGAGGTGGCTTCCGCCATGCCAGGTGGCGGAAAGGGGGCTTCCGCCACACCGTGTGGTGGAAACCGTGGTTTTCGCCACACCACACGGTGGAAGCCACGTTGCACGGAAAACAATGCAGTCTGGCTTCCACCACACCACACGGTGGAAGCCACTTGACACGGAAAGCAATGCTCTCTGGAACCGCTCCAATTCCCGCCCGTGGAATGCACGAAAATTTGATAAAATAAATCATGTTAAAATTTTGCTGATGAAAAAAATTATCGTCAAAAATCAAGTTTGTACTGTCGATTTTTTGGAGCAATTTTCGTCGACTTTTTACGAAAACCGAGCGATTTGTACTGATTTTTGACCGGTTTGTGACACGTAATTTATTTCAATTTTTTTGGTATGAATGGTAATGAAAAAATATATATGATTAAGAGAGAATAAATATGTACATAGAAGAAAAGTCCTAATTAAATTTAGATGAATTTATAATTTGTTAAAAAAACCATTTAAAAATAAACCTTATAAAAATGGACCCCCTGAGTACGTCTTAACCACATGAATTTAAAGTATTATTACTCCTTCCGTACCAGTTGATAATACGTAGTTTAATTTTACATAATGATTAAGGTTACATTGAAATTGAGAAAAGTATAAGAGAAGATAAAAGATATATATTTTGTGTAGATAATAATGAATAAATGCAAATAGTTGAGAGCCAATAAATATATGTATAGAAGGAAAGATATCATTCAAATTGGGATAATAATGAATAAATGCATATATACTCGTTTTATATTTGGGATAAAACCATTCAAATTATAGGCCTTATAATTTAGGACGGAAGGAGTATCAAATTCTCGTGCATTCCGATTTCCCATTTCGGCCACCGCCCCGCATGTCTTTCCGTGCAACCCGGCTTCCACCGTGTGGTGTGGCGGAAGCAACCCTTTTCCACCACACGGTATGCCGGAAGCCACCTGCGGTGGCGGCAACGGGCAAAAGCCATGTCGCATGGCAGAAGCAACTGCTATTAACCGTAAATTGTCAAAAATTAATATGTCCATCTAAACCCTTGCACAAAATAATAACCGAATAAATTTTACTGTGGAGCAGGTAATGTCAGAATTGTTATAAAGTTGTATGAAATACGATTTTTTGCAAAAATTTTACAAAGACAATTTTCTTGTGGAGCAATGTAATTGCTATCAACAAGTTTGTCGTTTTTGACGATAATTTTTTCAACAGAAAACTTTAATACGATTTAATTTATCAAATTTTCGTGCATTCCACTCAAGCGGGAATTAAGGCGGTTTCATCCAAGCAAACTTTTCAGTAAATCCAAACAACCTTTTCGTAGGCGCCCTCGGATTGTCCTGGGGATCGAATTGATTATAGAAACATGAGTTTAATTAATCGATTTATTAGTGAACAAGAATAAATCTTATCGAGACGAATAAATAGATTAACCTTGAAACAACAAACCAGTCAAAACTAGAATTAGCTATCAAGATTACTTATCAAACTAGAATTATAACTCTTCCACGTTCAAACCAACAAAAATTCGGATGAAAACGAAAAATTCCGAATTACTGCATTGTTTTCCGTGCCAGGTGGCTTCCACCGTGTGGCATGGAGGAAGCCACACGGGGTGGCGGAAGCCCCTCCTTTCCGCCGTGTGGCATGGAGGAAGCCACACGGTGTGGCGGAAACCCGGTTTCCTCCATGCCGTGCGGCGGAAGCGCCGCTTCCTCCTTCCCATGCGGCGGAAGCCACTTCGGCTGGCGGAAGCCGCTACCATTCAACGCATTTCGATGTACTGCAGGTTATTTTTTTAATTTCTATTTAGCAGTGAGTTATTTGCTCAATTTTTCCTCTTCTATCGGGCTAGGTACCACAGTCCTCCCTCCTCCTAAGCTTGATAGGTACTTAGCTCGACAGAAGGGTGTCTATCAGGGTTTCAAATTTCGTTTATGGGTCAAATCTTGTCGCCCTCCAAAATCCGAAATCTCGTTCTTTCGGACGAAATTCAAAAAGCAAAATTCATATCCAGTATTTTTTGAACCGAGATTTTCGAGATTTCGGTCCAAAAAACGAAGTTTCGTCCAAAATTGCCGAAATCTCGGTAACTTTTAATTGAACGAAAATGGTTCAAACGACGTCAAAAAAATTTGAAATTTTTTTGGATGATCCTGACACAAAACTAATGTTCCCAAAAAAATTTCAGATGATGATCAAGCCTGAGGAATTTTTTAAAAATCTAACAATACTATTGTCCTGATAAAAGGCTGACTGACAAGTTTCAACCGAATGAAAAATGGTACAAACCACGTTAGATACTTTTGAAAAAAAATTGAAAATTTTTTTTGGATGGTTCTGATGCATCAATAATATTCTCATAAAAATTTCAAACGATGATCATGCTTGAGAAATTTTTAAAAATTCTGACAAATAAGGTACTTAATTAACGACCACAAGAATTAATATGCATAGACTAACTGGATGATCTACCGACTGTCCCACATGGGAAATGACGTGACGAATACAATCCGGTCAATATCCAGTCCAATCCGGTCAAGTTTTGATTAAATTTCGGTCAAAAACACTGAGATTTCGGTTAAATATACCGATATCTCGGCGAGATTATAGGCTACTGCAGCATTTCGAATTTTTTTCAGTTCTTTTTTTTAATTTCACCAGGATTATAAAACTTGGGAGGGTCCAAATATGAGATTTCGGAAGATTTCAACGTTGCATTGACACCTGCTGCGGCTTGCCATAGGTGCTACGTATGGTCTTAAAAAAACAATTGTGCTGGTGGCTAGCTACAGACAGCCTTCTCAATCCGGCCTTGTCATGGACGCGACGAGCGAGAAGGGACTCACATGTTGTGGCACTGTAGTAGTCTCAGTGCTACTAGCTACCATCGCAGCAGCTGGTACTGTAGTAGTATCGGTGCTAAATGCTGCGACGGTGCATGTACATCCAGCGAAGCAAAGGCAAGGGATTTTCATCGATTGCTGCGTACGCTATGCCAGTGTTTAATGTGAACGAATCGGGGGGAGAAATTTCGCCTTCTTGTTGACGATCAGATGTCGATAAACAGTAAAAAAATATTTTATACAGTAAAAAAATATTTCATACATTCAAATAAAATGTTTCATACAATAAAAAATGTTGCGCGGCGTCCGAAAAAAAAATTAAAATCGGACTTCGGCTGCTAGTCCCTTGTAGTATACGCAGGGACGGTAAGATCGCACAATTTTGACTGTCAGAGTCAACTCGATTTGCCTATGGTTCACATTTTCGTCCTTGTTTTTTGGCGAGCACCTTTCGGTCAGTCCACCTAAGACTGACCATTGTCAGTAAAATGTCGTGTACTAGCAAGACATCCCGCAATTTCGAGAAGATAAGCAGAAGCATAAACAAATGTGATTCCATACTTACTACTACGCAGGAGTATTAGATTAATCTGATTCAGTCTCAGCAGGATATCAAATGATTTACAGATTGCGGATGTAAATCGCCAGTGACATTGATGTGTGCTAGTACCATTTGCCGGTCCATTATATCCTTCAGTAATTTCTCTCCTCTTTAGGAGTTGCCGCTTGGCCACAGCTCGAACGGCTGCAATGGCAAGCGGCGACTTTAACACGCCGGAGTAAAGAAATGAAACGACAAGATCACCACACTAACTGACGGATACACACGTCTTATCCTCGACCGTCTCTTGCACCCGACCGAGAATGGCACACGCTAGTCGCCATTGCTGTCCCGAGGCGTTTTACCTAAAGATCTGAGATGTGTTGCTAATTTGAAACGGCCGGTCAGGTCCACGTCACCACGATTGGGCTGGCGACCACGTGGTGGTCGCTGGACCAGACGAGCCGGCCGAACCCGTTGGTGCCGGACGGCATCCCGGCCGCCGTGAAGCTCACCGTGTAGCTCTGCTTCTCGCCGGCCTTGGTGAAGGTCAGTGACGACGGCTCGACTGACACCGTGACCGGCGTGCTGCCTGCGGCGGCGCTGGCCGTCACCTTGTACGTGCCGGGCTGCCCGACGTTGGTGACCGTGCGGGTGTGCTTCTCCGTGCCGCCTGCCGCGGGGAACGTGACCGAGAAGGACGGGTAGTTGAGCGCGGTCACCGCGTACGTCCGGTTGGCGTTGCACCCGTCCGCCGAATGCTTGGTGAGAGCGGCGATCTGCATCGGCCCGTACTTAATGGCGCAAAGGAAGTCGACGTAGTCCGCGGCGGCGATGTCGTACACCAGGCCCGGATCCACCGCCTTGCCGGGGTCGACGTGGCCGGCGCCGATGTCCAACGGCGTGGCGGGACGGCCGGTGGCCACGTCGAGAATGCCGTTGCCGTTGGGGTACACCGTGTACGCGGTCGTCATCAGCGCCGAGCGGATGGCGGCCGGGCTCCAGTCCTGGTGCGCCGCGCGGAGCAACGCCGCCAGCCCGCTCACGTGCGGGCACGACATGGACGTGCCCGATATGATGTTGAAGCCGACGCGCCGGTTGTCGCCGGGGAGCCCCGAGGGGCCCACGGATCCCGACCACGCCGCGAGAATGTTCACCCCGGGGGCGATCAGGTCCGGCTTAAGGATGCCGGGCGTCACGGTGTTGGGGCCCCTCGACGAGAAGGCGGCCACTACGGGAGACGGCTGGATGCCAACCTGCGTACCCGCGAACACTATGGTGGCGGTCGGGTTCGGGTCGGACAATGCGTAGGTTCTCACGGCGTCGCCAGCCTTCTCTCCCACGCCGGAGCCCGGCAGAATGTGCGCGTCAGCGACGAGCTCCTCGCCGTTCGCGGCGGTGTTTGCAAGCACCATGCCAGAACCGCCGGCGTCTTTCACGACGAAACCCTTCTGGACCCTGGCGTTGGTGCCACGGTCGCAGAGGACGATCTTGCCGGCGACCTTCTCCGGGATTAGGCTGCCGGACAAGCAGAGCGCGCCCATGCTGCTGTTCGACGCGTTCCCGGCGTAGATAAAAGGCACCGGCGTTGTGGGCAAGGGCTTGCCGCTGTAGAGGGACACACCGGTGTAGTTCTTGCCATTACCGAGGACGACGTAGGCGGGGAAATTGCGGTCGAGTGTCCCCGCGCCCACGGTGGTGATCCATGGGGCGCCGTTCGACAGCGTGGCCGGGCCCGGCCCGGCATTCCCCGCCGAGCTGGATACAAAGATACCCCTTTCCATGGCGCTGTAAGCGCCCACTGCGATGCTGTCGCGATAGTAGTCCGACGTGCCGCCGCCGAGGGAAAGGGAGAGCACGTCCACGCCGTCGACCACCGCGACTTCCATGGCCTTCAGGATGTCGGAGCTGAAGCACCCGCCGATCCAGCACACCTTGTACGTCGCCACGCGTGCGCGCGGCGCCATGCCCTTCGCCGTCCCGGACGCGTACCCAAGCAGGTCCGCCCCCCGCACGGCGGCGCCCGCGGCCGTGCTCGAGGTGTGCGTGCCGTGCCCGTCGTTGTCCCTCGGCGAGCGCGACTCCTTCGACACGTCCACGGGCCCCTTCGCCGCCTCGTACCCCGTCAAAAAGTACCTCGCGCCGATCAGCTTCTTGTTACACGCGGAGGCGTTGAAATCGCTGCCGCCCTCGCACTTCCCCTTCCAGCCCGCCGGCACGGGGCCGCACCCCGTGTCGTCGTAGCTCGGCCTCTCCGGCCACACGCCGGTGTCCAGAACCCCGACGATGATGTCGCTCGCGGTGTTGGACTGCGGGAACAGCGCGTCCATCCCGTCCAGGCCCAAGAACTCCGGGGTCCGGGTGGTGTGCAGCTCGTACCGCACCTCCGGGTTGACGAGGAGCACGCCCGGCTGCGACTCCAGCGCCTCCGCCTCCGCGCGCGTCAGCCGCGCCGAGTAGCCGTGGACGAGTGTGTCGTAGGTGTAGAGCACGGTGGCGGCGTCGGACACCGACTGCAGCGACGCCGCATACCACTCGCCGTGCCCCGCAAAGTCGTTCGGCATGGCCGAATGCGACATGTGGACGATATACGTCCTCCGCTCGTCCCGCACGGCCGAGGCCGCCGCCGCCACAAGGACCGCGGCTGCAACAGCAAAGATCACACATCTCTTGCCATGGCACCACATGGTGAGAAGCTGGGTGGACATGTTCCTTGGCAATGGCAGTGAGATGGATCCTGACAGTGTTTTATAGAATCAAGAGACGAGTGAATGACTGCAACAGGACAAGGAAACAGATGGGCCGATGCTAGAGAGAGAGAGAGAGTAGTGTGTCTGGTCTGCACATGGCTTGGCCTCTTTTATCTCTGGATTAGCATCACCAGTTCAGCACCACATGACCACCAGCCACCAGGGCAGAAATGCTAGCTTTGCAGACTGTGAAAGTGCTTACTGGCCAATGGTGGTCAAGAACAGTTGCACTGTGCTTTGTTTAGTGCCTTAACCTTAATTCTCCCATAGGGCCAGGTTTATTTTGATGTGATTTAAGAGAAGTGCTTCTATGCTCTTTCTTTTAAAAGTTGCACAACTATTAAAGCATGAATGAAGGGTAGATGGTGATTACTTACCTCTTCGCTTGCTTCAAGATTTGTGCAACTTGTACTAGAAGGAAAAGCATAGAAACACTGCTCGTGATTTAAATATGGGAGTGTATAGGTATTATCCGGATGTTTTTGTCTCAAAAAACATCTAAACTTTGGACCGTACGATCAAAACACACATCCGTAGGATCAACCCACCTCGAATTCAGGGGAGCGTGCATTGATCTGAAAGCAAATCCAATGATCAGGAATTTGGATGATGGTTGCTAAAGAAAACATCCGGATGAAACTTATCAAAACCCTTTAAATATTAGCCCATGGCTGTGATGACCTTCTCCCACTATTGCTCCGGATATCATTGAAGAAGGTTTGTAAAGATTTTGCGTGTTAATATTTTTTTTGAAGCTTTTTATAAAGATGTGATAATTCGTCTGCATGTGTAACAAAGATTATGTTTAGCAATGATGTCAATGGTTCCCTTTCGTTCCGTCAGTGTCTGCTCGATGATCGTAGGTGGGGGTGGTGGTGCCTGCTGTCCCTGTGCATTCATGGCCGTCTTGGCCTCTTGGGTGATGGCAATGGCAGACACCCATGGCTGTATGCGGGCTAGAATACAACGTTTCCCTTGGTCGAACGCATGTTAGATTGTTGCCTAGCAAATCAACTCGTGACGGAAAGGCGTTATGCTTTGCGTAGCCGCGTTACGGTTTTAGTAGTGTGGTAGACTGAAACGTGCCTCACCCCGCTCGTATGAGATGGGGGACCGAAAGCCATGTTTTTTCTAGCTCTTCGAAAACATTTTTATATATAATTTAGTCTCCTTTTAAATAAATTTACACATATTATCTGTCGCGTTACTATGCTGTGACGAAAATCCCTGTTGAGGTCAGGAAATGTGCCATCCAATCCATTAAGTATTTGCTTTTTAATTAATTACTCCATCTGTTCATTTTTATAAGTCTTATTTTTTGAATGATCTTATTCATAAATATAAGCCTTGCAAGTAGATTTAATGAAGCTTTTCCTTTTATACCCCTATTTATTCTCTCTCAACCATATGCTTATTCATTATCATCCACACAAAGTATATCTTTTTGTCGGGGATTGACTATCTGGCAAAAGACCACGGTACCCCCGGAAGATTATGAGCCCGCCGACCATACGATGCCAACAGAGAATGCTAGGGAGTACGAAACGAGCATTGTACCTCCCGAGCATACATATCCGCCCCTTTTTGCTCACGACAATTCCGGAAACGACCACGAGCAGGCATGCTCGTAAAAGATCACGTCATACTCAGGTACTTGGTCGGTGAGCTCGGTCAATGCTACGAGGAAGGAAGGTGGCAACCAATCCGCCGAAGATCAAGGGAAATCATACCCGAAATTCAAATAACACGCAGATCAAGGGCGGCAGGTCGCAGGTATGACTGCGTGGCGTAATTCCAGGAGGAAGTTACCTTCTATGTATCTCTAGGTATAGTATTTAAACCCCCTGATGATCTGTAGCAAAGGACGCCCCCCGGATAGAACACAATACACTGGAGTAGGGTTATTATCTCGGCAGTGAGAGGCCCGAACCAGGATAAACCCCGTGTCCTTCTTCTTCCGACCTGGCATTGCTCGAACGACTGCCCTGATCCGTGCGACGGGGCTCTGTTGATCCCCCATTCAACAAGTAAGCTCGACGGGAGCCCGTTCTCCAATCGTTGACAGCTGGCGCCGTCCGTGGGGAGAGACAGCTTGATTCCCGTACGGATCAAGATCCTCGAGGATGCCGAACTCGGGGGACACTAGGAATCTCTGTGTTTTCGACGATATCGAAGACGACGACATGTACTACGCCGGCGACGGCGTGGCCAATGTGACCAATCCCATCGGTCACACCGGGTCCGGGAATTCTTCCCCGGACCCTGGAACGCGAGGACAGATCCTCTGTTCCCCAAACATTACCCTCGGAGACCACGAGGATGACTATGACGGACTCTACGACGGCCTGGATATACCAGACGACCTGGAGTTCGACCAAGAGACTGCATCTCAAGGTGATACGATGATGTCCCCGTCACACTCATCCCACTCTCGTCGCGTCAACATGGCTGGAAGCCGTGCCGAGCCCGAGGTACGATCCTCGGACGCGGCTAAGCGCGACCACTATGAGGCGGCCAGACTCCACCTAGAGGCGTCTTTGGGGAAGACACTTGCGAGCATACGCCGCCAAGCGAAAGAAAGGCGGGCGTCCGGGGACAGGAACTCTCGCGAATATCGAACCCCCGATCGCGTCCCTGAACACCGTCAAAGCTCGCCGCCGCCTGTTCGCCAGAACCGAGAATGGCTGCAGGCCTTGGCGGCAGTCGTACGCGACCTTCGCAGCTTCCCCGAACAAGTGGACCTAGAGGCCGTGGGCAAGGTCGTGGCAGAAGATCTAGAGAGGCTTGCCGCCGAGCTGAAAGCCTCGGACTCCCCTCACGGCCAGGATGCCCGGAGTATTTCCCGGGACCATCACAGACGCTCCCCCATGCGCTCGCACAGAGATGAATCTCGGAGCCATGCTCGGAGATCGCCCCAGGCCGCAAACCTGGTCCGGGAGAGGCCTCGGAATAGCTCCCGAGCAAACTCGGGGCGACATACCTACAACCGTGCGGACTACGAGCGTTCCGAACGCTCCACGACCGAACGGTCATCAGCACGACCTACGCGCGAGGTCTTCTCTCGGCTCGGCCCACGTGCGGGACGTTGGGCGGAAGACACACGTGGGGACCATTATGGTCGAGGTTCCCGCCGCGAAACCCCGAGCTTCGGCTGCCAAGCTTTCACGAGCTCTCTCCGGAGCGTCGCATGGCCGAACAGGTTCAAGCCCGGCCACATCGAGAGGTTCAACGGGACCCAGAACTCGGACGAGTTCCTCTCGATATATACCACCGCCATCCTGGCCGCCGGAGGCGATGAAGGGGTAATGGCGAATTATCTGCCAATGGTCTTAGACGGAGCTGCTCGTACGTGGCTCTTCAACCAAAAGGAGGGGTCCATACGATCCTGGGGCCAGCTCAGCGCCGCGCTCCGAGCAAATTTCCAGAGTTGTTATATTCGCCCGGGAAAGGAGCGCGACCTTGAGCGCTTAATACAGACGGATGAGGAAACTCGTGATGATTCGTCGAGAGATTCATCCAAGTCCGAACTCGATCCCGAACATATCGGACGGCCGCTGCCTGGCTTTCAAGTTCGGGGTACGAGATGTGCGCTTCACGCAGGATCTGGAGATCCATCCGGATCTAACGGCAAACGAGCTTTTCCGAATGGCCGACCGATACGCCAACGCAGATGAGGCCGTCCAATGGAAGAAAATGCTAGATGAGGGAAAGCTACCACCTCAGCCCGGGTTAGAAACCTCCGCTAGCAAAAAGGGCTCGAACTCCGTGGATAAGAAGATCAAGAAGAAGAAGAAAACAGCTCCCACCTGCATGGTGGCCGCAATCGAACAACGACCCGAACAACCCAGCTGCAGCGCCGGGGGTTTAATGCTCGGGGAAGAGGCCAGCTGCACAGGCCCCGTGATCGAGGCGACCAAGTGGATCGACGGGCGACCTCTACTGTCCGCTTCACCAGGCACACGGGCATGACCTATGGAATTGCCGAACGTGGGCTTACCGCCTGGAGCAGTTTTACAACGGCAGGGGTCCCATGCCGTCGCTCCCAGAACAGGGCGAGAATGGCAAAGGTAAGCAACCCGTCGAAGAAAACGAAGAAGACATGGAATATCAAGAATCGCAGAACCACATTGCGATTATCTTCGGGGGTTCCTCCGCCTACAAGTCTCGCCGGGATTTAAAGGACGCTGCGAGGGAAGTACACCATGTCACCCAGGGTAAGCCTCCAGTGCAGCAGCTCAAATGGTCCGAGCTGTCTCTCACTTTCTCGAAGGACGACTGTCCCCTCGGAATGACCAAACCACAGAAGCTTCCGATGGTCGTAAGCCCCACCATCAGCAACACTGTCGTCGGTCGGGTCCTTATAGACTCCGGGAGCTCCTTGGACCTAATCTCAGCTAAGGTTTTGGACGAGATGCAGATTCCTCGCTCCAAGATTAAAAGCATAGCTGTACCTTTCTTTGGGATAGTCCCGGGCACCTCGATCAAGCCTCTGGGGCAGGTTGTTCTGCCTGTGACATTCGGCGGCCCGAGTAACTTCAAAACGGAGCTGATCACCTTCGAGGTGGTAGACTTCGAATCGGCCTACAACGCCATCCTCGGCAGGCCGGCTTTGGCCAAGTTCATGGCCGCATCGCATCACGCATATCAGTGCCTGAAAGTCCCCGGGCCAAACGGGGTCATAACCGTAAGGGGAAACCACAAGTCCGCGCTGAATTGCAACGAAAGGGCGTTGGATATGGTCGGCCAGTTACCCACTCGTGGCCCTGACCAAGAGCCAAAGCACTCCCGGCCTAAACTTGCCCTCCAACCTGGAGGAGAGACCAAGGCTGTTGCCAATGTAGTCGGAAGCCAAATCGTACATTTGGGATCTTCCTTAGATCCCAAATAGGAACTCGAGCTCATCACCTTCCTCCGAGCAAGCTCAAGGTGCGTTAAATCTGGGAACCATCCGACATGCCCGGTCCCTAGGGAGGTGATCGAGCACTGCCGCGCTCAAATTCTCGACAAAACCAAAGGCGATAGAAACTTAGACGTTTTTCCTAAAACAGCAATCATCTGGGAGGAGCTCGACAAACCATCAAGGTGGCTTCATCGTGAGGTCAAACACTCAATGGTGGCCAATCCGGTCTTGGTCAAAAAGAAAGGGGGCAAGTGGCGCATGTGCGTCGATCACACGGGCCTGAACACGGCGTGTCCAAAGGACAACTACCCGCTGCCTCGCATAGACCAATTGGTCGACGCAACGGCGGGATCACAAGCCATGAGCTTCCTAGACGCTTATTCGGGCTATCATCAGATCAGCCTGTCACGTGAAGACGAAGAAAAGACCTCCTTCATCACCCCGTTCGGTACTTTCTGCTATACGACCATGTCTTTCGGTCTGAGAAATGCGGGAACGACCTTTCAGCGCCTCATGCAGAAAACCTTCGCAGACCAAGTAGGTCAAAATTTGGAGGTCTATGTTGACGACATAGTAGTAAAAAGCGAGAGCGTCTCGGGTCACGTTGCTGACTTGGAAGAAACATTTTGTAACCTCAATAAGCATCAAATAAAGTTAAATCCGGAAAAATGCGTGTTCGGTGTGAAAGCTGGCAAGGTGCTCGGCTACATGGTCGGACCACAAGGCGTTGGGGCAAACCCAGAGAAGATCGAGGCTATTGAGAGCATGAGGCCGCCCACGTGCGTAAAGGAAGTGCAAGCTCTGATTGGGAGAATGGCTGCCTTAAGCTGGTTCATTTCCCGGCCGGGGGAGCGAGGATTACCTTTCTTTAAAGCCCTCCGCAAACACGATGGCTTCACATGGACGGAGGAAGCTGATCACTCGTTCAAGGAGCTGAAGCAGTACATTTCCGAACCACTCGTCCTCGTCACACCTGCGACAGGGGAAGAATTGCTACTATATCTGGCAGCAACCCCGCGGGCGGTGAGCGCAGTGTTAGCGGTGGAGAGGGACGGTTTCCAACGACCTATCTATTATGTCAGCGAAGTACTTCACGGACCAAAGGAACGCTACCCCGAGGTCCAGAAACTATTGTACTCATTGCTGATGGCCTCCAGGAAGCTGCGCCACTACTTTCAAGCGCACAAGATCGTGGTACCGACCAGCTTTTCGCTCAGAGAAATCCTGAAAAACCAGGACGCCAGTGATCGCATAGCCAAGTGGGCCATGGAACTCGCTGAATTCGAGATAATGTTTTCGGCCCGCACAGCGATCAAATCACAAATTCTAGCGGACTTCGTGGCAGAATGGTCGGCTCCGGCACCTCCAGCCGGCGAAACCTCTGGGTCAAAGGAAAACTGTTGGACCTTGTATTTCGACGGATCCCGAGCGTACGAGCGCTCGGGGGCTGGCGTCGTTTTGGTATCCCCGGACGGAGAACAAACCCGGTACGCCATCCAACAACATTTCGCTGCGATCAACAACGCGGCGGAGTACGAAGGTCTCTTGGCCGGACTTCGAGCGTGTAAATCGCTAGGAGTCCAACGGCTCGCTGTGATGGGCGACTCACAGTTGGTCGTGAACCAGGTCAACAAGGAGTATCGGTGTTTCGATACCTCAATGGCGCTTTACCTGGCCGAAGTAAGGAAGATGGAGAAATACTTCAGGAATTTCGAAGTAATCTACATCCCCAGGAAGGACAATTCCCTGGCCGACCAAATGTCTAAGGTCGGTTCCTCTCAAACTACCGCTCCGGCGGAGGTGCTCATCGAGCACCTATACAAGCCCTCCATTCCCTCCGCAGAGGAGGCATCAGAGGCCGACGGTAGGGTCTCCTTCCTCGAGCAAAGTGCAAGTTGGATGACGCCATTCGTCCAATACCTTCCGCATGGGACGTTGCCCGAGGAAGAAGCCGAGCGTTCCCGGCTAACAAGGCGATCTTCTCAGTACAAACTGATCGAAGGCGACCTATACCAAAAAGGCGCATTAGGAATCCTTTCCAAGTGCGTCTCTCAGAGGAAGGCCAAGACCTTCTTCGTGACATCCATGAAGGAATGTCTGCGGTGCTCACTCGTCGCTTTGAACGCTTGTAAGCAAGGCCTTCCGCTGGGATACTTGGCCTACGGCATTGGCGGATGCACTGGTCGATCGTAACGACTGCCGAGCATGCCGCTTCATGCTCGCAAAATCCGTCGGCCCGGCCTATGCCCCTGCAAACCATACCGCTCATGGCCGTTCTCGGCACTGGGACTCGACGTCCTCGGACCTTTCCCCGAGGTCGAAGGCTGCAAATACTTGCTCGTGGCCATCGACACTTTCACCAAGTGGATAGAGGCCGAGCCCGTATCGACCATCTCGGCCCAGGCGGCCAAGAAGTTCCTCCGCAGCAACATAATAACTCGGTTCGGGATACCCAACCGCCTGATCACAGATAATGGAACCCAATTCACCAGTGAATTGTTCCAAAGTTACTGCGAGGAAGTCGGGACCAAGATCTGCTTTGCCTCTGTGGCACATCCACAGAGCAATGGAGCAGCCGTGTGAAATCATGTGCTGAAAAATTGGCTTTGAACTGAAAAATTAACTTAGATTTGAATTTGCAAAATGTGTTTGTTCATGTGTTTTGACAATTTGACAAGAAACAGTAAGTTACGCATTAGCGCCGGACAAAGTTCTCAAGAAACAGTAAGTTTCCCATCTGCGACCAGACGGTGTTTTTGGGTCTCATTGTGAACATGTTTTTGAGCCCATGACCGAAGTCATTTTCATATGTACAACGGACAGTTCTTCTTGGTCCGTTGTGAACAAGCTTTTTCGGTTTGGATAATTTCTTGGAACCAAGATTTTCACATGTACAACGGACTAATTCTTTTTGTCCGTCGTGAATGGACTTTTTCTAGGGTTTTACTTTTGTGAAACCGGCGTGGCACGCTTGCGCCGACAAGCTTCCTGGGGTCCGCTGTGAACTTGTTTTGAGCTCATGACCAAGCCATTTTTGCATGTACAACGGACCAACTTTGTTTGTCCGCTTGTGAACGTGTTTTTCCGCGTTTGGTTGGCTTCTTGGAACAGTAAACTTTTCCTTATACAACGGACCAACTTTGTTTGTCCGTCGTGAATGCGTTTTCTCAATTAGGGTTTTGAGCGATTTGGATTTGAATTTTGAATGTGAATTTGAAATTTGTAATGATTTCATGATGCGTCTTGTGAAGTGGACTTGATGCAATACTCATGTGAGTAGTTGAATGGATTGACAGTGAGTCAAGTCGTGGACTTGTGCTCGGATTTGTTTTGTGGTTTGTTCAGGTGCATGTTTTGCTCGAAGACGAATGTGGTCGATGACGGACCGGAACTAGGTTCATGGAGGAACTGAGGTTCGACTAGGTTCAGGAGGAACCGAGGTCTTGGTGGTCAAGGATGTCATGCGGGACGTTCGCTAAGAGAATGGTGCACATGAAGAATGGTTAGTCACGTGAGAATGGCAGGAGGTCATTCGCGTGCAAAGTGTTAGTCACGTGAGTATGGCGGTGGCCATACGCGTGCAAAGTGTTAGTCACGTGAGTATGGTAGGGTTGCCATACGCGTGCAAGAGTTGTACTCGGCCTGGTTGGGCCAAGTAGAGTTGAGTTGGATACTGATTCCTTCTAGGAATAGGAATCGTATTCGTAACTCTTTGTGGGTTGGTGCTTTAAATAGGTGGGGTCTCCTGTTGAAAGGCATCAAGGAGAGCTGAGCGCATCAAGCTTTAAGCTTGGTTTTAGGGTTTGTACTCTTTTGATGAGAGTATTTTAGACAAGAAATAAAGATCAATTCTTCCAAGATTTTTGCGTGCTACAGTAACCACGTCGCTACAAAGATTTTTCTGCTTTGGTTCTTGTTTGCATGCTTGATCTAGTTCTAGATTGGTTTTTGTTCTTCAAGTTTTATCTTGATTTGATCCATCAAAAACCTCTCTAGGGTTTTGATCTAGTGTTTCTCAAAGTCTAGTTGATCAATCTTTTGTCGTTCTTGTTTAATCTTGAAGTTTTGATTAGATTGATTCTCGTCAAGTTCTGGATCAGCAAGCTTGCGAAGCTCATAACTATAGATCCGTAAGTCCGATCGAGCTGATTCTTTTTGGGTTTGATTCGTATTGGAATCTAGTTTCTTGTGTCCAAATTTCAGATCGTTTCGACGGTTGGATCTCTGGGAATTCTCGTTTTACCAAACCTCTGTCATTCTGTTTTTGTCGAAAACGAGGCAATTATTTGGTTCTGTTTTGGGGTGAACTTTTAATAGGTCAAGAATTTGGTTTTAGCTTCCGCACAATCATTCACCCCCTCGATTGCTATATTCGTATACTTGATCCTACAAGTGGTATCGAGCAAGGCTCTACTAATCCATCTTAACAGTGATTAGTAAACGATAAGTTATGGCAACGGAGAAATACTCGAACAAGCCGCCAATCTTCGATGGCAGACTTCCCCATCAGCGGATCCGAATGACTGCATATCTTCAAGCTCAAGGTAACGCGATTTGGCGCAAGGTAAAGATTTCATACAAGCTTCCTTCTAATGATGATATTGATAAAATCGAGTTTGAAAAGGATGTTGAAAGTAATAATAGAGCTAGAAACATATTGCTTCAAGGACTTGCTAGAAAAGAATTCGATAGAGTCTGTCATTTACTCACTTGCTCATGAAATTTGGAAATCTCTTCAAGATTATCATGAAGGCACCGACTCTGTCAAAGAGGCTAGGCAAGATCAATTTAAAAGGAATACACTAGATTTGAAATGAACTCGAGAATCATTAGATGATTGTTTTGCTCGCTTTAACAGAATCTTAAACAATCTTAGAGTCAGTAGATGTAAAGTACACTGACTCTGAAAATGCTAGACATTTCCTATCATCTCTTGATCTTAAAATCGGCAAATGAAAGTGATCGCTTTTAGGGAAGCTCATAAGATGAGTGAAATGACTTTGGATAAACTATATTCTAGTCTCAAGACTTTTGAGATAGACATTGTTTCAAGAACTTCCAATGATAACTCTATGGCTCTTAATGCTAATTCTTCATATGATAATGCTACTAGTTCTTCATCATCATATTCCATTCTTGCTTTGAGTGCTCTTAGTGATGAACAGCTAGATCAAATACCGTAAGATACACTTGCTCTTCTTTCCAAGCGTGTCAATGCAACGTACATGAGATCAAGGGAGAGAAGAGGAGCCTCCATCCACTTTGCTACAAGCTAAGAAAGGCAGGCACATCCGTGCTAAGCTGTTTCAAGAACAAAGATAGAGAGGAGAAGGAGCAAAGCAACTCCTCCAAGTCCTTCCTGGCCAAGAGAGAGCAAGGATAAAAATAAACAACGAACAAAGAAGATGCTCAACAAAGTCTTGAGGCAATTGGTCGCTTAGACTTAAGCGACATTGATGACTCAACTGAAGATGAGAAGGAAGCGAAGCAAACGGTCGAATGAGAAGGATCTCACCTGACTATGCTTCATGGCAAAGGGAACACTAGTGATTCTAGTAACAACGACACCTCCAATGACGGTGATGAGGTAATGCCTTCGTATGATGAGCTTTGTGAAGTTTTAGTCATATTGAGAAAATCTTTAAGAAAATCTTCACTCAAAAATAAAAGCTTAGAAAAAGATCTATCCATGCTAAAATCAAAACTTTGATCTTAGAAATTCAAATTCTCAAAATATTTGCGATACTTGCTTAGATCTCAAATTTGAAATTAAGTCACTAAAAGAGGAACATGTGATTAAACTAGAACAAGTTTATGCCGAACAATTGAAAAATGAAAAACTTGTGAAAAATATTGGTTGCTCTCTTGATAGTTTACATGATCAAATTGCTTGCTCTAAATGTTCTATTCTTGAGTTGAAATTAAAAGATGCAAATTGTAGAGTTACCCAATTAACAAATGACATGTTCACTCATGAAATTAACTCGTGTTCAAATTGCCGTAAATGTAAAGCTAAAATTGACACTCCTTGTGATAATTGTTTAACTCTTGCTAAGAAAGTTGATTACTTGCAAAATTCTTTGGAACGTTTCACTGATGGCAAGAAAAACCTAAACATGATTTTGGATCAATCAAAAGTCAGCACTCAAAACAAAGGTTTAGGTTTTGATTCTTATGCTCATCATAAATCACATACTCCCACTGTTGTCAAAACACTTGAAAGTGGAAAATTTGAAATTGTCAATGAGCCTAAGAAAAGCTGTCTTTAAATCACTGGTCTTTTAACTTCTACTATGATGAATGCAAATGTTGTTTCTACTTCTAAAGCCAAACATCCTGTTAAATACACTTGCACTCATTGTGGTAGAGATGGACATTTAGTAGATTTTTGCTTTAGACTAGCCAAACAACAAAAGAAAGAAAGAGCTAAGGCTAGGTCTAATTTCGTAAAGGCACGCTTTGCTTCTCACTATGTGCCTAGGGTGATGCAAGCACCTTTTGTTGCTAGAAACACGGGAACAGGCAAAATTGATTTTGTGCATAAGACTGCTCGTGTTGTGCCTACTGTTGTCCGTCGTGTGTCTCGATCTTTGGATTCCTAAACATCTTATTTCTAACCCCGATCTGAGACCTCGACACTTTCTCGCTTCTATGTAGGCTTCTCACGCGAGGAGGGAGAACATGTGGCTAGTGAATTTCTGATGCTCACTTCATATGTTCGGTGATAAGATTTGGTTCTCCTTCACTCGTGCATCTCATGTTGAAAGTGTTGCCTTTAGAGATGCTTCTTCCACTTCTGCTTTCGCAAAGGCACTAGTTCAAATGATGCAGGTACACGTGCATATGTTCAGGGGGAGAGTGTCTTTGTTCATAAAGATGATGATAATGCTGTTGAGGACGAGATAATTAGAGGTTTACATGAGAGACTCTTCCCACGTGCTTCACATCAACAAACGGTCAAGTGAATTTTCAGGTATCTCCATGGTACTCAAGATTTTGGCATTTGGCTTTTTGCTTCCTTATGCATTAGTTTAAGAGCTTATTCTGATATTGACTTTGAAAGATGTTGAATTGATTTGGTTCGTGCCACCTCTTGAGTAATCCTCTTTCTTGAGCATTTGATATTGGATTTCACTTTCTTAGAGATCATGTTGAAAAAGAAAATATTGTGCTTCACCATGTGGATACTGAACATCAATTGGCAGACATTTTCAAAACCTTTGTCTTCTTCTCGTTTTGCTTTTATTCAGGGAGAACTTGGAATTGTTCATTCAATGGGATTGTTTTGAGGGGGAGTTTCTTTGCCAAGTTCTTTCACTTGATGAGCTCACTTTATCATATTTCTTTATATGTTATGTAATTGAGCTAATATATGATAATCTAATTGTTTCACTTGAACTAAAAATGACATTGCGGAATTCCCTGGACTAATTGCCTATAGCTAAATACTCTGTGATATCTTACTCTTCTAGGCTTGATATTGAATCTTCTTGACAAATTTGGGCTATGAAGCAAGTGTGGTTTCAACTTTACTCTTTCATAAGACCTTTTAATCACTTTTGCATGTTTATAATCAAAGAAAAATGAAAAGAAAAGGGAATCAATAAAAAGGGGTTGTTAAAAGCAAAAAAACCTCAAGTTATGTGCTTCAGGGTGCTTTCCCTAAAAAGATAAGATGTATGCTTCAAGCATGCCATTCCCTCAAAGATAAGATGTATGCTTCAAGCATGCCACTCCTAGAAAATAAAAAGAAGTATGCTTCAAGCATGCCACATGCAACTTATTGTTTAAAGATTAAATTGGTCTACTAGATTGGAGTTGAAACTACTTGCTCGCCCTAAGTTGTTAGTTGCTTCAATTTTTAAAGTCTTGCTTTTTCTGCTAAGATCTTGCTTAGTACTTGGCTATAGTTGACTAAATTGAGGTTGAGATGCATGTCATTCCCTAACTTGTTAAAATCACATCAAGATCATGTATTTTGCATATTATGTGATATATAAGGTTATATGATCGAATGAGCTCATCTTTTCCTATCTTGGCACTCCCTTGTTTCTCTTGGTGAAATCATTGTTTCAGAAAAATTTTGAACTCTGTTCTCTCTTTTACTCTTGATGAATCCATTGTCAAAGGGGAGAAATTTGGAAATCTTTCTTTGAAAAGTTTAAAGAAAAGGGAGAGTTGTATTTGGAAATTTGAGGATTTTGGGAGAAGTTTGGAGAATTTTTGAAATTTTTGGCGCATTGCACATTCACACACATTTTCATTCTCAGGGGGAGATTTTGTTTTGCATTTTGGTCAAAGAGGGATTTCTGTGTTTTCTTACTTTGGTCTTTGATCCTTTGGATTTCAAAATCTTTGGTAAAGTGAATGCCAAATGATCAATTCTAAGTGGTGTTGCCAATGTTTTCATCAAGGGGAGATTGTGAAATCATGTCTTTGAAAAATTGGCTTTGAACTGAAAAATTAACTTAGATTTGAATTTGCAAAATGTGTTTGTTCATGTGTTTTGACAATTTGACAAGAAACAGTAAGTTACGCATTAGCGCTGACAAAGTTCTCAAGAAAGCAAGAAGTTTCCCATCTGCGACAGACGGTGTTTTTGGGTCTCATTGTGAACATGTTTTTGAGCCCATGACCAAAGTCATTTTCATATGTACAACGGACAGTTCTTCTTGGTCCGTTGTGAACAAGCTTTTTCGGTTTGGATAATTTCTTGGAACCAAGATTTTCACATGTACAACGGACTAATTCTTTTTGTCCGTCGTGAATGGACTTTTTCTAGGGTTTTACTTTTTGTGAAACCGAAGGCGTGGCACGCTTGCGCTGACAAGCTTCGGGGTCCGCTGTGAACTTGTTTTGAGCTCATGACCGAAGCCATTTTTGCATGTACAACGGACCAACTTTGTTTGTCCGTTGTGAACGTGTTTTTCCGCGTTTGGTTGGCTTCTTGGAGCGAAACTTTTCATATACAGCGGACCAACTTTGTTTGTCCGTCGTGAATCTTTGTTTTAAGCTCAATTAGGGTTTTGAGCGATTTGGATTTGAATTTTGAATGTGAATTTGAAATTTGTAATGATTTCATGATGCTTCTTTTGAAGTGGACTTTATGCAATACTCATGTGAGTAGTTGCATGGATTGACATTGAGTCAAGTCGTGGACTTGTGCTCGGATTTGTTTGTGGTTTGTTCATGTGCGGTATTGCTCGAAGACGAATGTGGTCGATGACGGACCGAACTAGGTTCATGGAGGAACTGAGGTTCGGACTAGGTTCAGGAGGAACCGAGGTCTTGGTGGTCAAGGATGTCATGCGGGACGTTCGGGCTAAGAGAATGGTGCACATGAAGAATGGTTAGTCACGTGAGAATGGCAGAGGTCATTCGCGTGCAAAGTGTTAGTCACGTGAGTATGGCGGTGGCCATACGCGTGCAAAGTGTTAGTCACGTGAGTATGGTAGGGTTGCCATACGCGTGCAGTAAGAGTTGTACTCGGCCTGGTTGGGCCAAGTAGAGTTGAGTTGGATACGGATTCCTTCTAGGAATAGGAATCGTATTCAGAACTCTTTGTGGGTTGGTGCTTTAAATAGGTGGGGGGTCTCCTGTTGAAAGGCATCAAGGAGAGCTGAGCGCATCAAGCTTTAAGCTTGGTTTTAGGGTTTGTACTCTTTTGATGAGAGTATTTTAGACAAGAAATAAAGGTCAATTCTTCCAAGATTTTTGCGTACTCTGAGAACCACGTCGCTACAAAGATTTTCTGTTTTGGTTCTTGTTTGCATGCTTGATCTAGTTCTAGATTGGTTTTTGTTCTTCAAGTTTTATCTTGATTTGATCCATCAAAAACCTCTCTAGGGTTTTGATCTAGTGTTTCTCAAAGTCTAGTTGATCAATCTTTTGTCGTTCTTGTTTAATCTTGAAGTTTTGATTAGATTGATTCTCGTCAAGTTCTGGATCAGCAAGCTTGCGAAGCTCATAACTTTTGATCCGTAAGTCCGATCGAGCTGATTCTTTTTGGGTTTGATTCGTATTGGAATCTAGTTTCTTGTGTCCAAATTTCAGATCGTTTCGACGGTTGGATCTCTGGGAATTCTCGTTTTACCAAACCTCTATCATTCTGTTTTTGTCGAAAACGAGGCAATTATTTGGTTCTGTTTTGGGGTGAACTTTTAATAGGTCAAGAATTTGGTTTTAGCTTCCGCACAATCATTCACCCCCCCCCTCTGATTGCTATATTCGTATACTTCGATCCTACAAGCCGAACGAGCAAACGGGCAGTTAGTTCAGGGCATAAAAAAGAGGGTTTTCGAGAGCCTCAACCGGCACAGACTGCAGTGGGTGGACGAGCTTCCCGCCGTTCTTTGGTCCGTTCGCACCACGACAAGTCGGGCCACAGGCGAAACGCCTTTCCAACTCGTCTATGGTGCGGAAGCCATTTTGCCTGCTGAAATTGTGCTGGGTTTCCCAAGGGTGCAACTGATCGATTCCATTGATCAGGAAGTCGAGCGCCTCATTGACCTGGACCTTGTCGAAGCAACACGCGAACGGGCGCTGCTCCGGTCCGCGGTTTACCTACAAGCTCTTCGTAGGCACGCGGCCAAGTCAGTCCGACCAAGGGCCCTGCAAGTTGGTGACATGGTCTTACGAAGAGTTCAAGACTTGTCAAAAGCCAATAAGCTGACCCCGAGGTGGGAGGGACCCTACACGGTCGTATCTACAACACGCCCGGGGGCTGTTCGCCTCGCGATGGAAGACGGTCGGGAGCTCGCCAGCACCTGGAACATCGACCAACTACGTAAATTCTACGTTTAGACGCATATCTCTATCTCATGACCTTTGTGTTTCTTACGATAAGTTATTTTCCTCCTACTTCCGACTTTGTCCTCACTTTACGAAACGAGCATCGTCAACTACCGGCGCTGCGGGCGAGCTTAACCGACGAATACGTACACACCATTCCCCTCGGGCACCAACCGGAAGCTCGCCCATCCGATCACTTTCCGCAGTAGCTCTTCGCTGTATGTGAAAGGACCGGGATGTCGGCCTAGAGGGGGGGTGAATAGGCGATTACAAAATTATACCCAATTCAAATAAATCTATCAGAGATAATGCGGAAGCAATTGGGATAATTAAATTCTGCAAAATAAACAATTCAGCCCGAGACAGGTAACCCGGAGACTCCGGATATATTATCCGGATACTCCGGATTAATATACCGGATACTCCGGACAACTCGGATAGTCCGAACTAAATACCGGACTCTCCGGATTGACTGGTTCGGCCAGAATAGAGCACACGCAATAAAATTAAGCACGACTTCGATTCTAGTGATACAAATTACTCTACTGCAACAAAGCAAGTATACAAGCAAGAATAGATGCGGTAGAAGCAATCTAATCAATCTAAGCACAAGAATCGAAGACAAATTAAACAAGTGAGTAAAAGAGGAAACCGAAGGAGACACGAAGATTTGTTCCCGAAGTTCGGATCCTTGAGGATCCTACGTCTCCGCTGAGGCGGCTCGGCCACACTTGAGCCGGTCTCTTTCAACCCTTGTCCTCCGGTGTTGCACTTGGCACTCGACGACGGCCGGTCACCCAAGACTCGGAGTCTCTTTCAACTCGCTAGCCGCTCGTCGTTGCACCTTGCATACGCCGGCTTCACTTCTTTGATTCCTTTCCTCGCGGAGGCGGAATCCGGCCTTCACAAACTTCCCACGGCGCACCACACCAAGTTGGTGGCTCGTAGGCGACCTCCTAGCCGTCTAGGAGTCCTCAATCTCCAAGAGTAACAAATACTCTCGAAGAACTCACTTAGAATCAACCTCAAGTGCTCAACAACTCAAATCACACTTAACCCTAGCACTACCCACTCTCACACCCAACCCTTCACTCAAAAGGGGATCACTAAGATCTTAGGATTAGAGGGGCTTTGGGGTCTCAAGATCACCAAGACAACACCTAAATACACCCAGCAAAACATCCCCCAACGGCTACTTTGAAGTGGGCAAGAAGGGGGCTTTAAATAGCCATCCCAAAAAAACTAGCCGTTTGGGACCGAACTGGGCAACCCGGAGACTCCGGATAAAACCCCGGAGACTCTGGATCATCCGGATACTCCGGAATCATCCGGATACTCCGGATAACCCGGAGACTCCGGGTTACAACCCGGATACTCCGGATCTCCCAGGCAGCACGCAGCACCCGGACGAAAACGTGCATAACTTTTGACTCCGGACTCCGATTTCGGCAAATTCGGACTTTTCGGAAAGCTATGAACGGTGGCTATCCAACTAACAAGGTCTCACTACCCAAATCCAAAAGGATCAAATCAGATTTCACAAAGAATCCACAAGGAGACCTCAAATTCTCACTTTCCGGAACCACCAACACTTCTATCCCTCACACCAACCCACCTACACCTAGGTGAACACGGTGTGACTTGGGTTTCTCAACCTTAGACAAGGATAGACCACTTTGAGCACTTGAGACATGTCTAAGCAATTTCAACGATTGCATCCCTCTTAATAGTACGGCAATCCTTAGACTCAAATTTAACACAAAATCTAAGTCTTACACTAAGCTTACATGCCGACTTCTTGGATGCACGGTGCATGATGACGCTTCCACAAAGATTGATGACGCCCTTCGTCTTGTCAACCTCGACGCGATTCACCTCATGAGACTCTCGTCTTCTCCGACCTTGACCTCGATCATCACCAAGACGATCCTCACGCCAAGTCGTTCTTGACTTAGTCCTCGCCTCTTGGTGACACCGCCGCCTTATTTGATTTTGACTCGCTTGTCATCCTTCAAACCATCTTGGTCATCATACACACAGCTTTGGGACCTAACTCTTATCAAAGCACTCAGCAAACATATTAGTCCCACAAGCTTAAAAGATATATTGAATAGATTGATAATAACAAGTGTTTCATATCAAGAAGCACAATATGAATGGAAACACTTGACAATAGAAATATTCTCTTCCGCTCAGTGCATTCTGATGACTATATGATTGCTCTAACTGCACTAGAGAGATAAATGCCAATATGATGAATCAATTAAATCATGGCAGGGATCACAAACTTTGCTTAAAATGAAGCACACTATAGAATATGCACGAATTACACATGTGCAAGCAATATTTGGAATGAGAATAAATAATGTGATCCAATTCTAGATTAAACTTCACTAAGAGAGGTGCATTAAAAGATACACAACTAAGACATGTATGCACCAAGTCAATATGAAGCAATGAAGTTTAACTCTAGTTAACACAAGCATATTAAAAACAAAGCACATAATGAACTCAAATGAATATATATATGCACAAGCAGTTTTGACATGAATCAATGTGCACATATGAAATCAACAAGTTACTTAGAGTTCAATATGCATTTGCTAAAGAGGAATGCAATGACAAATATGGAAGGAATACCGAGATTGCATACCTCATTTTTTGCTTAACCAAATTTCAATTGATTTTCCTCTAAAATAGATGAGACTAATATTCAACTAGGCAATAAACATGTTAGTCTCATAACAATATAAACATATTAGAGGTTTGTCATTTGTTAAGCACTAAGTTAAGAATTTGTACAATTACATTGATTGACATTACATGCGTTTATCATTAATCGTTTATCATTAATCACCAAAACAACATAAGTGCTTAGATGCACTTTCAATCTCCCTCTTTTTGGTGATTTATGACAAACGATTTAACAAATGCACTAAAGGACAATATAAAGATATTTAGCATTGAAATGAACACGGAGAATGAGTTAGAGATCATACTTACAAATATTCTCCCTCTTTTTCATTGTCCCTTTTTGTCAATCGATTATTGGGAATTTGATAAGTCCATAAATTCTCCCCAAATGTTCTCCCTCGTTTTGTCAATCGATTAGGGGGCAATTGATAAATCCATAAATTCTCCCCCTTTGTCATTAATCCCAAAAAAAGAATAACCTTTTCTCCCTCTAGATTGAACACTCAATAAAAAGATTAGGAAGAACAAAATAAAACAAAGGAGCTAGTAATAAGACAAAGATATCAATGATATTAAGCTCCCCCTAAATCTAGGCAAGATATGATATCAATTATATCCAAGATTTAGGTGATTGGTATTTCCAATTGAACAAATTTAAAGTTGTCATGATTAACAAGATAAAGTGAAGCTCAAACATGACAATTGAATAAGATACCAATCGATGATACCAATTCAAATGAAGTCATGATTCACAAGAATGTAAGAGATGCTTAAATCATGACAAAGATCATATAGCAAATATGTGTATCAGAGCATAATAACTATCAATATCATATAGCCACTGTATGGAAGTGAATTACATGCTTATGATCAATTTAAAGAGTAAGGTATACCTCTTACTAATGTGTTCTTCAACTTACATTTCCTCCTCCTTAAGCATGGTGTCATCCATACCAATCATACTAATATGGCAAAAAGTTAGATGACACTTAAATAGAGAGAAAATGCAATTTACAATGAGAGGATACCAATTGATAAGCAATTGAAGTAGTATCAAAGCAATCTAACTACCAAAATACATAATGATTGAAAGAATTGATATCAGTTGGAAGACTTAACATGATAAACATTACACCATTTAAAATTTAAGACAATTAGCATAATGGTGTACAAAGACATTATTAAATATGATCAGAAAGAAATACGTCCCTTCAGTCGGTTCTTGTCTATTGCATGTTCGAATCGGTCATGGTCAAGTCGCACGGCCTCGGATCCCTCGGACTTTGGAGCTACACTCCTTTCCTTCATCTCACCGTCGAAGTTGACACCTTTTCCGAAACCTTGAACATCAACAGACAAGCACACGATTTCCGGGAACAAATATCTTTCAACTTGACCCAAGTTAGTTTGATAATGTCTAAATGCACTGTGCAAGATAAAGATGATAAGCATGATAGTACTACTTGCATGCAATTTTTCAAATTTAAGAACCCAAATGAAGATCTTGTAATATTAACTTATAAGAAGGATTGAAACACATTCAATTTTAACTCTCGAAATCCTCTTTTAGCAATTATCTTCAATACATTCAAGAGAGGAATCACTTTGAGGCTAAGATACAAGTAAATCCAGTTTCTAAAAGAACTTAGCCAAAGGATGCACTTTCAATGGAATGAAAACTTAAATAGATAAGCTCCACTTAAAAGCTTGGAGCAATGGAAAAGCTCACTTAGTTTTCGTCCTTGAAAGGCTTGCCAAGATACCAAATGAAAGAACTAAAGCTCAAAACAAAGGAAGGTATCTCAAGGTTATTTGAAACTAATTCAAATAACTCACTTCATTTTATTAGGCTTTACGATAAACATCGTGATTCTCTTGCAGAATCCAAACTCTTGCCTAATAGGGTTAAGCGAGAAACCCAACGCAAATACCACTTGAGAAATTAGATACCAATTGAAAAAACTATCTCAAGGGAGATGCTTGAAGAACTTCTTTCGAGAAAGAGCATAAAGAAATTTTCATTAACGAACAATGCTCAAATGGAATTTCTCCTCTTTATGCATTTCAATTCATAAAGAACCTCACATAGAGAGTTCTTAAGCGATTGAACTTACAATTTAAGCTTATGGAGAATCCAACTCAAAAGACTTTGGGTATCAAAACAATACTACAAAGAGGCAACATATACCACTTGTAGGAAACTTGAAGTTCATTGATACCAATTGGATAAATCAAATAAGATGAAGCCCTTGGAAACACGATAAATGAATAACGCTCTCTTGATACTTCTTATTGGATCAAATCACAAAGATATTGATACCAAAAGAAAAATATATTCGATTGAATCGATGAGTATCAGAGCAATTAACCATTTAAGGGTATCAAAGAGCAACTTGAAAGCTTTAGAGTCAAACAAATGAGGATACCACTTGAAAACATGTAAATGCCCAAAACTTGACATAAATACGCTCCACAAGATATTCAATAAAAGAATCATGGAGCTATTTTGCAATTGAATTGCTCAAGTTTTGTCTAGCCAATGATACCACTTAAAAGAAAATCGATAAGCTTGAAGGGTATCAGAGCAATAAACACTGACAGGTAACAGGGCAAATGCAAACACAAGAAAATCTAAATCACAAAGATTTAGAAAGGTATCGAGCTGAAAAATTTTGAGAACAAGCAAAGGGGTACAAGGAAACCACTTGAAAAGAACAAATCCCCTTGCAACCAAATAACTCCTCAAAACTGATACCACTAGTAAACTCCTTCAAATATTTTCAAAAACATTTGAATTTGAGCAAAAAGATGCTTTGGGATTGCAAGAATCTTTTTCCAAAAAGAATTCTTGAAAAGGAAGTACCAAATTAAAGATATCCCAAAACCAAATTCGAAAATCCGAAATTTTCAGAATTTTCATCTTGTCTGCCAGGTGCACTACCGCGACACAACACCGGTAGTGCCAGGGGATCCGGCATTACCGCCGCTCAGGTGCGGTAGTGCCGACCTCCCAGATTACCGTCAAAGTCTTGGTAGTGCCGACTTTGGCACGACTGAACTGAAACTTTTTGCAAATGGTCAAATTTGATCCAAATGAAGTCCAAATGATTTGAAATGTTTAGGGAACTAACTTTGGACATTTTGAAGGTTTTGAAACAAGTTTTGCTTTAAAAGAATTTTCATTTAACTCAATTTTGGCGAAATGCGCTTTGAGGCATAAAAATGAAATCGAAACTCGAAAAGTCCTCAAAGTGCAATTTCAACTCGGATTTCATCCACAATTGAACCCTCATGGCTTGAAGGATTTGAAATACATTTTTGAAGCCATGACCACTTAGAAAAACAATGAAATCCACTTTGAATGCCAAGATGCTAGAATAGGTATGTTTGAGTTAAAGCACAAATTGTTTTAGGCCAAAATATTTTCTAGAATAGGAATTTTTTATTTTCAAAGCTTGTAAAACCTTTCAAATACACAGTAGGATAGTTTTACAAACCTTTTTGAAAATTTAGGCCTTTTAAACAAGATTTTGACTTTTGTCCAAAGAAGGTCCTTTTGAAGAACCAAATGAAAACCAACAAAGTCAAATTCAATTAACACAAAGAATCAAATCCATCTTAAGAGAATGGGATAAGAGTTAGAGATTTGAAACTTTATGTATGAGTTTGAAATACCATTTTGGACTTAGATATAGCAAAGGATCCGGTCCAAATGGCAATACTCAATAAGTGCAATATTTTGACCGATATAGGTCAAACTAAGATTTTCGGGGAATTTCGAAAGCAAATAGCTTTTGTTTGGTTGGTCTTTTGAAAAACTTTTAAACACAAAAGATATTAAGAATGACCAACTCTAGGAGTTTTGCTTTAAGATTATTTTCAAAATCCTTTTACTTTTAATTCTATGAAAATTATAAGTTTAAATCCAAAACAAGATACTACTATCTAGATTTTGGGCTTGAAACTCATTTTCTTTTCAATATAGAATTTTGGGAAGCCAAAACCTTTGAAAAACATTTCAAAGACATTTGTATACAAATTTCAACTAGTTTTTCAAAAGATTACAAGTAAGTACACAAATTTTGAGTTTTGGCTAAAAGGTTGATTTTGAAATTATATTATGCACTTATATACATATGGGCACATGTAGGGATGTGATACACATGAATATGAATTAGCACTCCCCCTAAATGTGCCACTCTTAACTTGCTCAAGATTACAATTAAAGCACAACTAAGAAGCAAGAGCAAGCTATACACAACAACAAGCAATTAAATTGAATTTGCATGATACTAAAGCATCTAAACCTACACAAGGTTAGAAGCAATAATGTAATCAATTTAAATACTTGTTACCGAGATGGCATTGGCTTATGATTGACTTGATTGTCTTCATGCTTGGCTCCAATTGCAATTGATAGTTCATTTTTCTTCTTGTGGAGATCAAGCATCCAATCCATCTCTTAGTACCTAATAATTCTTTTAGGCACTCTTTGGTACCCAATCTTTGTTGGGTCCAACAATGTTAGTCACCATAGTTTTAGGAACCCAAATGGTCCTAATATTAGCATTATTTACATGACTAACTTTACTAGGAATAGATTTGCTTTTATAGTTCCTCCTAAGCAATATATTTGGAATAAAATGAGATGGCTTTGGAGGACAAGCATAATTAGCAAACCTATTTCTAGTTTGATCCATTCTAAGCATATGATAATTGAAATTATGCATTTGCTTAGTGGATCTAGCAAATCTAGCAAATTGTTTGCTATTGTTATTTCTCCTAAGCAATTTGTTGGAATTGCTTTGAGTGGGCTTAGGAGTCCTAACAATTTTAGCAAACCCATTTCTAGATTTACTCTTCCTATGCAAATGAGCATCATCATTTTGAACGGGCATAGGGGACTTGACAAGCTTGGCAAATAAATTGCCATTCTTGTCCTTCCTAAGCAAGTAATCATTAGAGTGATGAGTAGGCTTAGGGATTAAACCTTTAGGAGCAATTCTTACCAATGTGCCCTTTTTCCCGACAATTGAAGCAAGTAGGCTTTGAGCGCCTCTTCCTCTTGTCTTGCTTCTTCTTGGCTTGCCTCAAGGTTAGAGTTGTGGCCTTGTTATCCACTTTATTGGGGCACACTGAGGCGAAGTGGCCCTTCTCGTTGCATCCAAAGCACCTCAACATCTTCGATGATCCTCCATGGTGCTTCGGCTTGCTCTTCTCCCTCTTGGAGATGTAGCCGAAGTCCTCGCTGTCTTGAGGCGCCCTTGGTTTGCTCAAGATTTTGTCGAGGATGGCCTTTCCTTTGATGACCCTCTTCAAGTCACTTTCCAACTTAGTGACTTGTTCCTTGAGCTCTTTATTTTCCTCTACAAGGTTAGTCTCACAAGACATAGAGGAAGTAATAGCAATTGAATTTGAGCAACAAGGAATATTATTGCTAGAGGTGGACATGCTATTATTAGATGAATTGCATGAAATGGAAGTTAATTTAGAGCATGGCAATTCATCTACTAAATCACAATGAATTCCTATGTCCACCTTGGGCTTAGGAATTTCTTTGGAAAGGAGGGGTTCATGATTTTCTTGAAGCATGTTATAATCATTTTGAAGTGATTCATGTTCACGCTTCAAAATCTTATATTTCTTTTTCTCCTTTCCAAGACAATTATTAAGCTCTTTTAGCAAATTGATGAGTTCATCGTAAGTGAACTCATCATCATCATCACTTACCTCATTCTTACCTTTCGCCATGAGGCAACGGATTTGTGATGGACGATCATCTTCATCGTTGCTTGAGGCGGAGGTTGAGGTTGATGGAGATGTTGGTTCTTCTCTTGATGTAGAGGTTGAAGAGTCATCCACCGACATCCGTTCCTCAATGCAATCCTTATTTGATGATGTGGACACATCATATAATTCTTGAAGCTTGGTCCACATTTCATGAGCGCTCTTGAGATTGCATATTTCATCAAAAATATCTTCGCTCAAAACATTGAATAAGGCATTAGTAGCTTGAGCGTCGAGATGTAGGCATTTCATCTCTCCGTTAGTTGGATCAACTTCATTCAATGGAGATGAAAAGCCGACATCTACGATCCACCAAATTTGGGGGCTCATGGATTTAAAATGAGAAATCATGATTAATTTCCATGAAGCATAATTAGAGCCATTTAGCATAAGTGGATCATGTGAGTGCACTAAACCTCTAGTCGCCATCCCTTACTCTCTAGACGGTTAAGTCTAATAAAATGAGAGACCTTTGCTCTGATACCAATTGAAAGGACCGGGATGTCGGCCTAGAGGGGGGGTGAATAGGCGATTACAAAATTATACCCAATTCAAATAAATCTATCAGAGATAATGCGGAAGCAATTGGGATAATTAAATTCTGCAAAATAAACAATTCAGCCCGAGACAGGTAACCCGGAGACTCCGGATATATTATCCGGATACTCCGGATTAATATACCGGATACTCCGGACAACTCGGATAGTCCGAACTAAATACCGGACTCTCCGGATTGACTGGTTCGGCCAGAATAGAGCACACGCAATAAAATTAAGCACGACTTCGATTCTAGTGATACAAATTACTCTACTGCAACAAAGCAAGTATACAAGCAAGAATAGATGCGGTAGAAGCAATCTAATCAATCTAAGCACAAGAATCGAAGACAAATTAAACAAGTGAGTAAAAGAGGAAACCAAGGAGACACGAAGATTTGTTCCCGGTTCGGATCCTTGAGGGGATCCTACGTCTCCGTTGAGGCGGCTCGGTCACACTTGAGCCGGGGTCTCTTTCAACCCTTGTCCTCCCGGTGTTGCACTTGTCACTCGACGACGGCCGGTCACCCAAGACTCGGAGTCTCTTTCAACTCGCTAGCCGCTGTCGTTGCACCTTGCATACGCCGGCCACTTCTTTGATTCCTTTCTCGCGAGGCGGAATCCGCCTTCACAAACTTCCCACGGCGCACCACACCAAGTTGGTGGCTCAGAGGCGACCTCCTAGCCGTCTAGGAGTCCTCAATCTCCAAGAGTAACAAATACTCTCGAAGAACTCACTTAGAATCAACCTCAAGTGCTCAACAACTCAAATCACACTTAACCCTAGCACTACCCACTCTCACACCCAACCCTTCACTCAAAAGGGGATCACTAAGATCTTAGGATTAGAGGGGCTTTGGGGGCTCAAGATCACCAAGAAAACACCTCAATACACCCAGCAAAACATCCCCCAACGGCTACTTTGAAGTGGGCAAGAAGGGGGCTTTAAATAGCCATCCCAAAAAACTAGCCGTTTGGGACCGAAATGGGCAACCCGGAGACTCCGGATAAAACCCCGGAGACTACGGATCATCCGGATACTCGGAATCATCCGGATACTCCGGATAACCCGGAGACTCGGGTTACAACCCTGATACCTCGGATCTCCCAGCAAGACGCGAAGACCCGGACGAAAACGTGCATAACTTTTGACTCCGGACTCCGATTTCGGCAAATTCGGACTTTTCGGAAAGCTATGAACGGTGGCTATCCAACTAACAAGGTCTCACTACCCAAATCCAAAAGGATCAAATCAGATTTCACAAAGAATCCACAAGGAGACCTCAAATTCTCACTTTCCGGAACCACCAACACTTCTATCCCTCACACCAACCCACCTACACCTAGGTGAACACGGTGTGACTTGGGTTTCTCAACCTTAGACAAGGATAGACCACTTTGAGCACTTGAGACATGTCTAAGCAATTTCAACGATTGCATCCCTCTTAATAGTACGGCAATCCTTAGACTCAAATTTAACACAAAATCTAAGTCTTACACTAAGCTTACATGCCGACTTCTTGGATGCACGGTGCATGATGACGCTTCCACAAAGATTGATGACGCCCTTCGTCTTGTCAACCTCGACGCGATTCACCTCATGAGACTCTCGTCTTCTCCGACCTTGACCTCGATCATCACCAAGACGATCCTCACGCCAAGTCGTTCTTGACTTAGTCCTCAGCTCTTGGTGACACCGCCGTCTTATTTGATTTTGACTCGCTTGTCATCCTTCAAACCATCTTGGTCATCATACACACAGCTTTGGGACCTAACTCTTATCAAAGCACTCAACAAACATATTAGTCCCACAAGCTTAAAAGATATATTGAATAGATTGATAATAACAAGTGTTTCATATCAAGAAGCACAATATGAATGGAAACACTTGACAATAGAAATATTCTCTGCTAAGTGCATTATGATGAATATATGATTGATCTAACTGCACTAGAGAGATAAATGCCAATATGATGAATCAATTAAATCATGGCAGGGATCACAAACTTTGCTTAAAATGAAGCACACTATAGAATATGCACGAATTACACATGTGCAAGCAATATTTGGAATGAGAATAAATAATGTGATCCAATTCTAGATTAAACTTCACTAAGAGAGGTGCATTAAAAGATACACAACTAAGACATGTATGCACCAAGTCAATATGAAGCAATGAAGTTTAACTCTAGTTAACACAAGCATATTAAAAACAAAGCACATAATGAACTCAAATGAATATATATATGCACAAGCAGTTTTGACATGAATCAATGTGCACATATGAAATCAACAAGTTACTTAGAGTTCAATATGCATTTGCTAAAGAGGAATGCAATGACAAATATGGAAGGAATACCGAGATTGCATACCTCATTTTTTGCTTAACCAGCCCAATTGATTTTCCTCTAAAATAGATGAGACTAATATTCAACTAGGCAATAAACATGTTAGTCTCATAACAATATAAACATATTAGAGGTTTGTCATTTGTTAAGCACTAAGTTAAGAATTTGTACAATTACATTGATTGACATTACATGCGTTTATCATTAATCGTTTATCATTAATCACCAAAACAACATAAGTGCTTAGATGCACTTTCAGTATGTGTGGTCGGTCGCGAGCATTCCCTAAAGCCCGGTTCAGCACCTACTCGGGTATGGTGACCCTACGTATTGTCGGCCTAAGCCCGTCTGCTCTACGAGCGTAACAATGCTCGCGCGCATCTCTTCCTCCACTCAAGCGACCTTTTAGATCGTTCAAAAACGCGTTACGTTCAAAGACTCCCTCAGCTCTCCCATGGACAAACTCGTGCTCGCAACATCAGGGGCACGACCTTTATCCATGGCGGGGGCTCCGTGCGATAAAGACATTCCATCCTTTTTTGCTAAGGACTCTTTACTCGCGTACTATCTTTTTTACCTGGTTACTCGTGTTCGTATTGTATGTCCCTATGCAGGAACATGGCCTTTTCTCTACAGGGCCGATTTCGAGCAGGCACGCATCAGGACCAAAGTAAGGCAAGGTGCGACATTCATAATTTTGTTCATTAGACCAAAAGATTGTTTTTTACAGGTTTTTTGCTCGAACTAAAGAAAAAAGAAGAGAAGCTAAGTCCTATGCTCGGCCCGGAGGGCAGCAAGCTCCCCCTTAAGGGAGTCGACCTCCGCCTCTAAGTCCAAGACTTTCCGCCGAGCCGCGCGACCTTCGGCCGCGCTTTCCCGAAGGCGTTGCGCCTCCTTGAGCTGGGTCTCCTCACGCTCTCGAGCTCGCTGGAGATCACAACGCAGGTCGGGAACCTCCTGCCGTAGCTTCACCAGCTCCTCCTCAAGCTCGGCGCACTTCCGCTCTGAAGTACTCTTCGCCGTCTCGCTCTGGAAGAGCTGGTCTCGAAGCCCGACAATGAGGCTCTTCGCCGACTCCAGCTCCTTCAGGTCGGCCTCACGCACCTCGGAGACCCGACGCTCGAGATCAGCAATCTTGGCGTCTTGCTCACGGTGGTACGCCCAGTACTCTTCTGCCGGAACAGCGGAGGCGTCAATGTCCTTCATGGCCTTCGCGGCAAACTTCGGGCGAAAGGGAAGAAAGGTCAAAAAGGCCCCCAGAAGATTGCTCGCCTTAATGAAAAAGAGAAGAAGCAAAAGACTTACCAGAAGAGCCCGGCTGACCAGCTTGTCCTGAAGCCGTTGGCGGTCAGTTGCGCCAGCTCAGAAAAAGGGATTGACCCACGCAGGATCATCCTGGTCCCGAGCTGACGCGTCGAGACCTTGCCCCTCCTGGGCACCCGGTGCTCCCAGGAGGGCAACGACGTCTCCACCCTCGACCAACCCCAGGTCGCCCTGAGGTTGGTCTTCCTCGACGACAAGCGGCTCATGGCCGCCTTCCTCCTGTTCGGCCGCTGCGCTCGGCGGCTGAGCGCCAACCACAAGCGCGCTCGCCCCTTGCTCCGCGGCCAGGGAAGATTGGTCGAGGACAATCACCTCCGCTCCTTGCCCCGCGGCCAGAGGCGATTGATGCTCTGCGGTCGGAGGCGATTGATGCTCCGCGGCCGGAGACGATTGGTCGGGGACGACCGCCTCCTCTCCTTGGCCCACGGCCAGGGGCAGCTGGTCGACGACGACCACCTCCGCCCCTTGGTTCACGGCTGGAGGTAGCAGGCCGGCGGCGGCCAACCCCTCCTCTCCTTGACTCGCGGCCGAGGGCTGTTGGTCGAGAGCAATCGACCCCTGACCCTCGGAGCCCGTCGTGAGGGCCTCGCTTGCGCTTGCCCCTTCACGAGGGACCAAGTCCAAGGCTCCTTGGTCCTCGGCCCCTTGGAGATCTTGCTCCCCCGTGGCCGGAGTCGGTTCCACAAACACCGGGTGAAGCTCGGGTTCCTCTAAGGCCGCGGCCGGCGCCGACTCCTCCTCGGTCTCGGCCATCACTTGGTCGAAGACGCGTTCGAGCTCGGCGTTAACTACAGAGTCGAGAATCACCTCAGCCATCTGACGGAAGTCCAAGGACAACATCCGAGCTATCACGTCCACGCCAAGCGGAGTGGGGTTAGCCCGGAAAAAGATCGCGAAACAAGAACAAAGAAATTCAACAAAGGAACCAAACAAGGCTTACCTTCCGCCCGGCAAGCAGCGCCCTCTTCCTCGGTTTCCTCACTTTGGGCCACGGGCGCCCTGCCTGCGGCGGCCTCGTAGGCCTCAGCAACGGCCACGACGCGCCCTTCTGCGGCGTCGCTAGCCCGCGCCATCGCCGGGTCGACGTCGTCCATGTCGACCCCTTCGGTACGAGGCCGATCGGAAGACGACCTCCTGCTCCTTCCGACGAGAGCATAGGCGTCTTTCTCCTCTTCCTCCTCCTCGGGGTCCTCGACCACCTGAGCGAGCTGGTCCCGAGGGCCTTGATCTTCCTCTCCACCGCTCCTTGCTCTGGGACTCGGCCTCCTCCTCGACTTTCCTCGCTTTGCTCGGCCACTGTTCAGTCGACCCATCGACTCCCGCGGCGCTTGAAGTCGACATACCAGTCTGGCTTCGCTTACCTCCTCCGTCGGCGTGGTCGAGATGCGACGCGGAGGGAGCCAATCGGCCAAGCCGACCGCTTGGCGTGAGGAGGCGAGGCGGATGCTTGGCGGCCTCGACCCGCCGACCTCTTGCGGGAACCCCGGGCTGGGGTGCCGGCTTGCGGCAGCGACACGGCGCTCGACACGGCGAGCTCGAGAGCGACCTTCTCCTGCAAACAGAAACAGGGAAAAATGAGCTCGGAAAACATGCCCTCAGGCGGGAGCAAACAGATGTACTTACTGCGTCGCCGCGGTCAAAAACATTCTTAGGGATCTGACGGTTGGGCGTCAGCTCCTTCTCCTTCGGGGCGCCGAACATCTCGGCGACCCTCTCATCAACCCAGTCCATCCTCGGAGCTGCAACACGGCCAAGGGTTAAAAGAAAAAGTAGCGCCAATCACCAGGAAGCAACAGTGCTCGAGAAAAAGGTCCAAGAACGTACCTGCGTTGTCCTCACGGGTGAGGTCATGCCACCCGGTCACCTCGAAGAAAGGGTGCTCGCGGCGCCTCAGGGGGGACACCCGGTTGAAGGTAAAATCCCGGGCAATGTCCCGACCAGTGAGCCCCATCTGGGCGAGCTCGCTGATCATCCTGAGCACCCGCTCCTCCTCGCCGCACGCAAGGCGCGCCGACTCGGTGGCCGGAGCGGGCTCCCCGGTATAGATCAACTGGGACCCCTCCGCCTTCTTTTGGTAAAACCAAAGGTCGGCCCAACCTGACACCGAGTCCTTCAAAGAAACGAGAGGGTACTCGTATGGTCGGTTGGGCCGAAGGCGAAGGTAAACGCAGCCGGCGGGACCATCCTGGCCGGTGCGGAAGGGAGAATAGAAGTGGAAGAAAAGGCTGGCGGTGGGCATCACGCCCACAAACCCCTCGCAGAGGTGGGAGAAGACCGCGAGGGCAAGAATGGAGTTAGGATGAAAATGAGAGATCTCGCACCCGCAGAAGGCGAGCACGGAGGCAAGGAATTCGCTCTCGGGCAAGCGGAGCCCGTTAACGGCGTACAGCTCGCAGGAGACAATCTCCGCCTCCCGCGGTGCCGGCGTCGCATCACCTCCAGGCACTCGACCCGAGCTTGGGTCGACATGCCCCTCGTCGGTGAGCACCTGGAGTCTCCTCCGGGTCATCTGGCTAACCCCAAAACGCGCCATGGCCAAAAGAGGAGGAAGGACGAACAAGGATGTTGGGCTCTGAGGCTCTTGGAGAATTCTGGCCGAGGACGAACAAGAAACGCAGTGTGACTCCGATCTCCACCAGTGGACAGAGTTAAAAAGACAGCGAAGAGGCAAGTTAAAAGCCGCCACCTATCGCATAGCGACACCTGGCCGGTAAAAGCGCATTTTCCAAGAAACTGCTTTACCGTTACAGGGAAGCTTCTCGGAGAAGGAACCGAAAAACAACCAAACGGCTGCGCCCACTCAAAACGAGCACGCGGTGGGAAAAAAGGTCGCCTCCCGACGTAAAATGGTCGTAGGCCACGACCAAAGGAAATTCAATCCCTCCTTCAGGTCTTCTTAGGCTCAAGGGGAAGCCCGATGGTTCCCCACTTGAACCTCGGGGGCTAGCTGTCGGGGATTGACTATCTGGCAAAAGACCACGGTACCCCCAGAAGATTATGAGCCCGCCGACCATACGACGCCAACAGAGAATGCTCGGGAGTAAGAAACGAGCATTGTACCTCCCGAGCATACATATCCGCCCCTTTTTGCTCACGACCATTCCGGAAACGACCACGAGCAGGCATGCTCGTAAAAGATCACGTCATACTCAGGTACTTGGTTGGTGAGCTCGGTCAATGCTACGAGGAAGGAAGGTGGCAACCAATCCGCCGAAGATCAAGGGAAATCATACCCGAAATTCAAATAACACGCAGATCAAGGGCGGCAGGTCGCAGGTATGACTGTGTGGCGTAATTCCAGGAGGAAGTTACCTTCTATGTATCTCTAGGTATAGTATTTAAACCCCCCTGATGATCTGTAGCAAAGGACGCCCCCCGGATAGAACATAATACACTGGAGTAGGGTTATTATCTCGGCAGTGAGAGGCCCGAACCAGGATAAACCCCGTGTCCTTCTTCTTCCGACCTGGCATTGCTCGAACGACTGCCCTGATCCGTGCGACGGGGCTCTGTTGATCCCCCATTCAACAAGTAAGCTCGACGGGAGCCCGTTCTCTAATCGTCGAAACTTTTATTTTTTCAAGACAATTAAATGGGGGCATATAAGTCATTTTCTCTTATACCTTTCTCAATTTCAACGCAATCTTAATACTTGTGCAAAGTCAAAATACGCCTTATAAAAATGAATGAAGAGAGTAATCCCTTAAACAATCACTTGATTAATAACTTAATTGATGACTTGCTTATTTAAAATAGCTAATTTAATACTTATCGAGGTAGCATTACTCGACAGGAGTTTGTCGAGCTACTGTTAGGTGAGTACCTCTACTCTTTGAGGTCCTACTGCGTGGGTAGGTACAGTCAAACTGCGCTAGACAAGCAACTAGCTAGTTTGATTGGACAGAGCGATGAATTCATTAATGAACACATCGAGATAAGTGCCAAGTAATACATTTGGTAAAATAACACAATCAATTGTTTTATATTTAACAATTGAATTTTTTTGATGCATTGTTAGAGGCGTGCTACCAATCAACCTGCGGCTCTTGTACGGGCTCCTGCTGCAAAAAGGAAGAGAGCCGCAGGCAGGATGATCTCGACTGTGGTAGGTACGACATCTACCACAGCCGATCCGACCAGCATCAAGGATATCGACCAGCCTCACGTTCAAGGGACTTCGGCTATTACAGAAAAAAGAGCTTCCTCATAAGTAAAAAATAAAAAACGATATGGTATATGGGATATCCCATATAAGAGTTATCCTATATTTCCACATGTCCAGTGTGAGGAGAAAGAGAGTGATGATGACATCCCCCTTGTCATCAAGAGGAAGAGAGCTCCTGTCCCTACCATCGGGGAAAGTGGAACTCTTTGGATCTACTAGCAAATGGACACAGGAGTATTCTACAAGTAAGTCTTTGTATTTTTCTTAGTTCTAAAATTTCAATGTTTAGAACCAGTGAGTTTTTTTTGCTGATATATATTTTTTATTAGCCCCCCAGCTACTCCTCAAATTCAGGTAGAATTCAAGGCAGCTCCTTTGGTCAGTGATGAACTGACTCAAGCAGTTTTGCCTCCAGAACCTACCACTGAGGAGATCCCGCCGACTGCGCCAAGCACAGAGGTTGTGCCGACCAAAACCGAAGGGGAAAACCCTCCGGCTATTGAGGTCGGTGGGCCATCTACTACCGTGGAGGAGTTGGTTACTTCTCCCGAGGTAACAGTGGAAGAGGTCGGGGTGGCTCAAGAGGTGGCTATTACCCCGGCCGAAGATGATAGACTAGTTGATGGGAGCGTTACAACGCTCGCCATCACTGAGACTGAACAACTACCTTCTCCTGTAACTTCCAATCAGGAGAGTGTAGATCAACAAGATCTTAATAATTTATTTTTTAAGGTACTTGCTTTTCTCTTGTGAAATTTCTAAGAAAAAGGAGTAAATAGAATTATGATACTCGGCTTACTTTTATAGTTTTCACAAAGAGTATCCAACCTGGTTGGTCGACAAGTACAAGCTGAAGTAGAGAAAATCATAAAAAAGTAAGTCAAGTGAAACTTCTTCTTTGTGTTCATCTTCTACCATTGTTTACTTTTCTAACTTTTTTGTTTGTCAAACAGAAAAGAAGAAAGAATAATGAAACTTGAGAAGCAACTTTTGGTGGCTCGAAATACCACCAAAAGCTTCGAGTTTGACCTCATTAAGCTCCAAAGATTATATTTGAGCAATGAGGAAAAATCTTTTGGTTCGAAATAGTTTTCAAAGAAAGCGACGAGCGGATAAGGAAACTTAATCAAGAATTATAAGGTATTTTTCTTAGTAAAATACTGAGTTAGAAAGCAAAGTACTTTTTCCGACCTCAATGTAAAAAACTCTTTACTTGTCTTTTGACAGGATTAAAAAACCTTGTAAAGAGTTAGGAACTTCAGCTTGTTGAGGATGGAACAGAGAAGAAATAGATGTTCGAGCTGAATTTTAAGACTCAAATGGAGATTAATAAAATGCGAGAGCAAATAAAGATCTCCACTGATGAAATAATAGGAATCAGGGGGTTAAGCAAATTCATCCTAAGTTTTATTTTTTTTACAATTGCAAAAAATAACAACGGACTTGAAGGGACAACAAGTAATACATACAGCTCAATATCCGTCGATTGATGAACTGGTCACGGGGGTAAAAGAGCAATTGAAGATTATCTTTGAACATATCCCCGTGATGTTGAACACAATTAGGCCAACTCTTCAACAGTCAATTAGCTTCCAAATTAATGCTCTTTTCATGAAATTGAGACATTACTATAAGGATGCCATTGAGATGGAGAAGCTTGCTCCCAACCTACAGTTCTCAACACAAGAAGAGATAAACCAAACACAAGAAGTAAAATATGTTGTGGATTTGTATATGAATAGTATAAAGGTCATCATTAAATGAAATGAATAAAATTTGTCCCATATATTTCTTATGTGTTATGAATTATTCTATAACTTGTTTGCTTCTGATTTGTTTTAAGTATATCATTACTAGCCCCTAACTATTTGTTTGACTGATCAACAATGTGATCGAAAAGTAAATAGTTTTTTATGGGAACTGACCTAGTTTCTCTTTGCTATACACTCAGTACTAACTAGCAACAGGTCGGAGATGAAGTCAGTCTAATGAGTTTCAATGCAGTAAGTACTGGCTTACACGAAAAGTCTCCATTAGAAGTCATCTCACAACTCGACCAGCAACCTCGTGTTTTGCTCAGGGAGTTAGATCGGACTAAGGGGGTGTTTGGCAGAGCTCCAGCTCCACCAAATTCTTGGAGTTGGTGGAGCTAGGTGTTACTAGCTCCACCAAATTTGTGGAGCTGGAGCTGTGGATATATTAAGAATGTTTAGGTAAGTCATCTTGTTTATATTTTAGAATAAAATTATAAACTTAAGTCACTTTATTTTAGTCTATAAGTTTCAGCTCTAAGGTGGAGCTGGGATCTGGAGCTCTGCCAAACAGGGCCTAAACTTTCATGATTCCTTAGAATAAAAGCAAAACAAAAATGTTTTTTTATATAACACCAAAAAGACTTACAAAATATGAATTTTATTCATAAATGTAAAATGTAAATTTATACATATAACCTGTGAAGATGTTGGATATTCCAAGCGTTGGAAAGGATTCTTCCATCCTCCATAGCAAGCCGAACAGAGCCAGGTTGGGTGATTGAGAATACTGTAAAGGGACCTTTCCATTTGGGAGATTATTTATTTAAGTTAGGCTGGTTCTGGATGCGCCTTAGAACCAAGTCTCCCACATTAAGAGTTCGAGGTTGAACTCATTTATTGTAGTATCTTCTCAATCCCTGTAAGTAGACTACCGACCTAACAAGTGCCCGATCTTGCTTTTCTTCTAAGAGATTAATGTCATCTTCGTGTTGGCTGCTTTGGTCGACCTGTTCAAAAGAATAGATTTTTGTAGAACCTAAGTGTATTTCACTGAGCAGAACAACTTCTTGTCGTATACTAGTGAGAAGGGTGTTTCTCCCATAGCTCTACTAGTCATCATGCGTATGGCCCAAAGCACTGAGTAGATGTCGTTTACCCAAGCCCCCCGAGTGTGTTCTCAAACGATCGAACACTCGATTTTTCATGCCTTACATGATTTGGTCGTTTGCATGTTATACTGCTCCGTTACTCTGTGGATAAGCAACATAAGCGTAACAAAGCTTTGTGCCTATTTCATCACAGTAATCCATTATCAGCGATTAGTCTACTAGGAACTCCAAATCTAGTGACTATATTTTTCACGAAGAATTTTTTCGCAGCTTGAGCCGTGATTGAAACTACGGGCTCAGCTTCTATCCATTTTGTGAAAGTGTCAATAGCAACAAATAGGAATTTATACCCATTAGTTGCTTTGGGCAATGGATCTACTATATCAATGTCCCATATCGAAAATGGCCAATACAATGGTATTGTTTGAAATTGATTAGCAAGTTGACGCACTTGTCGAGTATGAAATTGACATTGCTCGCAAGTTTTTATAAGGTGCATAGCATCTTGTAGAGCTATGGGCTAGTAAAACCCTTGTCGGAATGCTTTGCCTACCAAAATTCTATATGAAACATGTGCTCCACACAAGCCCCCATGAATCTCATGGAGTAATGATATCCCTTGTTCTTGGGATATACATTTCATCAAAATTCCATGAGTTCCCTTTCTGTAAAGAGTATAGTCGAGTAATTTGTACATTCACACCTTTCGAATCAATTTATCTTTTTTATGTATTTCGTCGGGTAGTGTCCCATGTTCTATATAGGCTTTAAATAGTTTAGCCCAATCCGAATTCTTCTCAAGGACTCCAACCTGATCGTTGGTCGGGGACTCTTCTATGGGAGTATTTATAGAAAGTATAGATGGTTGGTCAAGAAACACACCTGTTGGAACAGGTGATCGTGAGGAACCTAGTTTTGCTAACTAGTCTGCTAAAAGATTATCTTTTCGCGGAATATATTGGACTTCGAAGTCAATGAAGTATTTTTCCAATTTCCTCATTTCATCCCGGTAGTGAGACATTATCTCATCAGATATCCTGTATTCCTTGCTAACCTGGTTTACGACTAATTGTGAATCACCTTTCACTAAAAGTCAACGAACTCCAAGGGATTTTGCTGCTCGGAGCCAGCTAGAAAACTTTCATACTCTGCTACATTATTGGTAGCAGGGAACAATATCTGGACTATGTATTATAACTGGTCACCCTGAGGTGATACCAGTACTATACCAGCCCCCAAAACTTTTAGTTCTCTAGAACCATCAAAATGCAAGGTCCAGTGGTCGATGTCAGTGGAATTCTGTTCTACAGAAGGCTCACTGTTAGTCCATTCGGCGATAAAATCTACCCGAATTTGGGACTTGATTGCTGATCAGGCCACAAAATGGATGTCAAAAGACCCAAGTTCAACTGCACACTTAGTAATCCATCTAGTTGCTTCCTGGTTATGGAGAGCATTGCCTAAAGTAAAGAATGAAGGTATTGTAATCTGATGAGATTGGAAATAATATCTTAATTTCCTTACTATCAAGACATCACTAACCACATTATTTGTAGCCACTAAGGAAAGCAACAATGGTTCATCCGAATTAGGTGATACCAATATTGGTGGGATGGATAAATAATTTTTAATATCTTGGAATGCCTTTTCCACCACATTCGACCAGTGGAACTTATCGTGTTTTCTTATTACCTTAAAGAAAGGTAAACCACGTTCTCCCGATCTGGATATAAAGCAACTGAAAGCAGCCATCCGGCCAGTTATTCATTGTACTTCCTTTGCTGAAGAAGGGGATTTTAAGGACTCAATGGTACGAATCTTCTCATGATTAGATTCAATTCCGCGTGAACAAACAAGGAACCCTGGCAACTATCGGGACACGAATGTGCAAACCCGGACCCTCTGTGTATTCTGCACTTGTCCAGGATCACGCTAGTGCACACAGTCTCAACATAGATGAATATCACAATCATACTCAGCGGAATAGTAAAAATATCACAATAATAAAATATAAACTATTGAACGACCTTAAGGTCAACCTTACACTTGTGAGGCCTTGACGGCGTCAACTCCACATAAGCAGCAGCGGAACGAAGAACATCAGCGAATCCCATCAATACGCCACAGGCAACTGACAGGGTTCGACTCCTAGATATTCGCCTTCTCACGGAACTTCTTCTTCGACAATGTAGTTTTCTTTTCAACTGGTGATTATTTCTTGTAAGGGGTGAGTACATAAAGCACTTAGCAAGTCATGCACAGAATGCAAGTCTAATATATACATGCAATGCTTATTCCAAGTGACAGGCTGAATGGTTATTTTGCAGAAAAGCAACATTCGCGAATAAGCATAATAGATTGAAAAGCAGTAAAACAAGTAATAACAGTAATAGATTTTACAGTTGTTCCACAAGTAAAACATTCCATATCCTTAACCAGTTATCATTTTTCCACAGGCAAACTGCCTCCAAGCCCAAGTTTACTTTTATGAAAAGCTAAACCTTGACTGTAATCCCCGAGCATTGTCCAGTACCGCGGACACAGCTATTCGAATAGATTTTACACTCTGCAGAGGTTATACACTTTACCCACAAGATATAATCAACTCACCATGTCAGTCGTGAATCGCCATACAAGAGTATGCGAATGAGCGATCATAACAAAGCCTTTACAATGATCTGTCTAAACCCAGTACTGCTCGCTAAGGTTTCAACACTGAAGGGACCGGTTACCACACTCAGGGCCCCCCTCTTGCGCCATGTGAGCCAACCCGCAAACCCGGGCCTCACACCACCACGACAGTACCGAAATCTAGACATCACAAATTAGTCAGCTAGGCATGTCCCACTCTAGACTTGTGGTTGTATGTTTGACTCAGTTCAAAGGCTTGCAAGGTTAAGTCCTTAGAGTGACCAGGGCAAGACTTCCAATAATACTCTGAAAGAAACCCATCTCACCATCACTCATACATATATCATGTTTCATACAATCCCAACCGCTAATCTGGCCCACCATAAATCTTGCTACTTGCCCCAGTCTAAATAATTTTATCACCCCAGTTGATTATTGCGCAACACAATGCCATCAACAACTCAACATCCTTGAAGAAGCACGAAGGCCTCCGCATATTAACATCATTGTGTCGGCAACACGTCACACCATTTCAAAATACATTGCATATTCCATTAATCAATATTGACATTTGCAATTCCAAAATGATAGCACGGACACGTTGCAGGTCTAAGCAAACTAATACATTCTATCCAACCCATGTTGGCAATTTATTAGCTACCAACTATTAATCAACAAACCTAGGGTGACAAATGAATCATGGCATACAATTATTATAGACAAGGTGGTAATAACAAGTAGGTCAAATATCTAATCTCAAATTAATTGAAATCAGTTTAACTTGAACTAGCATGCAATAATTTGAAACAACATAAGTTTCAAAAATGGGATCAATGTGATCAAAGCACAACTTGTCTGGCCCTTGCAACTTTTACTGTTCTTTACTCTTTATCCTTGATTCTTGATCCTCGACCTTCGATCGTCACTTCCTTGATCTTCAGCCCTTTAGAACGACTTCCGGACGACGCGTCTAAATTTTAAAGAAGAAGCAAATACAAACCCATTCAAAAGATAAATCAAGTAAAACTCCAAATTAAGAACAAATAGCATTGGGCACAATGGCTTGGAAGAATTTGGGAACTCAAACGGATTAGATCGAAGATTAGACAAAAGAGAACGGACTTTCGGAAAAACACCGAAAATGGAAAGATTAATAACTAGGAAAGAAAGAATAATATTTCGAAGAATATTTTGTCTGAAGTTATTATCTTGGTTGGACAAATAAGGACATATGGGCTCTCGATCTATAGATCGGGTCCATAAGGATATGTTAGTTCACAATGAACTAAACTGATTCTCGATGTTGATTTTTGTTGACTGAACGGATACACGGTCAAACAAAAGAGGGATAGACTGATAGATAAGATCTGGGTACAAGGACATGACACATGGCCAATGATCCATCGACTAATGGCAGATTATATTTTCAGCGATAAAACAAGGACAAGTGTCTTACCACGATTGAAACAGCGGGAAAGATTGCAAAGATAACAACGCGGCTCACTATGAACTTAGTCCATCGGACCGGTCTTAGGTTGGGGTTTTGGTTCGGCTTTGAAGATGATATGGCATCGCACTAGGGCTCTTGCACTAGGGCTCTAGGGCTCTTGCATGAAAGCACACATGCGATGACAGCGATGATAGAATAGATGGGGACATCGCACTAGGGCTGTTGCATGAATGCACACATGCGATGACAGCGATACGATGAGGGCAAAACGTTAACGGCGGAACGTTAACGACGAAGCGTTAACGGAGGAGCGTTAACGGCGGAAAGTTAACAGTGGAGCATTAACGGCACACGTTAACAACAGAATGTTAACGGTGGAGCGTTAACGGTGGCGTTAACGTCGAAACGTTAACGGCGAAGAGTTAATGGTGGGACGTTAACGGCGGGACGTTAACGATGGAACGTTAACGGTGAAGCGTTAACGGTGGAACGTTAACGACGAAGCGTTAACGACGGAACGTTTACGGCAAAGCGTTAACGATGGAACGTTAACGGCGAAACGCTAACGGAGCAATGTTAACGACGGAGCGAAGCGACGGCGGGACGCTCACGAAACAAGGTATCAACCGTCGGTGCAACGACATGGTCGCGATAAAACGCTACCAAGGACGGCTAACTGAAACGCGAACCGGTAACAACGGCTAGGTTGAAAGACAGCGGTTTTAAGCCGGAACCGGGCTTCGTCGGCGAACGGAGACCAAAAGAATTCTAAGGATAGACCAAAACAGTAAGGGATGACCCACCGGACGTGACAACACGGTCGGAGCGAACTAAAATAATCGGCGTCAAAGGACGCCACGCGGCGGCGGCACAAAGACGATCTAAATATATAAAAAAATTTCGGAGGATGGGACAGTAAATGGAGATTATCCATCACGTAGAACGCGACGAGATGAACTCAACGGTATAGGCGGATTTTGCGGCGCCCCAACGGATTTATCACAAACTGCCGACGAACGGCTTTCGGAACCAAACTTTAGACGGCCATAACTTCTATAATAATGATCAAAACTTAACTAAATTTGACCGAGAGCTAGATGTGACCTAGAGGAACACCATGACGTAGGTGGCTCGGAGTTTTACCTTCTGGATCAGCGGGGAACGCGTGAGGATGATTGTCGTTGTTTGCAACGCAGTCTGATCGGGGAAAATAATTTTCTGCGCAAAATCCAGAGAGTAAAACCATGAGGCAGGATGTGCATCATGTAGAGAACATCAAGGAGAGTCTACAATTAAAATTTCACGGCCAAACTCGAAAAATTCAGGGAAATATGGCCTCGGCAAGATTCAAGATTGAAACGGCCATAACTTTTGATTCCGTGGGCCAAATTGGATAAAATTTGGAGGGAAGACAGATGGTACCTTGGGGCATGCTGTGACCCAGGTGGGTTACCAAAATTCACGACGAGTCGATGAAGAACGCGATGCCAAAATAGGCCGATGTTCGGCGGCGTTTCGAAGGATGAGGGATGGATTCTACAGTTTGCAAAAATTAATCTGAGGTTGGGGACGTGTGGAAGAGGCCATGGGAGGTCTACATGAGGTTAGGGTGGCGTCTAGATCAAAAAGAATCAAGAACAACGCAAACACGAGTGTCACAGGCATTTTATCAAGCACTTGGCGTGCGTGACCGGACTGGGTGACGTGGCTGATTCTGGTGGTGACACGTGGCACAGCAAGGGAAATTCGGATTTTTCCAATAAAAATAATTCCAAAAATTCAAATAAATCATTTGAGGCAATAAAAAATTTCATAAAAATTCTAGAAAATATTTTGAGACCGTGATTAGCTAATCTAGTTATCCCCTGATCGGCTTTTAGCCAACCGGAGTTACGCCGATAATTATTCGTTACCGGCTTCGATTGATTTTACGATTTTCACTTTGTCAATTTCTGGTCAAATTTTCTGGCACGCTCAAACCCGTCGTTTGTCTCGTGTGTTTGTGGCTAAGAACCCTAGCTCACGTTTTTAGCGCAAATAGTAGCACTTTCACAAACTTCGAGCCGACGACTCGTCAACATTTTCTTTCTCTTTTCAAAAGGTTCTGAAAATAAACTAATAAGATTAATAATAACTATGATTGCATAATTTAATATCTATGGTTAATGAAAGTTTAATAATAAGTTCAACAGTATCAAGGAGGTTTAACAACAATTCGGCATTAACTAGGCATCGTGTCGTTCTAACATAACGATTTTCAATAATTCAACATACAGTTAAAATTATTGCGATAGAAATTAATTAATAATTATAACATGCATGATTTGGGCGCAATATGATCAATGGAGTGCGGCTTGCCTTGCTCGGTGGCGGGATCGGCTAAATCGTAGTGGACGTAGTCGTACTCAGCTTCCGATTGGTCCAGCTCCTGCTTCAGGTACTTCTCCTGCTCTTGCGGTGGCTCGACAGTCGAATCTAGCGCAAAAGGCGAACAATAGTAAATAAACAAAAAAACAATAACCGGAAACGAAAACGGAAATTGAAATGTAAACCGAAAATGGGCCGGGAGAGAGTCGGAGGGCAAAATGGTCATTTCAGGAATTTTGGGAGCTTCGGATGGTGGAATGGAGGTCGTTTTTGGACTTAGTGGCGTGAAACAGCTTGGAATATGTAATTTTGAGATTTTGGAGTGTTCCGGGAATTTTCTGGGGTTTTCTGGATTTTTAAACGAATTTTCGGATTTAATAAATAATTTAAAATCCAAAATAGGAAAAATGGTTGGAACAGTGTTGGGCCGAAATGGACGAGGCCCACTCGGCCCAAAACAGCCTGCGGCGTGTGCATGTGAGGTCATTGGGCGGCCTAGCGCGAACGAGGAGGGGGCTTGGCACAGTTAATCGGCCGGTCAGGCTCGAGGGACACGGGGAGGGGGCTAGGGTTTGCAGGCGGCGGGACTCGACGGCGACGCGGGACTGGCGTGGAGGCCGGAGCCAAGTGAGGAAGGCGAGGCGAGGGAGGGGAGCGGAGCTCACCACGGAGAGGCGGGGAGCGGGGCAAGTTGCAACGGTTGGGCTCGGGGGTCTTTAATGTTATAGCCACTCGAGTGGAGGAAGAGGCGGTGCGGCGGACAGCAATGGGACACGTCTGTGTAGTCGGACGACTGAAGCAGCAGGCGCGAGGATCTGATCTGATGCAAGCGGAAGCGGCATGAAGGCGACGACGGCGACGGAGGCGGAGGCGACGGGCGCGGGGTGCAGTCGAGCCGAGAGGAGGCAGGCCGGCCGGCTGGGCCAGAACAGGTCGGAAGGGAGATGGCCGGGAGGCCCAGCAACAAGAGGAAATTGTCCCAAGAAATAAAAACCAAATTCAAATCCGAACTTCAAATAAAATGCGAAAGAAATCCAAATTCAAACTTAAAATAGCTTTTGAAGTTTTTTTGGGTCATTTCATTTTTGTTTATACTTCGTCCAAAAGGTGCATGCTATGAACAGTATGAGATAGTATTATAAACTAATTTATCGTATTTAGTGAATAAAAATAGGCTATTTTTATAATTAAACGAAAATAATAAATGATTAATCAGAAAACAGTTGATTAATTAAATTATACAGTTAATTAATCGATCGACTAATCATTCGAGTCGACCATTTTCAAACCAGTGGTGTTCAGTTGTAGTGATGGACGTGGTACACCATGTCGGCTGCAGTACTGGCTCGACACGGATGATCACGGACTATTTCGTGTGAACACCGGCCATGGCTGTGAATGAAGCGCCGTACGAACACGGATCCGGGCGTACGTAGGTCGGGGCCCCACGACGACCTTCCGGTTCCCCGAGCAGCCAGCTTTGTTTGGGTCGCGTACAGCTCATGTTGGCAGTGGCACTTCATATCGAACCATATTCTTGCAGCTTAAATTGTATTTTTGACGTCATACTTGCATATGAAGAGTTCCTACATAAAGAACGGAATCGTCGTCTTCATGGTAGGATGTAGGATTTACGGGAAGCATGTATGGTGGTGTTGCGCTTTTAAATTGGTCCTTGCAGTACCACAATTTATCTGCACTTTACTTGTTTTTTCCTTTCCTTTCGATTCCATTGAACATTTAGGCTCCTAGCTATATGACATACAGCTTTGGGATCATTCGGGTCCCTAGCTATTATGATATTTCAGTATCGTCCCCAAAAACGTCAAAAGGGTATGTTCCAGTTTCGGTTGCATTCTGCCTAACTCAAGCTTTCATGGTTCTTGATTTTGAGCAGATGACTCTTTTTTGAGTAGCATTTCTATGTTTTTCCTCTCAATATAAGTTGTATAAATTTTAAAGCAGACGAAGGTTTTAGGCCTTGTTTGGAAGCAAAGTTTTTCAATATCATGGTATTACAAAGCCATGGTTTAGAGATTATTTTGGCATAAATACCATGGTTTCACCTACCACCATTGAAACCATAGTTTTTCTTGGAACTACAAACTGTTTGGCTACAAAGTCCTTTGCATGGTATTTTCAAAGTATTGACACCTTTCACTCTCTACACCACCACCAAAAGCCCAAAACTTCACTTTGAGTGGAGTTTTCAATACTCCAAAAATACCATGGTATTGGCAATACCATGGTTTTCAAAACAGAGTTTTTTGGGTTGCTTCCAAACACCATGTTGCCAAAAATACCATGGTATTCTTCAAAACCATAGTTTTGCCTAGAAACTATGAAAATACTTTGTTGCCAAACAGGCCCTTATTCTCATACGAAGAGAGACAGTGGGGCTTTGAGAAGGCCAGCTATTCAGAACATGTCTAATTTACCGTAGAGTCCTACATCTGGATTCTGGAACCGCAAGTTTATATACCCTAGTTTGTCTCCTGCATTCCTGTATGTCTGTCTCTTTGATTCGCCAAAATAACAGTGCACCCTGCACCAGTTTTTCAGAAATATTTTTTTTATGGAACTATGAATGCTGTTTTTTTTCCCCAGAGATATGTTGGTCTGCAGTCCGCTTAATTGGACACTGAACAAAAGATGTTCTAGTTAAATGATTCAATATAAGAATATAACCATGAAACTAGTGAGATGCAATTTCTCAGGCGGCGTCTTCCTTGCTCTATCTCAGGCAAGCTGCAGGCTCTCTCCTCCCTAATTTCCGATCACTGCCCCCTACTCCTTTTCACTACTCCGGTGGAAAAGTCTAGGATGTTCAGGTTTGAAGCATTCTGGCCAAGACTGCCGAATTTTGCTCAGGTGGTACATTCGGCTTGGACAAAGCCAGTCCAAGCTTTGGAGGCTTGTCGGCGTTTTCATATCAAGCTGTCAAGAACAGCCAGAGCACTCAAATTGTGGAGCCGTCAAATCGTTGGAGATCTTAAACTGCAATTGGCAATAGCGGCAGAACTCATCTTGCAGTTGGATAGGGCGCAGGAAAGCAGATCCCTGATTCAAGAAGAAGCCCAACTCTTTAAGAAGTTGAAATGCAGGGTTCTAGGTCTTGCTGCAGTCCAAAGGCTCAGGTACAAGCAGAGATCGAGGCTTACATACATCAAAGAAGGGGATGCAAACACAAAATTTTTTCATATCAAAGTAGCTGCCCGGAGGAGGAAAAAGCACATTTCCTCTCTGCAGACTGAACTTGGTGTGATCACGAATAGGGAAGAGATGCACGAAGAGGTTTCCCGTCATTTTGAAGAGTTGCTAGGCTCGCTGCATAAGAGAGCTTGCACTCTTAACTAGGCGTGCCTTGAGAGCACACCACTTGATCTCCACAGCTTGGAAGAGCCGTTCAGTCTGCAGGAGGTCAAAGAGGTAGTTTTTTCACTTCCAACAGATAAAGCCCCAGGTCCAGATGGTTTCATAGGGGTGTTTTACAGGTCCTGTTGGAGCACAATTAAGGAAGATCTTATGGAGGTCATTCAGCACTTCCATAGCCTAAAAGGAGGACAGTTGCAATTGCTTAACCAAGCGCACATTGTGCTAATCCCGAAAAAACAAGATTGCCTTGCTGTCACTGACTACAGGCCAATTAGCTTAATTCATAGTGTGGGCAAAATCATTTCCGAGCTGCTAGCCAACAGATTGGCGCCTTTCCTTCAGTCTCTCATCTCAGCCAATCAAAATGCTTTCATCAGGAACATGTCCATTCATGACAGTTTCCTTGTCACTAAAAATCTGATCACGGAACTACATGCAAAAAAAGTGCCGTCCATCTTTATCAAATTGGACATCGCCAAGGCTTTTGACTCCCTCAGTTGGGAATATTTGCTAGAAGTGTTGACCTTCTTCGGTTTTGGACAACGCTGGCAAAATTGGATTGCTCTAATCCTGGCGGCCTCTTCGTCAAAGGTATTATTCAATGGGAGTCCAGGTAGATCATTGTTGCACAGGAGAGGGCTTAGGCAGGGGGATCCAATTTCACCAATGCTCTTCATATTGGCTCTGGAACCCCTGAAACGGTTAATTCGTTTGGCCTCGCAAGAACTTCTTTTGAAGCCAATAGGCCACAGACCAGCTCACTTGTGTACCTCAATGTTTGCTGATGATGTTGCCCTTTTCATTAACCCGGATCCAGAGGAGGCGAGGCTCTTGCATGGGCTTTTACAGGTCTTCGGGGAGGCCATAGGTTTAAAAGTCAACCTTCTTAAAACTGAACTCCTCCCAATTCGGTGTGAAGGTCTTGACCTTCAACTGATTATCCAGGAGTTCCCCGGTGTGCTAAAAGAGTTCCCTATCAGGTACCTGGGGCTACCAATCAGGCCAATGGCTCTCAAGCGTCAAGATTGGCAACCTCTAATTGATAAGGTTGCAAACAGGTTGGCGGGTTGGAAGGGCTCACTCCTCTCCAAGGCTAGAAGACTCATTCTGGTGGACGCGGTTCTGTCGGCACTTCTCACTTACTACCTTACTGTCTACCCCCCTTCGGCTTGGGCCTGCAAGCAGATCGACAGGCTTCGGCGCAATTTCCTATGGAGAGGCGATCTAGAGTGCAAAGGAGGACATTGCCTAGTCAACTGGAAGAAAACCTGCAGGCCAAAAATTTTAGGTGGTTTGGGCATCAAGAATTTCCAAAGGTTCAGCAGGGCACCCAGGCTAAGATGGCTGTGGTACACTTGGAGGGAACCAACAAGACTTTGGCATGGCACAGGAATTCCTTGTAATGAGGAGGACATGGCATTGTTCAATGCCAGCACCTCCATTCTCTTAGGAAACGGGATGACAGCTAGATTTTGGACCTCAAACTGGCTTCTTGGTTCCGCACCCATGAAAATTGCTCCTCATTGTTACAGCCTAGTCCGAAGAAAAAATTTCTCGGTGAAACAGGAATTGACAAACAACAATTGGATGATTCAGCTCCGAAGGATTGAGACTGGGCAACAACTGCAGGAGTTCTTTACACTTTGGAGTATGCTACAGGAGATTCAACTGCAACCGGAGGTCCAGGATTCGATCACCTGGCGTTGGACAAATGATGGTATCTACACAACAAGGTCCGCTTACAGGACGCAGTTTGTAGGGTCTTTGTATGACCCTCACTCTGCGATAATTTGGAAGGCAAAAACGCAGAATAAGTGTAAATTCTTCGCCTAGCTTCTAATCCAAAATAGGCTACAGACTGCTGACAACCTAGTGCAAAGAGGCTGGCCTTGCACTACAGTTTGTTGCCTTTGTGGTTCAGGGGAGGACGAGGCCAAGCATCTCATGGTAACCTGCCCTTTTGCAAAGCAAACGTGGTCTGCGCTATTCAGGAAATTGCAGCTGTTGCCTTTGATGAGACAGGTGTCAGGGACGGCCGTGTCAATTTATGACTGGTGGCAAAATATTCTAAGAAAAGTTCCAAAGGAGCGGCGCAAGACCTTGGCTGGAAATATCATCTTTGCGTTCTGGAACATTTGGAAAGAGAGAAATGCGCGTATCTTCAATAGTTGTTACTCGCCGGTGTCTGATGTTGTCCAGAAAACTCTTACTGACATTGTAAATTTCAATTTAGCGGTGAGGTCCGCCCGGCAGTTGTAGCTTTCCGGGCTGTCAGGGACCCGTCGTGGAGTTGGGTGCCGTCTTTTTCTTCCCTTATTTTGTTTTTCTCTTTGTATGAGACTTGGTTTCTTTCCCTAACTTAATAGATTTGGCAGAGCTCCTGTCTTTCATTCAAAAAAAAACTATGTCCCCATACGAGGTTAGAACTAAGGAAATTCTGCTCTGTGTTTCATCAGTAGATTCTAATGGATTCTTTGTTGATCTGCAGAATGGAGAAAATGTGGATATAGGCTATGAGCCTATGACTATGAAATGTGCATTGGCTTAAAGGTTAAACCAAGGAAGGGTGATGGCCTCTTGTTTTTCTCCCTTATGGTAAATGGCACCATTGATGATTGATCTGGTATGTTGTTGCCACTCAAAGTTGTTCGTGGCTTTTCCTCTCTCGAAATTTCACTCGGTACGAACTTTCGTTGCAGCAAATCAAGGATTTTAGATAAATCAAAGATGTTTCGTATACCTACAGATGTATCTTGAGTTGCACATGCTCAATTCTAATATTGGTTCGATGGAACTGGGGCATCACTATACAGTGTCCTATTTGATCTCAAATTTTTTTTCTAATATTGGTTCTAGATGGCTTCGCAGCCAAACATCTTGTGGACTTCTATTTCTGCCCAGTGATCAAAGGAGAGAAATGGGTCGCCACAAAATGGATTAGAGATCAGACGGTGTAAATGTGTCGACAGGCTCAGCGTCGCAAAATAAGCTGGAGGAGCAAGCCGTCGATGCTAAAGTCCAGAGGAGCGGTGGCTGAAGTCTTGGAGGAGTCTAAGATGATCCTGAAGATCTATTTTGGGTAGACCTTTACTAGAGTAATTGAAAGAAAGGCAAAGCCTACGCCCTTGGAAAATCAAAGGGAAAGGCGATGATGGCTGAACGTGAGGACAACCCTAATGTGTTGATGGAACACCTGATTTGGATGGATGTGTATGGCAGTGATTGGAAGAAAGTCAAGACCAACATTAGAGTGAAATGCAAGGGAAAGACACCGATGGATACTCCTGCATAGGGTCTATGACCGCAAGAATGAAATCTTTTTTCAACCCCTAGAGTTTTCAATTCTAAAAGGCGCACATGTATCTTAGCTGTAGTTTATATTCTTAGTTCACCCATATTGCTATTTATACCTCAGAAGGAGCAAGGCAAATATAGGCACCGAATAGAACTCTACACGCTATGTAATTCGTACCTATATTACGAAATGCTATTTTCGGCTTAGCTTGGTTTGTTCAAACAAGAAAAGCCCCGATTTTGCTCTCCTTCCATAAAGGAAAATATTGTTCTATTTTAATAGATGGCTAATGTTGGTGTCCCCCCCCCCCCACACCCCACACAAAAAAAAAAAAAAAAAAAACCACAAGGAATACTTAGTAATATTTGTTGCATACATGTTTCTATCGCTATTTTAAATGGCAATAGAAAATTTGTATCTTTTGAAATACCGACAAACTTCTGTCGTCAATAAGATTGACGACAGATATTCTAACTGGATACAACACCATTATTTCACCATTTAAAATGGCGACATAACTTCTATCGTCAGTCCAAATGGTATTTGTAAAAAAAATTCGGGGAAGTTTAGCCAAAGTTTTGGTCATCCAAGATTTGTCTATGGATTGACAAAAAAAATTTTATAAGACATGACAAGAGATCATGGGTGTGCCAAATTTTGGCGACTAATAATAGAGGGTCAATTCGTGTGTGTTGCAACCCTCGTCCGTGCACACGTGGTGTATGCACTTGCGATGTGCATACATTATACCTATATTAAGTTCCTGAGGTTTGAAGCCCTCCGGCTGTGTCCACGTCGATCTCTTCACGCTACCCCGTACGCCTGCTTCTCGTTTTGTATTTCGCGGCCTTGAACGCGTCATCTCGCGGCGCCAACCAGAGATCTCCACGCTGCCCGGTTTCTAGAGCCTCCTCGCGACGCCTCCGGACTCCAACCGCGCGGGCGCGCTCTCCTTTCTTCCTTCGCTGTCCTTTTTTCTTCTCCATGGCTCTCTGTGAGGCATGGAGCCTCCGTCGCCTTTCCTCCAACGCTCCCTCCATCCACCCTCGCACGCGCTGTGCGGCCGGCTCCGCTTCCTCGGCGACATCGTCCGGCGACGCTAGCTCTCCCGCCAACGCCGCCTCTGGCCGGACGCCTCCTCGACCTGCTCTCCCTCCGGCCTCTGGAGGCATGGATCCTCCGTCGCCTTTCCTCTGACACTCCCTCCATCCACCCTCGCACGCGTTGTACGGCCGGCTCCTCCGCTTCCTCGACGACATCGTCCGCCGACGCCAGCCCTCACACCCACGGCGAACCCACGATTAGCCCCTCGATAGCTGTCTCGAAGAGGCAGGTGGGGATACTGTCGAAGAGGCAGGTGGGGATACTGAAGAAGGCCCACGAGATCGCCGTGCTCTGCGCCGCCGAGGTCGGCACCGTCGGCTTCTCTAGCACCGACAACCTCTATGACTGCTGCTCGTCCAGGACCACGTTCGTGCGCTCTCTCTCTCCCTCCCCCCTCTCTCTCTCATGTTTCTTGGTCTCTGTTTAGTTTCTTTGGAATTGATCACAAAGATGCAAACTTTGGCTTGATGTTAGGTTGCCAAGCATCTTGGAGAGGTAACAGGCCAACTCCGGGAAGATACTGTGGTATAGCAGCTTGTTTCGGTACCAATCGAATAGAAATGTCTCCAAAATTGAATCTTGGAAATGTTTCAGGGCCTCAGCGCGGAGATCGGCAGGGCGAAGGAGGAGAACGAGAAAATGCGGATCGAGCTCAGTCCAGTGTTTCAGCTTAGATTTTCCATTTTGACTTGCACGCACTTCAGTGTTTATTGCATGTGCATATGATGCGATTTTGGTGCTTTGTGCCTGTTGATGGCATAGCCATCTGAAAGTCGAGGATCCGAACTCCCTACAGCCCAAGGAGTTGATTGCGATCGAAGAGGCCCTCCAGAATGGGCAGACCAACCTACAGGACAAACAGCCAATTACTGGCTTGAGAGCTTTGATACCTGCATCTTGCAAGTGCTGCATTTTTTTAGCGTTTCTTTTTCTGATGTCGATTTTGTTTTCTTGGCGTTGCAGATGAACCACTAGAGGATGCCCAAGAGGGATCTATGAGCTCTGAACTTAGTTTTTGTTCCCCGCGCTTGTTTTGTAGATCATGGAGTACTTTCTTCAGCAAGGACTTCTTATGTGATTCTAATCATTTATTGCCTTTGTGGTCCACTCCAAGGGAAGATGCTGGAGGACGAGCGCAAACTGCTAGCTTCTACGATGGTGATTCTCCCTCCAGAATAACTTGCTAGCTGATTAACTTTTACTTGAGCAGTTCCTTGCTTTTTTTCCCCTGTTACTTTGGATCTCCCTGCGAAACTGTGGATAAACATCGAATGGAGTTGAGTCCACATGTTTTTGCAGTAGCTAGCGCATCATACAGGTGGGTCGTGGGGGTTACATTTTGATTCAATTGCAAGGTGTGCCCCTGTTTATTTTTACAGTTTGTTTCGTTAACAATTGCCAGGTTAATGTAGGGCTATGGTGAATGCATCCCGGAGTCAGTCAATATTAGTTAGTGTTGAAAGTGGTGTTGGCAAGACCGAAACAACAATGCTTATCATGCAGTATCTTACGTACATTGGTGATAGATCTGCTCTTGATGATCGAACAATTGAGCAGCAGGTTCTCACTGTTATATATGGAAACAGAAGTCCTTCCGCTTTTGATTGTTTTTAAAATATTTGTTTCCTGGGTGGTACTGTTGAAACTCCTGTCTTATAAGATCTTTATTTTGTTCCCCACCAGTCGGTCCCTCTTTTGGAGACATTTGGCAATGCAAAAACAGTTAGAAATGACAACCCAATGTGAGGTTTCACTCCTACAATGCTTAATGTGGGGCCAGTTTTATTCAACAGTTCAAATGTGTTCTTCAATTAGATATTGCCTGTTCATCGTCATTAACCATGTTAACAGTACTATTTTTACAGAATATACACCGGCTTTTCTAATTTGTAGAATTTAACATTTTCAATCTTTCTTTGTGTTACCTTAACTTACAACACTTTCTTGGTTGCAGCCGGTTTGGTAAATTTGTTGAGATACAGTTTAATGCAAGTGGTACAATATCTGGAGCTGCCGTTAGGGCCTATCTTTTGGAAAGGTCTCGTGTTGTGCGAATTACTGATCCTGAAATGGATTTTCGTTGCCTTTATCAATTATATTCTCATGTTAATTAAATCTAAGCATGTTCTTCAAGAACTAAATTAAATCTAAGCACATCCTTCAAGAACTAATGTGGACTTTACCAGCTTCACAGAAAAATCACAAAACCATCCTGTAATAAAACTCGTATAATGTTTACAAGCATAGATTATTGGTTATCTCAACGCAATTAATAGAGATGTTTCTGCAGTTAATATGAGAATAGTGACGAATTTTGGTATTATGTGAGCCTTTTCTTCTTTACTTTATTTTTCTTTTCTTAATTTTCTCCCATTTTTCTTTCCCAAATGGCACACCACGTAAGCATGTCTGCAAAGGACTTGATGAACGTTGATGTTGGCTTGCCTACCAGTTTCTATAGTTGCAATTGGCTGATTACAGATCACCTAAAAGGATAACTGATCTCATTTTTTGTGGCGCAAATTGATTGCTCCATGAGTAGTGCTTGGTAGTCCAATGTTTACTACACGCAGACCTACTGAGTTCTAATTCTGTTGTCTGCTGTTAAAGCAAGCTCCAATCTTTATGTGCTTGAAACAAATCTTGTCTTTTTGAAAAATTCTATCTACTACTATATTAGAGTCCTTAATTGATATTGCTATTTGGTTCTTCCTTGTGCCAGGTCTCTTCACAAGAGCACATTAGGTATAAAAACCTGTTAGAAGACTATCTATTCCCATTCTACTTTTGCGATCCATTTACAGATAAACAAATTTTTATAAGCATAAAGAAGTTTAATAGTTTAACATTCTCTTTTGCCTTTCTTACATGACTCGCCCATCAACTTTTCAATGTCAGGAAAAAGGTGGTTATTTCCAAAGCGTGAATCTGACTTAACAGCATGGATGGCCCAATACATTGATGACTCGTGTCTTTGGAAATTATGTTGTTCAGAAGGTTCTCACATGATTGTGGCACCGAAGTCTACTCTTGGTAACTGGATAAAGGAAATCTAGCGTTTTTGCCCTATTTTATGTGCTGTCAAGTTCGTAGGAAATCCAGGAGAGAGGGTTAGTCCCAAATCTTTATTCTACAATCATCATTGTAATTTCTTCTGAAATATTCCTAATCTTTTTCAATTTTGTTTGGTCAGAGCCATATAAGAAAGAATTTCCTACGGCCAGGAAAATTTTGATGTCTTTGTTACTAATTTTATGTATTACATGTTGACTATGAGTGATTAATTAAGTAGGTTGTACCTGCAGCTGATGCTACTTCCTCATTTTCTTCAAAAAAATACCTTATGGAATATTCTTTGCGTATAATCTTAGAGAGATCAGTGAAAATGCTCTAGAGTGCTGCTGTGACGTTCACAATATTAGCTGCTGTTGATACACAGCGCTATCATATTCCTGCTGCATTGTATAGATGTCATCTTGCCCTAAAAATACATTCTAAAATAAAAGAAAGAAAGCTACCGCTACATTTCAGCAGCAATGTATTGCGATATCAAAGAAAAAACTTTAATTTATTACTTCATTTCATACATTACTATATTACTTACAAACACGGACTTACGCGGCGGGCACGCCGCGTAACATTCCTAGTAGTAATATACGTCTACCTCGTAATGGAGATTAAAAAAAAAGGCATCGATAAGAAGCGCAAGAATCTATACCCGATCTAAGAGCATAAGATTTTGGTGACTATTAGTATTCACCTTTAAAGCATTATAATTTCAAAGCCATTGTTGAAAATATAAGTTTTACAGTTGTGTTCTACAAATCAACACAATAATGTCAATAAAAGAAACAGCTCGGTACATTTACCTACTACCACAATCGATAATCGAAATGTCTTTGCATTGCATACACGATACCACGCCATAATCCAGGTAAATTGTTCCATCTTAGGACTGCTCAATAGACAAACTATTTCCTAACCCCGTTGCACAAATAATACTCATAATTATATGCATGTCATCGAATTCATCAAGCACAACTAGCGGAGTAAATTACAGTGCTCCCAAGTTTACAAATACAAGTCTACAAGCTCTTACAGGATTGTCCACACAGTGACGCAAACTATTTGACTCAGTCGAAGCACGAAGAGTATGATCAAGTTGCCAGTGTAGCTTCGATCATGCGATGATGGGTAACAATTTGCAACAGCTCCATTTTAGAGGGTGCACGCAAATATCATTGTGGTCGTGTCCTGCAGTTCTCCGCTGCTCTCACTTGAACGAAGTATGGATGTGCCTACAAATATACATCTTTGCAGCATTAACTAACAAGTTTAAGAGTATCTGGTAAAAAAATGTAATATAAAAAACTTGGACATATGAAATTATTTCATTGAAACTTGGAAGAGATAAGCGAGGTTCAACATTTGGTCATGTGCATGTAAGCTAATGTAATGCAGAAATTTGAAAGCATATTAGCTATGCAAAGGCGTGACTTGCGAATAATTGGGGCTAAAAAGGATCGTTAGGAAAATGTTTTTCTCATAAAACTGTTTTTTTACTACCAATGCAACGACAAAAAATAGTGAAGACTATGTGAAGAATGAACGAAGAATTCGTCTAAATTGGGTAATGAAACTTGTGATGTGGAGATAAAAGTACTTAACATAACGAGAGAATGTCATTCAGTTATTGAAACTTGAAAGTACTTAATGTTGTGTAAATGAAAATATACATTCAGCAATAATGCAATCTCACTGAACAGTCTGAAAACACTGAGTGTGAGACTATGTGCAACACTAACTTCATTAGGACAGATCCAAGGGGAGAAAATCATTGTCATCTTGGAATGTAACAAATCTTCTTGACTTACCATAGCTTCACGTGCAGTGAGCCTATCTTGGTGATCATAGCGTAGAAGCTTATCCAGAAAATCTATGGCCTACAAATAAACGTGAAATCATGCTGTCAAGCAAAGAACATACACATATTAGAAATGCAAGTGCCATTAACAAACCTCAGGAGATACTAAATGTTGGTTATCAGCATTAATGAACTTTGACCAGGGCTTTCTACTGTGCCTGCATATGGCATACATGGAAGGGTCATCATTCATAATCTTCAAAAAACAAAAAAAGTTATCAACATCTCAAAGCATGGCAACTTACCTTCCAACAAGAGCTTCAAGCTGAGGGTCAAGCTCAATGTGGTACTTGTTCAAATAAGCATTCAGCCCATCTGTTCCAAGTACCTGAGAATAATGGAAAAGTGACAGTAATTAGATACTATGCTGGACAAATTCTTGAAGCCAACCTCTTGTACTTTTATTGCATATCAAAGTGAGCATTAAATAAGTAAATAAACAAATACAAAGGGGCAAGATGTACATGTAACAAAGTTCCTTAGGACAATATATCACAGTATGTTATGCCACCTGGTTGTTGACTTGAAGCCATATCAACAGCATATTGGTAGCGTTCAGAGAAAAATATTTATAATTTTTTAGCTGAAAATAGGCCAAACAAGACATGTTGGATGCCAGTAAAACACTTGGTAAATGTTTATACGCAATAAAGGCTTCAAGAAACAGCCTAATTTATTTGAAAGAAACCACTGCTTGTATTTCAAAGGATGAAAGGAACAAATGAGCATTGTACCCATGGCAAACTAAATAACACTGGATGCATAATGAAACAGTTTTTACCAAACAGCCCAAACATGAGATGACAGAATCAAATTGAGGTTGAGGCTCACCTTTGCAATCTTCACAAGTTGATCGTGGTTATCATGGCCATAGAAGAATGGCTCCTTGCGAAATATCTGCAGCCATAACACACAAGGAACAAATGAGCTCAGTTATTGACATACTGTCAATACCCCATTAAGTCCAAGATACAGATGTTGACCAACACACAGAATTTTTACAGTGTATACATACCATCCCAGCAAACATGCACCCAAGGCTCCACATGTCCAAAGAATAATCATAATCTTGCAAATCAACAAGAAGTTCAGGTCCCTTGAAATACCTGCATTAAAATGGAATATATATATATATATGCTCAACACAGGTATTAAAAAGAGAACATGAAAGGAAATACAAGTGAAAATCAGAACATGCAAAGCATGGATTGACACACTAGTAAGAAAATAGGAAATAAATTGCAGGGCATATACCATTGATAACATGCTTAAACAATAATACAGGGTAGTGATGACGTGTGTGTGTGCACCTTTGCTCAAATTTCTACAGGATTGTTGTAATTTAAGAACCTCGTAGCATAAATTTCAGCACTTGGGAACATCAATGTTGCAGAAAGAACTCCATTAGGCAGTTCAAACAGTAACAGTGAATTCAAATCAAGTAAATTTCTCTGTTCATAGCTTCATAAGCTGCTTCCAGAGCCAACAGAAGACCAATATAAAGCAAGGAAAATACACATGTCATGTTCTTAAGTTATTGTACACCCAAAATACACATGATTAAAAGGGCACAATCCAATTCAATTATAAAGCAAGAAAAATTATAAATAACAAGTGGTTCACTTGTATCTACACAAACCTTGAAGCAACACGAACATTATATTCCTTGCCTGGATGGTAGAACTCGGCAAGACCCCAGTCTATCAAACGAAGTTTTCGAAGCTCGTGATCTATCATAACATTATGGGGCTTGACATCTCGATGCATAATGCCCTGTGAATGGCAGTAATCTAATGCCTGGGACCATAAAGAAAAAGGAAATATTGTCATAAATAGCAACCAGATTGGTTACAAAATTCTTTACAACCACAAGATCAAGGGCAGAATGGTTCTATTAGTTCTTATTTAAGAAATGTATCTTAAATAATCTAAAATTGCAGTAAACCGTGACTAGAAGGCATTAAAATACACATGTAAAAACCTAACATATCGTACAAATAAATTCATGCTCATCGATGATTGAATTCTTGACACTGGCACTGTTACAACTTACAAGTTACAAATTTTAGAACTTCATAAAATGGTGTTTTTAAAAATCCTAGATCATAAAACAAATATATAATTCAGGGCCAATTCTTTTATCAGGCATAAATTATTAACTTCAAGTTGCTACTATAATTACAGATCAAAACCGTAGTTGATCCAAAAACTGCTTGAGACTGCAAATGTCATAGACCAAGTTTCGAAGCATATGAAAATGTAATAATTGATCTGGCTATACACAAATTTTGTTTCAAGCAGTTAAGATTGATGATATTGATCTAGGGTATAATACCGAGTGTGTCTAGTACTCTGGTCGGAGCATGAATAGACAAATAATTAGTTGGAATCATTTTCAGAAGAACAGATATTACATATCTAAACAGTATTATACACATCTGAAAGAGCAGAATTGTACAGATCTAAAGAAAAATGTGTTTTTATTGAATATTACAGTAAAATAAGTTAGAATAGCAATGAAAACCTTCAGTAGCTCATATATGTAGTAGCGGATATCATAATCAGTCAATGTGGGGTACAAAACTTTGAAATCTGTGTTGTTGACATATTCAAAGATCAAGCTGGGGGTCTTTGAATGTTGATCTCTGACAATATCAAGCAGCTTCACGATGTTTGGACCTCCACAGAGATTCTGAAGTATTTTGATCTCCCTTTTGATCTGTATAAACATACGAAAGGTGGGTTAAGAACTTCAACACCAAGAAGGCCGTTTTCTTTCAATGAAAGTGCAAGGCATAGCATGGTAACAGTATACTCTCAAACTAGTCCTATATGTAAATCTTTGGACAGGTATTCACAATGGACTAATACGAACTTGGAAATACATCCAGATTTGTGTCTACACAGGGCTGGCAGTAATCAATTGGTCCATTTGGAATTTTGGATGCTCTGGGCACAAAAACTTTGAACGCAAGATACTGAGCATCCAAATAAGTCTTTTTGAAACAAGGAAGATATGCTCGCATACTGGCAGGTCTCCATCCTGAGATAACAAAAAAGAAGCTGCTAAGAGTGGTCGAGACAATGCTGAGACTTGCTGTTGATGCTGAGAGGAAAAATGTGACATTACAGGCCTGACACTCCAACAAATTCTAGAAGCTTTGGAATAGTTCTACTTCTAGTCTTCTAGTAGTGTTTTAGTCACTTTATTTTCTTCTTCTTATCCTTGTATTTTTCTCATCTGGATGCTCTACTCTATCATGCAAAACATCTGTAATGGATGGATGATAGCTTTTTTTACGTAGATGGAAGCCTTTTTTGTTCTATATAATAACAACTAGGATTCCTTCTGAATCCAAAAAAATGTCTCCAATTCAGCATGCATTTAGCAGCAGATATCTCAACAAATGTCCAGGGAAAAAGTTAGAAAGACTGGCCAATGGGATCCATTTAATACCTTCTTTTTCTTTACAGGCTTCAGTATCTTAATGATGCATTTCTCGTTATTGTTAACGTTGATGCCTTCAAATACTTCACTATATTTACCTCTTCCAACTTTCCTGACAACTTCGTAGTCATCCTGCTCACTGGTTAAAGATGTATCACAATGGTTAGAAAGATGTTACCTTGATGGAAATTGGAAACATATAAAGCATAACAGACTACTGGGTCCCCGATAACCTTTCGATAAAAAGAACTAAACTAACCAAAAGATGGATACTGAGGAAATTAAATTGGTATGGTTGGAAAGTTCCAAAGAGCGCACATGTGCTCAAGAAAAATCTTTGATATCATCAAGTTGTAGAAAATGCTATAATTTCTTTTTCCCATAGTTTCACATAAAGTTCAGGCAGAAAAAGGAGGGCCAACCAATTAGCTACAGTTAATAATGTTTATTTTAAAGACATCTTGTTTAACACTTCAATAAAGACATGGAACACCATCCACAGCAAACATAACTGACAACAGAATCAAGAAAGTTCTTTGCACAGAGAAAAACAAAACACTTTCCACTGTCTCAATAAATAGAAGAGAAGAGTGTGTTCCTCCCAAGGCCCAACTATCAGCTTGGTATCATGATGTGCACCATAACGCCAAAAGAAGTGGACTGGTAAGAACAGTGTTGTGCTTGATGGGCAGCACCGCAGCATACCTCTTGGCATGTTAAAATCATTTAGGTGAAAAATCTGTACTTCATTGTTTCCAGGGAGTATATTCCAGGATGAGTGAACGAATACACAATGCTATTGCTGTATTTGAGATTTCAGAGAACAATTCGATGAACTTTCTGTAATCTGTATAATACTTCACAATAAATGGGATGGAAAAATAATGCTAGACAAGGTCCAAAGCATTATACTACAAAGTTAAGCTTTATTCTTCAATTTTCATTATCTTACTATGCACCTGAGAACATCAAAAAACCATCCTCAAGTTTAAAATAGGTTTACTCCAATATTTAATATAAAAATTACTAATTTCATAAGCCCTGTTTAGCAAATGCTAGAAAATTATCAAACACCAGCTTTATAAAGGCTAATCCAAATGACCGGACTCAACATCTCTGGCAATTCACATACCTCATGTTCTCAACTAGATGAAAAGTTAACTTGAGACTTTATACTAAAACTAAGATAGATTAAACTCTATGGCCTTCCACCTAGAATCAATCCACAGGCGGTTAAATTCGAAAAACATTGGTTCCAGCTTTCAAACAAAATTAATCTATTTTGAGCATGATTCCAAAACTAAAACCAGAATCAATTGCAATTTCATATTTGTTTCTTCAACCACTCGGTTAAACATGTACGTTCTTAAGTACAAATATGTGAACCTCCGCATCGCAAGACTCAGCCAAGACAGTCCTTCCGAAAATCCGTAGCAAACAGCTGAACCTAACCTTGCAGCCGCAATGAATTCGCCGTTCCGTACACTAACCCAAATCCACAGGCATCCAAGCAAACCACCCTAAATCCAACGATCCCACCTAATTCACCGCTTACAGAGGTACAAAGATCATAAAACTTAAGCTCGAGAATACAAGCTACGGCTGCTGATTAGAACGAGAAGGGACGAGACGCGACGTAACCGCCTTACCCCCATTGGACGGTGAGCGCCTCGTAGTCCCAGTACTCCTTGGGCCGCAGCACGTTGACGTCAGCGTAAACCTTCGCCTTCGACATGTGGGGCCTGGATCCCGCGGCGACCGGAGCGCGCGTTGGGCGGAGGGCGAGGAAGGAGGACGCGAGGGCAGCTACGATGACGGCTGCGGCGACGCTGGGCGGCGGGCGCTTCCTCGGCAGCGCATCGGTCATGCGGCCATGGCCGGCGGCGAAGGCGGGCTAGGGTTTCGGGTGGAGGGGAAGGAGGAGGGGAGAGAGAGAGAGAGAGAGAGAGAGAGAGAAAGAGAGGTGAAGACGAATCTTTCGGTGCTTTGTTTAACTAGGTAATACAGCGCGCTCCGCTGCGCCGTTCCGTTGCTTCAAAGGGTCAGCTACTTTGGTTGATCTGATATATGGCTAGTAAGCAGGATGTTTTTTGAGCAGAGAGTAACACCGTGTCAAGCCTTTGTCCTGCGTATATCAAAGCAGTGTGAGTTAGAGCGAGTAGATGCTAGTAGTAGATAGGGTATCATAATCTAAAGTATCCGTTTCTTCCGTGGACATAATCTTTCATCAACATAAACATGCAGCAGCCTATAATAATAAGATGGTGCTGGTGTGTAGCTTTGCTTATCAAGTAAAATGAGAGACAAAATTAGGTCATAATGGAACACCAACATTAAAAGCGCATCAATTTTTTCCCTCCTCTACATTGATCTCTGCATGGCATGCATTATGGTTGTTTCCTAGGGACAAGAATTAGAAATAAGAAGTGTAATATGGTTCTTTCTAACCAACAAAACAATAATAAAAATAAACTAAATATCATGCTGATGGTGTCACATGTTTGTGAATTTAGATCATTAGCATCCACCAGAAAAAAAACAATCTAAATGAAGAAATTGGTACTATATTGAGCATGCGAAACAATGGCATCTAACATTAAAGGACAGCTGCTTATGAGACACAAAAAAATGAACATATATAAAAAAGGGCATGATACAGTAATACATACGATTATCCCAACTTACAAATGAAATAGGGATATAAACCAATAACAAACAGAACATTTTTCTCTTTTTTCCAAATAGAACTACCACCAACAATGTATATGTAACTTTACTTGCAAAGCAGATGACATGACCTACCAATGATGCAAGAAAGCTATTAAAATAATGAAAACGAGTTATACATGAAGGAATACGCCCGGCTGTTATAGATAATTACCGGATGAAAAGAGGTAAACATGAACAAAAAAGGTGGTAAAGGGAAGTGCACCAACAAAAGCATGTCGACAAGCTGCAGTTGGAGATTCGAAGAACATTCATTATTTTATGATGAACTTTATGTATTAGATTGACACAGAGATGCATTATACATGAATAGATAATTCATACTACAGATAATAGATAATAAGAGCCTACATTATGCTAAATTTAACATAGAATCTTTAAATGCCTGGAGGAAACAAAGCGGCTAGTAAGTTACCTTTTGAAGACATAGAACAATAAAGGGGACAAATATCGGTGAGAAGCACTGGAGGGATGTTTTGTTCAATGTTGATGAAACGGCATAAGCACAATACTCTGTTCGGATTCAATGGAGTCATGAATATGATTTGGGGAAGGAAATCTTATTAAAGAAATTAGGCTATTTTGAACTTATTTAGGGACTCTCCCAGGCCCAAGCACTGGTTAGATATGTACTTGCCTGCTGAAATGTGCCACGTGATTTAATCAAACAAGATGAATGTATCTGAAGAGCATAAGCATCTAGTGACATGGTGGGTAAGGTAGAAACATTACTCGCACTGCCAAGTCCATTGAGATCATGTACATAGCAGTGGGATAAAAAATTCTATCCATGTCACAGAAACACTAATTGTAATTATCTAGCCTAGCAATCAGGACCTAATACAATATTTGGTTTGTAGAAATTCGTAACCGTGCTAGATCTTCTAGCATGCCAGGGCCATTAAGCATTGATCGAGCATCATAATGAGTCTAGAATATGAAGAAAACAACACCACCAATTTTAGATCTCTGAACATATTCTTTATGTAAGGATCGAATCATTCATCAAGCAAATGGGAGCACAGTGGCTGACATCGAATAGATACAACTATAAGTACATTATTAGTTGCATGGAACAAATGTAACCGGCAAACAAGACGCATTTATACGGATAGTGGATCTGCGAGAAACTTAAGTATCCATTATATCCTGTAGTAAAAATATGATTTCTCCAATACAAAAAGTATGTTCACTTACAATCTTTCCATCCTTGTTTGTCTCTGCGATTTTTGGTACCAAATCTCCTTGCTCGTTATGACAAGCACACTTTGCAACCTTTAAAATCAATTTTCTCTTAGTCATTAGTGTGTTCTGTCCATGAAAGAAAACATGAGAACCGAGTGAAAAGTGGAAGGTACTTGCAGACACAAACAAAATTGCATTATAGTTGGTCAAATAGAGTTGATTGCGTTCATAAGAGGGCTTACCTTTCTCATGACATCCCATTGTGATAACTTCAATGAATAAAGCGAAAAACTACTCTCAACAAGCGACTCACGGACAAATAGCAAATTCGGTAGAGTTTGATTCAAAGCGACTAAAGGGATTACGAAGCTATGGTAGGAAAAAGAATAAAATTAACGCAACAATTAACAGCGAAAGAGTTTTAATCCTAGCCGGTCATAGTGGTAAAATTGGTCCGTCATAATCCATGAGCAAACTTGAATCGCCTTCACAACAATCTAAAAAAATCTGACGTCTAATCCAACCTAGCTATTCTCCAAAGATCCATATTTTCTAAAATGGAACCAAGAACCAAGAAGGAAAGAATTCATCTGATTGAACTAACCAAGAAAAAAAGAGAGAAAACATTAGGAATCCATGATCATGGATTCAAGACATGGAGAAAGATAGTAGCATAAAGGGGTTTGCTCACCTCGGTGCTCTGTCCTCGTGGCCGGTGCCGCCAGGGCGCCTACGCTGGTCACTTCTCTGTTGCGGCGCCCTTTGTTCTTCACCACCTGGCTCCTTCTACTCTCTGATTTGAACATACAAGGGAATAATGACCTTGAAGATGAAGCGCTCCTGTTCATTGGTGTTGGTGGCGATATTGACGGCTTGCTTCCTTTCGAGAGAATCCCCTTCTCTGGACTCATGCGGATCAAGAACACTCCCAACAATAAAATTGGAACAAAAAAGCGTGGCCAAAAAAGGTATCAAGCACCAACACGATAGAGGGCCAGACATGGACTCACCTCGGCTGTCTACGTAGCACACGATGGGGAGAGAACCCGGACCAGACACGTGATGGAGAGAGCATCCGGATGGCGGAATCCTCGTCGGTCTTTGTTTGGGACCTTCTAATGGAGCACCGAAAACTACAACACACCGGCGGTGCAGCGCAGCGGAGACCTTCTCTGGAGCACTTGCGAAGGCATGGCGGGGCAAGAACGGTCTGACGGGAGGGAAGCGGATGTCCGCTTGGGCGGATGAAGTCAGAGAGTATCTGAGGGGAGGCGGCGAGAGGAAGGCTCGGAGAGGCACGCGGGAGGCCTCGCCGCATCGCCAACCGAGAAGGGGGCATGTGAAGGCGCGAGATGCAAGGAGCAGTGCGGAGCAGACGGCGACTTCAGCGAGAGGTCGGCGATGCGCGAAACCGCTAAACTGGAGGCTGCGGAGCGGAATGATAGCTCTGGCATGGTGGAGAGTGAGCACCTCCTGGCGTAACAACGGCTAAAGCGGAGCGCTTGAAAGCGAGGCGCCGTCTCGAGACTCCGGCGAAGGTCGATTTGTTAGCGCGCAAGGACACATGGAGGATGCATGGATGGTCGGATCGGCACCGCAGGCGCCAAGATCAACGGATGTCGTTACGGGAGGCTCACCCCCGACTGACAAAACACGAGCTTCTCGCGCATAAGCGAAATCGGCGTGGCGTGCGTGAGCCGAAATCTTCGCAACGTAATAGATAGTATATTATATTATATTATTTAGCGTGGAGAGAGAGGTGAAGTGGGACGGGGGCTCTGGAATCTGATGGCTTTTGGTCACTGACAGGTGGATTGTTCGCCGACGTGGGGCCAGGCCCTTTTCCATTGTGGGAAGACGGTTTTTGTTATACTACGCCTTCTGCTCGACTTTGATCATCACGGAATGGCGTCTTCTCATCAGGAAGGTGCATGATCACAACAGGATGCGAACTTGTGAAGGTAAGGTTCAGAACTTACCATGGTAATGCCAGGCTTACTTGTTGATCATTTGTCCTGAAGTTGATGGGCATTTGATCATTTGCCCAAAGTTAATGAGCATTTAATCATTTGCCCTACGATGTCTCACTGACATGCGGGTCCTAGGGCCACATGTTAGTGAGACATCGTAGGGCAAATGATCAAATGGTTATCAACTTTGGGCAAATGATCAAACGCTCATCAACTTCAGGGCAAATCATCAAATTTTCCTATATTTTTTTGAGTGTATCTGTGTTTCTGGAACAAGTATGTCGGATGGAAGAACGTAAACTTCCAGGACTGAAGGTGATCCATCGTCTGGTCGGATCCATCAACCGATGACCGATAGCATCAATCTCCGCATTTGCAGTGTTGCTCCCTGACCTCCTCCTTTCATGGTACTTGGTACGCTCGCGAGGAACCAATATCAATAGTGCTGGTTACTGATGGGTGCAGTATGTGCAGCATTGTTTCCATGCACAGAGGCGTAGATGTTACTGTATTGAGGACAGACACGATCACCATTATATCCGATTTCTACTAACCACTATATACTATTAGTATAATGTACCGTAAAAATTTTTAAAAAAAGAGAAATATACTAATAGCGAATGGTAGATAATAGAAATTAGATCTAGCCATTGATTTATTAAGGCTATTTCTGCTACTCTACTATCGGAGAGGAAGCATAACTAAATACTAGCACATCTAATCTATTAGATCGAAAAGAATGAACATCCATATTGAATTTGATTTATCATAAAAAAAAATCGGCCAGGATCTTCAGATAACGAACAGAGTGGTATCTCCAGCTGCATTCTGTCATTTACCGTTGCAACTTACAAGTAGGTATCAGTATATGTGATAAAGCCTTTCAGGACACACGAGCTTGCATCCAGTTGACTCCGTTCAATTCCTTTGGGTATTAAGAGCACCATTATGTTATTTGAGTAGCATTTCGCAAAAAATGTTGTTAGAATAATTGTCAAGTTAGCTACTTCGAAAACTAAAGCAGAAGCGCTTGCATTCAGAGCTAATCATACTTTAGCTTCATCCGAAAAGCCTTCTCTTTTCTTTTGCAAAGTGGCTCCTACATTCTCCTCGACGACAAGTTAATTATTTCTTGACTTGATCCATGACTAATCAAGTTGGAAGCAAAGAAACATAGTACAACCTAACAACAAGAAGTCAACATCCTGACACTAGCTACGAGACAAACAGTGCATGTGCTCGTCGACGTTCCATTCATGCCATCCTAAGGCTGAGCCAGTGGAACAGCAACGGCGGCTGCTGCACCCCGCCGTCTGTCTCCACCTGCACCACGTCGAACCCCGCGGGCCTCCGCCTGTGGTACGCCGAGCCCACTCCCGCGCCGTGGGCCGCCGCCTGCCACTCCCGGCCGCCGGTGAGCACGTCCGACTCCGTCGACGACGACGAGAAGCTCTCCCCCGGGGAGTGCTCGCTGTTGTACCTCTTCTTGGCGGCCCCGCCGCTGCCCACGGCGAGCGTGAGCTCCAGCTCCGTCTCGTCGTCGGTCTCCTCCGCGTCCTCCTCCGCGCTCTGCGCGTACTCGACGGCCGGCGCGACATCGAGGCTCAGCGCGGTGCGGGTCGCCGTTGCCGCGTGGCTGCCGCGGGTGGCGCCGTAGTATTGCGCGTAGGAGCACACGTCGAGCGCGCTTTTGTTGTACTCGGTGGAGCCGTTCGGGGAGGTGGACAGGTTCCTCTGGCTCTTGAGCTCCCTCTTGAGGTCTCTCATCAGAAGCTTCTGAATTCTGTATAAGCGATGGAGCTCGTGAACCTGTAACAACAGAAACCATGAGATGCTGATCAGTACATTTTTATTCTTAAGATGAGCAAGATATAAAAGTTGGAGAGATCCAAGCTTTTGAGTGTTGATCTTACCTGCTGTTTGAAAGTCTCTTCATGCTTCAGCATGGCCATCTTTAGGTTGTCTTTGTCGTAGTGCTTGAAGACTTGTTCCATGGGCATTTGTGGAGATGCTTGTTTCTTCTCTGAACCTGCATGGAGTAAGTAACAGATAAGCCCTTGCTTTGAAGTTTGAAGTCCCTTAAACTGTATATATTTTCAAACTGAAATGAACTTGAACAAAAGGTAATATAGCACAAGCTGAATCTTTCGTACAATGCAACTACAAGAAAGGAGGTTTTGGAACTGGAATGGAAGAATGTAGCAGTATATTCAGCCGAAATAAAGAAAGGGAAGGGAAGAACAACAGGAAGGATAGAATCTCTCTGTTGGCTTTCTGAAAAGAAAGATGAGTAATTGCATTCTGAAAGAAGTTCCATTCAAAACACGCATGCTTGTATATCAGGTAAAAAAAGCCTGATAAAAAGATAGGTATGATATCCAACTCCACTCCAAAGCTTTAAAATGATTGAATGGAGTATTGAAGATCGATGAGCAAATCAGAAGAAAAGAAAAGAAAAGGAATGAGCTCATTTCTCACCTATAAATGCTCTATCAGTAGATGTCAGAGAAATGACTCAAAAACTGTATCCAACTGAGCTCTAACTACTACTTGGCTCTCTCTTCCCACACTCAGTTTCTGACCATTGTATGGTTCCAAAGGCCACAGGCTTTCCCTTTTATACACAGTCACACATACACACCACTACACCAGCAGACCATCTCCTTCCTCACTCCCTCCTTCTCTCTGAAGAAAAGTATGAGGAGACAAGACATGAATGATGTAAGATTCCTTTCACAGTGGTATTCTAATTAGGCTCCCTAGGCATGCCAAACAATGGAGTACTTTGTGGCCTTGTTCTTGCAGCCGAGGAGCAAGACTGCAAGAGGGAAAGAAAAGAAGAAAGCAAAGGGACAGGACTACAGATTAAGAAATGGACCACTTAAATTACATTCGCCATTGTGTGATCATGCCTCTGTAATAGAAGATTACTATTCATAAAATGGCGAGTAAAAGATTGCTCATTCAGAAAAGGCAGTGTGATGAATACAAGCTTTCCTGGAGCCAAATGCACAGAAGCTTTTGGATGACAGCAATACGTCACTGAAATGCTTTTATCGATGTACATAAAAGCCGTCAACACCAACTTTAAATCATGTTATACCGGACAGTCCTGCTCTACCATAACACCTGTCCCAATTCCAAAGTTAGAGTTTGGTAGGTACAACAGGGAATGCTCCAGTATACATACATACTATACCATTATGAACAATCATAAAGACAAGTTACTGGCCATGTTCTTGCTGCCCCCAAGCTATTCATAGGATAAAAAAGAAGGCAGATCACTGGAGATCATGTACTAATCAGACATTTGGTGCTAGGACATAAAATGCATGGCCGAATGATCAAAACTCTCACTGCACGCCGCTTAAACTCCGAATAAATTCAGAGCTCCTGACTGCTCTCGTAATGGACTGCATTTGACTGCTTTTAAGCTGATGATGGTGGTGGTGGTGCAGGAAACAGTCCCGTAACATTTTGATGCTCCATGACTCGTAAGTGGGCATGCAATTTTTCCATGGACCGTCCGGTGGTCATTATCGTGCATGATTTGGGTCAAGGACTCCCTGGTCAGTGCTTCATGGGGGGCAAAAGGCCAGGCAAGTGGTCCAGCCATTGTTCCTCTTCTTCCTCGCACCTGAGGTACACTCCTATCCTAATGGCACTTGGAAGCTACTAGCATTTGTAGAGAAAGAAAGCGTTGAGCCGGACAAATCGTGTGTTACTAACGACTAACAAAAGGTGCGCCCTTTTCCATTTGAACCATCATGTCACTCCGTAGTTAGCCAAGCCCTAAGTGCGCTCCCAAGAAAAGAAGTGTCGAAAGGGAGCCGTGGCCATGCAGGAGTCAGTGAAGCAGGTAAACAAATGCCTGATGGATACTGGCAAATACTTCGATCCTACAGTGAAGCAAAGCTTTAACCAGTTGGTTAATGCAGTGGCCAGTTAATTAGACGATCAGGTTCCCCAACCACAGCACTAATTTCTTTCCCATGATCGTAAAGAATAAGAAGTAAGTAGCAGGTGTGCTTCAGTTGGGCCTAGATGAATTTGGTTGTTTTTGCAGGGAGATGCATACGTTTTCTAGAACTCAGAGTAGTCGCAGGATGCTAGCAGCAGTAATAGTCTTTTCAACGGCGTTGTGGAGCGTGGGATGGAAGAACCGAAGGCGAGCCGGCCGACAACGGCGCACGCGCTGCCGCGAGGGGGAGGCGCACCCGGGGCCAGGGTGGCGGGACCCGCAATCTCAATGGGCCTAGAAAATATAACTAGCCCAAGGGCCCGGGTTCCTGGGCCAGTGCAGATTCTCAGTGCCGTCTCACTTGCGGCTACTCCGTGTGGCTTCCTTCCATCTCAACAAGTTGTCCTACATGGGTAGGATAAATACTATGTAACAGTCGCAACCTTATAGAAAATGCTCCCGTAGTAATCAATATCTAACCTCCATTTATGCTTTAATATTTGTATAAAAAAAATTAAAAAAAAAAACATAAAAACATCTCTTACATAACTCGTCTAATTTGAATGCTGTAAAATGTAATAACAAACAAGAGCGGGATGTAGAAGAGCCTCGAACACATGAGCAATGATGCAGGCTGTGGCAATCTCCACTAACACAGGCACAGAAGATCCATGGCTACAGGTAACACAGCTTTGACTGAATCACTGTGGAAAGAAAATGGAAGGTTGACAAGCTTAAAGAAGGAATCAAAAGGAGCAACACAGCAGAAAGTTTGTGGAAAGGGGAGAAAGCCACTGTCCTCCTTGTCCTCCTTTCCCTGTAACAGTCCTTTGTAAAAACAAGCAACCACTTTGGCATCATTGTTCTGTGCATGATCCACAGTACAAGGAACTGAACTGCCACTCTCTCATTTGGCCCAGCATTTGCCTTTGTCTCTGATCATCTGATCAGTTGCTGCAATACCTTCAACTAAGCAATGCGCTAATTTCAGCTTTGAGCAATCTTATGTTTCCTGGATTAAGCAAAGCACATGCAAAATAACGAGTGAATCAGGATGTTTTGGATATTTCCAATTTCCAACAGTAGTTTCCGTTTTGATACCGTGGTGAAACGGCAGGAATGATGAGAGGGATGCATGCTTGGCAGCAATCCAGAAGCTAAGCCTAGCTACTTAAATTCAGTGCTGGACTTTCCCCAAAAGCACATTGATTCCAGTGACCTAATTCCTTGGTTCTGTTAAACAATCACCAAGCCTGCCTTCCATTTGTTCCATCCTGCAGCTCCTGACCTCATCATGCCTTGTAAAACCCTAACATTCCATTTGTGCCTTGTGCCAAGCCATCATGCTCACGCCATTAGGGATCATCATGGAGATGGCCAGGAGCCAGGGAAAGATTAAATAAATTTCTTAATTACTGACAGTTATTTTTTAGTAATAAGCCTGATGACATGACGCTAACACAGGCAAGCATCTCCCACTTTCCCAGCCGAGGTACAAGAAGTGATGTTAAGAGCAAGCCCCTACCCATGCACAGCACAATGAAATTATGAAATGGTTTTTATTCAAAAAAAGAAAAGAAATTATGAAATGGTTTCTTTCATGTTTTGCCCCTTGTATTTTTTTCCCTCCTTTTGCTTTACATTTTGCTGTTCCCTTTCTTTTCCAGTAAAGCATAGCAAGAGCTCCTTTCTTGACCTCAGAATGCTCCTTAAGGCAGCCACATCCATTGGAGAGAAGAAAACTTACGAAGGATAAAAGGCTCATATATATATATATGCTGCTGCATATGTTCTTGCTAGATTGCTTTGAATGGATGTCTGGGCTCAAAATCAATTACCATAATAGTGAAGTGTTTGTGATGGGTGCTGATGAACGTGAGGCCAATATAGCTCAAATGTTCAACTGCAACGTAGGGGAATTCCCAATGCCTTACCTGGGCATTATTGTGAGCCCCAATCATGTGAATGTGGCAGCCTTTAGTGGCCTGAGTAACAAGATGAAAAGACCGGATGCTTGGAAAAATAAATGTCTTTCCAGTGGGGGGCGATTGATATTAACTAACCCATGCCTTAGTGATTTGCCAATATATACAATAGGCTTCTACCTGTTACAAGATACAATCCATAGTGACATGGATTCAGTTAGAGCTAATTTCTTTTGGGGGAGACGGGGAGTGCAAATGGGAAATCAAGGTATCATATGATGAAGTGGGAAGCTGTTTGCAGACCAAAAGAATATGGTGGATTGGGCATCAGTAATACAAAGGTGAGGAATATTTGTCTTCTTAACAAATGGATTTGGAAACTGCAGCTTTTGCCTGGGCGGTCTGGGCGATTGAGAAGACTTTCCAGAAACAACCATGTGGCATTGTGTACAAAACTCATCTTACATACATTTATGGAGAAGAATGTTTCGGGAAGAAGACAGGAGTTGCATTGAAGGTGTGATCAAGACAGTGAAGAATTGGCTGCAAGAATTCAGAAGGAAGGGAGTAGGGCAGTACACTTCTTTTTTTGCTGTCCTGGAGACCTGGGCTAAGAACTGGTGGCGTTAAGATGTAGGAGAGAAGTATGGCAGTCTCTGTTTTGGTCCTGCTCCAGAGTGGCGAGCTGGTGTACCCAGCGCGTTTTGTTCTGTAATGAACTATTAACCTTCAATGAAGGTTGGGTAGTGACGAAAACCAAACAAATCAGCCTTGAATCGCCAAAAAAAAACGGTAATTCTCATTCTCGGACAATCAACACCATCATTTTATCAAATTTGGTATCACGACAAACAACAGCAAAGGTCAGACCGAAAGCACACTCCGGATCAGCGAGGCCTGCCGACCAAAATACATGAATCCATATGCACAAATGATACATTTGCAGTGCTCAAAAGGGCATATACTACAACCATAAAGCTAGCCAGCAAAAGCACACCACGGAACATGCGCCTTGTAGCCCTCCCAAAGCGCGGCACCGCCACCGGTTGCAGGGGACGGCTCGGTGTCGATAAGGCATTCGCTTTGCTCTGATCAGGGGAAGAGCCCACAGCCACAGCCACAGCCACAGCCACAGGCAGGCAGCTGTTCATGCATGGGCCCTTGTGCTGCTCTCCCTCAAGGATATAGCCGCAGCACACACAGAAACATGGAGCCCCAAAGACAGTGCGATCTTTGACATCACAAAGGCACATGCATCCCTTTGACTGGGGATCTGTTCCATGTTTGGGACTAGCTCGGCTGTAAATGGTTCGAGTACTATGTTTGTTTACAGTATGTAGACAAATTCAGCCGTGGCTGATCTTTCATGGCAACTTTTTTTTCTTTTTTTTTTGAATAAAAGGCAGGAGCCTGCCGCTCAATTAAGAATAGAAAAAGTCAGAGTACAAATAACCGAAAGAAAACATGGGCCCATCGACGGGGAGGCCCTGTGAAAGAACAATGCAACAACAAACCGAAAGAAAACTCATGGCAACTTTAGCAATGCAGAAATTCACCTCACAATGTCCTCGAACCCCCATTGTCCTGGAAATGACGTTCGATTCTGAATGTTAAAAAGTGTTGAACTTCTACTTGTTCGCAGGTTATTAGGTGAAGCGTGTTGCTGTATGTCAGTCTGAATGTCAAACGATAGTGCTTCGCTTTACAGACATGTAGCTCGGCCTAAATGGTTGGACCCGGCCAGCAACTTGTTGGACTTTTGGATCGATCGATCATGCCAACTTGGCCACCAAGTTTTAGTATGAACTTTACGAATGTTTTAACATTTCAAATCTTGCGTTTCAGGGTTTCGGAAGCTGCCAACTTATCTTACTCGGTTTCTTGAGGAACTAAGGATGAACCAATTACTTTAAAACCGATTCTTCGGGATGACCAGTAGATGATGATGATACATCATACATCGGAAGTTGCCCAGAAAATTTGAAATCTTTCCACAAGTCGCCCTGAAATGTTTTGAAATACTCTCAAAGAGCCTTACTTGTCTGCAAAACAATTGTTTATTTTTATGCAGGTGGTTGATTTCATGAAGTCAGATTGTCATTTTTCAACGCCATTCACGAGTGGTGTACTGTCATCGATATCAAGCAACTGGCAATAAAATCAAATTCTTACGGTTTTGTTATCTAAATTAAGGATAGTATGAAATAACCCAATGAGATGACTTATAGTATGTCTAGGATGTAGTCATCAAACTTGCGCCCATAAATTAAAACCGCCGTACGTAGCTTGAATGTCCAATTAGTCATCCTAATAGATCAAGGTCAAAACGTACGCATTACGCGGTACACTAGTTGGCACGTCTCACTTGGTCAGATATTGGCGAGCATATACTAACTCTATTACGTGGGGGAGAATTGGAGCCCTCTCATGCATCCACCATACCCCCCCCCCCAAATACCATTTTGCAAAAAGATCCCTCCTTTTTCTCTAAATTACGGATAGGTCCCTATAAATTACAAAGAGGTCCTTTTGTGATTTTTTGTGAGTATAAGAAAAACGTTTCTAAATTGCGTTTAGATCCCTAGTATAACTGGTTCTCTAAGGGGGTCTGGAAGTCTTTTTCATATACAAAAATTTATGATAAATTAGTAAGTGGTCCATGCACTTGCATCTGCATCATCTTAAAGCATATTTAAATGACTTGGCAATACATACGTGATTTTACTTTTTTAAAAATAGTTTGTTACATAATTCTATTTGTGATATTATATATTATTGGAGAAAATATATTCACTCTGTTTTACAATACTTGTCATATGTGATCGAAACTTTCTTTTCCAAATAATAGCATAGCAAAACAGTAAAGTTAGTATAACATAATATTTTTTATTTATATCATCATCTCTTAATTTCATTATTGCAATGCTTGTCTATTTCTTTCGGTATTTCTTTTAGCGCACACCACATTGCTTATACTGGTATAACCAAGTAAATACATGTCTTCCTTTAGTGCACATCACATTGCTTATAGTTATATTGGTATAGTCGAGTAAATACCTATCGATGTATCATGAATCTTAATCTCTTCATGGAGATCCATCAAATAAAGAGTCAGAATTTTTTTATCAGAATTTTGAGCTTATTCTATATTTTTGTAGCGGTTGTAAGAACCTGTCATCCACTTTTAACAAATAATAGTTAATAATTTATATATATACACACACACACACACATAAAATTCGTTATCTTATTCCTTTTTCTCAAATTAGCGAATTTCTAAAATTTTAATTTTGAATAAAACCAAAATTTATATTTTTCGCTTATTATGGAATTAAAAAAATCCTAATTTCCTTTTCCTTTTATTCTTCTGTTATTTTTATTTAATTTTGAATTCTAGGTTTTCATTTGGAGTTAAAAATCAAAGGGCTAACCTCTTTTGTTGTTTATTCTGAATTTATGTTAATTTTTACTGTTATTTTTATTTAATTTCACAAATCCAAGTACTAATTTTTATTTTTATTTTCAGCTATGTACAAGTTTAATATTGGAGTTCGTACAAAAGTTAAATTATTGATTTCCTTTGATTTTTTATTACAAAATTTTATTATTTTTTATTGTACTTGATATAGACTCTTTCTTCTAATATAATCTGTTAATTTTATTGTTATTTTTTATTTAATTTTGAATATTATATTTAGGTTAGATTTGATATACAAATCAAACTGCTAATTTTTATTCTAAATTTTAGATATGTACAGGTTTTAATTTGGAGTTCATATGAAAATTAAAGGGCTAATTTTTATTATTCTTTATTCCAAATTTTATGTTATTTTTTAGTGCACTTGGCGTGGATCCTTTCTTTTGATCTAAGCCGTTATAACTCGTGTTCACTAGATAGATGGTTAAATATTTTTCTTTAAATAATAACATCTAAAGAGTCCACCAGATTTTATTTTTTTGAGAATTTCTAGCATATTCCTATTTTTTGTTAGAAAGATCCGATGGTGGTTGTAATTAGAGTCCACTAGATTAAGAATTAGATGTTTTACTTTCTTGTGCGAATTTTTAGCCCATTTCTCTTTTTTTTTACTTGGCATGGAATTTTTTTTTTTAATCTAAACCATTATAACTCGGATTTGCTAGATAGATGGTTAGGTATTTTTTTAAAATAATAACATCCAATGGCCACTGTAGTTTAACTTAGTTAGGGTCCATCAGATTAAGAGCCAGATGTTTACTTTTTGTGAGAATTTCTAGCATATTCTTATTTTTGTTAGAAATATCTTATGGTAGTTGTAATTAGAGTCTACCAGATTAAGGACTACATATTTTGCTTTTTTGTGAGAATTTCTAGCATATTTCTCTTTTTTCTTAGCAACTCTCCATGAGTTTTTAATATATAATAGATGATTAGTTCAAATTAATGCCCAGGTGAGAGCATTCTTAATATTTCGATGCAAAAATAATTTTTCAGCTTTCCAGTGCAATAAATAGGATGGTGCGTGTATCTCGACTGAACACAGAAAAGGCTAAATTTAAATCGTCTATCTAGTATCATAAATTATCAAAAGTCATCCTTTTAATATAACCTCTTATCTCTATCTATATCATATAAAACTTGCTATTCTTAGGGATGTACGGCAGTCTAGACGCCAACCCGCCACGTGGCACGCAAATCACTCTAGTTTCTACATTGCACAGCTACAATGATTTTATTTTTAAAAATAATTTTTAATATATTTTTTGAAAATACTTCTTTCCCGATTTTTTTTTAAATTTTTAAACCTTTTCTAAAAGGAAAATTTTCAAGATATTTTAAAGAAAGATTTTTAAAAATAAAATCAGCACTTTTGTTTCCTTTTTCTAGAGGTATCCCCGAAAAAGATTTCCTCTCTATGTTAAAATCTCCGCTTGTCTCGACACTTCCTTTCGCCCACAACAACATGTAGGCCCACGGAGTATCTAATAAACTCTCTATTCTTGGAGAAGTATAGCAGCTAGGAGCGCCCTCTGCCATGTGGCGTGAATCACTGTAGTTTCTACGGTGAATAGCTGGAGTGATTTAAAAAAAATAAAAAAAAAACTAAAAAGGGGAAGCCCCTCTCTCTATTTTAGTTTTCTTATTTCCTGAACAACTACGGTGATTTTATTTTTTAAAAAATATTTTTTATTTTTTAAAAAATATTTTTTATTTAAAAAATAATAATTTTAAAGAATTTTTTAAAAAAATGGAAAAAATCCCTCTCCCTCTATTTTAGTTTCTTATTTCCATGTTTTTTTAGAGAAAATATGATTTTTCTCTTTTTGTTAAAATTCATGGTTCGCCCGCGACAACACTTAAGATTTTAACCTCGTTTCAGCTCTTCCTTCCGCCCGCAGCAATACACGGGCCCAGTGAACCATCTAGTATATCATTATTCTCGGAGAGGTATATATGGGCTTACCATCCCCGCCACACATCACTTGGGCACCAGTTTCTACAATGTCTGAGCTACAGTAGCTGCTGTCGGCATATTCTACACCGGGGTACTCTCCCCGCCCTCAAAAAAGGTATGGAGGGCCCCACGTGGCAACGTAGCGAGTAGCGCCCCTAAGCCCTCCTCGCGGGGCGAGGAGGCCCACGTGGCAACGTGGCGAGCAGCGCCCCTAAGCCCTCCTCGCGGGGCGAGGAGGCCCACGTGGCTACGTGGCGAGCGGTGTCCCAAAGCCCTCCTCACGGGGTGAGGAGGCCCGCGTCACGAGACGCAAGGATGAGGAAGGCTTCGCCCGGAAGCCTCCCATGGGGCATGATGTCAGGGCATTTAATGCGGGGCATGGCGTTAGGCCCCTTTTCCTGACATGCCACAACTGGCCCGTCATGGGAAGCGCACAGTCCTGACGGCTCGTGATGTAGCGGCACAAAGAAGGAGGCCTCAGAATGGGATGGCATTAATGGGATGTAATTAATGAGCCGTGTAAGCGGCGTAGTTTTGTCCCCCCACTTGCCCAAGCTGACCGGAGGTATATAAGGGCAGATGGGCGTACGTGAGAGGGGGGCGATGAGGACGGCGAGAAGGAGAAAGAGGGCACGGACGAGAGCTTTAGCTAAGACTAACAAAGACCTCAGACAGGACGTAGGGCTATTACCCGTCTAGGAGGCCCGAACCTGGAAAAATCAAGTGTGTCTACTGTTTATCTTCTCCGAGACGGCGAGGAGAGAGTGACCGGATTACGTCTCCGCTAAGCACACCCCAAACCGAACTAAAACCTCCCTCGCGGGAGGATCCTGTCGTAAAAAACGCCGACAGCTGCAATATTTTTAAAAAATATATATATAATTTTTACATTTTTATTTTTTTAAAAAATATTTTTTAAAAGAAAATATTTTTTTAAGAGAATAAATATTTTTTCTTTCCTTCTTATAGGGGTTTCCAAAAAAAAAAAAATTCTCTCTGTTAAAATTCCTGTTTGTCTCACGCTTTTTTTTCACCCGTAGCAACGCACGCACGGGCGGCCCACAGAGCATCTAGTTCTAGGAAATTTGTTGGGAAGAAGCTTCTTTGACAAGGATGCATATAACAAAGCAGTAATGTAGATTGAACGAGCAATGCTGACCATAACAACGTAACATCATTCTAGCCAGTATATATATATATATATATATATATATATATATATATATATATATATATATATATATATATATATATATGGAATAAAGGATATACCAGTGTAATATTGCATCAGTCAATTACCATTTTATTACTTACTCACAAATCAAGCAACAGAAAACCTACTGAAAACAGTTAATGGGACAAGTATAACAGTACTCCCCCGTTTCATAATGGTTGTAGTTCTAGCTAAATTCACACAAAATAAGAAGACGTGAAATGACTTGTCTACCTTCATTTAATCCATCACAAAGATAGCTCAACAGATTAGCTAAACAGATGGCTGCAATATTGATGAAGGGTACAAATGTCATATTGCCTCTAAAATTGCATTGAAATGTGAGAACTACAACCATTTTGATAAAAAAAAATCTTGAATGCTAGAACTACAACCATTGTGTAATCAGAGGGAGTAATTCGTTTTATAAAGCAAGTTGCCATAAATCATGTCACAGTAAAACACGTAATGTTCAGTTAACCTTCCACTTCCCCCGCTTGACTTGAAACAGCGACACAAAACATTGCTGTTGTCAATCCATTCATTGCCTCATTGGTATGTGATGAGGAAGCAACTTAAAACCAGACACACACACAGCTGGTTCCTTAAAGATCAAGTAATTAATCAGGCAATGCACATTATTCCGTGCATGAGGTAAGCAGCATCAGGGCATCGAGAGAGAGAAAAAAAATCCCCGGAGCATCCACGTATGCTGGGATCAAGAACCAGTCCTGAGAGACGACAAGGAAAACACGCACAAAAACGACGTAGCTCTCGATGGATCAAAAATGTCAATGGTCCTACCTTTCTTTCCACAGTGTGCCAAAATCTTATTCGTCACTTTGATCAAAAAATCTTATTCGTCACACTTGATGCTTGATCGCATCCTTCTCTCCCCACAATACATATATATATATCCACCATTTTAATTTGCACCTACTAGAACAAAGATAGAACAACAACAAGAAGAAGATGGCTTGGTCGCCGGCGTGGACGGTGCTGCTCGTCCTCGCCCTCTTCGCCCAGCTCGGCGCGTCCGACCTGAAGCCGGGCTACTACGCGAGCACCTGCCCCAACGTCGAGAGCATCGTGCAGGAGGCGGTGAAGGAGAAGATGCAGGCCACCATCCGGACGATCGGCTCCACCATCCGCCTCTTCTTCCACGATTGCTTCGTCGATGTACGCCATACAGTAACGCCAACCAATCTCGCTCAGTTAGTCCGTACTTGCGTACGCGTATATGACGATCCATATCTCGGTGGTGCGTATGCATGCATGCGCCGCCGTGCAGGGGTGCGACGGCTCGGTGCTGATCCAGTCGACGCCGGGAAACAAGGCCGAGAGGGACGCCGCCGACAACCTGTCCCTGTCGTTCGAAGGCTTCGAGACGGTGAGGAGCGCCAAGGCCGCCGTCGAGGCCGCGTGCCCCGACCAGGTCTCCTGCGCCGACATACTCGCCATCGCCGCACGAGACGCGATCGCCCTGGTACACACACACGTACACCAGATCACCTGCGCGTTAATTTTCTGGGACCCTATATATATACCCAGCTTGTGGCTGCTGTTGTGCAGACTGGCGGGCCCTTCTACCAGGTGGAGCTGGGCAGGCTGGACGGCCTGAACTCCAGCGCCGGCAACGTGCCAGGCAAGCTGCCGCAGCCGAACCAGACGCTGGACCAGCTACGCGCCATATTCAAATCGAACGGGCTCGACTTGTCGCAAATGGTCGCGCTTTCAGGTGAGACGCACGCACGCGATGCACGGGTGGATGGGTGGATGGATATATATGTAACGTACGTACGTGTGTTTGCGCGTGTGCAGCGGCGCACAGCGTGGGGCTGGCGCACTGCAGCAAGTTCGCGTACCGGCTGTACAGCTACCGGCCGGGCGAGCCGACGGACCCGACGCTGAACAAGAAGTACGCGGAGTTCCTGATGGGCAAGTGCCCCAACGGCTCGCCGGACTGGATGGTGCGCATGGACGAGGCCACGCCGGCGCTCTTCGACAACCAGTACTACAAGAACCTGCAGGACGGCGGCGGCCTGCTCGGCTCCGACGAGCTGCTCTACACCGACAACCGGACGCGCCCGTTGGTCGACTCGTGGGCCGCGAGCACGGACGCTTTCAGCAAGGCCTTCGTCGACGCCGTCGTCAAGCTCGGCCGCGTCGGGGCCAAGTCCGGCAAGCAGGGCAACATCCGCAAGCAGTGCGACGTCTTCAACTGAAGCGGATCGGCGTGCGTCGGGATTGCTACGGCGATTGCAGGTCCAAGTTGCATGCATGTGTGCACGAATTAATGTGCATGCGTGCGTGCGTCAGTGCGTGTGGTGTGTGGTGTGTCGACTCGTTCCGAAGGAGGTGTGCCTTGCTGAGAAATTCGTTGGCTTTTCCATTTCCGTACTGTTTGTTTGTACATCGATCCATCCTGTTTAATTCGTTGCGTTTAATGTGTAATTTATGCACATATTTCGGTCGGATTTGATGAAGTAAAATGAATAAAGCACTCCCAAAAGGCAATTCAATAACCATTTCTCTGTACTACTATGACGCTTTTGTTGTGCGCCAACGGAATTAACTGTCACTGGTTAGCAACAGAATTAATTGCTCGCGGGGTATACAATGGCACGGTGCAATTGTGCAGTACTGTGGGTGTTGAATTGGTTATGGTTGATCAATTATCTTTTTTATACAATTTGTACGGCAAGATTATTAATGATATAATAGAATAAGTTAGGATTTACATTCTGATATATGGTTAATTTCTTATCTCTAGCAGATTGACTTGATGTCTAAGTCATCATACCCTCTCTCTCTGTATATATATATGTCCTGAGACTCAGCAATACAATCATTGAAGTATTCCGACTATTTTATCTTGGTATTTGATAAACATCATCCGGATATTTTTATTACTGAAATCACCTAAATCTAAAACCATCGGATCGTTGTTGAGATTTATGAGTGGCGTGTCCTAATGCCGATGATGTTAGTATTTTCTCTCTATGGCTACTGGCCGCCGCGCACTCCGTTGGTGTCCACTACCGAACTTTTTCCATGCAGTCTTCTCCTCCCCTTCCTCGCCACTATGAGTGTAGGACTCCCAGTCATCGGCTTCTTCCACCACTGCACCATCAGCTTCTACGTCCGCCGCGGCAATCCTCATTGCTGCCGTCTCATGGCCAACATAGATTTACCTCCAATATCCTTCTCCTTCCAGCTTTTTCTTGGTTGCATGACCCATCCATCCTAAATTTGTATCACTTGGTCTAGGATGATTCTATTCAAGCAACCAAATACATGAATGATTTTTTTTTAAACCATCTCATACATGTACCACTTGGTACAAGCAACCAAACACACCCTTAAGCAACCATCGTGCTGTATGGCCCTCTCTCTTGCGCCAATCTGCGCACCACCACCGTCATGATCAGTCCTCTCATTACTGCTTCCCCTTCTCCCTCCACACTGCTGACTGACCTGTGCTGCCTCAACTACGACGACCTTCCTCGACTGCGAACCAAAACATCAACTTCTCGCTGCATCAATATCACCTTCGTATATGACGACGTCCTCCCATAACTTCTTCGTCAATGGCGCCATTCTTCACAACTGGCGATCCCACTTCGAACTTCGAAGACTACCTCGATAGCAAGCAATTTTACCAACGGTCAAACTACGGATCAATTATTGGGCCAAAACTTAGAGGTCGACGTAAAACAAGGTATTTCGTCATGATATGTGCAGCCCGAAAGCGGTGGAAACTTCCGATTAAACTCAACTCCTCCACCAAGTTTGCCGTTCACGACTCGCTCCAAGCCCCAAACACGGAGACCCACCACTGTCACAGTCGCACACTCGCACACACCAGCCGACATGACCAGCAATCGCTACGACTACACGAGACGATTTTATATAGTGAGAGTGAGTGAGTGAGAGAGAGAGAGAGAGAGAGATCAGAGAGAGAGAGAGAAGACGCTCCGAGTAAACGCATGCACCGCGTCGCTGAAAAGAGCAACTACGGTGCCGTGGCAAACCTGGCGCTCCGCCCAGGCAAGAAAGATCTGAAGGCGCCCATGCGATGCTTGGCCGCAACCACCGAAGAATTGACGTCCCAACCGAACCGTAGAAGCCGCCGTCGCGATCCATTTCATTACCTTATCTCGTGCCGTGCGTTGGATAACTTCCCAGGCCACATCGCGTAACGGTCGGAACCCATGATGTCCCCCTCGGAATTCATTAGTCGTTACCTTATCTCGTGCGTTGGATAATATCCAAATCGTTGCTTGCTTGCTCGTATAAACCATGGGCCGGCCCATCTTTTATGATGTAGACATTTGGCCACCTGTAAGAACGAGGAAGAAAGTGACCGCCTGCTATGCTACGGTGGAACAGGGATCCTGTGCCGCGGCACGAGGGATGTAATTTAGGGAAATAAATCTTATGGAGCTGGTATGCAAATTTTTTTTCGTGTATACATAACGCTGATTGATGCCACGTGGATAATCCTGCGATCCAACGCCACGGCTTAATGCAGGTGGAAATAAATACCTGACGCTTATTTCGATGCAATTTTGGTTGTTTAATTCAGACTTAATGTCGAGGCGTTGAATTGCAGGATTGTCCACACGGCATCAATCAGCGTCAGTTATGCACGGGAAGAAGTTTGCATACCAGCTCCACAAGATTTATCTCTGTAATTTAGATAGTTCTTGTGTCTCCGATGGATCTAAAATCAGCTCTTCAAATCTTTCCAAAACACTGTAGCAAAGTACGGTACCAATTTTATAATGTAGCACTACTGTGTGAGCGATACGAGCCGTCCACTACCTCAATCTAATGGTTATGATCCCTGTCTGCTACGGTCATCGGGCCGTTGGGGAGCGTAGGGGGAGCTCATGATCAGTATGTCTACATCGCCCTCACATTTCAAATGGCGTGTCATTTTCCTATTTCTTCGACCGTTGTACTGGAAAAGGTTTGATATTTTATGTGGGATACTTGGCTAATTAAAAATAAAACTAGCAAAATAGTCCGTACAAGTGTATTAGTTTGTTGCTTTCCTTTGAACTTGTTTCTTGGTTGATTTTCTTTCCAACGTCCATTAAAACTAGAAAGAATTGATTATTTATTCAGTTTTAATTAGTGCAATTAATCATTTATTTCATATGTGTCACTGACATATGACCCGTTTCTTGGTTGATTTTCTTTCCAACGTCCATTAAAACTAGAAAGAATTGATTATTTATCTAGTTTTAATTAGTGCAATTAATCATTTATCCCATATGTGTTGCTGACATGTGACCCTAGAGTGTGTATGTCAGTGAGATATCACAGGGTAAATAATCAATGTCAGAAGTAAATAAGAGCACAAATCATCAATTATTCCTTAAAACTAACAAATAGTCCGTACAAGTGTATTATTTTTTAGATTTCCATTGAACTTGTTTCTTAGTTGATTTTCCTTCCAACGTCCATAAATCCATAGATATTAACACACCGTGTATGCTTGATGAGTGGATTTTCGCTACCTCAAAGTATCATGTAATATCGCTCTTTTCTATGTATGCATGCATGTATGTAATCTACTAGACCGATGTTATCAGAATATTTAAGCACATAATTATATCTGAGTTGATTTCTTTATGAATCATAATTGTTCCCAAGAATGTGTGGAGTGCTGAGGCAACCGTGCTGTGAGCCTGTGACAGAACAGGGAGAAACATGACACAGTTTGCTCCTTATAAATGGTACCTCACAAGCGAGAGTATTTCGACACTTTGCATTGCGTTGTTGCTCCTACTGAAGAAAAAAAAAAAGATTCCAGTCAAGAAATCTGTGGCCACGATGAATATTGAGCGTGATCTTCACATGGTCGAAGGGGAGGAACAAAGCAGCTACGCCAAGAATTCTAGGCGCCAAGTAATTATTCTCGCCTTCTTTTTCTAACATGCACAACTAGTAATTTCTGTTCCAATGAATTTCTCAAGTTGCATGTGTAAAAGCTATACTCCTTCCCTTCATAAATAAATGATGTTTTGGAATTTTGCATTTAAACCGAGGTAAGTGTAGAAAAGGCCAAATTAACATCTTTTTATTAGACCACTTATTGCTATTGGATATATAGTTTGTATTACTCTAGTCCATAGCATTAAATGATCTTGGAAATAGCCACAAGGAAGGGGTATATAAGGAACTGAGGGTGAAATGCCATCTCAAAATTGTATAATGATATTTATTTAAGAACAACATTTATAAGCTAGAATAACATGTATTCAGGAACGGAGTGAGTACAAATTATGTGTTGGTATAATCGATTTTTTCCCTTGGGAACAACACTTGTATTATGATGCAATTCGTGTTGAATCACATATTATATCACGTTTCATGATTTTTAAAAATCCAATAGGGCATCTACCCCCAATTTTTTTAGATTATTAATCCACAATTTAGGTATTACTTTTGTTTTGTCAAGCCATTGCTGTTTATTTTAGACAATGCCATTGTTATTAGGCCCTTCAAATCTTTCTCGCCGTACTTTTTTTTAATTGAACGGCAGTAGGAGAGGCCCAGGGTTCAATTTTTTAGCCAAAAATCACCGAAAATTGGTGAAAATGGTTTTATCGGCCACCACTGTTAAAATTTCTTATCGGCCAAGAAAACCGGTTTTGAATGAGTTTTGCTCTATATAAATAGAATTTGTAACGTAACCATGGGTTTTTAGTTTTTTCGTTTTAACTTAAAAAAAATTGGGTCAAATTCACGCACAAAGTTTCCAAAAATCGGCACCCAGTAAAAAATTAAACCAATTTTCTGATCCCTAGGGAGGTCCCTAGTTGCTCGTCGTAATCCATTTCCTCACTCTATCAAAATAAAATAAATTAAAAAAATTAAACCGATTTCTTGAACCTGAGGAGGCAGCTACTTGCTGGCCGTACTTCGTTTCCTCTCTCTATCAAAATAAAATAATTTAAAACTAAGTGAAAATAAGCGACAACTATTAGTTAGAGTATTATGCATAGCATTGCCAACATTTAATGTGTCCTCTCAATCTCATCATTACAATCATTCCATTGTATTTTACAATGGAACCCAGGTTGACCCTGTTTGCAAAGAAATCTCTAAACTACAAACATGTCGGATCTACGTAGACTTACGTCCTATTATATTATAGTAATAAGATGACTTGGATACAGAGCGACTTTTTTTTAATGAGAAGGAAGTTAATTATAGAATCATAATTCATAATATATTGTAACATCTCTACTGTGAAATTAACAACCAAGAAATTGTTTCCTTTTTTATGAGACACATAACCACGAAATTCTCTGTACATGAATGGTGCTAGGAGAAAACTATACTCGAGACTAAACCAGTCCTTGAGAAGGCGGCAAGAGAAATATACGCAGCTCTTCTACCCCAGACAATGGTAGTTGCCGACCTGGGCTGCTCTTCAGGACCAAACACACTTCTCATCGTCTCTGAGGTTATCAGTGTGATAATTGACCAAACCAATAAGCTTGGTCGAGCTGATCATGTGGAGCTTCAGTTCTTCCTAAATGATCTACCGGGTAACGATTTCAACCAGCTCTTTCGGTCACTTGAACAGTTCAAGAAGTTGACTGCAACAAATCACAAGGGAGAAATACTACCGGCATACTACGTTGCTGGGTTGCCAAGCTCCTATTACACTAGGCTTTTCCCTAGTCAAACTGTTCACCTCTTCCATTCCTCAACCAGCCTCCATTGGCTCTCTCAGGTAGGTACAAATATGTACAAGATGCAGTTCAATCATGTGTACCTGTGTTTTTAGCAATGATATCAATTCAGTGGTGTCATGGCATGGACGTACATAGGTTCCAGAGGGGCTCGAGGGCAACAGAGGAGCATACCTAAATGAAGAGAACATGTATATCACAAAGACTATGTCACCGTTAGTGGTGAAACTATTCCAAGAGCAGTTCCAGAAGGATTTCTCTCTCTTCCTTAAACTGCGCCATGAAGAACTTGTGTTTGGTGGGCAAATGTTGCTGACATTTTGTGGGAGGAAGAATGAGGATGTATTCACTGGAGATCTCAACCATCTTTTCGGATTAGTTACACAATCGTTACAGACACTTGTTGCTGAGGTAAATGCAAACTAGTTTCACTCGCTTACGATTTTAACTTGTACCAACAAACAATTGTTGAGTTAATCTAGATTAAATTTCGATCCAATAGGGCCTTGTGGAGAAGGAAAAACTTGAGTCCTTCTACCTACCACTGTACGGACCATCGGTTGGTGAAGTTGAGACACTGGTGAAGAAGAGCGAGTTGTTTGACATGGATCATATCCAGCTGTTTGAGTCCAACTGGGACCCTTATGACGACTCAAAAGGTGATGTTGTACATGATAGTGCCTCGAGCGGGGTGAATGTCTCCAAGTTCTTAAGAGCAGGACTGGAGCCCCTGATTGCAAGCCATTTTGGAGAAGACATACTAAGCATGCTGTTTGCAGAGTTTGCACGCCTTGTTGCCAAGCACCTGGAGAAGGAGAAGACCAAGATGGCTTTGATCGTCCTGTCCTTGAAGAAACGATGCTAGAGATAATTAGACGGTGACACGTGAATTGCGCGGTTAATACTTGTCTTCCTCCCTATGTTTGTTACGTACTGCTAGTAATCGAAAACTGGATGTGCATGCATGGTGTTTCAAAGTCTACATGGGTTGGTTATTGTCTGCTTCAGATGTCATAAATAAAACATAATATCTGCATTGTGTAAGAATGTTCTGGTCGGATGTCATAAATAAATCGCAATACTGTATACACATGTATTGTATAATACACATGCCTGTTCATTGTTTGATACTCCCTCTGTTCATAAATAAATGTCGTTTTAGTTTTTGCACTTTCATTAAGAAACATCTTCGAAATATTGTATTAATTCTCTTTATTACATTTTTGGGTAGTGCGTTTTACTCTAGTTCATAGTAATAAGAAAACATCAGAAATTGCTAAACGGAAGGGTATAGAAGGACGGAGCAGGGGCGGTCCAACGCCCAAAGGACGTGCCCCCGTCCAATGCCCTCTGCTAGCGGTCGGATCCTCATCCGACGGTCAGAAACAGATCTAGTACGAAAATTTATTATTTTTGTATAACTACATATAAATTCGAAAAAATTTCAAAAAAATATTAATATTATCTAATACACACCTGATTGAACATATATTATTTTCATATTTTTTTTATGAAAGTTTTTGGTTCAGTTTATACTTTAGAACACTTTTTAAATAAAACATATTAAGCTAAGAAATATGAAAATAATATATGTTCAATCTGGTGTGTATTAGATAATATTAATATTTTTTGAATTTTTTTTCGAATTTATACGCAGGTATACAAAAATAACAAAATTTCGTACTAGATCTGTTTATGGCCGTCGGATGAGGATCCGATGGCTAGCAGAGGGCATTGGACGGGGGCGCGTCCTTTGGTGTTGGACCGCCCCTGCTCCGATAGAAAGAAGAAATAGTAAAAAAAATCACATCAAAATTATAGAATAACATACATTTAGAAGTAAAATTTGAAAGCTAGAATGATTATATTTGGGAACGGAGGGAGTAGAAATTGTGATACCACCGCGGCGCATGGGCTGTCTCACCAATCCCATGGACAGAGCTACCCTACACACAAGTGTGCTATCTTAGCGTACATCTAAATAGATAGAGGCTGGAGTTTAAATCGTAACCTCATAAAATTCTTACTAAAACATACTCACGTATGCATAATAGATGAACACTTGAATTTAAATTCTGATGGATGGAGTGGTACACCCACAACTCCACCACCTAGAGATGGTTTCCAATTTCTGTCTTACTAGGTAGAACCGCGCAAAATTTGATTCCAAATTCTTTTTTGCAAGGAAACAGCGGAGAAAGGATCTAGTCGTAATTTTTTTTTAATTTTTTTGGAAAAAGGTGACGTGAAGGATCCGGTCGTGAATCTACGAAACTACAGGTCTTTTTTTTGAAAAATAACCGGGAAAAAATCTAGAGATAGAGCTGTACACATATATCTGTTGATGAAAATATTATTTCCGAGAAAAACGAAGAAATAACCTAGACACAAATTTCTTTTGACGAATTTGGTTAACACTTTATCATTACCCAACTAACCTCCTTTTGTCGAGTTTAATACTCTATGTGCTAATCGGGTGATAATACATGTTCCAAAAAATATTAGAGATGTCAACCCTCTTTTATCGAGTTTAATACTCTATACGTTCACCGAGTAATAATACACGTTTCGAAAAATATCAGATATCAAGTTGGGAAAAAAAAATTAGAGATTAGTGATTGAGTTGGGGAAAAAAATCCAGAGATAGAGCTGCACACATATTTCTGTTGACGAAAATATTTTTTCGGGAAAAACGAAGAAAGGACCTGGACGTAACGGCTGGGGACCTGTTTGTTATATTTTTGGGCCTGATCGCTATTATAAAAAATTAGAAAAGGACTCGTTCGATATTTGTATTTAGCGGGGGGCTTTGCCATAAAGTAACTAACAAGGGACCTAAACGCAATTCAAAAAAGATTTTTTTATACTCACAAAAAATCACAAAGGATCTCTTTGTAATTTACAGAGATCTATCTGTAATTTACAAAAAGGGAAGGACCTTTTTGCAAAATGGCATGGGGGGTAAGGTGGCACCCTTGGTTGGCCTCCAATTCTTCCCCCTTTAATATATAGTATTCAAAAAAGATTTTTTTATACTCACAAAAAATCACAAAAGACCTCTTTGTAATTTACAGAGACCTATCCGTAATTTACAAAAAGGGAAGGACCTTTTTGCAAAATGGCATGGAGGGTGAGGTGGCACCCTTGGTTGGCCTCCAATTCTTCCCCCTTTAATATATAGTATATTCTTTGAAATTTCCAGTTCTCTAGTTTTTACAGTCTTTTGACTTAAGACAATTAATCGAGAAGATTGAAGCTCTTAAGGGGCTGTTTGGCTGCGTGTATACACAGAGATTTGCATCTACAGATGTAAAATCTTGCTTTTTTCTCGTGTTTGGTTGCCTGCATCTAGCTTTAAGCTTGACTCTCTGGATGCAAGATTCTCCATGCAGCCTGGCTCTGGAGATATCTCTGGATGCAGCCTCGTGTTTTGCGCAAGGGGCCACTGTCAGCCACAATAGTAAACCATGCATGTGGTGCCACGTGGGTATGTAAAAGTTTCCTTTTTGTTTATATCTTTTGATTAGCATCTCCGGTTTCAAAAATGGGTTCCTGATATTTTTCCGAACAAAACTGGACCACACTTGCTATATAAATTTTAAAATACATACCTACTAAACACTCAACCAAATACCATCTATGTATCTATGCATCCGTATCCCATCAGCCTGGCTGAGTCGAACTGGCCAGACTCACGAGAGAAGGCAACCAAACAGCCCCTAAAGTGCAAAATGCGCTAAAGATAAATGTTTATTCCCAGATTTAATCATGAAATTATTGAGGATTTTTTTAAATAATACTTTTTTAAAACTGAATTGCGTTTTTAATACTCGAAAAATAAAATTTGCAAAAATAATACGTGGTCGCCATACCGTACGGCGAATACCCCATTTTCGCCGAACCGTGTGGCGAATACCCTATTTTCGCCGAACCGTGTGGCGACAATACCCTAAATCCGCAGTTAATCTGCTACACGGGAATCAAGGCTGTTTTCGCCGTACGGTATGGCGAAGACCCTATTTTCGCCATACGGTTTGGCGAAAATACTATTTTCGCCATATGGTAAGGCGAAAATAGCCTTAACCAAACAACCGACGGTTAATCGGCTTTAATCGGGTAATTATGGTATTTTCGCCATACCATATGGCGAAAATAGGGTATTCGCCGTACGGTATGGCGACCACGTATTATTTTTGCAAATTTTATTTTTCGAGTATTAAAAACGCAATTCAGTTTAAAACAAGTATTATTTAAAAAAAATTCAATTATTGAGTCATTTTAATTATAACCTAATGTGCACACTAATTTTCTCTTGTGTTGCTCTCACCCCAATGTGTTTGCAGCTTTATACCCCATCGTCAAGAAAACAACCATGAGATGATACTGCGACAAGAGTCTTCACCAAGTAATGCGGATGATCTGTTGCCGAAGCCGTCGATGAGCTCCGGCCAACATGGCCGTCATGTCCACGCTACCAACGGCAGTGCTATCGTCATCTACGGAGTTGCCATGCCCACCGTCGATGCCACCATGCTCCAACTCAAGTTGAAGAATACAAGCTTGTCCCATGCGCACGTGTAGCATGCATGCATGATCTTTACACTTCTCGATGCCAACACATGCGAGCCCCAGAGGTGGGCATCATGCTTCGTGCCAGGCTGGCCCAGCATGGGTCTATCATGCTTCGTGCCTGAACCATGCTGGGCTGTGACGGCCTGTTGTGCCTACCGTGCCATGCCGGCCAGGCTCGCCTTCGGCGAGCCCAGGCACAGCCCATTTGCGCTTGTGCCTGCTTTGTGCCGTGCCGACCCAGGTCCAGCCTATTTACACTATTACGACGAGAGGAAAGGAGATGGAGATGCACATTGCTCAATCTCTTTCAGTTCTCTCGCCCGTTGCTCCCTCTCGTAGCTTTCTTTCTCTCTCTCTCTCTCTCTCTCTCTCGGCTCTCTCCCTCCCTCTCGACCGTTCCTCTCAATCTCTCTCTTGCCTGTTGCCTCCCTCTCTCTCGCTCATTGGCCGATGAGAGAATGAGATATAGTCATCTGTAGAAAGCCCAACAATACTTTTTCCCCCAAAAAGATCATCAAACTCATAACCTCGACCATATTAGAAATCTAGTGAAATAAAACCATTGTAGATAAGTGACATAATATAGCCATCAACAACAATGAAGTTGTAACAGTAGATCTGTGCCCGTGCCTCCGTCGTGCCGGGTCGTGCCGCCCATCGTGCCGTGATCTCAGGCCCAGCACGACCAGTGCTACAGTGTCGTGCTGGCACAACACGACCCACCTCCGCACAGTGCCGAGTTTTGGACCGGGTTGGATCACAGTGCCTCAGGCCGGCCCAAAAAGGCCCATCCCAAGTGCACGACACGACCCACCTCCGCAGTGCCGATTTTTGGACCGGGTTGGATCACAGTGCCTCGGGCCGGCCCAAAAAGGCCCAGCCCAAGTGCCCTCCTCTAGCCCCAATCTCCTCCAACATCCTATTGCTCCAGCTTCGTATGGAGAGGAGATGAAGATGATAAAGATTTTGCACCAGTCTACCCGATGCCAACTCTAACACGTAACATCACCGATCACGCCGAGTTGCCACCAATACAACGTGCACGGGCACATAGCAGGTGTGAGTCATGGCCCATCCGATGCTGATGTCACGCCACGAGGTTGGATGGGCTGCCACCATCAACGACGGTGCCCGTTTATGTTGGGAATAGCCCCACATCGGAAATTGAGAGGGTGAAAGTGCATCTAGGCCTCCTAATTTAGTTTTGGTTGATTAATGACAAACAATTAAAGAAGCTAACATGTCCAACTAGTTTATGAACAGATAACAGTCCTAAGAAGAGATCATCTACGTCCATCGGATACCCTCAAATTGGATTGAGTAAGAAAAAAGGCAGCACATGTATGTATCTTATTTTCTTGAGTCATAGGAATGCCGTATTATTAAGAGGGATGCTTTGAAATTGGTCTAGAGATGGTCTTTATGCTCAAATGAATGATGGTTAGTCTCTTGAGAGGTTCAAAGTCTCCACCCGTGCATTGGAATGTGTTTGCTTTTAAGTTCCGGTCGGATGTTCCGATGATAGGTCGAAAGTTCCGAAGTTCCAGACATTCCGATGTGTAGGTGTGCTCGAGTCCGAAGCCCTTAGGAGGGGTCGGATACTCCGATATTTTATATCGGATGTTCCGATGCATGTTGTTTTTCGGTTAGGGTACTCTCTGTTGAGATCGGAAGTTCCGATATCCCACATCGGAAGTTCCGATATGTGTTTTCTTGAAAAAGGGTGCTCTCTGTCTAGTTTGGACTGTCCGAAGTTTAAAAGTCAGAAGTTCCGAAGTAGCTGTTTTCCAGTCTGAGAACTCTCTGTTTGTTTCGGATGTTCCGATACTCTAGTCGGACATTCCGATGTTGTCTTGGAAAGTTTTTGTTGAGTTCTCTCCAAGTGTTATCGGAAGTTCCGATGTTGATATCGGATATTCCGATGTGTATAATTTTCGACCATTGGAGCTTTCCAAGTTCTGGTAGTTTGCACTCATCGGAAGTTTTGAAGTTCGGTTCGAATATTCCGATGTGTGGCTGAGTGTGGGTATAACGGCTAGTTTTGAACCAAAACTATAAATAACCCCTCCCTCTCCTTTTGAGGGTTACACACTTGCTTTGGCTGAAGTCTTGAGCATCTTAAGCACATCTTAGAGCATTCTTGAGCCCTCCTCCTTTGATCTTAGTGATCATCTAAAGAGTGAGGACTTTAAGTGTGATTGTAAGCTAGAAGAAGAGATAATAATTCATCTTGAGCACTAAAGAGCCTCTCCAAGATCAAGCTTCTATTGCATTTGTTACTCTTGGAGGTTGAAGGACTCCTAGACGGCTAGGCGTCGCTCACGAGCTCCCGACAATTGTGGGACGCCGTGAGAAATTTGTGAAGGCCGGTTCCGCCTCCGAAAGGAAAGGGACAAAGAGTGAAACCAAACTTCAAGTGTAACCGAGGTTTGGGAGGATAGGGTTGGAAAAGACCCAGCTCTTAGTGAGCCACCTCAACGGAGACGTAAGATCCCCTCAAGGATCCGAACTCCGGGAAACAAGTTCTTTGTCTACTTTGTCTACGTATTTCAATTATTGCTTTGCAAATCTTGGTAGTTTACTCTTTCTAGCACACAGCTAGAATAGAGCATGCTTTTAGATTATTAGTCACATTTCCTATTCTCGATTTCCTGTACTGATCGAACATTCCGATATAATACCGGAAGTTCCGATAATATCAGAAGTTCCGATATTGGTACGGAAGGTCCGACCTGTTTCCGCTGCAACTTAATTTCACTTGAAATTTTAAAAGGCCCATTCACCCCCCCTCTGGGCAATTATCTCATCTTTTCAGAGGGTTGAAGCATAGTTTATGAGGGTGAGAGAGCACCTCCTCATTGAGCTAGCTTTTTTGGGGATGGCCCAAGAGACCTTGGTTCGCTGCTCTGGTTGGGCCCGCGATTGTACTGCAGTCCAATGACCTGGGATCCAGATGCGCTAGGTATGGTGGTCCGGCTAACAAGTGTTATCAGAGCCCAGGTGGCCTAGATAGTTCCTAGATAATCTCGGTCCGATGTGTGAGGGGGGATTGTTGGGAATAGACCTTGGCCCGCTGCTCTGGATGGGCCAACGACCTAGAATTCGAACGCACTAGGCGTGGCGGTCCGGCTAACAAGGTTTTTGACTCGGACTCTGCTCCGTTTACGAAATTAATTCCAACAGTTTAACCTTTACACCGCTTACAAGGTGTCCTGTACATTACAGGAGCTGCTGACTTCGCCGATAATCCAAGACGAAGTGATGGTTGCCATATCTGTTCACTAAGCCAGTAGTCGACCTAACTCGACATGATTATTTCCACATCCTTTCGTCAAATCCACCTCGGCCGCTATTATTGTTGTTGTATTCATGCTATGCAACCCCAATGTGATGGTCACTACATCCACCTGATATTCTTGCATACCCGAGGATGTCTTGCCTCGTGACATGGGATTGTTCGTCTACGTGTGTCTCCACCATACTAGAGTCGTCTCGGCTGTCATTACCGATTATGATGACGCCTTGACGTTCTCCTTTACCAACCTTACTTTGATATGCGGTAACTCACCTCCCGGCGCTGCCGCTATGTCGTCGGATCGGTCACGCTTGGTGTAAACCATATGTATGTTACACAACCATCCAATCATCTATTGTCATTTGTGATTGACGAGGGCGGGTGTAGACAGTGCAAATGCTATGCTTTCAACGGCCCAATAGACCGACGAGGCTATGGATCACGCCACACCCACATCTACATCAATCATGCATCACATGCATGAAGAATGCAAAGCGAAGACGAAAGACGACAACTAGTGTGCAGTTTAATCGAAGGTATCTTGCGAGTTTACCTTGCGGAGTAATTAACTGAGAGTCTTTCGAGGCCCTAGAAACCACGAGATCATCTATATCAGATATGTTATGTCAAACAGGCCATGGAACGCAATAATTTTCAGAGAACTTGTATTTTTTTGATTCTTTAAAGAATTAATAAAATGCACGTTTCTTTATCTTTTTTGTGTTTATTTACTTTTGTGTACTTGGGTATATTGGCATGCCCACAGTCTTAATCCCCACTTATAGAAATTTTGGCGATTTCGAACAGAACACGAGCCCAATCTTGCATTGTCCACATGCACATCTCGTATTCCTTGCTTCGACATGCATGCATGCTTCGTGCTGGGTCTCTTTCATGCGCGAGCGACGTGATGGTCCATCAGGAGCTGAGTCGGCGGCAAGGTTCACGAATCAGGACGACGACGATACATGCATGTGAAGGTGGCAGCTGCATTACTAGCTAGGTCGTCGTTTTCCCCCCTTGATATACAGGCTTAGGGAGATCCGTCTGCCATGCACACTTCTACGAGAAAATCGTTCCATTGGCTATGCTATACTAATCAAAGTAAGATCAGTCCGCTAAATTAAGGCCCCGTTTGGTACAGTTGCATTTTAAGAGTAAACGAAAAACGGTTTGATTCTTAGAAACGCTTCGCAGAATCGTAATCACTTTCTGCAAACTGTTTGGTACGGTTCCAGATTCTAGTAGAAACTAGTGAATCGGGGTTGAGGGTGATTCAACCACGGTGTGGAAAAAGAAGAAATGTTTCGAGGAGAATCGTTTCGAGTTTTAGCCATTTGGTTGGGTTTCTCCTAGATTTTAGTCGAAACAGCTCGGTTCCAAGTTGCCAAACGGGGCCTAAGGACCAGATACTCTCTCTCTCTCTCTTTTTCTAAAGAATTTCTAGTATTTTTTTATTTTATTTTTTCAGCTAACATGCATTGTCTGTGATTTGTTAAGCGTAATTAGGGATCACCTCATCATGGTCCGGATGTTTCTGTTTTTATGATAATTTATTAGAGCTTTTGAGCACGTATTTTGACAACGTATCATGAGCTTTTAATACAGAGTAAAGTGCGGATCGAGAGTACTAACCGCGCTACTAGACAGGTTATGCAGCATGTTGTTTTGGTTTTGGGAGAGAGAGAGAGAGAGAGAGAGGGGTGCGGTTGAAGCTGCCAAAAAGCAAATCATTGGTGATTTGGTGGTGAGCGGTGAGCAGTAGGAAGCAACAACGGACTGATCTGGAGAGAGATGGATTGGTCCGGTGATGCGTTGTGCGGACATCGGTGAGTTTCTCAGTAAGGGTGAACGGTCGATTCTCACCCGTGTTTATGCCCACCGGAGGTCTGCCGTCGTCAGGGAGATCCAATCTCGCCGTATCTATTCTTAATTTGCGAAGGACTTCTTGTCTTGTAAAGAACACACTCCCACAGATCTTGTCAAGGGGTGTGCGAGTTTAGTATCCATGCTTGCTCCCCTGATTATCGCACTTGCTGTTTGCTGATGATTCGTATATTCGGAAGCTTAGATCCTGTTTGACAATTTGAAACCGAGCTGTTTCTACTAGAATCTGAGAGAAACCCAGCTAAACGGGCTAAAACTCGGAACGATTCTTCTCGAAACGTTTCTTCTTTTTCCACGCCGTGGCTGAATCACCCTCAACCCCGTTTCTACTAGAATCTAGAACCGTACCAAACGGTTTGCAGAAAGTGATTCTGATTTTGACTGAAACGTTTCTACCAAGAATCTGAAACCGTTTCTGTTTCTACTAAAATCTGGAACCGTACTAAACGGGGCCTTACAAGCGGGGGTGCTGACAGACTACGAGACACTCTCGCCTGTTACAACAGAGGTTCTGGCCAGCTTGGCAACCACCAAAAATCTGCGGCTTCCTTCAGCCCAAACTGCAGCCCAGCCTCCGACGATGGCGTTTAATTTGCAGAGTTTGGGTATCCATACTGAAGCTCTTGGGGATAAGTACCTAGCTTGGACTCCCTACCGCAGTGGGAAGATCGGCTTCAGAAGCTTTCGAACATTTGGGAGGAAAGGTCAGAGGTCTGGTTAATGGTTGGAGTGAGAAAAGAGATTGAGCAATGCTGGTTAAGAAGTTCTTATAAAATCTGCTTCGCAATCTGCTACAGCCTATGCTATGAGTTGCTTTGAATTGTCGGCCGCAAGCGAGGCATTATATTTCCAACCATTGATGCGGAAACAGTTTTGATAGCCGTCACATTCATTGGATGAAATGTTCTAAAATGACCAGATATCAAAGTTGCAAGGAGGTATGGGGTTCAGACTTCAGAGACTTCAAACGTTTCAGTTTATCCATGCAGGGAAGCAAGCGTGGAGGCTGCTAATAAATCCGGAACCTCTGTTATTTATCCTCCTCCTTTTATCTCCCTTTTGTTGGGACTTAACCGTAACCCTGATTCTAGTTAATAAAGCCTGCTATCTGCTGGTCTAAAAAAAAACAACGGAACTCTTTCGGGTGGCACTCGCTTTGAAACGCTGAAGAGCACACCAACTATGCTTCTTTCGGTCTTCCATGCCTATTACTTAGTCTGGGGATAAATAGTTATCCTTTTGAGTATCGATACGGTTCACAGTACAGTTTTGATCGTTAGTTTCTATTATAATATATTATAAACATAATAAAATTATAATATTATGAAAGTACTTTTGAAGATAAATCTACACATATAATTTTTATGTATCTACTCTCTCCAATCATAAATAGTTGTCATTTGGAGATTTGAAACTTTGACTATCGATATATTTATTAATATTTAAATTGAATACATGAAAATTATATGTGTAGACTTGTCTCGAGAAATACTTTTGTAATATTACAATTTTTTTTGAATTTTATAGATATATTATAATAAAAATTAGTAGTCAGAGTTATGTTTTGAAGACCGTGTCAATGTCCAAAAAGATAACTATTTGTAACCGGGGGAGTAATTTAAATATTTAAAAATATTTTAGTAGTCAAATTTTTAAAAATTTAACTATATTAAAACCCAAAACGACGACTATTTGTAATCGAAGGGGGCGAATTATTGGTGCTCCATTTCCGGTCATAAAACGTGGTCCTTTTTGGCTAGCTGTTCAGCCTGTTTGTGAGTGAAGGGACTATTTCCTGGTGCTCCATTTCCAATCATAAAACGTGCTCGGGGATGCAGGACAAACACAGCTCATCTTTCCAGAGGGGCCTGCTACATCGAACGTCGCACTGGGCGGCTAACGAATGTTCACGGAACCGCAATGCTATGGCTGTTCTTTTGGACGTTGCGTGGTGGTACACGTTCCTTCTCTTCTGCACCTCTGAGCAGTTGTAGCCGGCACTTGCAGCATCTCTGCTGAGGGACTTCAGATCACAAGCATCAGAGCCTGCAAAAAGTAGCCCAAAAAGGTGGCCAACTAGAGCCCCAACCCAAATCGCTCTGCATCACCATGCCGTCGCGAATTGCCGACGCCAATTACCAGGGCGTTGCCGTCTGCGCCCTTGCTGCTGCACGGTGGAAACTACCATTTCTAGGCTGCCGCACCGTAGAAACTACCATTTCTAGGCCGTCTTCATCTGCATCGCTATTTAAAAATTACATAAATATCAAAACATAGATAAACTAAAATTTACACAATTTATAATTGAAAGAGTAATGTGTACTATTACTGCTCCAATTTTTGGGTGCACGTATGCGGTAACTCACCAACCGCGCCATGTGGGAGTTGCAATCCTACACGTGTTTGCACCTTTGCAGTGCGAGCGGCCAGCCGTAGGTGTCCGTCCGTGGGCATGAGCCGTCGCCCCGTCCCGGTATAGACAGACGCATGTGTCGACGTGGGCCCCGCGGCTTCTAGATGGCCCTCGCCTCTCCTGCGCTCCATGCTATGCATCCACCGCCGCGCACGGATCTCGAGACGCGCGCCACCGTCGAGGCGTCGATCACGGGGCGCCGCCACCTCCCCGTATAACTCACTCCCACTAGTCACTCCTCCCCCACTCCGAGGAAGCTTGGCTTCTGCATCACTCGATCGTAATAACTCCTCCTCCAGCCACAGCTCAACACTCGAACAGCCTCGTCGTCGCTAGCGCGTGCCGCCGCCGCGCGCTCGTGCCGCAAGCTACACTGTTAACACAATCGACGTCGGAAGGCGAGGAGAGAGCGGCGCGCGGCATGGGCGCCGAGATTAGGATTCTAGTGGCGTTCTTGGCGCTCGCGGCCGCCGTCACGACGCGCTGCGCGGCGCAGCTCCGGCAGGGCTACTACGACAACGTCTGCCCCGGCGTGGAGAGAATCGTGCGCGACGCGGTCACGAAGAAGTTCCAGGAGACGACCGTCACCGTCGGCGCCACGATCCGCCTCTTCTTCCACGACTGCTTCGTCGAGGTTCGTTCGACTCCCTCCCCCCCCCCCCCCCCCCCGCGGCGATCGATGCCCATTTTGGGCCGCGCGCTTTAGTACTGTTTGTTTGTGGCGTCTGATGACCCGCGCGCAGGGATGCGACGCGTCGGTGGTCGTGGCGTCGACGGGGAACAACACGGCGGAGAAGGACCACCCTATCAACCTCTCCCTGGCCGGCGACGGCTTCGACACGGTCATCAAGGCGAAGTCGGCCGTCGACGCCGTGCCGCAGTGCACCAACCAGGTGTCGTGCGCGGACATCCTGACCATGGCCACCCGGGATGTCATTGCCCTGGTACGCTCTACGCGCGCACACCCGCCACAAGTGACGAAACTTTCCATCGAGAGATCTATGAAAAAGTTTTCGAGCTTTTTGGGGTTTGATCCTCTGCAGCAAAGCCTCTGACGGCTCTGCATCTTTACTGTCACGGTTTGTGCAGGCCGGTGGCCCGTCGTACGCCGTGGAGCTCGGTAGGCTGGACGGGCTGAGCTCGACGGCGACCAGCGTCGACGGGAAGCTGCCACCGCCGTCGTTCAACCTGGACCAGCTGACGACGTTATTCGCCGCGAACAACCTGTCCCAGATTGACATGATTGCTTTATCTGGTGAGCAATAACTGAAGAGGTTTACTAACCGCTATCGAAATCACTTAACCCTCTGTACTAGTGGATGGCAAGTACACAATAGACTAGTTTTCCATGTGCATTTGTTTCGCCTAATCAAGCAAAGGGCCCAAGCCCAACGCCCCTGACTGTGCAATTAAGGACTTCATTTTGCTTGGACAGTAGGAAATGCCTCTTCCCTAGATTAGAACAGACAAGTTCAATTTAATCACAGTAAACGAAGGGTGATGGTAGATCTAAAAGGAGTCAACTGTGGAGACTGGCTGGTTGGGATATTAGGATAGCCTTGCTTGCACGTGAAAGAAATGTCAGCCTTGCATTGTTGTACAGTACTGCTCTATTTATTTCGCTATTCTGTTCATAGTGAGACGCTATGTTCACGGATTAACCAGGCACTAAATCTAATAAATAGTTAATAAGGAATAATCACACGTCCCCTATTAATAACATAACACAATTATTTAACCTCCTTTTGAAGCATTGAAGTAGAGTAGAGAGTAAAGATTACAATAATTACACTACAAATTCTCTCAATAGATAAACATGTTAAAATAACTAGTTTTGAAACCATAGCTAAATCTAGTGAAAGGGAGGGAATATTATATCCTCTCAGCTTTTAGCCGTAGTCACACCCTGACAGTTTGCAACTGAGGGAGCGTCTAGCTCCTTAATTTCGGCCCCACCGATTGACAAACTATGGGCCTTTCAATACAGAAAAAAGAAAACTTTAGAGATCAGTGATTCAATGCCACATGACATGACCTAGTTGGTGTCCGTACAGGAGAACGGCTACTTCTGCTCAGATAAACTTTTTCTCCGTGCCTTAAAATATGTACAAAATGTGCCTGCAACACTGAAAAACTGAGTTTTTTTTTGGGTTTTGCAGCGGCGCACACGCTGGGGTTCGCGCACTGCAGCACGTTCGCGGACCGCATCCAGAGCGCGTCGCTGGACCCGACGATGGCCGCCGGGTACGCGTCGCAGCTGCAGGCGGCGTGCCCGGCGGGCGTCGACCCGAACGTCGCGCTGGAGCTCGACCCGGTGACGCCGCACGCCTTCGACAACCAGTACTTCGTCAACCTGCAGAATGGGATGGGCCTCTTCACGTCCGACCAGGTGCTCTACTCCGACGACCGGTCGCGCCCCACCGTCGACGGCTGGGCTTCCAACAGCTCCGACTTCGAGCAGGCCTTCATCGCCGCCATGACCAACCTCGGCCGCGTCGGGGTCAAGACCGACCCGTCGCAGGGGAACATACGTCGCGACTGCGCCGTGCTCGCCTGATTGATCGATCGATCGATCGGTTTCGATATGAAGCGTAAGCTGCGATGCGTGGGGATCTCAGTTGTTCATAGTTGGTTGGCCGCTTGGTGATGGTACTGAAATTATATATACTAGCTTTAGAGCACAAGTTTTAATTGATCAGAGTTCAGAAGGTTAATGGAAAGAAGCCTCCTTGAGCATTTGATAGTGGTGAATTACCTTGGCCAAATGTATTCGTTTTGTTTGTTAATTTCAAAAATGTACTATGTGTTTAACATTGGAGCAAGATCCATTCCAACATTTTCTTCTTCTGCATTACTGCATATAGATGTCGGATGCATCGAGTCTTATTCTCCAACTAATGAGTGCATGCGTGTTGCAGTAATTACTAGTCTAGAGTATTAAGAAAATGAAGTGAGATTGTGAGAATGGATACACCAAGCGTGTTCAGTTGCACACTCATCACAAAATGACTTTCTTGCGGAACTCTCCAATACAAGGATATCAATTGCAAAAATCAAGCCATACTCCAGCAAATGTGCTAAAATCTTAGCCGGAACAAAACACGGAAAAGCAATGCATTTTCTAAAGCCAAAAAAGGGGAATAAAATTATCGCCATATGTTTCATCAACGACACTATGTAGCAGTAACATTCTTCTGTTCGCCAGGACACAAGCAGTGGCAGCCCTCTTATCATTAGCTGCAAGTGGGGTTGAACTTATCTTTTTTTTTTTTCTTTCCGAAAATCACGTGATTTCCGATTATCAGACAAAATCGTTCGAAAATTATCACCATAGATTCATGAGCATTTTGAGAATGCTATAATACAAAAAGCTACCTTAACCCAAGTTGATCTAGGGACTCTAGTAGAAACATAAGATTTCACAAAGCATAGCATAAACACCTAGTAAAGAAATTGAGAAAGTAAAAGCTACATGTTTCCATCAAGTTTTCATTAAGGCTCAATTTTAAATTTTCAGCAAGCTTAGCGTGATGAATTATATCAATTAAGATATGAGTATGACTAAGCTAGCAATGATCCTCATAAAAGTAGCAAGGTGCATAACATCATAATTTCATCAATTGCATAATAGACAAAGCTCCAAAACAGAAAACAAGTTTATATGCAATGCATGATGATTAGATTCTCAAAACTCCCCCTTAGCATGTGAGCCAATTTTAAGTAAAAGTCTGATTCAAGTTGAGTTATCAGCATGAGAGCCAATCTTAGCATGCGAGGAGAAGGTCAAGAAACTGACAGTCTGGGTGATTACTGAGCATAGATAAGATAGTGAAGGATATTACAGCTCAGACTCGCTCTTATCTTCTTAACCCTCAAAAAACCTCATCAAGGGTTCATATTCACTCCCTCACATATACATGGCTAACCCGCAACCCAACAATATAACGGATTTTATTCGCACACCCACATACTAACTTAACCACTACTCCACTCACGAACAATCCTCTTTCGCTTGAGTAGGGCTCAAGATAGTATCCCATCTATCTACTTGTCATCCTGGTTCACAGCCACTCCCTGGCCTCAGTCATCTTTTGGTGACACCTTGATCGTCTGGACCTCAGCTCTCCTAGCTTAGTCCCGATCTCCTCTGCATCACCATGACCTAGCTCTGAAGTCCTGCAACCATCACAGATATGGAAAACACATCACATAGCATTGCTCAAAATATTATGCAAACAGTAATCAGCTGAGCAATCACACACTTAAAAATCCTACCTTAGCTCACAACTAATTAATGGTGCCTCGACCACTTAAGGTTCCGATCTATCAAGGCCCGACCTCTTATGACTCCGACCTGCCATGGCTCGACCTCTCAAGGCTCCGACCTGTAGTCTTGAATGACTCGCAGCAACTCAAATCTCTCATTTTAAGGCAAACTCACACCTTTAGCACCAAAAGCTTAAAGTATAGTCAATTACTCATCACAAATATAGGTAGAACTCCAAATCGTCTTTCATTTAGATAAAGACTGCTTTTGTTACAATGACAAAGGCAACCAGAAGAACAAAAGGCTGAAAAAAAAGAACAAAAAGGTAGAAAAAGATGAGCAAGTGCTATTACTCAAATAATCTATGTATCACTTATACGCAATATTGGTACGGCGATCTGTAAGTTTTCAAAAGCAAGAATCTAGTGATACAGCGAGTATATTTGTGTTTTAAAATAAAAAATGTAGAGGGAGAAGATAACGACGATTAGCAGGCTGGGTAGCGGGTTGGCGGTAGAAGGAGAAGGGAGGGGAGGTGCCGGCAGCTTGTAGAGGGAGAAGGCGACAACGACGAGATTGCAGAGGGAGAAGGAGGAGGCGACCGACAGCCTGGGTGGAGAAGGCGACAGTGGCAAGACTGCAGAGGGAGAAGGAAGGGGGGGGGTGATGGTGGCGAGATTGCAAAGGGAGGCGGTGGTGGCGGCCCGTAGGCTTGGTGGAGGCTAGAGGGGAGGTGGAAGCTAGTAGTAGTCATCGGTCGGCTGGGTGGAGTGTAGTGGTTATCGGGTCTAGGGATTTTAGGGGAGTCAACGGTATGAGAGATGACTGGGTAGAATGAGTAAGAGAGATAGAGAGATTTTAAGGCTAGGAGAGATGATTTCGAATGGGCTTGGCTTTGTGTTTTTTGTCCAGAAGTATCGGTGAGTATCGAAGAAGGATCAGAATTATTTTTATTAATTTTAAATGCTGAATTTCACCGATCCTCTCCGATACCGTATTGCGAAGGATCGCCATATTAATTTTGCGAAGAATCGGTAATTCATAGCCAATAATCACGAAAAGAAAAGAACTAACAGAGAACATTTCTTCGCTTCAGTGGGAGCCCCAACGATTTGTAAACTTTTAAGAGATGTGCTTCTATGCTCTTCCTCTTAATACAAGTTGCACTAATCTTGAAGCAAACGAAGGGGTAAGTAATCACCATCTACCTTTCATTCATGCTTTAATAGTTGTGCAATTTTTAAAAAGAAAAGCATAGAAGCACATCTCAACTTTTAATCAGGCAAATTAAGTTGATGGCCAGCATCAATCTATGCCCCAATCCAGGCGGCTTCTTCTGAGCCTCCAAACAATCTGCCTCCCACCAATCCTAGCTAATTTGCTTTCCATGCTACCGAAAGTGGTTTAATTAGTGGATAAGCACCACCATTTCTGACGATCAAAGTTTCAAATGGGGCACCATTATCCAATGGTGGCATCTTAATGTCCAAAGTCGAAGGCCTAAAGGCCACCACACCTAGTTGCATGCAATTCGTTGCCAGAATGGAAAGCAAAGTTCATTCATCATCTGGGACTGGACAGTCACTGACACGCAAGCTTCTTCCGGCCCCCATTTTGCAGGTATGAACTTGTGGAATCATCAGCGTCGAGAACTCAATCGTCTCATATACTCCAGTAGTGGACTAGCAGTACTAGCAGCCGCAGCAGCAGCACGATCCCCTGGTGAACGCATTACACTGATGAGGTCTAGCTAGCGAGTGAGTGGGGTATGACTGTTCACAGAGGCAGAAAGATGGCAACTTTTCGAGGCAAACGCATGCAGAAAGATGGCGTGACACCGACATGGACATGATGCGTCCAAGATGGATTCATCTGGGACGATAGCTAGCTTTAGTTTACGCTGAGAGAGATACAGCCGATCGATCCCAACTGTAAGGTGAGGGTGAGTGACAGCCAGTGTCAGCTGGTTGCATGCACGAAGCTTAATTAGTCAGCAATGGCGTCATGTATATTCACATCGGTGACCGCGACACCTGAGGCTGAGAGCGACCCACTCCAGGCAAGTGTGCAACTAGGGCAAACTAACCGCACATACGAGTATACGACGCACTCGTCGAAAGATTAAGGAAGTCCAAGGTATATATCAAGAAAGCTTTGTAAGGCGACACTTGATATACAGCCCTATCAAGAACAGTTTAACATTTTTTTTCAGGAACTGTTCGATGGTTTGTGTTAAAGAAGAACAGTGGATTTTCTCATGGGCAAAGCTGGAATAGATATGTACTAAATGTAGCAAATTACATACATGTACTAATGAAGCTTACGCGAATGCAAGAATGTCATTGGCCCAGATAATCTGAACAACACGATTAATTATAGATCACGTCCTTCAAGTTTCGCCTAACAGTTGCATCTAGGAATTTTCTCATCCCCTCCTGGCTCAATCTAATGTGACAGGTTGTGCAAGTAGCATTAATTAAGCCGGGTCTCACCCACAGCTTATTACTATATGACATATTAGTCATGGTTAATCTCTACTATTATAAAGCAGCAGTTGGTGGCAGTGGTGAGTTCTACTCACGTCATTAATTGTCCTACTTAATTGCCCTGCTTAATTGCCCTACGCAAAAAACGAAGCGTTGCTTTAATTAGCCAGCTTTCGCAAGAAACGAAGCGTTAAAAATAGATGTTTGATCTTGTGAAATATTTTTTTATTTTTTAATCTTTATTTTTCGTTATCAATTTTGTTTTTCGTAGCAACGCACGGGCATGTAACTAGTTACCAAGAAACAAAAGTTGATCGAAGTGGCTGCTAAGCTCACTATCAATTCTCTCAGCTAGTCGACTTAGCTACTTTATTGGAAATGCACCTTGCTATCTTTTTTTTTTCCGGCTCTCCTGTGGAATCTGCCTGGTGCCTTTATCGATTGGGATCATCTGCCTTTACCACTCAAAATGCACCGTGCATTTTGACCTGCATTTTAAGTCCGTGTTATTTTTATGCGGGCGTGTTACTTTTACTTGACCATGTTACTTTTATGGACCCGTGTTACTTTCCTTTGCCACTCAAAATGCAGGTCCCAATCGGTGCCTTTAGGGCATGTACAAAGGGATTAATTACCCCGTTTCTTAGTGCTGATGTGGACTGTTTGAGCTGATGTGGCAGGAGGAGAGAGAATAAAATCCACAGCAACGCCTCTTGGTGAAGCAGCGTCTCTGGGCGTTTGCCTCGAAGCCAAAGAGACGACACGAAACGCGTTGTATGCTCATCTCCTCTTCTCCCCGTCTCCCGAAGCAACCGAGGATCAAGATGTGGCTGGGATGGCGCGAATAAGCTCCCAGTGGTGTGAATCGGGCTCTTCCCATCCCCATCCCCGTCCTCCAAACCTTCGGCAAGCAGCCGCAACACCGACGGGGACGCGCAGGCGGAGCCGCCGCAGCACCGAAGGTCGGAGGTCGGAAGAGCAGCAATGGCGAGCCGTCGACCCGCCCGACCGAAGGTGCCCCCTGCCTCGTCCTCCACCGCCAGCGCCCTCGCCCCTGCATCCTCCACCTTCTCCGCTGCCGCCGCCACCGCCCCTGCATCCTCCTCCATCTTCGCCACCACCACCCCTGCAACCGCTGCTGCCTTCGCCTATTCTACTGCCTCCTCCTCCTCCACCTCCGCACCTGCCTATTCTACTGCCGCCGCCGCCTTTGCACCCGCCATTGGCGCCCTTGGCACAGCATCCTCTTGCAACTTCGGCCCTTTCGCGCCGGCAAGCTGGGACACCAGCGTCGGTGCAGCTGGTAGCCCGATTTCCCCTTCATCTATGCCGGGCATGCTACAGAGGTAATGTATTTTATCTTCGTTGTCATTTTCTTTCCTTTGTAACAGACAATAAATTCAGTAAATTTTACTATCAAGCACAGTTAGTGAGAAGCAGTATTGGGTGCATTCAGAAACTTGATGGCATTTGGAGGCTATGATAATCTGTTACTCATGACTTTAAGTAAGATTGCACCAGTCAAAGTAGTGTGATTTCCATTGATGTTTAATTGTTGGATGAACTCATGAACCTAAGTTGATTCTGGAGTATTGAAATAGTTCAGCATTTTTTGTGCAGCACAATACTGGAAGTGCATACAACAACTTAAACAATGTTGCCTGTTGTCTTGTGGTTGTCCTGTAGCCTATCTGAAAACACTTCAGTGCCTACAACAGCTGAACATGTTATTTGCTATATGAAAACACTTTAGTAGCCTATCTGCAATGTCTGCATCTTGATGTATTTTAATTACTTAGCCATGTGATCTGAAAACACTTCAGTGCCTACAACAGCTGAACATGTTATTTGCTATATGAAAACGCTTTAGTAGCCTATCTGCAATGTCTGCATCTTGATGTATTTTAATTACTTAGCTAAACCAGAGGGGCAGGCTCTGTCATTTTGCAATGTCTGCATCGTGATGTATTTTAATTACTTAGCCATGTGATCTTGTAATTAAGAAATCATGTGTAAGTTGATTTGTAGCAATCATGTGTAAGTTTGGAGATCATTCAGCATTTGTAACTCTTACCCTGCCCCTCTGGTTGTGCACGAAATTGGGTCATATAGTCTGGACGTGTGTAAGTTTGGAGATCATATAGTCTGGACGTGTGCTTCTATTTTAATTTGGACACATGAAAATTCACATGTGTAGTTTTGTGAGTTCTATAGCAATTAGCGACCAGGAGCATGCTGGTTTTACTAATGATTTTGTTTAATTGATTTTATTGCCCACTTCCTGCAGCTCTAGAGGATTCATGAGCTATTTGTTGGGTCAACCACTGCCCCCCGAGGATGCACACTTTGTTGGAGCACCATCTCAATTTACACCGTCGCCACCAATTGTAGAAAATAAGTTTGTCCAAGTCGAAAGTGAAGATGCAAATGAAGATGTTAGGGTCGATAAGCGAATGCTTTGGACACAAGAAGAGGATGTTAGAGTGGTATGTTTCTTCTTGGGCATATGCATATGTAGATCACATATTTATGTAATAATTTCTTAAATTTGCTGTTTACAGATGAGCGCTTGGCTTAAACATTCCATTGACCCAATCAATGGGAATGATAAGAAGGGCGACAAATATTGGGCAGATGTTGCTAAAGAGTACAACATCACCACCAATAAAAACAGATTGAGAACGACAAAGCAAGTGAAGGAGAGGTGGCACAAGATTAATAAATGGACTAACTTGTTCCATGACGCTTGGCTCAAGGTTCGAAAGATATATACGAGCGGGTATTCAGATCAAATGTGGATTGATAAGGCACACAAGATGTATGAGAAAGAGAACCAAGGGGCCCATTTTGTTCTAATGGATGTGTGGTATATAGTTCGAGATCAAGCAAAATGGATTGCCTACAACAGCAAGAACACAAGGAAAAGGAAGGACATGGACAAGGGAGATACAACGGAAGAAATAGAAGATAATGTTGAACTCCCTCGTCCAATAGGACAGAAAGCGGCAAAAAAGGCTGCACATAATGTGAAAGGAAAATCCAAAGAGTCAGCAATAGATGTTGATGAGCTCGATAGGTTTGAGAAAATTCAAACCGAAAGTCATGCCAATCGTATGAAGGTTATGGAAATGCAGCAAAAGCTATCAGCCGATAAGATTGAGTCGTCAAAAATTGCTCTTCTTGCAGCAAAAGATCAGAAGGATGCCAAGATGTATGAAAAAGAAGCCAAGATGATGGAAACCTATAGATGTCTCCTCACTCAAGACACATCAGGAATGACCGATGATATTAGAGTGGAACATGTAGCTGCACTGAAGTGTCTGAGGAAGAAGTTATTTCCTGAATTACCTTGAACTCGGTACGTCTGCAATTTTCCATTAGTTACAGTTTGAAGAAGTATTAGTTATTTCTCAAATTTGCTGGTTACAGATGAACTTCTTCAGTATAATTTGCATTTCTCAAATGCTGTGTACTGATCACAAAGGTGCACGTGCCATCCTAAAGTTAGTCTGTCCCATTTGCTAATTAAGAAACATACAAACTATACATGCATTTACTTTGGTACCTTTCTGGATTCTAACTTTCTCAAACTATACTACAGGAAAATGGACTGGTGCATCATTTTCGTAGCTTATTTCATCAGCAAGGATATTAGGTCAATGGCAACAAATTTTTTTTTTTGGAATGAAGTGCTGATCCCATCAAACTGTTAGCAATGAACCATCGTCAGTTCTTGTCAGTCAGCAAGTTATTATAGCTTTGCATGATGTGATGACCCTGCAAGTTATTCGTCATAAGTTTGCTTTGTTTTTGCTTTGTCAGTCAGCAAGTTATTATCAGTTCTTGTCAGTCAGCAAGTTATTCTAGTTTTTGCATGATGTGATGACCCTGCAAGTTTTTGGTTGTGTCAATATATGAAGTCTATGCCAGTGTTTGCTTTGTCTGTAGGCTAGTGCTTGTCCAGTTTGCTATCTGAGCTTCTCTGTCGTCCTGATTGGATTAGGCACTGGGAGGGAGGGAACAAGCCCCTAAACTACACGAACTGTAGTATGAGCTATTTGGTCTGTAGTGTGGACTGAATTTGGTCTGTAGTGTGGACTGATTTTGGTCTATAGTGTGGACTGAATCTGTCCTTTTAGTGTTTTGGTATGAAAGGAAATGACACCAGTGTAGTGTGGCCTTAATTTGGTATGAAAGGAAATGACTCTAGTGGTGTGGACTGAATTTGGTATGAAAGGAAAAGTTTCACTAAACTAGTTTGAACATAAACTAGTCTGAACATAAACTATTGTACTATGGTGTGGACTAATCTAAACATAAACTAGTCTGAACATAAACTATTGTAATATGGTGTGGACTAATCTAAACATAAACTAATCCTCTCCTATAAAAATCACAGCCACCACAAGATACCTTACCACTATCGTCTCACCACTCTCACCATGTCCGACGAAGAAGAATCCTCCGACGGGAACCTCGACGCCGCCATCCTCGACGACTTCGATCCAAGTGATGTGTACACGGTTGATGATTTCCTCGAAGAGGAAGAGTTGGTTGATGGCTATCTTGAGCGGTTTGGAGAGAAGCTAAAGGCGAAGTTACAAGAACAACCTCGCCGACGTCGACACCGATTCATTCGTAGGAGGTATATTCCAAGAAATCGCGAAGCCGGCCACAATGATCTAGTTGCCAACTATTTCTCCGAAAATCCTATCTACACGGACGAGATGTTCCGTAGGAGGTTTCGGATGAGAAAGCCGCTCTTTCTACGAATCGTGAGTGCACTTGGCGATTGGTCACCATACTTCTCTAACAGATTAGATGCCACAGGAAGGGAAGGGCTCTCACCACTACAGAAATGTACAACGGCCATTCGTATGCTAGCGTATGGCACTCCGGCTGACCAACTTGATGAGGTACTAAAGATTGGTGCGAGCACGGGTTTGGAGTGCTTGGGTAAGTTTGCGGAAGGAGTTATTGAAAAGTTCGGTGATGAGTACTTGCGCCCTCCTAGAAGCGATGAGGTGGAACATATACTACAAGTTAACGAAAACCGTGGTTTTTCTGGGATGCTCGGAAGTATAGATTGTATGCATTGGCAATGGGAGAATTGTCCCGTTGCATGGCGGGGCCAATTCACTCGTGGCGATAAGGGTGTCCCCACAATGATCCTCGAGGCGGTTGCATCACAAGATCTAAGAATATGGCATGCTTTCTTCGGAACTGCAGGGTCCAATAATGACATCAACGTCTTAAACAAGTCACCGTTATTCATTGAAACTTTGAGAGGGGAGGCTCCTCAGGTACAATATATTGTGAATGGAAAGCATTATAACACAGGGTACTATCTTGCCGATGGAATATATCCGGAGTGGGCAGCATTCATGAAGACAGTTCCGAGTCCTCAAACAGAGAAAGACAAGTTATTTGCACGCCATCAAGAAGGGGCAAGGAAGGATGTAGAATGTGCCTTTGGTGTGTTACAATCTCGATGGAATATCGTTCGTCGTCCAGCACGCTTATGGAAAAAGGGAGATGTTGTCAACATAATGCTCACTTGTGTTATTCTACATAATATGATAGTTGAAGACGAAAAGGAAATGGCCGCACTCCCTTTGGATTTGAACGAGATTCCAGGAGCATCGATCGTTCTACCACCTGAAGTGAGCAATGACACTAACCCCTGCTTCGCAGAGGTACTTCGGAAAAATTCGGCAATTCGATCTCGATCTACGCATGTTGAACTTAAGAATGATTTAATTGAGCATATATGGCAGCGTTTCGGTAACAAATAGGCAAAGCACGATATATATGTTTTATGTAGATATGAAAAATATGCTGGCGCTTTGGCAACAAATTAATAGGGCAGCGCAATATGAAATTTGTAATTTTTATTTCTAGCATGAATATATGTGTGTTATATAAAAAGTGCCGCAACCTTGGACCGTTGCTTCGATATTGGAAGATTGGTGATGAGCGCCTCCTTGTGTATGAATTATTTAAGAGTTGAGTTCGCCTGCTTGGGCTACTGATTGGTGGATGAGTATACAAATTGGTATATCAATATTCAAATTGGTAGTTTGTTGATAATATAAATGAATTATTTAAGAGATGACTATATATCTTTGTACTAAACGTACATTGGCTATCATGTCATTTGCAAGCACAATATGAAATTTGTAAAAAGTAATGCTCTATTTCTTTATTTGACCAACAATTATATGTATTGACAATAGCATATGCGTATACAAAAGCAACTAAGATATGTGCACACTTGATCAAGCGGCATATACAAGAACTTAAAGCATCTCATTATTGAGAGACAGTGGTTAGAGTCAACCCATTGTATGAGGATTATTTAGTGTTGTCTTTTTGTTTGGGTGATTGTGTTAAGAGACACCTTTGGACTCTCCTTTGTACATGCCCGTAGCATCCGGTTAGACAACTACTAATCGAGATGGAGCACATGAATCTCGAAGCAAGATGGATAGCTAGGCTAGTGATTGCAGCTACAAGTGCTTGCAGATGTGCATTTTCGAGCACCTATCTTGGAACTAGTTTTTGAGAGGTGTTTCCTGCAGATATGCATCTCTCTTTAATTCAAACTATACAAATTATGAAGCAAGCGATTACTTATCAGTCATCACTATTTATAGATGCTTTAATATTTATGTAACTTTAAAAAAGAAACATAAAAACATCTCTCTTTTTGTGCTATTTTCAAATGGGACAATTAGTCAAAATTGTCGGCCATATCAAATTCATCTCGTTCTCACCTGATTCGTGTACAATCTTCATCAGCCACGGGATAGTACTTCTCCAAAACAAATAATCATGATCTTCCTATTCACAACTTCTAATTGAATGCTTTTCCCAGATTAATATACGCTAACTAGCACATGATCGCGAGCCATCATGCCACATAAGCTAGCGATTAATCAAAAACCACCATGTGACGTAACCAACTTTATCAATACCGTACCGAGGCTATACCGATTTGGTTTTTAAAATGGTACATTCCGGTACTGATCTATACTAACATGACATTTCAGGTTTAGTATAATAATATATATTTATAATTATACACATGTTTAATTATATATACACCAAAGCTTACTTTAATATTACTCTAAATACATAGTAGTACTATCAAATATAATATATAGTTCAATATATCATATTGTTTATTCCATCAATATGATTAGTATTGACCAATATCGAAGCCGGTGTGGTCGGTATTGACCGATATCGAGGTCGGTATGATACATAAAGCTACTTTATATCGGTGTATACATCAAAATAGTACATACCGGTTATACGGATCGATGCGTATTAGTAACCAATGCTTCGGCCCAATCATTCAGTGATTCAGGTTTTTTGCAATGAAGTTTGTCATGAATAAGTTGAGAAATAGGATGTGTGAGTCTTTTGGATAATTGTTTAATCATCTTCATTGAGCGAGATATGTTCTTCAAAGTGAATGAAGATGATATAATCAAGACTTTCATAGCCATTAGAAGACGTAAGCCCGACAAGAAGAAGTAGTATGGTAATATTCTCTAAACTATTGCAAAACCTTATTATTATCTTTGTATTATGTTTTTAATACATTCTATATTAATTTATATATTAACCTGCAACATATTTTTTTTAAGTTGAACCAACCTTATCTAAAATCCTAGTTCCACCGGTACGGATGTAAGATCAGGCCGAGATCATAGACCGAGATACGGTACACCGCCACTTTCACTCCACCGGTCTGGAGCCTCGACGGATGAAAAAGCAAAATTGAAACCAAACTCGACCGTTTTTCGCGGAGCCGTTAGCAGCAGCTCACGTCGCCGGAGCCGTCGGATCCCCTCACGCGGCAGCTCCCCAGTGCCGCGTGTGCGGGCTGCCAGTATCCCGAGGGAACCCGCCCGGAAGCCACCCGTCGGGCACAGCGACATCTGTGGCGCGCTGTGCAGGCGCGGCCAGCGAGTCAGCGACCACGTACCTCACGAGCCGCCCCGGTCGGGCGTCCGGACCAGATGGCGACGCCGCGCGCGCCGACGGATCCGCGCCCGGAAAAGTTTCTGATCTCACGCGCATCCCTTCCTGTCGTCCCCCACCCGACTCCCGTGCCCGCTCGCTAGCTCCAGCTATAAAAAGCTCGCGGCCACGACCAAAACCAGCTACGGATCGAGCCGGCAGGCGGCAGGCGGGCGCGTTAGCTTCTTCCGTCTGGGCTTTGCTTGTCTGTTGCACCGAGGCATCGGGCAGGAGGAGCTTGGTCGAGGAGAGAGTGATCGATACTTGCACAGAGAAGAGAAGCCAAGAAAGCACAGTGCCCAGGAGGGACGAGAGGCGAGCTAGGAGTGGCCGGAAAAGCGGTTGCGATTTGCGAGAGCAAGATGTGCATGGACCAAGCTGCCGTGCCGGTGAAGAGGGTCTGGCCCGGCATCGTGGCCCGCCTCGGCCTCCGCCTCCGGCGAACCACTGGTACGTTCACCACCTGAGCTCCTCGGCCATTTCTTCTTTCGTGCCAACGGCCGGGGTCATATATCTCTCTCCGTTGTAGTCGTCGTCGGCGGCGGCGTTGGAAAATGGAAGCTTTGGATTTTGTTTCTGATGGATCGGTTGACTTGCGCTGCAGGGCTGAGGAAGCTGAGGAAGGAGGTGAGGACGTGCGAGTACCGCGACGTGCACGTCATGTGGGAGATGCTGAGGGAGACGGACGATCCGGTGCCCTTGGCGGAGAAGGAGGCCGCCGCCGCCGCGGCCGTCGAGGCCGCCTTAGGCTCCAGGAAGAGGAAGGCGGCGTGGAGTCGGTTCATCTCCTACTGCTGCGCGTTCTGAGCGATTGAGACTGAAAAAACGAACGACATGAAGGACATTTCCACCGGTTCGTCCTGCTAGAGAAAGATCAAAGAGCCAAAGCTTTTTGGTCTTGTGCCTTTACCTAGAGCTCGGATTCGTTTCTCCACAAATTTCGAAGGAGCTCTTCTTGTTCTTGTTTCGAGAATCGAGACTGTCCAGGGGAAGTTTGGAGATCGAATGCTCTGGCGAGGAGGGGCAATCCAGAAATGGATCGTACATATTCAGAGGTTGGAATAAGTGTACGTAGAGAGAGAGGATCGCGAGTTGATTGAGATGTGAAGAAATAACATGAGAAGAGCTTTTTGGTTTTGGTTTGTGTCAGTGAAATTTCTCTTCAACAAGAGATTTCAGTCAGTGAAAAAAAGATTTCCGTCTTCTTCCTACTTTTTGTGCCTAAGTTTCTCTTTTTTTAATAATGAAAGATTTATTCTACTAGCCTCTGTATCACGGGATACACACCCAAAATTTATTACAGAGTCGTAGCCAAACAGTTGACTACAAAAGAGAGTAAATAAAAACTCTTAAAAACTCGGCGCAAGCCAATTTAAAGATGAAATAAAAGTTCTCAATCCCTACAAAACCTGTTACTAAATCTCCACCCATACTAGGCACCCATGCTTGCCTAAGTTTCTCCTCCTATTAAAAAGGTCGCTGACGAGAGGATACAGGTGTACCAGGAGATATGGAGCTAGAGGACAACTGGAATGATCAGAATGAGCGTGCGAAGATGAGCGAACACGCACCTATATTTCTTTAGGGCTGGGTTGTTGCGATTGCTAACCCTTGCCATTGACGTACTCAAGCAGTGAAGAAGGCTCAACCAGTGCAGAACGCACTGCTGTTTCTAACTTCTAATTAAGCGACTAACAACTTCAGCTTAACGTACGCTACTTTGTGACAAATCCGCTGAGCTAAAGATTGTTTGGATCCAATGGAAAGCAAGCTGGTATGCAAGTGAAAGGAAGATTATGCTTGTGCACATACAAAAAAAAGAGCAGAAAAACTAACCTACGGTATACCTCTGAAACTCATGAAACTTGTGAATTTTTACACTGAAACTCATGAAACTTAGCACTAAAAACTGATGAAACTAAACACTGATACTCATGAAACCAGCACTGAAACTGATAAGTTTCATAAGTTTCACGGCTATACCATTGGAACGGTATACCGTTCCCTAGTCTCCCTAGAAAAACAGTAACTGACAAGTTACCTGAGCCCGCAAGGTTCGAACTAAAATCCATATGACTCACCCATCGCTGAGTTCAGCGTATGGAGGAATTTCGTGAGAGTTTTCCATGTAAGAATAGTAATGGAAAATCCAAAAAATTGCTCCACTGCATGAACAAACAGAGGGGGGTAACTTCTGGTGCTTGTATAATAATGAAATAAGTTGACTGTAGCACTTTTCAAAGTGGACGCAGCGGCAAGCAAGCAATGTACTTCTGTAGTTGTTTTACTGTACAGTGCACTGAAGAAATGTCAGACTCGTTCTCAATTTCCTGAAAGAAAGAGATTGGAAAGGTCAAGTCTCGAAGAATTTCACAAAACGGCTTAGATGTCATGGAATAGCCGAATAATGCTCGTGCACATGTCATATTCACTAGAAAACGATGAACATAAAAAAATTAAAAATAAAAGGGGAATCTCAGGCCAATATTGATTGGATGAAGACATCTCGAGTTTCGTTCCGAATATCGCGGAATTGTGCACATGAATTTTTAAACTATGCAGCTGACGTGAAACTGGTATTCAATCATATAAAAAATTTAGTTTACAAAACGACAGGATGTTTGGTTGGCCCCGTCCAAATCATAAGTCCAAATCATAAGTTCAGAACTGGCTTTTGTTCCTTCCGGATTCGTAGGAACCTGTTCACACTAGAATCTGATGTATGACTAATTTGATAAAAGATTGTTAATTTAGTATGGTTATTTGATTAAGAAAAGTATCGAGTCTGAGGACAGTATTATTTTAAAAAGTCATAAGCGATATAGGTTATCAGAATATAACCGATATCAGTTGTAAAAAAAAAGTATCTAAGGGAAAGTTGAAACCGATATGGAGTGTTTTATGGGTTCAAGGGGAACACGGTCGGTCCGGGTGCTATAAAAGAAGACGACGGCAACATAGAAGATACAATGAATAAACAACTCGTATTACTTTCACTTTTCCATCGACCAGCAGTAGTACTTTAGATTTGCAATGTTTCCTTTATAATTCGTCTAAATCAATAAAGTTGTGCATTGTCGATTATTAGTTTCGTCGACTTACGCTATCTAGGTGTGTTTTTTCTCCCATCTTGTTACGCATCGCCTTTGTCGAGAAAAATATACCTTGATCTTTATCTAATTAGCTAAATCAGGTTGGTTCGATTTATCAATTACTTTTATCGGATCAGCTTGAATACCTGGTTAGATCAGATCGTTATTGGAAAATATATATCGGCTTAAGGGTCGATTGAATTAAATCTTTCTCTTGCTGATTGCAGGATCAAATGGGCTAGCACACCCGCACCCAGAAATAAACCTGGTGTTTGCGTGTGTTGATTACCGATTAACCCCTCTTCACGGTTTTTGGCGCCAACAACCATGTCTTCTATAGGAAAGTCGATCTCTCAATTCGACGTCAATCCTGAGGCAATAATCATCCCTACATTGGACGATTTAACGCCCGAGTAGCAGAAAGAAATTGATTCAATCGCTACCAAAAAACCTGACGATGAATCACACAGAAAACTGCTATGCCGACAGTCAACTTCGGCGAAAGGGGATTTCAAGTGCTGTTGAAGACAGACAGGTAAGCCGATACATATCCGCGTAAGCAAAATTATTGGATATGATAAATCAATTTATACATCATGCTCTTTTCAACTAGTTATCGGCTTTAGTAACTACCCTCAAGTCGATGATAGCCAACAGTGTGAAAGAAGTCGCACAACAGTTGGTGTCAGTTGGGACTTTACTTGACCCTGTGCAATCCATGCCAAACTACCCCGTCTACTCTATTGCCCAAAATGCTTAGACCATAAAGTCGACGATCAATCCAAAACCGTCGGCTACCATTCCCACTATGGCACTAACACAACCGACCATGGTCTTCCCACAGGACCCTAGTGTAAGTGGGGTTTTCCAGACATACACAGATGGTTCTAAATTGGATTTTCAAACCAGTTTGCCTCCATCTGCTTTATTCTACGTATGCCCTAAATCGGTTGCCTAGCCGATTCAAACTCATGTGCATCCTCACGACGCTAAGCCAATTCCTCCAAGGGATTCAACCCCATATAAGGATGTATTGTATTCAGAACCGTTTGCTCCAGTTCCAGAGCCGACATTTAGGTAGTAGAATGTTGGCTATGAGTAGCCGCGTTTTCCGATGCAACCCCCGCTACGGTGTCAGCCCGAGTTTGCACTCGGGAGAGGGGGGGGGGCGGAAGGCTGATTATGCTTCTAATTGGCAAACACCTCAGGCACGGGTGGCATCGGCTAAAGAAACCGATTGGGTCGAGGCTATTAGCTACCTCAGGCACGAGTGGCATCGGCTAAAGAAACCGATTAGGTCGAGGCTATTAGCGTTGTGCTGAGAGATCAGTTTGGTATCCAACCAAAGGGGTGGAATATCGGCTATAGAAAGTCGTATACTTATTTTATTATATTGATCGGATTCCGTACCCCAATGGATACAGGGTCCCGATTAACCTTTCTTCACATTTTTTTGATGTCAACAATTTATTATCAGATCTATTTGTGAACTTGTGCTTATAAGAGGGAGAATAGAAAACCAGAAAAGATGATAGTTGTTTTCTGAAACTCTGGTGCGAATTCAGAAATTTCTTCTCTGTTCTTGACTTCTTCTCTGAAGAAGTTCAAGCAACACTTAAAGCACATGGTCAGTTCAGGTGTCAAGGCCGACACGGCCGGCACGGGCTACAAGTGCTGAACGAAGTGGTAGGTATGCGGGATGTTGAAGGCGGCAGCGCTGGCCAACCTGTGGTGAGGCGCGGGCCGGCGTTGGTGTACGCTGGCAGTGGCACGCAGAGGGAGGCGACTGCTGTTGCATGACAAAGCATGCAGCGGCGGCACATCAGTACAGCAGCAAGGCAGCAATGGCGCGAGGCAGCGACGCCGTAGGGAGGCGCAGAATCAGGTTAGGGCTAGACTTGGATACGACTAGGTGTAAAAGTATTTTTGGAAAATAAAAATAAAATAACATTCGGGTTGCTTCCCAGGAGCATTAAATTTGAAGTCGAAAGCTAGACTCCGCTATTCAGAGAAGGGTTACCTAGCATCGATCAGCTACGTAGGGTGGAGCTACCTTCAAGATCATGCTTATCCACTCCATCAACATGCATCACCTGTGTCAGCTTCAATTGCCTAATGCACTTCATCTGAAGTCTCGGTGCTTGGCATTCAACACACATGCTGACTCTTATGTGCAAAACTTAAGAGTTATGGATGGTGCTGATCATCTCGTCCACTGACAGTCTGACACGCATCTTCTTCATCGGCTTCAATTGCCTAGTCACGTGTTGTCCGACGTCTCGGAGCTTCAGTGTTCACCACGTACTGACTTCGTGTAAGATTTGAGGTATAAAGGTGGATACCAGTAGTAGACAGCACATGATTTTATTCTTCATGTCTAAGAATAAGAGTGGCAAAGCACAATAGAGTATATGATGACGGGGTTAGACAAAAAAATAGAAAAGATCGCCGACGGCAACGGCGCTAGAAAAGCTGTTGATGCAAACTATTGCAATCAATTATAACCGCAGTGTACGGGTCAGTTATAACTACAAAGAGCGGGCTTTCGATCACCTTAGGGTTTTCTAGTCAATTTTCATCTAATTATCCAAGAATTAAAGTGTGATTTAAAGATGAAAAGTGGAAATTTATCGTGAGACTAGGCTCATATAATCTAGGGTTAGAGAATTCAAGCAAAAGTTGATACTACTTACAGTGGTGGAATTAGAATTTTTCTAATGGGTGTGCTCGCGTTGCCGCCAGTCTGAACCACTTGCTGCGCCGCTCGCTTGGTCTGAGCGTTGCCTGTTGTGCCGCCAATTCTTTATGATAAACCCAACCTTGGCTAGATTCTACAGTACATTCAGAAACATATATACTTGGACTACTAGTTTGATTCACTATCTCACTTGCACAGCTAATTGGTTGATCAAATCAATGTTGTACTCTACAATCTAAAACATAATATTTGTCATGAATGCAGACAGAAGCATCATTCCAAGGGGATAGTAACTAACTAAATTTTTTTCTCACATTGACAGTATGTACTCGAGACTTGAATGTAAGGTAGTCAAACTGTAGGCAACTAGACTTGCCATATTTCAGGAATAACGACTATTTTACATTATATCTTTGGACTTTCTGATGAGATAGCTAACTTACAGTGAAGAACATAGTAACTAATGCATATTTTGCTTTTATTATAAGATATTTCAGGAGTATTGATTATTTCACATTATTTCTTTAGACTTTGTGATAAGATAGCTAACCCGTAGCTAAAAACATAGAAACTAATGCATATTTTGCTTCTAATACAAAAACAAGCAAGAATAGAGATCATCACTACAAACGTCCGGTAATTTAGTCTAACTATATCTATCCGCTAATCACTATAATAGATCTATCACTATAGATTATAGTGCCTTTCGCCAGTTATACACACCCTAATCAGTGATCGCACCCAACTTCTCTATCTACCGCGCATAAACAAGCAATGTGAGAGACGCCGAACATAAGCTAGCGGATAGCGATACGACATTCTCTATGCCATGGTGCTATCACTACTATGCACAATTCCAACCCCTGAAAGTACATATCTTTCTAATTTATGTGCTAACTACAAATATACTCATAAACTAGCATACAAAGTTTTACAAGATCGATCTAATCACCACGATCAAAACAACTATCTAACACGATCTACTATATAAAGTGATCAAAATAAAGTATATTGCATGAAGCAAACAATTGCAAGATAGAAATAGTAGAGGCAACTAAAAGTTGATTAATCAACCATGAAAGATTATACACTAATTAGACAACCACGATAAGATAAATGGTTGACTTACAAGTCAAAATCGTACCTATAGAACATCGGCTACTAATTAGAACCATCGCTAATTAGAGTCTAATTAGAACTCTTATAATTAAATAGGCTAATTAGAACCATAATTAGATAGATCGATTAGAGCCCTCTAATCCCTATACTAATTGTAGGATCGTGTTTGCACCAAAATTCGGCATATAGTAAAATCAGCCTGAATCGGATAGAAGCGTTCGTATGGAAAGAAACCGGTGAACGAATCGGAAGGAGAATCCGTTTCTAACAAGGAAAGGAAATCGGATCAGAGGCCGATACGGATAAAGACGCCGTATCCATGTACGACTCGGATCGGCCGGAATATTATAAAAAGGGGTAGACATCGGGCGATGAAAGGATCAATCTCAACACAACACACATCTACTTTTTACAAGCCTTTTTACATCGTTTTTAGATTTACAAACCTCTCTGTAAGTCGACGGAATCAACAGAGTTGCGCATCGCCGGTTGTTGGTTTTGGCCGATTTCGTCCCAGGTTCGATCTGCTTTGTTTTGTTGCGCATCGCCTTCTCAAAGCCGATTTTACCTTGTATCTGGATTAACCGCTAGGTTAATTTAGTTATCCCCCTGATCGGCTTTTTGCCGACTAGTGTCAAGCCGATAACCTTTGTTTTTATCGGCTTTGATTGCTTACTATCCCTACCTTGTCAATTCCAGGTCAAATTGACTGGCACGCCTTGCAAACTCGGTGTTTGTCTTGTGTGTTCGAGGCCAGAAACCCTGCTTCACGTTTTTAGCGCGAACAGATCGATATACACTAATATAGTAATCAGAGGGTGGTGAACAATTGCGCGAAAGCTAAAACCAATTTTTAGTGATTCTCAAAACACAAATAAACTAATTATGAAAAATTGCTTCAGTTTCCACGAAAATAGATTGATATACATTCACAAAAATAGCAATTTCTAAAGATCCCACTATTGGATTGCCGTGAAATTTGGATTATAAAAACTAGATTCAATTTTGAAACTAATACAATAAGAATCAGCTTAATCGGATCAATGGATCTAAAGTTATGACCTTTGCAAGTTGACTGCACCAAATAATGACGGAAATTGATCAAACCCTAATTGCAAGATTAATTAGGATCTACAAGGAATTAACCAATCAAACTTTTCAAATCAATAAGTTGATGCCCTAGAAAGATTTTGATTAGATCAAATCAAAATTATCATAGTGAAACAATGAGTCGATCCAAAAAAACAAAATAGGCACGCAAATGAAGAACAAAAAGAGGAACGAGATTACTGCAACGTAAAATCACTGCAGCACCACGCGAAACACGGTAGTGATTCATTGTAGCAACATGATACTGTAGCAACGTGGAATACTGTAGCAATGCGCTATAGCTTGCGAAGCACCATAGCGCCGAGGCCTTTTTCTGTTCTGTCACACTCTACCTTATGTATAGCGCCGCGTTCGGATGCCTCCCTCTGCTTCGCATCCTCAGCCAACTTCTACTCGAAGGGTACGGCTGCCTTGCTCTCCTTTTCTATTTTGTGCTACCTCTCATCCAAGGGTACGGCTCCTTTTAAATAGCCGCTTAACCCTAACTTTTTATCTCTAATTAAATACATGCATGCATATCCACCTGACCCAATTACATATGGCCCAATAACACATAGCCTAATACATGCATATACAGTCCAAACTCATGTATGCACACGTATGGCCCACCTGCCGCTCTCGCATGACTCACTCGTCTGCACAGCCCACTGGCCACTACACTGTGACATCCTCGACTTCATGTGCACTATTCTCTAGTTCGAACGTTCAGCATGACATCATTGATCATCTAAACCTCGATTCATCCCAGAATCTAGTTTTGATTCCCATCATCGACCATGTTCGCCCTCAAGCAACACCTGCACATGAACAAACACGATACTGTGTACGAGCACAAGTCCACGACTTGATTCAAGATCGGTCCATGCAACCACTCACACGAGTGCATTGCATCAAGCAAGACTATTACCATGCTATTACAAGCATATCAAGTAATCATCTGAAACAGCACATGCACAAGAACCACACATGCCATGGGCACAACCACTTTGCAATGCCAAATTCATTTCTAAACTAATTTTTCAGAACATGATTTCACACTAATCCTACTACTAGAAAACATAATTCTTGCCTCACCGAAGCCATGAGTTGAGAACTGGGTGATTGGACATCCATTGGATAGCAAGGAGTGCGCCCCCTGTGGTCCTATTTAATGGACAAGGAGCTGGAGGGTCATGTCTTGGACATGGTAGAGTTGGAAACAACCAGGTTAGAAAGTTTGAATTCAAAATCTCCTCCATATTCAAGCCAATTTGTAAGTTCTTTCTATGCAGAGGAACTTCCGAAGGTCATATCTTTATTGTTCGAACTCGAAATTAGAAGATTTTTTTACTCTAAATTGTATTCTCACGAAAATATTTACAACTTTCTAGTTGTGGACACTTTCTAAAAACACAGTCTTCTAGGTCAAAAACATCTTGAAGTTGACTCAGCTGCAGACTCTATTATCTACGCAACTTGCTTTGCAGGGTCCATATCTCCAATGTCAGTATCCCAAATTAGGTATATGCACTACCTTAAAAACCTACATTTGTGTCGGTTCGAAACACTCATCTATGTTGGTTTTCAAACCGACACATATATACCGACACTAATAAGACTATTTGTGTCGGTTTTTAGTTAGAACCGACACAAATAATATTATTTTTATCGGTTTTTAGCTAGAACCGACACAAATAATATGACTATTTGTGTCGGTTTTTGACTGGAACCGACACAAAAAATATAACAAAGTTATTATTTGTAATTGTGTCAGATCTGGCAACTCCGTGCCACACATCAACCTCATATGGCCCATCCTAGTACTACTCTCGCCCACACACGCTTAACTTTGAAGTTCTAACAGGACCCAGCGGATTTAACTTTCCAAGAGGTCACCCATCCTAGGGCTACTCTCACCCAAGCATGCTTAACTTTGAATTTCTTATAGGATCCAGTGCTTTAGTGTTGGTATGATTGCATGTGATATGTAATGCGCCCCTCTTCCCTTAACCCCGCAGAGCATCCGAACACCGATTTTAATGTTCTCATACTCCAAATACGGTTTGAGATATATTTTAGTGTTGTCATATACTCCAAAACTTCAAATGCCGTTTTGAGGCTCTAAACGACGTTTTTTTATAATTCTGTCGCCACGCTCACACTCGTACAAAAAATCATTGAAAGACCTATTGATTTTCGGATATTTTCGGATGAATCTTCTCATTAGCTTTCCAACGAGCCAAAGAACGCTCCGATCAGAATTACAAGTCAAAAGTTATGGCCGTTTTTGCGAGACAAAGAGGAGTGGACTATTTGTGTCGGTTTTTTGCTAGAACCGACACATGTAATATTATTTGTGTCGGTTTTTTTGCTAGAACCTGTTGGATTATTTGGGCCAAGCCCATTTGATTGAGACAATAAATCCTAGAAAATCTCAAAGGCCCACCTCATGAGGAGCATGTGCACTAGCAATAGTACCACATTGCTAGCCTAAAGTGGTGAGCACTAGTTTAAATAGTGGAGTGTGCTACACCATGGTAGAACCATGTGGAGAAAGGGAGAAAGAATACACACGCGTGCGCTCGCCTCGCCTCGCCGGGCCGGGCCGGGCTCGGGCTCGGGCTCGGGCACGGGCGGGGCGAAGCGCGGGCGTGCACTGCGTGAATGGTCCGCCGAATTCGGTCCAGGGCTTTGCGTGGCGCGGCCTCCTTTGCAGATTACTCTTTTGCTACTCGGAATCGCGGTTGTAGTATGAGATAAGGACACCGTAATGCATCCCGTAATGGACTCCGATCGTGGCACGCCCTCGAGTCGTGTTCGATTACGGATCGTTACTGTGGCTCCTTTATATATTGCGTCGCCGTCATCTAGGAGAAATAGAGTTTTCTCGCGCTCTAGCGTTTGCCGCTTTCCCTCGCTGCGCCGCCATCAAGTTCGCCCGTCCGTCTGCGGCGTGCACCGTGACGAAGCAGGTCTCGGAAACCGTCCGTCCTCGCGTTCTTGCACCGGAGAGGACGAATCAGGTTTTGGGAAGCGCCGGCGATCGCTTCCACGTCACCGCGGCTCGTCTTCCTCGACATTCGTGAGCGGCCGCTAGGCATCGCGCTCGATCGGCGCGCTTCGTCCTCGACCTTTGACGCCGCTACAACGCTTCATCGCTTCCATCTCGCACACCTAACAAGATGCGTTACAATGTCTCTACTGTTCATTTTCAACCTATTGATTGTGAGCACATTAGATGGATATATGTGTAGTCTTCTAGCATATGCGTCTATGGTATGCTCCTGTTATTCGTTACCGATAGTCAATCACATGTTGTTCATGATTTACTTTTGGATTAAATTAAACCTAAATGTGCCTTTATTTCTAACAATCCAAAAACCTGATTATAGGCGCTTAGGTTTATCAATGGCTGGCTTTGCCGAGGCACTGAGGCCGGAAAAATTCACCGGTGTGCACTTCAAAAGATGGCAGACAAGGGTCACCTTGTGGCTTACAGCTATGAACGTGTTCTGGGTGTCGAACGGCAAACCAGAGGATATGGAACCAACTCCTGAAAAGGAGAAGGCATATCGGGATGCCAACACACTCTTTGTGGGAGCCGTTCTTAGTGTTCTTGCCGATCGTCTGTGCGATGTGTATATGCACATTAAAGACGCCAAGGAACTGCGTGGGATGCTCTGAATGCTAAGTTCGGTGCTTCCGATCTTTGGCGATGAATCGTATATCATGGAGCAATATCATGAATACAAGATTGTGGATAACCGTTCTGTAGTTGAGCAGGCTCATGAGATAGTTCTCGCCAGGAACTCGAACTTCTCAAAATCCAGCTACTGACAGGTTTGTGGTCAGGCATTATTGCCAAATTACCTCCTTCATGGAGGAATTTTGCCACATCTCTGAAACATAAGAGACAAGAGATTTCTGTTGAGAATCTGATTGCGTCTCTAGATGTTGAGGAGAAAGCTCGAGCTAAGGATGCACTGTGAAAGGAACTGAGGGGCGATCTAGCGCCAATGTGGTGCAACAGTTCTCACATGGCAAGAACAAAGGGAAAAATAAAGCCAAACAAACCACTAATTTCAAGAAGAAGAAGTCAATGAACAAAGATGAGAAGCCTCGCTTTGTTTGCGGTGAGATTGGACACTGGGCCAACAAAGGTCCAAATCGCAAGGGCAGGAAGGGTGAGCAAGGACAGAACTCAAAGTCCACAACGTGACCATTGGCAATACCGAGGAGGAACTTCCGGGTATGGTAACGCATCTATTGTTCTTTCAAGAAATCAGACCACCGATTGGTGGATTGATACCGAGCTAATGTTCATATGTGTGCCGATCTCTCTTTGTTCTCTTCTTACCGTGTCGTGCGGGATTGCTCCGTGTTGATGGGAAAGAGCTCGAATGCTTCGTTCTTGGTGTTGGCACGGTAGATCTGAAGTTTACTTCGGGAAAGATCGTCTGACTAAAGAACGTAAGATGTCCCCTCAATAAATAAAAACCTGGTCGGCTCCTTCTATGTAGAGAAGGGTTCAAAGTGGTGTTTGAGTCTAATAAAGTAGTCGTGTCTAAGCATGGACTTTTATTGGTAAAGGCTATGAATGCGGAGGCTTGTTCCGCTTTTTCCCTTTCGATTTTTGCAATAAAGTTGTGAACCATATTTGTGATATTTCCAATGGAGGTAAGCCGATGTTTGGCACTTACGGTTATGTCATTTAAATTTTGGTTGTATGACTCGGCTCGCTAGTATGAATTTAATTCCAAAAATTCCCTCGTCAAAGGTTCTAAGTGCCAAAGTTGTGTGCAATCAAAGCAACCTCGCAAACCTCACAAGGCAATGGAGGAGAGAAACTTGGCACCATTAGAACTCATACATTCAGATCTTTGTGAGATGAATGGTGTGTTGACTAAAGGAGGAAAAAGATATTTCATGACTCGATTGATGATGCATCTAGATACTGCTATGTTTATCTCGTTGAAAACTAAAGATGAGGCTTTAGACTACTTCAAAGTCTATAAGGCTGAAGTTGAAAATCAATTAGAAAGAAAAATCAAAAGGCTTAGGTCGATCGTGGCGGTGAGTACTTCTCTCTGAGTTCGACTTATTCTAAGGAACATGGAATTATTCATGAGAGGACACCTCCTATTCGCCCAGTCTAATGGGGTTGCCGAAAGAAAGAACCGCACTCTAACCGATTTGGTAAATGCCATGTTGGACAACTGCGGGTCTATCTAAGGAATGGTGGGGGAGGCCCTGTTGACTTTTGTCACGTTTTGAATAAAGTTCCTTCTAAGAATAAGGAGAAAACCCCATATGAAGAATGGGAAGGAGAAAACCATCACTTTCATACTTGCGCACGTGGGGTTGCTTGGCGAAAGTCAATGTGCCCATAACTAAAAGCGCAAACTTGGACCTAAGACAGTGGATTGTGTCTTTACGGGATACGCTCATCGGAGCATTGCCTATAGATTTTTAGTAGTAAAATCTGAGGTATCTGACATGATCGTCGGTACAATCATGGAATCCAGAGATGCCACCTTCTTTGAGGGCATATTTCCCATGAAAGATTTGCATAGCGTTTCTAGTCAAAACCCTGAGATAATTCCCGAACCTATTGCACAAACTGAGGATTCTGAACAGATACCCGAGCAAAATCCTGAGGAGGATGACAGTGAGGCTCCTAGGAGGAGCAAGAGACAAAGGATGGTTAAATCCTTTGGTAATGATTTCACCAGTGTACCTTGTGGATGATACTCCCACCTCTATTTCAAGCTTATGCATCTTCTCGATGCAGACTACTGGAAGGAGGCAAATTCAGAGTGAGATGGATTCTATTATGTCTAACGGAACTTGGGAGCTCACAGAACTGCCTTATGGTTGCAAACCTGTGGGCTGTAAGTGGGTGTTCAAAAAGAAACTAAGGCCTGATGGTACTATTGAAAAGTACAAGGCTAGACTTGTGGCTAAGGGTTATACGCAAAAGGAAGGAGAGGATTATTTTGATACTTATTCACCTGTTGCTAGGATCACAACCATCCGGGTACTTTTATCCTTGGCTGCCTCTCATGGTCTCATTGTCCATCAAATGGACGTGAAGACAGCTTTTCTTAATGGAGAGCTAGATGAGGAGATCTACATGGATCACCAGATGGATTTGTGCTACCCTGACATGAGAGCAAGGTGTGTAAGTTATCAAATCTCTTTATGGCCTTAAACAAGCACCTAAACAATGGCATGAGAAGTTCGATAGAACATTGATACAAGCTGGCTTCACAGAACGGCCGACAAGTGTGTGTATTATCGCCATGGTGGGGGTGAGGGAGTTATTCGTGGCCTATATGTGGATGATATTTTGATCTTTGGAACAAACCTTGATGTGATCAATGAGGTCAAGTCTTTCCTGCCTGGAAATTTTGATATGAAAGATCTCGGAGAGGTCGACGTGATCTTGAACATCAAGTTAGTCAAAAGTGAGGATGGGATTAGTCTTTCTCAATCCCATTATGTGGAAAAGGTTTTGAGTCGGTTTGGCTATTCAGATAGCAAGCCTTCTCCAACACCTTATGATCCAAGTGTGATTCTTCTGAAAACAAGAGAATTGCTAGAGATCAAATGAAATACTCTCGCATCATTGGATCTCTCATGTACTTGGCTAGCACTACAAGGCTCGATATCTCATTTGTCGTAAGCAAATTGAGCCGCTTACTTCTAACCCGAGATGATCATTGGCGTGCACTGAAAGAGTTATGCGTTACTTGGTGGGTACAAGAAATTATGGAATACACTATACCTGTACCCTTCAAGATTAGAGGGTTATAGTGATTCAAATTGGATCTCTCGATGTCGATGAGATTAAGGCCACCAAAGTGGATATGTGTTTACACTTGGTGGGGGCGCCAGGTCGTGGAGGTCTTGCAAACAGACTATTTTGACACGGTCAACCATGGAGGCAGAATTGATCAGCATTGGATACAAACAACGTTGAGGCGGAATGGCTACGTGAACTCTTGATGGATCTTCCGGTGGTTGAAAAACCAATACCGCCATTCTTATGAATCGTGACAATCAAACAGCTTATTGTTAAAGTGAACAGTTCTAAAGATAACTTGAAATCCTCAAGACATGTGAAAAGACGCTTGAAGTCCGTCAGAAATTGAAAAACTCCGAGTGATAGCATTGGATTATATCCAGACGGCTAAAAACCTGGCGCATCCCTTCACTAAAGGGCTATCACGGAATGTGATAGATAACGCATCAAAGGAACTAGGCATGAGACCCATGTGAGTTATACCATAGCGGTAACCCAACCTATGTGATCGGCGATCCCGTGAATTAGGACCTGGGAAAAACAAGCTACTGGTTAACTGGAGGAGAGTAATTTTCTAACTAGTTCCAAGTGAAGATGCAATACTCTCGAAATCTGTATGGCAAAGTTGGCTTTTGCCTTAATGTGTTCTGTTGGATTTATTTATCGAAGATGTCATCCTACAGAGCATCTTGAAAGAACACACCTATATGAGATTGATCGTTGAAAGTCGCAATATGAGACTTGGGTAATCTCTAGTAAGCTCATGAAGAGACCATGGAGTACGACTTATATGCTCCACCCGAGGGGAAGCCTATTGGCAGCCTAGTATCGCCTAAGGCTTTAAATGAAACTCACGCACAAAACTTGCAATTCAAGGCTTAGTCCATTGTTCAAGTTGTGGTGAGTGTAATTTGGAGTCCTAGGTGCAATTCAAGGCATAGTCCATTGTCACCAAATGCTTTGGTATATTAACAGCTTTGGGAACAGCAAGATCACGGTGGGACTTTGAGATCTGGTGGGGATTGTTGGATTATTTGGGCCAAGCCCATTTGATTGAGACAATAAATCCTAGAAAATCTCAAAGGCCCACCTCATGAGGAGCATGTGCACTAGCAATAGTACCACATTGCTAGCCTAAAGTGGTGAGCACTAGTTTAAATAGTGGAGTGTGCTACACCATGGTAGAACCATGTGGAGAAAGGGAGAAAGAATACACACGCTGCTGCTCGCCTGCCTCGCCGGGCCGGGCTCGCACTGCACGGCGGGCGGGGGCGGCGCGTGCGTCTGCACTGCGTGAATGATCCGCCGACTCGGTCCAGGGCTTTGCGTGGCGCAGCCTCCTTTTGCATATTACTCTTTTGCTACTCGAATCGCGGTTGTAGTATGAGATAAGGACACCGTAATGTATCCCGTAATGGACTCCGATCGTGGCACGCCCTCGAGTCGTGTTCGGTTACTGATCGTTACTGTGGCTCTTTATATATCGTCGCCGTCATCTAGGAGAAATAGAGTTTTCGCGCTCTAGCGTTTGCCGCTTCTCGCTGCGCCACCATCAAGTTCGCTTCCCCGTCCGCCGGCGTGCACCGCCGAACGGGCAAGCGTGTCTCGAAACCGTCCGTCCTCGCGTTCTTGCACCGGAGAGGACGAATCAGGTTTTTGGGAAGCGCCGGCGCGATCGCTTCCACGCCACCGCCACGGCTCGTCTTCCTCGACATTCGTGAGCGGCCGCTAGGCATCGCGCCGATCGCGCGCGCTCGCCCTCGCATCAGACGCGCTACAACGCTTCATCGCTTCCATCTGCATTACCTAACAAGATGCGTTACAATGTCTCTACTGTTCATTTTCAACCTATTGATTGTGAGCACATTAGATGGATATATGTGTAGTTTTCTAGCATATGCGTCTATGGTATGCTCCTGTTATTCGTTACCGATAGTCAATCACATGTTGTTCATGATTTACTTTTGGATTAAATTAAACCTAAATGTGCCTTTATTTCTAACAGAACCGACACATATAATAATATTTGTATTGATTTTTGTCTAGAACTGACACAAATAATATGGCTACTATTTGTGTCGGTTTTTTTTTGCTAGAATTGACACAAAAAATTGGACTATTTGTGTCGGTTCCAATTTAGAACCGACACAAATAATCTTCCCGCTATTTTAAGTTTTAGAATTGACACAAAATCTTTATCTGTGTCAGTTCCAAAAAGATCGACACAGATAGACCATCACCTATTAGGTGTTTTGTAGTAGTGATGAGGACTCTGAAGGATCATGGCGCTCTGATAGGGGTGAACAAGACAATACACTAACATAACTAGCCACAGAACTCACGAGCTAAAGTAAGTAACCAATCTAAAGTAGTAGATTAAATTAACATGTATGCATAAATAAAGAATTAATCTAACTGAACACGAAGAATAAAGATCGAATAATCAGAACCATGCTTACTAATCAAATGAATTGAGTTCTGATTTAATTTACAGAGAAGAAATTTTCTTATCACCACGTAGTCTGGGGGCTGCCTCCGACTCTAGAGGCTTCCGCACGCCGGCCACATCTCCGAGCGTGCCTCGCCAGCCGCACTTCCAACTGCCGCTCAGAATCGTCGGCACGAACCGATCCTCCGCGTCGAACGCTCGTGCTACCCAGCCGCTGCGATCTCCTCTGTTTTCTTCTTCTTCTTCTTCTTCTTCTTCTTCTTCTTCTTCTTCTAGATCTTCTTCTTCTTCTTCTTCTTCTTCTTCTTCTTCTTCTTTATCACGCCGCCCCAGCCAACCCTACGCGTTTCTTTGTGGAAACCCTCACGTCCCTCATGTGTAGCCGATCAGTGTTACGTTCATGGGCTGTAGCCTGGCCCAAACTAATTGCATGCAACTTGTTTCAAGCTCCAGCCGCTGCATGCTTGTCCCATCCCACGCAATGGATTCAATCCCTGTGAACAACCAACGCACAAGCACAACTCTTTCTAGCCCTATATTAGTCCATCATGACAAACATTATTAAACCATCACAAATATTATTCATATTTCTTCAAAAATTCCTCTCTTGTTGTCAAATCAACTCATCACAAAAACTCATCACAACGCCGGCGGAGGACTTTCCTGGATAGGAAAAAGCGTAAAAAACCTTAAGTAATACTAGATGGTTAGATTTAATTTTTACTATCACCATTCACTATCTATGTTAAGCAAATACGTGCCAAAAGCCAACATTAGATAAAATGGTCCAAATTACTGCGGAATATCTTCAATCGCACTATACGATGTTGCATGTGGCCATTTAATCCCATCGCGTGACTTGTCGGACGTCAGCCGTAATCACGCGAGCTCACCAAAGTCGCCGGGTAGTACGTACCGCAGATGCTGAGGAGTACCACGCGGTTCTTAATTCGCATGTGCACACGAGCGTTTAATAATTCTTCCTATATCTGCTGCAATCCCGTCAAAGGAAGACTGCGGTTAGTTTAATACGAAATAAACTCATCTCACCCGCTAATCGATCGAACAACCTCAAGAAAATCCTTCTTGCTGTTTTTCTTGTTTGATCTCGTGATGGATCGATTTGGACGGCTTAGCATCCAAGCAAGCTTAAATTATCTCACAGCGGGAGTTAAGTCACTCACGACACGCTGATGGGGACTTGTCGTGCTATCGTACTGCATCGTCTTTCCACACATGATTACAAGGCGACATGGCGACAAAGTGTCAAAAGCAACAGCTACAAAAAAAAAAAAGTTGAAAAAAAGCAATAGTGCCTTGTGAATTCCTACCTGATACTGATAGTATTTGGGAAGTGATGATGTATGGGATTTTTCTCTCTCTAAAATACATGATGGATGGTTCATTATTTGATGTAGCATCAATAAAAAATGTATTGATTTAAGCAGCAATATGTACTAGGCGGTTTTGATGGAAAGCAACTTCAGCTCCACCGTATCTTTGGCAAGAATTAGTCTTGGCCGCTAGCGAGAAACATATATACTCTTGAAAATGCCTTGTCAAAAATGCCTCGAGAAATTCCTAAACAAAGAACGGGAATAGCGTTAGAGCGTATAAGAGCATCTCCAGCAAGGGCTCCTAAAACATGGTCCCTATTTTGGATTTAGGGACTCTCCTTATTTTTTGGTCACTGCTTTGAAAGATGTTCAAAGAATAAATACTTAAATCTCAACCCTTATTTTACTTTTTCTCCTATTTTGACATATCTGCTATGTATAATCTTCATTTGACACCACTAAAATTCAATCAAAAATATTTGTAATACATAAAACATAAGCATATTAACATTTACAATTTAAAAACATGATATTTTAAATTTAAATTTAAATTTTTCAAAACATGATAAATAGATAAATAGAAACTCCGAACAATGAATCAAACTACGAAGCGCTATGAATTGCCCACAAATGCTCAATAAGATCATCTTGAAGCCTCTCATGTATTTCTCTGCCTTCAATAATAGGGGATGTACTCGTGTCCCTGGGAATTGAGGCTGAGGAGGCAAATTTAGGGGGCCCCTAATTTTAGGAGCTTGAGTTGGAGCCCTGCTGGATCTGTTTTTTTTACTACACTCCCTATTTTAAAGTTTAGGGGCTGGTTTAGGGGCTCTGCTGGAGATGCTCTAACAATAGAGACAACATTTACAATAGATAACATCCTGAGGCTGTCTCTATGATATCCTACGATCTTTAATAATAGCATGAAAAAGTATTTATTATACACAATAATTTATACAATTATATTTTATATTGTCTATATAATCGTCTCTCCATATACTCTCTTTCTCATCCTTCTCTCTCCTCCATATTAGTACAAAAATCTTATATGATAAAACATATAGCAACTCACGTCACATCATTGTACATACCTTTATTGGGGTTGATCACCCGCTGCAGCTGTTCTTTCACTCTTTACTTACCAAAAGAAGAACTAGTAGTAAAAGAAAAAGAAAGATGAGAAATGGACCAATCGTCATCCCTCTCATACATAATTATCATGTGACCATTGATTAGCAGAGTGACATCAATAACCTAGCATCGGTTACACGCAAGATAATTACTGATGAAACAAGTGTTTCTTTAACCTTAATCCCGAAGTAATCTACAAATGCCCCTCTCTAATTTCCACTACTTTTCTATGCAAGCCTAGTGGGAAATTAATAGATCCTGTTGCTAAACTGAAAGTGAAGCTAGAGAGAAGCACGACCATCCGTCCAATCAAAATTTCACCGTTCACGACGTGATGAGAAGATCTGCAACGTTCGTTTTCGATCCGACGGCAACGGGAGAAGAACGACGTGGGCAGAAGCGAGTCTGGACTCTGGAGAGCAGGAGCCAAACCAAGTTGACGAGTCAAAAATTCGACGTAGACTCGGTGACTCACCGGCCGTTGAGCCAAAGGAGAAAGCTAGAGCAGCCAAAAATTCGACGACCGCGTGCTGCAGCTGCACGCGGTCAGGTCTCTCGATGCAGTGCCCGAGCGTACCAAATATTCGCTAACCACGGCGTTTCGCGGCTCGACGCGTCTCCATCTCCAAGAGCCTTTAAGCTGCCTGCTGCTGCTGCTTCTTCTTCTTCAGTGCTGCACTCACAATATGCACGTCAGGAACAGCATTTGTACTAAGCCCACGTTACAGAAAGCACCACTTCTTCAGGTAGGTATTGTTTCCAGAGTCTTATAAATATCTTCCCTGCTTCCTCCTCTCAGTTGTTCCTCAGAGAAGCATCGGCGTTTCTGGTGAGCTGCATGCATCTCAGGACCTCTAGCTAGTCACAAGGTTCTACTGCCTCCTCCACTGGATAATTTATAATCACATTTGCACTAGATTGTGTATACGTTTTACATATACAGTTGTTTTCCTTTTCGTTGGCATTTGATTTGACAATACACAATTTATTGTGTGTGGTCTGTCATGGGGAGCACACCAACAGACAGGGGGGCAGGAAAAGAAAGGGGAATTATGATGCGCTCTTCTATTTGAAAAGGTCACAGCTTGACTGGTTGCATTATTGTTTAATGTTTCTTTGTTCGATGACTGGCCTGAGCTTTGTGGTCAGGTTGGGAGGCCCTTTTCAGTATTTGGCTGCAAATCATTTGTTTAGCACTCCCTAAAATTAAATCTTCAGCTGCAGTAGTGTTCGTTTCTTCCAAAATAAGGTCCTTTTCAATGAAAGAGGTATAAACATAGTATAATTAAGGGGAATTTGTGTTTACACAAACCATCCATTAAATAGTTGGTATTTTCATAGATGTCTGCATCACCAGTCATATGTCTCTTGCTTTGTAGATGTCACACTTAGAATCCGAAGATTTTTGTTCACTTGGAGAATACGTTTTTCGGAGATTTGCAAGCCTTGGCAAAATGATCAACTGGATATTTTGTCCGAGTGCTCTTGCTTCTTTTCATAGCCTCCTTTGTGACCAACGATTTGAAAGATCTGTGCACCAACAATTTGACTATACCAAACCTGGCTTAAGCAAACCTTGGCTGGTAGTTGAGTCACCTAACCAGTATTTCTTGTCCCTAAGCACCCCTGAACAAACCAGGAAATAGCAATTGATTAGAAGTTTAGAACCTTAATGACAGCATTAGTTTAGCCAAGAACCTGTACTGTGCTAGCCAGGCGGCTAGGTTCTTCAAACACGCGTGACAGAGACCTGTACCATCCCCTTTTGGTTATCATTTCCTTTGATTGATATGCTATGCCTTTGCAGAACAAAAAAGCTCAGGATCAACACGCATTAGGCCATACACGGGTCCTCCCAGCCATTAACTAATGGCATGCGCATCACGTTCTCGCTGATGGTGCGTTTATCAAGTTACAAGTAGTAGCAGAGGAAGGCAGGATTGCTTGTACGTAGTAGCTGCTGGCCATTTCAGAATTGGCGCCCGTGACCTTCCAAAAAAGCCTCTCTCTTCTCTTCTAGCATCATCAACAGAGAGATAGAGATCATTTGAGATCACTAGATTGATTGATAAGGGTAATTAATGCTCTCTGATTTGTCCTTTTGAGTTCGTGAAAGCACATAGCCATATTGTTTCTTAATTTCTTCTGTAGCATCAGTTGCTAACTCTGCAAGGTGCAACTTGTTTTCTGGTCCAGGTGAGTCGTGGTCAGCGGCCATGGGTTCTTGCGTTTCGACTCCGAGGCGGCGGCGGAGGTCGAGGAAGCTCTCGACCGCGGCGAGGAAGTTCCGCCGGAAGGTGTCCGCGGCGATCGCCGACGCGCCTTTCGTCCGTGCCGGCGACGCGGCGAACTGCATCGCGCGCCATGAGGTTGTCCGCGTGGAGGTGCCGATCTCGAACGTGACGCTGCACCTCACGCAGCTGCAGTGGCAGCACAGCCAGATGGATGCAGGGAGTGGTGAGGATAGAACATCTCCCCTTCCCTTTTGTTGCATCCCCTTGTTTCTCCGGTCGATACATACTTGCTCAGAACTCCGAAACTTTTGCTCAGTGATCTGTGAAGAAGCATGGTATGATTCCGTCAGTATCCTGGAGTCGACCGACTCCGACGACGATCTCGACAACGATTTCGCCAGCGTCAGTGGAGGTAATGCACCAGCCAATCTTAGAACGTGTAGTTCAGTTTCAGACCTTCAGTGCTTACCTACATTTTCCTTCAAGTGCAGATCCTCTCCCAGATGTTACCGACAGCACGAACGCGCCTCAAGCGTCGCAGTGCAAGGACGCGACGTGCTTGTTGGACACCGTGCATCGCCTCAGGAGCATTGCAAATGCAGAAGCATACCAGGATGGCTCCCCTGAGAAAGGCGACGACTCAAATGCTGCTGCTGCTAGTAGTAGTAGTTTCAAAGCCGAGTGCTGCGGTAGTAGCCTGAAAGAACTGCAGAGCGCGCTGTCGTGCTCGCCTCGGCCTTTTCCGCCTCCGATCGCCGGCAACAAGATCCAGCCGATGCATATTGTCAGCGTCAGCCCGCACCACCAGAAGAAGAAATCGGCCGTGGTCAGGCTCTCGTTCAGGAGAAGGTCATACGAGGGTGACGAGATGACTGAAATGAGTGAGTTGACATTAACACACGCAGCTGCTGTCTTGCAATGTGCTGATGTGTTGTTCAGCTGTTGGTTTTTTTACTTTGCTGACGAGATTGCGAATCCAGGTGGTTCTACAAAGTATTTGTACCGCCCAAGAGCGGGCTTGACGCTGCCATGTTCAACCTGTGAGAAGCCATCAGAAGGTTGCTGGTCAGCTCTTGAGCCGTCAGTGTTCAGAGTCAGAGGGGAGGGCTTCTTCAAGTAAGAAGCAATGGCATCGATATATATTTATTGCGTAAATTGTCTATTAGTGTGCCTGACCTAGATTATGAAATGCTTGCAGAGATAAGAGGAAATCCCCAGCTCCCAACTGCTCCCCCTACATCCCAATTGGAGCAGATATGTTTGCCTGCACAAGGAAGATACACCACATTGCGCAGCACATCGCACTTCCGTCTCTAAAGCCTCACGAGACCTTTCCTTCGCTTCTCATTGTGAACATTCAGGTAATTCATTAGGAAACATTGTGTTCTTGAACCACTTAACTAGTACCTTCTATTCTAACCTTTATGTGTTTCATGGTTAGCTCTGAACCTAACAAGTTTACTGGCTTGTACAGCTGCCTACCTACCCTGCTACCGTGTTTGGCGAGAACGATGGCGATGGAATAAGCCTAGTACTGTATTTCAAGCTATCTGACGGTTTCGACAAAGAGATTTCTCCTCAGTTCAAGGACAGCATCAAGGTTTGCTCAGATTGCTTGTGTTTCCTTTCCATGATAAACACCTTCCCTTTTCAAAACCCTTAGCCAAATTTCTGATGGCTACTTGGTTGCGCAGAGGCTTATGAATGAGGAAATGGAAAAGGTTAAGGGGTTCCCAGTAGACAGCAATGTACCCTACACAGAGAGGCTGAAAATTCTTGCTAGTTTAGATAAACCTGAGGACTTGCAACTTAGCACAACTGAGAGGAAGCTTGTGCAAACCTACAACCAGAAGCCAGTTCTGTCTCGCCCCCAACACAAATTCTACAAGGTACTAACCAATTCTGACTGTTGCATGAACTCACTGGTGTTGAAATGTTCATGTTCTCCCAGAGTCCCAGTTCTGAATGAAACATGTGCGTTTGTTTCATTATGATGCAGGATTCAAATTACTTCGAGATCGACCTCGATGTTCATCGGTTCAGCTTCATATCGCGGAAAGGGCTTCAAACCTTCCGAGAACGACTGAAACATGGAGTTCTTGATCTTGGCCTAACCATTCAGGTACTTTTCTTTTGCTCTTGTCCTTGGGAATGGCTGGTCTGAATAACATGGTTTTCACTGAAACTTAAGCACGGTGTGACCTTGGTGCAGGCACAGAAGGCTGAGGAGCTACCTGAGCATGTGTTGTGCTGCATGAGGCTGAACAAGGTCGATTTTGCCGACAACGAGCAAATACCGACGCTGATAACATCCAACGATGAATAAATCTGTCATGTGTTGTCGCTGAAATGTACTAACTTTGAGGGGAGGAAATGTTGTATAGACCGAGAGACAGTAGTAGGAACTAACGCAAATTTATGCAGTAAGCTACATACAGATCGTGTAAATACTTAATTGTTTGCCCTAAAAAAATGACAATCGGAGCAATCTGCAGTCTGAAGTTGCACATATAAATCTAGTTTGTTTTGCTGATCGATGGTTAACTAATGGTACGGTGCTGATGAGTTTCTTAGCTCCCACATTCTGATCTTCAGCTGTTCGAGTAACTTGATTCTGGTTTCCTCCACACTGAGCATCAGGACATGTTGGCAAGCCATCATCCTAATCACTAACATTTTCCATTCAAAATATGATGAAAACAAACAACTAATGTACAGACTACAGACCATACAAAACAAAGCCAAGAACAGCCACCAACATCTGCAGCCAAATCGACATGTCAGCTCCTTCAAAACAACTGACATCTAGTTAAAAAACAACAGTTAGCCGGAAGGGAAGAACAAAACCTGCCCACACGAAGAAAACCACACAGATGACAAAGAAACATCCACGGATAGAGACGTTCGTTAATCTTGGTCCTCTTCTTTCAGCCGCCGAGTGTCACTGGATCGCTGAAACGTGCCACCGGCCGAGTTCATGGTCGAAGGCATCACCAGATTAGCAGAAGAGCTGCCTGTCGCGGCAGCGTCGGCGCCCCTGCCCGGCGGGTCGCGGCTGTGCCGGCCGCAGTACGTCGTCAGGACGCACTTGGGGTCGGCGGACTTGTAGTAGCTCCTGCAGGGCATCACAATGAGCTTGCAAGGTTCAGAACTCAGGTTGTTGTGTCAGGTTCGTCAGGTGCTGGGGCGCAGCTGATCTGATGGCATCTGCTACCTACCTCGGACGGGGGTTGCCCTTGACCACTTTCTGCCCGTACTTGCGCCACCGGTAGCCGTCGTCCAGGAGTTCAACCTCGCTCGGGGTTTGTATTATGATCTTGGGCTTCTTCACCACCCTCTGCCCGGCGGCCTCACCACCTGCATCCCTGCTCAAACAATCGGCAGCATGTCACATTCCGGTGGCTGCATCTTGCTTGGACCCTTGGTTCGAATGCAACACTGACTTCTCTTAGGATGCTGCAATTGCTACAGTCACATGATCGAACGGATGGTAATCCTTGTCGTCCTGATCGAACGATTCGGATCAGAGTTCGCATTATCCTATTTTAATGTGTTTCTTACCTGATAGGCCCAACGGAAAATGTTACATCAAACATACCGTGTTATAACCCACCTGTCATGGCCCTCCTCGCCGTCGTCCTCATGCAACGTGTCCTCGTCACTCGGCTCGTCCTCGTCCTCCTCGGCGCCGGCATCATCCGCACCGCACGTCGCGCCGGCGCCGGGGCTCCCGGGGGCGCGGGTGGCTGTGCCGGCCCTTGTAGGTGATATCCTTGATGCACCCGTCGGACGAGCGCTCGACGATCTTCTTGACGGGGCAGCCGTCCCGCGTGCACTTGTAGTAGCTCCGCGGCGACTCGGCGTCCTTGAGCTGCTTCTGCCCGTACTTGCGCTAGTCGTACCCGTCCTTCGCCGGCTGCTCGATGGCCGCCTGCGAGCCGCCGAGCGGTGCTGCGCGCAGCAGCCGCATGAGCTGCTCGTGCGGCGGAGCCGCGGGGAGGACGTTGAAGGTGGGAGGCTGCAGGGAGGAGGAGGACGTCGTCGCTCGTGGAGGCCATTGTGGTGGTGGGTCCGCGTGGAGGTATGACGGGTAGGGATGGAGGTTAGCGCCGGCGGCGAGGGGTGAGACGATCAGACGAGTGAGGCAGGCTGTTGGTAGGCGTTGGACGGCTGCGTGTAGTTTGCCTGCATGAAGTGCAAAGATGCAGTCTTTTTCCAGTGAGTTTTTACCTGTGATAATGCAATTCTAAATCTTCTGGAACTAGGATAACTATAGATGATAATTGTAGTTTAGAGCAGGGTTTCGAATATCTACGAAATTTGGTCATTTCGATGGGTTCCGAAATTTTTTATCCCAGTTACATTTCGGTAGGTTTATTTGAATGTTATCCAAAATTTCAAATTTCGGTCAAAATTTGTCAAAAAATTCAAATTTTTGGAAAGCCATTTTGTCCCAAAATTTCCGAAATCACCAAAGTGCCAAAAAAAATATTTAAACCGATATTTGAAACCTTGGTTTAGAGAAGATGTAATTAGTTGCTGCAATGAATCTTGTAAATTAATCCCAGTAATAATAAGCACCTGAAATGAAGCTTTTGTTCGCATAAAGATTTTTATGCCAGAAGACCATAGGCCATAACTAGCAAAACTGGTAGCTCAGGACAAGTATCTGACAAGCGCAAGCGATCGACCACTGGCGGATCGTAGGTAATCCCTACCGGCTAGAATATAATGGTAAAGTACAGGATAAAGACTGTCTATGAATCCATTGCATATGAAAATATTGCTCTGAAGTCTGAATACATGTTTTGCAACTGACTGCAGAAATCTTTGACCAAAGGCTAGCAACAGTCATGAGAGTCTAATCAACTCACACAAACAAGAACGTAAAGCAAACTCAAATTCAAGAGCAACTGGGGATTTGTTTCAAGAAATAACCTTGAGAGAGAATCAGGTCGTTTCTAGTACTAACGCACAACCTCTCCATTTGATGCTCCTCCACAATTAGTACTAGAAACGACCTTATTCTCTCTCACTGGTTGTGCGTTAGTACTTAGTACACGTCGACGTGGACCATTGTATTTGTTCTCACTGGTTGCAACTGCCTGCAAGTGTAGCCAACCATCGAAGCAGAAAAAGACTTCGCCTTCTTATTTTTGTACACGCTACATAGCGCCATCATGGAATATCATCTCTTTCGACCAACGAAATGTTTGTTGTAATTTTTTTCTGTCACCCTAATCCCAAGTGGTATTTTGTAATATATTTAAGGCCTCTTTCAAAACGTTGGAAAAGTATATTTTACAACCATTATGGTCAGATAATGTATACATTCTTTGATAAACAGCAGCTTTCTCCAGCTCAGTGTCAAATTAAGCTATTTTCACGTGGCCGTTGCTGCAATTGGTGACCAAGCAAGACTTACACTAAATTAATCCGTTCGATCATAAAATATTGTAGTTCCTAATTAACCTCTAGCTGTCTGTCCCTCTTTATTAGAATTGAAAAGAAGAGCAAGAGGACAGTAATATAGAGCAAAATGTTCCTGGATTTCTAAAATACCGGTTTCCCTCCGTCGAAGTAAACTGCTTTGTAGGTAAGTTTCTTCCATTCCTACCACTCAATGAAACGTTCTGATGTTAACCTCAGCCAAACGGCTACGTACGGTGACTTCTTTGCAACATTATAAAGTTCTAGCTGAGATAAAATTAAGAGAGATGCTTTTATGCATTCCTTTTTTAAAGTTGTACAAATATAGTAACTTGTATTAGAGGGTGATGCATAGAAACACTGTTCATTAATTAAAGTTTCTTTCTTTTTAACCAGGTCCGTATTTCGTGATGTATGAGCTTCTAGTTTCTACACCTGCTTTAACAGGAGAATATAGAGGAACATGCTATTACCATCATTTTTATCTAGGGGTGATAATGGGCTGAAGTCCAGCACAAGTCTAATCCAAGTTTAAATTTTTATTTCTTCGATCCAGTCTAGTCTAAGGCCTCATTTGGTACGGTTCCAGATTCTAATGGAAACGGAAACGGTTCCAGATTCTTGGTAGAAACGTTTCAGGTAGAATCAGAATCACTTTCTGCAAACCGTTTGGTACGGTTCCAGATTCTAGTAGAAACTAGTGAAACCGGGGTGAGGGTGATTCAGCCACGGCGTGGAAAAAAAAGAAACATTCCGAGGAGAATCATTCCGAGTTTTAACCCGTTTGGCTGGGTTTCTCCCAGATTCTAGTAGAAACAGCTCGGTTCCAAGTTGCCAAACGGAGCCTAAATCTAAAACTAATAAGTCTAGATCCAATCCAGGCCCAAATAAAGACTTGGACCTTGCTCCAAGCCATTTACATGTAAAATATTAATGGAGATGTGACCAAAATTAACACATAATATATGATATACAACGATTTAGTAGAAAAATGCAAGATCCAAGTCTGGTCCAATCTGGTCTAGATCTGGTCCAAATAGCTATAAATCCAAAATGAGTCCAATCCATTTGCATTTTTAGGCCGGTCTAATCCAAAAGCCTAGACCGGTTCAAGCCCATTATCACCCCTATTTTCATCATCAGTTTAGATACATCACTGTTGGAGAGTTAGTATTGAAGATAAAAAAGAATCCAAGTCGTGTGTCACTCGGAGTCATATTAGGGATAGGATTCAAGTTAGAGTCAAATTAGAGATAAATCCAGTTGTAATTTAGTTGTGATTGATGCTATAAATAAATGTGTGGGGATCCAACAGGACATACACAAACACACAATTATTTCCCTAGATTATTCTACATGGTAGCCAAGCCAAACCTTAGAACTTACCTCTAAACGCCACCCCCCCTCGCTTTCGGTTCTGCCCTTGATCCAGATCTGCTCCGATCCATCGCCGCGATTCACCTTGGGATTACCACGTTGTCAGAACCACCCCGCCCAGGTAGGCAGGGCACCGGTGCCCCCTAGCCCCGAGTGGGCAGATCGTGTTGTCGATCACGTGCAGGGAGCCACTACCACTTAGGATCGTGTAGGTCGAGCTGCAACCAGTGTTCAAATCCACTTGGGGGTGTTGTTGTTTGGGCCATCACTGCTCGCTCAAGCTCGGGGCGTCGCTCAATTGGGTTCACCGCCGTCCATGAAGGAGATGAAGAATGTCGTGGGGAGGAGAGGAAGAAGAATGCTGCGCATGGAGAGGAGAGGAAGGTGAAGGCAAAGGTTGGCTCGCTCTGAGCGCGTGGCTGCTTCAGTGCAAGGCTGAGAGGAGAGGAAGAGAAGGAAGTCGGCCGGCCAACTAAGAGAGAAAAGGAGAAAAAAGAAAAGGGGAGGTCGGTGGAGGAAAATGGGAGGGGAGAGAGAGAGAGAGAGAGAAAAGGAAAAGAGGAAAAGAAAAAGGAAAAAGGAAAAAGGAGGATGAAAAAAGGGGAAAAGAGAAAAAGGGAGAGAGAGGGGGGAGAGAGAGAGATTTGCTAAGTGCTATGCGCACATGTTTGTGTACGAGAGGTGTGGGAGTTACGTTTGTGGTTTGTGTTGATATCGATGCTTGAAGGATTTTCGTGATCATGGAAAGACGCGTGGCATAGTGTGACAATTAGGGTATGTTGATCGAGATTGGAGAGGAGCTGTTGGTGTGGTAGCTGCTAAGGCGTGGTGGTTATTGAGAGCGTGGCGGCTGAGGGTTTTTGCTGTGATTTGAGTTGTATCTAACCTAAGAGGGGAGAGAGGTTGCTGCTTGGAGAGTTCAATCTGAATGGGAAGAGACAGAGAGGGAAGATTGCTTGCTGCATGAGAGACAAAGAAAGGAGATTGCTTGCTGCTTGTGAGTAGTTTGATGGTTGTAAGATCTATTGAAAGGATCGATGCTGATACTCTATTTTGCAAGAAGAGAAGGGAAGAAGTTTGGAGAAGGTGAGAAGTTTAGATAAGAAGAGAAGGTGAGAAGTTCAGATAAGAAGGAAGTCGATATGGTGTGACTGTTGGGATTGGTGGTTCTTGCCTTACTCTTGTTTTGCTTGGAGAAAAGGAAGAGCCTGTAGAAAAAAGAAAGTTGGAATTTTTGGGTTGATTATTGTCTATTGTGAGGCTTCGTGTGCTCTGCAGGGGGAGAGAGATTAGGAAGAGTTTTTTTGCTGATGCTGATGGTGGAGGTTTCAGGGCAAGGTAGAAAGGCCCTGAAAACAGGAGGAGAAGATTGCTCAGGATGTAATTTTGGTGATGGTGACGTTGGAGTTGGTAGTGAAGATGCTTGTTGGAGTTTATATTGGTATTGGTACTAGATGTGCTTGTGGTGGTAAGCGTTGGAGTTGGTAGTGAAGGTGCTCGTTGGAGTTGATTGCTAAAGATGTGGCTTTGGTGTTGTTGATGTTGGAGTTGCTATTGGTATTGGTACTGGTTGTGCTTGTAGTGGTAAGCGTTGGAGTTGGTAGTGAAAGTGCTTGTTGGAATTGATGTTGGTATTGATAATAGATAAGGTTACAGAGTGATGGATATGACAAGCAATGGAAAGGTGAACTGAGACTAAGACATGACAGGCAATGGAAAGGTGCACCAAGACAAAACTCGAATGAGCTAAGGTCCAGAACGGTCAGGGAAGCCAGGTTTGATCATTGTGCATGGTAAGGCATGTGGTGCGCCAAATGACTTGGGCTCGTTTGCAAGTGAGGACGGTTCGGTGAGATCTGGACGTGTGAGAGGTTTGACGACAAGACATTGGGGTCACATAAAAGATGACGAAGCATGGGTGATGCTTCAAGACAAAGAGTGAGAAAAGATCAGTATAGGGGCATTTTAGTAAATTTCCAATACCGCAAAAATGGTTGAGATTTTGATGGCGGTGATGAGCTAGACGGGGGATGAGTTTAACGATGACGGGTAGCAACTGGTGGTAGCTCCGGTAGAGGCTATGGCAAGCCCAGATGTGATGTTGGGCGTGTGCTGATGATGGTATTGGTAGCAGAAGTGAGAGCTAGTGGAAGCTCTGGTGGAGGCTATGGCTAGCAAACAAGGTTTCAAATCCTGTTTTGGGATAAATCTTGGAGGTGGCCGAAATCCGAAATCTCGATGAGATTTGAAAATTTTGAACAAAATTCGGACGAAATATAAAAATCAAATTTCAAATCCAGTTTTTTTTTCCAACCGGGAAATCCGACATCTCGGCTGAAATCACCGAGATCTCGGTCCACATTGAACCGACAGAAAAATGGTCCAAAACACATCAAAAAATTTTGAATTTTTTTTTGATGGTCCTGACACATCACTAATGTTCCCATAAAAATTTTAGATAATGATCAAGCATGAAAATCTAACAATGCCATTGTCCTGATAAAAAGCGGACCGACAAATTTCAACCTAATGGAAAATGGTGCAAACCATGTTATAAACGTTTGAAAATTTTTGTGGATGGTACTAATACATTCATAGTATTCTCATAAAATTTTCAGATCATGATCAATCTTTAGGAATTTTTAAAAATTCAAATAGTGCTACTAAAGACGGACTAACAAATTTTACCTGAATGAAAAATAGTTCAAACCACTTTAGAAAATTTTGAAAATTTTTGTGAATGGTCCTAACACATCCATAATATTCCCATAAAATTTTCAGATGATGATCAATCTTGAGAAATTTTAAAAAATTCGGACAGTGCTACTTAAAACTAACCGACAAATTGTACCGACCAAAATCGTCAAAATTTTTTGAATTTTTTTGTGAATGATCTTGACCCTAAATACAATTAACAAAAATTAAAATCCGGCAAAAAAAACCACCAAATCTCGCCCGAAATTGCCGAGAACTCGTTGAAAAAATCCGAAATACTGTAGCAATTTGAATTTTTCAAATTTTTAATTCCGCCGGGATTTTGAAACTCGTCCCTAGCCGAAATCCGAGATCTCGCCGAGATTTCGCCAGGATTTTGACCCTTGGGTGGAGAGGTGCAACAAATGTGTTAGTAGAAGGTGGAAGCCAAGGAGGTCGGGGGCGTGTTGGAAGAAATGGTGGAGGCTAGGGGCTAGAAGTGGAGATGGTGGAAACAAAGGCTTAAAGTATGTGGGTAGAGATCGATGAGAACAAGACTGGGGATGTGATGGAGAAGGTGGAGGAGTATATTAGTTGAGCCATGGTTGAGGTGATGAACATGGTGGGCAATTGGGTTGGACGTGGTTGAGATGGTGATCAGAATTGTTGTTAATGGTGGTGTAGGTGATGGCACTCGAAGGTTGTATCTATGATCCGATGTTGGACACGGAGTTTGTGATGCAAACGACAAATACGACGATCATGGAAGTGGTGTTGATCATGATATTGGAGGTAGCTTTGCAGAGGTAGATGTCATGGTGGTGGTATTCATTATCGTGTTGAAAGTTTGGTAAAAATAGATGTCTTGAGGGAGGTATTACATTATGTAACAAGATGACCATTGTGTTTGCGGTTTGGTACAAGTAGACATCGTAGTGAGAGCATTGCATTATGTAACAAGCTAGCTATGATTGTATCTCATGCCCATCTTGAGAGGGAGTGTTAGGGAGTTAATATTGGAGATAATTAAGACTTCGAGTCATGACTCGGAGTCATATTAGGGATATGATTCAAGTTAGAGTTAAATTAGAGATAAGAGTCTGGTTGCAATTTAGTTATGATTGACACTATAAATAAAGGGTGTGGGAGATTGACGTTATAAATAAAGGGTGTGGGAACCCTATAGAACACACATGAACACATAATTATTTCCCTAGATTATTCTATAGAAACAAATATAAAGGTATACGACCCCTACACCAAAATATAATAGAAAGGCCAATTAGAATGGGATGAATGCAACACAATATTACAATTTTAGCCAAAGAATATGAACCACTGGCTTCATAAATTTCTGCTTTTTACATAGAATGAAGCTGTTTGATTACATACTCATTTTTCGTGTACTGAGCAACGTACTGCAACACTAGTCAGTGAGATTATTGGAAAACTTACAAAATCCCAGCAGTACATTTTGTACAAAATAAGTAAAAGTTGTGACTCATACTTTGATCTCGAAGAAGTAGGTTGACGAAACAGCCAGACCGGCTGAGTCGTAAATCCGCACAAGCCGCTGCCTCTTTCCTGGCGACTCCATCCAACAAAACTCCAAATGAAAAGAATCTAACTGGGCGACACACTTGCTGATGTCTGATGGATATCCCATGTACATCCCTCCAGGTAGCAAGGTCATTTCATATCCTCCATCAAATTGAAGCAAGTCGTTATTCGCTGATCCTGTCCAGTGGACCGTTGTTGTCGTGCTAGTTCCAGTTTTCGTTGATATATTATCCTATGAAAAGAAGGAACAATATTTTTTACAATTTTTATGAAGAAAACGTAGCAATACTGAAAATGAACATGTTTGCTGTAAGTACCCCTTTAGATACTGAAAAAACACTATTACACATCGTAAGCTTTACCTAATCAGAAATTTTCTAGTGCTTGTAAACAATATATTTGACTAATTATTTATACGTAAGATAAAGAATGAACACAAGCATGCTGATGCACGCATGGATTAACACATCCCCCCCCCCCCCAAAAAAAAAAAAAAAAAAAAAAAAAAATCCACCCGTGCCATGTAACTTTTGAAATTCATCACCCACAAGTTCAGGAACAGTTTTTTAGGTCCATTTTGCTAAAGGGATTTGCTAAAACATTAGTTGGAATTACCATTTTCATAGAAATAAGTATGTCCAAAGTGAAAAGTATATATACCATACCAAAACTCTGGAGCATACCTGAATCAGCTGACCGTTGCTGTCCATTTCAAGGAGAACAACCGTGTCAGCTTCAGCGAGTGTTGCTCCATAGACCCCGCTCCTTTTTGTCACAGAATGACCCTCCCATCTTCCAAGTAGTGCATTTATCCTATCATTGCTGGCAATCTAGTGACAAAGTATTAAAAAATTGGGCTAACTGAGCGCATGATCCTGCCATAACATAATTCAACACGAAGATTACATCATTTGACTATAAGAACTCACCTCGGGATCAGTTGAAGAGTAGATAAGTGGCACTGCAGATCCCTGCTTTTCATGAAAAACAAGAAGTGTGTCCAGCACTCCATTCGGGTCCATTATATGAAAAGCCCTTACTCGACCATTGCCCTCAAGAGAGTAAAGGCAATTCTCACATACAACAGATGGTTTACGAGAAGGTATCTTCAAGTTTCTGGTGAAGTCGAAACAGATGCGTTACATACACCTTACGATAAGAGCATCACGATGCAGTAAACACCTAAGATTGTGGATAATATTGTTTACTTGGGAGACTCTTCACCAGTATCATCTTCTCCAAGCACACCAGCTCGAAGGACAGTCTCCAGCATTCCAGCAGTCTGGTACCTCAGAGCAAATGCCTTCTCTTCAGGAAAGAACCCTATCTGTACACTAAACAATGTGCCCCATTAAAGAAGCTCAGAACTACATAATTTTACCACGATAAGAGAAGATGAAGAGGCCTAGTATAAACTTCAGTGCACCTGCTGATATTTATCTACAGTGAACATGTTCGTCTCTTTGATTTTGTACTCCACCCACTCTGGTTCACAATCCTCCTCATCTACAATCGATATCATAGAGGAAGCTTGCTTGATGTACAGCCTACAAATCACAATACGCAAATACATAAGCCAGGACATCAGGGCAGATGCAAACAGCCAAAGCATTGTGATTCATGGCTGGTCAAAGAGCTGACACAAACAAGGAATACATGCAAACAAGCTTAAGACTTCACTAAATTGAAAAAAAGGGGGCGGTAAATATGATGATTGAGAAGTATGAGAATTGAAACAAACACGATTTAACATGAGGGGCAAATAACAGCGGGAGTATTATTACGATTGCAGGAGGCTGATGAGGTCGTCCTCCCCGTAAGTGCTGACGGACAGGCGCGTGCTAATCCCCTGCAGCACCTTCCCATGCGCATCGAATTGCTGAACAAAGCACAAACCCAAGCACACAGGCAACAATTAGCCAAATTAGGAATCCAGGGGAGTAGAGGCCGGGCAGCGTACTTACGTAGAAGGAGCCGTTCCACCTGCCGACGTTGACGTCGAAGAAGCGGTGGAGGTTGTCGATGCTCATCGCATCGTCCTCGTCCACCTCCGGCGGCCCCGCGACCGCCGCCCGGGCGCACAGCAGCCCGCGGCGGAACGAGCCGAGGCGGCGGGCTGGTGCGGAGGCGCAGGAGCGGCGGCGGCAGCCTTGGGGCTGCAGGACGGCGGAGGCGGCGAGCCGGAGGCCGACGAGGGTTTCCGCCATGGCGAGCGGAGCCGTGGGAGGTGGAAGCGGGAGAAGTGTCTCGTGTGTTTTGCGTTCAGTCGCTGGACCCGCTGCTATGAACCTTATCTGTTCTAAGTTCTAACCCCTCGCCCCTCGGTGTGGAACAGGGTTCAAAATTTCGGTCTAGGTAGAATCTCTCACTCACCGAAATTCAATTTTTCACCGAGATTTTATTATTTCGGATAAAATCTGAACAAAAATTCAAAAAGCAAAATTTGAATTCGGTTTTTTTAACCGAAATTTTCGAGATTTTAACCAAAGCAAGTATGCTCAGACCCCGTGCTCGGGCGCTGGAGTAAAAATAGAAAATGTGTTCTTATAGGATAGAAGTGAGTTAAGCATCATATAAGTAGAGTTCCATCTAACTAGCATATCCAAAACAAACTTACATAGACACACGTCTATTGCAATACAATAGTTCTTATATGCTACTACTTGTTGATTAGAATGATTTAAGCAAGATATTGCAGTGTGAAAAGCTCCAATGTACGGGTCTAACCTCTTCAAACCAGATTTGACTATAAGATTAATAGTATAGAAAGCACAACGCCGATGTAACAAGAAATATTCAGCATACGTATTAAAAAGCGGGGTCAGAATGTCTATTGTAGAAGTGTTTGTTGTAGCATTATCTAATATTATTGTAAAAATTTTATCCGTAAGGCCAAAATATTCCACAACTTTTACAATACAATCAGCAATATTCTCATCAATTTGTACTATGCCAATTAATTTGAATTATATAATTCTCTTCTCTAGTTGCCAGGCATTGTTCACGTAATGAGCAACTACACTAAGGTAACCCTCTCTAGCCCTACCACTCCAAATATCTGATGTTAAAGACGCCGAAAAAATACAGGCATTAAAGAACTCTTTTAGCTTACCACGATAATTATTATAATATTTAATCAGATCTCTATTTGTTGTCTGTCTAGAAACTATAGAAAACCTAGGATTATGAGTAGTCCCAATATAGCTTTTAAATGCTAGTGACTAACCAAAGTTTAAAGGCAGATCTTGACAAGCGATTAAACGACAAAGAAATTCACGAGCTACCTTGGGACTGTAGTCCCAGTGATGTACCGCATCGTCGGGGTTGTACTGCAGCAACGTTTGTCTCATAACCACTCCCATTTTTTTCAATAGCTTTAACATATCTCTTCAAGTGCCTTATTCCACCTGAAGGCTTCACATTTAATTTATGCTTACAATATTTACAAATAGCATATATGTTCTGAACACCATCTAATGTCTTCAAAATCTGGTTGAAATCTTCATAGACTTCCGATGCACTGCATCTTGATCTTTTTGCCCTGGTACTTGCTGACGTAGTAGCACTTGTAGAGCCTAAGGATGGTAAGGTACTGCAGCTTCTTCAGCTTGATAGGATGCAAGAAGTTCCTCTGGTGAAATACCAAAATCAGAAGAAGGGAAGGACGGAAAATCCTGATTCTTCATGATGAAAACTATAAGAAATAATTATGCTAGTATTAATTTCATCTCATTGAAAATAATAAAAACACTAAAATAATTATTTTGAAGTTTGCCAAATTATTACCAAGAACAAAAGAATTTTCACAAGAGAATGCAAAGAAGAGATTACAAATTTGCCGATGGGGAAATGAGAAAGGTGCTACCCTATTTATACGGGGAAATTGGGTTTTTTTTTTTTTGGAATTTTTCGATTTCGAGCCTCAAACGGATAAAAATAGCTATAAAACGGTTGGAAATTTCGAAATCCGAATAATCAGACGTCAACAGGTCGTGTTGTGCCGAAACGTGATGTGCCGTGCCGGCCCAACATAGCCGAGGCTACGATCCAAGCACAGCTTGGCCTCTTGGGCCGACCGGACCCGTTTATTGTTGGGTTATGTCGTGCTTGAGCCATACCCACAGTACCTAACAGCGCGTTGACCTATTTGGTATGAACCATTTAGCTATCTCCAGTGTGGAGTACTGGAGTGTGGACTGAAGTCCTTACCTTATATAGCCTTTGGCGTGTTTTTGTTTTCCAAATTGGCCCCTCACATGTCAGTTTGTAAGCAGCCAGCGTGAAGTGTCCCTTGCTGCAGTGGAGTACCGCGGTAGACTGATGGCGCCACGGTAGCAAGCTTCAGTGCAGCAAGCGTTGGACCCTTGGAGATTCGCTGGTTCACTGTAGCAGGTGAAAATACCTCGGTCTGCTGCAGTGCTCGTGCGCGGCAGCATTTGTTGTGATTCTGGTCAGCTGTTGGATAGTGTTTAACAACAAGATGCCAAGGCAGCACGAGAGCTCGGAGCTTTTTTGACCCCCATCCTATCTGTTAGACAACCTCGCTATCGAATAGTCCGGGGTTGCCTAATAGATCTAAACTGGAGAACAGAAAGAGAGGGCGAGAGACACAATATGAGGAGGAACGGGCCTGCTTTATTATTCTGTATGCTTGTGTACAATGGGGTGACCCCCTGCCTCCTATATATAGCGGTTCTGCTTAGAGATAAGGAAGAGTCCATATCGGATACGAATCCGGTTTCCTAACACTCCCCCTTGGACTCTTCACTGCGAGATGCATATGCCTCATTAAAACTCCATAAAAACCCAGTGGGAAAAATAATTGGAGAAAGAGTACATAGCACACGCTTGCTGTGTTGCACGGATTGCCTCATCAAAAACCTTATGTAAAAAAACTTCAATGAAAAACTTACTTAAGGAAAAGAGTACAATCCACCCAAACTTCAATGTTAATCTTCAAGATTTACGTTGGGTACTCAAACTTCATGGTTGAGATTTATGTAGGAGTATGTGAAAAATCTCCCCCTGAAATCTGCACTTCTCTAAGCCTCATCATCCCGATTCCTCTAATACATCTTTTAAAGGAAGATGCCGGGAGTGACTTAGTGAATAAATATGCGAGATTTTCACACGACTTAGTATGCAGTATCTTTATCTCGTTCATCTTATGCATTTCATGAGCATAAAAGAACTTGGGGGTTGATATGCTTTGTAAGGTTACTCTTCACATATCCCATTTGTACTTGTGCAACACAAGTCGCATTATCTTCATAGATAATAGTGGGGTTTGTTCCATGTTCGCACCACATGACTTGGATGTGGTGAACCATTCTTCAAGCCATGCACATTCCCGAGAGGCTTCATACAATGCAATGATTTACGAGTGGTTAGTCGACGTCGAGACAAGAGTCCGCTTAGACGACTTCCAAGAAATTGCCGTTCCACCGCAAAGGAAAACATACCCGGTTGTGACTTACCGGTATGCGGGTCCGATAGGTACCAAAGATCGGCGTAGCCAACTAAATTCAATTCATTGTTTCTTACGTAAAACAAGCCGAGGTCTTTGCTTTCTTGAAGGTAACGGAAGATGTCCTTCACCCCTTTCCAATGCCTTTTGGTGGGTTACGCCTTTGTCTGCGCTAGCAAATTCACGGCGAACGCAATGTCCGGCCTAGTGCTATTCGCAAGGTACATGAGCGCTCCAATTGCACTCAAGTATGGGAATTCCGCTCCCAGGACTTCCTCCCCCTCTTCTTTAGGCCTGTACGGGTCTAGGTCTGCTTGGAGTGACCTTCCGACCATTGGGGTCTTTGCGGAGTATGCCTTTTCAAAGCCAAATCTCTCCAACACTTTCTGCGTGTAGGATGCTAGGTGTACCAAGATTCCGCCTTGGACATGTTCAAGCTGCAAGCCTAAACAGAACTTGGTTTTACCCAAGTCTTTCATTTCAAACTCAGAATTCAAGTATGTGCATGCTTCTTCAATTTCCTCATCCGTCCCAATGATGTTCAAGTCATCTACATAGACGGAGATTATACAAAATCCATTCGTGGATCGTTGTGTAAATACACATGGACAATCTTCGCTGTTCGTGTAGCCTTTCTTGCAGAAAGTCACTCAAACGATTGTACCACATTCTTCCCGATCGTTTTAGCCCATACATTGATTTCTCCAATTTCACCTTTGTATAGGTTTCTGTTTGCTCTGTCTTGGTTCGGGATAGGGATACCTTCTGGTATTTTCATATAAATCTCCGAATCCAAGTTTCCATACAAATATGCTGTGACAACATCCATTAGCTTCATTCTCAACTTCAAGTTGACTACCATTGAGATTAAGTATCTAAAGGTAATTCCACCCATGACCGGAGAATAGGTTTCTTCATAATCAACCCTAGGACGTTGAGTGAAACCTTGAACAACAAGCCTTGCAATGGTTGTTGCTCTTTTCATAGATTCTCCTATTATTACAAAATTTATGGCCATTTCGCCATGGTGTGCTTCATGCACTTCTACTTGCTCTTCATTGCTATTTCCCATTCCAGGAGCAAGTTCCTTTAGTTTTTCTCCGCCAATGTGTGCGCACACATTATTTCTGGCGGTTTCTTCCAATTGAAGATTCAAATCTGGAATTGCCTTTTCGACAGGCTTCTTTCCAGTGCCAGGTCTCAACTGGCTCCCCTTCTTGCTTTGGGGCATTTTTGTGATTGGCTATGGTAAGTCCTCTTGCCCATTTTTCCCTAGACGTCTCCGGGTACTTTGGGTTTGAGAAGCCAGATCTCCTGTTCTTTTTCTTTGAGGCCTCTGAACAGGATGAGGGATACCTTCTGCTTTCTTTGGTATTTCCACCCTCTCTGGTGCATTTCTTGCTGGTACATGCGACTTAACCACGCTCTTCAGATCACAAAAATGATCAGGCAGTTCATTTGCTAAATTCTGCAAATCAATTATCTTCTGGACTTCTTGATTTGCTTCATTAGTGCGAGGGTCATGCGCGGGGATCCCAAAGGAATGCCATACTATTTCCGGCATTTTCATCCAATGGTTGATTCTCTCCCCTAATGACGGAAATGGTCCTCGTCAAAGATGCAATCGCGAATCGGTGTGTGTAAGTCTCGATCATGGGTTCCAAATACCTGATTATGGATGCACTCTCATAACCAACGTATATCCCAGACTTGCGGAGAGGGCCCATTGCAGTCCGCTGTGGGGGTGGTATAGGTACATATACCATACATTCAATTCTTCAGGTTGACCCAATGCACTAGTTTGCATAGGTGAATGGATGTTGTAGGCCGATGGTCTATAATTGATGAGTGCTGCTGCATGCAGGACTGCGTGTCCCCAACAAGTGTTGGGCAAGTTACAACTCTGCAAGAGCGGTCTGGCAATGAACTTAATCCTCTTTATTAGTGCTTCAGCTAGCCCATTTTGCGTATGGACGTGCGGTACAGAGTGCTCAACAGTTATTCCCGTTGCTGTGCAATAATCATCAAATGCCTTGGAAGTGAATTCATCGGCATTGTCCATTCGAATGGACTTCACGCGATGATCAGGAAAAGCATTCTTAATTCTGATGATCTGCGAGATCAGCTTTTGCGAATGCATGATTCCTTGTTGACAGCAAACATGTATGCGACCATTTCCAGGAAGCATCAATGAGCACCATAAAGGATCGAAAACGGCCCTAACAATGGCTGAATCGGTCCGCAAATATCCCCCTGGATGCGTTCCAGGAATGCAGGGATTTCATGTTGCACTTTCATAACAGAGGGTCTAGTTATTACTTTCCCGGTGGCACATGCATGGCAGACAAAATCTTCGTGATTCGAGAAATTCTTAACATTAATGCCATGACCTTGTGAGTTGTTAACTATATTTCTCATCAATCTAAGACCAGGATGACCTAATCTACAATGCCATAAAGCAAATAATTCGAGCTTCTAAAGGCAGTCTTCAAAGAAGTATACCTTTGCGTGTGCATTGATTTTAAATGTAGTACAACCCAGATTCATATGAGGGACATTTTTCTAGTACCATCTTTCCATATTCCGCGTGCTTCATAATGCACAAGTGTTCTTTGCCATTTTCTTCATTGGTTTCTACGTGAAACCCATTGGCGCGGATATCCTTGAAACTTAAGAGAGTGCGAGTTGATTCAGGGTACAAGAGGGCTTCTTCAATTACCAAAGTTGTACCCATTGGCAATATAATTGTGGCTCTTCCTGAGCCTATTATATGCGTATCGCTTCCTGCGATTGTCGTAATCCTTCCAGCGTTCTTCGTGATCGTCTGGAAGTATTTCGACTCTCTTAAGATGGTATTTGTTGTGCCACTATCAACAATGCATATTTCCTCCATTGGGTGCTACACGATTTCTAGATGAAAAGAAATATAATTCTAATCTGACAGTGGCAAAGTAATTCAAACATTGCTTGCAAGTAAAGAATACTGGAATAAAGAATAAATTCTATTCATGAGAAAAGTATGCTCTTCGAGAGCTTACTATTCATTATGCAATCTGATGTCTATGTGAGATAATTCTGACAATTCATGTCAGTTCTTCAAAAAACTCACGTTAGATAATGCCACACCTTTGCACATTCATAGGGTTCTTCCATTAGATTACTGCGTGCAATCTAATAGGAAATGGCTGCTAGATTCAATGAAATGCATAATTGAATTCTCATGAGTTTCCAGCAAACTAAAAGAAAATAATAATTGCAAGATTCATAAATACATGATTCATAAATATTCAGAAATACAACTACGTGCATGTAGGTGATTGGTTTCATACAAACGATCAGATTCATATGCACGATCGTCTTCGTGCGATCGATTTTAACGCGGCTTCATGCGCGTGGTGCATTCAGTTCCATGCGCGTCGGCCTTCCTGGCGCGACGGTGGCTGCTTCGTGCGATGTGCTTGAATTTCATTATATTAAAGCAATAAATACAATGCATGGAACAAAACAATAATTGCACAATTCATAAATTCAGAATAAACAATAATTGCACAATTCATAAATTCATAAATGCGGAAATAATTTCTCAGAAATTTCCGAATTTTTCTTAGTATTTGGCAATTTTCTGTTAATTATACAGCAATTTTCCAGCATCACTTGATAACAGAAAATAAATTGCAACATGAATTAAACATGGCATAAGTCTAATTACAACTTATATAATTCTTGTTGGTGAGAAGCAAAATTAATGAATATCTCTGTCAATTTGACTCTTGGCCAGTTCAACATGCCCCTCGGGCTAACATGCGGTTGGAGCACTTCCCGTTTCCGGGTGCCAATTAAAGAACCAAGCCTCATGTGTGTTTTCCTAGACACCAATTGTCTCATATCTGTTTATTCATTACCAAAATCAAATCCCAACCACTCATGTTCTCATTTTATGCCATATGAAATATTCTGGAATTTTCCTAGCACTTTTCATAATATCTGCTAATATCCAAGCAATTTTCAGAATTACTGTACAACAGAAAATTTTAATTTCAGCAAATATCAACATGACATAATTCATAAATTCAAAATAAACAATAATTGCATAATTCATAAATACGGAAAATAAATTCTCAGGAATTTTCGATATTTTAAACAGGGCAATTATTGCAAAAATGCATGCAAGAATTCATAAATGCAGAAAATAAGGCTAAGTAAGATTAAAAACAGAGCCAATAAATTTTCTGGAATTTTCTAGCTATTTTCATATTTTTCTTGGAATTTTCAGATTTTTTCTAATTTTCTAATCAATTTTTCTGAATTTCTAATGCAATTTCGTAAAAGGAAATTAGTAAAAGGAATAAAGGAAAAGGGGAGGGCAAAGGGGTAATTTCCTGCCCTCCCTGTGCCGACGATTTTCCAAAACCGAAACCAAGCCTCTAGAATCGGACTTCGTGTCCACTTTGTCCGAGGAGGCAAAGTACTTCATGTCCCAAAGCCGGATTGAAGCTTAGCTCTCTGGACTTCAAGTCGATTTGGATTTCATGTCTTGATTGGATGGGGTGCCCTTCGTCTTTGGCGTCGGTGGCGATCTTTGGTGTGGGGCCGGGCGGCGGTAACGCTTCTTAGGACTTCATCTGTGGCCAGTGCTCGTCTGGCGAGCGAGAGAAATTGATCGGCGGCGTTGGCTCGGTGGCGAGCGGCGAGTGGGGCGGCCGGGTAATATGGCCGGTCTGCGTCTTGCCGAACACGGTAAGCGGCATCGGGTGGCCGGCTTCAGGCGGTAGGGCCGGGCGTCTGGCGGCGGCAGCGATCTGTGTGATCCGATCGGCTTGGCCCATTTGTCGATCGGTAACCGTGCCATAGGCAACGCTATATCTTGTATCTCTGTTTTCAATAACTTCATGCGTAGAAGCGGCTGCGATCGGTGCGTTTCGTGCCTGAGGTCGGTAGGCTTGGTGGTGGCGACCATGGCTTGGCGGGCGTCGGAACCAAGTGGCGTCTTCATTGTCGTTGGCGGCGCTTCAAGCGCGTGCAATGAAGGTCGCTTCAAGCGCGATAATGATCCAATCTACTAGATGCAATCCGAAAAATCTAGCGATTCAATCTAAAATTGCTAATAGATTGTTCAGTGATTGATTTGAGAACTGTCGCACTATTAAAAATTCATAGTAGATGCGACTACAACTCATGTATTCGATTCAATACCTTTGCTTGATTTTGATCGCAATTTAAATCGACGATCGCGTAGGGTGTTTGGCTATCGCGTAGGATAGAGTCGCGTAGGACTTTTTCTTTCGGCAATCCGGTGGATGCCGCTTGATGGCGAAGTTGATTGCAGATCGGATCGGGCGATCAATCGCCGGTAGTAGACGTTAAATCGTCGTCGATGATCCTTCGCTTCTTGTCTTTTCTCTCCTTTCAATCTTTCTCCGGTAGAGCTTCGTGCTGATAACGTGTTAGACAACCTCGCTATCGAATAGTCCGGGGTTGCCTAATAGATCTAAACTGGAGAAACGAGAAAGAGGCGAGAGACACAATATGAGGAGGAACGGGCCTGCTTTATTATTCTGTATGCTTGTGTACAATGGGGTGACCCCCTGCCTCCTATATATAGCGGTTCTGCTTAGAGATAAGGAAGAGTCCATATCGGATACGAATCCGGTTTCCTAACACTATCCATATACTTTCTTTTGTAAATATAACTCCCATACAAATAAATTTACAAAATTAATTCCGTCTTCGACCACAAAAACAATAGCTTCGTAAGAATTTGCCGATTACTTCCAACTAATTAATCAATTAATCACACTATTTAATTAATCAATCTACCTCACTTAATTAATCAATCTCTTAATTATTACGCTACTTAATTAGGCCCTGTTTGTTTCGGTTTAGGCTTTTTGGCTTTTTGGCTTTTAGCTTAAAGCTAGTTTTTTGGCTTAATGAGCTTTTAAGCCGTCTTCTTTTAAGCCAAGACATGCTGTTTAGTATCCTGGCTTATTAATGGGTTAAATGGTATAGCTTACATATGGAAAGTCTAAAATACCATAAATGAGATGATGGAGGAATTCTTGATTTATATATGATGGCATTTGGTGAGTAATTTTGGAGATTTTTAGTGGCAAAAGGTTATTTCATTAAAAAAAACCCCAAAAAAACTCATCTTGTCTGGCTTTTGGTTTATAGTTATACATGGGCTTTAGGTTTTTTTAAAGCCCGACTTAAAAGCCAATCGTTTGTTTCGACTTAAGCTTTTTGGCTTTTAAACCGATGAAAACGCCGAAACAAACATGGCCTTAATCTACTCTTCTCAATGCTGAGGTAGTGGTGCTCGGCAGGGACATGATGAGCCTTTGGTCCGCGGCACATGCTGTCGAGCTCTGAGCGCGCGACAACTCTTCTGCCCGGTGGACCCATCCTACCTGATGCGATGGACGGTGCTGCCGCGGCGTCAACAACTTACCACAGCAGGGAACACGATCATTGCTTTCGCGATCGAAAACTAAGCTATTTTTTTAAAAAAAAATCATACGAAGGCTACATTTAAAAGAAAATGTTTTAAAAAAACTCTGAACTGAGGAGCGCCAGATGCATGTGGTCAATGCATGGCAGGGAATGAAATCTCGCCGAGATTTCGTGAAATCTCGACGATATTTCGGTTCACGGACCCCTCTGAGTTTCATAATTTCGGCATTTTGGACTGAAATTTCGGTATTTTGAACCAAAATCTCGAAAATTTCGGTTCAAAAATTATCAGATACAAAATTTTCTTTTGTATTTTGTTCAGATTTCATCCGAAAAAACGAGATTTCGAAGGGTGCCGAGATGAACCCTAAAACGAAATTTTGAAGCCGTCATGCATAAGCTTCAAATTTCAATGGATGCAATCAACGTCGGCTTCACTGCATCGTAAGCAGGTATTAGACCCCACCACCAACCATGTACGGGACACGCTACCACAAACATATCGCGATACTGCACCATGGCAGAGACAGATGTTACCTGCCGCTACGGAAGAGAGCTCAAAATCGCGTCGGAGGCCAACTCCGGAAACAACCAACGGCCAGAGGGGCAAAAACGCTAGCGCCTCGTGTGGAATGATGACGAAGACAAGAATTTTTTTTTTCTCCTTGAGAATTCGCTTCTTTGATGAGAAGGCGCCTTCATATTTTCATGCCCCTTACATTGTTAGTTTACCTCTTCCAATAAAAAAAAGCGGATACGATTATTACCAACACACACTGATGCACCATTAATGAAATGAAGCGTCCACATATAGGGTTGAAAACAGGATAAGAAATATCCGTCCGATTCGATACTAGATCCGATTAAAATCCGATCCGTATCCCGAATATAGCTAGCTATCCGATCAAATTCGGATATTTTATTAGGATACGGATCCGAATTTGGAGTCTTTAATATCCGGCAGATACAGCATCGGATATAGATATTTAGATATTTCCTATTTGGATATCCGGATATTTCCTATTCGGATATCAGCAACATCCATCCCATTTCATCATATATTTTTTAATATTAGCCCATTTTTATTAGTAGTTGGATAGTTCTATTGATGCTAAAGTAGTATATTCTTCCTACAACATCTATTAGATTTGATTGATACATAACTTACTGTTATAGTTATGTACTCGCACAATTTAATTCAACATATATTACTTTATATATGCATGCATTATCTGTATATCTTTATTCGTTTCCAACCCAAATCCGCATCCCAAATAACCCAGATTCGTATCCGTATCCAGCTAGCTCATATCTGATTCCAAATCCAAAAAAAAAAGTTAGGATACGAGAAAAGCAATATTCTTCTGTATCCGACCCATTTTGATCCCTAACCACAAGCTTGCATATCGCACGCTTATCACCATATGTAAATGACTGCGAAGGAGATTGTGGTAAAGCAAAGAACATTACAGACAGCGAAGGTACATCCAAATCATTCGCGAGATGAAACGGCAGTCCATATGTCCGAAGTTACGCTCAAACCAAATGCTTATATATCATCTCAACACCACCTCCCAACCAAATAAAAGACCGGATAAATAACCAAGGCGGTAGCAAGGTAGGTTCAGTTCTTGGGGCCGATATCCTTCAGAGCGCACATCTGCTCCTCACCCATGGCAGACATCACAGTCACGATCAGATCCTTGCCCTCATTGAATCCATCCTTGATCTGCATTTAGCAAAGAAGAGCCTTAGCAATCTGAAAAGTTTGTCATTCTGAATGAACTTACAACCACAGACTAAATCTCTAACCTGTGCAAGCAGGACCTCATCAGTAGGGAGCCTCAGATCATCCTTAGTGTTTCCACTTTCAGTCAGGAGGCTGACCTGCGTAATGTGCAAAATGCACACTATGAGTTTAAAATAGCATCAAGAGCGAATTTCAGACAGAGCTAGATAGTAAAAAGAAACATACAAATCCATCTTCAGATATGTCAATCAGCTGGTAGTCAGTACGGTTGACATGGGGGACCTACAGAGCACAGGAAAACCATTCAAACACACTGCAAGGCAAGCACCGAACAAACAATACAGAACATGGTTCTGTACTTACATCACAGTTGTGGGAGGAAGGAACAATATCCTCCAACTTCTTTCCATTGAAAATGTCAATAGCTACAAAGTGGCATTTTGCATGCCCGTGCTTCCCAGTCTTGGAAGTGGAGACCTCAACAACCTACAAAAAAGATGAAAAGAAGAGTCTCAATGCCATCATATTATGTGTGTGACCAAAGGAAAACATGATTTCAAGCTAACACTACCATAAAAAAAGGCAATCTCAGTTCATAAAAGGAAAAACTGACACTACTAATGAAACATAGCAACAACATACAACCATAATTAGGTATTCCTAATTAGCGCATTAATCACATCAATCAAATACATGGAGCAACAGCAAAACGCAAGTAAAGCATGCCAATAGTAAGGTTGGAAGGCCATGTAAATGTCACGATATAGCTGCACTTGTGGCAACTTGAAGCCATCAGCACTCACACCACACACAGAATGTACCATTTTTAGGCAAAGAGATAACATAATCTTCCATAGTTCCAATCCATTAGGACAAGGGAATATACATCCTTCACATATACTCTCCATGGAGATCACAAGGCTATTGCTAACCAACGTATTATTACAGTACTCAAAAACATCCACCACATAACTTTCGGCTTTCACAAATCAAAGCACTAATATCTCACAAGAATACAAAAGCACAATCCAGAGTCACAAAAAGAAGACTACAACCTCATTCGTTTCAGCTTCTGCACAGCTTCTACTTAAAAAAATCAGATTATTTGCCGAACGAAAAGATTCTGAACAACTTCTCTGAGAATCAGAAGCTGGCCTCTCCATAGAATCAGAATCCGGCTGGAACCTGATTCTCATTGATTCTTGTTGATTCTCACCGGCATAATCCGGAACCTAGAAGTCGCAGCCGACTCGGCTCGATTCTCCCATAATCAGAAGCAGCTTCTTCCATAATTCAGAATCCATAATCCATAAGCTAAAATGAAATGGGCCTACAAAATAAATCTAAGACCTGGGCTTTTTCACCAGCTTAAAAGCCAAAGCCTAAACAAATAAATAGTTTTTTACCTGGACCCTTTCAAAAACCATAAGCCTCCAGATAACTAACAGCCAAAAGCCACCGGAGAGGTGCTTTTTTGGCTAATTGAGGATTGATTTTAGACTAATGCCACTCTAGTTATGGTAAAATTACCCACTTCTACCACATATAAAAGCCGATAGCTTTTAAACTATTTAAGCCCAAAAGCTGGCTTTAAGCTATAAGCCAGAAAGCCTAAGGTCCTGTTTGAGGGGGCTTTAAGCCAGCTTAAGCTTATGAAAAAGCTAGCAAGCCCCCAAACAATTCAACTTTTAAGCAGTTTTTGGCATAATCTAGATATCATATACAAAAGCTGAAAGCTGGGTTCGACCTGCTTTTGCAACTTATTGCTGAGGGAAATTAGCTTTTTGTAAAACGGTTTCTTATAAAAAGCTACAGCTACTTTTCAGCCCAGAAAATCAAAATGTAGCTTTTTCAAAAGGTGCGGCTCCCCAAACAAGCCTTAGCCTAAACAAACAGGACCTAAGCACGTAGCCAAACAAGTTTTAAAAACATATTTGCAAATTTTCTCTAGTGGTTGCTTGAAATTAACCAAAGTTCAACGGCATCAATTTTTCACAGATAACACAATAAAACTGAACCCGAACTAGTCATATACTACTAACAAATCGCTACTAATACCACCAACCAGATAGCCCAAGCACTAGAACGTCACATCTTACACGTTACACAGGACATCCAACAAGCAAAGCACGAAACAAAGCACCAACTTTTGCTTCAGACTAGCCAAGCAAGAAGCGCAGCACAGCACCCACCAAGACACCCTCAATCTAATGAATCTAAAAGAAACAGAGGGAAAGGGGAATAGGGATCCGGACCTTGCAGGGACGGTTCTTGATGACGATGTGGCCGTTCTTGCGGATGGTGCCGGCCTGCTGCGGGTAGGTCTTGGACGCGCCGGCGTCGGCCTTCGACTCGAAGTGGTGCTCCTCGGAGTCCGACATCCCCAAGCGCCCTAACCCAACCGAAAAACACTACCACCAACAACAGCAAGCGCGCACAGATCAGACATAATACCAAGTCTTGTGAGCTCGTACGATCAGATCGAGTAGAGAGAGAGAGAGAGAGAGAAGGCGGCCGCTCACCAAGAAGAGAGGTTGAGGAGGACGGGGGATGCGCGAGAGGGTGGGTGGGAGGAGCCAATCTGTCTGACCTACTAGGGTTCCGCACGAACGCAGCTCGCGAGCTTTTATGCGGCGCTGGTGGTTGGGGCGGTGGCTAAGCAGGCTGTGGGCTGGGCCTCTCTCTTCGGCTTAGCTCAGCCCGCCTAGACGTTTTAGTTTGGACGTGTTGGATGTGAGGAGTCGCATGGCGTACTTGCACCACCGTCGGATGAGGATCCGGTGAGGGGCAAATCCACCGGGGTTTCGGTGAAATGGAGACTACCCTAGTACCCTTCACCGCGGCTCCGGAACCCGTGCCCCCCTCCACCTGTAGCGCCACCGTAGCTGTCCTGGCTCGAATTTAGGAAGAATGTATTAAGTGGTAAATGCATAAGATAGTTTTAAAAAAATCATTCATATATTTAGTTTGTTGGAGGAAAACCCATCAACTCCCGAAGAGGGAGGCTTCATGCTCCATAGCGGGTCATCAGGGTTCGTCACCAAGATGCTACGGGACGTCCTTTCATGCTCCGTGAGACTGCTACGAGAGATCCGTGAGCCGCGAAGTCCTCATGTCCCGCGGGAGGTCTACGTCTCCCCGGGGCATACCCCGCCGGAGGCTCTCATCATGTCCCGCGGGAGGTCTACGTCTCCCCGAGGCATACCCCGCAGGAGGCTCTCATGTCCCGCGAGAGGTCTACGTCTCCCCGGGACATACCCCGCAGGAGGCTCTCATCATGTTCCGCGGGAGGTCTACGTGTCCCCGGAGGCATACCCCGCGGGTCTACATCTCCCCAGGGGCATACCCCGCGGAAAGTCTCCTCACGGGAGACTTGAGTGATGTCACCAAATCCCCTGTGGGGCCCGGATGTCAGGGGTCCACTCACTCGAGACGATCCCGTGGGACCCACTACCTCCCCGCCAGAATGACTAAAATGCCCCCACTTAGGCTAGTCTAGTAGGGGTATAATGGTACTTTTATGTAACAGGCTGGGTGCCTATAAATACCCAATGTAACCCCCTCATGTAAGGAGAGCTCTCATTGAATGCAAAACCAATAACTGAAGTGTCCCTCGGGGAGTCTGGACAAGGGCACATCCCTCTACTCCCCCCGAGGAACACACCGACAGGAGTAGGGTGTCTTTCTTAAGCGCCCGAACCTGTATAAATCCTCGTGTCACATTTACTCTCGTGGACGACGGCCTGCGAAAAGGCCGGCGTCCGCTCTCATTTCTGTGTCCTGTTTCCAAACCTACGACATGGTTATTTAAATAGAATCATCCCATCCTAGATTAAGTGCCACAAATTTGAGGAATATTCTCTCTTGGTGTTGAACCATCTCATGCACACACAAAAATAATAGAATCAAATGGTACAGGACCATCCCATTACATTCAACTTCATCCTATGAACCAAATACACCTTTAAGAAATGAACAGAGAGAAAAGCTATTTTTGGGTTTTTTCATAGTCCAGTAGGCCCAAGTGTGATCTCATGTCTATCTCACTAATCCACTCTAAGTCCCACTCAGTAGACCACCAAACCAAAAGATTCAAAACACAAAAAATAGAAATTTCACGCACCTAAACCCAACTTGGTGGGGACTTGGGACAAGAAGAAGCTCTAGCCCTAGTGAAAGGACCGGGATGTCAGCCTAGAGGGGGGGTGAATAGGCGATTACAAAATTATACCCAATTTAAATTAGTCTATCAAAGATAATGCGGAAGCAATTGGGATAATTAAGTTTTGCAAATTAAACAATTCAGCCCGAGACAGGTAACCCGGACACTCCGGATATATTGTCCGGATACTCCGGTATATCCGGATACTCCGGATCAATGTACCGGATACTCCGGGTTGACTAGTTCGGCCAGAACAGAGTGTGAGCAATAAACTTAGGCACTTCTTCGATTCTAGAGATACAAATTACTCTACTGCAACAAAGTAAGGATACAAGCAAGAATAGATGCAGTAGATACAATCTAATTGATCTAATCACATGAATCGAAAGCAAATTAAGCGGATGAGCAAAAGAGGAAACCGAAGTAAGGAAGGAGACACGAAGATTTTATCCCGAAGTTCGGATCCTTGAGGGGATCCTACGTCTCCGTTGAGGCGGCTCAGTCACACTTGAGCCGGGGTCTCTTTCAACCCTCTTCCTCCCGGTGTTGCACAATACACTCGCCGGTCTTCACTTCTTTGATTCCTTTCCTTGCGGAGGCGGAATCGGACCTTCACAAACCTTCGATGGCCTTCCACACAAAGCTTGGAAGCTCACCGGCAACTCCTAGCCGTCTAGGAGACCTCAACCTCCAAGAGCAACAAATGCTCCCGAAGAACTCACTTAGAGTCCACCTCAAGTGCTCAACACACTAATCACACTCAATCCGATCACTACCCACTCTCACACCCAAACCTTCACTCAAAAGGGATCACTAAGATCTAGGGTTAGAGGGGCTTTTGGGAGCTAAAGATCACTAAGAAGAACACCTCAAAGCACCAAGGAACTAGCTCCACTCCTCAAATCAATCCTCAATCCAAACACCTCTCTCCACTACTCAACCCTTCACAAAAGGGGATCACTAAGATCTAAGGAGTAGGGAGGAGTATTGGGGGCTCAAACACTCACAAAGGACACCTCTAATACCCAGCAAAAACCTCCCCCAACAGCTCTTTTGAAGTGGGCAAGAAAGGGGCTTTAAATAGAGGAACCCCAAAAACTAGCCGTTGGGACCGAACTGGGCAACCCGGAGACTCCGGATATTTAACCCGGACACTCCGGATCATCCGGATACTCCGGATTGTCCGGATACTCCGGATCATCCGGAGTCTCCGGACATTTAATCCGGATACTCCGGATCTCTCAGGCAGCACACAGCAGCCGGACGAAAACGGGCATAACTTTTGACTTCGGACTCCGATTTCGACGAATTCGGACTTTTCGGAAAGCTAAGAACGAGGGCTACACAACTAACAAGGTCTCACTACCCAAATACCAAAGGATAAAATCAGATTTCACAAAGAATCCACAAGGAGACCTCCAATTCTCACTTTCCGACACCACCAACACTTCTATCCCTCACACCAACCCACCTACACCTAGGTGAACAAAGTGTGACTTGGGTTTCTCAATCTTAGACAAGGATAGACCACTTTTGAGCACTTGAGACTTGTCTAAGTGATTTCAACGATTGCATCCCTCTTAATAGTACGGCAATCCTTAGACTCAAATTTAACACAAAATCTAAGTCTTACACTAAGCTTACATGCCGACTTCTTCCGAATGCACGGTGCATGATGACGCTTCCACAAAGATTGATGATGCCCTTCGTCTTGTCAACCTCAACGCGCTTCACCTCATGAGACTCTTGTCCTCTCGACCTTGACCTCGATCATCACCAAGACGATCCTCCATCAAGTCGAATCTGACTTAGTCCTCAGCTGTTGGTGACACCGCCGTCTTGTTGACTTTGACTCGCTTATCATCCTTCAAACCACTTGGTCATCATACACACAACTTTGGGACCTAATTCTTATCAAAGCACTCAGCAAACATATTAGTCCCACAAGCTTAAAAGATATATTGAATAAATTGATAATAACAAGTGTTTCATATCAAGAAGCACGATATGAATGGAAACACTTGACAAAAGAAATATTCTCTGCTAAGTGCATCATGGTGAATATATGATTGATCTAACTGCACTAGAGAGATAATTGCCAATATGATGAATCAATTAAATCATGGCAAGGACCACAGACTTGCTTAAATGAAGCACATGATAGAATATACACGAATTACACATGTGCAAACAATATTTGGAATGAGAGTAAATAATGTGATCCAATTCTAGATTAAACTTCACTAAGAGAGGTGCATTAGAAGATACACAACTAAAACATGTATGCACCAAGTCAATATGAAGCAATGAAGTTTAACTCTAGTTAACACAAGCATATTAAAAACAAAGCACATAATGAACTCAAATGAATATATATATGCACAAGCAATTATGACATGAATCAATGTACACATATGAAATCAACAAGTTACTTAGAGTTCAATATGCATTTGCTAAAGAAGAATGTAATGACAAATATGGAAGGAATACCGAGATTGCATACCTCATTTTTGCTTAACCATCCCAATTGATTTTCCTCTAAAATAGATGAGACTAATATTCAACTAGGCAATAAACATGTTAGTCTCATAACAATATAAACATATTAGAGGTTTGTCTTTTGTTAAGCATTTGTACAATTACATTGATTGATATTACATGCGTTTGTCATTAATCATTTGTTATTAATCACCAAAACAACATAAGTGCCTAGATGCACTTTCACCTAGGTAGTGGCCGGCGACGTAATGGACAGGTAGCGCGCGATGCGGGCTTGCAGCGCGACATCCCAATGGACAGGGCATCGGGTGTCAGGCAACGGTGGAGAGGAGTGAGTTGCGCAGAGGGTTTTACAGTAAAGGGGGACTGACAGTTGGGACGATCGCCTATGGAAGCGTCGATGTGAGCTGGGAGCCACGGTGCAAGTACGGAGTACCGAGCCACCGAGGGGAGCCGCCTACCTAGGGAGGCCAGGTGTCGGGCGACGATGCGCAACGAGGAAGAGGCAAATAAGGAGCCCAGCAGTGGTCGAGCATCGGATCGGTTGGTCGGGGCGTTGACCAGAGAAGAAAAAGGCCCAGTCGCCCTAATCTATAATTTGACTGAGGTCACGAGGAGGAACAGAGGAAGTGAGATTGAGGAGGGCTATGCCGAGTCTATCGATGACAGGAGAGGACCAAGAGGTAATGACGAATTGAGGAGGACCATAAAATGTGGATTAGTATTCTTATTTCCTATTGATATATGATATATATTGTTATTACTTATTAATTTTAATGTTTGTTATTTAATTTCATTACTCTTTAGTATATAATATATAATTATATAGTATTTAGTTAGTAACATAGTTATATACTTCTATTTGTTTATAGATTTGCAATAATGAAGATACAAACTTTGCGTAATTATTTCATAAGCAATTCAATTAGTTCTCCTCCAACTGATGAGAGCATAACTCAACCAAAGAGGCTTCGACTAGAATTTAATTCGAGTGAAATTATTGCTGATCCGAGGCGTTGAATGCCAATAGAAGATTATGCCAATTAAATTATAGATCAATAGGGGAGGCCGTATTTGTCGAATGATCCAACTCAACCAATTGAACACACCTTTCCAAAGACATTGAATGGAAAAAATACGGAGATTCATTCAAAAAAAAAAACAATGGTTTAATAAGTTTGATTAGTTGGAATATAGTGTGGAAAAGGATGCCGCATTCTGTTTCTATTGTTTTCTTTTCATAAAATCGTCACAACCCAACACATTTGGGAATTACGTGTTTACAAAAATTGAGTTCTCTCGTTGGAAGACAGCTTTAGATGCTTTCAATAAACATGTTGGTGGTCCCAATAATTTCCTCAATATTGCAACGGGTGAGAGTGAAGACTTTAAAAATCAACGGTCAAGTGTGCCTTATAAAATGAGTATTTACACTAAGGAGGTAGAAATTGCATACAAAATTCATTTGACTGCATATTTAGATTGTGCAAGTATCTCATAGCATAAGGTGAAGCTTTTTATGGACATGATAAATCATGTACTTCCATTTACAAAGGCAATTTCAAAGAGTTGTTGGATTGGTACAAAGATAAGAAAAATGAAGTGAAGGAGGCAATTGATACAGCTTCAGAGCATGAAGCTATGATTTCTCCAAATATTCGAAAGGATCTTTCTAAATGTTGTTGTAACACCCCGGCATCTAATACGCCTGAATGCTACCAAACATCGATTATGTATCATCTAAATACTACAAATAAAAGAAAATTACAGCAAAGGACCAATTGCTAGAACCGAAAATTTCGGCAGCATCTCCTTTGTTTAATCATGATCTCGCGCAACCATAATAGCATAGCAGAATATGACATAATATGAAACATCTAAAACAGCAATAATAAAGCGACGGAAGCAATATAAGTCCACTTTAAGCATCCCAAAGTCATCATTAGCCAAATGAAACTAATAAGGCAATCCTAGCACACATCTAAACCATAAACATCAATGGTATCACATTAAGTTTTATTGTCATGACTCCAAATGATTCCATTGTGGAATCAATTGCATGAACTACGTGGAGATGTGTGACTATTCCCCTTTTCCCTCATGCCGATCTCAAGGTACCTAAAAACAACATAAAACACAAGCGTGAGTTCAAAACTCAAGAAAGTGTATTGTAATGGAAAAACAAAGATCAAGTCAACAAACCATCATCACCAATCTCCAAAAGCACATCATAACACAACATGGTTAGCATTCCAAACATCTTTTAAGCATCCATGTACTCATCTCGTGAGCAACTCATAAGTATTCACATCGTCATCTCATAAACATCATCATATACATATTTCATTAATGCAATGCAATGCACATGTCTCCTTGGAAACTCATACCAGGTATGGTTGAGTGCACACCCGTCGGCATGCACCCTTTCCCCTTCCATCCCGAAGATGGAGGGTGCCTATCACTCACTTCCATTCACCTCGGTGAAGGAATCACGATGTAGGACTTATTCGAAAGAATAGCCCCGGACTAGTCATAACAGTTCTCACCGACCCTACCGGAATAGTTATGACTTATCTCACCTACGGCCATGAAAAATATGCCATGTGTGCAAAACGGACAGCAACATATACAGGAATAGAACTATTGCATATCAACACTTGGCATCGAAACATGTAGGTCCGTACTCAACAATCGACGGTAACCATTCACAACATAGCATGTAAATCACTTATCATCATCAAGCATTTTAATCATGGCATGAAGACATCATATCATCGACAATATTTAAAAACATAGCATAAGGACATCATATCAATTATAACATGTAGTTCATAGCAAGACAGCATGTTATCTATCCCAAACACTATCAAGCAATTCTAGCAACACATATAATGTTCAATCCACACAACACACTTGCCTTCAACCGCGGGCAACGGAGTGACGAGAGGTTGAGGGCACTCCCGGAGGCACACCACCTGCAAACACGTGCCACACACTTAATTCGACTCCTCAAAACAGTACCCACTACACCTAATACGCTATATACTCCAAAACCCCGAAATCACAGATTTTGCCCCGTTCTGGACAGCGGCTTCAAAAAAACATAACTTGAGTTCTAGAACTCCAAATTGAATAAACGAGTACATCCTCGCGTAGCTTAGGAAATTTCCCAACTTTTTCTAGTTATAGGTAAAGACTGATTCGGACTGTAATGTTGTTTAATCTAACGTTGAACACGAACTGTCTCAATCTAAATCACAGATTTGACAGCGCTCGGTAAAACAGGCATAACTTCCAAACGGCTGGGCGGAAATTTCAATTTCTTTATATGCACTGAAAGATAATGAAATTATCTACAACTTCCTAGAAGTCCGTACGGACAGATTCCGATTCTAAATTGGCGAAAACGCCTGCCCTAACTCGGGGTCCCAATCTGCCCGAACCAGAATGTGAATACAACTCTAGTTCTTTTCAGATCTACTTCATGGCAGCACGTGCTCTTGATCTAAAAACCCCAAATCTACCATGATAACAGTACCTAGACCACCCCACAGTCTTCCCATCATCATACCTTAGCCCGACGAACAACGAACGAGGAAAAACTCCTCCCGGTCGCCCAATCTCGCTCCACGCGCCAAAACCTTCAGATCTCCACGTCGCGGATTGCCCCAAAGGATGGATATTCAAGTTGGGGAGGTGGAGAACACCCCTATTGGAAGCAAGGAAGGTGGAGAGGGATGGGGAAGAGGTGGGCACAAGGGTGGCGGCTAGGGAGGTGGAGGCTAGGAGGTGGAGAGGTGGGGAGGTGGAGGCTAGGGCTTGGAGAGGTGAGGGGCGCATGGGGGCAAGGGGGCTGGCGCATGGATCCCCCCTTGCTGCCCTCCTCCCCCTCATGGGCCAAAACACCCCACCCTCGGCCCAAGAGGTGCCCCCCCTAAGGCCCAATTCCCCCCTGGAGAGGCCCGAACTCCCGAAAATGGCCCGAAATGCGTCCAAACGGCATAACGTAAAGTTTTAACCTCAAATTTCATATTTTATAAAGTTTTTGACCTCATCAAGCAAATTAAGTAAGGCTACGACACTCCGTGGTGTCATATCTCTTAATCCCCCGAACTCCCGAAAACGCAAGTAAACCTCGAGCCGTAAGGTTTTATCCTCTAAATTCACATTTTATAATGTCACACCAATCCGTAGTGTCACATTCTTCCCCCCTTCAACAGGATTCGACCTCGAATCCGAGACACGCCATTTCGCAAACAACCAAATCAAAGGGAGCGATGGTTCACGCCTCAGAACCCGCTTAAAAGCCCCTACGATTTGCACCAGCCAACGCTCAGAACAAGGAGCTAAGGCTCGAAGACTAACGGCTCTAAAGACAACTTCACATTCAAAACTTGCCAGAATTCTTACTCAATCATTGAAACACAAATGCACTCACATACGGCCTCAGCATGACCCAAGCGGTAGGGTAAAGTCCCAATCAGAACACGAAATAAAACAATCTCACACTCCTCATTCCATGCATTCCTTGGCACTAAAGTGCCCGATCCCTTTAACTAATGCTACTCTCCAGAAGAACACGGTAACAACCTCCCTTCTGAGGTTCCTTGTACTCAAGAGGACGCGAAACAGGAGAGACATAACGCTCTAAGATTACCACCAGGAGGAACAACCTACTTTATGTCCAGGATCCTCAAGACTCGCTCAACAGAAAAGACCGAATGTTCCTCTGCGGTTGACACAACTCGCTCCTTGCCCAACGACAAAAGATCCATTACACTTCAAAAGGAAAAGCGATCACTAGCAACCACCAAGTGGTCCCCTAGTAATTTAATCAACCCTACCGAGGAACAACTCAACAACACAATTCTCCAAGAAAGTTTGAATTGGGCCATACCCAACCTTCCTTAACTCTTCACTTTCAAACTAGTCACGATCAACCACTAGCAACGCCTAAAATCTTAGGTCATTACCCATCCGCACTAAATTCCTCTTTCTTAAGAAGGTCTCGCCGTCCTGCTCTCCCTCTCCAGGGACTAGAATAAAGAATACAACCATTGGGTAAGCTCAACCACAAACCAGGAACCCAAATGATCCCCATGCACAACTTTGAATCCAATGCACCACAATTACTTTGGAAAGGATTTGTCAACAGCCAAAGAGCATTCATTTTAACTTCCTAAGCCAAGACGCAAAGGAATCACAAATCCCTTCACCACAACCAACACCAGAAAATTTTTCATTCTTTTCTTTTCATACTAGAAAGCAAGGGAACTCTCGTTTCATGACACGAATGCACATTCTTCAAGAGCACTCCGGAATAGTCATATCTCCATATATGACTTTCTCACCGACCTGGCTCAACAACTCCTTTATGATTAATTATGTAAAAACAATATCTCGTTTTCCTTTTTCACCCTTCATTCATCATGTAACAACGGTACCGAATAGTCATTCACCAAATGACTCCTTCCTTGGTGTCACATGAATAACACTCGAATAACATCGAGGATTGCGCTAATTCATATAGACTATGATTGCAACACCGTTAGCAGGAAACACCACGTCATAACAGAACCCACCATTACTTAAAAGCTAAACTTGCAAAACCTCGCATTTTAACCAAAATCCGCATTTTGGAAAAGAACATCGATTCCAAAGTCAAACACAACCGCCACAATTTTTTTTTCTCAAAGAGAAAAGGAAACTCATTTCCAAAAAGAAAACTCTTCACTAACCAAATTCACTTATGAAACATTCATAAAAATCCAGACTTGTAAAACACCCGCTCACCAGACACATTTTCCAAATGACTCCAACCCTAGTCAAATAGAGTTATACATCAAGGGCTTAACTCAAAAGTTTCCAACACAACCCTTTATGACCATCTGCTTCCTTTTAAAAGTAATTCCAAAGATAATTCAGTGCGAACGCGAAAGGGCGCGATCCACTCAAAAACTTTTGGGGTGTAAATCCATACTCATAGCACCGACTAAACAAATTAGCCAAATTCAAATATAGACACCACACGCTACGAGTTTTGGGGAAACTCTGAAACACAGCATATGAAACACCTGGACCAAAAACTCTTCAACCAAAAATGGCAAACAACCAAACCAGTCCAAAAACTTTTAAACACAAGCTCAGCATAAAAAGAAACATCTCTAGTACTCCACTACGCTTTCCATTAAAAGAATTCAATAATTACTATCTACTCCCTGAGGAGCCCCAACACAATTAAACCAAAAGCTTCACAACAAATTCTTCCTCTAGTTACCATTCCCAACACTTTTAATAAGGGTTTATGATGCTTATCAAAAAGGCACCCAACCAAGACTATAATGACATGATCCCCACGGATCACCGAATCATAATACTTCTTAGTCTAACTTTGAAACATAGTACTTCAACAAAACTTTCAATAAATCAACATATAAATTTCATACCACCTATATATTCACGTCTCGACAACCGAACCTTATTCAGTTAAACAACGACTTCAACATGTAAATATTATCTCTACAAGACAAAGTTCATAACTAGGATTCCAAGGCATTCATTCATTAAGGATAAAACTCTACGAGATAAAATTCGTAAACATGATTCGAAGGTATACACTCATTAAGAATTAAATTCTACATCATGTTAATTATCCATGGTTCACTCCATCATAACATGTTATAATAATCTCCACTTTAACAATGGCTTCCAAGAAGTAATCTAAACAATTACCACCACTACTAAGTCATTAATATCAATAAATGGGCATAATCATAAACACAACTTTAATCAACTTCCAAGTTAAAGTCACTAGCCAACACGATTAAATTTCTCTATTAACACTTTACATTAGAACATCTTTAAACAACCGGTAAAGTTTCTTTAACAATTTCAGCAGTTTACATCATCTTAATGTTTTAACTATGCCTCAAGGTTTAAACTTTTAACATTAACAAGGATCATAAGCACTTTTAGAGCAAGGCAACAGATTCTAAGCATGAACATTAACACTTTCAATCATTCTCGCTAAGAGTAAACTACAACACTAGTAGTCTATTTATTCTCAAACTAGAGATTTTTCTCATATTGAATTGATTCAACTCAAAATTTAACTTAGCAACACATCAATCCATAAACCACATTGTTACCTACTACATAACATGCTGAACAACAATTCCTACTAGGGACAAACGATTTCAGTCAAAAGACTACTTACTTTGTTTGCAGCATTTTAGTTTTAAAACTCATCCCAAATTCGTAAGGAAACTTGACTCTCAAAATTTCAAAGAGACAAATCCAAACTTGGTCATGCAAAGGAATTCTCCAAAACACTTTTAAATCTCGAAGACTCCCACAGTAGGGAACCAACCGATCAAATAAACCTTTGCAAATAAAACCTTAACTCCAAACTTTCACAAAACAGGAAGGGTTCTTCAAGGATGATTTTCTTAAACCAGCAAAATAACGAAATCAAACACCACTTACTCCTACAAAGCCACAGAACTTCAGCCCTGACAACCAGGTCTGGCATAACTCCGCAATAACTCCTTTAACCTCGGAGAAAGACAAACATAGGAATAAATTTGAATGCTTCTTCCCCATAAAGCCATCATCAAACTAATCATTAAAACTGGAAAGGCGCCCAAAAGAAGCGCAACACTAGACTCCTCTTCTTCGTCTTCAACCAAGGAAGACAAAACCACAAACCGCATAAGGAACGATCCACGAAAACCCAACATTTTTCATTTGATTCAAATCAACTAAAGCCAAGAAAAGCAACGAAAATCGACCGTCAGAACGGCAAAGAACGTACGAAGGAATCCACCACCAAACTCTTCTATTTGACTCCAGTCAACTACCCAATCTACAACAGAAAGGGTAAGCACTCTTCTCCTACAGGGGTTAATAGTTCTTCGGTGATGGCGCTAACCGGCCACACCGTCAAACCTTGCCCTTACTATGAACAAAAAGAGGTGACCGAAACCCTTCGGTACCACAACCCCACTTTTATCACCACAACAGGAATAATTCAATCATTTATCTCATAGACATAGCAATGTACTATATCAAATATAGCATTTAGCAACAAGGCTTAAATACAACATTTAAGCGTAAGGAAACGATACCCATACCCTTTTCCTCATTGCATCCATTGTGTGTCAAATTTTAGATTAGTTATACCACTTTTGCAAGTTTTAATGTTGCTATCCTATAACAAAATTTTAGTTAAGACCTAAGCCATGTTTCTAAGTTATTCCACATCACATTTTAGTTGTACCCTATAGCATGTCACTAGAAATTCATATTCCAAGGACCTACAGCCCGCTCTGATACCAACTGTAACACCCCGGCATCTAATACGCCTGAATGCTACCAAACATCGATTATGTATCATCTAAATACTACAAATAAAAGAAAATTACAGCAAAGGACCAATTGCTAGAACCGAAAATTTCGGCAGCATCTCCTTTGTTTAATCATGATCTCGCGCAACCATAATAGCATAGCAGAATATGACATAATATGAAACATCTAAAACAGCAATAATAAGCGGCACGGAAGCAATATAAGTCCACTTTAAGCATCCCAAAGTCATCATTAGCCAAATGAAACTAATAAGGCAATCCTAGCACACATCTAAACCATAAACATCAATGGTATCACATTAAGTTTTATTGTCATGACTCCAAATGATTCCATTGTGGAATCAATTGCATGAACTACGTGGAGATGTGTGACTATTCCCCTTTTCCCTCATGCCGATCTCAAGGTACCTAAAAACAACATAAAACACAAGCGTGAGTTCAAAACTCAGCAAAGTGTATTGTAATGGAAAAACAAAGATCAAGTCAACAAACCATCATCACCAATCTCCAAAAGCACATCATAACACAACATGGTTAGCATTCCAAACATCTTTTAAGCATCCATGTACTCATCTCGTGAGCAACTCATAAGTATTCACATCGTCATCTCATAAACATCATCATATACATATTTCATTAATGCAATGCAATGCACATGTCTCCTTGGAAACTCATACGGTATGGTTGAGTGCACACCGTCGGCATGCACCCTTTCCCCTTCCATCCCGAAGATGGAGGGTGCCTATCACTCGCTTCCATTCACCTCGGTGAAGGAATCACGATGTAGGACTTATTCGAAAGAATAGCCGGACTAGTCATAACAGCTCTCACCGACCCTACCGGAATAGTTATGACTTATCTCACCGGCCGCCATGAAAAATATGCCATGTGTGCAAAACGGACAGCAACATATACAGGAATAGAACTATTGCATATCAACACTTGGCATCGAAACATGTAGGTCCGTACTCAACAATCGACGGTAACCATTCACAACATAGCATGTAAATCACTTATCATCATCAAGCATTTTAATCATGGCATGAAGACATCATATCATCGACAATATTTAAAAACATAGCATAAGGACATCATATCAATTATAACATGTAGTTCATAGCAAGACAGCATGTTATCTATCCCAAACACTATCAAGCAATTCTAGCAACACATATAATGTTCAATCCACACAACACACTTGCCTTCAACCGCGGGCAACGGAGTGACGAGAGGTTGAGGGCACTCCCGGAGGCACACCACCTGCAAACACGTGCCACACACTTAATTCGACTCCTCAAAACAGTACCCACTACACCTAATACGCTATATACTCCAAAACCCCGAAATCACAGATTTTGCCCCGTTCTGGACAGCGGCTTCGAAAAAACATAACTTGAGTTCTAGAACTCCAAATTGAATAAACGAGTACATCCTCGCGTAGCTTAGGAAATTTCCCAACTTTTTCTAGTTATAGGTAAAGACTGATTCGGACTGTAATGTTGTTTAATCTAACGTTGAACACGAACTGTCTCAATCTCGTCACAGATTTGACAGCGCTCGGTAAAACAGGCATAACTTCCAAACGGCTGGGCGGAAATTTCAATTTCTTTATATGCACTGAAAGATAATGAAATTATCTACAACTTCCTAGAAGTCCGTACGGACAGATTCCGATTCTAAATTGGCGAAAACGCCTGCCCTAACTCGGGGTCCCAATCTGCCCGAACCAGAATGTGAATACAACTCTAGTTCTTTTCAGATCTACTTCATGGCAGCACGTGCTCTTGATCTAAAAACCCCAAATCTACCATGATAACAGTACCTAGACCACCCCACAGTCTTCCCATCATCATACCTTAGCCCGACGAACAACGAACGAGGAAAAACTCCTCCCGGTCGCCCAATCTCGCTCCACGCGCTAAAACCTTCAGATCTCCACGTCGCGGATTGCCCCAAAGGATGGATATTCAAGTTGGGGAGGTGGAGAACACCCCTATTGGAAGCAAGGAAGGTGGAGAGGGATGGGGAAGAGGTGGGCACAAGGGTGGCGGCTAGGGAGGTGGAGGCTAGGAGGTGGAGAGGTGGGGAGGTGGAGGCTAGGGCTTGGAGAGGTGAGGGGCGCATGGGGGCAAGGGGGCTGGCGCATGGATCCCCCCTTGCTGCCCTCCTCCCCCTCATGGGCCAAAACACCCCACCCTCGGCCCAAGAGGTGCCCCCCCTAAGGCCCAATTCCCCCCTGGAGAGGCCCGAACTCCCGAAAATGGCCCGAAATGCGTCCAAACGGCATAACGTAAAGTTTTAACCTCAAATTTCATATTTTATAAAGTTTTTGACCTCATCAAGCAAATTAAGTAAGGCTACGACACTTCGTGGTGTCATATCTCTTAATCCCCCGAACTCCCGAAAACGCAAGTAAACCTCGAGCCGTAAGGTTTTATCCTCTAAATTCACATTTTATAATGTCACACCAATCCGTAGTGTCACAGTTGTGCACAAGAGGTCTCCAAATGGATTTGAGATGTATTAACAAAAGAGCAAATAACAATTATTGTGAGGTTTGTTGCATATCTTTTTTATCATTACATTTATGCATTGTTGTGTTATTCTAACTTTGAAATTTTTTGTGATATACCAACAATCAATGAAAGGTCACGGACATGTTTCTTGCTATTAAGCATATCACAAATTGTACATCTACGGCAGTGAATGAAGTTTTGGTTGGTGGGCTTGATCTACATGGTTTACCTATTTTCAGGGCACGTGGCCAGGGGAATGATGGAGCGTATAATATGATAGGTGAATTTAATTGCTTGCAAAAACTTATTCGGGATGAATCCATCATTTTTCTATGTCAAGCGCTTCATCCACCAATTACAGTTGGTCATTGTTACTGTCGCAAATTGTAGTAAAGCTATTGTGAATTTTTTCAACTATGTTCTCCGAATAGTGACTGTCATGAGTGCCTCTCGCAAGAGAAAAGAGGTTTTGATTGAAGAGCATCGTGATGTCTTGTTGGAGAATGAAGGATTGGAATGGCAATCAAAAGTGGGTGAATGATCTCAAATAAAAATTCCCCTCACCAACTGGATAAGAAGAACCTACCAAAAAACGCAAAGAACGAACCGAGACAAAACTTGCTCTTGAAACTCGACATACACCTCCTTATGGATGTCAGGAACCTATTCTAACCTTCAATCGTGAAGATTGATGTCAAAATTCTGATCTTTTTCAAATCGAATGAGAAGTGCACCAACGGGAAGCAAAAACCAAAATCTTGCTATTGGACTTTCTCGTGTGGTTTTGATGATCAAGATGATCTTGGATATCTTTCCACTTGTCACAACAAGTAAGAACACAAAAAGCAAAAACCACAAACACATCTACAAGAATGTCTTCGCTTCAAGCAAAAAGTTTGGTTTCTTGCAAAATTCAAGAAGAGGTGTACTTAGATGATTGGTATATGATCTGAAGAAGATTCATCCAGCAATTATTCATCCCTAGCAAAAAAATCCACAAACATTTAGAAAGAGGGGAGGCAAATCCAAATGTGCGGAATGTAAATTGTGAGAATGTAAATTGCAAGAATTTAAATTGCAAAAATTAAATTGCTTGAATTTAAATTACGGAATGTAAAACTGAATTTAAGACATAATATAAATTCTAAAAGTAAATTCAGAATAGTAAAAAAATAAAATTTTATTTCTGAAATGAAAGGCTTACAAGGCCTCACAACAAGGTGGACAAAACTCAAAGAAACACCAAAACCTTCAAGGGAGAGACACCCCTCTCCCCTTCTATTTATAGCAACCCCGAAGTAATCTATACGCTTGGATGACCTTCTTGACCTTAAGAAACCTCATCAAGGGTTGAGATTCACTTCTCCACTAAGAGCAATCTCCACCCTTGACTTTCTTGGCTTTCAAGAAACCTCATCAAAAAGTTGAGATTCACTCACTTATACATAGGCTAACTCAAAACCCACTAACTAACGGGTTTTATCCACTAAGCTAACTTGATTGCTACTCTATTCTCTAAATCGCGATCCTACATCTTTCCTTGATCTGAGTAGCTCTAAGTTAGCATCTTAACCATTCCCTTGTCTTCTAAACTCACAGCGACTCCGTCTCCGATCATCCTTCGGTGATCTTCAATTGTCTGGACCTCGGCGCACCTCATCTAGTCTTGGTCCTCCTTTGTCTTGTTATGACCTAGCATCATGGTCCTACAACCATCAAACATGAGCATCACATGCTCAAACATAGTTAGTTACTCATCACTAATAAGGATAGGCCTCCAAATGGTTTTTCAATCTCCCCCCTTAATGGGTATATTGACAAAACCACAAAAAGGCACAAATTTGAGTTTGAAAACAAAATAAAGAAATCAATTTGATTACAAAATAATACTTGGTCAATATGAAAGAGAAAGAAAGATCATGATTAAGTAGATAAGAAGAAATTTAGAGCTTATCAAAGAAAATGACAAGTTTTCAACAAGAAAATAACAAGTTTTTGCACCACTTCTTTTACGCTATTGTCTACCATTGGCCTGAGGGTTGTTACTAAGGTTGATGATTGATTGATCAGAGCACAATGTATAGATAGGTTGATCATATCCTATAATTCCGCATGTGCCGGCATATATCGGCTTACATGTGTCCTTTCAGTAGCACCTGGATCCTCCTTGCCGCCAAGGTTAACCGTCGGCAACGCAGACTTCTGTGTGACGCCGCGTCGCGTCTTCTAGTATCAATTGAGCATCATCTGCTTAAATGCAGCCTTTTGGTCTTCGATTTCCTTCCACTGCTATGGCGTCAAATCGTCCAACGTAGGGACGATTATTGCTTCAGTGTTAATGTCGAACGAAGAGATTGATTTCCCATATGAATACATTGTTGTCCAATTTGGTCCCACTGAGCGTGCCAAAAGTGTGTTGACGCCAAAAACTTGACGAAGGGTTGATTGTTGTTAACACACCCAAACACCGGATTTAATTCTTGGGTGCAAGCGCGTCAGCCGATTTGATCCTGCAATCGGCAAGAGTAAAATATATGATTCAATCGGCCAATAAACCGATCTGATATCAATAATAATCGGATCTAATCAGCTTGATTAAGCCAATTAAACAAAGGTAATCGATAGATCTAATCAACCTAATTGAGTTGATTAGATGAGGGTAAAAGGTTTTTTTTTCCGAAGAAGGCGGTGCGCAACAAAATTGGAGGAAAAAATGAACCTGGGTCGGTGTAAGTCGAGGGAATCAATAATCGGCGATGCACAACTTTATTGATTGATCAAGTTACAAAAGGAAGATTACAATGGTAAAAACTACTCCTAGTTGACAAAAGGGAAAAAAAAAAGTAGAACAAGGTGTTGATTGGCTGTTGATTGATTCCCCGATGTTGCTCATCATTTTTTTTTATAGCATCAGGTCCGATCGTATCCTTCTGGGCCTCCTGAACTGCCTGTATCAGCCTCGATTTACTCCATGATATTTCTATTTAAGATCAGCATCGGTTACAATCCGATAAAAACGTATCGTCTTATGACTCTCAAACATGATATATTTCTTAACAAACTAATCATACTAAACCGAATCTAACCAAATTGGCTATATGCCAAATTCAGGAGTCAACATATAGCTACGAAGGTAGGATGGATTCCGATATGGCGGTGCCCATCTCGGCCCGCTGCTCCGGAGGCTCATGACCTTCGGCTTGGCTCCGAAGCCCTTGTCGGCCCTTCGTCGCACCCCGTTTGCTGGCCTTCGGGGGCCATTCAGATCGGCCCCAGAGGCTTCCGGCTTCGTCTTCGGTGTAGGCCTCCCTAGGACTTACTCAAGAGAGGGATAGTTTACTCAGAAAAATATTTGATGACACGTAGGTTTTGTACGTCAATCTTGCTTTAAGAATCTTGTACCCCGTATACTAATTGTTTTTGTTTGACATGAAGGCCATTGCCTTTTATTTTATTATTTTATTTAATGAATCTTGTGTATTAAAAAAATCATCAAACACCAAAACACTTTGCAATTGTAACGTGCATGTTTGGGGGTGAACCTGAACCAGCTATTACAATCAAACACTTGCCAGAGCCTTCATTCAGACTGGTGTCCACCAAACCATTAGAGATTAGAATATCCATACGACCTTGATGCCTTTCCATAAGCAGTATGGTCTCTGTTTGCAATTTTCATCTCTCAGAGGTTTATAACTGGATACTGGATAGCACCGTATCAGTATTCTCACTAGTGTTGTGCATACGGTATATTTAGTGAATACAGTTAGGTAAATACCCTTTTTTCTTTCTTAAGTATGGTAATTAAAATACGATACCAAATATATCAAATACAACTTCGATTCGGTATCGGTAACTACCATAATATTTTGGTTTGGTATCAGTAAATACCATATTTACCAAACTAACGTGAATTGTTTTTTTATTGTCGTTTTGGATATCGATACAGTTTCTAATACACGCATTTGACTATTAATTTATCTAATTATAGGCTAGTAAAAATTATTACACACATTTGACCATAACTTTAACAAATCTAGTAATATTATTTCCATGTGAAATCGTATTTTATACACATTTGACCGTTATTTTATCTAATTATATGTGTTTTTTATTTCAATATTCCAATTTATTTCAGTGTAGTCATGGTATTTACCAAAAAAATAAACATATCTAAAAATCAGATTTTTGCCATACCACATCGAATACCATAAATCGATCAAACCGAGTTAACCGATTAGGTTTAGCTTTTCTAACACGGGTTTTTCAGTTTGATAAAATCGTGCACAACCCTAATTGCCACTGCACTGATGCAACAAAGATTCTAGAAGCAAGCACGTCAAGTCACACATTTCCAAAAGTCTGGAGCAATCCCATGTGCTTAAAAAAGCAAGATTCCTTCCACCACATGATATTCCTACCACTATCTCCTACCATCTGTAGTTTCCGTAAGAAAAGAATAGCCCTGCTTTACTCCAACCGTACAGCAAAACCAAGTTCATGTCTACATCCTCGCAAAGAAAGAAAGTTCATGCTACACTGTACATAATAATAACCGAACAATACCGGTTACAAATTCCATGAGTTAGTTTGAACATACAATCAGGGGCTTGAGTCAATAAGTCTCGATTGCGCTGACAAGCTAGGACAGGAAAAAACCTACGTAACAATGTTTAAACATACAACAAAATACAACATGTTGCTTGTTTCAAGAAATAAAAAAATGATGCGCAGCTTAATAATGTTAGGTAGAAATAATAGCGGGGAACATGTTTAGCTCGATTAGTTGTACAACATGAAGCTAGGCTGTCCAATTTTGGTAGGGAGATTCTACTCTAAAGTAGACTTTCCTTTGTAGTTCTGCACAGTTTCGACAAATATCTGCTGCTTCTCCACCCTGACGAATAGAAACGTGCAACGAAGTTAACTGGTTAGCAGAACAGATCAAATGCTTCCTTAATGATGAAGTGATACAGAGATGATATTATATCTAATTCAGCATTGAGATATGAATAAACAAAGGCATATCCAGTTATTTTGCTTGCAGTATTTCAATGGAGACCTATTGCCATTACTACACAACATTCAACTATTAAATATTAATCTAAATTTTATTAATGTAAGGCAATAATAAATTTTGTGGTTTAGTACCCACTCACACTTTATCTGCTTCTTGGTAAGTGCAGTTTGAAGCAACTGCCAAAAGTTGACCTCTATGGTTATATGCTACTGACGCCACACTGCCTGAATAGGTCGGAAACTGCAGAGGTAAAATGCTGATAATGTAAGGTTATGGACCCAAGAACAAGAAAACAAAATTACAGTTTGTTTATAATTGAATGGCGGTGGAAAAAAACATCAGAGACAATAGCACAAAAGTCAACTTTTATGCTTAGTTGTACAAGACAGCATCAATCATGTTATACACGCAATCTTAAGTAAAGGTTAGCAAGTGTTCAATAATTTAGTAATCTTTTGAAGAAATCTTGACCACCCGGACATCTGCTATAAATATAAGAGAAAACACCACCTCTTTCAGTCTGCAGAACATCTGTCCTATGTGTAACATGGGAAATAGCTTTTATAACCGAGTCCTCACGAAATAGATGCTTGTATTTATGGGAGGCAGAAATAATCAATTAGTGAAGGGAGGATCAGACAAGATTTAGCCGGAGGGTCTATGGGTAAGATATCTCACTGAATTTACCACTGCCAGTACCACAAACAAATTCCTTTGAGATCAAGCAGTCTGCAGTCAATGTAACTTTTTTAGGAGGAAGAAGTACCAGATATTACCTCAAGCAGCTTCTTTTTTGATTGAGCATCCCAGGCAATGGCATATCCTTCATTATCTCCAGTAACAAAAGTTCTCTTGCTGCCAATCAGAAGCAAATGTATTTAGCTTTATTTTCAGAAACATTATAGCAGGAACATCCAAGCATGCATAAAATTACAAAACATACCACGGATGAATCGCGATGCTATTTATGGGAACGATACTGGATCTTCCATCCCTGGATTTTGGATGACATCGGAAAACATATCTGCAAAAACACAAATATCTCAACGAATTTGAAAGGATAATTGGTACTTTGGGTACCTCTACTGTGTTCTAGGACTCAGTTTGGTCCCTCTACTTTGAAAATGTCCAAATTGATTCCCGTATCGCCAATTTTGGTTCAAAGTCAGTCTGTTCGTAAAAAATATGGGACAGAAAACAAACACAGCACATGAGCAACTTATCTACTTTGGTAGCGATTACACATAACATGATAGACATTTTGTGCAAAAAAATGGTATTAGCCTTGTTGGTTTGAATTTCAATAAGTTTTACATGAATGCAAATAATTACTTCCACAAGTTAATAGCAGAAGAAATATGAGAAAAGAGGCTTAACATGTCGATTATAAAGTACATAATCTCCATTCAAATAAGAAATGGTCTTTAAAAAAACAATTTAGCATTCCATCAATCATTTTATTAAATTATTTGTCTTCGATTACATATAGTTAACAATGGAGAAAATAACAGCACTAACCCCATATCACCATCTGTTCCACAATCAAAATACTTCAATGCAACAGCTCCATCCACAGATCCGACGGCATAACCTGGGAAAAATAATACTGAATCAATCAATCATAAAACTGGATACCTGTGATTCAAAACAGCTATTTCAGATCAGCACACAACAATTACTAGTGTTCCAAGTGTTCACTAAAAGTGTATATATTCAACAGGCAGTCACTTGGGAACTGTTTTTAAAGTAAACCAAAGGAGTCGAACCCAATTATTGATTCCTTACAGAATTCCACCTGGGAAAGATATAATAATTACATGATGAACTTTCATTTCTAAGAGAAATTTTACCAATATTTTCTGGAAATAGTAACAAAAAGGACTCTAGACAAGGGTTTACTGTGGGTCAATAAAATTTTACAGAATGTTTATCAACAGCTGTTATTATTATGGAAGTTGCCATATTCTCTTGGAAAAGTTGTTCTACAAAGGCAGAACTATGAGCCTTCGGTAGTACGAAGAAAAGGAGCAGTAAAGCTATTCCTAAAAGAAGGTTAAAAAAACATACCATTCCACTCTGGGGAAGCGTGCAGACATCTTATACTATACTCCACAGGAGAATCTTTTGCTTTAACCGGTCCTGTTAGATTCCTCATGTCATAGATGTAGACATCTCTCTCAACTGCGACTAATATATACATGTTGCAGACTGAAAGTGATGCCACATCCGAACTAAAGGTTATAATGCTGTTAGGGCTTACACTTCTTGTGTGTGTATCCCAGAACAGTAAATTCTTGTCAAGACTAGCAGTTACAACTTGACCTGAAAAGCACGCAACACAAACTAACAGTAAATGCATGCTTCGATGTGAACTACATAATTAAGATTTAAGAAGCAAAGGCTGCTGTTTCTAATTATGAAAACCCAATAAATATATCTTTGATGTCGATCATTGATACTGTAGTTTACAATGACAAAGCTATAATCCCATACTAACCTAACCTTCCTACCCAATTATGTTGTTCGAATTGGGTAGTAAAAGGACAGGTTCATAGTATCATTTCATGTTCAATAATGAGGGCACATAGACACTGTTTTGTAGGGTTATGAAATGCTCCAGGGAAAACATCCAGGAAATAAGACAACAAATCATCAAAATATAAGGTGATGTATTGTTCCTCACCAGTCATCTGGGAGAACTCAATGCAGGCAACCACATCTTCGTGCAGCCCTACTGTATCTTGAGCCCCTGAATGCAAGTCATACCTGAGAAATATCCCCCGCATAAATACTAAGGCTTTGAAGTTGCCCATACTAAATTAGAGCACAGAGAATCGACATTACATGTCAGTGTAAATCAGCAGCACAACAAACTTTCCTACTTCAATTTTGTTGCATATTTAATCATAATAATGGAGTTAAAACCAAGGCGGCGGCTTATCTTAAAGATGTCATATTATGAACAAATGCCATCAGTGCAAAAAAAATATCCAATCCAACAAGGCTAAATGCAACCACACCTAAAACTCCAGCATACCTTATTTGCTCTGCTAAGCATTATTAGGGAGACATCACAATAAGCAACCAGTTTTCAAAATAAATACATGCAGCCGATATGTTTGGGGAGTTTAGGCTCTTGAACTTAGTACTATGGAATTCATCGATGGAAGTTGGTTATCAGCATAAGCAGCATATTAGGACGCATGCCATCACGCACCCCCACGACAATAAATAGGAATATAATCCGATAGCTCTTCATCTGGTCCCGAATCCAGCATACAAAAATCATCCAAGGACAGGAAACCGTGAGCGTATGAATTCAAGACACAATCCCACCACCGATTGCAACCATTTTTGCGTTACCTTATTACAGATCCATCAGAACCGCCTGCGAGCGCCACGGACTCATCCTCGAAGCAGCAGTCGAGAAGCGCAGGCTCCGACTTCGCCTCCAACCTTAGCACGGACGAGTCCGCGTCGTACAGCCGCAGCCCCTGCAGAACAAATCCGACGCAGTTACCCTATCAGGCATCTCCCCCGCCGACACAAACGCCCCCAATTTCACCTGGTCGTAAACGAGTCCAAATCGGAAGCCGAAATGAACTGAAACGGGCAGGAGCTACCGCAAATCCCCCACACCGAACTCGACCAAATCAGCAACGAGGTCAAAACGGCGAAACCACCATAGATCGCGAGGGGAAGAGGAATCTCACCGAATCCCACGAGGAGACGATCAGGTTATTGGAGGAAGGGGCGAAACGAAGCCTGGAGACGGCGCCGGCGGCGAGGCAGCCGCCCGCCAGGCTCCGCCTCGCCATCGATTCTCCGGTGCGGCGCTGGTGCGGCCCTTGATGCTGGTCAGTGGAGTGGAGGATTTCGAGTTTTCCGCCGCTCTTTTTTTCCCGCCTGCGTTTTGGTGAACTCGCGATGACTAGTGGGCCGGGGTTAACTAGACAGTTGGGCTAGACCCAGTAATGTTCGGCCTCGTAGGTTAGACTATCTCCAGCGGCTTCCCTTCCCCTCCAAATCCCTTCACTAACAGATCCTAAGTGTTCCAGCGGATTCCCTTCACGATTTCCTTTGGAAGGGATTCAAACAGTAAATCTCTTTAAAAAGGGATTCTCTCTCCAATCCCTTCACAAATCCCTTGAGGGGATGCTGCTGAAGATAGTAGGAAATAAAGGGAATGAATATGGGGAAGGAAATAGGGAAGGGAATGGAATAAAGGAAAATTGCTAGAGATAGTCTTAGCTTTTGCGAAATTTGAAGGCTTGCTGTCAAATTCGTGACAGTAACGTTTCGGAGACCAACCAAAGTCCCAAATTGTTACTAATCACGTTTTGGGTATGATAATAAAATCAAGGGAAAAAAGTCTATATAACACTCTGAACTATAAAATCAGACATTTAACTCCCTGAACTTTTCAATCTAATTTAAATAACACCCTAACCCATTTTATATAGTGGCATTGTTAGCGTAGTGCAATGAACGGACAATTTTACTATGTAGAATGACACATCGGGCTAGTTAGATCGAACAGGCCGCGCAATACTGATGCGGCCTGTGGACCAAGAGATGGCTATTGCTGGCTCATGCGACACGCGTTGCAGGCTTTTGCAACACTGCTGGCCCCACTGGCTATTGCTGCTCGGGCATAAAAAGGGTGTTGGACACAATCATGTGTCGTCTTCTACACATCACAAACTTATCTATACATATTGCAATAGACACAAATAAATACTTATACATATTCGCATGGGAAAAAATAATAAAATGTTTCGCTTAATGTACACTTGGAGGTACCTATGTCAAATAGTTGAAGGTGGTATAGTTCAACATATATTCCATTCTGTACACGTATATTATACTATTATACTATCCGTTTCCAATCCAAATCATCATCTATCCGTCCCGATAGCACCATATCCGAAACTCCAAATAATCCAAATTCATATTACCCTGAATTCAAGGGGAAAAAATATATAAGCCACGATACGAGCAATATCCGTCGGAATTCAACCAGTTTGCACCTCAGCTTTATATATTGAGCACCTCGTGCTAAACGATTGTAACGCTACCAATGTTTGATTAATGAAGTATCTTTCCCTCACGAGCAAAAAAACAAACAAACAAGGGCGTTTATGTTTGTAATTCTCTTTTGCTCTGAAATGGGTAGGGATCCTGCCGTCCGTCTAAGATAAACCTTGTTTTCCTAGAAATTAAGGGCACCAATGACCAAACTAGTGGGCGCTTGACGCACGTTTTTACATTTGAAACAAGTGAACAACTTGCCAAACCAGATACCACAGTACATTTAAAGTCGAGAGCAAATAAAACAGCAGAGCAGGCAAATGTAGCAGCACCTTACAGAAAAGAGATCGCCATCCAGCATCGATGGCATGTGGTCAGATTCAGCAGAATGACTGAATCACTTAGAATCACGGTTTCTGAATGCTGGCTAACTAAGCAAAGGCATGAGACCTCCTATAAAAAATACAAACCAGAATCCTCATATATTACCCCTTCTTGCCCCCCATCAGATGAGCTATTCTTCACAGACCAATGAGAGGTTACTCGCCTTGCAATTTACTCATAATGCATTACACCAGACCTTATACCTAGGAACAGCTTATCCACTGCTGTTGCGGAAATATCTTACGGGCTGATTTAAGAATTTACTATGAAAATGTAAAACCATAAGCATGAAAGTTGGGGAGGCCAAATATGCCAACAAAGTATGTACACTCATGACTGACTACCTTATAAATCTCTATGACAAATCCGAACAGCCGAATGCCTGAGCACATCAAATGTTTGCTGGCCAGATCCTTTCAAGACCCAGCTGCAATGTTATTACCTGACGGACATCTCTGTCTGCGACACCGTCTTGTAGTTCGTCCCCACCCAATCATACCCTTGTCATGAGCTTCTAAGTCTGCAGCATCAGGTTTTGCCGGTGGACTGACCTGGGCCTCTTCTTCTACGGTAACTGACAGGTTTTTACGGGATTTTCTACCTCTTGTCTGCCCACCATATCGTCCTCGCCTAGTTAAGCTCGACTCCCACGATCCACCAGACGCCTGTACTAACCCCTCAAGTAACTGAATGTCCTCTATGATTTCAGGTCGGGCAAGTGAAGAAAGACTGGGCAAGACATCTTTCTGAAAGTCTCGCTTCTGCCGCCGCTTCCTTTGCTGGCCTCTTTTTGGCTTGAACAGCAGGTTCATGGTTGAAACCGTTTGTTCATCATTTGTCATTGCAGATGCCTGTGGCCAGCTCCAGTACTCATCAATCTTGGTCTCTTCCAGCTTCAGTGTCAAGGATTCAAATGAATCCAAACCATCCTCACTGGAACTACTAATGCAATATTGGACTTCCGCTTGCTCGCCACGGTCATCAATGCTCGACACAGCGAGCGCTGCAAACCACTGCAACGTATCATCAGGTGTATCTGCAGTGGTTAACACATCCATTGACAGTGCAACAATGTTCTCTGCTGCAACTATAGAGGATTTAAAATATGCATCAGCTTCTTTGGATGCATCAAGTTTACCACAAGGTGTGCAATCCTGAGGAGCAGTCCAGGCAGCACCATCTTCACAAGCTGGCATTTCTAAATCAATCACAAATGTGCGCTTTGCATGGTTGTTCTGTAAGGAGGCCACATGACATTCATGTGACACTACCGATGACTCTGAAGTATCTTCATTTGGTACATCATCATTCAGATCAATGAAATTCCTGATGGGTGCACCACTTTTCTTGACGACACCTTCAGTAGCTTGTCCATCACTAGGCACATGTTTCTGGCATGGAAGAGGTAAACATCTGGCACTCTCCTGAGTCTTATTACATGCCAGCTGGGTTCTAGCGGTACTATCTTCAGAAGCCCCATCCTTCTTAATTCCACAACCTACAGATGTCGATGCAGAATCTGACAAATTGCAAAATGTCAGAGCTGTTCCCGTCATGTCTTTATTATTTTTCATCTCTGTTGCAGTCCCGTTTGAATGGCCAAACACCTTCCCTGGCTTTTCCAAACCTGTTGGATCAGCACATGTAGATTTTTTCTTGAGCCAAGGGATCCCAAATACTGATTCTTCACCTTTAATGTGCTGTAAACTGCCAACACACCTCCCATTTTGTTCCACAAGAACATCTTCCTGACCATCTGGCAGTGCTTCATTCAAATTAAAGTTCTTTGTGCCCTTATCATTTGCAGAATGAGGATCCTCGTGAGACTGCCGTGCTGAATGTTCGAATATCAGGCTGTTGTTTTGCTCCAAGTCACTTGAAATTGCTACCTGATGTCGTGATCGTGAGGCAGAAAATGAATAAAGTGGAAGGCCAGGAAAGCAGCCATGTAAATTATCGAAACTTTTCAGCTTATGAATCGAAGTTCCATTGCGTTGGGTCATAGCACTAAGACTTGTGTGCGGATTTACAGTAGAAGATCCATTGAAACTTGGAATTGATTGGAGAGCAGCATTATTGATAACTCTGCTCCTTGGGTCTACTGTGCAAGAACCTATCGGGGTGGCAACTGAAGGATGGTCTATGTGAGGAATAGAGACCGGAGCAGCAAGTGTAGCAAGACTTGAATGGTGTGGACGGTCAAGTCTAGCAAAATTATTGATGGCGGAGGCTTCCAGAGGACTTCTTGCAAGCCATCCAACTGTACTGTTCTGACCTTGGTAAATAAACTGGCTATTGCTGGCAGATCTCCCATCAGCAGGTTTCAAGGATTTTTGCAGATCGGCATCGCTGTATCTAGGTGTGAAAAAGCTTATGTTGCTGACCTGTTTCCCTGAAGAATTGAACCAAAAGAGAGAGTGACTACCCGACTGGATCAAGTCAACTGTAAGTACAGAGCAGTAAACAAATATGCTAGCAATTGAAAAGAACATATAGAGATAATTCCTAGGCTCTAAGCATGACATTGTTAGAGCTCTTCAGTATGTGCCTTCAGAGCTCCAGTTAGCAGATTTCTTCACGAAGACACAGACTAGAGCTTACCATAACTTTTTCCTCTCCAAACTCAGTGTTGTTGATCCACCATGAGTTTGAGGGGGGGTGTTAGAGATAGAGTCCTAGTATATCTGTATACGTATTCTACTAGAGATAGAGTCCTGTTATCTGCTCTCATGTACATGTATATATACTGGCCCTTTGGCCTCATAATGAATACAAGTGCTATTCATAACAGACATTACCAAATATTCATATGCACAAGAGTAAACAATATGGCACAAAAAAAAAAGACAAACTGTACTCAAACACAAACAAGTTACTGTATCGAAAGAGACGAACTACAACTTTGATGAACAAAATATTGTAAGACTAACAAACAACCATTTGGCAGTACGATTTAGATAACCACAGAAATGGCCATTATGTTATCTTCTAGATTGTTACAGAACTACATATTGGTGCTACATAAAAACTAGAAAACCAGCTTGCAACATAATGAACTCCAGATTATAATAGTATGTCACATCTTACAGGCTAAATCACTAAACCGCTGGTAATCAAAAGAAAAGTTGAAGCCCATCAAGGTGTTCGTGCCACAGTTAAGTACAGTAAAAAAAGAAATCAAAAGAATGCTTAGAACCAAATAATGGAACATGTATAGCTTAAGGGAAATGTAGTTCTACATGTAACAAATAAAAATACTACATGCTATTGGGGTGTTCTAATATGTATCAACCGTAGTTACCAGGAACATTGTCAGTCCAAATCACCCTATGGGGTAATGGTACACGGTATGGTACATTTCCTTCCAAATTCCATAGTGAACCCATATCTGGCAACACAAATTGACTCGTGGTTGACGAATATGGCAAATATGTATATTAAAAATTTTCACCGTGCAAACATAGAAAGAACTAGTATGACCAGGGGAAAAAAAGTAAAATAAAGATGTATTAAGTGCAGCTTATCGTTGCCATTACCGGTCAATGGTTTCTCCTCCTGTCTTATTTTGGCCCTTGCATTAAAGAAATTTGAGCTTGTTCCTTCATCAGTATGCTTGTCTTTGGAGTGTTCTTTATTGAAACTGAAGTCAGTTTTGCTTGATATCAATACAGATTGGTGCCAAGAGTTCTCCAAGGTATATGAAAGACCTCTGGATACCGACCCATTTGTTCTGCCCATATACATGCCAGTAATTGGCTCATTCAGGTCAACAACTTGTCGGCTTCCTAGATTATTTGTAGTCTGCAAACCGGAGGTTGAACTATTATCACTGAACCTCCCCAAGCCTTCCGCACTAACTAATGTGACGTCAGCATCATTCGAAGGCTTTGTATCTGATGCTACACCAAGGAAATCTATCGGCTTACTCTCTGATGCATTGTCAGTGTCTATATAATGATTAGCTGGAAGCTGTAGGTCAACAGTGCCTCGTTTGGTGTTTAAAGCAACATCACTTGAGGGAAATCCATTTGGAGAGGATTGGACACTACCTTCTCTAAGGAACTTCAAGGAGTGGTTTGTATCATTGTGCTCTGAAACAGGAGCCATTCTGTATGTTGTGGACACTGGAGGCATCTGCATCTGCCAAATCATACTTGCACCATTTTGTGGAACTTGTGATGGTGAATTTGCCTGTGATGCATCTGCCATTATTGGGTATGCATATATCTCTTTGTTTTGATACTGTTTCATCCGATCTCTCTGTATTTTGTAAAGCCGATGCAGTTCATACACCTAGAGAGTGAGTGAGTTGTCAAGCATGACAGATACAAAAAGCACAAAGGAAAAAAAAACCAAAATTTTCTGTTGTGTTGCTGTGTCTTCTAGTTTTTGTAATACATGATGATTAAGGTGTTTACATAATTGATGCCAAGGTGCCCACCTGTTGTCTAAATATAGCTTCATGTTCAAGCATTGTGCGCTTGAGCACTTCTTTGTCGTATTCTGAATAACCGGTAGTCGATTTTGTCATGAAGCCATTGTACAACTGCCCGTTTGATGCCTTCCCATAGTATAGAGACCTCCAACCATTTGTGTCCACGTTGAGATCCCCAGTGGCATAATATCCAGGCTTGTAGCTCTCACCTTCTACTTTTGCTCCCATTCTTGTTACAGCCTGTTCAACAGATCAGTCAAACAACACTGAATTGTAAAAAAAAAAAAGCAAAACAAGACACGGTACATCTTTTGCTATATCAACCTCAAATATGGCAAACGACAAACATGGATTGTTCATTGCTTGAACAAAGAAACAGAAAGAACATGTTGTTTGCACATTACAAGCATAATGTCAAATTGCATTTCTGACATCGAATTCGAGAAGCACAGAGCCGCTTGAACGCAAGTAACGCTCACATACTGCTCATATATTGGCAGTTCTGAAACACCCAAACAAACAACACAATGCTGACAAATTTTGAGAATATTTTTAGAAGGCTCAGCTAGATATTGTACTTAGGAGTATGAGAGCAAGTAGAACAATGCAAAGCAAGTATAGAGACTAACTAAGTAAGACCAAACTGAGATTTACAAAAGTGAGCTATTAAAGACTCCAGGGTTCCATTGATTAATTACCAAATCAAGAAGCCCGCATCGATCATGCTACAATTCCCATTGCCCTGGAACACAAGCAACCAGTGAGGATTCTGTGATCTTCACATCACAGGACACCAAAAAGGGAATTAGAGTCAACGCAATGCTCGTGTTCAAATAAGGCTCTTCACTGTTTTGAGCTAAATGGGTAGCTCGACCTGCTCAGCTGTATGACCAGCCAATAGTACTTCCCAATCTGAATGGCAATTTAGGATGAATAACCTGCCCATTAAATACTGCAGTGAGTAATACAAGAAGATCTGAGAAACAAGATGCTAAATGTATCATAGCATGGATACAATGCAAGATAAAAAAAATCCACTATCCCTATCCATAGTCGGACAAAAATGCACAACATCAGAGTAAATAGAACCAAAGGACAATTTTTTATGGAGATATTCTCACAACGAAAAAAAAAACGCACGTACAGCTGTTTGGATGTCAACTCGTGGGACGGGAAAGAACTAAAGAAGCAGACAGGTCAACCCTCGATAGTTAAACCAACTTGATAAATCCTAAGAACAAGTTTTTTCAAGAGACGTATCACCATCATCAAACGTGGAAAACGAAACTCTACGAATACCAGATGCAATTATCGACTTCTCGCAGACAATCCGACCGAAATTTCACACAGGACTAAATCCAACAGAAACCCAATTACCGAAACAGAAAAATAAGGATCTTAAAAACCTTAGAAAAGACAGCAAAAAACGCATCCTTTTTACAACACCCGAGAAACAACACTAAGCAAAACTATAACTAAAATTTTTCACCTCAACTACTCTTGCCACTGCGCTGCAGCGGATTGAACCTGACCACCAGCAGCATGCGCCGAACAAACAGCCTGGCGGGCACCACCACGCCCATGGCGAACCCAAGAAGCTGACCAATGCAGGATTTTTGTGGCGAAAAGCAAGCAAATCTCACGGCAGGACGCGATCGAACCGGAGGATTTGAGGAATTGCGTTGTACTGGGATGGGGGTCGGGGTAAGGAATTGGATTTGATGGGCCAGGGAGGAAGAGAGTGGTGGGTTCTTGTTCTTGTTTTTGCTTGCCCGAATGACTCCGCCGTTTTCTCTCTCCTTGTTTTCCTCCTTTTGGGGTTCTTGGATGTGTTGTGGGTTCTCTCTCCTCTGAGGAATGGAATGGAACGAGCTTCTCCTGAAATAGGTTGATGAATGGTCCGCGCGTAGCTGTGGACAGAAGGAAGCATTAAAACAGGCAAAGATTTTAATAAAAAAGAATTATTTTTTAAAAGGAAATGTCGTAAATAAGATCTAAAAACGTGAAAAAATAGAAAAATAATTTATAAAAAGAAGGTTTTTTCTGAAGTAGAAGTATTGCTAAAAAATGTTTAATTCAAAAAATGTATTTTAAAAAATTTAAAAATAAAAAGGTAAAAGTAAAACAGAAATCTTTTTCTGAAAAAAATGATTTAAAAAAAATAAAAGTAGAAAAAAAAATATTATAGTTTCTACAGTGCCCGAGGTGCACGTGTCAAGCCTATGCGCTTCTCTCCAAGAATTATATATATATATATATATATATATATATATATAAGCACACACAATATAGAGGCAAAGTACCTTCTCGTTATTAGATTGATTCTCTCTGTATAAGTGGATTTCCGATATATAGCAAAACCAACATGAAATATATTTGGATTCGTCCATCAACAGATAGAGTCCTTACAAACTTGGATTGGAATTTTATCTATATCATAACATTCCCCCTTGGGCGAATCTCGAGTAATTCACATGTTTCGTTAAAAACTCCGCCCAAAACCGAATGGAAAAAAAAAGGATGAAGAAAAATGTACATTGCACCCGCACTCTGTGTTATTTTCAAATGCCTAACTGTAAGTTTCCCCTTGATTTTAATTCTGTTTTCCAATTTTTTTCTTTTCTTTTCGAATGGGCCGAACGGCCCACGGCACGGCCCAAATCGACTTCGTTAAAATCGATAGCTAGGGTATGGAAACACTAGGCGCCACTGTTATTCCCCTTACGTGCAAACATCGGTCGCCGCCTTTCGGCTTTGGAATCGTCGTCGCGACTTCGGGCTTCCGGTGTTAAGGAGAGCTGCGCCGCCTCCCAATCTTCCCGCAGGTACCACGAACGGGCGCCCCCCCCCCCCCGTCTCCTTCCGACGGGTGCCGCGATGGGCACTGTCGCCTTCTCCTTTGAACTTCACTCGGAAGTCACCGCCACCTTCTTCGAACATCACTCGGAAGTTGCCTTCGGGGTGGAAGGCGAGGAGACGCCAACGCGGGCGCCATCGGCCCGGAAGCCGAGGTGGCACACTGTTGCACTTCGGACACGGGAAACCGAGGCGTCGTACCAGCCTGGCGCCGGACACGAAAAGTCACGCGGAAGCCGAGGTGACGTGCCACCATGTGTCGGGAGCAGGTAAATCGAGGCAACACACCACCGTGCTTTGGGCGTGGGGAAACCAGAGTGGGCATCCGTGATGCCAGAGAACAACAATGAGGAGCGTGCTTTAGGCGCGGCCAAAGATGGCACACGCTTCAGGGGCGGGGGCATCCGTGATGCCAGAGAACGACAATGAGGAGCGTGCTTTAGGCGCGGCCAAAGATGGCACACGCTCAGGGGCGGGAATCATGGCATGGGTGCCATTGACTTTGGTGAGCAGTGGGGAGTGCGCTTCGGGCGCTGCCAAGTGGCGGCAATGCACCAATAGATGCGAGGCAACTTGTCGGTGTTTCGAGCACCGGCCAATGAATTTGTATAGGTAAGAGGGGGGTGCACGCTCCCTCTCCTCGACGGCTTACTCGGGTGAGCACAAGATGTATACTGGTTCGGTGAGCGTCCTACTCCGATTCGTGTGGGTTTGATTGTATTGATTCCTCGGTTGTCCGTTGTCTTACATGCTCGCTCCCTCCCCTTTATATAGGCGAGGAGGAGGTTACATTGTTGCTTAAAAGAGAAAAAGATCAGTGCTCTTAGCCGCCCGCAAGTGGCGGTGATGGGGCCGCCGCTCCCTTGCCCTGCTGGCGGGTCGGCGTAGTTGCCGCGCCGCTCGTAGTAAATGCGAGAGTAGGGGACTTGTGCCGCTGCGTCATCAATATTACGGCCGACATTTAATGCGCTCGATCACGCAATAAATCTTGTCGCTTCTTCAGGATTTATTGACTTGGTCATGGTTTCGGTTTTTCCTCGGCGGTAGTGGCTTTGGGCCCCGAGCCCTGGTTCGGCCACCCAGCGCCTTCGGGCCCGGGGTACCCATGGCACAGGTACCGTCAGTAGCCCAGAGCCCCGTGCAGGTCGGAGAGGTGCCGGGGTCTTGTTTCCGTCTTAGTGATGCCGTGATTCGCTTGGCCTGATCGAGTCTCCGACCGGGTCTTGTGGCGAGACCGGCAGTGTAGCCCCGAGCCGGTCGGAGAGCGGTCGGGGTTTTCACGGGTTTGGTCGGGAAGAGTCTTCGATCGGGTCTTGTGGCCCGGTGTAGTGTCCAGCCCCCAGCCGGTCGGAGCAGGTCGGGGTTTCGCCTGCTTGGTCGTTGCTTTGCGGTATCGGGAGGTCCGATCGCGGTATATATCTGTGCGGCGCGCCGTTCTTTGTGTCAAGGGTGGTCGCCGGGGAAGCGTATGGTAAGCGGCCGTGGCATCAGCGCCGGGCGGTGGTCGCCGGACCGCACCGCCGGCGCGCAATGGCTGGTCGTCGGGCGCCATGGTCGTCTTGCCGCGCTCGGTGGTGAATACTGGCGAACACATGGCGCCGTCGTGCCGCCAGCGCGGATGGGTCGATCGCTGGCGAGCACGTGGCGCCGTGTTAGGCGCAGCCGAGCCGTCGCCTGGCGGACACGTGGCGCCCGAGCCGCCGCGCCATGGGCTGGTCGTCGGGCGCCATGGTCGTCTGCCGGGCGCTGGTCGGCTGGTCGCCACTGGCGAACACATGGCGCCCGGTCGTGCCTTCGGTAGCGATGGCTGATCATACTGGCGAGCACGTGGCGCCCGTGTTAGGCGCAGCAGCGGTAGTCGCTCTGGCGGACACGTGGCGCCGGTCGAGCCGCCGGGCGCGCGATGGGCTGATCGCCACTGGCGAGCACGTGGCGCCCGTGTTGAGTCCCATTTTTACGCCCGTCCGTGGTGGGGACCAGGAGGGTGAAAGCAGCGCTTGCCTTCGTTGGCTCGGCGCCGCTCTCGTGGGGCTACAAGCGAGTGATCCGGTGGAACACAGAGGCCCCTCGCGAGGTCCCCTAGCGGACAATCCCGGCGGGCGTCCGACTCCACCGGGGCGATCCATAAAGAATCTTTCCTTACTCGATCCGTATCGGACCTTGGATCGTTCACGATCCAAGGTGCACTGGCCGCCACCCGTCGACGGGTTCTCATGAGAGCGTGAGGTGTGATCCCGGGCGTGAGTTAAGGCGATTGGGTCGTCCGCCGACCCAACTAGGGGCCCAGGGCTCGCCTTGTCCTCACCTCTTGCCCATTTTTTTGTGGTGGATATCATCGCCGTCTCTTGCCTTAGGGACCTCGGGGGTCGGGCATAGGTCGGTGTGTGTATCCTGAAGTTAGAGAGTTAGGAAATCGAGAGAACGCTCGGTAGTGGGAGGTCGTTCTGACCGATCGTGGGTCGACTGCTTGGGCACTTCCTTTCTTCGTCAAGCACTACTTATCAGAATCGTAGCCGGGCGAGGGCCGTAGTACTTTTGGTCGAAAGTTTGGCCGTCTTGGGAGGACCCGACGATTGGTTGTGTCAACCCGACCAGCGGGACTCTTGTAGCCCCGAGTGGGGCGGGGCGGTTTGTTTGTTACCGCCGCGCGCCACTTGAAGGAGGAATAACGAGTGGGTAAGAAGAAGGTATTCACTTATCTTTCTTTGTGGCTGGCGAGGTTTTTGTTCAACGCGAAATTGGCGGTGCCGGTTCCGCGTCGCTTGCTTTGGCGCCGGCTTCTCGCCATCGGCCGAAAAGGTGCGGTCGTCATGAATCTTTGGCGGGTATCCGGCGTCGCTTCGTTTGGCCGGATCGCCTATAAATAGGCGGAGGGTGGGCGCTGACTTCATTCAATGACGTTGAGACGAGTCGTCGACTTGCTTTTATGGTCGCCTCGCTCTCTCATTCCCGTTCAAGGATGAGAACCCACCGATCGATGAGATCGACTGGGACTCCCTTCAACGAGAGGCAGAGGATGAGGAGGAGTTGGGGCGACGAGCGGGCCGTCTTATAGTGGCGGCCCCGTCGGACGACGGGTTGGATCGAGGCTGCTGGAGCGGGAGGCGGAGGAGGAGGAGCGAGAGCGGGCGCGACAAGCCGCGGTCGTCGGGCTGAGGGAACCGCCACCGCGAGCGCCTGAGCAATTGGGGGAGCGGGGCACCGTCCTCCCCCGCTCCTTCTCCTTCCGGAGCCTGAGTCGATCGCGACATCTAGGCTGCTTGGCAAACGATCGTCTTTGCCGTCGCCCCGATCGTCTTGCCAGTACTCTTCTCCGGCAGCGGTCCCCCAGTGTCGGACTTCAAGCTCCCCGGGACCATAGAGGTCACACAGGGCGCAGGGCCGCCGCTTGAAGGTGCGTCAGGCGGATCGGGCTCTCTGCTGCGGAGTTTGGCGACCCGGCTTATTTTTGTCGTCGCGGCAAAAATTGAGCGAAGCCGAGGTCAGGCTTGGAGAGGGACGACAATTCCGAGATCAAGCTGCCGTGAGGAAGACCCTTAAACGAGTAAAAGCTTTCTTGGTTTTAGACTTTCTTGTTCCCAAAGAATGTAAATGCCGTCGAATTGGAAGAAAACAAAGGTGTTCGGGTTTTACACGTATTTTTCGCTATTTTTCGGTTTGTTGCTTTGGTAAGACATGCCGGGCCATGGTTCTTGGAGTGCGGGGACCAACCGACCGATGATCGACATGTTCCAAATTTTTTCCAAAAAGTAGGAAAAGCGAGTTTTAAGCGGCGTTAGTTCGCCGAACAGCGTATACCATACCATCTGTTTCATCTCTTTTTCCTTAGCGAGATACCACTTCGCAACCGTAGCGTGGCGAAGCGAGGCGTGGTACTCGGTCGGAAGAAAAAAGAAGACCGAACGATCGGGTGAATGACAATGCGGTTGAACGGGATGTCGACCCGAGTGGAAAAAATGCTACGCGTAGGCCCGGTAAAAAAGGTGAACATGGTAATGAACGAGGTAGAAAAAAGGGCTAAGGGTAGAATCGTCTTAGCTTTTCAATGTTCCAGGCGTTTGACAAGATGTTGCCATCGGGATCTTTGAGCCGGTAAGCGCCGGGTCGAAGGACCTCTACTACAGTGAAAGGGCCCTCCCAAGGAGGGGAGAGCTTGTGCTTGCCTTTGTTGGACTGAACCTGGCGCAGAACCAGGTCGCCCGTGTTGAACGCTCGCCCTCTAACCTTGCGGTCGTGGTAGCGTCGCAGTGTCTGCTGGTATTTGGCTGAGCGAACGACGGCGACATCTCGCGCTTCATCGAGCCGGTCGACAGCGTCTTGCTGAGACTCGAGCCCCCGGGTCTCGTTGAAGGCCTGAACCTTTGGGGCGCCGTAGTCCAAATGATCCGTTCGGAGTCGGCTACGGCAGTCGGCCAGTAGAAACCTTGTCGGAAGGCTTTCCCGACCAGGCTCCGTGACCCAGCGTGGTGTCCGCAAACCCCGCCGTGGATGTCGCGGAGTAGCTCTCTTCCTTGGTCTACCGGGACACACTTCGGAGGATTCCGGAGGGGCTCCTTCAGAGGTCGTTCTGCCGATCAAGACAAAGGATTTTGCCGACGAGCGAGGCGGCGGGCCTCGATCGGGTCGTCGGGAGGGAACCGTCGATCGGCCGTCGATGAAGGGATTCCTCCAATCGGTCTGGTCATTAGGGCGTTGCAACCGGCTCGACCAGCTCGGCCTTTGTCGGGTCGCTTGGCCGATCGTCCGGCGATCGGTTCGGATGGATGCTTGGTGTAGGTCGAGGGCGAAAATTCCGGCGGGCCGGCCCTCTGCCGAGGCGAGACTAGCCAGTGATCGGCCTCTCCGTTGTTCCGTCAGTAGCTATGATGGAGCTCAAATCCTTTGAACTTCGCTCCGCTTTGCGTACCTCTCGACAAGAGGGTCGCCACCCGATCGTCGCGAGGTTCTGCGGCCTTCATGACTTGATCGACGACCGCTTTGAGTCGCCATGCACGCATAACCGCAGAGCTCAGAGGTCGGCGGCGATGCGAGACCGTAACGAGGGCCTCATACTCGGCGGCGTTGTTGGTTGCGTCAAAAAGTAGCCGGATGACGTCTTGAAGCTTGTTCCCGAGTGGTGAAAGAATGACGACCCGGCCGGCTCCGTTTTGGTGAAGGACCCGTCGAAGTACATCGTCGATGCTCGGGGTCTTCGAGCGGAGGTGGGGCCTGGCTTCGGTCCACTCGGCGACGAAGTCGGCTAGAACTTGAGATTTTATGGCGGTCAGGGACATAGGATACGTCATGCCCGTTGAGCTCGAGTGCCCACTTGGCAATTCTTCCCGAGGCGTCGCGGTTATGGATGACCTCGCCGAGTGGTAGGGAAGTTACCACGCGAAACGTGGTCTTTGGTTGAAGTAGTGTACCGGCTTTCTTTTCGTGATCGAATCTGCGTAGAGCATCTTACGAATCTGCGGGTACCGTGCCTTGGACTCGGAGAGTACTTCGCTAATGAAGTAAAGCGGCGCTGGATCTTAAGGACCCGCTTCTTACGCTCGCTCGCGACAAGTGCCGTCTTGACGACACCGGTCGTGGCGGCAATGTAAATGTAGCAGAGGCTCTTCTCGGCGCCGGCGACCGACCGAGGGGTGGTCAAGAAAACCTTTAGCGCGTCGGCGTCTGAGCCTCAGCCGTCCGGTGAAGTGGTCGGATTTCCTCAGGAGTTTGTATAGAGGTAAGCGCGTTCGCCGGCGGGGCGTGAAGCGACTTAGGGCCGCTAGGCATCCCGTCGACCTTTGGGCCCCTTTGAGGTTCTTGATCGGCCCCATCCTTAAGATCGCGGAGATCTTGTCTCGGTGGCCGATGCCGCTCGGAGATGATGAAGCCGAGTAGCTTCCCCTTGGGTACCCCAAAACGCATTTCTGGTTGAGCTTGATGCTTGGAACCGTCGAAGGTTCGCGAAAGTCTCCTCGGTCGGCGATGATGTCTGGTCTTCCTGGTCTTGACAACGATGTCGCCGGCGTATGCTTCGACATTGCGGCCGATCTGGTCGGAAAAGCGGTCTGCATACATCTACGGTATGTAGCCCCGCGTTTTCAGGCCAAATGGCATTGTCACGTAGCAGAACGAACCGTATGGAGTGATGAAGGAAGTCGCGAGCTGTCGTCTTCTTTCATCGCGATCTGGTGGTACCCTGAGTAGGCATCCAGAAAGGACAGGGATTCGCACCCTGCGGTGGAGTCTACCATTTGGTCGATGCGGGGCAGAGGGAATGGATCTTTCGGACATGCCTTGTTGAGGCTTGTGTAGTCGACACACATTCTCCATTTCCCAGTCTTCTTTTTTACAAGCACAGGGTTTGCTAACCACTCGGGGTGGCGAACTTCTTTGATGAACCCTGCGGCCAAGAGCTTGGCTATTTCCTCTCCTATGGCCACGCGCTTTCCTTCGTCGAAGCGGCGCAGACGCTGGGCGACTGGTCTAGACCCAGGCCGGATGTTTAGGGAGTGCTCGGCGACTTCCCTCGGGATCCCCGGCATGTCGGAGGGCTTCCATGCGAAGGCGTCCCGGTTGGCGCGGAGGAAGTCGACGAGCGCGCTTTCCTATTTGGCGAGCGTGGTCCCGATCCGAGCGGTTTTGGTCGGGTCCTTTGGGTCGACCTCGATCGTCTTCGTGTCCTCGGCGGACTTGAAGGAGCCCGGTCCGGACTTGCTAGAGTCGGGAGCGGACTGGGAGGTGCTGGCTCGGAGGCCGGCGAGCTCGGTGGATGCGACGACCGCCGAGGCCAACTTCATCGTCTTTCGCGGCCGTGGCGAGCTGGAAAAACGCGATTCTGATGATCACCCCATGCGGCCGGGCATCTTCGGCAGGTAGGTGTAGTTGGGGATCGCCATGAACTTCGTAGCATGGTCTCCCAGGATGGCGTGGTAGGAGCCGGAAAATCCACGACCTCGAAGGTGAGGGTCTCGGTGCGGAAGTTAACCGGCTCCCGAACGTGACGGGCAGTCGACCTGCCGAGCGGGTGGGCTCGCCGCCAGGAACGACGCCGTGAAAGGGTGCTCTGCTTGGTCGAAGGCTCGGCGGGGATCCCCATGGCGTCGAGGTCTCAACGTAAGGATGTTGAGATCGCTACCGCCGATCCATGAGCACCTTAGTCAGCGCTTTGTTCCCACGATGGGGTCAATGACGAGCGGGTACCTCCTGGTTGCGGGGCGTGGTCGGGGTGGTCGGCCGGTCAAAGGTGATCGGGGACTCACCACCGAAGGTATTTAGGTAATGCGGTGGGCTTGCCGCGAACACCTCTCGGCGAGCGAGCTTGAGCCGCCTCCGGTCGGCGTAACTTGCCGGTCGCCGAAGATCATGAGGCAACCGTCGGTCTCGGGAAGCCGACGTCGCCTCTCGATCTCGGTGGTCGGCGCCGAGTCTTGCCTCTTTCCTTTGCCCGTGGCGTCGTGGGGGTTCCGGAAAAGCGGCTTCAGGACTTCGCAGCCCCGATACTTGTGCCTGACGGTATCCGTGGTTCGGACACGCATCTCCATCGGCTTCTCGAAGTGGTCGGGGGTTGCCGGCCTTGCGGCTTTCCCGACCGGTCGGTGGTCGCGAACCAGCGGTCCTCGCGGACCTGTTTGCCGTGGCGCTTTAAACTTGTCGGGCGGTCGGAGGAGAAGTGGGCTCGGTGCGATCCTCGCCCGACTTCCCTTTGTCGAAGATGACATCTACGGCCTCCTCGCCGAGGCGTGGTTGGTGGCAATGTCCAGGAGTTCCTTGGTGGTCCTGGGCCGCGACACCCCGCTTTATGGACCAGGGTCTTGGAAGTGGTGCCGTAGATGAATGCCCCACGACATCGTCGCGGATGTCGAGGAGCTCGTTGCATTGTTGGGAAAAAGCGTCGGATGTAGTCCCGAGGTTCTCTCCTGGTCGCTTGCAGCCTTTCAGTCCCAGGAATTCCCTGGTCGCTTGTAGGTGCCCTGGAAGTTGCCAACGAAGTGGTGCTTGAGGTCGGCCCGATCCGGATGATGTTGGCGGGCGGATATTCGAGCCATGCCCGGCTGAGTCCGCCAAGTAGATGGGGAGGTATTGGATGACAAAAGGTCGTCCGTCGCTCCCCGCCGGCATCTTGGCCGGTAATCTTCCACCACACTGGGGTTTGTAGCCCTGCGTGCCATGGCTATGTTGACCGGCGCCGGAATCTGGCGAGGAACTTGGCTGCGAATCCCCTGGCAGAATGCCGTGGCCCGGCCATCGGGGCTCGAGCTGCGGATCACGCGCGGGCCATTGTCGGCGGCGTCTGGCCGGGTCGGGTCGTTCCTCGTTCTTCGCGTTTGGAGGGTGGTGCGGCGTCGCGTTCGTCCCCCAACGTTGGTGCACCGGGGTGCGCGATGCCTGGGGTTGTCCGGAAGGTGACGCTGCCCTTGTTTCGCTCCGACGGCCTCGGATGGCGTCGCGGCGCGGGCCATCCGAAGAGGCGTCCGAACGCTACGATCCGTGGCCATACAGCGTCTTCTTGTGCCGCTCGCTCCACCAGGCCGGAGGTTACGGTGGGTAGCCTTGGCTGCGGGATCGTCCTGGCTCGGGAATGCCGCGGGCGGCATTGCTTCTTCTTGGCGATGTTTTGGCCAGCGTGGGTAAAAAACGATGAATCGTCCGTCCCCCTAGCTACCGGTGGTGGTGGACTGGCGTCTTGTGGCCTTGCGCCGCCAGTGCAGGTGGAAGCGTGAGGCGAGCATCGCTCAGGTCGGCCTGGAGCTTGTCGAGCTCGGCCTTTTGAGCCTCGGCTCGTCGCGTCGCCGCCGAAGGTCGGCGCGGCGAGTACGGTGATCCTCCTTGGTGTGTTGGCGGAGAGTCTTTGGCGTGGCCGGTAGCGGCGCTGCCGCGGTGTCGGGTCGCGATGGCGTGGTCTGCATTCTTATCTCTTCCTCCGCTAGAGCCGTGGTCGGAGGAGTTGTCCGAGTGGTGGTCGTCGGGTACATGGCCGACCATTGCCCTGGCGAGGTCGCGGCGGGTGCGACCACCATCGCTCGACGCCTCAGCGCATCGCTTGGGGTGATGGGGCCTCTGGCGTGCCGGCGTCGGTGTCCGTCTGCGGGGACCTCGGCCGGAGGTCTCTGGCGCCCAGTGAGGCGTCGGGGTCCTCGGTGGACACTTGGCGCCGGAGTATGGCGGGGCGATCACTATCTGTCCGCCGTGGTGGTGACGGTCGAGGAGCCGAAAGCGGATCGACGCTTCTCGGCATGGCGATGTCGGAGAAAGAAAGGGAACCGTCGAGGAAGCCAAGCGGGAAAATGGCGGTGACGTCGTGCAAAGCCCCTACAGCGCGCCAACCGCCGGTGTTTGAGCACCGCCAATGAATTTGTATAGGTAAGAGGGGGTGCACGCTCCCTCCTCGACGGCTTACTCGGGTGAGCACAAGATGTATCTTGGTTCGGCCGAACGTCCCTACTCCGATTCGTGTGGGTTTGATTGTATTGATTCCTCGGTTGTCCGTTGTCTTACATGCTCGCTCCCTCCCTTTATATAGGCGAGGAGGAGGTTACATTGTTGCTTAAAAAAGAGAAAAAGATCGTGCTCTTAGCCGCCCGCAAGTGGCGGGTGATGGGAGCTGGCCGGCTCCCCCCCTTGCCTGTGGTCGGCGTAATTCTTCTTGCCGCTCGTAGTAAATGCGAGAGTAGGGGACTTGTGCCGCTGCGTCATCAATATTACGGCCAGCATTTAATGCGCTCGATACGCAATAAATGCTGTCGCTTCTTCAGGGATTTCGCTGACTTGGTCATGGTTTCGGTTTTTCCTCGGCAGCCGTGGCTTTGGGCCCCGACCGGCCTGGTTCGGCCCACGCGCCTTTTCGGGCCGCTGGGGGTACCCATGGCCTGGGTACCCGTCACAACTGGCAACATTTTTCCTCTTTTTTTTCATGTTTGCTGATAAACAGTAATAGTAGAAATAATTTTATGATGCGAAGATCTGCAGGATCAAAAATTACTAATGTAATCCACTTACGTAGCTCAAACTTGCGTAGGCTCGTAGATCTTATCGCTTGTAGTAGATCTTATCGCTTGGAGTATGATGATTTCGATGCAGTGTAGATCAATTCAAGCAAACGATCGCAATCGGTCTTGGCAGAGCTTCGTGCTGGCTCTGTCAATCTAACAAGTAATTGGGTGAGTAGCGCCTGTTGAGGAGCTTCTCGACTCCATGACTGCGTCAATTGCGTCGGCTCAATTTTTGCTCCATATCTGATCCTCCTGATTCGTGACCTCGTCTCCGAGCGCACGGTCATGGTCGAGGTAAAGCATAGAATCGTGCAAGGAAAATCACAAGTTGGTCTGTGCATGGTTAGAATCGACAAAACAAAATTGATTCATCGTGCAGTAGACGGGATGAATAAGCCCTTCTCGAATTTGATCGCCTGCTCGTACAGCTTTGTTCAGCCAAAACGCATCCAACAACGTACTCAGATTCGAGTCATCGTGCAGTAGACGTAATATAGGGGCAAAGTAGTCTCTATTTATTAGATTGATTCTCTCTGTACAATGAGGTATCCAATATATAGCAAAACCAACAGAAGATATTTTCCAATTTGCCACAAAAAATAGAATTTTTTCAAACTTAGGTTGGATATATCGTAACAATATAGACTAGGTGAAAAAACAACAGATTTGTTGACACCTGGCCTTTTGATTCTCTCTCCTTATGCTGACCCTTCTCACCCACTTTATCTCTCCTCTTTCTCTCTCACCAAGAACTAAATTTTTCTCCTTTTTTTTTAGCACTTGCTGCTGTCTCTTTCAGAATTTTGGTGTGAAACTGTATTTCCAAGTGTGATAAATTATGAGGTGTTTTATTCTTAAGGATCCGATTTCCCGTGAGACAGCTGTTATGATGACTCCTCCTGGTTTTCTTTCTTGGGTATAAAAACAGCTTAGGCCCTGTTTGGATTAGAGGTATTTCATTGGAATGTTTTGGAATTTAGTTCAAATTTGAACTAAATCCCAAAACCTTCCAAGGAAATACCCCTCATCCAAACACCCCCTTAGACCTCTTTTGAAACACGAAAAAAAATTCACAGAATTATAAAGTTCTTATGAAATTCCTGTGTTTCAGACAGACTAAAGAGAGAATCTTCGCATCTTGGTGCTGGGAGGGAGAAACAGCTTCATATTAAATTTGATGCGTTGCTACTTGCTACTGCAAAGGACAGTACCAAACTTACTTTCCAAAGCTTACAAATACCAGGCATCTTTTTTCATTTTAATACTTTGTTTTTCTATATATCCATCGCTACATACCCCCATTTTTGGCCATGATATTTGAACATTTTCTGTGGTACAAGCATATTCAACGCGGAATTTCTTTACATGTGACTGCAGCGGTAGACTCTGCCAGTTTTTGTCGATGCGTGTTGATTTGGATTATATTAGCTCTAGTTTTGTGCTTGTGCGAATTATCTGAAATTGATTTCACATAATATTATACCATGTCAATTCGATGGAAGTAGGATCATAAGATTTTTTTCGATGTTCATTTTCTTCATGGTGTTTTGTCATCATATATTCAGTCAGGATCGTAATCAATGAGTACCGAAAGCATAACCCAACTTCCTATTTAATGGAAAGAGAGAGATGTGCAGCTATTGTTTAAGTAGCAAAAATACTCTCAATTTGCTGGGCGTATATGGCTTTTGGCACACATGTTTGCTATTTGATACAATATATGAGTCGTATTCATGAAACGATACAATACTTTTACGTATTTACAGAAAATACAGTGATAACCGGGTTTTGATATCTCGTTTTTGAATACCCGGAATTTCACAATCCGATTTCGCTATACCTAGAATTTGAAAATTCGATTTTTGCGTATTTGGATTTTGAAAATCCGAGTATGCCATACCCGGTTTTTGGAAAAAAGGTTAAACCATACACAGATTTTCAAAATCCGGGTATGAGACATGGGACGTGCAGGAGCACGACATCCAACGAAATGAAGTTAGAACAATGGTTCGTGCAGGCAAAAGTCAAGAGTTCAGAGCCCAGTTCGACATCTCCATCTAACTTGAGTGGTTAGAGTGTCCCATACCAGTGTATGGCTTAACCGGTCTTTCAAAAATCGAGTATGGCATACTCAGATTTTTAAAATCCAAATACACAAAAATCGAGTTTTCAAATTTCGGGTATGGTGAAATCGGATTATGAAATCGCAGGTATTCAAAACCGAGATATAAAAACCCGAGTATCACTATGTTTTCTGTAAATACGTAAAAGTATTGTATCATTTTATGAATATGAGTCATATATTGTATCAAATACAAAAATCATAAGGCATATCTAGCCTTTTGCACACATATCAAGAAGCACATGAAAATATGGGTGAAAATAGATGGGATAAGGATGGATACGTAACACCCTGATGTAAATTCATTCAAAGTACACCATAGAGTGGATCCACGTATATATAGCACTTAACTTATATTTTCGTTATTGCTTCATGTAAAAGAGTTAACTCGAAGGTGTTATGGTTGGGCTCAATATGCATTATATACTACTACAACTTACTTAAGGCAAAAGCAATATGGGATTAATTCCACCACCCCTCCAAATAAGCATTCACACTAAGTCACTAACGGGTCGCGGGAATTACATTCACCCCCTTAAGGGCTAACGCCCTCAGCGGCACACCATATACATGGCAAATGCCCAAAACCATTCATCGCTATATGTCTGTGCGTATAGTGCTGACGCATATGCCGTACCGTGTAGTCACTCTGGGTCCACACGAGTCATGTGCCATATGCCCGCGCCCCTGTCTCACACTTGTTCATGCATCGAATGTTAAAGCTCTGATATCTTTTGTATCACCTTGGTCCAAATTCGCTTAATGTCCAGTCCGCCATGGGGCAGGCCCATGCATGCATAGCACATCACTTACACTTTCATTTTCGCTTTATATATGTAAAATAGTCAACCCGAAGGTGCTATGTTTAGATTCAACAGGCATTATATACTACTACAACTCACTTTAGACAAGCAATATGAGACTAATCCCACAAGCGCTCTACATATGCCACATAGGCCTTCACATTAATATGCCAGGGTATTATAAGATAATGCTCTATAATATTTATTTTTATATATTTTTCAGATGCAAATGCGAATATGAATACATATAATATAAAATATAAATACGAAGAATAAGAACAAATACGACATGAATATTTCTCATGTCTGAAAATCCCTTGAATAGCTCGTGCGGAATCGACAGAAACAAATAACTAGTTTATTTTATCCAGCGTTCATGATTTATTCATATTTTCGGCAACCACGTATCACCAGGGTTACAAATCTCGTTTTGAATAAAATTTCAGAGGTGTCCGAAATCCAAAATCTCGGCGAGATTTCGGAAATTTAAATCAAATCCGGACGGAATCTAAAATTCAAATTTTAGATCCGGTTTTTTTTCTACCGGGAAATCCGAGATTTCGGTAAAATTCAACTAAACGGAAAATGGTTCAAACGATGTCAATTTTTTTTGAAATTTTGGTCAGACATGGAAAATGACTTGAAGAATCCAATCCGGTTAAATTTTGATCAAATTTCGGTCAAAAAACCGAGATTTCGGTCCATTTCACCGAAATTATAGGGAACTGTAGCACTTTTAAATTTTTTTAAGGGTTTTTAAATTTCGCCGGGATTATGAAACTCGGGGGGGTCCGAAAACCGAAATTTCGCCGGGATTATGAAACTCGGGGGGTCCGAAAACCGAAATTTCGCCGAGATTTCGCGAGATTTCGGTGAGAATTTGAACCCTGCGTATGACACTGGCACTTTGCAGCAGGCTGCATTAATTAGTTAGCACTTGGCACACACATAGCACTTTTCGTCACAACTTACAAGTCACATGCTCATCACACTTTATAAGTAACCATGTCTAAAAATAAAATTACATAACACTTACTTTCATCACAGGCGTCACATTAGTTTAGTTGGTTCATAACAATAGCAGTTGATAGGTACTAACACTTGATAGGTTTATCACACTTATCAGTACTAACAGGCATCACGATAGAATTACATAACACTTTACAGGTACTAGCAGTAGCAGGTTCTCATAGCCTCTTCACACATTGGATCATTCCTCCATCTTATCCTCCAACACATCCTCTTCCTCCAAATCATTTATATCCATATCCTCCAACACATCCTCTTCCTCCAAATCATTTATATCCATATCCTCCAACACATCCTCTTCCTCCAAATCATTTATATCCATATCCTCCAACACATCCTACAAATTATATAGTTAAATGAATATCGATGGTGGAATGAAATTAAGCAAAAAATAACTATATAGTTAGATTAAAAAAACAGCAAACCGTTGTCAACAAGCTTACTAAACTCGCTCAATGCCCTCTCTGTTTGTGCCCATCTCGATTTGATAGTTCCACCAAAGTTCACACCTGCATATTTTATCAAGAGATTGATTGGGCTCAAAAGTTTACTCACATGCTCAGTATAAACCAACAAAGAACAAGTGCATAACTTAACATTACTTTTTTTTAGAATTTGGAGTCCAATCTTTTGTACAAGTCAAAGCTTGTACGACTTAGGGTAAACCATGCGAAATAAATCAACAACACGTCCATCAATATTGAATGCTGACTCTGAAACAACATTCACCACTTGAATAGGTAAAACATCACGAGCAAAGCGAGCAAAAATATCTTTTGATTCCCAATGCACTAGCGATTGCTCTAGTATACTTTCAATTCATATTTGATACTTTGGTATAAGGCACTACTGCCATGCTAGAATTTGGTATAAGGCTGGCCGACTTGGCCACTAATGGGCTGTTTGGTTGCCTTCTCTCGCGAGCCTGGTCCGTTCCACTCAGCCAGGCTGATGGGATACAGGATGCACAGATGCAGAGACGGTGTTTGGTTGAGTGTTTAGGAGGCAAGTATTTTGAAATTTAAATATTTTGAAATTTATATAGCAAGTGTGGTCTAGTTTTGTTCGAAAAAATGTCAGGAACCCATTTTTGAAATCGGTTCGGTAATCGGAGATGCTAATCAAAAGATATAAACAAAAAGAAAAAAAAGAAAACTTACATACCCACATGGCACCTCATGCATGGTTGATGGTCCTCATACACGATTTGCATCCAAAGATACGCCCATTTTTTACGTATCTCTAGAGCCATGCTGCATGAAGAATCTTGCATCCAGAGAGTCTGGCTCAAAACTAGATGCAGGCAACCAAACACGAGAAAAAAGCAAGATTCTGCATCTGTAGATGCAAATCTCTGTGCATGCAGGCAACCAAACAGCCCATAAAGGTAGGGACTGGGGCTATAAATGGGTCGAGCTCGAGCGAGGTTAGGATTCTTCGACTCGAGTTCGGTAAAACTCAAGTCGAGCTTGAGCTCAAGCTCGAGTTGGGATCTAAGGCTTGATCCAGACTCGAGCTCATCTTTTTTTTACAGCCCTAGTAGGGACCAGGGGTCATAAACTCTAGATATCCCAACTTCTTAACATCCAGATAATTCATATTAATATTTGTCAGATAGTAGGTTACCGTATTTATTTCCGTATCTAGCAAAAAAAATTATATATATATATATTTATTTCTGATATATATTATAAAAAATCCAAGTCAACACTATCCCTATTCGAAAACGTCTAGATCAGTTGAATCTATCCTATACTTTTCATCCCCTACATGAAAATGACCAAATCGCCATGCAGATCCCACAACAAACGATGAGATAGCAAGCGCGCATCATCCTAATCGCAAGTGCAGCCACACATGCGCACATGGCAACGCCCCTCCTCTCTGGAACGGCCGAAGGTCCGTGTACTACTACTACCATCAAAGATTGGCTTCAGGCGTCGGATCGGGATTTGACCTTGGATTCGCCGGGAGTGATTCGTTTTCTAGCCCCACAGATTTATTTTTGATAAAGATAGTTCCTTTCGTTCAAAATTACGAAAATAGTCTTTTGATGAGTCTAGAAGGTACGACGGAAGATACGTGTCTCCTACCGTGCTAGGGGGGAGCTTGAAAGGTGCGTGGCGCCGCTACAAGTCGAACGAGCACGAAAGGAAACGCGAGAACACGGGAGGAGATAGGCTTCCACGGCACGGTAGTATGGCACATCGAGCTTAGCGGCTTCTTTCTGAGCTCCTGGAGCTCAGGAGCGACGTGAGCCCGACCACCTTCCGCGCGCTCCGCTATCTCCCGAGCAAAAGCGATCGTGGCAGATGACACGCTTCACCTGGCTGGTCTTCCGCGCTTAACCGGGACCAAAATTGAAGTTCTTCCCATGTGGATACTATTTTTGAAGAAGAAGAAATTGACGACAAGAGGGCTAACAAGGCAAAAAAAAAAAAAAAAAAAATCGATTCATCAAGCAGGAGAGATGGGAAGGGAATGGCTGGTTGGTTGGTTGGTTAGATCGTTGCCGTTCCACAAGTAATGGCTCCGGTCCCCTGGATCCAACATATGCTTCCACCCCAAGGGATATCACATTGATTAGTAGTACGACTACTCCTAACAAGATCGTAGAGAGCGCAGCACAATGTGCGGGACGTATTTTGGATACACAGGCTGTTGAACGGCACGGCATGGTCTTCGAAATTAAATGGCGGTGTAGTTGAACACCAGCGGGACTGTACGGCCAAACGCCCACTGCCATGGAGATGGAGTATGTACTACTCACAGCACAAGACGATCGTCATCATTAGTAGAGTAGACCGTCACTGTTCACCAAGCATAATTTGCGTCTCCTCGACGCATGGCCAGATTTAATTTGGATCCACGAGTGATAGTACGTGCAATCCAGTGGCTCTTATTAGACTATGTTTGGTTAGGTTTAGATTTTTTTTTTTTTGTTTATAGAATAAAACTAGTATTTTGGTTCTAGAATGTTTTAGCAACAACGCTGCAAATGTTTTGATCGGTCATATGAATATAGCGAGTTAATCCGTCTCTAGAAATATCATAGTATTCTAGTCAGTCCTTACACCGCAAGAATTTCCTTGTGGATGTGGTACACAAGCCGGCAAACTCGTAGAGCCCACGCGCATAAATAAATAAAGCATGCACCTTGAAACAGAAGATCATGTAAAATTAGCACAAAATTTAACTATTACTAGTTTACTACTACTACTACATGAAGAAGTCTTCTTGGTCTACTCCGTATGACCGTACAAGAGATCATGCCTCCCTGCCGGGCTTGTACTGGCTAGACACGCTTACATCGAGTTATTACTCACTCTTTCTAAATTTATAAGTGGTATTTTTTAAATAATTTTATCTATAAATATATAGTGTATTTTATATTACAATACAAAATTAGTGTGTTATTCTTTCTATACCTTTAATAAATATATATATATTTACTTTATATTCTCTACATGTATGTATTAAATATAGTGTTTAGTGATAATAATTATGAGTGATTTAATTATTTTAAATATTGTTATCTAAATGCTAAGGAAAAAAATGTGATTTATAAACTTAGACAGAGTCTGGGTTCATAAAACCGTTCGAAAACCGCGTTTTTTGACCGTATCGAATCGGTTCGTCATCCAAGACCGGTCGATAAACCGATCTAATTAAAAAAACTCAAACATTTTTAAAAATTATAAAAAATTTATACAACGTAAAAATGGTCGATTTTCGGTACAAATCGACCGGTTTTCGGGTAAAAAAAAACCGTCCAATTTTACATCGAAATCGTGTCGCAGCGTTGCGGTATTCAATCAGACGGTGAAAACCGGTCCGTTTTCGGTCAAAACTGGACGGGTTTTGATTTTTTTTATTTACATTTTTTTTGAATTCTTAACCTTTCGATTTCTGACGATTTTTAAGCGATTTTTAACTCGATTTTTTTGATTTTTCAAATTTTGGTTTTTTGGTAGTTTTTTCGGATTCGGTTTGATTAACCTGGACGGAGTATATATTACGTTGGCTGATCGAGTAATTTGACAATCCTACTGCACATACAGGTTAAAGAGAAAGGATCTAGCATGGCTGCATGGGCGACCACAGGGAGGCTCACCTGTACATCATGGTCCCCCCTGGTCCCCGGTGGACCCACCAGCAGAGTGTCAAAGGACACGTATGTATCTACTGGCACAGACAAACACGCCCTTCCTGCGAAAGCATCAAACCCTCCGGAACTTTGGCCCCAGCCCAGAAGCTGCCATGGGATCTGCTCATCTGCAGTTCTGCCCTGCACATAATGGGATATTGCGGCGGGGAACACCAAGCCTTGTGCCCTTGTCCTCGCGCCCGCCTGGCTGAGACGGAGAAGGCTGGAGCTGAATTTGTGCAAGGTCTTTCTTGAAAAAAATACAGTGTAAAAAACTATGTAAGGCGGCATGTACCGTCCATGGCAACCTAGAACGTCCCGGCGAAAGCATGGCGCGATGGTCTTTGCTTTTCAATGGCAATGGATGCCAGTTTCTCGGCTTGCTCCGGAGAAAGCATGGTGTTTTTTCTCGTAATATAAATTGTACAAATCTTGAAACAAATAAGAGAATAAATAACCATCACCGGAGTACCTTCCATTCATACTTCAATACACATCTCCTTGGAAAATACTGTAGAGACTATTTGTTTGATCCCAGTGGGATGAAATTGATGCCTAGTAGCTGCTCCCTGAATAAATCAATGAAAACGAGCCAGCAGTCAACGGCCAAGTCGATGGAGAATTTGGAAAGTACGGAGAATGAGCGAGGGCGTTTCGGTCAGAAAACAGGTACGAAGCACGGCGCAGTCGCACGAATCCCTCGGCGAAGAGAGCCCTACCACGGCGAGCGCAAAGGATGGAATGAATCTGCCGCTTATTTTTTCGGTGCGAGCCTGCGACTGCGAGGTTTGTTGTTCGTGTCGCGTTTGTACGTTTCTCTCCGCACGCAACGCAGCGCACCTAGAGTCCAGTGGAGATCACATCGAGAAGCTTTGCCCCCTTTTTTTTTTTTTCATATTTGGCTTTTGTTCAGGCGAAATTGCAAATATAATTTTTTTCGACTACAGAAGCAACAACAGATGTCTACCATATCCCTCTACTATACAGATGGACCTACCACGCTCCTATACCACGATAGATGGACATACTATGATGCTATATAATACGGTAGGTAACACGTAGTCACGTACCATCTATATTCCTTTTACGGTTAAGAGGAGAGAGAGGTTTACAAGTCTATACGAATGAAGGCTAAAAGCGCAAAAATTATAGGAAGCGATCAAATAGATCCAGACGTCTCAAACCTCGGAGGTGGTCAGGTCGGCTCAGCCCGGCGCTTCAGCGCGGCTCACGTGAGCACTTGCTGTCTCATCTTTTCCCCCATCGAGAGAGAGAGAGAGAGAGAGAGAGAGAGAGAGAGTACGCACAATAGAGATAGCAATGGGTCTGTACCTAGGGGTGAAAACGGGTCGGATACAGGCGGGTAATAGGTTATCCCATATCCTACCCTAATATTTTTTTCTCGGATACGGGACGGGTACGGGTAATGAAAATACAGACGGCGAATGCGAAGTGCGGATACGGTATTTACTGAGCGGGTTAACAACGGATCTGGGTATTAACGAGCGGGTAAAACGAGTATCGGATATTTTGTCGGATAGTACACGAAATAGGTAGAATGAGAACAAGTGATGAAACATATAGTTCAATAATCATGTAGTTTAACATATAGCTATCAAAGTAAAATAGAATGCAACATAGAGTTCAACAAGACGCATAGAGTCCAATTAATACATAACCCAACAAGACGCAGAGTCCAACAAAGGCGATAGAGTCCAACATAATCCAACACATAGATTAAAAATTACACATATAGTCCAACACATAGTGACAAATAGAGTTTAGTTAACATAAATGAACACACAAAACAAGGATCATCATGCATGCATCAAGATATCAAGTCTCATGAATGTCCTCCATTTCCAAAGCAAAAAGATAATCGGTGCAGAAAATGCAAAAGATCGGTGCATTCGTGCAGGCTTTATCTCGGATAGTATCGGTATTGCTCATCCAGATCCTACCCGTGCACGTATGCATATGATCGGTGCAGATGCGGATACTACCCGCTTATTTTGATGCGGGTATTACCCGTCTGTTTCGGATAGTTTTTCCTTAAAATACGGATACGGCTCGGGAATTACCCGACCCGTTTTCACCCCTATCTGTACCCGATGGGTATCACCACCTTATACACACACCCATGTTAGTAAAATGCACTCGCTACAATACCCATACCCACACGCGGGTGCAAAATATACCCGTATCTGTACTCGTGCGGGTAACGGGGACCCAGCGGATAACCCGCAGCCGTATTATAGACAGATACCCCTGCAGGTTACAATAACATATCTTATAAGGCAATTCAATAAAAATGCAATGGATATCTGTATTAAAATTAAACATTATACTAGAGTGCATAGTTGGACGTTAGGCAGCATATCTTATAAGACGGTTAGAGTTTAGAGATTTTGATGAGCTGACCGGCTAGAGTACGCAGTTAGGTCTTGGGCAATTGGGCCAAAACGCTTGTGGACTAGACCCACAAATGAACGGGTACGAGTAATAGTAGAACGGACATATACCCGCTAGGTAGTAACTTTTGCCCGTTAATAAATATGTAAGTATGAAAAATGATTTATAACTGATCCTTAATAAAATAAATACCCATTGGATTTCGGTTTTAGATTAGGTCACCACCTCTAATGTACAGGTTACGCGATTTCGAGTTTGTGTTTTCCAAAATGGTGGTGCGTGAGACTGCTATATGGGTCCACAGACCCGTTACAAGAAAATGTCAATTCTATAACCTATAGCTTTGTGACACAACTTCCTTAAAATTTATAGTTTTGTAAAATAGAGACTGAAACATGTAGTTTCTTAATAGTTTATAGAAAAAACACATAGTTTTGTAAAGTTTACTCTTTTGCTCGCAACAAGGTGGCAACATCGAAGACTTAAGAGTAGTTATTGGCCAGGATTAACAAAATTGTGATAATCAAGCGACCGTATCCAATTGGTTCAGTATTCAAAACCGGTCGGTAAACCGGTCCAATTCAAAAAAAATTATGCGGTATAAACAGGTCAAAAATGGCTCAAAAATCGACCACCGAACAATTTCGATTGGGTTGGTCGATTTTTGATTTTATTGTATTTTTTTTCAAAAATTTTGATTTTGAAACCCTTTAGTTTTTGGCGATTTTCGTTCAATTTTCACGATAAATCGGTGCCGCTGGATCTTTGATCTTTAACCTCATTTGTGTTTTCACGATAAATCGGTGCCGCTGGATCTTTGGCTATGGGAGATGGAAGTGGAAACCTAAAAGGTCAAAACACAAAAGCTTGTCACAAGAAAAGAAACCATGTTGGTTGATAAGTGATCTCTTTCCCATGCTTATTCTTTATTCGGTGTCTAATCTAATCATTGATATGTGCTTCGTGCGGACCGCCTTTGTAGGGGCACGTTAAAACATAACAACACCTACCTAGGAAGATTAACTATTGGAAAAAATAAGTGTACATTGCTAGATAAAAGCAATTCAACTTATTTTATTTAATATAAGGCCTAACGGCCAAGGGTTTTTACAAAAAGAGGCGTCACAAGTCTCGAATAGATTACAATACCAAAATACCGCACATGCAGGCTTGAGCAAAAGACAAAGACCTAAAACCACACAAGATTGCCATCTACGACCTCTTGGTATTCTCTAGCGTCTTGGAACTCTGAAACGGGTGGGTTTGCAAGGGTGAGTACGACAATACTCAACAACTCGCACGGGAAATTGATGAATATTACATGTATGGGATTTAACAAATGGATGGCATACGTTTTTAAGTATCTAGATGCAAGCCTTGTTCTAAATTCATTTGTACATTTGAAACATAAACCATAATAAATAATAATGGGGGGTTTCCACAAGTTTAACACAATTAACCAAATTCTCCAAATTCCAAAGTATACTTGAGCTAGGTTGCAAGTATCACCCCAGTTAACTTAGCTTTATTAACCGGAAGCACGGCGTAATTGACAACCATTTTAATTAACTTTGCAGAGGTGCTCAGCTTTACCCACAAGATATTTGTAACCGTTAATGCCAAGCGCTAACTTGTATGCAACTTAAATGCATGCGGCCGGGCCGAGATTATCACAGCCTTTTGTTGAATCATTCCTGGATTCAGTTCTTAACCGATAGGTCTGAATACCCCATTTAGAATCCACTGTTCTAAACGAGCACCTACCGTTGTGAGAATCGGAGAATGGCGTGATATGGCCCATTTTCGTTCCACCCATTCAGTTACTTCCTTGCCAGGAAGGCTAATCCCCATTCTCCACCGAGAATGGTACCACCAGTTTAATCAATTTCTCAGGAAATGACTAAAATACTGAGCTATATCGAAAACAGATCCACTGACCAGCCCGTCTTGTGGTTGAGCGCAAAACTTAAGTTATTTACTTTGCTAAAGGGGTTTATTAACCTTATATTGCCAAAGATCACGCCTTACAACATTCACAAACCCATCCGGTACACGCACGTACCGCCCACCAAACCAACCGAGGCATTAATCATCAGTCGGGGATCGGACTCAAATCCACCTTGTGGTTAGTCCAATACTGCCCCCCTGATTGTAGCACTTTTATAAACTTCGAGCCAGCAGCTCACCAACATTTTATTTCCTTTTAAAGATTTTGAAATAGACTAACAAGATTAATACTAAACTTTGGTTGCATAATCAATATCTAGGGTTAATCAAGGTTTTAATAAGGTTCAATAGTATGAAGAAGGCTTAAGAACAATTCGACATTAACTAAGCATCATGTCATTCCAATATAACGAATTTCAATAATTCAACATACAGTTAAAAATATATCAGGCATGATTGGGCGCAATATGATCAATGGGGTGCGGCTTGCCTTACTCGGTGGCGGGATTGTCTAACTCGTAGTGAACGTAGTCGTACTTAGCTTTCGACTGGTCCAGCTCCTACTCCTGCTTCTGAGACGGCTCAACAGTCGAATCTAGCGCAAAAAGGCGAACAACAATAACTAAAAGATAAACAATAAACGAAAATGAAAATTGAAATGGAAACTGAAAATGGGCCGGGAGAGAGTCGGAGGGCAAAACGGTCATTTCGGGAATTTTGGGAGCTTCGGATAGCGGAGCGGAGGTCGTTTTTGGATTCAGTGGTGCGAAACGGTTTGGATGGTGTATTTTTGGGGCTTCCGGGGAATTTCTGGGTTTTCTGGAATTTAAACGGATTAATAAATAATTAAAAATCTGAATTTAACGGAGAATAGGATGAACAGTGTTTGGGCCGAAATGGTCGAGGCCCAATTGGATGAATCGGCCCATGGGGCGCGCGCGGAGCGAGGCCGTGGTTGGGCCGGCCCACGCAGAGGAATGGGGGGAGCGCGGCCCGGCTGAGCTGGGCCGGCCCACTCGAGCGACGCGGGGGGCTTAGGGTTAGGGTTTTGCTGGGGTCTTGCGGCGGCGTCGCTAGCGCGGGAGCTCGGCGCGGTGGTAGCCGGAGATGGGAGAGGAAAGGCGCGGGGGAGAGGGAAGTCTCACCGGCGAGAGAAGAGGGGAGAGCGAGTTGAAATGGGGGGTTTTCGAGCAGCTTTTATAGGGCTCGGCGGGGAGAGAGAGAGCGGCGATGGGGCGAGTCCACGGCGGCGCGGATCGGGATGACTGGGGCAGCATGGCGCGTGGTGGCGGGACGCAGCCACGGGAGGTCGAGCCGGCGTCGCCGCTGCACGGTCACCCTGGTGGGTCGGGCCGACAATGAGAGGGCCGGACCGTGGGAGAAATAGGTCGAAGGCCCAAAACGCGAAGAAAACGGCCCAAGCGAAAACATAACGAATTTCAAATCCAAAAATCAAATAAATCTAAATAAAAAACCAAATAAAAACCGATTTAAATTCTTTTGAATTTTTTAGTGCTATTTCATGCTTAAGAAACATTCTTGGCAGTTGGCACCATGACAGAAGCCGTAGAACGGTAGAAGTAGGTTTGCAGTCGGAAGGTCCTTCCTTCTCCTTTAGCCTTTAAGTTCATGTTGGTTGGTTAAAAGCTTCAAATCCAGGGTTCATATGGCTTGCTGGCTCTGAAGAGAGCCTCTGCAGTCTGCATCTTGATTCTTGAGTTCCATTCCTTTTACAGATCGCATATATAGCAGCATAGGTCTCGTAACACACCTCTCTCGATTGGAAAAACTCAAGGATCACGCTATTGAATTTAAACTAACATGTTCTTCACACTTATCTTGCCTGACCCCGTAGTAAAAGGTGGGAACAGCTCACTGCACTCGCAAATCACCATGCTTGCAAATCTATCCCCGGTAAATCTATCCCCACGCTCAAGGACATTAAGATATTTTTGTGATCGCAAACTCAAGGACATTAAGATATTTTTGTTAGAAAACCACCACGCTTGCAAACCTATCCCCGGTAAATCTATCCCCACGCTCAAGGACATTAAGATATTTTTGTTAGAAAATCATCACGCTCGCAAATCTGTCCCCGGTAAAAGGTCGGAACGGCTCACTGCACTGCTTATAGCACTAAACAAACCTACAACTCTAGCTACACAAACAGCCCACGTAGAAGCACTTTTTTTATATATATAAATATTTTCTTATTTACCTCTACAAATTGCCGTGTTATATTGTAAAGGCATCTTTTACGGAACTTTAGAAAGTACCATTCATGTAGAGATTTTTTTTAGACAATTCTTAAATTGTTTTTAACTTGCAGAGACATTATTTGAGGTACTTTTAATTCTTCAGAGATATTTTTTTTTACATATTTAAGATATATTGCGTACTAATTATAAAATTAGAACAAGTAAGTTACGATGTGAGGCTGGGTTGGTTTACGGGATACAAATTGTAAAATTAGAATAAGCACTACTTCCTCATGGTGTTTTTACGTAGCATCTGGCTGGGATGGTTGTAAATAAACTTGTTGTAACAGAAAGAGAGCCACCACTTTTAATATGTACCAGACGGAAGTAGGCGACGAGTGTGCAGATGGATCACAAGATCTGAGAGAGGTGGAGCGTTCACTGACACGACGGGCCCCACCTGCCCTACTAGAACTGGCAAATTTAGGTTACGCATTAAAACCCTGTCCCTATCCCTGGCCAGCGCCTGTGCGCTACGCATCGGCCGCGGAATCTGACTGTGCCGAGGCGCCCGGGTCAGGTCAACGACTGATCTATACGGACCCAGACAGTCCAGCCCCGCGCTGCACTGCCCGTCTCAGGACCTGCGCAAAGCTGCCTAATTCTGAGCTACCACCGATCATACCATCAAATATTTCCGCGGTTTTGGCGGTAGCGCATCTCGGCTTCGCCTCCAAAAAGGAGACTCCAAAGAGAAACCAGCGGAAATCATCACTTTTCTAAATTGTATATATATATTTTTTTAAATTTAATCTTTCGCTGAATGTATTTACAAAAATAACCTCGTTCTTTATCATGGAAGCGTTGAAAGGTGACACGTGTCACCTTCCGCGTTCCCGTGTTATAGAAGCTCTTACCACATTCTGGGAGCACAGCAACTACAAAAATAGCCTCGTGGCTTGTCACTCTCGGTGCACGATAGGAGCTTTCACGGTGCGGAAGCGCGGAAGGCGATACGTATCATCTTTTAGTGTTTTCGCGGTTGGAGATGCTGCTATTTTCACAATTACGTTCAGGAGAGGATCAGATTTACAGAAAGTATCTGCGATGACCCATGAGGCTACAAAATGACCATTCAAACTAGCCATGGCCTATAAATGTGTGCAATTCCTATCTGTACTGTATCACAGAATCTCTACGCCCTGTTTGCAAGCACGAATTTCACGTGTATCAATCTAATTTTCACAGAAACCAGAAGAAGAAACAGATCCGGTAATTCAAACGGGACCTAGAACTCTTGTAGCTTACAGACCACCTAAAGTGCAGACACATGTCCGGATATGAATACGAAAGATGTTCTTAGAAAATCGGTATTTTAATTCAATATCTCGACCTATCCACGCGGAATTGCATGTTTTCCAAATACGAAAGATGTTCTTATAAAATCGGTATAGATGCACCTAAATCAGCACATGTATGCAGTCGTAGCGATCTGAAAGCGAAACGTCCCATGATCGCGACACCTCAAGTCGACCTGCGCTAAAACAACTAGCTATCCTCGTGTTCCTGCGACAGCTCCGCGTCTTCGCCCTCAGTGCACACCACCTTTTCCCCCTTTCGGTTTGCTCCACGATATCGATCGGAATTTCCTTTGTTCTTCGTTGCCTCGACTGTTTGAGCGCTGCTCTGACATCTACTTGTTAGAAGTTAGAACAGGGGAGATTACCAAGCAGGGTTAACAAAACCGAAACCGAAAAAACCGATGGAAAACCGAAATTGGAAATTCGAAAATATCGAGCCAAAAACCGCTCGAAAATCGTTAGAAACCGAAGAGTTTCAAAACCGAGCATTTGAACAAAAAACATTCAAAACAAATTTTAAAAAAACGAAAACCATTCGGTTTTCTCGAAAACCCATCGGTTTTCTCGAAAAACCGGTCGGTTTTCTCGAAAAACCGATCGACGAGGTGAATGTTTTAGGCTATCGGTTTTTGGAGCGATTTTCGTCGGTTTTTTCGAAAAATCGCTCGGTTTTCACCGGTTTTCGATCGGTTTACATCGCATAAATTTTTTCAAATTTTTTGATTTTTTTGAATTATTTTTTTAATTGAATCGGTTTACCGACCGGTTTAGGATTTCGAACCGGCTCGATACGGTCGAAAACCGCGATTTTCGAGCGATTTTCGTCGGTTTTGTGAACCCTGTTACCAAGTCCCGTGTGGAGTATAGTACTGGACTGGGGTCTACTGAGAATTGAGCCAAGCCCAGTTTCTCAGGGCTCGCAAAGCCCACCAGGTATGCAAGGCCGAGATGCATTTCGGCACGGAAGAGAAGGCAAGTGAAAAGGCACAAACAGCGTCCTGTCAAAGAGAGAGAGAGAGAGAGAGAGAGAGAGAACGCCCAAGAAAAGAACGGTGTATAATAGGTTGTGTCAGCCAATTCCTTTTTTTGTCAGATGCAACCAATGATGATATAAGGAATAATTTCGTATTTTTCCTAGTTTCACGAGAGAACGGCAATTTAGGCAACATCACAATGAGCTTCGTCCAAATTTATGCACAGATTTTTAAGTAAGAAAAATGTACCATGAAACCAAGAAAAATGTACCATGAAACCAAGAAAAATGTACCATGAAACCATGTAACAAAATGACATGGTGTATCGAATACGAGAGTGCAAACACCGGCCGATGGTCCAACATGTTTTTTTCTAGCCCGTGACAAGGCCCAATACTTCTTTGCTTTCTTCGTGCAATTTGGGAAAAAAGTAAAAAAAGAAGAAGAAGATAATTGATGGTTAAAGTACTATTAGTACTATACCTTTTCTTTTCAATATAATTTGTATAAATCTTAAAACTAATAAAAAGGTAAATAATTATAACAAAAACATAGAAACAGGTTTCTTAAATACAATTCGTATTTTGCCACGGTATAAAGTGGGCACTTCATCTTTTGCCGTTTGGAACGATTTTGCCCCTCCCCTGTTTGCCCCCTTCTTCCTCTGGTTTCTTCTTTCTTCTCGCCGGAATCCATGGCGGACGCTAGAAGATGAACATTGAGGATCCCAAATAAAAACTGCCAAACAGTTGTCGTAACAAAAGAAAAGTCACTACAGTCTACATTATCCCTCCCCCACCTCATCTCACTTTTGGTCACTCGTCACCGTCTCTCTCTCTCTCCGTCAGGGGGCGCAGCGACCGAGAGCACTGCGGTGCACGGCGTCGACGCGACCACCGCCCGGCTGCATGGCACACGACGGCGGCCCGGCGAGCACGGCGAGGTGCGAGTCTGAGTTTTTTTGAACCGAACCAATGAAAGAATGTATTTAGAGCAATTTTAAACCGAGCCAACGAGCCCCACCAATGAGTTTTTTTTTTCCGGTCCTATGCATATCTAGCCCTATGTACATAATATTTTTGCGAATTTAGCCCCGAGCATTATTTTATTACAAAAATGGCTTTATCTTCCACCGCAAAAGACAACACATGTCCCTTGCCACGTTGAGGAGCACGGGAGGAGACCAGCCCCACGGCTGCAAGTGTGGGCGCGGAGGACACGCTACCGAGTACCGAGCCTAGGAGGCGTCCTCTCGTGCTACCCCAGCGCGCAAGCAACGGGTGAACATTGCTACATCTGTAGCGAACTGCCGTGTCCCTCAGGTGGTGCCGCGCTCGAGCGCACAGTTGCGGGGCCGGCCTCCTCTCGCTCTCCTCGGGCACAGTAGGGGACACGTGTCATCGCCGCACCTTTCGTGATAGGGGAGGGGACTATTTTTGCAAAAAAAAAAAACAATAAGTGGCTAAATTTGTAAAAACAAATAATGTACAGACGCTAAATATGCATACTGTTCACCACATGCGAGTTGCAAAGTGGACGTGCATGCTACCCTAATCCCTAGTAGGGGTGAAAAAAAAGCTCGTTTGTTCTGCTCAAAATTGCTTCAATTACACTTATTAATTGGTTAAACATATTTGAAATTAGATTTTACTCTGACTCAGCTTGCCTCGGTTTAGCTCATTAGTTCAATTCTAAAAATACTTTTAAACTATAAAAAATAATATTAAATTAAATTATGTCAATTTTGAAAGGAAAAAAACTCCATAAGAGCATCTCCAACAGCACTCTCCAAATCTCACTCTCCAAAAGCCTCATTTGGAGAGTTCTCCAAAAATTTGACTCTCTATATCTCCTTCCTCTCCAACAGCACTCTCCATATCACACTCTCTATTTTCTCTCCCCTATATTTTTATCATATTCCATAACCGCCATAATATTATTGTAACCACCACGCTGCAACGGTTTATTTTCAACTGTAAATTCGAACGGCTATATTTCAAAGCGGGATTTAAAATTCAGAATTTATTGTAACGATAACGCTGAACGGCTATTTTTAACGGTAAATTCGAACGGCTATATTTCAATGCGGGATTTAAAATTCAGAATTTATTGTAACGATAACGCCGCAAGGGAATTTTTAACTGTAAATTCGAACGGCTATCTTTCAATGCGGGAATTTAAAATTGAATTTATTGTAACCATCACGCTGCAACGGCTATTTTTCAACTGCTAAATTGAACGGCTATATTTCAATGCGGGAATTTAAAATTCGAAATTCCAACGGCTAAATTCCAAACGGCTATATTTCAACGGCTATATTTTTCAACTGTAAATTCCAACGGCTATATTATTCTTGTCTATATATACATACCCATTTGGTCTTCAAGTATTGCACGCTTCTTGTTGTTCACTACTAACAATACCGAGATGAGTCGTCGAAATTTAGTATCGGAATGTCTCTCGGAAGATGAGGAGTCCGAGAGAAATGATGAGTACGTATTTCTTTTGACAACAGGATACCTAGCACACATGGAAGATCTGGATGTTAATGTTCGACGCCATGGCGGTTCTACTCGCCATCAAGTCGCTCATCGCAATAGACAAGAAGGACATGCTAGACTGCTCAAGATTATTTTGCCGATCCTCCTATCTATGGCCCAACCTTCTTTCTAGCAGGTATGGAAGTATTCGTTGTTTATGTGTTCGCATTTTATGCCGATCGTCCCGTCCGCAATGAACCTTCTTTTGCCGTAGGTTTCAATGAATCGTTCTTTATTTCTTCGCATATTGCATGTCGTAGAAGGGCATGATAACTATTTCATTCGAAGAGGAATTGTGCTGGAATTCTTGGGTTATCTTCTTTGCAAAGGTTACCGCTGCCTTCGGATGCTAGCGTATGGAGTAGCGGCAGATGCTATTGATGATTATGTGAGGATTGGAGAAAGTATCGCTATAGAGAGCCTGAGAAGGTTTGTGAAAGCTATTATTGAACTCTTCTGAGATGAGTACTTGAGATCTCCAAATGATAATGACACCGCTAGATTACTTGCAATTGGCGAGGAAAGAGGTTTTCCGGAATGCTAGGGAGCATAGATTGCATGCAATCGAAGTGGAAAAATTGCCCGCAAAGATGGCAAGGCATGTATACTGTCATGTGCATGAGCCAACAATCATTCTAGAAGCCGTTGCTTCGCAAGATCTTTGGATATGGCATGCTTTTTTGGTTTACCAGGTCTCACAATGATATTAATGTTCTTCACCGATCCTCTCTTCGCAAAGCTAGCCGAAGGGCAAGCACCGTATGAATTATACTGTGAACGGTCACAATTATACAATGGGATACTATCTTGCAGACGGAATATATCCTTCATGGGCAACATTTGTGAAGACAATACCAGCTCCCCAAGGGAATAAGAAAAAACATTTCGCCGAAGCTCAAGAAGCGGCTAGGAAGGATGTGGAACGAGCCTTTGGAGTTTTACAAGCTCGGTTTGCAATTTTTCGTGGACCAGCTCGTTTTTGGTATCAGGAAGCACTAAGAGATATCATGACAGCTTGTATCATAATGCATAACATGATAATTGAAGATGAGCGGGATGAAGGTGCAGTGGAATACAATTACGAAGCAATGGGAGAGAATGTTGCAGTCTCCCATGAAAGAACACCTGAGCTTTCTGAGTTTATTCAAACTCATCAATCCATCGTAAATAGAAAAGCTCACTCTCGGCTCAAGAAGATCTAGTCGAGCACTTATGGCGCCGTTATGGAGGGATGTAGGCGAGCGCATGATGTAACCATTTTCCCTTCAACTATGATGTACTACTTTTTCCCCTTCAACTATGATGTAGCAGTTCATGCATTTCAACTATGATGTACTAGTTTTTTCCCTTCAACTATGGTGTACCAGTTCATGCATTTCAACTCTGATGTATTCAATTCCCAAGCATTGCAAAATAGTTCAAATGCATATTGATCGTAATAAGGATTTTGCACAACTAAACTTCAAGTCCATCACTAACTCAAGTCTAAGCAAAATACAAAATTCATCTAGTACAGAACCATACCTATTACATCAATAATTAGTTCATAGCTCAATCGGACCTATTACATCTGCGAGCGATGATATCATTCTGCAAGGACAGGTAGTATTGTTGTTGTGGCCCACTCAAGCGACTAGTGTCAACGCTCATAATTCTCTCTTCTTCAACCATTCTCTTCAATTCAAACTCATTTTTTCTTATCTCAATCTTTTCCTTCTCATGAGCAATCTTTTCCTGTTCTTGCGCAAATGCTCTTTCGTACCGCTCTTCTTTCTTCTTCTCTTTAATAAGCTCCATTTCTTTCATTTCTTTCCTAAAGTTTTCTAATGCTTCCATGTAGAGTGAACTCATTGCACCACTCTCAATTGCAGCTTTACATGCGCGGATCCGCTCTTTCTACTTTCCTACCGCTTGGCCTAATGAGCACATCACGCATTAGCAAGATCTTCATGAATATGACTTGCATTAGAGCTAACAGTGGAACTACCCGAGATGCATTGGACGATGTTTTTGCTTTTTCCGAGATAAATGACTGGTCCATTTTGGATGGTGTTGTAGTATATTCCAAAGAATGCAAGTATGCAAATAATCGCCCTTCTTCTTCTTGATACAATGATTTAGCTTGGACAATCTACGAAGGACATGTACCTTATTAACATGGGCAACACATATAAATTCATAATGAAAAAGGGATGTGAACCAACCTTATCCTCGCTCGTTATCCCGCTTTGCCGTCACGCTCAATGCGGTCATAACATCCACGTAACTTGTTTACATGCTCTTGAATAGATGACCATCGGTGCATAAGTGAGTTCGACTACGCTCGAATTGAAAGTTTTGTTCTCGTGGAAGTAATCATGTATTCTACTCCAATATGTGGTACGAGTTTGCCGGGTACCTTGCAATCGATCCAAACTAACATTAAGCCATGCCGATACCAACATATTATCTTCATTCTCCTAAAAATTCTTTGATCTTTTATTTTGAGATCTCGATCGGGACTGCAATGGTCAACTCGAGAAGGTTGCTCCCAATTGGGCTTCCATCCCAACGAATTTCACTTCCTCCTCACTCAATGCACGAGCATAGAAGTCATCCATATAGCACAAATCGTAGGCATAAATTCGAATTAAACAAAGGTGCATAACAACACATGCAAATTGATGAATTTATATGTGTCAAAAGTCATCCATACAACACGCCTTAATACACTGAACACGAATATAACTAGTCACTGCAACTACTCATAAAGTATGTCTCAAAAGTAGAACACGAATAACACTAGTCACTGGACTCGATACTTTCATTCTCTCTAAATTGATGATCGTCAATTTTATCTAATCATCGCTCTCATAGTCGTATGGGCGCAATCGCCTCCTTCTTCTTCATCGAAAGTGGAGCAACAGTGGCTGTTCCCACCAAGTCTTCCGAGTGTATGACAATGTCATCAAGACGGCGAAAGCGTGTTCGATCTCTAGTAAGAGTCGATTGAGATCATTTGCGCTCGCATGAGCATGGAGAAAAATTAACTTGCACTATGTTCTTAATATCACTTGCGATTTCCTCTATAGCATTAATTGTCCAAGCATGCACTTCACTGACTTTCTTTGAATCTTTATCCATCTATATGCAAATAAGTAGTACACTAAGATGAATGCCACAAGGTTATAAACTTTAAAAGGGTATCGAGTTGACTTACTTTATCCAACGAATCAGCAGAAATATCAGTAATCTTGGAAGAGCCACAAACTTCAAAAGCAGTGCAGTTCAAATAGCACAAACCTAAGGAGGCGAATTACATTCAATTCCATTAGTGACTTAAGATATATGAGAAACAAGGTCACAGATGTACTGATTAGTACTGTTGTTGCAAAAAAAGGATACATATCTTGAATACTATCACTAACAAATCTCTATGCTTATCACTAACATATCTTGAATACTATCACTAACATATCTTGAATACTATCACTAACATATCTTTTGATAAAAACCCAACTTGCGTGTGCAGACAGGGCTAATGGACTGAGAGCCGCAAGCAAATATAATAAAAGTAACTTCAAGTATGGCCCATCATAATATTTATTAAAGAAACTAAAATAAATTGAAAATTATGGTTGAATATGAATGCTCACACCTGAAAGATGAAAGAACATCTTAGCAAAGACGATGGATGAAGGCAGAGTGATAAATGTGCAAGTAAAATAGGTTAGGTACCAAATCCGGATTTGGAATAGTGTGAAGTGTGAACAAACAAATATTTAATTGATGACAGATGCATCGATTGAGGCATTGCCATCACTCTTGAAGGTAGTAGATACTTCAATATTTCTTCAGATAAAACAAAATTGCACACCAGTGCTCATTAAGGAAGGCAAGTACCTTCTTATTTGCCTGATCTCCTCCTCTCATCAAAGGTGCTCCTGGATCAAAACACCAAGTAAAAACTCCCAAACCTCTCCCTAATCGTTGGATGAACACCCTAAAAGAAGAACAGAAACCAATTTTGACCTTTGTATTATTAAACCAATATAATGCATAGAAGAAACATCGCAGAACAAGGAGCATTTCCTGAAACTGAAAAATAAAAATGAGTCTTACTCCTCTTTGTATCCGGTTTAGGATCGAGGCAATGTCAAGACAAACCATCGACTAAATGCACCGCCATTTCCGAACACTCGGTGTTTTGCCACTGAAATGAAGAAATGAAACAAGATAAAGTTGCTCTTTCCAAGACATGATCAGATTGTGTACATAAGAACGAAATGTGACATCAACACCTTTCCAGAGAGAGAGAGAGAGAGGTGCCTCGGTGCTCTTTATGAAGTGAAAATCACAAAATTTAAAGCACATCAATGATCCGATTTGCAACCACTCACTACTCCACTACTAACCACAATGATTCAAGATTTGTAAAATTTAGTTTTAAGGACAAGCATAGAAGCACTATTAAAAATTATATGAATTTTCAAATCAACTATGATTATAAGAGTAATTAAGCTTTCACCAACTTCCTTTGTCTTTTATTTGACCTGATGATAATCAAGCTGTAAATTGCGTTCATTTCATATAAATACAAAGAAACGAAGCTTGATGATCATAAAATTACAAAGATACATCTGTTTAGGATTTCTTAATCACCAAAATCAAAATAAACAGGTGTAAAATTTATTATGGCAATGAGTTATGCATAGAATCTTACACAAAGCAATCAAAGTCCATTAAGAAACATCATTTTAATGCATGTAAACACATATATACTCCAAAAGCCAAAGAAGAATGGTAAAGGGAAACAAACATTACGGAAACAAACTTCAATATCCAAGCATAATGACATCTAATGAGCTAAACATCTAAGTTTTCCGTTCTGTTCTATTCGAGCAAGTCAGTGTTGGCTTTCCAGCAAATTCAAGTAGATATCTTGGGCGATGCTTGCTTAGCTAGCTAGGATTTTTGTTATCTCTAGCTGTGATTTCCAGCAGATATCATGACCTTTTATTTTCTCATCTCATCTGCCTAAATCTTCCCAATTCCTTCCCCTTTTCTTTCTTGTTATTTTCTTGATTCATAGCACTACCACAAAATTATGTTTCGTTTCCTAGATGAGAAACATCTCTCTCTGGACATAAAGAAAACTCAGAATTCTTAATTTAAACTGTTCTCATGTGGTTTGTTCTGAATGAAGGGGCAAGGATAACAGGATTATAGCTTGCAACAAATGCCTAGTCCGTCTTCACTGATGCTCCATTCATTTAGCCTCAGATAATCAGAGTTAAGTTAAACATTCTTTACCATTAGGACCTGGCTCAGATCAACTTAATAACAAAAGGTTTCACTACCACAGCAAACAAAGTCAGTTAAACTTATCAACACTAATTAAAACACAGACGACATACAGAGCCATCTTGCCAACCAAACTGACAAACAAACTGAACTTGCCAACCGTCCAGATATTGTTCGAACCTCAACGAGCATACTAATGCAGAGAGAAATGCATGACTCAAATATATATAAATCAAGAATCCGAACTTGCCAACCAAATCGACAAACAAGTATCCAAAGCATACTATGTGCTTAAACTTCACTGGAATGACCAGTTCTAGCATCTCACTCATATCTCCAAACACCGCAAAGCAATGCACAACCCAAAATATCTCAGATCGTGACAAATATACTACACAATTCTTCAACAAAACCAAAGATGTGAACAAATTCTAAGAAAGCACCATTTTGCTTGTCAAATCTATAAATTATTAAGAACAAATTATTCTCTTTCAAAGAAAGAACCGAATTATTTGAATAAGAATGCTTTTGCTACTCATTGTTCGTAATGTTCGAACAATATTACCAATGGTTAGACCGGACCACGGTATGATTAAATTAACCAAACACATAGATGAACCAAAACAAAGATGGCAAAATTAGTAATTAGGAAGAGTGCCCAATGCACAATCAAATGAAGAACGCAGAAGTCGAGGAGCAAACATGATTCCAAAGGATTTTACTTTCGTGAGAGCAAGCCGATTTAAGAAGCTTCAATTGCCATGAAGGTAGGGCGAATACTTACCAAGAAAAGGAGAATCAACCAAATGTAGAGCTCCAAGTCGCATTACAAAGACTAGATCCGTGTTGCAGGAGGTTGAGACGGAAGGCCGCACGATTAAGAAACAAGAACACAAGGGGTAGTTTACCAACAAATCGCAATGAAGCAACCAGATCTAGAGGTCTGCATTCACGGTGATTAGATCTGCCGTCGGCTCGTCTGGGTCGGGATCCGCCGGTGGCTTCCGGAGGAGAGAGCGGGGATGGCGGCGGAGGATGCGAGAGAGTGGCGGGGGCGGTCCCGTGAGGTTGCGACGGAGGATGAGAGAGTGACAGAGCGGAGGGGGATGACGCTCCGTGAGTGGAGATGGCGGCGGAGGGGAGAGGGAGGAGACCACAGCGACTGGAGATGGCGGCGGAGGATGAGCGAGCGATAGACTGGAGTGGTGGAGTGGGGAGGACACTCCGTGCTCGCGCGAACGAAGTTTGCCGTTGCTCCTCGCCGGATAGCGAGCGGAGAGAGAATCGCCAAATCTAGCGAGCCTCTCTCCGCTCGCTACTTTTACAGAACAGGTTACAGACTCTGTTGGAGATCGATTTTTTCACCGGTTCGGTAAAGTTTGGAGATACAGAGTCAGATACAGATACTTTTGGAGATGCTCTAAGGTAAGGATTGGCTTCCTATCCACCCCTAATCCCTAGTCGCCACAGGCGGGAGCTGTACTACGCTAGATCCCAGCCTCCCCGCCCCCCCAACATGGCGCACGTGCCCGGACGCCGCGCCGTCCGTAGGCTCCACCTGACACAAGCCCCCTCTCGCCGCCACGATCCACCAACGGACGGCCGCGATCACACCGCCTCCAGTTGCCTCGTCCCCACCACCTTCCCGTGTGCCCCCTCCTCCATGAAGGCCCCAGCCCAGCTCACATCACAGTTCGCGCACTCCCCTTCTCTCGCTTCATTTCAAGCGAGAAACGCAGCGCCCCTCCTTCCTTCCCTCCCTCCCCGATATCATCGTCCATCCAGCCATTGTCGGTTCTCGCCGAGGGGACGAGGAGCAGTAGGAGGATGTGCCGGGGGAGGATTGCATGCGCGCTGCTGGCGGCGCTGGCGGCGTGCGCGGCGCTGCCGGCCACGACGACGGCGAACAAGGTCTCCATCAACTGGGCGCCCAACACCAACTACTCCGTCTGGGAGGAGAAGCACGGCCCCTTCTACAAGGGCGACTGGCTCGGTAATTAACCAACATGGATAGCGTAGCATTCTCCAGTTCTCGCCAGCTTCGTGTCGTGCGTGCCCAGATCTGATCGATGCAGACCACGGACATGTGATTCTGATCTGCAGTGTTCTACTACACGGCGGGGCAGGCGGACGTGCTGCAGGTGGATGAGGCGGGGTTCAACAAATGCGACGCGACCAATGCCATCTCCAACTACAGCAAGGGCCGCAGCTACGCATTCGAGCTCAACGAGACCAAGTCCTACTACTTCATCTGCAGCTACGGCTACTGCTACGGCGGCATGCGCCTCGCCATCAAGGCCCAGAAGCTGCCGCCGCCGTCCCCGCCGCCCTCCGCCTCCGACAGGTCCGCCGCCGCCGGGTTCGCCAGGTCGCGCGCCGCCCTCATCTACGCGGCCGTCGCCGTGCTCCTCGGGATGGTCTAGGCGTATCTAAGCTAGTTCTTGCGTCGTTTTCCCCGTCGCGCTTGGGTTAATTCCCTTTTTTTTAGCGTGTTTCGACTCAGAAGAGTAGTCCCGTTCGATTAGTGGTGTGGTCCGGATTTGCGGAAGCGATTGGTCGAGCAAAGGTTAATTTATCAAGTGTGAAGAATTTTAGACTGAATGACTGAGCAATGTGGTGTGATCATGTGGCGTAGGTTTGGCACGGACTCGCCGGAGCAGATGCCCGTGATATTCTTCTTCTCCTTCGCCTCTTACTTTTTTCCCTGTGCGACTAATGGTCGTGGACCGTGTCTCCTGGAGTTTATCTCGTCTTTCTCTCTCGAGCGCGCAGGGTTTGAATTTTCGTTTTCGAATTTCATCTCGGCACCCTTCGAAAGCGAAACATCGGCGAAATCTCGGTATTTCGGACAAAATCCGAACAATTTTTCTTGAATCCGGTAATTTTTGAAACGAGATTTCCGAGATTTCGGTCCATATAGCTGAAATTTCGGTCCAAAATGCTGAGATCTCGGTGAGATTTTATGCATCGTCACACTTTGAATTTTTAGGGTTTTTTCAATTTCGCGGGAATTATGATCTACCGACGGTTCTAAATAGGAAACGACGCGAAGAATCCAATCCATTCAAACTCGGTTAAATCCGATCAACTTTTATTCAAATCTCGATCAATTTTACCGAGATTTTGACGAGATTATAGGATACTGTAGCACTTTGAATTTTTTTATGGTTTTAAAATTTTGCCAGGATTATGAAACTTGGGGCGGGGGGGGGATCCGAAATTTCGGCGAGATTTTGAACCTTGCTCACGCGCGCAAATTTTGCCACGGTATAAAGTGGGTACTTCATCTTTTGCCGTTTGGAATCCGAACGAAAAAAAAACAAAATTTGAATCCGGTAATTTTTGAAACGAGATTTCGGCCCATATAGCCGAAATTTCGGTCCAAAATGCTGAGATCTCGGCGAGATTTTACGCATCGTCACACTTTGAATTTTTAGGGTTTTTTCAATTTTGCGAAAATTATGATCTACCGATTGTTCTAGATAGGAAACGACGCGAAGAATCCAATCCGGTCAAACTCGGTTAAATCCGATCAACTTTTATTCAAATCTCGGTCAATTTTACCAAGATTTTGACGAGATTATAGGGTATTGTAGCACTTTGAATTTTTTTTATGGTTTTTTAATTTCGCCAGGATTATGAAACTGGGGAGGGGGGGGCGTCCGAAATTTCTGTGAGATTTTGAACCTTGCTCACGCGCGCAAATTTAGCTTCCTGCGAACAAATTTGCAGATTTAATCATATCTTTGATCATAAAAGTGTCAGAAGATAACACATGTCATTATCCGAACCCCTACCATAGAAGATCGCCAGAGCTCGTATGACTGCGACAAGGCACCTCCCGTACTCCCCAGCCACAACAGCTAGCCTCCGGTACTCCAGGCTGCGACACCAACACTCCTCCCGCGCCAGCTTTGACGCTCCTCAGGCGAGGAAGCACCTTCCGCGACAGTGAGGAGACCAAATCAGCAAATTCGTTCTTGTGAGCTATTTTTTTAAAAAAAAGAAAAATTAGAACGGGAGAGGGCTAGAAAAAGGATTTTCTTCTCGCGCGGTGCTCGCCCGTCCGTAGCAGCCGCCGGGTTTTGCGCACGGAAATTAGACAGAAATGCTGGCCGCTGGATAGGCTTCCGAGGCGTGCTCGGGCCTGTCCGTCACCTCGGCATGGCTGTTCGGCTGGCTAGAGGCTTAGAGCGTGTTTCTGGCTGTCATTCGCAAACGGAGCAGATCGTTCGTGCACCTCTTTGCCAGACCAGACACCCGTAGTCGTAAGTGCTCTGCTCTGGAGTAGTGGCCGATCGATGTGCCAAGCGATCACTGTTGGACGTGCCATGCCAAAAGTTGGGAGTCAGGAGGACCCGCCCTCTACCATATCATCTACCAGCAGCGGCCGGGCCAGCATGCAGTAACAGGTCGCAGGCTCACAGGGGACTGGCTGTGTGCGATGCGAGCGAGAGGCTGGAGAGCCCTGATCGATGATCCTAGCATGTTCCGTTGTTAGAATGTTATTAGTACGAACAGTAAACACTGGTTGATGGAAGAAGATACGGAGTATGCTGTTGGCCTGTTGCTAGGGCGGTTGCTCGTCTTCAAGGTAAGAAGCTCCCCCACATGCCGGGCAGTACTCAGGACTGGAGCCGGCTGAGCTAGCACTGACCGGCAGGATGTATCGACTGCCGAGCCACCGGCGAATCACATGCGTCCGCGTAGGACATTCCTTTGAACGCAGCAAAGACTAACATCTCCGTTTCCGACAACCCCACTCGATCGTATTCCCCCTTCATCTGTGTGCAGCAGGGCAGTTAGTAACCTCCGCAAGGACCGCAACTCAGACTCGTCAGAAAGAGTGGAAAAGATAGAAAAGAAAAGGATAAAACAGGAACAAAAGGGTAAGAAAGGAAACTACATGCTAGAAGCTAGCGTTTTCCTAGCCCGCTCAAAAACTTTTGTTTTTTCATGTATGATCTTTTTTTGGCACGTAGTTACATAAATAGTTTTCATCATGACCGTGAAAATATCAATAGATGATACGTATCATCTACCACGCTTCTGTACCATAACAAGAGATACCGCGTAGCAGGAGCTCGAAAGAAGCAACCCCCCGAGCTACCTCGGTAGTACTGATTAAGCGGTTTGATTAAGCAAGTGATTAATTAATTAAAGCGAATACTTATCGAGCAATACTACCTCAGTAGGAATATTGCTGTGGAGAGCTGTTTTTATAAATTTATTCGAAAAGATGCCGGATTTTAAAAAATTTGTAAGGAGGCCGGAAAAAGATAACAGTCTACGTGCTAAGCAAAATGTCATGCATGTAGAGAAAGTCTCTCCAACGTAGATTTGCCCTTGTTGATGTCAAACCCGTATTTATGAAACAACCTTAAATTCAAAACGAATTTATTCGGTTTCTGTTTGATTTGCGTTTGAATTTGGTTTTGGAAATTTGGAAATCGAGTTTGAATTCAAACCTCGTTTTGGGCCGTTTCTTCTTCTTGGGCCGTCGGCTGCTCTGTCGCGGCTGCTCCGCGGCTTGCTCTCCTCGGCCGGCCGCCTCGCCGATTGCCGCCGCCGCCGCCTCCGGCGTCGCCCTCGCGCCCGATCGCCGCCACCGCCTCGCGCCTCCGCCAGCAGCCACGCCGCCGCTGGCCACCGGCTCGGCCACTGCCCGATCGCCCGGCCGCCTCCTCCATGCCGCGCATGCGTTGCCATCGCCCGCCCGCACTCGCGCCTCTGCCTCGCCTGCCCTCGCCCTATAAAACCCGGCCTCCCGCTCCTCTCCAACTCGCCCCGCCTCCTCCTCGTGGTGAGCTTCCTCCCCTCTCCTCGCCGCTCCGGCTCGGCCCGCTGCCGATCCGCCGCCGCCTCGCCCTCCCTGTTTTCCTGTGCCTAGCCCCTCCGCGCCGTGCCCATCGACGAGCGGGCCCTTCGTCGACCTCCCTCCCGCCCTTTCTTTTCCCCGCGCTGCGGTGGGCCGCCATGAGACCGTGGCCCAGCCTCGCCCGCGCCCGCCGTGGGCCTTGGCCCAGTTCCCGCGCCGAAGCCGGCCCGGAACAGTAACGCGATTTTTTTGGATTTTTATTTTAATTAATAAATTTCCAAAAATCCGTTTTAATTCCAAAAATAGCCCGAAAATCCCGAAAAATCCCGGAAAAACCCAGAGCTCCACCAAATACTTTTCCCGAACCGTTTCGATCCCCTGAGTCCAGAAATGCTGTCCGTTCCCAAATCCGAAACTCAGAAAATCTCCAAATCCCAGTTTTGCCCTCCGTTCTCTTCCGACTCGGTTTCCGGTTTCCGTTTCAGTTTCCGTTTTCGTTTTTCGGTTATTGTTTATCGTTTATTTATGTTGGTTGTCTTTTCGCGTTAGATTCGACCGTTGAGACGCCCGTGGAGCCGGAGCAGTCCCTGGAGTCGGAGCAGTTCCCGGAGCAGACGTCGGACCAGACGGGAGCGCAGTACGACTACTTCCTCGCCGACTCGTCCGATCCAGCTGCCTCGCAAGGCAAGCCGTACACCCTTGATCATGTTGATCCTATCATGCCATGCTATAGTATTAAATATTTTATACCGCATTATTTTACTGTATATTGAATTAATGAAATCCAGTATTTTAGAATGACATGATATTAGATAATGCCGAATTGCTCATTGAACCCCCTTGAAATAATTGAACCCTGTTAATCCTTTGGAACCCTAGTTAATTGCTTATTGCCATGAATAGGTTAGATAATACTATTAGGTTAGTTCAAAACCTGGATTTAAAGAAATTGCTGCCGAATCTCCGATTCGGATTGTTTATAAAAGTCTTTGCGATGCGGGGGCGATGTCGGATTAATCCCGGAGTGGATGAGATTCCGATCCCCGACTGTTGATTAATGCCTTGGTTGGTCTGGTGGCCGGTACCTCGGGTACCGGAATGGGTTTGTGGATGAAGGCTTGGTCTTTGGCAAAAGTATAAGATTAATAATCCCCTTGAGCAAAGTAAATAACTTAGTTCCCGCTCAACCACAGGTCGGACTGGTCGATGACCCGTATCCGACACGGCTCAGTAAGTTAGTCATTCCTGAGATAATAATTGGACTGTCTTGGTGGCTACCATTCTCTGGAGAGAATGGGGACCGGGCCTTCCCGGCAGGGAAATGGACCGGAGGGGTGGAACGGGAATGGTCCAGAGTGACATTCTTGGTTCTCACAACGGTAGACGCTAATGGGGACCCTGAGTCCAAGGTAGCGGTACTATCGGTAAACAACTAAAGGACAGGAATGATTAAACGAAATGCTGTGATAATCTAAACTGGGCCACATGCATTTAAGTTGCATGAAACTCGCGATTGGCATAAAGGTTATAGATATCTTGTGGGTAAAGCTGAGCCGCTCTGCAGAGTTAATCTTAATTGTAATCGGTTACGCCGTACTTCCGGTTAATGAAGTTAAGTTGGAATCGGGGTTGATACCCGTAACTAAGCTCAAGTTACTGTTTGGAATTTGGATAATTGTGGTTTAATGCCGTTGAATCTTGTGAAATTCAATTACCTATTTATTAGTTTGTGCTTCAAATGTAAAATGGATTGTGAAATAAAACTTCATCCAGATACTTAACCCTATTACCATCCCTTGATTACCCCTACATATAGTATTCAGTGGTTCCGTACGACTTGTTGAGTACTCCCGTACTCACCCTTGCAAACCCCCGCCCTTTCAGAGTTCGATGCTGGAGCCTACCAGGAGGTCGTAGATGGCGATTTAGTCTGGTTTTAGGTCTTGTCTTCGCTCAGGCCTTGCCTGTGGTTTCTCTCTTTTGGTAGTGTAAGTCTAGAAGCTTGGATGCTTCTCTTGTAAAACCGGTCGTTAGACCAACTATATTGAATAAAAAGTGTTGAAAGTTGCTTTTGTCAGGCAATTGTACTCTTGTCTTCCAACAGTTAGTCTTCCTGGGTAACTGTTGTGAGTTTCGCACTGCCCCTAAAAAGGCGGTCCGTCACAATTTAAAACCTCCATAAATCGAATGCATCAAAAGTTCGCTCGCACCGAGAGCTTTGATTTGAGTTCGTGTAATCGCGTTCAAACACAAGGATCGCACGACATAATCGGACCTGACGTCAGGGCTATCTCTAGAAATTTGAGACGCCGGAGCGAAATGTAAATTGAGACCGTAAAATTTGAAAAATTCATGTGTACTATAAATAAGGTATACTTTCAGACAATTATATAACTTTAATATGTGTTTTTTTCTTACAAAATTTAGACGTGGTACTACCGTATTGGCGTCATCCCTGGTCGCAGACTCGCTTATGGCGAAAAGCGAAATTACATGGAGTTGCGGACTGGGCGTACCGCGTACTATGTGAGCAAACAAACTAATCAAGGTGGATCAGGTTGTGGGCGTTGGAACTCTGATTTGAGAGCCCTAGTAATTTTGGGGACCCTGTGCCGGTGCCTAGATGGCACTTGGCCATTTGACGACCCTGCCTGACATGTAGTCGTGTAGACATAGCGCGCCGCTGCACGTGGCTCACCATCACCACCGGAAGCAACTGTATTTCTTGTCAGTTACGGACAAATAATGGGTGCTGGGGTCAGGCTTACCTTATCGAACCAAGCTCATAAATCAATTTTTTTTCTCAAATTTCATGACAGATACCAAAAGCTATTAATACTAATTTTAGAGAACTTTTCGATAGATTATTTAAAAAATTTTCGATTATTTGAGTTTAAATTAAACCGATTCATCGATCGGTTTCAGTTATCGAGCCGGACCGATATGATCCATATTTCAAACCCTGGCTGGGATGACTTTGAACATGGATGCATTAAGAGGCATATATGTGCATCATAATTCATAAGTAAGTAGATGAGCTATAATTACGCACGCGATAATGAAAACTAGTAAGTACTACTCATGTGACAGCAATAAAGGCACACACCGGTTTACGGCGCCACACGGCTCCCTGCAATCACCACGGATAGTGCTGCGCGATTTACGCTTCTCCAGGCTCCAGCAGGGACGAGCATTGGATGTCATCATTGTCAACGACAGCAGGTCTTTTAATTCAGCACAATGGAGTATCAATCACGAAAGGCTGGGACACTACAGCAGTGGCAGACTGGCGGAGCTAGGATGGTGGTACTAAACATCGGACTAAAAAATAAATGGTCATAATTAACACTAAATATATGACTAAATGGCTAAAATCTTCTGTTCATATCATATATAAGAGTATTCACTACTATTAGGCCATCTCTAACCGACTCTTCATCTCCTTCCCTACCCGTGCTAATGAAGAATATGCAGCAGAATCTCTTCTTCAACAGATTCTCTATCTATCTTCCCAATTTTAGAAATAGGAGAGAGAATCCCGAAATCTCAGGATTCTATCTCTCTTCCTCATCTCGCTCGGCGTCGGCTGGAGGCAACGGCCGGTCCATCCCGTGCCCGCGAGGGCCCCGCAGGAGGCCAGCGCCGCTCCGTCGGGCAGCAGAAGAGGAATCGGAAGCGGTGGGGTGGCATTGATCGATCTTGACCGGGAGGGGTCGGCGATGGCGGCTGTTGGACCCCGGAAAAACAACTTCGAAATCCTTTATGTATTCTATACTAATCCAGAAAATGCTAGTACACACAGTAGAAATAAAACCATAGCATATCCATTGTTCTTTATTAATAATAAATATTCAGAATTACAAATTAAATAGCATGCATGCCAACAAATAAATAAACGACTAAATAAAAGCAGCGAAATTGAAGAATAGTAGACAGAGCCCAATTAATTTGCCACAGGCAATCGACTGGGGACACGGCCTAGCCCAACTGGTCCTCACCATCGTGGTACTCCTCATCTGAAGCAGTAGATTAAGCAAGGGTGAGTACAAACGTACTCAACAAATCATACCGAAAAATGCAATATAATATGCGGGCAACAAAGGAAGGTTATATGATTCATTTAAGCATAAAGCAACAGTTTGCTAAACATTCTAAATAATTTTAAATGGCATAATTTATAAAGTAAATCAAATCTAAACATTTTTCTTTTTAACTCAGGAATAACTCCTGGAACTTTTCAAGTTTTACTCCAGATGGAATCCCTCCATCCCAACATCATTTATGTAAATCAAATTTTAAATTACTAAATTCTAATTTGAGAATGGCTTGCTCGGCATGCCCATAACCGAGGGCGCGGCTAATCGATTAGTGTAACACTTTGCAGAGGTTGCACAATTTTATCCACAAGACATGATATTCTTCTTGTGTCAGCACACTTCCTTTGGTGAGCGACAGAGAATTTCACGACAAGGCCCCTATAAAAACTCATCCATGTAGTCAAGCCCGCTAAAGTTTCACCGCTGAAAGAATCCCTCTATTCAGAAACCCCCTCTTGCGCCAAAGTGGCGGCCTCACGCTTTCACCACACCACTACCTCCATATAGCATGGCTGTCCATGGTATGTGTTAATATGGCTAACCAGGTCTGTCCCATTCCAGATTTGTGGTAGTACGGTTAGGCTTTACATTCAGCGAGACTCAGACCGGTCCTTATTTGACTAGGCGAGACTTTCCACAAACCCACAATGATAACCACACCACCACCCAACCATTTCTCACCCAGTCTAAATCATTTTCATTTCAACCATACTATTTCTACACTAACACTAACATCATAATTATCATTTAGCAATACATTAGTTTGGCACAAATTCCCAAAAACTTCCTAAGTTCGGTTCTAAGCATGTCTAAGCAATTTCTAATTACTATCATAACATAGTTCATATTTTTCTTAAGTTTACAAGGGCATCGAAACTCTAATGTCAAAGGTGGCATACCAATTTTGGGTATAACTAGCATTTAAAACTAGGTCAGGAAATAACATTTATAACAAGTAGGCATGCAATAATTTAAAATTCAACATACAAGTTTACAAATTTAAAGACCGGAGCTTATGCGTTTTTGCTACACATAGGATGGATCTCCAGCTTCATGATTTTGAGCTTTGTGGCTGCAGAACTTATCCTTCGAACTAAACCGTGAACTAGCATCGAATGCAAGATGTATAGAATGGACAACATCCTTGTAACCTTGCCAATTACTACCCTTCACAATTACAGTCGTAGCCAATGGTATTATTGTATACCGTGATGTTATGTACGATGCTACACTGTAACCTATGGAGATTTATCCCTAAACATTGTTTGCATTGAGAATGTATTTGAAAGCTAGACTGTTGTATTGTACAATTGTGAGAATAAAAGAAAAATAGTATTCTTTTACGATGGCCGTTACCTTGACCGTTACAATATAGTTGTTATACTATAGCCGTTCGGATTTTTCTCGGTAAAAAATAAACGATGCTCATATGGCTACTATGAAATATCATTATAATTAGGCGAGAGAAAATAGAGAGTGAGATTTGGAAAATGTTGTTAGAGAAGGAAGAAATCTTTTTATGGAGTTCTGTATATTGGGATATAGGGATCCAAATTTAAGGATCCTTATTGGAGATAGCCTTAGACGTAGGACTCGGGCCATGATCCCACTGCCTTAGGCTCAGCTCCGCCTCTGACTACAGGAGTGTAGATACTTAGGAAAATTGTGGGAACAGTTTGGTCTTTGGGGTCAGAAAGCTGTTCCACACACCAGTGACACCACCTGTGGATTCAGACCCTACTGTGCACTAGCCCCGATTATCGATCACTACTGCAGTGTGATCTACAGCATAGCACAAAAAACAACTAACACTGATACACTAGTGCACTAGCGCCTTCTTTCCCTTGTTCTACCTTCTTGTTGCTTTACTATTACTGTAGCGAGGGTTCAAAAGGTTTAATGGCTGCTCTAGGCTAACCACAGTAAGGCCTGTATTTCTCAAATTGCCAACCAGGTGACAAGTTTCAAATGAAGGCCTAATCTATCAAAGTACACCGATACTGAATTTTACTAACTGCTACTACATTGCTATCCAGGTAAAAGAGGGGGAGGCAATATGTTGCCAGTCCAAGGACCATCCCAGCATGGCACATATTTATAAAGGAAAACAATGGCCATTAAAACCAAAACGGAGACGCATGAGACAGAACAATGCTGACGGTTAAAACAAGGTCGAAGAAATCCAAGGGCATAGCAGCATAAGTTACAATAATTCTTGACAACGAACGATAGGTCTAGCAGGTCAATCTAATTCTAAACGGAAAGGGTTCGTACTTATACCAGGAATACAAAACGAAAACTCATCAGGACAGGTTTTCTGTTCCAGATACTTTCCATTACCTTTGAGCCGTGTTACACTGTCAGCCTTCAAGCATTGCCTTAGCTGCATCAATCAGCGCAGGTCTAAAGCCATCAGATGCTCGACCAAGGACAGTATAGCCTTCCTTGTCCTCAACATCAACATCAGCACCATGTCTAACTAGCAGAAGAGCAACCTAAAAAAAGATTGTATACAAGAATCAGTAATGATCGACACCCATTTACTTCAGGAAACCCTAGGGCAATCAATCAAGTTGATGCAATTTTTTTTGTAACAAATCAAGCTCCAGGAGATGTCTGGGGTATTCTTTGATCTTTGAAGGCCAGTGGGGCACTAATGAACAAATCTGTCTATTCAGTTCAACATCAAGTCAATGGAAAATGCTAGAATCATCATCATGAATTCTTAATGTAAAACAAATTGGCATTCAAGGCGTATTTTACTATGCAACACATCATAGAACAAATAGAAGCATGGAAATTTTAACAGTACTTGAAGAGCATCAAATAAGCTATGTATATCAGCGACTTTCTGCAAGGAAGCAAGGTAAAATTACCCCTTTGTTTTCACATATAACAGCTTGCATTAGAGGTGTTTGTCCTGTCCTGTCAACTGCGTCAACATCTGCACCTTCCTCAATCAGGAACTCACACAGCTCAGCATTTCCAGTACTTGCAGCTCTATGTAAGGGTGTGCATCCAAACTGACAAGATAGCAGTTCAATGTATACATGTCTGCCAAATTAATTCAATTGCAGTGCAATGAAGATGCATAAAATAGTGGGCATATGCAGTAACAATGGAAAAACATATTTTATGAAAACTACTGTACCTGCCGTTGAGAAGACTTAGATATCCACATAGTATTAATAGGTATAGGTGGATGTCTAGAGAATAAATGATTTTTATGCCCAAGTGAGACCTAGAGGACAGATACATTTTGCTAAAGTAAATATTTCCTCAAAAATACTTCTGTCGCAAAACTTTCTATTTTTGTTTCTCATTTTCTTGGTCAACTTTATGGTTATACATCATATCACACCCCTCCCTATATATTATTCCCTTCTTTTTTGAATCTGAGTTTTTACGACCAATTAAAGCCATGCACACACAGTTATACAGAACATTGAGACTTAACTGTTTGTCCATGATATTTCTTCTAGATTGTTAAATGTCTACAGACCTTGTCTTTCTTGTTGACATTTGCACCATGCGCTATTAGTGTTTCAGCTATGTTAAGGCGCCCTTTACTAGCAGCATAATGAAGAGCAGTTCGGCCACCATCAGTAGTCAAGTCAACATCAGCACCTGGTATTATAAATTTATAATTACACCTGTTAGCATAACCCACAAAATGATCAAGGTGAGACTGTTGGAATTCCAAAATTAGTATAGACAATGTTGAACACAAACTCATTTATAACAATAGAAAAGCAGAGGCACTGGTATAATGCTTATAACACAAGACAGATCTAATACAGGGAGACTTAACTATCAGATTTAAAGAAAGCCAAGCTAAGGTGCTTTACAATGCTACAGGGAGGCATGACTTTTTGCGAATAATCGAAATTTGGTAGGAAACTTATTCAGAAATAAACATGTAATATTAATCCCTAAACAAGTCCTGTTCTGGACATGCATGTCAGCTCTAATTATGCTTGCATAATATACAAACCACTGCAACATATGATTGCAGAAGTTCTGAATAAGATCAGACAAGAGGGCAACAGCAACCTGCAGTCAGTGATGTTCATGAAAAAATTTACCCAAGAGCAAAACAACCACCAGAGAAATAATGAGCACAGATCACTCCCCAACACCAATATCGATTCGAAATTGTTACAGCCTCTCAGTAACTACGTGGCCATTGAACACTCTGCTGCTATCATTCTTGCAGTTGAAACCTTGAAAGTACAGCACATATGAATACTGTACGGATCATGATACATAACAAAATCAACAGTATCCGGGAAGTCATGATCCACTTCCAACACTCACAAAATAAAATTAACCTTTTATCAGCTGCACTAGACGTTCAGCATATCCAGCCAAATTCATAAAGCCCCGCTTCAGCTAGCAATAGTAGCCCTACTTAGACTCTGATACATCAGCAAATCAGCCATATCATCCTACTAAGAACAAACATTCCGTGGGAGCAATACCACTATACCATGCTCCCCAATGTCACAAAAAAAGCTGCTCGCATTTGTACCCTACTAATTACTGCACTTGGCAGAAATTACTCAGAAAATACCAACTCATCTTATACCAAATTCCACAACTAACCGTAAAGACTTGCAGCACAAAGAGCACAGTTCACACGAAATCAATGGCAAAATCTCGTACCTCGATCGAGCAGGATGGCGATGATCTCGGCGTTGCCGCTGCTCGCCACCGAGTGTATCGGCGCCCACCCCTCCTCGTCCTTCCCGTTCACGACGCTCGCCGCGGCATCACCGCCCGCCTCCGCAAGCGCGATCACCACCTAAACCACCACATAGCAAAAAAAAAAAAAAAAAAAGCATCAAAACCCTCTAAACCCACAGACCGAACAGATTGGAGGCTAGAGAATCGACGGTCCTTGCCTGACCGTGGCCGGAGGCGGCGGCGACGTGGAGGATTGAGCGGCCGTCCTCGTTGCGGAGGGAGAGGGCCGCAGCGAGATCGGCGGGGGCGAGGGAGGAGAAGGCGGCGGCTCCGCCGGACTCCGCGGCGCGGAAGAGCTCCTTCTCCGACGGCCTCTCACCGCCACAGACGCCGGCGGCGGCGTCGACATCCATCGCCGCGGCCATCAGCTTGTGAGTTGGATCAGTCCCGTCTCTTGGAGCAACGATTAGCTAAGCAGCGCCTCGCCGCTTCGCGTTGCTTGCTTCAGTGGCAATCTACTCTTGCGCCTTCCATAAGAGCCGCGACACGGAGCATTGTGGGCTCGGCTTTAAGGGAATTTTACTATACGGCCCGGCCCGGTCAATACCTTTTTTTTTTTAAAAAAAAGAAAAGACAGGAGCTCTGCCGCATGTAGGGAAAAGATAGTAAACACAGAAACAGAAAACCAGTCCAGACCAAAAGAGAACAAACACACTGACTCGCTTTGTGGATCAATTTCTTTCGCTGGAAATCACAGGAAAGAGACTGCTCGAGCCGTCTCGCGCATGGTTTCCTTCTACAGATTCAGAGTTCCCTCAGGTTGGATTAGGGTTTGGTCTAGAATTGCAGAGATGCAGTGCAGGGCCGATGAACAAGAGGGGGAAGGGAGGAAGAAAGGACGGAAGGAAGGAACAGTATATATAAAGAAAGAATTTAGAAATATACTAGTTACATGCCCGTGCATTGCTACGAAAAACAAAATTGATAACGAAAAATAAAGATTAAAAAATAAAAAAATTATTTCACAAGATCAAACATCTATCTTTAACGCTTCGTTTTTTTGCGAAAGCTGGCTAATTAAAGCAACGCTTCGTTTTTTAAGTAGGGCAATTAAGCAGGGCAATTAATGACGTGGGTTGAACTCACCACTGCCACCAACTGTTGCTTTATAATAGTAGAGATGAGCAGAGGAGAAGAATCAAATTAATGGGGAGAGGAATCCAGAATGCTGAAGAGGCCGGGGGTTGGCCGTGGCAGTGCAGCCAATCGTCGCCGGCGGCGGCGGAACCTCTATACCTTGTCATGGATGACCGGGAGCGGGGATACAGCATCCACAAAGTTAGGGTAATCTACTCGCCGCTTCGCGTTGCTTGCTTCAGTGGTAATCTACTCTTGCGCCTTCCATAAGAACGAAGAGCCGCAACACGGAGCCCTGAGGGCTTGGCTTTAAGGGAATTCAACTATACGGCCCGGCCCGGTCAATACTTGGGCTTGCCTCTCGCTTTGTGGATCAATTTCTTTCGCTGGAAAATCACAGGAAAGAGACTGCTCAAGCCGTCTCGCGCATGGTTTCCTTCTACAGATTCAGAGTTCCCTCAGGTTGGATTAGGGTTTGGTCTAGAATTGCAGAGATGCAGTGCAGGGCCGATAAACAACAGGGGGAAGGGAGGAAGGAACATTGGCGGATCCAGAGGGTGGACCGGGTGGGCCCCGGCCCACCCAAAAATTAAAAACACTCAGCCCAAGAATTGCACTCTATGACCTCCATGCTGCGTGACGCGAAGTTACACCTCCTAGTTTCTGATATTTCTTGTATGGTAGTCTTGAATCATGTTGGCTTATTTGTTTCTTTTGATGCACACAAGGTACGTCAACTTGCCTATTTCTACCCTGATGATATTCCAGGTTCTGAATTATTAAGACTTGAAACGTAACTTGAGAACTATATTGATGACATGAGAAAAGAAGATAGCTTCAAAGGCCTAAACAATCTTGTTGAGCTCTTAGTAAAGCTTGTTCAAACAAAGAGGCATAAAGTTCATGATTTAGTGCACTTGCTTCTCAAATTGGTATTGATTCTACCGGTGGCGACGGCAAGTGTTGAAAGAGCATTTTCTGCTATGAATTCATCAAGCATAAGTTGAGAAATAGGTGGGTGATAGTCTTTTGGCGGTGGCGATGACAAGTGTTGAAAGAGCATTTTCTGCTATGAATTCATCAAGCCTAAGTTGAGAAATAGGTGGGTGATAGTCTTTTGGACAATTGTCTAGTCACATTCATTGAGCGATATATTTTTTTTAAAGTGAATGAAGAAGATATAATGGACATTTTCATGACCATTAGAAAGCGTAGACCCAACAAGAAGTAGTATTGTAATCTTCTTCAAACTATTGTAGCCGTGTAAGCTTCTTTAAGTCAAATTTCATACTTAGTTGTTGATTTTAAAATGTTCGTAAGACACCTTATTAATATATCATGATGCACTTTCGGTAAATTCTATACTTGTATTGTGTATTGGCATGTTACATTTACGGTATTTAAAAAATTTATGCCAAGTTGGACCACCCATACCCAAAATCCTGGATACGCCACTGGGAAGGAAGGAAGGAAGGAACACAGTATATATAAAGAAAGAATTTAGAAACATCTGAGCAGAGGAGAAGAATCAAATTAATGGGGAGAAGAATCGAGAATGCTGAAGAGGCCGGGGGTTGGCCGTGGCAGTGCAGCCAATCGTCGTCGGCGGCGGCGGAACCTCTATACCTTGTCATGGATGACCGGGAGCGGGGATACAGCGTCCACAATGTTAGGGTAGCCCTATACCACTTGTTATGATTAAAAACATAATAAAATAATTAGATATAAGAATTGCCGTGAAAAACTCTTTCGAAAAAAATCACGAAAAACAATCTATTATTCTATATTAAGATTATATATAGGGGATTAGCTTAAATAGCTAAAAAAATCCTAGTTGTAGTAGACTAACAACCTATTTGGATAAAATCAAAAAAATATGATAAGTTCAAATATTTGAGTTACTCCAATAAACTTCTCCTTAACTCAAAATCCATAATAAAATTGTCTCCGGAAAACCCTAAAGGGTAATTAAGTACTTAAATTCCAAAAGACAATGCAAATATGAAAAACTGGAATAATCAATACAAACACTTCATGCGAAGCAAAATTGAGCCAACCACTAGTAGGTCAAGAGAAAGACTAGAACAGTCGATCCAAACACAGAGCTATAACAAAAAAGATGAATAATTTAGGTCTTCAACAATTCATAACCCCATTAAAGTATAAGTCTGTGCAACTGATATTTTGAAACAAATGCTCAAAACGGTATAAGCCAAAACATCACATGTGGCGCTTGATAAATAGCGAAGAACTCATATCATGGATATTTGACATGCTCCATCTGAAACAATAAATTCGGCAAACAATGCTTATTAAAAGAGCAAATTGCTTGTATAGCTACCACGTACGAAAAATTGGCTACTGAAATTCCACGACATGGTTGAAATTGCTCCTGCAAAACTGTCAAGACGAAAAGAACTGTCGTGCTATCAATAGAGTAAATTGCAGTAGACCTCTCGTATCGAATTAAGACAACAAGACAATATTGTAGTATCCACTCAGAAGCAAAACTCCTTCTTGACTTCAATCTTTCAACTCAAACTGAAATTAGAGCAAAATCTTCACTAGTAAAACTCAAAAGAGTATAATACTATCAACATAATGTCATTAAATTTCTAAAAATTAACATTACCAAAACCTTCATAATGGTCAACATATCCAAACGGTGAATAAACACCAAATTAAAGGTGATGAAACACTAAAGTAACGGTGATGAGACACTAAATTTAAATTAACGGTGATAAAACACCAAATTCAGTTATCTCCTCAACTGATATTTTGTTTTTTTTCTCCAAAGTAGACGATGAAACGTCAAAGAAACCGATGATGAAATGTTGAATAAATCTCCAATGATAAATTTCGCATGAATTGCAATGAAATCAGCCAATAATAGAATTTGTGAATGAATACTGCCAATAATATAAGCACAAAATAATAGGGCATTATAAAGGCCAATAGCTTGAATTTACTACATTTTTGGTATTGTAAAGAAATCTCACTGCTTAGTACTAGAACAGTCACCAGGGTAAATAGCAATGCCTTAATCATCATGCCGCTCCTTGATGTCAGTGATGTGCTGTAGCTAGCAGCAAGAGCCGGTGCTTCCAGAACTAGTTTTGCTTGTTCCATAGATGAAATCAAGAAGAGTCCAGCAAAGATCGGAAGCAAAAACCAGAAGCTGAAGCTAGGATGAGTTATACGGAGCCAGAGCCAAAGTTGAAGAATCTGGAGCCAAAAAAACAGGAAGATGAGACCCCAAAACGGATTTCAATACAACTGAGAGATCTGAGTAGATTCAGTCTACTATCTCTCTATCTCTCTCTCTCTATCTATCTATATCTATATATATATATATATATATATATATATATATATATATATAGAGAGAGAGAGAGAGAGAGACGGTCCATTCTGGAATTTGCTAACAAAAACCAACCAAGAAATGCATCTGCATTATTGATCATCTTTAAATGACGAATGCGAATCACTTGTGAGGGCAACACGACAAATACTACATTGTACAAGCGTACGGCCGGCATAGGGTTGTCCCTTGCATACGCGTAGTTCGGTAGTTGCCACGCCCGCCCACTCACTCGAGGTGATCGTGTGGCCTGAGCGACATGAACATGGCCGCGTAATGGCGGAGCCGGCGGTCCCCGTCCTCCGGCAAGCCGCCGGCCGGCGACACCGCCATCAAGTCCGACGTCGTCCTGGCCCTGTAGCGGCGCCACGCGAGCTGGATGTTCACGGCCGCCCACGTGCGCCAGTTGGACGAGTAGTAGCGCGCCGTGCGCTTGAGCTTGTCGTTGGCGAAGTTGTACCGGAAGTGCTCCGTGATAAACCGCAGGTCCGGCGCGTCGAGCCAGAACGCCTGCGTCGCCTCCACGCACTCGAACGTCGCCGACGACGCGGGCAGCCGGTCCACGAACGGCCGCCGCAGGCACCACGACAGGAGCTCGTCGCCGAGGAAGTTGCCCGCGCCCAGCATGCACGTGGCCACCACGCCCTTGGCCAGCGGCTGCGTGCTCCGGAGCTTGCCCTGCAGGATGAACACCATGCGCTGCACCGGGTCGCCCTCGCAGATCACCTTCTCGCCGCTGGAGAACACCAGGGGTCTCAGCCTGTCGCAGATGTTGTCCAGGATAAGACCGTCCATGCCATGGAACAGAGGAACCTGGCCAGTGCAACCACACCACAGTTAGCAAATGCGGCAGATTGGCACGAAAGTGCAGGCATGCTTCCATTAACAACCGAGGACATGGTCATGGATGGTGCAGCAGAGCATACCTGCTTTACAAGCTCCAGGCAGAGATAGCGCTTGATGTCTCGCCTAAGCCCTTCAGGCAAGTCTTTTATCATCTCCATCTCCTCATCTCCGGTGATGGCAGCCCAGCGTTCGCGCTCGTACTGCCTGACCCTTTGCCTCAGGCGGGACGGCAATTGCCTCCGTCTCATCCACCATTCCATGTCCCGGAATCGCAGCTGCATCTTTCGTTTTCTCGCCAGGACGGCATGCAGGAAGACCTACAGCATCAGCCATTGCTTGTTAGGGGCATTTGATCATTTGCCCTGAAGTTGATGGGCATTTGATCATTTGCCCAAAGTTGATAGGCGTTTGATTATTTGCCCTACGATGTCTCACTGACATGTGGCCCTAGGACCCGCATGTCAATGAGACATCGTAGGGCAAATGATCAAATGCTCACCAACTTTGGGCAAATGATCAAATGCCCATCAACTTCAGGGCAAATGATCAAATTTTCCTGCTTGTTATTAGCAAAACTAGTTGTAATACAGATGGAACAAACGAGAACATAGCTAACATTTTACCTGAATGTTTCCGATCAGCAATGTGAAGAGCATCAAGCCGCTGAGTACATTGATTATGCTGAATACCACCTCAAGCCAATTGCTTGTAGGCTCCAGATCATTGCCAAAAGTACTGCCAAGCAATACAAGGAATTGTATGAGATACAACTGAAAAGGTGGCAAATCAATACCAATTTATAGGTTGAGAACTAACTATTTTTTTGTTTCCATAAGCAAACAGTTAACAAACATAGTAAGGCAACATATACACACAACAACCGTAGAATTGAACGGTTTCTCGCATATCTGACATATATATTTGCATTTTCAAATAGAATGATAGCCTGAGTTACAATGGACTACTCAACATTCAAATACTCAAGTTTCTTTTTTTTTCGAGAGCATAATATTCAAGTTTCTGGCAGAAAAACAATTCCCTCTGTCAGAAGTGAGTTAAATTAATTTCACAAACTAAAGTACCTGAGGGTCATGAGGCCCCAAAATATAGGATAGAGAATTTTTACAGCAAGCGAATTGCTAGAAATAACAGGAAGAGCTCCCTTGTAGATTCCATAAGCAAAGGCTCCATTGCCGCTTAGACAGGCTGTCATATTTTGTTGACCAAAAGAAGTTGAGTTCGTATCACATGCTAATCCATTCATATCTGATGACCAAGGAAGGCGAAAACACATCTCCTTCGAGCAAGCCAGTGACATTAAATTGCAAGTGTTGTGTTTCTTGCATTCCTCTTGGAGGCAGGAGGCAACACGCTGAATCGCAAGAACATACCAACACCCACCTGCAATCTGGAAATGGCAGAAAATTGATGAATAACCAACATTACCTAAGATAATTTAGTATTTGTTAACCCTTCAATTAGCACCAATTGTAGTTTCATATGAAATTCCACAAATGAACCTGTTCTTATGCTGGTGAGGTCAGGAAATTACAGGCAAGCATTTTTTTTAGGTAGGTAAATTCAAGGTTGTTTGTTACAAGAACTTTGTGTTGAATTCATTGTGCAATCTAATGTGCATCTTGGTCCTTCGACCAATAGCCTACTTCTATTCAATCAGTATTAACTATTCAGCGACAATATGACAGATGTGAGTCTGGGACAGTTTCCCTATTCAGCAATAATGTGAACACTGTTATTTCTTGAATAGAAACAGTTCATCTATAAACTTAGATTCAAATTTCCTATTATCATCAGCAACAATTTTTGGTACTTTCCCTTGAAACAATCAACACGTCATATATAAGTATATATCTTGCTCTGAAAGCAATTAGGCAGGACCCTTTGCAGATATTCTAGACCAACCCTTGATTTTCTTGGAAAATAATACTGCCAGACGTGGTGTAAATTCAAAACATCATCTACTAAACTAACAACCAGATATGGATGATTGGTGCTCAATTATACTCAATGAGACTATGGCTATGAGAGCGATCCTGAGATTCCACATCCATGATTTGTTACAAAAAAATCCAATTAAACAAAAGAAGAAGGGATTAGGGATACTCACATGGGAAGCAATGAAATAGGCAAAAAGATTTAGACCAAATCCCCACCATATTGTTCCAAAGATGTAACCAGTCACCTTCTGCATTTTCCTCATGATATAAATACTATGATACACCTTAGGGAGAAATTGCAATAAGAATATGAGCAGCAGTATCGTCATGATAAGTTTAATTTGCTCTTCTCTGATTAACTTTGGTATGACTAGCCAGAAGATGACCTGCAGAATTTGATGCATCAGCTTGCTCAGCAAAAGAAAAAAGAGGGTGTCAAAAGTAATGGACAATTCATAATTCCTACAAAATAAAATTTTTGAGTAAATTTCACAAAGCTACAAGTTTCTTGCACAAACTATCAGAAAACTACAGGTTTTAACTCCTATTTCACAAAACTATAGATTTTAGGAGAAATTATGTCACAAAACTACATGTTTCAGAATTGACTGTTTCTCATAGCAGGTCTGATAGTGCGGGCCCAAATGGCAGCCTCACACGCACCCATTTCCTGTTTTACCTGCGCCTGAGGCTGTCATGTGGGCTCACATTGTCATACATGTTACAAGAAACAATCAATTTTAAAACCTGTAGTTTTGTAATACAAGTTCTCCTAAAATATGTAGTTTTGTGAAATAAAAGATAAAATCTGTAGTTTTTTTATAGTTTGTACAAGAAACCTGTAATTTTATGAAATTTATTCAAAAAAATTATATATTTTTTGTTTGTTATTGTTTCACTATTAACCACCCTAAAGCAAAATTACCCGTCTGAGTCACGGTACGGGATTCGGGTTCGCGGTGTGCCACTTTTTCTTCCAATTTCCACTACGAGCATGAACCCTGTACCCTAAACCGGTTTGGGTTTGACGAATCCAATTCACGATTCGTGGGGGTTTACAACGAATCCAGTAACTATGCCCTAAAGACCCCATGAAAGTTGACCATGCAAAAATGAATGTAGTACTCTGTTAAAATTCTGTCTTCAAGATAATTTCTTTATGGGCCTTCAACAATATTTCTTCAAGCATATTGCTATATGTTATGATACTTAGCATTTAATACATCACAAACACAATGGTTCAATATTGCCCCTTTTTCAGAATACTATCGTTCATAGCACTGGTTTTTGTCTACTAGCAAATTCTCCGACAACACATTCAAAATTTTATCTTTTCTTATTACACTGTGATGACTAATATACTCTATACATATGTTGGAGATAAATCAGTAAAGAAATAAACACCAAAGACTAAGAAATTAATCCATGTCAAAACTAATCTGCCTTGCTATGTTGCTATGGCTGAGCTCTCAACATACTTGTCTGTGGCGACCTGCGCAATTAGCCTAGGGAACGACAATAACTACTGCCATTACACTGAGATAATTACACGAATCTCGGCATACTAACTAATCAAAATATCGAGTGCACCCGATGTTTTATCACTTAGTAAACTGGGTTCAGAGTGTTGCAGCAGAAAAATAATTAGAGACTGAATGTAAATATATTACAAACCAAGCCACGTAGGGCTATATGTCCGGTACATAATCATACATCAGATCCAAGTATAACAAAAGGATATTACATAGATACTAATTACACCAAAGACTAATGAAGCCAATGCACGGCTACTCATCCCTTCTATCCTTCCTGGTAGAACTCAGTCGCCTTGTCAAACCAACCAGACGCTTGAGCACCAGATCTCACATTGTCATACATGTTACAAGAAACTATGCTCTTCTTACTATTTTACCCCTGGGCCTTTTACTGAGTTATCATGGAGCAGCTTGGTCCTTACCAGTTCACTAATGCAGCCTTGGTTATCAAGCTTAATTGCACACTATACTCTACTCTTAATTAGATGCTTAATGATTTTATTTGATTAATGGAATCTCAGGGTTCTCACATAGGCCCAGTTCGTTTCAGCTTCTGGATTATGGATTCTGGATTATGGGAGAAGCTGCTTCTGATTATGGGAGAATCAGACCAAGCTAGCTACGACTTCTAGGTTTTGGACCGAGTTGACAAGAATCAGCAAGAATATGTGAGAATCAGGTTTAAAGACAGATTCTGTTTCTATTCAGAAGACAGCTTCTGATTCTCAGAGAAGCTGTCCAGAATCCTCCCGTTCGGCAAATAATCCGCTTTTTTTTTTAAAGCAGAAGCTGTTCAGAAAGCTGAAACGAACGGGGCCATAGTCGTGTCAATCATTCCGCAGTCCCTTTAGAAGAATAAATCCTCTTATTTTTTTCATGATAAACCATCCCATCAATAATCCACTCATGATAAGGACAGGACAGAATTAACATTTGTGGCCATGAGGCCCATGACTGATTCAAATAGGTACTACTGCACAGATCCAACGCCCCACGTAAAGATGACAAGAGTAATTATGTGAAAGCAGAAGATATATGTAATCAATATTCCGCGACAAAAACCAGCACCCACTTTAAAAATGACCGGACCATCTGAGCAACAACGACCGATAAATAATCAAAGAAAAGTAATTTAACTGCATGAACGGAAAGCAGCCAAATCCCCCCCATAACACCAGCCACATGAGAGGCTGCAGTGGCAGCGGTGAAATGGGAATATCTGTTACAGTGCAGGACAAGTCAAAATTTTATACTTCTAAAGCTTATCTCCTTGCAGTCAGGTGGGGCATTGCATACTGTAATCATGCAACAAGCCGCCCTACCATTAGCATGCACCGTGCTGATATGCATCATTAAACTGTCATTTTGTTTCATCAATGTTGCATTTCCTATTGCATCAGCGGTCATATTCAAATACAACTACCAATCATTGGTCTTACGCCTTTAGCCAACCGTACTTATTCCGTAAGCACAACAAACTCTATCATCTACTACTAATTTCGATCAGAATTCTCTAACAAGTCCCTCGCTGGGGTCAGGATCATTCCAGTATATGCTGGAGCCTCCCTACCACTACTACTACACACATCGACGCATACCACTCATCAGTGTCAAAGTAGCTAGTGGCAACTTGCTGTGTTTACGCATGAGCTCACTAGTGGCCACTGTTGTACCTGCAGTGTACTCGTGTACCCTACTCCTACTGCAACATTTCTGACGAGGGCGTTGTGGTGTGTCTCAAAACCAGACACGAGGCAATGCCCATAATTTTTGGTCGTTTGATTGCTCACACACAATGGTTACATGGGCAAAGCATGTCGTTCCTAGTGGTCTAAGTTACAGCGTTTGGCTCTATGCTTCGAATCTTGATTTGATTCCCACGATAAAAAAGAAAGAAAGGTAAATTGAGGTTGGAGAAGTCGAGCTCAGTGGAGCAGCTGACCTGCGGGATGGGCAGGACGACGAAGAGGTCGAACCAGAGGCCCTTGATGGAGCGGGCGTAGTTCGCGGCGATGGCGCGCGCGTCCCAGACGAGCTTGCCGCAGCCGACGACGAGGGACTCGCGGGAGACGTAGGCGAGGCGGAACTGGACCAGGACGTGCGCCAGGTGCGCCACGTCGGCGCAGGTCCGCAGCGCGGTGACGGCGGCGGCGAGGCCGGCGTCCATGTACATGCACGGCCGGCCGGCGCGGCCGATGGAGAGCGCGTAGAAGAAGAGCGGGTCCACCGCGAGCACCGCGGCGCGGCCCAGCAGGATCCACCGGTTCCACCGCTGTACGCGCTTGCTCCGAGGGTCCAGCACCGGCCCGAACACCCACCGCGCGGCGGCGGCGGCGGCGGCCCCGGCCCCCACATGGTGCGCCTCCTGGGCCTGCGCCTGGACCGGAACTAGCGACGAGCCCGCGTCGGCGTCCCAGCCCGGCGAGTGCACCTGGTCGCATGTCGTGGAGTGGAAGGCCGGTACCCCGGGCTGCGTGCACGCGTAGCACTCGACCGTCGGCCCCGCCGCAGCCCGGCTGCTCGACCCGCCGCCTCCTCCTGCCTGCGCCTCCTCGTCGCCGCCCGGGCCCCGCTCCACGCCCCCCAAGCCCAGCCTCCTCTTGACCCCATCACACACTCGCACGAGCAACCTTGCACCACCAAAAAAGAAAAGAAGCACACGATCAATCGTCAACGCACACACAAACTCCAACTCCAAGACCAAATCAAGAAAGCCGCCATTGCAAAGAATCTCCATGAACAAAGCGAGAATGGAGCACCTCACTCACCTCTTGGAGAGGGAGTGGAGGAAGGAGAGGGAAGGCATGTCCCATGAACGGTGGAAACCACGAAAGGGTCCAGCTAGCGCGAGAGAGGTGTATACGAGGGAGCAGGAGCTCGGAGAGGCCGAGGTGTTCGATAGTGAGCAAGAGATAGAAGTGAGAGACCGAGAGAGAGAGAGAGAGAGAGAGAGAGAGGAGAGGTGGAGGTACAGTTAGAGAGAGAGAGGAGAGGTGGAGGTACAGTTAGAGAGAGAGAGGAGAGGTGGAGGTACAGTTAGAGAGAGAGGAGAGGTGGAGGTACAACTGTACCCGGGCTCAGATACGTGTCGACGTGGGCCTTGCGTGCACCGTCCCCATGCGCCGAGCCTCGCTGCCCGTCTGTACCTACCGGCCTGAGACGAGACAATCGTTCGAGGTATCGCAGCGGCGGGAGCGCATCAGCACGAAATCATTCATGAATATACCGTACCGCCACTACTAGACCACCCGCTAGTTATTTCATTACGTATTCAGGCCTTCCGTTACTCTTGTAGTCTTGTGTGGAGTGCATTAGGCCATCTTCAAAAGAATTTTCATAGCTATTCCCTAATAAAAAAAAGACAGTATGTATAAATTAATCACCAAAGTGTTCCCTATCTTTAGAGAAAGAACAGAGAATATTGTCTCCATCCCGTTTGGCGTCGGGCTCGAAGGGCAATGGCCGCCATCCCATGCCCACGAGGACCCGTGGACAGCTCCTTGGAAGAGGCTTCGTCCCGCTCTCCGTCCCGCGCTGTGGAGGAGGTGAGGCATTGGTCAACTGCTCTATCCTGCAACGTCAAGGAGGCTAACTATCAGTCCGTCCCGCACGCGACGAGGTCTAGGCGGCTTGCCTCTCCTCCTCTTGTTCCGCAGTGCACTGATACTCCACACTCTTCTCCCTCTCCCCTTGCCTTGGCCATCGCTTGCCACCTCGAAGTGGAGGAATTCTTCTCTCGTAGCTAGAGATGCCCAAGCAGGCGGCGCACGCTTAGTTTAGGCGGCTAATAAACGGGCCGTCTTGCCCGACCATTATTCTGCGGGCCAACAGCCGAAAGCAGTAGTCGGCCCGTTAGTGCCTAAAAATTGAAAAAATTGAAAAAAAATCCAAAAAAATTGAAAAAAAAATCAGAAAATCAAAAAAGAATGAAAACAAAATCAGAATAAATGAAAAAAGTTAGAATAATTAGAAAAACTCAAGAATGTAGGAAAACTATAAAAAATATATATAAACTGAGAAAAAGCTAAAAATATAAAAATAAATTCTAAAATAAGCTAAATAATTATAATAAAATAATGAGCTTTATTGATATTTGGTTGCCTCGTTAAAAACTTTGCCAAGTAAAAACTCAACACGAGAAAACCTTGGCAAAGAAAAAAGAGTACAACCTAGCTCAGTGGTACAAGGAAAAAGTGAAGATTACAATTATTCCTCCTGATCAAGATAAAGGTTTTCAAACGTTGCTGCCAGCTCAACATTTTCCGTAGTGTGTTGAGCTCGTTGTTCAGCTTGTTCCCAATCTTTCACAGTGAGAAGTATTTCCACCATCTCACTTGTCAGATTTGTTCTTCTTTCCTCGATTATTCTTCCAGATAGACTAAAAGCAGACTCCGAAGAAATTATGGAGACAGGAACTGTTAACACATCCCGTGCTAATATGGAAAGCACCGGATATGTTATCTTGTGCTCATGCCACCACTGTAAAATGCTGAAATCCTCCTCTTGCTGCTCTTGGTAGTTAACAATGTCACTATTGAGATAGGCTGTCAGCTCCCCACCACATGTTATTATGTCTGAACTTGACGTTGTTGTACTCGAACTTCTTGAGGTAGAGCCACCTGCACCCCATATCTTTCCCCACGCAATTTTCTTCTTACCTGTTGTGGGTGGTGGTGGAGGTCGCTGTAGGCGAACTCCACTAAACTTCTGATCGTACTTCGCATAAACTTCAGATAAGTTAGCACGAACATGTGAAAAATAACTAGAATAATCAGTGCCTATCGCATCACTTAGAAGTGAAAGAACATTACCAAATCCTCGAATTTTAGCTCTAGGATCTAAAATAAATGCAAATGCATATAACATAGGAATTTCTTTCCAATATTTCAAAATTTTAGTTTTCATAGAAAAAACAATTTCACGTAAAATATTATCATTTTCATAGTTCTTTAAGTGACTAGCAATTTCTAGAATATTATGCACAATTAAAGGAGATGTTGAGAAATAAACTCCAGATAAAGAACAAGTCGCATCATAAAAAATTTCCAAAAATGACAACAAGTAATTAGCAATATACCAATGTTGCTCTGTGAGTAGCGGTTGACCATCCTGACTATGATAGTTCGTAGTAATAAAAACAGAAAATGTGTCCTTATAGGGTATGAGTTCCTTAAGCATCAAGAAAATAGAGTTCCATCTAATTGGCATATCTACACCAAATTTACGTGGGCGTACACCCATTGCAAGACAATAGTTCTTATATGATGCTACTCGTACATTAGAATTATTAATAAAAGATATTGCAACACGAAAAGGTTCAATGTACGTTTTTAACCTCTTTAAACCAGACTTAACTATAAGATTAATAATATGACAAGCACAACGCTGATGTAACAAGAAAGATTGGGCGTACGTACTAAAAAGTGGAGTAAGAATATTCATTGCAGAAGTGTTTGCTGCAGCATTATCTAATGTTATTGCAAAAATTTTATCTGTGAGGCTAAAGTCTTCCACAACTTTTATAATACAATCAGCAATATTTTCACCAGTGTGTGCTACATCAATTAATTTGAATCCTATAATTCTCTTCTCTAGCTGCCAGTCATTGTTTACGAAATTAGCAACTACACTAAGGTAATCTTCTTTAGCCCTACCACTCCATATATCTGATGTCAAAGACACAGAAAAAGTGCAAGTACTAAAGAGCTCTTTTAGCTTATCACGACAATTATTATAGTACTTAATCAAATCTCTAGTTGTTGTCTGTCTAGAAACTGAAGAAAACCTAGGATTATGAGCGGTCTTAATATATTTTTCAAATGCTGATGACTCACCAAAGTTTAAAGGTAGATCTTGGGAAGCAATTAAACGACAAAGAGCTTCACGAGCTACCTCAGGATTATAGTCCCAGTGACGTACCGTACCATCGGGGTTGTATTGCAGTTGCGTCTGTCTCATAGCCAATCCCGCTTTTTTTCTACAACTCTCAGCATGCCTCTTCAAATGTCCTGTTCCACCTGAAGATTTTGCAGTTAATTTGTGCTTACAATGTTTACAAACAGCATACCTGTTTTGAACGCCGTCTGATGTCTCGAAGATCTAGTCGAACTCTTCCCAAACTCCGGATGTACTACGTCTTGTTCTTTTTGCCCCAGTGCTTGCCGACGCAGTAGCACTTGTAGAGCCTGAGGATGGTACATGTGCTGCAGCTTCTTCAGATTGATAGGTAGGATGCAAGAATCTCTTCGGGTGAAATCCCGAAATCAGAAGCTAGGAAGGACGGAAAATCCTGATTCTCCATTAAGAAAACTGCAAAAAAATAATTACAATATTATTAATTTCATATCATTGAAAATAAAAAATTAAAAAATTAAATCAGTATTCTTACCTTGTTTTCTTGACAGAAACTGTAATCCGAATTTCGGATTTTTGGCAAAACAATTTTGAATTCTGCCAAATTATCACTAATAGCACAAGAATTTTGACAAGAGAATGAAGAGAAGAAATTGCAAGTGTGCTGGTGGGGAAATGAGGGGGAGGTGCTACCCTATTTATAGGAAAAAATTTGGGATTTTTTGGGATTGTTTTGATTTTTTAAAGCCTCCAACGGCTAAAAACGGCTATATTTCAAATAAACGGGCTAAACGGGCCGTGCCGTGCCGATCAGAACCCGACCGGGCTGTCTTGCCGACCGTGAACGGCAAGTAAGCAATTTGTCTGATCTTGCGGCCCAGTCTTATGATGCCGGCCAAGCACGGCCGGGCTATCGTCTTGCGGCCTACCATTTACAATCGGTAGTGCCTACGATCTGCGTGCCTCGGGCCGGCCCGTTTGGCACGGCCCATTTGGCCATCTCTACTCGTAGGCGTGGTTGTCCTCCTCCTTCTCCTCTGCTTTGCCAGATTGGCGTGGAGTGGAGATCCATTTGCACTTAGGTTTATTTTTTTCTTTCGTTGGTATGGAAACCCTAGCTTGCTTGCTTGTTTAGATCCATCCAAATATTTCTTTGTGGATTGGAGTAATGGACACTCCAATCCATACAGTTTTGTTGCGGATTTGTTCTGCCACATGGTGTAGTACTAATAGCAGTTTAGAATCCAAATTTTTTTGGGGGGTTCAACTGAGCCCCCATGGCCCTTGTGAAGGAAACAACACAGTTTCTAGAGCATCGAAGGTGGCTCTTAGTGCGTGATCTCAAGGAGAAGTTTGAGAAGGGTCTATCCGGTGCCTCCAAGTTGTCTGGAGAGGTAACTTTCGAGTACTTCTATCAGAGAATCTTAATCCATAGATGAAATATGTTGTAATTAGCTATAATATTGTTCACACAAGATACAGAATCTCACCTAAAAATTTTGCATGCTTTCCTTATACGAGAATGATGCAGATTGACTCTGGATATTGATAAAAATGTTGATGGTCAGTGAAATCAATTTGACAGAATGAATGTATATTTAATTTATATGTCAGTAACCAAATTAAGAGGTTGTTTTTAGTCTCAACTTCATAGCATCAGTAGCTTTCTCCAGGGCTTAAATTTATCGCTTCAGTCCTTGTTGTTCTCTTTTTTCATACTTCATTTCTAGTTTATTTCTCTTTCCTGAAGTTGCTTCCGTTTCCAAAATAGCATATTATTTAGAATCAAATGGATAAGCACATGGAGAGTTATTATAATATTAAAATACGGGTTGAGTAATGGGTTTAGTAAAAAGGGTTCGGGCAGAAGGTTGCTTTAGGCAATTCTGTAGTTTAATCCCTCGAACTTGTCAGGTCCAGAGCAGAACCAATCAAACCAACCACTGCTGTATTCGAGCGAGGATGTACCTACCAATATTATTACAGGCAAGCTTTCCTTGTACAATTTCCATTAAAATGTCTTTAAAATTGATTTCAGTATAATTATCTGTATATTCATGCATCAAAAAGCTCTATATGTTAATTGCAAAACTTAAAATTGTGATCAGTTGGATTCAGTGCAAAGTAAAAAAGTTGAAAAAGTGAAAGTGGTATTAAGTTGAGGAAGTGATCAGTTTTGTTTTGATTTATGAAAGTCGGTGTTGTTGGTATCAAAAGCTTAATGTTTTCATTATGGCGTAAAGTTATCTTTTATTGTGGTGGGTGGAGGACGCCGATGAGAAGGTGTAAAGGCCGGGGGGTCCTCTACATAAGTTATTATATAAGGATAAACAACTAAGGGCATGTACAGTGGTATAGACGATAGCTGTCTATAATATACATCCATGTCATCTATAGACAGTACTAAAAATAACTTATACAATGGACTGTCTATATAGCTATCTGTAATGATCTCTCATATGACTAATAGACTGTCTGTACAATGGTATACACACTATAAAGCTATCTATAAGGCCGTCTGTTAAATAGTAGACAGCATATTTCTCTCTCTTCCCTCTCTCTCCTCCACATCATCCAAAATCTGATGTGGCATACCCTTATAGACAGCTGACATGTACCATTGTACATGCCCTAATACTCGGGCAATGAGCCGTAAATTCAGTATCAACCATAGTGTGAGTAATCAGACAGAAAAAAGCTGTTCTATGAAAGTATTGTGATCTTCACATGGTGGTTAGCTAGTAAATAGGACGCCTAATCTGGGGATGCCGGAAGCCCCAGAGAGACGGTGGCAGATGGAAACCCAGCATGTGTCTGAGGTTCTCCATACGACGCTATATGTAAAGCCGAGGGAGTACTGCCACCATATGGTGGAGTACAACTGTTAGCTGCGAGTTTTGTGGGATGGCCTTGAGAGGATCCCCCACTCGAGTAACAGAGTAAAGATCACAATTACTAGATTAGTGATAAACGTTCTGTAACCTCACTCGTGGAGGTCGCTATGGGTAAAGTGGTACAAACCTGCGTAGGGTCTAAATCATAAATTCATGCCTGTCTCCTGGATTGGAGGCGGAAGCTAAGTCTGCATCATATACGGGTGTTAGTAATATTTTAATTAAAAGGTGCAACTCTTAAAGAAAAAACGAAACCTATTTTAGTAAAAATTTGAATTTGAGGAGAAGTGAGCTGGATTGAAAAAAGGAAGGAAAAACTCATGTGTTGCATTCTCTACTATTACTTGATGAGTACTTTGTACTCACTCTTGCATAAATCTCTCCTTGCTTAGAAGGTGAGCAGTATGGATCTACCGCCGAGGCCTGGGGCGAGAACAATTCGCAGGACCAGGGTCTATCGGCGGATGATGTCTACAGCTACGACTACAACTATTATCAGGAGGAGTAGGAGACCTAGGAGACCGTCGCCTGATGTTAGGCGGTCTTCGGGGTAATTTAGCGTTGTAATATATACTTTTCGTGTAATTGGATCCAACGTTTAAGTATTGTACTGGACATATAGCCTGGTGTGGCTTTTGGAATGTAATATATGTTCATTCAATATCTAATTATTGTTCTGTTGCAACACTTTGAATACGGCGTAGTAGCTGATAAAATACCGGGACGCCCGTTATTTTATTAGCCACTATGCTGATATTCGTGTAATTAACTTAAGGTAATGATCGAGTGGTTGCTAATTACCCTGGGATAATTATGCGGATCGCCCCTCCTACTAGCTTCTTATGACTGTATAATATATCTTCCAGATGGGAAATCCATGGGAGATTGTAAGAAGCGATGTCTCCTATCCTGTGAAATTCTACGGGAAAGTGGTTGAAGGCACTGATGGGAGGAAGCAGTGAATTGGAGGAGAGAATATCAAGGCTGTGGAGCATGATATCCCTATTCCTGGCTACAAGACTAAAACTAGTACTCCCTCCGGTCTGGTAATCTCTACTATATAAAGTGAGAGTTTCTTCCCACGTCACATTAATTGCCCTGCTTAATTGCCCTACGCAAGAAACGAAGCGTTGCTTTAATTAACCAGCTTTTGCAAGAAACGAAGCGTTAAAGATAGATGTTTGATATTATGAAATAGTATTTTTTTATTTTTTAATCTTTATTTTTCGTTATCAATTTTGTTTTTCGTAGCAACGCACGGGCATATAATATCTGTCGTTTTGGACATCGACACGGTCTTCAAAACACAACTTTGACCGCTAATTTTTATTATAATATATTTATAAAACCCAATAAAATTATAATATTATGAAAGTACTTCTCGAGACAAGTCTACACATATAATTTTTATGTATCCAATTTAAATATTTAAAAATATATTGTTAGTCAAAGTTTCGGAAATTTGACCATAACTATGTCCAAAACGACAGGTATTACCAAGCCGGAGGGAGTAATAATCTTCGTCTTTGGTCAACAATAGTACCATCACAAGATTTTGACCTGGGTGCTTTTAATGCTGGAGATCATGCCAAGGCCTATGAAGCTAATCTAAACGCGGAAAAGGTTTTAATTTGCCTAAACTTCCCTTTCAGTAAAAAAGCGTTAATTCATAACAGACTATTGTTTCGAAGGCTAAAAAATGTCTAATAACATCCATAACCTCTTGATATGTTTGTTAACAATTGTTTACGATGCCATTTGTGTTATTTCTTGGTATCATCTACTTTAATTATATGATAGATTATGCATCTGCCTATCTCTCAGTAAATCGAAAGGACTGATGAGATATGGTTGCATTATATTATTCTCTTGAGCACAGCTCTTGAAATCCATTTCCTATAACTTGTATTGTTGCATGTGTGTTTGCGTTTTTCATGCCCAAATGTCTGATACATTTTGTGCATTGCATCTATAGACCATTAAGAGTGCCTGGGTTAAATGGTAGACTTGTCGAGGACTTTCCCTCTAAAGTTGCAGTGCAGATGAATGACACTCATCCAACACTATGCATTCCTGAGTTAATGAGAATACTGATTGATGTTAAGGGATTGAGCTGGAATGAGGCTTGGGAGTATCACAGAAAGGTATTCACATTACCAATTTGGCTAATCTTGAATTTAACAGGGACTGCAGTTTTATGTTTATCCAGTCCAAATCAGCTTACTCATTTCCTCATTTGTCTTCCATTCAATCTTGTACTAATTTCCTAATCATTTCTATAACCATGGCATATACTAACCGCACCACCTTCCTGAAGCACTGGAGAAGTGGAGCTTGGACATAATGCAGAAACTTCTACCTCGACATGTTGAGATCATAGAAACAATTGATGAGGAGGTATCTGATGCTTAGAAAAGCTTACGCAATTAATTTCATGCTGTGTTTGTCCACTTACATTTCCTTGTCTTTATCCTTAGTTTCAAACAGCTGATGAACAGCATCATCTCAAAATATGGAACAGAAGATATTTCACTGTTAAAAAAGAAGCTGAAAGAAATGAAGATTTTGGACAACATTGACCTTCCAGCTTCTATTGCCAAACTATTTATCAAACCTAAAGAGAAAAAGGAACCCCCTGCTAAATCGAAGGAGAAGTTGCTTGTCAAATCTTTGGAATCTATTACAGAGTTTGAGGAGAAACCTGAGTTGAAAGAAGTGGAGGAAAAAGTTATATCCGAGACAACGGGTGAAAAGGTTGAACCTGAAGAAGTTGAGGAGGCAGAAAAGGAGGAGCCTGAGTATGAGTTAGATCCATTTTCAAAATCGGATCCTAAGTTACCAAGAGTTGCTCGAATGGCAAACCTCTGTGTTGTTGGTGGGCATTCAGTTAATGGTGTGGCTGAGATTCAAAGTGAAATTGTGAAACAAGATGTGTTCAATAGCTTTTATGAGGTATTTACATGAGGATTTGGGTATTGGGATCTTATCTTCCAACTATTTCTATAACCATATGGACGTAGGCTATTCATCATATGCCATTTTGTTGTTTTTATTTGCCAGATGTGACCTACTAGGTTCCAAAACAAAACAAATGGAGTGACTCCCAGGCGTTGGATTCGGTTTTGTAATCCTGTATTAAGTACAATTATTTCAAAGTGGATAGGTTCTGATGACTGGGTTCTGAACACTAATAATTAATCAACTTGCAGAACTGAAGAAGGTACTTCCAGTAGTCCCTTTCTCAAATTTTCAGTATGTACCTTTTATTTTTATGGATCCTTGTTGCCTATGCTTTATTTTTTTATTTATGTTAATTCATCTTGTAACAGTTTGTGAATAACGATCGAAGATCTGCAATCAGAGTTTGCTGATAACGATCGAAGATCTGTAACAAGATGAAGGTTGTTTCTCTGATAAGAGAGAAGACAGGATATATTGTCAGTCCGGATGCAATGTTTGATGTGCAAGTATATTTTATATCAGAAAAACATCTATAGTGTATTGGTCGACTTAGTCTTTGTCAACTGGATGTCTTAGGTGAAAAGGATACATGAATATAAACGGCACCTGTTAAATATCCTTGGAATTGTCTACCGCTACAAGAAGATGAAAGACATGAGTGCAAAAGAAAGAATGCAGAGTTTTGTTTCAATGGTGTACATATTTGGTGGGAGGGCATTTGCCACTTATGTACAGGCAAAGAGGATCGTGAAGTTCATTACAGATGTTGCAGCTACTGTAAATCATGATCCTGAAATTGGAGATACATTGAAGGTAAATCTGCCCCTTTACTGCCACTGGTCATCTTTCATTTCCATCCGCTGTCAATGGCAATATGACTTTGACTAGTGGCCTAGCTGCTACTGAAAAGCAACAAGTGTTCTTTATGCCGATGCTTCTAAAAACTGAGAAATTGATTGACCGCAGTTTTAGTTTTCCTTTCGTTGCAATCAGACAACTGATGGTCATATTACTGACAATTAGGATGAGTTGATTATATAGTAACCAGTTAAAAATTCTGACGATTTTTGTTTGTTGTCCAGGTTGTATTTGTTCAAGATTATAATGTTAGTGTTGCCGAGATGCTCATTCCTGCCAGTGAATTGTCTCAGCATACCGGGTGACAATCTAACCACTTTTTCCAGCCTGCAAATACACAGAAAAGACCCTTACCTGGATTGGCTGGGGTGGAATTTTTTATGTGCCTTCTTCGTTTATGATAATACCTATGTGGGGATATGATAACACCATTCAGAAGTGATACTACGATTTTTAATTTGTGTGGAAGATTTGCATTACTTAGCACTCGTATTATCCATTCAGTACTTCTGGAATGGAAGCTAGTGGAACCAGCAACATGAAGTTTTCAATGAATGGGTGTCTTCTTATTGGAAGTTTGGATGGTGCGAATGTGGAGATCAGAGATTCAGAGAGGAGGTTGGGGAGGAAAACTTCTTCCTTTTTGGTGCACAGGCAAATGAAATTGCCGGTTTGAGGAAAGAGAGAGCTGAGGGAAAGGTACTGCACTTGTTCATATAGTTATGCTTACGATCAAGCTAGCAAAGATGTCTCCCGGCCATGTCCAGTCCAAATAGTGCAGCGCAAGCAAATCATAATCTTACCATCTTATTTTTCATTTGTAGTTTGTGTCTGAGCCAAGATTTGAAGAGGTTAAGAAATATGTCCGCAGTGGTGTGTTTGGGACTTACAAGTTACAACTATGATGAATTGCTGGGTTCTTTGGAAGGAAATGAAGGTTATGGACGTGCAGATTACTTTCTTGTTGGCAAGGATTTCCCTAGTTACATTGAATGCCAGGAAAAGGTTGATGAAGCATACCGAGATCAGAAAGTAAGTTGTCTAGCTGACTCTATTTGTTCTGTTGGTGAACTGCACACACTGATTATGCAGATTTCTTGTATTGTGATGGTTAACACCTTAGTGTTTCACTATAGCATAATTTAACTGTATCATAGAAACAATTCTTATTTGAAACTGAAAACTCTATTGATATGCCGGAAGAACAACGTAAACCATCAAAAATACTGTGGCACGCTATGCAGATCGGATCATCATCACTTTCATTTGTACACATGTTATTTTGTTTTTGCAGATATTTCCACGTTTTTTTGCGTTCACGCTATGCTATTTCAAGTGCAGCTAACGCTGTTACTTTACCGCTGCCTGCACACGGATACCCAAAGTATCTATTCCTTCTACTCATGTATTCGTCTCTGTATATACCCACAGTTATGGACAAGGATTTCTATCCTCAACACAGCCGGCTCCCCCAAGTTGAGCAGCGACCGGAAGATTCACGAGTACGCCAAGGACATTTGGGATATTAGCCCCGTCATCCTGCCCTAGATAGGACGTGAGCAGCTCCTGCCTACCGCCAGTAACCTTGAAGAGTTGGATTCACAAAACTGTCGAAAACCGCTTGAAAATCATGGTTTTTAACTGTATTAAATCGGTTCAACATCAAAAACTAGTCTAATTAAAAAAAAAATCAAAATAATTTATGCAAACGTAAATCGATCGGTTTTCGGTCAAAATCGTGTGGCAGCGCCACAATGGTCAGCACCCACCAATTGTCCGGTTGATTTTCGGTCAAAATTTTGAATTCTTGATCCATTGGTTTTTGACAATTTTCTAGTGATTTTTTCGAAATCGGTATTGTTAACCATGGTTCAGGGTCAAGGTGCGCAATTCGCCGCGACATTTGCAGCAGGACGGTTTGCTCGTCCCAGTTTTGTGTAGACAAACGCAAAGTTCGGTCATGGACCAATGTTGATGCAGAGACTTCAAACAACATCCTTGCTTGTCTGCAATGTGCATTTCCATTGCCCCGTAGCATAGTTCTGGGATCACATTAGGTGCTCTGTTCTATTTCTCGAATGAGAAGGGTAGGAAGATACTAGTGCTACCAAATATACTGTCTACTAGGAGAATGCTTGCGCTAGCGTGACATCTCCAGATTCTCCACCCAGGGTTTCACTTTTCGTTTCGAGATTACTTTTCGAGGTCCGAGCGGTACCGAAATTCGCGAAATTCGGTTCGAAATTCGTTAAAAACCGTTAGGTTTGAAAGTCAAATGAATTTGAAATTTAGTCGAAAAGTCTCGAAATCTCCGAGAATTCGCTCGAACGGCTCAAATTGCTCGAAAGGTTCGAAATTCACTCGAAAAGCTCGACAAACCGCTGGGTTCGAAAACCGCTCGAAAAGGCTCAAAATTAAACTCGAAAAGACTTGAAAACCGCTGGTAGTTGAAAAAAGAGGGAAAATGTAGAAAAATTAGCAAAAATTGTAAAAAAAAATATTGTAAAACTTGGAAAAAAACCATTAAAGGCCAAAAATAATATTTGAAAAATTATTTCAACAAATATAACTATTAAATATAATTGAATAAATATTGAAACATGCAAGTGTTGTGAAGGTGTAGTCTAAAATTCGATTCAAATGTTGCATTTATTTGATCAACAATGTATTTCCATTTAGTTTTTATGCACTATAATTGATAGTTTAATACTTGCATTCGTGTTGAATATTTAGTTATGATATGGCTCTTTCTCAAAATAATAGGAAAAAATGATAGACGGTTTATTACTATAGGTCTCATATAATTCTATATTGATTGTTAACAAGTTAAACTGGGGATTTTGATTTAGTATAATGATCTCTTAGCGATTTATATGTGATTTTAAGAAAACTCGGATGTATGCGTTCTAAATACAGTCATGATTTTATGGATAGTGCTCTTCTTGTCTCATGTCTTTGTTGGTTTTACAAAAATATTGGAATTAAATATACTTCAATAAATATGACAACTAAATATACTTCAACAAATATTTATACTAAATATACTTTAACAAATATTGCTACTAAATAAATTCAAGCCTCACAGTAGGAGTTTTTCTTCTTCTTTCTATTATCTACATTTTCAATTGCTCAAATACATCTCTAAAATCCGTATTTTCAAAAAATATTCACACCAATGGTCACAGGGCTATTAATACTAATTATAGAGAAATTTTGGATAAATTTTTCCAAATTTTTTATAATTTTTGAATTCAAATTTAAATTTGAGCGAATTTCAGAACGGTTTCTCTTTTCGACTTCGAGCGGTACGGGCGGATTTCGCGAAATCCGTTCGGATTTCAACGGAAAGTGAAACCCTGTCTCCACCATTGTTAACGGTATCGGCGGGGTCGTTCAGCGGCATCTTTACTCCCCCAAAGGATCAAAGATCCGTCACAGGCAGGCATGCTCCTCTCCCAAGATGAGAAGAAACGGATACACAGATCAACGACGGATAGGATCAAGGATGGAATGGACTCGACTTAAACAAATCCCATTTATATTAGAGAAGATCTCGAGCAGACTTATCATACTTTGTTTTTGATCATACAAGTCGTTTATCATACTTTGTTTTTGTACCCCTTGTTCAGTTTCTTTTATATAGAAGGAGCTGGGATATAAAGTTGATATCCTCTTGACCGAAAAGATCTCGAGCAGAGATGAGAGGATTAGATATGGTCGTAGTCAATTCGAGTGTCGTGGACCACCGACCGACCGATCGATGGATCTACCGACGGCCGCTGCCCTTTTTAGGCGGGAGAAAGGTGAAACGGTCCCGTTGGATTTGTCTGCTCTCTCGTCTCGCCCCACTGGCCTATTCGCATCAGCTTTTTTACCCCCTCCCCCTCCTCTCACTGGCCTCTCATCGCCTCAAATCTGGATCCAGTTTTGAACCGCGCATCGATCACCACCCGTCTCGTGGTATTGATGGTGTGCGTCGTTGCGTGTTTAACACTCAGCTGAGCCGTCCATGGTCGACGGAGAGGTGGAGATCTTCTGGGTACGGCACGTCACCTGCTCCAGATGGCACCATCGGCAGTTCAACATAGCGTCACTATTCACTATCTGGTACTACTAGCAACTAGTACCAACTAACAGCCAACTGCATATAGCACTGTACGTAGTAAAAGAGCAAGGGGATTAAAGGCTGGAATTGGATTTATCCCAAACAGTTCTTTAACCACCAGTTTCTAGTATTTTTATAAACCCCAATAAAATTATAAGTATTATGAAAGTACTTTTCGATATAAATCTGCACATGTGATTTTTATGTACCCCAATTTACATACTTTAAAGGATATTAACAATTGAGGTGACTGCACTTATGTTTAGAGTAATACTAACTATTTGCAAGTTGCAACCCGTGGGAAGAAGTATAATCCAATGTTTAAGCTTGAGGGTTAATAAATGATCATACAGGCGCGCATGTACAGGAGTAGTTGTTAATTCTAGTACTGGCCAAGACAGAGCGCTAGCTAGCAAGAGTGCCAGGCTTTAATCATCAATAGTACAGACGCGAATGTGCATGGAACTTATAAATGTAAACAGGGGCTAGCTACTCTGTTCCTAAATGAATGAGCAAGTCTTTTCAGAGTTCTGAAAAAAAATTGCAAGCAGGGGCGATATTTAAAACTGCGGCAATTACCTAAACCAACCTGTTTGTCTGGTAATCTGCCATACTGCAAAATTAGGGAGATGGTTCGGTTTAGGTGCGCATTGAATGAGGTGCGTCCCTGGCTAGCATCGCATGCATGTGAGGTCTATCTTTACATTCTCTGTGACACATAGGTCACTATCACACGCTACAAGGAGAAAATGGTGCAGAAATAATCCCTCGAAACTCAAAAGGATTCAGAGACAAGAGAAGTACAATAGTAAAACCGGCTATACATTATACTAGTAAACTAAAAACTAACTTATAAAATAACTGTTTTTAAAATTTATCTCTAGATATTATACAATAACTATCTCTTCTCTCTTGTATATAAATAATCTACTTATGCTACTGTGCAAAGGTGGTTACTAAGTAAAAAGCCAGCTCTCTTCTATCTCCTTTTTTCTCACTCTTTCATATAGACTAAAATTAATGCATAAGAACAAGCTATGATAGTCTTATTATACGTATCCTTATAATCTACTTATGCTGTTGTGCAAATGTGGTTACTAAATAAGAGCCAGGTCTCTTCTATCTTCGCTTTTCTCACTCTTTCATATAGACTAAAATCTTATCTTTTCTCACTCTTTCATATATACTAAAATTAATGCATACAGACTAAGAACCAGCTACGATGGTCTTATTATATAAATAAATTACATGCTGACTACACTAAATAATTCCATCTGACTGCAATTTTCACCTATCAGTGGAAGAGCCAAGCGACAGGTCCAGAGAGAGAGAGAGAGAGAGAGAGAGAGAGAGAGAGAGAGCATCTCCATGGAAAACAGAATCGCCTCCCGGTGTGCAGTACAGAGGTCATTAAATTGAAAGTAGATAAATTGTGAGGAGATAAAATCGCTATAGGGACAGGAACGGTGGTTTCGTGAGGGCCAAGTTAGGTTGCAAAAAGATTCTCGCTGGGGCCCACGCGCGTCCTCTTTTCAGTTTTCACCATCGCCTCTTCCAACGCCGCAGTCAAGTCGACCGTAGCTAGTAGCCGACGATAATCTTAAGATAACACTAGCTGGTTAATCCATAGACGCAGGATGCAGCAGATGCCCCGTGACTTCCAAAAGCTAAATAAAACCATGCCTTGGGAGTCTTGGACCCCCTTGATGCAATCAATCCACTAATCAACATTGGCTAATGGATAGTAATGATGATCAATTGGCAAATATGTGAAATCCCTTCCAAAAGCTAAATAAAACCATGCCTTGGGAGTCTTGGACCCCCTTGATGCAATCAATCCACTAATCAACATTGGCTAATGGATAGTAATGATGATCAATTGGCAAATATGTGAAATCCGACTCATTTTTAGGGTAAGAGGGGCTTAACTTTATATCACCCAAAAGATTACAATCGTCATGCATGTATGTGTGCTACAGAGGAAAAGCTAATTTGGCTGTACGCACACTATTAAGCCATGTTCACCCGTTGTACTCGCAGATGCTTGTTTTTCACAATGAAAACACCGCTCCGTCTTCACACAAAGTTTAAATTAAATCCCGTGTGATATGTTCAATATTGTATATCCGACATTTTGGCTCATTTTGTACTCTGATCCGATAGATTAGCAAGGACAGAACTATTATTTATGGTGCAGAATAATAGAGAGTGCAAAGTGAAGTTCTCTCATCTGTACGCATCTCATACATGTACCCCGGGAACCCACAGTGTTTCCAGAGCTTCCACCAATGGTGCTATGTACACATCCATATTGTTCCCAGGTTGTTTTGGTTCTTGGATAAGTACAGACAATAAAATATACTTTCACTTCGTAGACAACTAAGTAGAAATGTTGTAGATACATAGATTCATAGGTCAAATGCTATGTTGGCTTCTCATGATACTGTAATAATTCATTTCATCTGTACTCAATCCAAACCTTATATTCCTCGGATCCACATCAAATTCTTGAAACCTCCTATCGTTGTAGATACATAGATTGTAGATACTTCCACTTCGTAGACAACTAAGTAGGAAGATTGTAGATACATAGATTCACGGGTCAAATGCTATGTTGGCTTCTCATGATACTGAAATAATTCATTTCATCTGTACTTAATCCAAACCTTATATTCCTCGGATCCACATCAAATTCTTGAAACCTCATATCGTTGTTTTTCCACTACGTGGAATTAACAGGGTGCCTTTGCATTCCATCGTTCCTACGCTTCTCCGAGTGATAATGCAGCAGTTTTGCCTCCTTCAGGATCGTAAACAAACGTTTCAAATGGGGAATTATAGGCAGATACCATGCCACCTTAGCACGACGTTCTTTCTTCACCTCGATGCCCTTATCGTCGTCATCTGAATTACTCTTAGCTTGTACCAGGATGAGTTGCACACTGGACATATATGTAAGTTTGCGTACTCTTTGCGATGCAGGATACAATCATTCGAACATGCATGCATTCTTTCTACTTCCATTACCAAGGGACAAAGAATCTTCTTGGTTTTGTAGGTGGTTGTCGGCAACTCGCTTCCCTCTGGAAGCATGCCTGCCAATAGACCTAATAGTGCCATGGAACTCTTGTCGGACTAATCGTTGCTTCCCTTCAATTTCAGCAGTTTAAGTGCCGTGTATTTTGACTTGCAGTCCGGGAACAAAGGTTTCTCTGAGTCCTCCATCAAGCCCTAGAATTTATTATATTCTCTGTCATCATAGTTCCTTTCTGTGTCGCGCAACATCTGATCCAGATTTTCATCCTACAAGCTATCCTCATTGGAAGCATAATCGATATGATTATCCGGCATATCATTAACTTCATCGACGATATTAATACTACCTATTTCCTGTATATTTTGCTCTTCACCATGATTAGGCCAACATGTATACCCCTTTTGAAATACCTCAGAATCAAGTATGCTTCGATCTGCGCTGAGTTTTGAAACATTCTCAGATTCTCGCATTCCATGCACGAACAAGATATAAATTGCACCCTCTTATTAAACATATACTACTCAGTAGCTTTTCTAAAAGTGGAGACACCATTAATGTACTCGGAACTCACACGGTTCTCAGCGTACATCCTGTTTGGTCCATCTACGCTACGCATATAACATTTAGCGTTAAATATTGAAGTACACTAGGTGTGCGCATGCACACATTCTTAGATTATGCACTACTAGCTACTTCTTGAATATAATGCAATTATATAACCAATTACTACCTTAGATCACGAAGACGAATGAAAAGAAAATTTTTTCTCCTTCCAAAAACTATGCAAATATTTGTATGAGAAAAACAAACAAAAATTGAACATTAAAAAAATTAAAAAGTTCTGTAGCTCAGTTTTTCTGATTTTTTTAAAGTAAAAAAATATTGTAGTTGTGCTACTGTAGATACTACAGTATGAAGAGAAAAATAACTACATTATTTGACGACCTCAGGGCTCAAAGCTAAGGTCGGCTGGTTGCAAGCGAAGGCTTTAACCAAGCGAGCAATGAATGGTTTGTGAAATATAAGGAGGCAATAAATATATGAACCTATATAAGTCGTGCTATATAAACCATAGTGAAAAGTGCTACGTGTTGGGTAGGTGCATATATATATATACTCCCTCTGTCCCACAAAGAGTGCATTTCTAGTGTTCAAATTTTGTCCCACAAAGAGTGCATTTCTAGTCCGTAGGGCCCAGCTGTAAGTGTATGCATGCTCATTTAAGTGCTTGTAGAAACCGAAGCACCAGCATGCTTGTGTATGGAGTAATGAGGGTCACATTGGTCATTTACCTTGCACACTAATCTGTCTTAAAAATCCTAGAAATGCACTCTTTGTGGGACAGAGGGAATATATCTCTACTATTATAAAGCAACAGTTGGTGGCAGTGGTGAGTTTTACCCACGTCATTAATTGCTCTGCTTAATTGCCCTACTTAATTGCCCTGCTTAATTGCCCTACGCAAAAAACGAAGCGTTCTTTAATTAGCCAGCTTTCACAAGAAACGAAGCGTTAAAGATAGATGTTTGATCTTGTGAAATAATTTTTTTTATTTTTTAATCTTTATTTTTCGTTATCAATTTTGTTTTTCGTAGCAATGCACGGGCATGTAACTAGTATATATATATATATATATATATATATATATATATATATATATATATATATATATATATATATATATATATAAATCTATAATTGGGCAAAAGGCGGTGGGTAAGCTAATCTCTACTATTATAAAGCAACAGTTGGTGGCAGTGGTGAGTTCTACCCACGTCATTAATTGCCCTGCTTAATTGCCCTACGCAAAAAACGAAGTGTTGCTTTAATTAGGCAGCTTTCGCAAGAAACGAAGCGTTAAAGATAGATGTTTGATCTTGTGAAATACAGTAATTTTTTTAATTTTTAATCTTTATTTTTCGTTATCAATTTTGTTTTTCGTAGCAATGCACGGGCATGTAATATAGCTAATGCGATGGTTCTAGTTAACATAACATTCCTCTCCCTCGCCCAAAATCAATTCGCGAAAATTTCACAACGCTATAGAAACTTTGAACCATATCAAAAAATTAACACTCCTCTTAGCCGTTTGATCATGCATCAAGATTCGTGGAATCATGATCCGACGGTGACAAAGGGCGTCCCTCGGTCCCTCCATGGGGACAATCGACTCGAGAAAATGTCCACGGAGACCGAGACCGCGAGAGCCCCCAAAGAAAGTTCCAAAAATACCACCACCTCCGATGCGTCTACTGCGGACACCGATAAAAATCGCGACGGCTGCAGCTGCTGCACACTCTAGAAGCGGCCGGCTGGCGAGCACAGGCAGAGAAAAGCCTAGCACGCTAAAGACCTCACCGGGCAGTGAGGGTTTTGATCGGTCGGATCGGGACTTTGCCATGGCCTGCGACAGGCCGGAGGGGGTCGGCGGCGGCGGGGACTGGCCGTTCGCCGGCGAGGCCTTCGCGGAGTACTCGTCGGCGGTGTTCGCCGAGCTCGGATGGCCGGACGGCCTGGCCGCGGGCGCCGGGGAGCTGCCGGCGCTGGATCTGCCGGAGGCTGTGCCGGCGCCGGCCCCGGCGGCAGTGGGGCGCTCGGAGGAGATGCCGGCCAGGTCGGGCGACGCCGGCGCGTTGTCCAGCTCCAGCGGCGACGGTGCCGCGCCGGAGGACGCCGGGAAGCCGGCCGCTGAGGCAGCGTAAGTCAAGTTAGGAGCATCGGTAAGAGACTAGGAGCTTGGCCGATCGATCGGCGTTTAGTTCTCCGGCGAGTGGCGGAGCTGCAGTTAGGAGCTGAAACATTCCCGCTTGCAACATGTTTACGTGGATTCCGCGTCCGGGAGGGGCAATCTGGTAAATAATGGCCATCATGTCTACGCAGATCCGCGTGCCTCGTCGGTTCTTGCGCCGTGATTTGCGTCCGTCGATTGTTCGCAGTCTCGCGCGGTTTCTTTCCTTTCCCTTCCACCCCGTCGTCTTCTCCTTCTTCGTTGTTTGACCTTCGTTTATGCTGCATTGATTTGCTTACACTAGTACTGTATTTCCGTATTCGTGAACCATTCGTATACGTATATTTTTGTCTGAATACGCGTATTCTTTTTGTTGGCAATTGATTTCTCTATGCTGCCAATAGATCCAAACAATTCCGTGGCTGCACTGGTCATACGGCCAGTGGATGCATGCTTCGACTGTTGTTTAAGCCTTTTTTTTAAACGCTATTTATTTCTTGATCTAATTGTTAATTTGCTCATATATACTACACATCTCTCCTGATTCTATCGGGGTGGGTGGGGGGGGGTGATTTTTTGGAAGACGAAGGTGTTTTTTCCCCATGCTCCCACTTTTCTCGCTCTGCAATCTGCATGTCAGCAACGTTGGCGGCGATCGAGAGGCAGCTAGCTATAGTGGGGTGGTCACGTCCTGCCCTGCTCTGACCTGACCTGACGACAGACCAATTTCTTTGTCATACCTTGCCAAGTTCATTGCACATTAAATCCAGCTTGCGCTCGATTTCCAGCCTACGTACACAGCATTAACTGCGGTCTGCAGCTATCGATCGAAACAGCTGCTCCATCGGCTCGCTATGACTCATCAGTCATCACAGCTAATGGTTTCATGAATCATGAGTTCTTTTCTCACTTGAGATAAAGTTCTTGAGTTTAATTGCGTAATCAGTTTTGACATTTGTAGCTTTTGCATCTATATATACGCAGGAGCGTCAAGCCGGCGGCGATGAAGAAGGGGCAGAAGCGGGCGCGGCAGCCGCGATTCGCGTTCATGACCAAGAGCGAGATAGATCACCTTGAGGATGGCTACAGATGGAGGAAGTATGGGCAGAAGGCTGTCAAGAACAGCCCTTTCCCAAGGTGATCATCGATCGCTTGTGTCTCGTATCTGCTAAATCTAATTTTATAGACACACATGGCATGGGCAAGCTTTGAGTTCTCATTTCTACTGCTTTTCCAGATCTCATGACCTCATCCAAATATCAGTGTATGTGAAAACCTCTTCTGTGTGAACAACTCAACTGACTGCATATATACTGGCATACTGCTCTTTTCGATTTTTGGTCAAGAAAACCTTTTTAAGAACAGTCAAGAGACACTTTTTGAATAAAAGATATCTTGGGACTTTTCCAAACAAAAAAACGCGTAAACACACCAATCTAGTACAGCATGCACTTTTTTTGCCAAGGTATAATTAAAATAGACCTTGACCAAATGTAAGTGCGGTTTGCTCATTCATTTCATTAGCTTAGAGTAATTAATAGGGCCCAACTGGGTGTTTGCCTCTGATAAATTAACCATGCATTAGGCACTCCCAATACAATGATGTAAGTAGTTTCTATAACAAGCCAAGTAGTATAAAATCTGATGTGGAAGATGAGTTAACAGAGAGAGAGAGAGAGAGAGAGAGAGAGAGAGAGAGAGAGAGAGAGAGAGAGAGAGAGAGAGAGAGAGAGAGAGAGAGCTGTTTCTCATGCAAGAAACAACCTAATTCAGAAAACTAAGAAAGTAGAGGATGGAGATTGGTAGAAAGGGGAGAGAGAAGATGAGATAGGAGTGAAGAAATTAATTGAGTGGAGTATTTGTTAGATGTTGGAAAGATTGTATCTAGAGTTATTTTTATATGATATGATATATTTAGATACAACTTATAAAAACTATATATGTAGTGAGAATGCCCTTACTATTTTTTCTTTTGGTTCGTTGTTCTCATCTAATCCTTACAATATACTACAGCATTGTTCAATCATTGATGACCTTCATCTTTATCTTAGAACTAATTGCTGAACCCATCTGGCTATATAGAACAGATATAGTGAGTACGTACTTGATGATACAGAAAGCATGCAATTATCTCGTAGTCGAACATCATTCTTCTTTTGTGTATGCATCAATGCATGAGTATATATTTTCCCTGTACGTACGTACGCACGTCTAATTAAACCCATGCCTCACTTAATTTGGAAAATTAGGTTCTATTATCCAATTCTGCTCTCGCTACGAATTTGTTTCATATCGTCACCATAAAACATGGCTTTGCATCAGGGCCAACGGCCTATTTTAACACGAGGCAAAATTGGCCTTCTTGCGCAGGAGCTACTACAGATGCAGCAACAGCAAATGCACCGTGAAGAAGCGCGTGGAGCGATCTTCAGACGACCCCGCCGTGGTGATCACCACTTACGAGGGCCAGCACTGCCACCACACCAACTCGTTCCAGCGCGGCGGCGGCGGTGGTTGCGGCGGCGCGGTGCACATCCACAGCGCGGCGGCCGTGGCCCTCGCGGAGCAAATGACGTCGTTCGTCTCGGCGCCGCCGCCGCAGCAGCAGCAGCAGCTGTACAGCTTGCCCCCGTTGCACCCACAGATAAACCCTCCATCCTCGGAGACCATCGTTAGCTCGATGCCGACGTCGTTGCAGCAGTTGAACGGTTGCGAGGAGCTGCGACGGACTACTAGCTACAGCCCGTCGTTGTCCATGGCGCAGTCACCGTCGTCGTTGGTGCCTCCGGCCGTTGAATTTGACAAGGGACTGCTTGACGACATCGTGCCTCCTGGAGTAAGACATGGATGACAATATATGGTAAATATTGGATATATATACTCATATACTACACTTACATTCTTACATATTTTCTATGTTGTGAGATACGGTATAGGGAGTAACTATACCTGAGAGTAGAAAAAGGGACGAAATTTAGTTTGATCCCAAAGTATTTGGTGGTATTGGTTACGTGCAAATGAACCTCGCTCAATTTTTATTAAAAGACATACATTTTTCTTTTAAAAATGGTATATATAAGCTTTTTTATTTAATTAACGTAATCTCAGTCAATTATTTGCCTATCCTTGATAGCCATGTCTCTCCAACTTTTGCTAGCTAGAGTCACTTAATGCGTGTTTTTGTATTGCATAAAATAAAATTCTCTCATGCAACAATTCAAATATCTAAACACTTAATTTGCCGGTGTATACAGATATGCAATTATGAATATTTGTACAGCAAGATTTAATTTCTTTGATAGTTGCATGTATATATGTAGCTGGCTACATAGCTAGCTACATTAGCATGCATATGTATGGTCAGACCAATATATACAGCATGCATGGTACATATTTATAGATGATTCGTATATACGCACGGCCAGATGCTTATAAGTTGTGACGTGGTGTGGGGAGCAATACATCACGCTCACGGTGCGACCAATGTGCACGGCGATCTGCATATCTAGTACATGTGAATTTATGGATTAGAAAATAAAGTTTATACATTTTGTGTGTGCATGTCTAGCTAGTTTAATTTTATGCATGTGTACATGCATTTGTAAGGAGGTATAGCAGTTGGTGTACTAAAGACAACACGCGTGTGTCTATACACACACACGGTGCTCCAATAAAGTTTTGACGAGTTCTTTTCTCATGCATGAACAATTAATATAGAGAAATTTCTTATTTGCAACTAAAAGTTCGCCGGATTCCTAAAATGTCACCGCGAAACTGTTCTTCCCTTCATTATTATCGGATCTCAACTTTCATTCCATTTTTGTCATTCCAGTCAATAACCTGTGACTTGGCCGTTAATTTGTACATGAAAAAACGATTATACCCATCTTCATCCTTATTTATGATTCGGCGAAGACAAACGACGATGGCAAACAAAGTCATATGAGCGAGGAGGAAGAGAGGAGGAAGAAGAAGAGCTTTGACCAAGGGGATAAGACCGATTTTTCAAAAAAACTGACCGGGTCAAAGGACAAATGATAGTTGACTCACCACATAGTGACTGGAGTGGCAAAAACATGATAAAAGTTGAGATCCAATGACATGAGGAGAAGAGCTGTTTTGCGATGGTATTTTAAGAATGTGGCCAACTATCAGTGGTAAATAAGAAATTTTCTCAGTATATTACATAGTGGAGAACGAAATGCTGACAATAACGCCATATATCCCTTTCAACGTCCTTGTTGCCATCTACAAAAAGATGCATTCATACTGAGTGTTCTATTGGATGAAGGGATGTACGTGCATTCCTGCGTCCTCTTTTTTTCTGTCGAATACTGACTTTATTTAATCTAATTCTAGTGTATGGCATTGCAGACTTATCTCCCTGCTACTAGCTATCTGGCGTCATGTCTCGGCCGGAGGCAGCTGCAGGAAAGAAAGATCAAACAGCTAGGGTTTTCGGCACCTGCTGAATCTATCAATGGTTAAGCGAGTTGATCCTTCCATCATTTCTATATAATGGTTTAAGAGTAAATATATATCCATCTTATTACAGATGACAGGCATTGATGGAGTCCTAGCTTTATCCAAATGACCATATTTGCTAGTGATTGCACACCTGATTGAACCGGCCGTTGGAGTATTTCACATGGCAGATTTTTATGCCCAATTAACCGTTATTAATTGTCTGCTTGGCTCTTGGCACTTGATGACTTGAATTTCCCAGTTCATTCTCTTGCAGAACAATGTCCCTATACCTTTCTAGCTAGGTTGGTGTAAATAGCTGTCTGCATATGTACACTAATGTTAAATGTTGTGCTGTAATATAGTAACGTATCATTCGACCTTTTGTTCTTTACTCCTATTAACTTAAACTTCAACTGATATTAATTCTGGAATATAAATTTTCCCGGTCGCTCATGTGTTACAAGGAACAGGCTACTTTGCTAGCTAGCTAGATTAAAGTTGCTGCACCATATGCATCTGCTCGAACTTTATATGCTGTCCTAGCAACTTTGAATTAATTTGTTGTGGATGGAGTATTCACTTATGTGATGACTGTTTATATCTAGCCCTTTGTACAATATTTTTTTTTCCAAATCTAACCCTCTAATGCATTTTTTTGAAATCTAATTCTCTAACACATTTATTTGCTATCCTAGCAACTTTGAATTAATTTGTTGTGGATGGAGTATTCCCTTATGTGATCGCTGTTTATATCTAGCCCTTTGTACAAATTTTTTTTCTTCCAAATCTAACCCTAGAATGAATTTTGTTCAAATCTAATTCTCTAACACATATTTTTGCAAAACAGCCCATTCCCCATCACGGAAGACGCGGCAGGCAATACGTGTCCCTTGCCGCGCTCAGATAGTGCGGAACCTAGCGGGCTCCGTTGGAGGATGTGTTTCCGTGTTGGAGGAGTGCGGGAGGACACCTTCCACGATCGGGTGGCGCAGCAAGTCGCCTGTGCGCACGCTCACCCACTGCCCTCGCTCGCTCCCACCCACGCGCTGCATGCTCGCGCTCACTCTTCGCTCCCACGCCTACGCTCCCATGTCGCGCCCACTCCCTGGGAGCGGCAGGGAATACATGTCGTATTCTGCGCTTTTCGCAATAGGGGGTGGGACCATTGTTGTAAAAATATGCGTGAGATTTTAAAAAAAATACATACATAGAGATAGAGATAGATTTAATCCCCTTGTGCTCGCCCATGTCTCTGCATTTGTTTGTACTTTGTAGTAGACCGGTGATACGTGTGAGAAGTGAGAGCCCAGCATGCAATACTGTTCACATGCAGGCCCGCGGCGCCCTTTAATGGTATGTCCTATGAAGAAAGGATCGATGCATGGCGTGCACTGCATGCACCTCCGTATCTGACGAGCTAGCTAGCTGAGAACCTAATTTCCCTAGGTATCTACTATCATCTATACGTTGTTATCCTATCCTTTCTTATCGCTAATTGGTTCCATTCCATCGTCGCTGGCTTTTGCAAAAGGAGCGTGTGAACCGGAGCTGGACGAAGCTGTCGCGAAAACGCGTGCGTCGGTGGGAAAGGGCGAGGAAAGCTGCGTGCATGACGGTCTGAAATCTCAGCGTCCGACACATGCAGCGTATGTATTGCAACATGTTTGTAGCTACCCACCAGGGTTTGAATTTTCGTTTTCGGGTTTCATCTTGACACTCTTCGAAAGACAAAAGTTCGGCGAAATCTCGATATTTCGGACAAAGTTCAAACGAAAATTAAAAGTTAAAATTTGAATCTGGTATTTTTTGAAACGAAATTTCCGAGATTTCGGTTCATTTAGACGAAATTTCGGCCATAATTCCGAAATCTTGGCGAAATTTCCCTGTACTATCACAGTTTGAATTTTTTAGGGTTTTTTCAATTTCGCGGAAATTATGATCTACCGACTGTCCCACACGGGAAATGACGTGAATAATCCAATCCGGTCAAAATCCAGTCAATTTCGGTCAATTACGGTGAAATCCGATCAACTTTTATACAAATCTCGGTCAATTTTACCGAGATTTTGGTCAAATTCACCGAAATCTCGGAGAGATATTAATGCACAGTAGCATTTTAAAATTTTTTTAGGGTTTTTTAATTTCGCCGAGATTATAAAACTCAGAGGGGCCCGAAATCCAAAATTTCGCGGGATTTCGGCGAGAATTTGAACCCTGCTACCAACTGTTTGTAGCACATAAACCAATAAGTTATTGGAAATAACGAGAATATTTCTAACTATGTCCCGATGCACTATATTCAAAATATATATAATCAAATAAATATGAATATTTATGAGAGATCATGTGGTGATTTATCCATATTTGTGATAAGTAACTGACTATGTTTGAGGGTGTCGTGCTTAGATTTGAGATTGAAATGAGCTTGTTTTGGTTTTAAACAATTTGAGTTGGGTGGTCCTAGAGCTCAAGAGTGGTCATAGCCTTTTCTTAAGTGGTCTTGACCTTCCCTAGAGTGTTTATGACTTTGTCCAAAGTGGTCATGACATTGTCTAGAGTAGTTATGGCTTTGTCTTGAATGGTCGTGACCTTTGTGACCTCTAGAGTGGTCGTAACCTTTGTGACCTCTAGGGTGGTCGTTCATACAGTGGTCGTGACCCCTAGAGTGGTTGTGACCTTTGTGACCTCTAGGGTGGTAATTCCTAAAGTGGAAATGACCTCTTAAGGAGTGGTCGTGACCTCCTAGGGAGTTGTCTTGACCACTAAAGGAGTGGTCGTGACCCCTGTGGAAGTGGTCCTGAGAGGTTGTGACCTCTTGGGGAGTGGTCATGTGACCCCTTGTGGAGTGGTCATGACCTCTGTGGAAGTGGTCGTGACCTCTTGAGTAGTGGTTGTGACATCTTGAGGAGTGCTCGTGACCTCTGTGGAAGTGGTCCTGAGTGGTCGTGACCCCTTGGTGAGTGGTCACGATCTCTAATGGAGTGGTTGTGACCTTTTGTAGAATGGTCATGACCTATGTAGGAGTGGTCATGACCTATTTAAGAGTGGTTGGAGTGGTCTTGACCATTAAGGGAGTGGTTGTAACCTCTAAGGGAGCAGTTAGGACCTTTGTGAAAGATCATATAGAGGTCTATCCATATTTTATGATGAGTAATTGATATTATTTGAGCTAGATGTGCTCGGGTTTGAGTTTGATTTGAATTAGATTTGAAATTTGAGCAATTTGATTATTATTGCATATTATTTTGGACATTGCTATGTGATGTGTTTCCTTGTTTTTGATAATTGTAGGATGACGGTGCTAGGTCATAGTGAGGCGGAGGATGATTGGGATTAGGCGAGGTGCATCGGAGGTTCAAACGGTCGGGGATCGCCGGATGATGACCGGAGACGGAGTCGCTGCAAGCCATGGAGGCAAGGGAACGGCTGGGATGCTATCTTGGAGCTGCTCGGATCAAGGAGAGCCATTGGATTGCGGTTTAGAGGATAGAATAGCGGCTAAGTTAGCTCGCTTTGAGAAGTGTGCAAAACTCGTTATGCTATTGGGTTATGGGTTAGCCCACATATGAGGGAGTGAATCTCAACCCTTGATGAGGTTTCTTGAGAGCCAAGAAAGTATCAATGGTGGAGATTGCTCCAAGGTTGTTATAAATAAAGGGGGAGAGGGGTGGCTCCCCCTTGAAGGTTTTGTACTCTTTTGAGCTTTGCTCACCTTGTTGTGAGCTTGTGTAAACCTTCAACCAGAAAAAAATTCATTTTTCTTTACTTCTGAATTTAAATTTTGCATACACATTATGCCTTTACATTTCATAATTTAAATTCACTATTTACTTTTCTAGAATTTACATTCAAGCAATTTAATTTCTGCAATTTAAATTCTTGCAATTTACTTTCCGCACATTTGGATTTGCCTCTCCTCCTTTTACATGCTTTTGGATCTTTTGCTGATGATGAATAATTGATGGATGAATCTTTTTCAGATCATATCCTAATCATCTAGGCAAACCTTGTGTCTCTTTTTTTTTTTTGCAAGAAATCGATCTTTGTGTTTGAGAAGAAAGTTTTTTTTTGTAGATTGTGTTTTTGGACATCATCTCTTGTGTTTTTTATTGCTGTGACAAGTGGGTGACTATCCAAGATTAATTTGATCAACAAAGCCCCACGAGCAATCTTAGAAAAAGTTTTTTTTTTGTTCCTTTTGATTCTCTGATCTTCGATTGGATTTTCTTGTCCAGTAGGTGGGGAAAATTTTATTTGAGATCATTCACCCCCCTCTGATCGCAATTTCGGTCCTTCGCTTTGCAAGAGTGGTCTAGCTTTGAGTGGTCACAGCCATGAGTGGCTTTGAGTGTTCACAGTTAAGAGTGGCTTTGAGTGGTCACATCCAAGAGTGGCTTTTAGTGGTCATAGCCAAGACTGGACATGGACTAAAGAGGTCGTGGTCTAAATGATCCAAGTGGGATCTTTTGATGTTTGACTAGTCAATGATTCTTGCCTGTTTGTTGTTGCATATCTCTGTGAATAATGCTATGTGATGGTTTGTTTGTCTATGTTGGTTGTAGGACTTTGATGTTAGGTCATGGTGAGGTGGAGGGGACCGGAACTAGGTTAGGAGAGCTGAGGTCCAGAATGATCATGGGACGCTAGAAGATGACTAAGGCCAAGAAGTGGTTGCAATCCAAAAAGACAAGGAGCCAGAGCATGAGCACTGGTGATAGACATGGCAGGCAACGGCATGGACCAAGACTAGGCTTAGGGAGGAGTTGAGGTTCAGAATGGTCAAGGAAGCCGACATCGTCATGGTGAAGCGGACAAGTACATGTGGTGCGCCAAATGACTTGGGCCTATTTGCAAGTGAAGATAGTTCGGGGGATCCTGGTGCATGAGAGGCTTGACGGCAAGTCATTGAGACCACATAGAAGGTGGAGATGCTAACTTGATCTCTACTCAAGCGAAGGAGGAAAGTTGGATCAAGGGTTCGCGGGTGGAGTAGAGGCTTAGTTAGTGTTAAAGGGTATGGTCAAAACCCGTTATATTGTTGGGTTGCAGGTTAGCCCATGTATGAGAGAGAGAGAGAGAGAATCTTAACCCTTGATGAGGTTTCTTGAGGGCTAACAAGGTCATCTAAGGGTGGGGATTTCTCTCGGTGTGCTATAAATGGAGGGGTGGGGGATGTCTCCACACCCTGGTTGGAAGTTGGAACCAAGGTCAGAACCAAGTCTTAGAAAAGGGTTCTTTGGTTTCTTTGTGCTCCGTTGAGCTTTGCCTACCTAGGAGAGTGGCTTTGTAACCATACCTCTCTAAGCAATGCAAGATCCAAGTTTATCTATGTTCTGAAACTTATTTCAGTTTTTGCATTTTTGCTGGGTTCTTTTATGCAATTTGAGCTTTCCTTCACCTCCTTATACATGTTGAGTTTCTACTGGATCTAGGATGCATAAGAGGTTGTGGAACTTTTCTAGAATATGTTCTAACCCAGCCAGATCCATTAAAACGTACTTTGCTTAAGTGTTGGTCTCCTTTCTTTTGAGTCTTTGATCTTTATGGTTTCTTTATTTCTTGATCTTGTGCTGCCAATGATGAATGATTGATGGATGAATCTTCTATATATCATATCCTAATTATCTAGGCATGCTTTTAACAAGATCTTCAGAGCTCTTCTCAAGAAACCAATTTTTTGGTTTTAAAAGGGAGGATTCTTGGCAAATTTCATCTTGCTTGTTTGAGGGGTGTTTTCTTTGGTGCTCTTGGTTGCTGTGACATATGGGAGATCATCTTGATCATCAAATCCACACGAGCAAGTTCAGGGTGAAATTTGTGAGTTTATACAGTCTTGGTGCAACCTTCCTTCAAACTGAAAAAAGTCAAAACTTTGACATCAATCCTTGCGATTGAAGGTTGGAATAGGTTCCTGATATCCATAAGAAGGTGCATACAAAGTTTCACGGGATTTGAAACAGCCGATCTAAAGTCATCTCGATGCTTGTTTTTGAAATCGTGATGACTTTACTGTTTATCACGATTTTACTATTCACCCAGGAGCATGGAACATTTGCCTAGTGCTGTCCTGGCCGAGCCTTTCAGTTGGCTCTTTTAGAAAAGTGGCTTGAATGCTATTTTGTCCGGTGCTAGTCTGGCTGAGCCTTTTAATTGGCTCTTTTAGAAAAGTGGGTTGAATACTTGAGGGAAAATTTTATCTGGCTCCTGTTAACCCTCCCTCTAATTGCCATTTTTGATACTACAATTGGTATTGGAGCCCGATTTTGCTCTTTCTATATCTTGATCAGTCTTAAGAGTTATGATGATGAACAAGTATTCCACCAAGCCTCCTATGTTTTCTAGAGTGGACTATCTTTTTGGAAGTCTCGGATGGAGTTATACATCACTGGTCAGGGCTTTTCGATTTGGCAGAAGGTGAAGCTCCTATACGAGGTTTCCTGCCGATGAGAATGTCAATGCCACGAATATGGCTGACGTTGAGACAAATACCCCATTAATTTGCATTGAAACATAAAATATGCACTATATTTATAGGCAACACTATTAAAAAAGACAGCTGGAATAACAGGGGTCAAGAAAACAAAGAAGGGTATGGAATCGGTGCTACACACTGGAGTGAAATATGGAATGTGGGCTAAGAAGGAAACGGTGCCTAGGCGAGGTACCGGTTCCAATGAAAGAAATAGCCAAACCTGTCTGCTAGATGGCACTCTGGTCGCCATGAACCTCTCACTGTCACACTATGAAATGGTTTCCAACATTAGGGGTAGACCTGGGCAATGGGCAGTGCTTTTTTAGGCCAACCCTCGAAACAACTGATCAGCATGGCCCAAAGCACAGCACGACATTGCCATCATCGTGCCGAGTCATCACAGTATGAATGACCGGGTCGTGTTGAACTTAGAAACCAAGCACGATATACAACATTGCCTGGAACGATCGACTGGGTTGTGCTTGGGATGGCCCGACATGAACGCAACCATCCCATCAAAAACATCCAATCTATAGCCTAGCCATCAAATAATACTTTACCCTAGATTTTAACTACTGCATGAGCACCATAAGTCCATCATCACAAAGCCCATTTAGCCATTCCACTCTCCCTTACCCTCCCTCTGCACACGCCCTCCCTCCTAATCTCCTAGCAACGCCGGTATCCAACCTCACCCTCCTTGATGGTGATGCAATGCCTCCATCCTCCCTCCTCGATGGCGATAGAATCCTCCTCTATCCCCCCTTCATGACAGCGGCATCTTTGTGACAGCACATTGAATGCTTCATCACGATAGCAGCAACCATGGCGGGGAACGACCATGGCAACATTAACCCACAGATGGTTAGATTCATGCATGGGGAGTTGGCTACGTAGGCCACAAGCGTGGAGGCGATGAACATGGTGATGGAGGTGTGGGCAGTGACATCGAGCTCAAGATCTGCGCACGGTGAGGCCAGGCATGCGTGGTGGTGAGGACACCACATGTGCGGCTGGGAGGACATTTGCCATGCACAACTTAGTTAGGGGCAACATCGGTGGCAGCGTGCATGGCTCCGCATGTACAGCAGGGCCAGATTCAGGTTAGCATAGCTGAAGGGTTGAGGATGCCGACTAGAGTGGGGTGAATACTCAGCTTTAAAAATTCTTAAGCGAAACTAAGTACTCGCCTAATTACCCCTAAGTCAAAACCTTAACAAAAATAACGCGAAAGCGATAAACTAAGGTTTTGACAATTAAGGTCTAAATCTTTTAGTCTCACTAAGTGCACTAGCTAATTAAGTCTTTAAACAAGATAAGCAATTCTAGCACAATCAAGCAATCAATAATAATACAATGAAAATAAATTGCTTGAAGGTAAAAGAGACAAGGAGACACACTAATTTTTTCCCATGGTCTCGAAAACTTGCTGATCTCCCCTAATCCACATTGAGACAAGCCCAAACACAATGGACCGGCTCCAAACTTGAGCAACCGCCTCGATTCCACTAGTGATTGCTTCTTTACCTCTCTGGGTAGGTGAGCATGACCTTCACAAACTTTTTGCAGGGGCTTCTCACAACCTTCGTTGAGAGCTCCTGCGCACGACTCTCTACGCCATCTAGGAGGCGGTAACCTCCAAGAGTAATAAGGTAAGCTCATCGCTTAAACTTCATCTAGTGCAACACATGCACTCTGGTGACCTTCTAAGTGCAACACATGCACAATGAGGTCTCAATCCACTTCCTAATTGCAACAGATGCAATTAGGGCTCACTCTTATCTCAAGAATCAAATAAAGAGGATGCAACACATGCAAATCTCCTCCACGGACTCACACAAGAGCCAAGAACACTCCACAATACCAGCAACACATAATACCAACCCCCAAGGCTCATTTTATAGCCACCCACATAAAAACTATCCATTGGGGGGCAAAACAGGCAAAAATAGCAAATTCAGCACTACCGCCCTCTGAGACCTAGTAGTTCTGACCTCGACCCCAATGGTCGGCTAACGGCTATATTACCGGTACTACTGCAAGCAAAGTCATGGTACCACCGCTCGAGCGGCAGTACCAGCCCCCATAGGCGGTATTACCGGATTCAGGCTACCTCCAGAATAGCCTTTATGGAAAATAACTACCAACATGTAAATAGCGGTAGTACCGGCCTCGGGTGGCACTACCGCTCTCCAGGGGCGGTAGTGCCGCTCAGGGCAGTACTACCGCTGTCTAGGGGTGGTAGTACCATATTTTTCAGATTAAAACGGTCATAACTTTTTACTCTAAAATCTGATTTAGGTGATCTTAGACTCTATGAAAAGCTTATTAATAGGGATACATTTTCACCTTTTTTTAATGATTTAAGAAATCATAGATATTTCTCAAAATCACAAAAAATCTAATTTAGCAACTCAAGTCTAAATCTAATTTTTTAAATCCCTCACATAGACTGATTAAAAGCGTGACTATAAGCTAGCAAGAGTCAATAAGATTAAATATTGAGCCATGTGATGATCATCTCATGAGCAAAGCAATTTGCAAGACACATTTTCAAATTCTATTCACATGCTCCAAAGAATTATATTTAAACTTCAACTTTATTTGCAAATAAACCAAGAGTCTATGAGGTTAATCCTCTTAGCCATGAGATGATCAACACGAGATCACGATGTTTTACAAAACACAATTGCAAATGCCCTCTTTACATGCTTTAGGATTCCAATCTCATAAACATCCTGTCTCTTTACAAAACGCCTTTACAAATAGCAATTAAATCATTTAATGTCAACTTGCATGAACTCTCTTTATTTGCAACACATACAAATCTCTTAGTTCCATGCGAAAGTTAACTAAATCAATATGCATAAGCTATCTTCTTTTTGCAACACATGCAAATCCATAGCTTCATGCAACATCCAAATAAACTCAAATACTTGAGCTCTCTATTTGCAACACATGCAAAACTTAGCTCCAAGCAATACCAAATCAAATAAGATTTAATAAGAAGCATGCATAAGCTTCCCCTAGTTGCAACACATGCAAATCGAAACATCATGCAAAAACCAATACATGAGCTTCACCCATTCGAAACACTTGCCAAATGGTTAGCTCCATGTAAAAACAAATTAAGAGTTTGAGTTCGAGTGAACCGGATTGAGCTCATCAACACATGATGAATCTCAAGCAAAAGACTCAACCCCTCTTAATAGTACGGCGATAAAACTAGACACAAAGACTATGAAACATTCTTAGCCTATCTAGTTATACCTTGCCGCACGCGATCCCCTTTAGGGTTTGTAATGATCTTCAATCATTTCTTTTCTATCGGGATCGCAATCCATCTTCTCTTCTTATTCATCAACTCATGATGAACTTCTTCTTTTCTTCTCCTCGTTAGGATATCATCTTGATGCCCATCAACACATGATGGCATCCCGCTTCCCGATTCTCCATCTTAACCACTTGAACTTAATCTATCATTCTCATCTCATAAAAATAGTTAGTCCAAGACACATAGTTGTCTCAATCATCTATGCACTCCAGTGATACATAATGGATGCCTCCAAGATCGATTGAGTACAACCCTAATCAATTTGAATGAATTTAAACGTGCCTTGAGTACACCAATACAACTAATGCTTCGTTATACTTAAGAGCTATCCATTTATCCTTAATTAATCAAGGAACAACATCAACACACGATAAAGTGCTCTTTAATGATTAATAAGACAAATAAACTCAATTTAAATTTTTATTTAAATTGACATGAGTATATATAGTTACATAAGTTTCATATACTCATTTTGACAGTTTCAAGTAATAATCCAATACATTTGAGTGGGATGGAAAGGGATCGGTACTCTTTGGACCATCAACTATAGAGTAAACTCCATGAGGATACGTCCATACATATAATTGACTTGAAAACAATATGCACATATTCAATTTGATTGCATTGGAGTTTCTTCTATATTACCATGAGTATACTAAAACTAGGCAAGAATAATATATACTCAAAGATTAGTTTCAAGGTATTGATCTTATATATTTGGCAAAAAGGAATAGATCAATACTAATGAAACTTCAAGTTAAATTATGAACTCCCCCTAGATATGTGCATCCATATAATATATGGATTGGAAACATTATGCACAGTTTGAGGTTAATATGATGGAGGAATTCATACTTTAACATGAATCCAAAATATGCAATAAAATAATAAACATTAATACAAGTGCATAACTCGGGTTTTTTTATTTTCCATCCAAATTTGAGACTACTAACAATAAGCTCAATAAATATGTTAGTCTTATAGAAGATTAGATTTGTTATTAAACAAAGATTAAACATTAATCTAAAACTAATCACCAAAACTAATGGAGCTTGAACTTACAATGGCACAGTGGTAGCCCATCATGCCTGCACTGCACGTTCCAACTCCCATGTCTAGTTAGGGGCATCATCATCTCAATATATCAATAGGCTGAGGTCGACAAAGCTGCTGCAACCATTGGACCAAGGTCTATGAACTTTGCATCACCAAGTTGAGGTTGACAAAGCCAAGGACGTCAAAGCTTGATGACATGGGCATTGAAACCCTAAGCCATGGACATCAAAACTAGTGCAAGCCACCGTGATTCCCTGTTGATTCACTTTGATCCATCATCGTGGTCTGCCACCGTACCCATATTCACAGGCCTCCACCTTGATCTGTTGTTGAGTCACCACGAGTGAGGGAGAAGGAAATGGTAGGGTGGAGAAGGAGAGGGGGAAGGGGATGCTGGGGTGGAAGGGAGGAGGTGGGAAGAGACCCACCATTTGGAATGTGAACTTCCCGTGTGTATGCTACCAGCACAACAGAAGTTATTATTTATTAGATGTTTCTATAGACACAAGGAACCTTCCAACTCTAGAGTAACTTACACATTATGTTAGTTAGGAGAGCTTGTGGAAGACGATGTTGGGGAGGAGTGGCCGTCTTGATCCCTCGGGGACCCGGTCCCACAATAATCCCTATGAAAGATTAAAAAGTATGTCTATTTTTAAAATAAAATATGAATTTTTACCCTACCATGGGTTCACCTGGGTGCCTCTTGTACTAAACTGTGTGCATGCTCTGTCTAGTCAACTATCCAATCCAACTTCTTCGTCATGTAAGTCATGGCAAAGTGTAATGAAGAAGTTCTTTTAGCGATAAAGATTAAAGACGGATATTTATCTGAGAAAATTTCACAAAACACCATGTACATGGCCCTTTGTAATACAAAACACCAGCTTTTGCAGTTCTTCACACAAAACCACATGGAAAGTCAACTTGTAACACAAAACAACATATTTTGACACTGCCTTGTACAACCAAGCATCCCTGACTCTAACTCGTATGCACACATGGTGCTGGCATGACTTTCCACTACCATATCAGATAGGCCCACTTGGCATGATGGAAGCCTATTAGGGCTAGTTGGGTGTGATACAACTTGCACATTCCCATTTCCCCGCGCACGTCTTCCTTCTCTCACCCGCTCCCGTGGAGAAACTCTAGAGGAAGGTTGTAGTGTGTCATGGCGGTGAAGGCGAGGGTTGCAGAGCATTATGCAATTGTGTGGGTGTAAGTACAAGGATGCCAAATAAAAGGGGTTGAATAGGTGGTTTAAAAATTCTTCTCAATTAATGATTGCCCAAGTCAAAACCTAAATAATATGCACAAGCGTAAATCTAAAGTTTTGACAATTAAAGCTTAAATCAACTAGACTTACTAAGTGCACTAACAATTTAAGTCTCTAACATAGATTTGCAATTCTAAAAGACAAGCAATCAATTTAAATCTACGGATACAATTGCTTGAAAGTAAATGGGCACAAGAAAGCAAACCAAAGATTGACACAATCTTTTTACCATGGTGTTCGGAGACTTGCTGGTCTCCCCTAATCTACGTTGAGGTAAGCCCAAAAGAATTGGATTGACTTCACGAATTAAGCCAACCATCTCGATTCCACCAGTGGTAGCTCTTTTCCCCTCTGGGTAGGCAAGCTCCAACCTTCACAAATGTTGATATTTCTCACAAACTCATTTGAGAAGGACACCGAACTACAACGCCTCCACGTCGTCTAGGTGTCAGCAAACACGAAGAGTAATAGGCCAAGCTTCTCGCTTGAACCACACCAAGTACAATACATGCCCTATGATGATCACCAGGTGCAACACATGCCCAAGGATCCTCTTCAAGTGCAACACATGCACAAGGATCTCTCAATCCATTTCTAGATGCAACACATGCAAATAGAATCACTATCCTTGCTCACAAATTGCAATACATGCACATTTGTGAGGAGATGCCCACTCTAGCTCAAGAGAATGCAATAGCTATAAAAAAATCAAGAGCAACCAAAACATCAACCCTAAATGCCAGCCCAAGGCCCACTTTTATAGTATCACAAAGAAACTAGCTGTTGCGGGGGGGGGGCAAATTGGGCAAAAATCAGCAAATCTGGTACTACTGCCTATGTAGGAGTGGTACTAACACCTGAGAGGTCGTACCGGCCTCAACCTGTGGTACTATCGACCAGAGAAAACACATCGAGCAACCCTTCTAGGAAATAACTACTGGCCCTTAGGGACAGTAGTACCAGTCGAGCGATACTACTGCCTCACCACTGTATTAGTGCTGACTTTTTTTTAGATAAAATCAGATTTCACGTAGAAATCTTTCCATTTCAAATCAAGAATCATTTTTTGAGTTATGTGGTGATCAACATATGATCACACCAATTTGCAAAACAAATTTGCAAATTCTCATCACATGCTCCAATATCAAATTAGCAAAACACATTTAAAAAATATAAATCATGCAAACAAGTGCACTTAAGGATTAACAAGATCAATTCTTGAGCTAAGTAATGGTCAACACATGATCACAACAGTTTGCAAAACACATTTGCAAACCTTAGTCACTTGCAATACAAAAATTGCATAATTGTCAACTTGTTTGCAAAACACATTTCCAAATGAAAAATCCATGCAAATTAACCTTAAAGATCATGCATGAATTCAACCATAGCCATGTGATGATCAACACATGATCTCTAGCAATTTGGAAAACACATTCGCAAATTCTAGTCACATGCTAAGAAGAGTACTTACATAATTTTCAACATTTTTGCAAAACACATTTGCAAATACCATTTTGCAACAAAAAAACAATCAAGATCACATCTTTGAGCCTTGTGATGATCAACACATGATCTTTAGACATTTGCAAATTCAACATTAAGCATGAACTACAACTATTGCAAAATACATTCTCAAATACTTAGCTCCACGCAAAGAATCAAATCAATAAGATGGCAAGCATGGGGTACGATTATTTGCAAAACACATTCGCAAATAATTTATCCATACAAAAATCAAATTAAGAGTGAGCTAGAGTAAATGGGATTGAGTTCATCAACACATGATGAAACTCAAGCTATAAGACCCGACCCCTTTTAATAATATCACAGCCTAACTAGCAATCAAGTCTCCCAACCAAACATTGAGATTGGTAAAAAACTAAGAACACATCCTTAACCCTATGCTAGTTATACCTTTGCCTTGCGCACATCCAATTGGAGATTTCACTTGATGACGATCATCTTCTCCCCAAGTGTGGATCTTTATCTTTATTCATCAACACATGATGAACTACCCTCTTCGCTTGGGAATCCTTCCTTGATGCTCATCAACCCATGATGACATTCTTCATCCTGAGTCTTGACTTGGTGACCATTAATACATGATGTCATCCAAAGTTTTTATCAAAAGTTAGACTTAACCTATTTCACAACTCATTGAAAATTGTTAGTCCAACAAACACAATTGTCCCAATCATCAATGCACTCCATTAACACATAATGGATGCCCCAAGATCTTTTGATCTATTACTTTGATGATTGAACACAACCCAGCTATAAATAGTTGAAAATTATATTTGTCTTGAGTATATTAGTGCTACTAAAGCTTCATATAATCAAGCACTTTTGATTATCTTTAATTAACAAAGCACACCATCAACACATTTTGGAGAGCCTAGATCCATTGATCTAATTATTTGACGATTGAATGGTAACAGAACACAATTTAAATTTAATTTAAATTGTTATGAGTATATTTCAACTACTCAAGCTTCATATAATCAATTCGATGGGTTTCAAAGTAATGATCCAATTTGATATGGAATGATGGAAGGGATCAATACTTATTGACACCATTAAATATAGAGTAAACTCCATTAAATGTGTGCATATATGTAATTGAACTTGAACCAATATGCACATATTCAACTTGAGATTTATTTGGAGTTTAGCCTATATTGATATGAGTACACTACAACTACACATGTTTTATATACTCAAGGATCTGTTTCAAACTAAAGATCCTTAATATATGTGTCAAGATGAAATGGATCAATACTATCAAAACTTCAAGGTAAAGTATAAACTCCCTAAATGTGTGCATTCATGTATGAGTGGAATTGAAACATTATCCACATTTTAAAGTTGAAACTATGATGGAGTTCATCTTTTGACTTGAATCCAAAGCATGCATTTTAGAAATGTGTGCATTCATGTATGAGTGGAATTGAAACATTATTCACATTTTAATCTTGAAACTATGATGGAGTTCATCCTTTGACTTGAATCCAAAGCATGCATTTTAGAAATAGTAAAGTAGCATTGAATACATACCTTTTGGATTTATATTTTTCATTTATATGATACTAATAAAAAACATACTCAATAGACAAGTTAGTCTCATATTTGGATTTATCAAAATGATCATGAATTATATATCCAAGGAATGCAACAATATTTTATAGTTCCATCCTTTCATCCAAAAAAGACTAATTAAGATAAACTCAATTATAATGTTAGTCTCACAATAATTAGATTTATCATTAAATATTATTTAAGCATTTATCACTAAAATCAAATGGCTTGAACTGCAGCGGGCGAACGTGTTGAGCACTCTTGTTGACAAGGTAGGGTTCCTTCTTAGGCATACTTGGGGGAAATTGCTGTTCAAGGGTTTGGGCGAGTTGTGGGAGTTTTGTGGCTTCAAGTGATTTGATTAAAAAAAATAGTATCCTTGCAAGATTTGTTTAGTTTTTTATGGAATGCATAGGTTTCTAACTTGACATGGGGATTTTCTCGGTTACTTGGGACCATGGGGGTGGCAATTCTAGGAAGTAGATGAGGCCTTAATGGCAAGGTTCCAATGTACTTAAGGATTCAAAGTACTATAGGGTGGAAACTAAGCTGGCCTTGGAGAGCGACCAATGGGAAGTGTGGCTTAGGAAGGCAAAGAGGCTAGAAGATGGTTCCTTGGGAACTAGAAGTTTATGTGCACGGGCCGCATTCTACCTAATTAGGGTTCAAAATAGGACAGGAAGTTTTTGACCGTTCTGGAGAAAAATAGAAAAACAGGCCTTTTTTCGGAAAAGGGTGTGAGCTGGCTTGGCCTAGCCCAGGGGAGAGAGCAAATGGTGGGGTGGTCGGCTAGTCGGAGGGTACAGCAAGCCGAGAAGGGAAACAGGATTCGCCCCCAAAAAGGAGAATGGAGAATTTCATTTATTTTCAAATTAAAATAATTTCAAAAATACAAATGGCTTTATAGAAAATATCAAATAGAGTTTAAAAATTTTAGAAAAAATATCAAAAATAATTTAGAATATTTTGAACCTAGGAACAATGCGAGGTGGCCACCCATCAGTGGCCTTGTGGCTGCGAGCACTGGCTCACGGCGAGGAAGGAGCGGCGAGGGCACCGTGGGGGCATGGGGGTGGCGACGGCCGGAGGGTCGGCGGCAGCGGCGGCTTGCCGATGCATGCATGCCCAAAACAGAGACCCCAAGTTTTCCCCAAAATTTCGAATTTTTGCACTAAAGCTCATGAAATGATGCAAAATAAAAAGATGGATCATCTAAAGGACATCCTAAGGAACCTATAGAATCAAGGAATTGAATCAAAAATCACCGGAGACGACGAATTTGATGATGAACAGAGCTCCGGCCGAAATGAAAAAAACACGAAATTCGTCTCCAAATCTTGAGGGATCCTAAAATTGATGGATGAGTTAGAAACTAGACTCCCACACGATCACAAGGAAACAATCGGAGTGAGGATTAACCCACCGGAGAGGGAGAAACAAGGATGAACACGAAGAACACCCGAAAAAGTGTTTCCTCGGCGGTTTTCTTGATCTAGCGGTCAAATGAATGGGAGAGGCAATGAGAGGATGCTACCACCGGGAAGAGGACTCCTATACGAAGAGATGAGAAGTGGAATCGCGCGGAACGGAGTTGAAACGGCCGAGTTATGGACAATCAAAGCAATTTTGGTTTTCGGCGGACTGTTCAAATTCCGGCGAGAACCCGGGCTATTGATGGTGGGGGATGGAGAGAGCTCGTCGCTACGAATTCAATGGACTTGACCGTTCGTGATTTGGACCATTAATGGAGGAGATATGAAGGATTGAGTGGAGGGAGGCTTGTATGGAGAGAGATGAAACTTCCTCTGTTGTTTGCTTGATGCCTTGCACGAGTCCAAGGTAGAAGATGAACAGTACCGCCACGTGGCGTCGCGCGATTGGCCGAGGTTTACGCAAAAGTGACGCCCTAGAGAAAAATTAGGAAAAATGGTCTAAAAATTCCGGAAAAATTCCTAGAACCATTTTGGAATATTTGGAACCCAATAAAATTGGTTTCGCGGAATTGGGATGAAATTTGTGGAATTGAATAATCAGGCGCAAATAGCGGGCATTAAACGAAAGCCGCGCGAGATAAAATAGGAGCGGAGTTCCAAAAATCCGAGGAATCATTCCAAAAATCATTTTGGAATATTCGGAACCTATTTGAAGTGATTTTGGGATTTTTGGAGCATTTTTGGACTCGGGTGAAATTTCGGGTGCAGACGAGAATCTGGAAATTCGATTTTTCGAATGGAAGGGAATTGAATCCCGATTTTGGATGGGAAAGGATGCCAGGTTAACATAAACACCAAGGAAACTCCAAATTTTGAATTTAATTAATTTAAATTAGATTTTCTCCAGAAGGCGAAAATTAGGGCGTTACAGCAGTTGAGATAGTACTCGCTTAATAAGAGGGAAGTTTTGGCCCCATTGACCGAACACCTCCTAAAGTGTTCCCTATAGGATCAAATGGATTTTTATCCGGAAGAGAAATGAAAATATCCAGGTGGTGAGACATAAAGCGAGGCTTGTAACACAAGGGTTCACGTAGAGACCCAGCATCGATTACGATGAAATCTATTATCCTGTAATGAGTGGTATAACATTCTAAAATTTAATATTAATGGCAGCAAGCTTAAACTTATCAATGCAGTTGATAGATGTAGTGACCACGTACTTATATAGGTCAATAGATACATATATTTGTATGAGAATCCCTAAAGGAGTTAGTATAATAATCACAACATATATAGTGTCAAACTAAAGAGATCTTATATGGATTACAATAGTCGGAGAAAATGTGGTACAACCGACTTGGTGAGCTCCTTCTAAAGAAGGGATATTGCGCCTGTGTGTTCATAAAGAAATCCTATAATGGATTTTGTATCATGTCAGTATATATCGATGGACTGAATGTCATCGGAACCACAGAAAATAAAGGAAGCAATCGCTTATCTTACGATGGAGTTTTGAGATGAAAGATTTGGATAAAACAAAATATTACTTAAGCCTGCAGCTAAAGCATTTCCTAGAAGAAAGTTTTGTACACCAGTCTATCTATACCTGGAAAGTATTGTAAAGATTTGATATGGGTAAATTTCATCCTTTAAAGACCACATGGTTGTGAGATCCCTTGAAGTGGATAAAGATCCTTTCAATCCTAAGATGAAAAATGAGAAAGTCTTAGAACCTGAATTCCCATACTTATATATCTTGTGAATTGCACATGGCTTGATATTGTATTCACAGTAAATTTACTAGTAAGACATAGTGTAGTTCCAACCAAAAGACATTGGGTTAGTGTCAAGATTTTACTTATATACCTCCAATGTATTCAAGATCTTGGATGGTTTTTTCAAAAGAACCAATAATTAACCATGGTGGAATATATGGATGTTGGCTGTTATCCGTTTGATCCCCACAGTGCCAAATCTAAGATTGATTTTGTGTTTCTTTGCGAGGTTCAGTCATCTCTTAGCGGTCTTTAAAGCAAACCTCGATAGCTACTTCTATCAACCAGAGTGTATTTGGTTGAGACGTGTGATTAGCCATATCCAGAAGTAATGTGGTCTTAATACCGTCGATACCCCTATGATTATCTATGAAGATAATTTAAATGTAAATGGGTTATGTAAAGAGCAATATCACGAAGCATATTGCCCCTAATTTTTTCGCTCATGAACTCCAGAAGAATGATGAGGTAAAGATTTTACAAACTAAGTCATGTGAAAATCTAGTAAATTAGTTCACGAAGTCCTTAACAAATATATATTTTTTAAAGATGTGTTAATGACATTGGAATGAGATGACTTAGAGATATGCAGAATTCAAAAGGAAGTAAAACCCTGAACAATAACTTTTTAGATGATCCTAAAGATCTTACTTTATATGCTAAAGATTATAAGTTGTGCTCTTTTTTCCTTAATGAGTTTTCCTGAAGTTTTCTCATATAAAGGTTTGTAATGAGGCAACTAGTGGAATATAGAGTGTGAGTGCAATGTACTATTTTATCTATCTTTTTTCATTGGATTTTTGGAGGAGTTTTTAACCAGACATGTGCATTACATGTGGTGTTCGCCTGGGGGGTGTTATGATATAGATAAATCCTAGTCTGAAGGATTCTATATATTGGTGGTTGAATCCAAACCTATCTGCAAGTTGATTTTGCTATATATTGGGCACCCCTTTGTACAGAAAAATTAATCTAATAAAGAGATAGCGTTGCCCCTATTTTGTGTGTGCTCCTTGTTCTTATTCTTGTTTGTGATTATGTCAGTGTGCTATTGATTGATCACTAAGGGTGTGTTTGGTTGCCTGCATGGTGTCTGAATCGCATGAGTGGATGCAACTGTATCTATTAGACACATGTTTGGTTTCCTGTTTATCCTGGCCAGGTGGATGCAATTGCATCCACTCATACAGGATGAAGAAAACACATAAATTAGACTTCTCTCTAATGCAGGCCTATGAGATGCACAAACAAGCAACCAAACAACTTAACTTGCATCCACTCAGTCAGGCCAAGACTAGCCTGGATGGTTCATACGAAACAAGCTAGGATGGTGCAGGTAACCAAACACACCCTAATAGATAACTACTCCCTCCAAACTTTAAAAAACTGACGTTTTAGATACGATGATGATGATCAAACCTCCAAAACTGACTACAGGCCGCTCGAGCGCACCCACTCCATATGGGGCCGCGGCGTTGGACCGTGCGGAGAAGACGCCTGCGCTTGTAGATGGGCCGCAAGGCAGCTCGCCCCGCGCGGCGCGTGGAATGCAAAAGGAAGGGTAGGATGCGGTGCGCGGCCTGCGCCAAGCTGGGCTACCGCTTGCGCGCAAGACACGCGTAAAGATAGGATTCGGAGGATGATACTAGGCCGCGTGCACGGCGGAGGATGTCTCGTGTGTTTCGGGCCTCTCGGCTGGCCAAACTCTTCCATTGCAAGCAAGAAATCGAGCAAGTGTTCGATTTTCCGGTCCCTGTATGTTCCTTTTTGACAAAATTAACCCTCCCGGTAGAAATTACGAAACTGAGGCTATTGGTGAGTTCGAAAAATGCGGAAGCGGATACGTATACCTTGCCGTGTTAGAGATGTTCGGAGGGCGAGTCACAGCGAGTTACGTCAGGCAAGCAATGAAAACGTGTGGTACGTCAGACGAGCGTGTAAGCGGTCGGTGGAGCGTGAGAGGCGGCAGCCTGCCGTGACAGAGCAGTGCAGTAGAGGGGAGCGATTCCCAACAGCAGCTTGGAAGGTTGCTCATCCTGCCGCACCTCCTTGCGAGCTACGGAAGCTCGGCAGCAAAGTGGGCTCCGCTGTCTATCATGGTCGGCTAGTTTAGCTACCCTTCTGAATAACTGGATCGCGGCAAGTAACGCGTCGCTTTGACATGAAATCCAAAATGAAATTTCACTGGCATATGAGCTATTTTTGCTTTAAAAAAACGACAAGAGGGCTATACAAGCAAAACTCTAGAAATTGAATGTTGAGATTCGCAATGGTTATCGTCAAACTCGCTATCCACGGGAGTTCATCTCTCCGAGTCGAATTTCTCGTCTCACCATAATAACGACTACACACGTGTGCATATTAAATTGAACAGCGCATTACCACACTTCAAAGGTTATGAAAACTATGTTTTACTAGGTCCGTAAGCGCGGTGCACATAACGCGCATAAACGAAAAATAATTTTGCGTATTTTTTCGAGAGGGGGGGATAGACTTAGACGTATTTTTTTTAGATGCTCGAGAAACCTTAGAAATCGAGCCGGGAAAAAAATACATATCTTTCTATTGACGAAAATATTTTTTTCGAGAAAAACGGAGAAAGGACCTGGGCCCGTAAGCGCGGCACACGCCGCGCGCGTGAACAGAAAATGATTTTGCGTTTTTTTCCAAAGAAAAAATAGATTTAGACGTATTTTCAAAACTTTTGGAGGCTCGAGAAACCTTAGACCTAACCGGAAGAAAAATACACATCTTTCTGTTGACGAAAATATTTTTTTCGGGGAAAAAGTAGAAAGGACCTGGAATAGACTTAGACGTATTTTCAAAATTTTTGAAGGCTCCAGAAACCTTAGAGACCTAGCCGAAAAAAAGTACATATCTTTCTATTGACGAAAATATTTTTTCGGTGAAAACGGAGAAAGGACCTGGATGTAAAAACCGAAGACCTGTTTGTTATAGTTTTGGACCTCACCACTCTTCTGAAAAAGTAGAAAAGGACTTGTTTGCGATTTGTATTTAACGGGAGCCTCTTCATGCAAAGTAACGAACGAGGGACCTAAACGTGATTCGAAAAAGATAATCTTTCCCTCACAAAAAATCATGAAGGACCTCTTTGTAAATTCGCAGGGACCTATCTGTAATTCAGAGAAACGAAAGGGTTTTTTGCGAAATCTCCAAGCGCCACGTGGGACGGTCCTCCGGGCGAGCTTTCTCCCGAGTCTTACTATTGGCGAGCCTATATAACTGGTTCTCTAAGGGGGTCTGGAAGTCTTTTTCATATACAAAAATTTATGATAAATTTAATACCGGTAGGACGGTAGGATTCCATAGCGTGTGTATACGTGTGCTGTGCGAGTGTTGTATGCCTCCACTTTGTACAGTAAGGAAAAAAAAAAGAAATCCAATGTTAATGAGACAGCGACAAAGAGAACTGAGTTCGACTCCGGGATCCTGATTCAGTGAAACAGTGACAATGTTAGTGGACCAGCAGTTCAGCAGGTTATTACAACCATTATTAGCTTAACACGTCCTTACTAGTTATGTGACTTCGTGATACCATTAGCTGTCCAAGAAAAAACGATGAACGAAGAGAGATGAAGCCTGTTGTTTGGCAACACGCATCAATTCTGTAATGATTTTAGGAATACAATAGAAGAATCAACCGGCTATAACAAGTTCATTGGATACAAGGAAACTTTCGGATGGTCCTCAAACAGCACGATGCTTGAGGATTATAGATGTACAGACGGCGGTGCAAACATGAAAAACTTGGACAGAGATACTAACAGAACCCAATTTTATGCCTGAGAAAATTCTTAGCGTCTCCTGCAAAATCAAACTAAAAAGAATGGTCAACCAGTTCCCCTTCCTTATCGAATTTCTGCAGCTCCCGTGGCGTGCTTTCAATGGGAACGAGGAGAATTAAGCGACCGCCGGCATGTCCTTGAGCCATGCGTCAAGAGGCTTGCCAATGGAGTAGACGATGAAGCCAATCTCCCTGAGCTTCTCGGGGTCGACGATGTTGCGCCCATCGAAGAGGAAGGCGGGCTTCTGCATGTTCTCAAAGATCTTCTGGTAGTCCAATTCCTTGAACTCGTCCCACTCGGTGAGGATGCAGACGCCATGGGCCCCCTTGGTGGCCTCATACGCATCCCAGACAACGCTCAACTGCTTCACGGCCGTGGGGCTTGTAGGCTGAAGGTGCAGCGGGTGGTCCCAGTCGAACTTGTTCATGGCAATGTCCCGCTGGATCTGGTCCTCGGTAACCTGGGGATCATAGATGCTGATCTGAGCCTTGTCACCCAAGAGACCCTTGCACACATCAATAGCTGGGGTCTCCCTGGTGTCGCCGGTGTCCTTCTTGAACGCGAAACCGAGAACGGCGATCTTCTTGCCGGCGACAGTGTTGAACATGGAGGCCACAACACGGTTGACGAACCGGCTCTTCTGGTAGTCGTTGATCTTGATGACCTGCTTCCAGTAGTTGGCCACCTCGGGGAGGCCGTTGCACTCGCAAATGTACACCAGGTTCAAGATGTCCTTCTGGAAGCAGGAGCCACCGAACCCAACGCTGGCGTTCAGGAACTTGGGGCCAATCCTGGAGTCCTTCCCCACGGAGTAAGCCACCTCGGTCACGTTGGCGCCGGTGGCCTCACAGAGCGCGGAGATGGCGTTCACAGAGGAGATCCTCTGCGCCAAGAACGCATTGGCAGCGAGCTTGGAGAGCTCAGCAGACCACAGGTTGCTGGTGATGATCCTGTCCTCGGGAACCCAGTGGGCGTACACTTCCTTGAGAGCCTGAACAGCCTTCTTGCCCTCAGGGGTCTCCCGGCCACCGATAAGCACTCTGTCAGGCTTGAACAGGTCTTCGATCGCTGTGCCCTCTGCGAGGAACTCCGGGTTTGAGAGGATCTGGTAGTTGATGCCCTTGCTGTTGTGGGTCAAGATCTTCTCAATGGCCTCTGCAGTTTTGACAGGGACAGTAGACTTCTCAACCACGATCTTGTCAGACTTGGAGACTTCAGCAATCATCCGAGCAGCACTCTCCCAGTAGGTGAGGTCGGCGGCCTTGCCTGCTCCGAGGCCACGGGTCTTGGTGGGGGTGTTCACCGAGACAAAGATGATGTCAGCCTGGGCGACGTGCTTCTTGACTTCGGTACTGAAGAAAAGGTTCCTGCCCCTGCACTCCTTCACGACCTCATCGAGACCAGGCTCGTAGATCGGGAGCTGGTTGCTGTTCCAAGCGTCAATACGAGGTTTGGAAATGTCAACAACAACAACCTCAATTGATGGGCACTTGTGGGCGATGACAGCCATTGTTGGGCCGCCGACATAGCCAGCTCCGATGCAGCAGATCTTCACCATCTTGCCCACTTACTGTGATAGCAAAGAGTGGCTGTCAGAGGATTGTAATTGAAAGATATTACTTAGACCAGACATAGTAAGCACATTCATTTCTGAGTTAACAGAAACAATCGAGATTCAGATCTTGAAAAAACAATATGTGGCATAAATGCAGGACTGAAACAACAAACACATACAGAGCCAGGTTCTAAGAAAGCTACCCAATAAGTTCGGTAAACAAGCACGAGCAGTTCTGAATAATCAAATATTGGTAACTTCACAGCATCTGCTAACTTGAGGGGAAAAGGCTTACATGTAAGGAGGATGACATAATGAGAGAAAGTCAGAACAATCATCTAATTAGGTGCAAACTAAACCCATGGCATCAACAAATACTAGTCAAGTTACTAAATCTAACTAGGGAACATATTGAATCTCAAGTGAACTCTCAGATCTAGAGTATGTTCAGAGAACTAATTCAGAAAGAACAACCACAACATGAAACCACACTTCTTGCATGATCAGATACAAAACTACAAACTAAATCAAAAGTGATGCATGGAATCAGGGAGACCCTCACCAGATCTCAAGAACTTGGGGAAGATCTTGAGGAGGGCACAGCTAGAGAAAAGAAATGGAGGCGACCTCTTTTATGCAGAGAGAAGCTGCCTACAAGTGTATGTAGAAGGAAGGCTACAACTCCTTATATACCCCTTTCCACAAACCCACCAAATTAGATCTACCCATCCCCCCTCTCCCCCCTTTGAAAAAATAACAGTGTCAAGGCTGGTCAGAAATTAGAATAAATGAGCAGGTGTGAGTTGGTCTCACAAGGCAAAGTGCTCTCATGCCGATGCCATCCATGAGCCCACCAAACTTCCATTAATCAAAAAGTTTCCATGAGTCCATGATACACCACCAACCTCTTTACTGTAACCCCTCAGAAAAATAAAACCAGACGCATAAACAAAAGGTGCTACGCTGTTATGGTATAATTGAACAGTATGTTATCAGATCTGCGTGTTCCAGCCTCCTTCTTATCTATCTCTATCTCTCGTTCAATGTACACAACTAAAGGTAAGATATGGGGAGCCGAAATGGCTGTGTACATGTAGCCCACGCCCCAACAAGAACATGGTCTGCTGAATAATGGGCAGTATTTTAATCCATGGTCAACTGTAGCAGCAGCCAAATAATTGAGGTCAGAACCATGTATAATATAACCCAGAATGCAAAAGTTACAGCAGTCAGATTGAGATGTAAGAAATGGCAATGCTGTATCCATCCACTGGAAGCAGTAGAAACCTTCAAAGCCTAGACACAGTCAAATTCAGGAAGTTGATGCTGATGCTTGTCCCAACGACACTCCCAAGTCTCACCAACCAAAACATGTGTATCATATTAAATCAATTTTACTGTTCACTGATAAATATACAGAGGCTGAATCTTCAACAGGGAAACTCCAGCGTCCATAGTATAAAAGAGAAACTCAAAAAAGAATTCTGGAGAGGCCTTCTTTTAACATTAAGAAAAAGAGGTGTGAGCAGGAAAAGAAGGAATTTTCAGAGTCTTATGTCACTGTCATTTGATTACTGTAACTAATAGACTAAGAAAGACTCCCATCTTTCTTTCTTCCTTAAGTCATCATTTAGGAAAAGCTGCTAGTAAGAAACTTCTTTACACAGTCCAAAGTCATGAATTGTCACATGTTCCAGCTAACGGGTCAACAAAAATCATACATTTTTTTGGGCTACATTCAGGCAATCAAAGACGAGGCAGTAAACTGGACTCTAGCGGGAGCGTCTGACCTTAGAAAACTCCTACATCGCCTCTAATGAAGACCATACCATTTTTCTAAGTTTTTGTTCCTTTTTTCTTCTTCTCCCTCTCCCCTTGCTTGTTGGGTGCATTCTCTTGCACCTTGTATCTGGTTTCTGTAAAAATCTTGTAAACCCTGTTTTCTCCTTCTAATTATTCTCAGCTCTAGCTGCTTTCAAAAGAAAAAAAAATCATACATTTTTTCTTCTATGATAACTTTTAAATGCAAGTTATTATATATACACATCGTACAGATAAAAAATCAATTAAACCTACCCAAATCAAATGTACAGACCATTTGTGCTGTATAAAAAAAAATCCCAAGATTATATAACCATCCAAGGCCAAGAAAGTCATAAAAAAGCATAACATCAACAACGATCACAACAACAAAATAAAGTGAACCTCCCTAAGGGACATTTTAACAAACACCAGATCTGCATCTCAAGCCACCACCACTCCACCGCGACAAGTATTTACGCACAAATCCACCGACATTGGAGCAGAGCAAAGGAACGAGTACCATCTCTCCACCCGATTCGGTTGTAACCGCTACAGGAAGCAACTAACCAAAGAAAAGTTGGTGTTTCGTCTTTGAGTGCCTCTCAAGTGACCAAAACACCGGAAAATTAGGGCTCTTTGGTGATGGATTACGATCCAGGCATCCCCAACACGCAAAGAGAACAACAATAAGTGCGGATCGGAGAAGCGAGGAGGAAATTTTCTGCGTTACCTTAATCCTCGAGGTTGGTTATGTGATGGAGAATGACGTTAATTTTTGTCCTTGGCTTCGTCCCCTCCTGATCTGGTCTTTGATCTAGTCTGTGCTGGGAGTTTTTCGTCGTCAAGTATGATGTACAGGTTAAACTGCGAAAGAAATAATAACTGCTCCTTTCTCTCGTTCTCTCTCTCTCTCTCTCTCTCTCTCTCTCTTGGCTATCTTTTTTTTAGATCTCTATTTTAATTGTTGCCGTTTAATTTTTTTAGAACAACATAATTGCCGAAATCCCAGTAACTAAATTTTAACTTAGGGTATCGCACCGTATGCTATTTATTTACATTGTACTTTTTTGGAGACAGATTCAGAATCTTGACATATGAAGTTATATAAATTCATAATCTGGACCATATAATTTTGCCAAAATTTGAATTATTTTTCCCACTTCACCTAACAATTTAAGAACGTTGGACAACTAAAACTTAAAAGAAATTGATAATTGGACGTTTAACCCATTAGAGCATCTCCAACAGTTTCCTATAATTTGACTCTCAATAACTCTGGATTGGGAGCTTCCTAAAGTTTTTGGGCCTTAAAAAAAGGCCATTCTCCAACAGTTCCCATTTTTTCTCCTAAAAATAGTGATTGGGAAAGCACACGAGCGTCCAATATCTGACCACTTCGGCCGAAGTTTTTGGGCGTGCAGAGAGATTGGGATTCCGATAGAGTAACTGTTGGAGTGGTAATTTTTTCATTTATTCCTAAAAAATGATTTTTGGAATAAGTTTTGGAAACTATTGGAGATGCTCTTAAAACGCCTCACGCATCCTCCTCCCCACTTCATCAAGCTCTTGCTCTCCTAATCTTTTTCTTCCTCAACACCACCACATCTATACCCCCAACTCCTCACTACTCTCCCCCAATCCCACCCGGCAACTCATCGACTAGAGTCCTGCCCCTCTCCCATGGGACCTCCCCCTCTTTCTCCACCTCTCCCACAAGGCTACGGTGAGCTCCGACCAAGCCGTTGCATGTGTGGTTCATTTGTGCTCAACGGAGGCGTTCCACCATGGCTAAAGTTCACTAAAGGTATCCCCCTTCTCAAGGAGTGTCCAGAACTTACTGGATTTGTTGATGCCACAATGGGAGCCTGTCGGATCTACAGAAGAGGGGCCCCTTTCCTAGGAGTGGCCAGAGCTCACTGGATTTGACAGGAGCCCGCCAGATTTGACGGAGATGGGGTGCAAACAACAAGTGGAAGACGTGTCGGTTGAGTGCTATGTGACGTATTTGTGTCAGTTGCTTATCGGTGATGGATGTGAGCAAGTTGGGGGGATGGGGATGGTGGTGTGGACTGGTCTCGTCCCCTACCTGCTCTATGTTTATCTCGAAATGATGGCGTTGGTAACTCGAGTTGTTGCAGCACAAAACATCAAATGTTGCAGATGTTTAATGGTTTATTTGTTGTTGCAACAGGTTTTAACTTTTGTTACAATATATCATTGTATTTGTTGCCCCATGAGTTTAAATTTATTGCCCATTTTTGTTCTTAATTTCGTGTTTGTTACATTTGAACAAAGATTTGTTGCAACTTAGGAACTAATTGTTGCATTTAAAAGATTTTTTGTTGCACTAGATCTCATCGTCATCTATTCACAAACCAAGCATATATATATAGACGTCGTGTTAATTCTGTGAAGCGTGTACGGCTTGCGCGTGCATGCCTTTCCACAAAACGTTAACGATCACTACGAAAAGCCGTACTAATTACATATTCACATCTAAAAAACAACAACAATAATAAAAAGAAGCCACACTAATCATATGCTTCTTTTGAGAAGAGTAAACATTTGCACAAGAGCCCAGCAAAGTGCTCATGGAACAGAAGGCCCTCAACACATGGGAGTGTGTCTGCTTAACCAGGGCCGGTACTACGTCCTGGTACTCTAAAAACTTTAAAAAAACAACATGAATTATTTTGATTTTAATGATTTGAGATTTTTAAAACTTTAGAACCATTTGTGTTGTACTTTTAGCAAATTTTAAATATACATGTTGAGTTTATAATATTATAAAAATCATTGTACAAAACAATACAGTTATGCGTGTAAAGTTTATACCCCTAGCCTATAGAATTTTTTTTAATTCTACTACTGTCCTTATCTACCAAAATTGTCGATTGCTATCGAAATTTGGTGAGTTGGATGCTGACTCAAATGGTCTACTTAGCATCAGACTGCAACAGGATCCAAATCAAATGAGCTGACGATCGAGCCCCTTATGGCCTGTTTGGTTGGCTGCATGTGAAGAGAATTGCAGTGTGACAATCTACCGGAAACACAAACCTGAAGACCTACGTGTCCAAGCAAATCAGTTATACCAAACTCCAACCACGTCCTCGGAGTCCAGATCTTCTTCTCGGGTGAAGAACGCTTGCACGCGCTATGCAAGGCTTGATTGGAGCCGGGATGCATGGCTGGGTCCATCTCGTCAAGAATTGGGAGATACTTGTAGCTATCACGTGGTTTTAGCAAGTCATTGTCCTTCAATTTCCAGGCCAAGCGAATGCTTAATTGCAGCAGCAGTACATGCATGTGATGTGAGTTTGGCAAAGTTAGGAGAGGTGCCGATTAGGTTGAAAAGAACTGTTTAGTTAGGCCAGGGGGGACAAAGATAAATGGCATGCATCAACAGCTTCGCTCTTTTGGTATTTTTTTTTCCCGTCCTTTTTCCCGCTCTCATCGTGGCCAACATGGCCTCTGTCTCCTTTTGGCACACTGCTATGTGCTAGCAATCATGTGGGCAGGCAGGCTCACCTAACAGGTCGGTGAAAGATTCTTGCTGCAAAAGTGGAAGGTTCAAAATTTCGTTTTTAATTAAATTTTGTTATCGTCGAAATTCAAAATTTTATTGAGATTTCGTTATTTTGAACAAAATTCGAATGAAATACAAAAAATAAATTTTAAATCCGTTTTTTCACCGAGATTTCCGAAATCTCGATGGAAAATACTGAAATTTCGATCCTAAACACCGAGATCTCGGTCCACTTCAAACGAGCTAAAATGTGTGCAAAACTCGTTACATTTTTTTTGTGTATCGTTCTAACATATCATTAATATTTTTATAAAATTTGGAGATGATGATCAATTTTTAGAAATTTTAAAAATTCATACAGTGCAAAATACTATAAAATGGTATCCCGAGGCTAAAAATGGAAAATTTTGAAAAATCATGAAAGAATTTATGTGACATTCTCTATCTATTTGAATGAAAATTACTAAGTTTTTGCACATAAAATAACCTACATTTAGAAATTTCGGTAGCATTTTGCTTGATTTTTTGGATTTGAACACTTCAACTAGGCAACATAATAAAAGCATTACATAATATGATCACAAATGATAAATATTTAAATTACATTCACCAACACTATGCGTTTCATCCATCACAATTTGTTTCAAACATACATCATCAGGCCGCAGGTTGCTCTGACTGGTGCAAGTAACTGCTAGGCATATATCGTGTGTACGGATCAGTGTAGGGATCAATGTAGTCAAACAACGACAATATGTTCAATTTGTCGTGACTCTGGCGGTGACCGTGCATACCCTGGTCACCTCCATAAGTCATCGAGTCGTACCCTAACATGGGGTACTCATGCTGCTCTGTGGGGAAGCCCCAATGGTTGCTAGACTGGCTACTAAACCATGAGTCTATATCATCCTGGGGCTATCCTGCCTGCTGTCCACCACCACTAGTGGTCGTGCCCTTCCTCGTACCACCACTACTACAGAAAAGACCATTAGAGACGGTTCACAAATATCATCAGAGACGGCTTTGTGAACCGCCTCTAACAATGGGTCAGTGATAATATAATAACTTCACAGACGGTTTCATTAACCGTCTGTGATAATAATTTTACAGACGGTTCTTATTTAGAACCGTCAGTGCTATATTAAATCTACTGACGGTTTGTAATATGAACCGTCTGTGATATAAATCCTATCACTAACGGTTCCATATACCAACCGTCAGTGCTATATTAAATCTCTTGACGGTTTGTAATATGAACCGCCTGCGTGATATAAATCCTATCACTAACGGTTCCATATACCAACCGTGCAGGTTAGTGTATATCACGATCGGTTTGTAATATGAACCGCCTGTGTTATACAAACTATGACAGAAGGTCCACATGTATGAACCGCTCAGCGATATTTATATCACGCACTGGTGCTTAGTTGTGAACCGTCTGTGATATGGTTTTCATACATACATCTTTTACGCTTATTGGCTAGCCTCAGAAATGCTAGCCATGCCCTCTCAAACAGACATAACACGAAGCTACATTGCGCTTATTAGACAAGCATTATTTCAATGATCACAGATATGGGATTCATTTAGCAATTGTTCCAAGCTGATTATAGCACTATCATTACATCCATTTCAGCAAATGAAGACTCACCGTAAATTTCATCAATATTAAATTCTTTCCCGACTTCCTAAAACAACGGGGCCTTTCAGGTGACTCGGAAAAAATAAAGAATCAACAAAGTTGATATGGGAGAGAGTATATCCTACCCTCATTCCACCATGAAGCACAATTCTTGCAGCAGCCTTCAACATCCACTATACCACCTTTTTCAATTTCCCCCGGAGTGTGGCAACTTTCTGAAGGAAATCATCAACTGAAGTAAAGGTCGGCACCTTGTATAGAGACAACAATGTCTCATGTGTGCAAAGATTGAGGATTTCCTTTACTGAAAGCGTTAAATAAAGTTATCAAATGATGCACTTCCAGCCACATTACTATATACAAGTTATTATTGGATGAAATAGTATCCACACAATGAAAATAACCACAACTAGAATAAATTAGACCTTTAGTTCCACAAGCAATATTACTTGAAACTAATATATGATTTATGATAACCAGGGATATATACATACCATTTCCTCCTCATGGTGTGCTTTTTCAATTGCTCTTTCCTCTCTTCTTTTCTTAACCTTCTCTATTTCACTGTATTTGATCGTGCAAGAGCGAGGGATTAGGCACTAGAAGAAAAGCATAGACTTCAACATTTTTTAGAAAAAGAAGAAGGTTGCACACTAGTGACCTATTAGGGATATGTATCTCAAAAAGAAAGCACGTATATACTGGCAAGATATATGTCCGCACTAGTGGTAAGATATAGTATGGCATATGTATACTTGGAAAATCCTATGTATTACTCGAAGATGGCTCTTGATATGAGATATGTTGACTCCTTCATGCCCATCAACTCAAGATCAGCACGAAGCATTATTACATCCATTTCATCGAATATCATCAAAACATTACAAGCATCATTACATCCATTTCACAGTTCATCAGAGACAGAGACATTACATCCATTTCAGCGATCACAGATCATCACAAGCACTATCCGTACATCCATTTCAGCAAATAAACCGGAAAATTAGAATGACAAGACAAGTGGCAATACAGAGATAAACCTAACTCTTGCGATTAGGCACTGCGTAGAACTCGCCTTTTTACTAATGACTTCAGTGACTAGAAAAACAAAGTTTTCCTCGAAGGGCGCTTGAGATCCTTGTCTTGCAACGAAGTTTTATCGTTACTCATTTGTGTTGCATTGACGAGGAGATGCATGTTATGGCAAACGTAAAATCCACATCGGTTATTGCCTGTCCTTGTTGGTGGCCTTTGGAAAAATAGAATTGCTTAGTTCGAGAATCATGGCTACGGAGTTTGAAATAGGATTATCTTGTATAGAGGATACCGAAACTTGAAATCGTCTTTGCAACGCCTTATCCTCGCCTTGAATGTAGGATCTCAAAGCTTTGACCGTCCTACGTGATTTCGAAAGGTTAGCCTCGGCTATTCCAGAGCAACAAGCTCCTTAAACAACGTGGTTACCTGGTGATTAACCGTGCGATAGGGTTCAAGTCGTGGTTGCCGGTATGTGAGGAATCAACGTAAATAACCCGGTTCTTGGCCGATGAATTACAATTAGAACCCAGTGAAACCTCGCATAGGTATGTTGCCATGGTCAATTAGCACCAAAGTATTGTGTGCACATTACAAATGAGAGTATACCAAGTCGGCAAAGACTTACCCTGGGTTAAAGGGTAAAAGTATGAAGCTTTTATCTTTACGAGCATCCAAGGCATGTAAATGACGTATTCCTCTCGCTTTTGCATCTTGGTTCATTGTTGGTCATGAGACTAAGAGTGGGTCGAGGAAACCCACCGATGTATTGTTCGCTCTCGCTTCGTATCATGAATCTATATATACAAAAGTTAGGCAAAGTGTCACTTAAAATATATATATATATATATATATATGTATGACATTTATCCGTATTACAGGAAGACACACTCACAATGTCCAAGATCTTAAGAGCGAGGCGTCGAGGGCGTCGAGGTTGAAGAGATCGAACAGTCCTGAAGCCGACCGGCAGCCCCCGTGACTCGTTGAATGTGATGCTTAGGCTTGTAGCGGACCATGATACTTGTTGTAATGCGTTCGTTCTCCTGGCTTGTTAGCTTCTCTCATGTAGTATGTATGCAGGCTTTTGCAGCAAGAAGTCAATGTCTTGATGCGATCTTCCGTTAATAAAGGCTCTCCTAGCTTGAATACCAGCCAACGGGGCCATCGGATAGTACTCCAAGGCCTTCGCTATCTTTTCGATTTGCCCTTCCCTTTCTTTGTTGGAACGGAAATCTTGGGGAGACGAGGAGTAGAGAGCAATCAAAGTCAAAGTCAATATCAAACTCATGGTCAATGTTTTTGGGTGGGAGGGCACGATAACTGATTTGGGGGGAATTGGATCAACTTCTGGCGGAGGAAGTAGAGGTACTTCTGGTGGAGGATGGATGTCTAGAGATATGTCGCTGCTGGGCCACTGGATGAATGTGCCGATGACATCCCCCAGTGTCTGAAGCTCGTCATTTGGAGGCAATTGTAGTGTGATGATCTTGAAAATGTCATGAACGCCGTCCACATTGACCTTCGTGAAACCCGGCGCTAGCAGGGTACCGTGCACCATCGCCCCTTCAATGGATGGATACGCGAGGCCCCAAGCAGCCTGTATAGGAAGGGAGCAATTGGCAACTCTCACTGGAGATTGCAGCGTGGGCTCCTACACAACGGTACCCAATTAGCTAATGTGCCAAAAGATATATCTATGGAGCATTCAAGGGATCATACTTAGTATACCTTGATGTCACAGGCATGTGAATCTGCCGGGGTGTTTACCCTGGTCAGGGGCGGACGCACAGCTGCTCTTACGTGTAGTGGGGCTAAACCCTAGGTCTTGCACAGGATTTGTGTTTTGAGCATTGAGCCTTTCCTCGAGGCTTCTTATCTTACCATTGAATTCTTCTCTCGGCTGTCCTCAAGATCCTTCACGATCTTTTCTCACGCTTCGTCTCTACCTCTCTTCTTACTCCGGTACATGTCGGTGTCTTGGCCCGCCTTCCAGGAACGAAAACCCCTTTGCCTCGCGTGCGACCAGGGTGTTCCTTGTTTCCCAATGCCGTGGAGAGTGCATCTCTCTCCTGTTCGGGACAAAAGATCCACCTAAGATTGTGCACTCAACTCTACCTGCAAGATCCCAACAAGTTATTTCACCGATGAAGTTAGGAACTAAATACGTACCAAAATGGTGGTTCGATATCTTACCAAACGTTGGCGACTTCCTCGTCGCGAGGTTTGTAAAGGATATGGTGCCGTATGGTGTGGCACATGACCTCGCTCTTAGCCGCCTCTGGCGCTACCGTCAACAATCGATTCAAATGGCGCGAGTCCCCTCGTCCTCCCTCGTCCCATTGCATCCTCTTCCCCAGTAGCCGCGGTGCCGAGTCTGTGGGGTGGGTGTTCCTTACTGCCGTGGTCTTGTGGGCTTCGCTTTCAAGCACGAATCGATCTGTCGTCTTCATCTCGAACAAAACGTCGCCATGAATCCTCGCAATGAACCCGCATTTCTAGAGTAGGGAGTCATGTCCTTATTGACGTATTCCTTGACAAGTGTGCTCTTAAAGGTCTTCCACGCCTTTCACGCCACTAGCAAAGGCATACCGCCGACCGGGGCCTCGAGTTCTTCCGGGATATCGAAGGAGGAAAGGATTTACGTAGCGTGTCGTTGCGCCCTCGTCGATCGCTGACTTCCAGGATACAATTGTGATGGGAACCCGCTCGCGAACAACTATCCAGCACATTGTTCGTAACGCATTCACTACCTTTTTACATCCGGTAGGGGACCCATCTTTCGGATCGATCGCCGTGATGCTATATCGGCCTGTTGGCCTTTTGTTTGCTTTTCTTGGAGCGCGAGTTGGTTTGACTTGACTTGGCTGAACAGATCCTTCAGTTGGTCCTAAGGTGGATAGAAAATATTGAAATAATGTTATTCCATCATTATTTCGATGGGAACTGTTTGGATGTGTTCATCACATGAAAAGAAGAAATGTGGGTGATCAGGTCAAAATTCCGACGATATCCAATCAAAATTCAAATACATCCAACAATGTCGCCGCTACTCCATCGCCGCCCTCGGGTTCCCGTTGTCCCCTTCATCCCCAGCCGATTTCCATCCACCGTCACCGCCGAGCCGGAAGTTGCCACCCGACGCCCACGACCATGGGCCCGATGTAAAGAACAAAGGAGAGAGAGAGAGAGAGAGAGAGAGGGAACTATGAAAAGAAAAATAAAATAAATGAACCTAACTATTCACTTGATCTAGAACATACTGGTGCAAACATTATTTCAATATTTTAATACATCCATAAAAATATATATTGGCACTGGAAGTTTTAGTCTAAAACGACTTTATTTTGTATCTAGAGGGAGTAATAAAATTCCCAACAATGTGATTTTGCGTCTAGACTCAGAAGGGATTAACAAAATTGTGGGTGATGGAATGTCGTCCCAGGATCTAAAAGAAGGAGTGAGTGCACCAACCAAACGCAGACACACGACACGATCATAGTAAAATAGAAAGGTTGGTTTGCCACCGAGACGTCCTCCCTCCTGTCCCGGCTCCCGATGATTATCCTAAGCTAAGAGATTGCAGACAAATAACTGCACAAGCAGAGCAAAAGGCTACAAGCCCACAAGTTGTGTCCAATCCCTCCCTTCCACAATGCATTGCCTTAAAAGGCTACTACGCTGCATCGCCAAATTTTGCAAAACATGACATTATTTAAGTGCTACATACTACTACTCGAAAGAATGTATGATGCATGCATCTTAGATTATTTTTCCTCCTCTTCTTCTTTTTTCCACCTTACTTTTGCGGTTTGCCCATTCATTCATTCATTCATTCATTCATGACGATAATTAACACACGAAACAATACATACATATATACATACAGAGCTGAGCTACCAACAATTCATTCATTCATTTGCGGTTTTGCCCATTCATTCATTCTCTCATTTAGTCTTTTACCTTGTTTTTTTTTTTTAGATCAAGAGGACATCAAAGATGTCCCAGTTCCTTTATATAGAAACTGGATAGTATCAAGCACAAGTTCAATACATTCATTCTCGAGATAGCCACAAGGACTCCTCCAGAGCCAAAGACAAAACCGAAAATAAAAAGCATTGATTCCTTTTAGCGCCCAGGCAGCGATACCAAACATTCAAACAGTTTTTACCTTGTGGGGAGGAGCATTACTCATTTACCTTGTGGGGAGGAGCAGACGTCGCCGGGGAGGAGGAGACGTCGCCGGGGTGGAGGAGGCGCACTGCCGGGGAGGAGGAGGCGCAGCCGCCAAGGGCCTCGGGAGGCGGCCGGGGCTCGGGGAGGCGGCTCTCCATCAGCGTGCTCGGGCGGCTGGGCTCGAGGAGGCTGCGGCGCGGGCTCAGGAGGCGGCGGCGGCGGAGGCGGCGGGGCTCGAGGCGGCGCTCGTTAGGGTTTGAAGTGTGCGTGCGTTTGAAGTCCTGGTAGAAAACGCTTTCAAGTGAAGAAGTTTTATAGGGTTTGAATATTGCAGGCAGTTCGGTATAGAACCGTCAGTGATTATATATCACGAGGCGGTTCTAGTTTAGAACCGCTCAGTGATACTGACCCACCATTCCTCTGGAGTATATATACTCATGCAAGTTGAGCTTCATGCTAGGGTACATAATTTAAACTCCATGAAGAAAAGAAGCAGAAATAAATCTATGGATAGTTTAGAACCATCTGTGATACGGCCCACCAATAGTTTAGAACCATCTGTGATACGGCCCACCATTCCTCTACAGTATATATACTCATGCATTGAGCTTCGCTCTTGGACGTTCATCTTGACCTTAGCTAGCTCACTACTAGGGTACGTAATTTAAACACCATGAAGAAAAGAAGCGGCTACCTCCGTGGCTCAACCCTACCTGCTGATGTCTGCAAGTTTACGAAGCTTGGTTACTAACAAACCACCATGCACAGCCACAAGGGTGCCCTAAGGGTGTGTACATGCCCGTACACACCGTTCCACTATCCATTCGACGGCTACAATTACTATGGCCTACTACTCTACAACCACGTGTGCAATAACATAAGTACAGAAATATTACTTTATTATCCATACATGCATGGTCCTGCTTACAAATTAACATTGTAATTATACAAAGTGAAAATTAGCCCTTCACAATGATCGACGCGTGTATAGGTGACTTCGTCAATTTGTTCCTCTTGGACCATGCCGGCATTTCCGATAGGAGGCAAATCATCAAATTGATTGTACTCTTCCTCATCTACTACATTCTCAACTCCGATAATCCTCCTTTTTCCTCGAACAACTACGTGGCGCTTCTTGTCGACGGATCGGTAACATAAAAGACTTGAACAACTTGGTTTTGCGAGCACGAATGGTTCATCTTTGTATCCGACACGCTTGAGGTCCACAAAGGTGATGCCGTACTTGTCAACCTTCACGTCTTTGGAGGTGGACCCAACGACACCGAAATAGTGGGATCTTGAAAAGTACATAGTCAAGCTCCCAAATCTCCTCTATGAACCCATAGTAGGAGCTCCTCGTTGACCCAGTGCATCGAACGCATCTATGCGGACCCCGCTGCTCGGGTTTGTGCTCTTCAAATCCTGATCTATCGTGTAAAATGTGTATCCATTTAAGTCGTATCCTTTCTACGTGACAAGCTGTAAAGTGGGCCTTTTGCCAACCATTTCGAGGTGTCATATGACGAGCTCCCGGTGATGGGTCGCTCTTTGAACCAATTGTTGAATCAAGGTTATGTTGTCTTATGATCCAAGACTCATGTCGTGATGGATTCTCTTGCCTTAGCCATTGCTTGTGCTCGGCGATGTGCGGGGACACTACAATCATGTGTTGTAGAACCGTGAAATGGGCTTGAGCACACGCAATCGATCAGTGTGATTGCTTTCCTTCCGATGGTCCCGATACCTGGAGCCTCCTCATGGCGAGATCGAGGCACACCTATTGGTTGGGCCTGAGCCATGTAATCGACGCAGAACTCGACGACCTCTTCGGTTGCATAACCTTCGACAATGCTACCCTCCGGACGGGATCGATTTCGTACGTAAGACTTAAGAATTCCCATATACCTCTCGAATGGGTACATGCTACGTAGGAACACAGGCCCGCACATCTTTATCTCTATTACAAGGTGAACAATGAGATGGACCATGATATCGAAAAATGACGGAGGGAAATACATCTCAAGATTACATAGAGTCATCACCACCTCACTGCAGACCATCTAGTCCTTCGATCGATGACCTTCGAGCGATTGTGTTAAATAAATAACACAGCCTCGTGATTGTCTCTGACCTTTATTGGCAAAATACTTCTAATTGCAATTGGGAGCATTTGTGTCATCAACACATGACAATCATGAGACTTCATGCCAATTAATTTTAAATCTTGCATTGAAACAAGTCTCATCATGTTGGACGAGTAGTCGGACGGAACTTTCACACCATGCAAGCACCGGCAAAGTTCAGTTCTTTCGCCTTTGACAGAGTGTAACAAGTCGTTCGCAATACGTACCACCTTTAACGGTCTCTTTTGGTGCTAACTCGTGTCTTATGCCCATATCGACTAAGTCAAGTCGTGCGTTGATACCATCCTTTGTTTTGCCCTTAATGTTTAGTAGGAGACCAATCAGGCTATCACGGACATTCTTCTCCACGTGCATGACATCGATGCGTTGGCGAACTTCTAGGTGCTCCCAAAGAAGGTAGGTCCCAAAGATTGATCTCTTCTTCCACAAGCTCTTCTCACGGGTCGACCTTGCTTTACGTCCCTTTCCATACGTAACATCCAAATCCTTTACAAAGTCATGAACATCTCTCCCGCTAAAAGTCCTTGGAGTTGAACCGTTTCGTTCGTCCCATCGAATAGTCTCTTCATCTTGCGGTATGGGTGTTTCCTCCCAAGGAACCTACGGTGACGCATGTACACGGTTTTACGCGAGTGATTCAGCCACACACTCTCAAGATCGTCTAGGCGGTGAGTGCAAGCCTTGGCACCTTTTGTACTGCCCGACAGTTAGCAAGTGCAGGTAATCATTTATGGTGCGAGAACAACAAGCGCTGTAAAGTGAAGTTCTCTCGCTTGTATGCATCCCAAACACAGTACCCAGAACCCACAATGTTTTTAGATCTTCCACCAATGGAGCTAGGTACACATCAATATCGCTCCCAGGTTGTTTCGGTCCTTGGATAAGCACAGACAATAAAATGTACTTTCGCTTCATACACAACCAAGGAGGAAGGTTGTAGATACAGAGATTCACGGGCCAAGTGCTATGCCTACGCTCATGTTACCGAAAGGATTCATTCCATCTCAGCTCAGTCCAAACCTTATATTCCTCATCTCTGCAATTCTTCATACCTCCTATCGATGTTTCTCCACCGGGTGGAGTCGCAGGTGTCTTAGCATTCCATCGTTCTTACGCTTCTCGAATGCCAACACAATAGCTTTGGCCTCCTTTGGGTTAGCAAACAAACGCTTCAATCGGGAATTAGAGGCGAGATACCATGCCATCTTAGCAGGACTTCCTTTCTTCACCTCCTCATTTGAATGACTCTTACGCTTGTACCGGATGCGTTGCACACCGGACATACATGCAAGTTTGCATACTCTTTGCGGTATAGGATACAATCGTTCGGACATGCATGTATTCTTTCTACCTCCATTCCCAAGGGACAAAGAACCTTCTTGGCTTTGTAGGTTGTTGTCGGCAACTGCGTTTCCCTCTGGAAGCATGTCCGCCAATAGGACGTAAAAGCGTGAAACTCTTATCTCGACCAACCATTGCTTGCCTTCAATTTCAGGTTCAAGCACACACGACAACCTTGTGTATTTCACCTTGCAACCAAGCAAACAAAGGTTTCTTCGAGTCCTCCATCAAACCCACGAATTTTTCATATTCCCTTTCATCACGGTTCCCTTCTGCGTCGCGCGACATCTGGTCAGATTGTCATCATGCAACATATCCTCGTCGGAGCGAGAATCAATGTGATCATCCGGCATATCGTTGACTTCGTCGAAGATGTTAACAAGTACCACTCGCTTCTTGTATATTCTCGCTTCTTCGCCAGGATCGTCCAACATGTATATCCCTTTTGAAACCTCGCATAATCAAGTGTGCTTCGATCTGCGAGTTTCAAACATCATCATATTCTCGCAATCGATGCATGGACAAGGCATATACTGCACTCCTTATTAAACATGTCCTCCTCTCGCAGCTCTTCTAAAAGTGGAGACGCCATTAATGTACTCCACACTGCACGGTCCTCAAACAGACATCCAAATTTCGATCCATCTATGCTACACATGTAATATTCGATCCAATTAGAACTCTCTTTTCAACTGATTAAGTACACTTTCCTTAACAAGTTAGAGCTTCAAAATAATATTGCAATTATAACGCCCAATTACTATCACCACGAAAACATGGATCTACAAGCTAGATCTAAACAATCTTAAATTTCTTACATAACCAAGCTAGATATTGAATTAATATATATAAGGCAATTTTATATCCAATACTAACCTTAGATCTGAATTAATATATATAATGCAATTATCCATTACTAACCTTAATTACATCACAAGAATCACCTATTATATAGGCTTACAGACGGTTGTATTGCCAAACCGTCGGTGATATAACGGTCTTAGCATTCTATCCCAACAGTGACCACAACATCGAACTTGCGCTCGGGCCTATATATAGGCAAGCTTTATCACAGAGCGGTTCTATGTAATAACCGTCAGAATATACTAAGATTACAGACGGCGATGTGTAATCTTTATCACAGACGGTTCTATGTAATAACCGCCTCAGTAATATAGTAAGATTACAGACGGCGATGTGTACCAACCGTCGGTGATATTTACAGACGGTTATGTAAACTAAAACCGCTGTGATATATAGGTATATCACTGACGGTTATTTTAAAAACCGTCCGTGAAGGCATTTAGGAATGGTGTGTGATAGTCAACAATCGGTTTGTTTATAGAATCGCTCGTGATAGCGACGGTCCGTCTTAAATCTCTTCGCTTCTTGCGCGCCTTTGAATGAGAACTCTTCGCTTTCTCGCTTCGTCTTCAATTCCGCCACCTATAAAATCACCGCTATTGATCGAATTCGATCAACACGCATATTACCGATAATGGAATCTGCCGCGAAGCTCTCCTTCGCTTGCCGCTTCCACCATCACCTCCCCGGCGTCGCTTCCACCATCACCTCCTTCCGCAAGCTCCTCGGCGCCGCTCCACCATCACCTCCCTCGCCGCCGCTATGCGGGAAACGCAAGCGGGAAGAGGAGGAGGAGGAGCGGGAGGAGGAGGAGGAGGAGGAGGAGGAGCGGGAGGAGGACGAGGAAGAGTCAGAGGAAGACGACCACGTCATGCACTCGGGGGGCTCAGATGACGACGACGACGACGGTAGCCCACCGTGGCGCGACGACGACGACGATGGCAGCCCACCGGGGAGCGATGACGACAACGATGGCAGCTCGCCACCTCCTCCGAACGACGATGAATATTTTAATTTATAAGTAATAATATATATATATAATGTAGTAATGTAATGAAATGTTTTATGTTATAAAATGGCTGTTACAGTTGTTATCAAATTTCATTGGGAGAAACTTACACTCGGACGTCTGATTCTCGTTTTTTTTTCGGACGCATTGCAAGATTTTTTTTGAATGTATGAAACAATTTTTTCTTGTTTGTCGAAGACAAATGTTTCACACGCATAAAGAAAATGTTGCGAAAAACCGACGTCCGATCACTAGCAATTTCGAATTTCATTATGTTATAAAATGGTCATACCATTTTTCGCCCTATCTATGAACGAATTATGGCCTTCGATGAAAATACGTAGTTCGATAAAAACATCAAAATGTTATAATGCGATTACCTGACGGTTATCAACACAAAACGCCTGCGTGATATAAGCAATATCGAGACGCTTATAAACACAACCCGTGCGTGGTTACTATACAAACGGTTGTATAGTAAAACCGCTCAGTGATATTACTTTATATCACGCACGGTGTTTTTATAGAATCAAGTTTGTGATAATATCACGCAGCGGTTTTAATACAAAACCGCCTGCGTGATATTTATCTAATCACAGACGGGTTTTATTAATAACGGTCTGTGATAATTTCACTGACGGTTGGTTTATAGAATCGTCTGTGATATCATATATTACAGACGGTTTTTGAAAACCGTCTGTGATAGTGCGTCTAATATAAGCATTTCTGTAGTAGTGCACAGGTCTGCCTCTGTGAGCCCTTCCTCGGGGTAGTCCCCCCTGTTGCGATCCTCCCGATGTTGGTGGCTATCAGCAGGGTCGGAGAGAGTAGCGAGCATTGTCGCCTCTAGAGTCTGTCGCCGAGCTGCTATCGGCGGACTTTTGGTAATGTGGAACCCCGGGGGGTCTTTGTTTCGTCGTTGCCACATTTCCTCTTCCCTATGTGTGTCGCCCATCAAAAACTCAGCCCAATCTGGGAGGCTCTTCTCACCTGCAGCCAGTTCAAAATAACAAGTTGTGAGATGTTGCATGTGCATAACTAACAAGTTTAACAAGACATAATTATGTGTTACCTATGTTCTTTTTGAGCTCTGCTTCCGGGATGCTGTCAACCACAAATATGGTCGGCAGGGGTGGGTCGTACCCAGTGTCCTCATCAAGCAGAGATGTCGATCCAGACATGGACGAATCGAACCAGTCTGCAATCGGGTCTCTATCGGAATGCATTACATCCTCAATGAGGCAATCGAATGGGGGTCAACGTCTTGTGCATCGCTGGTTGATTCATAATCCTGTAGTTGAAGTCGAAGATTGTAGTGGACAAACATGAGCTTCTGGAGCTTTGCATAACTTAATCGGTTCTTTAACTGTGTGTGCACCAAGGCAAGTGTGCTCCAATTTCGCTCGCATCCACTAGACGATGCATACTGTGACACCAGCCTCATGGCGTACTTCTGCAACGTCGACATATCATTCCCAAATGCCATCCACCATTGTGCTACAGACAACAACACAACACAACCAGATAATCCGTCAGTATGTTGGATGAAAAGTATGTATTTCATTAATCTACAGACACAAAGGTTCCATCATTTATGTGGGTCATCGTCTTCTCAAGTACTTTAATGAATGGCTTGTACTGGTCACCACACTCTTGCCTAAGCTGCTTGTACTCAGTAGAGGCAAGCACTAATTGCAGCATGATTCCATTGATCGTTGGCAACTTGTCTTGATCTGTGAACCTCAAAAACTTGTACATTGGTTCAATAGCCCTAATGCACCACTTCAAAAGGTCCCACCAACCCCTGTCGATGAGGTGGTCATACACAAAAGATGGTACATACATACAAGAATTAATAACCGAGAGCACATACATATAAGAATTAATATGCATGAAACATATGCGTATCAAATGCCAATACACGATGAGGCTTACCTCTCTGGTTTAACATCACATACACACATACACCAAGTATCATGAATATTATAATATGAGTCATATGACCTACTGAAAACCACCATAAAACTAATCAACAAAGTTTTTACCTTCTCAAGCTCGATTGCTCAAATCTCGGCGAAGAACGGCCGAGATATCGCTAATAGCATCGAGATCTCGGTGCAAATCCTCGAGATCCTCACTCCCGGTGGCCGGAGCTCCACTTTCCCGGCTGGATCTCCACCTAAGTTGCCCGGGGTACAACGAGCTACGCATGAGCTTCTGTGGAGGCAGCTAGCAATTATTGGAGAGTCGAGCGCTCAGCCAAGGAAGTGGAGTGAGTGAACTGTCTTTATAGTGTAGTGCTGACAGAGGATACAAATAGCATGTACGCTATGGCTATGATAAGAAACATGCTAGTCTCACTTGGTTAGTAGCACTGAGTTAAGCAGTGCGTGGCTGAAGGAGTTCGGTTCAAGTCCCACATTCGGAATTTTTTTCATTAGAATGCACAATGGCTGTACATAGAATGCTATACATACAAAATCCGGTTATATCCGGGTGTCACACACTTAAATCTGGTCCAAATACTTTAAATTTCGGCGGAAAAAGGCGAAATCTCACCGAGATTCCTGTCTAGTAGCAAATTTGACTTTTTTTTAAAAAAAATTCTCCATTCTGGTAGGATTAGGTATCTCAGGGTCTAAGGTTCAAGATTTCGCTAAAATTCGGCGAGATTTCACACCATGATTAGAACAGCACCAAGAAAAAATTGTAACAGTTGAGCCAAAAAAAAAAAAAAATCTACGGTTGCACCGACAGAGATGCTATCACATTATTCAGGTTTTTAAGCTATCACATTATTCAAGCTGTTTGTATATCAGATCTCTTGAGATCGCTAACTGTAGCCTTTTGTAACTTGTTCTCCAGATAACGTGGGCATTGAGCGATCTCTCCAAAACAGCCACATGGCTTAACAGATGTGCAGACAAAGAGAGAATCATGCAGCTGAAGACCGGAATCAGCTTTGGTAGCAACGCATGGTTTCCAAGACAGAAAATCTATATATTATAATAGGATTTTATACTTTTTTAGTTATATACATATTAAATTATAAATAAAAAATAGATAGTGATTATTTATTTTTTCCGTTTACTTTAAAAATTATATATTAAAAAAAACACGAAGAAACATATTCAGTGCATCCTCAAGCCTCGGAGTCAGCAGAGGCCGACAGGTTTTAGAAGCTGCTGCGCAGCAACACACCTGGGAGACTCCAACCGAACGGTCGCCCGTGGCCAGCCATGACTGTGGTCACGTCGGAGTCGGGTTTAGAAGAGGAAGGCCGTGTCTTTTTCCCCGAGACGGCGACAAAATATTTAGTCTGCCTGGTTCGAGGTGCGCTGAGAAGTCTTCGCTATTTTGCCCGACTAATTTTTCCAAATGTAGACTCTCAACAAATTTATAAAATTAGTATTATCTCTAAACATAGAAGCAGCGGTAAGTAATATATGTGTCACTTATCATGCTCCTGTATCACTATCACGGTAAGATGCTGAAAACAGCCTCCTCCTCGATAGATCAGGCGACCAATATAGCAACACGGGAAACCACTGGCCTACCGAGCTCTCTTTGCTTGGTATCACATCCACTAACCTATCGAGATGCCGTTGCTTAGCATCACGCCCATCGCGCTTAATTAATCACTTAAGTAATCAATCATTTACATAATTAATCACTTACATATATAAGTGATATGTGTCATCCTGCCGAGCTACCGGTCCATGGTATATGCTATTGAGTTTGGAGTACGCGGCAGCTCGTTTGTCGCGGCACCGGCGATGTGTTGTGCTACGAGAGCATGGGAAATAACACGTATGGATTGTTGTTGCTTCCGTAGCTGAGAGTAAGAGTCGTTTTTGTAAATTTATTTGTACCTACCAGGTAGATGAACCCCCCTCCCCCCCTCCCAAAAAAAAAGAAGCATAGACTTCGTGAGCTGAAGCTAATAATGAGTGCGGGAAGGGCAGGAATCTTATGCTCCGAGCCGAGTAGGATTTGACCTTGAAACGTGCGTTCCTGCCGGTTTTTGGCCTCACACGTCTTTCATACGCGCTTGCATCTCCCGTGCACACGGTGCCACCGACTGCCCGACCGACGGCGTACGCCTCTTGCATGCCGCGCGGCGGCATGCGGCGGTGGGGTGTGGGCGATTGCCAGTCTGCCACCACGCTGGCGTGGTGTTGAAGATCCGTTTTGCCACTCCGCTGCTGAAATCGAAGGGCAGCTTCCTTGTTCATGACTTACGAGCAGGAGAGAGCAGCGGCGATGCCGCGGGGACGACCGGATTGGAACAAATGGGGAGAGCGGTGCACAGCCTTGAGGGCTCTGCGAGTCCCATTTTCATGACTCTTTACCGGCCATCGCTGGACACGCGGTGAGATGGATGGGAACCGAAGCGAGAAGATCGATGGCCTGGGCAACAGAGAGCAGTATGCAAATACGAAAAGCATTGGGTTTCCTACGTGCAAAGCGCTGACAGGGCTTGTCCGATTGCTCACCATTCTCTTCCGCCGTAAGATAGTTAATATGAGCAATTGCACTTGCTCGTCAGCTGTTATTCCTTCTTACAGGGCACTTGGGTACAAGATTCCAAATTTGTTTTCAGTTTACATCTTATTGTTAGACAACCTCGCTATCGAATAGTCCGGGGTTGCCTAATAGATCTCAAGTAGAGAATAGACAGGGAGAAAGAGAGACACAATATGAGGAGGAACGGTCCGCTTATTATTCTCAGATGCTTCTGTGTACAAAGGGGTAGCCCCTGCCTCCTATATATAGCGGTTCTGCTAGAGATAAGGTAGAGTCCATATAGGATACGTAATCAGTTTCCTAACACTCCCCCTTGGACTCTTCACCGCGAGATGCATATGCCTCATTAAAACTCCATAAAAACCCAGTGGGAAAAATAATTGGAGAAAGAGTACATAGCACACGCTGTCGTGTTGCACGGATTGCCTCATCAAAAACCTTATGTAAGAAAACTTCAATGAAAAACTTACTTAAGGAAAAGAGTACAATCCACCCAAACTTCAATGTTAATCTTCAAGATTTACGTTGGGTACTCAAACTTCATGTTTGAGATTTATGTAGGAGTATGTGAAAAATCTCCCCCTGAAATCTGCACTTCTCTAAGCCTCATCATCCCGATTCCTCTAATACATCTTTCAAAGGAAGATGCCGGGAGTGACTTAGTGAATAAATCTTGCGAGATTTTCACACGACTTAGTATGCAGTATCTTTATCTCGTTCATCTTATGCATTTCATGGGCATAAAAGAACTTGGGGTTGATATGCTTCGTAAGGTTACTCTTCACATATCCTATTTGTACTTGTGCAACACAAGCTGCATTATCTTCATAGATAATAGTGGGGGTTTGTTCCATGTTCGCACCACATGACTTCGGATGTGGTGAACCATTCTTCAAGCCATGCACATTCGAGAGGCTTCATACAATGCAATGATTTACGAGTGGTTAGTCGACGCCGAGACAAGAGTCCGCTAGACGACTTCCAAGAAATTGCCGCTTCACCGCAAAGGAAAACATACCCGGTTGTGACTTGCCGGTATGCGGGTCCGATAGGTACCCGGCATCGGCGTAGCCAACTAAATTCAATTCATTGTTTCTTCAGAAACAAGCCGAGGTCTTTGCTTCCTTGAAGGTAACGGAGGATGTCCTTCACCCCTTTCCAATGCCTTTTGGTGGGTTCTCAGATCTGCTTAGCAAATTCACTACGAACGCAATGTCCTGGCCTAGTGCTATTTGCAAGGTACATGAGCGCTCCAATTGCACTCAAGTATGGGAATTCCGCTCCCGGGACTTCCTCCCCCTCTTCTTTAGGCCTGTCTGGTCTAGGTCTGCTTGGAGTGACCTTCCGAGCCATTGGGGTCTTTATGGGTATGCCTTTTCAAAGCCAAATCTCTCCAACACTTTCTGCGTGTAGGATGCTTGGTGTACCAAGATTCCGCCTTGGACATGTTCAAGCTGCAAGCCTAAACAGAACTTGGTTTTACCCAAGTCTTTCATTTCAAACTCAGATTTCAAGTATGTGCATGCTTCTTCAATTTCCTCATCCGTCCCAATGATGTTCAAGTCATCTACATAGACGGAGATTATACAAAATCCATTCGTGGATCGTTGTATAAATACACATGGACAATCTTCGCTGTTCATGTAGCCTTTCTTGCAGAGAAAGTCACTCAAACGATTGTACCACATTCTTCCCGATCGTTTTTAGCCCATACAAAGGATTTCTCCAATTTCACACTTAGGTTTCTGTTTGCTCTGTCTTGGTTCAGGATAGGGATACCTTCCGGTACTTTCATATAAATCTCCGAATCCAAGTTTCCATACAAATATGCTGTGACAACATCCATTAGCTTCATTTTCAACTTCAAGTTGACTGCCATTGAGATCAAGTATCTAAAGGTAATTCCGCCCATGACCGGAGAATAGGTTTCTTCATAATCAACCCTAGGACGTTGAGTGAAACCTTGAACAACAAGCCTTGCAATGGTTGTTGCTCTTTTCATAGATTCTCCTATTATTACAAAATTTATGGCCATTTCGTCATGGTGTGCTTCATGCACTTCTACTTGCTCTTCATTGCTATTTCCCATTCCAGGAGCAAGTTCCTTTAGTTTTTCCTCCGCCAATGTGTGCGCACACATTATTTCCGGCGTCTTCTTCCAATGGAAGATTCAAATATGGAATTGCCTTTTCCACAGGCTTCTTTCCAGTGCCAGGTCTCAACTGGCTCCCCTTCTTGCTTTGGGGCATTTTTGTGATTGGCTATGGTAAGTCCTCTTGCCCATTTTTCCCCAGACGTCTCCGGGTTCTTTGGGTTTGAGAAGCCAGATTTCCTGTTCTTTTTCTTTGAGGCCTCTGAGCAGATGAGGGATACCTTCTCGCTTTCTTTGGTATTTCCACCTCTCTCGGTGCATTTCTTGCTGGTACATGCGACTTAACCACGCTCTTGAGATCACAAAATGATCAGGCGGTTCATTTGCTAAATTCTGCAAATCAATTATCTTCGACTTCTTGATTTGCTTCATTAGTGCGAGGTCATGCGCGGGGATCCAGTGGAATGCCATATTATTTCCGGCATTTTTCATCCAATGGTTCATTTCCTCCCCTAATGACGGAAAACGATCCTCGTCAAAGATGCAATCGAATGAATCAGCTGTATTCAAATCCCTACCATGGGTTCCAAATACCTGGTTATGGATGCACTTTCATAACCAATGTATATCCTGCGGAGAGGACCCTTTCTTTCTTTGTGGGGGTGGTATAGGTACATATACCATACATTCAATTCTTCAGTTGACCCAATGCACTAGTTTGCATGGTTGAATGGATGTTGTAGGCCGATTGTCTATAATTGATGAGTCTTTGCTGCATACAGATCATGCGTGTCCCCAACAATTGTTGGACAAGTTACTGACTCTGCAAGAGCGGTCCGCAATGAACTTAATCCTCTTTATTAGTGCTTCACTAGCCCATTTTGCGTATGGACGCGCGGCATGAGTGCTCAATGATTATTCCCGTTCTTTGTGCAATAATCATCAAATGCCTTGAAGTGAATTCACCGGCATTGTCCATTCGAATGGACTTCACGCGATGATCGTGAAAAGCATTCTTAATTCGATGATCTGCGAGATCAGCTTTGCGAATGCATGATTCCTTGTTGACGACAAACATGTATGTGACCATTTCGAGGAAGCATCAATGAGCACCATAAAGGATCGAAACGGCCCTAACAATGGCTGAATCGGTCCGCAAATATCCCCTCGAATGCGTTCGAGAATGCAGATTTCATGTTGCACTTTCATAACAGAGGGTCTAGTTATTACTTTCCGTGGCACATGCATGGCACACAAAATCTTCGTGATTCGAGAAATTCTTAACATTAATGCCATGACCTTGTGAGTTGTTAACTATATTTCTCATCAATCTAAGACCAGATGACCTAATCTACAATGCCATAAAGCAAATAATTCAGAGCTTCTAAAGACAAGTCTTCAAAGAAGTATACATCGTGTGCATTGATTTTCGTGTAGTATAGCCCGCATTCATACGAGGGATATTTTTCTAATACCATTTTTCATACTCGCGTGCTTCATAATGCACAAATGCTATTTGCCATTTTCTTCATTGGTTTCTACGTGAAACCCATTGGCGCGGATATCCTTGAAACTTTAAGAGAGTGCGGGTTGATTCAGGGTACAAGAGGGCTTCTTCAATTACCAAAGTTGTACCCATTGGCAATATAATTGTGGCTCTTCCTGAGCCTATTATATGCGTATCGCTTCCTGCGATTGTCGTAATCCTTCCAGCGTTCTTCGTGATCATCTGGAAGTATTTCGACTCTCTTAAGATGGTATTTGTTGTGCCACTATCAACAATGCATATTTCCTCCATTGGGCGCTACACGATTTCTAGATGAAAAGAAAAATAATTCTAATCATATAGTGGAAATGTGATTCAATTTTTGCTTACAAATAATGAATACTTGGAATAAAGAATAAATTGCAAGTCGATTCATGAGAAAGAAAATGTATGCTCTTGAGAGCTTACAATTCATTACTCAAAATTCATTAACAACCACTGTTCTATAGCTGCAAACTTGAGTAACCCAATCTTCTTTGTGCTTGGAGCAAGATGGTGGGCTTGAGTTTCTCGAATCTGCTTACAAGCGCGATCAGTAACTCGTGTGTACTCACCTCACCATGTATTCATTATTCATAGTGGCTGAAAAGTGATACCTGGGAGTACAAAATTTGATCGCTTTTGCTCGGCAATAGTTTGCGTGTCCTTCGAGGACCCTAAGCCTGGTGGCAGCTTGGAGCTTCTTGCTCGCAAGTATGATCTTCAAACTCGATGCCCATGTGAGATAGTTCGACCTTTAGGTCGGGCTTCTTCAAACTCACATTTAATAATGCCAGTATTTGCATATTCAAAAGATTCTTTTCATTAGATTACTTCGTAATTTAATAGGAGTGGTTGCAAGATTCATAATTGCATAATTAAATTCTCATGAATTTCGGTAAACTAAAAGAAAGCAATAATTTCAAGATTCATAAATACAAGATTCATAGATGCGAGATTCATAAGTGCGAGATTCATATATACACAGATTCATAAATATTCAGAATAAACAATAATTGCACAATTCATAAATTCATAAATGCGGAAATAAATTCTCAGAAATTTCCGAATTTTTCTTAGTATTTGGCAATTTTCTGTTAATTATACAAAGAATTTTCCAAAGATCACTTGATAATGTAAAATAAATTGCAACATGAATTAAACATGGCATAAGTCTAATTACAACTTATATAATTCTTGTTGGCTGGGAACGAAAAACAGGTAACGAATATCTCCGTCAATTCGACTCTTGGCCAGGTCAACCTGCCCCTAGGGCTCACATGAGGGAGGGAGCACTTCCCGTTTCCGGGTGCCAATTAAAGAACCAAGCCTCATGTGTGTTTTCCTAGACACCAATTGTCTCATATCTGTTTATTCATTACCAAAATCAAATCCCATCCACTCAAGTTCTCATAAAAGCTATATGAGAAATTCTGAAATTTTTCTAGCATTTTTCATAATTTCTGTTAATTTCCAAGCAATTTTCAGAATTACTTTTCAACAGAAAAATTTAATTTCAGCAAATATTAACATGACATAATGCCAAGGAAGATAAAACCAGATTCAAGGCATGAACAAAGTATCCTCATAATTTTCTAGCAAATTTCACCATTTTCTGTTAATATATGAGCAATTTTCATAATTACTTATGCAACAGAAAAATTAATTCGCCACATATTAAACATGGTTAAAAGCTAGAAAATACAATCCAGTGTATGGAGCTTCCAATATGTCCCAAAATTAAAATTTTCAAATTTTCCGGAAGTCCACGTATAATCCAATTTTCTAGAATTATTTACTGATTTCCTAAATTTATTAAAACCAGAAGGGTACAAAAGTAATTTTCACATTTCCCTTTTTTTTCGAGTTGGGCTGGCCCACCTGGCTCAAAAAACCCCAAGGAGCACGGCCAAACCGCGGCTAGGGTTCCTACCCTAGCGCCGCTATCTAACAGAGCCAAGGGCTAGCTCGACGGCGGCGGTGGCGACCACGGCGGCGTGAGTACGGCGACCACGGCTCGACAGGCGCGAAGGTGCGCTGGCACGGCAGCTGCCGGGAGCTCAAGCGTTAGCGGCTGCGCGGGCCACAGAGCACAAGGTGGCGGCCGCCAAAAGCGAAGCGGCGGCCCGATTGAGGCGCGAGTGCAATAGGACTTGTGGCGCGGCAATGCGGGGCGGTAGCGCATCGGCTGCAGCGTGAGGACACGGATCGCTCTCTGGCCGGAGTCGTTGGCTGCGGCGTTGTTTGCATGGGGCCCAAGGCAAAGCTCCGGAGCGGTCAGATGCATAATGCGTTAAAACGTTGGATGGCCTGCTACTACGTGCAAATATGCAAGCAAGCCAAGCATGCAACACATGTGTACGATGAATTCATATATGGATGCAAGCATGCACGAGTGCATATATGCAAGCATGCTAAGTAGAAGTTTTCCGGTTTGCGGTCGAAAGCGATTCATATGCATGTTTACGATCTAAACAAAGATTAGATCTAAAATCTAGCGAAACAATCTGCGGGATTTTTCACTTACTTTCTTGATGCCTAAGTGTTGGCTATCGCGTAGGATAGAGTCGCGTAGGACTTTTTCGGCGATCCGAATGGATGCCGACTTGATGACGAGTTGATTGCAGATCGGATCGGGCGATCAATCGCCGGTAGTAGTCGTTCGTTGTTGTCGACGATTCTTCGCTTCTTGCCTTTTTCTCACCTTTCAATCTTTCTCGGGTAGAGCTTCGTCGATAACGTGTTAGACAACCTCGCTTATCGAATAGTCCGGGTTGCCTAATAGATCTCAAGTAGAGAATAGACAGGAGAAAGAGAGACACAATATGAGGAGGAACGGTCTGCTTTATTATTCTCAGATGCTTCACGTGTACAAAGGGGTAGCCCCTGCCTCCTATATATAGCGGTTCTGCTAGAGATAAGGTAGAGTCCATATAGGATACGTAATCAGTTTCCTAACACTTATCACCTTTCAAAATTCAAAATTTCAGTAAAATTTTGTAATTTTAGATAAAATTCAGACAAAATAAAAAAATAAAATTCAAATCCAGGATTTTTTTTTGAAAATATGTCTAAGTCTATTTTTTCTCTGGGAAAAAAAGCAAAATCATTTTTCGTTCACGCGCGCAGCTTGCGCAAGGTGTACTTTTTTTCCGACCCGGTCTCTATGGTTTCTCGAGCCTCCAAAATTTTTGAAAATACATCTAAGTCTACTTTTTCTCTGGGAAAAACACAAAATCATTTTTCGTCCACGCGCGCAGTGTGCGCCGCGTTTACGGGCCCAGGTCCTTTCTCCGTTTCCCCGAAAAAAATAATACTTTTTCCCCGGCTTAGTCTCCAAGGTTTCTCGAGGCTCCAAAAATTTTGAAAATACGTCTAAGTCTATTTTTTCTCTGGAAAAAAAACACAAAATCATTTTTCGTTCACGCGCACAGCGTGCGCCGCGCTTACAGGCCCAAGTCCTTTCTCCGTTTTCCCCGAAAAAAATATTTTCGTCAACAGAAAGATGTGTACTTTTTTCCCGGCTCGGTCTCTAAGGTTTCTCGAGGCTCTAAAATTTTTGAAAATATGTCTAAGTCTATTTTTCTCCGGAAAAAAATATAAAATCATTTTTCGCACGCTTACGAGCCTAGTTAATTAAAGATGGAATACTGCAGTCAAGAGACTTGACTTCCTCTTCTCAGTTCTCTTCTTCTAACGTTAACTTTTACGGTTTAGTTGTGCAGCTTTTTCAAGCTAAGTTCTTTAAAAAATATTATGTTAAAATTTAATTGTCCAGCTTTTCTTTCTATACCGAGTGTAAAATTTAATTGTCCAGCTTTTCTCTTCTTCTAACGTTAACTTTTACAGTTTAGCATGTGCAGCTTTTTCAAGCTAAGTTCTTTAAAAAAAATATTATGTTAAAATTTAATTGTCCAGCTTTTCTTTTCATACCGAGTGTAAAATCACTATATGTCAATGAAAAGTACAGGAGAGCATACGGCCTACAAAATTCTCTTGAACAAGATTATAACATGAGGCCCGCGTGACATTAAATATTTTTTTTACATGTAATTTATTTAATATTAGATTTATTTGGAAGTATTTGTTGTAAGGAATGCGGAGATTCAAACAGATGGCGCATCTTACCATCGATGTTAGAGATATGGTCTTTAAAAGGTCAGTGATCATTCGAGGACAAAACAAAAGGAAGTCAATTCGATTGCTCAGGTCAGCATTCACCTACGTACTTACGCAAGCAAACCGGCTGGGCATTGGTACGGGTGAAACCGGGTCGGATACGGGCGGATATTGTTTGTCCCGTATCCTAATCCATATTTTTTTTCTGGATTTAGAGTCGGATACGGATGTCCCGGATACAGATACGAATTCGGATTAGTCGGGATTCGGATACAGAGCGGATACCTGACGGATTCGGGTCGGGATCGGATATCATAATCGGATAGTAGTATAGTACATAATTGTGTACGTAAAAGAAAGAATGAAGCATTAATCTTACAACATTAGCTTCAAGTCATAATTATTTCAACGTAGGATAGTAGTATAGTTAGAGGTGCAAATGGGTCGGATACAAGGAGAGAGGTCGAGATATAAAGAAAACAGAGAACAAGAGGAGCTCTTCCATCAAAATTAACCTTACGGAATAAATTCCTGGAGATATTAAATAGTGTTAAATTGTCACATTCTGACAAATTGAAGATAGACTTCTCTCATAATGAGGACTACTCGGATTTGTTTGTTATGCTTCAATTTAGTGACTCAACTAATTCCAGATATTTGAATAGAAAAGAAGTTTATCAAATAAGTTGAACAAATCAATTTAGGTAAAAGCATTATGTCATCACTCTATTTGTTTGTTGATAGATTTGTTGAAATTCACGCTTAATAACAAAGTAGTGTTTTTTAGTGCCAGTATCAAACAACTACTCTATCTATCCAATAATGAACAAAATTAATGGAAGAATAACTGATTTTATCTGGATATCGGGTCGGATATTTACCGGATATCGGATCGGATATTGCTCTTCCCATATCCTAACCCATATTACATGAGATTTTTCGAATACGGATCGGATATTGCTCTTCCCATATCCTAACCCATATTACATCGGATTTTCCGGATACGGATAACATCGGTACGGATTTTAAACGGATTCGGGATCGGATCGGGCGGATATTTCCTATCCTGTTTTCACCCCTAGGCATTGGGGCTGCAGCACTTAGTTTTGTAAGCAATAAAATCAAATCACGCGAGGAGGGTTACTACTTACTAAAGATAGGTTCATATATGCCTTTTAAAAACTGCTGTTTGTATCGACCTGCATGGAACGGAGCCTCCGCAGCCTACAAGGCTTTGTTGGGTAGAGTTTTAACTTTATCAGAGCTGTGGATCTGATGGAGTTGGGTATTTTTAACTTTATCAGATCCGTGGAGTTGAAGATGTGGGTATATTAAAAATGTTTAGATTGGTTATTTTGTTTATATTTCAGAATAAAAATATAAATTTAATTCACTTTATGTTAGGCTACAAGTTTCAGATCGGAGATAGAGCTGAGATCAAGAGCACGCTAAACAAGACCTAAATTAAAGGCGTGTACCACGTTCGCAAGGGAAGGAGAACGGAAGGGGACATCCGGACATGCGTGGAAAATGCATGCATACATACATCCGCGAACGCGTAAAGAGGGAAGGAAGACATCAGGAAACACAGTACGTACATTTATCAGTTGGCAGAAGGGCGTTTTCTTGAAGGCGTCCGGAAGAGAGAATTAGTGTGGCGACCCGCATAATTAACCTTAGATAATGATCAAGTATTGTCATTAATTTCAAGTTAATTATACTAATATGGGCATATTTAATTAATAAACCATCAAATAAGCCCGACGTATTTATTAATTAATATGCCATGTCATAGTGTTGCAACAAAACACTAATTAGAGATTTCAAAGATATCCATTACCATTTATACATGCAGTACCATCTTACAGTTCTTCACTTGTCTTATTACATAATTTACAACAAAAGTTTAAGACCATATTTATTCTATTAATTACCCTAGGGAGCGTGGGCCTCTGATATATGGGCCATTACTCTACCCAGTCCTCCTGGTCGTACTCCGCCTCCTCATCACCCTGGTCCTGCGGGTAATTCCCCATCCACTCCTCATCGGAGCATCCATCGCACTCAGAATCTAAGCAAAGAGGGATTTATAGAAGAGTGAGTACAAGATGTACTCAGCAAGCATTAGTATCAAATATGCATATATGTATTTTATTTCCCAAAACCCTCATTGGTTCCATTCGAAATGAGTTTTATCAACTGAAACTCCTACTAATTCCCAATCCTCAAATCATACCTCAAATCCCTTTTATCCAAAATATATTTTATTAGAAATCTTGGGCATTATTATTATTATTTGTGAAACTTCTACTAGCACTCGCATCCAAGGCTCCGTAGCCTCCAGTCCAGGAGATAGGCATGAATTCATGATTTTATAAACTGTGCAGGTTTTGTATCACTTTCCCCATAGCGAACTCGATCAAAATCGAGAACCCAGAATGTTTATCACTACTCTGGTATCAAATCTTCATCCCTGGTTCCATTTCCAATTGTACTCTATATAGAAACTGGAGTCAGACAACCTGCGTTGGATGACATTTTGTTACCATACGCTGGATGACATTTTGTTACCCTACGCTGGATAACAATATACCATCTCGAAATAGAGTTAGTCATATACCTTGGAATAGCCAGTTGATCTCCCACCCGGAGATACTCTTCCAATGGCTTTAGAATATAGTGCCCTGGTAACTCAATTCCAATTGAGTACCGATGGATACCGTCACTGGCTATCCACATGTCCTTCACCGGGAATCCGGTAATCCTAGCTTAACATGTCTTGCTTACCCAATGTGCAGATTTCAACACCATCATAGGACAATCTTTTATGGTTGTTTTCACACACTATGGTTGGCACGAATCAATACATCTCATTGCCTGAGTGAAGTGGTTTCTATCTTATATTATATCCGTATGTAGAGGGCCCGACCGGCAACCTCAAACATGGAACCCTCTACTCACCACTTAACAGCTCACCCTGACTTCCTGTCGGTTGAGTCAGATTATTAACCCGATTGCACCCATAGTCGATTCCACAATCGATTTCAATTTTTAGTTAAATAGATTTTACCATGCATCGGTGAACTTTCACAATTCTTTTATAAAACCATTTCATAAACATGGACAAGGAAGCGCTTGGGTTTTGGTCGAAAGATTCGTTTTCACCTGTTTGCTGGTTTATAATCTGGTTCAATTTATTTCCTAAAATTACAGAAATACCATACTTACTGGTGATAAGTTTTTATATGTTTTAAAATGCCCAACGAGCTTAATATATTGTTTCTGGATTTATAAATTTTACTTCAATTATTCGACCGACTTCATTTAATGTTTTCAATAAAGTTTAGCTATTCTGATTGATTTTAAAGATTTATCAGAGATAAACATTCATTACTCTAACTGATTTTGCTAACATTAAAAATTTTATTTATTTTTCTCTTCTTTTTACTTTTATTTTCTATTCCCTTTGTATTTCCTGCTTTTATTTCTCATTTTATTTTTTTCTTCCTTTTCCCTATCTGGCTGAGCCTTATCCGATTAGCTGTTCTTCCTCCTCTCCCACCGATCCAGATCCTCCCCTTCCTCGCCCTGGCCAGCTCCTTGCCTACGCCGGTTGGGTCCTAGCTCCCATGGCTTCACTCTCCCCCCCCTTCCGATCCAGTCAGCCCACCCTCGCTGTCGGTTCGGCCGCCGACCTTCGGTGCCTTCCGCCGACTGCACACACCTTCATGGCTCGCCCGACCCCTCGGCCGTCTGGCCGATTGGTCTCCCCAGTGTCTCGATTGGTCTCCCGTGCACTTGTGTCCTGCACTACTGGGTCGCTTCCAGCCGACCTGTGCCCTTGCGGCTTGCCTCTCCCCTGCGGTTGGTCTCCAACCGCCGCCGACTCGGCTAGGGTTTGGTAAACCCTAGCTTCATCCTTCTCCCTTCTCCAATTCCTTATTAGGGATTGGTAACCCTACTTCCCCTTTTTCCTCTTTTTCTGATTATTTATCGAAGACCATGATTACTGATGGCATAAAAGAAATGCTTATGGTTTCTAAGATTTCCGCTGGATTTGTTTGCTCTGAGATCATTCTATTGTGATATGTGATGTACTGGAGTATTGATGGAGAGTGTTTGCACTGTGGTTATTATGGCATGAATGAATTTAGTTCATTATAAATTGAGGCTATACTTTGCTCTGATGTTCCTAATGCTTGGTAGTGGCATAATGACAATGTCTTTGATTAGGTTACATAGTAAATGATGAAATTGATACTATGTTATGCGATTGGGCTATTTTCTTTTAGTCTACGACGGTTCGCTAATTAGAGATTTCACGGGTTGGAGGACGTCATGGCAATGACCTTGATTTGCAATACGCCGGGGGAGTACTTGCACATCAAAGGGGATGTATGACGTAACCCTCGTGGAGTTCTTTTACTAAGACCATTACTCCCATCCTTCCTCATTTAAATCTGCTACTACTCATTTTTAATTCTAGTTGTTTAGAGATGACAACGAGCATTCGGGAACGCCAGCCACTCCACGTGGCGCTCGCCCATTTTGCAAAAAAACCTTCCACTTTTTTAAAATTACATATAGGTCTCTGTAAAATTACAAAAAGATCCTTTGTGATTTTTTGTGAGTGTAAGAAAAATGATTCCAAAAAGCGTTTAGGTCCCTCGATTCGTTACTTTACGAAAAAAAACCCATTAAATACAAATCTCGAACGAGTCCTTTTCTAATTTTTCAGGATAGCGGTTAGGTCTAAAAAAATAACAAATAGGTCACCGTCCCTTACGTCCAGATCCTTTCTTCGTTTTTTTTCGAAAAAAATATTTTCGTCAACAGAAATGTGTACAGCTCTATCTCTAGACTTTTTTTTCAGCTCGATCTCTAATATCTAAGCTTTTTTTTTCTAACTCGATCTCTAATATTTTTCGAAACATGTATTATTACTTGGTGAACGCATAGAGTGTTAAACTCGACAACAGAAAGTTGGCATCTCTAATATTTTTCGAAACATGTGTTATTACTCGGTTAACACATAGAGTGTTAAACTCGGCAAAAGATGATTGACCGGGTAATAATAGAGTGTTAACCAAATTTGTCAAAAGAAAGATGTGTGCAACTCTATCTCTCTATTTTTTTTAACTCGATTTCTAATATTTTCGAAATATTAGAGCTGTATCTCTATAGTTATTTTTGTAACTCGATTTATAGTATTTTTTGAAACATGTATTATTCACCGGTGAACATATAGAGTATGACAAAAGAAGGTCGGCGTCTCTAATATTTTTCAGTATATGTATTATTACCTGGTTAACACATAGAGTATTAAACTCGACAAAAGGAGGGTGACCGGGTAATAATAGGATGCTAACCAAATTTGCCAAAAGAAAGATGTGTACAACTCTGTCTCTCTATTTTTTTTTTTTTTTTGTAACTCGATTCTAACATTTTTCAAAATATTAGAGCTATATCTCTATAGTTATTTTTTCAACTCGTTCTATAATATTTTTTGAAATATGTATTATTCACTGATGAACGTATAGAGTGTTAAACTCGGCAAAAGAAGATCATTTCTTTGTTTTTCCCGAGTGGTTACGCAAATTCGTAGATGGCTTCTACCCATCCCGTTTTTAGAGATCACTACGGAAAAATGAACCCATGGTTATGCAAATTCTTAGACGGCTCCTACCCATCCAGTTTTTTTTTTGAAATCGCTCCGAAAAAAAACATGTTGAGGTCATCCTGCAGCCTTTTTTTAGAAAAAAAAACTGAGCACATTTTACACAGTGCGGCGTGCACCGCACATTCTACCTAGTGTGTGTGTGTGTAGGGGTGAAAACGGAACGGAAAGTTCCCGACCGTTCCGAAGAAAAACGGAAACGGAAGCTCTTTTTCGGAAACGGAAACGGAAAATATCGGTACGGAAACGGAAACGGAAATTTTTTGTCGGAAACGGAAACGGAAACGGGAGAGCCAATTCCGGCGGAAACGGAAACGGAAACGGAAATTCCGTATAAGTGAAACCGGAAACTAAAAACGGAAACGGGCCGGAAAGGGAAATGGGCTTGGCCCAAAAATGAGAAGAGAGTTTATATTTATTTTCGAATTAAAATAATTTCATAAATACAAATGGTTTTATATAAAATACTAAATAGAGTTCAAAAATTTCACAAAAATTCTCAAAAATACTTTGGAATATTTTGAACCTAGAAAAATTATTTTCAGCATATTTTTTTATAAATAAATTAATTTTATAAATCTAAAAAATGCAAAATAGTATTTATAAACTCCAGAAAATCCAAGATAAATCTCAAAAAATTATAAATGAACATCGAATAATAATATACAAATTTTAGGGTGCTAAACCTTTGTAGTTGGTCGAGCAATAGGATATCAATGATAATTATATGGATGATGACATGATGATCTGATATGGGAGACAAATAATGTGCAATTAGCTGACAAACTTGAGAAAAATTTTCTAGTGATATCAGTGAACATAGCACTATTCTTGTGTCCACCTTAGAGATGGAATGGGCTATATTGTTCTTGTGGTCATGTATATTGTAATTCTCTACTATGTTCTTGTGGAATTTTTCGATTTCGTTTTCGTATCCGTTCCGTTCCGTTCCGATTTCGTTTCCGTCACTATCCGTGTCCGTATCCGTTTCCGGGGTTTCCGATTTCGTTTTCGTTACCGGTAAAAAATATGAAAACGGAAACGGAACAGTCATTTACCGACCGTTTTCGTACCGTTTTCATCCCTATGTGTGTGTGTGTGTGTGTATTAAAATGAATTGGAGGACTCTCAGCTTAGCCACGTTAGCGACATTGTGTTAAGGCCCTCTAGAAAATACAAAATTATGTATAGGTCCTTTCACCGATTTTTTGGCAAAAAAGACTCCATGTTTCGGCATATTCGCAAAGGGATCCTCCACGGGTAAACCAAAATTACGGATAGATCATTTCACCATTTTTTTTTGCCAGAAAACATGTGGTTACGCAAAATTAGCCGATTTTTTTTTAAAAAAAACAAACAAGTCCTTCACCGGATTTTTAACCAATGAACCTTGTGGTTATGCAAATTCGCAAATGGCTCATAGCCAGCTAATTTCTATAAAAAAAATACCACTGAGAAAATTGAAATTACGTTTTTTGCAAACAAAAAATCAGCAAAAAATTTTCGCGCAGCACGGCAACCGATATTACGAATAGATCCTTCCACCATTTTTCACCAAAAAGAACCATGGTTACGCAAAATTAGCCGACTTTTAAAAAAAATCGCGAACAAGTTCTCCATCGGATTTTTTAAACAAAGAACCCCATGGTTAAGCAATATTGCCGACAGCTCATAGCCAACCAATTTTTACAAAAAAAAAAAACACCACAAAAAAATAAAATAAAATTATGTTTTCTAGAAAAACAAATTTTTTCACATAGCGCGGCATCGCACGCTACTCGACCTAGTCTATATAATCTAGGTTCAACTATGTCCCCTACAACACTCTGATAGGACGGCACAGGTAGCTATACTACATAGAACCATCTAAAAATACTACATGAAACAAAACACCCATAAAAATATTACATGAAACAAAACACCCTTGGGCTAGGTTTGAAACGTGACAACTCTACAACATCATCTCATGAAAGCTCAACAAAACCTAGCATAACACCGAACACAACTTGGCCCAAGCTTGCTTTCTACGGGTGAAATGAACAATAAAATCTAGCCCGGCCAACCTGAGCCCGGACTGAAACGGGAGCACTACCCTATCAAGTTCAGCCCCAACATGCTATCTTTACAAACTGGAGCTGATGCAGTGATGCAGACCTGCAGACTGCAGGAGCGGCAAACACCCAGAAGAATTCGAATACGGAAAAGAGAACTGAATTTTTACTCTTGGACCGTCCTGATTCAGGGGCAACGTTCGCTACTAGTTTAACACGTGGTTACTAGCTAAGTTACTAGTGCTACCATTAGCGTCACAAGCAAAAAACGTGAAATATGAGCAATCAAGTCTGTTGTTTGGCTACATCAATTCTGTAATGATTTTAGGAATACAATTGGAAGTTCAACCGGCTATTCACTGGATACAAAGAAACCATCGGATGGTCCTCAAGCAGCTCAAGGCCTGAGGATTATAGATCTACAGACGGTGGTACAAACAAGAAAAAACTTGGGACAGAGATACCAACATAATCCAATTTTATGCCATAGAAAAATTTGTAGCGTATCCTGTAAAAACAAACAATAAAGAATGGTCAACCAGTTACTCTCATCGAATTTCTGCAGCTTCTCAGCGTATCCTATGGGAACGTGGAGAATTAAGCAACCGCCGGCATGTCCTTGAGCCATACATCAAGAGGCTTGCCAATGGAGTAGACGATGAAGCCAATCTCCCTGAGCTTCTCAGCGTCGACGATGTTGCGCCCATCGAACACAAAGGCAGGCTTCTCCATGTTGTCAAAGATCTTCTGGTAGTCCAATTCCTTGAACTCGTCCCACTCGGTGAGGATGCAGACGCCATGGGCCCCCTTGGTGGCCTCATACGCATCCCAGACAACGCTCACCTGCTTCACGGCCGTGGGGCTTGTAGGCTGCAGGTGCATCGGGTGGTCCCAGTCAAACTTGTTCATGGCGAGGTCCCGCTGGATCTGATCCTCGGTAACCTGCGGGTCATAGATGCTGATATGAGCCTTGTCACCCAACAGGCCCTTGCAAACATCAATCGCTGGGGTCTCCCTAGTGTCGCCGGTGTCCTTCTTGAAAGCAAAACCAAGAACGGCGATCTTCTTGCCAGAAACGGTGTTGAACATGGAGGCCACAACACGGTTGACGAACCGGCTCTTCTGGTAGTCGTTGATCTTGATGACCTGCTTCCAGTAGTTGGCCACCTCGGGGAGGCCGTTGCACTCGCAAATGTACACCAAGTTCAAGATGTCCTTCTGGAAGCAGGAGCCACCGAACCCAACGCTGGCGTTCAGGAACTTGGGGCCAATCCTGGAGTCCTTCCCCACGGAGTAAGCCACCTCAGACACGTTGGCACCAGTGGCTTCGCAGAGCGCGGAGATGGCGTTCACAGAGGAGATCCTCTGCGCCAAGAATGCATTGGCAGCGAGCTTGGAGAGTTCAGCAGACCACAGGTTGCTGGTGATGATCCTGTCCTCGGGAACCCAGTGGGCGTACACATCCTTGAGAGACTGAACAGCCTTCTTGCCCTCAGGGGTCTCCCGGCCACCGATAAGCACTCTGTCAGGCTTGAACAGGTCTTCGATCGCTGTGCCCTCTGCAAGGAACTCCGGGTTTGAGAGGATCTGGTAGTTGATGCCCTTGCTGTTGTGGGTCAAGATCTTCTCAATAGCCTCTGCAGTTTTGACAGGAACAGTAGACTTCTCAACCACGATCTTGTCAGACTTGGAGACATCAGCAATCATCCGAGCAGCACTCTCCCAGTAGGTGAGGTCGGCGGCCTTGCCTGCTCCGAGGCCACGAGTCTTGGTGGGGGTGTTCACAGAGACAAAGATGATGTCAGCCTCAGCGACGTGCTTCTCGACGTCGGCACTGAAGAAGAGGTTCCTGCCCCTACACTCCTTCACGACCTCATCGAGACCAGGCTCATAGATCGGGAGCTGGTCGCTGTTCCAAGCTTCGATGCGGGGCTTGGAAATGTCTACAACAACAACCTCGATTGCTGGGCACTTGAGGGCAATGACAGCCATTGTTGGGCCGCCGACATAGCCAGCTCCGATGCAGCAGATCTTCACCATCTTGTCCGCTTACTGTGTAACCTGTGATCGCAAAAAGTGATTTTCAGAGGACTTTAAAATAGGACAGTGAATGCATTTTTTTAGTAAATAGAAGAAATCAGGATTCACAAGCAGTCGAGCACAAGCACAAGGATTGAAATAACAGATATACAGAGCAAAGTTCTTAGGAAGATACCCAATTGAATCTAGAAACAAGCATGAGCGGTTCTGAATAACCAAGTTTTACCAACTTGGCAGCATCTGCTAACTTGAGGGGAAAACGTGCCTAGTAGTGCAGACTACTTGATGAAAACAATTTAAACAGCAATACCATGCATCTAATTTACCGATGGTAGCAGCAAGCTGTAAAAATAAAAGAAACTAAATTAGGCGCAAAAAGGAAAGGAAACTAAATTCATGGCATCAACGAGTCTTGTTAGAGGGAGCTGCATATTAGGCGCAAACCATGAATCTCAAGTGACCCAGATCCGAAGATTCAGCGAACTTGAGAAAGAACAGCTACAAAATGAAATCACGCTTCCTGGTCCCTGCATGATCAGATACAAAGCTACAAATGAAATCAAAAGTGCTGCATGGGATCAGGTAGACCCACACCAGATCTCAAGAACTTGGGGAAGATCTTGAGGAGGGCACTACTAGAGAAGAGAAATGGAGGCAACCTCTTGTATGCAGTAATGCAGAGAGAAGCTGCCTACGAGTTGTAAGCAAAGGGAAGGCTACGGCTCTTGATCATACCCCTATCCACAAAATCCACCAAATTAGATCTACCGCTTACCCCCTCTCCCCCTTTGGAAAAATAACAACTTTTTTTGGTACATGACAACTTCTCTCTAAGTACAAGTTACTATTTACACATCATGCACATAAAAAATCTACTCAACCAACCATAATCAAATCTACAAACCATCTGTGATCTATGAAAAAAAAATCCCAAGATTATATCACCTTCTCCAAGACCAAGAAAGTCATAAGAAAGCATAAGGCAACAAATCAAACAGGTCACAATGAACCTCCCCTAAGGGACATTTTAGCGAACACCAGATCTGCATCTCAAGCCACCCCTCCTCGTCCCCAACAATAATTTACGCACAAATCCACCGACATTGGGGAAGAACGAAGGAACGAGTACCACCTTCCCACCCGATTCGGTTGTAACCGCTACAGGAGCAGCTAAACCGAAGAAATGTTGGTGATTCGCCTTTGGGTGCCTCTCAACTCTCAAGCGACCAAGAAACGCATCAACCCACCCACACACGCACGCGGCCGTACTGCCAAAGCACCAGGAAATTAGGGCTCTTTGGTGATGGCTTGGATCCAGGCAAGTAGGTACGGATCGGAGCAGAGAGGAGGGAAGGTTTTCTGCATTACCTTCAACCTCGTGGTTTCTCGATGTGACGGAGAGCGACGTTAATTTTGACCTCGGTTTTTTCTTCCCTCGTCGTCTTTGATCTGGTTCGGGTTGGGTAGATAAGAGGAATTGAGGAGTTGGAGGGAGAAATTGAGGCGAGGAAGGAAGAACAGAGAAGAGGTTGGAGATCTATAACCGATTGCGTTCTTAAATTAGTATCCGCTTATATAGGCGCAAGCCGCACAACAGCTCTTCCCTTGGTCTGGTCAGAGAAACTTCACTCACGCTGTACTGTACACGCAATTCACGCGGCGGAAACGTGTACTTGGTTATGTAAAATTATTTTTTTAATACGCTAAATTTATTCATTGATTTGATTTTAATTTTGATAATTTATAATTTTTAAGACTTAGAATAATTTATCGTGTGTTTTTAGTAAATGTTAAATATATATGTTAGATCTACGGTGTTAAGAAATAGTTGTAAAATACTACAGAGTTGTAACGTGAAATGGGCACCCCCAACAAAAAGTAACAGTGCCATTTACCGCGTTTCTCTATCATGGCAGGTCATTAGCACAGTAACACCTCCTGGACAAGCGAGGCGGTTGGCGGACCTCATCTTTCTATCGACCTTGGGTACCGCGGTACCTTGTCCTGCCAAGTTTGGGTGTTGAGATAGCTCGTTTGTTGTAGTGCTAGCTATCTGTCGTGACAGGGAAGTGTGGTAGGCAATATATGTTGCCTGTCCTGCTTTCGTGGTTGAAAATATAGTTAGATTTGTAATTTTGTTCGAGAAAATATCACAGATTAAAAAAAATGTAAAGGGCCCGGATAGATCAAAGCCGCTTCGCTGGTGGGTCCCATGACGACAAGCTCTCGTCCATGACTTGCTTCTCTTCTGCTTCTTGTGTTACTAGTTACATGCCCGTGCGTTGCTACGAAAAACAAAATTGATAACGAAAAATAAAGGTTAAAAAATAAAAAAAATTATTTCACAAGATCAAACATCTATCTTTAACGCTTCGTTTCTTGCGAAAGTTGGCTAATTAAAGCAACACTTCGTTTCTTGCTTAGGGCAATTAAGCAAGACAATTAAGTAAGGCAATTAAGCGGCAATTAATGTCGTGAAAAGAACGGTCCACTGCCACCAAGTGCAGCTTTAGAATAGTAGAGATAGTAGGCTAGTAGGTGCCATCTTCTCTTGCCTTCGCTTGCGACAGCCATGACATTCCCCTCTCTTTCGAGGCCGGCCCCCAAGTCGATGCGTCAGGGAAGAAACGGCGAAGGTCGTGCGGACCAAGCTCTTTTGAGTCCAGAGACATGCGTAACTGGGTGAATCAAAATGCGCTCCGGGATTCAAATCACAATTCACAAGAATGTGCGACTGCAGTTTCAGAAGCATGTCAGTCGATCGATGCTTATCGATCTACTGTTTCATTCAGTGTTGAGTGATACATCATAAATGTGTATTATTTTTCCACTACTTATTTCGTATATTTTTTTTACGTTTTTATCAATAATTGCTTAGCTAATTTGCTAATTAATTGCCAACTACATCTGAGTTTTTTTATTTTTTACAATCAGCGGGAGCTAGAGGAATCTCTCATTTCCAGGAGCATAAATGGAAAGAGATCGTTAACAGAAGTGAAACTATCTTTGGATCGTCTCAAACGATGGCCGTTGTAGGTTCTTGCATACGGTAAGGATTCAAATATTTTAAAAGGTTCAAGATATTATGAGAGAGTAATAATTTTGTGTACTATTTTTAAAATTGTGTTTAAAAAATTTGCGATCGATTTAGTTAATTCTTTCTTGATCAGTGTTTCTATGCTTTTCCTTCTAGTACAAGTTGCACAAATCTTGAAGCAAGCGAAGGGGTAAGTAATCACCATCTACCCTCCATTCATACTTTAATAGTTGTGCAACTTTTAAAAGGAAGAGCATAAAAGCACCTCTCTTCTTTTTATCGCTCATTATGGTTGCTTTAACGTCGTAATTTTGGTTCTCAACAAGATTCATCTTCTTTGTTATTACGACCGCACACACTCGTATCGTACCTCACAAAACTCTGATTCGATCCGAGAATTGTTGTGCATAAAAGGATTAATTGATAATTTATCCTCACTTACTTGTGCTATTGATCATTTTTTCCGTGATGTCTCACTAACATGCGGGCCCTGAGGTCACATATCAGTAAAACATACGGAGCAAATGATCAATTGCACCAACTAAAATGGGGTAAGTCATCAATTCTCCCCACATAAAAGGGTATCAGAGTGTAACATGTGCTATCAAACACAAAGGTCGGATCAATTAGAATTGTGAGAAGGTCAATAAAGCGTCAGGTGACATAAAGTCAAGAACAATGTCGATAATATGGAATCAAATAGAGAAATTTGACGGCAGAGGAAATTTCATCAAGTGGCAATATGTGGTGAAGGATGTCCTTGTTCAGCAAGAGTTAAGTGTTGCTTTTGAAAGGGATAAACCGACAATATAGAAAGTGATGGAGCGGAAGGTTGTCAGGATAATCCATCCATATCTCTCCAATGAGGTAAAGTATTCGGTGATAAAGGAGAATTCGCCGGAGAAATTATGGAATGACTTAAAAATAATTGTATATGGTGAAGTCGCTGACAAACCGATGGATGCTGGAGCGACAACTGCACAGGTTGTGCATGGAGGAATGTGCACGGTTCGTTGACCATCATAATATTTTCAACAAACTTATCACACAGCTAACTAGTGTGGACCAAAAAATTAAAAGAACGACAAGGTCATCATACTGGTAAATTCTCTACCACCATCATGGAAGCAATTGGTGATAAATATTCTTGTTGAAAAAAGCACTCTCCATTTCTAAGAGGCAATTGCATATCTATTGCCAGTGGTGTCTTTGAAAAAGCTATCGAAATCTTTATCCTCAGATGATCAAGAATTGGCTGCAGTAAGCGTTGCAGGAAAAAACAAACGTCACAGGAAGAAGAAGAAAGGCAAGAACAAATATACACATGCATACTATCTATATGACAAGGAAGGTCATATGATAGAGGATTGTTCGAGTTTGAAGCAAATGAAGGGTGCATGTTTAATGGAGATAGCAAAAGATGATTCAAACGTACTTGTCATCAGTCAATCAAATATTTTTCATATATAGAAATTAGATTCATATTGTTGCTTCCCACATATGTTCGGCGAGGGAGCTATTTGAAGAAGGATCTCTATGTCTGGCACATAGAACTGTTCACTTGGCTGATTGCAAGGAGTGTGCAATTATTGAGATGGGAATAGTTACATTGGAGATGTATGATAGAGCACATCAGATTTCGGTATGTTCTCGGCAAATCGGCAAAAAGAAGAATGTAATATCTGTGAGGTCACTTGAACTGAAAAGTTGTGAGGTATCACTTCGAGGTAAAGTCGTGCGAGTAACTTGCAAAAGGCAAGTGATCATGAAAAGTATCTAGAGCAATAGATAACACCGATTGATGGATAAACCTAAAGAAAGCGCAATCAATGGGAGGTCTGGTAAAAATCTTGATAAGGAATCCGTGTCGTCAATGGTAGGTAATAAGATCTCAACTGCAGTTATATGCGGAACTATAAAGATGGTTGTACAATTTAACAGTCGCAAAGGTGAATGTGCAAGCTATTGGAAGAAGAAAAATGTGGTGGCACCAACCACATGGTATCAAAGAGCAAGTGGAGCTCGGAGGTGAATGAACCTCTGGTATAGAGGGCTGTAAGATCAAGAGGTGTGGTTAACCAAACTACACAAAGAATAAGCTTTCAGGTGGAGGGTTCGGACGGCCAAGCTTGAACACCAATACACACATTGTGGTGATGTGCATGTGCCCATGTGGTAGGGGTACTCTTAAAGATGGGAGGAAAAAATACGAAACTGACTTAGAGCGAGTTTTTGAGAGGCACAATGACTTCAATGGATAAGAGTTCAGGTAGAGATTATTAAATATGGCGACCCATATATATCTTTTTACGATTTGGAAAAGTGTGCTAGATGAATCCTAATATGAGTAGGATACCTATTTGCTTTGGAGGAGAACTAGGGAGGCTATATAAACCTAGAGGATGGTAATGAAGAACCCAAGCAACTAAGACGCCACAAGCCAATTCATCCCAAGCAAGAGGTGTACGAGAGAGTTAGGATAGGTTTTTTTTTTTGCACTTGATACTTGTATAGGACAAGGATTCAAATGTCCTAAAAGATTTGAGAAATTGTGAGAGAGTAATAATTCATTGTACTTCTTTTGAGGTTTTGCTTAAAGAATTTACGATCGGCTTCGCATTATCTTTTCTCTCTCGTCGTGGTTAATTCAACGTCGTTATTTTTGTTCTCTCTTCGAGATTCATCTTCTTTGTTTTTAAGACCGTGCATGCTTATAACGTATCTCATAAAACTTTAATTCGATCCAATAGCCAGTGCATTAAAAGGAGTGTAATAGTATCCTACATACTGACAAATAATCAAAGACCACTTTATATCATCGCAAATCCTCAATGTTCCATAAATAACGAGAAACCACTTTAATCCCATGCTCCTTTTGAAAAAGACTGAACATTGCACAAATGCATAAAAAGCGCTCATGGAACAAAAGGTCATTGTGCACAGGGCAATGTAACACCTTGGTCTAAAATTCATTCAACATTTAGTCTATACATATATATTACCCCACTTACACTTTCATACTCACTCGTATAAAAGGGTGGGTTAATCCTAAGGTGTTACATTCACCCGCCTTACATCGTATACATGGCGAATATCCGGAATCACCCCTCAGTACACATCCATTTATCCAATACCGATGCATAGGCCATGTTGTATGTCCACTTTGAGTTTACGTGTGCCATGCGATATATACCCATGGTCATATACCAAACGCGCTCGTGCAATAACGACTGATGTTCTGATACCATATGTGACACACTAACCCAAAATTTACTCAATACCTGGTCCACCCAGCGGGCGGATCATCGCACATGACAGATGGCACCATGTTTAACCTAGACGTGCTACATTTGGACCCAATATGTATTATATACTACTACAACTTACTTTAAACAAGCAATATAGGACTAATCCACTGTCACACGAGACATATAAAACATCACACAAGCGAACAAAATGCTTCTCCCTGACCCTAACTATCAAAAATCGCTGATTGCTGTCGAGAATTGGTGAGGTACGGATGTCCAGTCATCGTCGGACTGCAACAACATCCTAATCAAAATGAGCTGACAAGGCCCTTCCACTGTGGCAATCTACCTCCAACACAAACCTGAATACCTACGTGTCCAAACAAATCAGCTATACCAAACTCCAACAACTTCTTCAGATCTTCTAGGCTTTCGAGTGCTTGCACTCACTCTGAAGACGACTTCAACTACACCCATGATTGGAGCCGAGATAGTCGGGTCCATTCGTCAAGAATTGGGAGATGCGTGTAAGTATCGTGTGGTTTGAGCAAGTTATTGTCCTTCCATTTCCTGGCCAAAGTGAATACTTGCAGCAGCTGCTGCTGCAGTACATAACTTACATGTGATGTGAGTTTGGCAAAGTTAGGAGAGAGTCGAGATGGCCTGTCTACTTTGGGCACACTGGTCAGAGTGCCAGACAGGCTCACTTGACAGGTTGGTGAAGAAATCGTTCTTGCTGCAAAAGTGCTCGTTCTTTTTTGGCCTTTTCACTACATGAGAACAGCAGCAAGCCAGCAAAACAAGAAGTTGAACAGTTGAACCAAAAATATCTATACTGTTGCACCGACAGAGACGCTAGACATATCTTTCTTCAACTGGTTTGCACAGTAAGGTTTTTTAGTTTGTACTACTAACAAAAGAATCCAGATTTTTCAAAAAATAAAATAAAATAAAATAAAATAACAACTAACAAACAAAGAAGCCAGGGAAGTTAGCAGCAGTTTTTCTTCTTCAGAAGTCTGAACTACACCAAACTTGTTAGTTTTAACTAAGGCTTTGAAGCACATCATTCAGGTATTTTCCATCAGATTTTTGACATCATTTAACTTTACCCCCTCCGTCCTTTTCTGTTCCAACGAAGCATCAACAATCACACGGTTTACATGTACAAAGGAAGAATCACTGAGCAGTAGACCTGACAATGGCAATAATCAGTTAGGTGAGCACAGTTTCTGCTCGACTGCTCGTATATATATATATAGGAAAATAGTTTCATAAAAGGTCAGCAGAGGCCGATCGACAGGCAGCTAGAAGTTGCCGCGCAGCAACATCACCCGGGAAACTCCAACCCACGAGTCGTTCTTGGCCAGCCGTGCATGACCACGATCCCATCGATCGGAAGTCCGGCCGGTTCAGGAAGAAGAAGGCCGCGTCTTTTCTCGCTGAGACGGCGACAAAAATGAACAGTCTGTCACTCTTGTCTGGTTCGAGTGATAATGGAGAGCCGAGCAGGGCAGGATTTGACGTGCCAACGTGCGTTCCTGCCAGTTTTTCACAATTCACACATCCATCTGTACGCGTTCGCATCTCTCACTCGTGTGGCCGTGTGCACGGTGCCACCGACTGGCCGACCGATGGCGTACGCCCCTTGATTGCCGCGCAGCAGCATCCGGCGGTGGGCCGTGAGCGACCTGCCATCCCGCCACCACGCCCGGTGTCAGTGGTTTAGACGGCACCTGTCTATAATGTATCTTCATATCATCTACCGACAGTACTAAAGACAATTTATACAATAGACTGTCTATATAGCGGTCTATAATAATCTCTCATATGATTAATAGACTGTCTGTATAATGGTATATACACTATAAAACTGTCTATAAGGCCGTCTATTAAATAGTAGACGGCATATTTCTCTCTCTTCCCTCTCTCTCCTCCACATCATCTAAAATCTGACGTGGCATATCCTTATAGACATCTTACATGTATCATTGTACATGCCCTAAGCGTTTGTTTAATTTGTCTTTGGTCGTCAGATTAAGATTGTTGGTGGAGTATGTTCATATAATTCAAAATATGATACTAGTTTAAGCTTTTAGATGTCCATCTTTCTGAGCTTAAACTTTTGAATGAACTAGCTACTGCATACAAGTCAATAGTTGGAATATGGAAATCCATTTTGCCACACAGCGTCTGAAACCAAGACAACTTGTTCATAAAGGCTCTCCCATGCATAGTTTCTAAAGTTGTTTCTAAGAGGTGAGAGAACATATTAAATGAATGCTTAGATACAACTATCTCAATGCATGGTATTAGTGGCGGACCCAGCAAAAAAAAATAGGTGTGGCGAACTTGAGCGACAAACTTAACCAAAAGTAGAAATATACCGCATAGACACCACATTTGTCTTCCAATCACACACATTAGAGTGTAAACGGTAAATGAACGACATAGAAGAAGATTTAAGATGATACCTCTCACATGAAGAGTAAACACCAATTTTTCAATCATATAATTCAAAATTCATCAAATGATTAAAAAATAATAGATCATCCTGTCAATTTAACAAATAGATAAATAAGGACCAGTGAGATATAATGAAGTGATCATACACTAAAAAGTGATTAATATTATGAAAATACATACCACTACTTAAGCACTAAGCGTGTCTAAGTTGTCTAGGTTATGTTGGCAAGTCCATTCTTTGGTTTTTAATGGCTTGAAACCTATTCTTAATGTCATCACAATCAAGTCCTTTAAAAATGCCCTTCTCAATGTAGCACAACATCAAGTCATTAAACCAATCATCAGACATTTTGTTGTGCAAATCAGCCTTGATTAAGTGCATAGCCGAGAAGGCTCTTTCAACCGATGCAGTTGCCACTGGTCAGATCAATGCCAACTCAATGAGGCGATAGACCAATGGAAAAGCAAGATGTTTTTCAGTTTCAACCATCTTTAGGGCCAAACTTCCAAGATCATGACAAATAATGAAATCATCAACTTTTCACACATGTATAATGAAGGTCTCAAGTTGATCTGGTAGCTGGGGCGACCGCCCCACCATGCCTAAAGGGAGGGTCCACCCCTGCATGGTATGTATAACTTGTATCTAAAGGACAACAAAAGTATTTATTATTGCATGTGAGAAAAGATCCATTGTAAACCCATTATATATTATGTGTGCCTAGTTGGATAAACACATACACATTGTTCATATGCCACTCACGTTTATACGGAATGAACGAAATGTGTATGTGTTATAAACATAGTGCATAGCTGGATAAACACATACACATTGATCAATTAACTTTCATGTTTATACGGAAAGTATAAGCATTGCGAAATGAACGAAATGAACATTGTGAAATGGCATATGAACATAGTGCATTGCTGGATAAACACATACACATCGATCAATTAAGGGTGTGTTTGGTTCACTGTACCAGGGTGAATGGAACCATCCTGTATGGGATATAAACTCATTCTTGTGTTCGGTTGGCTGAACAGAACCAATTGATACAATCGACTATAGAGGATGGCCGATTACAATTTGCAGAAGAGCCGACGATGGAGTTTGCTCCTAGTCCATTTTCTATCAACATGGTTCACTGTTATGCAAAAGGGAAAGAGCCGATATAAGATACTGAATTCAGTCGATCCAGACCGGAGAATAAGAAGCCGATTCGTGAAAGACTATCCACGTCAAATCAAGGCGAGGCCTCTGAAGCCCCAAATTCTCCGGGATCCGACGGCGCTCCCAAGTCTTCGGAATCTAGCGGCGAAACCAGCAATCTGGCCGGAAAAATCCGAAAGCCGATTGAACCCAAGCTAAGATGGTGCCCCTCTGGTCTTAGTCGATCGCAGCGCAGACGGCTCCAACGCTTAAGGACACAGGAAATGAAGGAAGCCGACGACGTAAAGCCGACACGATTTTTGGAAGACAACAAATTATCTTCCAAAAATAGGGGGCATATGTTTGCACCAAAATTTGGCAAGGCTGATTTCGTGGAGATCGGTTTTGATAAGGGATATGTTGGTTATAGCAAGTTGATACCATTTCGGATTGGAGGGCCGCAATTCAAAGGAAACTGAGTCCGATACGGGTAGGATAAGAGATTGAGTCGGATACGATCGGACTTAACATGGTAAGGAGAGATTGAGGCCGATATGGGTGATTGAAGAGACCAAGGAGGATACGTTCAGGCCGAGTGCTATATAAGAGGAACAGAGGCGAGAAGGAAAAAAGGCCCAGAGCCAACCCACAAACACGCTTTACTTTTCCCTTATTTTCCTGTCAACTAGGAGTAGTCTCTAGTTTTGTAATCCTTCCTTTATAATTCGCTCAATCAATAAGAGTTGCGCATCGCCGATTATTGATTCCGCTGACTTACGCCAATTCAGGTCTATCTTTTCTCCGATCTTGCTGCGCATCGTCTTTTTCGGGAAAAGCTACCTCTACCCCTATCCAATCAACTCTACCAGGTTAGTTAGATTTATCGGTTATTTTTGTCTCAATCGGCTTAAATAGCCGAGTTGTACTTGATCTTCATCGATTCTATCCAGCTGATCAGAGCCAGACTGACCATCGATTTGGTATCGACCTTGATCCGATTCACAATTCTTATCAATTGCAGAGATCTATCGGTTTCTTGCCGATTCGATCTAAAGCCGATTCTCACATAATAGGCTTTGAGTGATTTTTACCTTTTCCTTATCTGTTACTCAGGTCAAACAGATTGGCACGTCCACGCGAACCTTAAACCCGGCGTTTGTCTTGTGTGTTCGAGGCTAAAACCCTACCTCACGTTTTTGGTGCGAACAGGATACCAATGCCGTGTTTACATAGGCTGACGGTTGTTCTCTGGTTCGGTTGTGCTTCGGCTGAGAAGACGACAGGGAAAGAACAGATTAGAGATGAGTAAGGAAAGAGGAAAGGCTGGCTTGATCGAAGAAGCAAGCTGGCTGGTGGATTTACGGGGCACCAAGGCAGTTGGCGCAGGTGTGTCTGGGAGAGGAAGACAGAGCCATAGAGTTGAGCGCATGCACTTGGACACCTGGGCTGTAGCGTTCTCTACCAGAGGAAAGAAGAGATGCCGGAGGCTTAGGCGGCTGCTTGGCTCGGTTGGATTCTAGAGAATTCGGCTGGGCTTGGTTCTTGCACAAGTTGTTGGAACTAATCTTGTAATAGGAAAGTTTGTTTAGGAAGTTTATGATTAAGAGTCCGAGTAGGACAAGGAGGTGGATTAGGACAAGGAACTGGAATCCTATTCCGTTCCTTAAGGCTATAGTTTTTAGTATAAATATAGAGGTAGGGTTGAGGTTTGTAGCGAAGCGAAAGAAAAATAAGAGAGAATAAAAGAGAGAGTTGTCTCAAAGATTTTGAGTCTCAATTCCAACAATTGGTATCAGAGCAACCTGGAAGAGCAGTATTTGTGTGTCGGCGAGTTGGTGACAAAAAGATCGGAATCGCGTTCTCGCGAGGAGAACTAGTCGACACAGAAGAAAAGGTCTCGGAGACAGCAGAAGCCGCCGAATCCGAAGCAGCACAAGGCGTGACGCGCAGCTGGAAAAATTCGCGAGTACTAGCAGCAAATTGTTTTGCAGGAAACAACGTGAAGAAGCATCACATGAAGATTTCCTTCAGGCACTGCGGAAGCAAGGAGCTAATCTAAAAGTACAGGACAGTGCAAAGCAACGCTCCTAACTCGAGCCAGGGAGTTGTGCACCACAGAAGATAACAAAAGGAGATGTCGCAGGGAGATAGTTCATCAAGTAGTACTGCTACAGGTAGCGACGCCGGGGACAAGGTGATGTCGAGGTTACCAATGAGAGAAGGTACGATGTCCCTCCAGTACCCGGTGCTATCCAGGACGAACTATGCGGCATGGGCGATGCGGATGAAGATCCTCATGCGAGCACAAGGAGTATGGGATGTGATTGATCCCAAGAACACGACTGCGGTCGTTGATGAAAAGAGGGATCAGATGGCCTTGGCAATCATCTCTCAGGCGCTCAACGATGAGACATTGATGCAGGTTGCAGGGAAGGACACCGCTCTTGAAGTTTGGACAGCATTGTGCTCTATGCACTTAGGCGCCGAGCGTGTCAGGGAAGCAAAGATCCAGACTCTGCGCTGGGAGTTTGAAAGTCTTAGCATGCGTGATGATGAATCAGTGGATGATTTCACAAAGAAAATCACGTTGCTTGTTGGTCAGATTCGAGAACTTGGAGATAAGATGGAAGAGAAGTATGCCATCAAAAAGTTGTTACGAGCTGTATCAGACAAGTTCATCAACATTGCTTCGTGGATGGAGCAATTTGGAGACATTAACAAGATGACCTTGGAGGAAGTCATTGGGTCCCTAAAGGCGCACGAGGAGCGTCTCAAGGCACGAGAGAAGCGTGCCGAGGAGCAACTTCTTTTGACAAGGGGATATGACTCATCGCGAGAGGCGAGGCGGAGTCGTGGCTGTGGCCGTGGCCGTGGAGAAGAATGGCGTAAGGATAAAACCAAGGTGCAATGTTACAGTTGTGAGGAGTTTAGACATTATGCGTACGAGTGTCCAAAGAAAGGGAAGGAGGAAAAAGTTCTTCATTGTCAAGCTTATAGTGACGATGAGACACCCCATATGTGATTTTTGCTGCAAGGAGAAGTCGGTCGCGGCGCCCGGCGGCAATGATGGTGTGATGCCATCACAGGAGAAGTTAGTCGGCGCCAGCGGCAACAGCGGTGTGATACCGTTACAAGGAGAAGTTGGTGTGGCCCGACAAGCGGCGGCGGTCGCGAGACCTTCACGATAGCGATGGTGGTGTGATGCCACTGCAAGGTGAAATCGGTGTGAGACCGATGACAAAAATGGTGAGAGGCCGTTAGCTACGAGGAAGATAGTGGTGTGAAGCTCTTTGGGAGCGGTGGTGTGAAACTACCAAGAGATGATTGTGAGAAGTCAACTTGATGATGGTGTGAAGCCATTGTCGTAGAAAAAATTAAGCGTGAATAATTATGAGTAAGAGTCGAGTGTTACAAGATTAGGGGGTGAATGTTGGAACTAATCTTGTAATAGGAAAGTTTGTTTAGGAAGTTTATGATTAAGAGTCCGAGTAGGACAAGGAGGTGGATTAGAGACGAGAAGCTGAATCCTATTCCGTTCCTTCAGGCTATAGTTTTTAGTATAAATATAGAGGTAGGGTTGAGGTTTGTAAGCAAGAAGCAAGAAAGAAAAATAAGAGAGAATAAAAGAGAGAGTTGTCTCAAAGATTTTGAGTCTCAATTCCAACACAAGTGCCGTAAAAAAAAAGAGAAAAAGCAGAGCAGTGGAATCGGCAAAAGGATTTGTCCCACATAGCAATCGGTCCAAAAGAAGAAAGCAACTTCCAGGGAATGGATGGCGTGGCAGCAAATTGGCTTGAGTTCCATTGCCGTGGCAGGGTTCTGGAGGACACGAAGCGTGCACTGCAGCGTGTAGATATGTCCTGTTGTCGTGGCTTCACTGGAGAAGAAGTGCGGTGAGGTTGGACAAAGACGCGTAGCAATCAACAAACAGATCACGAGAAGCTAGCTAGCAATGAACTTGTAGTTTGTACAAGCATATGATTTTCAAATGGTGAGATTTGAATTACCATTTCATGGCCTAAAATGATTCAAAAGCTTTTGAAATTTTTTGAGTAGATAGGTCAATATATGAAAATTTTAATGCACTTGGTTTCATTCAGTTTGGACGCGTAGAATTCAAACTAAAATTCTTCAAAGTTTGTCTATTTTATATCTTTAATTGAATTGTTAGAGCTCTCGCATTCTATGCAAAAATTCAATAAAATTTGTATTTGATCATATCATGAGTTCTAGTATTTTTTAGAATTATTTCCCATATTATGTTGTTTGGAAATTCTATGAGTTCCATTAGTACATGCTAGTCTGAATGAATTTTGTTAATTTTAATAATTTTGATTTTTTTTTTTACTCAATTCAACAGATTTTCATTTAGAGGATTCAAAATGTCATTGAATAGACACATGACGATTTTATTTTATTTCTAAAATTATTGGGGTGTACATTTTCTATTAGACCACTTTTTGGGATGTTACACCTCAGACCTACCATGACTTTGGTGGTTATGATGTTTCATTGCTCTTAGGAGTATTTGTGACGTATATATCATGCCTACCATAACAGTTAGATTAGATGGAGTTAGTATGGGATCTTAGAAGTATTTGTGCAATCTCAACAACTGATGGTTCTGATGGTTCAGTATTGTGCGAACTCTGATGGTTCTGGTTCAGTATTGTGTGAAACTGTGATGGTTCTGATGGTCACATACTTGTAGCATTTCCACGCCTAATCATTCTGATGGTTCTGATGTTTCATTGTTCCTGATTTCAATACATGACTGACTGCAGGCATACACTCAAAGCTACTACTATTTAGTTTGTCTGAAACTAGCCACTCATCATACATAATAATCGGTCGGTCGGTCGATCTAGTAAACAAAATAATAGTAAAACATGTACACCAAAGTGCTTACAAAACTTTCTAGTATCACACCCCTAGTTAAGGTCCATCTTATGAAAATAATCCATAAGCTTGTAAGTACAGTACAAATTAAGCAAACTTACGCAGCTTTGGAGTTGAGATGAACTAAGGAAATTACCAACCATTTGACAATATACAAATCGCACCCTGAGTCATACCTGGTTGAATCGTGCTCCTAGTCGTATAATATAATCGTGGTAGAATCATGGTAGAACTGCAGTATAGTCGTATAATGCATGCATGATCTTAGATTATGAAAGACTTACGTGTTTGGTTGTTTCCTTCCCTCAAATCAAGTTGTATGGTAAGTACTACGTAGTTAACAGTTTAGACACTAAATTTTTTTAGCTTGGAATGTTAAATTGATCTTTGCATTAGCTTTCATTCATTGCTTAATTTTTTAGCATGTGGTTAAATGTCATACATACATGATACATATGAACTAGTAGTGATTATTAATTTAACTGTAGATGGATAAGAGGAAGCTTAGACGAAGGAATATGTTGATCATTTCGGGACTGATACTCCTTCATGTATCAGTTTAGTTTGTCTTTAACTGCTTTCCACCGCTTCTTGTATCTCCCTTTAACAACAACAATTGTTCGTTGCTGGATTGATCATATCGGGACTGATACTCCTTCAGTAGCTCCTCATGCGCCTTGAGTATGCCAGTGATCTCCTCAATTTTCATGTTCTCCAGATCAGGGGAGTACATGAGCGTGGTGACGACAGGCACAAACTTTTCTAGTAGCACCCGCAGGTACTTCTTAACTGCCACAGATTCTTCCATCTCGTCGCCGAGAGAAATAATCTGGTTATACAGCGAAGCAAGCGTGTCACAGAGCTTGTTCCGGAGAGACGCGAAGATTAAAAAAGGAGATCATGTCGTAGAGCTCCCATGCGTGAGGGTGTACTACGTGCAAGAAGGACGTGACGACTGTGAGAAAAAAAGAGAGGCTAGCAACGCCTACTGTGTAAGAAGTTTTTAGTACCTGTAAAGATCATGGGCGAGAAGACGAACACTCGGAGTGGGTTCATCTTCCTCCAGTATTCTCTTCTGACGACCGACAACTATCCAGTGTGGTCAATGAGGATGAAGGCAAACTTGCGCGTCCAGAGCGTCTGGGGTGCAGCTGATCTAAAAGGAAAGACGGCGGAAGATGATAGGATAGATCAGACAACACTACCAATTGTTGAAATATAGACTAAAAATCTGTGTGACAATTCTCTCTTATTTTCTCATTGCTCTCACTTTTTTCTTGCTTACAAATATCAACCTATGTCTATATTTATACTAAAATTATTGCTAAATAACGAACTAATTTCAATTCCTTTTCTAATCCACCTCTCTTAATCAAAACTTCCTAACTAATTACAAGATTATTTTCACACAAGTTCGGTTCCAGGCTGCCATCTTCGCAAATTGGAGCTGCTGCTGATCTGCAGGAGCGGCGGAGAGAGGCCGGAGATTCCGAGAGGAGACGAGGAAGAGGATGCGAGCCGTGCGGTCAGCGCCGAAGGGCATTTCGGCCGTTCGCTGCGCGCGCGGGCGCCGTGTTCGGTTGCTTAGAGCCAGCCGCCGACTTCTCAAACCCCATGCCGCGGCGGACGGGCACTGGCAGAGCAATGTGCAGACTCCGCGCGGGTCCGAGGACGGTAAGGATATCGTAACTCACGCTCTTGATCCTTCTACCCCTGTGGGATAAGGGTTGTGGCAGTTTTTTTTTTCTATGCGGTGGCCGCCCTGCCGCGTTTCGCCGCCGGAGTCCGGCATTCCGTCGAACACCTCGCGTGCACCGGCGACCTCCTTATCGAGTAGGCCGTGGCGTGCACTAGTATCGTCCTGTTCTTGTTAATCTCTCAATTGGTTGTCCCTTGCAGTGTTTTTCGGCACTGTGGAAATTGAGAGATTTCAGAAGTTGTTTTTCGGTATCACTTCCAATAGTTGGGCTGTCCATACTCCGTACTACGGAGTATCTGAACACCAAAAGCTTTTACTTTTCTAGCACCCGAAAATAAAAATTTTAGAGCTAGTCCCGTTAAATATTTTTAGCAAATATAACCTCCAATACAACGAACAGAGGGCGCCGGCGCGCTGCATTCGCTACGACGCGATACGTGGCGATGCAATGCCTCTACTCAGCGAAAATAAAAAAAAATGGCAATGCAAGCCCCAAGGAGCGGCACTCGGTCGTGGTGCTACAGTACCTATGCATGGTACTGTAGCAACACGCGACATTTTTCGTGTTAAAAAATTATATTATAATTTTATTGGGTTTTATAAATATATTATAAAAAACAAATCACACGATAGCCTCCGCCTAGCGCGAAAAATGTCGCGTGGTGCTACAGTACCATGCAGCTGTAATGTAGCACCACCAAAGAGTGCCCCCTCCCCTATCCTATGCATTGGAGGCTATATTTGCTTAAAACATCCGCCGGAGGCTAGCTCTAAAATTTTTTTGGGGCTAAAACAGTGAAAACTTCTGATATCACTCGTTGCTGGGGAGCCCATCCAATGACTAGCCCCTTGCCCTCAACACGTTGCTTGTTCACTCTGCGTCTTTCAGGGGTGCTGTGCAGGCTGACCCAGGGATCTTGGCTGCGTCAACGGGTGGCGTCAGTTGGATCCTCTCATGCTTCTTTACATTCCCTGCGTAGATCCCATGTTCTTGGTCTCAACCATACCAAGTAAGGAAGTACGTGACATGGAAATTACTTTGCTGAAGCTAATCTGATTTGATCTTACCTCTTTCATCAAAAATACCAACCTCTATTAACAATGGAAGGTTCATCCTGAGTGCAAACACAGCTGCGGAGTAAGTTGAGAACAAGGCCACCATGGTGGCCAGCTCTAGTGCCCAGCTCATGGACGCATCTGCTATCGTCAACTTGATCTGATCATCTCCTCGAGGCGGCTGAACATGGCAGCTTGACCAACCTGCCGATGTCTGTGTGGTCGTCAGCGGGGCCCAAACCATCTGAATGGAGAGCATGTGAATTCCATCAGGTATTGTCCCTTTCTCTGCCAAGGCCTCGAGGACACAGTCGTGGTTGAACTAGGTGTTTACAGAGTAAGTCTCGAAGCCATGCTTAATGAGCTCATGAGATAGCTCCATGAGTGAGTGGGATGGCATGGTCTTTTGCGGGGAAGGGTAGCACCATGACATGAGGTTGAGTATCTGCAGCCATGAAGGTTGTTTGCGTTAGAACGGTGTATGGCCAAAAGGAGTTTGCGAGAGCAGAGATAGCCTGATAGAGGTCCATCAGATGTGCATATCAACTTATCAAGGGCTGCCAAATCGTTGCTGTTGCATCAGGCGTTGCATCAGCAAATTTGTAGTATGTTGACCCAGGGTTTTCCTTTTTAAAAGAAAATTCGTCTTAATAATCATTCATATTGTCGAATGGATCAAATTATCCCAAACTGGTGACCACATTGTTCTCTCTATCTTGTTGGGACTTGGAACAAGCAAAATCGCCAACGTATACCAGGGGATGGAGATGTCACAGAAAATCTGCATTTGATTGCAATAGTCTAGATATCGCCATGTATGAAATGGGCTACCGTATCTGCCTACATGTGACTGAGTATGTGGTTGTGACTTGTGAGACGCCTGTTGATGAGCTTTTGCTAGCTCTGGCCTACCCATTATGCATAAAAAGCATCACTCAATTCCAGTAAGTCCAAATATATTGCCAATTAGGGAATTTCAGAACAGGTCTGTTAAAAAACACATTGGCAAGAATACAGGATCAAAGGAAACGGGAGACATGAAGGCACGGATTTTAGAGCATGTCTGTTACAAAAACACACACGGATTTTAGTGAAAAAACCCTGCGGGAAAAATCACAGAGGCACGAAGATAATTTTACTATATGATGAGATGTTTACAATAGAGCTGTTCCTCTTGTCCTAGGCTATAGGGACATATTTATAGTAACACATAGCAAACTTCGTATAGAAGTAGATTTGAGATGGAGTAAGAAACAAATTCGTATCACCCTTAACTTCAACAATCTCCACCTTGGGACGAATTCATCTTGTAGCCAAAATATAATGCGACTCTCATCGAAACAAATCATCATGAACACCTTGTGCCTTGATAGTCCAATGAACTAGTCTGAATAAGAAAGACCAGAACAATCTAATTTAAACACTTCTTGTAAACCAAAACATTACCTATGGCGCTTGATAGATAGTGAAGAACTCATATCATGTGTGTTTTATATGCTCCACCTGGAATAAAAATCTGGCAAACAACGCTCATTGAAAGAGCAACTTGCACGTGTATTCATCGCGTATGTCAAACTATCGGCTTCAAAAATAATTAAATTCCATGACATATTTGAAACTACTTTTGCAAAATTATCAAGATGAAAGGAACTCTTATACCATTAATGGAGTATAAATTGCAGTAAACCCTTCATATCGAGCTATGACAACTGAACAATGTCGTAGTATCCAAGCGGAAGTGAACTCCTTGCACATTAATCCCCTATCTCAAACTGATATTGGAGCAAAACCTTCACTTTTAAAACAGTAAAACTCCTGATAGTATAATGCTATCTACCATCAGGGTGTCATTAAATTATTGAGAATTATTATTGCGAAAGCCTTCATAATGGTTGCACAAGTTCCAAAATTGCAACATATCCAAACAGTGATTGAACACTAAATTCAGTTGTTTTCTCAACTGACTTTTCTTTCAAAGTCTCCTCAATCAAGCATAGCCAAAATTAACTTATTTTGCTTGAAAATGCCTGCAACTTCACCTTAGACTCTATTAATGCGGATCTTACCTCAATTATCCGTAGTAGACGACGGATCGTTAAAGAAATCGCTAATGATTAATCCCGTATTGATGCCGCCAATAATAGGCACATTGGTTTGAATTGGATTGGCGCTTAGGCATGGTGTCGGATGGCACGGGCGATAGTGTTGATGATCTTTTGGCATTGGAACAGTCACCGGGTTGAGCATGGGTTACGCTTAATATAAAGTCGAGTCATGAAACAGAGTTAAGGATCCACCGAAAGAAAAGTTATGAACAGAACAATCTCCTACTGCTCTATTGTGTTTCAGCCAAACTTGTCAATATCGTACCGAATGTCATACCGGTTTGGCTCTTGGAATGGTACGCTCTGGTACTGGTCTATACCGACATACCGTTTTAGGTTTAGTATAATAGTATATATTTATAAGTATACACATGTTTAATTATATGTACACCAAAGTTCATTTATAATATTACTCCAAACACATAGTAGTACTATCAAATATGACGTATAGTTCAATAGAACTTATTATTAGTTCCACCAGCATAATTGATATTGACCGGTATTGATTGGTATCAAACCAGTATTGACCTATATGACCGATATCAAGACCGGTACAATATATAGGATGACTTCATACCGGTTTAGGTGTCGAAATGGTACATACCAGTCATACTGACCGGTATGTACTAGTGTTGATAACTATGGTTTTAGCCCTTGGATGGACCTCCAAAGCTTCGACTCCTTTGCATCTCTATCTGGTAGCCTGTGTGTGTGGTTGCCGCCGGAGGGAGCCTGCTCAGAGTTCACATTAACGAAATCACCTCGAAAATCGTCCCCAGTCCAGCAGCGATTTCAGCAAAAATCGCTCGAAAATTACCAAAAATTGAAGAGTTTCAAAATTAAACTTTTTGGAAAAAAAAATCGAAAATCAGTCAATATCGACGGACCTATTGAATTCTTTTGGCGTTCGATTTTTTGAGGGATTATCTATGATATTTATCGAAAATGGCTCAATATTCATCTATTATCGATCGGTTTACGTTGCATAAATTTTTTAAAAAAATTTCTTTGAATTTGACCGATTTATTAACTAGTATCAAATATCGTACCAACTCGATAAACTCGATTATCGCAATAATCAAGCGGATTAGCGTGATAATGTGAACCCTCCTTCTACTGTCGCATGGTAATGTGAGCCGCCGAGAGCTATTTTTCTTGCCGCCGCTCCCACAGGAACTAGTGCTGATGCTGTATGTCTCTTTGCCTCTTTGGACGAGACCGGCTCGGACTTGTAGCGCGATGGAAAAACTCCGCCTTGGATTCAACGGATTTCCAATATTCTGGGTTCTGCCTTGGATCACGTACTGTGACAAGCTATAGGCATGGTTTACAAAATCAATTTCAATCTGAAAATCACTACTAGCTTGACACTGAAAATCATCGAAAATCACTAGAAATCACATGAATATGAAGTCAAACACTATGAAATCGGTGGTAAAAAACAAAATCAAAAATCAACCGATTTCGTCGATAATCGGCCAATTTTCACTAAAAACCAACGATTTTTTAGCGATTTTTCAACGTTTTTTCAACGATTTTTGAATGATTTTTCAGTGATTTTCATCTAAAATTGACGATTTTCACTGATGTTCCACTGTTTTACGTTGCATAAATTTTTTTAGTTGAACCGATTTTAAATATCTATCGATTAATACGGGCGGAGGATTTTTAAACCCTTCCCGGAGGAGGCTCTGCGCCTGGACCCGGTTCCTATAGGACTTAAATAGTTGCGCGTAAGTCGTTAGATCGAAAAGAGACGAAGCGTAGTGTTCGCGCCAAAAACGTGAAGGGGGTTTTAGGCCTCGAACACACAAGACAAACACCGGGTTTGAAGAGCGTGCCAGTCGATTTGACCTGAAATCGACAAGGTAGAATTTGTAATTTGTTCGAAGCCGATAAACAAGGATCTATCGGCTTTTCGCTAGTCGGCAAGAACCGATTAGGAGATAACTAGATCAACTGGTTACAGTTGATCCGGATACAAGGTAAAATCGGCTTCGGGAAGGCGATGCGCAACAAAACGAAGCAAATCAAACCTGGGGTGAAATCGGCTAAAATCAACAATCGGCGATGCGCAACTATGTTGATTCCGTCGACTTGCAGAGAGATCTATGAGGCTAAAACAATGTAAAAGAAAAACTTGTAAAAGTAGATGTGTGTGTTGTTGGATTGATTCTTCGCTTGGCGCCTTCCTCCTTTTATAACACGCCTGACCGATCCGAGTTGTACATGAATACAATGTATTTATCTGTATCGGCCTTTTATCCGATTTCCTTTCCTTTTTTAGAAACGGATTCCTTTTCCGAGCCGATTACCGATTCCTTTCTGTACGATACTTCTTCTACTTTTAGACCGATTCCAATACATACCGAATTTTGGTGCAAACATATGCCCCCCATTTTTGAAAGGTAACTTGTTATCTTTCAAAAATCCCTTCGTCTTTTCCGTGATCGGCTTGTCGTTTAGGATTCACCTTGGTAACTTCCCCCATTAATGGCGCCGCAATCTTCTCGGTGCGTTTTCAATGCAGCAACTGTTCCCGCCTTTTCACCTTCTCACCAAGGTATAAATATGAGGCTCCCCAGTCATTTTCACTGGCGTGCTCTCGTTAATCCCAAATCGGCTTTCTCCGCTTCAACCCTTCTTCTCATAGCATTGGCTGAAATGGGACGCATCTCAGTACTTGTTCCGATCCCAGATAGCGATCATCGATTTCCTAGGTCCTATAGGAACCATAGAACCCGATCTTGTCATTGGAGATGAAATCCTAGACTCCCTTTATCGGCTCTGGTTACAACATCGAGTGGTCCAAAAGTTTTAGGTCTTGGCCGACAGCTCTCAAGGGTGGAGGTCCCTGGTACATTAGAGTATCGGCCCAAAAGAAAGCGAGTGGGAAGGTATGGGCATCGAGTGTATCCCCTGTCCTTAGCCGCCTGAGCCCAACGAATCTTTAGTAGTCTGCTGCTATTTTTGGTCGGACTCTTTTAACGCCTTCTTTTTCCCAACCGGTCCCATCGGCCCAACCCTTTTAGATATGGTGAATTATCTGTCTTAGGCCTGATGGAGAACAAATATCGGCTTTTAGTGGGAAACCTCGGTACAAATTGACCAGAAAAAAGGAGAAGGTTGGTCCAGATACATCCAAAATAACAACAAAGTAACCGCCTCAGATCGGATGAAGAACACGTAGCCTTTATCAACTTATGGTTAGACCGATTCCTCTTCGTGGCGCTTCCCTAGGACCAACCCAGGTCTATCAATTTATGTCGAGCAACTAGTTATGGGTCGCCGGCTATCTTTAGGAAATCCTTGTCGCCGTATACCATATGATGCATATCATCGAAGTCGGCTTTTTCTTGGCAATGGTTCCTATGTCGCTTCGGTAATGTTGGCGGCCCTCTTTGGTTTATCCAGATTTGGCTTTATCGCGTTTTGGCCGCCTCATTATCCGGACCCTTCTAAGAATCGGCTTTCCCAACAGAGGACTTTCACGAGGTGCCGCCCTCAGATTCCAACCTAGCCGATCCCAGCGAAAAATTTACCATGTGTTCATCCGATGAACAAAAATCTCTCTATGGCTTCCATAAATACTTGTCCTTTTCTTGCATCTTAACCAAGCCTCTTTCAACCGTAGAGATTTCTTTTCATACAGTCAATTAGCCGATCTCCGTGGCCTTCTTTTCTTCGTTTAAACTCGACAGCTCCCTAATGCCCCAATCCACTCTCGATGCTTCCCTGCGATTTCTCCTTGCATCCTTCACGTCGGCTTAAGTACTCAAAATGAACATTTCAGCGACCTATGAATTCTATCATCCTTCGCTTTATGCACGCCAGCTGGGTTTTGGACAAACCATTCCTTGCTTTCCTTTGCTTAGGATGATTAAACCACGAAACAAAGTAACCAACTCTACTGCGGCGGATCTTATTATTGAGCTAGCCGATGAACTCCATGTGGTAGACTTGCCATTCCTCGTGTTAAACACACGTCGATCGGGCCAATTTACCACATGGTGGTCTTCCATAGCTGAGGCACTTTTGCGGAGGCGTACTATTCCCGAGGTCCTGTCCTCTTTTCTTCCTGGCTTTCGAGAGCCGACGGAGACCGTCGCTGGGTCTAGCTCGAGTTCGAGCGATGCTAACTCGTCTTTAGAGGTATTTTCATTTTGATATTTTATTAGGATAAGATTTTCATCGGCTTAACCATATTTTTACCCTTTTCAGACCAGCAAGAGATCAACCCCAGCGCAAGCCGCATCGGCCGACGATCGCTTAAAACGGCAAAGGTCATCGACCCCTCTTGCCGGTTTATCTTCTGGCACGTTGGGGGTCAATAGCCCATCACTGTCTGATCTTGCCGTCCAGCGCACCAAAAGTACGTCAGACTTCTTTTGTAGGCGAAGTCTTCATGCTTGCTGTCGGCTAACCCCATGTTTATAATTTTCAGAGAAGAAGAGCCGTAGAGTCGTCATCAAGCGATCCCCAAAACCTGCGGGTCGTGATGCAAGAAGATCCCATTGGATCGACTCATCGCGGTTAGCTCCGATCCTTATCTTGACCCTTGTTTTTGTTCCTTATCTTATCGTAACACATCTTATCGTAACGCATTCCTCAGAAACCCCTTCCGCTCGGTTGTTAGAAGCCGTCTGCAGAAGACCTGCAGGCGGACGTGGTTATCTTACCGGCTTTGGCTCACCCCGCCATCCGCTTCGTCACCTCCAAAACCTATTTTCGGACCGCTCGTCGATGGACTTAGCCGATCTTTTAGGCTTTTCCTTGACGAGCTTGACGACCGAGATTGTGGCCACCGACGACTATCCGGACATTCAACGTATTATTGCTGCCTCTGCGCCAAAGATCTGCTGCGCGTCATCGCTGAACCGGTATGCAAGAGCGTCTCAATCGCCTCTTGACGGCGGATGCAGGAGACAGCTCTTTTCCGCCAACACTCGGCCCTTGAGGAATGCTATGGCGGTCATGCAAGCCGATCTTCCCTCTGCAGCTCATGAATGCTTTGCTAGAAGTGTGCCATCACGGATGATCGCTCGGCTAGGCGTAGAATCGCCAAAGCAAGAATTGAACAGAGGAAGGCCCAGCAAGCCGACCAAGAGATCTTGGACAAACTTATAGCGGATGCTAAATCTCGAAGAGTGCTTTTGACCAGGTGTCTTTGCTATGCTGAAATCGGCCAAAGCCAAGGCCAGTGAGTCATCCAAGAAAAAACTTGAAGAACAATGGCCTTGGTTACAAGAGAACTTGCAGATTGCCAAATCGGCATTGCAGATCGACATCTTCACTAAGCGGCTCAGAGGCAAGAATCGGCGAGTTTTTGCCAAAGTCAAGAGCCAATCAGCTAAGATGATCCTGATTCGAGCGATGCTGGCGATGATCGATTAATAGATAGCGTTCAAGCTACTATTGGTAGAGCGACAGAAGATTGTCGGCTTTGGGAGCCCATCTGCCTGGCTCGGGCTTCATTGAAAACGACATTGTCTCAGGTGTAATGTTGGGTCTTTGGAATATTTTGTAAACTCTTTAATCTGTGGAAGGAATATTTGTTCTGACTCGGTCATTATGACCGATTTTATATGCATGTGCTTGTCATTGATCTTGATGCCTTCACCTCTGTAGTTAGGACCGACCCATATGCTTGGGTGATACGCCTTCAGATACTTTCCATTGATTGCTTTAGGTAGGACGAACCCTTCTAAAGATTCCAGTATATATGAATTCCCGTCAACCGGCCGATTGATCTTATAAGGCCCTTCCCATGTTGGAGACCATTTGCCGAATCGATTATCCCTAGACCCAATCGGCAACACGGTTTTCCATACTAAATCGGCTTGATTGAATGCTTTAAAAATCACTTTTTTATTGTACGACCTGGCAACCATCTCTTTGTTCTTTTTAAGCCGATCTAGCGTGATCAGCCTTAGTTCAGCCAAATCATCTAGATTGTCCAGCATCGCCTGTTTGTATTCATCGGCTGATACCTTATCTTGCTCGTGTAGCCTTATTGAGCCGATGTTGATTTCAACGGGCAAAACGGCTTCTTGTCCGTATACCAACTGAAAGGGTGACAATTTAGTTGATCCGTGATGAGATAGCCGATAAGCCCATAAAGCCTCCGATAGCGTTGAATGCCATCTCCTTGGCTCTTCCTCAATTTTTCTTTTTATCAGCTTTATCAATGTTTTGTTTGATGATTCGGCCTGTCCGTTGGCCTGAGCGTAGTAAGGGGAGGAGTTGAGTAATTTTATCCCAAGACTTTCCGCAAACCCTTTGAACTCGTTGGACATGAACACAGTACCTTGATCAGTAGTGATTGTTTGTGGAATCCCAAACCGATGGACGATGTGTTCATTTACAAAGTCGATCAGTTCTTTACTAGTAACCTTCTTGAGTGGCACAGCCTCAACCCATTTTGAGAAATAATCCGTGGCTGCAAGGATGAATTTATGTCCTTTGCTAGATGACGGAAATATTTGTCCGATTATGTCTATACCCCATCCTCTAAATGGCCATGGTTTGACGATCGGATACAAAGCCGATGCTGGTGCTGACTGTATGTTACCAAACTTTTGGCACGTTTGGCATCCTTTATAATATTTGAAGCAGTCTTCTAACATCGTCGGCCAAAAATACCCTGTTCGCTCAAGATTCCATTTCATCTTATGGGCCGATTGATGTGATCCACAAATGCCTTCATGGACTTCACCCATCGCCACTTTGGCTTCTTCGGTTCCTAGACATCTTAACAACGGACCTTCCATAGTCCGAAAGTACAATACATCTTCTAGTAGAACATATTTGAGTGCTTTGCGCGACCTTTTGCTCGGTCGGCTTGGTTGGATCGACAAATAATCCCTTATCTCTGTTCTCCGATGGTGAACACATAATACCGGCCAAGCGTTTAGCTCGATTGGTCCTCGCTTTTCAATCTTGTACCACGATGCACATTGTGCCAATCGGTTTGCTTTATCATTAGCTTCTCTGGGGATATGTTCTATGGAAAATGTAGTGAACATCTCGATGATCCTGGAGGCATTGATGCAATCTTGGGTTAGTGCATCATCATTGCATCGGTATTCTCCTCTGACTTGCTGTACAATTAACATCGAATCTCCAAAAGCTTCGACGTCTCTCACTCCGATGCTCTCTAACAGTTGTAGACCCCTTAGTAATGCTTCAGATTCGCTTGATTATTTGAACATCGGCTATTTAGCCGATACATGAAGTCATACTCCTGTTTCCTAGGTGAAACTAATACCACACCGATGCCTTCGCCTTCTTGGCAAACAGACCCATCAAAATACAGTTGCCAAGGAGTAACACTAGTTGTTCCTACTAATGTTTCACTTCCCGTGATAAAATCGGCCACAGCTTGTCCTTTCACAGATTTAGCCGATTCATAGGATAACTCAAATTACGTTAGGCGTATGCCCATTTACCAAGCCGACCACGCAGGATGGCGCCGATAATATGTATTTAACTACATCGGTTTTGCATATTATAACGCATTTGGACGCCGAGATATAATGTCTTAACTTGGTGCAAGCAAAGTACAATGACAAGCATAATTTTTCTACTAAGGGATACCTGGTTTTACGCATCTAGAAGACGCGTCGGCTTAAGTAATATATTGCTCGTTCCTTCCTATCGGCTTCTTGTGTTAAAAGCGCTCCCAATCGAATCACCTTCAAACCGATATATATAGTCTAAAAGGTATACCGTGTTTTCAAAAGCGGTCAATCTTGGTGGACTCATCAGATAACCTTTTATGTCGTTGAAGGCCTTTTCTTTGATCGGCTTCCCACTTAAACTCTTGGTTATCTTTAATTTTCAGCGGTGTGAAGGCCCGAATACGTCCCGACAAGTTTGAGATAAAACGTCGCAAGTAATTGATTTTCCCAATCAACACCGCAACTCCTTTTTACTTGTCGGTGGTTTAGTATCGGCTATGGCTTTCACTTTGGTTGGGTTTACTTCAATCCCTCCTTCATGCAACCGTAAACCCAAGAAATTGTCGGTAGATACTCCGAAAGCACATTTGAGAGGGTTCATTTTTAACCCATGTAACCTTGTGCTTTCGAACATTTTCCTCGGATCGGCTAAATGTTGCCGATCTTCTTTGGATTTTACCACTACGTCGTCAATGTATATTTCCACAAGATTGCCGATCAAATCATGGAAAATATGGTTCATAGCGCGTTGATAAGTAGCACCGGCATTTTTTAAACCGAAGGTCATAACTTTCCATTCATATAGCCCTAAAGCCCCTGACATCCGGAAGCCGCTTTGGGTATATCGGCTTCGCCATGAATATCTGATTGTATCCGGCGTTACCGTCAAAAAGCTTATGATTTTATTCCCAGATGCAGCATCGATAAGCATATCGGCTATGGGCATCGGTACTGCCTTTTGGCGTAGCTTTGTTCAAATCTCTAAAATCGACACATACCCTAAGTTTGCCGTTTTCTTCTTCACAGGGACGATGTTTGAGACCCACTCAACAGATCGGCAAGGCCGGATAAATTTCGCCTCTAGCAATCGCCCTACTTCTTCCTTTATAGCGTCATACAACGAGGGTTAAACCGCCTAGGTACTGTTTGAACGGCCGATATCCAGGTTTTATAGGTAGCCGATGTTCAACTAGTCATTGCTTAAACCTGGCATTTCATAATACTCCCACGCAGCAATCCTTATATTCCTTGAGTATTTCGACCAACTTTGTTTTATAATTGGGTTCTAATTTAGCACTTACAAACGTTGGTCTTTTGCTATCCCCTTCCAATATCGATTTCTTCAAGGAAATCGCGTATGAATCCTAACCCCTTTCTTTCTTCTTCAAAATCTTCAACAAACTTCTTCAGATTCTTCCTGCCGATAGCTCCTTGCCTTTTTCCAGTTTTGCTAGTGTCTCGCGCTCCATCTTCTTATCACTGCCTCGTCCGATCAAACGTATTGGGTTTAACGATCGGCCTGAATCGATTTCTCAATACAGATAAAATCGCAATTGTCCAAGGCTTTTCCGATATGCATTCACCTCTTCGTGTGGCCAATTGGTGTCGAGCTAGCCATGGCGATATGAGCCGATGTGTTTCGGTACGACTTTCATCAGATCATCGTTCCACCGCACTTTTCGTGCATAGTTGATGGTATACAACGATTAGCATGGATCCAATCCCGCCAAGGAGTACGAATTGCCTTTAGCTTCAATCACAAAAACGCAATCGGCAAAGTTTTATTACCGATCGCCGCTTCCGACACCATTACGCCTTTAGCCTCGCTTGGGTCTCCGGTGAAGTCATTTAGCACCATGTTGGTCTTGATTAAGTCTTCATCGGCTTTTCCCCAATTTTCTCGAAAGTACTTAACGGCATCGATTGACTGTCGCTTCGCCATCGACCAACATGCGGGATATTGGTCGGCCATTAATGTATCCTTTTAGATATAATGGTTTCAAATGCCGATGCATGTCTTGTGGTTTTTCAAACACGTCCTGGTGCTCCGAGGCACAATTGGGCGAACACTTCTTCAGCCGATTCTTCGGTTCTGAACTCGGCAGGTAAAGTGAACACCATGTTTATATCCATTGGTGGCGTATCATCTCGGATCATCGGAGAACTGGATTGAACCGATTGATCTGAATCACTATCGATCTGTTCCTTCTTTCTCCACTCCTTTTTCAAAATCGGTACCGGTCTTAACTTATTAAACGTCCGATCCTCTCACTCTCCTTTTCGGCTTCCCTTTCTTCTTGTGTTTTTAATCGCTGAAGCCTCCTGCGTTGCGACTTCTTTGAGACCCGAAGGGCACCATCTAGGTTTGGGTTCTATCGGCTTTCTTATCTTTCCACTAAATTGCCCATTTACCGCCGATTCCATCCTTCTTGCGTTGGCCGATAATTCCCTGATTTTGGGAGGATTCGCTTTGTTACGATGTTGACAACCTTTCATAGATCGGCCTTCTGCTCCTTACTTACGGGCGATCGTGTATCAGTGCGGACAACTTTGTCTTTTTCTGATTGGTTTGGCCGACATGTAGATGAGTGTTGCATAGGACAAGATACAATCATGGTAAGGTCATCCCTTTCTCCCAAAGAAATCGCCAAAAGGACATCGTCGATGTTTCTCTTCTTCAGAATCGGCCGATGTGGCATATCTCGGCGCCGACGCTCGTCCCTCCTTTGCCCTCGATCGATGAAAACACCGGTGTTGTTGAGGGTTATACCTTCGACTTATCCTTTCATATTTTCCCGGGAGTTGTGAGAAGGTCGGCTTTGGTTTGAAATCGGCTCTTCTTGGGGCCCTCTCACTCGATACCATTTAATGCCTCTAAGTCCCCTCTTGGTTTCACCGTTCTTGAGTTTTGTCCATTTTTATCGGCTTCTATTTGTATAGAACCGATGATCTACTGCTCTCGCCTCGTGATACAATTCCCTTAGTTGGCTTATCCTCTTCCGCAGCCTCTTTTTCTTTCGTGAACATTGAACCATGTTGACCTGAAAAGGGCCCATATCTATCTGCATAGCCGATTCTTCTGCAAACTTTAACCTGCCATCGGTGATGGCCGATTGGATCTGTTGTCGAAAAATATTGCAATCGTTAGTGTTATGAGAGAACGAATGATGCCATTTGCAATACCTTCGCTTTTTAATTTCTTCGGCCGATGGTATGATGTGCCCTTTCCGTAACCTTATGAGTTTTTCTTGTAGTAATAAATCAAATATTTTGTCACACTTTGACACATCATACGAGTACTTGATTTCCGCTTTATTCTTTGTCGGCCTAAGCAGAGAGCATACGAGTGGTTTTTTGGAACCTTTGGCCCACTCGGCTATGTTCACTTCTGCTTCGTCGTCAGAGGTGTCGCCTGAATCGTAATCTACCATGTTTACTTTGGCCTTTTCATTGCCGCTTGTCCTAAACCTATCTTTAAACCCTTTGCTTTCTGCATATCGGCTTTCATGTGCCGATACGCGATGGAGTAGGTGGCCTAAGTCGGGGAACTCCTGGCCTGACAACTTTTCTTTTAATGGAGGGATTAACCCTTGGAACGCTAGGTCGGCCAATTGATCGTCGGGTAATGTTACATCAGAGCACCTATTAAATGCGCCCAAATCTCTTGATATAATCAGAGACCGATTCGCCAGTATACAGCCGGATCGAACTAAGATCGAAATCCTAAGCTCCATAGTTCCTGAAAAGAAGTACTCATGGAATCGGCTTTCTAAATCGCTCCATATATGAACTCGAATTAGGTGGTAGATTTGTGAACCAAGTGAATGCAAAGGCGGATAATGATAAAGGAAACAACCTAATTTTTAACCCATCGGTGTCTGCCTCCCCACATTGAGCCATGAACCGTCCGATATGCTCAATTGTGGTAATAGAATCATCCCCGAGAATTTAGCAAAGTCCGTATCCTAAAGTTGTGGGGGTACGGCATTCGGTCTATGTAATCGAGTACGGCTTCAGAGCCGATCACTCTCCCTCTGGGTTGTAAACCGAACTGTTCTCTCAAAACATTGGCAATTTGTTCTGCCCAATTAACATTGTCGGCTTGTGGTGCAGCCGGACACGGCCAATTCTCATTGTTTGCGCCCTGCCCCCCGAGTGCAAACTCGGGTCTTTGTCCAATTCGTACCTCAGGAGGTCTTGGTGCTGCGGCATAATTGTGATTAAAACCTAATGCATCGGGTATGGGTGCGAAAGGTTCGACGTATGGCACCACCCTATATGGTGCTTGTTTCATGGTTGTGGCCCCTCGTGGATCGTGGAACCTGTCCCATTTCGATCGGTGATAAGCCGATAACCCGATGTTATTGGAGGGCGACTTGATTGATTTGATGCGCCTATCTTGGCTCCATCCGTGTGCCCATGGTAGTGTGTGAACCCATCTCTCAGTATGCTTGGTTTCAAAACAAAGAGGTTGAGCCGCACCATGATAGGTGCTTGAGCCGACACGCCATCGTGTTGGTGTTGGGTGCTATGGAATATACAGGGATGGTTTGTGGTGGATCTAGCAGGCTTCCAGACGCAGCTAATTCTTGAGCAATTGTTTTCACACTATTTTCTATCATCGGCTTTAAAGTAGATACTAGAGCCGATGATTGGTTAATCAATGCGTGATGGATGATTGCTCGATCATACTTGATAAATCAGCTTGAGCGGTGCGTATCGGCTTACCGATTCAGATGTTGAATCTCCGATAGGATTGATGCTTGGGAGTGCAATCTTTTGAGTAACGCCACGGCGTGTTTTCTAAGCATCGTAGCATCATTTCCTCCAGAGCTGCCTTCGATCTTCGAAGTTCTTTCCGTTGCTCAGGGTTAAATCGGCCATCCGGGGCGCGATTATGGCATCGGTGTTGATATCGGCGGTGATCATGGGCTTGTCGGTTGACGACATTCTTTTTGTGTCCCACCGCGTGTTAAAATATGTTCGCGCCAAAAGCGTGAAGGGGTTTTAGGCCTCGAACACACAAGACAAACACCGGGTTTGAAGAGCGTGCGATCGATTTGACCTCAAATCGACAAGGTAGAATTTGTAATTTGTTCAAGCCGATAAACAAGGATCTATCGGCTTTTTCGCTAGTCGGCAAGAACCGATTAGGAGATAACTAGATCAATCGTTACGATTGATCCGGATACAAGGTAAAATCGGCTTCGGGAAGGCGATGCGCAACAAAACGAAGCAAATCAAACCTGGGGTGAAATCGGCTAAAATCAACAATCGGCGATGCGCAACTATGTTGATTCCGTCGACTTGCAGAGAGATCTATGAGGCTAAAACAATGTAAAAGAAAAACTTGTAAAAGTAGATGTGTGTGTTGTTGGATTGATTCTTCGCTTGGCGCCTTCCTCCTTTTATAACACGCCTGACCGATCCGAGTTGTACATGAATACAATGTATTTATCTGTATCGGCCTTTTATTCGATTTCCTTTCCTTTTTTAGAAACGGATTCCTTTTCCGAGCCGATTACCGATTCCTTTCTGTACGATACTTCTTCTACTTTTAGACCGATTCCAATACATACCGAATTTTGGTGCAAACACGTAGCAAAATAGTATTATAACATTTACTGTAGCATATAGATTTGAATGAGTTGGACCATTCGCTTTTTCAATAGGACAGTCCACGTCTATCTTAGATTGCATTTGATCCGGCTCCCTGCGCCTGTCGTTTGCTACATCAACGCAACTGTTGTTACAATAGTTGCACACTGTTTGCTACAGGAACGCACAGGGGGAGAGTCGCTTCCTGCCTGCTCTGTCCTTTGTAGCTTCTTTTTACTCCCCACGCAAGTCACTTCGGGACTGCTGCTGCTGTGCGACATTTTTTTTCTCGTGGACAGCGTGTCGTGCTCAGCCGCACTTGTTACACGTTCAGAGGCAGTACAGTAACATCATCTCGTCTTAGACTATCTCCAGCAGCTCCCATTCTTCTCCAAATCCCTTCGCAAACAGATCCCAAGTGCTCCAGCGGATTCCCTTCGGAAGGGATTCAAACAGTGAATCTCTTTAGAAAGGGATTCTCTCTCCAATCCCTTCACAAATCCCTTGAAGGGATGCTGCTGGAGATAGTAGGAAATAAAAGAAATGAATATGGAGAAGGGAATGGAATGAAGGGAAATTGCTGGAGATAGTCTTACTATTAATTTATATATACTAGTTACATGCCCGTGCGTTGCTACGAAAAACAAAATTGATAACGAAAAATAAAGATTAAAAAATAAAAAAATTATTTCACAAAATCAAACATCTATCTTTAACGCTTCGTTTCTTACGAAAGCTGGCTAATTAAAGCAACGCTTCGTTTCTTGCGTAGGGCAATTAAGCAGAGCAATTAAGCGGCAATTAATGACGTGGGAAGAACGGACCACTGCCACCAAGTACTGCTTTAGAATAGTAGAGATTAGTCTTATTTTACGTAAAAGAGTAAGCAAAGAGGACAAAAATGAGAATGACTCTTATTTAGAAGCTAATTTTGTATGAAAATATTGATGGATTATTATGTACAAGAGAGAACAGATAATTGTTGTATAATATCCAGAGACAACCTTTAGAGATATTTACTGTATAAGGTTACTTTTAGCTTAATATTAATCTGTAGTGTGCTTTGCTATTTCACTTGCTGTTATAGCTCGTCATGTATGGTGTTGAAGTACAAGTGAATTGTCTATTTTTTTATTAGTTTGATTTTTAGGCAAACTGATTTGTGCATACAATTTAATATGGTATTAGAGTCTATCCTAATAAGTGGTATCAGAAACAAGAAATCTTGAGTTCAAGATCCCATTAGTATAATTAAAAAAAATTAATTGTAGTATACTTTTATTCCACGTCTTATGCCCGAAGGAGCCTACACGTGAGGGAGAGTGTTTCAGTATAAATGAATTGCATGTCTTTCCTCATCAGCTTAATATTTTGGATGAATTGGTTAGTGCATACAACTCAATACGGGTTATGGACCCACCACACTTCACTAGTACAGAAAACTTATGGTTCACAAACGTCATCACAGATGGTTTTGTGAACCGTCAGTAAGAATGGGTCAGTGATGACTCGTAATCATCACAGACGGTTTTCCAATCGTCTATGAAAAAGTCTATCACAGACTCATATCACCCTTAACTTCAATAAGATATTTTGTTGGCTCTCGAGTACTTTCCAAAAACAATTTATGATGTTCATCGGACATCTCTGAAAAAAAATGCTCCTTAGACATCCTGTTTTTTCAAAATTTAATAGGTTGATCATTTCGTCAGGAATGGTGCAGTCCAAAAAAGTTGTAATGTTCCTTATACATCTCGTCAAAATAGTCCTTAAGACATCCCGTATTTTCAAAAATTAACATGGCGGAATGATGCAGCTATCATGCCATGGCGCCATTATGACATGTGAAGGTATAGGTTTTTCAGCATTTGTGATATTTCATGATTACCAACTATCATGTTATTTCACGTATCATCTGTTTGCAAACTTCACGCGCGTTTTGATGGTAGTGCTCATCTATCTGCTGACAAAACTTACGCAAATTTCTCACTCTGCAGGAAAATACAGTAACAGAGCGTAGATTGTCTTATTCACCTAGGATTGAAGGTGGTATGCTAGGAAATTACTCAATGTCGTGACCTCCATCTCATGGGACAAGTTTTAAATGCAACATTCTAGGCGAGGTTGATCGCCTGGGTATTCCAGGACATCGGCTGAAAGGTGACCAGCTATGGCATGTGTGAGGTGTAGAGATGCGCCAGATCAGAGCGAGTTTGAACATCTCCCATCGTTTTTCAGGAATTAAGCTGCATTTGTTCAGAGCTGGGCCTGGGTCGGTGGGGCGGCCTCGATCCAAGGTCTAGCTCAAATAACAGAAGAGCATTTTAGCCTGCGTAGAATTGGGCCCGAGGCTCAACATCAGTACAAATCACTACTACACAAAGGTTTATATTAGACATCTCATCATAGACGATTTTTCAAAACCGTTTGTAATGAGGAACATCACTGACGGTTCTATAATGCAACCGTCAGTAAAATCATCATAGACAGTACTCTTTATAAACCGTTAATGATATACAGCAATATCACAGATGATTTTAGTATAAAACCGTCAGTGATGACTCATGTAGCTATCACAGAAGGTTTTAAACTAAAATCGTCTGTGATATATGCCCATCACAGACAGTTCTAACTACAATTCGTCTATGATATGAACTGACACCACTATATAAACATACCGATAGAGGTTCCTCTCGCAGACCTCTTGCCTCCCAGCACGCTTCGCCTCCCCCAAACTCTAGCCCCCTGGCATCCTCCTTCTCGGTGACCTCCTCATTGGCTACCTCCTCCTCCCCGGTGGCGGTAGTCTGCCATGGTGCACCATGTGGACAGTGAGCGTGCGAGCGAGGGAGTGCCCAGAAAGGTGATGGGAATCTCCTTATTTGAGTCGGGTACTATCGATTGATTGATCATGTTGTTTGGAATGATCTATTACTCAGTTTAGTCACTAAGTAGTTCTTACTTGTATTGGTTGATTTAATTTGACAGGACCTTCGCTAAGTGGTTCTTACTTGTATTGGCTAATTGAAGGTGACATGGCCTTGCAATCCTATGCGCTTGTGCAGACTGTACTCATGGATGTTCTAGACAGCTTTCATTGTTCATACAAAATTATTTTGATCATAAGCTCTATTTGTGGTATCTTGCATACTACTAATATTTTAATTTACAGAGTTTTTGGATGTTCTAGACAGCTAGACCATAAGTTTGGGCCATGCAAAAATAGGGGTCCCTAATATGTGATTTTGTTTGTGTTAGGTGACAGCAGTGTGGTATAGTAAATGATATGCTCGGTACATGAATGCAATTTGGTTCTTTGCATATTCGGAGTTAATACAATTTGTTTATGCTTTGTTTATACTCTATACTGAACATAACCATGTGAATAGTACCAAAAATGGCACAAGCATATTGCAAATGGATTTGAAAAATAGATGGATGTTCGAGAATGAGGATGAATGCCCTGGGATTACAATAGAATGAAAATGGGTACAATTTTGTTTATGCTTTGTTTATACTTTGTCAGCTATCTTATAGCTCTAAACTTGCCCAATCCATTGAATCCAAAATATACTACCATCTAATCAATCAAATCCAATAAGATGCATATTTGGATATGAACTTTAATTCCAAACAATACTTTTCTCTATCTAGATCTGTAACTAAATCTGAGGCTTAATAACAAATGCAATAACTTAGTAGTGTCTTGCTTGTTGGAGATACAAAAACATGTGGCAAATATAACTTTGCTTGTTATAGAATTTTAAGGATGCCTTGTCAAAATTGTAGTACAGTTCCAAAGTGCATGCTTTGGACATTATTTGCATGTTGCTTTGCTGCCATAAAATACGATGTGGTAATAAGGTTTATAACTAAAGAGATGACATGGGTGTACATATGTATGTATCAAATGAGAGAAGAAATTAACTAATAAACCTTTAATTATTAGTTAATTTTGACATTATATAGTTCTATGTACACATATTACATGCTAAATTAATTCTATAAAATCTTTGGTGCATACATGTGCCCCTGGTATTCCTTTAGTTATAACCCTTATTACTACATCATATTTCATGGTAGCAAAGCAACATGCAAATAATATTCAAGGAAATGTGTTATTAATAGCTAACAAGTGAAGAAAGCTAGGTACCTCCTCGCATATATGAGAACAAATGTTAATAGATTCTAAGCAAAATCCAATTCCATCCACAGTTTGTCCTGAGAGTTGTCATGCTCTGATTTTTCTTTTCACTTTATCCTAATCTCCAAATGAAAATACCATAGGCAGCCTATTTTCAGTTTGGTTTTGTGCAGAAACAAGATTATTTTGATGGTTCTCTATTTCATGAAATATAGAGTTGATTAATTCATCGTATACCCGATGGCTTAATCAACTCTATATTTGACAGAATAGAGAACCATCGAAATAATTTGGTTTCTGCACAATACCAGAGTGAAAATATGTTGCCTATGGTATTCTCATTCGGGGATGAGGATGAAGTGGAAGATAAATCAGAGAATGATAACCTTTAGGATTAGCTGTGGATAGGATCAGAATTTGCCTTGGAATCCATGAATATTTGTTCTCATAGGTGCTTAAAGGTATATATAGCTATCACGGATGATTCTAGGCTAGAACCGTATGTGTCTCTTATGTTAATTTTCACTGACAGTTCGAAAACCGACTGTGATGTGCCATTTTTATCACTAACACATGTTTACAGATGGTTCACAAAACCATCTGTGGTGAGATTTTTGAACCGCTTTTGATGAGTTTTTGTGTAATAGTGACTTATGCTTGACCCCGCCAGAGTTTGAGGGGTAGAGGAAGCCCTAGCCAATCACAGCGCATGCCCGAGCCGAGCTCTTCCTCGCTTGATCGCGTTGTCATCTCATCACCGTGCACGGCTACCGCTCTAGCCAGCCCACCGCCCGCCGCTCCCGCCCCCGGGCCTTGGCCCCACCCGCCGACCGTCACTCTCAATTTGCCATCCTCATCCCGCTCACTCAGCCCGCTCCCGCTCACAAATCCTGGCCGCCCCCACCCCCCACCCTAGGTCCCTCCCGATGGCCGCAACCCACTCGCAAGGTGCCTCCGGGCGCCGACCAGAGCTGCTACAAGTCTGCAAGTGGAGGTGAATAGGTGATGAATTTTGTTCCTTTCCTTTTTTTTTCCTCTACGTGGAATGTGGAATTGTGGAGTATGGAGTACCAAATTGTCAAACGAATGTTGATTTGAAGAACTGACCGAGTGACAATGGAGCTATGGAGGTGATGAATTTGATAGGATGATAAATTGATAATGATTGATCATTTTATTGGTTAATGGTAGCTTTGGTTATGCACTTACGCTTTGTGAATTGTGAAGAACTGAAGATTGTGGAGTGTTTTTTTTTGTGAATTGCGAATGATTGTGTAAATGGAGCTACTAATAATTGGTTATACTTATTGTTTGTTGGATGACAGGAAATTAGGAATAACGGGATGATTGATTTTTGATTCATTGATTGGTTAATGGTTGATAATTGGTTATGGTTTGTGAATTGTGAAGATTATCATGGTATATTCGTAGTTGTCAAATGGCAGTGAATGTATGTCCTCCAGGGTCTGATTAGTCCGCTCAGTCTATCCATCTGTTTGGGGATGATAAGCCGTACTGAAATTCAGCTTTGTCCCTAATAGAGTGTGCAAACTTTCCCAGAAACGAGATGTGAACTGGGATCCTCGATCGGACACAATAGTCTTAGGGATTCCATGAAGACGAACAATATTCTCCAGGTATAGCTCAGCAAGTTTAGAGCTTATATAAGTGGTTTTAACTGGAATGAAGTGAGCAACTTTGGTTAATCGATCGACGATAACCCATATGGAATCATGTCCTTTTTTGGTTCTTGGTAATCCAACAATGAAATCCATACAGATATGGTCCCACTTCCATTCAGGAATTTCAAGAGGTCGAAGTAAACCGGTGGCGTTGATGCTCGGCTTTTACTCGACATATATCACATTTCGCGATATACTCGGCGATTTCCTTCTTCATGCCGGCCACCAATATTCTGCTTTAGATCTTGATACATCTTCGTGCTACCAGGATGGATAGATAGAGGTGATTCATGGGCTTCACTCAAGATCAACTTCTTGATTTCTAGATCACTTTGGGGATATAGATTCGATTCGAATTGGAGTATACCATCCGAATTTTAAAATTCCAATTCTTTGCCTTGTTCCAACTCTTTTCGGATTTTAGATATGGTTTCATCTTTAGATTGGGCTACCTTAATTTGGGTTTTCAGATTTGGTTGCATTTGGAGACTAGCAACAAAACCTTTTTCAACAATTCCCAAATTAAGCTTCTGAAACTCCTTTACTAATTCAGATTGATCGTGTATCGACAGTCATACAATGAAGTTTACGGCTTAGAGCATCTGCTACGACGTTAGCTTTACCAGGATGGTAATGAATGCTAAGGTCGTAATCCTTTATTAGCTCCAGCCATCTCCTTTGTCGCAGATTAAGATCTGGCTGAGTAAAGAAGTACTTTAAGCTCTTATGATCTGTGTAGATGTCACACTTGTTTCCAATAAGATAGTGACGCCCATTTTGAGGGCATGCACTCTGCGGCTAACTCCGGATCATGAGTTGGATAATTAAGCTCATGAGGTCGGCGGACGAGAAGCATAAGCTACGACTTTCATCTCTTGCATCAACACGCAACCAAGACCATTGCGTGAAGCATCGCAATAGACATCGAAGCTCTTATGGATGTCGGGTAACACCAAAGATCGGGGGTTAACCGCGTTCTTCAATTCGAAAACTTGCTTCGCATTCGAGTCCATTCATATTTCTTTTCTTTCTTCAAGAGCTGAGTCAAAGGTTTAGCGATTTTGGAGAAGTTTTCGATAAAGCGGCGATAATATCCCGCTAAACCGAGGAAACTTCGGATTTGAGGAACAGATTTTGGTCGCTCCCAGTTTTGGACTGCTTGAACTTTGCTGGGATCAACAGAAATTCCACCTTTGGAAAGGATATGCCCGAGGAATGCAACTTCCTTCAACCAAAATTCACATTTCTCGAACTTGGCATATAATTTATGTTCTCGAAGTTTCTCAAGTACCATGTGTAGATGTTGGGTATGATCTTCTTCATTTTTGGAATAGATGAGAATATCATCTATGAATACCACTACGAACTTATCAAGATACTCCATAAAGACTTTATTCATTAAGCTCATAAAGCTAGCTGGAGCATTTGTAAGTCCGAAGGACATTACGACATATTCATATAAGCCGTAACGAGTGGTAAAGGCTGTTTTAGGAATATCCTCCGGTCGGATTTTTAATTGATAATATCCATGTCTAAGATCAATTTTGGAGAAGATTTGGGCGCCGGTTAATTGATCGAACAGATCATCGATACGGGGTAGCGGATATTTGTTTTTGATGGTAACATCATTGAGAGCACAATAATCCACACACATGCGTAGACTACCATCCTTTTTACTGACAAAGAGAACTGGGCTACCCCATGGAGAAGTACTAGGTCGAATGAACTTTTTGTCTAACTGTTCTTGAATTTGCTTTTTGAGTTCTACTAACTCATTTGGTGGCATACGATAAGGCCTTTTGGAAATTGGGGCTGTACCAGGTATAAGATCAATGACGAACTCTAAGTCACGATCTGGTGGCAAACCTGGCAATTCTTCTGGAAATACATCAGGAAAGTTGGAAACTACAGGAACAGATTTAATCTTTTCCATTACCAATGTATTTAAGTATGATCTTGATTCGGAAAGATTCTGGGTGGAACTAAAGTTCACTCCAACTCCATCAGGATTAATAAGAGATATGGATCTTTTAGCACAATCTATCTGTCCTTTATTCTTAGCTAACCAATCCATACCAAGAATGATGTCTAATCCTGGGGTTTCTATAAGAATAAGATCAGCATAAAATAAAACTTCATTTATTTCAATGCTAACCTTATGACACATTTTAGTAGTTCTCATTTTTGCTCCAGGAGAATAGATTATCATGGACATAGGTAAAGATTTAGTTTGGATTTGATGTGATTCTACGAACTTCTTGGATATAAACGAATGAGATGCACCGGAATCAAATAACACCAAAGTGGGAATAGATTGGACGGAACATACCCGAACCACATCCGTGCTTCCGCTGCTTCTTCCGTCACATGATGTAAACGTCCTTGATTTGCGGCTTGAGCAAAGTGCAGCCTTCGCTTGTTGTCCTCCGCCTTGAGGACGACCAGGGGTTCTTGAGGAACTCCCTTACTTGGGCAATTATTGGCATAATGTCCAAGCGCTTGCACTTAAAACATGTGACATTTGAAGTCCGAGTTGATGCTCCAGGGACGTGCTCGATAGGGTTTGCTTGACGAGGCAAAGGTCAGCCGAGGTCGGTGGACCTTGGAGGCGCCTCTGACGCGTGGCGGAGCAGATGGTCGCGCATTACGAGGTGCAGGCGAGGCCTGGATGGGCTTGCACCGCATTCTTCTCGTGCCATCCATTTCCTTTTACGCGACTCCATGGCAGCTCGAGTGCTATGCTCCACTCGAATAGACTTGTCCACCGAGTTTGGAAGTCATTGATATCAATGGCAGCTAATGCACACTTGATTTCCTCATTTAGGTTATCCCGGCGTTCGGCTACGTGCTTCAGAATAACCGGATGGTGCATAACGGGAAAGGTAATTGAAGCGATTAAGATACTCCATTACCGTCTGATTCCCTTGACGGAGATCAAGGAATTCCTGCCTTTTGATGTCCATCGATCGAAGGAATATGGGTTCTAAAAGTATCCTTGAGGGCCTCCCATGAAATCGATCCACTGGAAGTATAGCTTGGTAGTTCTCCCACCATAAAGCGACTCCTCCCAACCGATAAGATGCATAAAGAACTTTCTCTCGATCATTGCACTGCAATGTTCAACTTGCTCTCCATTGTTCGCGGCAGTCATCTGCGTCCCAATGGGTCAAAGGCAGATAGAGAATGTAGGAGGCCGAGTCTTCAAAAACTCGAGACAACCTTGATGGTGGAGCACCACCACCACTTCCTCCAACAGGACTCCTTGGTGGGAAGTATTCTCAACTAAGCTGTAGAAGAAGCGTGTGGGTTTGACGGTTTTGCTCGATCATTGCCGAACTTGCGCCATTGTGGCGGACTGGCAATTGCTCCTCCGGAATTCCACCTTGCTGATTAGGATTTGAATCTGGATTAGGTGGATCTGGCACTTGATGAGAAGATGAAGCCCTTGCAGAAGGGTGCATCGGATTAGGTTGCGCTGGAGTGGGCAATGTTTCGCGAGGAGGAAAAGGCTCCTGCGATGCCTCACTCTCCAAGATCCCGCGAAGAGATCTGGTTACAGGCATCCTGAAATTTCAATTCAGATGAGAAAATAATGTATTGTAATTAAATGATTTAGACTGGCAGATTGAAAATTTAAACTCAATCTCATTGGTTAATAGGCAACATTTCATTCCCTAAAATTTTATTATTCTTAAAGAAATTCATTAACAAGGGAGGTATGTTGTTATGTTATGTTATATTAGGATTGATAAACACAAAGGATCACATCATCATGAAGTTGTAATAAAATATTATAAAGTCACGAGAAGGAACCAAAACAAGCAGAAATAAACAGTAACAACACTTTATTCAAACTGCAAATTAACAACATGTACAACAAAAGTATGACAACCTCACAACTCAACACTACATGACCACATGTGCTGCTACAACTCAAGGTAAACCTACTCCAAACCTGGCGCTACAACGTCCTCGCCAGTAGACTCAACAGGATCCGCAGGGGTAGGGTCAGTGACCGTGGCGGGAAAGGTACCACGACGCCTGTAAACCTGCGTCACACGAGGACGCAGTACACCTGCGACTGGCCCAAGTCTAACCCGCGACAGGCGTGGGCGACTAACTCTGTGGACATCCTAGCCCGTCAGAACGCCTAGTGGCCCTAGCGGACCTAGGTGTAGGAGTACCAGTGCACCTCTGAATCGGCAACAAAGTAGCATCGTCACCAAGAGCTGACCTGAGAACAAACCCATAGCCACGAAAGGAGCTATGGCGTTCTCTAAAAGGCTACTCTCCTACGTGCTACATAGTACTCTAATACCGCCTCGACGGTGGTAAGCAGCGATGAAGGAACTCCATTATGATCCTATAGTGCTCATTAGGCACGGTACTAGGATCTATGTAACTAGTGTCTCCTCGGCAACAAAGCGGGTATCTCCTGCAGTCGCCATCTCTGGAAGAGCGTGGCGCGATCGAACGATGGCCACATAAGCAACATCGCTCAACGCAGAAGACACCAAGCTCCAAGTCCATCAAAAAGTACGATCCGCTTCTCCGAATCAGTGTCCTAGCTGGGATCTCAATCCTAGCTATGTACTCTATCGAAATCGACTCGCCATCGCCGTAGACGGTGTATTGAGGTGTCTCAAATCAGTGCAAAATCTAACATCCGTGCTAAGACTCCCATCAATCCCGCCTCCCAGGACTCGGAGGTGTGGAAGCATGGCGAATACCCTTCCATCTGCACATTTAATAAGGAATTAGTATTCCAGTTAAATGCAAGATGCAACGATAACGCACAAAAGTAAAGAGTAGAAGACAAAACAAGAAAGAATTAATAATGTATATAACAAGTTTTGTTTTCCTAAGTGTAATGTGTCTATTCAAAATTTTAATTTCCCTCTTAACGACCATTCTAACTAAGGTTCACCTACAGTCAGCGTGGCTCTGATACCAAACTGTGAGACCCTCATTTTTATGTCACTAAGTAACATAAATATGAGGCTCTTAAGTGCTTCCTGTGCCATTCCCATGATCGATGGTCGCACGCACAAACACTATTTGGATATTACAGCCACACAGATACACCCTTTTATTACATCACTAGTTTTATAGTGTTATTACTATACCAAAAGTAGCAGGAAATTAAAACCATATCTCATAGTATGCCATCTATTCCATAACTCCACAGCAAATCACGAGATGAACCTAGAAAGATCAATCGCTAAAATTCGCAGGTTCTTCATATTCATTCCCGTCATTATCGTAATCTTGCTCATCACCTAAAAACATTTGTTGAAGCAAGTTGAGTACATTGGTACTCGCAAGACTTTGTAGTGTATGCAATTCCTGGAATATATGAGGCTGAAATAGAAAGTGGGTTTCTACGGTTGTTTTGCATAAAGCGAAAGTTTTGAATGAAGTAATACTGAATAGTAATGGAAAGCATAAATAAAACTTTTAAGACAATTTGATAAGTAATTGAAATAACAGGTAATAAAAAGAATAATAACATTTTACTCACGGCCCTTTGTGAGTAAATTAACGAAAAGACCCTCCATGGTCTCATATGAACAAATGTAACAATAAGTGACATAAAAGGGTGTAAACCATTTCTCAAATCATTTAATTAAAGGTTTTTGAAAACAGAAACAGCTAACTATGTGATGACTTTACCAAGTGCTCATGACCGCGAGCGCGGCTAATCGAATAGTTTTAGACTCTGCAGAGTTTGTACTGCTTTACCCACAAGATATGTTCTCCCTTTTTGCAAGCTATAAGACACACTTCCTTTGGTATGTCCGCGAGGAGTTCATAACGAAACTGTTCGATTATTTGAACCTTAACTTTGCACTAGCCCAATGACGTTACTCCTGACTATGATGGAAGCAAACAAACAGTGAAGCAATAGTATTCAGAGCCCGCGGCTCAAATGGTACAACAACAGCCCCAATTCATAGCCAGGCGTACACCGTTACAACGGCAGATGCCAACACCTCGGTGATGACACCTCCCTCGAGCAAACCTATATCCGGAATGCCCGTGCTACAACTGCCTACCAATGTGCAAAGCTAATTTCCAAATAATTTAATAAGTTAAGACTGTCCCATTTCAAGTACTTGTGGATGTACTGGTTATACTTGGATCATGCAACACTACGTTCGGTCCTCAAAGTGACATGGGCGATACTCCACTCGCTACGCATTACCGTTAAAACATGTACAACCTGCCATTGCCAATAATCACCCACGCCAAAACAAGTAGTTTTATTTTCATTTTTATCAAACTACCAGTATCCTTTACTGTTCAAATAAACCATAAAAGATTTCATAAAGAAGTGTGTATGTGGGTGTAGATGTTAACGTATCATTCTAAGCATTGCTAAGCAGATGCAATTAATTTTCGTTATAGCCCATCTTTTAATTGAGTATCCATTCCTATGGTTATCATGGGGTTTATGTTGATATGTTTTAAGATAATATATCAACATTGGGTTATAACTACCAAGAGCGTGAAATAAATAGTTAAAATATAAGCATGCAGGAAGATTCTTAATCACATTTTATCTGGTTGTAAAATCTGGGTTCAAGAATGATCAAAGGGGTGCTTGCCTTGCTCCTCGACGGTGTAAGCTGGATCTGTGCGTCGATAGCGTAGTCGGTAATCTCGGCGTCTATCCGTCGATTAAGAACATGGCAAATAAGATACTTCAATATCGATAAAAGAAGCAAATATATAAACAATAAAGATAGCAATTGAAGGATTCAAATGGAATCAATTCAAATCAACCAATGATGGCAATCACTTCATCTCTTTATCATTTCAAGTATGAACTAAGATATATGGTTCTAATCTAAAGATTAAAGCTTAGGGGCATATAACACAGCTAACTTCTTTGTGTATTATTTCATTTTAATTTACGAATTCAGGAAGCTAAGATTGTAAAGTTGAATATAATGAAATTCATTTTTAGGGTGTGGTATTAATTGCACTAAAACTAGTTAGTATATAAGCAACCTTAGTCATGTCAAAAGATAGCACATGGTGAATCCTAACTTTTATCTTACCAACTGGTTCTAATCAGTGTAATGAGCACAAAGAAACAAGTTTCATTCAATTTGGATGCTTTTTCATTAAGTTATCACAACTATATTAAATCTATGCATTAAGTAAAGTTCTAACATGAAATTTTCACAAACTAACTCCAAATCCAAATCTAATTACATATTTGAGTAGTATTTGACCTAAGGATTCCAACAAAGTTGGTTTCACTCAATTTGGACTTTATTTGCAAAATCTCTATATGCTACATATTCAAATTTCACTCTTTAAATTTAAATTCAAGTTTAAATTGCTAAACAAGTTTAAGATATTTTTGCAGATTATGAAACTACAGGATTTATAATGAATTTAGAAATTTATCTCATTCGTTTTGGAGCTATAGTTTAAAAGATATAGCCATTTGAATCTGTTCGGTTTAATGAAATTCAAGAAATAGGAAAATACGTTTTCCTTAAAGGAAAGCGTATTTCTATCGTTCGCGCGGGTTGGGTTTTGAATTGGCCTGCTCGACATACGGTCCACCCGTCACGGCTCAGCGTCTGGCGAGCGCAATTGCGCGCCGTGATGCGGCTGAGCCCGCAGCGATGGCACTCGCTCGAGCGTGTGGCTGACAACTTCGGCCCACATGGCAGTGAAGGCTTGGCTCAGCTGCGAGCGCAGCGAGCGTGGAGCTGACCTCCGGCCGCGTGGCGACACGACGCAGGGGAGATGGCCGACGACCTCGCCGGCAGCTCTCCGGCGACGTCGATCGACTTCGGCCGGTAGCACTAGCTTCACTGGATCATGGCGAACCTAGGGGATTACTCGGACATGGGTGGTGTTCGGAGAAATCAAGCTCACGGCGATGACCGGCGGCGCAACTCGGTGGCGCAAGGCGCGAAGAAGCTACGGTTCATCCGGGGCCGAATGATCATGTGCAAAAGCTCTAGTGGGCTATGAGGATCCTATCCATATGCTTAAACCGAAGAATGGGTGGCCGGGTGGTATTCTCACCGTGCGGCGGCGACGGCGGAAAAGGTTGCACGGTGCGAAAGGTTCTCAGAGTGCTCCGGGCTGAAAGGAGATGCGCATACAGTTCGTTAGCATCCAGTGATGCTCTAAGATCAACCAATTTGGACATTCTCTTACCGAGCTGTGTCAAAACGGATTTTCCCCCAAATCGGCTTCGCCGGCGACGAAGAAGAAAGGCTCGACTCGGGTGTTCTAAGGTTTTAGGGGAGGAATAATGGTGCGCGTTGAGTTGCAAAGGTCATTACGTACTCGGTCGGTGCTTAAATAGAAGCGAAGGATGACTCCTATGGTTTGAGCAATGGAGAAAGTGGCGGCGGCCAACTAGGGCGTTCTCTGGAGCTTTCCTTCCAGCTAGGTCAAGGCCATTGAGTGGTGCAGTGCAGGTGTAGTGACACCATCACAGTGCAGGCGCGAGGCGCGAGGAGTTGCGGCGCAATACGGACAAGTATGGAGGCGGTTTCGGTTGGCTTTGTCGGCAGAGAGAGCGAGAGAGAGATAGAGAGGAAGAGAGGAAGAAGAAGGCTCTGGCCTTCTGGGTCCACAAGGCAGAGAGAGGGAAGAGAGAAAGAAAGGAGGGAATGGGAGGTTGACGCGTGGCACAGAGGGTTCTGGGTCCCGTCGGCAGTGGAGAATGTCGCCTGGGCTGGCTGAAGAGCCACCGGCTACGTGGCCCCACACGTAAGAGCTAGGGAAGAAATCTAGCTTCTTCCCCCGGACAGCACAGCAAACCATTTAATTCCCGGGTCATTTCATGTCCAGATTTATCAAAACTTTTTGACCAAGCTAAGGACTAAGTCATAGACGTCCAGTAAAATTTTGGGGTTAAGATGTGCTATATTTATTTAGTTAAAAATCTGACATTAACTTCTGCACAAGAAATCCAACTCGATTTTCAGCTTGGTTAAGGGACTAAATCAACCTATTTAATTTTGAAATTTTTACTGGAGGTGTGATTAAACATCAAGGTTCTACCATAAAAATTTCATCACTAAATTCACAGTATTTATTTTTCCAAAATTCTTTTACTCGTTTCTGCAGCATTTCAAAACTGTGTTGTTTAATTGGTAATAATTAGTTAAACCACTTATAAATTTTTGCAGATTTTTGTGGATGAAGGTGATATGTCTGAGTTATTGTGATAAAAATCTCAAGGTCTAGATTGCTCCACATTTTTCTCCATAATTCTGACAAGGTCTGGACAAAAGTGAGAATTATCATTTTAATTTGTTTTGCTCACTAGTAAAAGCATGCACATGGTCTTTTGACCATTTATGGACATTTTCTAGGGTTTGGCCAGGCTATACAAAAATTTTTACCATGGTAATTTCATTTCTTACCATTTTACCATTTTCTCTTTTCCTTTCTTTTCTTTCTCAACTCCATTATTCATTTCAACAAATAATTCAACCAACACAAAGGTAATTGCACAAGAAATCATAAAATGCAACACAAAGATGATTTCACATTTTTAATATTGGATTTTTATTACTTTATAAATTTGAGGATGTTACACAACAGGTACTTCTTTTAGCATGGAATATGTTGCCAAGTGTTGAATGCTGATACATATGGTCTGATCTAAAAAGGTTGCGAGACTAGGAATCAGTTGGTGCCCGCATGCTCCTGATGTTAAAGCTGTATACTAGTCCACCACGTACGATTTGCCCTAAGGTGAACTTGCGAAGCGTTCTCTGAAGCTGTTGTACTTGTGCAGTGTCACCCTTTCAGTACCTGTCCATGGCAATACCTAGTACAGTCCTTTCTATAAAAGGTATGCTTCCAGTCCCATGAATTGGCTAAAACACCTCAATGATGACCAATGCATTATGGGTGTGTTTGGTTGTCTGTATGTTATCTGAATCGCATGAGTGGATGCAACTGTATCTGTTAGACAAATGTTTGGTTTCCTATTCATCCTGGCCTGGTGGATGCAATTGCACCCACTCGTACAGGATGGAGAAAACACAGAAATTAGATTTCTCTATAATGCAAGCCTGTGAGATGCACAAACAAGCAACCAAACAACTTAACTTGCATCCACTCAGTCATGTCAAGGCTAGCCTGGATGACTCATACGAAACAAGCTAGGATGGTGCAGGTAACCAAACACACCCTATGCTACTCTGCAATGACGTACATATCAAGGGGTTTTGATAAGTTTCATCGTGAGGGGAGGGGGGGGGGGTGGATCTGTATTCTGAAGATTATTGTTCTCTTAGCAAATTCACAAACTTGAGCAGGTTCTGATGCGAGGACCCTCCCTCTGCGATGCTCGCACACGCCGCGTCCTTCCACATGGCTGCCCTCGCCTTGATCCGCTCGTCGCCGAGCAGCTGCGCGACCTTGCTCTTGATCTCCTCCTTGGTGACGATCCCTCGCTCGTCGGCGCAGAGCTTCACGCCCGTCTCCCACACGTTGCAGACGTAGCTCTGGTTGCAGAACTGGTCGGCGAAGTAGGGCCAGCACAGGAACGGCACGCCGTGCCGCAGCCCTTCCATCGTGGAGTTCCACCCGCAGTGTGACACGAAGCAGGCGACCGAAGGGTGCGAGAGCACGCGCTGCTGGGGAGCCCAGCCGACGACCAGCCCCTTGCCCTTGACGCGGCGCCTGAACTCGTCGAGCCAGCCCTCGCCGACACCGTTGGTGAAGTTCGGCCGGACCACCCACAAGAAGGGCCGGTCGGTGAGCATCAGCCCGTCCTCGAGCTCTTGGAGCCGCGCCACGTCGAAGACGGTGAAGCTCCCGAACGCCACGTAGACGACCGAGCCGGGGGCCTGCGTGTCGAGCCAGGCGAGGCAGGTCGGGTCCTCAGGCCAGAAATGGCCGGCCGACCTCGACGCCGCCGCCGGCGCCTCCAGTGGGCCGACGGGCAGCGCGTTGGAAACGAGAGCCAGCGCCTCGGATTCGATCTCCTGGAACGTGTTGCAGATGACGGTGGCTGCCAGCGATATTGCCGAGTTGGTCCTGAGCACGTTCTGGATGATCAACCTGCGCCTGTCCGGCGTGGTGCTCAGCGTGGCCCATGGGATCTCGGCTGCTTCGATGGGCGGCATCTTGGGGCTCAGCCGGATCGTCTCGTTCCTCATTATGTTCCCTGCATTGCTTACTTGTACTTGATCTCTGTTTCTTACCAATATATATAAAGCAAACAATGCTTTGTTCACGAAGAATTTGGTTTGATCTTACCATTTTCGTCGAGGATGCCATCCTCTATCAGTTTGGGAACGTTCAACCGGAGCGCAAACACGGCGGCCGAGAACGTCGAGAACAAGCCGACGCGGACACCCACCGTGGCGGCCAGCGCCAGCGCCCAGCTCATGGAGAGATCGGCTATCACCCACTTGATCTTCTTGGATCTGATCATCTCCTCGAGGCGGCCGAGCATGGCGTCCGGCAAGCCCTCGCCAAGCTTGGCGATGTCGGTGCGGTCGCCGTCAGGGCCCATACCGTCCGGAAAGGACACCATGTGGATCCCTCCAGGGATCGCTCCTGTCTCCGCCGCCAAGGCCTTGAGGACGCGGTCATGGTTGAAGTCCGTGTTTACGAAGTCGACCTCGAATCCGTGCGCGACGAGCCGGTGAGACAGCTCCATGAGGGGCATGACATGGCCTTGTGCAGGGAAAGGCAGCACCATGACATGAGGCTGAGGAGGAGCCATGAATGCTAGCTTGTGTTTGTATGGTACTATGGCTACAAGGGAGGAGCAGCGTGCGAGTTATAAAAGCGCTCCAGTTGCCACTCCTTGCGGATAGAGATGAGCGCCGAACGGGGCAACCGGATCCGGATGTGCTTTTCAAGGCGACCCAATCGGCGCTATTGCATCAGATGATGCATCACCAAATTTGTACTACCCTGTTGGCCATATGCCTCTCCTTTGTCCGCGACCTTTTTACGAAAGGGAGGTTATCTTAACAGCTAGCCACTTATATGTATGGGTTTTGATAAACATCCATGACTTCAACAATACGATCCTAACTCCTAAACATAGTTTTGTCGACGATCGAGAAACAGGCCCTCACCGAGCTTACTTGTTGGATGAGGGATCAACACGGTCCCCCTTTTTTTGATAAAAGGATTACGTTCGAAGATTGCTCAATGGTCTCAGAATACTTGGAAAGTGGACGCGAGGAGTTATACTGGTTCGGACCTCTCGCTGAGAAGATAATAACACTACTCCAGTAATGTTGGTGTTGTTGATTACTTCAAACGGTGTTCATGCGTGTCTAATCTTCGCGTGGATCTCTCTCTAGCCACCCGATTGACCAGATCTCCCATTTCCATATATACAGGAGGTATTTATAGCTTACAAAACATCTAACATAATTGTAGCTGAATAACGGGCACTTGACTGCACCTACTGCGGCTATAATCGAAGCCTTGATTTATGCCGCGTTCCCGTCGTGAGCGTAATGGCACCAGATCGTGGCGTGATTAGCGTTACTTGGACGTTACGGCCGAACACGACCTTACGACTAAACCTCCCGCGGGTGAGCTTGGGTCGAGCGCGCTTGATCATGGCCTAGCATGGATGCTCTAGGTTGAGTGACGAGCCTAGTTCGATCGAGCGGACCAGACAGCCAGATCAGACGAGGGTCTTCCTCGGAGACATCATCCAAGAGTATGCTTGGTCGGCTAAAAACCGACTGCCAGGATATTATAGTACTTATAGAAGTTATCCAATTCCAGACAAGTTTGAATTCTATGTGGAGACCTGCATCAAGTAGAAAATAGGCAACGTTACCTTTTTTTTAGAGGAATAGGCTGTGTTACTAGGCATGCAAAATAGGCAATGTGGGTGTAAGAGCATCTCCAACAGCACTCTCCAAATCTCACTCTCCAAAAGCCATATTTGGAGAGTTCTCCAAAAATTTGACTATCTATATCTCCTTCCTCTCCAACAGCACTCTCCATATCACACTCTCTATTTTCTCTCTCCTATATTTTAATCATATTCCATAACCGCCATAACAACTATTGTAACCACCACGCTGCAACGGTTTTTTTTCAACGGGTAAATTCGAACGGCTATATTTCAATGCGGGGATTTAAAATTCAGAATTTATTGTAACGACAACGCTGCAACGGCTATTTTTTTACGGGTAAATTCGAACGGCTATATTTCAATGCGGGGATTTAAAATTCAGAATTTATTGTAACGACAACGCTGCAAGGGAATTTTTTAACGGGTAAATTCGAACGGCTATCTTTCAATGCAGGAATTTAAAATTCGGAATATAATGTAATGACAACGCTGCAACGGCTATTTTTTAACGGGTAAATTCGAACGGCTATCTTTCGATGCGGGAATTTAAAATTCGAAATTCCAACGGCTATATTTCAACGGCTATATTTTTCAACGGGTAAATTCCAACGGCTATATTATTCTTGTCTATATATACATACCCATTTGGTCTTCGAAGTATTGCACGTTTCTTGTTGTTCACTACTAACAATACCGAGATGAGTCGTCGAAATTTAGTATCGGAATGTCTCTCGGAAGATGAGGAGTCTGAGAGAAATGATGAGTACGTATTTCTTTTGACAACAGGATACCTAGCACACATGGAAGATTGGGATGTTAATGTTCGACGCCATGGCGGTTCTACTCCTGGCCATCAAGTCGTTCATCGCAATAGACAAGAAGGACATGCTAGACTGTTCGAAGACTATTTTGCTGATCCTCCTATCTATGGCCCAACCTTCTTTCGGCGCAGGTATGGAAGTATTCGTTGTTTATGTGTTCGCATTTTATGCTGATCGTCCTGTCCGCGGCTGAACCTTCTTTTTGGCGTAGGTTTCGAATGAATCGTTCTTTATTTCTTCGCATATTGCATGCTGTAGAAGGGCATGATAACTATTTCATTCAGAAGAGGAATTGTGCTGGAATTCTTGGGTTATCTTCTTTGCAAAAGGTTACCACTACCTTTCGGATGCTAGCGTATGGAGTAGCGGCAGATGCTATTGATGATTATGTGAGGATTGGAGAAAGTACTGCTATAGAGAGCCTGAGAAGGTTTGTGAAAGCTATTATTGAACTCTTCGGAGATGAGTACTTGAGATCTCCAAATGATAATGACACTGCTAGATTACTTGCAATTGGCGAGGAAAGAGGTTTTCCGGGAATGCTAGGGAGCATAGATTGCATGCACTGGAAGTGGAAAAATTGCCCTGCAGCATGGCAAGGCATGTATACTGGTCATGTGCATGAGCCAACAATCATTCTAGAAGCCGTTGCTTCGCAAGATCTCTGGATATGGCATGCTTTTTTTTGGTTTACCAGGGTCTCACAATGATATTAATGTTCTTCACCGATCCCCTCTCTTCGCAAAGCTAGCCGAAGGGCAAGCACCAGAAGTGAATTATACTGTGAACGGTCACAATTATACAATGGGATACTATCTTGCATTTTAATATATCCTTCATGGGCAACATTTGTGAAGACAATACCAGCTCCCCAAGGGAATAAGAAAAAACATTTCGCCGAAGCTCAAGAAGCGGCTAGGAAGGATGTGGAACGAGCATTTGGAGTTTTACAAGCTCGGTTTGCAATTGTTCGTGGACCAGCTCGTTTTTGGTATCAGGAAGCACTAAGAGATATCATGACAGCTTGTATCATCATGCATAACATGATAATTGAAGATGAGCGGGCTGAAGGTGCAGTGGACTACAATTACGAAGCAATGGGAGAGAATGTTGCAGTCTCCCATGAAAGAACACCTGAGCTTTCTGAGTTTATTCAAACTCATCAATCCATCAGAAATAGAAAAGCTCACTCTCAGCTCCAAGAAGATCTAGTCGAGCACTTATGGCGCCGTTATGGAGGGACGTAGGCGAGCGCATGATGTAACCATTTTCCCTTCAACTATGATGTACTACTTTTTCCCCTTCAACTATGATGTAGCAGTTCATGCATTTCAATTATGATGTACTAGTTTTTTCCCTTCAACTATGATGTACCAGTTCATGCATTTCAACTCTGATGTATTCAATTCCCAAGCATTGCAAAATAGTTCAAGTGCATATTGATCGTAATAAGGGTTTTGCACAACTAAACTTCAAGTCCATCACTAACTCAAGTCTAAGCAAAATAAGGAATTCATCTAGTACAGAACCAGACCTATTACATCAATAATTAGTTCATACATCAATCGGACCTATTACATCTGCGAGCGATGATATCATTCTGCAAGGACAGGTAGTATTGTTGTTGTGGCCCACTCAAGCGACTAGTGTCAACGCTCATAATTCTCTCTTCTTCAACCATTCTCTTCAATTCAAACTCATTCTTCCTTATCTCAATCTTTTCCTTCTCATGAGCAATCCTCTCCTGTTCTTGCGCAAATGCTCGTTCATACCGCTCTTCTTTCTTTTGCTCTTTAATAAGCTCCATTTCCTTCATTTCTTTCCTAAAGTTTTCTAATGCCTCCATGTAGAGTGATCCTGTAGCACCACTCTCAACAGCAGACTTACCGCGGCGTATCCGCTCTTTCTCGGCCTTCCTACCAGTTGGCCTAATGAGCACATCAGCTTCTGCAGTAGCAGCATCCTCATGAATATGACTTGCATTAGAGCTAACAGGGCTGGAACTACCCGGAGATGCATTGGCCGATGTTTTTTGCTTTTTCTGAGATAAATGACTGGTCCATTTTGGATGGTGTTGAAGTATATTCCAGCAATGCAAGTATGCAAACAATCGCCCTTCTTCTTCTTGATACAATGATTTAGCATGGACAATCTACAGAAGGACATGTACCTTATTAACATGGACAACACATATGAAGCTATAAGGAAAATAGGGATATGGACCAACCTTATCCTGCTCTGTTGTCCCGCTTTGTCGTCTACGCTCAATGCGGTCATAACATCCGCAAAACTTGTTAACATGCTCCTGAATAGATGACCATCGGTGCATAAGTGAGTTCTGACTACGCTCCGAGTCGAAAGTTTTGTTCTCGTGGAAGTAATCATGTATTCTACTCCAATACGTGGTACGAGTTTGTTGGGTCCCTTGAACTGGATCCAAACTAACATTAAGCCACGCCGATACCAACATATTATCTTCATTCTCCGAAAAGTTCTTTGATCTTTTAGGTTGAGCTCTCGATTGGGGACTGGAATGGGCAACTAGAGAAGGTTGCTCCCCAATTGGGCTTTCCTCCCAACGAATTTCGCTTCCCCCCTCACTCAACAGACGAGCATAGAAGTCATCCATATTGCACAAACTGTAATCATCAATACTTAATTAAACAAAGATGCTCAACAATACATGTGAAAGTACGAATAATACTTAACTTAACAAAGATGCATAACAGTACATGTGAAGGTACGCATAATACTAAATTAAACAAAGATAACAATACATGTGAACGTCTTACTGCATTGAACACGAATAATACCAGTTACTTGACTCAAATAGTAGCTCCTACAAGTAGAACACGAATAACACTAGTCACTGGACTCAATACTTTCTTCCTCTCTAAATTGATGATCTAGAATTTTGTCCGAATCATCACTCTCATAGTCGTATGGGCGCAACTGCTCGTCTCCTTCTTCTTCGTCGCATGGGTCAACAACGGCTGTTCCAACCAAGTCTTCCGATTGTATGACTAGGTCATCAAGACGTTGAGCAGCATGTTCGATCTCTAGTAAGATCCGATTGAGTTCGTTTCCGCTCTCGCATGAGCAAGGGGAAAAATTATCATGCACCATGTTCTTAATATCACTTGCGATTTCCTCTACACACTTAATTGTCCAAGCATGCACTTCACGGACTTTCTTTGAATCTTTATCCATCTAAATGGAAGTAAATAGTACACTAAGATGAATACATCCTAGTTACACAAATTAAAATGGGACAAGGTTATAAACGTTAAAAGGGTATCGACTTGACTTACTTTATCAGTAAACTGGGAAGAGCCACAAACTTGGAAAGCACTGCAGTTTAAATAGCAAAACCTAAGGAGGAGAATTACATTCAATGAAATTAGTAAGTTAAGAGATATGAGAATATGCATAGATACTCGAACTGAGCAATAAGAGAGAGCATACTTGAACTTAGCAATAAGAATTGAAATTAGCAATAGTAAACTTGAGCTATTTTGGGGGTAATAGGTAACTGAAAACAGCAATTGTACGGGCTCTAACTATGAGTTGGACACACTGTTACGTTATACAAATCAGACTTTTCCTTCAAAACAGCAATGCAGTATTTAGAGATGCCCCAGTATCAATTATAGAAACGGACAGAACAGGGTACAAGCTTGTCCAGCAAAGCAGCATTCTAACAAAAATAGGCTTTTTCTTATCGTGTACATGCTTTGTCCAAGCATGCACTTCACTAACTTCACTTCACTAACATGCTACTTGAGTGCATAACAGAACTGGAGTTTGGACCTGAGTGCATGACAGAACTTGAGTGCATAAGAGAACCGAGTGCATATGAAACATTCAGCTAGTCCATATGAAACCGAGTGCATATGAAACATTCAGCTAGTCCATATGAAACTAAGTGCATATGAAACATTCATAAATGAGCACATTCACATAGTAACAGACCCTATCTCTTCAGTGCACGTCAGGAGCAAATTCGCACCTAGTCCATAACAGTACATTAAATTTACGACACCACATGTACGAGAGTTAAGAACTTCCTATTACCTGTAAGCTGATGCCCGTTGTCAATTAGCTCCCACCAAGTTTCTTTCCTCCAATGGAAGAAGTGATAAGTGAACTGAAAGAAGGAAAACAGTTACAATGAGATTTGTTTAATTGCATTTAGAGTAGAAATTGCACATGTGCAGCATGATCGGCATGACCACAACACAAGGCCGTAACATTTGGTCCATCAGCATGACCACAAATCTCATTGGAGGAACACATTAAATACCCCAACACAAGGCCGTAACATTTGGTCCATCAGCATGACCACAAACAGAAGGAACACGAGATGACAAATTGATGCCATATGGGCCATATCACGCTATCAAATCATGATGATCTACAGTTCTACACTTCACTTACGTTTAACTTCCAACACTAGCCAAATAGACACTTTGTACTACCCTGAGTAACCATTGACCACAAATCATTAATGCAGTGAGTGCTCAATCACAACTCAAGCCACAGGTGAAACAATTCGAAATTATCAGGACAAAACAGAATTGTATAGAGCAGATGCTTTTACAATAGAATGATTCAAGTTGCCAATCTGTACTTACTCCTATGCAATACAAAAGAGCCAGTTTATATCAGCTCTGAAAGTACAGCTCTGAAAGTATGTGGCTGCAATACAAAAGAGCCAGTTTAGGCCAACAAATTTGTTAAAAATGTCATTGTGGGATAGGATGCCAAGCTAACAATTTTTTCCCGAGTATCAGATTGAGCACACAAGATTCTATGTCCATTCACGAAAATCATTACATTCCATGCTCTAAATTATCAATGCAGGAGAAGATTGTAGTTGTCCATTCTGCAACGTAGCAATCATAAAACCCATGCCCAGATTCGACCCTGAATAAGTAAGAGCAAAAGTTTTTGTATTCAGTACACTAACCAATCGAAAGCACAAATACCTAAAGCATAAGACGATCAGAATATCTGTCAAGTTTAGTAGGGAATACAATCAGACAAAGTTCATCCCCAATAAATAAACAGACTGAATGGTTAAACAATTCCCATGTTTTATTAAATCGACTGAATTCTTAAATATTGAATGCAATGCCAGTGAGAGAAGGTTCACCATATACTTAATCCTCTGGCAAGAAATCTACCAAGGTAAACCTTGCCAACCAACTTAACAAGCATAATAGATGATGATGACTCAATTTACACAGCAACGGAACTACGGCCTATCTAGTTGTTTCCACTTTGCCCCGAATCTAGTTATTACAATACTTCCCTTCAAGATCCAACTGTAAATCAACACTAAAATCCTTCTGTAAATCACCAGTTGGAATCCTTCTGTAAACCAGCACTCAAATCTTTCTGTAAATCACACGGCAAGAGGAAAATGGTGGTAGGCCGAGTACTTACCAACAAAACGATGGTTATTTCAGATCTGGAGGTCCAAGGCTCTAGCACTGCCGGATCCGCGTCACACCCGGATGGAGAGAGGAAGATTGCACAAAGAAAACGGGGGGGGGAGATTACCAACAAATCACAAAGAGGCAGCCAGATCTAGAGGAAACAAGAAAACAGTGGGGGAGTTTACCAGTGCTAGATCTGCCGTCGAATGCCTCCTCGGGGTTGGGGATCCGCCGCTGGCTTGCGGAGGCGCGACCGAGTGGAGATGGCGGCGGCGCTCCCTGAGGTCGCGACGGAGATGTCAGACCGACCGAGTCGAGTGGGGACGGCGCTCCGTGCTCGCGACGGAGGATGAGAGAGCGAGAGAGTGGAGGGGGACGACGATCCGCTCGGTCGCGCGAACGAAGGAGACCGTTGCGCCTCGCCGGATAGCGAGCGGAGAGAGAATCGCCAAATGTAGCAAGTCTCTCTCCGCTCGCTCGATTTCCAGAACGGGATGCCGATGCTTTTGGAGAGGTGTTTTTCCTGGAGATCGCTATTTTTTACCGATAGAGAGCAGGATACCAAGCCTGTTGGAGATGCTCTAAGTTGTAACTAGGAACGGCGATGCTGCATCTATCATGTGGGAAAAAATCATATTTGATACAAGTTTGAACTCGTATTTACGATATGATACAACAGTTTTGGATATTTACAAAAAAAACATTCATCTACGGTTCCTGATTTACCATCAATGCATCTATGGTAATCCAGGAACCGGCCAAGCCTTAACCGACGCACCAGCAACCCGCGAAGCCCTTGACCGGCTCACCACGCACCGGCCAAGGCTTCTACGGCGCACCACGCACCGGCCAAGCTCCAAGCGCTCGCCAGCCGAACTTTATTGGATTGTGGTGCCTTTGGAGGTACTTGATTCGAAGCCTGATGGTGTTCTTTTTAGCAATGGTCCTGGAGATCCAGCTGCAGTTCCCTATGCCGTGAAGACAGTACAAGAAATAATAGGGAAGGTTCCTGTGTTTGGCATCTGTATGGGTTTCGACTAGAGGGCTCGTTTATTATGGGCTTTAACGATTTGTTTTATATTGATTTATACTATGTTACCTCCTCTCACCCTTCTGCCTTATGAATGGTCTAATTATTACAAGAGGTGCCACACTGATTTCATCTTTTTCATTAGAAGTTCTTAACTTGCTGAGACTCTTTACACAGAATTGCGATTTTGTTTTGTTAGGATATTGAGTATATCCATTTAGTCAATCCAGCCGCTAGAATTGCGCTAGACTGAAAACTATGGGTATGTTTGGATCTTTAGCTTGCTTAGGCTAATAAAAGTTAGCTCATTTCGGGTACAGCCCACATAAGCAAGGCATGCTATTTGGTGCCATGATCTCTAAGTCTAGAATATGCTTGAAGAAGTCGCTGGGTGTGCATCGATCTGAAAGCAAATCTAATGATCAGGAATTTAGATGATGGTTGTTAAAGAAAACATCCGGATGAAACTTATCAAAACCCATAAATGAAACAAAAAACAATATTCAAAGTAAAAAATTAAAATCAAACAATAGAAAAACATCTGAAATAAACAACCTTTTGATCGCCACCCATTCCTTTGCTCCATTGCTGCTGGCTACAACCTCACAAGCAAAGTCGTGTCCCAAAGCGACCACCCCTTGCAAACCCGTCAAGCCCTCATAATCTACCTCACCTGGTTGCCTTGTGCCTTTGTTCGGCATGTTGAAAGTCGGCTGGCCGGCTAGTGGCCTCATGCCCTTCCAGCGATTATTTTTTTCTTCATTATTTTCTGGGTTTTGATAAGTTTTATTTAATTGCCATCTTGAATTTCAGTCTGTATTTTCTGCATTCTCTTAAATACTAGAAAATAAGTTGTCTTGTGCCACTAAATCGGTCTATGCAAAGATATTTCACCAAACGCACCATTAGTTTACTTTTATCCATTCATTCTCATTCGCAGTAAGTCGTCCGATGTTTTACCCTATCAATTGTCAATCGATTCGTACCAATTTCTGCCGCACAAACAAAGCCGGTTGGTGGTCATCACAAGATGTTGGATGGAATCGTTATTTTATTACGACGATGTCAGAAAGACGTAAAGGCTATAATACCTGAAGTTGAATAAAGTTCGGCTGGCGATGAGCTTGGCCGGTGCGTGGTGTGCCGTACAAGCCTTGGCCGGTGCGTGGTGAGCCGGTCAAGGGCTTCGCCGGTTACTGGTGCGCCGGCCAAGGCTTGGCCGGTCTCTGGTGTACGGGAGATGCATCTCTGGTACATCAGGAACCGGAGATGACTGATTTTTTTGTAAATATATGAAATTGTTGTATCATCTTGTAAATATGAGTTCAAACTTGTACTAAATATGATTTTTTCCGCGTTTCGTTGCAATGGGCACATTATTTGCTTGCAACACGTGTATGTCCGCCAACAGCGAAGCTTTGCTTTTTTTTAAGTCCCAATATGTTAAATTTTTTTTACAAATCTAGCTTTCATTTAAATATTTTCATAAAAATAGTCTTTTTTTCTTATAAAAAAAATAACATGTGACACATATCACTTGTCGTGATAAAAAAAACCTATCATGCACCCTCAGCTCAGCAAGAGCTGAGAATTAAATGACTCATGATTATTTAATGGGCTGTTTGGTTGGCTGCATCTAAAGAGATTTGCATCTGCAGATGCAAAAGATGGGTGTTTGGTTGTCTTCTCATCCAACTCAGCCTGGCTCTACAGATGCAAAACACCCTTTTCAGCCTGGCTCTAGGGAAACGAGAAAATCCACCGTTTCCTCGGGGCCAGGCTCTTGCTGACATCAGCATTTACTATTTAGTTTTCTTCTTTTCTTTGCTATATCTTTTGATTAGCATAACGGCCAAGTTTTTACAAAAGAGGGCCCAAATATAATACAACCAAAACACCGCACAGGCAGGGCCTGAGCAAAAGACTAAGACCTTAAAACCAGACAAGATCGCAATCTACATATTCCTGATACGCTCCAGCTTCTTCATACTCTGAAACGGGTCAGGGTTTTGCAAGGGTGAGTACGGGAGTACTCAACAAGTCGCATGGAAAATACTGAATACTATATGCAAGGGATTAACAACCGGAAGGGACATGTTTAAGTATTTTGGATGCAGTTTTATTTGTAACATCATTTTACATTTGAAGCACAAACCAATAAATAAGTAATAAGGGAGGGGGGTTCACAAGTTTGACAATACTGAGCCATATTCACAAATTCAACAAAGTTACTTGAGCTTAGCTACAGGTATCACCCCAAATCAAACTTAACTTCATTTATCGGAAGTACGGCGTATTCGAATACCATCATGATTAACTCTGCAGAGGTGCTCAGCTTTACCCACAAGATATCTACGGCCATTAATGCAAAGCGCTGAATTACATGCAACTTAAATGCATGCGGCCAGGCCGAGACTATCACAGCATTTCGTTAAATCATTCCTGTGTTTAGTTGTTAACCGATAGGTATACAACTACCTTGGACTCACAGTCCCCATTAGCACCTACCGTTGTGAGAACCAGCGAATGACACTCCGGTCCATTCCTGTTCCACCCCTTCGGTATACTCCCTTGCCAGGGAGGCTGATCCCTATTCTCCTCAGAGAATAATCCACCAGATTAATCAATTTTAATTCAGGAATGATTAATTTACTGAGCTATGTCGGAGACAGGCCCACGGACCAGTCCGACCTGTGGTTGAGCGGGAACTTAAGTTATTTATTTTGCCTAAGGGGGTTATCAACCTTAATTTGGCAAAGATCAGCCATTCAACCACAAACCAATCCGGTACCAACACGTACCGGCCACCAGACCAACCATGGCATTAATCATTAGCCGGGGATAGAACTTAATTCCACCACGTGGATAGCCCAATACTGTCCCCAGACTGTAGCACTTTTATAAACATCCGAGCCAACGGCTCGATGGCACTTTATTTCCATTTTAAAAGCATTTGAACTAACCAACATGGATAATAATAACTAGCAAGGTATAAATAATCATCTAGGGTTAACAAAGGATTTAATATGGTTCAATATTTTTCAAGGAAATTCCATGAGCAATTTGGCATTATCTAGGTATCATGTCATTCTAAAATAGTGGTTTTCAATACTTCAACATACAATAAAATAGTGGTTTTAAATCAAATTACATCAGCTCTCTCCTTTTGTAACATATGCAAAACTTAGCTCCATGCAAACAACAACTATTTTAAATCAAATTGCATGAGCTCTCTCATTTTTGCAACACATTCAATCCATATCTCCATACAAACATAAATTCAAATAAGAATCAATTGAAAAAGCAAGCATGAACTTCAACATTTGCAACACATGCAAATATGAACTTCATGCAAAATCTAACAAAGAGAGTAAGCTAGAGTGAACCAAAATGAGTTCATCAACATATGATAAAACTCAAGCTATATGACTCGGCCCCTCTTAATAGTATGGCACTAACCTATAAACCCGGCCTCTCAACCAAACATCGAGACCGATAAAAGACTAGGAACACATCCTTAGTCTATCTAGTTATACCTTTATCACGTGCAACTACTTGGAGCTTTTATGATGTCTAATCATCTTCTCTCCAAGTATGAGACTTCTTCTTGTTCATCAATACATGATGAACCTCCCTCTTCTCTTCTCTCTTCGGGATCTCCCCTTGAAGTTCATTAAAACATGATGACGTCTTCTTCTCGATTCTTTATCATCGTTGGACTCAACCTACTTCACAACTCCTAGATGATTGTTAGTCCAACAAACATGGTTATCTCAATCATCAATTGTGCACTATTAACACATAATGGTTACCCCAAGGTCCTTCGATCTATCCGTTTAATGATTAAGCACAACCCAATATAATCAATTTAAAGATTAATTGTGTCCTGAGTAATTGATGCAACTAATGCTTCATTATACTCAAGAACTTTCCGTTTGTCCTTAATCAACAAAGAATATCATTAATACATGATGAAGCATTCTTTGATTGATTAAAAGACAGCGAACTTAATTTAAGTTTTATTTAAATTGATATGAGTATATATAACTACACAAGCTTCATATACTCATTTTGATGGAATCCCAAAGTAATGATCCAATATATGTGGAATAATGGAAGGGGATCAATACTCTTGAGACCATAGACTATAGGATAAACTCCACTTAATATGTGCATATAAATAATTGAACTTAGAATCAATATTCACATAATTAATTTATATAGCATTTGAGTTTATCCTATATTGACATGAGTATACTACAACTACACAAGTTACACACACACACACACACACACACTTAAAGGGTTGTTTCAAAGTATTGATCCTTTATATTATTTGGCAAGACAAATTAGATCAATACTATTGAAACTTTAAGGTAAAGCATGAACTCCACCTAGATGTGTGCATCCATGCATATATGAATTTGAAAATATAATGCACATATTTAGTTTAAAGCAAATAGAAGAGTTCATCCTTTAACTTGAATCCTAAGTATGCATAAAGGTAATAAGATGAATACAAGTGCATACATTGGGTTTTTCATTTTCCATCCAAATTCGAGACTAATAAGAAATAAAGCTCAATAATTATGTTAGCCTTATAATGATTAAATTTATCATTAAATAATGATTAAGCATTAATATAAAACCAATCACCAAAACCAATGGAGCTCGAACTTACACATTCCTTACTAAGTAACCTTCACATAGTTACGTTGGGTGGTCGATCTTCAGTAACCCTAGCACCATCTCTTTCTCTGCTATTTGCTTTAGGGAATGAAAGTTCACGTGCCCTAACTGCCCATGCCACCGCCATACAGGATCCTCCAAACTGTCCATGAGACACACCGAGTTTTTTTGTCTCTAAATGAATCTTATATCACCTATTTTTGGATCTTTTTACACTCATGAGAAGTATTACACTATGCTCGTAGACCCACAACCATGCATGGTACAATACCAACCTGCAAACCTCTTCTGCAAGTTACCCAATACTTACAATGTTATTGCAAATGCTCGATATGAAGTATAACTCAGAGAGTACATGTTGTTCTCCATTTTTGCATTAGAGAAGGATCGATCCCTTCCCCATGATCTCCACTGTAGACCCGTAAGCGAATCTGACCTATCCATACATGCTTTCATCTAGCTCATTGAACACAGGCCGCTGCCCCATTATGTGGTTGCTGGAACCGTTGTCCAGTTACCACTCATTGGACACGGGATGCGCCTCACCATTGTTGCGAAGCCTTGGTGTCACCTTCTCCTCGTTCATCAGCACCATGTCATGTGTCTCCTGTGAATACATGGAAAGTAGTAGGACAGGGTCGTCATCCTGTGCTTGGGTGATATTATCTTCTTCATCTCGATCATGATTACGGCGATCTTTACGGCACTCCAATGCAAGGTTTCAAATTTCATATTCGGACTATATCTCGGAGAGCATCGAAATCCAAAATTTCAGTGAGATTTCATAAGTTTTGATGAAATCCAAAAGGCATAATTCAAATCAGGAATTTTTTGAACTGGGGGGAAATGACATTTCGGCCAAAATTGACAAAATTTCACCGAAATTTGCCAAAATCTTGGCAAATTTGGATCGAACAAAAAATAGTTCAAACGATGTTCGAAAATTTTGAAAATTTGTGTAGATGGTTTTGATGCATCACTTATGTTTCCATAAAATTGTTAGATGATGATCAAACCTGATGAATTTTTAAAAATTTTGACAGTACTACTGTCTTTTGTCTCTTGGCCAGGTGCTAAGTGGCAGGCTAGAAAAACTTAGGAAAACTATGCTATGCCAAGAAATTGAGATGGCCGAGTTGGTCTAAAGGGCTGAGTCAAGGCTCCGATGATCTGGTCCAGGGCTTGGGTTCGAATCCTGATCAACACTTCTTTTTTTTTTCGTGTGTGCTCTCACTACTCACTCTACAAAAAAAATGCTCTCGTTGAATGTGAACAAATCTCCCGTTGAGACCTCACATAGTCACATGTGCTAAGCTAGAGCACTACCATCTAAGCTAGGTACCATCCCTTCCCCATGCTTTTCTTTCTCTTTCGAATCATCTACCCGTGACTCTTTTTACTTGCTTGCCCTTGACCTGGCCCTTTATTAACAAAAGATGAATCACATGCATATATATATATATATATATATATATATATATATATATATATATGGGGGCATATCCTCTGCAATCAACACTTTGGTGCAATCACTGTGCAATCAAACTAAAAAAAGGTTTCAAAAAAATCTGAAAAAAAATCATGTATGTACATCTCAACTTACCCCATCTACATATAAAATTTCATGATCAAATTCGTCCTATGCTAGAAGTTACAAAAAAGACAAATTTGGGGTGCATTTCAACTGTAAAAGTTTGTTAGAAATTTGTCTTTTTTGTAACTTCTAACATAGGACGAATTTGATCATGAAATTTTATATGTAGATGGGGTAAGTTGAGATGTACATACATGATTTTTTTCAGAATTTTTTGAAACTTTTTTAGTTTGATTGCACGGTGATTGCACCAAAGTGTTGATTGCACAGGATATGCCCCCATATATATATATATATATATATATATATATATATATATATATATACTAATTGCATATATAAATAATTTCTATATATAATTTTGTTTTCACTTGCTTCTATGCAACATAGGCCTTGCTAGTTACTATACCAAAACAATATTTGGCAGTAGGCCAGTACTAGGACTTGAACCTGGGTGACGATGAGACAATGAGAGGCTGAGAGCCAACCACCAATTGAGCTAAAGGTAGGTGAAGAATTTATTGCAAAAATTTTACATCTATTCCTCGTAAATGTCATTAGAATTCTCCAGCACAAAATTGACGTCAAATCCGGTCCAAAATATATGAAATCCGGTCAAAATAACGGAAATCTCGTGGAGATTTTTGAAATTACAGTAGTATTTTGAAAATTTTTTATTTTTTTTATTTATCCGGTGTTGAATCTCGTCCACGATCGAAATCCGAGATTTCGTTAAGATCTCGTGAAATTTTTGCCAAAATTTTATTCCCTGCACGGGAAACTGACGATCAAGTTTCTGTGAAGCGGCATAAGACGTGACTGCTCATCTTCATCTTTGATTGTCGTTCGCTCTTACGTAGTTTCCTGTTCTTCACCAAGCCCAATGTAATTGTCTCCGACCAACTAGTTATTGGTCCAAACGATCTTTCCGTTTGTCATTAAATATGTTAAGAATGCATGCTGTTGTGATAGTATTGTGTACATCTTTGTATCAATTGAACTATCTAGTATGTGTAGGTGCATCTTCTTTACTAGTATATTATATATTCATCGAATATTTGCTGGCCGCTAGTTGATTTGATTAAAAAATTATTGAAAATTGAATAAATATAAGCATTTTCATTCACTTGGATAATAGTTAGATACCATATTGCAAACAAAATTATGTAAGACTTAATTCATCACGTACATACGATTAATTCATTATACATGTAGATCAAAACACAAAATAAAAATGATCCTTGCTCACAGATACAAATGGAAACAAATATAGAACGCACTAAAAGTTTGATAATACTTAATTACCATGTCTCTAGAAAACATATATAACACTTACATGTAATAACCCCAAGATTTGTATTATTTGTTAAATTGTGTTTAAAATAATAAATTATGTATTTTATGAGTTTTTATGCATTTTAGCTATTTATTTAAAATATTTTCCTATTAAAGAAAACAATTTTTGAATTTTTTTAGAAAATTTAAAATATGATAAAATTTTAAAAATAGTTTTTTTTTAAAAAAAAAATATAGACCATGTTAGGAAATTTATCAAAAAAATTCATAATTTTTTAAACTAATTTGCTAATTTTAATAATTGAAACTTGATTTATGGATTAATTAAATTAGAAAACAATTTAACATTTAGTAATCTTTTTGGGCCAAAAGAGTAGCTTGGTCCAGCCCATATGTATATCCGAATATCCGATCCATCACTATTCGAATTGTCCGAATCCGTATCTGTATCCGACGGATAGTGAGCTACTGAATCCGTATCCGTATCCGATAAAAAATATCCGTATCCGTATCCGTTTCGATACTATCCGACAAATATCCGATCCGACAGAATACGTATCCGAAAATTATCCGGATCGGTCGGAAACTATCCGATCCGTTTTTATCTCTACTTGGAGGGCTGTGCGACCAGGAACGCCACGAGCGCCGCGACGAGCCGACTGGTCAGCAATACGCAGCCAATGCGATATCCCAGCGCCGAGATACCAGGATCAATATGCAAATTCTTTCGAAGGTTTTTCTTATTTTGTTCGTGTCATAAACAATTCGAAATATTTCAATTTTCAGTGAAATAACTTGTATCTACGCTCCAAAAGCATTGGAATCTCAAAAAAATTTTCCTTAAAATATATAAAGAATGTGCAAGGGTGTGTGTATGGTTTGTGCCTCTTGTACACCTTAAAAAAATGTTCGCTTTTTTGTTGTACAACCAACGGCCTGGATCGGTAGCTGGGCTGGGAAAATGTGCAGCCCATAAAAACCTCCTCGCTCGGCGCGCGAGGTCTATGCTCTTCATTTTTAAAGTTACACAAATATTAAAGCGTGAATGAAAGGTGGATGAGAATTATTTACCCCTTCGTTTGCTTCCAGATTTGTACAACTTGTATTAGGAGGAAAAGCACAGAAGCACCTCTCAAAAAAAAAATGCAATCAGCAAACAGCTCACCGGATATATGATTCATACTGTTAAAAACCTCATGACACATCTTGTTTCCCGGTTCATAATTAAGCTTACAAAATCTTGGGGCAGTAGAGCACATCTAACATCTTGTTATTATGTCAAGTATCCAAGCAAAACGCGACGATGTACACATACCGGTCAATTCCCAAACCTGTCGAAGTTGGAGCTCCGCTCGGCGACGCACCTGCAGGCCGCACCCTTGAGCGCCTGCACCCTCTCCCCTATCCCCTCGTCGGCGACGGCACGCTCCACCTTGGCGCACACCTCCTCCTTCTTTATGACGCCGTCCGCGCCGGGCGACACCGCCAAGCCGGATTTCCTGGGGCCTCAAGTTTCTTGAAAGCACGCGGGCCGGCCATCACTAGTGACTAGTGTAACGGAGCGGCCTCATGGGAAGATGCGTTCAGCTGTCGGCCTGTTCCCCCTCCGAATATGAGTTGCTTGGGCCGCCTTATGTTAGAGTAAAAACGGGTCGGATAGTTTCTGATCGATTCGGATAATTTTTGGATACGAATTTTATCGGATCGAATATAATTTAACAAAGAATACAAATCTTTAATAAAATACATAATTTATTATTTTAAATATAATTTAACAAAGAATACAAATCTTGGGTCATTAAATGTGAGTGTTATATGTATTTTCTAGAGACATGGTAGTTAAGTATTATCAAACTTTTAGTGTGTTCTATGTTTGCTTCCTTTTGTATCTCTGAGTAAGGATCACCTTTATTTTACGTTTTGATCTACATGTATGATGAACTAATCACATATGCGTGATGAACTAAGTCTTACATAATTTTGTCTGTAATATGGTATCTAACTATTGTCTAAGTGAATAAAAATGCATGTATTTGTTTAATTTTCAATAATGTTTTGATCAAATCAACTAGTTATGTGTTTTCGTTGATTTTTTATATACAATCTAAGGGGTTATCATGTTCCGATAAATATTCGTAATCGTATCCGATTCAATTCGTGTTCGGTTCGTTTCTGTATTTGATATTATCTGTATTCGTATTCGTATCCGGACTATTCGTATTCGTATTCGAGAAAAAAATATGAAAACAAATATGGTGAAATCATTATCCGTCCGTATCCAATCTGTTTTTGCGGCTATGCACTGGGTAGCGGACGACGGTTCTGTCAAGTCCGTCTACACTGTAACCTAACCGGCTTATACAGTTTGCATCCTTTTTCCATTTTATTGTATGTCGCGATATTTGTCGAGCACACATATAAACCTAAGTAATGTTCGATAGAATCGAACCATGTTTCTCTCTATTAGATAGAGTAGGACTATATGATAACAAGCATGATTCAACTCCATTAAATATTATTTAAATTTTGGGACTCTGGGTATATGTACTGGACAAATATTGTGGAAGAAAGGGAGTAACTTGTAAAGAACTTGTTTAATATAAGTTGGGAATTGCTAGTGGTACTCGAGTGTTTTTTTGGTTTGAAGCATTCAAATTTTTTTTTTTGTCTATAAGATGGCAAATTAATTTTATTAATTGAATCTAGATCTAAAGGCTCAAAATTTGAGTGCTATTTAAAAAAAAAACAATCAGGTGCTCCCTAGACACCCCTAAAAATCTAATACCATTTACTGCAATAGAGCTAATCTCGTTCAAAATCGGTTAGAGAATGATCCAATAACAGAAATTTCCAACCAAATTATAGAACACTCCAACGCAGAAAATAAATATGAAATCGGAGGAGCATGACTGAAGAGAGCACATCCTTTCTAATAGAGAGCATTCATTGCAGCCCATCCACCCAAGAAACTGACGACTGACGGAGCACCACACACAGTTTGTACTACTCATTCCCTCAGAAGTTTCACAAGTCGTCTGAAATTCTCGTGCGAGGAGCCCCCTTCACTGATGCACCTGCAAGCGGCGTCCTTGAACGCGCGCGCCCTCTCGCCGATCTCGGCGTCGCCGATGACGTGCTCCACCTTGCCCCTCACCTCCTCCTTCGTCACGATGCCGTCCGCGCCGGGAGACACCGCCAGGCCGGTCCTCCACACGCTGACGATGTAGCTCCGGTCCAGGAACTGGTCGCAGAAGTAGGGCCAGCACAGGATCGGCACGCCGTTCCTGACTCCCTCCAGCGTCGAGTTCCAGCCGCAGTGCGACACGAAGCACGCCACCGCACGGTGCGCCAACACCTGAAGCCATATGAAACAAAAGTTGGAGAGACGTCACGACCTGGAATGGCTATCAAGCAACAAGCGATGGAGTAACTAGACCTGCTGTTGGGGGCACCAGCTGATGATCATGCCCTTGCCGGCGACGCGGTGTTGAAACTCGTCGAGCCACGCCTTGCTCAGGCCGGTCGTGAAGTCCGGCCGCACCACCCACAGGAACGGCCGGCCGGTGAGCTCCAGCCCCTCGGCGAGCTCATGGAACTGGCGCGGGTCGAAGATGGCCATGCTGCCGAAGGCCACGTACACGACGGAGTTGTCCCGCTGCGCGTCGAGCCACTTGAGGCACGTCATATCCTCCGGCAAGAAGTGCCCGACGGGTTTCCGGAACTCCCGGTCGGCGAACAGCGGGCCGATGGGCAGTATGTTGGGGAACAGCTTGAACACGGCGGCCTCGGCCTCGTGGAACGAGTTGCACACGACGATCTCGGCGAGCTCGTTGAGCTTGTTGTTCCGGGACACCAGCTGGAAGATGATCTGCTGACCGTCGGGGGCGCCGGCGTTGTTCCACGACATCAGCGACGTGTGGATCAGCGGCGCACCGGGGGTGAGCTGGAGCACCTCGTCTCGCTTTGGCAAGCCTGTGATTGTTCATGTTTCCGAATATCAAGTGTGTGTCAAGAAATTAAGCAAGAAAAGCTTACAAACATCGGCCGGCTCGATCCCAATTCCATACCATTGTCGTCGAGGACGCCATCCTCTATCAGCTCAGGGATCTTGAACATGATCGCAAGGCACGCCGCGGACGCGCACCAGAACGAGGCCACCCGGATGCCGAACTTCTTGGCGACCTCGAAAGACCACCCCATGTTCTCGTCGCCGATCAGCCACTTGACCTTGGCACGCCCTGCCGCCTCCATCCCCACGATGAGCCGCTCCAGGTACGCCGGCATGTGCCGTGAGTAGGCGTCGATGAGCTTGTTGAGGTCCTTGCGGTCCTCGTCGTTGGCCAGCCCGTCAGGGATGGACGCCAGGTGGATGCCTCCCAGCGCCGCCGCGCCGTCCGCCGGCAGCGCGCCGAGCACGAACTCGTGGTCCACCTCGGTGTTGACGAAGGTGACCTCGAAGCCGTGGTCGACGAGGCGGTGCGAGAGTTCCATTAGTGGGATGACATGGCCCTGGCACGGCATGGGCAGCACGATGACGTGAGGTCTCGCCATGCGGCTGTCTGTTTCCCTGCGTGCTCAGCAGCGCAGTAGTGTTTATGTTGAGCGACGGAGGCCTCGGGAATTTTTTTTAAAATAATACTTTTTTTAAAATAAATTACGGTATTAATACGAGAAATAAAAATTGCAAAAATAACACCTATTCGCCAAACGGTATGACGAAATAGCTATTTTCGCCGAACGGTACGGCGAAATAGCTATTTTCGTCGAACGGTACGGCGAAATAGCTATTTTCGCCAAACGGTATGCAGTTAACAGTCGGCCGTCAGAGTTTAGGAGGAAGAAGCTATTTTCGCCATACCGTATGGCGAAAACTCTATTTTCGCCGTACCGCACGGTTATAACTCTATTTTCGCCGTACCGTATGGCGACAACTCTATTTTCGCCAAACGGTTTGGCGATAATACCCTCGTTCCCCGTGGAATTTATCGCCTAGCAGTTAACTGCGTAATTAGGCATTAGTTGCCACACTGTTTGGCGAAAATAGCTATTTCGTCATACCATTTGGCGAATAGGTGTTATTTTTGTAATTTTTGTTTTCCGCGTATTAATACTGCAATACATTTTAAAAAAAGAATTATTTAAAAAAAATTCAAGGCCTCGTTTTTCAGTTTTGCGCAGCTCCTATTTAAAAAAAATATTATTTGTGGAATGGATATCTAAACAGTTTCACTAAAAATCAGAAGTTGTTCTCTATGTAGAATTAGAATTTGGTTGGAGTCTGATTCTCACTGATATTTGCTGATTCTTATTGATCCAGTTCGGAATCTAGAAGTCACAGCTAGGGGTGAAAACGGGTCGGATATTTCCCTCCCGATCCGAAGCAGGATCCGGAAAAAACCGGATCCGGAAAGATATTTTTATATCCGGTCGGATCTTGATAGTCAAATACGGATACAGATACGGATTCAGGGCGTCGAATATCCGTTGGATACGGATAATTCCCGTATTTAATCCGGATATGTCGGGGGGTCGGGTAGACCCCACAAAAATTACCTCGGGTGCCACGAGGGGCGCGGGCTCACTGCTGCCCGAACCACCGGAAGGCCGTCCCCCGGGACGACCTAGCCAGGCGCCACGAGCAGCACGAGGTCGTTCCCGTCCTGGTCACGAGGAGGTTGTTCCAAGGGACGGCCTAGCCGGGACCTTTTAGGAGGTCGCATGACCTGGTGGACCGATAGCTCATGCTCGGGCCGAAGTGGCCGAGTTCGGAGTTAGACGTTAGCCGACCTGACGTGATCCCGAGGTCGGTAACCACCCGCTACGTAACCTCCGCTAGTTCGTTGCGATCTCCGCGGGAACGTGGCAGGAATGTAGGATCCGTTAGTTACTACGTTGGACCTGGTCGGACGTGGAGTTAGTGGGTTTGAACAAGCACGCCCCTTTGTAAGCTATAAAAGCATCCCCACCATGAAGGGGATGGACAACTTTTTTCTGCACAAAAAGATACACGAGCTGGAGTAGGGCTATTATCTCTTTCTTGAGAGGCCTGAACCAGGGTAAATCACAGTGTCCCTGCCCGTTGAAGTCCAGTGAGTCACTCCTCTGAGCATCCCATCACGTGAGAAGGGGTCGCAGTTGGTCCCTCCACCAACAAGTAAGCTCGGCGGGGCTGCTCCCCAATCGTCGGCAATTTGGCGCCGTCGTGGGGACCGACTTTCCCTTCGTGAGGAATCCCGAGGATGACAAATTCCCAAGATCGCCAGGGCCTCGGCGCCCGGAATCGAGGAAGAAGACAAGCGATTCTTCGACAATGGGGCCGCCGACGTCGGGGCCTTGAGAATCACGACGGTTCGGAGCTTCTCCATGGAAACCGCCCGCCGGGCGGTTCTTTCGCTCGGCTCGGCGCCCTCTCGGACGGCGAGTATGGCCAGGCTCTACGATGGTCCGACATCCCCGACCTTTTCGAGCTCGGCCAGGGGACGCGTCCGCGGGGAGACACCGTGATGTCACCCTCGCGATCCGTCCAATCCCGTAACGTCTTCGTTGCGGAGGAGGATGGAAATGTCGGGAGCAAATCCCCGGCCGAAACGCGTCTTCGCCACTATGAAGCGGCCAAGGAGCACCTGCAGGCATCTCTGAATCGGACACTGGCCAGCTTACGCCGGCAAGTCCGTGGTGGCCCGGCCGACAAGACCAGGGCCGAAGTTCGTGAGAATTTCCGCAGCGTCACGGGACTCGGAGCCGTGCGACGGCGAGCAGGCTCGTCACCCCGCGTTCCCCGGCGGGGAACGCCTTCAAGCCTTGGCCCGCGGTGGTACGCAACCTCGAGAGAGTTTCTGGCGGTCGACCTAGAAGCCATGGGTGCGGCTGTGGCCGACGACCTCGAGGAAATCGCCACAGACATAAAAGCGGCGGAAGCCTCCCGAGAAAGGGATGCCCAGAGCAATTCCTAGGAACGCCGCCGCCAGGCGTCAGAGCGCCTCCACCCAGATGACTCACGCCGTGCCGGAGTGACCGGCGCGAGCAGCGGCCGGGCTCGGGAGGGCACCGGAGCAATTCCGGGGCTCCTCGGGACCAACGGAATCTGAGCCACTGGCGTAACCGGGCCGAACATTCCTCTTCGGGCCACTCTCCATCCTATAGGCATAGGGAGATATTCTCTCGCTGGGCCCACTAACCTCGGGCTCGGCCGTAGGGATCGCCGACCGCGCGCTTCAATGACCGTCCCGGCAGTCCGTTTTGGTGCAGATGCGTTCGCGGCGTCGCTACGACGTGTGACCTGGCCAATAAGGTTCAAGCCGGATCACATCGAGAGATTCGATGGGACTCAGAACCCCGACGAGTTTCTCTCGATCTACACCACGGCCATTCTAGCCGCCGGAGGTGATGAAAGGGTCATGGCTAACTTTCGCCCACGATCTTTGGGCGGGCGGCTCGGGCGTGGCTATTCAACTAGAAGGAAAACTTCGATCCGGTCCTGAGCACGGTGGCGGCACCCTCGGGCCAACTTCGGAGGCTGCTCGTCGCCGAGGAAGGAGCGCGACCTCGAGTGTCTGATCTGACGGAGGCGAGACCTTGCGCCGATTCGTCCGGCGCTTCATGCAAATCGCAATTCCATCCCAAGCATCTCGGATGAGGCGGTTGTCCGGCTTTCAAGTTTGGGGTCCGAGACGTCCGCTTTACTTAGGACCTCGAAATTCACCGGACATCACGACCAACGAGCATTCCGCATGGCCGACCGTTATGCCAGCGCTGACGAGGCGATCCAATGGAAGAAGGCTGGCCGGGCGAAGGAAAAGCCCCTCGGCCGGACTCGAAGAGGCGTCAAGCGAAAGAGCGTGAGCTCGATCGAGAAAAAATCAAAAGAAGAAAAAACCCTCCGTCTCCGAGCATGGTGGCGGCCATCGAGCAACGACAACGGCCGACCTTGCAATCGTATAAAGGAGGAGCCGCGAAAGGAAAAGGCCGACCGGTTCAGCGAGCAATGAGCAAAACCGGGACGACCAAGACCGCGGCGACCAGCGTGACGGGCTAAGCGCCTATTTTTGCTCGCTCCACCAGCGCCGCAGGCACGACTGCGGAATTGCAGAACATGGGCCTCCCGCCTGGAGCAATTCTACAGTGGCAAGGGTCCCATGCCCACGCTCCCAGAGCAAGAAGGAGACGTCAAGGGCAAGAAGCCCGCCGAGGAGGAAGATACGGACATGGAGTACCAGGAGCCAAGAAACCACATCGCCGTGATATTCGGGGGCTCCGCCGCCTATGGGTCTCGACGGGAGCTGAAGGAGGCCGCGCGCGAGGTACTCCGTGTCACCCAGGGGAAGCCTCCCGTTCAACAGCTCAAGTGGTCCGAGCTGCCCATCACCTTCTCCAAAGACGACTGCCCCCTGGGGATGACGAAACCCCAAAGGCTCTCGATGGTCGTTAGCCCGACGATCTGCAATACCGCGGTAGGACGAGTGCTTGTGGATTGCGGGAGTTCCCTGGACCTGATATCGGCCAGGGTCCTGGACGAGATGCAAATTCCTCGGTCCAAGATCAAGAGCGTCGTAGTCCCTTTCTACGGGATAGTCCCCGGCACCTCGGCCAAGCCGCTCGGGCAGATCGTCCTGCCCGTAACTTTCGGAAGCCCGAGCAACTTCCGAACGGAGTTAATCACCTTCGAGGTGGTCGATTTCGAGTCAGCCTACAACGTCATCCTGGGCCGACCAGCGCTCGCCAAATTCATGGCCGCCACGCATCATGGGTACCAATGCCTGAAGGTTCCCGGCCCCGGCGGCGTGATCTCAGTGAAGGGAAGTCCGAAAGCGGCCCTAAACTGCGACGAGAAGGCTTTAGACATGGTCGGGCAGCTGCCCCAGCGCGGGCCCGACCAAGAGCCGAGGAGTTCCCGGCCCAGGGCTACCCTCCAGGCCGGGGGAGAAACTAAGGCCATCCCGCTGTACGACGCAGAGCCAGGCAAGGTCGTACACGTGGGGGCTTCCCTGGACCCTAAATAGGAACTCGAGCTCGTGACCTTCCTCCGGAGAAGCGCGGACACGTTCGCCTGGGAACCGTCCGACATGCCCGGAGTCCCAAGGGAGGTCGTCGAGCACAGGCTAGCAGTTCGGCCTGACAAAAAGCCTGTGCGGCAGAAGCTCAGGCGCTTCTCCCCGGAGAAGCAAGCCATCATCAGAGAAGAACTGGACAAGCTCCTCAAAGCCGGTTTCATACGGGAGGTCGACCATTCTGATTGGTTGGCCAACCCAGTTATCGTGAAGAAAAAGGGGGGCAAGTGGCGCATGTGTGTCGATCACACAGGACTGAATGCCGCATGCCCAAAAGACAATTTTCCGCTACCTCGGATAGACCAGTTGGTCGACGCAACGGCCGGCTCCGAGGCGATGAGCTTTCTGGACGCCTATTCAGGTTATCACCAGATCGGCATATCGCCCGACGACGAGGAGAAGACTTCCTTCGTCACGCCGTTTGGCACCTTCTGCTACACGACCATGTCCTTCGGTCTAAGGAACGCTGGAGCGACCTTCCAGCGACTCATGCAGAAAACCTTCTCGGACCAAATAGGTCGGAACCTGGAAGTATATGTAGACGACATAGTCGTCAAGAGCAAAATGGCCTCGGGTCATGTACCCGATCTAGAGGAGACCTTTCATAACCTCAATAAGCATCGAATAAAGTTGAACCCTGAAAATGCGTGTTCGGGTCAAGGCTGGCAAGGTACTCGGCTACATGATCGGTCCACAAGGAATCGGGGCCAACCCTGAGAAGATAGAGGCCATCGAGAACATGCGGCCACCCACTTGCACGCGGGAGGTTCAGTCCCTGACCGGGAGGATGGCGGCCCTAAGTCGCTTCATCTCACGGCTCGGGGAACGCGGCCTGCCTTTCTTCAAGGCGCTCCGGAAGCACGACGGTTTCGCTTGGACAGAGGAAGCAGACCGCTCTTTCAAAGAATTAAAGCTATATTTGTCAAGACCCCCGGTCTTGACCACGCCGAGAATGGGAGAGGTTCTCTTGCTCTACCTGCCGCCACACCCAGGCGGTAAGCGCCGTCATAAGCGTAGAAACGGGGCGGGTGCAGCGCCCGATCTACTACATCAGCGAAGTCCTACACGGACCAAAGGAGCGTTACCCCGAGGTCCAGAAGCTCCTTTATGCGCTCCTCGTGGCCTCGAAGAAGTTAAGACACTACTTCCAGGCCTACAAAATTCGAGTCCCGACCAACTTCCCGCTTAGAGAGATTCTAGGGAATCAGGACGCAAGCGGACGGATCGCGAAGTGGGCCATGGAGCTCGCCGAATTCGAGATCGAATTCTCGGCCAGGACGGCGATCAAATCCCAGGTTCTAGCGGACTTCCCTGGCGAATGGACAAATCCTACCCCATCTAAGTCCGAACCCGACCAGGCCAGAGCACGGCCGGGTCATGCACCGACGGATCCCGAGCTTACAATTGCTCGGGGTGGAGTGGTCTCGAATCCCCAGGGGAGCGGATCGATCGCCCTCTAACTACATTTCGGCGCAACGAACAACGCAGAATATGAGGGTTCGCTAGCTGGACTTGGGCGTGCGGGGCGCCGAGTCCAACGACTAAGCTGCGAAGGCGACTCGCGGTGGTTGTCAACCAGGTTAACAAGGAGTATCAGTGCTCCGATGACTCAATGGCGCTTTACCTGGTTGAAGTAAGGAAGATGGAAAAGTACTTCAGAAACTTCGAAGTACTATACATCCCCAGGAAGGACAATACCCTGGCCGACCATCTATCGAAGGTCGGTTCCGCCCAGTTTCCCGCCCCGGCGGGGGTGCTCGTCGAGCACCTCTATAAGCCCTCCATACCCACCGAAGAGGAGGCAACCGAGACGGGTGGTACCGTCTCCTTCCTCGAGCAGGGTGCGAGTTGGATGACGCCATTCATCCAATACCTCGTGCACGGGACACTGCCCGAGGAGGAAGCCGAGAAATCCCGGCTAGTAAGACGCTCCTCAGCCTATAAAATGGTCGAGGGCCTCTTATACCGCAAAGGCGCGCTTGGCGTCCTCTCCAAGTGCATCACCCAAGAGGAAGGCAAATATCTCCTCAAAGATATCCATGACGGGATGTGTGGAGCTCACTCGTCCTTTAGGACCTTGGTGAGCAAAGCCTTCCGGTTGGGTTACTACTGGCCGACGGCCCTGGCCGACGCGCGCTCAATAGTGACCGCTTGCCGATCTTGCCAGTTCCATGCCCGGAAAGTCCATCAGCCGGCATACGCACTGCAGACCATGCCCCTAACCTGGCCGTTCTCGGTTTAGGGCATCGACATACTCGGTCCATTTCCCAGGGGAAGGAAGGGTTGTAAATACCTGTTCGTCGCAATCGACACCTTCACTAAATGGATCGAGGCCGAGCCTATATCAACCATCTCGGCACAGGCGGCTAAAAGGTTCTTCCGCAATAATGTAGTGACCCGCTTTGGCGTTAAGTCGCCTCATCACGGACAACGGCACTCGATTCACAAGCGAGGTGTTTCAGGCTTGTGCGAGGAGGTCGGGACCAAGATATGCTTCGCATCCGTGGCCCACCAGCGAGCAATGGGGCGGCCGAGCGCGAACAGGCAGATCGTCCAAGAATCAAGAAGAGAGTCTTCAAGATCCTCGATCGGCATGGTCAGGCCTGGGTGGGCGAGCTACCTCCGTCCTGCAGTCGGTCCGCACCACGACGAGCCGAGCTACGGTGAGACCCCTTTCGGCTCGTATATGGCGCGGAAGCCGTCCTACCCACCGAGGTTGTCCTAGGATCCCCAAGGGTGAACCTAGGCGATAGCATCGACCACGTAAGGCGGCGCCTCCTCGACCTCGACCTCGCGGAAGCAACTCGTGAACGGGTTCTGTTGCGATCCGCGGTTTACCTCCAAGCTCTCCGCAGGCACGCCGCTAAATCGGTACGACCAAGGACCTTGCACGTCGGCGATCTCGTTCTCTGACGGGTCCAAGACTGTCAAAAGCCAACAAGCTAACGCCAAGATGGGAAGGTCCTTACACGGTCGTCTCAACAGCACGCCCGGGGGCTGTCCGCCTCGCGATGGAAGATGGTCGAGAACTAGCTAGCACTTGGAACATCGACCAACTGCGTAAGTTCCATATCTAACTAAACCAACTTTACTCCTTTAAATAAAAATTCGACACTTGGCCTCCCGGTCTCCCTCGTTCTCTCTCGCTTTCTCTTTCTCTCTTTAAACCTCCCGCGAAGTGCCGTGATCAAACTCGATCCGGTATCAAAGAGCGGGCTCGGACGTCAGGGCACAAACGGACGAGCATCCTACCGCCTAACATCGGACCACCAGAGCTCGACCCCGAGGGCTCCCTTCTCCGTAAGACGACCATCTTTTCACGGCAGGCCTCCGCCGCAGACAAAGGGTCGCATGAACACCCCTCGGACGGTTCCCAGCTCAGGTCGGCCGGTGAGCGGCGTAGACGCACCGTATAAAGTCACACGGTCCCCGCAGGGCTCTATTCTGTCAACGAGGTCGTGTTTGCAGCCTACGCCCACGACCTCCGTTGGCGGCGGGGGCTATAGGGATACAGCGTGGCTACGACCTAGAGGAGCTTTCGCACGAGGTAGTCACTCCCTAGTACGATCGTTCGCTAGATCGCGTGACTATCGAACTCCGTCGAATAGGGAGCAATGGGATAGGGCATATCGTTGTCGTTCCGAGGGAGACAAAACAGAGAAAAATAAAAGACATATGTTAAACATGATCATATTGTGCCCAACTTGGCAGCTTTTTCGCTAAAGTCTTTTGCAGGAATGAGTTACAGAAGGAACGAGTTACAGGAGGCCGGCACACTTCTCGTCCTGCAGAGCGACGAGCTCGTCCCGCACGGACTCAAGCTCGGACTCGAGGTCAAGCACCCGCCGACGAGCTTCACGACCCTCGCTTGCCGCTTGACGAAGCCGTTTGGACTCCTCCCGTTGCTGGTCGATCGTCCGTTCAGCGCTTCGTGCGGAGTCACGCAGGGACGCCATCGCCGCCGAGCCCCGACCTCGCCGCTCACTGTTCGAGGCGCTCCTTGAGGAAGAGCGCGGACTCCTCCATCTTCTGCCGAATCTCGGCCTCAGAAGACCTCAGCTCGTCGACCAGGCGCTCGAGCTCCGCGATCCTAGCGTCTTGCTCGGCCTGGTGCTTCGCGATGACTTCTGGCGGCACGGTCGCGGCGTGGAAGTCCTTCATGGTGGTCTCCAACACCTGCGCAACAAGGCATCTCGGGTCGCAGTCGGATTTTTGGGAGTAAAACACATAAGTGTTAGGAGACTTACCCAACAGAGCCGAGCCTCCAGCCCCTCCTGGAACAGCTCGGCGGGGTCCTCCGTCCCGCTTTTTACTCCCTGGGCGGGGGCTTGAGCTCCTTCTCCTTGATCGAGCGCAGGGTCTTGAGCTCGAGCTCCCCCGTCCCCTGGGGGCGGGAGACCTTGCCCCTGAGGATCGACCCCCATCTCCTGCAGAGGGACGGCCTCGAGAGCAAGGATCACCTCCCGTTCCTCTTCCTCCCGAGCAGGAGTTGCGCTCGGGGGCTCCTCCTCCTCGGCATCCGGGCTCATGGGGTCCTCCGCCCGGGGCACGATGTCTACGGCCAGGGGAGCTCCCTCCCCGGTAGGCCCTGCCTCCTCGCAAGCCTGGACCATGGCGACGTCTTCCGGCACGAGATCGACTGGAGGCGCCGGGTCGGCGGCCGGGAGGTCGGGTGCCTGAAGTTGGGCCGTGGCGGCGTCTCCGGGCACGAGATCGACCGGAGTCGCCGGGTCGGCAGCCGTGAGGTCGATCTCGACCAAAGCGGCCTCGGCGCACAGTGGCTCCCCTCGGACTGGAAGTTGGCCCGGACCACCTGACGTGGTCGGGCTCATCCCCATGGCGAACGGGGTGGCCGGCTCTTCCTCGCCCGGCAAGCCCCCGTTCGGGTTAGGGTTCCTTGATGCCGGGCCGACGTTGATGTCCGGCGGAGCATCGCGGGATCGGGGAGAGATCTCGGCGATATCTTGGAGCGTGGCGCTGATGATGTCGCTCGCACCGGCGGAGTCCTCGCGAGGAGCTGCATCGGCGTGCTCGGCGCTACCATGCTCCTCCTCGTCGTCGTCCTCGATTATGATGAGGGGGATGCCCTCCGCCGCGGCCCGAGCATCGGCAGCCGCAATCTTCCTCCGCGTCTCCTCCTCAGGAGAGACGAGCTCTGGGGCCCGGATCTCCGTGGCAGCGGGCTCCCCCACTCCGGCGTCATCACCACCAGCGATCCGTGGGAAACAGGCCTCCGCGGCCTCGGCTCCCACCTCGACCTGCGTCGCCCACAATGGCCTCGGCGGTAGAGCAAGCTCCTCTCTAGCACGAGGTTAAGAATATCGTCGACCATTGCTCCAAAATCCCATAACTCAAGACCACCGCCACACCCACTACAGACGATGTGGGGTTAGTGTGGTGCCGGAGGGGGAATGAGACGAACGAGCTAGGGATAAGAGGCTGACCTCGCTTGGCATCTTCCAGCTGGCCTCAGGCTTGAACGAGGAGGGCAGCCATGTCCTCGCGTGCCTTGTCGGCCCTGGCAACGGAAGGGTCGATCTCTCCCAAGTCGGCCTCGATGATGGTCGGCGTTGGGCGTGGTTGAGGCGCAACGGACAACCTGCGGGACCTCGGGACCAGGGGGACGGGGTCCAGCTCGTCCTTCTCCTCCTTGTCATCCAGGGGGGCCGAGCTCGAGCTCACCCGCGCGAGCTCTGCCTGAAGAGCCGCGATCTGGCTCTCCAGTGCCTCCTTCCGCGCTGGACCAGCCGCGGCCTCCTTCTTCGCCCGCGCGGCAAGCTGACGCAAATGAGCCATCAGCTGGGGGTTATCCCTGGTGTACTCATCCATCCACAGTTTTAGTTCGCTCACCTCCTGCCGATCGGCGTACTCCAAGTGACGGCGGGGTGAGCGGTCACCCGACCGATACTGCGTGTGCGCCTAGGCGGGGACGGCGTAGCCGATGGAGATCGGGCGCGGCGCTTACGACCCGCCTGTTCTTTGGTCTTTCGACCTCGTCCCACCGGCCGCGACGCCAGTTGGGCCACGGCGACCTCGAGGGCGACCTTCTCCTGCGCAGGTGGGCTCGAATAAGTCGGGAAATTTCGGAAGAAACCCGGCCTGAACAGACCTTCGGAAAGGGTCCGAGATAGGGACTTATCGCCTCGGTCCGGTTAAGGACGTTGTTCGGGATCTGGCGGCCCTCTAGGATTTCCTTGGCCTTGGGAGTGCCGAACATCTCGGACACCCTCATATCCACCTGATCCTCGTGAGCTGCTACTGCACAAGGAAGGACGGTGAGCTCGAATGTCCCTTATTTTAAAATAAAAATCCAAGGCGGTAATGTACCTGAGTGTGATTCCCGGGTGATGTCCTGCCACCCTTCAACCTTGAAGAAAGGGTGCACCCTCCGCCTGAGGGGTGACACCCGGTTCCTGACGTAGTCCCGGGCAACATCCCGGCCGAACAGCCCCGAGCAAGTAAGCTCATTGATCAGCATGAGCACCTTCTCCTCCTCGGGCTGTACGGGGGGTCGAGGGGTCTCAACGGCACGACCCTTGGCGCCGGAGTAGGAAAGCGAGCCGCCCTCAGCCTTCCTCAGATAGAACCAAGAGTCGGCCCACCCCGACATGGAGTCCTTGAGCGTGAAGCTCGGGTACTCGTACGGGCGGGTAGGTCGGAGGCGGAAGTAAAGCGGCCCGGCCTACGAGGGTGCTTAGGCGCGAGAGGGTGTAGAAGTGAAGAAAGAGGCTAGGAGTAGGCTCGACGCCCACGAACCCTTCACAGAGATGGGCGAAGATGGCCATGATGAGGATGGAATTTGGGTGGAGGTGCATGATCTCGCACTCGCAGAAGGCGAGTACGGCCTCGGCGAACTCACTTTCGGGCGTTCGAAGCCCGTTCATGGCATAGAGCTCGGTGGAGACGATCTCTCCTTCCTCCAGCTGTGGGCTCTCCTCGGCACCGGCGGCTCTCCATGAGCCGACGTCGAGGTATTTCGCCCGCTCAAGGATCTCCAGCTTGCGCCTATCAAGCTTGCTCGCGCCGAACTTTGCCATGGGAATAGAGAAGGCGATCAAGGAGAAAGACGAGTCTTTGAAGCGAAGAAGTATGGGGCGCACTAATTGATTGAAAGGACAAGTGAATCTAGGGCTCCTCTTCTGGGGTTTAAAAACCAAACGAGAGAACGAAGAGGTTCCCGCCGTTGTGGTCGAGGAAGCCCTAAAGGCGCAGGGGGCAGTTGAGACGTCCACCACACAGGGAGCGACGCGTGGACATGCAAACCGCCTATCTCGCCAGCGATCGTTCCCGAGGGGGAGCGGTTCGTACTGACCGAATGAAGCTTCCGAGGGAAGGAACCGTCGGTAGGATGGGAACTAGTTCGCACGCCCAAGGCGCGGCGGGACCGAGCTCGTCTCCCGGGGCGGACTAATAGCTCGGAGGTCGGGGCAGCTGTTCGCCGCGACCAACCTGGCTGGCTCGGGAGACGGTAGGCCCGAGAGGAAGGTCTTTTCCTAAGGCCTTCTTCCACTCGAACCTCGGGGGCTAGCTGTCGGGGGGTCGGGTAGACCCCACAAAAATTACCTCGGGTGCCACGAGGGGCGGGCTCATCTTTGCCGAACCACCGGAAGGCCGTCCCCCGGGACGACCTAGCCAGGCGCCACGAGCAGCACGAGGTCGTTCCCGTCCTGGTCACGAGGAGGTTGTTCCAAGGGACGGCCTAGCCGGGACCTTTTAGGAGGTCGCATGACCTGGTGGACCGATAGCTCGTGCTCGGGCCGAAGTGGCCGAGTTCGGAGTTAGACGTTAGCCGACCTGACGTGATCCCGAGGTCGGTAACCACCATTGCGTAACCTCCGCTAGTTCGTTTGCGATCTCCGGGAGCATTGGCAGGAATGTAGGATCCGTTAGTTACCACGTTGGACCTGGTCGGACGTGGAGTTAGTGGGTTTGAACAAGCACGCCCCTTTGTAAGCTATAAAAGCATCCCCACCATGAAGGGGATGGACAACTTTTTTCTGCACAAAAAGATACACGAGCTGGAGTAGGGCTATTATCTCTTTCTTGAGAGGCCTGAACCAGGGTAAATCACAGTGTCCCTGCCCGTTGAAGTCCAGTGAGTCACTCCTCTGAGCATCCCATCACGTGAGAAGGGGTCGCAGTTGGTCCCTCCACCAACAAGTAAGCTCGGCGGGGGCCTGCTCCCCAATCGTCGATAGGATATTATCCTATATTTAAATCCAGATATCCGGTACTGTGCACTGGTGGTCTACTGGTCTATGAGAGTATGAGACTATGACTGAGTCGGTGAGTCCATGAGACATTGACACCATGACCTAAAAAGTAAAAACCTAATCCTCATTCCTCATTCTGTCATTCATCGGTTCATCCATTCCTCTGGATTGCTCGACTGCTCCAGATCTGAACGCCGCCGCCGCCGAGCTCACGTCCACCACGTCCTCACGCCCTCCGCGCCGGCGCGCCGTCATCCACCGCGCCCTCGGCCCTCCGCCCTCGTCGTCGCGCCCTCCGCTGAGCCGTCGCGCCGCCCTCCGCCAAGCCCTCCTCGCTAGGGATGTGATCAGATCGGATATGGTCGAATATCGTCCTATTCATATCCGTATCCGTATTTTTTATCGAATACGAATAGTGTCGAATACAAAATCGAATACGAATTATACATGATAATATCGGTTACGAATACAGATCGAATACGGATCGAAATCAACATGGATACGAATAATATTAGTCGGATATTTTAAAATCCAATTTCAGTTTTTTTCTAAAATCGATCCAAATTTAAATTCAAAATTCCAAAAGAAATATATTTGTATGTCTTTTTTTTGCATTTTTATCCCTAGCTTGTCATACATGTGACTTTGTGAGTAACAATGTACCCCATTGCAATAATTGAACCAAATGATTTGCAGCTGCCATATGCTGTTGAATCCTAAGTAGCCTTCCTGAAACGCTACTTGCCAATTTATGTACCACCTTTACCCAAATATCTCCAAATTAGCATCTAGCACACATGAACACATTATATCTTGTCATCCAATGCAGACCCCGATCTCTAAAACAGTGAAACATGTTAAATTGTTAATGTGTTATTCTGAAACGTGTTATTCGGATAATATCCGTATGTCATATTCGGATATTATCCGAACAAAAACTCGGATATTCCGTATCCATCGGATAATCAGTGTTCCATATCCGTATCCGTATCCATATCCTTATCCGAGAAATCAACTGGATATCTGTGAAACTATCCAAATCATCATCCAAATCAATTCGGTCGGTCGGAAAATATCCGTACTAGTTCCATCCCTAGTCCTCGCCCACGCTGGTCTGTGGTGGTAACTGGTAGTGTGGTACCCTTATTGCTTTAGCCCTCTCGTCCAGTGTTTCATGTTGTCATACAAGAGCAGTAGAGCACCCTTTGTGTATGTAATCTACAGTCTTAACCTGCTGCTTTGTGTATGTTTCATGGAATTCAACTCTGCAGTGTTAGTTTTGCTCTTTAATCATTTGAGGCTGAACATGCCTCCATTGTGCTTAGAAAATGCCAGATACTACTGAAGTATCCGTCCTTTATTGTATCTCAACCAGGGGAAGCCTGCGACTTAAAAGTTATTTGAACATATCTTGAATTGGATTGGAACCGGAAGCATGTGAATGTCGTATGGCTCATTCATTTTTTTGCCTTGCATACTATCCGACTATATTATCCGTTTTCGATCCGTATCTGTCATGTATCCGTCCCATGTCCGAATCCGGACTACTCCGAATTCGTATCCGTATCCGACTCCGAATCCGGGATAATAATATGGGTTAGGATACGGGATGAGCAATATCCGACTGTATCCTACCCGTTTTCACCCCTAGTCACAGCCGACTCAATCCAATTATCTCAAAATCAGAAATAGCTTATCCTATAATCCAGAATCTATAATTTAGAAACTGAAACGAACTGAACCTGAGATTGTGGATTGTGAGTGTAAAACTATGACAGGAGCACTCTCAAAAGAAAACAAAAGGGACCGTGACAAGAACACTGCCACTATGTTATACTACAACCAGATAAAAAAGCCTGTAGTGTTTTCATGCTTTTTCCATCAAATTCAATTTATATAAATCTTAAAATAAACGAAGGTATAAATAATCACTCTTTATCCTTCATTCATAATTTAATATTTATATAATCTTTTTTTTTTAAATATAGAAACGCCTCGAGAGGAGAGAGAAAGAGAGAATATCACTTTTTTAAGAAGTATTTTCATGCTTTCTCTCCTAATACAAGGTCCCGTTTGGTACGGTTTCAGATTCTAGTAGAAACGAAAACGGTTACAGATTCTTGGTAGAAACGTTTCAGGTAAAATCAGAATCACTTTTTGCAAACCGTTTGGTATGGTTCTAGATTCTAGTAGAAACTAGTAGAAACGGGGTTGAGGACGATTCAGCCCCAATGTGGAAAAAGAAGAAACGTTCCGAGGAGAAACGTTCCGAGTTTTAGCCCATTTGGCTAGGTTTCTCCCAGATTTTAGTAGAAACAACTCGGTTCCAAGTTGCCAAACGGGGCCTAAATTGCACAAATTTTGAAGTAAACGAAGAGGTAAATAATCATTATCTACCTTTCATTCATGCTTTAATATTTGTGCAACTTTAAAAAAACATAGAAGCACCTCTCCACTTTTTTCCTGGTAGCTAAGTACTGATATTTTGGCTCAAAGCCGTGCACACGAGTGTTTTCATCTTGGTTTAGCCAAAGTCATCAAGATCTGCACAAACTAAGCGGGAGATGTTGTCGCTTTCTAAAACACTATGTTTACAAATAGACTCCTAGTCTAAGTTGAATGGACTCTATCCGTTGGTGGGCGAATCTGAATCTATCTCCTATTTGTCTTTTTTATATATTAGGCCCCTCCTTGCACAGAGGAAGATGAATCTAATAAAGAGAGAGCTTTGCCCCTATACTTTTGTGTATGCTTCTGTTTGTGCCTCTACTTTTATTCGTGAGTTCGTATGGGGGTGTTGTCAATTGGTGTGGGTGAACAGCTACGTTTCACGACACGTTATCAACACAATCGTTCTATGTGTGTCCGATTGTGATTGTTTACACTGCATCGTCGACACTACATCGAATCCGTCCTGCGACACGCGATCGACGCTACTGCAAGCCCTACATAAGAATAGCTATGAAAATAGTGTTCCCACATATCATATTTCTGTTCAATGTACTGTTCAAATTACTGTTAAAAAATAAATATATATGGGTGGAGGGTAACCGGCCCAGAAAGTTGGCCCTCGCCGACATCATGCACCTCCGCCGCTAGCTCGCAGCCGGCGCTCTGCCTTCTCGCACGCAGCCCGATGCCATGCGCCCCGCCATTGCGCATCCGAGCACTCCACCGTTGGTCTCTGAGCACACGCCTGAAGCTGTGTGGCTTGCCATAGCGTGCCCAACCGGTGACCACCCCGCGCCACCTCCGCCTGCAGCTCGTCACCGCTGGCCGCATGCCGCATCGTCACCATCCACGGCCTGCTGCCATCGCCGGCCTCCATGCACACGGCTCGAAACCTTAGGCTCACCGCCACAACCGCCATCTCGCTCGCCGGAAAATGAGGCGATGGCTATTCCTCCCGTGTTCTTGCTTGCCGACGAGAATGCACCGCGTGCGAAGCCGAGTGACCCTAGGCCCGATCGAAAGTCGAGGCGACGCCGCGACTCCTCGCCTACCGAAAGACGAGGTGACGGCTGTAGCCACACAGCGGAGGTGCTTCGACTTCTGCTTAGCGGCAGTCGCGGTCGGGCTTGCTCACCGTTTCAGTCTCCACGCGAGGTGATGGTGGGCTCACGAAAGGTGGAGACAACGGTCCTAGCGGTGACTGCGTGTGTGCACACATGGTGGCGACGGAGGAACCTCCCGAGCCCGACCGGTTCACGCAGAAGAAGAGCATGCGGTGGCTAGGGAGGAAACCCAACCCGCCCTCTTTGAATGGGGCTCCTTGGGTCGACTTGATCCCATTGGATCGTATGGCCTAGTGTACATACGGCTTGCTTTTCTTTCTGAAAAAGAAAAAATAAGATTAAAATTAAAAGGGAAACTTTATAGTTTTGCCCCTGGAATGTCCCGTATTTTGGAAATTAATTAATAAATCCTGAAAATTGGATTTCTAGGTTTGTGGACTTTCAAAAATTTTGTAAAATTGGTATTTACCACACATTGGAAGTTCCATACACTTGGTTTATTTTCTAGTATAGTTTCATGTTTTTAGTACTTTCTAAAATTTATTTTTTGTTATTCAAACAATTCTAAAAATTGCTTAACTATCAACAGAAAATGCAAGAAAATTCTAGAAAATTTATGTTGATGCATTGATAGTGTCATGTTTCTATTTTATTTTCCTTAGCCTAATTTTATGTTCCTATGTACTGGAATTTATTTATTTTTTGTTATTAAGTAATTCTAAAAATTGCTTGATAATTAACAGAAAATTATGAAAAATGCTAGAAAAATTCTAGAAAATTTCATATAGCATATTATGAGCTCCATTTCTTTAGATTAATTTTCTTAGAATTATTCCATATTTAATTTAGGTTGGAATCTATTTTTTTTGTTATGTAGTAATTCTGAAAATTGCTAAATAATTAACAAAAAAATCTAGAAAAATTCTAAAAAATTTTTAGATAATTATCTACTGAATAGATATAGACCAAAATTTACTAGTTTAATAGGATGCATTCAATATAATATTTTACCAGTAGTAAAATTCAATATTGCTTGCACACAGGATATGTCAAATATCGCAAAAAGAGAGCTTGATAAGCTTGCCATGGATGGCAGCAATTAACTCACTTGGGCCATGGATGCCAAGATCTACCTAACAGCTCATGAACTTAGAGATGCTATTGCCCAGCTTGAAGCTGGTGCCCCTGTTGTTTCTGAACTAGCAAACTAGGGGTGGAAACGAGCCGAGCCGAGCCAGGCTCGGCTCGGTGCATCTGGTGAGCCAACAAATGGGCTCGGCTCGGCTCGGCTCGGCTCGCTCTCGGCTCGCGAGCCTGCTCGCCAAAACCTGTGCAAGGACATGGGACACATGGCTCTGATTGCATACAATAGCAGTATAGCATGCCACAATTGATAATTCAGGTCTTCAGGATGAAAATAGAATATTCAAGTCCAACATTCAAACAATAACCACTAGACAACATTCATAATGTCCACTCTAGTAGTCCAAATTCAAACATTCAAGCATAAGCCAACATTCAAACAATAACCAAAAGACAAGAGTACTAATGTCCAGTTGTCCATAGCGCAAGTGTGCAACTATATGTCTCTAAAGACTAAAGAGTAAAGACTACATTAGAAGTAGGCCAAAAGCTTTAATAATCCATTTATGCATGGACCAATCCACCAAGCAACCTACAAGTCAAATAAAGAAGATATATTAAATTCATGGACTGATAATAAGTCATTAGTTTGCCATATATCAATGTATCATCTTACTAGTTGCTCTCTACCACGCTTTTAGGAAATGGAATGGTTTAAACATCATCCCCATCATCTTCCTCCTGAAACGACAAGTCATACCAAATTATTTCAAGTCATCCATCAACTAAACGAAAATAATTGAAAAAAGGGTAAGATAAACGTACCACAAACTTAGGAGCCATATTGTCATCATGTGCACCTCTAATCCAACTAGAACCACATATCAATGCCTCCATCATAGATGGGCCTAGAGAACTACGAAAATCATATAGAACTCTAACCCCGGTGCTAAAAGTTGATTCTGAAGACACATAGGTAGCCAGTATAGTCAAGAACTGCTTTGCCATCTTGGAAACCACTGGAAATCTATGTAAATTCAACTTCCACCATTGAAGCAAGTCAAATTCCTTGTTTCGTAAGTCCTCATTCTGCTCATCTAAATAGATGATCAACTCACTCTTCGATGGATTCGAAGAAGTAGATGATAGGAAGGACTGAAATTCACTTGAGGCTTATGGTAAGGAGGTAGATGTATGAGCATTCAATGATGAAGATGCACAAGATTTATGAGCAAGTGCCTTTCTTTGGCGATGCTCCCTCTCATACTTTTCATATAGCTTCTCTAACTCATCACAGACATCAGCTGTAACATCCCGGCATCTAGTCTGCCGCGAATGTCACCCAAACAGCTCTAGACACAACCAATATCACATATTTAACAATAAATTACAGCAACTATGCTAATAGTTTAGTTGAAAATTCGGCAGCATTCCCTTTGTTTTTCCATAGGGTTTAAGCAACAATAATATTGTCACATCATTATAGCATAATAGATGGCATCTAAACAGCACTAACCGGAGTTAAAGCATCATCTCAAGTCCATAACATAAACTCCAACGTTTCATGAATCAAATACAAAGGGAACAATAAAACCAAGCACATAAGCTAGCATAATCCAAGTTTTTAACGCAATAAGATAATCATTACAACTACAAGTGGGAGTGTGTAGTTGTCTAGGTGAACAACACTATGTGGAGATGTGATGCTAATCTCCCTTCCCCGACTGCCGAGTTCATGGTACCTAAAAACAACATAAAACAACAAGCGTGAGTTCATCACTCAGCGAAGTGTATTGCAATGATACAAAAACAATAATCAACTCACATCCATACTTAATGCCATTCACATATCCCGAGAGTCAACTCATGAACTTCATGTATGCTCTCATATAACATCATCATAAACATCTCAAAAAACATCTTCATATGCATCTCATAGAGCATCATTATCATCTCATAAACCCCTTCATTCATGCAATGCAATGCACATGTCTCTTTGAAGCACATACCGGTATTGCTGAGTGCACACCCATCGGCGTGCACCCTCTTTCCCCCTTCCATCCCGTAGATGGAGGGTGCCTACTCCTCGCTTCCATTCCCAACCGTGGATGGAATCACGAGGTAGGACTTACTCAATGGCGCTCCGGATTAGTCATAACTTCCTCACCGACCTTACCGGACTAGTTATGACTTCCTCACCGACCTGGCCAGTTCTCATGCCATGTATGCAAATATGTCATACACAGAAACAACTTGCACATAAACTCAATTAAACATTGCATAGCCTCATTATAAACCATTTTCATCATATCTCAAGTAAGAGTCAATCATGGCATTATATCATAAAGCATGTGTAAACCATCTCATTTTCAAACATTACGGCTCCCTAAGCCGCAACCACTACAATACACTTGCCTTCAACCGTGGGCAACGGATTGGCGAGAGGATGAGGGCACTCCCGGGGTCACACCACCTGCACATACATGTTTTCCACTCAATATCATACCACCCAAGCAAGTACAAAACTCAGAACACAACGATTCTACCCGAAACCCCGAAAACCTGAAAAACAGACCAATCTGTCCGTCGGGACAGCAGGCTTCCAACAATCATAAATTGAGTTCTAAGACTCCAAATTGAGTAAACGAGTACATCATCGCGAAGCTTAGGAAATTTCCCAGCTTTTTCTAAGTATTGGGAAAAGCTTATTCAGCTTCTAAAATTGCCCAATCTACAGATCAACACGATCTGTCCCAATCACGTCACAGTTTTGAACACGTTTGGTAAAACAGCCATAACTTTCAAACGGCTGATCAGAATTTCACGTTCTTGGTGTCCACTGAAAGGTATTGAAATTACCTACAACTTTCTCAACAGGCGGACGACCAAATTCCGACTCTAAAATCCCCGAAACTGCGACCGAAGTCGACTGTCTAGAATTGGCCGAGGCTACCGCGCGTGACAGATCTAATAAACGACATCATACCTCTAATGGCAGCACCCAAACACCAAAATTAATCATGTTAATCCCCACCTAACCAGAACCACAACCCTACAAACCAAATCCCCATTGCTTACCTTCCCTTAACGAACTTCCGGGTCGACGCACGTCTCCTCCTCGCGACCCGATCCTCCGTCCCTCCGCCGGAACCGCCAGAAACGCCGAATCCCCGCGGATGGAGCACTCCCGAACAGCGCTATGAGAGGTGGAGATTGAGGTGGGGAGACGTGAGAGGGGTGCAAAGAGAGAGGGAGAGGTGTGGCTAGGGGAGACAAGGGGGCGCATGGGGGAGGCAAGGGGGAAGCCCTAGGGTTTTATTGCAGAAATTTCCCCACATGGGCCAAGAAACTCCCCCAACCTACGGCCCAACTAAGTACCCCAAGGCCCGAACCCCCGAAAATGGCCCAAAACGCGATAAAACACCATACCGTAATGATGTACTCCCTAAAGTCACATTCTGAGATGCCACATCAGCTATCTCAATTTCAATTTTTGGGGCTTCATAAATCCTTCCAAAGCACCATTCGACATATTTCATCTTATACCTTGGGTCTAGAATAGTAGCAATCACCATCACATTGTTCTTATCTTCCCAGTACTTGTTAAACTTACCCATCATTGTATTGGCCATATCCCTCAAATGAAAATTATTGGAAGCCATTGCAGCCTTCAAAGCAATCTTAACGTCCACAATACGAGGATAAAATATATTTGCAGTTGGATAAGTTGAGGCTGAGAATGCAGTACTAACTTTAGCTAGAGATGCAAGAACTGGCTCAATTGCTATAAACATATCCCATTCTGCAGTTGTAGGCTCCCATCTATAGTTTGCATCTAATCCGGCAAAAGACTGAATAGCTTCTTTGTAGGCAATACAAGTGTTTAACATCTTATACGTTGAACCCCACCTTGTTGACACATCAAGTTTCAACCCTTCTCCAATTGGCAATGCAAGAGATCTACAAATTTCTACAAACTTGTGCATGCGAGAAGGAGATATTTTTATGTACTTAACAGATTCTCTTATATTTCTTATCAAAGGTTCTAAGACAGTCGTCCCATCATTCACGACCAAATTAATAATGTGAGCGCAACAGCGGGCATGGAAATATTTTGCAAGGAAAGCGGTGCCTTGTCTAGCAACAAACTTAGCCCTTAAACCTCGGACAGCAACATCATTGTTTAAAGCATTATCTAGAATGATTGAGATGATCTTATCCTCTATTTTACATGCAGCAACACATTCATACACAGCTTGAGCTATCACAGCTCCAGTATGTGGAGGATCTAACTATAAAAAAAATCAGCACACGACACTGCATTTTCCAATCATTATCAATGTAGTGCGCAACTAAACACATATAGGAAAGTGTTTGGTTGGATGTCTACAAATCAGTAGTCAAAGCAGTGCTATCCACACATTTCAGTTTCTTTCTTAGTGCTTCTCTTTCAGACTCAAAAACCTTCAAGCATTCACCTCTTATGGTCTTTCTATTGATAAACTCATAAGCAGGATTTAAGTACTTCATTGCAATGTTAAACCATGTGTGCTCTACCATCCTAAATGGATACTCATGAACTATTATCATCTTAGCAAATAATTTTCTATCTTGGTCAGGATTGTAATCTCTAGGAGAGATAATAGTAGGAAGACCAGATCCAGATTCACCTGCGTTTGAAGGAGCAAAATTGAGAAGAGCTTGATCTTGCTTCTTAGCCAAACACTTTAAGTATGTAGGACATTTCTTCGTGTGCCTTAATAGATGCGAAGTAGTTGAACCTTGTTTGTAAGAATACAATTTCTTACAATACAAGCACTTTGCCTTTGATATCATCTTCCCCTTCTCCGTCGGGGATGGCACTGTAATCTTCTCAAACACCTCCCAAACATCAGAAGTTGTCCTACTGGTGTTGTTGCCGCCCCCTTTTTGCCGTTTCTCCCTCTTTTACGACCTCTGACATGAGCATCCCCTCCCCATAATCACCTTCATCATCTTCCTCAGAACCTTCAATTGCGATATGGTCACCCTCTTCTCCAACATCTGGCTCAGACATATCGTCGTTTATGTCGAAAGAGTTATCCTCTTCATCACTCTTGGCTTCCTTTTCCTTGTGTTCAACCTACAAATTGCAATAGAGGATCAAATTGTAGGCATACTATACAATTTAAGTGACAACCAGTGCTTACCGGCTTGTCTAGGGATGCATCGGCGCTTGGCCGTGGCCGACTTACGTGCTTCTTCCCCTTCCATTTTGGCGATTTCGCCGAGGATGACCCGGCCATCTCCATGTTTCACTGGATGAAAATTAAAATTGATGCACCTAAATAAATTCAATAGAAATATAAAAGCAATATGACTGTATGAGATCAAAATATCAAATCGAGACATGATCACATGAACCCACTGTTGCTGCCAAAGATACTGCCAAAGAGTGATCAAGTTTTGTTCATCCTATGATTTATGTTAGGAGCATTGATTTTCTCAACAGAAAGAAAAGAAGGTTTGACTTCTAATGATTAAATGTGCAATGAAGTTGCACCACCTTGACTTAATGATTGCACTTGCATCATCTGGTGTGAGTCGCTATGATGATTTGATCCTTTTGGTTAAATTCAATCCTTGGTGCTGCTCAAGTCTTTACAATTTACATTAGACGATTCATATAATTATTGTCAATTTTATGACTCATGCTATTCCTAATGTGTGGCATTTAGTTGAAAAGGTACTACACATATAGTGTCATAGTGAAGCTATGTACAGGAAGAAAAACAGAGAGCAACAACATTTGTCTACCTGCTTCTTTCCTTGCTTTGGTCCATGGACTTGAGTTCCTTTATTCTAAAGTATGCCAGTTTATCCTGTGATGAGCAAGGGAAAAGATCAATAAAGTGAATGAAGCGATTCATTTGGCATGACACGCATATGTAGTACACTTAGTGTTTGATCCACGGACTGAACACTAAAACATAACTACCAATAGACAATCGTGGGATAATTTCAGAAAATACCAGTGCATGCCGAAAACACCCTAAATAGATGAACCATGAAGGAATAATTTTAATTCTGATGTACAATACCCTTCATTGCTAATAGCAAACCAGGTACCACATTTTTCAGTTGTAAATCTAGATGATGTTTCCATGCAGGAGAACAAGGTAGTAGCAAAGGCCGGGGGAGGACAAACTCAACAAGCCATTTTAGTAACCTGGGTGGTGGCAGCACTCTATCTAGAATTCTTTGGATAATCCATGAAGTGCCAGGTCTGCATGACTAAACAAAAAATATCTTTCGATGGGCAATTTTCTGTTCTTATTTTACTAGGAATCTAACCTCTTTCGGTTTTGTTCTAGCCAATTCAACAATGAGTCGGTGTGTTCAATTGAATGTTTAGTTCCATGCCTTGTCTCTTGGTACACCTAAAGAAAATAAGTCTTAGCAAAACAAATACGCAGTAGATCCAATCTAATGCTTAAGCCTTCGCTAAAAGTGAGTTTCTGTGAAACTATATTTCTCGTTTCCTCTTCCTGCTAACAATGAGAAATCTATGCTTGTCTTTATCGAAATTATTGTTCCACTGCAATAAATATTTGTGTAGTGGTTGTTCTATCATGAACTCTCATCATGCATAATTGCCTTCTAACTTTTTGTTGGCTTACCACTTCTTAATACATTGGGACCAAGTCATCAAACCATTAGCTGCTATGCTACTGATGCAGAGGCAGGAGGGGGAAGATGGTGGCGATTTGGATGTACCGCGGCGGTGCGACGGTGCCGACGCCGAGCTCCGGTGGCCGTGGCCTCGCCCCACGCTCTCTCGCCGTCGCTCGCCAGCCTCGATTCCTCGCTGTCGCCCAACTCGGTTCCTCGCCGTCGCCCGCCCGCCTCACCCAGCTCGGTTCCTCGCCTCTGGAGCTGCTCCCTCGCTGTCGTCCGCCTGCCTCTCCCAGCTCGGTTCCTCGACCTCCTACCCCACTTGTCGTCTCACTGCCGATGGCGCCGCGCAGCCGACAAGGGAGGCAGAGGATGTAGACGATGAGGGGGTTGGCGCAGTCGCGAGTCACGAAGAGGAGGAGGGCTGGTCGGGCTGGAGGGGAGGATTAGGGATTTAGGGAACCACTGAAGTGATCGAACCAGGGCACCAGACAATGAGGCAAATGCATCTTCGCGCTTGGGCCTTGGGCTCTCCCGTGACCCGTCGGGCTTGGCGCGTTGCCGCTGGGCCTGGGCGCCTGGCTTCCTGGCTCGCGAGCCGCTCGTGCCTCGAGCTGAGTCGGCTCGTCTAAAAAACGAGCCTAGGAGGTAGGCTCGGCTCGGGCTCGGTTCAAGCCACGAGCCAAGGCGAGCAGAGCCAGGCTCGCCCGAGCCACGAGCCACGAGCTTTCTGTCCAACCCTATCGCAAACTATGATGCTTTACATTTCCTGAGGCACCATCTCCATTTGGACCTGAAGGCCAAATACATGATAGAGGAGGACCCGCTGCCATTGTGGAATTCCTTGAAGGAATGATACCACCAGCAAAGATTCATACTGTTGCCAGAAGCATAACGCGAATGGACCCTCCTACGCTTTCAGGATTTTAAAACTGTGGCAGCATATAATTCTGCAGTGCATAAACTTGTCGCAAAATTAACATTTTGTAACTAGAAAGTTACTGATGTCGAGATGATCAGCAAAACCTTATGCATCTTTCACCCTAACATGAGGATATTGCAGCAACAGTACCATCATGCAAAGTACCAGAAATACTCTAAGCTTATTTATGTTCTGCTGGAGGCAGAAAAACATGATGAACTCTTGATAAAGAATCATCATGCACTTTCTAATGAAAGTCAAGCATTGTATAAAGTACATGCTAACGCTCAGTAGGCTAGCAATAGCTGAGGCCGCATAAAGGGTCAAATAAATAAAGCAAAAAATAAAAGAATGACAAAAACAATAAGAGAAAGGGCAAACCCCAATGGAAAGGTGAATGAAAAGGTTAAGGAACCTTCCAGAAGCAAGGTTAGGTCAATAAGGCCGCTAACCCTCCTCAACCATACTTTAGATGTGGATGTGTCAAGCCATTGGTCGCGCACTTATCACACCCCAAATCATTTGGTGGAACTTTATATAAAATCTACTAGGAGATTCCAGAAGAATCAAGGGAATAAGGTTGAGGTACACTTCACTGCTCAACCAGTTGTTGGGAAAGAAGATAAGGAAAAGGATGATACAGTCTCTGATACTACCATCGAGTTCGAAGAGAGCCTTCTCGGATATGGGAACTCGCCCATGGATGAAGATGACCTTCTTGGTGCCGAACTTGAGGAATTCCCGATGAATACCAATGTTCCCCAGGAGGAGGAACATGATCTATATGGAGACCTGTAGTAGTCTTCTTGTTACCCCTTTTTAGTTTATTAAATTGATGTTACATTTCCTTAGTTGAGTCTCCCTAAGAGCCTTATTTTGTCAGTTTAGTATTTATGTTCCTGCATAAACATTTGCTCTATGCTCCTGTTAAGCGATTATCAGTTGTAACTCAATAAATTTTCATTTCCAAGAATGTTTGCTCATTTATGCTATGCTTGTTCTATATTTTTCAATATGTTTCTGTTGCAACAATTGAATTGATTGAATTTATTTTTTTAGTATAGAATAATCGTATATTCAATATGTTTCTGTTGCAACAATTGAATTGATTGAATTGACGCTACTACTGCTTCAAACATTTAGCGTAGTTGCTGTAATTTATTGTTAATTATGTGTTATTGTTGCTTCTAGTATCGTTTGGTGACATCCTGGGCATACTAGGTGCCGGGGTGTTACAAATACTACAATTATCGATATTTATTTTGTCTATAAAATTGCTAAAACTCTTGAACTGGATCCAAAATCATAGTCCATGGCAGAGTGCCAGAGGCGCTTAGATTGGGTCAAATGGAAAGAACCTATTGATGTTGAATTGCACTCACTTAATAAGAGAAAAGTTTTTGGTCCGGTTTTCTGAACACCTCCTAAAGTGTTCCATGTATGATCAAAACAGATTTTCATCGGGAAGAGAAATGAAAATAACCAGGTGGTGAGATATAAAGCGAGGCTTGTAGCACAAGAGTTCACACAAAGATCCGGTATCAATTACGATGAAACATATTCTCCTGTAATGAGTGGAATAACGTTCCGATATTTAATATCAATGGTAGCAAGTTTAAAATTAACCATAAAGTTGATGGATGCAGTGGTCTTATATTTATATGGGTCATTGGATCCATATATTTATATGAGTCCCTGAAGGAGTCAAAGTTCCGGATCCTAATAATCGCAACATGTAAAGCGTCAAATTTCAAAGATAGTTATACGGATTAAAACAGTCGAGAAGAATGTGGTACAACTGACTTAATAAATTCTTTATGAAGAAGGGATATTTAAATAATAATGATTGTCCTTGTGTGTTCATAAAGAAATCCCAGAATGGATTTTGTATCATCCTAGTATATATCGATGATCTAAATATTATCGGAACCATAGAGGATATAAAGGAAGCTAGTGCTTACCTTACAACGGAATTTGAGATGAAGGATTTAGGTAAAACCAAATTTTGCTTAGGCCTATAGTTTGAGCTTTTCCTAGAAGGAATTTTTGGACCCCAATCTGTCTATACCAAGAAGGCATTGGAAAGATTTAATATGGATAAGTCTAGGGCTGGACAGAAAGCTCGTGGCTCGCGGCTCGGCTCGGGCTCGGCTCGCCCTGGCTCGGCTCGCCCTGGCTCGTGGCTCGGACCGAGCCCGAGCCGAGCCTACTTGTCAGGCTCGTTAATGGACCGAGCCGGCTCGGCTCGAGCCACGAGCGGCTCGGCGAGCCAGGGCGGCTCGGTGCCTCAATCGGTCCCGAGACTCAATACTCAATACACTATATAGTCTATACTACTACTACAGAGTACAGACTCAAAACTCTCCAATCTCTCTCCATCTATCGCACAGACGCACACGGTTGGGGGCGCTAGGGCTAGCGACTAGCGTCGTGATCCCTCCGGCCTCGCCGCCGCCGCCCGACGCGGCCGACGCTTGATCCAGCGCCAGCGGCTGGCCGCGCGTCGCCCCACGCCCGCCGCCCCGCCCCGTCGCCGCCCCGCCCCCGCCCCGAGGCTCGACGCCGGCCGCCCCCCGCCGCCGCGCGCCTTCGCCCCCGACGCCGGTCGCGCGGCTCCGCCCCCGACGCCCACCAGGCCACCAGCCGCACCCGACGTCCGTTTGGTTTGTGTTTTGCATAGATGAATAGATGATTCAATGGAATTATGAGAATTATTAGTCATGCACCAATGCATAATTCCATTGATGAAAAACATTCTCATATGATTGGTTTGTGTTTTGCATAGGTGAATTAACAGCTTATCAAATAGTTTAGTCAGTGTATGTGTGGCTACTTACGTAGAGAATTCCATAGTGCAGCTGACTGTTGTGCTCATTTGCTTGTGTTGCTTTTCTAGACGAAGTGTATGTCAGTATGTGGATCCTCTCTTCCCTATTTATATGAGAATAGTATGATGAAAAATGCTCATTTCTTATAATTAAATGTTTGACCCATGGGTTCATCATGTTCACTATGATTCTCTAGTGTAGTATGCTATGTACTTGTTGAAGTGTTAGTGTGGAAGTTGTACCCTTCACAGTCCAAACAGACGCACATACTTGTTGAAGTGTTAGTGTGGAAGTTGTATCCTTCACAGTCCTGTCTTGCATCCTTCATTTGTTACCATGATATAAATGCTTGATGCTTTTACTGAATCTCCTTATGTAAAGATTGATTCATTTCACCTACAAAATGCTGAATGTAAAGATTGATTCATTTCACCTACAATTTCAGCAATTTGTGTTTTTCATCAATGGAATTATGCATTGGTGCATGACTAATAACAGAAAAGAAATGATATGAGAATGTTTGGTGTGTTGCTCACTCTTGAGTTCATCAATGATTCAATGTTTGGTGTGTTGTGCTCACTCTTGAGTTCATCAATGATTCAATGCAATTGGCATTTGGCAGGCATGGAGATGGAATCAACTGTGGCGAAAGGGAAGGGGAAGAGGCCCTCAGCCCGGCCACTGCTAGGCGTCAGTGGTGCCCCTCTAGCCAAGCCGGTAAGCATGCTTAGACTTAGTCTTAGCTAAGAATCTATATGCTAGTATGTGACGTGATTTTTGTTACATGTTCTCAGGTTTTATGCGAGGAAAGGCAACAAACGGCTGAAATTGAAGAAGAAGATAACTCTTATGACATGAATGATGAGATGTCTGAGGACGAGATAGCAATGCCATTGCCAGGTGATCAAGAAGAGGGTGGGCATATGACAATTGAAGGCTCCGAGGAGGATGAAGATAATTCTGGGGATGGTAATGTTGGTAGAGCTCATCAAAAAGGGAAAAAGCGACGAAAGGGGGTGAAGGTCAAAGGTGAAACATCATCTAGTGTTTGGGATGTTTTTACAAAGATGAAGGTGCCATCTCTGAATGAAAAGGGGGTGATGGTATCAAAGGCACAATGTGGGTACTGTAAGAAGTTGTATTCTTACAAGCAAGGGTCAACTACGTCACATCTATTGAGACATACGAAGAAATGTGACACATACTTGAAGTATTTGGCAAAGAAGCGAGATCAAGCCCTTCTAAACTTTGCTCCTTCAAAGGCAGGTGACTCTGGATCTAGTCTCCCAACTATTATTGCTCCTAGAGATTATAATCATGAGCAAGTTAGAAAATTGTTTGCGAAGATGATAATAGTTCATGAGTACTCATTCAGGATGGTTGAGCATACATGGTTTAACATAGCAATGAAGTATTTAAATCCTGCCTATGAGTTCATTGGTAGAAAAACAATTAGAGCTGAATGCATGAAGGTGTTTCAATCTGAAAAAGAATCACTAAGAAAGGTCCTTAGATATGTGGATAGCATTTCCTTAACCACTGATTTGTGGACATCTAACCAAACATTGTCCTATATGTGTTTAGTTGCACACTACATTGATAATGATTGGAAAATGCAATGCCGTGTGTTGAACTTTGTTGAGTTAGATCCTCCACATACTGGACCTGTCATAGCTCAAGCTGTTTATGAGTGTGTTGCTGCTTGGAAGATAGAGGATAAAATCATTTCCATCACTTTGGATAATGCTTGAACAATGATGTTCTTTGTTCGTGGTTTAAAGGCAAAGTTTGTAGCTAGACAAGGCAATGCTTTCCTCGCAAAATATTTTCATGTTCGGTGTTGTGCTCATATTATCAATTTGGTAGTGAATGATGGGACAGCCGTGTTAGCACCTCTTATAAGTAATATAAGAGAAACTGTGAAGTACATCAAAAAGTCCCCTTCTCGGTTGCATAAATTTGTCGAAATTTGTAGATCTCTTGCATTGCCACTTGGGGAAGGGTTGAGACTAGATGTATCAACAAGGTGGGGTTCAACATATAAGATGTTGAGTACTAGCATTGCATACAAGGAAGCTATACAATCATATGCCGATATAGATGCAAATTATAGATGGGAGCCTACAATTCTTGAATGGGATTTGTTTGCAGCAATTGAGCCAATTCTTGCATGTTTAGCTAAAGTTAGCACTGCATTCTCAGCTTCAACATATCCAACAACAAATATATTTTATCCTCATATTGTGGATGTAAAGATTGCTTTGAGGGCAGCAATTGTTTCTGATGATTTCAATTTGAAAGAAATGGGCAATGCAATGATGGGAAAGTTCAATAAGTATTGGGAAGACAAAAACAATATGATGGTGATTGCTACCATCCTAGACCCAAGGTATAAGATGAGATATGTGGAGTGGTGCTTTGGTAAGATTTTTGAAGCCTCAAAATTGAAGCGAGGTAGCAGATGTTCGTGAGGAGTTAGATAGGCTATATGAAAAATATGAGAGGGAACATCGTCAAAGGAAGACTGCTATGAGTAAGACATGTGGAGCTTCATCTTCATCTGCTAATACCTCCTGCTCTTTACCATCCGCCTCAAGTGAATTTCAGTCATTCTTATCGTCTACTTCTGCGAGTCCATCAAAGAGTGAGTTGATCATATATTTGGATGAGCAGAATGAGGATTTAGGTAACAAAGAGTTTGATTTGCTTCAATGGTGGAAGTTGAATTCACATAGATTTCCGGTGGTGTCCAAGATGGCAAAACAATTCTTGACTATACCGGCGACCTCCGTGTCTTCGGAATCAACTTTCAGCACGGGGGGTAGAGTTCTAGATGATTTTTCGCGATTCTCTAAGTCCATCTATGGTGGAGGCATTGATATGTGCTTCTAGTTGGATTAGAGGTGGACATGATGATAATAAGGCTCCTATGTTTGTGGTATGTTCATCTTGCATTAATTTTTTTTCATTCATGGCTGGTTTGATTTGAATTAATTTGGTATGGCTAATGACTTATATTTTTAGGAAAAAGATGATGAAGATAATGTTGAGACGATCCCATTTCCTACAAGTGTGATAGAGAGCAACTAAGCAACTACTATTATTTAGTAGTGACTAGTAAGTTAATATTATTAACTGCAAATACATGAATTATTGTTTAAATGTTTAATTTTAGATAGCTTATTTGACTTGTGGTTGTAGGTTCAAAACTTGGATTAGTGGAGATGGTCAAATGGAGCATGGAGGACAGGAAAGGAGAGAAATGCATGATGATCATAATTCATGATTATTTGTGTTGGATCATCTATTTTGTTGTGATTTGTATTACGTGCTGTCATTAAGTTTTAGAGCATGTGATGTTGGTTGGATGAGATCATCTATTTTGTTTGAGACTTTGAGCCTTGGCTTGGAAGCAATGTTATTGTTATGTACTTAATTACTTATGTCATCAAGTATTTCTTGCTTTGAATCTGTCATTGCTATCATTTTATTTTTATATGAATCTGCTCTTCATCGTTTTTATATGAATTATTGCTGGCTTTTAGAAATTGCTGTCATCCTTATTATTTATATGACAGATTCAGATTTTTGTCATCCTTTTAGAAATTGCGGTCATCCTTATTATTGCTGTCTTCATATTTTTTAGTGTAAAATGCATTGGCTCGGCGAGCCAACGAGCTGGCTCGCGAGCCGAGCTCGAGCCGAGCCGAGCCGACTGTTTGGGCTCGCCGCACGGCCGAGCCTGGCTCGGCTCGTCACTAGTCCGAGCCGCACCGAGCCGAGCCGAGCCGGCGGCTCGCTTCCAGCCCTAGATAAGTCTCATCCTTTAAAACCCCCCATGGTTGTGAGATCCCTTGAAGCGGATAAAGATCTATTTAGACCAAGGATGAAAAATGAGGAAGTCTTACGACCTGAAGTCTCATATTTAAGTGTTATTGATGCGCTTATGTATCTTGCAATATTGCATTCGCAGTAAATTTGCTAGCAAGACACAGAGTAGCCTCTAAGGTACCCAAGATCTTGATTTATTTTACCGGAAGAACCAATAATTAACCATGGTGGGATATACGTATGCTGACTATTTGATCCCTACAGTGCTAAATCTCAAATTGGTTTTGTGTTTCTCTATGGTGGTACAACCATTTTTTACGGTTTTTTAAGCAGACCTTCGTAACTAATTCTACCAACCACTCAGAGATTATAACTTTGTATGAAACCTTACGTGAGTGTGTTTGGCTGAGACATGTAATTAATTATATCCAAAAGTCATGTGGTCTTAATAAAATCGATACATCACTATTATCTATGAAGATAATGCTGCTTATATTGCACAAATGCAAATGGGTTATGTAAAGAGCAATATCATGAAGCATATTGCCCTTTTTTCTTTCCTCACGAACTCCAAAAGTATGGTGCAGTAAAAATAATGTAAGCTAAGTCATGTAAAAATCTAGTAGATTTATTCACAAAATTATTGCCAAGGTCTACTTTTCAAAGATGCATTAATGGCATTGGAATGAGGCGATTTAAAGATTTGCATAGTTCAAAGGAAGTGAATTCATGAACCATAACCCATTTTGCATGATCCTGAAGATCATATTTTATATCCCGAAGATTATAAATTATCCACATTTTCTTTAGTAGGTTTTCCTAAAGTTTCTCACATAAAGGTTTTTAATGAGGCAACTAGTGTAACACGAAGTGCGAGTGCAATATACTATTTTCTTCATTCCATTTTTTCCCACCGGGTTTTTGGGGGGAGTTTTTAACGAGACATGTGCATTACGTGGTATTCGCCCAAGAAGGAGTGTTGTAAAACAAATAGACTCCTAGTAAAAGTTGGATGGACTCTATCTGTTGTTAGGTGAATCTTAATCTATCTCCTGCTTGTCCTTCTATATAGTGGTCCTCTCCTTGTACAGAGAAAGATGAATCTAATAAAGAGGGAGTTTTGCTCCCATACTTTTGTGCGTATTTCTATTTATACCTCTACTTTTTTTTATATATTCGTATAAACATATTATCAATCGTTGCGTGTGCGAGTAAACACTTATGTTTTACGACACGTTCATCGCTCCGCAGCCTCTGCTTAAGGAATAGGAAAGAGATAACGTTGCTGCAGTGCTTCGACGTGTCGTGGTCGAGGAAGCAGTAGTAGCGTCCGGAGTTCGAACTGTGCTTGCGTATGCTGCATTGCTGCTTTTGCCGTGTCCGCGCGTCAGACTTGCGAAGGGCGCCTTGGGCACGCTGTGCGCGCGCACGTCGCCTACACGATAACCATTGCGCCGGTAGTTCATCGTCAGGAGCCTCGAGGAGACGTGAAGCATCGAATGTCCATGTACGTCGCTATCGCGATATTTTACTAAAAACACTAATGCGATTAAACATATGTATTTGTATGTATAATAAAAAAAAGAAAAAAAGAAAAACAAACATAAAAATAACAATAACAAAGAAAAAATATAAGTAAATAGACTAGATATTTCAAAGTCCCATAAGCCCATAGCAAATGATTTAAGACATCTAGTTTATTACTATCTCAGGCATCTCTACAATTATACGTTTATATTCCTGCCATAACTAAATATCTTGTTTTCTACTTTGATATACTCCGAAGCTTTGATATTATTTATTGACACAAAACATCAAGATCGAAAAAAAAACATTGAAGAAGCATAGAATACAACTAATACTCTTATTAGTTCTTGGCTTGCTTGCTTACTTTAAAACTTTAGGACTACCTAGGAATTTATACTCTTAATCCATAGTTCTAAAAATAAGAAACGGATTGAAAGTACTGAATAATAATCGGCAACTATTCTTTATTCGGGTCGAACTCAAAGATTGATTAGTTCTAACTAACCACACTGTTTGCACACAAAGACGAAGTGACAACCAAAAAAAAAAAGGAATTGCTATTGCTCGTTCGTCGGACGCTATAAGCGGTTTAACCCCACTCATTTGCATCAGATGTTTTAAACGGTTCTGTGATATTTTAGTGAGATCCATGAAAATTATTTAGGGTTCTTTATATCGGGGCAAGACCTGATCAGCGTTTTTTAGGCTGTAGGGGCTAGATAGCTGTTGTGGGCTGTAAGAGGCTGGCTTTGGCAAATATGGGAGGAGGATTTGCCTTAACCCTAACTAGGGTTGTAAAAAAATAAACCTCGAGCTCGTGAGCTATTCGAGTTCGGCTCGGTTCGAGTTCCAAGCGAGCTGAACTCGACCTTGATCTTGAGTTCGCGAGCCCACTCGAGCTTGGACCGAGCTTCTTGAACTGAGCTTACTCGAACTTGTTCGAGCTTATCACGTTTACTCGAGCTGAGCTCAAGCCTACTTGAGCTTGGATCGAGCCGAGCTCGAGCCTAGATCAAGGCTTGGACCCCCACTCGAGCTTTACCGAGCTTAAGCCTAAAGAGCCTAAGCTCGCTCGAGCTCGACCCGTTTACAGCCCTAACCCTAACCCACCCTTCCCCATCCCTCCTTGTGGCCGCACCCCCCCCCCCTCTACCCTTCTTCTCAGCCGTATTTCGCCCTTTCCTGCCTCTTCCTCTCCATTGGAGAGCAATCCTCCTGGTTCATCTTCTCCAGCACCTCCTTCCCAATATTTTCCCTCCCTAAGCAGCATTTAAGAAGGTATATTTTTTATTTTTGTTTTAGATTGGTGGTGGTGTTGGCCGTTGGAATTTAGAGAAGCCATTTTAGGGTTCTTTGTTTTGGTGCTGTGATTAGATGGCGATTGGAGGATTAGTGGTGTGGAGGGAAGTTTATGATTTCAGGCTAAGTTTAATCACTTAATGCCGATCAAAATTCGATGCTTTGCAGATTGATGTATGCATATGATCAGCTGATAACGTGTTGTAAAATGATGACAACTGTCGTAGATTAGTCACAATGCACCGATTGAACAATCAGAACAATCACAAAGAATACAAAAAGATATAAGAGGCAAAACTATCATCTCTTTATTAAATTATTTTTTTTGTATAATGATGTGCTATATTTATAATGAAAACCTATAGGAGATAGATTCGGATTCGCTCACATAAAGATAGAATTTAACCATATCTCAATAATTAGGACTAAGAGTCCTGCTATATTTTAGCACTTGTATGATTACTAGTGCCAATAATATCCGTCATTATTCATACCTGATTTTGATAATTTGATTTGCAATCTTTTACGGTACCAGGTTATCTTGAAAATTCCATCTATACAGCCATATTTTTGGGGAAAAACAACTGGTTTGCTATCGCTTCTAGATTCAGTCCATAAGACAGGACCCAGGAATCCAAAGACCAAGTAATAATCCTTTCAAGAGCTCCTTCTTTAGGTACTCTCTCTCTCTCTCTCTCTCTCTCTCTCTCTCTCTCTCTCTCTCTAAAAACTTTCTCTAGAGCATCAGTGTCTCGCTGTACCATGCAGGCATGCACACGAAAGCACATCAAAGGTCCCACAAGCGAAAGAATCCTTCAAAAAATGAGCAAAGCAGTTCACGATCTTGGGGAGTGCAGATCTGCAACGTCGAAAAATCTCGAGAACAGGGGAGCATTCGACCATTTGCAACTTGTGCGAGGTCACAATCAATGCTCAATGCCAAGTGATAAGATGCTAAGTACAGAGTGACAGGCACCACAAATGTAAGTCCAGAAGTCAAACGGCTACTTTTGGAGCTTCCAGGTTGATATCTTCTATGACTTTTGGTGCCTCAGGCCCCCATGTAATTGGGGGGTAGGATTAAAAATGGAATGGAAATTTTCTGACTGATTCGGAGGAAAACGAAAACGGAAAGTTTCAGTATAGAACGGAAACGGAATTTTTTTTGGAAATAAAAACGAAAACGGAAGAGCCAATTCCGACGGAAAACAAAACGAAAATTCCATGTAACTCAAATCAGTAATTCCGAAACCCACTACTCGGTCAAGCCCAAGCCCAACCCGCCAACTGAATCCGACAACCCTAATCTCAGGCTCTCAGCAGTCAGCACAACACACACACACACCCCGCCACCCATGACCATGGTTCACATTATCGTCGATAATCGCGCGATTATCACGATAATCGCCCTTATTGACGCGGCACGAAATGGTTTACCGATCGGTAAACCGAGAAAATTCAAAAAATCAAAAAAATTTATATGACACAAATATCGCGATTATCGAGACATATCGAGCTATTATCGCCAAATATCAAGCGAAAATAATCGTGATTATCGCCAAATATCAAGCGAAAATCGATGATTTTTAAATTTTTTTGAAATTTTTTTATTTTTAAAACTATGTGATTTTTAACGATTTTTGGCTCGGCTTTTGCTATTATCAAAAATCACTGTTCATCCGAAAATCACGATAACGATAATAGGAACCCTGCCCATGACCTGACCACCACCGTGCCGCCCCACACTGCAACGATGCCGCCCCCATAGGCGGCCTCCCTCACTGCGTCTCACCCCCCCCCCCCCCACCCCCCACCACCGCGTCGCCCCTCAACTGCGTCACCCAACACCACGCCATCCCCTACTGGCACCTCCCCATACCGGAAAACAGGTAATTTGAGAGCTAATGCAGCTTCATATGCAATCTGTGGTTGTTTTTCTTTAGGTTCAATTGGCTGTACATGTGGTAGGGCTGATCGATGCATATCTCAATTTCAAAAGTGATGTCTAGTTACTGATCTGGTAAGATCTACACTGTCTTACTGCTGTATATATTCTAAACTGAGTTGATGATCTTGAGCCTACTGTGATTGTTGAGGTGCGGACTGGTTCGTACCTTGAGCCTACTGTGATTGATGAGCTGCTATATAAATATAAATATGTAAATGAGGATTGACGAGCTGTGATTGATCTTGAGCATTAGTGTTCATGGTCAAGGAATCAAAGAGGCAGACAATCAATGTTGACGATGCCCTCAAGGCTCTCAATGGCATCTCCAATGATAGAGCCAACTACTGGCTATAAGAAAAAAACTTCATATCACTTATAGCTAGCTTAAAGACAAGCTCTCCAATGGGTTGGCTATAACATATTCTCCAATATTAAATGTGTGTCCATATGTAATTGTCTTTTATTTTTCTTCGAAAACACTATAGACTGACTCTTCGTTGAGAGCCAGCTCTTGTCTCTCTTCTCTATTTCTTTCCTCCACATAAGCAAAAAGATGAGATGAACTCCTTACCAGCTGATTTGGCACCATTGGAGATGCAAAGACTTCATTATAATGTCAATTATTGTCTCCTTGACTCTGTTATTTTCCGTTGTTTCTCAGTTGTGCCATCCGATGTTTGGTGTCAGATTAAATGCTCCATGAGTAATAATTCGCAATTTCGAAGAAACGGAGGGCTTTTTCGCAAAAGAAATGGCTTACACGTGGGCACGCTGAGCTCTCTCCAATGCTAGGCACTATAAGGGTGTTATATATTAATATATGTAACTGAAGGGAAAATGAATTGGAGATTAGAAGTTGTTGGATTGTTATACCTTCACTAATAAAACATATTGATGCCAGGGGAATGGAGACAAGTGAGGCTATGAAGTTGTAGATGGAGGTGCATAAGCAGCTATATATGAACAATCAGAGGCAATTAGATACATTCTTGTGTTCCTAATATGTGACTTAGCTTCAGGTCTTGTGACGGATGTCAATCTGGATTGATTATTTTCGAACTGAACTAATAAGTGTAACCTGACCAAATGATATCTGTTGTATGCTTAAGATAACTGTGAACCTTTTGCCTAATCATATAACCTTTTAATCCGTTCAGGTACAAATCACCGAAAGGTTGACATTGGACTTGTGCTGCTAGAATATATAAATTAAAAGCAAAATATGGTACTAGCAGTATTCGTTTATTATATATCATTTTCTCTTTTCAATTGATTCATTAAATACAGTATTTCTTGGATTGCTTAAATAAAACATGGCCTCTTATCTGTGTAGGATTCTTTACTAATCTTTTTACTGCATCAGTGTGCTTATGAAAAATGAAGAGTATGCTCGGTCAAATTTCAACTTTGCTCTGCTCAAGCATTAAATTAAGCATATGAATATATATTCACCCATGCACTTTTTTTATTAGACTTATTCATGCATATAGAAATAAGTTTAATATGGAATACCTGAAGTAGGTAGCAAAACTGAAGAGATGTAAAGGTAAACATTCTTGTTTCCATTTACTGTATCAGTATATCAACTACCAAATTGAAAATATCAAAGATGTAAGTTTTCTTCCAACCTTACCTTACTTTCATGCTTCTGCTACTTATAACGCAATTTTCCTATAATATCTTACGTCGAAGAATGCAATTGTCGCAATTTTCCTATAATATTAAGCATGTTGAAGAATGCAGTTGTCACAAGCCCACGATGTGGCACCACATGTACGCAGCTAGGTTTCATTCAAAGTTGATATATTTGGATGGATCATATACTATATTCTTGTCGAGTTTTCCGTTTTCGTTTTCGTTTCCGTATCCGCTTCACATCTGTTTCTATCGCTATTTGTTTCCATATCCGTTTACAGGTTTCCGATTTGTTTTCATTACCGGTAAGAATATAAAAATGAAAACAGAACAACCATTTACCGACCGTTTTCGTTCCGTTTTCATCCTTCATCCGGGGAAAAACCCTATACAGATTTGATGATCTCTTTTTTCTGAATGAACCAACGGTTGGTTGTCACTGCATGCATGCATATAAGAAGACAAAGCAAGGGCAACCTTCTTAGCATTTTGATCTTGAACATGCATGCGAATGAGACGGTTGTTACTCCAATAAAAGGAAGCAAATGAAACAGAACCGAAAGCTCAATGAGCATTAATCAACTTGCTGAAGTAAGCACCGAAAACTCTTTGAACAAACGGTGAATATGTTTATAATGAATCCATAAGAAAAAAATAGCACATGGAAGAACAAGTACTTCGCAGATAATTTATTAGGCGTCATACATATCTTGGTCCCTAACTGATGAGATGGTACATTTGATGCACACTCAAATATAAATGTCAGAAATGTGAGTACTGGCAGTTTCCGAGGCACCAAAAATTCAACTACATATCTCATACAGTGCATGGTGTACATCCAGATTAGCGTTTTGTACTGCCTGGACGAGGGGGCCCAAAATAGTTCGTCACCAATCCCATAACAGCAAACCTGGCAATGTTACAAATTTGAGTGCTTTTTTTTTATAATCACATATCTAATGACGTAGAGAAATACTCTGATTTCAGAAAGAAAGGAACTATTTATTAGGGGAACACAAGTAGAAGACAGAGGCAAACTAACTCCATAAACTTTACTTTTTGCTGGTAAAACAACATAACTGACTTCTATTTTTGCTGACATAGCATGATACGTGGACAGTGTTTTTCGTAATGCAATTTGTTAAGAAAATACTAGTCAATGAAACTGTTGCTTCACATTTTGCTGGCAAAACAAGATAAGTGGCTTCTATATTTTCTGACATGGCATGAGATATGGATAGTGTTTTTCATAATATGATTTGTTAAGAAAATACTAGTCAATAAAATCAGCAGATGTAGATCTCTTTCTGAAAACAGACTTCTGATGATAAATTCTTCTTCTTCTTCTTGAAACTGAAGACAGCCTCCAGGCTTCATATATGAAACCAAACGTACAGAGTTCAACAGGTACCAAAACAGAGGTTACAGAGCGTATAAATGGTGACCTCACAGACACCACCAACAGCCATAGTTTTCAATCTGTAGACTGAACTATCAAGAATTTTTTCTAGGGAAAATAAAGCCAGTTTTAGCAAAAACAACAAAAGATAATACACCTCTTCCTATCATATGGATATCTGGTTCTTAACATTCATTTTAGTTTTTAGATGTTGTTTTCATAATAGACCAATCTTTATCTTTTATTTCTCAACTCTATCAATTAACCACGCAGATCACCTATACCTTTGTTAGGTCTGACCAATAATTTCCATTGGTTAGGAAGAGATAAACTCATATTATTTCAACAATGATGAAGAGGAAACACACTAGTCCCAAAATAGAAGTGGGTACACGAAGAGCCATGGAAAAGATTTCTGCCATCCTAAACATCCTTAATTCATATAATTTCATTTATACTTGAATCAAAGAGAAGCAACGTTTGGAATATAATTTGATAACAATGATAACGAGTGCAATATGGTCAAAGCAAGATATTGCATTCCAACTTTCTATCAATTTACTGAGTAAATAAACTAAACTCAGTCATGATCACAATTTTAAATAATTAGCCTATAGTGCTTATTTACTTTGTAGCACATTACCAATTGGCCTTAAGTATTATCCATGACAATTCAATTATACTCCAACAGTGCAAGCATAGTGACCACAGCTAATATCAAAGCATTACATCACTAACTCATGACGATCTGATAACTAATTCAACTGAAACTAATAGCCTGCCGTTTCATGATGGGTACACAATCTTAACTTGGGGTCAACTGGTGGGGGTACTGAACTACTGATAAGTGCTCCTTCACAGAGTAAACATAATCCATTCCTCAAATTTGGCCCGGCCAACATACAACCACAGCATGATGCGATTTGCCATCTAAGCACTACTTGCCATTTTTGGTGTAAACTGTGAAGTATCAAAATGAAGGGATTGAGGTGAAGCACATAGTGCAACAGTTCATTTCTCAGGTGATAGTTGATTAATTCCTTCCATCAATTTATGCTGGAAAAACTAATATTAGAGGAGATTGGACAAGATGTCAAGAGTAATCCATACTTTGATATTTTGGCGCATGACCACCTAATTGTATTAACTTTCGGCATTGCCATATCTACTTAGAACATTTTGCAATATTACATGTGACAGAACCTGGCTAGGAACTCTGCCGCCTCACAATATATTGTTGGAAATTGAGTATTATGTTTATAAAAGCCACAATGACTCAACTTGAAAGTAATCACGATATCAAGGCAAGGAAATATCGCTATAACATCAATAACAACAAAAAAGAGAACCATTGTTTAATTGCACAACTCACAGAGCACGCAACAACAGCAACAACAAACACCACCACCACCAAACCTTTTGCTCCAAACAAATTGGGGTAGGCTAGGAAAGAAACCCAATCAAACCAGAGCACGGTACATAACAAAAACAACAATTGAGAATACCCAGTACATAAACGCACTAGAATAAGCTTTTGAAAGCATATATTTTGGTTAACTTTGATCCAGACCAGACTGTCAAGTAGCATACTGCAAAAGTATAAGCTGCTGCACGACTTTCTCCAGATTTTAACTCAATTTCCTTAGCAATTAGACTCCCAATTTAACGTATAAACCCCATACATGCGAAGAGAACTCACATGAAGGCCATGGAGAGCTGCTTGAGATCGTTCTCGAAGTTCTTCATGTTCGCCAGCGACTGGGCGCAGAAGATGATAGCGATCCACGAGCACACCTTGTACTGCAAGACAAATAGCAATCTAATTTTAAAGGAACCCGACACGAACTAAACCAAATAGCAGCGCAGCGACTAACCCACCAAAACGAATACAGCATCGCCATCAAGTACAAATCAACCACAAGGGAGCAGCAGACGGATCTAACACTAACACCGCCAGATCTATCTGGTACTCGGAGGCAAACCTAGATCGGAGCGGAGCAGCGATACGACGGGCGGGCAGACAGGAGGTGCGAGAGTAAAGGCGTGGTGCGAGATTGGTGGTACGTACGCGGAGCATGACGCCGACGACGCCGAAGGCGACGGCTAGGAAGCCCGGGTAGTCGACGGGCAGGTCCTGCGGCGACAGCTTCGGCGGCGCGTACGGCCTCGCCGTTGACGGCTGCCGCGGGTCGCTGCCCCCCGCGCTCGCGGCTCCCGACGACGTCGACTCCTTCATCTCTCTCTCTCTCTACCTTCCTTTTTTGAGATCTGAAATAAAAGCGAGCGGAAACTGGAGGAAGAAACCGAAGGGCTGAAGAAAAAGGATGAAAAAAAAATAAAAAAAAATATGACAGTGGGCTTGGGCCGGGCCCACCACGGCTTCACAGATCACAGCACGGAAAAGTCAAAGCGCACGAGTGACGAGTCTAACCACGCCACTTCCCACTTGCCCCTCCGCTTCCTCTTTTTTCGTCGGCCGCTCCTCTCTCTCGCTCTCCAGCTCCAAAACCCTACCTCCCGAGCTAGCCATGCCGCGGGGAGGAGCTTGACGTAGCACCGGTGCTCCGCCTCTTCGCCTGCACCACCGCCGCGTATCGCCAGCTTTCAGTAAACCCTACGATTCGTCGCTTTTCCTGCTCGCGTTACTTGCGTGGACGCTTATTTGGGTAGCGCAGCTCGCAAGGTAGATGGTTTGGTTGAGCTCTGAATTGTTAAGGTGGTCGAGTAGTGCTACTTTTACCTGGTGCATGTGTATTTGTGAGCTCAAGCAGTTTTAAGGGTTTAATTAGGTTTTCAGGGTTTTAATTAGGTGTCGAACTGAGCATAGGGTCTTTACTTGAGCTAGTAATACTGCCTTGTAGTTTCTAAATGTTAGTCACATTCACGTCTTCAAATGTTTTTATTCAATTTAGCTGTTAAATGTTATTCAGTTAGTATGCTTTTTGTGATGAGGAGTTAAGTGTCCTGTAACGCATGTTGTTTGAGGAGATGTGCCTTCTCATGCTTAATTTTTCTAACAGTAGGTACACACTTCACCTTTAAGATCCAAGAACACTTGAACTGTCGGATGGGATGACGAGTTTCTAGCTTTCCATGATATACATGTTCAGCTGCTGATTGATTCCAAGAAACCAGAAGTTAATCTGTGAACAGGCGCAATTGCAGTCCCGGTCTAGAAACTGTGCCAAAATGTTGGCAAAAGTAGATGGATCTAGTGCAGAAGATTTGTCAGTCAACCCAAGTACATTTGGTTTTCCACAAGATGCTAGTCAGGAATTTTCTAACCGAGCTTTACAGTTCGGTTATTCAGTTTTAAGGCAGGGCTTTGAAGACAAAGGTTTTTTATCAAATGTTCCAGAGTTTGTTCTGAATAGTGCGTCTGCTGCACCGGGAGAATATCAACAATTCAACAACTCTTTGAGACCTCTTCATCCTGGTGAATCTGAAGGAATCCAGATACAAAATAATAATTTGAATATCACCCATCGCAGTAGACCTTCTAATGCGTCATGTCTTGATCATGTAGAAGAAATAACTTCTTATGATACTGATGCTTATGATGATAGAGCTATCTCATTCGGAAGCAGTTGTAGCACAGGAATTGCGAGTTATCCATATAGCAGCCCTTTGCAAAGCAATAATTGCCTTGTAGACAAGCAGGATGGGACTTGGACTTCTCTTATGCAAGAGGCTTTAGAAGCGTCTAACAGTGATAATGGACTTCATGAAGAGTGCAGTGGCTTGACGTTCAATAATGCAGAGCTTTCTGGTGGGAATACCACTCATCATCAACATGTTTGGGACAATGGTTGTTTAACAAGTCCATCTTTCACCTCAAATTTTTTGCCCTTCCCTGGAGATGCTGAAGCCACCCTCACAAATGCCAGCACTGTTTGTAGTTTACAGAACTTTGTTGATCTCCCACATAATATGAGTAATAATGAGCATGACATATCATCTTTTGAGCCCAAAGTGCTCCAACAGGAAGGGTCAACTACAAGCCATGTTTGTCAACATCAAGATGAAATGCATTCCGCTGAATGGGGAACAAATCCTGCTCATGAAGGATCTTCTGGTTTGATGCCAATGACCCAGGACAGGCAGAACAATGTATCACTCCAACAGTTTAGTTCATTTGTAAATGGTGTAGATGGATCTGTGGATAGTGGGACGAAAAAGCTACATGGCCTATATGAATGCGAGGAGCAAATGGAAATTGATTCACTTCTAAATTCATTTGGTGCATCAAATGATGACTTTTCACAAACATACGAAATGTTCCAGAAAAGGTAAACTGAAATGCTACAATCTCCTTATATCATTGATGTGATTAAAGTCTTGATTCCATTTCTTTAGTTAAAACTAGAAACCTGCAACTTTTCTTGCATAAAATTAGTTGAGAAGTGTAGTTTTGAATATAAAACCTAAAACTATTGCTACATAAAGATATAATTATTGGTTTAGTGATGCTCCATTACTAATGCTAATGCTGCTTAGCAGCAACAGCAAAAAGATGCCATAACGCCTATAATAATTGTGTCAACTAATTTTCTAAAGATATAGTTTCATTGTATAACAAAAATATACCAGTTAACACTTCTTTGGCAATGGCATATTTGTATTTCTAGTTAGATTGAGTCATATTAGGTTATCCTGCTAGGAGCACTAGAACTAGCACACAGTCCAAACTATCTTACCGAGTTAAAAAATTCTATTTGTTGTTTGGCACCACCGCACAATTTGGTATTTTTTATTTCTGAATTTTCAATCTAATTGAATGCTATGAAATGCAGTGAAAATTTTGTTGACCTTGATAAAAAAATTAAATTAGAGGAAAGTGTTTCTGCTACATGCTTCAGCAATACTGGTCCATATACACAAGCTACGGCCCCTCAGTCAGCAATATCTGATGGATCTTCTTGTCCTCAACAGTATCAATCTACTTCTCAAACATCTGGTTTATTTTACTCTTCAGCATCTCAATGGAAAACCATGTCAGGTTCTGTTTTGCCTTTGTGGGGTTGTCAAAATGGTGCAAGTGAGTCAAATTCAATGATTAGCCTGGGGGCAAATGGTATAGATCACTTGTGGCCTGCAAGTGACCATAATTTAGTTCAGCAACAACCGAGTGTATCTAGTGGTACTAAATTGGAATTGACTGACAATTTTACCAACCCTTATCTGGAGTTCACTACTGGTTGGGATGGTCAATTTTGTCCCAAAAGGGCCCATCTATCTCATGATGGAGCAGGGGAAAACCAAGGTGTACGGACAGCACACCCTAATATGATGGAAAATTACTTCGTTGGTGTACATTGTTCAGCTCATACTGGACATTCAGACATGCAGCTGCCCATGACACATACAAATGTTCAACTGCCTGCTCTGAGCATCTCCAAGGACCCCAACTCATCATTTATTGGAGGAACAGAGCTAAAGACGGTTGAGCTAACAGGAACATACAATGTTACCCATAATTGCTTAGAGCTTGATAATTCTGAATGGAATGGCATCCTCCACCCCAAGTCTTTTGAACAAGATGCTTCTCAGAATATTTGTAGTAAAACAGCTACATACCAACATGATAATTCTAGCCAGATTGTTGGTCCTCAGCAAAGTATCGTACTCCCAGCAAGCAAACCTTCTCACTCAATTGATTTGCCAATTAACAAGTTTGATGGCAATGTGGTTTCACGGGGAAAAAAGCGGAAAAGGGCAACATCAAATCTTTTAGCGTGGCATGCACAAATCATGTCCGGGTGTGGGAGGATGCATCATAGAAGGTAATGATTTTGAATTAGAAATTGCCCTTATACAAATAATATATCTGAGCTTTTTAGTTCGACTTGCTTCTTTGTATAGTTTTTAGTTAGACATGCATATCTTAAAGGGGCTAATATGTTTTGCCTTTTATCAATGCAGAGCACCTGACTTGGATTGGGCTCATGCTACCAAAAGATTGGTTCAGAAGGTTGTACCTATAGTATTTCTCATGTTTATAAGAACCCTTTCTGTTGCACTACATCAATTTCACATGGACTGACATGCTTATCATGCATAACAGGTAGATATTGAAAATGCAACAACAAAAAATAGCACCTTCGTTTCTCGAGCTCAGAAAAGACTTGTTTTGACGACTAGCTTCATTCAGTATATTCTTCCTGTTCTGCCAGCGAGACTTCTTGCAGCAAATGTTACTAATGCCGGTGAAACCATTGTATACCACATTTCTAAACTGGCGCTTGGTGATACAATTGACCTGGTTCTATCTTTTGGCAATGACACCAATAACTTCATGCAAAATGAAAACATGTAAGCATTTCTGTTTTGAATGCGATTACTATTTTAACATAAGAGCTATGCTCCTAGATTTTCTTGCCTTAGGAGTTACGTAAAAATCTAGAGAAGTAAGGAATCTAGGTGTGGTCCAAGGGGCTATAACTGTGTCATAACCAGTTGTTGATTTCTTTCTAATATCTATGAAACCTTGGCACTGCTCCCATCTTGCATTGACATTGAGAGTCTTCATCTTGTGGTATTTGGCCAGGCTACCGAACCAGAGCAGCACTTCTGGGAAGGAAGACAGTAAAATCTTATCTGATGTTCTGGAAACCTTCATTACGAGGTTTGACGAGCTGGAAAGTTCCTTGTCAAGGTATGATATTTCAATTACAACTGGCAGGCTTGTGCATTTGGATTGTTAAATTTGTCATGATAATCACCAGCTTGGAAACATGCCTCTATACATTATCCCAATTCCTATAATTGCATTTTCAATTGACGACATCATACATGATGCTTTAGATGTCAACACGCTGAACTCTCCAGAATCTGCTGTTCTTATGCCCTTTCTGTGTATTTCAGAGTTGAGAAGGCAACCACATTACAAGATTTGGCTTCTGAGCTGCAGGACTTGGAGCGGTGGTCCATTCTCCATCATTTTGTGAAGCTGCACAAATATGCCAAATTGCATCCGGGTGATATCTCAGATCCTAGGCCAAGCCCCTGCAGAGCAACCCTCCGGAAGCACGTCGGAGTTTCTGCAGCGACAGTAAACTTGCTGAACAGCATTCGGTGTCGCGTACTGAACTAGAGTAGCTCAGTAGCTAACAAATCTTCCCCTGTTTTGCCCCGCCATCAGCTGCCCGCGACGGTCGCAATGCTGGGCTGTTCAGGAATATCTGAATATGTAACCATAGCATCCACCACCGTCCCTTCTTCGTTCTTTTGCTAGGAAATTAGGTGTAACTTCTTGTATATTCTGGGATGGGGTGCAGGAGCATGTTGATGTCATTTCGCAAAACGGAGCTATAATATGCTTACCAAAAAAAAGGTATCTAACCAATGGGAGCACTAGCTGTCTGTAACTTCGAGTCGTTCCTGTTCTTTCGATTTTTTTTTTTTTTAATCAGATAGTTATGCCAATGGAGAACTTGAAAAATGGACCTTCGTGAAGGTAGAGGCGATCAGTGAAATGCCGAGAGTGAAGGGTAGAGAACTGCAGCAAAACATTGTAGCACGTAACTATGCGGAATAATCGCCCGGTAGCAACTAGCAAATCGTTGTTTTCTACGGAGTTTCGGAGGATACGATTCCGTTTGGGTGAAGCATCTGGTTTCCAGAACGGATCAAGTTAGGGTGTGTTTGGTTGCCATGAGATAGTTCACATGTATGAGATGGTTCAAGAGAAAAGTCATCTATTTGTTTGGTTGCTTGAATGGAACCATACCATCCTGGACCAAGTAGTACAAATTTAAGGAATATTCTCTCTAGATGCTGAACCATTCCGTTCACCCAAAATAATGGAACCAAATGGTACTAGACAATTTCATCCCATTCAACCCCATCCTACAAACCAAACGCACCCTTACCTTCCAGGTGAGAGCAACGCTCCATGCTTCCCCTTCAGCAGTGCAACCTATTTTCGCTGAAGGCCACGTTTTATGCCTAGTAGTTCGCCGATTAGGGCTTGTTTAGAAACTCTAGTCTATAGGCTAGAATTTTGACCTTTCTAATTAAGGCCTATAAATAAGACCTCCGGTTATAGCGTACGTTGAGAAGTGTTTATATGCTTCTAAGTCCTAAGCAATTAATTAAGGTGAGCGCGAGCCAGGCTTTGCTCGGTTGGTAGGAGCGTGCAAAGCACCCGCCGTCCGTCCGTGTTCGAGCCTCGTTCGACGCGGACATGCACAACAGAGAGTGCAAGTTTGTATGCGTGTGTACATGGAGGTGAATGTGTTTGTAGCTAATAATTCAACGCAAGCGGTGAAAAAAGAAAAAAGAAGATTCGACTGGTGTTACCGGGCATATCTAATATCTTATAGGGGAACGTCTCCGCGAGCTCTCGCGATGGCCACGTCGACGCGTTGTGCGGAAACGCCCCTCCAGTTCGTAGATTTACGCTCGGCTCTGACTTCCGTCTGCCCATCCTGCTCGAGCCGTCTACCCAATCGACGGCCGATTAAGCGCCATCGATTCGGCCCTCGGGGGTTCCTCCACGCCTCACGCCCCCGATTTGGCTTCCTTGTTAGGGTGACAACTACAGCGTGGTTACTAGTTTGCACAGGGGTTTCTCAAATTGGGCTCGCGCTTGGCCTTTTAGATTTGTTTTTGGATTAATATGCCTACTATATAACTTAAAATAATCGTTTGCTTTAAGATTTATAAATTATTTCTCCTGCATTAGCATTTCTCGACGAAGCATGTTAGATTTGCACACAGTCAACACTCAACAGGCCTAAACCGCTCCTCGATGGACACTTCCTTTTAATATATTTTATTTCCTTTTAATACCAAATCAAATTGAAACGACGACGTTCGACTTCTACTGATCCAGGAAAATGACAATTTTTTTTGTGATAGTGGGCAATGGCAATACTAGCCATGCTAAATTTGATTTGAACCATTGCTCAAGCAACAAATATAGAGAGAAAAAGACAAATCCGAGGATTGAGCCTAGCTCAGTAGCTAAGGTTTGCGGTGGGCAAGCTGGCCACCCGGGTTCGAGCCTTGGCTCAGCCCGGGTGCTCACTGGCTGAGTGTTTTCGCGCGCGTGTGTGTGTGTGGCGTGTGTGTGTGGGTGTGAGTGCGTGTGTTCGCGTTTGTACTCAGCAGTTGTTCTCTCCTTCTTTACAGTATTGCCAGAGCTCATGGCCTAAATTCAAAAAAAAGAAAGACAAATCCATTAGATCGTGGCAAAAGCACGATCTTGACCGTAGGCTATTTGACTCAGGTCTGACATGTGAGCTATGTACGCCATTGCCAACGTGGCAATGCGGCCCCCACCAACCGCTACACGACCTGGCCTACCCTGGGCTTCCACTTGAGCTAGACCTGAGAATTGGGATGGGCCATAAAGGGTAGGTATAATCTTACATGGAATTTAGCGGGCTGAACTTAGGAAATGAAATCTCGTCGAGATTTTATGAAATCTCGGATCTCGGATCCCATTAAGTTTCATAATCCCGGCAAAAGTAAGTGTCGGTGTTTCGTGCACCGGCAATACGAATTTATGGTCGGATGGGGTCGCGCGCTCCCTCTCCCCGAATGGTCGACTCGTGGAGTCAGAAGATGTATACTGGTTCGGGCCGAATGTCCCTACTCCAGTTCGTGCGGTGTGAATGTATTGATCTTTTGGAGGCGGACAGGGGGTGTACAGGCGAGGCGGACGGCCGTCCGATCCCCTTGAGGTTTTCGCTAGGAGTCGGGCTACCTTGAGACTGTTTCCCTTTTCTCCGCGCCCCTCCTTCGGCCCGCTCTCCTTATATAGACGGAGGAGGCGGTTTACAGGAGTTGTGAAGACTACGAGGAGAGGGGTCTGCATGTCTTGAGGTGCAGTTTCTGTTTGTCCGCCAACCCTCGCTGTCGAGGTGGGGTTGGTGGCTCTGTGGCGCTGATCTTGCGTATCTGTCGAGGTGGCGTGTTGCGTGGTGCTCTTGTCACTTTGGTGACTTTAATGGCGCTTGACTTTGCTTAGGCCTCGGGAGTGGCGTACTCCTCTGCGGTGTGCCAGCGGCGGACGGGGTTTGACTTCTTCGGTGGCTCTTCGACAACCTTGGGAAGGAGCCGCCTACCTGCACGGATGTCGAGGGCGCTACGCACAAGGCAATACCGACAACGCGTGGGCCCTGGCGACTTGTGCGTGGCGAGCTTGAGCCGATATTAGGCGGCCGGCGTGTACCGCTTGGAACCAGAGTCCGCCGACCGTCAGAGTCGGCCCCGCATGTCGGGGCTCGTTCTTTGCGGCCCAAGTACCTTTCGGTGGTGCCGGACTTCCGTCGTGATAGGTCAGCCCGTTCGTGCTTCCGGGCTGATGGGGGTACCCATGGTACGGGTACTCGTCAGTAAGAAACTCTAAAAAATTCAAAATGCTACAATAACCTAAAACCTCGACGAGATATTGGTATATTTGAGTGAAATTTTGGTTTTTCTGACCAAAATTTGACCAGATTGGATCCTTCATGTCGTTTTCCATGTTGGACCAAAATTTCAAAAAAAATTGATGATTTTTGGACCAATTTTTGTTCGGTTAAAAATCACTGAGATCTCGGTAAATTTCACCGAGATCTCGGTCAAAAAAGAACCGGATTTGAATTTTGCTTTTTGGATTTCGTTTAGATTTCGTTCGAAATAACGAGATCTCGCCAAAATTTTGAATTTCGGATGGTGCCGAGATGAAACCCTAAAACAAAATTTGAAACCCTGGTCTTGAACCGACATAACGTATGGTACAATGGATTGTGCCAGACCTAGAATTTAGGCCCGATAGGCGATACGACATGGCAACTAGGGTTGTGTTTGGGCTTGCCTGGCAAAAAAAAAAGGTCTAGCCTATTAAGCATAGTAATTAGTCTTATACCGTTTGCCCATTATTAATCTCCATGCTCAGCACATATAACTTCCTCCTCTTCCTCCTTCAAACCATCCTCTTCCTTTTCTTCACATCTCTCGCGCTAACGCCACCATCTTCACCGACAATGTTCGTTGCAGCCGATGCCATGTCCCTCTTCTGCACTCGCATCACCGTCTCCATCGAGATCGTTTTCACCTCTCCCACGCTCACACTGCTAACCACTCTTCCACATCCACACCATCGTCTCCATCGCCACCGTTCACCGTCGCGAATTTCGTGTCCCTCTACTGTGCCCACACCGCCATCTCCACCAGTCTTCAACTCTCCCGCGTTGGAGTCGCCGAAAACTGCCATTTTACTACCAGTTCATATAGCATGTTTGTGCCGTTTCCATTACTGCCACGGTTCCACTAGAAATCAGCTTGTCAAGATAAAAAAGACAAGCAAGGCATACTCAGAATTATGAGTACCTGCCCAAACCAGGTCATTTTTTTATTACACCATTGATTCATTGTAAACGACAAATGCAAAGCATCAATTTTACATGATACTTTCTTTTCTTTACTCCTATGTTACAGAAGGTAGACCAGCTTAAAAAACTTAAAGTGTGGCATCCACATGCGACCATGTCCATTATAGTTTTGTCCGCCAAAATATTACCGAATTCTTAATCATATTTGGTGAGATATATTCAAATTTTAGTTTTGATGGACGAATTTCAAAATTATCCCTAAAAGATTATGGGTATAAGTACAGTACCTCTTTGTACGAGAGAATCAATCTATCAACAAAGAGATAAAAGAGTTGATAACTCCGTATCCTATGTTCATCTATTGTAATTGTTCTTTGTCTATTCTTTTTTGGCATTCGAATTGATCTATGACAACCGTCATCGTTTTACAACATGTTATCACCACGAATCTTTCCGAGACCGAACAAGATTTTCTGTCTACATCGATTTTTGAACAATTTCAAACAACTAATATTCTACAAGCTATACATAAGTTCAAAGCATTTAAGTTAATCGTATCTCATGAATGACTAAAACCGGCGACTAGAGAGGGGGTGAATTGGAGCCAAATAAAAATTTTCGCCTCAAAAATCTCTTCTAAAACACTAGTTCTATGGAGCAAACACTAGGTTCAAGACCACCAAGAACATGATGGATAGAGCAGGAATTTCAGCAACTCGGATGAGCAGAAATCTCAAACTTGATAGTCAAGAAATGTTCATAATTTTATTTCTACTCATCCAAAATTGATGAAATTTGAAACACAGCAAGATAAGGTCCTCAGAGTCATGATTCCAAAAGAAATTTCAAAATAAAGTCCAAATGTGTGACCTATCTAGCTTAACATTTATGTTGCATAGAAACAGAGATTTCAGAAACTTTGATCACAAAGAAACCAAAATAACTTTTGATCTAGCCAACTAAAGTTGATGAAATTTGAACCATGACTAGAAAATGACCCTAGGACCATAATTCCATAACGAAATACAAAAAATCCCAAGGTCTCAACCTTTCATATAAATTATTGAAGCTGTACTAAAAACAACGATTTCAAATAAAAATTCAATGTTGCAAGCATAACTTGAGCAAGAATGACTTCTAGTGGATTTTGCTGGGTTGGAACATGATTTAGATGAGTTCCTCAACCTCTTACACATCTTAGATCTAAGAGAACTACAACAAGTAGAAGGAGGAAAAGCAAAACTCAAGTTGCAAGAAAAAACCAAGTAAAAAATGCAAGAACTAAAATAAATTTCAGAACATAGAAGAAAATATAACTTGCATTACTTTGAAAGGAATATTTACAAAGCCTCGCAACCAGGTGGGCAAAGCTCAATTCGCAACTAGGTGATGACATCATTATTCCGAATTTCTGAAAGATGTGACAAAAGTCTAGGGGGTGTGAATAGGCTATTTAAAATTTTAAACGAAATTTATTGCAGCGGAAAAAGTTCAGAACTTCTGATAAATAATCAGAACTTCCGATATAATCGAAACTTCTGACCAATTATCGGAATATCTGATCAGATCTGAGATTTGAGAATGAGTAGCGAAATCTATCTAACTACGAATTACTTCTACTCCAACTTGGTGCCAGATAAAATAAAAGATCTAGGTTCAACTAGTAACTTGTTAGAACTTTAATGGAGAGAATAGAACAAGATTCACACCGAGCAAGAAACAAATCAAACTAGAGACAAGAGTATTTGTTCCCGGAGTTCAGATCCTTGAGGGGATCCTACGTCTCCATTGAGGAAGCTCACAAAGAGCCGGGTCTATTCCAACCTTTTCCTCCCAAACCTCGGTCACACTTGAGATTTGTCTTCACTTTTGATTTCTTCCCTTCTGGAGGCGAAATCGGCCTTCACAAACTTCACACGGCTACCCACAATCTTCGGGAGCTTGTGAGTGACGCCTAGCCGTCTAGGAGTCCTTCAACCTCCAAGAGTAATAAATGCAACTTGAACCCAATCTTGGAGATGATCTCTAATGCTCAAGAATGTCTCTGTAGTGCTCTAAGCTCTAGATCTTGTTCAACCCTCACTCTTTAATTTGATTACTAAGATCAAAGAGGAGAGGAAGAAAGAGCAACTCAAGAAGTGTGTTAAATGCTCAAGAGAAACCACAGCCAAAAAGCTAGACCCATTTAATGGGGGTGGAGGGGTATATATAGGAATGGGCAAAAACTAGCCGTTATCCCTCCACTCAACCACATATCGGATGTTCCGATGTCTAATCAACTGGTTAAAACGGTCGAAAACCATACATCGGAACTTCCGATATTGACGATCGGAATGTTCGATATGTCTATAAAGCTACTTTTGAAAAGCAATTTGAAAACGATTCTAAGTCAACGTCGGAATGTCCGATGCACATATCGGAGCTTCCGATCTATCCAGAGTACCCTTTTCAGATTCTATATGGATCGGAACATCCGATCAAAAGCATCAGAACTTCCGAAGTGTCCAGAGAGTACCCTAAGTTTTTTTAAAAAAAACACATATTGGAACTTCCGATGTGTCCAGAGAGTGCACAAAACACTCACACCGAACAATGCGATACATCGGAACTTCCGATATAATATCGGAACATCCGATGTGGACAGAAAATGAAACTACTCGGTATGCGTGTTACGACTCGTGTCTCTCGACAAAGATTGAGTAGGCATTCACCTGAGCATAGAGACTTGTCCTAGATTGACTAAGTTTCATCCCTCTTAATAGTACGACATATCTATGACCAAACAAAAATGCAAATTACATCGATATGACGTCGTGTATCTTTCTTTCTCTTTTTGAGGGTCGTCAAAGTCCGTAAATCCTTTTTGCTTTGGGACTTTCACCTGTTCATTAACTCATTGAACCCATTAGTCCCTTAATCGCTTGTCATTAATCATCCAAAACATGGTTAAGGGCCTAGATGCACTTTCAATTTCCAGTAGAAAAAATAAATATATTAATTTGGTTTATTCCTTTTATTTTATTTTCAAATTTCAAATTGCTCGTTCTTACTCATACGAACTCTGATTGAGGTGATTCTAGAGCCTAAAAATTTGTAAAATTGTGTTCTAGTTAATGGTGAATTTTATTTTATTTTTAGAGTTGTGTTACTCTCTATTTTTAGTATTTATTGTTTATTTATTTATTTCGCGTAGATGTTGAAGTGCCTGAAGGTTACAAGGGTGAAGTGTTGACTCAAGAAGCAAGTCCAAAGTAGGAACAAGAGCTTTTTCAAAACAAGTTGTGTGCTTTGATCATGTTGATCCCATATTTTAAAATTATAATGTTTTAAATTATTGCATGCTAATTCAATTAAAAATGATTTCAATTAATTTGGAAATTAGTTAAATAACCTACTTGATTATGTTATCTTGTCACTATTATTTGTACGCCATGATTCATTTGTCACCCTAGGATTGTTGATTAATAGTTGGTTCCTATACTTTGCCAATATGGGTTATTTGATTGTGACTAGTTTGCTTAGACATGCAATATGTTATTGATATCATTTCGGAATATCAAAATTGAACATGCTTAATGAGATATGGAATGTGTTTATGAAACGTGTGGCATGTGTTGTTGATGTTGTTGATGGCACGTGGTGCATGGTAATCAACTGGGGTGGTAAAATGATTTAAACTGAGGCAAGTGGCAAGAGTTGTTGATTTGGTGGGCTAGGCGTGGCATTTGGGCGATCGCATTTGGTATTTATGGAAGTCTTGCCTTGGTCATTTAAGGACTTAACCTTGCAAGCATTTAAACTGAGCTAAACATACAACCACATGTCTGGAATGGGACAGACCTGGCTGACTAATTTGTAATGTCTAGATTTTGGTACTGTCGTGGTGGTGTGGGTTCCGGGAGTACGGGTAGACTCAAATGGCGCAAGAGAGGGGCCTTGAGCGTGGTAACCAGTCCCATCAGTGTTGAAACCTCGGCGGGCAGTACTGGGTCTAGATAGAGCATTGTAAAGGCTTTGTTACCATTCGCCTTTGCGGTGAATTGATTGCATCTTGTGGGTAAAGTGTATAAACTCTACAGAGTGTCAAACCTATTCGAATAGCCATGTCCGCGGTATTGGGCAATGCTCGGTGATTACAGTCAAGGATTAGATTTTGATAAAATGAACTTGGGATTGGGGACAGGTTGTCTCGGGAAATGGGAAATAGGTTTAAGGATGAGGAATGGTTTACTCGCAAAACAACTGTGAAATTTATTACTGCTATTACTTGTTTTACTGCTTTACAATCTATTATGATTATTTGTAAATGCTGCTTGATTGCAAAACAACCAATTAGCCCTTCATTTGGAATAAGCCATGCATATAGTAATAGACTTGCATTTTGTGCACAACTTATTGAGTGCTTTATATACTCAACCCATTGCAACAATACAACCACTGGTTGAGGAGGAGTTTACACTAGCTTTGGAGGAGTTCCAGGAAGATACGAATAATTAGGGTGCGAGCCCAGTCAGTGACTTGTGGCATATTGATTGGTCACTACGAGTCTTATGTCTTTTTCACTGCAATTTTCTTTATATTTGAGTCTTTGCCCTACGAGGCGTACTATTGTAAGTTGACCATAAGGTTAACAAAACAGGTTATATTAATAGATGAAGTCTTTATTTATTATTTCGTTGTGTATGATTTTGGTATTTCATATATATTGGGACTGTGTGCATTAGCGTGATCATGAACTAGTGTGGAATATATTGAGGGTTTGGATTTGCAAAATAAGGTCCTGATAGAGGTGGTATCAAAGCCATACTAACTGTAGGGCTTGACCCTAGATAGATTGTCTGTCCTTGGGAGCTTCAAAATTATTCTCTAAAAAGAAAATTTAACATGAAAGAATAACAAGTTACTTATCTTATTCTTATATTCCTTTCCCTTGCTGAAATTTCTATCTTACCCCGCTAGTTTAAGCTGAAATCTTATCTTAGTTGTCTTAATTAGATATGATGTCTCGCACTTACGGAGAAAGTACTGAGTGCCTTGCTACTGAACCTGAAGATCGTGAAGTAAGGAATCGTTGAGCTCAAGGAGAAGTGGATCAATGAAGTGTTCCAGAAGTTAGAAGAACCAATGCTAAGAGTCAGCCATTGAGACTCATGTGTGAGAGTCGCGTATGTTTAAGTTAAAAGTGTTGCCTTGTAGATGCTAGAATTTTGTGTGCATACGTTGATTTGGTCCTTCTTGATTATGAGTGTGCAGTATGAATTGTAAAAGCCTTTAAGCATTGTGAACCATACTAAGTTTTTAATAAAGATTAATTAGATTTGGACCTTAAGTTACGCCTGTGTCCCCCGCATAAGTTTCTCTATTACTTATTCTTGTTTCCCTCTCATCTCTAAACCTTGGAGTGGTCAACAGATGGAAAAGATCGACTGCAGTAGTGTTCTTGAGGCAGTTCATGTCAATACAGTTGCTACTACTGGTGTCAGTGATAAAGTAGACTGTGACCAGCAGCTGTCCACCGTGGCCACCGTGACAATTTAGAACTTGGATCAGTTATTCACCGCCCAAACTCAGTTTATGCAGACAATGATACAACAGATGAACACTGTTGGTGCCAAAATTATTGCCTCTACAATCGTAGCCATAGCCACCTGTTCACAGTCGAAGTTTTCTTTGTTCATGAGGACCAAACCACCCACATTTGAGGGATCAGCCACTCTTAAGGAAGCAAAAATCTGGCTTCATGATATGAAGGAGAACCTAGCTTTGATGCAGTGTAATGATAGAGAGAAGGTTTTCTACGCCACTTGTCAATTGGAAGGAGATGCATTAGCCTAGTAGAAAGGTTTTTACACCGCATCCGAGGATAGATATACCATCACTTGGTTGGAGTTTAGCACTGCTTTTCATCAGCTCTTCATTTCATCAAACGACAGTGAAATCCCGACAAACCCAAGGAAGAATTCTACCTGTGCCCTATCCCATAGCCGGACGTTGTTCTTAGAAGTGTTGCCAACCAAACAAGTTAGAAGATCGTGCATGCATCTATTGTGGAGATATAGGACACACTGCTGACGAGCATGCAGTCAATTGTTCCAGCTGTGAGGGAAGCCATTTACTTGGAGAATGTCCTATGAGCAACATTACATGATATCTCTATGAAGGCCGAGATCATTGCCCATCTCAATGTCCCTTGGATCTAATAGTGACCGCAATGACTCAGCATCAACGAGAGTGGTTCCGAGCACTCGTTGCTCAAGAGTTAGCAAAACGAGGTGGACTATCATGGCACAAGAGGGGGGGCCCTAAGCGTGGTAACCAGTCCCATTAGTGTTGAAACCTCAGCGGATAGTACTAGGTCTTGATGGAGCATTGTAAAGGCTTTGTTAAGGTCGTTCGCCTTTGTGGTGAATTGATTGTATCTTGTGGGTAAAGTATATAACCTCTACATAATGTCAAACCTATTCAAATAGCCATGTCCGCGGTATTGGACAATGCTCGGGGATTACAGTCAAGGGTTAGATGTTGATAAAATAAACTTGAGATTGGAGGCATGTTGTCTCGAGAAATGGGAAATTGGTTTAAGGATGAGGAATGGTTTACTTGCGAAACAACTGTGAAATTTATTAGTGCTATTACTTGTTTTACTGCTTTACAATATATTATGATTATTTGTAAATGTTGCTTTATTACAAAACAACCAATCGGCCCTTCATTTGAAATAAACCATGCATGTAGTAATAGACTTGTATTCTGTGCACAACTTGTTGAGTGCTTTATGTACTCACCCCTTTGCAACAATACAACCACTGGTTGAGGAGGAGTCTACACCAGCTTTGGAGGAGTTTCAGGAAGAGACGAACAATTAGGGTGCGAGTCCAGTCAGTTGCATGTGGCATATTGATTGGTCACTACGATTCTTATTTCTTTTCCGCTACAATTTTCTTTTATATTTGAGTCTTTTCCCTACGAGACGTACTATTGTAAGTTGACCATAAGGTTAACCAAACAGGTTATATTAATAGATGAAGTCTTTATTTATTATTCTGATGTGTATGATTGTGATATTTCATCTATGTTGGGACTGTGTGCACTAGCGTGATCATGGATTAGTGTGGAATACACAGAGAGTCCGGATTTGCACAATCGGGCCTCGATAGTGATGAATGCCAAGGTTAATCAGATAGCTCGATCTCTTTGAGCTGTTGTTACTTATCCTAAAACTAGCACGACTATTCTTCCTGAAGTTGCCAAGTGTATGGCTATGCACTTCGTGAGGTATCATCTCCATGCAACCTAAAGGTTGAGTATTTGATGGAGGAGGACCCTCTGACACTATGGAATTCCCTGAATGAAAGTTGTGGGTTATGGATGGCATACCGCTGTCCCGCTTTTGGACTTGTGTTTATTTTCATTGCTCTTTACTCTTTATGTGATATATTTGGCCGGTCAACCATGGATATGTAATATTAAGTAGATGTAATAGTTTCTAGTCTACTTTTATGTCATTTACAGTTGTATATGTTTGATGAATCATCTCAAATGTAGGATATGTGGGTGCTAGGTGTTGACCTTGGGAACTAGCACTAGACACATATCTGGGTACTCAGAATTGTTCTCAACCATTCGACGTGTGGACCAGGGTTTCAAATCTCGTTTTTGCATAAATCTCGGAGTTGGCTGAAATCCGAAATCTCAGCAAGATTCGGAAATTTCGGACGAAATACAAAAACCAAATTTCAAATCCATTTTTTTTTCAACTGAGAAATCCGAGATCTCGGCCGAAATCACGAGATCTCGGTCCACACTGAACCGATCGAAAAATGGTTCAAAACACGTCGAAAAATTTTGTCATTTTTTTTGGATGGTCCTCAGACATCACTAATGTTCCCATAAAATTTGAGATGATGATCAAGCATGAGGAATTTTTTAAAAATCTAACAGTGGTAAAGTCGTGATAAAAACCGTATATAAAATCAATTTTTGATTTTTCAAATGTAACAAATGAACTTCAAGTCATTTGAAAAGTTTTATATATGTTCCTATGTATTGAGGGAGGTTCTTTCTTTGAAACCACCTACAGTTCTGAGGGAGGTTCTTTCTTTGAAACTACCTATAGTTTTGAGTTTTGACCAGTAAGAAAAGATCTATTGAGCTCTACTCCAGGTTTGGTGATACGAAGTTCAAGTAACAACGCTTAGCAATTGCTTACAAAGAAATTGAAATTGTGCATTACTATCAACAAAACTAGGGCTGGTGTGTGCATGGATCGATCATGCATCGCATATATGCATGTGATTGAATTGATGAAGGCCTGATCAATGCCATAAATATGAGCACTGATCATGTATATGTGAATCTCCGTCCATATATATATAGGTGAGTTAGTACTGTACCCATTTATAAATACATGTCATCTTAGGTTTTAAATTTTGTTTTTCAATATATGTCATTCAATAATTTTGAAGTGGTTTTTGTACCACTTTTTCCACTCTACTTCTCTCTCATAGTCATACACAGATTGATTCCAACTATCAATGTCAGTATCATATATCATTTCTCTCTGTTGTTTCAATGCACTAGAAAAGTTCCTATTTATTAAAAAAGTTCAAACCACTTAAGAAAATTTTGAAAATTTTTGTGAATGGTCCTAACACATCCATAATATTCCCATAAAATTTTCAGAAGATGATCAATCTTGAAAAAGTTTAAAAAATTCAAAAAGTCCTAAACGACAAATTGAACCGACCAAAAAATGGTCAAAACATGTTAATTTTTTTGAAATTTTTTGTGGATGATCTTGATCCTAAACCCAAGCAAATACAATGCACAAAAATCAAAATTCGGCAAAAAATACCAAATCTCGCCTGAAATTGCCGAGATCTCGCCCGAAATTGCCGAGAAATCTGAGATTTGATTTTTTTTTAATTTTCCGGAATTTTGAATCTCGGAGGGATCTGAAATCTGAGATTTCGCTAGGATCTCACCGAATTTCGCCAAAATTTGGACCCCTGGCGTGGACAGGAGTGGCCATCGTCCCTTGCCTACTGCGATGCACACCCGTCGGTGGGTGTGGGCAGTCCCAAGGTTCTGCGGCGATCGGCGTGTGATATGCCCGGATGAGTTGATATCAATCCCAATATGGCTTTTGGAAAAAAAATCAGAACTCGCTTTGAATACGTAAGTGTGTATTATGATAATCAGATGGTTCATATTTGTTTGGGTAAGGGCCATTTGATTAACATCCGTGCACGGGACTAGTTGCGGACAGTGAGCATACAATTAAGTGGAGTATGAGTGTCACTTCTAGTCCAACGTGCGAGCAAGGTCCGATTACGCTTCCAAGACCCCACAATTTGCGTGCACAATCTGACGCTGGAAAGTTGGAGCACCCATGATCCATCATTATGGGAAATCACAAGGAGCTGGAAGATATTAATGAAGAAATTTTCACTAATTATGTGGATTCATGATAGTTGTATAAAAGAAAGATTACAATTGTCAACATATATTTCTCTTAAAAATTTCCAAAACACTTGAGCTGGATCTAGAATCAGTCCATGGTAGTGTGTTAGAGACACTCTAATTGGGCCAAATGGAAAGAAGAAATTGAGGCAAAATTACGCATGCTTAACAAAAGAAAAGTATTCGGTCCTATTGAACGAACACCTCCTAAGTGTTCTATGTAGGATCAAAATGGGTTTTCATCCAAAAGAGAAATAAAAATAACCAGGTGGTGAGATATAAAGTGAAGCTTGTAGTACAAGGGTTCATGTAAAGACCCGAGATCAATTACAATAACAATTACTCTCCTGTAATGAGTGGAATAACATTTCGATACTTGATATCAATGGCAACTAGCTTAAACTTATCGATTCAATTGATGGATGTAGTGGCCGCATATTTATATGGGTCATTGGATACGGATATTTATAGAGTCTCTAAAGGAGTCAAAATTTTGGATTCTAATAGAGGTAATGACAACATGTATAACGCTAAACTGCAGAGATCGCTATACAGATTAAAAACTGTCAGGGAGAATGTGGTACAACCAACTTAATGAGTTTCTTCCAAAGAAGGGGTACTCCAACAATGATGATTGTCTATATGTGTTCATAAAGAAATCTCATAATGGATTCTACATCATCTCAGTCTATATCGATGATATGAATATCATCGAAACTACATAGGACATAATGAAGCAGTTAAAGCATTTCTTAGAAGAAATTTTAGTACACTAGTCTGCTTATACCAAGAAGTTATTCAAAAAAATTAATATGGGTAAATCTTATCCTTTGAAAATCCTCATGATAGTAAGATCCCTTAATGTAGATAAAAACCCTTTTAGACCAAGGATGAAAAATAAAAATGTATTAGGACTTGAAGTCTCATACCAAAGCTCCATTGGAGCACTTATGTATCTTTACGGTGGTATAGCCGCTTTTTACCGGTCTTTTAAAGCGGATCTTGGTGGCTACATCTACTAACACTAAAAGATTATAGCATTATATGAAGCCTCACATAAGTATGTTTGGCTAAGACATGTAATTAGCCATATCCAGAAGTCATGCGATATTATACCATCATAATTATTTATGAAGATAATGATGCTTGTGTTGCACAAATGCAAATAGATTATGTTAAGTGCAATATCACAAAGCATATTGCCCCTAAACTTTTCCATCCTCACGAACTCTAGAAGAACGATGGGGTAAAGATCAAATTAAGTCATGTGAAAATATAGCAGATTTATTCACTAAATCTTTGCTAATATTTAGTCTTCAAAGATCTGTTCGTGGCATTGGAATAAGACGACTTAGAGATATGTAGAGTTCAGAAAGAGTAAATCCCTTAACTATGACCCTTAGTATGATCCTTAAGATATTACTTTAATCCAGAAGATTATAAGTTGCACTTTTTTTTTTCCCTTGATGAGTTTTTTAGAAGTTTCTCACACGAAGGTTTTTAATGAGGCAATAAGTGCAACATAATATACAAATCTAATGTACTCTTTTCTCCGTCTAGTTTTTCCTACTGGGTTTTTAGGAGGAATTTTTGATGAAACATATGCATTACGTGGTATTCGTCTAAGGGGAGTGTTGAGATATAATTGGACTCTTGTTCCTGGTTGTTGAGATATGATAGGACTATATCTCTTTGTGGGTGAATCCGAATCTCTCTAATTGTTTTTTTTACTAAAAATATGACACACCATTATACAAAAAAAAATCAACGTAATAAAGAGAGGAAGGTTTTGTCTCTATCTTATGTGTTCTTTATGATTATTCTGATAGCCTGTTTGTTTTTGTTTTTGATTCTAGATTCTAACCCCAAAAGCTGAATGAAAAACAAGCAGCTCGATTCTAGAATCCGATTCTCACAATTCAGGTTATCGATATACACTAGAATCCACAATCCACTTCATATATGCTTTTGGATTTTAACTTTTGCAGAATTAGCTTCTCTATAATCACAATCCAGAATCATCATTTAGAGAATTCAAAGTAAAAACAAACCGATCCTAATTATATAATTAATACATTATATTTGATCTATGTTGGTCTTCGTGGTTTTACAACACCCCTTTTCGAATGGTTGGTGCAGTACATGTCATTATTGCTACGTAGTTGCTGCTGCGTCGGAAAAACAAAACAAAAAGGAAAGAAAGAATAGAAAGGCATAGGTATCAGTTCTTATCGGGCCGTCGAAAGCGTCATAAGTGGGCCCACCCTATAGCCCACATGCCACAACCCATCAGCGTTTCCCTCTTCGATCCCCTCCTCTCCTCGTCGTCCTCCTCATTTACTCAACTCCCCCACCACGACGCGAGCGTGGGTAACCTTACCGCTTCGGCAATCTCCATTCCGCGTGGTCCCCCACACCCCAAACCCTAGCTAGCTCGGCTCGCCCGGTCCGCGCCGCCGATGCGGAGGCGGCTTGTGGAGGGCGCCATGGCGCTGTCAGTGGCGCTGGAGGCCAACGCGTCGTCCGCCGGGCCGCCGCCGTCGGGGGCGTCGGGGCTGATGTGGTGGGTGTCGCAGTGCCATGGGGCGTGGTACAGCCTAGCGGTGATGCTGCCTTCGCTGGCGTTCGTGGGGTTCCTGGTGTGGCAGGCCCGGCGGAGCTTCCGGCGGCTCAGCTACGGCCGCTCCCACGTCGTCGTCGTCGCCTACTACGCGCTCCTCTGGGCCGTCGCCATCCTCAACCTCCTCTGGTGCTTCCTACAGGTCCGTCTCTCCTGCCTCCGTTCCTTATCTCTGCTTCTCAGATTGGTGGTGGTGGGTCATGGAACCGCCTGCTTAACTCGGGCGTTGTTTAGCGAGTTGTTAATGTTGATGCATAAATGATCTGGTTCGTGCGTGTTATTTTATACTTACACTAGAAACTAGCGAGGTAGGGTAAATGATTTTAATGAGACATGGGCTCGTTGGGTGGAATCATCCGAGAGAAGGTTACAGCTACCGAACTGCCGATTATGAACCTTGTAAATTGCGTTCTTAGTGTTGATGAACAGTGCAATGTTTGTATGCTTGTTGTTGTTGGTCTATGATTGGGGAGTAGAATAAGTGGTACAAGTTAGGTGGTTGTTTCATGAGGCTTCTGGTTTACAAACTTTTTGCCTTTTGGCTTTTCAACTTAGCAATCGAATGAGTGGAGGTTGGGTTGTGAATTATGATCAAAGCAGACTAGTAGGATGGGTAGCTTGTGAGCTGGTTAGGGATGGTAATGATGAGCCAGTAGCAAGCCGCCCTGGTGGCCAGGTGTTGATGTTCGAAACTACAAACAACTTGAGTGCCATTGGCCTGATTACTAGATTCAGATTTCAGGTGTATGTGTTTCGCAATGTTACTTATGTATGCAGATCAATTTTTCTGAATATTCTAAATAACGTTAAACGGTGAACGAACAATCACTCCACCTTTTAGTGCTTATACGGTAGGCGGCCTTGTAAACGGCTTTACTGTTTAAAATTCAGAGAAATATATACATATGTTTACAGTAACAAAATAAGCATCTAATTCATCTACTTTCATGCATATAGAATGGAACTACCAGACTATCAACAGTTATTCACAGTGGTGACATAAAGAAAAAATATGACATGAAGTGATTGGAATTAAAGAATCATAATTGAATGAATGAACAGCTCAAGTGGTAATAAAAAGCAAAACTAGCATTTATCTCATGTATGTCATAATATTCATGTCATATTGCAATCTTGGAACTTTACCCAAATAAGCGGCCCGATAAAATGGGCCTGTTAAACATTAACGGCCGTTAAACCGAATAAACTGCCTGATACAATGGGCTAACCTTTAAATGTTCATAAACATAACGGGCAGTGGACCTTTACCATTTTAACGACCGTTTAAAAGGCCTTAACGGTCTTTATGTACAACACTAATTTTTCTTTAGAATTGACATAGAGCTGATGCACAGAAAGGGGCAATTCTTGCCTATACGCATCTGAAGCTTTGACCTATTTCATCTTTAGTAATGTTGCCCATATTTTATAGTCTATTGTTTGTTTCGCCGAGTCTTGTATAACAGTTTTTTCCCCTTCAAATGGCAGGCATGGCAATGTATGCCTGATAGGGCGTTCTCATGGAATGTGCTTTCGTTGTTTACCAAATCAGGAATGTTATTCTTGGAAGTTAGCCTCATAGCATTTCTACTTCAAGGAAATGAAGCTAGTGGTTTTGAGTCTCTGGCACGTACCTTTGTTATCGCTGGAGCTGCAGTTTCTGCTGATGTATTGCTCAAGGTATGTTACTACTCATAGTTCACTTCAGGCAGGGTGAATGTAATCACTTAACTAGCTTTTAGTGATGGTGTTATGTTTCTTTACTTACCTAGCTTCATCTTTATAATGTAGCCATGAAAAACTGGCAATGCTATGTTTATCTCTGCTTTATTACTTAACGGCAACATGCTAGAGAAGCAAATTTACTAGTGTATCAGGTCCATCATGTTCTTATATTAGAAGAAAATAATATGTTATTTCCAATTATCCATAATAGGCTTCCTATTGCAAGTTAGTACACATTTTCTGTTGATACTAGTTCTCGCCTGCTGTTGTCTCTCGAAACTGCAAAATAATTTTTTGGCTTCTCAAAAGGGTAAAAAAAAGGTCCCATGACTTAACCTTTTACACCTATCCTCGTTTCAATGTATTAAATTATGTTGCAGTGGAAATTGGAACAATAGTTTTTGTTCTCACATGATAGCTGGAGATCACTATGTTAGCTTTGGACTCACATTTGCTCCTTCTTCAGATTATATATGTTTTTGGATTTGGTGTTCCTTTGTTCATTGATGCTGACCAAGGAACTGGTGGGAAATGGGGCCTATGGATCCTCCACAAATTGGTGCTTTCTGGAGTCTATGGACTGATTGTGTTCATGCATCACTCAAGGTGGAGAGACAGGCTACCTGGTATGATACAATTTCCCAGTATAATTGTATATGCTTCAAGTTCTGTGTTTGTTGCTTCACGACCATCGTGTTGTGATTGTTTTGTTGCAGCAAAACCGGCATATTACAACTATGTATGTGCAATGTTGCTACTGAATGGCATATCACTGTTTGGCTGTTTCCTTCTTGCATGTGGAGCTGGATTTGGTCTATGGTACATAAAGAACACTGCATCTAATGTCATGCTAGCTTATTCTGCATTTGAGAGCAATATTTTAGTATCTTTCATTTTGTAGGTTGTACAATCTCACCACTGTCTGTTATCATTCTCTTTACCTTCCACTTCTGTATGTGACTTTCTTAGCAGACTTTTTCCAGGTACCTTCTTTCGTATCAACTTAATACTTTGCTTTTTGTAGTGCTGCCTTATTGAGCTTGTGCACTTGAATATTTTCTGTGCCTTATTGTTCTTGTAGTGATTGTTTATATTTTGCTGGTTTATTTGTGTGATCGTAGGAGGAAGATATGCTCCTAGAGAACGTATACTACTCCGAGATGAAAGACGCTGGGTTCTTTGATGCTGACTGGGATTAATCTGCAGATACCATGCTGTATGACCACCTTCATATGAATTTGCATTTGCACGATGTAGGTTTCATTTCTGGACACTGAATCTTAGAACATAAATTGTATCTAGACAACCATTCTAATCAATGAAAAATATGTAAATTTATCACTATATACTTAATTGTGCTTTTTTTCACAGGTGGTTAGCACAGCCCAACTTAACAATGGATGAGAAATTGAAGTTGTCACTTTTTCTAGCTATTTGACAAACTTTCTTCTTTTTTTGAAAATCTGGCCTTCTTCCGAACAAATTACAAAAATAACTCTCTCATCGACCGCGGAAGCAATGGCAAGTGATAATTAATTGATTAACGGACTAATGAAGAAATTGCAACCTTTGTAGACAACTGTCAACTCAAGAATTTGCAAGTCTGTGGCCCCTCGCATAAAAGGTGACATACCTATAACCTCTTTTGTAAAACGTTGATGACCACCGTAGATCAAACATAATGTATCAATCGAATAACAAGAACAATTATAAAGAGCACATACGATATAGAAGCAAAACTCTACTCTTTATTAGATTGATTTTGTTGTACAATAGAGTACTATATTTATAGTAAAAATCTATTAGATATATATTCGGATTCACTTACAACGAGATAGAGTCCAAGTATATTTGAACAACTAAGATGAAGAGTTGTATTATATCTCAACACTCCCATTGGGCGAACCGCACAATACATGTCTCATGAAAAATACCTCCCAAAAACCTAGTCAGAAAAAAATGATGGAGAAAAGAGTACATTGCATACGCACACTACGTTACACTTGTTGCCTCGTTAAAAACCTTTATGTGAGAAAATTTTAGGAAAATTCACTAAGAAAAAAGAAGTGTAATTTATAATCTTATGATTAAAGTGGTGTCTTCAAGATTATGCTGAGGGTCATAGTTCAAGGATTTACCCTTGAACTCTACATATTCATAAGTCGTCTCATTCCAATGCTACAAACATATTTTTAGAAACTAGATGTTGGCAAAGATTTTGTAAATAATATGCTAGATTTTCATATGACTTAGTTTGCAGGATCTTTGCATCGCCATTCTTTTGGAATTCATAAGGATAGAAAAGTTTAGAGGAAATATGCCTCATGATATTGCTCTTAACATAACTCATTTGCATTTGTGTAGCATAATATGTATTATCTTTATAAATAATCGTGGGGTATCGATGTTATTAATGCTACGTGACTTCTATATATGGCTAATTACACGTATAAGCCAAACACATTTACATAGGGCTTCATATAATGCAATAATCTCTGAGCAGTTGGTAGATATAGTTACTAAGGTCTGCTTAAAAGATCACTAAGAAAAATATTGTACCACCATAGAGAAACACATATACAATATGAAGTTTAGCACTATAGGGATCAGATAGATAGCCAGCATCCATATATCTCACCATGGTTAAGTCTTGATCCTTCCGGTAAAATAAGCCAATATCTTGAGTTCCTAGGAGATATCTAAGTAAAGTCTTGATACCAGCATAATATCTTTTGGTTGGAGCTACACTATGTCTAACTAGCAAATTTAATATGAATGCAATATCAGACCTTATGCAATTCGTAAGATAGCTCTAATGATTTATGTATGTGACTTCATGTCCTAAGACTTTCTCATTTTTCATCCTCGGTCTGAAAGGATCTTTATCCACTTCAAGGGGTTTGCTACCATGGAGTCTTCGAAAGATAAGATTTATCTATATTAAAATATTTCAATACCTTCTTGGTATAGATAGACTGGTGTACAAAAATTCATTCTGTGAAATGTTTTAGCTGCAGGCATAACCAATATTTAGTTTTACCCAAAACTTTCATATCAAACTCCATTATAAGATAAGAATTTGTTTTCTTTATTTCCTATGTGGTTTCGATGATATTCAGATCATCGACATAGACTGAGATGATACATAATCCATTATGGGATTTTTTTTATGAACACCCATGGACAATTATCATCATTGGGGCATCATTTCTTCAAGACGAACTTGCTAAGTCGGTTATACTATATTCTCATCGATTGTTTTGAGCTATATAGCGATCTCTGCAGTTTGAAGCTATATATGTTGCGATTTTCTTTATTAGGATCTGAATTTTTGACTCCTTCAGGGACTCATATAAATATTCGTATACAATGATCTATATAATAAATATGCGGTCACTACATCCATCAATAGCATTGATAAGTTTAAACTAGCTGCCATTCATATCATGTATCGTAACATTATTTCACTCATTACAAGAGGGTAATTTTCATCGTAATCAATGCCAAGTTTTTGCATGAACCCTTTTGAAGTCTCGCTTTATTTCTCATTACCTAGTTATTTTCATTTCTGCTCTGGATGAAAACCCGTTTTGATCCTATAGGGAACACTTTCAGAGATGTTCAGTCAACATGACCGAATACTTTTCTTTTATTAAACAAGCACAATTATGCCTCAATTGCTTCTTTTTATTTGATCAAATCTAAGCGTTTTTAGCATTGTACCATGGACTTTGGTTCTGGATCTAGCTTAAGTATGTTAGCAATTTTTTGAGACGAAATATATATCGATAATTGTAGTCTTTGTTTTATACAACTCTTGTGAATCTTTATAATTAGTTAAAATCTCTTCATTAATTTCTTTTTAACTCCTCGTAATTTTCCATAACAATGAAGTCTATGTGTTTCGACTTCCAAGCGTTAAATTTGCGTACAAATATTTGCTGGGTTATCATCTTTAGGATGGCTCACTTTATGGATGCGGTTACCATCTTCAGGATGGCTTACTTCAGATATTTTCTAAATATCAGGTTGAGCTTATTCTACTGTTTTGGGTAGTATTATCACTTGTTTGATTATCTATTTATGCGGATGTCTCGGCGGAATTGAGTCTTGTGCACCCGGAGGCCTCCACTCTTCTTATCATGGAGGGTAAGAGTGGATTTAATATCCTTCTAGCGTATCTTCACTCTTTTAGGTGCGTTTACTACAGGTATATGAGATCTTGTCATTTCCTTATAATCAGTGAATGCATCTGGATGATTATTAGCTATTTGTTGCAGATTTATTATCCTTCGAACTTCAAGTTCGATTTATTTAGTGCGTGAGTCTAAGTCTTGAATGCTAGTAACATTTCAATCTATTTTTCGACATTGTTTTGTGTGGTACTTTTCTCCCCCTAATAACGAGAAATTGTCTTCATTAAAAATACAATCAACGTACCGATCCATATACAGATCCCCTATTATAGGCTTTAGTTATTTAATAATTGATGGAGATTCATAATCTACATATGTCTCTAACTTCCAGTGAGGGCCCATAGTTGTCCGCTATGGTCGTGAGATTGGCTCATATATAGTGCATTTAAATTTTCGCAAATGAAAAATATTTGGTTCTTTCCCACACACTATCTGCAGAGGAGAAATTTCATGGTATGCAATTGGTATACGTTGAATTAATACAACAACGTGCAGCACTGCATGGCCCCAACAACTAGTGTGTAACCTATAATTCTGCAAGAGTGACCGAGCAATACGTTGTATTCTTTTAATTAATGACTTTGCAATGGCATTTTATGTGTGGGCATAGCACATTGAATGATCTATATTCATACATAGAGACATACAAAAATCATTAAATACCTTTAAGGTAAACTTGCAAGTATTGTCCATTCAAATAGACTTGATTATTTTTTCTGAAAAAGATGCTTTTAATTTAATAATTTGGGTAATTAATTAAACAAAAGCATAGTTCCGAGTAAATAAGATGCATACATGAGACCATCTAGTAGAAGCATTTATCAGTACCAAAAAATATCTGAATGAGCCCAACAAGGGTTGGATAGGTCCACAAATATCACATTAAATTCTCTATAGAAAATTCAGTGATTCTTCACTAATTTTTAGATAAGAGAGTCTAATTATAAGTTTTCCTTTAGCACAAACCGAGCATAAGAAATTTTCAGGTCTAGGGAAGTCAGTAGTTTTTGTATTATGTACATCAAAATTGTTGATGATTTTTCTCATCATATTCAACCCAAGATAGCATAGTCGATCATGCGAGATTTTAAATATTTATGGGTTTTTTAAGTATTGTCTTCATCACAATATAAACTTTAGGTTTTGTTTAAGTATATAGTATAATCCTAAGTAGAAGGAAGGAAGTTTTTCAACCATGCATTTCTGGCTCTTGTTAAACTTAATCATGAGTAGGTATTATATTCCATCCTTATTTTTTGTCTTCATATGAAAACCATTCAAACGAATAATGTTGAAACTTAATATGATACGACTGGACTCGTGGTACAACATAGCATCCTCTATTATTATATGAGTACCCACAGGGAGAATTATGATGGTTCTTCTAGTGCTAACAATGAGGGCATCATTTTTAGCGATAGTCATAATATTTCTAGTTTCTTAGTCAATCTGGAAATATTTAGCTTCCCTAATTGAATTTATGGTGCAGCTGTCTACAAGACAGATTTTCTCTTCCGTCATTGGATTACACTTCTACATTAGAAGGAATGCTTTAATAATCAAAGAATTGTTGTATTACATATTAAGAAATATAGAACAACAATAGTACAATGAATCAAATATATGGAAAATAATAATTTATTCAACTTTAAATAATAATCACTCAATAGGAGTGTAGACCAATGTTCGTTCAGAAACTAAAACTAAACTAATATTGGACTCATAAGGAAAATGTGATGTTGACTAGTAAAGCGAAGGAATATCTAGGAGATTAGTTCAAGTCTCTATATAAATCGTGGGTGTTCTTCTAGGACACCCCGAGTTCAGCAGGATCAAAAACTATATCATCACACTTCTCGACGTTCATGTCAACAACAGGTTGAATGGTGAAGTGTGTCTCAACATTGTTCCGTTAGGTCATTTTGACTTTTTCAGTGGGTTGAATGTAACTGTCTTCCAAATGCTTTGGGTGTGACACTTGCGCGACCAATAACCAGTACATAAACACCTAAAGTAAGGTTGTGCAGGGTAAGTGGCCTTGTTGGCTGAGTCTCGCTTATGGAAGCTCCCTAACACTTTACCTTAATTTCTCTACTAGGGCTTGCCTCTTTCCTTTTGTATTCCGTCATTCTTACATTTTTTTTCTTTATGCTTTTAGCCATCTCTACAGCCATAGCTATTGTTAGTCTACTAAGCATTGGCATGCACTTTAGGCATTGCCTGTGTTTCATTGGAAAAATATGATGATTCGTCATCAAGAGTTCATCATGCTTTTCTGTTTATAATAAAATGCATATAAGCTTAGAGTTTTTCTGATACTTGGCATGACGATATTGTTGCTGAAGTATCCTCATATTGATGGAAGGTGCACAATATCTTGTCTATCATCTCAGCATCTGTAACTTTCTAGTTACAGAAAAGCAATTTGGAGATAAGCTTGTGCATGACGAAGTTAACTGCCACGGTTTTAATAGTCTTGGAAGTGTAGGAGAGTCCATTCACGCAGTGCTTCTAGCAGCAGAGTGGATTTTTTCTAGTTATAGCGCCCCGTCGTGGAATTCCATGTTACCAGCATGTCCTCCATCAAATATTTGGCCTTCAAGTTTGCATAGAGATGGTGTCTTAGAAAGTGCAGGGCTACATACTTGGCGATTTCAGGAAGAGTAGATGCGTTAGATTCAGGTAGAGAGATAAAGCTATCAAGTTGATCTTAGCATGCATTGCCCAAGTGGGGTAATTGCTACCATTCAGTATGAGCTCAGTAATTTCCCTCTTTGCAATATCCGATATGCAAGCAGCTTTGTATTTTATTGCTAGTAAAATATTATATTGCATGCTTCTCATTAAATCAGTAGAGTTTCGTCTATATCTATTTAGTAGATAATAATCTAAAATTTCTCAAAATTACTTAGCATTTTTTATAATTTTCTACTATTTATCAAGCAATTTTTATAATTACTGAATAACAAAAAAAATAAACCCAGCATATATAAACAAGAAATTATGCCAGGAAAAATAAACCCAGAGATATGAAGCTTACAATGTGTGCTAAGTCCAGTGGGGGGAGGGGGGCTCCATCAGGCTGGAGCCTAACCTCCACGTCGGGGAACCCCCCACCCCCACAGGCACTGTTGGTCTCCCCTTCGCCTGAGCTCGTCGTAGCATCCAGGAAGCAGTGGCCGAGCCGAACAGAACTGGGCCTTTACTGTCCTTTGCTACTAAAGCACACAAGTAGGGCTAGAAAAAAAGCTCGTTGAGCTGGCTCGGTGGCTCGTTTCAAAATTGCTCTGATTACATTCATTTTTCTTTTAAAATAAAAATTAGTTAATGTGGAACCAGAGTCAACTTCGGCTCGGCTCGTTAAGCTCGGTTCGAAGTTGGGTCTCAAACAATACAGGAGACTATAATAAATAAGAATAAATCAGTGTCGAAGAAAGCTCGAAAAAAAATTCAATTGGCTCGTTATCCACCCCTACCCACAAGCCCAAATGCCCAGCAACAACTAAGAAGCTCACAAATGCATTTCACCTCTTCTTCCCCAAATCCCCAACCATATCTTCAACTTACAAATCAATTAGAACAGATCTACAGAGAGAAGAGGATTGTACCTGGCGGGCAGTGATGACAGTTTGCATGAGGTTTTGAGGAGGCGCGAGCGCAACGACGAGCCATCGACTCCGAGGGCCAAGCTGCCAACACGGAGACGCCCATTGCCAGGCAGCCACCGACGCCCAGGATCTCCTCCTCGATCTGGATCTCATCGTAGGAGCCTGGCGATAGCAGGTGCTTGGCGTCTTCCTCGGCATCGGAGACTGATCTACTATGGGCTGTTTGGTTGCCTTCTCAGCTCAGTCAAGCTGCATGAGCTCAGCCAGGCCGATGGGAGTCAGGCTGAGTGGATGAAAGGAGATATTGTTTGGTTGGTCATATGAGGTTGGACAGGCTGCACAGAGATGTTGTTTGGTTGGCTGTACTGAAATGGAAGTGTGATAGGCAAATTCAAGAGAGGGATGGAACAAATTTTAAAAATACTAGAAAATCAATAATTTCACAAACGAAAATAAAAAGTTTTAAAATATATTCTAGAAAATCAATAAATTGAAAAACTAAAATTTTAATCTTTTAAAATTTATATAGCAAGTATGGTATAGTTTTGTTCAAAAAAATACCAGAAACACATAGGTGAAATCGGTTCGTTAATCGGATATGCTAATCAAAATATATAGCAAAGAAAAGAAGAAAACTAGATAGTAAATGCTGATATCAGCATGTATGCATGGCTCGGCAGAACCTGGCCCTGGGAAACGGTGGATTTTCTTATTTCCCTGGAGCCAGACTGAAAGGGGTGTTTTGCATCTGTAGAGCCAGGCTGAGTTGGATAAGAAGACAACCAAACACCATATTTTATATCTGCATATACAAGTCTCTTTAGATGTAGCCAACCAAATAACCTATTAGAGAGGGAGATTGGCGCCAGCGACACTCTTTAAAATTCGCGTTTTAATATCTGACACTCTAGCCCACAGTCATACACACAGATGGTCCCGCATGTCATACACACAGTCAGAACGACACACGAATTGGGTATCGTGTGCTCGATTTTTCCTTACTAGAGAACGTCTGAACGAGTACCTGAGGAGGTCGAGATACGGAGAGAATCGAGCACGCCGTTCGCGGCGCTTGCGTGAAGACTAGATCACTGGAGAACATGTGCGACTGTGTGCTCTGTGAAGAAAAGGAGTACTAGTATAGTTGTCTGGAGACTAGAGAATAGAGAAGAACTAGTACTAGGAGAAGTACTTGTTAACGATATATTGCCTTATATAGTTGATTCCCATATATATGTTTTCCATATACATGCTTTCCTTATTTAGTTTTCCTTATTTAGACTTTCCTATTGTACCCTCATGTACTCTATATATTGTGGTCATTGGCCTCATATTGAATACATCAAGTCCTATTCGTAACATGGTATCAGAGCTTAGGTTCAAACCCTAGCCTCAATTCTTTCCGCTACCGCCGTGCCCGGGAGAAGCAATCTGCTCTCCCGGGCAGGCATCAATCTTCATCCGCCGCAGGATCTGGCGCAACCACCTCCTAGACGTGGTCATCTCCATCGTCTGTGCGTCGTCTTCCTCGGTCGGCCCCTCGCTTCGGCCGCCGCCATCCGTCAGCTTCATCTTCATCGGGCCCGTGCCCGGGAGAAGCAATCTGCTCTCTCGGGCGGGCACTTGCCCGCGGCTTCTTCCCAGCTCACCGTGCCGCTCTCCGGCTCGCCTCGACGCTGTCGCGATCGGCCTCGTCGCCTTCAGATCCGGTCGACGTCGGCTCGCCTTGACGCTGTCGCGCCCGACCTCGTCTTCTTCGGATCTGGCTGACGCCGGCTCGCCGCCCCTCTGCACCGTGAAGTTTGCGCGCCCGTGAAGTCTGTTCGAAGACTTGTCTTGGGCGGCTTCAAGTCGTGTGGAGAGGAAGCCTCAGATCTGGCGTCGGCTCAAGTCTGCATCGTTGTCTCCGGCTTGCCATCGTCGTTTTGGCCGGCCGCCATCTCCACCTTGCGTTGCCTGGCACCCCTTCACGACGACCACCAAGCATCTTCTTCGCGTCAACCGCCTCCACGCAGGCGACTTCAATCTGCGCCAGCGCCATCCTCTGTCTTCCTCGTCGAGGCCGTCTCCTTCGGATCTACGCCGGCGCCGCACCGATCTGCCGTCTGGCCGCTCGACGCATCGCTGCCGCTCGCTTTCGCGCTCGCCTGGCTCGCGCTTACTTGCCGGCGCGGCGACGGCGAACCGCTCATCTGCCGTCCGCCCAGCACTCTGCAGCAACGCCTCCGTCCGGACGTGCTCCAACCCGTCGGCCAGCGCTCCGCCTCCGGTCTGTCAGCCGGCGCTGCCCGGCCAGCCTGCCTCTTTCGAGTTTGGCTGCTTGGGCTTCTTGTCCGCGTGAAGAGTTTAGTTCACATCTGCAGGAGGCCACGTTTGGGAGGTACTCAATTCTCACGTGAAGGTTTTGGCTTTCAAGTCCGGTTTTCAAGTCCAACAAAAGGTTCCGGATTTGGGCAGCTTCGGTTTTGGTTCCGGCTTCTTGGATCAGCTATAGCTCCTGGTCTTCTACATGGCTGGCTCGGCTCCAGTTCAGTCGACTCAGTTTCGGTTCTTTTCAGCTAGTCTCGGCTCTTTTCAGCATGGCCCTGCTGTCTTGGCTCTTTCGTTGGCTACTGCTTTTTAGTGCTGCGGCTAGTAATTCCTAAATGTTTTTAGTATTCCGTTGCGTCCATCCAAGTCATAGCATCTTGATTCCGTCTTCCGTCGTTGCTCGGCTCTCTTATCGGCTCGACTCATTCTGTCAACACTTTTTACCTTGGCTCGGCACGTTTTGTCGGCCTCGTCGGTCCTTCTTCGTCGAATCGGCCCTACCTTCGACTTCTGTTCGTCGATTTGGCTTCTTCGTCGACTTTTCATCACCGACTGGGTTCTTTGTTGGCTGTTCTTCGTCAGCTCGATGTTTTCAAGAGTTACATGCTACGACGGCTTCTTCAGAACTATGACTTTGGATTTTCCCTATTTTAGTTCATCCCTTCCAAATGCAATGCTATTGCATACGCCTTGCATTTGTGGGGGGTGTTAACGATACATTGCCTTATATAGTTGATTCCCATATATATGTTTTCCATATACATGCTTTCCTTATTTAGTTTTCCTTATTTAGACTTTCCTATTGTACCCTCATGTACTCTATATATTGTGGTCATTGGCCTCATATTGAATACATCAAGTCCTATTCGTAACAGTACTCACCTTGAGACTTGAGATCGAGCCACCGAGACTCCCAAAGAAGAGTTGAAGAGGTGGGTGTGCTGATGCCTGTGCATTGATTGAGTTGAATACTTGAATTCAACCAGGCAACCGGGCAACCGGCCAACAAAAATGTTGCACTGCTGCTCACCTTAGCTATGCTGCTGCCAACAGCCAGCTGCCAGTTGCTCTGTTGGGTGTTGTTAAGTTACCGGTAATTCATCTGCTTAGCTCTGTTGAATACTTTTTTAAGTCTATAGATTAGAATATCAGTGAATAATTGAATAGTGATTAATCTTGATTAGTGAATAGTACTGATTACTAAATAGATAATTTATAATATACTTAAATACTCAATAAATCAATTTACTATTTTAGGTTATATATAGCTGTATATTTGTAACCCACATTTACACTTGTGTAATGTATTTGTTTGTACATTTACAGCAATGGAGAAACGAACTTTGTGTAACTATTTCACAAGTAATACTCCCCCAATTGACGAGATCACAACTCAACCAAAGAGGCTTCGACTAGAATTTAATTCAAATGAAATTACCATTGATCCAGCACGTCGTGTGCCAATAGAAGATTATGCCAATGAAATTAGAGATGAAGTGAGGGGGTATATGTGTCGAATGGTCCAACTCGACCAATTGGGCGTGCCTTTGCAAAGACATTGGATGGAAAAAGCTGGAGATCCTTTCAAGCACAATGGTTTAATTTGATTAGTTAGAATATGGCATGGAAAAGGATGCCGCAATTTGTTTCTATTGTCTTCTTTTCAAGAAATCGTCACAAACCCACACATTTGGGAATGATGTATTTACAAAAGTTGGGTTTTCTCGTTGGAAGACAGCTTTAGATGCTTTCAATAAACATGTTTGTGGTCCAAATAGTTTCCACAATATTGCAAGGGGTGAATGTGAAGACTTCAAAAATCAACGGGCAAGCGTATCTAGTAAACTTAATACTTACACTAAGGAGGCCGAAATTGCATACAAAATTCATTTGACTGCATCTTTAGATTGTGCAAGATATCTCATAGCGCAAGGTGAAGCTTTTCATGGACACGATGAATCATCTACTTCCATTAACAAGGGCAATTTCAAAGAGTTATTAGATTGGTACAAAGATAAGGAGGAAGTGAATAAGGCATTTTGACGAGTACCCAGGCCATGGGTACCCCAGCGACCGAAAGAGCGGCATGGCGAACCAGTCAGTCGGGGCCCAAAGCCACGGCTAGAGAAAAACCGAAACCATGACCAAGTCAACAAATCGAAGAAGCGGCAGCGCATTTATTGTGATCGAGCGCATTAAATGTCGGCCGTAATAATGATGACGCAGCGGCACAAGTCCCCTACTCTCGCATTTACTACGGCGCGCAACTACGCCCAGCAGTGGCAGGGGGAGAGCTCGGCCCATCCCATCAACGCCACTTGCAGGCGACTAAAGAGCTCCGATCTTTTTCTCTTTTTTAAGCAAGTGTAACCTCCTCCTCGCCTATATAAAGGGAAGGAGCGAGCATGTAAGCAGAGGACAACCGGGAATCAATACAATCAAACCCACACGAACCGAGTAGGGACGTTGGCCCGAACTAAGTATACATCTTGTGCTCACCCGAGTAAGTTGCCGAGAGAGGGAGCGTGCACCCCCTCTTACTCTATACAAATTCATTGGCGGTGCTCGAACACCGGCGGTTGGCGCTGTAGGGGCTTTGTGCGACGTCGCCATTTTCCCGCTTGGCTTCCTCGACGGTTCCCTTTCTTTTCTCCGACATCGCCATGCCGAGAAGGCGTCGATCCGTTCGCTCCTCGACTTACGTCACCACTCTGGCCAGACGGATAGTGATCGCCCTCGCCATACTCCGGCGCGCAAGTGTCCACCGAGGACCCCGACGCCTCACGCCAGAGACCTCGGCGAGGTCCCCGCGACCGGACTCGACGCCAGCGAAACACGCCAGAGGCCCCATCACCCCAGCGACGCTACGAGGCATCGAGCGATGGCGGTCGCACCGCCGCGACCTCGCTGCGTGGCAATGGTCGCCATGTACCCGGACGACCACCACTGGACAACTCCTCCGAGCCACGGCTCTAGCGGAGGAAGAGATAAGAACAGACCACGCCATCGCGACCCGACACCGCTGGGCGCCTGCTAGCCACGCCAAAGACTCTCCGCCAACACACCGAGGAGGATCACCGTTAACTCGCGCCGACGCCGACCTTCGGCGGCAGGCTAGCCGGAGGCTCAAAAGGCCGAGCTCGACAAGCTCCAGTCGACCTGGAGCGAGGTTTCGCTCGTTGCTCCACTGCACTGGCGGTGCGCGCGCCACAAGACGCCAGTCCACCACCACCGCTAGGGGGACGGACGATTCATCGCTTTTTCCCCGCGCGGCCAAAAACATCGCCGAAGAAGAATGCCGCTCGGCGCATTCCCGAGCCGTGACGATCCTGCAGCCTAAGGCTACCCACCGAACCTCCGGCCTGGTGGAAGCGGCGGCCAAAGACAGCGTGATGGCCACGGATCGCAGCTCGACGCTTCTTCGATGGATAGCGCGCCGCGACGCCATCCGAGGCCGCTTCTGAGCGAAACAAGGCGCGTCACCTTCCGACAACCCCAGGCATCGCGCACTTCGGTGCACCAACGCTTGGGGGCGACAGCGCACGCCGCATTCACCCTCCAAACGCTGGAACGAGAACGACCGACCGGTCAAATGACGTCGCCGACAAATACTCAGCGGCTGCGGATCGAGCCCGATGGCCCCGGCCACGGGCATTCTGTCGAGATTCGCGTGGATTCCGCCAGATTCTCGGCGGCCAGATCAACATAGCCAAGTACGCCAGGGCTACAAACCCCAGGTGTGGTCGAAGATTACCGGCCAGATATGCCAAGTGTAGGAGCGACAGACGACCTTTTTGTCATCCAATACCTCCCCATCTACTTGGCGGACTCAGCCAGGCATGGCTCGAATATCTGCCCGCCAACATCATCCGGATTGGGCCGACCTCAAGCACCGCTTCGTTAGCAACTTCGGGCACCTACAAGCGACCAGGGAATTCACAGGCACGAAGGTCAAGCGACAGCCAGGGGAAAACCTCCGACTACATCCGACAAGCGTTTTTCCCAACAATGCAACGAGCTCACGACATCCGCGGCCCGATGTCGTAGGCGATTCATCTGACACCGCCCAAGACCACTGGTCCATAAAGCAGGTGTCTGAAGCTCGAGACCACCAAAGAACTCTGGACATTGCCACTAACCACGCTCGGCGAGGAGGCCGTGGATGTCATCTTCGACAAGGAAGTCGAGCGGATCGCACCGAGCCCACTCCTCCTCCGACCGCCCGACAAGCGAAAGCGCCACGGCAAACAGTCCGCGAGGACCGCTGGTTGCCACCGACCGAAAGCCGCAGGCCGGCAGAACCCCCGACCACTTCGAGAAGCCGATGGAGAGTACGTGTCCGAACCACGGATACCCCGTCAGGCACAAGTATCGGATCGCGAAGTCCTGAGCGTTTTCTTCCTAACCCCACGACGCCAGCAAAGGAAAGAGGCAAGACTCTGGCGCCCGACCACCGAGATCGAGAGGCGGGGCGTCGGCTTCCCGAGACCGGTTGCCTCATGATCTTCGGCGGACCGGCAAGCTTACGCCGACCGGAGGCAGCTCAAGCTACGCCGAGAGGTATTCGCCAAGCAAGCCCGGCCCGTACCTAAATACCGATTGGTGAGTCCCGATCACCTTTGACCGGCCGACCACCCCGACCACGTCCGCGCAACCGTGAGGTACCCGCTGGTCATTGACCCCATCGTGGGAACAAAGCGCTGACTAAGGTGCTCATGGACGGCAGTGCATCTCAACATCGCTACGTTGAGACCCTCGACGCCATGGGGATCCCCCCGCTCGAGCCTTCGACCAAGCGAGCACCCTTTCACGGCGTCGTTCCTGGCGGCCAGGCCCACCCGCTCGGCGAGTCGACCGCCGTCACGCTCGGGAGCCCGGTTAACTTCGACCGAGACCCTCACCTTCGAGGTCGTGGATTTTCCCGGCTCCTACCACGCCATCCTGAGACCATGCTACGCTGAAGTTCATGGCGATCCCCAACTACACCTACGAAAGGCGAAGATGCAGGGCGCATGGGGTGATCATCAGAATCGTCTTTCCACTCTCGGCTACGCGAGAAAGACGATTGCGAGTTGGCCTCGTGATCGCGCATCCATCGAAGCTCGCCCGGCCTCGAAAGCAGCACCTCCCGATCCGCTCCCTCTAGCAAGTCCGAGGACGCTCCTTCAAATCCGCCGAGACACGAGACGATCGAGGTCGACCGCAGGACCCGACCAAAACCGCTGACGGGACCACGCCGCCAAATAGGAAAGCGCTCGTCGACTTCCTCGCGCCCAACCGGGGACGCCTTCGCGAAGCTCCTCCGACATGCCGGGGATCCCGAGGGAAGTCGCCGAGCACTCCTGAACATCCGGCCTGGTCTAGACTACGCCAGCCGCTCAAGGCCGCGAAGGAAAGCGCGTGGCCATAGGAGAAATAGCCAAGCTCTTGGCCGCAGGGGTTCATCAAAGAAGTTCGCCACCCCGAGTGGTTAGCAAACCACAATGCTTGTAAAAGAAGACGGGAAATGGAGAATGTGTGTCGACTACACAAGCCTCAACAAGGCATGTCCGAAAGATCCATTCCCTCGCCTCGCATCGACCAAATGGTAGACTCCACCGGGCAGGTGCGAATCCACTCGCCCTTTCGGATGCCTACTCAGGGTACCACCAGACGCGATGAAAGAAGACGACCATTTCGCGACTTCTTCATCACTCGTGCAGTTACGTTTACGCTACGTGACAATGCCGTTTGGCCTGAAAACGCGGGGCTACATACCGTAGATGTATGCAGACACCTTTCCGACTGGTCGGCCGCAATGTCGAAGCATACGCCGACGACATCGTTATCAGACCAGGAAGACCAAATGACATCATCACCGATCTGGAGGAGACTTTCGCAACCTTCGGCCGGTTCCAAGATCAAGCCTCAACCCCGAGAAATGCGTTTAGGGTACCCAGGAAGCTACTCGGCTTCATCATCTCCGAGCGACATCGGCCACCCGAGACAAGATCTCCGCGATCTTAAGGATGGGGCCGATCAACAACCTCAAAGGGGCCCAAAGGCGACGGATGCCTAGCGGCCTAAGTCGCTTCACGTCACCCGGCGAACGGCTTACCTCTATACAAACTCCTCGAGGAAACCGACCACTTCACCGGCGAAGGAGGCCCAGGGCGCTTCGACGCCGCTAAAGGTTTTCTTCCCGACCACCCCTCGATCTTTGTTCGCCCGGCGCCGAAGAGCCTCTGCTACTTTACATTGCCGCCACGGACCCAGTCGTCGAAGACGGCACTTGTCGCGAGCGAGCGAAGAAGCGGGTCCTAAGATCCGCCACGGTCTACTTCATTAGCGAAGTACTCTCCAGTCCAAGGCAGTACGCAGATTCGAGAAGATGCTCACGCAGCCGATCACGAAAGAAAGGCCGTACACTACTTCAACCACCACGCTCAGTGGTAACTTCCCTACCACTCGTGAGTCATCCATAACCGCGACGCCTCGGAAAGAATTGCCAAGTGGGCACTCTGAGCTCAACTGCATGACGTATCCTATGTCCTCTCGGATGCCATAAAATCTCAAGTTCTAGCCGACTTTGCCGAAAGTGGATCGAAGCCCAGTGCCTCTCGGCTCGAAGACCCCGAGTACCGACGATGTACTTCGACGGGTCCTTCACCAAAATCGGAGCCGGGGCCGGGTCGTCATTCTTTCACCACGGAACAAGCTTCAAGATCGTCATCCGGCCACTTTTCGACGCAACCAACAACAACGCCGAGTATGAGGCCTCGTTCACGGCCAGATCGCCGCCGACCTCGAAGCTCTGCGGTTATCGCGTGCATGGCGACTCAAAACTGGTCGTCGATCAAGTCATGAAGGCTGCAGTAACCTCGCGACGATCGGATGGCGACCCATCATTGTGCCGAGAGAATGCACGCAAGCTGGAGCAGGTTCAAAGGATTTGAGCTCCATCATAGCTCACGACGGAACAACGGAGAGGCCGATCACCGGCTAGTCTCATCCCGTGAGGCCGGATCCGCCGAATTTTAAATCGCTCGACCTACACCAAGCATCCATCCGACCGATCGCTCTGACGACGCTGTTTAAGCGACTTGACAAAGGCCGAAAGCTGGTCGAGCCGGGTTGCAACGTCTGGATGACCAGACCGATTGGAGGAATCCTTCATCGATCGGTGGTAGCGGCTTCCTCGACGACTAACCGGCCCGAAGGCCCGCCGCCGCTCGTCGGGCAAAATCCTTCATACCGACGTAATCGACTCTCTGAAGGAGCTCCCTCGGGATCCTCCAGTGTGTCCTGAGCCAAGAGAGCTACTCCGCGACATCCACGGCGGGGTTTGCTGACACCACGGAGTCACGAGCCTGAGTCGTGAAAGCCTTCCGACAGGTTTCCTCTTGGCCGACGCGTGGCCGACTCGAGCAAATCATCCGGACGTCTGAGGGTGCCAATTCTTCGCTCGGCAAACTCACTCCACAAGCCCTCCAAACGATCCCTATCACCTCGGCCCTTCGTTTGGGGGCTTCGATCCGCCTGCCCTTCAAGCGCCCGGGCTTCTACCCACCTTTTGTTGGTTGGCGATAGACAAGTTCACCAAGTGGATAGAAGCCAAGCCGATCACAACGATCACTTCTATGACGGCGGACTTCATCCGCAATATCGTCTACCGGTTTGGAGTCCCGAACTCCATCATCACCCGACAACTAACGCAGTTCACTGAAAGGAGTTTCTCGAGCTCACATGCCTTCGACGATCCGCTGATTGGCGACGTCGCCACACCCACGGAGCAACAAGTCGGCCGTCGAACGCGAATCGGCATGATCCTCCGAGGCTCAAGCGCGAATCTTCGATCGGCCCGAAGAGGTACGCAGCGGGGCGTTGGGCGAAAGGTACCTCCCCGTGCTGGAGCTTCACGGACCACCCGACCGATGGCCGACCGGTTCACGCCCGTTCTTCCCGGCATTCGAGCGTAAGCCATCTTACCAACCGACTTGGACTACGGCGCCCCAAAGGTTCAGGCCTTCAACGACCCGGGGGCTCAGTCCCAAGAAGACGCCGCCGATCGGCGGCCGATGAAGCGCGAGATGTCGCCGTCGTTAAGCTTCGATCAAATACCAGAGAACAACTGCGACGCTACCACGACCGCAAGGTTAGAGGGCGAGCGTTCAACACAGGCGACCGTTCTCAAGCGCCAGTCGATCCAACAAAAGGCAAGCACAAGCTCTCCTCCTTGCCAGGAGGGCTCCCTTCATTGTAGTAGAGGTCGCCGACTGGCGCTACCAGGCTCAAGGACCCCGACGGCAATATCTTGTCAAACGCCTGGAACATCGGTGTTAAGACGATTCTACCCTTAGCCCTTTCTTCTACCTCGTTCATTACCATGTTCACCTTTTTTGCAGGCGTGTGCGTAGCATTTTTTTTTTCCCACTCGGATCGACACTCGCTCAACCGCTATCCATCACACATTCGGTCTTCTTTTCTTTCTTCCAACCGTACCACGGCCTGCGCAGCCCAGACTCTTGATACTGTGAAAGTGGTATCTCGCCAAGGAAAAAGAGACAGAGCAGATGGTATCTGATTCTGGGAACGAAGCGCCAAGGCTTAAAAACCTGTTTTTCTACTTTTTCGGAAAATGTCGGAACATGTCGATCACCTTTGGCCGGTTGGTCCCCGCATAAACCCAAGAACCATGGCCTGCATGTCTTACCAGCAACAAACCGAAAATAGCGAAAAATACGTGTAAAACCCGAACACCTTTGTTTTCTTCCACCCGACTAAGATTTACATTCTTTGGAAACAAGAAAGTCTAAAACCAAGAAAGCTTTTTTAGTTTAAGGGTCTTCCTTCACGGCAGATTGATCTCCGAATTGTCGTCCCCTCTCAAGCACAGCCTCGGCTTCCCGCTTCAATTTTTGCCGCGACGCACGCAAAAATAGCCGGGTCATAAACCCAGCAGAGAGCCCCGATCCGCCGACGCACCTTCAAGCGGCGTAGCTACTCGCCCCACTGTGTGACCTCTATGGTCCAGAGAGCTTGAAGTCCGACAGAGGACCGCCCGTCGAGAAGAAAATGCACGGCAAAGACGATCGGGCGATCGGGCGCACGATAAATCGTTTGCCAGCCTAGATGTCGCATGCCGATCGACTCCAGGCTCCGAAGAGAGAAGGAGGCGCGAGGGACCGGTGCCCCGCTCCCCAATTGCTCTCAGCGCCTCGCGGTGGCGGTTCCTCGGCCGACGACGGCTTATCGTCGCGCGCTCTCGCTCCTCCTCCTCCGGGCCTCCGCCGCTCCAGCTGACTCGATCAACCCGTCGCCGCTCGACGGACCGCGCAGCTAAGGCGGCCTGTCGCCTCAACTTCCCCTCCTCACCTGCCTCTCTGCTGAAGGGAGTCCCGGGCCGATCTCATCGATCGGTGAGTTCTCATCCTTAGAACGGGGAATGAGAGAGCGTAGGCAGCCATAAAAGCAAGTCGACTGCGTCTCAAGCGTTCTTCGATGAAGTCCGCCCACCTCCGCCTATTTGTAGGCGATCCGGCCAAACGAGCGACGCCGGGATACCCGCCAAGATTCATGACGGCATCGCACCTTTTGAAGTTAATGGCGAGAAGCCGGCCAAAGCAAGCGATCAGAACCGGCGCTAATTCCTCGTTGAACAAAAACCTGCGCCGATCATAAAGAAAGATAAGTGAATACCTTCTTCTTACACACACTGCTTTTACTCTTCAAGTGTCGCTCACACAAACCGCCCCGCCCACTCTGGGCTACAAGAGTCTCGCTGGTGAGTTGACACAACCAATCGTCGGGTCCTCCCAAGGCGGCCAAACTTCGACCAAAAGTACTACGGCCTCGCCCGCGCTACTGCTACGGCTAGTGCTTGACGAAGAAAAGGAAGTGCCCAAGCTGCGACTCCACGATCGGTCGAAACACCTCCTACGCTGAGCGTCTCTCGATTTCCCAACTCTCTAACTTTTTGATACACACACGGCCTATGCCCGACCCTCGTGGGTCCCTAAGGCAAGAGACTGGCGATGATATCCACCACAAAGAAAAATGGGCAAGAGGTGAGGACAAGGCGAGCCAGTGGGCCCTCTAGTTGGGTCGGCGGGCGACCCAATCGCCTTAACTCACGTCGGGATCACACCTCACGCTCTTCGCGGAACCCTGCCGACGGTGGTGACCGGTACCTTGGATCGAACGATCCAAGGTCCGATACTGAGATCGAGTAAGGAAAGATTCTTTATGGATCGCCTCGATTAGGGTCGACGCTTCGCCGATTGTCCACAGGACCTCCTCGCGAGTGGGGGCCTCGTGTTCCACTCCGGATCACTCGCTTGTAGCCCCACGAGAGCGGCGCCGAGCCAAGGCAAGCGCTGCTTCTCACTCCTCCTGGTCCCCAGCCCGACGGGCGTAAAAATGGGGCGGGACTCAGCACCACGTGTCCGCTGTGAGCGACTACCGGCCGCTATCCGGCGGCTCGACCGGGCGCTACGTACTTCGCCAGGCGATCACTACGCTGGCGGCACGACCGGCGCCCAGTGTTCGCCAGCGACAACTGAAGCGCCCGTGACGCGACCATGGCGCCGACGACAACCATCTTGCGCTTTCGGCGGGCCAGACGCTTATCGTGGAGCCGACCCGGCCATTTCAGCGTAACCCGGCGCCAACGGTGCGCTCGCCCAGCGATCAACCAGCGCCGGCCCGACCTCGGGCGCCACGTGTTCCCGGGCGACGCCATTGGCGAGTCAACTCGAGGCGCCACGTACTCGCCAGGTGGCTCGCCATCAAGGCGCCAAGCGCACGACTCGGCGCCATTGACGTGCGACCGCTGTATACCAGCCCGTCATGACGTGCAGCGCTGCCAGTATGACGGCTAGCGCGCTGGCGACGACCCGGCGCCATGTGTTCGCCAGTATGCGTCACCAGTAAGCGCCGCGAAGATATGGCGCTCGACGACTGGACCATTCACGGCAAGGCCGGCGGCGGGTCCGGCGACCGCCAGCGCCCCGATGACGACGGCTTACCATCTGCTCCCGGCGACCACCCGACAGCCATGAAGGCGCCGGCGCAGATATATATGCGATCGGCGGACCTCCCCATCTGCAAAGCAACAAGCAGCATGAAACCCTCGACCGCTCTCCGGAGCCGGCTCGGGGCTGAGCTACACTCCGGTGCGCCATACAAGCACCCGGTCGGAGACTCTTCACGACCAAACTGGAAACCCGACCGCTCTCCGACTCAGCTCGGGGCTCGGCTTACACACCACGCCGGCGCCGCAACCACCGGCCGGAGACTGGTCCAGGCCAAGCGAACCACGGCATCACGGCATCGGAAACAAGACCCGGGCACCTCTCCGACCTGCCGCGGGGCTACTCTTGGCGAGTACCTGTGCCATGGTACCCCTGGCCGTCTGAAGGCGCTGTGGGCGAACCAGGCGATCGGGGCCCTAAAGCCACTACGGCCGAGGAAAAACCGAAACCATGACCGTCAATCCTCGAAGAAGCGACATTTATTACGTGATCGAGCGCATTAAATGTCGGGCGTAATAATGATGACGCAGCGCACAAGTCCCCTACTCTCGCATTTACTACGAGCGGCGCAGCAACTACGCCACCAAGCCAGCAGGCGGGAGCCAAGCAGCTCATCCCATCACCGCCACTTGCGGGCGACTAAGAGCACGATCTTTTTCTCTTTTTTAAGCTAACAGTGTAACCTCCCTCCTCGCCTATATAAAGGGTGGGAAGGAGCGAGCATGTAAGACGAGAGGACAACCTAGAATCAATACAATCAAACCCACACGAACTGGAGTAGGGACGTTCAACCAAGATACATCTTGTGCTCACCCGAGTAAGCCGTCGAGGAGAGGGAGCGTGCACCCCCCTCTTACCTATACAAATTCATTGGCCGGTGCTCGAAACACCGACACATTTGATACAGCTCCAGGGCATGCAGTTATCATTTCTCTAAATAGATCTTTCGAAATATTATGCACAAGAGGTCACAGAAGTGATTAATGGTGAGATTAGTGAGAGAAATTTCGCAGTGCTTATTGATGAGTCTCGAGATGTGTCAATAAAGGAACAAATGGCAATTATTGCGAAGTTAGTTGCACATCTTTTTTAAGTCATACCATTTTATGTATAGTTATGTTGTTCTAACTTTGCAAAAAAATGTGATATGCAGATTTGTCAACAATCAAGGGAAGGTAATGGAAAGGTTTCTTGCTACTAAGCATATCACAAATTGTACTTCGGTTGGTGTTCTTGCTCTACATGGTTTACCAATTTCTAGGTTATATGTCTAGGGATATGATGGAGCTTCTAATATGAGAGGTGAATTTAATGGCTTGCAAAAACTTATTCGCGATGAGAATTCATCGGCTTTATATGTCCACTGTTTTGCCCACCAGTTACAGTTAGTGGTTGTCAGTATCTCAAGTTGTAGTAGAGTTATTGCGGATTTATTCAACTATGTTCCCCTGATAGTGACTGACGTGGGTGCCTCTTGCAAGAGAAAAAAAAATTGATTGAAAAGCATCATGATGCTTTATTGGAGAAGTTGAAAAATGGTTTGATTTCAGCTGGAACAGGATTACATCAAAAAACTTGTCTAGCTAGACCTGGAGATACTCTATGGGGTTCACACCTCAAAACCTTGTTTCTTATGTGCCAAATGTGAGAGGCAGCGGTGGATGTGCTAGAGTTTATAAGTGAATATGCTTGTCAAAACTCAAGTCATGGTGGAGCAGCAGGTTTACTAAAAAAATGGAATGCTTTGAATTTGTTTTCACCTTGCATTTTTTAATTAACTTAGCATTACAAATGAGCTATCACTTGATTTGCAAAGAGCGCATAAGACATTGTTGAAGCTATAGGATTGATATAAGATGTGAAAGAATGTTTGCAAGATATGAGGGACAATGGGTGGGAGCCATTGTTTGAACAAGTAGAAAGCTTTTGTGAGACAAATGGGATTGTTGTGCCAAATATGAATGATGCTATTGAGTTATGGGTAAATCATGCGTCTAAAGCATACAGTAACTCAACATCATTATTACAAAGTTGATATTTTCAATGCTGCTCTTGATGCAACTATGAATGAGATGAATCATCGCTTCAATGAAGTTTCATCGGAATTATTGGTATGCATCTCTTGTCTTAATCCAAGTGACTCCTCTAAGTTTGATACTGATAAACTTGTTCGGCTTGCTGAGATTTATGTTGATGATTTCAATCTATCTGATCGGTTCTTGTGAAAGGATCGAGGATGGACGCCTAGAGGGGGGGTGAATAGGCGATTTACAATTTTCTAAAACAACGCAGCGGAAAAGAGATCGGAACTTCCAATATGGAGTCGGAGGTTCCGGTGTCTAATCGGAATATCCGATACGAGATCGGAATATCCGATTAGAACAGAGTCTAGTGAATTGCAAAACTAATTACGCCTATACACAAAATGATTTCTACTCAAAGCTAGCACAAGCAAATATTAGCAACTAGTAGTAAAGCTAGCTAGAGAAATAATCAACACTAGATAGATCAATTTAATACAAGATAGCAAAGTAAAGCAATAAGCACATGTAAAGAATTGACACGATGATTTGTTTACCGAAGTTCGGACTTCCTCCAAGGAGGTTCCTACGTCTTCGTTGAGGAGGCTCGGTCACACTTGAGCCGGGTCTTTTCCAACCCTTTTCCTCGCCAATCTCGGTCACACTTGAGATGTGGCTTCACTTCTTGATTTCTTCCCTTTCGGAGGTGAAATCGGACCTTCAACAAACTTCTCACGGCACACCACACACTTTGGTTGCTCGTGAGCGACGCCTAGCCGTCTAGGAGTCTTCAAACTCCAAGAGTAACGAATCCAACAAATGGATGATCTAGGACATGAACTCTAGTGCTCAAGATGTATCTCAATCTAACACTCTTAGCACTAACTCTCACTTCCCACACCTCACTCAAAGAGGGATCACTAAGATCAAAGGAGAAGGAGCAAGGAGGAACACTCAATCCACTCCTAATCACAACACAAGTTTTTTGGAGCTCTCTCTAGCCAATGAGATGACCAAGGAGCAACAAATGCATCCCAAAGTGATCTCTCTACTCAACTAGCTCAACCTCTTGTTTAGCCCTTCAAAAATATCCTCAACTCTCTCTCCCAACCGGCCAAGGGGGGTATTTATACCCCACACCCAAAGACTAGCAGTTGGAGCAAGAAAACTAGCCGTTTTACACACATCGGAACTTCCGATCCCAACATCGGAACTTCCGACCAGGCAAAAACTCCAGAACAAACTCAATCCAATAAACACATCGGAACTAACATCGGAACTTCCGATACATCGGAACTTCCGATCTGGGCAGAGAGGCACCTTACAGAAACCTTTTAAAAAGTTTCTAAGTCTACATCGGAACTTCCGATCCAACATCGGAACTTCCGATACAACATCGGAACTTACATCGGAACTTACATCGGAACTTCCGATCAGGCAAAAAATCAGCACACTTGCAAACTAAAAACACTGATCGGAACTTCCGATTTTCACGATCGGAACATCCGATTTGACCAGAGAGCACCCTTTTTGAGTTTAACACTTATCGGAACATCCGATCCAAAGATCGGAACATCCGATCAATCTAGAGAGGTTCTAGACTCTCACCAACACACCACCGGATTTACCGATGAATCGGAACATCCGATCCCTGATCGGAACATCCGATCCAGACAAAAAGACAAACAATCCCGATGTACGTGATGTGTATTGTGTCTCTCATCTATTTAAGGATAGATAACACTTGAGCACAGAGACACTTCTAAATCATCCACGTTGCATCCCTCTTAATAGTACGGCACGCCTATAACAAGACACTCTATCTAGTTACCTTTGATGCCGCACGCGATCAATCCCCTTTGGGGCCTTTATGATCTTCAATCATACCTCATTTCTCCGGGATTGTCACATCGCTCTTTCTTGAAGTCCTCATGATTTACGATCATCTTCTCTTCAAGATCGTCACACTGCTCTACTTCTCTTTTACCGGATCATCACCCGGCTCTCACAACATCTTGTTCATCTCCTCTTGATGAACATTCTTTTCTTTCCTTCTCAACGGGATCTCCTCTTGACGTTCATCACCTCATGATGTCGTCCTTGTCCCGTTTCTTTATCTTAACCATCATTGGACCTAACCTGGCTTAATCATCACTTATGAAAATAGTTAGTCTAAGATGCATAGTTGTCTCAATCATCCTTGCACTCAATTAACACATAATGAATGCCTCCATAATGATTGAGCACAACCTAAATCAATTTAAATGAATAATTGTATTTGTGTCTTAAGTATATTGATACAACTAATGTTTCGTTATACTCAAGAACTATCGATTATCCTTAATCGATCACAAGAACACCATCAACTCATGATGCAATGTTCTTTGATTATTAAGAGATAAACGACCTCAATTTAAATCTTCATTTAAATTGATATGAGTATACAATAACTACACAGGTTTTCATATACTCATGTTGATGGAAAGTAATGATCCATAATATGTGGAATGTATGGAAATGATCGTTACTCTAAGCCATCAACTATAAGATAAACTCCACAAAGATATGTGCATACATATAATTGATCTTGAATCAATATGCACGTATCCAATTTTATTTCTTTGGAGCATATCCTATGATACCATGAGTATACTACAACTATGCATGTTAAATGTATACTCAAAGATCTAGTTTCAATGTCTTGATCCTTTATATGTTGTAATGAGGAATAGATCAATGCAATGAAACATTAGGTTAGAGTGTGAACTCCCCCTAAATGTGTGCATCTATGTAATATATGGATTGGGAAACATGATACACAGTTTTTGGTTAAAGCAGTGGAGAAATTCATACTTCAACTTAAATCCTAAGTATGCAATAAAATAATGAACATTGATACAATGCATACCTTGGGTTTTCCATTTTCCATCCAAATGTGAGGCTACTAAACATAAGCTCAATAAATATGTTAGTCTCATTATAAATTAGATTTGTCAATGATCATCAATCATCCTTGATGAGATGAAAATAGTAATTACCTAAACATTAGTCTCATATTAGGATTTGTCATTAATCACCAAAACCAACTTAATGGATCAACCTAATGGAGGTTGTACTTACAATCTCCCCCTTTTTGGTGATTGATGACAAAACCTTTTTTTCACAATTGCACTAATGGATATATATCAATATGGAACAAATATTAAGCATTTTATATCCATACCATGGCATGCTATGCACATGATGCATATGAAGATGCATGAGATAAACACATGTGCAAGGCAATTGAGGAAAGCTCACATAATTCTCCCCCTTTTTGTCAGTAAGCACCAAAAATAAATGAACATCCAACTTAAAATAAAGTAAGAAAGAGAGACTTGAACTTCATAAGCTTGAACTTACAATCTCCCCCTTTTGGTATTGAATAAATTAAGCATGAAGGAGTGTTTCAATAACACTACTTGTGGCAATTTTTGTGGCTTTATACCAATTAAAAGACAAAATACCAAATGATGGCTTGAAACCAAATGCAAGGCAAAGGAAACAAGTTTGGCAAAAATTTTGAAATATGGTCAAGAAGAGCAAACACTTGAAAGGAGACCATATTTTGAGTTTGGATACTAATTGAAACCAATTGATGGAATTTAAGCTCAAGTACCAATTGAAAGGATTTAAACTTAAAGTGCAAATGTGGGTATCACAAGAGTTATTTGAAACCAATTCAAATAAATCACTTCATTTTATTAGGTTTTACGATAAACACCATGATTCTCTTGTAGAATCTATAATTTTGCCTAATAGGGTTAGATGAGAAACCCAACACAAATACCACTTGAGAAATGAGATACCAATTTAAAATCTATCTCAAGGGTTTTGCTTGAAAATCTTCATTCAAGAATGAGAATAAAGAATTATTCATAAAGAATAATGCTCAAATGAAATTTCTCCTTTTTATGTATTTCAAATCATAAAGAACCTCACACAGAGAGTTCTTAAGCGATTGAACTTACAATGCATTTAAGCTTATGGAGAATCCAACTCAAAAGAATTTGGGTATAAAGGTAGAGGCTACAAGAGGCAATCAAAATACCACTTGTAGGAGGATTTTAAATTCATTGATACCACTTTGAAAGAATTCAAATAACCGAGGATGTCATTTGTAGGAATGAACAATAACCTCAATGACATCACAAGTTGAGAAGACAGGTATCCAATTATACCACTAGTAACCACAATATATGAATAACGCTCTCTTGATACTACTTGTTGGATCAAATCACATAGATATTGATACCAATTGAAAAATAGTCGATTGAATCGATGAGTATCAAAGCAATTGCAAACACAAAACTAGAGCATGAAAAATAAAAGTTGCAAGGTTTTGCTTTTTGAAATCCTAAACCACACAGATTTAGAGAAGACGTTAGAGATTTACAAATAAACTCATGAGGGTTGAAAATAAACCTTTGTAAAGATCAAATCCCCTTAACTCAAATTTGATTTTGAAACCACCAAGATTTTATCAAAAACAAGAGATCAAAGCAAAACCAAAGCTATCAGAGAACAACTTGAAAACTTAGAGTTAGTTAAACAATTGAGGATATCACTTGGAAGCATTTAAGTGCCGAAAACTTGACATAAATGAGCTCCCCAAGATATTCAATAAATGAATCATGAAGCCATTTTGCATTTGAATTGCACAAGTTTTGTCTAGCTATAAGATCAAGTGAATACCACTTTTGAAATCAATTGAATACTCAAGACTGATACCATTTGAAAACACTTTGATATAAGATGCAAACCTTTTGAATTTTTGCACAAAGATACTTTGGGAATACAAGAATCTTTCTCAAAAGGAATTCTTGAAAAAGGAAGTATCAATCGAAAGATATCCCAAAGCAAAATTCGAAAGAAATTATAAAATCAGGTTGTACACAGATCGGATATTCCGATATATGGATCGGATATTCCGATGTGTACTAAATTCCAGAATATCGGATCTTCCGATTTAAAATCGGATGTTCCGATGAGTTGAATTTTTCAGCCGATTAAAACACAAAGTTCAGTCCACCTTTTGCGAATTTGTCAAGAATTTTTGCAAATGAATTCCAAATGAATTGAAATCATCAGGGAACTAACTTTGGACTATTTCAAACATTTTTAGGATAACTTTTGTTTGCAAAGTGTTTTCTTTTAGCTCATTTTGGCAAAATGCGCTTTGAGGTACAAAGATGAAAACAAATTTCATAAACCCTCAATGTGCAACTTCAACTTGGATTTCACCAACAATTGAACCCTCATGGTTTGAAGGATTTGAAATGTATTTTTGAAGCCATGACAATTTATAAAACAATGAAATCCAATTTGAATGCCAAAAATTCAATAATAGGTTCTTTTTGGTTGAAAACAAGGATTTTGAGTCAAAATCATTTTCAACATAGAATTTTCAAAATGAAAGCTTGTAAAACATTTGAAGTACGTAGTATAATATTTTTACAAAGCTTTTTGCTAATCTGGGTCTATTAAAACATAATTTTTGCTTTTTGTCCAAAGAGGGTTCTTTTGAAGAACCAAATGAAAATCCAATAAATCAAATACTCAACAACACAAAAGATCAAATACAATTTAAGAGAATGGGATAAGATTTAGAGATTGAACATTTGTGTATGAGTTTGGAATACCATTTTGAACTAGGATATGGCACAAGATCTAGTCCACATGGTGAAACTCACTAAGTGCAATATTTTGATCTATATCGGTCAAACTAAGTTTTTCGGCGAGTTTCAAAATAAAATAACTTTTGTTTGATTGGTCTTTTGGAAATCTTTTAAACACGAAAGATGTTAAGAATGACCAACTCAAGGATTTTTGTATTGAAATTATTTCCAAAATCTTTTTACTTTTAACTCTATGAAAATTATACATTTAAATCCAAAAGAAGATACTTCTATCTAGGTTTTTGGTATAAATCTCATTTTCTTTTCAAAATAGATTTTGTGAAGCAAAAACCTTTGAAAAACATTTTGAAAGCATTTGTATACATTTCTCAACTAGTTTTTCAAAAGATTACTAATAGATTAGCAAATTTTGAGTTTTGGCTAAAAGGTTGATTTTGAAAAATATATAAGCACTTATAATAAATATGGGCACACATAGGGATGTGATACACATGATTATGAATTAGCACTCCCCCTAAATGTGCCACTTCTAACTTGCTCAAGATTACAATTAAAGCACAAGTAAGAAGCATGAGCAAGGTACAATCAACAAGCAATTAAATTGGTTTTCATGAAACTAATGCATCTAAACCTACACAAGGCTAGAAGCAACAAAATAATCAATTTAAATTGTAATTTACCGAGATGGAATTGGCTCATGATTGACTTGAATTTCCTCAAGCTTGGTTCCATGTGCAAATAATGAAGTCTTCATTTTCTTCACAAGACCAAGCGTCCAATCCATCTTTCATTGCCTAAAAACCTTTTAGACGGTTTTTGGCACCCAATCCTTGTTGGGTCCAACAATATTAGTCACAATAGATTTAGGAACCCAAATGGCCCTAACTTTAGCATTAATGGAATGACTAACATTTCTAGGAATAGGTTTGCAATATTTATTCCTACTAAGCATATAATTGTCATTGAGTAGTGAACGCTTAGGAGGGCAAACATATTTAGCAACCCTATTTCTAGTTTGATCTTTTCTAAGCAAGTGATAATCATTGAAGTGAGAAGGCTTAGAGGATCTAGTATATCTAGCAAATAATTTGCTATTGTTATTTCTCCTAAGCAATTTCTTTGAATTGCTTTGAGTTGGCTTAGGAGTCCTAACAATTCTTGCAAATCTATTTCTAGATTTACTCTTCCTATGCAAATGAATAGCATCATTTTTAACGGGCATAGGAGACTTGACAAGCTTGGCAATTACATTACCATTCTTGTCCTTCCTAAGCAAATAATCATTATAATGAATAGTAGGCTTAGGGATTATACCTTTGGGACAATCCTTACCGATATGCCCCTTTTGCCGACAATTGAAGCAAATTTGAGTTCGACCTCTTCTAGTCCTCTGAAGGTTTTGCTTCTTGCCGTCAAGCCTCATCTTTGATGACGTTCCCGTGCCATCAACTTGATTAGGGCACACCGAGGCAAGGTGACCCTTCTTGTTGCATCCAAAGCACCTCTTGATCTTCGAGAGTTTTCCATGGTGCTTTGGCTTGTTCTTCTCCCTCTTGGAGATGTAGCCAAGTCCTCTTCTATCTTGAGGCACCCGAGGCCCGCTCAAGATCTTGTCGAGGACGGCTTTGCCCTTGTAGCACTTCTCCAAGTCACTTTCCAGCTTTGTGACTTGTTTCTTGAGCTCATTGTTTTCCTCTACAAGATTAGTATCTAACAACATAGAGGAACTTGCAACAATATCATTAGAGCATAAAGGCATATCAATGCTAGAAGTAGACATATCAATTTTGGATGAAATGCAAGAAATGATATTTGAGCAAGGCATTTCATCAATTAAATCACATTGAATACTAATGTCTACACTAGGCTTAGTGAATTCCTTGAGAAAGATCTTTTGATGATTTTCCTTAAGAACATCATAATCCTTTTGAAGTGAGTCATACTTCAACTTCAAAGTTTTGTACTTAGTTTTCTCCTTCTCAAGAGATTCATTTTTCACCTTTTCTTTAGCAAGAGCACTCTCAAGTTCAAGATTTCTTTCTTTTTCAAAGATGAGCAAATCTTCTTGCCTCTCGAGAGTGTCCTCTTGCTTATCTATTGTATCGAGCAGGGCAAGCATTTTAGGTAGTGATATTTCTCTAATATCACCAAACCTATTATCATAATCGGTATCACTATCATCATCACTCTTACCAAAATCATCTACATTTAGGGATTTGGATATGGGTGATACCTTCTTCTCCTTTGCTATAAGGCAAATAGGAGTGTTGTCATTGCTTGGGGCGGAAGAGGAGGTAGATGGTGATGTCGGTTCTTCATCACTTGATGTAGAGGTTGAAGAATCATCAACCGACATCCGTTCTTGCGTGCAATCCTCATTTGATGATGTGGACACATCATATTTATCTTGAAGCATTGTCCACATATCATGAGCACTCTTGAGGTTGTATATCTCATTAAATATCTCTTCGCTCACAGAATTAAAAATAGCGTTAGTAGCTTGAGCGTCTAGATGTAAGCATTTCTCTTCTCCTTTAGTTGGAGCCACTTCGTTTAGACGAAGAGAAAAACCGACATTTACGATCTACCATATTTGTGGGCTCATGGATTTAAAGAATGAAATCATGCATAATTTTCAATGAGCATAATTATAACCATAAAGCATTAGTGAATCGAGAGAGTGCATTAATCCGCTAGTCGTCATCCTTTTTACTCTCTAAGCGGTAAGGCCTAATATGAGAGTAACCGTGGCTCTGATACCAATTGAAAGGATCGAGGATGGACGCCTAGAGGGGGGGTGAATAGGCGATTTACAATTTTCTAAAACAGCGCAGCGGAAAAGAGATCGGAACTTCCGATATGGAGTCGGAGGTTCCGGTGTCTAATCGGAATATCCGATACGAGATCGAAATATCCGATTAGAACAGAGTCTAGTGAATTGCAAAACTAATTACGCCTATACACAAAATGATTTCTACTCAAAGCTAGCACAAGCAAATATTAGCAACTAGTAGTAAAGCTAGCTAGAGAAATAATCAACACTAGATAGATCAATTCAATACAAGATAGCAAAGTAAAGCAATAAGCACATGTAAAGAATTGACACGATGATTTGTTTACCGAAGTTCGGACTTCCTCCAAGGAGGTTCCTACGTCTTCGTTGAGGAGGCTCGGTCACACTTGAGCCGGGTCTTTTCCAACCCTTTTCCTCGCCAATCTCGGTCACACTTGAGATGTGGCTTCACTTCTTGATTTCTTCCCTTTCGGAGGTGAAATCGGACCTTCAACAAACTTCTCACGGCACACCACACACTTTGGTTGCTCGTGAGCGACGCCTAGCCGTCTAGGAGTCTTCAAACTCCAAGAGTAACGAATCCAACAAATGGATGATCTAGGACATGAACTCTAGTGCTCAAGATGTATCTCAATCTAACACTCTTAGCACTAACTCTCACTTCCCACACCTCACTCAAAGAGGGATCACTAAGATCAAAGGAGAAGGAGCAAGGAGGAACACTCAATCCACTCCTAATCACAACACAAGTTTTTTGGAGCTCTCTCTAGCCAATGAGATGACCAAGGAGCAACAAATGCATCCCAAGGTGATCTCTCTACTCAACTAGCTCAACCTCTTGTTTAGCCCTTCAAAAATATCCTCAACTCTCTCTCCCAACCGGCCAAGGGGGTATTTATACCCCACACCCAAAGACTAGCAGTTGGAGCAAGAAAACTAGCCGTTTTACACACATCGGAACTTCCGATCCCAACATCGGAACTTCCGACCAGGCAAAAACTCCAGAACAAACTCAATCCAATAAACACATCGGAACTAACATCGGAACTTCCGATACATCAGAACTTGCATCGGAACTTCCGATCTGGGCAGAGAGGCACCTTACAGAAACCTTTTAAAAAGTTTCTAAGTCTACATCGGAACTTCCGATCCAACATCGGAACTTCCGATACAACATCGGAACTTCCGATCAGGCAAAAAATCAGCACACTTGCAAACTAAAAACACTGATCGAAAACTTCCGATTTTCACGGTCGGAACATCCGATTTGACCAGAGAGCATCCTTTTTGAGTTTAACACTTATCGGAACATCCGATCCAAAGATCGGAACATCCGATCAATCTAGAGAGGTTCTAGACTCTCACCAACACACCACCGGATTTACCGATGAATCGGAACATCCGATCCAGACAAAAAGACAAACAATCCCGGTGTACGTGATGTGTATTGTGTCTCTCATCTATTTAAGGATAGATAACACTTGAGCACAGAGACACTTCTAAATCATCCACGTTGCATCCCTCTTAATAGTACGGCACGCCTATAACAAGACACTCTATCTAGTTACCTTTGATGTCAAGACGCGATCAATCCCCTTTGGGGCCTTTATGATCTTCAACCATACCTCATTTCTCCGGATTGTCACATCGCTTCTTTCTTGAAGTCCTCATGATTTACGATCATCTTCTCTTCAAGATCGTCACCTTTGCTCTACTTCTCTTTACCGATCATCACCCGGCTCTCACAACATCTTGTTCATCTCCTCTTGATGAACATTCTTTTCTTTCCTTCTCAACGGATCTCCTCTTGACGCTCATCACCTCATGATGTCGTCCTTGTCCCGTTCTTTATCTTAACCATCATTGGACCTAACCTGGCTTAATCATCACTTATGAAAATAGTTAGTCCAAGATGCATAGTTGTCTCAATCATCCTTGCACTCAATTAACACATAATGAATGCCTCCATAATGATTGAGCACAACCTAAATCAATTTAAATGAATAATTGTATTTGTGTCTTAAGTATATTGATACAACTAATGTTTCGTTATACTCAAGAACTATCGATTATCCTTAATCGATCACAAGAACACCATCAACTCATGATGCAATGTTCTTTGATTATTAAGAGATAAACGACCTCAATTTAAATCTTCATTTAAATTGATATGAGTATACAATAACTACACAGGTTTTCATATACTCATGTTGATGGAAAGTAATGATCCATAATATGTGGAATGTATGGAAATGATCGTTACTCTAAGCCATCAACTATAAGATAAACTCCACAAAGATGTGTGCATACATATAATTGATCTTGAATCAATATGCACGTATCCAATTTTATTTCTTTGGAGCATATCCTATGATACCATGAGTATACTACAACTATGCATGTTAAATGTATACTCAAAGATCTAGTTTCAATGTCTTGATCCTTTATATGTTGTAATGAGGAATAGATCAATGCAATGAAACATTAGGTTAGAGTGTGAACTCCCCCTAAATGTGTGCATCTATGTAATATATGGATTGGGAAACATGATACACAGTTTTTGGTTAAAGCAGTGGAGAAATTCATACTTCAACTTAAATCCTAAGTATGCAATAAAATAATGAACATTGATACAATGCATACCTTGGGTTTTCCATTTTCCATCCAAATGTGAGGCTACTAAACATAAGCTCAATAAATATGTTAGTCTCATTATAAATTAGATTTGTCAATGATCATCAATCATCCTTGATGAGATGAAAATAGTAATTACCTAAACAGTGTGTTTATCAATCATCCTTGATGAGATGAAAATAGTGTGTTTATCAATTGAGTTTAGTACTTTGAGCTCATCCGCTATTTTTATCCTGCATTCACCACTGGCTAAGTCTAAGTTCAAGAAATTTATGGAAGCCCGTGTACCTAAAAATTCAATTTTCTAGGATTTAATATAGACTTTTAGAATTTATTAACTACTTTTTGGGATTACATGAAGCTTTATGGTCCTTAAAGTAAATTTTACACAGTCGGCTATAAATAATCATAACTGTAGGGGTTAAAACGCAAAAATAATATTTTTATTTTCTTTCGCCCTTTTTTTGTTTCCTCGACCGAAAAAATGATCAGGCCACACAACTTGTGGGCCATGCTAGCGGGCTATCGTGGCCCACTAGCCGTATGGCCCATAGCGGTCTGCTTAAGACCTGGGCAGTGGTGGGCGCGCATGCACGACGGGGATGGCTCCCAGAAGGGGCGTGGCACGGCGCCATTCGCGGCAGGTGCTGCGGGCACAGGCGCTGCCAGCGCGGCCTTTCTTAATTAGTTTTAAATCATAATTTTTCTAATTAAATTAAATTAGTAATTTAGACAACGAGAGAAATTAATCTACAGAATTAAAAACTCTTCAGATGTGATTAACTTAGCGTGTTTCGAACTTACGTATGACTTGCAGAAGATTAATTGTTTAATGCAAGTCGAAATTTAATGTAGTGTAAGGCTATGTTTGGATGGACTAAAACTAATTGTTAGCTGGCTAATGGCTAGAGCTAATTGTTAGCCAGCTAATAATTAGTCCATCTAAAATTAGTTCAGGGCTGTTTGGATACATGACTAATTGTTGGACTAATTTCTTAGAAAAGTCATGTTTGCCCCTCATAATGGGTGAGGAAATGAGGATAAGGCCAGCGCGAGGGTATTTCAGGCTTTTCCCAGCGTGTTACATGCTATTAGCCCAAATTAGCTCCTCCCCACCAACTAATGGACTAATTGTTAGCTAAGGGGTTGGCTAAAAATTAGCCCACCTATTAGTCTTCCTGTTTGGATAGACTAGAACTAATTTTTAGCCAGCTAACAATTAGTCCAGGGATCCAAACATGGCCTAAATTGATGTAGACTGAAAATCTTGTTCAACCTCGGAGAGGTTTGTGCATCTGAACAGCCGACGACGTGGTGAGGGAGCGCGACGCCGCCGACGTCTGCTGCTTCACGATCCCGACGTGTTAGATCATCCTACCGTCGGGCTGGTAGAGGTCACAGTTCCGCTCCGACGTCAGGCCAGGCTTCACGTCCTCGTTGAAGAGCGCGAACGGGTACACCTCCAGCCGCTGCCGCGGCCACAACGGCGAGCCCTCGTTGCTCATCTGCTGCTCGAGCAGGTTCCGGTTGTACGCTAGGTGTTCTCCACGGTGCCTACGCATACAGGATGCTCTTGTACTGCAGCCGGGTGTATGTAATGCTTCTGCTACTGTTCTGAAAAGCGAGAGCTATAGCTTTTAAAAACTGTTTTTTTATACGGTAAAAAGCTAATTCCTCTCCGTAATAAGCCATAAAAGCATGTTCTACTTAGTTTTTGGTTTTTACTAGTTATATATGGTTTCTGGTTTATACGAATAGAGCCTTAATTACTAGCCTATTCCGAATAGAGCCTTAATTACCAGCCTAGGCTACACGCTAGCATCGAGATGTAGCGACATGAGCACGAACGCCACTACGACGGTCGACACAAAGCAGAGTGCCCGTAGCCTCGTCTTCTTGATCACCACGTGCATCGCCCCCGCACGTTGATAGTTCATCTGGGTGTTGTTCCGCGACATGAATGGTAAACCATACGTTTGTCCATGAAAAACAATTGTGCTAACGTGTTATAAAATGTTGACGATCATCGTAGATCAAATAAAATGCATCGATCGAATAGCAAGAGCAATCACAAAGAACACTTGTGCATTGTGAAGCACGCGGAATATGGAAAAACGGTATTAGAAAAATATACCTCATATGAATCTGGGTTGTACTACACGAGAATCAATGCACACGAAGTGTATAATCCTTTGAAGACTGTCTTCAGAAGCTCTGACTTATTTTGTTATGACATTGTAGATTAGGTAATCTTGGTCTTAGAATGATGAGAATTATAGTTAATACTTATTTTTTTTAAGACTGTCTTCATAGCATTAATGTTAAAAAAAATTCTCAAATCATAAAGATTTTGTGTGCTATGCATGTGCCACCGGGAAATTAATAACTAGACTCTCTGTTATGAAAGTGCAAAATAAAATCCCTACATTTCTGCAACGCATTCAAGGGAATATTTGCTGCCCGATTCAGCCCTTGTCAGGTCCGTTCGGTACTTCATGGTGCTTATTGATGCTTCCTCGAAATGGTCGCATGTATGTTTGTTGTCAGCAAGGAATCATGCATTCGCAAAGCTGATCTCGCAGATCATCAGAATTAAGAATGTTTTTTTCTGATCATCGCGTGAAGTCCATTCGAATGGACAATGCCGGCAAATTTACTTCCAAGGCATTTGATGATTATTGCACAGCAACTGGAATAATCTGTACCGCACGTCCATACGCAAAATGGACTAGCTGAAGCACTAATAAAGAGGATTAAGTTCATAGCCCGACCGCTCTAGTAGAGTTGTAACTTGCCCAACACTTGTTGGGGACACGCAGTCCTGCACGCAGCAGCACTCATCAATTACAGACCATCGGCCTACAACATCCATTCACCTATGCAATTAGTGTAAGGGGTCATCCTGAAGATTTCCCATCTTAGAAAATTTGGTTGTATGATATATGTACCTATACCACCCCCATAGCGGACTGCAATGGGCAATCTCCACAAGTCTAGAATATACGTTGGTTAAGAGAGTGCATCCATAATCAGGTATTTGGAACCCATGACTGGAGACTTGCATACAGTCTGATTCGCTGATTGCATCTTTAACGAGGACCGTTTCCCGTCATTAGGTGGAGAGAATCAACCATTGGATGGAAAATACCGGGAAATAATATGGCATTCCAGTGGGATCCCCGCGCATGACCCTCGCACTAATGAAGCAAATCAAGAAGTCTAGAAGATAATTGATTTGCAGAATCTAGCAAATGTACTGCCTGATCATTTTTGTGATTTGAAGAGCGTGGTTAAGTCACATGTACCGGCAAAAAATGCACCAGAGAGGGTGGAAATACCAAAGAAAGCAGAAGGTATCCCTCATCCTGTTCAGAGGCCTCAAAGAAAAAGAACAGAAAATCTGGCTTCTCAAACCCAAAGTACCCGGAGACGCCTGGGGAAAACTGGACAAGAGGACTTACCACAGCCAATCACGAAAATGCCCCAAAGCAAGAAGGGGAGCCAGTTGAGACCTGGCGCTGGAAAGAAGCCTGTGAAAAAGGCAATTCCAGTTCTGAACCTTCCATTGGAAGAAGCCGCGGGAAATAATGTGTGCGCACACATTGGCGGAGAAAAACTAAAGGAACTTGCTCCTGGAATGGGAAATAGCAGTGAAGAGCAAGTAGAAGTGCATGAAGCACACCATGACGAAATGGCCATAAACTTTGTAATAACTGGAGAATCCATGAATAGAGCAACAGCCAATGTCGATGCATACTTTGCAAAGAATATTACCACGATCATTGATCATGATTCCGAGCCCGCATCACTCGCAGAGTGCATGCAAATGCTCGATTGGGAAGAATGGAAGAAGGCAATCACCGCAGAGTTAGTCTCTCTGACCAAAAGAGATGTGTTTGAGCCTGTGTGCCGCACACCTCCCCATATAAACCCCGTAGGTCACAAATGGATTTTTGTTCGGAAGAGGAATGAAAACAATGAAGCTGTAAGGTACAAGGCAATGCTTGTCGCTCAAGGTTTCACTCAACGTCCGGTAATGGGAGGAATTATCTTTAAATATTTGATCTCAATGGCAGTCAACTTGAAGTTTAGAATGAAACTAATGGATGTTGTAACAACATATTTGTATGAAAACTTGGATTCAGAGATATACATGAAAGTACCGGAAGGTATCCCTATCCCGAACCAAGACAGAGCAAATATAAACTTATACAGTGTGAATTTGGAGAAATCACTGTACGAGCTAAAGCAGTCAGGAAGAATGTAATACAATCGCTTAAGTGACTTTCTCTGCAAGAAAGGCTATAGAACAGCAAAGATTATCCATGTGTGTTTATACAACGATCCCCGAATGGATTTTGTATAATCTCTATCTATGTAGATGACTTGAACATCATTGGGACGGATGAAGAAATTAAAGACTTAGGTAAAACTAAGCTCTATTTAGGCTTGCAGCTTAAACATGTCCAAGATGAAATCTTGGTACACCAATTATCCTACACGCAGAAAGTGTTGGAGAGATTTGGTTTTGAAAAGGCATACCCTGCAAAGACCTCAATGGTCGGAAGGTCACTCCAAGCAGACCTAAATCCATACAGACCTAGAGAACAGGGGGAGGAAGTCCTGGGAGCGGAATTCCCATACTTGAGTGCAGTTGGAGCGCTCATGTATTAGAGAAATCGGGATGATGAGACTTAGAGAAGTGCAGATTTCAGGGGGAGAATTTTCACATACTCTTACATAAATCTTAAACATAAAGTTTGAGTACCCAACGTGAATCTAGAAGATTAACATTGAAGTTTGGGTGGATTGTACTCTTTTTCCTTAGTTTTTTTTTTTTTGAAGTTTTCTTACATAAGGTTTTGATGAGGCAATTCGTACAACACGGTAAGCATATGCTATGTACTCTTTCTCCAACTATTTTTTCCACTGGGTTTTTCTAGAGTTTTGATGAGACATATGCATCTCGCGGTAAAAGAGTCCAGGGGGGTGTTAGGAAACTCGGCCCGTCGTAGCCCATGTGGACTCTTACCGAAATCCTGACTGGAGATTATAAATAGGAGGCAGAGATTCACCCCATTGTACACGATGAAAGCGTAATAAAGCAGAGCAGTTCCTTCTTATATCTGTGTCTCTTCCTCTCTGTCTGTTCTCCACTTTAGATTTATTAGGCAACCCTAGACTATTCGATAGCGAGGTTGTCTGACAGTTTTTGAACTCTCACGGATGTCAACCTTGTCATCGGGTTTTCCTCTATGCAGTGTTTGTTCCCAGAGGAGAAATGAGTGGACATTATCAAGACGCAGTCTTTGTCATTCATAATGCATCTCTTTCACGTTTCTTTTCGAATCAAAATACCATTGGACCCTGCAATCCGCTGCTCTCTTCATGCCCGGCGGGAGCAAACCCAAAGTACATGCAGGTTGAGGGTTGAGGCCAATCCATTACTTTCTCATGATTCCGTAGCCTCATGAGCATAGCAGCATTGCATTGCCCAGGTTGGTGCAGGTGGTAGTATCATTTACGCGCTGACGAGAGAGAGAGAGAGAGAGAGCTGGCGGAGAGAGAGAGAGAGAGAGAGAGAGAGAGAGAGAGAGAGAGCTGGCGTTCTTGTCCGTCCGTGCTCCGTGGAGTGTGCTGCTGCTAGGGACTAGAGTCGCAGCGAGACTAGACAAAGGTGTTCTTGCTGACTTCGACAGAGGCTCAACAGTCGGAAACAGCAAGGTAGGGCAGCTGCGTCCATGGACTGATGGACACGGTCTCCCGTCTCGGCATGCCGATTGCCAAAGCGTCCCGGAGTCATCTTTTCGTGCCAGACAGCCAGCTTTGGAAGAGCGGTGCTCGGTTTGTATTGTAGTGATCCCTGCGAAATTTCTCCGTCTAAACCGCGGTTAGGAAGTGAACTACTAGTCCAGCGGCATTTTGGTTAGAGAGTTGTTACCACTTGACCAAAGACACATGCCCCTAATCTTGTTAACATAGCACGTCATGAATGTTAAATTGGTCCGCTGCACTGCACAATTGCGCGCCTTTTGATGAGAGAGATCGGTAGTGCTCCAGCTCCTTTCCTCGGTTAACTCCACCGGTCTATCCAGTCAGCGATGGATACGGTGATACTGATACACACCGAGGCGTGCATAGCCTCTAAACTTTCTTTTATATATATATAGAGAGAGGGGAAGCAAGGAAGGAAGGAAGGGAACATAACCTATAGACATAGTCCATCTAGCATTGAAGGGGGATCGGATTGGTTGGGCCCCCAACCCACAAAGCGATGCCTGCCCAACAAGGGGAAGCGGCACTGCGGCAGGGCATGCAGCAGAAGAGCGAGACCCTGGGTTTGGGTGGGACTCTGGTTGGTAATTTAACCCTGTGGTAGGGTTCCATGGCGATAGGATGTGACCGTGAGTAGAGTACGTGACCGGTGGCATGGTTGGCATGGCCATGCGTTTTTTTGACCGTTTATGAAAAGCCACACTGCCTTCTGGACCGGACCGGGGGCAGCAGCGCTCTGGGTGCTGGAGGAGTGGCTCCCGATGCTACGAGACACCCACTTTATTGCGTTTGGTTCATAGGATGAGGTTAATGGGATAAGGTTGAATAAGATAGTATGGTTCTGTACCATTTGGTTTTATTATTTTGGATGAATGAGATGGTTCAGCGTCTAGAGGGAATATTTCTTAAATTTGTACCACTTAATCCAAAACGGGATAGTTCCATTCAAGCAACCAAACGCATGGATGATTTTTTTTTGAACCATCTCATACATGTACCACTTGATACAGACAACCAAGCACACCAAACTGACCAGAGGCGACGAGGGAGGAGCAGCAACCGACCACTCGCTGCCCTGCCCGGTTGTTCCCGTGAAACCTCCTCGCTTGCTCCTCGATTCACCGTCTCTCCATTGTGCGAATCAGCACGCACGCACGCACAGCTCTGCCGGCCTTCTCCGTGCCGTTGCATTTAAGGCGAGGGCGCAGAAGAAAACGCCGCGCGGCCCACGCCTCGCTGGGAAGGAAACTTGAAGCGTGCTCCATGGCGGACGCGGCTCGCCTCATCCTCCTGCTGGTCGTGATGGCCGCCGCGCTCGCCGGCCGGTCAGGTATATTCCTTCCCCCTCCCTCCGTCGCGGCTTCCTGCATTTTCGTGGCTGGAAAATCTTCGTTTCTCGGCGATCTTGTCTCACCGGCCTGTTTTTCGCGCTGTGGTTCTGCCTTCTGCGGACCGAAGACGGCGCGTGGTGCGTGTGCCGCCAGGACCTGCCGGACAGCACGCTGCAGAAGACGCTGGACTACGCGTGCGGCGACGGCGCGGACTGCAAGCCCATCCTGCAGAACGGCGCCTGCTTCGGCCCGGACACCGTCAAGTCCCACTGCTCCTACGCCGTCAACAGCTTCTACCAGCGCAACAACCAGAACTCCCAGGCCTGCGTCTTCTCCGGCACCGCCCTCCTCACCAACACCGACCCGAGTAATCGACCGTCCATTTCCACCCCCTTTCTTTGTTTTCCGTTCACAACTCCATGCCCTCTGTTCAAACGAATGGGATTTGTGAGTTGAATGAGGCATGTGAGAGTTTAGATTTCTAATGCCCCCTTGCTTGCGTATGTGTTTCTTGGCTGCAGGCTACTCCAGCTGCCAGTTCCCTGCATCCACTAGGTAATCCTTGCGCTGCATTGCTACTTTGCAAGGTTCTATGTCGCTTTTCTTCACAGATAGACCTATGCTGGTGCTTTGCCTGTAGTATTAATTTGTACTGGCACATTAACATCTCAGGTGTAAGACCATCTCCAACCATATTCCCTTCATTTCATTCCCTTCTCCATTCCCATTCCCTTTATTTCCATTCATCTCCAACAGATTCCCTTTAAAGGGAATTGTATAGGGAAAGGAGAGAGAATCCCTTCCTGAAGGGAATGGGAGAGAGAATCCCAGGCTGAAGGGAATGCTGAAGGGAATGCTGAAGGAAATGGGAATCCCTTCGCGAAGGGAATGAGGGAGGGGACGGAAATGGGTTGGAGATGGTCTAAGAGGATAGTTGAAGATATTACAGTTTCAGTGCTACTCAAAGCACCCTTGCGATAGTTTGGTCCAAATGTCATCTGGGTGCACTACTTTTCCTGCACTAACCAGAGCAAAACCAACCAACATTTCACCCATTTACTAAACGTATTGAAAGTGGTTAGGGGTTGATTAGGAAAGAAATGTCACATCTTTCATAAGGTCTCTGGAGCAACCAGAAACTACATCATTCATCAGTTTGCTTGTTTCTCTTGAAAAGACTTAATTGCAACTCTCGGTCCTTGTAAGTACTACTCCAGTAACAAATTTGGTGCTTTGTGGCAAGTGGTACCATTCAGTGGGCGGTGGTGTGTTGTTCTTTGGCTGGAAATCTTGGAATAAAGGTCATTTACGCGTGGGGTTCGGTTTCTTGGCCATATTTGTTGTCTTCATCGATGAACAACTGTGACTTCCGTGAGTCTTTTTAGGGGAATCCTATACCATTACGGTTCCATCTCCCAGCTAGATGATGAGCCCCCTTTTTGACACTTTTGGTCGTATGCAGATTCTCGCATTATTCCTGCCTCCTTTTGAAACTAGAACTAGTATTTAGAAGAGCCTGGAGATTATTAGGTCATTAGATGTGTGGATTCTTCAAAGTGGATTCCAATCCACTGCGGTCATAGATTGATTAGTCCCCTTCCCTTTGTGCTCGTTCCCCCACCATGGTGCAAGACTTGGCAAGTCTGCAGGTGCAAGAATGTCCTGCATTCATTTCAAACTTACCAATCTATGCCCGCCATAGATTAACATTGAGCATCCAATGCCCTTTGTGCTCGTTCCCCCACCATGGTGCAAGAATTGGCAAGTCTGCAGGTGCAAGAATGTCCTGCATTCATTTCAAACTTACCAATCTATGCCCGCCATAGATTAACATTGAGCATCCAATGCCCTTTGTGCTCGTTCCCCCACCATGGTGCAAGACTTGGCAAGTCTGCAGGTGCAAGAATGTCCTGCATTCATTTCAAACTTACCAATCTATGCCCGCCATAGATTAACATTGGGCATCCAATGCCCTTTGTGCTCGTTCCCCCACCATGGTGCAAGAATTGGCAAGTCTGCAGGTGCAAGAATGTCCTGCATTCATTTCAAACTTACCAATCTATGCCCGCCATAGATTAACATTGAGCATCCAATGAAGCAAGCACCACTTAGGAATATGGTCATTGAAAGAATAGTACATTAAAGTAAGTGATTCTATGATATCACTTGGAAAACTGGTCAAATTTTGAAGTGCCGATTGTTTGATTATCAGTATTTATACCTTTTATTCCTTAGCATCTTTCATATGTTGTAGAAACCTGTATGCTTGCTTTCCTTTTCCAAGAGTGGAGACTAAAAAAAAGAAGCACAAACTCAAATCACACACTGGAACTCTTTGTGCATTTCTTCTGCAGTGCTGCTGGGTCTAGCGGCACCGGGGGCACCTCGGGCGTGTACAGCCCTCCCGGGTCAATGGGGCTAGGTCCTTCAGGGAGCTCCTACAACGACAACAGCGGCACAGGCAACCTCCCAGTGGCCGGGATGGCAAAATGGATGGTGATCCTGGCTTGCTGCTCGCTCATGGCTCTGTACTTGAGGGCGTGATCAAGGAGACCCTCGCCTACTGTTTGGGTGTCTTGTTTTCTTGGCACTTTTCGTCTAGTGGTAGTGGCAGGCAGAAGGAACCTCTTGATGGTATTCCATTCAAGTCAAGAATTAGGGAGTGTTGAGTGAGATTGCCATGATCTGTTGCTACTGCCATTTCCTTTTGCTTTCTCTGCTGTAAATTTCGATTCTGCTAGGAGGGAAGTTATGTTGACTTGTGAACTTGGTGTTTAATGGAGTGTTAAGGGTTGATGTTGTGCTGTTATGAACTTGGTGTTTAATGGAGTCTTTGGTTGCCCTGTTGGCGAGTGGTAAATAAGTCTGCTGATTCCTGTGACGGCAGGTAAGATTTGTGTTTTGATGGCATCATCTCATCAGATCATGGCAATTGGCGAATCAGACTTTTTACCATAGTTGGGATTTATTAAAATTTATTGAGGCAGTGCTAAGACCTAAGAGATACTAAAAGTTAGTACCTTTATCCTATAATTTTTTTTGGTATACCTCGCAAAGATGGTAAAAAGACTCTTGGCAAATTCATGGGGACGCGAGCTTTCTTGGTGTGTCGCGTGTGTATGAGATGAGATCATAGAGGCCTTTTGTTCTTGAGACATCTGGTACTAGTGAAACGGTGATCCAGACCGTCCGATCAGAATCGCGCAGTGCTCAGGTCCCGTCTGATGGCCAGTGCCGGCGATATAATTCCGTTCACCCCTCTGCCAAGCGATGTTTGCCAGTTGCCAGTCACTTGTCAAGTTAGCTGCGTCACGAAATAATTCTGAAAGCGTCACTTGGAATTGTTTTCGTGTAGAGGGGATCGATTAGTCAGCGTAAATAACTAATTTCCTCTCCGTATCCAGATATCCTGGGCGACTTTTCTGAACACCAGCCTCTCGATCATCAGCATCTATAGCACTTGAACAATGGAACAGTAGTACAAAGACCTGATAAAACTGTGACTTGATTGCCCGGTACTGAAGTTGAGATTTCACCTTCGTTCAGATATCCTCTTCCCGAGTTATGAACAAGGCATAGGGCTGTATAGATCATTGCAAAACTTCTGGCCCAATTGGACAATTCAGCTCTGTTCCCTGACGCCCAATTTGACTCCAATCCTTTGACGATCCAATCAAGTCATTCTCACACTGTTACTATCTCCTTCTGAAAGGTAGGAGGCAGCGGCGACTGAAGCATGAATGGGCAGCTTCTAAACTCTCAACCACGAGTTGCGAAGTGGTCTCTAAAAATTCCTTAACCACGAGTTAGAAAGTACTCCCCACTTTCATGGAAAGAAAAACGCGGCCGTTGTTTTTCCATTCATCGGGCAGTTGTGTGAACTTGGAACAAACCACCACACCAATCACTCCCAAATCAATCACCACAAGAAAAAAAAAAAAAACCAGGGAAATTTCTAGATAATATTCTTAGAGCTTTTTTACGGTACACTAAATTGAATATGAACCGTTCATTTTTTTCGATCTAATGGATCTAATTAACTAGAGTTTACTTATACTTCATCTGGTAGTAGAAACACCCTTAACAAATCAACGGTTAGATGTGATTTATACTATACATTTTATACTACTAGTATAATGCACCGTAAAATTTCTCTATTCTTATGTGGCGGGTTGGCTGAGCCGACGACGAAGGGGATGGCGGAGGAGGCGCCGCATCAACGATGGGACCATGATAGAGGAGTCGGATGAATCGGGCGACGGCGGAGGAGGCAGCTGCGCCGAGGGTGGGGTCGACGGCAGCGGAGTCAACCGGAGGTGGTCGTGTTGACGATGGAGTGGATGGCAGAGGAGGAGGCTAGGGTTTGAAGTTAGCCGAACGGACGATGTTGGAGAAGTAGTACTTGCGGACAATGCGTGTGGCACTGCAGCGACCCAGCAGGCTTTGCGGGCTGGCCTGCTTCAAAATGCTAGCCTCCAGTGATTTTTTCCTATAAAGATAGGTGGGCTGATTTTGCGGAGTGGGCTTGCGGCTTAGTGGGCTGCCACCCCACTTGCACCTATGTATATCGCAACATATATTTAATGTGCAAATTGCTTGCTTATATCTCTGACAACTTCTCTACATCGGTGTCCAAATTCCAATCACTTGTACTTGCAGCTATGGAAGAGGTCACGAACTCGATCGAGGCAAAATTAGGTTCTTCGTGTTGTAAAAGGTAGTTGTTCACCAGCGATCAATCAATAGCACACCGATGAAATCACAAGAACAAGAACAGGGAGCACACACAAACTAGGGGCAAAGCTCTCTCTCTTTTTATTAGATTGATTTTCTCTGTACAAGGGGTGCCCAATATATAGCAAAACCAACAGGAGATAGGTTCGAATTCGTATACCAATAAATAGGGATTCTACATATATCATAACACTCCCCCTTGAGCGAATACCGCGTAATGCACATGTCTCATTAAAAACTCATCCCAAAAACCCAATGAGAAAAAAGGGATGAAGAAAAGAGTACATTGCACTCGCACTCCGTGTTACACTAGTTGCCTCATTAAAAACCTTCATGTGAGAAAACTTAAAGAAAACTTAAAGAAAACCTACTAAGGGAAAAAGAGCATAACCTGTAATCTTCAGGATATAAAATAGGATCTTCAGGACCATATAAAGGGTCATGGTTCAGGGTTTTACTCCCCCTGAATTCTGCATATCTCTAAATCATCTCATTTCAATGCCATTAACATATCTTTGAAAAATGGATTTTGGCAATGACTTAGTGAACATATCTGCTAGATTTTCATATGACTTAGTTTGCAGTATCTTTACCTCACCATTCTTCTGGAGTCTACGAGGATAGAAAAAATTATGGGTAATATGAGTAAAATCTTGGTTAAGTCAACATTCATATATCTCACCATAGTTAGGTTTTAGTTCTTCTGGAAAAATAATCCAAGATATTGAATACTTTGGAGGTGTATGAGTAAAATCTTGACACTAGCCCAATGTCTTTTGGCTGGGACTACCATGTCTTGCTAGCAAATTAATTGCAAATGCAATATCAAGTATTGTGCAATTCACAAGATATATAAGTATGGGACTTCAGGTCTTAAGACTTTCTCATTTTTCATCCTTGGTCTGAAAGGGTCTTTATCCGCTTCAAGGAATCTCACAACCATGGGGTCTTTAAAAAGGATGAGATTTATCCATATTAAATCTTTTCAATACCTTCTTAGTGTATATAGGCTGGATATTTTCTGACCAGTCTACAAGCCTTACTTTATATCTCACCACTTGGATATCTCACCACTTAGATATTTTCATCTCTTCTGGATGAGGAAACCATTTGATCCTACAGGGAACACTTTAAAAGATATTAATTCGACGGGACCAAAAACTTTCCTCTTATTAATCGAGTGATGCCTCAATTGCTTCTTTTCATTTGTCATAGATCAATCACAATGTACTGATTGAAAAAAATAGAACAAGCACAAAGGACACACAGAATATATGGAGGTAAATTCTTTTATCTTTACTGATAATTGATTCTTTTGTACTATGGGATTACTGTATTTAAAAAAAAAACTCTTCAGTGTAGTTTCTGAGTTGTTCATCAAACTCTAGGGTTGATGTATCTCAGCATAAACTGGATGAGGCATCGGTATTTTCTGAGGTTGTAACACGTTGGATTGAATTGGGCTTTTAAAGGTCTTCAAGGATGACGAAGGTCAGGGAGGAGGTAGACCTTTGCTGGCTATATATATATATATATATATATATATATATATATATATGGGGAAATATTCGGTGCAAACTCCCTATTTGGTGCAAACATGCAAACTAACAACCTGGGCCTCCAGATCTTCCCTAGATGGTTCAGATGCACAAAGGTGGAATACCACTTATCCACAAGCTAATATGCACTAACCCCCCCCCCATCTAATCCCGTCCCTACCTCCAATCCCACGCGCAAACTACTCCCTTCAGAACTCCTCACGAAGAGGCGCCTGGAGATCTGCTCCTCCATCACGCGCAAACTACTCCGCACTCCCTCTCCGGCCGCCCGCTGCCTCTCCGGGCCCATCCGCCGCCGCCGCCAGGCTCTCCGACGCTGCCTCTCCGGGCCCTTCGACGCCGCCGCCTCTCCAGCTCTCCTCCGCCGCCGCCGCCAGGCCCTGGTTGCAGCAGCCTCTCCAGCTCTCCTCCGTCCGGTTGCCGAGCGCGCCCGACGTGCTTCCTCAGGCTCCGCCATCGCCCCAAGCTTCCAGATGCGGGCAGGGATGCGGGGGGTTCAAGCTGGAGATGGTGCTCGGGGAGGATTCGTGGGGGCTGTTCCAGATGGGGCTTCTGAGATTAGTTGTATTGTGAGATTGATGAAGTTCAGCGTAGCTTTGGCAAAGAATTGAGATCTAGTTTCAGTTATAGCTTTGGCTATGAACAATAATTGTTTTTATTGTGATTGTCATCGACTGGCAATTTTTGTTAGATGTTGCTGTGAGATGGTGGTATGTACAGGTTTTTGTATGCTTGTAGCTGAAAATTAAAGTGCGTACATAGCACCTTGAGCCTCAATTGTATGGAATTTTGAATGTTCAGTTTACCATTTCAGAGAAATGTCATACTACAACAATTGCCAGTTTGGAAGCATTTCAGTGGTAATTTATTGCCTGAGAATATTATGGTTGTTTGGAGACGATATGATAGGTGAATTACAAGTGGAATAGGGTGTTTGCCGCTGTATAAATTGAGAGCCGTTTGGTGTTTACGTTTATTTTTGTGCACTATCTCTGTAATCCTGATGTGTCATCGATGAGATTGCGATTGCTGTGAGATGGCATACTACAACAATTGCCAGTTTAGGATATCTTAAACAATGAAGGCATTAGGGAAGGAGGGAGCTAAAGGTGCCAGGAAATTGCATAAAGGTGAATTAACATGATCCACTGATTAATTCAAACCTCTAGCTCATAAAATGGAACTTGTCTGATCTTTACATTTCGCATAAAGGTGAATAATAACAGCACATCTGTTCTGTTCTACTTCTGTGTACAACAAGTTAATTCTACATTTCGCATTTCGACGAAAGGAAAAGGACACAGAGAAGAGATCGACAAACCTGCTTGTAGATTCGACCACTGCAGCAGTACATATTAATTCAAACCTCTAGCTCATAAAATGGAACTTGTCTGATCTTTACATGTTTTACCCTAACTGCCAAAAGAGGTTCTCACGCCAACGCCAAATATGCACTTTAAGCAGAGAGCAAAGTTGATGAAACACGCATGATGCCATGAACATACAGAAGGGAGATACAAAGAATGATTAAATGTTCAGAGTGCGCTTTTTCCATGCAGCTTGCCGCTTGGGATTTCTAAATAATATTGTGCCATAACAACGACCGTATATATATCGTCTTGCATTTTGGACGAGCAAATACTAAACGAAAGAGATTCTTCAGCTTGTCATGAACATACACTAAAAATTGGAGTATGACAATAGACAACAAAAAAAACTGCAACTATCATGTATGTGTATCCTTCTTAGGGCAATTGCGCTTGTCATGAAACACTAACTCATTACATGACTTGCACAAGCGTGCAACCCTCTCGTTCTTCTTCTTTGTCGCTTTCTCTTTGCTTACTCCCTCCTTTGTCCGAATGACCTCTAATTCGCTTGGCTCTTCCTTCGCATGGACATCATTTGGTGGCAATATAGAAATTTGGGTGGGAAGGCTGGTACCAATGAAACTTTCCATCTCTTGAACTCTACTTGGTTGGCTCTCAGGAAGATCTTGCTTTACTTTAGTCACAAACTTTTGAAATTTATTTCTCAATATTTGCATGGTGTCCATAGAATGACTAGCTTGCTGTATAATATCTTCCATGCCACTGCGCATTTCTGAACACACTTTTTTAATCTCTACATCTAGTGATGAATTTGCATTTTAATGTAGCACCAATCCATCTTCATCAAATACTACTTCTCTCTTACCAGTTTTGGTCCACCTTGTTACAATGTAGTGTTTAGGAAGCTCATTTAGCTTTGCACCTCGTAGAACATGAATAATGTGGCAACAAGGAATTCCATGTGTATCAAATAACAAGCAAGAGCAATTAGCCATCATCGTGCTTGTTTCAAAACTAACATCTCTTACCTTATGACTATCATCTGTTATAGAGAACTTTTTTGTATTCCCCTCTTTGTTTATGCTGTCAACAACACAATGGTCCCTGCTGAGAAGTACTTGCTTCTGAAATTCTGCAAATTTTGTATGAGTAAATACCTCACTGCCATGCTTCTCTATTAACCATTCCGTCTTCAATAGAGGCATCTTATGGAGACTATCATTATCATCTTTCAACTCATTCTCTCTTTGTTCTTCCACTGCAGTTTCGAATCTGAAAGTGCATCTAGGCCCCCTAAATTTGTTTTGGGTGATTAATGACAAACGATTAAAGAAACTAATGTGTTCAACTAGTTTATGAACAGGCAAACGCTTCAAGAAGAGATCGTCTTTGTACGCGAAGTGTTCCCGAGTAGCGTTAAGTAAGAAAAACGGCATTTAAGCTTGTAATTTTAATCTTTTGAGTCATAGAAATGCCGTACTATTAAGAGGGATGCATTGAAATTGACTTAGAGATGATCTCCTCACTCAAGATGAATTTAGTTGAGTCTCTCAAGGGTTAGAAGTGTTCTCTCTAGCTTCGGAATGAGTTTGTGGTAAATTTCCAGTCGGATGTTCCGAAGTTGTATCGGACATTCCGATGTTTCAGAAGTTCCGAAGTGTAGTTGTGCCTTAGTCCGTTGTGTTTGGTTAGGGTCGGACATTCCGACTTGTTTGCTTCGGATGTTCCGATGCCTATCGTTTCTGTTTGAGAACCCTCTGTTTGCTTCGGATACTCCGATCCTTGGTATCGGAATGTCCGATGTGTGCTGTCGAGAAAAAGGGTGCTCTCTGTTCTGTTCGGACTGTCCGAAGTTGTCTCTTCGGAAGTTCCGAAGTGTTTGTTGTCCTGTTTGGGAACCTTCTGTTTGGTTCGGATGTTCCGATGTTTATTTTCGGATATTCCGATGAGGACTTAGAGTGTTTAGCTTGGTTCCCTTCAGGGTGTCATCGGATGTTCCGAAGTTGTTATCGGACATTTCGATGCTTGTTATTTTCGACCGTTGGAAGCTTTCCAATTTCTGGTAGTTTGCACACATCGGATGTTCCGAAGTTCTTGTCGGACATTCCGATGTGAGGCTGAGTGCGAGGGTAACGGCTAGTTTTGATTCAAAACTATAAATACCCCTCTCCCACTCCTTTTGCTGGTTACACTTTTGCTGAGGCTGAACTCTTGAGCTTCTTGAACACTCTCTAGAGCATACTTTGAGCTTTCTCTCCTCCTTGATCTTAGGGATCATTTAGTGAGTGAGAGTTTGTCAAGTGTGATTGAAAGTCAAGGGCTAAGTGGTTATTCATCTTGAGAAAGTAGAGAACCTCTCCAAGATCGAGATTCAAGTGCATTTATTTCTCTTGGAGGTTGAAGGACTCCTAGACGGCTAGGCGTCGCTCACGAGCCCCCAACGATTGTGGGAAGCCGTGAGAAGTTTGTGAAGGCCGGCTCCGCCTCCGAAAGGAAAGGATCCAATAGTGGAACCAAGCCTCAAGTGTGACCGAGGTTTGGGAGGAAAGGGTTGGAAAAGACCCGGGTTCTTTGGAGCCTCCTCAACGGAGACGTACGATCCCCTCAAGGATCCGAACTCCGGGAATCAAACTACTGTGCTCTCTCTTGTCTCTAATTGCTTGATTCATATTATTGATTTTCTTAAGTGCCTTTTTAGTAGTCTAGAGCTAGTCTTCGTATAGCTCTTTGTACTTGACTCCTTGTGTCAAGAGCAAATCGGATAGTCCGAAGTAATTACGGAAGTTCCGAAGATTTCGGAAGTTCCGATATTAATTCGGAATATCCGACCTGTTTCCGCTGCATTAAATTGTTTTAATTTAAAATTAGCCTATTCACCCCCCCTCTAGGCAATCTTCTAACCTTTTCAATTGGTATCAGAGCCAAACCTTCTCGAAGGCTTAACCGCTTGAAGGAACGTGATGGCCAACACCGGCTTGAAGGTTGTCGTGACGGACGAGCAAAATAGTCCGAGAGCCGGAGATGGAACTCCCGACAAGAGCAAAGAGGAAGCTACCTCTACATCTACTCAGGGAGCTCAAATTCCATTCAATTATGAAAAATTAAATACTTCCTCTTCGCATTCATATATCACTGTGCCCTCCGGGCGTGCTCCTTTCTTTGATGGCACATACTATTCCGCTTGGAGGCACAAGATGAAAATGCATTTGATGTCACTCCATCCTAGTGTTTGGAAGATTGTTTGCACAGGTTTAGATATGCCGGAAGACGATATGGAGCTCACGCCGGAACAAGAGCAAAACATTCACCGAAATGCTCAAGCCGCAAGCGTGTTGCTTGGAGCGTTGAGTCCCGAGGAATTCAACAAAGTGGATGGCTTGGAAGAAGCTAAAGAGATATGGGACACACTCCAAGTTGCACATGAGGGTACATCAAGTGTAAGGGAATCAAAGATCGAATTGCTAGAAGGCAAGTTGGGGAGATTTGTCATGAATGATGATGAGACACCTCAACAAATGTATGACCGGTTGATGATTCTTGTAAACAAGATCCGAGGACTCGGAAGCAAGGATATGACGGACCATGTTGTGGTGAAGAGGATGTTGAGAGCCTTTGCTCCAAGGAATTCGACTCTCGTAACACTTATACGAGAGCGAAAAGATTTCAAAAGGCTTACTCCTAATGATGTGCTAGGAAGAATTCTATCACATGAGCTTATGGAGGAAGAAGCAAAAGAAGTGAAGAACCTTGCCAAGCAAAGCTCAAGCTCAAGACCGAAGCAAATAGCTTTGAAGGCAAGCAAAAAGGAAGAATCAACATCAAGTGATGAAGAAGAAGATGAGAGCGAAGATGAAGAAGACTTGGCTCTATTTGTGAGGAAATTCAAAAAGTTCCTCAAATATGACGGGTCAAGCAAATACAAGAAGAACTACAATGACAAATCAAGAGGAAGAAGAAACACCAAAAGGGCTTGCTATGAGTGCGGTGAAGTTGGACATTTCATCGCCGATTGTCCAAAGAAGAAGAACAACCAAAATGAGAACAAGAAGAATGAGCCGCCCAAGAAGAACAAGACATACAAGAAGAAGTACTCGGGGCGAGCTCACATTGGAGAAGAATGGGATTCAAACGACTCCGACTCCGACACCGATGATGAAGGAGTCGCCACCCTCGCCATTGAAGCCGCTCCACCAACAACGTCGCTCTTCGGGTAATTGAGCGACAACGACTCCGACCACGATGCGCCTATTTGTCTTATGGCCAAAGGGCGCAAGGTAATGGCTAAGACAAAACCCCCTAGTAGTGATAGTGAATTAGAGAGCGATGATGATGATGATGATGCTTTATTTTGCAACTTAAACAAATCTACCATTGCAAAAATCAATAAACTATTGAAAAGAATAGATAGCCAAGAGGAAACTCTTGAAAAGCAAGAAGAATTGCTAATTTGTGAAAAGAAGAGAAATCTTGCTTTTGAAAAGCTCCTCGCAATGGAAAAGGAGAAAATTGAATTGCTAACCAAAGATCTTGACTTGGCTAACAATTCAATCACGATCCTTAAGAGTTCAAATGAATCGCTTCAAGAGAATGTTATTAGCTTGGAAAACAATCTTCAAGCTCTTGAAGTGCAAATTGAGTCTCTTAATGACCTCAACTCTCCAATCATTAATTCTTCAATGGCTTCTATTCCTTCCACTAGTAATGGTTGCTCTCGTTGCTATAATATTGATATTAATACTTGCTCTACTAATTCCCAACTTGTGCAAGTATTAAAAGGAGAAAACGAGAGATTAAATGCTTTGGTAAAGTATGGTTGCATCAAGACTTATCAATCCAAGGATGCCCTCTACAAAACAATCAACACTCGTGGAAACAAAAATAAAGAAGGGCTAGGATATGATAAGTACGATTGCAAGGGAAATAACCGTGTGGTGGTAAAAGGTAAGGAATGCATCAAGTTTGTCAAAGAAAATGACAAGCAACCATTGACCACCACACAAGTCATTAAGACCGGGCAAGAATCAAAGAAGTATCTTCAACATCATACAACTCATCCCATTCACTATGCATCATACATGTTGAAGAGAAATCACCGTGGTAAAGTGATTGCTCATTATATCGGTGCCCACCACTCTAATGATGTGAGCAAAAAGAAGGTGTGGGTACCGAAAGTATTGATTACTAACATGCAAGGACCCAAAAGGATTTGGGTACCTAAAAACAAGACTTGATGTGTTTTCGTAGGACTATACCTCTGGGGGATCAAGTTGGGTGCTTGATAGTGGTTGCACAAACCACATGACCTGAGAAAAGAAAATGTTTTCATCTTTTGATGAGAAAGGGTCACAATATGAAAATATTGTGTTTGGTGATAATGGTAAAGGTGAGGTAATGGGATTAGGTAAAATTGCTATTTCTAATGATCATTCAATATCAAATGTTCTCCTAGTTAAATCCTTAAATTACAATTTGTTATCCGTGTCGCAACTTTGCGAGATGGGTTATAATTGTCTTTTCACTAATGTGGATGTGACCGTCTTTAGAAGAGACGATTCCTCAATTGTTTTTAAAGGATATTTGAAGGGTAAGCTCTATTTGGTTGATTTCAACTCAAATAGCGCTAAACTTCAAACATGCTTAATGGCAAAGTCTAGCATGGGTTGGTTGTGGCATCGTAAGCTAGCTCATGTTGGCATGAGGAACCTCAACAAGCTTCTAAAGGGTGATCACATCATTGGACTAACGAATGTCGAGTTTGAGAAAACAGGATTTGTAGCGCTTGTCAAGCGGGAAAGCAAGTTGGAGCGTCATTATCCCGCAAAGAACATCATGACAACGACAAGACCATTGGAGCTTCTACACATGGACCTCTTCTGACCCATTGCGTATATGAGCATCGGAGGTAACAAATATGGTTTGGTCATTGTTGATGACTTTTCACGCTTCACGTGGGTGTTCTTTTTGCAAGAGAAAAGTGAGACACAAGGGATAATCAGGAAGTTTGCAAGAAGAGCCCAAAACGAGTTCGATTTGAAGATCAAGAAGATTCGAAGCGATAATGGAAGTGAATTCAAGAATACTCAAGTCGAAGAATTTCTTGATGAAGAAGGGATCAAGCACGAGTTCTCCGCTCCATATTCTCCTCAACAAAATGGAGTGGTAGAAAGGAAGAATCGGACGTTGATCGAGATGGCAAGGACAATGCTTGATGAATATAAGATTTCCGATCATTTTTGGGCGGAAGTCATCAACACCGCTGCGTGCCATGCCATCAACCGATTGTATCTCCACAAGATCTTGAAGAAGACGGCATACGAACTCCTCACCGGTAACAAAGCAAATGTCTCATATTTTAGAGTTTTCGGTAGTAAATGTTTCATTCTTAACAAGAAACCCAAGAACTCTAAATTTGCTCCAAAGATCGATGAAGGTTTCTTGCTAGGATATGGATCAAATGCCTACGCTTATCGTGTTTTCAACAAAACCTCGGGTTGTGTTGAAATAGCGAGAGACGTGACATTTGATGAATCTAACGGCTCTCAAGTAGAGCAAGTTGATTTAAGTGTGCTAGATAATGAGGAATTGCCAAGCATTGCAATCAAGAAAATGGCAATAGGTGAAGTAAGGCCGCAAGAAAAGGTACACCAAGACAATTCATCCATTCAAGTCGAGCCTCCCACTTCAAATCAAAATCAAGACATTCCTCAAGATAGTTCAAGCAAACTAATGGAGGATGATCAAATTGAAGATAATGAGCCAATTCAACAAACATCTCAAATGCCGCATCCAAGAGTGCATCAAAGTGTCCAAAGAGACCACCCCGTCGATAACATTCTCGGTGATATCCAAAAGGGGGTAACTACACGCTCTAGAGTAGCTAATTTTTGTGAATTCTATTCTTTTGTGTCTACTTTGGAACCTTTGAAGGTTGAAGATGCACTAAGAGATCCGGATTGGATAATGGCTATGCATGAAGAGCTTAACAACTTCGTTAGAAACAAGGTGTGGTCGTTGGTGGAAAGACCAAATCAAAACGTGATTGGAACCAAATGGGTCTTCCGCAACAAACAAGACGAGAACGGAGTTGTCACAAGAAACAAGGCTCGGTTGGTAGCTCAAGGATTCACTCAAATTGAAGGTTTGGATTTTGGTGAGACTTATGCTCCCGTAGCTAGACTTGAGTCAATTCGTATATTAGTTGCATTTGCCACTCACCATGATTTCAAGCTTTATCAAATGGACGTCAAGAGTGCCTTCCTAAATGGTCCAATCGCCGAATTGGTATACGTTGAGCAACCGCCGGGAATGGAGGATCATAAGAACCCCACTCATGTCTACAAACTCCATAAGGCGCTCTACGGGCTTAAGCAAGCACCTAGAGCATGGTATGAATGCCTTAAGGATTTTCTTATTAAAAAGGGTTTCGAAATTGGTAAAGTCGATCCTACCCTCTTCACAAAATTTGTTGATAATGATTTATTTGTGTGCCAAATATATGTTGATGACATTATATTTGGTTCTACTAATAAAAGCTTTTGTGAGGAATTTAGTAGGATTATGACAAAGAGGTTCAAATGTCAATGATGGGCGAGTTAAAATTCTTCCTTGGATTTCAAATCAAACAACTCAAGGAAGGTACATTCTTATGCCAAACAAAGTACATCAAGGATATGCTCAAGAAGTTTGACATGGAGAACGCCAAGCCCATTCATACTCCCATGGCTACAAACGGACATCTTGGTCTAAATGAAGAAGGTAACCCTGTGGATCAAAAGGTATATCGATCCATGATAGGTTCTTTGCTCTATCTTTGTGCATCTAGGCCTGATATTATGCTTAGTGTTTGCATGTGTGCAAGATTTCAAGCCACTCCGAGAGAGTGCCACCTAGTAGCCGTGAAAAGAATTCTTAGATATTTAGCTCACACACCTAGTTTAGGGCTTTGGTATCCTAAAGGATCAAAATTCGATTTGATTGGTTATTCTGATGTCGATTATGCGGGTTGCAAAGTGGATAGAAAAAGCACCTCGGGGACTTGTCAATTTCTAGGTAGATCACTAGTGTCTTGGTCCTCAAAGAAATAAAATTCAGTGGCTCTATCCACATGGAAGCCGAATACATTGCCGCAGAAGTTGTTGTGCACAATTGCTATGGATGAGGCAAACCTTAAAGGATTTTGGATTTAACTTGGAAAAAGTACCACTCTTATGTGACAATGAGAGTGCAATCAAAATAGCCAACAATCCTGTTCAACACTCTCGGACCAAGCATATAGACATCCGACACCACTTCCTTAGAGATCACTCTCTCAAGGGAGACATAGATATTACCTATGTGAGAACCGAGAAACAATTGGCCGATATCTTCACCAAACCTCTTGATGAGAAACGATTTTGCGAATTGAGAAGTGAGCTGAACATCCTAGACTATCGGAATGTGACTTGACATCTTGCTCGCATATATAGTTACTATTCTTGATGATTTCAAAATAAAAGGATTGCAAAAATTAGTTATCTGCCTTTGAAAAAGTTGAGTTGTCAAGTGCAGCTTTAGTCATTCCACCTGTGATCATAGCTTCGACTGTCGTTTTTGTTCTCTGATCACATGTTGGATGACTGCCGAGTTCTCTGACTCAAAGTCTCAATTTCTTCCTTCTCAGAAATCCTATCTCTTCCTTTCTGTCACCTGGAAAAATTCACGTATCGGACTATCCGATCCAGTCATCGGAATATCCGAATTCTGTGTTTTTAAACTCTTCGGAATGTCCGATATTTTTATCGGAATGTCCGAATCCTGTTCAACATCTGGTTCGCTGGAAACTTGAACTCTTCGGAACTTCCGAACCTAATTTCGGAACTTCCGAAGTGCGTGTAAACGGAGGATAAGGACGTTTCGGTTGGCCCCTCCTCCTCATTTCTTTATTCCCTCACTTTACCTCCGTACGTCCTCTCCCTCCCTTTACTGCACTCTTTCATCTCTTGTCGCCTTCGGAGTCTTCAACTCTTCGAAGACTCCGATCTACCTCAAGGAGGAGTGCCTCACGGATTAGAAGACTTCAATCCATCTAAAATCTCGTTCTTCATCCTCAAGGTAAACCCTAGAACAATCCGTGTCTCTTCGTTTTCCGTGAATCTCTTGATCAAATCTTTTGGATAGACTTGTTGTCGTAGTCTTCCTTTGCCCAGTTCTCAAGTTTCTTTTGTTTCCTGTGGTTGATCTGGTTGGAATCCTAGTTTTAGGGTTGCACCGAAAATATCGGAACTTCCGATGTTCACTATCGGAATGTCCGATGTAATGTCGGAATGTCCGATATGAAATCGGAATGTCCGATGTTGACAGTACATCACTAGAACCAGTATTCTCTCTAGTTTCCTTTGCCTTATCAATCTATTCCGTGTCAGCTTTCTCAAATGGACCCAAGTCAGGGTGATCAGCCTCCTCAGGATCCGGCTAAAGTCACTTTCAGTCGAAAGCGCAAAACTCCAACTGGGGCAAGAACAAAGCGAGCTTCAGCTCGAGGATCTCAACCAGGGATTACAATCAGTGAACCTGCTGCTCAGGCCGCTCAGACAGTAAATGTGCCACGAGGAGCAACTCTGCCTTCAAGAAAAGGAAAAGGGATTGCAGGTGCCTCAGGATCTCAAGCTAGAGATATGCCGAGATTGAGACCGCCTGAAAGAAACCCTAGACTTCAAAGAAAGCCAGTAAACTACAAAGGAAAAGCAGCACAAGTGAGAAAAGCTCGTGAAGAGAATCCAAAGCGGAATGACCGGTTCTCTTCTGACTCACGTTTCTGGACATTCTTTCAGCAGGACTTTTATGCTTCAGTCATTTATCCTAGAAAGAATCCGGTAATCCAAATGCAATGTGTTGATTGGGAGTATATGGCAGCAGCAGATGATGCCATATTCAATGATGTTATTGCAGCTTGTGAAAGAACTGGCACCAAAAGGATCATAGCCTTTCAAAGATGATTGGAATGTGGAGATCATAGCTCAGTTCTATGCCACAATGTATGTCTCCAGGATCGAGTCTCTACTCTCCATTGGATGACCGAGGAACCTGGTATGAAGCTACATATGTTCAATTTGCCAGGCTACTTGACTTCACAGAGGCGGACTCGAGGGACAGAGATCGATTCACAATGAGGTCTCACTTGGTGCATCAAATCAATTTCTTGTATGAGGAGAATGCAGAGTTTGAGCCAGGTGACACCAAGGGAATGAAGCCCTTCTTTGCTATCCTGAATGCAGACTCTTCAGAAGACCTTGGCTCCAAAAGAAGGTGATGCTTCTCATGTCCTTTCTTTCACCGTAAACCTCTTGAGCGAGAATGCAAGATGGTCGAGGCCCTTTGATGTCTTTGACTTCATATGGAATGAGATCGAGACTCATTGGACAGGAGCCCGTAAGAAGCCGTGGATATGCTCCTTTTATCATGCACTTAATTGAACAAGTGATCGGACAGCTTGAGTATGATGGAAAGCATGTGGCACTTCAAGTCGTGCCAATCAAGGCCCCATCTCAATGAGCCACCGAGCTTCCACCGTGAGGACCGCCTCCTCTGCTTGCTACTCCTTCAGCCTTCTACTCCCATGGATCTTCTTCACCTATTCTCGCGAGCTTTGAAGTCAATATTTGTTCTTTGCAAGAGCAACTCAGAAAAGCAGAAGAAGAATGCCAAGCGACTCAAGGATATCCAAAGGCATCTGAATCTGGAGTGCTCAGAGGACGAGGAAAGTGAAGAAGAGATCGAGGATCCTTTTGCTCCAGCACCTGATGTGTCAGAGTCTGAGGATGACGACGAAGAATCTGGATCAGATGAAGCTGCTTCAGAGGAGTCTGATTAGTCTCTCTCCCTCTTTACTCTTTGTGGTGCTTGATGCCAAAGGGGGAGAGATGACAAATTTATCTATCTATCCTTGGTTCAAAGTCGTTGATTCGTTGAGTCCGTGAACTTGGAACTTAGTTTATTTGGTTTAAAACTTCGTTGTTGAATGTTATTATCGTTTTAAACTCTTTACTGTTTTTGCATGGAGATCTCTTGCTGACTCGATGGTTATTAATTATCCATGCTGTTTATCTTGTCAATCTTGTGTTAAATCTCCTATGCAAGGATGTAGGGGGAGCTCCCTCATATTTCTCTCGAAAAATGCATTTGTTCTCAAGATACATTCTCAATGCACATTTTGAGGGGGAGTTCCGTCTATATTTATTCTCTCATAATGTTTTATAAATTTGTCCTTAATCGTGTTGTCATCAATCACCAAAAAGGGGGAGATTGAAAGTGCATCTAGGCCCCCTAAATTTGTTTTGGGTGATTAATGACAAACGATTAAAGAAACTAATGTGTTCAACTAGTTTATGAACAGGCAAACGCTTCAAGAAGAGATCGTCTTTGTACGCGAAGTGTTCCCGAGTAGCGTTAAGTAAGAAAAACGGCATTTAAGCTTGTAATTTTAATCTTTTGAGTCATAGAAATGCCGTACTATTAAGAGGGATGCATTGAAATTGACTTAGAGATGATCTCCTCACTCAAGATGAATTTAGTTGAGTCTCTCAAGGGTTAGAAGTGTTCTCTCTAGCTTCGGAATGAGTTTGTGGTAAATTTCCAGTCGGATGTTCCGAAGTTGTATCGGACATTCCGATGTTTCAGAAGTTCCGAAGTGTAGTTGTGCCTTAGTCCGTTGTGTTTGGTTAGGGTCGGACATTCCGACTTGTTTGCTTCGGATGTTCCGATGCCTATCGTTTCTGTTTGAGAACCCTCTGCTTGCTTCGGATACTCCGATCCTTGGTATCGGAATGTCCGATGTGTGCCGCCGAGAAAAGGGTGCTCTACTGTTCGCTCGGATCGTCTGAAGTTGTCTCTTCGGAAGTTCCGAAGTGTTTGTTGTCCTGTTTGGGAACCTTCTGTTTGGTTCGGATGTTCCGATGTTTATTTTCGGATATTCCGATGAGGACTTAGAGTGTTTAGCTTGGTTCCCTTCAGGGTGTCATCGGATGTTCCGAAGTTGTTATCGGACATTTCGATGCTTGTTATTTTCGACCGTTGGAAGCTTTCCAATTTCTGGTAGTTTGCACACATCGGATGTTCAAGTTCTTGTCGGACATTCCGATGTGAGGTCGAAATCTTGAGGGTAACGGCTAGTTTTGATTCAAAACTATAAATACCCCTCTCCCACTCCTTTTCTTTGGTTACACTTTTGCTGAGGCTGAACTCTTGAGCTTCTTGAACACTCTCTAGAGCATACTTTGAGCTTTCTCTCCTCCTTGATCTTAGGGATCATTTAGTGAGTGAGAGTTTGTCAAGTGTGATTGAAAGTCAAGGGCTAAGTGGTTATTCATCTTGAGAAAGTAGAGAACCTCTCCAAGATCGAGATTCAAGTGCATTTATTTCTCTTGGAGGTTGAAGGACTCCTAGACGGCTAGGCGTCGCTCACGAGCCCCCAACGATTGTGGGAAGCCGTGAGAAGTTTGTGAAGGCCGGCTCCGCCTCCGAAAGGAAAGGATCCAATAGTGGAACCAAGCCTCAAGTGTGACCGAGGTTTGGGAGGAAAGGGTTGGAAAAGACCCGGGTTCTTTGGAGCCTCCTCAACGGAGACGTACGATCCCCTCAAGGATCCGAACTCCGGGAATCAAACTACTGTGCTCTCTCTTGTCTCTAATTGCTTGATTCATATTATTGATTTTCTTAAGTGCCTTTTTAGTAGTCTAGAGCTAGTCTTCGTATAGCTCTTTGTACTTGACTCCTTGTGTCAAGAGCAAATCGGATAGTCCGAAGTAATTACGGAAGTTCCGAAGATTTCGGAAGTTCCGATATTAATTCGGAATATCCGACCTGTTTTCGCTGCATTAAATTGTTTTAATTTAAAATTAGCCTATTCACCCCCCCTCTAGGCAATCTTTTAACCTTTTCAGAATCTAACCCAGAACTCAACCAAAGAATGCTTGAAACCAATAAAATGATTGAAAAAAGAGTTTGTACTCTCTGACCTTGAGGTTGTTCTCAGAATCCCTCCCAAAAATATGTGTCTGAAGTAAGCTGGAACCCAAGATTCGCGAATGCGATACCGGTTAGCCAACCATTCATTATCTTCCAACTTAAAATCAATAATAATTGATGCCCACTCTGACTCAAACTCAACACTTGTTTCTGAGGAATATAAACATGAGTTCACACGCTTATAAAAAGCAGGATTCTCCCTTACATGTGGACCTACTTTTTCAGGAAACTTTTTCAAGATGTGCCACATACATAATCTATGTGTGCTTGATGGGAAGACATTGCTAATTGCCACCTTCATGCTAGGATCTTCGTCGGTAATTATAAGCCTTGGCTCAGTCCCTCCCATTGACTTCAAAAGGTACCAAACAACCACATGTATGAGTCTATCTTCTCATTAGAGATCGGTCTGACCCCAAACAAAACACAAGCACCATGGTGATTCACTCCAGTGAAAGGTGCAAATATCATATTGTATTGATTGGTATTATAGGTGGAATCAAAGGATACCAAGTCTCCAAAATGTGCATAGTTCTTCCTGGATGTAGTATCTGCCCAAAAAACATGTACCAACCTGCCCTTATCATCAATGACATAATCAAAATAAAATCCTGAATTGATGGAGTTCTTTCTAGCAAGATTGTCAACAAAAAGTTGTGCATCCGATGACTTTATGCTACTACTCAAACTAGCATGATAATTTTGCAAGTCTCTTTTTGTGCATCCGACATTCTGAAATCCACCATCACTAACACGAAGATATCTATATGCCAACGAGGTGCCAATGCTAGATTTATGGCAATCAAACAATGTTGTCTTTGCTTTTTCACTTACCTATATGACCGTATCAAGTGTTTCTTTGAAGGTGAGACAAGCTCATGAGCATGCACAGGTTGGAACTGTACAATCTTATATCTATTTTCGTTGGTCCGTTTGACACAAATCATGGCCTCGCATCCACACCTGGTGAGTTTTTGATCATATTTCCTCTTGCTTGTATCCATCTTGTTCACACCTTCCTTACGAAATCCTTCTCTTGAACAATAGAACCGCTTCCACAACACCTCATCATCCACCACTTTCTGTTGTCCAATGCGAACTGAAAACCCCGCTAAATGAGCATATTCTTTGTAAAAATTTTCAACTGATTTCACATCTGGAAACTCCATCCCTATGGCTGGAATTATGTCATCGGGCAATTCCGGCACGCATGTTGTCCCCTGCATTTCAACAATGTTACCATCATCAAAGTACTCAATGACGTTCCAATCAACTTCAATCCTACTTAATGCAATGTTGAGAGTTTGTTCACAAAAAAATACTTACACAGAATGGAAGTGTGCACTTTTGAGGGGTTCTTAACCCCTCTTCCATTGGAGTTGGTTCTACAACATCCATGCTGATGGATGGAGGGGGAGCAAAAACTGTGGTCGACGATGTCGAGTCTAGTCCGACGTGGCTGCAATCGTTGCAACCATGGACGGCAGGGGACTAAGTACTGATGTTGGATCCAGCGAGCAGCTCGTGAGCGGCGGCAGGACCGGTAGCTGACGTACAGTGGCTGCAGCTAGCGACTAGATGCCCAAAGAATAATTCTGCTCCTCTTCATTTAACGCTTTGGAGCGTATTTACGAATACTCTCGACTCTGGCGTCCAAAAAAATTAGAACATCAATTTCAGAACAAAGATCGAAACTTGTTTTGCAAGGTGAAAAGACTGCACACCTCCTTTTCTAATTTCTCTACTATATATAGACTCACCTACAAGAATTTGGATGCTATTCATCCAAGCAAAATCGAAACTGCAACTTAACTGAAGTTCTACTTCTATGACTCGGATACTGTAGCGCGTCTGAAACGATGCAACAATTAACTGAATACAGAGACAGAGCAAAGCAAAAAACTACTTCTAACTCTGAAAACTAAACCGAAATTCATGCTAAATTCTAACAACTTAATACAACTAGATTAATCAATCTGGACACATGAAGTCATGACTTACCAGCGGACGAATATGGCCGCAGGTTACGAGTAGATGACTGATGTACATGAGAGAAGGGGCATGCAATACGTGGATCCAAAACATGAAAAAGGTGGCATAATCTTGTACTAGTGCACCAACGTGCTATAGGGAAAAAGAAGATCATCATTGCCTACATGTACATGAGATCGACGAGATGGTACCAGGCGAGACGCGGCGGCGACGCAGGAGGGTTGGTACCAGGCGAGACGCGGCGGCGACGCAAGAGGGTTACCAGGCGATCGTGAGCCCACCGACGGGGGAGAGGGCAACGACGGCGCACGTCCGTGGCGAGCAGAGGAGGAAGGAAATATTTGCTGTTTTTTGTAGTATACGTAGGTTTTCTCAGGGGGTATTCCAAAAAGCGCACAAGTGGGATGAGGGGAACAGACTGATTCTGGAAGGTTGGATCATGATCTGGAGGCCCAGGTTGTTAGTTTGCATGTTTGCACCAAATAGGGAGTTTGCACCGAATATTTCCCATATATATATAGGAAAGTGGTTCCATACTTCTGGGAGTACGTACTCTCACTCTCAATATACCGCTTAAATAATGTTATTATACCTCTTTATCCTTTTGAGTATACTCTAATACTGATTATAAAATGCTCCAAAGTGAGTTCTACCAAAAATTTCATCAAAGTCCACCCTTTATAGCATAATTTGTTTATATACTCTTTTTACATATGAAAAAGGGTATATAGCCAAAAAAAAAGGACTCAAATGAATTTTTTCAACTATGTTGCATTGTAGTATCTTAGAATTATTATTGAAGTATATTGAAACTGATAAAGAAGTATAACACATTAGTTTAAGTGGTATACTGGAGGTGGGAGTACGTACTCCCAGGAGTACGAAAAATGGTTCCGTACCCCTGGGAGTACGTACTCCCACTCTCAGTATACCGCTTAAATGATATTGTTATACCTCTTTATCATTTTGAGTATACTCTAATACTGATTATAAGATACTTCAATGTGAGTTCCACAAAAAATTTCATTATAGTCCACCCTTTGTAGCATAATTTGTTTATATGCTCTTTTTACATATGAAAAAGGGTATATAGCAAAAAAAATTAAAGGCTCTGATGAATTTTTTCAACAATGTCGTATTGTAGTATCTTAGAATTATTATTGAAGTATACTGAAAATGATAAATGAGTATAACATATTCGTTTAAGTGGTATACTGGACGTGGGAGTATGTACTCCCAGGAGTACGGAAAAGGCTTTATAATATATATATATATATATATATATATATATATATATATATATGAGGATTGCTAGTGTGCTATCGATAGCACAGATCCTCTGTGCTAGAGCGCTGTGTTTGCAAAATTCAAAGACGAAACTGTTGATCTAAACCGTGCATTCTGTTCATCTCATTGAAATTTCACTACCCACCAAATTTTATATTTTTTGAACTTTTTCTCCTATTTATTTTGTATTTTTAAAAATCTACGATCTAATTAGTTGTAAGGCGTCCAATGAAGCTGGTTTTTAAAAATACAAAAAAAAAACAGGAGAAAAAATTCAAAAAATATATAATTTGGTGGGTAGTGAGATTTCAATGAGATGAACAGAATGCACGGTTTGGATCAATAGTTTCGTCTTCAAATTTTGCAAACACAAATATATAACTATATATATATATATATATATATATATATATATACACACATATATATATATATATATACACATATATATATATGATGACGGAATGGGACACCATGGTGCCTGGGCACCATGATTTTAAATGCGTTAATTCAAGTCAAATTCGGATATATTTTTCAAAACTTTCAGTTTTAGGGTATATACCCATCTATAAAACTTCAAATAAAACATATACCTTTGAAAAAATATACTCGAATTTGAAGATTTGAACGAATTTAGATTACATACTTTGCTGATTTATATGTATGATCAACACATACCTACAATCAAACTATCATCAAAAAAGGAAACTTTAGTTTGAATTTCAGTTCAAACTTGTTTGAACTAGTTAGTAAACTAGTTGAACTCAGCATCCTAAAAATTTCAAATTTTTTCGCATACAAATACATATGGAAAATACCCGTTTTGGATCATGGTGCCCAGGCACCATGGTGTCCTGTAATTGTACTATATATATATATATATATATATATATATATATATATATATATATATATATATATATATATATTACTTAAATAGCCCAAAAGAATAGCCACATAATAGCTATTGCAATTTTCTGTTAGTTACATGTGAACAAAACAATCTACCAACGCTGCTACACCGGTAACACCATTGCTTTGCCGGTTTACCTCCGACCAGGCAACCACGTTACATGGACTACGCCGCAACTCTTTTGTTTGAAAGTTCTTCATCCATAACTTTTGATCTATGTCCTAAATCAAGAGGATTAACAGGTTAAAAGGGATGAACAACACAAAAACGGAGAGGAAAGAAAAGGAAAGTGCAAGGAAACAGGGGTGTCATACTGACGCTCTGTTCAGGGGCTTAAAGCCATATTCGACTTCTAAAAAGCTAGTAAATCTCCAAAACGGATCAGCTTTTAGGTAGCTTCTAATATAAGCCAAAAACCATATATAACTAGTAAAAACCAAAAGCAGGATATGATGTGCTTTTATAGTTTATTGTAAAAGAAAATTTGTCAATTCAAATAGTGATAGATATGTGTTTTTATATATTTTTTGTTTTGGTGTACTATTTTTGTAAACTTTTTTTAAAATATTATTTTAAAAAAAATTCACGTCAGCACCATCACTATGGCTCAACAGCTCGGCTTGCTAGTGCTGGCTGGTGTACCTTGTCGTGGGGCCCACAACAAGATGGGCCCCTGATTGGTGCTTTGCTCCTGGACTGGGCCTCATGACCGAGTACCGACCCAGTCGCCCTCCCGGTCTTCCCTGGCTGGGCCCACACGTCGGTTGATTAAGACTGACGACTAGATAGATGAGCACAAAATCATTTAATTTGAAGCCAATATTGGTGTATTTTGGTGTGGGAGATAAAGAAGATTAATTATTGGGGGGGGGGGGGTGGGGGTGGAGGGGGGGTGCAAGCTGCACGAGGGAAAGCTAGGAGTGGAGAAGGGTCTCTGTTCTTTCCATTATTTGTCCTACTCATTGTCTTGTCTAATTCATAAGTGAGAGAGAAAAACGTAATTGTTTTGAATGCTATATCTTGTTAAAACAGATGCATGTATTTTGGAATGGTAAGATTATACAAACCTATTGGATGATGTTTTTTTTTATTCTTGTGGGTTTTATTGTGTTGAACTCGGTCATTTTTCAAGGCTGTAGCTATGCAAGATGTTAAGTAAATTTGTCTCTACATATATATTGGTTTCCAAATGAAGTACTCCCTCCGTTTCACAATAGTTACAGTTCTAGTTAAATTCACATAAAATAAGAAAACATGAAAAATGACTTGTTTACCTTCATTTAATTCATTCCTTTTGTGATTAATGAATGGTAGCTGAACAGATTAGCTAAACAGATAGCTGCATTGATGAAGGGTACAAAGGTCATGTTGCCTCTAAAATTGCATTGAAATATGAGAACTACAACAATTTTGATAAAAATTTTGAATGCTAGAACTATAACCATTATGAAACGAGGGGAGTACACTACAATGATTGCACTATCAAGTACACTACGTAAGCCATACTTGTGCGCTACTAAACCATTCCATTTCAACATTTTTAATTAGAGAAGTGGTTCTATGTTTTCCCTTCTTATACAAGTTATACAAATCTTGAAGCAAGCGAATGGGTAAGTAATTATCATCTATTCTTTATTCATACGTTAATATTTATGTCAGTTTTTAAAAGAAAAACATATAAACAACTCTTAAAAATCTTCCCTGCTGAATTTGTTTTTGCCTCCCCAAAGGAAAAATGAGCAGCCAAGCCAAGAAATGGTCAAAACTCAAGCATGGGCAGCACTAGCAGCCATCCCCATCAACAAACAAAACACATCTTTCCAAGGGCAAAACCGTCAAACCATGAACATATATTAAAAAGAATTATTACTGCACGAGTAGAGACGGTGGCCACCGGAGGGAGAAGAAAGAGCAGAGAAGGAAGCAACAGAAGAAGACCAACACCAACCAACGGAAGAGAGAAGCCATAGAGAAGGGGAGGAGAAAGAGAAGAAATCAGGTGAATTACCTGTCTCCCCTCCAAGATTTTCCAAATTACTTTCCAGTCCTTCTCCCCCATGTGAGCTTCTCCTCGTCGGTCGTCGCCTGCACCAACCGGAAGAGAAGCCTCCTCCTGCCGTTCCGCCCCATTCCCAGGCCCAGGTCGTCTCCGTCGGCTAGCCGGAGATGGTGGCCGCTCGCCGGGGCACGGCCTCCACCACGGTGCTTCTGCTGGTGCGTCTGCTCCTGCTCGCGGTCTCCGTCTCTTCCTCCTCGTTGCACCGCGGCCAAGAACAGGACAGATCGGCGCTACTCCAGCTCAAGAACGCCATCCCCTCCGCCGAGCTGCTCAGCCGGTGGACCCCGGACTCCGGCGGCGCTGACCACTGCTCCTGGCCGGGGGTGACCTGCGATGCAAGGTCCCGGGTCGTCGCCCTCGTCGTGCCCTCCACCTTCCCGCGCTCCCGACCCAGGCGGGAGCTTGCCGGCAAGCTGTCCCCGGCGGTCGGGCTCCTCACCGAGCTGAAAGATCTCTCCTTTCCCTCCCGTGGCCTTCGCGGCGAGATTCCTGCTGAGATCTGGGGGTTGGAAAAGCTCGAGGTGCTCAACCTCGCGGGGAACTCGCTCCGTGGCGCCCTTCCGGCCACCTTCCCGCCGCGGCTGAGGGCGCTTAACCTCTCTTCCAACGTGCTTCATGGTGAGATCCCCGCCTCTGTTTCCAACTGCAAGGACTTGGAAAGGTTGGATCTTTCCGGCAATCGGCTCACCGGGTCGGTGCCAAGAGTTATTGGCGGCCTGCCCATGTTGAAGCAGCTTGACTTGTCCCGGAACCTTCTCTCCGGGAGCATCCCGTCTGGTTTGGGGAATTGCACGCAGCTCCGATCGCTGCGGTTGTTCTCCAATTTGTTGGACGGTTCCATTCCGCCAGAGATTGGAAGTCTGAGGAAGCTGCGGGTTTTGGACGTATCGAGAAACAGATTGAGCGGTCCGGTACCACCGGAGCTAGGGAATTGCTTGGATTTGTCGATTTTGGTGCTGTCTAGCCAGTTTAATGCAGTGAATTCACCTGAGATCAATCTGTTTAAAGGAGGGATTCCAGAAAGTGTGACAGCTTTGCCGAAGCTCAGGGTGCTATGGGCGCCAAAGGCAGGGCTGGAAGGGAATGTCCCAAGCAATTGGGGAAGGTGTCATCGTTTGCAAATGGTTAATCTCGCGCAGAATTTACTTTCTGGAGTGATTCCAAGGGGGCTAGGGCAGTGCATCAACCTCAAGTTTCTCAACCTCAGTTCCAATAGATTGTCCGGTTCGCTTGATAACGATCTTAATCTGCATTGTATGGCTGTGTTTGATGTCAGCGGCAACAAACTGTCAGGCTCAATTCCAGCATGTGCGAACAAAGGGTGTGCATCTCAGCTAATGTTGGATGACATGTCGTCTGATTATTCTTCACTCTTCATGTCCGAATCTGTAGCAGAACTATTGTTGGGTTACTGCAGCTCTGGAGACTGTTCAGTTGTATACCATAATTTTGCAAAAAACAATTTTGGAGGTCATCTTACATCCTTGCCATTTAGTGCAGACAGATTTGGAAACAAGACCTTGTATGCATTTCATCTTGATCACAATAACTTCACTGGATCATTGGATGATATTCTGTTGGAGCAGTGTAGTAACTTGAATGGGCTCATCATCAGCTTCCGAGACAACAAGATATCTGGTAGGCTCACAGCTGAAATTAGCACAAAATGCCGTGCTATCAGAGTTTTGGATCTAGCCGGCAATCAAATATCAGGAGTGATGCCAGCTAACATCGGTTTGTTGGGTGCTCTTGTCAAGATGGACATCAGCAGAAATTTGTTGGAGGGTGAAATACCTGCCAGTTTCAAAGACTTCAAGAGCTTGAAATTTCTTTCATTAGCTGGGAACAATCTCAGTGGTCACATACCGTCCTGTTTGGGTTGGCTGAGATCACTGGAGGTTTTAGATCTCTCGTCCAATTCTCTATCTGGGAATATCCCTAGTAATATTTTGACACTAAGAGATCTTACTGCACTTCTGCTCAACAATAATAAGCTGTCTGGAGACATTCCTGCTCTTAACCCTTCAACATCACTGTCAATTTTTAACGTTTCATTCAATAACTTGTCTGGGTCATTGCCTTCAAATGTACACTCATTGACATGCAACAGCACTCATGGAAATCCATTCCTCCAGCCTTGTAGATTATCTGCACTCTCCAATCCATTAATGAATGTCCGAGCACTCACTGAGGCATATGCTAATCCAACACCTGATAATACACCCACCGATGGCGGCGGCGGTGGCTTCAGCAAAATAGAGATTGCCTCAATAACCTCAGCATCAGCTATTGTTGCAGTTCTCTTGGCTCTGATCATCCTTTATATTTACACTCGAAAATGTGCATCAAGACAGTCAAGACGTTCTCTCAGGAGTAGGGAAGTGATTGTTTTCGTGGATATTGGTGCTCCTTTGACATATGAGACTGTTGTACGCGCTGCTGGAAGTTTCAATGCAAGCAATTGCATTGGAAGTGGTGGCTTTGGAGCAACATACAAAGCTGAGATTGCACCAGGAGTTCTGGTGGCGATAAAGAGGCTTGCTATTGGAAGGTTCCAAGGTATTCAGCAGTTCCAAGCAGAGGTGAAAACTCTTGGGAGGTGCCGTCATGCCAATCTTGTAACACTCATAGGGTATCATCTCAGCGATTCAGAGATGTTTCTAATATATAATTTTCTGCCCGGTGGTAATTTGGAAAGGTTCATACAAGAAAGGACTAAGAGACCAATTGATTGGAGAATGCTTCACAAAATTGCTCTAGATATTGCGCGTGCACTCGCATACCTTCATGATAATTGTGTCCCACGCATTCTGCACCGGGATGTGAAACCAAGCAACATCTTGCTCGACAATGAATACAATGCATACCTTTCTGATTTTGGATTAGCAAGACTACTTGGGAATTCAGAAACCCATGCAACCACTGGTGTGGCAGGTACTTTTGGATATGTTGCTCCAGAGTATGCGATGACATGCCGTGTTTCTGATAAGGCTGATGTGTATAGCTATGGAGTTGTACTTCTTGAACTTATTTCAGACAAGAAAGCACTGGACCCGTCTTTTTCTCCATATGGGAATGGATTCAACATTGTTGCCTGGGCTTGCATGCTTCTGCAGAAGGGCCGAGCTCGTGAGTTCTTCATAGAAGGGCTATGGGATGTGGCCCCACATGATGACTTGGTTGAGATTCTACACCTCGGTATCAAATGTACAGTCGACTCTCTTTCTTCTAGGCCCACCATGAAGCAAGTTGTTCGGCGACTAAAGGAACTCAGACCGCCCTCTTACTAGGAATCACAATGCTATTACGGCATACATCTGCAAACTGAGTAAGGTAAAATGAGCCAACTTTCCTGTATGTTCGTTTTGTTTAAATTTCTCGATCAAATAATGATGGAATCTGATTATGGTTAGTATATGTATTGTTTTGTTATCTGTGATTGTAATTTAGGAACTGTGAAAACATAGAAAATACAAGTTCTAATGTTAGTAACCATGAAAGCATAGAAAACACAAGTTCTACAAAAAAAAAATCTTCTCATATGATGTACATGCTCATGTTTGAAAAGCATACTATTAATTTATCTTGTCCCTGCTTTGATAATTTGATTACATTGTCTTGGCAACCTAGAGTAAACCTGCTGTTCCTTCACCTAGTACTCCCCTCCTTTTTTTCTCAATACAGTTTTGGAAACATGATACAATGGTTTACTGGTAGAAGTATATTATAATTCATAACTATATGAAATGGCTATGTGGGGGCGTGTGGTTTGTCATATCTATCTTTCATGTCACCATGTGTGTTCCAATCAATATCGGTGCTCCAAGAAGCTTAGTAACTGGAACTTAAAAAGTGGTGGTTAGTAAAATGTAAAACCCCCAGCAACCGTAATTAAATCCTTAATGTTAACTTGATATGTTTAAACAAGTGCTGATCATTCTATGGCTACTCGATAAATGGTTTTTTTTTTCTTGGATACTTGATCGACAAATTTGTGCCTGCAGGAAGCAATGGAATATTGGATGGATGAAGTTGGTGATCTTGATCAGATGATTTGCTATTAAAGTGAGTCTATATTCCTTTTGTAGATGAGCTATAGTTGATTGTTGCTTCTAGATGGTATGGAAAATTTTGACGTTACATGTCAATTTTCTGCTGCATTATTTGACCCATAATAGCAGCATGTAATTGTTCTGTATGAAATATAAATTCACATTTATGGTAGGTTTCTTTAGCATGCCATGAATCTCTGGCATCTTTGTTGGTCAAAAACTGAGTATTTCTTTTATGTAGGCTGTTGAGCATTCTGCTGATCACAACTGTCAATGATGTTCCAAACAAGTTCCTGGACAGCCTGTCCACTATGCCATCTCTCAATGGACCATGTGATCTTTGTCCAGTGAGGAGTGCCAACTGAAATTGTCGCTGTGCCGCTGATAAAGTAGGACTTGCATGGCAGCTAATCCCGTTTATGTTTATCTGGGCTTGGATTACTCTATGACACATTGGTACCACTGCAATGCCACTTACAGCGATTGCTGAGGACATCTGAGGAAGTTGGCCGTGCCTGGCATATCCTGTAATGAGATTCTTTTCTGAGATGTTAGTACGTACTATACCACTTCTTCGAAAATTTTCATATCAGATTTTTCATATATAGTATCGATTAACATGAGGGTACTCTTTGTTCTATTTCTTCATCCTTGTGCAGGATGAGGCATGCGTATCCTTTGATTCGGTGGGGCGGTAAATTTTTTGTTGTCTGCAAATTGTGCGCGTCAATTTGCCACCAGAATTCACTGCGGCGATCTGTGAAACAAGTTGGGAGCGCAGCCTGGCCGCCGACCTGCATGGAGGGAAGGGAATCCGGATCCCAAGAATTTTATCTTAGCAAGGCCATGTTTGCCTTCTGTTTATGTAGCGATCCTCAAAACCATCGATTTATCGACTTCACTTCTGTACTATGCCATTTCCTACTCTTCTGGCGTATGGTTTTTGACAGCTAACTGCAAAGATTTTTGACAGCTCTTTGCTTTGATGGGTCATCATATATTTTCATGTTAGTTGAAGAGAGTAAATGTAAAGCTCATTGGGGTACTCCTGTTATCGCCAATTTCTGTTTATGTAGCAGCAAAACATACATCAGAACGCCTAAAAAAAAAGGCATACATGAGAACGTCCTCTGCAAATCCCCAGCGGAATTGACGATTGTGACTCACTCGTATTGTGATCAAATGAGGTGGAGAGTGGAATGGAGGCATGGATTTGTGATATAAGCAGAAGCAACTAGCAAGACGGTCAAAAAAACACAGCGGACGACTCCGCTGGGGATCGAACCCAGAATCTCTGGTTCCGTAGACCAGCGCCTTATCCATTGGGCCACGGAGTCCTTGACGTTGTTGAGTCGAACAGATCATGACAAGTGACTCCCAATGAATATGTCCTCCGGCCCTGTTCAACATGGCCGGGAAAATCGAGGTGGCTACTTGGAATCCTAAGGCACTTGAGCTGATTGGGTGATCCCCAGGTTGACTACATGCTTGGCCTGGCATACATTTTTTGATTGGTTGGTAAGTCCCTAGTCAGTCGAGATTGTGAACTAGTCCGGCGCGCCGTGAGCTTGCTGAGCTGCCGAGAGAGACACAGCCGACAGGGCGGCGCGAGCGCAAGCAGCCGGGGTTGGGTTCGGCCGTGGACGGACGGAGATGTGGCGGAGAGATGTTGAGGTGTACAGTTGGCGGGCACGCAGGTGGCGGCCCGAAATGTACGTAGTGGTGGAGGCTAGGGAGTGGCGTTGGATAGATTGAAATCGAGGGCGGAAGACTGGGGATTTGTTTTGGTTCAAGTTAGATTATGGCTAGTTATCTAGCGAGCTAGTCTGCTCTTCTTCGAACTCGATCAGTGACTTCCTCCTCCCGTCCTCCGTGCCTCTACAGCTCCGCCAGCTGCCAGCTCCCACCAAAAAAACAACGATGATCTCTGGGGTTTTGGGGGGGTGGGGGGGGGGGGTGCAGAGCTGGTGTGCTATCCCCTCACGCTCCTTGTGCATCCGCCACTGGTGGTGGAGCTGAGCCGTGGCGTGCGTGGATACTCCACCCCGACGCCCGATGCATGGTTTCTGTGACGAACACAACCATGTGTCAAGACTCGAGCTGTGCCCAAGGTTTACAAAACTGTTTCAAACCCGAAAATTGGAAGGAGCTCAGCATTGATTTGCATCAAAACTGGTAGAAATCGAAAGGTTTCGAAGTCAAACTCTTTGAACATGGCGGTCAAAAAAATTCAAAAAACGACTGATTTTGTCGATTTTTTAGTTGTTTTCACCGATTTTCGATCGTTTTTTTTTTTTTTGAAAAATTGGTAAACCAAGTGGCGTTACTTTTCTCACCGATTTTCAACCATTTTCATCGATTTTAGACCTATTTTATTCGATTTTCGACACACTCAAGGAAAACATGAAAAAAAATTGCAAAAATATGAACAAGTCCCTATTAATCTATAAAACACCTCAGAGAAATTTTAACAATTATTTACTTCATTTGATAATCAAAAACACAATTAATGAAAAGGAGCAGAGACATTGTCATATTTTTATAAAAATTTGCAAGCTTGATAATGCTCTTAAATTTTATTAGTACCATAAAGAGTACCCAAGTATTGTATAGTAAAATTTTCAGAAATATTAGAATTCATTTAGTGCCACTAGAAAATAAAAAATAGAAGAGTTTGTACAAAGACAGTAGCACTATCGAAATTGTAAAAAAAATACACAGATCTGATCATTATATGAAATTTTACAGAATCATTAGAATTGCCTCGGTACCTCATAAAAAATTACATAAATATTAGACTTCATTTAGTGCCCCTAAAAAATATAAAACATAAGAGCATATACTAAGACAGTCGGACTATATTTTTTTAAAAAAATACATAGATCTGATAATCATCTAAAATTTTTACAGCATTATTAGCATTACCTCAGGACTTCACACAAAAAATATTAAAACTTTTTGATAAATTTTTCTAAACTTTCTAAATTTTTTAATTTTAAATTTAAATTAGACCAATGGTTTTAAATGTCGAGCGAGCTTAATACGGTCGTCTATTTTGGAACCTCAAGCTAGGCAAGGCATATATTGCTGGTGCTTAGAGCCTTCATCGAGTCGTGGTGATTTGCTAACATAATCACAAAATTCTAGATCATCTCACCATTGGTAAACATCATGTCTCTTGTACTACTTCCTACACGTTACAGCAGCTATCCGCGGGAGCAGCTCTGCCGCAGACAGCTAATGACGCGGTGGACCAAGTCCATGGTAATGCCCTTGCATGTCTTCCGGACGTGTGATTGGCCTCAGTCAGAAGTCCATGCATGCATGCAGGCGTAGCCTGCAGGGGGATTCCGTTAGGCCGGAGCCCCTCTCCAACCGTTAGATATTAAGTACTCCCTCCGTTTCTTTTTATAAGGCGTATTTAGTTTCGTTAGGACAAGGCTTTGACCAACAATTACTCTATTAGCATATAATTTTTATGACACAAAATTGATATTAGCAGATTTGTATTCAAAAGTACTTATATATAATTATGATTTTGCATTGCATAAATGATATATTAATGAAGTAATCGTTGATCAAAGTCATGTCCTAACGAAACCAAATACGCCTTATAAAAAGAAACGGAGGGAGTATTTTTTAGTATCGATGTTTAATTTGTAAGTTTTTTTACGATACGCTAAATTCAATATAGTTCATTTATTCTTTTTCATCCAATGAATTAGATTAGCTACTATTTATGTATACTTCTTCCGATAGTAAAAAGTAGTTTAATTTTCTCGACAAATCAATGGTTTGATTTGATTTCTACCACCTATTATATACTACTAGTATAATGTATTATAAATCTTCTCTAATTTTTGGCATAGCAACAGCGAATGCACACGCGCTCGAGCATGGCATAAGGAAGAAAAAGCTTTACTAGGTGGTTGAGCTACTTCATATACCATGTGGCTTGGTGGGCCACAGCTTATTGGAGGCCTAATTTGACAATTAGTAACTTTGCTTGCTACTTTTACAACTAGACTCGAATCATAGGCGCACATAAAGACCATAGAGTAAGGGAGAGAGGGCACGGTTCAACGTCTCTCCTTCACAAAGACATGACAGCCCATCGAGTCAAAGGTGCTTGACGCGCATCGCGGATAGCAGATGCCGGGAAGTCAGCGAGGGTGCGAGTGTGTGGCGACGGTTAGGGAATATAGTGCATCGTGCTTGACCGGCTAAGTGGACTGACTAAAACAAGAAATAGACAGTGTGAGCATTTCTTCTGATTTATTATTTTGTTTGTCAATTGCAACTATATAAATGTGTTGAATAGAGACAGTAGCCGATTTGGTTGATTGATTGGTGTTAACTTGTTTCTATATTTAAAAATGTTTGACAAGTGAATGTTGTACAAGAATTTATCAAATAATAAAGTATTATTAATAATACTTGAACCGATAAAAATACAACACAATTAAGCTATTTAATATGTTTATTTTAAGAGCAGTGCTTCTATGCTTTTCCTTCTAATACAAGTTGCACAAATCTTGAAGCAAGCGAAGGGGTAAGTAATCACCATCTACCTTTCATTCATGCTTTAATAGTTGTGCAACTTTTAAAAGAAAGAGCATAGAAGCACCTCTCTTATTTTAATCTAGCTCAACTCTTTGAGCCTACCCTCTATTTTATTTCTGGCTTCGCCACTGCATGCATGGTTACCGCATTGTGCCCGGTCACCACAGGTTTACACTTTACAGTAGTAGTCCAGTCAGTGTCCTCCTCCTGATCCTCTTTCTTCTTCTCCTCCTCCTCCGAACACTCCAAACGTTGCTTGAGGTGGAAATTGTAGCGAGCAAAAGGGAGATGTTTTGGATGTGGTGTCTAGCTCAAGCGAACCTTGGTTATGTTAATCTAGTACAAATCGCATTATGGCCCCAGATCTCCTACATACAAACTGAAACTGCTCGTGCATGCGTGCATGCATTTCATGTTGTTCTCATACGGCCGGAAGGCCATGTGGAGGCCGTCTCCAATGCAAGAAGCTCATAGGTAATTGCTATATATCATCAATGCAAGTGGTACGTCGTGCAAGAGCTCTAGTACGTCTTTCTAGCTTCCTGCGCGATCGATCGAGCACCTTTCCGCCGGTGCTTAATTAATGGCTACACTGGCTCTTAATCGCCTAGCGGGCGTGCATGCATGCGGCTACGTGCGTGCCGAAGGAGCTGAAGCGCATTCTTCTTTTAATTGTTTCACTTTTCATAATGGAGGCGATTGCTTGCGCTTAATCATTACTCCCTCTGTCCCACAAAGAGTGCATTTCTAGTGTTCAAATTTTGTCCTACAAAGAGTGCATTTCTAGTCCGTAGGGCCCAGCTGTAAGTGTATGCATGCTCATTTAAGTGCTTGTGGAAACCGAAGCACCAACATGCTTGTGTATGGAGTAATGAAGGTCACATTGGTCATTTACCTTGCACACTAATCTGTCTTAAAAATCCTAGAAATGCACTCTTTGTGGGACAGAGGGAGTATGCTAGACGCATTGCTTGCGTGACCTGTTAAACAGTGGATGGATTAATACAGGATGAGTACGTTTCTAGACTCTGTCTTGGACTGGCAATTTGGCATGCATGCACAAACGGGCCGGGATTCTTTCTTTGTTTGACGGTCTCTCCGGCCGGCGAGTTCGTAGGCATCACGGGGGCGGACTCCGGCCAGGAAAATCTCGCAGGAAATCGACGCTATTTGCCGAAACCGTTGCAAGATTCGGAGGCCGCTTCACGCGCGGCCCAGAATCCGCTTCCTAAGATGCTACCGACGTCGGAGCATTGGAGATGGCCCAGCTGCCTAACAAGTAACGTAATTCCATTTCTTGTTAAATGGAAGAGAACTATGCCCTCCGTTTCACAATATCTATAGAACAATATATATAATCTATGGTATCATATAAAACCTACTATTCTGGAGAGATATGGGGCCAGCTGCCCGGCGCCACACGCCTGAACATTGCCGTTTCTACGGTGCAAGCTACAGTATTTTTATTTTTTATTTTCTTTTTTAAAAATATTTTTTGTTTTTTTAAAAAAAATTCCCCTATCTCTATTAACATTGGGTTACGGTATTTAGATTTTCCTATTTTCCCTGTTTTTTAAGAAATTTTCCTCTATCTTAAAATTCATTGTTCATTTGTTCCCACGGCAAAGCACGGGATTCCTACCGTACTTTTGTTTTTTTAAAAAATAAATCCACGATAGAAACTACAGTGTCCATACGCTGCATTTGTTGTCCTTTTTTTCCATTCTCTTTTCAATTCGTTTTAAGCGTTTTTTTTACAACCTTTGTTGGTTTTTTTACTATATCCACTTCTACGGATTTTTAAACGTCGTAGTTTGTTTACATAGAGTTCATTTTTATTCAAACCTCTTTTAAGAATCACCTGCGGTGATGTGTGGGGTTTCATCTAGTACCTATATAATCTCAGAGAGATCGCCGTCAGCCCGGCTTTCGGGAACCTCTCCCATAGCCAAGAGCGTGAAATCAAAGTGATTGTTCACCGTAACAAGATATGCAAGTTGGCAGAGGATGGCTTGTAGCAAAAAGTGCAAGTGAGTATGACCTTGACCTTGGAGCTAGAGTTTTTTTTAAAAAATTTTTTTGTATTTTTTCAAAAATAATTACAAAAATAATATGCCAAAATAAATAATAATAGAAATACCCACCTATCAATATTTGAAATATCGATCGACAAGCTTTCTGTTGACATTTCAAATATCAACAAGAGATTCTGTCGCCATTTGAAATATTAACATAAAGTCTGTCGACATTTCAAATGACAACAGAGAGTCTGTCGACAACGGTCAACCTTTTGTCACCATTTGAAATGGCCAAACAGAGCAAATTTGTTCTTTTTTGCTGCAACCAACACTGGGAGGGGGTTTCTGTCGATTTTATTTTCTAAAATAAAAAAGGAACAGAAGCAAATTAACTTTGAAACAACGATGCTTTTGAATTTGTATTTTAGTTTTTTGCTTAATGATGTACTGCAAATTTTTGGAAACTGAATCGATAGTTTTTGAAAATTTTTGGTTCATTGATGTATTGCAAAGTTATAGAATTTTAATCGATGTATACGTGACAAACATGAAGATGCATAAAAAACAGTCATGTAGGAATTTGTTCAGTAGCTTTTAGGTTGTAGACATAGTTTTTTAAAAAAATTTGAAACAGTTGAGCGTTTTTTGTGTGGATGTTGTAAAATTAAGGCCTTGTTTGGTACGATTCCAGATTTTAGTAGAAACAGAAAGTGTTCCAGATTATTGGTATAAACATTTCATGTAGAATCAGAATCACTGTCTGGAAACCGTTTGGCTAGCTGTCTGGATTCTATGAATCGGGGTGGAACGGGGTTAAGGGCGATTAGGCCCCAGCGTGGAAACGGAAGAAACATTCCGAAGAGAATCGTTCCGAACTTTAGTCCGTTTGCCTGGGTTTCTCCCAGATTCTAATAGAAACGGTCCGGTTCCAAGTTGCCAAACGGGACCTAAAAAGCGATGAAGAATTATATAACACATGATCGAATTCTTTGTGGAATCGTTGCATTGCATGACTTAGAAAATGAGTAAACATATATGTCGCATACAGTTCGGTTCGTTACCTATGTTAGCCTTTGTACTTGTATGGTACCTTGTGTGCGCTGCAACTGCCACACCATCACCAAGATCTCCTCCATGTGCTCATCCTGCAGCCCAATGACAGCAGTTGCGTGTCGAGTCAACGCAGCGCCACCACCCTGCATCATCGAGATCCAGATGGATTTGACGTGGGCATCAGTTGCCCTCAACTCCAATCACGGTGATGACCCTTCTGCTTGTCATCATCCCGTGTATTGCAACTAGAGGTGGGCGTCGTCTTGTCGCCCGGCCCCCGCCCATCGTGCTTCGGTCGAAACCGCGTGCCCACGGCCCATCGTGTCCACCGTCGCCCGACTCACTTTTGGCGAGCCCAAGCCCGGCCCATTTGCGCTTCGTGCCTGCTTCGTGCCGTGCCGGCCCAAGCCCGACCCATTTTTACTATTGTGACGAACAAAGAAATAAAACAAATCACTACTACTAAACTACCTATTTTAATTACATAAGAGACTAATCACATCAACAAAATGTCAAACATAAATGCAATGCTTGAAGATGCCCTGAATCAACAATATCTGCCAACTTTTAAGCCTTAATCCGTGATTTCGTGCTCGTCATGCGCACGCCCGCCCAAATCGTTGTCGCCGCTTGTCGTGCCTGGTTCCGACGGCCGTCTCTGATTGCGTCTTGCCGGCCCGACCCGAACTGCGTCGTGCCGTGCTTTGCACCGTGCCATACCATCGTGCTTCGGGCCGGCCCAAAAAAGCCCGGCCCAATGCCCACCTCTAATTGCAACCAACGGGGATCTGACAAGCAAGACCAGTAGGGCACTAGTGCGGACAAGGGGAGGATTAGATATGGAAAGGGGAGGGAAGCGGCGCTAATCGGCATCGGAGACTGGAGTAGTGGTGGCCAAATGGGTGGCTCGGCACGGCCCAGCCCGTTTACCGGACGGCACGGCCCGTTTAGGCCCAGCTAATAAAAGGGTAATGATGTGTCGGCCTTTGTATCGGAGTGCCAGCCCACGTGCCGGAGTGCTGGCCCAAGCATAGCCTAGTAGCCAAATGGGTTGCGTCGTTGCCTCACAGGCCAGGCTGAGTTGTTGGTGTCAAAAAATTCAAATTTTGAAAAAAAGAAAGAAAAATCGAAAAAGTATGAAAAAGTACATAAAAATTTTAAAAATCAGAAAATTGTGGAAATTTTAAAATAATTAGAAAAACTCAAAGGATGTAGGAAAAAAATTTAAATATATATTGAGAAAAGGCTAAAAATATGAAATAAATTCTAAAATGAGACAAATAATTTGAATTAAATAATGAGCATTATTGATGTTTGGCTGCCTCATTAAAAACTTTGCCAAGTAAAAAATTCAACAAGAGAAAACCTTGACAAAGAAAAAATAGTACAACCTATAGCTCAGTGGTACAGAAAAAAAGTTGAAGATTACAATTATTCTTCCTGATCAAGATTTTCAAACGTCGCCGCCAGCTCAATATTTCCTGTAGTATGTTGAGCTCGTTGTTTAGCTTATTTCCAATCTTTCACAGTGAGAAGTATTTCTACCATCTCACTTGTCAGATTTGTTCTTCTCTCCTCGACTATTCTTCTGGATAGACTGAAAGCAGACTCCGAAGAAATTGCGGAGACAGGAACTGTTAACACAACCCATGGTAATATGGAAAGCACAAGATATGTTATCTTGTGCTCATGCCATCACAACAAAATGTTAAAGTCCTCTTACTGCTCTTAGTAGTTGATAGTGTCGCTGTTGAGATAGGCACCCAACTCCTCGCCATCTGTTGTTGTGTCCAAACTGGACGTTGTTGTACTCGAACTCCTTGAGGTAGAGCCACCAGCACCTCATATCTTTCCCCCCACACAGTTTTCTTCTTACCTGTTATGGGTGGTGGTGGAGGTCGCTATAGGCGAACTCTACTAAATTTTTGATCATACTTACCATAAACTTCAGATAAGTTAGCACGAACATGTGAAAAATAACTAGAATAATCAGTGTCTATCGCATCACTTAAAAGTGAGATAACATTACCAAATCCTCGAATTTTAGCTCTAGGATCTAAAATAAATGCGAATGTATATAACATAAGAATTTCTTTCCAATATTTCAAGATATTAGTTTACATAGCAAAAACAGTTTCACGCAAAATACTATCATTTTCATGGTTCTTTAAGTGAGTAGCAATTTTCTAGAATATTATGCACAAGTACACTAAGGTAATCTTCTTTAGCCCTACCACTCCATATATTTCAAAGACACAGAAAAAGTACAAATGCTAAAGAACTCTTTTAGCTTACCACGATAATTATTATAGTACTTAATCATATCTCTAGTTGTTGTATGTCTAGAAACTGGAAAAAAAAACATATGATTATAAGCGATTTTAATATAGTTTTCAAAAGCTGGTGACTCACCAAAGTTTAAAGGTAGATCTTGGGAAGCGGTTAAACGACAAAGAGCTTCACGAGCTACCTCGACATTAGAGTCCCAATGACGTACCGTACCGTCGGGGTTGTATTGCAACTGCGTCTGTCTCATAGCCAGTTCCTTTTTTTCTACAGCTCTCAGCATGTCTCTTCAAGTGCCCTGTTCCATCTGATGATTTCGCAGTTAATTTATGCTTATAATATTTACAAATAGCATACATGTTCTGAACACCGTTTGATGTCTCGAAAATTTTGTCGAAATCTTCCCAGACTCCCGATATACTGTGTCTTGACTTTTTGCCCCGGTGCTTGCCGATGCAGTAGCACTTGTAGAGCATGAGGATGGTACTGCTGCTGCAGCTTCTTCAGCTTGATAGGATGCAAGAAGCTCTTCGGGTGAAATCCCTAAATTAGAAACTGGGAAAGACAGAAAATCATGATTCTCCATTAAGAAAACTGCAAGAAATAATTGCGCTATTATTAATTTCATATCATTAAAAATGAAGGAAACTATAAAATTAAATCATTATTCTTACCTTGTTTGCTTGACAGAAGCCAAAATCTGAATTTCGAATTTTTTTTATTTTTGGTAAAACTATTTTGAATTTTGCCAAATTATCACTAAGAGCACAAGAATTTTCACAAGAGAATGAAGAGAGAAAAATTGCAAGTATGCTGGTGGGGAAATGAGGGGGTGGTGCTACCCTATTTATAGAAAAAAAATTGGGATTTTTCAGAATTTTTTCGAATTTTTATTTATTTTTTAAGCCTGAAACGGCTAAAAACAGCTATGAAACGACTATATTTCAAATAAACAAGCTAAATGGGCCGTGCCGTGCCTAATCGTGCCGGGCCGTGCCTAAACGGGCCAAGCCGAGCCGAGCCGTGCCTGGGCCGTGCCTACATTGGTGGGCCACGGACCGACCCATTTGGCCATCTCTAGACTGGAGAGTATTCAGCGATGGAAGGGCTGGCTATCAGGCTTAACTAGTCATTATCATGCTTCTTTCCAAATTAACATAGTTGAACGTAAAATCATTTTATTTGCCATTTAAGTTGTTATTTTAAATTCGAGCTAACGAGTCACTATCGAGCCAAGTCTCATTAACTCTTTTTTTTTTGCTTGAAATGGACTCATTTCAATTTTAAACTTATTAACTAATGTATTCGAAGAAATTTCGATTCGAACCCTAACAAGCTTTTTTGACAGCCCTAACGGATGTTGGTATTCATGTGTGACTGCATGGGGGAAGGGAGAGGAGGGTTGGACGTGAGCAGTTTCGCAAGGAAGGCAGGAAACAAGCTAGATGAGTATGTTGGCCCACATGCCAATGCGTATTCCACAAGTGGAGGGGCAATCGAGTGCCTCTAGAAGTCGTCATTTTTGCAAAGGGAGTGTATAGGTATCATCCGGATGTTTTTGTCCCAAAAAACATCCAAACTTTGGACCGTACGATCAAAACACACATCCGTAGAATCAATCCACCTCGAATTCAGGGAGGCCGTGCATTGATCTGAAAGCAAATCCAATGGCCAGGAATTTGAATGATAGTTGCTATAGAAAACATCCGGATGAAACTTATTAAAACCCTTTTGCAAATCTAGTCATCACGCACACTCATTTGCAAATATGGCCCTCTGGTCCACTCTACCGCACATACAGAGCGTAGAAGCTTTGCCACCATGATAGAAGATCTTCCACACTCCTCGGACTCGTCAACTTGGTGGTCCACCCTTCCGCACTATCAGACCGCGGCAAGTGATATACGTCATCTGCCAGATCTTCCGTGCTCAATATGGGGCAGTTTTTGCACTTTTTGTCAAGGGGGTGGGACAATGTCCTGTGTGTGTAACACTCTTTTATTTAGATAATTGCAATATTTTCGTTATCTGCCCTCTACTTTAAATCATTGCTTAAAAACAGGTCCACTAGGCCGTACACTCTGTATACTGCTCAAGTCTTGGAACACGGGGGTTCACGGTGGACGACGCCATGTAGGTAACAGGTTTCCATATCTGTTAGCACCTAAATCCTATCACATTAGCACCAAATAAGCATTAGCACTAGATATGTTGCACTTATCAGTTAGCTGGTTATGCCACATAATAAGCCGGTTATGCCTTATAATCACTATTAGGTGGGTGACGGTGACCCTTCGCACCTACGACAAATCAGTTAACAGCAGCTCTACTACTAAGGATAGAAGGGGATATTCGATCTCCTAGAGTATAACTCCTGCCCTCAACCCATGAACAACCTACTGCTCTACCACCAAGAAACAAGAGGAGATTGATCTCCTAGAGTTTTACTTCCGCTCTCAACCCCATGAACAATACTGAGCCCAAAGATTAGTGCCGGTTGCCAGCTTTAAAATGCTCTGCAAGAGGCAAGTTATTATCCAAATCAATAACACTAAACATGGGCTGCAACAGCAGTTCAATACATGCAACCGGTGGCAATAACAAAAGGGATAGCAATAAGCAGCCGGTGGCCATCGGTAGAATCTCCAAATGCACACATTTGATAAACCAAACAGTTCATCGACCAGAACATTTTAAATTAGAGTAGCAGAGCTGGATGCATAACGGTTTACCACCCGGATTGTACTATCACAGAGTAATCAAACTAGTTGAAACGCGTTCAACAAAACTGATGTTGCACGAAAGCACAGCTTCTCAGTATTTGACCGGGCCTAGAATATCCAGCTGAGATCCCAACTTCTCCTCGGCTGTCTTCTCAGCCTTGACACGCAGCTTCGCCAGTTGCTTTCTCCTCTCATAGGCAACCTTGGCCTTTTCCTTTCTCTTCTCTTCGAGCTCCTGAAGACCACACACAAAGCAGAAAGCAGTTAAGACATGATAGACAATCAAATATATACTTAAACAAACACCACACAGCATAGGCCTACGAGTATATTTTAATCCAAATAAATTAGTTTACAATGTAGTTGACCAACATATTTAACCCATAATATATTTTGCTGGATATAATGCTACGCAGTGTACAATAGTAATGAGCCTCAGAGATCTTGGTGGTTTGAGATCATCAACTGGGAAAACCCATCAAGAGTAGCAAATATTTAGCTTACATCACAGGCTCAAGGCAAAATCACATCTGAAAACTGTTTAAGAAAACTCTCGATTCTGATGCCAATCTTTTAATCAAAGGATATCATGTCCCGCTAGTTCTTTGAATCAAAAGATATCATGTGCTGCCAACTGCACTAGATGAAAGAATGCAGAACCAAGCACAACCAAGCAAGAACTGCTCTGTTTATCACTATCAAGCAATGAATGCAGAAGTCTGAAACTTCAACCATTCAATAATAGACATCATAAAGCTATGCAAATTAACAGAAAATATTATAATTTGTTGCAAAACATGGCATGATCTGTCAGAAGTAGCTGGTTGTTAATCATATTGATAAATCAATGGGAATCCGTCTGATTTTCTTCATCACCCAGAATCATGCACATCTTAACCCAACAGAATGCCAAAAGAATATTCTTACTGCTACTACGAAATCACAGGCATGTGCAATTCTGATAGTCTGTAATCATTCAATAATAGACACATGAAAAAAGCATCGTAAATGAACAAACAAAATGCTCTCATTTGCTGTACAAAATGGCATTATCTGTCAGAAGTAGCTGGTTGTTAAAATCATATTGGAGAATCAACGGGAATCCTTCTGATTTTCTTCATCAACCAGAATTATGCACATCTCAACCCAACAGGATCTCATAATATTACAGATGTCTACTCTGCCCACAGAAGGCTTCATGTAAAAAATTAAAAACAAAGGCAATCACAGTAAAAAAAAATACGCACTACTGTGGCGTAACAACAGATTGGACAGTTGAACTTGGAGCGAAATGATTGCAAAATGAGAGCATTACAACTGGTGACAACAGAACAACAAGCGCTATCAAACACGACAAGTAGTAGCAAACTGAACATTACAGAGATAGTTCGACTACATGTAATATAGCACAAGGGCTGATCAGTCCAATACCAGTGTCAATTTCGTTTAGCGTCACAGAAATATATATATTTTGCTAGTGATACATCAACCAACTCACAACAGTACCATCGCAACTACGGAATCGTACACCAACAAGAAACGCGTTGAAGGCATATGTAAGAGGGAAGGGAAAGCTTACCCTGATGGTGTCATAGTAGTTCCATCCGACCTCCTTCGAGAGCTGACCGAGGAGGCAGTACTTGTGCCCAGGCTGCAGCCTCAGAACCCTACAAAACGACACCAAGTAAACCCCATCAAAACCAAAATTCCAGAGAGACACCCAGATCTAGACGACGAGCGAATCCCACGTACTTGAGCGCGTCGGGGATGACCATGCGCTTGGTCCTGTCGTACGGTGGTGGCACGCCCTCGTACGCCTTGAGCCTGGCCAGCGCCGCCTCACCCCTCTTGGTCTTGTGCGGAATCATCCTGCCAAACACAGCACGCATGCCATCAGAAACGCAAATCGAGAAGCAACAACGAAGTAAAACGAAAACGCCATGGATCTGCCCGGTGTTCCCTTACCCGCGGACGGTGCGCCAGAGAATCTTGGCGGGGGAGCGGAAGTGGATCGGCCCGTGGGATGGCTTGGTGTTCATCCGCTTGCGGAGGAAGCGGAGGTACTTCATCTTCTGCCGGACAAGCCCGCCGGACATGCATATCTCCTCGCAGCGTACGACCACCACGCGCTGCCCATTGAGCAGCTCCTTGGCCACGATCGAGGCCAGCCGGCCGAGCATGTGGTGGCGCGCGTCCACCACCACGCGCGGCGCGCACACGCCGGAGCCGGACACCATCTCGACCTTCGACTTACCTCCTGGCGGCGGCGGCTCTAGGGTTGGGAGCTGGGGAGGAGGAATGGAGCGGGGTGGTGGAGGCGCTAGGGTTTCTTATTTATAGATCGTCGCGATTAGGGTGTCCGCTTGCAGCGCTCGGTGTTGGGCCGAACCGTGGGCTTTGTTTTGTTTAGAGGCTTTGACAGGTCAGCAGAGTTGAGTTATTCTGGCCCAACGACATACTACCGCACTACTGCTGACGCAGACGTCCTCGAAAAAAAAAATTGACCACTGAGATAAAGCCCACTAAACAATAAAATCAACTTATACAATAATTATCTCTAAATGCTGTACAATAACTATCTCTTCTCTCTCGTACATAAACTAATTTATCATGAGAGTCAGCTCTCTTCTGTCTCATCTTTTTTCAATCTTTCACATAGGATATAATTGATGTGTAAATGCTAAGAATAGGCTAGGATGGTTTTATTGTACATCTCTACTATTCTAAAGCACCACTTGGTGGCAGTGGTCCATTCTACACGTCATTAATTGCCCTGTTTAATTGCTCTACTTAATTGCCCTGCTTAATTGCCCTACTCAAGAAACGAAACGTTGCTTTAATTAGCCAGCTTTCACAAGAAACGAAGCGTTAAAGATAGATGTTTGATCTTGTAAAATAATTTTTTTTATTTTTTAATCTTTATTTTTCGTTATCAATTTTGTTTTTCGTAGCAACGCACGGGCATGTAGCTAGTATCCTAATACGTTTAAGCTTATCTAAATTGACTATATGACAACTATATCATTAGTTTTGTTGTAAAAACATTTTCATAATATTATAATTTTATTAATATATCATAAAATAAAGTTACAAAAAGCAAGGGTAAAGATATCTCTCGTAGACCATAGGATGATAGGAAGGTAAAAAAATATTCACTTAAAAAAGAACATAGGGTATATTTTTTTACAAAGTTTGTACATAATATGAATGGTTGATGCAAATCAGAGTGATGAAGTGAAAAGTTAATTTTTAGAAATCTAACCTTTAAATTTTCCATTTGCAAAATATATTGTTCTAATAGTTAGTACTATATATTGCAGATCAACGAAAAAATTGAGTAGAGGCCTAGAGGGTACCCTTGAACAGCAAACGACCTTGAATAAAGCAGGAAGTAGAACTGAATAAATACGAAGAGATAACAAACAATTCATTTGAGATCCTTCATTCAAGCTGCAAAAATTCTGCGATGTTCCACAACACTGAGAACTTTTATCGTATCACCTTAGTAAAAGTAGATACAAGTATGGCGAACGTACTATAACTTTCCCTCTTGCCTGAACAAAGACAGTCAGTCTACAGGCCGTAGTGCCGTGGCCCATAGCGAGTGGAGATACAAAAACTCCCCCCGAACTATGGGAATTCAGGCACGGCAGGTCAAGGAAACGTTCCCTTTATCAGCTATTTGAGCATAGAAGTTCCAATGTGGATCACTATGTGTAATGAAAGGTTGACCAAATGGATTATTTCGAATGTAGCACTCAACATCTTCTGCAACGGCGAGGTTCTCCAGATACACGCGAAGATCTCCACCGGGACCTGCTTATCAGGCAATGTAATTTACAGCATCAATAAGTTAAATCACTCCAGAAGGTAAGCACAGCATCAAGAATTGGCGAATGCATACCTAATGAATTATCGTTCCAGTTATGATAATTGTACGGGTGAGGGAAAATGGCAGTATGTGGCTGCACAACATAGGCATGAAAATAATTGTGCATGTTATTGAAAATAAGGAGGAAATTGTAAGAAAATACTAATATCTGAAAGCGGTTGAAGCAAATACTGGATTGAGCAGAGCCTTGTAAGGAGAATCATCCACAAGTAAAGTATTGGATGGTGAAAAGTCTCCCTCCTCCCATGGCAGACCAGGTTCTTCCTTGTTCCACAGTTTCCTCAATTCCTTGAGTACCAATGGTTTGTACCTGTTCTCCAGTGTTTTGTGTCCGGTAAATGTGCATTTAGACATGTCCTGCCAATATGAAGATCATAAACATATTAGGACCAAAATAACTCGCAACTGAGCATGCAAACCAACTATATCTTCATTTTTGTATGACCTACCCAACAAAACAGAAGGTACGGTTTGAAATCTCTCATAAGGATATCAACAACTGAGTCAACATTTTCTCTGGAGAAAATAGAATTGAACAATAAGTACCTAGCAAACAATGAGGAAGTAATAAAAAAGGGTGTGGAGAATAAATCATACCTTTTCCTTGAGGACCATATACCTAGCTCAAAATTTTGGTTGCAAAAATTGAGAAAATCGTCACAGTAAGGCCTTCGAAAGACTGGTAGAAAGGTATATCACTGTATTAACATCTTCTGTCACAATTCTGTATCAGCATTTCACAAATAATAATTATGGACAATTATACAAGTAACTTCACCTAGTTTCCCTCGAACCTTTGCGTCAGCCATGTGAGCATTGTGGTAATCTTGATTGATATCCGCAAGCAAACCATTAAGATCTAGAATAAGAAGCTTTTTCTTCTGAGACCCTATAAAGGATCGTCTTGGTGAAGAAGAAATTTTGAGCATTTCCTGGTATGGCTGAGCTAAACTTGACGAGCTTATGCAGTTAATATCGCAATATGTTGATAAGCAAGCTACTTCCTTCCCCTGCAGTTTATTTCTCTCAGTAATGGCACAGTCCAAATAACTTCTTCCCAATTCGTACTCTGAATTTTCCATAGCACCTGATTCAAGGATGTTTATACTGTGACGAACATCTGATCCACCTTTACAGGCCGGGTTTCCTATCTGAAAGAAGTTAGCACCTTCACTGAATGGATCTAACTGGTTCCTCTGGTCTTCAGAAGGTAAAATTATAAGGGCATTCTCTATGACACCACTTATAGATGATGGACGAAGAGTAGCTTCTCTCATATGATTAGCAGACCCCAAATTATTGTTATCTTCTGAGCTGTAAGGCCTGGAAATAACACCAAAAGGTTTGGTAAAGCTCTCACCAACTGCACTCGTACAAACTTTTTTTTCGGTTTTAGATTGTAGGCAGTTGGTATTGACATTTGCACCTTGAAGCGGCATCAAAGGCACGTGAGTGCTTGTAACTTTGTTGGAGTCAAGCAAGCAGGAACCCAAGAGTTTTGCAACATTCTCAGTTTCTCTCTCTTCAAATGAACAAGGCTGAACTACACCATACTTCTTTTCAATGGTACTGTCTACATTCACACTTTTCCCTTCTGTCATTTTTGCATTATCCACTGAGAGTGAGTTAGTCATGGCTTGATTGTGCTTTCCCCTCAATCCCATGCATTTAATACCTGGAGTATTGTTCTCAGCTACCATTGTCATCAAACCAGAGGTATCAGTAGCAGTTGGAAAAGGAGAATCTTGTGAAGTGCTACCATCGTGATGATTATTCTTTTTTCCTTTTCTTCTGTTCTTTCGTTTCTTTTTTTCATCCTTCAAACAGATGGGGTCAAGAGAAAATCCATTTCCAGTTTCCTTACATTCTTCTGGGTTCTGCAAAGAGCTGCTGCTGGGAGAAATCCTTTTCTGGTTTCGCTCTTCTGAGTTCCCTGCCAAATCAGTATTCTTCACCTCTGGACACGCTGGACCTTCATTCTGATAATCCATATTAATACTAGTATTTCCCAGTGTGCTGCAATTATTACGCAAGCAACTTACATCAGATTTGTTTAAAACCTTGCTCCTTGCAGCTTTATTTTCTACTACAGAATTATCGCGAGCATGAGAACAGCTGCCAGCAACATCTTCCGCAGAAACCTGTTCCTCTTTATTTTCAGGCTGGAAATTCCTCTTGCATGTCTCATTTGAGTTCACTATCTGCTTGGAGGCAGTCTGCAGTAAGACATCCCCAAAATGTGCTTCAAAACAACAACCTGCTTTCTGGGGCAAATCTCCTTTAATCGAAACGGAGCCTTCCTTGTTATTCTCCGATTTGCTAATAGCCGTGTCACTGTGATGTAAGCCTCCTTGAGCATCAGTGTGTGTCTTTTCAGTGTTTTCTGTGAAATAGAGCAATCTAATCGGGTGATCTCTATTCAATTATTATGCTAGAACTTTCCAAACTCTACAACTCAAAACAAATATCACAAAACAACGCAAGCTTACAACTTCTTCTGACAGACGGTGAAGACTAAAGAACCCATCTAACATTTCAGAAATGTTAGCTAGATTGATCGGAGTGATCAGCGACTAAAACGTGAGAAAGTAGAACAATATTTATTTATTTATTTGGAAGCGTGAACGGATGAGCCCAAGCGGCAATACCAAAGATTAACGCGACATCTCCTAGAATGAAAGTAGAGCATGGGACGCGAAACTTATGTCAAACAAGTGGCAAGCTGTGCTGGAAGTATAAACCCTAACCATCGCGCGACAAGGGTACCTGAAACAGGGTGTTCCCGCTTCTCCGCCTCCGCGGCGTGATTCCGCCGCCGCCGGTTCCGGCGCTTCGACCTGGCGGCGGTTGTAGCCCCCGGAACAGGGGCTTCGCCGTCGCGCTCCTTCAACACGTCCGCGGGCGCGGGGCCATTCCGCAGCCGCCGGCTCCGGAGCTTCGACGCCGGGCCCCTCGCCGGCGGCGAATCCAGATCTGACATCCCGAGGAAATCCAAAAGTGGAAAGGAGTAGGAGAAGGGAGCTGGAAGGGACGAGGAAGCCTAACCGTCTTGGCAGAAGTCAGAAGGCATAAACGCGGGGGAGCGCCCTAAAACGAAAAGCCGCCCTCGGGCTTGCCTCGTGCTCTTCACGAGTCATAACGGCGGAGCAGGTGCGCGTGTGCGGCACGAACTACGAAGTCGATACAAGGAATTTTAAACGATTGAAATTGTAAAAATTTAATTCTTAAAAATAAAATAATTTGGGTTTCTCCGCATACATGAGTTGATTCGGGGCTCGGAATTTTCACTAAATCTACGTACTAACACAATCATGTAAAATCTGTTGTCCATAAATAATTAACTTTAAATTTAGAAATTACGTAATCATATACATTAAATGAATGTGTTATACTCCTTTATCACTTTCAATATACTTCAATAATAATTCTAAGGTACTACAATGCGACATTGTTGAAAAAAATTCGTTGGAACTTTTTTTTTCTATATATCATTTTCCACATGTAAAAAGAGTGTGTAAGCAAATTATGCTATAAATGGTGGACTTTGATAAAAATTTTCGTGGAACTCACCTTAAAGCATTTTATAATCTGTATTAGAGTATACTCAGAATGATAAAGAAGTATAATAACATCATTTAAGCAGTATATTGACAGTGAGAGTACATAATCCCAGGAGTATGGAACCATTTTCATATATATATATATATATATATATATATATAGGAAACCTTTTTCGTACTCTTGGGAGTATGTACTCCCACCTCCAATATACCACTTAAACTAATGTGTTATACTTCTTTATCACTTTCAGTATATTCTAATAATAATTCTAAGATACTACAATGCGACATTGTTGAAAAAATTCATCTGAGCCCTTTATTTTTTTTGCTATATACCCTTTTCCATATGTAAAAAGAGTGTATAAATAAATTATGCTATAAAGGGTGGACTTTGATGAAATTTTTCGTAGAACTCACTTTAGAGTATCTTATAATCAGTATTAGAGTATACTCAAAATGATAAAGAGGTATAATAACATCATTTAAGCGGTATATTGAGAGTGGGAGTACGTACTCGAAGTGGGAACCATATTCCTATATATATATATATATATATATATATATATATATATATATATATATATATATATATTTGAAATTTGAGTAATTCTTCTATGATTTTCCTCTTAATACAAATTGAACGAATCTTGAAGCAAGCAAAGGGGTAAGTAAATATCATCTACCCTTCATTCATGATTTAATATTTGTGCAACTTTAAAAAAGAAAAGCATATAAGCACCTCACTTAAAATTTGTAGGATGTTGAGTTTAACCAGTTTACTTACTAGTTCAAACAAGTTTGAACTGAAATTTAAATTAGAGTTTCCCTTTTCGATGGTATTTTGATTGTAGCTATGTGTTGATTTTATATATAAATCAACAAAGCATGTGATATAAATTCATTGAAATCTTCAAATTCGAGTATATTTTTTAAAGTTATGTATTTCATTTGAATTGTAAAAGATGGATATATACTCTAAAACTGAAATTTTTGAAAAATATACCTAAATTTGGCTTAAATTTGCGCATTTAAATTTGGCTTATATATATGATGCCGAAATGGGTCACCATGTTGCCCAGACAGCATGATTTTAAATGCACGAATTTCAAGTCAAATTCGGGTATATTTTTTGAAACTTTCAATTTTATATACCTATCTATAAAAATTCAAATAAAACACATATTTTGAAAAAAAAATACTCGAATTCAAAGATTTGAACGAATTTATATCACATACTTTGATGATTTATATATTTAATCAGCACATATCCACAATCAAACTATCATAAAAAAGAAGCTCTAGTTCGAATTTTGGTTCAAACTTATTTGAACTAGTTAGTAAACTGGTTAAACTCAACATTATATAAGTTTTAAAAAAAAATTCAAATGCAAATAAATAAATAAAAATACCTATCTTAATTAGATCATAGTGCCTACACACAGTGGCGGAGCCAGTCCAAATCCAAGCCCCGGGCTGGACCAATTGATCTTAAATTAAATCTCTGATTTTAATTATTTTTCAATAGTATTTTAAAAAAATTTAATGAGCATCAGCCCGTCGGCAGGCAGCCTGGGGCCTGTATCCGCCCCTGCCTACACACAATGGTATCGCTTACATGTACTATATATGTCCACGTAATATCCTCGAGACGTACATGGTGAAGCCGCCATCACCACATGTGAAACTTTTATACGAGTTTATAAATATAGCAATTTTTTCCTTAAAAATAAAGTACGTTATTATAGTAATCCGATCAATATCTGATAGGTCATGTGACCAAATCTCGAAAAATCCACCATAATCCCACGTAACACATAAAAAGTGAGGCTTGAACCGTGTAACTGTTAGCTAGTAGAAGACAAGGGTATCATACCAGCTGAACTAACAATTGGGAATTGGGATAGATTGGGCATTCATGTTTAACATGTAGTTGTAGAATTATACATTCACAGTCCACATGTATGATGTGTATTTATGGTGTGTTTGGTTAATGAAATAAGAATGAATAGGATGGGATGGTTCTATACCATTTGGTATCATTATTTTGGGTGAATAGAATGATTCAACATATATAGAGAATATTCTTTAAATTTGTATCACTTAGTTTAGTATGGAATGGTTCTATTCAAGCAACCAAATACATAGATAACGTTTTTCTTCAACCATCTCATACATGTGCCACTTGGTACAGGCAACAAAACACACACTAAAAATGAGCCTTAAATTTTAATTTAGGACCCCAACTAATTAGATTTAGGGCTCCAATGAAATATTCACTCCAGCAATTAGGCCCTAAAACTTAATGAAGATAGGACTCAATCACAGAGTTGCTAAATATAGCTACTCTCCTATGGGCCCTAAAACAATTTGATAAATTTTAACAATTTAGGGTCCTTGCTGGAGTTGATCTTTTCCTCTAAAAACCCTATAATTCAAGTTAGGGCTATAATTAGGACCTCTCTTGGAGATGCTCTTAGTGGCCTGTAAGTATCGCACATAATTTTTTTTAACTCAAGTATCGCACGTATTTTTGGTATAATTATTTTGACATACTTTTGGTCCATGTGTTGTTTCCACAAACGGAAAGGACAACGATGGGATGAAAAAACGGAAATGTGAAATTAAGGTCCTATTTGGCAGAGTTCTAGATTCCAGCTCCACCATATATCTAAAATTTGTAGGCTAAAATAAAGTGAATCAAGTTTATATTTTTATTCTAAAATGTAAACAAGATGACCCACCTAAACACTCTTAATATACTCACAGTTCCAGCTCCACAGACTTGATGGAGCTAGAAACACACAGCTCCACCAGATCCACAGATCTGGTGGAGCTTGAGCTCTGCCAAACAGGGCATAAATGTCCCAAAACGTTAGGATGATATATTATTTGTAACAACTAAATATAATATTTCCTTCGGTCACAAATGCACGTTGTTTTTTATGCAATCCTAATTTTTTTGAAATTTTTCATAACTATATATATACCATTTTCTAAAGAATAGGTGCATGGCATCACTATTAGAGCAATTACAATAACAAAACTCACTACAGGCTAATAGTAAGATAAAAATTAATTTGTACAGTAAATATCTCTAAAAGCTATATCTAGATGTTGTGCAATAACTACATCTTCTCTCTTGTACATAAATAATCTACCTATACTCCCGTGCAAAGCTAGCTACTCCCTCCAGTTTGATAATAGATGTCGTTTTGGACATAGTGATGGTCAAACTTCTAAAACTTTGACTATCGATATATTTTTAAATATTTAAATTGGATATATGAAAATTATATGTGTAGACTTGTCTCGAGAAGTACTTTCATAATATTATAATTTTATTGGGTTTTATAAATATATTATAATAAAAATTAGCGGTCAAAGTTGTGTTTTGAAGACCGTGTCGATGTCCAAAATGACATCTATTATCAAACTAGAGGGAGTACTAAATAAGAGTTAACTCTCTTTTCTCTCATCTTTTCTCACTCTTCCACATAGACCAAAACTAATATGTACATGCTAAGAGTCAGCTAAGGTGGATATTACTGTACATGCCCTTATGGGCGAAAGCTTTGTATTTGTTTTCGAGCCAAAGCGTAGCCGATGACAATGACAGCGGAGTTGAGTTAACTTTTGGGGTGGCGATGCTGGGTGAGAGCATTCACTGGGTAGTAGCATCACCATGGTAGGTGTGAGGGCTAGATCCAAGGTTAACAATATCGATTTTGAAAAAAAAAACTCTCAAAAATCAAAATTTGAAAATCAGAAATATCAAATCGAAAATCGTTAGAAACCGAAGGGTTAAAAATTCAAAATTTTTGGGGAAAATAAAAAATCGACCAATTTTCACCGAAAACTGTCCGATTTTAACCGAAAATTGATGGGCCAATTAGCGGGTACTGACCATTATGGTATTGCCACACGATTTTTGACCGAAAATCGACCGGTTTACATCGCATTAATTTTTTTAATTTAGATAGGTTTACCGACCAGTTTTAGATATCAAACTAATTTAATACGATTAAAAATCACGATTTTCGAGTAATTTTCGACGGGATTTGTGAACCTGGCTGGATCCCGATCAAGATTGAGCTCCCAAACAGGGCCATAGAGGCCTTGAAATACACATTTCACTCATTTTAAGCGGCCTGTTAGAGCATCTCCAAGAGGGGCCTTAAATATAGCCCTAATTTGAATTATAGGGTTTTTGGGAAAAAGATTAACTCCAGCAAGAGCCCTAAATTGTTAGAGCATCTCCAAGAGGGGCCCTAAATATGGCCCTAACTTGAATTATAGGGCTTTTAGAGGAAAAGATCAACTCCAGCAAGGACCCTAAATTGTTAAAATTTATCAAATTGTTTTAGGGCCCATGGGAGAGTAGCTATATTTAGCAACTCTGTGATTGAGCCCTATCTTCATTGAGTTTTAGGGCCTAATTGCTGGAGTGAATATTTCATTGGAACCCTAAATCTAATTAGTTGGGGTCCTAAATTAAAATTTAAGGCTCATTTTTAGGGCCCTCTCTTGGAGATGCTCTTAAAATTTTGCAAATTATTTTAGGACCCTTAGGAGAGTAGCTATACTTATCTTCCATGTCTTTGACAGAAGATCCGAAAGAACAATGCTGCTCCGGTTGTCACTTACTGTCAGCCATATTAAAAAAAACATGGCATCTTGGCACTGTTTTGTTTGGGAAACAGTGCAATGTTGAGAACGCCCAACGCCGCGAAAGATTCGCCTCAGTGCAGCTGCAAGGGCTATAGCCCGCCCAGCTGCACAAACAAGTGCGCCAAGTGCGTAGGAGAGCAAGTAGCAGCGTGCGACGTTCAGGACGTGTTGGAGTTAATTGAGTGGAATACATCAGAATCGCAGTTACACACAGCGGATTCGAATGAAAATGGTGTCTGCCTAACTGGAGGGGAGAAATCAGATGTGCAGAAGCTATTGACCATTACTAACACTACTGGGTTCTATCTCGGTTGCGCCTGCATTGCTGGTCCCTTCAAACTTCGGCCCTTGCAGCTGCCTCTTCACTAAGGCCGTGTAGATGCCGTCGCGGTCGAGGAGCTCATCGTGCGTGCCGCTCTCCACGATCTGGCCGTCGGAGATGACGGTGACGGTATCGGCGCTCTTGACGGTGGAGAGCCGGTGAGCTATCACAAGAACAGTCCTCCCTTTCATCAGAGAGTCCATTGCATCCTGTGGCGTGTAGGGGAACTACGTCACGTTTCAGCTCTCCGAGTAGTAAACACAGACATTTGACAGGTAGCATTGCGGTAGGAGAGTTGTTGTCTTGTTTCCATTTTGGAACCAGTTCAGAGTTAGTAACAGTCGAGTGGTGGTGGTACCTGAACAAGGTATTCGCTTTCGGCGTCCAGGGCGCTGGTAGCTTCATCCAAGAGAAGCACTCGTGGGTTCATAAGCAAAGCTCTTGCAATGGCGATCCTCTGCTTCTGCCCACCGGATAACCTGACGCCCCGCTCTCCAACGACAGTCTTGTATTGGTCAGGAAAGCTGCATATGAAGCTGTGCGCATTTGCCATTTTCTGCATCCAGAAGTTAGTGAGATCCTGCAATCTTGAGATATGCTTAGCGTTTCTAAATGCAGATACTTACAGCTGCGTTTTCAACGTCAGAAGAGCTAGCTTTGCCCTCTAATCCATAGGCAATATTCTCTTCGATGGAGCAGTTAAAGAGCACAGGCTCCTGACTAACTATGCTGACCTGAAATCATTTGGTCGACATCGAGAAAATAAGCACTTTCTGGAGTCTGAACCCAGAAAAACAAATATAACCATATCCAACAGGTGCTCCTACTTGTATTTGTCAGATGCGTAATTATTAAATATTAACTAATCTCAGGGGGGTTACGAGTTCAATTTCGAGTGATACCAATAGGACAATAGTTCAAATTAATAACTACTATCTAATTTAATTTTTCATTCCTAAATTCACCAGACTATTCCTAGGATTACTAAAACTTGGAGATTCATACCATTATTTTTCAAATTATTGCTGAAAGTTAGCACAGCATTTAGCATCACTGGACTCACTAAACTATTCTGCGGACCTACTATTTGGCACAATTCACAGGATCGATCTATTATCAAGGCAGTTCAGGACAATATCTGGCATCAGCCACTAGGACTACATTACAAAACAACCATAGCTTAGGTAACATCTTTGTTTCCACATAAAGGCATAACTACACAACAGTCGTATTACACAACAAACGATTGCACACCATACCTTCCCATGAAGATACTGATGAGAAATTTCTACCAAAGGCACTCCATTTAGAAAGATCCTCCCCTTTAGAGGGTCATAAAATCGTTCAATCAAATTTGCTATTGTAGTCTGCAGGAGCATTGTAAAACCCCGAGTTATAATCGAAAGCCACAATTAAAAAATGATTTCATAGTTTGTAACACCAAGCAGCTTCTATGATTTTCCTTCTAATACAAGTTACACAAATCTTGAAGCATGCGAATCTACCTTCATTCATGCTTTAATATTTGTGTAATTTCTTTTAAAAAAAACATAGAAGCACCTCTCAAAAAAGAAGCTTACTTTTCCACCACCACTTGGGCCAACAAGTGCAACCTTTGAACCTGGTGCTAACTTCAATGTTATTCCCTGCAATATTAATAACACCAGATATAAGCTTAACTGAGATGCACCATGCAAATTTTCCTAGCTGGAAAGTGTATTCTGTGCTCTTGACAAAACTTGTAAATTTGTATACCTATCCTCTTATTAAACAAGCAATCCTTATTTTACAGCTTACAGGTCGCAGCATATAGTAACTAATTACCACTAAGACAATGCTAAAACTCCTAGATACACACACACACACATGTCTCTGTGCCGCCAGAGGAAGCAAGGACGCAAACAAACAGATGGATGGCAGTAAAACCAGCATTGATCTAATCTGTACGAGGTGCAGCAACACAGGTTAATTAACCGGCAGCGAGCTCGCCGAATTGACTCAATGACGTGCTAGTTCACTTGTTATCACTTATCACCTGCACTGGAACAGACGATTTCGGTGTGACATTGGAAACTACTGTTACAGTAACGTTTGATTTTATCATATATTACAGTAACATTTACGATTATCCACATAATATTTTACTACGGGACTGATAAACGAAACTAAATTCTTATTCTAATAGTTCACTTCGTTTCAATATAGTAAAATCTTGCGTAGTAGCTAGCAAAATGTTATTTTACAGATAGTAAAAGGCAACAAAACTATAGTAAACCATTGTTTAGTGGTGAGACTTGTATCATTTTATTGCTCCCATCGTCAGTAAGTTACGGGTGAAAACCGTTAATGAATCGGAACTGCCAGTATGTGTGTGTGTATGTATGTATGTATGTATGTGTGTGTGTGTGTGTGTGTGAAGCCTTTTTTCTACTCAATATCTCAAGCAACGGAGGGTATGTACATGTAGTATACGAGTATATAAGGCTAGCTAAGTGGTATTTACATTTTTTTAGAGGTGGAATGTACTTTTTTAGACATACTCCTTGTTATGTGCGTATATGAAGGTATTTGCAAAATACACTAAAAAACTATGTACTTTCTTGCAATTTTTTCTTATGGTCATATCGGAATATCTTATAATTAGTATATGAGTGTCCTAGAAGTGATAAAAGAGTATTTTAAGTTCGTTTAGGTGGTATTTTAGAGGTGAGAGTAACTACTCCCTCCCGGCGGGAGTAGAAAATATTTTTCATATATATATATGACGCTGTAATGGGACACCATGGTGCCCAAGCATCTTGATTTTAAATGCACGAATTCAAATCAAATTAAGGTATATTTTTTTGAAACTTTCAGTTTTGGGGTATATACCCATATCTAACGATTCAAATAAAACACATACCTTTCAAAAAATATACTCAAATTCAAAGATTTAAACGAATTTAGATCACATGCTTTGCTGATTTATATATATAATCAATACATACCTACAATCAAACTATCATCAAAAAAAGAAACTCTAGTTCGAATTTCAGTTCAAACTTGTTTGAACTAATTAGTAAACTGGTTAAACTCAACATCCTTAATTTTTTTAAAAAAATTAATATAAATAAATAGGGACAATACCTATTTTGGATTATGGTACCTAGGCACCATGATGTCTCAGGTAATTGTACTATACACACACACACACACACATACATATAAGAAAATGCTTCCATACTACTAGGAGTATGTACTCCCTACTCCATGTACATTAACTCAAGTGAAAGAACATTCCATAAATGGAAGTTATTAACTGGTTCCTCTTAATTAGGAAGTTGTTATTAACCAAATAGAGGTAGGGAGTTCATACATCTAGAAGTACAAAACGGATTTCATATGTATATATATCCACTTTTTAAAAAAAATATCAACAACTACCAAAAAAAACGACTAGGATACTGTTTGGTAATGATGCAATGCGTTGTCGTCATGTAAGTCACCATATCTTGTAGATGAGACTTTTTACCATTCTTGAGAGGTAGCAAATTTTGCATTGAGGTAGTACCAAGATGTACTAAAAGTTGCTACATCCATCATTTAAATTTTTTCGCCTCTTGTTACTACATCAACGTAAATTGAAAGCTTTGTTCTTCTAGCCCCCTTTGCGTCGTTCTTCTCAAATCTAGCCCCCTCGAGTGGAAATTGCAAATTTGGCCCCCTCCGGCGTGCTCCCGCGTTCGCTGGCTACGGGAGCTGGCGTGCAGCGCACTAGGAGTGCGGGAGTAGGCGGCAATGGGCGGGCGCGGGAGGCAAGTGAGCGTGGGAGCACGCTAGAGGAGGCTAGATTTGCAATTTCCACAGGGAGGGAGCCAGATTTGAGAAGAACGACGCAAAGGGGGCTAGAAGAACGAAGCTTTCACGTAAATTTTGGTGCTTTCCAACAATAGTAAAAAGTCTCCTAGCAGATATTGTCCTATTCTAACAGCACAGATAACAAAAGGCTATGTATCCAAAAAGGACTCTTAAGCCAAGTTTCAGAAAATGAACCCAGTAATCCCAAATAGTGTACATTCTTACGAAAGAGCATGGATGATAAGCAATACAAGTTTTACACCTAGCTTTCTCTTCGCATGAACATTGCACAAACACAAGGAAGAAAGGCTAACACCATGCTAGAATATGTCAAAATTACAAATGTCCATGTCAGTTGCAAAAGAATGCAGTTTGAAAATATTTACCTTAAGAATCATATGAGCAGGGCGAGAAGGATATGCAAACCAGACATCATCGAGCTCAACTTCCCCGTCTTTTTCACTAAAATGGAAGGACATGTCAATAATATAAGGTATTGCATGCATACTGCATAGGTACAACCATCCAAGAAAGCTGACAGAGAATAAAACTAACTTTGTTGGACTTGGACATTTGTCCCCAGAATTCGTCATTGAGGAAACACGGTCCAGAAGTTGAAAAACTCTACGGCTTGCACCTGATGCTTTCATTACAGTTGTGTATAGTCCTGACAAGGCAGAGACTGACGAGCCAACTGCGTACTCAAGAGAGAGAGATGAATTGTTCAGAGAGATTAACAAACAAATAATAATTAAATTTATAAAACAGATATGCCCCCTATGCACATCATGGTTGTCAGTTATCACCGACTCCAAAAGAGTTAAATTATTGATAGAATGCTAGGTTCAGTAACAAAATACAGTTAATAGCGAACCATACCTGTAAGGCTGTACAAGATGAATGACGTAAGAGAACCAGTTGTCATATAACCATTGATGGTTAAGTTAGCTCCATAAATAACAACAATTACCACCGACAAGGTTGATGCTGCATTAAGCCCTCCAGAAAAAAGGCCAACAACTTTCTACAAAAAATTGCATCGAGTCAGATCATTATGCAAATTGGTTCTATTTTACATGAATGGTATGGCACTCACAGCTTGCTTGAGACCAAGCTCCAGTGTCTCGTTTACTTTGTCACCATATCGTAAAATCTCATGAGGCTCCTGAGCAAAGGACCTTACTGTGCGAATGGCACCAAAAGATTCCTGAATGGCAGTAGATAGCCTTGTCAAGGCACAAAAACAAATAAAACAAATAATCAAGGACTCTGACCTAAGCTTGAAGTCAAAACTAAAGAAAGGTTTCAACAAAATTTTCATATGCTTATATGCTCACTAACAAGGCAAACATTAGATGCACAAACCTCAGCTATGGATGAAGCTACAGCAGCCGCAGCTTGTGTCTGATGTGAAAGCTCACGAAGAAAACGTCCGAATTTACGCACAGCAACCGATATAACTGGAACAATTACAAGTGCCAGCACTGTGGAGAAGAATCAATCAATGAGATTTACTTAACAGTACAGGGGATACAGTGGGTAGACACTAAGTTAAATAAAATGGTGAAGGAACTTTAATGATTTGGCAATACCACACCCAGCTATGTTCCTTTTTGGAGTTCAGCTAAGCATATGAAGCTGATGTGCGTAATTAAGCAACAGAATTAAAAGCCAACAGAGATCTTAATATATAGGCTATAGAGCACAAGCATATGGCACTAGTACTTACGTGTTAGCTTCCATGAAGTTGCAAACATAAAGCAAAGACCAATAGCTGTAGTAGTCATATTACGCAGTGCTTCTGAGAGGTTGGTTGTAGCAGCATTCTTTATTATTTGTGTATCTTCAGAAAGCCTGCTTAAGAGCTCCCCTGTTCTGGTCACATCAAAAAATGCTATTTCCTGTGGTGGCACAATATAAGCGTGGAGAGTTGAGAGTAAGAATGTAGCTGTATGCAAGACTATAAAACAGCTTTCTGGACAGAACTAACTACTAATAAGAGGCTTGCCTGGTTTATGAGATGACTGAACAAGTCCTTCCTAAGTCGAGCAACTACTCTCTCACTAGCAGAATTGAATAGCCATGCCCGAAGAGCCGTGCAAACTGAACTGAAACAGGGGCAGAGTTGGTTTCTAATATTTCCAGTAAAATAACTACCTGGGTTCAATATATTAACATGAATTCTTTTCTAAAAAGATGAAGTATTTAGAAGAGAAATGGTTGAATTATTACTAGTAAAATTGCATCATACCTAGATCCACCAAACATAAACTGAACAAATAAAATCTGGTAATGTTGCAGAACAGAGTATCTTTGTACAATATCAAAATAAAGTTTTTCAAGAAAGATACCCGATTACAACGATTATCACAATGTACAATATTGTGCCCTTCACATCCTCCAGGGCTTGAGCCTTATCTTCTGGTCGCCGAACATCTCTTGACACAATGTCAATTATCTTGCCACCATATTTCGGCTGTAGGATAGCACAAGATGATCCATCCATTAACATCAAGAAAAATGTGCAACAATGACGCTCTTCATACATGAAAATAGCACTTTCTCTGGGGAAAAAATGACTACTGCTCTTAAACCCTGCCCCACAAGAACCAATGACTTCACTCACCACTAACTATTCATAGGCACAGTCTTTTTCTTCCTTTCTTTCTTTTTTTCAAAATCTCCAAATAGCTACAGTGTTAACCTTATTTCAATTCAATCAAGGCTTTTCACGTCGTGAGCTACTGACCACTTAAATTAGACCACACGCTAATAGAAGAAACCATAGTTACCAGATTCGCTCTAAATCCCCATAAATCGTGAACAGGATTCGTCGAACCTAAACCGGTTTAAGGTCCAGTGTTCGTGTTCACAGTGGAAAAGGTGGCACACAGCCAATCCGAACCTGAATCTTGTACCCAAGGTTATTAAAACGTAAAACGAGAACGAAACGACCCACCCCCTTTTTAACTTTTAAACGTTTAAACGGACGTTGAAACGTAGTTTTAGACACAATTGTAAAATGAATATAAGAGTAAAGATATAGCATATATTCATATATGTACCTTGATTTTGTAGTCTTTTTCCATATAATTTGAGGCCAAATGCCATCTCAATATCTCATCTCTCAATATCTCAATCTCTCATCTCTCATCTCTCAATACCTCATCTCTCAATATCTCCCAGCATGCAACCCATCACAGCTAGTCCACACCTCACTCCCCCAGTCTCTCTCACACCCCCAAGACACTGACCCCATGGCCCCACCACCTCCCAAAGCGAATCAACTGCCCACACCAAGAGACAGAGACAGAGATAGACAAGAGAGAGTGAGAGACAGAGAGAGACAGAGACAAGAGAGACAGAGAGAGAGAGCGACGACCTGGCGCTGGAGGCTGGACGACGCGGCGACGACGGAGCGGGCGACGGCGGACGACGGCGCTGGCGGCAAGCTGGCGACGACGACGGCAGGCGCGGCGCGGCGCAGATCGTGGTTGAGGCGGTTGGCCGACGACGGCGGTTGAGGCGCGGCACGGAGACCCGGATCCCGAGAAGGCGCGGGCACGGAGACGACAGCGCGGGCGGCAGCGCGGCGCCGGCGGTCGACGGCTCGGCGCGCCTTGCCCTTAGGGTTAGCTCTCCTCTGCCTTCCCGATCCGGTTTCCTCTGCTCTGTGTTCCCGATCCGATTCCTCTCTTAGATGTCGGGTCCTCACTCCTCAGTCCTCACTAATCTCGCAAAAAACGCTCCAGAACGAGCGTTTCGTCCCGAAGGGACGTTCTTCACGTTTAATCGTCGCTCCAGCGACGTTCTAGGGCGTTTTACGCACGGGAACCAGAACGAACCGGACGTTCTGTCCCTGGGAGCCGTTCTAGCGTTTAAACGACGATTAAACGTCGTTTAAACGACGTTTTAATAACAGTGCTTGTACCGCGACTCGGACATACTGTGTTTGTGGTAATTATGGAATAAACTACTAAGTTATTGTACTCCAGCATCATCGGAACAGAAGAGGTTTTAATTTAACTGCTTAAGGCTGTATTTTCAACAGCGGTTTTCATAAACAAGTGGCGAGTACCTACAACGAGAATGTTACTGAGTGAGGCGACGAGCAGCGCCATCGTGGCGAGAACCAGCTTCGCCGCATCATGCTTCGCCTGCAAACCAGTATACGCTCGTGTGTTCAGCAAACCAACCGCATCACCAAGAACTAGCTAGAGGCGGGAAAAAAAATCCAGAGGTCGCGCGCCGTGCTGCGCAGTGCTCACCAACTTGATGACCCGGCAGAACCCGACGTTCGCTGGCTGGGAGGATTCCAATCAGACGAGGAAACAAAAAAGTATTAAATTAGCCATCATTCTAGTTCGGCTATATTGGAGAAAGGATGAGGAGCTAGGGCGGGATTTCGCGGCGAACCTGGACGTTGTTGCCCTCCTCGAGATCGGAGAGAACCCTCGACGTCTCCTGCAAGCCGCGAGCGAAAGCAGGGTTAGCCTCCACATACAAACAAGCAGACACAGAAACGGAAGGGGACTAAGACAAGCGAGCCGCCCGCGCGCGCGCGCGAGAGAGAGAGAGACGGGGCAGCCCACCCCGTGGTTGAGGAGCGGGACGCGGTTGCCGCCGGGCGCCGTCTTGATGCGCAGGTTCTTCCCCATCGCCACCGCCGCCGTCGCCGTTTGGTTCGCAGGTGAAGACTGGCCAGGCCAATGGGTGGGAGCCTGGGAGGCGAGAGGATTTGCTTTTGTTGTTGTCTTTGTGCGGCGTCGCTCACATGGCACGCACGGCCAGAACGGGCAAGCCAATGGACGAGACGCCCGCAGCTGAGACAGGTTGGTAGTTGGTACTTTACTACAACATGCGCAGTGAAAATTTTGTTTTTTTAGCCCCTTATCAACTTTTTTTTAAAAAATAACCCTTAAGTCATAGTAGAATTTTATTTTTAGCGTCATTTTGGAACACGAAAGACCCGACAGTATCATCTACCGTAGTTTAGTTGCTCAGAAGAAGGTACCGAGCTCGACATGCTCGGCAAGACGTTGCTCCTGCCACAACACCCTGTCTTCTCTCGTGTTCTCGCTCTCGCCAGACCTGCTGCGACGCCGCTCGCCTTCCGACCTCCTGATCTCACAAGGATACCGTTTTCGCTATTTCAAACGAAAAAAGAGTCATATTTGTCCAAATTGAAGTCTTGTGGCTAGAAGAAGAATGGATCACTTTAGTGGTGCGATCCAGCCCGCGTGTCCCCAATCGGGATCCTATGCAGTTATGTGGGGACTGCAACTTAAGCAGTTCCTGCATGACCGTCCGATCGAAAATAGATGGTTCAGATCGGCTAAAAATACTATGTTGATTTTTTTACTGCATATAAACATTGTTATGGTACGGTAGCAAAAAATACTATTCATTCGGACAATCCTCGTCGATAGAAACCGCTTAGAGCATCTCCAGCAAGGGTCCCTAAAACAGGGTCCCTATTTTGGATTTAGGGACTCCCCCTATTTTTTGGTGCCCTGTTTTCAGAGCACAAGTCCAAAGAATGATTTCTAAATCCCAAAATTTCCTATTTTACTTTTTCTCCTATTTTGACATATCCGCTATGTATAATCTTCATTTGACACCACTAAAATTCAATCAAAAATATTTGTAATACATAAAACATAAGCATATTAACATTTACAATTTAAAAACATGAAATTTAAAATTTAAATTTAAAATTTTCAAAACATGATAAAATTTTCGAAGTCTCTCATGTATTTCCCTATCTTCAATAATATGGGTTGTACTCGTGTCCCTGGGAATTGAGGCTGAGGAGGCAAATTTAGGAGCCTCCTAATTTTAGGGGCTTGAGTTGGGGCCCCCTGGGAATTGGGGCTGAGGAGGCAAATTTAGGGGCCCCTAATTTTAGGGGTTTGAGTTGGGACCCTGCTGGATCTGTTTTTTTTTACTACACTCTCTATTTTAAGATTTAAGGGCTGGTTTAGGGGCTCTGCTAGAGATGCTCTTAAGAGCATGTACAACAATACACATCAGCAGTCTGTAAGTCATCTCTAGGCAGTGCCACGTCTGATTATTGCTGAGGTGGATCAGAATAAATGAGGAGAGAGGAGAGAGTCGTCTCGCATGCAGGAGACGTCGTTAGCACTAAAACAAATGAAAAGAGATGGCTTAGAGACGGCATAGAGACAGCCTAGAGACGGCCTCGTCTCCAAGGCATCTGTACACAGGCCTAGAGACGACATAGAGACGGCCTAGAGATAGCATAGAGACGGCGTCGTCTCCTCATTTTTTAATCTCCATGCAGATATTAAATGATCCTATAGATTTGTTTAGAGACAACTCATTGTATGCGCTGTCTATAGAGCTGTCTATAGGTGACATGGCAAAGGTTAAAGACAGCAACTGACTCTACCATTGTACATGCCCTAAGCAGCTATCCCTACATTAACCGTGCGGGACCTTGTCCGCGTGTCCCCGCCTCCACGCCACCAAGTGCAGGCTCTATCGATCAGCGCAGTGCATCCCCATTCGAGAATTCGAATTTAAAAAAAGCGATGATTGATCGGGATCTGTTCCGCGGTGCAGTTTGATTGTTGATTCGTAGTTGATGATGACCTCTTCTGCCCAGGAATAATCCCAGTTCATTCCTTCAATTATTTTGGTGCTTTGGCAATCGGCATCAGCGTGCAGTATGGAGCAGCCGCTGACACCGTGCCTGTTGAACTAGCATATTCTGTGGTGAACCTTTTGTATGTGAACTAATTTTGTTTACAAGTTGCCACCTCCTTTAGAGAAAACAGCATTGGTTTGCAGGTCGAAATAAAATCGTTAGCTTGTGATGAGCTTGAATAATAAAATAACTCTGCATGTCCAACACGAAAATTGGTTGAAAAATTATCAAAAAATTTCGAAATTTTGTAGATGGTTCTAACACATCACTAATATTCTCATAAAAATTTCAGATAATGATCAAACTTGAATTTTTTTAAAAAAATTCAAACAGTATTACTGTCATGATAAAAACGCTAATAGGAAAATTTCAACCGAATGAAAAATAGTGCAAACTACGTTAGAAACATTTAAAGTATTTTATGGATGGTCCTGACACATCCATATTCTCATAAAATTTTTAGATGATGATCAAGTTTGAGGAATTTTTAAAAATTCGGACAATGAAATTGAAGGCTGACCAGCAAATTTCAATCGAATGAAAAATGGTTTAAACCATGTTAGAAAATTTTAAAAATTTTTATGGATGGTCACGATGCACCACTAATGCTCCTATAAAATTTTCAGATAATGATCAAGTTTGAGAACTTTTTGAAAATTCTGACGATCGAGGTACTTAATGTATGAATGCGAGAATTAATGTGCATAGGTTAACTGGGATCTACCGACTATCCCACACGGAAGACGACGTGAGGAATCCAATCCGATTAAAATCTGGTCAAATTTATTGAGACCTCATCGAGATTTTATGGTACTGTAGCACCTTGAATTTTTTTAAAAAAAATTATCGAGATTATAAAACTCAGAGGGTCTAAAATTCAAGATTTTATCGAGATCTTACGAAATTTCATCGGGATTATAATTTTTAAGTCCAACTCGGTCTTGTGATTCTTAACTAGGATGGGGCGCCCATAGCAAGGAGCCATGAAACGTTCCATTCACATGGTGGTCTGTCCGAAGAACGTACGGGGCACACCCGTGACAGCCACAAGATTCATGCCATGTAAAATGGCCAAGCAGAGGAAGGGCAGGCGAGCGCCCATACCATAACATCAAGAACCAAGCCTTCCAAGATCTCCCACGCCTTTTTAAAATCTATGAGCCCGTGTTTTCTACGGCACAAATTTGCTACAACAACTCTGCTTAATTTACAGTCCAGCAGAACGGTAATTACATGATTAAAGGTCATCTCAAACCATGGAACATGGATACATGGTTAAGACAACATTTGGTTGGGTGGATAGGACATGGTTATATATGAATTTAGAGTCATCCAATTACTTGAATGAATGAATGGACAAAATATAATCATTTAGTTTTTTTTTAAATATTCCCTCAAAGTGTTGAATAATACCATAAAAAAAAGTTGGATGAACTCGTACAGTTTGTTGCATAAAGAGGTATACCAGGTTAAATTCAAATTTTGCCAAAGTATACTCGGTCAAATTGTCCAAAAAATCAAATTTTGTCAAACAAAATCCAATAAAAATTCAATTTTTGTCAATTTTTGTCCAAAAATTCAAATTGCGGCCAAATTTTGTCCGAAGATTCAAATTTCAATCAAATATTGTCTAAAAATTTGAACCTTTATTACAACTAGTCCATCCATCCTCATCCATCCAACTAAATAAAAAATTAACTCATCCTATTCATTCTCATCCATCCAACCAAACAAAAAATTGGTTCATCTCTGTCCACTCAACCAAACAAAAAATTTGATAACTTCATCCCATTCAAGCTGGATGGCCATATCTCATCCAACCTTAAATTTGATTAGCAAAACATCAATACATAATCTCTACAGTCTACATACCCCAACGGCCCAACCACTGAAAACACCTAGAGGCTATTAGCACGAGACGAAATTTTCCATCAGCAGAATAGAATTCCTTCTGTCCATCCAATTTCCAGTCACCGCCAATATCCATAAAATCAATCACATGCTCCATCCGTGTTGCTATGCAATCTGTGCCTTGCCGTGCCTGCCTTCGATCCCAGAGGACCGGACCCCATGCTGAGCCGGATCACAATGCCCACCATCAAAAAGCCAAAATCAGCCCTTGCGTCCGCGCAGCACTTCGGTATTCCTCAAGGATGTAGCCTCTACTCGTGCATGTCTACAACCTCAGTATGGTTCGAAGTGTATCACAAAGGTTTTGTATTGTCTGCTGCTCTTGTGTCGCTTGTGAGTCTTGCAAAGGCATGTCCTCGTAGCATCTAAAATATTTATGGAAAGAAATGGATATAAGCCTCGGCACTAGCTTCAATCATTGCATAAAGGAAAGCTCTACCAAAACAAGGCAGTTCGAACAACTCACGTCTTATGATAAGCAAGAGCTTGGGCCAGGTTCATCAATGTGGGGCTTGTAGTCAATCTGTGGTGCACACCAGGAGGAAGAGGGACCTAATGCAAGCAAATCCAGTATCAGATACCCACAATGGACATGAGAAATTGTAACACTTTTCAAGTGATAAGGAAAAGTGTCTGCGGCATACTTCATTTTGCCCTTTGCGCCCTTTCTTTGTCTGCCCATCACCACTGAAAAGCTCCCTAACTGCCTCCAAGGCATCATTTGTACTTGACCCAGCCAGGCCATTTCCTGCTACACTATCCGATACTAGAGCTAGTGGTGAAATGTCAATCGCTTTAATAAATGGTATAGGTACAGTGTTGCCTGCAGCATAAATTGACCAGAGCTACAAAAGGAAAATTAGAGACATTGGCAATTTAGACATGGAGAAAAAAATGGGAGGCATACAACTTGCAATGGTAAATCTGAAGTACTTCAGTATGGTTCACAATCACATAGAAAAATGATTTGAGGTCTGACCACAAGGTATATACCTTATCCTGAACCGAAAATGCTTTACGGCTTGGGCTGCTGTTTAATTTAGTCACTGTGCTGGCAACACCTGGCGAAGCAGAGCTAGTTTGATTATCATGGCGCGGCAGAGTCCCTTCTGGACCCTTATGCTTTGTAACAGTTCCACTTGAAAATGGCATTGCTTTTGGTTCTTGAATGTCAGAATGTTCATCTAAATCCCGCTCTTTACTACCATCACTGTCAGCTGTGTTCTCCGCCCTATTAAAATATCACACATAAATGAATGGAGAACATACATAAAAAATATTTTTTTTCTATTTCTCATACCAAAATTTTGAAATAAGCTCAGCCTTCTTTGGATCATGTGTGAATGAGTTTATGCTACCAAGGCCTGGTATAAACTCTGTTCTTGGGAAAATGGGTGATTCAGCCACTTCGTCACCATCTTCAGGATGAACTATCATTGTACCAAAATCACCTGTAAGGAGACAAAAAACATGATGTCCGAGTGCATGACACAAGACTAGAAAATACGAAACAGCACTATATTTAGAAGCATGCCATCCATTAAACAACAGAAGACCGTGCTCACCAAATGACCAAAATATCACAAACGGAATTCTAAGACATGTAGCTACACGAAATGTTACAAGCAGATCATCAGAGCTGTATGTGTTGTGTTAAGTTCGCATAATGCTTTTTGTTCAACAGAAGAAGGCTCACAAGAACTAGCAATTCCGAGCTTGCATGTATCGCTGGGATTCAGAAAGAATTATAAGGGTAAGGCTCATAACATCATATAACAGTTTAGCTATATATCTTTAGCATCCCTAGTGGGAAAACAAAACCATTGAAGAAACTCAAGAGAGACTATACGAGGAGGAAATAGTCGCATTACTCCCAAGATTACAACAGTACGTACTCCCACATCTAGTATACCACTTAAACGAATATGATATATTCCAATAATAATTCTAAGATACTACAAATCTACAAGGCAACATTGTTAAAAAAAATTCATCGGAGCTCTTTGTTTTTTTGGTATATACACTTTTCCATATGTAAAAAGGGAGTATATAAACAAAATGTGCTATAAATGGTGGATTTTGATTAAATTTTTTGTGGAACTCACTTTGGAGTATATTATAATCAGTATTAGAGTATACTCAAAAGGATAAAGAGGTATAACAACATCATTTAAGCGAAATACTGAGTGGGAGTATGTACTCCCAGGGGTATAGAACCATTTTCATATATATATATATATATATATATATATATATATATATATATATATATATATATATATATATATATATATATAAAGTCATAGAGTCTCCTCCTCCCGGGGCAGCAGATTAGATCTAAAACAGCAGAAGGATGAAGCTAGGAGAAAAACCTAAGCTCTGATATCATGTTATGAATATGACTTGTATTGAATATGAGGGCCAATGGCCACAATATATAGAGTACATGAGGGAAAGGAATAGGAATAGGACTCTATCTATAACAGGAACTTATCTATAACTATAAGAGATAATATATATATATATATATATATATATATGAAAAATACTTTTTACTCCCGGGAGTAGTTACTCCCACCTCTGAAATACCACTCAAATGAATTTGAAATACTCCTTTATCACTTTGGATACACTCATATACTAATTATAAGATATTCCAATGTGATCCACATGAAAAAATTGCAAGAAAGTACATAGTTTTTAGCCTATTTTGCAAATATCTTCATATACGTACATAAAAAATAGTATGTCTAAAAAATGTACATACCACCTCTAACTACTCCCGGGGGTAAAAAGTATTTTTCCTATATATATATATATATATATATATAGGAGAAAAAGTTCAAAAAATGTAAAATTTGGTGGGTAATGAGATTTCAATGAGATGAACAGAATGCACGGTTTGGATCAACAGTTTCGTCTTCGAATTTTACAAACACAGCGCTATAAGATCTGTGCTATCGATAGCACTCTAGCAATCCTCTCTCTCTCTCTACATATATATATAAAGGGGAATATACATGTATTATACTTGCACAATAACCATTACCTGCCCCACCATCATCATATGTTTCATGATTTTTATGTTGCAGAGGGTTTGCAGGAACAGTTTCCCCATAGTCTTCATTTATCCGAGCAGTTGCGTCTTGCATTGTCTGTAGGTATGAGTATCAAAATACCATAATAACTAAACCAATGGACATAACATTAACAATAAAGAGACTTTGGTGTACATTGTCAGGGCCAGACAACTGGTTTTGCGCGGCAACTGTAGCTCTGATCTTCTTTGCTTCCTTGATCTTTGCCAACATTTTTGAAGCTCCATTGTTGCACTTCTCAATAAATTTGTGCTGCAGAAGGAAGTTTTTAAAAAAGAGAGAGAACGACATAAATAAATATAGAAATAAAAAAATCATGAAAATGCATCACGGAGTTGTCCCTAATCACTAAAGAAGTACCTTCAGCATCTCACTTGCAGCAGGTCGAAGTCTTGGATCTTTTGTTAGGCACTTGGCAATAAAATCATGGAAGAGAAGGGACCTGAAATGTAGGATAACAAGAATTTAGTCCAACCGATGTTCAAAACTCGAATGCTTCATTGGTTTAAGTTCAATATTTCAATGCCACTTGACTACAAAAAACTACTAAATAGATCAGTATTAAGTTAACAAGAATTAGTTCATGGCTGAGCAAAGAAAGAAATCAAATTAAAGAAAGTAGCTGTGTGACTCCCTGCTTTCGAATAGATTTCTAATTTCTTCATGCTCTAAGCTAGTTCATAGTCTGAAATATGTCTGAGACTATGGTGTTTAACCTATGAGAGCTTAAAAGTCAAGGATAAAATCTGCCACCTTTTCCACATTAGAAGGGTGAGAATCTGAGAGAAGAATGAAATGAACAGCACTATGTAATAAAATTCATGACTGATACTGTTGAGCAAAGTGCGTCTTGTTTGTATGAACTAAGCATCACCATATTTGCTTGGTGGGACTTGCCCTCAAGCTATGCCTGGGGTGAGCTTCTACCTCATACAGATCAAGGCTGAAGAGTGGGAATGGTGACCCAACTGCTGCTGATCATGGCAGACAGTTCGGTACTTCATTGGATCATAGAGGCCTGTTATACTCCGATACCTCTTCTTATGCGCAGCAGCCCCCAGATCAGATCAAAGTTTTGTGAGATACGGCACAAGCGTGCATGATCTCAAGAACGAAGAAGATGAACGTAGAGAACTAAAATAACAACATTGAAGCAATCAAGACGAGAGAGAAAGATTTGGCGAAGCCGTCCGTAAATTATTGAATCACAACCTCAAAAGAGTACAAGGAATTGTCGCTCTCTCACAACCCTCTCGAACCTTTTAGGATCCTCGGATCTTTGTCCTATATAAGAATATAGTGCTAAAGAATAACGTAGCATCTAATCCTCTTGTGCACCTCTTGCTTTGGATAAGTTAGTTTGTGGCTTGGGTTCTCTATAACCACCCCCATGGGTTTATATAGCCTCCTTAGTCCTCCTCTAAAGAAAAGTAGGAATCCCGGTCCTATTATGATTCATCTAGCACACCTTTCCAAATCTTAAAACACTAGATATGAGTCATCATACTTAACAAGGCCCATTAGAAGCAAGAGATAGCACATAAGAACTCCTAAAAGGGTCGTCTCATTTAGACTAAATAGAAAGGCAATGTTAAGGGTATAGATAGTCTTATATAGACTCTCCATATATAGGTTTTTCTTATATAAGTTTTCCTCGTTTAGGTATTACCTTATATATTCTTTCCCTTTATATCATCATGTAATCTATATATTCTAACCATTGGCCTCATATTGAATACAAGTGCTATTCATAACAGGCAGAACATACTGCTGCTTCTACACCAGCTCATTCCAAAAGGTAATGTCTAATGTTTAGTGTCTTCAATCTATAATATGGCTCAAATACACACATATCAAAAAGGTCATGTATTCTGGGAAAATAATACTAGCAGACAATTGATTCAAGTCTCGATTTTGAAACCCGGTAATGCATTAGTAGCCGGTAAGACGTATCGATTCATCACATTGTTAATCTATTGAACCCATGTAGTTACTCAGATAAGCCAAACAGTTGCATGCAATATTAGAGGCCATTCACCACATCTCCTTATCCTCCAGCATTGGTGCGGGTTCACTAGATATCATGAAGATCACCTGAAGGAAGGGAGGAAGAGGCAATCAGACAATTAACTAATGCATCAAGCTGAGTGAGGATGACAGAAAAAATTGACAGGTACATCAGATATTTAGCTAGACAAAGTGAAAAGGCAAACGGGTCAGGAATCAAGACAGCTTCAAGAATTTATCCATGAATCCATGCAATACTATAAAGTAGGTAAAAGGGGAAAATTCAGCGCATGAAACACATGAATGGAAAAAAAATTGAGAAGGACTGTTAGCAGGAAACTCAGTTCAGAGCCATGAATAGACAAAAAGGTAGCGGAACTCAAAGTACAGCGCATCAACGATAAAGTAGCTTTCATTCAGCTATAGCTGCATCAACTGTAGATACTAAAAGGCATCAAGAAGCCAGCACTTACTCTCATTGGATGCACTGTGGATCTCGGCGGCATGCCCTACAGTAAGAGACCAAAAGAAAATGGTAACCGATAAACATTGATGCATCACAAAAAAAGTGACTGTAAAGTTACAAAAGGAAGAACCAAAGAATATTTTCTACCTCTCCCATCTCAATTGCAGATACACCAAGTGCCCAAACATCTACCTGGAAATTAAAGACAAGAACACATGGTTAACTTTGCTATGACAGATTGGAAAGATAAATTGCAGAAAAATCCAACTGTCAAGCATTTTCTTAACACTGTAACATAGTAGCTTTGTGGTTTCAGTAGCTTAATACCACTCCCTCCTTTTTTTTACTTGACATTTTTTTACTTTCCATGGTCTCCAAGATGCAACTTTGACTGTTATTTTTTAGAACTTTACATTAAAATGTACTAGTAAATTATAATATATGAAAGTATTTTAACAACAAATCCAATGATATAACTCATATAGCCAATATAGTTTTAAACCTATTGATGCTCAAACTTTAGAAAGTTTGATGGCACGGATTTTAGGACATCAGGTAAAAAAGAACGGAGGGAGTATTAGGTAATAAGTTTGTCACTTCAACAACTATCAAGAGAAGAACAAAAAGAAAAGACTTGCCATGTCTGAACAGGGGTTCTACAGCTTTTTATTCAAATACAGAATACTAGATAATAATTGCATTCTATGCCCACAAAGCTACATGTTTAACTTTCTTCTGCAAAATTTAAAGAGATTTTTACACCAAAAGGAAACCGAACATTCAAATTTCCGTGCTCACTAAGAAACTTACAGCATAGATTTTACAGGACCTAAGTCCTAGTGCAAAATCCATAAATATTGCTACAATCTAGAATTAGTAGTTATACACAGGAGTGTGATTACTGTTGTGTGTTGAGAGAGAGAGAGGATACCTTTCCATCATAACGGCTTTCTTGAATGACCTCTGGTGCCATCCAGTGTGGAGTTCCAATGAACTGAAAGACATACACATGAAGCACCAAATTACGGAAATTAACGTGTGTGCCACTAGGTCCACTACAAACTTTATGCTTTGGGGAAAAATTCCACTACGGAGTGTTTGTTTGAAAAATGTCAAAATGCCACACCAGACAAAGCCTAGTTACTGAAATGTTGTAAAACAATGCATGACACAGTCATTTTTTTTCCATCAACTTGGATGTAACACCTGGCCCAATAGGTGTTGGCCCATGTTGCCCAAGTGGGAGCTATAGTGGTGGGTTTTAGTCCCACACAGAAGTCTATATTGAGTTGTGCTAGCATATGATACATGTTGGGACCAAATATAACACTTCCGGATTAATCCTTTTACACGAAGCAAAGATGGAGTGTAAGCGTGTGCCATGCATACATGGGCCTGCCCCACGGTGGGCTAGCCATTTGAGCGAATTTTCGGCCCAGGGTGTTGTATTGGACAATTTTTCTCTAGTGTTTTGACACGAAATAGAATAGCATATCAACAATGGAGACAAGCAAGATGAGGTGTGGTTTCAATCAATTTGGGCTTGAACATGTGCCTATGAATAGGGCTGGAAAAAAAGCTCGTTTGTGAGACTTGTCGGCTCGGTTCAAAATTGCTCTAATTACACTCGTTTTTTGATTAATCATTGAATGAGTTAATTTTGAATAAAATTGGTTTTTGCTCTGGCTCGGCTTGTTGGCTCGACTCTAAAAATACTTCCAAATTGTAAATAAAATCATATTGAATCAAACTGTGTCAATTTCAAAAAAGCTCGAAACAACAACGATTTGACACGATTTCCACCCCTACCTATGAATTAGGCAGTAGCGAATAGAAAACTAACAGATGATTCCCCTTTTCCATTTATAATATAACGGAATCTAATGGAGTTGCATAAAACTTAACTGAACTAGTTTTAGCTTCCAAAAAAACTGAACTAGTTTGGAGTGATACTTTTCCAACACAAACTTGTGCCCAAATTTCCCATCAAATTACCACAATACTCAATAACTATGTACAAATAGGAGCTCTTATGGTCAACTATGATGAGTATTTTTAATCTGTCACTTCCTTTTTTGGTTCCAATAATCAATACATAAAGTTCTGGGACTTTGGACATAAAATAGCAAAACAAGCACGATTGAAAACAATACCGTGTTGCGCTTTGACATAGTTCTCGTTAGCTGGGCGGCTACACCAAAATCGCCTGTTTGAAACATAATTGTGGTGAGACACCGCGCCGAATTCACAAGCGAGGACATCTAGAAATAAGCACTAACAAGTGAAATTAAAGCATACCAGCAAGCAGAGCAACTGTACTTACCCAACTTCACCTCGCCTTGCTCAGTTAGTAAAATGTTGCCACCCTTAATGTCTCTATGAACTTTAAAAATTGAATGCAAGTAAGCAAGACCCTACAGCAGAAATTGGCAAGTAAAAGTAAAATATCTGAAGATGGGTCACCACAGGGCAGATCAGGTTTTTTCTTGGGCCTCTAAAGGCCATTTGTAGCATACCTTCTGGCCTAATAGAATATTTTTAAATTGGTGATGAAGTGCAATGCAAAGTAAGAAGCAAAAGTCACAACTATTTAAGCAAATACTTTAATTCTACATGCAACTGTGCCAGAAGTACAAAGGAACCTTTAGTGCTTCTCTACATATATAAGCTATTTGGGATTCATCAAGAGGCTCCTCTGTAATGCTTATCAAGTCAGCAACGCTTCCACCACCACAGTACTCCATAATTATCTGCAAGTTGAAGCCCACATCAACCGTATGTTTAATGAGTTGACAAGTAGACAAGTACTGCCAAGATAGAATAGTGCAACCATTTCCCAAGACTAATAAAAATAGATATTATCATGTTATTGGATCATACCCAAAGGTATTCTTCTCCTTGATAACTTCCAAAGTAGCGGACAACATTTGGATGGCTGCATTGCTGCAGCATCTCAATTTCTCCCTGTATGTCTTCATATCCTTCTTCCTGGTAACAAAAGATGAAGGTTTAGACTTTAGACTCTGGGCAAATGCAAGGGCTCACATAATAGACACCTTTCATATTTATGAGAATCCGTAGTAATTTCAATCCATGCGAACTAAATGCTCACAACACAAGCAACATGGATGTCAAATATGTAGGTGGACAAAGTTTATTTTCTGAGGGACAGAGTGGAAAAGCTGTAAAAGCAAAGACTGAAAAACTTTTTATATTAAAAATTGTTTATACTGTAGCAATCCTCGGTAACTAATATTAATTGGACAGCATATATGGTTTACGTCTTTAGTTCATATAAGTAATAGTTTGCACATTTAGTGACGTGGGTTGCACGTGCCCGCTAACTAGTGTCAAACTGTCAATAATGATCTTTACAATCTTAACGGAGATTTATCAATAAGGAAACTGACCCCTTCAGTTAAGGAGATGATCTTGACAGCCACAAGCTCTTGCGTTCTGAGATCTCTTGCCTTGTATACTGCACCATACGAACCTTTCCCTGCATTCCCCAATTGAATTGTTCATTATGCAAACACCTCAAATTCTCTGGAAGCATTTTACACATGTATAAAAGGAAATACTAATTCCACAACAAGAGGCGCACCGAGCTCATGGAGCAGCTCGTACTTGGTGGAAGGGTCCTCCTTGGCAATGCTCTCTGGCACCGAGCTCACGGATGCCTTCCGCCTAGAATGCTGCTGGTGCTGCTGCAGCAGAGGCGACGGCTGCCGGTGCTCCTCCGCATGCCCCACCGCAGGACTCCAGAACGAGGACCCAAACCCCCCGCCGCCGCCGGAGACCGACTCGCGGGGACTGGAGGCGCCGCTGGTGTGGCGAATGAAGGTGCCGGAGAACGACTCGTGGGGGCTGGAGGGGCTGCCGGTGCGGCGGACGAATGTGCCGGACGCGGACTCGCGGGGGCTGGAGGAGCCACCCGAGCGGCGTATAAACGTGCCGGAGACGGACTCGCGCGGGCTGGAGGCGCTGCCGGAGCGAGCGGTGGCGTGTACGACGAACGTAGAGTACGGGTCGTCCTCGGCGGCGCGGGGGCTGGAGCGGCGCAGATCCAGGAACGGGGATCGGGAGGAGGCCGAGGTGGAGGCGGGGGCGCCGCGCTTGACGACGAAGGTGGCGGAGAGGGAGGCGTTGTCAGGGTCGGAGGAGTAGGGGTCGTCGTCCTCGTCGAAGGAGGCGCCGCCGAAGTCCTTGGGGAGGCGCTGGAGGAGCGGGGGCAGCGAGGAGGGGTCCTCCTCCTCGTCCTCTGCGGGGGCGGGGCCTCCGCCACCGCGTGCGTCATCTTCGTCGTCGTGGACGACGACCGTGGAGTAGACGTCGGGCTTCCTGGGGCGCGACCACGGCGAGCGCGGGGAGAAGGCCATGGCGTGTCACGCGAGGTGGGGCGGAGGAGGAGGACGGGGAAGGTGCCCGTCGGAAATGGGGAAATTATAGTTTAGTTGGAGCCAGTTCACTCGAATCTGGCAAGATGGGCTGGGCTCCAATGGGACATCCGATTCAGGCCCACGTCGCAGAAAATAGGCTTATCTTCTCCTTCTTACCGGGCCATGCTTATATTTTTTTCTCTTTTTTCCTTTGGCTCCGTACAGGCAAATCATCACAAGCAATACATGTGAAATCTTCTACTCTTCTTGCCCAAGTTCAGAACCATCAGGAAAAAGAAGCTAAGCAACACGTGTTCTTACATGAATGCCATCGAGAAAAAAAAAATTCTTACCAAATTTCCTAAAATGTCGATGCACAACTACAAAAGTTACAGAGGGGCTGCACATGAGCGAATTTTCCTTTCTGCTGATGCTACAACAAACTTTTGATTTCAATGGTAGTTTAATCTACCTACACCGTTTGTTTCCAGAATCTGACGGATCTATCGTTTCCGCAGGTAACAAACGCTGGCTCTACAGGGGAGTGCTCCAGCCACCTAGGGGCGCCGGCGTGGCCAGAGGGCAATCTTGCAACCTTTTCAGCAGTAAGTGCATCCCAGATGACAACCTGAAGGTCAGGCAGTGTTATAGATAGTCAGGCTTCTGTTTACCCTGCTGAAAGAAAGTTGTAAGTACTACTAGTCTGAAATTGGAATTTACCTCGTTGTTTTGTTCATCAGTTGATAGTACGAACTCCTTGCTTTCATTGAAGACAGCCTAAACAGCAAAACCAATTGTTACAGTAGCGAAGTTAGTGATACCCACTAGCTACAAGCTCAAGCTGTAGTCTATTTCATTTGGGGCTTTCCCCACATTTTCAGTTGAGATTATTAGCTGCCATTGGGGCATCACGAGAATGTATAACCAAATGCATTGCATTAAATCAGAAATGAGATAATGTGCACACTACTAACCTGACATCGGAATTGTCTGTGAACAGCACCTACATATTGCTTCACAAGTTGTCCGGAGCCAACTTCCCATAACTTTATAGAAGAATCCTTCCCACAGGATAGAACATACCTGAAAGAACGTTGTAGGCGTCATAACAATAACCAAGCTACACACATCATTTGTTTCCAAATCCAGGAATATCATCAAAATGAGTGATTCAGTCCTTCAGTTAGTCTATGTTCACTATATCAGCTTATTTTTTCAATCTTAATGTGCAAATCACAGCAAAGTTGCAAACGTTAAATACCACATGGAAACAAAGCCTTTCTGCATGAACAGAGAACAGTTATCCATTACAATCACAATAGAGTGGCCGTGTGAAACCTCAAGTACGTCCATCCCTTCCCTACCCAGTAACAGTGGCACATTCACTTAGGCAGATAGGCTCATGGTTCAAAATCTCGCCGAGATTTTGGTCATGTCGGCCGAAATTTCGTTCTCCGGTCGGGGCCGAGATCATAAATCACAGCCAGCCGTATAAAAAAAATTCAAAATTCAAAATACTACAGTAACTTTCAAAATCTCGGCGAGATCTCGTGATTTCGGCCGAAATCTCAGACATTTTGACCGGATTTCAATTTTTGTGGGCCGGATTTGATTGGATTTGTGATCAATACTATCCACAAAAAAAATTCAAAAAATTTTGAGGTGTTTTTGACCATTTTTCAAAATTTCAAAAGTTGACCGAGTTCTCGGTAATTTCGGCCAAAATCTTGGAAATCCCGGTTGAAAAAAAACCGGATTTGAAATTTGATTTTTGGATTTCATCCAGATTTTGTTTGAAATTCCGAGATTTCACCGAAATTTCGGATTTCGGCCAACTCCGAGATATACACCAAAAACGAAATTTGAAACATTGGTTAGGCTGCTGTCCTAGTTTAGCCCAAAAGGGGATAACCCTGTTGGTATAAGTGGTTCCCAAGGATTTTAAGCAACTCTTAACTCTCTTACGAGATAACCATTTGGGACTAATACTATTACTAGGATAAATTTGGTTGGGTTGTTGCAGTTAGGTTCTCCACACATTGCCTAAGCACTAGGTTATCAACGCTTTTCATTCTCAGAGTAAAGCATTAGTTGAGTATTATCTTGAGACAGACATTTTGCACATATCTCTTGAGTTCTTCAAGCCAGACAAGCATTACCCTGAGACAGAAAAACATTTTACACATGCTGGCAGCTTGCTAACCTCTCGTCTTCGGTGAAAATTGCACTAGTAGCTTCAGCAGATCCATGTGCTCCAATTATGGGCCGAACACATTCAGCAGATATTCCATCCCAGATGCGCAGAGAGCCATCCTTGGAAGCAGTCACATACAAGCTCCCAGTACCCGAGTAGCGCACCTGACACAAAAATAGGTAGGCTAGGATAGCAAATTTGCACTTTGATAGAGATAATAACCAGTGCTGAATAAAGCTTGTGAAGCAAAAAAAAAAAAAAAATTACCTGGTTAATGGCAGCACTAGAACCTTGTGAATTTGCTGATAAGTAGCATGTGAAAGTATTTACATCATAGAGATGAGCAACAGAGTGGTCAGTCCCTGCAAATATTTTTATCAGCGTCAGTAGCTTCTAAGGATTGCATATTCGACAACAGAAACTCGCAAGAAACTACATATGCTATTTGTCAAATACCAAACATGATAGAAGTAGACTACCCAATTCTGGAACAAAACTCAAATCCCTGAGCTTGAACGCTAAATATTTTTAGTCAAATAAATTAAGACACTACCACATAATACATGTAAGTACATTAGCCAGTTATAATTCCACAATCATGTTGAATATGGTGATTTAACCAAATCATGCACTTATCCTGAAAATGTATGATTAGTCACCAAATATAAAATGATCAAACATGGATCCAGTGGACCCATAAGACTATGAAGTGGTAACTTTTTTCTTTAAAAAATGCATGACAAAGAAAAGTGGAGTCTAAACCAAATCAATATCAGAATTGAGAATTAGAATCAGTGCATAACAGAAAGTTTACAGGGAAATCGTAATTTAGTGAAAGGATAATAGTAGTACCTGCTAAAAGGTAATCCCCACAAGGATGAAAACATACAGATCTAACATTATGAGTATCCTGCTCAGGTAAACATTGAAAAAAATATAAGCCTAACTATATGCAAAGAGCATGTCATTTACAGAATATCTGGGCAGATTCAATATATTGTTACTAAGAATGTTACCACCTGAATAACCCTGAATGCTTTCCTTGCAACAGTTTTTGAGAAGTCGAAGAACCTGTCAGGGAAATTCCAAGTTCATAGGAAATAAGTAATGTAAAAATTAATTAATATCACATATTTATTTGTAAATAATTGACAGATTATGCTTAGTCCCCGTCTGAAAATCTCAAATCACAAAGCAAAAAACAAAGAGGATGGGCATCAATGATAAGCATACTTTATTGTTTTGTCTTTTGCTGCAGATATCAGTATTGGGTTAACAGGGTGAAAATCCAGATCATTGACAGGCTGCAAGAAATTGAACATGTTAAGGAAAAAACTAGAATACATAGGAGGAATAATGCAAGTTTAATTATAAGGGGAATGGGGGCTTGAGCCCATGATCTCAACCACCACAACCAGTGCTTTACAACTACGCCACATGGGTGCCCACAAGAAATTTAACATGTTTACTTGCAAACAGAGGGCATGGTGGCGATTCGAGCAATTGAAGGTAACGAATCAATTAGTCAGGAGTAAGCAAATGAACTAGTTACCAATTACAAAGTTCAATAACCTGCGGTGGTTATTCAAGTGATAGAAGGTAAAGAAGCAACTACTGAGGAATAGATCACATGAACCAATTACCGATTACAAAGTTCAGTACCTCGCCAATGCTACTAGCTACAAGCAGTTTGGTGAGCAGAATCCGAAACTATGAATTGAAGGAGTCTTAACAGGAAGCAATCTTACAAAAGTGGATGAGAAGAGCCTTAAGGACCTTAACAGTAAAGATACTACCATGAATGACAATGACATGCTCACCTGTGTGTGATCATAAAATGTACGGACCACAGGCCGGACAGGGCCTTCTTTGGAGTCTCCTAGCATCATCTGCTTAGTTTTAGCAACCTGCAAGTGAAAGCACGATGCTGCACAACAGGTACAACCTAACAAAGCTCAGCTTGCATTCAGAGACCGAGTGGTAATTCAAGCTCACCTCAAAGAACTTAATCGATGTGTCTCCACTCCCAGTTGCAAAATACCTCCCATCAGGACTAAATTTTGCACATCGGGCAACATTCTACACAATATATGAATAAGCCAATGAACAAAGCATCTATTGAAATCCACTGCCAACTGATCTGCCACACCACTATAAGCATGACCAACTAAACTACAAGTTGTATGAGTACCAGGTACCATGGCAAGCGCAAAGCGTGCAACTGGTACCAGTTGCATGCTTCTAAATTCTTCCTTTGATTCCTTTGATGTCTGAGACATGAATTTCTCATTCTTGCTTCTAGCCCCCGTATATAAGTAGTACTTGTGTAGTTTAACAAATAATGTTCGGTTGATTTTAGATTTAATTCAGATAAGTGGAAGGAAATGGCATAAAAGCGAATTCATATGGTGCATTGAGCAAGGGGAAACTAGGATCATGTGCACCTTATGATCGGAGACGTGCCTGGTCTCGTGCTTGGGAAAGCTCTTGGACGAGCCCCTAACATCCTGCGTACTGCACATAGCACCAGGATCACCACTCTCACGATCAAATCCATACAAGATCAGCAGCCGCACACAGTTAACGAGTCAATGCCACAGTCACGAACAATTGGGCTTACCCGAAATCCACGGCATTGGTGCCGAGCGGGGTCACCAGCCCACCGTATGCGGCGGCGGCGGAAGCTCCTCCTCCCCTAGCGGCCTCCTCCCGCTCGACCGCGAGGCCCTGCGAAACAACAGCGGTGGGGGTTTAGGTCGGGGCTGAACAAACCCTGGGGGAGCGTAGGGGTAGGAGGAAGCGACCAGGTTGGGGACCTTGGCGACGAGGCGGAGGAGGTGGTTGGGAGGGAAGGAGTCGGCGGAGGAGGGGGGGAGGGGTGTCATGGTGGCGGCGGCGACGGCGGAGGCGGCCTGCGTGAGGTTCTGGTCGCGGAGGTGCGCCACGATGAGGGCGTTCACCTGACGCTGCAGCTTCGCCTCCTGCACCGCCGCGTCCATCTCCCTCTTCCCTACGTGCCAACCAATTCTCCCCGTGCGGCGGATTCGATTCGGCTCTACTACGAGCTAGGATTTAGGACTAAGCTGGACGGGACTGAGACTCTAGAACTATTCTATCCCGAGCTAGGAAATTGGAATGGCCGAAATGCGAAGGACTAATTGATGATTTGTTCTTATTAACTTGTGTTATTAATTATTTGTTCTATGATGTTTGGTTGTAGACATATGTTAATAAAATATATAATATAAATAATTAATTGTACCAATTAAAATAGGACAAAGGATTAATTCTTCTAAATATGAAAACGAGGAATGACGTTCATGAACTTCATAAATATTTTGTCGTAAATAATAGAATAAAGAGCAGTGCTTCTATGTTTTCTCTCTAAATACAAGCTATACAAATCTTAAAGCAAGTAAAATTGTAAATTATTACCATCTATTTTTCATTTATATTTTAATATTTATGCAATTTTAAAAAAGAAAAATATAGAAGCACCTCTCGTAAGTAAATTCCCCACATACATGCACATGAAAGTCCATATACAATCATCACGATCAAGTGTGCCTCGGGATTAATGCAAACTTTCAAATTGCAACATTTCATCTTCTAATAATTTCACTGTCCCCACACAAAACCTCGGAATATTTTGGATCGATGGGACAGCGCATGGGCGTCCATGTACATATGAACTTGCATTTATCCTGCACATAATGTAATCTCTACTATTCTAAAGCACCACTTGGTGGCAGTGGTCCATTCTACACGTCATTAATTGCCCTGTTTAATTGCTCTACTTAATTGCCCTGCTTAATTGCCCTACTCAAGAAACGAAACGTTGCTTTAATTAGCCAGCTTTCACAAGAAACGAAGCGTTAAAGATAGATGTTTGATCTTGTAAAATAATTTTTTTTTATTTTTTAATCTTTATTTTTCGTTATCAATTTTGTTTTTCGTAGCAAGGCACGGGCATGTAGCTAGTTCCTTTCAAACTTGGCCAATAGAATTTAGAGTTATTTCAACTTTGGCCAATAAAATATGACTTGTTTGTCAAATAAGGTGACGATGGAGAGCAGTCGCCAGATGACTAATTTCACATGATGAAACAGACCGGTTTCCATACGAAAATAAGAAAAAAATTTCTCGTATTTCAAACCGGGCCTCCGGTGCAAATCAGTGATGGATGTCGTACAATCGATACTGACCAGAGGCCAAAATGGGTTCGAAACGACCGAAAATTGACAGCGCAAGTTTGGACATCCAACCAAACACACACTGCCTAGCACAATTGCGCAGACTGACAATATACCAATCAGCAGCACAACAGCAACGAACAGAGAGAGGATTGGACACAGGATTCACAAAACCGTTTCGAACGCAGATTTCGTTAGTCCGGCGGTACCGGTTTTCGTGAAAAACCATGCAAAAACCGAACGGTGCGTAATTCCAAACAATTTGAATTCGAGTCAAACTCACACGAGAAAATCGTGGTTTTTCATGAAAAACCGCTTGTGACCAATCGAATGTTCTTCGAAAACGGTTTTTCGCGGTTTTGTGAACCTGATTGGACACAATAGCTTTGCTGGGTGATTATTTTACCTGTCAACAGAAAATGAAGGGCAAACGTATTCCGCATTTTTGCCGTTAAATACTTACCACAAAATCACAGTAAAGGAATCAGCTGCATGTGTCTTGGAGAAAGAAACACGAATTTGAACAAAGAGGAACAAACAAATTTGATCATTGCTCCATGTCATTACAACTGGTCCCAATCATCCAGCCTCGCTATAACAAGTTTAAAAGAATGAAAAGTGAATACATCTGATATCTCGCGTAAATGTCCATGTAAAATAATCTGCCTAATCCATATTCATCATTAGCGGCAAATAATTCGAGCCCCTGCGTTTTCAAAATACACTCCAGATAACAAAAGTTTGTAAGAACCATCATCTAGCATTAAGTCAGGAAGAAAAGAGACAGAGCTTCAGATGGGTCACTGATGTCAGCATACGGCATTATTGCATTTTTGCTACAAAACTTCCAGCATTGCAGGAATCTTTTCTGCCGACTCAGACCTCTTCAACTTTAGCACACAAGCGCTCTGGGAAAAAAGCAGAAGGAAACTACAGTTAGAAAAGCAAAATAGTTTGAGACATAGTCAGAAAAATTACCAGGATTAAAAGTCTGATGTCATCTCAAAATATTAGAGCTTTAGAAAAAAGTTTGTATGGCCAGCTTGTATTTTTTTGAATATACAACTACCGACAGTTTCCTTATATGAAATAGACTTTTTACTTACACGGAATTATCCATTAAAAACTGAAATGTCACACGCCTTCAATAGAAATAAGAAGCCAGGTCCAGTGAAATTTACATACTTAATGCCTTGATGGTTTTATTCATGAAACACTAGCACAACGTCATGTGAAAAGGAATGGTTTGTTTTACAGTGGCTGTAGTCCCACTCCCACAGATAGACCAGACCAGCTTGGTCCAAACACAGAGCAAAGACATGGCACCTGACTGCATTTGCTGTTCACGCATGCCAGTACTACAACCATATCAAGAGTGCAGCATGGAGCCAATCATCCATAATGTGCTCTCCTTGGCACTTGATGAGCTAGGTTTAATGTAAGGTGGTTTACAGGGGAAATAGATCGAAGTTCCGCAGTTTCAGTTTGTAGTCATGTAGTTTTGTATTGCACATGGGAATATGGTACGTCATACAAGAGGGATGGACTGACAATGAGAAGTGACCAGAGTGACACCATACACTCTAATTTCTAAACGAGAGATTCTCGTGTATGTAGAATTAATCGCATTAGCTGTAGTACTGTATGCTACTATGTATGCTTGCAAATAGCATTAGATATGGTGAATCAAAAGCAGAACATATACTATACTGCACACTTGGAAAGGATAGATGACCGTACTCAAGTATTCATAGCATACTATCATTGAGGTACCCCAAGCTGATGAACTGAAAAACCTTGGACCTAAGCCTCTGTAGAAACCTTTCCATCCATCTTCAGCAATCAATCTTCTTACTACTTCCCTGGCTTTTGGCTTATTTCGATTATCCATAACCTAGATGACAAGAGAGAAAACTTAAAAAAACCAACTGAAAATAAGGTTAACTCACAGGATGCACAACAAAGATCGCAGAATAGAACAAATGCAAAATATGGCAATAATATAAAGAAAGCATCTGCTGCACAAAGCAAAATCATCCCCAAAAAATTGAATATTCAATTTATGAATAAATGGAAGAGAAAGGAATTGAACAGTAGAACACTACATTCTACAAGTATGGTTGTGAACAACTTAAAAGTTTACTAGTTGCATTATCAATACAAATGTAACTTGTGATGTTAAGAAAAATGTGGAGTGCATAGTTGAAAATGCATGATTTATCCCAAAAAAATGTTTTCCAATGGAAACTTCCCTTTAGATGTCTTAATAAGTACTCACTCCATTTAGAAATATAATGTGCATTCTGTAAGAACCCTGACTACAAATTCACGAACAGGTCCTCCATCGGTTTTTTTGCGCAAAGGATCCGTGGTTCCGCAAATTTATGAACAGGTTCTCCACACTTTTTTTACGCAAAGGACCCCGTGGTTGCGCAAATTCGCCAATGGCTCCGAGCCAGCCAATTTTTTTTTAAAAAAAACACACCTAGAAAACCGAAATTACGTTTTTTGCTTCCGCAAATTCACAAACAGGTTATCCATCGGTTTTTTGGACAAATGACCCCATGGTTACACAAATTCGCCGACGGCTCCTACCCAACCAATTTTTAAAAAAACACCACCGAGAAAACCGAGATTATGTTTTTTGCAACAAGAGCTTGGACTAAATTTCACACGGCGCGGCACCACACACGACTCAACCTAGTTACATTTATACCAATATGAAAGTTGTTTATGTCTTTAAGTCTGACATCAATATTCTTCAAGACACAATCTCCATGCTCCTAACCTTACTTGACAGTTATATTGATAATGGAGTAAAGTTATATATATCTTAGTGGCATCAATGTAGAACTCAAGAAGCACTGGTGACAAGGGGTAGGCCTGACAAAAAATGCTTCGTTCAAATCCAGTTAGGCAACATAAGCAATAATAACCAGAATTGTAAAACAGCACCTGCAGCCTGGTTTTGATTGTATCTATGGGAGTTGTAACACAAGAGGTCACTGCACCAGCAATAATCCCCCCTGTAGCTTGAACACCTACTGTTGTCAACTGGCTAGGAGCCTCTTCTTGACCTTGCCAACGGTCAACAGCGCTGTTCATTCAAGTAGAAAAACATAACAGTGAATTCTATTAAATACATATGTTAACGAGATAAACATTTCAACATTTTAACTTTTAACCTTTTAATGTTACCACCAAGAAATAAACTCCCCAAAGCTACACTTATTTACTGGCTCTTAAAAACATTAACAGTGTATTACTAGATGTTATTTTCACCATGTTTTGCAGACCATGTTACAGATTAGTTTAACATCTTCATCGAATTGCTTCAGGTTGATCATAAAGTTTTGAGAGTGCCCGGTGTATAAAAGTATTTATTTAGCCTAAAACCACTTGCACTCTACTTTTGGTCAGCTATCCAAATTAACATGGTTACTATTTTTACATTTAGGAATATAAAGAAAATGTGAATTAATTGCCATAATGAATCTACCCATTCTAATGTAGCACATCAAGGTAACATTTTGAGTTTTCTGAAAAATGGATCGACGTAATGGTGTAACTACTGAAGAACAACAGTAGAAATATAACTGTAGTTTGGGAGTCTTGGACCGCAGTAGGCATGGAAATAGTACAACAAGATACGGGTATATAACTGAAAGCGTCTGTCGGCGTCAAAAGGAGCAGTTTTTGAAAAGATAGTAGGCGAATGAATATACCGATTCAAATAGCCATTATGTACAGATGTACAATTCGCCTTCTCTTCTTAGTTCAACTTAACAAATACATGCAATTAAGCATCATAACATGCACAAGACTGGGAGGAAGATAGTGATATGCCAATCAGATCAGTGCTAACCTCCAAATTATGCGCTGGCTGGATCCATAGCTTGCCCACCACACAGCACTAGATGGTGAGTACGTCATAACAGACAAGCCAAATCCTCTGTACAGCCCCCGTACCCCATCAGCCTTTATAATCTTTTGAGCAACATCTATTCCACCCTTATATCTCACATGACCAGAATATCCTTGCACCATCAATTTCTGGCTAACCTGATACAGGCCAATACAGGACACGGTAAACGCATTTTCCTAATCTAGCAACAATAGCACAGTTCTTTACGACATCATGAAACCGGAAAGGGCAAATCATAGGCATACCACATCAATGGGCACAAACACAGCTTGTGAGCACAGAGACGCCGACAAGCCACCAAGGCCATTGGCAAGGGCGGCCTGCACCGGCTCCGACAGCTTGAGTGGCTCGACAAGCTTAAGTGAGGCCGCCTTTGTCGTCTCGAGCGCCGTGAGAAAGATAATCCTAGTCGGGATAGCCCCGGTGATAACCGTCCCAAACCCCCGGTAGAGCCCCGGCACGCCGTCCACCTTGAGCACGTTCCTGAAGGTGGTCACAGCGTTCCTCCTCACGGCGTCCCCGGAGGCGACCTGCATCCGGGTCTTGATCACCGAGACCGGGTAGAGCGCCAGGGTCACGCCGCTGAACATGCCGGCCCCCGCCACATAGAGCTTGGTCTTGTCCAGGCTGCAACATGTCAAACACCGCAATTTGAGAGCAATACACGAACAAGAAAGTTACCAGGCAGCCAGAATTAGCAGCATATTTCCCAGTCGTGCTCCAACCGGGGACAAGAACAGCAACGGAATCTATAACCCCCAACGCCCAATAACACGCAGCGCGCGGTACAAAGATCAGAACTAGAGATACCAGGAACACAAGAAATGGGGGAATTGGCAAGAAAGAACGGAAGAGAGAAGAAGCGGCTGTTACTTGTCCCAGTTGATCTCCGTCTGGTGGTGGAGGGAGGGGACCTTGGCCCTCGTGGTAGTATCCATTGCCTCCCAACCCCTCCTCCTCCGCTAACCCGCGATCCCCGAGGCAAGAAGGCAGAGGGGGCGCTGCCGGAAGCGGAGACTCGGCAAGAATGGCGGCTTGCTTTCTTTTTCCCCTTCCTCGCTTCCGTGCTCTTTTTGTCAACAACTCAACACAAGAAGAGGAGAGGAGAGGAGAGGCAGACAGGACATGTGTTCCTCGCCTCCTCCTCGATTTTGGTTGGGGCCGTCAATGGCGTCCCGGATGGGCGCTCGTCTTCTTGCGTTGCCGTTTCTTTTTTTTCTTGAGCACAAAGGAAAAACCGCGTGGTCGACTGGTCGTTTGCTGGTCTCGGCCGCGAAGCCCATTTGCGCTGTTCTGGTGGAGAATAATGGGCCCAATGGCCCATCTATCTGTTTTTTTATGGGCTTGTTTGGTCTGTCACGTTGTAGTTGTTTTCTTGTGCGTTGCACTTACGTTGGAGGTACTTTACATATCACTGTTTAAAAATTACATAGATATTAAAACACAAATGAAAGTTAGATATGTGAGATCATTTGATGAAAAATTGGCTTAGTGATGAATTTAGTATTGCAAAGTAGTTGTGCTCATGGCATATGTGGTGCATGTGCATGTGTTATCTCCGATGGTTATTTGATATGCTTGTGATAGCATGGTAATTGTTTTGTTTGATGCAATGCGCTCATGTGAGTGGTTGCATGGATTGATCTTGAGTCAATTCGTGGACTTGTGCTCGTACATGGTTTGTGCTTGTTCATGTGCAGGTATTGCTCAAGGGCGAACGTGGTCAATGACGAGACTGGAACTAGGTTCATTGAGGAATTAAGGTTCGGGACTAGGTTTTGGAGGAATCGAGGTCTTGGTGGTCAAAGATGTCATGCGGGACGTTCGGGCTAGATGACGGTGCACATGAAGAATGGTTAGTCACGTGAGTATGGCAGGTGGGCCATACGCATGCAGAGTTGTTAGTCACATGAGTATGACAGGGTTGCCATGCGCGTGCAAGAGTTGTACTCGGTCAGATTAGGCCAAGTAGAGTTGTGTTAAATACAGACTCCTTCTAGGATTAGGAGTGTGACTCCTTCTAGGATTAGAAGTGTTTACTATGTATAAATAGGGGGTGCCCCCTGTTTAGTACACTATCTTAGAGAAGCTTAGAGTATTAGGGTTTGTACTCTTTTGTTTTGTAATATTGTAACCAAATCAAAAAGGAATAAAGATCAAGTTCTTCAAGCATCTCTGCAAGCTACAGGTTTGGTTAGATTTATTCTCGCCATATTCTGTTGCAGCAAATTTGCGAGGTTCATAACTTTTGATCCGTAAGTTCGATCGAGTTGATTCCTTTTATGTGAGCTTCGTATTGGAGTCTAGTTTCTTGTGTTAAGATTTCAGCTCAATCCGACGGTTGGATCTCCGGGAATTCACGTTTTACCGAACACATCTACTCTGTTTTTGTTGATTACAAGATTGTTTTTAGTCCGAGTTGGGGGTAATTTTTAGTAGATCAAATATTTTGTTTTATCTTCCACACAATTATTCACCCCCCCTCTGATTGCTATATTCATATATATCGATCCTACAAGATAATGATTACTTATTGTCGACGATCTGTTTCGCCGGCAATAAGATTTGTGATTCTAGGGGATTTGTGCGGGATCTGAGCTTGATGGTAACACAGGATGCGGGGGCAATCTGTTTTAGACAGGTTCGGGCTCTCTCGGAGGAGATAATACCCTAGTCATGTGTTCTTGGATATATCGTGTGTGTCCTCTTTTTTCTTGTTTCGCCCTCCTCCCCTTATATACTGGGGGAAGAATACATGATAGATGGGCGCCACCGGGCCCTGAACATGGTGGCCTGGACGACATATCCCTTGTCCTTATCCGCCTTCACGCTCTACGTCCTGGAGAGGTGGTTATGCTTTCTCCGACCCACGCCTGCCGCCTTGTCAGTTCCGGATCCGCAGGTTCCGCGATGTCGATCGCATGCTTCGTTCCTGGCGGGTTGTTAGGGCGGGGCGCGAAGCTTCCTTGAAGGATCAAGAGTTGTCTTGGAGAGCAAGTCGAAGGTCTCCTCTGGGCCCGTCGTGGTGCTTCTGGGCTTTGGGCTTTCTATTCCGCCTGTCATGCCCAGTCGGGTGTAGGCCCCTCTTGTGGGACCCCTGTCTCTGACATCCCACAGCAGCCCCCAAGTGCTTTAGGATCGACTTTCCGTCCCTTACCCTGTCATGAGGATTATGCGGGAGAGAGATCATAAAGAACTTGTAGTATGAAGCCACCGTGGTTGGTTAGCTCGTGGCCGAGTGGTACCGCGCCGTTCTGATTACGGCGACAGCCGGCTTGTCGCTCGGTGACCCTCATGGGGCATACCTTGGTCTTTTGGCTCGTGGTCGAGTGGTACCGCGCTTGGATTTACGGTCTTGCGCGCAACCGGCTTGTCGCTCGGTGACCCTCATGGGGCATACCTTGGTCTTTTGGCTCGTGGTCGAGTGGTACCACGCTTGGATTTACGGTCTTGCGACAACCGGCTTGTCGCTCGGTGACCCTCATGGGGCATACCTTGGTCTTTTTGGCTCGGGGCAGGCGGTACCAGCGCCCGTTCTGATCTTGTGACAGCCGCTGTCGCTCGGTGACCCTCATGGGGCATACCTTGGTCTTTTGGCTCGGGCCGGGCGGTACCAGCGCGTTCTGATCTTGTGACAGCCGGCTGTCGCTCGGTGACCCTCATGGGGCATACCTTGGTCTTTTTGGCTCGGGGTCGGCGGTACCGCGCTTGGATTTACAGGCGACAACCGGCTTGTCGCTCGGTGACCCTCATGGGGCATACCTTGGTCATACAGAGTAATGCTCGTGCCCACTTACTACAAGACCGCTTTAGACCCTCATGGGCGCATTCTCAAGACCGTGTTGGTTGTAGATCCTCCCGCGACACCCAATCGCATTGTGAGACAAATGACCAGCAATTGACCCCAAATTATGGGGTGTGCCGTCGGAGGATGTTCGGAAAGTGCCCAGCCCCAAGCTTCCGTGGCGGCGGCGTTCGGGCCGTCGTGGGGCGCACTTTATCCCAAACTTTGGACCAGGTTTGACACTGGCGCGCTTTCTTGTGACGCAGCCTATTGGCCCGTCATGGGGCGTGCCCTGAGTCCGCCCAGACTGAACAGGAGGGCCCTCGTTTCTTCCCACCGTAAGGTGGAAATTGGGGCCCATTTCTTATAAGTCGGAAGGACCCTCGTTGGAGCAACGGCCTCCTTGCACCTTCCCACCACTACCGCGAAACCTTCAAACCTCCTTTGGCGATTTAGGGTTTCGGTTTCGCGCCCTTGGCTTGCGCGGTTCTTCCCACCAGGTCTTCTTCTTCGCAATGTCTTCTTCCTCGTCATCGGAGGGTAGCGCCGACCTGCGATGGCAGGGTGGGAGACTTCCATCACGACGACGTCCCGCTTGGAGGATGGTCGCCGCCGGCCTCTCCCTCCGCCGGAGTTGATCTCCACCCGCCCCGCCGCAGGTGACCCTTACCCCACACCTCTAGAGAATGAGATTGTGGTGTTTGAGTCCTTCTTCTGGCGGGGACTTAGCATTCCTGGGAGCGCCTTCTTCCGGGGGCTCCTCCACTTCTACAAAATCGAGTTGATCAATTTGAACCCCAACTCGATTCTTCACATTGCCATCTTCGTCCAGCTCTGCGAGGCGTATCTTGGGATACGTCCTCATTTGGATTTGTTCCGCTCCTTCTTCTTGCTGAAGCCTCATCCGACCGGGCCGCTCCCAACGTCGTTGGGGCGCCGGCTCTAGCTGGGAGGGCTCAAGAAGCGATATTTTGTCGTTCCTCTCAAGACCTCCCTCAAAGGTTGGAGGCGGGAGTGGTTCTATTGTGCCAATGTTGATCCTTTCCTCGCCTTTGCCTACCGTGCTCCTAAAGCTTCCCGATCTTTGGAGCGACGCCAGACGGAGGAGGTTTGGCGCAAATCCGAAGCTTCGCATTGATTGACGATCCAAGAACCGAGGGTCGACGGGTCCCGGATCGCGATCGCTTTGTGAAGTGCCGAGTGCAGCCCTTGAAGGAGAGAGTCCATTTGGGGTTCCAATACAACGGGCCTCTGGACCCCACGCGAGTCGGACGTGGCCACTGTCGATGGAGGCGCTGGCAAAGACGGTAGTTGATCTCTTCGTGCTGGCACAATAATCACCAACAGGGGCTGCCCTCATAAATTTTCGACGGCAAGGCCTCCTCCTGTGAGTGCACTATTCTCTCGAAAGGTCGTTCCATGATTTCTTTGATCGATGTGTGATTCAAACAGAGTGCGATCGTTCCTTTTTCGAGAACGCGTCCTTCCTTTCTCGACGCTTCCAGCTTGTCGGCCTCTCTCGGCTAAAACACGCCAGCGGCGCGAGTGGTCGACGATCGGTCGACGAGCTGCGCCGGGAGTCGGCGGAGGAGGTCGCCGGTCTTTCGTCAGCCGGGCCTTCGACCTCCGGTGCACCCGGGTCGCAAAGCGCGGGGCCTCAGCCTTCTGTCCCAGGGGTAGCCCCGGCTGCAGGCGCTAACTTCCCTCCGAGTGGTGCTGGGTCTCGGATGAGACCTGGGATGAAATTCAAGAAATCCAAAAGGTATTCTTTTGGGCGATCCTTGTCTTTTTGTTACTGCCTGCTGTCTTGAGGTGTCTTCCTTTTTCCGATTCAGGACTCTTGCTATGGACGTCCGGTGGAGGGGTCTCTGAAAGGAGTCCCAGCGGAGGCTTCCCAAGGGAGCCCCGCCGCGTCGGCTAGGTCACCGTCGCCGCCGATCGCCGGGCGTCGCCACCGGCGCCGGCGGCCAACTGGCCGAACCATCCGGTGGTCCGTCTGCCGACGAGATCGACCCACCGCCTCCCGGAGCGAGGAAGTGCCTCGAGAGCCACCGCCGCTCGGTCCTCTGCCAAGCCCCGAATCGGACCGTATGGTGGGAAGGGGTTCCGACCGAAAGGGATGGAAGAGGACGACGAGATGGAGAGAGCGGCTCGACGGAGCTTTATGAGCTCACCGTCAGTGTAGCACGCTTCGTCGAGGTGAGCTTCTTGTCTTCAATCTGTTGCCTGCCGACTTCTCCTCGAGATTCTCGCCTGTTACCTAGGACATGGGGCGCTCGGAGCAAAGGTCGCGGTTTTTCCGGAAGGTGCTCCCGAAGCTCAAGGAGCGAAGCGATGCAGGACAAGCTCACGAGATCAGCGCGAGACAGATGGAAAGAAGTCCACGGGCTTCAGGCGAGTGTATGACGATCCGGAGGAGAAGACGAAGCTTGAGCATATGCTCGAAGGTGAGATTCTCCCTGGATTCGGTTTGGATGTCTTTTGGATGGTTGGAGAGGATGATGACACTCGTGTTTGAGAGCGACTCGGCCGTTCTGTCGAGCCGAGGGCCCGATCGAGGCTTGAGAGAACTCGGCCTCAAGCTCGAGTCGGCTTGGAAAGGATGCAATGAGTGAAGGGTAAATTTCTTTGACTTGGGTTGAACATACTTGGCGTCGGGTGTGCTCTTGATGGCTGTTTGACTTTGTTGCAGAGTGCAAGGAGAAGATGGCCGCTGTCGAACAGGGCCGGATCGAATCGCGTGTCGCTGCGAGCCGCCCTGCACCTTCTGCGTATTGAAGGAGTCACGCCGGGCCAGGGGACGATCTTTGTTCCACTTCTCTGAGGAGCCGACAGATCGAGCTTACGCCAAAGAGTCCGCAGCAATGAGTGCGAACCAGGCATTGGCGGTGGTCAAGTCTCATTATCCGAGAGTTGACCTCGAAGCCGTGAAAGAAGGTTTTGCTCATGATGAAGACAAGGCCAACGCTCCTCGAAGAGGTGTCCGTGCATCGCAGCCTTGTTGGAGAATCTAGAATTCGACTTCGATGTGGGCCTTGATGCGAGTGCTCGCCCTCCTTGTTTGAGATATTGTGTCTTCTTACTTCAATATGATTTGCTCAGATTGTCTTCCGCCGAGTGGTCTTGAGACCTCTTCCGCTCTTTCTCCTCCGGTGAGTTGTTAGAATATAGGCCCGCGGCCTTTTGGATCCTGTTGCGCCTTTCCGGTGAGTTTCACTGACCGGTATGGCTCCCAAACGCCAGGGCCTTGGCCCGTGGCTTTCTTGCCCAGACACGCTTTTAGAGAGGTGGCGTGCAGCTCTCGGCGTCGGGACTTACGTTGTGGCCACCTGGCCGAGTGGTTTAGCCCCAGGCTTGCATCGCTTGCTAGCTCTCCGGCCCGGGCTTTGCGCTTAATTTGGTATAATTAAGCGAGAAAGCCGAACGAGCTTGAACCGCTACGACACGTGTCTGGTGAAATTCTCCTTGATTTTGTTCAAGGTCTTTGGTCTTCTTCGATATTCGCATGCCGCTTTGTTTTTAGCGCTTCATTGATTGCGGTGGCGCATTTGATTGCCTTTGGAGACGCTTTCGATTTCCGGGGGCTGGGGTGGCTTATAAATAGGGCGTCACCGTGATGAGCGATCGCCCATTTCCCTTTGCCTCGTCCCTCTTCTTCTCTTCCAAAGATTCCTTCATGTCTATCATGAGGAAGTTAAATCGCCCATACGCGGCATTCTTTCGCCAATGTTCTTTAGGATGTTGCACAACCGGGAGGAGGCCGAAGCATGGGAGGAGCATGATTTTGCCATCCTGGAGGCGGAAGGAGAGGAGGGGGACGCGAGGACGCCGCCGCCGCGGGCCACCTTGCCGAGGCCGCACCGGCTCCACGAGGTGGCGGAGATCATCCTCGAGATGGTTGGTCGCGATCGCCTCGGCGACCTTGCCGTCGTGACCCTCGTCCGGCTTATCCCCCTTGTGGGTGGTTGAGGACGAGATTCGCGGCTTTGGGTCGCGTGGGTCGCGTCTAACCTCAACGATCTCGCCTCGCCTCCCAAATAGATCAAGACCAAAGAAGACCAAAGACTTGATGCGAAAGAGCAGTGAGCACCAAGAAGAAGACCAAGAGCACCAAAGCAGCCGATTTTTTTAGCGCGAGAAAGAGAAAAAAAGAAAGTCAGTAATGTAAATTATTAACATTATGGAATGAAATGCGAAATTTGGTCCAGTCTGTGCCATCATGTTTAATCCGAGTTTAGTGGTTCCGCCTGATCAACTTATTCTAGTCGGTTGCTCCAGTGCCAGCAACGAGGCGCTGGGGCTCGAGCTTTTGACGGTTAGAAATTCGCGATCAGGCGAATCTCGGTTAGATTCTGGTGCTGCGAATTGCAGTCCCCGAGTGGTTAGTGCTTTGTACCCATTCCGTTGTGCGCGCTGGTGTAAACCGCCGAGGCTTTGTGCTCATCGTGGCTTGTTATTTCCGTGCACTCTATATTGGCACGACCAGGGTTTGGCACCACACCAGTCGGGTAATGACCACTCGGGGCTAGCATTACACAGAACTTCAGAAAATAAGACGGACCACCATTTTATTTAATGTGTAAGAGTGGGATACATAACTCATGCGTAGAAGCGACGGAGTTGTTCGGCGTTCCAAGTATTCGCCAACCTCGCCGTCTTCTCGCCTGCAGTCGATAAGCACCTGGCCGGATTGTCTTACGCACAATGTACGGACCTTCCCAAATTGGAGAGAGCTTGTGCTCGCTTTTCTGGTTCCTCCTCAGGACCAGATCTCCTTCTGAAAAGGTTCTACTTCTGACGTTGCGAGAGTGGTAGTGCCGAAGTCCCTGGAGGTACTTAGCCGATCGAGGCTGCAACGCCCGAGCCTCCTCGAGTTGATCAAGCTCCACCATTCGGCTTCCCTCGGACTCGGCCGTGGTAATTCCAAACCCTCGGGATTCGAATCCCACTCGGTCGGCAGAACCGCCTCTGCGCCATAGACCAGGAAAAAGGGGTTTGGCCAACTTACCGGGAGTGGTTCTCGAGTCCCCAGAGTACCGACGGTAGCTCCTTCACCCATCGAGCAACAGTATGGTTTGAGGCGGTCGAAGATCCTAGCCTTGAGGCCTTGGAGGACCAGGCAGTTAGCTCGCTCAACCTGCCCATTGCTTCGTGGGTGAGCCACCGAGGCGGCAGATCTTGATCCCGACGCCTTCGCACCATTCTTGGAATTCTTCACTCCTGAATTGGGTGCCGTTGTCCGTGATGATCCGGTTGGGCACTCGAATCGACCACAATATCCTGGAAGAACTCCTTGGCCTTAATCGCAGTGATAGTGACGATCGGCTTGGCTTCGATCCACTTGGTGAACTTGTCAATGGCCACGAAGAGGTAAGCGAAACCGCCTTGAGCCTTCTTGAGCGGGCCCACTAAGTCGAGCCCCAGGCTGCGAAAGGCCAAGAAATGGGTATAGTCTGTAGCTCTGTCTTGCGGCAAGTGTGTCTGTCTTGCATAGAATTGGCAGCCCTCGCAGGTTCGAACTATCTCCTTGGCATCCGTTACCGCCGTTGGCCAGAAGAAACCCTGTCGGTAGGCTTTCCCAACCAAGGCGCTTGATGCCGCGTGATGGCCACACATCCCCGAGTGGATTTCTTGGAGCAGCTCTCTTCCCACTTGTCCCGAAATGCACCGCCTGAGGACACCCGAGGCACTTTTTCGGAAGAGCTCGTCGCCCACCACCACATAGGACTTGGCTTGTCGGGAGACGCGCTCTGCCAGAGTGGTTGCTTCCGGGAGTTTGTCCTTCAGGAGGTAATCAAGGTACGGGGTAGTCCAGTCTGGTTCGATGAGCAGGACCGGTTCCTGTGACCCTCGCTTGGCTTTTGCCGTTTTGTAACGGTTGGCTCGTGAAGATCCTGTACGAAGATATCACTTGGGACATCTGCCCGAGTGGCTCCCATCTTAGCCACTGCCTCGCTGCCTCATTATTGCGGCGGAGGACATGAACCAGCTCGGACCATCAAACTTGCCTTCCAATTCTCGGACTTGCCGGGCGATGCCGCCATGTTCGATCCACGCCACGACCAGTCCTTCAGACTTGATTCACCACCAATCGAGTCGCCTCGAACCGCCACCGCTTGATTCGAAAGTGATGTGGCGATGAAGCCCATGGATGAGGGCCTCGTACTCCGCGGCATTGTTTGAGGCCGGAAGTGAATCCAAGGACATACTTCAACCTGTCGCCCCTAGGCGAGATAAGGAGGATTCCCGCCTGCTTCCCCAAGCATGAGAGATCCGTCGAAGTGCATGACCCAATATTCTCGGCTCTTCTTCCGCAAGGGAGTCTGGATTCGGTCCACTAGGTCGTGAAGTCACCAAAGCCTGGACTTGACGGCGGTGCGCGGCTTGAACGAGATGTCGAAAGCTCCAAGCTCTACGCCCACTTTGAAATTTTTCCATAGCTTCCCGACACGGAGGACCTCTCCCACGGGAAAGAAGTGACTACTGAAATCGAATGTCCTTGGAAATAATGCTTCACTTCCGTGACGAGATCAAAATGGCGTCTGCCAGCCTTCGGATTTGAGGATATCTTGTCTTGGATTCGCCAAAGATTACCGACAAAATAAATCAAGCGTTGCAGCCGTAGCGGTGTCAGATTCCTCCCGCTCCACAACTATCACGGCACTTACTACATGAGATGTTGCCGCTATGTAGAGCGTAAGAGGTTCACCTGGCGCCGCGAGACTAAGACTGGGAGTGGAGAGAAACACCTTGAGTTCTTCAAGGCCTGCCAGGCCTCTGCCGCCCAATCAAAGCGATCCCGCTTCTTAAGGAGCTTGAAGAAAGGCATTCCCGGACTCCCAACCGTGAGATAAATCGCCAAGCGCTACCATGCATCCGGTGAGCTTCGACCTCCTTTTGGTGGTAGGCGGGGCCATTTTCATGATGGCTCCAATTTTCTCCGGTTCGGCTCGATCCCACGATGGGAGACGATGAACCCGAGTAGTTTCCTAAGAAACTCCAAAACACATTTCTGGGTTTAGCCTCATCCGAACGCCTTAGACTTGCGAACATCTCGGCCAGGTCGGAGGTAAGGCTATCTCGTGTCTGCGTTTAACTACCACATCATCCACATAAGCTTCCACATTGCGCCCGTGATGGTGAAAAACACACGCACGGCGCTACCGGGTACGCTGCGCCAAGATTCTTGAGCCCGAACGTCATGGTGATATAGCAATATGCTCCGAATGGAGTGATAAACGAAGTCTTCTCGCAGCCTTCCTCTCGGCCGGATTTGATGATAGCCTGAATAGGCGCCCGTAAAGCCGAGTAGCCGAGATCCGCAGCGAGTCTACCACCGATCAATACGAGGGAGACCAAAGGGATCTTTCTGACAAGCCTTGTTGAGGTCGGTGTAATCAACACACATGCGCCGACTTTATTCTTCTTCCGATTTAGTACAGGGTTCGCCAACCACGATCGGGATGATACACTTCTTTGATGAAACCTGCGGCTAGCACTTTGTGATCTCCTCTCGATGGCTTCTCGACGATCTTGAGCGAACCGTCAGAACCTTTGCTTGACAGGCCTGGCGGATTGGTTTACATTCGGTGCGTGCTCGATCACCTCCTGGGGACCCGGGCATGTCGGACGGCTTCCAGGCAAAGACGCCTTGGTTTGCCCGCAGAAAGGTGACGAGCGCGTCTTCCTATTCATCCCCGAGCCTTGTCCCGATCGAGACGGCTCATACGGATCGGACGGGTCGAGGAGAATCCTTTTGGTGCCTTCCTGGCCGATCCCGGAGTTCTCGCGGCTTGCGGGTAGGGATATCGCCTTTCCGGCTTGTCGAAATCCGCCTCTTGACGAATCCTTTCCCGACCCGCGCCTCGAGAGACTTCGGCCATTTCGCAGCCTCTCCTCGCCGCAAGAGAAAGATCGCTTAACATCGCCACAGAGTGATAATACCACTCGGACCGGCATTTTCAAAGATCGATACGCCAGTGGGGCACCGCCATGAACTTGGCCGCCGTCTCCCAAGATGGCGTGATACGCTGTCGCGAAGTCTGCCACCTCGAAGCTAAGGCTCTCAGTCCGGAGTTGTCCCTTGCGCCGAACGTGACTGGTAGAGTGATTTGTCCGAGTGGTATCGCCGATGTTCCGGGTATCACTCCATGAAAAGGCGACGACCCACGTTTGAGGTCAGACCGCGGGATCCCCATATCATCGAGTGTCTTCACGAAGAGGACGTTGAGCCCACTCCCACCGTCAATCAACACCCTTTTGAGCTTGATGCCGCGGACAACCGGCGCCAAGACCAGCGGGTATCTGCCGGGGAATGGGACGCGATCTGGGTGATCCGTGCGATCGTAAGTTATTGCGACCTCGGACCACCGGACATATCGGGGGGTCTCCGGCTCTACTGCACAGATGTCCCGAGCGGTGAGCTTTTGCTTCCGCTTGGACTCATATGCGGCCGAACCCCCGAATATGTAGTTAAGCTCGAGGTCGACTTCCTGATAGTCTTCCTCAGCTTCAGGGAGAGGCGGTTTGCCGGCGTGACCACTCGGACCTTGTCCAGCCTGCCTCTTGCTCGCGGCGAACCTCTTTAGGGTGAAGCGATCCTTGGCGGCATGCCTCCCCTTCAGATGGAAAGGGCAGGGTGAGTTCATAACCTTATCATATCCATCCTCTTTGAGAGCGAGGATGAGTTGGTGCGGCCGATCGCCACCGGCTCTTCGCCCTTGCGCTTCTTTTCTTTCCGCCGAGGGGTTCAAACCGATCCTTCCTCATCACGCTGCCCGCCAGAGCCTCGGAGGCTGAAGCGTAACGGTCCGCTAGGGCGAACAGCTCCTGACCGACGTGGGTGGCTTCCGGACATCTTCTTGATGAGGTCGGGTCGCCGACTCCTTCTCGAAGGCAGCTATCACAATCGCATCTGTGACGCCCCGAACGGTGCTTTTCCTGTTCATGAAGCGCTTGACGAACTCCCTGAGGGATTCGCTCCTCCTTTGGTGTAGCCGGTATAGGTCCCAAGGGGTGCACTGGCGCTCGTAAGTGCCTTGGAAATTTGAGATGAATCACATACAGATCTCCCCAGAATCTATAGAGTTCGCCGAAGTCCGTGAGCCATGCTTGGGCCAGGCGAGAGGGTAACCGGCAAGTAGTTTGCCATTACTTTCTGATCCCTGCTGCCCTCGATCGCTGTGAGCGTATACTTGTAGCCAAGCCTCCGGTCCCTCTCACCGTCGAACCTAGTGATGCCTTTAGGATTAAATCCATCGTGCCAAACCACTCGGCCAGAGGTGAGGTAAACGCACGAACCCCTTCGATGACCTCGCGATACCCGGGAGGTGATCGACGCGAGGGGATCGCGCTTGGCGTGCCAGCGGCCTCGCGGAAGGATGCCGTAGCGCTCATATTCGCTTGGCTTGACGGCGTTGTTCCTCCTTTCGATCGCGGCGCTGGCGCCGAGGTCTGAACGGAGGTCGCGGTGATCTTTGTGTCGCAAGTCGTCTCCACGAGGTAGAACATGATATGTCTGGCGGGCTTCCCGACCGACCGGCCATTTCTTGGCTATTTGGGTCCTCGCCGGACCACGTGATGCCTTCCTTCGCCGGGTCGGTTTGGGCATCTTTGGATAGTCGCGCCCGTCACCATGGCCTTTACTTGGGCCATGATCGGGGCAATCGATCATCCGCCTCAAAGATAGGGTCGTGGTATCTAGGAGTGTCTTGGTGGCGGCGATATTCTGTGTACGAGTGCAACGGCTGGTCCCCCATCTTGGCTTGCGCGAATGTCTTCATTGACAGCCGGCGCGGTCCGAGAGTACGCGCCCGCCAGCGTCAGGCCTGATCACTCGGCCTCCTTCCAAATCGGCGGCGATCGAGGTGTCGGGCTGCGAATCTGCCATGAGCCTTCGATTACCACAGACTCTCACGGAAATTCCAAAGCAGCTCTCTAGGCTTTCTTCGACTCGGCCGAGGTGGGTGAGTCTCAAGAAGATAAACCTAGGCGCTCTGGGGTGCCGAGTGGCTTGGCGGTGAGAACCCCACCCTTCGTGCCTCGGCGTCCTTGAGCCCGACTCGCGGTACGGCAGGTCTTCGGATCCCCACTCGGTACTTTCAGGGTACGAGACAGGGGACCTTCCGATCGGCGCGAAGTCGCGACGATGGATCGCCGGAAACCTCACCGCTACAGAAGCGTTCCCTTAGAGAGAGAAAGGCTTCCGAGGTCGTTGGAGATGAAGGTTAGGCTTCCAAACGGAAGACCTGCCCGAAGAAGATCGTGGAGACTTCGCTCGTCGCAGCCCATCAAGCTTGACGAAGATCTTGACACAAGCCCCTACCTGGCGCGCCAACCGCCGACGATCTGTTTCGCGGCAATAAGATTTGTGATTCTAGGGATTTGTGCGGGATCTCGAGCTTGATGGTAACACAGATCTTGAGGCAATCTGTTTTAGACAAATTCGGGCTCTCTCGGAGGAGATAATACCCTAGTCCTGTGTTCTTGGATATATCGTGTGTGTCCTCTTTTTTCTTGTTTCGCCCTCCTCCCCTTATATACTGGGGGAAGAATACATGATAGATGGGCGCCACCGGGCCCTGAACATGGTGGCCTGGACGACATGTCCCTTGTCCTTATCCGCCTTCACGCTCTACGTCCTAGAGAGGTGGTTATGCTTTCTCCGACCCACGCCTGCCGCCTTGTCAGTTCCAAAGATCCGCAGTGTTCCGGGCAAAGGTCGATCGCATGCTTCGTTCCTGGCGGGTTGTTAGGGCGGGGCGCGAAGCTTCCTTGAAGGATCAAGAGTTGTCTTGGAGAGCAAGTCGAAGGTCTCCTCTGGGCCCGTCGTGGTGCTTCTGGGCTTTGGGCTTTCTATTCCGCCTGTCAGGCCCAGTCGGGTTTAGGCCCCTCTTGCGGGACCCCTATCTCTGACATCCCACACTTATCCACTCGTTTGCTTCAAGATTTGTATAATTTGTATTGAGAGGGTGATGCACATAAACACTACTCATAAATGTTGATGATTTTTAAGCGAAACAGCTGAACAAAACGTGATGTGTTGGAAATATGTGCGATATTTTTATTCCAGATTTTAGTTTGAGACAAATATAATAAAAAATAGATATGCATAAATCAACATACAACACATTATACTTCTGAATATACTCAAGAATTGAGTATATGGCAAACTCGAGTGATTGATCAGACGACCAACTTACAAATGGGATTGATGGAGAACAGGAAGCAATGCAGATACGGTGGAGAAAGTAGTCGACGAAGAATAGAGTGGTCACATGGCTGAGAAACCTTATTGCCGTCTTGTGCAGATTATCTCTACAACAACAGCTTGAGATACTTGTCGGTGTTTCAAGCACCGGCAATACGATTTTTCGGTTTTAGGGGAGATCGCGCGTTCCCTCTCCTCGAATGGCCTGACTCAAGGGAGCCCAAAGTGTGTACTGGTTTGGGCTGAATATCCCTACTCCAGTTCGTTGCTGTGTGTATGCCCTTTCGGGGTACTGCAATCGTTGCTTCCAAGGGGAAGCTAGGGTTGGTTCGTTGTCCAAACCCTTTTCTGAATATGTTCTTCTATCTTTCTTGCTCTCTCCCCCTCCCCAGGGTCCCGTTCTCCCTTATATAAGCGGGAGCTGCGGGTTAGACGGGAGTTCCTCTAAAGAAAGGAAAAAGTGGGAGCCGGGTTGTCTTGTCTCGGGGTCCGGTCTTCGGCCTTGACGTCCGACCGGCCTCCTCCTCCCCACGTGCTTGGTCTGCAGGCTTGCGGTGGAAAGCTTGGTCCTGTGGAGGAACGTGACGTGCCGCCCCGCACGCTTTGTCAGGTGGCTGGTTTTAATGGCGAATGACCCTTGAGGCTTTTGGGGGAGACGTTCCCTTCTGTTCCGTGTCAGAGCGATGGGACCGGAGCCTGATTTTGCAGGCGGCTCCCTTGACACCTTGGGAAGGAACCACCTACCCTGACACGGACGTCCTGGGATGTTGCGTTTGACAGAGTAGGTACTTGAGCACTGTTGCGCCCGACCGAGGGAGGCTCCCTGACCCGGGCGATCAGGGACGGTTGGACGGAGTGCTTGAGCCGAGGCCTGATCGGAGACCGAGTTCGCCTGCGGCCCACAGGTCTCCGACTCGGGCTGGGCCTTGAAGGCAGCCCGCTCGAGGTTTTCGGGCTGCTGGGAATACCCATGGTATAAGTATTCGTCAATACTGCTCACCCTGCTTCACAGTGCACGCCGAGGGGAAATGCAGCGAGGTTTAGCTGCTCAACACCATAGTGTAGGGTCGAGGATGTGCCTAGAGGGGGGGGGTGAAGAGGCGTTTATAAAAATTCTCTACTCAAGGATTACGCTATAATTATCCTTGTGTCAAAACCTAAAATAATTGCGGAAGCGTAAACTAAGGTTTTTACAATTAAAACCTAAATCAATTAAGCTCACTAGTGCACTAATTAAATTATGTCTCTAACACAAGAATTGCTATATTGATCTAATAAAAAATTCTAAGCAATTCTAATCACAATCAAGCAATTGATAAATATGTAAATGCTTGAATGTAAAGAGACAAGTGACACACCAACTTTTTACTGTGGTGTTCGGAGGCATGCCGATCTCTCCTAGGGATGGCAACGGGTCCGGGTAGCTCCGGGTCCAACCTCCGTGGACCCGGACCCGAGACCCGAAGTCTGGACCCGGACCCGAAGTCAGTCACGTGTCCAAATCTGGACCCAGATTCGGACCCGACAGGTACCCGAACCCAAACAAAATTCGTGTATTCCGAACGAGTCCAGTGTTTTTTCTCATACTATTTTATAATTCATTTCATCGAAACAAACTGTGAAATCATGTGCTGAAAAATTGGCTTAGAATTGAATTTGCAAATGTGTTTGTTCTTGTGTTTTGACAATTTGACAAGAAACAGTAAGTTTCGCTTTGGCGCCGGACCAAACTTAAAAAAAACAGTAAGTTTCCCATCTACGACGGACCAACTTTCTTGGTCCTTTGTAAACATGTTTTTTTTCTCCCATGTACAACGGACCAACTTTCTTGGTCCTTTGTAAACATGCTTTTGACAACTTCATTCTCCCATCTACGACGGACCAACTTTCTTGGTCCTTTGTAAACATGTTTTTTTCTCCCATGTACAACGGACCAACTTTCTTGGTCCTTTGTAAACATGCTTTTGACAACTTCATTCTCCCATGTACAACGGACCAACTTTTTTGGTCCTTTGTAAACATGCTTTTGACAACCTCGTTTTCCCATGTACGACAGACCAACTTTTTTGGTCTGTCGTAAATGTGTTTTTGAAGGTTGTTGTGCCAAACCAAGTTATTGAAAAACAGTAAGTTTTACATGTACGCCGGACCAAATTTTTTGGTCCGTCGTGAATGGGTTTTTGAGCGATTTTGAGATTGAAATTTGAATTTGATTTTGAGATTATGAAATTTGTGATAATTTCATGATACTTCTTTTGAAGTGGACTTTATGCAATGCTCATGTGAGTAGTTGCATGGATTGACATTGAGTCAAGTCGTGGATTTGTGCTCGGATTTGTTTTGTGGTTTGTTCATGTGCAGGTATTGCTCGAAGACGAATGTGGTCGATGACGGACCTAACTAGGTTCATGGAAGAACTGAGGTTCGGGACTAGGTTCAGGGAGGAACTAAGGTCTTGGTGGTCAAGGATGTCATGCGGGACGTTCGGGCTAAGAGAATGGTGCACATGAAGAATGGTTAGTCACGTGAAAATGGCAGGAGGTCATTCGCGTGCAAAGTGTTAGTCACGTGAGTATGGCAGGTGGCCATACGCGTGCAAAGTGTTAGTCACGTGAGTATGGTAGGGTTGCCATACGCGTGCAAGAGTTTTACTCGGCCAGGTTGGGCCAAGTAGAGTTGTGTTGGATACAGATTCCTTCTAGGGAATAGGAATTGTATTCAGAACTCCTTGTGGGTTGGTCCTTTAAATAGGAGGGGTTGTCTCCTGTTGAAGGGCATCCAACCAAGTAGAGCTGAGCGCATCAAGCTTTGAGCTTGGTTTTAGGGTTTGTACTCTTTTGATGAGAGTATTTTAGATAAGAAATAAAGATCAATTCTTCCAAGATTTTTGCGTGCTACAGTAACCACGTCGCTACAGTATTTTCTGTTTTGGTTCTTGTTTGCATGCTTGTTCTAATTCTAGTTTGGTTATTGATCGTTGAGTTTCATCTTGATTTGATCCATCAAAAACCGTTCTAGGGTATTGATTTAGAGTTTCTTAAAGTCTAGTTGTTTAATCTTTTGAAGATCTTGTTTAATCTTGAAGTTTTGATTAGATTGATTCTCGTCAAGTTCTGGATCAGCAAGCTTACGAAGCTCATAACTTTTGATCTGTAAGTCCGATCGAGCTGTTTCTTTTTGGGTTCGATTCGTATTGGAATCTAGTTTCTCGTGTCCAAATTTCAGATCAATCTAACGGTTGGATCTCCGGGAATTCTCGTTTTACTAAACCTCTGTCATTCTGTTTTTGTCGAAAACGAAGCAATTATTTGGTTCTGTTTTGGGGTGAACTTTTAATAGATCAAGAATTTGGTTTTAGCTTCCGCACAATCATTCACCCCCCTCTGATTGCTATATTCATATACTTCGATCCTACAAGTGGTATCAGAGCAAGGTTTCTCTAATCTATCTTAACCGGTGATTAGATCAATGGATCGTTATTCGACAAAACCATGTGTGTTCGATGGTGTTGATTTTCAGTTTTGGAAGGCCAAGATGGAGGCGTTCATCCAAGCACAGGGCTTCACAATTTGGGAGAAGGTTTACAAGCCATATGAAGTCCCTGCAAACGACAACGTCAACGACACCAATCGCACACATGTTGAAGCAAATAGCAAGGCGCGCAACTTGATCATCCAAGGCTTGGGACGCAGCGACTTTGATCGTGTGGTTCATCTTCGATCCACATATGAGGTATGGAAATCTCTTTGTGATTACCATGAGGGTTCTAACACTGTCAAAGAGGTTCGCCAAGATATTTACAAAAAAGAATACATGCGTTTTGAAATGAAACCTAGTGAATCTGTAGATGACTTCTTTGCACGTTTCAATAAAATTCTTAGCAATCTACGTCTTTGTTGGAGTTAGCTACACTGATGCTGAAAATGCTCGACAATTGCTTAGTGCTTTGGACATGTCAGTGTGGGAGATGAAAGTAACATCTATACAAGAATCTACTACCATGAGCACACTCACATTAGATGTTCTTTACTCTAAGTTGAAAACTCATGAGTTGGATGTTCTTGCCAGGAAGGGTAACATTAAATCAATTGCTTTGATCTCTAACTCTAACATGTCAAATGCAAATTCTTCTTCTAGCTTTGCCTTGTCTTCCATGTCTTCTTTAACAGATGAGCAACTTGAAGAGTTTCCTGAAGAAGATCTAGCACTACTCTCTTCTCGCTTTAACAAAGCTTTGCAGAATGTAAGAATGAGAAAGAGAGGTGGTCCTCCAAGATGCTATGAGTGTGGTGACCTCAACCATATTCGCATAAATTGTCCTAAGCTTGCAGGAAAAACATCAAAGGAGGAGAAGGACAACGATGTAAGGAATGAGAAGAAAAGGTTCTCGTCAAATGATAGGAAGAAGAAGAGCTTCATCAACCGCAAGGTGGTTCACCGAGTTCTTTCCGCTCTTGAACAAGTCAATTTGAGCGATGTGGACTCGGAGAGCAGCGAAGATTATGCAACTCCAAGCAAGCATGATTTGATAGGATTATGTCTCATGGCAAGCAGCAAGGATAGCTTCACCGAGGACGACCACGACAAATGACTTCAATGAGGTAGATCCCTCTTATGATGAATTAGCTATTGCTGTTGCTCGTCTTGGAAAATTGCTTGACAAACGTGATAAGAAAATTAAGAAACATGATTTCATTATTGAATCATTGAATGCTGAAATTGCTAAACTTAAGACTTTGATTCCTAGTGATGATACTTGCAAATCATGTGACTTAATTTACAATGAGCTCACCTTGCTTAGGAAAGAACATGCTCTTTTGTTGCATCTAAATGAGAAAAATGAGAAACATGTTGTACATGCTAGTCGTTCCACTCGATGATTTGCATAGTTCAACTTCTTGTTCTAAATGCTCAACTCTTGAATTAAAATTGAAAGATGCAAATGCTAGGGTTTCTCAATTAATCGATAATTTGCTTTCACATGAAATTCTCTCATGCTCAACTTGTCGCAAGCAAAAAGGAAAAGTAGATGTTCCCTGCAATAATTGTTTAACTCTTGCTAAGAAAGTTGATTACTTACAAAACTCTTTGGAACGATTCACTAATGGCAAGAAAAAGTTGAACATGATCTTGGATCAATCTAAGGTTAGCACAAACAAGAGAGGTTTAGGTTTTGATCCTTATGCCACATACGAAACTAAACCTCGCACTGTTGTTCAGGCTCCTTGCAAAATTGAGTTATCTAATGAGCCTAAGAAAATTGCTTTTCAATCTGCTGGTTTTTTATCCTCTACTATGATGAAAGCAAAATGTGCCTTTCTTGTTAAAGCTAAACATCATGTCAAGTACACTTGCACTCATTGTGGTAGAGATGGACACTTAGTAGATTATTGCTTTAGACTAGCCAAACAACAAAAGAAGGAAAGAACTGAGGCTAGGTCAAATTTCAGCAAAACACATTTTACTCCTTATGCGCCTAGAGTGATGAAAACACCTTCTGTTCCTAGAAACATGGGAAAAGGTAAATCTGATTTTGTGCATAAAAATTATCGTGTTGTGCCTACTATTGTGCGTCGTGTGTCTCAAGATCGATTTCCCAAAAATCTCATTCCTAACCTCAAGATCGAGACCTCGACATGTTTTGTTGCTATGTAGGCTTCTCGCGAGGAAGGAGAACATATGGCTAGTGGATTCCGGATGCTCACGCCACATGTCCGTAATAAGAATTGGTTCTCCTCCTCACTCGTGCATCTCGTCTTTGAAAGTGTTACTTTTGGAGATGCTTCTTCCTCTTCTGTTGTGGCAAAAGGTACAGTAAAGGTAAGTGACAAGTTTATGTTCAAGGATGTGGCTCTTGTTGAAAACTTGAAATATAACTTGCTTTCTGTCTCACAAATGCTTGATGAAGATCTTGAGATAAGCTTTAAGAAAAATGAATGCAAAGTGTTAGATGCTTCAGGTGATCTTGTGTTCAAGATTTCTAGTTTTGGAAGAGTCTTTAAAGCTGATTTTGATGCATCACCTTCTTCTAAACATAGGTGTCTAATTGCCAATGTTTCTAAAGATTTATTCTTTTGGCATCGTAGACTTGGTCATGTTGGTTTTGATCATCTTACTCGTGTAAGCAGTTTAGATCTCATACGTGGTTTGCCTAAGCTTAAGGGTGATAGCAATTTAGTATGTTCCTCTTGTAGACATGGTAAGATGATTGCAGGTTCACATCCACCTCTTACCATGGTGATGACAAACGCTCCAGGACAGCTTCTACATCTTGATACAGTTGGACCATCTCGAGTTCAATCCTTTGGAGGCAAATGGTATGTGCTTGTGATTGTTGATGATTTTTCTAGATACTCTTGGGTATACTTTATGGCATCTAAGGATGAGGCTTTTAGTCATTTTAGAAGTCTTGTTCTTAGGCTTTCTATTGATCATCCAGGAGCTCTCAAAGCTATTAGAAGTGATAATGGAACTGAATTCAAAAATGCTTCTTTTAATCACTTTTGTACTGAAAAGGAATTGATCATCAATTTTCATCACCTAGAGTGCCTCAACAGAATGGTGTAGTTGAAAGGAAAAACAGAACATTGGTTGAGATGGCTAGAACCATGTTAGATGAACATCACACTCCTAGGAACTTTTTGGGTGAAGCGATTTCAATCGCATGTTATGTTTCAAACCGTGTGTTTTGAGATCAAAATTGGGTAAGACTCCATATGAGCTTCGGTTTGGACATAGACCTTCTGTTTCTCACTTTCGAGTTTTTGGATGCAAATGTTTTGTCTTGAAATCTGGAAATCTTGATAAATTTGAAGCTAGATCAACTGATGGCATTTTTCTTGGATATCCTGCTCATACTCGTGGCTATCGTGGTGCTTGTTTTGGAAACTAACAAAATTGTGGAAACTTGTGAAGTTACTTTTGATGAGTCTAGTCCAGTACTAGTCCAAGTGATGCAGTACAAAGCATACATTCGGGGAGAAAATCTTTGAAGATAATGATGATGTTGAAGATGATGTCTTGACTCTTCCTAATGCACAACAAGTCAGTAGCACCCTTGGCACATACTACTACATCACCTACATTAACCATCCTCAAGCTACAACATCATCTGTACATGCTGAAAATGAAGAAGGAGAAGGAGAAGTCTCAAAAGCCAATGCTCCCTTGCACATTCAAAAAATGCATCCATCTGAACAAATGATTGGAGACCTAAATGAGAGAGTCACTCGATCCAGGTTTATTCATTCTGACACTCATGCTCATTCTGCTTTAGTTGCTTCTTTTGAACCCAAAGATATATCTCATGCATTATCTGACGAATCTTGGATCAATGCCATGCATGAAGAATTAGAGAATTTTGAACGAAATAAAGTTTGGAAACTTGTCTCACCTCCTCCTAATTTTAATGTTATTGGAACTAGATGGGTTTTCAAAAATAAACAAAGTGAGGATGGTGTTATTGTTAGAAACAAGGCTAGATTGGTTGCTCAAGGTTACACTCAAATTGAAGGCTTAGATTTTGATGAAACCTTTGCTCCTGTTGCTAGAATTGAAGCCATTAGAATCCTTTTAGCTTTTGCTGCATCCAAAGGTTTCAAATTGTATCAAATGGATGTGAAAAGTGCTTTTCTTAATGGCTACATAAATGAGGAGGTTTATGTCAAGCAACCACCTGGTTTTGAAAATCCAAAGTTTCCAAATCATGTGTTCAAACTATCAAAAGCTTTGTATGGTTTGAAACAAGCCCCTAGAGCATGGTATGATAGGCTAAAAACCTTTTTACTTGAAAAGGCTTTTAATGGGAAAGGTTGACAAAACTCTCTTTTTACTCAAGCAAGGCAATGATGAACTATTCGCTCAGATTTATGTTGATGATATTATCTTTGGTGGTTCATCTCATGTTTTAGTGTCCGAGTTTTCGAAACAATGAGGAAGGAGTTTGAGATGAGTATGATGGGTGAGTTGACATACTTTTGGGATTTCAAATCAAGCAAACAAAGGATGGTACCTTTGTACATCAAAGCAAATACACAAAAGACTTGTTGCATAGATTTGGGATGGAAAACAGAAACCAATCATGACACCTATGGAAAGCAATTGCACACTTGATCCTGGATGAAGATGGTGAGCCAGGTTGATCAAAAGGAATATAGAAGCATGATAGGTTCACTTTTGTACCTAACTGCATCAAGGCCGGATATACAATTTGCTGTATGCTTGTGTGCTCGTTTTCAAGCTTCCCCACGTGCTTCACATCGACAAGTCACAAAAGGATTTTCAGTATCTTCATGGAACTCAAGATTTTGGCATTTGGCTTTCTGCTTCCTCATGCATTAGTTTGAGATCTTTTTCTGATGCTGATTTTGGAGGATGTAGAATTGATAGGAAAAGCTCTTCTGGTTCATGTCACTTCTTGGGAAATTCTCTCATTGCATGGTCATCTAGAAAGCAATCTTCTGCTGCACAATCAATCACGAATCTGAATATGTGGTCAGCTGCTAGTTGTTGTTCTCAAATTCTTTGGATAGTAGCTACACTTAAAGATTATGGGGTTATTTTGGATAGTGTTCCTCTTCTCGTGATAACACTAGTGCAATTTGCATTGCTAAGAACCCTGTGCAACATTCAAGAACAAAACATATTGACATCGATTTCACTTTCTTAGAGATCATGTTGAAAAGGCAACATTGTGCTTCATCATGTGGATCTTGAACATCAATTGGCGGACATTTTCACAAAACCTTTGTCTTCTTCTTGTTTTGCTTTTATTCGGGGAGAACTTGGAATTGTTCATCCAATGGGATTGTTTTGAGGGGGAGTTTCTTTGCCAAGTTCTTTCACTTGATGAGCTCACTTTATCATATTTCTTTATATACTATATAATTGAGCTAATATATGATAATCTAAATTGTCTCACTTGAACTAAGAATGACATTGCATTCCACGATCCGATTGCCTATAGCTAAATACTCTGTGATATCTTACTCTTCTAGGCTTGTTATTGAATTTTCTTGACAAATTTGGGCTATGGAGCAAGTGTGTTTTCAACTTTACTCTTTCATAAGACCTTTAATCACTTTTGCATGTTTACAATCAAAGAAAAAGGAAAAAGAAAAGGGAATCAATATAAAAAAAGGGGGGCTGTTAAAAGCAAAAGCTTCCAGTTATGTGCTTCAGGCTTGCTTTCCCTAAAAAGATAAGATGTATGCTTCAAGCATGCCATTCCCACAAAGATAAGATGTATGTTTCAAGCATGCCACTCCTAGAAAATAAAAGAAGTATGCTTCAAGCATGCCACATGCAGTTTACTGTTTAAAGATTAAATTGGTCCATTAGATTGGAGTTGAAACTACTTGCTCGCCCTGATTTGTTATTTGCTTCAACTTTGAGCCTTTGAGCCTTAGTACTTGGCTATAGTTGACTGAATTGAGGTTGAGATGCATGTCATTCTCTAACTTGCTAAAATCACATCAAGATCATGTATTTTGCATGTTATGTGATATATAAGGTTATATGATCGAATGAGCTCATCTTTTCCTATCTTGGCACTCCCTTGTTTTTCCTTGTGAAATCTTTGCTACAGGAAAAATTTTGAACCTGTTCTCTCTTTTGTACTCTTGATGAATCCATTGTCAAAGGGGGAGAAAATTGGGAATTGTTGAAAAGTTTAATGAAAAAGGGGGAGAAGAAAAAGGGGGAGTTGTGTTTGGAAATTTGAGAATTTTGGGAGAAGTTTGAAGAATTTTGGAATTTTTGGGCGCATTGCACATTCACACACTTTTTCATTCTCAGGGGGAGATTTTGTTTTGCATTTTGGTCAAAGGGGGAATTCTGTGTTTTCTTTTTGGTCCTTGATCCTTTGGATTTCAAAAATCTTTTGTAAAGTGAATGCCAAATGTTCAATTCTAAGTGGTGTTGCCAATGTTCTCATCAAGGGGGAGATTGTGAAATCATGTGCTGAAAAATTGGCTTAGAATTGAATTTGCAAATGTGTTTGTTCTTGTGTTTTGACAATTTGACAAGAAACAGTAAGTTTCGCTTTGGCGCCGGACCAAACTTAAAAAAAACAGTAAGTTTCCCATCTACGACGGACCAACTTTCTTGGTCCTTTGTAAACATGTTTTTTTCTCCCATGTACAACGGACCAACTTTCTTGGTCCTTTGTAAACATGCTTTTGACAACTTCATTCTCCCATCTACGACGGACCAACTTTCTTGGTCCTTTGTAAACATGTTTTTTTCTCCCATGTACAACGGACCAACTTTCTTGGTCCTTTGTAAACATGCTTTTGACAACTTCATTCTCCCATGTACAACGGACCAACTTTTTTGGTCCTTTGTAAACATGCTTTTGACAACCTCGTTTTCCCATGTACGACAGACCAACTTTTTTGGTCTGTCGTAAATGTGTTTTTGAAGGTTGTTGTGCCAAACCAAGTTATTGAAAAACAGTAAGTTTTACATATGCAGCGGACCAAATTTTTTGGTCCGTCGTGAATGGGTTTTTGAGCGATTTTGAGATTGAAATTTGAATTTGATTTTGAGATTATGAAATTTGTGATAATTTCATGATACTTCTTTTGAAGTGGACTTTATGCAATGCTCATGTGAGTAGTTGCATGGATTGACATTGAGTCAAGTCGTGGACTTGTGCTCGGATTTGTTTTGTGGTTTGTTCATGTGCAGGTATTGCTCGAAGACGAATGTGGTCGATGACGGGACCGGAACTAGGTTCATGGAAGAACTGAGGTTCGGGACTAGGTTCAGGGAGGAACTAAGGTCTTGGTGGTCAAGGATGTCATGCGGGACGTTCGGGCTAAGAGAATGGTGCACATGAAGAATGGTTAGTCACGTGAAAATGGCAGGAGGTCATTCGCGTGCAAAGTGTTAGTCACGTGAGTATGGCAGGTGGCCATACGCGTGCAAAGTGTTAGTCACGTGAGTATGGTAGGGTTGCCATACGCGTGCAAGAGTTGTACTCGGCCAGGTTGGGCCAAGTAGAGTTGTGTTGGAATCTGATTCCTTCTAGGGAATAGGAATTGTATTCTAACTCCTTGTGGGTTGGTCCTTTAAATATGAGGGGTTGTCTCCTGTTGAAGGGCATCCAACCAAGTAGAGCTGAGCGCATCAAGCTTGGAGCTTGGTTTTAGGGTTTGTACTCTTTTGATGAGAGTATTTTAGACAAGAAATAAAGATCAATTTGTCAACAGATAAGCTACTGGGTACCCACGCAGCCGCATTAAGTACTCAACGCCAAGAGGACAGGGCGTTTCAAAGCCATTCCGAGGCGACCACCAAGGTGCTCGCCCAGGACATGCTGTGCCACCTGGCGATCAACAAGGTGCTCGCCTCGAGGGCATGTGGCGCTCAAACATTCCGAGGCGCACTGCCCAAGGTGTCGCCAGTGTGGATGTGATGTGCTCAGCCACTCCTGGCACCAAATGAAGGTGCTCACCTGAGGGCATGTGGCGCTCAGGCCACTCCTCGAGGCGATCACCAAGGTGCTCGCCCCAGAGGGCAGGTCAGCCACTCCTGGGCGACCAAATGGGTGCTCGCCTGTCAGGGACAGGTGTGCGCTCAGCCACTCCCTGGCGACAACAAGGTGTCGCCAGTGACAGTATGTCGTGCCACTCCTGGGCGACCAAAGAAAGGTGCTCGCTAAGAGGATGCTCGTGCCACTCCCTGGGCGTAGTTCCCGAGACTCAACCCCGTGAACTGCGGCTACACAGGCGGGGGTCAAGAGTATTTAATGCAGACGGCGCATTAATTGCGTGGTATGAAGGCCGTGGTGTGGCGCCTTCCCTAGGGCGCCGTGACACGATGGTGGCGCCGAATCGACATCCTCCTCAAGGCGAGCATGCAGGTGACAAGACAAAGTGGGCCCAAGGCGAAGTCTAAGCCAGGACATTAAATGTGATGTAAGAGAATATGACGGTGCATTAAATGTACCGTAGTAACGTGTCAGCGCTTGCTTTACGCAGCTTGTAAGCTCCCATGCGCCAAACCCTACTTCCGAGTATGTAAAAGTGGGAGCCAGGATGCATGGGAGATGGTTGTTGTTGATCCTGGTTGGCGTAACTCAGGGTCTTCTTCCCCACTCTTGTAAGAACCTTGAACCTGCAGAGGAAACCACCACAGACTAGGGTTATTACTCCCTGCAGGGCCCAACCTGGTAAACTCGACCGTTTTCTTGCTTGCTTCCAACATCCGGGCTTCCGTTTTGGAGCGGTTACAAAGCCCTCACCCGAATCTCTCAAGCACCTGGGCCTTAGGTGCTCTCGTTGGTTAGTAAGCTGTTAATGCGCTGTAGGGGCTTAGTGGTTAGATCGCCTTTCTTCCATTTCTTTTTGAGGAGTTTGCAAGAATCAAGATCATCCGTATGGCGAACCATCGCCAACAGAGCGCCTCCTCGAGAAAGGGGCCGGCCGATCTCTGGCCCCTTAGAAGGAGTTTCCGTCAGCGGTCCTTCATGCACGGAGGGGCGCGAGTCGTGATCTCAAGCCCGGAGTTCACCGGCCCAAATGGCTGGCTTGTCGTTGGGGGGAAGATACCTCCCAATGTAAAGCCTTCATGCGGCCCGCTGTTTCGGATCATCCTCCTGGCCCAACTGACGGCGACACCCCGCCCACCCTTGGCTCCAGGACATTGCCCGCCTCAGCGGACTCACTTCAAAGAAGCAGTTGTCGGGCATTTCAAATGGGCTTCCGCCGCCCTCCGCTAAGGAGTTCGTGATGGTGGATGCACAAGCTTCCACGCTTGGCGATTTCTCCGCCGCAGAGCCGTGATAAAGGGAAGGGAGTATCAAGCCGCAGCCCCTCGCAACAGGGACGTACAAGCTCAGATCTTCCCGCAGACCCATGCCGGAGGAGAACCGCTGGGATCTAAGGGCACGCCTCAACGACAAAGCGGCCCGGGCGACGATCGCGCTGTCTTCTGAGGGCGCCATCCGCAACAACGCCGAACCCCGCTGCCGGGCTACCGCAGGCTTCTTCCGACTGGGAGAGTGTAGATCAAGACTCGACTCCCCATCTCAGGGTCGCTGGTCAGCGGGCGACACTACTCCCATATAATGTTGGGTGCCGTGCTTTTCCTCCGCTTTCACGCCTAACGGGCGGGCTGAAAGATTTCGCCCCGCCGCCCATCGAGAAGTATGACTTACGACTACCAACCCTCAAGAATTCCTCGCAGATGAGCACGACTCGTGGCCGCCGGGGTCGATAGAGTTATGGCCAACTACTTCCGATGTCGCCGACAGTTCGCCCGCCCCTCGGGCCGAACCTTCCTCGGGTTCGTGACACTCGTGGGAGGAATCAGGCGACATTTTTGTCGCTAACTTTCAGGGCTCCTACGCCAACCTGTGTGGAGGACGCACTTCCACGCTTTGGAGCAGAGAGGGAGGGGAGTCCCCGAGGGGTTTATTCGCGGGGCTTAGCCATTATGCCGCAACACGATCCCCTGATTCTCGAGCAATGGGTTATTATTAAGGCTCCTAGGGGTTAGTGGATCGAAGATGCGGAGAAGATGGCTACCCGACTGCCGCTACCACTTCCGAAGCTTTTCTCCTCGGCTCACAAGTGCCCTGGCAATGAGGCTCTGAAGGTGCAAAGCAGGCTCTCAAACCCTCGACGGCAGAGCGCCAAGTCCCTCCGACCGTGAAACAAGAAGCCGCAGAAGGCCGCCCGAGGTTTTGGCGCCGATCCGTGGCTGCCTCACGGCGATTTATCGTGAGCTTAAGGAGAGATCGCCGACCAGAGACAATCGCAGTGTGGACCGCCGTTTCTCCCCGCCATGAAGACGACAGGGCAAGCTATACGCCCCATCCACCGCACAAATGGGCACGACTTGGAAGATTGCCAAAGTGTTGTGTCCAAGTTGGTGGAAAAGCGCTCAGAAGCTGCCGCGAAGATCGCGAAACGATGACGACGAAGATGACACCCATCGCTTTCCAACAAGCCGAGCACACGTGGCATACATTCATGGGGTTCGCCACTACTCTTCCAACTCGCAGCATAAGCGAGCCGAGATGTGTGTGTGCCACCATGCCAGAGCCTCGGACGCCTAGCCAAGTGGCCTGATCAATCGATCACTACGCCGACCACCCGGCGAACACTTCAGCCCAAACCATCTCCCGATCGTGGTCGCCCCTACTGGCCAGAATGCTAAGCTTGGCGCAGTACTAGTTGATGGAGGAAGTGCCATCAACTCACGTGGCCTGGGCGATCGCACTCCAAATACCTTATGAAGAATCAAGGCTACCAAGACCGCTTATGGAATTGCCCTGGACGGGCCTAATGCCTCGACAAGTCCAGCGCCGCCACGCTCGGTTAAAACTTCCGACGGAGCTCATCAATCTCGAGGTCGCCGACTTCACTCCCTTACAACGCCTCGCTTGGCCGCCGCTAGTCAAATTCATGGCAAGATGCATCATGCTTATTTCGCCGATGAAGATCCCTGGCCGAGGGCCCACTGTGGTAAAGGTGGACAAGCTCAAGCCTTGCGCCGCAGAAGGGGCACAGGACTTCGAGCCGCCTCGCTCTGCCAAGCTGGCACGTAAGATCCTCGAAGCGCCTCTCGGCCAAGGTCTCGCGCTTCACCCATTCTCGCGAGGTGAAGGTGGTCCCTGCGCAGGAAGGCTCGGCAAGGTCTGAGAATCGGCGCCGATCTCGGGCCAACAGGAAGACGCGCTTGCCACCTTCCTCCTGGCCTAATCTAGATGTGTTCGCCTGGGAACCATCTCGAGATGACCGGGTTCCAGGAGGTGATCGAGCACCTGGCTGGGCAACGCTACCTGGAGCGCACTCCAAGCCGAGTAAGATCCGGAGGCAGCGCCAGAGCGACAAGAAGCCATTCTGAAGAAGTGGAGAAGCTATTGCAAGTTTACCAGCGGAAGCCGCCACCTCGAATGGTCGGGCTAACCCTGCACTCGTGAAGAAGTCCAACGGGAAGTGGCGAATGTGTATGTACTTTACCGACCTCAATAAAGCCTCGCCCTAAGGACTCCTTACCTCTCGCCAAGGATTGACCTCGCGGTCGATTCTACTACAGGATGTGAAGCTCTATGTTTCCTAGACGCCTACTCGTGATATCAATGATTAGAATGGCGCAGAAGATCGAAGAAAAGACGGCCTTTGTGACCTCCTTTGGTGTGTACGTTATGTTCGAATGCCCTTTGGGTTGAAGAATGCCTGATCTACCTACCAAATGAGCCATGCATATTGTATTCAAGTCACAAATTGGGAAGAACCTCGGAGGTATATGTTGATGACTTGGTGATAAAAGCTAAGGCCACTGATGGGTTGGTTGAAGATCCTGAGGAAACTTTCTCCCATCTCCCAGACTACCGCTAAAGTCGAACTCGAGAAGTGCGTGTTCGGTGTCGCCTCCGGAAGTTGCTTGGCTTCCTGGTCTCCACTACGGATCGGGCTCAATCCGGCATAAGATTGAAGCAATTGAACGAATGAAGCCACTCGTCTCGCCAAGCCTTCGCTTAGTCGTCGCCTGGCCTCCCTACGGCTCATAGCCCTACTGGGAGAAAAGTCTCCCATTGTTCAAGCCGATGAAGAAGACTAATTCCTTCGAAAGTGGACTCCCGGAAGCTCAAAGCAGCATTTGAAGATCTCAAGAAGTATCTCTCCTCGCTTCCTCGTAGCCGGGTCGCCTCGAGCCTCGCGAGCCGCTTTATGTAGCAAGCTCTCTACGGAGTGCACTAGTAGCAGAGCGAGAGGGAGGCAACGCCTATTATGTGAGCAAGGTGTCGCATGATGTCAAATCAGGTATCCCCTGTGCCCAAATGGTGTATGTCAGGCCGGGTGGCATCAAGAAAGTCGCGTATTATTTCCAAGGAAGGGAGATCACCGTGGGTCTCCTCAGATCCTCTGCGGAGATCCTTCACAATCGTGAAGTCAAGGTCGACGCCAAGTGGTCTGGCCGAGCCGGGGAATTTGGCTTGAAATTTGCCCCCAGTGACCGCTATCAAGAGTCAAAGATCAAGCGACTTTCATTGTTGAATGGACTCCTGGCAGACGGGAAGATAAGGAAGTCCTCGTGCTCACGCTTTGACGCCTTCTTCGATGGATCCTTCAGCTCGGCGCGGGGCTGGTTCCTCCCCGGCCTTCCCGACCGACCCTCAAATATATAGTCGCCCCCGACTTTAAAGCTACCAACAATGTTATAATACGGCGATTGGCTGGCTCCGCCGCGCTATCGCGCAGATACGCAGCGCGCCATGACAAAGGCGATTCTTTGCCGGGTCATCAACCAGGAAGGACTTCACCCGCCTCGATCCCGGCCATGGCAAATTTACCCAAGTGAGGTTAGAAAGATGGAGAGACACTTCAAGGGCTAGGTATACACACATACCCCTGCCACGATAATTATTTATGCGACGAGCTCGCTTCACCGGGCCGACAAGAGCCCTGCTCCTGGCCGTGAGTCTTTGAAGAAAGGCTTCACACCGCCCATCTCACCCTCGCCTCTCGGGAGGATGGTGATGCTGCTTCAAACCACCTCTGATGGAAGGCGACGCTTATCGCGAACCCCCGCTTCGGGTGGGGACGATGGTGGCGCCGCCTCGCCACTCACGCTGGCAGAGAAAAGGTGGCACCTGGTGGAAACGCTGGCTGCGTGAGTACCCGGACGATCACCTGCGGTCGCTGCGTGCTTGACCGGGAAGGCACATGGATGGACCCGATCCTCGCCTACTCGCGGATCATATGCCCCGACGATGATGCGCCACCGAGAAGATAGCGAAGGCTGCCGCTACACCCCGGTAGATGGGGACTGCATCGCCGGGTGGAAACGAGTTCTTCCTCAAGTGCATCACTGGAAGAGGAAGCATTTTGCTTTCTCGATATCCATGGAGGCGCGCGCGGAGCCATTTTTCCAATAAACCGTGGGAAAAGCTTTCCGCCACGGTTCTATTGGCCAACCGCTCTCCAGATGCTTATAGCCGCGTGAGATGCGAGGCGCAAGGCCCACGCCAAGCAAATCCACCAACCAGCCTAAGCTCGCAAACCATCCCGCCTCATGGCCCTTCGCGCCTGGGGCCGGATATCTCCGGTCCGCTCGCTGGCCACGAGGCTACACCATCTATTCGCCGCCATTGACAAGTTCACTCAAGTGGGTGGAAGCCGGCCGTGGAGAACCATTACCGCCGCACCGCCAAGCTGTTCATGGGATCTTCGCCCGCTCGGGTCGCTAACCGTATCATCACCGGCTAATGGCGCCGCTCACCACGCTCGACTTTTGGCGAAGAAATGGGCACGGTTGCCGGCTCCGTTGCCCATCCAAGAAGCAATTCGCCAAGTCGAGCGAGCCAACGTGCACCGGTGTCGAAGGGCCTCAAGACTCTGGGCGCTTGATCGACCACCGTGGGCTCACTGCGGTTGAAGAACTCCCGGCAGTTGCCGTGGTCACTCCCGACCACCTCAAACTGCCAATGGAGACTCCATTCTTTCTCGTTTACTGAGCGTAGGTCGCCCTCCCTTCGCACTGACATTTGGGTCGCCACGCTGTTGGCTTCGCGGAAGAAGATCGTGAAGAGATGCGCCAAGACGATGTCAATCTCCCCGGAAGAAGCTCGGATCGCGCGCCCGCTACGCCGCCAGACGAAAGCCTCAGTGAGGTACCACGCCGCCTGGTCGCTGAGAGAACGATCTGGGCGCACCTGCCTTGCGAAGATTCGGCCGCAGTCGGGTTGCACAAACCGGCCTCTCAAAGCTGGGAGGGCCCCTTTAAGGTGGTTTCAGCCTCTCGACCGGGCTAGTTGGCCACCGAGGGGAGGAACCAAGTAACTCGGCAGTAATATAGAGAACTCAAGGCAAGTTCTACCCTTGAACGGGTTGTAAGTTTCGTGTTTTGTTCTCGCTACGGCCGAATCATGTCCTGTGGCCGCTTCGGACTAGCTGGGAATGCACCGTTGTTCGTAAATTAAGTATTACGCCCGCTATTTTTTAGCTACATTTCATGCCTTTCTCGTTCTCGTTTCATGGCAAAGTGTTCTGCGATCACTTAGTCCGCCACCGTGAGCTTCAAAGGGCAAAGGCGACCACGTGGCGCGAACAGATTGGGCAATTGGGCCGTTTGAACTCAAACCTCCCAAGACGGCCATGACATCGTGTCTCCCCGGGGCCGGGCGATTAAACATCGCTACTAAAAGCCTACATCCTCGTCACGCCTTACATCGTGAACCGCTTCCGCGAGGCCACAAGGGTACGCTGTTTGGCAGGATCAGAAGCGACGAGAAAAGAATCGCCTTGACACAAGGGGTGTTTTACTTCCCTTCTTTTTCCTTCTAAGCCTTAAGCCGCTAAGAGTTCCCTCGAGTTAATGCCGGCGATCAAGAAGGGTGGAAGGCTAAGAAGACAAGTTAAACATTGCCGAATAAGTCTAAAAATGTCATGTCTATTCCATGAAAGTGCTTTTTTACAAAAGTTGCTGCAGACAAAGAAGTTAAAAGGAGAAAGGGAAAAGGGTCTAGGCTACCCTATCCTTTCTTCCTCTCGTCCGCCATCACACAAGCATCGCAGTGGTCTTCCGCGAGGGGTCCGACGCCCAGCCGGCCGCTAAGCACGTCTGGGCCGCTTCCAGCTGCGGGTTGACTATCTCCAAATGAGTAGCAATGACTGGTTTCATGCTGCCGCACTCGCGCCCGCTCCGCCCGCCTCTTCAACTCGGACGGCAGCCAGAGGATCAAAGTTGGCGCCCAGACGCGCAAAGACGCCGTAACGAACGCCGCAGAGCGCCGCCATCGCGCCCTTCCTGGTGGGACCGGCTTCGGCCAGCATGCGGCGGAAGCCGGGTGAAGTCCGCGATCCGACCGAGGGGCGTATAGGCGAGGGCGCCGGCTTCCGCCCAAAGGGCGCTTTTGCGCACTAACCCCGCGGGAGCGAGGCCGCCTCCATCTCGGCCGGCGGCGCATTCTCAAAGATCCGCAGAGTGTCTGCCTTCTGACCGGATGCGTTGTTCACGCGCTCGAGCTCTTCCATGAGCTTCTGCCGGCGCGAGTGGCCCTCGGCTCGCTTCCCCACTGGGGCCTCCCGCCTCTTCCTTTCCACTGACATAAATCACCCACTCGCCGAGGCGCCGATCTCGCATACGGCGCTGGCCCACACCGCTCGACGAAAGGCGTGATCGGTGAGTAGAGCCGCCCAAGGGCTGGCCAAGAGGCATCTCATGGCCGGCGAACGGAGTCCGCGAGGATCCGGAGCTGGCCGCGGGCCCTGGGGCCTCTGGGTCGCGACAAGAAGAAATTGGCCGGGCCGGCCAGATGCCGATCGCCGGCTTTTCTCGCCCTGGGGCGATCACCGGCCGCTTCCATTCGCTACCTCGCCTCGGCTACAAACCAGAGCTGGCTGGGGTTCAAGTAGTGCCCTGAACAAGCAAAAGCAAGCAAAGGTAAGGCCTCCATTCAAGGTTAAAAAGTTTTACCGCCCTTTTTTTTTTTTGTTTGTGTTTGGCGATTTCGTACTGGCCGAGGCTCGAAACCGAGGTACTCCCGAGTGAGAATCGCCGAGGCACCGCGCTTTGGTGGCAACGAGGCGTGGACCGCTTCCACCGGCGCTGGCGGGTCAACTGCCGGTGATCCGCTTGCCATCGGCGCATGCGTTTTGGCGAAGTGAGCGGCGGGCGGAGATGCCGCTGGCCGGTCCGCGCATCGCGCTCAATGTTGTCGGCCACGCAGAAGTGGCAAGGGGCGAGGATGTTGCAGCCAGGTCTCGCCATCGTAGCGCCGGCGGCCGGGCCGCTGGCGGCGCTGGTATGGGCGGAGGAAGGCGCGGCTGGCCGGGCCACGGCGGGCGCCAATAACCGATGCAAAGCGGTGATGGCGAGGCTAAGCGCCGCAAATCGCTGATGAAGAGCCTCGCACCGAGGAGGAAGTCTCCCAGAGGGCTGGCCGTCAGAAGATCCGCCGTCACGACGAAGATGGCCCTGATAGCTGGCTCGGCCGGACGCTCCAAAGGGGCGTGTCGCCGGCAGACGCTTTGTTCTCCTCCCCTGGTCACGGCCGTAGAGTGCCGCGGATTATCAGGCTCCTTGATGGACGGCGATGGGCGCCCCATGGCGCTCCATCTTGGGCATCGCTTTGACGCATCTCCGCCGATCTGCAGGGCCGCATGTCGCAGAGTGGAAGCGCACTCGGGAAGGGGTGGAACGCCGCCAATCGCTCCAGCGCCGCTCATCCAGAAGCGATTCGCTACGGCCCAGCCTCCCACTACCGACAAAAAAATGATGAAAGAATGATGATGATGAAGAAGGAAGGTATATAAAGCTTACCTCCAGGAATCGCCCGAAACTCCCGCCATCCACGCCCAGATAGTGCCAGTCGACGGCATGGCAAGAAAGGACTAATCCTCCGACACGGTCCTCGAGAACTATGCCTCCGGCCACTTCGCTGTCGCAGCCGATCAACCCGAGCCAACATTGCAAGTAGTTTCGGGCGTGTCGGGCGACGAGATCCTCGGGCCAGTTTGCTCGCCCACCGCTTCCTGGAAGCCCTGTGGTTTCAATGCCGCTTATCGCCTTCAACGCATAACCATTCGTGGCGCCACATTTTCCACCGATCGAGTCTCCATTGGAATGTAGCGCGAACGCCTGCCTCTAAGTCGCAGATGGCAAAGACCCGGAGATGTTGGAGCTCGGGCCGACGCGAGCGAGAAGAAGTAGCTAAAAGGAGAAGATTGGGCATTACCCCTATGAACATCTCACGTAAGGGCAAAGACGAGAGGAGCACAATGGAGTTAGGGGGAAGGTGGATGTTGCGTAATGTCGTGAGAAGTTGAGGACTCCGCGATGTAGAAGTCCGAGATGGCGGGACTAAGCCCGCCATCATCGCCGTGCATAAAGAAGATGACTTCTGCTGGCATGAGGAGCGATAGCCTACCGGCCCGCACGCTGAGCGCCGCTGGCGATCACCTGGAGCACTTAGCGGCGTGTTCTTCCACAATGGCTTGAAGGAGGGAGGACAGAGCCTGAGAGGCCATCGTAATCGCCATGCGTAGCGAAGCTAAGGCGTGAAGGAGCAGAGGCGAAAAGCTTAAAACGGAACATGCCTCTCGCCGCCCTCGCTTATTTATAAGAATTCAAGGGAGAGCCTCAAGGGAAAAAGTCAAGAGACGCGCTGCTCGACAAGTGGGAAAACCAAAGCATTCTTCAAGGAAGTAGGCACGCCCCACGGCCACTAAACTACCGCAGATTCACCTCGGACCTGAAAAGAGGCAAGTTTTTAAAAGATCACAAGGGCATTTATGGGCCCCACCCGAGATTGAACCGCTCGACGAAGAAAAAGAAAGAATAAAGACACTCGGTGGGCCCGGCTACTGGTCACAGATAAGCTGGGTACCCACGCAACAAGCATTAAGTAATCGGCTGCCAAGAGGACAGTGGCTGCTCAAAGCCATTCTCCGAGGCGACCACCAAGGTGCTCACCTGTGGATGTGGCGCTCAAAGACTCCCTGGCGACTAAATAAGGGTGCTCGCCTCGAGGGCATGTGGCGCTCAGCCACTCGAGGCGACCACCAAGGTGCTCGCCCAGGACAAAGATGTCAAAGCCACTCCTGGCGACCAATGAAGGTGCTCGCCTCGAGGGCATGTGGCTGCTCAGCCACTCGAGGCGATCACCAAGGTGCTCGCTTTCCAGAGGGCGTGATGCTCGTGCCACTCCTGGCGACCAAATGGTGCTCGCCTCAGGACAGTGGCATGCTCAGCCACTCCTGGCGACCAAATGGTGTGCTCGCCAGGACAGATGCTCAAAGCTACTCTCTGGCGACCAAAGAAAGGTGCTCGCCAAGAGGACAGCATGGCGCTCGTGCCACCCTGGGCGAGTTCCCGACTCAACCCCGTAACTGCACAGGCGAAGGGTCAAGAGTATTTAATGCGAGACGTGCGACACTGCGGTGGGTATGAAGGTCAGAGGTGTGGCGCTGCCTTCAGCGCCAAGATTAACGACGGGGTGGCGCTGAATCGACATCCCCTCTTCAAGTGAGCATGCAGTGACAGACAAAGTGGGCCCAAGGCTAAGTCTAAGTCACTTAGGATGCATATTAAATGTGATGTAAGAGAATATGACGGTGCATTAAATGTACTGTAGTAATTTGTCAGCGCTTGCTTTACGCAGCTTGTAAGGTTCCCCATAGCGCCAAACTGGCCTGAGTATAAAAGGGAGCTAGGATGCATGGGAGATGGTTGTTGTTGATCCTTGGTTGGCGTAACCTCGTAGGGTCTTCTTCCTCACTTTGTAAGAACCTTGAACCTGCAGGAAACCACCAAGCAGGACTAGGGTTATTACTCCTGTGGAGGGCCCGAACCTGGGTAAACTCGACTGTCTTCTTGCTTGCTTCCAACATCCAGTTCTTCCTGTCTTTGGAGCGGTTGCCACAAAAGCCCCCAGTCCGAATCTCTCAAGCACCCAGTCTTAGGGTGCCTGTTGGTTAGTAAGCCAACACAATTCTTCCAAGATTTTTGCGTGCTACAGTAACCACGCCGCTACAGTATTTTCTGTTTTGGTTCTTGTTTGCATGCTTGTTCTAATTCTAGTTTGGTTATTGATCGTTGAGTTTCATCTTGATTTGATCCATCAAAAACCGTTCTAGGGTATTGATTTAGAGTTTCTTAAAGTCTAGTTGTTTAATCTTTTGAAGATCTTGTTTAATCTTGAAGTTTTGATTAGATTGATTCTCGTCAAGTTCTGGATCAGCAAGCTTGCGAAACTCATAACTTTTGATCTGTAAGTCCGATCGAGCTGTTTCTTTTTGGGTTCGATTCGTATTGGAATCTAGTTTCTCGTGTCCAAATTTCAGATCAATCTAACGGTTGGATCTCCGGGAATTCTCATTTTACTAAACCTGTGTCATTCTGTTTTTGTCGAAAACGAAGCAATTATTTGGTTCTGTTTTGGGGTGAACTTTTAATAGATCAAGAATTTGGTTTTAGCTTCCGCACAATCATTCACCCCCCCTCTGATTGCTATATTCATATACTTCGATCCTACACAAACACTAACACAAAGTTAAACCTACATTTAATATTCTACAAATTGTACAAAGCACTTCGGGTTTGGGTCTGGGTACCCACTGGTCCAAAATGAGACCCGGACTTGGACCCGAAGTAATATACCCGTGGGTCCAAATTTGGACCCGAACCAGGACCTGCCGGGTCGGGTACCCGGACCCACGGGTATTTTTGCCATCCCTAATCTCTCCCAGTCCATGTTGAGGAAGTCCAACTCACTTGGGACCGGCTCACTCACTTGAGCCTTCCGCCTCAAATCCACTCGTGTCAGCTTTTTACCCTACCGTGTAGGCTAAGCTCCAACCTTCACAAACTTTGCCAGGCTTCACACAAACCTTATGAAGCTCCGCGCACGATGCTCCTACGCTGTCTAGGAGGCAGCAACCTCCAAGAATAAAAGGTTAAGCACTCTGCTTGAACTTCACCTAGCGCAACACCGGTGATCACCTAAGTGCAACACATGCACTAGGATCCTCTCAATCACACTCTAATTGCAACACATGCAATTATTCTCACTCTTGAGCTCAAAAACCAAATTGAGGTGTGCAACACATGCAACACCCTCTCAAGAACTCACACAAGCTCAAACATACTTAAGAATGCAGCAACCCAAGCAACCACCTTAAGAATATAATCAACAACAACCAACAGCCCTAAAGGGGTACTTATATAGCCCCCAAACCAAAACTAGCTGTTACTGGCATTTACTAGCCGTTGGAAGTGTCAGACTATCAAAAATGACTAAACAAATGTGCCCTAGACTCACTTAGATAACCTTCACAATTTGTCTGATGCACACCGGACCAATTGAACTTAAAATCCCATTTATGCTGGACCAAATCAGTTTGGTTCGTCGTACACTTGCTTTGAGCAAAAATCGGTTCGTCGTGAAACCAACAAAAACACGTTTGCGACGGACAAAAAAAATTGGTCCAGTGTAGAAGGCAAACACTCTGGTTTTGGTCCGGCAGACACTTGACGTTCGAACACTTTTCTAGAGAGAATCACGTTTGCGCCGAACCGAAAAACATGGTCCGGCGTACACTTGAAAATTTGGTCCGTCGTAAATGGCACACGCTCTGTTTGATTCTTGAATGTGCGGCTTTCAGTGATGGACCAAAACACACGGTCCGGCGTACACACAGTTTGCGTCGCATCGAAAAACTTGGTCCGGCGTGAACGGCAGTTGTGGAGGACACGGGAACCGGGAGTGCGCATGGGATCCTGAGAGGATCGGCCAGAAGGGGGACGAGCAAGACCAGGCGTGTGTGCACCGGTGTCATGCGAGCTATCCCACCGTAGCTGGTCAGGAAAAGTGGAAAGGAGAGATTGTAATCACATAGGAAATCTCCCCGGATAAGGAAAGATATGATCTCTTTACTTGTAACTGACTCGGACTCCTCTTATAACCGAGTTGGGCTCCTCTATCTCTCTGTATAAGAGAGGTGAGAGGATCTCAGAATAAGGAGAAGAAATAAGCCATACACCACGCAATCCCAGAACACAGGACTAGGGTATTACCTCCACCGTAGAGGACCCGAACCTGTCTAAACTCTTGTCTTGTATTACCATTGAGTTCCTGATCCAGCGCCTTGCCCCATAGATTCACACCCCCTAAGATTATTGCCGACACCAAACGTCGACAGCAGTGTGCGCCGGGCTTAGGAGAAAAACCAGATTTTCAACAAATTCTTTTTCTCCAAAACTTCAACAATAATTCTTTTAGCCATATGGTGATCAATACAAGATCACATTAAGTTACAAAACACATTTGCAACACCTTAAAGCCATGCTCGAAGAATTTCAACCATTTTGCGAAAACACATTTCGCAAACCAACTCAAAGATATATTTGCAAACACGTATTAAGGAAATAAATCCCGAAGTTTATGAGATTAATTCTCTTAGCCATGTGATGGTCAAACCCTGATGAAACGGACTTGCAAAAACCACGGTGCAAGTATCACATGCTCTAGGATCCCAGACTCATATACCTCTGTTTATTCGCACAACGAATTTGCAACTAAACAATCAAACCATTTTATGCTTGAGCATTCCCTTTTTGCAATACATGCAAAAACCTAGCTCCAAGCAAACTCTAAATATTTTGCGATGACACCTTTCGAAAACTAATTAAAGATATACTTGCAAAAACACATTAAGCAAATAATCCACGAGTTTATGAATTTGATCCTCCTAGCCATGTGATGGTCAAACCATGACCAAACAGACTTGCAAAAACCACGGTGTAAGTATCACATGCTCTCAGGATCGAAACCCATAACCCTCGTTTATTTGCACAACAAGTTTGCAAATAACAATTAAACCACAGAGCATGAGCTATCTCCCTTTTTGCAACACATGCAAATCCATAGCCTCATGCAACAACCAAACCAGAACAAATGCTTGAGCTCTCTAATTGCAACACTTGCAAACATAACCCCAAACAATACCAAATGTACTCAAATAGATTTTGGTTTTAAAAACAAAAAAAAAAAACATAAAGTTCAACAATTGCAACACATGCAAAATATGAACTTCATGCGAAAATCAACGTATGAGCTCTTCCTATTTGCAACACATATAAATCAGAGCAATCATAATAAAAGCCAAAGCATATGCTTATCCTATTTGCAATACATGCAAATTAGAGCAATATGCATACAAAGCCAACGCATTAGCTCGTCCATATGCAATACATGCAAATCAGAGCTATTATGTGAAAAACCAAATCAAGAAGATATTTGAGCTCGATTGATTAACGGGATTGAAATCACCAGCACATGATGAAGCTCAAAGCAAAGGACTCAACCCCTCTTAATAGTACGGCACTAAACTAGACTCAAAGCTAGGGAAAAACCTTAGCCTATCTAGTTATACTTTTGCGTCGCCGCGAGCGATCCCCTTTTGGGGCTTTAAGATCTTCAATCTTTTCTCCTCCGAGATCGTAGCCTAGCTCTCTTGAAGTATTTATGATCTTCAATCATTTTCTTCTTCAAGATCGACACCCGGCTCTCTAAATTTGTTCATCCATTCTTGGTGAACCTTCTCTTCTCTTTTCAAACTTTGGACTAAATCCTGTTTCAAACTCATTGAAAATGGTTAGTTCAACCAACATGGTTGTCTCAATCATCTCTTGCATTCCATTAACACAAAATGGATGCCACTCATTTCGATTGAGCACAACCTAAATCAATTCAATAAATTTAGATGTGTTTTGAGTATACCGGTGCAACAAATGATTCATCATACTCAAGAATTATCCATTTGTCCTTTATTAATCAAAGACACCATCAACACATGATGAAGTGTTTTCTAATCATTAATAAGACAAACGAATTCAATTTAAATTCTCATTTAAATTGATGTGAGTATATATTAACTACGCAAGTTTTCATATACTCATGTTGATGAAAAGTAATGATCCAGAATATATGGAATGTATGGATATGATCATCACTCTTAGCTATCAACTATAGAATAAACCCCACAAGTATATATGCATGCATATTATAGACTTTGAAACATTATGCACACATTTAAATTGATTGTTTTGGAGTTCATCCTATGTTACCATGAGTATACTAGAACTAGGCATTCAGAATATATACTCAAGGATTGTTTCAATGTATCGATCATTTATATATGAAGCGAGGAATAGATTAATACTAATGAAACACCAAATTAAAGCTTGAACTCCCTCTAAAGATGTGCATCCATGTAATATATGGATTGGGAAACATAATGCACATTTTTGTGGTTTAAGCAATTGAGAAATTTATTCTTTAACTTGAATCGAAAGAATGCAATGGATAATAGAATGAATGTGCACACATACATTGGGTTTTCCATTTTCCATCCAAATATGAGACTACTAACAATAAGCTCAATAAAAATGTTAGTCTCATTAAATATGAGGTTTGTCATTAAACAAGATTAAGTTTTAATCTAATACCAATCACCAAAACCAATAGAGATTGAATTTACACATAGTACATCAATCCAGAGAAGAGGGGGAAGAATGAAGCAGGATTTGGTGTATTATGGCCTGGACATCTCCATGTCTTTATACATACGCACATCAGTTACTCGCTAGTAACTGATAATATTATGCCAATTAAATACATCAATTACTCACTAGTAACTAATGGCATTATGACAATTAAACCCAATTAAAAAATGTTTAAATCACATTTAAACAAAATAAATAGAGATATAATTGCATGATTCAATAAAATAGAAAAGTAGATTCAATGTGCCAGGAGATACTATTTGGCGTGGTATTAAATGCAGCAATTACTCACTAATAACTGATGCATTATGATAATTAAACTGAATTAAAACAAATACTTAAATCACATTTAATACAGAATGAACAGAGAGATAATTGCGTGATTCATTAAAATAAAATGTTGATGTACCAGGAGACACTATATGATGCAGCGCGGTCGCTCGTCATAAGTCGCAAGTTACGCAAAAATACATGAATACATGCGCGCGCGTATGTTTAGCCAAAGTCCACATCATGCCATCCTCATGCCATGTATTATATTATTCAAAGTGTGGCAGCGACTCCACCTTATAAATTGCATTCTCTTCACTTGACTTGATAATATGGTACTAAACCATATATTCTTTATAATTTTAAAGAAAATAGGTCTCCTATGGACCAAACTCTAACATATAACCAGTGACAGAAAAAAAAATGCTTACACGGTTCGGCGACTTAGAGTAATTCACTGAACTTTAATCGTACAATTATACCATCCAATGGCTTGAGTCGCAAGTTGGTATTCTCGTGTAGTGGTGTGTTTGATACAATTTCTCCCAGATGAGTAGATGTCACAAAACCCCCTCCTTCCCTACGTGAACAATCACCTAACCGGTAGTAAGAACTTCGCGTACAATCATGCCCCACCATGTCCGTAATTCGTACACGCGCTTACCGAGAGCGGTGGCTTCAAGCCTCCGTTTCTCCCTCATGGTCAACGTGTTCCGCGGGGCGGCACGATGATGGCCTTTGATTTGGTTCCACAGCTAGAGAAGAAAGCCTCTTCTTTTGCCACATAAGAAAATAATTACATGCCCGTGCGTTGCTACGAAAAACAAAATTGATAACGAAAAATAAAGATTAAAAAATAAAAAAAAAATTTATTTCACAAGATCAAACATCTATCTTTAACGCTTCGTTTCTTGCGAAAGTTGGCTAATTAAAACAACCATTCGTTTCTTGCGTAGGGCAATTAAGCAGGGCAATTAAGCGGCAATTAATGACGTGGGAAGAATGGACCACTGCCACCAAGTGCTGCTTTAGAATAGTAGAGATTTGTGGAAATAATAAACTGGCTCGAGATCAAAGTTTCAAATTTTATTTTCGGTATATATCTCGGACCTCCCGAAATCCAAAAATTCGGTGAGATCTCGGAATTTCAAATAAAATCCGAACAAAATCCGAAAATAAATTAGAAATCCAGCCATTTTTCAACCGAGAAATCCGATATTTTGGCCGAAATTACCGAGATTGCATTCAAATTCAAATGACAAAAAATAGTAAAAAAATTGTCAAAAATTTTTGAAATGTTTTGTGGATGGTCTTGACCCCAATTTCAATCAAATCTGCCAACAAAAATCGAAATCCAGTAAAAAGAAATCCAAGACCGAAATCACCGAGATCTTGCCGAGATTTGAATAGTACTGTAGCATTTTAAATTTTTTTTACCCGCCGAGATTTATGATATCGGGGTCCGAAATCTCGACTGAGATTTCCGAAATCTCGCCGGGATTTAGATCCTTGCTCGAGATAGCAAAATCAATGTCATTTCAGAAAGAATATTAAAAAAAGGACGTCTAGAAAGAAAAAGAAATTATTCTCTTGCCTGAGATAATTGGGCGCCTACTACTCGTAAATCATGTAGCGAGGAATTTGAGAAGGGTACGTACATGCATGAAGACATGAAACATAGCTATTTTCGCTTGAGAGTCAAATTTGGTGCTGAACGTTTGCGCAAAGGAAATATGAATTGACGCCGACATTGTGAGGAGATTTCCATTTGCAGGCGTATGCATGCGTCCTTTAAATGTAATCACTTTGTTTATAAAAAAAGGCTCGCCCATGCGCAAAATATGGTCTCCTGATGTCCTGAGCTATATATTCAATCATGCAGATGTCTCAACAACCTAAACTGTCCGTTCCTTTCACTCACTGACATACAGGCCGAACCACTAGCTTCCTCCACTACTATAGATATGACCTTCAGTACCGGTTGACAACGGCCATCAATACCGATTTTTGAACCGGTACAGGCCATCCGAGACTGATGCCCATTGGGCATCAGTACCGGTTCCACTAACCGGTACTAATAGGACTATCAGTACCGGTTGGAGTTCTATTTCCCCAGAGGTCACTCATCCTACCACTCCCGCCCAAGCACGTACCAACCGGTACTGATGAGAACTTCACACTTCCCAAGTGATCACCCATCATAGTACTATTCTCACCTAAGCACGCTTAACTTCAGAGTTTTTATATGATCTACGATTGTAGTGTTGGTATGAACGTATTTGATTTATAATGCGTCCTCCTTCCCTTATCCTCACAGAGCACCCGAACACTGATTTAGTATTCTTCTACTCTGAACTAAGTACACTACGGTTGGTCTCTCAAACCGGTACTGATGCAACTCATTAGTAACGGTTTGAGAGACCAACCGGTACTAAAAGCCCACTATGGCACTGTAGCCAATGAACCGGTACTAATAGCACTATCAGTACGGATTTAAATCCAACTGGTAGTGATGTGCCGGTACTGAAGTCTAGTTTCCTAACAGTGCTCGGTTACAATAAGCTCTAAAGAAAGAAAAAAAAAAGAGAGCACACACATGAAGGTTGTTAGAGCTGGGCTAGCTATAGAAATATAGAATACACACACATACAGCTGGAGATCTTGATGCTGATAATTAATTAACAAAGAAATGAGAGAGAGAGAGAGAGAGAGAGAGAGAGAGAGAGAGAGAGAGAGAGGAAAATATAACGTTGAATTGCAAATAGCATGGCCATGGGTTGTTGGTACGTCCATGCTCCAGATACCGGCACCAACCGGTGCGATGGCGATGAGGTCTACGGCGTTTGTTGATGGACCGGGCTCACGCACGCTCTCGCCGCGCTCTCGTGCTAAGCTGCAATTTGCGTGCATCGCTGTTGATTAAGGCCCTGTTTGTTTGCCCTATGGATTATATAATCTAGCTTATATAAGTTAATGGGGAAACAAACAGTCTAGATTATAATCTAGATTATATAATCTAAAGCATGAGATTATAATAATCTATAAGCAGCCATTAGGGTGCTTATATAATCTCAAACTAATAATCCAACACAGTAATAATCCAGGAAAACAAACAACCCACCGGTTTATTTAAAAGTAGCTTATATAATCCAGCTTATATAATCCAACACCAAAAAGCTGGATTATATAAGCCGGAGAAGGAAACAAACAGGCCCTAAGTGGCGTCGCCAAATGGCTCTGATTGTTTTTTTTTTTTTGCCCCCTCACCCCACCGACGGAAAGAGGGAGGCGTGGCTCTATCACCTCACCCCGCTTTTTATTTATTCCCTGCAGTGTCGGCTTGCATGTGTGGTTCAGCCTTTCTCGCATCACCCACCCTCCGTCATTAGTTTAACAAGCTCCTAAAGCTCGTCGTCATTGTGTTTTCCCGGTTTTGCCCCCCCCGGCGACTGGACTTGCTCGCTGCAGCTGACTGAGAAGAACAAAACTCTGGCACGATGGGCTCGTTCTCTTCCGCGAGAAATCGGGTTAAAATCTGATCGAGCAAGCCGATCGTGATTAACCAATCGACTATTTTAACCGATTTAGATCGACGAAAACAACCTGATCTAAATGGCTATTTAAGCCGATTAGATCACAAAGCAATAACAGATCTAAACAACCTGATTGAACTGAATAGATAGTCGATAAAGGTAGTTTCCTCCAAAATGGCTATGCGCAGCGAAATCGAATAAAAACAAACCTGAAACGATGTAAGTCGATGATGATCAAAATCGGTGATCAAGTCAAATTGCAGAGGAATGATTATAAACCTAAAAGCTACTCCTAGTCAACGAAAAGTAAACAAAATAGATGTAAATTAGTTTGATTGCTATTAACTCGTATCAGTCTGTGACGGACCGTCTTTTTAGGGGCAGTGCGAAACTCACAACAGTTACCCAGGAAGACTAACTGTTGGAAAACAAGAATAAAATTACCTGGCAAAAGCCAAATCAACACTTGTATTCAATATAGCTGGTCTAACGACCAGATTTTACAAAGGAAGCGTCCGAGCTTCTAGATTTACAATACCAAAAGAGGGAACCACAGGCAGGGTCTGAGCGAAGACAAAGACCTAGAACCAGACTAAATCGCCATCTACGATCTCCTGGTAGGCTCCGGCATCTTCGAACTCTGAAAGGGCGGGGGTTTGCAAGGGTGAGTACAGAGTACTCAACAAGTCGTACGGAACCACTGAATACTATATGTAGGGGTATTCCAAAGGATGGTAGTAGGGTTAAGTATCTGGATGCAGTTTTATTTACAATTTATTTTATATTTGAAGCACAAACCATAAAATAAGTAGTTGGGGTTTCACAAGTTCAACAACACTTAACCACAATTTTCCAAATTCCAAACAGTAACTTGAGCTTAGTTACGGGTATCACCCCAGGTTCAAACTTAACTCCATTAACCGGAAGTACGGCGTAATCGATTACAATTAAGATTAACTCTGCAGAGCGGCTCAGCTTTACCCATAAGATATCTATAACCTTTATGCCAATCGCGAGTTTCATGCAACTTAAATGCATGTGGCCCAGTTTTAGATGATCATAGCACTTCGTTTAATCATTCTCGTCCTTTAGTTGTTAACCGATAGAGACCGCTACCTTGGACTCAGGGTCCCCATTAGCGTCTACCGTTGTGAGAACCAAGAATGTCATTCCGGACCATTCCCGTCCCACCCCTCCGGTCCACTTCCCTGCCGGGAAGGCCCGGTCCCTATTCTCTCCAGAGAATAGTTCCACCAAACAGTTCAATTATTATCTCGGGAATGACTAACTTACTGAGCTACGTCGGATACGGGTCCTCTGACCAGTCCGACCTATGGTTGAGCGGGAACTAAGTTATTTACTTTGCTCAAGGGGTCATTAACCTTAAACTTTTGCCACAGACTAAGCCTTCCATCCATAAATCCAACCCGGTACTCACAGTACCGACCACCAGACCAACCAAGGCATTAATCACCAGCCGGGGATCGGAATCTTATCCACTCCGGGATTAATCCGACATCGCCCCTCGATCGCAAAGACTTTTACAAATATCCGAATCGGAGATTCGGCAGCATTTCTTTAAATCCAGGTTTGAACTAACCTAGCAGTATAATCTAACCTATTCATGGCAATAAGCAATTAACTAGGGTTCTAAGGATTTAACAGGATTCAATATTTTCAAGGAAGTTCCATGAGCAATTCGGTATTACCTAGGTATGATGTCATTCTAAAATACTGGATTTCATTAATTCAACATACAGTAAAGTAATGCGATATAAAATAATTACTACTATAGCATGGCATGATTGGATCAATATGATCAAGGGTGTACGGCTTGCCTTGCGCGGCAGCTGGGTCGGACGAATCGTCGAGGAAGTAGTCGTACTGCGCTCCCGTTTGGTCCGACGTCTGCTCCGGGAACTGCTCTGACTCCAGGGACTGCTCCGGCTCCGCTGGCGTCTCAACGGTCGAATCTAACGCGAAAAGGCAACCAGCATAAGTAAACGACAAAACAATAACCGGAAATTGAAAACGGAAACTGAAACGGAAACCGGGAACCGAGTCGGAAGAGAACGGAGGGAAAAAACTGGGATTTGGGGATTTTCTGGGTTTCGAATTTGGGAACGGACAACATTTCTGGACTCAGGGGATCGAAACGGTTCGGGAAAAGCATTTGGTGGAGCTCTGGGTTTTTCCGGGATTTTTCTGGATTTTCCGGGCTATTTTTGGATTTTTAAACGAATTTTCGGATTTATTAAATGAATTAATAAATCGAAAATGGAAAAACACTGTTTCGGAACAGTGTGGGCTAGCTCGGCCAAGACCCCTTTGCGGCCTGGAGGCGGCTTGAGGATCTTGGCTGGCCCGGCCGTGGCTCTGGCCTTGAGGAGTGAGGAGGGCCACCAGCAAAGTGAGGAGGTCGACGGCGAGGCCATTGGCGGCGAAGCGAGGAGGCGACGGTGGGGTCCTCCGTCAGTCGGGCGCGTGAGGAGGGTTAGGGCAATAGGGGAGGCGAGGCGGTGGCGGGGCTTGGCGGCGAGCCGAGCGAAGCGGAGCGGGGAGGAAGAGGAGCTCACCTCGAGGAGGCGGGGTGAGTTGGAAGAGGTGGAGGCGGCGAGTTTTATAGCCGAGGTCGGAGCAAAGCGGCCGGCGGAAGCCAGCGGCGCGGCGCAGCGGCGAGGCGATCGGGTGACCAGCCATGAAGCGGCGATGCGCGACCACGCGGCGGCAGCTGGCAGTAACGCGCGAGGCGCGAGGCGAGGCGGCGCGCCGGCGCGAGCACGATGTGGCGGGCATGGCGGCGCCGGTCGGCGAGTGGCCGAGCCGAGGAGCGGCGAGGCAGCCGCGTGTGTTAGAAATAAGGCAAGTGTGGCCCATTAATCTCTAATGCCAAAGCTATAAAGAATAGTACCATATTGCTAATTGAGAGAGGAGAGTACCAATTTAAAAGGGAGAGCTCCCACCATGCCTTGTAATGAGGTATATGGAAGGGTGAGGAGCACGGCTAAAGTCACACGCACGCGCGCGCACGTATTTCGCGAATTACCGCGTATTTCCGCGTATTTTTCCCGCGTGACTTGTGACTTGCGACGACGCGAGTCGCCGTGCAGTGGATTAAATCCTGGCACGTTTAAACCCTTTTATTTTGATTTCTCTCTGAGTCATTTACTGAGAATTGAAACAGCCATGATAATGGCGTCAGTTTCTAATAGAAACAGTAATTTGATGACAGCAGTTACTAGTGTATAATGGTGCTGTACTGATGCGAGGCTATAAGGTCTGGAGACGTCCAGACTGAGAAATAATTTTTTGCTCTGGCACTCGCGTTCATCCAGTGTGACCTGTGTTGCGTCTTGGTGCTGCTCGTTCTTCGCCGACCTTCCTCTCGGCGTGCACCGCGAGGCAAGGAGAGCGGGATCTCCGAACCGCTGCCTTGAGAACCTCGCACGCGGGCGGCAATAAGGTTTCGGGCAGCGCTCTGCTTGCGACCGCCGAAACTTCCTCTGCGTCGACTACTTCCTCTACGGCCGTCGCTCTTTCGCATCTTTTTCATCATCAAGCCCATCGTAAGAATTCTCGTATTTTCCCACTGTTCATCTCGTGCACAACGTTTCTAGATCTACTTTTCAGAGACATGTGGTTTCTTTTGTCTAGCCTGTTATTTTTTATGATTTTGGAATTATGCTTCATATTCAAATCTGAAATTAAAATAATACCTAGATATTCAACAGCGTGGGCCGAAGGAAACGGGCCGCAAGGCCCAAGATGAAGAAGAGATTTGGCCCACGAGGTAAACGAATTCAAACTCGTTTTTCCAATTTCCAAATCAAACGCAAATTCAAAGCAAATTCGAACAAATTCATTTTGAATTTTGAGGTTGTTTCAAAGTCATAATCTTCTGAATATATTACAACCTTTAAACCGATATTGGCTATAGCGTGATCTCATTTCTGCCTTTCAAATAAATTTACTAAATCAGCCTTTTCTACCTATCAAATTAACCATCCGCCAAATTACGATATCAACGACCATTTAAGACTATCTCCAGCAATTTCCCTTCATTCCATTCCCTTCCCTATTCCCTTCCCTTTATTTCCTACCATCTCCAGCAGCATCCCCTCAAAGGATTTGTGAAGGGATTGGAGAGAAAATCCCTTTCTAAAGGGATTTACTGTTTGAATCCCTTCTGAAGGGAATCGTGAAGGGAATCCGCTGGAGCACTTGGGATCTATTCGCGAAGGGATTTGGAGGGGAAGGGAAGCTGCTGGAGATAGTCTAACCTCGAGTGACTCGGCAGTGGTTGCTGTCGGTGTCGGGAATCAGACACGACCCGCAGCAGCTGCATGAACGAGGGCATTTTAGTAAAAAACAAGCCGGGGGTTGGGGCGTCACATCTACACCCTTGCGGCAAGAAACGTTCCCTTCCCCGCGATATAATTCCACCGAAGCGTCCGTGAGCAGTCACTCTCGGAGTGTGCCGTCCGTCTCGTCGCAGTAAAAACAGGGGAGACGGCAACTGCCGCACATGCTTTAAGTCCCGCTCCCACCGCCTCGCCTCGCCTCGCCCAGCCGCTCGCTGCTACCGCCGCCCCAGATCTCCTCCAATTCCCCCCTCACCCCGGCGGACGGACACCGCCGCGGCCTCCGTCCTGAGAGAAGCGGGGATCCGTGGGTAGGCTTGGGTGCGGCTATATCTGTCTGCGGAGGAGTGTGTCGGTGGAGCAGGGGAAATGGCGGTGGGTGGCGGCGCCGGGGGCTCCAGATCCGCCGCTTGTTGCGCCGCGCTGCTCGCGGCGGTGCTGCTCTTCTCCGCACCGGCCACCACAGGTTCGGCCCCGCTCGCTCGCTCTCTCTCTCTCTCTCTCTCTCTCTCGTCCTGCTTGCTCGTGTCGCGTCGTGCGCAGAGGTTGCGGGTTGGTTAGATCCGCGCGCCCGATCGCGCTGTGGTTTGATGAGATTCCCCTGCGTGCTGGTCAATGCGACTCCGGTCTCGACGGTTCGGTGTCGGTGGCTTACGATTCTGATCCCGCCGGGTTCCAATTCAGTTCGTTCCTTTCGTGCTTGTCCGAATTCTGTGGCCTCCGATTTAGGTGGCTTTCCATGACCGGGAGAAGGGCGCGCTTTAGGCTTCCGTCTCACACTATCCACTGCCACTGCCAGCTGATTCTTGTTCTAAGCTTCCTCATGTCGAGCTCCGCGATGGTAGATCCGTTCAGGTGGCAACCGAATTAGTAAAATGTCTCGATCGGTTGTATTTCACTGCTAAAAGGACCCAGTCGTCAACTTTAAGTGTGTAGATCTTGCAAATTGGAATCTGGGTGTAACATAGAGTGCATCTATTGTGTCAATTCACCCATGTTTTTGTTCGTTTGTTTGTTTGGGGTATGTATCTGATATATGCACCGTTTGTTTGCTCTTGCAGAGGCTTATGATTCGCTGGATCCAAACGGGAACATCACGATAAAATGGGATCTTATGCAGTGGACTCCGGATGGTTATGTTGTAAGTAGCAACCCCCCACCCCGAAATGAGATCCTCTGACGTCGCGTCTCTGACGGCCCACAAGTCAGTGACCCAACGTCTCCAACACACACACACGCAACATCAACAGCTGTCTTTCACCTCAACCAATTAGGCCATGATGTTTTTACTGAATAGACTTTGACTTGTAGCATAGCCAATGACTGATTAAAAACATATGTTACAAATAACGATACTTGCAACCAAGTTGTGTACAAGCGTAATATGGATATATGGTTACCCTGTATGTGTATCGTGATTTCCCCACAAATGTCTTGTGTGCAGGCTGTCGTCACAATGTTCAACTATCAACAATTCCGACACATCCAGGCACCTGGGTGGCAGCTGGGGTGGACGTGGGCAAAGAAGGAAGTCATCTGGTCTATGGTTGGGGCTCAGACCACCGAGCAGGGTGATTGCTCAAAGTTCAAGGGCGGCACTCCCCACTGCTGCAAGAAAGATCCCACGATTGTCGATCTACTGCCCGGCACCCCATACAACATGCAAATTGCCAATTGCTGCAAGGCAGGAGTTATAAATACATTTAATCAGGACCCATCAAATGCTGCTTCATCGTTCCAGATTAGTGTAGGCCTTGCTGGGACTACGAATAAGACGGTTAAGGTGCCGAAAAACTTCACTCTTAAGGCCCCAGGTCCAGGTTACACATGCGGACGTGCTATCGTTGGCAGGCCTACAAAGTTTTGGACCACGGATGGGCGCAGGGCAACCCAAGCTCTAAGTAAGTTGCCTATCTATTGCTTTTTGCTGCTTGCTATTGATTGCGTATATACTTTCTGGAAATGCATTAGCAAGCTAAACTCATCATAATAGTTTAGCTTGTTCCTGTTCCTTAGTTATGATTTCTGAATGCTAGGTTACATTATGTGTAGCATTAGTGAAAACAATGGAAACCATTGAAATGGAAAGGGATTCGTTCTCGAAGGGAAATGTGTTCATCACCTAGAATCTATGCTAGTCAATATTTGTTGAAAATAAGTTACTACTGGGCCTAATAAAATGTATTAATGTAGCCCGTTTCAGTTGATTTTGTTCTCTAGAAAATAATGTATGTCAAATGCACCAAGCATCAGAATGGTTCCAGTTCAACACAAGTTGTTGTTTTGTTTAACTTTTATTGCAGATAGTTTTCTTTATTGTATGGTTCTTAACAAAGATGCTTTATATTCGCAGTGACGTGGAACGTGACCTGCACATACTCCCAATTTCTTGCTCAGAAGACTCCAACCTGCTGTGTATCTCTCTCATCGTTTTATAATGACACAATTGTGAACTGCCCAACATGCTCGTGCGGCTGCCAAAACAATAGAACTAGCCCAGGAAGCTGTGTAAAGTGAGTTGACATAACTGTTACTCTTACTATGCTTTCTCTTAAGGTTCTAGCTTTCTGCAAAAGTTCTAACAAATTTTGTGCATTTCTCAGTGAGAATTCACCTTATTTACAATCCGCCATCGATGGCCCTGGCAAATGGTCCGGACAGCCTCTTGTCCAATGCACTTCCCACATGTGCCCAATAAGAATCCACTGGCACGTAAAGCTCAACTACAAGGATTACTGGAGAGTGAAAATCACTGTCACAAACTTCAACTACCGCATGAATTACACACAGTGGAACTTAGTCGCTCAGCATCCTAATTTCAATAATATCACCCAGACGTTTAGCTTCAACTACAAGCCACTCACCCCATATGGAGGCCGCATAAGTAAGTCAAAATGTGAATTGCTTTTACTTCTTCTTTTTTTTAATCAAAATGCACCTGCAACATCTCTCTCTCTCTCTCTCTCTCTCTGATGGAGTTTATTCCTTGCATTTTAGATGATACGGCGATGTTCTGGGGAGTAAAGTTCTACAACGATTTGCTCATGCAAGCTGGTCCGCTAGGAAACGCACAATCGGAAGTACTTCTGCGCAAGGACTCCATGACTTTCACCTTTGATAAAGGATGGGCCTTTCCACGCCGTGTGTACTTCAATGGTGATAACTGCGTCATGCCACGTCCCGACGACTATCCATGGTTGCCTAATGCAAGCCCTCTAGCGAAACAGCCATTGGCGCTCCCACTCTTGGTATTTTGGATTGTGTTGGCTACTTTACTGGCTTATGCATGATGAATGGGATCAAGAGATTCAGCGAGCTTCAAGTTGTTGTCAGGTACACCATGGGGTGCGCTGCAAGCCTGCAACAGGTTATTTGTTTGTTCGGTTCCACGGTTGCATAGAAGAGATGGGTGTCACGCTGAGGAAAGCTGATATATGTGTGTTTTGTAAGTTAAAAGGGCCAAAATGTGTTTATTGTTGGTATATACTGGCCGCAGCACTTTGGTGAACTTAGTTACTGCAAATTAGGTAATTACAGTTGCACCTTTTGTATTTTATAGCAAACCCAGAATTTTTAATTGAATTATATGACTGCCTTTCTTGTAGTAAATGTTTGGATTCCATAATAATGTTTTGTAAAATTTGTGAACAAAAATGATGCTATTGATTGAGATCAATTAGCTTTGTTTTCTTGCTTCCCCTGCTCTTTGAACCAAGATATTTAGCTGATGATGTTAGTGTTCAGTGTGTAAGATAACACGAAACCAAAAGAATAATAAAAAAAGTAATTAAGGGCTGAAAGGAAACGTAACTCAGAGATCAGGAAACAATAATGGACAACGGAAAACATGAAAATTTGAGTGCAGCCCCTGTCTATTTGCACAATTTAGCAACTTGAAATTGCAATCATGTGACAACAAGCTCCGTGCCTGTTATGTTTCTAGTGCCAGGTTCCTACTAATGATACGTTTAATAAGCTTCTTCTGCATTGAAAGAGCTAAGCTGCTCATATGCTGCGAGCTGCCAGTTGATGCAAAATAACACAATTTCGCAAAGCGGCCTTTTTAATGTTCATCTCTGCAGCTAGTTTGAGAATGGACTGAAGGACGCTACATAATCTATTCTGTTGGGACTTGAGAGTAAGCATGAATTATGAGAGGGAAAGGTCCTTCCAAAATGGCCTTCAAAGAGATTCAACCCCAGATTTCTACATTTGATGCTGAAAATTATAATATTTAGTAATTCTCAATCAAACCAGAGGAACTAGCGTTATTCGAAATTGAGGACAAAACCACCACAAGAAACATGACAATACCATTGAAAAAATGCACACAACAGGATAGTAGCATATGAATTCCTTGGAACACATTACCATGGAGCTAATGCTGGATCCAATTCCTCTGATGCACCCTCTGCGGAGAAGCATACCCGGCCTTCTTCGATGGAAGCCATGCTTTGGCTTGTGCCCGGCTTCTTCCTGGTGGTGCTGCTGCTCAGAAGCCTAAGAGATCAGAGAGGGCATGCGCCGTCCATGGCCTGGTATAAATATCCATGAGAAGAGAGATGCAGTGCAATGGAAGGGTGGATGGATGGTTCGCCCGTAGCTTTTGGTTTTGTTGGCTAGTTGCAATTCCAAGCAAACCCCAGTTTGAAGCTCAGCATCCTCACCTTCCACATGTTGTTTTTTGCTCTGCCTTCAAGCAACGCCATCCAATTCGAGTGAGATATCTGCACACTGAATCAGGCCAAGTGCACCCTTCCGGGTTACTCAGGAGAGTCAGGACACCCGGAAATTCTCCGACTCTTACCAAGTGAATGAGTGATGGTGAAACCGACACACTTTCAATGGAGAAAGATCAAAAGAGGGACCGACAAAAGCTACCTGGTACCTTTCTGAAGTCTACTGCCCAGCTATCTACACCTTATTCAAGATTTCGACTGTCCAGGAGAGGGGGTAAACTGGAAGAAAGGAGGAAACGGTAGGGGAATTACGTGATGCTTGTTTGATAGATAGCATACACAAGGAAGCTTATGATAAATCTCAACCCAAATGGAATGGCAAGCAAAGTCTATTCTCCTGAAATTTCGGTTTTGCAGGTTGAATGTTGTGAAAAGCACAAGAACTCAAAGCGATTCAGATAGAAACAAGATAGACTGAAAAAAATCACGATATTCAAAAGCAGCAGCAGTGGCATGGGACAAATTTGTTATGAATATCATTTGTATTCATCATGAGGCCAATGAGCCAGTATATATACATGTACATGAGGGTATAAAGGGAAAATCTATATTAGGCATTAACTATACAAGGTATAACAGGATACTGTCTAACACCCCCCTCAAACTCATGGTGGATCTACAATACTGAGTTTGGAAAGGTAAAAGTTATGATTAGCTCTAGTTTGCGTCTTTGTGAAGAAATCTGCTAACTGGAGTTCTGAAGGCATCTACTGAAGAGCCACAACTTGATCATGTACCTGTGACCGCATATAAGAAGCATCAACACCAATATGCTTGGTGAGCTCATGCTTCACTGGATCTCGAGCAATGCTGATAGCACCCGTACTGTCAGATAAAAGAGGAGTCGGTGTAGAAACAGAAACACCAAAATTCTCAAGTAACCACCGTAGCCAAGTAACCTCTACTGTCAAAAGAGCCATAGCCCGCAACTCAGCCTCAGCACTTGAACGAGAAACTGTTGTCTGTTTCTTAGTCTTCCAAGCAATGAGAGAACCACCAAGGAAAACACAATAAGCAGAAAGAGACCGACGATCAAAGTGATCACTAGCCCATGTAGCATCAGAGTATGACTGGAGCTGTAAAGAGCTGGAGCGTGGAAAGAAAAAACGGCGAGAGATAGTTCCACGAAGATATCATAGAACACGAAGAAGATGACTATAGTGGAGCTGAGTGGGAGCAGAAACAAACTGACTCAAGATATGGATTGGATACGAAATGTCAGGACGGGTGACACCAAGGTAAACAAGACTCCCAACAAGATGGCGATAGCGAGTAAGATCCTCAAGAGGTTCACCATCAGTAGGTCGAAAGTGAACATTGAGCTCCATGGGAGTCTCAGTTGTACGCTCATCAGTGAGAGAAGCATGATCAAGAAGATCCTGAATATACTTCTCTTGGGAGAGAAAGAAACCCTCAGATGTAGAAGAAACCTCAATCCCAAGAAAGTATCAAAGAGCACCTAAATCAGACATGAGAGAACTGCTCACTGAGACGAGCCTTTACAAAGGCAATATACTGAAAATCATCTCCAGTAATGATCATATCATTAACATATAGAAGGAGAAAAGTCCGACCACGAGAAGAAGTGTGAACAAAGAACACAGAATCATGAGCACTTGCAGAAAAACCACCTGCAGTGATCATAGAAGAAAAACGCTCAAACCAAGCACGAATGGCTTGCTTGAGCCCATAAAGAGAACGACGAAGCCGACAAACCATGCCACCAGGAACAGAATACCCCGGTGGTGGCTGCATATAGACCTCCTCATGCAGCTCACCATTAAGAAAGGCATTCTTAACATCAAGCTGAGAGATGGACCACTCACGAACAAAAGCCACAGCAAGCAGAGTGCGAACAGTGGTCATGTGAGTTACAGGCGCAAAGGTCTCATCATAATCACGACCATCCTCCTGCTGAAAACCATGCGCGCACAAGACGAGCCTTGTAGCACTCAAGAAAACCATCAGAGCGAGTCTTAATCTTATAGACCCACTTGCATGTAATGGGACGGACACGTGGAGGAAATGGTACAAGATCCCACATGCCAGTGCGCTCAAGGGCAGCAAGCTCCTCCGCCATCGCATGCTGTCATTCCTGATGAATAACAGCATCACGGTAAGAAGTCGGCTCGGCTAGAGCTGCACCAACAAAGCCAAGACGCTCAGAAGGTCGAATAGACTGTCGATCGCGAAGAGCATAACAAGGAGGAGACGCTGAAGAAGATGGCTCATCAGAAGAAGGAGAAGATGGCATATCAGAAGGCTCCTCAGCTTGCGGACGACGAGTGTAGTAGAGAGGATAGGGAGGAACATATGAAGAGACCTTTGGAGGAGAGGACGATGGAGAAGAAATCGGCGATAAAGGAGACACCAATTGTGAAAGAGGAAAAGTGACAACTGGAGTATCAGAAAAAGTCAGGAAAGACAGTGGCTCAACAAGGGATGTAGGGGAGGAAGAAGAACGAGGGTAGAAGGGACGAGACTCATCAAACGTGACATCCCGTGAGATCCGCATCCGTCGGCCAATGGGATCCCAACAACGATATCCCTTATGCTCAGCACTGTATCCCAGAAAAACGCACTCAACAGACTGAGTAGTCAGCTTGGTGTGTTCACGTGGTGCAAGAAGAACATAGCACACACACCCAAAAAGGCGAAGTCCAGAATAATCAGGAGGCATGCCAGAAAGACGCTCAACTGGAATCCCACCCTTAAGAGCAGAAGAAGGTTGGATATTGGTCAAGTAAGTGGCAGTGGAAACAGCCTCAGCCCAGAAGTGAGGTGGAACAGCGGAAGCAAGCATAAGAGCACGAGCTGTCTCAAGAAGATGACCACGCTTGCGCTCAGCCACACCATTCTGGGCATGAGCACTAGGACATGAAAATTGAGAAAGTGCCCTGTGTAGCAAGAAAAGCTCGAAGAGCTCCTGAAAGATACTCCCCTGCCGAGTCAGCACGGAGAACACGAATGGGAGAATCAAACTGAGTGTGAATCATGGTGGCAAAATTCTTATAGATGGATAAAACCTCACTATGAGAAGACATAAAATATATCCAAGTGTGACAAGAGAAATCATCTATAAAAATAATATAATATCGATGACCCCCTTTTGAAACAAAAGGAGCTGGACCACAAACATTAGAATGAACAGGATCAAAAGGACGTTGTGATATAGACTCACTAGAATGATAGGGGGAGTTGTAACTGTTTGCCAAGCTTACAACCCGTACAATGTAAAAAGGCATCACTAGACACAGAGCCTAAAAGACCACGATGAACTAAAGAAGACAAACGTGAACCACAAAGATGGCCCAAACGGTGATGCCACTGAGCAAAAGTTCCGGTAGAAGAAACAACAGATGCTGAAGCAGTCGAGGAAACATGAGACTGACAGAGGCAGCGGAAGGTATATGAAGCCAGTCAAGCTCCCAAAGAGGTTGAGAGTCATGACGGCGAGGGCCAGTCCCAACTTGAGCCCCTGTAGGGCGATTCTGAACACAACAAGAGTCAGAATCAAGAATAACACGACAACCATGATCAGTAAGCTGGCCAGCGGATATGAGCTGCATAGTCAGTTTGGGAACATAAGAAACAACATAAACATGAAAAGAGGATGACAAAAGATTGCCTCGTCCTGCAACAGAGAGAGAAATACCATCTGTAGTCTGCACAGTGGTAGGAGCAACAAGAGGACTGATGGAATGTAGACAAGTGGGATCAGATGTCATATGAAAAGAAGCTCCAGAGTCAAGAATCCATGGTGTGATACCTGATGAGGGTGGCGGTTTCTCACTAGAAGACTGAATAGCAGAGCCAGCGGAACCTGTCGATGTAGTGGCAGCCGACGCAGTAGGGCAAGAATCTCCTGAGTAGAGTCAGAACCAACAGAAGTCTATTGAGGAGAAGCACCCAAGAGTCCAGTGCCCTTAGAAGGGCGTCCACCTCGACGAGCAAGATCCTTCTTCTTCCGGTAGCAGAACTGTTCCATATGTCCGCTCTTGTTGCAGTAAGTGCAGTGAAGGACTCCACCCCCAGTAGCCGGAACTGGAGTAGGTGTCACTAATGGAGGAGTAGAACGAGGCGTCGCCAAAACTGAGGGAGACACCAGTAGGCCCGCGCCACGAAGACGAGTCTCTTCGGTACGAATAGCTGCAAGAGCCTCCAACAGAGTCACACGAGGATGACAAGCAAGCAGCTGGGCACGAATCTGCTCAAATACAGCCCGAAGACGTGTCAGGAAGTCGTAGACCCAACGAAGCTCCAAATGAGAGTGCTGACGCTGACAGCACTAACAAGTCCGACAAACCTCTGGTCCTAGCGAATCCAGCTGACGCCACACCGAAGACAGCTGCGCATAGAACTCATCCACGGCAGAATCACCCTGCTGTAGCGACTGCTCCTGTCGCACAGCAGCAAGGTACAGAGAGTCACCAACAGGCTCATAACAGTCACGAAGATGCGCCCACATCAACTGTGCCGAAGACAAAGCAACAATGTCTCCAGTAAGATGCACCTCCATGCTAGCAACCAAAATAGCAGAGGCACGAGCATCTTCATCAATCCATGTCTTGTGGGCAGTAAACTGAGTCTGAAAAGACTCCACAGCATCAGCATAATCATCAGAGGCCTTCTGGCGAGCATCATCACCAGCCTCCTTGGGAATAACAGGCATGACAGGGGGAGCAGGACGAGGCGGACAAGATAGCTCGCCGGTAAGAAACTCCCACATATGTTGACCACGCATGTGAAGGCGCATATGGAGAACCCAACCACGATAATTAAGACCATCAAAGATGATAGGGCAGCGAGGAACAAAAGCAGTCCCTGAAGAAGAGCCCGTAAACGACGATTTTTTTTTGAGCTGACCCGACGTGAGCTGACCCGACTTGACCGAACCGAAACCAGCTGGACCAGACTCAAGTCAGAAACAAGAGCAGCTAGCTCCCACTTAAATACAGGCCCCGATCGATTTCAAGTCCGATCGAGTCTCGGGCAGCTCGGCGGCGACTTAGCGAGGATGATCAGCAGCGGCTCAAAGAACGACGACCAGCGGCGGCTCGACAGGCGGGCAGCAGCCAGGGGCCTTGGAGTGTCGCAGCCGGCGGTCGGAGCGAGGCGCGGATCTGGAAGGAGGCCGAGACGTCGTCGGGAGGAGCAGAGGCCCGATCGGAGCAGAGGCAGCAAGACAACCAACCGAGGGGAACTGCACCACGGTCGGAGGACGACAGCCGGCCCAGAGAGGCCGCGTCGTGGTCGGACATGAGCCGGCGGGGCGCAAGGCGGCGGCCGGACTGTAGGCGGCGTCGATCCGGAGGTCGAGGGGCGAGTTGATCTGGGGGCGACGGCGGCTGAAGACATCGCAACGGGAGGCCAAGACGGCGACTGAAGTAGTTGCGACGGTAGGACGTCGGGCGGCGACGCAGACCAACCGGAGCCGATGAAGACAAAGAAAAGCCGACAGAAAACGGCCAGGAAACGACGGGAAGAGTCGGCGGAAACAGATGGCAAGCGGAGATTGACGCAAGTGCAACATCAGGATAGACTAACCCTAGATTAGGCTCTGATACGATGTTATGAATAGCACTTGTATTCATCATGAGACCAATAAACCAGTATATATACATGTACATAAGGGTATAAAGGAAAAACTTATATTAAGCATTAACTATAAAAGGTATAACAGGATACTGTCTAACAAAATTTATGCCAGCTGCTGCCTCATCAAGGTCTATACTGCGTGGATGGCTTGAATAGAGTATCAGTTGATCATCATTTTGATGAAATAGTGCCATAAATTTCAGACAGATATTTGATTCCGTGTACCTAAGAACTAAATATCGTAATTTTTTTCCCCTGGTTGTGGACAGAGTACATCTCTATCCATGACCAGCTAAAAATGGGGTTGGTTCCCCACAAATGGTTCTTCAATCGATGTCACAATAGATCATCACTTCCTGCGAGCATACAATATGGCAACAACGACCGATATCCCAACTACTGCTGCTGGAATGGCCAAGTACTGCACCGTGTTGGGCACCAGCTTGCTTCTGATGTCCGCGTCCTGCTCCTCCTTGAAAACCTCCATCTCGGGGGTGTCGGGTGTTGTGTCCAACTCCTCAACGAAGTAATCTTGCATTAGCTCCTTAGCACTCTTGCTGTGCCCCGCATCATCAAATCCTCCGTCGCATCCTTACCTTCAAACATACTGTCAGATATGATCAAACCGCCTTAAGGAAGCTAATATTACTGAAACAAGAACACAAAAACAGGAGAGTAGCAGTACTGGTCGCCGCGGGCAGAACGTCAGCACCTCCAGGATGGTCATCCAAATACTTGGTCACAACTCACAACATAAATCTGCAGCAAGTTCATCGACATGGCATGAGTTTGCCAAATAATTAGTCAGAACAATGGATCATATTGTCAAGAATTGCACGTCTACTAACGCTAACTCTACGAGATGTGTTTTTATGTTTTTCTTTTTGAAAGTTACACAAATATTAAATCATGAATGGACGACAGGTGGTGATTACTTATCGAGAAGTGCTTCTATGCTCTTTCTTTTAAAAGTTGCACAACTATTAAAGCATGAATGAAGGGTAGATGGTGATTACTTACCCCTTCGCTTGCTTCAAGATTTGTGCAACTTGTACTAGAAGGAAAAGCATAGAAACACTGCTCTTACTTATCTCTTCGCTTGCTTCAAGATTTATACAACTTGTATTAGGAGGAAAAAGATCAGCTCTAACTCAATTTGACCCAAAGCCTTCAATAGAGGCAGCTGTGATTGCTGTGAGAGGCAGACAGAATCCCCCACAAAGAACACATCACAGCGCAATTACTCCAAAAGATAAGATCACTGGTCCTGACTAGTTAACCACAAGTACTGCTGCTACTGCACCGCAACAGTGCCTAGATAGGCAGTGGCACCACGCCAAGCACAAAGACTCGCTTCGAGTGTGCAGCTTTCGCACAAAGAAAGCGAGCGCGGGATCTCCTAGTCATTCCGTCGAACAGGTTACGGGCGGTATCCTCGTCGAGCAAGCATCGAGCGCCCGGCGCACCCGTGTAACCCTCTACATACCAATCGATCTCAAGCGCGCGGTTTCGGCAGCAGCGGCGAGGAGGACGAGGAAAGAGGGGGACGCGGGCGCAGGCAGGGCTACCTTGCGGTCGATGCCGACCCAGCAGTCGTCGGGGGTGCTGTCGAGGGCGGCCTCCTCGATGCTGTACAGCTTCGTCGGTGTCGGCATCTCCTTCTCCCTCCTCTCCTGCCTCTCTCCCTCTCGCTATCCAACCCGGAGACGGCCCAGAAGGAAGTATCATACGAAGCGGATGATCTACCACGGCGTGCCGCGAAAGGAGGAGGAGGAGGAGGATTCCAAGTTGAACCTACCGCGGATTGGCTTGCTACCAAAGACGAAAGCGGGGTAGTTTCGTCGCGTCGCGTTACTCCATTAGAGTTCTTGTCCGTCACGGCCCAATGCAGCCGCATCGGCCATGAAAAGGAAGCCGAGAGATCAATAAAGGCCGACGGCCATTGAAGCCTGCCAGGCTTGCCCGGGGCGGGCCACAAATGATTTTTCTTCGTTTTGACGAGTTTCGAAAGCTAGATGGACTGATCGCCTCACAATCACGAGTAGACCGGCTCACCGGCACCGGCAGGCGGCAGCAGCAGCTAGATAGGGCTTCACCCGTCAAACAGTAGCTACTCCTGCTACCTATAAGGTTTAAGAGTTACTAGGTAGAGTGGCGCGCTATGACGCGCCGTGTGAAATTTGCTTCGAGTTTTTTTCTTCCAAAAAACCATGAATCTACGGAACTACATGATCCTTTTTACAAATAACCGGTAGAAGGATCTAAATGTAAATTTAGTTTTTCCATAGGGCTTAGGCAACAAAATGAAAAAAAAACAGTACAGGATTCTTTCATGAATCTACGGAACTACAATGTCCTTTTCGCAAAATAACAAGTGGAAGGACTTAGGCGTAATTTCACAATTTCTAGAGGGCCTTTTGGCAAAAGTGCTGAGGTGGCGCTCCCTTTGGGTTCTAATTCTTTCCTCTTTAATATATAGTATATTATCTAGTAAAACATAAAATTATTTTATTTATGTTTTAAGTGGTTATTTTAAATTTAAACCAACGAGTTACTATCTCATTAATGTTGACGTATTTGTGATCATTAGTACAAGTAAATGTTTGTTCCATTAGTTTAATCGTACAACGTCCATAAAAGAAAGAGAGAGCCTGACAAAGTTGAAGAGGTGTAAAAGAGAAAATCAGTTAACCGCGCCCATGCCAAGTGGCTACGGCCACTGGCAAGCTAGCAGCGCCAGCTTGGAGCCCGGAAGCAATTCCGATGCAGACGCCTGCCACGGTGCCACGTTTCGAGCCCCGGAGCCGCCCAGTGCAGTACGGCCGTACGGGTCCACGGAGGCACACAGGTTGGGAAAATGGAAAGCGAGGCCGACCCTGCCGCTGCCCGTTGCGCAGCAGTGCCCAGTGGCCGGTCGTCTGAATTAGGATGGCAATTGGTTCAGGTAGTTTTCGTCCGACAGATCATCGAATATATTTGAATTGGATTTGGATAGTTATATGAGATAATTGTTGGATTCGATTTTAGATATGTTTTTTCGGATTCGAAAGACTATCCGTTCTATCGGCATATTCAGAAATGATTTTTGGATATATCCAAAAAAACAGTTCATCGAATATCCAAAATTTCTTATGCCCTGGCCGAGGTGCCGAACACAATTAGTCTCCTCGGTCCTCAGTCCTCACGAACCCTAAGTTCATACGCCACCAATCCCGACCCTAGTTTGCACGCCGCCATCGCCGTCTATTCCTCTGGCCATCGCCTTCCCGCGGTCCCGCTAGGTCATCGCCATCTCTCCCGCCGCTCTCCCTCCGCCGGTCCTGCCAAAGTGCCAGGTCGCCGAACTCCTTCCCACCGCCAACCCTTGTCATCGCCATTGCCCTAAAGAACCTCGACCTTTTCCTCATGCTTGATGAATTCTTAGGTGCTTTTCACTCACCGCCCTTAAAATTTCAATCTTTGGATACCCAAGTGACAAATTTTTGTTTCGATTGTAACAATCCTTAATTTCTTCTTTTCTTTTACCAGTTTCCAAGCTCGTTGGATTTTCTGATCATCCCCATAGAGGTAAGATGGTTGGTTGCTTCTTCCCCTAATTAAATCTTTACCTTGCATATGCATTGGAATTTTGTTCGAACCCTCCCATTTTGGGCGTGGAATACCAAGAGGGATTCCTATATGTATACAGTACCAGTCCCATGATTAGTGGCTAGTACGCACATGTACAACATTGTCATCATATCCATATAAGTTCATAATACAATAATAGAAACTTAGTTCTTACAACATAGGCTATTGGCTAAATTTAAAAAAATTTGCAGCGGAAGATACATGGCTTGACAATATGCCTTTTACCCAAAATACCACAGGTAACTGACAATGATAGACCATAGAAAAACTCGTTAGTAAAGTCCCCGTAATATGCGTCAAAGTTGGGAACTTCGGTTTCCTCGTTCTCTAAATATCAACAATAGCGTGGTTGAGTATACGTATGTATTCGCAAGACTTGTAGTGTATCACAAATATATAATAAATGCAGGCTATGTCATGGAAAAGGCTACTAAGTTCATTTGCATAAAGCTAAATTAATTTGTAAATACGAAATAGTAGAATTGCAAGCGTAATTTGTAAGAGCAATTTGACAGGTATATAAATAACAAGTATGAATAGCACAAATATAACAACTCACCGTCCTCCATGATTATGAGTAAAACATCGTCTATACCATCACTTGGCACCAAATCTGAAATAAAGAGTTTCCACAACCATTTTCAATTCTAGCCCATTTTATGAGAATACCAAAAACTCTAACTAGTGTTGGCGCACTAAGACTCCCATAACCGTGGGAATGGCTTTTTGAAAAGTTTTAAACTCTGCAGAGGTGCACATCTTTATCAATCCACAAGACATGATCAACATCTTTTTGCTGCTATTCCACGCTTCCTTAATTTGGCGTGTGGCCAGGAGGTCATGACATGAACATTTGCATTACCTAAAACCTAACTTTGCACCAGCCCGGTGATGATAAACCTTTACTATAGTGGCAGAAGATATTGGTACACTTAATGTACGACTAATGGTTATACACCCCATTGTCCCATTTCTCCCTATAGTAAAGCGTACACCGTTGCACCGATATGCATTTACCCACAACTTAGTGTGGAAGCCCTTTACAAGCAGACCTATAGGGAATGCTTGTGCTACTTCAACTACCAATGTGCAAAGCTAGACCAGGCAACTTAATTGATTAAGGCTATCCCATAATATCACTTGTGGTTGTACTAAATTTCTTCGGTTTAACGAACACTACGTTCGGTCCTTAAGTGACTTGGGCGAAAGACTCCCCTTACACTACGTGCAAGTTAACGCTCGCACATCCGGCTATTACCATATTTCGTCCATGTCAAACTATAGTTTTATTTTCATTTTTTTATCAAAATATCAGTATCCTTTACTATCATATCCAACTTTTTCAAAATTACATGACAACACATGTTTCTTCCCAAATATGTTTATTATTTATCACGAACAATACAGCCGTCCATTCGTAATCCCATTTCTAGAGCATATTAAGCATGTGCATTTAATAATCGTGTATACCCAATTGACATTATTGTATGTCTATCTATAATCTAGGGATTCAATGTTCACATATTAACATTTATTAAGGAAATTCCATAAGCTAGGTATATTTCTACTAAATCCCACAATATAACAAAGTTTACTAAATATAACGCATACATAATAGTTTTCATAAAAACAAGATAACCTAATTAAAATAGTAGGATCAACATGGTCAAAGGAGGGTGCTTGCCTTGCTCAGTGGCTTCCTGGGTAGAGCCAAGGTCATCAATGATAATATCCGAAACGTCGGGGTCTACATGCCGTTTATCAAGAAACATAGCAAATAAAATATTTCAATAAAGACAAAAAGAAGACAAATATACATGAAGCAAAAAGAATTCAAATAAAGTCAAATAAAATCATACATGAAAACAAGTGTACTCATGCGTTAGATCGATGAGGGTTACGGTTTAGGTCTAACTACTACATAGGGCGCACGACGGTGATTTACGAAAATTAAAGTTTTATTTTATGAATTCAAGAGGCTAAAATTGTACTCATGCACATGTTCATATATAAATTTAGCAGGCTAAATTTATTTAGGTTTATGGAACTAAAACTAAGTCATCAAGTAGTATGGTCAATCGAACTTCTAAACAAACTATTAGACATGATTAAACGGTAAACTAAAGTACAAAAGGTGACATATTAATCTATTGTTATAGAGAACAAATTCAAGATATTTCAAAATCATGGGTTCTGGATTTTAAGTTAAATTAAGCTTGTTCACATTAAGCATACATGGATAACTTAAACGTTACATTACACATGAAATGATCCTATTGAAACTTATATTTAAGCAAGTATAAACCTAAGTATTTTTGCAAAAATAGAGAAGGTACAAACTTATGAAAGCATAAAAACTGGTTTCACCAATTCTGAAATTCATTTGCACTAGTTACAACCATGTCAAATTTGAACACATTGAAACCAATCTATTTAAGCATTTAATATAAACTAATTCCAAATTTAAATGTTTTTGTGCATTTGGAAATCTAATAATATCAGGAACATATTAAAATTGGTTTCATCAAATTTGGAGATCATTTGCAAAAAATTTACATGGAGCATGTGCTAAGCCTAGAGTTCAAATTTGAATTTCAAATACTACACATTGAGCAAATTTAAAATGTTTTTCTATAATCAGAATCTAAATGATTTAATAAAAATTGAGAAACTAATTTGACTAAATTTGGAGCTATATTGAAAAAGTTATAAGCTTTTTAATGTGCGTAGTTATGGAAAAAGCGTGAAATTAGAAAATACGTTTTCCAAAAGCGAAAGCATATTCTTGACTTTCAACTGACTCAGCATGTGACACTGTCAGTGGGGCTAGCTGTCAGTGGTTATCTCTGTAGCGAAAGAAAGGGAGACTGACGGGTGGGACCAGCGAGCAGTGAGACTGGGCAAAGGTAGCGATGTCGAGCCTGGCCGACGATGAGCTAGGCTCGGAGACGATTGGGTGCGGGTTTAGAAAGCAAGAGCATGGCGCGATGAGTCTAGGGCACATCTCAATTCGGCTCAGGAGTGACCGCAGATTAGCTCGCAGCGGAGCGATGCGGCGTCAGCAACGGTGGCAAACCGTGGGGGATTTGAGGGCTGACTCGAACATGGTGGAGGGGGAGATGAGTACCAGGCAGTCGAGTAGGCTTAATCCAAGGACTCATCGTGAGGGGGAAGGGCCGAGGGGAGCTGGCGTCGGTGGTTGGAGCCAAAGAAGACAAGAGGCATTGCGACGACGACTTAGGGGGCTCAAGCTGAAATTAACCAGTGAGGAGTGATTAGTGAGGTGAGACGAATCTCTAGGCTCAAAGGATTTGTGGAACGAACCGCCGAGAAGATTTAATTGAGCTTTGGCTTGGGGTTTTACACTTACCAGCAATGGCGTCCCAACAGTGTGATCGGCTGGTGCTCAGGCTAAAAGGGATGCCGAGCACAAGCGAAGGGAGCAGGAGAAGGCCGGGCTCGCTTAAATAGCGACGGGGTAGATGGGCGCATGAATTCGTCTTGGAGATGCACAAGATGGGCAATGGTTGTCAGAGCTGCCACGACGGGAATCGTGTGCACGTGAGATCGCTTTCAGCGGAGCAGGGAGTTGATGGCTCATGACAGGCGGCACAACATGACCAAGTTCCCAGGGATAGTGACAAGTCATTGTCGCGGCAGAGGGATTCGGCGGCCAAAGCTGCTGTGGCGAGCGCGAGCGAAAGAAAAGGAGTACCACGATAGAACTTCAGCGAAACGTGGTGCAAGTCAACTATATTGGCGAGCATGAGCTACAGAGAAGTTGCCGTGGCGAGGATTTGGGAAGTATTTTGCTACCACCGCAAGAGGAATGACAGTGCTCGCGCGTGAAGAAAAGGAAGAATGGGAAAGAGATTGGAAAGAAATGAGAGAACGATAGGTGGGCCATGGGGGCCACACAGCAGAGGGCTGGGCGCTACCAGGTGGGGTTTGCTCAGCCAATAGGCCCACTTGGCAATGAAACAATGAGGAAGAAAAGTAATTTTTGTTTTCTGATTTTCTGGACAGTAGCTACACTCCAATTTAATTGGGGTATGAACACACATTGAATTTTTTTGGGAATTTTTGTGTGGAGTCTTGAGGACATTTTTTATCTTCCATAAAAATTTCAAGCAAAAACGAGCCATTAATTCTAAAAAAAATCTAACATTGTTATAGGTTCAAATAATATGATGCTGTTTTTGATTTTCTAAATGAAATAAACCAACTCAAACTTTTCTAAAATTTGTAGGGATTACACACATATGATTTGGGATTTAATCATATTTTTCTGTAATTTTTGTTTCACTTGATTTGAATTTTTAAATCAGCTCTTTCTTCCTGGTTAAAACAAAAAGGAGAATCCTTCTAGTTATAAAGCCCCAAAAGATCACAAATAGCTGAAATTTAACTTAAAAATATAATTCAATTTTTTGAATGGAATTTCCTTTTTCTTTTAAATTGAGGATGTCACAAATTTATAAGTTAGAACGAGAATTTCTGATCTGGTTTGGTCTTTTGCCTGCAGAATTTGAGACCTTAACCTACATGCTTGATGTACGTATGCTTCCTTCATTTACATCTTGTGTTTTCTTATATGTTGCCCATAAGGTGTTCGCTAAAATGCATGCTTGTGTTCGGGTTTCATTCAGGTGGCCTTCATTCACCAGGACTTTGCAGGCCACAAGGGCACCATCAGGGCAGGAGATGTCTAGGTCTCACTCTACTCTCTGATTAATCAAGGATAGGACATTGTAGGGCACTTAATCCCTTCAATTTTTTGTCAGGCACAAAGAAAAAATGAATCAGTTTTCCTTGTCCTAACATTATAGTTTTCAACATTTGGCCTTCAGTGGATTATGGTAGGCCGCGGCGACAGCAGATGGGGTGCATAAGGGTCTTCAGCTCTAGATCAATCTCTCTTTGAAAGACACGATGTATGTAACAACCTTCTTGGACAACTTCCTAAATGATCTGTAACTCGACATTTTGCTTTGCAAATGCTCATCACTTGTGCTGCTCCCAGGATTGAGCCTCGGTACCAAGAGCTTCAGAGCAAGGACATTAGCCCGGCTGGAAGGATGGCTGTTTGTGCATTCATTTTTCCATTTTCAGGGTGATTTCGGAGTCGTATTAGGCCCATCTGAAATCCATTGAAACTGTTGTGAAATTGCAATGCAAGAATAGATATTGCTTCTAGATTTGCTATTATTCCTAGGGTTTAAGTTCATCTATGCTCATCTCTCACATCATCGTTCCGCCGATTGCCTCCTATTTTACTTTTTTTATTAATGTTAAACATGTCATGCAATCTTATTCTTAAGACATCAACGTATACTTGTGGAGAAAGGGAATCGGTGGCCAAGGAACACATGCACATGTTATTGTCTATTGAGGAAGCCATTCCTATGAACATGTGATAAAAATAACTAGTTAAATTGTGATAGTTCTATTGCATTCGAACTCATATGGTTGATCAGTCGGTGCTATATATATATGCTTTATGCGGTATCTATTTTCACACGATATCTGATAAAAATTATTCGGTACTGTATCGATTCCGCTGTATATCTGATTCGAATCCGCGATTGTAGGGTCGAGGATGCGCCTAGAGGGGGTGAATAGGCGTTTATAAAAATTCTACTCACTAATCGAGGATCACCTCTAATTACCCCTATGTCAAAACCTACACAATTAAATTGCGCAAGCGGAAGAATAAGGTTTTGACAATTAAAGCCTAAATCAACTAGGCTCACTAGTGCACTAACTAAATAAGTCTCTAACTAGAATTGCTAGGTTGATTAAGCAAGCTACACTAAGCAATTCTATTCACAATCAAGCAATTGATAATATTGCAATAAAGTAAATACTTGAATGTAAAAGAGAAAATGAACACGTTACTTTTTACCATGGTTCAGAGATAACCCTCCTACTCCACGTTGAGGAAGTCCAACTCACTTTGGACCGGCCCACTCACTTGAGCCTTCACCTCGAATCCACTAAGGTTGTTTTTTACCCCGCCGGGTAGGTTAAGCACCAACCTTCGCAAACTTTAGCCAGGGCTTCTCACAAACCTCGAGAGCTCCCGCGCACGACGCACCGACGCCGTCTAGGAGGCACAGACCTCCAAGAGTAACAAGTTGAGCACCCCGCTCAAGCTTCATAGATCGCACCTCCGCGATTCCGGTGATCACCTAGTGCAACCAATGCAACTAGGGTCCTCTCAATCCTCACTAGATGCAACTCATGCAACTAGGACCACTCTTGAGCTCAAAACCAAATGGGAAGAAGCAAAACCATGCAAACCACTCCCACAAACTCACACAAAGCTCAAGAGGACTCAAAACACCAGCAACGACCTGCCCTTGCCCCCCAAGGGGGTCTTATATAGCCTCCCAAGCCAAAACTAGCCATTGGGGGGAAAAATCCACGAAAAATCAGTAAAACCGGCACTACCGCCCTTATAGGGCCGGTAGTGCCGCCCTCAGCCCAACGGTCGGCTAACGGTTATAAACCCGGCACTACCGGCCCCACTGGGCGGTACTGCCGGACTCAGGACAAACAACAGAACAAACCGTTCGGTAAAAAGACTACCGGGGTTCAACCCCCGGTACTGCCGCACCCTCGGCAGTACCGGCCCCACTGGGCGGTAGTGCCGGCCAACAAAACAGAGCACACTGCTCTCTGAAAAACAACTACCGAAATAGTAAGGCCGGTAGTGCCGACATGAGCGGTAGTACCGCTCCCATAAGCGGTATTGCCGGCCTCAGCGGCACTACCGCCATAATACCCCCGGTAGTGCCAGTCTCAGGAGAAAAACCAGTTTTTCGCTAAAAACTTTTCTCCAAAACTTCAACCGACACTTCTTTGAGCCAAAAGGTGATCAAACCACGATCACACTTAGTTGCAAAACACTTTTGCAACACCGCTAAACCATGCTCAAAGAATTCAACCAAACTCCAAATCGTTTGCGACAAACACACCTCGCAAACGTCTCAAAGATTATATTTGCAAGAACGTATTAAGCAAATAAATCCCGGAGTCTATAAGGTTTATCCTCTTAGCCATGTGATGGTCAAACTACGACCAAACAGACTTGCAAAAACCACGGTGCAAGTATCACATGCTTTCAGGACCGAAACCCATAGACATCCCGTTTATTTGCACAACGAACTTGCAAGTAAACAGTTAAACCTCAAGGAATGAGCTATCTCTCTTTTGCAACACTTGCAAATCATAGCCTCATCCCAACTCCAAATCAACTGAATTTGCTTGAGCATCCTCGTTTTGCATCTCATGCAAAATCAGAGTGCATGAGCTCTCTAATTGCAACTCCTGCAATTCTCTAGCTCCATGCAACTTCTAAACCACAAAGCATTAGCTATCTCCCTTTTGCAACTTATGCAAAATTCGTAGCCTCATGCAAAAGCCAAGCTAAATCAAATCAGAGTGCATGAGCTCTCTAATTGCAACTCCTGCAATTCTCTAGCTCCATGCACTAAACACTTGCTTGAGCTCTCTCCTTTTGAAGCCCGTGCAAACATTGCTCCAAGCAATACCAAATAAACGCAATAAGGATTTTGTTTGGAAAACAAAAAAACAAAGCATGAATCTTCATCTATTGCAACACATGCAAACAAATGAACTTCACGCAAAAGCCAGCGCATTAGCTTATCCTATTTGCAACTAATGCAAATCAAAGCTAAATGTGAAAACTCCAAGCACAAGCTTGACCTATTTACAACAAATGCCAAATAGAGCTTATGCAAAAACCAAGCACGAGCTTCACCCATTCGCAACACATGCCAACTGGTTAGCTCCATGCAAAAACCAAATCCAAATAAGATTTGAGCTCAAGTGACTACAAGATTGAGATCACCAACACATGATGAAGCTTAAAGCAAGAACTCAACCCCTCTTAATAGTACGTCGCTAAAAACTAGACTTAAAGCTAGGAAAGATCCTTAGCCTATCTAGTTATACCTTGGCCGCCGCAAGCAATCCCCTTTGGGGTCTTTATGATCTTCAATCAACTTGTACCCCTGGGATCATCACTCTGGCTCTCTCTTGAAGTCTTTATGATCTTCAATCATCTTATCTTTAAGATCGTCACCCAGCTCTATAAACTTGTTCATCACTTCTTAATGAACCTTCTTCTTTTCAACCTTTGGATCTAACCTGGCTCAATCATCACTTATAAAAATGGTTAGTCTAAGATGCATGGTTGTCTCAATTATCTAAGCACTCCATTAACACTTAATGGATACCACTTACATCAATTGAGCACAACCTAAATCAATCAAATGAATTTTATATGTGTCTTGAGCACATGATGCAACTAATGCTTCATACTGCTCAAGAACTCTTCATTTGTCCTTAATCAATCACAAGAACACCATCAACACATGATGCAATGTTCTTTGATGATTAGGAGACAAATGAACTCAATTTAAACATTCATTTAAATTGATATGTTTCAACGTATTGATCCTTTATATATGGAGTGAAGAATAGATCAATACATCGATACATCAAGTTCAAGTGTGAACTCCCCCTAAATATGTGCATCCATGTAATATATGGATTGGGAAACATAATGCACATTTTATGGTTAATGCCACGAAGAATTCATACTTTAACTTGAATCCAAAGTATGCAATTTATACTAGAATGGATATGCATACATACCTTGGGTTTTTCATTTTCCATCCAAATATGAGACTATTGAATATAACTCAATAAGCATGTTAGTCTCAATAAGATTAGATTTTTCATTAAACAAAGATTAATCATTAATCTAAACCAATCACCAAAACCAAATGGAGCTTGAACTTACAACGATCCAGTTTTTGGGAATATTCTCCCAAGATGCTGAATAGAGCCATCTAAAAATAAGACGAGATGGTCTCATCCAGTTTGTTGTATGAAGAGGTGTACTCGGTCAAATCGTGACCAAATTTTGTCCAAAAAGTCAATTTTTGTTCTGAAAATTCAAATTTGGTCAACTTTTGTCTGAAAATTTAAATTTTTCCCGCAAATTCAAATTTCTATCAAATTTTGTCATATAATCCAAAATTCAGTCAAATGTTGATCGAAAAGTCAAATTTTGTCCGCAAATTCAACTTTTGTCAAAAAAAATTCAAATTTTGTCCGAAAAATAAAATTTGGATTAAATTGTGTCCAAAAAATTTCAACCAAAATTCAAAACCTTTGTCTCAACTAGCTCATCCGTCGAACCAAACAAAAAATTGACTCATCTTATCCGATCTTATCCATCCTACCAAATAAGAAAATTAGCTCATCTTATATCCATCCAACAAACAGACACCTAGATGATTTTATCTATTTAGAGCATCTCCAAGAGAGAGCCCTAACAATGAGCCTTAAACTTTAATTTAGGACTCCAACTAATTAGATTTAGGGCTCCAACGAAATATTTACTCCAGCAATTAGGCCCTAAAACCCAACGAAGATAGGACCCAATCACAGAGTTGCTAAATATAGATACTCTCCTAGGAGCTTTAAAACAATTTGCGAAATTTTAATAATTTAGTGTCTTTGCTGGAGTTAGTCTTTTCCTCAAAAAGCCATATAATTTAAATTAGGATTATATTTAAGGTCCTTTTGGAGATGCTCTTGGGCTGAATAGCTATTTCATCGAGTCTCATCCAGACGACTAATAACACACTAATAGTGGAGGTGACGGACGGACGGATAGATGGAGACGGCCGCGATGGAGCCGTGGCGGAAATGCGCACGCCACTACGCCAGGCCGACCGCACCGATGCCCGACATGTCGCCCCTTACGTGGCGATGAAATACTACGCGTGGAACGAATGCTTGCTCAGGTCGACCTCGCCTTTTCTGGCGCCTCTCGACAGTCTACTACTGCTCTAGGCTTTCTTTTCCCTGTAGCTGTACGTATGTTCTCATATATATATATACTAGTAGGGTGCCCGTGCGTTGCAACGGATTTAAAAAAGTGATAGATACCATCTAAACATGATACCAAGCCATACAACAAACATCAATTTTCTCTTACACATATCAAGCTAATTACATAAAAGAAAGTTCATTGACATCTTCAAAAACTGTCCAACCAATATTCTTTAAAACAACCTTTAAATAAAAGAGAGTATCATAGGCATGAGACATCTAAGACATTTTTTACAAAATATATCTACATGTGAAACCACCGTCAGAGGCCTCGGTTTCTCCGCCATGCACCATGTTCGGTTGTTCGCAATCACCACCCTCAATCCATGCTTAATGAAGAGCCGCACGATGGCCTCCACTATTCCTCATGCGCTGATCACAGCGGCCATGGGATCTCAACCGCTGCCCTCTTCAAATACCCAATCTACTCAGGCCAAGTACCCCACTGCGTTCTATCCATCCCTGCCTGCTGATTGGGGTGCACAACCACAGCCAATGTTCTCTATGGGAGCTTCGGTACCTATCAGTTCATATTATATTGTTCCTACGAGTCAACAAGAAGTCCAAGTTGGTGCTTCCATGCCAGAGACTTCACATCCTTTTGGGGGGCAATCTATAAGTAGAGTATCATTGAGGCCACCCCAGCAGGTGCTAAATATTCAAACGTCTTTGCCATCAATGATTGGATAACAGCGGTCGCCATCTACTGCAGGCAAGAAGTTGCAACAGACTGTTGCTTCTCCAAAGGTTCAAATGCTGAAATCTACATCATCACAATCATCTAGCAAATGCCCTGCACAAAAGGAACCACCATCAAAGGTCCAGCCTCAGCAATTTGAATCTGTGAGATCAAAGTTCAGGGAGTCACTTGCTGCTTCACTGAGAATAGATTTTGACCAGCAGAATAAGAAACAACCTGCTGAGAACTTGCAGTCTGATGTGTTCGCTAACCAAAGGAAACAGGTGGAGGGAGATGCAGTGCAGGATCCTGATAACCATGTTAAAAGATGCAAGCACAACCAATTCAGAGGCAGCCACAGTTGATGATGCTAAGAAATGTGAGGTAGATGAGAAGTTAGACGGTGGTTTGGTATAAAAAATGATCACAAGCATGAATGATGACATGCAGCAACAGTCAAATCATCTTTCTTCAGAAGATGACGTATTAGGCCAATGTATGGTTGTTGCAGATGAGCTCTTGCAAGGTCATGGACTTTGCTGGGTTTCTGATTTCGATGGTGGGATTTCTGAACCTATGACACAACCTAATTTAAAAAGGGCCAGTACTTCTGATGTTGATTCTGGAATTACAGAATCTGAGTCAAAAAGAATGAAGTATGTCGAGGAGGAAGCAGTTGATAAGGATAGCATTATTCAAAAGGCTGAAGGTTTGGCATTTAGAATTGAAGAGGAGTTGTTCAAACTGTTTGGAGTAAATAAGAAGTATAGGGAAAAAGGTAGATCTCTTCTGTTTAATCTAAAAGATAAAAACAATCCTGAGTTAAGGGAGAGGGTCTTATCTGGAGATATTGCTCCTAAACGCTTCTGTTCAATGACTGTGGAGGAACTTGCTTCCAAGGAGCTCTCAGAGTGGCGTTTGGCTAAAGCTGAAGAACTTGCACAAATGGTTGTCCTTCCTAGTACTGAAATTGATGTTAGACGTTTGGTGAGGAAAACACACAAAGGAGAATTTCAAGTCGAAGTAGAAGAAATAGATGGTGATATTTCAGTGGAGGTTGAGCTTGGGGTTAATCTTCTATCTCATGTTCCATCAAAAGCTATCGAAGATCAGACTAAATCTAATGATAAGACAAGTATGGATGATAAAGCTTGTGTAGAAGGTAAAGAGAAGGCATCTGATGGCATGTCCCAAGATGAGGATGGTGGGACAGGCGACAGCAATTTGTCAGGCGATCTTGAATATATTGATAATGAGAAAACTGATCTTATGCAAGAACTTATGGTGGAACAACCACATCTACAGTTTTGGACAATACTGAAACTATAGGATGCCGACGACACTATAAAACCACTGAGATAGTACATTGAAATATGAAACTATAGGATGCCGACGACACTATAATAGCACGGAGATAGTTCACTGAAATAACCTTCTAGGATTCCTTGCACGCATACCTCGAATAAAATAGATTTTTGAAATTGATCAATAGTTGTACAACCAGAAATTGCTTGAAATCAAGTGAAAAAATGGACAATACACAAATGGCAAGGAAAACAAATCATGGATGGTTTAGACATTGCTTGTTTTGTTAGGTAACAGGAACCATTCATCCATGTAGCTTGAAAAACCAGACACAACAAAAGGAATAGTCCTGTAGAAATCTAGAAGATCAAGAGGTTGTCCATAAATCAACCTGTCTGAAGGCAAGCATAAATTTAAGTAACAGGTTGCTCATTCAAGCATTCAATCTACTGTGCAAACACAATTATGCCATCAAGAAGACCAGGAAAAGTTTGCTGTGTGATAAACTTTGAGGGCCTAAACATTATTTGGAAGGAGGACAGAGTTTTTGTGCAATCAGATAATAAATTTTGAGCATTTAAGACAACATGATCAAAAAGGAATTACCGGGATTAACATATTTAGGAGGACTGTGACTACTTCCCACTCCAATAGTCTAAGAACATTTTTTAGAGCATTATGTATAGAAGTACATGTCCTTATCTGATAACTAAAGCATGGCAACTATCACTGTTGCTCGTAAATTACCATTTTCATGCAATCCACATATATGAATAAATACCTGACCATTTTTAGCTTCTCTAAACAAATTTGTCATCAAGTGTAAATAAGGAACCACAAATGTCCAATAAACAGAGTTATTTTTTCATATCACAGAGCATGGAAAATTTCATAACAGAAATTGTATTTCATATCTAATCGCTCTTCTACAAAACATTCGGGTAGATTATCAGACGGATAGCCGAGAGAACCTCCTCCTAAAAAGACCAATAAAAGACATGAGCATAGATATTTCTTTCGATTTATGCATGTCTTAAACATGCAATTTTTTATATGGAACCAGAAGACATGAAATGATAATCAAGATGAAGTACAACATATAGATTTTAGCCTGAACAAAAAACATTCATGAGAAAAGAGGCTAGAAAATCGTAAGCAAAGAACACATAGCAAGTGCTGAACCATCACTGTACTCACAAGTGAAAACAACAAACATCTCATCAATTAAGCACACATTGCATGTTTAAGACATGCAGAAATCAGAAAGAAATATCTATGCTCGTGTCTTCTATTGGTCTTTTATTAGTTAAGATATGGTGTCTGAGAAACATTGCATGGTCCGAAAGAAATTTAAAAGATATTGAACGCTTGATGTATCACGTTGACAACTAACAGTAAGTAGCATGTTTTACCACATAAAAGCACTCATCAAGTAAAAAGCAAAGATAAGAAATTACCTGTGAAGAAGCACTCAGGTCTGAGCTTTTGTCAACCAAGCTATCCAACCTCTCTCCTCTTTCAAGGACACTCTCAATAGTTTTATGCTATTCAAATATTCAAATGTAACCAATTCAAATTAGCAGCAGGTTGCTCACAGTCCCATTAAACAATGGTGAGATAGTGGTAGTCAGTAGATCATATCATCAAATCATTATTTTAAATTATAGCACAAGATACTGTGACCAAGGTTACTCATAGAGTATGCATGTAAGGTCATAAAAATTAATTATTCTCCTTGATAGAGCTCTTTATTTTTCCAGGTGAGGAGTTGTTGATCTAGTACAAAAGTCCAAATATATCAAGTGGAATCGGAGGAGGGGGTGCTGCAGAAGTTAGAGGCTCTTCTAGCAGCTTTGGCCCAAATCAGGAACAAGTAAAAGGTCACAGAATTAACAATTTCTCCCGTGTAGAATGAACCACTGCCACCAACTCTTGCTTTAGAATAGTAGAATGATTCATAACCATACAATAAAACTGATAACTGATAACTTCAGTGTAAACTCTCTTCAGTTGATCATTCCAGCACATCATAGATTAAATTAGTGTAATCTCAGATCAAGCATTGCCTTGCAATCATCAATCACAAACTTGAGGATTTGATATCTAGACAATTCATCAAACACTTGGCATGCATCAAATAGCTCATCTAAAAACCTGGAAATTCCTCACCACAACTTACCACAAGGAGAGGAAGGAGGAGATGCCAGCCATGGGAAGGAGCAACAGGGGCGGAGCTCACCTGGTCATGAGTGGGAGACGAGCCGCCAAAGGGTGCTCGGCCAGGTGGAGTGGAGGCGCCGCCGGCCAGGAGGCGGCGCGGCGGTTGGTGGGGGCGCGCACCGAAGCTCCGGGAAGGAGCGGCGGCCTCGAGGACGGAGCGAGCGGCGCCCATCGGGCAGGAGCGGCGCCGCTATCGCGGGTGGTCGCGCCGTGGCCGGGAGAGGGGCGGCCGGGGCTGGGGAAGCGAGGCGCGGCGGCGTCGCTCAGGAGGAGGAGGAGCGGGCGTCGGGTGGGGCTGGAAGCCAGGGAGGCGGCGACGTCGCTCGGTGGGAGGAGGAGCGGGACGTCAGGCTGGGGGCTGGGGAAGCCAGGGAGGCGGCGGCATCGCTCGGTGTAAGTGGGCCCCGTGTATAATGAACCACTGCCACCAACTCTTGCTTTAGAATAGTAGAGATAACGCTCTTTTCTACTCTGCTTCCAATGCTGTATCTTGTACGGAGAGTATGCATGTGTGTACTATATGAATATATAAGATTAATTATATGGTATTTATATTTTTTAAGATGTGGTATGTACATTTTTTAGACATACTTATTTCTATGTCTATATATAAATGTATTTGCAAAATATACTAAAAACTATAAACTCCCTTGCAGTTTTTTCATGTGGTTCATATTGAAATATCTTATAATTAATATATGAGTGTATCTAAAGTGATAAAGGGGTATTTCAAGTTCGTTTAAGTGGTATTTTAAATGTGGGAGCAACTACACTCGGGAGTAGAAGGTATTTTTTCTATATATAAACACACATAAGGCACCGTAATCCAAAATAGGTATTTCCCATATGTATTTGCATGTGAAATTTTTTAAAATTTTTAGGATATTGAGTTTAGCTAGTTTACTAACTAGTTTAAACAAGTTTGAACTGAAATCCAAACTAGAGTTTTTTTATGGTAGTTTGATTGTATGTATGTGCTGATTTTATATATAAATCAGCAAAGCATGTGATCAAAATTCGTTCAAATCTTCAAATTCGAGTATATTTTTCAAAGGTATGTGTTTCATTTGAATTGTAACAGATAGGTGTGTGTGTGTGTGTGTATATATATATAGGGGAAATATTTGGTGCAAACCGGCTATTTCGTGCAAACATGCAAACTTCAATTTTCAGCCGCCGGATCTCGTACGGATGGCCCAGATTGACAAAGGTGGAAGCCCCCTCTCCCACTTATGTATTTTTTTGGATAACCCCCTTGCTTTCTTGTGCTTTGCATCCCCCACCGTCATGCACACAAAAGTAGCCTGTATCGCCAAGATCTCGCCGTCGCTCACGCCCACGCTGCCGCCCGCTTCGAGCACACCGCCATCGCCACGCACGCCCGCCCGACGCCCGGGCCGCCGCCGCTGTGTCCCGCCCACGACCACACCCCCTGCTAGACCGCGATCATCAGTACAAACTGTCATTAGCCACCACTGCATGCAGCACCCAAATATCAAACTGATTTTTCTGCCGTTGGTTGAAACACTACACATCAACCACAAATCATAAGTACATTTAATAATGGCTTAAGAGAACTACACGGGAAGGAAGAAAACTCACTAAACTTGTTTGTGTTTGAGTTTTGGTCGTTTAGTTAGTTTCAATTTAGTTCTGAAGTCTCAGAGTTCATTACGTTTTTTTGTCTCTGCCGTTTGTGCTATAGTACCTGAATCCGATTTGATTTCAGAGGTAGAATTCAGAATCCGAGTTCTCTGCTGTAACCTAGTTAGTTTCTTGTATCATTGAGTCTTTATATATGTGGAATAAAACCAGAAAAGGTGCAAGAGTTGAGCACCACAAAAATCTTTTCAATCTTGTTCTGTTCTGGAGCAATCGTATTTGTTTGCAGTCCTACCGTAGTTGGTTTTGTCGCTGGTTCAGAAAGCTGGTAGCTTACCTCTATAGAACGTGAAGAAGAGAAGGAGAAACAACAAGCTTCAGGCTGGATTTTTTTCCCCGACAAAAGCTTAAGGATGGAGGCGCTCGTCGGTGTGGCCGTGGAGGCGTCGTCGGTGCCACCTAATGCAACTTCTCCAAAGACAGCAACGGGATCAACGCTGTGAAATCATGTGCTGAAAAATTGGCTTTGAACTGAAAAATTAACTTAGATTTGAATTTGCAAAATGTGTTTGTTCATGTGTTTTGACAATTGACAAGAAACAGTAAGTTTTGCCTTGGCGCCGGACCAATCCTAAAGAAAACAGTAAGTTTCCCATCTACGACGGACAAACTTTCTTGGTCCTTTGTAAACATGCTTTTTGACAACCTCTTTCTCCTATGTACAACGGACAAAGTTTTTGTGTCCGTCGTGAACATGTTTTTGAGCGCATGAGCCAAACCCTATTTTCCAAGAATCCAAGAGTTTCGCATGTACGACGGACAAAGTTTTTGGGTCCTGTGAATGGCTTTTGAGGATTGATTTAGCATGTACAACGGACAAAGTTTTTGGGTACGTTGTGAACGTGTTTTCAACGAAATGATTTCTTCTTGTAACTGATAGGTTCACATGAACGAAGGACAAAGATTTCTTGTCCGTCGTGAATGGACTTTTTCTAGGGTTTTTATTTCTTGTCCGCTGTGAACGTGTTTTGCTCGGTTGGATGTTTTGCAAGAATTGAAATGGTTTGACCTTGAGATTATGAAATTTGTGATGATTTCATGATGTGTGTTTTGAAGTGGACTTTATGCAATGCTCATGTGAGTAGTTGCATGGATTGACATTGAGTCAAGTCGTGGACTTGTGCTCGGATTTGTTTTGTGGTTTGTTCATGTGCGGTATTGCTCGAAGACGAATGTGGTCGATGACGGACCGAACTAGGTTCATGGAGGAACTGAGGTTCGACTAGGTTCAGGAGGAACCGAGGTCTTGGTGGTTAAGGATGTCATGCGGGACGTTCGGGCTAAGAGAATGGTGCACATGAAGAATGGTTAGTCACGTGAGAATGGCAGGAGGTCATTCGCGTGCAAAGTGTTAGTCACGTGAGTATGGCAGGTGGCCATACGCGTGCAAAGTGTTAGTCACGTGAGTATGGTAGGGTTGCCATACGCGTGCAAGAGTTGTACTCGGCCAGGTTGGGCCAAGTAGAGTTGTGTTGGATACGGATTCCTTCTAGGGAATAGGAATCGTATTCAGAACTCCTTGTGGGTTGGTCCTTTAAATAGGAGGGGTGTCTCCTATTGAAGGGCATCAATCGCATCAAGTAGAGCTGAGCGCATCAAGCTTTGAGCTTGGTTTTAGGGTTTGTACTCTTTTGATGAGAGTATTTTAGACAAGAAATAAAGATCAATTCTTCCAAGATTTTTGCGTGCTCTGATAACCACGTCGCTACAGTATTTTCTGTTTTGGTTCTTGTTTGCATGCTTGTTCTAGTTCTAGATTGGTTTTTGTTCTTCAAGTTTTATCTTGATTTGATCCATCAAAAACCTCTCTAGGGTATTGATCTAGTGTTTCTCAAAGTCTAGTTGATCAATCTTTTGTCGTTCTTGTTTAATCTTGAAGTTTTGATTAGATTGATTCTCGTCAAGTTCTGGATCAGTAAGCTTGCGAAGCTCATAACTTTTGATCCGTAAGTCCGATCGAGCTGATTCTTTTTGGGTTGGATTCGTATTGGAATCTAGTTTCTTGTGTCCAAATTTCAGATCGTTCCGACGGTTGGATCTCCGGGAATTCGCGTTTTACCGAATCTCTGTCATTCTGTTTTTGTCGAAAACGAGGCAATTATTTGGTTCTGTTTTGGGGTGAACTTTTAATAGATCAAGAATTTGGTTTTAGCTTCCGCACAATCATTCACCCCCCTCTGATTGCTATATTCGTATACTTCGATCCTACAAACGCCGTCCATGGGTGCAGCGATGACGGCATCCACGGTCGCACTGCCCGCTATTCGTGCTCCTCTAACGGCGGCGCTAGACTCAACACCATCGCCCATAATCTGTGCTCCTCCGCCATCCATCAGCCCTGCTCTTGCAGCATCATCGGAACCGATGGCAATGGAAGATGGGTTAAGAACCCCTCAAAAGTGCACCCTTCCATTCTGTGTAAGTACTTAAAACCGAACAAACTCACAATATTGCATTAAGTAGGATTGAAGTTGATCGGAATGTGATTAAGTACTTTAACAATGGTAACCTTGTTCCAATTAATGCAGGGGAAAACATGCACGCCGAATTTGCCCGATGATTTGAAGCCGGCTGTAGGGATGGAGTTTCCTGATGTGATCTCTTTTGAGAAATTCTACAAAGAATATGCTCATTCAACGGGGTTTTCAGTTCGTATTGGACAACAAAAAGTGGTGGACGGCAAGGTATTGTGGAAGCGGTTCTATTGTTCGAGAGAAGGCTATCGTAGAGAAGGTGCATTCACGGTGGACACCAACAAAAGAAAATATGATCAAAAGCTAACGAGGTGTGGTTGTGAGGCAATGGTTTCTATCAAACAGACAAAGGAAGATAGATTTAAAATTGCGCAGTTCCAACCTGTGCATGCGCACGAACTTGTTTCTCCTAGTAAGCAACACTTGATACGGTCAAATAGGCAAGTAAGCGAGAAGGCTAAGACGACACTATTTGATTGCCATAAAGCAAGCATCGGCACCTGTTTGGTATATACATATCTTCGGGTGAGTGAGGGTGGATTTCAAAACGTGGGATGCACAAAAAGAGACTTACAAAATTACCATTCTAGTTTAAGAACTAGTATAAAGTCATCGGATGCACAACTGTTTGTTGACAATCTTGCTAAAAAAAACTCCATCAATTCAGGTTTTTATTTTGACTATGTTGTTGATGACAAGGGAAGATTGGTGCACGCCTTTTGGGCAGATGCTATGTGTAGAAAGAACTATGCACATTTTGGAGATTTGGTTTCTTTTGATTCTACATATAGTACTAATCAGTACAACATGATATTCACACCATTCACCGGAGTAAACCACCATGGTGGGAGTCTATTGTTTGGTGCTGGTTTGATCTCCAATGAGAAGATAGACTCGTACATGTGGTTGTTTGGTGCATTTTTGAAAGCAATGGGAGGGGCTGCACCTAGGCTAATGTGAAATCATGTGCTGAAAAATTGGCTTTGAACTGAAAAATTAACTTAGATTTGAATTTGCAAAATGTGTTTGTTCATGTGTTTTGACAATTTGACAAGAAACAGTAAGTTTCGCTTTGGCGCCGGACCAAACTTAAAGAAAAGCAAGAAGTTTCCATCTACGACGGACAAACTTTGTTGGTCCGTCAGAAACATGTTTTGGCACTTTCCCATGTACGACGGACCAAGTTTTTGGGTCTGTCGTGGACATGCTTTTGAGATTCTGAGCCGGACTCAATTTTCCAAGGAACCAGTAAGTTTTGCATGTACGTTGGACCAATTTCTTTGGTCAGTCGTAAACGGCTTTTTGAGAATTGATTTCGCATGTACAACGGACCAATTTTCTTTGTCCGTTGTGAACGTGTTTTTCCGCGTTTGGTTGGCTTCTTGGAACAGAAACTTTTCCTTATACAACGGACCAACTTTGTTTGTCCGTCGTGAATGCGTTTTCGCTCAATTAGGGTTTTGAGCGATTTGGATTTGAATTTTGAATGTGAATTTGAAATTTGTAATGATTTCATGATGCTTCTTTTGAAGTGGACTTTATGCAATACTCATGTGAGTAGTTGCATGGATTGACATTGAGTCAAGTCGTGGACTTGTGCTCGGATTTGTTTTGTGGTTTGTTCATGTGCGTATTGCTCGAAGAAGAATGTGGTCGATGAAGGGACCGGAACTAGTGTCATGGAGGAACTGAGGGTCGGGACTAGGTTCAGGAGGAACAGAGGTCTTGGTGGTCAAGGATGTCATGCGGGACGTTCGGGCTAAGAGAATGGTGCACATGAAGAATTGTTAGTCACGTGAGAATGGCAGGAGGTCATTCGCGTGCAAAGTGTTAGTCACGTGAGTATGGCAGGTGGCCATACGCGTGCAAAGTGTTAGTCACGTGAGTATGGTAGGGTTGCCATACGCGTGCAAGAGTTGTACTCGGCCTGGTTGGGTCAAGTAGAGTTGTGTTGGATACGGATTCCTTCTAGGGAATAGGAATCGTATTCAGAACTCCTTGTGGGTTGGTGCTTTAAATAGGAGGGGTGTCTCCTGTTGAAGCGCATCCAACCAAGGAGAGTTGAGCGCATCAAGCTTTGAGCTTGGTTTTAGGGTTTGTACTCTTTTGATGAGAGTATTTTAGACAAGAAATAAAGATCAATTCTTCCAAGATTTTTTGCGTGCTACAAGAACTAACGCTACGGTGTTTTCTGTTTTGGTTCTTGTTTGCATGCTTGTTCTAATTCTAGATTGGTTTTTGATCGTTGAGTTTCTTCTTGATTTGATCCATCAAAAACTGTTCTAGGGTATTGATTTAGAGTTTCTCAAAGTCTAGTTGATTAATCTTTTGAAGATCTTGTTTAATCTTGAAGTTTTGATTAGATTGATTCTCGTCAAGTTCTGGATCAGCAAGCTTGCGAAGCTCATAACTTTTGATCCGTAAGTCCGATCGAGCTGATTCTTTTTGGGTTCGATTCGTATTGGAATCTAGTTTTTTGTGTCCAAATTTCAGATCGTTTCGACGGTTGGATCTCAAGGAATTCTCGTTTTACCAAACCTCTGTCATTCTGTTTTTGTCGAAAACGAGGCAATTATTTGGTTCTGTTTTGGGGTGAACTTTTAATAGGTCAAGAATTTGGTTTTAGCTTCCGCACAATTATTCACCCCCCCCTCTGATTGCTATATTCGTATACTTCGATCCTACAGCTAATCATTACCGATGAAGATCCTAGCATGAAGGTGGCAGTTGGCGATGTATTCCCATCAACCAGACATAGACTTTGCATGTGGCATATTTTGAAGAAGCTTCCTGAAAAGGTAGGCCCACCGGTGAGGGAAGATCAAGTTTTTTATAAGCGAGTTAACTCATGTGTATATTCCTCAGAAACACCCGAGGAGTTTGAGTCAAAGTGGGCATCAATTATTTCTGATTTCAATTTGGAAGGTAATGAATGGTTGGCTAACCAGTATCGTATTCGTGAGTCTTGGATACCAGCTTACTTCAGAGAGATATTTTTGGGAGGAATTCTAAGAACAACCTCGAGGTCAGAGAGTACAAACTCTTTTTTTAGTCATTTCATTGGTTTCAAGCATTCTTTGGCTGAATTCTGGGTTAAATTTGACACTGCGGTGGAAGAACAAAGAGAAAAGGAGTTAAGAGATGATAATGATAGCCTCCATACATTACCTTTATTAAAGATAGAATGGTCAATAGAGAAGCATGGTAGTGATATTTTCACACATGCCAAATTTCTAGAATTTTAGAAGCAAGTCCTCGCTAGCAGGGACCATTGTGTAGTTGAAAGTATACACAAAGATGGAAATATGAAAATAGTATGCATTGCAGATGATAGTCTAAAGGTAAGAAAAGTCAGTTTCGACACTAGCACAATGATTGCTAAGTGCTCGTGCATGTTATTTGACACACATGGAATTCCTTGCTGCCATATTATTCATGTTTTACGAGGTGCAAAGTTGAATGAGCTACCTAAACGGTACATTTTGAAAAGGTGGACCAAAAATTGCAAGAGAGAAGCTGTATTTGATGAAGATGGACATGTGCTACAAGAAAATGCAAATTCATTGTTGGAAGTAGAGATCAAAAAAATGTGTTCAGAAATGCGCAAGGGCATGGAAGATATCATCGAACAAGCCGGCCATTCAATGGACACTATACAAACAGTGAGAACTAAATTTACAAAGTTTATGGCTGAAGTAAAACAAGATCTTCCTACAAGCAATCGAACTAGACATGAAGAGATGGAGGGTTTCTTCGGTAGCCAACTACCTACCCAGATTGACATACTGCCACCAAATGATGTCCACACAAAGGGAAGATCCAAACGAATTAAAGGTCATTTCGACAAGGGAATTGCTAAAAATATAAAAGAGAGAAACAAGAAGAAGAATGAGAAGGTTGCACGCATGTGCAAGTCATGCAATGAATTGGCGTTTCACGACAAGCGTAATTGTCCTAGGAAGGACACACTTACATGATGTAGGTTCTTATTTGCATTGTTCTTCTTCTTTTTCTTGTTTCACAATCTGCTCATCAATTCAGAAAAACAAAGACATACCGTGTTTCTTTCCCTTCTTTAATTGTTGAGAATATATGGGTGCTGCATGTTTTGGTGGCTAATGATCTTTTTACTGATGATAGTTTTGTAGTAAGTTTATTATGGTGAAACGCCCATGCTGCTTATTCTCTCAATCCAAGTATGAATTTTTTTATTGTACTTGTATGCTACAACTGCTGCAAATAGTCTACTTGCAAGTCTTGTTCCTTACGAATTTTCACCATCTGAATGTCTGGTTTACTATAGCACAAACGGCAGAGACAAAAAAACGTAATGAACTCTGAGACTTCAGAACTAAATTGAAACTAACTAAACGACCAAAACTCAAACACAAACAAGTTTAGTGAGTTTTCTTCCTTCCCGTGTAGTTCTCTTAAGCCATTATTAAATGTACTTATGACTTGTGGTTGATGTGTAGTGTTTCAACCAACGGCAGAAAAATCAGTTTGATATTTGGGTGCTGCATGCAGTGGTGGCTAATGACAGTTTGTACTGATGATCGCGGTCTGGCAGGGGGTGTGGTCGTGGGCGGGACCTGGGCGACGGCGGCGCTGGACGTCAGGCGGGGCGTGCGTGGCCGATGGCCGGTGTGCTCAGGGCGGGGCGACGACGTGGACGTGTGCGACGGCGGGATCTTGGCGATACAGGCTACTTTTGTGTGCATGACGGTGGGGGATGCAAAGCACAAGAAAGCAAGGGGGTTATCCAAAAAAATACATAAGTGGGAGAGGGGGCTTCCACCTTTGTCAATCTGGGCCATCCGTACGAGATCCGGCGGCTGAAAATAGAAGTTTGCATGTTTGCACGAAATAGCCAGTTTGCACCAAATATTTCCCCATATATATATATATATATATGTATTACCCCTTTTTTATTATATCTTTGAATTGTATATCTTACTCTAGCCTATGATAGTAAATGATGTCGTAAATAGCTAAAAAGAGGGGTATGAAAGTAAAAAATAGTAAAAAGTTACATAGAAATTGTAGAATAACGTATATTCAGAATAAAATTTAAAAGATGACATGTATTCATCTTTTGGTGTATCTTTTTCCGAAGCTGTCGCTTCTATAGCCCTCTAAAATTTAACCATTTTCATTCGAATTTACGAAACCAGCCCACTTGGTAAGCTCGAAAGGCGTGAGACGGCACGAGTCAGCCGCCGCACCGGAAAGCTCGACAGGCTTCCTACCGAGTTTCACTTGCTCAACGATGACATCTAGTAAACCTCTTGTGACACTATCAGTTATATATTTTAGGACATGTACAATGGTACATGTCAGCTGTTTATAAGGGTATACTACATCAGATTTTGGATGATGTGGAGGAGAGAGAGGGAAGAGAGAGAAATATGATGTCCACTATTTAACGGATGGCTTTATAGACAGCTTTATAGTGTGTATACCATTGTACAGACAGTCTATTAATCATATGAGAGATCATTACAGACATCTATATAGACAGTCTACTGTATAAGTTATCTATTGTAGATAATATGGAGGTATATTATAGACAGCTACTGTCTATATCACTGTATTCTGTAGATTCATTGTCGGTAAAGATTAAACGGCTGACGATCATCTATGGGTGCGGTGTGAGGAGTTGCAAGTTCAGAGATTTGAGTTTTGAGACTCCCGACGGACTTTGCGCCGGTTTTCCTTGTTCTGCACTCCTGCGCTCCCTGTCTTGATAAAATTGGCGGCGCTCTTTTGCCGGCGCGGCAAGTTGAAGATCATCTATCCTACGGTTGAATGGTTCAAGTAGACAAAGTTTACACTAATTATCTCTCTGTTTAGAGGTTCTCACATGAAACATTGTCTTTTTTTAGAAACATCCTCTGATTAATAATAATAATCATAATCATAATAATAAGTACATTTATATTGAACAGACATATCTACTTTTGTTCCGTACGTGTGTGTGGGATTTAATTGGCACACAGTATCTAATATCATATGTGTCCAAGAAAAAGTATGGAGCTGCACATGCTTATGGTAACGTACATGCTAAGTCAAGTCAACAGGTCGCAGAAAAAAAAAGGAAATGTATAGAGATCGGTCGATAGAGATAAGAGCGGCGAAGATAGCGCGCGTGACATATTTGTAGTGTCTGACTGTGTTCGTTGTTCTGAAAATCTTAATGCATGACATTGGGAACAGGCCAGTGGCCTGATGGTAGGGGAAAGAACATCCTTGCTCACCCGGGTTTGAGGCCTAAGATCGAAGAGGTGGTGCATGTTATGATATATAGATATAATCACAGTTAAACTATGGAAGGACTATTTATTGGTGAAAGAATCCAAACCTATCTCATGTTGGTTTTGCTATATATTGGGCACCCTTTTGTACAGAGAGAATCAATCTAATAAAGAGAGAACATTGCCACATACTTTTGTGTGTGCTTCTACTTTTATTCATGCGTTCATGTTGGCGTGCTGTTGATTGGTGTGGTGAACGACTATGTTTTATAACATGTTATCAGCTGAAGCTCTACAAGGTTGAAGCCCTAGATCATCTACATGCAGCGTAAATCGTTTTATATTCTTTGAAAGTAGATCAATCTTTTTTTTCTTGATACTAATCACAATTTGATCTATAGTTGATTTGCATGCTGCTCGTATGAGAGATCGATCTTGCATGCATGAACGATAGCATGGCGATCTACCATGGCCGATTGTGACCGTCTATCTACATTGATCTACATTGCATCGAAAACATCCTGCCACAGGTGATCACACTGCTACAAGCCCTACGTAAGTTCAATCTACGTAAGTTGATCGCACATGAACGATCAATCGAATCCTGCAGATTGTTTTTACCAAGTATAGATTACCGTTTAATCTATACTCGCGATTGGAAAATTACTATTCATAAATAAAAACGCCCGAGAAAGCCGCACAGGATGTCGCCATCAGTAGCTACTTGCCCTTCAACCGTCCACACGCCCGCACAGTGACACCAGTGGTGCTCTACTCGCTCCCCGCCAGACTCCGCAAGCAGCTCGCAGCCACACGCTCTGCTCGCTCGCTGCCCGCCTTCGCACGCGACCCGCAGTCGCGTGCTCCTCCCCGGTCGCTAGCGCCGCCACGCACTTGGCCTCCCGGCCGGGCACTGGCCTGTAGCCGCACGCTCCTCCCCGGTCACAGGCTGCTGTTGCGCACTTGGCCTCCTAGCCACCGGCCCGCAGCCGCGTGCTCATCCCCGGCCGTCGGCCCGCAGCCGCGCACTTTGCTCTGCCGTCGACCTTCGCACGCGACCTGCAGTCGGGAACTTCTCCACGACCGTCGGCCCATAGCCGTGCGCTCCAACATGGCCGCCGCCCCCTCGGCTACGCGCTTTGCTCTGCCATTGGCCTCTTCACGCGACCTGCAGTCGCGTGCTCCTCCTTGGCCGCCGGCTGCTGTCGGACCCAGGGAAGAATACGACCGCTCGGCCGCCCACGAGTTCACATGGCCAAAGGGTAGTGGCGGCTAGCGTTTGGAAACCCTAGCCGTTTTTAATGAAGACGGCTTGGGCCAGATGGGCCCATGGGTCGCACCGTGGGTTGTACAACATGTTCAAAGAAAAAAATTACCGAAATTAAAAAAAGGAATTTACAGTATTGCCCCTTGGATTTCTTTTATTATATTAAAAAAATAGATTGATAGTTCTAAAAATTGATGATAAATCCAATAAATTAAATTTCTAGGTATATGGATGTCGGTGTTTCGTGCATCGGCAATGCGAATTTATGGTCGGAGGGGGTCGCGCGCTCCCTCTCCCCGAATGGTCGACTCAAGAGGCCTGGTGTTTATACTGGTTCGGGCTGAACGTCCCTACTCCAGTTCGTGCTGTTGGGGTGTATGGAATTCAAGAAATGACCCGAAGGTTACAAACGAGGCAAGGGGATCGTTCGATCTCCTTTGCGCTCGGTGAGTTTTTCACTTTCTTGTTCGGGCTCCCCTCCCCCCGGGGCCCTGCCTCTCCTTATATATCCAGAGGCGGCGGGTTACAAGTAGGAGTTGGAGAGAAAAAGGAAGGGAATGCAGTACACCTAGGAGTCCGGTTTTAAATACTCGTCGTCCAACCTCTGCCCGCCCACGGTTGGTAACCCAGCGGTGAGCGGTCTTTGGCTGGCTGTCGAGGATGACATCTTTCGCTCAGACGCCGGCATCGGTTGTTTTAATGGTGCTTGACCTTGGCTAGGCCTCGAGAGGGCGCCTCCTCATGCGGCGTGTCGCGGACGGACAGGGCTTGACTTCTGGCGGACCCACCGACACCCTCGGGAAGGAGCCGCCTACCCTGCACGGATGTCGAGGACGTCGCGTACACAGAGCGGTTGGCCCTTCGAGTGTTAGCGGGGCCGTCCGATCACGTGCTTTGACCTGGGCGGTCGGGGTCGGCCGGCCGCCTGGGTCTGGTTCTGACCGGTGGCAGGCCAGACCTTTGTGGCCCACGAACTTTTGCCGTAATCGGCTTTTGTAGGACGTCGGCCGCCAGGTTCTGCCGATGGAGGTACCCATGGTATGGGTATTCGCCGATAAGCCCAGCCCCGCCGGTCGGGCTCGGGGTTTAGCGGTTCGATGCGCGCCGACGGAGGTTGGCGACGGTCGGTTAAGCGCGATCGGCCGGGCAATCATAGGCTCGCCAAAGGGCCCCGAGCCCCGAGCCGTCGAAGAGCCGGCCGGGGTTTTCTCGACGAAGCGGCGGCCGACCTGGTCGGCGACGCTTCGGTTAGCGCGATCTTTGGCTGCGCCGCTGAAAAGGTTCCCGGTCTTGGCGCACCCGAAGTCTGTAGCCCCTGAGCCCTCGAAGAGCCGGTCGAGGGGTTTACCGACGGCGCGCCCGACCGGGTCGGCGACGCTTCGGTTAGCGGCGCTGAAGCTGGCGCTCGCTAGAAGGTCTTGTGGCGCCGGTGGTGTAGCCCCCGAGCCCCCGAGCGGGTCGAAGTGTCGGTCGGGGGTTTACCCGGTCGGACTCTGGTCGACCGTGGTTATGGGACCTCTAGAGTCACGTGAGCGAACACGCGTTTACCTACGTCGGTTTGAACGCCGTGCTCGTACAAGCTGCAAACGGGCGATCCGGGTGGAATCTTGGCGATCCCCCCTCGAGGGGGGTCGTTTCCAAGCGGACGTAACTCCCGGCGTGGGCGTCCGACCCTCTGCGGGCATTCCATAAGAACCTTTCCTTACTCGATCCCGTATCGGGCTACCGGGTCGTCCGCCGACCCGGAGCGCGGCTGGCCGCCACTCATGGATGAGCTCCGCGGGAGAGTGTGAGGTATGGTCCCGGATGCGGGTTAGGGTGATTGGTCGTCGCCGACCCAATCGGGCCCAGCTGGCTCACCGCCCGCCGCCGCTCGCTTTTACGTCTTGGGCGGCTTTAGTTCCGGCCGCCAGACTTGGCCTTCAGAACCAACACGGTGCGGCCTCGGTGTGAGCCCGATGGCGATCCACCGCCCTCGAGGCCGGCGGCCCGATGGGCTGCATTTTTTCGTATGCGTTTGGCCCAGCTTTTGCCCGGCGAGTGCGTGGCGCTGGCGTGCGGGCGTGAGACGGCTGTCTGTCGCTGCATTTTAATGCTTAGTAGGGATTAAATGGCCGCGCGCTGCTATCGCAGTGAGTGGTCGAGGCGGGCAAAGTGACGGCCGCGATCGCGTTGGTTCGCGCGAGGAGGCGTTTGCCAGCGCGAAGACGCTGTTTCCGCCGCCAGCGCCTATAAAGCGGCGAGGGCGGCGCGGGAGAAAGGCTTCCGCTCGCTTTTCTCTGCAAAGAAAAGGAGGAGAAAAGGCAAAGGCTCTCGCTCCTCGCTCCGCCTCCTTGCCTCAGACGGAGATGTCGGCTGTTCGCACTCGTCCGGCAGCCGCTTCCTCGGCTTGGAGAAGAAGGGGTTCCTCCCTCTGCGAGTCGAGTCCAGCTGGCGGACGCCACAGGCCGGGACCGAGGTCCCCGAAGTGGGTGACGGGGAGATAGTCACGCTGGCTGCCTTCTACGAGCGCGGATTTGGCCTCCCGCTCCACCCGTTCGTCCGCGGGCTGCTGTACTTCTACGGGGGGAGGTGCACCATCTTAACCCAAACGGGGTCCTCCACATCGCGGTCTTCATCACGCTGTGCGAGTCCTTCCTGGGTATCGAACCCCACTGGGGGCTCTGGCGCCACTTCTTCTTTCTTGGCGCCATCGGACGCCACGGTCTCCTCGGTGCCACTGGCCATCCAATCGCGCCAGGCCGCAGCCGCTCTACATTGACGTGAAGTTGCCGCCGCCGAACCTGGCCGCACGGTGAGTGGTTCTACGCCCGTAACCTTAACCTTGGCGCCCCGGCATTCAGTGGGAATCTGCCGGTGCAGAGTCCTCGCTGGACTTGGGGCCCCGACTCGAAGGACAAAAGGAAGGTGGAGATGGTCCTCGAGAAGCTCGAGGATCTGAAGCCCGGCGGGCCTGTGGCAAGGTGGTCATCAGCACGTTCATGGAGAGGCGCATCCAACCCCTTAGGGATCGGTTGCCCCCATGTTCGAGTACACCGGATTGTCCGACCCGACGAGGTCGTCTGAGCGAGAGCTGGCTGCGTCGGTGGTTCTTGCGCCGTGGATCAGCGGTCTCTCCTAGGCGACACCGAGGCGGTGGGCGAGGCGCCCGCGCCGTTCTCGGCGCAGAACCCGCAGAACTTGGTACGCCGGGTGATTTCTGGTTTTTTCCTCTCTCGCTCCCCCGCCCCCTTACCCGAGTGCGTTTTCGCAGGGGCTTGGCGGCATGATCTCCCGGGCCTTGCACCCGGGAGAAAAGGAGGCGAGAGCGGCAACGCCTCCTCGTGACTGGACGCCGCCCTCTGGCGACAGGAGGCCGCGAAGGCGCGATAGAGGAAGGAGCGCGCGGACCGGGCCGCGCGCGGCAAAGAGGTCTCCGACGAGACCCTTAGCGACGACGACGAGGAGTCGGCGTCGAGCGAGGGGGGCCCGAGCGCCGAGGGCGGCTTGGCCGGTTGCGACGCGGGTTCCGACCACAGGGTCGGCGACCGCGACTCTAAGGACGAAGCCGCAAGCGTAGGGTTCGTTCTGAGGAGGCGGAGGTCTCTCACGCCCCCTCGCAGGGGCTCGGCAAAGAGGGCGCGTCAGGCGCTACTTGCTCGCTCTTCACTGCAGTAGCGTCGCTCGCCGCGCTTCCGACCGATCTTTGCCGGACCGTCTTATACGGTTCCTGACTGATTGTCGTGTGCAGGGGGCATTCCAGCGTGGGAAGGGCGCTGAGCCCCACCTCGGCGGCGAGAAGTCGCGCGCTCATGCCCCCGCCAGCGCGGTTGTCGGGAGTGAAGGTCCCGCAGGTGCGCTTCCCACGGCGGAGCCCGCTGGTGAAGTGATGCCGTCGGCGGGAGGGGCGCCGGGACCTCTGCCGGCCGAGACATCGGCGGGGAATCTGGCGGGCTCGCCTCCCCTGCGCCCGATCGTGGGACGTCGGCGAAGACTGCCGCTTCGCCATGGAAACGCCGCTGGCGGTTGAAGCGCCATTGAAGACCCCTGGCCGCCCGCCGCGACGCTTTGTAAGGGCGAGATGCCGGGTCAGGCGCGCCGGTTGCCGTTCTTGATCGCCCGGCGGCGACCCGGCCGGAGCGCCGGCGTTCGTCTTAGACGACGAGGCGGAACGTGGGGACTGGAACACTGTGGAGCGGTGCGAGAATGAGGTGGAGAAGGAAATGGGGAGGATCCGCACCGACCTTCTCCACGCCGTTGACGCTTCCTCCCGGGCGATGAGGCTCATTGTTCGGGAGTCCCGTCCGGTCGGATCGGTAAGATTTGACGGGGGTCTGCTTTTAGTAAATATTTTTTTTTGAACGAAAAGAGGAGACTGACCGTGTGAAATCATGTGCTGAAAAATTGGCTTTGAACTGAAAAATTAACTTAGATTTGAATTTGCAAAATGTGTTTGTTCATGTGTTTTGACAAAGTTCTCAAGAAACAGTAAGTTTCCCATCTGCGACGGACAGTGTTTTTGGGTCTGTTGTGAACTTGTTTTGAGCTCATGACCGAAGCCATTTTTGCATGTACAACGGACCAACTTTGTTTGTCCGTTGTGAACGTGTTTTTCCGCGTTTGGTTGGCTTCTTGGAACAGAAACTTTTCCTTATACAACGGACCAACTTTGTTTGTCCGTCGTGAATCGTTTTAAGCTCAATTAGGGTTTTGAGCGATTTGGATTTGAATTTTGAATGTGAATTTGAAATTTGTAATGATTTCATGATGCTTCTTTTGAAGTGGACTTTATGCAATACTCATGTGAGTAGTTGCATGGATTGACATTGAGTCAAGTCGTGGACTTGTGCTCGGATTTGTTTTGTGGTTTGTTCATGTGCAGGTATTGCTCGAAGACGAATGTGGTCGATGACGGGACCGGAACTAGGTTCATGGAGGAACTGAGGTTCGGGACTAGGTTCAGGAGGAACCGAGGTCTTGGTGGTCAAAGATGTCATGCGGGACGTTCGGGCTAAGAGAATGGTGCACATGAAGAATGGTTAGTCACGTGAGAATGGCAGGAGGTCATTCGCGTGCAAAGTGTTAGTCACGTGAGTATGGCAGGTGGCCATACGCGTGCAAAGTGTTAGTCACGTGAGTATGGTAGGGTTGCCATACGCGTGCAAGAGTTGTACTCGGCCTGGTTGGGTCAAGTAGAGTTGAGTTGGATACGGATTCCTTCTAGGAATAGGAATCGTATTCGAACTCCTTGTGGGTTGGTGCTTTAAATAGGTGGGGGTCTCTGTTGAAATGCACCAAGTAGAGCTGAGCGCATCAAGCTTTGAGCTTGGTTTTAGGGTTTGTACTCTTTGATGAGAGTATTTTAGACAAGAAATAAAGATCAATTCTTCCAAGATTTTTGCGTGCTACAAGAACCACGTCGCTACAAAGATTTTCTGTTTTGGTTCTTGTTTGCATGCTTGTTCTAGTTCTAGATTGGTTTTTGTTCTTCAAGTTTTATCTTGATTTGATCCATCAAAAACCTCTCTAGGATATTGATCTAGTGTTTCTCAAAGTCTAGTTGATCAATCTTTTGTCGTTCTTGTTTAATCTTGAAGTTTTGATTAGATTGATTCTCGTCAAGTTCTGGATCAGCAAGCTTGCGAAGCTCATAACTTTTGATCCGTAAATCCGATCGAGCTGATTCTTTTTGGGTTCGATTCGTATTGGAATCTAGTTTCTTGTGTCCAAATTTCAGATCGTTTCGACGGTTGGATCTCCAGGAATTCTCGTTTTACCAAACCTCTGTCATTCTGTTTTTGTCGAAAACGAGGCAATTATTTGGTTCTGTTTTGGGGTGAACTTTTAATAGGTCAAGAATTTGGTTTTAGCTTCCGCACAATCATTCACCCCCCCCTCTGATTGCTATATTCGTATATTTCGATCCTACAAGTGGTATCAGAGCAAGGTTTTTCTAATCTATCTTAATCGGTGATTAGATCAATGGATCATTATTCGACAAAACCTTGTGTGTTCAATGGTGTTGATTTTCAGTTTTGGAAGGCCAAGATGGAGGCGTTCATCCAAGCTCAGGGATTCGCAATTTGGGAGAAGGTCTACAAACCATATGATGTCCCTGCAAACGACAACGTCAACGACACCAATCGCGCACATGTTGAAGCAAATAGTAAGGCGCCAACTTGATCATCCAAGGCTTGGGACGAGCGACTTCGATCGTGTGATTCATCTTCGATCTGCATATGAGGTATGGAAATCTCTTTGTGATTACCATGAGGGTTCTAACACTATTAAAGAGGTTCGTCAAGATCTTTACAAAAAAGAATACATGCGATTTGAGATGAAACCCGGTGAGTCGGTAGATGACTTCTTTGCACGTTTTAATAAGATTCTTAGCAATTTGCGTCGTTGGAGTTAGCTTTGATGATGCTTGCTAATGCTAGACAATTGCTTAGTGCTTTGGACATGTCGGTGTGGGAGATGAAAGTAACATCTATACAAGAATCTACTACCATGAGTACACTTACTTTAGATGTTCTTTATTCTAAGTTGAAAACTCATGAATTAGATGTTTTTGCTAGAAAGAATGATCATAAATCAATTGCTTTGACATCTCAATCTAGCATATCTCATAATGGTGTCGCCTCAAGTTTTGCTCTATCTTTCTTGTCTTCACTAACCGATGAACAGATTGAGCAATTCCCGAGAAGACTTGTCACTACTCTCTTCTCGCTTTAACAAAGCTTTGCTAAATGTGATAATGAGAAAGAGAGGTGGTGGTGATCCTCCTAGTTGCTATGAGTGTGGTGATCTCGACCATATTCGCCCAAACTGGTCCAAACCTTGCAAGTAAAGCATCAAGGGAGGAGAAGGACAACGACAGAAGAAAAGAGAAGAAGAAGTTCTCTCCAAGTGATAGAAAGAAGAAGAACTTCATCAACCGCAAAGTTGTCCATCGAGTTCTTTCCGCTCTTGAACAAGTCAATTTGAGCGATGTGGATTCGGAGAGCAGCGAGGATGATGCAACTCCAAGCAAGTATGAGTTGACGGGTTGTGTCTCATGGCCAAAAGCAGCGATACCTTCACCGAAGCGATCATGACAGCGACTTCAATGAGGTAGATCCTTCTTACGATGAATTAGCTATTGTCGTTGCTCGTCTTGGTAAATTGCTTGATAAACGTGACAAGAAAATTAAGAAACATGATTTTGTTGTTGAATCATTGAATGCTGAAATTGCTAGACTTAAAACTTTGATTCCTGATGATGATGCTTGCAAATCATGTGACTTAATTTGGAATGAGCTTACTTCGCTTAGGAAAGAACATGCTTCCTTGATTGAGAAAATTAATGCTGAAAGTGAGAAAAATGAGAAACATATTAAACATGCTAGTTGTTTCACTGATGATTTGCATGGTTTAACTTCTTGTTCTAAATGCTCAACTCTTGAATTAAAATTAAAAGATGCAAATGCTAGGGTTTCTCAATTGACTGATGATCTGCTTACACATGAGGTTCTTTCATGCTCAACTTGTCGTAAGCAAAAAGGAAAAGTGAATGTTCCTTGCAATAATTGTTTAACTCTTTCTCGAAAAGTTGATTACTTGGACAAATCATTAGAACGTTTCACTAAAGGAAAGAAGAACCTAAACATGATTTTGGATCAATCAAAAGTCAGCACTCATAACAAAGGTTTAGGTTTTGATTCTTATGCTCATCATAAATCACATGCTCCCACTGTTGTTAAAACACTTGACGGAGGAAAATTTGAAATTGTCAATGAGCCTAAGAAAAGCTGTCTTTTAGTCTGGTGGAGTGTTATCTTCTACTATGATGAATGCAAATGTTGCTTCTACTTCTAAAGCCAAACATCCTGTTAAATACACTTGCACTCATTGTGGTAGAGATGGACATTTAGTAGATTTTTGCTTTAGACTAGCCAAACAACAAAAGAAAGAAAGAGCTAAGGCTAGGTCTAATTTCAGAAAGGCACGCTTTGCTTCTCACTACGTGCCTAGGGGTGATGCAAGCACCTTTTGTTGCTAGAAATACGAGAACAGCAAATTTGATTTTGTGCATAAGATCGCTTGTGTTGTGCCTACTATTGTCCGTCGTGTGTCTCAAGATCGATTCCTAAACATCTTATTTCTAACCCCAAGATCGAGACCTCGACACTTTCTGCTTCTATGTAGGCTTCTCACGCGAGGAGGGAGAACATGTGGCTAGTGAATTTCGGATGCTCACTTCATATGTTCAAGTGATAAGATTTGGTTCTCCTTCACTCGTGCATCTCATGCCGAAAGTGTTGCCTTTGGAGATGCTTCTTCCACTTCTGCTTTACGCAAAAGGCACTAGTTCAAATGATGCAGTACAAGTGCATATGTTCAGGGAGAGTGTCTTTGTTCATAAAGATGATGATAATCTTTGTTGAGGACGAGATAATTAGAGGTTTACATGAGAGACTCTTCCCACGTGCTTGTGTGTGCTTGTTTTCAAGCTTCCCACGTAAGGCCACATCGACAAGCTATCAAAAGGATTTTCAGGTATCTTCATAGAACTCAAGATTTTGGCATTTGGCTTTCTGCTTCCTCATGGATTAGTTTAAGAGCTTTTTCGATGTTGACTTTGGAGGATGTTGATTTGATTTGGTTCGTGCCACCTCTTGAGTAATCCCTTTTCTTGAGCATATTGATATTGGATTTCACTTTCTTAAAGATCATGTTGAAAAGAAAAATTGTGCTTCACCATGTGGATACCGAACATCAATTGGCACATTTTCACAAAACATTTGTCTTCTTCTCGTTTTGCTTTTATTCGGGGAGAACTTGGAATTGTTCATCCAATGGGATTGTTTTGAGGGGGAGTTTCTTTGCCAAGTTCTTTCACTTAATGAGCTCACTTTATCATATTTCTTTATATATTATGTAATTTTGCTAATATATGATAATCTAAATTGTTCCACTTGAACTAAAAATGATATTGCGGAATTCCTTGGTTTGATTGCCTATAGCTAAATACTCTGTGATATCTTACTCTTCTAGGCTTGTTATTGAATCTTCTTGACAAATTTGGGCTATGAAGCAAGTGTGTTTTCAACTTTACTCTTTCATAAGACCTTTAATCACTTTTGCATGTTTACAATCAAAGAAAAAGGAAAAAGAAAAGGGAATCAATATAAAAAAGGGGGCTGTTAAAAGCAAAAGCTTCAAGTTATGTGCTTCAGGCTTGCTTTCCCTAAAAAGATAAGATGTATGCTTCAAGCATGCCATTCCCTCAAAGATAAGATGTATGCTTCAAGCATGCCACTCCTAGAAAATAAAAGAAGTATGCTTCAAGCATGCCACATGCAGTTTACTGTTTAAAGATTAAATTGGTCCACTAGATTGGAGTTGAAACTACTTGCTCGCCCTGATTTGTTATTTGCTTCAACTTTGAGCCTTTGTTTTTCTACTAAAGGTTTTGCTTAGTACTTGGCTATAGTTGACTAAATTGAGGTTGAGATGCATGTCATTCCCTAACTTGTTAAAATCACATCAAGATCATGTATTTTGCATATTATGTGATATATAAGGTTATATGATCGAATGAGCTCATCTTTTCTATTTTGGCACTCCCTTGTTTCTCTTTGTGAAATCATTGTTTCAGGAAAAATTTTGAACCTGTTCTCTCTTTTACTCTTGATGAATCCATTGTCAAAGGGGGAGAAATTTGGAAATCTTTGAAAAGTTTAAAGAAAAAGGGAGAGTTGTTAGATTTGAGAATTTTGGGAGAAGTTTGGAGAATTTTTGAGAATTTTTGAAATTTTTGGGCGCATTGCACATTCACACACATTTTCATTCTCAGGGGGAGATTTTGTTTTGCATTTTGGTCAAAGGGGGATTTCTGTGTTTTCTTACTTTGGTCTTTGATCCTTTGGATTTCAAAATCTTTGGTAAAGTGAATGCCAAATGATCAATTCTAAGTGGTGTTGCCAATGTTTTCATCAAGGGGGAGATTGTGAAATCATGTGCTGAAAAATTGGCTTTGAACTGAAAAATTAACTTAGATTTGAATTTGCAAAATGTGTTTGTTCATGTGTTTTGACAAAGTTCTCAAGAAACAGTAAGTTTCCCATCTGCGACGGACAGTGTTTTTGGGTCTGTTGTGAACTTGTTTTGAGCTCATGACCGAAGCCATTTTTGCATGTACAACGGACCAACTTTGTTTGTCCGTTGTGAACGTGTTTTTCCGCGTTTGGTTGGCTTCTTGGAACAGAAACTTTTCCTTATACAACGGACCAACTTTGTTTGTCCGTCGTGAATCGTTTCGCTCAATTAGGTTTTGAGCGATTTGGATTTGAATTTTGAATGTGAATTTGAAATTTGTAATGATTTCATGATGCTTCTTTTGAAGTGGACTTTATGCAATACTCATGTGAGTAGTTGCATGGATTGACATTGAGTCAAGTCGTGGACTTGTGCTCGGATTTGTTTTGTGGTTTGTTCATGTGCAGGTATTGCTCGAAGACGAATGTGGTCGATGACGGACCGAACTAGGTTCATGGAGGAATCGAGGTTCGGGACTAGGTTCAGGAGGAACCGAGGTCTTGGTGGTCAAAGATGTCATGCGGGACGTTCGGGCTAAGAGAATGGTGCACATGAAGAATGGTTAGTCACGTGAGAATGGCAGGAGGTCATTCGCGTGCAAAGTGTTAGTCACGTGAGTATGGCAGGTGGCCATACGCGTGCAAAGTGTTAGTCACGTGAGTATGGTAGGGTTGCCATACGCGTGCAAGAGTTGTACTCGGCCTGGTTGGGTCAAGTAGAGTTGAGTTGGATACGGATTCCTTCTAGGGAATAGGAATCGTATTCAGAACTCTTTGTGGGTTGGTGCTTTAAATAGGTGGGGGTCTCTGTTGAAAGGCACCAAGTAGAGCTGAGCGCATCAAGCTTTGAGCTTGGTTTTAGGGTTTGTACTCTTTTGATGAGAGTATTTTAGACAAGAAATAAAGATCAATTCTTCCAAGATTTTTGCGTACTACAAGAACCACGTCGCTACAGTATTTTCTGCTTTGGTTCTTGTTTGCATGCTTGTTCTAGTTCTAGATTGGTTTTGTTCTTCAAGTTTTATCTTGATTTGATCCATCAAAAACCTCTCTAGGATATTGATCTAGTGTTTCTCAAAGTCTAGTTGATCAATCTTTTGTCGTTCTTGTTTAATCTTGAAGTTTTGATTAGATTGATTCTCGTCAAGTTCTGGATCAGCAAGCTTGCGAAGCTCATAACTTTTGATCCGTAAATCCGATCGAGCTGATTCTTTTTGGGTTCGATTCGTATTGGAATCTAGTTTCTTGTGTCCAAATTTCAGATCGTTTCGACGGTTGGATCTCCGGGAATTCTCGTTTTACCAAACCTCTGTCATTCTGTTTTTGTCGAAAACGAGGCAATTATTTGGTTCTGTTTTGGGGTGAACTTTTAATAGGTCAAGAATTTGGTTTTACCTTCCGCACAATCATTCACCCCTCCCTCTGATTGCTATATTCGTATACTTTGATCCTACAGACCGGGTAGGCGATCCACTTGCAGCGTCTAATATCCTGGGCGGTGGGCAAGTCGAGCTTCCTTCGGTGCCTGCATGGTCAGGGGAGCGTCGCGGAGGGGGAACTGCGTGATGCCTAGAAGGCGCTTGCTGCCGAGCAAGAAAAGGCCGCCGCGGCTGGTCATCGGCTGGAGGAGGTCACTGCAGCCTTGCGAGAGGCTCAGCGACTTATGGAGTCGTTGACCAGCGAGGGGGAGAGGGCCAGGTCGGCCCTGGCGGAGGCCGAAAGGGCAAAAACTTCTGCGGTCCGCGCAGAGGAGTCCGCCCGGGCGGAGGCCGCCCTCTTTCGAGAGGAACTTGAGTTGGCCCGAAGAGAGGCCGACCGGCTGCGCGGCGAGTGGGATCTTGCTCGAGGGGAGCTCGCGTCCGACCGGGAAGCGCACGGCAAGGTCGAGGAGGAGCTTCGCGCCAAGGAGGCCTCCGTGACCGGTGGGTAGTCTCGCCTCTTGGTAGTTGTCGTAGCGGGCATCTTTTGATGTTGTTTGTCTTTGTAGGGCTGCGGAAGGACCTTAGCGACATGCTCGAGTCGCGAAGGGCGGCGGTGGAGCAGCGGGATGCGGCGGTCGAGTTACGAGACTCGGCCCTTTTGGACAAACGGGTGGCGGAGAGGGATGCGGCCGACACGACGGCCCAGCTGACAGCCCTCCAGGTGGCCAACCAAACCGTCTGCGACCGGATGTTTGGGCTTACCCCGGGCCCCGGCGTCATCTCCACCATCCTCGAGAGGGTCCCGGGGCACGCCGAGGAGTCGATGCGGGAGGCGGCGGTGCTTGGCGCCTCCTCGGCTCTGGTTAACACTGTCTCTTACTATGACGGTGTCGATCTTGAGGCGGTCGGGAGCAGCGTTGCCACCGATCGGAGCGACGAAGAGGTCGAAGCATTTCTGGCCCAAGTCGACCCCTGTGCCCAGGAGATCGCCAGCCGGATCTCACCGCGGGACATCCTCCACCGTGGAGAAGGAGACGATTAGTTTTCTTCGTTTTTTACTTTTGCAGTTATGTAATGAACGTGACTACTCCGAACGAGTCCGACCTGTTGGGTCGCTTCAAGTCTTTTGCTTGCCCGCCTCATGCTTCTTGTGTGATTGGGCAATCTTTCGACCGTAGCTACGGGCCCCGCGGGGGTGCCCCGAGAGCGTGGGTGTTGCGCCAACTACATCCGAAGAGAGCACGGGACGAGACAAGTGACTTAAAGCGCTTGCTTCGCGGAGAAGGGGTGCTGCGAAAAAAAAGCTTAGTTCGGACTTGCCTCCTTCGCGAAGCCTCCGCTTTAGTCGGTTGGAACGCTGGCCTAGGTCGGAACGTCCCTAGCGTCTCTCGCTCGGAGGACTCGTTTTTCCGCCTGAGTGCCGCTTTTGAAGCCGTGGCCACGGAGGCGTAGGCCGCGGCACTTGGGCCGAAAAAATAGTCGCGAGCTAGATAGCTCGGTCGGCCGAATTTTGGCCTGGGTCAGTGACTCGTATGCCTTTTAACGCTGTCCTAAGTCGGAAGGTCCCGGCCGTCCTCGGATCTCTTGCTCGAGAAGTATCCCCTCTTCCGCAAAGCGCTACTTCGAAACCGTAGCCACGGGGGCGTAGGCCGCAGCATTTTGGGTCGAAGAGGTTACTATGAGGAAGGTCCCTCGGCCGGTTGGGTTGTCGACCTAGGTCACCGACCGACCCCTGGGGTCGTAAACAAGCCCCCGAGTGGTGCGTGGGGATCGGTGCGATCGCCGCCAAGACCGCTGAGCTTCATGATAGGTGCTCACTTATATGAGAGGAGGGTTGCTTTTAAAGATAAGGCAGGATTAACTCGCCTGGAGGACTGTGCCGATTCCGGAACTGGCGCTGGACGCTTCGGCTTCCGCTTCCTTGCGTGACCCGAGGCGCTTCATCTTCCGCGCCGAGGGCTATAAGAGGAGGAGTGCCGGTTGCTTCGGCAGGATCGTTACCAAGCGAGCTCTCTTCTTTGCACGCCATGGCGGACCGCTAAACCCAGCTCCGAGAGGAGGTAGGCGAGGAGCAGGCCTGGCTGTGAGTGGTGGCGGAGGTCGAAGCCGAAGCCGTTCGCGGGGATGCGCGGCGAGTTGGCGTCCTCGTCGCGGGTATTCCCCGGCTGTGGGAGGTGAGGGCGCCGCTGGTCCGGGCGGTGACCGAGCGACGCCACGCGTCGTTCGGCTGGCTGGGCGCCCACCAAGAGGAGTATCGCGCCTTCGCTGAGTGAAAGGACCTTGGCGGGTGTTTCATGGTCGGGCTGAATGTTCCTCTTGTAAATAAATAAAGTGTTTTGTTTGTTCGCACCCTGTTCTTCTTCTTCTTCTTCGAGAAATCCGTCCTCGCGCTCGCCCGTAGCCTTAGCCTTTAGGGGACAAAGAAGGGGTCGGGCCAGAGGTTCGAGGCGAGATTAACGGCCCGACCAACTGTTGGTCGGTTGTCCTCGTGTTCGCGGGCCGTGACCCGTAGAGTACTATTTCGAACCTCTCGCCGGGCGGAGGTCGTAGCACTTGTGGTCAATAAAGAACGGAAGAAAAACTCGAGAGAGGGAACTTGGTCGGTCGTCCGACAGCCACGGCTTCCTTTGCTCAAGTACCTCTCGAGTGGTACAAAAGAGGAGAGAGGCCGACTACGAATAGAACCTTCTCAGCTTCTCTATGTTCCATGCATTAGTCACGAGGTTTCCTTCAGCGTCCTTGAGACGGAAGGTGCCGGGTCGGAGGACTTCTGCGATGGTGAAAGGGCCTCCTGCGGAGAAAGCTTGTGTCTGTCCTTCGCGGATAGGACTTGTCGTAGCACTAAGTCGCCGACTTCGAACGACCGGTTGCGAACCAGCCGACTGTGGTATCGGCGCAAGGTTTGTTGATATCTGGCCGAGCATAGGACTGCGACGTCTCGTGCTTCGTCGAGTTGGTCGAGGTCATCTTGCTGCGCCTCCAGCCCCCGTGCGCTGTTGTAGTTCTGCACTCTTGGCGCGCCGTACTCGAGGTCTGTCGGGAGGACGGCCTCCGCTCCGAAAACCAAGAAGAATGGCGTGAACCCGGTTGATTGGGTCAGCGTGGTTCGTAGACTCCAAAGAACGGGGGGCAGCTCGGCGGCCCACCGTCCCGCGAATTTCTTCAGTCGACTGAAGATTCGCGGCTTGAGCCCTTGGAGGATCATGCCGTTGGCACGCTCGGCCTGGCCATTGGCCCGGGGGTGCGCGACTGCCGCCCAGTCGACCCGGATGTTGAAGTCGTCGCAGAACTCAAAGAACTCCTTCCCCGTGAACTGTGTCCCGTTGTCAGTGATGATCGAGTTGGGCACCCCGAAGCGATAGACGATATCGCGGAAAAAGCCTGCTGCTTGCGCTGAGGTGATAGTCGCCAACGGCTTGGCTTCTATCCACTTAGTGAACTTGTCCACGGCGACGAGCAAGTGGGTGAAGCCCCCGGGCGCCTTTCTGAAGGGCCCGACCAGATCGAGCCCCCAAACCGCGAAGGGCCACGTGATAGGGATTGTCTGTAGGGCTTGCGCGGGCAGGTGCGTCTGCCTGGCGAAGAATTGGCACCCTTCGCAGGTGCGGACGATTTGCGTTGCGTCCGCCACGGCGGTCGGCCAGTAGAAACCTTGTCGGAAGGCCTTTCCTACCAGGGATCGTGGCGCAGCATGGTGCCCGCAGACCCCGTCGTGGATGTCGAGCAGAAGGCGCTTCCCTTGGTCGGCCGGGATGCACTTCTGAAGGATCCCGGATGGGCTTCTCTTGTAGAGGGAGCTGTCGACCAGGACGAAAGATTTGGCCCGCCGGGCGAGGCGTCGAGCCTCGGTGGTATCGGCGGGGAGTGACCCGTCTGTCAACCGGTCGATGAAGGGTCGTCTCCAGTCGGTCTCGACGCTCAGGACGCCCAAATCCGACTTGGGCGGGTGAGCATCGGACCGAGAATCGGTCGGTGCGTCCGTCTTCGGGGGGTCCGTGGCATTCTCAGTGCTCGGACCCAACCGGATTGACGGTTTAAGGAGGTCGGAGACGAAGATTCCAGGGGGAACCGACCCTTTGCCGAAGGCGAGTTAGCAAGGAGTCGGCTTCACCGTTATAAGCGCCAGAATCGTGATGGAGCTCGAATCCCTTGAACCTTTCCTCGAGCTTGCGGACCTCCAGGCAATAGGCGGCCATTCGAGCGTCGCGAGGCTCGGTGGCTTTCATCACTTGGTTGACGACCAACTTGGAGTCACCGTGAACGTAGAGCCGTCGCGCGCCAAGGTCGGCGGCGATCCGAAGACCATTGACGAGGGCTTCGTACTCGGCGATATTGTTGGTGGCGTCGAAGAGCCAGGCGGATGGCGTCTTGGAGCTTGTTGCCGAGTGGGGAGATGATGGCGACCCCGCGCGGCCCGTTCTTGGTGTAGGACCCGTCGAAGTACATCGTCGATCTCGGGTCCTCGACCACTGCAGGAACTTGGACCTCGGTCCACTCGGCGACGAAGTCCGCCAAGGCCTGCGACTTGATCGCCGTCCTGGGCACGTACGATATGTCGAGGCCGTTGAGCTCGAGAGCCCACTTGGCGATTCTTCCGGTGGTGTCGCGATTGTGGACGATTTCTCCGAGTGGCGAGGAGGTCACGACGGAGATGGGGTGTCGATCGAAGTAATGAACGAGCTTCCTCTTGGTGATGAGCACCGAATACAGCAGCTTCTGTATTTGGGGGTATCGGACCTTTGTTTCGGAGAGTACCTCGCTGACGAAGTAGACCGGTCTCTGCACCCTGAGGACGCGGCCTTCCTCACGCCGCTCCATTAACGAAGCGCTACCGACGACTGAGTCGTGGCGGCGATGTAGAGGAGCAAGGGCTCCTGTGGCTCTGGGGCGACCAGGACCGGAGGCGAGGTCAGGAAAGCTTTCAGTCGACTGAGGGCTTCATGAGCTTCGTGGAGTCAGCCAGAAAAGTGCGGACTTCTTCATCAGCTTGTAGAGTGGCATCCCGCGCTCGCCGAGGCGGGATACGAAGCGGCTTAGTGCCGCGAGGCATCCCATCAGCCTCTGGACCCCCTTCAGATCGTTGATCGGCCCCATCCTCGCGATGGCGGAGATCTTATCGCGGTTGGCTTCGATGCCGCGTTCGGAGACGATGAAGCCCAGCAGCTTGCCCTTGGGGACCCCGAAGACGCACTTCTCGGGGTTGAGCCTTATGCGAAACCGTCGGAGATTCGCAAGAGTTTCGCTCAGGTCGGCGATGAGGTCATCGGCCTTCTTGGTTTTGACAACGATGTCGTCGACGTAGGCCTCGATGTTACGGCCAATTTGGTCCGAAAAACACGCTTGCATACACCGCTGGTATGTAGCGCCTGTGTTTTTCAGATCAAAAGGCATCGTGACGTAACAGTACGAGCCATACGGGGTGATGAAGGAGGTCGCGAGCTGGTCGGACTCCCTCATCGCAATCTGGTGGTAGCCTGAATAGGCATCTAGAAAAGAGAGGGACTCGCACCCGGCGGTGGAGTCCACGACCTGATCGATGCGAGGTAATGGGAATGGGTCTTTCGGACAGGCCTTGTTGAGGCTCGTGTAATCAACGCACATTCTCCATTGCCCCGACTTTTTCTTTACAAGGACGGGATTGGCGAGCCACTCGGGGTGGCGCACCTCCCTTACAAAGCCGGCGGCCAAAAGCTTGGCGATCTCTTCCCCAATGGCCCGGCGTTTTTCCTCGTCGAAACGACGCAGGCGTTGGGCGACCGGTCTGGATCCCGCTCGGATGTTCAGGGAATGCTCGGCGACCTCCTTTGGAACTCCCGGCATATCCGAGGGTCTCCAAGCGAAGACGTCTCGGTTTGCTCGGAGGAAGTCGACGAGCGCGCCTTCCTATTTGGCAGTGAGGGCGGCCCCGATCCGTACAACCTTGGCGGGGTCTTCGGGATCGACCGTGACCTCCTTCATGTCCTCCGCGGATTTGAAGGAGCTCGGCCCTGACTTGCCGGAGACGGGGGCGGATTCGGGGGCCCCTTCCTGGAGCTGGGCGAGCTCGGCGGAGGCGACGACCGCCGAGGCCAGTTCGCAACTGCTTCGCTCGCAGTTATAAGCGAGCTGAAAAGACGCGGCGACGGTGATGACACCCTGCGGCCCTGGCATCTTCAGCTTGAGGTAGGTATAGTTGGAGACCGCCATGAACTTCGCGTAACATGGCCGTCCCAAGATAGCGTGGTAGGAGCCGGGGAAATCCACCACCTCAAAGGTGAGGCTCTCGGTGCGGAAATTGTCCGGGCTCCCAAAGGTGACGGGCAAGTTGACCTGCCCGAGAGGGTGGGCCGGTTGGCCTGGAACGACGCCGTGGAAAGGCGCCTTGCTCGGCCGGAGGGCGGAGCGAGCGACCCCCAAGGCGTCCAGGGTCTCAACATACATGATGTTGAGACTGCTGCCGCCGTCCATGAGCACCTTAGTCGGTACGTCCCCACGATGGGGTCGACGACGGCCGTAGCGTCCCGTGCGGGGACGTGGTCGGGATGGTCGGTTCGATCGAGAGGCGATCGGGCACTCCACCACCTTAGGTAGCAAGGCACGGCGGGGTCGGCGTGTGAACCTCTCGGTGGGCGAGCTTCAACTGTCGCTTGTCGGCGTAGCACTCTGCCCCTCCGAAGATCATGAGGCAACCGTCGAGTTGTGGGAACTCGTCGGCTGGCTCATCGCCCTTCGCCCGGCCGGTCAGTCTTGGTCGCGCTTCTTCCCTTACCCCGCGACGTCGTGGGGTTCCTGAGAGAAACCGCTTCAAGATTTCGCAGCCCCGATACTTGTGTTTGACGATAGTCGTGGTTCGGACACGGACTATCCATCAATTTTTCGGCTGCCGGGCGTCACCGCCTCTTTGTTTGGCAGGTCGGTCGGCAGCGGCGACCATTCGGCCTTCGCGGCCCTGCTTCCCCTTCCGCTTCCTTTTGTCAGGACGGTCGGAAGGGGCGCTGGCCTCGAGGCTGGGTGCTTTGCGGGCCGTCTTCCTTTCGAAGATGGCCCCCACGGCCTCCTCGCCGGAGGCGTGATTGGTGGCGATGTCGAGGAGCTCCTTGGTGGTCCGGGGTTTCGCACAGCCCAACTTGTGGACCAGGGCCTCGCACGTGGTGCCGTAGATGAACGCCCCGACGACGCGTCGGCGTCCGCGGATGTCGGGAGCTCGTTGCACCGCTGTGAGAAGCGGCGGATGTAGTCCGGAGGAGTTTCCTACCGGCTGCTTGCAGCTCTTCAGGTCCCAGGAGTTGCCAGGGCGTTTGTATGTGCCCTGGAAGTTCCCGACGAAAAGGCTCGTCAGGTCGGCCCAGCTGCCAATGGTGTCTGCGAGCAGGTACTTGAGCCAGGCTCGAGCTGAGTCCGCGAGGTAGATGAGGAGATACTGGATGATGAAGGAGTCGTCCGTCGCTCCCCCCGCTCGGCAGGCGAGCCGGTAGTCTTCTAGCCGTGACAGGGTTGGTGGCCCTGTGTATTTGGCTATGTTGGTCGGGCCCGAACCTGGTCGTGAAGCCGGCGTTGACGACGCAGCAGCGTGAACGCCGCGTGGCCCGGCCATCAGACCTGGTCACGGTGCTCGCCATGATCGCTATCGGCGACCTGCGAGGGTGCCGTCGCGTCGATAGCTCTCCTTCGCGCCTCGAGGGTGGCGCGAAGATCATATTTGTCCCCCAGGCGGTGGCGCACCGGGGTGTACGATGCCTGGGGGAGCTCGTGGAGCGGGGCCGTCTTGGCTGGGCTCTGTCGACCCCGTGAGGGGGAGTGGCCCAGGCGGCCCGAGGTGGCGCCTGATCGCCGGGAGCTGTAGCCTTGGGCGTGCTGTATGACGGCACGTTCTACCAGTCCCCGGAGGTTCTGGTAGGTAGCCTTGGCCACGGCTCGTTAGCTCGAGCGATCATGCGAGCGGCATTGCCGCCGCGGCGATATTCTGGTTAGCGTGGGGGAAGAACGGAAGATTGCCCGCCCCCTCAGCTAGCAGCTGATGCACCTGGCGTGGGGGACGAGTGGCGGCTCGGGCTGACGTTGCTCCAGGTCGTCCTGGAGCTTGTCAAGCTCGGCCTTTCGGGCCTCCAGCTCCTCGCGCTGCCGGCGGAGGTCGGCGAGGCGCCGCTGGTGGCGCGCGTCGTCTTCCCGTTGGGATTCCTCCCGCCGCGCTTCGTCGCGCGGGAGGAGGGTCCCGAGGGTAGCGGGGGTGGAGGACGGTTCCGCCGCACCCGTCATGTTGCACTCTCGAGAGTTCATCCGGCGCGGGGGGTGCTCCCTGTCGGAGCTGGAGCCGTGGCTGGAGGAGTCCCCCAGTAGGTCGTGGAGGGAGGTAGGCGCGTAGCCAGCCATGGCCACGAGCCGGGAACTCGCGGAGGGCGAGATCCTTGCTCGTGGCGAGTCGTGCGTGGCGTTGTTGGAGGCGGTGCCGTCGCGTGATGAGGCCGCCGAGGAGGCCCGTGGCGGGGTCTCGAGGCGGAGGTTGCCGAGGACATCGGCGACCACGTCCAAACTCGTGGAGGGCGCCCGATCTCGGAGGGCAGCGGGGACGAGAACTAGCTCCCCCGCCGTGGTGACGATGAAGTCGAGGGCTCCAAAGCCGATCCAGCCCCTCGACGCCGGCGAGTCATTGCGAGCGAAAAAAGCCATCGGGGAGGAAGATGGGAATCCGAAGGAGGATGCGGCGATGGCGCGCGATGCCCCCTACCTGGAGCGCCAACTGTCGGTGTTTCGTGCACCGGCAATGCGAATTTATGGTCGGAGGGGGTCGTGCGCTCCCTCTCCCCGAATGGTCGACTCAAGAGGCCTGGTGTTTATACTGGTTCGGGCTGAACGTCCCTACTCCAGTTCGTGCTGTTGGGGTGTATGGAATTCAAGAAATGACCCAAAGGTTACAAACGAGGCAAGGGGATCGTTCGATCTCCTTTGCGCTCGGTGAGTTTTTCACTTTCTTGTTCGGGCTCCCCTCCCCCCGGGGCCCTGCCTCTCCTTATATATCCGGAGGCGGCGGGTTACAAGTAGGAGTTGGAGAGAAAAAAGGAAGGGGTACAGTACACCTAGGAGTCTGGTTTTCTATCTCATCGTCCGACCTCTGCCCGCCCCACGCCGGGTTGGTAACCCCGCGGTGAGAGGTCTTTGGCTGGGCTGTCAGGATGACATACTGCTCTGTACGCCTGTCAGCATCGGTTGTTTTAATGGTGCTTGACCTTGGCTAGGCCTCGGGAGAGGGCGCCTCCCTCTGCGGCGTGTCAGGCGACGGGACAGGGGCTTGACTTCTCGGCGGACCCACTGACACCCTCGGGAAGGAGCTGCCTACCCTGGTACGGATGTCAGAGGACGTCGCGTACACAGAGCGGTTGGCCCTTCGAGTGTTAGCGGGGCCGTCCGACCACGTGCTTTGACCTGGGCGGTCGGGGTCGGCCGGCCGCCTGGGTCTGGTTCTGACCGGTGGCAGGCCAGACCTTTGCGGCCCACGAACTTTTGCCAGAACTGGGCTTTTGTAGGACGTCAGCCCGCTCGTGCTCCCGGGCTGATGGAGGTACCCATGGTATGGGTATTCGTCAATGGACTTCTGTAAAATTTGGAAAATTAATATTTAGCACATATTGGAACTTTCATAACCTAGGTTTATTTTTCTAGAATTATTTCATGTTTAATATGTACTAAAATTTAATTTCCTATTATTAAGTAATTCTGAAAATTCTAAAATTTAACATGTAATAAAATTTACTGATAAAAGAAAATTGCAAAAATGCTAAAAATTCTGCAATTTTTTGTATGACACATTGATAGCATCATGACTCTGGATTTATTTTTCTTAGCATTATTTCATATTGATATATGCTGGAATTTATTTTTCTATTATCAAGTAATTCTAAAAATTGCATGGTAATTAACCAAAATTTTATGAAAATGCTAGGAAAATTATAGAAAATCCTAGATAATATATTTTGGAGCCTTGTGTCTCTATATTATTTTTTAGTATTATTTCGTGACTAATTCATGCTGAAAGATTGTTTTTCTGCTATTAAGTAATTCTGAAAATTGCTTGGTAATTAACTGAAAATTATAAGAAATGCTAGAAATTTTATATAGCACATTGAAAGCTCCATATCTTTAGATTTATTGTTCTAGCACAATTCCATATTTATATATTGAAATTTATTTTTTGTTATTTGTTAGTTCTGAAAATTGCTGAATAATTAGTAGAAAACTATGAAAATTGCTAGAAAAATTCTTAAAATTTTTAGACAATTATCTATTGAATAGATATAGGTCAAGATTTACTAAATGAAGAGTGAGCATGTAATATAATAATTTTACCATTAGTAAAAGTAATTTTACATAAATAGAAATAGGATATGTTGAACATCGCATAGATGGAATTTATCGAGCTTGCCCTGAATGGCAGGAATTACCTAACCTGAGCAATGAATACTAAGATTAATCTGATAGCTCAATCCTTTAGAGCTACTATTTTTTCAGCCTGAAGTTAGTACCCCTGCTCTTCCTGAAGCCGCCAAATGTATGACTTTGCACCTCCTTTAGGCACCATCTTCATATGGATATGAAGGTCGAATAGTTGATGGAAGAGGATCAGTTGGTACTTTTGAATTCCCTGAGAGAAAAATATAACTAGCAAAGATTCATCCTGTTGCCAGAAGTACAACACGAATGAATCCTCCTACTCTTTCTTTTCTTTTTAAAGGTTGTGTCAACATATAACTTTGCCATGCACAAGTTTGTCATAGAACTAACATTCTATAACTAAAAAGTTGCTGATGTTAAAATTATCGATAAGACATTGTGCACCTTCCACCCCAACATGAGGATACTGTTGTAATAGTATCGTCATGTCAAGTACCAGAAGTACTATGAGCTTACATGCATTTTACCAGAAGCAGATAAGTATGATGAACTCCTTGTGAAGAATCATCACATACTTAATAATGGGAGTCTTGGAATGCCCGAAGCACATGCAAATGCTTAACAGACTAGTAATAGCCATGGCCGCAGAATGGGCCAAACAAATAAATTGGATAAGTGGAAGAATGACATATCAAATAGAGGAAAAGGCAATCTAGAATGGAAAAGTAAAGGCAAAGGGCCAGGGGCTTCCAGAAGTAAGACTCACCTAACAAGGCTACAAATCCCTGCGTAACCTTGCTTTAGGTATGGATGCGCTGACCATTGGTTGCGTAACTATCGCATCCCGAAGCATGTGGTTGACCTTTACACAAAATCCACTGAAAAATCAATAAGACCTGGGGAAACAATGTTGAACCATACTTCATCCTTCAACCTATTATTGACACAGATGCTGAGTAGTGTGATGATATGGTTCTTGAAATTATTGAGTTCGAGGATTCCCAAGAGGACACGCACGACTCATGTGGTGTCCTGTATTAGTCTCCTAAATATTCCTTCACTTTGCCAATCGATGTTAGATATACCTTATAAGTCTCTTTATCAGTTTAGCCCTAGTTCCTCGATGAACATTTGGTCTACGCTCCTGTTGAGTGATTATCATTTAAAATTGAATAAATAGCTATTTCCTAGATATTTGATTAATTGAGCTATGTTTGTTCTATATTCTATAATTTTTTCCTAATGCAACAATTGTTTGATTATTAAATCATACTTCTAATATAGAACAAAGAATAATCCGGTGGTGAAGGAGAAAATCTGTCTAGAAAATAGTTGTACCATACAAAGTGAATTGAAAATATTATAACTATTGCTAGACGCGATATTCTCATAGTTGGCACTAGAAGAATGCCCGATTATACCCTGAGTCCAGTCGTACTGTCTTAAGTTTAAAGATATTGATCGAAATCGTTTCCATATGGAGACAGGAAATGAGGATGGTACATGATACCTACTCGTGACTAAGTTTAATGGGTGTAATAAATATGTGGTTAAAACATTTTCTTCCTTCTCATCCGGGTTATACTATGCGTATATAAAACCTGAAGTTTGTGTTGCGATAAAAACCAATAAATATTTAAGATCTGGTAGATTGACTGGATTATCCTAAGTTAAATATTATAAAAAGAATAATGAATAATTCTGCTGGCCATAGCATATTGACTTTCCTAGACCTTAAGATTTCTAATGCCCAATTTGTGCTATAGGAAAGCTCATAGTTATATCTTCTTACCTAAAAAGTTAGGGAATAAATATTGAATTTTCTAAAAAAAAATCAATATGATATCTGTGGACACATTCATCTCCTGTCGGGCCCTTTCATATACTTCATGGTACTGATAGATGCTTCTACTAGATGGTTCCATGTATATCTCTTATCTACTAGGAACTATGTTTTTGTAAATTAATTACCAAAATTATTAAGAGCCACTTTTTCAGAATAAAGGATCAAGTCTATTCGAATGGACAATGCTGGTGATTTTACCTTAAAGGTATTTAATTGTGAAATTATGTGCTGAAAAATTGGCTTAGAATTGAATTTGAAAATGTGTTTGTTCATGTGTTTTATCAATTTGACAAGAAACAGTAAGTTTCGCTTTGGCGCCGGACCAAACTTAAAGAAAACAGTAAGTTTCCCATCTACGACGGACAAACTTTGTTGGTCTGTCGTGGACATGCTTTTGAACTCATTGAGCCAAACTCAATCTTCCAAGAAACCAGTAAGTTTTGCATGTACGGCGGACAAACTTCTATGGTCAGTCGTGAATGGCTTTTTGAGGTTTGATTTCGCATGTACGACGGACCGATTTTGTTTGTCTGTCGTGAACGTGTTTTTGAGCTCATGAGTCGAACTCAATTCTCCAAGAAGCCAGTAAGTTTTGCATGTACGACGGACCAAGTTTTTGGGTCTGTCGTGGACATGCTTTTGAGCTTATGTGCCAAACTCTTTTCCAAAGGAACCGATATTTTCACTTGTACAATAGAATGATTTTGTTGGTCCGTTGTGAACGTGTTTTGCTCGGTTTTGATTTCTTCTTGAAACCGAGACTTTCATGTGTACACCGGACCGATTTTGTCTGTCCGTTGTGAATGGTTTTTTGAGTGGTTTTTCATGTGTACGCCGGACCATATTTGTTTGTCCGTCGTGAATGCGTTTTCTTTGAATTAGGGTTTTGAGCGAGTGAAATAATTTGAATTTGAAATTATGAAATTTGTGATGATTTCATGATGCTTCTTTTGAAGTGGACTTTATGCAATGCTCATGTGAGTAGTTGCATGGATTGACATTGAGTCAAGTCGTGGACTTGTGCTCGGATTTGTTTTGTGGTTTGTTCATGTGCAGGTATTGCTCGAAGACGAATGTGGTCGATGACGGGACCGAACTAGGTTCATGGAGGAACTGAGGTTCGGGACTAGGTTCAGGAGGCGAGGTCTTGGTGGTCAAGGATGTCATGCGGGGCGTTCGGGCTAAGAGAATGGTGCACATGAAGAATGGTTAGTCACGTGAGAATGGCGGGAGGTCATTCGGCGTGCAAAGTGTTAGTCACGTGAGTATGGCGGTGGCCATACGCGTGCAAAGTGTTAGTCACGTGAGTATGGTAGGGGTTGCCATACGCGTGCAAGAGTTGTACTCGGCCAGGTTGGGCCAAGTAGAGTTGTGTTGAATCTGATTCCTTCTAGGGAATAGGAATCGTATTCGAACTCCTTGTGGGTTGGTGCTTTAAATAGGAGGGGTTGTCTCCTGTTGAAGAGCATCGAATTGAGGAGAGCTAGGCGCATAGAGCCTTGGGCTCAAAGTTTAGGGTTTGTACTCTTTTGATGGGAGTACTTTAGACAAAAGAAATAAAGATCAATTCTTCTAGTTCCCGCATTGCTTCAACGTTCTCTTTTTGGTTCTTGTTTGCATGCTTGTTCTAGTTCTAGATTGGTTTTTGTTCTTTAAGTTTTATCTTGATTTGATCCATCAAAAACCTCTCTAGGGTATTGATCTAGTGTTTCTCAAAGTCTAGTTGATCAATCTTTTGTCGTTCTTGTTTAATCTTGAAGTTTTGATCAGATTGATTCTCGTCAAGTTCTGGATCAGCACGCTTGCGAAGCTCATAACTTTTGATCCGTAAGTCCGATCGAGCTGATTCTTTTTGGGTTCGATTCGTACTGCAATCTAGTTTCTTGTGTCCAAATTTTAGATCGATCCGACGGTTGGATCTCCGGGAATTCGTGTTTTACCTAACCTCTGTCATTCTGTTTTTGTCAGAAACGAGGCAATTATTTGGTTCTGTTTTGGGGTGAATTTTTAGTAGATCAAGAATTTGGTTTTAGCTTCCGCACAATCATTCACCCCCCCTCTGATTGCTATATTCGTATACTTCGATCCTACATTAATGATTATTGTTTGGCTCTGGGAATTAATGTAGAGCATCTTGTACTTCATGTCCACACTCAAAATGGTTTTGCAGAGTCATTAAGCTTATTGCTTGGCCACTCTTGTGGAATAGAAGGCTACCCACCAGCTGTTGGGGCCACGCAGTGCTGCATGATGCAGTATTAATTTAACTTAGACCAACGGCATATCATAAAATTTTTGCGTTGCAGATAGTGCATGAAAAAAATTTAAGTTTTTTCCATCTGCCAAAATTTGGCTATGTTGTATACATACCAATCTCTCCACCACAGTATACTAACATGGGACCCCAAAAAGATATTGAACCCACTCTTGACCCTCATGATAAAAAGAGGGGGGCCTCCAGGTGTACGGGGCTCAATTCCGCGAAGATGTCAGCAGAATTAGAGAACCAAACAAATGAGAACGCTACCTGTGATAGTGGAAGAAGCTCAACTTGATGTTGAGAAAACCCTTGAAGTGAGCTATCCAGAAGGTGGTAACATCCCTGATGTGAACCATCCCAAAGAATATAATCACATCATATATTCGCACACATAATCTAATGCTGGGAAATTGGAACGCCCAGACTGTATCGTTTTGAGAAATCACGAAGAGCAGGAAGAAAGTAATGAAGAAATATCCCTAAAGTGATGCTAGAGAATTGTATAAAAGAAAGACTACAATTATCAACATATTTTGCCTCTAAAAATTGCTAAAAGTTGGATCTAGAACCAAAATCCATGGTAGAGTGCCAGAAGCACTCAGATAGGTTCAAATGAAAGAAGTAATTGAGGCCAGTGGCGGAGCCAGAAAATTATAAAGGAGGGGGCCAAGAAAGAAGTGAATCTCTACTGATGATTGATATTTAAAGCTCAGTATATAATAAATACAGTATGTAACACTTGTAATTTGCAAGAATTTATGAATGAAAACGTACCACTAATTATTTCACATGAGGCGATAGTTGATATTTTCGAGTTGACAATAAAGCTTACTCTCTTTGCAAATTTTGATGCTTTCCTGTGAGGTGGGACCTGCATGCATTGCAAATATAATTACGAATCTTTATGTTGAAAATAAATCAGATGAAAATGAGCAGCCAACAATGAACTCACACATAACAACTATCTTTACCATGAAGGAAGAGACTCGACCTAGCTTGATGCTTTATTCTTTTGATATCGCTCCAAGCGTGAGAAATTTTCAAAATAGAAAATTCAGTAACTACACAAAACAAAAACAAAAAAATCAGTAACGACACCAACGCTCCGACCGGGGCCAGGGACCACCCTGCCCCGGCCGTGGCTCCGCCTCTGATTGAGGCAATGCTCGATTAATAAGAGGAACGTTTTTTGTCCCGTTGATTGAACACCTCCTAAATTGTTCCCTGCAGGATTAAATGGGTTTTTCATTCGAAAGAGAAATGAAAATATCCAGGTTGTGTGATATTAAACAAGGTTTATATCACAAGGGTTCACGCAGAGACCCAACATCGATTACGATGAAACCTATTCTCCTGTAATGAGTAGAATAACGTTCTGAATTTAATTGTAATGGTAGTAAGCTTAAATTTAATAATGTAGTTGATGGATGTAGTGACCGCATGTATATGGGTCACCAGATACGGATATTTATATGGGAATCCCTAAATGAGTTAAAATTCCATATCCTAATAGTCACAACATGTATAGCGTCAAACTGAAGACATCACTATACGAATTAAAAAAGTCAGGGTGATACAACCGATCTAATGGATTCCTCCTGAAGAAAGGATATTGTCCCTGTGTGTTCGTAAAGAAATCCCAGAATGGATTCTATGTCATATTAGTATATATCGTTGATCTAAATGTCATTGAAACCACATAGGAAATAAAGAAAGCAAGTGCTTACCTTACGATGGAATTTGAGATGAAAGATTTGGGTAAAACCAAATATTGCTTAAGCCTACAGTTAAAGCATTACCAGAAAGAATTTTTGTACATCAGTCTATCTATACCAAATAGGTGTTGAAAAGATTTAATATGGATAAATTTCATCCTTTAAAGACCACCATGGTTGTGAGGTCCCTTGGAGCGGATAAAATCCCTTTCAAACCATGGATGGAAAATGAGAAAGTCTTAGGACTTGAAGTCACATACTTATATATCTTGCAAATTGCACAAGGCTTGATAATGCATTCGCTGTAAATTTGCTAGCAAGACAACGTAGTCCCAACTAGAAAACATTGGTCTAGTGTCAAGACTTTACTTATATACCTCTAAGGTACTCAAGATCTTGGATTATTTTTTAGAAGAACCAAGACTTAACCATGGCGGGATATATGGATATTGGCTATTTATTTGATCTCCACAGTGCTAAATCTAAAACTGGTTTTGTATTTTTCTGAGGTGGTTCAGCCATCTCTTGGCGGTCTTTAAGTAGACCTGGGTAGCTATTTCTACCAACCACTCAGAGATTATCCCCTCACATAAGTATGTTTGAATGAGACATGTGATTATCCATATCCAAAAGTAATGTGGTCTTAATATTGTCGAGACCCCTACGTTTATCTATGAAGATAATATTACTTGTGTTACACAAATGCAAATGGGTTATGTAAAGAGCAACATCATGAAGCATATTACCCCTAAATTTTTCTATCCTCATGAATTTCATAAGAATGATGAGGTTAAGATATTACAAACTAAGTCATGTGAAAATCTAGCAGATTTGTTCACTAAGTCATTGCCAAATTCTATTTTTTTTAGGAGATGTGTTAATGACATTGAAATAAGATGACTTAGAGATTTGTAGAGTTCAGTGGGAGTAAATTTTTGAACTATGACCATTTTTACATGATTATAAAGATTATAGTTTATATCCTGAAGATTATAAGTTGTACTCTTTTTTTCTTAGTGAGTTTTCCTGAAGTTTTCTCACATGAAGGTTTTTTATGATGCAACTAGTGTAACACGGAGTGTGAGTGCAATGTACTCTTTTCTCCATCTTTTTTCTCATTGGATTTTTTGGAGGAGATTTTAACGAGACATATACATTACGCGGTATTCGCCCAAGAGGGAGTGTTATGATATAGATAGAATCACAATCTAAGTATTGAAGGACTCTATTTATTGATGGGCGAATCCGAACCTATCTCCTGTTGGTTTTGCTATATATTGAGCACACTCTTGTACAGAGAGAATCAATCTAATAAAGAGAGATGACATTGCCCTATACTTTTGTGTGTGCTTCTACATGCGCTTCTACTTTTATTCGTGTGTTCCTGTTAGTGTGTTGTTGATTGATACGGTGAACGACTACGTTTTACAACAGTGCACATATCCTTCTTCTTAATGCCATGTGTGCAAGAGGGCTTTACTCTCTCTCTTTCTCTCTCGCGCATGCGTGAGGAGGCAGATACATGTGACCACTACAGTAGATCTCTTTGATTTTGAATACATGTGATTATGACAGTTATATATTACTCGCTCAGCTATCTATTATAGCTTTCAAATTTTGTTTTTAAATATATGTTATTCTACTATTCTGTGTAACATCCCTATTTTTGGTTTTCAAAAAAAATTAATAATTTAAATTAATTAATTTAAGGTTTTGGATTTTAATTGGAGTTCTAATTAACCTGGCATCCTTTTCCTTCCGAAATTGGAGCTCAATTTCGAATCGTCCGAAGTCGAATTTTCCAATTCCTGTCCTTGCTCGAAATTTCACCCAAGTCCAAAAATGCTCCAAAAATCCTCAAACCACTTCTAAAGTGTCCCAAATATTCCAAAATGATTTTAGGAATCATTCCCCGGATTTTTGGACCTCCGTTCCTATTTTATCTCGCGCGGCTTTTGTTTAATGTCATGATCCACTTGCCAGAATATTCAATTTCACAAAAATCATCCAAATTCAGTGGAACCAATTTTATTGGGTCCCAAATATTCTAAAATGGTTTTAGGAATTTTTCCGGAATTTTTAGACCATTTTTCCCCAATTTTTCTCTAGGGCGAATCATTTACGTAAAGGAGGACCAATGGGAGAACGCCACGTGTCATGTGAATAGTGCCATCTTCAACCTCCAGCCAAACCTCATGTACAGAGAGCTCTCCCATGGCAACAATGGCTAGGGCAAGCTTCAAACCCCCGTAACTCCGTCGTTTCAACTCCAAAACGCAAACGGTCGGTTCCGGTGGATCCGCATCGACGAGCTCTTGCTATTCCCCACCTCGGTGCGCCATCAAGCTCACCGGAAACGTCCTCATTAATGAAAAACTGAAATCCACTTAGTTGTCATTAACTCGTCCGTTTCTTGTCCAAACGCCGCACCACCACCTCCATCCACTCCGTATAAGTATTCCCTTTCCGGGAGTGTGCTCCCCTTTCCCTCTACTCCACGCATTTGCCCGTGAGATCAAGAAAACCGAGGTTGGGTTGAACTTTTTCGGTGTTCTTCGAGTTCGTGCTTATAGATTCTTCTCCGGTGAGCCATTCTTCATGCCACTTGGTTCCTCGTGACCGTGGATGAGTCTAGATTCTAACCCAATCATCAATTTTAGGATTTCTCAGCAGTAGGGTGACTAATTTGGAGCTTTTGCCGTTTTAGGCGAACCTCGTTCTTCGTCGATTTCTCAGGTCCAGGTGAGTTTTGGTTCAATCCTTCCTCCTAGATGTCCCTAAGGATGTTATCTAGAGGTTCTAGGCTTTTGTTTGATCCAAATCCGTGCGAAATGGAGCAAAAATCCATTTTTGGAAGCAAAAGGGGCTCTGTAACTTTAGAGTGTTTGGAACCAATTTTAGCGAGTTCTTGTAGCAAGCATAACTTTTCTCTTTTCTTGATTTTCCATCATTTTTCCAACTTCGACGCTTATAACTTTGCGTCAGAACTCGATTCACTCAGTTCAAATTCCTAAATTCCTCTAAATTCAAGATCTACACAGATAATTTTTATAATTTTTAGATTTTATTTTTATTTTTGGTTATTTATTGGTGTCTCGTTTTTGTGGCCAGAAGAATCCATCGAAGCCGCCAAGCCGTCATTGAGCATCAAGTCTTCGATATCTTAGGCTGTTTGGTGAAAGGCAAGTCGTAGTCCTTGACCATGTTGGACCTATGTTTGCAAAGTATTTTGTTTCATACAAATGCATGCTATTTGTTTACAAGTAGTATTTACGGGAATAGTTAAATACCTGATTGCCATAATGACACCTTGAATCATTGAAATGCCATGTATCCATTGTCACCCTAGGTTGGGTCATTTACTAGTTGGATATAATTATAATACCAACATTGGGTTATCGTAACTATGCTTAGACCTGCTTAGTTGTACGATGGGTTCATGTCACATGATGAATTAATAATATTGACTTAATGAGATATGGAATCATGGCGAGTAGCCACTGTTGTAAAATTTGTTGTACCATGGCAGGGTATGTCATTGGTCTTGGTTATACAAAATTGTTTTCACTCGGACAAGTGATCGTGCGATAAAGGGTGCTTTAGCACATTTGGGATGTGGTTGTCTTGCACGAGTATACTTAAGGACTTAATCTTGTGCGCCATCGAATCGGGCCTAACACGTGCAACCACATAATGCAGTGGCGGAGCTGGATTAATTTGCAATGTCTAAATTTAAGTCTTGTTGTGGTTGTGTGGGTTCCGGACAGACAGGTAGACTCACAAGGCGCAAGAGGGGGCCTGAGGGTGAAACCTTAGCGGGTAGTCTTGAGTTTATCACGAGCATTGTAAAGGCCTTGTTATGACCTCTCTGCCGACACACCATAGGAAGTGTGTTAATTACGATGGCAATAAGAGTTGATCATATCCTGTGGGTAAAAAGTGCGACAACCTCTGCAGAGTGTGTGTTAATCTATTCGAATAGCCGTGTCCGCTGGCCATGGGACGTGCACTGGGAATTTCACCACGAGGTATATTGTTTTTTTTAGAAAATGTTGAAGGTTGGGTTTGTTGGGAGTGAGCAGGGAGTTCACTATTGTTTTCGATGTCAAATTATTAACACTGCTTGTTGAGTTTGAAGTGGTTGATAATGATCTAGTTGGTGATGGGTGATGCCTCACCAATCTTGTGTTGTTGTTTACCATTGATTTACCAGTTGTTATTATCTTTGTCAATTATGCTTTGAATCTATACATTGTATTTACATTCAAGTTATCGCTTTCTGCAAAATAACCCTATGGTTATCCTTTGTCAAGCCGTACATTATTTGCATCATTCTCTGCGGCTTGCTGAGTACTTTTTGTACTCACGGCTTTATGCCTTTGTTGATCAGTTGCTGAGGAAGAACAGGGAAATACTGAGTTCTACGAGGAGGAGTTTTATGAAGACTACGTGAACTAGGATGGCGCTCCCCAGACGATTGCCTGTGGCATGTCGTATGGCCCAGTTATTTTATTTTTCGCTGCAAGAGTTTTATTTGTTTCTTAAGCCTTTAAGGCACAGTTATGTAAACTTGACCATAAGGCCCGTTGCTACTATTTGCTACTTTCATAGTTAATTCGATAAATGGAATGATATGTCAATTTTGTTGCCACTGTGTGCACTAGCGTGATCCTGGACTAGTGCAGTATACACAGAGGGTTTCGGATTTGCAAATCCGGGTCCCGACATTCTGAGATAACTTTTTTTCATGTTTTCCTTTTAGACCCTCCGCCTTTAGCCATTTACAATACTATTTACTATTATGGAGTAGAGTAAGATACACTATCTAAAGTATAATGAATATAAATAATGCAATTTTTTTGTAGATATACCTTAATGAAAATATAAGAATCTAAAATGATACTATTCAGAAATGAATGAAGTATAAGGCCGAGCTCACAAATAAGCATACATAATATGTACTAGTACAGTGGCATCGAATCATTACTGGTAGACATCTAAATCTTAGCTAGTTCTATTTTGAGGTTGTCTTGCTTTAGAATTGTTTCTGTTTAAATTTCACAAAATCGAAGTGTAGCAAATTGCCTTAATGTATGTATATAACAATAATAACTTATATTATAGGGGAAGAGATTGGAGCCCTTCGGTTTCGGCTCTTTTACAAAAAAAAACTGTGGTTCTATAAATTCGCCGTCGGGTCCTTCACCCATTTTTTCTTAGCAAAAATCCAAATTTGAGTTTAGGTCCTCCCACTAGCTCTTTTATAAAAAAAAAAAAGATCCCGTATTTTCGAAATTCGTCGTCAGCTCTCCACCGGTTTTTTTACTAAAAGGACCGCTGAGCCCGCAAACTCATTTCCTAGCTAGCAAATTTTTAACCCCCCCTAAAAAAAACAAAATTATGTTTAGGTTCTCATACCATTTTTTTTTTCAGAAATAACTATCGGACTAAATTTCGCACGGCGTTGTAAAAAGACCTCATAGTTTCGTAAATTCGCTGACGGCCGAGTCCTCCACCGATTTTTACGAAAGGACCTGTGGTCCCGCAAATTCGCCAATGACTCCTAGCTAGCAAATTTTTGAAACCCCCTTCGGAAAAACCAAAATTACGTTTAGCTTCTTATACCGTTTTTTTTAATAACCATCGGATCAAAATTTACACGGCACAGCACAGCGCGTGACCAGGCTAGTTACCCTTAAGCGGAGTTCGTTTGTAAACGTGTCTGGGCTCCCTAGAGAATGCCACTATCCTTGGTACTTCAATTAATGCATATAACACCTTGATAAAAAAAAATTGCATATAACACCAATTAAGCTTCGGTTATCACTAAGTGAGACACACATTCGGAACGCTAGGAGTTTTCTAAATTTCTAGCTCAATAGAATTGTTTCCGGGGAAATTTGTGCAAAATTCACACCAAATTTCTGCATATTCGAAACAGCAGTGCCCTCCCAAGCAACGGATGCCCCGCGCGTCCGTCAGAGCTAGCTGCCATGGCAGGGGGCCGGTTACATGGTGGGCCCGTCGGCGACTGTAGGAGTGACTATACTGGCTGACGCCCGCGCCTGGCCCTGGCGTGCCTGCGGAGTAGTTGCGCTCACTGTGCAGACGTGGTTCGACGCGCTCACCTCTCCGGCTGACATCCCTGACGGGGCCGGGAGGCGAAGGACACGCGGCCACGTGAGGCGACGACCCGTCGGAGTAGACGCCTGCCGCGCATGCTGCCGCTGCCTAGTGCCTACGTATATATCCGGTCCTATCGGCGTTCGGCAACGGCCGGCCGGGCGCGAGGCTGCACCCGCACGCACGAGCCAACGTACGTACTCCGCACCGCCCGGCGGCGCACGCGCGGCGGCCGGCATCTGATCAGATCAATTAACGCCGACGCAGCAGCCGCGCAGCCTCGCTCGCGCGCGGGGTGGGTGCCTGCCTGGGCCCTGGGGCCTGGGCGGTGGAGTAAACAGTAATACTAGAAGCAGCAATGCATGCTTGCGTTGTCTTTTCGACTAGCGGCCGGGGTGGGAGGGAGCTAGCTGTTGCGTCAACAGAGCGCGTGGCTACCTAGGCTTAAAAGGCGCGGCCGCTCGGCACGTTGGATACTTGGATTGGCCGCCAACCCCTGCCGTCCGCCTCCAACCCCGTCACTCCGTCGTTCTCACTCGCGGCCTCACCACACGCCACGCGCGCATCTCGGTGGCGATCTCGCGTCCTCGCGCGCGCCTCTCCTCTCCTACCGGCGCGGCGGCGCGCGCGCATCCACCGTCCATCGAACACGCATCGCTCGACCGGTAACTAACGAGGATTTTTTTTTTTTTTGGTTTGAACCCAAGTAACTCACGAGAATTTTTACCCCTAAGGGGGTGCTTGGATTAGGGGTATTTCATTGGAATGTTTTAGGATTTAGTTCAAATTTGAACTAAATCCCAAAACCTCCCAAGAAATTACCACTCATCCAAGCAGGGCCTAAAGGTTAGTTAATTGGGTGAGTGGCTATATACCTAGACTTGTGCATGGGTGTGAGAACGTTTTTATTGCCTGGCCGGTTGAGTCCTGACATTGCCTGATGGCTAGTGGTCTAGCTCTGCAACAGTAGTAACCTAATTAAGCTAGAGTGAGAACGCGCGGTGAGGCTTAAACGTGCGGGGAAAAAATCTTAGTAGGGTTCGGATTAAAATTGTTTTGATTATAATAATTAATATGTTTAAAATTGGAACGAGTTTATTTCAAACAAAAAAAATTAATAAGGCTCGACTCGATGTGGCTCGTTAGCTCAAATGTGAAATAACCATTTAAATAATAAATAAAATGATTGTACATCAAACAATATCAATTTTGAAAAAAAAAACTCAATAATACCGCGTTAAGCTCGATAGGCAGCTGGCAAAAAAAAAATCGTCCGAGTTTGAATCAAAATATCTTCGAATATAGTTCATCCACAAAATCGAAATGAGTCCATTTTAAACGAAAAAGATTAATGAGGCTCGACTCGATAGTGCCTCGTTAGCTCGAATTTGAAATAACCACTTGAATAATAAATAAAATAATTTTACGTCCAACTATGTCAATTTCAAAAGAATCTCAACGATAGCTCGTTAAGCTCATTAGCTAAAGAGCCCTAGTAAGGTGCAAGGATCCAAATCCCGGCCAAAATTCGGAAATCTCGACTGAGATTATGGATTTTGGACCCCCCCCCCTTGAGATCCTAAATCTCAGGCGGGCAAAAATAATTTGAAAAAAAATTCAAATTGCTACAGTAACAATGCAAATCTCGACGAGATCTCGGTGATTTCGGTCGAAATCTCGGGATTTTTTTTTGCTGGATTTTCATTTTTGTGCATTGTATTTGATTGGCTTTAGTGTCAAGATCATACACAAATTTTTTAAAAAAATTTGACGTGTTTTTGACCATTTTTCTGTTTGTTCAATTTGTCGGACAATCTTGAGTAGCATTGTCCGATTTTTTCAAAATTCCTCAAGATTGATCATCTTTTGAAAATTTTATGAGAATATTATGGATGTGTTAGGACCATTTACATAAAATTTCAAAATTTTCTAACGTGGTTTGAACTATTTTTCATTCAGGTGAAATTTGTCATTCCATCTTCAGTAGCACTATTTGAAATTTTGAAAATTCCTCAAAATTGGTCATCATCTGAAAAATTTATGAGAATATTATGGATGTGTTAGGACCATTCACAAATTTTTTTAAAAGTTTCTAATGTGGTTTGCACTATTTTCCATTCGGTTGAAATTTGCCAATCAGCATTTTATCAGGACAATAGCACTGTTAGATTTTTTAAAATTCGTCAAGCTTGATCATCATCTAAAATTTTTATGTGAATATTAGTGATGTGTCAGGACCATCCAAAAAAATTTCAAAATTTTTTTGACATCATTTGAAATATTTTTTGTTCTGTTGAATTTTACCAAGATTTCAGGTTTTTCAGACGAATTTTCGGATTTCCAGGTTCAATAAAAATCCGGATTTGAATTTTGGTTTTCAAATTTTGTCCTGATTTTGTCCAAAATTTCCAAATCTCGCTGAAATTTTAGATTTAGGTCCCTTTCGAGATATAGTCCGAAAACGAAATTTAAAAGCTTGGTGAGGTGAGATCCAACCTGCTAGCTTTAGGCTTTTCAATCAGCTAGCTAGCCCACCACCACATGCACTGCAACCTGGCCAGGTCCCCCGGGTAATTGAGTATAGGAGCTAGAAAAGCTAGGACAAACTAGCCGCAGCTTAATTTGCTTCCTGTGAGAGTGAGGGACCGAGTCTAAATTTCATGTAATCCTAGCTGTTGCGATCGAGAGCTGCAGGCACAGATCGTGTAGTAGATGCATGGAGCGGCGCCATCAGGGCTAGTACTTTGCTGAATTGGGAAGGCTTCAGTTTGCTGGTTGGTTTTGCGATCGACTTGGAGAGGGAGAGGAAGAAAGAGGGGGAAAAAAAGAAGAAGATCTGGGAGATGGGTCGCGGCAAGGTGGTGCTGCAGCGGATCGAGAACAAGATCAGCCGGCAGGTGACGTTCGCCAAGCGCCGGAACGGCCTGCACAAGAAGGCCTACGAGCTCTCCATCCTCTGCGACGCCGAGGTCGCGCTCGTCCTCTTTTCCCAAGCCGGCCGCCTCTACCAGTTCTCCTCCTCCTCCAAGTAACTCGATCCCGTCCCACCATGCATGCATCTTGAGTATTCTTAAATTAATCCTGCATCTCCGCTCTCTAATTTGAGCTCCCAGAAACCATTTGCACGCGTAATTGCCCGTATGTCGATCCGAATTCCTGTGGTTTTTGTGCGTCCGTGCAAGAACCGGCCTGTGGCGGGAGGGTGGTTCCGTACGTGTTCTTCTGCTCCTGCTCTTTTCTGTCCTATTGGGCAACTGTGCATGTCAACTTGCATATATAGAAAGGCTAAGAGGCAAACAAGGCATAAGCGAGCTCCTCTCCTTTGCAGGAGGTCGATCGACACATATGTATATACGTACCATGTATGTGTGTATGTATATGTGAAGGCACTAAGCTCGCAGGAAAAGAAAAGGGGTTTCATTTGATGTGCACCTAGCCTGCATATGTATATATCAACACATGCATCCGCATATTTTGGAGCTTAATTACCCTAATTCTTCGCTGATTTAATTGGCCTGCAGATTTTTAAAATGGTGCACATGTCAGTTCTTGGAGTAATGTGCCATACGTATACAATGTTAATTAGCTAGGTTTGTCTAATGATTTGAGAAGTGGAATCTACGAAATTTCTGTGAACTTTAGTTGAGTAAACTACGTAATTGTTTGCATAGTTAAGTTCAGCATAATTTCCCATACAAAAATAAAGCAGAGGTTCAGCGTACTTTGATCTCTTTATGGAGAAAGGCTAATTGGGTTATGTTTTGTTAATGTGTTGATTAATTAAAGAATCAAGAAAGTGTAGATCTTTCAGTGAACTAGCTTGGGGCCGGTCTTCTGAGAACTACTAGTATGACCCTATGAATAACAATACTTCTCACATGATATATTAATACGTGACAGTAGCGGTTCTATTGCGTCATATGCTAGGTAGCGAATAGCACTGTACTAATTCTACTTGCTCCGGAGCAAAAGAAAACTAGTTAATAATTATAGGCAGATGTCCTATCTACGTACGTAGCAGCTTTATGGGATAGCATTCACTAAAGAGTGTGTGTGTATATATGTGTGTGTTTTTTTCATACATATTTATTTTTTAATTTGTCAAGATTGTAAAGTCAGCATAGTTATCAACACCGATACATACCGGTTGGTATGATCGGTCGTACCTTTTCAACGTCTAAACCGATATAAAGTAGCTCTATATATCGTACCTACCTCCATACCGGCCCAATACCGGTCAATACCAGTCATGCCGGTGGAATTGATAATATGGCCTATTGAACTATGTGTTATATTTGATAGTACTACTATGTGTTCGAACTTCGAAGTAATATTATACGTGAACTTTGGTGTATATATAATTAAATATATGAATACTTATAAATATATATTATTATATTAAGTCCGAAACGGTACGCTAGAATAGACCGGTACCAGAATGTACCATTCCAAGAGTCAAATTGTCTCCAGTACAGTATTAACAAGTTTGAAAGTCAGTGATGCATGCATGCATGAAATGTGAAAAGCTAGTAAAATTGCATGTTAACACTAGGCTAATTATGATTAGTCCATGCCCGCTCTATGTGTTTGTGTGAAGAGAACAACAGAGTCTACCACTTTGTGCTATGTCACCTCAAAGTTATGGATGATTTTTAGGCAGTTTTGATTGAATTTCACTTTTTATTAGGTAAAAAACGCACTCCTAGGAACATTACTACAAGATTATCCAAGGGGGAAAGTGCAAAAACAGCTAGCTAGTATCGACTTTCATGTATAGTTTTTCCTAATTACAAACAATAAGTTGGTCAAATTAAACTAACCAGTTTCTAGTAGGGGTGAAAATGGAGCGGATAATTCCTGCCCGATCCGCCGTATCCAAAAAATCTACATAGTACCATTTTTTAGTCCTGGCCTGTATCCGGTATTATCCATATTCGTATTCATGAAATATGGGTTAGGATATGGGAAGAGCAATATCCATCCTGTATCCGTATTTGGTAGGATATCCAAAAGATATATGACAAATCAACAAAATGGCTATCTGATAAAACATCAACATCGTTTATGGTTTTTCTAGTCATTGACCAATTTATAATACGAATTTACATTTAATTATGTTTATGTTGTTAAGTAGGACGAATAATTCTCCAATAGATACTATAATTTGACACTTTTCATTGCTAAAGTTACATCTTTTCTTTATATGTGTAGTATCCGTCAAGTTATTCTAGACTGATTCAAATCCGATTCGCATCCGGCTTGTGCCCCTATCTCAAAAAATCCATATCTGATTCCAAATCCGGAGTAAAAATATGGGTTAGGATATGAAAAGAACAATATATGTCCATATCTGACGTGTTTTCACCCCTATTTTCTAGCTAGTTAGTTTTTTTTTGTTCCCGTTCAAGGCTCACTGTCATATGATGGTCACACAAGTTTGAACCCTTGGTTAATTGTTAATTAAGTGACACTGACCGTCTAGTAAAATTTTTTAAAAGCTTTTCATATTGCTACCCAAAATTCTATCATATCTTCATCGAGATATAATATGACTAGGTTTTTTCCTCTCTCCAATTTTCAGTAAAGAGCTGAGGATGTATCTAAAGTAAACTTTGGGCTTTAATTAATTCCTAGTAGCACTATGCTTTCTAGTTTCTAGATCTCCTCATGAATTTGAATTTCTTTCTTTCCATATTTATAATTTTGCCAGTTAATTTCCATTTTTTTAATTCATACAGTATGGTTAAGACCCTTGAGAGGTACCAGAGGTACATTTATGCTTCGCAAGATGCTGCTGTGCCGCCTACTGATGAGATGCAGGTGTGAGGATTTTTATTCAGTTTATGGCATGCATGTTAACAGAGATGTTACTATTTTCCCTACCATTTCCTCTAAACAACCTTCTTTTCCAAGCATTATTCAGTTCATAAAACCATCAGGTGTTATGGTTACAGTTTAATCAATTGCATGCACTAGCGTTCCTAATCGATAATGCCCTTAATAGTCGACAATGCTAGAGATTGATTTATTTATTAATTGTTGTTTTTTTTTTTTTGCAAAAGAGCTTGATCCGGGTATAGATGCAATTTTCTGGAACCACGAGGCTTTTGTTTTGCAAAAGAGCTGACGGAGGGGTTGTTTTCGCAAATTTTCTGGAACCACCAATTCTTTTTTTTGTAAAAGAACCGACGAAGGTGTTTTCGCAAATTTTCTGGAACCCAAGGGCTTTTTTTTGCAAAACAACCGGTGGAGGGGGTAGTCGCAAAATCGCTGATGTGGCACTGCCGAGCAAGCGCCGATTCCTTCCGCTTTATATAATAGTATTATTATTATTGGGGCTTTTTCTTGAGCCACTGAACTCTTCTCTTGGAACGCTATCTAAACATTTTTAAAAGAAAAAAGAACAATGATGCATTACCATTTTTAGCCATTGCAAAAGATTAAGGACATCACCAAACCCTTTATTGAAGTATATTACCCATATTTCTTCACTAACTTAAGCTTTTAGATGAACCAGCAGGTGAATACAACCCAGTGTGATATCAGATCCTAAAGTTCCTGAGTTGAAGACTCGGCCAACGCAATATTTAGAAGAAGAAAAAAAATACATCTCATGTCTCTAGAGTTTCTTAGTTGAAGACCCGGCTAACGCAATATTTAGAAAAAAAAAAAATATTTGCAGCTCATGTCAAGTCCTCAGCATCTTAAACTTTTGGGTACTAAGGAGCATTTTGGCTAGTGCATTTCATGCATGACCAACACGGCTAGCATGCATGCCGTACTCGATCAATGCTAGAACTTCTATCTGCAATTCTGCTTGCAGTGATTGCATCTAGCTAGCTAGTCCCTAGGAGTTTCTTTGTTCAATATTGCTAGAATGCACGTCCTTGAATTAATTATTAGCAAGTTAGGCAAGCATGTTGCGGACTTGCGGTTAATTGGTTACTTATTAGATGCAAATCGGAATATCGGATCAATGGAAATATCCAGTGCGCGCATATGTGGCCAGCTAGCAGATAACATCCTGTTTTTAGAGGAAAATAATAGCTTAATTAGTTTGCTATGCTATATACCTTAATTTGTTTCATCATGAACTTAATTGTGATTGCAAAGGCCGGGAAATATAATCTTCCATTATCTAAAAAAAAATAAACTTAACCGGGATGAGTTTATTGTAACAGTGGAAATAAATTCAAAATTTAAAATGTCAAATATAACTTAGGTATGACAAAGAACAACGTATAGGTGCGCGCGGGACATGCGTTCATTACATTGAACATTTGTTATTCACAACACAAAAAAAAATGTATTCTTTGTTTTGGAAGAATGTACTTGATCACTTGCTCCAAATTCTCCCGTTTTAAAAAAAAACTCCGAAGTATTAATTTATGGAGTAATTGAGAATTTTGGGGTCAGTGTTTTTATGTATTTTTTATGCGGAGTAACTTGATATTTTTCTCAAGTTTTATTTGAAAAATATCAAGTTTTATTTGAGGAATCTAGCTCTTTTCAATGTCGCTCTTGACAATGCAGAACAACTATCAGGAATATGTGAAGTTGAAGGCACAAGTTGAGGTTTTGCAGCAGTCACAAAGGTGAAGCTTCTATATATTTTTGCGCATATATGTGTGTTTCTTTTTTAATTATGTCAATACTTCAATATTTGCTATGCTTTTGCTAAAGAAAGTGCTGGTGGTGATGGTGCGACAGGAATCTTCTAGGTGAGGATTTGGCTCCACTGGGTTTAACTGAACTTGATCAGCTTGAGAGTCATGTAGACAAGACCTTGAAGCAAATAAGGTCAAGAAAGGTAAACTAAATAGCAAGATGGCTCATGATAAATGATAAAACTAAATTTTCTCCATTGCATTCACCACACTGAGCAAGCTTTTGCCTTGCATATCATGTTTTCCTTACCTTCCAGTATATCCGAATAGATAGATCGATCGATCTCCCTAGAGGAAAAGGCTGGCTCAATATTCTATTTGTGGTTTGATCTTTTGTTTTATTATTTTATTCCATCACCCTGGTTTGCAGTATCCACAAAGCATTCCTGGTTTGTCTCTTCTATATTAGACAGTTCTGATAGATGTTTTCAGCACGCTCATCGTGACTGCTCTATGGATCAGAATACCCTGCAGCTAGCCATATGTTTCGATGTTCCATTAAACAAAAAGGAGGAAATATATTCTTCCCTAAAGTTTGGAATTGTGCACCCAATTACTAACTCTTCTATGCACATATTACTTCATTAATTTGCACTTGGCAGACTCAAGTACTAGTCGATGAACTCTGCGACCTAAAGAGAAAGGTAACATATGCATTCAGCTAGATTTCTCTGCTGTTAGTGTGTCAAATCCAACCATCTTATACCTAATCGTGCCGTTCGACCTTTCTGCAGGAAAAACTGCTGCAGGATGCAAACATGTCCCTGAAAAGGAAGGTAAGCAACTGTCGTTCAACTCAAAGCTAGCTTCCTATAAAGCTTTGCATTAATTTGTACTTAGGGACCGCATGATTCACTGGACCACCCAACCCAAAATCCAACATGAAGAGGTTGTTCTCGTTGGAGAAGATGTTGAGTGCGAGATGCACAGAAGTAGGTAGGTAGGTAGGGCCCTGGCTGGCACGCATGCATGGCAGCAGTATAAAATGCGGCTGTTGGCCCATATCATATCGAAAACTTACGCACAGCACAATTTCCTTCCTTGGATCACACAGAAAGAAGAACGCACAGGAAAAGATAAGGATGCGGCAACTGCTTATATAGCGCCTGTTTTCTATCGTCTATTCGTCTGCTATTATCTACTACATGATAATAACCCACTCATTCCTTAACTAGTCAAGATTATTTCCAACAGGGCCTTCAACCTTCGCCTCTGCAGTCTGCACACTGCAGCATTAATTTCTTCTGTTTTTGCTCTCATTTGCCGAGTCGATTCATCCATTGGTGTAATAGTATGCCACTCTTGTTTCAGCTAGACGAGATCGAGGTAGAGGCAGCTCCCCCGCAGCCGCCGTGCCAGGGCGACTGCGGAGGCGGCGGCGGCGGCGGCGTGCTGTCCGATGGGCCTACGCAGCCTGTAGAGCACTGCTTCCAGGCCTTGGAGTGCGACCCGTCTCTGCCGCGAGCGTAATCACACTTTCTTCCTCTTCTCTGAACAATTTCTTGTTTCTCTGCGTTAGACTGTCCTAATCGCAGAAGATGATGATTATCTCAAGAATTTCTTTCTTCGTGTTTTCAGATTTCATCCCATGGATATGAACCAGCGGCCGATGCCGCCGCCGGGCAGCTGCCACCGTCCTGCATGGATGGCGTAGCTACCAACTACCAATCTGCCGTTTCAATTTCAACCGACCAAGCTCAGACATGGCTGTGTCCTGCACTGCATTGACTCCTATGGTGGATTCTGCTGTTTTTTCCTGCCTCTTTGCTGCTTGATGAAGTGCTTCCCAAACTGTTTAAGTGACCTAATGTCGATATATAGCTTGTCATATCTATTATTGTTCGCAGTGTGCCTCGGCTACTCACCTGCCATGCAAAGTAACATGGCATGACCATGCATGGTAAAAAAAAGGCGAAACAGTTTATGTCTTGGAAGTTCACAGTACTAAGCAATAAACCTTTCGATGTATTATGTCACGGCAGTACGTACCGACATAAAGTGTTACAACTATATATACTGCATGGGCGACCATAAAAGTATACCACCTCATGCACATAGAGCTCAAGCACTACTACAAAAATGGTCATCTAGATTAATTCTTTTTCGTCATCTGCGTTAATTTTGATGACGATACAAAATTCTTAGACAGTGATGACGAACGGCTCTCATGGTCAGTTTTCGCTCGATAAAGATATAGTATTATTAGAAGCCATCCAGAAGATATATTATCTTCATCGGTTTCACGATCAGAACCGATAGAAAAGTTCTTATGATCTCTATCGGTTTTTAGCGTGGAACCGATAGAGATTAGTGAATTATCTCTATTGGTTTCATGTTCGGAACCGATAGAGATTACACGTCTATATTGATTCTAAGCGTAGAACCGATCAAGATAAATTCCAGGTATCAACTTCACAGTATATTCACATTCACGGTATATTCACATGTAACATCCTAAAAAATAGTAAGAAATAAAATGTGCATATGAAAAATATGAGTGTGATTAAATCTGAATTTGTGATTTTTTTCTTATTTTTGGAGTTTATCCTAAGAAGGAAATCAATACATAATATGGTAAAAAGATAAAAAAGTAACAAAGTAAAAGTAAAATGGTAATAAAAATTTACACCAAAGTAAATTTGATCTGGAATTACTTTTACTGTAGTAAAAAATGAATGTGAAAGCATTTATTTGAAGATAATTACCCAAAATTAATACATTTTATTACCAAGAATAGTCATAATACATTTATATAAAATAATTTGGACCTTATCTGAAGCTAAGGAATTTACCAAACACTCCTCATATAAATATATACTTGTGGTAAAAATCCTAAAAACTAATACTTAATATTACTACCTGTAAAAATTAAAGAATTAAAAATATGAAAATCTAAAAAATATATGGATAGATTTATTACAAAATAACTACTCAATAAAAAAAAATTTATATAATATTACCAACTTCTGATAAGTCTGTAAAAAATTATCAAAAATTAATAACAAAATTTATACCCTCAAATAAATATTTACAAAAAATAAAAATCTGTGCATGCCCACTGTCGACGTTTTATGCCGGCAATAATCTTAGGGGGGTGTGAATTTGTGGGGCAAGGCGCTGAATCAGGATCTCGATGGTAACACAAGACAAGAAATTATACAGGTTCAGGCCCTCGACGGTGGAGGTAATACCCTAGTCCTGTGTTCTAGGATTATATGTCGTGCCGTGTGATGTGTCTTTTTCTTCTCTTATATACAGGGAGAGGGGGTGGAATCCAACTCGGTTACTAGAGCATGAGTCCGAGTTGGTTACAAGTAAAGGGATTTATCCTTCCTTATCTAGGATAGCTTCCTTTACGGTTGCAATCTCTTCTTTTAGTTACAACATAGTCGGATCGACTGGATGCGTTATCTTCTCTTGAACGGTCCTCTTGAATGTCCACGCGTGCATACCCGGTCCTCGTATCATCCACAGTAGCCCCCGAGTGCTTTGCAATCGAGTTGCCTTTGATTTTTGTTCTTGCGCAGAGGGTGTGGCCCACCGGTCCTCAGCTCACATCGTCTGAGTGTTTGACAGCAAGCAAGGAGTTTGCAAAGAACTCGACTTATTGCTCGGATTTCTTTCACGAGACCTTCCTTGTGGCGAGCCGGTGATCATCTCGACTTGGAGCGCACCTGTATAGCATCCGATATGTCGCTGGTGTCTTCAGGGCTTACGTCGCTATCACGATCGCAATGTTTGGGGCCGCGCTTTCTATAAAAGAGATTTGATTCTAAGAAAGAATAAAAAAAACAAGCACAAGCTCTCCCCAACCTGGAAAGGCCCCTACATCATCGATGAAGCGACACGCCTAGGGGCTTACAGACTTAGGCACGAGGACGACGTGGTCATCAGCAACACGTGGAACATAGAGCAGCTACACCGCTTCTACACTTGAATCTTATACTCGATTATGTCCTTACAAATAAAGTTTTTTCTGACTTACAACTCAGTTGTTGCACAACCAAGCAGAAAGCTGGAGGCTACAATCAATGGTGTTCTTGCGCGTATGTGCTTGCTTCTCTCATTCGATGATTTCCAATGAGTCCGAGTGCGTAAATCCTGAACAGTGAAACTCTGACCCCGTGAACGGCAGACTCTAGTCACCCGGAAGGCATGTCTGGGACAAAGAGCCATGAGCCGAGTCCCAGTGCTCGGGGGCTAGACTAGTCGGGCAGTGTGCATAATGAAAATGGAGTCAAACCACTTGGATGAATTCGGAATCAACAATAAAAGAAGAAAAGAGAGTAAAGGGCATCGGGATCGAATATCAAAAGCAGTTGAATAATGCATTATAGCAAAATGTTTTACACTGCCTGCATGTACACATTTACAGGGGGTTTAAGTCCAAGTTCTCCACCAAAGCAGCAGAAGTGTCCTTGACGCCTTCAAGAAGGGCGGCGGCTTGATCATAGTCTACAGTGCAGGCGAAGCCCTCCTTAACAATCTCAAGATTCACTTGGGGGTAAAGGGACTTCACGATTGCCAGTGCTTGGCTAGCGCTCTTGGTCGCCGCTTCCCTTAAGAGGGTCCTGAGCCTCTCGGGTGCCTCCTGCAGGTGCTGGATGACCTGGCCTTCATCGCTTGGCCCTCCGGGGTGCAGGAACGCCAGCACTGGCTCGGAGGCTTGGCGGTGCATAATATGTGTTGCTTCCACAGCCTCGATCTTCTCATTGAGAACAACAAACTGCGCTTGCGTCTTTTTCTGGTACTCTGCAAGCAAGGCGGGCCGTTACCAAGAATACTACAAGTATGATGAAGACAAAGGAGAGCTGAGTTGAAAGACATACCTTCCAGCTCTCGTGCCAACTTCTCCATTTTGGCTCGAGCTTGGAGCTCTGAGCTCTCCAACACCCTGAGCTACTCCTGGAGCTTCGCGATGGTGGAGTCCCAAGCTGAAGCGAGCAAAAGGAGTCAAAAGACAAACAATCAGCTGCAGCAACAAAATGATTGAGGAAACACTTACATTGGAGGGAACCAGATATATCCAGTTTCTCCTCCTGCAAGGAATTCACTTGAGCTTGAAGCTCCCGTAGCTCGGCTTGGCGCTCAATCTTGACCCGCTCCAGATCAGCGTCATACTCCTGGCATTTCTTGATCTCCGGGAGCACCCGCCGGAGAAATTCTGACTTCCTTTCGGAGCGGTCTCCTAGGCTCTGAAGACGACAAAAGGGAATGAAGGTATGCCGCTTGAGGTGGATAAAAGAAGAAAGGGACCAATAACTTACTTGCACTGGTCGGAGATACTCAATGGTGTGCTCAAAGAGTTCCCCCCTTTCCTTCTCCTCCACCTCGTCATCAACGGCCTCCAGTTGGGCGTCGGGGGCTCGGAGGCCCCTTATCCGCCGGCTTCTTCCCCTTCTTCGCACTCAGCTCCTCGACAGAGGAGCTGGTAGGCCACTTCTGCCCAACCTACTTATGCTGAGGAAGGCATGGGAGCGGAGCATCAGAAAAGAAGGTGCCACCGTCCTGCAGGTAACGACACAATCAATTAACGACCACTCGAAGATTGAAGATTAAGCGCGTGTGTGTAAAAGACCGTTACCTGAGGAGGGAAGCATCCCACATTGAAGGCCTTTGGGCACCCCGTGGTGTCGGTCTGGTACCCGGGACGAAGAAGTTGCCCAGCTGCCTGGATAACACCTTGTTCGGGACCGGTTCTGGCGCTTCTCGAGTAAAATCAACTGCTCCGCAGTACTCGAATCCCAGGTGGGCTCGCTCCTTGAGGGGCTACACTCGGCGGACGGCGAAGCTAGCAACAATGCCAACTCCAGTCAGGCCCTCCTCCTTTAGCCCACCGATTATCCCCAGAAGTTCTTCGACTTGGTCCATTTCGTTGTTTGGGGGAATCGAGGCCTAAGAGAAAGAAACATTGGGCTTGCGGTCGGCAAAGGAAGGAAGGAAAGATTCAGGATTGGCGCAATAGAACCATTCTTCGTGCCAACCCTTGATTGGAGGTTTTGAAGGGGATGGAGAAGTAGGACTTCTTCAGACCGTCCCGAAGCTGGAAGCCAGTACCCCCAATTGTAGGGTCGAGGATGCGCCTAGAGGGGGGTGAATAGGCGTTTATAAAAATTCTACTCACTAATCGAGGATCACCTCTAATTACCCCTATGTCAAAACCTACACAATTAAATTTCGCAAGCGGAAGAATAAGGTTTTGACAATTAAAGCCTAAATCAACTAGGCTCACTAGTGCACTAACTAAGTTATGTCTCTAAGCTAGAATTGCTAGGTTGATCAAGCAAGCTACACTAAGCAATTCTATTCACAATCAAGCAATTGATAATATTGCAATAAAGTAAATGCTTGAAAGTAGAAGAGACATGGGACACGTTACTTTTTACCGTGGTTCGGAGATAACCCTCCTACTCCACGTTGAGGAAGTCCAACTCACTTTGGACCGGCCCACTCACTTGAGCCTTCACCTCGAATCCACTAAGGTTGCTTTTTACCCCGCCGGGTAGGCTAAGCACCAACCTTCACAAACTTTCGCCGGGGCTTCTCACAAACCTCGAGAGCTCCCGCGCACAACGCACTGACGCCGTCTAGGAGGCCACCACCTCTAAGAGCAATAGGATGAGCACTCCGCTCAAGCTTCACCGAACGCACCTCCGCGTCTCCGGCGATCACCTAGTGCAACTCATGCAACTAGGGTCCTCTCAAACTCCCTCTAATTGCAACTCATGCAATTAGAATCACTCTTGAGCTCAAAACCAAATTGGAAGAGGCAAAACCATGCAAACCCTCCCACAAACTCGAACCTAGCTCAAGAACACTCAAAACACCAGCAACTACATGCCCTTGCCCCCTAAGGGGGTTTTATATAGCCTCCCATGCCAAAACTAGCCGTTGGGGACAAAAACCCTGAAAAATCGACAAAACCGGCACTACCGCACTCATAGGGCTAGTAGTGCCGCCCTCAGCCCCAACGGTCGGCTAACGGCTATAAATCCGGTACTACCGCAGGCAAAATCGCGGTAGTGCCGCTCGGCGCACTCTGCCTCTGACGGTAGTGCCGACCTCAGGGCAAACTCCAGAAAAAACCCTTTCTGAAAAATAACTACCGCAGTTAAAATGGCGGTAGTGCCGGCCTCGAGCGGCACTACCGCAGTTATATGGGCGGTAGTGCCACTCTTTTCAGATTTCAAACGGCCATAACTTTTTACTCCGAACTCCGATTTCGGTGAACTTGGACTCTATGAAAAGCTTATCAAGAGGGCTACAATTTCCACCCTTTTTCAAGATTTAAGCAATCATAGATATTTTCCAAAATCATAAAAACTCCAAAGTGTCCACTCAAGTCTAAAACCGATTTTCTCAAAATCCTCAAATAGACTTGATTAAAACCATGACCACAAGCTAGCAAGAGTCAACAAGATTAAATCTTGAGCTATGAAATGATCAACTCATGCTCAAAATAATTTGCAAATCACATTTGCAACAACTCAACTCAAGCTTAAGGAATTTCATTGAAATTCCAAATACTTTGCGAAAACACCTTTCGCAAACTTTTTAAAGATTATATTTGCAAGAACGTATTAAGCAAATAAATCCCGGAGTCTATAAGGTTTATCCTCTTAGCCATGTGATGGTCAAACCACAACCCAAACTGACTTGCAAAAACCACGGTGCAAGTATCACATGCTTTCAGGACCGGAACCCATAGACATCCCGTTTATTCGCACAACGAATATGCAAATAACAATTAAACCTCAAGGAATGAGCTATCTCTCTTTTGCAACACTTGCAAATCATAGCCTCATCCCAATTCCAAATCAACTTAATTTGCTTGAGCATCCTCGTTTTGCATCTCATGCAAAACCTAGCTCCAAGCAAGCAATAAATCCAAATCAGAGTGCATGAGCTCTCTAATTGCAACTCTTGCAATTCTCTAGCTCCATGCAACTAAACCAAACACTTGCTTGAGCTCTCTCCGTTTGCAACCCGTGCAAATATAGCTCCAAGCAATACCAAATAAACGCAATAAGATTTTGTTTGTAAAACAAAAACAAAAGCATGAAGCTTTATCTATTGCAACACATGCAAATAAATGAGCTTCACACAAAAGCCAACGCATTAGCTTATCCTATTTGCAACTAATGCAAATCAAAGCTCAATGCGAAAACTCCAAGCACAAGCTTGACCTATTTGCAACAAATGCCAAATAGAGCTTATGCAAAAACCAAGCACGAGCTTCATCCATTCGCAACACATGCCAAATGGTTAACTCCATGCAAAAACCAAATCCAAATAAGATTTGAGCTCGAGTGACTACGGAATTGAGATCATCACCACACGATGAAGCTTAAAGAAGAACTCAACCCCTCTTAATAGTACGGTGCTAAACTAGACACAAAGCTAGAAAAAATCCTTAGCCTATCTAGTTATACCTTAGCCGCCGCAAGCAATCCCCTTTTGGGGTCTTTAAGATCTTCAATCAACTTGTACATCCGGGATCATCACTCTGGCTGTCTCTTGAAGTCTTTTATGATCTTCAATCATCTTATCTTCAAGATCGTCACCCAGCTCTATAAGCTTGTTCATCTCTTCTTGATAAACCTTCTTCTTTTCAACCTTTGGAACTAACCTGGCTCAATCATCACTTATAGAAATGGTTAGTCCAAGATGCATGGTTGTCTCAATCATCTAAGTACTCCATTAACACATAATGGATACCACTTACATCAATTGAGCACAACGTAAATCAATCAAATGAACTTATAGGTGTCTTGAGTACATGATGCAACTAATGCTTCATACTACTCAAGAACTCTTCATTTGCCTTTAATCAATCACAAGAACACCATCAACATATGATGAAATGTTCTTTGATGATTAGAAGACAAATGAACTCAATTTAAACATTCATTTAAATTGATATGTTCCGATGTATTAATCCTTTAAATATATGGAGTGAAGAATAGATCAATACATTGATACATCAAGTTCAAGTGTGAACTCCCCCTAGATATGTGCATCCATGTAATATATGGATTGGGAAACATAATGCACATTTTGTGGTTAATGCAATGGAGAATTCAAACTTAAACTTGAATCCAAAGTATGCAATTTATACTAGAATAAATATGCATACATACCTTGGTTTTTCATTTTCCATCCAAATATGAGATTATTGAAAGTAACTCAATAAACATGTTAGTCTCAATAAAATTAGATTTGTCATTAAACAAAGATTAATCATTAATCTAAACCAATCACCAAAACCAAATGGAGCTTGAACTTACACCAATCACATTGGGGGCGCTCTTGCTCGGGAAGGGCTTGAGGAGAAAAAGGTGGCGAAAGAGATTAAAATGGGGGCTAATGCCAATGAAGGCTTCATAGAGGTGGACAAAAATGGAAATTTGGAGAATGGAATTGGGATTTAAATGGATCAACTCAATTCCATAAAAATGGAGAAGGCCATGAAAGAAAGCGCTAGCAGGGAGGTTAAACCCGCACTGGGAGAAGGATTCAAAAACGACCACCTCTTCAGGGTGAGGGGTAGGGGAAGACTCACCCGCCGCTAGGCGCGCACTAATTAATTCCAGCGCTGGGAGAACTCTGGCGGCAACCATCTCCTCCAGACGCTCCTCCGTTGTCACCGAGGTGGCCCAGTCCCTGGACGAGAATGGCGTGTTGGCATCTTCGGAAGGGGAAGAGGACATTTTGGATGTAGGTAAAGCGGCGGCCCGAGACTACGACGCGACGTTGGCGAACCCTAGCAAAGAGGCGCAGTACAAGAGTTAGAAGACGAAGAGGCGAAGGCACGAAGTGGGGAGTGAGGCTCCTCGATTGCGCCAAAAGTCCTATATATGCGGGCAGCGACGCTAGGTTTTCGCCCTTGGGCGGGAGGAACGTTTCGTCTTCCATAAACAATCTGGGCCTGATCCAAGTTCTCAGTTTGGGCTTAACTTAGGTTTCAGGTTTGGGCTTAATTCGGGTTTTGAGGGTACACTCTAAAAAGAGCTGCCAGTTGTACGCCACGACCGCTGGGTACAGGTATCGTTCGATCAAATATGGTTTCCGATATGGTACGCCTCGTGATGGGCCGATCGCCAGTTACCATGTTAAACGAGACCTGGGTACCTACCAAACCAAATCAAAATATCTTCTCGTAATATGCCCCATGTTGGGTCGATCGCCGATTACCGCATAAGTCAGAATCGGATATCACGAGTTGACTCTAAGCAAGGGTTCCGAAGGTATGTCCCATGTTGGGCCGCCAGCTGTACACCACGATAGTCGGGTACATGGACCACTTGGCCAAAACCCACTTAAGATGCATCGCAAGATGGGTCGATTACCAGTATCCTACTGGTTATACTTGGTATCACTCGGAATTCCCGACGTGTGGAGTTCTATTGAGTTCTTCACAATCTCCCTGCCTGCAACAGAGCACTCGGCGTAGAAAAGAGACCAGTCAGAAAGCTGCAGCAAAAACTAGAAGCACTCGGCATGAAGCACTACTCGGTTGGGATGCAATCAGAAAGATTGCAGCTCGATTGCGAAGCACTCGGGGGCTATTGTGGAGTACATGGACCCCGGGTATCTGCATGGCAGGTCGCGAGGACCGACCGAGAGGGCACGGGCCGAACCAGCTACATGAGATCGGGCACCGCCCGGACTATCAACACCGTACCTAACAAGGAAGGATAGAAGATGGTAACCGATTCTTGTTAGGAAGGATACAATTGTAATCTCGGAGGATAGCATTTCTGGCAGGAAAGATCATAAATAGAATCTCCACCCTGTAACCGACCAGGATTCTACCATGTATGATACTTGATAATATGAAAGTAAATATACTCAAAATCAGGTAATTAAGCATGCATATACATAAAAATTAACATTAATAGAGGCATACAACTAGCAATCAAGATCAAGTTGATTTTAAGGTGTTCTTAGATGCCGGGCTGCCTTAGAAAGGCCTCATCGCCACTAGAGACAAGATATTACATTGATTTGTGGTAAACTTATCTTTAAAAATAGATTTAACAGTTTATAAAACCTAATCCTGAGGAGATTTAATAGTCGAACTATGCCTCCCCACATGCAAGGTCCCCAAGACAAGTAAATTGTCTAGCCCCTTTGTAATGACAGTAAAGAAATTAATCACAAGGAGATGATTATACTCACAAAGTGCCAACTGAAAAGTTAGTGCAACTAACACTACTAAGGGAGGAGGTGTCGACGATGTGCTCAAGGGAGGAGATGGCGGCGATGTGCTCGAGGGAGGAGATGACAGCGATGTGCTCAGGGAGGAGGAGGCGACGATGTGCGGGGGGGGGAGGAGGCGACGATGTGCGGGGGGGAGGAGGAGACGACAGCGACGTGCTCTGGGAGGTAGATGGGCGATGTGCTCGAGGAGGTAGATGGGCAACGCGAGCGAGGGGAGGCAGAGGGGCGATGCGGACGGAGAGGAGTAAAATCCTTTTTATAGAACGGAGGGGAAGTCAGGAGGTCAAGCGCAAGACGGACGCCTCGGCTTTTGGTATTTGAATGGATCGGGAGACAAAGCCAAGGGGTCAAGTGTGGGAGAAGCCGAGAGGTCAAGCGCGAGGATATTTGATATGTGTATTATCACAATTGGTTCTAACCTCAGAAATCGATCGTGATGACCAAGTCATCACTGTCAGTTCTGATATGAGAACCGATATTAAAAAATCACTATCAGTTCTGATCTGAGAACCGATAGTGATACCTATAACATCACCATTGGTTTGACATCATCGATAGTGATGTTTTGCGCTATATATCTCACCCACGCCGAATTATATATCAATATCAGTTGTTTTCTGAAAAGTTGGGAACCGACTCAGATCAAAATATAGTGTTGTATCATTCTGTAGTAGCGAATGACCTATTTATAACACATGATTTTGTAAGAATTTCTTAGAAAACAATACAATTCTCATGACAGAATTCCCAAGTTAAAGATATGTATAAAATACGAAAAATTTTACTGTACATGACACTAGTGGTATATGGTAGGTATATAAATTAGATATAGTTATTAATTTGCTAAGATCATTTCTACTACTTTACTACTGGAGGAAGTATAGATAAATAATAGATAATTTGATTGATTAGATGACAAAATGAATATTTTATATTAAATTTAGTGTACCGTAAAATAGCTTAAAATACAAAAATACATTAGATAAGATTACCTTATGTGCTAAGTACATCGATACTCGGTAGCTGCCTAGAGCTAAAAGTGGAGGAGACGATGATCCACAAATGGACAGACAGTGCAGGGCCATTGATTTGTAACATCCCTGAATTTACTAAACAGAAAAAAAAATATTAAAAATATAAATTTGATTTATTATTGTTTCTCCAAAAATTTAAATGCATTTGTGGGAAATCTTGCTAAAAGATAATTGGACGATAGAATTATGATGAGAAATTTACTTAACAAGACATACTGGAAATAGTACGTTAACAGATAAAGTGAATCAATTATCATTCATAATCAGAAAGCATTCATTACATGAGAACAAGATACAACACTCAATTTTATTGATACATTGTAGTCCGCAAATACAATAAATAGGAGATACAAAAATATTTGTAACAACATACGAGTCACAGGAGTTACAACTATTACAAATGATTCGACTACATATGAAAATCACAATTACATAAATGATTACATTCTAAGAAGTAAATTACAAAACTATAAGCTTCAGCTCCGATGCTGACTTGATCTGCATTTGAGAGCCTGTAAATTAAATTGTACACGTATAAGATTAAGCATAAAGCAAATGCGTTAAGTTAAATACAATGATTAAATGGGGAAAGAGTGCCGTCAGCTAAGTTGAATCGCTCAGTGAGGTACCCTAGATTGTCCGGGGGCCAATCTGGCTCCTCTCGCGATTAGATTGCATCATTCGACAATTTACAAACCTGTTTAAGCCGTAGATGCGAATATTCAGGAAATATCGCGTGGTGAGATGTTTTACCGCAGTAAAATAGTAAAGAACACAGTGGAAAGAAATAAAGCCTCGGCACTGTGCCTATAAGACAGCTCACACCATTCCAGACCCAATTGGGAGTCACTAGAGCAAGGCCAGCCGGTCAGTCAAACCATCAAAGCAATGCAACCCAGCCATTTTCTCAACCATCTTCGTAAACAGGTGAGCCAAACCAAGTTGCCAAGCTATCCACCCAACCGAGATCTCTAGAGCTTGGGAACCCACGCAAGCCACCAGGCTATCCATGCCGACTGAGAATTCCAGATTCAATCGAAGCACCCCAGAGTATACTCAAGCCAAGTCGGCAGAAGATAAGGAAGTCCCAGCTGAAACCTCTAGGACAATATCCCAGCCGAACCAACCCCTCAGAATAAGCCAGCCGGCCAAACATATGGTCAAGACCCAAGACCTTGTTCTGACAAGGCTAATAAATGAGCAACCATGCCAGCCGCAAGAACCACTGGACCAAACCCCTCTTTCAAACCCTGTTCACACCGCCATCGCCATGGCTATAAAATCTAGCCAAGACTTAACTGAAAGCCACAAAGCAAGCCTTAGGCGTGTCCCTTTCAGGAGGCTAAAGCTCCAAGAGCTAGAACCAGAGATAGCCCAAGCTTCATCTAGGAAGACACAAAGCAGTGCTATTACCAGAACATGCCCACATAAATTAGAAGAAGCCAGGAAAGACAAGATTCAGATCTGGCGCAAGAAGCAACTAGGAACCAGAAGGAAGGAATGAGATCCAACCCTAAGCAGCAAGATCATCTTCCTTCCCTTCCAGATTTCATCTCAGAGCACGACCAAGTAAGTCCTAGCCAATCCTCCCTTGTAGAGTGGTGTAATAGAGACAGTAAGAACAAAATGGACCAGAAATCAAAATGGAATAGATAGTAGAAGTAAGGATGGCCTAGAAGCAAAGATAGACAGTAAAGGGCTAGAAGAAGTTTTGGTCTCAGTATTTAGGAGTAAAGCATGCAAGGGTTGCATCATGTCCATCTTTAGCCAAATATACTTCCCCAGCGTACTGACTTTTAGAATGGACATAGATACCATCCAACTTGCATTTAATCGAAAAGAATCTTACATCACAGACCAAGAAAAGGCAATCAAACTCCATAGCATAGCATCATTTCATCATTTGCCATGTAAAGAACTCAGCAAAAGCAACTAGTAATATACTAGATCTTAAGTATTCCAAATATTTGTGTTGCTTAGTATCAAATCATTATCATTTACTAAGCTTCTTTAATTCTGCATTAATCAGTACCAACAAATCTGAATCTTAATACGGTTTCAGTTAGTGGTTGCAAATTAAGGATATCATACGTTCCCATGATATTACCTCACTTTCTTCAAGTGCGATAATTATCATAGGTTTCGCCATGATACTCTTATCTGCCATCCAACTAAAAATCAACCAACATAATCCAATTATTTGGCTTAGTATCAATTTTACCATTTACTAAGCCAATCTATTCATGATCCATCAGATTATAATCAATGGCGTTAGGATCAGCTATCATGTAACCTTTCCAAAGTCTCTGTCAACATGCCTAAAATCATATTCGAGAATCATCTCAAACCCTGGCAGTGAATCAATCCACGTAAGTAAACTACACACATAACCGATTCATAATGCTTTAGTGCATAGCATGAATCAAACTATTCAGTTAAGGCAATAACAAACATGAAAGGATCCAATGTATTCCAATAAACAACTTTAGCCCTTTTTCATTTTCTAACATGAGCATAAACAGCAAGCACAAATAATACTCACCTATTTAGGATTTCATACATCAATAGCTCTATAGATTCAATATACTTATAACGCCTCAATAACTCAATTGTCTAGCATAATATCGATCCCATCATCTACCATATATGTAATTTAAAATCAAAGCTACTATCTTTATGCCCTAATCAAGTGTCAAGAGCATCAGAGCAAAGCTTAGCATCAATTCTTCCTAAACTAAATCCATCTATACTCTATTAACCTCACAGTGCAAACATTCTCCATCAATATCCCAGAATACCACAGATCACAATAGAATGATCTCAGCACAAATACATATAGCACAATCTCAGAATCATAAGCAATCCATGCAATCAGTAATCCTAGTCATTGGTCAAGGATCAGGAATGGGAAAAGAAGTAGAGAGTATCAATCCCTAATAAGAAATTAGAGAAGAGGGAAATAAGAGGATACCGAACCCTAATCCTGAACCGGAGCCAAAGTCGAGGCGGCGCAAATGGAGAAGTAGCGCAGCAACCATAGGGGATTGGTGTAGGAGAGGAAGACCAACGCCGCTGGCGGTCGGCCGGTGCAACCTACGGGCGACTGCGCTCGCGCACGTGAGGATGCGGCCGATATTGACAGGAACCCGAAGGTGGGGCGAGAGTCGGGCGCGCCAGGGCCAGCACCGGCAGCCGTCGGCGACCGGCGGAACTGGAGGTCTCGGGACCGCCGGGTGGAGACACCAGGGCGGCGATAAGGCCGGATCGCAGAAACCAGAGAGTTGGGAGAAACGTATAGAAGAAGAAGACGCTAGAAGGATTGAAGGAGGAGCATCCAGTCGGCCGAACGGATGAGGGAGAGAGAAAAATAGATAAGGAAAGAAAGAGTAAAAAAGAAAAAAGAGAAGGCAGGAAATAAGAAAAGGGAAGGAGAAATAAATAAACAAATACATAAATAAATAAGTAATATATTTTAGGATTAAAAATCATTCTGAGTAATTGAAACTTAGTCAATCAACGTATCACTCACATACTTATATGTTATTCATGTATTATATTTAAACCTGGATACGATTCCTCGATTCACGAAATAAATTAGTAAATAATTAAACCCTCATAATATATGTACTTAGAATATGATCACAGTACATGTGAGTAAATATACATATTCAACTAGTTTTATATACAATCTATAAAACATAATCATTCCATGCTGCAAAGATGAGTATATATAATACTAATCTAATTTGTTCTCATAGGTAAGCTAAACCTTACGCCTATTGTACATTTAGCCTATGGTTGTTTATACTCCCATTTAATAAATAAAACATTAACAATAAATTCCAATACCTGTAAAAATCGACCTTGGATTATTCCCTAGGGCATGATTATCTTAATAAATACATCTATTACAATCTTAATCTATATAAGTATGTTATATTATAACTTGCTTTGCATCTGAATCCTATTAAAGACATGACCCTGCAAAAGGTAAGCCCTAAAGTCTGTAATACCAATGCATGTACTTAAAGTTAACCATGCAATTTGTAGTTACTCTCACACTTGCCATTTTATAAACTAATTGGCATCATTACAAGTAGCCTTACACCTTGAAAATGAGTTATAGTATATTAAATCTTACAATCTTATCCTCCTGAATTCGTAAAATAAAATAGAATGAATCATAAGGAATAAGTGTCATATGCAATGCGACCCTTAAACTATTGATCAATGATAAAGAATATAGAAGTAACACACTTATACGTTCACAAGCCATAATCCACACTCGTGCTTGTTTAATATAGTGTTTGTTATTTGATTCTTCATCTGATTTCCTTTTGCCCTTATTGAAAGTGTTATTTGCTATTTGTTATTCTTTTCCGCTATACGACGTGTAGAATCCAACGTCTCGGACTTCGTCGTCGACAATCTCAAGATGGCGTCTTCGGTTCGTCACTGAAAACAACAGATAGCAAGGCAAGCACCCCTTTGAGCATTTTGAACCCAGATTTCATAATCAACTAAAATGTGATTAAGAATCTTCCTGCATGCTTATATTTCGATAAATCCTTATTTTGCGTTACTTGGTAGTTATAACCCAAATTGATGGATTCCCTTAATCATGTTGACATACGATCCATAAAAACCCTAGGAATGGTTAAGTTCATTAAACTGGGTATAATCGCTTATTAATCTGCATATGCTTAGCACTGCTTTAGATTAATGTTGGAAACATTTACACCCACACATCATTCTTTATGAATCTTTTTCTGGTTTATTTAAGCAGTAAAGGGTACTGGTAGTTTGATAAAAATGAAAATAAAACTACTGTTTTGACATGGGTGATTATTGGCAATAGCCGGTTGTACATGTTTTATCGTGTACGTAGATAGGGTAGAGTATCGCCCATGTCACAATAAGGACCGAGCTAATGTGTTGTTTTCAGGCCAAGATAACCGTACATCCACAAGTACTGAAATGGGACAGTCTTAACCTATTAAAATTATTTGGAAATTAGCTTTGCACATTGGTAGGCAGTTGTAGCACGGGCATTCCGGATTGGTTTGCTCGAGGGAGGAGTCATCACCAAGGTGTTGGCATCTGCCGTTGTAACGGTGTACGCCTGGCTATGAATTTGGGGCTGTTGTTGTACCATTTGAGCCGCGGGCTCCTGAATACTATTGCTTCACTATTGTTTGCTTCCATCATAGTCAGGAGTAACGTCATTGGGCTAGTGTAAAGTTAGGTTCAGATAATCGAACGGTTTCGTTATGAACTCTCTGGCGGCACACCAAAGGAAGTGTGTCTAATATGCATTGCCACAAAGAGAGAACATTTCTTGTGGGTAAAGTTGTACAAACTCTGCAGAGTCTAAACCTAATCGATTAGCCGCGCTCGCGGTCAAGAGCACTTGGTAAAGTCATCACATAGTTAAATGTTTTCTATTTTCTAAAAATTCTTGATCAAATGATTTGGAAAATGATTCACATTTGTTAAATGTCACTTATTGTTATATTTGTTCGTATAAGACCATGGAGGGTCTTTTTCGTTATTTTACTCACAAAAGGAACGTGAGTAAAATGTTATTATTCTTTTTATCACTTGTTATCTCAATTACTTATCAAACTGTCTTAAATTTTTATTTACGCTTTCCATTACTATTCAGTATACTTCATCCAAAACTTTCGCTTTATGCAAAACAACCGTAGAAACCCACTTTCCATTCAGCTTGCATATACTCCAGATTTTGCAAACACTACAAGTCTTGCTGAGTACGCAACGTACTCACCCTTGCTATTATTGTTGTTTTTAGACAGGAATCCCCGACAGGTACTGCGACGCAGGAAAACGGGATTGTTAACGACAGTTCTTTCTAAGGCTTTATGTGAAATCATGTGTTGAAAAATTGGCTTAGAATTGAATATGCAAAATGTGTTTGTTCATGTGTTTTGTCAATTTGACAAGAAACAGTAAGTTTCGCTTTGGCGCCGGACGAAACTTAAAGAAAAGCAGAGTTTCCCATCTACGACGGACAAAGTTTGTTGGTCGTAAACATGCTTTGGCAACCTCATTTTCTCATGTACGACGGACAAAGTTTTTGGGTGCAATAAGTGAGCGTGTTTGAGCTCATGAGTCGAACTCAATCTTCCAAGAAACCAGAAGTTTTGCATGTACGGCGGACAAACTTCTTTGGTCGATTGTGAATGCATTTTTGCTTTAGGGTTTCGTTCGGACCATGTTGTTTTTGAAACCGGCGTATGCGTTTGCGGACAAGATTTTTTGTCCGTCGTGGACATGAATTTGAAAGCGTTTTTGAACCGAGACTTTTGCATGTACGACGGACCGATTTTGGTTGTCCGTCGTAAACATGTTTTGGCCGGAATGTTTTCTTTTGGAACCGAGAGTTTCCCTTGTACAACGGACAGACTTTGTTGGTCCGTTGTGAACTGTTTTCTAGGGTTTCACTTGGCATTTGCGCCGGACTGGTTTTGTTGTCCGTCGTAAATGGGATTTGCTCAATTAGGGTTTTGAGTGACTTTGAGATTGAAATTTGAATTTGATTTTGAGATTATGAAATTTGTGATAATTTCATGATACTTGTTTTGAAGTGGACTTTATGCAATGCTCATGTGAGTAGTTGCATGGATTGACATTGAGTCAAGTCGTGGACTTGTGCTCGGAATTGTTTTGTGATTTGTTCATGTGCAGGTATTGCTCGAAGACGAATGTGGTCGATGACGGGACCGGAACTAGGTTCATGGAGGAACTGAGGTTCGGGACTAGGTTCAGAGGAAGGCCGAGGTCTTGGTGGTCAAGGATGTCATGCGGGACGTTCGGGCTAAGAGAATGGTGCACATGAAGAATGGTTAGTCACGTGAGAATGGCAGGAGGTCATTCGCGTGCAAAGTGTTAGTCACGTGAGTATGGCAGGTGGCCATACGCGTGCAAAGTGTTAGTCACGTGAGTATGGTAGGGTTGCCATACGCGTGCAAGAGTTGTACTCGGCCAGGTTGGGCCAAGAAGAGTTGTGTTGGATACGGATTCCTTCTAGGGAATAGGAATCGTATTCAGAACTCCTTGTGGGTTGGTGCTTTAAATAGGTGGGGGGTCTCCTGTTGAAAGGCATCAAGTAGAGCTGAGCGCATCAAGCTTTGAGCTTGGTTTTAGGGTTTGTACTCTTTTGATGAGAGTATTTTAGACAAGAAATAAAGATCAATTCTTCCAAGATTTTTGCGTGCTACAGTAACCACGTCGCTACAGTGTTTCCTGTTTTGGTTCTTGTTTGCATGCTTGTTCTAATTCTAGATTGGTTTTTGATCGTTGAGTTTCATCTTGATTTGATCCATCAAAAATCTTTCTAGGGTATTGATCTAGTGTTCCTCAAAGTTTTGTTGATAAATCTTTTGAAGATCTTGTTTAATCTTGAAGTTTTGATTAGATTGATTCTCGTCAAGTTCTGGATCAGCAAGCTTGCGAAGCTTATAACTTTTGATCTGCAAGTCCGATTGAGCTGATTCTTTTTGGGTTCGATTCGTATTGGAATCTAGTTTCTCGTGTCCAAATTTCAGATCAATATAACGGTTGGATCTCCGGGAATTCACGTTTTACCAAACCTCTGTCATTCTGTTTTTGTCGAAAACGAGGCAATTATTTGGTTCTGTTTTGGGGTGAACTTTTAATAGATCAAGAATTTGGTTTTAGCTTCCGCACAATCATTCACCCCCCCTCTGATTGCTATATTCGTATACTTCGATCCTACACTTTACCTTGTCAGTTGCCTGTGGATTATGCGGCAAACTACAAGTCATCTGATTCTCTTGCTATGTTTAGTTGACCTTCTCGGTCATATTGTATCAATACTTCCGCTGTAATAAAATATGAAACTTTTGTATGGTTGTGATTCCAAATTGTGTTTTGTGCGTGCCAGCCACTGATCATGGGAATGGTACAGTATGCACATTAGAACCTTGCTTTTATGTTTGCACTGTAGCATAAAAGTGAGGGTCTTACATGATTGGACGTCACTCACGTCATCACGTGCCGTATCATCTTTAAAGCGGTAAGCAAACTGGCAGTGGTGAGGTCTCGTCCAGATGGAGGAATATTCATATATACATATATATGTATTATTTATAAAGCTGTGGAATTGGAGGATGCTCAGCACCGCCTTGGCAGAAAATGTTGCCTGGGTGATTGGTGGTATTTATAGGCCATGTCAATCCACTTTGGATGAGGGAGAAATAGACATTGTATTGTCACTCCACGATGCGCATAGTGTTTTTGACTGAAAATGTTGCTTGCAGTGTGTTGTCGTCTTGGTATGACAAAGCTGATTGGACCGTGTTGTCAAATCGCTCTGCAAATCTCACCGTACATTGCATTAGCAACAAAGCCTGAAGATATGTTCCTATACGATCACGTAGATTCCGTCAACAAGCATGTGTGTGGGACGACTATAGAACACTTCCAAATGGTGTCCCACTTAGGCTGGTAAGCATGGACACGTCATGCGCAACCCTTCATCTGGCATCTGGCATCATATACAGCTGATCTGACTTTGCAACCTTAAAAAGTCTATGCAATGACACTGCCCATGCTATCACTACTTCCTGCACCTCACGCTTATTTTTGTAAATTGCACCTTGCCGCACCTCATTACGATCGTACCCCCATGCGACATCTTCACCCTCGTTGACCATCTACCTATCAAACCGACACTCATCCCACTCCACAGGAAAAGGCTCTTCATCCTCTTCATCATTACTTAAAGCTTCGTAGTCCTGGCTCTCTACGTCCATTGATTGCACCAGCGATTTAATATGTTCTCCCTCGTCCGCCACACTCATTGGTTCCTACACCTCTTGCATTGGATTTCAACATCCTTGCCTAGCACTTCCTCCTGACCCAAACTAATATCCTGCCTCACTAAACATTCTCTAGCTTGGCTTCTCTCCCCCAACTTCCTCCGGTTAATCACCGGTAACCTCCTCCTGTGTCGCATGGACGACATTGTCTTTTTGAAATGCTTGCACCAACAACACTAGTGGCCAACCTTTCTCAATCTTCATTGTTACATACGAACTCCACGACTTCGGCCCCTTCAGTTCCACTAATTCCCAGTACGTGCAATCCCGTTTCCGACACCCTACTTCGTGCAGCTTCAATTCATGCAATTCACGGTCCAACGAGAACATTTGGTACAACCATCTTTGTAACTGTCCTCTATGAACGCTCTCCTACACGTGACAAACTAACCGCGACACTTGGAAAATGACTTAGTTCCACCCTTTTTGCACCCATGTGCGGAACCCCTTCGCCATAGTGTATTTTAAACTGCACTCATTCATTCGTACCTATGAAGCATTTCACAAAATTTTTAATACTGATGTACCTATTGTACCACGATGACATACTCTACACTACATGAATCTAATTAATCCGGACGCCAAGTCATCTATGTAATAAAACTATTGCTACTTTACACAGATAATTAATCTGGTCGCTAAATCGTGAATCTAAAAAAGTATTGCTATTCTACACAACTAACTACTTACACACCTAATTAATCTTGTTACTAAACCGTGCATCTACAAAAAGTATTATTATTCTACAAGGCTAATTAATCTGGTCACTAAATCATGTATCTAAAAAAACAATTGCTATTGTACACACCTAATTAATCTAGCTGCTAAGTCATCTATCTAACTAACAAGTGCTACTCCACAACTAATTACTTACAATCTAATTAATCTATTTACTACATTTTAATTCAAATAAACAAACAATTACCTACAAAAATGATGATTTTTTTCTTCCCCCTCCCCTCCTCTTCTTCCTCTTCTCCGCCTCCGCCTCCTCTCCCTCTTCTTTTTTCCCCTCTTCCTCCTCTCCTTCTTCCCCTTTCCTCCTATGTTTCTTCTTTTCTTTTGCGCTCTCGGTTCTCGGCTCGGTTTGCTTGACGAAATGGTGATGCGCAGCGTGGTGAGGCAATTTATGCCTCTCTATCGCCATTTCAATTGGTGACAGAGAGGAAACGGTTACTTTTCCCCTCTATCACCATTTGAAATGGCGACAGAGAGTGGCTTTTCGAATTCGCCTCTCAGTCACCATTTGAAATGGCGACAGACTCTCTGTCGCTATTTCAAATAGCTTCAAATGGCTACAAAGGTGTATTTTTGCTATTTTTTAACCGATATATTATTTCTGTAAATTTTCATTAAAATGATATTATTTAAAAAAAAACGTCATCGTGGTGAGACTCTCCGAAAATACGAAATTAAGTATAGAGTTTTCTATCAATTTTTCGCAAAACAAATCACTTTTTGGGCAATCGCGGATAGGTCCTTATCCTCTGTTTCGCAAATTTGGCGATGGTTTGTAGCCAGCCATTTTTAAAAACCATCACTGAGAAAATCGAAATTACGTTTTTTTTTATAACAAGTACCTCGGACCAAATTCTGCATCCATATGTGCTTGTGGGCTCTTTGCTGGTCAGCATAAAGCATTAACGATATAAAGGTCTAATTCATAGAGGATAAGTCGGCATTGTTCTTCAGTATATCTGTACTGCTTATCTTAGCTCACCGTTGAGACATCTTTTGTGTTCTTGAATCAAGACATATAATTTGCATCGTATGATCTATAATAATACAAGAGCATTTTGCCGATCCGACATAGAATCATATAAATAGCAGTCCAATATTAATCTTTGTAATTTCTGTAATAACAGTTTTTGTTAGGTTAGCACACGGCACACAAACGGGAAATAAGATTTAACATGAAAAAACTACGGAAAACAATTCACTATTCTGTTCAAGGATTACATGTACAAGGGGTTGATTTATATAGCCAAAGAGTCATAGTAGTAGAAGATATGACTCATAACAAATTATGGATAAAACTATAAGATATGGTAGTTAGAGATATTCGAGTTGTCTCTAACAAACATCCCCTTAACTCAAAATCCATAATAAAATTATCTATAAAAAACCCCGAAGGGCAATTAAGCACTGAAAGTCCAAAGGACAGTGCGAATATGAAAGACTGGAATAGTCAATCCAAACACTTCTTGCGAAGCAAAATTTGAGCAAACCATCACTAGTTCGAGAGAAAGACTAGAACAGTCAAACCAACATAGCTATAACAAAACAGACGAAGAATATGGGTCTTCAATTCATAACCATAGTAAAGTCTGAGTTTGTGCAACTGCCCTCCTGAAACAAATGCTCAAAACGGTATAAGCCAAAACATCACCTGTGGCGCTTGATAAATAGCGAAGGACTCATCGCATAGAATTGACATGCTCCATCTGGAACAATAAATTTCGAAAAAAAACGCTCATTGAAAGAGCAAATTGCACGCTTAATCATCACATATGACAAATTGCTTACTGAAATTCTATGACATGGTTGAAATTGCTCAAAAATGTCAATATGACGAAAAAAATTCTCGTTCCATCAATGGAGTATAAATTGCAATAGACCCCTCGTATCGAGCAAAGATAACAAAACTACGTTGTAGTATCCACGCATAAACAAACTCCTTATTGCATTTCAAACCTTCATCTCAAACTAACAGTAAAGCAAAACCTTTACTAGTAAAACTCCATAAACCATAATGCTACCATCAGGGTTGTCGGTGTTTCGACCACCGGCAATACGATTTTTCGGTCTAGGGGGTTCGCGCGCTCCCTCTCCTCGAATGGCTTGACTCAAGGAGTCCAAGATGTATACTGGTTCGGGCTAAACGTCCCTACTCCAGTTCGTGAGATGAGTGTATATTGTCCTTTCGGGGCGTTACAATGGCGACCTCCTTTGGTAGGAAGAAGAACCGAACGATCTTACTGTTTCTCGCGTGCGGGTGTTTTTCTTGTGTTGACTGACCGATCCCCCCCTTCCATCTCCGGGGGTCCTGCCTTTCCTTATATAGGCGGAAGCAACAAGTTACATGGGAGTTTGGAAGGGAAAAAAGAAAGGGGTGTCCTATGTCTCGGAATCTGGTCTTCGGTCTTATCGTCCGACCGGCCTCCGTCCACCCCCACGCTGAGTCGGTAGTCTTACAGCGGGGGGTTCTCGGCCGGGTTGGAGAAGTGACGCACTGCTCCATACGATTGTCAGGCGCCGGCATTAATGGTGTTTGACCTCAGCGTGGCCTCGGGAGGGGGCGTTCCCCTCTGTTGTGTGTCAGGATGACGGGACCGGAGCTTGACTTCTTAGGCGGCCTCCCTGACACCTTGGGAAGGAGCCACCTACCCTGGTGCGGACGTCCTGGGACGTCACGCCGGTAGGGCAGGTGTCCAAATGCTTCGATGGAGTTGCCAGACGCCTCCGACCCAGTCGGGCCTGAGCGAAGCTGGCACCCGACCCTCGAAGGCCTGAGCGCGTCTGTATTTGTGCTTGTTCGGGGACAAGATCCCTTCGTGACCCACGGGCCCTTGATCGGAACTGGGCCTCAAAGGCAGCCCATTCACTGTCCCGGGCTGCTGGGGATACCCATAGTACGTGTACTCGTCAAGGGTGTTGTCAGGTTCCAAATTACTATTGCCGAAACCTCCATAATGGTCAACATATCCAAACAGTGAATAAAACACCAAATAAACAGTGATGAAACACCAAAATAACGGTGATGAAACACCAAAATAACGGTGATGAAACACCAAATGCCCAAATTCAATTGTCTTCTCAACTAATATTATTTTTTCTTAAAAGTATGATAAAACGTCAAATAAACCGATAACGAAATGTTGAATAAACGGTCAATGATTAATAGACGATGAAACGTCAAAGAAAATGACCATGATTAATTATAATGAAGATATTTGAGTATTCTTCTACAGTTTTCGAGTATAATTCTACCACCAACACAAAAATAACCACTGGATCATTGCCTCCTGTGATATAATTATCGGATCCTGATACTATCAACACCAAAATAATCCAGCCTAAGGTCCTGGTAGACAACTTACCTACGACACAATCGAGCTGAAAAATAAATGAAGCGATCTTGCAAACTTCAGAACCTCAAACTGGGAGGCAACCTCAGGAGACCTCACACAGAATTTATATTACGTACGCATGCATATAGCAATTTCGTGCTGTATACGCAGTCAATGTGTAACACACACAGATTTCGTGTACGATAGGCAAATTCCTGCGTGAACATAGCAAGACTATATACGTCCATAAAAAATACGGGAAAAAATTCCTAAGTTTCAAATATGACATAACAATATATATAGTTGATCACACAGACATCGCTAGGGTTAAAGATAGACCAACACTTGCTCTATTTTGCTAAGTTTATGGCAGTTGCAAAGAGGATGGCCATATTAGCCGGAAAAATTGCCCCCGATCTTTTTTTCTTCTGCCGCAACGTTTAGACACCCCAAGCACTAGCCCGGCCGGCGGTGAGGTTATCGGCACACGGTCACGTCTGTGAGTGAGGCCATATATGCGGATCGAGGCCAAGCTTCATCTCGATTGCTGCTGACGTTTTCGCGTCTATGCTCTGAGATAAATCCAAAAACAGTGTAGTACGTTGCTCCAGAACACATGGGGTGTCTATGTAAGATGGAGAGCACGAGCAAGGGGGTCTCGTGAGAGGGTGGGGGCTAGGGGTAGAGCTAGCCTAGGTTTATGTCTCAGATCGGATTATTTTCGAAGTTAAGGGCAGGAGCTCTGCCATTTTATTAAGAGAGAAAGAAAGCCTCCGAAGAGGAAAATACACTAGAAAAAGCAGCTAGGCCAACTAGCTAAAAACGCCTACACAGCACTGCGTCGTCCAAAATGCGGACACTGCACTGCCACCAACAACACCAACCAAACCCTCTACTTAAGGGTTTGACGCCGATTAGACATCGACGCTCAACTCAAGCAACAAACACGCCGATCAGATCGGATTATATCTTCGTAGATTAAATTATAATTTTATTAATTTTTTTTAACATAATTTGTATGAGCTTGTCATGGTTGCGTCCGCGCCGGACGAGGGTGATGACAACGGAAAGAGGAGGAAGGCATAGCGGGTGAGGTGGCAGCGACGTCCGGCTGGAAAGGGACGGGAGAGAGGACTTCGTGTGACCTTGAGGGCTCCATAAGGCACGGGACACGCGGAAAGACGGATGGACACCCAAGCGCAAGATAGATGGCTGGACAAGAAGCAAGGACAGAGACTCGGCGATTGACCAAACACTCGAGCGTACGGAGAAGCACTGCAGAGCCCGGAATTCCTACCGGTCCAGCGGATTCCCTTCAACCCCTAATCCCTTCACGAACAGATCCCAAGTGTTCCAACGGATTCCCTTCAGTCTTTCCTTCAGAAGGGATTCGGAGAGAGAATCCTTTTAGAAACAGATTTTCTCTCCAATCCCAGAGAGAAATCCCTTCGAGGGGATGCTGTTGGAGATGATAGAAAATAGAGAGTGACTAGGGAACGGTATACCGTTGCAACGGTATAGCCGTGAAACTTATGAAACTTATCAGTTTCAGTGCTGGTTTCATGAGTTTCAGTGTTTAGTTTCATCAGTTTCATGTTTTATCAGTTTTTAGTGCTAAGTTTCATGAGTTTCAGTGTAAAAAATCATAAGCTTCATGAGTTTCAAAGCTATACCGTTGCAACGGTATACTGTTTTTTAGTTTTTCTGTAGAAAATAAAGGGAATGAATATAGAAAATAGAATAGGGAAGGAAATGAAATGAAGAGAAATTGCTGGAGATAATCGGGTTAGTCATCATATTGCTCCTTCTGAAAGCAGGACCGTAATAGCGATCAAAGTATTCGTATCAAGCATGCATAATTAAAGAGCCCTTCGTGGTGTACTGGTGTGAGTGCTCTGGCGCACCCGGGACAGCGAGATGGCCCAAAAAATAAGAGTGAGCCTTGTACTGTCGCACGCAGCTCGCGCCTGGTTTTTCCATTTCACGCACCAAACCGACCCATTTCCTTCCCCTTTCGCCCCAACATTTCTCCTCACCTCCACGGCGCAGCCGTCACCTCGGCCCTCGTCGTCCCGTCTCGTGCGTGTGAGCAAGGTTTTAAATTTTGTTTTTTTGTATATATCTCTGAGCTGATCAAAATTTAAAATTTTAGTAAGATCTTAAAATTTTGAAAGAAAAAAATCAGACCAAATGCGAAAACCAAATTTGAAATGCAATTTTTTTAAAAACTGAGATTTCCTAGATTTCACCCAAAATATCTGAAATCTTGGTCGAATTGAACTGACTAAAAAATGGTTGAAAACACATAAAAAAATTTGAAATTTTTTTGGATGATTCTAATGCATTAATAATATTCCCATAAAATTTTGAGATGGTGATCAAGCCTAAGGAATTTTTAAAAATTATGAAAGTGGTAGTGTCGTGATAAAAACCTTATGTAAATCCTGTTTTTTAGCAACATTTTGGCTGATTTTCAGATTGTGAGTTACAATTGGCAATAATCAATATATATTGTCATGACAAATGATAGACATGAAATAAAATGGACACATATGGTAGTTCAGCATATATAGCAAGAAAATCTAAAAGAATAATTACAATAGGGCTGTGAATATATTTTATAACAAGAGGCATAATTAAAAGGAGTACGAACATGTAAAGCATGGATAACTATGCATTGACTTACCTACGAGTAGTAGTATGAGAATGGTGAAAATTGCACCTCCATGTTATCGACAATGATCTCGACGTGCTTCCTCTAGTGTTGTTGCTTGTACTCTTCATAGCTCATGTCCCGTGATAGTCAGGTGGACTTCTGATGTTCATAATGCGACATACAGATCGAAGGATTCTCTAACTGGTACAGGTATCTGACAGGCGTGTATTGTGTGTATGGATAGGCGTAGGGATCAATGCAGTCAAACAATGACGATATGCTCGAACCGTCATGACTTTGTATGTGATTGTACCCACTCAAATGCCCTCCTTAGGGCATCAGGCCGTACCCTAACATGAGGTACACATGGTGCTCATTGGGGAAGCCCTAATGGCTGGAAGACTAGCTGCTAGACCATGAGGCCTTGTCATCCTAGGGTTGTCCTGCCTGCCTCCCACCCCCACCATTCGTCGCGCTAGGGTCTGCCTCTATGAGCCCTTCCTCGGGGCACTTCACCCTAGTCATACATAAACACCTTTAGGCACACTAGGGCAAGCCTTCACCTCACCGGAGCGTCTGACAAGATGTTCCTTCAAATGGATCGTGCCTCCCCCCTTCGTTACATGGAGTTAGTAGTTGCACTTCGACCCCTACCCAACACGCTCCTATGCTCCCAAATGGTATCCATCATGAGAAATCTGCAACGGGAGACAAGAATTAATAACACATGTTGCATACATACAAGACTACATCAAGAGATACATTAGCCCTATCTATCCCAAATAACAGATTTCAACCATTGACAAACAAGAGAACACTTTTATAAGGGTTTATGTTATACTCATAAGTGCAACTACTACTTTTGATTTTCAACAAGAAGGGAAAAAAGAGTGATGGAAAATGAGAAGTGTAACAATGGATCATTGATTACATGATTAGTCAGTGAACTTCTTTTTTGAACCCAAAACTGGAGCTTAGCTACTGCAAACTTCTCAGAAGTAACTTACATGTGAATACACCATTTATGCCATGAACATTTAATTTACATGTGAATACACCATCTACTACAAAGTGCAAACCTTGTGAATCATAGTTTCTACCCCCATTCAGCTCATGCATTATATCCCCTATATCAATACATCCAGCACAAATGACCTAAAAATTGATGCTATTTGACGAAATTTTGTCCTCAAAACAAAGAGTATTTTCATACAAAAAGACGAGATTTCGGGTAAACTAACCTGAGATTTCTGTTGGAGGAGGCGAGATCTTTCTTGTTCTTGCATGCCGAGATGCGTTGCAATTAAAGCTGACTGGAGACGGCTGGATCTAGCCGAAGATTGGCCGGAGCCGAGAGAGGAGACTACAGTGAGTGACCAAATAGTGAGAGTTTTTTTGTTGTGTGTCGTTGTGGTCCCGTGAGAAAATGAGGAAGATCCTTTTGTTTCTTCGTCAGGAAATGAGGTCGAAGCTATAAAGTTTTCTAAGCCATACGAATCAAGCAAGTTGGCTTAGCTGAGTTGCTCACTGGCATGGGATAAGGCTTTAGTGAGGACCGTTGGGCATGGGATCCAATCCCACTTCCAACTGAATTTTTTTTCATTGTTTTACTTTTTCCCATATGTGTTATTCATGGATGGCATTACAAGGCTCCAAAAATATAAAAATTTAATACAGTCCGATTAAAATTATATAAAATTCGGTCAAAACGTGCTATTTTTGAACCTTGCGTCGGAGAGAGGATGGGGATGAGGAAGGGAAAGGAAAGGAAAGCTGTTTCGCCGTTCGACCGTACGAGGAGGAGACACATCACATCCCGGTGGTGGCCCCGCCGAGTGCAACGAGTGGTATTCGGATCGGATCGCCGGGTGGGCCCTCACCGCGCGGCCCCTCTCCCAATAGCAGCTAGACAGCGCGAATCCTCGAAACCAGTCCGGTTTCTCGAAACCGTCCTCCCCCTCCGATCCGACGCGCGCTCTCCCTCCTCGACCGGTCCCGCCTACGCGACTCCATGACGCTGCCTGCTCGCCTCTACATACGCACGCTTGTAGCTGTAGCCGCCATAGCTATAGACTAGCTATCTGCGGCTAGCTTAGGTTAGGTAGAGGTGCGGTTTGGTTGGACTTGGAGTTGGATCTGGGACGAGGAGGAGCTAGATGGGGCGCGGGAAGGTGCAGCTGAAGCGGATCGAGAACAAGATCAACCGGCAGGTGACCTTCTCCAAGCGCCGGTCGGGGCTGCTCAAGAAGGCGCATGAGATCTCCGTGCTCTGCGACGCCGAGGTCGGGCTCATCATCTTCTCCACCAAGGGCAAGCTCTACGACTACGCCACCGACTCATGGTACGTGCGTGCCCACCCACGAGCGCCCATCTGTCTCCCAGGCTTTCGTCCGTCGTCGTCGTCGTTGTTCGTCCCATTTCTGCGATGCATGTTTGGATCTTTAATCAATCGGCGTACGTTCTATCTGTTCTTAATCCCGCTGCAATCACTGCGTCCTCGCCGAGGATCGACGGCGGGGAGGCGGCGGAAAGCCTGAGCCGCGCGCGGCTGCTATCTCCCGCTTTTGAGTGGACGTACGACGTGAGATGAGTTATCCTGCGTGTACTGTGGTGCATGTACCAGCAAGGTAATTTTATGCTATGCTTTCGCTGGGAGGCTCGTTCGTGCTGCACGTACTATTTGGGGAAAAAAAATTTCCAGCTGGGTGCTGGGCTGCTGCTGGCTAGAGCTTGCACCTAAGGGAAAGGCTAGCTGCAGGTATATTATGTCTTTATTGCTACGTTCCTAGCTTTTCTGGTCTGGGATTAGCGATTAATTGGGGATTAATCTCTAATATCTGCTAGCAATTAAAGCCTGGTTAGATGGCACGTTGTTGCCGGCGCCTGGCCGGCCCGATCAACTGTGCTTGCACCTGTGTTCACCTTTTCTTCTTGGCTCTTCCCCAGATTTTGCCTCAGTTTCTTCTTCTTTCTGTTGCTCCGGTGATATGATCCTTTTCTTAGTGTTCTTGTTCGCTTGCCTCCCGGTACTTGCACACAGACACAGTAGTGAGCAGCTCTTGGGGGGAGCTTGCCGCAATCCTATCTCGGGCTGATGATACCGTCGTTCTCCAAGGGATACTTCAATTCCCTAGCTGGCCCCAAGGAGTTCATCAGCTTTCTAGACTTTCCCCTTTTATCTGCTTCATTAGTTTACTTATCAGATAAGTTCGTTGCTGACGGCATACACGATTTTCGAAAAGAAAGATCTGTCCTTTCTTCTTAATTAATTTACTTCTTCTCGCTGCTATCAGTCCATCTTAGCTTTCTGATTTCTATAAGCTTCCTTAGCTTTTATTTGGGAGTACTACTCGGTGTGCATGGTCGATCGTTTCTGAGTGAAAGCAGCCATTAATTAGAGGGCTTCTTTCCCCACTTATGTATTCCTTTTGCCATCAGTATGTCATATCATCTCAGGAATCTTTACCCCTAAATAACTTGCTACTGTTTTTGGTAGATAGCCAAAACTTTCTAATTACTAGTAGGCATGCATTACTCTCCTGTGCACATTAATTAAGAGTGTCTTCTTTTCCACTGTCTGGCGTCCTTTCAGCTACGTACCAATAATAATTAACTGAACTCCCAGATGATTAGTGAAAAAAAATTGTCAAAAAAAGAAGTGAAAATTGAGCTCTTGTACTCGTGCACAGACTAAATTAACATTGCAAAGATAAATCCAATAACAGTGGTTTTGTTGCGTGTCACCAAAAAGAACCATTCGTTTCAGATATTTCTAAATGTCTTCCTCTGATCTCTGCAGTCAAATTGAGTTAGCATTAACGAGGTACATCGAGGGGACATGAAGTACGTGGCATGTGACTTTGAAAAGGAGAGGACTCAAGGACCCGAGAGGGAATAGTAGTTTTTGAAAGTTTGAGATGGGAAAGGCTTATAAACCGGAAGATAATGTTAATTTCTATTAATTAACTATATGTTTTTTTTTAAAAAAAAAAAAGTTGTTCAGGAGGTACATGGTACTGCAATGTTAATCCTTGTTGAGAGTTCCAAGGTTTAATTAGTTGAAGATTGTTAGATGCTAACATGAGCTTAGCTGTGCAAGATGAGTAGTCCTTTATGGAGTTTAAGATGTTAATACTCCTATATTGTCGAGAGTTAAGACAGAATAAGAACCATATAAACTATATAAAAAAGTATGCCTTAAGCTGTGTACATGCCATATCATAATTAAGGGTATGTATAATGGTGTGATGTCAACTTTCTATATAATTTGTCATGTAAGATTTTTGTTGATATGGAAGAAAGAGAAGGACAACGAGTATAGCTGTCTTTTCATAAAGAGACGACCATATAGACAGCATAAAACACCATTGTATAAGATATTGTCAATAATAAATACTTTTTTATGCAATAATTAAAAGACAGTAGGATATCATAAAGACAGCCTTAAAATGTTATATATCTATCGTAGAAGTTGTCTTTAGTTTTATCTTTAAATGGCATAGAGAAGTATATAGATAACATCTCTACTATTTTACACGCTTCAAGGCAATAGATTGGCCTGCGCTTATAAGGATATTTAGCCAGCTGATCTTAATTACAATTTAATTAAAGGTATGCATATGAGTGTCTATGTATACAAATGTTTGTCGTTTAAAAGCACAAAACACTAGTCATTTGTTATTGATTCGATGTGTATTTTAATGGAAACCCTGTGATCTCGAACATAGTCAAGTACTTCCAACTGTCCGATTGCATGGTGGATGATTTCAAATGGCCCTTTGCAACACACGGCCATACAAGATTGAATAATTTGAACTGATCATTTATCATGTGTCCCAATAGTCATAAACATCTTTATATTCTTCAAACTATAATCAGTCTAATGTTAAGTACAAATGTTACCTTCATAAATTAATAAACTCCTAGAAAGCTGATATTTGTACTATTAAGGCTAACTAGCTTGTCTCTGTAAGTGATCCAAAAATGGGTAAAACTCTTGACCAACATACTATTGGGATCTAATGTAACTGAATAATTTAAACAACAAATAAATCAGCTTATTTTATAATAGTGGTACCAGATCAAGTTTTTTCCAAAAAAAAAAAGGGGGGAGCAGAATAATGATCTTATGAAGTAGCGAAGCAAGCAAATGCATTCTACCACTTCCATGAATAGGCATGCAAATTTTTCGTTCAAACTCCTCTCATAACTAGGGATGCAAACGGATCAGATATATTTTTCGACCGATGCGAACAGTTTTTGAATATGTATTTTGTTGGCTCGGATATTTGTCAGATAGTATCAAATCGAAAATGAATAAGGATATTTTCTATCGGATACAAAGACGGATTCGAGGTAGCTCAATATCCATCGAATACGGATACAGGTCTGGATTATCCAGATATTCAGGGGTCGAGTTATTCGGATATTCAGTCGGGCTGGTTGGGCCAAGCCTACCCTTTTGGTCCAAAAATGTTTCTAAATTTTAAAATTATTTTCTAATTTAATTAATCCAGAAATCAAGTTTCAATTATTAAAATTGGCAAATCAGCTCCAAAAATTATGAACTTTTTTGGAGAAGTTCATGACATGGTCTATCATTTAAAAAAAATATTTTCAAGATTTTATCTACTTTTAAATTTTCTATAAAATTCAAATAATGCTGTCCTTAATAGGAAAATATTTTAAATGTCCTTAATAGGAAAATATTTTAAATATGTAGCTAAAAACACATAAAACTCATAAATATATACATAATTTATTATTTTAAACATAATTCAACAAATAGTACAAATCTTGGGTTCTTCATGAATGTTTGAATCCAATACAATAGTTATGTTTTTTTTGTTCATTTTGTGTGTACAATTTCATATTCCAATAAATATTCATGATTGTATTCGTTTTGATGCATATTCACTCCGTATCTATATTCGATATTATTCATATGCAAGTTATCCGTATTTGTTTCTGAATCCAGGAAAAAAAATATGAAAACAAAATATGGTAGAGCCATAATCCGTTTGTATTCGATCCGTTTTCATCCCTACCCATAACACGTAGATACATGCAGAACTAAGCAACAAACACATTTGGTACATGTGTTTGTGCTAGAGTGAGAAAACGCGCGTAATTCGTTCAACCTTCCATTTATGTGAACTACTAGTTACATGCCCGTGCGTTGCTACGAAAAACAAAATTAATAACGAAAAATAAAGATTAAAAAATAAAAAAAATTATTTCACAAGATCAAACATCTATCTTTAACGCTTCGTTTCTTGCGAAAGCTGGCTAATTAAAGCAACGCTTCGTTTCTTGCGTAGGGCAATTAAGCAGGGCAATTAAGTAGGGCAATTAAGCAAGGCAATTAAGCGGCAATTAATGACGTGAGAAGAACTCACCACTGCCACCAACTGCTGCTTTAGAATAATAGAGATATATGCACCTCAAGAGCTGTTGCTTACGCAATATACATCTATTCCTGCAGGTGCACCGACTCTATTAGGACATCTGCAACAAATTTTCAATTTAGAGACATTTCTCCCGTCATACATTTCTTTCCTCACTATTTTTTTAGACTTCTTTTGACACTTTGTTCATTTATTTGGTTGAGTGTCCATACCGTAGATTAATCTCACGTTCTTAATGACGTATACATTTCGATATCACATGTGTTTTTTTCTCTCTTGATTGTCATTTCACACCACTTCCTTCTTAATTTTCTGAGGGTAGAACATATTCTTATATCAATTATAGCATATGAACTTCCATAGAGGCAACTTGTAGTGGAGAGACGTATAATATATATTGTCTTAAATAAAATGTTCCAAACTGTACAATGTCTCGTACAATTCCTTCTCTGTCATGGCAATTCACCTTTTGCATGTTATCTAATTCAGAGGAGGTGTGTGTATGCATTATATATGTTATTTTTTCCCCCAAAGCGTTAGCAGTATTGAGTATCCATTTTTAAGAACTGGTATCTGCTACAAATTACCTTTTCATGTCAATTTGTGCAAAGAATCATAAAAAATGTGAAAACAATTTGAGAAAAAAGTGTAGCTAGGGCTTTGATATGTTCTAGAACTTGAGCAAACTTGGTCATAACTATTTCTACAATTGAAGAATCAAAAGCAACTAGATCAACAAAATGTTTTTTTGGGAAAAAAACTCTTAACTGTAAATAACAATTAGGTAGTCATTTATGGTTGTCATGTGAAGTTATACAGATCCCTGAAAATTAAATTACTTAAAATAACAATTAAATAATAATTTCTAGTTTTTATACCCCCTCATATATTTTCACTATATATAATACTTATTTCTAGAATATCTAGCGTGGTATTCAAAAAATCACAAACACCCTTCAGTTTAAGATTTCACTGTGTGACTGTGCTACACCCTTCAGTTTTGCTAATACTCTGTTAGTACAGAATCTACAGGCTAGCATGAGTTCTTAAATAGCTAGCAGTAGCAGCTAAGAAATTCTTGAAACAGTTCGTGTTGAAACCGAAGGGGCTAAACCACAGTTAACAAGAGGCCAAGGCCATAACACGTATGTTTAGAATGCAATCTTTCTTTGGTTCTTGGGTTTGGTCCTTAGTTTTTCTATTGCTATTTTTGTTGTCACAGTTGTTACATATTAATTGACATATCTTTCTGATAATTAAAGTAGCTGTGTTGTTCAATCCCCTCATTCCCATTTAGCTTCGCAAACGGTTGTTCTAAAAAAATACTTTGCAAACAGTTTGGACCAAGATGTTTTATACAGTATATGAATTAACTTGGATTTCAAACAATACATTATGGTATAAGTCTTACAGCGACATCAAAATGAATGCACATTTCTATTCTCGAGATTGTGCGTGTGCTGCATATTGTTAATCCTGATTACATTTACTTCCAATGACCATATGCATTTTCCTCCTTTTTCACAGTATGGACAAAATTCTTGAACGGTATGAGCGCTACACCTATGCAGAGAAGGTTCTTGGCTCAGCCGAATCTGAAACTGAGGTAAAAAATAAAAGCAAAAAGATTTCTTCTCTTGAGCTATGAAGGTGTTTGTTTCTGATATACGATGTTCTGAACTTTATTCACCAGGTCACTGTATTTTTTTTAAAAAAAAATCTTGAGCTATGATGTTAAGTAATTGAGTTACTACGGATTTGGGGGGGGGGGGGCGGTCCATGTCGATCTTCTCTCTTAACTTCTCTACGCCAGTTAGTGCTCGAGGAGTGCTTGCGCTTTAATTGGAATCAAATGTTGCAATTTATCTCATTGAATTATTTGCTTTGCTGGCCTACTAAACTAGATTAGCTGCTTCCTTATTTCTTTTTAATGCTTGTTTCTGTCTTTTGAAAGGACTAGAACTGCTTTCGTGATCTAGTACTTTAAGAATACTAATTCGCCACTGAACTGAAATACACAACAAAATCAGTAATTCTGCAGTAGCTGATTAGGTTTGCTAAGGCTTAGACAAAGAAATCGAGCATCTAATAACGGGATTAAGAAGCTATATATACATGTGCTATATAAAAATTGTGACTACTTGATCATAATGACAAAAGAAAAAGACAATTGCAAATAATTTTGGGTGACCCTCTTCGCCACTTTTGGGTTTTTTATAGAATTTTTTATGACCTTCGCCACTTTGGTAATTTTTAAGATCTGACTGATCATAGATTCGGAACCTTGGTGACAGTTTTATCAAGAAAAACCTTGAGATTCCAGAACGTCGTACTCGGAAATGGATGGCTTGGATATACATAAATTAACCGGTGGATTTACCTTCTAAATCTGGGTGATCGGTACACCTGTTTTGCGTGGATGGTTTATTTCTGATAATTAGAGAAATATGTACGTAACAAGGTTGTTTGCAAGGTGATTGCGCCATTCTTGTGAAGTGTAGAGACTGTAAAGCGTGACATGTGCCAAATTTACAATATTAGAATATTGACTGTTGAAACTGATCATGTGCCAAATTTTGAAGAAAAATAAGAAAGCTATGAAAGGACATTGGAACAGTTCAGAATTATTTTGTGTATTTGATTTACTTTTGGCAGGGTTTTTTTTTCATCTTTTTATAGACAGTTTGTGGAATGACATAGCATAACGGTGGTATAAGATGACCTCTGATTTTTTTTCCATAGTCTTTTAGCATGCACGAATTGTAGATTAACTCATGTATCCATTTCGTGAATTATCAGTGATTAACAATTTATATGATCTGATCAAGTGCATTATGTTCTTGTTCTTCGGTTTATAAATGTTTGTCATCTAGAATGAGTTAATTATAAATTTCGGAATTTCAAGAGCTGTGCGTAATAAAGTTCATTATCTGACAAATCATATAATGGTAATCTGTCTAACAGGCTTGCACGAGCAAACCCACATGTTTGTCATAATGAACTTGATTGACTGAGAAAAAGAAAATTCCATGATTGGGTAATGTGAATGCTCCTGTTTGTTGATGAAAGTACAGTGAACATAAAGATGCTCCTGCATTAATGCAAGCACAACAGACAGCAAATTCGTTGATGCAGTACGTGCTCAAGATTTTTTTCCCTTATGATGACCCTAATGCAAGCTCCGTGGAGTTGTTTCTTCTTATTCATGGTCCTAGTTATATTGAGTGAAAAAACTGATTTTAATTTAATACGAAATTTCAGTTCTACCACACAGAATAACCCTTCCTATATACTTAATTCTCCCTGGCGATCAGCCGATCACTGCTGGCGATTAGTCATCTTGTTTCGTTTGTGATCGTTTTGTTATTTGCTCCTCGAGTAGTTTTTGATTTCTTTTGTACTTTCTTTCTGTAGTTCCGAATTTAACCTTTCTTAATTGATTTGGCAGAGCTCCTGCCTTCCTTTAAAAAAAAAATACTGGATATCATTCCTGTTTGTGATACTTCCTGTTGCACAAATTTAGTAATGCTCTTCTTTGCTTGTGTAGGGAAACTGGTGTCACGAATATAGGAAACTGAAGGCGAAGGTTGAGACAATACAGAAATGTCAAAAGTAATTCATAGTGACTTCAGTTGGTTGCGTGTATGTATTATGCATTGTTAAAGATAAATGTAACTGAACTTGTATATCCTGCAGGCACCTCATGGGAGAGGATCTTGGATCTTTGAGTATCAAGGAGCTGCAGCAACTAGAGCAGCAGCTGGAAATTTCACTGAAACATATCAGATCCAGAAAGGTGGTAACTTATATGAGCTAACACAGTAGCCGAATATATCGGGCGGGGGGGGGGGGGGAGGATAAACACTAGGAGAAAAATTCGACAAAGTATATCAGATTGTAGACTGAGATCCGCATGATGTGTATGCAGTTTACAATCAATTGTTCAATAGCTGATAACTCGTTGTGTGTGCAGAGCCAGCTTATGCTCGAGTCCATTTCCGAGCTTCAAAAGAAGGTAAACTGTCAACCTTGATTACCTGAATGGGTGTTGGAGCTTGCTAAATCGATCGCCACGACATCTTTAGCTGGCCATTGCTCGCTGCAAGTCGTGTGGCATGTCATTCGAACATGCAAATATGCAATGCAAGTGCTCTCCGTACTGACGCACACCGCGTTCTTGCCGCAGGAGAAGTCGATGCAGGAGGAGAACAAGGTTCTGCAGAAGGAAGTAGGCTGCTCACCTTATTGCCCCCATCCATGATCCAGCCGATCTAAGCTATTCCATCGAAACAAGTTAAAACTGACAGAGACCCTTACCACTTTCCCGCAGCTCGTGGAGAAGCAGAAGGTCCAGAGACAGAGGGTGCAATGGCACCAAACCCAGCCTCAAGGGAGCTCCTCCTCCCCGTCCTTCATGATGAGGCAGGCTCTCCCGACGGCAAACACCAGGTGCATCACATCGCACAGTCTGTCCCTGTTCAGAGTTCAAGAAACCAGTGGTTGCCTCGCCTAGGGTATAGTGTGGTGGTGGCGAAGCAATCGAGCACACCCGTGATGGTTTCTTGAAACATCTTCCAGGTAGGTTCGTGGCAAAAATAAAATAATACGGTTGCTGGGTTTGGTTTGTGCAGTGATTACCCTGCGGCGGCCGGCGAGAGGGCGGAGGACGCGGCAGGGCAGCGCCAGGTCCGGATGGGGCATGGGCTGCCACCGTGGATGGTGAGCCGCATCGACGGCTGAACGGCTTCCGATCCAGTAGCAGGCTGCGCCGCCCAGACAGCCTCCTGCGAGAAGAAGAGAGGGTGTAGCCTGGAATTCAGCATATCAAGTAGCAGGCCGCAATGTGTGTATATTTCGCTTTGTCCAGTACAGCCTCCCTCCTCCCGCCCGCGCGGAGGCAAATTTACCATGTAATATATGTGTAGCACGAATGACAAATTTTCCTGCTTCCGTGACACCCATGGGCCTTGTCGTTCTGAATTGGATAATTAAATTTTTGCATTGCGCGTGGTGATTGTTTCAAGATAAACAAACTCGCAGACCTTAGCCTTCATTTTTGTAATGTCCACTAGCGGAGGAAGGAAAAAAATTCTGGTATAGTAAAATCATTATTTCTATGTATTAAAGATACACGTAGCAGGACATGTGCTAAGAGTAATAAGGATACACGTGGTAGGACCGAAATGGTCGAACCCCAAGACGAGCTTAGTGCATGTCAGATAAAAAGAGGTATCGCTACGGTTTAAAAAAGAAATTAAAAAAAAAAGAAATACATCGATTTGTACAAATATTACCGGTGCGATTTACTCACACGTGTCTCACGAACCTAGTTCTGTTAGATGCAGATATATGATTGCGCAGACAAATAGGTTGGACAACCAGCAAACTTTTCCAATGGGGGGAGTAACACATGGTTTTCTCTCGGTTAAATTATGAAAGATCACGTGTATAGAATGGCCCTTCTACCATCTCTCCTATACAAACATTTTCCGCCATCATACACCAAGGAAAACATGTGAGCTAACAAGAACCCCTACCACTACAAAAACTAGGGATAATGAATGCTCAGCACTATTCTAAGGACGGCACTGTTTGATGTTCAACATCGAATAACTTTAGAACCGTGTAACTTTGAGAGTGCTGATGAGATTTCAGCCTATGAGACAATCCAGCTAAGACTGGTAAAAAAAAGAAAATGATTGGGGGTGGTTTAACTGAACTGGACATGCTATTAAAAAACACAAAGTAGCTTCTCTTTCAGGCGCGAAATAAACTTGAATGTCTCCTCTGCTTTGACCTGTTGATAAATATCGCTTCTTGATACTCTGTCCGGATGGAATTTCAGAAGAGCTTGCTTATAAGCAGCTTTAACCTGGAAAAAAAGTATCATCCCAAAATGACTATCAGAGAGGGAGGAAGAGAGATCAATCAGTTATTATTTATTCATGGTCATCACAGGGGGAAAAAACATTTCAGTGCTTACATAGAAATTTTTGTACAGATGTCGGTCAGAACATTTGTTTATGAATCCAAGTAAAAATTGACCCCAGCCAAGACAGTAATTGAAAACTATTTCCAAAATGCACAATGAGGAGCTTTGTTTTTCATTTTTTTTTTTGGGAAAATAAACAATCAAGGGAGAGTCCTGCTGAAAAGTAAAAATTGTAGTTGCCAAGTGTATGTGTATGCACTATGCATGCATGTGTGTATGTGTCTACAATGGCCACCAAAAGAAGAAACGAAGTGCCTGCACCCATCCATGTATCTGAATAGGCAGAGGAACAAAGTCCACATGTAATCACTCCTATGCATTAGCAATAAGTTGGTCCATTCAAATGTCATAACTGTAACATATCAAAATATGGTATTTGGAATGAAATGATATATATGATATATTTAGAAGCTACAAGTGTGTTACTTGGATACGGACACGAGGGTCAAAATCCAACTTAGATTCGGGGTGTCCGATTCGGCAAAAAAAATTTGGACATGGGAAATGCTACTCAGAATCGGACACGGGTATCGGAATCCGACTCGGATTTGAGGTGTCCAATTTGGCAAAAAAATTTGGACATGGGTGTATGAGTAATACTGGCTACAACTGTTACTAAGTTCTTAATGTCTGTAACTTGTACTACACAGCTATAAACAGAACCAATACAACAACCAGAAAACTAGCAAAGTAACTAACAGTAAAACATTTTTTTTACCACCAGGAAGTTTAAGATGGGTTGAGTGTATCTGTAAAAACAGGGCATACCTCACCACCTTCAACAGGTATGCCTAATACACGCAATATTGAAGCCATATCACTGTATCTCCTTTCCATATTTTCGAGCTCCAATCTTACTGCCCCTCGATATTGCTCCTTCAGCTCTATAGCTTCTTCATTCTTTTCAACAAAAATAAAAGGAATAAATAAGTACCACACAAAATCACCAAAAGCAAGCAAAAAATGCTCTAGAAAGTATAAAGCATAACAGAGGATCGTGCAAGTATCAGCTAATAGGTAGAAAAAGAAACCTTTCTCTGTGATTCACGGACTTCTTCCAATCTTTGCTTTTGCCTCTTCTCCATGTCAAGCAACCGCAAAGCTTCAGCTTTCTTTCTCTTCCGCAACCTCTTTGCCTCCTCAGCCTGAAAAGGATTTTTTTTCCAAACAAAAAAGAAACATCATGAATTATGCATGAATGCCAATTACTTGACTTCAGCCTGCTAGCTGTTTTGATATATTTTTCTTTGGCAAAAATGCTCTTTTTACTAGGCATGACAAAAATATAAAAGGCACAAGCCCGGTGCTCCTTAAAATTAACAATGAATAGAGCATTCCTGAATTCTATGTTCCAAAATTTATGCACATCACGTTCTTGTATAGTTTAAGATGACTTCTAAGCATGCAAAACACTATACCTGTATTTGTAATTGACGCCGTCTGGATGCCCACTCCTCCTCTGCTGCCCTTTTGTACTCAACAGATTCTTTGTGCTTTTCTCGTTCACAAATTAGACCATCCTGAAAGTCTGGAGCATATTGAGCCATAGCAGATTGCCCTAATTTTTCAGGATCATCGATCAAATCTTTCTGAGGGAAAGTGCAATTCCCCGATATGACATTTGCAGAAGCATTCTTATTGGAGGCAGCAGCACATGCACAAGAGTTAGCTTGTACCTGGGCACAGTTCTCTCCAGGTTGTCTTAAACAGCTGCATCTGTTAGTAAAAGGTGGATCTTCTGCTCGTTCACCAATGACAGAACCATCGTCTGGTGCAAAACCCATCTCTTTGTTCTGTTTGGTAATATCATTTTGAGCAACCGGTCTATACTTTTGTGAAGATGTGCCTTCAGGTATCTTCTCATCCATCTTTTCAGGAGTACTGACAAATATAGGGCGACTGTCATCGTTCCAATCTGCTGAGGAGCATGCGGGGAAAACCCTGTTTGCAGAGATAAAGCTATAGCTTGCATGTCCTGGTTGCAAGGTTTCATCTAGGTGAGGAGGCTGACTTCTTTCTAGGCCTTCTTCATGAACAGGTCCCTTGTGGGAATGAGTTGTTTCATCATTACAAACCATATCGGGATCTAAACTGGAAGTGGCATTGGAATCTTCAGTTTCTTTTCCATTGGAAACATTGACCTTCGGACATCCGTGGGTATTTGGCACTGAAGAAGGGCCAGTGCCATACTTTGCGCCAGTTGTACTACCTGACCCACCTTGCTTCAATATATCACTAAAACACATCCAGATATCATCGTTCAGATCGCATTCTGCCCCGAAGTGGTTATCCACATTTTCATCCTGTTGTGTACTTGACTCAGCACTTGATGTGGATGTAGTACCTCTACCATCTTTACACTCTTGGGGATTATGAGGCATCTTTTTTCTTGAAGCAGCGTTCTCCCACAGCTTACGGGCCGTCCCAGAGGTGTCATCCAGAATCTCGCAATCCGAGCCACCATCACCCTCAGAGTTCCATCTTTCAGATGGATCACTCTCATAGCTGTCAGAAATATAATCCAGCACACATCTGTTTCTCGGAGAACCACGCAGAGGCGTTGTTGCCGCTGGAGACCCAACACCGCGGGCGGTGCTGGGGCCGGCCCGATCACCACCACCCTCCTTGTCATCCTCATCATCTATGTTAATCACATTACTACAGGAGGTGTTCCCTTTCTTGGTCTTACACCCAGACGCCGCACGGGCTTTCTCCGTGGCACCGTCTATTATATAAACCTCAGAATCGGGGGCGCCGTCATCTACGTCGTCGTCCTCGTCGATGACCACCACGGGGCGTGGCCCGGGCTTCTGCCTGGAGCACCTCCCAATCGTCCGCATCCCCGACGGGCCCGCCGCGTGGTGGAATCGCCCCCACGACATCGCAAGACGCAAAACGATCGTCTCCAACAACAACACCAACAACGGCGGCGGCAGGCTGGCTAGGGCATGCCAGCCAAGACACGCTACCCTGGTTTCACAGCGATCCTGCACAGAAACAAGGCGGCGCCCCACCTAGATGCAATCACGCGGAATCGCCCAACTGCAAAAACAAAAATCCAAGAACCCTAATTTCGACTGAAAAAATTTAGGGAAAGAGGAATGGGCGCAGGGGAACGATCACACGTACGCTGATTGCGACGCCCGTGGTGCGATCCTCGAGTCCGAGCCCCTGACCTCCCCGCTGCTCGCCTGATTTGGGAAACGGGAAGGGAGAAGAGGGGGGATTGGGTTTGGACGTTCGAGTCGAGGTGGACGGGAGGGAGACGCGACGACCGAGGAGAAAAGATGGTGGAGCACTGGAGTCTGACTCGGCGGACCCCAAACGCGCGATCCAATTCGGTTTATTTCGCGGCCTTAAAAATCGTCTCTGTGTTGGCGAGGGAGGGCGGAGACCGAGGCGCGGGCGGTTTTTGCCCCCCCGCTTCCGCGCGATTTTTTTCGGGGAATTTTTCCGCGGCGCCCGCGGGAGAGCGAGCGAGCCTGCCGTGCGGGGCGCGGAAGACGCCCAGCCCCGCGCCCCCGGCCGGGGCGGTTAATTCGGTGGGCTTTTCGTGGAAATTTTGGGCTATGGTCTGGTGCCGTGTGAGGTGGAAAGACTGGGAAGCCTTTTTTTCCCCTACCTTACTAATATATATATTTTCCAAATCTAACATCATTCAAATAAATTTGTAAAAAATGTCTGCTTCTCGACCGGGCAACGTCACCTGCTACATGTTCATCAACTAAGCACCTCGATTAGTCTCTTAATTGATCAATAATTATTTTATCACTTAGGTCATGTTTGGTACGGTTTCAGATTCTAGTAGAAACGAAAACGGTTTCAGATTTTTGTTAGAAACGTTTTGTCGACGACAGTTGCCGAGCTTACTTGTTGGTGGAGGGGACCAACCGCTGTGACCACTTTCTTCTTACGTGAGGATTACTCAAGAATAGGCTCACCGTATTCCAACGAATGTGGACATGTTTACCCCTGGTTCTGCCTCTCGAAAGAGATAATAGCTACTCCAGCTCTCGCTTACTCTTGCAATGTGTCCAGTTTTACAACATGGCCGCTATCAAGAGTTATCCGTCCCCTCACGATGGGGACCTTTATAGCTTACAAAGGATCGAACTCCATGACCCCACTACCGACGCTTTGGACCTCGCCCAAACGTGGCAAAGCTAGTGGATCCTATCTTCCCGCCACGCCCCTACCGAAACGAATTCGCCAGCGGTTACGGCTCGGGTGGTTATTCCTACCGACCGAGACCTCGAAGGCCTCGATGGACCGCACCGAAGCTTGGACATCTTACCCGAAAGCCTTGAGCTCGAATCGATCGAGTACGTGGCATTCTCGGTCCATCCGAGCCCGAGCTCGAATCGCCGAATGCGAGCCTTCCAAGCTTTGATTTAGACAATCCTGTGGGTGACCTCCTGGTGGCTCGCGAGCGAGCTTGGTCGTTGGTGGCATCCGAGGTAATTTATGGAAATTACCCACTTCGGCAAACAGCTAGCCCCGAGGTTCAAGTGGGGAAAGGTCTGGCAAGGCCTTCCCTTGGGCCTACCATTCTCACGAAAGCATGTCGGTTTTGTCACGGCGGACATCTGCCGCGACCAACGAGCTATTAACCTCCTTCTCGAACGAAGCTTGTTCCCCACTGTCGCTTCGAAATGACGTATGGCCTTTCTTCAGCGGTTCCTTCTCACTAGAAGCCTGAATCTGTCTTTCCTGGGAACCGTCTTTTCGCAGATCGGTTTCGATTATGCGTGCCACGTGTCGCTTTTCCGGATGGCGAACGCCAATCGCCTTCTCAGGCTCTAGGGCTTCCTCATCTCCTGGAGGAGTTTTTTTAAACACTCAAGAGAAAACCCTTAGACTCACGTGGTGCGATCATTTGTGGTCTCACACTCCTCCGCTCGCGCCATCATTCTCTTGATCATCTTCCTCATCCTCATGGCGAAGTTCGGCCAAAGAAGCTCGACAGCGCAGCTAGAGACCCTCGAGCGCGGGAGTACCTCGACGCCGGTACATGGAGAGCCCCTCGGCACGAAGAGAGCCCGCAGCCGAGGATGGGAGATCGTCTCCACCGAGCTCTACGCCATAAACGGGCTCCGTCACGCTCAAAGTGAGTTCGCCGAGGCCGACTCGCCTCACTGCGAGTGCGAGATCGCCACCTTCACCCCAACTCGTTCTCATCATGGCCATCTTTACCCATTCTCGCGAGGGTTCGTGGGCGCCGAGCCCACTCAGTCTCTTCTTCCACTTCTACACCCCTTTCGCGACCTAAGACGCCCAGTGGCCGGCCTACTTTCCGTCAGGCGTCTCTACTCCGACCATACAGTACCCGAGCTTCACGCTCATGACCGGTGTCGTGGGCGGCTCATGGTTCTACTTGAGGAAAGCGAGGCGGCACGCTTTCCTACTCGTGCCGTGAGGGTCGCGCCGCCGAGACACTCCCGACCGCGTGGAGCCCGAGGAGGAGAAGATCCTCATGACGATCAACGAGCTCACGTGGTTCGTCGTACGGGGCGTTACCGGGACTACGTCAGAACCGGATATCGCCCCTTAGGAGGAGGGAGCATCCTTCTTCAAGGTCGAGGGGTGGCGTGACATCGCCGAATCACGCCAGGTATGCCGCCGCTCGATCTTCTTTTCCGAGCAGAGGATGCCCTTTCACGACCTCTCCTTTGGCCGGGTATGCATTCCGGCAGAGGATCGGTGGATGCGAGGGTGTCCGAGATGTTCGGCACCCGAAGGCAAGGAAATCATCGAGGGCCGCCGTATCCCGAACAACGCCCTAACCTATTGCAGAGCGGTAAGTTTCTGATTCGGACTTTTTTCCGAAGCCCTTGTCCGGACAGACTTCGCCGGGGGCCTCCCGACCTCATTTGAGTCTTTCTCTTTGTCAACAGGAGAAGGTTGCCCTCGAGGTCGCCGTGTCCCACCGATCCCAACCGGGCGACGGTCGTGAAGACCAAGGGACAAAGGGTCGCAAGCGCCGCCGATCTCCGTCGCCACGCGTCGCTTCATGACACGCAGCGCCTGCCAGACGACCACTCACCCCGCCAACACTTGGAGTATGCAGACCCAGGAGGCGAATCGAGATTGTGGATGGACGAGTATACCCGGAAACAATCCCGAGCTAATGGCTCGCTTGCGCCACTTTGCCGCTGGCGGCGCGGTTAGCGGCACGGCAGCCACGGGCCCAGCCAAGGTTGAGCCTGAGGGCTGATCGCGCCCTTCAAAGTGAGCTTGCGCGTGAGCTCGAGCCCGGCCTCGGGGACCGCGAGGAGGAGCGACTGGACCCGCCCCGCTCTGGTCCGAGGTCCCGTAGGTCGCCTCGGCCACGCCTCAATCACGCGCTTCAACGCCGACTGTCTCCGAGGTCGGCTTGGAGGAGGTCGACCTGCGTCGCCAGGGCCGACAAGGCGTAGCGGACATGGCCGCTTCTCCTCGGCCCGCGCCCGAGGCTCGGAAGCTGACGCCGCGCAAGGCCGATCTCCGCTCTTCTTCTTGTTTGTCTTTTTTCCTCCAAGACCATTCTAACTCCACATCGTCTATAGTGGTGTGGCGAGTGCGTGGATTTCAAGCGATGGTCGACGATATTCTTGACTTCGTGCTAGAGAGGGAGCTTGCCGAGGTCGCCATGGGCGACGAGCCGAGGCGGAGCTGAGGTCGCGGAGGCGCTGCACTTTCCACTGCCTGCGGTGGCACGGTGGGGCGGAGCCGAGGTCACGGAGGCCACTTCACCGCCGTGGCAGACGACGCCGAGGTGGGGAGCTCGTTGCGAGCTCGGGACTCCGAGGTCGTGGTCTCCCAAGAGGAGGCACGGAGGAAGATCAGCGGCCGCCGATGCCCTGGCCGCACGAGGGCATCCCCACATCATAGTCGTGGAGTTCGACGGTGATGAGCAAAGCCGCCGAGACTCCCGCGAGGATTCTTCCGGCAAGGCCGACATCATCGCCGCGACTCTTCAGAGATCGCCGAGGTCTCCCTGTTCATGACATCACGCCGGTCCCGGCCTCCGCCGGCGTCGGGGACCTTAATCCTGGTGGGGCTCGTCCGACGAGGAAGAGCTGGGCCACTACGGCCTCGGGGAGACAAGCCCGCCATCAGTAGGTGGGCCGGGCGCCTTCAGCGAGTGGGATCTGCCGGGCACCGAGGTCGCTCTCGGTCGAGACCGACCTCCCGGGCCGTCGACCCTGCGTCCCTGCTGATTCCGCACCGGGGATGGGCCGCGCCAAGGGTCGATATCGACCTGTCCCCTGGTTGCTCCCATGGCCGTGGACGCCGAGTGGTGGAGCCTCCGATCGAGGAGGCGGAGCCCCGGCGCAACCGCCGGGAGGAAGGAGAGCTGGAGGTAATCTCTTGCTCTTGAGGCCGCCCTCTCCAGAGGCGAGGTGTCCCCTCAGGGCAAAAGTCCATCGCCTGGGACGGGGAGCTTCGGCTCAAGCCTCCGAGCCCGATCAAGGAGAAGGGACTAAGGCTGGGATCCTTACGCCCAGAGCGAGGTGGAGGACCTCGCCGAGTTGTTCCATCAAAATGAGACCCGACTTTTGGGTAGTACTCTCGACTTATGTACTTTTACCGAGAGTTTCGACACGACACGAAAACGCTTTGTTGCAGGCCGAGTCCACCATGAAGGACTTCCATGCCGCCTTGCGTCGCCGCTGTTTACACCAAGCCGAGCAGACGCCAAGATTGCGAGCTCGAGCCGTTGCCGCGACATCTTCCGAGGCCGAGATCCGCGAAGGTGGAGGAGTCCGTCGCGCTGAAGCCCGTGAGCGCCGACCGGAGCGAGGCAAGGCTCGGGCCTTGAAGCCACGGCGAACGCGACGCCCCGGTCTTGAAAGGACAATCGACCCGGAGGAGTCCAGCGATTTCGGCGGCGAAAGGTCGGAAGCTCGCGGCGTGTGTCGACCTTGAGTCCGAAGCTGACTTTCGCAGGCGGGACGAGCCTGCCGCTTGCGGCGGCAGAAACGCGTCGGCTTCTAATTTTCTTTTTCCGCCTTTTACCAGTAAAAACTTAGGGAGAAACTATCCATTGAATATAGAGAATGAGTTGGTTTAAATGGACGTTTTTTGTTTTTCCCCCGAGATGACAACGATTTGTTTAGCCGCGGTCTTACGCGACTTAGTGGTTAATCGCATTTGAGGAAATGACTATCTCGTTCGTAGCGAAGAAGGTCGAGGTGACCATTTTGGCGCGAAGTTGCACGAGGCCGAGGTCGTGGGTCACATGGTACCTCTATAGCCGCCAACGCGGTGGTCGTGGGCGTAAATCACGAGCACGACCGTTGGCGGAGTAGAATTTCATGGACCGTGTGGCCCTTAGGTTACAAAGACGCCCGCCTACCGTCGACTCTGAGCTCGGAACCGCCAGAAGGGGTGTCCAGGCGAATCTTTACTTATGGAGGTCTACCGCGAAAAGATGGTCGCTCTTACGAGAAGGAGGCCTCGAGGCCGAGCTTTTGTCGTGTTTTGCTCCAACGACCCGACTCTGCCCCTCGACACTTTGTCTAGGCTTCGAGCTTAATCGTAGAATGGGGAAAGAGAGAGAGGGAGAGAGAATGGGAGGGTAAGGTGATAAAGTTTATTAAAGAGGTAAAATCCAAGTAGGTTAGACATGGAACTTACGCAGCTGGTCAATGTTCCAAGTACTAGCTAGTTCCCACCATCTTCCATTGCAAAGGGGCGGATGCTCATGCGTGTTGTTGAGACGACCGTAGGTAAGGACCTTCCCATCTTGGCGTTAGCTTGTTGGCTTTTGACAGTCTTGGACCCGCGCAGAACGAGATCGCCGACGTGTAAGGTCCTTGGTCGTAGCGATTTGGCGCGTGCTCGCTGAAGAGCTTGCGAGGTAAACCGCGATCGCAATCGAGCCCGCTCACGAAGTCGCTCCGCAAGGTCGAGGTCGAGAAGCGTCGCCGCTGGCCGATGTTATCGGCCAGTTCACCCTCGGGGATCCTAGGACAACCTCGTGGGTAGGACACCTTCCGCGCCATATACGAGCCGAAGGGGGTCTCCCCGTGGCTCGGCTGTCGTGGAAGTGACCGACTGGAGGACGGGGGTAGCTCGTCCACCCAGCCCTGACCATGCCGATCGAGGCTCTTGAAGACTCTCTTGATTCCTTGGACGATCTCGCCTGCTCGGACGCCCGCCCCATTGCTACGTAGGTGAAGGGCCAGATGCTGGCTATCTTGGTCCCGACCTCCTCGCACAAGCCCAAACACCTCGCTTAGAACTGAGTGCCGTTATGCGGTAATGAGGCACTGAATGCCAAAGCGGGTTACTACATTATTGCGGAAGAACCTTTTAGCCGCTTTGTCGAGATGGTTGATATAGGCTCGCCTCGATCCACTTAGTGAAGGTGTCGATTACGGCGAACGTGTATTTACAACCCTCCTTCCACTGGGAAATGGACCGAAAGTATGTCTATGCCCCAAACCGAAATCCACTGTGTTAGCGGCATGGTCTCAGAGCGCGTGATGTCGGTGATGGACCTTCCGAGCATGGAACTGCAAGATCGGCGGGAGGTTACTATTGAGCGTGCATCGGCCAGTGGTCGTTGGTAATAGTAACCCACCTGTGCTTTGCTCACCAAGGTCCTAAAGGACGAGTGAGCTCCACACATCCCGTCATGGATATCCTTGAGGAGATATTTGCCTTCCTTCTTGGGTGATGCACTTGGAGAGGACGCCAAGCGCCTTTGCGGTATAAGAGACCCCGATCATTTTATAGGTCGAGGAGCGCCTCACTAGCCGGGATTTCGGCTTCCTCCGCAGGTCCCTGCAGTATTGGATGAATGGCGCCATCCATTCGCATCCTGCTCGAGGAAGGAGACGGCACCACGTCTCGGTTGCCTCCTCCTCGGGGGTATGGAGGGCTTGTAGACGTGCTCGATGAGCACCCCGGGCCGGAAGCTGGAAATCGTATGGAACCGACCTTCGATAGATGAGTCGGCCAGGGCATTGTCCTTCCTGGGGATGTATAGTACTTCAAGTTTCATACTTTTTCCATCTTCCTTACTTCAGCCAGGTAAAGCGCCATTGAGTCATCGGAGCACCGATACTCCTTGTTAACCTGGTTGACAATTTCCGCGAAGTCGCCTTCGAAGTCGTTGACTCGGCGCTTTGCATGCCCGGCTAGCCAGCGCCGCTCGATTCGCCGCTTGTTTGAACGCCGAAATGCAATTGAGGCGTCTTCGATCCGCTCTTCCCAGGATTCGAGGACCACCCACTTCCGAGCAATCGTGAAGCTCTGGATCCGTCGGCGCACGACCAATGGAATCGTTCTCGGCCGGTTCGGGTTCGGACGGGGCTGGTTTGTCCATTCTGGCCAGGAAATCCGCTAGACACGATTTGATCGCGGTTCAGCCGAGAATTGATCTCGACCAAGTAGCTCCATGGCCCATTTCGCGATCCGCTCATGCCCCGATTCCCAGAATTTCTCACGAAGTTGGCTGACTTGTATTTTGTGTGCCTGGAAGTAGTGTCTTAATTTCTTCGAGGCCACGAGAGCGCATAAAGGAGCTTCTCGACCTGGGGGTAACGCTCCTTTGGTCCGTGTAGCACCTGGCCGATGTAGTAGATCGCGCCGATCGGCCCCGTTCTCTTGTGATGACGGCGCTTACCGCGATGGGGTGTGGCGGCGGTAAAGCAAGAGGACCTCTCCTACTGGGCGTGGTCAAGACCGGGGTCTTGACAAATACAGCTTAAGCTCTTTGAAAGAGCGGTTGCCGCTTCATCTGCCCAAGTGAAACCGTCGTGCTTGGAGCGCCTTGAAGAAAGGTAGGCCGTTTCCCGAGCCTCGAGATGAAAGCGACTTAAGGCAGCCATTTCTCCCAGCCGAGGACTGACCTCCAGTACAAGTCGGTGGTCGCATGTTCTCGATGGCTTCTATCTTCTTCCGGGTTGGCCTCATTCCTTGTGGGCCGATCATGTATCCGAGCACCTTGTTACTTTGACCCGAACACACATTTTTCAGGGTTTAACTTTATTCGATGCTTATTGAGGTTATGAAAAGTCTCCTCTAGATCGGATACATGGTCGGAGGCCATTTTGCTCTTGACGACTATGTCGCCTACATACACTTCCAGTGTTCACCTATTTGGCCCGAGAAGGTTTTCAGATAAGGCGTTGGAAGGTTGCTCCAGATTCCTTAGACCGCTGGACATGGTCGTAGCAGAATATGCCAACCCGCGTGATGAAGGAAGTTTTCTCCTCGTCATCAAGCGATATACCGATCTGGTGATAAAGCCTGAGTAGGCGCCCGTAGCTCATCGCCTCGGAGTCGGCCGCCGCTGGCCGACCAACCGGGGTCTATCCGAGGTAGCGGAAATTGTCCGCCGGGCATGCGGCAGATTTAGCCCTGTGATCGACACACATGCGCCACTTGCCTCGCTTTCTTCATCACGATGACTGGGTTGGCCAACCAATCGGAATGGTCAACCTCCCGAATGAAACCGGCTTTGAGGAGCTTGTCCGGGCCTCTCGATGATGGCTTGCTTCTCCGGGAGAAGCGCTGAGCTTCGCCACAAAGCTTTTGTCAGGCCGAATCAAGTAGCCTCAGGCTCGACGACCTTCCTTTGGGACTCCGGCATGTCGGACGGTTCCCGAGCGAACGTCCGCTTCTCCTGAGGAAGGTCACGAGCTTGAGTTCCTATTTAGGATCTAGGAAGCTCTCACGTGTACGACCTTGTCCGCTTTGTGTCGCACAACGGATGGCCTTGGTTTCTCCCCGGCTTGGAGGCTAGCCTTGGGTCGGGAACTCGGCTTGGTCGTCTGGCCAGAACCGACCGATCATGTCTAACGCCTCTCGTCGCAGCTTTAGAGCTGCTCGGGCTTCCCTTGATCGTGATCACGCCGCCGGCCGGGACCTTCAAGCACCGTAGCCGTGATGAGTGGCGGCCATGAATTTGGCGAGCGCTGGTCGCCCAGATGGCGTTATAAGCCGACTCGAATCGACCACTTCGAACGCGTGATGAGCTCCGCTCGAAGTTGCTCGGATTGCCGAACGAATCGGCGGGTGACGATTCGCCAAGTGGCTCGACCGGACGTTCGGGCACTATCTCCGTAGAACGGACCACCATGTTTTTGATCTTGGAGCGAGGATCGTGATCTCGCCCAAGACCTTGGCATATCGTGTCTAGGAGCTTCCACAATCCACAAGGACCCGACTCCACTGTGGTGTTGGTGCATTGTTGGGCTAACGACCAATCTAAGCCTTTGGGGCTTCGCTATCCCCTGAGGGCGATCTGTCCCTGAGAAGGTGATCGGCACTTGACCACTTGAGCTGACGAGGCTTCCCGAGTGACACGGCACGCGGCCTCCTTCAACTCCCGACGACCCATAGGCGGCGAGCCCCGAATATCACGGCGATGTGATCTCTCGGCTCTGGTACTATGTCGGTGTCTTGCTCTTCGCCGGGCTTCTTGTTCTCAGCGCCCCTTCCACCTCTGGAGCGTGGGCATGGGACCCTTACCATTGTAGAACTGCCCAAAGCGGGAGGCCCACGCCCCGCAATTCCAAAGGTCATGTCCATGAGCCTCGTGGAGCAATAGGCAGTAAATAGGCACTAACGGCTGCGTTGGTCGCCGCGTTTGGTCGTCCGGCTCGCTTCAAGTTCCGAACCGGCCGACCCCCTTTCGGGCCCCCACACGATCGCGAGGTCGGTCGTCGTCTTTCGATACCGCCACCATGCCGAGACAGAGGATTTTTCTTCTTTTGATTTTTTCTCGATAGAGCTTACGCTCTTAAATTTGGATGCCCTTCGAGCCCGAGCCGAGGGGCGACTTTCCTCGCCCGGCTTCTTCCACTGACGGCCTGCGTCCTGGCATTGGCATAGCGGTCGACCATGCGAACGGCTCGTTGGCCGTGATGTCCGTGGATTTTGAGGTCCCGGTAAAGTGACGCCTTTGGACCCCGAATTTGAAAGCCCTGACGACCGCCTCATCCGAGATGCTCGGGATGGAATTAACTTGCATGAAGCGCCGGACGAATCAAGGCGCAGGGTCTCGCCTCCGTCTCAGACGACGCTGAGGTCGCGCTCCTTCCCGCGACGAGCGGCTACCGAAGTTGGCTCTGTGCTCACCGGGCCAGACCGGATCGAGTTCTCCTTCTCGGGTTGAATAGCCACGCCCGAGCCGGCCTGCTCAGGATCGCGGCGTAAAGTTGGCCATCACCCTTTCATCACCCCTGGCAGCCTAAAATGGCCGTGGTGTAGATCGAGAGAAACTCGCGGTTACGAGTCCCGTCGAATCTCGATGTGGCCCTGGCTTAAACCTTTGTTTCGGCCAGTCACACGTGCCAACGACGCCGACGCCTGCACTCCGAACACGGATCGTTGAAGCGATCACCACGCAGCGGCGATCGGCGATCCCGCCCGGTGAGCCCGAGGTTAGTGGGCCCGGCGAGTGAAAGTCTCGCTTACGTAGGATGGGGAGGGAAACGATGAGAATGTTCGGCCTGTTACGCCTGTGGCTCACATTCCGCGTCTCGAGGGAGCCCCGAATTGCTCCGGTGCCCTCTCGAGCCCAGCCGCGCCGCGCCATGATCCACTGAGTGCCGCGTGAGTCATCTGGGGTGGCCTTCCGGACGCCCGGCGTTTCAGAATTGCTGGGCGCCCTTTCCGGGAGGCCTCCGCGCCTTATGTCTGGCGATTTCCGAGGTCGCTTCGGCCACGGCCGCGCCATGGCTTCTAGGTCGACTTGCTCAGAAACTCTTCGAGGTTGCGCACCACCGCGGGCCAGGCTTGAAGGCGTTCACGCTCGGGGAACGCGGTGACGAGCTCGCTCGCCGAACGGGCCGGAGTTCGTCTGGCGTGGAAATTCTCACGAACTTCGGCCCTGGTCTTATCGGGCCGGCCACTCGGACTTGTCGGCGCAAGCCGGTCGTCCGGGTCATTCAGGGATGCCGCAGTGCTCTTGGCCGCCGTGGCGGTGAAGACGCCGTCACCGGGATTTGCTCCTGCGTTCCATCCTCTTCCGCAACGAAGACGCGTTACGATTGGACGGATCGCGAGGGGGACATCACTGTCTCTCGCGGAAGCGGTCCCTGGTCGAGCTCGTGAGGTCGGGGATGTCCGCACCATCGTAAGAGTTCGTCGCATTCGCCGTCCGAGAGGCTGAAGTTGGGAGCGAAGAACTGCCTCCGTGCGGCGGCTTCCAGGAAAAGCTCCTGGAACTGCCTTGATTCTTAATACGGCGACGCCGCCCCATCGTTGAAGAATCGCTTGTCCTCTTCCCGATCTCGGGGCGAGCCTCTCGTGGTTCGGGATTCGACATTCTCCGGATTCCTCACGAAGGGAAAGTCGGTCCCCACGACGGCGCCCTGGCGATTTATTGGGGAACAGTCTCGCCGAAGCTTACTTGTTGGTGGAGGGACCAACTGCGGACCCCTTCTTACGTGAGGATTACTCGAAGAATGGCTCACCAGATTCCAACGAATGTGGACACAGTTTACCCTGGTTCGCCTCTCGAGAAAGAGATAATAGCCCTACTCCAGCTGCTCGTTTACTCTTGCAATGTCCGAGTTTTACGATCACAGTGTCGCCATCAAGCAGTTGTTATCCGTCCCCTCACGATGGGGACCCTTTATAGCTTACAAAGGATCGAACTCCATGACCCACTACCCGCACGCTTTGGACCTCGCCCAAACGCGTGGCAACTGGTGGATTCTATCTTCCCGCCACGCCCCACGGGAAACGTGCGGCCAACGAAGTTACGCTCGGGTGGTTATTCCTACCGACTTCGAGACCTCGTAAGGTCGGCCGATGACTAAGACCGAAGCTTGGACATCTTACCCGAGCTTGAGCTCGAATCGACCGAGTATGGTGGTATTTCGGTCCCATCCGAGCCCAGGCTCGGAACCGGAATGCGTAGCCTTCCAAGCTTTGATTTAGACAATCCCAGGGTGACGACCTCCTGGTGGCTCGGGCGGGAGCGAGCTTGGTCGTTGGTGGCATCCGAGGTAATTTATGGAAATTACCCGACCCCCCGACACGTTTCATGTTGGATTCTGTGAATCGGGTGGAATTGGGTTGAGACTGATTCAACCACGGTGTGGAAAAAGAAGAAACGATCTAAGGAAAATCGTTCCGAGGTTTAGCCCGTTTGGTTGGATTTCTTTCATAATCTAATAGAAACGGTCCGGTTCCGAATTGCCAAACGGGGCCTTAATTAAGTCACTAATGAAGTGACTAATTAAGGCCCTATTTGGCAATTTGGAACCAGGCGTTTCTACTAGAATCTGGGAGAAACCCAGCCAAACGAGCTAAAGCTCGGAACGATTCTCCTCGGAACGTTTCTTCTTTTTCCACGCCAAGGCTGAATCGCCCTCAACCCCGTTCCGGCCCGATTCACAGAATCCAGATAGTGATTCTGATTCTACCTGAAACGTTTCTACTAAGAATCTGGAACCGTTTTCGTTTCTACTAGATACTGGAACCGTACCAAACAAGACCTAAGTCACTACCGAGCTAAGGTTGCTCGGCATATCCCTTCTACTAAGCTTGTGCTACGCGGCAGGTGACCTATCGAGCTCGAAGATGTCATTGCTGTGATGAATTATGCTGTCGCAATATAAGAGTATGATAAGTGACACAGGTTACCTGTCGCGTCTTCTACAATCGAGGAGGAAGCAATTTTTATAAATTTATTTGAAAGGGAGCTAGATTTGTAAAAAAAATATAATGTAAAAAACCGAAAACATCTGAAAACTGGTTTATTCTTTTACAAGGACGAACGGAGGACGGGGACGATGAGCGACCACTACTGGCTGACTACAAAATGTTGCGCGGAAAAAGGTGTACAAGTTGGGGGATCATGGAACGATCGTTGTAACTTGTAACTGGTTGTTAAACAGTGATAGAAACGACATATCTGCCACGAAACAACAGGGAAGTTCCCGTGTGTTTGCTCGAGATATGATGAGCCGTGAGCGAGAGGATTCGCTGTATCACCGATAAGGATCTAGGTCCAAGTTTGATCTGAAGAGTTGAGATCTTCTCCGATTACTGTACGCTGAGACGGAGAGAGAGAGTATGTGTTGTTCTCTCGATGCATGAAATTCTGGAAAACAAGATAAAGTACCTATAAATCAATTGCTGGATCATTGTGCACGCGTGCGTGTCACTGTCGCCGAACTAGATTTCCACAGGCTTCACTCGCCTTATTACTAGAGGTGGACCTCATACCAGGCCGGATCGACTCGACATGAGTTTACTGTGCTTTGTATATGAATTGTACGGAGTCGCGATGGTTCATCTTGCCCGCCGTGCCAGCCCAGCTCACCGAAGGCCCAAGCACGGTTTATTTGTGCTTCGTGCCATGTCGATCCAGACTCGGTCCATTTGCACTATTATGACGAGAGGAAAGAAGCTCGAGACATACGGGGTTAAGACAATGAACACAAATATTAAGTGGAAAGGAACTAAATTTTATTTATTTTTAATCTCCCTTGTCCGTTCTCTCAATCTCTCTCCTCTCTCTCGTCCGTACATTTCAATCTCTCTCTCTCTCTCTCTCTCTCTCTCTCTCTGTTTCGCTCATCTTTCTCAACTTATAAACTGCATTGGAGCCAAGAGTTAAAAGTGTAATCACATTATTCGTATATAGCAAACAGATAGCCTGTGAGAGCAAAAAAAAAAAACACATCACTACTACTAAACTGACTGTTCTAATCACATAAGAGACTAATCTCTACTATATAAAGTGAGAGTTTCTTCCCACGTCACATTAATTGCCCTACTTAATTGTCCTGCTTAATTGCCCTACACAAGAAACGAAGCGTTGCTTTAATTAGCCAGCTTTTGCAAGAAACGAAGCGTTAAAGATAGATGTTTGATCTTATGAAATAGTATTTTTTTTTATTTTTTAATCTTTATCTTTCGTTATCAATTTTGTTTTTCGTAGCAACGCACGGGCATATAACTAGTCATATCAATATGTCCCATCAACAGAATGTCAAACATGAACGCAAAGCTCGAAGATGTCCTGAATCAATAATATCTGCCAACTTTCATGTCTTAATTCGTGACTCCGTGCCCGTCCGTGCCATGACAGCATGGGCCTAGCCTAAACGACCATGCCAATTCGTGCCGTCCATCATGACCGGTTCTCAAACCTAGGGGTGAAAACGGATCGGATACGGACGGATAATGGCTCTACCATATTTGTTTTCATATTTTTTCTCGGATTCGGATACGAATACGGATAGTCCGGATACGAATACGAATACGAATACGAATAATGTCGAATACGAATACGGATCGAATACGAATCGAATCGGATACGGTTACGAATATTTATCGGAACATAATAACCCCTTAGATTGTACATAAAAAATCAACGAAAATACATAACTAGTTGATTTGATTAAAACATTATTGAAAATTGAATAAATATAAGCATTTTCATTCACTTTGACAATAGTTAGAGACCATGTTGCAAACAAAATTATGTAAGATTTAGTTTATCACGTACATACGATTAATTCATCATACATGTAGATCAAAACACAAAATAAATGTGATCATTGTTCAGAGATACAAATGGAAACAAATATAGAACATACAAAAAGTTTGATAATACTTAATTACCATATCTCTAGAAAATATATATAACACTTACATGTAATGACCCCAAGATTTGTATTATTTGTTAAATTATATTTAAAATAATAAATTATATATTTTATGAGTTTTTATGCATTTTAGCTATTTATTTAAAATATTTTCCTATTAAAGACAACCATTTTTGAATTTTTTAGAAAATTTAAAATATGACAAAATTTTAAAAATAATTTTTTTAAAAATTATAGACTATGTTAGGAATTTTATCAAAAAAATTCATAATTTTTGGAGCTAGTTTGCTAATTTTAATAATTGAAACTTGATTTATAGATTAATTAAATTAGAAAACAAGTTAAAATTTAGTAACCTTTTTGGGCCAAAAGAGTAACTTGGCACAGCCCACATGTATATCCGGATATCCGATCCATCACTATCCGGATTATCCGAATCCGTATCCGTATCCGACGGATAGTGAGCTACCGAATCCGTATCCGTATCCGACAAAAAATATCCGTATCCGTATCCGATCCGATACTATCCGACAAATATCCGATCCGACAGAATCCGTATCCGAAAATTATCCGGATCGGTCGGAAACTATCCGATCCGTTTTCATCTCTACTCAAACCGGCACGACATGTGCTACAATTGCGTGCTAGGCTTTGGACCAGACCATCTCTGTGCCTCGGGTCGGCCCAAAAGAGCCCGACCCGAGTGCCCACCTCTACTCGCAAGGGTGGTTATTGGTTTAACTGGGACAACGAGTCGAATGAATGTTTGGTTCAAGAGACCATCTCCTATTAGTGATTTAAATAGTTTGTCATAGTTCTGATATAGTTTTTCTAGACCTAAAATGCGATGAGATCGAATAAAATTCTACGAACACAACTACAACTATTATAGCTGGTATATTGATCTAGTAAAGTTCGTGACTCTGCTCATGTTGACAATAGCCTGGCAAAGTTTGATTTATTTTGGTTTTGACAGGCTGGTATGTATAGTCCGGTAACCGAAGGATTGTTTATTCATCACTCAATATGTAATTTGAGCTTGAATTTTACTATTATGTAGAAATATGAACCTTTTCTATTGGACTATTTCATCCTATATCCGTACCATCGTATCAAAATCCTCCGCTCCGCCACCGCGCCTCCTCATTGTCTTCCACAATTTGAATCTTACATAAATAAGGCGCCGATAACACATTGCTGTGACAGAGGCATGGCAAAAATAAATGGGTACGAGTAGTATGAGTATAATTTGAAACTAATAAATTTAACAATATATTTCTAGAATGTTATGTGTTATCTTTTCTATCAACTTTCATCTTCCCCCTTTCTCTACTCACCTCCTCCACTTCCCTTCCTTTATAACACAAAATTTTAAAATTAGAAAAAATTTCCATAAAAAGTTTTGACTAAAAAAATTAAAATTAAAATGTTTCACCTCAAAAAAATTTAAAATAGAAAATTTCAACTAAAAAAAATTCAAATGAGAAAGAGTTTCAACTCAAAAAATTTTAAATCGGAAATTGTCAAATTAAAAAATTTCAACACAGAATTTTCAAATCCAAAAGTTTTAGCTTGAAATGTTTTAAATTGAAAATTTTCAAATTAGAAAGTTTTAACTCAGAAAGTTTCAACTCCAAAAACTTTTAATTCAAAAACATTTGATTTAAAATTCAACTCAAAATTTTTATGTCGAAAAAATGTTAAAGCAAAAAATTTTAAATCGGAACGTTTAAATCAAAAAACTTCAAATAAGAGAAGTTTCAACTTGAAAAAATTCAAACAAAAAAATTTAACTCTAAAAACTTTCAATACAAAAACTTTCGATTCGAAAATTTTCTATTCAACAAACTTTCGAATCGAAATGGTTAAAAAGACTTGTTTTAAAAAACACATGGAAAAATTTAAAATACAAAAACTATTTTGAGTTTAAGGGGAAGGGAATAACGAAGGAAATGTGATGAAGGGGATGGCACCATGTGTCGCGATGGGAAAGTTTTTAAGGGGAATGGAAGTAGGGGAAGGAAGGATGTGTTGTCACTTGTTACAAAGAGGGGCCTTTGAAGGGAAAGGGAAGTGGGGGAACAAAAGAGATGTTTTCACTTGTTGCAAAGAGAGGACGTTCTCAATAATCTTTGGTGAGGATGGCCCCGAATTAGCAGTATGCTCAGTGCTTGCGCCTAGAGGATCTTGGGCAGGTACCGTACACTCCCCAGTCGCCCTCGCCCTCCTATCCCTATCGCTTTTGATTCTCTCTTGGGATTTCTTCGTGCTTGTATATCCATCTCGTCGCTAATCCTGGCATGCTTGATTTTATTTGTTTGTGGTGTGTGCGGTATTTGGGACTGAATGGTTAATGGGATTGGGCTGTTGGTGCCGCCCGATATATATTGCTCTTGTTGTCTTGGTATGTACAAGCATTTCTTGACCAAATCTAACCGCTTTTCGATGGATCCGATTATAAGGTTCGTGACTAAGTTTCATTAGATTTTATAATATTTTATGATATTTAACGGATAAGTTTTATGATTTTTAAAGATAAATTTCACTAGATTTTATAGTGTTTCATCAACATAATTTAGTTTTCATACCTTTTTAATAGCTTTTACAACTAAGTTTCAATATATTTCATTCAATTTTTACTAGGTTTCATAATAAAATTTCATATGATTTCGTGAGTTTTAGAAAGTTATGACTAAGTTACGTGATGTTCTCAAATAGGTTTTTATTATTTATGGTTAAGTTTCGTTAGGTTTCTTGAGATTCATGATGTTCACAGATATGTTTCACGATGTTTCACAGATATGTTTCATGATATTTCACAAATAAACTTTATAATATTTCACAGATAAGTTTCATTAGGTTTCGACATAATTTATTTTCTTTGACTCTTAATAGCTTTCACGACTAAGCTTCAATAAATTTCATTCAGTTTTTAAACTCGTTGGACCTTTCTGAAACTTTTGAAGTTGTTTTTTGAAACTCAGTTGAAATTCTTCTTGAATTCGTCTTTAATCAAGTTTTGAATTTGAAACTTGACATAACTTATATTTTTAGATTGAACCCCATTGAAATTTCTTTGGAAATGTGTTGAAACCATATGAAATCTGTGAAAACATGCTCTGAAACTTAAGAATCTACCTTTTTGAAACTTAGATGGAATTATTCTGAAACTCGTTTATTAATCAAGCTTCTTATCATTTGAAAACCATCAAAATTTGTTTAAACGTTGAAACCTTGTGAAACTAGTTTGAAACATTTTTGAAACCAGAAGAACACGCTCTAAAACTTACATGTTAGTCTCTTGACAATCGGTTAAAATTCTTTTAAATCTCGTTTTAAATCAAGTTTTAGATGGGAAACTCAACGAAACTCGTAGTTTCATATTAGAAAATCATTGAAATTTATCGAGATATGCCGAAACATTCATAAAACCCATTTGGAACTCTTATGAAACCTAATGAATCATATTCAAGTGGATGGATGCCTTGAAACCTTGTGAAACATACCTGTACCATTGGAAATGATTCCAACGATATAGCGTTAGATAGTAGTACTCTTTTATTAAACTTATTCAATTTTTTTTAGAGCAAATGTATCTATACAGCATGCCTATTTGCACTTTCTTTTTTAAAAAGGGTTATTCCATAGTATCAGGAAAATCGAAGGGTACAAATTTCAAAGCAAACCAGATGTTTGATTTGCAAATACCCAACGCGACATAGTTTGACAAAGATTGACAACACAAATGAAGATTTTATTCATCGTCAATTCATCGTTCACTCATACAGTGGCCCGTTAAATTACACTAACAATAGTAGCCAGTCAGCCAGCTCCCCAAATATCAACGTGCTCAATGCGTGTTTCCAACTACCATCATCACTTTCACCCGCTACAATTGATACATCAGCTAAGCTTTAGCTCTCCCAGTCCCAGGAGGTCAGCCTGCTTTGCTAACAACGTCAGCACAGCAACCCCAAGAACGGCCCTGGCTTACATTGCTGAGGGGGCAAGGGGGATCAGGACTCAGAAGTTACTCGTCGAAGGCTTGGACCTCTTGCTATTGAGCTGGGCAACCGGGAACTCCACGAGGACGATGAACGATGAGCTCTCTGCTTCTCGGAGGTACTGTACCGTGCCGCTCATCGTCTTCACGAGCTTCTGGCTTATGTAAAGGCCAAGGCCTTCTCTTGATACCCCTGGGCTGTGGCGGAACATCTCTTGAATAAGAGCTTCTGGGATGCCCGGCCCTGGATGGACAAGCCTGCATGGAGTTGTCAGTTAAAGATGAGGCCTATCCAAGAAACCGCGCGCTCTTCAGTGAAGTGAAATTGCATCCCAGAAAACTAATCAAGCAATCTACTAATATGTTTATTTTGAATAACATGGGAAAACAGCCCAAGCCTATTTCTAACTATAAGCCATTTTTATGCGCCTACTAAATACTAATATGTATCACCTGCCTCTCTACTCACTCATTGATGGATAATAAACTCTGGCTGTGGGTATAAAGGTGTTCAAAAATGAATTTGCTTATAGTAGGGCTTATCTGTTGCATGTCAACAAACAGTCCTTTTCGTTCATGCCATGGTTATTAAATCGTCGTTTAAGCGACCGGGGGGGGGGGGGGGCTGCACCACGCCGTCGTCTTGCCTTTGAAGGGTATGGCATCCGCCTTAAAGCCATGGTGTCACTGAGGTGTCGTAATGCGATGTGGCGGCCTGAGTCAAATGCCATGCTTCCTCTGCTTCGGCGCCGCAGCCATCAAGTACGGTTCCCGCCGCCGCCGGCCTGTCTCCTCTCCCTTCCCCTCGTCTCCACCGTCAACCTCCCCCAAATAAGTTTGAACTGAAATTCAAACTAGAGTTTTCTTTTTTTATGATAGTTTGATTGTAGATATGTGTTGATTATATATATAAGTTAGCAAAGCATGTGATCTAAATTCGTTCAGATCTTTGAATTCGAGTATTTTTTTCAAAGGTATGTATTTCATTTGATTTTTTATAGATGGGTATAAACCCTAAAACTGAAAGTTTCGAAAAATATATCCGAACCTGGCTTGAATTAACACATTTAAAATTATGGTATATATATATTGAGGACTGAGGAGAAATACTGATTGAGGACCGTGTTGGTGTGCTACTAGCTACTGCTTAGTACTGTTAATTATGCTGCTATACTAGGTTAGGATGTGTGTATAGCATCGCTTTGCTGGGCGCCTTAAGCGCTTTGGCAGTACAAAAGTGGTGAGTCCCTTCACCTTATTGCTTTAATAACCTTGGTTCATGGAATAAAAAGAGCACTAAAGCACCACTGCAAAAGTTGTTTACCAGAGCAACAGCTGAACAAGACAACCATGAGAGCTATGTTGGATCAATGGGTACTAGGTGCAAAATATAAGTAGTTTAATTACTTCAAAAGTGGTACTTTAAGCTCAAGTACAATAATCAAAAGACTCAGATGAGGCAATTGGTGGGTTACCTGAACTCTAAATGAGCAATCTGCATGCCAGACCCAATATTTTCCTTCTTAGGAATGACTTGGAGCACAATAGGTCCTTCAGCAGGCTGTGTGAATTGAAGCGTGCACGCCAGGAAGTCTGCTAGGAACTGCTGAAGCCTTAAATTGTCCCCGTAGAGGTACATACATGATACTTCTACAGGCCAGTCACGATTAAGAGAAATTCGTTTTTCCTTGCTCAGAGACATGCCTTGCATTAAAACTGTATTCAGTGCTTCCTCAAGGTTGAATTCTACTGCGTTCGTTTCCATGTAGCTGTAACAGCAAGCATTTATTAATCAATATTTAATCTATTAATTGCTCAAAAATTTTAATCAATATTTGATCTTTGTGCATATACTCCCTCCAGTTTAATAATAGATGTCGTTTTGGACATCGACACGGTCTTCAAAACACAACTTTGACCTCTAATTTTTATTATAATATATTTATAAAACCCAATAAAATTATAATATTATAAAAGTACTTCTCGAGACAAGTCTACACATATAATTTTCATATATCCAATTTAAATATTTAAAAATATATCGATAGTCAAAGTTTTAGAAGTTTGACCATCATTATGTCCAAAACGACATCTATTATCAAACTGGAGGGAGTAATATGTAGTCCATAGATTCCTTGTAATTGAGAAAAGCATGAGATATAGTAATTTCAGTCTTACGTCAGGCCATCAGCACAGCTACCTAAATTTACTAGGATTAGTAAAAGCATCATTTCAAGAACAATTGAAGAGCTCATAAGGGGAATAGGTGAATATTTATAAGGCTGCAGACAATGTGCAGAATAAATGGCACTTACCACTGTTCAATGCTTTCTAGATCAGTGTCATGTAAAATTTTTTTCAGCTGTTCTTGACAGAGGACATTTGATACAAGAAGTCGCCTCTGCTCCGCTGTCAAGTCGGAAGATTCCAATAAATTACGAGTAAACTGCATGCCATTGAGTGGGTTCCTTAATTCTTGATGAATATATGTCAAATCCTTCAAGCTGTTCATAGCAGCATTTTCGGACATTTCCTGCACCTGCAGAGCATGCTGAAGCTCTGGGCTGGCCACATGCAGAAAGCAAAGAGCACCCGTGATCTTACCCTCAGCATTTGTCCTCTTGTTTGCTGTCAAAAGTGATTCTACATACTTGCCATCTGTGTCGAAGAAACCAAACAGAAGTTTATCGGGATCTTGACCAGAGATCACTGTATTCATCAGTATGCTAAGTTTGGTTAGAGCAGCATGATCTTTCACCCTACAGCCATACACATGAAGGGTGAAAACCTCCCCAATTAGCAACTTATCTATTGCATCTTCCCTCTTTAGACCTGTAATCTTTTGCATGGCTTCATTCCACTCTAAGCAGCAACCAAGATCATTGATCATAAATATAGGGGGGATGAGTTCAGTGGGGTTTTTTACTATTGCAACATAGTCTCCTTGTATCCGAGTATACTTATCCATAATCATCTTCTGCCCTGTCAAATCTTGCGCTATGAAACAAACCCCAACAACTTTCTCTGAAAGGTCACGGCTACAGCAGGCGTTAATCATCAAGATTACAGGGCCATTACGTTCCAGGTGATGGAATGTTTTAAGCTTGATTTCCAGATTTTGCTCTTCTATTCCTGAAATACAAGAAAGGAGACACATAATTTGTCACCAAAAAATAATGGACATAATATGACTAAGTTGGAGAGTATAAAAGGGTCAAAATCCAAGACAGAGTGACCACCTTGTAAAGCTGAGTTTAAAATCTGCTTAACCACTTCAACAGAATCATCCTCGACGAGATCTACCAGAGGCATCCCTATGGCTTCCATGACAGGTAATCCGGTGAGTTCTGCGGCTTTGTTATTCCATCCGTTTATGCTACCGGCGATGTCGACAGCCAAGATAGGCGCAGTTGCTGTCTCAATTAGGCGGACCATCTCGTTTGTAACTGTTCTCAGTTCAAGCAGCCCCTGTATCTTCTTCATATCATCAGATGGAGCTTTAACAATGGACCTTACGTTGTTGTTGTTGTTGTTGTTGGCATCTTCATCTTGCAGGGATCCACGTAATATTAGCTGCAGAGAATGGATTGCGTCCATCTCAACATCCTCCCAAGGGACACTCCTCCATTTAACTACCTCCAAGAAGGCTTTGAACGAAGATCGCGGATGCATCCTCCTGCCATTGCCATCTGGGTCAACTGGTTCATGCTTAGCTCCACCCCACTTGATCTCCTTTGCGGTGTGGGCACGGAACCAGAAGATAAAATCTTTGGAACAGATCTTTATAGCTGCCATGCCACACACGACCTCACCAAGTGCAGCAGCACCAGGATAACCCGCTTCCACTAAGCTGTCAGTACTCAGTCCAGTAGAACCGTCATGGTATTCCTGCAACCATGCAACAATGCTCTTTATCTCTGCTTCAGCCGGCGTCGATCCTAGCACCCAAAGTTGGTTTTGGTAATACAATGCCGCACCATCGCATTTGACTAGATCCATTACATTAGGCGACTGGGTAAATATCCCGACAGGAGCATCCCGCAGGAGCATATCACAGAGAAGGGTCTGCGTGCGGAGGATGTGCCTCTCCTTCGCCTGAGCAGCCAGCTCCACCTCCTTGTTGAGCTGTATGCCAAATACTTGCAGGAGAAATTCGCAAGCATACCTCAGAGGGAAAGGGACGAACCTAGGGCTCGTGTGATGGCAGACCACCAGCCCCCACAGCTTCCTACCTTTCGGCTGCTGATCACTCCCACTGTCGCCATCCACCTCCTCCTCGTCCTCATTTATAGTGACCGACATCACAAGCGACGCAACGGAGCCCATGTTCGCCATGTACTGTGCATGGCAGCCATGGGGCGCCCTGAGGGTCGAGCCGCATAGGCTGAGAGGCTGTGCAAGGTTGCCATCTTGAATGAGCTTCACGGGAGTAGCAGAGCAATCGCATATCATCCGCACTTTGTTCTTCATGAACAAAAACCTGGATGCCTGGGGGATGTCGGTGGCCGGGTAGCGCAAGCCAAGATATGGCTCCAAATCAGACCTCCTGCACTCGGCAATGACCTCACCATGCTCATCCTCATGGAACTTGTACGCCATCACCCTGTCATAGCCGGTCAGCTCGCTGACCTCGCGGACCAGCACGTCGCACAGCAGGGACAGGTTTCCACTGGGCAGGGACTGCAGCCTGGAGATGGCCTTGGCGGCGAGCTTGTACGACTTGAGTGCGCCGGCGGCGGTGACGGGCACGTCCGCGGGGTTGACCGGCTCGAGGTCGATGACGAGGCCGACGTCGATGCGGTGCATGATTGCGTAGAAGGGCTTCCCGGAGGTCCTGGCGTGGACGAGGATGGGGTTGAGCAGGTTGACCTCCCCGAACGTGGCGGCCTTGTGCAGCGCGACGAAGCTCTGGGAGCGGAAGAGCGTGCGCACGTCGGTGCCGACGGCGAGCGCGTCCCGCTGGTCGATGGTGGGCACGGCGTGCGGCGTGAGGTCGAGCATCTCGGCGGCGTTCTCGCTGTAGGCGAGCAGCGCGAAGGTGTCCGGGTGAATGGCGAGCAGGCAGCCGAAGGGCTGGATGTAGCGGCCGCGCTGCATGTTCTGGAGGTAGGCGGAGACGGTGCCGGTGCTGGCCCCCGACCGGTTCGCGGCGCCCACCGACGACGAGTAGTCGAAGTGGCGCCGCGACCCCTCGAACTCGGAGTGCAGCTGCGCGTCCACCGGCGTCTGCGCCACCACCCGCGCGCTGTGCTTGGACCGTGCCGAGCTGCTCCGCGAGCACGTCGGCCGGTTGTTCGACCTCGACGACGACATCTCCACCTCCCCAATCCAATCCAACACCCCTCCTCCTCCCCCTCCTCCCCTACAGAACGCGAACCGGCAGCAGCGGCGAGGTGGATTCGGCGAGGGGGAGCAAATGTGCGGGGGAACCGGCGGGGGTCATTGGCCGCGGCGGGGGCGTAGGCGAAAAAGCGGGGGCTTTTGGGGAAAGACGAAGGGTATTGGATTCCGCCGCGGATAAGCGCGGGGGAGGGGAGGGAGTAGGAGGAGGTGAGTGGGACAGCGATATTATCTATCTCCCCCCTTTCTTCCCCGCACCAAAGGGGAAACGAAGCAACAGCAACGCTCAGCTAACCACGAGGGGGCACGCGGGAGCGGAGGCCGGCGCGGACAGGCGAGGCCGCGTGCGTTCGCCGCTCGCTCGGCGTGTAGCTAACGCGGATGCGGGGATTGGAGTCGGCAAGGGAGGATGCGGGCTTACGCGGGCGGGGCGGGGCTGCGCGGAGGTAGCTAAACCCGCAGCGGCGGCTCGGGTTCGTCAAGCAACGCGCTGGGACACCCAGAGAGGAAAGCCGTACAACGTCATCCGGTTCTTCTTCCCCACGAGGGTCGCCTCCTTTTCCATGTACAGTTACTGATCCAAATTAAACAAGTGATTACAGGTTATGATAATAGTAACATAATCACAGGGATTTGCAGGGATTAGAGGGTGCCAATATATTTGAGTAATGGTTAGCTTGTCGCGGCGGGGGTGGGGGGCTTTAACATTTCCATTTGGGATTGGATAAACATCATCCGAATGTTTTTTTTTTTTTTGCTGAAATCATTCAAATCTAGAATCATTGGATCATTGTTGAGATTCGAGAGTATCGATTACATCCGATTATATGATTTGATCTAACGGCCCGGTGATTTCCGGGTGAGATACCCAACGGTCCAAAATTTAGATGGTAGCTAAGACAAAAACATTCAGATGATACATATACACTCCCTTTCATTTTACACTAGAAAATCGGTGATAAAGTCCCCACTTCCATTCTGGAATCTTTAATTGCTGCAACAATCCAGCTGACTTTTGATGTATTGCCTTTACTATCTGACATATGTCCCATAATGCAACATACTTGGTAACTTCACGCTTCATACTCGGTCACCAGAATCTCCCCTTCAGATCCTAATACATCTTGGCACTTCTGGATAAATGGAGTACTTAGAGTCATGAGCTTCTTTTAGAATTAACTGCTTCAGCTCCTTTTCAGTACGCAGATACGACCTTTAATCCACAGTATACCTTGGTCATCTAGATTGAAATCATTGGCTCTGCCTTCATCCATTTTGGACTTGATTATATTGATCTTGTCATCATCTTTCTGACCTTCTCTGATTTGATCTTCAAGAGTAGGTCTTACTTCCAGAGCAGCTAGAAATCCTTTTGGTACCACTTCCAACTTTAACTTCTAGAATTCTTCACATAATTCAGCCTGACTTCCTGCCACTAGCAAGTTCACACTGTGGCTCTTTTGACTTAAGGAATCGGCTACCACATTGGCTTTGCCTGGATGGTAATGGATCCTTACATTATAGTCCTTGATCAATTCCAACCATCTCCTCTGCCTCATATTAAGGTCTAACTGGGTGAAGATATACTTTAGACTCTTATGGTCTGTATATACTTCACATCTATTCACAATAAGATAATGATGCCATAACTTCAAAGCATGCACAACAACAGCTAATTCCAGGCCATGCGTCGGATAATTCTCTTCATGCAGTCTTAACTGCCTTGATGCATAAGCAACTACCTTTCTATTATGCATCAACACGCATCCAAGTCCTTGACGTGATGCATCACAAGAAATATCAAAACTCTGATAAACATCAGGTAAGACTAACACTGGTACTGATGTCAACCGTTTCTTCTACTCTTGAAAACTCTTCTCGCACTCTGGCGTCCACGTAAACTTCTTTTCTTTCTTCAACATTTGCGTGAGGGGTCTAGCAATCATTGAGAATCCTTCAATGAATCAACGGCAATATCCCGCCATTCCAAGGAAGTGGCGGATTTGCGTAACCGTCTTCGGCTGCTCCCAATGCAATACTGCTTCCACTTTACTTGGATCAACTGCAACTCTCTTTGTTGTCATTACATGTTCAAGGAATTCCACTTTATTCTTTCAAAAGTCACACTTGCTAAACTTAGTAAATAGTTGTTGTTCTCATAACTTCTCAAGAACTAGCCTTAGATATTCGGCATGTTCCTCCCTCATCTTGGAGTAGACAAGAAAGTCATCTATGAACACGATAACAAGCTTATCCACTTACTCCATGAAAACCTTATTCATCATGTTCATGAAATATGCAAGCGACGGATGCAGTCTTCGGTATATCTTCCGATCGGATCTTCAGCTGATGATATCTTGATCGAAGATCAATCTTGGAGAAAACTCCTGCTCCTCTTAACTGATCAAATAAGTCATCAATCCTAGGTAGCAGGTACTTGTTCTTTACCGTCACTTCATTAAGTGCACGATAATCAATACGCATCCTGAAACTACCATCCTTTTTTTGACGAACAAAACATGCTCTACCCATAGCGACGAGTTAAGTCTTATGAATCCTTTCTCTATCAATTCTTCAATCTGTTTTTTCATCTCCACTAACTCATCGGTAAACATCCGATAAGGTTTCTTAACTCTTGGGGTTGTACTGGGCACCAATTCAATCACAAACTTGATATCTCTGTCAGGTGGCATACCAGGTAATTCTTCTGGAAAGACATCTGGGTACTCACTGACCACTAGTACTTCTTCCATGTTGATAGTCTTCACACTGTTGATCATCAGTTGGCCATCTCGAACTACGGTCACTTGAAACTCAACTTTTCTACTGTTTGGGCTCTCAACGGAAACAACTCTTCGTCCACAATCTAGTACAGCCTTGTGTCTGGACAACCAGTCCATTCCCAATATGACATCTAAGGTCTGGGTATCCAATACTATAAGGTTTGCTAGAAACTCTATTCCATCTATAAGCAACTTTACCCCCAAAACATCCTACATTAGATCGGAGTTCTGATCCAAAGGATTGAACTAAAAGTATGTGTCTAAGGTTCACCATTTTTAACCCCTTTCCAACAGCAAAATTTCGAGAGATAAAGGAATGCGAAGCTCCAGAATCATACAAAACTATTGCAGGTATTGAGTTAACTAAGAACTTACCCAGTACGACGTCCGTTGCATTCTGAACTCCATCAGCGGTGATGTGGTTGACTCAACCTCTCATAGTTGCTTGGGGTGTGGCTCCAGCTTGAGTAGCTCCGCGATTCAATCCTGGTGCAGGTGTCCTTGCAGGTGTGGTTCCGAGGTTGAAACGGATAGGTGCCACACCTCCTTTCTTGGGAGAGTTGTTGGCGAAGTGTCCCGGCTCATTGTAGTTGTAACAACATCTCACCGTTGCCTGTTGGCTTCCTGATGATGCATTATCGGCTTGGGCTGGTATTTGAAAACTCTGACCGACTGGTCGCGGTGCTGGTGACAGTGTGTTGGCAACATTATTGGGCTGATACATGAAGAACTGATTAGGAACAACCCTCAACCTTTGTGCTCCTTGGTAAACTCCTTGTTGTACCATTCGGCGCTTTCGGTTGTCCTCCAACTTCTTGTGCTTATCTTCCAGAATTAAAGCCTTATTCACCAATTCTTGGAAGTCAGGGAAAGTATGGGTGATCAGTCCCACCTGCAAGCCTGAGTTCAGTCCCTTCATAAAGCGAGACTATCTTGCTTTATCTGTCGCTACGTCTTCAGGTGCATAGCTGTCGGGACCCGAATTTGCAAATCCGGACCCTCTGTGTATTCGGCACTAGTCCAGGATCACGCTAGTGCACACAGTCTCAACATAGATGAATATCACAATCATACACAGCGGAATAGTAAAAATAACTCAATAATAGAATATAAACTATTGAGCGACCTTAAGGTCAACCTTACATTCGTGAAACCCTGACGGCTTCAACTCCAAATAAGCAAAGAAATAACGAAGAACATCGTGAATCCCATCAATACGCCACAAAGTAACCAGCCCAGGTTCGACTCTAGATAATCGCTTTCACGAACTTCTTCTTCGACGATGTAGACTTTGCTCACCGGTGATTGTTTGTTTTGCAAGGGTGAGTACATAAAGCACTCACAAGTCATGCCTGAATGCAAGTCTAATAGCTATATGCATGGCTTATTCCAAATGACAAATAAGGGGTTATTTTGCAATAAACAAGATTTCACAAATATTCATAATAGATTGTAAAAGCGGTAAAACAGATAATAATAGTAATAATTTCACCGTTGTTTCAAAAGTAAATCATTCCACATCCTTAACCAATTATCACTTTTCCATAGGCAACCGCCTTCCAAACCCAAGTTCAATTTTGAGAAAATCTACCCCCTTGATCAGAATCCCCGAGCATTGTCCAAGCATCGTGGACTCGCTATTCAAATAGATTCTATACTCTGCAGAGGTTATGCACTTTACCCACAAGATACAATCCACTCACCACGTCGGTACCGTGAATCGCCATACAAGAGTATGCGAATGAGCGATCATAACAAAGCCTTTCTGGCCTCAAACAACACAGTGGTCCTCTCCTAAGACGTTGCTCTACACCATCCTTCCCAGCTGCTAAGGCGAATGGGACCAACACACTGCGTTAGATGGGTACTGCACAGCCACGCCACGATACGCCTCCCGCATAATCACACAAAAGGTGTAATCGACACCACGAGGCTCCACAAGTGAGTCCTTAGCGACTTAGTCAACTAGGGCCGCCCCATTCCAAACCATGTGGTTGCAAGTATGACCAGTTCAAAGGCTTGCAAGGTTAAGTCCTTAGAGTGACCAGGCAAGACTACCCAAAAACCAAATCAACACTCCCAATGCCACCTTTGGCCCACCTCGACACTCTTGCCACATGCCCCTGGCCGAAATCGCTTATCAAACTCCGCTTGATTACCATGCACCACGTGCCATCAACATCACATGATACTTTTCCAAAACAGGTTCAATATATCATTAAGTCCATATTAGCATTTGATTGTCCAAAATCATGTCATGAGCACGAAAGTGTGTCTAAGCAAAGATACTACAAACTGGTCTAATCCCATGTTGGCAATTTAATAATGTCCAACTAGTAAACCACAACTAGGGTGACAAAGGGTCATGGCACATACTTAAGTAATCAAGGTGTCATATAGCAAATTGGTATTTATCTAACCCCCATGTTTAAACAAAGTATCTTTCTAATTGAACTAGCATGCAATAGTTTAAATCAAAATAGATTTCGAAATAGGATCAATATGGTCAAAGCACAACTTGCCTGGCCCTTGCAAACTTTATCTTTACCCTTTATCCTTGATCCTTGATCCTCGACCTTCAACTTCCACTTTTCGATCCTCACTGCTCGAACGATTTCCTGACGACACGCCTAACGATTAAAGAAGAAGCAAATACAAACCAATTCAAAAGACAAATCAAGTAAACTCCAAATTAACGAACTAACAGCATTGGGCACAACGGCTTGGGAGAGATTTGGGAACTTCGAACGGATTAGATCGAAGAGTTGACAAAGAGAACGGCTGAAACACCGAAAGGGAAAGATTAATAATCGAAAGAAAGAATAATATTCCAAGAATATTTCTTCCGAGATTATTATCTTGATTAGACGATAGCGACATATGGGCTCTTGATCTATAGATCGGGTCCATAAGAATATGTTAGTTCGCAATGAACTAAACTGATTCTCGAGGTTGACTTTGTTGACCTAACTACACGATCAAAACAAAAGAGAGACTCCGGATAGATCTAGCACAGGGTATGACAGATGGCCAATGGTCTATCGACCAAGTCCACGAAGGAATTCTCGATTAATGGCAGATTAGGTTTTCGTGGATAAGACAAGACAAGTGTCTTACCACGGTTGAAACAACGGGAAAGATTGCAAAGATAACAACGCTGCTCACGATAAACTTAGTTCATCAAACCGGTCTTCTGCTAGAGTTTTGATTCGGCTTGAAGATGATATGACGATGAGACTAGGCTCACGTCACGATGATAGAACAGCGGTGAAGGCATCGCACTAGGTTTGTGCAAGAATACACGCATGGCGACAACGAGGCGAAGAGAGCCAATTGTTAACGATGAAACGTTAACGATGGAACGCAACGTCAGCGTTAGCGGCAAAACGTTAATCGAGGAACGTTATCGACGTAAACGTTAACGACGAAAGGCGTTACCCGGGAAACATTAATCTGCGGCAGCAGCGAAGCGACGGAACGTTAATGGAGGAACATTAACGGAAAGCGTTAACGACAAAACGTTAACGGCAAGACGCGTTACCAGCCCGAAGCAACGTGCGAGTGTTAATTGCGGTGAAACATTGACGGCAAAACGTTAGCGAGGAACGTTAGCACGCACCAAGAACGCATCGGGGAAACGTTAACGCAACGGTGGAGGTCAACAATGATAGGAGACTTCATGAAGCGGCGAAGTAGCGACCGTCGGTGCAACGACATGGCCGCGGTAGAACGCTACTGGTCGGCTAACCGGTGCGCGAACCGGCACAAAGCAGGTTGAAAGACGACGGGTTTAGGCCGGAATCTCGCTTCACGGCAAACGGAGACCAAAAGAACTCTAAAGATGGACCAAAACAGTACAAGATGATCCTACGGACGCAACAACACGGCCGAGTGAACCAAAATAACCGGCGTCAAGAGACGCAGCGACGGCAAACGTGGCCTAAATATATAAAAAATTCGAGGATGGATGGCAAAGGGAGAATGTCTACTGCGTGAACGCGCGAGACGATCTCAACGTATAGGCGGATTTTTGCGGCGCCTCTTCCGGATTAATCACAAACCTGGCGATTAACGGGTTTGGATCAAAACTTTGACGGCCATAACTTAGAATAATGATCGAACTTAACGAAATTTGACCGAGAGCTTGGGATGGGACCAAGAGGCACACCGTGACGCAGGTGGCTCGAAGAAATACCTTCTGGAACAGCGGGGGACGCTACGAGGAAGTTTGCCGCTGTCTCGAACGCAGTCGAACGGAGAAATTAATTTGCTGCGCCAAATCCAGAGGGCAAAACCTTGGGGCAAGATGTGCATCCTGTAGAGGACATCCCCAGGAGTCTACACAAAAATTTCACCGTCAAACTCGAAAAATTGAGGGAGTTATGGCCTCGGCAAGATTCGAGATTGAAACGGCCGTAACTTTTGATCCCGTGGACCAAATTGGCTGAATTTTTGGACAACAAGTAGATGGTACTCTTGTGGCACACCACGGAAGACGGATCTCGAAAAGAGTCGACGAGTTGCGTTCGGGACGCTGCTCCAAGTTCGGCCGACGCTGGGCGACGTCGGGCGACATTGATGGATCTCGGAGTTTTGGAGATGATCCGGAGGTTGTATATCCGTGGGAGAGGTCTAGGGGCAACTTATATAGGTTTGGGGAAGAGGCTAGATCAAGAAAAATCAAGTTTGGACGCGCTTTGGAGGTGTTTGGAGTCGGTTTGGGCATTTTATCGAGCACTCTCCGTCTTTGGAATCGGATCCCGAGCGTGTGGCCTCGCTGGACACGCGGCTGCACGGCCGTGGGGCGCGCTGGCTGGGCTGGCCAACTGGGCAGCTGGCCTGGCGTCAAGGGCAGCTGGCCGGCGTGGGCTGGCCTACCGCGGTGGGTCATAGCTGGCTCAAAGTGCGGAGGGGCGAGTATTGATCGGAGTGGGCGGCCCGGCTGGCGGAGAGAGAGGAGAAGTTTAGGCCCAATGCCATTTTCGGAATTTCCCAGCAATTTCCAATAAAAACAATTCCCAATTTCCCAATTAAATCATTTGAGGCAATAAAAATACCTAAAATTCTAGAAAAATTCCAGAAAATATTTTGAGACATTTCCAACTCAAATAAAATATTTGCAACAAAATTTTATATAAACTTTTCCAAATAAATAATTAATTTCATAAAAGGGCTTTATACAAATCAAATTCAATTAAATCCAATAAATAGCAAACGAGTCTCAAAATCTCAAAATTCACAGAAAACTTCTTGAAGCACAAGGAATCCAAATAAAATAAAATAAATTTTATTTGAGGTTTAGAATAATTAAATTAAATTGTTTTAGCTTTTAGAAAATTCAAATCAAGTTTTATAAACGCGAGAAAATCAACTAAAATTTTTGGAAGCTAAACCAAATCAAAATTTTGAAAACCCAAATTTTGGGATGTTACAAATCTACCTCTCTTAATGTAATCTCGCCCCGAGATTCAGGTGACTATAGAATTAGGTTTAGGGGACTCAACTCTTGAGCTTCCTCGAACTTCCAAGCAACTACACACCGACAAAGGGTCGCTTCGAACAAACGCTTAGTAACATCCAAAATTTTTGGCAGTCGCTTCCTTGCGGATGAGATCCTCTTACAAGTCCACTCGACTCCAAGCGTAATTCCGATTTTTCGCCACTTGTGACACTTCTTCTACGGAAAATCTTGATACTAACTAACTTTGTCGGGAAATCTTGAACATCTTCTGCACTCATGCGTAACTCCATTGATAGGCTCTTGCTTCGCTCCTAAACACTTGATTTTCCGCTTCTTCTAGAAATTGGACAAGTCAGATTCCACCACCGCTTATATGCAATTACGCCGGTCTTTAATAGGACTTGGATAGCATTCCGGTTGTCCGGCACTATCTTTGCTCGGCTTGATTCTTCAAAGATTGACCTAAACTCAGATCAACTAAATACTTAACAATTCACTTTCGACGCAAGTGTCTCGGAGGGGTAGGATTAGGATTGAAGTGGGCAGTATAACACCTTTTCTCCTAGGACAACTATTATCAAAGTGTTCCCGCCATTGCATCATCTGAAGCAACACTTGACCGACATCCATTGGCTTTCTCCTCGGACATGGTACTAATCTTGGTAGGGTAGAGCCGAGATCGATGCGATCGCCGTGATCACTTTCTTTGAGGGCAAAGTGATTAGAAAAATATCCTCGTCGACTACGGGCAGCAAACTCTAGAAACCGGGCTTCTTCCTTGAGAACTTTTCACTAGGTTGATGTTATGGAAATTCTAACCATCGCATGGCTAAGTGAAAGTGTCTCTAACAGAAGTCTGAGCGATGGCAAATCGAATTGTTGAGGGGTACTCCTCATTCGCTAAGGCGGTGGTCCTTCTTGACAAACTTTCCGACGCTGCGTGGTCTTCCATTCCTTGCACTCATTTTTCGTGTTAAGGCCTTTGTTAACCAATTCTTCTTGCTTCAATCGACTCCTTAAGCAAGTTGCTTCCATAGCCTTACCATTCACTTTACGTGTTAAAATCTTTCTTGGCGTAATTTCGATGATCATGGCTTTCAAATTGCTTGATCTTTCGTGGCATTCCTTAGCAAATGACCCGACTCGCCACTGGTATCATGAACGCTTGGGTCATCGTCTTTGGGTTGATGGGGCATTCTCTGGGCCAATGACCTCATTTATCACACAAGAAACAATTCCATGGTGACCAAGTATTATCGATTTCTTGAGGTAGATGGATAGGGTTGACATGTTTCCTCTTCTTTTCTTCACGTGGCACGCCTGAGTGCGAATGACAATCATTCTCTTTTCGCTAACTCTGAGCAATGATGTAAAATCTTCTTGCTTGATGCCGAGTCACAGCGGTCACTATTGGATCTAAGGGACATTGAGCCGGGCAATGATCACGACCTTCACATAGATAGCATGTGATGTTGCACGAGGACATTCTCCAGGTAAATGGCTTCCTTCAATTTGGAACAATTGATTGCATGTTCATCGAATGTCCTATTTCTCCACATCGGATGCATGCACGGTCTCTTCGATTTGTTTGGTTGACGACACTTCAAAGAACAACATCTCAGTATGGTATTAGGTGCGGGTTGTACTCTTCTCTAACTCGCGGTAGTCACACTATCTTCTCGATGACGCAACAAACCGACCGAAGGGCGGTGGCAATTTCCAACCAAGTGATAGTATGTCCATCTTCCGAGGTGGCGTGAGAAACCTTTCCTCCAAACTAATGCATCTCCTTTTAATGGCAAGTAGCACAGGGACCTTCTCTTCATCTTCACATTACACCAAAGCTAGCTCTCCTATGACACGAAGCCATATTTCGCCTTGAGAGTGGCGATCCATCAAAGCGTGGGTGGTTACAAACTGATCCAAGTGTCGAATTGTCACGGTTGGTGCGGTGATCTACTGTTGGTCACAACATGGACACCGACATCGGTAGTAGCAACCGAATCGACTTGAATCGCCTCGAGGTCATGCGGTCATAGCCTTCATGGTCCTTTCCATTTGTTGATCACTCCAGGTTTTAGGTAAGAGGGAAAAAGCATAGATGAGGTTCAAGAATCTATTGCGGGAGCAGGTTTAACCCAAAAACTTGTACAAACATTATTAAGAACTTGGTATGGTTGCTTATCCAAGCCTAAAAGCTTTGCACATCTTGCACACTCAAAGAATCAAGAAAGATCCAAATTCCTAAGCACACAATAATCTAGCGTCTAAAAGGGTAGCACTCTTATCTTAAGAGACGTGACTCTCACACATGAGTCTCAACCGACAACTAAACAACCGGGTTCTTCAAGCCTGAACACTTCATCTGATCCACTCTCTTCGAGCTCAATGATTTCTTACTTCACGATCTTCAGAGTTGACGGCGACATCGATACTTTCTCCTTAAGTGTGAAACATCGTTAACTATTTGGAACAACTCGTAAGATTTCCATTTAAATCAAGGAAGGATAGAACTTTCGAAGAAAGGGGAAAGAATAGAAGAATAAGATGAGTCAAGAATGTATTATTCTTTCAAGTTAAAATTTCTCTTTAGAAAATAATTTTGAAGCTCCTAAAGACGGCCAATCTATCTAGGGTCAAGACCTACAAACAAGATGGCTCGATACCACTCTGTCGGGACCTCGAATTTGCAAATCCGACCCTCTGTGTATTCGCACTAGTCCAGGATCACGCTAGTGCACACCAGTCTCAACATAGATGAATATCACAATCATACACAAATGAATAGTAAAAATAACTCAATAATAGAATATAAACTATTGAGCGACCTTAAGGTCAACCTTACATTCGTGAAACCACACGCTTCAACTCCAAATAAGCGGAGACGAAGAACATCGGTGAATCCCCATCAATACGCCCACAGCAACCTGACAGGTTCGACTCCTGATAATCGCCTTCTCACTAACTTCTTCTTCTTCACGATGTAGACTTTTGCTCACTGGTGATTGTTTGTTTTGCAAGGGGTGAGTACATAAAGCACTCAAGAAGTCATGCACACATGCAAGTCTAATAGCTATATGCATGGCTTATTCCAAATGACAGTCAAGGGTTATTTTGCAATAAACAAGATTTCACAAATATTCATAATAGATTGTAAAGCGGTAAAACAGATAATAATAGTAATAATTTCCGTTGTTTCAAAAGTAAATCATTCCACATCCTTAACCAATTATCACTTTTTCCATAGCAACCGCCTCCAAACCCAAGTTCAATTTTGAGAAAATCTACCCTTGATCGTAATCCCGAGCATTGTCCAAGCACCGTGGACTCCTGGCTATTCAAATAGATTCTATACTCTGCAGAGGTTATGCACTTTACCCACAAGATACAATCCACTCACCACGTCACCGTGAATCGCCATACAAGAGTATGAATGAGCGATCATAACAAAGCCTTCTGGAAGCCTCAAACAACACAGTGGTCCTCTCCTGACAAGTGCTCTACACCATCCTTCCCTTAGCCAAGGCGAAGTATGGGACCAACACACCGTTAGATGGGTACTGCCACACCCACGATACGCCTCCCCGCACAATCACACAAAAGGTGTAATCGACACCCCGAGGCTCCACAAGTGAGTCCTTAGCGACTTAGTCAACTAGGGCCGTCCCATTTCCAAATGTAGTTGCAAGTATGACCGGGCCCAAAGGCTTGCAAGGTTAAGTCCTTAGAGTGACCAGGCAAGACTACCCGAAACCAAATCAACACTCCCAATGCCACCTTGGCCCACCCGACATTACTCTTGCCACATGCCCGGTCGAAACGCTTATCAAACCCCAGTTGATTACCATGCACCACATGCCATCAACATCACATGATACTTTTCCAAAACAGGTTCAATATATCATTAAGTCCATATTAGCATTTGATTGTCCAAAATCATGTCATGAGCACGTAGCAGGTCTAAGCAGCATACTACAACGGTCTAATCCCATGTTGGCAATTTAATAATGTCCAACTAGTAAACCACAACTAGGGTGACAAAGGGTCATGGCACATACTTAAGTAATCAAGGTGTCATATAGCAAATTGGTATTTATCTAACCCCCATGTTTAAACAAAGTATCTTTCTAATTGAACTAGCATGCAATAGTTTAAATCAAAATAGATTTCGAAATAGGATCAATATGGTCAAAGCACAACTTGCCTGGCCCTTGCAAACTTTACTGTCTTTTACCCTTTATCCTTGATCCTTGATCCTCGACCTTCAACTTCCACTTTCTCGATCCTCACTGCTCGACGATTTCCGACGACACGTCTAACGATTAAAGAAGAAGCAACACAAACCAATTCAAAAGACAAATCAAGTAAACTCCAAATTAAGAACGACATTGGGCACAACGGTTTGGGAGAGATTTGGGAACTCGAACGGATTAGATCGAAGAGTTGACAAAAGAGAACTGCTTTCAGAAAACACCTAAAAGGGAAAGATTAATAATCGAAAGAAAGAATAATATTCAAGAATATTTCTTCCGGTTATTATCTTGATTGGACAGATAGCTTACATATGGGCTCTTGATCTATAGATCGGGTCCATAAGAATATGTTAGTTCGCAATGAACTAAATCGATTCGAGGTTGACTTTTGTTGACCGAATCCGATACCAAACAAAAGAGAGACGGATAGATCGGGCATGGTATGACAGATGGCCAATGGTCTATCGACTCAAGTCCACGAAGGAAATTCTCGATTAATGGCAGATTAGGTTTTCGTGGATAAGACAAGACAAGTGTCTTACCACCGCTGAAACAACGGAAAGATTGCAAAGATAACAACGCGCTCACGATAAACTTAGTTCATCAAACCGGTCTTGCTAGAGTTTTGATTCGGCAGAAGATGATATGACGATGAGACTAGGCTCACGCCACGATGATAGAAAGCGTGAAGGCATCGCACTAGGTTTGTGCAAGAATACACGCGCGTGATGACAACGAGGCTAAGAGAGGCCAATTGTTAACGGCGAAACGTTATCGATGGAACGTTAACGACGAGCGCATCTGCAAAAACGTTAACGGAGAGGAACGTTAACGACGCAAACGTTAACGACTGAGCGCGTTAACGAAACATTATCTGAGGAGCGTTAACGCCGCTAACGCGTTACGGCGAACGTTAATGGAGGAACATTAACGGAGGCGTTAATGACAAAACGTTAACGGCAAGACGTTAACAGCGCGTTAACGGCAGTGTTAACGGTGAAACATTGACGGCAAAACGTTAGCGGAGAACGTTAATCTAACGCAACGTTAACGATCGGAAACGCGTTAACGCGAACGTTCCGTGGAGGTCAACAATGATAGGAGACTTCATGAAGCGAAGTAGCGACCGCTTCGGTGCAACGACATGGCCGCCGTAGAACGCTACTAAGGTCGGCTAACCTGCGCGCCGAACCGGCGGCCGCGTGCCAGGTTGAAAGACGACGGGTTTAGGCCGAATCGGGTCGACGGCAAACGGAGACCAAAAGAACTCTAAAGATGGACCAAAACAGTACAAGATGATCCTACGGACGCAACAACACGGCCGGAGTGAACCAAAATAACCGGCGTCAAAAGCGCGCGGCGGCAAAATCTGGTGGCCTAAATATATAAAAAATTCGGAGGATGGGATGGCAAAGGAGAATGTCTACTGCGTAGAACGCGGCGAGACGATCTCAACGGTATAGGCGGATTTTGCGCGCCGCTTCCTGATTAATCACAAACTGGCGATTAACTGTTTCGGATCAAAACTTTGGGACGGCCATAACTTCTAGAATAATGATCGGAACTTAACTAAATTTGACCGAGAGCTAGATGGGACCAAGAGGCACACCGTGACGCAGGTGGCTCAAGAAATACCTTCTGGAACAGCGGGGGACGGCGAGGAAGTTTGCCGCTGTCCGAACGCAGTCCTGAACGGAGAAATTAATTTGCTGCGCCAAATCTAGAGGGCAAAACCTTGGGGCAAGATGTGCATCCTGTAGAGGACATCCCAGGAGTCTACACAAAAATTTCACCGTCAAACTCGAAAAAATTGAGGGAGTTATGGCCTCGGCAAGATTCGAGATTGAAACGGGCCGTAACTTTTGATCCTGTGGACCAAATTGGCTGAATTTTTGGACAGCAAGTAGATGGTACCTTTTGTGGCACACCACGGAGAAGACGGATCTCGAAAAGAGTCGACGAGTTGCCCGACGCGGCTCCAAAGTTCGGCCGACGTTGGGCGACGTTCGGGCGACATTGGATGGATCTCGAGTTTTGGAGATGATCCGAGGTTGTATATCCGTGGGAGAGGTCTAGGGGCACTTATATAGGTTTGGGAAAGAGGCTAGATCAAGAAAAATCAAGTTTGGACGCTGCTTTGGAGGTGTTTGGGTCGGTTTGGGCATTTTATCGAGCACTCTCCGTCTTTGGAATCGGATCCGAGGCGATGTGGCCTCGCTGGAGGCGACACGTGGCCGTGGGGCGCTGCTGGCTGGCTGGCTGGGCGGCCTGGCGGCGCGAAGCGAGCCGGGTCAAGGGCCAGCCAAGGCGCAGTGGTGAGGCGCGGTCGGCCATGGTGCTCAGTGGGCGGGCGGCTGGCCGTCGGCCGAGTGGGCCGGCCCGGCTGGCGGGAGAGAGAGGAGAAGTTTAGGCCCAATGCCATTTTCGGAATTTCCCAGCAATTTCCAATAAAACAATTCCCAATTTCCAATTAAATCATTCGAGGCAATAAAAATACGAAAAATTCTAGAAAAATTCCAGAAAATATTTTGAGACATTTCCAACTCAAATAAAATATTTGCAACAAAATTTTATATAAACTTTTCCAAATAAATAATTAATTTCCATAAAAGGGCTTTATACAAATCAAATTCAATTAAATCCAATAAATAGCAAACGAGTTCAAAAATCTCAAAATTCACAGAAAACTTCTTGAAGCTAATAAGGAATCCAAATAAAATAAAATAAATTTTATTTGAGGTTTAGAATAATTAAATTAAATTGTTTTAGCTTTTAGAAAAATTCAAATCAAGTTTTATAAACGCGAGAAAATCAACGAAAATTTTTGGGAAGCTAAACCAAACCAAAATTTTTGAAAACCCAAATTTTGGGATGTTACAATAGCGAGCAAGCTGGGTGATTTTGTTCCAGTAGTCAGCCACTATCTGACTGCCTTGCTTTAATGCCTTAAATTCTTCTTTCTTCAACTCCATAATTCCTTATGGTATGTGATATTGGCGGAAGGTGGTAGTGAATTCCTTCCAAGTAATCTCCCGTGGGTTCTGATGCGAAGCATAGAAATTCTCCCACCATTCTGCTGCAGTTCCTTCCAACTGATGAGAAACATAGAGCACCTTCTCATTCCCAGTACACTTAGTGATGTATAGATTCCTCTCGATAGACATCAGCCAATTGTCTGCCTCCAATGGATTGGCATTCCCAGAAAATGTAGGTGGACGGGTCCTCATAAATTCTAACAACTTGGAGTATGGGCGCTATCCCTGGTTGGCTTGAGTTGCTTGGTTGGCAATGGCTTGATTTGTGATGTGCTGTATCTGCTGCATCATGGCGTGCATCAACTGCGTCTGAGCAGCAAGGAAAGCTCCGAAGTTCTGCATATCAACTTGAGATGCAGGCTGTGGAACACGCCTTCCATCATTAGGGCTCCCACCGGGGCGAGAACCGCTTTCATTCGCTCCATTGTTTCCGCGAGTGTTAACCATCTGCTGATCACTCCAAGGTTTAGAGATAAATGGTAAATAAACTTATACGGGGGTAACGTATGTAACTCAAAATCCAAATCTTATTAATTCTTAATTAATAACTTGGTATGGTTGCTCACAATGTCTAAAGGCTTTGCAACTCATACTGTACACTCAGCAATCTTGAAAATCCAAATTAAACTAACACATCGAAGTCTAACGCCTAAAGGGCTGCTCTTATTAACTTAAAGACGTGACACAAACACTTGAGTCTCAACTACTAGACCTGACTCTATCACTCATCCAGCCAACCCGGCTGGGGTCCTCCTGGCAGGTACACTGGTGGGTGCAGCTAGGGGTGAAAACGGGTCGGATACGGTCGGGTAGTAGGTGATCCCGTATCCTACCCTAATTATTTTTTTTCGGATACGGGCACGGATATGGATAGTTAAAAATCTGGTAGGATACGTGTACGGGTACAGGTATTTTGGAACGGGTATCGGATACTATACGAACGGGTACTATATGGGTAGCGGGTACTTAGTCGGATAGTACACATATTGCCTAAAAATCGAAACATTCGATGGAAATAATCAAATAACATAGCTAATCTATTTATAAAACATAATACAACACATAGTCCCATTAACATACATAGTCCAGTTAAAACAAATACATTTTTCTTAGAGTACTTTACTTAGTATACATTTTTCTTGAAGTAACCTACAATTGCTTCTATTAGGTTTGGGTAGCAAGAATTGCATCCACAAAGCCGGAAGCTCAACAAGACAACAAATACATTAAGATCAGTTGAATGAATCCTTTCAGAAAAAAATACAAAATACATTAAGACAACAAATACAACAAACACAAAGTCATACCTGGACTTAATGGTCCTTTCAGAAAACCCAACAATACTGCCAAACTGAAATGAATCCCCCCTGGATGTTGATATCAATAAACTGCAAAAGGGAGCAGATATCTTTTATCATCTTCTGTTTGGGACCTTCCTCTATACTAGGCCCAAGTTCAGACTTGATTATTTCCTTCCTAAGCAATACATGCAGTTCATGCCTAATGCATGCCTGTTAAGGTGTACAAAACCACGATATTTAATCTAACTATTGCAGAGGATATACCATACAAAAGAAATGCAGAGCTGAAAGGAAAATAACTGAGCATTAAAAAGGATACTCTCTGAGTTTCTAATGTGTGCTATATTTGGAGGTTTGCATCAGAAGTGTCTTCTACCTCCATGTGTTCAAAAATCAAAATACCTCACTGCAATCTTTCCATGATTAATCAACAGCGCATGGACAGAAGAGCCAACCAAGCATTCAACTAAATACCACAAATCAACATCTTCAGAACAAAGAACTCGCTCAGAGCGAACGGTGGAGAGGGCAGCGGGTGGCGGCGGACGGGCATTGGCATCGGAGCGGAGAGGGCGGCAGATCGGACGGCTGGTGGCGGCGTCGGCGTGAAGAGGGCGGCTGGTGGCGGCATCGACGCGAAGAGGGCGGCGGGCGGGCATCGGCGTCGGCATTGAGAGTCTGGAGACTGGAGATTTGGAGAAGGGGAGTTGATTAGGTTCTCTGCCTCTGGAGAGTCTGCCGACTTCGACATGGTCCAGTACTGGGCTAACGGCTAACGCTACTGGCCCGTTGGGAAGGATGTTGTGGGCTGGTCTCCGTAGATATCCGGGTACCCGATATCTATTACCCGACAGATACCCGTATCCGACCCATTTTTACCGGGTAATTTTGATCCTGTATCCGACCCGTACCCGACTCAAAATTATCCGGGTACTACCCGAACCCATACCCGTATCCGTATCCGATGGGTAATAATACCCGCTTCCATTTTCGGGTAATCGAGAAACCGGATACAGATACGGGTCAGGTAGTACCCGACCCGTTTTCACCCCCAGGTGCAGCGGCATCAACGCGAACTGATCTCCATGGCCTCTGACTGTTGTGGTAGACGAAGCCACGTCCTCTGCCTCCTGCTCTGGTTGCGGCTCCGGCTCGAACTCTGGCTTGGGCTATACCTCCTCGGGGTCTTCCTTGTCCAGCTCTAGCTCAGCCTCTTGCTCCCTGATGTACAGGGCCTCCTTGAGCTCCCCGATCCTCTATGATGCTAAGGCTCTGGCCTGCTAAGCCTCAACTCTGCAGCCTCCAAAGTGTTGTGCACCTGCTCCAGCTCCTGAACCATGCAGTCCATCACTGTGTCCTGTGCGGCAGCAAACCTGGCAAAGAGCAAGATGTCAGCGTCGCTCTCCAGGTCTATCGGAGTGCTAGTGACACCTCCCTCCTAGGGATGGAGATGGAACACCGACTGCTGTAGCTCCTCTGAGTAGTCATGGTTGATCCTCTGCAGTGCAAGGTGAGTAGTCTCCTGGATACCAGCCTCAGAGGTGGCTCTCCTCACGGTGATGTTAATGGGGTGGCTCACCTTCGTGTTCTCCCAGGCATAGATGGTGACCTTGGTGATCATGCCACGGGCTTTCCCGTTCACCATCCAAGTGTTGGCCCTGTAGATTGGCCTGTCGAAGCCTCCCAACACTTGGAGTATCCTCCAAAGCTCCGCGTCGTAGCCTCCCTCACGCTCCCCATAGGTGTGGGTCATACTCATCTGCCAAAAGACAGCTCTCATGAGATCTCGAATTTTAAAACAAAGTAATAACAAACAGAAAATTTCAGCAAGGGGGTATAAAACAAGAAAGAAGGGATAAGTCAAGAATTTGTTCATTATCTTGACAAATTTCAACTTTTAGAAAATAGTTTTATCCTCTCGAACGGCCACTCTAACTAGGGGCAAGTTGTACAGTCAGTATGGCTCTGATATCACCTCTGACGGGACCCGAATGTGAAAACTCGGGCCCTCTGTGTAATCCACACTAGTCCAGGATCACGCTAGTGCACATAGTGTCAACATAGATAGATATCACAATCATACACAATGAAATTATAAATAAAACTCCATCTATTAACATGACCTGTTGAGTCGACCTTATGGTCAACTTACAAAAGTACGCCTCGCAGGACAAGTCTCAAATAAAGAAAACTGGAGCGGAAAAATAAGCAAAACTCATGGTGACCAATCAATATGCCACAGGCAACTGCCTGGGTTCGCACCCTAACTTGACGGATCCTCCTGGAACTCCTACTCCAAAGCTGGTGTAGATTTTTCCTCAGCTGGTATTTATATTGTTGCAAGGGGTGAGTACATAAAACACTCAACAAGTTGTGCACAGAATGCAAGTCTATTACTACATGCATGGCTTATTCCAATGGAATGGCTGTAATGGTTATTTTGCAATAAAGCAGCATTCACAAATATTCATAATAGATTGAAAAGCAGTAAAATAAGAAATAACAATAATAGATTGAACAATTATTTCTCAGGTAAACCATTATCATCCTTAACCAATTTTCATGTCACAATGTCCACATTCCCAAACTCAGTTTTATGAAAATCTAAGCCTTGACTGTAATCCCCGAGCATTGTCCAATACCGCGGACACGGCTATTCGAATAGTTCTGACACTCTGCAAAGGTTATACACTTTACCCATATGATACAATCAAACACCACCAAGGCGAGTGACCGTTGCAAAGCCTTTACAGTGCTCCATCTAGACCTAGTACTACCCGCTAAGGTTTCAACACTGAAGGGACTAGTTACCACACTCAAGGCCCCTCTCTTGCGCCATATGAGTCTACCCGTACACCCAGGACTCACACCACCACGATAGTACCGAAGTCTAGACATCACAAATTAATCAGCTAGGTCTGTCCCATTCCAGACATGTGGTTGTATGTTAGACTCAGTTCAAATTCTTGTAAGGTTAAATCCTTATTGACCAAGGCAAGACTTCCAGAAAGAAATTCACAATATCCAAATCATCAAAACCAAATGCGACTACCCAAGTGCCACACCTGGCCCACCGATAAACATCTCTTGCCACTTGCCCCAGTCTAAATCATTTTTCACCCAGTTGATTACCATGCACCACGTGCCATTAATGTTATCAATAAGACATGTCACATCTTCCATAAACATGTTTCATATCTCATTAAGCATGTTTAATTTTGATATTCTAAAATTATATCAATAACACAATGCATTGCTAAGCAAACTAATTACGATCTAGTGATCCCATGTTGGCAAATTAATAATGTCCAACTATTAAACAACAATCCTAGAGTGATGAACAATTCATGGCATAAAAGTAATAAAGACAAGGTAGCATTAGTCAAATAGGTTGTTTTATCTATTCCCAAATTAATTGAAATCATTTTAATTCAAACTTGCATGCAATAATTTAAACAACATAAATTTTAAAAGTTGGATCAACATGATCAAAGTACAACTTGCCTTGAAAAAGGTCTTGATCTTGCTCTGGACCTGCTTCTGATGTTAGCACTTCAACCTCGTACCCTTCCGGCACTTCGACGTCTATGTGAAACAAGTACAAAAGCAATAAATACCCAAAATAGAGAGTAGTAAAACTCCAAAAATAATAAAATTCATCATTAAATAGAGCACAATTTTACAAATTAGGCTCTAGAATCACCTCAATCAGAGTTCATATGATCAAGAACTAGCAATTTGAAGTTTGAAAATATATTAAAAAGAAAAAACGAATTAAATGAATTATTTTTCTACGAGAAATTCCAAATATTGCGTCATCATGATGTCAACATCGATGTGGACCAATCAGAAAGTGCCACGTCAACGCGGTCTATAGACTCGGTCCACCGGATGGCTCCGATCTAACGTGGACCTGGTCCATGAAACCTCACTGCGACTGAGATGTGGGCCCATTGCTATGACGTCAGTACTGATGTCACAAATGATGTAAGTGAGGCGCGGCTGGCCGGCGATGCTTTGTAACCTGCGCGATCTAAACCGTCCGTTTGAAATTCTACGAATCAGATCCAAACTTCCCCGCAACGATCTCTGGAACACGTGGATTGTCCCAGTGAGCGACATGTGGCACAATCTAAGCCCTTGATTTTGGATCCAACAGTTGCGATTAGATCTAAACTACAGTACAATAAAACTATGTGGCTCAATCCTCACCGTTCAATCCAGATCTAGCGGTTACGATACAATCCAACCCAAACGACACGATTCAATCCTATACTTCTATCCTAGATCCAACGGTGATCTAGTACAATCCTAGAGCACAGTAACAGAACCATGTGGCAAGATCCTAAATGCTCATCTCCAAATCTACGGCCTAGATCCAATCTAATCACAACACTGCGATGAACCTACGTGGCATTACTTGGACCCTCATATGCAGATCGGATGGCTATGATTTGCTAAGGACGGCTACTACGCATCAATCTCAGCCACATGATCCAAATTCTATGGCGTAGATCTAACCTAGCCCAGCAACACCAGAGACACGTGTCAGACTAACCCTATAGCCACGTGGCTTGGATCTACACCATTCATCTCAAGATCTAACGGACGAGATCAATCCAATCTACGGTGGGATGGAAGTGCTACGTGGACTCACCGGAGTGGTTGGATCGGGATTGATCGGTTGACGAAGCTCGTGAGTCTCCAGCGAAGGTGCGGCAACTCGGACTGCCGGGGCTGAGGAAGACGACCAAGACACCGGCGCTGTGGACCTCTCCCGGTGAGATGAATTCACGGCTTAGATGCGCCTTGGCACGGAGAGACCGAATCTGGGTCCCAAACGGCGGAGCGAAACTCGTTGGCGGCGGAAATCGATAAGGTTCATGGTGGCGTCTTCCGATCTACGACGAGCAATCGTGGGCCAATGGCGGCGGCTTTGGAGGAGAGACTTAGGGGTTTGGAATCAGTGCAAAACGGCGCACATGGCAAACGCATTTATGGCACCTAGGCGAGTGTGTCCCACCTGAAAACCGCGGTGGAGCGATTGCAGTGACGGACTCCGATCGCGACACGGTAAGGGCGAACATGGACGCATTCTACGCGTACGCGTGGCTCGAATCTGTGGGCCCTAACGTGACCATGATGTGGCTTCCTCTCTACCATCGGATCCTGATCCGACGCACCGCATGGATGGGTTAGGGTTTCGGCGCGATTTTGAGCCGGCGGCGCGGGCCAGTCCGAGCTAGGCCGAATTCAGTCCAAAGCCAATGGGCTTCGGCCCAAACAACCTTTTTCCTTTTTCGGTTTTTATTGTTTAAAATAATTCTAGTAATTTGAATAAAGCGAGAAAAATACCAAAAATACCCCCAAAAAATCTGGAAAATATTTTGGGACATTTTAAACTTAAATAAAATATTTCCAACAAAAGTTTATATGAAATTTACAAATATTTAAATAATTCAATAAATGACTTAATTCAAATTATTTCCAAATAAACCCAAATAAATTTTAAAAGTTATCCAAAATTCTAAACACACATTAAATGCAATAAAAACAAAAATTGGGATGTTGCAAAATTCCCAACACGGAATACAAGGAACTCCTCAGCCCAAGTCTGAACCAACATCTCCTTGTTGAAGCTGTAAGACACAAATTGTTTAGTGCCTAGCCGAATGTGGCCACATTCAGCCAACACATGTGAGCATGGCCTATGGAGAAGATATAGCTTTTTGCTTGTGCAATAAAAATTATTATCCCCCTCATGTCCTAGGCTAACCTCATGTGTGATCATGCCATTGGCCGTTCCTAACCTCTCTCTATTTCTCAATGTTACCTCGAAGTGAAGCTCTGTGGTGCTAATGTGAAGTGGATCGGATGCCCAAGGGGGGTGAATTGGGATTCTTTTATCAACAAGGCTTAATTAAAATTTGAAAACATCTAACCTTTAATGTGGTGGGTCCTGATTTTAAAAGGTTAGATTTGACTAGTTATCAATCCATGCATTTGCACAGGCAAGCTTATAAAAATATAACCTTATAATGTATATGTCGGCGTATTTTACGCCAGGGTACCCACCCCCCGCAGTAAATACGATCGCCGGGCGAGCAGGGCGCATCCGGGCCCACCGCCACGACGGCGAGATCCCAAAGATGGTCGCCCGGTGGGCCGTGGCGGTCGAGCCACACCACTGGCGCCAAAGAAGGTGGTCACCGATGGGCGAGTGGCGGTCGAGCCACGCCATCGGGCGCCAGCAAGGTGGTCGCCAGTGGGCGAGTGGCGGTCGAGCCACCCAGCTGGCGCCCAGCAAGGTGGTCGCCCAGTGGACAGGTGACGGTCAGGCCACGCCACTGGGCGCCCAGCAAGGTGGTCGTCCAGAGACAGGTGGCGGTCAAGCCACGCCCCTGGGCGCCCAGCAAGGTGATCGCCCAGAGGACACGTGGCCTGCTGGCCACTCCCCTGGCGCCCACCCCCGAGGCGGCTGTGCCGAGTCAAGGACATTTAATGCGAATCGTGCGCATTAAATGCAAAGCGTGGAGGATACAGTATGGCGGCGCGTCTTCCCCAGGCGTGCATTAATTACGTGTGACATCACGGCAGCACCTCACCCCCTGACGGAACGGGTGGCGTTGGCAGACGTGGGGCCCGAGGCGGGGGTGTGACGGCTGCGGCAGACGTTAATGGGATGTAAGAGCAGTGACGGGCGCATTAAATGCACCCGTGGCAGTGTAATGAGTGTGCCTTATCGTGTAAGCCTCCCATGCGCCCCCGTCAGCCCAAGTATAAAAGGGGGCCGGGGTGCATGTGAGAGGGGGTTCGATCCATGGTGAGTAGGTTTCATCCTCTCAAGCTAGAACACAAGCAATAGCAAGAAAAGCAGGACTAGGGCTATTACTCTCCGGAGGGCCCGAACCTGGGTAAATCTTAGCGTCCCCCATCCCTCTGAGCTTCACTGGCACCCCGTTCATCTTCCTTCCACCGGCTATTGCCCCGAAAGCCCCCCGTCAGAACCTCATAAGCACCCGATTCGGAGGCGCCTGTTGGCTAGTACGCCGATAGTGGCGCGCTAGGTAGGGGCTATTGGTGGTTAGATTGCCCTCTTCCTTCCGTTTCCAGCTTGAAGCTCAGCAGAAGTAGGGGCGCTTGTCTGCATGGCGGAGTCGCACTCCAAGCGCAGCAATCTGCCCGAGGAAAGCGGCGCCCATAGCCGGTCCCGGCGTTCGGGGAGGGAGCCGGGCCACCCGGGTCCCTCCGCTGCGGGAGGAGCACGCGTGGCTCCCACGCCTGGGGGTCAGCCCGTCCAACGGCGCTTGGCGCTGGGGGACGACACCCCCGCGCGAAGCCTCCATGCGGCCCGGCTGCTTCTCGATCATCCTCCAGTAACGCTGGGGGGACACCCCAGCCACTCCATGGCTGCGGGATATCATCCACCTGGTTGACGCTGCTCAACAGCAGGTTGAAGCGGCGACCCAGCCGGGGGCTTCCGGCATGTGGCGGCAAGGAGCGCGCGTAACCGACGCGCAGGGCTCCAGCCGCCACACGACTTCTCCCGGTATCAAGGGCCTGGACAAGGGGAAGGGAGTCCTGGTTGCAGCCCCCTCCATTATAGGGGGACATGCACGTGACTCCGCTTCTTCTCGCGGTCCCCCCGAGTCAAGGGGGAATCGCGAAGATCTCAGATCGCGCTTGGACAAGAGGCAGCTCCAGCGCGACGGTGACCTACGTCACGTTCTCAGGGGGCGTCGCGAGAGCGCCCAGTGGCGCGCCAATCCCCAGATATCCGCTGGGCGACAGGGGGCTTCCCCCTCGGACTCTGGGGAGAGCGCTGGGTCGCACTCCTCGTCCTCTCCTCAGGATCTAGGGGCTAGCGAACAACGCTGCTCCCCCTACAACGTTGGATGCCAGGCGTTTTCTCTCCGCCTCCGGCAAGCCGCGTGGCCGGAGAGATTCCGCCCTGCCTCCATCGAGAAATACGACGGCACCACCAACCCGGAGGAGTTCCTGCAAATCTACACCACGGTGGTGCGTCTTTCTTTGGAGGGTCCGAGAAGGTTATGGCCAACTACCTCCCGACGTCGGCGGGCTCTGCCCGGTCTTGGCTACTTAACCTCCCGCGAGGCTCCGTGCACTCGTGGGAGGAGCTGTGCGACATTTTCGTCGCCAACTTTCAGGGCTCCTACGCTCAACCAGGCGTGGAGGATGACCTCCACGCTCTGGAGCAGACAGAGGGGGAGTCCCTGAGAGAGTTCATCCGGTAGTTTAGCCACTGCCGCAATACGATCCCCCGGATCTCTGAGCAGTCGGTGATCATCGCTTTCCGAAGGGGTGTTTGGGACCAGAAGATGCGGGAGAAGATGGCTACCCGCATCATCTCAACCACGTCCGAGTTGTTCTCCCTGGCGCACAAGTGCGCCAGGGCGTCCGAGGCTCGGAAGTGCGCGACAAGGCCTACCGACATCGACGACGCCGACACCTCGAAGTCCTCCGACCGCAAGAAGAAGAAGAAGAAGTGAAAGGAGGCCACCGCTAGGGAAGTCCTGGTTGCCGAACTAGAGACCAAATCCCGGCGTCGCGATGATCAGGACCGGAGAGATGAGCGCCAGGACCGGCGCAGCGACCGCAGGAACCGCCGCTCGCCCCGTCGCGAAGACGATGGGGGCAAACCCTACTGCCCCATCCATCGCACGAGTGGACACGACTTGGAGGACTGCCAAGTTGTGTCCAAACTGGTGGACAGGCAGCTCAAGAAGCGCCGCGAGAAAGACCACAGAGACGACGACGACGAAGACTCCGCTCCACTAGCCTTCCAACAGGCGGAGCACACGGTGGCGTTCATTCACGGTGGCTCAGCCACCTACTCATCGAACTCGCAGTACAAGCGGGATCTGAGGCAGGTCTGCGCCACCATATCGTCCTCTGGGGTGAGTAGGCTGCTGAAGTGGTCGGAACAACCGATCACTTTCAGCCGGGCCGACCACCCGGAGAACATCTCTGGCCCGAGCCATTTGCCGATCGTGGTCTCTCCCACGGTTCGCAACACGAAGCTCGGGCGGGTCCTCGTTGATGGAGGTAGCGCCATCAACCTGCTATCAGTTGGGGCGTACCAAGCGCTCCAGATACCGTATGAGGAGCTGTGCCCGGCCCCACTCTTCTACGGAGTCGCCCCCGGGGTGGGCCTCTTGCCCCTGGGGCAGGTCCGGTTGCCTGTTACGTTCGGAAGTGCGGAAAACTTCCGGAAGGAGCTGGTCGACTTCGAGGTCGCCGACTTCGACCTCCCTTACAATGCCCTGCTTGGCCGTCCGGCCTTGGTCAAGTTCATGGAGGTCGCTCACTATGCCTACATGCTGGTGAAGATTCCCGGGCCTGGGGGTCCAATTACGGTGAAGGTGGATAGACCGAAGCCTGCGTCTCGACAGCGGTGCAGGACTGGCGGCACCACACGCCGGTCTTGCGATAAGGATGACAGCCCGAGCTCCCCCTCGGTCAGGACCCGCGCTCCGCCCAGACCTTCGGGCGAGGCAAAGGCGGTCCTCGTGGGCGAGGACGGCTCGGGCAAGGTTGTCAAGATCGGCACCGACCTCAGCGCCAAATAGGAAGGCGCGCTCGTCACCTTCCTCCGGTCTAACCTGGATGTGTTCGCCTGGGAACCATCAGAAATGACCGGGGTCCCTAGGGAGGTGATCGAGCACCAATTGGCAACGCTCCCTGGAGCGCACCCGGTTCGACAAAAGATCCGGCGGCAGGCGCCAGAGCGGCAGGACGCCATTCGGGACGAGGTGGAGAAGATTTTGTCTGCCAAGATTGTGCGGGAGGCCACCTATCCGGAGTGGTTGGCCAACCCCGTGCTCGTAAAGAAGTCCAACGGGAAGTGGCGAATGTGCATCGACTTCACCGACCTCAATAAAGCCTGCCCCAAGGACCCGCACTTCGCCACGGATAGACATCGCCGCCGACTCCACGGCGGGTGTGAAGCCCTGTGTTTCCTCGACGCTTACTCCGGGTATCATCGATCGGTATGGCGCAGAAGACGAAGAAAAACCGCCTTTGTGACTCCTCTCGGTGTATCTTTGCTCGTCGGGATGCCCTTGAGCGAAGAAGAACGGTGCCACCTATCAGCGGGCCATGCACATTGTGTTTCGGCCCCAAATAGGGAGGAACCTCGAAGTGTATGTTGATGATCTGGTAGTAAAAACAAAAAAGGCCGATGAGCTTGTCCAGGACCTGGATGAGACCTTCTCCCGCCTCAGAAAATACTGTATAAAGTTGAATCCCGAGAAGTGCGTGTTTGGTGTCTCATCCGGGAAGCTACTCGGGTTCTTGGTCTCCAGCCGCGGGATCGAGGTCAACCCAGAGAAGATATAAGCAATTGAGCGGATGCAGCCGCCTACCCGTCTCAAGCAACTGCAATGCTTGGTATCGGCCTGGCCTCCCTTGGCCAGGTTCATAGCTCGGCTAGGGGAGAAAAGCCTGCCACTGTTCAAGGCTGTGAAGACCAACTCATTTGAATGGACCCCGGCCCAAAGAGCGTTCGAAGGCTTGAAGCAGTACCTCTCCTCTCCCTCGGTGCTGGTCGCCCCCGAGCCGGGTGAGCCACTGCTGTTGTATGTGGCGGCTAGCCCCTCCGTAGTGAGCGTGGTGCTGGTGGCAGAGCGAGAAGGCGTCCAACGGCCGGTCTACTACGTCAGCAAGATACTTCACGACGCAGAAACAAGGTACCCTCAGGCTCAGAAGATGGTCTATGCTGTGGTGGTGGCATCAAGAAAGTTGCGGCACTATTTTCAAGGGAGAGAGATCACAGTGGTCTCCTCATACCCCCTGCGCGAGATCCTCCACAACCGAGAAGCAGAGGGCCGCATCGCGAAGTGGTCCGTCGAGCTAGGGGAGTTCAGCGACAAGTTTGCTCCTCGTAGCGCGATAAAGAGTCAAAGGTTGGTGGACTTCGTCGTCGAGTGGACTCCAGCTGAGTCCGAAGCCGATGAGGCCCCCGCGCCCTCCCCCTGGACGCTCTTCTTCGACGGGTCCTTCAGGCTTGAAGGCGCGGGGGCTGGGGTTCTCCTGGTCTCTCCGACCGGGGACCTCCTCAAGTACGTGGTCGTCCTCGACTTCAAGGCCACTAACAACGTCGCCGAGTACGAGGGCTTGCTGGCTGGGCTCCGGGCTGCCACAGCCATTGGTGTCCGGCGCCTGCAAGTAAAGGGCGACTCTCTGCTGGTCGTCAATCAGGCAAGGAAAGATTTCTCCTGTCCTGACCCCGTAATGGCGGCGTACCTGGCGGAGGTCAGGAAATTGGAACGGCATTTCGAAGGGTTGGGGTATACTCACATCCCCCGGCGCGACAACCATCTGGCGGACGAGCTCGCCCAGCTCGCCTCAACCAGATCTCCTGTGCCGGTCGGGGTCTTTGAAGAAAGGCTTCCGCGACCGTCCATCGCAGCCCCCGTTTCTGGCGGGGACGATGGTGATGCCGCTTCAGCCCTCGCCTCTGGAGGAAAAGTGGTTCCGGCGGAAACGCCCGGCTAGGCGGAGTACCCGGACGACCACCTCGTGGTCGCTATACTTGATCGGGAAGGCACATGGATGGATCCGATCCTGGCCTACCTGCGGGATCAAGTGTGCCCCGACGATGATGCGTCAGCAAAGAAGGTAGCACGAAAGGCCAAGTGCTATACCCTGGTGGGCGGGGACCTGTACCGCCGGGGTAAGAATGGAATTCTTCTGAAGTGCATCACTCGGGAAGAGGGGAGCAGTTTGCTCTCTGATATCCATGGAGGCGTGTGCGGGAGCCATTTGTCTGGACGAACGATGGCGGGAAAAGCTTTCCGTCAAGGGTTCTATTGGCCGACCGCCCTCCAGGATGCCTGCGAGCTGGTGAGGAGATGTGAGGCGTGCCAGTTCCACGCCAAGCAGATCCACCAACCAGCCCAGGCCCTGCAAACTATCCCGCTCTCTTGGCCCTTCGCGGTCTGGGGGCTGGATATCTGGCCCGTTCGCTGGCCACAGGGGGCTATACCCACCTGTTCGTCGCCATCGACAAGTTCACTAAGTGGGTGGAAGCCGAGGCAGTAAGATCCATCACCGCCGCAGCTGCGGTCAAGTTCATGCAAGGGATTTTCGCCCGCTTTGGGGTCGCCAACCGCATCATCACTAACAACGGCACACAGTTCACCAGCGCGGCCTTCTTAGATTTCTGCGAAGAGATGGGCACCAAGGTCTGCTTTGCCTCGGTCGCCCACCCCAAGAGCAACGGCCAAGTCGAGCGGGCCAACGCGCTGGTGCTGAAGGGCCTCAAGACACGGGCATTCGATCGACTCCACAAGCGTGGGGCCCGATGGACTGAAGAGCTCCCGGCGGTGTTATGGTCACTTCGGACTACCCCTAGTCGGGCCACCGGAGAAACCCCTTTCTTCCTGGTCTCTGGCCGCGGAAGCCTCCTCCTTCGAATCGAACTGGGATCACCACGCGTTGCTGCGTTCGTGGAAGAAGACCAGGAAGATCTGCGTCGGGACGACGTCAACCTCCTGGAAGAGGCGCGAGATCGGGCGGCTCTGCGCGCTGCAAGGTACCAGCAAAGTCTCAGGCGGTACCACGCCTCCCGGGTCAATGAAAGAACACTGGCAGCGGGCGACCTAGTCTTGCGAAGAATCCAGTCGCATGCCGGGTCGCATAAACTGTCTCCCCAGTGGGAGGGACCCTTCAAAGTGGTCTCAGTCTCTCGTCCCGGGGCGGTCAGCCGCCATCAAGACGGCGAAGAACCGGCGAACTCCCAGAATATAGAAAATCTGCGCAAGTTCTACCCTTGATCGGTTGTAAGTCCCAGACTCCGTTCCCCGACCGGCCGGAGTGTGTCTTCCTCTCCGCCGCGGGTCGGGGGAGGCCTTCTGTTTGAAATTAAATATTCACTTTCCTTATCCGAAATAGTTGTTCTTCCTACCCACTTTTCGGTCTCTTGCCCACTGTCGGGCAGTGCCAGGGCACTTGCCTCTGGTACCCTGCAGCCCTGCAAAAACCCAATAGCAAAGGCGGAATCGCTAAGTGAGAGCGGCGTGCGGGAGTGGGTGATTGGATGGCTAGTTTAGCACGATCCCCAGCACGGTCATGATACTCCGGGTGTCCCCGTGGGGGTCGGCAACTTGAACACCATTGCCAAGAACCTAAGGTCCTGCCCCGACTCACTAAGCGTTCGTTCCTTAGAGGCTATCTGGGAGGCAAAATTTTGTTAAGGCAAGGGGTTCGAGGGAAGTGATTCCCTGGCGCAAGACCTTAAGTCTTTAAGCGGTCATGTGTTTGTTCGTGCGGAACCGAAAAGATTAGGGTAAAAGCGAACTCTAAGTGACATAGTGGGAAGCTTGTGCTTCCGTTTCATTTAAAATGTTTTGCACCTGAAGTCTTTACAGGCAAAAGCAAAAAAAACTACACTATTGGGGGAGCTGGGGGATCCTCCTCGTCCTCATTGCCGCCTCGGCCGCCACGTCTTCAAAGAATCGGGCCAACGTCCACCCACAGCGCCACGTCTTCCGCCGCCGCCTCCATTTGGAGGTTCTCCATCGCTAACTACGCAGCAACCTGCTCGGAGGCGTCGTGGACCCGCTCGCCGCTGTGCCCGATGCGCCTTCAACCCCCTTGGGCGGTGGCAGCGGGATCGAGATTGGCATCACGGTGGCGCGATGAGCCAGCCACGTGCCAGCCGTGGCCGCCGCAACTGCGCGCCCCTCCTGGGCGGACCGGGCGGTAAGAGCGGCGGGCAGGCGCGTGAGGAAGTCCGCGGTTCGGCAAAGGTAGAACGCATAATGCTGCGGCTTCTCCTCTCGCGGATCCAGCTGCTCCAGCCCCAGTGGAGCAAGGCTGGCCACCGTCCGATTGAAGGCGTGGCGCAACATCCTTAGGGTGTCCGCCTCCGACTGGGCCCGATCGACCCTCTCCGCCTCCAGCTCCGCGGAGAGCCCCTCGGCGCGGCGGGCGCTCTACTCCCGCTGCTCTCGCTCCCGCCGCAGCTGCAGCTCCAGCCCTGCCCCCCGTTCTCGCAAGTCTTCCACCTCCTTGCGGAGGCGATTGATTTCGGCTCCCGCCTCCGTCAGCCGCTCCCTGCTCGTCACCAGACGACTGCTCTTGCTGGAGTAGAGCTCGCCAAGAGCCGCCAACAGAGCGTCCGCGTCTGCCGAAGGAACGGAGGCGGTGGGGATCCGGTAGGGGCAGGGCCGAGCCGCCTGGAGTCTGAGCAGCGGCAGCAGCGACCCCCTGGGGATCGCCCCCCTCCATCTGCTCGTCCTGGGGCTCGGTGACCCCGGGCGGCACAGCTCCGGCAGCCGCGGCGCCTTGATCGTCCCCAGCTTAGGCGGCGGGGTCATCGGGCGAGGAACCTAGAAAAAGGAAGAAACAATGGTAAGACACGGTCCGAAAGGACTTAACTTTCATATTGCATGTAATGCGTTTTGAATGAGTACCTAGGTAGCGGCCTTGGGAATCGGGGCACGCCGGAGTGAGGACTAGTCCCAGCAGTCTTTGTCGGTGCAGTCCTAGTGGCCTAAGGGACCGCGCCGTGATGGGGGCCAACGCATTCTTTGAGGCGGCGGAGAGGAAGAATCACCGCCGCTGGTGGCGGGCGCCAGAAGGCTGCTGTGCCGGCCAGCGGCGGCAGCCGTTGCCCCATCATCGAAGCCGGCGGGGGTGGAAAAAGAATCGGCGCCAGAGGGTCCATCGTCCCCACCCCAACAGGGGCGAGGGAGGACGAGGTCCCGCCGGTCGACGAACCCCCCGCCACCATTGAGGAACCTGCCGCCACAGCGGAAGAAGTTCCCGCGGCCGCTGTGGAAGATCCTGCCCCGGCCGAGCCCAAGAGGCGGGGTCTTTGAGCAGGCCCGCCGGCGGCATCATCGTCGTCTGGACGCCTGCGTCTCCCTTGGTCACCTCTCCCCTGGCCCCCGGCGGGAGGAGGGTCCCGGATTGTCAGGGTCGCCTGGCGTATCACAACGGGCGTGCCCATGGCGTCCATCGACGGCATGGCGCGGATTATCACCGTGCGCTCCCCTGGCGATAACCGGCAGAGCGGAACCGCGCCCTCCGGGAACGGCGGGACGGGGCCGAAAAAGCCCAGCTGCGCCATCCACCTGTCAATCACATCGGCAGCAAAGTTCACGGTGGCTAACAACACAAAAAGAAGAGGGAAGCCCCAGGAGACAGAAATGCTGTCAGCACCAGATTCGGTCAATAAAGAAGAAGCAAGGAGCTCCAAAGCGGTGAGGAAAAGCAGAGCGAGGGAAGTTGGAAGGAGGAAGAACCGCTCCCCCCTCGGTCAACCTCTTATAAGGCTGCGAGGGAAGGCTCGGCGGGAAAACCGAAAGGGCGTGGCGGTTCGCAAAAAGGAAGTTCAAAAGCCCCATTAAGAAGGCGCGTCCCAAGGGTCGTGCGGCGGTTACAAGGCGGGAATAACTGCACAAACCGCCTTGAGAACCGGAAGAAGGAGAAGATCTCTTGAAAGCTGCGGGGCGTGTGGGCTTTTAATGGTCCCACCCGGGAGACTGAGCGGTTCCCCGAAGGGCATTTAAAAGAGAGAAAAAGAAAGATGGTAGACCAAAAAGCGCTCCTGGGTGGGCCCGGGGGCTACTGTCGGCGTATTTTACGCCAGGGTACCCACTCCCCCGCAGTAAATACGATCGCCGGGCGAGCAGGGCGCATCCGGGCCCACCGCCACGACGGCGGCGAGATCCCAGCATGGTCGCCCGGTGGGCGGTGGCGATCCAAGCCACGCCGCTGGCGCCAAAGAAGGTGGTCACCAGTGGGCGATGTGGCGGTCAGGCCACGCCACTGGGCGCCCAGCAAGGTGGTCGCCCAGTGGACAGGTGGCGGTCAGGCCACGCCACTGGGCGCCCAGCAAGGTGGTCGTCCAGAGACACGTGACGATCAAGCCACGCCCCTGGGCGCCCAGCAAGGTGATCGCCCAGAGGACACATGGCCTGCTGGCCACTCCCCTGGCGCCAACCCCCGAGGCGGCTGTGCCGGGTCAAGGACATTTAATGCGAATCGTGCGCATTAAATGCAAAGCGTGGAGGATACAGTATGGCGGCGCGTCTTCCCCAGGCGTGCATTAATTACGTGTGACATCACGGCAGCACCTCACCCACGGCCAGGCAGGTGGCGTTGGCGGGCGTGGGGCCCGTCTTGAGGTGTGATGGCTGCGACAGACGTTAATGGGATGTAAGAGCAGTGACGGGCGCATTAAATGCGCCCGTGGCAGTGTAATGAGCGTGCCTTATCGTGTAAGCCTCCCATGCGCCCCCGTCAGCCCAAGTATAAAAGGGAGCCGGGGTGCATGTGAGAGGGGGTTCGATCCATGGTGAGTAGGTTTCATCCTCTCAAGCTAGAACACAAGCAATAGCAAGAAAAGCAGGACTAGGGCTATTACTCTCCGGAGGGCCCGAACCTGGGTAAATCTTAGCGTCCCCCATCCCTCTGAGCTTCACTGGCACCCCGTTCATCTTCCTTCCACCGGCGATTGCCCCGAAAGCCCCCCGTCAGAACCTCATAAGCACCCGATTCGGAGGTGCCTGTTGGCCAGTACGCCGACAGTATATTATCCAGATTTGTTAATAATAAGAAGAATACATTTGTACTAAAAAAATGATAATTTGATTCCCACGACTATTGTATGTAAGATAAATAGCGTGTGGAAATGTTTTTTTTATGTGATGGGATCAAATAGATACCATAAACATATATTAAATCTGAACCTTTAAAACTTGGATCCACTACATAAATGAATTTATCTATTTTCATTTAATTATTATTCGTAATTTTAGGTTTTTATGGATTTGATTTGGAATTCCCAAGGAAATAAAATTGCTAATTTTATTTTATTTTTATTCTGGATTTTAATTAATTTGGATTGTACTTGGCATGAGCTCTTTCTTTTAATTTGCTCACTTTCATTTAATTATAATTCTAAATTTTAGTTATATGGATGTTACTTTGTAAGTAGTATGGAAATCAAATGCTAATTTTTCTTTATTTTTTTATTTCAAAGTTTAGTTATTTTGGATTGCACTTGCATCGTAACTCGGGTCTACTGAATAGATAGCTATATCATTTTGATTATTACAAGTGTAATAATCTAGGCTCCCTAATTTAATATGTTTAAAATTCACATAACAATCAAATCTCTAATATCCTTTCAATTCTATTTCGAATTTGCTTGTTATTGCATCATACTTGGAGTGGATTGTTTTTTATCATTTTAGTCTTGGATTCGTATAAACATAAAATTTCTATTTTCATTTAAGTATTATTCACAATTTTATTTTTTTAGGTATTTACTTTGGAATTCATATGAAAATCAAATTCCTAATTTTTCTTTATTCTTTTTTGAATTTTAGTTATTTGGATTGAACTTGACATTCACTCTTTCTTTTAATTCATTTATTTTCACTTAATTATTATCCCTAATTTTGGTTATTTATGGATGTTACTTTGGAAGTGGTACAAAAATCAAATTGCTAAATTTTCCTTAGTTTTTATTCCAAATTTTGGTTATTTTGTTTGTACTTAACATGGACCCTTTCTTTTAATCTGAACGTTGTAACGTTTTAACATGGACCCTTTCTTTCATGTTAACGTAAAATCTTCCTCGAGATGCCTAATTAGTATAGCTGTAGATAAATAGATATAGATAGATAGTTGAGATATAATAATCTGTCTATCTATAATGATACTAATTATAAACTTAGAGAAATGTTTAACCATCTATTTGGCGGACATAAGTTATAACAACTCATATCAAAAGAAAGAGTCTATGTCACGTACAATCCAAATTAAGAAAAGCTCAGAATGGAAAACAAAGAAAATTGGCAATTTGATTTCTACATGACTTCCAAACTAACATCCATAAATAACTAAAATTTAAAATAAAAATTATAAATTTCAAATAAAAAGTTCATGTCAAGTAAAACTCAAATTAGTAAATAAACTTAGAAAATTAAGATAAAGAGTTTATGTCACGTAAAATCCAAATGAACTAAAATTCGAAATAAAAGGTAAAATAAAATTAGCTATGTAATTTCCATAGAATTTCAAAAGTAAATCCTAAAAAATTTAGATAATAATTAAAATGAAATATAAAACATATTTTTTTGTACCAATTCCAGCGTAACACTAAAAACAAATCTATGGCAAATACGATCCAAAAACATGCAGACTCCAATAAAAGTTAAAGGATGATTAGATATTTAATTTAGATAGTACTTTGATGTCATATCAATAAATTTATATAAGTAACGTTATTTTATCTTTTATTTTTTTTAAATGTCAGGAATTCTAGCGTTCACTATAGAAAAAGAATAACACACGCGACTGGTCGACTACACCACCGCAGCCTTGCCAACCGACCTACAGCCGGTGCTCTTATTTTATTTTTTAATAAAGAGACCAAATATTAGATAATCTATCTAAGAAGTTAATCCGTAAGGACGAATGGTTTCCCAGCTAGTTTTAAAAAAGCTGTTCATTTCTCACTGAAATAACAAAAAAAATTGTTTGTCCAAGCTGCCTCTCCTTGGAATAGGTTGGCACGGAAACGCGTCGAAGTACTCGTGTAGCCATGCTTGCGCGCCATTTTGCACGGTCGTGTCGTGTACCCGTTAGAGTTCAAAATCTCAGCGATATTTTGGTGAAATTTCGGATTTCGGGTCATTCCGAGTTTTATAATCACGACGAAATTAATAAACCCTAAAAAAAAATTAAAGTGATTTCGATGAATTTGACCCTGGAGTCCATGGGCGACACCGCAGGGACGGCACCCAATAGAAAAGCATATCTGATGGACGGGACGGCACATGTGGCAACGGCACGGTAAGGAATCGCAGGGAACAGCCGTTGCTACTCTCACGTTGATACGATAGAATAGACAATTATTAGACGTACCACGCGTCCATTTGAGACGGGGGAGCACATGGTTGCTTGATTGCAAACTTGCTACACGCAACTTGCAGTTGCAATGTACTCCTAAGTAAGAAGCGAAGCCTCCTCCTGAACCATGGTTATTATGCATGTACTACCCGGCAATCCAGATTCCACGAATCCCATCGTGCCTACGACGAAAAAAACCGACGAAGATCAGCGAACTGCCGTGCTGCCGATCTCAAAGCTATTTGGGATTTTTCTTTCTTGGTGCCGGCAAAGCCTTCTTGCTTAGCTACTCTCCTGAGAGGCCCATAGGCCTGAGATCTAGATGTGCTGTCGGGCCTTTGGCTGCTCTGCGATCCTGCGGCAAAACAATATACCCTGGAAGGTGGATACTGTCGCGAACCTGCACGTAGGTCATTGGACTGAGCTGTTTGTCGAACCCACCGGCCACCGGCCGTCTATCTAGTCACGGTCTCACGGACCTAGCTTGCCGTTATTTGACTATGGCACGGTGGCGCGACTCGAGTTTCTACCGGCTGCTTCGGTGGGTTCTTCGGAAAATTTCGAGGAGGATTTCAGGTACATAGGCCCATTAGAAATTAATTTATCTATCAATTTATCTATAATTTCTGAACCAGTCCTAAAGGACGACTTGGGAGGCGACTCCACAGGGTGACTCGAGAGCCCCCAACCACCGTGCTCCTTCCCTCGCCGCTGCCGCTGGTGGCCGCCGGCTGATCATAGGCGCGGCGGGCCCTTTCATTGCACCCTTTCGTCTCCAGATCTACACGTCCGTACTCCTGGAGAAACGGGCGCAGCAGGTGGCCAGTTTCAATTTGGCTAGTTGAAATTCGGAGCAGGCGGCTCGGTCACGAGCGTCTCTCAGACGATCTTTAGGCAAAACGACAGGGAGCCGTAGCAAACGTTGGCTCGGTGCGGGCGAGATGGCCCGGAGGTTGGAACGATGTGAGCCCCACGGACTGGCGGTCGGCGCAGCTGTCCTGGAGCTCGGGGTGGTCGACGATCTGGGGTTCTGAGCGGAGGCGGCGCACAGCCTGCGGCATCGCAGGCCGAGGCGATCTAGAGCCGGTCGAAAGAACAAGCCAGAGTTGGCAGCCGGGAAGGTGACGGCTCGAGTCAGACGGAGAGGATAGCCGAGGTGCAGACGATCAAAGTGCCGATATCGGCGTCTCAAGTCGAAAAGGCGGTGCAGGCATGCATTGAAGATGAGTGTGAATGGCGGGCGCAAACCAAGGTGGGGCTCGGACAGGCCGATGGTGGGGCTAGGATGCAGCTGCCGAAGGTGACTGGTGACGAGGCCAGCCCGAGGATTGAGGGTCGTGTTTTTTTTTGTTGTCACTCCACAAGGTGTTGGTCTAGCTTGTGTATGTTGTGTCTTGGGGGGAGCTTCCAGATTTTGGACTCATTCCTAATGTTGGTGTCTCCCCTGCTGTGGTTAGGGATCGGTATCTATGCAATTGCCTCTCCAGAGGCTACTGTTGTATTATCTTCTTCTGAAATGAATGACAGAGCTCCTGCCCTTAGTTTCAAAAAAAAAAAATCTATCCATAATTCTATACTTCTATATCTATACTAATTAGACATTTGAGAAAACACACATATTAACAAGAAATAAATAAATAAATAAAATTTTGCAATTTGATATCTGTTGAACATCCAAACTAACATCCAGAGATAGCCAAAATCAAAATAATAATGAACTAAAATTAGCAAATGAAATGAAAAGAGTCCATAGCAAGTACAATCCCAATTAAATGAATTTGAAATATACAACAAAATATAATTAACAAATTTATTTCTATTCAAATTCCAAACTAAAATCAGTAGAAATTAAAATTACAAAGGATAAATAAAAACATAGAAATTAGTTTTAGTATGAATTTTATCCTAGCACTGAAAAAATAATAAACTCAAGTATGATCCAAAAACATATACAATTCATGAATAAAAACTAAAAAGATGATTAGAGATTTGAACTGTAATAAAAAAATGCAAATTCGAAATGAATATTAAAGGACAATTAGAGATTTGATTCCTCTGCAAATTCCAAATATAATTTCCAAAAATATTAAAATATGTAATAAGATGTATACCTATACTAATTATTAACTACTAGGAATTCCACGTTTATAAAAAAAATGAAAATATCATGTATTTTGTCAGTTTAGAACTTGGCCACATTAAATAATTTTTATATTCTAATATTTTAAATCTCTATTTTTTGACATGGAGACTAAGAAAATATAAAAAGCTAGCCCGTGCGAATGCACGGGCTGCCAACTAGTATTTCCTAATTCCTATAGGAAATGAATTGATTCCTGTGAAATTTATGTATCTCCATAATCTGATCTATCTACATAATCTATTTAGAATGCAGAAAATTGTTAGGAAATACACCCTCCGTTCCTCAGTACAAGTCTTCAGGAAATTCCTCGGAGGTGTTGTCCCACAATTTTAGTTCATTGTAGAGTTCAAAGGGATAGTTATTTCATTATTTCTACCGTACGTATACCTCTCTTTTAATGCTGAGAAAGTAGATAAGCATATGTAGTACTATGCCATCTAAGAGGAGAATGTATGATACAATAACATTAAATTTTTCTTAGATTTAGCACGTGCTTGATCCGTACTGTGGGCTATGTACTTATAAGGCCATGTAGCGCTTAAAGAGATGTTTAGCAATGAAAAACTGTTTTTTCTTGCCATATAGGATAGATAATGTATTTATTTTGAAGAATTGATGCTTCATTAAGTGTTTATGCTTAGCAGGTGCTATTCGTATATAAGCATCCAAAAAATAATATTTGCATTGGAGGTCTTGTCTCTTGAATAGATTTTCTCTTTCTTTAAACACATAATGTATTGGACGTAACCTAAGGGAGTGATAAAATTCCTGATGTATTCTACAGAATTTTTTGTAAATAATAATTTTTTATACGTAAATTACAAAAATATATCTCGAATTTTTTTTTGCAAGAATAGCCATCGCGATGCGACAGCGAGTAGGTTCAGTCACACCACATGGCAACAACAGATGTGCCAATCGCGCCACTATGGCGCGACAGAACATTGCTTTGAAAAACCATAATCGCGTGGCTCTGATTGCTTTGAAATGCAAGTTCTCTGATTCTGCTGAGACTAACCATAATCGTGTGGCTCAATATTGCTTTGAAAAACTATAATCGCGTGGCTCTGATTGCTTTGAAAAGCAAGTTCTCTGATTGCTATGAAAAGCTTGAACTTGTTTATTGCTTTGAAAGCAAGTTCTCTGATTGCTTTAAAAAATGGTGTTCTGTCACTGCCACGTGGCGTGATTGGTGTATGTGTGCGTCGCTGCCACGTGGCATGGCTGATCTCAGTCGCTGCCACGTTGTGCGACAGATGCCCATTCTTTTTTTTTAAAAAAAACCCGATTGGGATCGGTCGCGCCACGATGACACGATTGACTCGTGTGTCGCTGTCACGTAGCGCGACAAATCTCAGTCACTACCACGTGGTGCGATAGATGGCTATTCTTTCAAAAAAAAAGGTGCGACTAGGATCAGTCGCGCCGTGGTGGTGCGATTAGCGCGTGTGTCGCTGCCATGTGGTGCGACTAATCCTAGTCGCTGCCACGTGGTGTGATATATGGTTATTCTTATAAAAAATGATTATTTAAAAAAAAATCGTATTCTACAAACGTGGCCTAACTGGCGTGATCAGACAGACCTAGTTGTGTGTTTGGTTGGAGAGTGAGGTGGAATGGAATGGTTCCATCCCAGATTTCAGGATGGAATAGTTCCATCCCAGATTTCAGGGATGGAATGGTTCCATCCTGATTCTCGCAGGCCCAGTCACTCTCACATTTCAAGTGGGATGGTTGCGTTCCAGAAAATTTGTAGAACCTGGCCGTCCCGAATCTAGAGAGAATATTCTCTTTTCTGGAACCAAATCATCCTCAGCTCTCCAACCAAACACTAGACTTGGTGGGATGGAATGGTTCCATTCCACTCCATCCCACTAACCAAACACACAACTAATGTCAGTGGTAGTGTCTCTGCAGTCCAACACCCAATGAATAATGTAATGCTCACCTAGTCGACGGCAAGATGGAATACTGCCCTGCCCTGCTTGGCCGCCTGCCGCCTGCCGCCTGCATGCGTGGCCCTCGATAAAGCTCAGGATTATCAGCGAACTGCGAGCTGCAACTTGCCAAACAGACGGAGCTCACCCAAGATAAAAAGACGAAGGATTTACGTACGCGGTACGCCGGATTGGAGGAACCATAATAAAATACGGAGTATAAAGCAAGCCGCACTGCCGCGGTGCTCCACACGTAACGTAACGTAAGCGTCTTGGGCCAGCCGACGGGACGTTCCAACGGCCGGCTTTTGAATCCCATCTGCGTAGCTGGGAAGATCCCAACTTCGTACTGCTGCTAGGTCCCATTTGGCAACTTAAACTTAAACCGGGTTGTTTCTACTAAATTCTAAAAGAAACCTAACCAAACGGGCTAAAGCTCGGAACGATTCTCCTCGGATCGTTTCTTCTTTTTCCACTCTGTAGCTGAATCGGTCTCAACCCCGTTCCACCCGATTCACAGAATCCTACCAAACGCGTTCTACGAGAATGCAGGCGTTTAGTTTCTACTAGAATCTGGAACCGTACCAAACAGAACATTAGAGAATGAACACGGGCTACCATTCCGGTTAATTTGACAGCGTTTGTTTGGGCTTTTTCTGACGGTTTAAAAATAAAAAAGTTCAAAGTCTAAATAAATGGGTGATTTCTTTCAAAAAACTATAAGGCATCATATAACTAAAAGCCAAAAACTATTAAAGATGTGCCTTTTTTTTTCTTTTTATTAAGAGTTAATTTTAGACTAATGCTACTGAAGTTAAGGAAAATTACCCACCTCTACCACGTAAAAAAGTCGATTGTTTTTTTAAGCCTAAAAAGTGGGTTTAAGCTATAAGCTAAAAAAAAACCTAACAAGATCTTTGTGCGGTGACTTGGATTCTAGGGTGCATCCGAGTCTCATGGTGTTGTGTTTAGGTGCCGATCGAGTCCTAGGGTCATCTCCGATCCAGAGATGGAGGTCTGTCTTTGGTTGGCATATGTTCGGAACATGAGAGGGGGTTCGAGGATCTACACGGCCCAGCGTAGAATCCACCGAGGCCATGCTTAAAACGCTAGGATCTGCGTGGAAAATTTGAAGGGTCCGCGTTGCAGGTGAAATTTGCCTTTTCTGTTTCTCGCAAACCAGCGCAGGGGCCATGCAACAAGACCCGTCGACAAAACATGACAGACGGCATGTTGCTTTGTAAATCCTAGCGCAAGAAATTCTGGAAGGCCGATGGGAAGCAAGCACACGGGAAGTGAACGGAGCTCACGACTCGAGAGGAGAAGCCGAACAGAAAGAAGGATTGAGGCCATACGTATACATAACGTGAGAAATTCTAGAAGACCTGTCTAGTCTTGGCGCACTAGCCTGCGTACGTAGCATGTGCACGTACCGTTTATAGATAGATATATATAGATAGATATATATACAGCATGCAGGTTTTGTTGCGTCTCACTTCCCTCCTCGCTTTATTCGTATCCCTCCTCATCGATCTCGCTCTCATTACTCACCGTTACGCTGGCGGATCTACCGTAGGGACGCGAGGGAGCTGGAGCAATAGATCTGCTCGTCGCATATTTAGTACTTTTGTTTACTACCTCTGACATTATATACATTATTAATTTAATTAGTTTTGTTCTTCTAGTCGCTACCTACCCGTACATATTTTTAAGCTTTTTAGAATACATGTTTTTTTTTGATTGATTTATATATTAATTTGGTTTGTGCGTGCACCCTTTCTATTTTTATTAGTCGCTACCTGTACATATATATTTTTAAGCTTTCTATTTTTATTAGTTTGGAATGGAAGCAACGGGAACAGAGCAGAGTTGGGCAGGACAATGGAAGTATCAGAACGCAACATAAATCGAAGCGGTGTACCGACAACGAAGCACCGAGCGGAACATTTCTCCCGTCAATGCGCCCCCCTTAATTTATAAATATACTCCATAGTCCATATACATGAATGCACTGTTTGTTTCTTATTTCTCACCTCCAATAATGGTCATAAGGAAAACCAAGGAAGCAAACCGGAGAGTACGTATGTATATATATACGCGTAGAATTTATATACGTGCGTGTATGTGTACTGTGCATATGCAGGATGAATTAATGGAGGTAACGGCGGCGGGGAGGAGGGAGAAGCAGAACGTGGTGTGGAAAGCGTACTGGGTAATAATCACTGAATCACATGATGGTGCAGGCGTAGGACGGGTCCTCCTCGCAGACGATCTTGTAGCCGCTGTAGGGTCCGCAGGGATACGGCTGCGGCGCATACGGCGGCATGACGTACTGGGGCGCGGGCGCTGGCGCTGGAGCCGGCGGTGGAGCCTCCTGGGCCTTGCCGCAGGAGCAGCAGTGGCAGCCGCCGTGGCCGTGGTGGCAGAAGCAGTCCGACGGCCACGCAGGGAACGGGTAGGGGTAGGGCCACGGGTACGGCACCTCCACGATCTTGGTCTTCTCCGGCTGAGGCTTGGGCTTCTCTTTCTCCGGCGGGGGCTTGGGCTTCTCTTTCTCCGGGGGCTTGGGCTCCACGACCACCGGCGGCGGCGGTGGAGGCTTCTCCTCCGGCTTAGGCGGAGGGGGCTGGGGCTCTTCTTTCTTGGGCGGCTCATCTTTCTTGGGCGGAGGGAGATCGACGATCTCGATCTCCTTGATGATCTTGCAGGCCTTGCAGCAGAGCTTGTCGGCGAGCTTGTCCGGGTCGAAGGGCCCCTTCACGATCACCCGGTTGCCCTTCTCGTCGTACTCGATGTCGTCGATGACGAACTCACCCTTCTCTGCAAGCAAAAACCGCGCCACCCCAAGATTCATCAGCCTCGCTGCCATTAAGACAGACAGGAACAGCGTCTGAGCACAGAGAAACGGCGACTAATTACCTCTGATTCTGTCCAGCACCTTCTCGATCTTGGCGTGGCAGCGGCTGCATTCCAGGTCAACCTTGATGATGATGGTCCGCTTCTGCATCTGCACTGCACAGCTCCCTGATCAGAATCCTACCAGCTGAATCCCTTATCTTACCTTCCTTTGCAGCTCAGAGTTGGGGGGAAAAAAACAGAGGTTTCTTGCGAACAGAATACAGAGCAGAGAGGAAACCGACTGCTGATTGCAACTGACTTACAAAAGGAGAAGAGGGGCTAGTTTGAAGCGTGGAACACGCTCCAAAATAAAAGAAAATTAATTACGGACAGGGCAGTTTTGCCGCCAGGAAGGTTTCGCACGATCAAATTAATACGTAATCCTAATGTATAATTTCTTGGCTTCTGACAAGGTGAAGAGAGAGAGAAGGATATACAGGCACACAGCACCTTGATTCAGTCGATAGGCGCCTGCAACGTGAGGCGGGGAGGATGAACAACCCTGAAGAAGAAGTGGTGGTGAAGGGAGAAAGGAGGAGGAGGAGATGGTGTGAATATGCAGCTATATATGCATCATCCTCTGTCTCCGGAGGCCTGCTGATGAGGAGGTCGAGAAGAAGTAACTGGAAGCAGCGTTTTTCGCGATTTTTAAATCAACAGTTTTAATAATAATAAAAATCAATTCAAAAATCATCAAAAATCGCATAGTTTTAAAAATAAAAAATTCAAAAAATCGACGATTTTCGTGGAAAATCGATGATTTTTGTGGAAAATCGTCAAACTTGTCGAACTTTTTTGCGATCGATTTTTGTAGCGATTTTCGTCGATTTTTAACGAAAACCGAGCGATTTTCACCGATTTTCGATCAGTTTGTGATATGTAAATTTTTTCATTTTTTTAATTAAATCGGTTTTAAATGCTGAATCACGGTGATACAGGCAAAGATCATAAAATTTAAATGATTTTAATCGATTTTGTGAACCATGATTAGAAGGCCTCCGAAAATAAAAAGGCAGCAGCGACACAGCACTTGGCTTGCACCACCGGCCACACCCGAAAACCTTAGTAGCCGCACGTCGCTCCCACGGCTGTTAGAGCATCTCCAACAAGGCTCTCCAAATTTCACTCTCCAAAAGTCATATTTAGAGAGCTCTTCAAAAATTTGACTCCCTATATCTCCTTCCTCTCCAACAGCACTCTCTATATCACACTCTCTATTTTCTCTCCCCTATATTTTAATCATATTCCATGCCATATAACAGTTTAATATTCCATACGGGGCAAACAAGATTGGCGATGCTTTCTTTAAAAAATCCTACATAGCAAAGCCGGATAATCCTGTAATTGGGTAGGTGAGCTACATAAGCTATGTTTTTCTCAGCCTTTGGTGTACACGGTATTCATTTGGTAATTGCGAAGGTGAATACTACCAAGTACTCATTTGGACACCTGTGAATTACATAAGCTTTGTTTTTTTCTCACTGATGTACAAAGTACATACCGACTTAGTTTATTTGCTCGGCAATTTGCATTGATCTTCACGAGAGATGACTTGGTTTAACCGGACGAATGCTTCATTAATCATTGGCATTAGGATGCGGTTCACAATGAATCAGGGGTAATCTTGTGAACATATGACAGTCTTCCTAAGCACTGCAAAGTGAAATATCATCATGCAATTTCCAGGTGGACTAGCTCCCAACCTAAAAGCAGGTTCAGCTAGAACAAATGTTGTAACATATATATTAAGCGACTAAGCGGGTATGCTAAGATCATTTGGAAAGGTAGCAACAATTTCTTTGAAGAGTAGAAAATACTAGTTTGCCTACTACACCTGCCGATTTTGACCAGGTAATGAAGTAAATATTGCTCATGATGTCAACTTAGGACTGAACTCCAAAAGTACAGCAAGTCTACTGTCTTCTCAACAAATCCACAAAGTTAACAATAGGAGGTAGTAAAAATATGTTTAGAGAGCAGTTAGCTCTGGATTGTATGAACAATAATTGGTTAAAATTAGGTTCCAATTCGGATGTCTTGGTCGATGTCCCTCAAAGCTGTGCAAAAAGTGGACAACATTTTAAGACTATGTTCACTAAAATTCTATAAAGTGGAAAAACATATTATGAAGCTTAACGAGGTGCAACTACAAATCTTTTGGTTACCTTTCAGAAAAGATTTAGCAGTAGCAAAAACCTCTTGGATGTATCAGCTCATCGTATAATTTCTATCAATTTCATTATTAGTGGAGGGTTAAAGAAGTGCATGCCTATCACTGCGGCATGAAAATCTCTTCGATCCATGAGGCGAGTTTAAGTTCTTATCATCGAGAGATTATAACAAAGCCAAGGGGCACATATTCAACAAGTAAGCATGTCGGAAGTGATAAATAGGATAGATAAAAACAAGAAAGATAAACGAAACCGGATGATTGAGATTTGGAGATACATCCACGCGGCGTATTTGCATTGTGATTTTTTGTCTTGAAGCATTTTACGAAGTTAGTTTTATAATACATGATCGTCTCCTCTTCCTTGGTTAACATGCCGCGGATGTTAATGGGACCATCACGATTAAAAAAGTTACGCCCCAAATGCAAATCGATAAATTAAGCAGTTCCATCAACTTTGTACTTATGTGGGATTCTTAACAAGCATCTCGATGGCCAAGCCCGAACCGGAAGCAACTAAATTACTAGAACAACTAAAAGCGGTCTTGAGATAAACCGAATTGCTGATCACTGAGAGGCGGTTGGTAAGTGAAGCCAGGCGGAGTTCTGAAGATGGAGCTAGTGTTAGAGCAAAGAATAGCGAGGAAGGCTTTGTTATCGGCTCACGAGCAGCTTCTTCTTGATATCTTGGACTCCACGATTGCATAATCACAAGATCCACGTCCTTGAGCTGTTGCCGCAGACGCGCTTTATCCGCTTGATGGAATCATCGCACACATCCTATGACCAGCGGCTGGCTGTCAAAGAAAAGCGTGATCTTTCTTGATGTCGAGCCGCGCCCGCTGGAGGCGGCCCTTGGCGGCGGCGGTGAAGGGAGGAGGAGATGGAAGCGACGCGAAGCGCGAGAAGCGGCGAGGTCGGTCGAGGAGGAGGCCCAGCCGGTGCGGCAATGCGTGGCGATAGCGATGCCGATCCATCTGCCCGCTCCGATTTGAGGTTGGGGATCTGGCGGCGAGACGATGAAGCGAGGAGGCAATGAGGACGACGTCAGTGGGCTACCAGCTTGAACCGAGGGCGTTTTGCCGATTCATGGATAGCGGCGGAGAGAATCGCCAAATCTGAAGTCTCTCTCCGCTCGCCAAATTTGGGGAGGAGGATGGGGAGTTTTTTGGAGACAGTGATTTTCAGTGAATCGGTAAAATTTGGAGACCGGGAGTTGAATAGGGAGGCTTTTGGAGATGCTCTTACTTGGCATTCTGCCCGAGGATGATCACCACACGAAAAGCTATCAGCTTTTCACAAAATACACCGTATACACACAGACACTCGCTCATTAGCAGCCGCACCTGACGTAACCGAGCTCGTATTCTCGCGCGGCAGGGTGACACTCGCGAGCTAGATGGTACGCCTTAAATGCAAAGGAACAACCAACCTAATCCTGTCACCGTGAAAATTAGTGCGGAGTGCGGACCGCAAAGAAGTGATCAACTTTTCTAGCCTCTCCTAGACTTTATTTTTAAATCCGATCTACTTCCAAATAAATTTACAAAGATACCCTCTCTCTCATTGCTGATGGCAGCAAAGTTTCTACCAAGATAACATTGTTCGGTAGGAAATATGCTATGAAGGATTCACTTTAATTAATTAATTATTTAAATAATGATTTTGCTTAATTAAATCATTTAATTAATACCATCGAGATAGCACTACTCGACAGGTTGCTCCTTTCAGGCTCCTGTTGTGTTGTACCTCCTGCCGCGGTACGGGATAGCACATGTCGCCTGCCGATGTTTTCGCGGTCGAGTAGAAGGCTATTTTCATAATTGCGTTTGCAAGAGAACCAGGTTTAAAAAAAAAGGTTGCGGATGCTAGAAAAACAGTGTCTTTTGTTGCAAAGCTATAGTCATCTTTCTCTTTTGTGATCTCTACCCGGATAAAAAATGGGTCAAATTAAAGAGAAACTAAACTAACCCGGCCAATGAAGGACTAGCTAATTAGTGGTGGCCTAATTAGGACCCGTGTTTGGACCGTGTCGTGCCCACACACCGGATGCATAAAGCATGTACAATGGTATAGACAATTGCTGTCTATAATACACTTCCATGTCATCTATAAAGTCTAAAGCCGTCTATAAGACCGTCTATTCACGAAAGGACGACTACTCTCTCTCTCCTCCTCTCTCTTTCACCCAATCAAAAATCTTATATGGCATCTCTTATAGACAGCTGATGTCAGCTCATTACACATAGGGATGACACACACATATTGCTGTGAGTTGGGTCGGGTCCACAGAAAATTAAGCTGAGCGCTCGATGAGATCATCGGCGGTTGGAAGTGATGGTAGTGGGGATCCATTATCCAGAGTGGTGTAAGCAATTACTAATTACTTGATACATACAGCAAACCTTCATTGCAGCTGACCCTTTTTCTTCAAGCTCTTGGATCATGAGAGCTACCGTTCAACTACTAACCTCTGTCCTCCTTCCTGCTGGTCTTTCTACCGCTCTGCGTGGCAAAAACTCTTGCGCCAAAGTGGATCCGTCGGCGAGTTTTTTTTTTAAAATAAAAGGCAGCAGGAGTGAGTGTGTAAGCATCGCATTCGAAGAGATCTCAGATCTCCCTCGCCTTTCTTTATATCCTCTGCCTTTCCACTCCGGCTTTGATATCTGAAAGGCAGAGACAGGCAGAATCCCTCGTCCTTCGCCCGTTGCACACCGATCTGAACCAAACACGAACGGACGGAAAGCCAGCAGGGCGGCGCGGGGAAGGGAAGGGGTCCGTCCACCGGCCGGCACGGCGCACATGCCCGGGCAACGGACGGAGCGTGGGGGGCCGGCCACCGCCCTCTCCTCGGTGGTTGCAGAGGAAAAGGTGGCAGCCGCAACAACCGAGCAAACGATCCACCAAGGCCGTTTGGTCGTTCGGACGGTTTCGGTTGCGCATCCATCTCGGCCCCGTTCTCCAAGCCCCACCCCCCCCCCCCCCCTCTCGCTCTGCCACCGCTAGCTGCCGGTGCTGATTCACCTGCCTCGCTGTCGACGCACGCAATCCCAATCGGGGTCAGCTAATCCTCTGTCGCCGCCGCACAGTGATGCGATTGCCGCTCCCATCTCGGCCTATCCATTATTGCCTCCTCCTCCTCCTCCTCTTCTATCTCCGGTCTCTGTCGCCTCCTGAAGACCATCATTCGGTGTCACCGCCAAACGGGCATTTCACGAGGAGAAAGAGAGGAAGAAAGCAACCGAGGCGTCCCTGCCCCCAGCCGCAGTGTCGGTAGTCGGTACTCGTCGCTCTCTACTTGCAACTGCAATATTTAGTTGTAACTTGTAACTAGCCAAGTATCCGTGCGTTACAATAGAAACATAATTTTAAATAAACTAATTAAATTATATCACGTGTTTAAAACATAAAATTGGTGCTATAGAGGAGAGAAGTGAAGAACAAACAACCTAGACGGGTGTAGAAAAGGGAGATATGGTTGTGGATGTGTTAAAACATGCGGTCTATATGTCAGTACGCTGATTTTTAAGAAGAATAAGAAAAAAACAAACATCATCATCAACTCGTATTTATATATTATTAAAGATACGAGATTACGAGTGTATATTTTTTTTCTTCAGTAGTTAGCGTGAGAATGTACTGTGCAGGTGTGTACACTGACGAGCAGTAGAGATGGGAGACTTTTGCGACGCCGAAAGTGCGCCATGCCATGCTTGTATTTGAGTGAGAATAGGAGCAAAGGAAGCAGTAGTAAGATATAGGGTAGTTTGCATGCTGATTTCGTCAAAGTCGATTGTTTTGTTTCCAACGGTTGTTAACTATACTTTTCTTTTAGATTAGGAGGGGCGGGGAAGACTTGGAGTTGCTAGCCAGCTCCTGCTATTCCCATGTGGTAGTGTGCGTGTGAAGAATTTTGAGTGCTTCGCTTTACAAAGAAATGGTACTAGTTCCGACTTCCGTCGCAAACAGCTGTACTACTCTCTCAGATTTCACGTGGTCGTCAATTTGAATATAAGGTGCAATTAAATTTTTACAATTTTAACTGTTGATATATTTTAAAATATTTGAATTGAATACATAAAAAATATTTATGTAAATTTGTCTCGAAAAGTAATTACATAATATTGTAATTTTATTAGGTTTTTTTTGACGTAAAAAACGTGACGAAGGATTAATCGGCAATCAACACACATAAACACCGGGTTTAATTTGGATGCGAGCGTGCCAGCCAATCTGATCCTGCAATCGGTAAGAAAAGAACGTGATCTAATCAGCCGTCAAACCAATTAGGTTTTCAATAATAATACGATCTAAATAGCTATTCAATCCGATTAAATCCAAAGTAATCGATAAATCTAAATATCCTGATTGAGTTGATTAGATGGAAGATAAAAACAGTTTTTTTTTCAAAAAAGATGATACGCAACAAGATCGGGTAAAAAATACACCTGGGTGGCGTAAGTCGACCATTGATCAAAATCGGTGATGCACAATTTTATTAATAAAAAAAATAAATTACAGTGAAAAGATTCTAAATCTACAAGCTACTCCTAGTGACGGAAAAGTAGATGAAAAATAAAACGAGTTTGATTGACCATTGGATATCCTTCTGACTCACCCGTCGAGCCTTTTTATAGCTTATAGGTTGATCGTACCCTTCCATAACTTTTGTAGAAATATGCATCGGCCTCAATTTTCAATAATAAACTTCTGCCTAAACCAATTGCCAGCTTAGCCTCATACTTTCAAATTGGCTACAACTGTCAAATCGGTCATATATGCTTGATCAGCTACGAGCGCCAAATCTTGGTGTCAACAGTTTTATAAATATATTATAATAAAAATTAGTGTTTAAAGCTATATTTTGAAGATTATATCGATATCTAAAATGACAACTATCTATGAAAGAAGAGTAATAGCTACGAATTAATGATTAATGTATATATGCTTTTGTGTAGCTTGCATTTGAAAACCGGTCGTACTAAGCCGATGCGTGCCGGAGTTGTTGAGCGCTGAAGAATCAATCGTGTAATCGAATCGAGGCAGGAAGGTTCATCTAGCAAGTACAGAGAGGCGAGAACACTGACCAATGACCACTACTAGACTGTACTAGCACACAATCGTGCAGAGTGCGGCTTCTTTCTGTTGGTGACGAGCAAGGATTACTGTACATGTACTGAACCGAGGTGAAAAATCGTCCGCCGAGTCAGCAACCCAGAAAAAATAGGATCTTACATACTAACAAAATCTAAAAATCAATCAAAAGAGTTTGAAGTTAAATTTTTTAAACTTAATGGTTAAATAGGGGGGGAAATCAAAAATTAACATGTTTTACTGATTTTCACCGATTTTTGAGCGGTTTACATCGAAAATCAGCAAACTAAGCGAAATAATTCAAAAACTGATTTTCAACCAAATTTTCACTGTTTTTTTTTTCTTCTGATTTTCGTTCGATTTTTACCGATTTTTGACTGGTTTATATCGCATAAAATTTTCCAAATTTCTCAATTTTTTTTCCCAATTTGAATGTGAGTTAGACCGGTTTATCGACCGATTCCGTTTATCGAGCCAGCTCAATACCGTTGAAAAATCACGATTTTCGTCGATATTTGAAACCCTGGTGACAAGTACTCCCTCCCTTTAGAAATATAAGGCACATAGTTTGATTGGTCTTGTTTAGAAATATAAAATTTACATGTAGAACTAATGAAGTCTTTTCTACTATATCATTATTTATTCTCATTCAATTATATGCATTTATTCATTACAACTCACAAGAATTATCATCTCTCATTTTTAAGACAATTAAGTGAGGATATCTAAGTCATTTTCTCTTATATTTTTTTCTCAATTTTATCATAATCTTAATCTTTGTGCAAAGTCTAAATACGTCTTAATATTTCTAAACGGAGAGAGTATTAAATAATCTTTAATAAATAATTTAATGTTCATATTAACTATGGGACAAAGAATCATTCTTTTTTAAGCATCCCTGATACGAGAAAATATACGTAGACTAAGCCGACTATCGATTATGTTCCTGATCGGAATTGTCCTCAATATAAACCCACCTTATAAGCGTTGGGAACGCAGCTCGGCCGCCGCGCCCACGTGTCGCCGGCCGTTTTGCGAAAAGCCCTACTGGTTTTCTGAAAATACGTTCAGGTCCCTGCGCGATTTTATGTGAGAGGAAGAAATTTTTGCCGGTTCGCATTTAGGTCCCTGGTTTTGCGTTTTACATAGAAACCCTCCCGTTAGTCCGAATCACGAGCGAGCCATTTACTAATTATTCGAAATAGCAAACAGGTCCAAAATTATAACAAATAGGTCCCCGCGGTTTACATTCGGGTCCTTTCTCCGTTTTACCCGAAAAAAATATTTTCGTGGTCCGTTTTTCCTCCAGAGCATGCGAAAAATATTTTCGTTGGTCGTCCCCCCCCCCAAAAAAAAGAAACCGTTTTCTTTCACCGTTTTGCCCGGAAAAAATGTTTTCGTGATCCGTTTTCCGTTTTACCCGAAAAAATGTTTTCGTGGTCCGTTTTTCCTCCAGAGCATGCGAAAAATATTTTCATTGGTCGTTTTCGCAAAAAAAAAAAAAAGGAAACCGTTTTCTTTCTCCGTTTTGCCCAGAAAAAATGTTTTCGTGATCCGTTTTCTTCCGGAGCATGGGAAAATATTTTCGTTGACCGTTTTTCCCCAAAAAAAAAAAATAGACATTTCCTTTCTCCGTTTTACCCGGGAAAAATGTTTTCGTGATCCGTTTTTTCTCCAAAGCATGGACCTTTCTCCGTTTTACCCGGGAAAAATGTTTTCGTGATCCATTTTTTCTCCAAAGCATGGAAAAAAATATTTTCGTTGGCCGTTTTCCCGAAAAAAAAAGGAAATTCATTTTCTGTCCGTCGTTTCTACGTTTTTTCCCCGCTTGCATATTCCTGCCTTTTTCGGAGATAAAAAATTGGATCAAATTTCTTGCGGCGCGGCGGAGCGCGCAAATCTGCCTAGTTATACATATGGACCATATAGTTTGATCGGAGATTAGATCCAATTATACATACTAACCCTATCCTTTGATCGTAGATCCACCGTAAATTAATCACACGCGAAATTTAAACTTGGATGTGCGTCTTTGCCTCTCTGATATAACCATATGTATCTAATTTCTATGTATAACAATAACCGCTTGACGATTGTGCATGTGTAAAAGTCTCATTAACAATAACCGATGACCAATACGAGATTCACGAGCCGACGAGACACCTCTCTGCGAGCTATAACTGCCACCTCTTCGACACTTTATAAGGAACAAAGCTAAGATACGAAATAGATATAAACACATACATAATGCAAAATAGTCGCATACTTTTTGTAGCCATAGCATTGCGTATCCTATTAAAACTCTACCATTACAAGAACATAGGAAGTATGATCGTGACCATCTCCAACCGTGTCCCTTCCCCTCTTCCTTTCCCTTCGCGAAGGGATTCCCATTCACTTCAGCGCTCCAACAGATTCTCTTCAGCATTCTCTTCGTGAACGGATTCTCTCTCCCATTCCCTCTAGCAAGGGATTCTCTCTCTTTTCCCTATACAATTCCATTTAAAGGGAATCTGTTGGAGATGAGTGCAAATAAAGGGAATGGGAATGAGGAAGGGAACAGGGAATGAAATGAAGGGAATATGGTTGGAGATGGTCTTAGACCATCTCCAACCATGTCCCCTCCCATTTTCCCTTCGTGAAGGGATTCCCATTCCCTTCAGCGTTCCAACGGGTTCCCTTCAGCATTCCCTTCAGCCTGGGATTCTCTCTCCCATTCCCTCTAGCAAGGGATTCTCTCTCCTTTCCCTATACAATTCCCTTTAAAGGGAATCTGTTGGAGATGAGGGGAAATAAAGGGAATGGGAACAGGAAAGGGAATGAAATGAAGGGAATATGGTTGGAGATGGTCTTAGACTATCTCCAACGGCTTCCCTTCCCCTTCAAATCCCTTCGCGAACAGATCCCAAGTGCTCCAGCGGATTCCCTTCACGATTCCCTTCGGAAGAGATTCAAACAGTAAATCCCTTTAGAAAGGGATTCTCTCTCCAATCCCTTCACAAATCTCTTGAGGGGATGCTGCTGGAGATAGCAGGAAATAAAGGGAATGAATATGGGGAAGGGAATAGGGAAGGGAATGGAATGAAGGGAAATTGCTGGAGATAGCCTTATCTCCGGAGAAGAGCAAGCCTACTCCTAAAATACTATTCTCTTTACATGTGATCTTGAGCAACGTATTCCTCGTGTGTGTATATATATACACTTTGTAAGATCAATGGTAATTCACCGACAATTGGTCCGTGGATTCGGAAAACCTTCCTGCCGCCTCAGCAACTCCGGCCTGCGTCGGCTTAAGTCCGGCCGAGTTGCAAACGCAAGCCAGCTGTAAAGCGCTTGCGCTCTCTCTCTCCCTCTCTCCCATGCACGGAATCATTGAAGATTAGATTAGAAGCTGTTCGTCACATCTCGGTCAGCATTGCGCCTGACTTACGCGCGGCCGTATCCGGCGATCACTGTCGTGACGCGTCAGCCTGCAACCGATCGCGTTATCAGTTTCGCCACGCAATACCCCTCTAGGTCAAACCGCGAATCAAAGATGTGAGGACCACGTGTGCGCGCGCCAAACTTGTCAGCCTCTTAAATCGCGTGGCGTGCTTTCAGCTTAGCGTTTTGTCCGAGTGTGGGATTTTAAAAGTCTGGCTCGTTTCGACTTCAATGTGACAGAGGCGAAGTATTAAGGCCCATTTGATAATTTGGAACCGGGCCGTGTCTACTAGAATTTAAGAGAAATTCAGCCAAACGGATTAAAGCTCGGAACGTTTTTTCTTTTTTCACACCGGGGGTCAATCGCCCTCAACCCCGTTCCATCCTGATTCACAGAATCCAGACAGCTAGCCAAACGGTTTCTAGACAATGTTTCTGAATCTACTTAAAATGTTTTTACCAAGAATCTGGAACCATTTCCGTTTCTACTAGAATCTGGAACCGTACCAAACAGGGCCTAAGCCGTGGTGTCAAGGAAAGTCCAACCAGCCGTGCGGTCTTGTGGTGTCTAAAATTAATCTGTTTTTTTTTTTTTTTTTGCATAAGCAGATTTTGGGATTTGTATCGTAGAACTGATTCATACTCTAACAGTTGCATTCTCTCCTAGGCACTTGAGCGTGTTCTAGGCGGAGCCGACGCCTAGGCGGCGCTCGGCGGACGCCCAGGCAGGCGGAGGCGGCGTCTGGGCGGAGGAGGCGACGCCCAGGCGGCACTTAACGGAAGAAAGGGGGGGGAGAGAAACCAAAAAACGAAAGAAAGGGGGAGCTAGGGTTACCTCAGAGGAGATTCAGGGGAAAGAAAACGAAGCATCCTCCACGTCCCCGCGCCGCCCCCTGCGTCGCGCTACTCCCTGCGCCTCCTCTCCGCCGCGCTGCTCCCCGCGCCTCCTCCCCGCCGCCGAAGCTACTCCCTGCGCAGGAGCCCGTTGCTGAGACGCGCCTCCTCCCCGTGCTGCTCCCGCGCTCCTCCCAGCCGTGCTCTGGTTGCTGAGACGCCCTCTGGTCGCCGCGCTCCTCCCAGTCGAGACTCTCCTCTCCAACTCTCTAGCTCGATCGACTCGGTTCGGTAAATGCATCCGATTCTTTGATTTAGAAGTGAAGACTGTAGAGTGTTGATTGATTATTGGATTATTGATACGATAAATTGTTTTACATTTCCTACACTAGTTAATTGATCATCGATTATTGATTATTGGATATATTCTTTTTGTAAAAGTGTAGAGTGTTGAATCTATTGATAACTGAATCCCACACTAGTTGCATTTCCTACATGGGCTGTTTGGTTGGCTGCATCTAAAGAAATTTGCATCTGTAGATGCAAAAGATGGGTGTTTGGTTGTCTTTTCATTCAACTCAGCCTGGCTTTACAGATGCAAAACACCCCTTTCAGCCTGGTTCCAGGGAAACGAGAAAATCCACCGTTTCCCCAGAGCCAGGCTCTGCTGAGCCATGCATGCATGCTGACATCAGCATTTACTATCTAGTTTTCTTCTTTTCTTTGCTATATATTTTGATTAGTATCTCCGATCAACAAACCGATTTCACCTATGTGTTCATAATATTTTTTCGAACAAAACTATACCATACTTGCTATATAAATTTCAAAAGATTAAAATTTTAGTTTTTCAATTTATTGATTTTCTAGAATATATTTTAAAACTTTTTATTTTCGTTTGTGAAATTATTGATTTTCTAGTATTTTTAAAATTTGTTTCATCCCTCTCTTGAATTTGCCTATCACACTTCCATTCCAGTGCAGCCAACAAAACAACATATCTGTGCAGCCTGTCCAACCTCATACGACCAACCAAACAACATCTCCTTGCATCCACTCAGCCTGGCTGCCACTAGCCTGGCTGAGCTCATGCAGCTTGGCTGAGTTGAGAAGGCAACCAAACAGCCTAAGAATGTCGTCAATTGGATCAGCGTCGACAACTAATGAGACCACAACAACTCTTAAGAGGAAGTCGGATAACGTAGGATGGGCTTATGGCGTTCTAGTCGATCTGTCCAACTTGGATAGAGTGAAGTGCATTTTTGTGGCCATGTGAGCTCGGGAGGGATTTATCGTCTTAAGCAACATATTGGCAAAATTGGAAATAGTGTTGCTAAATGCAAAATAGCTTCAGAAGAAGCTCAAGACAAGTGCAAGAAATCTCTTGAAGAAGCAAAACGAAAGAAGAAACAAAAGCAAGACCGTGATGATGAAGTTTGAGAAGATGTGAATGTTTCGTCGGTTGGAGGAGAGGAGGATGATGGAAGCTCGAGACCTAACAAATTAGGCCCTATGGACAAGTTTGCACGTCCTATTGATCCTAAAGAAGCCCGACTGAAACCAAGCGGCAACAAAATATTACCGAGGCACTTTGGAAAGAGAGAATGCATCAAGTGCGGCAATATATTGCTAGATGGGTGTATACACATGGTAAATCATTCTATCTTCTACCTTCCATAGTTCCATTGCTTGCTACCTTACTAATATCTTATTTGATAGGTATATCGTTCAATGCTCTTGACAACAATGAGTGTAAACAAATGTGTGAAGCTACTGGTCAATTTGGTCCCAGATTTTAACCTCCTACCCAATATGACCTTCGGGAGAATTTGTTGAGTGAGGAATTCTTGAGAATTAAGAGTTTGCTAAAGGAATGTGAGGAGGAAAAGTTAAAGCATGGCTGCTCCATTATGACCGATGCTTGGACGGATATGAAGAAGAGGAGCATAATGAATTTGTGCACACATTGTAGCATGGGAGTAATTTTTTTAAAATGAAAGGAGATGTCGGATGTGTCACACACAAGCGAAGTCATATTCAACATAGTGGATGAAGCAATTGAGGAAGTAGGTCCGGAACATGTTGTGCAAGTAGTGACGGACAATGCTTCTAACAACATGGGAGCTAAGGCATTGTTGCATGCTAAGAGGCCAAATATCTTTTGGAGCTCTTGTGCAACTCACACTATCAACTTGATGCTTTAAGGAATTGGCAACTTGCCAAAGTTCAAGAAGACACTTGACCAAGCAAAAGCATTCACTATCTTCATTTATTCGCACCACAAGACATTGGCATTGATGAGGCAATTCACAAAGAAGAGAGATATCATAAGGCCAGGGGTGACTAGATTTACTTCCGCTTTTCTCACTTTGCAAAGCTTGATTGAGAAGATGGAAGAACTAAAGAAGATGGTGGTTGATGGAGAGTGGGAAAACTTGAGTCATATGAAAACCAAAAAGGGCAAGGATGCAACGGCGACGGTTCTAAATAGGGCCTTTTGGAATGGTGTGGCTCTATGCTTAAGGGTTTTTGAGCCTTGGTACAAGTTCTTCGTTTGGTTGATGGGGATGTCAAGCCATCTATAGCTTTTCTATATGGAGAACTAATTAAGGCGAAGAAGGAGATCAAGGATGCTTTTGGAAATGTAGAGAAGAACTACAAAGATGCTATGGCCATTGTTGAGAAGAAGATGAAAGGTAGACTTGATTCTCCATTGCACTTGAGTGCATACATGTTGAATCCATATTATAGTTATATTAATGGTGCAATCTTCATGGATTCAAACATTACGGAATCATTCATGTCTTGTGTTGAGATTTTTTATCATGATGATGATGACAAGCAATATCGGGTTGTAAATCAAGAGTTGATCAAATTTCAAAATAAAGAAGGTCCCTTTGGAAAGAAGCTTGCAAGGAGTTGTCAAAACTTCGACTATAATCCGGGTAAACTTGTGCTTAATTTATGCCTTCATTTTGCAATGCATGCTAACATAGTAACATATACTAAATCATTCTTGCTTTTCTTGTTGATAGCATCTTGGTGGAGGCTACATGGAGCCCAAACACCGGATTTACAAAAGATGGCCTTAAGACTCCTCTCATTAACCTCAAGCTCTTCTGGTTGTGAAAGAAATTGGAGCACTTTTGAATCGGTTAGTCTCTACTCTTGAGTCTCAATATTCAATACTCTAAAGTCTCAATTCACAATATAACATAATGTCATAATGTCTAAATCTACTTTGTAATTCGTAGATACATACCAAAAGAAGAAATAGGATAACCACTGCCCGCCTCAACAGTCTAGTCTACATACAATTCAATGCTAGAATGTTGGCCAAAAAAGAAAGGATCATGGCAAAAAAGAACATTGATGTCCTCCTATGTTGTGATGCTTCCGAAGCTCAAGGATTTCTATATGAGGGAGGGGATAATCATGCATTTGTTGTTTTTAGGGATGAGGATGATGAAGAGGTAGTGCCTGGTATACCATGGGGAGTACTTGATAAAGCTATGGGTACTAGTGAACAACTTGAACTCCGTAGGAGTGCAAGAGTGAGAGAGCTTCATGATGATGATTTCCAATCTTAAGAAGAGGAGGACAATGAGGAGGAAGAGGTGGCTGTTGAGTTTGAGGATGACGAAGATGAAGTGTTGCCACGAAAGCTCTATCCTTTAGAGAATTGATCATTTTATGATCATTGGCTCATATGTTATATTCTATCTTTTATGTATATCATTCACTCTTTTGTGGAACATAGTTATATGTGGGACTGTGTTTTGTCATTTGTGAGTTGTGACTATATTATGTGTGACTATGTTATGACTTATGCTTGTGAGTTGTGACTATATTATGTGTTTTGTGACTATATTATGTATGAAAATTGATATTTTAGGCTATGTTTTGCGATCTCCGCCTAGGTGCCGCCTAGGCGGGCTAGGCGCTAGGCAGTGGGTCTCCGCCCGCCTACCGCCTAGCGCTTTTTTGAACCTTGATTCTCTCTGTCCAAATTTATAAAACGTATTTCTTCTTAACACGTACACTAAAAAGATATTAAAAATAACGAGATTATCCCTAATAATAATCACCAAGTACTATACTTAATGCATGCGTGTAGAGAATACGAAAGTAAAACTGGATATTTATTAAGGGTATAGAGGGCACATTATATTAATTTTTTTATTAAAATATGAAATACATCTTATATTTATAGAAAATCATTAAAAATAAATCTTATAAGTTTAAATACGGAGGGAGTAACTTTTTTGAAGTTCTCAGGAAAAAAAAAGGAACTTCAGGTCCCATGATGGAAGCTCCTAGTATCGCCGGATGGTGGTAGAAATGGACGGTACTTATAGGCCCAATAGCTACACACACATCCCCATCCCCAGATGGGCGATTGCTTGCCTAAAGCCGAGTAGCGGGCCCATAGAGAATCGTATATTGCCCAAATTTGTCACTGGTCGTCGACCCAACGAAGAGGTGCTTCTTTTTCTTCTTCTTCTTCTTTCTGTACAAGTGTCCAGAATTAGCATTGTCATGGCCGGGTATTGCGATCCATACTCGATTTTCCAGATTGGCCAAATTACCAGAAAGCTCGGAAGGCCAACATGAGGCGACAACGAGGCCCACACTAACTGACAGCAGATCGATCTCTGACTTGCGGTCATCGGGAAATCGCTGAACCAGAAGTCCAGAACCGGCCAACCGGTACGGACACGTTACAGGAGTACATCATATGCAGCATGCGCGATCTCATGAAATCAGCTTAGACAGAATAGCATCTTTTCCCACTTGCGTTACTAGCACTGCAAATATAACATGGATTTATCCACGTCAGTGCACGTAAATATCGGATTTAATCTGGACGTGGACGTGTTAGCCAATTTGATTCTGCAATCAGCAAGAATAATATATGATCTAAACGATTATCTCAGTCGATTAGTTTCTCAATGATAAGTCGATTTAAACAGCTATTCAAGCCAATTAAACCGTAAGTAACGATAAATCTAAACAGCCAGATTGAGCTGAGTAGATGGTTGGCAAAAGGCATATATTTTTTTTTCCGAAAAAGACGACGCGCAATAAGATTGGAGAAAAAACAAACCTAGATAACGTAAGTCAACAATGATCAAAATCAGCGATGAACAACTTTATTATCAAGACATTACAGAGAAAATATTATAAATCTAAGAAGTTATTCTTAGTCGACGAAAAGTAAATAACAAGTAGAGCAAGTTGATTGATCGTTGAATTTCTTTTTTTCCTGCCATCGTCCCTTCTTATAGCGTCTAGGCCGATCGTATCTTTCTCCAACTCTTGTAGAAATATAATCTGCATCGGCCTTAACTTCCAAAAATAGAGATTTCCCTAAACTGATTGTCAGCTTCAATCTCACATTCATGTTTAATCTTATCCTTCCAAATTGGTTACACCTACCAAATCGGCCATATCCGCAATATCGGCTAAGAGAGCCAAATTTCGGTGTCAACATATGCCCCCATTTTTAGGATAGCATATGAATCTTCCAAAAATTATCGTCGTAGGCCACGCCATGGATTCTCCCTCCATCAGCTTTACTGAGATCTCTACTCTTTTCACCGTTGTTTGCGGTAACTTCTCGCATAAATTATGTGAACGTACGATCTTTTTCACACTAATTGATGTGAAAAATTCTCCAAAATTACCCACTTTTGTCACTGAATTTACCTCTCTTATAAATATTACCATTCACCCCTATCATTTTCACACCCTCAAGCTCACAACCTCCTCTCTATAAGCTTAAAGCGTACTTTCCTCAACTTCAATAGTCAGCACTTCCTTCATCGGACTATCATCCATGGATCACAAGCAGGTACTTACTCCTGTTCCTACTAGAGAAAATCAATTCTACTTAGGTCTGCTAGGCAACTTAGACCCCTCAGCTATCATAGACCAAGATATTGCTCCCGAGTATAATATCTAAGGGTAGAGCAAAAGTTTTAGGTCTTGGCCAACATCACTAAAATGATGGTGAGATTGGAACAATCGGTAACAGCGGAGAATATACCTTTTTGGGAACATATCAGAATTTATGCATGTCTTCCCCTTTCCCTAGCCGATCCAGAAGCCAACAAGTCCTTAGTGGCTACATCCTGCTACTTTTGATCGGATACCTTTAATGCCTTCATGCTAAGGATAGGTCCTATCAGCCCAACTCTTTTAGATGTAGTTCAGTTGTGCTGCTTAAGACCCGATGGAACCCAGATATTGGCTTTCAGCGCCAAACCTCATTACAAGCTAGTTTTCACTAAAGGAGAAGACTTGAGCCAATACATCAGAGAGAATAAAGGAGTTGGCCCTGTATCAAATAAGGAGCACGTAGCATTCCTAAACATGTGGCTTGACTGATATATGTTTTGTGAGGCTTCTCTTGGTCCAACGCAGGTGTATCAGGTGATAGCCGAATAGCTAGTGAAAGGCCATCAGCTAGCTTTAGGGAAAATGTTCCTAGGGGCAGTATGTCAAATGATTCACGTCATCAGGTGTTGGCTCTTCACAGGACAATGTCAGTATTCAGTCAGCAATGTGGGTGGGCCTTAGTCATTTATCCAAACTTGGTTGTATTGCATGTTCAGCCGGACGTTCAATATTGATGTAGCGATTATGACTACCTTTCCCCGCGAAGAAGTCCCAAATGGACAAGACCCTGAGTTCAGAAATAGCTGATCATTCGGGGAGAGGTACATTCTATGGTCTACCAAGGACACCAAGATAACTCCCATCGGAGTAAATAAGTTTTTATCCTTCTTCTTTTAGCTGACCATCGAGGAGTTTCCTTGGAGTAAGTTGTTTAGCTATAGAGAAATCGATAATTACCCACACCCATCCTTCATTCACTTAACAATCGACAGTGACAAAATGCCCAAAGAGACATTGGAATTATACAAAAATCTTCCTATCCCCAAGTATGCTTTTTGCCGGCTTACATCTGAAGAGTTGGACATTTCAGTCGTCGTACGAATTCTATCACCCTTCAGTGTACGTCAGGCAATTGTGTTTTGGCCATGTCCCCCTAAACTTCAATCTCTTTAATCGGCTAAATGTAAGAGAGCAGGTAAGCAAAGCTTAAACTGCTGGAATCATCCTAAGTATAGCCGACAATTTGCAAATTCAGACCTTGCCTCGCTTTAAACTTCACAATTGTCAGTCGGTTATGCTCGGTGAGTGGTGGTCGACCATTTCAGCAACTCTATATCCAGAGGCACGCACTATTTCAGTGGCCATATCTGACTTCTGCCTGGGTCACTCTAAAGAGCTGACGAAAATGACTAATTCTGCTGATAGTGACTCGAGCTCTAGTAGTGATGCTAGTTCATTAGTTTATACTAACACGAGTTTAGTTGATATTACTGGCGAGGTATCAGCTAAAATAGGTTTTTTTTTGCATCCTTATAACTTTCAAGCGCCCTTTAACTTTTTCTAATCGGCTATTCTTTTGTTTGCAGACCAAAGCAGTTGGTACGAAACTGGCCGGATCGTCGGGTGTAGGCCAATCAAGCAAGCGGCCGCTCCTTGATGTCGAAATAGCCATGGCGGGCTACGCATCTGCTATGTTGGGGATTCAGTCCCCGTCTCTATCTTCCTTAGAGAGGCAGCAGCCAAGTAATTGTTTTAATCATCGACCAATTCTCTTTACCTTGCTTATTTCATATCCTAATATCACTAAGCCGATTATTCTTTACAGAAAAGAAGCGGACGTCCATACAAAAGGACCGTCCAGAGAGGTGTTCGCCAAGGACACTCTACTCATGGACAATCGATCGAGAGCTCCCCAAAGACATTAGCTACTCCGTTGCCGACATGTTAGGCTTTGACATGTCGGACCTTGAAGATGAACAAGAAGATCGAGTACCGATCGTGACTGATAAAATCATCACCGAGGTAGAGGGTGCATTGGCGCAGATGATGGCTACACCAGGCGCAAAGGAGAAGCCAAGGCATTTCTTCCATCTTGAAAGACCATGTGGAGGTCTATCCATGTTTGTGAAGAGCATTTGACTTTATTTGAGCAAGATATACTCAAATTTGAGTTTGATTTGAATTGGATTTTAATTTAAAGTAACGAGTGTTTTTAGGCAAGAGCAGCACTACCGGCCTTGTAATGGCAGTATTGCCGGCTGACGGCACTAATGGCCTATGAAGGCGGTAGTGCTGGCAAGCGGTAGTTATTTCTCTGGGTTGAGTGATATCGGCACTACCGGCCAGAGGAATCGATATTGCCGATTGAGCGGCACTATCGGCCTCCAGTAGGCGGTAGTTATTTGCAGAGAGGGTCTTCGCATGTTTCAGAGCGCGATCAAGACTAATGGCCATCGGGGCAAGATCGCTGATCAAGGCACTCATCGGCCCTTAATTGGCCACAATGCCGATTTCATCTACGAAGTGATATTTGAATTATTTTTGGATGTTTATTGCATATCTTTGTTGGATAATACTAAGTGATGTATTTTTTTGTCTTTGATGGTTGCAGGATGACGGTGCTAGATCATAATGAGGCAGAGGATGACCGAGACTAGACGAGGTGCGCCGGAGGTTCAGACGATCGGGATCACCGAAGAATGACAAGAGATGGAGTCACTACGAACCGAGGAGACAAGGGAACAGTTGAGATGCTAGCTTGGAGCTACTCAGATCAAGGAGAGCCGTTGGATTATGGCTTAGAAGATAGAGTAGTAGTCAAGTTACTTAGATTTGAGAAACGTGCTAAACATGTTATGTTAGTCGGTTTCAGGTTAACCCATGTATGAGTGGTTGAGTTAATCCTAGCCATTAGAGAGGATGCTTAGGATTAAAACAACTCATACAAGGGTTTAGGATGATTCATGAAGGCTATAAATAGCGGGGGAGAGAGGTGTCTCTCATCTCGAAGGTTTTGGTGCTCATTTGTGCTTTGCTTACTTTGTTGTGAGGCTTTGTAAACCTTCAACCTATGAAATAAAATTTCATTTCCTTAAAATTCTAAATTTACTTTCCACATTTACATTATGTCGTAAATTCAGCATTTAAATTCCGCAATTTACATTCTCACAAGTTAGACTTGCCTCCCTTCCTTCCACTTGCTTGTGCTTCTTGTATCAAGGATGCATGATTGATGGATGAATCTATCTCAATCACATTCCAATCATCTAGGCAAATCTTCTCTTGAACTTTGCAAGAAATCGATCTTTTTGCTTGGAATGAAGAAAACTTGGTAGATAGTGTTTCTGGGGTTCTTATCTTGTGTTCTTGCTTGCTTTGATGTGGAAGGTTACCCAAGATTATCTTGATTATCAAAACCCCATGAGCAAGTTTAAGACCAAGATTTTGGTTTTTGCCCAAACTTAGTGCACTTGTTCTTTAATTAGGAAAAGTTCAGAACTTTGATGTTAATCTCATGGATTGATGGTTAGAATAGGTTACTGACCTCCATAAGAAGGTGTCTATCAAGTTTTATGAGTTTTAGACCAATAGATCAAAAGATCCATCAATTTTCGTATTTGAGGTCATGCCAATTTGAATGTCCAAATGCAATCGGTAGTCCAAATACAATTGGCACTACCGATTTCTAGGTAGTGGTAGTGCTAATTTTGGGCCGAGTGCTCTAAATTTTTTTTGTTGCTCTTTGATCTTCAGAGGTTTTAGTTAGTTTCTTTGAGGGAAAAATTTATTTGTGATCATTCACCCCCTCTGATTGCCATTTTGGTCCTGCATATTTGCTCCATACTCCATCAGCTTCCCTCCTAGAAAACGATCAATCGATTCAAGATGCCATGGATGTAGTGAAGCCTGATTTGCCAGAACAAGCTACTGTTGCCCTATTCAGTGTCTGTTTTATTGATGAAATGAAAGTAGCAGTGAATGAAGCAAAGTCAAGACTTGAGTGTCGGGCAGCTCAGTACAAAGATCAAAAACAAAATAGACCAAGTGGTAGCCAACACCAAGGCACAAAAGGCCAAGTATGACTAGGACACCAAGGAGCTTAAGGAAATCAAGAAATCAACCTCGGATTTAGAATCATCTAAAAAGTCCTTGGAGGAAGAACTAGCTAAGATGAACGAATAACTGGCCATTGCCAAAAAAACTATAGCCAACTTCTCATCGGGTCTCAAAGAACAGAGAGTTTCCTTGGCTCAGTCAATAGCAACGGTTTGGTCCCAGTAGGCCAAAGTCATTCCCATCCTAGGCACCGCAAAAGAGGACCATGAGGTTCTTAATGGTGTAGAGAGGACCATTACCAAGGCCTTAGTCATGCTATCTAACTTGGGAGCCAATATTTAAAATGCTTATCTTGTAATGTCATTATCAGTTGTGCTTGAAACAATGTTTTTGCTCCAAAAAACAACATTTAATGCTTGTAGGAATATTTTCAATCATCTGTTTAATCGATTGGTATTTATGTTACGTTGTTTTGTTCTAAGGATGATGCATCTCATCGTCCATTCCCCATTTGTATGTCTTTTGTAGCCAGAATTAATTGTAACGAGTTAATTCTGCTTAGATTCATAATTAGCCAAACTTTCTAATTGACAGCAATGTGTCAATTAGAACTCTAGTCGATTAGGATCTAATCCAAATACTTGGATGGTATTTCTTTAGATATTTTCCATTGATCGCCTTAGGAAACACCACTCCGCCCAAAGTCTCAAGTATATACGTGAAAGGACCAACGATGTCGCCTAGAGGGGGGGTGAATAGGCGGTTTAAAAAATCGCAGCGGAATTAAAACTGGCCGAGCAGATCAACCCGGAGTCTCCGGGTTTTGGTCCGGATACTCCGGCTTGTCCGGATACTCCGGTATTGGATACCGGAGTCTCCGAGTTGGGCGGCTCGGGAACGCAACACAAGTTGCTCAAACTTGCACGAATTACTACTAAAAGTAAATGACAATAGCAACCTAGAACAAGTGCTTGAAAGGATTTGAATTAAAGCTAGACAAAGAGCTAGATCTAGGCTTTACGGAGACAAATCCACACAAGCAACACAAGCAAGTAAAGAGAGAGCGAGAGAAGCGATTTTTCACCGAAGTTCGGATTCTTGAAGGGAATCCTACGTCTCCGTTGAGGTGGCTCGGTCACACTTGAGCCGGGGTCTCTTTCAACCCGCTTTCCTCCCGGTGTTGCACAAATGCACTCGCCGGCTTCACTTCTTGTCTCTTCCCTTTCGGAGGCGAGACATGCCTTCACAAACGACCGGGGCTCACCACACGCGTTGGTAGCTCCCGGTGACTCCTAGCCGTCTAGGAGACCTTCAACCTCCAAGAGTAATAACGCCACGAAGAATCGCTTGGAGGATGAACTAGTGCTCAACAACTCGAAATGAATGCACCTAGCACTTTGCTTCTTCCTCTCCTCACCAAAATGGATCAACAACCAAATTAAATGGTGGGAGGAAGTGAGGGCTCTATTGAATGCTTTGGAAGTGTTAGAGAGGGCTTGAATGCTGTAATGAATGAGCTCAATCCCGTTCCTAGCCGTTGGGAGAGAGTGGGGGCTTTAAATAGTCAGTTCAAAAACTAGCCGTTACTCTCGTTTTTGTACAGGCCGGAGTGTCCGGACAAATAACCCGGAGACTCCGGGTTATCCGGAGACTCCGGACAATCTGGAATTAAAAGTGGCCGAGGGGTCCAACCCGGAGACTCCGGACATATTGTCCGGATACTCCGGATTGAATCCGGACACTCCGGACTGAATGTCCGGACTCTCCGAGTTTAGGGGATCGGTAAGAATTCCAGATTTTGGAAAAATGCAAGTGTTTGAGTGCTAGTTTGAATGCAAGTTTTGATGTTGAGCACATGCATATCCTAAAATTGTTTTTCCGTCGCATCCTCTTAATAGTACGGCTATCCTTAAGACTCAAAGCAATATAAAAATTACAAGTCTTCGTCTTGATGCCGTTTTCTCGAAATTTGACGCGCTTAGGACGGTCCAATCTTATTCCGAGCTTGATGTGATCTCGATAACTGCATTAATCTTAGTTGAAGCATTAGATCACATTAATTGTGTCATCATTAATAACCAAAATAAAATGAGGGGCCTAGATGCACTTTCAATACGAGCTACCTTGCACTAGCCGATTAATTTCATATGGCCCCTCCTAGGTAAGAGACCATTTACTGTATCAGCTATCCCTTGAGCTGACAGGTAGTATTATTTTTCATACCAGATCGGACTCGTTGAACGACTTAGGTGCAACCTTTTCATTGTAAGCTCTTACACCATGTTCTTTTGAATTCGCTTCAACGTTCTCAATCTTATTTCTATTAAGTCATCTAAATTATTGGCTATCAAATCCATGTAATCTTGAACCAATAATTTGTTCTGCTTAGCAACTCTTAATGAGTCAATACTAATTTTTATCGGCACCAGCACACGCAAACATTGGGTTTAATCCGGGTGCGAGTGTGCCAGCTGATTTGATCCTACAATCGATAAGAATAATATATGGTCTAAACAACTATCTCAACTGATTAGTTTCTCAATGATAACTCAATTTTAACAGCTATTCAACTCGATTAAACTGCAAGTAACGATAAATCAAAATAGCCTGATTGAGCTGAGTAGATGGTTGGTAAAGCCATATTTTCTCAAAAAAGGTGACGCGCAACAAGACCGGAGAAAAATCAAACCTGGATAACGTAAATCAACAATGATCACAATCGGCGATACGCAACTTTATTGATCAAGACGAATTGTACAGGAAAGATTACAAATCTAAGAAGATACTCCTAGTCGACGAAAAGTAAATAAAAAGTAGAGCAAGTTGACTGATCGTTGGATGTCTTTTTTGTCTTGTCTGTCATCCCTTCTTATAGCGTCTAGGCCAGTTGTATCCTTCCCCAACTCTTGCAGAAATATGATCCATATCGGTCACAACTTCCAAAAATAAACCTTTACCTAAACTGATTTGCCAGCTTCAATCTCGCATGCATGTTTAATCTTATCCTTCCAAATTAGTTACACCTACCAAATCGGTCATATCCGCCAGATCGGCTAAGAACACCAAAATTTGGTGTCACACATCAATATATGGACGGATCTATGGTAACCTGCCATGTTTGTCCATGAGAGGGAGTTGAGTCAGTAAACTCGGCACTTGCACCATCGACAGGTTGTCATGTCATGACATACATGTTGCTGTTGCAATTTTTTTGTGCAATGCTTTCGCGGGGATTTGATCTCAAGACCTGTCGCTCGCCTCGTGTGCGCTTTGCCAAGTGAGCTACAATTGGGTATTGGTTTAATTAATGGTAACAAATATATGAGCCTACGCTTCTAGCACTACCCGTCCGTTGAACACTTTTTTTTGCGCTCCACGTGTGCTGGAGGTCCTCTAGTGCTAGCACATTGCTGGAGGTGACACGTGTTGACCCCCGACCTGCCACAGTGGGGAAGGGAGCTACTTTTGCAAAAAAAAAATCGTAAGAGAGCTATTTTTGTAAAAAAATTTGTGGTGGAGGTCACTACAGTGATCACATCCATGCCCTGCAGCTAGCCCATCACAAAAGCAAGAAAGGTTAAGGGTGAAAGAAAAGCGTACACACCCGGATCAACGTTGCTCTTCTCTTTTGTCTCTGCCTTCGCCCAACACGTGGTACAAATTTAGACCCGTGCAATTTAGGTTCTAGATGTCTTTACACTCACATAATGTACATAGCATTAAGTAAGTTTCGTTCCACTACTCGCGTGCACTGCGGACGCGTTAAGCGGAGCTTAAAAAGCGTATCCTTGTGGCCGCGGCCACCTCAGCACTGAGGTGGCATGCGGGGCGACATGGCTAGGCGCACACACCTCGTGAGTCATGACCAAGGTTTGAAATTTCGGTTTCAGATCATATATCCGAGAAGACCGAAATTTGAAATTTCGACAAAATTTGGAAATTTTGGATAAATCTCAGACGAAATCCAAAAACCAAAATTCAAAACCAGTTTTTTAGCCCAAAAATCAGATATTTCAGACGAAATAACTGAGATTTCTCCCAAAATATCTGAAATCTTGGTTAAAATTAAACGACCTAAAAATGGTTGAAAACACATCAACAAATTTAAAATTTTTTTGGATGATTCTCATGTATTAATAATATTCCTACTAAATTTTGAGATGATGATCAAGCTTGTGGAATTTTAAAAAATTGTGCAAGTGGTAATGTTGTGATAAAAGCCTTACATAAATTATGTTTTTGATTTTTCCAATGTAACAAAAGAAGTTCAAGTCATTTGGAAAGTTTCTATATGTTCATATGTATTATAATGCAACATACGAAATATTTGAACAGAAAAGACTATAAAGTTAGAAATTTCGGCAGCATTTTGACTGATTTCGGTTTATGACAGTGACAATTGGCAACAATCAATATATATTGCATGACAAATGATCGGCATGAAATAAAATTAACTCATATAACAATTTAGCACATATAGCAAGAATATTTAAAAGAATAATTACAAGAAGGGCTATGAATATGTTTTACAACAAGAGGCATAATTGAAAGAAGTACGAACATGTAAAGCGTGAACAACTACGCATTGCCATACATATGAGTAGTAGTAAGATAATGGTGAAAACTAGACCTTCACGTTATCGACAATGATCTCGCCATGCTTCCTCTGGTGTTGTTGCTTGTACTCTTCCCAGTTCATGTCCCGCGGTAGGGATGGCAAAAATACCCGTGGGTACGGGTACCCGACCCGACGGGTCCGGGTCCAAATTTGGACCCACAGGTATATTAGTTCTGGTCCAGGTCCGGGTCTCATGTTGGACCCGTGGGTATCCAGACCCGGACCCGACTCCATGGTAGAATGTGGGGTGAACTCAAAATAGAGCAGATCACCAGTCCTCCTCGAGTGCAGATCGGAGTAGGGGCCATGATTCGCTGCCGGTTTTGGCCGGCTGGCACGACGATACCATGATGATTATGCACTGTCTGGCCTGCAGATCTGCAAGAATGGAAGATTCGGTACTTGATCATCTTGCATTTCTTGTGTTTCTTTTCTACTGTTGCATGGATCAGGTATCGTGGTGGATGCATGGTGATTCATGCGGTAAAGAAGCCAAGGCCGGCCTATGTGTATGCAACGTACACCATGCAGCCGACAGCACAAGGACCGCGTACTGTGCATGCAACATTAGCTGTCCGGCCACGACGTGTAAAGGAATTCGGTTCCGGGTACCCAATCGGGTCCGGGTCCGGATCCGAGATTGGACCCGTGACTGATTTCGGATCCGGGTCTGGGTCCGGAATTCGGGTCTCAGGTCTGAGTCCACGGAGGTTGGACCCGAAGGGACCCGGACCCGTTGCCATCCCTATCCCGCGGAAGCCAAGCAGACTTCCAGTATTCATAATGCGACATCCAGGTCGAAGGATTCTATGACTTGTATAGGTACCTGACAGTTGTGTGTTATGCATGCTGATCGACATAGGGATCAGTGTAGTCAAACAATAATGATATGCTCGATTCGTCGTAGGATGAATGTCTGTGACTGTACCCACCTAGATCCCCTACGTAGGGCATCGAGCCGTACCCTAACATAGGGTACCCAGGGTGCTCATTAGGGAAGCCAAAATGGCCGGAAGATTGGCTACTAGACCACGAGCCCATGTCATCCTGGGGTTGTCCTGCCTGCCGCCCACTCCCACCACTCATCGCACTATGGGTATGCCTCTGTGAGCCCTTCCTCGGCGAACCTCAATATCTTGTACAATGGTTTGATGGCCTGCACAGACCACTCCAAAAGGTCCCACCAATCCCTATCAATGAGGTGGTCATATGCAAACTTACCCTCGTCTATCCCAGCCCACCTGCTATCTATCTAGATCGGATGGGTCATCCACTGCTGAAACTTCTCCTTCTTCCAAAATCTATCAAGAAAGATGAAGGTCGTGCCAAACCTAGTGGCATTTTGTCGCATTAACTCTCCACCTATTTGGTCCTTCATCTGCACATGCAGATTCTTGTGGTTGTACAAGAAGCAATAAATCCTTTTCACCCCTCCCATGACCCCTTTGATCTCAGGGATGTCGTCACATCTTGCATGCTTTCATGAAGTTGGCTGCATTATCAATAACCACTCGCACCACATTATCAGCACCAATTTCCTCGGTAACCACTTTCATTATCTCGCGTAGCAGGTACTTGTGCTCTTGGATCTTGCCTGTAGCATCGACGGTCTTATGGAAGAATATTACCCCATTGCAGTGAACCGTGAAGTTGATGATGCTCTGCATTGTAGATCCAGTCCACGCTTCACACATGACTATCACACCAAATGTGGCTCAGTCGTCCCTGAACTTCCGAAGGTACTCGACAACCTCCTCGTTCTCGTTGAAGTACTTCCTGTCGATTTTGTGGCCCCGTGATGCATGAACCCCTGGGCCTAGCTCCTGCGCCATCTTGAGAGAACCTGAACACAGAGGCCATAAGAGTTTAGTCCAATGAGGACAAGAATTTTAACTTACAAACCTATGATCGTTGCATACTTGTGAAGTACGAACACTCGGCTTTCATTCCTGGAATTGCATTTGTATGGAACCACTTAGACCATTCCCTCCCAAGATACTCCAAAATTCCTCAAAATGTGCAAGGTTTCCACTCTTTACTATATGCACAAATTCAGGGGGAGTTTTCAACTATATATGGTCGCTTTTATATAATTTTACTTCAAACTTTCATCCACTCAAATTCAATTGAAGTAAAATGCTCTTAAAGCAAAACCTTAGAGTATACAGCCTGTCGCAAGATAAATGTATACTCCAAATCATTTCATAAACATCTATTCTTTGAGGTTGCCATCAATTACCAAAAAGAGGGAAATTGAAGCATCTAGACCTCTAAAATTATTTGCCTTTGGTTGAACAACGACGACAGACGAATCTCCTCCTTCACCAGATCCAACTACTCCCTGTTCTGTATCAACACCTTCTTCATACCATAGGTCTCGTCCTCTGAACCATATTTGCAAATACCCAAATCACAAATCTCTCATGGCATTGCAAAGTTTCAAAAAAATACCCTAAACTTCCCAATTTCATCCCATTTGTATGAACAAAAACAACTTTGATTGTGTACAGTAAGCCGTGGAATTACCAAACTTCCACTCAATTCATCACAACATCTCATGGTCGCATGGGAAAAAGGAGCAAAAATACCCACGGTTTCGAAACAAAAACCACCCAGAAGCATTTGTGGACCAAGAAATGGAAAAGACTACACAAGAAAGCGAAATCAAGAACTCACAAAAAGGTGGGGGGACGAGATCGAGTGGGACCTGAGACGTGGGAAGGGTGATTGGCCTTGGCGAGCGCGGCCTCGGAGGAGGCTTGGTGCTCCGTGACAAGGTAGACAAAGGCGAAACCCCCCATGCCAATTTGGCGAAGGATGCGGAAGCATATCTTGTTGATCCACACATCGCCACCGCCCAGCGTTGCGTTGTAGAGGGTGTTGAGCCCTGAGATGGAGAAGCCCATCCTCGGCGCTCTTTTCCTCCTCGCCGTGGGCGTACTCCGACGCGGCTTCTAGTCTCAATAGCGACGGCGAGCGTGAGTATCAACGACGCTATGGAATGCAAGATTGGGGATCGAATAGCAGAACGGGGGATTCGGCCGGCTACTTGGCGATTGGATTTAGCCTCCTAGGTAATTTCGGGTTTTTCGGTATAATCGGTTTAACCGAATCATACACCGAAACCGAATACAATTAAAATAAACACCAAACCAAAAACCGAAATAACATAAATAATCAGTTTATTCAGTTTTTTGGTTTCAGTTTTAAAATGCGCACCCTAGACAGCTCTGATCCTGCGCTGTCCTCTCGCGGCAGATGGAAGAAACAGGCACGCACACCACCCCCATTTTTGTTCGAACCAGATGCCTGCCTTCTTTGCATCGTCCACTTGTGCATGCCTCGGCTCGGCTCCATGCCCATGCCACTCGCTCGCTTTTTGGCTCTCCCTGAAGGTGATCGATCGAGCCGACACAGCCATCGATCCAGTACAAAAATCCTCTTGAACTTGTCAGGGCAATGGGAGGTTGGGAGCCCAGCCTTTTCAGGTCGAGCGCATCCCAATCCGGATGGGGCATAAAACAAATGAGCATATCAAACTATTAGAGTTCTTATTATCTTTTGAAGGTACATGAGGTATCATCAAATTATACATTAAAGTTTTGTACATCTTAGTATATTCACTTTTTAAATTTTTGGTATCAGTTTAATGTATATTTTAATACCTTATAAGGATGGTAAAACGTCTCTTAAATCATAATTAAGTAAATAAGACTTTTCACAATTTTTAGAATGTATTTTGGTATTTCTTAGCACTAACTCAATGTAAACTTTGGTATCTCTTAACGATGTTAAAAAGTCTCCTGAGTAAACACGTCAGTCAGGCCAAAAACTTCCTTAGTTGTAGCTAAAGACGCCATGAAGACACACCAGATACCTGTTTGAAGTCCAAGGTTTCATCCCTGATTGTTTACTGAGAAACTGGTGTTTGGAGTTGTCGATCCATAATGCTTGACGATACTATATATTTTGAATTGCGAACTAAATGACGCGGAAGAATTGATGTGCTAAGGTAGAGCTGCAATAAGCTGCGCAATGGACAGGCTAGGCTCCTCTGTCAATCGCGGCGTTGCGGCCCGCACATTCCACGTAGGGGTGGAATTGAGCCGAGCCGAGCCGGGCTCGGCTGAGCTCGCACGGCTCGGCTCGGCTCGTGCGAGCTCGGCAAATTTCGAGCCTAGCTCGGCTCGGCTCGATGTATTAAACGAGCTAGAAATTCGGCTCGGCTCGGGCTCGTGCGAGCCGCGAGCCAGCTCGATTGGGCCCGTGAGCCTCCGAATGGTGCACCAAAAATCCAAAAGACCCTGAGTCTCTGCCGCTCTGGCTCTGCGCCACTCGCACTCGCCCGACCCCGACTTTTTCCCCAAATCGCCTAGGTCTTTGGGGGGGCTTCGCCGCCGCCGCCGGGCTAGGGTTCGGGGGGGCTTCGCCGGCTCGCCGCTTCGGCCTTCGGGCATCCCGCTCCCGCATCCCGTCGCCGCGACGCCGCTTCAACTAGCGGCTTCGCGCTGAAGGCGACGCGACCGAGCCACCGAGGTCTCCGCCGGCCTGCCCGCCTAGCTCTGCGCCGCGGCGACGTCGCCGCCTCCTCCGGCCCGCCCAGGCGCCCAGCTCTCTGCGCCTTTGCTTCTTCGCCCTGACCGCCAGGGCACCAGGCTTGTGTTTCTGTGAATGTGATCCTGTGAATGTGATTGTTTGAATGTGTTTCTGTGAATGTGATCCTGAGTAGCAATGACTTGTGACTTGTGTGATTCAGCAATTCAGCATTGAGGATGCGAAATCTGATTTTCTCCAAACTAGTAATTTTATGTTTTGTCGATATAGAGTTGGATACTTGGATGCTTGAATTGTGTATGTTTCCAAGTGTTGGATGCTTGAATTGTCGATATGTAGTTGTTACAGTTGTATGCTTGAATTGTGACTTGTGTGATTGTTTGAAAGCAGAACTGTTGTGACTTGTGTGATTGTGATAGTGTTGGATGCTTGATTGTTTGATATAGAGTTGTTACAGTTATGAATCTCTAGGTAGAAACAACATTCAGTGTCTATGTTCCTGTCCACTAAAGGGTTTCCTTTTATTCCAACAAGACAATGTTCTTTACTGTGATTGGTGGTGCATAGGCGCATAGCTTCGTCTTTTATGCTAAACAGTTGATCTGTAAAATTATTATTAGCTATGAATTCCTATGATTGTAGACACTGTGTTATGTCAGATTATGCTAAACAGTTGACTTTTATGTTAATGTTAGCTAAGTATCAAACTGATTACTATGTTGTGAATTCAAACCTTATATGACTGTCGAGCCTAACGAGCCGCTCACGAGCTGGCTCGAGCTCGGCTCGTTGGGCTGCGAGCCAGGAAGTAGGCTCGGGCTCGGCTCGTTGGCCATGCGAGCCGAGCCGAGCCGCACCGAGCCAAGCCAAGCCCGAGCCGAGCCTCGAGCCTCGAGCTAAATGTCCACCCCTACTTCCACGGCCAGAAAGGATGGTAAAATGTCTGGGGGGATTAGGATGGTAAAACGTCTGGGTAGGGCTGCAAGAAAAGCTCGAGGCTCGCAAACTATTCGAGCTCGGCTCGTCAGAGACTCGGCTCGAGCTCGGCTCGAGCTATATTCGAGCTCGAATCGAGCCTGATCTCAAGCTCGCGAGCCCAGTCGAGCCGAGCTCGAGCCTACTCGAGCTTTGTTCACTAAATTGTTGCATGGGTTATATGATTTTTAAGTTATGCAAATGCTCTCACTTGATGAAAATTATTGCATGCAAATGCTCTCTTGATGAAAATTGTTGCATGCAAATGCTCACTAAATTGGTGCATTGCATATCTGCTACCGGATGTTTTGATTTGTTGCTTTTGTTTGTGCTTATCTGCTGCTGTTGTATATAAACAAATGTTATCGAGCTTTTTCGAGCCGAGCTCGAGCCTACTCGAGCTTTGTTCGAGCTCGAACCGAGCCTGCCTGTAAACTCGAACCTAATTTGAGGCTCGGCTCGAGCTTGTTCGAGCTCGAGCTTCGTAGGGCAAGCTCGCTCGAGCTCGGCTCGTTTGCAGCCCTACGTCTGGGCGTCACTTTCCAAAGCAAGAGCAACTTCACCGTGTGCTAGTTCTACCTGGGGGGAATTAGGAGGGAAAACATAGAAGCACTGGTGAAGAATTAACATCAGGCTGTACCAAGTACCAACAACAGATTAGTGTTTAATATTAGTAGGTATAACATTTCAAATATAAACGGTATAATTTTAAAATAAAATTTAAGGAGAGCGTGCATCGATCTGAAAGTAAATCTAATAGTCATGAATTTGGATGATGATTGCTAAAAAAAACTATCTGGATGAAACTTATCAAAGGACGCAAATAAGCATCTTTATATTAAACAGGGGCGAGCAGAGGTCAAGAGCTACCGTCCGAGAATCTCCGAAAGTGCACTACCCTCCACCGGAGATACAAGCAAAACATTATTAGCTGCAAGCATCAGAGGCGGCGCAACCAGTGAAGCAGAGCGAGAGGGAGGGAGGGGGGAGAGATGTCGTCGTTGAAGTCGCCGGTGGCTGCGGAGGAGCGGGCGGTGGCGATGGGGGGGAATGGGGAGGGGGAGAGGTGCCCGGTCGAGGAGGTGGCGCTGGTGGTGCCGGAGACGGACGATCCGTCGACGCCGGTGATGACATTCCGGGCGTGGGCGCTGGGGCTCACCTCCTGCTTGGTGCTCATCTTTCTCAACACCTTCTTCACGTACCGCACGCAGCCGCTCACCATCTCGGGGATCCTGGCCCAGATCCTCGTGCTCCCCGTCGGCCGCTTCATGGCCTCCGTGCTGCCCGACCGCGAGGTCAGGCTGCTCGGCGGCCGCCTCGGCAGCTTCAACCTCAACCCGGGGCCCTTCAACGTCAAGGAGCACGTCATCATCACCATCTTCGCCAACTGTGGCGTCTCCTACGGCGGCGGTGACGCCTACTCCATCGGCGCCATCACCGTCATGAAGGCCTACTACAAGCAGGCCCTGAGCTTCGTCTGCGCCCTCCTCATCGTCCTCACCACACAGGTCTGTACCAGTAGCTACCCTAGTCTAGTAAGCTCCCTCTGCAGTCAACTTCTTTACCTATTTCTTCGGTTTAGTTGTTTATTTGTTTTGGATTACTACGATAAGTTACTTAGCCATTCTCAAGTTACTTATGCAAGCGTCAAAGACTGATTGAAAATAGTACTTAGAATTGATTAGGGTGTTCTGTCTCATTTCATCTTTGATCTGGCACGCGATCGAGCATGACGTGCGCACCGAGTCCAAGAGATGTGACTACATGCTTTAGATGCACGAACCAAGTAATATCATTTTTTCTGACAAACTTTTTTTAGTAATATCATTGTAAAAAAAGTCACATCTCTTGTCGCGTTCCTGTAGCTCAAAATCACCTACTGAGATAGGAGAGATCGCAAGCTACCGAGCTCTCTTAGCTCGGTAGGTGGTTTTTGAGCTATAGAAACGTGGTAGCTAGATGTTTTTGTAGTTGAAAATATGATTATTTTTGTACTCATCCAGTAGGACTATATTTTTTAAAAAAAAGCTTATGAGTGGACTAGAAAAAGGAGGATATGGAGGACCAATCAATATTGTGCTCTTCTAGTTTGCGGAGTTACCACCACTCATAGCGCGGGGAAGAGAGGGAAAAGCGAGTTGAAAAAATCTTAGGGCTTCGTCAACGTGAGTCCATAGTTTGGCAGGATTTTGTTCCTCTCGCGTACATGCGCATCGATATCTTGTGAATTTCATAGTGGGCAACTTTACAATCCCTGTCGAATTGCGGGTGCTTGTCGCATGTGTACGTAGCTTCCTTACATTTTTTTTTTTATTTTTTTCTAAATAAAATTGAGAATATATCTCTATTTTTTAATTTTAGAAACACTGATAGACGATATATATTATCTACCCTGCTTCACTATCATAGCAAATGGCTGGGCACTGTAGATGCCCTCCTGCAGAGATCGGGTACCGCGATACCCTGTCCAGTAGGAGGCCATCTATTGTGCTGACCACATGCTGCTGTATATGACACGTATCGTCTATCAATATTTCTATTGTTAAGAAAAAAGCAAGATTTATAATTTAATTATAGAGAAAGATTAAAAAAAAGAATGCACGGGGCAAATAGCCAGGCCAAATCTTCCCCTGGAGTAGTATATACTAGTCAGAGCTGCGCGCTCCGCCGCGCCGTGAGAAATATGATCCAAATTTTTGTCTCTAAAAAAAGGCAGGAATATTCGAGTTTTTTTTCGCTTGGGTATTTCTTGAAAAAAAGACGCTAAGTAAGAACCATCGACGAACCAGCGAAACAACGGCGCTTTTTTGGGGAAAAAAAGAATAACACATGTTCCGAGAAATATTAGATCCCAAAGAAGAAGAAAAACTATAGACACCGAGTTTAACACCCTATGCGGTCAATGGGCAATAATACATGTCATAAAAAATATTAGAGATCGAGCCGCAAAAGAAATTTTAGATGCCGAGTTTAACATCCTATGTGCTTATTTTCCCGCGAAAAATGAGCGAAAACGAGTAAAAACGGAGAAACGACGGACGAAAAACGAATTACCATTTTTTGGGAGGTAAACGGCCAACGAAAACATTTTTCCCATGCTCCGGAGAGAAAATGGATCACGAAAATATTTTTTTTCAGACAAAACGGAGAAAGGAAACGACCTCCCATTTTTTTTGGGGGGGGGGGGAATAGCCACCGAAAACATTTTCCCCATGCTCCGGAGGAAAAACGGCTCACAAAAATATTTTTTCCGGGCAAAACGGAGAAAGGAAACGGTTTTCTTTTTTTTTGGATAAACGGCCAACGAAAACATTTTTCCCATGCTCCGGAGGGAAAACGGATCACGAAAACATTTTTTTCGGGTAAAACGGAGAAAGGAAACGGTCTCTAATTTTTTTTAGGGGCGAAATAGCCACCGAAAACATTTTTCCCATGCTCCGGAGGAAAAACGGATCACGAAAACATTTTTTTCGGGTTACCGAAAATATTTTTCGCATGTTCTGGAGAAAAAACGGACCCCGAAAACATTTTTTTGAGACAAAACGGAGAAAGGACCCAAACGTAAAGCGTGAGGACCTAATTGTTATAATTTTGGTCCTGTTCGCTATTTTGAATAATTAGGAAAGGGCTCGCTCGCGATTCGCGCTTAATAGGAGGGCCTCCATGCAAAACGTGAAACCAGGGACCTAAACGCGAACCGGAAAAAACATTCTCCTCTCACATAAAATCGCGCAAGGACCTGAACGTAATTTGGAAGAAATTGGAGGGCCTTTTCGCAAAAACGGCATGGACACGTGGGACGGCTGCCTGCTCTCCGATTCCTTCCCCTATAAGGGGTTTACTATTACGAAGAGACCAGCTAACTAATCCAAAAGAAAAGAGACAAGTGTTTCTATTTGATTTGCATAGTGGATCCGAATAACCTACTAGGAAGGCGAGAGATGCTGCTGCGGTGCAGAGCGCTGACGTTTGCACCATCTGTGCTTTTGGTGTTGCACGCTGCAGATTCTGGGCTATGGGTGGGCTGGAATGCTGAGGAGGTACCTGGTTGACCCCGCCGACATGTGGTGGCCTTCTAATCTTGCCCAGGTCTCCCTCTTCAGGTAAGGATCATAATCACCGTGTTAAACTTATCTAATCTGTCCCTAATTAAAAACTTATCTAATCTGACTACCGCGGGTGGTTCTGCGTTCATCGATCGACCCCGGTCAGCCTAGTGGAAAACATCTATTCACGCACGTGTGTGGCGCCGCTCGCGCACGTTTGGATGCGGTTGCACGCTAGAGCGCGAGGAAGACGACGATTCAGAGCACGAATCTCTAAGCGAATCGCAAGGCTAGAAATCCGAATGATATGAAAAAAAAGTCTTATATCAATTCTGAAAAAAAAGAATGTATTTTGCGTGAAAACCTTACATACTAGTATACTATTCTCTCTGGAATTTAAAAAGCCGACGTTTTGGACATCAATATAGTCTCCAAAACACAACTTTAATCACTAATTTTTGTTGTAATATATTTATAAAATTCAATAAAATTATAATATTATGAAAGTACTTCTCGAGATAAGTTTACACATAATTTTTATGTATTTAATTTAAATATTTAAAAATGTATTGATAGTCAAAGTTTGGAAGTTTAACCATCACTGTATCCAAAACTTTATCTTTTTGAATACCGTAGGGAGTATATAGCTCGTTCAATTTTCCGGAGATAATGCGTTAGTGCCCCCACCCAATTTCTCACCTAAGTTCGTTTGTGCTGATCTGATAAGTTAATTAGTAAGGGAATGTAGCTTAATTATCCTCTCTTAGCAAGTGCTACGGATCTGTTTGGAGAGCTATAGCTTTTCTAAAAAAGCTGCCTTTTGGTATTATGGACTAAAAAGTAAATGTAATTTTTTATAAGAGACCATTTGACAAAAAAAAAACTAATTTCTCTTATCAATAAGATACAAAAGCAAATACTCAGCTTTTAGTTTTTATATATGACTTCTGCATTATGCAAAAAAACCGTTTAAAATTAAGCAGTTTGTGGAAGCTTGATAACTTTTCGGAGACTGAAGCCGGCTTAAAGCCCCAAACAGTGCCTTAATTATTTGGTGCATGTGCGACAACGCATGCAGGGCGTTGCACGAGAAGGAGGAGGTCGGCGGCAAGTCGTCCAAAGGGCCGTCGCGGATGCGCTTCTTCCTCATCTTCTTCTTCGCGAGCTTCGCCTACTACGCGCTGCCGGGGTACCTGTTGCCAATCCTGACCTTCTTCTCGTGGGCGTGCTGGGCATGGCCGCACAGCATCACGGCGCAGCAGGTCGGCTCCGGGTACCACGGCCTCGGCGTCGGCGCCTTCACGCTCGACTGGGCCGGCATCTCGGCGTACCACGGCAGCCCGCTGGTGGCGCCGTGGGCGTCCATCGCCAACACGGCCGCCGGCTTCGTCATGTTCATCTACGTCATCGTCCCGCTCTGCTACTGGAGGTTCGACACGTTCGACGCCCGCAAGTTCCCCGTCTTCTCCAACCAGCTCTTCACGGCGGCGGGCCAGAAGTACGACACCACCAAGGTGCTCACCAGGGACTTCGACCTCAACGTCGCCGCCTACGATAGCTACGGGAAGCTCTACCTGAGCCCGCTCTTCGCCATCTCCATCGGCTCCGGGTTCCTGCGGTTCACGGCCACCATCGTCCACGTCCTGCTCTTCCACGGCGCCGACATGTGGAGGCAGAGCAGGTCGGCGATGAGCTCGACGAAGACGGACGTCCACGCGAAGCTGATGCAGAGGTACAGGCAGGTGCCGCAGTGGTGGTTCCTCGTGCTGCTGGTGGGCAGCGTGGTGGTGTCGCTGCTCATGTCCTTCGTCTGGAAGGAGCAGGTGCAGCTGCCGTGGTGGGGGATGCTCTTCGCCTTCGCGCTCGCCTTCGTCGTCACCCTCCCCATCGGCGTCATCCAGGCCACCACCAACCAGGCATGCATCTTCTCATCTTCTTGTGTGAATCTCTGATGAACAATTGATTGGTATCATTGGCTTGTGCATCGTTGTCGCCATGATCTGATCGGTTTTGTCACTTGGATTGTTTTCTGCAGCAACCGGGCTACGACATCATCGCGCAGTTCATGATCGGCTACGCCCTGCCCGGCAAGCCGATCGCCAACCTGCTCTTCAAGATTTACGGCCGGATCAGCACCGTGCACGCGCTGTCGTTCCTCGCCGACCTCAAGCTCGGCCACTACATGAAGATCCCTCCGCGCTGCATGTACACTGCCCAGGTACAAATCTCAGCTTCACGCATTGCAGCAGTCCACATGCCGACTGCCGCCGCCACATGAAAAACGTCAAGTAACCTCAACGTGCACTGAGTGCAGCTGGTAGGGACGGTGGTCGCCGGCGTGGTGAACCTGGCTGTGGCGTGGTGGATGCTGGACGGCATCGAGAACATCTGCGACGTGGACGCACTGCACCCGGACAGCCCATGGACGTGCCCCAAGTACCGCGTCACGTTCGACGCGTCGGTGATCTGGGGGCTGATCGGCCCCGGCCGGCTCTTCGGCCGGCACGGCCTGTACCGCAACCTGGTGTGGCTGTTCCTGGTGGGCGCCGTGCTGCCCGTGCCGGTGTGGCTGCTGAGCAGGGCGTTCCCGGAGAAGAAGTGGATCGCGCTCGTCAACGTGCCCGTCATCTCGTACGGGTTCGCCGGGATGCCGCCGGCGACTCCGACCAACATCGCTAGCTGGCTCGTCACGGGGACCATCTTCAACTACTTCGTGTTCAAGTACCGCAAGGGGTGGTGGCAGAAGTACAACTACGTGCTGTCGGCGGCGCTAGACGCCGGCACGGCCTTCATGGGGGTGCTCATCTTCTTCGCCCTCCAGAACGCCCACCACGACCTCAAGTGGTGGGGGACGGAGATCGACCACTGCCCGCTCGCCTCTTGCCCCACCGCGCCGGGCATCGTCGTGAAGGGATGCCCGGTGTTCTAAGCTCTAGGCTCGCCGGAGCACCATGCCATGTATGTAGGTAGCAGGCATATGAAGGATTAACCGATACAGCGCTTGTCAGTTGTCACTCCTGAGTGTAACAATCTGTTTTTCCACAAAGAAAAGCTATAGCTAGTTTATATAGAATCGTGTCATTCTGAATACACTAATACAGAGAGATCTGTCAGCAAATGAACACGCCTTCCTAATTAGCACGATGAATCCACAAAGACAGAAATGACGCACACTTTTGACAGAGCAAGTGGTAAAAACAATATGAACTCATGATAATCTGCACGGCACCATTCATCACACAATATAATTGCACACTTGTCAGTTGTCACCTATCATCACAGTGGCATTAGATGGCACCTGTGGCCGTCGACCAGTGGGCAAGCTGGATGGTTCAAAGTGGTAGCTCGAAGATCTCGTCTTCTCTGGCGGCGATATGCTTCCTGCAGATCCATGCAATGTGGCCGTCATCTCTGTACCTCACTCGCCACAGACCAAACCTCTTCGCAATGTCCATCCCTGTCAAAATCCCTTGCCCTTTCAAGAAATCCACAAGCCACTGTCTAGCCGCTTTCATGTCATCCCCAATGCCACTTGAGCCACTCTGGTTGCTGTTATTCCTCGCTTTTCCAAACATCGCCACCGCGCCTAAAGCCCCCAACGACGCAGCGGATGCAGCTGCACCATACATGGCTGAAGAGTCCAGCAAGTGCACCACCGCCCTGCTCAGATCAGGTATCATCTCCCCCATCCCGACGATGAAATGCGCGCCGATTTTCAGGGCGAAAGTCAACAATTTCATGAACTTGCTCGTGTAAGGCAACAAGCTTTGCACAGTTTGATTGTCCACTTGAATTAGATCACACCCGAGCTGATCCTCCACCACATGCATTTCTCTTCGGAATTCACATAACATGTGCAACCGTAGGGATCGCATGCCAGGCAGTATTCTTGTGACCAGCTTCTTGGAGCGGTTCTCCAAGCTTACAAGATAGAACATCTGAGGCACCTTTCTTTCCTCCAATTGAATGTTGTAGTTCATCACATAGTCCATTTTCCTGTGGAGTTCATTCACAAGGTGATACTCGTAGTACCTCAAGCTTGCGATTTCCTCCTTCAAGTCCCTTATTCCTTGTTCTATTCTCTTCAATCTTTGGAGAACCATCTCAACACCTTTCGCAATGCCTAATATGGAGGGATCAACCACATCTGCTTCAGGGATAGTTTCAGACTGCTGCAGATTGTCTGGGGCAACGGCCAGTTCAGTTGCGAGATGCTGTAGATCATAGTACCTACGGTGCAAAACTTCATGGAAGTCATCGTCTGAGAGCAGATCTCTGGCATGATCTGATCCTGATCTTAAGATGAGTCTTTTATTGCCTTCAACTGCACTCCACGTATGCTGATAATCATACATGCTTTCTGCTGGCAATGACAGAAGAATTTGCTTTATTTTTTTCAGAGGAAGCAGCTGAGTTGTACGGAACCTTTGTGGTATGAGATATTTCACACAGTCAGGCCTGATAATGCTTTCCTTGAATGTCATACTGGGAGACAAATTCAGTATCGTTGGGATTACCAAATTGTGGAGTAGCTTCACCATGTCAGTAACATTTTTACTGGAGCATGCAAGCACATCTATGGATGAGCCTATCTTCATTCCCAGCTCCACCCTTACATGGACACCATTGATCACTGTATAGATAAGATTTTTCTCCAAGTTGTAGACTGCTAATTGTTGTTGTCCCAGACACATGATTTTGTTGCGCAGACGAACCTGGAAAGAAAACGTTCTTTTAGAAAATCGAATCACCTTGGCAGTTAGAGACTACAGTAGTAGTCACTAGCGAGTAATGTTTACCTGTAGTCTTGGAAAGAAGTCAGTTGTCAGGAGCATGTGTATATCTTCACATTCAAGATGCCTTCCAGCATATCTGCACTCTGGCATGGTTATTTCCCATCTTTGAGTCCCTTCGTTGCTTTCCTCAAGAATTGCTGGTACTAGAAGTAACGTGTTCTGGTTACCAGGGTCCTGTTCATAGCATAATTCAAGTTCCAACAACATATTTATGATATCACTAGCCTGTAAGGATGCACCAGCTCTCCAGTTTGATCTCGAAATTTCGTTGCACAGCTTCTCTTGCAGAATTTTCTCCAGCTCTTGTTTGCGGACAAAACCACTACTTTCTATCTTGATTGATTTCAATGTAGCAAGTTGGTTGAGGACATCTCGACAAAACCATTCACAATTCATGATCAGAACTCCAAGCTCCTCAAAAAATATTATTTCGCCCAAGTCATGCAGTGATTTTGCAACAGCACGTCTTCTTGCGTCCACTTTCTCCGCATTACCACGCCTTGATCTTAATCTTAGCGCCGGAATGTTGAGCTGGCATATCTCACAGAACTCAGCCCATAGGATCACTGCTTTTTTATTCTTCAATCTCCAGTCATGCAAAGTCTTGACCAAATCATTGCATACTTCGTAAACTTGAGGAACCTGTTGGAGGATTGTCTTTGTTGTCTTTCGCAAGTGATGAGTGAGTTTACTTACTGAAACCAATGATCTTGAATCCACAGCAAAAACAGTTGGGTAAATTTCTGCATGTGAACGGAAGTCTTCTCTGAGCCTTTGTACAACACTAGCAATTGCCTGAAGCCCTTCTGGTAGATGAGGTACCTTGTCATAATGGGTGAGAACTATAGTTACACAGGGCAGAAATGATTGTGATACTCTCCGCCTAGAATTTGAAATAAGAAACTTCAGCCAATATAACAGCTCCCATTCAATCTCATCTATGTTTTTTGGATATTTAGTAGCAGGCTTTCCAACCAAGCTAGATACAATCATGAAAAAACTTGGACCACCGTGCACCACAAACATGAAATCATGTAATGCAAAACCTCCCTCGTGTCCACCAAGATTACACATTGTCAATTTTGCATCACCATCAAAGATAGACTTCATCTTATTCTCATTGGTGCTTGCCATTTGCTCCACTGGAGTCTTCAAAGTTGTTATTACATCCATGCGAGGCAACTTCATTGAGTTCATGCACTGATTTAGGGAGCTACATAGCGTGCTTTTACCTGCGAAACCATGCAAATTTAAGCATCAAATATAACCAATTCTTACAGTACATCAGGGATTTGTATTTCTAGAACTGTGATACAAGGTACAGACATTTTATAGTGAGAAGTCAACAAAATCTAGGTTTTAATTTAGCAGCGTAATATTGCACGCGAATATGATGCAGATGCCAGAAAAATGACATTCAGCATAATTTAATCACCAGTTCCACAAGTAAAAAGAAAATTTATGCTAAACAAAACAAAACTATAGTTTTTATTTCGGCCTATAGACTAGAAAAAGGATAGCGATGACGAACAATTGCACCTGCTAATTCTTGGCCGCACAAAAAAACTCGGCAGCAAGTAGGAGCACCTAGTGGCAAATCGTGCAAATCATTTGGCAGAACCAGACTCCCATTTTGACCCAGTTTCTCATAAATTTGGCCTGTCTTATCAGCAATATGCAAAGGTGTTCCATGAAGATCGATTTCCTCAATCCAAGGATTGACCTGCAAAGTGTTCATAATGGTCTGCAAGACTACTGCCCCCTCAACTCCCTTGCACCCTTTCAAAGATAAACTTCGAAGAGTGGCGTTCCTTTCTAAGCTTGTAAAGATTTTGACAACATCATTTGACCTCAAGCTTTCATCATCGCATATTGCCAGCTGAATCAGGCTCTGGTTTGTCTCCAACATCTGCAAGATTGCAGCCATACCATATCTGCCTACATTCATCCGCTCCCCTCCAAAACTCAAAACCTTCAAAGTGGTATTGGCTTGTGTCTGAAGTGGTGAAAACGTGCTAAGAGGACATAGCAAATGCTCCAACCCAACTCCACCAAAGTGATTTCCATCCAAACTCAAGCTTTCTAAATACTTGTTCTTGAATAGCCCCGCAGCTATATACACCACAGCTTTGTCCCCAAGGCAACACCTGGTAAGCTTGACAACTTTCAGGCACCTATTCTGTTCGAGGACTCCTCTAAGCTCTTTTGTCCATTTGGACTTCAGCGGGACACCTGACATGTCCAATGTCATCACCGTGGTGTTCCATGCCAAAGCACAAACAACCCGTTGCAGGCCTGTAGAGTTAATGTTGCTGTAAATCCTCATGCTTCCGGTTTCAGGAAGGAATTCAACAATTTTACAACTGTTCATGCCGCCTCTAGTATCACGACTTTGTCCCCACATATGCACCTCCACTCTGCGGTTACGTGCCAGCACAGCAGAGATAAGTGGAGCTGCAGCGATGGAGCTCTTGTCAAGTATGATCAACAGCTTCAACATATAATTCATCTCAATCATCTTTGAGAGTTCTTCAGCTCCCTTGGCACCTATGGAGTCCTCCCATAGTTGGAACTCTTCCACGCTTCTGTTGTTTGCCAAAGCTGAAGCAAGCAATGTGGCTCCCTTAGCTCCAATGCTACAGTCAGAGAAAACAACTGCTTTGATGGTGTCGTTCCTTTGGAGCATTTCTGAGAGTGGAACTAAAGCAGCTACTGATTTTGTGCTGAAAACATTCTTTTGGAACTCCAACTGCTTCACACTCGAGCCAGGGCCTAAAAATGAACAGAGAAGCTGCACCCCCTCAGTCTGCCATTCAATACCATGAAATAGGAAGCTCGTCACATTTCTGTAGTTCTCTTTGTACACCACAAGATGATGAAGCAACTTGTGCAGGAAGTTGACATCACTGTGATCTGTACATATATGGACCCTTAGTGATCTCTCGCCTTCCTTGGATAAGCCTGATCCCAAGTTTGCTGGAACCTGGTAAAACACAAAGTTCTCCACATTCTTGTAATCCTGCAGATCAATCTCAGTAACATCTCTTATATACTCCTGGTTAGAGGGTGATCTTATCGTGACCATCCTGTCACCGATCCTTGGAGGGGACGATGAAGGATTGTTGAATAAGGGAGAGGAAGCAAACATGAAGGTTGGCTTTAGCATGTAGGGAGAATTCAGATGATATAGGTAAGGAACAAAATGGTTTTCGCAGACAGACATCACATATTGCAATAGGAAAGAAAGTTTGAAAAGATGAGTGTAAACAAGGACAGGCATCAGATTCCTGGCTTGTCAAGGGAGCATAATAAAGAAAAGAACAGCCTTTATCTTGCTTTGCTGGCCTGAAGAGATATGGCTGGAGAATCAAATAAGTGAAGTTCAACTATACAAGGATTAGAATAAATAACTTCGTTTGAAAGTGTAAACACCAACTCTAAAGAAAAGAACAACCTTTATCTTGCTTTGCTGGCCTGAAAAGATATGGCTGGAGAATCAAATAAGAGAAGTTCAACTATACAAGGATAAGAATAAATAAGTTCATTTGACAGGGTAAACGTCAGCTCCAAAGCAGTCACAAAATTATTTAACTAGTTCCATCTACCAAGATCTCAAATTGGTTATGCTGAAAATATAATATTTTTGCTTTGATTTTATATCAAATTTTTGCTTTGATTTTATATAACATCAAACATGACTACACTATATGTATGCTCCATCCTCCTAGGTGCACCCCATCCAAACACCAACATGCACTTTGCAATACCAGAACACACATTATAAAACAATAAATTTTCAGCTGTTCATTTTTTTTAATAGACATCATTTCGAGAGAAAAAAAGACTTACCTTGCCATTGTCTTTACATCACTGAAAACAGATGATGCTTTAATGTAATTATTTCTTTTATTGCAGTTTTATATTGCATTGTCTCAGCATCATATGCTTCATTCAAAAGGAAAAATAGATTCTCAGATTTGTGTATGAAGTAAGGAATAAGTGCAGGATGACTTTTAATTTTTAGATAAGCAGAGGGAATCCATCCTTTATCCCTCTTGTCCACAATCATTGACCATTATATGGATTTCACACAACTCAAGCTACCTACTTTTAGATTTGTTCAATTTCAAACATATTGTAGAGGAACTAGAAAGAAAGCAAAATGTATACTTCCTTACCACCAAGTGCAGGCAGAATGAAGAACTGGGGTCTAAAGAAGCAAGCAGCAACAAGAATGATACTGCTGCTCTTTTTGATTCTGCGTTTCCTTGTAGTGTCAGCTCAGTAAGGTAAGATGATAAGTGCTAACTCCCGATCCCAGAAGGCTCATGAGTTATTCTTCCCATTATTTTTCTTATTTTAATCTGTCTGATCATCCTAGTGCTTTCTCCAATTCTAAATTTCAAAATTAACATAGAGTTTAAGCTCGCGGTAAGCAAGATCTTCGACACTAACAGTCTGGAAAATGTGATGGGTTAAATCTGAACAACCATGACCAATAATGAAGTTTAAAAAACTTTGACAAATTCTAAACCAAAATAATCCATAAACAAGAAAAATTGATCTATAATCTGATGGCATACAAGGGAAAAGAAGATGTGTGCATATCTGGAACAACACTGAGCGATTATCTCATTTAATATAAACATTTGAAGAAGATATGCAGACTTTTAACTGTTAAGGATATATTATCTCTTATAGTTATATATAAGTTCCTGTTATAGATAGAGTCCTATTCCTATTCCTTTCCCTTATGTACTCTATATATTGTGGCCATCGGCTCCCATATTCAATACAAGTCCTATTCATAACATGGTATCACAGCTCTAGGTTTTTCTTCCTAGCTCCATCCTTCCGCTGTTTTAGATCTAATCCGCGCCCGGGAGGAGACTCGGCGGCACCGCCCAGCCGGCGCGGGCTCCTCCGTCCACGATGCTCATCCGGCCCCACGCGCCGCCGCGGCAGACGGGCGGCGTTCTCCTTTGGCTACCGCGCCGCCTCTGGCTCTCATCGCAGCCCCCTCGTCTTCCGTGCGTCCCAGCCGTCGCGTGGCCTCACCTGCATCTTCATCGCCGGAGCCGGGCCGCCACGACTTCACGTCCTCGTCTGGTCCTGCCGCTCCGTCCGATTCCCCCGGGGCTTCTTGCCCGGCGGCGGCTGCTCGCTCCTAGCCCTCCTCCCCGCGCTACTTCTTCTCCTCGCTCGCCGGCACCAAAGCGTCCCCGCACCGGCGCATCGCCATCGCCGTCGACCTCTCCGACGAGTCCGCCTTCACCGTACAGTGGGCCGTGCAGAACTTCTTCCGCCGCCTCCGCGGACGCGCCGCCGCCGGAGGCCCAGAGCTGGAGCCACTCCACCGGCTCGCCTCGGCTTCTGGTTCTTCGCAGGCGCGAGCCCTTGATCATCGCTCGAGACGCCGCCGGACCTTCGCCGCTGCGGATCTCAGCGCCGGCGTCCTCTTCGCTCGACGCTCGGCCTACTGCCGGCTCACGGCCACAGAGGGCTCCTCTGCGCCCGCCTCGGCCTCTCGCTTGATTCGAAGAAGCGCCGCTCGCGACGGCTCTCGCACGGACGTACGTCCGTGTTGGCCACTCGCCTTCCGGCTCCGCCGCTCCAAGATCGCGCCACAACCAGGCTATTGCTCAGGCGCACTCGAGCCACTCACGCGCCTCGCACTTCCGGCCACCGCCTTCACGCGCCTCCGCCCACCTGCTCGCATGCACCCAAGGAGCATCACCAAGTCCTATGCTGTTTGGATGAAGCCTCATTGAGCCGAAGAGACTCCCGTGTCCACTCTATGGAAGTTCTTGAGTTCCATTGGCTACGGTTTTGGAGTAACTTCGGCTTCTAATTCCAGCTTCTCGGCTTATTTCTTCAGAGTTCCAAGGCATCAAGGTTTTTAGTGTTGCGGCTATTATTCCTAATATTTTTCTTTAGTCTTCCGTTACGTCCATCCAAGTTTTTAGCATCTTGATTTTGTCGTCGCTTGGCTCTCTCATCGGCTTGGCTCATTTTGTCAACTTGTATTACCTTGGCTCGGCTCGTTTTGTCGGCTTCGTCGGTTCTTCTTCGTCGACTCGTACCGTCGGCTCTTCGTCGTCGACTCGGCCCTACCTTCGACTTCCGTTTGTCGATTTGGCTTCATCGTCGACTTCTCTTCATCGACTCGGCCCTACATTCGACTTCGGTTCATCGATTTGGCTTCTTCGTCGACTTTTCATCATCGACTGGGTTCTTCGTTGGCTGTCCTTCGTCAGCTCGATGTTTCAAGAGTTACATGCTACGACGGCTTCTTCAGGACTATGACTTTGGATTTTTCCTATTTTAGTTCATTCATTCCAAATTAGGGATGCAAATGGGCCGGCCCAAGGGTCTTCTTTGACCCTTTCTAGTTTATTTATTTGCACTAAAAACTTAATTTTTAGTCCACCTTTTAAGTTTTAGTGCAAACAAATGAACTAGAGTGGGTCAAAGATGACCCTTGGGCCGGTCCATTTGCATCCCTATTCCAAATGCAATGCTATTGCATACGCCTTGCATTTGTGGGGGGGTGTTAAGGATATATTATCTCTTATAGTTATAGATAAGTTCCTGTTATAGATAGAGTCCTATTCCTATTCCTTTCCCTTATGTACTCTATATATTGTGGCCATCGGCCCCCATATTCAATACAAGTCCTATTCATAACATTAACCATGTCAATTCTCAAACCAAAAGAAGAGAGATTATTCATTATTCTACCATGCTTTGAGATCCACAGTGATGAGGGTTTTGGGTCCCGATCTTTCGATGAGAAGAATAATTTCGATTTGTGGAGACGACCCTCATGATCCGACTACCAACCTTACACGACTGATTCGCCAAGCAATGGCTAAACCAACTCCGGGATTGTTATCAACCTAGCTAGAAGCACGAACAACCTGATTACAAAGATCAATTCTTGCAAGCAATCGAAGAACAAGAATAAAGTAAAGAGCAATCTGAAATTGCATATATAATTGAAGCACTAATGTTGACGAGGGGTTCCAAAGCACGATACTATTGTTGATATAGCCGAACAAGACAATACTGAATAGTTTTACAGGGAAAACTATAACAAAACAAAAACCCACCTCTCCTTAGGGTTGCGGGCAGATTAAGGGAGCCAAAAAAGGACTCCTTCCCCCCATGGACTCTGACTAGATACATGGGCCTAGGCCCAAACAAGGTGGCGCAGCACCTCTTTGATGATTGTGACCAGGCTTATCAAGGCGTCGCCTAGGCGTCCGGTCGCCGAAGGAGAGCCGCCGTGAAGCTTCGCCTCACCTGGCCGCGGCAAATCAGTCGCCTGGATGTCCCAGGCGTCACCTAGGTCGTCTAGGCGTCGCCAGGTGAGCCAGGCGGCGCGACTGGGGCTGGGCTCGGGGTGTGGGCCTGTGGGGGTCTAATACTGGCATTAGGGTTTGGGCGTTTGGCGGTGCCCCAATTGATTGCCGAGCAGATCAGGAGAGGGAGAACCGGAGAAACCGATCCGCTGCCGCGCCTCCACCTCCGATGGTCGGCAAGGCCAGGATCCGCCGTTGCTGATTGCTGAGCCTTCGGCAGCGAAGAGGGGAAGGAGTCCTCACCGCTTGCCAGTCGCCAGCTCCGTCGCCGACACGCCTCCACCGTCAGCGGCTCAGATCGTTAAGTGAAGAGTGCTCTGCTCCAGCTGACCAGCCGTTGCCCACGTCGTGCTTTGCTCCCGCCGTCGCCAATCTGTCTCGCGCGAGGAATTTGAAGATGGGGTCAGATCCGTTGAAAAGATCTCGTTATCCTCTTCGAATCAAGTACTCGAACGCCTTCAACGGACTCCGTATGTGAAAGTTATGATCGTTTTACATGGGGCTGTTGGGCTATCAGGCCGACTTCGAATTGGCCTCGAACTTATTGCGGTAGTAGTGCTACTCCCCTCACCTTGGTTCCTGAGAAGAACATCATCACATGACTTAGGTAGCAATCCATCCTCAATAGGAAAATTATGAACTCCTAGAAGCGAGATCACCTGATAATTCAACTATCATGCGTGTGCCCTCGTCATAGGTCTTTGCCTAACATCTTGTGGAAGAGTGTTGTGTGTATCCAAGGAAGATGTCCTTATCATCCTCCCCCTCTTGAATTGGAGTCGTCCTCGACTCAAACTCATCTTCTCCCAAATTTGGCTTTAAATCTACAATGTTAAATGTAGGACTAACCCCGAAATCTACAGACAAATCAAGCTTGTATGCATTATCATTAATCTTTTCAAGAGCTAACTCTCTCAGAGATTTCACTAACAAGATCAAACATGCAAAGCATGCATGTGTGCACCCCTATACATGCACACCATAGTTACAAAAAACGCGGTTCGCCTGAGTCACGGTATGGGATTCGGGTTCTCAGTTCGCTACTTTTTCTTCCAATTTCCATTGCGAACACAACCCCGCACTCTAAATCGGCTCGGGTTCGGCGAATCTGGTTCATGATTCATAAGGGTTTACAGCGAATCCGGTAACTATGATGCACACACATAAACACAAAACAGAAAGCTCACAACCCACCCACCATACAGACACATTTTAGTAAAACAAAGAAAGAAATACTTCAAACAACAAAATTCAATTATGATATTCTGTACAAGCTAGCTCTTTCATGTTTCTACTTGTTAGGTAGCACAAGACTTTTAGGATTCTAGATAATAAGCACATCTCTCATTTGGCCATTTAAAAATTAAATCGTTCATGATTTTCAATTATTTAAAAAACAACTTGATACATGCAATTCACACCTCCAATCCTTGCAGAACTATTGTGATTCATGACACCTTACTTTTCCTTTAAAGGAGACCATCTCTTTTAGATGCAAGGATAAGTTAAAAATTCAATGGCATGTACAGAGCTCTTCTCTTTGGAACCAGCATGCATCCTCACTCCTTGGAGAAATTAAGGGTGGCAACAAATCATAAATTACTTATGTCATCTAAGAACATGATCACTATTATTCTGCACATGCCATAAGAACAAATCATAAAAAAACAGGCACAAGCGGAAGGCCCCGCACGCGCCACGCAAAAAAAAAAAGGCCGGGGAAACGCACGCGCGAGGGCGTGGGGGTTCGAAGCCAGGTCGCGTGCCCCATAGTGGAGGGCTTTGCCCGCTGCGCCACGCGGCCACAGTGACTGCGAGAGGAGGCAACGGAATCTATTTAACTTTAGCGCGCGAGGGAAGCAATCTGGGCCGTCGAAGACCGCGATCGGACAGCCGAGACGAGCGCGGTGACATGGCGCGGGGTAGACTGGAAAACCTCCCGAATATGTTATATAGACTACAAGCGATCAATAGGCACATCTGGTAGAAAATATTCTCAATAAAATAAAATAATATTTTTTGCAAACAAAACAAACAAGCTAAAATGAATCTGGAGTAGATGTAGTTTAATTTGCATGACAGTAGATGAACAAGACGTAATCAGTTAGGTCACTTCGCTGGACACTCAAAGTGCAGTTCATGATAATTGATGCATTACATATAATTAAGAGAGTAGTTTAATGACGATGTGGTTTTTGGAAACATGCACTGCAATCACCAACCATACATGCTGTAACGTTGTGCTCCCCATAAGGTGGAAATAGAACAACTTTAGTTTTTGCCATGATATTATTCTGGAATCATGCGCTCTTATTGGATCTACTCCCTCCGTCACAAATATATTGTTTTGGGCTGCGTTTAGTTAAAATTTTGAAACTTTAACTATCGATATCTTTTCAAATATAAATCAGTGATCAAACTTGTATTTTAGAGACTGTGTCAATATCTAAAACGACATATATCTATAACCAGAGAGAGTATATACGTAGCCACCTCTGCAAAGAGGAGAGAAACACAGAACATGTTCAATTGTAGGATCGATGCAGGTGCTTGCCACGAAATAAATCTCATCCAGTTTGACAATCACGAGAAATCAATTCAGAATAAGAATTTTAGTCTTCATTCATTATGATCAACTTTGATCTTCTACTTCTTTCTAAGTGTACTACATCTTCCAAGTTCATTTTTTCTATTTGTCATCCCTCTGATCTCTAGACAGAAAATGTGTAGCTAGATACATAATACATGTAAGCACTATCCTCTATTTGAAAATGAGTTACTGGATTCATATATACATGCAAGCTGTAGTTTAGGACGTTATAGCATCACTTTCTTATTTTCTAAGGAAAAGAAATACATAAGTTTCAATCTGTAGTACAAAATAGAAAGGTATAATACAATACTACAATATAAAGCGGAGGTTTTACATTTGGATTTGCCATTTTAGTTAGTTTTACTTGCCTAAACCTGATAAAAGCCATACAAACCATTGAGCTGATCAATTTAATGGTTAATTCGATAGTTCATCCAAATCTTAACTTTTGACCAAACAGGTCCCAATGCCAGTAATATTATACTATACGCATTAATTCAGTACTTGGAAGGTAATAAACTTGCTTTGGGCCAATAGAGAGGAGTACCTCAGATGGGCGAGCGGTGAGAAAGAATCCGACCGTAGGTGCAAACATATTCCCGTGCCTAAAAGGATTGTCGATAGTGGCGAAATGATCAGTACAGGATATCAAATTACATGAAGCAATTAACAAGGCATGCAAAGAAAATTTTCATAATTTAACACAGTACACAGCAATTTTCAGGATGTCACAGGTTCAGGCCAGGGAATCAAACAGAATAGAAAAGAGAGAGCATGATGTTGCTAATCCAATACTCCATAAAGCATGTTCAGATCCATCCTCACAAGAATAACTACATCACAGTACTTTTGCATCATATCTAGATTCTAGAATCTAGCATTGTCTATTTAGAAGCACCAGCGTTTCTCTAGCAAATGTTTGAGAGCAATACTTCCTGAGATACCAGGAATCAAAATTGGACATACAAGACATAAACCAGGAGCAAGAACTAACTATTGCATCCTACTGAAGCGCTAAATACTTACATAGTTAATTAAGCTATGCCAAATTAGCTTGGGAAGAAAACATGTCCTAAAAAAGCACTGCTTGTGTTATTCTTAAGGAATCTAGTTTAATTGATCTAAGAGTTGCCATGGGATGGAAGATGTTGCTACCTCCTGGAGGAGCAGTAGTACATGAAATGCGGACCCGGAGGCACCATCTTGATCCCTTTGAACCTGGGCCCGACCGAGAACACCTGAAGCTGCAGCAGCAAGGGAAAAGGCGTCAAATTCTTGGATCAATAAAAGCAAAGCAGTGGATACACGCACAGACGAACGACCATCCAAGAATAAGGACACGGAGTTGTCACCGGCAGTGGGAGATGGGGGTTTTGGGGGCGTGTGCGACCACCGACCTGAGTGCCTATGCCGAGGAGGGTGTGCTGGGGTACGTCGAGGAGGAGGAGCGTGGCGCCTTTCCGTACCAGCTCCGCCGCCGCCTTGGGTTCAATTCGTGCCGCCGAGCCGCCGCCGCCGCCCGCCATGCTAGTCGCATTCGGTGGTGTGGAGGACTCCCGGGGTTGTGACTTGAGGGAAGCGGGGAGGAGGTGACCGGGCGGGGGACCTGTGTGCGGTCCCACTGGGCAAGTGTGTGAGAAGGTATGAGCTAATCATGTACCACAGACGGGAGGATGGATAGAAAGAAATGAATTGAAACCAAATCCCCTTCTCCTCCTGTTTCTTCTTCTTCCTCAAGTCTTCTTTTCCCTCTGTTTATCTATCCAGACCCCACTACGTCCTTCGATTTCTTGATCTCACGCCATGTGTTGGCAAAGACTGAATTTATGCCATGTGTTGGCAGGGAATGATACAACTTGACGCTGATGTCATGAAGGACTATGAGTTGTTATATTTATGCTTACATACTTGTTATTTTTATACTTGTTAAATTGATTTACAAAGTTACGCTTTCAATCTATTATTCAGTATTTACAATTCAACTCAACTTTGTGCAAAATAATTATAGTAGCTTTCCTTTGACACAGACTGTATGTACTACAGGTTTTATAAAAAGTCTTGCGAGTACGTAATTTACTCAACTTGCTACAGTTGTTGTTTTTAGGTGAAGGTACATAAAACTCCAACAATACATTTTAACCGCACGACACAGGGAATATTATGGCGAGCTTTTCTAAGGTTTATACCTTGTCAGTTGTATGAGGATTATGTGGCACACTACAATACTTTTGATTTTTCAACTGTACTCTAATATACATTACAGGTCATATTGTATAAATACTTCTGCTATTATATGTAATAATTTATGTATGGATGTGATTTCAACTTTGTAAATGTGTGCACTAACCACTGATCATGGGTCTAGTACTGTATGCACATAATCCTATTGTTGGTATTCTATACCAAAAATGGAGACCTCACACCATTAATTGCATGAGTACATTTAACATAAAACAATTTGACAAGGGCATATATGCAACACACCTGTCCTCCCTAGTGGTGAAAATGGGTCAGATATTTCTCACCCGATCCAGAGTCAGATCCGACCGGGAACGGATTTGACAATCCGACAGGATCCCAGATGGGATTTAGATACTTGAATCAGGATCTAGGATCGGATTCGGAGCAGGCAATTTCTAGCAAATACGAGACGGGATTCGAATATTTGGATTTTATTCTATTTGGATATCCGGATTTTCCGTATTCAGATCTTCCCTACTCAGAGAATTGTTTTTTTCAAATAATATTTTTTAAAAAAAAAATTACAAAAATAATATGCCGAATCAAAAAATCGCAAAAATACCCACATGTCGTCACTTGAATTGGCGACAGAGTCTCTGTCGCCATTTCAATTGGCGACAGAAATTCTGTCGCCATTTAAATAGCCCTCTATAATCATCCCATTTGAATTGGCGACAGGCATGTAGTTTTGTAATTTTTTAATTTGGCCTATTATTTCTGTAAATTATTTTTAAAAATATATTATTTTCAAAAAAAAATCCCTATTCTAATATTAGGATTTCTTTGTCCTCATTTGGTTAAATGTGATATGCATAGCATTCTACTTAGACTTAAATTTTTATTTGGTTGTTGAATTCACAAAATTGAGATATCAACCTATTATAATGGGTTTGTGTCTCAAATATCCATACTTTAGTTGATATATAACTTGATATTATGGTCGTGTATTCATGTGGTTTGATTCAACATATATTACTCTATATATGCACGCATTGTCCGTTCTCGACTCGAATCTATCACATATCTGTCATGTATTCGTATCTCGAATAATCTGGATTTGTATCCGTATCTGGTTAGCCCGTATTCGATTCCAAATCCAAGAAAAATATAGGTTAGGATACAGAAAGAGTAATATCCGCCCGCATCGAAGCCATTTTCACCCCTAATCCTCCCAGGATTTCAGGGAAACTCACCCCCGAGCGTTAGCTTAGTTAAATAGCCAATCAACTGGGCCTCCATACGGGGAACCAGGCCTAATGTAGCCTCCCAAGCCCATCCTAGCCGCTCCGCATGAACCCTAGGTTCAAGTCCGCCTCCGATCCGCAACGACGGCCAAATTTGAGACCCTTCCTGCCGCGGTAGTGAACTTCTTAGAAAAGGAAAATAAAGTTCATATAGCACCTTAAACTTTGATCAAAGGTTCATCTAACATCTCAAACTATAAAACCAAACACTGATCTTTGGCACATTGACCTAGTTTCACATAGTGGTATTGCTCACGTGTCATGATGAGTTGATGATTTTGCCACGTAGGATAACATGTCAGTTAAATTTAGGTAAATGATAAGTGTGGCTCGTAAAGGTTTCTCTTTCAAATTGAAAAAGAGATGGAGAAAGCTAAGGGATCAACTGGAAACTTGGCAAGGGAGAAGCCTATGTAGACCTCATTTGTAATTGACCAAACTTCGACTAGCGTATCATCCTACATGGCAAAATCACCCACTCATTACATCATATGAGCAACAATACTATGTAAAATCAGGTCAGTGCATTATTTGAATCATATTTCAAAGTTTAGGAGGCTAAATGTCTTCTGACCAAAGTTCAGAGTGTTACGTGGACCTATTTCTCTGGAAAATGGGGCAAAATGGTGAGAAATTAGTGTCTTGGTGCTTGATCCGGTTCAAAACTTCGAATTCCTCCTCCTCCCTCCTGGACGTGCCCCGCGCGCCCTGCCTGGTGCATGGTTCAAAATCCAGGTGAAATTTCATAAATCTCGAGTGAGATTTCTAATTTCGGACCCCCCTCGAGATCCTAAATCTCGTATGGATAATTTTTTTTTAAAAAAAAAATCAAAATGCTATAGTATCTCGAAAATCTCAGCGAAATCTCGGCAATTTCGGCCGAGATCTCGGGTATTTTGATCGAAATCTTGGATATTTTGACTGGATTTCAATTTTTGTGGATCGGATTTGTTTGGATTTGAGGTCAAGACCATTCACAAAAAAAGTTCAAAAAATTTTGACGTGTTTTTGACCATTTTTCGGTTTGTTCAAGTTGACCAAGATCTCAGTAATTTCGATCGAAATCTTGGAAATCTCAGTTGAAAAAACACGGATTTGAAATTTTGTTTTTGAATTTCGTTTGAATTTTACCTAATATTCTGAGATCTCACTGAAATTTTAAATTTTAATCACCTCTAAAATATATACCAAAATTGAAATTTAGGGGGTGTTTGGCAGAGCTCTATCTCCACCAGATTCAAGAATCTAGTGGAGTTGGGTATTTCTAGCTCCACCAAATCTGTGGAGCTGGAGTCTGTGGAGCTGGAGCAGAGCTCCAGATCCTAGCTCCACCTCAGATCTAAAACTTGTAGGCTAAAATAAAGTGAATTAAGTTTATATTTTTATTTTAAAATGTAAACAAGATGATTCACCTAAATATTCTTAATATATCTATAGCTCTAGCTTCACGAATCTAATAAAAACTAAAAATATTCATCTTCACTAGATCTACAAATCTAATAGAGCTGAAACTCTCCCATCACCTCAAACCCTTCGCCCGACGTGCAGCAAAAGGAGCGGGCACTGCCAGGATCTCTTTTCCGAAAGGCAAAAAAAAAAAAAAAAAACCCGTCCGACGGGGCAAAAAAAGGCCCCATCGCCAGTTCGCCACGACGCATAATTGGGCCATTTGAATTTCGAACGCCGCCGGCCGCTCCCCACCCTCCCCCACGCGAAACGAGCGGCGCGCAAGAGCTTAGCGGCGGTGGTGGTAGCGCAGAAGGAGATGAGGAAGGCGGCCGCGGCCTCGCGCTACGCCTCCTACGACTCGCCGTCCCCCTCCCCCCGCCGTGCCGCCCCGGTGCACGGGAGCCGAGCGCTGGTCACGGCCAGATCAGGTCGCGGCGACCTGCGCTCCCAGGCGCCCCAGCCGCAGTCCCACCACGGCAACCTGGGCTCCGTGCTCCGGAGGCTCATCTCCATGGACAAGAAGCCCACCAAGAACCTCCCCGTCCCTCCCGCTGCTGTCGCCCCCGCCGCCGTTCCGAAGAATGGCGGCGTCGGCAAGCTGCCGGGGCTATCGCGGAAGCTGCTGTTCCAGAAGGGGGCGTCGGAGGACAAGAAGAAGGCCCTGACTGAGGTCAAGAACGGCGGCAACACGCGGACGCTGGCCATGGTGCTGCGCAGCGAGCGGGAGCTCCTCACGCAGAGCAAGGAGCAGGAGCACGAGATCGGCGCCCTCCGCCTCCAGCTCGAGATGAAGGACAGGGAGGTAAGTACCAACTATACACACAACTCTCCTCCCGTCTCTCATCTGCACCGTCTGTGATATCAATGGTGGGTAGGTTGCGCTGAGCAGGTGGAGCGGCTCAAGGACTTGTGCCTTCGGCAGCGGGAGGAGATCAGGGCGCTCAAGAACGCCGTGCTGTTCCCAGACACGCAGCCGGGCCGCCACCTCCGAGATGAGATCACAACGCTCACCGGACAGATCCAATGCCTTGCCGACGAGCTCGCCCAGGCACGTTCTTGGCGATTCTGCATGTGTTCTTATCGCCCTCACAGTAACAGCCAAAAGCTTAGCTGCGATTGTTTCACCCCGTGCAGGTTAAGGGCGAGAAGCACACGGCCAGGTCATGCTTGGATGATGATTACTGTTCTTCCCCAAGGACGCCTGTGCTTAATGAGGAGACCGCCTACTCTCTGGTATGTTCGATTCGTCCAACACTCCAACATGTGTTCGTTACAATTAGATTACCAGTACCTTAGATTGTTAGTAAATTGTTTTCAAACTTTTCCTTCTTTAATAAGATCTTTTGCGACCAGCTTAGCATTATGCTTGTTAATTGAGGAAATTAACAATCCGTGGTGCAAAGTAAGCTGGGGAAACGGTGCATTTCTTTACGACACTTTGAATGTTCGTTATAAGTTGTGGACTTGAACAGTTCCTTAGATCGAGCTGTTGGTCGAGCAGCAATTACCCGTTCTTATGCTGTCTCTTAGATTTGAAAGATTACTTTCTTATCAAAATTAGTAGGCTTAGGGCCTGTTTGGCAATAAGATTTTTTTATAGTTTCGAGACAGAATCATGGTTTTGGCGAAAAACTCTGTTTTAGAAATCAAGAGGTGTTTGGTAGCCCTTCAAAAAACTTTGTTTTAAAAACCATGGTTTTCACAAAACCATGGTTTTTTCTCTGTTTTGGAAACTTTGGTCTTGGGTAAAATTTTCTGAGCGCTGGTGCCAAAACAACTCTTGTTCTAAGATTTTATCAACCAAAAACTTTGTAATCAAACAGTTGGGAGTTCCAAGAAAAACCATGGATTCAATGGGGTTTGGTAAAACCATGTTTTTTTATGCCAAGACAATTCCCAAACTATGATTTTGCAAAACCATGAAAAACAGGCCCTTTTAATGTTTCACAAGATACTGTGACAAAAAAGAAACCATCAAATCGCTTTTAACTCATATTTCAAACAAAAAAAATCTTTAGGAGTGCTTCTTTGCTTTCCCTCCTAATATAAGTTACACAAATCTTGAAGCAAGCTAAATGGTAAGTAATCACCATCTACCTTTCATTCATACTTTAATATTTGTGCAAACTTTAAAAAGAAAAACATAGAAGCACCTCTCAAAATCTCTTTTTTAGTTTTTTTATGTACCAAACACGTACTAGCATGTTGATGACTTATTAAAAAATGCAGCCATATATTGATACTTTCAAATGAAGATGTGGTAGACAGATACAAAGCAAAAATTGAAGTTTTTTCACCTCTACAATCTCATGTTTTGACCCGGCCGCTTTGACATACGTCCGTCTTGGGACAATGCAACAGACATCGGCATGCCACATTGTTAACATTTATCAATAGTTCTTTACTTTATTTTGATGATTACTTAGTTAGCTTTTTTCTGCTATTTAGTCCACACTCTTCATTTTTTCCCCAAATGATATTTTGTCAATTCTTCCTCGAACACTATGTTTACCTATGTACCATCGATTTTGGTTAGTTCTTTGTTGGTTTCGGGCTTCCAGTTCATACCCTTTTAAGTTTTATGGTTATTACAGATGATCTTATGTAAAAATTTCATCTAACAACATAAAGCATGCAAGGCTGCGGGTTGCTATGCCATCTATCTTTGTAGACCAAGTTACTGAACGTACAGATTCAATTCGACTTTGAGTAGTGATGTTCATTCTTGCTATTTGCTGTCAACACAGGAGTGTAGCATTGGAGAAGCAGAGACACCAAACTGCGATAGCCCAGATGAAATGTTCGTCAAGGATCTTAACCCTTGCCTAACCCCATGCATCTCCAAGGGCAAACATGAGGTGCTGAGGCCGGTCACAGTACAATTTCGTTCCTTTTATCTATTTTTCCAAGAAGAATGCTCTTCTCGTATCCTTACTGTTACCCTCATGTCAAAACAAAGTTAAAGATATGAGAGAACATTTTTTTTCTCATGTAAACCTTGAAATTGGTAGGAGTATCAGGAATCCATCAGTTCTCATCGCAGCAGCAGCAAGGCAAGACCGGACCTCTCTTGCAGTTCGCGAGGCAGGCCAATGTCAAAGAGCTCTGATCATCAAAAGCCTACCTCAGGCAGTACCAACAGCAAGCGGCGAGTTTACAGATCTGTATACAGATCTGACCAAGACAAGATCTACCAGAACCTGTTTTAAGCTGGCTGTGATTGCGAGCATCCCACCGTAGGTGGACACCGGACTCTAGCCTCCGCCCTGTGAAATATTTATAAGCGTGTTGTTTGTGCTTGCCCAACTATTCGGGATGTTAGTTAAGCTGCGGGATTATATGTCCTGATGATAAGAGCATCTCCAAGAGAGCGTCCTAAAAATAAGCTTTAAACTTTAATTTAGAACCTTAACTAATTACATTTAGGGTTCCAACGAAATATTCACTCCAGCAATTAGGCCCTAAAACCCAACGAAGATAAGGCTCAATTACAGAGTTGCTAAATATAGCTACTCTCCTAGGGGCTTTAAAACAATTTGCTAAATTTTAACAATTTAGGGTCTTTGCTGGAGTTAATCTTTTCCCTCAAAAGCTTTATAATTCAAATTAAAGCCATATTTAAAGCCTCTCTTGAAGATGCTCTAAGAGAAAAGAGCAAGGTCGTCTTGATTGCTTTCTGTGGCGCATGGCAACATGAGGGCTTGTTTGGATGTTAGGGACGAAAATTCTAGGGAATAAAATCCCTAAGGGGATTTTGAAGGGTACATTGATTCTCTTTCAATTCCTTGTGAAAATAAACTCCTCTGGAAAATATTCCATGCCATCATTTGGAAGACACAGGGATGAAAATCTCGAACATTAAAGAATATCCAAAAAAATCAGAAAAAATCTAGAAAAATTCAAAAAATTTAGGGTAAAGTATTTGACAAGATCCTTGCATCCACACATTCAAATTAGATCTATACAAGCATTCACACATAAGTAAAATCCAAACAAGATAGTGTTATGTGCATCTCTAGCATCCATACATGAGTCTGATTCATGCAAAAGTCGAATTTAATCGCACGATAGAAAAACAACATGTTAATGAGTTCGATTTAAAGCTTGATGGTCTTCCCGTCCTGCTCTACAATCTGTATTTTATGCAATAATTTTTAAAAACTTATTGTTGTGCCGGAAAGTAAATTTAATTCGAAAGTAAAACAATGAAAAATATGTGTACAAAATCAACTCCAATTGTATGAGTCGTCCTAACTACAGAAGGAAAGTACATTGGTAACATTCACAACGTATGTAAGAGAAACTTTAGTCCACCTTCAAGTGGAGTTGATTTTGTACACAGTAACAAGCAACTGTACTGCATTATATGTTCTAAACTACTGTACAATTTTAGAGCCAAAACACCCCATATGTTTTTTTACTCATCTGAAATGAAATAACAAAGAAATGAAAGATAAATTACCAAGCCAGAGTGTCGGTGAACGGAGTGGAGTCTCCGATTCAACCCCTCCAGTATCATCTTTGATGTAACCAGCTTCTCCACACCCTACAGACCAATAACATCATAAAAGGCTATCACACAACACATCACAAAATAACACCGTCTCTGAGCAAAAGTAAATCCAGCAAGAACTACTTACAAGGACAATCCCATCTTTGCATTTGATCCCAACGGCAGTCCTAGACAGAAACATCATAACTTCAACATGAAGTTGCACAGCCAAAAGAAAAAGAAAAAGAAAAATAGAGGGGAGGGAGCTAAATCGAACCCATTGTTGTCGACGGCCTTGCCAGCATACTCGACCTGGAAGACAGAACTACACTGTCAATGAATGGAATCATCGTAATCAAATTAGGATAGGAGCTGATCAACCAGGAGGATACTACAGGCACCTAGTACTAGTAGTACTAGCTCAACGTTGTATTTTAACATCGATTAATCGAACGAAAAATTCACGAACTGATCGCAGGTGAAACTCAAATGTGCAACTCAAATGCTTAATTTAGGCATCACTATGCCAGTGTCTAACTGCAGGTGCATCCAATGGTAGTGTGTTCTTGCACCCACATGATGCATCTAATCTATAGCTTATATTTTTATGGCCCATTTGTTTGTCTAAACTACATTCCCTAGAATAAACCAAAACAGTTCATTAGGAAATTAACAACACTTGCTACTAGGTGACCTAATACATGCCAACTTTAACCTAAGACCTATGTAACAGAGGTCTGCATGTTTCCAACTCCCTTCTTATTCCAAAAAAAAAAAAAGTTTCCCACTCCCTTTGTTACAAGCACCGTATGACTCCATTATGCAACTTATCATCAAAAATTTAGGTATGGGAGATCTAGGATCTAACAACTGAAACCATAAGCAACTTATCAAAAAAATAGTGTATAGAAGACTAACAGCGGATCTCCGATGGTCGGTGGCTCCTTCCTCTCCCTTCTTTCGTGTCTCAGCAAAACCTCACAAACAAGAACCCCTCCTTTGATTCCTCAAAACAACCTAGGATCACCGGATCTGTGAGAAAGCATCGATGAAACCTAAAAGAAGTAGGACAAGGGGCTGGGAGGAATAAAAGGTGGAGCTACCAGGGAGACGCAACGCCGGGGTAGGAGATGATGCCGCTGGAGTGGTAGGGGGAGCCTCGAGGTGCGGCGACGGAGAGGCGGAGTCGCGAGGGACTGCAACGGAGAGGCGGAATCGCGAGGGGCAGCGACGGAGAGGTGGAGACGCGAGGGGCGGCGATGGAGAGGCAGAATCGCAAGGGGCGAGGCGGGGTCGCGAGGGGTGCCGGCGCGAGAGGCGAAGTCGGAGGCAGGGATAAAATTTCACCAGGGGCATGGAGTTTTTTTTCAACCCTGGGAATTTGCTTCGATTGGGACAAAAAAATCCCGTCGTGTGGACTTCCAAACGGCCCATCTAGCTGGCCCAACGAAAATTTTCCAATGGAACTTCAGCCTAGGGATTTTGAGGGGATCCCGGCTGGGATACAAGTTCCCAAACAAGCCCTAAATGTCGTATAGAGCATGAGTGGATTGTCAATCGATTCAAGTATTGCCAAGTGCAGTTTAGTCCCTCGATCATTGCTCTATGGAGTATATATGTGAAATTAACCAGATGGTTGAAGTGCTATTTGGAGAAATTCGATTCTAATCTCTTTTTTTCCCTCGTGATTTCTGAATCGCAGTGCAAGTGGTTTCCGAAGTATAACTATTTTTACCAAATTGGACTGAAACTTCATTCATTTCCCACTTCTAGTTGTAAGAACCGAACGAATTAACAGAAATCTCCAAATTCTTTTTCTGTATCAAAATTCTTGTTTTGGTTAAGCAAATATTTCTATTCCGTAAAAGCCAAAAAAAATGCATCCCTTGGTTGGCTTATAGTTATAGTAGACTTTTAGCTTAAAACCTGACTAAAAAGTCATCTTTGGCCCTGTTTGTTTGTATTTTTTTCTTTGGCTTAAAAGTAAAAAAATCAAAACCAAAATAAACGGTTGACTTTTTAGCAATTGCAACAGGATTATTGTAATATCACGTCTGCAGTTCTTTATTTCGGCCTCTTTGATTAAAAGGTTAAATCTTCATTTGTTTAATTAGCTAAGAGGCTGCTTCTAGCATGACTCAATCTGTACATCCACGTGGAAGTGTTTTTCTTCCATCTTGTGTACTTTAGCATCAATTTAATGGGTATAGCTTTCAAAGTTGGAGCTCACTTTTCTTTTCCCTCACCTAATTTATTTTCCCCTCCTCCTGGCTTTCTCGAGCTCTCCTCCTCCCCTCAAGGCAGCACCTCTCCTCCTCCCTTTGCAGCTCCAAATGGCGCCTCCCCTTGGAGCTCCCCCATGGCGCCTCCCTTCCTCCTCCCCAAGGTAGCACCTCCCTTCCTTGGCAGCAAGCTCCTCTCCTTCCTCTTGTTCCTCCTTGGAAGGTAAGTTGGGGGGTGGGTTTCTAGGGTTCTTGCTGTTGTTTTGGAGGAGTCTTACTGGTTAGAGTGTTCTAAGGTTGAAGATTTGGGGGATTTTGGAGGAAAATGGTGGTCTAGGGTTTGGAGGGGGGGATCTGTTTTTGGGCTGTTTTCTGCCCGATTGTTAGAGCTGTGATTTGAGGGGTTAGAAGCATTTCCTGGTTTTCCAGTTGTAGAGGAAATTGTAGCTCGTCGTTTCCCCTTTAATTTGAGTACAAGAACACTAAACATTCAACCAATCAAAAGTTATGCTCATTTTAGTGTGGGCTATTCTGAATGTGCATGTGTTGATAGCTGAAATGTTAAACTGTTATTTAAGGCTAGATGCAGGCCGATTTAGATTTTTCATTTGCCTAGAGAAAGTTAGGAAATTTCGTGTAGATTAAGAAAATGTATTTGTCTGCTTAATTTGGATTTAAGAATCAAAAGTTATGCTATTGTGAAGTTGTTGTCCTGAAATGTAAACCTGTTGTATGTTCAGAATTTTAGACTAAGATTCAGAGTATGATTTGAGGACCTTAGGTCCATATCCTAAATATTTGGCTGTAGAGAAAATTGAAGATATTGATCTTAAGTTTCATTAGAGACTGAGATCACTCAATTTGGTTCAACCATTTGAAAATTATGCTCGATTTACCATCTGTTGTTCGAGTTTTGAACTAGTTAGCAGTATCAGTTTTGCTCTGTGATTTAGGACAAGTTGGAAGCCGAAATGGAATTTCTAATTGCCTAGAGATATATGGGAAAATTTTTGTAGATGTTGAAAATGTCTTCATTTGCTTAATTTGAAGTTGTATAGCAATAGTTATGCTATGATGAAGCGAGCTATCCAAACTAGTTGTTGTCAGAAATTAAGAGAATTGGGGGCAAATTTGGACTAAGGTTCAAATTGAGTTTTGAGGATCTTTTGTTTATCTCTTGAATTTTTGGCTGTAGAATAAAATGTAGCTTATCCTCTGTAGAATAAAATGTAGCTTATCCTCTTGTGATTAATTAGAAACTGGGTTCACTCAATTTGGATCAACCATGTAAAAGTGATGCATGTTTTAGTGGTTGTTGTCCTGTGTGGCAGTAGTTTGGTTTTAGGGCAAGAATTGGAATTGAGATGGATTAGTTGTGAAAAGATTAATTGGTCTACTTGAGAAAGTTTAAAGCGGGGTTAATCATATGAGCGAAATTGTTATTGTTATTTATCGCTTGAACCGTGATTTGCATTATTTTGAGTTGAATGTTTATATGTTATTGCAGGAAATGTGATCTCAGGGGGTGGCCGCAACTTCTTGCCACTCCATTCCGAGTGGGTAAAGGCAAGCGTATCACTAATATGATGCTAGGATGTCGATTTCTTGTTAATAATTATGAGTAAGTTTATGTTGAAATATTTTGAAATGGTTGTGGTAAATGCATGATGCATTGTATGAATAAAGAAATGCGAATGATAACCTATGGTTGTGAGAAATGGTTGGTGTTTATGTATGTGGTTTTGGCTATGCAAATGTTAGAAATGAATGTAGTTTGCAGTTTAATTATGTCAATTGCATTTGTGCATTCATGATAGAAGAGGTGTCCCATGCTGATGCGGGCCTCTATGCTCACACATAGTGAGACGAAAGTCCTACCTCGTAGTCCCATATACATGAGTGTATGGGAGCGAGACAGTAAGAGTAGGCCCCTCCATGGGATGGAAGGGAATGAGAGGGTGCACACTGACGGGTGTACACTCGGCAATACCGGTATGTGCTAATAAAGGTGCATTTTTGAGTATGCATGTTGCATTGCATCGCTAATGATAATTATTGTGATTGGAAATATGTGGATTCGGGGTTGAGTCATGGACTCCTCCCAAGAGGCTTAAGGATGTATGTGTGCGAAATAATCAATGAGGTAAAGGAGGTAAATGGTGTTGATATAATTGTTTTATGTACTTGCTAAATTGTATAAGAATTATGATCATATTGTTGATTTAAATGCATTAATTGGTTGTGATATTATTATTTAATACACTTTGCTGAGTCTTGGACTAATGCTTGTTTATTTAATGTTTTTTTAGGTACTCCTAGGACGACATTCCGAGGTGGGGCTTAGCATCACACATCACTCATTGTCATGCCCTATGTGTTAATTAACTTGAGAGCAATCGCATCTTGATGATTAAGTTGGTTGTTCACTCTTGGATCATTACTTAGAGGAACCTTGGGTGTGAACTACTTGGTTGTATTGATAAGCGTTATTTTGGTTTATGGATAAATCATGTTATGTGTTGAGTATAATCTGTGGTCTAGATTGAGTTAAAGTTGTTGCTGAATTTCTATCCGCTAGAATCCTTTTCTAGTTGTTGTTATGCATGAGAATATTTGGTTGTAGTTGATATCGTTTATGATTCTAACCCTCATTTTTAACGTGGGGTTGATGGTGATTGTTTAGAGTTAGAACTTTATATTTGTGAATGTTATTACTTGAGGATTGTCATCTCTTTGCCTGCGGAGTGGATGTTCGAGTTTTAGGGAAGGTGCCGCCGAATTTTTTAGTTAAGATTCAGCAACCTACTAGTATGTTAGTTTGTTTTGCTATAGTTTTCTAATGTCTTGTGCTGGTTGATGCTTGAGGGTGTAACTTTCAGGCCACGTGGGGTGCCGGGGTGTTACAATTATGGTTCTTGAAGCAAGATTTTTTCTTGATTAATGTGTCATGTTAACAAGAGATGAATTAATCGCTTGTAGTTTGTAACATTGGCATTGTGTGACCTTAGGAAAGATAAGTTCAATTATTCTTTCTCTGAATTGAGCATACATGGAGGAGCAGTTCATTGCATCATTTCATTTCTTATTTATCTGAAATGAGTGTACATGTGGTTTTATGTAGAATGGATAGAGCTGTTAATTCATCACCAAATTCGTACACAATCATAAAGGGTATTTGTTGACACCATAATTTGTCATAGATAAATGGTTTAGGAAGATAGAGTTATAGTATAGATAGACTCCGATATCAGCTCCAAGTTGAATTTGCCTTCCGGAAGTTGAGATTGAGATGCATTGTGGATTTTGCAGCCGGAGAAGGACACGATCGGCCTAGGCGTTATAAAAGAGGGTCAAGAGGCAAGAAGAAATCAGGAGCCAATCAATCAACCAACTCGCATCTACTTTATTTACTTTATGTTGACTAGAAGTAGTTATTTAGACTTAGAATCTCTTCTTTGTAATTCATTTTTGATGAATAAAGTTGCGCATCACCGTTTTGATCATTATCGATTTATGCAAGTTATCTCAGGTTTGCTTTTTTTACCGATATTCTTACGCATTGCCTTTTTTGAGCAAAATTTACCTTTATATATCATCTAATCGGCTTTAATGTGCTGTTTAGATTTATCTCTACTACTCATCTAATCGGCTATAAAAGCTGTTTAGATTATATTTTTCTTGCCGATTGCAGGATCAAATCGGGTGGTACGCCTCGAACCTTTTTGAAACCGATGGTCGCGTGTGTTGAAGCCGATTGGCTCTTTTTCAACGCCAACACATTGGTTCTAAATCTAAATAACTACTCCTAGTCGATGGAAAGTAAATAAAGTAGATGCGATTTGGTTGATTGATTGTCTCCTCCATCTACTAACATCCTTGATATTGGCATGCTATTAATATGTCCTTTCAAATATAATGGTATGAGATGGCAATGATCATTTCGAGGTTTCTCAATGACCGTATCTTATGGCCCTAAGCATAACTAAGCAAAATCTTCATTGGTCGATGCAGTACTCATATTGAACTCGGCTGGCAGGGTAAACACTGTGTTGATGTCTACTGGAGTAGGTGGAGAATCACCACGGATAATGGGGGAATTTAAATCATCAGTTAAGTCAAACTTATCCTCGACTACTTCTTTCTTTCCCCATTCCTTTTTAATAGGCTTGACCGGACAAAGCTCGTTGAAAGTTTCATCACTCTTCTTTTCCTATTCCGCCTCTCAACTCTTGAGTCCGTAGCCGATGAAGTCTTCTCCACTGGGATTTGCTTAATCTTGGAGGACACCACCTGGGTTTTGGCTCAATCAGCTTTCGTATCTTGCTAGCCAGATCCATACTAGCCGATGAATTGGACTCTTTGTTCTGATCTGCCTGTATTTGCATGCGAATCGGCATAGAAATTCTTTCTTTAATTGATTTTTGTTGCATGCCATCTCAATGCTCATACTGCTGATGTTGCATTGTACATGACAAAAATGAAGGCAATGGCAACCCACTCCCTGTAGAATTGCCAAAACAGGCACAGTTGGTGAGCTCTCTTAGGGACGCACAATCGATATGCATCGAGCGACCATCGTGGAGGACTTCGCCGCAACCTGCTATGCCCCACTTCGTATTTCGCTAACAACGGGTCTTGGCTTTTGTGCTGGCCAGTGTGGTGGCAATATTCTCTTGGCCTTATACCATATACCAACCCGCAATTCTCCCTTTGGGTTGATTGCCCTCGAATTCCTTACCTCACGATGAGTTTCTATATGGATAGAGCCGACTATAATCCTAAGGGTCTTGTTGTCATCGGAGCCCTCCTTCACATCGAGTTGCCGCACCACCTTCGTTGACGATGACAGTTGTACTCATCTGCTGGACTCCGTGGCTTGTATCAGCTCTTTCCCTTTTGCAGAACAGCTAACCATGTTTATAAGAAAAGGATTAGCTTCTATTTGCATTGTCAGCTCCTTTGCAAATTTTAATTGGACACACTCTATTGCCGATTGTATCTGTTGATAAAAAATATTACAATCATTAGTATTATGAGAAAAAGAATGATGTACTTGCAATACCCTTGTTTCTCAATTTCAGCAATCAATGGTAATACATGGCCCTCAGGTAGGCGTATTAACTTCTCATGCAATAATAAGTCAAAGATGCGATCACACTTGATCACATCAAAGCCATACTTTACTTCCGATTTATTCTTAGTCGGCTTGAGCCATAATCAGATTAAGGACTTCTTGCTTCCTTTAACCCACTTGGCTATGTTTATTTTGGTCTGACTATCATTAGATGAGTCATTTAACTCATACTCAAATGAGATTGACCTTAGTTTTCTCCTTATTTTGTTATTTTTGAATTTATCTCTGAATCCCTTATTATCGAAAAAATAGCCTTCTTAAGACGATATTCGATGAGGGAGTGAATTACATGGTGAATTCTTGCCAGCCGAATTTCTCTTTCAATGAAGGTATCAACTCCTGAAAAGCTAAATTAGCTAACTAATTATCAGGCAAAGTAACACTAAAACAACGATTCCTAACCTCACTGAACCTCTTAATATATCCAGTAATCGATTCTCCGAACTTCTGTTAAACAGAACTTAAATATGAAATTCTAAGTTCTAGACTCCCACAGAAAAAGTACTCGTGGAATCGATTTTCCAAATTGATCTAAGAATTGACCAAATTTGGGGGGTAACGTATTAAACCATGCAAAGGTTGCCTCTGACAAAGATAATGGGAATAATCTCACCCTTAAACCATCAGAGTGGGCTACTTCCCCGCATTGCACGATAAAACGCCTAATATGTCCCGAGGTGGTGGTGGAATAGTCTCCTGAAAGCTTCGCAAAATCAGGGACTCTAAAGTTATTAGGATATGGAATCTGATCAATATAATTGGGGTACGACTTCTGATAGCTAGTAACCATTCCCTTTGGTTGTATGCCAAATTGGTCTCGCAACACTTTGGTTATTTGATCGGCCCAAGCAGCTATGTTGCTGATAATGGTTGTGGCGCTTGCCAACTACGATCATAGTTGGCATGATGCCCCCCAGGTATAGATTTGGCTTGGTATGGTATCGGGGCTAGCTGCGGTTGATAGGGACACTAATAGCCGACGTTCTACCTTCCCACTGTCAGCTCCAGTCGCAGAATAAACGGTTCTGAGTATGTTACAACTCTATATGAGGCCGAATCCCTATGCAGAATTGGCTCATTGCATTGTAGACGCGCCAAAGGTCCCATCATCTGGGTAGACGTTGGTGGGTATATGTAAAAAGGGGGCCGATGGTGGTAAGCTGGCCTGAGTGTCCAATTTTGTGCCATTGGTATGTGCCTAGTAATGACGAATCCTACTTATGCCAAGATCACATGGTAAGATTACTGTTGACTGCATTGGCATTAGAGTAGGAATTGAAGCCAGTAGTTTAGGATCGGCCGTTGGTCTATTGGTTTAGAGTTCTGCGTATTTGGCGCTATGGAATAGACTGAGTAATTTGGCAACATTTGCATCGAGTTAAGCAAAGTTCCTGCTGATACTAATTCATGTGCCAAAAATTTGACGCTGTTAGCTATCATCAGCTTAAGTATTGTTATTAAAGCTGATGATTGGTTGATCAAAGCATGGTGCACAGAATGGTTAAAGCAGATACGAGTTGGTTGATTGATTGACTCTTGATTTCTTCTCACCTCTTGACCCTCTGCCTAAGTCGATCGTGTCCTTCTCCAACTCTACAAAATCCACAATGCATCTCAGCCTTAACTTTCGAAAAACAAATTCAACTTCAAGCCGATATTGGCCAAGAGTCCATCCATACACAAACTTTATCTTGAACTCTATATTCCTAAATCGGCTATCCTTGACAAATTCTAGCGTCAACAGTTTTTTTGACATTTAATCTTTCGGCCCTATCTTTGTAAGCCAACCAATAAAAAAGCTAACTACCAAATAGCGTGCCTCAACTTAAAAGCTAAGATGCTTATAAGCTGTTTAAGAAAAAAAATACTAGTTTCAAGTTGCAAGCTAAAAAACCTTTTTTTTTTTTTTTTTTTTTTGCTTTTAAGGCTCTATTTGGTATGGCTGTAGCTTTTATGAGAAATAGCTTTTGACTGGACTGTACGATTAAAGAACTGCACGACTAAGCTGGAGAGGTTCGATATTGGCAGCCTAGCTTTTAGGTACAAGGAGTGCGGGTTAGAAATGAGGTGAGAGGGGTAGAATTTGAGATTTTATACTTAGTAGGAGAGTTGATTTTTTTCAACTTTAGTGGCAAAAGTTAGAACTCTAATCCGCCGAAACTGTCAAAAATTACCCAAACCAACTTTTAATTTTAGCTTCTTGTACTATAGATGGCATGCTAGTTTTTAGCTTCTAACTACTAAGAAATCAACCATTTAAGACAGCCAAAGCTGAAGTCATCCCGAATAAGGCCTAAATAGTGGAAAAAGCACTGACAAGTAACAAACAGCATGTTTTGTGTAAACTTTCCGAGCGATCGAGGGCTCAACTGCAAGAAGGTTGTAGTCAAGTCCCAGTGTCCCACCGGAGCGAAGCAGTAGTAGTGGAACTCTACCACCCCTCTCTCTCCTCTCCCCCTCTGGCCCGCGTCCTCCGATGCTGGTGTACTCCCCGACACCCCGACCCTAAATCCCAAACCTCAGATCTCTGCCCCCGAAATCCCCAATTCTACTCCACCCTCCCGCCCCGTTTAATCCTCCCAATTCGATTCCGCTCGATGCGAGCAGCGGCGGCGTAGCTGAGTCCCGAGCGAGCTAGGGTTAGGGTTTCGAGGGTTTGGGCCCGCCGCGATGGGTCGCTCTCGTGGGTTGCCCAATTCCGGGGACGACGACACCAGCCACAGGTTCTACTAACCCACCCCCCCATTCCTTGCATTCTGCTCTGCTTGGCTAATGGCTACGAGCGAGCAATCTAATGTGCTGTTGGTTATCGCAGATCGAAGCGGAGGAGGGTTGTCTCGAGCTGCGATCCGTCGGATCCCCTGTCCGCGGCGTGCGGGGGAGCCGGGGAGGGGGGCGGGAAGAAGGCGCTGTACCACTGCAACTACTGCAACAAGGACATCTCCGGGAAGATCCGGATCAAGTGCTCCAAGTGCCCCGACTTTGACCTCTGCGTCGAGTGCTTCTCCGTCGGAGCCGAGGTCACCCCACACCGGAGCAACCATCCGTACAGGGTCATGGTCAGTGCAGCTTCACTGAGCGTTGTTTTTCTAGTATTCCACTGATTGGTAATTCCTGTGTGCTGCTTGCATAATTGGCTACCCTCCAAAGGTAAGTATAGCAGGCTTGCTAATACTAGTGTTGTCAAGGCACATACAAGTTGCCGCCGCCAATTTTTTAGTGCAACATTTGTTAACCGGCTGGCTGAGAGCTGTGGCCGTGAAGTATGCCAGTACGGTTCTTCAACATTGACAATAGTATTCTACATTTCATTTTGAATCACAACTGATCGCTACCTTAGTCAAAAGGAAAAAAAAAAAAGAAGAGGAAAAGATAAAACGTGACACTCCAAGGCTGATCCCACGCGAACACTCGCTCTTTGCCTAGCCCAAGTACACTCAAGCTTCCTTGCTTAACTAAACTATGCTCATATGTCTCCTTAGTAACACATGTATTAACTCAGATGGTATGTTTTGTTTCTACATGGTTATATACTCGACCGTCTCTTGTAAAACTGATCATATGGGGTTCAACACATGCGCACCCAAGGCACCGTCAGGTTTTATAAAGAATGAGCGAAAAATCGAACTAATCTCTATTTTAGGCTGATCCCACGTGAACACTCGTTCCTTGATTTTCCAAGTACACTCAGGCTTCCTTGCTTAACTAAACTATGCTCATATCTGTCCTTACTAACGCATGTGTTCAGATCGTATGTTTTGGTTCTACATGGTATATACTTGACCGTCTCTGTTACAACTGATCACATGGGGTTTAACACATGCGCACCCAAGTCACCTTCAGGTTTCATAAAGAAAGAGCAAAAAATCGAACTAATCTCTACTTTAGCACATAAAATATTTGGTTGTCTCAGTGCTTGTCATGTCTGATGCATGCTTTAACTTAAAATGAAATTTTGGAACAGGACAACCTATCTTTCCCACTCATCTGTCCAGATTGGAATGCAGACGAGGAAATCCTCCTTCTAGAGGTATTTTCCGTGTCCATTTGTTCGATTTACTTTCTAGGTGGTCTGTTTTCATTGCTTACCTGTTATTATTGAAGGGAATTGAAATGTATGGTCTGGGAAACTGGGCTGAAGTTGCGGAGCATGTTGGTACTAAGATCAAGGCACAATGCATTGATCATTATACAACAGCATACATGAACTCACCTTGTTATCCCCTTCCGGTAATTATTTTCTCTACCTGTTGATTTCTGAAGATCAAAATTGACGCTTCTTAATTCAATACTACCTCATCATTGTAGGACATGTCTCATGTTAATGGTAAGAATAGGAAGGAACTTCTTGCAATGGCTAAAGTACAGGGTGAGAGTAAAAAAGGTTAGTCACGATCGCATTTTTTCAGGTGATGGAGTCAGTCTATGTAGGCTGGCATCAAATATTGTACTTTTTGTTGAACATTTGAAGACTTGACTCTAATGGGAATCAAAAGGCTGCGTTTTTGTTAACTACCCAGTCATGTCTCATGTGGCTTGGTTCTTACATGATTCATTACTTTACTACTTGTTAATTTGTCATTGGTGATTTGATTTAGTGTTTTAGGTGGTATTTAGTTGCAGAGATCTGGTCTCCAAGGACTATACATCAGGGTATTTAGTTACGTGGTTTCTGAACTTTTGATATCTTACAATTAAGAGCTAAAATCTTGGTCTATTGCTGTACCAATATAGGATGTGGGTCAGTTGGTTATTCATGCCAAGTATTGGGGGATCCAATTGGTAGCACAAGTGAATGTAAGATTTTCTAAAGGAAATCAACGTCCAGTGTTGATCTCAGATCCACATATATACCTGGATTTTAGGATTTGTGGGTTTAACAAACACAGATTCTTAACCTATTGAGCAGAGCCTACCTACCTCGTTTGGTTCCTCCACCCCCAAGACACACTTGCCACCTCCATCCCTAGTAGAAGCAGCAGAAGAATCAACGACCACACAGTATGGGCTTGTATGCACAGACATGAACACAAGGATCCACAGAAATGCGCGAGCTAATAATCAAATAAAGAAACAGATAAGGCTCCTGCTAGAAAATTTTCCGTTGGTAACGACTAGTGCGGGGATGCTAAGGAGTACTTGCTTCCCTGTGTAATCATTCAATTAGAAAAAGAAGAGTAACAGTAGAGATTTGAAGAGATGATATCTCACCATATTGGTTAGTCTATATATCTCGTGATTCCTCTATGTTCTTACAGGAACTTCAGTGTTACCAGGGGATTTGACTCCTAAGGATGAGTCTCCATTTTCTCCCTCAAGGGTCAAGTATGTTTTTTGCTCTACAAATGTTTGTAAACCTGTATGTATGCTTTGCAAGAGGCTAATTACCAACTGTTTACCTTGCATAGGGTAGAAGATGCACTTGGAGAAGGTCCAGCTGGTCGATCGCCTTCGAATGTAGCTGGTAGTATGTCTTGAAAATGACCAATCCAATCCTAAAATTATAATATATCTTTGGTCTATGTCATGAAAACATGCTATCATATTATGCTAATGCGGTTGAATCTGCTGCAGGTGCAAATAAGAAAGCTTCAAGTGCTGGACAATTTAAAGATGGCGCCAATGTGGCAAAAGTTGAAGGTATAATCACAAATAAATGCATCACTTTATTTTTCTATTTTAGTATTTTCACTCATCATCCAGAATTGCCATCAAGTCACTAATAACATTCATTTATCGTTCTCTCACCAGTAATTAGTGACCAGCTTAAACAGAAATAAGACAATCCTTGGCATGTGTTCACAAACTTTTGACTTTCGAGATATGTTTGATCAAGGTTACCACATTTTTAGGAAATGAATACAAAAATAATCGTGGTGCCAAAACCCCCTTTATCTCTACTATATAAAGTGAGAGTTTCTTCCCAAGTCATTTCATCAAAATTACAAGTTCTGCCATTCTTTAATTACCCATCTCTTTAATTAACCACTTCAGGTGTGGATGGAAGACAGCACACAAGACCATTCTTTAATTACCCACTCTTTAATTAATTAACCACTCCAGGCGTAAGAAACGAAGCGTCAGAACGCTTCATTTACATAGAAATATAGAAATATTGCTTCAATAGTGTCCTACTATATAAGGTATTATTTGCACAACATATTTTCTTGTTTCATGTTATCGTAATAGCAGGACAGCCGTTCAAAATGTAGATATCGTTGCAACGCACGGACACCTTACTAGTTTCATTAAAGGGTTTCCTACTAGGTTTATACTGGCAGGCTAGCAGCAAAATAAACTAAATAAAGTATCTCTCTAGGGCGTGATTTGTAGTTTATACTAGCAGACTAGCAGCAAAATAAACTAAATGAAGTATCTCTCTAGGGCATGATATGTGAAACATTTAGAAGCAGTTGTTTTGTCTTTAGCATTCTCAGTTAATATTTGCCACACCTCTACATATCTTCACATTCCTGCAAAATCAGTTGTTGAATAATGCCCTGTTTAACTTGCATGTGCCAGATGGTCATGTGGATAGAAGTATCGGCGTAAAAAAGCCCAGATATTCAGCAGATGAAGGCCCTTCTTTGACTGAATTGAGTGGATACAATTCGAAGAGGCAGGAGTTTGACCCGGAGTATGATAATGATGCTGAACAAGCACTCGCAGAGATGGAATTTAAAGAAACTGATTCGGAAACTGATCGTGAACTGAAGCTACGAGTATTGCGTATTTACTTGTCAAGGTTCATTAGTAGTCATGTTTACATGTTGACTTTATTAATGTCTGTAATAGATATAATGTTTAATAACCCAACTAGTCTATTTGATTCTGTGTATGTTTAGAACCTTTCTTATGTTTCTCATCTACGGATCTACTTTTTCTTTTTTGCATTCATAGGCTTGATGAAAGAAAAAGGAGAAAAGAGTTCATATTGGAAAGAAATTTACTATTCCCTAATCCTTTGGAGAAGGATCTTACAAATGAAGACAAGGAAGTTTACCATCGCTATAAGGTCTTCATGCGTTTCCTTTCTAAGGAGGAACATGAAGCCCTTGTTAGGAGCGTCATTGAGGAGCGAAAAATTCGGAGGAGGATTCAAGAGCTTCAGGTGCTTTTTTTCTTCTAAAATTTACACGAACCTGAATTTTTGTTTGCTATTACATTCTTTTACTAAATTTTATTTAGTAATGCCTTTTTATTTGAAAATATAAAATAATTACGTTTTGTAGTTCCACCATATTTTTATCTGCATGAACAAATCATTTATTATGTGACTTCTTTATACGCTAATGCTACATGAAGCTGAGAGTGGGATTATCGATAAATTTCCAAGCAAAGGAACTAACTTTATCAAATAGAATTAGTGAATTACACATATTGCCTGAGAATTAATCATAAGCTCTATAATTGGACATGTTGCCTGACAATTAATCATATGCTAAAATCTCAAGTAATGTCTTTCTGTTTTAACCCTGAGAACACAACATCTTTATGTTAAACGGTCAGTAACTCAGTTGTGTCACACAAGTGCAATGAGCTTTTGCATTTCCTTGAACGATAGAATATTAACCTAACTGTGCAGTTCCCTCTTGAGCTACACTTCACTTTAGCCTGTCCTTGGGGGAAACCTAATGATATTGCAGTACTACTGACTCCTATGTTTGATGTCATGTCACACAAGGTGCACTTAAATTCTACTAGGGCATACAATCCTGCATACCAACTTGTACTCTAATGTTTCGTGTATCAAAGAAGCTGCCCTTTTCTTTTCCTAAAAAAGTAAAGAAAATCTGTTCCTGATCAATGTTGCTTTTATTGCTGTTTGGTATTTGGATTCATGAAAAATTAGTTCTCTACTAATATACATAGAGCACGTGATAATTGGCATGATGTTTCTGCCCTTACAGATCTGGTAGGAACAATATATTCTGATTTGCAAATGCAAATGTTTTTAGTTATTTTATTTTGAATGATGCTCAGGAATGTCGTTCTGCTGGATGCCGTACACTGGCTGAAGCAAAGATACACATAGAGCAGAAGAGGAAAAAAGAGTATGAGATGAATGCCCAAAAAGCTAAGGAAAGCGGTCAACTTATTGCAAATACTAAAGCAGTACATAAGACGAACCGGCCTATGAAAATAGAGTCTGATGGGAATTTGGATCTGAAGAAAGGTTTAGATTCTGGTGGTAGGGATTCTCCAAAAACCACAGGACATACCAGCATTAAACAGTGGGACGATTGGGATATCATTGGTCTTCCTGGTGCAGAGCTACTAAGTGTCAGTGTAAGTACTTGTCAAATTTTCAATGTATAAATTTAATAAGCTACACACATTTGTGCATATCTAATCTTGCCGTTGCCTTGTTCATACTTTTGGTGCTTGTTACAGTAAAGAAATGACCCATCTTTTTCTATTTCAGGAAAAACTTCTGTGCTGTCAGAACAGATTGCTACCTAGTCATTATCTGAGAATGCAGGAGGTGTTGATGCAGGAGATATTCAAAGGTAGTGTCGTCAAGAAGGAAGATGCCCATGTATTATTTAAGGTTGACCCTGCCAAAGTAGATACTGTTTATGATATTGTGACAAAAAAGCTTGGTAACAATGAGGAGGCTCCGACCGTTTAGCATGCTTTTGAGTCTGCCTGGCGTAAACCTCCCCCAAAACCAAATCTTGGTTGCTCATTTGCAGCATGATTGAGAGACCCATCTATAAATGGAGGCTATACTTAAGTTAACTTGGCTGTAGTTGAGATTTGAAGTTTGTGTCAGATGTCTGAAATACAATAAGGCATTCCAGCCAAATTGTAAAATTATTGGTCCCAATGGGAATGTGTGGCATGAGTTGCCATTGCTGTTCATTTTAGGAGGATTAGTTGCCATTGTTAAAAGTGTACCGTGTCGCCGATGTGCTAGTGCCTTTTTATAGGTATAGGGACTGAAGTATTGTATCGTGTATGTAAACATTGCCCGTCCTATTTTATGCTATTGTTCCTTGAGCAGGGCTTCTATGTTTTTATTCTTAATACAAGTTGCACAAATTTTAAAGCAAGCGAAGGATAAGTAATCATTATTTACTCTTCATTCATACTTTAATTTTTGTGCAGCTTTTAAAAAAAAAAGCATAGAAACACCTCTCTCCTTTTCCGATACCAGATATTGATTATTACGATTCGCCCTCCTGCCAAGTTCTTTTTTTGAGTGTTCATTTAAGAGTATATACGTTGTGATGCTTTGCCAGCATCTATCTTCTGTTTGTTGGTTAGGTCAAGCACGTAATTTTGCTTCACTCTTCGACTTGATGATGCCAGTGTCATCTATATGCTCTCTGATTGGTCTGAACAAAATTAACATCCAAAATCAGTGGGAGAAGGCATGTAACATCCAAAATTAAGACCTACCAATAGAACTATGAATAAACACAGGTGGGTACACACTGCACATTATTTAAATTGACCGATTGAGCTTCATTCTAATAACCAATCACACTTGCTAGCAAATAGACGAGTTTCAATCACATGTATATGTCTGAAGCCGATTGCTTACGGATTTTTTTTAATACAATACAATATTTGATCCATATTTACAAATCAATACAATATATTTGCGTACTTGCTGAAAAACCATCCATGAACGAAATTTGAATCTTTTAACCTTTACCTAATTTTGAAAATTTGTTTTCACTGTATTTGAAATCTGAAATTTCAGATATATGTTAAACGAATTATGAAATTTCGGGTATAGGGGCCAACCCCATATCCGAAATATGAAATTTCGGGTATGAGGTGGGCCCATACCCGAAATATAAGGCTTATATTTTAGAGACACACTTGCCAAACTACCAGTAAGAGCAAGTACAATAGTAAAGCCCACTGCAGACTAATAATAAGTTAAAAGCTAACTTGTATAATACTCCATCCGATTGGAAATGTAAGGGGTTTTAGGTCTCTATACTATTTGTAAAATATAAGGGGTTCTAGTATCCCAAGGCTAAATTTAGCTCATTTCTTCCAGTTTTGCCCTTGTTCCATTTATTACCCTTGTACAATTTTCCATGTCTCTTTTTTATGCGAACGCGCTCTTTAATGAACAATAACTAAGGGTATTTTAGTCTATTCACCAAGCTTCTAAATATGTGTGCACAAGGCTAAAACCCCTTACATTTCCAATCGGAGGGAGTAACTATCTTTAAAAGTTGTCTCTAGATATTATGCAATAACTATCTATTCTCTCTTGTATATAAATGGTTTACCTATGCATCCGTACAAAGCTGGCTACTAAATAAAAGCCATCTATCTTCTCTCTCCTTTTTTCTCACTCATCCACATAGACCAAAGCTGACATGTACAAGCTAAAAACCAGCTGACGTGATCTTATTGTACTTGCTCTAAGATGATACTAGCTCTTCTTGCTTCTAGAAACTCTGGTCACGCTTGAATTCAGCATGAACCAAACAAAGCACCAGGGTTAACAAAACCGAAACCGAAAAAACCGATGGAAAACCGAAATTGGAAATTCGAAAATATCGAGCCAAAAACCGCTCGAAAATCGTTAGAAACCGAAGAGTTTCAAAACCGAGCATTTGAACAAAAAGCATTTAAAACAAAATTTAAAAAAACGAAAACCATTCGGTTTTCTCGAAAAACCGGTCGGTTTTCTCGAAAAACCGATCGGCGAGTTGAACGTTTTAGGCGATCGGTTTTTGGAGCGATTTTCGTCGGTTTTTTCGAAAAATCGCTCGGTTTTCACCGGTTTTCGATCGGTTTACATCGCATAAATTTTTTCAAATTTTTTGATTTTTTTGAATTATTTTTTTAATTGAATCGGTTTACCGACCGGTTTAGGATTTCGAATCGGCTCGATATGGTCGAAAACCGCGATTTTCGAGCGGTTTTCGTCGGTTTTGTGAACCCTGCTCTGTTTTTTTTTTTTTTGGACAAGATGACAGTAGAGAGTAGTTGCATCTGCATAGTTGTGGGACAGGGCCCGGGGGCCGGGGGGTAGTGAATGTTGAACGGTGATAGGCAGGGGAGCATGTGGCATTGTGCAGTGGAAGGCTGGACAAGGCGGGGTAGTTGGCGAGTGTGTTTGACCCTCGCGTATTCGCATCAGAATCGCAACGACGCAGCAGCGGCCGCGAGGTTATACAAAGCAGCGGCAGCCGCGACGCAACAAAGTGGTGACCCCGCGCTGCTAGACAGCTAGAGCCTAGAACCACCACCCGTGTGCGGAGAAACCCAAGGATCGCGGGAGGAGGGAGGAGGAGAGGAGGCGGAAGGAAGGGAATGGCGTCGGCGGCCGTGATTGCGGCCGCGGTCGTCGTGGCGGCGCTGGCGGCGTTCTGCGGGACGGACCCGCTGCGGCTGGGCAGCATGGTGGACTTCCCGGGCTTCGAGGCGCACCCCGTGGAGCTCCCCGACGCGGCCGACATGCCGCCCCACGCGGACGCCGCCGAGCGCCTCCGCGGCTCGGAGATCCGGTTCCGCGGCGAGGTCCAGGGCCCCGAGAGCGTCGCCTTCGACCCGCTCGGCCGCGGGCCCTACACCGGCGTCGCCGACGGCCGCGTCCTCTTCTGGGACGGCGCGCGCTGGCTCGACTTCGCGCACGCCTCCCCGAACTGGACCGCCGAGCTCTGCGGCCCCAAGGCGTCGCCGCTGGATTACCTCAGGAACGAGCACGTCTGCGGCCGCGCTCTCGGCCTCCGGTTCGACAAGAGGACGGGGGACCTCTACATCGCCGACGCCTACTACGGCCTCCTCAGGGTCGGGCCCGAGGGCGGGCTGGCCACGCCGCTCGCCACGGAGGCCGAGGGCGTGCGCTTCAACTTTACCAACGACCTCGACCTCGACGCCGACGGCAACGTCTACTTCACGGACAGCAGCATCCACTACCAGAGACGGTCCGTGATGTCACGCCTTCTCTCCTCTTCTCCTACCCTCTGCTTCGTCAGTCTCATCTCGTCGTAGTGGTTGCACACTGATGTATGATTGTATCCGTTGGCTCACTTGCATAGTTGCATGTGCATGTTGCTGAACTGTTTATTGGGAACATTAGGACCCTAGAACTGGATGGTTAGGAAATTGATTTAGCAGTAGACACCAAGATATCATCTGTTGACTGTTTGAGCTCTATTACATAAGTAGTCTCGATACGATGTTAATGTTCTGGTATCCTATATATGTTGTGAATGTTCCTCAATCAAATTTTATAATGTGTTGCTACCGAAAAAGAACTATGCAGATTTTGAAGCAATTGAGGCGATTGTTTGCAGTAAAATGCTAGCAGCTTTTAGTAACTGCAGCTGCTCTTCTCTTCATGCAGAAGTATACAAGCTATCCTCTCTTGTTTTTTCAGACCAGTTTGCAAGTGACGATTTTGCGTAGAGACTGGGATATGTCTAGTTGGGCCTTCTTGATCAATTAGAGGTGCTATCAGTGTTGGAACTAATCATTTAGGCGGCCATTCATTTTGCAGGAATTTCATGCAGTTAGTTTTCTCTGGAGACCCCTCCGGGAGGCTTCTGAAATACAATCCAAACACGAAGGAAACGACAGTACTCCACCGCGACCTTCAATTTCCCAATGGGGTGAGCTTAAGCAAGGACGGTTCGTTCTTCGTCTTCTGCGAAGGATCTCGTGGAAGGTCTATATGCTCATCTCCGTTTTGGTTCGGGCACTCTCACTCTACTTCATGTCAGGCACTGATTGTTGTGTCCTTGTTGAGACAGGTTGAGCAGATACTGGTTGAGAGGTGACAAGGCTGGAACCGTAGATCTTTTTGCCATCCTGCCTGGATTTCCGGATAATGTGAGGACCAACGGGAATGGTGATTTCTGGGTGGCAATCCATTGTCGACGCAGCGCATATGCCCGGCTCTCGAGTCGCCGTGTGCAACTGAGGAAGTTCTTGCTCAGCCTCCCGATCCCTGCCAAGTTTCACTACTTGATGCAGATCGGCGGCAGGCTCCATGCGCTGATCATCAAGTACAGCCCCGAGGGTGAGGTGCTTGACATCTTGGAGGACACAAAAGGGGAGGTGGTGAGAGCTGTGAGTGAAGTGGAGGAGAAGGACGGGAAGCTCTGGATAGGATCTGTCCTCATGCCCTTCATCGCTGTCTTTGACTATGCCAAGGCTCCTTAGCTGCACACTTCTCTGAGAGGATGGCTCATCCAAATAAATTCGGTCTTGAAGGAAACCTAGAATTGCTTGGTGTCTCAGCTCGACATTTTAGGTTGTTTCTCGAACGTTTAGGCTATGAACACCTCATGTTTCCTGCTCCATATTTGTCAGACGTGTTCCTTATGTTTGATCCGTTTCAATTCCTGGTTGTTCGATGCAGAGTCCGCTTTTACCTGTCCGTCCACCAGTGAACGCCTCATCGGTCTAAAACTCTTAATATCATTGGTGAAAATAATTTACTGCCTGAAACTTTTCGTAGTTTTATAACAAATGGGTTGGCTTCGGATGCCTAGTCAGAAGCATGATGTGTTGTAAGAAGCGGTTGACTTTAGCTACTACCTGCTCTAAAGTAAGTGACCCCTTAGCAATTGGCACAAGAATAAAGGGCTGGTGTGGATGGTCTTATCTATCCCAATTTAATTAATGATGCGGAAACATACTGAAAATTTTTTAATTAAATATTTTATCTAACTGAAAAAAATATATTAAGCCGTATTAAATTTTATGTGAATTTTAAGGTCATTCTCTATCATACCTAGAGATATAGAGCTACTACTATTTTATTTAATTATAAGGCAGGGTCCACCCACCCTGATCGGTAAATGGAGGTTAACACATTGGTAAATGTTGGTACAATCTTCGATAGCAGTAGGTCAATAATAACAGCAGAAGGTCATCTGAAGCGGGCGGCCTGGCGGCCGGCCGGCGTGGTCCATCCACCCTGATCGGTCTTGAAAGCAATTGTGCACGATCACTTGTTGTAGCGCATGCTAAACTTACACCCAAAATGTATCAACTGACGCGCCAATTGATATTTTTTTTTTAAAACAGAAAAATGGAAGGCAGGAGCTCTGCCAATTACATTAAAAGAGAGCAAAAGAAACAGCAGTAGTTCCCCCCGAGGTTTTATAGGTTTTGAGTGAGTGAAAAGCGAAAGAACAACAGAAAAAAGAGCCCAGGCGCAGGGAATATCCGACAGAAATGCATGGACCAAGGTTGGCTCAACAGCGATTAACGCTGCAGGAGCTTCGAAGATCCTCCGGGCTCGTGCTGGGCACCGCTGCACCACACCTTGGGCTTCCGAATTGTTTGTGAAGGAGGGCTGAAGCCTGCCACAGCTACTGAGCTGATCTGCGTTCGACGTGAACCTACAGCTTCGTATAGACGCGAATGCAACTACTCCGTTGTGCACATCCTGGGCAATGGTACTAGCCAGGGTTTACCTTATCATTATAGACACGAAATTCGCTAATGTGTCGGTACCGAAAATTACTAAAAATCGTATAAATTCAAATTTCAAATTTTTCTAAAAAAAATAAAAAATTGACAATTTTCGATTTTCGTGCAAAATCGATAGGCTTGTTGAACTTTTTTGCGGTCGATTTTTTGGAGTGATTTTCATCGATTTTTGACGAATATCGAGCGATTTTCACCGATTTTCGACCGGTTTGTGACACGTAAATTTTTTCAAAATTTTGAATTTGACGGTTTATCGACCGGTTTTTGAAACCGGACCGCGTCGATATGGGCGATAATCACGAAAATAACACGATTTTCGTCGATTTTGGGAACCCTGATACTAACCACTTGCTGCACCATGTGATAAACGTTGTTGAAGATCCTTTCAATGAGTTTAAAATATGTTTTAGTCCAAATAGTTGAAATGAGGAAATATGACAAGAGCGCTATCAAGTGTAGATGGACGTTAAGAGGATATTCCGAAGAGAAGGTTCAACAAGATTGAATGAACAAGAAGGGTGCCGATCCCGGGAAGAAGCAAAAAGATCACAAAACTTAAAAACCCCAAATGAGATCGCGTGCGGCGAAGGTAAACTAGATAGAGTGTCTAGTTTAGATAGATCATTGTACTATCAAGAGGGGTTGAATACTTTACTTGAGCTTCATCATGTGTTGATGAACTCAATCCGTTCACTCGAGCTCAATCTTCTTATTTGGATTTTGCATGGAGCTAACCATTTGGCATGTGTTGCAAATGGGTGAAGCTCGGGCATTGGTTTTTGCATAATGCTTTGATTTGCATGTGTTGCGAATGAAAGAAAACTTATGCATTAGTTTTTCGCATGGATCTTTAATTTGCATGTGTTACAAATAAAAGAAGCTCATGTATTGGCTTTTGCATGAAGTTCATATTTGCATGTGTTGCAAATGTTGGAGTTCATGTTTTGTTCTTCAAATAAAATATTATTTGAAGTGGTATTGTTTGTGGCTAAGTTTGGCATGTGTTGCAAAAGAAAAGAGCTCAAGGAATTTGGTTTGTTGGGTGCATGGAGCTAGAGATTTTCATGTGTTGCAAATAGATAGCTCATGCACATTGACTTTAATTTATTGCTTGCTTGGAGCTAGAGATTTGCATGTGTTGCAAATGGAGAGCTAAAACATTTTAGTTTGATTTGGTGTTGCATGAGGCTATGGATCCGCATGTGTTGCAAAAGGGAGATAGCTTATGCATTGGGATTTAATTGCTATTTGCAAATGGGTTTTGCAAATGAGCAAGATGTTATAGGTTGCAATCCTAGAGAGCATGCAAAGAGGGCATTTGCAATGTGTTTGCAACGTACCGTAATCTTATGGTGATCACCTAATGGCTAAAGAGAATCGAATTCATAGCTTCTTGGTTTGTTTGCAAAATATGTTTTGCAAATAAAGTTGAAGAGTTTAATTGCGATTCTTTGGAGCATATGAATAGAGATTACAAATATGATCTGCAAAATGACTAGATCATGTGTTGATCATCATATGGCTCAAAGAATCATTCTTTGAAATATGTTTTTATCTGAAAATCTGGTGGTACCGCAAGTGTAAAGTCGATACTACCGCAGGACTGGTAGTACTATTGTTTGGTAGCCGGTACTATTGGAGGTCGGTAGTACCACGCGTGAGCCGGTTGATACTTTCCAGAAGTGCTTGTTTTATTGGTTTTTGAAGACCAAAGCTACCGTGGTCTATGGGCGGTACTACTGGAGGTGCGGTAGTACCGGACTCAAGCCGTCGGTAGCTTTTTACCAGGGAGGGTGTTCTGGCTGTGCGATGAGGCCGGCAGTACCGCTCGTGGGGGCCAGTACTACCGGAGGAGCAGTAATACCGGGTGTTCGTCGTCGGTAGTACCGAAGCCACTATGCAATTGCTAGTTTTCAAGCCGTTTTTTGACCGTTGCACACAAGGCCAGCACTACCAGGATTTTGCTAGTGGTAGTACTAGATTTGCTGAGTTTTTTCCTAATTGCCCCCCAATGGCTATATTTCGTGTGGGAGGTTATAAAAAGAGCCTTAGGGGCTGGCATTTGGGGTTGCTGCACTTGTGGAGCGTTCTTAGCTCTTGTGTGAGTTTGTGGAGGATGTTTGCATGTGTTGCATCCTCCCTAGTTGATTCTTGAGCTAAGAGTGAGCTCTAATTGCATGTGTTACAATTAAGGAGTGGGTTGATAGTCTCATTGTACATGTGTTGCACTTGAGGAGGATCCTAGTGCATGCGTTGCACTTAGGAGGTCACCAGAGCACATGTGTTGTGCTAGGTGAAGCTCAAGCAGAAGGCTTGGCTTATTACTCTTGATGGTTGTTGTCACCTAGACGGCGTAGGTGACGTCATGCGCGGGAACTCTCAATAGAGGTTGTGAGAAGCCTCGGCAAAGTTTGTGAAGGCCGAAGCACACCTACTCAAAGGGGTAAAGTTGCTACCACTAGTGGAATCGATATGGTTGCTCAAGTGCGGGGTCAGTCCAAATAGTTGGGCTTGCCTCAACGTGGATTAGGGAAAACCGGCAAGTCTCCGAGACTACGGAAAAAAGTAAATTGCCTCTTTTAATTTCAAGCATTTACTTTATTGTATTATTATCAATTGCTTGATTGTATTTGGTATAGCAACTCTTGTTTAGAGACATAATTAGTTAGTGCACTAGTGAGCCTAGTTGATTTAGGCTTTAATTGTTAAAACCATAGTTATTCGCTTCCGTATATTATTTAGGTTTTGGCATAGGGTTGTTTAGAGCGTATCTCATTGCAGAAGATTTTTTTTTAAAAAAAAACACATATTCACCCCCTCTAGTCGTATCCTCGACCCAACAAGTTACCCAATCTTAGCGCTAATTGATCCTAGCGAGCGCATACCCGAACAAAAAAGAAAAGACACTTTGGTGAAATTGTCACGCTGATATGCACGTAGAATTCGAAGGAGGAGTTGATGTTGTATGCCTTTGCTGTGCTGTTGATGTTACCAACGCACGTAGGAGGCGCGGGAGCTGGAGCCTCAGCCGGAGGAAGAGACACTACGCCAGATCCCAGCACCGTAGAGCCAGGAGCTCATGATCTCCCGTTCCAACTCCTACGCAGCGTGTCCGTATCCAACGGCGCTACGGTCTACAGAGGTCGTGATCATTGCCTCAGCACTCCCCATAGCCTGACTGCGATGAGCAGCACGACGTCCAACAGCGCCAGCGCAGTAGCATATCGTCGCCTCCCCACTCACCCCAGCTGGGACTCACACTCCTCGTCATCTTGGCCATAACCGTGCTCGTGCATATGTCACGCTATTCTCTACATGAACTCTGCGGCTGCTCTGTCCGTGCGTGCCCCACCCAGCTAGGGGGAAGACAAGGTTCAAAATCCTGGCGAAATTTTAGAAATATTGACTGAGATTTCGGGTTTTGGTCGAGGATGAGATTTCAAATCCCGGTGACATGAAAAAAAATTGAAAACACAGACAATTTTTGGCTAAAACCGTTTGTAACCATTCCAAAGAGGATTTCAAGTATTTTAGGTCGAGATTTTGGTGTTTTTCGCCGAGATCTCGACAATTTCGGCCTGTATCTCGGAAACCCTAGTGCAAAAAAGTCGGATTGAATTTTAATTTTTGGATGTCATCTGAAATTCTGAGATCTCTTCAGGATTTTGAATTTTGGTCCGCTCCGAGATATGATCCAAAACTAAAATTTGAAACCCTAGGCAAGACACAGTTAATCGTAGCTCGCTCGACCAGACCGAGTCAAGGGCGGCGCATGGGCCACCCATGCATGTGAGAGGTGGTGGGCTAGCTTCATGTGCGGCCCATGGCCGACAAGGCCTGTGGGCCCTCACGGGCCTTACAACCAAAGACCAAAATTTCTTTGGGCCTTACAATTTAGCCCTTGAATAACCGAAAAATTATAGACATTTCATGGCGGCAATAATTTTAACGTTTTAACTACTGAAGTTCAGTTATATTATAAAATTATTTTGTGGCTATGGAAATTTTACTTTCTGAACTCTAAAGTTTCCAGTAATCCCGAAAAATAATTAATAAATTCTAAAAATTTATATTTACTCCCAGAAAGTGACTTTTAGGTATATGTGCTTCCATAAATTAGTAGAACCTTGTACTTAGCACACATAAGAAGCTTTATATCTCTAAGTTTATTTTTTCTATCATAATTTAATGTTTATATATGCTGAATTTATTTTATGTTATTTGGTAATTCTAAAAATTGCTCAATAATTAGCAAAAAATTATGAAAAAATGCTTGCAAAATTTTAAGAAATTTTAGATAATTATTTACATAATAGATATGGACCTAGCTATAGTAATTCAAGAGCGAACATGCACTATTTTGATTTTGTTAGCATTAAAATTCATTTTCACTTGAATATGACATAGGATATGTCGGGCATCGCAAATAGAGAACTTGTCGAGCTAGAGGGGGTTGAATATGAGGTTTTTAAAATCTTTGGCTCTAATACAACAATTTAGCAAGTATGACACAAATTTCAATTTTACAACAATCAAAGCTTAAATAAGATAGGTTTTTGTAAGTGCACCAACAAGTTAAGTCTAATTAAATATGGCACTCTTAGGTAGATAATCAATAAATATGATTTTTATGAATGTAAATTGCACAAAAGCAAGTAACAAGAAAGAAAACCAAGAGATGAACACAAAGATTTATCACGTGGTCTCGGAGACTTGTCGGTCTCTTCTAAACCATGTTGAGAAAGCTTGAACGAATAAGGCTAGCTCCTTGCGCAATTGAGCATCCCTCAATCACTAATGATAACTTTTTTCCGCTTCGGGTAGGCGAGTTTCAACCTTTACACCAATACCGGGTCTCCTCACAATCTCCATTGAAGAGATCACCGGTTTCTCATCTAAGCCATCTAGGAGTCGGCAAACTCCAAGAGAATAGACTATGATGCTTGTTTGAGGATGATCAAGTGTTTAAATGACTCAAAATCAAATCTCACACGCTCTCAACAATCACTAAAAAGAGAATTGAATGCCCAATTAGTGAAAAGAGGTTTGCAAAGGCTTAACAACTATGCAATGAATGTCCAAGAAGTCTCCTTGCTACAGGGGACGGGGTATTTAGAGTCCCCAACCGACAATCTAACCTTTGGGACAAAATTCATAAAAAAAATCAGCACAACTGGCACTATCAGCATGTTAAGTGCGGTAAAACTAGCCTCCCCGTAACATTCGATTTTGGCACATTAAATGCAGGGGGTAGTAGCCGTTGCTACAGTATCCCGGTACTACCGACATGTAAAATATGGTAATGCCGGTAATTGATCAAAGAAATGTCCAACAAATGCCTTCTTTGGAAAATAAGTACGGGCACAACATAAGTGGTATTGTTAGTCAGCGGCAATATCAAAAATTTAACCACTGTTGTGCCGTCAAAAGTAATCCCAAGGAAAATCACCAAATACAATAATACCACAATTAACACTACAGTAGTGCCAATTTAAAAAAATACAGAGAAACACCCCTTCTGGAACATGACTACGCTCTCAAGACGGTGCTACCGATGTGCGGTAGTACAACTACTAGCATGGCAGAAGTGCTGGCCCAGAGGAAATACATTTCACAAAATAGATTTCATAGAAAAAGACCTTCTCTGGAATAAAAATACCGTGCCACCAGGACAATACTACGGTAGTACCAACAATAACATGCCGGTAGTGCCAAGAATACAAATTATGCACTGAAATTTTCATAAAGTTTCTCAAATGCAAACAATATTCAGATCGAAAGAGACTTTGAGCTACGATATTTCAATATTCTCAAGCTACTAGCCAATGATCCCTCTTAATAGTACGACATCTATTCTAGCAACCCGATCTTATCTCCAAACACTGAGATTGGCAAAAACTATGAAAAAATCCTTAATTTTTATACCTTGGCCTTGAGCTTGAATCATTAATATACTTTTAAATATGAGATTCCACCTTTTTGCTTGTGCAACGACTAGGACCAACCTTATCTCATACACTTTAAGAATATGTTAGTCCTTTAATCATGATTGCCATTAATTACCAAAACCCAAATGAAATTGGGGGCCTAGATGCTTTAGCTTGCCCTAAATAGCAGTAATTACCTAACTTAGGCAATGGATGCTAATATTAACCTGATAGCTCAATCTCTTAGTGCTATTTTTACCCAGCTTGAAGCTAACACCCCTGCTCTTCCTGAAGCCACCAAGTGTGATGCTCTGTACTTCTCAAGGCACCATCTCCAAACGTACATAAATACCGAGTATTCGATGGAGGATGACCCACTGTCACTATATAATTCCCTGAAGGAACACTACGACCAGCAAAGATCCGTCTTGTTGAAAGCAAGACAGCACTAATAGACTCTTCTACGCTTCCAGAACTATAAAACCGTCATACACAAGTTTGTCTTCAAACTGTATTTCTTTAACCAAAAAGTTACAAATGCTGAGATGATAGACAAAACATTGTGCACCTTTCACTTCAACATGAGTATATTGCAGCAACAGTACCATCATATCAAGTACCAAAAGTATTATAGACTTATCTACACTTTACTAGATGCAAAGAACCATCCGAAGTGCTTACCAATGCTCAACAAGCTAGTAATAGGTACTGCCACGGAAAAGGTCCAAGGCAAAAATGGGATAAATGAAAGAATGACAAAATACAAAAGACAATAGGCGCCCTAGTGGAGAGGTAAAGTGAAAGGGTTAGGGAGTTTCTAGAAGCAAAACTCAATCAACAATGCTACAAAACATGCAAAACCCTACTTTAGGTGTAAATAGACTGGCCATTGGTCGTGCACATGCTGCACTCCAAAGCACATGGCAGACCTTTACATGTCATCTACTGAAAAAGTTAAAAAGACCTAAAGGAACAATGTGAAAGCACACTGATGCGGATACACACACGCCTATCGCTTTTCAGTCAAATATATTATTCAACTGGAAAGAAATTTTAACCCGCAATATATATTGCCATGCGAATTGCATCTTTAAGTACTATATATAGGGATACAAAGCTACTGTTGTTTTATTTAATTATACACAAACTCATATTTCTCTAAAATCCTGGAGTAAAAAATGCATTCGGAAAGCTACAGCGCGTTAAACAGTAAGGATGAACATGTGCGCTACAGTTCATATGAACAGGGGCTACAGGGACCAAGGATTGAAATTTCGGACCGAAATCCGAAATCTCGGCCGAGATTTCGGATTTCGGACCCCTCCGAGATTCAAAATCTCGGAAAATTCAAAAAAATCAAATTTCGAATTTCTCGGCGAGATCTCAGGTGTTTTTGCCAGATATTGATTTTTGTGCACTGTATTTGATTGTATTTAGGGTCATAATCATCCACAAAAAAGTTCTAAAATTTTTTATGTGTTTTTGACCATTTTTTGGTCGGTTCAATTTGTCGGTTTGCACTGTCCGAATTTTTTAAAATTTCTCAAGATTGATCATCATCTGAAAATTTTATGAGAATATTATGGATGTGTTAAGACCATTCACAAAAAAATTCAAAAATTTCTAAAGTGGTTTGAACTATTTTTCATTTCCAAAGAAAAGGTTGAACAGACATAAAATTAAGGTGCCAAGCACTAAATCATTTTCAAAGTAAACTTTTTTCTAGAGCATTTCATTGACTAACACGAACAACTAACAAGTGGAAAAAAATGAAAAAGAAAAAGGAAAAAAATTATGGCCGAAGGGGATTTGAACCTATGACCTCTACTACAACCAAATGCTTAAATCAGCTGCACTAACCAACTCACCTAATCATATTTCCTATCCTATGGTACAGATAGTTAGTATTTGTATATTTTTCCCAATGTGGAGACTGGAGAGTAGAAACTTAAAACCAAACCCGATTCCTCACAGCTAAGACAGGAACAGCATAGTATTCTCACTTCTCATAGCTAGCTCGGTCGACTATGGGCAAACTTCGGCCATCTCCGGTAATTTTCGGTGAGTTATCTTTGCATCTCGCCGTCCAATACCGATATCTCGTCTTATTTCTTCCGGGTTTTGTCCGAAATTTCCGAATCTCGCCGAGATTTCGGATTTCGGTGACCTTCAGGATTTTACCCAAAACGAGATTTGAATCCTTGGCTTGGTGATAGTAGGTATTTCATATGACATGCATGCATAATTCAAGGTACGAACTGCTCGTGACATAAAGGTTTCATACTTGTAGGTTATTACTTCTTGTATGTATGTCACATTAGTTATTAATTCGTGTTAGCTCTAGATGATTGTTAGCTCAAGATCATACGCATACCGTTGCGGAATATCATGATAGGAACATATATAAAACTTTTTAAATGACTTGAAGTTCATTTGTTACATTTGAAAAATCAAAAACCGATTTTACATATAGTTTTTACGATGACTTTACCACTGTTACATTTTTTAAAAATTCCTTATAATTGATCATCATATCAAATTGTTATGAAAACATTAGTGATGTGTCAGGACAATCTAAAAAAAAAAGTTCAAAATTTTTTGACATATTTTGGACCATTTTTCGGCGGGTTCAATTTAGCCGAGATCTCGGATTTCCCGGTTGAAAAAAAAAATAGATTTAAAATTTAGTTTTTGTAATTCGTTCAGATTTTGTCCGAAATTTCCGAATCTCACCGAAATTTCGGATTTCGGGTACCTCCGGGATTTGACTCAAAACGAGATTTTAAACCTTGACAGGGACATCATTCGGCCCGACAGGGCTAAACAGTACCAATGAACATCGATGCAGGAATAGTATTCGATGCTACAGTGCTGTTTGCTGACGAGCATGTTTTCCCATGTTCGATCAGAAAAAGATTAATTTTCTGTGATTTTCTCATAATTTTACTGGATTTTCTTGAATAGAAATCTAACAAAGCTTTGTGTACAAACTTAAGCTTTGATGGCAGACCACCAAAGGATAGGAGGTCGCACAGAACAGTTTTGAGTACACTGTGTTCAGACTTTCCATCCTCTTCCTATAGAAGCGAATCATGAATAGCGGCACCTGACCCTTCATGTGTTGTTACGAAGGATGTGTGCAGATGAAGTTAAGACAGAATAGCCTGTCATTCATTACATCGGTGAAGGAACCTGATACTAGTTGGTCAGGTTCACTAATTGGCTTGGCTGTCGACAAGCAAAAGCTGCTTAGCATCAGCAACATGAATCTTGATGGCATCAAGATCCCCTTCCACCTTATCGGAAACGCGCAACGTGGAGTCATCCAGGTTGCAAGAGGTTCTGTCTCGCAGAAGCTCACCCAGGTCCCGCATCGCTTGATTTAGCTTCGAGTTCAGCTCATCCAAGGACCTCGTTTGATTCTGCAATGAATCCTCGCATACCATAATCTCTTCCTCCTCCAAGTTGACTTGAAAAACGCACTCTTGGTAGTCAACCAGCAACCTCTGCATGCCCTTTTGCTCACCCTCCCAAATCTCTGTCAAGGTGCTATCACGAACAAACCTCTCAATGTCAGCTTCCAGCAGGTTGAGGCAGCAATCGACTATTTCTGTTTCAAGGCGAGCAATCTTACTGTCAATATCATCGCACTTCTTCATGCCTTTTATTTCCTTTCGCACCATGATAAGCTGTTCACGGGACTTCTTCAGTTCAGACAAAAGCTTCGTTCGCTCCTCCTCAGATTTCAGCAGCTCAGATGCCTTGCCAAAGTTCATGGGCTTCTGCAATGGGGCAGTGGAAGTATCCAGGTTATCAATAGCAAAAAGGACCCTTTCTGCCTCCTTCCTCTGAGCTTCAAACGAGCGGAGTTTTAATTTAAGGCCGTCAATTTTGTTTCTCAGCTCAGTTTCAGATTCATGTGCTTTTGAACATGCGGCAGAAGATTTGTTTTTCAGAGTTTGGAGGTGACTCAATTGTTCCTTCTTTTGATTCATTAATTCCAAGTTGACATCAAACTTGGACCCAGCATGAGCTTTGGTTTTCAAATCCAAGTTCCAACACGATGCTGCAAGCGAGAAATAATTGTCTTCCAAAGCATTTTTTCTCTCCTGTGATTCTGACAGCGCAGACATAGCGGCATTGATGTCTTCCTGGTCTTGCTGCACGTCTAGACAACAAAGCTGAATGCTTGCTGAAAGTTCTTCTGCCTTACTACTAGCCTTCTCGAGCAGTTTAAAATATTTTACTGCATCCTGGGCAGTCACAAGCTTGTCTTGGACATGCTCCAGCTTAACTCGAACAAGCTGTAGCGCTTCTTTAAAAGCTACAGTTGCAGAGTCCTGTACATGTTTTCCTTGAAGATCCTCAGCATCTGTTGCTTCATGCATTTCAGCATCTTTCTCTCCAAACTGAATCTCTCCTGTCGTTTCAAAATTGCTTTGCTCAAAAAATTTACTTTTGAATTCATCTCTTTCCTGCATAGCTTTCTCGTACAAACCCATAAGTTTATCGTTTTCCTCATGCATCTCATCCAGTTGAAGTTGCAATTCTGCAAATTCAGTTCTTGAAAGGTTATCCTTGTGGCAGCATTTTTGATCCACTATCTTAGATCCAACTACCTCACCAGATGAGTCATATGCAGGCAAATCTGTTGCACCCTCTTGTTGGTCATTCGGCAGCTCCACATTTACAGTATTCCCACCATAAGAAGGATGGCTGCTTTGCTGCTCGTTCACATCCTCAGTTTGAGGAATGGCATGATGGTTTCCATCTTGATTCTCTTCAACATTGACAATAGCATGCTCATAGAGCTCAACCAACCTCTTGTTATCCTCAATCAGAACCTTAAGCTGCGTTCTTAGTTCCTCATTCTCTTTGGCCAACTCGATTGCGGTTTCATGAGCTTCTGCTTCTCTTTGACTTGCAGTAGATATTGCATCAACCAACGTCTTAAGGTCTGTTTGAGCATCCGGCAGGTCATGTAAATCTGCCTCGGATTGCTCTTGGAGCTCCACGGCCTCGAGTTCTTTGTTTGCATCATCACATTTCTTCGTTGCATCCAATTCTAAGGTCAACTCATCAACACGCCTGCACAATGTTAAATATGTCACGAAATACTATTAGGGCATTACACATAAAGAAGCTCTCGACAAGCATAAGCATAATACCATCATTAAAAAAACACGTGCGGAGTGGAATTTAGTGGAAACCATTAGCAAAAGTAAGTCCTGAGCCATAAGGAAATCGTTAAAACTGCTAGTATCCTATTCAGGTGAATAAAAAACAATGTAGCAAAAATGAGTTGTGGAGGTTGATCTACACCTGACCTAACCATTGGAAACCACAGTTGTTTCAGCATTAATGCCATTGTCTTTTGAGGAGCACACAGGCAGTAGTAGTGCAGTAACTTTTCTTAAACTTGCACAAATGCATCACTGACTCTAATATTTAAATCATTAATATCTCAAAAGAGCATGGAAGAAGCAAACATATCCTGATATGCACTACCAGCCACCAATTCCCTAAACACTTGCTATATTGAATGAAACGGTTGTAACTCTACATAATTGAAGTGGTATATATAAATTGCCTGAGGTTGCAAGGAGCTTCCTCACTAGACAAAAGACTAGCAACACCCCGCTCAACAATTACAGCAGCTGAAAATCAACAGTAATATGTATACCAAGAACCAAACCATGAATCCATGGAATGATGGAATTTAAGATGCAAAAACAGATACAGCTATTTCACCATGGACGTTGTTTTCTTATTTTCTTATAAGTTACAGTGACTAAAATAACTACTGACAGATTGTTTGTCTATTGGACATTACAATATATTGTCAACTCATTCTTGGGGTGACCAAGCCAAGGATTGTGTTTCTAATATATTCACATATGTGTTAGGATGTGGGACTTAATGGATGCAAGGGTTCAATATGCTTGAAATACAATATATTAGAAATGTAGATCTCATTACAGAATACCGATAGCAAAAACTGATCAGGGTGATAAAACTTTTCTATGATCATATATATAACTGTAGCACATGCTAACAGCATACACAGGGTAGGAAAATAGTTATATACCTCTCAAGTTTCTCTTTTGCTTCAAGGCAGAAGCTCAAATTTTTACGCAGTGATTCGATTTCTCTCTCATTTTGAATAGCCTGTAGTACAACATTACAAACTGATGTTACAGGAACTAATGAATAAGAGTGCCATCAGAAAGGGTATAACCGGACTTAGATATGTCAGAAGAAGTTTTCTAGTGCCAACCTGCAAACGAAGAAACTCGTTTTCCTCATCACCAGCTGATTCCCCAAATAATGAGAGGTCCTGCATGAGTCATTACAAGTTTAAGCCAAATAGCAGGTAAGCACGAAATGATGCCCTAAAGTAAAAGTTTGTACAGTAAGTTAAGGTTCAGCTTTATAGTAAGTTAAGGATGTATTTTTAATTTCAGAATTGGTATTATTTATTCAAAAGTATGAATATAAGCAAACCTTGTTAACAGGATCCTTCTCATGCATAAGTTTCCAATCAAGTGATTCTAGTAGCTGCAAGTTATGCAACTTAAGTGAGTTCAAGGCATCAAGCAAATAGTAAAGGTACAAGAAGGTATATCATTAAAAAAATTCCCTCATTTGAGGCCACCGTGAATTTAAAGTGGGACCTTATCTTGTAAAACAATTATCTGCTCATGCATCATCTCCCGTTCTCCTTCATCCACAAACATTTGCAACCTGATCATTTTAAAAATAACAAGACATCAAGCTTTTGGCTAGCAACACCAAGTAGATAAACCAAAAGCATTCACAGTAAGCCTTTGGAGGAAAGCAGAAGTAATTGGATAAATGGATAGCAAAGCAAACCTTCGCAGCTCTTCCTTCAATTGTAGGTTTTCCATAGCGAATCTTGTAACTTCTGGATTGCGATCCAGTTGGTTCCGTAGAGCCTCTATTTCCTTCACAAGATCTTCCTTTTCTTGTAAGAGATGCGCTTCAGCAGATAACTTCCCCGATGCAACTTGCTCCAATCTTTTGATTCTATCTTCACGAAAACGAAGCCTCATCTTGAAACTTCTCACCTCTTCTGCTCTTTGGGTTGCCTGTGGTGCAATAGTAAATTAAACTTAACAAACACAGAACTGTATTTGCACATTTAGATTTAGTTTAGTCAAAGTGCTTGTAAAGTTGCCACACAACATCGTGTGGAACTAAGAAGAGAACTGCAGACCAGCTGTTCAGCAATCTGCTTTGCAGCAATTGTCGCCTTCAATTTTGCTTCTTTTTCTTGTTCCCTCCTAAAAGCAGCAACAAGTGCAGCATCATAATCTTTCCTCTGAACATCGAGAAAGATAAAGTAAGCAGACGGTCAAACACATCAATGTCAACAAGCAAAAACAGTATATGAATACCTGTGTAGCCCTTTTCTCAAACATAAGTGGGCTGAATGAACCATAACATTGATCCCATTTGAAATTGCTAGGAGAATCACAGATAAATCCATTGGAACTAGCACATTCTGTTTTGTCAGAATTGGCTAGTCCTTGCAGGCGGCTAACCTCTTTCTGCGATTATAGAGCAAAAATAAGATTGCACATACTAAATTTTATATAAAAACTGTGCAATAGAATAGTTTGGGCGCAAACTGCTCTTAATCATGGACCAAAATTAAAAATACATTTTGTCCTGGGTCTTAATGTTTTCACATGCACAGGAAAATTTTGATAAATCCAAAATTCATTATCATCTATACCTTAAGGTGCTGGATTTGTAAACGCATGCTCAGAACATCACCAGAGGCATCCTCATTTATCATAGCCTACAAAGAATAACAATTAGCTGGCATTTGAAATACTGAAAACAAGTAATGAGAAACACTTGTTGATAACACACATTGTTTCTTATGTATTTAGCCCGTTGAGCGAATTTCAATGTGCTTAATGTCTCAGCTGCACAGCTAGTAAAAAATAAGCATTAATGTCAGTAATGTGAAATAACTATAACAAGCCTTTTGGAAAGGGGAAAAAAGACAAGTCATGTTCAAAAGTCTACCAGTGAGATGGGCTTATGTTTGCAATTATGGTTGTTTTTGAATTCCCTCCAAGCGAATCCTGAAAAAGGAGAGAAAAGGCATAAGCAATACTATCTTGTTCTCCTTATATTATTCTCAACTGAGGTAAAAATTCACAACAATAACATTTGCCAACTCAAATATCTCTATAGCAGTCAACATACAACATAAAAAAAACTTGTAGCTCTTTACTTGTGCATATTACCTGCAGGAGAAATGTCAACTTCGAATCACGATATGGAACATGGTGTGACCTTTTGTTTGACACGGCAATAAGATTTGTAATAACAAGTCTGCAAGAATGCCATTGAGAAATAGTTTAAGGATTACACTACATTCAAATCAAGCTTTGAGAATTTTTGTATTTATGAGATAAAGATTTGAAGTTGATCAATAAACCCTAAAGTTGAAAGTGACTTGTTGATGTTGGTAGCTTCCTTCAAACGTTCCCCTTCAGCACCTGAGCTCTTTTGCCTGCAAGGCGAACGTCATTCATGTTGAATAGGAAACTGAAAGTGAATTTTTTGCACTGACACCGCAAATGCAAGATCCTTTCTAACAATGACAAACAAAGTTACATGTGCAACTTACCTCTCCGAGCCCGCAAGATCAACAAGGTTAAGACGAGAAAACCGATGATGATTGATACCTTGAGATTCCCACTATATGGTTAACAATTCAGTTACAAGAGTAAGTGAAGGAATATCGCATACTTAGGTTAGCCGCAAATATAAGCTGGTATGCCTATCAACATCTTCAAAGCGAAAGGAACGTTATTTGTTTGTTAGTACACAGAAACTATAGAAACAAGTTAAAATAACATTTACTTCATATACCTTACTCTCTATAAGGCAAGTGAAAACACTATGAGAGCGGCTACTTGCTCTGTTCATATTGGTGGCTGCCACCTTTCTGTTTGCTGCCCCCTGAAAAGAAAATGCAGAATGTTTAGTCAAATTGATCTAGCTAGTGAAACTAACACTTATATGTGGGATATCAGATAATAAATCGATACATGCAAGTTTAGCTGATTACTAACAGAGGCAATAGCTTGCAGAACGCCAAGAAGTAAATACAAACTTCAGTGTAATGTGCAAAACAAAAGTGCTGCATTTGATCAATTTAACCTCAATCAAGGTGGTAAAAATTGGAGATCCCACCTTGCCTCTAGTATTTCAGCCGTGCAACCAGTTTTCCTATTTAAATTTCAGATTTATACATGTGTATTTGTATTGCAGCAAAACAAATACCGAGTTTGCCATTTTTATGTATTTGGTCTTGAAAACCAAGCGGGGTTGTCAACAATGGTTATTAAAAGGATCAAAATAGAAGTCACATACATGGATATTGGCAATTTAATCAACATATAAACACACCTAGATGATGGTTATGGATTTGACTACTTATGCGCAACCTTGGCAAATTGGCAATAAAGAAGCTCACAATTCATATGTTCCAACCATGCCAACATATAGCAACAACAGAGCAGCATCACAAATGATTTGTAACAATAAGCCTGTAAGCCACAGTGCAAAGAATAAACAGCCTTGTAACTGGTAACAGGCCTGATACCCGGTTAAACATGTAGTTAATCGCTTTCAATAATCGACCCAAGGAGGGGTCCTAGTCCTTCTATTTTGCCAAATATCACGCCTACAAGATGAATTTTTGGAACACTGACCTCAACAAGTTGTTGCATCGCTTCTCGGGCATTTGAAACCTCATGTTCCGTCAGGTTCTCAACATGGACACCCTTTTTGGCATCCTCTCTTATCTGCAAAGGGAAGCTTGAGCTAATCAGGTCATGGTCCCAATAATTTAAATGTCAAAAACCTAAACATTTCCTAACAGCATCTTAAAAAGATGAAATCAGCAAACACCTAAGGACACACACTAAAATATTATATTGTGCTTTTTAGTGAATTACCTGCAAATTCACAACATTTGGATTGAGCAAATCCAGAATTTGCTCGTTATATATTTCCAAGAATGAGCATTTGCAAGTAAACCTGAGCTTGTCTTCTCTTCTAATTTCCTTCTCCTGCAAACAGCAATGATAAAATTGAGCTTAGAACAGCACGCTATGTACATCACAAAATTAGCCATCAGAATCAAACAGATAACCAATACTTGCCTTCTGGATTCTCAGAAAAAGATGCTCAAACACTCTAGGCGTCATACCACAATTCACATTGTTCCTCCGCGTGCCATTTTCTATATCCCCAAGCATCGTGTGCGTCTTGCCACTCCCGGTCTACCAAATTGGGTATTTGTGTAAGCACAAACATTCAAATGCAAATCGAGGACAATATGCAGACTGTGACAAAGGAATTTACAGCAGCGAGTGGAGTCTGTATCTCACCTGCCCATAAGCAAACATGCAACTATTATAGCCAGCCATGCAATTCTCCACCATCGGCACCCCGGCAACCTTGAACATATTCTCCTATACATCACAGACACAGGAGCATCTACACATTTAGCAAAACAAGTAAAAAAAGAACAGGCGAGCACAAGATCGAGAAACAAGAACACCAAGAGCATACCTGCGTGACATGCTCATCCGCGACGAGATCGAACGTGAACCGGGACTCCGGATGGCCGGTCCAGGTGATGCTCTGGCAGCTATCCTGCCTGACACACCTCTTGTGCCCCTGCAGCGATATCTCGCTGCTGCTGAGCGGCCGGACACGGATCACAACCTGCAGGACGGAGTGGTTAGCGGCGACCGCGCATGACGAAATAGGTGCTCGACGAAATGCTCATCAATACAGCGCGCGGGCACTCGTGGACTACATCGAGACACACTACTGGGCGGAGAAGCCGGCAAGTTGAGGTGCGGGAGCTGGCGGTGAGGTGAGGATAGCGAAATGAATCTCTACCTGGACATTGTTGTCCTTCCAAAAGGAGGGGTCCTCCTGGAGCTCGAACCGCGCGGGGGAGGAGCCTCCGCCGTGCTCGTCGTCGCCGCCATCCGATGGCATCGCGGCTGCGGTAGAGGCGGAGATGGGCTTGCGGTGGTCGGGATCTGGGCAGAGCGGCGGCGGAGGATTGGTGGGGAGAAGCCGAGATGGGGATTTTGAAATGGAGAGCGGAGCCGACGAGACGTTGCCCAATTTCGAATTTGGGGTCTCGTCCGCGCAGCGCAGGGAAGCCGCCTCTAAACACGAAGGAATTGCTGCGAGTGGGGCCCAGGGACTTGCCCACGACTCGCCCCAGATGGACGGGGAGGATAATCATTTATCCTATATTACTTGATGTAATTATTATTTGTTTCGTACATTTTATTGCTATGTGATTTTAAGATTCACATATTAATAAATTATTATAAAACAAATAATCAATAGCATAAATAAATAAATAAAAATAAACAATCAATTATTCCTTCTCTACCTCTTTAGCCCACTTGTTTTTCCTATCCTAACACAGCAGCAGCATTCCTCTTTTCCTGTCCCAAATTATTTTCGTCGTCTTTATCCAATAGAAAAGCTTTGAACTAAATAATTTCACAAATTTGCACTGACCATGCCTACGTGCTTGGTTAGAATGAACCTTAGATTTTTTTCCCGCACAACCATTTGATAGAGAAGCTTGAGGAAATTGGACCTTCTGTTGCTGTGAAACAAGCCGTAGCTATTCACCACGGTCATTTGCATTCGATCGATGCTTTCCAAGGATGTCGGCCAATGCTTATACAACGAAGAAACGGGTTCCATTCTTTTAGATTGAGGCGTTCAAATTCGAGTTGCTGAAGCCTGAATTGGGAGGAGAGTTGGAGATTAGGAAGGGGGAGTGACATGGCTAAATCCAGTCCATCCAAACGAAGCAGTAGTTGAGATTGGCATGAATCCACTTGGTAGAGTTGAGGGCAACTCTAGGGGATCTACACCTGTCCATGTTAGTAAACTAGAGTCGTTGAGTAGCAAATTGTAGTAAATAATTGGTGTCGTTTCGAATTCAGAGGGCATTCACGAAGACTTGTTACTATACGTTGGCTAGATGTGGGCATCAGGTCGAGTCTATCATGCTTTGTGTCTGAACCGTACCATGTTGTAATGCCATACTATTAAGAAGGGTCGAGTATTTTGTTTGAACTTCATCATGAGTTGATGAACTCAATTCTATTGTTCACTCAAACTCAACATTCTTATTTGGTTTTGCATAGAGTTAACCATTTGGCATGTGTTGCGAATGGGTGAAGCTTGTGCATTGGTTTTTTGCATAATACTTTGATTTGCATGTATTGCAAATAGGAGAAGCTTATGCATTATTTTCGCATAGAGTTTTGATTTGCATGTGTTGCAAATGGGATGAGCTCATACGTTGACTTTTGCATTAAGTTCATATTTTACATGTGTTGCAAATATAGAGCCCATGCATTTGAGATTATTTAGCATTGCTTGGAGCTAGGTTTTGCATGTGTTGTAAAACGAGGACACTCAAACAATTTAAGTTTTATTGTGGTTGTATGGAGCTGTAGAATTGCATGTGTTGCAAGTAGAGATCTCATATACTTGAGTATGATTTAGAGTTTGCTTGGAGCTAGAAGAGTATGATTTAGAGTTTGCTTGGAGCTAAACTTTTGCATGTGTTGCAAAAAGAGAATGCTTAAGCATGAAAAAGTTTAATTGTTATTTGCAAATGCGTTGTACAAATAAACATGAGGTCTATGAGTTCGGGATCCTAAAGCATGTGAATAGGGCTTGCAATGGGGGTTTGCAAGTTAACTTGATCTCATGCTGATCATCACATGGTTAAGAGGATTAATCTCATAGACTCATGGGTTATTTGCTTAATTTTTGCAAATATATCTTGAGTTGTTTGCGAAATGTGTTTTCGCAAATTTGTTGGAGTTTGAATGAAATTCTTTGGAGTACGTGATAAACATTTGCAAATGTGTTTTGCAAAGTGTTGTAATTATGTGTTGATCCTCACATAGCTCAAGGGATTAATTGTTGAGATTTTAGAGAAAATATTTTTCTTGTTTATCTCCAGAAATCGGCACTACCGCGGTGCAAATTGTTGGTACTGCCAGATGGTCAGCAGTACCACTAGGTTGGAGCAATAGTCTTTTTTCTAGAAGTGTCCATTTCTGTGAAGTATTGAAGTCTGGCACTACCATGGGTTGAAGCCGGTACAACCGAGGATCGACAGTACCACATTTTGAATGCCGGTACTTATTTGGCATAGAAGGGTGTGGTTGTGTTTTGTTGGCTGGCACTACTGCTCGGGGGGATCGGTACTGCCGATGGTCGGTAGTACCACGTGTTGCACATCGGTATTGCTAGTTAACTAGCCGTTATTCGAACATTGGGTCGAAATCGGCACTACCAGGCCAAGGGGGCAGTAGTGCCAATTTTCCTGATTTTTTTAGGATTGCCCCCAATGGCTAGATTTCGTGTGCCCTTGGGGGCATTAGCTTGTTGATGAGCATGCTTGATGTGGTTTTCAGATGTTCTTGACTCTTGTGTGAGTTTGTGGAGGTGGTTTGCATATGTTGCATCCCCTTAAGTTGATTCTTTAGCTAAGAGTGAGATTAATTGTATGTGTTACAATTAGGAGTAGGATTGAAAGTCTCATTGTGCATGTGTTGCTCTAGGAGGATCCTAGTGCATGTGTTGCACATAGGAGGGCACCAGAGCGCATGTGTTGCGTTAGGTGAAGCTCGAGTGGGAGATTCGACTTATTAATCTTGGAGGTTGCCACCTCCTGACGGCATAGGAGCGTCATGTGCAGAGCTTTCAACAAAGGTTGTGAGAAGCCCGCTGAAATTTGTGAAGATTGGAGTTTAGCCTACCCGGAGGGGTGAAAAACTACCACCAGTGGATCGAGGCGGGTGCTCAAGTTAGAGCTGGTCCATCGTGTTTGGGCTTACCTCAACGTGGATTAGGAGAGACCAGCAAGTCTCCGAGACCATGGGAAAAAATTGGTGTGTCTCTCGTGCTCTTTTATTTTATTGCAATTCTTATTCATATTGTTGTAATTTATATTTCTAGAATTAAATTGCTTATTTGTGTAGAATTGCTATCTTGTTTAGAGACATAGCCATCTAGTACACTTAGAGAGCCTACAAGTTTTAGGCTTTAATTGTCAAAACCTTAGTCTTTCCCTTTCGCAATTTATTTGGGTTTTGACTTAGGGGTAATTAGAGTGTATCTAGTTAGTGAGAAGATTTTATAAATGCATATTCATCCCCCTCTAGTTGTATCATTAACCCTACAGGGCTGCGGTAGTGCACCATGCCTCCGTGCAACGGCGTGCCTTGCCACTCACCGTGCTCGGTTCCCGGGCCTAGCACGGCCCTAGCAACAATGTCGTGCTAGCACGGCACGGCCCACTTTGTGTAGGCCCAAGCATTGGGCCAGCCCAAAAAAGGCTGGCCTGATGCCCACCTCTAACCTTGGCTAGACGAGAGAGTAATAAATGGAATTTTAAAAACACTCGCTCGAATAGTTTAAACGTTTAGCTTGTTGCTAAAACTTATACGTAGAAGAGAGCGAGATCGACTAGATTGAACAGAGACAGACCCACTAATTTCTTGGTCCTCTAAATTTTTTTAATTTTTGCATGAGTAACAAATTCATTCCTTTTGTTCACTCTCTTCTTTTCACCTCATAAAAAATTTGATGTGGTATAGCTCTAGTAACTAGTATAACTAAATATTGGGAGTGTCCTAAGACACACTAGCAAATCTACCTATATATTACAATATTAAATCAAAATAAGCTATCATGTTGTTATGAAGGACTAAATATTCTCACGTTAATTAGAAGAAAACAACAAAGATCTATGCTGATGATTGTGGTGGGTCCAAAGTATAATAGTCTAGATTAATAGAAATAGTCCATATCAAGTATATTTAGTTTCAAAATTCAAAATTAAACTAAATTCGTAATTTGGTTTCCATATGAATTCACTAAAATCCCTAAATAAATATAATTTAGAATAAAAATAAACAAATATTAGCAAATATATCTCTATATGAATTACACCTAAACTAACTAAAATTTGGGATAACAAATAAAATAAAATTAGCAATTTGATTTTGATGCGGATTGCAAGGTAAAATCCACAAATAACTATAAATTAAATAAAAAAATTAAAAAATAGCAATTGCATTAGTATAAAAATTCCAAAATAATAATAATTGAAAATCAGAAATAAAAAAGAAGAAGAAAGTTTGCAATTTGAGTTCCAAATAATTTCAAAGTAAAATACTTAAATAATTAAAATTGGAAATGTTTTCCATATAATTTTCCAAGTAAAATCCTCAAATGAATATAATTCATGATAAAAATAAACAAATATTAGCAATTACATTTGTATACATATTAAAATACAAAATAACTAAAATTTGGAATAAAATGAAATAAAATTAGCAATTTGATATCAATACTTATTCTAAAGTAAAATCCCTAGATACTATAAAATTTGGGATTAAAATTGAATAAAAATTGCAATTGGATTTGTATACTAATTCCAACAAAAAATAAAAAAAATATTTGAATAAAAACAAAATATAATTTATAATTTTATTTCCATATAATTCCAAGGTATCTATATTTTACTAAAAATTTCATAATACATTAAACAAAATTAACAATTTGATTTGTATACTATGTCTAATAAAAACAACTCAAATTTTTTGTATAAATAAAAATTATAGAGTTGATAGCACAAATTGTGTGGGAGGATATCATGAAAGAGTGCAATTGTATTGATCTATACAACATGAAGACATTGATCCACTAGGAAGTGAAGAGGCGAGGCGATGGCGGGGAAGATGAGGACAGTGTCATGCTATTCGTCGAAGTCATTGAAGACAAAGGCTAAAGTCAAAGGAGCCAAGGGTCATAATGATGTGAGTGGTGATATTGTTGAAGAAATTAATGGCCAAATAAACTCAATGGTGGAGAATTGTTGGCATCGAGAAGATGAAGCTTTTGCATTGAAGATGAGCTATAGACGATATAGAACCATCGTGTAGCTAAGAGCATGTTATTGCTAATGAGGGGCACGGTATCACCGACGATGGTGAGAAGATTTTCCATATCATTAGACAACGACTAAAGTAGATATGCTGGCATTAATGAAGATATGAGGTATTCGTGGTTAGTGAGGAAGCCATAGCGTTAAGCGACTGTCACGAGAGAATAAGATTGAGCGACTGACAATAGAGAATAGTACATTGGATATGTAAAACATCATGCATGTGTATATACGTGCATGCATCTTTACGAATCGAAGCATGGGTGTACATAAGCAGATGGGCAAAGAGCTCAAAGTAGAGATGACAAGTCGTAAGGAATAGGCTCAAAGCCATAGGAGACAGTGTCACGTGTGTCCTCAGCAAGGATCAATGACTGTTGAATGTGTATGCGTGTTTGATGTTGTAACGATCAATGTTAAGAAATAATTGGAGAGAAGTAGAAGATAACTGTGTATCAACACATTGTATTGGACAGGGTAGTAGGTAAGAGAGATTGATCAAGAATTAAGTGTGTTGTTGGAGGTTGAAGTAGAAAAGTTGTAATGACGAGGAGATATAAGACACATGGTTCAGTGGGACATCCAGTGTGTGAAGGAATATAAGTTGAAGGCAGGTCGCACCATGGTGCATCGATGTATGCATGAGGAAGGTACTCTTATCGCACACATAATCATGTATTGCTTTGAGATTAAATAGAGGTACATGTGCATGTATATATTTTAGAAAAGAGTAACTAATGGAGAAAGAACGGGGCATGAAGCTACATGATCAATGCATGATGGAATGTATGAGAACCCTAACATCTTAGTGTATCTAAAGATTTTGTTCCATCAAAGCTCATACTTCAATTACATTCCTCTAGTTGTATTATCCTTCAAGCTTCTATGGTTATTTCCAATATTTATGATATCTTAAAACCCCAAATAGCCTATGAGATATGTAAATATATTCCCAAATATCGAAGTTATATTATTTGATACCACAAACTTTAAAACAAATCTAGACACACAAATACATAAACCATCCTGTTAGTTGCTACTTAATTATTTGTCTTATTCATAGTTTTAGGACCCATTTTATTACGAATTGATAGAGGATTTTTATATTCATATAAGAATTGATATATTTGAATTTTTGTGTGAATTCCTGTTGTATTCGAAACAGGTCCTTCGCATGGGATCAATACGGACTTGTAGTTAAAAACCACAAAAATGCACCAATACAATTAAAGTTTTGATTTGCCTAAATGCCCTAACTTCAAGTTTGAGCTTGGAAAAGCTAGGGACAGTTTCAATAATTTTTTAGCCCTGCACGCTACCAATAAATGAGCTCATGTAATTGCAGCAAATTTGCGTACGTTTGGCATCCACAATATGCAATTTGCAAACCGGTACTAGGGGAAAAGGTTTAGCATTTCTTATTCGTGTTTAGAATAGATTGATCCACATCATAATAAAACACAAAAAAGAATCAAAATCTCTCTCACATGGACACGGATCCTCGTGGTCCTACTCCCTCACACACACACAAATAACCCCTTACCCCTCCGCATGCATGTTGATCTTGTTGATGACAAAGGCATGACTACATCAATTCCCCTCCAAGAGTATCAACTAAGGGTGTGTTTGGTTGCCTGCATGGTGTCTAAATCGCATGAGTGGATGCAACTGTATCTGTTAGACACATGTTTGGTTTCCTGTTCATCCTGGCCAGGTGGATGCAATTGCACCCACTCATACAGGATGGAGAAAACACAGAAATTGAACTTCTCTCTAATGCAGGCTCGTGAGATGCACAAACAAGCAACCAAACAACTTAACTTGCATCCACTCAGTCAGGGCAAGACTAGCCTGGATAGCTCATACGAAACAAGCTAGGATGGTGCAGGTAACCAAACACACCCTAAGTGTGTGTTTGGTTGCCTGCATGGTGTTTGAATCGCATGAGTGGATGTAACTGTATCAGTTAGACACATGTTTGGTTTCCTATTCATCCTGGCCAGGTGGATGCAATTGCACCCACTCATACAGGATGGAGAAAACATAGAAATTGGACTTCTCTCTGATGTAGGCTCGTGAGATGCACAAACAAGCAACCAAATAACTTAACTTGCATCCACTCAGTCAGGCCAAAGCTAGTCCGGATGGCTCATACGAAACAAAGTAGGATAGTGCAGGTAACCAAACACACCCTAAGTCTCTATTTGGAATGTAGGAATTTCACAAGAAGTAGTTTAATTCTGACAGGAATTATGAATGTTCCCAACATTCCAAATAGGGCCTAAATGAGGCGAATGCGCCAAGGTGGAGGCATAAATGGTGAGGCACTTTGTTGGCAACACCATTCCGGTTGTTCCATTGTATTTGACTACTAGATAGATATTGCGCGCTACGCTGCGCCGGTTAAATTTTGATAGAGTGCTCACACCCTAAAATACATTTAGTGAAAAATGTTAACATGTTTGAATAGAAAGAAACAATAATTAAAAAAACCACAAATATACATGCTATAACAGTATACTCGACATATCATTGAGAATATGTACACACCAGCCTAAAATGTTGGCAAAAGACCATTATGAGGTGTGCTCAAATTCTGGAGATCTCTATTGCTCAAGTTATGATTAAAGAAGTTCAATTTTTTAGCGCAGATGACACCTGTAATGTGTTTCTTTATTTCCGAACTGCAATTTTGGGATTTTAATATCTTAGGTTTTAATCTGGCAGTACCTGAACGCAAAAGCGCAATATTCTCAAAAACATAACTTGAGATCCAGACCAATAGTAGAAACAAGAAGTACATCAGTATAGAATTGACAAACAGAAACAACTAACACCATGGTAAGCAAGATGGTTTAGAGAAAATGTATCTCTTATAGTAAAGCAGCAAAGAGCTGGAGCAACAAGAAGCGAATCAAATAGCTAAATGCTAGGCAAACCTGGAAAACAAAAGCAAATGTTAATTTACATAGGCAGTACAGGAGTTTAGATCATAATCAACATCAAGCACCTTGGTTAAGCAGGAAGACACTTGTTAGTGATATGTGGTGATAGTTAGCATTTGTAATTTTGACAATACGTGAAAAATAGCAAGTAAAAAAGACACGCTGGAAGATGCAGTAGAACCGAAGCTAAATAGCTGGTAAGGCCACTAACCAGTATATGATAGGAAATGGCATATAACATGATTATATAACTTATAAGCAAGAGATATAGTAGTGAAATATAGCAAGTAAAAAAGACGACGCTGGAAGATGCAGTAGAACCGGAGCTAAATAGCTGGTAAGGCCACTAACCAGTATATGATAGGAAATGGCATATAACATGATTATATAACTTATAAGCAAGAGATATAGTAGAACGATAAAACAACTTACATGGTATATGGGGTAACACAATCAAATTGTTAATTCTGCAGTTGTTAGCTATATTCTCTTCAATTTCTTTGTCATCATAACCAGAGGTCGTAATATCCACTCCAAGTGCTTTTCTCAAGAAAATAGCCAAAGTTTCTGTCCCACTATACATGGTAAGAAAAACCAATGAGCAACACACAGGCAAGATGTAGAACACTTATCATATAGCAACTGTGGTCACATTCGATAAAGACAAACAACATAAAGCTTTTATTTAACATATCATACAATCATTATTATGACAGACATATTAACACCTGAGAGGTGGCACAACAAGGTACTTTACTCTTACAAATACCTAGTACCTTGGAATCCAACAGAACATTTAGAAATATTAACTTTCTGATGCTTGAATTGATAAGCGCTAACATACTTGCATAAGTCACACTCTTGTATAATGGGGTGGAGTTTTAGCCAAGTCAACATACCGCATAAGTTTCACAAAGATGATAGAAACTTAAAATACGCCTCACCCAATGCCGACAAAGAACCAAGAAAGTCTTTGAAACATAAATATATTGATTTTCTGAATTTGCTTGGAGCCAAATAACAGGATGCATTACATAAATAGTCCTTGATCATCAGTCCTACGTATAGTAGCCAAAATCTATGGGTTAATCAGAACATCAGGAGAAAGGCCACATTTTTCACAATGCAAATTGTCGGGGATTGGCTATCTGGCAAAGACCACTGCACTCGCGGAAAAGTTAAACTCACGACCAAGCGGCACTAAGGGAAGATGCTCTGAGAACGAACGAGCATCCTCCTTCTCCTCCGAGCATACGCGCTTGCGCCTCCGTCACAGAAGCACCAAACACACCCCACGAGCAAGCATGCTCGGAGGCCACGACCCGCTTTCGGTGTTTTGGTCTGGAGGGCTCAAATGAGCGCCAGTGGAGGAAGGGAAGGAGGCAAAACCAATCAGCCGGAGATCAAGGGAAATCATACCTAAATTCAAATAACGCGGAGTCAAGGGCAAGATCACTGATATGGATACATAGCGTGATCCCCTGAGGCAAGTATTTTTCGTGATCTCTAGTCATAGTATTTAAACCCTCAAGATCTGTAATAGGAGGGCACATGAAAGATAGAACACAATACACCGGAGTAGGGTCATTATCTCGGCTGTGAGAGGCCCGGAACCAGATAAAAACACCGCTGGCCCCCTTTTTTTTTTCCCTGGCCTCTTCTTCCCGACCTCGCCGCTCGAACGCCTCTTCGATCCGCAGGCGGCGACGGGGCTCGCTTGATCCCCCATTCAACAAGTAAGCTCGACGGGAGCCCGTTCTCCAATCGCCGATACCGGGCGCCGCCTGGCGGGGGACGGCATAGCTTTGATTCCCGTATGATCAAGATCCTCGAGGATGCCAAACTCGAGACACTCGGGACTCAGGTCTTCGACCACGTTGAGGATGACGACGCAGTACTACGCCGCCGGCGAACGCGCCCAGGGTGACCGATCCTATCGATCACACCCAGTCCGGGAGCTTTTCCTGACACGGAATGCGAGGGCAGATCCTCCATTCCTCGACATTACCTCTGAGACCCCGAGGATGACTCGCAACGAGTTTCACGATGGCCTGGACATACCGCATTTACCAGAGCTCGACCGAGAGACCGCTGGCCCCAAGGGGATACAATGATGTCCCCATCGCTGCCTCGCTTCGCCGAGTCAACATGGTCGAGCCACGCGAGCCCTGAGAGGGATTCCTGGACGCCGCCAGCACGTACCACTATGAGGCGGCCAGACGCCACTTGGAGGCGTTTTGGGAAAGACGCTATGAGCATTCGCCGCCAGGCAAAGGGGAGGTGCGCTTCCACGGAAAGGGAACTCTTCGCGGTACCGAATCTCCCGATCGCACTCGAGCGCCACAAAGCCGCCGCCGCCACTAAACAGAACTGCATGTGCCTTGGCGCGGTCGGCGTGACTCGCGCAGCTTCCTCGAGCAAGTAGACTTAGAGGCCATGGGGCGTGGTCGTGGCCAAGATTTGGAGAGGCTTGCCGCCGAGCTAAAAGTCTCGGATCCTCCCCATGGCCGGATGCCCGAGTGTTTCCCCGACTATCACAACGCCTTCCCCGTATGCTCAGACAGAGATGAATCTCTGAGCCATGCTCTGAGATCGCCCCAGTCGCCGACCGATCCGGAAAGGCCCCCGAATACCACAGAGCAACCTGGCGATATCTCAGAGCAATCGCCTGACATTTAAAGCGCCGAGCACTCCGCATCCATGCGGCCATCGCACGACCGACGATGAGGTTTTCTCTCGACTGAAACAAGACGGGCGCTGGGTGGAAGATCCGCGGAGGCCGCTGCGGATCGAGGTTTTCGCCGCGAAACTCCCGAGCCAGCCGGCCTTCACGAAGCTCCTCCTGGACGCCGATGGCCGAACAGTTCAAGCTCGGCCACGCCGAGATTCAACGGGACCCTAACCCTGATGAATTCCTCTCGATATACACTACCGCCATCCTCGCCGGGAGGATGAGGTAATGGCAAATTACCTCGCCGACGGCCCCGACGAGTCGTGCCAGATGCGTGGCTTTTCAATCAAAAGGAAGGATCCATACGGCCCTGGGCAGCACGCACTCGGCCGAATTTCCGTAGAGCCGCTACATCCGCCTCGAAAAGAGCGCCACTCGAGCGCTTGATACATTTTGACGGGGAAACCCCGACGATAATTCGCCCAGAGGTTCATCCAGTCCGAACTCGATCCCGAATATACCTGACGCAGGCCGTCGTCCAGCTTTCAAGTTCGGGTACGAGACGCGGCGCTTCATTACAGACCTGAGATCCACCGATCTAACAAATAACGAGCTCTTCCGAATGGCCGATCGATACGCCAACGCAGATGAAGCCGCCCAATGGAAGAAAATGCCGATGAAGGGAAGTCGCCTCACCGCCTAGAGACCTCAAACTAGCAAAAAAGGGTTCGACTGCAGAGACAAGAAGATCAAGAAGAAGAAGAAAAGCAACCCTCGCCCGCCATGGTAGCCGCAGTTGAACAACAACAGCCCGGCAACTCACACAGCTGCAGGCCTAATGCTCTGGGAAGAGGACAATTCACCTGTGCCTCGAGGACGAGGCTACTTAAGCCGACCGACGAGGCGACTGCCGGACCGACGGGGCGACCTCTTCATCAGTCCACTTCACCAGCAGCCGCACGACCTCACTAATTGCCGAACGTGGACTCACCGCCCGGAGTGCTTTTGACAATGCAGGGTCCCATGCCGACGCCTGCACAGGGTGAAAACGACAAGGAAAACAGCCACGAGGAAAGTGAGGATGAAATGGAATATCAAGAACCAAGGAATCACATAGCGGTCATCTTGGGGCTCCTCCGCTACAAGTCCCGCCGGACTTAAAGGAGGCTGCAAGGGAAGTGCACCATGTTACCTGTGGTAAGCCTCTCGGCCGGAAATGGTCTGAGGTATCCTCACATTCTCCGAGACGATTGTCCCTTGGGGATGACCAAACCCAGAGGCTTCCGATGGTCGTGAACCCCACCATCGGCAATCGTCGTGGTCGGGTCCTCATAGACTCCGGAGCTCTTTGGACCTTATTGCAGCCAAGGTATTGGGCGAGATGCATTCCTCGTTCCAAAATCAAGAGTGTGGCCGTGCCCTTCTTCGATAGTCCCGGCACCTCGATCAAACCTCTGGGCAGGTCGTCTTGCCCGTAAGTTTCGCGGCCCAAGTAACTTCAGAGCGGAGCTAATCACCTTCGAGGTGGTAGACTTAGTCGGCCTACAACGCCATCCTCGGCCGGCCTTGGCCAAGTTCATGGCCGCCTCGCATCACGCTGTATCGGTGCCTAAAGATTCCCGGGCCAAACGGAGTCATAACAGTCAAAGTGAACCACAAGTCCGCACACAATTGCTACTAAAGAGCGCTGGATATGGTCGGTCGATTGCCGCTCGCGCCCCGACCAAGAGCCGAAGCATTCCGGCCTAAACTTGCCCTCCAACCTGGAGGAGAGACCAAGGCTTCCGCTCAACGAGTCGAACCGGCCAATCGTTCATTTGGGATCTTCCTAGATCCCAAATAGGAACTCGAGCTCGTCACTTTCCTCCGAGCAAGGTCGGATGTGTTCGCCGGGAACCATCCGACATGCCCGGGTCCCAAGGAGGTGGTCGAGCACAAAGAAGCGGTTCACCGACAAAAAACCGGTGAGACGTAAACTTAGACGCTTTTCCCCGGAAAAACAAGCAATCATCCCGGAGGAACTTGATAAACTCCTAAAAGTGGCTTCATCAGAGATTGAGCACTCGAGTGGCTAGCCAATCCATCCGGTCAGAAGAAAGGAGGCAAGTGGCGCATGTGCGCCGACCACACGTTTGAACGCGGCGTGCCCAAAAGACAACTATCCGTTGCCTCGCATAGACCAATTGGTGGACGCGACTGCCGGGTCACGAACCATGAGCTTCCTAGACGCCTATTCAGGCTATCATCGATCACCGTCGCCGAAGAAGACGAGGGAAAGACTTCCTTCATCACCCCGTTCGGTACCTTCGCTATACGACCATGTCTTTCGGTCTCGAGAAATGCGGAGCAACCTTTCAACGCCATGCGTAAGACTTTCGCTGCACTCAAATAGGTCGTAAATTTGGAGGTATATGTCGCATTTACATAGTTGTCAAGAGCAAGAGTACTTCAGTCACGTTGTCGACTTAGAAGAAACTCAGAATCCTCAATAAGCATCGAATAAAGCTAAATCCAAAATGCGATTCGGCGTGAAGGTCGGGCAAGGTGCTCGGCTACATGGCTCGGCACATGGCGTTGGGGCTAACCCGTAGAAGATCGGCCATTGAGAACATGAGGTCGCCCACATGCGTAAAGCGAAGTACAAGCTCGACCGAGGATGGCCGCCTTAAGCTTGGCTCGGCTCCGACGTGAGCGAGGACTACCTTTCTTTAAAGCCCTCCGCAAACATGATGGCTTCACATGGATTCGAGGAAGCCGATCGCTGCTCAAAGAGCTAAAACAAGACTCTCCAAGCCGCCCGTCCTCGCCACACCCACGGAGGGAAGAATTGCTATTATATTCGGCAAAGAACTCAGACGCGGTGAGCTCTGTTGGCGAGAAAGAGATGGTACCAACGACCTATCTATTACGTCAAGTACTTCATGGACCAAAGGAGTGCTACTCCGAGGTCCGTAAAACCATCGTACTCATCGATGGCCTCCCGAAGTTGCGCACTACTTTCAAGCACACAAGATCGTAGCCGACGGCTTCCCACTCAGTGGAAATCCAAAAATCAGACGCCAGGTCGCAGCTGCTGGCAAATGGAACTCGCCGAGTTCGAAAGCCGGTATTCTCACCGCACGGCGATAAAATCACAAGTCCTGGCCGATTTCGGTGGCGAATGGTTTCCGCACCACCACCAATGGGACCAATGATTCGAGGGGAAACTCCGACATTGTATTTGACGGATCCCAGCATACGAGCGCCTGGGCCGCGCTATCTTGGTCTCCCTGGACGGAGAGCACTACAAGACGCCATCCAACTACATTTCACGCGACTAACAACGCCGGGCGAGTACGAAGGCCTTTTGGCCTGACTTCGGGCATGCAAATCGCTAGGAGTCCAACGGCTCATCGTGGAAGGGCGATTCACAGCTTGGTCGTGAACCAGGTCAACAAGGAGTATCGTTGTTCACACCTCAATGGCGCCAGATCCGGTCGGGCGGCGAAGATGGAGAAATACTTCAAGAATTTCAAGTAATCTACATCCCCGTGAAGGATAATTCCCCGGCCGACCAAATGTCTAAGGTCGGTTCCTCCCAAACCGCTCCGCTGGGTGCTCGCCGAAAGCACCTACATAAGCTCCTCCATTCCTCTCAAGAGGAGGCACCGAGACCTGGCGGAGTCTCATTCTCGAAAGCAAGCGCTAAATTGATGACGCCATTCATCCAATACCTTGCGACGTGGGACATTGCCCGAGGAAGAAGCCGAGCTGCTCTGCTAACAAGGCGATCTTCTCAAGATGACCGATCGGTTACGATCTATATCGGAAAGGCGATTAGGAATCCTTTCCAAATGCGCCTCCCAGGAGGAAGGCCAAGATTTTCTTCGTGATATCCACGGCTGAATGCGCGGAGCTCATTCGCCTTCGTAACGCCAGGAGCAAAGCCTCGATTAAGTTACTACATCGGCCGACGCCTTGACGGACGCTGGCCAATCGTAATACGACTCCGAGCATGCCGCCCCATGCTCGCAAAACTGGCCAACCTAAGCATATGCCCTACAAACCATACCGCTGTGGCCATTCTCGACTGGGGCTCGACGCCCTGGACCCTTTCCCGAGGTCGAAGGTCGCAAGTATTTGCTCGTGGGCCATCGACACTTTCACTAAGCGATAGAGGCCGAGCCTGCTCGACCATCTCGCCCAGCGCCAAGAGGTTCCTCCCAGCTAACGCGGGTAACCTTGCCGGGGTACCTAACCGCCTTATCACAGACAATGGGGACTAGCCACCGCTGAACTGCTCCAAAGTTATCGTGGAGGAGGTCGGGACCAAGGTTCTGCTTTCGCTTCGTGGCACATCCACAGTAACGGAGCAAAATGAGCGAGCAAATGGCAAAGTCCAGGCATAAAAGAGAGTCTTTAAGACCTCAACCAAAGACAAGCAGAAGTGGAGGAGCCTCGCCGTTTCTTATTCTATCCGCACTACGACAAGTCGAGCCACAAAGTAGACGCCTTCCAACTCAAGCACTGCAAGTGAGGCCATTCGCTCGCCGAATCGTGGCCGGGTTCCCTAGGTGCAACCGACGATTCCATCGATCAAGAGGTTGAGCGCCGTCGACTGGACCTCGCTGGCCGACACGCCTGATCCAAGCGTTGTTCTGGCCTCAATTTACCTACAAGTTCTTCGTAGGCATGCAGCTAAGGCACCGACCTAGGGCTCCTACAAGTCGCGACATGGTCTTACTAAGAGTTCAAGACTGTCAAGGCCAACAAGTCGACCTAAGGTGGGAAGGACCTCACACTATGTCTACAATACCGGCTGTTCGCCTCGCGATGCCGATGGCTCTGGAGCTCACCAAGACTGAACATCGATCAATCGCAAATTCTACGCTTAGGACGAGTACTCCTATCTCGCGCTCTCATGGCGTTCTTTTCCAATAAATCATTTTCCTCTTCTCGAAGTTTCGCCCTCGGTGTCGAACGAGCATCGCCGTCACCAAAGACTACAGACGAACTTATCCAACAAGTATGTGCACGCCATCTCCTTGCTCGGCCGATGCTCGCCAATCGCCCACTTTCCACAAAGAGCTTCGTATGCATGGTCGGGCGCGAGCATCCACTCTAAGCTCCTGCTCGCTGACCACTGCATGGTGGCTCTACGATTGTTGGTTTAAAGCTCGCCTCGCTTCAGGCTCACAGCTCACTCAAACACAACCGATCTATTCGAAAAGTAATTCAAAAATCACACGACCAAAGCGACTCCTTAAAAACTCCCATGAACAAACCTCGCTCGCAATAAAGGAGGACACCGACCTTTGTCCATGGCGTGGGGCTACGTATGATAGGAACGCCCGGCCCCTCCTACCAAGGATCCTTTGCTCGTGTCTATGATATTTGATCTACGCAGAACTTGTTTTCTTTGCTCGATTCACGCCTCCATGCAGAACTTGCTTTCTTTTTCGCAGAATCCGGATCATACGCATATGCCGAAAGCGAGTTCAAGCAAAAAAATGTGCAAGGACCAAACTCCGCGAATATGCTCATTTAATCCAAAACGCTGTTTTTTTACAGGTTTTACACAAGATAAAAATAAAAAGAAAGAGCTAAGTCCTACGACCTGCCCGAGGCAGCGAGCCTCCCCAAGGGAGTCGACCTCCGCCTAGGTCCAGGACTCTTCCGCTGCCGCGACCTTCTCGGCCAAGGCTTTCGAGGGCGCCGCCTCTGAGCTGGCTTCTCGCGCCCCGAAAGCTCGGTTGTCTCGCTGCTTCACTAGCCATTCGCCGCTCGGGCGACTTACGCCTGGCGTTTTCGCCTCGCTGGAAGAGCCGGGTCCTAAGCCCTGGCGATGAGGCTCTCGCCGACTCCAATGGCCAGTCGGCCAACACTCGGAGATTCGACGCCAAGATCGGGCGATCTTGGCGCTCTTGCTCAGGTGAGGTACTCAAGATACTTCTCACGAGACCGAGGTGGCATCGATGATCCTCCATAGCCTTCGCAAACTTCTGGCAGAAAGAGAAAGGAGAAGGAAAGAGCCGAGCACTCCCGGTAAGATCGCTCGCAGCAGTAAAAGAAGAAACATGGAAACTTACCGTGAAGAGCCCTACCGACCAGCCTTGTCCTGGCACGGGCTGGCGGCGCGCCAGCCCGAAGAAGGGATTGACCAAGTCATCCTGCCGGCGCTCAAGGTCTTGCTCCTTCCCGAGCACCGTGCTCCTGTGAGAGCAACGGCGTTACCACCTTCGATCAACTCCGGTCGCCTGCCGATCCTCGCCCACAAAGAAGCGGCTCGTGGTCGCTTTCCCATGGTCGGGCCACCAAGGCCGGGTCAGACGCTAACCACGAAGGCCGCACTCCATGCTCACGCTACCGAGGCTGGTCGTTAGCAACCACCTCCGCCCCTGCTCCTCTTCAACGTGAGGCTACCAATGCTCTCCGATCAAGGCATTGGATCGAGGGCTTATCACTCCGCTTGTCCCTCCATAGTCGGAGGCGCCCGATGCTCCGCTACGGGAGGCGATTGATCACACGATCACTTCCGCCTTGCACTCTCCGTACGGGGCGCTGTGCCTCGGACCGAAGGAGTTAGGTCGGGACGACTCCTCTCTTCCTCCTCTCCTGGCTCATGGCTATACGTTGGCCTGGGAGCGAGCTCCCTTCCTCGGCCGCGCTGAGCCTCGCCCATATCTCTTCGCAAGGGGCCAAGGCTAGCGCCTGTCTTGGCCTCGGGCTCCCTCGCTCCTCGCACTGGCCGATAGGCTCCACTGGCCGAAGGGAGCGCTGGTCCTGGCTGAAGGAAGCTCGCCCACCGAAGTCCGGTTAGCACCGGCCTCCTGCTCTCGCCATCACCCGGCCGACGACGCGGCCGAGCTCGGCCCATCGCGAGTTGATAATCTCTCACCATCTCGGAAGTCCAAAACGACATCCGAAAGCTATCACGCCCACGCCAAACAGGTGGGGTTAGCTCAAGAAAGTCGCAAGACAAGAGCGGAATAAGAGAATGAAGAACGTACATTTTCTCGCCTCATGAAGCGCGCCATCCTCTCGGCCTCCTCGCCGGGCCACGGCGACTGCTCGGCAGCCAGCCTCGTAGGGCTCTGGCCACATTTACCACCACCAAGGCTTCCTTCATGCGGGCGTGGCCAAGGCCATCAGCCGTCGACATCGTCCATGTCGACCTCTTCCAAATACGAGGCGGTTGAGAGGTCGACTCCTCGCCCTTCTAACCTGAGAGCATAGGCGGCCTCCTCCTCTTCTTCCTCCTCCTGGGGCATCAACCACCCGAGTGAGCCTGGTCCCGAGGGCCTTGATCTCGCCTCTCCAGCCGCTCCTTGGCCTGGGAGAGATCCTGCATCCTCTCGGCCTTTCTCGCTTCTGCGAAAGGCTGCTCCACGCTCATCGCCTCCGGCTTCCTCCGCTTGAAGTCATCGAACCAAATGCGGAGTTCGCTACTCCTCGCGCGGCTGCACTCAAAGTGGTAGGGGTCTCGTCAAGCTTTGGCTCGGCCGACCGCTTGGGCGCTGGGAGGCGAGGCGATGCTCGACTCGACTCCGCCGCCTCTACGGAACCCTGGTCAGTGTGGCTTATGGCACGGGCCAGGCCGACACCGCAAGCTCGGCGGCGACTTTCTCCCCGCCAAATGTAAATCGGAGGAATGAGCTCGAAACATGCCCTCGAACTGGGTGGAAAAGGTACTTACCGCTGTCGCCGCGTCAAAAATATTCTTGGGGACTGACGATCAAGGCCTTCCTTCTTCGGGCGCCGAACATCTCGACCCTATCGCCAACTCCAAATCCGTCCCTGAGTCAGCGCCACAACCGAAGACTAAGACAAAAGGCATATACGATGCATAGCGCAGCCACTGTTAGCAACGATGTTTCGGAAAGAGGTTCAGGAACATACCTGCTGTCCTCGCGGTGAAGTCGTACACCGGCCACCTCGAAGAAGCTGGATGCTCGCGGGCGCCGTGGGGGACACCCGGCTGAAGGTAAAGTCCCGGCGATATCCCACCATGAGCCCCATCCGGGCAAGCTCACCGATCGCCCCGAGCACCCGCTTCTTCCTGTTGTACCAAGTGCAAGCGCTGCCTCAAAAGAGGGCGGAGCGTCCTGCCAGACCAATCGGGACCTCTCCGCCTTCTTCCGGAATAGAGGTCGGGCCCAACCCGACACCGAGTCCTTCGTGAGCAAACGAAGGGGTACTCGTATGGCTCGGCTGGGCCGGCGAAGATAAACATGGCGGAACCATCTCCGGCCGCAGCGGAAGGGGGAATAGAAGTGAAAGAAGAGGCTAGCCGTAGGCACTCCACGTAAGCCTCGCAAAGGTGGGAGAAGATTGCGAGGAAAGGATGGAGTTGGGGTGGAGATGAGAGATCTCGCACCGCAGTAAGGCAAGCACGAGGCTTAGAAGTCGCTTCCGGCACGGCCCGTTGATGGCGCATAACTCGCAGAGACGATCTCCGCCTCTGCCGGCTACACAAGATCATCCTCGGCACTCGACCCGAGCCTGGTCGACGCACTCTCGTCCGTGAGCACCTGAGCCTCCTTCGGTCATCCGCTAACCTGAAACGCCGCCATGGCCGAAGGAAGGAGAGCGGGTTCTCGGGCGCTAGGGCTCTTGGAAGATTTTTTTCGCCAAGACGAGCAAAGAGACGCAATGGGACTCGACTCTCCCAGAGAAAGGGTTAAAAGGATAGTGAAGAGGCGGATAAAAATCGCCGCCTATCAGCAAAGAACACCTGGCCTAAAAGCGCCGCTTCCCGAGAAACTACCGCACTGCTACAGGAGGCTTTCTGAGAAGGAACCGCAGTAACAACCAACGACGCACCAAGCAGAGCAAGCACGCTACGGTAAAGAAGCTCTGCCTCCGACGTAAAATGGTCGTGAGCCACGACCAAAGGAAATTCAATCCCTCAAGTCTTCTTAGGCTCAAGGGGAAGCCCGAGGGTTCCCCACTTGAACCTCGGGGCTGTCGGGATTGGCTATCCGGCAAAAGACCACAGACTCCCTGAAAAGCTAAACCCACGACTGCCGCACTAAGGGAAGATGCTCGGGAGAACGAACGAAGCATCCTCCTTCTCCTCCGAAAGCACACGCTGCCATTGCGCCCGTTCAAGTAAGCACTAAACACACTCCCCACGAGCAAGCATGCTCGTGGAGGCCACGACTGCCGTGTTTTGGTTTGAGGCTCAAATGAGCGCCGTGGAGGAAGGAAGGAGGCAACCAATCACTGAGATCAAGGGAAATCATACCCAAATTCAAATAACGCTGAGTCAAGGGCAAAGATCACTTATATGGATACATAGCGTGATCCCTGAGGCGCATTACTTTTTCGTGATCTCTAGTCATAGTATTTAAAACCCCTCAAGATCTCAGAATAGGAGGCACATGAAAGATAGAACACAATACACTGAGTAGGGTCATTATCTCGGCGCAGAGGCCCGAACCAGATAAAAACACTGCGTCCCCTTTTTTTTTCCGCCTCCTTCTCCCGACCAGCCGCTCGAACGCCTCTTCGATCTGCAAGGCGACGGGCTCGCTGATCCCCATTCAACAAGTAAGCTCGACGGGAGCCCGTTCTCCAATCGTCGACACAAATATAGCCTCCGTACCTTTCTAATTGCAGGATACGTTGTCGATCCAAAATTGATCGATTCTAAATTAGCTATTTAGCAAATGAAAATGTCCCAGGCAACAGCAGGTTAGTATTTAGCAGATAACTTGATGAATCTCTTATTCTTAGTACCTGCGCCGAAATATATGTTTACCCTAATCACAACGTGCTCAAGACCAATTAAATAATCATGTTTGTCTACTCTAATTTCCGAAACTAAACAATCTAGATCATTGAATATGTTTACATGAGGGCAGTTCGTGCAATATCAAACTCTAAATGAATGCAAGACCCGTCAGAAGCTGGTACATGAAGCTCTCGCTACACAGCCACATTTGCCCTGCAAGGAATTGGCGAATAGATTTGTAGATTGTCGCTCTATCAATTCATGAGTAATTGTCGGAAATAGGTGAGGCCATGACAATGCAGTTTTTAATACGAAAATTGATCGGGGTAGGAGGTGGAGCCAGAGCTGCGCGCGCGCTGACAAAAGAGCGGCGCGATGGTCCAGATGAGGGCGATGGCGCCGAGGGCACAAGGAGGAGCTGCGCAGTGGTGAATCGAAATGCACAGATGTCTCCTCGCTCCAGAACGATGAGCCTGCCAAAATTGTGTCATCCTGAAGTGAGATTTGTTGTTTGTATCCTGAACTGATGAGCTGATGGTTGTCGCATGCTGTCCTTCCGGTACTCTGGCTGTGGACTGTGTGCGCTGAGGCAGGTGCTCAGTTAGGTGAACCGAGGTGTATGCCATAGTGAAATACTGCATGTAGCCATGTTGCTAGTTCTGACAAAATACTTTCGTATATGCTAGTTCTATATATGTATGCATGGCTTTGTTTAGTGCAGGATGCAGTATTCTACAATTCTTGCTTGCGTAATGATGTTGCTGTTCATGGTGCAGGCATAATATAGCAAGCGCCCTGACGTGACGGAGGTCAAGTAAACATAGATACTTGAGCAAACACTCCCTTTTATGTTGACAAAAGATACGTATATATGGTAAAAAGAGAAGTAATTGTCTATTGCGAAAAAGCCAGATAACGAAGAAGCATGTGTCTTTTATAACTAAAAATGCATGCTAGATATTATGAACCAAAACAAGGATTTATTATCATCTATATAGGGCATTGTACAAAATAGACCTGAACAAAACCCTGGAAAATATGATGGAATCTATGCAAACCATTTGAAATTTTCTTTGTAAGTAAAAGGTCTACATTTGCATTTCAAGCTATAGAGGCATACATACCATGATACCGTAAATGTTTTTCAAAGGACTCGATAGCCTGTGCTCTAGATAATTAATAGCCATCACACGGAGGTAGTAACGGACTACAACGAACAAAGATGGTAAGGCAGAACATAAGAGTATCCATTCTAGATAAAATCAATGATTTCCATGATGAAATATACACCTAGCTTCGTATGGAAAATCTCAACCAAGGCCTCCTAGATGTTCTTGGTTCAGATTTTGCATGACCAAAAATCTATCGGTGGCCTAGCGTAGTTCTGACAAAAAATGTAACAGGTGAATTAGGAATTGAGAAGATACCTTTGCTTAGCCTGTTTGTAGTTCGCTTGAGCAAAACGGTCTTTGCTAGATAACTTCCTTTGGTTCTGATGTGATTAAAATTCGAAGAACATGTACATCATCTGCAAGGCCGGAAGATGGAATTAAAACAAAGTCTCACAATAAAGACCTAAGTCAGTTCAGCCATAAAAGTAAAGGAAAATATAGAAGGGAAAACAGATACACAAAAATTTAAACCTCCACTAAAACACCCTTTAACAATAGTAACTGTTGATAAACATAACATAAGCATCCTGTACTATCGTCCATCACCTCATTTCACCAATGACATATACATTGATACTAGCAAAAAAGCATAAACAATCATATTTCGAAGAGGAATGTCTATATGTACTTCGGTACATAGGTAAAGGAAATATCTGTCCAAATAATGTCCTACAGCAAGTCGAAGAACATGTACATCATCTGCAAGGCCGGAAGATGGAACTAAAACAAAGTCTCACAATAAAGACCTAAGTCAACTCAGCCAGAAACGTAAAGGAAAATATAGAAGGGAAAACATATTCACAAAAATTTAAACCTCTACCAAAACACCCTTTAACAATAGTAAATGTTGATAAACAGAACATAAGCATGCTGTACTATCGTCCATCACCTCATTTCACCAATGACATATTTACTGATACTGGCAAAAAAGCATAAGCAGGTAAGGTACGACCACTCTGGGGGAACGGCACCTGGTGCGTACCTGATGTCGACGCCAGCCAAGAAGTTGTTGGTGATGTTTTCGCCGACCGATCGTGGGCGCGGCGCGGAGTCGCGTAGCGAGAAGCGGCGATGCGTTGGGGACGGCGAGCATGGCACAGACGCCGGAGCCGGCGAGCGGAGACCGTCGAGGCGGCGTCGAACATGTTCACCGGTCGACGCCGTTGGCCAAAGAACATCCGGCCATCATGACGGGTGCATGGGGAGCGACATCATCGCGTTTCGCTGACTTCCCCACGCGCGCGCCGGACGGAGAGTACCGTACCAAGACGGCAGCGGCCGAGGCGAGGAAGTAGCAGAGGCGCGCCGACGCGAGGGGCACGGCGGATTGCGCGACGGTAGTGGCTCTTCGAGGTCTCCGTGATGCAGCGGCACGACGCGAGGACTCAAGCGCCGAATCGTGAGGGCTTCGCGATCGTGATTTGTTGGCTCCGGAGTCCGGATGGGCTGGCCCTCGGGGACGCGTGGAGAGGCGGATCGGTAGGAACGCAAGGGACGGACGGGTCGGTAGGGACGCAAGGGACGGACGGATCGGTAGGGACGCAAGGGACGGACGGCGATGAAAAATCGAGTGACGTGGCCCTCGTGAGCGCTGGCGATCTGCACCCCTTATAGTATAGTTAATATTGATTCTAAAGCTGTCTCCTCTCCTTCTTACCTTTGCATTTTTTAGCACATCGAAGATGCTGTAACAGATAATGAATTTAGTTACAAGATATAAAAGTATATTCAACTTAAAACCCTCTATTATGGTTTCTTTTCTTTTTTTTGCAGGAATTGCGGGGGATGACATACGAAAATATGTATTATAAATAGGTCAAACAATGCCTCTTAACTCTAGCTTCTTAACTATCGAGGCAACCGATAGATCTAAATTCTATATGTTAGAAGTGGGAGTTGAAAGCCATCAAATAAAGTCAAGTAATTAAATTCAGAGTTGTTTAACCCTTTATTGTGATATTAATCAAAGTAATTCTATGTTACAATCCGTTTGGTTCATAATTAACCACAATTACTATACTTGAGTTTGGTAACTACTACTTTTTTAAGATAGCTTTTGGTTCATCGCCACACTCTCTTATCCCTAGCTCCCTGCGACATTTCATCAGCTGCTAGCCAAAAGGCCCCTTAGGCCATGTCCAATGCAAAACGCTTAGATAGGTGTTTAAAGAGAGAGACTATTATATCATGAATCATCTATTTAAATAGTCAAGACCTCTAGTGCAAACATCACTTTTTGTATGCTTATATGCTAAATAAACATGGGCACTTAATTAAGCATCGATGCTATAAAATAAGCACTTTATCTATCCTATGTGACTAAAATCAGTTTTTCATTGCTAAGTATTTTTTTAAGCGTCTTCATTGTAGATGGCCTTAACCCCTAACCCATGGTGCAGGGGAAAAGCGGAAAATATTAGTTAGTGATTTTTAAAGGCTATACTAGATTAGGATTTACCAATTACCATACGTTTCAAATTTCACTGTATTTGATTAGTTTCTTCGGAAATAACAAAAGTTCGATCACATATCACTGATGAACAGAACAAATCAGTTCCAGTTAGTGTAAATGAAACATGATGTACAATAGAAATAAAACATAAAATGAAGAACATCAAAAACATTAAATGAAATGTCAGAAACTTAATTTCTCGCGCCAGGTAGGGGTCGAACCTACGACTTTCTGCTTAGGAAACAGACGCTCTATCCACTGAGCTACAGGCGCTTCCCACTTTTGTAAATTACAAGACAACTCTAATACAATTTAATCTATCTCGTACCCGCCCCAGGGCATACCTCAGGCCCGTAGCGACAAGTCTAGGGTATGTTTGGGAGCCATAGCTTCTGTGAAAGCTGTTTTTTTGGGTTTTCTGGATTAAGAGGCAACGATAGATTATTTAACAAATAACTAATTTGTCTTCATAATAACCTGATTTTGATTTTTAACTTTTGCTAGTTATACATGACTTATGGTTTCTACCGAAAATCGTTTAAAGGTTGGCTGTAGGGATGAAAATGAGACCGGATATTCCCACCCGATCCAGGATCCGATCCAATCAGGATCGGATTCGTGACTGGATTTAACTATCCGGTCGGATCTGGGACGGGATCCGGATACTTTAAATTCGGATCCAGGATCGGGTACGGGGGCAACCAATATATGGTAAATACGGGACGAGATCAGGATATTTAGATTTTTTCTTATTCGGATTTTTCCTATTTGGATATCTGGATTTTCTATTCGGATACCAGCAAGGCTCAACCCATTTCATCCCATTTTTTTTTCATGGAGAGCTCATTTATATTAGCAATTAGTTGGTTCTATTGATCCTAAAGTAGCATATTCTTTATATGACGTATACTGGGTTTGGTTTATATATAACTTGCTATTATGGTCATGTACTCATATGGTTTAATTCAAAATATATTACTCTATATGCATGTGTTACCCGTAAATCTTTTCCGATCCAAATCCATTACATATCCATCCCGTATCCGTATCCGGAATAACCCAGATTCATATTCGTATCCGCCCAGGCCGTATCTAGTTTCGAATCTGGAAAAAAAATATAAATTAAGATACAAAAATAGCAATATCCATGTGTATTCATCCCTAGTTGCCTGACCCGTTTGAGGGGTTTTCGGTTTTCAAAAGCTGGCTTGAAGCCCGAGGCCCAGAAGCCGCGCAAACGGCGGCGGGGAGAGGAGAAGAAAAGGCAGGCGGAGCACCGAGAGCAACTCGACAGCCATGGCGCTGCTAATGGATCCCGGGGAGGAGCCCCTGACGGAGCGTGAAGAAGGCCGACCTGGACGGCATCGCCGCCACCAAGGAGTCGGCGGCGCGCGAATACAAGGAGCAGGGCAACCAGTTGGTCAAGATTGGCCGCAAGCATTACGCCGACTGCTATACCAAGGCCATCGCCCAGATGGATCCGCTCCCATCCTCTGGCCCCGACCCTGATTCCTCCGTCCTCTTCGCCAACCTCGCACACGTACGCCAACCTCCTCCTCGGCAACCACCGCTGCGCCCTCGATGACGCCGAGCAGGCCGTCCGGCTCTCCCCCTCCAACGTCAAGGTCCGCACGCGCACGCATTACCCCTTTCTTCGTTGTTGGATTCGGTAAAGGAACCGTGGCGCAATGTGCGGTGTTCTTGTAGCTAGGCGTACTACCGAGCGGCGAAGGCCGCGCTTGCTCTCAACCTGTTGCCGCCGGAGGCAGCGTCCTTCTGCCGCAGGGGGGCTCGAGCAGGACCCCGCTCATGAGGAGCTCAAGAAATTGCTCGCGCAAGTTGATGTCCAACACTTGATGCCATATGTTGCAAGTGGTCACAGGGGTGAAGAGGCCGAAGCTGGATGTGAAGGGCGTGCTCCACTGGCCGGTTCTTCTGCTCTATACGGAAGTCATGTCGGGTGACTTCATGAGGATTTCCTGGAGACTGATTTGTTCTCTCCCCATCTTGATGCCCAATGTTACACTATGATATCTCTTTTTATGCGCAGTAGCCTCTGGATTAGATTAGAGTTTTATGAGATACAATACGAGCGTGCATAGTCTAAAGAACAAATAGGATGGATCCTGTACAGAAAACCAAAATAACAACGTTAAAGCAACCACGACAAGATAGAAAATTTGGCAAAACTGGCCGCAAATTCTTTAAGCACAACCTTAAAAGAATACAACACACCATTATGTCTAGGGATCCCTCTGAATCCATTTCACGTCGATAACGCGCCCTCTTCCACCTATAGGTAGTTTGAGAGAAGTTTTTTTTGAAGTGGATACCCACGACCAAATATGGTTGATGGGTTATTGCTCTCTCGCAAGCTCTCAAATCTTTTCTGGACGTCGTTTGGATCTTTGCACTGTACAATAATTTAGGACCTGTTTGGCAGAGCTCCAGATTCCAACTCCATCTCAGAGTTGAAACTTGTTGACTGAAATAAAGTGACTTAACTTTATAATTTAATTCTAAAATGTAAACAAGATGACCCACATAAACACTCTTAATATACCCACAGCTCTAGCTCCACGGATCTAGTGAAGCTAAGAATACCTAGCTCCACCAGCCCCACGAATTTGGTGGAGCTAGAGCTCTGCCAAACACCCTCTTAGTGCTAAAGAATAACACTGCCTCTAATTCTCTAATGCACCTATTGCTTTAATGAGTTGGTTTGTAGCTTCTTGGTTGCTTAAGTTCTTCATGACTACCTCATGGGTTTATATAACTATAAATTTTTAGGATTTATATGACTACCTCATGGGTTCTCCTCCAAAATAAGTAGGAATTCTACTTTGAAAGAAAGTAGAAATCATAATCTTATTAGGATTTATCTAACACATATTTTCAAATTCTAAAAGAATATATATGAGTTACTATAATAAATATCGTATCCTTCTGGAATCTCATGATACAGTTCTTGTTTGACTTAAATGCCACATGCGTAGAATTACAAGTAAGGAGATGGAGTTTTCAGAAAGCTCCCCCGTTGCCATGGGATGAGAACCACGCTTACAGGAGGAATGCTATTGAGTTGTATTGTCAGGTCAGTTAAAATTCAGTTGTCTTTAGGATATCTAACTAGGGCTGTAAACGGGCCGAATTCGAGCGGGTCTGGGGCTGTCAGGCTCGAGCTCGGTAAGGCTCGAGCCGAGCTCGAGTTGGGGTCCGAGCCTAGATCCAGTCTCGAGCTCGGCTCGGTCCAAGCTCGAGTAGGTTCGAGCTCGGCTCGAGTAAGCTCGGTAAGCTGATAAGCTCGAATAAGCTCGGTAAGCTCGAGTAAATTCGATTAATCTGGTAGGCTCGGTAGGCTCGGTAACAAGCTCGAGTAAGTTCGGCTCGAGTAAGCTCGATAACAAGCTCGAGAAAGTTCGTTTCACGGAAGCTCGATCCAAACTCGAGTAGGCTCGTGAGCTATTCGAGCTCGGCTCGGTGAAGCTCGCGAGCTTGAAGGCAGGTTCGAGCTCGGTTCGTTCCAGGCTCGAGCCGAGCTCGAATCGAGTCTGGAACGAATCGAGCTCAAACAGTTTGTGAGCCTCGAGCTTTTTTTACAGCCCTATATCTAACATTCAGTTGTCTTTAGGATATTTTGCTCTTCCATTCACGAAGGTGATATACCATTCTCAATTCTTTGGCAAGTCAGCTTTAGGATATAGAAGCTTTCTAGGTCCATATTTTAGCTTGTGATTTTTTGCCGGTTAACTGACTCTTCACTTTGATACATTAGGCTGGTGTTGGCGCCAAAAACTTGACGACGGATTAATAACTACTAACACACGCGGACACCGGGTTCAATTCTTTGGGTTGCGGACGTACCAGCCTATTTGAACCTGTAATCGGCAAAATATCAGTAATTGACCTGATCGACTAAAAGAAAACTTGATCAGGCAAGGCTTAGGGTCTCGTCGGCTTTGACAAGCCGATTTCGACTAGGATAATTGAAATCCAATCTACTCGGTTGAGTCAATCGGATAGGGTAAAGGCTGTTTCTCCCGAATAAGGCGATGCACAACAAAAGCTAGAAAGAATCAGACTTGAATTGAGCGTAAGTTGACAAGATCAACAATTAGTGATGCGCATTTTTTTATTGATCAATCAAATTATAATGAAAGATTACAAGTCTATGAACTACTCCTATGCAAAGAAGACGAAAAGTAAATGTATTGGTCGATTGAGTTGAGTCTGTCTTTGTTCGACGTAGCCTGTCGCCCTCTTTTATAGACTTCGGCCTGATTGTGTCCCTCTTGATCTCTTTAACCACCCGTATCGGTCTCAATCTCTTCTTACTATCCTGAGTTTGATCGTATCTTCCTCAATCTCTGAACCTACCCGTATCAGCCTCGGTTTTCTTTTAACACATTTCATGCTAAATAATCATGACTCTCCAATCCGAAACCGTATCGGCTTACTTCACGGACTCAATTCCCTTTTAGTACACATTTCACCGAATCCGAACTGATATCGGCTTAATATCTCCGATTCTAGAAACCACGCCAGCTACCAAATTTGGATGCCAACAGCTGATTTTGGCACACTTCTGTCCAAAAGTGAAATATTAAAATATTTTCTAGGAGACACTGTAGACTCAAAAGGTCACTTACAGAAATCCTGCTTGATGGGGGAGGATGGAGAACACGATACTTGCATTGGCAGCACAGTTACATCATCAAGAATGTAGATCACATTCTTTATGCTCTCTCTCTCTCTCTCTCTCCAGCTTATCGTACTGTACAGTAAAAAAGCATCATGTTATCTATGATACTGGCATTCATTCACTTCTATTATGCAATATATCTGTTCTGCCACTAGCAGAACTACATATATAGGGAAAAGCTGTAGTGTAGTTATGTCGCACTTTAGAGTTTGATACAATTCCTTTTTTCTTGTTTAATGTGCGCAGTGAAGGCTCAGGTAAGTGGATTAAAGTGAAAGAAGGAAAATCTTTTCAAGAAGCGCGGCAGCATAAAGACTATATCATCCCTGCAACACCTGGTCTGTTCCTTCAATCTGTCTTACATTCCTTTTTTTTAAAAAAAAAAACGGCAAAGGAGAACCGACATTTCGTTTAATCATACAAAACAACAGCCGAGTTACAAACGCATACTCACACACACGTATATTGGTCTGTTCCTTCGATCTCTCTTACATTCTTACATGTAAAATGAATGGTATTCAGTGGAAGACAACTCCCATCTCTCCACATGCAGTGTTCTTTGTTGTTTCAAGAAAGTCCACCTTTTATTTGGAGTTCAAAGCCGGAAATTGGTCTTTGCCGTAAAGCTGCAGTACGGTTCAGTTCAACATGTCTGGAAGATGTTAAGGGGGGGCTATAGCCCACGGATATGATCACAAAACAGAAGCCGGTAAATTGTTCATCTTTGTATGGTTTTAGACGTTACTTTTGAGGACGAGGTGTGCTCTTGCAAGTATCTGGAGGAATGCCTGTGTGTTCTCTCACCACACTCTGCTTGATCACTGGCTCAGGAGTGTGTTTTTAGAGAAAGGCACACCGAAAATGTAACCTAATATGAATTTTAGCTGTGGGCCTAATCCAGCGTTTGGAATTCGGCGTTGTGACATCGGTACCTCCAACCGGCCAGTTTTGATGGCGTCCTTTATCTTGTCGGATACTACTTTGATGCTGTTAGAACTAGAAGCCCATGTTCTGTTCTACTTCAGCCGACAATGCAAAACTACTCTGTACTGGATGGCAACAAAGCAACACCTGAAACAATACAGAGCAGACTAGCAGCCACACTTCACTGAAGAAACTTGAGAAAAGAACTTAGTTCTGAACTCTGAACTTCATGCATGTTCTCTTTATTTGTGGCAATTTTTTCTTGTATTATTGCTTCTTGTTCTTGCTGGCTTGCTTACAAAACTCAGGACTGCCCCTGTATTTATACCCAACTACAGACCTAAGAAATGGAATAAGATTCAACTTCCTTGTCTTACTTGGACTCCTCATCCTAATCAACTCTAACTAAAACTTCCAAAATTTGGACTCTTATCTGTTTACAAGATTAACTCTAACAATCATCCCCTTAATCTTGTAACTCTAAGACTCACCCCTTAATCTTGACACACCTCTTTTCAAGTAGTCGTCTGATCTCTGGATACACCTCCAATGAGTCCCATCTTCTTCTTACTAGTCATACCCCCGGTGATGCACCACGCCGGCGATCATGACTTTTTGCCTCCGCTCCAATTGTCTTTTCACCGGTAACACAAGTTAACAGTGACACATAGACTCGCATTAGAGCTTGCCAGCTCCAATTGTCTTTTCACCGGTAACCTAACTTGACGGTGACACGCAAACTCACATTAGAGCTCACCAGACACAACAAGAACAACGACGTCAACTCCTCAATATCCTTTGACGAGACACGCAGATAGCCACTAATGCCATCTTATCACGCTGATTATCGACGACACTCGTTAATCGCGGATATCAAGAAGACACACCTTCTCTATCCTTTTCTTTTCTCTCTCCTATCTCCTTTGTCACGTCGCTGCACAGTCACCGCATGGAGCTTCTGTTCTTGCCATACACACGTCACGGCTTCCCTCTCACATGCATGCACAGTTGGCGGTAGAGAGCTTTCCTACTACTGCCATAGAGCGTGCTTTCCTCTGCCTTGAAGTAGAGGTGGGCACTTGAGCCGGGCTCTTTTAGGTCGGTCCGAAGTACGATGGGATGGTTCGGTACAAAACACGGCCGTAGCGTAGCTCGAGGCTGTCGGGTCGAGGGCCAGGGCATGATGGGGGCACGCGTCATGCCGGCCGTTTGGGCGGGCTGCCCGGCTGCAACGCGAGCGAACGGGCACGAAATCACGGATTAAGACCTAAAAGTTGGCAGATATTGTTGATTCAGAGCATTTTCAAGCGTTGCATTTATGTTTGACATTTTGTTGATGTGATTAGTCTCTTATGTAATTAAAATAGGTAGTTTAGTAGTAGTGATGTGTTTTATTTCTTTGCTCGTCACAATAGTAAAAATGGGTCGGATCTGGGCTGGCACGGCACGGAGCAGGCACGAAGCGCAAATGGGCCGGACCTAGGCTCACCAAAGACGAGTCAGGCCGGCCCGGCCCGATACGGTGGGCACGATGGGCCGTCGTGGCACGGCATGGAAGAGTCCTTTGGATGACGTCTGCTGCCGCCGGTTTTTATTCCGCTCCTTATTAGTCTTCTTCGCTACGAGCACAACTCGACTTGGGAGCGAACAGCCAGGGATGCAAATGGGTCGGCCCTAGGGTCATCTTTGACCCACTCTAGTTCATTTGTTTGTACTAAAACTTAAAAGGTGGAGTAAAAATTAAGTTTTTAGTGTAAACAATTGAACTAAAGTGGACCAAAGAAGACCCTAGGGTCGGCCCATTTGCATCCCTGCGAACAGGGTTGATCAATCCAATGAAACAACAGAAGTCGCCGAGACTTTTTCTTTGCTGCAGATGCCATGCCGCATGGGAGGACTTCTGCTCGCCACGCCGCCTCAGACTCCTGCGTCACACGAAGTTCCTCTGATCCGCGTGTCACACCACCAAACGCATTTATTCAGATTAACTCTAACAGATGCGATATTCAGCCTGGAAAAGGTTCTGTCTTGTTTTTTTTTTAAATGCAAGCCAGGAGCTTTACCGATTCATTAAGCGGGGAGACAGAGTTGGTAACAAAACGGAAAAACAGGGGAAACAAATTGCAAAATAAAACCACCTCCAACCAGCCTAAGACCAAGGGCAAACGGTTCAGGATGCACCAACGAAAAAAGAAGCTTAACTAAGAAAACGAAAAAACGCTAGTGGCTTAACTCCTGTGGGCTAACTCGTAGGACACCAAATTGTCGACCACCTTGTTAACCACACTCCCCACCAGGGGCGGATACAGGCCCTGGGCTGCAGCCCGGGGCCTAGTACTGAAAACCATTAATTTTTTTTAAAAAACTATTGAAAAATGATTAAAAACAGAGATTTAATTCAAAATTAGTTGGCCCAGCCCGAGGCTTGGGCCTGGACTGGCTCCACCCCTGCTCCCCACCGTGGAGCGAGTTCCATCGAAGATACAAGCATTTCGCTCTTTCTAAAGATTCCTGAATCCGTAGAGGGTGGCCCAAAGGTTCGGTCTTGTTGGTCAGTGTTGTGGCATCCAAATTGCAGTACACGTTTCTGCTGGTCCCCTCACCCCTGCCATGCGCATGCATGCCAGCGCGAGCTCGACACCGGAGAATGCTTGATGTCTGGGCGGTGGCATATGTGCCGCGATAGGGCAGGTGTCTGCATCGCGAGCCCTGGAGGCCATAGACATGGCACGCACTGGCGCAAGGAAGGCGAGACGTGCGCACCGCAGCGATTGCTGAGAAAACGGCCGTGGCAAGAAAACAAAAACGGCCGTCTCCTTTCATCGCTATCTCGTGCCGTCGCGTCCAAACGCAGCCATATTATATTATATCAACGCTGTCGTTAGAAGCAGCGATCGCTGGGCACGTAGCCAGTGCATGCACTGCGAGTACATCATCGCCATGGAGGGCGGTAAAGAGGCAGAGGCGGTGGCGAGCGGGGCGCGGCCGGGAGCGGAGGCCGACAAGACGAAGGCGCCGGCGATGAAGGTGGTGGCGGCGGTGGACGCGAGCGAGGAGAGCCTCCACGCGCTGTTGTGGGCGGTCGACAACGTCGTCCGGCACCACGCCGGCGCGGCGGTCGTTGTCGTCCACGCCCAGCACGGCGCTGACCACTTCGTCTACCCCGTCGCGGCGCACGGTATCGGTGAGCGACTACAGCGCATTAGCTTAACCCGCAGCCTAGCTACTGCTACTTATTACTAACATATAATTAACCGGGTTCGACGTCCGATTGTTGCACTGACACTTGATGAGTTGATGCCATGTCACGCGTGCTGAAGCCGTCTCCTATGCCCCGACCCCGTCGATCGACTCCATGAGGAAGGCGCAGGAGGAGGCCTCCAGGAAGGTCGTGTCCCGGGCGCTGGACATCTGCAAACAGAAACAGGCACGCGCGGCCAACCTTCTTTCTTTCTTTGCAGCATTTATGAAAACGGCGGAGAAATCAAGCAAACCGAATCTTCTGCAGCGTTTTCTGCAGCGCGAGAACGCCGGAGGAACTAACCGAAGCAAACTTGTGATTTGCAGGTGAATGCCACGGCCGCGATCGTCGAGGGCGACGCCAAGGAGGCCATCTCCCAGGCCGTGGAGGCGATGCAGGCGGATCTCCTCGTCCTGGGCAGCCGCGGTCTAGGCAAAATCAAGAGGTACGTACACCGAACCGAGCCGCCGGAATTGCATCTGCTTGTGACGCGAGCCTTGTTGCGATCTCTGAGAGCTGACGCTGAATCTTTTCTGTGACTGGTGTTCATGGTATCGTGCAGGGCGTTGCTAGGCAGCGTGAGCGACTACCTCGCTCACCACGCGTGCTGTCCCGTTCTGATTGTCAGGCCGCCCAAAGCGCATCACAAGTGAACTCTACCTGCTCCTGGGGTGCCCGTGTCTGTGAAGTGAAGTGAAGTGAACCACTGAACTTATTTACTAGGTAGCAAATGAAGTGCCTTGTGCTTCCAATAAAGATGTGATCAAGTTCCTATCTGGTTATCAAAACTAATAAAAGGAGTTTACTCCGCTCCTCCCCTCCGCACTTGAAGCGCAACGCTCAAACCAATGGCAACCGGCCACCTCGTAAAAAACAGCCTGCTAGCTAATAGAAGCTGATTTGTGGACTGTGCCGTCAGCAAATTCCTACCCCGAATTTTTTTTAAATAATACTTTTTTTAAAAGGAATTGTGATTTTAATACTCGAAAAATCAAAATTGCAAAATTAATATGTAATCGCCAGACCGTACGACGAATACCCTATTTTCGCCATACCCTACGGCGAATACCTTATTTTCGCCGAACCGTGTGGCGACGATACGCTAAACCCGCAGTTAATCTGTTACACGGGAATCAAGGCTATTTTCGCCGAACGGTATGGCGAAGACCCTATTTTCGCCATACGGTTTGGCGAAAATAGGGTATTTTCGCCATATGGTACGGCGAATACCCTATTTTTGCCATATGGTTTGGCGAAAATAGCCTTAACAAAACAGCCGACGGTTAATCGACTTTAATCAGGTAATTAGGGTATTTTCGCCATACCATATGGTGAAAATAGGGTATTCGCCATACCATATGGCGAAAATAGGGTATTCGCCGTACGGTCTGGCGATTACATATTAATTTTGCAATTTTAATTTTTCAAGCATTAAAACCGCAATTCCTTTTAAAAAAGGTATTATTTAAAAAAAATTCTTCCTACCCCTAATCCCACCCCCAAAATCTCCGTCAACTCCATGGATTCGCTCCACGGCTCCGCCGCGCACCCACTGCCGACTCTCCGGCCTCGCTCCGCCTCCGCTCCTCAGTGTGCACCCATCACAGACTCCCTGGCCTCGCTCCGCCTCCGCTCCTCACGTCCTCGCGCCGGCAGCCTCCATCTACAGTCCTTACCCTAAATCCCACACCACCATGCACCTCCCTACAACTCTCTGCTGGGATAGCAATCGAGTGGGTACCTTCGGGTACAATTGTCTTAAACCCGAACTTGAAATCCAAACTCGTGCCGTCCACCTAAACCCATCAAGCTCATTGAGTATAGATCCGTGCCCACGTCCAAATCCGATGGGTACCATACCTGTCACGACTGTGCTCATAGTTTATTTAGTAAAAAGCTCAAATCATTCCTATGTTATCTCAATTTAATGATAAACATATAATTAAATGTCACTATAAAAATAGAAGTTCAAGTAATAAAATCATGTTCATATTTTATTTTTAAAAACTAGTGAATGACTGAGAGTTAGAGTTTTATTTTTTTAATTTATATATTATAAAATTGGGCCTATATGTTATAGGATACCCATCGAGTACCTATGGTTACAAATTAGCATCCATACCAATCCTATGATTTTATCGGGTACTCAAACTCAAAAACCCATAGGTATAAAGTGCTGCCCGTACACACCTTTATCAGGTTGGGTACCCACAAGTAGCCAAACCCATGGTTAAAACTGACATCCCTGGCCTCGTTCCGCCTTCGCTCGGTGCGCACCCAAAATCTCGGAGGAGGCCAAGTTGTCCACTTCCATGGTCCTCGGCATCGCTTCGCCTCCGCTCCTTGCGTCCTCACGCCGGCCTCCATCTACAGCACCTACCACAAATCCCACACCACCATGCGCCTCCCTCGAACTCCCAAGCCTCGCACCGCCTCCGCTCATCGGTGCGCACCCAAAATCTCTGAGAAAGTGAGAAGGAGTCCAGGTCGTCCACTTCCATGGTGCCAGAAAATTATCAACTACCGTCAGATACTTCGATAACCACCAAGCTGAAGTTAAGGTCATGTTCGTCTTTAACCGTTGCAGTCACGCTCAGCGGTTGTCAACTTCCAGACTACATAAGGAGCGGCTCTTGCAATTCTTCTAGTTCCATTTCTCCCACTCCTCCAATATTTGGGATGAGGTAATTTTGCTTAGAAAGATAAGTGATCAAGCAAACGACTATGACAAAAATGAGAAAGAGCTTTGGAAAACAATCAGCTGTGATGCAGCAAAAAACAAAGAGCCCTCGTAAGTGATAAACTTCTATTCTAAGTTGATTCAATTTTAAACATTCTAAGTTTCTAACATAGATACAATATTTTACATTTTAGTTGATTGGTGGCCTTGCTAGAGAGCTTCAAAAGTTTGCAAGATGCATCATCAGCAAGGTTACAAATCTCGTTTTTGGAAAAATCTCGAAGGTGGCCGAAATCCGAAATCTCGGCGAGATTCGGAAATTTTGGGCAAAATCCGGACGAAATGCAAAAACCAAATTTCAAATCCGGTTTTTTTTCAACCGGGAAATCCAAGATCTCGGGCGAAATCACCGAGATCTCGGTCCACATTGAATCGTCCGAAAAATGGTCCAAAACACGCCAAAAAATTTTTTAGATGGTCCTCAGACATCACTAATGTTCCCATAAAAAATTGAGATGATGATCAAGCATGAGGAATTTTTAAAAAATCTAACAGTGGTAAAGTCGTGATAAAAACCGTATATAAAATCAGTTTTTGATTTTTCAAATGTAACAAATGAACTTCAAGTCATTTGAAAAGTTTTATATATATTCATATGTATTGAGGGATGTTCTTTCTTTGAAACCACCTGCAGTTCTGAGGGAGGTTCTTTCTTTGAAACCACATGCGGTTTTGAGTTCTGACCAGTACGAAAAGATCTATTGAGCTCTACTCCTGGTTTGGTGATATAAAGTTCAAGGCTGACCTAGCATGACGTGCATGTGATTGAATTGATGAAGGCCTGATCAATGCCATATATACATAGGTGAGTTAGTATTGTACCCATTTATAAATACATGTTATCTTAGGTTTTAAATTTTGTTTTTCAATATATGTCATTCAATAATTTTGAAATGGTTTTTGCACCACTCTTTCCACTCCACTTCTCTCTCATAGTCATACACAGATTGATTCCAACTATCAATGTCAATATTAGATATCATTTCTCTCAGCTGTTTCAATGCACTAGAAAAGTTCCTATGTATTAAAAAAGTTCAAACCACTTTAGAAAATTTTAAAATTTTTTGTGAATGGTCGTAACATATCCATAATATTCTCATAAAATTTTCAGAAGATGATCAATCTTAAATTTTTTTAAAAATTCGAAAAGTCCTAACCGACAAAAAAAATGGTAAAAAACATGATAAAATTTTTTGTGGGTGATCTTGATCCTAAACCCAAGCAAATACAATGCACAAAAATCAAAATCCAAAATCCTAAACCCAACCAAATCTCGCCCGAAATTGCCGATATCTCGTCCGAAATTGCTGAGATCTCGCCGAGAAATCCGAGTTTTGAAATTTTTTTTGAATTATTTCAATTTTCCGGGATTTTAAATCTCGGAGGGGTCCGAAATCCGAGATTTCGCTGGGATCTCACCGAAATTTGGACCCCTGATCCTCGGCCTTTGTTGTTTGGCATTTGGTTGTGAGCGCAATTGGAGTGTCTTTGAATTTGTAAGCAACTAAGTATTTAAATTGTCTTTATTTTATAGTTAGTCATATATTACAAGTATTTTTTGTTGTTGATTAGTGATTACTTTTCAGATCCATACAAAAAAAATTGGTTGGAGCACCAAAGATTGAATGATTTGGTTTACATTCAATACAACTGGAAGATTGCGAAACGTTTTCAAAAGAGGCGTGTGGAAGGGACAAATTTCAACCTTTTGATCTTACAAGAGTTCTAATGGAACAACGAATGGGTTGATATGAGTACTCAAGAAGTCCACCATGGAGAAGATTTTTCTTGGGTTGATGTTGATGAAGCCACCGGTGCATCACTAATGATTCGGGGTCGCAATCTGCTTAGGATGACTAGGACGTACTCTCGACGTGGTGCAAATTTAAGCTCAACAACTAAAGGAGAAGTGCAAGGCTTAGAAGTGGATGAAGTCTATGAACCTTTCGTGGCCGATGATCTAGACATCGACGTTGATTATGGCCAAGCACCACTCCTCGTGAGAGTGGACCAAGTGATGAGAAGTGTCAAGATGATTTAGACTTGGATATCAATGTTTAAATTTCCTTGGAAGTTGGAACATTCTCATCTTATTTTGAAAAAATGGTGTTAGTATCTATGGTATCTAGTATTTTGGTACCGTTTGACCTACAGATTGGCTATTTTGTTGTTTTGTGATTGTAATGTTGGTATGAACATTCTCTCTAGAGTCTGAACAATGTTGCTATACCCTGTACTGTGATTTGGAGGCTTGGAGTTGTTGCCTGTTGGGCTTTTCATAGTTGTTATTTAAGCATCAGTGTTGTTGTGCAACTGAATTGGTTTTGCATTAGCATGCGGTGAGAAATCCAGTCTGACATACTATATATATGCACCCATGGTCAGTGGCGGATCTAGGATTTTAAGTTAGGGTATGCCAACCTAATACTGTAATATACAATTCGGTAAAATCCAATGAACATTTCGGTAAACAACTACAAATATTATCGAGAAATTCAGTATACAATTATAAAATAAAATAATTAGAAACATGATAATATAAGTATAAATTACAATATAAATAGTTCGAACATTCTAAATATGAAATATGCATAAAAGAAGTTTACACACCAACAATAGTTCAAAGAATACAATACTACTTCTTGTCCTTCTTGTCTTGCTTCTGCCTTCTAATAGCCATCAAACTTATATCATTTTCATCAACATAGAAGAAAATATCTTGCTCAATAAACGTGACTAGACAATCATCAAAAAAACTACCACCCATCTTATTTCTCTACTTATTTTTGACTAAACTCATTGCAGAAAATACCCTCTCAACACCCCTAAACAAATTATAAAAAATTGCTTCGGTTTCAGCAAAAACAGATTGACACATGTTAACTAAAATAGTAATTCCTGAAGATCCAACCGTTGGATTGATGTGAAATTTTAACTATAGAAACTAGATTCAACTGTGAAACTAACACAATAAGAATCAACTCAATCGGATATACGGATATAAAGTTATGACCTTCACAAGTTGAATGAATAAGATAATAACGGAAATTGATCGTATGGACTATATTGGACCGAATCTGCAGGGTATGCCGTGGCCCACCCGGCATACCCTGTAGATACGCCCCTGCCCATGGTGTATGCTCGACTTGGTCGCCTAACTGGCATTTAGGCATCCAAACGCCTCGGAGACGACTCATCTCACCGTGGCGCCGTGATAACCATGCTAAAATCTGCTCAAAGCGTAGCCCACCATGGAGGTGGGCATATGATTGCAAAACACTCTACTTAGATTTTTGTCCTCGCTTGTGTGAGAGTTAATCCATAGATTCTATTTTTGGACTCAACAAATAATATATGCTATTACAGTTCACTTTAGACAAGCAATATGGTCCTAAACAATGGAGTGTTATAATTCAGTTGCTGTGATTTATAAACAAAAGAGTAGGCAGGATTGGCTTCAAGCGGGTGACAGAAAGACGAATTATTTTCAGGCAAAAGCCTCGCACAGAAAGAGAAGAAACACGGCGAAATATCTACTCCGGGAAGATGGGCCCAGATCTGATTCAAATCAAGGAATGAGGTCGATGGCATTTGCTTTCTTCCAACAGTTGTGTTGGACAGAAGGGGTGACGGGTATGCAGCAAGTGCTTAACTGTCATTTCTTTTAGCTCTAATGATATGCTTTTATAGCCACTAGATGCAGCATTCACAAATGAAGAGATCAGGGTGTCACTCTTCTAGATGAAATGAGATCATCCAACGACGCGCATATGACGTTGGGTCACTGACGCATAGACCCTCCCAGCTCATGGGCCCATACGTTAGTGATCCAACGTTAAATGACGTGACGTCAGAGAAACCGGTCCCCTTCCAGATGGGACCAACGAAGGCGCCGGATCGGATGGGCTTCCAGCCCTTCTCTATCAGAAACACTGGGAGATGGTGGGTAATGCAGTGTGTTCAGCAGCCCTGGATTCTCTTGGGGGTGGGGGGATAAGGTCCTAGCAAATAGACCGAAGAAGGTGCTGCCCATTTTGATATCGGAAGAACAGAGTGCATTTGTTCTGGGAAGGGAAGACTAATTACGGACAATGTGTTCATTGCCCATGAGTGTTTTACACTCCATCAAGCGCAGGAATTGGAAGACTCCACTTTGTGCTGCTAAACTAGATATGACGAAGGCATATGACCGAGTCGACTGGTCTTTCTGGGAGAATGCTTTGAGGAAAATAGGCTCATCAGAAGAGATCTCTTACGGTCCAGTAAATTCAATATAGATCATTTATTCTTTTCGATCCATTGGATCATAGTAGCAAGTATTTATTTATACTTTCTCTGCTAGTGTAGTAGTAGAAATACACTTTACAAATCAATAGCTAGATTTAATTTTTACTAGCTACTATATACTAACAGTACAATACATTGTAAAATTTCTCTTTATGAAACCTTTGCTTCCGACGGATTGTAATGTGGTTTCAAGTGATTAATGAAAATACATCTTTTCCCTAAAAAAAGGTTGTTGTGATGAAAACATTGCCATAAACCAATAGTCCTTTAAGCACGATCATGGGGGCTAAAAACGGGTACATTGCGTAGAGTTTGGTTCACCCAACACATGACGGTTCACAGATTTATCAAAGAAAAACATTGCAAAAGTTCCTATTGTAGCGATTGCTCAAGTGAGCTACATAGAAAGATGCAGCGCATCCATGAGATGTAACAGCTCTGGAACTACCAAAGCATGCTGCATTTCTACATGGGGACGCCATCACTTTGCTCCCAACCACCAAGCCTGTCTGCGGGATCGTAATTAGTGAACAGCCGGAACTCATTTCCAAGTTTGTTTGAGTGCTGAGGCTTGAAGCCACAGGGACGAGCGTTTAGGAGCTCCAATGCCCGGTCCTTCTGCACTTCGCCTGATAAATGAAGTGTGAATCATGAGGAACTTCGTTAGAGGAAAACGAATGATTTGAATGATGCGTTTCAGTACCTAGTAGTATCACAAAACAACACCAAATAATGAATGTGTTTCAACAAATTACAATCATGCTTTGGGGGTATCAGGGATAATCTATACAATTGCCAACAGGTGCAGATCAGATGCTAATTGTTTTTTCGAAGATAGTGGCAGGAGCTCTGCGTATTCATTTCAGAAGGGAGGAGAGAAACCCAAACACAGTTTTACAAAACGCAAGCTAGCCCCCCACCCGCAAGGCGTGCAAGGCAAGCAAAAGAAACAGGGGAGGGGAGACGAGAGACAACAGGAGCACGACGCGCCTAGACTATTCTCTTTGAGCCAAGCGCAAACTCTGTCAGATCCTGCCGGGCTCGCTGAACAACATTGTGAACGGAGCTCGCCGTGTCTTGGAAAATGCGTGCGTTGCGTTCCTTCCAGAGGTTCCAAAAACCGACAATGATCGCCCCATCAAGATTGGGTCTTGCATGGTGCGGTGAAGCCGTTCGCAGTAGCAGCCACCAGTCTTCGATGGAAGCATGAGTGGGCGAGGAGGTTGAGAGGCGGCAGGCCGAAGCCAAGCAAAGAAAAGAGCAAACGCTAGAAGGTTGAGGCAAAATGACATCGTAGCATGATGTGATTGCCATCTCATCCTCAGCATTGCAAAGGCGGCAGGCATGGTGATGAGGCCATCCTCTCTGAGCTAAGTTGTCTGCCGTTAGGATGCTGTTACGAAGTAACAACCAAGCGAAGATTTTACATTTGTTCTCCGATCTCGCTTCCCACACTGCCTTAAAGTTTTTGTCTGCGTAAGAACCTATGAACTGCGTCCTGTACGCCGATTTGGTTGAAAGGTTCCGTCAGCTGTCCAACGCCATAAGATTCGATCTTGATTCTCCTGCTGCAGGTGGACCTCTTGTAACAATTGCCAGAGGGTAAGGAATTCGGCAAGCTGTTGATCGGTATGGATTTTCCTCAGCGGGACCATCCAAGAGTTGTTAGTTAACTCCTGGAGCACCAAATGGCATCTTTTTTTGACCAGCCGGAAACATAAGGGGGCAATGTCCATCGGTGCCCTACCCTATAGCCAGTTGGAAGTCCAAAATTTGGTTGTCTTGCCATTCCCTAAGGTGACCAAAGTACTTGCATTGAAGAGCGCATCATCTATGGCGTTGGAAGGCAGCAGGGTCCCGGCCCAAATCCTGTGGTTTTCTTTCCATTAGAGCCAAAGATGCTAATTGTGTTGTAGGGGAGGCCACCCCCTGCAACCCAACGAAAAATCTTCAGCAGCCATCTCCCTCCGGCTATCAGACGAAGGATCAGCAAGCTCCGGAAGACCTTCGGCAAGAAGACGGAGGGTAAAAAAAATCAACGATGAAGCCTCTGAAAGAAGGGATGAAGCCTTCAGAGGACCTGCATACCCCCTTCGGACGGCATCCCTTGGGCCGACCGAGGGGGTGCACCGAGGGACCAACATGTGCTTTGACACAGCGACACGCATGAAGGGCACCATACCTAAGACCTAGCAAAAGCTAACCTTGTTTGGCAGAGCTTCAGCTCTACCAGATTCGTAGATCTGTTGGAGCACGAATTTGGTGGAGCCAAGTATTCCTAACTCTATCAGATCCGTAGAGCTGAAACTATGTGTATATTAAGAGTGTTTAGGTAGATCATTTTGTTTACATTTTAGAATAAGGCCCCGTTTGGTACGGTTCCAGATTCTAGTAGAAACGGAAACGGTTCCAGATTCTTGGTAGAAACGCGTTTGTAGAATCGAATCATTTTACGCAAACCGCTTTGATGCGGTTCCAAATTCTAGTAGAAACTAGTGAAACAGGGTTGAGGGTGATTCAACCACGGTGTGGAAAAAGAAGAAACGTTTCGAGGAGAATCGTTCCGAGTTTTAGCCGTTTGGTTAGGTTTCTCCTAGATTCTAGTAGAAACAGCTCGGTTCCAAGTTGCCAAACGGGACCTAAATATATAAACTTAATTCACTTTATTTTAGCCTACAAATTTCAGATCTAAGGTGGAGCTGGAATCTAGAGCGCTATCAAAGAGGGCCTATAAATACCCCTGGCCGTAAGGTTGTATATGAGCAGAAAATGGTAGGGAAAAGACGGAAATAACACAACGCTGTTATAACAGCATTGGTCCAAAACGCCTACTCTAACAAGACACGCTAATACACATTAGATCACTGCATCAAAAGTAGAAAAAGTACTTCTATCAAGTTCCTATTGTTGACTATTAGCCCTCTTGGAAGTCTTGACAACACTAAGGTGAACCTATCGCAGTGTTGGACACTAGCGCCTAGCCGCTTACACTCGAGCTTGATTGCCAAGCAAAATCAAACCATCAGAGCTGTGCTTCTTCACTACCAGCAATGTCAGCCAATCACAGCTTCACAGGGCCATCAAACAGGAAAGGATGCACCGATTCTATTTCGATTTTCGGCACAACTTACGAAAGAAAGCCTAAGGATCGAGCACAATCGCTTTGACACAGAATGGTCAGACGCCTCAATTACCTGTGAGTAACAGGAGGAATGAACCTTCGGGCTGCGCTAGGAAAGACACCGTCTTGGCAACCTTCTCCAAGCACTCCTTGCTCTAAACGAACAACCAATTGCCATTTCTCCTCACATTTTACTCCAATCGGAAAGAAAATCATTAACTAAGTAACAAGCTAGTGACACCGGGTAGGAGGCCATACCAGGTAAGGAGGGTCGGCAACGACAATCCGGTAGGCGTGCCTCATCGCCAGCGGCAGCTCCTCCGGCTGGTTGTAATCATACAAGGTGAAGTCGCCGCCGTACTGCCCGAACCTCTCGTCGTACTCCAGCAGCTGCGTGTGCACATCCGGGTTGCTCTTCTTGAGGTAGGTGTAGAGCGTCGGGCACGAGACACAGGCCACGGAGGCGGCGGGGGCCGAGCCGGCGGTCAGGCGGACTACCTCCTCTGCGAGCGCCCGCGCGGTGCGCTCGTCGTACCAGAACTGGCTGAGCCGCCAGTCCTCCGCGACCAGCTCCACCCCGCCTTCCTCTCCCCCTTCCCCTTCCCCTCCGTCCCGCTCGTGCCGCCGCTGCTCCGCCAGGAACTCCCGCAGCGCTTCCGCCGCCGCTGCGCTCAGCTGCGGCCGATCCTCCTCCTCCTCTTCCCCAACCTCCCCCCTCACTCTCTCGTCTTCCAAGCCACTCGCCATTGCCTCCACTTCTTGCCCTCACTTCCACGGTTCCACCCCTCAGCCTCGGCGGCGCTTGCAAACTCTACGTCGCGACACTTAGCGCCTATGGGCCATATCGTGGGCCGAGACGGTTCGGCTTCCTTTGATCCCCCGGCCCAGTTTTACGGAAGCAGGGGAGCAAAAAATTGAAGCGGAGTGGTAATGGAATCGCAGCCTCGTCAGGGGAACTGGAGGTAGCGGAAAGGCAAAGGTGAGGGAGGTGGGTGACTGCTGCGCCTCCGCCTCCGTCCCGGCGTGACGGGCTAAGCAAGATTCAATCTGGCTCCACATCCGCCGTCCTCTCCGCGGTGGCGAAAACCCAGTCCGCCTCTCGCCGCCGGTTCCCGCAGCAGCGACCGGCGAGTCAACAGGCAGAGGGAAAAGGCGGCGGTTGCTGCTTGGTCGCCTTGGCCGGCCTGCGCGCGCCGTCGCATTCGTTCCGCCGCGTCCGCCTCCGCTCGCCGTGTCCCATTCCGCGTGCCGCTACGGGTAGATCCATCCGCCGCCTCGTCTGGCCGCGCTTGTGTTGTGCTCGCGCGCCGTGGTTGGGGAGCAACTAACTGACCAGCGAGTGCGGTGCGGTTGCTTCTTCTGGAAGCTTCGGGGGCGGCCGATCTGGTTTGGACGCAATCAGCGGCAATGTCGGGATTGTCGGCTGCGGGGGAGGACATAGTGCTGCACCTCTCATCCAATTCCAACCCGTCCTCGTCCAAGCTCGCCAAACTCGAGGCCCGGATGGCCGGCAAGGCCGTCTCGTTGCCGCCGCAGTCGCCGCCGCACCATCTGGTGGTTTCCTCCGCCTCCGCCACCACGTTCATGGACCAGGAGGAGCTGCCAGAGTCCTCCTCTTCCGACGATGATGTAAGCCCTAAACCTCGAGGTTCCTCTAGTGCTTCCCTTTTTTTTGCTCAAGTACAATAGCGTGTCTGTCTAAACATTCGATTACCTTGCTTGCACATTACCAATGATGATATGATCATTCTGGTTGGAACTATTTGTAATTTCCCTGTCGGTAGACCCATACATATAGTTTGCTGTTGTAACTAACTAAAGATTAGTCCAATATTTCCATCCGTAATGTCATCTTTCTTCTAGCCCTGAGCGCAGACTAATGTTTCCTGCATTTGCTGATCAGAACGGTGAGGAGTTCTTGATACAGAAGAACACACTGAAGCGTCCAAGATCGCCAAATGGTGGTCACACCCTAGTTCTTGGAAAATTTGAGGTTCTCTCTTCTAATAGGAATTGGGCAGAATTAATCGGCACATTCTATTCTCTTTTGCACTTGATTACGGATCACTTTTAATAATAATTTGTTTGGTGCATTCTTTTGTAATTGTAAATATCAGGGAACGGCTAGTGAGGCAGCAAAGGTTTTAGATGTCATGGATGCTCGACCGGCCTTAGATAACACAAACAGAAAAAAGCAAGGCCGTCAAAGGGGGCGTGCTGGACCAGGCCGAGGGCGTGGATCAAAGACTGTTGATCAAACACGACCAACTTCGACTTCATCAACAATTGTAGCAAATGGTCAACATGAAAAACTAACACACATGGTATGCCGTGCAATTTTATTCTCAAGATCACGATTTACCTTCTTAGCTTTTGATTCACTCATGTGCAATGGTGGGTTACTATCTTGCACTTGAATTTATCACGTTCAAATGGCTGGGCTCTTCTTGTGAGAGATTTTTCAAGGCCTTTGATCTCTATAAGGGCTTGTTTGGATGCATGGGGATTAGGTCCGATCCCTTCGGATGGGAGGGATTTTAGTACAGTTTCCCTATAAATTCAAAGGGATTGAGTCTAAATTTCTAATCCCTTCCTACCTTTACAAGCCCTAAGAGATCAAGATGATAGTGAAGAAATTGCTTTAGCTTAGTTTGCTATCGTTCAGATTATTAGATATATAAAGCCTTAATTATGATAAAGAGCAATTACGTTCTTGTTTATGGATAAATTTTGGTCAGTTGGAGAATGCTGAAAATTGAAATAGATCATATAGCAAATATAAGCACCTCAAGAGGATTTTACTAACTAATGCAAATTAGATTGATAAATAAAAATTGAAGTTCCATAATACATTAAAATTACACATTGAGCGGGAAGAGCATCACTGCATCCAGATTTTGGAATTTGTAGGCTGGAAGAAACTGATAAAAGGTCTAAGTTCTTGTTCGAAGATAAGCTTGGACTAATTTGATTCTAAATTCTGACTGTATGACAATCTCCCAAAGGATTGTACATGCCATGGTCAAATGATACAAGATGTGGTATAGTTCATTGATGCTTTTGAAGGATTTATTTATAGTAACTCAGATTATAGGTAGGTGTGACGCACTATGTTTACCTCATACACATATGTTAATTATACATGACCAGTATGAATGGATATGGACGGCATCTCCCTCTGTGTGCTCCATACAATCTCCCATCACTGACAAGAGAACACTTATGTATTATGATGAACAGTTGTATGATAGCACCCTACTATACTATGGTTCATTCTCATATGCTAAATTGTGAGCAATTTCCAACAGGAATCCGGATCAAATGTTCTACTTGGCAATGATGATAGGACTGCTTTACAGGTAACACTTGTTTCTTTGCATCATCATTTTCTGTGAGATGTGTGCACCATGAAGTATTCCCCTTCTAGTCTTGATCACAGTATGGGTCTAAAGCTGTCTGGGCTTGCAACGTTATGCTACTGCATCCTTGTGCTATCCTTACATCTTGTGTTTGTCCTTCTGAAAGTATTTTACATATACAATGAGATCTTTCTGACGGCTTTGCATATGCCTCTCGGCCCTTTTTCTTCAGAGGACTGTTTGCATTCACTCCCATATTTTATTTGAGTCTGGCCATCTTAATTCCTTAAAGTAGTCTGCTGCGGTTAAGATATCTTGCAGAAAGCATGAACAGCCTTGGTGGATTATTGTACTGGGACAGGCAAACAGGGAATTAGGGATACTTGTGAAATATAATAATATAACAGATAAACATGCGGATCATTTCATTTTGTTTCAAATTTATATTTTTAACTCTTAAGCACTCCCCATTGAATGAATAGGAAGAATTATCACTGTTACATGGTAAAGTTGCGTTTTTGGAGGAGGAGCTTAATAAATCGCATCAAGAAGCAATGGACTACCGTCAACTTAGTGATAGGTTAGCAAAGGTAAGATGATACTACAAGCTCTCATTTGATCTTTACTTAACTAGGTGTCTGACTTGTTGGTTTTGCATTATTCTACCAGGAATTGAAGGATATCAAAGATCATGATCAACAAAAGAAATTAAAGGTCGTTACACTTGAAAACTTGGATGCTATAGTGGCAGACTGTTATTTATCTTATAATCAGCCATTTTTGTTTAGCTATTCTTCATTCTTTCGTTTATACACATTAGTTCAACCATTTTACTCTGAAAATTTGGAAATCACTACTCAGGCATGTCATTATTGAATAAATGTAGTAAACGGCTTGCTTCTTCAGTATGCACCACATCTTGAATATTATAATCTGTTAACTTGCATGTATGCAACGCATACATGTACATAATGTGTGGCTAAGAAATCTTACTCCTTGCATGCTATCCATGCAATAATAACCATTATCATGGCTATGTAGTATGTATGCTTATAAGGTCATTTTCATTAATGCAGCAATTGAAAGTCCTATCCGATCTGCTGATAGCTGTGTCAAAAGCAGAGAGGCAAGAAGCACGAATGAGGATAAAGCAGGAATCTTTCAGACTTGGGAGTGTTGGTGTTATGAGGTAATCTCCCAATCTTTCAGGTTTCCAGAACTTAATTCTGTAGTAGAAGGATAGGTTTAGAGCTCCTTTTGTCTGGAGAATAAGAGTTTTGTATAGAGAAAATTCCTTATTTGCCACTGAAACTTGGCCGGATCCCTAAAATGCCATCGCGAAACTGCTCTTCCTTTCATTAGTATTGGATCTCAACTTTCATCCCGTTTGGCACTCCCGTCACTTTGTCGTGAGTTAGCTGTCATTTCCCCCTTGACCTTGTCAGATTTTTTAAAAATGACAGTCCTACCTCTTTTTCTCCTCTCTTGTCAGATCAACCCACTTCAAGTCGAACTACGGTGGTTATCACTCATCAGAGTGCCCATCCAAGACACAGAGCCACCGATATTAAGCTGCTATTGAAAAGATCCCTGAGATGAGAGGGTGGGTTCTAATTTGATACCCACAGCTGCCTCGATTGCTGAAAGGCATGCTTATTTCAGCCATGGATGATCATCATTCATGCTTACATGGTGGCCATTGCCCCCACAATAGAGGCAAATTAAAGGGACCAAATGTTGCATTCCATTTATCCCTCCAGAAGTGCTCATCTTAGTAGCAATTTTTCTCTATTTTTTTTTTCTTTTGAGAGATTTGGCATCAGGGTTTCAAATTTCAATTTCGGATCATATCTCGGAGGGGACTGAAATCCAAAATCCCGGTGAGATCTCGGAATTTCGGACGAAATCCGGACGAAATCCAAAAAGTAAATTTCGAATCCGGATTTTTTTGGATTGGGATTTCCGAGCTCCCCGATCACTGCAGGCCGCACCCCCGCACCATGTGCGCTTGCCCTCACTTTGAGCCGATGTGTTGCAGCGCCGCATGGCGGGAGGGGTGGCTGAGGGGAAGCGAAGGTCCGAGGCTGCCACCGCTAGAATGAAATGAGGATGAAGATGGGCATAATCTTCTTTTCACGTACAAGTTAACAGCCAAGTAATGGGTCACTTACAGGAGTGGCAAAAACGGGATGAAAGTTGAAATCTGTGGCAATGAAGGGAAGAGCAGTTTCGCGATGGCATTTTAGGGATCCAGCTAATATTCAGTGGCAACTAAGGAATTTTCTCTTTTTTATAAGCATTCCTTGTTAACTATAGCTTGATAGTGTATACTGGCATGCATGCTGCCCTACTGTCTTTCTGAAACAGGGCAGGTAGCATGACCCCTCAGTTGCTGTATAGATCCAGTATGCCTTCCTGTATTGACAACTTATCTTGAGTAGTAGATGCTGCTTCGTCTTTTTTCTCCTTGTGTTTTGGGTATGGACTATCTATTGCCACTTTTGTTTTTACTACTCTCTCATAATTCAGAGCTGGAACTGTCATATCTGAAACATGGGAGGATGGCCAGGCAATAAAGGATCTTAATTCTCATCTTGTGAGTTTCTGTGGCTCCATAGATCAATTTCAGTACGCACTATTTGCTATGATGTTCCATTGTAAAAGTTTATCATATAATGTTAAGACCTCCGAACTGTGAATCTTTGATCTGGGTGACCTGTCCAGTTGTTAATAAACAGCCAGTAGCAATTTTACTTCAGAAGGCACCTACCAGATACCATTAGTAAACAACTTTTGTTCGATATTCTTATTGTTTACCAAATTTGATCGCAACCACATGTTGCTACTTAAGCCATTAACGTCCAAGTATCTTATAAGATATGTTGGCCTTATTTAATTGAGCATCATGTTCACAAGGCAAACATTTTTCCTCCTAGTTTACTGATCTGGTTTAGCCTGGACGCGCTAGCTGATTTTACTGATGTAATGTGGACATTTAGTTTGGATTTTATAAAGCTTAATCTATTAAGGCACATTATCTGACCTGCAACTTTAAATTATTTGTGTTCATGAAGACTAATGCTTTCTAATTTTAACTTCACATTGGTCTCATGGCAACCAAATTATAGTCGTACTTATAGCTGTGCATTTGTACATTAACAATTGGTTTATTTATCTCCTAAAAATGTTATCTCATGAACTATTATTGCCATTCATGTCTTTTACATGATTTCCCTGGTATCTGTATAATCTCAATTCTTGATAGTGACATCGCCCTTTGCTGAATTGCTCATGTATGCTGGATCCTTCTGTAGAAGTCTTTGTTGGAGACTAAAGAGGCTATTGAAAGGCATCGTAAATCACTAAAGAAAAGACAATCTGGTAAGTGTTATTCTTTCTTTTGAAAAAATAGTCTTGTGAGTTGTGACAGCTCAAATTCTTTACAAGCTACCAATTGAACTATCTAGCATTTGTTTGGCACAGAATGTTAGTGCATGACCTTTTATAAGTTATAACATGAAAAAGAAGATTTAAAATGAAACAAATTTATGCATATATTACTTCAGTTCATTCTTTTTATATAAGGAATGCTCCCTGCTTTCACACAACCAAGAAACAAAAAGGCGTAGCAGCTTAAGTGATATTTTTGCTGGTCCTAATTTTTCTGTTACAGTCATCGTTTATTTGTTATGGTTTGCTGTTGTAGATAGAGGTGATGGCAGTGATGCCGAAACTACCATGTCAGAGGAAGATTTCCTCTTACAGGATGAGATATGTAAATCTCGGTTAACAAGTATCAAGCGGGTAAATTCCATTTTATAGTCACTGTTACATGGTTATTGAACATCCCCTCCCCCTCTTAATCTACTCTCCATGAACTGTATTTTAGGAGGAAGAACAGTATTTGAGAGAAAGAGATCGGTGTGAATTGGAAAAGGGTAGGCTTATACGTGAAATGAAGCGCCTCAGAGACGAAGATGGATCACACTTTAATAACTTTCAAATTCTTCACCATCGTTATGCTCTCTTAAATCTTCTTGGAAAGGGAGGGTTTAGTGAAGTTTACAAGGTATACCCTTGCTTCAGCTATACATATACTAAACTAGATAGGAGACATATTAATCTATGTTTTCCAACCATGCCTCTTTAAATACAAATGCATTATGTGCTTATAAAGTGGAAGCACCACACTTTACCATTATTTATTTAGATCTGTCTTTATATGTGCTCTTACCAAGAAAACTTGATTAAAGGAGGCAGGAGTTAATACCCACTTTAGGCCTTGTTTGGCCCACCCATGTGGATGGGCTGTGATATTGAACTAAAATCCCAGCCCACTCATGTGGGTGGGCCGGGATATTGAACTAAAATCCCAGCCTATCTATGTGGGTTGATCGGGATTTTGTGCTTCCCAAACTGACGGCCTAAAGGCTTGCAAGAGATAGCCCAGGAAACACTCACAAAAACACTAGAATAGGGTGGATTTGGTGCTGCTTGAAAAGTGATACAGCTTTTCTGGTTTTCTCCTCTATTTATACACCACTGAAAGCTACAATTAGGAAGGAGATAATCTCCTTATTAATGCAATCAATGCCCCTATGATCTGCCCTTTATTCTTCATTAACTACATGCTGTTTTTTTGCTAACACACGTGATTACCTCCAACAATTAGGAAGGAGATAATCTCCTTATTAATGCAGTTAATGCCCCTATGATCTGCCCTTTATTCTCATTAACTACAGGCTGATTTCTTGCTAACAATAAACCTAGACACACCCAGGATTACCTCCAAAAATCTCCCCCTAATCCTTGTGTGTTGACTTGGAGTTGATGTAGACCATCCCAATCCTAGCACGAAGCTCATGGAATCTGACTCGCCCAAGTGCCTTCGTTTGAATGTCAGCGAGCTGGTCCTTAGTGCCGATGAAATCAGCACTAATCCTCCCATCATCCTAGCACTCCCTGATGAAGTGGTAGCGCACATCGATGTGTTTGCTACGCTCATGGAAGACAGGATTTTTCATCAGCGACATACTCCGTCTCACTGGACGAGAGAGCAACCATCGATGTGTTTGCTAACATGTTGTCGATCTTTAGCTCGACGATGTCGGCGTCCTTCCCCTTGAAATCGCCGAGTAGCCAAGCCAGCCACACTGCCTGTGTGGCTGCAGTGGTGGCAGCGACATACTCCGCCTCACAGGACGAGAGAGCAACCACCTTCTGCTTGAGAGCGTGCCAGCTCACCAAACTGTTGCCGTAGAAGAACAGACCGCCAGATGTACTCTTCCTTGTGTCAACGTCGCCGGCGAGGTCGCTGTTGCTGTATCCGAGGAGTCAGGCCTCCCCTGTCCTCCCATAGTGGCAGCCAAGACTTCAAGTCCCAGTCGCGTAGCGCAGGATCCTTTTCACTGCAGCCATGTGTTCTTCTGTAGGTCGCTCCATGAAGCGACTCATGTACCCCACGCTGAAAGCGAGGTTCGGCCGTGTATGGACGAGATAGCGACGGCTGCCGATGATCCTCCGGTACTGAGTGACGTCCACCTCCATTGCTGTGCTGTCGCGGCTTAGCTTGAGCCGCTCCATGGGGGCGTTCGCAGGATTGCAGTCCCGCATCCCTGACATCTCCAGTATGCGCTTGGCGTAGTGTGCCTGACATAACGTGATGCCGCCGCCGTTGCTTCTCTGCTGCACCTCTATCCCAAGGTAGAAGGAGAGCAAGCCCAAATCGCTCATCTTGAACCTCGCCTTCATCTCCGCCTTGAAGTGATTTATCTCCACCTCGGCAGTTCCAGTGATGATTAAATCATCGACATAAACCCCGAGGAGTAGTAACGTGTTGTTATGGCTGCGCCTATACATCGCGGGCTCATGCCCACTCTGTTCGAACCCGAGAGCTCGTAGCATGGCGTGGAGCTTCTCGTTCCAGGCGCGCGACACTTGTCGTAGCCCGTACAACGCCTTCTTTAGGTGCAGCACCTTGTGCTCTTGACCGACGACAACAAAGCCCGGTGGCTGCGCGACGTACACCTCCTCCACCAAATCACCGTTGAGGAAGGCCGACTTCACATCCATGTGATGCACCGGCCGATTTTCTGTCAAAGAACAACGATGCTTGATCGCCGCAGACTCAAGACGAGCGATAGGTGCGAACACCTCATCAAAGTCGATGCCTGGCTGCTGTACATAACGCTTGGCGACGAGGCGAGCCTTGTGCCTGATCGCAACCCCTTCCTCGTTTTTCTTGAGTTTGAAGACCCACTTCAACCCAATTGGACGATACCCATGAGGAAGCTCCACCAGTGTCCATGTCCTGTTCTGCTCGATCTGCTCGATGGAGTCCATCTCCTCACGCATGGCTGCTTGCCATGCTGGATCGTGTTTCGCTTCGGCCGGCGAACGTGGCTCTCACCGCCGCCAGTTAGCCTCGCCATCGACGACGCGATTGGCAAGACCTGGTACCTCTCCCCCCAAGCACATTGTCGATGCGACGGTAACGGAGGGGAGAGGTGTCGTGGTACGCATCCAGCCTAGAGGAGTCGTTTGGCGGTGGGGATACGAATTCCAGGCCGTCGCCGTGGAAGGCGGAGGCTCCTGCAGGCCTGTGGTCGAGTCCGACACGGGAAGCGCCCCAGCGGGCGTGCTCACGTCGTCTGCGAATGGGACAGGAAGGCTCCCCTGCGAGCGTGGATGTGCTGCCAGCAGATGGGCTCGACGCGGATTCCGCCCCTGTGGGCGCGGATAGCGAGGAAGTCCCTGCGGGCGCAGCGGCGCGCGCCTCTGCGCTACTGCGGAGAAGCCGATGTGGATGGGGTGGTTGCTGGTGGGAGGATGTAGTTGGTCACGAATTTCACCTGGAAATCGTTTGTCACCGATCCGTCTCGTGTCAACGTTGTCTCCCAGTCCAGACAGCATCCTCGTCAAAGACGACGTCGTGGGAGATATGGACGCGTAGGGACTTAGGCTCGAGCATGCGGTACGCTTTGGAGCCTTCCTCGTACCCGATGAAGACCATTGGGTGGAACGGTCGTCGAGCTTGCGTAGGTTCGTGTGTGTGTCCTTCACATAGCCAAGACAGCCAAACATGCGTAAAAAGCTCACCGCCGGCTTGCGCCTGTGCCACGCCTCAAAAGGCGTCTTGCCGTGGAAGCTCTTCATCGGTGCCCGATTGAGGAGGAAAACAGCCGTGCTCATAGCCTCCCCCCAAAACTCTGCGAGCATTCCCCTTTGTTTTAGGAGGGCGCGCGCAGTGGCGAGAATCGACTGGTTCCGCCTCTCCATGCCATTCTGTTGTGGCGTGTACAGCGCGGAGAAGTGCCACTGAACGCCGTGGTCCTCGCAGTGGCGCGCGAAATCAACAGAGGTGAACTCACCACCATTGTCCGTAAGCAGAACGCGCAGCTTGCGCCCGCTCTCCACCTCCGTAGTAGCCTAAAACTTCTTGATCGCCGCTGCTGCATCACTCTTTGCTGTGAAGCGCCAACCACATGTAGCGCCTAGCGTCATCTACCAACAGCAAGACGTAACGGCGCTCGCCTGGTGTCGTCGGCGTGATGGGGCAGCAAAGGTCACCGTGAACGAGGTCAAGGACCCCTTATGCGTGGTACTTTGCCTTGGTTGGGAACGGAGCTCGGCGGTGCTTCGTCGTGACGCAAATGTCACACAGTTGCTCGACATGCTCCAGTCGGGGTAGACCACGCACCATCTCATTGCGACCTAGCTGACGAAGCGCATTGAAGCTTATGTGCCCGTAGCGGGCGTGCCAGCGCCAGGAGTCGTTGCTGTGCTGTGCCCCGAGGCAGATCGGCCGCGCGATGTCGAGGCGCAGGATGTAGAGCCGATTCCACCCGTGTTTTACCTTTGCGATGAGATGGCGTTGGCGATCCCAGATGCGCAGCACGCCATCCTCAATTAGCACCTTCGAGCCACACTCATCGAGTTGGCCGACGCTGATGATGCTGTTCTTCAGGCTCGGGATGAAGAAAACGTCGGAAAGCGCCTTGTGCTCACCATTCTTGCCGGCGAACAATGCTGTTCCGCAGCCTTGAATCTCGACAAGCGAGCCGTCACCAAACCGGACAGTCCCACGTACCGCATGATCGAGCTTGGAGAAGACGTCACTACAACCCGTCATGTGGCTGGTGGCACCAGTGTCGAGATACCAGCCTCCTTTTGTTCACCGTTGTTCGCATCGCCGAGGAACGCCTGCGCTCGCGGTTCGTCGAGATGGATGGTGGTTGACGCTGGAACGAGGGCGTCGTTCAGCACACAGACCTGCGCCATCAGAATCGCAGGCTCGTCGTCGTCCTCCTGTGCGAGGTGCGCCTGTTCGCGCTTTGGATGGCGGCAATCGCGGGACCAGTGACCGCTACGGCCGCAATTGCGGCACTTGTTGCGATCGTCAGTGCGACCACCATTCTTGCCCTCAGTAGTGTTGCCGCCCTTCTTGCGCGAACCACAGGAGCGGCGATTCCTGCTACCGCCATTGGCAGACCGGGAGCCACCCTCGCCGGTCTGCCTCTCCTTCTGGCGCGTGAACCACTGCTCCTCCATGAGCAGCAGCTTGCCATCGCTTGGTGCCTGGTCTACATCAAGGCGGTCCTCTACTGCCTTGAGCCGTCCCGTGACTTCCTCGATCGACAGTGTCGAGATGTCAAGAAGTGTCTCGATGGAGAGCGCAATCTGCACGAACTTTGGCGGGACAACCCGCAAGTACTTGGCCATGACCTTATCGTCGTCCAGTGGATCACCAAGAACCTCCAATTGGTGGACGATCCCGGTGAGACTCATGGCAAAGTCGTCAACCGACTCGCCGTCGCGGAAGGAGATCGCCTCATACTCCTTCCTCAGCTTCTGGGTAGTCGCCTTGCGAGCGCGATCGAAGCCGATGCGCATCGTCTTGATCGCGTCCCATGCTTCTTTCGCCGTCTTCTTGGCAAAGCCCTTGATCATTTCGGGCGGAACTGCGCGCATGATGGCCTCCATGGCCATCCTGTCGTCCAGCAATTCGACACCGCCCTTTTCGACAGCATCCCATAGACCGCGTGCTTGAAGCATCACGGTCATCATCACCACCCACTCGGTGTAGTTGTGTTTGGTGAGTAGTGGAAAAGAGCCGCCCATGCCCCTCACCACCCGCTGCACCACAACCTCTCGGCTCCCCGAAGGATCCGCAGGTCGGCGCGGGGAAGGATCGCGGCTGCCGGACATAGCCACTACCGCTCACATGCTCTGATACCAATTGACGGCCTAAAGGCCTGCAAGAGATAGCCCAGGAAACACTCACAAAAACACTAGAATAGGGTGGATTTGGTGCTGCTCGAAAACTGATACAGCTTTTCTGGTTTTCTCCTCTATTTATACACCACTAAAAGCTACAATTAGGAAGGAGATAATCTCCTTATTAATGCAATTAATACCCCTATGATCTGCCCTTTATTCTTCATTAACTACAGGCTGATTTCTTGCTAACACTCGCAGGATTACCTCCAACAATTAGGAAGGATATAATCTCCTTACTAATGCAGTTAATGCCCCTATGATCTGCCCTTTATTCTCATTAACTACAGGCTGATTTCTTGCTAACAATGAATCTAGACACACCCAGGATTACCTCCAACACAAACATGCCCTTAATGCCCATTTCGGGTGCGCTCGGATTGAGCGGGATCTTGACCCATGACCCATCCAAAATGGGCCTAAAGGTAGAAAATGTGGGAGGAGGTCAAATAAAAAGAAAAGCAATATCTAAAACTTTTTTTAATTTACATAGAGGTTGAGAATTGGTATGTAAAGCCTGGATAGAAACAATGAAGTAGCACGTTTGGTATCACAAATATCTCTTTGAACCTATTGAAATGTCCCTTGGCTTATGTGCTTTATCTTTTAAAAAATGTAAGGTGTGGTAAAATAATGTGCCACAGCGTGTACCATCTTATACCAGCTTTGATGATTATATTCATGTTGGAACATTTGATTAGTTCGTTGTGCTTTCTTTTCATGAAGTCAACTCAATGTGTATTGATATATCATCTGCATCTGCCTTGTAGACTCTCTCTCCTTTTCTATGCTAAGCTAGAAATTTGAGTTTGATAGCTCCAGCAGTTACATGTAAACTGTTTCTTTGAGCAGGCTTTTGATTTGGTGGAGTACAAGTATGTGGCATGTAAACTTCATGGTTTGAACGCTCAGTGGAGTGAGGAGAAAAAGCAGAGCTACATACGGCATGCGATTCGTGAATATAACATCCATAAGACTTTGGTGCATCCAAACATTGTCAGGCTATGGGACATATTTGAGATTGACCACAACACATTCTGCACCGTACTAGAATATTGCAGTGGTATAATAATATTTCTTAATTACCTTCCAAATTTCTTTTTGATATGACTGTAGATTTGGTGGCCGTTATTACTTGTATCCACACCGAGGGACTTCATTCTTAAAAAATAATACAGAGAATGCTACACGGAAATTGTTTTTGTGCCAGACATATATTGGTGTTGCCCAGATACATTCATCCATGACAAACTCCTACGTTGATGATTTTATTCCATTTTTAATTCGGAACCTTAAGTGGTGCACGGAAGAGATGGTGAAAAAAAGCTCAAATAGTCGAAACTAAATGGAACGCATAAACCAATGGCTCAATATATTTGGCCATGGTTTCTTTAAAATTATAACCTCCACACATATTTATTTGTCATTTAGCATCATTTACCATATGGAGCATGTTTGTGCATTCATAGCGCATTGTGAGCCTATGATGTACAAAACACATCAGCAGACCATCATATTTCATGACTAAAATGAGAAGCATGCAAAAAGGTATGAGGATGTCATGGATATTCGAGCTAGATTATTAGCAATACTATGAGGATGTCATGGATATCCGAGCTAGATTATTAGCAATACTATGAGGAAGTCATGGATATCCGAGCTAGATTATTAGCAATACTATGAGGATGTCATGGATATCCGAGCTAGATTATTAGCAATACTATCGATATATAATGGAGACCGAGGTGGTTATTTGTAGTGTTGACCATGGCATCGATGCTTGGCTTCACTGCATATAGATGAGAATGTAAGGGTGATAGATCATGTATTCATGTCTCATTGAATGTGGAAGTTTCTTTCTTTTTGCTGTTATCTTCTTAACAGGCGTACACTCCTTTCCATTTAACATATATTTTAGTCACCCTTGTGAATTTATTATTTTTAAGTGGAATGCTGCAGTAGTTATCGATAATGATTTTACTACCTAAATCTACAACTCTCAGATCAGGAGACTTTGGCATGTAATAATATTGTCTCCATGGCTAATGTTTTACCCAGGCAAGGATCTCGATGCAGTCCTTAAAGCAACGCCAATTCTTCCAGAAAAGGAAGCAAGAATCATAATTGTTCAAATATTTCAGGGCCTTGTTTATCTTAACAAGAGGGCTCAAAAGATCATACACTATGATCTCAAACCAGGCAACGTTCTCTTCGATGAGGTTGGTGTTGCAAAAGTTACAGACTTTGGCCTCAGCAAGATTGTGGAGGATGATGTTGGGTCTCAGGGCATGGAACTCACTTCTCAGGGAGCTGGAACCTATTGGTGAGGGCATTCACTTTTTTAGTTGATTGTTTGTACTAGCCCTCGATAAATTTCAAACTACCGGTTCTTATGGAATCTATTAGCTGCTGCATTACATTTCTATGCCTGGTGCAAAATGCATGCTCTCTAGTAGAGTAGCAACTTTGGTGTACGTATCATTGTAGAACCTTTAAAGGGAAGTAATATATGTTGCATGGGGCACAACCATAATTGTGTACCACTTACCAATGAAATGCTTTCCTGTAACACTATTTGTAAACAGGTGGGATTATACATTTAATTCTTTTTTACGTTAGCGCATCATTGTTCCTTCAGAGTGACAGACATTTCTGTTTGTAATATTCTTCTTTGTTCTTTTTCCAGGTATCTGCCACCAGAATGCTTTGATCTCAGCAAAACACCATTTATTTCATCTAAGGTAATTGATATTTGGCAACATGTTTACCTTTTAATGTAAATAAAAATTGTTCCACCTAATGTGTTGAACCAGAATGACCAAAATGATATGTATAGTATATAGACCCTTCTGTAAAATATATTAGGATTTGACGGTCTTTAATGTTTGTCTTAAATACGTCCCTCAGTCGCCAGCGAAGCATGTTCACCTGCCAAATATTTCAGAAGATCCTAATACAATTGCTTGCCAAATATTTCAGAAGATCCTAATACAATTGCTTGCTATGTAAATTTGACAGCCTCTTGAATGAATCTCCTAACTCCAGTTAGTAGTTATAGTAACATTTTGCTGGGGGGTATTTCTCTTGAGTTGATTCGACTGATTTCAACGGGAAAAGATCAGATACATCAAACACCCTGAGATTTGGTCCCAGACCTGTGCAAATCCAGAACATTTGGGTTCATTGGACCTCAACCCTAGATTCTTGAGTGGGGGTGGTTAGACGAGGCGGCGGTGGAGCCATGGGGAGGGTGAGAAATTGGGTTGTACATGTTGGTGGTGGGTGGAGGTGGGCAGTAGCGCTGGCAGCAGCAGGGCCCCCATCGATGTTGAGGGTGGTGGTCCACTAGAGGGGTGGGGGTGGAATGGTGGATGGATCTGCCGATTGCCGGCGATGGGGAGAGAGGTGGATCGTGGGAGGGTGGCGATGGTACCACCAGCAACGGTGGAGAAGGTGGACTATGGCGCGTGTCGGTGGGCGGTGACAGTGGTAAACGGGAACTGGGAAGTGGGAGGTGGCCAGGTGCGAGAGATAATAGGGGAAGTGGTTGGGTTGGTGTGCAATTTTTATGTAAAAAATCAGAGACATCCCTAGTTAACCCCATTTCTTGAGTATACCCAGTTATGTGGAAGGTTTGTACTCATTTGTGAGTTTCCCGAACTTCCTATTTAAGTAACCGTCATAGGTGAGCACACCCAGTTGCAACTCTAGCTTTATTCTGTTTGGTGCGTAAACTATATTTTTGCTTTCATGCAGGTGGACGTTTGGTCAGCTGGTATAATGTTTTATCAGATGCTCTTTGGGAGGCGTCCTTTCGGCCATGACCAAACCCAAGAGCGAATACTTCGGGAAGATACAATTATCAATGCACGAAGGGTGGAATTCCCCTCAAAGCCAGCTGTATCGAATGAGGCGAAGGTCTGTTTCGTATTTGCTCAGATGGTATATATTCCTTCGGAGCCATCACTTGTAGCGATTCCTTTACTATAATATGCATGCTATACATGTGAAAGGAGACTGTCAGTTTGGTTTGAACTTTTGACTGTGTTCCCCTACACTCTATCTAGTTATAATGAGTATCATGAATTATTTAACAACTGATGATAAGATTACATATCTTCTAACCTCTAAGCCTGGACTGTTGCGCTTGGCGTGTGCTTATGTTGACTAGCCTGGCAAAATTTTCATCTTGCATTACCAGTTACCACTTGCCGCAAATGAAAAATTTTAGCTGTACTAATACGAAGCATTATTGTTCCGATCATTCATCGGCTAATTCATTTTTTCCCCCCTCTGCCTGAACATTCGCAGGAACTGATACGTCGTTGCCTGACGTACAATCAATCCGAGAGACCAGACGTTCTAACAACGGCTCAAGATCCTTATCTCTCTTATGCGAAGAGATAGGCACTACACAGGGGTACAGGACAAGATTTTGGATGGGGAGCCGCTCTCGCAAAAAGATCTTGGACGGGGATGGTTTACTTGCAGATTGTAGGGATTCTACAAGCTCAAGGATACCCCAAAGGGTGTAACTGTATATTTTTGTATAGGGAAAAACTGCAGAACCCTATACCGTTCGATGGTATAGGGCAGAGCCGTCCGATTGGATCCGGCGCTCCTTCCTGTGTATCCGTGTCAAAGGCCTCAGGTCATCTCAACCTCAGTCGCCACTCCATCCCTCTCCAGCCTCTCTCACCTCTACACCTGTCCCGTCTTCACGTGACCATCAACCTACACGGTGGTGGCGAAGGCCGGTGGACGGTGATCGTCACTGTGATGTGGCGCGGTGGGTGGAGAAGGGTGGCTATCCGTATGGCAGAGGTAGCATGGTGGGAGGACTTGGAGACAGAATCCATCGGGTTCGGTTGTCGAATTCACCTGATTTCGTGACCCTAGCCTGCTTCTTTCATTTGGGTCATAGAGCGGTTGCCTGTTGGAGGATGGTAGGCGGCGGTCGATAATACGGAGGTAGCTATGACACGGCAGGAGGAGGACGTCGGTGATAGGATCCATCGGATTCTCCCATCTTTCTCGTATTTGGTGATGGGATCCATCGAATCTGGTTGTCCTCCTTGTCGCTGGTGATGGTATTCGTCAGATCCCGCGATCCTTGTTTACCTTCTCGTTTGGGAAGCATAAGGGTCCAATGCCGACTTTGCCTACGTCGTTTTGTGGGTCAACTTTGTCGTCGTGCACGTCATGGGCGTTGCAACGGTCATAGTTGAGCTTGCCAGGGATTTTATTTTTTTTGCTCTTTGTGTTGTTTTTTTTCCGATAAAACTTTTGGTTGAAATTTAATGGAACCTGCTAAATTTTTTTGATACTTTTGGGTTGAAATTTGGTGGAACCAATTTTATGAAACCTGCAAACTCTTTGGATCTAAATTGTTAAAACTTGGCTTTGAAACTTTTTTTTTTTTTGGAATCCTCTAGTTGAAAATTTCTGGCAACGTGTGAAACTTAAACCTCTAACCTTTTCAAATGTTTTTAAGAAACTTCTTGAAACTTGATAAAACCTGTTGTTTTATTGTTGCAACGGTATACTGTTATCTAGTTGCCTCCCTTTCGTAAATTTCAGCTGGCCCAGTAACAGCAAATGACCTGAAGCATCAAAGGCCTGTATTCAGTTGGCCCCGTAACAGCAAATTTGAAGCATCAAATTTCAGTTGTAATAAGGAGGCAAGCGTTGATTTGAAGGGGTCATGTACTCTTATATTTCTTGATGCTGTTGTGCTCACCATGCGTAGTGTTGATGTTTTTGGCTGGTGCCCAGTGGTCTTGTCGATGGTTAAGAGGTTGTTTTTGTTCATACGGCCGGTAAGGCCTGGCAAATCAGCAATCATGAGCTTGTTATTTTTGCTCACACGCTTGATGCTCACCTTCAAAAATTCATGTTCTGCTGCATGTTGTGATACCGATGGCTTGTTTGGATGGGCTTAATTTTGATTCAAGGTGAAACAATTACACAAAATCAGTAACGATGACAAGAACACTATTTAATCTTTGCAGGTATAATTTCCTTTCCAAGTGGAATGAAATACTTCGGAGGAAAAAATATCGAGCAGTTCAGAATTTATTGTTCACAGTTTCTGTTCAAATCAACCTACCCTCCGTGACCGTCTTTTTCCATGTTCAAGCCAGTAGTAAGCTAGTAGCACGGATTCAAATCTTGCTACCGCCTGAGATTTTTTTCTCCATGAAATCCCGGGAATTCCCGACAATGTTTTTTTTTTTTTGTTAGGTTTTGCACGGCACACGAAATAGAGAGACAACGATTTAACGTGGAAAAACCTTCTTGGGAAAAAACCACAAGAAACAATCTATTAAATGGTTCAATGATTACATGTACAAGGGCCTGGCTTATATAGCCAAAGAATCCGAGTTGTAGAAGACTAGGACTAACAATCTATTTAGATAATACCAAAAGATATGGTAGTTAGAGATATTTGAGTTATCTTCAACAAACCTTCCCTTAACTCAAAATCCATACTAAAATTATTTCCGAAAACCCTAAAAGGGTAATTGAGCACTGAAAGTCCAAAGGGCAGTGCGATATGAAAGACTGGAATAGTCAATCAAAATTTGAGCAAATCACCAGTAGGTCGAGAGAACGACTGGAACAGTCAAACCAACACAGATATAACAAAGCAGACGAAGAATCTGGGTCTTCAATTCATAACCCCAGTAAAGTCTGAGTCTGTGCAACTGACCTCCTGAATAAATGCTCAATCATCAAATGGCATAAGCCAAGACATCACCTGTGGCGCTTGATAAATAGTGAAGAACTCATCTCATGGACTTTTGACATGCTCCACCTGGAACATAAAATTCGGCAAACTGCCTACTAAAAATCCATAACATGGTTGAAATTGCTCCTGAAAAACTGTCAAGATGAAAAAGAACTCTCGTACTGTCAATGGAGTATAAATTGCAGTAGACCCCTCATATTGAGCAAAGACAACAAAACAACGTTGTAGTATCCACTAAGAAGCAAAACTCCTTGCACTTCAATTCTTCATCTCAAACTGAATTGGAGCAAAACCTTCACTAGTAAAACAGCTACCATCGGGGTGTCATAAAATTCCTAAGAATTAACGTTGCCAAAGCCTCCATAATGGTCAACGTATCCAAACAGTGAATAAACACCAGATTAACGGTGACGAAACACCAAAGTAACGGTGATGAAACACCAAATTCAATTGTCTCCTCAATTGATTTTTTTTTCTCCGAAGTTGACGATGAAACGTCAAATAAACCGACGATGAAACGTCGAATAAAGTGCCAAGAATCCGCCGATTATAAATCGATGACGAAACGTCAAATAAAATTCCAATGATAAATTCCACCGGCATTAATATTGTCATGACAAGCCATCCGAAGGAGATGCCGAGCGTATTGAGCATCGGGATCATGTTCAGCAACAAACAGCTAGCAGTAATTCTTGTGATTTACAATTGTAACCAGAAGGAAACGTGACCGATTAATGCAAACCTTAACATCAGGTAGGTGCGTAACGTGTTCGGTGTTCCACGTTAAAGTCGCAAAAGATAACCGAGAACCTGACCTCCTCGACTCCGAAGAAAACAGCAGCGGCAAATAACAGATTAGTTTCTCAACTATTCAAGGAAGAATAGATGTAAACCATGATAAAATAATGCCTCCAATCCCTGCCCTACCAAGAACATGAACCAGCAGGGAAAGAATCATAGGATTCAACTTGCCAATTTAATTCCCAGAGAAACAACGAGTGCAACAACACAAACCCTGGATGGGTTCTTCCATGTCGCACATCCAAGAGAAAACGGTGGCAGGTAGCTGCGAGATACCCATAATTTCCGTCGCCGAAGCAACGCTGCAAGCACATCGTCAATGCTTCCTGTAGATGTTGCCGAAACTGGGCAGCTCCATCTTCTCGCCGAACAAGCGAAACGTGCACCCGGAGGAGGGTGCACGGCACAAATCTGGGCGGCCGCGGCGAGCCAGTGAGATACCACTTGTTAGGTTTTGCACGGCACACGAAATAGAGAGATAACGATTTAACGTGGAAAAACCCTCTTGGGAAAAACCACGTCTACAAAATGGTTCAAAGATTATATGTACAAGAGGCTTACTTATATAGCCAAAGAGTCCGAGTTATACAAGACTAGGACTAACAATCTATTTGGATAATACCAAAAGATATGGTAGTTAGAGATATTTGAGTTATCTCCAATATTTTTTTTATCAATTTCAAATGTGAGGCTAAAACAGTACCGGCAATGATTGTATTCGAAAGGAGACGATGTTTTTTTTAACTACTTACATAATTAATGTTGTAGTCGAAAGGAGATTAGGGAGTCTTGCAATTTGGGGGTCTACAGGGTGGTTATGGCGATTTCTTTATAGATCTATTTGTGCGTGATGCCGTGCCATGCGGGAAAAAATAGGTCGGAGTTTTTTTTATATAATTTCGGTTTTCTCGATGGTATTTTTTAAAAATCCACCGTCGTCGAATTTGTATAATTTCGTTTTTTAGTGGTGTTTTTTTAAAAATGGTTGGCATATGAGCTGTCGTCGAATTTGCGTAATCACAGGGTTTCTTTGTTTAAAAACAGAATCACAAAGTCTTTTTTTGCAAAAAGAACAGTGGAAAGTCCCTATCTGTAAATTTGGTTTAAGGTCCACTCTTCGTGAATATGCCAAAACACGTGGTCCGTTTTGCAAAAAAACATGTGATACAGATAGATTCCGTTTTGCAAAAAAATTGACCTACTGGTTGCTCTTCAATTCCACGCCGTTTATAAAAACATTAGGAAGCTCCTAATCCAAGGTTATTAGGAATGAAATTATAAGAAACTGTTGGAGATGCTCTTATAGTAGTATGTATAGACTGATTCCTTAATCTATAAGTTCTGACAATGTCCCGGCGAAGATGAGCAGTGTGGTTGGGCATGTTCACACGCAATTCGGCTAAGTTGGAGGCTAGATCGTGCATTCAAACACAACGAAAAAAAAAGAGAGGTGTTTCTATGCTCTTCCTTCTAATACAAGTTGCACAAATCTTGAAGCAAGCGAAGGGGTAAGTAATCACCATCTACCCTTCATTCATGCTTTAATAGTTGTGCAACTTTTAAAAAGAAGAGCATAGAAGCACCTCTAAAAAAAAACGACCCATGTTGGTGTGAATGAAATTGCTCATCAACTTGGATGGTTGATACCGGCGCCGTCGCCTGCTTCCGCGGCACGCTCCCGCCGCCGCTCAGCAAACACGGATTCAAATCTTGCTACCGGCTGAGATTTTTTTTTTCTCGATGAAATCCCGGGAAATCTCGACAATGTTTTAAAATTTTTTTTTTGTCAATTTCAATGTGAGGCTAAAAGAGATTAGGGATTGTATTTGAAAGGAGACAATTTTTTAACTATTTAGATAGTTAACGATTGTATTTGAAAGGAGATTAGGGATGAATCTTGCAATTTGGGGGTCTACAGGGTGGTTATCGGCGATTTCTTTCCCGAGTAGTATACACAGTAACTAGATCGATTCGTGCGTGATGCCGTGTCATGCAGAAAAATTTGATCTGAGTTATAAAAAAAAACGTAATTTCGGTTTTCTTAGTGGTATTTTTTAAAAATTGGTTAGCAGTCGTCGTCGTATTTGTATAATTTCATTTTTTTTAGTGGTGTTTTTTTTTTTAAAAAAAATGGTTGGCATAAGAGCCGTCGTCGGCGGAGGACCCCTTCGTGAATATGCCAAAACATGTGCTCCGTTTTGCGCAAAGCCTGTGAAAGGACCTAAATATAATTTTCCTAAATGTAATTTTAGGATTTGTGGAGGGTCTTTTCGCAAAAAAATATGATCCACTGGTTGCTCTTCGATTCTATGCCGTTTATGTTATAGGGTTTTGGATAGCGGCAGCATCGGCTTGTCAGTTGCTCTTCAATTCTATGCCGAGTTGTATAGATAGATTCCTTAATCTTCTGACAATGTCCCGGGGAAGATGAGCAGTGTGGTTGTTGGACATGTTCAAGCGCAATTCGGCTAGGTTGGAGGCTAGATCGTGCATTCAAACACAAGGTTAAAAAACGACCCATGTTGGTGTGAATGAAATTGCTCATCAACTTGGATGGTTGATACTGCTTCAACAATGAGAACACTGAGCACAGACCAAATCAACCAAGAAGATGAAAACGAATGGTGAAACCGTCGATTGGACCGCGGGAAAGCAAGAACTCCCGGTTCTCCCTGCGCGCTGCATCAGTTGCAATGCACCACCATGCTGCAACCAGGTTGCTGTTACTGCCTAGTACGTCTTGGGCTGGGTGGTGAGGCCGAATCCGAGCGGGAAGAGCGGGTCGTAGTGCGCGTCGCCGTAGTTCATCGGCAGCTGGTCCACCGTCTTGAACCACGTCCGCGGCAGCTTGCCGGTGAACCCGTAGTCGCCGAACAGCACGTCGGTGACGCCCTGGCCCTCGGTCCCGGGCAGCCACGCCGCCACGAGCGCGTCCATGGCGCCCAGGAACGGCTGCACCACCACGGGCCGCCCGCTGATGAGCACCGTCGCGCACTGCACCGCGCCGCAGACCGTCTGCACGGTGCTCGGCCCGGGCTCCGGGATGGTCAGGTTCAGGCTGTCGCCCTTGGTCTCCGTGTACGGGTGCTCGCCCACCACCACGATGGCGTAGGAGAAGCCGCCGTTCTTGACGAAGTCCGCGTCGGGGTTCTCCGCGAACACCACGGTCGTCGCCGGGTCGACGGCCGCCTTCACGGCGTCCAGGATGGTGGTGCCCACGGTGATGCGCCCGGTGTCGCCCTGCCACTCGATCGTCCAGCCGCCGCACTGGTAGCCCAGGTTGTCGGCGTGGCTCCCGGCGACGAGAATCTTGGGCGCCTTCTTGGACAGCGGCAGCATCGGCTTGTCAGTCGTCTTGCCGTTCTTCAGGAGCACGAGCGACTTCCTCACCGCCTCCCTTGCCAAGTCTCTGTGCTCCTGCATCGCAATTCACAAATGTCAGCGGTCCCTTGCCAAGTCCTTGTGCTCCTGCATCACAATGCTGTCTGATTGCACCACGAGGAGACCGCCATATGATCAGTACCTTCTTCCCCAGCTGATCAGCCAAGGTAAGATCGGCCAGAGGGTTCTCGAACAAGCCCATGGTGAACTTAACGCGCAGAATCCTCGTCACGGCGTCGTCGATTCTGCTCATCGGGATTAGGCCGGTGTTGACGTGGTTAGTCAGGATGCTGATGAACGACTGGTAGTTGTTAGGCACCATGATCTGCATGCAAAACATCACCACGATCAATCATCTCCAAATGACGATGCCTGTGAGCCAGCGACATTCTATGTAGTTTGGCATCGATGGATGATTCACCATGTCAATGCCGGCAAGAACAGAAGCCTGGACAGAGTAAGAGTAGTTTGCCCCTGCAGGGGTTGTGATCCTGTCGATGCCCTCCCAGTCTGAGATTGTGAAGCCCTGCAACCGAATTCAAGCAAGGTGGTGGTGAGCATCTCAAGGCTACTACAAAATCGAAGTTATGATGATACATCCGAAGCAAGTGCAGATGTTTTTGATTTTTGACCTTGAAATTGAGCCTGTCCTTGAGGAACCGGGTGATGAGGTCGTGGTTGGCGTGCATCTTGACCCCGTTCCAGCTGGAGTAGGAGATCATGACGGTGGAGACGCCCTTCTGGAGGGCGTTCAGGTACGCCGGCATGTGGATGCTCATCAGGCCCTCACGGTCGATGACGGTGTTGTTCTCGTTGATGCCGTTCTGCGTGCCGCCGTCGCCGGCAAAGTGCTTGGCGCATGCCGCCACCTTGTTCCTGCATCCCAAACATGCATCTCATCAATCAGATGAACACATAGTAGCAGCACTAACTTCAGTAGTTCAGTGACGCTGCCACAGAGTGTTCACGAGGCCTTACCTTCCGGCGACATAAGGCATGCCACTGGTGAAGTTCTGAGGAACATCGCCCTGAAGGCCCGGGATGAGCTCTGTCATGGCCTGTACGATCCGGTGATCTTCGCTGTAGCTCTCGTAGCACCGACCCCACCTCGGATCTCTGCACACCTGTTCATCAACATCGAAGAACACCATGGAATCCAGTTCAGCTTAACTCTACAATTGAGGCAAATGCCGACATTCTTGTCAAGATTTACGGATGCCTAACCGCAATGCACGGCGCGAACGCGTACTGGATACCGGTTGCTCTCACTTCAAGCGCGGTCGCGGCGCCAATCCTCTTCACCAGATTAGGATCCCTGCGCGGTCTCTGGGTTAGTAAAAATAATACATCGAGATAGCATACCACGAGGTAAAAAAGTTTAATGTTCCTCCGTAAAAACTCTAAAAAAGAGCTCTTTACAGTGGAAAAAAATATTGCTATTTTAGCGTTTTTTCACTGAGATTGCAAGATAGTAGTAAGGGAATGGAAATGCACTCGCCTGGTGGCTCCGAGTGCAACGTTGTGGGGGAAGATGGTTGCGCCGTAGACATTGTTATGGCCGTGGACAGCGTCGATGCCGTATATCATCGGAATGCCGAGCCGCGTCGACAGGCAGGCCTTCTGGAAGTCGTTCACCATGCTCACCCACTCCGCCGCCGTCGCCTGCTTCCGCGGCACGCTCCCGCCGCCGCTCAGCAAGCTCCCTGACGTACGGCCACCAAGATCACAGTGCGCACACGTGAGCTCCATTGCCAAAAAAAAAAAAAAAATGCACCACCGCCGCTTGAGAGATCACCGGCTATGGGCGGCACGCTTACCGATGAAGTTGTCCTTGAGGACCTGCGGCGAAGCGACGAGGCGCTCGATCTGCGTCATCTGGCCGACCTTCTCCGCGAGCGTCATCCGCGCGAGGAGGTCGCCGACGCGGGTCTCCACGGGCTGCGCGGCGTCCTTGTACAGCACGTAGTCGGCCCCCCCAGACACGGCCCAGAAGAGCAGGAGCGCGGCCAGCACCGGCGCCGTGAGCAGCGCCATCTTCTGACGGAGCAGGAGCGGGAGCAGGCGCCTCCGGACCTGCCCATACCATTGCAGCGACGTGATGAGAACCCCCGAGAAACGGTCCTCCAGTGGCTCAAGAACGCCGGACCGTAGGCGGCCGGCGAGGCCGCCGGTCATGGAGGACGATCGAAGGCGCCGGTCAACGGCGAGAGCACCCGAGGATAACGCGGAGATGCAACAACAACACGCAAGAAACCATAATCTGTGCTGTGATGAGGTACTGAGGTGACGACTTCTCGGCAAGCTGTGCGGTGTCTGATTCTCGCAGACAACGTGTGAATTATTAACAAACTACCGGGTCAGATTAAAATTATTTATTAATCGTCGCTGTGAAAGCAACATAGATCTAGATGATTGTAACATTAGTTTAACTGGCAGAGTGGCATGGTTTACTTTTAACAAAGACACTAGAGATCCGCGCAGTCGCTGCGACTCTCTACTCACAAAGCAGCAGCTACAAACTGCAACCAAACAAAGTACTTTGTGCGCATTAGCGAAGAACAACTAAAAATTTACTCGCGAGATGAATGATACTACTACTGTAGGCAAAGAGAGATTGGAAGACACTGAAGCCAAGCAAAACAGAGGATGACGATCACCGGAAGCAGGGGATGGCCGGATCGGACAGCTACAGCAAGAGACACACAAGTGGAGTATACTTTGTGTACTGCTGCTAGAATTAATTAGCAAGAAACCACATGCAGTGGCCTCTCTTACCAGAAAAGGGTGTGGTGTGGCAGACTGGCAGTGAGGAGCAGGCGAGTAGCTTAGGGCGGATGAGAAGAGAGGAGGAGGAGGAGTGCACCCTGCCTTCTTCTCCTTTCCAGCGAGGGCTCTTTATACAAACCCGGCGGGCAATGCGATAAGGATCGAGGAGTGGTTCGATCAGGGGCCGTTCTAGCCATGGAAACCTCGAATGCTTCTCAGCAAATATCCTCTCCTCCTTGCTCTTGCCTTTCGTGGGGATAACGAGGAAGAGGACAACGGAAGCAGAGCAAAGCGCCGCAACACGTGATCCCTCCCCGTTTCTCGTCTCTCAACACCAAGAATTTACAGCTTACCGGAAGAGGGTAAAGAGAGGAGAAGACGACGAGCAAAAGTACATGATAAAAAAAAGGGGGTCGTGCGGCCAAGCAAGAACAAGACGGCCGCACGATCGAAGAGGGTAAAGAGAGGAGGAGAAGACGACGAGGGAAATCACACGAGCACAAGTAAATGAAAAAAAAAAAGAAGGTGAGGACGCACTTGCACAAGCCGTTTGGCGATCCCCATGCGAGGACGCAGATGTGGCACACGCCACATGAGCAAACGAGGCACGGCGGCCGTAAGAAACAAGAACGGCCGTCCGGTACTCGTGAACGCATCGGCGGAAGGCGAGAAAGATGAAGAGGCAGTGGGTAGGAGACAGAGACTATGCTTGGAAGGGAAAGCCGGAAAAAGCGGCGCGGTGCCCCTCTCTTGAATTACTTACCGGAGATTAGAAGCGACGTACGACAGACGGTGATGGGCCGGGTGGCGTGGCGGGTGGCCGGCGCAAGACGCCACTGGAGATCGAAAGCGACGTCCCAACCAACAACCTGTCCACTGTTCCCTTACGGCGACACCCCTCCTGTCCACTGCACAGTCAGGCAAGCAATAATCTTCCTCCTCCTTCCTATCCAGCCAGCCGTGCGTGCAAGCAACTATCCCAGGTGGAGCCGTGGAGAGAAGCAATCAAACCGACCGACGAAGCGAGCAAGCAATGGCAGGAGGTGGAAGAAGAGGAGGCGTGAAGCGCGCAACGGCTAGGCATGGGTGGGAGAGGTTGGGCAATAGAGGTGGAAGAAGAGAGAATCAAGAAGAAACGGACAGACAGGGCGGCAGAGAAAGCGCATGTTGAGCCTCGTAGACTAGTAATAAATCCCAACGTTCGGATCGGGGGCGCATCCGGGCCGCGCGTGCTGGAACCGACGGCCGCGAACGTGCCGTGGGCGATACGTGGGTCCTGGGGGTGGTAGGGATCATGATTCATGAGTCATGACCCGCATGCCGCTGCTTTTTCCAGCATAGGTTATATATGCAAGCAATATTGTCCTAATATTATTTGTACAAATTTTAAAGCAAACAGATATTATCAATCATTTATTTAATATTTATATAACTTTTAAATAATAATACATAGTAGCATTCGAAGTGATCACTATTCTAACATCTTCATTTTTTTCTTGCAAAAAAATAGCTCATTCACAAAAAGAAAAAAATTACAAATCTAGATCCCCCACCGTGGAAGGCGTCCAAGGTGTGGGAAAGGATGATGCCGGAGAGGGGGAGCGCAGAAGGTGTCTTCCGTGCTGGGTTAGAGGGCTAGAGGGGGGCTAGAAGGCGTCTTTGTTTTTTCTCCGTTAATCCGGCTGCTTTTCTGCCAGGAAGCCATGCAACCAACGGCTACCAATCCGGCCGCAAGACAAAACGTTTGGTTCGGCGGACTACTACTGCTACTAAACCTTGCAAATCTCTATGCTTCTCAAGCGTTCTGTCTCGTGCTGATCTGATCTTTGTTTTTCCCCCTTTATTTTTTTTTTTTGGTTCCCAAGGTGTACTTGATTCGATTATTTCGTCCGTGCATCGGTTTGTAATTCAAGCTAGGTGGATTCCTCTGGGTTCTCGTTGAGTTTTCCGACGTTGCAAAGCTGGGAGACTTAAAAACTACCGGACAGATCTTCGCAAACGGCTATTGATTCTGTTCTTCTGATACGGAGTTACACGTTGCTGCTCATACCATGTTGATGAACAAAGTAAGCGGTATACGTCCGAAGAACAGGAGCTGGCGGCTGCAGTGAATTGCCATGCATGTCGTATGAAAATCGACATGCAGAATGCAGCTTCCATGGCGGAGAAACTGCACAAGGAGTTGTAGCACGCAAACGTGATGTGGACACAGTGAAATTAATAGTCGAAATTTTTACAGCTCGGCATGCTAAATTGAATAACCTGTATAACAACCGTCGTGGATTAAAAAAAAGAATTTGCAAGCCACGGTGAAATATCTTTTCTCCCCTTTTAATTTGTAGCTAGGATTGGTATGACATCTAGCCGTTTTTCTTTTTCTTTTTCTTTTTCGAAAGAGATAGATGGACGAAGATAATAAAATGTTCATCCAAGAGCTGCAAGCAACAGTGACGAAGTAGATAAAAAAAAGGATTTCTTGCAGACGCATGATTGATTGAAAATAGAGAAATTTTGCAGTACATTATATTAGTATTATATGATAGGTGGTAGAAATCAGAACTAGCCATTGATTTGTTGAGGGAATAATCCTACTATTATACTAAAAAATATAAACAAATACTAGATAATTTGATCTATTGAATCGAAAAGAATAAACGATCAATATTAAATTTAGGAGTGCTGCTACCTAATGCTATACTGTTTGAGGTGCTACCAACGGTATATCAAAGTATCATATAGTTTCAGCGAGTTTCAAGAGAACACTTGAAAAGTTTCATGTTTCAGTGAGTTTCACACGTTTCTAAAAGATTTCAAGCCAAAATTTCAACGAGTTTCAGATCTCGAAACTCAAGTTTTACAAAGCTTCAATCGATAAGTTTTTAGCAAGTTTCAACCAAAAGTTTCAAAAAGTTTCAATAGGTTTCAAATAAGTTACATAAAGTTTCAGCTAGTTTTCGGTGAGCTCACCTGGCTACGAGGTACTACCACACAGTCAAGGGCTGCCTGACATCGTTCACTGCCGACACACCCTCTTCTCCAGCTCTGACCCCGATTATCGCTACCACCATGCAGCCGAACAATGCTGCTCATCGTTGAATCCGAGCTTGACTCCACGTCGAGCCTCTCTCTCTCTCCTTCTCTCTCTCTCTCCTGACCCTGGCCCGAGCTCCACGGTGTGTCGCTGAGCCGTCGAGTTGCACCACCATCAAATCTGGCTAGATCCAAGATCGGCATCACCGAATCTGCTAGATTCTATCATCGGCGACAAAAACAGCAATTGGAGTTATCACATCCATCATTGGATTTGGACGTGGGGCCTCGTAACCAGTTGGCACCGCTGGATGCGAGATCATCGGAGTCGCGGCCGTCAAATGCGAGCTTGTCGGAGTCATGACCGATAGATGGAGTACTGGTGTTTTGGAACCTTTCACAGGAGGCCGGAGGGAGCCAATCACTACTACACAGAGGCTCATACTAGACAGTTCATCATAGACGGTTTAAATTTCGCAACGTCTGTGATGATTGCGAGACACATCACAGACGGTTTTATACTTGAACAGTCCGTGAAGAGTTCCTTATCACATACGGTTCCAATAACCAATCGTCTGTGACAAGGCTCCCCTACATCACAGACGGTTTTCAATACAACCGTCTGTGATGACTATAAAGTCATCACTGACAGTCTGATACAGACGGTTCACAAAACCGTCTGTGATGTGGTTTGCGAACCGTCTGTGATGAGGGTTTGTATAGCAATGAATGGGACGCCGACAAGCTTTGCGTTGCCATGGTTGCACGCGACCTTGCACTTGTTGAGTCACCACATGCAGCCGTCTTCGTCGCACTGGCTCATCTCCGCACCACCGCTCTCTCCATCAGTGTCATTGTCACTTGTAGCGGATGCGAGGGGCCAATTTTGTTGAGAAAACCAACAAGAAGCGAATCAAGAGATATTGGTGTGCGTGTGTCAGTGTGTTTGTGTGTGAGAGAGAGGGGGAGGTCAGATGGGGAAGTGACTTATGTGTTTGGTTGTCTGTACCAAGTGGTACATGTATGAGATGGTTCAAGAAAAAAGGCATCCATGCGTTTGGTTACTTGAACAGAACTATCCCATCCTTGATCAAGTGATACAAATTTGAGGAATTGTAACACCCCGACACCTAGTATGCCGCAAATGTCACCCAACCGATACTAGAAGCAACCAAAAACATATATTTAACAATAAATTACAGCAACTACGTTAAATGCTTAAATGGAATTTCGGCAGCATATCTTTTGTTTTTCCATGGTTTTGAGCATCAATAATAGAGGCACAACATAATATCAAAATCAAAGACGACGATAGCATAGCAACCAGGGCTTTCAACAACAATTTAACTAAGGATATAAATTTATCCGTCACATAACAAATATGGGCTAAACATTTACTCATGACAACCAACGAGGCATCAAACCATAATTTAGCTCAATGAGGTAACCAACACAACTAAAGGAAGGGTATGACATTGATTAAATGAGTGATGGTAAGTGATGTCGTGTGTCTAGCTCCCTTTCCCACATGTCGGATTCAAGATACCTAAAGAAAAACATAAACAACAAGCGTGAGTTCATCACTCAGCAAAGTGTATTGCAATGGAATAAAACAATAACAGTATTTAGTAACATCTTCATTAACATCTCATACAACATCATCACAAGCCTCTCATAAAACATCTTCATAAGCATCTCATAAAAACCTCTTCATTCATGCAATGCAATGCACATGTCTCTTTGCTTAGCACATACCAGTATTGCCTAGTGCACACCCGTCGTTGTACACCCTCTTTCCCTTCCATCCCGTGGAGGGTGCCTACTCTTACTGACTCACTCCCATTCACAATCGTGGATTGGACTACGAGGTAGGACTTTCGTGTTCACTACGTGTCGGCGTATTTTACGCCAGGGTACCCACTCCCCCGCAATGAATAAGTACGGTCGTCAGGCGGGCAGGGCGCGACCGGGCCCACCGCCACGGCGAGCAGTAAACCCCCGGCCCGGGTGCCCAGTGGGCGAGTGGCGATCAGCGCCACTGGCGCCCAAGAAGGTGGTCGCCAATGATAGGTGGCGTCGAGCCGCATCACGGGCGCCAAGAAGGAGGTCGCCCGGTGGGCGAGTGGCGATCAAAGCCGCACCACTGGCGCCAGAAGGTGGTCGCCGCGATGGGCGGTGGCGATCAGGCCGCACCACTGGGCGCCCAGTAAGGTGGTCGCCCAGTGGACAGGTGGCGACCAGGCCGCACCACTGGGCACCCAGCAAAGTGGTCGCCCAGTGGACGCGTGGCGTGCAGGCCACTCCCCTGGCGCTCACCCCTGGCCACACCCGGGTCAAGGACATTTAATGCGGGTAGTGCGCATTAAATGCCAGGCGTGAAGGCTGCAGTATGGCGACGCGCCTTCCCTAGGTGTGCATTAAGTGCGGGAGACGTCACGACTACACCTCACCCCGTGGCGGAACGGGCGGCGTTGGTGGACATGGGGCCCGAGGCGGGATTGTGACGGCTGCGGCAGTCATTAATTGGATGTAAGAACAGTGACGTACGCATTAAATGAGCCCATGCCAGTGTAATGATTATGGCTTGCAGTGTAAGCCTCCCATGCGCCCCCGTCAGCCCGAGTATAAAAGGGAGCCGGGGTGCATGGGAGAAGGGGTTGGATCTTTTGGGCAGTAGGTTTTCGTTTCTCCAAGGAAGAACACAAGCAATACCAAGGAAAGCAGGACTAGGGCTATTACTCTTCGGAGGGCCTGAACCTGGGTAAAAACCCCCTGCGCCCCCCGTTGGCCTGAGCCTCTTGGTACCCCGGTCGCCTCCGTCTTCCATTCTGAGGCGATTGCCCCGAAAGCCCCCCGTCAGAACCTCATAAGCACCCATCTCGGAGGTGCCTGTTGGCTAGTACGCCGACAGTGGCGCGCCAGGTAGGGGCTATTGGTGGTTAGATCGCCCCCTTTCTTCCGTTTCAGGTGAGAGGCTCAGCAGAAGTAGGGGCGTTTGTCTTCATGGCGGATTCGCACTCCAAGCGTAGCGATGTTCGAAGAAAGCGGCGCGTGGCGGTCCCGGCGTTAGGGGAGGGAGCCGGCTATCCCGGGTCCCTCCGCCGCAGGAGAGGCGCGCGTGACTCCCATGCCTGGGGGTCACCCTGTCCAGCGGCGCTTGGCGCTGGGGGATGACACTCCCGCGCGAAGCCTTCATGCGGCCCGGCTTCTTCTCGATCATCCCCCAGTAACGCTGGGGGGAAACACCCCAGTCACTCCGTGGCTACGGGATATTGTCCACCTGGTGGACGTCGCACAACAGCAAGTTGAAGCGGCGACTCAGCCGGGGGCTTCCGGTGCGTGGCGGCAGGGAATGCGCGCGCCTGACGTGCCATGTTCCAGCCGCCACACGACGACCCCCCTCGGTATCAAGGGTCGGGACAAGGGGAAGGGAGTTACGTTGCAGCCCCTCAAGATGCGAGGGGACAGGCACGTGACTCCGCTTCTTCCCGCGGTCCCCCCGAATCAAGGGGGAACCGCGAAGACCTTCGATCGCGCCTTGACGAGAGGCGGCGTCAGCATGGCGGTGACCTGCGTCATGTCCTCCGCGAACGTCGCGGGGGCACAAGACAGGGGGCTCCTCCCTCGGACTCTGGGGAGAGCGCAGGGTCGCACTCCTCATCCTCTCCTCAGGATCGAGGGGCTGGCGAACGACGCTGCTCCCCCTACAACGTCGGATGCCAGGCGTTCTCTCTCCGCCTTCGGCAAGCTACATGGCCGGAGAGATTCCGCCCCGCCTCCATCGAGAAGTATGACGGTACCACCAACCCGGAGGAGTTCCTACAAATCTACACCACGGTGGTACGTGCGGCGGGAGGGTCCGAAAAGGTCATGGCCAACTACCTCCCGACGTCACCGGGCTCGCCTGGCCTTGGCTACTTAACCTCAGCGAGGCTCAGTGCGCTCGTGGGAGGAGGCTGGCGACATTTTTTGTCGCTAACTTTCAGGCTCCTACGCTCAACCAGCGTGGAGGACGACCTCCACGCCTGGAAGCAGCGGAGGAGTCCCTGAGAGAGTTTATCTGGCGGTTCAGCCACTGCCGCAACACCATCCCCCGGATATCTGAGCAGTCGGTGATTATTGCCTTTCGGAGGGGGGTCCGAGACCAGAAGATGCGGGAAAAGATGGCTACGCGTCATCTCAACCACGCCTGAGTTGTTCTCCCTGGCGCACAAGTGCGCCAGGCGGCCAGCTTCGGAAGTCTGCGACGAGACCTTCTCGACTCTGGCGATGCGGCACCTCAAGTCCTCCGACCGCAAGAAGAAAAGAAAAAGCGGAGGGAGGCACCGCTAGGAGGTCCTGGTCGCCGAGCCGGAACCCAAATCCGGCGTCCACGATGATTAGGACCGACGGACGAGCGCCGGACAGCGCGGCGACCGCAGGACCGCCGCCGCTTCGCCAGTGGAAAACGATGGCGGCAAGCCCTATTGCCCCATCCATCGAGCAGTGGACACGACTTGGAGGATCGCCAAGTTGTGTCCAAACTGGTCGACAGGCGGCTCAAGAAGCGCCGCGAGAAAGATCACGAAGACGAAGACGACGAAGACGCGGCTACGCTAGCCTTCCAGCAGGCGGAGCGTACGGTGGCTCCGCCACCTACTCATCGAACTCGCAGTACAAGCGGGATCTGAGGCAGGTGTGTGCCACCACGTCATCCTCCGGGGCGGGCCGGCCGCTGAAGTGGTTGGAGCAGCCGATCTCTTTCAGCCGGGCCGACCACCCGGAGAATACCTCCGGCCCTGGCCATCTCCCGATCGTGGTGTCTCCCACGGTCCGCAATCTGGTCGGGCGGAGTCCTGGTTGATGGAGGCGGTGCCATCAACTCGCTGTCCGCTGGGGCGTACCAGGCACTCCAAATCCCGTCACGAGCTGCGTCGGCCCCACTCTTTACGGAGTTGCCCCGGGTGGGCCTCTTACCCACAGGACAAGTCCGGTTGCGATTACGTTCGGAAGTTCGGAGAACTTCCGAACGGAGCCGTGGATTTCGAGGTCGCTGATTTCGACCTCCCCTACAATGCCTTGCTCGGCCGCCCAGCCCTGGTCAAGTTCATGGCAGTGGCCCATTACGCCTACATGCTGGTGAAAATCCCAGGGCCTGGGGGTCCAATTACGGTGAAGGTGGATAGATCGGAAGCCTCGCGACTCGCCAGCGTACCGCAGATCTGGCCGGCACCACCTTTCGGCGCGCGACAAGGGCGACAACCGGGCTCCCCTCGGCCAAGACCCGCGCTCCGCCCAGGCCCTTGGGCGAGGCAAAGGCGGTCCCCGTGGGCGAGGAAGGCTCGGGCAAGGTCGTCAAGATCGGCACCGACCTCAGCGCCAAATAGGAAGACGCGCTGTCACCTTCCTCGATCTAACCTGGATGTGTTCGCTGGGAACCATCGGGAATGACCGGTCCCCAGGAGGTGATCGAGCACCGATTGGCAACGCCCCTCGAGCGCACCCGGCTCGCGCAGAAGATCCGTGGCAGGCGCCAGAGCGGCAGGACGCCATTCGGGATGAGGTGGAAAAACTTTGTCTCCGCCAAGATTGTGCGGGAGGCCACCTACCCGAGTGGTCGCCAACCCCTGTGCTTGTAAAGAAGTCTAACAGAAGTGGCGAATGTGCATCGACTTCACCGACCTCAACAAAGCCTGCCCCAAGGACCGTACCCCTTGCCGCGGATAGACATCGTGTCGACTCCACTGGCGAGGTGCAGCTACTGTGCTTCCTCGACGCCTACTCTGGTTATCACCAGATCAGTATGGCGCAAGAAGATGAAGAGAAGACCGCCTTTGTGACTCCACTCGGTGTATATTGCTACGTCAAGATGCCTTTCGGGCTGAAAAACGCTGGTGCCACCTATCAGCGGGCCATGCACATTGTGTTTCGGTCCCAAATAGGGAGGAACCTCGAAGTGTATGTTGATGATCTGGTCGTAAAAACAAAGAAGGCCGATGAGCTTGTACAGGACCTTGAAGAGACCTTCTCGCCTCGAAACTCTTTGTCAAGTTGAATCCGAAAAGTGCGTGTTTGGTGTCTCATCAGGAAAATTTGCTCGGTTTCTTGGTCTCGGTAGTGGAATCGAAGTCAACCCGAGAAAATAGAAGCAATCGAGCGAATGCAACCGCCTACCCGGCTCAAGCAATCGCAATGCTTGATCGTCGGGCTAGCCTCCTGGGCCGGTTCATATCTCGGCTCGAGGAGAAAAGTCTGGCCATTGCTCAAGCCGTTGAAGAAGATCAACTCATTCGAATGGACCCGAAGCCCAGCAAGCATTTGAAGATCTCAAGAAGTACCTCTCTTCCCCAGTCTTTGGTCGCCCCGAGCCGGCGAGCCGTTATCGCGTGGCGGCTAGCCCCTCTGTAGTGGCCGCGGTAGCGGAGCAGGAAGGTGTCCAACGGCCGGTCTACTACATCGACCAAAATGCTCCATGACGCAGTAAACAAGGTACCTCAGGCTCGTAAGATGGTCTATCTTTGTGGTGGTAGCATCGAGGAAGTTGCGGCACTATTTCCAAGGAGGAGATCACAAGTGGTCTCCTCATATCCCCTGCGTGAGATCCTCCACAACCGAAGCAGAGGGCCGCATCGCAAAGTGGTCCGTCGAGTTGGGGAGTTCGGGGTCAAGTTCGCTCCTAGTACCGCAATAAAGAGTCAAAGGTGGCCGACTTTCGTTGCCGAGTGGACCCGAGTCCGAAGCCGTTGCACTCGCGCCTCCCCCTGGGACGCTCTTCTTCGACGGATCATTCAGCCGGAAGGCGCGGGGCTGGGTCCTCTGGTCTCCCGACCAGGACCTCTCAAATACCTGGTCGCCTTGATTTCAAGGCTACCAACAATGTCGCCGAATACTGAGGGCTTCTTTGGCTGGGCTCACACGCCGCAGCCCATCGGTGTCGATGCCTGCAAATAAAGGGCGATTCCCTCTTGGTGCGTCAATCAAGCAAGGAAGGATTTCTCTGTCACGACCCCATCATGGCAGCGTACCTGGCGGAGGTCGAGAAATTGAGCGACGCCGAAGGATTGGGATATACTCACATCCCACGGCGCGACAACCATCTGGCAGACGAGCTCGCCCAGCTCGCCTCAACCAGATCTCCTGTACCGGTCGGGGTCTTCGAAGAAAGGCTTCCGCGACCGTCCATCGCAACCCCCATTTCTGGTGGGGACGATGATGATGCCGCTTCAGCCCTCGCCTCTGGAGGGAAAGTGGTTCCAGTAGAAACGCCTGGCCAAAGTGAGTACCAGGACGACCACCTCGTGGTCGCTGTGCTTGACCGGGAAGGCACATGGATGGAGCCGATCCTGGCCTACCTGCGGGATCAAGTATGCCCCGACGAGGATGCGTCAGCAGAGAAGGTAGCACGGAAGGCCTAGTGCTATACCCTGGTGGGCGGGGACTGTCTGCCGGGTAAGAACGGAATTCTTCTAAAGTGCATCACTCGGGAAGAGGGGCGGTTGCTCTCGGATATCCATGGAGGCGTGTCGCGGGAGCCATGTGTGCAGACGAACGATGGCGGGAAAAGCTTTCCGTCAAGGGTTCTATTGGCCAACCGCCTCCAGGATGCTTGCGGTAGCCGGTGAGGAGATGTGAAGCGTGCCGCCCACGCCAAGCGAGATCCACCAACCAGCCCAAGCCCTGCAAACCATCCCGCTCTCTTGGCCGCCTTCGATGCAGGGGCTGGATATCTGAGCCCGTTCCTCGGGCCACAGGGGCTACACACCCACCGTCGTCGCCATCGACAAGTTCACCAAGTGGGTGGAAGCCGAGGCAGTAAGATCCATCACCGCCGCAGCTGCAGTCAAGTTTATGCAAGAGATTTTCGCCCGCTTTGGGGTCGCCAACCGCATCATCACCGACAACGGCACGCGATTCACCAAAGACGGGCCTTCTTGGACTTCTCGCGAAGAGATGGGCACCAAGGTCTGCTGCCTCGGCCGCCCATCCCAAGAGCAACGGCCAGTCGAGCAGACCCAGCAACGCTACTGGTCTTTGAAGGGCCTCAAAACCCGGGCGTTTGACCGACTCCATAAGCGTGGCGTCCGGTGGACCGAAGAGCTCCCGGCTGTGTTGTGGTCACTTCGGACCACCCCTAGCCGGGCTACTGGGGAAACCCCTTTCTTCCTGGTTCACTGGCCAGGCTTGTTCTCCTTCTGAGCCGAATCGGGTCACCCGCATTACCGCATTTATGGAAGAAGACCAGAGGAGCTGGCGAGACGACATCAACCTCTTGGAAGAGGCGCGGGATCGAGCGGCCTTGCGTGCTGCAAAGTACCAGCAAAGTCTCAGGCGGTACCACGCCTCCCGGGTCAATGAGAGAACACTGGCAGTGGGCGACCTGGTCTTGCGAAGAATCCAGTCGCATGCCGGGTCGCATAAACTGTCTCCCTCAAAGGGGAGGGACCCTTCAAAGTGGTCTCAGTCTCTCGTCCCGGGGCGGTCAGGTTGGCCACTGAAGACGGCGAGGAGCTGGCGAACTCCCAGAATATAGAAAATCTGCGCAAGTTCTACCCTTGATCGGTTGTAAGTCCCAGGCTCTGTTCCCCGACCGGCCGGAGTGTGTCTTCCTCTCCACAGCGGGTCGGGGGAGGCCTTATGTTTGGAATTAAATATTCACTTCCTTTATCCGAAATATCTGTTCTTTCCACCCTCTTTTCGGTCTTTTGCCCACTGCTGGGCAGCACCAGGACACTTGCCCCTGGTACCCTGCCACCTTGCAAAAGCCCAGTAGCAAAGGCGGAATCGCTAAGTGAGAGCGGCGTGCAGGGGTGGGCGGTTGGACGGTTGGTTCAGCACGACCCCCAGCACGGCCATGACACTCCGGGTGTCCCCGTGGGGGTCGACGACTTGAGCCCCATTGCCAAAAACCCAAGGTCCTGCCACGACTCACTAAGTGTCCGTTCCCTAGAGGCTATCTAGGAGGCAAATTTTGCTAAGGCGAGGGGTTTGAGGGCCGAGGTCCCGCGGCGCAAGACTTTAAGTCTTTAAGCGATTATGTGCTCGTTCGTGCAGAGCCGGAAAAGATTACGGCGAAAGCAAATTTTTGAAGCAACTTGGCAGAGAGCTTACACTTCTGCTCCATTCGAAATGATAAATGTCTAAAGTTTTGCAGACAAAAGCCAAAAAAAAAAAGCTACACTACTGGCGGAGCCGGGGGATCTTCCTCATCTTCCGCTGCCGCCACCGCCGCCGCCGCGTCCTCTTCGACCGGGGCAACGTCCAGCTGCATCGCCACGTCTTCTGCCGCCGCCTCCACCTGGGGGTTCTGCATCGCCAACTGTGCGGCAACTTGCTCGGAGGCGTCGTGGACCCGCTCCTCTGCCTGCGCCCAGTCGCCCTCAGCCCCCTGGATGGCGCATCGGGGTCAAGTTACGCGTCACGGTGGCGTAGCGAGGTGCCAAGATGTACTTCGCTGCCGCGATCGCGGCGCCTCTTGGACGGATCGGGCGGTGAGGGCGGCAGGCAGGTGTGTGAGAAAGTCCGCGTTCGCAGAGATGTATATGCGTAATGTCGCGGCCTTTCCTCCCGCTGGTCGTACGCTCCAGCCCAGCGGAAGGCCGCCACCCGTCGGCCAAGGCATGCCGCAAAGATCCCCAAGGTGTCCTCCTCCGATCGGCCCCGATCCACCCTCTCCGCCTCCAACTCCATGGAGAGCTCGTCAGCGCGACGGGCGCTTTGCTCCATTGCTCCGCTCCGCCGCCAATTCCAGCTCGACCACATCCCCACTCGCGCAAGTCCTCCACCTCCTTGCGGAGGCGGTTGACTTCGACGGCTGCCTCCGCCAGCCGCTCCCTGCTTGTCGCCAGACGGCCGCTCGCATTGGAGTAGAGCTCGCCGAGAGCCGCTGAGCGTCTGCGTCGGCTGAAGGGACGGAGGCGGTGGGGGCTCGAGGTGGGCACGGGCAGCGGGCCTAGGCCCTGAACAACGATCGCAGCTGGCGTCGACCGCTGGGTCGCCTCCCTCCCCTTGCTCGGCCAGGGGCTCGGCGACCCCAGCCGGCACAACCTCCGTGACCGCAGCGCCCTGGTCACCCCCTGCTTGAGCGACGGGAGCATCCGAAGTGAAAGTCCTGGGGGTAGGAAAAGAACGAGGGTAAGACACTGCCTGAAGGGACTAACTTTTGTATCGCATGTGCATTTCCAGATGAGTACCTAGGTGATGGCCTCGGGAATCGGGGCACACTTGGAGCAAGAACCGGCCCCGGCAGCCTGCGGACCGGGGCTGGCGGTGGAGGAAGAACCGCTGCTGCTAGTGGCCGTGGCGGAGGAGGCGGAGGCGGCGGCCGCAGCATTGTCGTCGAAACCGGTGGCGGCGGCCGTTGCCCCGTCATCGAGGCCGGGCGGAGGCGAGGAAGAGTCGCCACGGAAGGTCTCTTCGTCGCCACCACGAGAGCGAGAGAGGACGAGGTCCCGCCGGTCGATGAACCTCCCGCCGCCACTGCGGAACCCATCGTCGCGAACAAAGAAGACCCCCCGGCCGCCGTGGAAAATCCCGCCCCGGCCGGTCCTAAGAGGCGAGGCCTCTGGGAAGGCCCGCCGGCATAAATCGCCATCGTCTGGCGCTTACGCCTCGACTTCGTCAAAGTGAGGGTCCCGATTGTCGGGCGCCCGGCGTATCACATCGGTGTGCCCATGGCGCGTCCATCGACGGCATGGTGCGGATTATCGCCGCCAGCGATCTCATGGTGACAACCGCAAGATAGCGGGACCGCTCTCCGAACGGGGACGGGACCAAGGAAACCTGGGCTGGCGCCATCCACTGCCTATCCTGCCAAGAATTGTTCCTGTGACGGCAAAGACCAAGAGAAAAGCAACCCCGGAAGCGAGGCAGGTCAGGACCAAGTCCAGTCAAGCAAAAAAAGAGGAGAGGAAGGAAGGGGATGGTCACCTCCAGTAATGCTCCGGGTCCCATCATCCTGGCCCATGTACTGCCAAGCCGGCCGAACACGGCGACGCAGAGGGCACAGCCTCCGGGAGATGAAGTCCCGGATAACCATAGGCCGTCGGCCAGCCCGCCGTCCGCAGATGGTCGACGCGGGCTAGCATTACCAGGAGTTCCGGCGTCTCAGTCACTTGGGCCCCCCAGTCGGGGTTGCTGATCGCAGGGCCCGACGGGAGGTCCAGCACCTCAATGCCGCTGTCGTCCTCAACGTACAGCCATTCTTCGCGCCAATTCCTCCAGCTGGATCGGCAATCCAGTGGAATGTAGCGCGATGCAGTCCCGTCTCGAAGCCGCAGGTGGCAACTTCCGGTGACGGGCGAGTTGCCGCCCGCAGCACGAAGAGTGTAGAAGAAACGGAACAGAAGGAGGTTAGGAAGCACTCCTACGAACATCTCGCAGAAGTGAGCGAAGGCAGAGAGAAGGATGACGGAATTGGGAGGAAGGTGGATGTGGTGAATGGCGTAAAAATTAAGAACAGAGAGATAAAAATCAGAAACTGGCGGCAGCAGGCCGGCGAGAAGCTGCCATCCAAAGAAGATCACCTCCCCGCGCCGGCAATGGGGCTCGATAGCCTGTATGACGCGGAGGGCACCCGCAGTAATGTTCCGGGAGAGACTGGAAGCAAGCTCCTCCTCGACGGACGAGGAAGGGAGGACCGGAGCCATCAAGCACAGCAGGGTGTTGGAAGCGCGTCGAAGAAGAAACAGGAAGAAGCAATCGGGGGGTAGAAGAACCGCTCCTCTTGGTCAAGACTTATAGGGCAACAAAGGAAGGCTCGGCGGGAAAACCGAAGAAGCGCGGTTCGAGCGAGGGAAGTTCAAGAGCCCCATAAAGAGGGCGCACCCCAAAGGGCCGTACGACGGTTTCAAAAGCGGGAATAACTGCACAAACCGCCTTGGAAACCGGAGGGGACAAAAAAACCTCTTGAAGGCTGCGGGGCGTGTGGGTTTTTTATGGTCCCACTCAGGACGTTAAGGGAGTGGAAGACCAAAAAGCGCTCCTGCGTGGGCCCGGGGGCTACTGTCGGCGTATTTTACGCCAGGGTACCCACTCCCCCGCAATGAATAAGTACGGTCATCAGGCGGGCAGGGCGCGACCGGGCCCACCGCCACGACGAGCAAGAAACCCCTACCGGTGCCCAGTGGATGTGTGGCGATCAAAGCCGCACCACTGGCGCCAAGAAGGTGGTCGCCAACGGACAGTGGCGATCGAGCCGCACCGTCGGGCGCCAGTAGAAGGAGGTCGCCGCGATGTGGCGATCAAAGCCGCACCACTGGCGCCAGAAGGTGGTCGCCAGTGGGACAGTGGCGACCGAGCCGCACCAGGCACCAGCAAAGTGGTCGCCAGTGGACGCGTGGCGCGTGCCACTCCTGGCGCTCACCTGGCCACACCGGTCAAGGACATTTAATGCGGTAGTGCGCATTAAATGCCAGGCGTGAAAGGCTGCGGTATGGCGACGCGCCTTCCCTAGGTGTGCATTAAGTGCGAGACGTCACGACTACACCTCACCCGTGGCGAACGGGCGGCGTTGGTGGACATGGGGCCCGAGCGGGATTGTGACGGCCGCAGTCATTAATTGGATGTAAGAACAGCTGACGACGCATTAAATGAGCACATGCCGATGTAATGATTATGGCTTGCGTGTAAGCCTCCCATGCGCCGTCGGCCGAGTATAAAAGGAGCCGGGGTGCATGGGAGAAGGGTTGGATCTTTTGGGCGAGGTTTTCGCTTCTCCAAGGAAGAACACAAGCAATACCAAGGAAAGCAGGACTAGGGCTATTACTCTTCGGAGGGCCTGAACCTGGGTAAAAACCCCCTGCGCCCCCCGTTGGCCTGAGCCTCTTGGTACCCCGGTCGCCTCCGTCTTCCATTCTGAGGCGATTGCCCCGAAAGCCCCCCGTCAGAACCTCATAAGCACCCATCTCGGAGGTGCCTGTTGGCTAGTACGCCGACACTACGTGTGAACACAGAGACTCGCATCAGAATGGGACGCATGTTCCATTATGAATGCACATATGCTATAACATGATTTAACTTATATAAATACTCAATATAACAACTGCACAACCATTAACTAATTGTGGGGGCTCCGGTCTTAGATTAGCGATATCGAATCTTACTGTTGCATCGGACTGGATAATGATGCAACCCGAAAGAATTCCAATCGCTTATCTGAAACCGTACTCGGATTGAGATCAACCAATCGGCGCAACACTCGTGCTCTTGCCAACCGGTTGGAATCAATCCAAGCTTCCCGCATATGTGTTCCGTGCTAGTTCCCAAGGTCAATGCCTAGCACACACATACTTAGCACATCGAGATGATACATCACACATACACATATGAACATAACTTAAAGTAGACTGGCAGTTATTACAAGCGCTTAGGTTACAAGTTCAGGGCCGACCGGCCAAATATACAACAAAAGAGATTAAGTTCAGTGGAAACAACATAAGTCCAAAAGAAAAAAGGCTTCGGAATGCCACCCATAACCCAAAAAGGCATCCGAATGGGGAAAGTCTCAGTTCAACCATCAAAGACGTCGTTTGCCCCCGAATCACAGTAAGTATCGTCAGGAGCGTCATCATTACCTTCCTCTAAACATTTTTAAGTAGAGCAAACGGTGAGTACACGTATGTACTCGCAAGACTTTAGTGTATGGAAGTAATTATACATGCTAGGCTATTCAATAGATGAAAGCTTCTAATCTGGGGTGCGAAACCTTTTCCCACACTGTTGGCGCCAAAAACTTGACGTCGGGTTGATCGCAACCAACACACACGAACACCGGGTTCAATTCTGGGGTGCGAGCATGCCATCCGATTTGATCCTGCAATCGGCAATATGCAAATGTCAGAAAACTGGCTATAAAACCGATCTAAAATATTATTAACAACTAAACCCTATCGGCATGTTCAAGCCGATACAACTATGGTATCGGATAGGTCTAATCAACCAGATGAGTTGATTTGATGTAGGTATATATCGTTCTTCCCAAAAAAGGCGATGCGCAACGAGATCAGAGAAGAAGTAGACCTGGTTTGGTGTAAGTCGATAATGATCAACAATCGTCGATGCGCAACTTTATTGATCAGGACGAATTACAAAAGAAAGATTACAGAACTAAAGACTACTCCTATGCGATGAAAAGTGGAGAAAATAATAGAACAAATTGTATTGGTTGGTTCATGTATCCCTTAATACTACCCATCGTCTTCTTTTATAACTTCTAGCCTAGGCCGTATCCTTTTTGATCTCTCCAATTGCCCATGTCAGCTTTAATCTCTTCTTACCATATTAAACCCGATCATATCTCGCGTCAGCTTGTATCGGACTCGGTTTCCTTATACGAAACTAATCACCGGGACGTATTGACCTATGACTGTGATCAACTTATAGTTTCCAATTACGCCCGATCCTCACCAAAATAATTATAACCAATTCTAACAAAATTGGTCATATACCAAATTTAGGTATCAATAGCGCATAACATTAAAAAAATTTCACAATAAAATCAGATGAGGAGACATAACATTAATAAAGAGCGCGAGTGATGCTACGCCTTCTAAGGTCTCGAAGAGAGAATTATTTTTATAAATGTATTTAAAAGTGGATCAGATTTACAAAATAAAGTACGACGGGGCTAGACAAGCCAAAAGCTTTGAACATTTTCGTGATAACGATGGCTACGTCGCGATGTCACTGATAGCAACAAGGCAGTTGCGAGCAATGTCATCTTTGTTAGCCGAGAGGTAACGTCCAAACCAGAGCAAGTGATTACACGAGTTTTTAGCCAGTTGATTCTCGTTAAACGTTAAAAAGTTTGTTTGGTTGGTTGTGTTAGGGTTATTATTATAAGAAGTAGTAGAGCAGAAGATATTTGGCGTTGATGAGAGGCCGTGATGCAGCACGCGCGTACCCTCGGTCTCCGGTCACGTCCCACGTCCAGAGAACCATGCCCGCCGCCATCAACTAGACGCGTTCGGACTTCAGTCACAGATGGACTTCAGTTCTAGGTCCTCATTGATAAGTTAGATGACTCGTGAAGCCGTGCTTAGCGTCAACGCAACATTATCTTGATGCTTTTTACGATGCTACGAAAAATATAAGACTTTTTACCTTTGTAAGAGGTACTAAAATTTATATTGAAGTACCACTATTTTTAATTTTTTTGGGTACTTCTTGGTCCACTTCAATGTAATTTTGGCACCTTCTGACGGCGGGGGTAAAAATCTTATAAAGTATACATTAAATTATCACCTAGAGATATACTCTATAAAAGTTTAAAGATAATTTAGCGGTTGATGGCTCGGGCCGCCTAACTGCCCAATTCTTTGCTAACATTGTTGATCCCTGCATTTGAAAGGATACCTTTTTTTTGGAATAGTTTAAATGCCCCTCGATCACCAGCGCAAGCTCTCATGTGAATCTGTCGACACACGTTGGTTGCTCTGCGCACGCGCGTGTGCACGGGACAGGTTTGGTTTGGGCGACTCATTGGCGCGTGAAATCCTCTTAGAGTTTTGATGGGCTGTTTGGGAGACTGCGCTTCAGCTATGCTTTAGTTTTAGGTCTAATTTTACCGTGTCGTCTGATATATGTGCGAAGAAGATGAATAAGTTCAGAAAGAGAGACCCGAGCGCAGAGGAAAGGATGGCGCGGGAGACCACATGCGATTCAAGGTGTAGCCTCTGACGGTGGAGTTGTGTTGTGGCTTGTGGGTGTGTCCAGGCCAGGGTTATAAATTTTGTTTTTGGATCAGCGGCTGAAATTTTAAATTTTGGTAAGGTTTTGGAATTTCGTGTGCTGAAATTTTGAATTTTGGTCGGAATCCGGCCGACATTGAAAAACTAAATTTTAAATTCGGTATTTTAACGGCTAACAAAACCAAAATTTTGGTACTATTCAACATCTGTGAAATTTCGACCATTATGACCGAAATTTGTATATGTATTTCTTTTGCAAAATTTTTAGACATATTCCTCAGAAAAGTCAATTTGGACTTAAATTCGGTCCTACAAATATGAAAACCGATCGAATTTAAAAAGTAAACTCGCCTAAAAGTTCTAAATTTGTTGTAGCAATTTGTAAAATTTTTTTAAAAAAATTATCTCAACTCCGGCCGAAAGCCAAGATTTTGAACCCTAATCCAGGCTGTCGTGGCTCGTGGGCATTGTGTTGAGTTGATTTATGTAGTGGCGTTATGTTTGGAGAACATTATCAAAGAAATGGAAAATCTGCCTCTCTCTCTCTCTCCATGTTCTTGCTTCTTCTTCCTTCCTTCGCCTACCAAACCTACCTAGAATCCCCAAATTCTCCCAAATCTGTTCACTGCTCCCAGCAGTACTTGTTTTTAGCTTGGAGGGAGATCGAGCATTAAATATGGTATCAGCGCCATCGTATCCTCTCCGCTTTGATCCATCATTTCAAAGCAACGTGGACCCACACCCTGCACATACTGGGAGTCTAGGATTGACCTCGCTGCGTGCGTGGTTGTCTGCTCCAGCTGCTGAGGCTCTGTTGAGCTGGATTGGCGAGAGGATATCTAGACCTGGGAGTTGGGCCGGGCCGGGCCGGCTTGGTCTGGGTATGATGGGCTTCGGGCCATCGTGAGTCGGTCTGAATCGGCACGAAAAGGCGAACTGGCCGGGCTAGGCTGGGCCGGGAGACGTTTTACAGAGCTCGGCCCGGCCCGGAAGTACGGCGGGTTGGAGTTGGGCCAGGTTGGTCTAGGCCCGGTCCTGAACCAACTACAAGCGCTCAGAATCATTTTTTGTGGAACCATTTTTGTGCTATCTTTTGTACACGTGCTTCATTTTTTGGTTTTTTTTAATGTTTGGAATGGCAAGATATTTGATATAGTGATATTAAGTAACCATTTTCTGTCATTTGCATGTGTTCTCATATAAAATGGTCAGCTCCTGTCACAGCCCACGGGCCTCTGGGTCACCACGGGCCGAGCCGACCTGAATCCGGCCCATGTAGTCGGGCTGGGCCATGCCGCCCGACATGCCTCATTTCTAGACCCGGCACGGCCCGATCGTTCGGGCCATGCCGGGCCTTGGGCCGCCCGGAAAAAGTCTGGCCCATGTCCCAACTCTGTCGACCAAGATTCTAAATTCCAACAAATTTTCTGTTGAGCTGTTGGGAGCGTGTTATCAACATTATAACTTATAAGAGCGTAGATGAATAGCAATAAGATGCATAATTCTTACTCCACTAGAAATGACATCCATGACCAATTTAGTAGTCTTTGTAGGAAATGATTTAGTTCACAAGTATAGCATAAAGTACAATAAGTATACCCACACGTTATTTATGACATGAAGACGCAAACAATATTTAGGAGTCATCCTGAAAGCATGTAATCCTCGTGCATTTTACACGTGAAGTATGATCATATGGCTGGTGTTTCAACTCCAATTAATGTTAGTCCCCTAATATTTCACTAACATTATGCCATTATTTACATCATGTACAATTAGTTCATTTACGGCTAATTTTACTATTATTATCATTACATGTACTAATGCCGTTATTTTATGTACTATTAATTGTACTAAAATCACACTAATTACACACAATTATTTATGCCTTTTATCCTCTTCACGAACTACATATCATACCAATATAGTCATTTCACATACTACTACTTGCGCTAACATGAGACAAATTATACCGAGAACCCAAAAGTGTATTACTACTGCACATTCCACTAATATCGTGGTTTTTTACTGTTAATTATACTAATATTCTACTAATTATACTAATATTGCAATAATATTATACTAATATTTTTTAAGATTACAAACTTACCTTCCTAAAGCTCTACCGAAGATCACAACTTCCTGATCAATGTATAAAATAACCTTCCTGAGAGTACCTATGAAATACAAAAATCGAATCAATTCATCAAAAACATTTATATAGCTCGGAAAAAATCCCTACAAAATATGAACACAGAATAAATTCCTCCAGAACTACAATCCCACATTTCTTTTTCTACCACCTTTCCCCTCTCTTTTCTCCGGTCTCCTCTCTTCTGGCTCATGGTTCTTGAGGAATTTTCAAAAATTCAGATAGTGCTATTGAAGAAGGATTGACAAATTTCACCTAAATGAAAAATAGTTCAAACCACGTTAGAAAATTTTTGTGGATGATCCTAACACATCCATAATATTCTTACAAAATTTTCAGAATATGATCAATCTTGAGGAATTTTAAAAAAATTGGACAGTGCTACTCAAGACTAACCGGCAAATTGAACCGACCAAAAAGTGGTCAAAACACGTCAAAATTTTTGAAATTTTTTGTGGAAGATCTTTACCCTAAATCCAATCAAATCCAGTGCACAAAAATAAAAAACAGCAAAAAACCCCCCCGAGATTTCGGTCGAAATACCCGAGATCTCACCAAGATTTTTATTGTTAATGTAGCAATTTGAATTTTTTTCAATTTTTTTTACCCGGACGAGATTTAGGATCTCGGGGAGTCCGAAACCGGAAATCTCACTCGATATTTCCGAATTTCGACTGGGATTTGGATCCTTGGTTGGGGCTTCTATGATCACAGTATTGTTAACTGGCTCGATGCAATTTGTGCAGATGAATTCAGTTTAACGGCCAGATAAGTTGAGCGGCCAATTTTTGACAAAAAGTTAGGCAATAGCAATTCCAACAAATTAGATTAGATAGGAACGAAATGATGCAAAACATGTAGACATTTCATAAACTCTTAAGAGCATCCCGGGATAATACAGAGACTTTCTCACCGACACAAGGCTACGGCTACATGCGGCAACCTTTTCACTGCAACAACTCTAATCACGCCTTAATCATAGATTAATAAAACAGTTGAAACAGAATACTAAAAAAACTTTAGAATAATTTTCTCTTCTATTATTCTTTCTTTCTTACTTATAAAACTCATAACTACCTCTGAATTTATACCCAAACTACGACCATGAAAAACAGAATAAGATTATACTTATCCTAATCAAACTTCTCATCTTAATCGGACTCTAACCAAAACTCCTAAGTTGATTACAGGATTATATCTAACATTCACCACATTAATCTTCGATTCTTACTCATTGAGACAATCGGTTGCAACTACAATTTGTCCAACTCATACTCGATACAGGACGATGAACACATCTCTAAGGAGTTTCACCTTCTTCATACTAGCCATACCACCGGTGACGCATCTCGCCGACTATTATGACTTTTTGCCTCAGCTCTAATTGTCTTTTCACCGGTAACGCAAGACTCGCATTAGAGTTTATCTACGAGAGAACTTGGATGCACTCATGCACCTACAAAAACTCTCGTGTACCATCTTATCACGCTAATTGTCGACGACACTCACCAATAGCGGGTATGTAGGAGACACGCCTTTTCCACCCTTTCTTTTTCTCTCTTTTTTTTTACTTGCACAGCCTGCTGCAGCGACGTTCTTTCCTGTTTATTGCTGAACATCGTCTTAGACTATCTCCAGCAATTTCCCTTCATTCCATTCCTTTCCCTATTCGCTTCCCCATATTCATTCCCTTTATTTCCTACTATATCCTGCTCACTGTTTGAATCTCTTCTGAAGGGAATCGTGAAGGGAATCCGCTGGAACACTTGGAATCTATTCGCGAAAGGATTTGGAGTGGAAGGGAAGCTGCTGGAGATAGTCTTATGGTAATCCTTGTAGAACCTGTTTGGGAACCACATCTTCTTCTACATAGAGCAGCCCTTGAGCCTCTTCAACATGAGCAGCTCCCTGATGACCCTGCATCGAGCCGCGCCATGGTCTTCCTGTTGACCGTGTTCGTCATGGCCACCACCGACCCGGACATGGCCGGCCATCGCACTCAGCTACGGCCGTGCCTCCGCCAGCTTGAACGCCACCATGCCTTGTAGCTGAACCCGACCACGTTGTTGCCGCACAGACGGAGGTCTCCTGCAACCTCATCTTGCTTTTCCTCGCTGCAGTTGCTGCTAGAAAAAAAAATCTCGCGTGTGCGTAGTATTGCACCGCCAGCTGCTCTTCTTTTCTTTTGCTCAGCATGGCAGCCTTCGACCTTCCTGGCCCTGAAGCGCTCGCAGCGTCCTCAACTGCGTGTTTCTCGCTCGGCCGCCTTCACGACAATAGCTTGTCTCGACTGAAAGAGTGTGTACAGAGGACGCTAGAAGAAACACACGCCTTGTATTATTCCTCAAAGTACAGGAGATACAAATAGCGCCATGCATGCAAGCATGCAAGGTAAGAGAGCTAAACATGGCAAGGCTAGCATGATTAGTGGGAAGGTGTTTCCATCTATGGTTGAGCTAATACGGGAAAGGAAGAGGCGCCAGGATAGGTACCAATCCTGGCTAACACCCCCCCGTAGTCTGAGCGGGAGGTAACTGGACGTTCAGACTAGTCCGGAACTCGGTGAAGACTGATGTAGGAAGACCCTTGGTGAAGATATCCGCGAACTGCGATGAAGTGGGAACATGCAAAACACGGACGTGGCCAAGCACGACCTTCTCGCGGACGAAATGGAGATCAATCTCCACGTGCTTCGTGCGCTGATGCTGAACCGGGTTGCTGGAGAGGTATACGGCGCTGATATTATCACAATAGACAATGGTAGCACGCTGGAGAGGGGTGTGGAGTTCTGTATGAGCCGGGCGGAGCCAGGTGACCTCGGCGACACCGTTTGCGACAGCTCGGTATTCTGCTTCAGCACTGGATCGAGAGACCGTGTGTTGGCGCTTGGAGGACCAAGAGACGAGGTTATCTCCAAGGAATACTGCATATCCTGAAGTGGACTTCCGAGTAGCGGGGCAGCCGGCCCAATCAGCATTTGAATAGACGACGAGCCCAGTAGGGTTGGTCCGGTGAAGTGAGAGACCATAATCCAGAGTGCCGCGGAGGTAGCGCAGAATGCGTTTGACCAAGGCGAGATGAGGCTCGCGGGGGTCATGCATGTAGAGACAAGCCTGCTGCACTGCATAAGTAATATCGGGACGGGTGAATGTGAGATATCATAATGCACCACCAAAGTGCGATAGTGTGTCGGATCATCCACTGGATCACCATCGCCAGACAGTTTAGACTGTGTGTCAACCGGAGTAGTGCAGGGTTTGCAATCAGCCATGCCAGCCCGCTCCAAGATGTCCAAAATATAATTTTTCTGAGAGAGGAACAGATGGCCATGTTGACGAGTGACATGATACCCAAGAAGTAATGCAGAGGTCCAAGGTCCTTGATCGGAAAATCTGCTCTCAAGGTTGAGATAACCTTGTGAAGAAGAGTACTGGACGAGGCAGTTAACACAATGTCATCCACATAGAGGAGCAAATTGAAAAGGTTAGAAGATTGCCTAGAGGGGGGGTGAATAGGCTAATTTTAAATTAAAACAATTTGATGCAGCGGAAAAGGGTCGGATATTCCGAGTTAATATCGGAACTTCCGAAATCTTCGGAACTTCCGTAATTACTTCGGACTATCCGATTAGCACTTGACAAAAAGAGTCAAGTAGAAAGAGCAATACGACAACTAGCTCTAGACAACTAAAAATTGCACTAAAGAAAATCAATAAGATTAATCAAGCAGCTAGAGACAAGAGAGAACACAATAGTTTGATTCCCGGAGTTCGAATCCTTGAGGGGATCATACGTCTCCGTTGAGGAAGCTCCAAAGAGCCCGGGTCTTTTCCAACCCTTTCCTCCCAAACCTCGGTCACACTTGAGGCTTGGTTCCACTATTGGATCCTTTCCTTTCGGAGGCGGAGCCGGCCTTCACAAACTTCTCACGGCGTCCCACAATCGTTGGGGGCTCGTGAGCGACGCCTAGCCGTCTAGGAGCCCTTCAACCTCCAAGAGAAATGAATGCACTTGAATCTCGATCTTGGAGAGGTTCTCTACTTTCTCAAGATGAATAACAACTTAGCCCTTGACTTTCAATCACACTTGACAAACTCTCACTCACTAAATGATCCCTAAGATCAAGGAAGAGAGAAAGCTCAAAGTATGCTCTAGAGAATATTCAAGGAGCTCAAGTATTCAGCCAAGGCAAGAGTGTAACCTAACAAAGGTGGAGATGGGGGGTATTTATAGTTTTGGTTCAAAACTATCCGTTATCCCCGCACACAGCCACACATCGGAACTTCCGATGCTAACTTCGGAACATCCGAAGAGCACAAACTACCAGACCTTGGAAAGCTTCCAACAGTCGAAAACTACAGGCATCGGAATATCCGATAACAACTTCGGAACATCCGAAGAGACCCAGAGACGGAACAAAGCTAATTACACTAAGTCCACATCGGAATGTCCGATATAAAATATCGGAACATCCGAAACAAACAGAGAGTTCCTGTGAAATCATGTGCTGAAAAATTGGCTTTGAACTGAAAAATTAACTTAGAATTGGTTTTGCAAAATGTGCTTGTGCATGTGTTTGACAATTTGACAAGAAACAGTAAGTTTCGTTTTTACGCGCGGGACCAAGTTCTTAAAAGACAGTAAGTTTTACATGTACGCCAGACCAAATTTTTTGGTCCGTCGTGAATGGCTTTTTGCTCGATTAGGGTTTGTGCAAATTTGGACTTTGAATTTTGATTTATTTTTGAGATTATGAAATTTGTGAGAATTTCATGATGCTTGAAGTGGACTTTATGCAATGCTCATGTGAGTAGTTGCATGGATTGACATTGAGTCAAGTCGTGGACTTGTGCTCGGATTTGTTTTGTGGTTTGTTCATGTGCAGGTATTGCTCGAAGACGAATGTGGTCGATGACGGACCGAACTAGGTTCATGGAGGAACCGAGGTTCGGACTAGGTTCAGGAGGAACCGAGGTCTTGGTGGTCAAGGATGTCATGCGGGACGTTCGGGCTAAGAGAATGGTGCACATGAAGAATGGTTAGTCACGTGAGAATGGCAGGAGGTCATTCGCGTGCAAAGTGTTAGTCACGTGAGTATGGCAGGTGGCCATACGCGTGCAAAGTGTTAGTCACGTGAGTATGGTAGGGTTGCCATACGCGTGCAAGAGTTGTACTTGGCCAGGTTGGGCCAAGTAGAGTTGTGTTGGATACAGATTCCTTCTAGGGAATAGGAATCGTATTCAGAACTCCTTGTGGGTTGGTCCTTTAAATAGGAGGGGTGTCTCCTGTTGAAGGGCATCAATCGAATCAATTGGAGCTGAGTGCATTGAGAGCCTCAAGCTCAGTTTTAGGGTTTGTACTCTTTTGATGAGAGTACTTTAGACAAAAAAAAATAAAGATCAATTCTTCTAGTTCCTTGTGTGCTACAATATTCTCTTTTGGTTCTTGTTTGCATACTTGTTCTAGTTCTAGATTGGTTTTTGTTCTTTGAGTTTCATCTTGATTTGATCCATCAAAAACCTCTCTAGGGTATCGATCTAGTGTTCCTCAAAGTCTTGTTGATAAATCTTTTGTTATTCTTGATCAATCTACAAGTTTCGATTAGATTGATTTTCGTCAAGTTCTGGAACAGCAAGATTTCGAAGCTTATAACTTTTGATCCGTAAGTCCGATCGAGCTGATTCTTTTTGAGTTAGATTCGTATTGGAATCTAGTTTCTTGTGTCAAAATTTCAGATCGTTCCGACGGTTGGATCTCCGGGAATTCACGTTTTACCGAACCTCTATCATTCTGTTTTTGTCGAAAACGAGGCAATTATTTGGTTTTGTTTTGGGGTGAACTTTTAATAGATCAAGAATTTGGTTTTAGCTTCCGCACAATCATTCACCCCCCTCTGATTGCTATATTCGTATACTTCGATCCTACAAGTGGTATCAGAGCAAGGTTTTTCTAATCTATCTTAACCGGTGATTAGATTAATGGATCGTTATTCGACAAAACCATGTGTGTTCGATGGTGTTGATTTTCAGTTTTGGAAGGCCAAGATGGAGGCGTTCATCCAAGCACAAGGCTTCACAATTTGGGAGAAGGTCTACAAGCCATATGAAGTCCCTGCAAACGACAACGTCAACGACACCAATCGCACACATGCTGAAGCAAACAAAGAAGGCGCGCAACTTGATCATCCAAGGTTTGGGACGCAGCGACTTTGACCGTGTGATCCATCTCAAATCCGCATATGAGGTATGGAAATCTCTTTGTGATTACCATGAGGGTTCTAACACTATTAAAGAGGTTCGTCAAGATCTTTACAAAAAAGAATACATGCGATTTGAGATGAAACCCGATGAGTCGCTAGATGACTTCTTTGCACGTTTCAATAAAATTCTTAGTAATCTTCGTCTTTGTTGGAGTTAGCTTTGATCTGCCGCTAATGCTAGACAATTGCTTGGTGCTTTAGACATGTCTATTTGGGAGATGAAAGTTACATCCATTAGAGAATCTACTGTCATGAGTACACTTACATTAGATGTTCTGTATTCTAAATTGAAAACTCATGAGTTGGATGTTCTTGCAAGGAAAGGTAATATTAAATCAATTGCTTTGATCTCTAACCCGAACATGTCAAATGCAAATTCTTCTTCTAGCTTTGCCCTGTCCTCCTTGTCTTCTTTAACAGATGAGCAAATTGAAGAATTTTCTGAAGAAGACTTGGCACTACTCTCTTCTCGCTTTAACAAAGCTTTGCAGAATGTGAGAATGAGAAAGAGAGGTGGTCCTCCAAGGTGCTATGAGTGTGGTGATCTCAACCACATGAGATCAAATTGTCCAAAGCTTGCAGATAAAGCATCATGGGAGGAGAAGGACAACGACAGAAGAAAAGAGAAGAAGAAGTTCGCTTCAAGTGATAGAAAGAAGAAGAGCTTCATCAATCGCAAAGTCGTCCACCGAGTTCTTTCCGCTCTTGAACAAGTCAATTTGAGCGATGTGGATTCGGAGAGCAGCGAGGACGATACAACTCCAAGCAAGCGTGACTTGACGGGGTTGTGTCTAATGGCAAGCAGCAATGATAGCTTCACCGAGGACGATCACGACAGCGACTTCAATGAAGTAGACCCTTCCTATGATGAATTAGCTATTGCTGTTGCTCGTCTTGGAAAATTGCTGGACAAACGTGACAAGAAAATTAAGAAACATGATTTCATTGTTGAATCATTGAAAGCTGAAATTGCTAGACTTAAGACTTTGATCCCTAGTGATGATACTTGCAAATCATGTGACTTAATTTACAATGAGCTCACATTGCTTAGGAAAGAACATGCTCGTCTGTTGCATCTAAATGAGAAAAATGAGAAACATGTTAAACATGCTAGCTGTTCCACTGATGATTTGCATAGTTCAGATTCTTGTTCTAAATGCTCAACTCTTGAATTAAAATTGAAAGATGCAAATACTAGGGTTTCTCAATTGACTGATAATCTGCTTTCTCATGAGGTTCTTTCATGCTCAACTTGTCGCAAGCAAAAAGTAAAAGTGGATGCTTCCTGCAATAATTGTTTAACTCTTGCTAAGAAAGTTGATTACTTGCAAAATTCTTTGGAACGGTTCACTAATGGCAAGAAAAATTTGAACATGATTTTGGATAAATCAAAGGTTAGCTCAAATAAGAAGGGTTTAGGTTTTGATCTTCATGCTTCATTTGGAACTAAACCTTGCACTGCTGTTCATGCTCCTTGCAATGACAAAATTGAAATTCTTAATGAGCCTAAAAAGATTGCTTTTAAATCTGCTGGTTTTCTTTCTTCTACTATGATGAATGCAAAATGTGCTTCTACTATTAAAGCACAACCTCATGTTAAGTACACTTGCACTCATTGTGGTAGAGATGGACATTTAGTAGACTTTTGCTTTAGACTAGCTAAACAACAAAAGAGAGAAAGGTTTAATGCTAGGTCTAATTTCAGAAAGGCACACTCTACTTCTCATTATGTGCCTAGGGTGAAACAAACACCTTTTGTTTCTAAAAACACGGAAAAAGGCAAATCTGTTTTTGTGCATAAGAATACTCGTGTTGTGCCCCTCTGTTGTGCGTCAGGTGTCTCAAGATCGATTCCTAAACATCTTATTTCTAACCCCAAGACGAGGCCTCGACAATTTCTCGCTTCTATGTAGGCTTCTCATGAGGAAGGAGAACATGTGGCTAGTGAATTTCGGATGCTCACTTCATATGTTCAGTGATAAGTTTTGGTTCTTCTTCACTCGTGCATCTCATGCTAAAAGTGTTGCCTTTGGAGATACTTCTTCCACTTCTGTTTTCACAAAAGGCACTAGTCCAAATGATGCAAGTACAGGTGCATATGTTCAGGGGGAGAGTGTCTTTGTTCATAAAAGATGATGATGATGCTGTTGAAGATGAGATAATTGGAGGTTTACATGAGAGACTCTTCCCACGTGCTTGTGTGTGCTTGTTTTCAAGCTTCCCACGTGCTTCACATCGACAAGCGTTCAAGTGAACTTTCAGATATCTCCATGGTACTCAAGATTTTGGTATTTGGCTTTCTACTTCCTTATGCATTAGCTTAAGAGCTTATTCTGATGTTGACTTTGAAGGATGTTGAATTGATTTGGTTCGTGCCACCTCTTGAATAATCCCCTTTCTTGAGCATATTGATATTGGATTTTACTTTCTTAGAGATCATGTTGAAAAAGAAAATATTGTGCTTCACCATGTGGATACTAAACATCAATTGGCAGACATTTTTACAAAACCTTTGTCTTCTTCTCGTTTTACTTTCATTCGGGGAGAACTTGGGATTGTTCATCCAATGGGTTTGTTTTGAGGGGGAGTTTCTTTGCCAAGTTCTTTCACTTTATGAGCTCACTTTATCATATTTCTTTATATATTGTGTAATTGTGCTAATATATGATAATCTAAATTGTTCCACTTGAACTAAAAATGACATTGCGGAATTCCTTGGTTTGATTGCCTATAGTTAAATACTCTGTGATATCTCACTCTTTTAAGCTTGATATTGAATCTTCTTGACAAATTTGGGCTATGAAGCAAGTGTGTTTTAGCTTTACTCTTTCATAAGACCTTTTAATCACTTTTGCATGTTTATAATCAAAAAAAATGAAAAGAAAAGGGAATCAATAAAAAAGGGTTGTTAAAAGCAAAAGCCTCAAGTTATGAGCTTCAGGATGCTTTCCCTAAAAGATAAGATGTATGCTTCAAGCATGCCATTCCCTCAAAAGACAAGATGTATGCTTCAAGCATGCCACTCCAAGGAAATAAAAGAAGTATGCTTCAAGCATGCCACATGCAGTTTACTGTTTAAAGATTAAATTGGTCCATTAGATTGGAGTTGAAACTACTTGCTCGCCCTGATCTGTTATTTGCTTCAACTTAAAGCCTTGCTTTTTCTGCTAAGATCTTGCTTAGTACTTGGCTATAGTTGACTAAATTGAGGTTGAGATGCATGTCATTCCCTAACTTGTTAAAATCACATCAAGATCATGTATTTTGCATATTATGTGATATATAAGGTTATATGATCGAATGAGCTCATCTTTTCCTATCTTGGCACTTCCTTGTTTCTCTTTGTGAAATCATTGTTTCAAGAAAAATTTTGAATATGTTCTCTCTTTTGTACTCTTGATGAATCCATTGTCAAAGGGGGAGAAATTTTGGGAATATTTGAGAAGTTCAAAGAAAAAAGGGAAAAAGTTTTTTTTTTTGAAATTTGAGCTTTTTGGGAGAATTTTGGAATTCTTGGACACATTGCACATTCACACACATTTTCATTCTCAGGGGGAGATTTTGTTTTGCCTTTTTGTCAAAGGGGGAGGTTCTGTGTTTTGGTATTAATCCTTTGGATCTCAAAATCTTTTAAAAAGAGAATGCCAAATGTTCATTTCTTAGTGGTGTTGCCAATGTTTTCATCAAGGGGGAGATTGTGAAATCATGTGCTGAAAAATTGGCTTTGAACTGAAAAATTAACTTAGAATTGGTTTTGCAAAATGTGCTTGTGCATGTGTTTGACAATTTGACAAGAAAGCTTGATAAGTTTACGCTTTTACGCTACGACCAAGTTCTTAAAAGACAGTAAGTTTTACATGTACGCCAGACCAAATTTTTTGGTCCGTCGTGAATGGCTTTTTGCTCGATTAGGGTTTGTGCAAATTTGGACTTTGAATTTTGATTTGTTTTTTAGATTATGAAATTTGTGAGAATTTCATGATGCTTGAAGTGGACTTTATGCAATGCTCATGTGAGTAGTTGCATGGATTGACATTGAGTCAAGTCGTGGACTTGTGCTCGGATTTGTTTTGTGGTTTGTTCATGTGCAGGTATTGCTCGAAGACGAATGTGGTCGATGACGGGACCGGAACTAGGTTCATGGAGGAACTGAGGTCTTGGTGGTCAAGGATGTCATGCGGGACGTTCGGGCTAAGAGAATGGTGCACATGAAGAATGGTTAGTCACGTGAGAATGGCAGGAGGTCATTCGCGTGCAAAGTGTTAGTCACGTGAGTATGGCAGGTGGCCATACGCGTGCAAAGTGTTAGTCACGTGAGTATGGTAGGGTTGCCATACGCGTGCAAGAGTTGTACTCGGCCAGGTTGGGCCAAGTAGAGTTGTGTTGGATACAGATTCCTTCTAGGGAATAGGAATCGTATTCAGAACTCCTTGTGGGTTGGTCCTTTAAATAGGAGGGGTGTCTCCTGTTGAAGGGCATCAATCGAATCAATTGGAGCTGAGTGCATTGAGAGCCTCAAGCTCAGTTTTAGGGTTTGTACTCTTTTGATGAGAGTACTTTAGACGAAAAAAAATAAAGATCAATTCTTCTAGTTCCTTGTGTGCTACAATATTCTCTTTTGGTTCTTGTTTGCATACTTGTTCTAGTTCTAGATTGGTTTTTGTTCTTTGAGTTTCATCTTGATTTGATCCATCAAAAACCTCTCTAGGGTATCGATCTAGTGTTCCTCAAAGTCTTGTTGATAAATCTTTTGTTATTCTTGATCAATCTACAAGTTTCGATTAGATTGATTTTCGTCAAGTTCTGGAACAGCAAGATTTCGAAGCTTATAACTTTTGATCCGTAAGTCCGATCGAGCTGATTCTTTTTGCGTTAGATTCGTATTGGAATCTAGTTTCTTTTGTCCAAATTTCAGATCGTTCCGACGGTTGGATCTCCGGGAATTCGCGTTTTACCGAACCTCTATCATTCTGTTTTTGTCGAAAACGAGGCAATTATTTGGTTTTGTTTTGGGGTGAACTTTTAATAGATCAAGAATTTGGTTTTAGCTTCCGCACAATCATTCACCCCCCCTCTTATTGCTATATTCGTATACTTCGATCCTACAGTTCCCAAACTGGAAAACAACCACTTCGGAACTTCCGAAAAAGCAACTTCGGACAGTCCGAACTAGACAGAGAGCATCCTAAAACAGGACAGAACACATCGGAACTTCTGATACCTGCAATCGGAACATCCGAAGCTAACAGAGAGCTCCCAAGCTAAAGACCAATAGGTATCGGAACATCCGAACAAGTAAATCGGAATGTCCGACCCTAAAAGAACACACCGGACAGAAGCACACCTACACTTTGAACTTAAAGCATCGGAATGTCCGATACAATATCGGAACATCCGACTTGAACTTTAACACAAACTCAATCCGAAGCTAGAGAGAACACTTCTAACCCTTGAGAGACTCGACTAAATTCATCTTGAGTGAGGAGACCATCTCTAAGTCAATTTCAAAGCATCCCTCTTAATAGTACAGCAACCCTATAACTTCAACAAATCGAAAATTACGGTCGAAGATGCCGTTTTTCTTACTCTACGAAGCTTGAGGATACCCAATTTCATAGATGATCTCTTCTCGAACCTTTTACCTGTTCATAAACTAGTTGAACACATTAGAATCTTTAATCGTTTGTCATTAATCATCCAAAACCAATTTAGGGGGGGCCTAGATGCACTTTCACAAATAAACCACTTCAGTGCCGCGGTGATAGATGAAAAGGGACGTGTCAGATTTGGCCTCCAGAAAACCAAGAGAAGTTAAGGAGGAAGCAAATCGACTGTACCAAGCACGAGGCGCCTATTTAATCCGTAGAGGGACTTGTTCAGGCGGCAGACAAAATCCGGGTGGGCAGGATCGGCGAAACCGGAAGGCTGCATGCAATACACAGTTTCAGACAGTGTACCGTGGAGGAAAGCGTTCTTCACGTCAAGCTGATGAATGAGCCAATCACGGGAGAGTGCCAAGGTGAGAACAGTGCGAACTGTAGCGGGCTTCACCACTGGACTGAAAGTCTCGTCGAAGTCAATACCCGGTCGCTGTGTGAAACCCCGAAGAACCCAGCGAGCCTTGTAGCGTTCAAGAGAACCATCAGAGTTGAACTTGTGATGATAGACCCACTTGCCGGTGACAATGTTGACGCCAGGAGGACGGGGAACAAGATTCCACGTATGGTTGGACTGCAGGGCATTGAATTCTTCGGTCATAGCAGCCCGCCAATGTGGATCGGCAAGGGCACTCCGAAAAGTCTTGGGTATTGGAGACAACACATCGGTGTGAAGGGCAAGACGCTCCACGGGAACACGATACCCAGCTTTCCCACGGGTAACCATCCGGTGCTCGTTGCGTGTCGTTGGAGCAGGTGCGGCTTGGCGAAAGCCAGCGCGTGTGGCGATAAGCGGCGAGGAAACGATAGGTCCAGGGCAGTGCAGCCAGGCAGACGAAGCGCCGGCAGAAAAGTCGAGGACAGCGAGGCGCCGGCCAGTGTATTAAGCGCCGCAGGTGCCGAGCGGAAAAGGCGATGCGTGGCCAGGTGCGCTGTCCGAACCAGGCGAGTGGGCGACTGGAAAGTCAAGACCAGCAGAAGTGCCGTCGAAGTGAACCAGCCCAGGTTGATCAGAGATCGAACGATGGACCAGGCTTGGGTCTCCGGGCACCTGATCAGCGCTGCTGGCAACGACCTGGGAAGGGGTCCCAGGGGCAGCAGAGCCGGAGTGGCGAACAGGAGTACCTGAAAAAAGAGAACGCCCAATGGGCAGCTGGACATAGTCCTCGTTAGACAAAAAATCAAGACTGGAGCTTGGGCGAGGTTCAACCGCAAAGGGAAAAGTCGTCTCGTCGAAGGTGACGTGTCGAGAGATGATGATGCGGTTTGTGGAGAGATCAAGACAATGATAACCCTTATGTTCCGAAGGATAGCCGAGAAAAACACAAAGGGTAGAACGAGGGGAAAGTTTGTTGGCCGTTGTGGCAGAAAGATTAGGATAACAACGACACCCAAAGACACGTAAGTGGGAGTAAGTGGGATTAATGCCGTAAAGAGCGAAATATGGCGTGAGAAACTTAAGTGTCTTTGTAGGGTGAAGGTTAAGCAAATAAGTGGCGGTGTGCATAGCTTCGACCCGGTAGGATGGGAGAAGATTAGCTTGGAACATAAGAGAACGGATTATGTTGTTGGTAGTGCGAATAATGCGTTCAGCTCTACCGTTTTGTGGGGAGGTGTGGGGACATGACATGCGGAGTGCAACGCCATGAGTTAGGAAAAAGGTTCGTGCGGACCGATTATCAAACTCACGACCATTATCGCACTGGACACACTTAATAGTTTTAGCAAACTAAGTGTGAATGTATGCGAAAAAGTGCGAAAGCGTGGAAAAGGTGTTCGACTTGAGACGCAAAGGGAAAGTCCAAGAATAGTGACTGCAATCATCGAGAATAATGAGATAATATTTGTAACCAGAAATGCTAGCGATAGGGGATGTCCAAAGGTCACAATGTATTAAATCAAAATGCGCAGTAGCGCGAGAGCTAGAAGCAGAAAAAGGAGAACGAGTGTGACGACCGAGCTGACATGCATGACATATGGGCTCGGGAGTACTATTATTACAAGAAATTGCTGAGGAGCTAGCTGGTTTAGAAAGAGCTTCAGCACCGAGATGTCCCAGACGACGATGCCAAAGTGTGGAGGGCGCAGCAGTGAGAAGTGCATGCGGCTGAGGTGGACATGACAACAGCGGGTAGAGGTGGCCGGAACTATTGCACCTGGCTATCACGCTCCGAGTGCGAAGGTCCTTCACAGAAAGACCATAGGGGTCAAATTCAACGGAACAATTATTATCAATAGTGAATTGACGGACGGAAATCAGGTTTTTAATTATTTGTGGAGTGACGAGAACGTTCCGAAGGGAAAATTGACCATGGGGTGTGGAAATGACAGTGGAACCAATAGAAGTAATGGGGAGAGACGAGCCATTACCGACGATAATGGAACCGGAGGAGGGGGGAGGTTGGGAAGCAAGAAGGATACCCGCATCCGAAGCCATGTGGGAGGTGGCGCCAGAGTCCATGTACCACTCCCTGGAGGTGGTGGAGGGGGGATGGTGTAGAGACATGGTGCTGAAGGAGTTGAGAAGCGCCGCCTGATCCCATTGCCCTAAGATCGGACATAGGAGCCCATGGTGCGTAGAGCTGCGGCCGCGCGGCTTGCGGCAGCCCATCACCATAGGCGCATCATGCCCCGGCCAGGCGTAAGCGGCGGCGAAGTGAGCCGACGAGCCGGAGCAGTGGCGCAGCAGCGTGGAGGATGCATGACGAGTTGGGCCTCGGACCCAGCATGGAGGGTGACCCGATGTGAGGCCACACACAGGTATGCGATCGAGGGTTCCAAAAAGCTGGGAAGGCCGGCTTGCGTGGTTGGAGGCTGCGACACAGAGAGGCCGTCTTCGGCCGCCGATGGCGTCTTGGCCCGCCACGCAGCCCTTCTTGAATTTTGTCTTGCCGCTTGCGTTGGAGACATTGGTGCCGCCGTTGGTTGACCGAGGCGCACCTGAGTGCACGCCCCGGCATTTGGCCCAGCGTAAGAAAGACCGAGGAAGAAGCCGATCTGCCGCAGATGGTGAGTTCTTCGATCAAGAGGTTGGAGCGGACCTCGGCCGAAGGACGAAGCGGCTTCGAGCGCTTCAGCGAGGACACCATATGAAAAACCGGCGTTCAGGCCGCGTAGAACGGCGAGAACGAGGGTGCGGTCGGGGCAGCCTCGCCCAAATCACCAAGAGCATCGACCATGCTTTCCATTTTTGCGGTGAGTCGAAATAGAAAGATCACCTTGGGAGAAGTTGCGAATTGCGTCAAGATGCAGTGCCCTCATTTCTTTGTTGCCGAGGAACTGTTGCTCAAGGCCGAGCCAAAGCGAGACGGCGATGGACGTCGGCGTCATGACAACTTCGACGAGCTTGGGGGAGATGGAGCCGTAGAGCCAGCCGAGGACAGTGCACTCCATGCGCACCCAGGATGGATTGTCGGGGTAGGCGTCGTCGGTGAGTACGTGATCGGAGAGCGCGTACTTGCCGACGGTGAGGAGGAAGAGGCCGCGCCATTTCGTATAGTTCGGCGACTCAGCGTCGAGGACGACGAGAAGAAGAGAACGGATGTTGATGACCGTTACCGCCTGTGCATGGAGGGAGGCGATGGTGGCGGCTTCGATGTCGGTCTGGCGGGCTTCATGGGCGCGTTCGGCGAGACGAAGACGCTGGAACTCGGCATCCAGACGCGCACGTTCGGCGTCAAGGCGCGTACGCTCCACTTGCAGCCGCGCGCGCTCGTCGTCTGGAGCCGTACGGGAGGGCTCAACTTTGTCGGCGACGGGGCACTCATTGGTGAGAGAGCCGGCCATGAGTGCCAGGGAAGAGGTAGAACGTGACGACACAAGGTGATCGACGACGTGGAAGGAGGGAGCGGCGGGCAACGCAAAGAAGCAGTCGCCGGCGGCTAGGTTGCGGAAGCGAGGGTCGCAGGATGCGAACCACTCATGATACCATGAAAGAGTGTGTACAGAGGATGCTAGAAGAAACACACGCCTTGTATTATTCCTCAAAGTACAGGAGATACAAATAGCGCCATGCATGCAAGCATGCAAGGTAAGAGAGCTAAACATGGCAAGGCTAGCATGATTAGTGGGAAGGTGTTTCCATCTATGGTTGAGCTAATACGGGAAAGGAAGAGGCGCCAGGATAGGTACCAATCCTGGCTAACATCGACTCTCGAGGCATAGTAATGGTGGCCTCCGCCAGGGCAAATGTAGCATCAAGATTAGAATCTCACTCTGATACCAATTGTTTGAACAGAATAGTAAAAAAACTTTGAAACAATTTTCTCTTCTATTATTCTCTTTCTTACTTACAAAACTCATGACTATTTTTAAATTTATATCCAAACTCCTAAACTAATTACAAGATTATCTCCGACAAAATCATCATCTACAGCTAGGGTAGGAGATTGCCAGATTGGAATGGTTGCCCACGAAACGAAACGAAGATTGTAGTAGCCCTTCCAGATTTTGGGATGTTGAGAGCACGTTGTCCAGGTGTTAGCCCCTATAGCCAAATCTGACGGTGGAGCCTTGGCTGTCCAACCAACCATTGTGCTAGCCTATTAGCAAGTATCCAAGGTTATTTGGCAGTTAACAAGTGAGGCACGTTGTCGGATTCGCTCTGATGCCGTAATACCGATCAGAGGTTGGATTGGCCTGGAGGGCAAATTTTGGATGCGATGGATGAGTTTGTTAGGAAACCGGATCCGTATCCTATATGGACTCTTCCTTATCTCTAAGCAGAACCGCTATATATAGGAGGCAGGGGTCACCCCATTGTACACAAGCATACAGAATAATAAAGCAGGCCTGGTTCCTCCTCATATTGTGTCTCTCATCCTCTCTCTCTGTTCTCCAGTTTAGATCTATTAGGCAACCCCGGACTATTCGATAGCGAGGTTGTCTAACACGTTATCAGCACGAAGCTCTACCGGAGAAGGATTGAAAGGTGAGAACGGTAAGAATCGAGGATTGAATCTAATCGCTCGTTTACATTTATGCATGCATCTAATCCTTGTAGCACGAAGCTACAATACGCAACGATTCTCGCAACCTGTGGCACGAAGTCACTTGTATGAACCTGCAGAACACATCAAGGATCAATTTTACAGATCCACGTCGCTCGAAACCGACGGTTCCCGGCACGGCTTGAAGCCCCAGCAGCCGGACCGCATGAAGCGGTCGGACGACCGGTGCTCGAAGAGCCACCGCACGAGACCACCAGCCGCCTGCCGCATGAAGCCGGCTCCGCCCCACCTTGCGACTTGTAGTGGTCGTTCTACGCCCGTCGGTCTTCTCCAAACGGCGCGCCGTACATCGCCTTGCCGCAGTCGCAGCCACAAGCCGCCACAGCCACAATTTGGACTTGGAAGTTCTGTTGAAGAATACTAGCACGTGAAGTTCAATAAAGTCCAATGGATTAGCATGCATGGGAAGCTAGCACGTGAATTCCAATAAAGTCCAATGGATTAGCATGCATGGGAAGCTAGCACGTGAATTCCAATGAAGTCCAATGGATTAGCATGCATGGGAATTTTTGCATGAAGTCTGGCCGAACAGCTACTTTGGCCAAAGCAATGGATGGCTAATGCTGCTCACGCACGCGCATTGGAAACACAGTCGTCGCAGTCACGCATTGCCAGCCCGGCCCACGTCCGTCTGTCGCTCGAAGCGATGCCGCCGCACTCGCCGGCGTCCCGCCGTGCTTGAAGCCGGCGCTCCGCGCGGCTTGCAGTATGCCCGGCCAGACTCGAAGTCAATGAAGCGCCGCGGCCGCTCAAGCCCAACCGCCGAAACCTTGCTCCCCGCCGCGATAGCTCGCGCCGCCCCGATCGCAATCCTGGCGAAGCCGTACTGCGGCCCAGCGCGTAAAGCGATTCGCGGCCAGCCACCGCGGCAACTCCGCTCAACCCGGCGTCGCCCGACCAACACGGCCAATTAGCGCGCGCCCTTGGCGGCCGTAGGCTCGCGCTGCGCCATCGCCGCCGCGCGCCGAATCGCGTCTTGCGCCGTCTGCCCGCTCGGTGACGCATTGCCACGCGAGCAGTTGGACTGCGCCGCAACGCCGCCCGCCCGGAAGAAGCTGCCGCGGCTTCGCGCCGCCGAAGAATGCCGCGCCCGCGGCATTCGCGCCCGCCTGAAGAACCCACCGCTCCTACGCGCATTGCGGCTGAAGTCGAGACGCCCGGCCGTAAACGACCGGTGCCTATAGCCAGCGACCGACGCGGCGCCCTGGCCGCCAAGGCTAGCAGCGCACCTGTCGCTAGACTTCTACGCACGCACGAGCGACTGGACTTGGAGGATGTCCAATGCTTTGGACAAAGTTCATTATGACATGAAGTCTCATTGAAGGTATCACGCACAGGATGTCCAATGCTTTGGACATGAAGCCATACTCCAATGCAATTTTGGAAGGTATCACGCACGGGAGGGCATGGGAATTTACCCAAATTGCCCTCCCCAGTTTTTTTTTATTTTTTTTATTTACTGTTTTCTTTTAGAAAACTGACTAGAAATTCAGAAAATTAATTAGAAAATTCCAAAAATTCTGAAAATTACCAGAAAAATATGAAAAATACCTAGAAAAATCCAGAAAATTTATTGGCTCTGTTTTAATTTGCACTTAGCCTTATTTTCTGCATTTATGAATTTTTACATGAATTTTTGCAATAATTGGCCTGTTTAGAATATCGGAAATTCCTGAGAATTTATTTTTCGCATTTATGAATTCATGAATTGTGCAATTATTATTCCGTTCCATACATTGTATTTATTGCTTTCATATAATTTATTATATTCAAGCACGCCGCACGAAGCGGCCACCGTCGTGCCAAGAAGGTCGACGCATGGAATCAGATGCGCCGCATGAAGCCGTGCTAAACCGATCGCACGAAGCCGATCGCGCACATAAAGCAGATCGCACGAAGTCGATCATGCATATGAATCTGATCGATTGCACGAAGCCGATCACCTACATGCACGTAGTTATATTTCTGAATATTTATGAATCTGTGTATATATGAATCTTGCAGTTATGAATCATGTATTTATGAATTCTGTATTTATGAATCTTATATTTATGAATTTTGTACTTATGAATCCTACATTTATGAATCTCGCATCTATGAATCTTGTATTTATGAATCTTGAAATTATTACTTTCTTTTAGTTTACTGGGTATTCATGAGAATTTGATTTATGCATTTATGAATTTTTGCAACCACTCTCTATTAGATTACACGAAGTAATCCAATGAAAGAATCCTATGAATATGTAAATACCTGGCATTGTCATATGTGAGTTTTGAAGAACTGGCCCGAATGGTCAGAACTATCTCACATGGGCATCAAATGTGAAGATCGTGCTTATGAGCAAGAAGCTCTGAATTGCCATCGGTTTAGGGTCCTCGAAGGACAAGCAACCTACTGCCGAGCAAAACGATCAAGTTTTGTACTCCCCAGGTATCACTTTTCAGCCACCGTGAAGAATGAATACATGGCTGAGGTGAGTACACTTGAGTTACGGACTGCACTTCAGAAGCAATTCGAGAAGCTCAAATCCGCCATCTTGTTCCAAGCACAGCAAGATTGGGTTCGCCTGAAGTTTGCAGGCTACAGAACAGTGGTTGTTAATGAATTTTGAATAATGAATTGTAAGCTCTCGAAGAGCATACATTTTCTTTTCTCATGAATAGAATTTCAATTTATTCTTTATTCCAGTATTCTATATTTTTAAGCAATATTTGAATTACTTTGCCACTATATGATTAGAATTATATTTCTTTTCATTTAGATATTGTGTAGCGCCCAACGGAGGTGATATGTATTGTTGATAGTGGCACAACAAATACCATCTTAAGAGAGTCGAAATACTTCCAGACGATCACGAAGAACGCTGGAAGGATAATGAAAATCGCAGGAAGTGATACGCATATAATAGGCTCAGGAAGAGCCACAATTATATTGCCAATGGGTACAACTTTGGTAATTAATGAAGCCTCCTTGTACCCTGAATCAACATGCACTCTCTTAAGTTTTATCAGATATCCGCGCCAATGGGTTTCACGTAGAAACCAATGAATGGCAAAGAGCATTTGTGCATTATGAAGCACGCGGAGTATGAAAAATGGTATTAAGAAGAATATCCCTCGTATGAATCTGGGTTGTACTACACGATAATCAATGCACACGCAGTGTATACTTATTTGAATACTGTATTTAGAAGCTCTGCATTATTTGCTTTATGGCATTGTATATTTAGGTCATCCTGGTCTTAGATTGATGAGAAACATAGTTAACAACTCACAAGGTCATGGCATTAATGTTAAAAATTTCCCGAATCACGAAGATTTTGTGTGCCATGCATGTGCCACCGGGAAATTAATAACAAAACCCTCTGTTATGAAAGTGCAACATGAAATCCTGCATTCTGGAGCATTCAGGAGGATATTTGCGGCCGATTCAGCCCTTGTCGTGGCCATTTTGGTAATTCATGGTGCTCATTGATGCTTCCTCGAAATGGTCGCATGTATGTTTGCTGTCAACAAGGAATCATGCATTCGCAAAGTTGATCTCGCAGATCATCAGAATTAAGAATGCTTTTCCTGATCATCGCGTGAAGTCCATTCGATTGGACAATGCCGGCGAATTTACTTCCAAGGCATTTGATGATTATTATACGGCAACTGGAATAACGGTTGAGCACTCTGTGCCGCACATCCATACGCAAAATGGAATAGCTGAAGCTTTAATAAAGAGGATTAAGCTCATAGCCCGACCACTCTTGCAGAGTTGTAACTTTCCCAACACTTGTTGGGGACACGCAGTCATGCACGCAGCAACACTCATCAATTTTAGACCGTCGGCCTACAACATCCATTCAACTGTGCAACTAGTGCAATGGGTCATCCTGAAGATTTGAATGAATGGTATATGTACATATACCACCCCCACAGCGAATTGCAATGGGCCCTCTCCGCAAGTCTGGGATATACGTTGGTTATGAGAATGCATCCATAATCAGGTATTTGGAACCCACGATCGAGATTTGCATACTGACTCGATTCGCCGATTGCATTTTTTGACGAGGATCGCTTTCCGTCATTAGGGAGAAATGAACCATTGGATGAAAATGCCGGGAAATCATATGGCATTCCACTGGGATCCCCGTGCATGACCCTCGCACTAATGAAGCAAATCATGAAGTCAAGAAGACAATCGATTTGCAGAATTTAGCAAATGAACTGCCTGATCATTTTTGTGATCTGAAGAGCGTGGTTAAGTCGCATATACCAGCAAGAAATGCACCAGAGAGGGTGGAAATACCAAAGAAAGCAGAAGGTATCCCTCATCCTGTTCAGAGGCCTCAAAGAAAAAGAACAGGAAATCTGGCTTCTCAAACCCAAAGTACCCGGAGATGGGGAAAATGGGCAAGAGGACTTACCACAGCCAATCACAAAAATACCCCAAAGCAAGAAGGGGAGCCAGTTGAGACCTGGCACTGGAAAGAAACCTGTGGAAAAGGTAATTCCAGACTTGAATCTTCAATTGGAAGAAGCCGCCGGAAATAATGTGTGCGCACACATTGGCGGAGAAAAACTAAAAGAACTTGCTCGTGGAATGGGAAATAGCAATGAAGAGCAAGTAGAAGTGCATGAAGCACACCATGACGAAATGGCCATAAATTTTGTAATAATAGGAGAATCTATGAAAAGAGCAACAACCATTGCAAGGCTTGTTGTTCAAGGTTTCACTCAACGTCCTAGGGTTGATTATGAAGAAACCTATTCTCCGGTCATGGGTGGAATTACCTTTAGATATTTGATCTCAATGGCAGTCAACTTGAAGTTGAGAATGAAGCTAATGGATGTTGTCACAGCATATTTGTATGGAAACTTGGATTCGGAGATATACATGAAAGTACCGGAAGGTATCCCCATCCTGAACCAAGACAGAGCAAACAGAAACCTATCCAGTGTGAAATTGGAGAAATCACTGTATAGGCTGAAGCAGTCAGGAAGAATATGGTACAATCGCTTGAGTGACTTTCTATGCAAGAAAGGCTACACGAACAGCGAAGATTGTCCATGTGTATTTATACAACGATCCATGAATGGATTTTGTATAATCTCCGTCTATGTAGATGAATTGAACATCATTGGGACGGATGAAGAAATTGAAGAAGCATGCACATACTTGAAGTCTGAATTTGAAATAAAAGACTTGGGTAAAACCAAGTTTTGTTTAGGCTTGCAGCTTGAACATGTCCAAGGCGGAATCTTGGTACACCAATCTTCCTACACGCAGAAAGTGTTGGAGAAATTTGGTTTTGAAAAGGCATACCCCGCAAAGACCCCAATGCAGTCGGAAGGTCACTCCAAGCAGACCTAGACACATGCAGGCCTAAAGAAGAGGAGGAAGTCCCGGGAGCGGAATTCCCATACTTGAGTGCAATTGGAGCGCTCATGTACCTTGCGAATAGCACTAGGCGAACAACTGCGTTAGCCGTGAATTTGCTAGCGTGGTACGATCTGCGTAACCCACCAAAAGGCATTGGAAAGGGGTGAAGGACATCTTCCGTTACCTTTAAGGAAGCAAAGACCTTGGCTTGTTTTACAGAAGAAACAATGAATTGAATTTGGTTGGCTATGCCGATGCTGGGTACCTATCAGACCCGCATACTGGCAAGTCACAAACTGGGTATGTTTTCCTTTGCGGTGGAACAGCAATTTCGTGGAAGTCATCTAAGCAGACTCTTGTCTCAACGTCGACAAATCACTCAGAAATAATTGCCTTGTATGAAGCCTCTCGAGAATGTGCATGGCTTCGAAGAATGGTTCACCACATCCATAAGTCATGTGGCCTGAACATGGAACAAACCCCCACTATTATCTATGAAGATAATGCACTTGTGTTGCACAAGTACAAATGGAATATGTGAAGAGTAACCTTACAAAGCATATCAACCCCAAGTTCTTTTATGCTCATGAAATGCATAAGATGAACGAGATAAAGATACTGCATACTAAGTCATGTGAAAATCTCGCATATTTATTCACTAAGTCACTCCCGGCATCTTCCTTTGAAAGATGTATTAGAGGAATCGGGATGATGAGGCTTAGAGAAGTGCAGATTTCAGGGGGAGATTTTTCACATACTCCTACATAAATCTCGAACATGAAGTTTGAGTACCCAACGTGAATCTTCAAGATTAACATTGAAGTTTGGGTGGATTGTACTCTTTTCCTTAAGTAAGTTTTTCATTGAAGTTTTCTTACATAAGGTTTTTGATGAGGCAATCCGTGCAACACAGCAAGCGTGTGCTATGTACTCTTTCTCCAATTATTTTTCCCACTGGGTTTTTTTATAGAGTTTTAATGAGACATATGCATCTCGCAGTGAAGAGTCCAAGGGGGAGTGTTAGGAAACCGGATCCGTATCCTATATGGACTCTTCCTTATCTCTAAGCAGAACCGCTATATATAGGAGGCAGGGGGTCACCCCATTGTACACAAGCATACAGAATAATAAAGCAGGCCTGGTTCCTCCTCATATTGTGTCTCTCATCCTCTCTCTCTGTTCTCCAGTTTAGATCTATTAGGCAACCCCGGACTATTCGATAGCGAGGTTGTCTAACAGAGTTGACGGTGGTTTATGTCGTCACGGTTTGATGCGGTGGAGCCAGGCGAGATTGGAGTCGGTAGATTCGGTGAAGGAAAAAAAAATTAGTAGCGATGCAGGCCGTGGTGGAACTGAAGGGAATTCAGTTGAAAAGCATGTACAATGCTATACGTCAGCTGTCTGTAATCTAATGTCACATTGAATTTTAGATGATGTGAAAAAGAGAGAGGAAGGAGAGAGAAGTATTTTCTGTTATTTAACAGACGGTCTTATAGACGGCTTTAGACTATTTGTACCATTGTATAGATAGTATATTAGTTGTATGAGAGGTTATTAAAGACAACTATATAGAAAACTCATTGTATGAGTTGTCTTTTAAATCTTTTATAGATGATATAAAAGTGTATTATAGATAGTAATTGTCTACGTGTCCTAAGGATCGAAGGCAATGTTAGATTAATACTGCATAGGTGCATGGCGCATGTAAAGCCGCGATCTCCTACTGATTCTCAGCGATCACCTCCTGATCACCTCTTGATCTCCTACTGATTCTCAGCGATAGCTTAGCATATATTTATTTATAGATTAGCTCAGGTTAATTACTTGTCGAGATGTATTGTACCCTCATGTACTATAAATACCAAGAACATCATTGCGTGAATTCTCTCTTGCTTACACGCTTTCATGGTAGGCTTGCTTGCACATGCATGATCCTCGGAAGCCGCACCTGCACCTCGTCAAGCGCATCATCCGCTACATCAAAGGCACAGCAGCTCTCGACCTTCATCTTTCTCGGTCGCATGCCCATGAGTTGGTCGCTTACTCGGACGCCGACTGGGCGGGGTGTCCCACAAATCAACCAACAAGGATATCAGAGGCATTCCAGCAAGAGCAGAAATGGTAGGAGAGAAGTCTCCGACCAGGACAAACAAGTGGACGCCAAAGATGGATTTTCCCAGACTCAAGGGCACAACGAGTTGGGCAATTGGGAGCACTTTTGTAAGGAGGTGGAAACTGAATTCGGTGCTAACGTGTACAGAACGAAGTTCAGGGAGCTGATTGTTATGGTATGGTTAGAGTTCGTGTCTCTGTATGAAAAGACTCTATTTATTGGTGGGCAAATCCGAATTAATCAGTGGAGGCATCAGTGGGGTTGGAGCCCAACGCAAAAGACCCCCGCGATAGCCCATGGCCCATACAGCCATACTACGAAGCAATGAATGGTACGTTTTTCTCATTTTATAATTACATACTTATATTGCATACAATTTAAATTTCAACTATTTTACAATATATCGATAATTACAATAGTTGATTTTAGATGTCTCTTTTTTAAGCTCTTTCTTTGAAACTTTCTGGCTCCGTCACTGGGTGGCAAGCCCTAAGCCTTAAGAGACTTGAGAGAAGATTAGGGTTTTCACAAGATTTTGGTTTTCGATCTTTTGTGTGTAGGTGCTCCTTGGAAGCTTTGCTTGCTCTCAGATGAGATACTTAATTTGTAATCAACCTTCTTGATCTGAACTAAAATCAAATTTCTGCTCAAGTCTTAATTACCTTTTGTTTTGATCCTCCCTTTTTTGAAGTTTTTGACGATTCTTGTTTGAATCCTGTGGCGTTCCTGGATGTAAAAACCCAAACATGTCATCCACGTCGAGGGCTCGAGGGAAGCTAAGAGGGAATGCAAGCGCCTGATTTTATTATTCCAAACGACCCACGCTAACAACAGCCTCAGGAATCAGGTGCATCAAAACTCGTTATTGCGCACAAATCCAACACAAACGTGTGTCCCCAAATTCCACGTCTCTCCAGCCAAACACCCAGAAGCCATTCGTCACAGCCCACATCTGCACGCACCATGCATATGACGACGCTTCTCATTTCCTCGCCACGGTGGTGAGCCCAGCACCGAACGGGAAGAGCGGGTCGTAGTGCGCGTCGCCGGCGTTCATCGGCAGCTGGTTCACCGACTTGAACCACGTCCTCGACAGCTTGCCGCTGAACCCGTAGTCGCCGAACAGCACGTCGGCCACGCCCTGGCCCTCCGTGCCGGGCAGCCACGCCGCCACGAACGCGTCCATGTCGCCGATGTACGGCTCCACCACCAGCGGCCTGCCCGAGACGAGGACCACCACGCACTTGATGCTCTTGCAGACGGTCTGGATCACGCTCGGCCCGGGCGCCGGGATCGTCAGGTTCAGGTTGTCGCCGAACGTCTCGGCGTAGGGTGGCTCGCCGACCACCACGACGGCGTAGTCGTACCTGTCGCCGTTCACGAGGCTGCTGTCCGGGTTCTCCGAGTATACCACCCGAGTGCTGGGGTCGACGGTGGACTTGATCGCCGTGAGGATCGTCGTTCCTACACGATCATGGTTAAAAAAGTACGTACTATCGTTACCGGGGAATTGTTGTCCATGAAATTTTGTTGGAAAACAACAGAAGCCGCCATCAATTTACCGGCAGTGAGGTCGTTGCCACTCTCTCCTTGCCAAGTGATTGTCCATCCTCCGCACTGGTTGCCCAAGTTGTCGGCGTGGCTTCCGGCGACGAGGATCTTACCGGCCTTCTTCGGAAGTGGCAACAATGGAGTGTAGGCGGATTTCCCATTTTTCAGCAGTACCAAGGATTTCCTTACTGCTTCGCGCGCCAGATCACGGTGTTCCTATCGAGGAAAACGAAAGCTTATTCGTCAGTAAATACCTGGATGCATGGAGTGTGTGGGAAGGAATTAATTGAGGTGCTAGAACTCACTTGCTTTCCGAGTTCACCGGCGAGGCTAGGATCGGGAAAAGGTTTCTCAAAGAGACCCATGGTGAACTTCACTCGAAGGATCCTATAAACAGCATCGTCGATTCTGCTCATGGGGATGATGTTGTTCTTAACTTGGGATGTCAGGTCATCAATGAACTCTGTGTAGGCGTAAGGAACCATGATCTGCAAATAGCATTAGCCCATTTGCCACGATTAGCAAAAGGAAGACAACAGTGAATTTGCATTAGTGATAGAAACAAGTACTAGCATCGTCGATAGGGATGTACAATTAACAATCAGTTTACAGGTACCATCCTTGCATTATGATTTACAAATTAGCTATTATGAGTTGTGGGGCTGAACCAACGGAAATTAAGCGCACATAATCAATTTACATATCTTACCATGTCAATGCCGGCACCAACGCCAGCCTCGACTGAATATGAGTAGTTCTTGTGCGAAGGGGAAGTGATCCGATCAATGCCCTGCCAGTCAGAAATCACAAAACCCTGTTTCCACAGAATCCCACGACATCAGTGTCTCCGGATTTCCCTGAAGAAAATAAATTAAGAGGACAACCATTTGCCTTTGTAACGAGCAACTAACCCTAAAGCGGAGCTTCTTCTTGAGAAAATCTGTGATTAGGTAATGGTTTGCGTGCATCTTCTCCCCATTCCAGCTCGAGTACGAGATCATGACAGTGGAGACGCCTCTGATGATAGAATTATAATAAGGAGGCATATGGATGGTCATCAGCCCGTGGGTATCGATGATTGTGTTGTTCTCATTGATTCCCAGATACGTTCCACCGTCACCAACGAAGTGCTTCGCGCACGCAGCGACTTTCTTACTGCACATTATTCGAGCGAAACCCAAGTTAGCTACTCCATCTTGTAATGGAACACTAATTTTTTCACTCTTAAACAGGAGGGTACAAGCTACAAAGAAAAAAAAAGATTCAGCTATATCTGTTTGTTGTGCATTACCTAGGGATGCAAATGGGCCGACCCTAGGGTCTTCTTTGGCCCACTTTAGTTCATTTGTTTGCACTAAAAACTTAATTTTTACTCCACCTTTTAAGTTTTAGTGCAAACAAATGAACTAGAGTGGGTCAAAGATGACCCTAGGGCCGGCCCATTTGCATCCCTAGCATTACCTTCCACCAACGTATGGTCTTCCCACACCATTTGACGGAACATCGCCTTGCAAGCCAGAGATGAGTGTGGTCATCGACTGGACAACCTTTGGGTCTTCGCTGTAGCTTTCATAGCAGCGTCCCCATCTTGGGTCTCTACAAACCTGGGCAATATCATGTAAACCATATAAAATGGAGCTCCTAATTAAGGATGATAAGAGCACGTCTTTGCTATCCAGACGGAAGCATGCACTCTGAAAGAGGTATTGTCTGTTACCGCAACACACGGAGCAAAGACGTAAGGGATTCCTGTGGCTCTAGCTTCGAGGGCAGTTGCTTCTCCTATCTTCTTTACCAGCATCGGGTCCCTGGCAGGCAGAGGCAGAGCATCAATATATCAAACGGAAATACTATTCTACGGCATACCGTTCCAACGGTATATCCCTGAAACTCATAAAACTCGTGAAATTTTACACTGAAACTCACGAAACTTAGTACTAAAAACTGATAAAACCTGAAAATCATTAAACTATACACTGGAACTCATGAAACCAGTCACTTAGACTGATGAAACTCAAATACAGACCAACAGATGCATCACAAGAACTTTATGCAGCACAGTTTGTGTTTCTTTGTCTCCCAAAACGGACACAGTTTGTCAATCTGAAGGCATCCGTAAAACAGGATTTAAATGATTTCCTTCTCACATCCACATCGAAAGTAAAAAAAAAACAGTCTCTACCTGGTAGCTCCAAGCCCAACGTTATGAGGGAAGATAGTAGCTTTGTAGGCGTTATTGTGTCCATGCACAGCATCAACACCGTATATAATCGGAATACCTAGGCGTGTCGACAGAGCACCCTTTTGCATTTCAGTAACCATCGAAGCCCAAGCCTCAGCAGATGCTTTAGGAGCAGGCACACTGCCTCCACCACTCAGTACACTACCTGCATATATCACAGCACAACAATGTCAGACCCACACTCTCCAGCCCTTCACCGTTTGCATTTCTTAAGCATGACCCAAATATGACGCACCTATGTAGTGCTTGGATATCGCATCCGCTGTGGCATTTTCCCTCTCGATTTGGGTCATCTGGCCTATCTTCTCAGCCAGAGTCATCCGACTAAGCAGATCCTTGACGCGAACGGCAACTGGCTGCTTCGGATCTTTGTACTTGAGATGTTCTGCTCTGCCCGACAACATCAAGCAGAACAGGAGGAGAACAAAACTTATCTTGCGAAAACTCCCCATCTTGGCACCTTGTGTGGTATCGATCACCACGGACAGCCTATATATACACCTATAGAAGGGATGTTAACCATATGAGTAAACTTTCAAAGAAACTTATCCAACAAATATGTGCTGTTATAGTTCAAGGTTATTATTTGAACAAACCATAAAATCAAACATTAGACCAGTCAAAGATGCTCCAGTAGCCGTCATGAAGAAGGAAAATAGAGACTAGAGAACATATCACTTAAAACCGACTAGGCTTTTCTCGGTTTCCGTGTTCAAAACGCATCAAGTTGCTGGAAACCAGCACGTTTTCAGAGAGGACAATAAGCTGCCTAGCCTTGATGCATTGAAACCGGCTGGCACATGCAAATAAGGGCTGAATAGAACAGCAAATGCAGTATAAACAGAACACATTATGCACCGCGTTCTCGGCAGACGTCATGAACAAAAGCTTAGAACACACAGGAAGCCTGCATGTTTACAGGGAAAAAAACAATAAGCTACCCAACCTAAATCAGTTGAAATCAGCCGGCACAGGACAAAGGGATGAATAAAACGGAAAAATGCAGTATAGACAGAAAACAACAGGCAATGCATTCTCGACCTGCAACGCCGCCAAAAGCTTGCACTCGAAAGGAGGAACTAGCTATCCGCATGCGCACGAACGCGAACGCTAGAAACAGGTATCCTTTCGCCAATAGGAGGATGAAACTTGCAGCCTAATGGCGCTGCAGAGAGGTTCTTTCCCTCTCAAAGCTCTAAAGGTTACTGGCTGAGAGGGGTGAGCGTGTCCTGAAAGAAAAAGGAAACCCCGATTCCTCTTATACACCAAGTGGGAAGTGTGTAGCGACCCTCGCTGCGCTGCGTCGATCGACATGAGGATCGCAAGGCAACAAAAAAAAAAAAAGGAAGCGAAAGAAATCAGGGCTTTGATTAGCTCGAGTGGACCTCACGCGCTGCGACTAGGACGACTATTGTAAGGCGGGCTTTTTAATATCCGTATCAAAATATGCATTGAACTATTACCAAAAGTGCTAAAAGTTTAAGAAACTTTAAGTGTTTTATTACTAAATAGCACTCGAATTTGAGCGCTCTATACACAAAAAAAAATATATATATAAACACTCACGAACCAAAAAAAACATTCAAGTTATTTAAAATTCCCAAAAGTTTAGAGAGCGAAGGCACCTAACGTTGCAAAAGTTCAAAGAAAATTTGGTGGTATCCACCGAGAATGATAAAAACTCTAGACATAAACCGGAAAGTAAGCGAAGAACGATCTCCACCTCCACATTGCTCGCGCTATTGCAGCACCACGAGAGGCGGAGACAGGCATCTATTAGTTGAAACGTCGCTGTGGATAACATCCGTGGCTAATTATTAATGGGTTTTGATAAGTTTCATCCAGATGTTTTCTTTAGCAACTATCATCTAAATTCCTAGCTATTGGATTTGCTTTCAGATCAATACACGGCCCCCCTGAATTCGAGGTGGGTTGATCCTACGGATGTGTGTTTTGATCGTACGGTCCAAAGTTTAGATATTTTTTAGAACAAAAACATCCGGATGATGCCTATACACTCCCATTATTAATTCCCGTTGATATTCTCCGCTCTCCCACACCGACCACCCTGCCTACGGGCCGGGCCGGCTACAGCACGGTGCAGTGAAACGCTCCACGCACTAGCCATTTGGCTGCTCCAGGAGAGAGATTCGCTTCACCGGCCTCTCCCGCCGGCGTCACTCGCCGAGGCAGGGACGAGTTTTCACTTCTCGGCCCAAAAAGGGCATGAAAACTAGGGGGAAGAAACCTGTGCTGACACTATGATGCGACGGCCGGCGGCGGATTTTACACGCAAACTCTTGCTCCGCTTCGCCGGGTTCAGAGGCCGTACACTGGGTCGACGGCTTAACCACACAGGAAAGTTCTACATTAAATTGGGAGAAACTTTGGGCTCCCGCGAGCGGGCTCTTGCTAACCAGTAACCGCTGCAACTAATACTACAATAGTACGAGCATCTTATCAAGAAAGAAAGAATCTTTTTTTTTCGAGGTGGCCATAGGCGGCGTGCACGCCAAACCCAACCGATCGATCGATCCGGCGGACGCGGATGGATCGACTGGCCTGAATAATTTCGCATTTGCGTGCGTGTGCCCATCCACACCTGCATTTTGCGAGGTTGGCGGCGTACATACATGAGAGCCAAAGCCAAAGCCAAAGGTGGTGAGCTAGTCACTATCCACTACTCCGCAAACGCCGAACCCAACCATGGGTGTGTAGTAGTACTACTAGTGGCTAGAGCCCAAGATACCATGAGACAAGGACGGTAGCTCGCAAATCCGCATCTACCCAGCCAGATTTCTCTTGGAAGGAAAAGAAGGGTCGGTCGGTCGGTGGTGGCAAACTTGGAAGCCCAGAGGCCCGAGAACAAGAAAGGAATCCCAGGTGACGGAGACGGAGAAGAAAGGAGAACGGAGCCAAAGAAATCAATATGGAGGGAGGCTTACCACTTACCTTAGTTACCTACTGGCAGGGCGATGCCGATGCTGAATGCTGATGCGAGAGACGGAGAGGCTGCGCTGTGGCTCAGTGGCCGTGCGGCGAGGAGCTGCGCACGCGAATGGCAGGGCAGCTCAGCGCAGCGGAGCAGAGGAGGCAGACGACACGAGTAAAGGCTTCATCGCTGTGCAGCTTTACGCTCTCTCACTCGCGCCTTTTTTTTTAACCTTTTCGCGGCGTTTTTTTTTATCCCGGGGAATCTACGCGACCGCGACGAACGACTGCGGGCCGTAAATTTGACGGATGTCGTGCGGCGGGGACCGTCGCTACGCTGACGCGTACAGCGTCTAGAGGTGCGAATGACTGGTGGGTCCATGAGGTCAAAGGGCCCAGGTGTCAGTGGGTTTAGGTGGGCACGACTTGCGCGTGGTTGTCGCATCCAACTTCCCTTCGTTTTCTTCTCCGGGTGGTAGCGGGATCTCGCTCTGCTCCTGTGACATCCTGCCTTTTGTTTTTCTTCTCCCAGCATACGTCGCCCAGTTGCTACTACTATACTAGTATTACTTTCTACAGGGAAAATACTACATGTACCCCCATCACATTAGCAACCCGGTTACACGTTTTGAATATTTTACTGTGCTAGCCTCTGAGATTTTTTTTTTTTTTTTTTTTTTGCCAAAATGGCCTCTGTAGCGATAAAATTACAAAACTAACCTCACGCCCTGCATTGCCTTAGCTCGTGCCTCCACACAGCTGCACCAACTAAGCTGCGTCTCCACGCCGCGTGGAGGTGCGGCTCAGTCGGTGCAGCGGCGTGGACACGCGAGCCAGGATAGTGCAGTCACGATGTGGTATTATTTTTATAATTTCATCATTATAGAGGCTATTTTCGTTAAAAAAAATATCTCGGAGACCATTACAGTAAAATAGTCATGCGTTTTAGCATGGTACGATGTACGAACTAATTGTTGTTGGTTATTCCCCAGATAGAGGCGTTGCCGGTGGCTGCTAATTAACCAACGGCCGAACAGCGGCGACGATGAACTGGTTCTTTGCACATGCACGAACCAGAAATACAGCTGCTGTGGAGGGTTTGTTTGTTTCGGCCTTGATTCGGGTTGGGGAAACAAGGGTTTTACAGTGAGTTTTGTTTGATCTTAAATCAGAAGTGAAACCTTAGCTCTTTGTTCCTCTCCGACAGAAGCACTGTGTCTCTGTGAAGAGCGCTGCTTAGCAGCGTATACAAAAGTCGATGATAGATAAATATGAATGAAAGACGATCCTAGATGAAACGCCCATATGAAACAAGAATGAATCTCGAAATAGGGGATATGTGTAACTATAGATTAATTAACATATTGATGCAAAACAATATTGATCATCGTTGAATTATAAAAGCTAAATTAGTTATGCTGGTTAAAATAAAACTACTTCTAGGATACAAAAAAAAATGGTAAAAAAACTATTTCTACATGTCTTGATTGAAGTGTAAAATCTTAAAACATCTATTTATGAACAAAGTAGCCCTTTTTGTTTAAGTTTAAAGTTATTGTTTGGGCTTAAACGCAATCAACTTTTATACGTGATAGATGTAGATAATTTTATCATAACTTCAGTTGTATTAATTTAAAACTAACCATCAATAAATCAAAAAAGAAATTTTTTTGTGATTTTTGGCTTTTAGTTATATGGAACAGCTTGTAACTTTTGAAAAATTCCAGATAAAATCATCTATTTATTTAACTTTTTAAGTTTTTTAACTGATAAAAAAATACCTAAACAAGTATGATCTTAGTAACTTACTGTTTGCACCGAAATCCGGCGTCCCCTATAAGATCGGATAAAAGGATGTTTTGGAAAGGGTAAAACGGCATCGAACAAATCGGAATGAGAATCCGTTTCGAATAAGAGAAGGAAATCGGATCAAAAGCCAATACAGGTAAAGATGACGTATCCATACGTGACTCGGATCGGTTGGAGCCTTATAAAAGGGACAAATCATGAAGGCAGCGGGATCAATCTCAACACAACACACATATACTTTTTACAAGCCTTTTTACATCGTTTTAGATTTACAAACCTCTGTAAGTCGACGGAATCAACAGAGTTGCGCATCGCCGATTGTTGGTTTTGGCCGATTTCGCCCCAGATTCAATCTGCTTTGTTTTGTTGCGCATCGCCTTCTCAAAGCCGATTTTGCCTTGTATCTGGATTAACCGCCAGGTTAATCTAGTTATCCCCTGATCGGCTTTTAGTCGACTAGTGTCAAGCCGATAACCTTCGTTTTTATCGGCTTCGATTGCTTACTATTTCCACCTTGTCAATTCCAAGTTAAATTGACTGGCACTCCTTGCAAACTCGATGTTTGTCTTATGTGTTCGAAGCTAGAAACCCTGCTTTACGTTTTTAGCGCGAACACTTACGGCAGCTTAGAATTCCTACATAATCCTGGGCAGTTATTATATCCACGTGACCATGTCAACCCAGAGACAGTACCTTTACTGACACCTCTGACTGGTACACTTTAGATTCCTACAGTGGATGCGTATGCCGATACCGAATAGCGTTTGATATAGTGCTATTAGCTGCGTGTGCAGTTCCTACTTCCTAGCCATCCATTTGCACGTCATCTGCCGAAAAATTCTGCACAGCCTGGGCTCCACGGTTGTCGAAAACAATCCGATTGAAACCGAGATGCCTCTTCTTTGATCCATCTGTGCTTATCCCTCCAGCGAGGCATGCACAAAGAACATTTACTGATCCCATCCCCAAACACGCAAACGCAAAAAAAAAAATGTCAAAGATTTTCCAATCTGAAAAGGATCGCAGCAAACAAGTTGTAACATCTAAAAGGTAGTAAGAAATAATATGTATATCTTAAAAATATGAGAGTGATAAAATCTGAATTTGTGGCATTTATTCTTTATTTTGGAATTTATTTTAAATGATAAATCCAATATAAAAATGGTAAAAAGATAAAAATTAATGTAGTAAAAATAAAATAGTAATAAATCCCTATCTTCGGGTGGCTAAAATGAGGCCCCGTTTGTCAGCCACACTAGTCTCTCTCTCTCTCTCTCTCTCTCTCTCTCGCGCACGCGCACAAATCACTGACCAGTGGGGCCCAGTGATCAGTGCCTTGTGACTCACCTCAGTCACCGTGAGCGGGATCCACAGGTCAGCACGGCTCGGTTTGAAAACATTCCGAAAAAGGAAAGATGTTTTCAATACCGGAAAACGTACTTTCCTTATTTGGAAATTTCAGTAAACTTAGAATTCAAACTATTATAACTTTCGCAATTTAAATCCAAATTTAGTAAAATAAATTTCTAAATTTATGTTTAATCCTCTAGTTCTTGATTATGCAAAAATATTATACATGTGACTTCTGTTTAAATTTTAAATTTGAATTTAAATTATAGGTTTGAAATATGTTGTATGCAAAATTTGAGCAAATAAACTCTAAATCATATTAAAGTTTCTAATAGATTTCGATCATTTTAAAATTAGGAACTCATTTCAATATGTTAAATGTACATACTTGTGTAACTTCAATATATAAGCTTTAAATTGGATACAAACATCTTCTAAATACATTTAAAATAGTAGAGTACCTATTTAGGTTAAAATACTTAGGTTAACATGTTAGCTTACATGTCATCTGATAGTTTAGTATCTTGTTGTTATTAATCTTAATAATCTTAGCATTAAATATGCATTGCAGAAAGAGATAATCATGCCCTGTGAGTAAAGCTGTATACCTCTACAGAGTTAAAACTAATCAATTAGTCGTGCTCGTAATCATGAGCACTTGGTAAAGTCATCACATACCGCGTTCCCCAACAGTTCCCACTTTGGACCTGTTTGTTTCAACTGGAGATTGCAGAAAGCAGCTTTTAAAATCTGGATTGTTTAAAAGCCGAAGGTTGAAAAGCTGATGGCTGTTTGGCAATTCAGATTATAGTGGGGGTAGGCTCGGGCGTAAACAATGGGAGGGCAATGGTGGGTAATTTCAATTGAAGTTGTATGGATATTGTGGTCTTTTGCAACAAAAAAAAAGGCTAGGGAAAGCTCATCCAGAGTGGATTGTGGGATTGCTACAATCTGACCTCCAGATTGTTACAATCTATATTAAAAGTTTCCTATTTGTTGATCTTTCAGATTTTAAAAGCTGCTTTCTACGATCCCTAGCGGAAACAAACAGTCCCTTAATTATCTTAGAAAATAAAATATATACTTTATGTGGATAGTAATAAATAAATGTATATAGTTGAGAGAGAATAAATAGAGGTATAGAAGGAAATATCTCATTAAATTTATATGTAAACTTCATATATATAAATAAAATTATTTTAAAAAATAAAATTTATAAAAGTGCAGGAAAGATAGCTCACGCACGCAACTTGGAACTGAACAACGCATCACAGCACGTGTCCACTGTCCTCGTACACCTTATCTCCAATGGTGAAAACTGAAATGTCCATCCCAAAATAAATAAAAAAAAATGCGAAAGATCCAGATCGCGGTAACTGAAAGATCCAGATCACGATCGAAGGCAGGTGAAACAGTAAACAAGTGGGGCTCGTCGTAGAATGATCGCAAGAAAACGAGGCGTTTAGGTAACTTTTCAGGTACATACAGAGGTACTACTACTAGCTGGGGAATTTTTTTTTTTTAAAAAAAGACACGCTGTTGCAGATTCAAAATGTGAACAGAGCCACATGGAAGGAAGGAGCCACAGAAATGGACGAGGAGATGAGCCGAGACAGGAATATACTTTGCAAGGTATCGCCGTGTCAGTACAAACTTGGTAGGTGGAGTATAACGGCTGCTGAGCAGCACATGCAGTGAACTGTTAAGGCCCATCCGGCTAGGCTAGGGTGGGATGCAGAGTAAGACTAAACAGCCTCACATGACAGTATGGATAAAAATTCCGGTAAAATTTTACGAAATTTCGTTTCGAAGGGTGACACCATTCATAATATCGGCGAAATAATTTTTTTTTTAAAAAAATCAAATTACTCCGGTACTTAAAAATCTCAAGTAGATCTTGATGAAATTTGCACTTAAATGACCGGATTTCATAGCTACTGGACCAGATTTAAAAAATTTTTGGAGCACCTTTTATGAACAACACATGTGGGAACAAATAAAAAATGAAGAAAAAAATTCGGTTCAAATTTTTAAAAATTCCCAAAGCTTGACCATTATCTGAAAATTTTATGAGAATATTAGTGATACATCATATCCACAAAAAAATTTAAAATTTTTCAATGTGGCTTTAACCATTTTTCGTTCTATTGAAATTTGCTGGTTATTTTTAATTTTTTCATTCGGTTGAAATTTGCTAGTTAGCCTTTTATCAGGACAGTAGCACTGTTTAAATTTTTAAAAATTTCTTAGGCTTGATCATAATTTGAATTTTTTATGGGAACATTAGTAAAGTGTCGAGACCATTAAAAAAAATTCATAATTTTTTGACGTCATTTGAAACATTTTTCTTTTAGTTGAATTTTACCGATTTCTCGGTAAATTTCGGTGAGATCTCGAAAATCTCGGTAGAAAAAATATCGGATTTGAATTTTACTTTTTGAATTTCATCTAAAATAACAAGATCTCGACGAAATTTTAAATTTTAAAAAGTAACAAGATGTGAATCGAAAACGAAATTTGAAACCTTAGGTGACACCACAGTGCACGGAAGTGAGCAGCACTAATGGCCAATCCGGTTTCTCTCTGTACCGTGCTGCTGCAACTGGACCACTGGTGAAACAATCAAGTGGGTTTTATTTTTGGGGTAGTTGTAGCCTTGTAGGCCGATCAGGGAGGCTAAATCTGGCAGAAGAAACTTCAGGAACAACGTGGGATCTTCAGGAACAATTTCGGTCATTTGGACTGAATTTTCGGTATTCACAGCTTCAAAACTATCAGATTTGGATCCTATCCAGATTGTATTTGAAATTTTAAAATCTTAATAAAATTTTGGATTTCCACAATCTCCGAGATGGGTCCAAACGAAATTCCAGAACCTATGCAGGAGTGCAGCAGAAGAGCACGTAGAAGTAGGGTTGTGATCGGATCGGATACGGTCGAATATCGTCCTATTCATATCTGTATCCGTATTTTTTATCGAATACAGAATCGAATACGAATAGTTTCGAATACAGAATCGAATACGAATTATACAGGATAATATCGGTTACGAATACAGATCGAATACGGATCGGAATCAACATGGATACGAATAATATTAGTCGGATATTTTAAAATCCAATTTCAGTTTTTTTTTTCAAAATCGATCCAAATTTAAATTTAAAATTCCAAAAGAAATATATTTGTATATCTTTTTTTTGCCTTTTTATCCCTAGCTTGTCATACATGTGACTCTGTGAGTAACAATGTACACCATTGCAATAATTGAACCAAATGATTTGCGGTGGCATATCTTCTTTGAATCCTAAGTAGCCCTCCTGAAACGCCACTTGCCAATTTCTGTACCACCTTTACCCAAATATCTCCAAATTAGCATCTAGCACACATGAACACATTATATCTTGTCATCCAATGCAGACCCCAGTCTCTGAAACATGTTAAATTGTTAATGTGTTATTCTGAAATGTATTATTCGGATAATATCCGAACAAAAACTCGGATATTCCGTATCCATCGGATAATCAGTGTTCCATATCCGTATCCGTATCCATGTAAATTATCTGTATCCATATCCTTATCCGAGAAATCAACTGGATATCTATGAAACTATCCAAATCATCATCCAAATCAATTCGGTTGGTCGGTCGGTCGGAAAATATCCGTACCAGTTCCATGCCTACGTAGAAGCTAGCCAAAGTGCCAAACTGGGCGGGTCACTCGATTTCCTTTCGTTTGGCCGCTGTTACTGCCGATGGCCGAATATGCTTATGCGAGTAGGAGTGTAGTACAATACAGTTGTAGCAAACAGGCTATGCGGAGACACGCCATAGGTCCAGCGCCACACTGCTGTACCGCCGCAGCTCCTGCTTCGCTATTTGCAGCTGGGTCGACAGATGGCTGGATCAAGGAAAGAGCAAAGGAACACGATTATTTAAGGAAAAGGGCAGGCTCATGTGATTACGTGAGCTAGCAGGCGGTCCATGCGTCTAAATATATATATATATACTGAATTATTACGAGTACTACACAAAGTCACAAAAAGGACGTCTGCTCTTCAGTGAGACGCCGACCCTTTCTCTGCATTGGCATCACGCTGCAGTTTTCTTTAATAGCAGATGGCATTATACTGGAGTTGGGACCGGGCCGGGGGTAGGCGTAAAACGAGTCCAAACGAACATTCCAGGTTGCAAAGGCGTAAAGCGGGCGTGGGCCACTCTAAAGTGGGCCTCGCACCCGCTGTCCTTCGCTGGATCGCCTTGCAAAGGGGCGGGGGTGGGACAGGCCGTGCCTCTGGACCCGCGGGCTCGCACGTAATAATGCAGCGACTTGGCATGTGAAATGGACTCGATACGGGTGCATGCCGAAGCGTTCGCTTTTCACGCATCGACGTATAGTTTTTTTTTTTATAAAAAAAATCTATTATTCTTCGGATAGATAGATTTACAAAAATATCACTCTAACCACGAAAAATGCGTGTGAAGAAGTCGATAATTTTTTGGGAAGATACCAAGCACGAAGAGCTCGATAGGAGCTCCCACCAAGCCAAGGAGCGTGGCGGCGAGATATCATGGGCATCTGAGCATGAAAACCTGTCAAACTCTCTGGACGTGTCATACGACATGTGTTGTTTTCTGTGGTTAGAGAAAGAACTATTTGTTATAAATTTTTATAGGACGAGGCATTTAAAAAAAAAGATAGCGAGGAAGGTACAACAGCACAGGCTTTGTGCGTGCCGTGCTCCCTCCCAGTCCCACCGGTGATGCGGAGGAAGAAACGGGGAAAAGACGGATTCTTTTTAAAGAAACCATTGTTTTTGCGCCAAAGGAAACACTATTATTCTATGCCCTCGCGTTCCAACGCCGTGGCGGGCGAGGACAGCTTTCGGTCGGGACGCATTTTTTCTTTTTGGTCCCACGGCGCGGGCGCCGCACGGCTCAACTCAACAGCAAGCTCGCCATAGGGTTGATGAGTTCTCATCTGCATCGTATGAATCTTTAAAAGAAAAAAAAAATTAAGAGGATTTTTAATAATCTTTAACATTCGCTGGAAAGATGGATTTTCCAGGCTTCTAATACCGATGTTACAATTAAGTCGTTGTCAAGAGGATTTAGCATCGCTTAGCTCAACCTAGGCGCTGTTATTCCTGCATCTGTTTCTGGTCTTCAGGCTAGAGTCTGTTCGGTAGTAGTGCTGCGAGTCATGCACTTCATTTTGAGTTGTTTTCATTTCTTGGTGCTCTTTTCAACCGATCAAATTTATGTAGATACTCTCTCCCATTTGAAATAAAAGGTAGAGCTCTTGTTGTCATTTGTTTTAAAAAAATGGAGATGATGTCGTATGCCGAGTAGGAATGGCAAAATTACCCGTGGGTACCCGACCCGATGGGTTCGGGTATGGGTTTGATTTCAGACCCGCGGGTTTCAAATTTCGGGTTCGGGTTTGGGTTCGGGTTCGGGTTCGGTTCTGCACCCGTGGGTACCCATGGATACCCGAATTAATTAATATAAATTAAAAATAATGGAAAGTTAATTCAAGATTTTCAAGCATCGTTTGAGATGTAAGATGCGGTAACTTTCATGATTATATACACCATATATTTTTCCTTTAAACATAGAAATTACAAATGAATTGATTGACAATTGATGGTTGAAAATTTAATTGCAAGGTGATTAGGTGAATTTAATTTCGGGTTCGGGTACCCGTTCGGGTTCGGGTACCCATCGGGTTCGGGTATGTGCGTGGGTATGTACCCGTGAGAGATTTCGGGTTCGGGTTCGGGTATGAATTTCGGGTTTCGGGTTCGGGTCTGCGGGAGGTCTACTCGCCCGAACCCGCCCGATTGCCATCCCTAATGCCGAGAATGTTCTAACCCTTGTGTTTCAGTGCTGAAATGTGCGATAAAGTGGTTCTAAAACCAGGGGAGGCTATACTGAAACATCTCCAAAATACCCCATGATTTGTAGAAACAATACTGAATTATACCTTAATTCATGCATAGTCAACTACGGTTCTACTGAAATATCCTACTCCAGAGTCCAGACTACAAACCCTATTACTAAAATAGATCTTCATTAGAAAGGTCTAGGACCCTGCAAAGTGAAAAGCAACAGTGAGAGTGAGATAATATTACTAAAACTAAATGTGTTAACGGAACATGCCAAGAAGAGTACCGTCAATAGTTGAGTGAAGCTACCATGACTCCATATCTTTCAAACCCTTCTCCATTGTCCCTGGGAGCATTCTCCAATACTACTTGAGCTTCTACACCATTGTTCCCAGACTCTGGTTGCTGCCGAAAGAAGTAACTAAGAAAATCAGAGAATCTTCAGTCCATATTTAATCAAGCACTCCACAAAGTGCAACTAATTAGTCTAGGACTGAATGATAACACTAGAAAGCAGTTGTTCTTCAGTAGCATACCGTTGTTTTCTTACTTGGACCTTTTTTTTTCTCCTTATGTTGCGTGTCTTATGAAACCAACTTCTTTTTCCTCTTGAACCTGTGGTTCGAACCTCCTTTGTCTTTAGGCGTGCATCACTCAACGAGTCCTCTGGTGTTTGAAGATCTGCTGCTTGGACATTACATGATTCCTTTGTATCCACGTGTACATGCATTGGTTTGGTCTTCAGCTTGCTTACCGAGGCAATCAAGTGCATTATCCACTAAAAACCAACATTTCTGAAAGTTGGCTGCTCGAAATGCCAAACTGAGAAATTTATGTGAGAAATTTGTAGCAGAGCATAGCATCCAACTTTGGATTTTCGACTATATTCCTTCTATGATTGTCTTGTATAGTTCCGTGTGTCCATCGCTTTAAAACATAATATGTTGGCAATGACTTAATATTCATGAAATCAAGAACTTTCAAAGCATAAGCACACAATATCCCAATCATCTTGAAGTCCCTGCAACTACATAAAAGTGTTTGCTCCAAAAGATTACCGGTAACCATGCACTCTTACTCAAAGGTGTTTAAATCATCAGAGACTTCCAATTGCAACAGCACATTCATTATTTACATCCAATGCTCGGGCACATGCTGCCATGGATGTTTCATATTCAGTTTGGAAAGCTTCAAATATGATGGGTGTGTACATTTGGCTCGTTTGCACCAGCATAGGTATCCTCATCTGGATTCTAGGTAACTTTTTCCTTGAATCAAATTCTGAATCCAATTCCTTATTTCTTTTCCCTGCACTACCCTTTCAAAATGCTTTAAGAACTGGGTGATACCAAAATCTGATTTCAGATGGGTTTTCGAGTCGTTAAAACTCACTTCATTGTGTACTTCTCATTCCCAGCGTGAAAACATCCCTCATATAACATTCATCGCATTTTTCCTTAAACTTGTAGATACTATGTAACAGTCTTTTTGTGCACCTTGTTCCACGTAATATCAAATGCTTCTTCAAAATTTGACTTGTCCTCAATGTCATTCATGAATCCGAGGGAAGTTCCTAAGCAAGGTTATTAAAACGTAAAACAAGAACAAAATGACCCACCCCTTTTTAACTTTTAAACGTCTAAACGGACGTTGAAACGTAGTTTTAGGCACCATTGTAAAACGAATATGAGAGCAAAGATATATCATATATGTACGTTGATTTTGTAGTCTTTTTCCATATAATTTGAGGCCATATGCCATCTCAATATCTCATCTCTCAACTCTCATCTCAATATCTCCCAACATGCAACCCACCAGACAGATTCACTCCAGCCCATCACAGCCTAGTCCACACCTCACTCCCCGAGCCTCTCTCACACCCCCAAGACACTGACCCCATGGCCCCACCACCTCCCAAAGCCTCATAGAGACACAGGGGGGAGCAGAGAGACAGAGGGGAAGCCGAGAGAGACAGAGAGGGGGAGCAGAGGCATCACAGAGAAGGGGAGCGAAGAGATCAAGAGACGGCGACCTTGCGGGCGACGACGGCAGGCGCAGGAGACGCGGCGGGCGACCTTGCGAGCGCAGGCGACGGTGGGCCCGCGACCTTGCGGGAGTAGGCGACGGCGGGCCCGCGGCGCTAGGGTTAGGTTAGCCCCTCTCTCTTCGCCTCCACTGGTTCTCCTGACCTCCACAGCTAGGGTTTGTCCCGATTCGGTTTTCCCCCCCTTCTCCAAGTACCCCACGTGCTCAGGCCCATCACTAATTTCAAACACCAAAACGACCTAGAACGCCTGTTTCGTCCGAAACGCACGTTCTAGACGTTTTCGCGACGTTTCCCAGACATTCCAGAACGCGTTCTAGACTGCGTCGGCAGAACGCTCGGACGTTCCGGGCCTGGGGCTCGTTCTTCTCGTTTAAACGGCATTCTAATAACCATGTTCCTAAGCGCCACAACAAAGACTGTGAATCTATCGCAGGTCGCGGACAACACTGACCCCTTCACAATCTCGAGCGACTACACCTGGGTAAACATTGGATCCAAGAACCAAGACAATAAATCCCATTTGCTTTGTTGTTTCGACCTAAGTGCGTGCGTGCTTGTGTCCAAACACGAAGGAATTGCTGCGAGTGGGGCCCAGGGACTCGCCCAGATGGACGGGGAGAATAATCATTTATCCTATATATTAGTTGACGTAATTATTGTTTGTTTCGTATATTTTATCGATATGTGATTTTACGATTAACATATTAATAAAATATTATAAAACAAATAATCAATATCATAAATAAATAAAAATAAACAATCAATTATTCCTTCTCTACCCCCCTGCCCACTTGTTTTTTCCTATCCTAACACAGCAACAACGTTCCCCTTTTCCTATCCCAAATTATTTTGATCGTCCTTATCCATGATGTACAATAGAAAAGCTTTGAACTAAATAATTCCACGAAACAACACACAATTCCACAGATTTGCACTGACCAGATGCTTACGTGCTTGTTTAGAATGAACCTTAGATTTTTTTTCCACGCAACCATTTGATAGAGTAGCTTGGGAAAATTGGACCTTCTCTTGCTGCGAAACAAACCGTGGCTATTCACCACGGTCATTTGCATTCGATCGATGCTTTCCAAGGATGTTGTCCAATGCTTATACAACGAATAAATGTGTTCCATTCTTTTAGATTGAGGCGTTCAAATTCGAAGTCGTGGGGTGAGGAGCGGTTGCGCGTGGGGGAGGGGGCGGCGATGGGCACACGAGAGGCGGGGGGCAGGTTGGAGCTGGGCCGTAAGGTGTGGACGATCCATTAGTGTGAAGGAGTAAACTCCTCTTTTTAATAGTTTAGTTTAGATTAGATAGATAGATTAGAAATAAGAGTAACATGTGAGACATGCGCAAAGATAAAGAGTGCAGCCGACGAGGGTGGGGTAGATAAGACAGTTTTTTTTAATCATGTTAGTTTTCTTATTTTCTTTAACCTTACGATGAAAAGGAGGCTAAAGTCGTAGGCTACAATCTAGGTGTTATCTAGAGCCCAATGGTGAAAAACTTATGTATGCTCGTTGAGGGAGCACTGAGCAGGGTTTCAAATGCCGATCGAATTTCGCGAATTTTGGCCTTACCACTCGGTTTCGAAATCAGATTTTGATCGATTTTTCGTCAAAATTCAAATTCAATTTTTTTAAAAAAAATTAAAATTTGACAAAATTTATCCAAAAATTTCCTATAATTAGTATTAATGTTTTATGACCTCTAGTGTGAATACTTTTTGGAAAAAAAAATGAAATTAAAGATATTTTGAGCCATTCAAAATATAGATAATAAAAAAAGCAAAAAAAAAAGAAAAGAAATTAGAAGTATTTTTAGTAGCAATTTGTTATAGTATGTCAACTAGCAATATTTCTTCAATTATGTTAACTAGCAATATTTGTTAAAGTATATTTAGTAGTAATATTTGTTCAATTATATTTAGTTACAATATTTGTTGAAGTATATTTTAATGTGTTAATGTTATCTAATATTGAAAAAATTTCTTGTATTGATATGTGACAACTTTCAATTATTTAAAATATAGCAAAGGTATGGTATATTTAATATGATAATGTTTTCCAATATTGAAAAGCTTACTTGTATTTCTATAGTATATTTAATATGTTAATGTTATTTTCCTATGGTATATTTTAATTATGGTAGCAACATTTGTTCAAGTATGTCAAGTAGTAATATTTAGTATCACTTTTGCATCATTAAACATATTCATTGTTGGACTAATTGTTAATAAGAATTAAAAATTTCGAATCTTGAATTGTATGGATGCTTTATAAAAGTCAATGGAGTAATAAATGATCATTTAGGGGTGAAACCGTCAAAGTGTATTTAATATGTTAATGTTATCTTGCTATGGTATATTTTAATATTTTTAATTATGTGAATACCTATTTTTGCACTTGTATTGATATGCGACAAGTTTTAATTATGTGAATTCCTATTTTTGCATTTGTATTGATATGTGCCAAGTTTTAATTATGTGAATTGAGTTTTACAAATTTTACAACATTTTATTTGCAATTTTTCTCACTTTTTTCATTTTTTTAACTATCATCGAATTTCGACGCTTTTCGACCGAATTTCGATGCTTTTCGACCGAAATTCGAGCTTTTCGACCGAAATTCGAGCTTTTCGACCGAAATTCGAGCTTTTCGACCGAAATTCATTCGGCTATTTGACTAATTTTCAAATACGTTTGAATTCCGAAACAGTTCGATTTTTAGCGAATTTCGAACGAAATTCGACGAATTTCGGTACCGGTGGGGGCTCGAAAAATGATTCCGAAACAAAATTGAAAACCCTGGCACCGAGTATCACTGTGCGCTTTCAACAGGACATGATCGGATGGTCACCAACTCACCCTCAAGAGAGGAGGAATAGTGTTTTAAGGGCGTGTTTGATTGGTGGTATGAGATTAAATAGGATAAAATGGTCATGTACCATCTAGTTTTATTGTTTTAGGTGAATGAAATGATTTAGTATTTATAGAAAATATTCCTCAACTTTATATTCCAATATGAATGGTTCCATTCAAGCAACTAGACACATTGATGAATTTTTTGAACCATCTCATATGTGAATGAAAGTGAATTTATAAAAATTTTATATGCCCTAATGAATGTGAAGTGGATTGCCAAACTAAAACGGAAGCAGACAAGAATTCCACTTAAATATATATCAATTTCTAATTTATCAACCATTCGTAAGCAATTAAAATCATCCTTATTTCTAATCCCCACTCACAAATTAGACACCGGAAAAGGGTTTTGTAATTCCTAATTCTGACTCGCCGGCTTGATCGTGAGACCGTACCCGAACGGGAAGAGCGGGTCGTAGCGCCGGTCGCCGTGGTTCATCGGCAGCTGGTCCACCGACTTAAACCACGTCCTCGGCAGCTTGCCGGTGAACCCATAATCCCCGAACAGCACGTCTGCGACGCCGTGTCCCTCCGTGCCGGGCAGCCAGGCGGCGACGAGCGCGTCCATGGCGCCGAGATACGGCTCCACCACGAGCGGCCGACCAGACACGAGCACCACCACGCATTTAACAAGCCCGCAGACGTCCTTGATCACCTTCGGCCCAGGCGACGGGATGGTCAGGTTCTGGTTGTCGCCGGCCGTCTCGGCGTACGGCGGTTCGCCCACCACCACCACCGCGTAGTCGTACTCGCCGGCGTTCTTTGCGATGGAGCTCTTGTCCGGGTGATCCGAGTAGTCGATCACCGTGCTCTTGTCGACCGCCGACTTGATGGCCTCGAGAATCGTCGTGCCTGCATGCATGTCACCATCAACATTTACAGATGAGCGCTCGATTAAAAACGTTTATTCTTTTGCGATTGATCTGCACGCGCCACCAGACAAGAACGTCCGCGAGACCGATCGAGACGTAAGCGTACCGGCGGTGATGTTGTTGCCTGTCTGTCCCTGCCAGGCCATGGTCCAGCCGCCGCACTGGTTGCCCAGGTCGTGCGCGTGGCTGCCAGCGACGAGGATCTTCTTGGCCTTCTTCTGCAGCGGCAGCACCGGCTTCTGACCGCCCTTGCCATTCTTGAGCAGCACGAGAGACTTGCGGACGGCCTCCCGCGCCAGCTCCCGGTGCTCCTTGTGGCCGAGCTCGCTAACGAGGCGCGGGTCGGGTAAGGGGTCTTCGAAGAGCCCCATGGTGAACTTGACGCGGAGGATGCGGCTGACGGCGTCGTCGATCCGGTCCAACCGGATGAGGCCGCGCTTGACCTGCGACGTCAGGTCGGCTATAAACTCCGGGTAGTCGTACGGGATCATCACCATGTCGATGCCGGCATGGATCGTCTCCTGGATGGAGTGGTAGTAGTGCTGGTGCGGCGGCGTGCTGATCCGGTCGACGGCCTGCCAGTCCGTGATCACAAAGCCCTGTACAATAATGCACACACATGCACGTCACAACACACAGTCAGATACCGCGTCTCGCCAAGTGAAGTGACAGAAGGCGGCGAAATTAAGCTGGTGTCGAAGGGCCGACCCTGAAGCGCATCTTGTTCTTGAGGATGTCGGTGACGAGGAAGCGGTTCTCGTGCATCTTGACGCCGTTCCAGCTGGAGTAGGAGATCATGACGGAGGAGATGCCCTTGATGACGGCGTCGTCGTAGGGCGGCATGTGGATCCGCATCAGTTCGTGGAAGCTCAGCACCGTGTTGTTCTCGTTGATCCCACGCCGCGTCCCGCCGTCGCCGACGAAGTGCTTCGCGCACCCTGCCACGTTCTTCGGCCCGGAGACGAAGGGGACGCCCTTGGGGTGCCGCGCGGGGACGTCGCCCTGCAGGCCGGGCACCATCGCCGACGTCATCAGCTGCACTAGCCTCGTGTCCTCGCTGTAGCTCTCGTAGCACCGGCCCCACCTCGGATCACGACAAACCTGCATGACGTCATATACACACCATGCGGCAGATGACGTTAACCTCTATCTTCGTATCAATCAATTTTCCTTTCAGAAAATCATTGGACTGGCTAGCTAGCCATTGATGATTATTACCGCGACGCATGGCGCGAAAGTGTAGGGGATGCCGGTGGCCCTGGCCTCGTGTGCCGTGGCTTCTCCGATCCGCTTCACCAGCCTGGGATCCCTGGTCGCGCCGAGGCCGACGTTGTGGGGGAAGATGGTGGCGTTGTAGACGTTGTTGTGGCCGTGCACGGCGTCGATGCCGTATATGATGGGGATGCCGAGGCGGGTCTTGAGCGCCGCCTTCTGCATCTTGGTGACCATCTGCTGCCACGTCGCCGCCGTCGCCTTCTCCGCCGGCACGCTGCCTCCGCCGCTCAGCACACTACCTGCAAGGTACGCGCGTCCATCCATGCATGCACATTACTACAAGCCAATTAAGCGCATCCACATTTTCAACAAGTCAGTGAGCAGAGCAGAGGGCAAATGTGACGAACCGACGAAGTACTTCTGGATGACTGACGAGGACGCGTTGGCCCTCTCGATCTGCGACATCTGGCCGATCTTCTCCTCGAGCGTCATCCGGCTGAGGAGGTCGTCCACGCGCTCCTCGATCGGCAGCTTCGGGTCCTTGTACTTAACATACTCCGCTCCTGCCCCCGCCGCCGCCAGGAAGACGGCGAGGAAGAGGCATGCGACCCTGGCCCCCGTCGGCGAGCTCCCCATCGTTGGTTCAGTCTGCATTGTCTTGCAAGCAAGGACGGATGATGAGTTTCGAACGCGAGCTAGTGGATTTATAGCAACATATGCATGCAGTAGGGATGGATCGCGTCTGACTGTTTCTCCTTAATTATCCTTAATTAGCAACATATGCATGAAGTAGGGATGGATCGCGTCTGACTGTTTCTCCTTAATTAGCAACATATGCATGCAGTAGGGATGGATTTATAGCAACTTTTGGCTGTAAGTTGTAACAAACCGAAGCTGTCAACCGGTCCCTAGTTATCAGCTGAAAGACCGGGTAAACTCGGGCGACTTGGATTGGGATGCGTTTGTACGTGTACCGGTTCAGTTTTGACCGCGCACGCGATGTACGTACACAGCTGTTGGTGGTTCGAATTCTCCCATCGACCAAACGGCTGGAACACGAACGTTTGATCTTCGTTCGTTTTTATATTGTGCGAACCCACCGGCCGAACTAGGCTTTCCGTTCATTTTTAGTATAAAGCTTATTTTTTAAATAGTATTATTCATAAATATAAAGCTTACATGTAGATTTAATGAGATATTTTCTTTTGTACCCCTATTTATTCTCTGTCAACTATATATATTTATTTATTACCACCCACACAAAGTATATCTTTCATCTTTTAAGACAATTGAGTGGAGGCATCTAAGTCATTTTCTCTCGTACCTTTCTTAATTACAACGCAATCTTAATCCTTGTGCAAAGTCAAAATACACCTTATAAAAGTGAATAGAGAGAGTAGAAATTTTTCATTGATTGCATACCTTACACATACAATTCTGTAGTCTTCTACAATTATTTAGTAATATCATTAATCCAACGCATATATTTAAAATTCGTTAAAAGTACAATATAAATAGTTTTAAGGTTTTAAAAATTCTAAACCACCGAAAAACTAATTTTATACCGCTTTTTAAAATTTTCGAGGTGTCCAAGTATACCCGTTGTACCACCCCTGTCCTTGCCAATCAGAAAAATGCAAAATTGGTTTGCACGTACGGCGTATTAATGATGCCACTCATATGCGTCGAATTTAGCAGGGCCTGGATACGGAGTGCCCGTCTAACTTGGCAAAATATCCGGTGCAATTAAAGTTTTCGTGTAATCACCGTGCAACCCTACTAAAAAAAGTTTTAAAAAATTCTGAAAAAAAACATGGATGTACAACTCAACTTACCCCATCTACATATAAAATTTCATGATCAAATATGTACTATGCTAGAAGATACAAAAAAAGAATCGCTCTTGCTACAGTAGACAGCACAAAATTTGTCTTTTTTGTAACTTCTAGCATAGTACGTATTTGATCATGAAATTTTATACGTAGATGGGGTAAGTTGAGATGTACATCCATGATTTTTTTCAGAATTTTTTGAAACTTTTTTTAGTATGATTGCACGATGGTTGCACGAAAACTTTGGTTGCACGAAAACTTTAATTGCACTGGATATGTTGCCGTCCAACTTCTTGGAGCGCCTCCTCCTTCAATCTCGCGGTGGTGCCCATGGAGCTGCACACCGCCTCAACCGTGACGCCTCGTCGCCGTGTTCCATGCCCACCTCTCCGCCTCCGCTTGGCCTCGCCGCGGACTAGTCCTCATCCAGGGCGGGGAGTGTTGGTTAACTCGGCGCATTAACCCGTTGCAAGATTTTCGTTGCAAATGCTTTGTTGCCCAACGTGCTTGTTCGGGCTGCCTAGTGCTACTAAAGATCTAAGACCACCAAAAGTTCTAAGATGGTCACTTAAAGCCCTGTTTAGCAGAGTTTTAACTTCACTAGATCCATGAATCTAGTGGACCTAAATCTTCCGAGCTCCATCAGATCCGTAAAGCTGAAGTTGTAAGTATATTAAGGCGTTTATGTGGGTCATCTTGTTTACATTTTAGAATAAAAATATAAACTTAATTCATTTTATTTTAAGCCTACAAATTTCAGATTTAAAGTAAACCTAGGATCTAGAGCTCTGCCAAATAGAGCCTAAGTACTCTTGAAAAGATTTTCTTTGACATTAAGCCGAATAGCCATGCTTTACTAGATAATGTAAAAGTAGAAAAAATTTAACGGGTGTGCATATTTTATATGTACAACTCTGTAATATTGTAGAATAATTTTGTAATATCATAAAGCGAAGATATATATTTAAAATTTACTAAAATACAATACAAATAGTTCTAATATTTTAAAACTTGCAAACCACCAAAAATTGAAACCAACTCAATCAGCAGTTGTAGCCTATTGAAGAGATGAACTTGTATCGTTTCTCAAATTTTGGAGGTGTCGGGGCATACCCACCAGCAGAGAGGGAAGAGAGATTGTTGAGATAAATTTTATATTTTTAGTAACTGATGTGTTTGTTATGGTGCAATTGTTTTTATTAGAGATTTTTTTAGTGAAAAAGGGATTTGAAGAGAGGTACATGGAGATTAGAAAGATGAAAATACATTATTAGATTCTTTTAGAGTAGTAAAGAGTCCAAACTAATCTTTAATGTTCTTATAAAAGTAGTCAGACTAGTAGTACTTAATTAACTACTTCCTCCGTTTCTAAATACATGCCATTCTAGTTTTTTTAATTTTGTTCATAAATATGTGTCATATTCCACAATTTAGAGGTGATTTTTTTTGCCTAGACATCTCATTTTTAACTATTTTCAATATCACTATCAATGATTAGAGTAAGAAAAACCATCTAAGATACAATGAAGATGCATGAGTAATACATTCTTTTATAGATATATCTTAGTAGAAATAAAGAACTTTTAGAATGATATTTTATTCAGAAATGGATGAGTACACAAACACTAAGGGCATGTTTGGATGCTAGGGAAATAAAATCTAGAGAATATTTCTCCCTAGAGGGATTTTAATGGCACATGAAATCCCCTACAACCCCTAGGGATAATTTCCCCTCAAGGGAAATATTCCCACCCACCATTTGGAAGCCATAGGTATAAAAATCCCTAACATTCAAGAAAGTACAAAAATATATAGAAAAATCTAAAAAAAAATTAGAAAAATCTTTAAAAAGATAAAAAAGGAAAAACATAATGAACTTCGAAAAAGAGAAAACAATTCCGAAAGAAATAATAGAACTCACAGATACAAATATGAATAAAAGATCATTTAAAAATAATGAAAAAGTGATAAAATCTACACATGCAGATAATATCATACAAGCATCCATACATGTGTAAAATAAAAAAAAGTTCATACAAGCATCCATACATGCATCAAGCAGCAAGCAGTTCATTGTGTTTGACAATTACATGCAGCAAGCATCAAGCAGTTAATTGTGTTTGACAATTACATGCAGCAAGCAGTTCATTGTGCTTAGACAATTACATTGACCGTAAGACTTTCGAGTCAATGCAAGCAGCAAGCAATTCAATCCTTCTAAACCAAAAAAGGTAATGCGACAGCACATGATGAAACACACAACAAATAACAAAATTTGTGCTTGATGACAGCCAATGCAAGCAGTTCAATCCTTCTACAGGGTCCAGGATGTTCTCCTTTGCAAAGATCAGCAAACGCATCAGCCCCAGGATGTTCTCCATTTCATGTGTCTTCCTCCTAACCTTGGCCTTATAAATACACAGGAAGATATACATGAGCATAAAAATTAAATATATTACTAGAAGGATATCTTGTAGACAATTACGAAGAGCAAATATAGATGTATGATATTAGCTACTATGATCATTCCTACAATCAAATTAATTCCAGATTCTACTAATTAACTCCAATTAATTCCACTAATTAACTCCAATTAATTAACTGTTACAATCAAATATGGTAACTGTTACCAGATTCTAGAGAGCAACACCCAAGAAGCTACGAGTAGCCGTTTCTAGAGAGCATCCATAAACAAAACACCCAAGAATGCACACAAGTGCAGGAACAAAAGGGTATAACAGCATATAAACTTAACAAAAGAGCAAACAGTTGTGACAATATGACAGGACAATAGGAACTCCAGTTGTTACTCCCTGTCGAACTAATTAGCAAAGCAATATAAAGCCTCCAAGTGTACATTCTTGGGCATCACTTCATAATCCAGTTCCTGCTTGTTATACCATCATTACCAAACTAAAGGGACAAAGCTACCCTATTTAGGTCTAGAAGGGACTCACAGGCGATCAGATGGTATAATGTACTTCAGAGCTATAAAGCACATGGATCACTAAGAAATGTACAAAATCTGTCTCTGTTCAAAGCTATCTAGGTAATTACATACCTAGGTAATTAGGTATTGAGATGAATTTGTCCTTCATTTCAATTTGTCTCGTGATAAGACGCTATCAACAGGTCCTCTGTTAAAAACTATCTAGGTAATTAGCTATGAAGTCATGGGATTTTAGAGTAATTGTAAGACTTTAAACACATGCAATTTGTAGATCCAGAAATCCTTATAGGAGAGGAGAAAGATTAATACTTTAGTAGTATGACTATGATCCTCTGATATACACTGGCTCCCCTGAATCAATGTACGTTTTTCACTAAGTAAATCATACATGACATAAATGGCACTCCAATAAATCTATGCTAATTAATATGTTGGGCGGCATAGACACAACCTATTATGTATCTTCAGAAATTAGCAATAAATTGTTGAGGTTGCTTCCACTTGTTGTGCCACAGGTCTTCAGTATTCATTCACAAGCATAAATATATGCAGGTTAATCTGTTGACAATGCTCATAAATTGTTGAGCTTGCTTCCACTTGTTGTGCCACAGGTCTTCAGTATTCATTCACAAGCATTAATATATGCAGATCAAATATATATGCACATTAATCTCTTGACAATGCTCATTATTTGACTAAATATATGCATATCAAATATGCATATCAAATCCGCAATTGCATTAGCATCAGCATCAAATCTCAAAACTAATTCATCCCAAAACACAAAATCAAACAAAGAAGATGGGTGGTATGATTCAAACCTAGCAGGAAGTTGCGTTTGGAGTCCGACGAGACGAGGAAATCTCGGCTTCACCTTCACCTCCAATCGTGGTCTTCCAGCGAGATCTGCAAGAAACAAGATGAGACGAGGAACCCTAGGGAGAGAGATGGGGGCGGAGGGGCGTTACCTATCGAGCGCTTCCCACCGGCGGCGCTAGCAGCCTGGATCTATTGCAGGCGGCGGCGATTCCGGCATAGATCTCTTGCAGGCAGCGACGATAGCAGAGGTGAGGTCGCGAGACGCGGATCTCGTGAGAGGAGGCGAGACGCGGAGGTGAGGTCGTGAGGGGACGAGACGAGACGGGCGGCAATGAGGGCGGAGGCGAGGTCGCGAGGCGAGACAGGCGGCAATGGAGGGCGGAGGCGACGCTCGATAGGGGAGGCGACTCGCAAGGGAGGAGACGGGGAACCCTAACCCGACCTGAGGACTAGCGAAATGTTTCCGCAGGGAAACGACGCGGAAAGGGCCGATATTTCCTCGTATCGTCGGGCACCAAATGCGACTTTCATCGGCCCGGGGAGATCCAGCCCAGTGGCTTTCAACCCCGGGAATGGGCTGGGTTCCCGGCCGGGATTAACGCTGCCAAACAAGCCCTAAAATGATCTGACAATCCCACTGTTCTAGATGTACAAGTACTCATGCATACAGTATCTTCATGGTATCATCTCCTCGACTTTGGACACATGGGCGGAGCTATATACAACCCGGTGTCATCGGATATCGGAGAAAATTTTTTATAAGTGTATAAAAAAAATTTAAATGCATGTTAGCCGATACTCCCTCCGGTTTGGTAATACTTGTCGTTTTGGACATAATGATGGTCAAACTTTCGAAAGTTTGACTAACAATATATTTTTAAATATTTAAATTGGATACATAAAAATTATATGTGTAGACTTGTCTCGAGAAGTACTTTCATAATATTATAATTTTATTGGGTTTTATAAATATATTATAATAAAAATTAGCGGTCAAATTGTGTTTTGAAGACCGTGTCGATGTCTAAAACGACAGATATTACCAGACCGGAGGGAGTATATAGTATATGTGAACCTCTTTATTCAAATTCCGTGAGCCCAGGAGACAAATTATAGGACAATACAAGTTAGTGATATATATATATAGGAAAATGGTTCCATACCCCTAGGAGTATGTACTCCCACTACCAATATACCGCTTAAATGATGTTATTATACCTCTTTATCCTTTTGAGTATACTCTAATACTGATTATAAGATACTCCAAACTGAGTTCCATAAAAAAATTCATCAAAGTCCACCCTGTATAGCATAATTTATTTATATACTCTTTTTACATTCATCAAAGTCGTTGACCGCGATTCCGGGGACGAAGCCGCGGGCGCAGGGTACGTCCTGAGGAGGTGGAGATCTCTCACGCCCCCTCGCAGGGGCCCGGCGAAGAGGGCGCACCAAGCGCTGGTCGTTTGCTCCTACCGGTAAGTGCCTTGCGCGCGCCCCGTCCGGTTCTTTCTGGTGTTTCTTTCACACGATCCCTGACCGTCCGTTGTGCGCAGGGGGCACACCAGTGCCGGAAGGGCGCTGAGCCCCACCTCGGGGGTGAGGAGTCGCACACTTCCGCCCCTGCCAGCGGGGTCCGTGGCGACGGTCGCCGGGAGCGGGTCCATGCGGTGCGCCCGCGCAGTGGTCTGATGGCGTCGCCGCCGGAGGGGGAGCACCGGGGCCATTGCTGGCCGCGACAGTGCAGGGAGAAGTCCTGCCGGGCGTGCTCCCACCCGCGCCGTCGTCCGGGGACGTCGGTGAGGTCCCGTCGCCACCGGAGGGGGCGCTGGATCGCCGTCTGGCAACATTGGCGGGAGAAGTCCTGCCGCCCTCGCCTTCTCCCGTATTGCCGACCGGGGGAGTCGGTGTGGTCCTGCCGCCGGGGGGACCGCTGGGATTCGCGGCGTTTGCGACACCGGCGGGAGGAGTCCTGCCGCCCCCGCCGCCGGGGCGACCGCCTGCTTCGGCGGTCCGAGTGTTGCTGGGGGACGCGCAACCGGGCCGCAGACGCCCGGCGAAGCGGGAAGTCGGAGACGAAGCGGCCGCCGACCGCCGTCTTGACTGCCCGTCCGAGGCCTGCGTTTGTCTTGGATGACGAGGTGGAACGTGCGGATTGGAACATCCTGGAGCGGTGCCAGAAGGAGGTGGAGACGGAGATGGGGAAGATCCGTGCCGACCTCATCCATGCCGCTGACGCTTCCTCCAGGGCGATGATGTCTATCGCTCAGGAGTCCCGCCCGGCCAGATCGGTAAGACTGACGGGGATTCGCCTTTCGTGGATTTTCTTGACCGAGAAATGGAGACTGACCGGGCAGGTACCTTATTTGCAGCGTTTGGTGTCCCGGGCGGTGGACAAGTCAAGCTTCCTCCGGCGTCTGCACAGCCAGCGGTGCATCGTGGAGGGAGAACTTCGCGACGCCCGAAGGGCGCATGCCACCGAGCAAGGGAAGGCCGCCGTGGCCGGTCAGCAGCTGGGGGAAGTTACCAAGGCCTTGCGGGAGGCTCAGCGGCTCACGGAGTCGTTGACCGACGAGGCAGAGAGGGCTAGGTCGGCCCTGGCGGAGGCCAAAAGGGCCAAGACCTCCGCGGTCCGCGCCGAGGAGTCCGCTCGGGCGGAGGCCGCCCTGTTTCGAGAGGAACTCAAGTCGGCCCGAAGGGAGGCCGACCGGCTGCGCGGCGAGCGAGACCTCGCTCGGGGGGAGCTTGCATCCGACCGAGAGGCGCGTGCCAAGGTCGAGGAGGAGCTTCGCGCCAAGGAGGCCTCCGAGGCCGGTGGGTAGTCCCATCTCTTGGTAGTTATCGTAGCGGGCGTCTTTTGATGTTGTTTTTGTTTTTGTAGAGCTGTGGAGGGACCTTAGCGACATGCTGGAGTCGCGAAGGGCGGCGGTGGAGCAGCGGGATGCAGCGGTCGAGTCACGTGACTTGGCCCTTGTGGACAAGCGGGTGGCGGAGAGGGATGCGGCCGATACGACGGTCGAGCTGACGGCCCTCCGGGTGGCCAGCCAAACCGTCTGCGACCGGCTGCTCGGGCTTACTCCGGGCCCGAGTTCCATCGCCGTCCTGCTGGGGACGGTTTCGGGGCATGTCGAGGCGTCAGTTCGGGAAGCGGCGGTGCTTGGTGCTTCGTCGGCCCTGGTCAACACCGTTTCTTACTATGACGGTGTCGATCTTGAGGCGGTCGGGAGCGGCGTTGCTGCTGATCGGAGCGACGAGGAAGTCGAGGCATTCATGGCCTGAGTTGACCCGTGCGCCCAGGAGATTGCCCGCCGGATCTCACCGCGGGATATCCTCCACCGGGGGGAGGGAGATGATTAGTTTTCTTCGTTTTTACTTTCGCAGTGTATGTAATGAACATAATTGCTTCAAACAAGTCCGACCTGCTGGGTCGCTTTAAGTTTTTTGCCTGTCTACCTCGTGCTTCCTCTGTGATTTGGACAATCTTATGACCGTAGCTACAGGGCCCGCGGGGGTGCCCTGAGAGCGTAGGTGTTGTGCCAACTACATCTGAAGAAAACACGGGATAAGACAAGCGACCTAGAGCGCTTGCTTCGCGGAGGAGAGGTGCTTAGGTCAGACTGCCTCCTTCGCGAAGCTTCCGTTTGGTCGGTTGGAACGCTGACCTGAGTGGGGGTGCTTCGACCGACCCTAGCGCCTCTTGCTCGGAGGACTTGTTTCCCCACAGAGTGCCACTTTGAAGCCGTAGCCACGGAGGCGCAGGCCGCAATACTTTGGGCCGAGGAAATAGCCGCGAGGTAGATAGCTCGGTCGGTCGAATTACGGCTTAGGTCAGCGACTCGTATGCGTTTTAACGACGTCCCAGGTCGGACTGCCCTAACCGATCAAGCTATCTTCTGCTCGGGCAACTTCCTTTTTGCGCGAAGTGCTACTCGGGAGCCGTAGCCACGGGGGCGTAGGCTGTAGCATTCGGTTTGAGGAGATTACTACGAGGAAGATTGTTTGGTCGGTCGGGGGTTGACCTGGGTTAAGGTAGATCGCTCGCTCAGTCGGTCTGCCAACCCAAATCGAAAGGTTCCGTCCGACCGGCCTTGGCCTTTTGCTCGAGTAGCCCCCCTCTTCCGCAAAGTGCTACCTCGAAGCCGTAACCGCGGGGGCGTGGGCTGCAGCATTTTGGGTTGAAGAGGTTACTATGAGGAAGGTAGCCCGGCCGGCCGGGTTATCGATCTAGGTCACTGACCCCTGGGGTCGTAAGGCAGCCCTCGAGTGGTGCGTGGGGACTGAGGGTGTAGTCGCCATGCACCGCTTGAGCCTGCGGCAAGCGCGCGATAAATTTGAGAGGGATTTTTGTTTTGGAGATAAGGCTGGATTAACTCACCTGGAGGATCATGCCGATTTTCGGAACTGGTGTTGGACGCTTCGGCTTCCGCTCCCTGGCGACTTGGGGCGCTTCGTCTTCCGTGCCGCGGACCATAAAAGGGGGAGGCGTGCTGGTGCCTTCGTTGCTCCGTCAGAACCGCCATCGAGCAAGCTCCTTTTGCGTGCGATGGCGGACCGCTACACGCAGCTCCGGGAGGAGGTTGGCGACGAGCAGGCCTGGCTGCGGGTGGTGGCGGAGGTCGAGGCCGAAGCCGTGCGTGGGGATGCGCGGCGAGTTGGCGTCCTTGTCGCGGGCATTCCTCGGCTGTGGGAGGTGAGGGCGCCGCTGGTCCGGGCGGTGGATCGAGCGACGCCACGCTGCGTCGCCGGGCTGGTGCACACCAAGAGAAGTATCGTGCCTTTGCCGAGTGAAGGGACCTTGGCGGGTGGTTCCTTTTCGGCCGGGCTGATGTTCCTTCATAAATAAATAAAGTGCTTTTTGTTTGCTCCCTGTTTTTCTTCTTTTTCTTCGAGAATTTCGTCCTCGCGCTCGCCCGTAACCGTAGCTTTTAGGGACCGCAAGGGGTTAGGTGTAGGTTCGAGGCGGTGTTTAGCGCGCGTTTGTTACCGGAATGGAACGGCCTGACCAACTGTATGTCGGTTGTCCTTGTATTCGCGGACTTCGTGACCGGCAGAGTACTACTTTGGGACCTCTGCTTTCGGGGCGGGGGTCACAGTACTTGCGGTAAATCAAGGACGGGAGAGATTTCGAGAGAGAGAGAGAGCACTTGGTCGGTCGTCCGACTGCCGCGGCTCCCTTTGCTCAAGTATCTTTCGAGTGGTACAAAAGAGGGGAGAGGCCGACTATGAATAGAACCTTCTCAGCTTCTCTATGTTCCACGCATTAGTCACGAGATTTCCTTCAGTGTCCTTGAGACGGAAGGTGCCGGGTCGGAGGACTTCTGCGATGATAAAAGGGCCCTCCCAAGGCGGAGAGAGCTTGTGTCTGTCCTTCGCGGATAGAACTTGTCGTAGCACCATGTCGCCGACTTCGAACGACCAGCCGCGAACCAGCCGACTGTGGTATCGGCGCAGAGTTTGTTGATATTTGGCCGAGCGCAGGACTGCGACGTCTCGCGCTTCGTCGAGTTGGTCGAGGTCGTCTTGCTGCGCCTCCAGCCCCCGTGCGCCGTTGTAATTCTGCACTCTTGGCGCACCGTACTCGAGGTCGGTCGGGAGGACGGCTTCTGCCCCGAATGCCAAGAAGAATGGCGTGAACCCGGTCGATCGGGTCGGCGTGGTTCGTAGGCTCCAAAGAACGGGAGGCAGCTCGGCGGCCCACCGTCCCGCGAATTTCATAATACGAAAGAAGATTCGCGGCTTGAGTCCTTGGAGGATCATGCCGTTGGCCCGCTCGGCCTGGCCGTTGGCGCGGGGGTGCGCGACCGCCGCCCAATCGACTCGGATGTTGAAGTCGTCGCAGAACTCGAGGAACTCCTTCCCCGTGAACTGTGTCCCATTGTCGGTGATGATGGAGTTGGGCACCCCAAAGCGGTAGACAATGTCGCGGAAGAAGCCTGCTGCCTGCGCCGAGGTGATAGTCGCCAATGGCTTGGCTTCTATCCGTTTGGTGAACTTGTCCACGGCAACGAGCAAGTGGGTGAAGCCCCCGGGCGCTTTTCTGAAGGGCCCGACCAGATCGAGCCCCCAAACCGCGAAGGGCCATGTGATAGGGATTGTCTGTAGGGCTTGCGCAGGCAGGTGCGTCTGCCTGGCGAAGAATTGGCACCCTTCGCAGGTGCGAACGATTTGCGCTGCGTCCGCCACGGCGGTCGGCCAGTAGAAACCTTGCCGGAAGGCCTTTCCTACCAGGGACCATGGCGCAGCATGGTGCCCGCAGACCCCGTCGTGGATGTCGAGCAGAAGGTGTTTCCCTTGGTCGGCCGGGATGCACTTCTGGAGGATTCCGGATGGGCTCCTCTTATAGAGGTTGTCGTCGACCAGGACAAAAGACTTGGCCCGCCGAGCGAGGCGTCGAGCCTCGGTGGTATCGGCGGGGAGTGATCCGTCTGTCAACCGGTCGATGAAGGGTCGTCTCCAGTCGGTCTCAACGTTCAGGACATCCAAATCCGACCCGAGCGGGTGAGCATCTGACCGAGAATCGGCCGGAGCGTCCGCCTTTGGGGGGTCGGTGGTGCCCTCAGTACCCGGATCCAACCGGATCGACGGTTTATGGAGGTCGGAGAAGAAGATTCCGGGGGGAACTGGCCCTTTTCCGGAGGCGAGGTTGGCGAGGGAGTCGGCTTCACTATTAAAGCGCCGGTAACTGTGATGGAGCTCAAACCCCTTAAACTTTTCTTCGAGCCTGCGGACCTCCAAGCAATAGGCGGCCATCCGAGCGTCGCGGGGCTCGGTGGCCTTCATCACTTGGTCGATGACCAACTTGGAGTCGCCGTAAACGTAGAGCCGTCGTGCGCCAAGGTCGACGGCGATCCGAAGACCATTGACGAGGGCTTCGTACTCGGCGATATTGTTGGTGGCGTCGAAGAGCAGACGGATGGCGTACTGGAGCTTGTTGCCGAGTGGGGAGATGATGACGACCCCCGCGTCGGCCCCGTTCTTGGTGTAGGACCCGTCGAAGTACATTGTCCAGTACTCGGGGTCCTCAACCTCCGCAGGGACTTGCGCCTCGGTCCACTCGGCGACAAAGTCCGCCAAGACCTGTGACTTGATCGCCGTCCTGGGGACGTACGACACGTCAAGGCCGTTGAGCTCGAGAGCCCACTTGGCGATTCTTCCGGTGGCGTCGCGGTTGTGGACGATTTCTCCGAGTGGCGAGGAGGTCACAACGGAGATGGGGTGTCGATCGAAGTAATGGACGAGCTTCCTCTTGGTAATGAGCACCGAGTATAGCAGCTTCTGTATCTGGGGGTATCGGACCTTTGTTTTGGAGACTACCTCGCTAACGAAGTAGACCGGTCTCTGCACCTTGAAGACGCGGCCTTCCTCCGCCGCTTCCATTAACGAAGCGCCGCTACCGACGACCGAGTCGTGGCGGCGATGTAGAGGAGTAGAGGCTCCTGCGGTTCCGGGCGACCAAGATCTGAGGCGAGGTCAGAAAGCTTCGATCGGACCGAGGGCTTCCTAAGCTTCGTGGGTCCAGCAGAAGCGATCGGACTTCTTCATCAGCTTGTAGAGTGGCATCCCGCGCTCGCCGAGGCGGGATACGAAGCGGCTTAGCGCCGCGAGGCATCCCATTAGCCTCTGGACCCCCTTCAGATCGTTGATCGGCCCCATCCTCGCGATGGCGGAGATCTTATCGCGGTTAGCTTCGATGCCGCGCTCGGAGACGATGAAGCCCAGCAGCTTGCCCTTGGGGACCCCGAAGACGCACTTCTCGGGGTTGAGCTTTATGCGAAACCGTCGGAGGTTCGCAAAAGTTTCCTCCAGGTCGGTGATGAGGGCATCGGCCTTCCTGGTTTTGACAACGATGTCGTCGACGTAGGCCTCGATGTTACGGCCGATTTGGTCTGAAAAACATGCCTGCATGCACCGCTGGTATGTAGCGCCTGCGTTTTTCAGACCAAAAGGCATCGTGACGTAACAGTACGAGCCATACGGAGTGATGAAGGAGGTCGCGAGCTGGTCGGACTCCTTCATCGCAATTTGGTGATAGCCCGAATAGGCATCTAGAAAAGAGAGGGACTCACACCCGGCGGTGGAGTCCACGACCTGATCGATGCGAGGTAATGGGAACGGGTCTTTTGGACAGGCCTTGTTGAGGCTTGTGTAATCAACACACATTCTCCATTGCCCCGACTTTTTCTTTACAAGGACAGGATTGGCGAGCCACTCGGGGTGGCGCACCTCCCTTACAAAACCGGCGGCCAAAAGCTTGGCGATCTCTTCCCCAATGGCCCGGCGTTTTTCTTCGTCGAAACGGCGCAGGCGTTGGGCGATCGGTCTGGATCCCGCTCGGATGTTCAGGGAATGCTCGGCGACCTCCTTCGGAACTCCCGGCATATCCGAGGGTCTCCAAGCAAAGACGTCTCGGTTTGCTCGGAGGAAGTCGACGAGCGCGCTTTCCTATTTGGCAGTGAGGGCGGCCCCGATCCGTACGATCTTGGCGAGGTCTTCAGGATCAACCGCGACCTCCTTCGTGTCCTCCGCGGATTTGAAGGAGCTTAGCCCTGACTTGCCGGAGTCGGGGACGGACTCGGGGGCCTTCTCCTGGAGCAGGACGAGCTCGGCGGAAGCGACGACCGCCGAGGCGAGCTCGCAACTGCTTCGCTCGCAGTTGTAAGCGAGCTGAAAAGACGCGGCCACGGTGATGACACCCTGTGGCCCTGGCATCTTCAGCTTGAGGTAGGTGTAGTTGGGGACCGCCATGAACTTCGCGTAACATGGCCGTCCCAAGATAGCGTGGTAGGAGCCGGGAAAGTCCACAACCTCAAAAGTGAGGCTCTCGGTGCGGAAATTGTCCGGGTTCCCAAAGGTGACGGGTAAGCTGACCTGCCCGAGAGGGTGGGCTTGTTGGCCTGGAACGACGCCGTGGAAGGGCGCCTTGCTCGGCCGAAGGGCGGAGCGAGGGACCCCCAGGGCATCCATGGTCTCAACATACATGATGTTGAGACTGCTGCCGCCGTCCATGAGCACCTTGGTCAGGCGCTTCGTCCCCACGATGGGGTCGACAACGAGCGGGTAGCGTCCCGGGTGCGGGACGTGGTCGGGGTGGTCGGTCCGATCGAAGGCGATCGGGCACTCTGACCACCTTAGGTAGCAGGGCATGGCGGGGGTCACCGTGTGAACCTCTCGGTGGGCGAGTTTCAACCGTCGCTTGTCGGCGTAGCACTCTGCCCCTCCGAAGATCATGAGGCAACCGTCGAGTTGCGGGAACTCGTCGGCTGGCTCATCGCCCTTCGCCCCGGCGTCGGGCGCCGGGTCGCGCTTCTTCCCCTTACCCCGCGACGTCGTGGGGTTCCCGGAGAGAAACCGTTTCAGGACTTCGCAGTCCCGATATTTGTGCTTGACGGGGTAGTCGTGGTTCGGGCACGGACTGTCCATCAATCTTTCGAACCGGTCGGGCGTCTGCCGCGCTTGCTGCTTGGCAGGGCGATCGGTGGCGGCGACCATACGGTCTTCGCGGCCTTGCTTCCCCTTTCGTTTCTTCTTGCTGGAGCGGTCGAAAGGGGCGGCAGCCTCGGACCCGGACGCCTTGCGGGCTATCCTCCTTTCGAAGATGGCCCCCACGGCTTCCTCGCCGGAAGCATGGTTGGTGGCGATGTCGAGAAGCTCCTTGATGGTCCGGGGCTTCGCGCAGCCCAACTTGTGGACCAGGGCCTCGCATGTGGTGCCGTAAATGAACGCCCCGACGACGTCGGCGTCACGGATGTCGGGGAGCTCATTGCACTACTGGGAGTTCTTCAGGTCCCAGGAGTTGACAGGGCGTTTATACGTGCCTTGGAAGTTCCCGACGAAGAGATTCGTCAGGTCGGCCCAGCTGCCGATGGTGTCGGCAGGAAAGTATTCGAGCCAGGCTCGGGCGGAGTCCGCGAGATAGATGGGGAGATACTGGATGACGAAGAGGTCATCAGTCGCTCCCCCGGCCCGACAGGCGAGTCGGTAGTCTTCTAGCCACACACTGGGGTTTGTTGCCCCTGTGTACTTGGCTATGTTGGTCGGAGCCCGGAATCTGGCTGGGAAGTCAGCGTTGCGGATGAGGCGGGTGAACGCACGTGGCCCGGGGCCATCGAATCCCGGGTCGGAGTGGTTGCGTCGCCCGCTATCGGCGACCTGCGAGGGTGCTGCTGCATCGGTAGCTCTCCTTCGCGCCTCGAGGGTGGTGCGAAGATCATACTTGTCCCCCAGGTGGTGGCGCACCGGAGTGTATGATGCCTGGGGGAGCTCGTGGAGCGGGGCCATCTTGGCTGGGCTCTGTCGACCCCGTGAGGGGGAGTGGCCTAGGCGGCCTGAGGTGGCGCCTGACCGTCGGGAGCCGGAGCCTTGGGCGTGCTGAATGACGGCACGTTCTACCAGTCCCCGGAGGTTCTGGTAGGTAGCCTTGGCTTCTGGCTCCGTTGGCTCAGGCAGTCCGCGGAGCAGCATTGCCGCCGCAGCAATATTCTGGTTGGCGTGAGGAAAGAACGGAAGGTCGTTCGTCTCCTCAGCCAGCTGCTGATGTACCTGACGCGCACGGGCGCGCGCGCCAGAGACGGGTGGCGGGTCAGGTTGACGTCGCTCCAGTTCGTCCTGGAGATTGTCGAGCTCGGCCTTTCGGGCCTCCAGCTCCTCGCGCTGTTGCCGAAGGTCAGCAAAGCGTTGTTGGTGCTGTGCGTCGTCTTCCCGTCGGGATTCCTCCCGCCGCGCTACGTCGAGCGGGAGGAGGGTCCCGAGGGTAGCGGGGGTGGAGGACGGTTCCGCCGCACCCGTCATGTTGCACTCTCGAGAGTTCATCCTGCGCGGGGGGTGCTCCCTGTCGGAGCTGGAGCTGTGGCTGGAGGAGTCCCCCAGCAGGTCGTGGAGGGAGGTAGGCGCATAGCCAGCCATGGCCACAAGCCGGGAGCTCGCGGAGGGCGAGATCATCGCTCGCCGTGGATCGCGCGTGGCGTTGTCGGAGGCGATGCCACCGCGCGAAGAGGCCGCCGAGGAGGCCCGTGCCGGGGTCTCGAGGCGGAGGTTGCCGAGAACATCGGCGACCACATCCAAGCTTGTGGAGGGCGCCCGATCTCGGAGGGCAGCGGGGACGAGGACTAGCTCCCCTGCCGTGGTGACGATGAAGTCGAGGGCTCCGAAGCGGATCCAGCCCCTCGACGCCGGCGAGCCGTCGAGAGAAAAAGAAGCCATCGGGGAGGAAGATGGGAATCCGAAGGAGGATGCGGTGATGACGCGCGATAGGCCCCTACCTGGCGCGCCAACTGTCGGTGTTTCGTGCACCGTCAATACGAATTTATGGTCGGAGGGGGTCGCGCGCTCCCTCTCCCCGAATGGTCGACTCAGGAAGTCAGAGATTTATACTAGTTCGGGCCGAACGTCCCTACTCCAGTTTGCTTGGTCAAGGTGTATTGCTCTTAGCGTCGAACAGTCACCGTGGGAATACAGCGAGAGCTGGTCTCGACGGGGATGAATGTGTTGGTGGTTTTTTACTTGATCCTCCTCCCTCCCGGGGTCCTGCCTCCCCTTATATATCCGGAGACAACAGGTTACAAATGGGAGTTTGAGAAAAAGAGGAAGGAGCACTGTACGTCTTGGAGTCTGGTCTTCTTGTCTTGTCGTCCGACCGGGTCCCGACTAGTCGCTGAGTCGGGTTGGTAGCCCTGTGGCGGGAAGTCTTCAGCCGTCTTGTGGTGACGCACCACAGGCGGGCGTCGCCACCGACATTTAATGGTTCTTGACCTCGGCTTGGTCTCGGGAGGGGGCGCTTCTCTGCGGTGTGTCAGCGGTGACGGGACCGGGGCTTGACTTCTTGGCGAACCCTCTGACACCCTTGGGAAGGAGCCGCCTACCCCGGTACGGATATCAGAGGACGTCACATACATAGAGCGGTTGGCCCTTCGAGTGTTAGTGGAGCCGGCCGACCATGCGCTTTGTCCTGGGAGGTCGGGGTCGGCCGCTCGGGACTGTTCTCGAATCTGGCAGCCGGACCTTTGCGCCCACGAACTTTTGCCGTAATCGGCTTTTGAAGGATGTCACCGCCATGATCTCTGCCGATGGAGGTACCCATGGTATGGGTATTCGTCAATATATATATATATATATATATATATATATATATATATATATACTCCCGTGAGTAATTACTCCCTATGTCGTATCTCACAACATAGGGAGTATCTCGCGTAACGGAGGGTATGTACGTGTAATATACAAGTATATAAGACCATCTAGGTGGTATTTACATTTTTTCAGAGGTGGTATGTACACTTTTTAGACATACTCCTTTTTATGTGTGTATATGAAGGTATTTGCAAAATAGGCTAAAAACTATATACTCCCTTGCAATTTTTTCATATGGATCTCATTGGAATATCTTATAATTAGTATATGAGTGTATCCAAAGTGATAAAGGAGTATCTTAAGTTCGCTTGGGTAGTATTCCAGAGATGTGAGTAATTACTCCCGGGAGTAAAAAGTATTTTTCATATATATATATAATGAAGAACCCCTGAAGATTAATTCAGATTCGTCCATCAGTGAATAGAGTTCCTCCATACAGGAACACGAACTTTAACCATATTATAACAGTTTCACAGGTGGAAGAAGAAATGAAGTGATGCAAGTAGAAGGAGAAAAAATCGAGTTGTATAAGAAGGCACAGGAGAAAGGCAGAGGTCCGGGATGGCGGGATGCGGAAGCTGTGCAGATTCTTCAGATACTTTTGAACGACCAGTCACCAGTATCTATTTCGTGGCTGAATCTTCTGGTGTTTTTTTGGTTAATAGCGAATGCCCGTACTTTGCTATTAATAAAAATAATTTTATCCAACACACCTAATACATTAAGCTATTACCATTGGATTAGTTTACATTACGTCCAAGTGCCTGGTTAAGCTCTGTACCAACCTATATCATGCTCTTATGTCGAGCTTAGATTACATCATGTCTTTAGTTTTGTCACTGTTGTTTGCGTCACACCTTTACCACACACCATCAAGGGAGGAGAAAGAGTTTGTTGAAATAAATACTATTACATTTTTAGTAGCTAATTTGTGTTATGGAGTAATTTTTTTGTTTCTTGTTAGAGATTTTTTTAGTGATGGAAGATGAGTTTAAGAGGTGGGTAAAGGTTGAAAAGATGAAAAGCACACCATTCACCCCACTAGGTAATTTTTAAAAAGTAAGATTTTTACTACTGCAGTAACACTGGGGTTTACCATAATTAGCGTCTGAGCTGTCTTCAAAGCCGTGAGTTCTACATCGAGCCTGTGTTTGTCGCAGCAAACTGAATGGTGCAAGGGAGCTAATGCGTGAATCAGCCTTAACTTAAAAAAAAAAATCAGAAGGTAATAGCTCCAATTAACCCAGTCTTATGGTATCCTATAGGCAAATGGCGGACTTTCTTATGGTACAATCAGCAGATCGGAGTTTATTCCCCATCCTTTCATTGTTTCGTTAGAGACCCAGTTTGGATTCATGCATACCATTCTGTTCAACAGTTATACACTTATACTCAGCATGATTGAGTCAAAAACATATACCTACGTGCGTCATATGTACACAACAGAAAAGCTTCCGCAGCAAAAATCACTAGGGCCGAACCTTGACAATTTTATCTAGTACTAGTATTTAACATTCCAGGGTTGGACAAATTTCTCATATAAATTCAGAATCCAAATAAATCTCAACACATGGCACATCAAGAAACGAACATCGGTATCCCATGGCATTCCAGTTTCCAATAGTTCCAAATTACTCAAATTGAGTAACAATTTCGGCAGAAGCATAGACACCAATGAGGCAATGACGATGAAGAATCCACAGAGTCAGGAACATGGTCCAAAATGTCGCTATCACCTATAATCAATTTAACATCGACACTAAAAAGAATGGCAGTCCTAAAATTCCAAAACATGAGATCCTATATATACCAAATCTGACAAGACTCACTGAAAAAACCTCCCCAGAGAAAAAAAGACAACAGGGAAATGCACAGTTACAAGTCACACTCTGTCCATACAATCAAGGGAAGGTGCATGCTCAAGGTTTTCCAATAGATTTTCCCCAGGAAGAGATTCCAGAACCAACACAGCAAGCTCAAGCAACAACAGCAGGGCCCTGTTACAGCAAAAACGGAAAAAAAATGTGGGATTGGAGCATGAGAAGAAACAAACAATGTAACCCAGTAATTTTTGTAGATAGGCCACAGTACGTGAAAGTTGAAACGATATTTCCTTGAGGAAAAAAAATCCTATGCATATTGATTGGCTTAAGAATGGACTTTGCAAGAAGCAAATTTATTCATGGACTGGAGTTATGTGATACTGTTCTAGCTTTGATTAATGCCACTTAGCTAACAAAGGTATCATCTCGCAGCAATCAGAATTTGCAAATCTTTCTCAGATAACAGATGTCCATTAGATAACATGGATTAGATGAAACTCCACAATCGAACTAACAAACTGTTCCAGCACTCTCCATCCCTGTTTGTCCCTTGGTCTCTGGTTTGGGATTTTATCTAACTGATGGCTCTTTTATTAGGAACCAGTGGCCTGGCAATCCCTTGAAGGTTGTGACCAGGGGTCAGGACTGAGCCTACCATATAGAGGCAAAAATGATGTTGGGTTGATCATGTTCGAGTGAAGAGAGAAGCCCGTAATGGAAACAAATTGTGTGCCATGATAATAGAGTAAAAGCCTACAACAATGATTGTTTAGCTGCCAAAGTTGAGCATCTTCTGTCCACTGTGAAGCGGCGGAATGATGGGTCAATCTATTGGGCATGCCTATTAACCATAATGCAACTGAAGTTCTGTTGCATCTGGTTTGGACTAGAAAAGAAATGCATAGCACTGCTTATCTTTCTAACCATAAATTTACACAATAGATTTATCGTTGACTTACTTTCGCTGTTAGATTTGACACAGCTAATTGGAACTTCTCTCTTGTTCTTGAGCCAGCAACATGACCAGCCTTGGCGACCTTGCTGAAGGCACCATTCAGCCAGCTTGTTCCGGCAGACACATACCTACAAGTAGGGGAAAACAACAGCAAAGGATCAGCAATACAAGACTTGAGGAACTAACACTGATAAAGGAGGTCATCTGTTATTTCAAAAGGTGTAAGTGTTACAAAGGTGCAATATTTCATCAGGATATGTTAGAAACAAATTTAACATTGCAACAAATTGCTCATAAGCTGATGCTAAAACGTAAAAACAAATAATTAATTGAACAACAGCCAAAGCATGGACAAGAAGAGACCTGTTGGTTTTCACAGCAGAACCTGTATCATTTAGCTTGCGCTCTGCGGCCAGCAAAGCAGACATTGTTTTGTCAGAAACATGTAACCTCTGGTCCGCGGATTTCACCTTTTCATTTACCACTGATATCCCACTGTTTATCTTTTCTGAAAGGCCAACACGCTTATCAAAGGAATTGATCTTAGCTGATGCATTAGCCCTTAGTTGATGTTTCTCATCAAATGCTTTAGCTTTGTTCACAGCATCTTGTCGCATTGCAGAACCCCTTGCAAACACAGTTGACATGACATCATGAGCCTTGCTGACATAAACACGACCAGCAGTAGGACTGGCATTGGCCTATATGGTAGGGTGATAATTTTTTAATCAGTGCCAAGCATGATACACTACAAAATATAAGCAGATAGCCTAGATTCCCATTTTTCTTGCAGGGGAGAGGGATTGGAGTTGTGCAACATTTATCATTCAGTAAATAAAGTATACAAGATGTTGCATTTGTTCATCACTCATCCTTAATATCCATCTCTTAAAAGATGTCACTCCGCCACCTGATTAATGGGAAATTCACGATAAGTGTACAGGAATTGAAAGGCACCTCAGCAGGTTGCTCCATATCTGCAGTATGAGCTGAACTTGTACTTGTCACCTCGTTGACCACAAGTTGCTGCATGATTTTCAAAAAGGACATCTCTGTTAAAAAGAAGGAACAGAGAATTTTGACATTGTGTACCATAAATTAATTGAATAGTGTACTTGTTCAGTAACAGGGATGTAGATGTAATCTTCAGCAGCGGTTATGTTCACAACTTGATCCACAATAGTTGCTCCCTGAAAAAGGAAAATTAGGAGATATTGTTCAATGCTAGCATGAAAGGGGAAGCTTAACCAATATTTCTTTGTTTTGCAGTGTTGTAGGTCTATGTAGCGCAGTGAGTGAAAAAAAGACACTGCACTAAACTACAAATTCACTGGACCATCGTCTGTGCATTGTACTTCATTCTGAAGACATACAAACTGGAAGACCCCCTCCATTGCAGCAAGGGCATATTTCAACTTTAGATTGTCTTGTTGCACTTGATGCACATTTATCAGAGTCAGACTTGTATGCATACTGCACATAAAGAAATAACTGGCATGCTTGTTTCTTAAATGGCAAAATAGAAGCTCAAAGTCAAAGAATCACAGTAGTAACCCCATAAATTATGCTGCTCACTTCCATGCCAATCAAAGCAGGCATTAACATACTCAATATCTATTTTCTTTTTGCCTACTCATCCATGGTCAATGACCGCTTAAAGATTTTACCAACAACTAAAGATAGTACTGTGTGTCTTTCCATTATTTGATTGCCAGTGCATGAGGCACATGGCAATGTGGCATATTATCAAATAAATTGAAGCAATAAAATTCAAATGTGGCTGTTAAAAATTCCCTTCCAACACACACAACGATCCTCGCATCCTTTTCTTCCATTCATCTAGTATGAAAAATCTCCAATACAGACATGACTCTAGTGAATATCCAATTTTTTAAAGATTTGCCAACGCTTCCTTTGTCCTTAAGCGCGATGTATCACAACAACAATGCCTTTTTAATTTTCTTTCCATCACTACACACAACAACATCGATAGCAACCGACACAAAAAATTATTTGAAAAACCAGAATACTGCTTTCATTATACGAATTGAAAAACCAGCGGTCGAAACCAATCGATGCACAAAGCCATACCGACAGCAGCAGTGCGATCTCGAGGGCCTTGGGATCCTTGAACGTGACATAGGCCGTCCTCCCCGTCGCTACCCCGTCGCTGCAACCACCAACCAGAGCCCAAAAGCACAATGCGGTTAACCAGGGCACGGAAAAAAGCACTACGAAGATATCATAGCATCAGGGGAACGATAGTAATCGAAGGAATTGGCAGGCAGGCAAACAGCGCTCACAATCTGATGTCGACATGCTCGATTTCTCCAGCGAAGGAGAAGAACTCGAGCACCTCGCGCTCCCCAGCCAGATCTGAGATGTTCCGCACCCGCACCGTCCTCACCTTCCTCCTCGCCTCCTGCAAGCAACCGCGACACCGTTACAACCCATCACAAATTCATCCTCCAACTCCAACTCCGGCACCACCGCCGCCGCACAAGAAACCAAGAAACGCTGACCTCCATGGCCAGCGCGGCGCTGACAGAGAGAGAAAAAATGAACCAAAAGGAGACCGCGAATTCGGGCGGCACAAGAATCCGCAGAAGCAGAGGAAGGCGGTGGTTGGGTTGGGTGGTAGGGTAGGGTTTGGTGCTCGGGCGATTCTTAACAGCGTCTCCTTCCGCGGCTGGCCGCTGCTACTTTTCTTGAGCTGTTCGCTGCGTTGGTCGCCGAGAAAAATTAAGACGTACCGCCAACTCATACTCAACTCGGAGCTTGAAATACCCGTTTTGCCCTAAGAAGCATACTAGCGCCACGTGGGAACGAGGGCAGAAGAGTCAGTCCGCAAAGCGGGTCTTACTTGGCCGACATGCTGGCCGCTGATTTTGCTTCGCGACGGCACGGCTCTTCTGACCTGTAAAAATTATTGAATAATAGACAGTTGCCGTACATCAATCTCAATATCTATCAATAATATCCAATGAATAATCATAATATATAAACATAGAACATAAGAGATCTCAACCAGAGGCGGAGCCCAGGCCGGGGCCTTGGTGGGCCTGGGCCCCGGTCTTAGCGATGGCCCAGCAGTATTACTGCCTACCAACGATGAGCATCAGGACTTCAGGAGCCCACACGGCTGAGACGAGACAGTGGAAGACCGAACGTCTAATTGTGGCGGCGTGGCGTCCCCGTCCCGGCATCTCGCGACTTGCGTCGGCATAAGCGGCGTTCGATCGCCGGCGACGTCGGCGCCCGACGTCACAGTTTCGCTGACTCACCGTGAAGTCCAAGGTAAACCCCGTAGACCGTACTCCGTACTCCATAAATTAGTAGATAGAATGCAAAGTTTAACAAAAAAATCTGATACTACATCAAGACTCAAGAAATAGGTCGTGCATGCAAAAAAAAACATGAATGCATCATGCATGGACGCATCACGCATGGTATTATACGCGGGTATTCTTCATACTTCATTTCTTCAATTCTTTTTCTTGTATTGGATGATGAATTTATGATGTAGATGAGTAGTCACTAGTCAAGAGATGCAATGATGTAATGATGTGTGTGATATTTTTGGTTGTGATTGATTCACTTGCAACCGAGTTAGATAGTCGGTTCGGTGAAACTTCTACTGAGCTTCAAGTGCATTGCTTGTTTAAATCCGAGAGATTCATTTTCTAACTTTGATCATGGTAGTCTTATTTGACTCTCGAGAGATATACTATGATGATTTCTCAAGAATCGATCGTGTGGTTCTAGAAGAACAACTTCACTTGTTTCTTGTCGATATGAGAAGAGAAGAATTCTCAAGTTGTGATGATCTTGCTAGTCTTGCCGTGAAGATGGTTCAAACAAAGAAGTCGTGGTTTATCCATTGGTTTATCGATCGATTGAATTAACACTTATTTTACCGGTGAGCACAAATTTCAGCTTGAAAGGGCTTTCAAAGAATGAAGATTATCAAGACAGATTTACGTTTACGTAATAAGATAAGTGACGATTGGCTCAATGATCTCATGATTTGTTATATTGAGCGAGATGTGTTTGCAAAGATAGACATGGAAGATATTTTACAACATTTTCAGAATATGAGGATTCGCAAATATCAACTATCGCCTCATGTGAAATAATTAGTGGTACGTTTTCATTCATAAATTCTTGCAAATTACAAGTGTTACATATTGTACTTATTATATACTGAACTTTAAAAATCAATTATTAGTAGAGGTTCACTTCATTCTTGGCCCCCTCCTTTAGAATTTTCTGGCTCCGCCACTGATCTCAACTATTTTTTATTATTGATTATTCTTTCTTGTACAAAGGTGCTATATTTACAGCCAAAAACCCTAGAGGTAAATTTGGAATTCACCCACATACTTAAGAAAATTAGTTATATCTCAACACTCTCATGCCTTATCAAAAACTCCTTTCGAAAACCCGGTGGGAAAAGAGATAGAGAAAAGAGTACACTAGATCTGCATATTATGTCACACTTGTTACCGCATTAAAAACCTTCATGTTAGAAAATTTCATAAAAAAAAACACATTGAGGGAAAAAGAGTGCAACGTGTAATCTTCTGGATTAGGGTAGCATCTCCAGGATTGTACTAAGGGTTATGGTTCCAGGATTTACCCCCTGAACTCTGTATCTCTCTAAGTTGTCTTATTCCAATACCATGAACACATCTTTAGAATCTGAATGTCGGCAAAGACTTCGTGAATAAATAAACTAGATTTTCACATAACTTAGTTTATAGGATATTTATCTCATTAGTTGTCGGGATCTGAATGTGCAAATCCGAACCCTCTGTGTATTCTGCACTAGTCCAGGATAACGCTAGTGCACACACACTCAACATAGATGAATATCACAATCATACAGCAGCGGAAATCTAAAAGTAACTCAATTATTGAATATAAACTATTGAATGACCTTAAGGTCAACCTTACACTTGTGATGTCTTTATGGCTTCAACTCCAAATAAATAAACAGCAGCGGAACGAAAAACGTCGGTGAACCCCATCAATATGCCACAAGCAACTGACAAGGTTCAACTCCTAGATATTCGCCTCTTCACGGAACTCCATCTTCGAAGGTGTAGACTTCTCTTCAACTGGTGATTGTTTGTTGCAAGGGGTGAGTACATAAAGCACTCAGCAAGTCATGCACAGAATGCAAGTCTAGTAACTACATGCATGGCTTATTCCAAATGAATGGTTGAGTGGTTATTTTGCGGTAAAGCAACATTCACAAATAAACATAATAGATTGTAAAGCGGCAAAACAAGAAATAATAGTAATAGATTTCACAGTTATTTCACAAGTAAAACATTCCACATCCTTAACCAGTTATGACTTTTCCACAGGCAAACTGCCTCCAATCCCAAGTTCATTTTATGAAAGTCTAACTCTTAATTGTAATCCCCAAGCATTGTCCAATATCGCGGACACGGCTATTCGGATAGTTTTGACACTCTGCAGAGGTTATACACTTTACCCACAAGATATAATCAACTCACAACGTCAGCCGTGAATCGTCATACGAGAGTATGCGAATGAGTGATCATAACAAAGCCTTTACAATGCTCTGTCTAAACCTAGTACTGCCCGCTAAGGTTTCAACACTGAAGGGACTGGTTACCACAATTAGGGCCCCCCTCTTGCGCCATGTGAGCCTACCCGTAAACCCGGGTCTCACGCCCCCACGACAGTACCGAAGTGAAGACTTTACAAATTAGTCGGCTAGGTTTGTCCAATTCCAGACTTGTGGTTGTATGTTAGACTCAATTCAAATTCTTGCAAGGTTAAGTCCTTAATTGACCAGGGCAAGACTTACATCAATACTCTCACAGAAAACCACCTCACCATCACTCATATATATATCATGTTTCATGTCATCCCCACCGCCAATCTGGCCTACCATAATCCTTGCCACTTGCCCCAGTCTAAATCATTTTATCACCCCAGTTGATTATTGCGCAATACAATGCTAACAACAATTCAACATCATTGAAGAAGCACTGAAAGTGCATCTAGGCCCCTAAATTGGTTTTGGTTGATTAATGACAAACGATTAAAAAGGACTAATGTCTTCAATGAGCTTGTGGACAGGTAAAAGATTGAATGAGAGATCTTCTACATGCGAAGGACACCCTCAAACGAATTCAAGCGAGTAAAACGGCTTTGTAATCCTTTTTATCTTTGCTTTGTGTCGTAGGAATGCCGTACTATTAAGAGGGATGCATCGTAGATGATCTAGGGTAGTCTCTATGCTCAGATGAATGTCACTTTAAATCTTATTGAGACCCTAAGTCATCGCGCATGCACCGGAATGTGTTTTTATCTAAGTTCAAGTCGGACATTCCGATATTACATCGGAAGTTCCGATGTGACCGGACATTCCGATGTGCATGCTTGCTTCAGTCCGATGCGTAGAAGATGTATCGGAAGTTCCAATATTTACGATCGGAAGTTCCGATACGTTGTAAAGCTTTCTAGGGTGCTCTCTGTAAAGATCGGAAGTTCCGATATTTTACATCGGAAGTTCCGATGTGTTCAAACCGAAAAAAAGGGAGCTCTCTGGAATTATCGGACACTCCGATATATTAGATCGGACATTCCGATATTGGCATCGGAAGTTCCGATGTATATATCGGACAGTCCGATATGGACTTAGAAGCATTTTGTCAAGGGCTTTTCTGGGAACATCGGAAGTTCCGATGTTGACATCGGAAGTTCCGATGCATCTTGTTTAACAGCTGAAGTGCGCTCGAGTTTTGATTATTTGTACATATCGGACATTCCGATGTTGATATCGGAAGTTTCGATATGCAGCTGAGTGGGAGTATAACGGCTAGTTTTTGCAAGAAACTATAAATACCCCACCCCTCTCTCATTTGAGGGTTACACACTCTATTTGGCAGAACTCTAGTGCACCTTGAGCCCTCTCTAGTCTACTTTTGAGCCCTCCTCTTTGATCTTAGGGATCATCCAAGGAGTGAGGACTAGAAGTGAGATTTGGAGCTAGAGTGAAAAGCAAGTGTCTTCCATCTTGAGCATTAGAGTGTTCCTCCAAGATCGATCAATGTGCATTTGTTACTCTTGGAGGTTGAAGGACTCCTAGACGGCTAGGCGTCGATCACGAGCTCCCAAGGATTGTGGGTTGCCGTGAGAAGTTTGTAAAGGCCGGCTCCGCCTCCGAAAGGAAAGGAACCAAATAGTGGAACCAAGCCTCAAGTGTGACCGAGGTTTGGGAGGAAAGGGTTGGAAGAGACCCGGCTCTTTGGAGCCTCCTCAACGGAGACGTAGGATTCCCTCAAGAATCCGAACTCCGGGATCAATTCCGTGTCTCCTTTTTCACTTTGCTTTAACTTGTCTCATTATCGTTTTGATCCAACCTTCTTATATTGTCTCTTAAGTTCATTACTTTCAGTTGGTAATTGTCCGGGTCAAAAGTCGATCGGACATTCCGAACTGGTATCGGAAGTTCCGATCCAACACCGGAAGTTCCGATACTCTTTCCGCTGCGACAAATTTAGTTTAAATTTTGAATTGCCTATTCACCCCCCCTCTAGGCAACTTTCTCATCTTTTCAAGCACGAAGGCCTCCGCATATCAACATCATCGTGTCGGCAACACGTCACACCATTTCAAAATACATTGCATATTCCATTAATCAATATGTTAGAATAGTCCCACATTGGTTGTGGAAGGGCAAATGACCTAACTTATAAGTGGGGGAATCCCTCACCTCTCAAGCTAGCTTTTGGGGTTGAGAAGGCCCTTACGATCCAACAATTGGTATCAGAGCCCGGTTCTAACATCTTTGGCCCGATGGACACTAGGGTGTGAAGGCTTGATGGACCGTGGCCCTGAGGGACCGTCGGTGTACGGTGAAGGGGCGGTGAACGGCTGAGAGATACCAATGTGTGAAGGGGGGATTGTTAGAATAGTCCCACATTGGTTGTGGAAGGGCAAAGGACCTAACTTATAAGTGGGGGAGTCCCTCACCTCTCAAGCTAGCTTTTGGGGTTGAGAAGACCCTTACGATCCAACACAATATTGATATTTATATTTCCAAAATGATGGTATTGACCTGTTGTAGATCTAAGCAAACTAACACATTCTATCTAACCCATGTTGGCAATTTATTAGCTACCAACTATTAATCAATAATCCTATGGTGATAAATGAATCATGGCATACAAATAGTGATAAGGTGGCAATAACTAATAGGTTGATTATCTAATCCCAAATTAATTGAAAACAGTTTAACTTAAACTAGCATGCAATAATTTGAAACAACATAAGTTTCAAAAATGGGATCAACATGGTCAAAGCACAACTTGCCTTAGAAACACCCTTGCTCTTGCTCTGGATCTTTAGTATGGGTTGAATTCTCGCTCCGAACACTTCCAACAATTCAACATCTATGCGTAACGAGAATAGATACAAATAAATACCAATAACAGATAGCAAATCAACTCCAAAAATTAAATAAAATTCATCATTAAATAGAGTCCAATTTTACAAAATTTTAGAAACTGGAATCGCCTCAATCGGAGTTAAAACGCAAAAGTTATAGCATTTCAGAGTTTGAAAATACAATTCAAAGAATAAACCGAATTACTTCATTTATTTTTATATTAAAAATCATTTATGACGTCATCCTGACACATGGCCCAACCACATACTGACACGTGGTACTTGCTGACGTCACCCACAGCCGGCTCCCCTGATGACGTCAGCATGACGTCACTGGACATGTGTCGCCCTCTGGAGCGGCCACGTCGGCTCAGGTGTATAGACCCGGTCCACCGTCTCGCTTGGCCCACGGTGGACTCACCCCACGAATGCACGATCGCTGACATGGGGACCCCACGGTTCAGTGGCCCATACCCGCGCACACAGCGCCTGACAGGCGGGCCCCATGGTTGACGTCGTGGGTGACATCACCGTGCACTGCCGCAACTGGTGTGGCTCCTCGGCTCCCGTGCGCACACGCGGTAGCCACGGATTGGCTGGCGACCGACGTGATCCGACCCATTCATTTCCAAAACAACGGCCCAGATCCAATCTAACTCGCAAAAGTACGGGACTATGCGGCTTAATTTGGTACCTCCGTTCTAGATCCAACGGATGCAACTAGATCTAAGTCCGAATCTAGATCTAATCTGGTTCGCTCAGTTTAGATCTAACGGCCTATATTTTAACCCAATCTACTGCACCGCTTAGCATCTACGTGGCACAATCTAGTTCGTTCATTCTAGATCCAATGGTTCAGATCTAATCCAACCAGAACTGTGAGATGCCAACACGGACTCACCTCGTGCATCGAATCTTGATCGGATGGTTGACATAGCTCGAAGAACCCGATGGTGGTGCGGCGGGGCTGGCTGACCAGAGACGAAGAAGATGACCCTCACGACGATGTTTCCGTGGGTTTCCGGCGAAGTGAATGGTCACAGCCGAAGCGCCTCGTCCTGGGGGTTCCAAATCCGGGTCACGGTGCAGCAGAGACGGTTTGACGATGACGTAATCCACCAAATCCCGCGGCGTCTCCCTCTCCCGACTCCGGCGAGCAATTGCGGCGGCTAGGGCGTGACTCGAGCGGCGAGACCTGAGACAAAACGTGCACGGGGAAGAAATGAGCACGTTGCACGGGACGGCGCATTAAATAGGGCCTCGGCATGCGCGCGAATCGCGGACGTCGAAACGGTCTCAGCGGCCCACGGCGGCGCTCTCCGACACGGACACGGAGACAACGTGGCGCAATCCTGGGTGTCCAACTGGGCCAAATCCGAAGGCATCGCGTGCGCGCGAACGCGGACAGATCTCGATCGTTGGATATAAATCACTTGGTAGGAGAAGAGTGAGGCGGCGGGGTTTACAGCGGCGGCAGGAGAAGGGGGAGGGGCGGCACAATTTGAGGCATGGGAGGAGGATGCGGCGACACGATTTCTGGCGGCGGTAGGAGAAGGGGGAGGGGCGGCACGAGAGAAAGAGGAAGCGGCGGCACGATTTCTGGAAGTTGGAGAAGGGGGAGGCGGCGGCGAGCTGTGGCGCGCTCGATGCTGCGCGATGAGCTCGCCCTGCGCGTGGAGAAGGGAGCTATTGAGGGAGAGATGGATTTTTAGGGTTAGGATTCATGGGTTTGAATAGGTTTTTCCTTTGTTTGGGATTTGTGTTATGGACTTGTAGGTATCAGGAAGTATCGCAGAGTATTGGAGAAGGATCGAGATTTTTTAATTAATTTTTTATGTTGAATTTCACCGATCCTTCCCTATTCGGTATCGGCGAGGATCGCATAGGATCGGAGTATCCGATAAGGATTCAATACCGGTACGACACCTTCGTGAAGAATCGGTGATTCATAGCTTTATGTCAATTATGTACTTTCACTAACTGTGAGCCTTGTGTACTAGGTATCGATATCCAACCCCTTCGATAACCCTATCGCAAAAATATTATATGACGAATGGCTTGGGCAAACCTGGTTCAGAGAATGCGAAGAGATATTTGCACACAGATTATCACCCTGTGGTGAGAAGTGTGGCCTCACAGTTGCAGAACTGGTGATAGCAGGTCACTGTTGCATTTGGAATTCCTATGGTCTTCAGGAGCCAAGAAGCACTTGCCCAAGTCATCATGGTGCCCTGTCCACACTAAGCAAATATTGCCAACACAGAAATATACACATTATCAAAGGTTTTGCTTGAGAGTAAATGAATTTTGTTAGACTATAGGTTTTCACATGCTTTCTTGGTAATGTTGTATACTACCTCGGTTCATAAATATATGATCTATAATTTGAATGATCTTATTTAGAAATGTAAAACTTGCATGTCATTTAATGAGGTTTTTCCTATTGTACCCTTATTTATTCTCTCTCACCCATATGTATTTATTCATTATCATCCCTACAAATTATTAAGACAATTAAGTGAGTTATCCAAGTCATTTTCTCTGATCTCTTTTTCAATTTCACCATATCCTTAATTCTTGTGCAAAGTTTTCTGCAAAGTCAAAATACGCCTTATATTTTTCAACAGGGGAGTATCTCAAGGGAAAAAAAAGAGGTTAAATTGTAATGTGTAAAGACGAACAAAATATATGTTTGACCTCATCTCATAATTCCATGCCATTGTTTTCGAGGTTGTGATGACCTTTCCTTGTTTGGCATGTTGTTCAAGTTTGTGCTCCATTTATCACAATTACATTGTGGAACCATTTCTGACGAAGAGCAAGCTCTGCGTTGACCTTTTTTTTTTTTTTATCGAACCACAGGGCACTAAACTCTCATACTTGGATACAGCTTGGCATGTACGGTTGACATTTTATATTGGAGAAATCAAATTGAACTTTGCAGAGCTGATTAGAGTTGCTGTTCATGGACCAAGTCCGCTCTTTTCGCCCGTCGTTTTTGCAGCGAAATCTGTTGGTTTCCTGTGATTCTTGGGGCAACCAAAGTGTGGGAGTGGGAGACATGGAATTGAACCATGGCATTGCAAAGCATGATAACGGAGACAGGAGTTGCAACTGAGTGCAGTACAAGGCTAAAAAGAACACACTTATCAACAACGCAAAAATCAGTGATACATGCGTGCTGCGTTTTCGATCAGCAAATTCTACAAGCGCTCAGGTGCGGATGCAAGCTGGATCACGTCGGGGAGCTTCTCGAGAATGTAGGTGAACAGCCCGCCGAGCAAGAATATGAACACGAACGCGAGCGCGATCTTGGCGACATAGACGGAAGTGCTCTTGAGTGTCTCCCTCTCGAGAGGATCCTTCACCTCACGTCGTTTCTGCAAGAATCTGAGCTTATCGGTACTTGATTCCCGAGAAAATAGACTCTCTTTTTGTTATCCAAGAAAGAGGAATGCACGAGTGGTACCATGTCAGGCGGTGGCGTCTGGTGGATTCCAGGCACGTCCTGCTCGGTGACGGTCTGCAGCTTCCAGCCGCGGCCGTAGTCGGCGAGGGGGGCGGTAGGGCCGAAGCCGACGGGCTCCTCGCCGTCCTTGACGGCCTCGACGTGCAGTGCCGCCGGGGCGCCGGGGGCGAGATTGCGGTTGACTGCGTGCAGCGCGTAGCGAGCGGTCGTCCCGGCCGCGAACCGCCGGACCTTGCCGGAGCTCCTGCACGTCACCTCCAAGAACTGCAGGAAGCACACGCGCATACAGGCAACAACTCTCCGCTGTCAATTGCTTGCTCAGAGGGAGGAAAATTCCACAGTAGAAAAAGGTGGAGGATTCCACACTAGAGAGAGAGAGAGAGAGAGATTGGACTTACCGACGGGGGAAGAGCGTTGCCGGCGCCGTCCTCGGCCGCCCGCCCCGCCTCGCCAACTCGCCGTTCCATCGCCGCGCTCCCTCGACCGGTCGCGGCGGTTCGGCGGCCTCCGGATTCGTGTTTGGTTGCAGGCCGGGGAGGGAGGAAGGCAGAGCGACGGAGGAGGAGGTGGTGCGGTGTGGCCCTGCGCCCGTGCGCGTGGTGGAGCAGAGGAAAAGGAGAACGCTGGTTGACTTTATGTTTCGTGGGTTTCTCTTCTTCTACGGATTACGACATGGGCTCTGCTTGGGTTGAAAGGAAGGGATTTTGGTCTCTCGAGGCCCAAATTACACTCGGCCTCACGTGATTTTTGTCTCTCGAGGCCCGTTACAGCCACCTCGGCCACACCCCGGATCGGCGGATCGTGCGAGGCCCATGGACGAGCCCAACATGATTACTCCGCGCAGGGCGTCGGCATCAGGCCCGTCGCAACCGCCGCCGCCGGCGGTTTCCCATCCATCACACATTTACACGCACGCCGCACGGCCGCAGCGATTCGTCGCGATCGCGCGTGCTGCTTGCAAGTATTCAGGAGTGAGCGAGTGACCGTTTGCCGCGGCAGCGATGGGCAAGGGCGGCGGCTGCGTCCCCAGCAAGAGCCAACGCCCCCCGCGGCCCGCCGCCCCGCTTCCGGCCCCCCACCGCCGGCCCCGCACCTACATCCCGCCGGCCGCGCCGCGCCCGGTCCGCATCTACGTCGTCTTCTACTCCATGTATGGCCACGTCCGCCTCCTCGCGCGCGCCGTGCAGCGCGGGGTCGGGTCCGTCCCGGGCGCCCGCGCGCTCCTCTTCCGCGTCCCGGAGACCCTGCCGCCCGGCGTCCTCGCCCAGATGGGCGCGGCGGAGGCCGCCAAGGAGGGGGAGGACATCCCCGTCGTGGATCCCGACGGCCTCCCCGACGCCGACGGATTCCTCTTCGGCTTTCCGGCGAGGTACGGCGCCATGGCCGCGCAGATGCAGGCATTCTTCGACTCCACCGAGCCGCTCTGCCGCCAACAGCGCCTCGCAGGCAAGCCCGCGGGCTTCTTCGTCAGCACCGGCACCCAGTGCGGCGGCCAAGAAACCACCGCGTAAGTCTACCCAACGCCACCGCAAGATCGCATCTTTCGCAACAAACCAACCATGGCTACCACCAACTAACCGTGTCCGTCTCTCCGCGTGCATTTCGAATGAAGCTGGACGGCGATCACGCAGCTGGCGCACCACGGCATGATGTTCGTGCCCATCGGGTACACCTTCGGGGAGGGGATGTTCGAGATGGAGGAGCTCCGCGGGGGGTCGCCGTACGGCGCGGGGGTCTTCTCCGGCGACGGCTCCAGGCCGCCCAGCGAGTTCGAGCTGGCCCTTGCCGAGCACCACGGCAAGTACATGGCCACGCTAGTCAAGAGGATGGTGCACGGTGCCACCTAATCAAAGCCACCGATTTCTCAAACAATACTTGCGTTGCTGCCGAGCAGCGGTTTTGTACCAGTACAACATTGCCATTAGTCCGATAATTCAATCCAATTGAACTCAGTCGTAAATTTCTCGGCAGGTAACGAGACCGATGGTTTCCCATGTCCAACTCTCGTGTAGTTCAATTTTTGGTTTTGTCTGAAAAATCGGGTAAAACACGTTCTCTAACTCTCAAAATCGTTTGAAACTGTTAGACAACCTCGCTATCGAATAGTCCGGGGTTGCCTAATAGATCTAAAGTGAAGAACAGACAGGGAGAAAAAGAGACACAATATGAGGAGGAACGGGTCTGCTTTATTATTCTCAGATGTACAGATAATGGGGTGACCTTCGCCTCCTATATATAGCGGTTCTGCTTAGAGATAAGGAAGAGTCCATATCGGATACGAATCCGGTTTCCTAACACTCCCCCTTGGACTCTTCACTGCGAGATGCATATGCCTCATTAAAACTCCATAAAAAACCAGTGGGAAAAATAATTGGAGAAAGAGTACATAGCACACGCTTGCTGTGTTGCACGGATTGCCTCATCAAAAACCTTATGTAAGAAAACTTCAATGAAAAACTTACTTAAGGAAAAGAGTACAATCTACCCAAACTTCAATGTTAATCTTCAAGATTTACGTTGGGTACTCAAGCTTCATGTTTGAGATTTATGTAGGAGTATGTGAAAAATCTCCCCCTGAAATCTGCACTTCTCTAAGCCTCATCATCCCGATTCCTCTAATACATCTTTCAAAGGAAGATGCCGGGAGTGACTTAGTGAATAAATCTGCGAGATTTTCACACGACTTAGTATGCAGTATATTTATCTCGTTCATCTTATGCATTTCATGAGCATAAAAGAACTTGAGGTTGATATGCTTTGTAAGGTTACTCTTCACATATCCCATTTGTACTTGTGCAACACAAGCTGCATTATCTTCATAGATAATAGTGGGGGTTTGTTCCATGTTCAGACCACATGACTTCTGGATGTGGTGAACCATTCTTCGAAGCCATGCACATTCCCGAGAGGCTTCATATAATGCAATGATTTCTGAGTGGTTAGTCGACGTCGAGACAAGAGTCCGCAGACGACTTCCAAGAAATTGTCGTTCCACCGCAAAGGAAAACATACCCAGCTTTGTGACTTGCCAAGATGCGGGTCCGATAGGTACTCAAAGATCGGCGTAGCCAACTAAATTCAATTCATTGTTTCTTCAGAAACAAGCCGAGGTCTTTACTTCCTTGAAGGTAACGGAAGATGTCCTTCACCCCTTTCCAATGCCTTTTGGTGGGTTCTCAGACTGCATCTGCGCTAGCAAATTCACTACGAACGCAATGTCCGCCTAGTGCTATTCGCAAGGTACATAAGCGCTCCAATTGCACTCAAGTATGGGAATTCCGCTCCCGTGACTTCCTCCTCTTCTTTAGGCCTGCACGGTCTAGGTCTGCTTGGAGTGACCTTCCGAGCCATTGGGGTCTTTGCGGGTATGCCTTTTCAAAGCCAAATCTCTCCAACACTTTCTGCGTGTAGGATGCTTGGTGTACCAAGATTCCGCCTTGGACATGTTCAAGCCGCAAGCCTAAATGTAACTTGGTTTTACCCAAGTCTTTCATTTCAAACTCAGATTTCAAGTATGTGCATGCTTCTTCAATTTCCTCATCCGTCCCAATGATGTTCAAGTCATCTACATAGACGGAGATTATACAAATTCCATTCGTGGATCGTTGTATAAATACACATGGACAATCTTCGCTGTTCGTGTAGCCTTTCTTGCAGAGAAAGTCACTCAAACGATTGTACCACATTCTTCCTGACTGTTTTAGCACATACAGTGATTTCTCCAATTTCACACTGTATAGGTTTCTGTTTGCTCTGTCTTGGTTCGGGATAGGGATACCTTCCGGTACTTTCATATAAATCTCCGAATCCAAGTTTCCATACAAATATGCTGTGACAACATCCATTAGCTTCATTTTTAACTTCAAGTTGACTGCCATTGAGATCAAGTATCTAAAGGTAATTCCGCCCATGACCGGAGAATAGGTTTCTTCATAATCAACCCCAGGACGTTGAGTGAAACCTTGAGCGACAAGCCTTGCCTTGTACCTTACAACTTCATTGTTTTCGTTTCTCTTGCGAACAAAAACCCATTTGTGACCTCACGGGTTTATATGGGGAGGCGTATGCACACAGCCCAAACACCTCTCTTTTGTTCAGAGAGACTAACTCTGCGGTGATTGCCTTCTTCCAATCTTCCCAATCGAGCCTTTTCTTGCACTCTGCGAGAGATGCGGGCTCGGGATCATGATTAATGATCGTGGCAATCTTCTTTGCAAAGTATGCATCGACATTGGCTGTTGCTCTATTCATTGATTCTCCCGTTATTACAAAGTTTATGGCCATTTCATCTTGGTGTGCTTCGTGCACGTCTACTTGCTCTTCATTGCTATTTCCTATTCCAGGAGCAAGTTCCTTTAGTTTTTCTCCGCCAATGTGTGCGCACACATTATTTCCGGCGGCTTCTTCCAATGGAAGGTTCAGATCTGGAATTGCCTTTTCCACAGGCTTCTTTCCAAAGGCTGTGTCTCAACTGCTCCCCTTCTTGCTTTGGGGCACTTTTGTGATTGGTGTGGTAAGTCCTCTGCCGCTTTCCCCAGACGTCTCCGGGTACTTTGGGTTTGAGAAGCCAGATCTCCTGTTCTTTTTCTTTGAGGCCTCTGAACAGGATGAGGGATACCTTCTGCTTTCTTTGGTATTTCCACCCTCTCTGGTGCATTTCTTGCTGGTACATGCGACTTAACCACGCTCTTTAGATCACAAAAATGATCAGGCAGTTCATTTGCTAAATTCTGCAAATCAATTATCTTACGGACTTCTTAATTTGCTTCATTAGTGCGAGGGTCATGCGCGGGGATCCAGTGGAATGCCATACTATTTCCGGCATTTTTCATCCAATGGTTGATTCTCTCCCCCTAATGACGGAAATGGTCCTCGCCAAAGATGCAATCGAATCGGGCTGTGTGTAAGTCTCCAGTCATGGGTTCCAAATACCGATTATGGATGCACTCTCATAACCAACGTATATCCCAGACTTGCGGAGAGGGCCCATTGCGATCATTTGTGGGGTGGTATAGGTACATATACCATACAACCAAATTTTCTAAGATGGGAAATCTTCGGGATGACCCCTTGCACTAATTGCATTGGTGAATGGATGTTGTAGGCCGATGGTCTATAATTGATGAGTCTTTCTTTGCGTGCAGATCGCGTGTCCCCAACAAGTGTTGGGCAAGTTACAACTCTGCAAGAGCGGTCTGGCAATGAACTTAATCCTCTTTATTAGTGCTTCACTAGCCCATTTTGCGTATGGACGTGCGGTCTGAGTGCTCAACAGATTATTCCGTTCTTTGTACAATAATCATCAAATGCCTTGGAAGTAAATTCGCGGCATTGTCCAATCGAATGGACTTCACGCGATGATCGTGAAAAGCATTCTTAATTCGATGATCTGCGAGATCAACTTTGCGAATGCATGATTCCTTGTTGACAAGAAACATGTATGCGACCATTTTAGGAAGCATCAATGAGCACCATAAAGTATCGAAACGGCCACGACAAGGGCTGAATCGACCGCAAATATCCTTGAATGCGTTCCAGAATGCAGGGATTTCATGTTGCACTTTCATAACAGAGGGTCTAGTTATTAATTTCCCGGTGGCACATGCATGGCACACAAAATCTTCATGATTCGGGAAATTTTTAACATTAATGCCATGACCTTGTGAGTTGTTAACTATATTTCTCATCAATCTAAGACCAGGATGACCTAATCTACAATGCCATAAAGAAAATAATTCAGAGCTTCTAAAGACAGTCTTCAAAGAAGTATACCTTTGCGTGTGCATTGATTTTCGGGTAGTACAACCCAGATTCATATGAGGGACATTTTTCTAGTACCATCTTTCCATATTCCGCGTGCTTCACAATGCACAAGTGTTCTTTGCCATTTTCTTCATTGGTTTCTACGTGAAACCCATTGGCGCGGATATCTTTGAAACTTAAGAGAGTGCGGGTTGATTCAGGGTACAAGAGGGCTTCTTCAATTACCAAAGTTGTACCCATTGGCAATATAATTGTGGCTCTTCCTGAGCCTATTATATGCGTATCGCTTCCTGCGATAGTCGTAATCCTTCCAGCGTTCTTCGTGATCGTCTGGAAGTATTTCGACTCTCTTAAGATGGTATTTGTTGTGCCACTATCAACAATGCATATTTCCTCCATTGGGCGCTACACGATTTCTAGATGAAAAGAAAAATAATTCTAATCATAAAGTGGCTAAGTAATTAAAAAAAATTGCTTGTAAAGAAAGAATACTGGAATAAAGAATAAATTGAAATTCTATTCATGAGAAAAAGTATGCTCTTCGAGAGCTTACTATTCATTATGCAATCTGATGTCTATGTGAGATAATTCTGACAATTCATTTCAATTCTTCAAAAACTCACGTTAGATAATGCCACACCTTTGCACATTCATAAGGTTCTTCCATTAGATTACTACGTGCAATCTAATAGAAAATGGCTGCTAGATTCAATAAAATGCATAATTGAATTCTCATGAGTTTCCAGCAAACTAAAAGAAAGCAATAATATCAAGATTCATATATACAAAGATAAATGCAAAATTCATAAGTACAAGATTCATAAGTACGGAATTCATAAATGCAAAATTCATAAGTGCGAGATTCATAAATGCAGGATTCATCAATACAGTATTCATAACTGCAAAATTCATATATACACAGATTCATAAATATTCATAAATACGGAAAAATTCCCACATAAATTAAATGCGGTGTAATGCTAATTACAACTTATGTAACTCTCGTTGGTTGGGAGCGAAAACATGTAACGAATATCTCCGTCAATTCGACTCTTGGCCAGGTCAACCTGCCCCTAGGGCTCACATGAGGGAGGGAGCACTTCCCGTTTTCGGGTGCCAATTAAAGAACCAAGCCTCATGTGTGTTTTCCTAGACACCAATTGTCTCATGTCTGTTTATTCATTACCAAAATCAAATCCCAACCACTCAGTTTGTCATAAAATGCCGTATGAAATATTCTGGAATTTTCCTAGCACTTTTCATAATTTCTGCTAATTTCCAAGCAATTTTCAGAATTACTGTACAACAGAAAATTTTAATTTTAGCAAATATCAACATGACTAATTCATAAATTCAGAATAAACAATAATCGCACAATTCATAAATTCAGAATAGACAATAATTGCACAATTCATAAATTCATAAATATGGAAATAAATTCTCAGAAATTTCCGATATTCTATGCATGGCAATTATTGCAAAAATAAATGCAAATATTCACGAATGCAGAAAATAAGGCTAAGATAAATTAAAACAAAGCCATACAATTTTATGCAATTTTCTAGATATTTTCATATTTTTCTGGCAATTTTCAGATTTTCTGACTATTTTTATTCAATTTTCTGAATTTTCTATTCAATATTCAGAAAAGGAATAAAATAAATAAATAATAAAAAAAACTGGGGAGGGCAAATGGGTAATTTCCCATGCCCTCCCGTGCGTGATTTATTCCAAAAACAGATTGGAGTGTGGCTTCCAAGTCCTTCAAGCATTGGACTTTGGTCCATGTGCATAATGGACTTCCTGTCCAAAGCAAAAAACGCTAGAAGCATTGGATGCTTGCGCGTTGGACTTCATGTCCAGTCCCTGGATTCCATTCATTTCAAAAACCGAAGGGTAAGGGGACTTCGTGTCCAACACCAATAAGGACTTCAAGTCCTGGACTCACGTCCGAGCCGTACGGGACGAGCGACCGTCGCATGGAAAAAGCGGCGCGCAAAGGGGCGTTCGGCTGGAGGTGCTCCATCGCGGGTAGCTCGGCAGCAGCTGGAGGTGCCTGGCGCGGTGGCGGTAGTAGCGATGGCGGCGAGGCGGACCGGCAGCTCTGGCCTTCGGCAGCGGTCGGCCCAGAGCGAGCGAGGCCAAGTTTGGTCGGGGTGCAAGCCGTCTTTACGTCTTGTATGGCGGCGAGGCATCGGTGGTAATGGCGCGCTTCAAGCACTTCGGTCACTCGGCTCAGCGACTCGGCAGCCTGTGGCCGCCGATGCGTCTTCAGGCCTTGGCGCTACTCGGTTGGTGCGGCTGCGGGCAGCGGTGGCGAAGCGAGCAGCGGCGGCTAACGTCTTGTCGAGCAGCGAGCATGGCGATCGTCGGCCGCAGCGGCGCCGCGCGGCTTGATCGGCGGCAGCGGCGGCGCGGGCGTGGCGGCAAGACGTCACGCAGCGAAGCTTCAAGTGCGTGCGATTACCGGAAGCAGCGCGGCCAGGCCGGCGAAGTGCGGTACATCTGGATACCGCAGCGGCTCGGCGGTCACGCGCTGCGTGCGCATGGGTTTGGGGGCACTTCGTGTGCGCGGGGTCACGGCTTCGTGCCGTATGGTCCTTGACTGCGTGTCGAGGGGATCGGCCGGTGAGCCGTTGTCTTTGCCTCGGCACTTCGTGGCCGGCAGCGCTTCATTTGCTTAGAGCCGATCGGCCGATCGGCCGTAAGACTTTGTACCGTAGCTTCATATCATGTATGCTATGTACGTTTCTCACCTTTCAATCTGATCACCGGGTAGAGCTTCGTGCTGATAACGTGTTAGACAACCTCGCTATCGAATAGTCCGGGGTTGCCTAATAGATCTAAAGTGGAGAACAGACAAGGAGAAAAAGAGACACAATATGAGGAGGAACGGGTCTGCTTTATTATTCTGTATGCTTCTGTATAATGGGGTGACCCCCTGCCTCCTATATATAGCGGTTCTGCTTAGAGATAAGGAAGTCCATATCGGATACGAATCCGGTTTCCTAACAGAAACATGTCCTACTGCTATCAAACGGCGATTTTGACCCATGGATCTGAGATGACAAAAACCAAAAATAAAAGATATTTCGAAAACAAAAAAAAAAATATCGCAATGACACAGGTACAGCCTACCCGCCAGCCATTCGCAGATCTCTGACCCAAATTGGCGTGCCATGGTCAAAACCGTCTTTATTGCTACCGGAGAAATGAATTCTAAACAGTTTTGACAGATGAAGAATGTGTTTACCCTATTCTGCAGATTAATGCCAAATTAAAACGCACAAATAGTTGAGGGGCCAAAATAGACTTTTTCCATCCGGAAATTCAAGTCAGTACTAACAAAGTAAAATGATCTCGGTTCCACGTCGTTCACACCTGAAGAACTTCAAAAAAATTGCAGATTCTAATTGTACAAAAGAATATGTCCAGGAATAGGGTTAGGGGTCACTTCAACCCCAACAAATATAACCTTGTTCAACCAACGTACAACAAATGTTTGGCCTACTCCTTTTCCCTGGGTAGCTATCCCTAACATATCTCAAACCTAAAGAACCACTCATTTCCCACTCATGAAACATGTCTTAACCGGAAACGAAGTCTTACAATTTAGCTCGTAAAATTAATAGCAGCTCACTTCTTAGAAGGGGTAGCATTTGCTTTATTTTGCGATGAAGCGCCATCTATGGCAATGTTCCCCAACTCCACAGCCATTGCATCTTTGTCATCATTCTCTTTCATTTCCTTATCTGATACATCATCAACGGAATTCTTTGTTGGGTCCGGCAACGTTTTGGGCTGCCGTCGAATGGGTCCAGCATTAAGCCATGGATGTTGAAGCAATTGAGCAGCCGAAGGACGCTTTTCAGCAACAAAATCAAGTATTGGAACAAGAAACTCCACCATGTCATTTGCATCTCTGTCACTGAATTCGTACTTCTCAATGAGCACCTTGTTGAGAGGCCAGAACCGCAAGCGCCGAATGTGCCTCAAGTCCCCATACCGATTGAAGAACTCGCGTGAATATCGACCACCCAAGGCAATCTAGGAAACAGCATTGTCCTCTTGATATATTTAAGGATTAAGAACACTCGCAACATTTGCTTAAAACTAAGGGAAATGCAAACTGCCTGTACCTTTCGAGGCATCATGCCTAGTAGCTCCATCATCAGCGCAAGGTGATCCTGCATCAAGTAGGAATTGATCAGAACAAACTTCGATGGAAAGGGAGTACATCAGATCAATTCACAAAATAAATAACATTCTATAGTCTAGGTCAACACAAATAAATGAAAAATCATTATGATTGTATTACTTGCCCATTTTTATTTCAAATAGCATCTCCAAACAAAGGCTCATGATTGGCATCCATCCAGAAATTACTCAGTATAGTTTTCAACTAAGAAATCTTGCTAAATGTGATTTTGAAGATTTTGAAGAACATACATGGTGGAACTCAGCAGTTGATCCCCATAAATACGCAGAGGTCAATTGACTAGAACAAACTGCATAAAGGGTTTTGAGCTTTTAGCTCAACTCAAACAATACAATTTTCATCTTACACTTGTCCATGTGATCCAATACCCATACACTAGAGTGCTAGACAGAAGACAAAATGGATTTATTAATCATGTTCAAAATACCTTGCTTACCAGGATACCCACAAAATACCGAAACATCCTAGTTCAGCCCAGCCAGTGTGTAATATTATCACAAAGTCAAGATGAAATATTAACACACAGAATTGCTGCAAGGCGTTGCGAGAAGGAAATTATGACTTCTATTGTCTCAGTATAGCTTAGCTTCGATTTCTTATCTTTTTGTCGTCATTTTTAGATCCTGATTTTGCTCTTCTTGGACAAATGATTTAGACATAAAATCAACAGGTTGTCGAAAGGATCAACCACAAATGCATCTTTGATAATAAATGTGATATATAGGTGTTTCATGATTAAAATCACAGCTTCAGAACCAAATAACCGATACATTATAAAGTGAAACATAAAACCAATGGCATTAGCAATATTGTCTACTATTTAGTTCTTCCATTAAGGGGGGTAAGAATAAATGGTCTTTCTTCAAAAACCTTATACCAAGGGTAAGATACCAATGTTCAAAAGTGTGGTAAAATAGTAAAATACTAAGTGAAAAAATTGGGCAATGACTTGTGCCATCTCCAGCTATCATTCAAACACTGATACCATCACTCTTGAATAAAAAATGGAAGATAATATATAATATATTAGGGAAATAACTACATGATATTAGCTACACCCATTCAAACTTTGAAAAATGAAAGAACCTGCTGTGAACAGCTGGAAGGGCGATTTAACTTAGCTTCATACAAGGATATGGCAGGACAAGGCAGTGGGCACCGACTATAATTGAAAAGCAAAGGCAACCGAAAATATTGATCATGTTGGATTCAAGGTTCAAGACAAAGCAAGAAGATAATAAGATATGACACTTATTTTCCAGGTTAAAATCTGACTATCATAGTTTAAATGTGATATGTAATCAGTAAAAGAAGTTCTGTATTCATTTTTTTTGTTTGTTTTTAACTTCTTATTTCCAGAATAACGGTTAAATTCCTACCAAACCTAAAGATTAGGGCCAGCTGATACACATTAAAACATTAAGACAAAAAACAAGTTTTCCAGAAGTTCTAGTAACTTTCAATTCATTGATTTTGGTTATGACATATGAGATTACATCACAACTAGACGACAAAAAACATAAGTTTTAGAAGCTTAATTCTATAACATGCTGTGCACAGTGAGTGTGAAAGACTTGTTTCAAGTGTAGTTCTGAAAAGCAAATTAAGGGTGCAGACCAAACTAGTCTTGGGCTGTAAGTATCGTAGATTCACATGTTTATTGTGACAACTACCTTTCTTCTAAGTTAAAGTGGGGCAAATTTGTTACCAGGTGATAATTGGCGTTTGTGTGTGTATCGTAGATTCACATGTTTATTACGACAACTACCTTTCTTTTAAGTTAAAGTGGGGCAAATTTGTTACCAGGTGATAATTGGCGTGTGTGTGTGTGTGTGCGCGTGTGCGTGTGGGTGCATGGGTGCGTGGGTGCGTGGGTGCGTGTGCGTGTGCATGTGTGTGAAGTATGTCTTAGTTGAAACCAGAGCGAAGAAAGCAATGTATATACCTCATCCCTGTCAAAATTGTCGCCGCTGTGCGGATCAAAGAGCACATCCCCTGTGGCAAGCTCAAAGCATATGCACGCAAAGGACCACAAGTCAGCAGAAGTAGAATACTTGGAGCCCAGTATCACCTCAGGGCATCTGTATTGCCTGGTTTGGATATCACTTGTGAACTGTTTGTATGTCCAACATGCATTTCCAAAGTCCACCAGCTTGCACTTTAGCTCAGCCTGCATCGCCATCCTCTTCCTAGTCTCTTTGCTATCCCGGCTATGTCCTCCTGTTCCTCGCCTCTTATCTCCATCCTGGCTAGGGCTGCCCTCATTTGCCGCACTCAAATCTCCCCTATCATCTGACCCATCTGTGTCAGCGGATGCCACAGCCCCACTGCCTTCTGAAGTTGCAGCAGCTGCACGCTTGGCTTTTCTCCGAATCTTCTTCTTTTGGTTCTTGGTGAGGCCACCATTCACTGATGGTGCAGGCGCCGTTGGCGGTGGCTCATCGGTCTTTGTAGCAGGCAGCACCAGTGGCACACCCGACTTCCGGGGGTCCTTTGAGGGGTCAATAGAGGACACCAGCAATATGTTCTCAGGCTTAAGGTCAGTGTGTATAATAGAAAGCTTACGATGGAGGTAGTCAAGGCCAATGAGCACATGCCGGCATATCTCCTTAACCATCGGAAGTGGAATTCCACAGTAGTCCGTGTACTTTATCAGGGTCAGCAAGTTATCACCAAGAAACTCAAACACCATGCACACATGGCTCCCATTAGGGCCCGAATGCTTGAAGTGGTCGAGAAGCTTAACGACACACCGGGTGTCGTCAGGGTCAGCATCGGTAATCTGCTTCAGGATCTTGATCTCATCCATGGCAGCCTCCGTGTAGTGCTGTGCGCTCTTCTGCACCTTCAGCGCCACATATCTCTGCACACGGAACCAACAAATTCAGAAACAGTAGACGGAGGCAGCCTGAATATCTAGACAGTAGAGATTTCATTTTTTAATATTTCATGTAGGATGATGGGATAGACGAATAGAACAGTAAACTTATTAACAATGAATTTAACCATTCTGCTATGCTCCAAGGCTAAAGAACGAACAGGTGGTGGGCACAGGTAGACTGCTGCAAGTTACTAGATAAAAAGCATCCAGATCGATCTTCCTTACATATTACCGCGAATCTTAGAAGCAATTTAACAAGAAAATTTTGAGACAAAGGGGTTAGCACATACGGAGTGAGCGGTGTCCCAGGCGAGCCAGACGGTGGAGAAGTGCCCCCAGCCGAGCTTGGACTGCACGACGTAGGCGCCCTGCTTGAAGGAGTCGCCGACGCGGACGGCGTGGTACCCGCCGCGGCGGTAGTCCTCCGTGCCCTCGTCCTCCGACGTGTAGTCGCTGCTCTCCTCCTCCGCCTCGGCCTCCATAGCCGCCGCCGCCGACGCCGCCGCTGCCACCTCCCGCCGGCTCGGCGCCGCCGCCTCCGCCATCGCGGGGGAGCCCTGGATCTGAGCACCGGGAGAGGCGGTGGCCCACGCGGGGATTAGGGTTTTTGGCGCCGCTGCTTTTGGTGGCGATGGCGCCCTTCCGTCTCACTTTGCTGCTGCTGCCTCGTCCGCGCCTGGAGCGGCGTTTTATTATCAGCGGGGACGGACGGCCGGCTCCTGCGTGTGATTAGGGGTGGCAATGGGGACCCGTTCCCCGATCCTCGGCGGGGAATTCCTCTATTAGGGGACGGGTATGGGAAGAAAATCGTCCCCCGCGGGGATGGAAACAGGGAAAATGATTCCCCCATCGAGGATGGCGAGGGGCGAAATTTCTTTCATGAGGACCCGGTTTGGGACCCGAATTTAGTTTAGCTCAATTTAATTGTTAGATTGCAAACATATTCCCTAGCCCATCATAATCACATTTTCATAAACGGGACAACATAATTTTCAATGAATGCATGCATTCTTTTTTTCCTTGCCTGTTGATATAATTTTAGAGTTAAAATGGCTATAAGAGCTCTTATCTTGTGTGAACTTTTCGCGGGGATGGGTCCCTGACGGGGCCCAATACCCGAACGGGGATGGGGCAGGGATTTTCTCCCGAGACGGAAACGAGGGGCATGCACGGAAAATTTCATGTCGCGGGGACGGGGATGGGGAGGCACTCCCCGGCGGGGAATGCCCCCGTTGCCACCCCTACGTGTGATACATTAATACGAGCACTAACCACCCTTTTAATTATCCCACCAATTAATCCTTTTTGTGTGTGTTTTTTTTTTGTGTGGAAATGATACCTAATGTATTCCACCTTATTTCGTCAAACGTCTTTTTCCACCATTCGATCTAATCCACGTGACAACTATCGATCAATCCACATATACACATTCACATTCGACGGGTGACAAAAAAAAAACCCACGCATCTCCCCACTTAGTGAAATGAATAGAGAAGACAATGGGGGTAAGGGGAGGTGAGCAAAGAGGATAGCGTCTCCCGGCAACATCTCGGCTGCGGCGAAGGTCTGATGCGAGGGTGACGATGTGATTCAGGTGAGTATCCGTATCGCACATCCGTAGTGGTTGTAGGAACGCTTGGACATTTGGGCTAAATTTCGCATTTAAGGATTGAAAATCTAGCGAATTGCGGTGGATGGTTCTATTAGGCCTATGCTCGTTCATCTGGATATGTCAAGTATAGTCTAGGGTTCTAGACAAAGGTTTGTTCAGTAGAAGGTGGTGGTGTGTGGGTTGTTGAGGGGATTCGCAGCAATTCAGGTGTGTATCCACATCGCACATTTGTAGTTGTTGTAGGAACGCTCAAAGATTTAGGCTAAATTTTCGTATTTATGGTTCGAAAACCAAGCGGATTGTTGTAGCAAATACAAGGTTCTACGAAACTTGATACGGTGGGGCAGGGATTGCAGTGGATGGTTCTATTAGGTATTTGCTTGTTCATTTGGTTATGTCGATAGGGTGAGGTTATTAGGCGAGTTCATCTTGACCTAACGTTTGCTCTCTTTTTTTTTGTAGGTTTTGTTATATTTTTTGTTGCCGTGATTTCTAGTTCTTGTTGTATGTAGTTCATTGAAATGCTGCAGGCACCTATATGATTTCGTTTCAATATTTTTTCATTCGTACACAGCGAGTTATGCTTTGGTATATTGACACACGTGGTATTACAATCATAGGATGGGTGATGAAGGTAGTAAATCATTTTTTAAGCATTGATTCAGTGCCAAAAGGTTGCAGAAGGTTGTGAGTGAGCTCACACTAGGGCAGCGGGAAATTGTTATCAGTAATGGGTTTGAAGGATTGTTATCAATTGCAAAGTTCAAACTACCTTCAAACCTAGTGGAGTGGATAATGGGTAATATGAGCCCTGTTCTATGTGAATTTAGATATAGGGGGAAGGTGATTGTTTTCACTAAAGGAATGGTACAGAAGGTTCTTGGGATACCCTTGGGGGAGGGGTGGACCTCTGAAACTAACAGGCAAGGTGAAAGATATCATGGAGCTTCGTGATATGTTCAAGGTTGGGGACAGGTCACCAATAGCAAAGGCATTGAGGCATTGAAAGGCAGTGAGGATGTGGATACATTTATGAGGTCTTTCATGCTCATTTTCATTAGCATCTATGTTGTGTCCTGGCATTGGAAATATGATTTCTTTAGATTACTTGTTTAGCTTTGTTGACATGTCAGAGACTAAAGACTATGACTGGGCGGGATATTCTGAATGTTTTGATGAGGGAGGTGGATAGGTACCAGAAGTTGACATATGAGCAGTGATCTAGTGTTTTCCAGATCAGGGGATGCATGCCTCTTCTTGTTGTACGTATATTGCTCTACTGCTTATTGGTACATTTTATAACATGATCTATCTTTTGGTTTTTATTTAGTTTTATCCCGGTTTTTGCCTATCTTTTCACAGATTGCATACGTGAATCATCTGGACCTTCTAAAAAGAGAACTTCATAACCATGCAATTAATTACTCATTGCCTAGGATTTGCCACATCAGCGATGAAGACTTTGAATTTGTGGTGAAGGTCGACAGGAACAGACTGAACTTGAATAGCATATCGTTTGGATACCACCTTGTATGTATTTGCTGAGTTTTATTACCTCTGCATGTTTTTCTTTTTTTCAGGATGCAAATGATAGAACTTAATGATCGTTTTTTTCTTTTTCTATATATGGATAGTTTCGTGATTTATCATGCACTCCATGCCCTGAAGTTACAATTAAAGAAAATATTGCAGTAGCTGACTCGATGTCTCTTGAGGAGTGGCTGCATCAGTCTCAATCTAACAACCAATGTTCACAGGTAATAGTTTTTATTTGCATTTTGGATTGTATGTTCCTACTCTATGTTGCTTAAATGTACCCTTTTATTGTAGTATGCATTTTTCTTTCTATAGGTCTCGCAAAACATTCAAGAAATCGTTTATAAACATGATAAATTGTGGGCAAAAGACCTTAAGTCTATTGTTGCAACATTGAGAGCATTGCATGCCAATCGAACAATGGCCATGATTGCAAAAGTTAGAGTTGCATTGTGAGACCCTCTCTTTTATGCTACAGTGTAGCATAAAAGAAAGGTTCTAAAGCGCATAATGTGTTAGTCTCATGATCAGTAACTAGCACGCACTTTCACAAATTAAAATCACAACCATACACCATATTTTATTTCATATAATAGCAGAAGCATTTACACGATATGACTTGTAAGGTTTATCATAATATAACAAAAGAATCAAAAGTCTTGTGGTATGCCACATAATCCTCGGACAACTGACAAGGTGTAAACTTTAGATAAAATCATCGTCATTATCCCCGTAACCTGCGTCAAAGTATAATTCTTTGGAATATTCTATTTCTTCACCTAAAAACAACAACAACAGCAAGGGTGAGTACATTTCTTACTCAGTAAGACTTTGAATTGAGTGTTTGAAACACAGACTGGTTCTAGAGTAAGGCTTCTACGGTTAATTTTTGCCTGGAGCCAAATTAAATTCCCTTTTGATCAATTTTTGTTATCACTTTACTAGTTCTTGAGCTTGCTATACCGATACCAAACCCAAGCCTGTATGCGTATTCATTGTACATTTTTTTAGCCTCTTCTAGGGCATCAAACATCATCTCAACAAAAGAAACAATTGATGGAGAGCACACGATGTCTTCATCATGATGAGCAATTTGTTTTCCTGCAACCTACACGATAGTATATTCATCATCATGTGCATCTATCGTTGATTCTTCTTGGTCAATACAAAGCTCTGCACTTTCCTGAACAAAAATATTGGAAATACTTGTAATTATTGTTGCATATATTATTACAAATTATTGCAAGGCCATCAATCCAAAAACTACGCTAATGTGCATCAATCTGTATACATTACAAGTTTTCATGCCGATGTTTTTGTTGCATCAAGGTCACTCACATGTTTCGTGTATGGTACATAATAATTAGAGGGTGCTAGAGTTAGCACATACTGGATCATAGCTTGAAGAAACACCAAGATCCGTCGGTTTTGCAGAAGGATCTACTCAAGGGATTTCCCGAAGTGATCCATGGATGCTACTGGAAATACTAGCCATATGGATCGAGATAAGACTGGTGCAAGGCTGTTGTCTGTTGGAGCTCTTGATTGATCACTTCTATTGCGACGATCGGTGAGGGGGGCCTTGCAAGCGGATGAGTTGATGGTGAAAACTCCATCTTTCAGATTGAATGAGCCATCAGGATGATTTGGGAGAAGGAACTTTGAATTTCGCATGAGAGATTGAAGAAATCGAGGTGTGGGGAGGACAGAGAAGAAAGCGATCGGACGAACTCTTTTTTTATCTCAGTGTAACGCATGATGTTGCAAGGAGGAAGAAGGCGAACAGACGGCTGAAACAAGACACGTTAAGTCTAACGGCAAATAATGACGTCCGAAGGAGCCTGGATCGGATGTCCGAGTGCTATTCATTGCCTTTTTTTGTTGTTGTCGAGAGGACACGCTAACAAATATTTTCGTGAATACGCAGCTCTGAACATCGTGATGTTGCACGATTCTATAACTTCACGGTAGTAAGGAATGAATAAGTTCTAACCTAGAACACAGTATTTTCACTTGAATTTTGTAACAAACCGCACGTCCATCCAGCCTGCGAAAATCCTCGGAAAGCTAGTAGCAAGGATAGATTTTTCAAGTCCTCTAGAATTTCTTTAGAAAAAAGTGCGTCGTGTGCTTAAACAAATTAATCAAATAAAGTTTGTTTAAAAAAGATTATGGCGTGTCCACTATAGTAGGGAGGTTATTGTTGAGATATGATAGAATTCTCGGTCCTAGTGGTTCAACTATGTTTGGATTGTATCGCATTGTGGACTAATTCAAATCTTTTTGTTGGTTTTCAATATTTATCTATAAATATAGCACCCATTGTACAAGAGAATCAATCTAATAAAGAGAAAACAATTTTACCTCTCTACATTGTATATGCTTCTCTTGATTGTTCATACTATTTGATTGATGTATTGTGGTTGATCTATGATAGTCATAATAATTTTTCAACAGTTATATATGGCTTATCGGAGGATAGGTTGGTGTAGGCGACTGTCATCTGTGAACTGTTTAGATAAAAGCCTGGAATTTGTTGTCTGGCCGCCAAACTTTCTTTTTCTAAGAACGACTGAACAAGGGAATGAGGAAACCAAGGCTACCACGATACAAAGACCTCAATCTACATGGAATGAGGAACATAGGCCCTGTTTGGAATGGCTTCAACTTTAGCTTCTTCCCTTTGGAAGTTGGAAACTCTTCTCCACAGTTGGAAGCCAAAAGTTAGCAGTTCATTTGTACTACGAGAAGCTGAAAGCCAAAAGCTGGTTTAAATAGCTTCCTACGGCTTTAATGGGTTAGAGTTCTAACTTTTCAACTAGAGTTAAAGAAAATTACCTCCTACCAAATATAAAATCTTAAACCTTATCCCTGTCAAGTCTCACCCCCCATTCTTCTCACACCACTCACACCTAAAGTTAGGCTACCAAACACTAAAGCTCTTTAGCTCATCCATTTAGTCATGCAACCCTTCAGTCACGCAGCTCAGCTAAAAGCTATTTCTCAAAAAAGCTATAACCATACTAAATATAGCCACAGTACTGTACAGTTGAGACACATAGTATACGAAGATTGGGTCTATCAAATGACAACATCTGATATATCACGGATTCTCGACATGTACCTTATTTGTCACCTCGTTTGATGTTGTTTTGCATTAAATTTTTGTACAATATTATCTTACTGAGATTTATGAGGCTACTGTTACTAGTGCAATATACTTCCTCTTTTCTTTTGATGCCATTTTAAAATGTGCGCAATCAAATTTTTTGAACTTTGACCAATAATATGTACAAAAGTATTTGGATTCATCACATAAAAATGATATCACTAAACTTTTCATAAAAAAATATTTTCATATCATTATATTTTTAATTTTTTTACTAACATATAACTAGAAAAGGTAATGGTCAAAAAGCATGTACTAGATACTTTGTCGATCTCCAAAATAACAAGTAAAAAAGAACCGTATCAAAATTATCATGTAGAAATTGATTTTAAAATTTCAATTTGCACCCTTGGAATGTTCAAAGAAAACGGGACAGTGGGAACTCTGGGGAGAAGAGGCTGTGTGCGTCTCAAATGAACCGTTATAGTCTAGTAGTAAAAACCAACGAGAAGTCAGAAATACCAGCACTAAGAGAACTAGCTGTTCAATGAAAACTATGCTATGATAATTAACCACTGTTCTCCATCAGGGTCAAGGCCGGTCCTAGGGCATGGGTAGTAAGGGTGATCGTCTAGGGCCCACGAGAGTTAGGGGTTTTAACCCATGTATACATACCTCATATATAGCTCGTGTAGACTCATAATTAGATTTACAAATCGAAGTATACATATGTATCGTCAACTCCCAAGTAGCCACTAGCAAGAATACATAATTAGATCACCAGCAACAATACTGAAAACTTGTCTAAACCGGTCCAAGTGCCCAACTAGCCAACTCGCCATTTGAAAATGCATGCATTTGGCATGTCATAATAGACTAAACAAACAAATGCTTATCACAAGATCGATGGCTAGCTCGACACAACTCGTTCGCATCTTACTATGTGCTGATTAAGCTGAGAATTTAACAATTTGTGGTTCTTTACATATTCGTATTCCTTGGTTCAAGTATACAAAGAAAACATTTTATTCAAGATTGGTAATTTGGATGTCCTGTGCGTTGGGTGACAAGTTGGTTGTGTTGGTGGCTAACAAAAAGTTCCTTATCAGTTGAAGGATATGAAAAAAAATTGGTTAAAGGTTGGTGTTTTGGGCTTCCAGTGTCAGTGATGATTGTTTAGTTGTATGTTTTGGCTTCCTATAAAATGGTTTTTATGCAGTTTCGTACTCTTTAGAGCATATTTAGAATGCATGAATTTCATATAATACAGTTTATTCATATAGCTATATGTAAATTTCTCGAGTTTTATGTGAGGCCTTAAGTTATATGTCGCTTGCAACTTGCAAGAGAAGTTTAGCACGTATAACCTTGTTCATAGAGTACTGCAATAAGATGTCGGTTATATGAAAGTGTTCTCACATGTTATCGATGTGCATTAGGCTTTTATTGTGGAAATATCATGAACTGCCCTAAATAGAATTAAGATATCTAAAATATCAGAAACTATTCGAGATATCCATTTTCGTTTCGCCCTGTGGTCTCGGAAATATTAGGATCGGCTATGATCAGGGTATCCTCCATATTGAAAGCCGGCATTAGTCCAAGTTTATATAATTACTTTTCTTTGTTATTGTCTTGCTTATCTCCAAAGCAAGCGATAATAAATTGTGCATTTTGCTTGCATGGGTGACGGGTCCAATCAAGTGTAGCAGCAAAACCAACGTAACCGATACTTCTGTGATTATTAGCACTATAAGTTTGGGGCGTTTCGCGAGTGTATATCTTCTTAATATTACATCGGATGCTATTTTGGTTTAGCTATTGAGTGATATATTATGGTACTGATCTATATCGGTGTACTATTTTAGATTTAATACAATAATATATATTTATATATATACACATATAATTTGATGTACACTAAATTTCTTTTATAATATTACTTTAATTACATAGTAGTACTATCAAATATAACGTATAGTCCAACAAACGTTATTATTAATTTATCGGCATTACTAGCATGGTATATTATCAAAGCCGATATAATCAGTATCTCTATACTATTCTAAAGCACCACTTGGTGGCAGTGGTCCATTCTACACGTCATTAATTGCCCTGTTTAATTGCTCTACTTAATTGCCCTGCTTAATTGCCCTACTCAAGAAACGAACGCCGCTTTAATTAGCCAAATTTTCACAAGAAACGAAGCGTTAAAGATAGATGTTTGATCTTGTAAAATAAATTTTTTAATTTTTTAATCTTTATTTTTCGTTATCAATTTTGTTTTTCGTAGCAACGCACGGGCATGTAGCTAGTATTGTCTACTATCAAAGCTAATATGATCGATATTAAGCGATACGATCGATAGACCTATACCATACATAACAACTTTACGGTGGCTTAGGTGACCAAATGATAACTACCTGCCGTACCCATCGATTCGGTACTGTGTTAATAACTACGGTCCATATCACTGCTGCGCCAGCCCGGTGTCGCGGGGCAGGAAGGCGAGTCGGACCACCGGCACTGTTGCCAAATTAGTAGCGTACCGGCGGCATGCACTTAAATCATGGGCCATCACTGTTCTTCCAGCGAAAAAAATAAAGCGCGCCTGCAAATTCCATACCTGCTTGTCGCGAGAGCGGCGGCACCATACTACAGCTTTCATGTGCTAATTAACTCACCTGAAAACTTCACTCGTCAAGAAAAACCGGACAACCTACTCTCGTACTTCAACACCGCTGGCCGCCTTTCGCTTGCTCCGAATGATCCGCCGGATGATCGAATAGCATTTTTAGGACTAAACAACAAAAGGAAAAGGGTAATATAGACACATCGCTTGGCTGAACACTTCGTCTAACCAGCCAACTCAAGACAGGCCGGCTGTTAAAAATGAATAAATGAAAACCATATATCTATAGGAGAGAGAGAGAGAGCGCGACTAGACGACAGTATGCCGTTGACGGTATAGCAATAAGTTTGGTATAGTTTCAGTAAGTTTTACCGGGACATTCAAAAAGTTCCATGTTTCAGTGAGTTTCATGCGTTTTTGGAAGTTTCTAGAAGATTCCAATCCAAAGTATCAATGAGTTTCAAGTTTTAGACTCAAGTTTCATCAAGTTTGAACCAATGAGATTGCAGCAAGTTTTAATCTAGAAGTTTCAACTAAAGTTTGAACAAGTTTCATAAAAACAACACAAAAAATAGCAAAAAAAAAAGCATGTCCACCTACGGCTGCCCGTCCTTCCTTTGCCACTCGCTAGCACACCGCCTCCTCCTCCGACTCACCCAAAGGGTGAAGCTAGAGTTCGAGTTGCCTGTGACGCACGCGGGGGAGGAGTTGAGGAGGTAGGTGAGGATTGTGGGATTTATCGAATCCCATCGTCGGCGACGAGGAAGATGACCAAACCCGATGGATCCCATCGCTGGCGTCCTCCTCTCGCCATGCCAGCGGTCCCCTGCACACTCTACGTCACCTCCGTACTACTGATCGCCACCTGCTAGCCTCCGACAAATGATGGCTCTGTGGTCCAAATTAGGGACAGAGCGAGAGTCACGGGTTCTGGCGGATCCCTGTCGTTGGCAGCGAGGAAGAAGATTGGATCCAGTGGATCTTGTCATTGGCGACAAGGAGAACGACTGGATTCAGTGGATTCCATCGCCGGCATCCTCTTCCCACCATGATGCCTCTATCATGGTCGATGCTCACAACTCTTGCACACATGCCACTGCTGCTCATAAATCCAAGACACGAGAAAAGAGAGGTATGGGTAAGGCATGTCGCCACTACAGCTCCTTCTCATCTATCGTCACCGTCACTATTGGGAGGGGAGAGGGAGAGAGAGAGGAATTCACGTGTGAGCACACATGAGCTGGACAGATAAGGCTTTCCCGTGTATGATCGGACGGCTACTACATATACCGTTGGTTTGGAAATATATGGTATACTATGCATTAGTATTTTTGAAAAATAATGTAGTGACTGAAATAGTCCAAAAAATAAGAATAAAAATGCCTTGCAAATATCCTAGTGGAAAAGGTGAAAAATCCCAGAAAAGTGCATTATTAATCCAGCAAAGAGAGATTCCGTGCTTTTTTCTTCTTCTTTTTGCCACCTATCAATCTCAAACGTGGAGAGGCTGCAGAGAAAGAAAGCTTGCAGATAAGGCTACAGTGCCACACCAATTCTTGCGAATTGGCCATGGCTCTATGCACTCCTGCTGCCACCACTCCCCATGCCTCTCGAGCTCCTCTCACGAGCTCATGGAAGCACGTCACCTTCTGCAACTCCTCCAAGCCAGGCGGCGGCGGTAACCAGCTGAGGGCGCGGCTCGCGAGTGCAACTCCTCAGGTGCATGCACTGGCACCGGCGACGGGAGCGGAAGCGGCGGCGCCCTCTCCTCTCAACGTGGGTTACCTGGCCGCCGAGTTCGCCGGCCACGGCGTTAACTTCGAGGCCATCGGCGGCAGCTGCGCCGTCAAGATGGCGGTGCGCAACGGCAGCGCGGCGCACCTGCTGCTGCCGAGCGGGCTCGTCACGTCTTACAAGCCGGCCATGTGGCACGGCGCGCCCACGGAGGTGCTCCACACCACCGTCTCCGAGGGGGCCGGTGGGCAGGCCATCATCCGCGGCGGCGTTTCGATGGACCTCCGCTTCGCGGGCGGGGACGTGCCGCCGTCGTGGTCGCCGAGCGGGGCCTGGTCGCTCCGCGACGTCAGGGGGAGCCCCACAGGCTCCATCGAGGTCGAGATCGTGTCCGTCGCGCCGGAGAACAGGGTGGAGGCGAGGTGCGTCGTGACGCTGCACCCAGAGGTGCTGGCCTCGGAGTTCACGGTGACGAACGCCACCTCGTCGCCGATGACGCTGTCGGGCGCCGTGTCCAACCACCTGCGCGTGAGCACGCCGGACGCCACCTACGCCGTGGGGCTCCAGGGCTCGGACTACCGCAACAGTGAGCCCATGCTGTCGGGCTTCAGCATCATTCCTCCGGACTTCAGGACGACGCAGTCCGCAAGAACAGCCCAGCACTGGGCAAACAAGGGCTTCGATATGGTCCTCTGCAGCGGCGCCCATGGACGCCACAGCGCGGCGCAGGAGCCGGACGGCGAGGAGGACGACGACTACAAACATCTGACGGCGGAGTTGTGCCGGATTTACAGCCATGCACCCCGGCAATTCTCCATCATCGATAGGGTAAGGCCACATTTTCGAAACGCAAAATTTGATAGGAAATGGTTGAATCTGAGAGAAAAATTCCTGCATTCCAAACACAGACCTAAAACTGACGGGAGATTTAATTATTTGCAATAAAGTTAGTGTGTAGATCCAACTATCAGTAAGATATGACGTATCAAATCATCACATACGCACCAACTTATATGACAAATAATCAATTACACCAAAACTAAAAGCCGAAAACCTTGTAACATTAAGTTCTCTTAGACCTCGATGGATTGAGATGCAGCGAAGGAGCAAAAGTTTAATGTGAGCTCTTGTTTTGCAATGCAGGGCAGGAGGAACTCCATTTGCTTGCGCAGGAGAGGATTCGAGGAGCTGTACGTCTTCAGCCCAGGATCCAAGTACGAGTGGTACGGGAAATACGCCTACGTGTGCGTAGGGCCTGTGACGATGGAGCCTGTGGTGTTGGGGCCTGGAGCTACCTGGGAAGGGGCTCAGTACCTGCGCAACCCAAATCTTTAGATAGGCTCACTAGCTCATCGATGTTGCCATGTTCTGGGAAACCATGACCCTGGATTAGTATCACATCCAGTGTGTGTATATTTTGCCCATGGGAAAGAAAAACATGTAAACACGGACATATTCTAGGGTGGCAAATCTAGTTACTACTTACAACAGTTGGTTGCAGATGCTACACCTCCAGATCGAAAAGACGAAATGCGACAGATAATGATGCTCAAGAGTAGAATCATGTGAGCTCAACAGCGATAACCTTGATAGCGATGAGATTAACTGTACACCATTCAAAGGAGGTGGATGCCAAGTTGCCAACATTCAAACTCTGTATTTGCTTGCAGTAACAAGAAACAATAACAACAACAACAACAACAACAACAACAAAACATTCCATAACTGCAAATATTTCTATCTCTCCACAGAAGAGATTCCGAACAAGGAACAGGCCCGTTCTTCCCAGCATAAACACATCTGATGAGCGATTCGAGATGAAGAAGCCACCGGTGTTTTAAGTCACTGTTAAGTAGCAGCTCCCTACAAATAAAAAAGTTGTAACCATTTCGCATTCTACGAACTTTCGAGAGCCTCAGATGGAAGAGTCCTGCATGGCTGCATGTTGGGAAAAACATATCCTGCTGAGCCTCTTTTCGGGTGTCAGACCAAGACATGAGCAACGGAACCATTCACCTCCCTTCACACTGTTGAGCAAACATAGTAGTTAGGACAGAAAAATGACCTAAGACAAAACCCAAGCTTATCCCATTTAACATCACATGAGTTGGTGCATCAAACATGATAATTACTACTTTATTGGCTTCCAATTGTGAGCTATTAGTTGGATTGGAAAAAAAGTTCTGACAGGGCTTTATGTGTGATTGCCATGAGCAATATACCATGTAGTATAGTTTCTAATTGTGATTTGTTAACAAAAAGTCTCTAAACAAGTTCAGTTTTGGTTGTACCTTGTAGTGGCTTTGTCTGTTCTATGATTTCCCCCACTGTTTTTCTCTCTCTGTTTTTGTCTAATTCTATAGAGGGCAACACCCCCTTTCAGCGGTCCGATACTTGCCCACACAGTATGTAAATGGTCATAAAAAAATTCAAAAAATAAAAAGGGAGAAGCCACCGGAAAGTTTTGGAGTTAATTTGAAGGATTTTGAGTTAAATGAGAGGAAGTTTCTTTTCAAGAGGGGGAAGCCTATGATAAAAGTAATGTATTTATTTCTCATGAATGGGCATACTGGAGAAATTAATGGAACTGGAAGAATGGGATTCTAGAAATTTAGATTTTATATAGAAAGAAGAATCGTATTAAGGATTTGCTTAATAAGGTAAATTAAGATTTCTACAAATCAAAAGTGGTTAGTCGTATGTATCTTACCAACTTCGGAGAACATCTCATTGAAGATTCCTGCATGTTGGGCAAAACCATTTCCCCTTGAATCTCGTTTCTGGTGTCAGACCAACGCATGAGTAATGGAACCATTCGCCTCCTTCACACTGTTCAGCAAACATAAAATGGTTAGCACTTAGTAGAGAATTAAGATTTTCGTACAATAAACCCAACATTTATAGCGTGACATAACACACTAGTATATAGGGTTCAAACTTCTAATGGTACTTTTCATTAAGAAAAAAGTGAAGGAACGAAATCCTACGGAATGTTGGCTCTAATAACTTTTGTTTGGCCACTATAGTGTTCTATCTAGTGTACGGCTTTACACATGATCATGAGGAGTAATACAAAATGTATGTTTGTATATGACTGTGATTTGTTAACAGAGCTTCCCTAGAAGTTCAATTCTGTCTGTTTGTACCTTATATGTGTTGCTATCTGTTTCCGAAGATTTTTTTGTTTTTCTGTTCCTTTCTGGGGAGAGCGTATCCGGTGCATCATCCCCTTTCAGAGCTTCTGTGCTCCCATATTAAAATATTAACCACATACATGGCTCGAATATAGCATACATGGCATGTATTAACCACATACAAAGCGCGTATCACTATACACAAAATTAGTTTTTATGATGTCATTTGGAACTTTTCGATGTGCGAAAGACTGGAAGGCTACTTTTGGGACCTGTAAATTGTATAAAGGACTCACTTTAAATTGTACGAAGGATTGCATTGAAAATTCCCAGGCACATGTCAATGGGAAACCAGTTCTATTGTGCTGTTAGTATATAATACATTACAGCTTGCTAACAAACGTCATATACTGCTTGTAATAACTCAAATGATGACTCAACAGCCCTGTAGACTTGGGGTGTGTGTGTGTGGGGGGGGGGGGGGGGAGGCAATAAGAAGAACTTGTGATTGTAGAACCAGTGTTCCAAAAAGCGGACTACGCAGTGCCATCTGACCGCAGTGATTTGGCCATATTGGCCAGCTGGGCAGCCGGAGCACGTAGGCAGATCCTAGGGGAGCAGAAACTGCTGTTTCTACTTGATCTCATTCCCATTTGTATAAGCATCAGTAAAACTACATCCATGTGTTTCCTATCTTTCGTGGATACATGAAATGTCATCACTAGCACTAGCAAAAATCCCACATTCCCATATGCATCCATGTGTTTCACTGGCTCATGAATTTTCCATTTGGCACCGTTTGCTAGGTGGTTGCCTAGGCGCCATGCTGCCGCCTGACTATTGCCTAGCACTTTCTAGAACACTGTGTAGAACATCTGGCAATCACAACAAGTTCTAGAATACACAAGCAAGAGGCAGTCCAATATTATATCCTAGTCACAAGAGTAAAGCAGTGAGCACAGAATCCTCATTCTGGATGGTAACAAGTAGAAAAAACTAAAAGCATGAAGATAAGATGATCAATCACCACTCCAGCCACAACATCATAGAGCCAATGCTACATTCTGTTTTTTGAAAAGCAACAAAATAACTTGGAAAAAGTTCAAAAGCTTAACTGAGACCTCACAAGGGTAAAAACTGGTAATTTAGAACACAAAAGTTAAAGTCCTCCAAATAACTCACAGGACGAGTCACCATTATTTAGCACCATAAAGACTTACATTCTCATTGTCACAAGCAATCATATCACCATAGGAAACCTGAAATAGTAATAAGAAATAGGAATCTCTTTTCAAAGCATTCGAGAAAAAATTATTGATGTAGATATTGATGAAAGTATATGTTCCAGGAATATTGACGTACATATTAACTTCAATGATTACCTGGTGGCATATACAGTATGTAGGTTCATTTGGATCAATTGTTTGATCCAAATCCATAGATGTAGTTGTTTTCTTGTTGCTACCTGGAGGGGGCATTAAGTCGAAGTCCATACCCCTTTCCCTGTCCCATTCCCTCTCTCTGAACTTCTTTATTGCTTGAGGTGTACTGAAACCAGGCCTCCGTTTGTCATCCCTGCTAACCACTGGAAGTGGAGGAAGGATTGGTGGCTCATCTGGAGGTATTTTTCCTTCTGCAAGTGTGAGAGAGAGAGAGCAATCAATATTCTTTTTGACGAAAACTTGAGGATGGCATTCCTAGACAGTAAGTAACAGCAGCCATGCATTATTTATACCTTGCTTTAAATCTTCTGCAAACTGCCCTAAGTCTTCATCAAGACGTTTGATATGGCTCTCTATCTGTACAATAATGCCCAAGGTAATTATAGTTAGATACACCAAGAATGTAAGTACCACTGAATAAATTGGGGAGACTGTCAAAAGTGCATTTTGTTTCTAGATTGGTTTGGTTTCCCGAAATTTCTCTCCTCCTAAATGGAGATAATGAGTTAGCATTGTAATTGCAATTCTAGAATTAGGTTTTTGTATGTAATGTTAGGCTTTTTGCACATTCAATTTAGCAATCGGGTGATATATCATCACACAATATGACCTAAACATTCAATTTAGCAAAGGAATGAAGCAGAACCAGGTCATAAGCTTGGCGTGCGAGCAACACTTTCTCGGTGCATAGACTCAGCGCATTGTCCTGGCTAGCTTCAATATCCTTCTTCATCCTCTCCGTGGCAGTCTCATCATCATCATCCATGTTCGACCTGTCAAACCCATGGGACGGCACTCCCAGGAGATACTTTATCTGCTCTTTGGTCTGACCCATAATGCCTGCATCACAAAAACATAAGATACATAATTAAAAAAACAAACTTGAGAAACATCTTCCCCCATCATATAAAGCATCTAGCCTACTAGTGGACACTAGTCCTCTACCATTCATGGCATTATATCTCAGTGTCAACTATTACAAATTGACTACATACTAAGGAAACGGGTAAAAGGAAAACAAAAGTGCAGCCGAAATGATTTTTTATTTTAAAAAAAGAGTACTAAAATATCACCATGAGCCCTCTCATCGAGCTCACGCATTGTAGAGAGAATCCTCTGCAGGTCGCCAGCCAGGGTGCTCGAATCTACAAGACGAAACGAAACCAGTAAGAGGAAACAATCGAAGTTAACGGGAAAAAAATAATTCGATGGTCTGAGAGATGGAAGCTAGCAATCTCACACTCCAAGTAGTCGTCGACGTACACGCCGGTGCGAGCGATCGCCATGCCGATCGATGGGCGGGTGGGTTCGGCGGCGCCGGGTTGCGCTCGATTCTTCGATTTGGAGAATAGGGTTTCTGAGCAGGAGGAAGGCTAGGGAAATCTCGCTATAAAAATATAAATTCGAGAAAATTTCCCCGTTTGCGTGATTACGTCATTAATCTGGTTCGGAGATGATTAGCTTGGGCTACTGGGCTTGTATGATCAGTGGGCCGGTCCGTAGGCCCACACGGGTCTATCTCCTTCCATGGGTGCAATCTACTTCTAGCATTTCTTTATCTTTACCCCTATATAATTCACCAGTCATTTCTTTTCTACATGCACACACTATTTTACCCCCCGCAGAGGATATTTTTCCTTCGTCCACCCTAAAACGTGGAAATCGTACTTCCTCAAAATCAATGGCTCAGATGTTTTAACACATCACTTCATCAAAATCAGTGGCTCAAAATCAATGGTTCATCCCATCCCGAGCCCCAATCCCCGCGCCTAACGCCCCCCCAAACTCTGCGCCTGCGCCCGCGCCCCGACTCGAACTCATGCTCTGCGCCAGCGCCCCGATCGCCGCTCCCGTGCGCCGCCGCCCCAAACTCTGTGCCCCGATCGCCCCCAAGTGAAGCGCGGCCTGCGCTCCGATCACCCCCAAGCTCCGGGGAAGCGCCTGCGCTCCGATCGCCCCCAAGCTCCGCGCCAGCGCCCCGATCGCCGCTCCCATGCGCCGCCCACACTTTGCGCCCCATCGCTTCTAAGCGACGCTGCGCCATACCTGACAGCCGCCCCGCGGCGCCTCCCAGACGCCGCAGCCTACCCGATCCGATCGCGCCCACCGCCCCGACTCCATCACTCAGCCCTCCCCTCCCCTCTCGCTCCGCCCAATGTGAATATATTGCCCGTCGGAGATGATTTCCTGATTTATATAATTGTTCATGGTGCCTGTAATCTTTGCAGCACGCGCGTTGTTGTAATTGCTCCATCAGAGAGGAATGGTGTTTGCTCAAATTGATTCGAACCAGAACCAGAACCACCTGTAATCTTTACAGTTCTATTCTTTCGCTGGTTTACATTTAAAATTCGGTCCCACTAGGTAATGATTTCTGTCACATTTTGTGCTGTTTGAACTGTAATTTCAATGCGATAATATTTGAGCATAAGCAAATTCTGTTTAGACTAATTTATAATACATCTTTCATTCACCAGGTTTGAAGGCCTCCTTGTTTGGAAGCTTTAGCAAGGCCGGTAGTTAATTTTGTATAGCATTTTTCCAACATCTAACAAATCAACTGTTACTAAGTTCTGTTTGATAGAAAATGCCTCATCCCATCAGGTGATACAACATTCAGATAGGAGGCCTGAATACTTCTGTTATATGTTTGTTAGAAAAAAAAATCAAGCAGATTTTCACTCGGTGATTACTTTGTTATGATGTAAAATGGTGATGTTTTGTTTTGTTTTTTTCTAACATTGTTGTTGCATCTGTTGGATTTGGATGCTATATATTGGTGCCATCAGTTGTTGTGAATGATTCTTTACTGTTCTCAAAATGGGAAAATATATGCCAGCCATATGATATCTTCCGTTATATGAGACACTTTTTAGTAGTTTCGACTGAATCTGCAGCAGGATGAGGTGATTTGGAAGTCTCAACGCTTTTAATCAGACATCACATGAAAACTTCCATAATTGTATCTGCATTAAAATCAGACATCGGCACTTTTTCTAGAATGCTTGTTTGCTGAAGTTTTGTGTTTCTCTAGAATGCTGATGCACATATGTTGATATGAACAGGGACCACAGTATGTCTGCACAAATTTCTTGACCTTCGTTTGTACCAATTGCAGTGCAGCACAGTGAGATTCTTTTTCATTTTTTTGTTTGTTTTAAATGATCAGTCTCTCTAGGTTCTGCCTTCCCCTGCCTTTTGTTACATTAGATGCATTATTGAACCAACTGGGATATGTTGAGCCCCCTATTCATAATAATCTGCTTGATTTTTTTCTTCTGTTTCTCCTAGATTTTTTCCTTTCTTGTGTCCCACGGGTCTATCTAACTTACTGTAATCTTTGCAGCACGCGCGTTGTTGTAATTCAAACTTTGAGAAGCAATTGGTTTGCACCAGCAAAACTGTGGCCTGCTTGATTTTTTTTTTGTGGAATGATTGGAATAGTTTAGATCAGATGTTTCATCCATCCGCGCGAGTCATGAATGCAGCAGCTGTTTGTATGGTTACTGATGCTTGTGATTGATGCTATTGTTGATGGTGCCCAATTGTGCCTGCAGGTCAAGCTGTCTGATTACATTGGGAAGAAGTATGTGATTCTCTTTTTCTACCCCCTGGACTTCACATTCGTTTGCCCAACTGGTGCGTCACCATCTCGTGCTCCTTGAAGGCAAAACTTTATTTGGGTTTGGCATTCTAAAATGCATTTTTAGAATCTTTGCAGAGATTCATACTTTCAGTGACAGACACGGACAGACACGGGGAGCGTGGTATGTTAGTTTTCATTCGCATGACTTTCTATGCAGTTTCGGCCAGACTCCAGAGTAGCAATCTTGCTTCATTGCCCTATTGTAGTCAGAATAAAATTAGTATATTGTTTGGATGCTGAGGCCTGAGGGATGCTTTTCTGTCGGTCCACGGAGTCGGTTGATCACATATTACATTTACTATAATTACCTTTCTTATAAGAAAAATCTGCTATACAATTGTTGACCTTTTGCCGTTGCAGTTAAATATTCTTTGGATTGAAGAAATTACAAAGTTAATTGTGTTCTATTTGTCCATTTTTCATGGATGTAAACCTCCTCCACAGGAGCGTCGTGGTCCAATTGGAAGGTCTAGGAGAAACCAAGCCCTTGCTCTTCATTAATATGGTCACGCCGAGCGGAGGGCGATCTGCCCTCAGCGATATATCGAATAAAGAACAACACAGTATATATTTGATGCCTATCTATATATGTTAAATACTGTACGACGGCTCAATCAATTTTATGTTGAAAAACATCGCAACAAAGATCGCACATAACACCTTCTGATGAGGCACAGCGTAGGAGGGAAGAAAAGAACAGAAAACAACGTGAATACCGTGCTAGAAAGAAGGCTGAAGCAAACAATCCGTACACTGGTACGTTTAATCATCTGTTAACCATGTCTGGGATATGTAATCTCATACCTGCGCTAAATTGTTGTGATCATTGTGAAGCTCATTCCATCAACGACAGTATTGTTTTCTCTGCCACACAAACACAACCCACACCTATTTCCATTTCACAACACGTAAAAGTGAAAGGGACAAGTACCAGCGAGGTGAAATGTCCGAGGAGCAGAGACAAGAAATGAACAGAAAGCAGCGTGAATACCGAGCAAGGAAGAATGCTGAATCAAACAATCTTTACAGAGGGAGTGCTGGATCATCAAACCACACCACACCTACTCTTGGTAATGTTTAATGTGAGATAATGTGAAAATCACCATTGTAACTAATTCACATAAGCAAATTTGTAGGTACTTCGGGCATAGGACAACAATCACCATATGGAACGGCGTATTCAACCCTTTGCCAAGCACCCAGCTTAAGAGACAAGGAAAATGTCGATCCAGATGAGCCCATGGACTGGCTACATAGAAATGATCAATACGTCCGACGATATGACCCCAGTTATGTTACACGTAATTTCAAGTTCTTTGCGTCATTACTCAATATAGATCTTGTGTTGCTAATTAATTTTCCTTTGCAATGATCCCCAGGTAGTTCACGTAAGGACAAACTCCTAATTAACAGGGAAAGATACATCAGCATGGATGAATCCAAGAAGAAAAAATTATTGCAACGTGTACGGGAGTACAAGAAGAGGAAAGCTTGTAGCATTGAAAAGCACCAAGAATCGGCAATCCCAGGTGAACACATTTGTCCAATATAATATTTAATACATTGATCTGTTTGCAGTGTAGACAGTATAGATTCTGATTACATCTTATTACAAATGGCGGTGTAAGTTATTTCATTTATATGTGGTAACCCTATTTTATGTGTTTATTATAACATTATATGTATGCATGTCTGAAAAAACAGTTGTTGTCTGACTTCGGTCGAGAACCATGCCGGCGTTCCAAGCTTGATGTCCAACGATTGGCAAAATTATTTGAATGTTCGCCTAACATGGAACATGACATTTCACATTGCAACAAGGTAAGCTAAGTTTCTTTGTCAATCGTTCGCAAAAATTGTTTTGAATCATTCATTATGTTTTCCTTACATAAATTGTTTGCAGATTCTATTGCCTTATTCTTTCCTCGGTCACTTCACATTGTTCATACTACACATGAAGGATAGAAGTGTATCTATATTGGACCCACAGCCTATACCGACCTGGTTTAAGGCTCAGCATCCTACCATGTACTACATTCACAAAATACATAAGATTGCCAATAACGTGAAGCTAGCCATGGAAGTAGCCAACCCTATGTGGAATGACGATATTTATGTATGGCGTCCCATATTATCGACAGGTGTTCCAAAAACAGAAGACAGGTAAATTGCTTACAAATTACACTTAACAAGTTTGTTTGTCTACATAGATGAAACTATGCGTCCTTTTGTAGAGACATCATTGGATATTTTGTAATCAACTTCATGCGCTCTTGGGATGGTATAAAATTACCATCAATTTGCACTGTGAGTACTATTATTTATTTAATTATATTTTGTCTTACCGTAGCACAATTAATATTTTCTGATGATGGTCCATAATAATGCATGTATAGAATGGGAATCTGTTGAGGGCTAAGTTTCTCATAAGCCTATTGAACTACAATGAGAATGAAGCGAAAGACAACATTCCTGAAGTTATACGGGAAATTCTAAAGCGTATCAGCGATTAGATGGATTTTAATGATAAACAGTTCTTATGTTACTTTATGCACTTGCTTGTGTAATCAACGATATAATAATAACTCTCTGAATCTTTCTTTTGTGCACATCTTACTACACTTTATTACCAAAAAACATATAACACATTTTGCTTATTTGAATTGTATTACCAAATATCGCCGTAGCGTTAGCACGGGCAATATACTAGTTATGTCAATGGTTGACTTTTATTAAGTATAAGATTTAATTTTAATTTTAACACAGAGCCCTCAAAATATCAGGTATGACGTTGTATAGTGGTTGGGTTGGTTCGGGAGAGCATGCATGGCAGGACTCCGCATCGGTGTCCACGTACCACCCACAGAGAAGTGGTCGGACCGTCGTCACGTTGAAAATGTTGTTAGTCTTTCACCCGCGATCAATCAATCACACACCAATAAGATTACATAAATGAGAATAAAAAACATACACAAGAGTAGAGAGCAACGTTCTCTCTTTATTAAATTGATTCTCTCTGTACAAGAGGATACTTAATATATAACAAAACCAACAGGTAGTAAATTTGAATTCGCCCACCAATAGATAAAGTCCTTCCATACTTGGATTGAGATTCTATCTATATGATAACACTCTCCCTTGAGCGAATAATACATAATGCACATGTCTCGTTAGAAACTCCTCCCAAACAGTGGCGAATCTAGGAATTTAATTTAGAGTATGCCAAGCTAATACTATAATATATAATTCGGTAAAATCCAATGAACAATTCGGTAAACAACTACAAATGTTGTCAAGAAATTCGGTATACGAGTATAAAATAAAATAACTAGAAACATGATAATACAATAATAAATTACAATATAAATAGTTCAAACATTTTAAGTATGAAATATGCATAAAAGAAGCTTGCGCACCTACAATAGTTCAAAGAATACAATATTACTTCTCGTCCTTCTTGTCCTTCTTGTCTAGCTTCCGCCTTCTAATAGTCATGAAACTCTTGATTATATCATTTTCATCAACTTGGAAGAAAAAATCTCGCTCAATAAACGTGACTAGACAATTATCCAAAAGACTATCACATATCTTATTTCTCAACATACTTTTGACTAAACTCATTGTAGAAAATACCTTCTCAACACTTGCAGTCGCCATCGGTAGAAGCAATACCAATTTCAGAAGCAAGTAAAGCAAATCATAAACTATGTGCCTCTTTGTTTCAACAAGCTTAACTGAGAGATCAACAAGATTCTCTAGACCTTTGAATCTATCATCTAGTTTTATGTCGTCAATATAGTTATCAAGTTGCAACTCAAGCTTTATCAAATCGGTACCGGAGATGACGTCATTAGGGCAGAACTCAGCAAGTCTACGCACCTTCTCTGCATCAAAAGACACAAACAAGTCGGTAGGATTAAAGGTCGACATACAAGAAAGCAACTCCATATTAACCTCATCAAACCGATTATCAAGCTCTTGACTAATTTGATCAATGACCCCAATATATACTTCTATTCTGAAGTGATCATCATTTATTTGGTTTTGGGCAAACCGTGCTGATATTCTATAAGGCACATAATTACCCTCCATATTAGAAACTTGGACACCATGTTTATTGCAAAATAAAGTGACCCTTTTCAGGAATTGATTCCAGCCATCAGACCTCAATTGTTGTATTCTACTCTTTGCCACGGTAACAAGTGAGATTGCATTAAGAATATCTTGCTCTCTTCTTTGCAAACACTCGGATAAATCATTTGTGTATCCAAAAATAACAAGCATTAAGTGTGCATGGAAAATAAAGTCAAATGACTCAAATACCCCAACCATAGTATGTATTTTTGGCCAATCCCTCCTTTGAAAAGCATCTTTACCAAGAGTGATGAGTACATCGCGGATTGTAGGATACATAGCAATAATTTTAACAACAGTTTTATACTGAGAGCCCCACCTAGTCTCACCGGGTCTAGGCAAACCCATCTCTTGATTCAATCCACTCCCAGTTTCATGTTCACCATAATCAAGTGCTTTCATGATATTCTCAAGTCTAGCATTTCGAAGCATGCATGACGCTTACAAGAAACTCCAACAATATTAAGCAAGAGTGATACTTGATCAAAAAACCACACGCAATCATTATTTTCCTTGGCAACAGCAACAAGAACTAATTGAAGTTGATGTGCAAAACAATGGACATAATAAGCAGAAGGTGACTCTTGCACTCAAATCACATGTAGGATCGATATACACTAATATAGCAATCAGATGAGGGGTGAATGATTGCAGGGAAGCTAAAATAAATTTTTATTGATTCTCAAAACACCCCTAAACAAATTATAAAAAACTGCTTCGGTTTCAGCAAAAATAGACTGACACACATTAACTAAAATAGTAATTTTAGAAGATCCAACCATTGGATTGATGTGAAATTTTAACTGTCGAAACTAGATTCAATTTTGAAACTAACCCAATAAGAATCAACTCAATCGGATCTATAGATCTAAAGTTATGACCTTCACAGCCACAAACTTCAATTTTTTTTTCATATGGACTGTATTGGGTTGGATCTACAGGGTATGTCGGGTAAATGAAAATTTTATGGTAATATTATGGATGTGTTAGTACCATCCAATTTTTTAAAAAAAGTTTCTAACATGGTTTACACCATTTTTCGTTTGGTTGAAATTTGTCGGTCAGTCTTTTTATCAGGACAATAGCACTGTTAGATTTAAAAAAAATCCTCAGGCTTTATCATCATCTGAAATTTTTATGAGAGCATTAGTGATGTGTTAAGACCATCCAAAAAATTTCAAAAATTTGTGACTTCGTTTGAACCATTTTTCGTTTAGTTGAAATTTACCGAGATTTCGGTAATTTCGAACAAAAAATTGTTTTTTTTGGATGAAATTTCAGAAATTTTGGTCCAAAATATTCTGGATTAAATTTTTTCTTTTTGAATTTTGTCCGAAATAACGAGATTTTGGATTTCAGAGGGTGACGAGATTTGAACCGAAAACGAAATTTGAAACCTTGACTGAGACATAGATTCTATCCATATCATAACACGCCCCCTTGGGTGAATACTGTGTAATGCAAATGTCTCATTAAAAACTACTCCCAAAAACCCAATGAGAAATAGGATGGAGAAAAGAGTACATTGCACTCGCATTCCGTGTTACACTAGTTGCCTCATTAAAACCTTCATATGAGAAAACTTCAGGAAAACTCACTAAGTGAAAAGAGCACAACTTATAATCTTTATAATTTAAAATATAATATTCAGGATCTTGCAAAAAGGGTTATGGTTCAGGGATTTACTCACCCTGAACTCTGCAAATCTTTTAAAAAATAGATTTTGGCAAGGACTTAGTGAACAAATCTGCTAGATTTTCAAATGACTTAGTTTGTAATATCTTTACTTCATTATTCTTCTGGAGTTCATGAGGATAAAAAATTAAGAGGCAATATACTTCGTGATATTGCTCTTTGCATAACTCATTTACATTTGTGCAACACAAGTAATATTATCTTCAAAGATAATCGTACGGGTCTTGATGGTATTAAGACCACATAACTTCTGGACATAGTTAATCACATGTCTCAGTCAAACATACTCACGTGAGGCCTCATATAAAGTTATAATCTCTGAGTGGTTAGTAGAAATAACTACCAAGGTTTGCTTAAAAACCGCTAAGAAATGGCTAAACAACATCGAAAAAAACACAAAATCAGTCTTAGATTTGGCACTGTGGGATTAGACAGATAACCAACATCTATATATCACACCATGGTTAAGTCTTGGTTCTTCTGGAAAAACAATACAAGATCTTGAGTACTTTGGAGGTATGAGTAAAGTCTTGACACTAGCCCAGTACCTTCTGGTTGGGACTACATTGTTTCATGCTAGCAAATTTATTGCGAATACAATATCACGCCTTATGCAATTTGCAAGATACATAAGTATAAGATTTCAGGTCCAAAGACTTTCTCACTTTTCATCCTTGATCTAAAACTGGTCTTTATCCGCTTCAAGGGATCTCACAACTATGTGGGTCTTTAAAGGATTAGATTTATTCAAATTAAATCTTCCTAACACCTTCTTGGTATAGATAAACTGGTGTACAAAAATTCCTTCTGAGAAATGATTTAGCTGCAGGCTGAAGAAATATTTGATTTTACCCAAATCTTTCAACTCAAAACTCCGTCTTAAGGTAAGCACTTGCTTACTTTATTTCCTATGTGGTTACGATGACATTCTGATCATCGACATATATTGAGATGACATAGAATCCATTCTGGGATTTCTTTATGAATACACAGGGACAATATCCTTTCTTCGGGAGGAACTCATTAAGTTGGTTGTACCACATTTTCCCCGACTATGTTAATCTGTATAGCGATCTCTTCGGTTTGACACTATAAATATTGCGATTACTAGGATTCAAAATTTTAACTCATTTAGGGATCCTCACACTACTACAAAATGACACAACAATTGTGATGATGGACCTCTTATCACAATCTGATCTTTCTCAGAACCGGTTGTGATAAGTGGTCCATCATCATAATCGGTTCTTTCTCAGAACCGATTGTGATGTGCCTCGCTAGGTTTTATATCCTCTCAGGATGAACTCTCCTCTGTTGGTGTTCTAAAGCCAAAAAAAATGTCGCCACCCCGAAAAACAGAACATACTCTTGTTGAAACTTAGACTTGGGGGAGAAAATCTGAAATCCTTGAGGATGTGTCTTCTGAAGGAAAGGGAAGAATTTTTCCACTCAACGCAAAATTATTAGTAATTACTTGCACATTCTTTTCACTCCATCCAAGCACAACACATAATCGTAGATAATTATTAGAACAATACCCAAACAATTATTAGAACAATACCGGCCCATAACAATGCTGACACTACTAGTCTTTTCATATTGCAGTTGGTTTCAGTTAAAACCAACACTACTAATCAAACCTATTGCTTTTTGTGAAGGCAATGAAAGGAATGCATTTCAATAGCATATATACAGAAAGTTCAGCAAAGTAGAGACCGACTCGTCTTGAACTTAAATTAGATGACAAATAGAATTAAAGGTGATGGACACCACATCATAATCGGTTCTAGCTCAGAACCGATTGTGATGAGGGGCCAATTGTGATGTGCTCGGTATAGTCCCGTCAAAGTGAAAATTGGGCGCCAAAGTGAAATTTGGGTGTCGAGCGGGTTCCAGTTTCAAAACAATTTTGCTGGGAAAGCCACTGCCATATATATTTATACACACCCTTGTGCTCACCACTCATCTCCTCCATTTGCTCCTCTCCCTCTCACTTGCATTGTAGATAGATACATAGACATAGACATATATATATATATATATATATATATATATATATATATATATAGAGAGAGAGAGAGAGAGAGAGAGAGGAGCCGAGGTGAAAGGCGACTGCACTAGGATGTGGATCTTGGTTTTGCATTTTTTTAGTTTTGGAAGAAATCACTGCATGGAGTACATCGGTAAGGGTAAGGAACTAAACTTTGATATATTGTGATTTCTTCTTGTCCAAATTAACTTTATTTCTTTATTTGCCCATTATAACATGTACTAATTTTTCAGTCATTTTCAGATTCATGGTAATAGCAAATGGGCATGGCTACAAAGCTAAGGAGGTGGTGTAGACCAAGTACAATGCGAACATGGAGTATCACTAGATCTATAAAATGTTGTAAGTATATTTCATAAACACGTGCACAATATTTTATCAAGTGTATCACCGTCTTTTAATTGGATGAATGGGTAGATGATGCATGTGTACTGACTATTAAGTATGTTTGTGTTCTATATTCATGTAAACGAATGTGGTATGTGTATTGTAAAGTGTTTGTGTTCTATATATATTGTGAACGATATTCATACCGTAAACCAATCAAAAATAGTAAAATGGGCTCATCACAATCGGTTTTGAGAAAGAACCGATTGTGATGAGGGGCTCATCACAATCGGTTATCACAATCGTTTCTTTGCTAGAATCGATTGTGATGACCGTTTATCACAATCAAGGAGAAAACCGACTGTGATAGCGCTTCCTCATTATTATCGTTAGACTTTCTATCGCCACCAAAACCGATTGTAATAACGGAAAAAAAAAACGATTCTAATGTACATTCTTATATAGTAGTGTCATCTAAATATGTATATCAAGTGACTCTACTCCCCCGTACTCTTCGGTCCTCTCCCATGTACTAATAAGATCAGTACGTTAACAAGTCACATTGGTACCTCCTCCGCGATATTGTCGGATATATGCAGCTCCATGGCAATGTTCAGACTTCAAGCGTGTAGAGTACTGAACATACGGAACTGGAGGCCACCGTTCTCTAGCGAGTTTAGATCTGGGAGAGATCGATGTGCCAGTGCCACACCGATTGAAGTACGCAGACACTACGGTTGGTAATTAGCAAGTCTGTTGATCGGCGTTGAAGCCCCGTCATTTGTTATGTGGTATATAGCTGTGTTGATGAGCCAAGTTTCTTTAGTGAAACTAGAGATTTGCAAGCAGGTATATACGTATTATCATCGCACACCACAGAACACGTATTTACGTCCCACAAACGTTCTCTGCTAGTCCCATGTAGTAAAAAACGTCCACACACAAACATCAATTCAGAGCGCTGTCCATGAACAGAAGCAGCATTACACATTTACACCAATCTCGACATCTACTAGTAATACAATAATGCACCGCATTTCTCCGAGATTTTTCACTCGAGCCGTGCTTGGCACTGGAAATCGTCCTCTTAATCCAAGTTATATAAATCTTAAAACAAATAAAGAGATAAATAATTATTATTTAAATTAATAGTGATACATATAATCACCTTCCTTTGCACATCTACACCACACGCGCACTTGGGCGGGCGGCCACATGCACGGCACGGCGAAGCAATGGCAGTGGCAGGCATATCAGCATATCGCATCTTAGAACCAAGTTACAAATAAAAGACGATTAGACGGCGACGACATGCAGATGCACCACAACATACAACAATAATGCACGTACGAGTACGTCGGCCCGTACGCCGGCGAACGTGCGCCGTTGTGGATTGCGATATTATCAGATGGTGCCGCCGTTGCAGCGGAGGACCTGGGAGTTGACCCAGCGGCCGGCGTCGCTGGCGATGAAGCCGACGAGCGGCGCGATGTCCTCGGGCATGCCGAGACGTCCGAGCGGCGCCTCGGCGATGTACCGGTCCATCTCCTCCTCCGTCTTGCCGCTGTAGAACATGGGCGTGCCCGTGGACCCCGGCGCCACCACGTTGGCCGTGATCCCCGTGCCGCGCAGCTCGCGCGCCAGGATCCTGGTCATCACCTCCACGGCCGCCTTGCTCGCCGCGTACGCCGAGTACCCGGGCCGCAGCGACCCGACCCCCGACGACGAGAACGTCACGATGCGGCCGCGCCCGTCCCGGGCCAGCCGGTTCGCCGCCTCGCGGCAGCACAGGAATGTTCCCCGCGCGTTCACGCCGAACATGGCGTCGTACGTCGCCTCGCTAGTCTCCGCCAGCGGCGGGTAAGAGTAGTCCAGCACCGCCGCCGTCGTCACCAGGATGTGGAGCTCCCCGCCGAACGCCGCCGCCGCCGCGTCGAACAGCGCCCTCACCTGCCCCGCATCCGACACGTCCGCCTCCACCGCGATGGCCCGCGGGCCACCACCCTCGCCGTGCCTGGAGTTGATGCCGCTCACGAGCTTCTGCGCTGGCGCCGGGTCCCCGACGTAGGCGACAGCGACGCGCGCGCCGAGGGACGCGAGGTGCCTCGACACGGCCGAGCCGATGCCGCCCGCGCCGCCGGTGACGATGGCCACTCGCCCGTGCAGCATCAACGACGCCGTCACGTCGGTACCATTGGACTCAGCCATGTTTTTGTGTTGGTGAGTAGTGAGCAAACGGTCGTCGATAGCTCGGTACATATAAGGTGTCTTTGTGTAACAGTGTAAATAGTAAACTGATAAGTGATAAGTGATACGAGAGCTAGGGGGCAGGGGCACACGCTTATATATAGGCACTGGGTTTACCGTTTACACCTGTGATTACGTCGAACAATTCATCAACGCACGTATCGATTATCATGCAGTGAGACGGTCTCCAGATCTACCAGAGAAGAAGAGGCTGAAGAGACAGGTATGAGATAAGGACGCAGTGTACAGTGTTTGTCACCTCGATGGGACGGATGCTCGTGATGTGGAATTATTGGTTATTTGTCGGAGTAGTGCTGTCAAATATCATGTATCGTGCGCAGATCCCTATCAGTCATGTCAGCATGTCGCAGTCATGATTGATGATTGCTTTCCAGATTTGCAGCGCTGCAGTGCTAATTAACTACTAAGATAAGATTAAGAGCGTTCACCGCTACACGAAGGCTCATACTAGACACCTCATCACAAACGGTCTTATATACACACCGTTCGTGAAGAGTCCTAAGCATATCACAGACGGTTTTATCTACGAACAGTCTGTGATGATTTTCTTATCACAAGCGGTTTGAAACACGAACAATCTGTGATAAGAGTCCCCCACATCACATATGGTTTTCTATACAAACCGTCTGTGATGTCGACCGACGGTTCATGCTTGGTTTAAACCGTCTATGATGACTCGCAAATAAATCCTGCCCTGCGCGCACGCCTCCTTGACACTTGGCGGCAAACCCTAACCCCTTCAGCGCGACGCCCGCACATTCCGGCCCTCGTCCTCCCCCTCGGCAGCGCACATCTGGCCGACCCTCCATCCTCCCCCTCGGCGGTGCACATCCCGACCCTCGTCCTCCGCCTCGGCGGCGCACATCCCGGCCGGTCCTCCGTCCTCTTTTTCGATGGCGCACATCCCGGCCGGCCCTCCGTCCTCCCCCTCGGCGACGCAAGTACATCCCCCCTCCGTCCTCCCACTCGGCTCGTGAACTCTTCATTCTTACTATGAATCATTCTTACTGTGGTAATTGCTCTGTGATGATATTGGGTAAATTGATGATAATGACAATTATTTTTGTGAACTAGGGCTCGAACCAGTAGACTTTATATATATCTGCCATTGTTCATTGTCAGTGTGAAATCATTGAATCTGTGAATCTGTTCAATTGGTAAAATTGCTTAGCAAATATTGAATCCGATGATTACTTAACAAATATTGGATCTGAAGATTGCTTAGCAAATATGTGAGCTTGATTATCAGTGGATTAATGTGCATGTTAAGGTGGTAAGGGTTCGAGGCCTTATTCACTTAATTAATTGTTTAGCCCGTTTGTGATTGAGGTTGAATATTTAAAATCTTCAATCGAGCCCTATTCTGAGAGCAATCAATTTGTTGTATTAGATATGGTTCACTGCATTAATGAGTTGTCTTAGAACATTCAGAACTTGTATAGATCGACCTCTTACCTTATACTTAAATTCTAATAATGACAATTCTTAGCTTCATTTCTCTTAACTTTCTTTCCTCTTCTACGACCCTCTATGAGTTGTTGATCGGTTTACCAACTTGCATCTTCTATATATGATCTTCATTACAAGATGACGTTCCCACATTCCTCATCGCCGAATGGATTTGATGATCAGGCGCCCAACGTAGGAAAACAGAGGCGCGCTCCAAGAGGGCTTAGTAGAAGTCCCCAGAGCCGATATACCATCACGGCGGTCGATCTGCATGATGGATCCCCTACCGCACCTCCTAAGGCCGTGGTAGCATTCCGGAGATTGTGCGGGATCGTTGGGCGTGAAAGGGTCCCCATCACGTATCCATCATGGAAGATGCTGACTAATGAGGAGCGCGACAACTTGGTGAAAGAAATTTTCGGGTCATTCGAGCTCCCACAAGCAAGGTTTCAAATCTCGTTTTGAGTCAAATCTCGGAGGTTCCCGAAATCCGAAATTTCGGCGAGATTCGGAAATTTCGGACAAAATCCGGACGAATTGCAAAAACCAAATTTCAAATCCGGTTTTTTCTCAGAAATCGAGATCTCGGCCGAAATCACCGAGATCTCGGCCGAAATCACCGAATCTCGGCCAAATTGAACTGGCTGAAAAATGGTTCAAAACACGTCAAAAAAATTTGAAATTTTTTTTGGATAGTCCTAACACATCACTAATGTTTCCATAAAAATTTGAGATGATGATCAATCATGAGGAATTTTTTAAAAATCTAACAGTGGTAAAGTCGTGATAAAAACCGTATATAAAATCAGTTTTGATTATTCAAATGTAAGATATGAACTTAAAGTCATTTTAAAAGTTTTATAGATGTTCCTATGTATTAAAGGAGATTCTTTCTTTGAAACCACCTGCGATTAGGAGGTTCTTTCTTTGAAACCACCTGAGCTTTTAAATTTTGACTAATAAGAAAAGATCAATGCCATAAATATGAGCACCGATCATGTATATGTGAATCCCAGCCAATATATACAAAGGTGAGTTAGTAATGTACCAATTTATAAATACATGTTATCTTAGATTTTAAATTATGTATTTTAATATATTTCATTCAATAATTTTGAAGTGGGTTTTGTACCACTTTGTTTCCACTCCACTTCTCTCTCATAGGCATACAGTTGATTCCAACTATCAATGTCAGTATCAGATATCATTTCTCTCTGCTGTTTCAATGCACTAGAAAAGTTCATATGTATTAAAAAAGTTCAAACCACTTTAGAAAATTTTGAAAATTTTTGTGAATGGTCCTAATACATCAATAATATTCCCATAAAATTTTCAGAAGATAATCAATCTTGAAAAATTTTAAAAAATTCATAAAGTCCTAACCGACGTATTGAACCGACCAAAAAATGGTTAAAAACATGTTAAAAATTTTGAAATTTTTGTGGATGATCTTGATCCTAAACCCAAGCAAATAGAATGCACAAAAATCAAAATCCGCAAAAATACCAAATCTACTTGAGATTGCCGAGATTTCGCCTAAATTGCCGAGATCTCGAGAAATCCGAGATTTGAATCTTTTAAATTTTTTGAATTTTCCGATTTTGAATCTCGGAGGTCCGAATCCGAGATTTCGCGGGATCTCGCCGAATTTCAAATTTGGACCCTACAAGGACGCCATGCACGCATTGCGACAAGTCTTATTGCTAGTGGCTGGAAAGGCATGAAAGAACTTTAACAGCATCCTTGTCACTAATTTCGTGAATAAGGAAATAACTCCGATCCAGAAGTACGGGTTCATCACTGAAGATGTGTGGGAACGATTTGTTGAAATGAAGAAGACCGAGCACAAGGTTGTCCAGTCAAAAAACAACCACCCACACAGACTTGGCTCCACTGGGTACACGGGCAAGATCGCGTAATGGACAAGGGAGGACAATGAGGCAATCCAGAAGGAGGTCATGCCACCGTTTGCCTCGATAATGGACTACCCGCGCGATCGAGGTGTGTCCTTTGCCAACGCCACTGACGAGGAAGTGTCACAACGCTTAATATCGTTGAGTGCGGAATCTTCCCAGGGCTCTTTCGCTCCAGACAGAGAAAAAGATATACTCTCTGTGGTCTTGGGAAACAAAGAGCACCAGGGTCGCACCCGAGGCCTAGGTGTTTTCGTTCTCTGGAAAATGGGATTCCCACAAGACTCCAAGTCGTACCGAAGTAGGAAGAGAAGCAAAGCCGAGCGTGAGGCACGTCTAGTAGCCCTAATTGAGGAAAGGGTTCAGGAAAAGCTTGAGGAAAGGTTGCAAGCGCAGTTAAAGATTCAACTAAAATGCTTTGAGGAAAGGATGGAGCAAAAGGCCGCTGCGGACAGGCAGGAACAAAACGTGCAAGCCCAAGAAGCACATGCGCAGTTCAGCCCAACTAACCGTCGGAGCAGCTGCGTGTCCGTCCCCGAGACGGATGTGGTTGACGTCAGATTTCCTCCTGACGACAACAAGGTAATAAACATTATATTTCTGCAATGCTCCTTAGATAGACCTGTTTGATGTGTTAGCTAATTAATTGTGTTTCGTTATATGTAGGAGGCCATGCTGTGCAATCTCAATCTCCAAGTGAGGCTTGCCGACAGCTTTGTTCCCTTGCAGGCTGCTTGGGGGCGCATATCCATCCAGTGATGGGGCGCTTATGCACAGTCGTTCTTTATATCCGGTCTACGCGAAGGTTCATGTTGACGTTGTACATGAAATTTGCAAGGGCATCACGCTGGAGATGCCTCCAAACGACGAGATCGTCACACTAGGGGATGCCATCGACATATTTATCCAGTGGCCCAAGAAGTCCATCTCCTTCGATGCCCGCCATGCAGCACCGAAGATACAAGCAATACCGGAGCCACATGATGTGCCAGATCAGATACGAGCATAAACGAAGCCCACCAAATCGGCTACCATGTCCCATCAGGCAAAGCCGACCAAGTCATCTCCTGGGAAGATGACATGTCGTAGACGAAAAGGCAGCGATAAGGGCAAATCGATACGGATGACCAGCTCAGCCCATTACATTCCGTTTGACCCGTTGGTGCGGCAATTCGAGCTGGGAAAACCATTCGTACTGAAAGAGAACCCGGGGACGCTTTCATTAGCCTGCGTTAGATTGCAAGAATGGTGCATGGAACAAGCCAACAAGCTGACGGCAGAACGGGCAACGAGTATCTCGGTCCGCTTCAAGGAGGAGCATTTTTCACACCAGTCTTTAGATGGCTTCTTCGTGGTTAGCTTCAATGACTTGTTCGATCTGTACAACCTCAACGCCCTTGACGCTTCACTCATCAGATGCTGGACACTGTAAGTGTGTGCAATCATGATATAGATTCGTGTTGTATCGATAAATAGCATATATGTAGATACATGATCATTGATTTTGTATATATATGTAGATACATGATCATGGAGGCAAAAACAAGGAATGAACCGGTGGGTTTCATCGACCCACACATGGTTTTGAAGTAAACCATACACGAAAATATTCAATTCATCCATGAGTACGTGGAAAAAGTAATGTTGACTCAATGGGATAAAAACTTTATAATCTTACCGCACAACCCGGGGTAAGTGCTTCATCTAGATGCTATACTTGTTGATTTGTACTATATAACGTGGATTGAAGTTAGGTTGAATTAATGACCATGGCAACATACCTGTGTAGGTTTCACTGGGTTGTACTTGTAATTATACCAAAAAAGCATAAGGTAATTTACCTTGATTCCAAAAAGGGCGGCACCTACGACTTGGTGCCTATCAAAATTTTATTCGACACATCATTCGTTGTCTACAAAGCTCGTGGAGGGCCACACAAGGACACAGCAAAGCTGAAGCATATTTATAGCTTTCCGGCGTCCGCTATTACGCAATAATCCTTCACACACTCCATAATGAAACGTTCGAACTAATTAACCTGTTTATATTTTGGCAGTGCCACCAGCAGCCACATGCCACTAACCTATGTGATTCTACACTTGCCATAACATGCAACTCCTCATTGGTACAAAGAAGACCAATGACTTAGAGGTTTGTCAATCTTTAAACATTTATTTCCACTTATTACTTTTTATACACGCAAAGACTTTACTCTTCCCATTGACAGAGGTGGCAATGCGCTGAACTTGCGTTGGAACAGGCTGACCTGCTAGGTATTCGAGGACAACTCTATGCGTTCTTGAATCATGAGGTCATTAATACAACAGGCGAATTCCACTCAAGCCTCGCCCGATGAGTTGTGAATTTGTTTGATACCATTTGGATTAATTTGTGAACCTTGTGCTGTGAATTTGTCAGTGGTAGTTCTGAATTCAATTGGCTCTTATATATATGAGTTTATTTCTGTAATGGATGCGATGTACATTGTAATGTGCGATCAGAGTTGATTTCTAAAATGGATGCCTTGTATGTTGTAATACATGATTCAATCGAGTTTATTTCTGCAATATAAGTCAATAATATATTGGTGCTGCTCTCTGCACTGTAATTTATTTCAGAGGGCATGGCTAGCATTTTCTGAGGCTAGCCAATAAATCAAAATTACTGAAAGAAATTTAAAATCAACATTACAAACAGTTGTCAATAGAGAACCGTTTGTGATAATAGGGTCATCACAGACGGTTCTGTTTTGTAACCGTCAGTGATGATCCACTTATCACAGTTGGTTCCTAGATAGAACAGTCTGTGATAAGTGGATCATCACAGACGGTTCCAAGATAGAACAGTCTGTGATAATTGGGTCATCACAGTCGGTTCCAAGCTAGAACAGTCTGTGATAAGTGGATCATCACAGACGATTCTATTTTGTAACCGTCTGTGATGACCCAATAACTCAAAGCCAAAAATTATCAAAGATACTCTTTTTAAACTTATTGAGAGTTAGTTTTAGTTTAATACCACTAAAATCAAGATAAAATTATTCATTCCTACTATATATAAAAATCAATTGCCTTTAAACTATTTAAAATTAAAAACTAGCTTTGAATTATAAATTAAAAAAATTAAAGCCTAAACAAACTGTAGAATGGCCACGACTCCCACTACACCACAACATTCTAGAATATCCTCCTGTCAAATCACAGTACACACACTCAATAATGTGTCAGTTATTTTTAAAACAATGGTAATAATAATGTAATAATTGTGTATCAGTTGTGTGCGACACGTTATGTCGCTACTGGCCACGTACACCATACGTGTGCACTGTACCGGTGTCCACCTTAATCTTTGGCGTCCACGTGACTGCGCGAGCTCGGGTTGTGGCAGCCACCAGCGTACACCGGACATGGAGTGGCTCGCAAAAGATTATGAAAATGACTATTTTAAGTTTAAATTTAAACTTATTTTTCAACAATGTTATATACTATCTCCTTCATCTATCTCCTCTTTTCCTTTTCCTCTACTCACTTCCCACACCTCTTTCTCCTATCTCTAACACAAAATTTTTAAATTACAACGTTTTAACTATGAAAAATTTAAATCGAAAATTTTCAAATTAAGAAGTTTCAACTCAAAAAGTTATTACACAAAAAAGTTTAAAAATAAAAAACTTGAAATCAAAAATTTCAAATTAGAAAGTTTCAACTCAGAAAGTTTCAATTCGAAAAGTTTTAAAACTTAAAAAACTTTAAATAAATTTTTTTCAAATTAGTAAGTTTCAATTTAGAAAGTTTCAACTTGAAAAGTTCAAATCAAAAAATTTCAACACAAAAAGATTTAAATAAAAAAATCAAATCAAAAGCTAACTGAAGAACGCTTACGGCAGGAGGGAGCTACGAGCTTACGGTAGGAGGGGATTATGAGCCACATGGAGGATGCTTACGGTGAGAGCGCACGTGGAGGTCTGTACGGGCGACCGTAAACTAACAAAACCGAAACATTACACCGATTCACCATGGTTTTGTCGTTTGTCATGTATGTGTGTTAATTATAACAAGCTTAACGATCTAGGTGTTGTGGCTACGGCCAAACAGTACAGATCAGAGGGCTCCGAAGGGTCATCCTGCGAGGGATGCGGTAGCAGAAACCCAACTATATAATGGGGACATTAGGACTGAAGTATGTGTTATATATTATAGCCGAAGAAAGATTTTTCTCCCCCTTACAATGTTCGTGCAGAGGGGCTATTTATAGTCCCTCTACCGAGGGTGTAACATTGGGGTCATTATGTCCCACGTAGGTTTGTAGGGGCTCTGACGTACTTTCCCTTTGCCGAGGGCTAGTCCGTAGGAGCCATGATGACTTCTAGCATAGGCTTGCTCCTTACTGTCGTAGCTTTTGTTTGCACCCCCTTGGTGTACCCCTTCGGGGGATGATCAAAGGCTCTGATGCCCCCAGCGTATCCCCCTTCAGAGGGAGGCCGAAGGGTCTAGTGTTAGTGCCGAAGCCCTCGTGTGGCCTTTCTTAGCTCGGTGGATCCGCTCTGCCTTCAGAACGAGGGGAGTCTCCTTCGGGATGGCACCTCCGACTCCCTTGCCATTCGTCGGGTTTTGGGGGTGGTAGCCACTCCCGATAACAGTAGCCCCTCACGGACGAGTGTTTGCTACGCTTGGATGAAACCACACAACTCTTCTCCGAAGGAGGGAGACGGCCATCCCCTTCGGCCTAGCAGATGGGTTGTGAACTTACAGAAGAAAAGTAACAAAGAAAGGCCGTCCCCGACCATTAAAGCGTAATCAGTTGTATTATACATCTATTTGTTGTATGGGCTTTTCCCGCAAGCACTCTCGATTTGTTTCATAGTGGTTAGCTACATGAGACGGGAAGGGGTTTTCGTGGTGCTTGTGTTTTGCCAGTACGACGCCTCGTTTTCAGTTGTTCCTGGTCGTACCATGAACGGAGGTGGTCATGTGGCCATCTACATGCTCTGCTAGGCTGGCTGTGAACACATCGACGTTGTGGGTCGCATGACTCGCATCTCGGCGACGGTGGCTTCGGTGAAGATAGTTGCAGGTGTTATGATATGGTTAGAGTCCGTGTCCTTGTATGAAATGACTCTATCTATTGGTCGGCGAATCTGAATTAATCTCCAGGAGTTCTCTACTATATATATAGGGCATTGCCTTGTATAGAAAAATCAATCTAATAAAGAGGGAGTTTTTCCCCTGACATTGTGTGCACTCCTTTTGTTTGTGTGATTACATTGCCTACTGTTGATTGGTGTGGACGAACAACGACGTTTTACAACACGTTATCAGCACGATTGCCCTACGCGGAGTTGATCGGGATCATCTACACGACATCGATAATTTGATCATGGACAATCGATGATCATCTGCCTGCGACCAGTCTACACGGCATCGAGCACATCCGACATCACGCGATCTACGCTACCTCGAGCCCTGCATAAGTGATCGCGCGAAAACAATTCCTGCAGATTGTTTTCACTGAGTATATTGATCTAATGAACTATCAAGAACGGTTATTGTTCATCATCTTAAAAAAAGGGGGTGCTTCGGCCTTCGACCGTCGCCGACTTGCCATCGGCCCCAGTCGCGCCAGCATGCTGCCGGACCTTGCCACGCCTACCGTCGGCCCTGCCGTGCCTACACTTGGTGTCGAAGGACCTCCACTTCCCTCTGTAATTGCACCAATACTTGGATGAGGTCATCGTTTAAGCTCAGTAGGACCCGCGCAGGACCAGTCATCCTCGCCTCGGCCGAGTGCTCCTCGGGGGTTGCCGTCCCTTCTTCGGGAGCCACAGGAGCTACGGGACCCCGTGCTTGCTTCTGCCGCCTCCACCTCTGCTGCAGAAGTTCGGGTTGATGACGTTCTCTTTCTTGCAGGTGCCATCCTGTATCCCTACGGATGGTGCCAACTGTTGTGACTACGAACCAAACAGTACAGATCGGAGGGATTCGAAGGGTCACCCTGTGAGGGAGAGCTAGCGGAGACCCAATTATATAATGGGAACATGAGGAATGAAGTATGTGTTATATATTATGGCTGAAGAAAGTTTTTCTCCCCCTTACAATGTCTGGATAGCCCTCTGCCCGATGGTGTAATTACATTGGTTTCTCTATGTCCCCCTAGGTTTGTAGGGGCTCTGCCGTACTTTCCCTCTGCCGGGAGCTAGTCTATAGGAGCCTTGATGACTCATAGCATGGACCTACTCCCTACTGTCGTAACCTCTATTTGCACCCCCCGTCAACGTACCCCCTTCGGGAGATGACCAGTGGCTCTGATGCCCCCAGCGTATCCCCCTTCGGTGGGAGGCCGAAGGGTCCGCTGTTAGTATCGAAGCCCTCGCGTGGTCTTTCTTAGCTCGGTGGATCCGCTCTGCCTTCGAAACGAGGGGTGTCTCTTTCGGGATGGCACCTCCGACTCCTTTACAATTTGTCAGGTCGTTAGGGGTGGTTATTGCAAATTCACGACCCAAGAAAGGATTAACGATATAGGCTGTCGCAATCTCTCTAAAAAAAGATTAACAATTAGGCCGTCGCAATTTCACTACCAAGAATGGATTCTTTTTTTTAAAAAAAAAATCCAGACCGCCAGTTGGGTTGGGTTGGGATGGTTCAGTACTTATGAACAGATTCTGCAAACAGCACAAGATTTTCGGAAATCACTTGGACACACGACCAAAATGCTTCCAATGTAGCTTTCCTTTCCTTCTTTGTTTCTTGTGGAACTTTTAGCCTCTCTGATGAATACTACATCTATTATAAGCGAACAGAATGGAGCTCAGCTAGGGGTGGCAATGGGGACCCGTTCCCCGATCCCCGGCGGGGAATTCCTCTATTAGGGGACGGGTATGGGAAGAAGTCGTCCCCCGCGGGGATGGAAACGGGGAAAATTATTCCCCCGACGGGGATAACGGGGACGGGGATGGGGAATTTTTTCCCCGTGGGGACCCGGTTGGGGATCCGAATTTAGTTTAGTCCACTTTAGTTGTTAGATTGCAAACATATTCTCTAGCCCATCATATTCACATTTTCATAAACGGAACAACATAATCTTGAATGAATGCATGCATTCTTTTTTCCATGCCTATTGATATCATTTTATAGTTAAAATGGCTATAATAGCCCTTCTCTTGTGTGAAATTTTCACGGGGATGGGTCCCCGACGGGGCCCCGATACCCGAACGGGGATGGGGATGGGGGATTTTCTCCCCCGAGACGGAGAATGGGGATGGGGACGGGGAAAATTTCGGGTCGCGGGGATGGGGAGGCACTCACCGGCGAGGAATGCCCCCGTTGCCACCCCTAAGCTCAGCCAGCACGTCCACCTGTCACTCCCGGCATTTTGCAAACCCCCCCTCTATTTCCTTTCCTTTAAATTATGGATAGGTCCCTGCAAGTTACGGAAAGATCCTTAGCGATTTTTTGTGAGGGGAAGAAAACCGTTTCCGAATCGCGTTCAGGTCCCTCGTTCGTTCTTTTACGAATAAAACTTCCGTTAAATACAAATCGCGAATGAGCTCTTTTCTAATTTTTCGGAATAGCGATCAGGCCTAAAAACATAACAAACATGTCATCGCTCCTTACGTCCAGGTCCTTTCTCCGTTTTACTCCAAAAAAATATTTTCGTCAGCAGAAATATGTGTGCATCTCTATTCCTAGACCTTTTTCCCAACCCAATCTCTAATATTTTTCGAAACATGTATTATTACTCGGTGAACGCATAGAGTGTTACACTCGACAAAAGAAGGTTGGCATCTCTAATAATTTTTGGAACACGTATTATTACCCGATTAACACATAGAGTGTTAAACTCGATAAAAGAAGGTTGGCCGGGTAATAGAGTGTTAACCGAATTCGTGAAAAGAAATATGTGTACAACTCTATCTCTCTATTTTTTAACTCGATTCTTAATATTTTCCAGAGTAAAAAATATGTTTATATATGTATCTCTATATTTTCTTTTGCAGCTCGATTTATAGTATTTTTCGAAACATGTATTATTCACCGGTGAATGTATAGTGTTAAACTCGCCAAAAAAAGATCCATTCTCCGTTTTTCCCGAGAAAATATATCTATTATGCCTAGAAGATTTATGAAGCAGCCGGCCGGCCACATCGTCTTCTTCGCTAAAAGTCCCTTCGAAAAAATTAAATTGCGTTTAGATCCTTACGCAGGTTACTTTTTTTATAAAAAAAAATTAGATCAAATTTCGCACGACGCGGCATCACGAGCGGCCATAACTAGTCTTCTCCAACTGTGCTGGACTCGGACCAGCGCTTGCAGTTTCTTGAAAGGGAGAGACCAAAATGTCCCAGACGAAATATTTCTGGTAGGGACAAAGATCAGGCACCAACTTACGATTCTTTCAAGCATGAAATTTCTAAGTATGTGCACAATGCCAAGCTGATTGATCACTAATGAGACAGAGCACAGAAGAGTTCTTTGTTTTTATTACTTTCTCCAGTACTGGAAACTCGAAAAACTACCTTAATGTTATCCAGATGTATAGAAAATTGGTTGCTTCGCTAACAATAACAATAGAATAAAAAAGCTAAGACACAACGCGAGGAAAGAAAAGATGGGTTACATAAAACCCGATGTCAGGATGTCACAAAGTATATTTGAGACCTAACACGGACAGCAAGACTGCCAAGACACCGAGAACCAGTCGCAAGCTTAAATAGAAGTAAAAACTGCCCCACTTAATACAAGTCTCAAACCAATTTTAGCTCCCCAAGTCCCAACCCAAGTCTGTAATTCATGCGGTATTTCCTTAACTTACGATTTGCAGATACTGCAAACCTGCTAAATTTGCAGAATACACTGCCTGCTGCGGCAATAGGCGTAAGAAATATATTGCGCTAATTGCCATTTGCTACACCACTTTCAGCTGCAGTTTTGGAGGCGTTCAGACCTTCCCCAGCAGCAGGGGTACCCTCCTTGTTCAATGTCTGTTTCTGCACTATTGGTTTCCCATTAATTGCATTCCTGTCCTTCTCGTGAGAAACATTGCCGTTCCCGTCATCACAACAGCTCTGGACAATGTGAACAACAAGCAGGCATCAGAATCTATCGTCACCCCCTGATCTGGAAGACTCCTATAAATTCTCAACCGGTAGAACATCACTCTAAAGCATGAACATAGTACTTGCCTGGCCTTGAAGAAGTTGCTGTTTTGCTCTCTTTTCCTGCATCAACTTTTGCCGGTTCTCGTAAAATACAAAATCATCCAAAATTGAGGTCTTGCTGACATTGTCCTTGAAGATCTTCAGCATTTCAAGACCTTGCTCAAGCCTAACCTGCAGCATTGTGGAAACAGCGGGGCAGTACCATAAGTAATATGTATGGAGGCCACTGAAAACATCAATCATACTGCCAAGTAATCAAGGATACCACCCCTTTAAATCCACAAGGTTTCTTGGTCAATTCGTGGCTGGACAACACTGTGGGCTGTCGGCTATGGCAACACCAATTCATCGTAACATTGCATATCCGATGCACAGAAATATGGCAAAACCTATGAAACATCCTTAAGCCTACCTTATATAAGAGGATCCTCTGAGTCATAGCATAGCCACCCATGACCATAATGGAGAAATAAATATCGATTTCACATTTTGCTGTTATCATTAACTAAAGTTTGCACCTCACAAACCCGATCTAAAATTTTAAATATTATCAAGAAAATAAGGGGCGACATGAATTATCTAAAGTAAAATACCAAGTGGCCATGCCCTCATCGTGTAGTCATATGGACTAACTTAATAAGCAGTTATTGACAGTAGTTTTCAACAAGGGTACCTCTTGTGTGTCACGGCTGTTTGTCACAGGCTTATTGTCATTGTTGTCCAGCGTAATATGCTTTAAGATGTTGTTGGGCACATCCTTGACAATGTGCCACTTGACTGGAAGGCAGCCATTCCACTTGTCTTGTTGCCAATAATCCACCGTCTTGTCAAAGTCAACAGGACCAACCATTTTGGCAACACCAACAAACTGACCACTTGTGTTTACCTAGAGTCCAAACTTAAGGTGAATAGAGAATGTTAAAGGAGAAATGGATAATACAATGAGGTACCAACATACTTACAGAGAAAAACAAGAACACTGGGCATTCACTGAATTTCTCCTGAGCTTCCCGGTATGCAGCATCCAGTTTCTTATTTCCATTAGGAGTGCTTGCCCACACATCATATTTGATACTCTTGTGCACATCATCCTCGCTGTAAGATTTGATAACAAAGAACTTTGCATCTTTGTATGTTACAGGAAAACCTTCCTCGTTAAATTGGCCCTTATCTGGAAGGACACTATTCTCCTGCTTCCCGATTGAAGGGAGGGCCTGGCCCTTCACAGCAATAGTGACAGTAGGTCCAAATGGATTTTGGTGCTTGAATCCACCAGATCTTGGTCCTCTATTCAGCTCGGTAAAGCCATCCTGATTCTCACTGCCAAAACCAAAAGATGTCCGTCCTCTAGGCTTGTATTTGGTATCCACAACTCCCCACCGTCCATTGTTTCTTGAATTATATACATTTGATCCATAACCAAGTCCAGCTTTCAGTGTGTTCCCATACTGATTATACTGCCCATATAATCTGCTGTCAGGGTACATCCTAGTAGGATAACTAGGAGAGGTCAGACCCATTCCAGATGAAGGTATCTGCGCATGCATACCCTGGAAACAAATAGAAACTAACAGCTAAGCTTTATTTAAGGACACTGCAGATATCTCATGAAAGCGCATATATGCAACTTTATCATTTTGTTATGCTATGCGTCTCATCTTAAGGTAGTGTATGTCACATAGAATCTAATATACAAACGACAAGGATATGTGAAAGCAAGCTTTAAAACCAGTCATAGCTTGTCAGGGTTAATTATGCAGGACGTCGCATTACTAAGGAAAGACCTGCAATACAAGAACAAGGAAATTGAATAGTCTGTAGAACACACCATGAGGTTTGTTGCTGGCTGCTGAATCTGACTTTTTGCTGAAGACGAATTCAAACCATAAGATGTGGAACTAGCAGTTGATCTCTGATGCCCACTAGAGTAGACTGGCCCATCATACCACTGAACTGGAGAACGAAGACCATTGTGACCATAATTGCTAGCAGCAGGTCCACCTTGCAAAGGTCCTCTTCCATACGAACCATTGTTAACCACTGATAAATTCTGGTGGGCTTGCTTATGTGGTAGTGAACTGTTGTTAGAATTTGCAATCCCATTAGCAGTCCCGTTAGCACTTGCTTTTGCTGAATCTACCGGAACATGTGCCTGGTGAGCGGCAACAGAGGGAAGCTCAGATTGAGAATTGGCACCATCAACACCATGCGTCGCATTGGTTGGAGCCGGTTGTTGATAATATTGAGTAGGGTACTGATAATGATGTGCGCCATATGACTGGGCATCATGCCCAACAGTTGGGACAGGAGAACCTGAAGGATATGGGCCGTAGGGAGCGTAACCATATCCATGGTACATGTCACCATACACATTCTGCTATATTGACGAAACAACAAATGAGTCAGTTTCATCTCTCATGTAGAACACGAGTTTTCAAAGACTTGTATGTATGACACGAGTAAAAAAACAATTCACCAAATTCCAAATTAACTATGTACATGTGCAGTTGTGCACAGCCTTAGCCTCCTGGACACAGGTGAAAGTGCATAATCTAACTATATATTAAACTCGGTAAGAATACCGAGTATAATAATTACATAGTATGAATACAATACAAATATTAACTCACCGGGGGCATCTCCATTCCTTCATGGCCAGCATACCTGGAGTCCCACTCATTGGCTGAGCCATCATAACCTGATGAGTACCACCAGCATACAGAAATGAAACTTCCCAGTTAATGAATCTAGTCGACGAACAATAGCTGATTCCCAACTAATGAGTCCAGTCATGTAAAAAGTAGCTGAGCTAACATGGAATGCAGGCGTATGTACCGCTAGGATAGTAATAGGCTGGGGAGGCATATCCATTGGGCTGGTAGAAGAAGTTAGGATCCATGGCCTCCTGGAGCAGGGGCGTTATCGACCTGTCCACCTGCGACACCGCGCTCTGCGCATCGCCAGTGTTGGCAGATCCGTACGCCATCCCAGAAGGCTACATGTACAAAAAAAAAACCATGGTTTCAGTCGTCTCTCCTCCAAGAAACGTAGCAACAACCAAGAATCGCCTAAAACTACCTTCTTGGCCGCGTCAGCGACGGCGCCTTCCTTCTTGCCATCCAAGGACAGCTTTTGCAGGAGGTCGGTGGCCTCTGCAACTCGAGAATCAAGGAAGAAACACTTCGATTTCAAGCAAACTACTCGTAATTTCACCATAGATTTCCAAATCGTATAAAAAAGCTTACGCCTTTTTCATACCAGCATAAATAAAAAAAACAAATCCTCGTATTAAAAAAAACACCGTGCAAAAGATTGCTCCAAAATCCTACTAACACCGTAGCTTAAACAGATTACAAAAACAAACGTCAAGAAACAGAACAAGGATACGGTCGGCAGCGCCAGGAGCAGGAGCAACGGCCGCCATGGTTTCTCCCTCACGCAATTCGACCTAGAACAGATACCTGCTAATGTATAATTTTCCCTGGATTGGATCCAAGACGACTACAATTCTAAGCACTAACAATAACAACGATACGATAAGGTAATTCTTGTGGTAGATTAATGGTGGTAGATAAACCCTAGGAGGGTGTGGGGGAGGAAGACGAGGAGAGGAGGAGAGGGAAACGAAGATAGCCGCCACAGACGCGAGGGGGGAAGGGAGAGGAGACGGGGAGGCCATCCAGTTTTAGCGATTCAAAGGCGGTGATTCAAATAAATCCCCAGGCCCATCTCCACCGCTCGTTTATCTTCCACGCTTTTGCTCCGGGCACCCCGGGCACGTTGCAAGTGCTGACTCTTGGAAACTTGAGTTAGCTATGGTGAGACCTGTGCCTTTTAGGTACTCTCTCCACTCACTTATATTTATTCTCTCTTAACTATATATATTTATTTATTATCATTCATATAAAATATATTTTTCAACTTTCAAGACAATTAAGTTAATGCATTTAAGTTATTTTCTCTCATATATTTCTCAATTTCAATGCAATCGTAATCCTTATACAAAGTTAAAATACGTCTTATAAAAATAAACGAAGGGAGTACTGGAAAAGTGGTGCTTATCCTATGCATTTTTGTCTAAACAATTTGAGTTTGTTTAATTGTTTTTTATATGGTTTAGCTAATGGATGCCAACTGGTGATGGATAGCCAAGTAGCTCCAGCTAAAGCCATTGGTCAACACCATAAAAGACTATTACTCATCTATTACATTTGAGAAGGGAGTTATATTTGCCTAGATGCTACGTCCATTCCTATTTCATTTGAGAATCATTATCAGTTAATTTTGACTCTAAGTTTCATGCTATATATTTATCGTACTTTGTGAAATGTAAGCTATTCGGTAATCCTTTCTTCAGTATTATATGTGGTTCCTTAGTAACCTTTACTGGTGCATATTTGATACAAACTTTTCTCGGTTTTTTGAGAAGGATGTAGTTGGTTTATCACAGTTATATTTAAGATTCAGATATTAATGCCGTGTAGTTATTTGGAACATGAGTTTCATAGAAATCAATTGAATCTCTCCATTTCAAATTGGGTCTTAGTGAGATTTAAATTGTGCCTTTATCAATAAGAATCATATGTCATACCAGTCGAACTAGCCAGTAGTTTAGTTGAAATTTGACACATGCTATCGTATATTGCTTAGTATATGCCCTCTGCATAGTATTTTTTTTTTAATCTTCTTCTGATATAGAATGCATATTATGTGTCTCTAGTCGTGTGGCTTTAGCATAACTCTCAATAAATTACTTCAGCAGAAAGCAAGAGAAACCCTAGACTACCTTGGGCCAGCCCAGCCCATGTTCACGTATGGAAAGCGGTTTGTTGCCTGGAGAAAAATCTATTGTTGTTTTGCCTCGTACTAATACCAATAATCAGTCTACCCATATCAGATTATATCACAGTGGTGTTTCTGTGTATTTCCTCTTACTATAAGTTATTCAAATTTTAAAACAAATAAATATATAATTAACTAATATCTATCCCTCATTTGTACTTTAATAATTAGGCGGTTTTTAAAAAGAAACGCATAGAAAAGCACCTGTGTTATATTGCACCGACCGAAGCCTGCTGAATCGAACGAAATGTAAGTCCCAGAAATTCACATACCGACAGACAAGGTTGCATACGGTCGACGCAAAATGTCTTGGAACGATCCAGAGACACGGATCCAGCCGAAACCCAGACGGCTTCCTTGTTACTTATTCTTCCGGCTAGCGTAGAGGAGAACGGCGTGAGCACGAGGTGTTTGCGCCGCTGTGTCGTTTGCCGCTTTCCTTCGCTTTGGATAAGAACGGGCGGTCGTCAGCTTCGGCTTGGCTTCTTTAATTCGGACGACGACGGCTCACGACTCACGAGAGCGTTCTCCTGGCTGCTTCGCCTCCGCCTCGCTGGCCGCCCCTTGCCCACCCCATCCCTCGACATCCGGGCGAGACGCGCGCGGCTGCAATTATCCCGCCTACGACCGATACCGCCGCAACGCGTGTGCCTGCTCGGCCGCTCCCCCGTACCGTGTGACGACGCCATCTTTATTTTGGTTTGGTTTTGCCTGTTGCCAGTCGCGGCAGCTTTGCTGGACGTACCACGTACGTACTCGGCGGTAGGCCTGTAGAATAGCCGAGTTCGCGCTAACGTGTCCTCCGGATTCGAGCTCGAGCGAGTTTGCGTTAAGATTCGAATTTAAATCTAGGATCGAGTTGGGCTCGATTTAAACTCAAGTAAACCTAATGATAATAAATAATTTAATATATACTATTTTTCCAAGAATAACACTCCTTGGATTCTCAATGTTCATGATAAAGTTAACGATATATTTAATAAATGCCATAAATGCACCCAAATGGGAAAATAATTTCGAGAGAATTAGTGAAGCTTGGGAGCAAACTCGAGTTCGATTTATTTGGAGCTCGAATCAAAACCTAATGTAAGAAAACTTCAATGAGTCTTAAGCTTTTTGTATGGCCTACTTGACAGTAATATCCATCCATCCACCCAAACTTCAATGTTAATCTCTCAAGATTCACATGTACTCCACACCAGCCTGGAACGCGAATTTTTTTTCCATTTCTGCATAAATCTATATATAGTACTGATATTGGGTATCATTTAGCTCTAACACATCTTTCCAAAGCCAAGATGTCGGTTGACTTAGTGAATAAATCACAGATTTTTAAAAGAAAGTTGATCTTTATATATCATCTTATGCATTTCATGAGCATAAAAGAACTTTTTGGATTTTTGATTTCTTTATGAGGTTATTTCTAAAAATATTTTGCACTTGAAAAACTCTATCTATCTTGACAATTCTTTTCGCCAATAACGCATGCATTCGCTTAGTTCAAACCACATGATGGATGTGATCCCATCCATATGGTTGAAGTTATGCACATTCTCTAGAGGTTTCATACAAGGCAATTCAAACTTTCGATGGTTTGTCGACGCTGAGATAAGAGTTCCGAATAGATGAACTACTTATATTGCGCCGCAAAGAAAAAACATACATTGATAACTAAAATAAAGATTAAAAAAATACTATTTCATAAGATCAAACATCTATCTTTAACTCTTCGCTTCTTACAAAAGTCGACTAAAACAAGCCAACGCTTTGCTTCTTGAAGGTAATTAAGATGTCCTTCAATTAAGTAGGCAATTTTGGTGGTTACTTAACGCGTTAGCAAATTCACTTTATATAGTAGAGATTAATTTTTTAGTGCTAGTTAGAAAGATAAAATTACATGAGCGCTCCAATTGCACTCAAGACCATGAGCCAAAATTCAACCCTCCCAGACTTATTTCTTCTTTAGGCCACCTTCACTGGGTCTAGGGTCTCCCAAGTCTCACACTTGAAAACCACGAGCCATTGGGGTCTTTATGGGTATGCCTGAAAGAAGATTTCTCCAACACTTTCTCTTCATTGGTGTACTCAAGATTCCGCCTTGTACATGTTCAAGCGCAAGCCTAAACAAAACTTGTTTTACCCAGTCTTTCATTTCAAATCGACTTCAAGTATGTGCATGCTTCTTCAATTTCTTCATCCGACCAATGATGTTCAAGTCATCTACATAGACGGAGATTATACAAAATCCATTCGATTGGATATTTGCAAAACACACATATACAAATCTTCGCTGTTACAGGTAGCCTTTCTTGCAAAGGGGTTGAATAGCTGAAATTTCACATTTTGGCTTTGCCCATACGTTGATTCTCCAATTTTACACTTATAGGTTTTTTTCTATTTTTGGCTAGATTTAGGGTAAAATTTTAAAATCACCTTGCAAGCAAGTAGTCGTTACTCAGTAGAAGTTACAAAACATGAATTTTTTTGGGGAAAAAACAAGAGTGGATTTTATGACCGGCCAAATATACGCCCTATGTATTTGGTCCCTTATCAAGATTTGTGCATGCTACAAAATGATTAGTCCATAAAAAGGGAATACAAGTATCTAATAGGTAATTCCCCATGACCACCCAAAAATAGGTTTCTTCATAATCAACCGGCCACGGGGGAGACGGTGTTAGATGTCAGTGATGAGGATGTGGCGGAGACGAAGCAGGGTGATAGGGGATGGTCGGATCCGGTGGTGTCGATATCGGAGACGGCGAGATTCGGCGGTGATGTTGCCGGGGAAGAATGGAGACGGCAAGACATGCGGTGATGCGGAGGTCATGGCGATGGCTGGATCCGGCAACGACGCCATCACTGGGGAAGAAGGGAGACGGTGCCGCATACCCGCGATGGGGAGGTGGTGGCGACGCATCTTCCAATCTTCCCACCGCTTTTCTTGCACTCGCAAGGAGAAGCATGCAAGGCGGACGGATCGGATCATAATTAATGATCGTCGACCGCCACAAGTATGCACCTTGTCCTTGCCGTCAACCGGAGGTGGAGTGCTCGCACCTCGATGTCGCCAACATTAACCTTATGTGCGTGGTGGCATGCTCCTCGTCGGCGACATGTTGATCCGAGTATAATACAACGCATGTTGATTCAAAAATCCAAATTTCAAGGTAAACTTGTCAGACCTAATATCCCATCATCTCCGAGTACAAACAATACAATAATTAGAGATCTCGAATTGCCTTTTCCAAAATACAGTGCAGCGTCTCAACTGAGGCCCTTCTTACTTTGGGGCACTTTTGTGATTGAAATGGTAAGTCCTCTGCCTAGCTTTCGAGCCCTGCACGCTCCTGGTACTTTGGGTTTGAGTAGCCGATTTCGTTCTTTTCTTTGAGGCCTTCCGAACAGATGAGGATACCTTCGCTTTCTAGGTATTTCCACCCTCTCCGTGCATTTCTTGCGGTACAAGGGCCTAACCACGCTTCATCACAAAAATGATCAGCAACATTTCAGCATCGCAAATCAATTATCTTCTGGACTTCTTGATTTGCTTCATTAGCCTAGGTCATGCGGGGATCCCGGGGAATGCCATACTATTTTCGCATTTTTCATCCAATGGTTGATTCTTTCCCCTGACTGAAACGGTCCTCGCCAAAGTAATCAAGAGACCCAATACAAGACCATTTGAAGTACTAAGAAGAGTAAACTCAAAAGTAAGGTAAGACAAGCATTGCTCATTAGATGCCTGATTATGGATGCACTAATTCATAACCAACGTATATTCATACCTACTAGTAGGCTATTGCGTAAACGCTTACAATATATTTGGTATAGGTACATATACCAAATAAGCAAAGGTATTTCTAAGATGGGAAATCTTCTGATGACCATTTCACTATCCGTTGCATAGGTTCTGAATGGATGTTGTAGGCAAGTGGTCTATAATTGATGAGTGTTGTCTGCTTAAGCAAGTAAGATCTGCAAGTTGTCCCCAACAAGTGTTCAAGCTGTTACAATCGCCAAGAGCTGGTGCAAGGCAATGACTTAATATATCCATAATAATCATTGGTCCAGCCCAAAATTTAGCGTATGAGCAACGTGATGCAAATGTCGCTCCAGCATAAGGTAAATTTTCCTATACGTAAAATATGATGGAAATGTCTCGAAGTAAATTCGTAATAACGCATTGTCCATTCTAATGGACAAGTTATCAAAAAGTAATAGATTGGTAGAATCAATATACCATTCTTACATACTATGACCAACATAAAATTAGATGTTTTAATGCTTACCTTCTCTTCCATTTTTGATAAGCAGAACATGTATGTAATTGATTGGTAGCATCAATTATCTATCTACTTAACTTGATTTTTGTCGTCAAGAAACAAATTTTGAATTTCACCATACGATCCTGAATACTCAGAACTTTTTGCAAGATTTCATGTTGCAATCCTTATCTATAGAGGGTCTAGTTATTAATTTTCTGGCAGGACATGCATGACACACAAAATCTTCATGATTCTGAAATTTTTAATATTGATGCCATGACCTTGTGAAAGATTTTAACATACAAGTGCACCATTTCTCATCAATTCTAAGACTTATCCTAATCTACATGCCATACAAGAAAATAATTGAGCTTGTTGCCACTAAAGACACCCAAAGAAGTATATAGGTGTGCATTGATTTTCTGTAGTACCTTCCCGATTTCATTAATTTTTCTAGTACCATCTTTTCCATATTCCGCTTATTCACAATGCGCAATAAGTGTTCTTTGCCATTTTCACGTGAAACCCATTCAACTCTTTGAAACTTAAGAGAGTGCGAGTTGATTCAGGGTACAAGGGCTTCTTCAATTACAAAGTTGTACCCATTGGCAATATAATTGTGGCTCTTTAAGCCTATTATATGATATCGCTTCAAGATCGTAATCCTTCCAACTTAGTGATCGCCTGGAAGTATTTCAATGACTCTAAGATGGTATTTATGCCACTATCAACAATGCATATTTCCTCCATTGAAAGTGACCCGCACGATTTCTAGATGAAAAGAAAAATAATTCTAATCGAGGCATTGTGGACTCCACAGTAATTACAACAAAAATTGCTTGTAAACAAAAACAATTCCTGACAAGAACATAATTCGCCAATTCCTATTCATGAGAAAATGTATGATTTTCTGTGAGCTTACTGAGTTCATTATGCAATCTGATGTCTATGTGAGATAATTTCACAATATAGCCTCTTCAAAACTTACGCTAGATAATGCCATACCTTGAAATGTATCTCCATTAATCATACCGTGATATAGTAAGTATCATCAATTAATAAAAGCATAATTGCTTCATGAGTTTCAAAAGAAACTACATTAGAAAGCAATAATTTCAAGATTCATATATAAAAGATAATGCATTTCATAATGTATGCGAATCATAAATTTCACTGAGGATTCATAAGTACAAAAATTCATAAAATATGATTCATAATCTGCAAGATAAACATACGAGAATCACTATGCTTGATCGACTTGTCACAAGATTCTGCGTTAATCTACTGTGCGTACCTAATCGGTTTAGCGCTCCTTTGTCTTCCCGCCATGATTGGAATCACATTATAACACATCATTCGGCGTGCTTGAATTTGTACAAGAAATATCTTTATCAAAGCAAGCAGAATACAATGCATGGAACAGAATAATAATTGCACAATTCATAAATTCGAATAGACAATAATTGCATTAATTCATAAATTCAGGAATAGACAATAATTGAACATAATTCATAAATTATGAATGCTAAAAATAAATGGTTTGATAGTTAGGAATTGAGTATTCTTATTAACATGGCAATTATTGCACAAAAATAAATTAAAGAAAGCATTAAGGCTATGGAAAATAACAAGAGCAACAAAATTGTTTCTTCACATAATGTCTCTAATATTTTCAAAAGTAGTGTTTCTCGAGAATTTTCGACAGGTTTTTCTGCATTAGGCAAATATTACTAAAGCACAAAGCACACACTAAACTTTTCTTTCGTAATCAAGATAAATCAAGTCAAATAAATAAAGAAATTGGGGATAAAAGGGTAAAAGCCGACCTGCCTCCACGTGACTCTAAACCCTTGGCAGTTGAATCCTGCTCAATGCCCTGAACGGGTCGTACATCTTTGACGACTCCATGCCATATCTTCTTCTGACTTCTCAAGCCATACTGACTCAACGCACCTTCAAGTCATGTGAAGACTATTTGATGCCATAGACAAGAGGAAGCCTTCATGATCAATAATGCTATACATCATGGAATGGAACTTTCAAGTCATTTTCTTAGTGCAGTCAAGAATGGAAATGCATGTATGTCATCATGAACATGAGCAAGTTTGCTAATGTTATTAGCATCTTCAACTCAAAGCACAATCACAACATCCCATAATCCATACCACTACAACGCAGAGTTGCACGCAGAGCACAATGAGAATTGAACAACGGAACAATGTCGGCAGAGCTGGCAGCATCTGAGGCGAGCGGCGAGGCACGGCCTCGGTACGCGCAGCCCAAAGTCCAAGCAAGTTTGATCGGGGCTCGCGAAAAGCATGCTTCGGCGTGGTGGAGGATGTTCTCCCGCTTCGTCCTGTTTGAGCAATGCCACAACTTCTATAAGGTACTGGCGCATGGCATGACTGCCAGGGCGCGCCGTGAGAAATGTACCGGCTTCGAGGCCTGGTGGTGGGCGTTCCCACCTCGCGCATAAAGGGCCCATGACCAGGTGCACAAACTCGCCCTCGCACGACCGCTAGTGTCAACGGACGCTCGGTGGCCCGAGAGGCGCCGCCGGTTGCTCGAACATGACGCCCAGAGACTGCCGTCAGTGGGACACGAGGCGCGCGCCGGGCCGCCTACCGGGTCAAGTCATGAGGGCACGATGACGCCGACGCTCAACCGAAGGCCGCCCAGGCGCACAGGCACGACGCGCGCCGCTTCCGCAAGGATTGGACTTGCGTGGCGCGGCGGTAGCCGCAGGTTTGAGTGATGCTTGAGGCCAAGACTTTGCCATCGGCGCTGTTCACGGTTTTCCCACAGATGACCATACCGATGACTTTGACCATCGCGGCAGAATCCCTTCCCTAAGCGGCCAGTAGCCTCACAAGAGTATTGCCTATGCAAGTATAATAAGCTGGCTATAAGAGATGCCATGTTATTTTTTGCCTTTGTTGGAAGTGGAGAAGAAGTAGCTTGTTCAATAGCCACTTCATAAGATGGTTTCGTACAATTGTAATATTGTTTCCAAAGAGCCGTGCTACTAGATACCAGATTAGATGTAAGCATGTATTCAATGTGTAGATTATTATCAATCGTTATTTCACCTTTTTCACCTTTTCTATGTAGAGCAACCATATAGCCAAGAAATAGCTATATTATTAGCCTCGCTCTTAATAGTCCGGGCATTCGCCTAATAGATCTAAAGTGGAGAAGGAAAGCAAAAAAAAATCGCTTTAACTCGAGACACTTCAAAATCGCCACTTTACCAGGAGGAACCGGGCCGCTAATTGTTTCTCAGATGCTTGAAATCCTACAATGGGGTGACCCCTCCATGAATAGCTGCTCGCAGAAATTCAAAATTCCAAGGATACTAATCGAACCGGCCACGAATGCACCTGGTGGATCCAATGCAGCTTTGCCGTGATGCAGAACGCACTCGAGCCAGATGAGCTGCTCAGAATAGCCGAGGTTCGGCCAACGTGTCGCCTCTGGATTCGAGCTCGAGCGAGTTTGCGTTAAGATTCGAATTTAAATCTAGGATCGAGTTGGGCTCGATTCAAACTTAGTAATAATAAATAATTTAATATATATTATTTTTCAGTAATAAAAATACTTAAGCTCCTGATGTGATATAAGCTCATTGATTAAGATTGCGAAGTGATATTTAATAAATGCTCGAGAATGCATCAAAGAATAATATCGACCATTGGGACAAAAGTTTGGCTTAACTTACGATCAAACTCGAGTTCGATTTATTTGAAGCTCGAACCGAACCCAGAACGAATCAAGCTCAAACGGCTTACGAGTCTTAAGCTTTTTGTATGGCCTACGGCAAGTATAGCAGCCATCCACTGGGCTCTCTGAGCTGCTGATCCCTCCGCCACATGAACTCGACTCCACACCACTGCACGCCCATATTACATTTCTATTAAATCTATATATTATCCCTCAATTACATATGGGAGGTTCTAAAAGGCTCCTCAAGCATCCTACCTCACTTCGACCACCCTTCTTCCATACCGGTCGGATCCATCTGGACACGCGTCCCGAGCGCTGGCCCGTTCGTCGCGAAGAAATCGCCGTTCGCAGAGCACCCGAGGACCATCCCCTTTCCCCGTCGTCCTCGTGGTGCACTCCGCCCGTCCTTCTCGCACGCCCGCCTCCTTCGCTTCCTATTCTCCGCCTGCCTCCTCGCCTCCTCCGGTCGCCCTCCGCCCGCCCGCTGTCGCCTTCTCCGCGCCTCACTTCCTCTGAATCAGCCACTGCAGTCCTTCCTTCGCCTCCTCCTGGTCTCTTCCGCTCACCCTCTCAAATCGCCCACCACCCCGTCACCCGGAGCCTTCGAGACCACGCTCGAAGCCCTAGAGTCCCCCCGATTCTCCTTCCTCGAGCTCCTCGTGCGGCCCAGCGCCATCTCCCGCAGCTCCGCCTCCCCGCCTGGTGCGCTCCCCAGTTTAGGCTGTCTTGGAAATGCTGCTCAGAGTCTCTGATTCTCCTTCCCAGCCTCGTGCGATAAATGCCTTTTGCGTTGCCTCGCTTTTGCCCAATTTAGGCTGTCTGGAAATGCTGATTTCCGTTCACGCGCTTGACGAAGCGGTGTTGCTGCGCTGAAAATATTTTCTGCCCGCTTCTCTAGATTCCTTCTCCGGCGCGCGGAAAAATATTTTGACTGCGCAGTTCGTAACGACATGGCAAAAATGATTCCAGTTCCGTTCCTTCTATCGAACTAGAAATTGTTTGCCATTACAGAGTTACTTGTCTATCATAGATTAGCACTAGAGCTTTTTGTTGGAAAAATGGTTTTGTTGTTCGCTTTTTTCTGGCTACTTGAAGTTTTGACTCTATTACTCATTTTACTTAGCAGCAAAAATTGTTCCGACGGGGCCCCTTTTTATCCCTTACGCATAATTCATTGAATGCATGTACAGATTAGTTTCTTATTGCATCTCTAGTAGTACTAATATTGAGTCTTTGAATTGGCTACTCTGTTTTGTTCTGCAGGGTTGCCATCTGATTTTTAAAAGAAAACTATTTTTAAAAAATATATATATATTTTTTAGATTTCAAAAGCTTTTTGAGATTTCAAAAACTTTTTGAGATTTTTTGTTTCTTTTTTAAGGTATTTCTGAAAAATATTTTATCTTTGTTAAAATCTTTGTCTATCTTGACAATTCTTTTCGCCTCAGAACGCATATGAAATCTGTTTGAAATGATTCCAGACTTCCAGTTTGTTAGTTGAACCATTTGTTGTGTACTAGGGTATTATAGCTCCCAATGTTATTCATGGTTGATTTATTGCATAGGGAGTTCAGGATTGGGCAGCAATTGCAGAAAAAAATATTTCAAAAAGGATGGAATACTTATTCAAATGAGTTCTTGACATCTTTTATTTAATTAGAAATTTGGTAAAATTATGTTCATTACGCTTTACTGATGTTCGCTTGAGCCAAAATCAACCCTAAATTATTTCTTCGAACGTGCCACCTTCACGTGTTACTCCCATGTCTCAAACTAAAACCACGAGCCTAGCTATTTGTCTTATGAATTAGGACGATCAGTACTAAAGTGAAACAAGGAGATATAAAACCATATAGCACCTGCACGTGAAACTTACGCAATTATTTTTTTCATACCTACTACTAATTGATGCCATATGAAGAATTCTATCATTCAACGTCTGTCATTATTTCCTTTGTCCACCGATGGATCAACGTACAGTTGAGATTATTTCTGCATGATAAGAGAGTTTCTTATAGCTATCTAATTACTTTGTTTGCGTTATTGTATTTTTTTCAATTGGTACTTTGCTATTTTGTTACGCAGTACCACGGCTAATACAAGAAGATGTCACCATTATCCAGCTTTCCAAGCTTTAAATTTATTTCCAATTTCGATATGTGCAACGGAAGAGGCTGGGATCAAGGTTTTCTCAATTGCTATTTGTCGCATATGTTTCTTCACCGGTTCAAGGTTTTATGTAAAATGCATCTCATATGCAGGTTCACAGTTTAAATTGGGCAGCCATGGGCTGTCTCTAAAATCTTTCGACATTTCAATTTAACCCCTTCTGTTCTTTCCAGCTAACCCCTTGCTGTCATCGGATGTCTGTTTGCAGGTGCGAATAGTCTTATTTTTTTGTGGTCAAAATTTTCAGCATCATAGTGCCCCTACGCTATGGCTTTGTTGGCGATTTGATGCATTGGTTCTTTCCAACTACTGTTTTCCGCTGCAGTTTTTTTACCGAGATGTTATGGAAAATATTCGCTATTTCATTTTTACTTGTATGCTTAATCAACTGATGGAAAGTATCACATGTCAAATGTTTCATGGTGAATTGTAATGCCTTCTTGCGATATTGTTATGTAGAATATTTTGCAAAAATACATATACAAATGTTGCCTGTCTTATCAATTGACAGTTCTTTTCACAGAGGTTACTTCATTCACTTTTTCTTTACTTTCTGTTGTATTGATCTTCTAGTTATGGTGTGCTGAAATAAACATTGTTAGTTTGTTTTTCATTTTAGAATTGAATTTAGTCAAATTTAATATCACTAAATTTCATATTGTTGAATAAAGTTTTGCAGTATAAAAGTTACATGTATACAAAGTTTTCCTGAGTTGTATAATTGGTAAATTTCATCAACATGGCGCTGCAGATGGCGATGACATGCTTTGGTTTATTCAATATACGATGATTTAGTTTTCTTCTATTTTTGGCCGATTTAGGCTAAAATTCTTAGTAAATCTCACCGCAATATGGGTTTGATCCTATGGATTAGCCGGCAAAATGTACAGATAACTTAACCTTCGGTGCTTGCTAATTTCAGCCTAAAGATCTGCTTGCTCTAGAAAACCCATAAATCCATGGCTTTTTTTCTATAGGTTAACATTTTATCGAACTTGAAATATTTTATACAATAATTCATGTATTTGGCTAAGAATAATATTCTAGGTTACTACCAAATAATAGTTGCTTAGTTGCTCTCTATCACACTTGTAGGAAATGGATATTGTCTCAACATCATCTTCATCATCTTTTTAATAATGATTTGGTCATTATAATTTGATAACCTTTTCAAATATATGATGAGTAGATTTAGTGGTTGAAGTTAATTTTGTTGACTTATGCAATTTCTTTCCTGCTATGGTGATCTTTGGCTGTCAAGGCAAACTATTGTGAATATTTGGGCCATTTTTTTATTTCAAAGTGGTTGTACAAAATTTTGGGTGAGCTAGCATTAGCATTTGCAAGTTTTCCATATATATTCATTATAATCATTGTTGTCTCGCAAATCGATATTATTATCGCTACCTTTTTAGTTAGAGCCCAACAAAATAATTATTTACTCAGTTGTTACAAACATGAGGATGTTACATCTGTTGTTCGGAGCTACTGCCGGCCACAGGCCTGGCTATGCTAACTTTGGTCTCTTCATCATTGTTGGCAAAATTGGATTGACCAATCAATATTTTCTATGTTTGCTGGATCTCGCTGGAACACATAAAACTACAGCGGTCCCTCTTCCCCCAGCCACGGGGGAGACGGTGTTGTGTGTCATTAGCATGAGGATGTCACCATGTACGAAGCATGCCTTAGGGATGCTTTGTTCAGTGATCCATTATATCGGAGATGCTTATTTTCGGTATTATATCAACTTTGTAGAAGACATGTAACGGCATAACCTGCGGCGATCTTGTTATTTCATGTATCATGTACGGCGAATGTAATGGCTGATCCGGGAACTACCGGTTGAGATTTATGAGACAAACGATCGCCATCACTAGACGGTGCCGCATACCCGCGATGGGGAGGTGGTGGCGACGCATCTAGGCGGTGGCTATGCATCATACAAATATATTAAATGCAGGACGGACGGATCTAGCGACGTTTTGAAGTGAATCTCGTCGATGATTCAATGACGCACCTTGTATTCTACCTTGCACAACCGGAGGTGGAGTGCTCGCACCTCGATGTCGCCAACATTAACCTTATGTGCGTGGTGGCATGCTCCTCGTCGGCGACATGTTGATCCCAGGACGACGATCGATTGCGTCTCTCTCTCCTCCTCCTTCTTTTTGAAATCAACAATCCACTGCACCTTAGTCATGTCAGTGTCCTGTATCCGTTCAAGGTCCCATCTTAGATCATGCCAAGTGTTGACGCACTAATCTTGAAGCAAGCCCATCGTCTTCCCCTTGTCTTCCTCACTCCCCAGTCCCCACCGCAACTCCTCCCCACCGAGCCATGGACGCTGCCGCCGCGCGCTCGCCGGACAACACGCATCGCCTGCGCCGATGCCTCGGCATGTTTCATCGCTGCACGCTGCCAGCGCCGCCTCCACACGCTCGCTCGCCGATCCCTTGTTACATACAGTGAACTGGCTCCTAAAACATATACTTTGCCCTATTAGTTTTCGTGCCACTGAAAGTCTGAAACTGCTTGATGTCATGTTTGTACAAAAAATTTCACTTTTGATTTAGATATCAAGGAGATAAACTCCAGTGTTGCTTTCAGAAAAATTTTTATCATATGCTTGACCTTCAACATCAAGTAGATAAGATCCAGTGCTGCATTCATATTTTTCATGCGATTGACCCTATTCATCATTTAAAGTAACACAACGACTCCCATGCCTTGTTGGACTGACAAATCACTCGAAATGATGTTGGTAAGTACTGCGACATGTTGTGTCGCTTCTTGAGGCTATGGTTTCCTTTTCTGTAATGTCATAATCTGCCTTGTTTCATCCACCTACTTCAATTAACTAATAAATACCCCATTTGTGTCAGCTATCCAAGCCAATTAGCTAGGGGTGAAGAGGCACACCAATTGGGTCTTGTTGATTCCTTAGTTTCTCCTAATGATTTGGTGAATACCGCTCGTCGTTGGGCTTTGGATATCTGTAAATTTAAAAGGCCATGGATCAAAAGCCTTTACAAGACTTACAAACTAGAACCCCTTGGTGAGGCTAGGGAGATTCTCAAATTTGCAAGAGCTCAATCCCAAAAGTAGGCTGCCAATCTTCACCACCCACTTTGTTTGTATTGATGTCAATTAATGAAGAAGGTATAGTTTTAGGACCTCGACCTGGGCTCTGGAAGGTACTTCTTGCTTCTTTTATTATTTTTCCTGATGTAAAAAATTTACAGAATTTTAGATCCACTTCCTTAATGCACATGTAGGAAGCAAGTAAGCAACTACTTTCCAGGGCCTTCTTTTCTCTGATACATGTAAAAGCTTAGTTCATGTATTCCTTTCAGCGGGCAACATCAAAGGTATGAGGGACTTTTTTCTTGATTGTTACTATGGAATCATACCATGTCTTAGTCCTTTCTAAAATGCAATAGGTTCCTGGTGCTACAGACTAGGAGTTGATGCCTAGGAAAATAAATAGTCACCATTCTAGGTGATGGACTTACGGGTTCGGGAATTGCAACCACAATGGTACTGAATAACTATCCTATGATACTAAAAATAAGTAAATAAATAGTGTTAAATTATCTCGCAGACAGAAACATGATCACAGAATTAAGCGCAATTAACACATGCTTATCAAAGAAAAACAATGGTAAAACCTAAGTAGCTAGCGGTAAATAACTATGTACGGTATGCATGACGCCTTTATGCATGATATACAACTATGCAATGGCCGTGCCGACTAAACGGCCGACGAGCGAGGGCACAGAGCGAGGCCGCCTCATTAAACCGCGAGGAGTGCACTCCGCCAGAGGAAGAACGACGCCCCGGATGGTGCTGGGCCAAATTGGCGAACGGGATGGTACAGATATTCGAGGAATATTCGAATGTACCTACCATCACTGCATGAGATGGTCTCCATTAACACTCAACCAAATAAGCATGTACTAAAACTTATCTGCATGTGCTTATGTCATCAAGATCGACCAAACGCCTTCACTTGGCTCATGTATTCCTTTCAGCGGGCAACATCAAAGGTATGAGGGACTTTTTTCTTGATTGTTACTATGGAATCATACCATGTCTTAGTCCTTTCTAAAATGCAATAGGTTCCTGGTGATACAGACTAAGTAGTCACCATTCTAGGTGATGGACTTACGGGTTCGGGAATTGCAACCACAATGGTACTGAATAACTATCCTATGGTACTAAAAATAAGTAAATAATAAATTAAAATTAGGGGGATTCTTGCTCAGCCGCACGGTCCACTGCACATGCATCATAGTAAAATTGAACACTTAGTGAAATTTGAAGCATCCATGCCATGGCAAATTCACTAAGAATACTAAAATTAGAGTTTTGGTCATTTGTGAGGTTAAGAGGAGGGGGACGTTATATTCAAATGTGATCATCAAAACATGACCACAAAATCAATGCGGAATTGAATCATTAGAACTGATCCGGTGATGAAGATGAAGCCATTAGCTCGGTCGTCGGTTGATCTTGAGTGTCGGTGAAGGAGGAGTAGATCGGGAGAGGGCGTCGTGATCTTCATGGTGACGGCAGTGATCTTCGTTAGCCTAGACACGAACCCTAATCGGATGGGTTTATCAGGAGAATAGCCAACTCGTAATCAAATTCGAGTGCCAGCCTCTCCATTTAATATCGCGCCAGCTAATAGGACCAACACCAATTGTTTTAGGTGCGCTCTTGATTAAAACGCTAAACGTGATTGTGGTGACCCTTAGATCTGAAAATTCCGGAGTCGGTTAGATTCAGCCGAAATCAGCACTAGCAACGAGCAGTTTCCTTTCTTCCTTTGCGTGCGTACTATTATTTATGCTGAACTCTGTAATGGTGGATACTGATGTCGGCCGTTTGTTCCATCATCGCCGTTCAGTCCTTCACCAAGCAAGTTATTTCCTGATCTACTCTTCCAACTCCATACCTTCTTCTCTAGCGTAATGTAGTACTAGTATATATTTATGTCAAGTCTATTCTATCCTTAATCCTATCTATCATTTTGTGTAACCCCTTTCTTTCTTCGCGTCTAGCGAGAAGAACGTGCCTGCTCGTGATTTTTGCACACTAGTTACATGCCCGTGCGTTGCTACGAAAAATAAAATTGATAACGAAAAATAAAGATTAAAAAATAAAAAAAATTATTTCACAAAATCAAACATCTATCTTTAACGCTTCGCTTTCGCGAAAAGTTCGCTAATTAAAGCAACGCTTCGTTTCTTGCGTAGGGCAATTAAGCAGGACAATTAAGCGGCAATTAATGACGTGGAAAGAACGGACCACTGCCACCAACTGCTGCTTTAGAATAGTAGAGATAATAAAGATGTCACTAGCGACACCACCAATCTCCACCTATTTAACAATGGTGGATAATCTGGATGTGTCAGTGTGTCACCCTAGCATCAGTGTTCCCCTCTTAGTACTCTATATAATACTACCTCTAGTCATAAATAGTTATCGTTTTGAATATAGATACAGATAAACTTTCAAAATTTTAACTGTCAATATCTTTTAAAATATTTATATTGAATACATGAAAATCATATGTGTAGATTTGTCTTGAAAAATTCTTTCATAATGTTATAATTTTATTGGGTTTAATAAATATATTGTAATAAAAATTGGTGATCAAAGATGCGTTTTGGAGACCGTATCGATATCCAAAACGATAACTATTTGTGATTGGAAAGAGTAGAATGTACCATGCTAGCCTACGAGGCAATGGAAATGTACATTATAGGTAATTAAGCAAAGGATGTTGTTTGACGTTTCTGCTTCAACGTGATTAAGAGCATATGCACAGATCAGACTGGGCAAAGTTCTGGCTAACCGCGCCACGTTTACTAAAGATTATTATCCTGCGTAGTCCTATGTTGATCCATGTCTGAACTTGCATTTGTCGACACAGAACTGGGCCGAGCAAATACGTGTGTACATAATTAAAACGATGATGATCTGATCCGTCTCCACAAATGTTGCCAAACAATAAAAACAAGGATCGTCTATTCATAAGATGTCTGATTTTTTAAAAAATCTCAGTCACTTTTTAACCATAGAATTTATATCCGATGGCTACTATGTTTTATCCATCCCTCACATCTTATTGTCTGACAATCTCCAACGCGACACGCAACGTCCCATGCAAATCCCTACGTCGTCGGTCGATCGATGCGCACAGAAGGGGAGCTTATCCATAACGAAAACGTGTATGTTAAACCGGTCAATCGATTAAACTATTTCTATATAGGGGCAGGCTAGCAAGCGTGACGTGCCAAATACAAAAATATAAATAAAAAATATCTAACCTAGACAAAAATAAACTAAACTACAAAATACAAAAACAAAAACAAAAATTTCTAACCTAGGCAAAAATAAAGTAAACATAGGTGAATCCTACAAATCAAATAGAACTTAAAATTACAGTAAAGTGGTATTAAAATTACACATTACTTAGCGCTGCAATTTTACAATTTCAGGTGACCGAGATATACAATCTTCCCTAAGAAGTAGCGAAACCGTAAAAACAAATAATAGATGAATAACAGACTTAACAGAACACTGCCTTTTATATTATTTCAAAATGAAAGTTGCAGAATCATTTCTCTAAATATTACCTAATTGTTTTCTGAACTTATGAAATTATTTTTGCAATGCAAGGAATCGCTTCTCTGAAGGAATGGCCTAGCTAGTTGTCATTGGGCCTCCACTGCCAATTGAACAACTTCAAGGTAACCATTTTGGGCCTCCAGAGGAAGCCCATGCTTTAACATTGGCCCATGGAAATCCCATGTGGGCCACATAAATCTCCCAACCAATAGTCTTCTGGGTTGCTGCAGTCTTGCAGATAAGGCTTCTTCACAAGAACTCCAATCCAACCCTGAGCCGAGGACGAGGTAGGCACATCGCAAGCTGCTCTCCCCTGTTCTTGCGTCAACTCACCATCGATCAATCTCACCACTGAACGCAGCATCCATTCTTGCATGCAGAGATCGTAGGATTACAGCGCAATGCCTTCTCCTTCCTCCATGTCGCTGCTGAGCAGGTGCTACTGCTGCGCCTGCGCGTCTGCAGAGAGCAATCAAGCGGCAGCCCACCTGTAATCCTTCTCGCTGCTGCTGTTGCGTTGAGTTGGTCCAGGGCTTCGTCACGTTGATCCTTGCGTACCGTGTGCAAACAGTGCAGGCGGAGCGCGGCTGATGCTCACCAGGAGAGCGCACGCCGTATCCCTCCTCGCGGCCGCGGTGGCGGTGGCGACGCCGGCGGCTCGTGTCAGGGCAGAAGAGATGGAGAAGGACGGCGGTGAGGGGGTCCTCGGTACCATCAAGTCGATATTTGACCCGAACGAGAAAACCAAGGGGGGGAAGGTGCTGCCCAAGGCGTACCTGAAGGCGGCGAGGGAGGTGGTGAGAACTCTCCGGGAGTCCCTGGAGGAGGAGGACGGCGACGTGGCCAATTTCCGGCGCGGCGCCGACGCCGCCAAGGAGTCCATCAGGGAGTTCCTCGGCGGGTGGAGAGGCCAGCAGGCCGTTGCCGCAGAGGTAGGTACTACACGCACATCTTTGAGCTGTGCTCTCTCTAACAGCGGATCTAGAAAATTTTATTAGGGGATACATTTTACACACGTATAACTTTGTAGTTTTATATAATAATTTTATGACATTATAAATTTACTATATATTTTTTAAATTTACTAAAAATATAATAGAAATAGTTCTAATATTTTAAAAAAATTTAAATTATTAAAACATAAACCAATTCAATCAACAAATTTAATTCATTCAATAGGTGATATTGTAGCTCTTATGATCGAGCATTGGCTAGGTAGCCAAACGCTGATTTGAGCACACAAGCCACTCGGTTCGAAGCCTAGGTTCGCCACGGTGCCCATGCGCCAAGTGCTTTTGGTGTGCGTGTATGAGTGTGGGTTGCGTGTGTTGAGGCCTATTACGATGTATGTGAAACTTATTACAATTGTAGTTTAGTAGTTGTTCTTTTCCTCTACAGTAAATGATTGGACTCCTAGACAAAATTTTAAATAATTGTAGCACTTCTGAAATTTTTTAAAGTTCCGGGACATACCCAACCCCCCTATGTTCGTATCTGGCTCCCTCCCTTCTATTTCAACTGACAGTTTGATTTTCCAGGTCTCCACTTTTACTTTTACTTTCTGGAAATCTATCTTATTATATACTGATAAAATTATAATATTGTAAAAATATTTTTAATGCTAAATCGAATAATATAATTTTTATGTAGCCAATCTATATAGTTTTATATATATTTAACGGGAGGCTCTTTTCGTAAAGTAATGAACGAGGGACCTAAACGCAATTCAGAGAAAAAAAATTTCCTCATAAAAAATTACAAAAGACCTCTGCGCTAATTTGAAAGACCTATCCGTGATTCAAAGAACTGGAGGGGTTTCTGTGCAGATAGTGGAGAGAGAAGGGATGGGACACGTGGGCACATGGACCATCCAGGAAACCTTCCGCTAATATTTTATCGAAGATTAGTGACCAAAGTTTGATTGCACAAATTCTAGCACGTCACCTACTAATTATAGTTGTCAATAAATACAGATTATTCACCTCTTAATTGAATTGATGCCCCAACTAAGGCCCCGTGCACAAGATTTTTGCAAAAACTCAACGAAACAGTTTTCGCGGGAATTCCACATGAAACAATTCAGTTTCCGCCGGAATCGACAAAGCATCCTGTACCTGGGGGACAAAAGTGAAACTCTCGTTTTTAGCATTAACCTTTGTTTGCGTGAAACGATTGTGAGAGTGATTATATAGGGTGATGTGATTAACCATTTGCTTACCTGCGTGTTTCGCTTCAGGAGTCGTATGTTGCGTTGGAGAGGGCCATCAGATCGTTGGCTGAGTTCTACTCCAAGGCTGGACCCTTCGCCTCGCTTTCACAGGATGTTAAAAACAAGGTCCTCGATGACCTCAACACCGCGGATGCCTATCTGTAGATTTTTGCTTTGCGATATTGTTCTACCTCTTTACATTCACTAGTCAAGTGTCCGTGCGTTGCTACGAAAATTCTCAAACACAATTTTATTAAGAAAAGTTTTTCAAAGCAGCAACCAAGTTGATTGATGAGAAAGACATGCATTAAGCAAACTTGTTAGCTACTTAAGAGTGCTTCGAATTATGTCGGTTAATCATTCATGCTAGTATAATTTTAACAAGCCTCGACATGAGGCAAGAACATATCTACTTACAACCTCCATAGGAGTTTTATTTGCTACTAGTTACATGCCCGTGCGTTGCTACGAAAAACAAAATTGATAACGAAAAATAAAGATTAAAAAATAAAAAAAATTATTTCACAAGATCAAACATCTATCTTTAACGCTTCGTTTCTTGCAAAAGCTAGCTAATTAAAGCAACGATTCGTTTCTTGCGTACGGCAATTAAGCAGAGCAATTAAACAGGGTAATTAAACGGCAATTAATGACGTGGGAAGAACGGACCACTGCCACCAAGTGCTACTTTAGAATAGTAGAGATTATTACTTGTTGGATGGCAGTCTATACTCTGCTAAGAAAAAATGTCTCCCGTCAGCATCCAAAAATAGAACACACATGAAAAACGGCCATACAACTTGATGAAGAATGGAACAAAGAAATTCTAGTTTCACTATTATTTTTAGCCTTGGAGGCAACTCTTTAAGAATGGGATCTTGTCTCTCAATGATGCTATGAAGTACTATCTCCGTTTATTTTTATAAGACTTATTTTTTTTAATAATTTTATTTACAAATATAAGGTTCGCATGTAGATTTATTGAGGCCTTTTCTTTCTATACCCTTATTTATTCTCTCTCAACCATATGTATTTACTCATTACCACGCACACAAAGTATATCTTTCATCTTCCAAGACAATTAAGTGGGGGCATCAAAGTCATTTTCTCTCATACCTTCTTAATTTCAACGCAAGCTTAATTCTTATGTAAAATCAAAATACGTCTTATAAAAATGAACGGATGGAGTATTAAGTAGTCCACGTCAAATAGCCAAATCTTGAATGACATAATCAATCCAACTTTGCCACCACTTGTTTGAGTCAAACAACAAATGAAGCAATCGGCAGGCTAACAAGATCATAAAAATGAGTTTACTCCAACTCTAAAGAAATTACAAGGACATAAAATGCTCAAACTGGCTCAGCTAGAGTTAGGGTTTGGTTTGGGCCCTCTTCTAGCCTTCATCTCCTCCCAGCTTCTTGGGCGCCGCCAAGTCGAAGCGAAAGGCGCGGCCTTTTTGTACCCAGAAGCACTTGGGTTTCTGTTTGGGAGGACAATGGAAGCGGCGGCGGTGGTGGCGATGGTTCTGCGGGGAGGGAGGGGGTGGCAAAGGTGCGGCGTAGGCACGGGGAGACAGAGGGGCGGGCGTGGGGGGAGGGTGAGAAGAGTTGGAAGGTGCTAGAGGTGAGGCGAGAGTTCGGGAGGAGAACATGCGAGGTGGGAGCGGATACGACGGACGTGGGAATGATAGAGGCAGTTCGAATTTTCCAGGTTTATTTGAGATACGGTTTTTTCAATATGAGTTGGTTTTTTGTTAGATACCCGGTGTCATCTGCGGGAGCAGTCGTGGAAGGGAGGGACAATGTACAACTCCCCTTTTATATTATATTATATATATATATATATAGTAGAAATTTTATATATATAAAGAAAAAGAAAAAGAGTAGAAATTTTATTCCATGACAGTCCTATTTTTACCTGCCAAACATCCTTGACACAAAAATTGAAGCAGCAAAGCAGAAATAGCCAGAATAACCACTTCCTATCATGATGCGATGCGATTCCTGGTACTAAACCACAAAATATCACCGGACCTAACGAGTTGTAAGCCAACAAAGTCCCATTCACGACTACAGAATAGTACATCACTATCGTTTCATCTGTGTCGGTTCCCAACTTTTTAGGGAAAAATCGATTGTGATATGTGTACTGCAATTTGTATTTTCGAAAACGGTGTTAATCAGTTCTGAGCTAGAACCGATTATGATGACACCCCTCATCATAATTGAAACTTTTGGAGCTTGGATCCATGGTGAGAATTTAGGATAAGTTAATCTGGTCTAATCTATTAACTTAGGTCAAGAATCCTATCGTCTGAGACTGACTAGGTCAGGAAATTTGAAAATTTAGTTTTTAGATGAGGTACTTAAGTATGAAAAATTCAGATGAAAAGTAATGATCAAATGTGTAATTACTTACAAAAATAATCCTGGAGACCAGAAGCACTTTTGGCTTTTTTATAATTTTTTTAGAATCAAACTCTCACAAATGAGCAAACTCTAAAATAAGAACTGGAAATGTGGATTACACAAGCTATAATGAAAACAATCTCAAACTAGTCAGCAAACGATCAGCGAAAATGGGTAACGAAACTTCAGATGTTGTTTTGAGGCCCTAAACGAAGAATTCACGACCTAACCTTGGACTTATAGATTTTTAAATCTATTTCTTCGTCCTCTTTGATTCGAGTGCTCGTACGTCAAAAACGGATATCTTATGCAAAAGTTATGACCATTTTAATGATAGGTGCATGAATACTACTTCTTAGACTTAATTTGGCAAAGTGGAGACCGACTTGGCTTGGACTCAAATTAGATAGCAAAATAGAATTAATGGTGTGATGGTACATCACAATTCTCATCACAATCGGTTCTGACTCAGAACCGATTGTGATGACTCCCTCATCTCAATCGGTTCTGACCTAAAATCGATTGTGATAAGGGGCCTCCTCACGACAATCGGTTCTAGCTCAGAATCGATTGTGATGTGCTCGGAATAGTCCCGCCAAAGTGAAATTTGGGCGCCAAATGAGTTCCAATTTTAAAATAATTTTGCTAAAAAAGCCACTGTCCTATATATTTATACACACCCATGTGCTCACCACTCATCTCCTCCACTTGCTCTTCTCCCTCTCACTTGCAATGTAGATAGATAGACAGATATACATACATAAAGATATATATATATATATATATATATATATATATATATATATATATATAGAGAGAGAGAGAGAGAGAGAGAGAGAGGGGGGGAGGGGGCAATAGGATGTGGATCTTGATTTTGCATTTCTTAGTTTTGAAAGAAAGCACAGCATTGAGCACTTCGGTAGTAATTTATATGCAAGTTTCTTCTTTATGTTGCAAGAAGGTTTCATGAAGAACAGGTGTGTACTGGTAAGGAACTAAACTTTGATGTATTGTAATTTTTTATTGTACAAATTAACTTTATTTCTTTATTTGCCCATTATATCATATACTAATTTTTCAATCATTTTCAGATTCATGGTAATGGCAAATAGGCATGGCTACAAAGTCGAGGAGGTGGTGTAGGCCAAGTACAATGCAGATATGGAGTTTGGATTCATCACTAGCTCTATAAAATATTGTCAAGTATATTCCATAAACACGTGCACATAACTAATTAACAATAGTGTAACGGGCTCATCCTAAAACCGATTGTGATGACCACCTCTTCACAATCGGTTCTGAGCTTATCACAATCGGTTCTAACTCAAAACTAATTGTGATAACCGTTTATCACAATCGGAGAAAAAACCGACTGTGATAGCGCTTACTCATCAGTGTCGTTAGACTTTCTATCATCACCAAAACCGATTGTAATGATAAAAAAGAGCCGATTCTAATGTACATTTCTGTAGTAGTGATTGTTCACAGGAGGAACACATGAATAGAAAATATTGCAACAAGCTTCCAGATTCGAAACTAAATTTCGATTTATTTGCAGCATGGCAGAACAGGAAACCTATTTTCTGCTCGCCCATACATTAGTATCTTACAGACATGGGATCTGGTCGCAAAAATGGGCTGGCAAATACAAAAGCTACTGACACCATTGGCCTTTGGTATTAAGTTAATGAAGAAAAATACACAGAATAAAACTATCATCCACGTTCTGCATGCTGACTTTGGAAGGATACCACATAAAGTTGGATGGTCGGAGAAAACATTTTTCAGTACTGCACAGGCTCAGGCTGGTCCCAAAGTCCTGACCAAAGAGTCAATTGGAGTCAATCAAATTCTGGGCAGAACAACCGAGGTACCACTGCAAGGGATCTTCAAAAACGCACCCTTTTTTCAGGTTTCTTTCTGCCAGCAGATGCATCGCATGCTGAGTTAAAACAAAATAACTATATAAAAAAATTGGGTGCTTCATGGCTTCATGTAATGATGTCTCTTGGAAGAAGGTACACCTATTGACTGGCCCAAAAAAATTGCAAAGGGAGCTCATCAATCTGCAATACAGAATAAAAATCATGAGACCCACCCACATAAAGATGGAGAAATCATAGTATGCAGGCATACACCTTTTTCTAGGCTCCAGACAAAGATATATTGCAGCCTAGTATTGACAGCACGTTCACGGAATATGCTACAGTGAAGTACTGAACAAAACTATATTGCTTGTCCAAGGATGTAATCTCAGACAACTCTATTAATATATTACAGTACATGGAAATTTTTTTCTTGCAATTAACATGGCTGGAAGAAGCATTAATTGTTTAGGAGATACTATATACTGGGGTTACTATCTTTCCTAAGGAACAAAAGAAAATTAAAATTTCAAATCAAGATCTTTTAAGATTTATTAGATATCACAACATCATCTTTACTAGTCTGTCCTTTACTAGCAGAAGTTTTGGTCCTGATGATTCAATTCAAGATGCATGCGAGAAAAGGAAGCACAAAAGAGATTATAGCGAAAAATCACCGTTGCAAGCGCCAGCATCTTTGCAGTTGTCGACATTATCTGCGACCTCCGAACCTTGGGTGTCAGCAATTGCAATGGAGCAAAAAGAATCTTCATTGGCGACTTGAGATGCTTTCCCAGACTTGTCTCCAGGGAAAAAAGCACCAGCTGTATAAATGGCCACTCACCATTAAATAAATGTAGAAGGAGAAGAATTGGAAGGTCCACAAGGGATATGTTATCTGTGCCAACCTCCTTCAGAACTTGGGTGTTCCTCAGATGAAGCGTTCTTCAGCAATGGCTTCTGAAGAAGACCTGTACCAGGAAAAACTAACATGCTGGTAGACTTGACCTCTTGCTTGTGAGAATCTTCAAGTGGACTAAATCCAAATTTACATGTCCAGGTGTCCACAAGTTCATTGATAGCAGGAATGATCAACTTCTCAACTTTGAGGGAACTGAGGATCTGAAATGTAAATAACGAAAGACCTTAAGTATATACATCACAAAAGTTCAATCAAGCAAAAAGTATATCAGTTCATCTACAAATTATTGTATACAAGGTGCATGGATAGGTAAACTACGGTAGTTATACACTTGTACAGCTGTACTATGGTAGTCTGATATGATTATGATATATCTGTTAGACAATATCCTAGTTACCTAATATAGGAGATTGCTATTGCCTTGTATAGATATAGGCTTTCCTTCTATACCCTCTTGTACATGTATATATACTGGCCCATTGGCCTCATGTTGAATACAAGTGCTATTCATAACATGGTATCAGAGCCGGCCAGGTTAGGTTTAGGGTTTTCTTACGGGCGTTGCACTTGCGCTCCACCTTTTCTCCTCTGGTTTTCTCCACCTTCAGGCGCATTGTCGCCGTTCTCTGTTCCGATTTCCGACGCGTCACCGTTGTTCATCACCGCACCGGCCCTGCCTCAGTCTTCGACTCCATGCGGTCACCGCATCTCCTCGGCAGCGCGCACCTCCTCAACTTCCGCGATGCAGCCAAGCAATGCTTGTCGCTGTTCGTCTTCCCAGCCTCTGTTTCTATGCGCGCCGCCTCGGTTTCGCGTCGACCCGCCGACCGCCGGCTCTGTCGGCCAGCTCCGCGATCCCCGGTCTTCCGCGCGCCGCCTTCGGCATGCATCACCTCGGTTTCGCGTCGACCCGCCAACCGCCGTTGGTCAGCTCCGCGATCCCCTGTCTTCTGCGCGCCGCCCGGCCTTCTCGTCTTCCCGGCTGACGCCGCCGACCGACGCTGCTCTGACGTCGACGTCGCTCCTCTCCTTTGATCGGATTTGGGCTCCTTTGCGAATCGGTTCTAAAAACCGCTTTCGGTCCAAACCGAGCTTCCGGTTTAGCCAAGAAAAATGTCATCTTCGTGTTTTTCTTCTGGATCAAGTTCCTCTCGGCCCTGTTATCTTCGATGGTCTCAATTATCGAGACTGGGTTCTTCATATGCGCCTTCACATGCATGGTCAGCGCCTGTGGGAGTTTTTTACCGGCGAACTGTCATGTCCGCCTCGTCCTGCTCCACCTGCCACGCCTGTTATTCCCAAGAAGGCCGATGATGCTTCTCGCCAGAAGGCCGATGATGATTATGCTGATGTTGTGGAGTCTTTTCAGACTCAGTTTACCGCTCGCAAGACATGGATTGATGAAGATGCTCGTGCCTCTGCTATTTTGGTTGCTAGCATGGAGGTGCATCTTACTGATGACATTGTTGCTTTGTCTTCGGCACAGTTGATGTGGGCACATCTTCTCGATCGCTATGAGCCTGCTGGTGACTCTCTTTACCTTGCTGTTGTGCGATAGGAGCAGTCGCTACAGCAGGGTGATTCTACTGTGAATGAGTTCTATGCGCAGCTGTCTTCGTTGTGAAGTCAGCTTGATTCCTTGGGACAGGAGGTGCTGTCAGGGTCAGCATTCTCATTTGGAGCTTCGGCGCATCTACGACTTCCTGACACGTCTTCGGGCTGAATTTGAGCAGATTCGTGCCGAGTTGCTTGCTCGTCATCCTCGTGTGACTCTGTTGGAGGCCCTTGCAACTATTCGCACTGAGGAGACTCGTCTTCGTGGCGCAAGCCTGCCGGTGTCCCCCTCAGTTTTGGCGACGTCTCATTCTACTCCGTCAGTGACGCCTACTCTAGTTCCGACTACTGGGGGTGGAGGCCTTCACTGCACCTACTGCAATAAGAGCGGACATGTGAAGCAGTTCTGCTACAAGAAGAAGAAGGACCTTGCTCATCGAGGTGGAGCCCTTCTAAGGGCACTGGACTCTTGGGCGCCTCGTCTCAGAAGACTTTTGTTGGTTCTGACTCTACTCAGGAAATTCTTACGCTACTACGTCGCATGGCTGCCACTACATTGACAGGTTCAGCTAGTTCTACTACTCAGTCTTCTAATGAGAAACCACCCTCCTCATCAGATATCACACCATGGATTCTTGACTCTGGAGCTTCTTTTCATATGACATCTGATCCCCCGAGTCTACATTCCATTAGTCCTCTTGATGCTCCTATCACTATGCAACCGCAGATGGTACTTCTCTTTCTGTTGCAGGACGAGGCACTCTTTTGTCGTCCTCTTTTCATGTTCCTGTTGTTTCTTATGTTCTCAAACTGAGCATACAGCTTATATCCGCTGGCCAGCTTACTGATCATGGTTGTGTTCAGGATCGCCGCACGGGGGCTCTAGTTGGGACTGGCCCTCGCCGCCATGACTCTCAGTGTCTTTGGGAGCTTGACTAGCTTCATCTTCCTTCCGCTGCCTCTACCAGTCTCTTTGTTTCCTCCACCGCTTCAGCATCTGTTGCATCTTCTACCGGGTCTTTTGCTCAGTGGCATTACCGTTTGGGACATCTTTGTGGTTCTCGTCTGTCTTTAGTTCGTCATGGTCTTTTAGGCTCTGTCTGGTGATGTTTCTTTACATTGTACGGGTTGTAAGCTTGGCAAACAGCTACAACTCCCCTATCCTTCTAGCGAGTCCTTTTGATCTTGTTCATTCTGATGTTTGGGGTCCGGCTCCTTTTGTTTCAAAAGGGGGTCATAAATATTATATTCTTTTTATAGATGATTTTTTTCGCCACACTTGGATATATTTTATGTCCTCTCGTAGTGAGGTTCTCTCCATCTATAAGACTTTTGCCACTATGATTCGTACTCAGTTTGATTCTATCATTCGTGTTCTTCGTGCTGACTTGGTAGGGGAGTATCTGTCAAGAGTTCTTTGAGCTTTTCTTGCTACGCAGGGCACTCTTTCCCAGTTTTCATGTCCTGGTGCTCATGCTCGGAATGGTGTGACTGAGCGCAAGCATCGTCGTCTTCTTGAGACAGCTCGTGCTCTTATGCTTGCTTCCGCTGTTCCACCTCACTTCTGGGCTGAGGCTGTTTCTACTGCCACCTATTTGACTAATATCCAACCTTCTTCTGCTGATCTGCTCTTAAGGGTGGGATTCCAGTGGAGCGTCTTTGTGGCATGCCTCCTGATTATTCCGGATTTCGCCTTTTTGGGTGGGTGTGCTATGTTCTTCTTGCACCTCGTGAACGCACTAAGTCGATCGCTCCGACCTGCGGATCAAGGTCTTCTTCTGAGATACAAGGTCGAGCATAAGGGATATCGTTGTTGGGATCCTGTTAGACGACGGATGCGGATCTCACGGGATGTCACTTTTGATGAGTCTCATCCCTTCTACCCTTGTTCTTCTTCCTCTCCTACATCTCTTGTTGAGCCACTGCCTTTCCTGACTTTTCCTGATACTCCAGTTGTCACTTTTCCTCTTTCACAATCGGCATCTCGTTTATTGCCGGTTTCTTCACCACCGACCTCTCCTCCAAAGGTTTCTTCAGATATTGTTCCTTCATATCCTCTATACTACACTCGTCGTCCGCGAGCTGAGGAATCTTCTGATGTGCCATCTTCTTCTTCTGATGAGCCATCTTCTTCATTGTCTCCTCCTCGTTATGCTCTTTGCGATCGACAGTCTATTCGGCCTCCTGAGCGCCTTGGCTTTGTTGGTGCATCTTTGGCCGAACCGACTTCTTACCGTGATGCTGTTATTCATCGGGAATGGCAGCATGTGATGGTGGATGAGCTTGCTGCCCTTGAGCGCACTGGCACGTGGGATCTTGTACCACCTCCTCCACGTGTCCGTCCCATTACTTGCAAGTGGGTATATAAGATTAAGACTCGCTCTGATGGTTCTCTTGAGCGCTACAAGGCTCATCTTGTGGCGCGCGGTTTTCAGCAGGAGCATGGTCGTGATTATGATGAGACTTTTGCACCTGTGGCTCACATGGCCACTGTTCGCACTCTGCTTGCTGTGGCCTCTGTCCGTGAGTGGTCCATCTCTCAGCTTGATGTCAAGAATGCCTTTCTTAATGGTGAACTGCATGAGGTCTATATGCAGCCACCACCGAGGTATTTTGTTCCTGAGGGCATGATTTGTCGCCTTCGTCGCTCTCTTTATGGGCTTAAGCAAGCCCCTCGTGCTTGGTTTAAGCGTTTTTCTTCTGTGATCACTGCAGCTGGTTTTTCTGCAAGTGCTCATGATCCTGCGCTCTTTGTTCACACTTCTTCTCGAGGTCGGACTCTTCTCCTTCTATATGTTGATGACATGATCATTACTGGAGATGATTCTCAGCATATTGCCTTTGTAAAGGCTCTCTCAATGAGCAGTTTCTCCTCTCTGATCTAGGTCCTCTTCGCTACTTTCTTGGATTTGAGGTTTCTTCTACCTCTGAGGGTTTCTCTCTCCCAAGAAAAATACATCCAGGACCTTCTTGATCGTGCTTCTCTCACTAATCAGCGTACAGCTGAGACCCCCATGGAGCTCAATGTTCACCTTCGATCTACTGATGAGGAATCTCTTGAGGATCCTACTCGCTATCGCCATCTTGTTGGGAGTCTTGTTTACCTTGGTGTCACTCGTCCTAACATTTCGTATCCAGTTCATATCTTGAGTCAGTTCGTTTCTGCTCCCACTCAGCTCCACTATAGTCATCTTCTTCATGTTCTACGATATCTTCGTGGAACTATCTCTCGCCGTCTTTTCTTTCCACGCTCCAGCTCTTTACAGCTCTAGGCATACTCTGATGCTACTTAGGCTAGTGATCCCTCTAATCGTCGGTCTCTTTCTGCTTACTGTGTTTTTCTTGGTGGTTCTCTCATTGCCTGGAAGACTAAGAAGCAGATAACAGTTTCTCGTTCGAGTGCTGAGGCTGAGTTGCGAGCTATGGCTCTTTTGACAACAAAGGTTACTTGGCTACAGTGGTTACTTGAGGATTTTGGTGTTTCTGTTTCTACACCGACTCCTCTTTTATCTGACAATACGAGAGCTCTTAGCATTGCTCGAGATCCAGTGAAGCATGAGCTCACAAAGCATATTAGTGTTGATGCTTCTTATATACGGTCACAGGTACAGGATCAGATTGTGGCTCTTCAGTATGTGCCTTCAGAGCTTCAGTTAGCAGATTTCTTCACGAAGACACAAACTAGAGCTCATCATAACTTTTATCTCTCCAAACTCAGTGTTGTAGATCCACCATGAGTTTGAGGGGGGGTGTTAGACAATATCCTAGTTACCTACTATAGAAGATTGCTATTGCCTTGCATAGATATTAGGCTTTCCTTCTATACCCTCTTGTACATGTATATATACTGGCCCATTGGCCTCATGTTGAATACAAGTGCTATTCATAACAATATCCATCATAAATTTCCGTACTAAATTAGGAAAACATTGTCAAGCATAATACCATGTTAAGAACAGATGCAGCATGCCAAATGTTACTTGATACCACATCAGCAGAGCACACATTAGTTGCTTGTTTGCTACCTTTGTAATCCGTCATGTACTTTTGAATAGGTTTCAGGTTGGGACCAAAATGTTGAATAAGTTCATAAGTTGGGGTTTGAGCAGTTTCTTAAAGTTTAGGAACTACAGCAAAACATACTAAAGAATTAAGGAACTGCCAAATACAATCTCAAATAATGGTGTCCTACATAAGCACCATGAAATTTGCCTAAAAGGATCTGGGCTCAGATCAAGATACCATTTCAATTCCATCCAGAAGTCGACGGCACATCCCTTGGCGCCGATACATATTTCGTGTACCAATGAATGGCATCTCAGCTAACTTGGTCCCATGTATTCTGTTTCGGAATAAGAGATAATAACAGTAAAATCGTATTAGAGTCCAACAATTCAGGTAAGAAAAATATCTCAAAGCAACCAGAACATGCCTATTTATATTACTGTTTCATACCAGAGTTCATGTAATTATAAACCAAAAAAAATTATGGGCACAAAAATACGAGTATAGGACATATATAGACAGGTGAGCATTAGAAAGCTACAAAATTACACGGAAAGGGCGCAGTAAAGTATGCATACTACAACTTCAACAAACAAACTTGAGATGTATCATCTCTAAAGGACGCGTTCAGAGCTCCAGCTTCTTAGTAGCTAATGGTATCTTACTAAATGAGCTCCAGCTTCTTAGTAGCTAATGGTATCTTACTAAAATGCGACTTTTCAGTGCCATGAAACTATTCTCTCTAATACCAAATACTGGGTATCGTGAGATAGATGACTACTCCCGTGAGCATTAGTGATGACATAGTGAAGTTTTACCAAGTAGCAGCTAGACGATTCACCATAACTTGTTTTTACCAAATCTGAATTATCAGTTCCATATAGACAGGTTACTTGAATAATTGTCTGTAGATCTTTTACACTGGAATATTAGAAACACGAATACAGCTTGCACTCCACAGTTAGAGCATATACAACTGCTTGCAATCTATGTTTGAAAGCATGCAATGAAGCACATGCAGCTTATGCCTGCAAACTTGCAATTGAAACAAAACAGCTCAGTTAAGGATCCAAAATAGGTGTGTGTATATATAGTGAGTACGTGCATCTCTGATATCTCCAAATAGTGCATTGGGTTCCGTATAGATGGCTACAAAGGCACAGGACATAGCATACCCAAAAAAAAGTACAAGGGAGCAACTCACCTGACTGATGCTGCAGATATTATTTCATCTCCATGTTCCAAAATAAAGATATAGAATCCACGGAAATCTAGCCGGACAAAATTTGACCTGCACACAGGCAACAACAAAAAAAAGAGCCAGCAATCAAACATCTCTCAAGGAGGAAAGTTTCCAGTTCAACTTGTTGTCAGGCACAGAATAAATGATGAGCTGTCAGATAAAAACTTGACCAATGTACCCAGCAGCAACTAAACAAACATTCCAACCAATAACACATGCCAGTAATCAACATAAAGTAAACCATGGGATTCTTACCAGTCTACTAGATCAAAACCACTCAAGCCACATATGCACCCACATAAGCATTAGCGATAGGTCCACCATTCCAACAGTCAAAATTATGTTTTATTTCATCATACTAGGAATATAGCTAGCGGTTACGATTTCCTTAATGGCATTAATCACATGGTGGATGCTGCAGAGGGGGTTAGGGCTTTTTGGTAGCGTTTTGTGGGGGCACCCTCACGGCTTCTTCGAATTTCAGGCCTATAGCATCTGGATGGGCATCTGCCCCTTGTGCATCACAAATCACACCGTCCGTTTACTTTCCTGTTTTTCCCTTAAGCACAAAAGATATTTTGGTGGTTTAAATTTTGGATTGAAAAAACCTTCAACCTACATGAACATCTGATAAAAAATAATAGATCCCGCTTTATTTTGCACACATCTTAACTCTCTTCTACTTACTTTTGTTATATGGTGCATGTATATGTGATGCTTTTGGTGCTTATGCAGTATTACTCGGACACACGTGTCCAAACAAAATTGCCGAATCAAACACCTCGAATCTAAGTTGGATTCTGAGTAGCATTTCCTGTGTCCAATTTTTTTTTTGCCAAATCGGATACCCGAATCCAAGTCGGATTCCGACACCCATGTCCATGTCTAAGTAACACTGTGCTTATGTCCTTTTTAGCTGTCTTAATCATGGTTGTCAAGGCGTCGCCTAGGCGACGCCTAACGCCTAGGCGTCGCGGCGCCGGAGGGAGCTCGCCGGAAGCGTTCGCCTCGCTGCCGGGTCAAAGGCGTCACTTTGGACCGTTTAGGCGTCGCTGGGCTGCCGCGGCGCCGCCAGGCGTGGGTCGGGCCGCCGCCACCTCTGTCGCCGCTGTCACCGAATCGTAAGTCGCCTCTCCTCCTCTCCTCCTCTCCTTCCTCCCGGCCGTGGCCGCCCTCCGCGCCAACCTCCTCTGCGTCGTGGACGCCGTCCGCGCCAACCTCCTCTACACCGTGGCTCCCCTCGGCGTCGACCTCCTCGCTCGCCGTGGCTCGCACTGCCCCCTCCTTGCTCCGCGCCAGGCCCTCCACGCCGCTCTGCGCTTTGCTTTCTCCGCCGACCTCCTCTTGTTGCTCATTTCTTGCTTCTCTTTCTGTTGTCTTTATTCTTTGAGCTATTGAATGTTTGTGTTGATGCTTTGTACAGGGAGTCAGCAAGTGAGGGACTGAGGGATATACTAAAAATGCTAACTTTGCCTAATCCTCGCCTAGGCGCCCGCCTAGTCGCCTAGGCATCCAGGCGATGGGCTAGCGCCTCGCCTCGCCTTGTCGCCTTGACAACCTTGGTCTTAATGCATATATCATCTATAGTTGGAATATATCCCATACCTTTATATGCATAAATAACTCTATTTATGAGCTAAACCGCACATAAGGCCACATTTACAGTAACATACTATCAGATCAGGGAATGTGCCACAATACGGCCCAAATTAAGCTGGTGCTAGATCAGATCCAAGCTTAAGCGGATTGCCAAAAGCTTGCAGGTCAACAGCAACTTACAAGTGTTATGAATAGGACTTGTATTCAATATGAGGGCCAATGGCCACAATATATAGAGCACATGAGGGAAAGGAATAACATGACTCTATCTCTAATATAGATACTAGAATAACATGACTCTATCTCTAACACCCCCCACAAATGCAAAGCGTATGCAATAGCATTGCATTTGGAAAAGGTTGACACTAAAGTAGGAAAATCCAAAGTCCTGATCTTGAAGTAGTCGTCGTAGCTTGTAACTCTTGAAAAATTGAGCTAACGAAGAACAACCAACGAAGAACCGAGTCGGTGAAGAAAAGTCGACGAAGAAGCCAAATCGACGAACAGAAGTCGAAGGTAGGGCCGAGTCGACGAAGAAGCCAAATCGACAAACGGAAGTCGAAGGTAGGGCCGAGTCGACGAAGAAGAACCGACGAAGCCGACAAAACGAGCCGAGCCGAGATAATAAGAGTTGACAGAATGAGCCAACCCGATAAAAGAGCTGAGCGACGACAGAATCCAGATGCTAAAGACTTGGATGGACGCAACGAAAGACAAAAGAAAATCCTTGGTACACTGCGGTGTGCAGCAAGCAAAAGTGAATCATCCAAAAGTCACAAAACCAAGTGATGTGCATGCCCTGACCTCCTGAGCAGGGTTAACAAAACCGAAACCGAAAAAACCGATGGAAAACCGAAATTGGAAATTCGAAAATATCGAGCCAAAAATCGCTCGAAAATCGTTAGAAACCGAAGAGTTTCAAAACCGAGCATTTGAACAAAAAACATTCAAAACAAATTTTAAAAAAACGAAAACCATTTGGTTTTCTCGAAAAACCGGTCGGTTTTCTCGAAAAGCCGATCGGCGAGTTGAACGTTTTGGGCGATCGGTTTTTGGAGCGATTTTCGTCGGTTTTTTCGAAAAATCGCTCGGTTTTCAGCGGTTTTCGATCGGTTTACATCGCATAAATTTTTTCAAATTTTTTGATTTTTTTTGAATTATTTTTTTAATTGAATCGGTTTACCAACCGGTTTAGGATTTCAAACCGGCTCGATACGGTCGAAAACCGCGATTTTCGAGCGGTTTTCGTCGGTTTTGTGAACCCTGCTCCTGAGACGTGCAACTATTGATTCGATTAGACATGCCCAGAGTAGTCTCCTCCGTGGAGACCCGGTCACCAACGCAGATCGAGAAGCTTGTTTCCAAGCATCAAAGCCTGAGCCAAAGAATCCTCTCGAAGCAAGTAGAAGTGGACGAACTCGACGATGGTCCGGAGGAGCGCAGCTGCGGCTACGGCTCGGAAGCGGTGACACGGGTGGCCGAAGGCGCGGAGGATGGTGTGGAGAAGACGGCTGGAGGCGAGGCGACCGACAGCAGGTGGAGCTCCAGCCGACCACGCGCGTCGTCGAGCGGCAGGAGAAACAACAAGAGCGCATCAGGCGTGGTGCGCCGCGCACCTGGAGACGGAAGGCGTCCATGCAATTCCACACGCTCAGCACCGCCCACGACGCCGGCGGCGCTCAGAACGCCGACCGCTCCCATCGCTCCTCGCCGCCAAGACGGCTAGGAACGCCCCGACAGATGCGTTGGACAAAGACGACATCGATGTTTCGGCGGGGAAGAAGTCCACGGCGCGGCGTTGCCAGAGCAGCTTCTGGCCGCGGTCGAGGCGCGACGATGGCCGCACAAGGCGAGGTCGGAGGTGTGGCCGAACACCGGGTGCACGAGCACGGACGGCGTGCGGAACTTGGAATAGCCGCCGGGAAGGACAATGCAAGTCCGTGGCCACCCCCAGGGAGCCGAGATTGTTCCTCCCGGGGGCAGCTGCAGCGGAAGAAGATGGGAGGCTAGGGTTTCAACCTATGCTCTGATACCATGTTATGAATAGGACTTGTATTCAATATGAGGGCGAATGGCCACAATATATAGAGTACATGAGGGAAAGAAATAACATGACTCTATCTCTAATATAGATACTAGAATAACATGACTCTATCTCTAACAACAAGCATTGCTAGTGATATGTGTACTAATTACTTGCATGATCAGTTAGGATTACTTCCATGTGTACTTAAGTTTCTGAGTGAATTGGCAGGTGTTCAAGCAAGTTAGCTAAAATTATACCATACATACTAATATACTATCATATGTCGGTGCTGCGTCTTGACCCCAGGTTCACGTTGATACGTGCCATGTTGTTCGAGAATAAAATAGCAAAACACATAATGAAGATTGTTGTGTCATCAAATAAGCTCAAATACTTCAAAGTCTAAAACGACAGGCAGAAAAATATTTTTTTTCTCAAGAATAAGCAAAATATTAAATCTCGATAATCAAATTTATGACAAGGAAAACGAATAAATGTTCCTTTACCTATCAAGGGCTATACAGTCAAGCATTATACCTTACGCGAAAAGGATATTAAAATTTTTGACCCGGCTGTAAAGATTACTGGGTGATAACTACCGCAATATTGATAGGTAAACTCACCCCTACCCGCCAAAACACACATTGAGGAAGGAAGGAGAGAGGTTATGTGAAAAGAGTTACAAATCCTAAGCAATAATAACAGCACAGGGATTTTACAAAATATCATCGTGCTTGTTTAGAGTACCGTGAATTTGTGGTAAGAGAGATGCCTACCCACAGTTATACACAACATTACGTATCAAGTTGATGCCAGTTCTTTGGTCAACAATGGGAACAAAGCACTCATCCATTAACGAAAGAGCAACCGCAATCTTGGAATTACACTCAACCCTTTCATCCAAAGCAAGGACTGTTTCTGGTACATCTTCATGTATGCACTGAATAATTCTGCATGAAAATTCCGGTTCAAGATCCTTCTTGAGCGCAAGAAGATTCTGCAATTCCTCAAAGAGCTGCATCACAATACCACATAAACAGTTCTTTTACGTTCGGTTCTATAAATATATAGTACAAATTCCATGGGTAGGAAATAGGATGAGATTTGGGGGAGGGTATATGCAGATTGATGGAACAGAAGATAAGTTAATAAATAAATAATGAACATGTTACCAGAAAGGTTTTAGTTTTCTGTACTACGATTCAGCTTTTAGAATGACTAAACACTAGGAAGAAGCATGCATTTCCTCAATGATATGGCATATGACCTTCTTTTCTTTTTTGTTGAGACCAAAGGTTGTTAGCCTAGCTTTATCAGAATGCAAAAGGTGCAGTGTTTGAAGTATTTGAAAAAAAACAAAAGTTGATACGAACATTTACTTGTTGGATAAAAAAAGATTCCTAAGTCGCCCAACAAGAGTTCATATACCATATTAATATAGGCATATAGTACCTACAATGTGTAATCACGTAACAGTTGGCAAGTATTACTAAAGGGGTGCAAAAGAATAGTACTACCTCCATTGATTAATGTAAGGCGTAATTTGAGTTTGCACAAAGATTAAGAATGCAACAAGATTGAGAAAGATATGAGAAGAAATGATGCTAGTACACTCTCATAATTGCTTTGGACTTATGAGAGAGGATACTTTGTGTGGGTGGTAACAAATTAGTGCAGATGTAGCTGAAACTATAAAATACCAATGACAGAATCATACTAATGGGAAACTACATGGTAATGTCCAGAAAGGAAGTCATGGAAAGAAAGGATCGAAAGTACAACAAGTATTACCAGTTTGCAACTTTGTTGGCAGAATAAATTGCCTGACTGACTGGAGACACTGGATATGTTATCAATATCAGGAGAGCAAGCTGGGTGATCTGCAGGCATCATCATTGTAGAATAATAAAAAACATGGATTGACTATCACAACATTATAAATAATAATCAAACGCTGACAAAATAAATTATACAAGACGAAGTATTAATGAACTACAAAAGGAAGGATAAACAGAGATCACATACATTTCTCCTCACACTGGGAACAAGTACGTAATGAAGAATCAATTTCAGCAATGTCTTGAGCATCGTGACTAGAATGTTCCTGACAAAATTTACAGGAACAGTTTGCACAACGCCAATCATCAGAGGGAAGTGCCTGCAAATTGAAGCTCATGCTCATTAGAGAATGCTGCGCCAAATACGCTTACCAAGCCTTAGCAGGAAAAGAAAATCGAGGTCCTATATTAGGCATTTCAATGATCTCCCCTAATACAGGAATCACTAAAACAGATGCAAAAGACACATAAACAAAAAAAATACTGCCAAATTTGCAATGCAATTAAAAGAAATGGCACGATTAAAAATGACACTAAGCCAACAGCCTGACGCAATACTTTTATGAAAAACATTTACTCTTAAATACATACCTCAAGTTGTAGACAACTCATGTGGAATGTTGAGGGACATCCATCACAGCAGATCAGACTGCCTCCATCGCCACAAATACCACACGTGTCATCACTGGGATCATCACCCTCAGTGCTAATCGGAAAGAAAGCCTGCCTTTCAGAATCAGACTGCTTATTCCATGCATTAATGAGACAATGCAAAAGGTCAATGCCCAGCCCATCTACAAAAACATTTCTGTATGGTTTGCACACTTGACCGCCAGCATGAACCACAAAGTTGAGTATTGCAAAGACCTTGCTACAGCAGCTGCAGTTAATTCCATCCCTAGTGACTACACCCTCTAGTAAAACTTTTGAGCGGCTTTCGTCCATACATTTCAGTCTATCGTTGACAGATAGCATATCGAGATCAATCAACCAGGAGAAAACCGTACGTTTCCACTCATATGGAACAAAACCATCAGGGCTGCTTCCAGCCTCCTGGTTAGATCCACGAGCAAGTAGAGCACAGCCACCTCGCCTTTTTCTTTCACTGCCTAAATGCAGCTTTCTTGAATTTGGAATCTTATTCTTCTTGTCCTTTCGCTTGCCCTTAGAATATTTAAACTTTTTCAGCAAACCATGTCTCTTCTTTCTCAACTTCTGAAGTTCAACTTTGGTTCTTCGCTTGTTAATAACAATTCTTTTTAATTTGCTAAGGATCTCCTCTGGTAAAGAACAATCTGCAGAAGCATGCCTTTTGCCAGGGCTACCCACAGATTTTTTTGATGAACTCTGACTTTTAGCTCTTTCCTTTTGCTCAGATTCCATATCTTCGAGGAACGCGGAATATGCTTTTGTGACTGACCAGTAAGATCCTTTACCACTAGGAGGTATATACACAGAATCCAAATAATTTCTGCCGTTCCTGGGTCTCAAATCAATCTTCCAACCAGCATCTAGAAGTGTGCCCTTTATTTGTTCACTTATCTTTTGCTTTTCTTCACGAAGACCTCCTGTATTCATCGGCTCACTTGGGCTTGAAGATTTTGCACTGGTAGCCTTGTCTGCATTTCCCTTGCATTTGAGCGCCTTCATTTTCCCTTTTTCTTCTTGTCGAGAAAAGGATCTAGACTCAGATTTAAACAAAACAGATTTATCCAAACGAATTGGTTTGGAAGAACCAGAAGAATGCTTTGATCTCAATCCAGCCCTTTGTTTCTGCCTAGAATCTTTTCCTTTTTGCTGGTCTTTTCTCGCAATAATGACTTCCTCAGATTCACTAGAATCCTCTTGTTTTTTCAGGATAACAGGAGCACCACCTCGCGTACGCCCTCCACAACTTTTCCTGTAGCAAGTATCACTGTCAATTCCGTCATCATCAGACTCATTATGTGCCAGCTTATAGTCCTTTTGATTAGAGTAGTTAACAGATCTGTTCAACTCAGCTGTTTGACTGCAATGCTGTCGTTTCGTCAAAATACCTTTTTTATCAGAACCACAGTTCTTCCCCGTAAGCTTCTTTCCAGAAGACTTCTTTGGTTGCTCTAGCTCAGTGTCAGAAGATGCATTTCTTATCTTTTTCATGGATGGCATCGTAACTGGTGACCGTCCTCCAATTTTAACAGGACCTGATTCCAATATCCTCTTCTTACTCGCAACAATCTTAGCGCCAACTGATAATACTGATTTCCGAACGTCAGTCTTGTTTTCAGATTTAACTCCCTCAGAATCTGTAAGCTCTGTATCATTTCTTTCAGTGATGGCTGAACTACAGACATTCTGATCCACCGTAGAAACTGCATCTTCTCTTGTTTTCTTAGCAATGCTGCCGCTTCTCGTGTGTGGTAGTGATTTAAAATTTATCTTCATGTCAGTTTCTGGTGCCTTGATCTCTGTGATATTTGCAGGATCATCATTGTCAGTGAGACCTGAGTTTCTTCGAGAAGTAACCTTTCCTTTTAATGTCTGCTTCTTTGTATTGGTACCACATTCTGCCACCTCAGTGTGATGAGCCTTTGAGGATACAGTACCGCTCACTTTCCTTGTATAATGATGCAGAACATCTTCCTTCCTATCTTTGCTTTCCAAGTTAGCCTCATCATTACTACTTCTGCGTGTGCTTCCAGAAACTTCTCTCTGTCCAACTGTAGTTGACCTTGTAACTCTCTTCTCAAATCGAACCTCCTCTTCACATATCACCTGCTTTGCCTCACATGTTTTTCGAGTTATTGACTTTCTCCTTATAAAGACAATGTCAGTAGTTGAAGTCTCCTTGGTTTCATTCACAAGGCTGCCCATACCCTCCTTACGGTTAGTGCAATCAGTTAGCGCAGTGTGGTTATCTACTGTGCATCTTCCATTCTCAACCAGAGAAACCTCACTTTCTTTATGCACATCATCAATCTGATAATGCTTCTCAACTTTCTGATCTCCACTAAGGAGTACCACTCCCTCAGTACACAATACAGTATCCTCGTGCTCAATAGATTCTGGTCCACTGGTAGGGTTGCCTCTGCTTAAACCCATGATCGGTTCATCGTCATTTGTTGTAGCCAATGGGTCAATGACCTCTCCCTGGCAAGGCCCATTGGTTCCCTTGTTTGCCTGGGAGTCATCAATACTCCTGCCGCTTGTTCCAGCTCCAGAATCGTTCGGCTCCTCATGAGTTACAGGGTAAATCTTTTCGTCTGCCTTGTCTCTCTTATCATCAGATTCTAAAATGTTTCCTTGAGCGTGTAAGCCATTCCCGTCAGCAACTTCTATCACAGCAACATTAGAACTTTCCACATTATTCTGAGAACACCTAGTGGTCTCTTCCGCGGCGTCACCCACTTTGACATCAACCACTTCCCTATCTTCCTCACCATTACAAGAATTAATTGTCAGCAACCCACTTGCTTCAGGCTCAACAATAGCCTCACAGTGTGCCTTCTCCAAACTGTCACCCTCCCTAACTTCCACAGCTGCTCCCCCCGGTGTCTCAGCTTCCACATGCCTCTTCATGGAATCCGACCTCAACACCCTCTTTGCCACACTCCCATACTCATCCGCAGAACCTCTCCCATCCCTCCTTTTCTTCCCCGTCAAGGTGAGCCCTTCACCGAGATCCTCATCACCGCCAACGGAATATTTTTCGAACTCCAAGGAGGTAGCGTTCTCCAGATCCTTCGTCACACCGTCCTCCATCCCTGATATCGGACTCCGCTTCGAACCGTTGTGTCCCATTCCAGGACCCTGTGCAAGACCAGAAACCTCATGAAAATCACATCCCCTCCCACTTGTTTCTCACGAAATGCTAAGGTGACCAAACAGCAGGATCTACCCTAAACAGTAGCTCGAATTCTCACACCATGCTAAGCCGACCAAACAGCAGGATCTACCTTAAACAGTAGCTCGAATTCTCACGCAATGCTAAGGTGACCAAACAGCAGGATCTACCCTAAACAGTAGCTCGAACCTGGCCCGACAGATTGAGAAATTACGAGCAATGCAACACAAAACACAGGAAATGGGTAAATCCTACTTTCCATTAGTATCATATAAGCAAAAATCCCAGTCTAAAGCAAACACCAATACCCCTACCAAACAAGGAAGCTAATAAAAACATCACCCCCAAGAAAGTACAATTCCGAGGAAAGCGCTATGACGCGAGGCACGAGCGCATCTCCCGGATCAGCATATCGTGCAGCGAAAACCCTATTCCCCCCGCCACCGCAAGTGCCACCGGCCTCCACTCTCCCCACCACCACAACACCCAACGCCCAGAGTGGGGGGTAGAGAGAGAGAGCGGCTTGCACGCCACGCCCAGCCCTCGGCCCGCTCCCCCCTCCTCGATCCGGCGACGGCGCCGGCGCCGGCGCGGATCCGCGGCGGAGGAGCCGGATCGGGCGCCGAATTCGGGGGAATCGTGGCTCGAAATGCCTAATTGGGATTTTGGGGAGGAGGAGGCCAAGGCGAAGGGAGGAGAGGAGGCTCGTCGTGCTATGCTAGTATGCTACAGCTTTGGTTGGGAGTTGGGGGGTTCGGGACTACGGGCTTGTCGTTTGCGCCTCCGAGCAGTAGGAGGGAGTTGGGTGGTGGGTGAGTGGCATGGTACCAGTAGCTGGCGGGTGGGGCCCCGCCGCGATGGTTCACTGGGGTGGTTTCTTCCGGGTCAGGGTAAAGTGCGCGCGTCCTTGGACTAGGACTATAGTCTTGTCTTGGAGGAGTCGCGAGTTGGGATTTGGGAATCGATCGGTTTTTGAATGGGAGGTGTGGATTCGAGTCTTTCCCTCCAGTGTGCGGTGTGAGTTGTGACCGACTTGCTGCTCCCGTGCAGTACTCAAGGTTATATACCGTGGTTCCGAGTTTTTAGGCCAGCCTATCGGGTTCGAAGTTTTCTGATCCGGAGAGGGTACGATCTTCGGTTAACGTCCGGAATAGGAATGGCAATGGTGTCCCATTGTCCGTTTGTTTGCGGGTAAATATCCTAATAGAGCTAGGTATGAGTAGAGGCGATGCCAGGATTTGGACATAGGGGGCTAATATAAAAAACAATCAGAGAAAAGTATAGCATATCGATGTTTTTTAACACACACATATATATATTATAATATAGGATTCATCGCAGCAAATAAACATAAGTACATAACAACCAACATATGTTGAGATACAAAATAAAGTTAAAGGTCTATTATCTGGCTCTAACATAACTTGAATAACAAAAGAAGGTAGCATTTGTTTTGCACTACAGAAGTTACACATCTATTAACCCCTACTGATTAGAGGGTACCTTAGAATTACAACAACTTTGGGGGGTGCCAGGCCCCCCTCCGCCCCCTGTCTTCGCACCTGGGTATGGGATTCTTTCTATGCCCACGGGCATACAAATACGAGTAATTTCTTGCCCATCGGGTAAACAGACACGGATATGGGTGAACTCCACTCGTACTCGTGATACCCGTTTACCCGTCAACCAATTGACATGTGGGCCAAAATAAACCCTAGGCATCCGGCCTCCCTGATCCATCCGCGTCTGCGTGTCGGACTCTCCCCCAGCCACCACTGATCGGCTCCCAGTCTCCAGATCCAAACTCATCCTTCTCATGTCCTAGCCTCCCAGATCCAGACTCCTCCCTCCCAACTCGTCGCCGCAAGGGCTGCCGCTGCCGCACGGCCTATTGCGCCTTGCCCCTACCGCTTGCCGTGCCCTTCCTCGCCGCTTTCTTACCGCCTGTCATGCCCTTGTCGCCTGCCGCGCCCTACAGCTCCTGACTCGCTGCCGTTGCACAGCCTGCAACTCCTGACTTGCCTTGCCCTGCTGCATCAAACAAGTAGGAAGATCTGCTTTACAACATTCTTTGAAATGTTTTTTCTTTGTTGAGTTTAAGAAATTGGTTGTGGTGTGAAATTAAATTGAAATGTTGGTGTCACACTTTGTGCTCTGCACAAGATATTACTGGGCTTCCTTAATGTTGGCTGTTTGATCTTCAATATGAGTTGGTTGTTGAAATATTGAATGTTATGTAAGTAAAATATAAGTAGTATAATTTTTTCAGTGTCCTGTTATTGTTGTTACACAGATTGATAGTTGTATCTAGTGCTTTCTACAATTATACTTTGATGATAATTCGTAACTTCACCCTTTTGTGTTTTCTGCAAAGCAACAAGATATGCTATGATTTATTGCTTATCAAATTGCAGATATTATGTGGTAGCTAGGTTTGTAGAATGCTAATGTTAGTATGTTTGGTTGGTAACCTGCCTAAAATTGCTTGTGACAACATTTGCACTAATGCGCTACATGCTATGTGTTTCAGCTTAGTGTTGCTAGAATATGTTCCCCTTCTTTTCCAATATCCATACTTCACATGAAATAAATCCTCTAATGGATATTAGCTTAGTGTCGCTTGAATCATAGCTCCTGGGGTCCTTTAGTTGGAAGGATTGTTGATGTTGGCGGGTAAACGAGTATGTCCACGGGTGACAGGTATGGGTGAGGTTCTTCGCCCGTCACCCTTCGTGGGTATGCCCGTGGGGGAGATTTTGGCAGGTGGGCACGAGTATGGGCGAGTACTACCCTTGCCTGCCGCGCCCGATTGTCATCCCTAGTCGGGAATGCTAAAGATCTTGTTCGGTCAAATTTGTAGTTAGTTGATATCAAACGTATCCCTAGGGTATGTACACTTTATTGACCGTTGTTGTTTGTAATACACCACTATATCATATGTAGATATAATTAAAGACAATTCATGCAATTAATAAGTTGTCTATACAACGGTATACACATTATAAAGTCGTCTATAAGATCGTATGTTAACCAGTAGACAATATCTTTTTATTTCTCCTCCTTTCTCTCATCTGCATCACCTAAAATCCTTTGTGACATAAGCTTACAGACATTAGCGGATCCATGCCTTGTAGCCCGAGGTCTAGGACCAAAAGCCTATGGGAATTTGACCCAACGGCAGTGGCCCATCCAAGAAAGAGCCCAACAACAGTGGGCCAGCCCGAGGCTTGACCCAGTGTTGGCTCCGCCCCTGCTTATAGATGGTTGATATGTACCATTGTACATTTCCTTACATACTAAGACTGACGGTTACGGAAAGGCACTAGAAAATAACTAGCCAAATGCTCGTGCTTTTCTATGGATAAAAATAATATTACTCAACATGTTAAGCCATTGTCGTTGGGTTTAGTTTGCGGCATGCTCTCGGTTTCATTGTAGTGCTTGGTCGAGCTATGTCCTGGTTCACACCATGCCTTTGCTGTCAAGATTGGCTTATACCACACCCTTAGCTTCACCACCGTTGTTTGCATCGTACCTCTACTGCACACCATAAAGAGGGAAGGAAGATTGTTAGGATAAGTATTACATTTTTTAGTAGTTAATTTTTTGTTATTAGTCAATTTTTTTATTACAGATATTTTAGGGGTAGAAGAGATAGATAGAGATTAGGAATGTGAAGAACGCATCATTAAGTGTCACTATATTCTTTTAAAGGAGTAAAGATAAGTAATCATAGATAACTACTTGGCAAAATTGGTAAGACGACTGTAATCATTACCAACAAACAAAAAAGAGAAATGTAAATGAAATAGCACATAGTTGAGTGGCATTTGGTTGTATAAATAGCTTTCTTGTGGTTGTCATTTTGGATATTGATATGGTCTTCAAAACACAGCTTTGATCATTAATTTTATATTGGTATATTTAAAAAACCCTATAAAATTATAATATTATAAATGTACTTTTCGAGACAAATCCACAAATATGATTTTTCATGTATCTAACTTAAATTTTTTTTAAATATTAATAATCAAAATTTCAAATTTTTGATTGTACCAGTATACAAGCCGACAACTATTTGAGAGTATTTTAGTTGCACATGCCTCTACAATTTCATGGATGTCAATGTAAATAGACATAGGATGCTAATGAAAATAGTACATAGCCTTAATTATTCCATGGTGGGAACCCCCAACTGTATCTATTCACTGCGCACAACAAACTTACAAACCATGGCATCATCGACCATCCGAGTTCAACACTTATTGGCAAAACAATTTTGTTAATTATCAGTAGTAACCATTGATCAATCTTAAGAACAATCAAGAATACCTAAAGAACAATCATAAATAGATAAACATCAAATACGGGGCATTGGACTTTCTTCTTTATTCAATCTGATTGAATATATCTCTTGTACAATAGGTGGTTCTATTTATAGCCTAACCCCTTAGGGGTATATTTAGAATTCGCCCACAAACCCTAGAAAGATAGTTATATCTTAATGAGTTCAATGTCTGGTAAAATTATGAAAGATTGATGTCAAATTACACATGTCAACAACCACATTAGCAATATATGTGTGCATATTAGCAAATTCGATGAGACAAAACATTATACTCTCTCCGTTCAAGTTTATAGAATGTATTTTTTAATGGTCTTGTTGAAAGTTCAAGTTACATTTGGTTTTGGTGATTGGTTTAGATTAATGCTTAATCTGCGTTTAATGACAAATCTAATCTTATTGAGACTAACATGTTTTATCGAGTTATATTCAATAGTCTCATATTTGGATGGAAAATGGAAAACCTAAGGTATGTATACATATTCATTCTAGTATTAATTGCATACTTTGGATTCAAGTTAAAGTATGAATTCTCTATTGCATTAACAACAAAATATGCATTATGTTTCCCAATCCATATATTACATGGATGCACATATCTAGGGGGAGTTCACACTTGAACTTGATGTATCAATGTATTGATCTATTCTTCACTCCACATATAAAGGATCAATATATTGAAACATATCAATTTAGATGAATGTTTAAATTGAGTTCATTTATCTTATAATCATCAAATAACATTTCATCATGTGTTGATGGTGTTCTTGTGATTGATTAAGGACAAATGAAGAGTTCTTGAGTATTATGAAGCATTAGTTGCATCATGTGCTCAAGACACATATAAATTCATTGAATTGATTTAAGTTGTGCTCAATCGATGTAAGTGGCATCCATTATGTGTTAATGGAGTGCTTAGACGATAGAGACAACCATGCATCTTGGACTAACCATTTTCATAAGTGATGATTGAGCCAAGTTAGATCCAAAGATGGTTGAGATGATGAAATCGGGACATCGTGAGTTGATGGACATCAAGGAGAGATCCCAGAAAAGAGAAGAAGAGCCAGGATGTCAATCCCGGGGGAGCGAGTGATTGAAGATCACAAAGACCTCAAAGGGGGTTGCTTGCAACGGCTTAAGGTATGACTAGACAGGCTAAGGATTTTCCTAGCTTTGTGTCTAGTTTTAGTGCCGTACTACTAAGAGGGGTTGAGTATTTGCTTTGAGCTTCATCATGTGTTGGTGATCTCAATCCCGTAGTCACTCGAGCTCAAATCTTCTTTATTTGGTATTTGCATGGAGCTAATCATTTGGCATGTGTTGCGAATGGGTGAAGCTCGTGCTTGGATTTTGCATAAGCTCTATTTGGCATGTGCTGCAAATAGGACAAGCTTATGCTTCGGGTTTTCTCATTGAGTTTTGATTTGCATGAATTGCAAATAGGATAAGCTAATGCGTTGGCTTTTGCGTGAAGCTCATGCTTTGCATGTGTTGCAATAGATGAAGTTTCATGCTTTGTTTTTGTTTTCAAACCAAACTCTTATTGCGTTTTATTTGGTATTGCTTGGAGCTATGTTTGCACGGGTTACAAAAGGAGAGAGCTCAAGCAAGTGTTTGGTTTGGTAAGTTGCATGGAGCTAGAGAATCGCATGATTTGCAATTAGAGAGCTCATGCACTCTGATTTGGTTTAGTTTGGAGTTTTGCTTGGAGCCAGGCTTTTTGCATTTGTTGCAAAAAGAGAATGCTCAAGCATAATAAGGTTTGAATGTTTATTTGCGAATTCGTTGTGCGAATAAATGGGATATCTATAGGTTCCGGTCCTGAGAGCATGTGATTCTTGCACCGTGGTTTTTGCAAGACAGTTTGGGTCGTGGTTTGACCATCACATGGCTAAGAGGATAAACCTTATAGACTCCAGGATTTATTTGCTTAATACGTTCTTGCAAATGTAATCTTTGAAGTATTTGCGAAGTGTGTTTTTCGCAAACTGTTTGGAGTTTGGTTAAAATTCTTTGAGCACGGCTTAGTGGTGTTGCAAAGGTGTTTTGCAACTTAGTGTGATCGTTCTTTGATCACCTTTTGGCTCAAAGAATTGTTGTTGAAGTTTCGAAGAAAATGGTTGAGTTTAAAACCCTGTTTTCTCTGTTTTGCCGGCACTACCGCAGTGTTAATTCCGGTAGTACCGCAAAGTGGAGCGGTACTACCGGGAGTTTGCCTGCGGTAGTACCGAATTTGCTACGTAACGGCTAGTTTTATAGCCGTTGCCCTGAGGGCGGTAGTACCGATGTTTGGCCGCCAGTACTGCCGCATTTGCTGATTTTTCAGGGTTTTGCCCCTCCAACGGCTAGTTTTGGAGTGGGGGCTATATAAGACCCCATTGGGGGCATTAGCAATGTTGTTGCTGTGTTTAAAGTGTTCTTGAGCTTGGTTTGAGTTTGTGGGAGGGTTTGGATGGTTTTCTTCCCCCTAATTTGGTTTTGAACTCAAAAGTGATCCTAATTGCATGAGTTGCAATTAGAGGGTGTTTGAGAGGACCTTAGTTGCATGAGTTGCACTAGGTGATCACCGGAGACGCGGGTGTGCGCTGGGTGAAGCTTGAGCAGAGTGCTCAACTCATTACTCTTGGAGGTGGTTGCCTCCTAGACGGCGTAGAAGCGTCGTGCGCGGGAGCTCTCAAGGTTTATGAGAAGCCCCGACGAAAGTTTGTGAAGGTTGGAGCTTAGCCTACCCGGCAGGGTGAAAAGCTAACATGAGTGGATTTGAGGTGGAAGGCTCAAGTGAGTGGGCCGGTCCAAAGTAAGTTGGAATTCCTCAACGTGGAGTAGGAGAGAAGTCTCCGAACCACAGTAAAAAGTATCGTGTCTCTTGTCTCTTTTACTTCCAAGCATTTACTTTATTACATTTATTTTAATTGCTTGATTGTGAATAGAATTGCTTAGTGTAGCTTGCTTGATCAACCTAGCAATTTTATTGTAGAGACTTAATTTAGTTAGTGCACTAGTGAGCCTAGTTGATTTAGGCCTTAATTATCAAAACCATAGTTTACGCTTCCGCAATATTTTTAGGTTTTGACATAGGGGTAATTTGAGGCGATCATCGATCATTAGTTGTGAGAAAGATTTTTTAAATCACCTATTCACCCCCCTCTAGGCGCATCCTTGACCCTACACTTGTCAGTGAGTATGCAATATATTGACTTTACCAGTAGTAAAAGTCATTTTGCATAAATAGAAATAGGATATGTCGGACATCGCAAAGATGGAATTTATTAAACTTGCCCTGGATGGCAACAATTACCTTACCCGGGCAATGAATATTAAGATTAATCTGACAACTCGAACTTTTTGAGCTACTATTTCCCAGCCTGAAGCTGGTACCACTGCTCTTCCTGAAGCCGCCAAGTGTACGACTTTGCACTTCCTGAGGCACCATCTTCATACGGACCTGAAGGCCCAATATTTGATGAAAAATGACCAACTAATACTTTTGAATTCTCTGAAAGAAAAATATAACCAGCAAAGATTCATCATGTTGCCAGAAGCACAGCATGAATGGATCCTCCTACGTTTTCAGGATTTTTAAGGCTATGGCAGCATATAACTCTACCATGCATAAGCTTGTCGTTGAATTAACATTCTATAACCAGAAAGTTACTGATACTGAAATGATCAACAAGACTTTATGCATCTTCCACCCCAATATGAGGGTATTGCTGTAATAGTATCATCATGCCAAGTACCAGAAGTATTCCGAGCTTATATACATTTTGCTAGAAGCAGAAAAGCATGATGAACTCCGGGTAAAGAATCATCACGTACTTTCTAATTGGAAGTCATATAATGCCCGAAACACATGCAAATGCTCAGTAGGTTTGCAATAATCGAGGCCACAAAAAAGACCAAAAAAGTATAAAGGGGTAATGGAAGAATAGCAGATTATATAAGGGAAGAGGCGAGCCATAGTGGAAAGGTAAGGGTCATGGGACTTCCAGAAGCAAGAATCAGCTAAATAAGGCTATAAACCCTAAAGAACCCCATTTTAGGAATAGATGCACCGCCATTGGTCTTGCAACTATCATATCCCAAAGCATGTGGTAGACCTTTACACGAAATCCACTTAAAAAGTCAATAAGACCTGGGGAAACAATATTGAGTCATACTTTACCGATCAACCTGTTGTTGATTCAGATGTTGAGACGTATGATGATATGGTTCTGAAGATTATTGAGTTCGAGGAATCCCAGGAGGATACATACGACTCATATGGAGACCTGATTAGTCTCCTAAGTATTCCTTCATTTTGCAAAGCTGATGTCACACATTCCTTATGAGTCTCCTTAAAAGTTTAGCCCTAGTTCCTGAATGAACATTTGGTATACGCTCCTGTTGAGCGATTATCATTTAGGATTGAATAAATAGCTATTTTCCAGACATTTGATTAATTGTTCTATATTTGTTCTATATTCTATAATTTGTTCCTGATGCAGTAATTATATGATTGTTAAATCATACTGACGAGTACCCAGGCCATGGGTACCCTTACGAGGCGGCGTGGGACACGAACCAGTTTGCCGGGGCCCAAAGCCCACAAGCCGAGGAAAAGCCGTAGCCATGACCAAGTCGGGCGAAATCCTGAAGAAGCGGCGAGCATTTATTGCGTGATCGAGCGCATTAAATGCTGGCCGTAATGATGACGCAGCGGCACAAGTCCCCAACTCTCGATGCATTACTAGCGGCGCGCAGAATCTGGAACGCCGCCAGCGAGTGGCAAGGGGAGCGGCGGCCGATCCATCACCGCCACTTGCGGGCGACTAAGAGCACGATCTTTTTCTCTTTTAAGCAACACGTAACCTCCTCCGCCTGTATAAAGGGGAGGGAGCGAGCATGTAAGACAACTACAACCGGGAATCAATACAATCAAACCCACGCATGAACTAGAGTAGGGACGTTCAACAAGATACATCTTGTGCTCACCCCAGTAAGCGTCGAGGAGAGGGAGCGTGCACCCTCTTACCTATACAAATTCATTGGCCGGTGCTCAAACACAAGCCGGTTTGGCCAGCCAGGTAGGGGCTGTGCAGCGTTGTCGCCATTTTTCCCGCTTAGCTTCCTCGGCGGTTCCCTTTCTTTTCTCCGACATCGCCATGCCGAGAAGCGTCGATCCGTTTCGCTCCTCGACCTGTTACCACCACTGCGGAACCGGATAGTGATCGTCCCTCCGCATTCTCGGGCGCCAGTGTCCACCGAGGACCCTGACGCCCTCACCGCCAGAGACTCCTCCGGCTCGAGGTCCCCGACGGACCCCGACGCCAAACGCGCCAGGCCCATCACCCCAAGCGATGCGCGAAGGCATCGAAGCGATGTGATCGCGCACCGCCAACCTCGCTTGGTGGCGATGGTCGGCCATGCCACGACCACCACTCGGACAACTCCTCCGACCACGGCTCTACGGAGGAAGAGATAAGAATGCACCACGCTAGCGACCCGACACGCGGCAGCGCCGCTACCCCAGCCACGCCAAAGACTTCTCCGCCAACACACCGGTGAGGATCACCGAGTGCTCGCCGACCTTCACGGCGGCGGCGAAGCCGGAGGCTCAAAGGCCGAGCTCGGACAAGCTCAGGCCGACCTGGAAGCGCGTCGCTCGCCGCTTCCACTGCTTTGGCGGCCGGCCCCTTCAGCGCCGCCCAGTCCACCACCAGGTAGGGGGGACGATTCATCGTTTTTCCCCTGGCCCGTGCCAAAACATCGCCCGCGGACAATGCGCCGCGGCATTCTGAGCTTGACGATCTCTGCAGCCAGGCTACCCACCGTAACCTCCCGGGGCCTGGTGGAAGCGAGCGCCGCAGGCAGCGTATGGCCCGCGGATCGCGGCGTTCGGACGCCTCTTGGATGGCCCGCGCCGCGACATACCATCCGGAGGCCGTCGGAAACAAAGCGGCGCCACCTTCCGGCAACCAGGCATCGCGCACGGTGCACCAACGTTTGGGGACGACGCGGCGCTCGCACCACCCTCCAAACGCGCGAAGAACGAGGAACGACCCGACCGGTCGTGACAAGCCGCCGGCTCGTAATAGCGGGATCGCCCGACTCGATGGCCCTGGTGACGATGCCAGGGATTCGCAGCGAAGTTCCTGCCAGATTCCGGCGCCGGTCAACATAGCCAAATCTGAGGGCTACAAACCCAGTATGGTACGAAGATTACCGCTCGCATCTTGCGGGGGAGCGACGGACGACCTTTTGTCATCCAATACCTCCCCATCTACTTGGCGGACTCGGCCGGGCATGGCTCGAATATCGCGTCGCCAACATCATCCGATGGGCCGACCTCAAGCACCACTTCGTTGGCAACTTCGGGCACCTACAAGCGACCGAGGGAATTCACGGGACCTGAAAGGCTGCAGCGGCGGGAGAGCTCTCCGGGACTACATCCGACGTTTTTCCCAACGATTGCAACGAGCTCACGACATCGACATCCGCGATGTCGTGGGAACATTCATCTGACACCACTTCCAAGACCCTGGTCCATAAATTAAAAGTGTCACGGCCCAGACCACCAAAGAACTCCTGGACATTGCCACCAACCACGCCTCGAGCGAGAGGCGTAGATGTCATCTTCGACAAAGGGAAGTCGAAGCGAGGGACCTGAGCCCGGCCCCTCCTCCGACCGCCCGACAAAGCGGCGCCGGCAAACAGTCGCGAGGACCGCCCGTTCTGACGACCACCGACCGGTCGGGAAAGCCGCAATGCGCAACCCCGCCCACTTCGAAGCCGATGGAGAGTGCGATGTCCAGAACCACGGATACCGTCGCACAAGTATCGGAGATTTGCGAAGTCTGAGCGTTTCTTTCCGGAACCCCACGGCGCCACGGGCAAAGGAAAGAGGCAAGACTCGGCGCCGACCAAACCAGAGATCGAGAGAGGCGCACGCGTCGGCTTCCCCAGACCGACTGCCTCATGATCTTCGCCAGGACCGCCGAAGCACGCCGACCGGAAGGCAAGCTCGCTCGCCGAGAGGTGTTCGCGGCAAGCCCGGCCGTACCTAAATACCTTCGTGGTCGAGTCCCCGATCACCTTTGGCCGAAGCCGACCACCCCCCGACCCCGTCCATGCAGGAGGTACGCCGTCATTGACCCCATCGTAGGAACAAAGCGGACTAAGGTGCTCATGGATCGGCCAGGCGGCCTCAACATCGCTGCGTTGAGACCCTCGACGCCATGGGATCCCGCTTCGAGCGCCGACCAGCGAGCACCCTTTCACTGGCGTCGTTCCTGGCGGCCGAGGCCCACCCGCTGGCAGTCGACTGCCGTCACGTTCGGGAGCCCGGTTAACTTCCGCCGAGACCCTCACCTTCGAGGTCGTGGATTTTCCGGCTCCTACCACGCCATCCTAGGGAGACCATGCTACGCCGAAGTTCATGGCGATCCCCAACTACACCTACCAAGCCGAAGATGCCCGGCCGCATGGGGTGATCAGTCTGGCGTCTTTCCAGCTCGTCTGGCCAAGTGAGAAAGACACGATTGCGAGTTGGCCTCGGCGTCGTCGCATCCACGAAGCTCACGGCCTCAGAGCGGCACCTCGAGTCCGCTCCCGACTCTAGCAAGTCCGGCCGGGCTCCTTCAAGTCCGGCAGAGGACACAAAGACGATCGAGGTCGACCCTGAGGACCCAGGCCAAAACCGCTCGGATCGGGACCACGCTTCCCGCCAAATAGGAAAAGCGCTCGTCGACTTCCTCCGCGCCAACCGGACGCTTCGATGGAAGCCCTCCGACATGCCGGGATCCCGAGGGAAGTCGCCGAGCACTCCCCGAACATCCTACAGGTCTAGACCACGCCTGGTCATCTGCGCCGCTTCGACGAAGAAAGCGTGGCCATAGGAGAGGAAATAGCCAAGCTCTTGGCCTAGGTTCATCAAAGAAGTTCGCCACCCCGAGTGGTTAGCAAACCCTATGCTTGTAAAAAAGAAGACTGGGAAATGGAGAATGTGTGTCGACTACAAGCCTAAACAAGGCATGTCCGAAGATCCATTCCCTCGCCCGCATCGACCAAATGGTAGACTCCACCGCAGGTGCGAATCCTGGCCCTTTCGGATGCCTACTGTGGTACCACCGGATCGCGATGAAAGAAGACGACCGACTCAAGCGATTTCCTTCATCACTCGTGCAGTTCGTTCGCTCACGACAATGCCGCTTGGCCTGAAAAGCGGGGCTACATACGGAAGATGTATGCGGACTGCTTTTCCGACTCAGATCGGCCGCCAATGTCGAGGCGTACGTCGGCGACATCGTTGTCAAGACTAGAAGACCCGACATCATCGCCGATCTGGAGGAGACTTTCGCGAACCTTCGGCGGTTCGCGTCAAGCTCAACCCCAGAAATGCGTTTTCGGGGTACCCGAAGGAAGCTACTCGGCTTCATCATCTCCGGCCATCAAGCCAGCCGAGACAAGATCTCCGCGATCTTAAGGATGGGGCCGATCGGCAACCTCAAAGGGCCCAAAGGCGCCAGGATGCCTAGCGGCCCCTGGTCGCTTCACGCGCGCCTCGCCGACAGCGCTTGCCTCTATACAAACTCCTGAGGAAACCGACCACTTCGACTGGGCGAAGGAGGCTCGAGGCGCCTTCGACGCTAAAGGTTTTTCCGACCACCCCTCGGTGCTGGTCGCCGTATCGCTAAGAGCCTCTGCTACTCTACATTGCCGCCACGACCGTGTCGCAAGATCGGCACTTGTCGCGAGCTTGAGCGGAAGAAGGGCGGGTCCTTAAGATCCGGCACGGTCTACTTCATTAGCGAAGTACTCTTGAGTCCAAGGCACAGTACCGCAGATTCGTGGAAGATGCTCTCACGCAGTTCGATCACTAAAAGAAAGAAAGGCGTACATTACTTCAACCGGCCACGCCGTTTCAGTGGTAACCTCCCTACCACTCTGGCGAGGTCATCCATAACGCGACGCCCTAAGAATTGCCAAGTGGGCACTCGAGCTCAATGGGCATGGACGTATCCTATGTCCCTCGGACTGCCATAAAATCTCAAGTTCTAGCCGATTCGCCGAAAGTGGACCGGCCAGGCCCCTCCATTCCGAGACCCGAAAATGGCGATGTGCTTCGGACGGGTCCTTCACCAAAACTGAGCCGGGCCGGGGTCGTCATTCTTTCACCACTCGGAACAAGCTTCAGATGCGTCATCCGGCTACTTTTAGCGCAACCAACAACGTCGCGAGTATGAGGCCCTTGTTACTCGCGTTCTCGCCGCCGACTTCGAGCTCGCTCGCGGTTATGCGTGCATGGCGACTCAAAAGCGGTCGTCGATCAAGTCATGAAGAAAGGCCGAGAACCTCGCTGACGATCGGATGGCGACTCTTCGAGAGGTACGCAACCTGGAGCAGAAGTTCAAAGGATTTGAGCTCCATCATAGCTAAGGCGGAACAACGGAGGCCGATCACCTGGCTAGTCTCGCCTCCCGTGACGATCCCCGGGAATTTTAGTCCTCAACCTACACCAAGCATCCATCCAGGACCGTCGCCGACGACGCTAGCGACCCGACAAAGGCCTGAGCTGGTCAAGCCGGTTGCAACGTCACGATGACTCGGCACGATTGAGGAATCCCTTCATCGATCGGTGACGACGGTTCCCGACGACCCAGCGAGGCCCGCCCCGCCGCTCGTCGGGCAAAATCCTTCATACCGATCGGCAACCCTCACGAAGGAGCTCCTCGGGATCCTCCGAAATGTGTCCCACCGACCAAGGAAGAAGAGCTACTCCGCGACATCCACTGGCGGGGTTTTGCGGACACCACGCTGGTCACGAAGCCTGGCCTGAAAGCCTTCCGACAGGGTTTCTCTTGGCCGACCGTGGCCGACTCGAGCAAATCATCCCGGACGTGCGAAGGGTGCCAATTCTTTGCTCGACAAACTCACCTCCCCAAGCCCTCCAAAGCGATCCCCTATCACCCGGCCCTTCGCGTTTGGGGACTCGATCTGAGCCTGCCCTTCAAGAAAGCGCCTGGGGCTTCCTGTTGGATTTGGGCGATAGACAAGTTCACCAAGTGGATAGAAGCCAAGCCGATCCACAACAATCACTTCAGCGTATGAGCCGGACTTCATCCGCATAATCGTCTACAGGTTTGGAGTCCCGAACTCCATCATCGACAACTAACGCAGTTCACGGGAAAGGAGTTTCGAGCTCTGCGATGCGGCCGACATCCGCGTGGATTAGGCGGCCGCCGCTTCACCCACGGAACAACGGCTGTCGAACGCGCGAACGGCATGATCCTCCAAGGGCTCAAGCCGCTAATCTTCGATCGATCAAGAGGTACAGCCGGGACGTTGGGCGGCAGGTACCTCCCAGTACTTTGGAGCTTACGGACCACCGACCCTGGCCGATCGGCCAGGTTCACGCTGCTTTTCCTGGCATTCGGAGCGTAGCCATCTTACCGAGACTTGGACTACGGCGCCCCAAAGGTTCAGGCCTTCGCGGCGAGACCGGGGCTCGAGTCGGCAGAAGACGCTTGCCGACCGCCGATGAAGCGCGAGATGTCGCCGTCGTTCGGCCAAATACCAGACAACTGCGGCGCTACCACGGCCGCGGAAGGTTAGAGAGGCGAAGCGTTCAACAGGCGACCTGGTTCTCGCCCGGTCGATCCAACAAAGGCAAGCACAAGCTCTCCTCCTTGGGAGGGCCCTTCATTGTAGTAGAGGTCCTTCGACCTGCACTTCACGCTCAAGGATCCAAACGGCAATATCTTGTCAAACGCTGGAACATCGAAAAGCTAAGGCGATTCTACCTTAGCCCTTTTTCTACCTCGTTCATTACCATGTTCACCTTTTTTACCGCCTACGCGTAGTATTTTTCCACTGAATTGACATCCCGTTCAAGCCGTGTCATTCAATTCGATCGTTCGGTCTACTTTTTTCCGAGTACCACGGCCCACGCTTCCGGGCTGATGGTTTGCGAAGTGGTATCTCGCTAAGGAAAAAAGAGGCAGAATTCAGATGGTATACTGATTTGCCAGAGGAACTAACGCCGCGCCAAAACCTGTTTTCTACTTTTTTCTGAAAACGCTTATTGGAACATGTCGATCACCGCCTGGTTGGTCCCCTGAGACCCAAGAACCATGACCGGCATGTCTTACCTGCAACAAACCGAAAAATAGCGAAAAATACATGTAAAACCCGAACACCTTTGTTTCTTCCAATTCAACGGCATTTACATTCTTTAGAAACAAGAAAGTCTAAAACCAAGAAAGCTTTTCTCGTTTAAGGGTCTTCCCCGACAGTTGATCTCCGGACTTATCGTCCTCTCAAAGCACAACCGGCTTTCGCTCAATTTTTGCCGCGACTTGGACAAAAAAATAGCCGGGTCGCCCAAACCCGCAGCGAGGAGAGCCCCGATCCGCCCGGGACGCATTCTTCAAGCGGCCCTCGCCCCCATGTGACTCCTATGGTCCCCGGGAGCTTGAAGTCCGACACAGTAGGGACCGCCGTCGGAGAAAATGGCAGCGCGATCGGGCGATCGGCAGACGGATCGTCAGCCAGCCTAGATGTCGTGATGCGACTCCAGGCTCCCGGAAGGAGAAGGAGCGCTGGGGGAGGAGCGCCCGCCTCCCACTGCTCGGCGCCATGCTGGGCGGCGTTCCCTCACCGACGACCGCGGCTGTCGCGCCTCGCTCTCGCTCCTCCTCACTCCGCCCCGCCTCCGCTCGATCAACCCGTCGTCCGACGGGCCGCCACTATATAAGGCCAGCCATTTCGTCTTCAACTCCTCCTCATCCTCCCGCCTCGTTGAAGGGAGTCCCGATCGATCTCATCGATCGGTGGTTCTCATCCTTGAACGAGGAATGAGAAACAAGCGACCATAAAAGCAAGTCGGCTGTTCGTCTCAGCGTTTGAATGAAGTCCTACGGCGCCCACCTCCGCCTATTTATAGGCGATCCGGCCAAACGCGCGACGGCAGGATACCCGCCAAAGCATTCATGCGGACGACCGCACCCTTTCGAAGCTGATGGCGTAGAAGCCGAAGCGCCAAAGCAAGCGACGCGGGAACCGAAGCACCGCCAATTCCCCGCGTTGAACAAAAACCTCGCCAGTCATAAAGAAAGATAAGTGAATACCTTCTTCTTACACACTGCTATTACTCCTTCAAGTGGCGGCTACGGTAACAAACAAACCGCCCCGCTCCACTTGGCTACAAGAGTCCCGGGTCAGTTGACACAACCAATCGCCTGTCCTCCCAAGACGGCCAAACTTTCGACCAAAAAGTACTACGGCCTCTGCCCGGCGTGCTACGATTCATGTAGTGCTTGACGAAGAAAGGAAGTGCCTGCCGGAGTGCGACCCACGATCGGGTCGAAACGCCTCCTCACTTGAGCTGTTCTCTCGATTTCCCAACTCTCTAACTTTTGTGATACACACACCTATGCCATGCCACCCCTCGTGGTCCCTAAGGCAAGAGACGGGCGATGATATCCACCACACAAAAAAATGGGCAAGAGGTGAGGACAAGGCGAGCCCCTGGGCCCCCTAGTTGGGTCGTGGACCCACCCAATCGCCTTAACTCACGTCCGATCACACCTCACGCTCTCACTTGAGTAACCCGTCGGCGGGTGGCAGCCGGTACACCTTGGATCGTGAGCGATCCAAGGTCCGGATGCACGATCGAGTAAGGAAAGATTCTTTATGGATCGCCCCCATGGGTCGGACGCCCCGTACGGGATTGTCCGCTAGTGGGACCCCCTCGCGAGGGCCTCAGTTCCACCCGATCACTCGCTTGTAGCCCCACGAGAGCGCGCTCGAGCCAACGAAGGCAGCGCTGCGTTTCTCACCCCCTCCGGGTCCCCACGCACGGACGGGCGTAAAATGGGACTCAACACGTGCGCCCACGTGCTCGCCAGTATGACAGCCCATCAAGGCGCCCTCGACCGGGCGCCACGTGTCATGAGGCGACCAGTGTTCAAGGCGCCTTAACACCGGGGCGCCACGTGCGCCCGAAGCGATCCAACATGCGCGAAAAGGCACGACTCCGGGCGCCATGTGTTCGCCAGGCGATCAGCTCATCGGAAGCGCCCGGCGGCGACCATGGCGCCGACGACCAGCCAGCTGCGGCCCGGCGGCCGACGCCACGTGGTCCGGCCAGGGCGCTTTGGCTGCGCTAACACGGGCGCTTACGTGCTCGCCGAGCGATCGCCATCTTGCGCTCGGAAAACCTGACGGCGCCACGTGTCCGCCAGGCGACCAGCCGTGCGGCGCCGGCCGACTCGAGCGCCACGTGCCGCCAGGCGATCGGCCATCTGCCAGCGCCGGCACGACCGGGCGCCATGTTCGCCAGGGCATTCAGCGGCACCGAGCGCCAATACGACCATGGCGCCCGACGACCGGCCATTGCGCGTGGCCCCGGTCCGAGGCGACCAGCCGGCGCCCGCGCTGATGCCGCTGCATTACCATCTCGCTTCCCGGCGACCACCCTTGACCACGGCATGGCGCCGGGCACAGATGTATCTGCGATCGGACCTCCGATACAAAGCAACGACCAGCAAGACGAAACCCCCGACTGCTCTCCGACTAAATGGGGCTCGGGGCTCGAACTACACCAGCGGGTAAGGCCACAAGCCTTGGTCAAGACTCTTCCCGAAACCAAACCGTGAAAACCCCTGACCGCTCTCGACCACCCTGGGGCTCTGGTTACACTCCACCGGGTCTTCAGCCACCGGTCGGAGACTCGATCGGCCAACCACGGCATCACTAAGATTTTCGGAAACAAGACCCCCGGGCACCTCTCGGGCACCTGCACGGGGCTCTGGGCCATCGACAGTACCAGCCATGGGTAACTGCCCGAAAGTGCGTGCAGGTGCCGAACCAGTGTCGGGGCCCAAAGCCACTACGCCGAGGAAAGCCGTAGCCATGACCAAGTCGGCGAAATCACGAAGAAGCGGACAAAGATTTATTGCGTGTCGAAGCGCATTAAATGCTGGCCAGTAATGATGACGCGCAGCCTGACAAGTCCCCAACTCTCGCATTTACTACGAGCTGCGGCAACTCTGTGGAAACGGCGAGGCAAGGAGGCGGCGGCCCGGTCCCATCAGCCCCGCCACTTGCGGGCGACTAAGAGCACGATCTTTTTCTCTTTTTTAAGCAACAATGTAACCTCCCTCCTCGCCTGTATAAAGGGGGAGGGAGCGAGCATGTAAGACAACGGACAACCGGGGAATCAATACAATCAAACCGACGCGAACTGGAGTAGGGACGTTCAGCCCGAACCAGTATACATCTTGTGCTCACCCGAGTAAGCCGTCGAGGAGAGGGAGCGTGCACCCCCCTCTTACCTATACAAATTCATTGGCCGGTGCTCGAAACACCGACACATACTTCTAATATAAAACAAAGGATGACCCAATGGCGGGGGAGGAAATCTGTCTAGAAGACAGTTGCATCCAATGGCAGGGGAGAAAATCTATCTAGAAGACAGTTGTACCACACTAAGTGAATTTAAAGTATTATGACTATCATAGTTGGCACTTGAAAAATGCCCTATTATACCCCGAGTCCAGTTGTACTCCCTTAAGTTTTAAAAAGATATTGGTCTGAATCGTTTCCATATGGAGACAAATAATAAGGACAATACATAATACCTACCCATAACTAAGTTTAATGGGTGTAATAAATGTGTGGTTGAAAAACTTCTTTCTTTCTCCTCCGGGTTATACTATGCACATATCAAACTCGAAGTTTGTGTTATGATAAAAACCCATAAATATTTATGATCTGGTAGATCTACTGGGTTATCCTGAGTTGAATATGATAAGAAGAATAATTAATAACTCTGCTAGCCATAGCATAATAAAGACTTTTTTATACCTGAAAATTTCTTATGTCTTGTTTGTGCTAAATGAAAGCTCATAGTTACACCTAATTACCTAAAAGTGAATCTCCTGTGAGACCAATGGCACCTTGAGGTTCTGACCTGGGCTTGGTACTAGAATTAAGCGTACCTCATATGCTCCTCTTGCGCACCATGGTTTTGAACTTGCATCTAGTGCGGCTTTGAGCATTACTGAGCTCTTGTGCTTGCTAGGGATCAAAAAAAAAAAGGAGAAAATCGCTCAAAATTTAAAAATTGGAAATATCGAGCAAAAAATCAATCAAAAATTGGCTTTATGGGACAACGACCTTTTGTTGTGCCTTGCTCTATCGTCTGAACAAGCTTTTAGTGCTTGTTCCTATGTGAGTATTCTGAATTATTCTCATTGTTTGCTACTTATTTGAATGCTCAATGATGCAACGGGTTATTAATGAACTGAACAATTGAAGGTGTAATTCTAGCCTTGAACTATTAGTTGTCTTCCTGTTAATGCTAGGAAATATTGGTTGTGCTTCACTGTTTTAGAACTTGATCATTACTCAGTACCTACTATGATATTCAATTAATTAATGTACATGTTGCTTTGAATTCTTTCCTCATTACACTGTTAGTTTGGTTGTATCAAAACATGCTGCTGAACTAATCATATTTTGAATTCTGATCATTTGAACAGTGAAAATGATTATATGTACTTTATGGTGCATGATTAGGAAGATAAAAGTTCAAGACCTTATTTATTTAGTTATTTGTTTAGTTTAATTGTGATTAATTGACACTGGTGTAAAGGAGGTAGGAGATTAATCTCTAGTAGCCCTACTAGGGTTGAAAACAGAAATGGAATTTCCGACTGTACTGGAGAAAAACGGAAACAAAAGGCTTTTTTCGAAAACAAAAATGAAAAATATCGGTACGAAAACGAAAACAAATTTTTTTTGACGGAAATGAATATTGAAAATGGGAGAGCCAGTTTTGACGAAAACGAAACGGAAATTGTGTGTAAATAAAACTGGAAATTCCGTTTTCTAATTTAAATAATACCATAAATATATATTCCTTTATAGAAAATATCAAATAGATTTCAAAAATTCTAAAAAATATTTTATAAAATTTTGAACTTAGGAAAATTATTTCCAGCAAGATTTTGGTTATGTTTTTCTCAAAAAAATTATTTATTTAAATCTTAAAATAGCAAAAATCATTAATTAAAAGCTACAAAATTCAGGAAAAAATTTATAAAATCCAAATTAAACGCTCAATTTAAGAATTTGTAAATTTTTAGTGTGTTACAACTAGGAACATACTTGGATGGAATTTTCTACTTTCGTTTCCATATCCGCTATGTTCCGTTTCGTTCCGTATCCGTTCCATCATCATCCTTTTTCGTATCCGTTTCTGGGCTTTCCGATTTCGTTTCCTTTACCGATAAAAAATGTGGAAACAGAAATGGAATAGCCATTTACCGACCATTTTCGTTTCGTTTTCATCCCTAAGCCCTACACCTTGTGACGAGGAAGGTAAAGATTAATCATTAGGCCCTGTTTGACAGAGCTCCAGATCCCAGCTACACCTCAGAGCTGAAACTTGTAGACTGAAATAAAGTGACTTAAGTTTGTAATTTTATTCTAAAATATAAACAAGATGACCCACCTAAACACTCTTAATATACCCTACACCTAACTTCACCAGATTCGTGGAGCTGGAGCTGTGGGTATATTAAGAGTGTTTAGGTGGGTCATCTTATTTATATTTTAGAATAAAATTACAAACTCAAGTCACTTTATTTCAGTCTATAAGTTTCAGCTCTGAGGTGGAGCTGGGATCTGGAGCTCTGCCAAACAGGGCCTTAGTAGCCCAACACCTGAGAGCATTATAAGATTCTTTCATTCATTTGTTTGTTTCGGTAGACATGATTCAATGCAAGATTAACATAGAAAGTATGAATTGCTTTATTCTTTTGTTTATGTCGATTATGCAAGCTTTGAATTGTGTAATTCTCATATATATATATGTTAATTGAGATTAGTCTAAAACATTTGCTCTTAATATTGTACTTTTTTTACAATAGTTTTGTCTCCCTACATCCTACATGTTCTTCGTGATTGGTCTGGCAATTCGTTCGGTGCAGTACGATTGATATCATTTTACAATGTATACTACACCGGTACATTAGCCACGTAGTGCTCAGCAGCGTGGGCAGCGGAGCCTTTTACGATACGGTCCATATGTTATTTTTAATCCAATGTTATAATATTCTAAATTTAATACAAATATTTATTTTTTATTAATTAATCAGATTAGCTAGCATTTATTTATACTTTCTCTGATAATAAAATAATAAAATGATCTTAATAAGTAATTAATTAAATATAATATCTACTGTCGTATATTAAAGGCATGTACAGTGGTATAGACGGTAGCTGTCTATAATATATCTCCATGTTATCTACAGATAGTACTAAAGATAACTTATACAATAGACTGTCTATATAGCTGTCCGTAATAATCTCTTATATGATTAATAGACTGTCTATACAATGGTATACATATTATAAAGTTGTCTATAAGACCGTATGTTAAAAAGTAGACAGCATACTTCTCTCTCTCTCTTTCCTCTATCTCCTCCACATCTCCTAAAATCTAATGTATCATATTCTTATAGACAGCTGACTTAGAGCAAGTACTAGTATATTGCCCGTGCTAACGCTACGGCGATATTTGGTAATACAATTCAAATAAGCAAAAGGTGTTATATGTTTTGGTAATCAAGTGTCGTAAGATGTGCACAAAAGAAAGATACAAAGATTTATTATATCGTTGATTACATAATCAAGGGCATAAGGTAATATAGCAGCTGTTTATCATTAAAAACCATCTAATCCCTGATACTATTAAGGATTTCCCTTATAACTTCAGGAATGTTGTATTTCGATTCATTCTCATTGTAGTTCAATAGGCTCATGAGAAACTTAGCCCTCAAGACTTCCCATCCTATACATGCATTATTATGGACCATCATCGAGAAAATATTAATTGTGATACAAGAAGACAAAGTATAATAAATAAATAAATAATAGTACTCACGATTGCAAATTGATGGTAAAAGGATGATGTGCAGTTGGTGATGAGTTTGGTTCATACTTGAATACTACTCAATTGCTAAGTGTTACATCTGTTCAACTACTCAATAGATCCGAACCTTTTTCACCCTTTTCTGCAGTATTTTCCTATATATGTCCGCTTCTTAGATTTTCGCATGAACATCACGGACAATGGAAAATAATAATAAATCAAGAAAAGGCACCGAACTCTATTATAGTGCATTATTCCATCCTTCATTGCATTTTGATTTAGCATTCTTGAGTGGAGATGTTTATTTTTAGTAAGCAGGTATCAAGACTTGCACTCTGTCATCTCCTTCTTCCATGGAAATTGGCTTATGCTTGCTAAAAAGAAAACTTTCCGGATTACCTCGTCTTCCGCGCCTTGTTCTTCCTCGTCGTCACCGCCTTGCTTCCCGGCACTCCCTCTTGGGCAAGCACCACCAGACAACAGCGCAAGAATGTCGTGGATTCAATTGCGTTAATTCGGCGATAGGGTAAAGGAGTGCACCTAAGAAGAAGTCGGGGACGGCTTTGGCGTTGCCGCCACCTTGTTCTGAAGGCGATGAGGTAGGCGGAGCTTGGACGGGAGAAGCGTCGAGCTCGCATTTCAGCCAAGGCGGGTGCTGTCACACGTGGCAGTCGCCGCCAGTGAGTTCTTCTCCCTCCCGCTGCCCCTTCCCCGGACAAAAGTGTGATAGAATAGCAAAAAAAGGGTAATCAGGTTGTCGGTGGGACCCTAACAAAATAAGGCATAGCTAAGAATAACATCAGAACAGGACTAATAGACAATATAGAGTAGACTAATGATGGAAACAACAAATCGATAAAATAAGGATTGTAATTACAGGCATCTGTTCTTTCCTTAAAATTCCACCAATTTGGTTTTCCTAAAGCTTATGAACAAGATTGTAAGGATCTCAATTCGATTGCCTTAGAAGTTTCGATCTTACAATATTGTGGAACCATTACGCCTAGATCCTACATAGGATCTAAATTCAATAAAACATATAACATAAGTGCGGATATGATAATCCTTAGAAATGATGATTCCACAATCCTACAATCCGAATCCTACCAACACAAAAACAAAACTGCCTAGGATTCCAGTCCTTAGAATCTTGCTTATGACCGCATCTCCATCAGCACAAATTTTCCATCAATAGTCAAAATCAAATAAACTACCACATTACCAAATTCCAAAACCCCTCCCTAATACACTTCATGTTGTGTGACACAGGAGCATGAAACAATTAACTCTTTTTTCTAGAATTTCTCATACACTTTTTAACAGTAATTTGAGGAGACATGTATGCGTTAATTACATTGTTGGTAAAAATAAACATTTCCAAAATTTACCATTCCAAACAGCAGAAAGAATTAGATATGCCATATAAGAACAACAAAGACACAGCTCCAAACCACATCAGTGCCCAACATAATTTGATCATGAGTTCAATAATCACAACAGGATATGTCGAGATTTGTAGTATTCTTTCTGGTTTACAATCATTACCTTTATATCACTTCCTCGAAGAGTATGTATTCATATATCTTATCCTTTGGCAGGAAGACAAAAAAACATCAACAACAAAAAGAAGGTATACAGAACTTTTAGAGTATATTGGCCTGATTGATCAATTATGGAGTATGTTATTTACAGGTACATGATGTTAGCTATCAATGTCACCAAGAAGTTGATAAATTTATCAAGGATACTCTCTGAAATTTGCTGCAGCTCTTGAGTCCATTATTCTCGGCCAATACCAAGGAAGTAATTGATTGCGACCCTCCCCTAGTGGTCTTCATAACACGAAGATGTGGAAGAACATCTTTCGTTGGATCAAAAAGCAGACACCCTCACCAACCCTTGCTGGTCAGTCGGAAAATCTTGAGCCTTTGTGCATGATGAAATGGAGATAATGTAGTGGCAAGTTCTCTTCCTTCGAAAATGGTGTCATCGTTGGTGATAGCATAGGTCTTTCCCTTTGTTGAAGTAGCCTCCATCTTGTTTCCGTTATTAGCAATACCCAAACTCATCTTGAGACATGTCTCGAAAGTGATTCACTTGCCGTGCCATCACTGTTGGATCTTTATGTCATCTCTTGAGTACATTGAGGAGACTCTAATGCACTTTGAGTCCTAGTTAAGAAATGCATCCTTCAGGAGTCCTCAATACTAGAATCGGTTGTTCCCATTTAATCGGCCTTACACTATTCTCTATTTCTTTTTGCCTCAAAATGTTCTTGCTTTGCCCAGCTATGTTTTACCATGAATGGATGATTGTTCTTAGTAATAACAATAATCTCATCATTTCGGAATCGGTCATAAGGGTGGGTGGCTCCTTGGATCTACCTGGCAATAGCATCACTTTTACCAAGGAATCTCGATTATTTTGAGGTGAAAAAAGCTTGAGCTAATTGATTTGAAACTGCGAAAGAACAATCAGGATGATTTGGATAAGAAAAGTGGATATGAGACAAGAAACTTACAGATCGAACTCCTGAATTTTTCATGCAATTGACACATTGAACTCCTCAGCTATCAAGTAGATCAAAGCGAGTTCTTTGAAGCAATACATCCGAATGGAGACGCATTTGAAATAGTGAAGCTCATTAGAATGGCTGTAGCAAAACAGATTAGCACGTGAACTTGCATACAATTCTACAACATGTGCCACCATCTCACCTTCCCGAGGAAAATGGCAATCCCTCGCAGATTCCTTTTGGTGATATATATCACAAAAGACAAGCCGCTCATATGCCGAAACCCTAGGTAAAGAAGAAATGATATGATCAAAATAGGTCAACCAAGGAAACTTAGCGCAAAATGGTAACTGCGTGGTAAAAGTACCATCCTTTCTTGGAAGAAGCCACTCTTATGTTATTCAACTAAATAAACATGTTTTTGCCCATCATCAAAAACCAATCGCAAGAAAACGTCCAATCCCATGCACAAACCAATTTGTCACTACAAACAATTGTTGGCAAGCGGCAATTTTATCAAGGCACTTAGAAGCGTACTCGAGTTCGAATGAGCAATCGATTTGAGCATTGTGCTCCAGAGTTGAGCCGAAACACTGTACTCGTTGAAGCGGCGGAAGAGTGTCACCGGACGGCCCGGCTTGGTATTGGCCACCATGACGGAGAAACGAGACTAAGCGAGAACACGGCGCGAAACTCCTAAACCTAGCTCACCTCACGGCTCCGTGTGCCGCACCTTCTCTACGGGACGCCGCCCATGAACCATCTCTTGACTAACGCGGCCTCGCTTCGCTGGCGGCCAGCGACGGTGACCACCGCGAGCGCTACCTTTGTCATTGCACAGCCGCCTCCGTCGCCAGCGGTCTTCGCCAGGAGCTTCGCGATAGTCGTGGCCGACTCTTGCGGCGATCCGGTTGGGGCTGAGGGCGCGAGGTTGAATCGATGGCCGCGCGCGAAAGCACCCCGCGCCATCGCCGCTCCCCTACGCGCCTTCCTTTACCACCGCCGGCGCCCTCACGCCTCCTCAACACGCATCTCCACCCCCACGCCTCGTCCTCGCTTCGGCTCGGATCGACGCAGGCAGACGTCGTGAAGCGAAGGCGTGACTCATGAGCCGCGACCGGAGTCATGAGCGACGCTGGTCCTCGTCGTCAGCCGGCCAATGCCATCGAGCTCGATCACCCGAGGTCGTCGTAGCTACGTAGTGGCGGTCGGCGAAGAGAGCCAAGCCACCGCAGCGATGGAGGCGGCGCAGGGACGAGAGGTGGGGCGGAGTCGGCCGAGGTCGCCGTAGTCTAGGGTGAGTGGAAGATCTCGGATCTGCGCTTCAGCCAGGCCCCACGACGACATGGCGGCGCGCATCAAATAGCGGGGCTAGGGTTCGGTCCGAGGCCAGGAGGCGGAGGAGGAGGCGGGGCGCGATGGTGAGAAGGCGGAAGAAGCGGAGCGGAGGAGGAGGTAGCCACGGTGGCGGCGGGCTTGAGCAGCCGCAGGATCAAGGCGCCATTGTTTAGGAGGCTTGAGCGCGTTTGGGGGCACGGGGTTTAGGGCGGACAGGCGCTATGTTGGGGCCACATGGGTGGGCGATTGATGAGATGAACCAGGTGATTTGGTCCATCGATTTGATGAAGTGACGTGATAAAACATCTTAGCCACTTGATTATGAGGAAGTAAGTTTACGGGTGCACATTTTAGGGTGAACAAAGAAAAAATATCCTCTGTGGGGGCAGAATAGTGTGTGCATGTAGAAAAGAATTAACTGGTGAATTATATAGGGGTAAAGATTATAAGGTGATGTAGGCGGGCTGCAAGAAGTGGCACATCAGATCTGTGATGAGGTGGAAGAGAGAGAAATGGAGAGAGAAAGAAAGCGGACTGCTTACTTGTAGCCAGCTGAAAGTGAGCTGCTCACGGACTCCAAGACACCTTGTGAGAGGAAGAGGTGATCCAAGTATTAAATGTATAGCTTGTATCAAGAGTGAGCTATTATATGAGTAGACTTTTGTTGACTATGTGTGACATGGTAACACTGTAAAGCCCACCATGGACTCTATTATTAACCTTGCTCTTATACTATTGTTCATGTCCTAAGAGGTATAATGCATATCTTGGACAGACAATGTGAGCAGGGCACCAACTACATCGCCACAAAGCTAGCTAGATGCATGCACCCATGCCGAATCCCCCAAAGCTAACCGCTTATGTGACGCGCGTCTTCCGCATGGTTTGACTAGGTAGCCAGCGGCGATGTTCGCACGCTTCCCGCCGCGCGCGCGCTGATCGAAGTCATCGAACCATATGCGCTGGACGTGCGCGCTCAGGTGCAAACCCGACGCAGCTCCGCGTGTCACCTCGCCTCCTCACGTGTCTCCTCCTCCTCGGCGTCCTCGCTTGCCACTTTCCCCTCGCGGCCTGTGTATAAACACGCAGTATCGCAACGAGCCACCCCAACTCATCAGTCATCACAAGCTACGCGCGCTTCCCACTGCCCGCAGCGCAGCAGCAACTCAAAGTCTCAAACCGGCCGTGCCCCGGGGAAAGACCATGAGCCAGGGGCAGCCGAGGAGGCCCGAGGGCCAGCAGCAGACGCATGACCTGCAGGGCCGGCCCATCAATTACGGCGACGTGTTCGACGTCTCCGGCGACCTCGCCGAGCAGCCCGTGGCGCCCAGGGACGCCGCGCTGCTGCAGTCCGCCGAGCACGTCGTGCTCGGCCAGACGCAGAAGGGCGGGCCCGCCGCCGTCATGCAGTCGGCCGCCGCCCTCAACGCGCGCGCCGGTCACGTCGGCCGCGGGCAGGTCACGGGCCACGCCGCAGACGCCGGCGTCACCGTCACTGAGACCGACCTCCCCGGCCGCCGCATCGTCACTGAGTCCGTCGCCGGGCAGGTGGTGGGCCAGCTCGTCACGCCCGCGCCGGTGGCGGCGACCCAGCCGTCGGGCGCGCTGGCTGAGGACGCCGTGACGATCGGGCGCGCGCTGGAGGCCGTGGCCGCCACCGCCGCGGGGGGCAAGCCGGTAGACCAGAGCGACGCGGCGGCCATCCAGGCTGCAGAAATGCGCACCACGGGGTCCAGCCTCACCGCCCCCGGAGGCGTCGCCACGGCGGCGCAGGCGGCGGCGGACCAGAACGCGAGCGCCGTGCGCGAGGAGGAAAAGGTCAAGCTCCGGGACGTCCTCTCGGTGCGCTCCACTCTTTCTTGACATAGATTCATTTTGCAACTACAGACGACGTGTACATGGTAACTAAGCAACCGCCATGAATTGTGCGTGTGCACGCAGCATGCGAGGGACAAGTTGCCGGCGGATAAGGGGGCGACGAAGGAGGACGCCGAGAGGGTCGTGTCCGCGGAGGTGAGGAACAAGCCGGACATGACGACCACACCGGGCGGCGTGGCGGACGCGGTGACCACGGCGGCGCGCCTCAACCAGGAGCGCCCGTAGGTCCTCTCTTAAGAGGTGTGAACTGTGAAGCAGGTGTGCGTCCGGCCGAGCATGCAATAACCAGCCTGGGTTATGAACAAAATGATGTCGTCTTGTCATCTCTTGTAAACAAATGTGAAATCAGCAGTATGCAAACAATAATAGAGATGCTGAACAAAATCCATGTGTTGTGCCTCCGTCTATCCGAGATTGACATGGAGTACACAACTACACCAAACTCACAAGATTGATATGGAATGCACAAATATACCAAAAATATTGACGATGGAAATTACTCAACGGGAGATAAGTTTATGTTAATGTGTATTCACCATATGCTGTGCAACCTGAACTTGCTGTCTTTACACAGGAACAGGGGCTCGTCGCTGCAACGTTACAAAAAAATTTGATTGAACTTTTAACTAGGTTTCTAACAATAGTTGGGCAATTCCTTCTCAAGCTTACTCCGGAGCCATATCTACAAGGGGGAGGGAGAACGCTTTGTAAGTTGTAACAAATTTTACTCTATGAATTACACGGAATGCTTGTCGCAAACATCTAAACATCTGTCAGAATTATTGATGATACAATCATGACATAGGCGAGGAAGAAGAACATGACAATCTGGATGAAGAACTTTGGGTTGTCCCTCAAGCTTGGGGCCGCCACTGATCTACTGCTTGAGAAAACAAGAATGCAGTCAGTCCCGTACGGCCAGCGACGAGCAAGGACAGCGCAATTAAAGATGTGTTGCAGCATCTTACCTGGTGATGCGCTGTGACAGTCGATTGAAGGGCAGACTCTGAATGAAAACCACACCTGGTCCTGTGAGAGATGCTGTTAGCTGATTGTCGCCCTGCATAAGACGATGGTCCACACTCAGCGCAAGGAAACAAAGGAATTCTTAACAAGAAACACGAGGAAACAGGCCGGAGGGGAAGGAGAACGGATATACTCACCCCAAAGACTGCTGTATATCCCCCAAAGACTACTCTTCTCAGTTGGTATGGGCTCTTCAACTGAAAGTTGACGGTGGTTGTCATAGCCACAATACAAGCAGCATCAACAGTAATTACCTCACGAGGAGCAAGAATTTTCTGCATTACTAGCAAAAGTAAAGAGCAAAAGCTCCAAAAGTTAAGAGGACCCCGTTGAATTTACCAGAGTTAACTAATGCTTGTGTCAAACAAAAGGAATATGGGATAACAGGTTCATGCTTGTGCGAAATAAATCAGAGATTTGTTGCTTATAGAACATTTAGCTGAAAACAAAATGACATAGATGTATACCAAATTAGATGTTGCAGGCTTGCAGTAAGTATTGCCTATGTTAACAACATCCATATCAAGTTAATGTAAGATGTGGCCCTAATTCCAACCTTGTCATGCTTACTTCAGCAATTCTCCCTCTACTCACAAAAACATGTCATTTTAGACACCCACAGTCAAACTTTAGAAACTTTGGTTATTGATATCATTTTAAATAGGAAGGAGTCCATGTAGCAACCCCAACTTTAGTCGAAAGTCCATCTGGCACTCCAAACTATGAAATCAGACATTTGACCCCCCGAACTTTGTAATCTGGTTCACATGACACCTTGATCCGATTTCGTACAATGGTATTACCCAAGTGGCACAATGAGTTGATGGTTTTACTATTTAAGATGACACAATGGCCAAGTTAGGTCAACGACAGGTGAGGCTCACATGGGCTTCTCCCTCACTGAGCTCCCAATCATGCTTCCATGGCTGTCAGCCCCTATAACTCCCTCCTTCTCTGTTTCGATTTGGATGAGAAGCCCCTATGAGCCCCACACCTGTAATTTACCTAAATTTGCCCAACGTGTTATCTTACATGGCAAAATCATCCACTCATCATGCCATGCAAGGTAATACCACTATGCGAAACCGGGTCAGGATGTTATTTGAACTAGATTGCAAAGTTCGAGAGGTCAAATGTCTGGTTTCATAGTTCAAGGTGCCGAACAGACTTTCAAGTAAAGTTTAGAGTGTTATACGGACTTTTTCCTTTTTACATATTTAGATTGGATACATGAACATCTTTATGTGTGGATTTGTCTTCAAAAGTATTTTCATAATATTATAATTTTATTGGGTTTTAAAATATATTACAATAGAAATTAGTGGTCAAAGTTACGTTTCGGGGCCATTCGATGTCCAAAATGACATGATTTTGCAACCGGAGGGAGCATATTCCATCAACATGTCCTATTTCCTAGACCTATTACAGAATCAAAGCTTGCAACTTTTAACATCTAAAATATTCTAGTATCCGTCCAATTTACATTGCTAAAGAGCAGATATAGTATTGCAGAATTTGCAGTTTCAAATATTAATATCTACTTAAAGACTGCGACGCGACCGTGAAATGAATTGTACCTGATCCACCACCAACAAGGAAAACCATCCCTTGACCCCTAAGCTTCTGTTTGAGGATCATCTGCACAAAAAATGAGCATATTTAATTTCCCAACAAGCGAGCTGATCAGTCGCATCCAAAGAAGAACTAAAACAACTTGCAGGCCACACATGATCTGCAAATCAGTAAGGTACCTTGATAATAACCCTACCTCTGCACCAATTTCAATGTTTCGCGGCCTCTGATCAACTGTACTTGTGACTGACACATCATTGACCGAGCTGAGAAACGAATCTGCCTGCAAGGATAATTTGGCATATTATGATATTCTCGTGATTGTTTTCAAGAATACGACTAACTTGAAGACATAATTTACCTGGATAAGAAGTTCCCCGCCAAAGTTCGCTAGATCTATCTATAACAAAAGCAAGAAATTGTAGTGAGACTAAGATAGCAGTTTTGGTCAATAATAAAAGTACTCTCTTCCTTGAGATGTTAAGAGTATAAGACCACTAAATCAGGCATATATATTCACAGAGTTCATTAGTTTGCTGGTTTAACATGATAACACTGCATCTAGCCATCCAGGTATCTACCTCTTGTGCAGCTTAACAGATGCAGGATAACAGCCAACATCCACAAATAGACTTCTTAAACAAACTCACACTTACGCAAAATTATGATGTTAATGCCTCCCTAGCACTGAGCAAAATTACATCTTATAATTAACTGTTACAGGACCAAAATTCAATGCTTCAGGCAAGGTTATTGGTGACTAAACAGTTAATAGCACAAGACACTCTTAACCTTTTATTGAACAGTAAATCATATAGCTCAGGTGGTAAAGATTGGAAAACAATTGACAATATGTTGAAAGTCGAGGGTTTAACATGAACAAAAGCATTAACAAGTCCTCATCCGACAGTTAAAAGTTCTCAGATAATTGTTGAGGAATCATGGAAATTTCACATATAGGATATGCAATATTGTTACTGACAAAAGGCAAATAGTGACATAATCCGCATGAGCAACCTATGGCTTTGTATCGAAAATAGAGAAACAGCTCAGAGCTGAACTAGAAAGAAGAATAGGTGTTACGAAGATTTGAAACAATGTAATGACTTCACTGAGAATATACTAACAGGCAGTATCCTCCCAGGAAATGGCGCAGAAATCGCAACATATCCATCATCAGGGCCAGGATTGAAGAATACAGTGCTGCTTATGCTTTTTCCAAAAATCCACTGCCACATGCCCCCATCGTTTTCAGGCAAGTAATTATTGTCCATTTGAATGTTCCCGGACATGTAGCACATTGTACCTAGAGAATACAACAATGATATAAATTACACACTAACAATCTCTAGGACATCACAGGACTCACAACAAGCAAATAAGCAATATAACAGAGCATCTTGTAGTAACAACTACCAAAACATGGTTGATGCACTACCATTTTTCAGGACAGGTTAAGGTCAAAAAACGCTACTGAACAGAACCATGGTGAAATTGCTCACAGATAAAGATAAGATTTAGATGGTTTCATCATAACATACAACTGGCAGTATGGCGGTAACTTATATTTTCTGCCACTGTGCCACATGATTACAAGGCTAGCACACACTACTAACTAAAAGTTAATTCAGCATCTCATACTACAAGATATACTCGTTAAGCATGAAAGCTGCAATGATTTCAGCTGCAGAACAGAATCGAGTCAATTAAGTTACCTGGCTTCACAGTCAACTTCTCCTGTGACTTCACCATCACCTACAAAAATCATTTCCCCCCAATAATCACAAATCAGAACAACTCAATTCATCTGAACAGAGAAGAGAGCAAGAATTGAGCATCGCAAAGGAAACTACCTGCACGACCTGCACATCTCCACCGGATATCTGAAACGCCGTCACAGATCCCTGTTGGCTCTGAAAACAACCCACGCAATTCAAACCGAATTAGATCAGGAGGGGTCCAAGCAGGAACCCAACGCTACGGATCGGGTGGATCCAGCCCCACGACCTCGAAACTAACCCTAACATCTACGCGGGGATGAGACCGTGTGGAAAAGAAGGATCAGATCGTGCATGGGAGGAGTCCGCACCTGGTAGACGTAGGGCTGGAAGGGCGTGGAGAAGAAGGGCGCGGCCATGGCGGGCTGGAGCCTTCTGGAAGCTTCTAGCAACAGTCAGTGAGAACCGACTCGGAGCGTCGTCTTCGGGTTCGGGGGAGTTGCCGTTCGCAGACAACGAGCTCACGATGTGTTCTTTTGGTGGTCTGACAGGTTCACCTTTTCGTTTTTGCCGATTTTCGAATGAACAGTAAAATTTATAAACGCAAAAATTGAGTCGAAAATGATAAAAATCGCATAAATTTAAAAACCAGATTTATTTGAAATAAATTCAAAAATCGTCGAAAATCGGCGATTTCGATGGAAAATCGACAACCATGTTGAACTTTTTGTGCGGTCGACTTTTGGTAGCGATTTTCGATGATTTTTGACGAATTTCGACCGATTTCCACCGATTTTCGACCGGTTTTTGACACGCAATTTTTTCGAATTTTCGAATTTTTTTGATTTTTTTTTAATCGGACCGGTTTATCGACCGGTTTTTGATGTCGAACCCTAGCGGTACGGTCGATTTTCGACGAATTTCGACGATTTTTGAAACCCTGGTTCTGACCTTTAATACTGGAGGATTTAATTTAATTTATTCTCTTTTCCCAACATGGGATTATCTGGGCCGTTGACTGTGCTCTCGACGGCAGCTTGATGCGCGAGGGGTGCTTGCGTGGCTAGTCCACGTAGACTTCCTGTCTACATGCCAGTGTGCTGTTAGTTGGCCTAGCTTGGCACTGTTGTAAAACGTAGTCGTTCACCCTCACCAATCGATAACACACCGACGTAATCACACAAACAAAAATAAGAGCACACATAGAAGTAGGGGTCAAAATTCTCTTATTAGATTGATTTTTCTGTATAAGGTAATGTCTAATATGTAGAAGAAATACTATAGAGATTAATTCGGATTCGCACATCAATAAATAGAGTTCTTCCAAATATGAATCAGGGTTATATCTGCTTCACAACACTCCCCCTAAGGCAAATACCACGAAATGCAAATGTCTCATTAAAAACTCCTTCCAAAAACCTAGTGCAAAAAAAAAGGCATGGAGAAAAAGTACATTACACTCGCACTCCGTGTTACACTAATTGCCTCATTAAAAACCTTCATATGAGAAACTTCAGGAAAACTCGCTGAAGGGAAAAATAGCACAACTTATAATCTCCAAGATAAAATATGATCTTTAGAATCATGCAAAGGGATAATGGTTCTGGGATTTACTCCCCCTGAACTTTGCAAATCTCTAAGTATTCTCATTTCAATGCTTTTAATGCACTTTTGGAAAATAGACTTTGATAAAGATTTTGTGAATAAATCTGCTAGATTTTCACATGACTTAGCTTACATTATTTTTTCCTCATAATTCTTCTAGAGTTTATGAGGATAGACAAATTTGGGGGCAATATGCTTCGTGATATTGCTCTTTACATATCTGTCGGTGTTTCGTGCACCGGCAATACGATTTATTTGGTTAAGGGGATCGCGCGCTCCCTCTTCTCGAATGGTTAGACTTAGGGGGTCCAAGATGTATACTGGTTCGGGCTGAACGTCCCTACTCCAGTGCGCACGGTGGATCTATATTGCTTTCGGGGGCGGATGACCGCGTGGTGTTACAAGCAGGGGGCCGAAGTTCGGTTTCGGGCGCCCCGTAGGGGAGTGAATGCTATCTACTAGGGAGAAGAAGCGGAAAAAGGTCCCTCCTCTCTGAGGGTCCTGCCTTGAAAGTGCATCTAGGCCCCCTAAATTTGTTTTGGGTGATTAATGACAAATGATTAAAGAAACTAATGTGTTCAACTAGTTTATGAACAGGCAAAGGCTTCAAGAAGAGATCGTCTATGCACGTGAAGTGTCCCCTAGTAGCGCTGAGTAAGAAAAACGGTATTTAAGCTTGAAATTTTAATCTATTGAGTCATAGGAATGCCGTACTATTAAGAGGGATGCATTGAAATTGACTTGGAGATGTTCTCCTCACTCAAGATGAACTTAGGCGAGTCTCTCAAGGGCTAGAAGTGTTCTTTCTCGCTTCGGAATGTAGTTTGTTTTAAGTCCAGGTCGGATGTTCGAACTTGTATCGGACGTTCGATGTTTCAAGTTCAAGTGGAGTTGTGCTTCACCGATGTGTTCTGTTTGGGCCTGACACTCCGATGTTCTCGCTTCTGATGTTCGGATACCTGTTGTGTTTTAGATAGGGAGCTCTCTGTTTGGTTCGGATGTTCCGATATTGAGTATCGGAAGGTCCGATGTGTGCCTTCTTGTTTAAAGGTGCTCTCTGTCTAGTTCGGATTGTCCGAAGTTGCGCCTTCTAAGTTCCAAGTGGTTGTTTTCCGCTTGGGAGCCCACTGCTTTTCTTGGATGTTCCGATGTCTTTTCTGACGTTAGATGTGGACTTAGCTTGTTTTTGTTGGGTTCACTCTTCGAGAGTCATCGGATGTTCCGATGTTGTTATCGGACTTTCCGATGCGTGTTGTTTTCGATCGCTGGAAGTTTTCCAAGCCTGGAGTTTGCACACATCGGATGTTCAAGTTTGTATCGGACATTCCGATGTGGGGCTGAGTCAGGTAACGGCTAGTTTTGATCCAAAACTATAAATACCCCTCTCTCACTCCTTTTGCCTGCTACACACTTGCTTGGGCTGTTTACTTGAGCTTCTTGAGCACTTTCTAGAGCACTCTTTTGAGCACTCTCTCCTCCTTGATCTTAGGGATCATTTAGTGAGTGAGGGTTGTGTTAAGTGTGGTTGTGAGTTAAGAGCTAAGTTGTCATTCATCTTGAGAAAGTAGAGAACCTCTCCAAGATCGAGATTCAAGTGTATTCATTTCTCTTGGAGGTTGAAGGACTCCTAGACGGCTAGGCGTCGCTCACGAGCTCCCAAAGGTTGTGGGACGCCGTGAGAAGTTTGTGAAGGCCGGCTCCGCCTCCGAAAGGAAGGAACCAAATAGTGGAACCAAGCCTCAAGTGCGACCGAGGTTTGGGAGGAAAGGGTTGGAAAAGACCCGGTTCTTTGGAACCTCCTCAACGGAGACGTCTGATCCTCAAGGATCCGAACTCCGAATCAAACTATTGTGTTCTCTCTCATCTCTAGTCACTGCTTAATCTTATTGATTTTCTTCTGCACCTTTTAATATCTAGTGCTAGTTGTTGAACTACTCTTTCTACTTGACTCTTTCAGGTTGAGTGCTAATCGGATAATCCAAGTAATTACGGAAGTTCAAGTTTTCGGAAGTTCCGATATTAATTCGAATATCCGACTGCTTCCATTGCATTAAATTGTTTTAATTTTAAATTAGCCTATTCACCCCCTCTAGGCAATCTTCTAACCTTTTCAATTGGTATCGAGCCAAACCTTCTCAAGGCTTAACCGCTTGAAGGAACGTGATGGCCAACACCGGGTTGAAGGTTGTCATGACGGACGAGCAAACAAATCGAGAACCGAGATGGAACTCCCAAGAAGAGCAAAGAGGAAGCTACCTCTACATCTAGTCAGGAGCTCAAATTCCTTTCAATTATGAAAATTAAATACTTCCTCTTCGCATTCAGATATCAACAGTGCCCTCGGCGTGCTCCTTTCTTTGATGGCACGTACTATTCCGCTTGGAGGCACAAGATGAAAATGCATTTGATGTCTCTCCATCCTAGTGTTTGGAAAATTGTTTGCACAGGTTTAGATATGCCGGAAGATCGATATGGAGCTCACGCCGAACAAGAGCAAAACATCCATCGCAATGCTCAAGCCGCAAGCGTGTTGCTTGGAGCGTTGAGTCCCGAGGAATTCAACAAAGTGGACGGCTTGGAAGAAGCCAAAGAGATATGGGACACACTTCAAGTAGCACATGAGGGTACATCAAGTGTAAGGGAATCAAAGATTGAATTGCTAGAAGGCAAGTTGGGGAGATTTGTCATGAATGATGATGAGACTCCACAACAAATGTATGATCGCTTGATGATCCTCGTAAACAAGATAAGAGGACTTGGAAGCAAGGATATGACGGACCACGTTGTGGTGAAGAGGATGTTGAGAGCCTTTGCTCCAAGGAATTCGACTCTCGTAACACTTATACGAGAGCGAAAGATTTCAAAAGGCTTACTCCTAATGATGTGCTAGGAAGAATTCTATCACATGAGCTTATGGAGGAAGAAGCAAAAGAAGTAAAGAACCTTGCTAAGCAAAGCTCAAGCTCAAGACCGAAGCAAATAGCTTTGAAGGCAAGCAAAAGGAAGAGTCAACATCAAGTGATGAAGAAGAAGAAGAGAGCGAAGAGGAGGAGGACTTGGCATTGTTTGTGAGAAAGTTTAAAAATTCCTCAAGTATGACGGTCAAGCAAATACAAGAAAAACTTCAATGACAAGTCAAGGAGAAGAAGAAATGTGAAGAGGGCGTGCTATGAGTGCGGTGAAGTTGGACACTTCATCGCCGATTGTCCAAAGAAGAAGACCTCCTCAAATGAGCAAAAGAAGAGTGAGCCAAGCAAGAAAAATAAAGGCTACAAGAAGAAGTACTCAAGGCGAGCCCATATTGGCGAAGAATGGGATTCAAACGACTCGACCGACACCGATGATGAAGGAGTCGCCACCGTCGCCATTGAAGCCGCTCCTCCAACAAAATCACTTTTCGCGACATGAGCGACACCGACAACGACGACGCACCCATTTGTCTCATGGCAAAAGGCGGAAGGTAATGACTAAGTCAAAACCTCCAAGTAGTGATAGTGAATTGGATAGCGATGACAATGATGATGATGATGTTCTATTTTGTGATTTAAGCAAAACGGCTATTGATAAGATCCATAAACTATTGAAAAGAATAGATAGCCAAGAGGAGACTCTCGAGAAGCAAGAAGAGTTGCTAATTTGTGAAAAGAAGAAAAATCTTGCTCTCGAGAAGGTTCTCACAAAAGAAAAGGAGACAATTGAATTGTTAACCAAAAGCTTGATTTGGCTAATAATTCAATAACATTACTTAAGGGTTCAAATGAGTCACTTCAAGAGAATGTCATAAGTTTGGAAAACAATCTCCAAGCTCTTGAAGTGCAAATTGAATCTCTTAATGATCTTAATTCTCCAATTGTAAATTCTTCAATGGCTTCTATTCCTTCCACTAGCAATGGTTGCTCTCGATGCTATAATGTTGATATTAATGCTTGCTCTACTAACTCTCAATTTGTGCAAGTATTAAAAAGCGAAAACGAGATTAAGTGCCTTGGTTAGGTACGGTTGCATGAAAACTTATCAATCCAAGGACGCCCTATACAAAACCATAAGTGGTCGAGGCAACAAAAACAAAGAAGGGCTAGGATATGATAAGTATGAATGCAAAGGAAATGACCGTGTGGTTGTAAAAGGTAAGGAATGCATCAAGTTTGTCAAAGGAAATGACAAACAACCATTGACCACCACACAAGTCATCAAAACCGGCAAGAATCAAAGGAGCATCCTCAATGTCATACATCTCATTCCATTCACTTTGCTTCTTACATATTGAAGAGAAACCACCGTGGTAAAGTGGTTGCTCATTTTGTCGGTGCCCACCACTCTAATGATGTGAGCAAAAAGAAGGTGTGGGTACCGAAAGTATTGATTACTAACATGCAAGGACCCAAAAGGATTTGGGTACCTAAAAACAAGACTTGATGTGTTTTCGTAGGACTATATCTCCGGTGGATCAAGTTGGGTGCTTGATAGTGGTTGCACAAACCACATGACCGGAGAAAAGAAAATGTTTTCATCTTTTGATGAAAAAGGGTCACAATATGAAAATATTGTGTTTGGTGATAATGGTAAAGGAGAGGTAATGGGATTAGGTAAAATTGCTATTTCTAATGATCATTCAATTTCCAATGTCTTGCTTGTTAAATCTTTGAATTACAATTTGTTATCCGTGTCGCAACTTTGCGTAGATGGGTTATAATTGTCTTTTCACTAATGTGGATGTGACCGCCTTTAGAAGAGACGAGTCCTCAATTGCTTTTAAAGGATATTTGAAGGGTAAGCTCTACTTGGTTGATTTCAATTCAAATAGCGCTAAACTTCAAACATGCTTAATGGCAAAGTCTAGCATGGGTTGGTTGTGGCATCGCCGCTAGCTCATGTTGGCATGAGGAACCTCGACAAGCTTCTAAAAGGCGATCACATCATTGGACTAACAAATGTTGAGTTTGAGAAAAATAGGATTTGTAGCGCTTGTCAAGCAGAAAGCAAGTTGGAGCGCGTCATCCCGCGAAGAACATCATGACGACGACAAAACCATTGGAGCTTCTATACATGGACCTCTTCTGACCCGCTGCTTATATAAGCATCGGAGGTAACAAGTATGGCTTAGTTATTGTTGATGATTTTTCTCGCTTCACGTGGGTATTCTTTTGCAAGAGAAAAGTGAAACTCAAGGGATAATTAAGAAGTTTGCAGAAGAGCCCAAAATGAATTCGATTTGAAGATCAAGAAGATTCTGAGCGATAATGGAAGTGAGTTCAAGAATACTCAAGTTGAAGAATTCCTTGATGAAGAAGGAATAAAACAAGAATTCTCCGCTCCCTATTCCCCTCAACAAAATGGAGTGGTAGAACCGAAAAATCGGACGTTGATCGAGATGGCAAGGACAATGCTTGATGAATACAAGATTTCCGATCACTTTTGGGCGGAAGCCGCCAACACCGCGTGCCATGCCATCAACCGATTGTATCTCCACAAGATCTTGAAGAAGACGGCATACGAACTTCTTACCTGGTAACAAAGCAAATGTCTCATATTTTAGAGTTTTCGGTAGTAAATGTTTCATTCTTAACAAGAAACCCAAGAACTCTAAATTTGCTCCAAAGATCGATGATGGTTTCTTGCTAGGATATGGATCAAATGCTTACGCATATCGCGTTTTCAACAAAACTTCGGGTTGTGTTGAAATAGCGAGAGACGTGACATTTGATGAATCTAACGGCTCTCAAGTAGAGCAAGTTGATTTAAATGTGCTAGAAAATGAGGAAGAGCCAAGCATTGCAATCAAGAAGATGGCTATAGGCGAAGTGAGGCCGCAAGAAAAGGAGCATCAAGATAATTCATCTACACAAGTGGAGCCTCCCACTTCAAATCAAAATCAAGACATTCCTCAAGATAGTTCAAGCAAATTAATGGAGGATGATCAAATTGATGATAATGAGCCAATTCAACGAACGCCTCAAATGCCGCATCCAAGAGTGCATCAAAGTGTCCAAAGAGATCACCCCGCCGATAACATTCTCGTGATATCCAAAAGGGGGTAACTACACGCCTAGAGTAGCTAATTTTTGTGAATTTTACTCCTTTGTGTCTACTTTGGAACCTTTGAAGGTTGAAGATGCACTAAAAGATCCGTATTGGATAATGGCTATGCATGAAGAGCTTAACAACTTCGTTAGAAACAAGGTGTGGTCGTTGGTGGAAAGACCAAATCAAAACGTGATTGGAACCAAATGGGTCTTCCGCAACAAACAAGACGAGAACGGAGTTGTCACAAGAAATAAAGCTCGGTTGGTAGCTCAAGGATTCACTCAAATTGAAGGTTTGGATTTTGGTGAGACTTATGCTCCGTTGCTAGATTAGAGTCAATTCGTATATTGGTTGCATTTGCTACTCACCATGATTTCAAGCTTTATCAAATGGACGCCAAGAGTGCTTTCCTAAATGGTCCAATCGCCGAATTGGTATACGTTGAGCAACCGCCGAATGGAGGATCACAAGAATCCTTCTCATGTCTACAAACTCCATAAGGCGCCTACTGCTCAAGCAAGCACCTAGAGCATGGTATGAATGCCTTAAGGATTTTCTCATTAAAAAGGGTTTGAGATTGGTAAAGTCGATCCTACTCTCTTCACAAAATTTGTTGATAATGATTTATTTGTGTGCCAAATATATGTCGATGACATTATATTTGGTTCTACTAATAAAAGCTTTTGTGAGGAATTTAGTAGGATAATGACAAAGAGGTTCGAAATGTCAATGATGGGCGAGTTAAAATTCTTCCTTGGATTTCAAATCAAACAACTCAAGGAAGGTACATTTCTATGCCAAACAAAGTACATCAAAGATATGCTTAAGAAGTTTGACATGGAGAACGCCAAGCCAATCCATACACCCATGGCTACAAACGGACACCTTGGTTTAAATGAAGAAGGTAATCCCGTGGATCAAAAGGTATATCGATCCATGATAGGTTCATTGCTTTATCTTTGTGCATCTAGGCCTGATATTATGCTTAGTGTGTGTATGTGTGCAAGATTTCAAGCCGCTCCTAGAGAGTGCCACCTAGTAGCCGTAAAAAGAATTCTTAGATATTTAGTTCACACACCTAGTTTAGGGCTTTGGTATCCTAAAGGATCAAAATTCGATTTGATTGGTTATTCGGATGTCGATTATGCGGGTTGCAAAGTGGATAGAAAAAGCACTTCGGGACTTGTCAATTTCTAGGTAGATCACTAGTGTCTTGGTCCTCAAAGAAACAAAATTCGGTGGCTCTATCCACCAAGCCGAATACATTGCATTGGAAGTTGTTGTGCACAATTATTATGGATGAGGCAAACCTTAAAGGATTTTGGATTTAACATGGAGAAGGTACCACTCTTATGTGACAATGAGAGTACGATCAAAATAGCCAACAATCCTGTTCAACACTCTCGGACCAAGCATATCGATATCCGACACCACTTCCTTAGAGATCACTCTCTTAAGGGAGACATAGATATTACCTATGTGAGAACCGAGAAACAACTGGCCGATATCTTCACCAAACCTCTAGATGAGAAAGCGTTTTGCGAATTGAGAAGTGAGCTAAACATCCTAGACTATCTAATGTGACTTGACATCTTGCTCGCATATATAGTTACTATTCTTGGTGATTTCAAAATAAAAGGATTGCAAAAATTAGTTATCTCGCTTTTTAAAGAGTTGAGTTGTATCTTGCATCTTTAGTCATTCCACCTCGTGATCATAGCTTTGATCGTTGTTTTGGTCTCGATCACAAGTAGAATGACTGCCGAGTTCACTGCCTCAAAGTCTCAATTCCTTCCTTCTCGTAAATCCTGTCTTTTCCTTCCTGTCACCGAAAAATACACGATCGGAATATCCGATCCAGTCATCTAATATCCGACTCGTGTTTTTGAACTCTTCGAATGTCCGATATTTTTATCGGAATATCCGAATCCTGTTCAACTTTTGGTTCACCGAAACTTGAACTCTTCGGAAAATCCGATATCCTATATCGGACACTCACTTTCCTGGAAAATCAAATCGTTGGAACTTCCGAACCTCGATTGAACGTCCGGCGCGTGTAAACGCATGATAAGGACGGTTCGGTTGGCCCCTACCTCATTTCTTTATTCCTTCACTTGGCCTCCGTGACGCTCTCTCTCTCCCTCCACCGCACTCTTTCATCACTTGTCGCCTTCTGAGTCTTCAACTCTTCTGAACTCCGATCTACCTCAAGGAGGAGAGCCTCACTGATTAGAAGATCTTAATCCTATCAAAACTCGTTCTTCACCCTCAAGGTAAACCCTAGAGCAATCAGTGTCTCTTCGCTTTCCGTGAATCTTTTGATCATATCTTTCAGTAAACTTGTTGCTCTAGTGTTTCCCCGCCTAGATCTCAAGTTTTATCAAATTCCTTTGGTTGATTTGGTTGAAATCCTAGTTTTAGGGTTGTACCGAATATATCGGAACTTCCGAAATTCTCTGTCGGAACTTCCGATGTAAAGTCGGAATTTCCGATACTATATCGGAACTTCCGATGTTGACAGTACAACACTAAAGCCAGCTCTCTCTAGTTTCATCTATCATATCTCGCTACTCTCTTATCACCGGTGTCGATGGATCCAAGTCAAGGTGATCAACCTCCTCGTGGTTCAGCCAAGGTTACTTTCACTCGCAAAGAAAAACTCCAATCAGGCGAGAACAAAGCGAAGCTTCACTCGAGGATCTCAACCTGGATTTCAATCGGTGAACTCTTTGCTCAGCCGCTCAAACGGTAAATGTGCCTCGTGGAGCACCGCTACCCTCTAGAAAAGGCAAGGGAATTGTGGAGCGTCTGTCTCGGCCAAGAGACATGCCGAGATTGAGACCGCTGAAAGAAACCCTAGACTTCAAAGAAAGCCAAGAAACTACAAAGGAAAAGCGGACAAGTGAGAAAAGCTCGTGAAGAGAATCCAAAGCGGAATGACCGGTTCTCTCATCGACTCACGTTTACGACATTCTTTCAAAGCAGACTTTTATGCTTGATCATTTATCCTAGAAAGAATCCGGTAATCCAAATGCAATGCGTTGATTGGGAGTACATGGCGTGGCAGATGATGCGTGTTTAATGATGTTATTGCAGCTTGTGAAAGAACTGGCACCAAGAGGATCATGGCTTTTCAACATGATTGGAATGTGGAGATCATAGCTCGATTCTATGCCACAATGTATGTCTCCAGGATCGAGTCTCTACTCTCCATTGGATGACCGAGGAACTTGGTATGAAACCACATACGTTCGCTTGCCGATTGCTTGATTTCACGTAGCGGACTCGAGGGACAGAGATCGATCCACAATGAAGTCTCACTTGGCGCATCAAATCTGAATTTCTTGTATGAGGAGAATGCGAGTTTGAGCCAGGTGACACTAAGGGAATGAAGCCCTTCTTTGCTATCCTGAATGCAGACTCTTCAGAAGATCTTGGCTCCAAAGAAGGTGATGCTTCTCATGTCCTCTCGTGACACCGTAAACCTCTTAAGCGAGAATGCAAGATGGTCGAGGCCCTTTGATGTTTTTGATTTCATATGGAATGAGATCGAGACTCATTGGACAGAGCCTGAAGGAGCCGTGGATATGCTCCATTTATCATGCACTTAATTGAGGAAGTGACAGGCAGATTTTGAGTGCGATGGAAAGCATGTGGCACTTCAAGTCGTGCCAATCAAGGCCCCTTCTCAGTGAGCCACGAGCTTCCACCAGAGGATCGCCTCCTCTGCCGCTACTCCTTCGCGTCTACTCCCAGCCGGATCTTCTTCACCTATTCTCGCGAGCTTTGAAGTCAATATTTGTTCTTTGCAAGAGCAACTCGTAAAAGCGTAAGAAGAATGCCAAGCGACTCAAGGATATTCAAAGGCATCTGAACTGGAATGCTCGGAGGACGAGGAAAGTGAAGATGAGATCGAGGATCCCTTTGCTCCAGCACCTGATGTGTCAGAGTCTGAGGACGACGACGAAGAATCTGGGTCAGATGAAGCTGCATCAGAGGAGTCTGATTAGTCTCTCTCTCTCTCTCTATCCTTTGTGGTGCTTGATGCCAAAGGGGGAGAGATGACAAATTTATCTATCTGTCTATCCTTGGTTCAAAGTCGTTGAGTCCGTGAACTTGGAACTTAGTTTATGTGTTTGGTTTAAAACTTCGTTGTTGAATGTTATTTTCGTTTTAAACTCTTTCTTTGCTTTTGCATGGAGATCTTTTGTCGACTCGATGGTTGTTAATTATCTAAACATTGCTTATCTTGTCAATCTTGTGTTAATCTCCTATGCAAAGATATAGGGGGAGCTCTCTCATATTCTTTTCTCTCGAAAAGTGCATTTGTTCTCAAGATCCATTCTAAATGCACATTTTGAGGGGGAGTTCCGTCTATATTTATACTCTCAATGCTTTATAAACTTGTCCTGAATCATGTTGTCATCAATCACCAAAAAGGGGGAGATTGAAAGTGCATCTAGGCCCCCTAAATTTGTTTTGGGTGATTAATGACAAATGATTAAAGAAACTAATGTGTTCAACTAGTTTATGAACAGGCAAAGGCTTCAAGAAGAGATCGTCTATGCACGTGAAGTGTCCCCTAGTAGCGCTGAGTAAGAAAAACGGTATTTAAGCTTGAAATTTTAATCTATTGAGTCATAGGAATGCCGTACTATTAAGAGGGATGCATTGAAATTGACTTGGAGATGTTCTCCTCACTCAAGATGAACTTAGGCGAGTCTCTCAAGGGCTAGAAGTGTTCTTTCTCGCTTCGGAATGTAGTTTGTTTTAAGTCCAGGTCGGATGTTCCGAACTTGTATCGGACGTTCGATGTTTGAAGTTCAAGTGGAGTTGTGCTTCATCCGATGTGTTCTGTTTGGGTCGGACACTCCGATGTTCTCGCTTTGGATGTTCCGATACATTTGTGTTTTAGATAGGAGCTCTGTTTGGTTCGGATGTTCCGATATTGAGTATCGGAAGGTCCGATGTGTGCCTTCTTGTGTAAAGGTGCTCTCTGTCTAGTTCTGATTGTCCGAAGTTGCGTCTTCGGAAGTTCAAGTGGTTGTTTTTCTGTTTGGGAGCCCACTGCTTTCTTCGGATGTTCCGATGTCTTTTTCGGACGTTAGATGTGGACTTAGCTTGTTTTGTTGGGTTCACTCTTCGAGAGTCATCGGATGTTCCGATGTTGTTATCGGACTTTCCGATGCGTGTTGTTTTCGACCGTTGGAAGTTTTCCAAGCCTGGGAGTTTGCACACATCGGATGTTCCGAAGTTTGTATCGGACATTCCGATGTGGGGCTGAAGTCGAGGAGTAACGGCTAGTTTTGATCCAAAACTATAAATACCCCTCTCTCACTCCTTTTGCCTGTTACACACTTGCTTGGGCTGTTTACTTGAGCTTCTTGAGCACTTTCTAGAGCACTCTTTTGAGCACTCTCTCCTCCTTGATCTTAGGGATCATTTAGTGAGTGAGGGTTGTGTTAAGTGTGGTTGTGAGTTAAGAGCTAAGTTGTCATTCATCTTGAGAAAGTAGAGAACCTCTCCAAGATCGAGATTCAAGTGTATTCATTTCTCTTGGAGGTTGAAGGACTCCTAGACGGCTAGGCGTCGCTCACGAGCTCCCAAAGGTTGTGGGACGCCGTGAGAAGTTTGTGAAGGCCGGCTCCGCCTCCGAAAGGAAGGAACCAAATAGTGGAACCAAGCCTCAAGTGCGACCAGGGTTTGGGAGGAAAGGGTTGGAAAAGACCGGGTTCTTTGGAACCTCCTCAACGGAGACGCACGATCCTCAAGGATCCGAACTCCGAATCAAACTATTGTGTTCTCTCTCATCTCTAGTCACTGCTTAATCTTATTGATTTTCTTCTGTACCTTTTAATATCTAGTGCTAGTTGTTGAACTACTCTTTCTACTTGACTCTTTCGGTTGAGTGCTAATCGGATAATCCAAGTAATTACGGAAGTTCAAGTTTTCTAAGTTCCGATATTAATTCGGAATATCCGACCTGTTTCCGCTGCATTAAATTGTTTTAATTTTAAATTAGCCTATTCACCCCCCCTCTAGGCAATCTTCTAACCTTTTCATGCCTCCCTTTATACAGATGGAGGGGGCAGGTTACAAAGGAGTTTTTGGAAAGAAAAGGATGGGACGTCCCACGCCCTGGAGTGTGATACTACGGGATTGCATAACCTTAGAAAGCATGAAATTTGCAATTAGAACCCTACGGTCTGATGTTTTAACGCGTTTCGGGCTGTTTTCGGGCTTTTTGGGCTGCTCCGGGGATGTGTTGGGCTTGGGGGAACTTTCTTGGGCTGGTTGGTGGGGCTTGTTTGGCCCATGTGGGGGTGAGGAGGGGGAGTTTTCCTGCTGCCCTAGCCCCTTCCTCCCCATTTGCGCCGCACTTCCTTCCTCCCACCTCCTTGTCTCCTCTCCTCTCTAGCCTTTCCTCTCCCTCACCTCCACCTCTCCCACCCCACCAACCCTTGCTGCGTCGTCTCCACTGCCACGCCGTGCCGTGGTGCTGTCCTCGCTAGTGGGATGATCCGCGACGAGGAGAGCCGGTGGGAGGAGGAGATCGGGTGGAGATCGCGCGAGAGAAGCGGTTGTTTTGCGATTCTTCAAGAAGGTAATGGGGAACCTTGTGGGGTAGATCTTATGCTGTTGTAGAGGGGTTTACCATGTTTTTGGATCATGGGAGGTGCTGCCATGGGGTAGAATTGATGAAAAACTAGAGTTGTACTCACGTTTTGGTTCGGGCAGATTGGGAACCCGAACTAGGGCAGGCGTTTTCGCCAATTTAGAGTTTGAATCTGACCGTACGGACTTTTAGGAAGTTGTAGATAATTTCATTATCTTTCCGTGCATATAAAGAAAGTTAAAATCCGCCCAGCCGTTTGGGAGATATGGCTGTTTTACCGAGCGCTGTCAAATCTGTGACGAGATTGGGACAGTTCGTGTTCAACGTTAGATTAAACAACATTAGAGTCCGAATTAGTCTTTCTCTATAACTAGAAAAAGTTGGGAATTTTCCTAAGCTATGCGAGGATGTACTCGTTTATTCAATTTGGAGTCCTAGAACAGAAGTTATGCCCGTTGGAAGGCTGCTGTCCCGACGGGACAGATTTGCTGTTTTCTGATTTTAGGAGTTGTGTTTAAGTCGGGGTAGTGGGTTCTATGTGTGCTGTTTTGTGGACTCGATTTGAGTGTGTGGCACGTGTTTGCAGGTGGTGTGCCTTCGAGTGCCCTCAACCTCTCGTCACTCCGTTGCCGCGGTTGAAGGCAAGTGTGTTGTGTGGATTGTATGCTATATGTGTTGCTAGTTGTGCTTCATAGTATTTGGAATAGATAACATGTTGTCTTGCCATGAATTACATGTATTGCTTGATATGAAGCCATTATGCCATGATTTAAATGTACTTATTGTTGATAAGCGGATTACACGCCATGTGATGATATGCAATACTCCTATACATGGAGTACGTTGTTGTCCATTTTGCATACATGGCATACTTTCATGGTCGGCCGGTGAGATAAGTCATAACTATTCCTGAGGGTCGGTGAGAACCGTTATGACTAATCCGGCTATTCTTGAGTAAGACCTACATCGTGATTCCATCCACCGTGGTGAATGGAAGCGAGTGATAGGCACCCTCCATCTTCGGATGGGAGGGAAAAGGGTGCATGCCGACGGTGTGCACTCAACCATACCTGTATGAGTTTCCAAGGAGACATGTGCATTGCATTGCATTGCATTAATGAAATATGTATATGATGATGTTTATGAGATGACGATGTGAATACTTATGAGTTGCTCACGAGATGAATACATGGATGCTTAAAAGAGGTTTGGAATGCTAACCATGTTGTGTTATGATGTGCTTCTGGAGGTTGGTGATGATGGTTTGTTGACTTGATCTTTGTTTTTCCATTACAATACACTTTGCTGAGTTTTGAACTCACGCTTGTGTTTTATGTTGTTTTTAGGTACCTTGAGATCGGCATGAGGGAAAAGGGGAATAGTCACACATCTCCACGTAGTTCACGCAATTGATTCCACAATGGAATCATTTGGAGTCATGACAATGAACTTAATGTGATACCATTGATGTTTATGGTTTAGATGTGTGCTAGGATTGCCTTATTCGTTTCATTTGGCTAATGATGACTTTGGGATGCTTAAAGTGGACTTATATTGCTTCCGTGTCGCTTATTATTGCTGTTTTAGATGTTTCATATTATGTCATATTCTGCTATGCTATTATGGTTGCGCAAGATCATGCTAAAACAAAGGAGATGCTGTCGAAATTTCCAATAATTCAAACTGATTACTTGCTGTAATTTACCTTAAATTATGGTATTAATTGCTGTATGGTCTATGTTTGGTGGCATTCTGGGCTTACTAGAAGCCGGGGTGTTACATGGAGTCTTCGCCTCATCGAGTGGCGTGGATCGCTGTCTCGCCGGGAAATGGCGTACCTAACCTCTGCGCGTTGGTCAGGTGCTGACGTAGTGGCGTGCGAGCCTGACGTTGTCTTAGGAGGGAGCGCTTCCTCCCACTGTGCACGGTTGAGTGACAGGGCTGGAGTTTGACTTTGGCAACCTTCCTGGTGCCTCGGGAAGGTGCCACCGACCTTGGCGCGGTCGTTTCGTGCCGTCGTGTCTGTAGGGCAGGTGGCCGATTGCCAGCGAGGGCCTGGCGTCCCGACCTTCGGCGGAGGTTGCCTTGGTGGGGTCGGAGCTGTGCGGGCTGTCCGACCCACGGGGGTCGGACCACCCCCTTGGTCGGGCGGGTCGGGGACGACCCGTCCTCGGTGGCCCAGTGAGGCCTCTGGCTGAAGTTGGGTTGGGGGCGGCCCAATCGTCTTCTTCGGCCGCCGGGGGTACCCATGGTATGAGTACTCGTCAGTAGCCCCCGAGCCCTCGAGCGGATCGGAGAATCGGTCGGGGGTTACTTTGGGTAGCAGGACCCAACCAAGTTCGTGCGGGCGTGCTTGATCGGTTGCTCCTGCTTGGTGCGCGCACCTGGTGGGTGTAGCCCCCGAGCCCCCGAGCGGGTCGGAGATCCAGTCGGGGGTTGCCTTGGACGACGAGGCCTGACTGGGTGTGTTCGAGCGCACTCGATCGATCGTTCCGTCCGGGTGCGCGCGAGCGCACCCGGTGGGTGTAACCCCCGAGCCCCCAAGCGGGTCAGAGATCCTGTCAGGGGGTTACCTTGAGATAGCTTGAAGTTCAGTCTCGGATGCGAGTTGAGGTGACCGGGCCATCCGTTGGCCCGAATCACAGTGGCCTTCCAGGGCCTAGCCGCCGGGTTGAAAGCCTCCGACCGATCAAGGATCAGTCGGCCCGACCATGGATCCAACTGGCCCGGGCGGGCGGCAGTACCCGGGCGGCTTAGGGACCGCTGGTTTTGATCTATTGTAGGTCCCGACGGGGTGCGTGTGAGCGCGCCCGGTGGGCGCAGCCCCCGAGCCCTCGACCGAGTCGGGGAGCCGATCGAGGAAACGCCTTTTGTCGTAGCTTGACGTTGCCTTAGTCGGCGCGGGCGCCCGGATGCCTTTAGCAAGGTTCCGATGCCCGGGCGCTAGTTTTACATCGTAGCTCGACGTTGCCTTAGTCGGCGCGGGCGCCCGGATGCCTTTAGCAAGGTTCCGATGCCCGGGCGCTAGTTTTACATCGTAGCTCGACGTTGCCTTAGTCGGCGCGGGCGCCCGGATGCCTTTAGCAAGGTTCCGGTGCCCGGGCGCTAGTTTTACGTCGTAGCTCGACGTTGCCTTAGTCGACGCGGGCGCCCGGATGCCTTTAGCAAGGTTTCGGTGCCCGGGCGCTAGTTTTACGTCGTAGCTCGACGTGGCCTTAGTCGGCGCAGGCGCCCCGATGCCTTTAGCAAGGTTCCGGTGCCCGAGCGCTAGTTTTACGTCGTAACTTGGCATCACCTTAGTCGACGCGGGCGCCCGGATGCCTTTAGCAAGGTTTCGGTGCTCGAGCGCTAGTTCTACGTCGTAGCTCGACGGAGGGCGTCCGTCCCGAGTCCCCATCTGGTGAGGCCGTCTGCGGGAGGAGTGGTCGCTGTCTATCCCACATATACGCCTCGTCCATAGGCATGGGACCTAGAGGGGGTGAGTGTACGCGCGTTTACCATCGTTGGTTTGAACGTCGTGCTCGCGTGAGCTGGTAACGGGTGATCCGAGTGGAACCTGGAGATCCCTCCAAGGGGGGATCCTTCCTAGCAGACGCTCCCGCGTGGGTGTCTAGTCCTCTAGGGACGTCCCATAAGAAACCTTTCTTTACTCGATCCCGTATCGGACCCTGGGCCGTCCGCTGGCCCGGAGCACAACTGGCTGTCACCCATCGATGGCTTCCGCGGGAGAGTGTGAAGTATGGTCTCGGACACAAGTTAAGGCGATCGGGTCGTCCGCCGACCCAACTAGAGGCCCACAAAGGGCTCGCCCTTTCCTCGCGCCCTCGCTCGTTTGACTGATGGGGTGGCTCTAAATCCGCTTGGCGGGATTAGGCCTTCGGAACCCGCGGCGTTCGACTGGGCCCCGGGCGTGAGTTACCAAACTCTTTGCCATGTCGGGGCCGCAGCGGCCCAGTGGGCCTGGCATACTTGTTGTGGGGCGGCTTGCTTGGCTCAGCGACAGAGATCGCGAGGTCATAGGGCGTGCCACTTGAGGCGGCGTCCCGGCGCCCCCGGCTGTCCTGTCAAGATTTAATGCGTAGTGGGGGAACAGGAAACCATCGAGACTTACCGGTCACCCAGTAGTGGGGAGATTGGTGGTCAGTTGGGCGGGACGCGCGACGGTCCGCCCGAGGTGGCGCCTGTCCAGTGCCTATAAGGTGGCGTGGGGGGCATCGGGACGGGTACTCGCTTCCGCCTTCTTCGCCTCCCTGCCTTCGCCTGTCGCAAGAGAGAGAGAGAGAGCCAAAAAGGAGCCTGGCAAAGAGTTGCGAACCTTCCTGCCTCCCTCGCCCCCTTGCTTTCCCCGTTTCTCGGAGATGTCGTGGCCAAAATGCTCCATCCAGCCCACCTGCGCGATCGGCCTGGAGAAGAAGGGGTTCCTTCCTCCATGGGACGTCTCGAGGTGGAGGGTGCCGGCGGGGGCTACGGTCCCTGCGTCGGGCTACGGCGAGATTGTCATGGCCGCCTCATTCTATGAGCGAGGGTTCGGCCTTCCGCTCCATCCCTTCGTCCGCGGGCTGCTGCACTTCTACAAGGCGGAGGTGCATCGCCTCAACCCCAACGACGTCCTTCACATTGCGGTCTTCATCACGCTGTGCGAGGCGTTCCTGGGGATCGATCCCTACTGGGCGCTCTGTAGGTATTTCTTCCAGGCGCGGCTGAGGAGGGACAAGCCCGGGGACGCTTCGGTGCCCATCGGCGGTGTGGCCTTTCAGTTGCGCGGTGGCCGAGCGGCGGACTATATCGAGATGAGGCTGCCGTCGTCGAACCGAGGTTGGCACTCCGAGTGGCTTTACGCCCAGAACCTCGGAGGCAGTGCCCCGACCTTCACCAGCCGGCTCCCCGTGACAGGGCCCGAGTGGTAGGGATTGAGTAGCGGCTGTCATGGGGCATAGCCAGAGAAGGGGAGGGCGGTAGGGGAACACAATGACATGGCTAGATAGCATTTGATCTTGAGGTGGAGTAATGACCATAGAGCTCGACTGAATATGTTCTCGTCCCCACAACCGACGGTCATATCCGACAGCATCCTCATCCTTGAATCGATTGGGCATGATGCACGGTGTGCATGCAACATCGCAAAAAAAAAACATGAGACTCATCGAAACTTGATGGTACTTCTTGAAACTTTTGGTAGAAACTTGTTGAATTTCCTCAAACTTTTCAGCTGAAACTTGTCAAACTTCTTGAAACTCCTCATCTGAAACTTGTTGAAAACCATTGAAACTTGTCGAAACTCTTCAACTAGATCTTGTAGAAACTTCTTGAAACTCTTTGACTCAAACTTGTACAAACTTCTTGAAACTCTTCGGTTGAAACTTGAATTCCAAAATCCGAAACTCATTGAAAATTTATGAGAATCCTCTGGAAACTTTTAGACACACATGAAACTCATTGAAACCTATTTAATTATTTTTATGAAACTTTGTTTCTATACTATTGTCTAGTGGGACTCTTTTTCTACCAGGTTTCCATGATTATTTTGTGTGAGTTTGAAGATTTCATACTTGTTTGAGCTTGTCACTCTGTTCAAGAGGTAGATCATAATCTTTGTCCAATGGGAAAAAGAACAAGGACTATGTCGATGAATTAACTACTGTCTACATGCACCATCATATATTGGTTTTTTTTATGGTGAGGTGGCCCAATTGGACTCTTGCTCTTTACAATGATCAGCCCTTGATTAGATCAAAATTTATGGTGAGGTGGCCCAATTGGAATTCACGGCATATGTTGTTTTTTGGGATTTGATAAACTTCATTCGGATGTTTTTATTACTGAAATCACCTAAATCTAGAACCATCGAGTCATTGTTGAGATTCGAGAGTATCGATTACATCCGATCCTATGATTTGATCTAACGGCCCGGTGATATCCAGGTGAGATATCCAACGGTCCAAAATTTAAATGTTAGCTAAAACAAAAAAATCCGGATGATACCTATACACTCCCTTGTTTTTTCTCTCGGTAATTCAGGACATTGCATACACAACATGTTTACTTCTTTATCTAGGAAAGGTTTAAGTGCAAAGTTTCCTGGCTTCATGCACCATGTTTGGTGCCAGCTAATCCTCATATGTCACATGCCTGACATGTCCCTCCCTGATTTGATCTTCCTTGTAGGCCAACCTCTATCTGTCACACACGTGGCGAACTCCTGTGCCACCTGGATTGTGACATGGCAGACCAAGTCCAGCCAAAGGCAGGTCAGCATTAACTCGTGTCCTTTTTAACCGTGGATAAACGGAATATATGCATACGGCGTCTACGCCCTACGGTATGCAAGAGACTCGGCGAGGAAACCCAGCTTCTCTCGATAGTTTCAGCGTCCCGTTCCCCTCCTTGCTCAGCGCCCCGTTCTTCTTCACTCGCGCTGGTAAGATCACACGAGAGCCCCATCCCTTCCTCCTCCTCGCGTTTCACAATCTCAGATCCGGACTGGGCATTTCGCTTCTTGGTAGGTAACCCTAGGTGGATTGGTCCATCGATCGACCGGAGGAAGGAGGAGAGGTTTCAATTCCATCTGGTTCTTGATTCTTGCGTGTTTGCTGTCCGTACACCGTAGAGGGATCTTTGGGAGTGCCGTGAGGCTGGGAGATGGTCAAGAATTCGAGGAGCCAGTGGAGCTCCGGCCCAAGCGCCAGCAGCAGCAGCAATGGGGGAGGCCCCAGGCCACCCGGGAGGGAAATGGTGATGTGGTCCGAGAAGATGAACGAGTACCTCATCGACGCGCTGCTGCACCAGCAGGCCATCGGGAACAGAAGCGAGGGCAGGTTCCTGACGGTCGCCTTCGATAACGTCATCAACGGGGTTGGCAAGAGGTTCGGGGTGACGATCGACCGGTCCAACATCAAGAACCGCCTCAAATCTATCAAGGATAACTTCCATGAATGCGAGAACCTCTTTGATAAGGAGAGCGGGATTAAGTGGAGCGCGGTGACCAAGAAGTTCGAAGCTGAGCCACATGTTTGGAGGGAGTTCATTGAGGTCTGTGTGCTACTGCTATCAATCAAGCGTAGATGTGGAAAGTTCCTGAGCTGATGTAAAACTCTTTTCCTTGATCTTGTAGAGAAAACCGGGAGCCAAGAGATGGATGACGAAGACCATTGACCATTACGAAAGGTTACTGGAGTTATTTGGTAAGGATAGGGAGAAACGTCCAGCTGTTGAGAATCCAAAAGGTACTCCGACAAAAAAGGCGCGAAAAGAACCACCAAAGGAGAAACCTCAACGGACACCATCAAATGGTTTGGAGATAGCCATCATCGAAAATTCGAATTCAATGGTGAATGAAAATGAGGTATTGATCTTTGGAGCTGAATAATTATCAACCATATAGTAAGGTATTTTGTTTTCGTGATTGCTTGTTCACATCAGTTGGCCAAGGAAGTAGCTTTAGTAAGATTAACAAGGTTTTTGGTTGGATGCCTAATTTCTCCACCTCTAACTTTAGGTTTGCTGCACTTTCTTAGGCAAATGTTTGGTTCATCCATAATTGTGGTTCGGCGTATTTCCTTGGCCCCATGACTCGGATGTAGGGGTGAAAACGGGCCAGATATTTCTCGTCCGATCCGGGATCGGATTAGGGACCGGTGTGAAATCCGGCCGGATCCTGTCCCGGATCCGGATACTTAAATCCAGATTCGGGATCGGATTCGGAGAAACCAATATCCTGTAAATACGGGACAGGATCCGGATATCCGGATTTTCATTGGTTCTATTGATTCTCAAGTATCATATTCTTTCTATGATGTCTATTGTGCTTGCTTGATATATAACTTGCTACTATATTCATGCACTCGTATGGTTTTAATTCAACATATATTACTCTATATATGTGTGCATTATTCATATATTTTTATCCGTTTCCGACCTGAATCCGTCACATATCCGTACTGTATCCATATCCCGAATAACCCGGATTCGTATCCGTATCCGGCTAGCCTATATCCGGTTCCGAATCTGGGAAAAAAAATATGAGTTAGGATACGGAAAGAGCAATATCCGTCTGTATCCTACCCGTTTTCACTCCTACTTGGGTGTGATAAACTCAGTTGCCACTATCGTGTGGTGGGCTATTTGGTTGCCACAGTTTATATGTCAAGCCACACTTCGCCTAACAATAAGTACGACAAAGTTGGATATGAACCAATCAGGCCCTTTAGCTCGCAGGATGCTTAGGCAAATACCAAAACATGAAAAATTGAAAACATAATGAGTTACGCCTTTGAGCTTTACGTTGTGTGTGTCTTCTCTCCTTATCTGTATGTTATTGCACCATTTTGGTACACAGTTGTCTGTTTATTATTTTGTACAACTAGCCGTCAACTGATTCACTTCTGCAAGTTAGCTTTTTTCATAGCTTGTGTTTATTATATCTAAACAGCTTGACTACACTTGGTAGTTTTAAATACTCTTTTACGGCATCTGTTAACGAATTTAGCTTCTCTAAGTTTCAGTTTCATTGCAAATAAAAGTTCTATTAAAAAACAAATAGCAATCCTAATTTAACCTCTGGTTAAATGTCACCCATTATTGTCTTGCCAATTTTTTAATACCTCTTTTGCGTTGAAATAGTTTATTCTGGTAATTGTTCTTTTGGTTTCCTTCACTAAACCAATGAAGAATGAATGCGATAAGTTAATCAACTAGGTAGGTAGCAAATTATTTCATAGAAGATTTTTGGTGTTGCTCAATCATGCCTTTTAGAGTATACTAACCGCCGACTACTCGACCATGCCTTTTTAGTATATTGGAGTGCAGCTGTCAACGTGCACAACCTTCACTCTTAGAAAATTAAACCTCATTTCGAAGGGTAGCATTGTTGTTGTTCTGGGCCATACTGCTTAGATAACTTTTAGGCCTTGATATTAATTTTAATAGAGTGAGTGTTTTAATATTTGTTAACTGTATATGGGAAAAGGTTATTGCAAAGGAAGAAATGTGAACCGTTGTAAAACGAAATTTCCTTTTTCGAGACCAATGTACGAATTTCTAGTACTTTCCTTCCTTTTCCAATTATCATGGGAATTCCTAGAGATATGTAATGGTGGCGAGTTTGCCTCAATGTTTGGCTGTGTTCAGTGGAATTTGAGTAATGCAATAATGAGATTCTGTTTCTTTCAGGTCCCTGATGAGGTGGTAATAGAAAACAACATACATGGCGCACTTAATTTATCAGAATTGTGCAGAACTGAGGCAGGCATTGTTACTATACCTGTTCGTGCTAATGCATATGGTAAAGGCTTGCCATATGCTCCTGAAAATTGGCCATGTCCTGGAGATGAATGGTATTGGAAAGTGGGATGCAGGACTTCTGTGACTGGCCACTGGTGTGACAGGTAAATGCTTTTTCCAAGGCCTCAGTACGTAAGATCTCTATTTATTAGTTTTTCACTGTGTAGAAAGAAGAAAATGAATACATGGAATTAATTTCTCGTGTGAAGAAAAATGAAGTTTATATATACTGTTGACTTATGTTATGGATCCAACTGTGAGCAGGTATCTTACGCCACCCTCACGTTTTCGCGATGCTACTGGTAAAAAGACAGCATTCCCAAGTAGATTAAAAGTGGAAGAATTTATCAAGAAAGAATTTCCAGATGTTGATCCTAGCACATTCTTTTCTATGTTTATTTGGAAGATCCCTTCTGAAGGACACAGGATCCAAAAAGGTTAAACCTTTCTCTTGCATTTTTGTGTTGTTTTAGTTGTCATTCCCATGTAAATACGTGTATCATTTAGTAGATCTCCTAACTAATCAGATAACCCATTGAGGAAAGGTAAACATTTGATTATTAAAAAACTGCACAAGTTGCCTATGCAATTTCATGGGAAATAATGAAGTCGATGAGCAGCAAGGCAACTTACTTTCCAATGTATAGATCTCACTTTCCAATCCTACTGTTCTCACACTTCCACATCTGCAGCTGTTGTTATGCATTGAATCTTTTTTACAATTACCTATGATCCGAAGCCAATTAGCTGTACTCCCAATCTCCCACTATAACTTAGCTAAGTTATTTTTATTGACATCTAATATGGGAAGTTTTTTTGAAGATTTAATTAATTCTTAGTGGATGTCTTGTCTATATATATTGGTCTACAAAGCTTATCTCTTACTTTCCCAAATCCTAAATCCCTAGCCGTCAATCCAATCCTTACTGTTATGAATAGCACTTGTATTCAATATGAGGCCAATGACCACAATATATAGAGTACATAAGGGTACAAGAGATAAGGCAAAGGACAAGAGATAAGGCAATCATCTATAACAGATAATATATCCTTAACACCCCCCCACAAATGCAAGGCGTATGCAATAGCATTGCATTTGGAAGGGATAAACTAAAATAGGGAAAATCCAAAGTTATAGTCCTAAAGTAGCCGTCGTAGCATGTAACTCTTGAAAAATCGAGCTGACGAAGAACAGCCAACGAAGAACCGAGTCGGTGAAGAAAAGTCGACGAAGAAGCCAAATCGACGAACAGAAGTCGAAGGTAGGGCCGAGTCGACGAAGAAAAGTCGACGAAGAAACCAAATCGACAAACGGAAGTCAAAGGTAGGGCCGAGTCGACGAATAAGAACCGACGAAGCCGACAAAACGAGCTGAGCCAAGGTAATAAGAGTTGACAGAATGAGCCAACCCGATAAAAGAGCTGAGCGACGACAGAATCCAGATGCTAAAGACTTGGATGGACGCAACGGAAGACTAAAGAAAATATAAGCCAACTAAATGAGCCGAAGAGCCAGAGCCGACTTAATGAGACTGAGCCAGAACCGAGGTGAGACAAAGAGTCGGAGCCAACTGATTAGATCCGGTTGAAGATGACTCGAAGAACCCAATCTCGATAATTGAGATCAGCGAAGATAATCGGGCAGCGAGAGACAAAAACAATCCCCGAAGAGAGCCTGCAAACGAAGACATTTTTTTTTATATCACGGGATGTCGTGAAGTCTTGAAAGTTGAGACCACCTTGAATTCACCAAAGCACTACAGCTTGCAACAAACCAGACTTTGAAGCTTTCTTCACGTGAATGACCAAAATAGAAGCAAGCCTTCACGTGCGTCTTATCTATGCGGACTTGAGCCAAAATGAAAACCGCTCAAGTCCAGGACTTGAACCGTATTCTCAGATCCAATCGGAGCCAAGCACAAAGAACCTTGGGCATCCGTTGGCTTTGGCGACTGATTCGGTAGAGGCTGTAGTCGGCGCGGGGACAGGCTCGAGTCAACCGGAGTCGGCGCGGAGGCGGTGCGCACGGAAGACGCCGGAGGCGGGGTGCCCGCAGAGGACGCTGGAGGCGGACAGGCCGTCAGCCCGAGGCAAGCGGCCGGTGAAGTCGGCGACCGGAACTGCGGCGAAGAGGGCCAAGGCAGCACGAAGCGGCAGAAGGACAACCAAGAAACAGAGGCGACGAGAAAAGTCGCCGAGCATTGGTGGGAGGAGACTGCGCAAGTGCTAACGCCAGGAAGGAAAAGAAACCCTAGATGGCTCTGATACCGTGTTATGAATAGCACTTGTATTCAATATGAGGCCAATGATCATAATATATAGAGTACATAAGGGTACAAGAGATAAGGCAAAGGACAAGAGATAAAGCAATCATCTATAACAGATAATATATCCTTAACACTTACCTCCGCTTACAGCCTACCCTTGCTGCCGATGGCTCCCTTTTCCTTTTTGCAGCACAGTCAATTGAATCTGCTGTATCTCCGTCCCACTTTGCTCCGGCAGTCTGTCGCTCCCAACCTGAGTGAAGGTGAGCTCCATCCCCCTCAATCAAGTGGTGATTTTCCCACATCCTAGCACACATAAAGGAGAACTAGTTTTGTCTGATTTCTCCACTTTGCTTCGAGATTTACATTTAAACGAAGCATCTGAACTAGTTTTGTCTTATTTTTGTTCATATCTAACCTGGAGATTGTTTGAGGTTTTATCTAGTGCTGTAGTGGTATCACAATTATTTTCTTCATTTGAGAGGCTGATTATTCCATCTTTTGTATGTTGATGGATTGTAAGATGTACCATATATGTTGCCTTTGCATATTTGCTGTTATTTCTTTGTAGATTGTCCATTTTGTGCCGTTCTTTAATACCTAAACATCTCCAGGGACTCGGCAAGTGATGCTCCATGAACCTGAACGTGGGTTGGCTGATCCAGCTGGGCCATGTAAGGCTAGGAATAACTTGTGCAAACTTGAGAGAGAAGGATTTATTGAAACATCACCAGCACAGGACTGTGACATCTGCTGCACAGTGCCTACTTTCTGCCGTGAGTGCTGTTGCATTCTCTGCCGTAGGTTTGTTGACTATTCCTTTGGCGGTTATGGCTACATAAAGTGTGAAGCAGTTGTAGAAGAGAACTACATATGTGGGCATGTTGCGCACCTTGATTGTGCTCTGCGAATTTACATGGCTGGAACTGTTGGAGGAATTATTGGCTTGGATGTGCAATATTACTGCAGGCGTTGTGATAACAAAACCAACCTGATGATGCATGTGGAGAAAATCTTGGAAACTTGTCGATCTCTTGATTCAAGGGATGAAATTGAACCTATCCTGAATATGGGATTATGCATCTTGCGTGGCTCAAGACAAACGAGAGCAAAAAGCTTGGAGAACTATATGGGATCAGCGATGGCGAAGGTACAATGTGATGTATTTTTATTAGCTCTTAGTAGCATAGATCCCTAGTTATCATGGTTTAGTACTCCTCTGATTGGTGGTGATACTGCACATGGTGTGTAACACATTGCCTCTGTTTATCCTACTTCTTTGGCCTTCTTTTCAGTAGTTTGAGGCTATGTATTGACGGTCTATTGCTTAATGCAGCTGAAATGCGGGGTTGATCTTGTTGAAGTCTGGAAAATGGAAGATGATGATGACATAGCAACACTGAGTGCAGGTAAACTTAATTTTTCAGTGCAACTGATCACAGGAGAGAACTATATTAGGCCAAAATATTGTTCTAGGACTTCAGATGTCGGCCCAAACGGTCCCAGACTATTTGCAATGGATTTGACATTTGGTGTTCTATTTAATTCTGATAACTCACAACTTTGTAGATTATGCTGAACTTTGGGATCATTTAGTCAAACCCATCTGAGGTTTGTCCTACACGCCACACACCTCATTTTAGAAAACGTAAGTAATGCTTTGGTAGCTTCTGTAAGTTTTAACATTCCGAGTCTAGCCCCTTTGGTAACACCTGTGCTTAGTTCATTGCTGTAGAAATGACTAATCCTCATGTTGTTTATAATCTAGCCCAACTTAAATTAAGGCATGCATGCAACTAAACCTTGTTGGGCTGACAGAACAGTTTGGTTAACTGGTTTTCATCGTTGTTGCTTCACGTATAATTGGGTTCTTTTCTAATGTGTAATGTAGGAGAAATTTCCCCACCTACTACTGGTGTAACAGCGCTTATGGCTCAGCAAGCTCCAGAAGAGAGTACACTTTTGGGGCAGCCATATCATATCGATTTTCTGGTTGATAATGAGTTGCAGAGAACTGTTGAAAACCTTCCGGTTTTCATTACTGGTGATCACAGTGCTATGTCTGTCAAATTTGAGGATGAGATAGATCAAGCCCTTCAAGAACTGAAGAGATCTCAGGAAGCAGAATACAGGCTGGCAGAGCAGAAGCTTTATTCCCAGAAAGATTACATCCTCAGTCAGTATCGGCAGCTTGAGTCTGCAAGATCGGAGCTTGCGGATCCTATGCCCTTATCCGATAGTTCAAACTACAGCGTGCTTCTCTCCAATGTTCTGAACCGGGTGGATCAAGTGAAGCGTGAAGAGGAGAAGTTTAAGGCCATGATGAAAGTTGCTAATGGATTTGGCAAGACACCGGCAACCGTTGTCCAGGAGCATTTTGGCTTATCTGCTCGACTAGCTTGAACTTGGCCAGTATAGTTTACCATACACCGTACTTAGCTATGTTGTTGACTTGTTGTATGGGTTGTATATATCCTCCCAAGCCCCAAGGGGTTGCTAACCTCATGGCACCCCGTCAGTCTGGTTTGGATGAAACCAGTTGCGCTGTAAATGCGCTGTGGACATTCGCTCCCCTATAGGAACAGCCGCTCCCATATTCACCTTATACCAGTTTCAGCGTACTTTCAGTGATCATTCTGTTGGTAGTATCATTTAACGGGTTGCTGCTGTTGCGATCCCAGTAGCAATGTTTGCGACGTATTTCATTTGCAAACATGACAGAAGGGAGTGGCATGGAGGCAATTCTCCTTTCAAGGGGTTGCTGCTTAGGAGTTGTGAATTTTGGTGATATTTGTCTTGAAATTGGAATTGCTTCACGATTTCTGATCAAGTAACAGGAACAAGTGTTGTGAATCACAATTTATGATCTTTATGATCGGAAGATATTAGGCAGTTCTGATACAGTGTCCGACTGCACATCATTACAACAAACCAATAGAGCACAGCAGGGGCGGAGTCAGCCCATGGTCATGCCTCGGACAGGGCAGCTACTCCCATGTCATGCCTCAGACTAAGCAGGTACTCCCAGGCCTGGTCTGGGTGGTCTGAGACCTGATCCATACTTGGAGCACAGAATATTTGGAGTAATCTCGTAGCAAATGAGATGGACCTAAAGCTAAAAACATGCATCCTAATAGCTAAAAACATGCAAACATGCATCCTAATAGCACAAAGTTCTTTCGGCCAGTCCTTAGGTCAGGTTGGGTTCGCCTTGATCCCACCGTCGCCGCCGTAGAGCCGTCGCCTGGCCAGCTTCCTCCGCGCCCGCTTCGCCATTGTCGAGCACCTGGACATCAGCAGTTCCGCGGTGGCTGGTATCAGCCGTGTCCCCTCAAACAGCACGCTCTTCCGGTACTCCAGCACCCATGTCTCCGGCTCCAACCGCACCGCCGCCGCGCTCCGCCCCCGGTAGCTCCAGGAGCTGCTGTTGCTCGCCCTCACCGTCGGCCACACCCTCCCGTCAGACCACTGCAAACACCACACATGGCTTCAAAATTTTTTTGGGCAAACGTTTCACAGTTTACAGTCTTCAAATTTTTTTTTTTTCAAATTTGGCCTGGTAGCATAACATAACATGTGGCATTGCCACGTCTCCGCTCAGCGAATCTAGGAAAAAAAATAGCAATGAGTGTACTGTAGCGCTGCGCCGCTACAGTATGATGCGTGTACTGTAGCAAGATGTTTTTTTATCCGCCTAGTGGAGACACGGCATTTATATTTTTCACTTTCTCCATACACGTGATTTATATTTTTCATATTTTTTGCGCACCCGTGCGCGATATTTGCGAAATTTTCACTATTGTAGTCTCTAAATTTTTTTTCTTCCAGAATTAGCCCCATGTTATTTTTTTAGAAGCCCAATTCTTGATCAAAATAATTCTGAAAAAAATAATATTGACCTACACCGCAAATAATATTTTTGCAAGACCCCATATTTATGGTAAAAATATAATACAATTGGACCCACAGAATGTATTTGAGGACCCATATTCTGCAGGTCTAATTACCGTTAATAATTTTGCGAGTCCAAATATTATCAATAATTCTACGGGCGGTCCATATTTTTTTTGTGGGTAATATTTTTTATTAGGTTTATTGTGTTTTATAAATACATTATAATATAAATTAATGGTTAAAACTATTTTCTGGTTCATATTTTATGAGGTTGTTTCATACTTTTTTTAGAATTAGCCGCTGTGTGATTTTTTTATTATAATGTATTTATAAAACCTAATAAAATTATAATATATATTTGTTAGAACTGACATCCATTCTACATTTTTTTATTTTGGATTCACTAAGCCTTGCGCTGCAATGCCACGAGTCGTATTGTGGTCTAAATTTTGAATTCATTTGCTGCACTGGTCTAAATTTGTTTTAAAAAAATTTTAACGGAGACTAGTTTTTTTTTAAAAAAAAAATAATAATTAAGAACTACAACAGCGAAAAGTTGTTTCTGTCTACTACCTCGGTGATCTTGCCGGAAAGAAGGGAGAAGTGCCGTGCCGAGAGCGTAGACGGGAGGAGGCCGGAGGTGCGGATAGGGCTCCCCCAGACGCTGACCTCCTCCGCCGCCGACTTGTACACGCCGCAGCGCCAGTGGAACACATGCCGATCATTCTGTAGGAAGAAATTTTAGTCAATCAGTTGTCTCTACGACCAAAGCCAAGAACTTGACGCGCAAGAGCGGCAAATTAACCTTCTCGAATTGCCAGACGGAGTCCTGCGAGCTGCAGCTGGAGATCACCTCGCCGCCGACGAACTGCCCGATCTTTCGCTCCAAGACGCGCAATTTGTGCCCCAGACCGCCAGGCGCAAGGCGCGCCTCTTCACCGAGCCGCGCCACAATCTCCGTCGACAGCTTCGGCCTGAACCCCCTCGCCGCCGTTTCCGGGACGAGACCCGTGTCCACCCACAGCAGAAGCAAGAACCCGAGAACCATCGCCACGTAGAGGGCCCAGTCAGGCGATCCCCTGGTCCCGGCCGCCTGCCCGGGCCTCCTGGACTTCGCGGTAGATCGCATCGGCCGCGTCCACCGTTCAGTCACCGCGGACCAGGGCGTCGTCGTGTCGCGGCCGAGGAAGAGCGGGCGGGAGGCGGGCTTCCTGTCCCTGGCAGCGGCGGCGAAGCACCTCCGCGCAGAGGCGGCCTCGGGGGGCAGGAGATCCCGCGTGGCGTTGATGCTGGCGAGGCACATCTCGCAGGAGCAGTTGGCGTCCTTACGGCAGCCCGGGTAGTAGCAGCCGCCGTCGCGCGCCTCCCACGGCACGACGACGGTGGGCGGAGGAGTCCGCACGGCGGTGGCGACGCTGGGGTTGGAGTTGGAGGAGCAGGAGGAGGCGGTGGAGCAGTGCGTGGCGGTGGCGGTGGCGGTAGCGGTGGAGGTGGAGGTGGGGGTGGCTGCGGGTGTTTCGACTCTCGTGCACGGTGGCACCGGCGGCTCTGACCTCGCCATCTCCCTCTCGTCCATGGATGGATTGGCTTGGTTGGTTTCTTGGGTCGGTGTGGCTCGGTGTTAATACCGCTATGATCTGAGGAGTGGAGAAGCAGAGGGGGAGAAGACGAAGAAGGGGTTTGAAATTTGAAATGGCGTTCGTGCCAAACGGCATCCGCGAGCAACGGTCGACTCAACCGGGTTTCCTTCTGTTTCTGGGGAGATCTGGAGATGGGAATTGAACTACGGTAGGACTGACATGTGGACGTGGAGCTATCCTAAGGAGGCTTTCTGAAGAATGTTTTGGCTTCAATCCACTCATATACACAAGAATCCACAACCCACTTCATATATATTTTTGGATTCTTGCTTTTGGAGAACCAGCTTCTCTACAACCACAATCCAGGATCAGCTTTTAAAGAGTCCAAAGCAGAAACAAACAGACCTTGAGTACTCACTCCTGTTATAAATAGTTATTGTTTTGGACATCAATACAGCCTTCAAAACACATACTTAACCACTATTTTTCTATTATAACATATTTATAAAACAAACAAAATTATAATACAATGAAAATAATTTTTAAGATAAATCTACACATATAATTTTTATATATCCAAATTAAATATTTAAAAATATACTGATAGTCAAAGTTTTGAAAAGTTTAACTGCACCTATATCCAACATGGTAACTATTTGTGACTGAAGGAGTTACCATAGAAAACAATTAGGTGATGGTAAGTACTGGAGTTTTTATTAGTGGCCACCAATGATAACCCAGATATGCTGGGATAATAACATCATAACTGGAGTACTAGTGTACCACAACCAGGCTAAGTAAGTAACCACATCTATTTATATTTTTTTTGGTTGTATTCAAATAGATTGTTAGTCCTAGTTTTCAATTACTCGAACTCTTTTGGTTATATAAGCCACCCCCTATACATGTAAAACTGGAACCTTACAGTGGATTGATTTCTGTGATTTTTTCAATTACTCGAATTCTTTTGTCTATCTTGCAAGATGCAAGCAACTAGGTCGCTTTCTGGAAAAAAAAAATTCTTCGAGAGATGCCATTTTGAAAATTCTGAGTTACACTGGGGTCAAGTGTCCGGGGAAAGAATCGTCGCTGCTCATGGCACATAGGCTTCCTACAGTACAAAGATGGAGACTTGTCCAGAAAATTTGCTGACCAAGAGAGCTAGCTCATTTTCTGGAAACTTGTCCAGTTGATTATCGCTTAGCTCACTGAGAGCGAAGAGGGAAACACCAAAAGAATGCTCAAAAATTGATTCAGTGGGATCAGTGACCAAGGCCATCGATTGTGACTTCATCTTGTGAGAGACAGCGTCAATCTCATGGGTCTTGGGTCGGGAATAAAGCCTGTCAAGAGTCAGAGTCGATAAGTCTATGGTGTCCTTGATGGTGGCCACCTTCATCTCCTAAACTCTCAAATTGAGTGCGGTCAAAAAATGACGAGCATTCTCCGAGTCAAAGTAAGTGCATCCTACTGCACAGAGATCGCTCAGAATCTTAGTAAAACGACCAAAACACTCATCAAGACTCTCACCAGTGTGCTGCTCAAATTTGTTGTAGTCACGCTTGTACTGATTTTGCCTCACTGTGTTGATCTGGGTGGTGCTCTCATGGTAAGCATCGAGAGTCACCCAGATCGCATGGGAAAATCGTATGTGAGAGATCCGGTCATACTCACTGCGGCTGAGTCCCTGTATGAGGATGTTCCTTGCCTTAGTGTTTGCCTTCACGTCAATCATATTCGCGGCTTTGACGTTCTCATCGGCAGGAACTTTATACGGGAGTTTCACCTTCTGCCAAATCAAAAAAGCCCTAGGCAGTGATGTATGACTCCATCCTCAACTTCTAGAAAGGGTAGTCGACTCCAGCAAAACTTAGAGGTTTAGTGGAGTACTTGTTCATCGCCATGGCTCTTGAGACCGGTCAAGATCTAAAAAGAGCAGAACCAACTCTGAGACCAAATGAAAGATCGAAATGGCGATCAGAGGGGGGGTGAATGATCCCAAATTGAAATTTCTCAACTCTTGGACAATTAGCAACCAAACAAATACCTCACTTGAAGTACAAAAGAAATACAGATGATTGGAGAAACAAAATTAGCAAAATATTCTCTGGCCAGCACTACCACAGGTATATGGGCGGTAGTACCGTTCGTGTGGTACTACCGCTCATAAACGGCGATAGTGCTCGGCTCAAGAACATGGCCCAAAAACAGCATGAACTCAAAAGCAAAATTATCGGACTTTTTGATCTATTGATCCAATGCCCATGCAACTTGGTAAATATCTTCATCAAGATGTCAGGAACTTATTCCACCCATCGATTTCGAAGAATTGACATCAAAGTTTCGATCTTTTTCAATTAGAAGGAAGATTACACCAGGAAGGGTTTTGATGACCAAGATGATCTTGGATGTTCTCCCACATGTCAAAGCAAGCAATAAGACAAGAAGGAAACTTCAAGAACACGATCTACACCAATATTCTCGTGGAGGAGCCAAAAGATCGGTTTCTTGCAAGAACTCAAACCAAGGTCGCCTAGAGGATTGTGAGATGATCTATGTAAAGATTCATCCTATCAATCTCTCATCTTCAGTAAGAACACGCACAAGCAAGTAAAAGGAGGGGAGGTAAACGCAACTTGCAGAATGTGAGAATTTAAATACTGAAAGTAAATGCAGAAAGTAAAGAAAGAAACTAAATTCGCATTGGCTTGAAGAGAGAAATTTTTCAAAGCCTCACTACCAGGTGGGCAAAGCTTTTATTAAAGCCACAATCTCTCATACACAAGCATGGGATGAGGAGGCCACCCCCTCCCCTCTATTTATAATGCAAGGGAGTCATCCTCCACCGTTGAATGGGTTGCTTCAATCCTAAACTAACCTCCAAGGGTCAGGATTTAATCTCACAGAGTTGACTATTGGGCTAACCCAATATCTACTAACAACTAGGTTTTATTCACTAGCTAACTAAACCGCTATCCTCTCTCCTAAAATCTATAATCCAATGGATTTCTAGACCCAATTGCTTCAAGCCAGCCCATTCTTGATCTCTTTGACTTTTTGACTTGCATCCCCTTCATCTCCGACCATCTTCCAGTGATCACCGGCCAAATTGACCTTCGGTGCTTCCTGCCTAGTCACCAGCCCTTCTTTGCCTCGCCATGATCTAGAATCGAAGCCCTGCAATCAACAAAGACAAGAAAACACCTCACATAGCGTTGTTCAACAATAATATGCAATAATCATCCAAGAACAAAAATTACAATGCTCTTCGCAGATAAAGTTGGCACTACCGCCTCTCTGGGGGCCGGTAGTGCCGCTCGGCCGGCACTAGCGCTCTCCAGAGGCCGGTAGTGCCGCTCGGCTCAGATTCCCGCTCGAAGATCCTCTCTGGAAAATAACTACCGCTGCATGTGGGCCAGTAGTGCCGCTCGGCAGGCACTACCGCCCCCAGGGTGTGGTACTACCACTCAGCGGCCGGCACTACTGCTGCTTGAGTCCGGTAGTGCCGCTCATGGCTGACATAGCTCAAATTGCTTCAGTTGAAAATCTAATTTCAAATCAAACTCAAACCTGAGCACACTTTACTCATAAATAGTCAGATACTCATCACAAATATGGATGGACCTCCACATAGTCCTTCAATGTTACCTAACCATAACATGTCTCAGAGAAATCTAAAATAGGTTTCTTTTCGAAAGTGTAACTGTTTACTTGGTCTAGATCTGAATACTTTTTTTATTATATTTCCTTTCTAGCAATTAATTCAAGGAATGCCTCCCAAAACTTGCTTTGGTCCAAAGTTGACAAAATCCAAGAAATACACCTTTCATATTAACAAACAACCAAAAAAAATCAAAACAAATACAACTGAAAGGTGACATTGATATATAACAATATAAAACAAAACATAATTGAAAATACCCACAGCAAGAAAGTACATACAACCCCAAGAGTATCTGATGCCTTCCGAGTACTTTTTCGAGTCTTGTTGAATTTTGATAGGCTAAGCTTCAACCAATCATATACATACTTGCACCAATCATAATTTCTGAGATCATCAACATGCTCTAATGCACTTAGATACTTAGCACTTGGATGTAAACTAGAATTTAGGTATAAGAAGCAACATAATGCTACAATCATGAAGCACAAGAAAATCATTTGGCCATTCATATCTGATTTGTTCTTCAACATATTCCCAAAATAAGAAATTTGGGGCACTGAGATAAGATCAAATTTCGAGACCAAAAAACTTCTACCAGCATCATCATCTGATATTAATTCTTCTCCCCCAATTGGTAAGTCTACAACCAAATGAACAGATTCCTTGCTGATAGGAATAACTTTTTTTGTATCAAGGATAATATCTGATGATCTAACACCAACTTGTTTGGCAATCCATTTCACAAAATGAATAGGAACAATGCATTTATCAAACTTAAATAAACAACCAAACCCATAATTCTCAATCACTCTTTTCTTATGATCAGTTAACTAACTCAAAATAGAACCGAAATATTTGATAAAAAAAACCGAGTAAAAGCAACTATGTTTCTCTGTATGTGTTGCATTTGACCTTGATCGTCCCCCAATCTATCCGGGTCTACGGTTTACCCCCTTGCAGGGTTGGGCTACGAGGAGATCCCCTTCGCACCGAGCCCCCTCGGACATCCCTTGCTCGGGGCGACATGCCCGTAGATCCCTATGGAAACACTGTTTGGTTTGTAGCCACAACAATTCTTTGTTTGCCGTATCCTCTTGGAAAATGTTCTGCTCACAGCCGTCGTAGCTGAAAACCCATACTATGATGCAACTTCCTGGCGGTGGTGCATTGCATGGACCAGCGAGAAGCACAGTAGTGACAACTTGTGGAGATCAGTGGTTGACAAGAGTCTGGAGGTGAGCGATGCGAACTCAAAGATGACAACCACGGTTCAGCTTGGCCAGTTAGCTTTTTGATGCCTGTCTCTGATGCTTTGCCAGAGAAGCAAATTGGAAATTGTCACAATGTTCCATTTTACTTCCCTGCCTATCTAATTACAGAGTTTTAGCAATGATGTTATACATATATACACTATGCTCAATTCGATTTAACTTTCAGTCTGTTGCTCACTTGTAATAGTGTTGTCAAGCTTGCAAAGAACACGTACCTTGCTATCAGATACATCTTTATTTCCTAAACATCAATTGGTTTTACACTTCTGCATTGGTTGAAGTTGTTCGCATGTGGTTCTAGGAGTTTATTTAGGTTAGTTTTGCTTCATGCATTTCCAATAGTTTAAGCCTTTTTCCTTGATTTATTTGTTTGTTTGATTTCAGGAATTATTGTTATTGTACAACTTCTAGAATTATTCCATTTGAGCTGGTCATCACAATTGAAGAGGAATGAATGCTGGCCTAAAAAAATGAAATGAGACAAATGACCTCAATTTTTTTTAAATGAATTTATTTAAATTTTATTCGAAATTTTGTTCGTAAGATCAAGATAGAAATGCTGAATTATTGGTGCCGCTGAAATAATTTACAATGCAAAAATAAAGATCAGTTTAAAGAACCTGATATATTTTGCTTAGAATGAATGCACACGAAACTTTTATAAGGAATATTATTCTCTAAACATTAACTACTACTAATCGGTATTCCTGCATACATAAGAAATCAACCAGGCAAGCAATAATTCCTAGCCAATTTCCGTCCGTAAGATCAAGATGCACATACCAGAGCCTACGGAGTTCGAGTATTGGCTTGGGTTCGATACCCTGATTTTACTGTTTTAACCCGTTCACCTGCCACTATCAACAATCATTCAAACCAAATGACACTAGGAGCTAATAAGCTATGGTATTAATACAATCCTTTTGATAAAATGATGAGAATCAACTACATTATGTGGATTGAAGAATGATTATGAATGATTCAAATTTTCAAGTAGCTATGGGAATAAGAATTAAAATAACACATGCAGATAAATGACACACAAATGCTCAGGTTTAACAATTAAAATAAAAATAGTTCATCAGTTGTCACACATACTCAAGTTCTACAATTAAAATAGAAACATTTCATCAATCATCACACATATTATAACTCACTCATCCTGGCATAACCAATCACAAGTTACTAATATGAGGTACCACAAATTGGGGATCGGGGCCAACTGGGCGTCTGTTGTGGCCCAAATGTAAGTAGAAGGTGGCGGGTAATCGAGCGGAACGGGTACGGGTGGAGTTCCCTATGCCTATACCCGTTTACACGTCGGGTAAAATTTAACCCCCATAAACATGCCCATAGGCAATGAAAGAGGAACATACCCATCTCTATTAGAGCTTTTTACTCGTGGGTATATAGGTAATCATGTAACATTGCCATCCCTAGCTGGGATAATAACAACATCAAAAATGGAGTACTAGTGTACCACAACTAGACTAAGTAAGTAACCACATCTATTTTCATATATTTTTTGGTTGTATTCAAATAGGTTATTAGTCCAAGTCTTCAACTACTCGGAGTCTTTTGGCTATATAAGCTGCCCCCTGTACATATAAATATGGAACCTTAAAGCGGATTATTTTTCATGGTTTTTTTCGTAAGGATTTTTTTCACGTTAAATATTGTCTTCATATATTGTGCTAACACACCCCAATGCGTTAGAGTGGATGCTGGATAACAGGATGAAAATGAGTCAATGAGGTAAGCAATCAGGCCTGGTACTTAGCATGGTTAAAATGTTGGGGGCGCCATCAATTGAACTGAACACATGTTGAACCGGATGGGCTGGTAGTTTCACTGACACAGCTGCTGCTAACTGGGCCGGGCATTGTCTATCTTGCAAGCTGCAAGCAACTAGGCCGCTTTCCGAAAAAAGAATTTCTTCGAGAGAGATGCCGTTTTGCAAATTTTGGGTTACACCGGGGTCAGGTGTCCGGGGAAAGAATCGTCGCCGCTCCGACCGCCACGGCCTCAGAGGCTTCCTACAGTACAAAGACGGAGATGCGATGGAGCCATTTCTGTCACACGACGCGCCGGCGCACCGGAGAATCGAATCGAATCGTGAACAGCAGCAGGCGCGTCTACGTAATCCTCCATCTGTCTCACATAGGACACAAGCAAGTAAGGGCCTGTTTGTTTCAGTAGAAAGCAGCTTTTAAAATCTAAAGGGTCAACAAACAAGCAACTTTCAATTTGGAGGCCAGATTATAGCAATCCCACAATCCAAGTTAGAGGAGCTTTCCTCAGCTTTCTTTTTGCAAAAGACCACAATGCCCATTGAAATTCAGTCGAAATTACCCACCATTGCCCCTCCCACGTTGTAAAAACAGCAATCCAAGCACACTATAATCTAGGTTGTCAAACAGCTATTAGCTTTTCAACCTTCAGCTTTCAACAATCTAGCTTTTACAATCCAAATTTTAAAAGATACTTTCTACAATCCCCAGCTGAAATAAACAGGTCCTAAGCAAGGGCCATTTCTACTGCGCACACGCACCGCGTCTTGTACGTGAGCAGGGTGGGGAAGGCGCAGCGGCGTGGCTGCTCTGGCAGGGCGACGCCGGGCGGGAGCAGATCTACCGCCGTGCTGGAGCACGGCATGTTCTCACCATGCTAACCTAGCTCGGCAGGATCTGTGGCAATACATTAACACCGGTAAGTGATATATCTACCGGTGCTTTCGTGGTTGAGGATGAGATTACTTTTGCAGTTTCGTTGATAGGGAGATAGAATTGGAAGACTGAAAAAAAAAGAGCGAGGGGTCTGTAAAAGCGAGCTCGACCGCACACCGCCTCCTGTACGTGAGGACACCGGCGTGACACTTGCAAACCGAGCACGCAGCAAGACACGCGTTCGCTCTCGCGCTCTCTGCCACCGCTGGTCTCTTCTGGGAAGGTGACATGGACCAGTACATGTCGATGTCGGCACAATTTCTAATCCTCCTTTCCCTGTCTTCTTTGTCTAATCTACTCCCTGCAGGTTGTTTGCAAGTGTCACCATGCATATAATCAATCTCTGGGTTTCTTAATTTTTGGATCGTCGGTGTGCTCGATCGTCCTGGAGGTTTCTGCATTTCTGTAAGGAAGGATAATCTGGAAGTGTCATTGTCAGCGAGGCAAGGAGGAGCTTAGCCCCTTATGACTGGGGGTGAGCATGCATGGAGTAGATCCATACTTTGCTGTGAAGGAAGCAGTGATTCCGAATTGGAAATAAAAGTGCTAACTTTCGTCTCAGAAATGTTCAGGATCGTGACTTGCTCTCAGACTCACTCTGGATCTCATCTACTCCGTGCGTATTGTACGCAAATCGACCGTCCTAATTATGATTGGTAGAGCCATCGAAAGCTGGCGGGACTAGCAGGTGTCAAACTAAGACTATCTCCAGCAGCTTTCCTTTCCCTTACAAATCTCTTCGCGAACAGATCTCAAGTGCTCCAGCGGATTCCCTTCACGATTCCCTTTGGAAGGGATTCAAACAGTGAATCTCTCTAGAAAAGGATTCTCTCTCCAATCCCTACCCAAATCACTTTGAGGGGATGCTGTTGAAGATAGTAGGAAATAAAGGGAATGAATATGAGGAAGGGAATAGAGAAGGGAATAGAATGAAGGGAAATTGCTAGAGATAGTCTAAGCTGCAAGCCTTTTGTCTTAGGATCAGACAAACTTATAGCATACTGCATACATATCTTTTGACCGACTCGTTATTGCCAAATCTGTATATCCTTTGGGAAAATCCTCACATAAAGGCCCTTTATTTGTGTCCCTGATCATTTCGTTGGAATGATGCAAGAGGAACCTGTTAAGTTCTACTGCAAGAGGAATCACAGAAGCACATAGCTCTTCTCTTCTGAGGCAAGAATTCAGTAGCCCATGTCGCACAGTGCTGTATGCCATGGTGTCTCTTACCAGTACAAAACACATCTTCGGAAAGGTGGCCGAATTGAACGAAGGTCACCATCAGTTTGATCGTAATACTCCATCGACTAATCTGTACATGTGTCCTCTTAATACTTCAGAAAGAGTATTAATTATGTTATGAATATGACTTGTATTGAATATGAGGGCCAAATGCCACAATATATAGAGTACATGAGGGGAAAGGAATAGGAATAGGACTCTATCTATAACAGGGACTTATCTATATCTATAACAGATAATATATCCTTAACACCCCCCACAAATGCAAGGCGTATGCAATAGCATTGCATTTGGAAGGGATGAACTAAAATAGGAAAAATCCAAAGTCATAGTCCTGAAGAAGCCGTCGTAGCATGTAACTCTTGAAACATCGAGCTGAAGAAGAACAACCAACGAAGAACCCAGTCGATGATGAAAAGTCGACGAAGAAGCCAAATCTACGAACCGTAGTCGAATGTAGGGCCGAGCCGACGAAGAAAAGTCGACGATGAAGCCAAATCGACAAACGGAAGTCGAAGGTAGGGCCGAGTCGACGAAGAAGAGCCGACGGTACGAATCGACGAAGAAGAACTGAGTCGATGGAGAAAAGTCGACGAAGAAGCCAAATCGACGAAGAAAAGTCGAATGTATGGCAGAGTCGACGAAGAAGCCAAATCGACGAAGAAAAGTCGAATGTATGGCAGAGTCGACGAAGAAGAGCCGACGGGACGAGTCGACGAAGAAGAGCCGACGGGACGAGTCGACGAAGAAGAACCGGGTCGATGGAGAAAAATCGACGAAGGAGCCAAATCGACGAAGAAAAGTCGAATGTATTGTAGAGTCGACGAAGAAGAGCCGACGGGACGAGTCGACGAAGAAGAACCGACGAAGCCGACAAAACGAGCCGAGCCAAGGTAATAAGAGTTGACAAAAAAGAGTCGAGCTGATAAAAGAGCAGAGCCGAGCGACGACAGAATCAAGATGCTAGTGACTTGGATGGACGCAACGGAAAACTAAAGGAAAAATTAGGAATAATAGCCGCAACGAAATGAATTTGGATGCGGACTTGATGGAGAGCTGAAGAGCTGAAGCAGAGCCGAAAAGCTGGAGAGCAATGCCGACGAGAGCCAACGAGGGCAAGCCGAGCCGCCAAAGGAGCGGAATCGAAGCCAGAGCTAGTGCTGAAAGCTGCAATGTGAATCCAAAGCGGCTTCGAAGCTAGAGCCGACGGGATTCAAAACCGAATAGTTTTAGATCGGTTCGATGGAGAGCATTGCACTTGGAAGGTCTTCACGGACGTGAAGCACATGGAATCTCTTATGTTTCTCACGGATGGCAAACAAAAAAGAGAGGTGGAGTCCGATCTGTTGTCTTCTCCAATCGGCAGAGGCAGAGGGTAGCGCATATGCAACGGCCCGGCTCCGACGACGGCGGCCCGATTCCGGCAGCGAATGCCCGAGCAAACACGGAGCCCACAAATGCCGGACACGGAGACGGCTGGAGACGGCCCACAGCGTCAGCAGGCTTGGCAGGCGGACGTCGGCGTCGGCGGGCCGGCGATGAGAAGGCCGAGATCGGACGTGAACCTTTGGAGGCTTCACGCGGTGACTTCAACGCTGCGCGCAACGCCGAAGCAGTGACGCGCCACGCACGGCGTCGGAGGAAGCGGCGCGTTAGCGAAGACGCGCGGCAGGCGGCGCGACCACGCACGACGGCACCGGCAGCCCGGCCTGGCGGCGGTGACACCAGTGGTCCGGCTCGGCGACGACGGCGCAGATCCAAGCGGCGGCCCGGCCTGCCTGGCGACGGGGGGCGAGCCGATCCGGCGGGGTACACGGAGGTGCTGGGCCTCGGCTCGGTGAAGGAGGTGTGGGCCGTGGGCATGCGTTGAGGCATGTTGCTAGTTGCATGCATGCAACGGAAAAGAAAGAAAGCATGGCATGCACGCACATAGCTATGAGAATGTGGATTTGGATGAGAGGAACATGATCAAGAAGGCTGGTTGCATGGAGGAACACGACCAGGGAGGAGCCGATTGGCTTGATGTGGCAGACGCCGGCAGAGTGCACGGCGGTCACAAAGAGATGACGAAACGACAGTAAATCACGGTGGTAGGCATGGTCGGCGGTTGAGAAGAGGCTAAAACATGAACTGATCCGATCTATTGATCGGAGGTAAGAACCGATCTGTAGATCGGCGGAGCACCTTCTTCACGAGATAGCCGCCGGAGCAGGAGGCGCCAGCTTGGTGGTGGGCGACGCCATGGGGGAGGGGCAGAACCAGAACAAATCAAGCCGCCCCGGGAGTCTCCTCCTCCCGGGGCAGCGAACTAGATCTAAAACAGCGGAAGGATAAGCTAGGAGAAAAACCTATGCTCTGATACCATGTTATGAATATGACTTGTATTGAATATGAGGGCCAAAGGCCACAATATATAGAGTACATGAGGGGAAAGGAATAGGAATAGGACTCTATCTATAACAGGGACTTATCTATATCTATAACAGATAATATATCCTTAACAAATTATATATCCAGCTTATAGCTGGCCGGGTGCAGTAGGAAAGCAGTTGCTGCACATTAAACATGGGAGACGGGTTATGTGGATCATGGTGGACTAGTGGTGGTTGATAAGTGAGCTGAGGATAAACTTGTGCTCTTTTTTTTCTGAATTTCTTGAAAAGGATTCAGGAAGAATGGAGACATTTCTTTTTCTCCACGTGTGTTGAGGATACTGAAAATAACCGAGGACAGAAGGCATCCCGTGTGAAGAGAGGTTGCATGGTGTCCTTTCTGAAAGAATTTGACAAACGTAAATACTAGTATTTTACATGCTCGATTTCAGAAAGAAACCAAACAAAAAGATTATGTTCCAATCAGCATTATCAATAGTACAAATTCTTAAGAAGAAAAATTCACAAGGAAACAAGCCCTGTACCATTCGACCATCCGGAATGCAAGAAACCAATTTCATCTTTTCGGCACATGGAGAAAAAAAAAATCAATTTCGTGGAGAAAAATATCGTCTTTTCGGCACATGGACAGCACCCATCAGATAGATGATTAGAAGCATACATGCTAATGCTAGATTGCTAAGCCATTTAATTACTCTCCAGCTACTATTTCTCGTCAAGTACAGCTACACTGGTACTGCATGTTTGTTGCTTTTTGCCCTGATGAGAAGGGAACAGATGAACAGGTAATGCAGAAGCTTGGAATCTACCAGCTTAATTACCATTTCATGATTTCACACTGATTGAATGGCTCCAATTACTGCCACCATATGGTGTTTATGTAACTGGTCGTGTTTTTAGCTTGTTTTGGTCACATCGACGATGCTTTGTCAAAGATTTCGCGTTAATTTCCAAGTCAAAGCTGCGAGGGGAAATTAATTAATTTCTGCCCTAGTTCTCAGGAAAGATAATGGACATCATGTTAGTTCCCAATATCTTCCATATTGTCTTTGCATTTCTGAAAGGGCAAGTGTACTGTGTACCGTCACCTGAAAGTCCAATGAGTTAGCTAGATATATAATTAATAGATGAATATAGATAAAGAATTATTATCTACTTATCATTTATATTTTAATATATATATATACAACTCTTAAATAGAATTACACGTAAACACCTTCCTTAACATATTACTCATATATCCTCAGAATAGAAAATCAAGTTTTGACGATGATAGTGCTCAGTTCAAGTCCTCCATGCCGACATGGTATGGTCGATGGGCCCTACCACGTAGTAGCTAGTTGCCTACAGAATCTACTACGACATACTCACCTATAGGGCTGTAAACGGGCCGAATTCGAGCGGGCCTGGGGCTGTCAGGCTCGAGCTCGGTAAGGCTCGAGCCGAGCTCGAGTTGGGGTCCGAGCCTAGATCCAGGCTCGAGCTCGGCTCGGTCCAAGCTCGAGTAGGTTCGAGCTCGGCTCGAGTAAGCTCGGTAAGCTGATAAGCTCGGTAAGCTCGAGTAAATTCGGTTAATCTGGTAGGCTCGGTAGGCTCGGTAACAAGCTCAAGTAAGTTCGGCTCGAGTAAGCTCGATAACAAGCTCGAGAAAGTTCGTTTCACGGAAGCTCGATCCAAACTCGAGTAGGCTCGTGAGCTATTCGAGCTCGGCTCGGTGAAGCTCGCGAGCTTGAAGGCAAGCTCGAGCTCGGTTCGTTCCAGGCTCGAGCCGAGCTCGAATCGAGCCTGGAACGAATCGAGCTCAAACAGTTTGCGAGCCTCGAGCTTTTTTTACAGCCCTACTCACCTACATGCTGAACCATCAACATGACTAGGTACTAGCAGTAGCACTAACTACCTGGCTGGCTATAGCTTGCACGTAGTTTAACCATTGCTATAAAATGTTGAAAGGGGTATAAACGCTTAGTATATTGCATATGCTTAGTCACGATGTCTTGATTTGATCAGAATATGATTCCTCATGGATATGATCAACGGTTTGGATTCGGATTATAGTTTGGAATCAGGTTATGGTTTAGATTTGGAATGTGGTTTAGATTCGGGTCATGGAATGATAAGTTAGCTGAGGATAAACTTGTGCTTTTTTTTTTTGAATTTCTCGAAAAGGATTCAGGAAGAAAAAGAAAAGGTTATTGGATCTTGTGCATTTTATCTGTCCTCTCTCTGTTTATTTGTCCACAGCCACAGGTGAACAATATGCAGCTCAAGAATGCAGACATTTCTTTTCCTCCACGTGTGTTTGAGTGAGGATACTGTATTAGATCTTTGGGTTCTATGAATCATTAGCTAGCCATTCACATGAACACCTAATGCGGAAATTAAACATATGATCTGACCTTGATTCGGCGAGGCCATCAGTAGATCGGTAGGCTCGGTGGAGATGGAGTAGCAAAGTGGTAAATCGCCGATTTATGACGAGAAGGTCGAAGCCGTGAGACGCCACGTCAGAGTGAAGGAATCACCGCACGCCCGTAAGACAAGAGTGAAAGCGACGGTGAGGTCTTCGGGCCGATCCGTCGCCTATTAGGATCGAGACGAAAGCTTATGTTGGGTTTGCCTCTTCTCAGGTTGATCATCACACGAACAAAATGAGAGCCGGCTTTCCCTTTATATGTAAAGCGCACGCATTTACTCGGACTGCACCAAACTTGAGTTGGTTGCACCTTCGATCGTGATGCTGAAATCTCGGGAGTTAGTTAGCCGAGATTAAATCCAACATTCTCCCACTTAATCGTGACGGCTAACATAAGTCCACACTTAACAAAACAAAGCACACCAAGATAATACGTTACAGCAGTCAAATAATGCCATGAAACCCCATCATCTATAGTATACCATCCCTATCTCGATAGGATAGCCACTTAAACATAACGAGTTGGTTTGTATGTCTTATGGTCCTTATTTCCGTAATCGAGGCTTTCCAATAAACCCATGCCTAACATGTTCTCGAAGAGACCGGGTGGTAAGCCTTTAGTGAGCGGATCCGCAAAGCATAGACTTAGTGCTTATATGCTTGACATCAATTGTCCATACGATCTGGATTCTATCTTTCACAACATGATACTTAATGTCAATGTGTTTGGCGCGACTTGACTTGTTGTTACTAATAGAAAATCGCGCTTTATTATCAGCGAATAATGTCGTGGTTTAGATATACCACAACCACTCTTAGTCCGAATAAAGTTCTTAAGCCATACAAATAGCCGAAGAGCCTCATAACATGCCACAAACTCAGCTGCAGACGTTGATGATGCAAGAAGAGATTGTTTGAGCTTTCACCTAAACAGCTCTCCCGCAAGTGTGAAGATATAACCTGATGTGGATTTCTTAGTATCAACACAACCTGCAAAGTCAGCCGTCCGAATAACCCACAACCTCAAGGTTATCGACTTCTTATATGTGAGCATGTAGTGCTTAGTGCCTTGCAAATAACGCAAGACCTTCTTAACGGCCTTCCAAAGTTGATCTAATCCGATTTGATTGATATCCGCCAAGCATCCCGATTTACGAATGCTAAATCAGGCGAGTACAAACTTGAGCGTACATAATGCTTCGGCAGTGAAGCGTAAAGGAATCCCCTTCATCCGATCAGCTTCTAATTGATTCCTTGGACATTGGAATGTTCCAAATTTATCGCCTTAACAATAGGAGCAGGAGTGACAGAGCGCTTATGCATATTATATCTCTTAAGTACTCTGTCAATATATGCCTTTGGGATAGGCCTAATATCCCTTTGGACCTATCTCGGTGAATCTCAATGCCCGTAACGTGAAGAGGCATCACCAAGATCCTTCATGTCAAAATTAGCGGAAAAGAAATCTTTTGGTCTCATACGGCATATCCATATCGCCGCTAGCCAATAAGATATCGCCCACATAAAGTACTAAAATAGTGAATTTGCTCCCCTTAATCTTAATGTATATGCAATTGTCCACATCATTTTCTTTGAAACCTAAATTTCTTATGGTCTCATCGAACTTAAGATACCATTGTCTAGACGCCGCTTTAGTCCATAGATGGATTTCTTAAGTGCATCCCATATGTTCCTTGCCTTCCACGACAAAACCTTCCGGTTGAGCCATGAAAACATCCTCATGCAAGTCACCATTAAGGAATGCGCTTTGACATCCATCCGATGTAGCTCTAAATCATAATGAGCGACAAGCGCCATGACAATTCTTAGCGAATCTTTCTTCGAGACGGAGAGAAAGTGTCAACATAATCTATCCCTTCTCTTTGTGTAAACCTTTTGCTACAAGCCTTGCCTTGAATCTTTCGACATTTCCTTTAGAGTCATGCTTAGTTTTGTAGACCCATCGACACCTTCACTGCTTTGACTCCATCGAGAATTTCTACTAGATCCCGACGTCATTAATGCTCATAGACTTTATTTCATCCTCGCATGGCCTCAAGCCACTTGGATGAATCCTTAGACATCGAGCCTCCTTAAATGACGAGGATCATCTACCTTCCCTATGTCACATACATCTTCATTCATGTATACAATATAGTCATTAGGGATGGCTGATCTTCTTTCCATTGTGATCTCCTTAGTGGTTCATTAGTTATCACAGAGGTCGTTGAGGCTCATCATTAGGTCGTATTGTTGAAATCTGAATTCTCGAGATGGGGCTCAACTCTGCACTCTCACCGAGGAATAATCGTATGAGGTACAGAACAATAGTCTCTTGGATTACTCCGCAATGGTACATAAGTCCGAGACCTCCTCAAGATCTATTTTCCTAGCCTCGGGCTCCCACCGATTTCATCATTCTCTAAGAATACAACAGTGGCGGGTTTCCACAAACTTAGTGATATGATTTGGACAATAAAATCGATATCCCTTAGACCTTCCAGATACCCAATAAAATGGCAACTTATTGTCTTAGGATCCAATTTTCCAAGATGTGGATTAAAGACTTTAGCTTCTCAGGACAACCCACACACGCAAATACTTTAAACTTGGTTTCCTTCCAAATTACAATTCATAAGGGGTTTTAGGATCGATTTCTGGGAACCCGCTTAATATGTGTGCGGTTTTAATGCTTCCATCCACAGACTAAGCGGTAAACTGAGTAACTCATCATACTACGCACCATATCCATAAGGGTGCGATTACGCCTTTCAAACTACTCCATTTCGAGGTTCACCAGTGTGGAATATTGTGCTACTATGCCATTTTTCGAAGAAATTTAAGCTAATGGACCAGGAATTGTCCATATGAGCATGTCTCCATAATATTCTCCCTCCACGATCCGATTCACTACCTTAATCTTTAAGTTAAGCTGATTCTCTACTTCTTAAAGATTTTGAATTTATCGAGTGATTCAAATCGATCGCGAATGGAAAATATAGCCATAACGGGAGAAATCGCCAAGAACGTGATAAAGGAGTTATACCCATCAATCGAAGTCACAGAAAAGGTCCACATATGTCAAGGTGGATTAATTCTAAAACTCCTCAGACTTAGGCTCCTTTCTTAATCTGTTTTACATATTTCCCTTTAATGCAATCAATACAATGATCCGAGTCGAGAAGTCTAGGGTTGGAGTATCTCTTCCTTAATGAGACGCTCCATTCTCCTTTTTCAAATGTGGCCTAAACGACATAAGCTTACTGTGGCGATGAAGTCTCATCACCTAGACTTCTTTTGCTTATTGGTGGCATCACACACATTCATTAATACAGAAATTCAGAGATGAAGCATATAGAGTTTGTCTCGCCGAGTCAGCGAGACCAACATTATTAGAATTAAAGTTTACAATGCATTTATTGTTCCCAAAGATACAAGTGTATCTATCATCATCTAATAAAGAAACCGAAATAAGGTTTCTCCTTATACTAGGAACATAAACGACATTATTCAAAAGAAGGATGAAGCCACTATCTAATACTAATGATAATGTGCCAACGGCTTTCAACTTCAAATTCTCCTTTCCATCAAGAACTCTAAGGCTTCGCTCCTTTCTTCACCGCTTCACTGCAGGAATCCCTCAATGAATTGGAACGCACGTTGGCACCGAGTCAATCCACCAGGTATTGGGAGAATCATTAGCATAAAGGGATTCATCAATAAAGGAAATTTCATCATTACCCTTTTAGCAAGCCATTTCATAAAACTCAAGACAATCTTTCGAACGCGCTCCACCGGTTTTGCAAAACGACAAATGGGCCCATCGTATAGATGTAGCAAAGTGGCTTTCTCCTTTTGCTTTGGCTTGCTTGACTCACTCTTAGGGGAGAAGTGCAATTTCTTTTGGACTTAGCCTCCCTTGAAATTTCCTTTTCCATGGCCAACATGGAAAACCTGGTCCTTTCTTTCACCTTAATCTCTCTTCTTCTTGGACACACATAGCGATCAACTCGCTTCATGGTCCACGCTCTTCGAAAGTATTATAATTAATTTTGAATGCATTGTACTTTCGAAGGGAGAGGTCATAATGAAATGGACCAAGAACCCATCGTAAATGGCCATATCCATGCCCTTGAGTTTTGCCACCATATCATTCATCATCATGATATGCTCACGAACGCCGCTAGAGCCATCATACTTACTCGTGAGCATCTTCATGATCAAAGTATCAAGTGTAAACTTTGAGGAGCTCCTTAAATTGCTCCTCGGATCGAGGCCAAGTACTTAACGCTGTCGGAATCGAGGATTGCTCCCCTTATCGCAAATGTGATATGGTGCTCTTTATAATCATCAAAGACATGCGGTTGGACCGCCTCCCACTTTTCCATTGTCAAATCATAGAGTTTCTTCTCAAATAAACTCATCTTCAAGAAGGAGGTACGGAGCGTCCTCACGTATGCATAGTCTATGTCCATAATACCAAGGACAATCGAACTCTTTCCTTCCAAGAAGGATAGTTCGTCCCCTCACACCGCCTAATGCCGCTCAAATAAGTGGCAACATTAGTGCTGCTTCATGGTCAATCAAGAAAAAATATAACATAATCATTAGAAATATTGGAGAAAGTAAATGTCTTGCATGAAATTAACTCTACGTTGGTTTGATTAATAACATGCTAATGACTAAATTAACTTATGGGTAACACATGGTCACAAACAACGCTGGTCGAATGTGATCATGGTTGTAATATATATAATCCCGCCATTAAATAGGTATGATACATAGTTATAATCAACTTTGGTCGAATATAACTATGATCACAAATTAATCCCAAACATTATTAAATCTCCAATCAATATTTCCCGCTTGGTTCCATATTAATCGAGACAATATTCGTAAATAATCATGAAATAAAATTAATGGACACATTAATTAACTTGCTTTAAAATTAATCTTTAAACGTAACAAATAATGCCCAGTGAAATAAACTTTAAACAATAATTGAACAATAATTATTGCTTTGAATCAAATAATGCATAATACATCAAATATTGAAAGTGAATTTGAACAATAATCATCATATTAATTAATTAGCCCATAAGATTTAATCATAAATTTAAACAATAATAATAATGCCCGGGAATTTAAACATAAACAATAATTGTTGCCAAGTTATATTAGATATAATGCAACAAAATTGAAATGAGCCAAATAATAATAGCATCAAATAGAAGGGCTTAAACAAGAAAGAGTTGTAAAAGGCTAAAAGGCCGGCTCAAAGCACGCTAAAGCAAAGACGCAGCTTGTCCAAAGAAATCAACGCAGTATGACCCGCAGCCAGTGAGAGATCATCCGGCCGAACTCAACGGATGGTCGAGATGATTCTGAGCCTGATCAAACGCGCCGAACCTAAACCTAACTCCTAGTTTCGATTCTCCTCCCGAAAAACACGCGCAAGAATGTAGCCAAGGCGGTGTCAATTCCGGGATCGAGCATCGGCGGCGAACGCTACAGCTTCATGCGCTGCAAGGAGTCAGCCAGGCGGCTCTCGACGACGCTACAGACAAGCGCAGGAGCGCATGGCCCCGGCGCGACGCACAAGGCATTGCTCAGAGACTCCACGCATGGCTCAGAAAAAAAAAGTAAGCCCTTTAATCCCCATTTTTTATTTCTTGAGCCGCTTCTTGATCTTGGGATGGACTTAAACATTGGGCTTAGGTTTCATTAATCCGAATTCATCTCCTTCTAATTGCTTACCGAATCATTAGCGAGGTCTTAGCCGAATCAAAGAACACATTAAACTAATCGGTTCATGTAAAAAGACTAGTTGCTCTGATACCAACTATTAGATCTTTGGGTTCTATGAATCATTAGCTAGCCATTCACATGAACACCTAATGCGGAAATTAAACATATGATCTCGACCTTGATTCGGCGAGGCCATCAAGTAGATCGGTGAGATGGAGTAGCGATCGCCGATGGATCGATAGCGTAGAAGGTCGGCCGTGACGCTACAACAGAGTGAAGGAATCACCGATGCGCCCAGAAGACGAGTGCCGACGGTGAGGTCTTCGGGCCGATCCGCGCGCCTATTAGGATCGAGGCGAAAAGCTTATGTTGGGTTTGCCTCTTCTCAGGTTGATCATCACACTAACAAAATGAGAGCCGGCTTTCCCTTTATATAAAGACGCATTTTACTCTGGACTGCACCAAACTTGAGTTGGTTGCACCTTCGATCGTGATGCTGAAATCTCGGGAGTTAGTTAGCCGAGATTAAATCCAACATACTGAAAATAACCGAGGACAGAAGGCATCTCCGTGTGAAGAGAGGTTGCAAGGTGTCCTTTCTGAAATATTTGACCAACATAAATACTAGTATTTTACATGCTCGATTTCAGGAAGAAACCAAACAAAAAGATTATGTTCCAATCAGCATTATCAATAGTACAAATTCTTAAGAAGAAAAATTCACAAGGAAACAAGCCCTGTACCATTCGACCATCGGGAAGGGCAAGAACCCAACCATGGAGCGATGGAGACCGCACCAGAAAACAAACCCCGCCGCAAGCACTCGCCAGCGACGGTGAGTACCGATTCCCCGGCACGATCCTCAGCGTACTCCGACACTTCTCGTCGGAGCGCGCCTCCTCCTCGCCCGGTGCCGTCGTCCCCGAGCACCGGAGGCTGCGGCAGCGGCGGCGGAGGAAGTGGACGGCGAAACAGATGATCGAAGGTAATATGGAGTAATGTTAGGGTCTCTTTAGAAAGATACCATACGTTAGTGGAAAATTTGCTATATGATTTGGACCACTGAAACACAATCCAACGGCACCACGATCGCGATGAATATTCGCGATTCAGATCGGGGCTATTAAATGATAAATTGAAGTAATCCGATGGCGTATTCGTTAAAAAGACCTCCCGGAGTACTTTCCTCTCCCGCATCGATCTTAACTGCTAGAACGTCATCCAACGGTTATCAGGGACCCTGTCGCGGGTTGCGGATTTGGGGTAAATTATAACGATAAATAATAATTTGAGAGGGCGTTTATAAAAAAAGTACTCATTTATATTTCTGCTCTATCAGGGCCGTGGACGATCGATCGAACGGCCCCCAGAAAAGCCCAGTTAAGAACCGACGGGCTCGTACGCCATGGCCACCGCCGCGAACGCCGGAGCCGACCGGCGCCGCCACGGCCGTGGCGTCCAAGGATCGACGCTGACGTACTTTACAAGCCTACGGTAGTCTACGTGCATGGCACTTGCAAACAGGCCGGCCGACGGGTGAGGGAGAAATCCGCCGCCGGCGAGGGTCTCGTCGCGGGAGAAGACGGAGGTGCTCAAAGTTTCAGGAAGAAACCGGATAAGATTTGCACCCAAAAAAAAAAACATATACAACAGCAAATATTCTAACCGATAAGAACGGATCACAAAGAGGGAGAACAAACTGTCGAAGCAGATCAATCAATTACCCCCCGTACCATTCGACGATCAAAGAAGGAGCGAAGCCAAGAACAAGCACCACGTGGAAGCCTATCGATTTCTTCAGTAGCGAAGGACGGAAAAAAAAATTCTGGTATAGCGAAATCATTATTTCTATATACTAAGAATACACACGTGACCGCCATACGTGATCCTCCGCCCCTGGATTTCTTGATCAAAACCATCATGTGAAAATAAAACTTGATTACATATGTGCACACCTTGCTTACCGTGATTAACTACACTTGATCAAAACTTACATAGAAGTTACTAATTAATCTAGTGTGTAGCGAAGTGACGAAGACGAAGCAGGCACCTCACGTCCTCACTCACAAGAATCAAACACCCTAACGATATCAAAGCCCGACCGACAGCGGCGACGGACCGTGGTGCTCCGCCGCGACCCGCGGCGACGGAGACATCGACGAGGCACGCTGCTTCCCAGACGCGGTACGCAGCATGTGACACATGCCCTCGGCGACGCGCTCGGCGGGGCCGCCGCGCTTGAGCATGCGGCAGAAGGCCATGTGCGCGCGCACGGCCTCCTCCACGTCCGGCGCCGCCCCCGCGCATTTGCTGGCCTCGTACTTGACGGCCTCCGAGCACAGCCCGCAGAGCCACCGCCCCCCGAAGTAGGCCCGCACGCCGCCGATGTACTCGCCGGTGCACTCCTCTTCCAGCCCGCAGCACTCGCAGCTCACCACCGACTCCTCCATGTCGCACCGGCCACTTCTGCTCCCAGCGATCATGCAAGAACTATCAATTCCGAATTCTTGGACTAGATCGAGGCTGCAGCTAGCTTAATGCATGGGTCCTTGCTTGTGAAGTAGCTGGTTTGAGTTGTTCCCGTGCGTTGCTTAGCTAATTGCAGTGTGTTGCGTCGTGCCGTGCGTTTATCGGTCTATTTATATTGCTTGGATATGCTACCTTCCACGAAGACTGGCAATTATATATATTTCTGAAATCAACGACCGGCAATTAATTAAGAGTTTAGTTTGCATCTTCATCGAGAAAAAAGATTGACTTTTCGGCACATGTACACTGTTAGGAAACCGGATTCGTATCCTATATGGACTCTTTCGTATCTCTAAGCAGAACCGCTATATATAGGAGGCAGGGGGTCACCCCATTGTACACAAGCATACAGAATAATAAAGTTATAGCTAGCCTCCTCATATTGTGTCTCTCGCCTCTCTCTCTATTCTCCAATTTAGATCTATTAGGCAACCCCGACTATTCGATAGCGAGGTTGTCTAACACGTTATCAGCACGTGTTTCTACCGAGAAAGATTGAAAGGTGAGAAACAAAAAAGAAGAAGCAAAGGATCGCCGACTACAACGAACGTCTACTACCGGCGATTGATCGCCCGATCCGATCTGCAATCAACTCGCCATCGCCGGCATCCACTCGGATTGCCGAAGAAAAGTCCTACGCGACTCTATCCTACGCGATAGTCTACCGAAAAATAGTAAGAAAGGTGAGAACGAGGATTAATCTAATCGCTGCTTTTGAATCTATGCATGCATCCAATCTACGTGGCACGAAGTTACGATACACGCAATCTTTGAAGTTCATAGCACGGTTACACGGCTATCTCATATGCATCTACAAGACATGAATTTCTTTGCACAAAACATCGCCGCCGATTCGATCTGCGCCGCATAAGACGCCCATGGCACGGCCGACCGCCCTCCGCCGCACGGTTCGAGTATCGCCACCGGCCGCCTGCGGCATGAAGCGCCGCGCCATCGTGGACGCCCGGTTGATGCGCCGCGATGAAGCAACCGCCGACAGTGCTCCTCGACCTGAGCGCATGCGGTCGCCGCTCAACGCCTCCATTAAAGACGGTTGCTCACCATCACAGATGACGCCATGGCTCGCAGCTGGCGCCGATCGCTGCTCTCGCCAAGACGGTTGGCTACCGCTGAAGCCCGCCGCCGCTTCCGCTTCGCCGCTGGCGAACCACCTCGCCGGTTCGCGCAAGACGGCCGCCTGCGGTTGCCGCTATCGCGGCTCGCCGCCACTGCCTGGTGGCGATTCGCCGCCTGACCGCACTAAGCCGGGCCGCTTCGTGCTCGAGCATCGCCGATACCGCCGCCGCTCTCGGCCGGCCACAAGATCGCCTGCGGGCTCGCCAGATGCCCGACCGCCAAGAAGCTCCTAAGCCGGCGCTGGTCAGCGCTACCGACGCTGGCCGCTTCACTGGCTCCCGCCAAGAATGGCTCATTGCGCCAGATCGCCGGCCTCTCGGCCAGACGTCCGGCTTATCGCTTTGCCGACGCTTTGCCGATTGGGCTCGCTGGCCGGTCCGACCAAGATCGACGCCGAGGTTCCCGGCCCACGACTTGATCGCGTTCGCCGCCGCCGGCCGCAGAGCCAACGTCACGCCAATGAGCACTTTGAAATCCAATGGACTTGAAGCTCCTCTCTGGAATCAGAACTAAAGCTCCTATTTGGAATCCAATGGTCAATGGACTTGAAGTCCATGGAACAACAGGACTCCAATATGCCTTGCTGCAGATTTGGCCTTGCGAGGCAAGGGATTTTACCCCTTTGCCCCCCAGGTTATTTAATCCTTTTATTTCCTTTTTCTTTTCAGAAATTGATTAGAAACTCAGGAAATTCAATAAGAAATTCGGAAATTTGAATAACAATAGCAGAAAATATCTGAAAATTGCCAGAAAAATATGAAAATTCTCAGAAAATTCCAGAAAATTTTATGGCTCTATTTAGTACAATATTTTCTGCATTTATGAATATTTGCATGAATTTTCGCATTAATTGCCTTGTTTAGAATATCGGAAATTCCTGAGAATTTACTTTTCATATTTATGAATTTATGAATTGTGCAATTATTGTTTATTCTGAATTCATGAATTGTGCAATTATTGTTCCATGCATTGTATTTATTGCTTTAATATAGTTCATTGAAAATTCAAGCACGCCGCTCGAAGCGGCCACCGTCGCGCCAGGAAGACCGACATGCATGGAACTGAATGCGCCGCGCGCATGAAGCCGCGCTAAACCGATCGCACGAAGCCGATCGCGCGCATGAATCTGGTCGCTTGCACGAAGCCGATCACCCGTATACACGAAACTGTATTTCTGAATATTTATGAATTCTGCATTTATGAATCTCGCACTTATGAATTTTACATTTATCTTGTATTTATGAATCCTGCAATTATGGCTTTCTTTTAGTTTACTGTAAATTCATGAGAATTTAATTATGCATCTGACAGCCACTTCCTATTAGATTGCACGAAGAAATCTAATGGAAGAACCTTCTGAATATGAAAAGGTCTGGCATTGTCAAACGTGAGTTTTTGAAGAACTGACCTGAATTGTCAGAATTATCTCACATAGACATCAGATTGCATAATGAATAGTAAGCTCTCGAAGAGCATACATTTTCTCATGAATAGAATTGTAATTTATTCTTTATTTCAGTATTCTTTATTTACAAGCAATGTTTGAATTACTTTGCCACTGTCTGATTAGAATTATATTTCTTTTCATCTAGAAATCGTGTAGCGCCCAATGGAGGAAATACGCATTGTTGATAGTGGCACAACAAATACCATCTTAAGAGAGTCGAAATACTTCCAGACGATCACGAAGAACGCTGGAATGATTATGACTATCGCAGGAAGCGATACGCATATAATAGGCTCAGGAAGAGCCACAATTATATTGCCAATGGGTACAACTTTGGTAATTGAAGAAGCCCTCTTGTACCCTGAATCAACTCGCACTCTCTTAAGTTTCAAGGATATCCGCGCCAATGGGTTTCACGTAGAAACGTAGAAACCAATGAAGAAAATGGCAAAGAACACTTGTGCATTGTGAAGCACGCGGAATATGGAAAGATGGTACTAGAAAAATGTCCCTCATATGAATCTGGGTTGTACTACACGAAAATCAATGCACACGCAGTGTATACTTCTTTAAAGACTGTCTTTAGAAGCTCTGAATTATTTTCTTTATGGCATTGTAGATTAGGTCATCCTGGTCTTAGATTGATGAGAAATATAGTTAATAACTCACAATGTCATGGCATCAATGTTAAAAATTTCCCGAATCATGAAGATTTTGTGTGCCATGCATGTGCCACCGGAAAATTAATAACTAGACCCTCTATTATGAAAGTGCAACATGAAATCCCTACATTCCTGGAACGCATTCAGGGGATATTTATGCCCGATTCAGCCCTTGTCAGGGCCGTTTCGATACTTTATGGTGCTCATTGATGCTTCCTCGAAATGGTCGCATACATGTTTGCTGTCAACAAAAAATCATGCATTCGCAAAATTGATCTCGCAGATCATCAGAATTAAGAATGTTTTTCCTGATCATCGCGTGAAGTCCATTCGAATGGACAATGCCGGCGAATTTACTTCCAAGGCATTTGATGATTATTGCACAAAGAACGGAATAATCGTTGAGCACTTCAGATCGCACCCATACGCAAAATGGGCTAGCTGAAGCACTAATAAAGATGATTAAGTTCATTGCCAGACCGCTCTTGCAGAGTTGTAACTTGCCCAACACTTGTTGGGGTCACGCAGTCCTGCACGCAGCAGCACTCATCAATTATAGACCATCGGCCTACAACATCCATTCACCTATGCAACTAGTGCAAGGGGTCATCCCGAAGATTTCTCATCTTAGAAATTTTGGTTGTATGGTATATGTACCTATACCACCCCCACAGCGGACTGCAATGGGCCCTCTCCGCAAGTTTTAGATATACGTTGGTTATGAGAGTGCATCCATAATCAGGTATTTGGAACCCATGACGGGAGACTTGCATACAGCCCGATTCGCTGACTGTATCTTTGACGAGGACCGTTTCCCGTCATTAGGGGGAGAGAATCAACCATTGGATGAAAAATGCCGGGAAATATTATGGCATTCCACTGGGATCCCCGCGCATGACCCTCGTACTAATGAAGCAAATCAAGAAGTCCAGAAGATAATTGATTTGCAGAATTTAGCAAATGAACTGCCTGATCATTTTTGTGATCTGAAGAGTGTGGTTAAGTCGCATGTACCCGCAAGAAATGCACCAGAGAGGGTGGAAATACCTAAGAAAGCAGAAGGTATCCCTCATCCTGTTCAGAGGCCTCAAAGAAAAAGAACAGGAAATCGGGCTTCTCAAACCCAAAGTACCCGGAGACGTCTGGGGAAAACTGGGCAAGAGGACTTACCACAGCCAATCACAAAAGTGCCCCAAAGCAAGAAGGGGAGCCAGTTGAGACCTGGCACTGGAAACAAGCCTGTGGAAAAGGCAATTCCTGATCTGAATCTTCCATTGGAAGAAGCCGCCGGAAATAATGTGTGCGCACACATTGGCGGAGAAAAACTAAAGGAACTTGCTCCTGGAATGGGAAATAGCAATGAAGAGCAAGTAGAAGTGCACGAAGCACCCCATGATGAAATGGCCATAAATTTTGTAATATCAGGAGAATCAATGAATAGAGCAACAGCCAATGTCGATGCATACTTTGCAAAGAAGATTGCCACGATCATTAATTATGATCCCGAGTCCGCATCTCTCGCAGAGTGCAAGAAAAGGCTCGATTGGGAAGATTGGAAGAAGGCAATCACCGCAGAGTTAGTCTCTCTGAACAAAAGAGAGGTGTTTGGGCCTGTGTGCCGCACGCCTCCCCATATAAACCTCGTAGGTCACAAATGGGTTTTTGTTCGCAAGAGAAACGAAAACAATGAAGTTGTAAGGTACAAGGCAAGGCTTGTCGCTCAAAGTTTCACTCAACGTCCTGGGGTTGATTATGAAGAAACCTATTCTCCGGTCATGGGCGGAATTACCTTTAGATACTTGATCTCAATGGCAGTCAACTTGAAGTTGAAAATGAAGCTAATGTATGTTGTCACAAAGATATTTGTATGAAAACTTGGATTCGGAGATTTATATGAAAGTACCTGAAGGTATCCCTATCCCGAACCAAGACAGAGCAAATGTAAACCTATACAAAGGTGAAATTGGAGAAATCAGCATGGGCTGAAATTTAAAACGATCGGGAAGAATGTGGTACAATCGCTTGAGTGACTTTCTTTGCAAGAAAGGCTACACGAACAAATGAAGATTGTCCATGTGTGTTTATACAACGATCCTCGAATGGATTTTGTATAATCTCCGTCTATGTAGATGACTTGAACATCATTGGGACGGATGAAGAAATTGAAGAAGCATGCACATACTTGAAGTCTGAATTTGAAATGAAAGACTTGGGTAAAACCAAGTTTTGTTTAGGCTTGCAGCTTGAACATGTCCAAGGCGGAATTTTGGTACACCAATCTTTCTACACGCAGAAAGTGTTGGAGAAATTTGGTTTTGAAAAGGCATACCCCGCAAAGACCCCAATGGTCGGAAGGTCACTCCAAGCAGACCTAGACCCATACAGGCCTAAAGAAGAGGGGGAGGAAGTCCTGGGAGTGGAATTCCCATACTTGAGTGCAATTGGAGCACTCATGTACCTTGCGAATAGCACTAGGCCGAACATTGCATTCGCCGTGAATTTGCTAGCGCGGTACAGTGCAGAACCCACCAAAAGGTATTGGAAAGGGGTGAAGGACATCTTCCGTTACCTTCAAGGAAGCAAAGACCTTGGCTTGTTTTACAGAAGAAACAATGAATTGAATTTGGTTGGCTATGCCGATGCTGGGTACCTATCAGACCCGCATACTGGCAAGTCACAAACTGGGTATGTTTTCCTTTGCGGTCGAACAACAATTTCGTGGAAGTCATCTAAGCAGACTCTTGTCTCAACGTCGATAAACCACTCAGAAATAATTGCCTTGTATGAAGCCGCTCGAGAATGTGCATGGCTTCGAAGAATGGTTCATCACATCCAGAAGTCATGTGGTTTGAACATGGAACAAACCCCCACCATTATCTATGAAGATAATGCAGCTTGTGTTGCTCAAGTGCAAATGGGATATGTGAAGAGTAACCTCACAAAGCATATCAACCCCAAGTTCTTTTATGCTCATGAATTGCATAAGATGAACGAGATAAAGATACTGCATACTAAGTCGTGTGAAAATCTCGCAGATTTATTCACTAAGTCACTCCCGGCATCTTCCTTTGAAAGATGTGTTAGAGGAATCGGGATGATGAGGCTTAGAGAAGTGCAGATTTCAGGGGGAGAATTTTCACATACTCCTACATAAATCTCAAACATGAAGTTTGAGTACCCAACGTGAATCTTGAAGATTAACATTGAAGTTTGGGTGGATTGTACTCTTTTCCTTAAGTAAGTTTTTCATTGAAGTTTTCTTACATAAGGTTTTTGATGAGGCAATCCGTGCAACACAGCAAGCGTGTGCTATGTACTCTTTCTCCAATTATTTTTCCCACTGGGTTTTTATGGAGTTTTAATGAGGCATATGCATCTCGCAGTGAAGAGTCCAAGGGGGAGTGTTAGGAAACCGGATTCGTATCCTATATGGACTCTTCCGTATCTCTAAGCAGAACCGCTATATATAGGAGGCAGGGGGTCACCCCATTGTACACAAGCATACAGAATAATAAAGCAGAGCAGTTCCTCCTCATATTGTGTCTCTCGCCCTCTCTCTCTGTTCTCCAATTTAGATCTATTAGGCAACCCCGGACTATTCGATAGCGAGGTTGTCTAACACACACCACCCATCAGATGATCAAACCCAGACATGCTAGGCCTGGACCGGGCCTGGTAGGGATAAGACATCTAAGTTCTTGGGATAAGACATGAATAGAATGAGTCAAAATTTTATTTTGTTAGAGGGATAAGAGTTGAAATGTGATGAAGAAACTTAGACGGTGGATGGGATGGAAGTTCAAATTTGATTGGTAGGATGAAAGTTAGATGCGGTCATCAGCCAAATTTATGGAAAGGACTCATCCAACATCTACGATGAATATTTTCTGAGAGTTGTCTACCCTTGAACCAAATGCCCTATTCCAACTACTTTTCTCATCAGGTACAGGCGACTGGAGTATTGGTACAACATGTTTACTTTTTTTTAGAAAATCAGAGAACATTATACCATTCAAACAGTATAATATTTGTAGCTTCTTCTCTTTTGCTCATTCCCGCTCTCTCTCACTCACGAAGGGCAGTGGGCGGCATCATAGGGCAGGATAGCGAGGCGATGGGCGAGAGAATATTGATTTGGCAGGGTAGCCAGTGGGTGAGGGAGAGCTAGCAGCACAGCAAGGCCGAGAGCTCACCGCCGGCCACATGGGAGGGGGGTGGTGATGGAGGCACACGGAGTTGCGATTGGCGTTGCGGCTATGATGAAGTGGGATACAATGGAGGTGGATAAGATGAAGCAGAGGGGGGAGGGAGGAGTAGAAGGAGAGGGCAGTTGGAGCTTTACCATCGGAATCGATTTTGATGGTACAACGTCCACTAGTCCCTTCCTTGCTTTTTACCCTGATGAGAATGGAACAGACGAACAGATTATGCAGAAGCTTGGAATCTACCAGCTTACCATTTAATGATTTCACACCGATTGATTTGTTGGGAATAGTCCCGCATCGGAGTTAGGAGGGCTTAAGCATGGTTTTATAAGGGTGAGGGAGCACCCCTCATTGAGCTAACTATTTTTTTTGGGGGGGAGGGGGCGGAGATGGCCCAAGAGACCTTGGTCCGCTATTCTGGTTGGGCCTATGAGTGTACTACAGCCTAACGACTTAGGTTCCGGACGAGCTAGGTGTGGTGATCCGGCTGACAAATGGTATCAGAGTCCAAGTGCCATAGGTGGTTCCTAGATAATCTCGACCGGATGTGTGGGGGGGGGGGGGAATTGTTTGGGAATAGTTCCACATCAAAAGTTGGGAGAACTTGAGCGTAGTTTATGACGCCGCGCTCTTCTGGCTCCGCATGATCGCATCGCCGACGCCGCCGCCGAGGAGGGGGAGCTCACGCTCGCGCTGGACTTTCGCAAGCGGATGCACGCGCCGCTCCCGATGGGGTACTACGGCAGCTCCGTCCACTTCACGCGCGCGCACACCGACCTGGCGTCAGGGCTGGCCGCCGTGGCTGTCGCGCTGGACCAGCGCGTGGCTGGCGTGCCGGAGGAGGAGCTGTGGGCTGCCGTGGAGTGGCTGCAAGCCCGCCAGCCAGCCGGCGGGGAGCCGTTCCAGATGTACGGGCCAGAGCTCACGTGCATGGCGCTGGACCACGTGCACATGTACGGCGCGGAGTTCGAGAGGCCAGGGCACCGCCGGCGCGCGTGTCGTGTCACGTCGGCGACGCCACCGGCGATGGGTTGGTGATCGTCTTGCCCGCGGCCGAGGGGGACGCGACGAGAGATGTGGTGGTGACGCTGCCGGCGGAGGCGACGGTAGGGATCTGCCGCGACAGCGATGTGCTCCGGTACGTCGGCGAGGTGGTGTTCGGGCCGATGGTGCAGGCAGGGCCCCAGGCTCACTAGCACGCCATCCCGATGAACACCTGCTCTGGTTGTTGGTTTCCCTGTACTCTACTTAATTTGAGGATGATGTAGCCTTCAAATGGTTTTGATGAACCCTGTTGTGGTGTGTAATGTGTTCCTGGATGCCACTACTGTTGCTGTTTGTTGAAACTTATCACTTTATCTTGAAAGTTTAAGCATTTATGAATGACTATTTCGTTTTTTTGGGGGAAAGGGTGTTTCCATTCTCGCATCATTGCATGGCTTGCATGTGAACCCAATAAGCCAAGACGGCTTCTAATTGCATCGCTAGATTTCGTTCGATTATATTCAAAGTTTGATCTCAAATGTGAACCAAACTCCCTCAATTCATGGTCCAAATGCAACCATCCATTTTAGATCACACGAATTTTGATCTCCCACTAGCGGATGGTTCGTAAATTGTGGGTTTCGAGACCGCTGTCAGAGATTTGCCGGACTGGGAACAGTTTTTGACGAAGCTGTTAAAGATTGAAGATTAGCTAGCGATAGAAGATTTTGTGCTGCGAACTCAGGCAGCTTTTCTTGACTCTATTATCTATTTATATAGCAAAGGAATTACATGGGTCGTGGCCTGAACGGCCGCTCGGATTGTGCGCAGTGTCATGCCGCATGACAGGCTCAGTCCTGAAAGGCAAGAGCTCCACTACTTGGTCAAGCCTGAGAACTCGGCATGCAGCAGCTAAACATAGAAACAAACTAATACTACTGACCAGAACACAACAAGAATTATTCAACAACCGCGAGGAAGTTACGCTGGGCTCCACTTACCGCGTTAACAACCCCCCGCGCCTCCCCAGCTATATTCTCACATGGCGGTTGGTTGCTACGTCAGGCATGCACGGCAAGCGAGCGACCACACCACACGGTGCCTCCCGAACTTGGTGACTCGGCCGGCCGATTTAAAGCCGGCACCACAGAGCGGACTCGTGAAGTCTCGCTGACTCGTGAAGTCACCATGGCCACCGATGCGAGTGCGGGCGCCGTCGAGCGCGGGAGGCGGCTGAGGGTGTTCTTCCTGCCGTTCTTCGCGCGAGGACACCTCATCCCGATGACCGACCTGGCGTGCCGCATGGCGGCGGCCAGCCCGGACGAGGTGGAGGCCACGATGATGGTGACGCCGGCCAACGCAGCGCTCATCGCGACCACGCTCACGTGTGCCGCAGCCGCGGGGCACACCGTGCACTTGATGTGCTACCCGTTCCCGGACGTCGGCTTGGAGAGCGGGGTGGAGTGCCTCGGCGTCGCCGCAGCGCACGACGCCTGGCGGGTGTACCGCGCCGTGGACCTGTCGCAGCCCATCCACGAGTTGCTGCTCCGTCAGCACCACCCCGACGCCATCATCGCCGACGTGCCGTTCTGGTGGGCCACCGACATCGCAGCGGAGCTCAGAATCCCACGTATCACGTTCTACCCAGTCGGCGTCTTCCCGCAGCTCACCATGAACAACCTCTTCACCATACGCTCTGAGATCGTCCGGGGAGGTACCGCGGCCCCGGCGGTGTCCGTTCCGGGCCTTCCCGGAATGGAGATCACCCTCCCGGTGTCCGAGCTCCCGGACTTCCTGGTCCAGGACGACCACCTCTCCATGTCGTGGGACCGGATCAAGACCGCCCAGCTCGCCGGCTTCGGCGTCGTTGTCAACACCTTCGCCGACTTGGAGCAGCCATACTGCGACGAGTTCAGCCGCGTCGACGCGCGCCGAGCCTACTTCGTCGGGCCCGTTAGCCTGCCATCATGCTCCGCCTTGCACCGCGGCGGCAACGGCAACGTGGACTGCCTGAGTTGGCTGTCCACCAAGCCGAGCCGTTCCGTGGTCTACGTCTGCTTCGGGAGCTGGGCTTACTTCTCGGTGCACCAGGTCCGCGAGCTCGCCCTGGGGCTAGAGGCCTCGAACCAGTCGTTCCTCTGGGTGGTCCGCTCCGAGTACTCCAACGGCCGGTGGGCGCCGGAGGGGTGGGAGCATCGCGTCGCCGGCCGCGGCATGGTCGTCCGCGGATGGGCCCCTCAGCAAGCCGTGCTGGCCCACCCGTCGGTGGGCGTGTTCGTGACGCATTGCGGGTGGAACTCGGTGCTGGAGTCCGCGTCGGCCGGCGTGCCGGTGCTGACGTGGCCGCTGGTGTTCGAGCAGTTCATCAACGAGCGGCTGGTCACCGAGGTGGCTGCGTTCGGCGCGCGCGTGTGGGACGGCGGCAAGCGTGGCGTGAGGGAAGATGAGAGGGAGACGGTGCCCGCCGAGGCGATCGCGAGGGTGGTGGCTGGGTTCATGGTGGGCGGCGGGCAGTGGGAGAGGATGAGGGCTAGGGCGAGGCAGCTGGCCGAGAGCGCGCGTGCCGCCGTCAGCGAGAACGGGTCGTCGTGGAGCGACATCCGCCGTCTGATCGACGATCTGACGAAGGCTAGGGACTCGGGGGTTCGGTTTGATCAGGGCCCATAGCGTTTAAATCCCTAGCGCCGGAAAATTCACCATTTCCGTGCTTTCTCTGTTTAATTTCATAATATTTGCATTGCATGTACATTTAGAGGGATAGGTTGCACCTAGCTAGCTATCATCTGACCATGCTTTCGAATCTAGTCTGCTTGATTAGTTAAGTTTGAAGAATTGAATGGATTTGTCCATTGCTATGCCATTCCAAATTTCCACGTTGTCGCTCACCATGCCGAGAGAAGATTAGCAGCAGTCATTTTTTTTGAGAATGGAAGAATATATTAACCTTCTTGGCTCTGTACCATAAGATGCACACAACCAATCATCTACTAAAAAGTTACGTCCAAAAAGTTAGCATTGCAGAGACTCGTAAATAAAGTCTTAGCAAGCGATAACCACATGAACAAAAGAGTTTGAATAAACCATAAATAAACAAATATGAATCTCTCAGTTTGCACACAATATTGTACTAAACCTCCACCCATGGCCTATAAAGATTTCCAGATCACGACCTGTAAAGATTTGCATGCTACTAATACCATCCCTCGAGACTCCTGAAGTTGCAACACCAACCAAAAGAGTAACCAATTGATGCACGGATACATAACTTGCAATGGATTACATATATGTTTCTTACGAAAGACAATATCATTTCGATACAGTCAAATGGACCAACATAAAGCGACAGTCATGTTAGATAAACAAAACAAGCTTGAAGCTGATGATTCGTCTTCCTTTTTTTATTTACGCCTACTGTAAGGCTCCAATAAACTTTGTTGCATTCATCTGCATGGTTGATTACTCTGTCTTATGGTTACGGCTAAAACATTGTCAGATTCGTTTACTGGTTTCTCATGGACTTCACTTTGTCCCTTCGTAACATTGGTTTCGGCTTTTCAGATGTCTTTTGTTTTCGCCTCCGAATCTGGTAACTGCCTCAAAAAATGCCAGGCTTTCTGTTATGGAATTGGAAGTGGAGTGGATTTCTATCAAGAATCAAGAAAAATAGCTCCTCACACATGCACTTTGATTTACACAACTGGATCCTAATATTATGGAGTAGGAAAGACTCGTCAGAACTCAACAGAATGGCTACCAAACCAAACATGACAAAAATTCCATCCAATGAACTACGAAACTTACGTAAGCAGCAAAGCGTATAGAGAGCTAGATGCTATCATTCTGTTTCAGTACATCAATCGTCAGCATTTTGCATGAACAAATCATAACGAAAATGACACATTATATTTCATTTATCATAACGAAAATGACACATTATATTTCATTTATTTTATCTCACTAAGATTTGAAATCTTAGGATGTTGAAATTCGAAATTTCAACCGAAATCTTCGAAATCTCGGCGAAATTTTGAGCCACCATGGTGCTACGGGGCAACTCACCATCCACCAACCCTCTTTTGTTTGCATCATCATTCGGTTCTTTTAACTTCTAAGTTTAGGTTTTGAAATCTTTTTTTCCTGATGTACTCCTAAATGACCGAAGGGTCCTGCCCGGCCTAACTACAAATTAACTCTTTTACTGTTTTCTTGAGACGTGTTGTGACGGACAGCCTTTTCAGGTGGCGAGTTTAAATACCTCAATAGCTACCCAGAAAGATTAGCTGCCAGGAACCAAGTACACATTGCCAGACTAAAGAGCGAAGACCTTTGCGTATTGCTCAGCGCTGTGCCTGGTGAAGACCTCGGGCGGGACGGTCGCAGCCCTGAAGTCTGTCACGGTGACCTCGAGCACCTGCGCAAAGGGACACATCAAGTATTTACTTAGCATGCAAGAGGAAACCAATGTACTCCATACTTACCCAGCGGAGGCGTTCCCGAAGGCCTTCCAGGAAGAGTTCGGCCGGGTCCTCGTCCTGGCGAGGGGCGGCCTCCGCACCTTCCTCCCGAGCAGGCACTCCGCTTGGGGGCTCCTCCTCTTGGCCCCGGGCTTCTTCAGTGCCCGGGAGTACAAGAGCCTGCTCTGGTGGGATGACCTCCACCAGAGCAAGCTCCTCCTCGGGGCGTTCTTTCCCCAGGATCCAAGGACTCGGCCCCAGAGCGAACTCCTCGCTCGAGGACAGGCCCCGCTCACCAGCCAAACTCGGGTCCAGTAACACGAGTGGCAGGTCCTCCGGTTCGTCTTCCCGGGGATGCTCTTCCCCCAGGGTAACACACCCCGAGCTTAGAGTTTCCTCTCTGCTCGGGGACGGGTCCCGCTCGCCGACCGGACTCGTGTCCAGAACCACGAGCGACGGGTCTTTCGGTCTATCATCCTGGGGATGCTCTTCCCCCGGGACAACACGCCCCGAGCCCAGAGTTGCACCTCTGTGCTCGGGGACGGGGCCTGGGCGACATCCAAGCCTGCGTCCAGCGCCGCGAGCGACTGGGCTTGCGAGGGATCTCCGTCAAGCTCCTGGAGCGTCTCAGCGATGATGTCGCTGGCCTCGGCCTCCATGGGATCCTCGGGCTTGGCCTCCTCTACCTCTTCGTCGCTGACCTAGATGATAATGTGGGGGATCCCTGCCCTCGCTGCTCGGGCATCCTCCGTCGCGCCGTGCTCGAGCGCAACGTCCTCTGACGCCACGAGCTCGGCAGCCCGAGCAAGCTCTCTCTCTATCATAGAATCGAGTATGTCATCAGCAACAGCTTCGACATCCAAAATCTCCCTACTAGCTATTATGCTCGCAATAACGTGGGGATTAGCACAGCGCTATCAAAAAGAAGAATTGAAGAGAAAAGGCAGGTGGTTCACCTTGCTCGGGCTCTTCGTTCGTGGGGCCCTGAGACCCCGCCACAGCAGTGAGCCCCGAGCAAGTGAGTTCACTGGTCGTCATGTGCACCCGTTCCTCCTCAGGTTGGGCCAGAGGTCGGGGTGTCTCAACACGCGGGGCACTTGCTCCGGTGTAGCGGAGGGAGCTCCCCTCTACCTTTCTCAGGTAAAACCAAGAGTCGGCCCACCCTGCCACCGAGTCCTTGAGCGTGAAGCTCGGGTACTCGTATGGTCGGTTGGTCTTGAGGCGGAAATAGATGCAACCGGCCGGAGAAGCCTGGCCGGTGCGGAACAAGGAATAGAAATGAAAGAAGAGGCTGTACGTGGGCAAGATGCCCACGTACCCCTCGCAGAGCTGTGTGAAAATGGAAAAGACAAGAATGGAGTTAGGGTTGAGATTGGTGACCTCACACCCACAGTGAGCGAGCACCGACTCGAGGAACTCACTTTCGGGCATTCGAAGCCCATTGATGGAGTATAGCTTGTAGGAGACGATCGCTCCGTCCTGCGGCTGCGGCTCTTGCTCGTCGCCAATGGCCCTCCACGATCCCGCGTCGAGGTACTTGAGCCTTTGGATCAACTCGAGCCTCTGTTTGTTGAGCTTGCTGATGCCAAACTTGGCCATCGGAACAAGAGGGGAAAGATCGGGATTGATGGTTGTTTGCCTTATAAGCCACGGGCAGCAGCCAAGATGTTACTTGCCATGGCAGCTCCACTAGATGGTGCAGGATAGGCAGCACTAGTGCCAGTACTAGTTGACCCATTCGAGCTTCCAATTCCACCACCAGGTGCCATCAACTCCAGCACCTTGATGCAGTAAGAACTAAGAACAATCTTGATGCAATTTGAACTTTGAACAAGCAAATGTAGTATTGTACCTTAATATGCAAAGCAAATATAGGGAGGGAAAGCTGGCTGAGGTGCTCAGCTGCGATGCGCCTGCGGGGAGGGGTGTCGGTGGGATCGGCTCGGTGTCGGCACCTGCGGGGAGGGCATCAGCGGGGTCGACGTCGGCAGGGTCAGTGACGGCGGATCGGGGGGTCCGCGTTGGTGTTTGGGGTCGGAGTGAGCTGGCTGAGCCGCGCCAGGGTTGGGGGGTCGACGTTGGGGGTCGGGGGGTCGGTGTCGGATCGGGGGGAAAGTGACGGTCTGACGAACTGGTGTCGGCGGCGGCATTGGCGGCGCACGTGACGGACCGGCAGCCGCATCTATGAACTTCGGGAGTGGGCATCTATGAACTTCAAAGACTGGTGCGGGAATGTTAGGATTGAGTACCTGAGAAGGCTTGTATTTAGTGACCAGAAGTATCTAAGAAGTATTGGGTTTTTTTTTAAAAAAAATCATAAATTAAGGGATACGTGCAGGATATGTGTCGGGAGTATCCTATACGTATCCATCGGATATGGTTACGTGGATATTGAGAGGTATCGGTGCTTCCTAGGTGAAAAGGAGGCTGGCATGTGATACGGTCAAGTGCTGGCAGCAGCAGGTAGTTCTACTGATCGTTGCGATTATTTTACTATCATATCATAATTGTGCTTATGCTTGCACTTGTCAGTTCTCTATACTGTTATTGACTAACTAACGGAGACAATAACGCATGCATGACCAAGGATCCAAATTTCATTTTCGGATTCCATCTCGGGCCTTGCCGAAATCCGAAATTTCGACGAGATTCGGAAATTTCGGACAAAATCCGGACGAAATTCAAAAACCAAAATTCAAATCCGGTTTTTTTAACCGAAAAATCTGAAATTTCGCTAAAAAAAGATGAAATTTATTCCAAAAAACTGAAATCTCGGCGAAATTTCCCGGTACTATCACACTTTCAATTTTTTTAGGGTTTTTTCAACTTCGCGAAAATTATGATCTACCGACTGTCTCACATGGGAAATGACGTGAAGAACCTAATCCGATCAAATCCGGTCAACTTTTATGCAAATTTCGGTTCATTTTACCGAAATTTCGGCGAGATTTTAATGTATTGTAGCAGTTCAATTTTTTTTTAGGGTTTTTTAATTTCGCCGGGATTATGAAACTCGGAGGGGTCCGAAATCCAAAATTTCGTCGAAATTTCGGCGAGATTTTGAACCCTGTGCATGACAGTTTAGATGTTGTTTTGATCTATTTTTCAGCTTTCCTTAATCTTGTATCAATACTGCTGGGTTTAACTTCATTTTGTCCTCATATATTCATCATTATGACCAACATTCTCGCCTTACAAGTATCAGTAGAGCTCATGTTCATCTCCTGTTGCGATGTGGCTTGGTTTAGAACCGTTTCTCTCAAGCATTGCCTGACCCCATTTTAGGTCAGTTACCAATGTTTTCAAATTAACATAAAACTCTGAAACTAAATACAACCTTCGATTTCATATGTAGGTCATTTTAGAATCTGTGCCGATCAATCATTTTTATGTTTGACTATTAATATACAAGGAATTACTAATATTGGCAATGTGAAATTGGTGTTACAGAATCCATCATGAAATATATTTTCATAGTGTATAATTATTTTTATTTGAAACATCGTATTTTTATAGAAATTATGATCAAAGTGTCATCTTGAAGACTGTCCATGTCTAAAAATGACTTATATTTGAAATCAGAGGAGTAGGACCAACCAAATGACACATGGTACTGTTGTGTCGTTTGAGAAATGAAGAAGTAATCCATTTTTTTGCATAATGTTTTTCCATATAGTGTATAATTATTTTTATTTGAAACATCGTGTTTCCATAGAAATTGATGGTCAATGTCACCTTGGAGACCATGTTAATATCCAAAATGACTTATATTTAAAATCAAAGGGAGTAGCAGTCTAGCAGTAGGACCAACCAAATGACGAATGCTACCGTTGTATAGTTTGAGAAATGAAGAAGCAATCCATTTTTTTCCGCAATGTTTTTTTTTCCTGTTTTATATGTATATCTTCTTCATTTCACTTGCGGGCACATGAAAGCATGGCGGACATACCTATACTTGATGGCTGGGCCGAGAAGCACAGGTGCAAGCACACCGAAGCAAAACTATGTAGCCTTTTTCATATTTCTGAAATCCGCCGTCACCGTATTTTTTTTTACATATTGTTTTTCACGTGGTTTTAGGATTATGGTTGCTAGCTGTCACCACAGATCGCTAACAAGTGTTTTCTTGTTTAACCAGGGTGCTTGATGTCGGTTATGATCTAAACTCCTGTACTGGCTATGTACATTAATATCTTCCTTTTGTTTTTCCAGGTTTACCTAGCGTTTAGCTATTTGGTACGCTTCTTGTGGCTCCGGCTATTTGCTGCCTTGCTATGAGAGATAAGTTTTCTCTATATCGTCTTGCTTACCATGGTCTTGATTGCTTCTGTTTGGCAATTCTATATTGTTGTGCTTCTTGGTCCTACTCTAGGTTTGGATCTCAAATTATGTTTTTGAGAATATTGAGTGTTTACGTTTAGATACGACCACATTAAAACTTAAGATATTAAAATACCAAAATTGCAGTTTGAAAATAAAAAAAACACATTCCAAGTGTCATCATTGCTAAGGAAAAACAAACTTCTTCAATTAGAATTTGAACAATAAAGGTCTCTAGAATTTCCACACGGCCCATAAAGGCATTTTTGCACCATTTTAGGCTGGTGTGCATATATTCTCAATGATACGTCAAATCTGCTATTATGGCATGCGCACTTGTTTGTTTCATTATTATTTCTATCTATTGAGATATGCAAAAATGCTTTCGCTAAATGTATTTTAGAATCTATATACTATCTAAATTCACCCGGCGCAATGTAGCACGCAACTCTACCTAGTATGTTCCATTTCGGCCCAAAAACACCAGCTCGTGGACAGAGTACAGACCCTTGCATGTTTTTGCACCATACAACTGTCCAAAGGCAACGGCGCCCACCGAATAAGAGTACCTGCAATAGTAGAGACGGTTGCTATCTATATACTCACCCATGTCATCTAAAGACAAAACTAAAGATAGCTTATATAGTAGATAAAATCTTAAAGTTGTTTGTACGAGATTCTACAATCTTTTAATTATGGTAGAGAAAAGTATTTATTATAAACAACCTGTTTATATAGTCGTCTTTTTATGAAAAGACAGCTATATTCTCTTTCTTCTGTATCAGCAAAAATCTCATAGAATACACAGTAAAATATATAGGCAGCTAACAACGCCCTATTGTACATGAGTTAAGCGGCATGCACGTTAATCGGTTCTCGACCGTGGTTTATACGAAAACGAGCAAGCAGCTAAGCCGTGTCCGTGCGTTCTCTGCTGGGTCTTTCTTTCCTCACGGTGTCCACGAGGCAACTAGCTAAGGCTTATTTGCATCCATTCAGCTAATAGTTAGCTGCTAAAAATTAGCTGGAGTGGATCAAAACATAGCCAGCTAATAGATTAGCTAACTATTAGCTTGGCACTCAGCTAATGGTTATCTCATTAGCTAGCCAAACCCAGCTAATATCAGCTAATAGGTGGTATTTAACCAAAATACCCTTCGCGTCTACAAGGAAGCAGGGGTATTCTGGACAATTGATCAACCTAAACATCTATTAACCACATATTAGCTGGTGGATCCAAACACCCTCCAGCTAATAGTTAGCTAGCTAATATTAGCTAGAAACTATTAGCCAGCTAACTATTAGTTGCTAATGGATCCAAACAGGACCCTAGAGGATGGACCATTTGGGCATTCGCCGTTAGGGCTGGACAGAAAGCTCGCGGCTTGCGGCTTGAACCGAGCCCGAGCCGATCCTACCTTCTAGGCTCGGTTTTTGGACGAGCCGGCTCGGCTCAAGGAATGAGCGGCTCGCTGAGCTCGGAAGCCAGGCGTCCAGGCGACTAGTCAAGTGGCCCAGCAGCAATGCAGAGGACGGGAGCCCAGAGCCCAAGGCCCAACTGCCCAAGCGAAGACGCCATGTCGCCATATGCCCATAGCCCCATACGCTGGCTGGACGCTCAGACGCTAGTTGCACGCAGCCCTGCTGCCCCTGCATATGCCAATCGCCATATGCAAGTGTCGTTGCGCCGCCGCCGGCCCTAGCCCCTAGACCTAGCTACGATTCGCCCCCGGCCAGCAGCCAGCTCGCCTCGCCTATCGGTCGCCGTTAACCGTCGGCCACGCCACCGCAAAAGTGAGGAGGAGTCCCAATCAGTAATCCTCCCTAAGGTTTGTGATTTACTAATTTATTTGGTTTACATAAGTAACGCAAATGCTTCAAACAATGATGTTGCTGTCCGAGGTTTAAGGGCTAAATATTTTGCAAGGCACTGCTTTCCTTGCAAAATATTTCCATGTCCGCTGTTGCGCTCACATTATTAATTTGGTTGTGAATGATGGGACGACTGTCTTAGAACCTTTGATAAGAAATATAAGAGAATCTGTGAAGTACATCAAAAAATATCCTTCTCGCATGCCACAACTTTGTAGAAATTTGTAGATCTCTTGCATTGCCAATTGGAGAAGGGTTGAAACTTGATGTGTCAACAAGGTGGGGTTCAACATATAAGATGCTAAATACTTGTATTGCCTACAAAGAAGCTATTCAGTCTTTTGCCGATATAGATGCAAACTATAGATGGGAGCCTACAGCTGCAGAATGGGATATTTTTATAGCAATTAAGCCAGTTCTTGCATATCTAGCTAAAGTTAGTACTGCATTCTAAGCTTCAACTTATCCAACTGCAAATATATTTTATCCTCATATTGTGGATGTCAAGATTGCTTTGAAGGCTGCAATGGCTTCCAATAATTTCCATTTGAGGGATATGGCCAATGCAATGATGGGTAAGTTTAACAAGTACTGGGAAGATAAGAACAATGTGATGGTGATTGCTACTATTCTAGACCCAAGGTATAAGATGAAATATGTGGAATGGTGCTTTGGTAGGATTTATGAAGCCCCAAAAATTGAAAATGAGATAGCTGGTGTCCGTGATGAGTTAGAGAAGCTATATGAAAAGTATGAGAGGGAGCATCGCGAGAGAAAGGCACTTGCTCATAAATCTTGTGCATCTTCATCATCAACTGCTCATACATCTACCTCCTTACCATCAGCCTCAAGTGAATTTCAGTCCTTCCTATCATCTACTTCTTCGAATCTATCGAAGAGTGAGTTGATCATCTATTTAGATGAGCAGAATGAGGACTTAGGAAACAAGGAATTTGACTTGCTTCAATGGTGGAAGTTGAATTCACATAGATTTCCAGTGGTTTCCAAGATGGCAAAGCAGTTCTTGACTATACCGGCTATCTCTGTGTCTTTAGAATAAACTTTTAGCACCGGGGGAAGAGTTCTAGATGATTTTCGTAGTTCTCTAAGCCCATCTATGGTGGAGGCATTAATATGTGCTTCTAGTTGGATTAGAGGTGCACATGATGACAATAGAGCTCCTATGTTTGTGGTACGTTCATCTTACCCTTTTTTCAATTATTTTCGTTTAGTTGATGGACGACTTGAAATAATTTGGTATGACTTGTCGTTTCAGGAGGAAGATGATGAGGATGATGTTCAAACCATTCCATTTCCTAAAAGCGTGGTAGCGAGCAACTAGTAAGATGATATATTGATATGTGGCAAACTAATGACTTATTATAAATCCATAAATTTAATATATCTTCTTTATTTGACTTGTAGGTTGCTTGGTGGTGGATTGGTTCATGCATGAATGGATGGATTATTAAAGCTTTTGGCCCACTTCTCATGTAGTCTTTACTCTTTAGTCTTTAGAGACATAGAGTTGCATCGTGACCATTAGTACTCTTGTCTTTTGGTTATTGTTTGAATGTTGGCTTATGCTTGAATGTTTGAATTTGGACTACTGGAGTGGACATTAATTATGAATGTTGTCTTTTGGTTATTGTTTGAATGTTGGACTTGAATATTCTATTTTCACCTTAAATTATCAATTGTGGCATGCTATACTGCTATTGTATGCAATCAGATCCATGTGGCCCATGTCCCATGCGCCCGGTTGTTGTTACATTCAATCAAATGCTGAAAATGACTTATGAACTCATGACCTGGTCTAGCTTGAATGGAGACCCTACGTCCAGATTCATGTACAGATTATGATTACGTATGCTCAGTATGCCATGAACGGGCACAAAGTGTACATGGTAAGAGGAATTGGGTATACTTTATTGAACAGGATGAAGCAAACATTTCCAGTGTGTTTTGGTTGAACATGGCCCCAGTTTAATCGCAGGTTGAACCGTTGAAGTCTGCTGGAAGAGAGGTGTTGTGGGTTCAGAGTTGTATCGGTACAAACTCGTCGGCGGTCCAGTCCTTGTTGGCTGTTGCGGAGTTTTTGGCGAGCCGACGAGCGGGCTCACGAGCAGAGCCGAGCCCATCTGTTGGCTCACGGTGCCGAGCCTGGCTCGGCTCGTTCCTGGACGAGCCTAAGCGAGCCGAGCCGGACTCGGCTCGGCTCGTTTCCACCCCTAGTTTATAAGGGTTAGGGAGCACCCTATCATTGAGCTAGCTTTTTGTAGGGAGATGGCCCAAAAGCCCTTGGCCTGCTGCTCGGGTTGGGCCTGCATGTGTACTACAACCTAATGACCTAGGGTTCGAACGCGCTAGGTGTGGTCGTCTGGCTAACATGATTGACTCTGATTACTACTACCATACAGTGTTACATAAATGCTCAAATTTTTAGCTTGTTTTTGGTCACATGGATGATACTTTGTCAAAAATTTCGCATTCATTTCTAAGTCAAAATAAGTTGCTTGGAAAAATTAATCTCTGCCCTAGTTCTCAGGAAAGATCGACACCATGTTCCCAATATCGTCCATATTGTTTTGATTTGCTTTTGTCAAACGGCAAGTATAACCTAAGCCTAGAAGCTTTTCAAATAGATGCATAATAAACATTTCATATATGCTTAAAATGAAAAAAAAAATCAAGTTTTGATGATAATGCTCAGTTCAGGTCCTCCATGACATGACATGACATGACATGGTCACGCACTAGCTAGTTGCTTACAGACAGGTGGCCTGATTTGGGGGTTTTCGATAGGCTGAGGCCCATCCTTCGTCAATGTCAGTAACCTGTACCAAGTAACTTAATTGTATTTTTTCTTTATTTCTCCTGTATTGTGTATAAATTTAGATCGCACGACGATATATCTGCAGTGTTTATCTCAATTTAAATTAGTCATCTTCGGGTTTTAGTTAAAAAGTAGCGTAGTCTTTCGAGCGAATGCTTACAAAGTCTTCTACCACACACACGTACGCTAGCTGAACTATCAACATGACGAATGCAGGAGCAGCAGCAGCAGTAGCAGTAGCAGTAGTAGTAGGCTCGCACGCCGCCGATGTACTAGCCGGTGCACTCCTCCATGTCGCACCGGTCACTACTCCTGCTCCTACCGATCCGATCATGCAACAACCATCAATTCCCGAGTTCTCCTCCATGGCTGCAGCTTAATAATGTACGTGTTCTTGCTTCTGAAGTGGGTGGTGTGTTGCTCAGGCAGCTCAGTTAATTGCTTTGTGTTGTCAATTTTTGTTGTTGGGTTCATTCATTCATTCATTCATTCATTCATATTGCTAGCTTGGATATGCGCTGCCACACGACGACCGGCGTTTAAGTTGAACGTTTAGTTTTCGATTCCATGGAGAAAAAATATCGTCTTTTCGGCACATGGACAGCACCCATCAGATAGATGATTAGAAACATACATGCTAATGCTAGATTGCTAGGCCATTTAATAACGCTCCAGCTACTATTTCTCGTCAAGCACAGCTACACTGGTACTGCATGTTTGTTGCTTTTTGCCCTGATGAAGTGATGAGAAGGGATCGAACAGATGAACAGGTAATGCAGAAGCTTGGAATCTACCAGCTTAATTACCATTTCATGATTTCACACTGATTGAATGGTTCCGATTACTGCCATCATATGGTGTTTATGTAAATGGTCGTGTTTTTAGCTTGTTTTGGTCACATCGACGATGCTTTGTCAAAGATTTCGCGCTAATTTCCAAGTCAAAGTTGCAAGGGAAAATTAATTGATCTCTGCCCTAGTTCTCAGGAAAGATGGACATCATGTTAGTTCCCAATATCTTCCATATTGTCTTTGCATTTCTGAAAGGGCAAGTTTACTGTGTACCCTAGCCCTAAAAGTTTTCGAGGAGTTAGCGAGATATATAATTAATAGATGAGTAGGAATAAGTAATCATTATCCATTTTTCATTCATGTTTTAATATATATGCAACTCTTAAATATAATTACACGTAAACACCTTCCTTAACAGATTACTCATATGTCCTCAGAATGGAAAATCAAGTTATGACGATGATAAGGAACTGAGCTTAGCTCAGTTGGTTGGGGGCGCGGTTGTGCGCTCCGCTCACTCGGGCTCCCGTTCGACCCACGTGCTCGTATGGAACCAGAGATAGGCACGCGTGTGTGGTGGTGTGTGTGAGCTCCTCACCAATTTTCAAAAAAAAAAAAGTTTTGACGATGATAGTGCTCAGTTCAAGTCCTCCATGCTGACATGGTATGGTAGATGGGCCCTACCACGTACTAACTAGTTGCCTACATAGTCTACTACGACATACTCACGTATAGAGGTGGGCACTTGGGCCGGGCTCTTTTGGGCCGGTCCGAAGCACGATGGTATGGCACGGTGCAAAGCACGGCACGGCACGGTTCTCGGGTCGAACCGGCACGCAACTGTAGCACGGGCCGTGCCGGGCCCGAGAACCGGGCACGACGGGCGGCACGGTAGTTTGGGCCGGGCCCGTGCCGGCACGGCACGAACGGGCACGAAATCACGGATTAAGGCCTAAAAGTTGGCAGATATTGTTGATTCAGGGCATCTTCAAGCATTGCATTTACGTTTGATATTTTGTTGATGTGATTAGTCTCTTATGTAATTAAAATAGGTAGTTTAGTAGTAGTGATTTGTTTTATTTCTTTGTTCGTTACAATAGTAAAAATGGGTCGGGTTTGGGTGACGCAAGACGGCGAGCACGGCGCAAATGGGCTGGGCTTGGGCTCGCCAAAAGTGAGTCGGGCCGGCACGGCCCGGCACGGTGGGCACGATGGGCCATCGTGGCACGGCACGGTTTCGGCCCGAAGCACGATGGGCCCGGATCGAGCCGGCACGACGCCCACCTCTACTCACGTACTTGCTGAACCATCAACATGACTAGGTACTAGCAGTAGCACTACCTACCTGGCTGCAGGCTATAGCTTGCACGTAGCATTTCACCAGTACCATACAAGAGAGCAGCACGAAAGTTGAAAGTTGAAAATGGCTGGACCATGAAGGTCGAGCTCGATCGGTGTTGGCCGGACACCATCACAATACTGTACAGCTGGTGTGGTGTGGGTGTACAGTACTATACAGTACATGTTAGGGAGCGATTGTTCTAGTAGGGGTAGATATTTCTTGACCGACCGTCTATCAAATTCAGATCTTATTCGGCGCGTGAAAATAGATGCCCATGCCTTTTTTGGATGTTAGAGTCGGATCGGGATAATTTTTGTCGGATATGGAAACAAATTCGGGATGAAAGTATCTGTCGGATTTGGAGCTATCCAGAATTTTAATCAGATAGTATCCGTTAAATTTATTTCGCATATCTGGGTATCAGCCTGGTAGGCAAATCCGTAAAACCATAGGCCTATAAATACATTACTACCCTTTCGTTTGCTAGTGAGCAAAAGAGAGAAATTGGCCTACAAGGTTTTTTAATACTGAAATTAGGTTTTTATTTTTAAAAATACAGGGAATTTAATTAAGCCAAGAAAAATAGCATGTGAACTCAGAATAATTACAAACAATTTAGGCAAATACATTTGAACATAAGAAACTTTTAAAAAATACTTTTGAGTTTAATTGTTGCAGTTAAATTAGCTTGTTGAACTCCTAGTATGTTGCATTTTAAACACGAAGTATGATTGATTTTTTTATGTGCAACACATGAGTTCTATTTTTGCGCGCTAATTATATGTGATTGAGACTATTCGCATTCGGTGTGACATATATTCACTCTATATTTGTGACTAAGACAATCTGCATTCGTATTCGTGTTTAACATTATATGTATTTGATTTTAAATTCAAAAAAAATTATGAAGTAAAATACTAAATAAAATGATATTGATAGCACCCTAGTTGCTAGTTGTCGACGGAGATAAACGCCTCATCAGAGAAGCTAGTTGTCGTACGATGATTGACACGTGTTGTGACGTGATTGGAGGGTGGGCTTTGTAGCATTTGGTGCGTGCAAAACGTCGGATCTTTGATCGGTATGCATGCGTCACTGGCCTGGGGCGGAAAAAGGCTCGGGCTCGGAGCGAACCGTGCACGTCTCCCACTTATGTCTCAGAAACTTGACGACGTGTTATACTAGAAAGTATACGGTAGACACTAAAAATGAAATCTAATTATTAATATATCAAATCTATGCAATGGATTTAATTAGAAGATGGAGCTCCGAACCCGTGGCCAACACTATCACAGTGCATGCACGTAGGCACTGAATCTCTGGCTCTTTGCCCGTGGATTCAAATTTCGATTCGAAATCCGAAATCTTGATCGAGATTTTGGATTTCGGACTCTTCCGAGATTCAAAATATCGGCCGGGTAAAAAAAAATTTAAAAAAAAATAAAAATGTTACAGTGTATATACAAATTTCGCCGAGATCTCAGTTATTTCGGCCGAAATTTCAATATTTTTTACCGAATTTTTATTTTTTTGACCGGTATGATTGAATTTAGGTTGAAGATCGTCCACAAAAAAATCTAAAATTTATATTTTTTTGATGTGTTTCGACCATTTTTTGGTCGGTTCAAAATGTACCGAAATCTCAGAGATTTCGGCTGAAATCGTGGATTTCCGGTAGAAAAAAAAACCGTATTTGAAATTTAAATTTTAGATTTCATTCTATTTTGATTTGAATTTTCGAAATCTCACCGACATTTCGGATTTCGGGGACCTCCAAATTTTTTTTCAAATCGATATTGTAACCCTGTCTCTGCCCAGTTGGATGTGCAGGCGTTTAGTCAATCTCTCCGGGTAGTACTAGAGGTCTCATCACCGTTCTGGTGATAGGGATAAGTCCCAGGCGCAGGCCACGTACGACCGGCGTACGTACAGATGGTCGAGTTCCAACGTCTCTTCGATCTCACCTCCTGTGCTCGCCTGAACTGTCAACGATCTTAATTTGCTTTCAGGTGTACCCATCAGCTGACAGCAGCATGTCTAGTACTGTTAGGGTGTGTTTGGTTGCCTGCATAATGCCTGAATCGCATGAGTGGATGCAACTGTATCTGTTAGACACATGTTTGGTTTCCTGTTCATCCTGGCCAGGTGGATGCAATTGCACCCACTCATACAGGATAGAGAAAACACAAAAATTAGACTTCTCTCTAATGCAGACTCGTGAGATGCACAAATAAGCAACCAAACAACTTAACTTGCATCCACTCAGTCAGGCCAAGGCTAGCCTGGATGGCTCATACGAAACAAGCTAGGATGGTGCAGGTAACCAAACACACCCTTAATGGTCTTTGCTTTCATGGGTACCTGTATGGCGGCTGCATGCACGACCGATGCACATCATCGGCAGATGTGTTGTCGGATTGGTTCTGGAAATAACTCGCTCTCGAGTATATCCATCCGTGGAAGTTCTTGGCGGCGTGTTCATCAGTACCAGCGGGCCACCTATTGCGAGCGGTGTCTGATACAAAGCGATCGGGTTTGTTCTTTCGTCCGGAAGGCAACCTGAGACCTGGATGGCTGGCTGACATGGCCGGGGACGCCCTCCCCGTGTCTCCTCCAGAATCCAGATGGCGCCTCATATGCTCAGCCACCTCCTATCATCTCGCATCTGCCACAGTTTCAGGAACTCGTATGGATCAGTTCGATCAGCGAAGCAAACTGTCCATCGTTGGGGCTTGTTCGATCGGTTCGTTGGGGCCGCAAGGCCGGCCCTGGGGTGGGGCGAGCAGGGTGGCCGCTCTGAGCCCTTAAATTATTAGGGCTTCTCCGTAAGTCCGTCCTAATATTAAGACTACGCACCTACACGAGAGCCGTGAGCAATCGCTGTAGGTAATCAGTTCAAGAATTAGATGCCAGCGACAAGTTTTTTGTTCCTTGTCTGAAAATGCTCCGGTCGGATACGCTTCGGCTCAAACGTTCGTGTGCAACTCTTGGCTAAAACTAACTAGCAAAAGCTTCAGACTTGAACGCTGTTTTCAGAAGAAGAAAAAACAACAATCGAACTAAAACTACAGAACAGACTTGTTTTTGCGACATGAAAATACCCACGTCTTTTCTGATTTCATTGCAATATATAGACTCAATTACAAGAGTTGGGCTGCTGTGAGCAAAGCAGAAATCGAAACAAAACCTGACTGGACTTCTATTTTTCATCACGAGTACCGTGGCACATCCGAGACAGAGACCAAACACAACACGTAGTGTCTATCTAAAAACTGAAAAACTATGCAGCTACTGTGGAATTGTCGCTTATCGGATCTTATTTACTATGCTGGTAACTATAGTATCAGCTGAAAGAAGCTTTTCAAAATTAAAATTATTGAAAAACTATTTAAGGTCTACAATGTCTCAAGAAAGATTAAATGGTATGGCAACTTTATGTATTGAGAAGAATTTATTAACTGACATTAATGTTGAGGCCATAATTGATGATTTTGCATCTAGAAATGTGAAAAGATATTTCCTAAGATGATCTCTACAAAATGTTTGAGGTAAATAATCTCACTTTTGTAATTCCATTTATTTATTGGTAGCAATTTCTATAATACACTGAATATTGTCTTTTCAGGCTTTCAGCTGATACATGGTAATATAAAAAATATTTTGATGCATATGTTATGAGGGGCCTCTATTTATAATTTCTCCCCGGACCCCTAAAAACTCAGGACCGGCCCTGAGTGGGGGACAAGGTGGGACGGCCTATTTTATTTTTGGTTGAGGACGAGATGGTTCTAGATTTTGTATGCTCCATCCTTGGTATTCTCACAGCGTAATTCTCGTGGGCACCTTCGACAAAGATGTGTCCGTGGTCGCGTTGACGAGGTTTGTAAGTTTGCAACATATTAGCTGACAATTTCTCCAACATATATGCAATCCAAGGATTTAAGAAAGGAAAAAAGAGAGTAAATTTCACAGAACTGCAGATTTATTGCATAAATTACAAAAAAACTATAAATTTTAATAACTATTTCATATAACTTAAGATTTAAGAGATATATGAATCACAAGCTACATGGTTTAGAAAACCTATCTCCCCAACCTAGCAGCCGTTGTACTGCCCTCACGGGTTGTTACGGGTCAGTCGTTGTCATCCCCTATCCGCGCCATGTGCCACACAGCTCTAATACATACAACCTGTCTGACAAAGCAGGACAGGCATAAGGCACGCGTAGTGACTTGGACACAAAGTTTCAAATTTCGTTTTCGCTATATATCTCGAAGGTAGCCGAAATCTAAAATTTCAGCAAGATCTCGGAATTTCGGTTAAAATTTAGACGAACTCCAAAAACCAAATTTCAAATCTGGTTTCTTTTCAACCGGAATTTTCGAGATTTCGGCCTAAATCACTGAGATCTCGGTCAAATTGAAACGACTAATATTTCCATAAAATTTTGAGAGGTTGATCAAGTCTGAGGAATCTAAAAAAATTATGATAGTGCTACTGTCGTGATAAAAGCCTTATATTTGTTTTGTTTTTATTTTTTAAATGTAACAAATGAAGTTTAAATCATTTGAAAAGTTTTCTATACGTGGGAAATTTCTTCAGATTCTGTACGTGGGAAACTTCTTTCTAATACACCTCTCTCATTCCTTTTTACAAAAAGAGAATTCTTTTTTTAGCGTTGGCTTGTCAGTAGTTCATCACTCATCTTGTTTCTAACGAGAGTTTAGCGAGCACATGCACACCAATAGCATATGTCCTAAATTAGATCATCACATTATCCCTGCACATTATCACCGTGGGAAAAAAATGGTATAACAAAGACACTCAGATTAAAGTACTGGAACAAACCAACTATTAAACTAGCAAACTAATAGCATTACGAATTAGATCAAGTAGATCATGTTCGTGAGATATTCAGATATCCTATTATGCCTTCTGTTGTCCATAATAGCACTGAACTAATTCCCCTCCGATGAGCTTCTCCAAGGCATCCGATGGGAGGCCAATCCTCTCGAGTCGTTCTCCCAAATTGCTGTGATGTTTCAAGGTTATGTGTTTTTTTAGAGGCATTCATTGGATTACAATCGTATGAAATGCAAGCGCAAATAGGCTAGTCTTCTGACTTCAACACTTCACAGTATTATGGAACTTGGGGATCAAAAGCTGCAAATAATATACTTTTTGAACATGCATTAGATCAGAAATGAAAAATTGTGTATACTAGAAGATGTAGAAATTGTTAATTGATAGAAGGGCAACAGATAAAAGTTTTAGAAGTTTACCTTCTTGAGCATCAAATATGAAGTAGGGAATCAAACGATATGCAGCTACCACAACCTTAGGGAGGTCCCTTGCATGTATCATGTGATGCATGTTCAGTCAACAAACAGAAGGAAACAATACTACAGAATGGTATATCACTATCGCTTCATCTCTGTCGGTTCCTAACTTATGATGGAAAAATCGATTGTGATATGTGTACGTAACCAATCATTTTTGGAAACGTGGTCATCAGTGTCGGTTCTAGGCCAAAACCGACAGTGATGAGGGGCTGATGATGGTATTTTAATAGTGTCGGTTCTGAGCTAGAACCGACACTGATGAGGGGCACCCTCATCACAGTCGGTTCTGGGCTAGAATAGACACTGATGAGGCGCACCCTCATCACAGTCGGTTCTGGGCTAGAACCGACACGGATGGTATGCCATCATCAGTGTCGGTTCTAGCCCAGAACCGACACTGATGACCATGTTTCCAAAAATCAGTGTCTAAATTCAAATTCACATAACTTTCACGTTTTAAATCCAAAAATTATGAAATAAATTTCTAAATTCATGTTTAGTCCTGTAGATTCAAAATATACAAAAATATTCTATGTTTGACCTCTGTTTAAAATTTAGATTTGAATTTAAAGACTAAGTTAAAACATGCATGCTACTTTGTAGAATTTGAACAAATGAACTCTAAATTTAATGAAATAAATTTTGTTGGAATTCTTAGGTTATAAGCAACTCAAAGCTAAAAAAATATTTAAGTTAGAACCAACACAGATAAGGAGAGGTCCCTTATCCAAGTATGTTTGGTAAAACGACCATAACTTTTGGCTCGTAACTCCGATCGAGTCGTTTTTTGGCTTGTTGAAAAGATAATGAAAAGTAGTATCCGAAAATGATAAGTGTGTGAAAATCAGATGGTCGGATCTTGAACTTTTGGGCGAGTGCGCGTGTGCAAGAAAATCAGAATTCCAAAAAAACATCGTTTAGGGCCTCCGAAGTTTTGTAGCCGTTTCGGTCTCTCTCTTTTTTCGTGGGCTTCAAACCATATTTTTTGTGATCATAGATAACTTTGCTACACACACACAACCCGTGTTTGGAGTATGAGAATACTAAAATCGATGTTCGGGTGCTCTGTGCGATTAAAGGGAAGGGGACGTGTTATATTTCAGATGCGATTATACTAACACTATAGTACCAAACCATATAAGAACTTCGAAGTTAAGCGTGCTAGGAAGGGTGACCTCTTGGGAATTGCCCGTATTGTGTTAAAATCGGCGATATAATTCAGAAGTTAAAGCATGATTGGGCGAGAATCCTACTAACTAGGATGTGTGACCTCCTGAAAAGTCCTCGTGTTGTGTTAAAACCGTCAAAATATTAAATTAAATATGACACAAATCTGTGTCGGTTCTAGTTGAGAACCGACTGAGATGACCCCTCATCTGTGTCAGTTATAGTTAGGAACCGACTGTGATAATAGATTATTACTGTCGGGTGAGAGCCGACTGTGATAGAGCTTGCTTATCACTATCGTTGGACTTTGTGTCGCCGTCAAAACTGATAGTGATGACGAAAAAGAACCGATAGTGATGTCCTATTCTGTAGTAGTGAAAGCATAATAAGCTAATAAATTGTATTGCAAATGAATCGCAGTTGATCAAGATAATCAATAGATAGTTGAAACTCAGAATTGAACCGGCCAAAACATGGCCAAAAACACGTCAATTTTTTTTGTGGATGGTCTTGACCCCAAATCCAATCAAATTCCGCCAAAAAAATTTGAAATCCGGTCAAAATGAACGAGATTTGGCCGAAATTGTTGAGATCTCGCACGAGATTTGCGTGGGTACTGTAGCATTTTGATTTTTTTTTTAAAAAAAATTATCTTGCCAAGATTTAGGATCTCAGGAGGGGTCTGAAATCTCGACTGAAATTTTCAAAATTTCGTCGGGATTTTGAACCTTGCTTGGACATAACATAACAGGACGTGAGGGCAGTACGGTGCCGGATGGGCCCAAAGTATGGTATACAGGTTCGTGTAATAGGATTTCGTAAAACTGTAGCTGTACGATACATATAGGGGCTGTTTGGTTGCCTTCTCTCGTGAGTCTAGTCCGTTCGACTCAGCCAGGTTGATGGGATACGGGATGCACAGATGCAGAGACGGTGTTTGGTTGAGTGTTTAGTAGGTATGTATTTTGAAATTTAAATATTTTAAAATTTATATAGCAAGTGTGGTCTAGTTTTGTTCGAAAAAATATCAGGAATCCATTTTTGAAATCGGTTCAGTAATCGGAGATGCTAATCAAAAGATATAAACAAAAAGAAAAAAAGAAAACTTACATACCCACGTGGCATTTATATAGCATGCATGGTTTGCTATTGTGGCTGACAGTAGCCCATTGCGCAGAACACGAGCCTGCATTTAGAGATACACCCATTTTCTACGTATCTCCAGAGCCAGGTTGCATGAAGAATCTTGCATCCAGAGAGCCAGGCTCAAAACTAGATGCAGGCAATCAAACACGAGAAAAAAAGCAATATTCTGCATCTGTAAATGCAAAACTTTATGCATGCAGGCAACCAAATAGCCCGATAGTCTTTAAATCTAGAATTCTATGAAAATAGTTAGTAAACCTATAGCTTTTTGATGATTTATACAATAAATATATAGTTTTTGTAAAGTTTACTTGAAGAAAGAGAGAAAAATATGGAGGCCTAGCTAGCGATTGCCTTTGGGCTCAAACTACGGGCTGGGACGGCGGACGCGATTTCCAGATGCTCCAGTGGGAAGCTGGCCGTTGGGCCCCACGCGCGATCCACGGACAAACCCTGATCCCCCAAACCGAACTCCCCCCTCGCCCATCTCGCGCTCGATTCGAATCCAACCGCAAAGCCACGCCACGCCACGCTCGCTTCTGGGTCGGCCTTGCCGCAATGGAGAACACCGCGGTGGATGAGGCCGAGGTGAGCGGCGTGGCGGAGTTCGCGCCGGCACTCGTCGAGGCCCATATGCTCGGCCACTCCATCGCCATTGAGATCCAGTTCCATATGTCTTAGCCTCAGAGGATCTCAATCGCACTCCGTCGCCGTCGCCGTCGGACCCGACCTCCGCGTGTTCGATCTAAAGTAAGGGATGCTCTATTTGCTTCTGTGTGAGAAAATCCATACCTTGCTGTTATCTCCTAGCTTCGTGGGTGGTCTAGGGTGCCTCTGGTGTGGTGAATAACATGGCTAAGCTTAAACCTTAAGCAAAGTTTTAGATGTGCAAAATGTTAAACCTGATGATTTTTTTAAGAGCTCAGATGCTTAGTTTTGCAGTGTATTGTCTAATGCATATGTCTCAGTGTGAAGTAATTTTTTTTTTCTTTTTCGCATTTTGCTTGGTGAAATAAACAAACAAAGATTTATTTTGTTTAAAACAGGGCCAGCTGTGCGGTTTCATTATCAGATGATTCCGGTGGTGGCTCTCATTTGGATGCTATAAGGGCTATTTCGTTTATAGTGTGGATGGTGTCTTGTTCGCATCCGGCGGTGATGAGTGATGACAAGCTTGTGAAGGTTTGGAAGACCGATTTTAATGGTGCCGCGCCCGGACTATGTAAGTGCCAAAGTTGGTTTTGTTCTCGTTGTGACAAATACAATGGAGACACCAAATTGGTGGACCTTATATTTATGCATGTACAAGTGTCCTTTTATTATTTATATGGTGTATGAGATTCTGCACCTAATCTTTGATTGACAAACTTAAAACCAAGCAATGCCCTATTGCAAGCTTAGCGTTATGAGCTGTGAATGAGTTTCGTTGCTGTTAATAGTATTAAATTTGTCATGCATGGATATGATTTCTTTTCCATTATTTTCACTTCTGTAGAACTTCTGAAAAGAGAGTCAGCACAGTTGCTATTAACAGCGATGGCCTCTATGTAACTTATGCTGATAAATTTGGTGTATTTTGGTTAGCTACTGTGGGGGAATGTGGTGGAGGGCAGGTGTCAGCTGATAACAAACCTGTATCAATTTTTGGTCACTAAGTATTATTACTAGCATGGTATGGATAAATTTCGACCTTTTATATCATTTCTGATATATTTGTACCTCCTATATTTCATTCTGTTATTGAATTGGTAAACCTATTGACAAATTAAAGGAAGTCTATCACACTCCAGTGTTGTGAGTTTTTTTGGTATCATGTGCATACAACCATACTTACCTATATCATTTGTTTGAGAATGCAGAATTTCTCACCAGATGGACGGTTCATTGCTACTGCTGATTGAGACTTTAAGATTCGAGTATGGAACTTTTTTACTTTGCAGTAATGCCCTTGGTGGAGCATAATTCTGAGTTATTTCTCTTACTGTGATGCAATTATTTTTGTAGGTTACATTATTCCCAAAGAATACTATAAAAGAGGCTCATGAAATACAGAGCTTTTGTCTTGGACATACAGAGTATGTTCATTATACAATGTCATCATTATTCTTTATTTTACACAGTTTTCAACTTCCTGCAATATCTACAGGACCTTGCATTTTATTGATCATGATCCCAGTTGTTGTACTCTCAGAGCTAAATGCTGCAACATAGTAGTTAATGTATTCGATAATTGCTGTGACTACTCATGCAGCTTTGTAACATGCATTGCCTTCACATGCCTTTCAGAAGGTCCAAGCTTCCTATTATCTGGGGGCGGTGTGTCAAGGTCGTCGAATCCTTGACTGGCCGGACCTCGGCTACGTAGCTCGTAGCCGCCGTCCGTCTTCTCCGGTGAGGTTAGACCCCTCTACCGCAGGCTTGGATATGATAGAAGAGATTAGGGAATGGTTTTCTTGCTTACCCTCTCCATGTCTGGTTACATCAATATATAGGCCCATAGCCCACTAATTTAGTAACTCAAAATAGGAAGGAACTACTAATGGAAAGCTATCTTTATTTTCCATATGGCCACAGCCCACTAATTTAGGAACTAATAATAGGAAGGAACTACTAATAGAAAGTTATCTCTATTTTCCATTTTAGCCACTTGACATGACTTCCTTTCCCTGGTATTTGCATGCGTCACGCTGGCGTTATTGCGCTTGTCGCACATCCCGTGCTCGACGACGCCTAGTGTATGTAAGGCCGTGCGGCCGGACATGACATCTCTCCCCTCCTCGAGAGGCAGCTCGTCCCCGAGCTGAAATGCTGGATACCTGGTGCGGAATGGCTCGATATCTTCCCAGGTGGCCGATGCAGATGACTGACCCTTCCATTGAACCAGGACCTGCTTTGGGCCTTGCGCGGCGACACGTTGACGGACAGCTGCCCGCTCGGGGCAATGGCGGCGAGTTTGGCCGGGGCGGGAGTGGCGGAGGACTCTGGCGGATCGCCATGGAACTAACTTCAGGAGGCCGACATGGAACCACGTCGTGCATGCGAGCTTGAGGTGGGAGGCGAGGCGGATGACAACCTCGTTGATCATCTCGGTGATGCGGTAAGGCCCGAAGTAGCGCGGTTTGAGCTTGCCGGAGGTGCCACTGGGGCGATGTACGCCCACCGGGCGCCGACGAAGTCGAAGTAGCATCGTCGACGGCGTTATGCGAGGCGGCCACGATGGGCTTTGTCGTGAGTGCAACTTCCGAACCGCTGAGCTTGCTCGAGGCCGACGGCGGATGTCGGCGAAATTCTGGCGTTCTTCCATGTTCTTGGCTACAGCGCCACTCGTGTGTCTCGGCCAGAGGACCTGATGGTAGGTGGGTTGCGCGTAGACCACTCCGGAAGCAGGTGTCCGGCGAGCTTTGGTGCCGATTGAAGACAAACTCGCCCATAGGAGCCACTGCTGCCATTGGCCAGTCGATCGCCGTGAAGCGGTACATGATGATGACTCGGTTAGCCGCCTCGAGGTGCCCGTCATTTGCGGGTGGAAGGCAAACGTCATGTTTAACTTGGTGCCCAAAGAAGCGCATAAGCTCGCGCGGAATGTCGACGCGTGAAGATTGGGTCGCGTTGGATGCGACCTGATGGATTGCGGCACGCCATGAAGACGGACGATGTCGTGAAGAAAAGCTTGGGCGACTTGGACTCGGCGGAGTACTGGGTGGCGGGATGAAGTGGGAATATTTCTTGAGCTCGAACCACGGTGAGGAGGATGACCGGCTTGCCCGTGCGCGAGCGCCTCTATGAAGTCGATGGCGATGTCAGGCCACACACTCTATGATCTTGGCGGAGGAGAAGGAGGCCGGGTAGGATGCAGGTGCTCGACTTGTAGCGCCGGGCACGTGATACACTCGAACAAAGTCTTGTACCACAGCTTCATGTTAGGAAAATGAAAATCGCAGGAGTCGGTGGAGTGTTCGCATTTATGCCCCTTCATGGCCCTCTTCATGCACGGCCCTCGGTATCTCCTGCGGAGGAGGAAGACGAGCGCGATGTAGAGGCTGCGTTGCACCATCTGTCGACGACCACCGCCCATGGAGCCACCGAGCCGCGAATTTCATCGTGGATGGCGGTGGGCGGTTGGTGAGCTGTGCTTGGCAAGACGCGCGATGAAGTCGAAGCGTAAGCCTGGCAGAACCAAGATAGTCCCTTCCTCCCGGTGTCGCGGCGGAGAGTCGCCGCACCACATTTGCCGTCGGCCTTGTACTCGACGGTGAAGTCGAAACCAGCTTATGCCTACCCAATGATGTTGAGGATAGTCGCGCTGATCGAAGAGTACTTCAAGCTGTAGTGATCGGTCTTGACGATGAAGCGACGCCCCAGTAGGCACAATGGCCAATGCGACGGCTTCATACGGCCGATGAGCTCGCTCATGCGGCGCGCGTGGCGTGGCGCTATCGTCGACTCTTGAAAAACGCCACCGGTGGCCTTCTGGATGAGGCAAGCTGGCCACGTAAGCGAGCACACTCGGCGATGAACGGCTTGGTGAAGTCCGGCATGGCGAGGACGGAGCGGAGACGGCAGTAGTCTTGAGTGTCGAAAGGCTGGCCGCCGTCGTCCTAACACCATCTTTTAGAAGAGCGGCAGTCGAGCGCGGCGATGGATCCGAGTTGTGGCCAGATTTGCGATAGTACCACTGCCCGAGAAGCCAGCGGACCGCCGGTGAGCGTGGAGCCGGCCACTCATGGATGGCCTGTACCTTGGCCGGATCCATGGCAACGCCAGCCTCGGAGATGACGTGGCCAAGGTATGCGACCGAGGCGGCGCCGAAAGCACACTTGGTGCGCTTGACGAAGAGTTGCTGGTGCCGAAGCTCGGAGAAGACAGCCCGGAGGTGGCGCAGATGGTCGGCCCATGTCTTGCTGTAAATTAAAATGTCATCAAAGAAGACGAGGACAAACCTATGCAGGAACGGCCGGAGAACATCGTTCATGAGTGCTTGGAATGTGGCCGGAGCGTTGCAAAGTCCGAACGCCATCACCAAGAACTCGTACAGGCCATCATGAGTACGGAACGCGGTCTTGTGCACATCCTCGGGCCGCATCCGCATGATGGTAACCACCGTAAGTCGAGCTTGGTGAAGCGCGCTGGAGCTCGTCGAGAGCTCGTCGACCACCGGAATGGGAAAAGCGTCCTTGACGGTGAGCGCATTCAGGGCGCGGTAATCCACGCAGAATCGCCATGACCCGTCCGGTTTTTGTGAGGAGGACGGCGAGAAAATGGTGAGTCATTGCCAGCGTGACGACCACCGATCGATCATGGCGGCGCATTGCACTTCGAGTTCGTTCTTGTGGCGGCCAGGTACCTATACGGTCGCATCGCGAGGAAACATCGGGCTTGAGGATGATGCGGTGGTCAGGACCCCGTGGTGGTGGTAGACCGGTCGGTTCGGCGAAGATGTCGTGGCGCCATGACTTTTCGAGGAGGGCGTCGCGACCATAGCTCGGTTGCACTGTGCGCGCGGGCGCAGATGGCGGCTGCAGCGCGTGCAGACGGCAGTGTAGCCTACGTCTTTGAAACGACATGCGCCGCGAGCTAGGTCCCGATGGAGTCCTCGCCCGAGCATGGTGCCGAGGACGTCGTCATTACCGGCAGCGGCATGACGAAGAGGTCCGAGAAACAGTGGTACCGCGATGAGAGAGCGCGTCGCGGATGACGCCTCGCAGGTGATCCAGATTCGCCATTGGCGACCATGGTCGGGTGAGCAGGGCCGTTGCCGTAGCGGTAATGGCCGAGCGCCGCGCCGCCTCTTCGGAGATGAAATTATGCATATGCGGAATCGAGGAGTGCGGCGAGGATGTGGCCCCAGCGTCACAAATGGCGATGGTGTCCGCCATGGGCACTCCGGGGCTTGCGAGAAGCACGGTGCCTCGTTGTCACCGACGCGGCAGCGATCATCGGTGTCGTCGATCTCTACCCGTCCACGAAGAAGATCGTTTGCAAAATCTGTTGTAGCCACGAGAATTTTACGCTTCGCCAGCTTAAAGCAGAGCCCAAGACGGCGCCGCTCCGCCTGTTCTTCCGAGTGGTCACCGCTTCGTTGCCGCGCGCAGCGGGAACGCCAATAGTGGCGCGCCCAGTAGCGCCAGTGGCGAGTTCGCTGGCGCGCTTAGCGGCGGTTCGGGAGCGAGCCAGAGCCGGTAATCACAGCACTGTCGATCTCGGCAATTCAACTGGCGCGCCGAGCTCATTTAGCTCACCGCGGCGTCTCGGGTTGTGGCGCGAGGGCGTGATTGCCGCGAAGCGGAGCAGCCACGGCATACCGACGCCGCCGATCTCTGTCAACCAGCGAAAGGTGCCCGAGAAGAGGAGCGGTTTGAAGTACTCTTCCACGGTCCCTCGGCGCGCGACTCAGCGCTCAACATGGCGCGGAGCGGAGGGGCGGCCCAAACCGCAAGTTGAGGAGGTCGCTGAAGCGGCCCCAGCGGCGGTGTTCCTTCGCCTCTTGTTGGATGTACCAAGCCGGGCCACGTCCTCGAGGTTGTAGGAGGCCATCCAGACCTTCTCCTCCGCCATGGTTTGCTGTTGATGGAAATAGGACTCACAACGATTGATGAAGATCAGCGGATCAGACTTGCCATCGTATCGCGGGAAATCCATCTTCTGAAACCTGGGCGGGCGATCGTTGTGATGCTCGTAGGTTGGTTGATGGCGTGGCGGCGGACGACATGATCGGTGGAGAGGCTTGATTGCCTTGGCGTTAGCCTCGGCGGTGGCTGGAGGATTTATGTACGGCCTTGGCGAGATTTCGGCAGTGAGTCCGAGGTGCGTCCCCATGGCGAGCGCCGAAGTAGTGGGCCGGGTGATGAAGGGCCGGCGGCGGATGATGACGAGGTGGGTTGAGTAGGCGAGGATCGCCGGGATCGTGATACCAAGTTGTCAAGGTCGTCGAATCCTTGACTGGCCGGACCTCGGCTACGTAGCTCGTAGCCGCCCGTCTTCTCGGTGAGGTTAGACCCTCTACGCGAGCTTGGATATGATAGAAGAGATTAGGGAATGGTTTTCTTGCTTACCCTCTCCATGTCTGGTTACATCAATATATAGGCCCATAGCCCACTAATTTAGTAACTCAAAATAGGAAGGAACTACTAATGGAAAGCTATCTTTATTTTCCATATGGCCACAGCCCACTAATTTAGGAACTAATAATAGGAAGGAACTACTAATAGAAAGTTATCTCTATTTTCCATTTTAGCCACTTGACATGACTTCCTTTCCCTGCGTGACTGCTGTGCGTACGGCGCGTTCCGCTGCGCGTCGCACATCCCGTGCTCGACGACGCCTAGTGTATGTAAGGCCGTAACGGCCGGACATGACACGGTGATTCAACTGTGTGTACATATTCATTTTGGAATACTGACATGTTGTTTCTACAAGCTTTTCCAAAGTTTCTCATGATGCTGTATCATATATTTATTTAGGTTCGCCTATGGGACTACATAAATGGCTGCCTCCTCGATACATGTCAAGTCAGAGACAAGGTAACAGCTGGGAGATATTTGTTCCAAGCTTTTTAAGAAAAAAAAGGGCATTGCAAAAAAACTTGTTTACATCAGTTCGTAATTTTTTAAGCTACTCTGTAGTTAACTAGTTCTTGCAGCTACTTACAGGAGGGAGAACTCTTAGAGCCAAATGAAACTGAAGACAGCAATCTAGCTGTTGCGGATATATGTCCGATTAACGATGGCTCGTTGGTTGCTGTAGCTATTCAAGGGTAAGATGAGTGGTGGCATTTCTCCAGTAAGTCATAGAATCTATTTTGCTTGGTGACATGGGGTTCTTTTTAAACACTGCATTTTGAATGGCGTAATGCTCTTAACATGTGATCTCACAGCAAAGAAGCTATCTTTTCTAAAGGTACGCCTCTCTGGTATACAATTTTTCATGTTCTTCAAGGCAACTGACCCAGAAAAAAGAGCATGAGCAGATTCTTGTTTTAAAACGAGATTTCTCATACCATTACTACTGCTTATAGCCCAATGCTGATCAATGGCTTGGTGTTGATTTTTACAAGGATCGGTTCTGATGCTGGTCACTTGCTAGGCCTTGGTTCCAGAAAAGTTTTTCATACTATTTCCAGGCTTCTAGCAGGGATATTAGTTTCGAGCTGGTAATATTATACTTGTTTTACTGACTAGGAAGACCAGCGCATGCCTTTGCAGTTATAATAACTAGTACGGATATGTCATTCTTACTAGCTAATTGAGTTTCTTTAGTGGATCTAGTTAAGGTTTATTTGGAACAGTCTTACAAGATCTGGTAACTAGTCAGAAAATCAAAAGGTTCGAGGCTCAGACAGAAATTTCCTGTTGAACTGCAAGTTGCAACCAAATCTCTTGTTGGCTCAGCTGTTTAAAAACCACTTACTTATTTTGTATCCAGTTGATGAACGTATACTTCCTGTGCAGGGTTCACAAAACCGGTCGGTTTTTGTTGATTTTTGCGAAAATCGACCGTATTAAGCCGGTTCGAAACCTTAAACCAGTCAGTAAATCGGCCCAATTAAAAAAAATCAAAAAAATCGGAAAAATTTGTATGATGTAAACCGATCGAAAATCGCTCAATTTTCGACAAAAATCGTTAAAAAAAATCGGCCGCACAAAAGGTTCAACTCGCCAATCGATTTTCGAGAAAACCAACCGATTTCAATTTTTTTGAATTTTTCAAAACCCTTCGGTTTTTGACGATTTTCCCTCAATTTTCGCGGTAAACTGATGTGAGCTTTGACTCGAAATATTATTTTAGCCTATGTTAACCATGCCGCTGTTCAAAGGTAATTGCATGCACTAACTTAATAATCGCAGGAGAACGTTATAGCTGTTAGGAAACTGGATTCGTATCCGATATGGACTCTTCCTTATCTCTAAGCAGAACCGCTATATATAGGAGGCAGGGGGTCACCCCATTGTACACAAGCATACAGAATAATAAAGCAGGCCCGTTCCTCCTCATATTGTGTCTCTCGCCCTCTCTCTCTGTTCTCCAGTTTAGATCCATTAGGCAACCCCGGACTATTCGATAGCGAGGTTGTCTAACACGTTATCAGCACGAAGCTCTACCCGGAGAAAGATTGAAAGGTGAGAAAAAGATAAGAAGCGAAGGATCGTCGACTACAACGAACGTCTACTACCGGCGATTGATCGCCCAATCTGATCTGCAATCAACTCGCCATCAAGCCGGCATCCATTCGGATTGCCGAAAGAAAAGTCCTACGCGACTCTATCCTACGCGATAGCCTACCAGAGAATATATTGAAAAGGTGAGAATACGAGGATTGAATCTAATCGCTCGTTTGTATTTGTGCATACATCTAATCTACGTAGCACGAAGCTACGTTACGCAGTCGTGTACAGATCATGGCAATCACCAACGTAGCACGAAGCTACAGTACATGGAATTTTTCTATCATGTGGCACGAAGCTATAGTAGACAACCTTCCATACTGCGTCGCATTCGACCGCAACCTGGCATCAGGCGCTCGCCGGTCACAGTGTAAGCGGAGATCTGAATTCACTTCTTCGTAGAAAGCCCGCTTGGCCGCTGCGATGGATGTCTGAAACCGTTGCGATGGATGTCTGAATCATGTACTGCCCCTACGCTCTAAATTCCTTGTGATTTTTCTCAAGAGTAAAAGGCAAAACCCCAAAGCACAAGCACGTACTTGCATGCATGGAAAGAAAGCGTTTACTAGCTTTATGTTCTGAACCATGGTTGCTAGCTTTGCTCGCAGGGGCGGATACAGGCCCCGGGCTGCCCGTGCTGCAGCCCGGGGCCTAGTACCGAAAGCCCATTAAATTGTTTTAAAAAATTATTGAAAAATGATTAAAAAACAGAGATTTAATTTAAGATCAGTTAGTCCAGCCTGGGGCTTAGGCCTGGGCTGGCTCCGCCCCTGTTTGCTCGCATGCACATAAAAGCATTCGCTAGCTTTACGTGCACAGAAGAACGATTGCTAGTTTTGCTCCCATGCACAGAAGAATGCTTGCCAGTTTTGCATGCTCGCATGCATGCATGGAAGAGCAGCTGCGCCGCAGGTGGCGTCACGTGGCCCAAACCGGCATGCAGTCGGCTGCCCCGACGAGAAACGGCGCGGCACGAAGCCGTCAACCGGATGCGCCGCGGAGCGGCACGAAGCCGCCAGCCCGCTGTTGAACCCGGCTCTGCCCCATGCGCCCGGCACGCAGCCGCGCCCTGCCGGCTCACTGTTTTGCTTCGGCCGGCACCATCTTGCGGCAGCTCGGGCAAGATCAGTTGAGCATAGAAAAGAAAAGGACATGAAGTCCAAAGTTATTTGGACATGAAGTCCACTCAGACATCAAGTCCAAACCTTCAAAGACCAAACCTTCAAAATCCACTGGGACATGAAATCACGTCAGGTGTACTAGTTGGACACGCCTGTACTAGTTGGACACGAAGTCCATTAGTTCTTGGACGATTGGATCAGAACATTAATTCTGGTTCCAATTTGGACACGAAGTCCTCTTAGTGCCCATCAGTTTTTGGAGTGAATGGAATCTAAAGACTAGAGACATGAAGTCCCTGATTTGTTCCTTGGTCAATTCGGCATTGAGCCTAATCGAACCCCTTGCCCCTCCTTTTATTTATTCCTTTTTTTCTGTTATTCTTTTCCTAAAAATGCATTAGAAAATTTCAGAAAATCTGAAAATTGCCAGAAAAAATATGAAAAATATCTAGAAAAATACAAAAGTTTATTGGCTTTGTTTTAATTTCCCTTAGCCTTATTTTCTGTATTTATGAATATTTGCATGAATATTTGCAATAATTGCCCTGTTTAGAATATCGGAAATTCCTGAGAATTTATTTTCGTATTTATGAATTTATGAATTAGTCATGTTGATATTTGCTAAAATTAAAATTTTCTGTTGTACAGTAATTCTGAAAATTGCTTGGAAATTAGCAAAAATTATGAAAAGTGGTAGGAAAATTCCAGAATATTTCATACGACATTTTATGAGAAACTGAGTGGTTGGGATTTGATTTTGGTAATGAATAAACAGACATGAGACAATTGGTGTCTAGGAAAACACACATGAGGCTTGGTTCTTTAATTGGCACCCGAAAACGGGAAGTGCTCCCTCCCTCATGTGAGCCCTAAGGGCAGTTGACTCGCCAAGAGTCGAATTGACAAAGATATTCGTTACCTGTTTTCGCTCCCAACCAACGAGAGTTACATAAGTTGTAATTAGCATTACACCGCATTTAATTTATGTGGGTTTTTTTTTCCGTATTTATGAATATTTATGAATCTGTGTATATATGAATTTTGCAGTTATGAATACTGTATTTATGAATCCTGCATTTATGAATCTCGCACTTATGAATTTTGCATTTATGAATTACGTACTTATGAATCTTGTACTTATGAATTTTGCATTCATCTTTGAATATATGAATCTTGATATTATTGCTTTCTTTTAGTTTGCTGGAAACTCATGAGAATTCAATTATGCATTTTATTGAATCTAGCAGCCATTTCCTATTAGATTACACGTAGTAATCTAATGGAAGAACCTTATGAATGTGCAAAGGTGTGGCATTATCTAACGTGAGTTTTTGAAGAACTGACATGAATTGTCAGAATTATCTCACATAGACATCAGATTGCATAATGAATAGTAAGCTCTCGAAGAGCATACTTTTTCTCATGAATAGAATTACAATTTATTCTTTATTCCAGTATTCTTTCTTTACAAGCAATTTTTTTGAATTATTTAGCCACTTTATGATTAGAATTATTTTTCTTTTCATCTAGAAATCGTGTAGCGCCCAATGGAGGAAATATGCATTGTTGATAGTGGCACAACAAATACCATCTTAAGAGAGTCGAAATACTTCCGCACGATCACGAAGAACGCCGAAGGATTACGACTATCGCAGAAGCGATACGCATATAATAGGCTCAGAAGAGCCACAATTATATTGCCAATGGGTACAACTTTGGTAATTGAAGAAGCCCTCTTGTACCCTGAATCAACCCGCACTCTTAAGTTTCAAAGATATCCGCGCCAATGGGTTTCACGTAGAAACCAATGAAGAAAATGGCAAAGAACACTTGTGAATTGTGAAGCACGCGGAATATGGAAAGATGGTACTAGAAAAATGTCCCTCATATGAATCAGGTTGTACTACACGAAAATCAATGCACACGCAGTTATATACTTCTTTGAAGACTGCCTTTAGAAGCTCAATTATTTGCTTTATGGCATTGTAGATTAGGTCATCCTGGTCTTAGATTGATGAGAAATATAGTTAACAACTCACAAGGTCATGGCATTAATGTTAAGAATTTCCGAATCACGAAGATTTTGTGTGCCATGCATGTGCCAACGGAAATTAATAACTAGACCCTCTGTTATGAAAGTGCAACATGAAATCCTGCATTCCTGGAACGATTCAAGGGGATATTTGCGGTCCGATTCAGCCCTTGTCGTGGCCGCTTTCGATACTTTATGGTGCTCATTGATGCTTCCTCGAAATGGTCGCATACATGTTTGCCGTCAACAAGGAATCATGCATTCGCAAAGTTGATCTCGCAGATCATCGTAATTAAGAATGCTTTTCCCGATCATCGCGTGAAGTCCATTCGATTGGACAATGCCGCGAATTTACTTCCAAGGCATTTGATGATTATTGTACAAAGAACGGAATAATCATGAGCACTCTGCATCGCACGCCCATACGCCAAAATGGGCTAGTGAAGCACTAATAAAGAGGATTAAGTTCATTGCCGGATCAGCTCTTGCAGAGTTGTAACTTGCCCAACACTTGTTGGGGACACGCAGCCTGCACGCAGCGACTCATCAATTATAGACCATCGGCCTACAACATCCATTCACCTATGCAACTAGTGCAAGGGGTCATCCCGAAGATTTCCCATCTTAGAAAATTTGGTTGTATGGTATATGTACCTATACCACCCCACAAATGATCGCAATGGGCCCTCCGCAAGTCCGGGATATACGTTGGTTATGAGAGTGCATCCATAATCGTATTTGGAACCCATGACCGAGACTTACACACACTCGATTCACGATTGCATCTTTGACGCGAGGACCATTTCCCGTCATTAGGGGAGAGAATCAACCATTGGATGAAAAATGCCGAAATAGTATGGCATTCCATCGATCCCCGCATGACCCTCGCACTAATGAAGCAAATCAAGAAGTCCAAGATAATTGATTTGCGTAATTTAGCAAATGAATCGCTCGATCATTTTTGTGATCTCAAGAGCGTGGTTAAGTCGCATGTACCGGCAAGAAATGCACCAGAGAGGGTGGAAATACCAAAGAAAGCGAAGGTATCCTCATCCTGCTCAGAGGCCTCAAAGAAAAAGAACAGAGATCCGGCTTCTCAAACCCAAAGTACCCGGAGACGTCTGGGAAAATCGAGCGAGAGGACTTACCACACCAATCACAAAAGTGCCCCAAAGCAAGAAGGGGAGCCGCTTGAGACACAGCCTTTGGAAAGAAGCCTCGTGGAAAAGGCAATTCCAGATCTGAACCTTCTATTGGAAGAAGCCGCGGAAATAATGTGTGCGCACACATTGGCGGAGAAAAACTAAAGGAACTTGCTCTGGAATGGGAAATAGCAATGAAGAGCAAGTAGAAGTGCACGAAGCACCCCATGATGAAATGGCCATAAACTTTGTAATAACGGAGAATCAATGAATAGAGCAACACCAATGTCGATGCATACTTTGCAAAGAAGATTGCCACGATCATTAATCATGATCCCGAGCCCGCATCTCTCGCAGAGTGCAAGAAAAGGCTCGATTGGGAAGATTGGAAGAAGGCAATCACCGCAGAGTTAGTCTCTCTAAACAAAAGAGAGGTGTTTGGGCTCGTGTGTGCATACGCCTCCCCATATAAACCCCGTGGGGCACATATGGGTTTTTGTTCGAAAGAGGAATGAAAAAAATGAAGTTGTAAGGTACAAGGCAAGGCTTGTCGCTCAAGGTTTCACTCAACGTCCTGGGGTTGATTATGAAGAAACCTATTCTCCGGTCATGGGCGGAATTACCTTTAGATACTTGATCTCAATGGCAGTCAACTTGAAGTTGAAAATGAAGCTAATGGATGTTGTCACAGCATATTTGTATGGAAACTTGGATTCGGAGATTTATATGAAAGTACCGGAAGGTATCCCTATCCCGAACCAAGACAGAGCAAACAGAAACCTATACAGTGTGAAATTGGAGAAATCACTGTATGGGCTAAAACAGTCAGGAAGAATATGGTACAATCGCTTAAGTGACTTTCTTTGCAAGAAAGGCTACACGAACAGCGAAGATTGTCCATGTGTGTTTATACAACGATCCCCGAATGGATTTTGTATAATCTCCGTCTATGTAGATGACTTGAACATCATTGGGACGGATGAGGAAATTGAAGAAGCATGCACATACTTGAAATCTGAGTTTGAAATGAAAGACTTGGGTAAAACCAAGTTCTGTTTAAGCTTGCAGCTTGAACATGTCCAAGGCGGAATCTTGGTACACCAAGTATCCTACACGCAGAAAGTGTTGGAGAGATTTGGCTTTGAAAAGGCATACCCCGCAAAGACCCCAATGGTCGGAAGGTCACTCCAAGCAGACCTAGATCCGCAGTGCCTAAAGAAGAGGGAGGAAGTCCCGGGAGCGGAATTCCCATACTTGAGTGCAATTGGAGCGCTCATGTACCTTGCGAATAGCACTAGGCGGACATTGCGTTCGCTGTGAATTTGCTAGCGCGATGCAGGCGAGAACCCACCAAAAGGCATTGGAAAGGGTGAAGGACATCTTCCGTTACCTTCAAGGAAGCAAAGACCTCGGCTTGTTTTACAGAAGAAACAATGAATTGAATTTAGTTGGCTACGCCGATGCTGGGTACCTATCGGACCCGCATACTGGCAAGTCACAAACTGGGTATGTTTTCCTTTATGTGGAACAACAATTTCTTGGAAGTCGCCTAAGCGAGACTCTTGTCTCGACGTCGACTAACCACTCGTAAATCATTGCATTGTATGAAGCCTCTCGGGAATGTGCATGGCTTCGAAGAATGGTTCACCACATCCAGAAGTCATGTGGTCTGAACATGGAACAAACCCCCACTATTATCTATGAAGATAATGCAGCTTGTGTTGCACAAGTACAAATGGGATATGTGAAGAGTAACCTTACAAAGCATATCAACCCCAAGTTCTTTTATGCTCATGAAATGCATAAGATGAATGAGATAAAGATACTGCATACTAAGTCGTGTGAAAATCTCGCAGATTTATTCACTAAGTCACTCCCAAAGATCTTCCTTTGAAAGATGTATTAAAGGAATCGGGATGATGAGGCTTAGAGAAGTGCAGATTTCAGGGGGAGATTTTTCACATACTCCTACATAAATCTCAAACATGAAGTTTGAGTACCCAACGTAAATCTTGAAGATTAACATTGAAGTTTGGGTGGATTGTACTCTTTTCCTTAAGTAAGTTTTTCATTGAAGTTTTCTTACATAAGGTTTTTGATGAGGCAATCCGTGCAACACAGCAAGCGTGTGCTATGTACTCTTTCTCCAATTATTTTTCCCACTGGGTTTTTATGGAGTTTTAATGAGGCATATGCATCTCGCAGTGAAGAGTCCAAGGGGGAGTGTTAGGAAACCGGATTCGTATCCGATATGGACTCTTCCTTATCTCTAAGCAGAACCGCTTATATATAGGAGGCAGGTCACCCCATTGTACACAAAGCATACAATAATAAAAGCACTGCTCCTCCTCATATTGTGTCTCTCGCCCTCTCTCTCTGTTCTCCAGTTTAGATCCATTAGGCAACCCCGGACTATTCGATAGCGAGGTTGTCTAACAATAGCAACGCATCAAATTGCTGCCGCTTTAACCGCACCCTGATTGTTTCTTCCTGCGTGATCCCAACTGATGGCTGGGACGTAATGAAAGATCAATCAATGAAGAGCATGAGGTTCCGGCTCCGTTGTCTCTTTCGGTCTTTTTCTGAATCCTTACACGGTACATGCCATGATCGCCGATATGACGCCGGTAAGGACAAGATTTCTGTTTCTTTCCTCTGCAAAAGCTTCCGTGTACTGATTTGAGCGTGACGTGTCCGATGGTTTCGCAGAGCTGGAACGAACAGCTACCGCACGTATAACGTTTGCTCTGGCAGGAAGAATATTTGCAGCCCCTCCGATCACCGGTTCGTCGCCTACATACGAAATGAACCGAAACCCAGTCCAGTGGATTTCTATGCAGGAATCAGTGCAATTCTCGTGGAATCGCTATGAAATTCCCACATTTCAAACAGGATATTTACCATTTCTTTCCTTCTGCAATGTTGTCCGTTGATGCGAAGGGCTAACGAAAGGGGAGTCAGGAATTTATTCCGACCCTTTTGAGAGGGGCTAAACAGGGGAGGTCTAGGAACTTGTTCTGACCTAAAAACCTTATCCAGTAGGGAGCAGAGATGCAAAGATGAACACGATTGATAAGATAGATAAGAGTACTCCACAAGAAAGTTAGTAGTTCCCATGGTCAACAGCATGATGGCTGCTTGCTGCCTTTGTTCTCTTCCAGGTGCAACCCCTATTAAAACAGGCAGCTCACTCGCTCACTTCGTTGATTCATTTTTCATTGGTGTAAAAACAGTGTTATCTTGTTTGATGCAGCTGATCCTCGTGGTTCGATCTCTTGTTGCCAGCCTTCTATTTTTGTGTTTTCCAATCATGAACCCAAACCGCCCACCTACCTTGGTTCCCATGCAGATGTGGGGATCTTGGTTCCTGTCTTTTAGTTTTAAGAGTGATCTCGCAGTCCAATAAAGAAAAGAAAAAGTAGTGCTTTGTATTTTTTCTCGCAGTATAAATTATACAAATCTTAAAACAAACGAAGGGATAAGTAATCATTATCTACCTTTCATTCATGCTTTAATATTTATGCAATTTTTAAAAAGAAAAGCATATCCAAAATGCTACCGGCCAGGACTTCGAAGAAATTTGAAACTTCTGAACAAGCGAAAACCGATCAGCCTCCACACTCTACTTCAACGTAGCCGATAGGCAACACAACAACCAGAGCAAAACAAAATTTCTATCTAGTGAATAGAAGCAGCAAGAATTAAGGACGAGAAGCCAAAACTGATCAACTCTCGGGTTTTGACAATCCAGCGACTTTGTAATTAAGCGCCGCCACTGCAACAATGGCCTACGAAGTTTAGCAGCAGGCTGCACGTAGAGAGAGTTTTATTGGTCTCTTCCTTTTCCCCTACCGGAAAGCTCTGCATGAAGCTTCCACGATGCACGCTCATGGGCTGCATCTGACAGTGGCTAACTTTGTCCTTTCCTCCGCATAAAGCTGATGCTTCTTACTGAAGGCGAAAGGGAGACAAAACATCGCATGCATGCATGCATCGCAGCAGCAGCAACCTACAGAGTTATATGCCTTTTACCACTGCATATGAATTGTGAGCTCAAAGCCAGAAACAACCACCTTTGGGAGCACCATGGAGCTTTTCCCGGTTGCTTTTCTCATCATCAACAAGTAAAGATCTGTACTATCACTGCACTGTTTGTGCACGTGGAGGTGTATCTCGTGGCATTTGAAGCTGCAGCTGCGTATATCACTCGGTCCAGGAGTGCATCGAGAGGGCAGGTTCAGGTTAGGTACCCCTCCCTTTCACCCTTTGGGCGATGTCAAGAAAGAAGAAGGTACCAATGTCATAATGTGTGTTGTCCTGCAGAACCAAAAAAAAAAAAACGAAAGGCTCCACTGCTTCTATACATGATTAAAGAGATTAGTCATGCGTGACGATGATGCCATGGTCAGTGTTTGCACCAAAATTCGGCACATGTTGGAATCGGTCTGAGACGGAAAGAAAATGTGCGTATGGAAAGAAATCGGTAAACGAGTCAGAAAAGGTATCCGTTTCTAAAGAGGAAAGGAAAACAGACCAGAGGTCGATACGGGTAAACGCACCGTATCCATGTACAACCCGGATCGGCCAAGTGTGTTATAAAAAGGGGTAGACGTCAAGCAAAAAGAAGACATCAATCAATTCAACCACACACATCTACTTTTTACAAGCTTGTCTTTTACGTTGCTTTAGTTTCATAGATCTCTCTGCAAGTCGACGGAATCAACATAGTTGCGCATCGCCGATTGTTGATTTTTGCCGATTTCACTCAGGTTTGATCTGCTTCGTTTTGTTGCGCATCGCCTTCTCGAAGCCGATTTTTACCTTGTATCTTGATCGATCGTAACCGATTGATCAAGCTCTCCTAATCGGTTCTAGCCGACTAGCGAAAAGCCGATAGATCCTTGTTTATCGGCTTTGATCAAATCACAAATTCTACCTTGTCAATTTCAGGTCAAATTGACTGGCACGCTCTTCAAACCCGGCGTTTGTCTTGTGTGTTCGAAGCCGAAAACCCTCCTTCACGTTTTTTGCGCGAACATATTTTGGCACGCCCGGTGGGACCCCAAGGGAAATCAAACATGTCGTCAACCGACAAGCCTGCGGTCACCGCCGATATCAATATCGATGCTATAATCGCGCCTCAAATGGCCGATTTAACCCTGAGCAAATAAAAGAAATCGAGGACCGAAAGGCGACTTTAGAAGAGATGATGCTTTGCGGTGCTTCGAGAAAACACGCCGTGGCGTTACTCAAAAGATCGCACTCCCAAGCCTCAATCCTATCGGAGATTCGCTATCCGAATCGGTAAGCCGATACGCACCCGCTCAAGCTGATTTATCAAGTATGATCGAGCAATCTGTCCATCACGCATTAATTAATCAGTCATCGGCTCTAGTGTCCACATTGAAGCCGATGATAGAAAATAGTGTGAAAACAATTGCTCAAGAATTAGCTGTGTCTGGAAGCCTGCTAGATCCACCACAAACCATCCCTGCGTACCCAATATATTCCATAACACCTAACACCAACACAGTAAATGTGTCGGCTCAAACACCTATGATGCCAACTCAACCTACTGTTTTGAAACCAAGCATACATAGAGATGGATTTACGCACTACCATGGGCACACGGATGGGGCTAAGATAAACGCATCAAATCCGTCAAACGGGCCGTCCAATAGCGTCGGTCTATCGGCTTATCATCCGATCGAAATGGATCAGGCTCCGCAATCACGGGGAGCCACAACCGTAAAACAAGCGCCGTACAGGGTGGTGCCGTACGTCGAATCTTCCGCGACCATACCCGATGCGTTGGGTTTTAACCATAATGACCAAGTACCAAGACCCCCTGCGATGCGATTTGGACAAAGACCCGAGTTTGCACTCGGGGGGCAGGGCGTGAACCATGAAAATTGGCAATGTCCGGTTGTACCACAAGCCGACAATGTCAATTGGGCGGAACAAATTGCTAATGTTTTAAGAGAACAGTTCGGTTTACAGCCCAGAGGAAGAGTGATCGGCTATAGGAAGCCGTACCCCGATTACATAGATCGAATGCCATACCCACACAACTTTCGAATACCAGACTTTGCCAAATTTTCAGGTGATGATTCCATCACCACAATTGAGCATATCGGACGGTTTATGGCTCAGTGCGGAGAGGCTGCACAGTCCGATGGATTGAAAATTAGACTGTTTCCTTTATCATTGTCTCGTGCTGCATTCAATTGGTTCACTAATCTACCCCCAAATTCAGTTCACGTGTGGAATGATTTAGAAAGCCGATTCCATGAATACTTTTTTTCGGGAACTATGGAGCTTAGGATTTCTGATCTTAGTTCATCCGATGTATACGCGAATCGGTTTCGATTATATCAGAAGATTTAGAGGCATACGGAATAGATGCTTTAGTGTAACATTACCCGATGATCAATTGGCCGATTTAGCATTCCAAGGGCTAATCCCGCCATTAAAAGAGAAGCTATCGGGCCAAGAGTTTCCAGATTTAGGCCACTTACTTCCACCGCCAGACGGGCACATGAAAGCCGATATGCAGAGAGCAAAGGGTTTAAAGATAGATTTAAGCTAAACAGTAGTGAAAAAGCCAAAATAAACATGATAGAGTACAATTCAAGCGATACCTCTGAGGACGAAGCAGAGGTGAACATAGCCGAGTGGACCAAAGGTTCTAAAAAGCCACTCGTATGCTCTCTACTTAAGCCAACGAAAAATAAGGCGGAAGTCAAGTACTCATATGACGTGTCAAAATGTGACAAGATATTTGATTTATTACTACAAGAAAAACTCATAAGGTTACTGAAGGACACGTCATCCCATCGGTCGAGGAAATTAAAAAGCGAAGGTATTGTAAATGGCACCATTCATTCTCACATAACACTAACGATTGCAATATTTTTCGACAACAGATTCAATCGGCCATCGCCGATGGCAGGTTAAAATTTGCGGAAGAGTCGGCTATGCAGATAGATATGAGCACTTTTCAAGTCAACATGGTTCAATGTTCACGAAAAGGAAAGAGGCCTGCAGAAGAAGATAAACCGACTAAAGGAATTGTATCACGAGACGAGACAGTACAGATTACTATCAGTTCTATACAGATAGAAGCCGATAGGAATGGACAAAACTCAAGAACGGTAAAGCCAAGAGGGGACTTGGAAGTTGGTAAATGGTATCGGGCTGAGAGGGCTCCAAGAAAAGTCGATTTCAAACCAAAGTCGACCTTCTCACAGCTCCTGGGGAAGTATGAAAGGATAAGTCGGAGATGTAACGCTCAACAACACCAGAGTTTTCATCGGCTAGGGCAAAAGAGGGACGAACGTTGGCAGCCAGATATGCCGTGTCGGCCAACTACTGAAGAAGAGAAACATCGGCAATGTCCCTTTTGGCAGTTTTGTTGGGAAAGAGGGATGACCTTACCAACAGTTGTATCTTGTCCTATGCAACACTCGTCTGCATATCGGCCAAACCGACCAGAAAGATAGGTTGACTAGACCGATATACAATCATCCGTATAAGAAGCAAGAGGCCAGTCCATGAGAGGTTGTCAGCATCAGAGCAAGGCGAGTCCTCACGAAATCAGGAACTATCGGCTAATACAAGTAGAATAGAATCCGACGGCGAGATGAGCAATTTAGCTGGAAAAATAAGAAAGCCGATAGAACCTAAGCCTAGATGGTGCCCCTCGGGTCTCAGCAAATCACAACGCAGAAGGCTTCAGCGATTGAAGACACAAGAAGAAAGGGAAGCTGAAAAGGAGAGCGAGAGGGATCGGATGTTCAATAAGTTAAGACCAGTACCGGTTTTGAAAAACGAGTGGAGAAAGAAGGAGCAGATCGATAGTGATTCAGATCAATCGATCGAATCCGGTTCTCCGATGATCCGAGATGATACGCCACCAATGGATATAAACATGGTATTCACTCTACCTGCCGAGTTCAAAACCGAAGAATCGGCTGAAGAGGTGTTCGCCCAATTATGTCTCGGAGCACCAGATGCTGTGTTCGAAAAACCACAAGACATGCATCGGCATCTAAAACCACTATATCTAAAAGGGTACATTAATGGCCGACCAATATCTCGCATGTTGGTCGATGGCGGGGCGACAGTTAATCTAATGCCATTAAGCACTTTCAGAAAATTAGGTAAAGCCGATGAAGACTTGATCAAGACCAATATGGTGCTAAATGACTTCACGGGAGACCCAACTGAGGCTAAAGGCGTAATGGTGTCTGAATTCGATCGGTAATAAAACTCTGCCGATCGCATTTTTGTGATTGAAGCCAAAGGCAATTACAGCGTGCTCCTTTGGGCGGATCGATCCATGCCAATTGCTGTATACCATCAACTATGCACCAAAAATTGGTGCAGTGGAACGACGATACAGTAGAAATCGTACCAGCCGATACATCGGCTCATATCGCCATGGCTAGCCCTGACACCAATTGGCCACACGAAGAAGCCGAATGTATATCAGGAAAAGCCTTGGATAATTGCGATTTCATCTGCGTTGAGAAATCAGGATTCAAGCCGATCAGCGTTAAACCCAACACGTTTGATCGGACAAACGAAGTGATAAGAAGATGGAGCACAAGACACTAGCAAAGCTGCAGGAAAAGGCAAGAAGCTATCGGCAGGAAGAATACGAAGAAGCTGTTGAGGATTTTGATGAAGAAAGAAAAGAGTTAGGATTTACTTCTGCCGATTTGCTCGAAGAGATCGATATTGGGGAAGGTGATAGCAAAAGACCAACGTTTGTAAGTGCTAAATTAGAACCCAGTTATAAAGCAAAGTTGGTCGAAATACTCAAGAAGTATAAAGATTGCTTTGCGTGGGAGTATTATGAGATGCCAGGATTAAGCCGACAGCTAGTCGAACATCGGCTACCTATAAAACCTGGGTATCGACCATTCAAACAGTACCCTAGGCGGTTTAATCCTACGTTGTATGACGCTATAAAGGAAGAAGTAGGACGATTGCTAGAGGCAAAGTTTATCCGGCCTTGCCGATACGCTGAGTGGGTCTCAAACATCGTCCCTGTGAAGAAGAAAAATGGCAAACTTAGGGTATGTGTCGATTTTAGAGATTTAAATAAAGCTACACCAAAAGATGAGTACCCGATGCCCATAGCCGATATGCTTATCGATGCTGCATCTGGGAATAAAATCATAAGCTTTTTGGACGGGAACGCCGGATACAATCAGATATTCATGGCCGAAGCCGATATACCCAAAACGGCTTTCAGATGTCCGGGGGCTTTAGGGCTATATGAGTGGAAAGTTATGACCTTCGGTTTAAAAAATGCCGGTGCTACTTATCAGCGTGCTATGAACCACATTTTCCATGATATGATCGGCAATATCGTGGAGATATACATTGACGACGTAGTAGTAAAATCCAAAGAAGACTGGCAACATTTAGCCGATCTGGAAAAGATGTTCGAAAGCACAAGGCTACATGGGTTAAAAATGAACCCTCTCAAGTGTGCTTTCGGAGTATCGGCTGGACAATTCCTTGGGTTTACGGTGCATGAGAGAGGAATTGAAGTAAACCAAGCCAAGATAAAAGCCATAGCCGATACTAAACCGCCGACAAGCAAAAGGGAGTTACAGGTGTTGATTGGGAAAATCAACTACTTGCGACGTTTTATCTCAAACTTGTCAGGGCGTATTCGGGCCTTCACACCGCTGCTGAAAATTAAAGACAACCAAGAGTTCAAATGGGAAGCCGATCAACAAAAAGCCTTCGACGACATAAAGGGTTATCTGATGAGTCCACCAGTATTGACCGCACCAAAACATGGTATACCTTTTAGACTATATATATCGGCTGAAGGTGATTCGATTGGGGCAGTCTTAACACAAGAAGCCGATAGGAAGGAACGCGCAATATTTTACTTAAGCCGACGTCTTTTAGATGCAGAAACCAGGTATCCCCTAGTAGAGAAATTATGCTTATCATTGTATTTTGCCTGCATCAAATTAAGACATTATATGCTGGCTTCCAAATGCGTTATAATATGCAAAACCGACGTGGTCAAATATATATTATCAGCGCCAATTCTGCGGGGTCGGCTTGGTAAATGGGCATACGCCTTAACAGAGTTCGAGTTAACCTATGAGTCGGCTAAATCTGTGAAAGGACAAGCTGTGGCCGATCTTATCACAGGGAGTGAAACATTAGCAGGAACAGCTGATGTAACTCCTTGGCAGCTGTATTTTGATGGATCTGTTTGCCAGGAAGGCGAAGGCATCGGCGTGATATTGATTTCACCTAGAAAACAAGAGTATGACTTCATGTATCGGCTAAATAGTCGATGTTCGAATAATCAAGCAGAATACGAAGCATTGCTAAGAGGCCTACAATTGCTAGATAGCATCGGGGTAAAAGACGTCGAAGCTTTTGGAGACTCGATGTTAATTGTACAGCAAGTCAAAGGGGAGTACCGATGCAACGACGGTGCGCTAACTCGGTATTTACATCAATGCCTCCAAATCATCAAGATGCTCACTACATTTTCTATAAAACATATCCCCAGAGAAGCTAATAATAAAGCAAACCGATTAGCACAATGTGCGTCGGGGTACAAGACTGAAATCCGACAGGGACCAATCGGGCTAGACGTTTGGCCGATTTTGTGTGTCCACCCTGTCGACTGGAGAACAGAGATAAGGGATTATTTGTCAGATCCAACCAAGCCGACCGAACAGAAGGTCAGGCGCAAAGTACTCAAATATGTTTTACTAGAAGATGTATTATACTTTCGGACTATGGAAGGTTTGTTGTTAAGATGCCTGGGAACCGAGGAAGCCAAAGTGGCGATGGGTGAAGTCCATGAAGGCATTTGTGGATCACATCAATCGGCCCATAAGATGAAATGGATACTAAGACGAACAGGATATTTTTGGCCGACAATGTTAGAAGACTGCTTCAGGTATTATAAAGGATGCCAAACATGCCAAAAGTTTGGTAACATACAGTCAGCACCAGCGGCGGCTTTGCATCCGATCATCAAGCCATGGCCATTTAGAGGATGGGGTATAGACATAATCGGCCAAATATTTCCGTCATCCAGCAAAGGGCATAAATTCATCCTTGCAGCCACAGATTATTTCTCAAAATGGGTTGAGGCTGTACCACTTAAGAAGGTTACTAGCAAAGAGCTGATCGACTTTGTAAATGAACATATAATCCATCGGTTTGGAATTCCACAGACAATTACTACTGATCAAGGGACTGTGTTCATGTCCAACGAGTTCAAAGGTTTTGCGGAAAGTCTTGGGGTAAAATTACTCAACTCTTCCCCTTACTACGCTCAGGCCAATGGACAAGCCGAGTCGTCAAACAAGACATTGATAAAGCTGATAAAAAGAAAAATTGAGGAAGAGCCGAGGAAATGGCATTCAACACTATCGGAGGCTTTATGGGCTTATCGGCTATCTCATCACGGATCAACTAAATTATCACCTTTTCAGTTGGTATACGGACAAGAAGCCGTTTTGCCCGTGGAAATCAACATCGGCTCAGCAAGGCTAAATGAGCAAGATAGGATACCAGCCGATGAATACAAACAAGCAATGCTCGATAATCTGGATGATTTGGCCGAACTAAGGCTGATCACGCTAGATCGACTTAAAAGGAATAAAGAGAAGGTCGCCAGGTCGTATAATAAAAAAGTGATTTTAAAATCTTTCGATCAAGCCGATTTAGTATGGAAAACCGTGTTGCCGATTGGGTCTAAGGATAATCGATTCGGCAAATGGTCTCCAACATGGGAAGGGCCTTATAAGATCATTCTTCCGATTGTCGTTAATTCGTATATACTGGAGTCCTTAGGCGGATTCGTCCTACCTAAAGCGATCAATGGGAAATATTTAAAAGCTTATCACCCAAGCATATGGGTTGGGTCCTAATTACAAGAAGAGGAACAAGATCAATTACAGAAGCACATGCACATAAATTCGGTCATACAGCCGACCGAGTCAGTTAAGTAAACATCCACGGATTAAACAGTCTATAAAGATCGGTTACATAACCGATCAAGCAAGTTCTAAAATGTCATCCCAAGACGAAGATAGTTTACAAAAATCGGCCATACAGCCGGTGCTACGAATCAGTTCATTAGAAGATGTCTTCAAATCAGTGAAGTCCGGAACCGGGCAGATGGGCCCCCAAAGCCGATAGTGCTGTACCGCCTACCAATAGTAGCTTGAACACTATCTATTAGTTGCTCATCGGCTTTTGCATCACCCGGAATTGGGATCATTTTAGCTGAATGGTTCCTGACTTTGGTGAAGACTTCACCGATTTGCTGTCTCTGGGCCGCCAGTGAAGACGTCGCGTCCGTGATGCTGATCTGGCAATCTGAGAGTTCTTTTGTGACCAAGGCCAGCTGTTCTTCAAGTTTCTTCTTGGATAACTCCAGCTCTTGGGTCTTAGTCTTAGCCGATTTCAACGCGGCAGCACCCTGGTCAAATGCACTCTTTCGAGATTTGGCATCCGCTATGAGCTTGTCCAAGATCTCTTGGTCGGCTTGTTGGGACTTCCGCTGTTCGACCCTTTGCCTGGCTGACTCTACATCCTGCCGACGAGCATCCAGGTGGCATACCTCTAGTAGTGCGTTCATAGCAGCAGGGGGAAGATCGGCTTGGACGGCCGCCATCGCATTCCTCAGAGGTTGAGTGTTGGCCAGAAGAGCCGCTTCCGGTTGCATCACTTCGTCCAAGAGGCGGTTGAGCCGCTCCTGCATGCCCGGCTCTGCGGTTACAAAGAAATGACGCCGGGCGCAGAAGCAGCAATTATGCGTTGAATGTCGGCCGGATAGTCGTCAGTGGCCAACACTTCCGGGTCGTCGAGCTCGTCCAAAGAAAAGCCTAAAAGATCGGCTAAGTCCATCGACGGAGCCGGGCCAGAAGCAGGTTTTGGAGGTGAGGAAGCGGATGGCGGAGCAGGAGCCAGAGCCGGCAAGACAAGCACATCTGTCTGAGTCTTCTCTGCATCGGCTTCTAACAGCTGGACGGAAGGGGTTTCCTGAGGAATACTTTATGGTAAGATAAGGAAAACAAAGACAAAAATCAAGATAAGGGTCGAAGCTAACCGCAGTAGCCGATCCAGTTGGGGATGATGCTGCATCACGACCCGCAGGTTTTGGAGATCGTTTGATAACGACTCTACGGCTCTTCTTTTTCTCTACAAATGACAAACATGGGGTTAGCCGACAGCAAGCATGAAACTTCGCCTACAAAAGAAATCTAAGCAAAAATGGAACTGGACGTACTTTTAGTACGCTGATCGGCAAGATCGGACAGTGATGGGCTATTGACCCCCAACGTGCCAGAAGATAAACCGGCAAGAGGGGTCGACGGCCTTTGCCGTTTCGAGCGATCGCTTACCGATGCGCTTTATACTGAGTCGATCTTTTGCTAGTCTGAGAAAGGACAAAAGATATGATTAAGCCGATGAAAATCTTATTTCAATAAACGTCAAAATGAAAATACCTCTAAAGACGAGTTAGCGTGGCTTGAACTCGAGCTAGACCCAGCGGTGGTCTCCGTCGGCTCTTGGAAGCCAGGGAGAAAAGAGGACAAGACCTCATGGATAGTGCGCCCCCGCAAGAGCGCCTCAGCTATGGAAGCCCACCATGTGGTAAATTGGCCCGATCGACGTGTGTTTAGCACGAGGAATGGCAAGTCTACCACATGGAGCTCATCGGCTAGCTCGATAATAAGCTCCGCCGCAATAATGTTAGTGACTTTATTTCGTGGCTTGATCATGTTGAGCAAAGGAAAGCAAGGAATTGTTTGCCCAAAACCCAGCTGGCGAGCATACACTGAAGGGTGATAGAATTCATAGGTCGGCTGAAATGTTCTATTTCGAGTGCTCAAGCCGACGTGAAGAATGCAAGGAGAAATCAGCAGAGGAAGCAGATCAAGAGTGGGCTGGGGCATTAAAGAGCTATCAGAGTTTAGACGGAGGAAAGAAGGCCATGGGAGATCGGCTAGTTGGCTATAAGAAAAGAAGTCTCGACGGTTGAAGGAGGCTTGGTTGAGGTTCAAGAAGAAGGATAAGTACTTGTGAAAACCGGCCGAGGAGATTTTAGGTTCATCAGATGAACACATCATGAATTTTTCACCCGGAGATCGGCTAGGTTGAAATCTAGGGGTTGCACCCTCGGGAAAATCTTCCGTTGGAAAAGCCGATTCCTCTGATGGATCTGGGATAATAAGACGGCCAAAGACACAAGAAAGCCAGATCTGAATGAACCGTAGAGGACCACCAATGTTGCCCACGACATAGGAACCGCTTCGGTAAAAGCCGACTCGGATGATATGCATCATATGGTATACGGCCCCCAACAATGATTTCCTAGAGCTAGCCGACGACCCATGACTAGTCTGCTCCGACATGAATTGATAAACCTGGTTGGTCCTAAGGAAGCGCCACGTAAAAGGAATCGGTCTAGCCATAGGTTGAGGAAAGCTACATGTTCCTCATCCGACACAGGCGATCAACTTGTTATTATTTTGTATATATCTGGACCAAATTTTCTCCCTTTTTTCGAGTCAATTTATACTGGGCTTCCCGCTAAAAGCCGATATTTGGTCTCCATCGGGCCTAAGGCAACACAATTACGCCATGTCTAAAAGGGTTGGGCCGATGGGGCCAGTTGGGAAAAAGAAGGCGTTAAAAGAATCCGACCAAAAATAGCAAGCAAGCAGCCTACCAAGGATTCGTTAGGTTCGGATCGGCTAAGGACATGGGAATACACTCAATGATACCCATTCCTTCCCACTCACCTCTTTTTCTGGTTGATACTCTAATATACCAAGACCTCCACCCTTGAGAGTCCGGCCAAGCCCTAAAACTTTTTGTCCATTCCTTAATATTATAGCCAGGAGCCGACAGAGGGAGTCTAGGGATTTCATCTCCAACAACTGTATCGGTTTCTATGGTTCCTGTTGGGCCTAGAAAGTACTGATGGTCGCTATCTGGGATCGGAATGAGTACCTGGGATGCGTCCATTTCAGCCGATACGACAGGAAGAGGGGATTGACGCGGAGAAAAGCCGATTTCAAGATGAGCGAGAGCACGCCAGGGTGAAAATGACCGCAGGAGGGGACCTCATATTTATACCTCAGTGAAAAAGGTGAAAAGGCGGGAACAGTTGCTGCATTAAAAACGCACCGAGGGCATTGCGGCGCCATTAATGGGGAAGTTACCGAGGTGAATCCTAAACGACAAGCCGATCATGGAAAAAAGGCGAAGAATTTTTGAAAGATAGCAAGCTACCTTTCAAAAATGGGGGGCATATGTTTGCACCAAAATTCGGCACATGTTGGAATCGGTCTGAGACGGAAAGAAAATGTGCGTATGGAAAGAAATCGGTAAACGAGTCAGAAAAGGTATCCGTTTCTAAAAAGGAAAGGAAAACAGACCAGAGGTCGATACGGGTAAACGCACCGTATCCATGTACAACCCGGATCGGCCAAGTGTGTTATAAAAAGGGGTAGACGTCAAGCAAAAAGAAGACATCAATCAATTCAACCACACACATCTACTTTTTACAAGCTTGTCTTTTACGTTGCTTTAGTTTCATAGATCTCTCTGCAAGTCGACGGAATCAACATAGTTGCGCATCGCCGATTGTTGATTTTTGCCGATTTCACTCAGGTTTGATCTGCTTCGTTTTGTTGCGCATCGCCTTCTCGAAGCCGATTTTTACCTTGTATCTTGATCGATCGTAACCGATTGATCAAGCTCTCCTAATCGGTTCTAGCCGACTAGCGAAAAGCCGATAGATCCTTGTTTATCGGCTTTGATCAAATCACAAATTCTACCTTGTCAATTTCAGGTCAAATTGACTGGCACGCTCTTCAAACCCGGCGTTTGTCTTGTGTGTTCGAAGCCGAAAACCCTCCTTCACGTTTTTTGCGCGAACAGTCAGTTAATAACTCCCTGCTTTGGACCAAGTATCAAAGGAACGTCGCTTCTTTACACCTGCCATTTCCTCTCCCTTCCAATGTGCCATGGCACAACAACCGTGTCGCCCACAAGATTCTGCCTGGCGGCTGTCATGCCGGTACTGTTCGTTCAGTCAAAAAAAAAATGCAATCAGGATAAGCCATGCATGCACGTTGCCTCTCCGTTAAACAAATCACTGCCGTTGACCCAGGACAGCAACGAGCTGCTGAACCCGTGGTGTTAATCACATGCATGCGCTACCAGAGATGGGCATTTGGGCCGGGTTCTTTTGGGCCGGTCCGAAGCACGATGGGATGGCCCGGTGCAAAGTACGGCATGGCATGGTTCTGTGTCGGGCCGGGTCGGCACGCAACTGTAGTTCGAGCCGTGATGTACGATTGTAGCGCTGAAGTGGTCAGACAAGGTTTTTGGGGTGAAATGCGTGATGTGTAGGAACGTTGTTGCACGTATAAATATTCATCAGAGATCGTATTTTTTTATGTAAGGGTGATTTGCATATTTGATGCTGAAATCGTATTTCAACGTGGAACCCCACCTGTCAGCTAATGTCTACGAGAAATGTTGGAAAACTGCTTATCAGGTAGCACCATCCTGACGGAAAAATTGCACACCAATCCTTTTCTTCCCCATCACTCACCTGTCAGTTGTCACTGTACAGAACTAATTCTCCATTAAAAATGTATATATTGAACTCCAATAATTGGCTTGGCTAGGGTAACAGGGAGGCGAGGACAGTTGCCATTTCCAGCAGAGGCGTGGGCCACGGGCCCACGGCCATGGTCAATAGCTACAGGCGCTAGAATTGAATCACAACGTTAATGAATTGCCCCTGGTGCAGGTGTCACCTGCCTTGATTTTCCCTCAGAAGAATGTGACATTCGTAGCATTTGCAAATCATGGCGTCACGGAAGAAAACATACATGCAAAATATATACCAACCTATAAACACATTTCCGATAGAAATATTAGTCAAAATTAGCTACATGATGCTAAACTTCTACTGTGTTTGCTTCAAGATAATGATTTTTTTTTACAATTATACTGAAACGCACTAAACTTTTATGGCTTTTTGCTGGTGAACACCGATGCCATGAAAATATAGAGAAAATTTCATATTTACTATTGAAAGTTGGTTGGATCCCTAAAATGCTATTGCGAAACATTTCTTCTCTTTATTGTCATTGGATCTCAACTTTTATCCCCTTTTGCCACTCCTATCACTTTGTTGTGAGTCAACTGTCATTTGCCACTTAACATTGTCAGTTTTTTTTAAAACTAGTAAATTGCCCGTGCGTTGCAACGGATCTCAAATAGATGATGACACCACAAGTTCTAAATTCTTAAAAACAAAAAAAAAATTAAAACTTGAGCGATCACTTATTTAAGATCCGTTACTGAAGAATCACTGAACAAGGGAATACAATGAAATGCAAATAAGGCTAGACAAACAGCAAATAGTTACAGAACTCTTCACCTACTGGGCCTTGGGCCCCTACTGTTCTGGCCCAAGAATGGCCTGGCAGACTCACCATCACCACCAACTCATTCTTATAATAGTTAAGATAACAGTCCTACCCCTTGGTCAAAGCCCTTCCTCCCACTCTCTCGTTGTCAGATCAACCCACTTCAAAACTCCGCAACAAAAACCTCGCCAGCCCTCTTGTCAGCGTAGAGGCCCTTGAGAAGTTGATTGAAGGTGATGGTGTTCACCTTGCATCCCAACTTGATGGCATGGCTAAAGGCGGCGAAACCGAGGTCCAAGTGGCCCGCGTGGCAGTAGGAGGAGGTTGGGGAGCAAGTCACGGCGGCAGGTAGCTGGTTGCTAAACTAACAGGGGCCTGGCTCGTTGAAGCAATTCATCGAACATGTGGTGTGTGTCGACAGGGCCAAGGCTTTTGAAATCGGCGCGGTCCCTCGTCGCGCCTTGCTTCGCTGCCAAGGCTACCTATAAGACCTGGTGGTATGCCACCTCCACCGACTGTGTCCCCTTCTTCGCCAACGACATCCTCAGCGACGTCCTTGCGTGCTCCCTCGAGATAGCCTCCTGGATGTACTGCACCCCCATCTACCTCCTCACATGCGTCCTCTTCCGCTTCATCTGCCACCTTCAGGGTCTCATGCTCGAGGACTTCTCCAGCACGCTGCTCATCGAGGTCAAGAACGGGAGGACCGGGGTGGAGCATGTGTTCGGGATCATCTCGACATCTGCAAGTAGCTCAAGGTCATCAACCACTGGTTCCACAGGTTCATCGTCACCGCCCTATGTTTGAGCAAGTGGTGGGGGCAAAGGCCAGAGGCAGCACGCGCTAATGGTGGGGGCAAAGGTCAAAGGAAGTTCGCACGGGAGATGGGCGTAGAAGCGAGGTCATCATCGGCACAAGTGATGGGAGTGGAGGCCAGAGGTGGCAAGCACGGGTTGTGGGGTCGAAGGCGAGGCCATGCACAGGAGGTGAGGGCGAAGACAAGGTTGACGTCGAAGCGGGTGGTTGGGGTGGAGGCCGAAGGCAGCGTGTGCGGGAGGTGGAACGCCGGAGGTGGGGAAGGAGTTCGAATGTGGGGGCGGAGGCTAGGGCAGTGCTGGAGGCTGGAGGAAGGTGGGAGCGGAGGCCAAAGGAAGAGGAAGGATGAGAAGATAACGAGGAAGAAGAAGACTCGAGAATATATCTGACATGTAGGACCAATGGCAATTTAGATAGAATGGGAAAAATCTAACAACTTTAAAGTTGTTAACGGCAATCGGAAATGGCGAAATTGATGGGAGTAGCAAAAACAAGACGAAATTTGAGATCCGATAGCAATGAAGGGAGGAGCAGTTTTGTGATGGTATTTTAGTAATCCGACTAACTAAAAGGACCAGAGATGTTGCCTAGAGGGGGGTGAATAGGCGAAATAAAAACTTTTCGGCGGAAGCAAATTTCCTGAGCTGCTCAACCCGGACTATCCGAGTATTATCTGGATACTCCCAGTTGTTCGGACTATCGGAGTGAAGAGCGGATACTCCGGATTGAGTTGCTCGAGATGGGATTTCAAATCCCTCCAACTTTTAATCTAACTACTTGAACACAAAGTGTCTAATCACTATCAGGTACCTGGAACAAGTAGAGATCTAGAGCCAAACATAGAGATGAAGTAGATCGAAGCTCCCAAAGATCCAAAACCAAACCACCATTAGCAAAAGTGAAGAAGAACACAGAGACAATGGTTTTTACCCGAAGTTCGGATTCTAGAAGGGAATCATACGTCTCCGTTTACGAAGCACAAAGCCTTGGTTCCTCTTGACCAATATCCTCCTGGTGTTACACAAAGCACTCGCCGGTTTCTCCTTGTCTCTTTCCTTTCGGGGGTGAGACTTGCCCTTACAAACTTCCGGGGCTCACCACACGAGTAATCGGAGGCTCGCGGCAACTCCTCACAGTCTAGGAGTCCTTCAACCTCCAAGAGTAACAAACACGCTGCGAAATCTTCTTGGAGGATGAACTTGTGCTCAAGAATGAAGAAATGCAATAGCAAAGCACTCAAATCTCCTTCTCTCTTTCAAAGTTTCAAATAAATCTCAAGATTTAAATGGAGAAGGGGGCTAGAGCTCAAAAGAGTATGAGTGAGAGCTTGAGAGTTGAGGTTCAATGGAAATGGAGCTATATTTTTCAGTTGGAGTGGAGTGAAGGGTTAAATAGGGAGCTCCAAAATCCACCCGTTGTGAGAGGCTGCGCACAACCCGAAATATCCGGACTTATACCCAGATACTCCGAATTAGTGAAGGAGCATACCTCACCGAGAACGTTAACTCGGAGTGTCCGGACCAAATACCCGGATACTCCGAATCAAATGTCCGGATACTCCGACTTGACCTGCTCGGTCTACAGTGAGACAGACAAGGGAAATGCAAATGTTTTTAAGATTTTGCAATGCAATTTTCATCCACTGAGCACAAGAATATCCTATAAGCGATTTCCTGCCGTATCCCCCTTAATAGTACTGCCATCCTTAGACTCAAATAAATAAAAAGAATATAACTAGAGTCTTGATGCCGTCTTCACAAATTTAAATATTCGTAGGGGTGTTGTCGACGATTGGAGAACGGGCTCCCGTCGAGCTTACTTGTTGAATGTGGGATCAACTGAAGCCCCTTTCTGCCAAAGGTGTAGCATCGAAGACGCGGGAGATGGTCCCTTAGAATGCATGTAAACACAAGGATTTTATCCTGGTTCAGGCCTCTCATGATCGAGATAATAGCCCTACATCCAGTCGCCTGGTGGCGTTTTTCCGTATTGAAATGATGAATGACCGCCCCCTCCCCCATAGGGGCTAGGGGGATTAAATACAGGGTACTAAGTCGTATACATGGTAACTACCCCTATAATTACGCCACACTTCCATATTTCCGGCGCACCTTCCATGTATCTTCGGCGAATTAGTTGCCACTTTCTTTCTTAGTGGTTTGACCGAATCCACCGAGCATAACCCGAGATTCCACGCAACTTCCTGAGCACGGTTGCCCGTATTTGCCTGGCGTGCTCGTAGCCGAGCACTCCAGCTCGCGCGACGGGCACGGATGCTCGGAACCGGGTAGCGAGCTCGTAGCCGATCGGGCGGGCCGATTGGTCGTCAGACGCTCGTTGGTCGTCCTTGGAGACATCGTCCAAGGGTAAAGATGGTCGGTTAAGAAACTAGCTTCCAGGGTACTATGGGAATTATCCAATCCCCGACAGGTGTCTTATCGCTTTCTTATCAAGATGAATCCAGGATCCCTGCACAAATTCTCACTCAAACTATTAGCTCTCTCTAATTGTGTTGACATTAATCACCAAAACTCGCAAAGGGGCCTAGATGCACTTTCACTAACTTTCCGTGGCAAATAAGAAATCTTCTTGAAAATATAATATCTGGCTAAAGGAGTAGAGAACGGTGAAAAGCCTGTTTTGCTTGTGTTAGTTGGTGGAGTCCACTAATCAGATCTAGGTGCAACCTAAGAAGCTGCGCAGCTAGTACGCGCGCCTCAACTTCCCAAGAGTCATGGGATTACTGTGACTACCACGATAAGCTATGGTAGCTTTGAGACTTCGTTGACACCAAGATTCAGGCCACTTGCGCCCGCCTTTGGTGCATGTGCGTAAATGCCTGACGGCAACGCGGTGAGAACAAGGAGAATCTGCAAGCTCGGGCGGCAGAGCTACGTCCACCTGCATCGCATCACATCGTGGTCCCTATCCTCTTGATCATTTCTGAAATACCCCAAAATTTTCAAAACAGATTTAAATTAGACTTTATTTGCATTTTGTGATTTTTTCTGAATTTATTTGAATTTTTTTCGGATTTATTTGATTGAAGTTTGAAAACTTTCCGTTTATGGAAAATTTCTCGTCGATGCGCTTTCCTTTCTTGGCGGCGCTTTTCTCCTCGCCGCGCTCGCCAGCGTTGACGCCTCCAAGCGCCCTCGGCGCTGCGCGCTGCCGCCTCCGCGCCCGCTCGCCCACTAGTGCGCCGATGCATCCTTGTGCATCTCCCCACTGTGCCTCGCTTATGGCAGAGCCGAGCCCCGCCCCGTGACCCTGCTCGCGCCGTCCCATCGCCGCCGCCCTAGCCCGTACGGCACTCCACCTCCCGCCGCCTCGCCCCGAGCCCCACGCTGTCGCTCTATCCCATCGCCGTAACCTCGCGCGAGTCCCCCTTGCCATCATTGGCACCGGCGAATTCTCCGCGCCTTGCCGGCTATTTAAGCCTCCCTCGACCGCCATTTATGGCTCCCCAAGCTCGCCGCACCCTCCTCTCTCGATTCCCCTCTCTCTCCAGCTCTCCCGTGCCCTCCTGTGGCCGCCCCACGGACTCCCTCTCCCTCTCCGGCAGTCTTCTGCCGCCAACTCGCCCAGCCGCCGCTCGGCTCCCCTCGAGCCGTGCCCTAGATTTGGGGTAAGTCCCTCCCCCTTTTCCCTCAAGTTCCGCTCAAGCCGGCAGCTTCAACCACGTTTTCCCCATCATCTTCCCCGCCTCCGGCGCCCCGCTCCGCTCGGTTCCGCCGCTGCAGCCCCGTGTCGCTGCCAGGGCGACCTCACTCGCCAGCCCCCTCTCTCACTCCCCACGCCATGGCCCACCCGCCAGCCTTGCCAGCCCTCTCTCTCCACCCACCGCTGCCACCTGGGCCCACCTGTCAGGGTGGCCTGGCCGTAAGGTTGGGCCGGCCTAGTAGCCATCCCTCGCGCGCGCAAAGCCCCGGGCCGGTTTTGGTTTTGGCGCGGCCCAAAGTGAACAGTGCCCCTTTTTCATTTTCCATTCGGATTTTAATTTCTAAAATTCATTTTAATTCGTTTTAATATCCAAAAATACTCCAAAAATACCCAAAAATCCTAGAAAACCCCAAAATAGCCCAATATACATATTCCGAACCCTTTCGAGCCACTGAGTTAAAAAATGACCTCCGTTTCGCCAAACCAAGTTTCCAAAATTCCGAAAACACCCCTCCGACCCATTTCCGGCTATTTTCTCTCTCGGTTTTCTCTTTTCTTTTCTCTTCTTTCTTTTTGTATTATTTATTGTTTATCTTATGGTGTTTGTTTACGCTAGAACCGACGTCCGAGCAGTACCAACTCCCTAATGCATACAGAGCAGGAGCAGTACTTGGAACCGGAGCCGGACCAGCGTGAAGCCGAGTACGACTACACCAACTCTGAACTAGGGAACCCCTCTGCCTCGCAAGGCAAGCCATACCCCATTGATCATATTGAACCTAATATTTCCTAAAATAATTCATAGTTATTTTCTACCGCATTATTTCCGAACTATATGTTGAAATATCACAAAGTTGGTATGTTTGAATGACATGATAGCTAGTTAATACCAAAAAGGCTCATGGAACTTCCTTGAAAAATATTGAACCCCAATAATCCTTTGTAACCCTAGAAAATCACTATTGTCAGTATTTGGCTAGATATTTCTAGTATAGTTAATTAGTCCATTTTAAAGAAAACATGAAATGTTGATGGTATGTTGGTTTGGAATGTTTATGAAACGTTGCGGTCTGGGGGACAGTATTGGGCTAACCACCGCGTGGGTGTTAGTCTGATCCCCGGCCGAGGACTATTACCAAGGTATGAATGGATGGTGGTATGCTGGATACTAGGGAATGTGGAACGTAATGGTTTGGTCTATGACGAAGTAAGGACTTACAACCTTGGGCAAAGTAAATAACTTAAAAAATCGTTCAACCACAGGTTGGGCCGGTCAACTTCGTTGGCTTGACTCAACGTAGCTCGGTACATTGTACTTTCCCCGGAATACCTATAGGAGCAGGGTTACCTTCCCGGTGTGGGAGATGGTCCGCGGTTATGGGGGTGGAACGGGAATGTGCACAAGAAAAGTGTGGCATTACGGGTTCACAACGGCAGGTGTCCACAGTAAGCGGGATCGCGAACTCCACTCTGGCCAGTGGAGACCCCGGGTTAATGTGGACCAAAACTCTACCGGATAGGGGCTAAAGGGGAAAGATCCAACGAAAAGCTATGATAACCTCGATCCGGCCGCATGCATAAAAGTTGCATGTTAATCGCGTGGCATAACGATCGTGGAATCTTGTGGGTAAAGCTGAACACCTCTGCAGAGTGAATCAAATGGTATTCGAATACGCCGTGCTTCCGGTAAATGAAGCTGAGTTAAAATGGGGTGACTCCCGAACCTAAGCTCAAGTAGTTTTTGGATTAACAAGTATGGAAGTGGATAACTTTGGAAACCCCCCTTATTCATATTATTATGGTTTGTGTTTTAAATGAAATGTCAAATATTATGAAAACTTGCATACACCAAATGAGACATATGGCTATCTCTTGTTATCCTTTGCATGTGGTAATCAGGCTTCACTGTGTGGCTTGTTGAGTACGTTGTAGTACTCACTCTTGCTTAATTAACCCATTTTAGAGTATCAAGATGCTGGAGAGTTCCAAGAAGTCGTAGATGGCGACACTATGTGGTTTTAGTCTCGATCTTCGCTCAAACTGCCTGTGGGAGTGCTTTTGTGATGTAAAGACTATAATTTGTGCTTGTCGCGCTATTGTAAACTCTGGTCGTTAGGCCGTACTTTGCTTAAAACTGTTGCTTTTGGATGTTAACCTGGTAATGTACATTTGATTCCCTACGGTTAATCTTCCTGGGTAGCCGTAATGGTAATTAAGCGGCCTCCCTGAAAAGGGCGGTCCGTCACAATTTCCCCTGAAGAAATTGTGAGAATCATGCAACATCTCGTTGGAATTTTGCCGTGTTCTTCGAATCCATTTGCAACACCGCCACCATCGAATTTGTCACCGTCCAAGCCGCAACCTCGTGCTCGTATCGCCACCACCTCCTCATCATGTCGCCGCTGCCATCCGCCTCCAACCGAGCTTCGCATACTTGTAGGGTTGAGGATGCTGACTAGAGGGGTGGCGTGAATAGGCGGCTCAAAAAAATTCTCTATGAATAGAAGCTAATCGCCTAAGCACCTCTAAATCAAAACCTTACAAATAAAAAATATGAAAGCGATAATATAAGGTTTTGATAATTAAAGCCTAAATATTCTAGGCTCACTAAGTGCACTAACTAATTAAGTCTCTACACAATAAATTACAATTCTAAAGACAAGCAACAATAAGAATAAGAATTACAAAAATTTAAAAGCATAAGAGACACACCGATATTTTTTTTCATGGTCTCGGAGACTTGTTGGTCTCCCTAATACATCTTGAGGCAAGTCCAAACCTCTTTGGATCGGCTCCACGAATTGAGCACCCGTCTCGATTCCACTAGTGGTTACTTCTTTACCCCTTCGGGTAGGCGAGCACCGACCTTCATAAACTTTTATCGGTGCTTCTCACAACCTCCGTTGAGAACTCCCGCGCACGACGCTCTACACCGTCTAGGAGGCGGCAACTTCCAAGAGTAACAAGTCAAGCGCTCTCGCTTGAGCTTCACCTTGTGCAACACATGCACTTCGATGACCTCCTAACTGAAACACATGTACTAGGATTCTCCTCAAGTGCAACACATGCGCATGAGGCCCTCAATCCACTTTCTAACTGCAACACATGCAAATAGGGCTCACTCTTAGCTGAAGAAGCAAATAGAGGAAGGCAACACACGCGCTTCACTCCCCAAAACACTCAAGAGAACCAACAACCAGCACTTGCCCCACAAGGCCTTCTTTTATAGCCTCCAAGCCAAAACTAGCCGTTTGGGGCAAATTTAGAAAAACTCATGATTTCCGTTACTACCGCCCATGTAGGGCCGGTAGTACCGACCTTGACTCCAACGGTCGAATAACGTCTCAAAACTAGCTGTTGCACGGTACCTCCGGTGCTACTGCCCAACTAGGAGCGGTACTACCGCCTGAGCGGTAGAGCGGTAGTACCAGCTTTTACCTGCGGTAGTACCGGCAGTTGCAAACTCTAGAGCACCCCTTTCTATAAAACAATTACTGCCCCATAGGGCCGGTACTACCGCACCTCTAGTATTACCACTCCCACATGGTCGGTAGCTCTGGTCTCCAAAAACTCAGAGCAACACATGCTCTCTAAAAATAACTACTCGCCTCAAAGTGGCGGTAGTACTGATCCAGCGATACTACCGGCCTCAGGGAGCGGTAGTACCGGCCTGGCGGTACTATTGGCCTAAGCACTACGATAGCTCCGGATTTTCCAGCCAAAGCAAGATTTAACAAAAAAAACTTTTCTTTTCAAATCAAACAACATTAACGATTGATTCTTTAAACCATATGATGATCAATACATGATCAAGTCAATTTGCAAAATATATTTGCAAATTCCATTCACATGCTCCAAAGAATCGCATTAAAATCCAAATTATTTGCAAATGTCTTTTGCAAATAAAACCAAGAATCTATAATCCTCTTAGCCATGTGATGATCCATACGAGATCAAGTCAACTTACAAAACATGATTGCAAGCCCTATTCACATGGTCTAGGATCAAAACTCATAACCTCTCGCTTATTTGCAAAGCACATTTACAAATAACAAATCAACCACAATACATGAGCTATCTCCTTTTTTTGAAACACATGCAAATCTATAGCTTCATGCAACATCCGAACAAGCTCAAATGCATGAGCTCTCTTTTTGCAACACATGCAAATCTTAGCTCCATGCATACCACAAATTAAACTCAAGTGCATATGCTCTTTATTTGCAATATATGCAAATCTCTAGCTCCATGCAACCATCAATAAAACCAGAGTGCATGAGCTATCTCCTTTTTGCAACACATGCAAACCCATAACTCCATGCAAACACCAACACAAATAAGATTTAATAAGAATCAAGCATGAGCTTCTTCGATTTGCAACACATGCAAATCAAAGCATCATGCAAAAACCAATACATGAGCTTCAACCATTCGCGACACATGCCAAATGGTTAGCTCCATGCAAAATGCAAATAAGAGAGTGAGCTAGAGTGAACTGGATTGATTTCATCAACACATGATGAAACTCAAGCAAAGAACTCAACCCTTCTTAATAGTACGGTGATCTAAACTTGACACTGATCTAGCCTATCTAGTTATACATTCGCCGCACGCGATCCCCTTTGGGGCTTTTAAATCTTCAATCATCTTTCTCCCGGGATCGCAATCTATATTCGCTTCTTGTTCATCAACACATAATGAACTCTACTCTAGCTCTTCTCATCTCTTCTCTTCACTTCGGGATTCTCCTCTTGGAACTGATCAACACATGATGACTTCTTCTTCCCGATTCTCCATCTCAACCTTGTTGGATTAATCCCATACCCACAACCTCAAGGAAACTGTTAGTCCAACAAATACGATTGTCGCAATCATCAATTGCACTCCATTAACACATAAGGGATGCCCCGAGATTGATCGAGAACAACCCTAATCAATTTGAATGATTTAAATGTGTCTTGAGTACATCGATGCAATTAATGCTTCGTTATACTCAAGAACTATCCATTTATCTTTAATTAATCAAGCACCGCCACCAACACATAATAAAATGTTCTTTAATGATTAATAAGACAAACGGACTCAATTTAAATATTCATTTAAATTGATGTGAGTATATATTAACTATACAAGTTTTTATATACTAATTTCGATGGTTTCAAGTAATGATCCAAAATATTTGAGTGGAATGGAAAGAAATCAATACCTATTTAGACCATCAACCATAGAATAAACTTCACATAGATATGTGCATACATATAATTGGATTGGAAACAATATGCACATATTCAATTTGATTGTATTGGAGTTTATCCTATTTTACCATGAGTATACTACAACTATGCAAGTCAAATATATACTCAAGGAATTATTTCAAAGTATTGATCCTTGATTTATGTGGCAAGACGAAATAGATCAATACTATTGAAACCTCAAGTTAAAGCACGAACTCCCCCTAGATGTGTGCATCCATGTAATATATGGAATTTGAGACATAATGCACATTTTGAGGTAATATAATGAGGAATTTATACTTTAACTTGAATCTAAGTATGCAATGAGATAATAAGCAAGAATACGAGTGCACACCTTATGTTTTCTATTTTCCATCCAAATTATGAGACTACTAACAATAAGCTCAATAAACATATTAGTCTCATTAAAGATTAGATTTGTCGTTAAACAATGATTAAACATTAATCTAAAATCAATCACCAAAACCAATGGAGCTTGAACTTACAGTACTAACTCATTGTAGTTGGCCATCGCCCTCTGACTGACCCACCTCCCTGTGCATGGTTGTGAGTTGTGACCATGCTCGCTCGCGGCCTCCTACGGGTTTGCGAAGCTGCCGTGGGATGATGATTTGTTCGTGCTCAATGGCTCGTTGGTGATGGTGGCTGGGCATTCTCAATTGCATCTGCTAGTTCTTCCAAGAGCGGTTCGCTAGTGGTGGTGTTGGTAGTGGTTGCTGTGAGCTCGTGGGGTCCATATGGTGGAAGGAAAAAGGAGAAGGGTAAAAGAAGCCATTTTAGGCCTTGTTTGGGATCTGTATGGATGGGTTAGAATTTTATCCTAAAATTCCGGTCTATCCATATGGATTCCGACTGTAAATGGATCTCCTCAACAAGGCCTTCTATTGTTTTCCTTTCCTAATCATCAACAATATATTATATTTTAATGTCCTCAGTGTCCACTAGCAAAGAGCCACAAAAGTTCAGCATCGTCGAGCAAAGTCACAAAAAAATCAGTGTTCAAGAGTAAGCGACACAAAAATTTAGTTACTTGTAGCAAAGCGACACAAAAGTTTAGTGTCCTGTTGTAAATTTTACAGAAATATTATCAAAAGAGTTAACATTACATTTCAACAATCATATTGCAGCCAGCCTTGGGGAACCACATCGTGTGCTTGTTTGGGTGGCCTAAAATCTCAGTCCCTTCCAAACAAGGTCTTAGTAGGGTGGTGAAGCTGTTGGTGTATGAGTCCACCAGTAAAGTTTAAATCCTGGTGTCCGTATTTATGCACACATGAATATAATTTTATGAGGTACGCGCACAAACGTGTGTACGTGTGTGCACGCAAACATCTTTCTTGTAATTGAAAAAAAATATTGCAGCCAGCTTCTTCCTTTTCTTTTCACCTTCAAAGGCAGAGATATGATATCCACAGAGAAGAAGGTGCTGTTGCCAAATCACACACACAGACACAAAGTTCTGCAGACTAATTTAATTAAGTTTAAAGTTTAGCTCGATTAGGTACTCCCAGTTACTATCTATCTCGCCCGGTCTGACCCACCCCTTGTAGGACCACCATTAGCCTCCAAAATTAGGTGGGTCACATACTCAAATGCTACGTTACGGTGCCATTTCGGTCGTCTTAACGGGAGACGTGGCGCGAGAAGAATGGAGAAACTCACTGCAGCACGCGCAGCGGAGAGAGAGGAGAAGCTAGCAAACACACGCAAACGGCACGCCCTACGTACGGCTCAATACAGGACAAACAGTTGGCGATAGGACGATGCTGTCATTGTGTGCACACTGTGCAGTGATCTAATTTTCATCGCGAGATATAAAAAAGAAAAGCTAAACAGAAATAAGTGCTGCCGCTGACGCTGCGCATGTCAGCATGTGTGTCATGTAGTTAACGAAAAAAATGCTCAACTATACAACTCAAAATACATAATCTCAAAAATATACAACAGAAAACAAAAATTTCAAAATTGACGTGGCGGCGCCACGCAGCCGCGCCGCCCGCATCTGGCGGCTGGCCAGCTGCCGCGCCACGCGGCAGCCAGCGTCACTCGCACACACACACAACACAACACAACACACGCCATCTTTGCCGCCACCACAGCGGCGGCAGCACCTGGACACGACACACGCACACTCGCGCACACACACCACTCCTTTGCGCACAGCACTCAATTTTTTAAAATTTTTGTTTCTTTTTATTTCTTTTATATTATTTTTCCTTTGTGTTTCTGAATTTTCCTAAAATCATATGGATTTAGAATATCCGAAATAATTGTAGATATAATTATGAGAATGGCTAAGTAACACTGAGTGTTTTTTGGTTTGTGAGCACTCAATTTGGGGACCTATAAAGAGGAGGGTGGTGGAAAGAGATGGCAAATGTATAGTCTTTGGATCTAGATTCAAAGGCTACAATTTGAGTGTTCATAACCCAAAAACACTCAGTGCTCCTAGACACCCTATATAATTATTATGTTTATGCGGGTCATATAAATAATAAATTTGTACAAACATAATAATTATATGGGGTGTCTAGGGAGCACCTGAGTGTTTTTTTGGGTTATGAACACTCAAATTTGTAGCCTTTGGATCTAGATCCAAAGACTATACATTTGCCATCTCTTTCCACCACCCTCCTCTTTATAGGTCCCCCAAATTGAGTGCTCACAAACCAAAAAAACACTCAGGTGTTACTTAGCCATTCTCATAATTATATCTACAATTATTTCGGATATTCTAAATCCATATGATTTTAGGAAAATTCAGAAAAACACAAAGGAAAAAATAATATAAAAGAAATAAAAAAGAAACAAAAATTTAAAAAAAATTGAGTGCTGTGTGTGCGTGCAGAGAGTGGTGTGTGTGCGCGTGAGTGTGCGTGTGCGTGAGTGTGAGTGTGCGTGTGTGCGTGTCTTTGTGCTGGCCGCCGTCGGGTGGCGGCCTGCGTGGCGCCTGTGTTGTGTTGTGTTGTGTGTGTGTGCGAGTGACGCTGTCGCCGTGGCGGCATGGCAGCCGTGCCAGCCGTAGGCGTGGCGGCCGCCACGTCAATTTTGAAATTTTTGTTTTCTGTTGTATATTTTTGAGATTATGTATTTTGAGTTGTATAATTGAGCATTTTTTCCGTAGTTAACTGTGCAAGATTCTGTTCCCCCCCCCCCTCCCTTCCTGACAGTAATTCCTCAAGGTACGACTTATGAGCATGCGGTTGGAGCCAGGTTCAAAAGCCGATTCGGAGAAAATAATTGGAAATTTGAAAATCAGAAATATTGAATAAAAAATTAGTAAAAAATTATCAAAAATCGTAGTTTCAAAATCAATTTTTTTTGAAAAAAAAATCAACCGATTTCCATGAAAAATCGACAAACTAGCAAAAAAAATTTGACGGTCGATTTTTTAAGCAATTTTTTTTAAAAAAAATCGAATGATTTTTATCTATTTTTGATCTATTTATGTCACAATTTTTTTTTGAATTAGACCGATTTACTGAACGATTTTAAAAGCTGAACCACATCGATATGAGCGAACATCAAGCGGTTTTTGCCGATTTTTCAACCCTCGTTGTAGCTGTATTGAGAATGGTTAAATGAATAGTATGTAGTTTGTGAGAGCATGGCACTTTAACCCAGGTGCATGATATGTGATATGTCAGTGTCTAGCCATTGTTCTAGCTAGAGGTGGGCGTCGTACCGTGCCGTGCCACGACGGTCCATCGTGCTCACCGTGTCGGCCCGACTCGTCTTTGGCGAGCCCAGGCCTAACCCATTTGCGCTTCGTGCCTGCTTCATACCGTGTCGGCCTAGGCCCGACCCATTTTTACTATTGTGACGAGCAAAGAAATAAAACACATTACTACTACTAAACTACATAATTTAATTACATAAGAGACTAATCACATCAACAAAATATCAAATATAAATGCAATACTTAAAGATGCCTTGAATCAACAATATCTGCCAACTTTTAGATCTTAATCCGTGATTTCGTGCTCGTTCGTGCCGGCCCGGCCCAAATAATCGTGCCGGGTCGTGATGCTCATCGTGCCTGGTTCTCAAGCCTGGCACGGCCCGTGCTACAATTGCGTGCCGACCCGGCCTGGCACGGAACTGTGCCGTACCGGACATTGCACCGGACCATCCCATCGTGCTTTGGGCTGGCCCAAAAGAGCCCGGCCCAAATGCCCACCTCTAGTTCTCGCTCACAAGAAAACGGACGAAATGAATCGATCATGGAATCATCTAATCAGCAGGAGCACGGCAAGATTTGGCTGCACCTTCCAATCTACCTGCTGTGCATCGTGTGTACGGTGTGCCAATGGGATTGTACCGTCGTGTGCATGGCTGAATGGGATCAGTAACACACAGCACATTATCCTTTTATTACATTCCGGAGGTTCGAAGAGCTCTGCCTGCGTCCTCGTGTCGCCTCCTCCGCCTCGCTCCGTGGGGGATCCTGTGCTGCTCCTTTCGCCCCTCCTCGGCCGCTCCGCCCTCCGCTCTGCGCCTCGCCTCGTCTGTGGCCCCGCCCCGGATCCGCTCCGCCTTCGAAGAACTGTACTTGCGTCCCGTGTCGCCTCCTCGGTCTCGCTCCGTGGTGGATCCTGTGCTATTCCTTTCGCCCCTCCTCGGCCGCTCCGCTCCCCGCTCCGCGCATCGCCTCGCCTGTGCCCCCGCCGCGGATCCGCTCCGTCGTGGCCCCCTTTTGGACCTGACAGGCGCGTTGTTCTTGCCGGATGGACCGCCAGCGACTGGCATGATACGCTCGCTGGGCTACCGCTTCCTCCTCTCCGTTTATCCTTGCTGCCGCCGCTTCTTCGCCGTGGTTCGCATTGTTCGATGCGCCGTTGTTCCTCTTATGCGGATCTTCGCGCCACCGCCGCATTAGCCACGCTGCGCTCGCTCTGTCTGCAGATCTGTGTGGAAACGCTTAAGGTTCGGGCCTGCTCGTTCCTGTCGCCGTGCCAATCGCTGACACGCCGCGGTATGGCGTTGCGTCTCCTCTCTTGCAAATGCGCTTGGCATTGGCGTATGCGCTCGCGACCGCTCGTCAAAGATCATAAAGATCGGCATTTTTTTGCGCCGCATCCTCCGCATCTACCGCCACGCATGTGCCTTCTCCCCCGTGGGTTTCGCTTATCGCTGCGGCACTATAGCCACCCTTTTATCTTTTGTTTCGCCTATTTTTCTGCCTTGCAGTTCCTCCCCCTTCCTTATTTCGCTCCATGGATTCAGATTCTGCAGCCGAGGCTCGCCGCCGAGATATTTGCCGTGGCAAACAGCCCGTTGCGCCCATCCCGCTATCTATATTATCGGTTGATTCTGCTTCGCCTCTTGAATCTGCGCCTATTTCAGCTGCTAGCGATCTTCTTTCCTCCAATTTTACTTCGCTTGCTGAATGCACGTCTGCTTCGCCTCCTCGGTTTCATGCTTCGTCGACCGTGTCTATTATTCCTGCTGTTCCGAATGCGCCACCGGGTATTCGTTTTTTTCTCCACCACATGTTCGTCGTTGATTTCTATCTATTTTATTTCTGCGCTTTTCGACCTACCTCTTACTATTCGTTGCGTATGCTGTACATGCAGGAATGCTCTCCTATCCATCAGTCTCTCGGCCTCATGCGGCTGCTAATAGAAAGAAGAGGAGACTGATTAACTCATACCGTTTTTATGCTAGAACAGGTTTAAGTATTCTGCTCAGTTTGTTTGTTCGTTTATTGTCGCTATCTCGTGTTATCGACCCTGCTACCAGTTCACTTTATCGTCTACAATTATGTTCTGCTATCGGTTACCCTCACTGTGTGTGCCTATGTTATTTGTTACAGGTATTGCTCTTAGCGGTATTCCTGCCTCTATTACCACGCCTTGTTTCCCTCTTTCTAAAGAGTACAGTTCTTATTTAAAAGGTGCTCTTCACTGCTGTATTTGTTCCGGTTATGCCATTCCTTTTGTCTCTTTGATAGACCATTTATTAATTCATCTGCATTCTCATCTAATATATTTTTTTACCGTTCTTTGCTACTCGTTTTATATGTTGCCTATTACCTATCTTTCTTTTCTTCTGTGTTCTTCTTTATTTTTTGTTTACGATTTCTTGCTTATGATTGCTTATACCATTATAGCATGTTGTCACAGTTTCATTAACTAGCATCTGTTTATGCCACTTTCTATCACCGCTCTTGCGTTAATGTTTACCTATAATTATTCTGCTTATGTTTTTCCTCTGTTTGATGTATATTTTCTCCTTTCTACAGTTACCTATGTTGGCAGATCATATTACGGCAGCCCTGATTATCAGTGTAATAAATGTGCTGCTCTCTTTTGGTTTCAAGAGAGGGCTGAATCGCGCAGTTCTTCAAAACAGCACAGAACTGTTTACAATATGTGCTGCCGAAATGGTAGGATATCGCTTCCATGCCATACACAGTTTCCGTCACCGCTTAGACGACTTATTACTTTTAATGGTGGTCCCGAATCAAATCGCTTCATGCATTTAATCCGGCAGTACAACTCGTTATTTGCATTTACTTCTTTAGGTGTAGAGATCGATCATGCTATAAACACCGGTGAAGGACCATATGTTTTCCGAATCAATGGTGTTGTCCATCATCGCATTGGTTCATTGATTCCGCAAATAGGTGCAGCTCCTAAATATGCTCAGCTATATATTTATGATACAGACAATGAAATCCACAATAGATTAAATCTCCTGCATACAGAGACTGATGCTATTTCACACATAGATCCTATCATTGTTGCTGATCTCATTGCTATGCTGGACACTCACAATCCATTTACTAAGAAATTCAGGATGGCACGTGATCGCTTATTCTCTCCAAATAATCAAGAGGTGTATATTCGCTTGATTGGTTCAGCAAATAGCCACGGCGATCGATTTTCATTACCGGCTGCGCAAGAACTGGCTGCTTTATTGGTTGGTGAGATGTCAGAGGAAGCTAATAGATACGATGTTGTTGTTGATGCATATAGTACAGGCTTAAAGCAGATTTCACCGGTTAATCCTGGTTTAATGGCTCTCCAATATCCGTTGCTATTTCCATATGGTCAGCAAGGCTTTCATTTAGGCATTAAGTATAAAGAGACCGCTGATAGTTCCTCTTTTGCAAGAAGCAATGTGTCTATGCTCCAGTACTATTGCTATGAGTGCCATTATCGGAAAGATGAACCGAATCCTTATACATGCTGCGGCCGCCTTTCTAATCAGATACAAGTCGATTGCTATTCATGTATTGAGGCAAATCGTCTTTCATTTCATTTCTTTCATCAAGATAACCTTCGTTCTGAAACATACCAAGGTATTTCAGATGCGGTTGGGCATGGTTCGACAGATGGGAGAAGCGTTGGTACACGCGTTTTGCTTCCTGCAAGTTTTACTGGTAGTCGTCGTTATTATGTGTTGAATTATCAAGATGCTATGGCGATTTGTCGTGAATATGGTGCTCCAGATATTTTGCATACCTTTACATGCAATTCAAAATGGCCAGAAATAGCACAAGCGCTCAGGCATGAACCAGGCCAATCATATTCAGATCGGCCAGACATCATTAGTCGAGTTTTCCATATGAAGCTCACTGAATATATACTGGATGTCAAAAATGGATGCACATTTGGTCCTATACGTGCAGGTGCTCATTCTATTTAATTTCTGCATATGTGCTATAGGTTTATGTACAAACTGTTTTGCTGCCTCTTACATTGCTTTATTATCATGTTATGCAGTGCTTTATACAGTGGAATTCCAAAAACGGGGTCTACCACATGTCCATGTGCTTACATGGCTTCTTAGTCACACAAGAGAGCCGTCTGCTGAACTCATAGATAGTTTCATATCTGCAGAAATACCAGATTTCATTACTGACCCGCTTGGCTATTCTCTTGTTGAAGAATTCATGATGCATGGTCCATGTGGAGAATTTAATAGGCGTTGTCCATGTATGAAAGATGGTGTCTGCTCAAAACGCTACCCAAAATCATTCAATGAACATACTACCATTGATGATTCTGGTTTTCCGGCCTATCGCCGCAGAAATGATGGTCGATTTATATTGAAAAATGGAATCAGATTGGATAATCGCTCGGTTGTACCACATAATATAGCGCTTCTTAAAAAATATCAGGCACACATCAATGTTGAGTGGTGCAATAAAACCAATCTTGTTAAGTATTTGTTTAAATACATCACTAAAGGTCAAGACCGTGCAAGAGTTTCTTTCCACCAATCACATTCAGCACATTCACAACTATCTGATTCTACTAGCAATTGCGGTATTGATGAAATTGCCGATTATATCAAATGCAGGTATTATATTTTGCATACCATAATATGTTTGCCGTTACAGTACAACTCTTTTCTCCTGTCATATTCTGCTCCTATTCATACTATCTGCTCCTTTTCCTGCAGATATCTATCTTCTTGTGAAGCAATTTGGCGTCTGTTCAGTTTTGAACTGCACGGCCGAATACCAGCTGTTGAGCGACTTTCTGTTCACATGCCTGGTATGAATAGAGTTATATATTCACAAGCTGCACCTTTACAAGATATCATCAGTGATCCAAACGCATATAAAACTGCATTGACGGAATGGTTTACCGCTAATCATGATTACATTGAGGCAAGAGCCTGCACATATTATCAGTTCCCTTCTAAGTGGTCTTGGAACAGTGCAAACAAAAAATGGACAAAAAGAAAACGGCGTAGTCAAAAAATTGGCCGTATTTATAATGTCCATCCAAGTACTGGTGAACTGTTCTATTTGAGGATGCTTCTAATGGTTGTTTCAGGCGCACAAAGCTTTGAGGACATGCGCAGCTACCAGGGTGTATGCTATTCAACCTTTAAAGATGCTTGTAGAGCTCGTGGATTGGTTGGTGATGACACAGAATGGTTCTTGCTCTTCGACGAGGCAACTCTTTGGGCAACTTCACAACAGTTAAGAAACCTCTTCATGATAACTGTTTCGTTTTGTGGTGTAGCCAATCCGCAGCATTTGTTCGATAAATATTGGCGCTTCTTAGCTGATGATATCGCTTATAGAATCCGCCAATCGCTCAGAAATCGTTCATACACCATACCAGATCGCTACTTACAATCACAGCTTATTAATGAACTGTCTGCTTCCTTTTCGAAAAATGGATTGAATTTGGTTGCTTATAACATAGTTATTGACTCTTCTTACAACAGCCATGCTCCAATAAACAGGCTATTAGCAGAAGAATTAGATTATGACACTTCTGTTTTGCTATCTCAGTCTACTTCAGATTATGATCGTTTAAATGCAGAACAAAAAATAGCATTTGATAGAATTATGACAGCTGTAACAATGAGCCAGCCTGGTCTATTTTTTGTGACTGGTCATGGTGGCACTGGAAAAACATTTCTTTGGAATACCATTATAAGCACACTAAGAGCCCAAAGGAAAATTGTGATTGCAGTTGCATCCTCTGGGGTCGCTGCGCTTTTACTTCCAGCTGGTCGGACAGCTCATTCGCGATTCAAAATACCTTTCCGCATTCATGAAAAAAGCTTATGTAACGTCCCCCGCGGTGGTATGCTAGCTGAGCTCCTTCAGAAAACGTCTTTAATTATCTGGGATGAGGCTCCTATGGCACACCGCCATTGTTTTGAGGCTCTGGATAGGACACTTAAAGATATCATGTCTATTGAAGATTCAGTATTCATGAATATCCCTTTTGGTGGAAAGACTGTGGTTCTCGGAGGAGATTTCCGCCAAATTCTTCCCGTTATTGAAAATGGCACTAAACAAGATATTATAAATGCTTCCCTTATCAAATCACCTCTCTGGCAGCACATTCAGATCATAAAGCTAGCGACCAACATGAGGCTGCACAGAAATAATCTACCAGCTGCTCAGCGTGAAATGCTATCTTTATTTGCACAATGGATACTTGATATAGGAGACGGTCGAATTCCGTCCACCAAACACATAACAGAGCCAAATGCATCTTTGATAACTATTCCTAATGATCTTTTGCTTATGCCAGCTAGTGATAACATTGGTGCTGTGATTAATGCTGTCTATGATACATTTAGTGCAAACTATGATGATGCTCATTACTTAGCACAGCGCGCAATAATCTGCCCAACAAATGCTGTTGCTGACATGCTTAATGCAACCGTTTTTGATAGAGTTCCTTCAGATTGCAAGCAATACCTCAGTTCAGATTGTATAGCGCAAACTGGTGTGCACATCGCTGATGCTGATCTGCTATACCCGCCTGAATTTCTAAATTCTATCACAGTTAATAATTTCCCGCACCATACCATCGACTTGAAAGTGGGTGCTCCAGTTATGTTATTACGGAACATAGACCAATCCACAGGTCTTTGTAATGGTACACGCCTTATTATCACAAGGCTCGGTGATCGTGTACTTGAAGGTCAAATCATTACTGGAACAAATATAGGTCGGTCAATCTGCATTCCCAGAATCGTTTTAAATGCAACAAGCTACCAGTGGCCTTTCACTCTGCAGAGACGCCAGTTCCCAATCAGATTATCCTACGCTATGACTATTAATAAAAGCCAAGGGCAGACTTTAAACAAGATTGCAATATATCTACCAAAACCAATCTTCTCACATGGTCAGTTATACGTCGCTGTGTCACGTGTCACATCACGTGCTGGATTAAAAATGCTAATTGAAGATGAAAATGGAACTCCCTGCACCCAGACAAAGAATATTGTTTATCAAGAAGTGCTTGCTGCTGTATGATACTCTCTGATGCTACAACCATCATTGCCTACGGTTTGATCTTGCTCCTTTACATTCTTACTTTACATTCACTTACTCCATTATACTATTTTCTTATGCATGTTGCTTTTACCATGCTGCTTCTCTGCTTCCAAATATCATAATTTTATTCATCCTAATCTGTTTCCCTATATTTATATGTGTTGTCACATGTCGCATACCTCTTGCTTTCTCTTATGCTCCTACTTATATCCTATTACATTTATGCATTGCATTTTTGTTCAAGCTAACTTACCATCATTGTCTGCCATCTGCTTTAAAAAAACGCACACCCTACCCTATTCTCTTCTCTTCCAGCCTATTTGCCGATACCTTACATCAATCAAATCCTTCTTTTCTGCATACATACTCCTCATACCCGCGCTACTATGCTGTCTCTTTTTGTATATTTTCACACCCATGCCATTTGTTGAGTTCCTTTCGTATTTCCTATTGCTTAATTTCAGAAAGACCTCCTCTGCTAATTTCACACTCACTTTTTGTTCCTTCTTGCCTTTGACACGTTTTGCTCGTTTCAGCTAACACTATGCAGCTATTCTGCCATTATAATTAGTGCTTTAGCTCCAAACTCCAAAGAACAGCTTGCTTACCAAACTACAACCTGCTAATTGTTACCTACAGCCAATATTGTGCTACACACTATACTATTTTACTCGCTATTCTACCAACTCTCGCCATAACATGATTCCACATTTTCTTATTTCAATAGCTGCCCTTTACATTTTAGTAACTACACTCTATTCAGTACCTGCCCTTTACATTACCTTATCTTCATACACTTTGTGTTTCCCTATTTGAATACACCAACAGCCTTTTGTTTTTATATCCTATCAGTGCAGCCTTTCCAGCACCACGTCAATATACAATCACACCAAACAAGCAATCATCATTACTTTATCAGCGACTAACCCCCAACAGAAAAACAGAACCCTATACAAACAGCAAAACGAATAGCCCATTTGCATACAGTGTATGCTCCTTCTCCTGCTTTTATAATATATAAGCGCTTAGCACTAACAGCCACTATTGCATATGTTTTTCCATCTATACTATCGTTACCGCACGTTTACATGTATTCTTCATTACATCACTCCTCTTCAGTCAAACTAAGTGTTGCATTTTATTAGTGAGAAATTCATCGTTGCAAGCATATAAAACTTTATTACATTATACCGTTGTGCCCTGTACACATCCTGAAACTAGCCTATATAAATAATCAGTACCTTTCCTCTACTAATTATATGTCATTTTGTGCTCCTGCATGTGCTAATTTATTGTCTTCTACAGGTGCAGCCAATGACTATTATCTACTGCGTTTATGTGCTATGCAACTCCCTGTTCCCCTTGCAAAACCGTATTCGCTGTTCTGCTATTCATTGTGTTTCTGCACTCGGAACCCAAATAGAACATTTACAAGATCATACACAATAGTTCATATTGGATATTATTTACTTAATTGCATGATGCACTGCCTCCTCTTTCTGATCCAATTATATTTAGATTAAAAGCAATATGTTATTTTTACCTACATGCTTCCCGTAAAAAATCATTCCTTCGGTATTTAGGCTGACCGCTCAGAGTTAATCTCCTTATGACCTTATTACAGTTTATACCAAACCATAATTTGTTCAGCACTAAATATATTGCGTTAGAATAAACATTGCATCTACTGCATATAAACATCCTATATAATTAAGCAATCACTATCTCTTCTTCTTATATGTTGCAGACTCTTGTTATCCATACTCTTGCTTTACCTATAACTTGTCTTAATATGCTTTCCTATATCTTTTTCTTATATCAACCATAGCTTCCTTATTTTGATTGCCTGTATCTTATCTTAGTATGCTCACCACTATAGCGTTCGCCAGCTTATTTACAGCTCTAACAACAAACGATTTGCAATTTGTTTCTCAACATCATTAATGTGCACCCGCAGAACCATTCTGTTACCAATAAAATCCATAACGCTCCTATCAATATGTTTCGCTTCACTCTATATGCTGCTCTTTTGCATTGATCTTAACTGTACATATTTCAAAAGATTATACTATCTTCTTCTATTTCAATTTATACAAAGTATTTGCCTTCGATCATAATTCCCTCTAACAATCACTGTTATCTTCCCAGGTGTGCGCTGATCGCTTATCTTAAGATTCGTCTATGCTACACAGCCGCTTGAGCGCTACAAACAAACGATCGATGCAATCTTTTGCTCGCCGCCTGCTCCCTGTTAACAAACTTACTTTCGTATCAGCAGAATCAATTTGTACATCATAGCATTCAAACAACCTGCTGTAGATAACGTATTACCTCCGCACTTTTCTTTCCCCTTTATCATGTACTATCACCTTCCTGTATAAATAATAGATTCGTTTTCTCTTTCAGCACTCTCCAGTTCCAGCAACAACAGCCCATACCCAAAACTAATTCCGTTGCTGTTATCTAATTCTCCAACTGTTGAAAAATAACGATACAAATTCTACGATCGGGAACACAGAAATATGCCCCGCGATACATCTTAACTCCAGATTAACATATAATAGTGTCCGCTCAGCGTGCTCCATTTCCAGCCCAATTTTACTGGGTTGCCTCTTCTCGTTTTTCCCTTCTTTCTCCACAGCGCAGTACCTTCCCTCGTAGGATACCTTTGCTGCCCTCCACTTACAGCCCCGCTGCCCAACTAATCGGCGCTCTTTACTCGTTCCTATTTACCCCTTCTACCAGCTTCTTTCTACAGCAACAGCTTTCACTGTCATGCCTACCTCCATTCAGCTCACCTGACCATATTTCCCCATCGTGGATACACACGCCATTCCTATCTGCTTGATAACCCTCGCTCCCACCTTCTACCTCCATTCTTCCAGATCAATCCCTTTTCCTCCACCGCCCCCACACTCGCTCATACTAAACAGGTACAGTTTCTGTAAACGCTCCTCCCACTTCGATTCGCACTGCCTAAACACCATCCGCCCCCAAATCGTGACCTACAGGTGCAAGTTCTTTACTTCTTTTTACTTTTCCCAATTGTTCGTTCCCCTATCTAATGATTCTCTACCAAAAATGTATTCCCGATGCGCCTGTTCACACACCGGTTGCCCTACCGTACAGCTCACTTTTATCGTCATTACCGTTCTATTACATCCGTATTTTTAGCACAGCCCTTCAATTATTTACCTACCTTACATCGCTTTACCAGCTTAGCTTATCAATCTCGAAAACCGGTTTGCTTTTCCCAATATATTATCGATATTTCCCATTTTATTTCTCTCCATAACATAGAGCTCCCAGCTTACTGTTACAGCACACATTTAATCCATTACGAACAGCACATAATTAACCACTTTTTTTTCGCAACACAGCTCAGCGATGTCATATTCGCTGCTCAAAAATTTTGTCGACGATTGGGGAACAGGCCCCCGCCGAGCTTACTTGTTGGTGGAGGGACCAACTGTGACCCCTTCTTACGTGAGGGATTACTCGAGGAACGACTCACCAGATTTCAACGAGCGTGGACACGTTAGCTTACCCTGGTTCGGGCCTCTCAGAAAGAGATAATAGCCCTACTCCAGCTCGCTTACTCTTGCAATGTGTCCGAGTCTTACAACAGGCGTGGTATGTTGCTTTGTCCCCTCATGATGGGGACGCTTTATAGCTTACAAAGGATCGAACTCCACGACCCCACTACCCGCACGCTTGGACCTCGCCCAAACGCGTGGCAACCGTGGATCCTATCTTTCCGCCACGCTCCCCCACGGAAACGTAGCGCCAACGGAAGTTACGGCTCGGGTGGTTATTCCCACCGACCCCGAGACCACGTAAGGTCGGCCGATGGCCGACACCGAGCTCTAATCGATCGAATACGTTGCATTCTTGGTCCCACCCGAGCCCGAGCTCGGAACCAGGAATGCGTAGCCCTCCGACTCGATTAGACAATCCAGTAACGACCTCCTGGTAGCTCGGGCGGGAAGCGAGCTTGGTCGTTGGTGGCATCCGAGGTAATTTATGGAAATTACCCGACCCCGACAGCTAGCCCCGAGGTTCAAGTGGGAAAAGGTCTAAGGAAGGCCTTCCTTGGGCCTACTGTTCTCTACGAGCATGTCGGTTCTGCGGCGGACAACCGCCGCGACCAACGAGCTATTAACCTTCTCCGAACGAGCTTGTTGTTCCACTGGCCGTGTTTCGAGCGGCGGAAGTGGGCCCTCTCATCGGTTCCTTCTCCCGAAGCCTGAATCGTCCTTCCTGGGAACCGCTTTTCTCGCAGACGGTTTCGATTTGCGTGCCCACGTGTCGCTTCCGGATGGCGAACGCCTCAACTGCCCTCTGTGCCTCTAGGGCTTCCTCGACCATAACGGCGGGAAGTCCTTTCGCTTCCCCATCTCCTGGAGGAGTTTTTAAACACTCGAAGAGAAAACCCTTAGACTCACTTGGCCGTATTGCGATCGCTGCGTCTCATACTCCTCTGCTTCGGCGCTCATCCTTCTCCTCGATCATCTTCCTCATCCTCATGGCGAAGTTCGGCGTCAGCAAGCTTGACAGGCGCAGGCTGGAGGTCCTCGAGCGGGCGAAGTACCTCGACGCCGGTACATGGAGAGCCCTCGCGACGAAGAGAGCCCGCAATGAGGAGGGGAGATCGTCTCCACCGAGCTCTACGCCATGAACGGGCTCCGACGCCCGAAAGTTAGTTTGTTTAGGCCGTACTCGCCTCCTGCGAGTGCGAGATCGCTCACCTCCATCCCAACTCCATTCTCATTATGGCCATCTTCACCCATCTCTGCGAAGGGTTCGTGGGCGTCGAGCCCACTCCCAGTCTCTTCTTCCACTTCTACACCCTTTCTCGCACCCAGACGCTTCGCCCGCAGGCCGCTTCTACTTCCGCCGACCTACCCGACCATATGAGTACCCGAGCTTCACGCTCAAGGACTCCTGTCGGGTTGGGTCGACTCTTGGTTCTACTCGAGGAAAGCGGTATATGGCACGCTTTCCTACTCCGGCCGAGGTCGCGGCTGCCGAGACGCCCGACCGCCCGTGGAGCCCGAGGAGGAGAAGATCCTCATGACGATCAACGAGCTCACGTGCACTGGGCCGACCGGTCGGGGCGTTACCCGACTACGCCAGAACCGGATATCACCCCTCGGGAGGAGGGAGCATCCCTTCTTCAAGGTCGAGGGTGGCAGGACATCACCCGGAGTCACGCTCAGGTATGTCATCGCCTCAATCTTCTTTTCCGAGCAGAGGATGCCCCTCCTCACGACCTCTCCCTTGGCCGGTATGCAGCTCCGCCAGAGGACTGGTGGATGTGAGGGTGTCCGAGATGTTCGGCACCCTAAAGGCAAGGAAATCATCGAGGGCCGCCAGATCCCGAACAACGTCATACTTAGGACCGGCGGTAAGTCCCGACTCGGACTTCTTTCAAGCTTTTGTCCAGGACAGGTTTCGCCAGGGCCCTCCGACTCATTCGAGTTTTCTCTTTTTCAACAGGAGAAGGTTGCCCTCGAAGTCGCCGTGTCCCGGTAGGATCGCAGCTTGGACGGGTCGAAGACCAAGGGACAAAGTAGTCGCAAGCGCCAAGGGCTCGATCTCCGTCGGCCACGCCGTCCCTCGCCAAAGACACGCAGCGCCCCGCCGACGACCGCCACCCCGCCAAAGACTTGGAGTATGCGGACCGGCAGAGGTGAGTGAACTGAGATTGTGGATGGACGAGTACACGAAACAATCCCGAGCCGATGGCTCGTTTGCGCCAAATTGCTGCTTGCGGCGAAGAAGGAGGCCGCAGGCGCCGGCCCAAATGGAAGGTCGAAAGCCGAGGGCTGTGATCGCGCCCTTCAAAGTGAGCTCACGGGTGAGCTCGAGCCTCGGCTCCCGGGGACCACGAGGAGGAAAAGACGAGCCGACTCTCGCGCCTTGGTCCCGGAGGTCCCGCAGGTCGTCCGCCACGCCTCAACCGCGCCTAACGCCGATCGCCTCCGAGGTCGGCTTGGAGGAGGTCGACCCTTCGGCCGCCAGGGCCGATAAGGCGCGCGAGGACATGGCCGCCTCCTCTGCCCGCGCCCGAGCTCACTAGCGGACGCCGAGCAAGGTCGATCTCCTACTCCCCTCTTGTTTGTCTCTTTCCTCCTCGGCACCATACTAACCCCACATCGCCTATAGTGGGTGTGGCGGTTGGTGCGGAGTTATGGGATTTCAAGCGATGGTCGACGATATTCTTGACTTCGTGCTAGAGAGGAGCTAGCCCGCCGCCGAGGTCGCTGGGCGACGAGGCCGGCTGAGCCGAGGTCGCGGAGGCCCGGGCCCCACTGCCGCCGTGGCGACGACGCCGAGGCGGGGAGTTCTGTTCGCGAGCCCCGGATTCGAGGTCGTGGTCTCCGAAGAGGAGGCACGGAGGAAGATCGCGGCGCCGATGCCCGGCCGCGGAGGGCATCCCCACATCATAGTTGTGGAGGATGACACCGGGAGTCTCGATGGTGGTGAGCAGGCGCTGAAACTTCCGGCGCCAACGACATCATCACCGCGACTCTTCAGAGATCGCCGAGGCCTCTCCTCGGCTTATGACGTCCACGCCGTCGCAGCTGGCCCGGCGTCGAGGGGACCCTAATCCTGGCGGGAGCTCGTCCTGACGAGGAAGAGCGGCTACCCCGCTGGTTGGGGAGACGAGCCCGACCACCGTGGCGGCCGGGCAGCTTCCAGACGAAGGGAATCTGCCGGCGCCGAGGTCGCCTCGATCGAGACCGACCTCCCGGCCGCCGACTTCGGTGCCCGGTTGATCCCGCTTCGGGGACGGCTGCAGCCCAAGGGCTGGATACCGACCTTGTCCCCGCTGCTCCCATGGCCGTAGACGCCGAAGGGGTGGAGCCCCTGGCCGAGGAGGCGAGCTCCCGAGGAGGCGAGCTCCCGGCGCAACTCTCGCCTCGGGAGGAAGAAGAGCGGAGGTGATCCTTGCTCTTGAGGCCGTCCCTCTCCAGAGGCGGAGGCTGCCCCCAGGCAAAAGTCCATCGCCCTGGGACGGGGAGCTCGGGCTCAAGCCCCGAGCCCGATCAAGGAGAAGGGACTAAGGCGGGGATCCCTTGCCCGCCTAGCGAGGTGGAGGACCCCGCCGAGTTGTTCCATCGTGGGCCGGAGACCCGACTTTTTGGGTAAGTACTCTGGCTTTTGTACTTTTACCAAGAGCTTCGACACGACTGAAACGCCGCCTGGCAGTGCCGGAGTCCACCATGAAGGACTTCCATGCCGCGACCGTCGCTTGAGAAGTTGTCGCTAAGCACCAAGCCGAGCAGACGCCAAGATTGCGGAGCTCGAGCGCCGGTTGCCGAAATGACATCTTCCGAGGCCGAGATCCGCAGAAGGTGGAGGAGTCCGTGCACGAAGCTTCAGGAGCACCTCGACCGAGCGAGCAAGCAAGGTCGGGCCTGGAAGCCACGGTGGCGACCTTACGCGACGCCTTGCTCAAGCGCCGAAAGGACAATCGACCAGAACGGAGGAGTCCAGCGACCGTCAAGCGCAAGCGAAGGTCGAAGCTTCGCCGGCGGTGCTCGACCTTGAGTCCGAGCTTGACTCGGTCGCGGGACGAGCTCGTCGCTGCTTGCAGACGGAAAGCGTCCGGGCTCCTCGTAATTTTCTTTCCTGTCTTTACCGTAAAAAACTTAAGGGAAAAACCGCCCGATTGAACATAGAAAGAGCGTTATTTTTAATGGACGTTTTGTTTTTCTCCGAGATGACAACGATTTGTTTCGTGTCGTGGTCTTACGCGACTTAGCAATCAATCGCATTTAGGAAATGACTATCTCGCGCGAAAGTTGCACGAGGTCGAGGTGACCATCTCGCGCGAAAGTTGCACGAGGTCGAGGTCGTGGCCACATGGTACCTCTATAGCCCCCCGCCGCCAACGGAGGTCGTGGGCGATCATGAAAGCACGACCTCGTTGGCGGAGTAGAATTCTCGCGAGACCGTGTGGCACTTAGCGTTACGGTGCGTTGACGCCGCCCACCGGCCGACCTGAGCTCGGAACCGATCATAAGGGTGTCAAGTGCTAATCTTTACTTTCGGCGGAGTTCTACCGCGAAAAAAGATGGTCGTCTTACGAGGAAGGAAGCCCTCGAGGTCGAGCTTTTGTCGTACGGTGTTTTTCCCCAACGACCGACCTGCCCCTGACACTTTGTCTGGGTCGAGATTAATCGTAGAATTGGGATAGAGAGAGAGAGAGAATGGGAGGTTAAGGTTACAAAGTTTATTAAAAGGTAAAAGCGGGTGAGGTTAGACATGGAACTTACGCGGTTGGTCGATGTTCCAAGTACTAGCTAGTTCTCGACCATCTTCCATTGCAAGGCGGACAGCCCCGGGCGTCTTTGTTGAGACGACCGTAAGGACCTTCCCATCTTGGCGTTAGCTTGTTGGCTTTTGACAGGTCTTGGACCCGTCGCAGTAACGAGGTCGCCGACGTGTAAGGTCCTTGGTCGTACTGGATTTAGCGGCGTGCTCGCGAAGAGCTTGCGTGTAAACCGCGGATCGCAACAGAGCCCGCTCACGAGTCGCCTCCGCAAGGTCGAGGTCGAAGGCGTTCGCCTTCTGCGTCGATGTTATCGGCCAGGTTCACCTCGGGATCCTAGGACAACCTCGGCGGTAGGACCTTCCGCGCCATATACGAGCCGAAAGGGGGTCTCCCGTGGCTCGGCTCGTCGTGGTGCGGACTGACCAGAGGACGGGGGGTAGCTCGTCCACCCAGGCCTGACCATGCCGATCAAGGCTCTTGAAGACTCTCTTCTTGATTCCTTGGACGATCTGCCCGTTCGCACGCTCGGCCGCCCCATTGCTCTGTGGGTGGGCCACGCAGATGCGGCATATCTTGGTCCCGACCTCCTCGCAATAAGCCTCAAACACCTCGCCAGGAACTGAAAAGCCGTTGTCGGTAATGAGGCGACTTTAACGCCAAAGCGGGTTACTACATTATTGCGGAAGAACCTTTTAGCCGCTTTGCGTCGAGATGGTTGATATAGGCTCGGCCTCGATCCATTTAGTGAAGGTGTCGATTATGCATTTAACGTGTATTTACAACCCTCCTTCCTGGAAATGGACCGAGTATGTCGATGCCCCAAACCGAGAACGGCCAGGTTAGCGGCATGGTCTCAGAGCGCCAGATGCCGGTGATGGACCTTCCGAGCATGGAATCGGCAAGATCGGCAGGAGGTTACTATTGAGCGTCGTCGGCCAGGGCCGTCGGCCAATAGTAACCCAATCGGAAGGCTTTGCTCACCAAGGTCCTAAAGGACGAGTGAGCTCCACACATCCGTCATGGATATCCTTGAGGAGATATTTGCCTTCCTCTTGGGTGATGCACTTGGAGAGGACGCCAAGCGCGCTTTGCGGTATAAGAGACCCTCGACCATTTTATAGGTCGAGGAGCGCCTCACTAGCCGGATTTCTCGCTTCCTCCTCGGGCAAAGGTCCTCGCGGCACGGCGTATTGGATGAATGGCGCCATCCAATTACCTGCTGCCGAGGAAGGAGACGGTACCACCCGTCTCGGTTGCCTCTTCCCGGGGATGGAGGGCTTATAGAGGTGCTCGATGAGCACCTACCGAGCGAAACCGGGCGGAACCGACCTTTGATAGATGGTCGGCCAGGGCATTGTCCTTCCCGGGATGTATAGTACTTCAAGTTTCAAGTACTTTTCCATCTTCCTTACTTCACCAGGTAAAGCGCCATTGAGTCATCGGAACACCGATACTCCTTGTTAACCTGGTTGATTTACCACCGCGAGTCGCCTCTTCGCAGCTAGTCGTTGGACTCCGAGCGCTTTGCATGCCCGGCCCGCCAGCGTACCTTCAGATTCGCTGCGTTGTTTGTTGCGCCGAGCGCGCTTGAGGGCGATCTTGGATCCGCTCCCCCGAGGGGATTCGAGGACCACTCCACCCGAGCAATCGTAAGCTCGGGATCCGTCGGTGCATGACCCAAATGACCGTGCTCGGCCTGGTTGGGTTCGGGTTCTGGCGGGCGGGTTTGTCCATTCGGCTAGGGAAGTCCGCTTAGACCTGAGATTTGATCGCTGTTACGGCCGAGAATTCGATCTCGAATTCGGCGAGCTCCATGGCCCATTTTGCGATCCGCCCGCTTGCCCCGATTCCCAGAATTTCTCTCGGGGAAGTTGGTCGACTTGGATTTTGTGTGCCTGGAAGTAGTGTCTTAATTTCTTCGAGGCCACGAGGAGCGTATAAAGGAGTTTCTCGACCTCGGGTAACGCTCCTTTGGTCCGTGTAAGACTTTCGCCGACGAGTAGATCGGGCGCCGCACCGCCCCGTTCTCTATCGTGATGACGGCGCTATCGCATGTGGTGTGGCGGCCAGGTAAAGCAAGAGGACCTCTCCTACTGCAGGCGTGGTCAAGACCGGGTCTTGACAAATATAGTTTAAGCTCTTTGAAAGAGCGATGGCTTCATCTGTCCAAGTGAAACCGCTCGTGCTTCCGAGCGCCTTGAAGAAAGGTAGGCCGCGTTCCTCGAGCCGCGAGATGAAACGACTTAAGGCCGCCATTCTCCCGGCCAGGATCGACCTCCCGAGTGCAAGTCGGTGATCGCATGTTCTCGATGGCTTCTATCTTCTCCGGGTTGGCCCCGATTCCTTGTGGGCCGATCATGTATCCGAGCACCTTGCGGCTTTGACTGAACACACATTTTTCCGGTTTAACTTTATTCGATGCTTGTTGAGGTTATGAAAAGTCTCCTCTAGATCGGATACATGGTCGAGGCCATTTTGCTCTTGACGACTATGTCGTCTACATACACTTCCGTGTTTCGACCTATTTGGTTCGAGAAGGTTTTCGTGCATAAGGCGCTGGAAGGTCGCTCCAAATGCTCCTTAGACCGAAGGACATGGTCGTAGCGAGAATGTGCCAAACGGGCGTGATGAAGGAAGTTTTCTCCTCGCCGTCGGGCGATATGCCGATCTGGTGATAGCCTGAGTAGGCGCCCGTAAAGCTCATCGCCTCGGAGTCGGCCGTCGCGTCGACCAACCGGGTCTATCCGAGGTAGCGGGAAATTGTCCTTCGCATGCGGCATTCAGCCCTGTGATCGACACACATGCGCCACTTGCCTCCTTTCTTCATCACGATGATCGGGTTGGCCAACCAATCGGAATGGTCGACCTCCGAATGAAACCGGCTTTGAGGAGCTTGTCCAGCCTCTCTCGATGATGGCTTGCTTCTCCGGGAGAAGCGCTGAGCTTCGCCGCCTGTGCTTTTGTCGTGCCGAATCGCTAGCTCGTGCTCGACGACCTCCTTGGGACTCCGGCATGTCTGACGGTTCCCGAGGCGAACGTGTCCGCGCTTCTCCGAGGAAGGTCACGAGCTCGAGTTCCTATTTAGGATCTAGGAAGCCCCCACGTGTACGACCTTGTCTCGCTTTGGCGCCGCACAACGGATGGCCTTGGTTTCTCCCTCACCTTGAGGCTAGCCTTGGGCCGGAACTCCTCGGCTCTTGCTCGGGCCAGCGTTGGGGCGCTTGACCGACCATGTCCAATGCCCTCTCGTCGCAGTCGTAGCGCCGGGCTTCCCTTGATCGTGATCACGCCGCCGGCCGGACCTTCAAGCATTGGTACCCGTGATGAGTGGCGGCCATGAATTTGGCGAGCGCTGGTCGGCCCAGGATGGCGTTGTGGCCGACTCAAATCGACCACTTTAACGTGATTAGCTCCGCTCGAAGTTGCTCGGATTGCCGAACGTTATCGGGCAGGGCGATCTGGCCGAGTGGCCTGACCGACGTTCGGGTACTATCCCGTGAACGGACCACCATGCTTTTGATCTTGGAGCGAGGATCTGCATTTCGTCCAAGACCTTGGCAGACATCAGGTCCAGGGAGCTCCCGCAGTCCACAAGGACCCGACCTACTGCGGTGTTGCAGATTGTTGGGCTAACGACCAACGGGAGCCTTTGGGGTTTCGTCATCCCCGGAGGGCAGTCGTCCTTGGAGAAGGTGATCGGCAGCTCGGACCACTTGAGCTGCTGGACAGGAGGCTTCCCTGAGTGACACGAGTACTTGCCGCGGCCTCCTTCAACTCCCGACGCGACCCATAGGCGGCGGAGCCCCCGAATATCACGGCGATGTGATTTCTCGGCTCTTGGTACTCCATGTCGGTGTCTTGCTCCTCGGCGGGCTTCTTGCCCTTGACGTCTCCTTCCATCTCGGGGAGCGTGGGCATGGGACCCTTACCATTGTAGAACTGCTCCAGGCGGGAGGCCCACGTTCTGCAATTCCGAAGGTCATGCCCATGCGCCTGGTGGAGCGGGCAGAAATAGGCACTAGCCCGCCCGCGTTGGTTGCCGCGCTCTTGGTCGTCCCGGTTCTGCTCGTTGCTCACGAACCTGGTCGACCCTTTCCTTCGGGCTCCCTCCTATACGATCGCGAGGTCGGCCGTTGTCTTTCGATGGTCGCCACCATGCCGAGACGGAGGATTTTTTCTTCTTTTGATTTTTTTCGATCGAGCTTACGCTCTTTCGCTTGATGCCCCTTCGAGCCCGGGCCGAGGGGCAGCTTTCCTCGCCTAGCGCCTTCTTCCATTGGACGGCCTGCGTCGCGTTGGCGTAACGGTCAGCCATGCGAATGTACCTGCTTGGCTGTGATGTCCGGTGGATTTCGAGGTCCTGAGTAAAGCGTGACGTCTCGGACCCCGAACTTGAAAGCCCTGACGACCGCCTCATCCGAGATGCTCGGATGGAATTGCGCACTTGCATGAAGCGCTGATGAATCGCGCAGGTTCGCCTCCGCCTCAGACGACGCTCAAGGTCGCGCCTCTTCCCCGGCGGACGAGCGACTCCGAAGTTGGCTCGGAGAGTGCCGCCACCGGGCCCAGACCGGATCGAAGTTCTCCTTCTCGTTGAATAGCCACGCCCGAGCCGCCCGCCCAGATCAGGCGTAAAGTTGGCCATCACCCTTTCATCACCCCCAGCCTAAAATGGCCGTGGTGTAGATCGAGAGAAACTTCGTCGGGTTCTCGAGTCCCATCGAATCTCTCGATGTGACCCGGCTTAAACCTTGCTCGGCCAGTCACTGTCGCGGCGATGTCGCTGAACGCCCGCACCCGAACACGGATCGTCGGGCGATCGCCACGAAGCGCGCGGCTGGCGATCCCCACCAGCCGAGCCCGAGGTTAGTGGGCCCAGGCGAGAGAAAATCTCCCTACGCCTGTAGGATGGGGAGTGGCCCGATGAGGAATGTTCGGCCCGGTTCTGCCCGTGGCTCGCATTCCGCTGGTCCCGAGGGAGCCCCCGGGAATTGCTCCAGGTGCCTGTCGACGATCTGTTTCGCCGGCAATGAGATTTGTGATTCTAGGGGATTTGTGCGGGATCTGAGCTTGATGGTAACACAGGATGCGAGGGCAATCTGTTTTAGACAGGTTCGGGCTCTCTCGGAGGAGATAATACCCTAGTCCTGTGTTCTTGGATGTATTGTCCTCTTTTTTATGGTTTCTCCTCCTCCCTTATATACTGGGGGAGAATACATGATAGTCCGGGCGCCACCGGCCCTGAACATGGTGGCCTCGAACGACATGTCCCTTGTCCTTATCCGCCTTCACGCCTACGCCCCGGAGAGGTGGTTATGCTTTCTCCGACCCACGCCGCCGCCTTGTCAGTCCCAGCCTTCCGCAGTGCTCGCAAAGGTCGCATCAAGATGCTTCGCTCCCTCGCGGGTTGTTAGGCGGGGCACGAAGCTTCCGTGAAGGATCGTGGGTTGTCTTGGGGAGCAAGTCGAAGGTCTCCTCTGGGCCCGCCGTTGCGCTCGGGCTTTGGGCCTTCGCTCACTGTCGAGCCTGGGCCGTGTAGGCCCTCTTGTGGGGCCTCGCTTTTGACATCCCACAAGAGCCCCAAGTGCTTTAGGATCGACTTCCGCCCCTTGCCCTGTCATGAGGATTACACGGAGAGAGATCTTAAAGAACTTGTAGTATGAAGCCACCGTGGTTAGTTAGCTCGTGGTCGAGTGGTACCCGCGCCTGCTCACGGCGGCGCTGCAACCGCTTGTCGCTTCGGTGACCCTCATGGAGCATACCTTGTTCTTTTTGGCTCGTGGTCGAGTGGTACCGCGCGCTTACGGTCTTGCGACAACCGCCTGTCGCTTCGGCTGACCCTCATGGGGCGTGCATTTTATTCTTTTGGCTCGTGGTCGAGTGGTACCCGCGCCCGTTTACGGTCTTGCAACCGCCTGCCGCTTTCGCTGACCTCATGGGGCGTACCTTGGTCTTTTGGCTCGTGGCCGAGTGGTACCAGCGCCATTTACGGTCTTGCGACAATCGCCTGTCGCTTCGCTGACCCTCATGGGGCGCACTTGGTCTTTTGGCTCGGGGCCGAGTGGTACCAGCGCTACTACGGTCTTGTGCAAGCCGGCCTGTTGCTCGGTTGACCCTCATGGGGCGACCTTGGTCTTTTGGCTCGGGTCGAGTGGTACCAGCGCCCGTTCACATCTTGGCGCTGCAACCGGCTTGTCGCCTGGTTGACCTCATGGGGCATACCTTGGTCATACAGAGTAATGCCTGTGCCGGGCCATACAAGACCGCTTTAGACCCTCATGGGCGCGATTCTCAAGACCGTGTTGGTTGTAGATCCTCCCGCGACACCCAATCGCGTTGTGAGACAAATGACCAGCAATTGACCCCAAATTATGGGGTGTGCCGTCAGAGGATGTTCGGAAAGTGCCCAGCCCCAAGCTTCCGTGGGCGGCCGGCTCAGGCCCGCTATGGGGCGCACTTTTTCCCAAACTTCGACCAGATTTGACACCTGGCGCTTTTGCCGCGACGCAGCCTATTGGCCCGCCATGGACGTGCCCTGGATCTCGCCCAGACTGAACAGGAGGGCCTCGCTTCTTCCCACCGTAGGTGGAAATTGGGGCCCATTTCTTATAAGTTGGAAGGACCCTCGTTGGAGCAACGGCTTCCTCGCACCTTCTCCACCACGGCCGCGAAACCTTCAAATCTTCCTTGGCGATTTAGGGTTTTCGATTTCGCGCCTCGGCTTGCGGCGGTTCTTTCCTCCGTGTCTTCTTCTTCGCCATGTCGTCTTCCTCGCCATCTGAGGGTAGCACCGACCCTGCGACGGTAGGGTGGGAGACTTCCATCACGACGATGTCCCGCTTGGAGGGGATGGTTGCCGCCGGCGCCCTCCCTCCGCCGGAGTTGATATCCGCCGCCCCGCCGCAGTGACCCTTACCCCACACCTCTAGAGAATGAGATTGTGGTGTTTGAGTCCTTCTTCCGGGCGAGGACTTAGCATTCCCGGGAGCGCTTTCTTCCGGGGCTCCTCCATTTCTACGAAATTGAGTTGATCAATTTGAACCCCAACTCGATTCTTCACATCGCCATCTTCGTCCCAGCTCATGAGGCGATCTTGGGATACGTCCTCATTTGGATTTGTTCCGCTCCTTCTTCGGGCCAAGCCTCATCCGAACCGGCCGCTCCCAATGTCGCTGGGGGCGCCGGCTCCAGTGCGAGGAGGCTCAAAGAAACAGATTTTGTCGTTCCTCTCAAGACCTCCCTCAAAGGTTGGAGGCGGGAGTGGTTCTATTGTGCCAACGTTGATCCTTTCCTCGCCCCTTTGCCACTGTGCTCCTAAAGCTTCCCGATGTCGAGCGACACTCCTGACGGAGGAGGTTTGGCGCAAGTCCCCGAGCTTCGGGCGTTGATTGACGATCTCAAGAATCGAGGGTCGACGGCCCCGGATCGCTGGCCGCTTTTGTGAAGCGCCGAGTGCAGCCCTTGAAGGAGAGAGTCCATTTGGGGTTCCAATATAACGGGCCTCTGGACCCCACGCGACGGACGTGGACTCGCCGATGGAGGCACCGCCGCACGGTAGTTGATTTCTTCGTGGCCGGCACAATAATCACCAACAGGGGCTGCCTCGTAGAATTTTCGATGGCAAGGCCTCCCCTCCGTGGAGTACACTATTCTCTCGAAAGGTCAGGCGATGATTTCTTTGATCGATGTGTGATTCAAACAGGTGCGATCGTTCCTTTTTCAGAGCGCGTCCTTCCTTTTCTCGACGCTCCAGCTTGTCGGCCTCTCTCTACCGAGACACGCCAGCGGCGAGCGGCTAACACCTCGGCCGACGAGCTGCACCGGAGTCGGCGGAGGAGGTCGCCGGTCCTTCGTCACCGGACCTTCGACCTGTGGACCCGGATCGCAGCGGGGCCACAGCCTTCTGGTCTCAGTTGGCCTACATAGCGCCAACTTCCCTCCGAGTGGTGCTGGGCCTCGGATGAAACTCGATGAAATTCAAGAAATCCAAGAGGTATTCTTTTGGGCGATCCTTGTCTTTTGTTATCGCCTGGCCGAGGTGTCTTCCTTTTTGCCGATTCAGACTCCTCGTGGGACGCCCCAAAGGAGGGGTCTCCCGGAAGGAGTCCTGTGCAGGGCTTCCCCAAGGGAGCCTCGCCGCTTCTTGGCCAGGTCGCCGCCGCCGCTAATCGCCGGGCGTCGCCACCGGGCGCAGCGGTCCAACAATCGAATCCATCCGGTGGTCCGTCCGCCGACGAGATCGACCCGCTTTGTCTCCCGGAGGGAGGAAGTGCCTCGAAGCCACCGCCGCTCTTCCTGCCAAGCCTCCGAATCGGACCGTATGGTGGGAAGGGGTTCCACCGGAAGGGATGGAAGAGGACGACGAGGTGGAGAAAGCGGCTCGGACGGAGCTTTATGAGCTCACCGTCAAGTGTAGCATGCTCGCTGCAGGTGAGCTTCTTGTCTTCAATCTGTCGCCACGACTTCTCCTCGAGATTCTCGCCTGTTACTTAGGACATGGGGAGCGCTGGAGCAAAGGTCGCGGTTTTTTCCTAAGGTGCTCCCAAAGCTCAAAGAGCGAGAAGCGATGCAGGACAAGCTCAACGAGATCAGCGTGACAGGTGGAAAGAAGTCCACGAGCTTCAGGGCGAGTGTATGACGATCCGGAGGAGAAAACGGCTTGAGCATATGCTCGAAGGTGAGATTCTCCCTAATACTGGTTCGGATGCTTTTTAGATAGTGGTTGGAGAGGATGATGACACACTTGTGTTTCGTGAGCGACTGACCGCTGTCGAGCCGAGGTCTTACTGAGGCTTCAGAGAATTCTCGGCCTCAAGCTCGAGTCACCTGGAAAGGATGCAATGAGCCGAAGGGTAAATTTATTTGACTTGGGTTGAACATACTTGGCGTCGGGTGTGCTCTTGATGGCTATTTGACTTTGTGGCAGAGTGCAAGGAGAAGATGGCGGCCGCCGAAAGCGGGCGGATCAATCAAGCGTCGCTGCGAGCCGCCCTGCACCTTCGCGCATTGAAGGAGCCACGCCGGCCAGGGGGACGATGTCGTTTCCACTTCTCGGGAGGAGCCGACAGATCGTGAGCTTACGCCAAAGAGTCCGCAGCCGATGAGCGAACAGGCATTGGCGGTGGTCAAGTCTCATTATCCGAGAGTTGACTCGGTTGCGGAAAGAAGGCTTTGCCTCGTGATGAAGACAAGGCCAACGCGCTCCTCGAAGAGGTGTCCGATGCATCGCAGCCCTGTTGGAAAATCTGGAATTTCGACTTTGATGTGGGCCTTGATGCCGAGTGCTCGCCTCCTTGTCTCGAAATATTGTGTTCTTACTTCAAGATAATTCGCTTGTATTGTCTTCCGCCGAGTGGTCTCGCAGACCTCTTCCACTTTCTTCTCTGGCCGAGTTGTTAGAATATATGCCCGCAGCCTTTGGATCCCGTTATGCCTTTCCTGGATGGGCTTCACCAACTGGTATGGCTTCCAAACGCCAGGGCCTTGGCCCGTGGCTTTCTTGCCCAGACACGCTTTTCCGAGAGGTCGGGCGTGCAGCTCTCGAGCCGCTTCGGGACTTACGTTGTGGCCACCTGGCCGAGTGGTTTAGCCCCAGTGCTTGCATCACTTGCTAGCTCTCCACTTCTCGGCTTTTGGCGCTTAATTTGGTATAATTAAGCGAGGAAGCCGAATGAGCTTGAACTGCCATTTACACGTGTCCGTGAAATTCTCCTTGATTTTGTTCAATCGCGGCCGATCTTCTTCGGTATTCGTGACTGCCGCTTTGTTTTTCGCGCTTCATTGATTGCGGGTGGCGATTTGATTGCCTTTGGAGACGCCGATTTTCGGGCTGGTGTGGCTTATAAATGGGGCGCCACCGCTAATGAGCGATCGCCTCGCTTTTCTTGCCTTGTCCTTCGCCTTCCTCTTCCAGCTTTCCTTCCATGTCTAACATGAGGAAGTTTGTTGGCCCGTGACGCTGCATTCTTTCGCCAAATGATTCTTTAGGTTTTTGTATAGCCGAGGAGGCCGGGCATGGGAGGAGCATGACTTTGCCATCCTGGAGGCGGAGGCGGAGGACGGAGCGGGCGAGGACGCCGCCGTGGCCACCTTGTTGGAGATCGCCCAGGCTCCACGAGGTGGCGGAGATCATCCTTGAGAAGGTTGGTCGCGATCGTCGCGACGACCTTGCCGTCAGTGGCCCTCGTCTGGCCTTGTACCCCTTGTGGGTGGTTGACGAGAGATTCTGGCGGCTTTGGGTCGCGTGGTCGCGATCGACTTCAGCGATCTCGCCTCGGGTCTCCCAATGACGTCAAGACTAAAGAAGACCAAAGACTAAAGACTAAAGAAGAAGACTAAGAAGACCAAGAGCGACCAAGAAGACCGAGTAGTTTTTTTTTTTTTTTTTTTTTTTTTTTTTTTTTTAGCGAGAAAAGAGAAAAGAAAATTAGCGATGTAAATTATTAACATTATGAAATGAAATGCGAATTTTATCCATTCAGGCCTATCATATTTAACCCGAACTTAGTGGTTCCGCTGATCGACTCATTCTAGTCAGTTGCTCCAAAGGCCAAAGAACGAGGGGTCAGCTCGAAGTTTTGACGGTTAGAAATTCGCGACCAGGCAAATTTTGGTTAAATTCTCGCCGCGAATTGCGATCCGAGTGGTTAGTGCTTTCTACCCGCTCACAGCTGTACCGTATAAACCGCCGTGGCTTTGTGCTCATCGCGGTTTGTTATTTCCGTGCATTCTATATCGGCACGACCAGGGTTAGCGCTACGAGCCGGGTAATAACCACTCGGGCTAGCATTACACGTAACTTCGTAAAATAAGACGAACCACTATTTTATTTAATGTGTAAGAGTGGGATACATAACTCATGCGTAGAAGCGACGAGCTGTTCGGCTGCTCCAAGTATTTGCCGTAACCTCGCCGCCCTCTCGCCTGAGTCGATAAGCACCGGCCGGGTTGTCTTACAGACGATGTATGGACCTTCCCAAATTGGAGAGAGCTTGTGCTCGCTTTTGCGTTCCTCCTCGTGACCGGATCTCCTTCTGAAAAGGTTCTATTTCTCGACGCTATGAGAGTGGTAGCGCCGAAGTCCCTGGAGGTACTTAGCCGACCGAGGGCGGCAACGTTCGAGCCTCCTCGAGTTGATCAAGCTCCACCATTCGGCTTTCCTGACTCGGCCGTTGTAGTTCCGAACCCTCGGGATTCGAATCCCACCGCCGGCAGAATCCGCCTCTGCGCCATAGACCAGAAAAAGGGGGTTTGGCCACGCCTACTGGGAGTGGTTCTGAGTCCCGCAGTACTGACGGTAGCTCCTTCACCCATCGGGCGGCGTATGGTTTGAGGCGGTCGAAAATCCCGCCTTGAGGCCTTGAAGGACTGCACTGCTAGCTCGCTCGACCGCCCATTGCTTCGTGGGTGAGCCACCGAGGCGGCAGATCTTGATCCCGACGCCTTCGCACCATTCTTGGAATTCTTCACTCGAACTGGGTGCCGTTGTCCGTGATTATCCGGTTGGGCACTCCGACCGACTACAATATCCTGGAAGAACTCCTTGGCCTTAACCGCAGTTGATAGTTACAATCGGGCTTGGCTTCGATCCACTTGGTGAACTTGTCAATGGCCACGAAGAGGTGCGAAACCGCCTTGAGCCTTCTTGAGCGGGCCCACTATGTCGAGCCCCTGCATCGCAAAAGGCCAAGAAATGGGTATAGTCTCAGAGCTCATGTGCCGGCAAGTGTGTCTGTCTTGCATAGAATTGGCAGCCCTCGCAGGTTCGAACTATCTCCTTGGCATCCGTTATCGCTGCTGGCCGTAAGAAACCCCGCTTGCAGGCTTTCCCAACCAAGGCGCTTGATGCCGCGTGATGGCCACACATTCCTGAATGGATTTCTTGGAGCAGCCTCTCTTCCCACTGTCTCCGAAATGCACCGCCCGAGGACACCGAGGCACTTTTTCTAAGAGCTCGTCGCCCACCACCACATAGGATTTGGCTTGTCGGAGATGCGCTCGCCAAAGTGGTTGCTTCCGGAGTTTGTCCTTCAGAGATAATCAAGGTACGGTAGTCCACCTGATCGATGAGCGTGACCCCGGTTCCAGACCTCGCTTGGCTTTTGCCGCTTTGTAACGGTTGGCTCGTGGAAGATCCTGCATTTAAGATATCACTTGGGACATCTGCCCGAGTGGCTCCCATCTTAGCCAACTTCGTCACGCCTCATTATTGCGGCGGAGGACATGAACTACCTGCATCACAAACTTGCCTTCCAATTCTCTGACTTGCCGGGCAAGATGCCGCCATATTCTCGATCCACGCACAACCAAATCTTCAGATTTGATTCACCACCAATCGAGTCGCCTCGAATCGCCAAATTGGCCGGATTCCGAAAGTGATATGGCGATACGGCCCATGGATGAGGGCCTCGTACTCAGCGGCATTGTTTGAGGCCGGAAGTGAATCCAAGGACATACTTCACTGTCACCCTTAGGGCGAGATAAGGAGGATTCCCGCCGCTCCTCCAAGCATGAGAGATCCGTCAAGTGCATGACCCAATGTTCGGCTCTTCTTCTGTGCAGTGAGTCCGATTCGGTCCACTGGCCGTAAAGTTAGCCAAAGCCTGGGACTTGACGGCAGGCGCGCTTGAATGAGATGTCGAAGCTCCAAGCTCAAGCGCCCACTTTGAAATTCTTCCAAGAGCTTCCCGATTATGAGGACCTCTCCCACTGTGGGAAAGAAGTGACTATCAAATCGAATGTCCTTGGAAATAATGCTTCACTTCCGTGATGAGATCAAAATGGCGCATGCCAGCTTTCGATTGGAGGATATCTTGTCTTGGATTCGCCAAGATTACCGATGAAATAAATCAAGGCGTTGCACGCCGTGAGCGGTGTCCAGATTCCTCCCGCTCCACAACTATCACGGCACTTACTACATGAGATGTTGCCGCTATGTAGAGCGTAAGAGGTTCACCTGGCGCCGGCGATACTAAGACTGGGAGTGGAGAGAAACACCTTGAGTTCTTCAAGGCCTCGCCAGGCCTCTCGGGCCCAATCAAAGCGATCTTGCTTCTTAAGGAGCTTGAAGAAAGGCATTCCCGAACCCCCGCCACGAGATAAACCTCGCTAAGCGCTACCATGCATCCGGTGAGCTTTTGGACCTCCTTTTGGTCGGGTAGGCGGGCCATTTTCATAATGGCTCCAATTTTCTCCGGTTCGCTCGATCCCACGACGGAGACGATGAACCCGAGTAGTTTCCTAAGACACTCAAAACGCACTTCTCGGTTTAGCCTCATCCTAACGCCTTAGACTCTCGAACGCCTCGCCAGGTCGGAGATAAGGCTATCTTGTGTCTGCGCTTTAACTACCACATCATCCACATAAGCTTCCACGCTGCGCCCGAGCTGTTGGTGAAAACATCACGCACGGGCGCTACCGGGTACGTCATACGCAGATTCTTGAGCCCGAACGGCATGGTGATATAGCAATATGCTCCGAATGGAGTGATAAACGAAGTCTTCGCAGTCTTCCTCTCGGCCGAATTTGATGATAGCCTGAATAGGCGCCCGTAAAGTCGAGTAGCCGAGATCCAGCAGGGAGTCTACCAACCGATCAATACGAGGGAGACCAAAGGGATCTTTCTGACAAGCCTTGTTGAGGTCGGTGTAATCAACACACATGCGCCACTTTATTCTTCTTACGGGCGAGTACAGGGTTCGCCAACCACGGATGATACACTTCTTTGATGAAGCCTGCAGCCTAGCAACTTTGTGATCTCCTCTCGATGGCTTCTCGACGATCTTGAGCAAACCGTCAGAACCTTTGCTTGACGGCCTGGCGGATTGGTTTACATTCGATGCGTGCTCGATCACCTCCTGGGGACCCCGGCATATCAAACGGCTTCCGTGCAAAGACGCCTTGGTTTGCCCGCAAAAGGTGACGCAGCGCTGCTTCCTATTCGCTCCGAGCCTTGTCCCGATCGAGACGGCTCGCCCGGATCGGACGGGTCGAGGAGAATCCTCTTGGTGCCCTCCTGGCCGATCCCGAGTTCTCGCGGCTTGCGGGTAGGGACACCGCCTCCGGCTTGTCGAAATCCGCCTCTTGACGAATCCTTTCCGCCTCCGCCGCCTCCAGAGACTCGGCCATTTCGCAACTCTCTGTCGCAAGAGAAAGATCGCTTAACATCGCCAGAGAGTGATAATACCACTCGGACCCGGCATCTTCAAAGCATTAGATACGCCGTAGTGGGCACCGCCATGAACTTGGCAGCGCTGGCCTCCCCAAGATGGCATGATACGCGGTCGCGAAATCTGCCACCTCGGCTAAGGCTCTCCGTCCAGAGTTGTCCCTTGCGCCGAACGTGATCGTAGAGTGATTTGTCCGAGTGGTACCGCCGACGCTCCGGTATTACTCCATGAAAAGGCGACGACTGCGCTTGAGGTCGCATCGCGGGATTCCCATATCATCGAGTGTCTTCCACGAAGAGTACGTTGAGCCCACTCCCACCGCCAATCAACACCCTTTTGAGCTTGATGTCGCGGACAACCGGCGCCAAGACCGGCGGGTATCTGGCCGGGGAATGGGACACGATCTGGGTGATCCGTGGCGGTCGTAGTTATTGCGACCTCGGACCACCGGACATATCGGGGTCTCCGGCTCTCATCGCATAGATGTCCCGAAAGCTGTGAGCTTTGCTTCCGCTTGGACTCATATGCGGCTGAACTCCCCGAATATGTAGTTAAGCTCGAGGTCGACTTCCGATAGTCTTCCTCGCCTTCAGAGAGGCGGTTTGTTTGGCGACATGACCGCTTCGGACCTTGTCCCGCCGCCTCTTGCTCTCGCGCGAACCTCTTTAGGGTGAAACAATCCTTGGCGGCATGCCTCCCTTTGGATGGAAAGGGCAGAGTGAGTTCATGACCTTATCATATCCATCCTCTTTGAGAGCACGAGGATGAGTTGGCGCAGATCGCCACTAGCTCTTCGCTCTTGCGCTTTCTTTTCTTTCCGCCGAGGGGTTCAGATCGATCCTTCCCTTCATCACGTCGTTCGCCAGAGCCTCAGAGGCTGAAGCGTAACGGTCCGCTAGGGCGAACAGCTCCTGACCGACGCGGTGGCTTCCGGACATCTTCTTGATGAGGTCGGGTCGCCGACTCCTTTCTCGAAGGCAGCTATCACAACCGCTGCCTGCGTGACGCCCCGAACGGTGCTTTTCTTGTTCATGAAGCGCTTGACAAACTCCCGGAGGGACTCGCTCCTCCTTTGGTGTAGCTGGTATAGGTCCCAAGGGGTGCCTGGCGCTCATAAGTGCCTTGGAAATTTGAGATGAATTGCTCACACAGATCTCCCCAGAATCTATAGAATTATTGAAGTCCGTGAGCCATGCTTGGGCTGTGGCGAGAGGGTAACCGGCAAGTAGTTTGCCATTACTGATCCCCTGGCGGCCCCCGACCGCTGCAGCGTATACTTGTAGCCAAGCCTCTGGGTCTCTCTCACCACAAACCTAGTGATGCCTTTAGGATTAAATCCATCGTGCCAAACCACTCGGCGTAGGTGAGGAGTAAACGCACGGACTTCTTCGATGACTCCGCGATACCCGGAGGTGATCGACGCGAGGGGATCGCACTTGGCGATTTCGCGGCCTCGCGGAAGGATGCCGGCGCTATATTCGCCGGCTTGACGGGCGTTGTTCCTCCTTTTCTCGGCCGTGGCGCTGGCGCCGAGGTCTGAACGGAGGTCGCGCCGATGCTATGTCGCAAGTCGCTCTCCGCGGTAGAGCATGATGTACCTGACGGGCTTCCGACTGACCGGGCCGGGTCGTCTGGTCCTGGCCGACCACGTGATGCCTCCTTCGCCGGGCTGGTCGGTTTGAGTATGCTTTGGATGGCTGCCGCCGTCACCATGGCCTTTACTTGGGCCATGATCGGGCGATCGATCATCTCGCCTCAAAGATAGGGGTCGTGGTATCCAGGAGTGTCTTGGAGGCGACGATATATTCACGCTGGGTACGAAACAGCCTGGTCCCCATCTTGGCTTGCGAATCGTCTTCATTGACAGCCCGGCGCGGTCCCGGAGTACGCGCCAGCGTCGGGCTCACCACTCTCGGCCTCCTTCCAAATCGGCGGGCCGAGGTGTCGGCGGCCAAGGACCCGCTGCCGAGCCTTCGATCACACAGATTCTACGGAAATTCCAAAGCAGCCTCTCTAGGCTTTCTTCCGACTCGGCCGCCGAGGTGGGTGAGTCTCAAGAAGACAAACCTAGGCGCTCTGGGGTGCCGAGTGGCTTGGCGGTGAGAACTCCCACCCTTCGTGCCTCGGCGTCCTCGAGCCTCGACTCATGGTACTGAACGGGTCTTCGATCCCCGCCGGTACTTTAAAGTACGAGGCGGGGACCTTCCGATCGGGCGCGAAGTCGTGACGATGGATCGCCGGAACCTCACCGCGCTTATAGCGCGTTCCCTTGGAGAGAGAGGCTTCCGAGGTCGTTGGAGATGAAGGTCGAGGCTTCCGGAAGCTAAGACCTCCGGCCCGGGCGAAGATCGTGGAGACTTCGCCGCCGCAGCCCATCAAGCTTGACGAAGATGTTGACACAGTCCCCTACCTGGCGCGCCAACCGCCGACGATCTGCTTTCACGGCAATGAGATTTGTGATTCTAGGGATTTGTGCGGGATCCGAGCTTGATGGTAACACAGGATGCGAGGGCAATCTGCTTTAGACAGGTTCGGGCTCTCTCGGAGGAGATAATACCCTAGTCTGTGTTCTTGGATGTATTGTCCTCTTTATGGTTTCTCCCTCCTCCTTATATACCTGGGGAGAATACATGATAGCTCCGCGCCACCGGCCCCGAACATGGTGGCCTCGAACGACATGTCCCTTGTCCTTATCCGCCTTCACACTCTACGCCCCGAGAGGTGGTTATGCTTTCTCCGACCCACGCCGCCGCCTTGTCGAGTCCCGGCTTCCGCAGCTCGCAAAGGTCGCATCAAGATGCTTCGCCCCTGGCGGGTTGTTAGGGCGGCACGGCTTCCGTGAAGGATCAGGGGTTGTCTTGGGGAGCAAGTCGAAGGTCTCCTCTGGGCCCGCCGTTGCGCTTCTGGGCTTTGGGCCTTCTGTTCAGCCTGTCAGGCCCAGTCGGGTGTAGGCCCCTCTTGTGGGGCCCCTATTTTTGACATCCCACAGTGCCCTCCCGAGCCCGGCGCTGCTCGCGCCACCACTCCTGGGTGCGGGCCGTGAGTCGTCGGGTGGTGGCGCTTCGGGACGCCGGCGCGGCGGCGTTCCCAGGAATTGCTCTGGCGCCCCTTTTCCCGAGGCCTCCGCCGCCCTTATGTCTGTGGCGATTTCTCGAGGTCGTCGGCCACGGCCGCGCCATGGCTTCTAGGTCGACTGCCAGAAACTCCCCGAGGTTGCGCACCACCGTGGCTGGGGCTTGAAGGCGTTCCTCGCCGGGAACGCGGGTGACGAGCTCGTTCGTCGCCGCGACGGGCTCCGAGTCCCGTGACGCTGCGGAAATTCTCACGAACTTCGCCCTGGTCTTATCGGGCCAGTTACCTCGGACTTGCCGGCGTAAGCCGGCCGTCGTCCGATTCAGGGATGCCTGCAGTGCTCTTTGGTCGCCAGAGCGGTGAAGACGCGCTTCAGCCGGCGATTTGCTCCCGACATTTCCATCCTCCTCCGCAACGAAGACGTTACGGGATTGGACGGATCGCGAGGGGGACATCACGGTGTCTCCCCGTGAAGCGGTCCCCTGGTCGAGCTCGTAGAGGTCGGGATGTCCGGACCATCGTAGAGCTCGCCGCATTTCGCCGTCCGAGAGGGCGCTGAAGCCGGAGCGAAAGAATCGCTCGGCAGTTAGCCGCTTCCAGGGAAAAGCTCCCTTAACCGTCATGATTCTTAATACGGCGACGCCGCCGCCCCATTGTCGAAGAATCGCTTGTCCTCTTCCGATCTCGGGCGAGGCCCCGGTGGTTCTGGGATTCTGACATTCCTCGGGATTCCTCACGAAAGGGAAAGTCGGTCCCCACGGACGGCGCCAGCTGTCGACGATTGGGGAACAGGCCCCCGCCGATTGTCGAAAAATGTATTCCCGATGCGCCTGTTCACACACCGGTTGCCCTACCGTACAGCTCACTTTTATCGTCATTACCGTTCTATTACATCCGTATTTTTAGCACAGCCCTTCAATTATTTACCTACCTTACATCGCTTTACCAGCTTAGCTTATCAATCTCGAAAACCGGTTTGCTTTTCCCAATATATTATCGATATTTCCCATTTTATTTCTCTCCATAACATAGAGCTCCCAGCTTACTGTTACAGCACACATTTAATCCATTACGAACAGCACATAATTAACCACTTTTTTTTCGCAACACAGCTCAGCGATGTCATATTCGCTGCTCAAAAATTTTGTCGACGATTGGGGAACAGGCCCCCGCCGAGCTTACTTGTTGGTGGAGGGACCAACTGTGACCCCTTCTTACGTGAGGGATTACTCGAGGAACGACTCACCAGATTTCAACGAGCGTGGACACGCTAGCTTACCCTGGTTCGGGCCTCTCAGGAAAGAGATAATAGCCCTACTCCAGCTCTCGTTTACTCTTGCAATGTGTCTGAGTCTTACAGTCTGTGCGTGGTATGTTGCTTTGTCCCCCTCATGATGGGGACGCTTTTATAGCTTACAAAGGATCGAACTCCACGACCCCACTACCCGCACGTTTGGACCTCGTCCAAACGTGGCAACTGGTGGATCCTATCTTTCCGCCACGCTCCCACGGGAAACGTAACGGGCCAACGGAAGTTACGCTCGGGTGGTTATTCCCACCGACCCCGAGACCACGTAAGGTCGGCCGATGGCCGACACCGAGCTCGGAATCGACTGGAATACGTTGCATTCTTGGTCCCACCCGAGCCCGAGCTCGGAACCAGCCGGAATGCGTAGCCCTCCGAATTCTGATTAGACAATCCAGGGTAACGACCTCCTGGTAGCTCGGGCGGGAGCGAGCTTGGTCGTTGGTGGCATCCGAGGTAATTTATGGAAATTACCCGACCCCCCGACAAATTTAAATCAGAGTTCTCACAAATGGAAGATCCTTGTGCGCCTACCACGAGTTTGGGAATTTGCGAACCCGCAAAACTCAACACAAATCTATCAACTACAATTCGTCATGCTTGACGAACAGGTTCTGCAACCAACCCATTGTACTTATGTTTATAATTACAATATAAAGCGCTTCTATATTGTTTCTGTTTCCATTTCGTATATCACACAAAAACACAGTTCGTATATTGCTAACACTTTACATACCTGTTACCTCCGTATAGGGAGACGTAATGCAAGGCTTAGTTCCTCAGCGATGGCTCGATAAATTCACCCCCATATTAGAAGAAGGAGCAGTTTATGAAATTGAGTATTTTGAAATCATCGAATCCAAAGACAGCTATCGGACAGTTGACAGGCACACCCTTGCAAGATTTTCTAAGTACACTAAAATCACGAAAATTCTACCAGAACCCGATGATTTCCCTGTCTACGCATACAGTACACTACCACTATCAGCCTTGAGAACACGCATTGGCAAAACTTCTCTGCTATCAGGTTACCACCTTCCTACATTTTAGTACTTATTCTTATTTCCAATTACTATTCTTACTCATTACTCATCATTATCGCTGTTTTCAATTGTTCTCCCCTCTTAGATACTGTCGTGTTGCTAACCGCTGTTTCCCCACTTACCGACGTTACTACAAAATATGGAGCAACCGTCAAACGCACCATCAACATAACAGATAACAAGTTACGTTACTTCCCTTTCATTTTGTTGTGCTATATTTTACCTAACCAACAAACATTTCTACAATTGATACTTTACCGCTCGTGTTCTGTTTGCCCATGTACTGCTCCCTTTTCCAGTGAAACAGGAATCATTACCTTATGGGGGCGTCACGCTCAGCTCTTTAAAGCCGATGCACTGCAAGACCTTTCCCAGAATACACCAATTATCGCTCTCTTCGTTGGGATGTCAGTTAGCACATATGCAGGTTTATTTCACCCGTTCCTTTCCAAAATAAATACCACATAGATTTAATTCAGCCCATACATAACGTCTTTCCATTTACCACTATCTATCATAACACAAACTTTCCACATATGTATTCAGGCCAGCTTGCATTACAGAGCACTTCGGCATCGAAATGGTATATCAACATCCCAATACCTGAAATCCAGTCCTTACGTGCTGCGTACGCTTCCTATACCACTTTTTAGTATACCACATTTGCTATGATAGTTTTCGTAATACTTCGTAATACAGCTATACAATTAACCTCTATTATAATTGCTTCCTCAATACACAGCTCTCAAAATCAGCCCTACCAAATCAAGTGGGAAGAAAATACCCGTGTTCAAACTGACCCAACCGAAACAACAGTCCGACAACTTATACAATTAATACCAAATGAATCACTGGTACATCAATAGAATACTTTTTCCCATACATTTATAACACTCTCAACTGCTATTATTATACATTGCATCCATTTCCCTTCAAGCAGAATCAACTATTCAAAGTAACCATTGTGATCCAAGGTGTAGCGCCACACCAGCCGTGGTGGTATATATCATGCACATCGTGCTGGAAAAAAACCTATCCACACGGTGATGCATACAGCTGCCGGCAATGTGGTACGACAACAGCTGAGCCAAGGTGCATCTCTTCCTCTCTCTTATTACTCACCGCATACTCAGCTTTATATAACCAAGACATAATTTCATCGGCGTTCTAAAGCTCCACATGCTTCAAAATTAATACAACAGATATAGAATTAATATGATTGGAGCTGATCCCCCCAGCCAAGAGGACAGCAGCCCTCCTTCTACCGAATTCATGTTCTTAGGCGATACAGCACAGACTATAATTGGAAGGCCCCCGATGGTATTGATTGCAGCATCACAAGAACAGCCTGATTACATTCCACCAGAAATCCAAGCTCTTATCGAATCGCATTTCGATATCATCGTCACTATGTCAGAAGGATCACTACAAAGTGACATACCAACGTTTCGTGTGCGAACAATCATATCAACAGTTAAAGCTCCTCTGCCCCTCATTACAGCAAGCACAGACACAGCATTACTATCGAAAGAGCTTCCAGACAAACAGCTCCTTACGCAAAATATTCAGCCTGAAGCATCCGACCCGTCAGCTCTTGCATCGTCTTCTACCCCAACCTCAACATCACCCATTCAATTTCTCCAGGTTTGGAAACTAGCAAACTTTTCCAATTAACGCTTTACTATTTCCTCTTCGCAACAAACTTAAAACCGTTCTCAGGAAACACCGCATGAAGACAACGTACCATCAACTCACCTGCCTCTGTCACTCCCACCTAAAAATCCTGATGAAAGGTAAAAATATTTCTATTTCTTTTGCATATCGCACATCATCAGCACAGCACATTTAACCAGCTTACATCTTGCTATTCCTAAATCCTCATCTGCGTCGCCATTCTCTATTCTTACAGCGCAACGCAGCCCACCAAAAGAATCAGAACAGCGAGACAGCTATTCCCAGACGACGATAGCTCTCGCCCATCCAAGGTGCACAATAACATACCTACAAACCCATCGCTATAATCCTTTATACAAACGCTCATTTCAACAGCCTCATATACTGGCTTACTATACCGATCTTTTTTTCCTGCAGTGATTCCTATCGTCTTGCCTTACTTGCCTAGAAGGATGCTCATCTTCAGCCTCCGATGCTATCTGCCACTACGGTTAACAAAAAAAAAAACTAAAACAACGACTCCCCTGTAACATCGCGCAGACTGTTCTGCTCCACGCCATGCCCTCATTCCCACTAAACCATATCAAAACTACTGATCATCTCCCGCGCATATTTTGTCTGTAATTTTCAGCGCCCCTCCTATGGCATGCTCCAAACTGTTATGCTCCACGATATACCGGCGTTCCCGCTATACTAAATGCAGAACTGCCAATCGTATCACGCATATCCTTTCCCTATAATTTATACTGTCTGATACATGCTTACCATCTTATAATATTAAGCGTCACCTTATTCACTCTTTTTCCATCCACACCCCTACAGGCCTAAATCCGTACTGTCATTCTCCCTCTATCCTACTGCAGACTAATCCGCAGTCCCCTCTTCGGAAAAACTCGCTGCTATCTATATGCTTCAGCGACAATTCTTTATGCTAACGCTTGTTTACACCAGTTATGCTCAACCAGAAAAACAAACCATAACTTATTTCCTTTCTCATTATTCCATCGCATTGCCTAGCAAAGTCGTCGTTGGACAGCTATACACAAAGCCATTTCATAACAAACAAATTAGTTTCTTAGCTGCTTCCTCCCCTTGCTAACTTTATTTCTATCCCTACGCGGCGTACGCCGCGTAACCGTTCCTAGTAATTCAGGAAGGCAGCAGCTACTAGGGGGCAGGGAAAGAGAGATGGGGACTCAAAGATAAGGACCCGCCTCTTGGAAGCAAGCACACACAAACCAACAATGACATCACAGGGAAGAGAAGAAGAGGAGGGGAGACGAGCCTTCTTTAAGATCACCTCCCTCACAGCCTCCCCATTGTGCTACCCCCCCCCCCTCCCCGCTATCTTTTCGTCTTCTTCTAGCCCAGTGATTGTAATTGTTGAGCTTTTTGTTCCTTTGAGTTCAGTAAGACACACACTACTACAAATCGAAGAAGACGATATGATACGATGATACCTTCAGGGTCTTACCAAAGGTTGTTGTAATAAGGCCCCATTTTGCGTCTCTCCCTGAGCTTGAGATTGCGTTTGAGTACACTTCTGAGGCTTTCATTGGCCTAGTGCTCAGTACTTAAGCTCACCGCCTCGATCGTCGTTGGAGCCCGGAAGGGAAGATTCGCCGGTTCTTGCTAGCTGCTGCTGCTGATTCTTGCTCCCCGGAAGAAGAAGGTATGGAGTTTAGTTAGTCTGATCAGTTCGATTCACTACAATTCACGTCCTTCTCGATCTGCAATCCGATCTGTTCCTGAAAGCAAAGATCCAAGAATCGAACATCATAACCTGACAGACAGTTATTTTGTGCTACCATTTGTGCGTGCAGAGAATTGATTGTTCGGTCCATTCGGTTGCTGACATGTTCCTGAGATCAAAGGTCCAAGAGATGATTCTGAGGAGGAGGTCCAGATCAATGAGCAACAGCGGAGGCGCGCAGCAGAGCCACCTCCCCAGCCGGCACGCGAGCTCGTCGACGGTTCCATGCGACGGCATCGGCGGCGGCAGGAGTAGTGCGTTGTTCGCCTCTCCGAGGCTGTTGCACTCTTCCTCTCTCCCGTCCGGCAGCTGCACGGCCAAGAACCCCATGTCGGACTCCGAGACGCCCTACTCCATGAGCCCGAACTCCGTGCTCGACGCGGCGGCTGCGACGGCCTTCGCGGCCAGCCCCGACGCCGGCAATAAGCGCCGGCCGTGGTGCGCCGGCTGCGCCGGCACGCACGGCCTCGCCGACGCGCTGGACTGCACCGAAGACCGGCAGAAGTGGAGCGTTCGTGCGGGGGCGTCGCGGGCCGTCAAGGCGCAGGCGTCTCTGATCAGGTCGTGCTCCCTCGACCGCCGCGTGGAGTTTGGCGTCAAGAACAAGAGCTCATGGCTGCCGCTGAGCAGCGACCGCGAGGAGGAGGCGCCGCCGCCGGGGGAGATGGAGCCGTCGTCGGAGGACTACACGTGCGTCATCTCCCGCGGGCCGAACCCGAGGACGGTTCACATCTTCGGCGACCGTGTCGTCGAGGGCGGCTACAGCGGCGGGGTCGCCGCCGCGAGCGACGGGGAGAGCTCGCCGAGGCCTATAAATTTGCCGGCGCGTGGAGCTAGAGGCTGCTTGAGCTTGTGATGCATTTCATAGCTTGATGATGCTGATGCGTAGGTACATATACTTATTGTTATTGAGGACTATTCAGTTCAGTCTTAGCGTTTTTATATTGTATTGGTTGGTAAATCTTGATCAGATGAGCAAATAGATGTTTTCTTGATCAGATGATCGAAATAGATCGCTTGATATCTTCGGGTTGAGCTGAAGCTGTAATAGAAATTCTTTGCTTCAATACGTTGGCATTGGAGCAAACTCTGAACCTGTAAATTAGTTGCTGAAGAATGAACTACGAGTATGACGAAACCCTACATTAATCTCCATGACAAGGTTAGCTGCTCTTGGCCGCTAAACTACCTGAGTACTGACAAGTATTCCGATCAGAAATTCACAGCATTTTCCCACGAATCGAGCAGCAAGCTAGGCCGCTATACCAGCCTAGGCTTATGCCATAAGCTGCTGCGTCTCCAATCATTGATGGTTTCTTGCAGCAGGCAGCAGCGTTACAGAGAAGAATCCAATGATTGATTGGGAAATAAATTCTATGGTGTCGCGCTGCATAAAGGGACCTGTGCAGTACCACTCGGATGAACGCCACGTGTTATGCCAGTGAATCTGCACCGTCTTCATGCAATTAATGCGTCAGTTAATTAATCCTCTTAATTAATGCAATTAATCCCCTTAATTAATGCAACGGTGGAGATTCACGTAACACGTGGCGTCCATCCGAGTGGTACTGCACAGATCCCTTTATGCCATTCGAGTGGTACTGCACAGATCCCTTTATGCAGCACGACGCTGTAGAATTTATTTCCGATTGATATTACCTTGTGGTGGGCCCCGCCTGCACATCGAAATCAGATGACGAGCTCTGCCCGGCAGCGGGCAGTGCGCCGTTCCGCCACCTTGAACGGTGCCTCGTCGCTGTCAGGGCCCCGGATTTGGCAAAACGGCTGCAGCTAACCCTGCGGATAAGTCTGTGTGTCAGGCTCATGCTTTCTCTGCTGCCCTCCTTCGGTGCCGTGGCCATTTAATCTGATCTGAATATGACATGGTCATCCCTCTATTGTTTATGTTTCTTTGCTAATCTTTATTCCTTTTCCATGATGCCGATCGAATTGATGCCCAGTTTTTTTTTAGTGATTGTGGTATGTATCATCATTCTATCAGCTGATGTGATGGGCGCCGATGAGTTTTCTATAATCCTCCCTTTCTTGCAGGGGGACGATGATTCTGCACTCGTTCATGATGATTGATGGAGGGAAGTGTAGAGCACCGGGAAGGGATTCTTGAGGGGTTTAGTTTCATTTTGTACTGTAGAGTTCGTGTAAAATGGAGTTAACAACTGTAGTAGTTCGTTAGATTCTTTTGGAAGGGTGGTGATTAATTTGGGGCCATAAAGCTGTGCCGATATGCACCAGGGTGCTGCCATGAGTTAACTACTGCTGCTGTAATTTTCAAGTTCATAATCCACAAGTTGCAGTTGTTTACTTGCTGTTTTCAACACTTGTCCTGTACCTTTATGCGATAATAAAAATTACAGTGGTACATAACCGCACATATACTTTTGTGGTATACACATACCCAGCGCATGAACTCATACAACAGATGCTGAGTACATTTGACTGCTGTCATGAACAAGTACATGTATAATTGTATTGCGATTGATCTCTATCGCATCATACGCAACACGCAAGTGCCCAAAAAAAAAAAAAAAACTCTAGAGACAGACTGCCTTCACTGCTTTGAACAGAAGCACAACTTAAGTCTAAGTGACACATGATCTAAAAAACTTGCAAAAAAAAACAAAAAAAGTAATGAGAGACTGCTCATAATTCGAAGTTACAATATGTTCACTCCGAAATCCAAACACATAATTCAGCTCCATTTCCAATAGCTTTATACATCTGCGAAGGTACAGGGCTGATACTGCTCCATTTCCACTTGCAGCCCGCTGAGGCAAAGAAATGATTATGCTCACCTTGTTCATCATAAAGTCATTGTTATTTTCCTTGACGTTGGCCAAGATCTGCTGTGGTGAATGGTCATCCACTAATTTGCCCTCAAAATAATAACCCATAGATGAATCAGCAATTGCACATGCTAAAACCTACAGAAACTTGAATATTGTTGCCTTGAAAACCGTGCAAACCATTCATTACCCGCAACAGGTTGCAGGGGAAAATAAGTCACTTTGCCCTACTGTCAATTTTGATATTTACAATTTCTTAGAAACTAACTAAGCCATTTACATGTAAGCCAGTGTTTTCAAGAAAGAAGGGAACCAAACCATATATACCAGAAACGCGATTCGTCCGAGTCACAGTACGGGATTCGGGTTTACGGTTCGCCATTTTTTCTTCCAATTTCCACTACAAACACAAACCCCATGCCCTGAATCGATTCGGGTTCGACGAATCCAGTTTGCAATTCGCGGGGTTTACAAATCCGGTAACTATGAACTAGATATTAACATACTGAAGCGAAACTCTCCAGATCCTGGATTCGATGAGCAAAGGAAACATAGATCTTAAGCCCAGATATAAATATGATTCTTGTCAGCGGTGGCGAGAGGTCCTAGCCCACACCATGCACTTGAAAGGACTGGTGAAGAATGTCCATCTAGGATGGTCGGCATCTCATCCCTCAATCTTGACCATATGTAAACAGATCCATCAGAAGCGCCAGCGACAATGCAATTTTCATCAGGGCTTATACAAGGTCTGCCCCAACTGCCAACCACTCTGTTACCTGTGGCCCTGAATGTTCCACAAACCTCCAATGTTCTAACATCAAAAAGGTTGTGCACGTTATCCCTCCTGCTTGTAAGGACAAAATTTTTGCTCCATGACACACAGACAGAGCTGATATCAAGATGAGCAGCTATCTGGGTAGTGCATTTCCCACTACGGATGTCCCATAATCGAAGGTTCCCATCCCTGTGACCTGAGCAAATGATATCACCATCAATGAAAGCTAGTGAGTTGGGGTTGCTCGCTGACATTATGGTGCTTTTGCAGAAGCCAGTCTGGAGGTCCCAAATCTTGATAGTACGATCATTGGATGAACTAGCAACAATGCAGCTCTTCACCCAGCTTGCATCTACAGAAGAAACATTTTTCGTGTGACCAGTCAGCGTGTGACGAGGACACACACCATTAACTTCCCATACAAACAGCTTGTTAGAGCTACAGGCAGCAATCACAAACTTGTTGTCATTTGTCACAGCAAGATCGTTGACAAATCCCAAGCAACCTTGTAGAGTCGAGGTTAAAGCACCAGTATGTGCAGACCATATCTTGACAGTTTGATCCTGGCCACCACTGATTAGCTTGTCTGTGCTATGCTGGAAAATTATAGATCCACACCCACCATCATGAGGACGGATGGTGATTCTGCATGTAGATGGGATTGGTGTTTCAATGATGTCCATGTACCCAGCTTCAGATCGACGAATGACACCATCGGCTTCTTGTTGTGCATTGTGTTGTATACCGCCAACCCCAGCTGTCTTTAGCTTTAGGACCATCTCCTCATACATGGCATTGGCCTGCACAAAATTTTCCACACCATTTAAAGCAATAATTTCTTGGCACATGCTATTACTGTGGGCACAGTTGACAATGTAAAATATATCTTTGGCTGCTAAAACAACCACAAGCATTTAGTTAGTTCTTCTATTCCCATACTTGCTACAGAAGCGAAAGGAGTTTGAACATTAGATACAGTCGTGAAAGGATTGTACTCCCGTGGACCATTTGTTTGGTTTCATATAATCAAGGGGGGCAAAACAAAGACTGATGTAAGAAATGTCACTTTCAAGGATAACGCTACAGTAGTCAAGAAAACTTAAATTGATGAAATACTCTAACAAGAGTAAATTGACAAATGGACTTAAAGATCGCCAACTATAATGCATCATGTCTCCTGTGTGTGTGTGTGTGTGTATATATATATATATATATATCATTGTAAGCATACTGGTATTTAAAGTACCTCCATTGCAGATCCACTGAAAGTGAAACTACGGAAGGAGAATATATATTGCTAACAAGCGAGAAGTTTTTTACCATATTAGTGAGCCTACCAGGTTCTTAAAAGGCAAGCTTAATGCTTGAACAAACATCGATTTACAATACCAAGTGCTGGAAAGGTGCAGTTTTAGCAACAGAGAGACAATAGGGTACCTCATTAAGCCTCTCTGCATCCTTCATCTTCTCTAGCATCCACCGATCAATCAGATTCTTGTTTTCATCCTCCGCAGCTTTTAGTTTCATTAATGCCTGTTCAAGTTCGGCTTTAGTTGTCTGGTGCTCCTGAATTAGAAGATCCAAAGCGTTTGTTTTTTCCTCAAGTGACTGCTTTAGCTGCACATTTTCTTCGCTGCAAAATTTTGGCACAAAGATTAGGTGACAATGTTCTCCACAACCACGGCCAAGCAGTTTACTCAATCAAGCAGTAAGCAAACCATCCATCCCATTAAATACCTAGTTTGCTCAAGTTCACTCTGAAAAGTTTTAATCAGTGCCTCCTTCTCTTTGAGCAGCGCTTTTGATGCTTTCCCCTCTTCTATCTCGGTGACAAGCTGCTCGGACAAACGGGATTGAGCCTTGTAGCACTGCTGCAGCTCCAACTCGTGCTTCTCAGCCTTTTCTTTCCACTCCAAAGCCTAAAAAAGGTCGACAAAACAATCACAATATATAAAAGGCACCAAAGAGGCATAGAATTTTTTCAAGCAAGAAATATTGCATTTTTTATTTCATGTCTTTTTGGATTGCTAAGTGAAAGCATTCGACAGTTTGATGATACTACTTAGCAACAGTCATTATTTCAGCGCGAGAGCATATAGTCAACTTCACACTGCCGACGCCATTAGCACATACTTTTGCATACTGGATATGGCTCGAGTGTGTGTTCATTAGTGATATCGAAGTGCCCCGATTCGACTGAACAAACACAGACAAGTTTTGCAAGATTAAAAAGGAGGGACCCGAGGTTAGTATTACGTGGGCAGCGAAGGGCCGGGTGAGCGCCTCGACGGCGGGGCGGTGGGCGCCCTCCTCGAAGAGGTGCCTCCGCCGCAGTGACCGCAGTGCTCGTCGGATCGCCGCCTTGCCGGCCTCGGCCTCCGCCATCGTCCTGCGACAACACCAAGTCACCGTCCGTTAAGCGAAACAACAAAGTAAACATCGATTAGCTCCTGATTAGAATTAAATCCTCACATCCTCGCGTGGATTCTGGAATTAAATCCTTACATCCTCGCGTGGATTCTGGTGGCGGAGGAGGTCGCGTGTCCGGCGGTGGATTCGTCGGTTCTTGGCAAGGGCGGCGGCTTCGGTGGGGTGGGGTGGGAAGACGAAAGGGGGGCGTCCGGGCCCGGAGTTGGACTCGGGCTGGTGTTGGATAGCTCTGGCCCGGCCTGACACGTGTTGGATTTGGACCCGAGGATTCGATGCTTTCGAGATGGTGGCCCATGTAAATTGGGCCGAGAAGCGAATGGAATATTCCGGCCTTGGCGACCACTCCAGCCTTTAATTCCTCCGCTTCGTCCGCTGCCTCTAGCTTCCCGGCGAAAGCCACGGCCGCCTCCTCCACCTGCACCCTGCTTGCTTCGCACGTAATCGCATTGGTGCCCCTCCCCCCATCACCGGGCTGGTGCTGGTGCCTCGACGTCGCCGTCGCGGCCCTCTGAGTTGTGCCACCGAGGGAGGAAAGGAAGGAAGGAAGCGTACGGTGCAATGGCGGTTACCGCGCTCCTGCGCCGGAGGGCGCTTTCGTCTTCCCTTCCGCTCTCTTCGTGCTGCCATGGTTAGTTCCTACTTTCCTTGATGCGCTGTTGGATTTACGGGCGTCCTGTGTTGTGTGTGGTCCGCTGTGGTTGATCGACTGTTCTTGTTGTTGGGGTGCACGGTATGTGTTCGGTGGAATGCCAAAACCAGGCGTGCGTTCTGCGCCCATTCCTGATCACGGAAGCGGCGGTATCAGCGATCAGCATCCATTTGCAGGCCATGTATAGCTTTATGTTGTGTGTTTTATTGGAGAAGGGGCAATCAAGGAAAAGGACATATTTCTTTCCCATTGCTCGTGGTTGGATGTTGTGATGAATAGAGCATAGCTATGGAGAAATTTACCTTGTTGGGCAACATAACATTTTGATCTTACTGTTGAACTTGAACACACAGTGAGACAACTTCTATATGGGGTGGACATGGCATCAAAGGAAGCAATAGTATGTTGGATGATATTTTGTACAACTCTGCCACGCTCTCTTGTAATTCTCTAGATACTAACTTTATTTCAGTTTCAAAAACTTTGGTGGGTTGGTCTATTGTACAGTTGTTATGCATTGACATTTGCTAAGAACCTGTCTATGCTAAAAACCTTTGAATAACACGGTTCATACTCCTTACAGACGTTTATAGTCGCTCCCTTCTCTCCAGTTATGATCTATATTCCTTGGCCAATTCTACCAATTTGAGCTTCTGGAGGAATTACCACAAATCTGGGAAGTTTGATTTGACTGATATGACGTAAGAATCCATTTGGCTCCTCTTCCTTTATGTAATATCCAACTTTTCTCTGCATATTCTTGTCTGGGTGTATCAATTTGTGCATTGCATAGCATATCTTCAAGCGAATCGGTTTCTTGACTTTTTAAAACAATCTTCCAGTGTGAGATGCTGGTATCCAACACTATTCATCCAACCAATGTAAACACCATAAATTAAATAAAGTAACATATTATAGTAGCTTGAAATATGACAACTGGTGACAGAATAGTGCTGCACATGTTGTTTTAGTTTCGTTAAATTTGTCTATACATTTGTCACACTGAAGTGTAATGTAAGTCTTCAAGATTAACTTATATGCCAAGATATAGTGTAAAAACTGTAAATTCCCTATAAAGAATTGAATTAAGTTCTGTGCTATTCTTCAATAACAGCCATCCTCATATGTGGTACCCGAATGCCCGAGAAATGAAGCGCAATGTGTTTTTACATGTCGGTCCTACGAACAGTGGGAAAACACATAATGCTCTCAATCGATTGAAAATGAGCTCTTCAGGTACTATTTTGATCTACTCACTACTCAGTCAAACTGAAAAACCATACAGTTACAGTGACTGCTCTATATACTCACCAAATACTGTAGGGGTGTATTGTGGACCTCTGAGATTGTTAGCCTGGGAGGTAGCAAAAAGATTAAATAAAGATAATGTCCCTTGTAACTTGATTACGGGACAGGAAAGGGAAGAAATTGAAGGTGCAAAACATAGCTCAGTGACAGTTGAGATAGCTGATGTGACAACTGAGTATCAGTGTGCTGTTATTGATGAAGTTCAGGTATTGTAACTTGCATCTTGTAGACCTGTTACGGATATGTATATTCATATTACAAATAGAAATGTAGAGAATTATGAAGCTATTTCTTGGACTAAATCATCCAACCAACCATATTTCTGTTACTAACCTTGGGATTAGTCACAGGATATCTAACTATGAAGGTCTAGACTTGTATATATAGCCATAGATGGGCCACTAGATGGGCCTATATGATGTATAGCCATAGATGGGCCACTAGATGGGCCTATATGATGTACGAGCTATGGGCCTTAACACCCCCCGCAAACTCAAGACGTCTTCAAAGCATTAAGTTTGAGCAAATAAAGCAGATGTTGCTCTCGAGTATGTGCTTTGTGAAGAAATCTGCAACTTGTAATTCAGATGGCGCATATTGGAGAGCAATTGTTTTCTGATGACAGTGAGATCGAGTAAAAGCGGCATATACACTAATATGCTTTGTAAGTTCATGCTTCACATAATCATTGGCAATCTGTATAGCGCCAGTCTTGTCACAAAAAAGAGGCGTGGGAGCATCACAGGAAGCTCCAAAATCTGCTAGCAACCAACGAAGCCATATAATCTCTGAAGTTGTAGTGGCAAGTGCTCAAAGTTCTGCTTATGTACTAGACCGAGAGACGGCGGCCTGCTTCTTGGACCTCCATATAAGGGGGGAAGAGCCAAGAAGGATACAATAACCGATAACAGAGCGTCGATTAGTCGGATCACTTGCCCAAGTAGAGTCCGAGTAAGCATGAAGATGCAGTAGACTATCACGAGCATAGAACAGACATTGGGATGAAGTGTCCCTTAAGTATCACAGCACATGAAGCAAATGTCCATAGTGAACCGAGGTAGGAGCGCTCACAAACTGACTTAGTATATGAAGCAAAACAGTTTTGATTAGTAATTTGGCCTACTGACAACAGATTCATGGATAATTGAGGTACAAGTGAAACATCAGGTATAGAGAAATGAGAATTTAAAAGGGAACCGTGATGAATTATGTAACAAGGTGTACCATCAGCCGTCTGAACAGAAGCACCCTCAGTGACTGGTTTGGAAGCAACCAACTGTGACTTATCAGATGGGACATGGAAAGAGGCCCCTGAATCAAGCACCCAAGATGACTGAGGAGCATTGATAGGCGAGGCAGCAGCAATAGACACAGAGCCTGTAGGAGCAGGAGTTGTGCCTCGTCCACGAGAGGCATGATGGGCACGATACTCAGCCAATTTCTCTGAATGTCGAGTGAAACAATTTTCAGTGCGATGATTTGACTTGCCACAATGATCACAAGGTTTGGAGGTCCGCTAAGAAGCTGCCAGAACACTGTGAAGAGGTGTCACTGAGCTAGTAGACATAGACAGCAATCAAATCTGAGAGAGCACGAGACATGGTTAAATCAGTAGAACTTTGAAGTAACCTAGTGCGAATAGCCTCATAATCTGTCCTGACTCCCATAACAAAGCGGTATGTAAGAAACTTCTTAATGAAGTTATGTGCTAGACACCCATCTGTTGTGCACTGAGATACCATGGAAATCAATAGTCCCATTAGGCCCTCAAAAGCAGAATTATATTCATCAATGGACATATCATTATGCTCAATTGAATGGATTCTTTGCATAAGAGTGTGGAGAAGAGCACCACTGTCTTGAACATAGCGCTGCTTCTAATAAAACCACATAGCCTTGGCTCTCTTAAAAGGAGAAAGACTCATAATCATAGACTGTTTGAAACTGTTAACAATAGCAGCCATCACCTTTCTATCATCGATGTCCCACTTTTTGACATCAACAGCATTACTATTATCAGCCGTGAGGGTTGGTGGATCATCAGTCAAATGAACAACAATGCCATAGGCTCTCAATGCAGTCTCGACAGAGAACGCCCATTCTCGATAATTTTGACCATCAAGAATAATGTTGATGACAATAATGCTAATCTGCGACATGATGGAAGCAGCTAGCAACGGAAAATACCAGAAGGGCGGCGGTGGCCTGAACGCAGCAGCCTGGAGGGTCGGCCTTGTTGGCGGCGGCGAAGGTCGCCTTACTGGTGGTGGCGCCCTTGCTGGCGGCCGGATGAAGGAGGGCGGACGAATAGGGCGACCGGAAGGGCGTCGGTCGGACAGGCACCGACGGCCTGAAGGGGTGGTTTGCTGGTGGCGGTGCCCTTGCTGGCGGCGGACGGAGCCCTTGCTAGCGGCAGACGGATAGGGCAGCTGGAAGGACGTCGGCCGGACGACGGACGATGAAGGAGGGCGGCGGTCGGGCAGACCATGAAGGAGGGCGGCGACCGGATGAAGGTGGCAAGCGGGATGGGCAACTTGCGATGGGGTGACGGCCGACTGGAAAAATAGACGGCAGAAAAGAATTTTGGATCGGGGAGAGATTAGGGCACTAACCCTAAACCTAACCCTAAGCCAGTCAGAGCATATCCAACCATGAAGGTCTAGACTTGTATATATAGCCATAGATGGGCCTATATGATGTATAGCCATAGATGGGCCACTAGGTGGGCCTATATGATGTACGGGCTATGGGCCTTAACAATTTCCACTGTCTACCAAGTGTTGTTTGGAATAGTCCTCATCATTCTCATCTTATTTTCTTCTATTTAATAGATGATTGGCTGTAGAACAAGGGGTTTTTCATTCACACGTGCACTTCTGGGGCTTTGTTCAGAGGAGCTTCATGTTTGTGGTGATCCAGCCGCTGTTCCTCTTATTCAGCGGATACTTGAAGCTACTGGTGATGTGGTTACGGTAATTTCATTGAAACTCGCCTAATGTGTACTGAATATCAATATATTTTGTACTTTCTGTGCCACATATGGTTGTCAAATCAAAGAGTATTATGGTTGCCAATGACACTGCCATGATAATACAGTACTTATGAAATTGGATTTGTTGACATGGACAGACAATTTAGGTTTTTTTTGGTGTAGGGGAGTACATACAATGTAGTTACTCAGTATAGGATGAAACATTAGTAACTATCACATCTTACGTTTTCCTCTCTCCCCTTTAACTTGAGACAGACTATAATTTCCTGAACTTATCATATATGCCTTTCATATACAAATTCATAGGATGAGTATCATTGATAAAACCAGCAGTCTATCGTAGGCACCCTTGCCCAAGTTATGCTTTGTGTCCTGCTACTCAAGTTATGCCTTGCCACGTACCAATTCTAGGTATATGCCCAAAATTTTGGTTGCAGCCCTCTTGTGTAGTAAGTAGTAACACTACTTTGGGACCTCCACATGAGAATTATGTGCGGTCATACGCATCTGCTTTTTGTTGTTTTGTACTTGCAGAGAATACTCCAAGTGAACTTGAGAAACTTGTCCTGCCCATTGCGCTGGATAATATTTATTTTCATTGTTAATGCTGCTGAAGTACTGATTCAAACATCTAGACAACATGTTGTCGTATAGCAAATATGCTGACCTACTGGTTCTATGTTGCCGACCAGATTCAATATTATGAGAGACTATCTCCTTTGATTCCTCTGAAGTCCACACTTGGGTCTTTCTCTAACATCAAGGCAGGGGATTGCATGGTAACGTTCTCACGACCTCAGATATATAAGCTCAAGGTTGGTATTCTTGACGTGATTGTTGCAGAAATGCTTTACTAATTTTTTAAGATACTAGTAGGGTGCCCGTGCGTTGCAACGGAATCACAAACTTTACACTCAATAGCATTTTTCTTTGATGCATGAAGCGAATTAACTAAAGAAGCCCTCTCCTAGTTTCAAACTGTCATATCTAAAACGATTCTTTTTAACATTAACATCAGAATGACTTAAGAAGCATAATAAATCTATATTTACTCATGATCAACCAATCTATGGGAGACTCAAGACAGAATTAAATTTCCTTTTTAATGTAACATCATGTGTGGTTGATATCAATAAGTCGGATGAAAGAAGTCAATGAATTCTGGTGATTATAGTACCTGAACTAATAGAAGCAAGTAGTTCATTCATTCTCAGATCTGTCCCAATTATATCCAAGCTATAAGTAGCAGCCAGTGGTGAAAAAGAGGAGAATTTTGTCATGACAGGGAGTATCCAAATTAATGGAACTTGATGGAACCATCGATGGATGCCCTGCCATTTCTTAATGTTGCTGGTGCTACTGTTCCTTGGCTTCCCGCTGGGATGTATGTTTTGGTTCCCTTTCTTCAGTAGGTCTTGTGGATCCACCATTTGTACTGTTTGTTGCTTCATTGCTGCATTTGTGTCAAATTGGAAAAAATAAGAAAATAGTTGTAAGGGCATGACAAGCTTGAGATATGACAACACAAGATTGGTCGAATTGCAGACCATGTGCAAAAATTCAACAATATAACCTCAACCAAAGTATACCTGCTTTTTCTGTAATTCCTCATTCTGCCCCTTCAGTTTTGCCACCTCAGCTTCCAACTCCATTATATAAGCCTGTTGTATATCAGAAGGGTAGAATTGAAGTGTCAACAAATTGAGTTATAGTTTTAAACTCGAACAAAAAAGAGAGCTGTCTGAAACTATTTGCCACCCAGTACTCCAGTACTGCTATCCAATATACTTGAGCTTGTAGCTTTAGCACAATAGAAGTTTATAGCTTGTATAGCAATATGACTGCATCATGGCAGCATAACTTATGCATATAAAAGAGGCCTATTATCACCAAGTCTACGGCAAAAAATCACCAAGAAAAAGTACAGCAACTACCTCTCGTCATTGCTCTTGCTAAAGTTTCTTTTTATGTCCGATGATGAGCATACTATCCCTATCATGGCAATAGTAGATGTAGGAAACAAAGTCCACAACGCTGCAATGCCGAACCAGCATTTCCAAAATGAACAAAGTTATCCATTGTTTTTCTGAATCTGAGAGGTTCAACTTGAACCATGGATGATTCAAACATAGATTCTTGTCCTCTTTGGTTTAACAATATTTAACGACACAACTTACTATTTCTAGTGGCTACTTAAGCATAAACTAATAGCTAACAACTAAACTGGAAGTGGTGGATCACATCAAGCGAGTAAAGTACAACACAACCAAGGGGCATACCAAATATGGGAACCACCGAGTTCGATTTCAGATAACATTTCAGTATAATTAAGCAAAAGGCGTGAGATAAATGGATAGCTACATCACTGCAGTTGAAGAACAAAGGCTTCACCTGTTTCTATGGATCTGCGGTGACTCCGATTCTTGATCATGCGCCTTTGCCTCCTCTAGATGGTAGGTCCTTCTCACCCCTCAAGACTGTCGAAGGGATACGGCACAGCGACAACGACGAAGATCCCCGCCTCCACCTTTCCTCACCCATTTAGCACAACTGCCACGGCCAAGGCCGCCACCGTCATTCCTCTCCTCACCGCCTAACGATCCTGTGCTCCATCCCGTTCCCGAGAGCGTGGTGGGCGTGACCACATTCCTCGGGAATACTGCTGCGCAGCCAGCGATGGCCTACCCTAAGTCCTCCGCGCCACGCCGGCGCACCAGAACTCCTCCGGCGTCATCTCCCCGGCCGTCAGCGCTGCATGGGCGCTGGGGCCTCAGCGCCGCAGCCCAAAGCTCAAGATGTCGCGCTGCACCTCGCCGATCGCCTTCTTACGCCGAGCGCGGGGAGCGTGAGCGAGCCCTGCCGCTGGATGGGCTGCTGCGGCTGTGCGTGGACGTTGGAGGCTGTCGCGGCGACAGAGGCGGCTATGGCGTGCGACTCCTCGGCGGTCCAGATGTTGCGGTGCAGCTCGTCCATGTTCATGGACCCGAAGTTCTTCCCGGCGGGGCCGAGTGTGCTCTGGAACTCGTCGAACGTCAGCGAGTAGATCGACTCGCCAAGGCCGCCCTCCACTCCCACCCGGCATCTCCATCTCCCTCCCTCACCACCAAACCCTCACACACCTCCTCCCCGCTCCAACCTACCCGAATTTCCCCCCAAATCCTAACCAGAACTCCACAGCAGCAGCACAATTTCACAATCGGCCTCAAAACACTAGAGAACCGGAGACGGCAAGGCTAGGGTAGAAGGGGAGAGATTTATAAACAGCAGCAGCAGGTTTACGTGAAGGAGGCTAGCTACGAATGTGATTACTTTGGGGGTATTGTGCCAGAATTAGCATATGAGAAGCGATTTTCACATCACCAAAGAAAAATCTGGTAGCAACCAACCCATTCGTTACGGTTGGCCGAGACAACGTCCATGTGCATGCCGACGAAGGAGACGACACGGTCGGGGACGATGCTGGGGTACTCGAGGATGGCGTAGCTCACCTTCCGCACGGGCAGATCTGGGCATCGTGGCGAAGACAGGGGAAGGATCCCCATTGGTGCGAACGGTGGCCTTGAAAGAGCCGTAGGAGGAATGGCGTGCTTTGGGTCGCTGAAACGGGCGGCGGTCGAATCTGAGAGGGCGAGGGCAAGCGGGAGGGGGATGGGGTTGATCCGTTGATGGCGAGGGCGAGCACGCGGAGGGGGACGGGGGTGATGGTGGCGAGTTGAGGAGAACGTGCGAGCGAGCAATTTTTAGTGGGGGCTTGTGTGGCGCGCGGCTGGGCCGGGAAATGGGTTTCGGGCCTTTCGAGGTGTGGACGATCCATATAAGCAGGGTAAACTCCTTCTTTTATTAGTTAAGATTCGTAAATAGTATTTATCTGATTTATTTCACATATCTAAAAGAGTAAAGTAGAGGGCTTCTGCAAATTCTTGAGGGGGAAGGCTGACAAAGTTTCATGTTAATTATTGTGAAAAAGAGCAAAATCTTGAATGTCAACTTTGTTAGGCCTATCAGAAGAACTTGATCTCAACACATAAATTTGGAAATGATCTAAATCCCACACTGAAGCATGACAAAATCCTTGAATCTAGAGCTGCTTGGCACTCTTCAAATTTCAACACTGCACTTTTTTGAAACTCTCAGTAAAAAGGGAAGGCACTTATTTGACTTAGAAAAATTCCTTTGGGACGAATTGCTCTAGACCATCGCAACCTATGTAGCACCAAAACGTTAGTTTGGTGCCATATCGGTGTTCGACACGGATACGATGCTGACATGCCGCTCGACACGTATCGGTCACGTATTGGACAATCAGATAGCCAAAATAAATAATTTTAATGTTCGACATGACTTCGACACTTCATTGACATGTATCCGACATTCCGACACATATGGTGACACAACTCGACACACTTCAGCCACCTAAAGGGTAATCCTAACCACCCGAGAGGAGTAAAACACCTACATCAAGGTTTCATTGTGGAACCATGTTGACTCTAGAGGAAATGTTAAATGGAGATGCAAGAATTGCAAATATGTTGGCACCAGTAGCTACTCTAGAGTCAAAATGCACTTGCTGAAAATTAATATTAGCGATTGAAAGATATGTCCTAAGGTGACGATACCTATTCTTGGTTTAGAAGTGAAGTTGCAAAAACTGAGGTACATATTCCTAGTTTACACTTTACATTATTTCAGTTTGACAAACACGTAGAAAAATAGAGAATAATACATATGTATATTGTTATTATTATTATTATATTATTTAAATATATATAGCTGTGTCGCCGTGTCGGCATTTTTGAAAAAATGGCGAATCCCGTGTCGGTGTCGTGTCAACTTATCCGTGTCAGTGCATCATAGGTCGCAACAATCAATCGAGTTGAAAAATACCATCGATGTATATATGGTCTCAGGTCCACTTGTCAGCCTCACATGCAATAGTACCATACCCCGCGCTCCAAACATGGAGAAGATTGGACCATTGAAATAGCATAAATAAAATGTCAAACACTTTAAATTTGGGGCCCTGCAAAGTTGTGAAAGCAGTGCAACAATGTAAGAATAACGGAATGTTTGCACTGTAATAGGGAGAGTTGTGTTGTAATTGTGTTATGTTTGAAAGGACCCAGGGTATTAATTAGATAGATAATAGTATTAGTTACTAATTAGAATATTAATTAGTGTATTTTGCTGTTATAAAATTCAAATTTGCGAATAGAACGAATAGAATTAAAAAGGGGATTGCCGTCAGACCCGCAGGCGAGGTATTGATCACTTAGATACCAGGCCCGTTGGGGCCGAGCCGGCACCTCTCGCTAGATCGGTTCATCACTCGGCAATCCTAACTTACCTGTTGGATTGCGGGTATCCGTAGCCGTGTAGATCAATTAGTAGTGCACTGCCCATGTAGTAAATGGGTAAAAGGGAGCCAAGAGGTAACTCAATAACTTGACCAAGTCAAGCCAGTCTTCACCAGCCAACCAAGTGCTTTCCCCTGGACACTCGGTAGTCGAAGCAAAGGACAAGAGGCCATGTCCTCATTGCAGCCGAAGGGACCAAGAAGAGCAAAGGCACACCATGTGATCCCAACCAACCGAAGCAAACCAAAGGCACAAACTCACAACCACTTCCTCTCCTCAGAGCCAAACTACCCAAAGCAACTGAGAGCGTCCAAGACCAAGCCGAAGCAAGAGGAGCCCCAAGAATCGAAGCCAGGAGGGAACTCACCAGGAGTCAGCGAGGAGGAGAAAGGAACCGCATCGAGGAGTTCCCCCAAGCAAGTCGGCCACTTCACCTTCCCTGACACCGGTGTCAACTTCTTCTTCCTGGCAGCAGCACATTCCTAATCCCCAAACCGATCCAGGTGCACACCACCAGCAATAGCAATATTACCTTGTAGCAGTGCGTAGCTAGTGGATCGTGTAGGGATTTTTTTGGTCTCAGTAGTAGAGCTCTAGAGTTGCATAGATCAACGTCTTGCCGTCCCTCTAGAGCTTTGCATCATTGACCCATATTGCAAATCAAGTAGAAGCCAACGGTAAAAGTAGGCAAAACGAAAATAGATCCGAGTATTATCCGTTCTTATCTCAGTCAGTAGAGAGAGAGAGGAGTAGAGAAAGAAGAGAGAAGTAGAGAGAGAGGTTTCGGCCCAGGAAGGGAGAGCCGGCCATGGAGGGCGGCGGCCGGGTTTCAGCAGTAGAGAGAAGAGAGGGGAGGGAGTGGAAGCAGCCAGAAGAGAGGCCGGCGGTGGGAGCCGCGGTGGCCAGTCGTGGAGGAGACGGCGACGCTGGTGTTAGGCCGGAGAGGGAGCTTGGTAGCTAGCCAAGCAGAGAGAAGAGAAGGGAGGTAGAGATAGGGGAGTAGAGAGAAGGGGAGGAGAGGAACCGGCGTGGGAGAGTAGCGGCGACCGAAGGCTGGCGGTGGCCGGCGACGGTGGATGGCCGAGGGCTGGGGGGAGGAACTGACGAAGAGCGCAGGAGGAGAAACCGAAGGAAGCCAGAGAGGCTTCGGCCTGGAGAAAGAAGAAAAGGAGGGAAAGGAAGAAAGTAAAAGAAAAGAAAAGAAAAAGAGGAAGGAAGAAAAGGAGAGGAGGAAAAGAGGGAAAAAGGAAATAGGAAAACAATTAGAGATTAGTCCCCGCGGTGAAATGCATTAGATTTCATTTTTGCTTGTCTTGTAATCGTAGGAAATCTTGAAAATAACCGGACTAGATGCTATTAATTATATAGCTAATCTTTAAAATTGTAATTCTGGTATTAATTAAATTGTTGTAATTGTTACTGCTAAAATAATGATTGTGACGTCAAACTAGTTTGTTTAGCTAGGGGAACAGCGCCCCTTCTATAGCCCTCAAGTGAACCGTAGAAGATTAGACACCGTAAAGTTGTTATAGATTAATGTCGTAGCTATAATACTTTTTATTTGTCAGGGCCTGAGTTGAATCTCTCAAGAGACCACCGTCAGATTCCGGGTGAGGTCGAGTATTATAATCCTAATTCAGGCAAGTTTCCCTTGTTCATATTTGTGAAATTATGTTTGAATGTTTTTTTGAAATTATCACTGCATGAGAAAAATATCTTTTAAAGTAAAATTCTAAATCAGAAGTTGTTGGAAAGATGGTTAATTGTGAGTTGCTGCGGCAAAAGTTGATTATTGTTAAATTGGTTTGTTGGTCCACTGCTGCGACAGTGGGCTACGGCAGTGACGCTAAGTATTATTGTATTGAATTGGCTCATCCAACGAATGGAGCCGGTATGGTTTATATATGAGGTGGGTAGAGGGTACCATGGATTGAGAATTTGCCGGAGGGGCCCTCTACATAGGCTATGATATAAGAATAAACAAACTACACTCGGACAATGAGCCTTATTAAATCATATCAACCATAGTGTGTGGAAACGATCAGAAAAGGTTGTCTTATGAAGGTGTTTGATCTCCACATTGGGTAAGAGAAGATAACTAGGAGTGTGAAGCTGGGTATGCCGGAGGCCCAGTGAGGAACATAAAATCAACTGAGAATGATCTGGCGCTATCTTAAACGCCATGAGATGAGTATTCCGTGGTTAGTCGGAATACAATACTGCGTTGTTAGTCAGAGTGTTGTACTACGTGTTAGTCGGAGTACAGTACTGCGTTGTTAGTCGGAGTATAGTACTATGTTTTTAGTCGGAGTACTATACTGCGTATTTAGTCGGAATACAATGGTATGTTGATAGTAGGTGGGAAACAGTCGATGACACCACTACTCTTGGCTATCAGGGTTGGAGATTAAATACTGATTAGTGATAAACATTCTGGGTTCCTAGCTGCGGTTGGGTTCGCTATGGGTAAAGTGGTACAAACCTGCGCAGGGTCAAATCATGAATTCATGCCTGTCTCCTGGATTGGAGGCTACGGAAGCTAAGTCTGCCTCATATACAAGTGCTAGTAACACTTTCGGATAATTAAAATCAACACACTTTCCTATTAAAATTCTAATTTTAGAAAATGGTTTTGAGGAAAGGTTACATCAGATGGTTATGGAAAAGGACTTGAGATGGATGTGGGAGGAAACTTCATATATTGCATTCTGCTAATATTGCTTGCTGAGTACTTCTGTACTCACTCTTGCATAACTCCCCCTTTGCTTAGAAAACTACTTCGGTGATCAAACGTTCGGTTGGGACACAGATACCAGTGGACCCGTCTACAAGGCTCAGGTTGGGGTTCACTCGCAGAACCAGACCTACGAGGAGGAGGACTACCAGGAAGGATAGAGTGCTGAGTAGTCGTGCTTCGACTTCGTTCGTCTTTTGTGTAATTAGTGCCTATGTGTTATCTTTTTGTTGTACTTGGATCCTATGTATAATTATGTTCGGGGCATGTAGCTTGCGTGGCATGGTTTGTAATAAAGTACATTCAGTCTCTAATTATCGTTCTGTTGCAACACTCTGAACACGGTGTACTAATTGATAAAATATCGGGTGTGCTCGATATTTGATTAATTAGTATATCGGGATTCGTATAATTAACTCGGCGTAGTGACATTGAAGCTGTTAATTACCTGGGCTAATTATTGTTGGCCCAGCTCCTCACTCAATACACACAGCACTCTCCGCGAGATGGATAACCAATCGCTAGATATACAAGTTAACAGAGGGAGGAGAATAACACGCATGCACACAACACTGGTTGTTTTTACTCGGCACCACTGCACACCAGGAGCACCAACTCACTTGATTATCACCACATCACCCCATCATACAAGGCTGATTACAAGTATTAAATAGCACACAGTGTGCCAAGTTTGGCCACACACCCAGCCACTCACGCACGCACACACACGTTGCCGTCCCTGGTCGCACGTCCTCTAGCCGTAAGAACCGGTCAAGACTGTTACATGCTGACTCTCCACGCAAGACGTTTGGATAAATATCGCACTTGGTCCAACGATGCATGCAGCTCATGCACCGCGCAGCTCCTTCATGCACGACGCTTCGCACGACCCGGCCCTCCACACGACAGTCGCGTCCACCGCACCAGCATGCAGTCCCTACGACTCGATCACTCCTGCCTTCCTGACGTCACCACGCCCTTCCCCACGCTAACCACTAACTCATGCATGCAAGTCTTACTTACTTGCACGCACACACAGCCACTAACACAAGCATGCACACCATGCTTTCCTTGATCACACATACACTTAACACTAAACAAATCAAGATTAAGTCTAACAATTATGCGGGTCGCCACAATGTTGTGAACTTGAGATAACTAGGGTATTTATGTGACAGGATATATAATCTATTTGATAGCACCCCAGCTATTTTTCATAGATTTGATCCGTGGAAATCTGTTTTTCTAGTTAGCAACCATCGAAGCATCTTTGGTCTTCTTTTGCTTTTCATAATACTCACTGATTGAATACTCCAAATAAATTGAAATAGTGAAACTCAAAATGCTTACCCATGGTCATCTCAAAAATATACAATGTACTAGGATTGGGGTCCGGTGACCCCAAAGCTGCCTAGTCTAACCCAAGAAAAAGTTGATGCTCATATTGAACCAACAACTTTGCCCCCTAGATCCACCCCTGAATTGAGCAGCTATGTATCAAATACATGGCGCTGTTTTTTCAAAAATATTACATGACACTGATAGCAAATGCAATGTAGCGATGCATCCTTCTGTTGATTACAGACTACAAAATGCTATATATGATTATTAAGTTTCAGCTACCTTTTTTATATTGCAAATTGCATGCAGAAAAGAATTGAAATGGAGGGAAAGCATCTTTGTTCTGTAGTCTATGGCTCATTACCACCAGAAACTCGAACGAAACAGGTAATTTCTTTACAATATTTGGCTGCCATATTATTATAGCATATGCCTCATTGTCATGTGTCTTTAGGTCCCCATCTAATTACAAGTAAAGTGAAATACCACACCTTCCATATGAACATATTTCCATGCATATCAGCATATGTAATTTGTTAGCCTAATACTTAATATCAGAAATATGTGGCTGTCTAGGGGGTAATTACCCACCCCGATTTTTAAGTTGAAATTTGACATTTTTTTCCCGTTGAAAATTGAGTTGGGAGTTGAAAATTTTGAGCTGAAAGTGGGAAATTCTGAGTTTTAAATCTTCTAACTTGAGTTGAAAGTCATGGATTTCCATGTATCAGCTTTCAACTACGATATTGACAGTTTTCAATGGACAAATATTGAATTTCAACTTTAAAAAATCAGGGCAGCTACCTACAGAGACAGAGGATTTCCTGTCCAGGGGGTAGCTACCCACCCGGCATCCACCGTTAGATTTTGCAACAAGATTCATGTTCTTTCTTCTCCCTATCAACTTCGAAGACTTTCAGCTCAAAATTTTTCATTTTCATCTCAAAGTTTTCAACTTCCACCTAATTTTTTTTGTGAACTGTCAATATTGTAGTTGAAAGCTATCAACACGGAAATCCGCTTAATATATACTGTATCAACTTAATATATACTGTACAATGTTATCCAGCTGAAATTTGATTTACAAAATTAATGTGTTCTGTGAAAGGTGAGTCAGACAACCATCTGAATAATAAAACAATTTTTACAATGACAAAGTCTGGAATGTCAATGCTGCTTTATATGCTAAGGAATTGAGCATACTGTTCAATGTTCGGGAGATGGACTTTAAGTTACTATTTTGTTGATTCGTACCTGCTATTGATAATGGATTTAAAGGAACACAACCAACCACCTTTTTGTTTGTTTTCTATAATTAATGCCACAGGCTCACAGTTTTTAGCAAGAATTTGTAGACATTACCAGTTATGATTGTAGGCATAAAAAAAACTTTTTGTCATGTCATGTTTTATTATCGACAAATTTGTTAATCTGCTCCCTAAGCTTGCAGGCAACATTGTTCAATGATGAAACCAGTGACCTTAATGTGCTAGTGGCTAGTGATGCTGTTGGAATGGGTCTTAATCTGAACATTTCTAGAATTATTTTCTCTACAATGAAGAAGTTTGATGGCATATGCACCAGGGAACTAACTGTGGCTGAGATCAAACAGATTGCTGGTATTAGATTTGCTTCTTAATGATTTTACCTCTGGCAGTTTTCTTTTTCTTTTTTCCATTGTTGCACAGGCGCATAAGCTGTGGATTGAGCACAGTCTGCATGTTTCATACTGTCTTTTTTTTAGGCAGGGCTGGGAGATATGGGTCTAAATTCCCAGTTGGCGAAGTGACATGTCTAGATACTGAAGATCTGCAATTAATACACTCATCACTGAAATCACCTTCCCCCGTTATAGAGGTGTGCACCGATTACCGTGCAATATATTGATTTCCAGCACTTGTTATATGATGAAAGCTGCAAGAAGTTCTGTATAATTCATAGCTTAGTAAAGATAACGATAACACTGACATTGCATTAACTGCAGCGTGCTGGCCTTTTTCCCACATTCGATTTATTGTCTCTCTATTCACGATTGCATGGAACTGACTTTTTTCACCCTATACTGGTAAGCTAAACAAACCATATTTCTTGTTATTATATATGGTAAATGCCTCGATGCAAGCACAGAGCAACTTCATACTTTTATATGTCAATGGCAAAGTTAAATGTTATATTACATAAACAATTTAATGATGATATTCTTTTGGTTGTGCTGGTTCGGATGGCATGGGTTACTCTGCTATTGTTTTATAGCTATCAGAATTTTCTATCAGTGTAGCTGCCCAATAGTTGTTCTATGGTTAGTTCAATCAATTATGCCCTGATAACTTCTGCAGTTGCATGAATTGAACTGCTCCTACAATAATTTGGCTATATTTTGAGGTATCCTGTTGTATTTTTTAGACTTCAGCTTAACATTACTTGTTCAATAACTTGTTATCTTCTTTCCCATTAAATGTATGGCAATGATTTCTGTCTAGTTACAGCTATTTCAAATGGTCAGGAGATGTGCTTTATTTTTCTTTTTGTTCGACTGCAGGAACGTTTCTTGGAGAAGGCCAAACTATCTTCAGACTATTTTATAGCTGATTGTGAAGATATGCTGGTATTTTTTTTTCTCTCAAAAGCACATTTTTTCTATATTTGGTCAAATCCTCTATAAGGGGCACTCTAGAAAATTAAAACAAGATTACCTGGTTAGAAAAGCCTGAGTCCCTGCTTAAAAAAAACAATGTAACATTATATTTAAATTTACAATAACAGTAAACTTTACCGGGTAGATTATGTCTTGTGTTGAGTTGCAGGTTCAGGTAGATTATGTTTTGTTAATCAACATTTCTTCCCTGCACTGTTAACAGAAAATTGCTGCAATTGTTGACGACTTACCTCTTGGATTGTATGATAAATACCTCTTTTGTCTCAGGTGATCTGTAATACTATGAATCTATGATACTAAACCAACCTATTCTTTTGTATATCTCATTCTTTTATCTTGCTCCACATCTGTTATTTTGAATTATCTGACACTTTCTGACGCTTCATATTGCAGTCCAGTGGACGTGCGTGATGATATATCTACTCAAGGATTAATTCAGGCAAGCATTTCTATCCTACTATTTTTCCTTTCTATGTTTTTGTGGAGTTAGGAAATGCTATCACAAATTTCTTCGAGATGCAGTTTTTGGGAAATTATGCAAAGAAAGGCACTGTTCGACTTAAAGAGATATTTACACCTGGAACACTCCGAGTGCCTAAATCACACAATCAACTCAAGGAGCTTGAATCAGTTCACAAGGTTACTGTACCTTTTGTTTCTCCAGTACAAATTCTGTCAATATATACTACTTGTAACTTGTCAGTCAATAGTCAATACTACTGTATATCTTGTCAAGGTCTGCTGAACACAAATTCATTTGTTCTTTATGTTTATATTATGCAAAGGCAGTTAACATGTGCATGCATATTATCTATTCCTTTGTAATGGTAGTTCTCAATATATTCTACATTCATATAAAATTTCAAGTTCAAATCAATCTATGATTGGAGGGGGGGAAAAGAAATCCTGGCAAAGACAAACTATCCACAGTAAATAAAACTCTCTTGTTTCTCCTAGTACCTTTTAAATTTGAAATTGAAATTTTAAGGATGATACAACAATTATGCAAACATGGTACCTTATGTATACAGGCCTCTGGTGAGAGAGAATGAGATCTTCCTTTTTTGAGTTCTTGTGCATGTAGGCAATAAATGCAATTACCAATTCAAATTTAAGAACAGACTAGTTACATGCCCGTGCATTGCTACGAAAAACAAAATTGATAACGAAAAATAAAGATTAAAAAATAAAAAAATTATTTCACAAGATCAAACATCTATCTTTAACGCTTCGTTTCTTGCGAAAGCTGGCTAATTAAAGCAACGCTTCGTTTTTTGCGTAGGGCAATTAAGCAGGGCAATTAAGTAGGACAATTAAGCAGGGCAATTAATGACATGGGTAGAACTCACCACTGCCACCAACTGTTGCTTTATAATAGTAGAGATATGTTAGAGTTGAACTAAAAAAAGGTGGTCTTTGTATGATTGAGAAAGTCATCCAAATCTTAGTGAAGTGGATTATCCCCATATGGTCCTAAGAAAGACACATGAAAAGGTAATTGATAAATAGGAGTGTGCTTGTGGGTTGGTTATACGATCTAACTACTACCCATGATGAATATCACAGTTATTACAAACTTTCTAAAAGCCAACCATCTAATAATTGACTGGGAGTGCTGAAACCAAAACTCTTTAGGGTATGCTCCTCCATAATTTCGTACTTGCGGGTCTAACTTATAGTTACATAATTCAGTGGGGTTTGTCATTTATGTTAGTGCGCTGGGTCTTTTCATAAATATGGATGTAAGATAAGCTTTTTTGCAAAAAGGTTGTGGGCATTTTGGTATACCATTAACTCCAAACAGTTTATACAGCAATATCAATCATGTAGCTTTCCAATTTTGGTACAGCACTGTCTCCAAACAGTCACCAGCTAATATGGTGCTTACTGCAGGTCCTAGAGTTGTATGTGTGGTTAAGCTTCAGATTGGAGGACTCCTTTCCAGACCGTGAATTGGCGGGTTCCCAAAAGTCGATCTGTAGCATGTGAGTTCCATATAGAGCATCTTCTTTTTTTGTTGTTTTGTTGATAAATTCTTGGAAGTCCCATTGCTAGTAATATCAGGTTGATTGAAGAATATCTGGAGAGGTCAGGATGGCGTCAACAAGGACAAAGAAAGTTTTTGCATAGTCCAGAGAAACTGCATCAAGAATATGATGCATCACAATTGTATGATATCCTTTCCCAGAGATGCCTGATATTATTTTCATTTAATAAGGGGAATGACTATGCTAGAAACCATTTTTGGCTAAAAAAGGGTTTCTCAAGACTCAACCTTACTCCACTTCCAAATTATGCACTTAAAATCCATTCCCACTTTTGGGATAATCAGTGATAGTGAAAAAAAATATATCTATAGTGCATCAATTACAAACACATATACCAGTCACTCTATTAATATTTTCTTCACATTTCAGCATTTAACATCAGAATATTTTATCTCTGCCTATGCAATTGCTTCTCTGTAAGTGGTTATGACTTGCACTGTGCACACTTGTTTGTGGGCACATGGTGTTTTTTTTAAATTGTTTTATGGGAGGGGTGCTTTCACAGTCTTGGCATATACAGAACTGTGCTAGATTCCCTAGAACCTTCTAAAAATTTCAGGGGTAGTGCAATACTGCACCATGTATATATTATTGATGTTATATGTACACAGAACTATATTTTCATGTCTTTCTGCTGCTGTCTGCCTCTAATGCACCTTGACCTCAAAATATTGTTTTTTTAAAAGCCACTGTCGCTAAATTTTCCGTTTTTTGTCTACAAGAAATGCTGCTACATACAATTAATAATTTAGTATCATTGCTCCCTCCGTGTTGAGAACAATTGTTTCTTGATGTAATCATCTTGAGGTCAATGAACAGGCGCAAGTATTTTCGAGAAATTGGTGCAAGGTCGAAATGAAGGCTGGTACAAGAGAAGGCATCTCACCAAATTCAGTCCAGGGCATGCATTTGCATCTTCTGATTGGATACCTCATCACCGACAAGCAGTGACGATAACACTTTGGATGACAGGAGCTACTTGGATTCATCTTCCGTCTTAGCCATTTAGGTTGACCTAAGTAGTCAGATATGGCAGCACTCGATCCACCAGATTTTGTAGTTATTCTTTCACTAGCACTTTCTGTACCTATACAAATGGAACTATACACTGCCACTGTGAGAAAAATATGTCTGGTTCGTTAAGTGATAAGAGAGACGGAGATATGAAGAAGCCATTTGTTATATTACACGACACCGACTCGTACGTATAATGACAATGACGCACTGACATGTATAATGACAATGAAAGTAACTTGCACGCCAGTCTCGAGTTCTAAGAAAGGCTGTAATAGCGGTTGTTACTCTCTGTATATGTGGAAAGCGTAAATTTGTTGGTTTAATTGTTGAAATAAAAAGACGAAAACATGTTGGCTGGTTTTGTTAATGCGAGATCTGAGTTTTGTCCCTTTGCAGCCACACAGCTTTTCTTTTGTGCATGCTCAGTTGCTCTTTCGTGAATAACCTCTGTATTTATTTATGCATACTTTAGCTGGGCTCACAAGGACATGTTTGCATATGCTGAAACAAGCAACGCTTCATGATGAACCGATTAATAGATTTTATCTTCTCTTTATGTTTCAGACATTGACGCGAATGTACTTAAGAATGAATCAGTTGTTGGTAGGTCACAATTGTTTTTAATTTACCAAGGTCCTAGAACTGTATCAGTGTTTCCATGTAGCAGATCAACTGTAACAGATCGACAGCAGGCTAATCACTGTTGCATTTGCATGAATATATGAATAAGCAGTGTATATTAGTGATTCCCATTTTTCTTTCTTCCTCTCCATTTGTTCTAAGATTCAGGACTAGAAGTGTCCGACAACACAGCGCATTGTTGTCTAACGTTACTATCCTCTCTCAAGTAAGAGAAGCCAGTGTGCTTCCGAGCAGCTACCTGCACCCTCAGAAGCTGAATCTTTCTCTTTGCTGAATGCAGATCCCTCTCATCAAGCTTCTCCATCACATGTTCAAATGTCTCCTGCTTTGGAGTAAAACCCTTGGACACCATCTCCTCCAAGAACAGGCAAGACTGAGCAAGCTTCCCATTTCGGCATAGCCAGCTCACCAACAAGGTATAAGTGCTGAAGTCAGGGCTAATATCCTTTCTAACCATATGACACACCAGGAACAGAAGAATCTTTACCCACTGCCTTCTACAGCACAGCTTCAGCAAGGGAGTGTATGTCTTTATGTCAGGCTTGCATGACTGGTCCTCCATCCTAACCAGCAGTTTCAGGGCATTCTCTGGCTGGGAGTGATCACAAGCAGCAGAAATCAGGGTGTTGAATGTAGTGGCATTGGGGGAAACTCCAGTTCTGCGCATCTCGTCAACCATGGAGTAAGCATCTTCCAACCTCCCAGCTCTGCCAAGTATATATATCAGGGAGTTGTAGACGGAAGCATCTGGGGCACAGCCATCCTCCTTCACCCTGTCAAAAGTATCCAAAGCTTCTTGCGTTCTCCCTGCCTTGCCTAACGCGTGCATCACGATTGTGTATGTGATAACATTTGGAGGGCACCCTTTTGAGCGCATCTCTTCCAAGATGGCGTGAACTGTCTGAAAATCTTTCTCCATGCAGTAGGCTTCTACCAGGCTGGTGTAAGTTATCACTGAAGGGCTGAAGCCATGCTCCTTCATCTCCTCCATCGTCTCTCGAGCCCCCTCAAGCATCCTCGCCTTGCACCACCCATGGACCAGCGTGTTGAAGCTGCACTCATCGGGAGGTATCGTCCCCCTCAAGTCCTGGAAGGCGCCTCTCGCACGCTTCACGCTCCTCTCCTTGCACAACGTGTCGAGGAGCACATTCATGGCCTTTGTGTCCTTGGCAACCCCAAACCGGTCCATTTTGTGGAAGGCGTCTATTGCGTCGGTCCACTGGCTGGCCCCGGCGAGCCTCCTCATCACCTTCGTCATCGTTGCCAGCGACACCAGGCCCCCGACCTCGTCCATCTGACCGATCAAACCCCACATCAAATCGAACTGTTTGGACTTGCCCAGTATGTCAACCATCAAGTCGTACGAATCAGCACAATGGCAGTGGCCTCCCTGAGCGCCGGCCCACATGAAGAACCCGAACGCCGCCACCCAATCGTTGCTGAACCTCATCAGAATCTTGTCGACCAGGCGGCCCGAGACCCTGACGGGGCAGCAGTCCATGGCTATCACGATGGCCTCGGGAGACGCGAAGCGAGAGCTCAGGATCCTGCTGACTTCGTCAACGTCGGCCTCGAACTCGGCGTCCTCGTGCGAGGCCGGCGCAGGGCAGCCGGGGCGGATCGACAGCGGTTTGGAGGAGCCGCCGCTGCGGCTCCGCTCTTCCAAGAAGCCGGGTTTAGCCGGGAGCACAAAATCGTCGTCGCCGTCGCCGTCCAAGCCAGTGCAAGAACCATCATCCTTCGGGTTCCTGAACCAGTCCGGCAGGTCGAACCCCGCAGTGGAGAAGCGCCAAGTGACGCGCTCACCGCTGCGCAGCCCGAACTTCAGGGACGGAGACGGGAGAACCCGGCAGCACCGGCGCATCCTCAAGCTCGGTAGCCGCGCGGGCAAATCGTCGAGCACCTCGCGTGGGCGATAGGACAACTCCGCCCTCGGAGGACAGGGCGGTCTCAAGCGGCCAAGGATTATGAGGTTGGGACCTGCGAGGTGGCTACCTATAGGGCATGGCGCGGCGTACACCACGGCGGCGCGCGTGGGTTAGGGAGGCGGGGAGCGGCAAGTCCGGTAGTGGACGGCCACGCCAAGAGCAGAAGCGGACGGACATTGATGTGACTCGGAAGATCAATGGGCCGGGCCGGACGGAGATCTTCTTGATCCATAGGAAAAATAGAGCGACAATAGAGGAATAAAAATTCCATAGGAATGCAACTGGAATTATTTTTTAAAATGATATTTTTAAAAAAATAATTACAGAAATAATATGCCGAATCAAAAAATCGCAAAAATACCCACATATCGTCACTTGAATTAGCGACAGAGTGACTCTGTCGCCATTTCAATAGCCCTCTATAATCATTCGTTTGAATTGGTGACATGTCTCTGTCGTCAATTTAATTGGCGATAGAGACATGTCGCTATTTCAATTGGTGACAGGCATGTAGTTTTGTAATTTCTTAAATTTAACATATTATTTTTGTAAATTATTTTTAAAAAATATATTATTTTTGTAAATTATTTTTAAAAAATTTATTATTTTTAAAAAAATTTAATGCAACTGTTCATCCATTTGATTTATAGGAATGGAGCAAAGGAAAAATAATTGAAAATTTTCAGCCCGTATGATTCTAAAGGAAAAACAAACATCCATTGAAACCTCTCTCTCTCTCTCTCTCTCTCTCTCTCTCTCTCTCTCTCTCTCTCTCTCTCTCTCTCTCTCTCTCTCTTTTCTTGCTACGCATAGGTTGGAGTCAAATTCCCTGTTTTTCAATCCTCTGTTCTGAGCATGCATTCCTATCGTATTCTTGTGTTTCTCCAATTCCTATGTTTTTAGAATCCTGTGAATCTAAGAGGCAGCCCGGGCCATTAACCAATTCTGCCTTTTACTAATGAACATCCGCTAACAAAAAAACTGAACAAACTTCAATTGAAAAATTCTAATTGATTTAGTGGTAGCGGTTAGCACATATTTACTGCTCAGAGATAATTCCGAGCACCTGTTAGTGCCTCCTAACGATGCTATAAACTTAGCATATTAACTATCTTATATGACAAGGAAAAAACTAGTAATCTTTTTCTAAGCAACTTCCTAAGCATCTGGAGATGGACCGGCATTTTTTTTTTGTTTGGAGACAACAGAGTAAGAGATAGCAAGCACCGGATACATGCAAATCAATGTTTGCAGTTTGCGCTCCCAGCCGAAAGAACCAAGCTACGGCAGCTTCAACCAAGGTACTTACTGGTATATAATCCTTCTTTATTGTACATAATCCTCCTTTATAACTATCATAACTACTTAACTTGAAACAATTCCTAAGCCAGAACTAGTAATAAGAGTCATTAATCTTTTGTCCTTCATTCCAAGATTTATTCACTTCACAAAGGATAATTAACTTGATCATCAACACCAAAATCCATAAAAATCATTACTTAAAAATTAGGGGGCCTAGACGCTTTCAATAAATGTGTTTTGCAAAGTGTTGTGATCATGTGTTGATCCTTATATAGCTCAAAAAATTAATCTTAAGTGGTTCTTGATTTGAAAAGAAAAGATTTATGTGTGAAATCTGATTTTCATCTGAAAAAGTCGATTATACCGCCCCTAAGGCCTAGCACCGGAAGTCTGTTACTACCGCTTTCAGTTGGCCGGTAGCACCGCTAGGTCTGTAGTACTGCTTATGGGAGCAGGTACTACTGCTCATCGGTGCTACCGCTTGTTTGAGCGGTAGTTGTTTTCCAAAAAGCATGTGCTGCTCGTTGATTTTTGGAGGCCGAAGCTACCGACCATGTGGGAGCAGTAATACCGAACGTCCGGTGGTACCAGCCCTATGGGTCAGCATGTCTTTTCCAGAGCATGTGTTGCTCGAGGATTATCTGATCGGTGGTACCTGTTTTGAAAGCTTGTACTACCGCTCGAGTGGTAATACCACTCCTATTTGGGCGATAGCACCGAACCACTGTGCAGCGGCTAGTTTTTGTAACGTTTTCGACAGTTGGGGTCGAGGTCGATACTATTGGCCCTAGTTGGGTGGTAGTACCAGATTTATTGGTTTTTGCCCAAATTGTCCCCAAATGGCTAGTTTTCTTTGGGGAGACAATAAAAGGAGCCTTGAGGGTTGGTATTTGTGCTTACTGCAATTTGTTGGCTTTATGATGTGTTTGTGGGAGAGTTGTGCATGGTTGCCTTCTCCCATTTGTTTCTTGAGCTAGAATTAGCATCTAATTTGCATGTGTTGCAATTAGAAGTGGATTGATGGCTCTTTGTGCATGTGTTGCACTTAGAGGAGAGCCTTGTGCATTTATTGCACTTGGTGATCACTATTGTGCATGTGCTGCACTTAGTGAAGTTCAAGCTAGGAGGCTTGACCTATTACTCTTGTTGTTTACTGACATCTAGATGGCATAGCGGTGTTGTGTGCGGTGACCTTCTCAAGGAGATTGTGAGAAGGCCTGGCAAAGTTGTGAAGGTCGAACCTCGTCTAGCTGGAGGGGAAAGAGCTACCACTAGTGGTTTTGAGATGGGTGCCCAATTCGTGGAGCCGGTCCAATGTGTTAAGGCTAATCTCAACGTGGACTAGGGGAGACCGGTAAGTCTCCGAACACCACAGTAAAAAGTATTTTGTCTCATTGTGATTTGCTTTCTTGTGCTCGTTTACATTTAAGCAATTTACATTCATAAAATTAAATCGATTGCTTGTCTATTTAGAATTGCAAATAGTGAGCCTAGAGAATTTAGGCTTTAATTGTCAAAACCTTAGTTTAAGATTCCGCAATTATCTTTTAGGCTTTAACATAGGGGTTAAATAAAATATGTATTTAGAGAGAAGATTTTTAAAACTGCCTATTCACTCCCTCCAGTCGGCATCCTCGATCTTACACCGGCATATCCTAGATTTACGCACTATTTATCTACTCATAGCCAATATGGAGATTGTAATTCCTTCTTAGGACAATCTTTTCAGACCGATTTCATACACTATGGTTGATACTATTATTACGGTTCATTGCTCAAGTGTAGCTGTTTATCCTTATATCGTAGCCTATGTAGAAAGCCCCATCGGCATAAAAATCCTTCTTATCGGTACCCTCTACCCACCATATATAAGAATATGCCAATAGCTCCTTTCGTGGGATGAGCCCAATCAATAAGCCAACACCCATTTATCACCTCAATAATTCATTCACAAACATATTTCCATCCGTGTCTGATTTAAGGTTTTCAATTGTAATATATATTTTCCAATGCATGGTTATATGCAATAAGTCTACGAAAGCATTTGAAAAACTTTGATAAAGATGATCAAAGAAACTTGCCTGATATGGAATTGTAATATTCGGCCTCACTCGGATCCTGAAACTAGCCATCTGTTGGGTTCTATTTTGTTCCTGAAATCACGGAACATTAATTTCATGTGGTAATTAATTATAATGTGTTTATGGCGTCCAACCTTTTTCTGAGCGGTTTGAAATTGGTGTAGGTGTGGTGCACATTTTAAATTACAATTTGCGAATTTACCACCCTTTAAATTGGTGTGTTTTAAATTGAAGTAATTTAGCTATCTGTATTTTAATTCAATGTCATTTAATTCATGAAGTTTATTAAAGTTCGGGTTGTGATTTCATTTTAGCAGAGATATCATTCCCCATTTTTTATTGTTATGACAGCTATTGGTTTTACACAAATTTTTATTTAGCCAAACTTGGGTATTTATTCTCTTCTTAAATTCTTAAGTATTACCATGAGTTCTTACTTGATTTATTGCGATCCTTAATATTCATAGACATATATGTATATATATGTATATATATATATATGTATATATATAGTTTCCTCTAAATTTTACTCTTTTATCCGCTTTTATTTCTTTTCTTTTCTCCTGTCTCTCTTCCTCTCCCTTTTCCCTTTCTCTTTCTCCCTCTTCCCTTTTTCTCCCTGTGACCGAACCCTCCTCCTGGCCTTCCTCTTCTCCTCTCCCTAGATCCAATCCTCCTACCTCCCGATGGCCTCAGCCCTACTGCCTTCGCCTCAGCTGTTGCCTCCTTGCGGCCCTAGTCACCTCCCCCTGGCCTCCCCGCGCCCTCAAGCCTCTACCCCGAGCTCTCCCTGGCACTAGCCCTTGGCACCACCATGGCCGAGCCCCATACAAGGCACAGGAGTAGAACCCCCTATCCACTTCTTTAGATGATTGGTTTACTTTTAAAATGCATTAGTTTCACTTTTGATATTTGTTGATTCAAGGGAGCAGACTAGATATTTTCTTGGTCTACGAGGATTTGGGAATTACTATTTAGGAGGGTTAGTGATACTGTGATGGCACCCATGGATTGCCTACACGTCGAGGAGTTCTAGGTGATTTGCGATCACACGCAGCGTTGCCCCCTCCTACAGCTAGCATCTGAGGCCACTGAAGTTTTTCCCGATCTACTCTCTATCTATTTGCTTTATTGCATTTAGGTGCCATACACTCCTAATATGGATATAGCTATGGTTGTGCACCTGATGAGGGATGGATTTGAAGGTGATGTAGATGAGGGTGTTGATGTGAAGTTATTGGTGGAGAGGGTTGTGGTCCTGGTCTTCTTGATCTTGGCCTCTTCCTCCTTGCACCTTGCTTCAGTTTGGGGCTTCCCTTACTCTTGGATGGGTTTATGGTGCTTGGGCTCTTGTGTGATGGTGTCTGTGGATGGAATGGGGATTGGGGGATGGCCTCAGCTGGGACTTATTCTTCTTAGCAATGACCCTTTGACCCCTTTACCATGGTGGCTTTTACTTTTTTTACTGGGAGATATTTGATCACTATTTACATGTGGCTAAGGTTACCCGACAACGGTAAGTTCGTGCACGCCGAATGATGAATCCTATGGGTCTGACGGCACATCTCAAAATTTTAATTTTGGCATTTCTTGTATTATGGTTGCATTTATGTATATATGTGTGGATAATTACTATGTGCATGAATTAGAGACAAGAAACAACGGCGGTTTTAGATTTTAGGAGAGTGACTCAATCTTGTAATCTACCTTTCTATAACTTAATTATTCATGTAATTGCAAATTGTAAAGCTGTAATACACTTTGTTAATAAATAAATTTGGTGACTGCTCTGTTGATTATTTGTTTGATGCAATCTATTAGTTGTGTTAATGACCTCATTTGCTTAATTAACAATTTTGGTTGTTTGAGACACTCTTTGCACGTCATCCATTAATAGAAAAGAAGAAAAGGCCCAAGAAAGATCTTGCAATGACGACATAGTGCTTAAATTAGGGCACTCGTTAACATAAAAATAGATAAGAAAAGATAGTCTAAAAATACAATCCAAATAACAACACTGAAAAAACAAAGAACTCAAAACACGTTGCTCTGCTTGAGGTCATGTTTGTTTCCTCTAAACACGTTGCTCCGCTTAAGGCCCTGTTTGTTTCGGCTTAGGCCTTTTGGCTTATAGCTTAAAGACAGCCTTTTGGCTTAAGCAACTTATAAGCACTTAGCTTTTAAGCCAAGGTAGGGTATTTGGTAACCTAGCTTTTTTAGCTTTTGAGTGATGGCTTGTTATTGAATTATCTAAGATACCCATGATTCAAATGATATTTTAGGTTAATCATCAACAACAAAAAAATTTGTGTGCATAAGAGATTGAACATCAATATACAAGGACAATCTATGAGCATCACTGCACAATCCAATGGAAGAATTTTTCTAGAACAACTCATTCAGTGAATCCTTTTCTTAAGCAAATTTTCATCAAGTCCTCTTGTGAACCCTTCATTTAGTGAACCCTTTTCTCAAGCAAATTTTCAGACTACTAGCATTGTTTTTCCAAAACAACTCATTCAGTGAGCAGGTAGCTACATTGTTCAACCCCAATTTTCAGGAAGGAACAAAAAAAAAATGGAAATACAACAATCAAGATGATCTATGGTTTACTGACCATATGCGCCTAGATCATAAACTTGCAAGATAAATATATCCAAATTTACACATTCTACATAACATTTAATTCATATATGGAACCTTAATCCTTAAGCCAACATTCTGGGATAGCAAAATTATGAAATTTTATACATCTACAAAAATCATCTAACATAGCAACAACTAGCAATTCATCTCTGAAATACACATCCAGAATTCAAACTGATGAACTGCCATAATGAACCATACCCAATTTTTTTATGGAAGAATCAACATGTTGTTTCCCCAATCTAGCAAGAAGCATTGACCACCGCACAAGCGGTTGTAGATCTAGAAGGAGAAAGGTAGGCATGGGCAGGGTCTCGCATGTCGCTGGGAGGGAGAAGGAGCTTGCGCACTGCCACGGTAGCCAGTTCTGAGATCACGCAGCCGGAGGGAGAGGTTGAAGACGTGCGTGCCAGGGAGAGGAGGAGGAGGCTGGTGGTCGCCATAAGGACTGCCGTCATCGTCGCGTGGTCTCCGCCAGGGAGGATGTCGCCATTGCCAGGGGGATAAAGAGGGGCTAGCAGCATGGGAGAGCTTACCGAGCTTTCCATGCTCAGATCCAACGGCCTCCACCCACGCCATGCTAGATCCAGTCGCCTCCCGCCGCACTACAGCCATATCTGTTTGCCTCCACTCACGCCACGCCCGGATCCCACCGCTCGAAGCTCGGGCCCAGACACCTTCACTGGCGCCACAGCGGATCCGGCCGCGCGCCTCCCATCTCGCTACAGCCGGATTTATTTGCCTCCACCCGCACCATCCTCGGATCCTGTCACCTCCCGCCACTCCAAGCTCAGGTCTGACCGCCTCTACCTGTGCCACGTCGGATCCGGGTCGGCTATCCGCTAGGGAGGCTGGGGACAGCAGAGACAGGAGGGGTGGAGGGAGGAGGATGTCGCATGGAGGAGAGGAAATGAGTAGACAGGGAAGGATTTTTTGGTTTATGTATGATGGTATTTGGTGGGTAATTTTGGATACTTAGTGGCAAAGTTATTTTATTTAGAAAAGTCCAAAAAAGCATATTTTGTCTGATTTTGGCTAATATAGTTATGCGGAGGTTTTACGTTTTTTTAACACCCGTCTAAAAAGCTAGCATTTGTTTCGATTTTTTTTTTTTTTTTTTTTTTTTTTTTTTTTATTTTAAGCTCGTGGAAAAACCGAAATAAACAGACCTAAGTCCATAACACGGATTTCTATCTGATCTAGCTAAATTTATTATTAGAAATCCGGCATTCCTCTCACAGCTGGTCGTATTCCTTTCTTCGCTCCCTGACAACTTCCGTTTTTTTTTTCATTGGATAGGATGGAGTTTTATATTGTTCCTCGAGAATGCATGCATGGACCGTCGCAGTATTTACGTAGGATAGTGTTTTTGAGCTCGACGGAATTAAATATAACCCTGTGGTTACCATCATCGCCATGTATGCGGTAGTCAGGTAGCTGACATTGCATCTCTCTGAACGGTGAATGATCCTTCTGGAAATCTATCTGGCCGACTGGCCCAATCAATGATGACCGCTGAATGTTGATAAACGCAGCAGCACATGGAGCTGTTCCTGAGTGCGGGTTAATTCGAACACGATAGTTAATATGGTCCTAATTAAGATGCTAGCAATGAGCTGAGGTGCAGTTTCCAGGCGTCGTGTCATCCAGCGAAATGCATACGTAAGAAGCGGTAGAAATAGAGGTGGGCGTCGTGCCATGCACGTGCCGGTCCGGCCTGAATTTATCGTGTTTCGGACCGAAACCGTGCTGTGCCACGACGACCTATCGTGGCCCGAACTCATCGTGCTTCGGACCGAAACTATGGTACATGTGCTGTACCACGACGACCTATCGTGCCCACTATGACGGGCCATGCCGGCCCGACTCATCTTTGACGAGCCCAAGCCTGGCTCAGTAGCAAGCTCGTGGTAGAAACAGGAAACTACAGAGCCATTCGAGCAATCGAGCAACAGTAGTTCAGTAGCAAGCTCATCCGTTTCGTTCCAAATAATCTTGAGGGGCAAACAATAATTAACAATTATTTTACAGGTTGATCACAGTACAAGCAAGGTCATGCAGAGCACAACCATCACGAGGGGAGGCTACGCTAAGCTAAGGTCGCCCTTCAGGAATCAGATGCCCTGAAGAGGGTGAGGAGGGAGAGGAAGAGGTTGATGACGTCCAGGTAGAGCGCGACGGCGGCCCAGACGTACTCGTCGTAGGAGTAGCGCTTGATGAGGTTGTCGGTGTCGTAGATGATGTAGCCGCAGAAGATGAGCGCCGCCAGCCCGCCGTAGATCATCAGCGAGATCTTGCCGAGCGGGAAGAAGAGCTGTATGAGCGCGAACACGATCAGGATCATCAGGGCGGCGAAGAGGAACGGGCCCAGGAAGCTGAAGTCGTGCCCGCGCTTCGCCGCCCAGAACGTGTACGCCGTCAGGCTCACCACCACCGCGGCCGTCAGGATGGCGGACTCCAGGATCACCGTCCCTGCGGCGAGCACAAGGACAAGAAGACCACATGGCGTGAGCATCAAGTCCATCGGTTGCAATCTTGCGATGATTCTTCAGAGCACAAATCAAAATATCCCTGAATAATCTGCTCTCTGTCTGGTTGCATTCCGGGTTCAGAAACATGCGGCTCGAATCTTTCCTTACCTTTGGTGAAGGCGCAGGTGAGGCCGACGGCGAAGCTTATGGCTACCGTGAAGAGGCCAAGAAGCAGCAGGTTCACCGGGTGGTGCTGGTAGTAGTAGTACAGAGGGCACAGCACTGCAAATCAATACACAAAACACACGAGATCGTTCAATGTCACGGTCACATCCAAGAAAGCAGAGCAAAAATTATTTTTGACGACCGGGCCACACGAACGAAGCCAGCAACGAATCGATTTAAGCTCGCGCGCGTACGTACGGATGAAGGGGAGGATGATGAGGAAGATGTAGAGCCCGAAGCCGCCGGGGGAGGAGACGAAGAAGAGCGCGACGGGGCGGACGAAGACGACGACGGCGGCGACGGCGATGGTAAGCAGAATCTGGATGGAGAGGATGGTGTAGACCTTCCCGATGAAGGCCCACCTCAGCTGCGGGCTCTCCAGCATCACCGGGTACAGCAGCCGCCCCGCCTCCGCGTCCCCCGCGCCCCACTCGGGCCCCTTCGGCGGCGGCCGGAAATACATCTTCTCCTCCTCCTCCTCTGTTTTCTTCTCTGTGCGCTTGGCTTGTGCGGTGGTGCGGTGGTGAGAGCTCGTGGGCGGCCGTGCGAGCGAGAGCTTTTAAGGATAGGAGGAATGGCGGGGAGGAGGGCGCGAGAGACGCAGTGAAGTTTCCGGAGGATTCCGGATCCGACGTGGCGGTGCTCGGAGGCTGACGTGTGGGGCCGCTGGGTGCGGCGAGGCTTTTGACCCTTCTAGTATCGTCTTACTCCGTTCTGGTGGCGTCTGGAGGGAGGAGAAAACAAGCGTTGCTTTTGCTTCGTGACGGGGGGTATCTGTGTTAGGGAATGCTTAGTGACGGGGGTAGGGCAATGGTAATGCGTATGCCTTTCTTCGAGCGCCTGCCTGCTCTTTCTCCGTGTTGAGTCAAAGTACTTTGGCATTTTTCGCGTGGGGAAGCGAAGTATGAGCGTTAGACCATCTCAAAGAGAGATTACTAAAAAGAAGCCCTAAACTACGATATAGGATCCTAATTAATTAGATTTAAAACTCCAAAGAAATATTCACTCCAGCAATTAGGCCCTCAAATCTAACTACCATCTAATGGGCCGAATCACAGAGTTGCTACTCGCCCAGTGGTCCTAAAACACTTTGATAAATTTTAATAATTTAGGGTCCTTGTTGGGGTTGATCTTTTCCCCAAATGTCATGGTTCAAGTTTCTTCATGTGTGTGGTCATGGGGGTAAATAGGTAAATTCCCATCCTATTTTTCCCCACTCCATTTTCTCTTTCTCCTCCCCACTCATTTCTCTCTCTCTCCCACTCCACCCGGCTCCTCACCGCCCGACACCCCCTCCTCCACTGGCGGCCACGGCGCCCTGCTCTGTGCTCGGCCAGGCCCGGCGCCTCCTCCACAGCGACGTCCCTCCCCACGGCTGGCGCCTCCCCCTGTGGTCGTGGTGCCACCCAGTAGCTCCCTCCACTCCCGTGGCGCCCCTTTCTCTCGTAGCAAGAAGAAGAAGACCCCCTCACTCCTCTCTCTCTCTCTAGCCGAAAATGGGTTTAGGGTAACCATGGCTAGGGTTATGAAGGATTGGGGATTTTGCCTAAGTGGATGTTGTATGTGTTCTTAGGATGTGCTTGGTGCTAGTCTTTGTGAGGTTGTAGTGGATGAAATTGCAATGAATTGTTGATATGGATGGACATGGGTGCTACCGAATGGGTTTCTTATTTGGATTGCTAGTGTGGATGGTTGGGGAAAAGAAGCTTGGAGGGTTCTTGGTGATGCTAGTGATAATGTGCAATGCAATTTTATGAAAATAGATTCATGAAGGGTCTCTGTAATGAGGGTTTTGTGCTAATACTGACTTGTGGGATGTTTTCTGGAAGCTCATATAAGTAGAACATCACATGGGAAGGCTTGCTTTGGTTGTGTTTGTGCCTCTCCCATATCTATCACTATGTTGTTTAGCCTATGCTTTAACTGACGATTTCTCATGCTGGTGTTCTGTACCCTCATGCGATTAATGGACACATAGATATCAATTTCCTATGTTTACATGTTCAGTTCTCTAGAGGTCATGTATATATATAGATATATATATATATATATTCAGGAGTTTAGGCTTTGAATACTGCATGTAGTCATTGAGGTGTTCTAATACTAAAAAGGAGGATCGTTAATATTTGCCTTTTAGGTTTGGGGGTGATGAGATGACTAATGTTTCCATGCTCATGATAGTATGTGCATTAAGGTCATTATGTTACCTGCACTTGTCTGATGGTTCTCATGGGTATGCTTATAATACAGGGTGCTTTAAGTACATTATGCCTCTGGTATTTGCTCGATGGCTTGCAATTAAATATATTTCCATTGCACTGTCAATTAGCTATCTGCTAGTCTAGCATGATGCTTGGGTATTTCTTTTGCATGGATCTGCCCTGGTTGTTGAACTTGAGGTATATGCTTGTTTAGGTGTTAGGCATTCTACTGTTGAGCTCTTGAACAGTAATTCTAGGTATGCAGAATTTACGTTGATCGTATTTGAGTGTGTTGGTATTGGGCTCTTCTGTGTCATGGTCAACAGGAGCATGCATGTGATTAAAACTGCATTAAACTTAAACTCTGCTAAAACTCTGTGTCATTACCATACTTTGCTCGTGCATGCTAAGAGAGAGAAAAGATAATTAGATCTAAATGGTGTTGAGCCAATCCTAGTGTGGTTTAGCCTTTATTTTGGAGTTTCACAATTGTATTTCATTTTGGCTTGATGGATGCTTGCGTTGTTATTTTCAATTCTCGTTCCATGTTCATATGCATATCATGCATCTCATTTTGCATATATTGTGCTCGTGTAGAGAACGAAACCGCGGAGGGTGACGCGACAGTGGTTGAGGGGGATATCGGTGAGCAGGTGGTTACTGAGACTCCGGCAGAAGCATCAGGCAAGCACCTAAGCATATTCAACCTTTATGTGATATTATTTTAGTGAATAAACTGCTTAATTGATCGATTACGTCTTGCATGAGGAATTAAATTTTGGGATAGGGCTAGATCCTAATTGCTGCACATACACTCCTTGGTAATTGTTGACCACATCCTTTGGAACTAGTTTACGGGTAGTATAACTGAGTCCATGCTTAGTTTGCTTAGAAAATGGGGTTGGGCCAAGTGGTGGACGGTTCCATCACTTGAGAGTACTAAATACTACACATGTGAACTATATTGGAAACGGGTTTAGGTCATGTTACTTGGATGGATATTAATAATTGGCGACCGGGCGGGAGAGTAGGACCATTTGGGTATGGAGACTCAAATGGCGTAGTCCCGCCTGTGTCAATTAAGGACCGATCCGTTTGTGTGCCATGTTGATCGAGCACCATTAGGTTGATCGCATGCCTGAATATGGTAGGGTAAGCCACTCTTTCATCACATGCCGTTCGATGAATCATACCCTCATGCGGTTGGACGTGGTTGAGGGCGAGGCTTAGGCCGACCCTCGAGGGCCAAGCCGAGCTTGGGCCGCTCGAGGGGGTGCTAGGTGCTCGGACCGCATGAAGATGGTTCAACGAATGGGTATGGATGGGAGGGGGTTGACATGAGGTACTTTGTGGCACATGTCGTGCGATCAACGCTTCCCTGCAGGGTTAATCAAGCGATTCGAATTGCCGCGCTCTCGGATATGAGCACGCTCGCGTCATCCGACACTCAGCGTAGTAATAACTTAAACTCTTGGCTCGTCGTTGTACTTGAGCTTTAAAATGGTTGTAATTGCTTTACTTTAGTGTTGTTACCTTTCAACTTCATGTTAGAAGTAGGTGCGGTCAATAACTGCTTTAAATTTGTAATTGGTTTAGCTGTCATACTCATACTACAAATGTTAATGCTTTTCCGCACTATTACCTTCAGCTTTATTCCTTTCTGTACCCAAATGCATAACCCTTTGGAGTCGGTCATATTTGGACCACGGGTAAGTCTTGCGAGTACATTCGTACTCATGCTTCTGCTTTGTGGTTTTCAGGTGAGGGTCAGGAGGGCTGCGAGTTCTGTCCCCTCTATCGCTCTCGGTGCACGCGGGACACCGAGTAGAGGTTACTTGCGATGTCACACACGCCCGGAAGTGTTCAGGGGCAGAACACTTCCGGAGATGCCGTATTTTGCTAGTGTGTCGGTTAAATTCACTTTTGTTGTATAGTTAGCTTTATATCCCCTGTTCTGTGAGGCTTGAAGACTTGGTATTCCTCTTGTTGGTCGTGGTTGTGTTGTGATGTCCTTATCATGCTTGTATGTTGCTTTTATCCATGCCATATTATCATGCTATATCAACTGCTCTTTTGTCTGCTGAGTGGATGTCCTAGAATCTAGAAAGGTCATGCCGAAATTTCGATTTTTTGTGCTATCTTTGTTTAGGTTGTATCATCTTAATTATCTAGTATGTTAGTTGAGTTGTTTTAGTTGTGTGGTTGTCGGGTTTGTCTTGTGCTTGGTTTAGTCTTCTTGTTGTGCTTCCGCGTTGCGCGCCCGGTTGTGGGGTTTGAGTTCGTTGTCCCCTTTATGCAAACTGAATTGATGTGGCAGTGGAAACCGGTATGCGGGGCGATCCTGGGCGAGTTCGGGTCGCATACCGGGGGAATACCGGGGCTGTGGTCGAGTTATTTGAATGGTTCCACTGTTATCTCCTTTGGGCTTGGATGCTAGCATCGCGAGCGCCATCGGCGAATCGTTGCTAGCCTCCAAATCCAATGAGGTTAACGGGGTGTTCCAATAGCTCGAGGACAGTCTGGGCGGCTCCTCACAAGGCTGGTATCAGAGCAAGGTGCATAAAGACGAACTCTAAACTTGACAACCACTTAGGTGATGGATTGTGGTTTACTAGCCTTCTAGTAGTAATTAACGCTATACTACCCGCCCTATGTTTATAATTCGGGTTGTGTGGGTTGAATGATGAGTGTGGGAGAAACGATCACGTTGGAATCGTGCATTTCATGCCATGCATATAAGGACCATGTCATACCATGCATGCATTTGTCTTGCCATATCATTTGCATTTTATCTATGCCTTCATATATGTTAAATTTGGTAAATTTCCTTTGTATTGTGCTACCATCTAGATTATGTTTTGATTCGAATTTTGCTAAGTCTAAGAACATGTCCCTTCCTTGTGGAGTCTAACTCTTGTCGTCTGACTTTGGTTGACGACAGAATGAGGACCCACGGCGGTATGGGAGGTGATGATGGTGCGGGGCGATCGCAGCCTCACGATGGCGATCCGCCGCCTCCTCCCAACCTCTTGGATGTGCTGCTGAGGTTGGAACAAAATCAGCAGGCAACCAACAGAATTCTGGAGATGCTTGTCCAGAATCAGGCTCCTCGAGGTGGCTGCGATGGGCGAGACCGCCCCAGTGGCTATCTGGATTTCTTGCATACACAGCCGCCCACCTTCTCTCGCGCCAGCAAGCCACTTGAGGCTGATGATTGGTTGCGCACAATTGAGCAGAAGTTTGCTCTCATCCGCTGCGAAGATCATGAAAAGGCACTCTTTGCTGCTCAACAACTTCAGGGCCCTGCTGGTGCTTGGTGGGCCAATTTCCTTGTCATGCAGCCTGCCGGTCACCAGGTGACCTGGGCGGAGTTCCGTGAGGCCTTTCGGGCGTATCACATCCCGAAGGGGCTCATGGACATTAAGAGGCAGGAGTTCCTCTCTCTCAAGCAGTGGAACAAGTCTGTGATGGACTATTCTCGAGAGTTCAACTATTTGGCCCAATATGCGCCGTAAGAAGTGAACATCGATCGGAAGAAGCGAGGATCGCTTCATGGGTGGGCTGTCAAGAAAGATGCAAGACAAGCTCTCGTGTGTGATTTCCGGACTTCAATAACTTGGTGAGTCGGGCGATCATCATTGAGCATAAGATGAAGAATCACCAGGAAGAGAAGAAACGGAAGAGGACGGCACATTTTCCAGCTGGCGGCAGTTCGCAGCGTGCTCGGACTGTCTTTCCTCTACCGAGGACACCTGCTCCTACACTTCCACTACCACCGATGCCCCGTCCTGCTCCTCTTTGCTCCCGGCCTCCACCGCCACCGCCGGAAGTGAGAGCGAGGCAAGTTCAGTTCCGCCCATGCTACAATCGTGGGCGCGCGGGACACTTCATCGAGATTGCCCTTTTCCCAGCGGGCAACGACTCTGATGCTCCAAGGCCTCAGGGCGCACCGCCTCCACGTCCCTACGGGAAGGCACCTCAAGCGCCGAAGCATGGCCGGGTCCACTACACCGACGCCGAGGCGATTCCAGAAGGCAACCATGTGTTGACGGGTATGTTATGCATTGATGGGCATGCCGCTAGAGTTTTGTTTGATTCAGGGGCTTCTCATTCATTTATTCGCAAGGATTTTGCTATGCATCATCAAATGAGAGTGAGTTACAGTAACACCCCCTTCCTCATTGAAGCACCGGGTTCAAAGATTGTTGCTGATCAAGTAGTCCAAGAAGCAACTGTTCTGATCCAAGGGGTTCCATTCCTGGTCAACTTGTTACTCCTTGACCTTCGTGGGATAGATGTTATCTTGGGCATGAATTGGCTAACACGGCAGCAGGCCATTCTGTATTGTTCTCGTCGCTCCATCTCGCTCAAGGGGCCGAAGGGCGACCAGTTGACTCTACTTCTCGATGGTGGCAATGCCACTCTTTGCTCCTTGAATGGTGCTAAAATTGAGGAGTTAGAGTCCATTCCCGTGGTTTTGGAGTACCCGGATGTGTTCCCAGCGGAACTGCCAGGGATGCCGCCTAATCGTGACATTGAGTTCGTGGTTGAACTCCAACCCGGGACTGCTCCCGTGTCCAAGCGGCCATATAGGATGCCGCCAAATGAATTGGCGGAATTGAAGAAGCAGTTAAAGGAACTGATGGACAAGGGGTTCATTCGCCCAAGCTCCTCACCTTGGGGCTGCTCGGCTCTCTTCGTGACTAAGAAGGACGGTTCTCTTCGTCTATGTGTTGATTATCGTCCCTTGAATGCAAGCATTATCAAGAACAAATACCCTCTGCCGCGGATTGATATCCTGTTCGATCGACTTGCCGGTGCACGGGTATTCTCCAAGATTGACTCGAGGCTCGGGTACCATCAGATTAAGATCCGGCCGAGGATATTCAAGACACCTTCTCCACTCGGTATGGGTCATGCGAGTACCACAAACATGTCGTTCGGGTTGACGAATGCACCGGCATACTTCATGTACATGATGAATTCCATCTTCATGGAAGAGCTTGATTCCTTTGTAGTCATCTTCATTGATGACATCCTTATCTATTCGGCGAATGAAGAAGACCATGCCAAGCATCTTCACATTGTTCTCAGGAGGCTTCGAGAACATCGCCTTTATGCCAAGTTCAGCAAGTGCGAATTTTGGCTGAAGGAGGTATCGTTCTTGGGGCACGTCCTCTCCGAGCAAGGTGTCGCTGTCGACCCAAGCAAAGTACAGGATGTGCTCAAATGGGAACAGCCCAAGTCTGTCACCGAGATCCGCAGTTTCCTTGGGCTGGCTGGCTATTATCGCCGTTTCATTCAGGACTTCTCCAAGATAGCCAAGCCTATGACGGAGTTACTGAAGAAGGGCAACGAGTTCAAGTGGTCCGTGGGCTGTGAGCAGGCATTTCAGACTCTGAAGCAGCGCCTCACTACAGCTCCAGTCCTCACCCAGCCCAATATTCACGAGCCGTTCGACGTCTACTGCGATGCATCTGGCATCGGACTTGGCTGTGTGCTTATGCAGGACAGCCGAGTTGTCGCTTATGCGTCTCGGCAGCTAAAATGTCATGAAGAGCACTACCCCACCCATGATCTGGAGCTTGCAGCAGTGGTCCATGCATTGAAGATTTGGCGCCACTATCTCCTGGGGAACAAGTGCAACATCTACACCGATCACAAAAGCCTCAAGTACATCTTCACGCAGGCAGACCTGAATATGAGGCAAAGACGGTGGCTCGAATTGATAAAGGACTACAATTTGGAAGTCCATTACCACCCTGGGAAGGCCAATGTGGTGGCTGACGCATTGAGCCGCAAAGTACAATGCCATTACCTTGCTCTTCTACCACGGAGTGCCACCCTTTGTGCTGAGTTCCAGAAGCTCAACCTGGAAATGATAGAAGAAGGGACCTTGTCTAACGTGGAATTGAAGTCCACATTGCTTGATCAGATTCGGGAGGCACAAGGCGGAGATGCGGGTGTTACCTGCATTCGCAATAACTTGGGTTCTGGTCAGGCTCCTGGTTTTCGCCTGGATGAGCAAGGAACTTTGTGGTTCGGCCAGCGCATAGTTGTCCCGGATATCCAAGAGTTGAAGCGGGCGATCCTTGATGAAGCCCATAACTCGTTGCTCACAATCCATCCGGGTAGCAATAAAATGTACCAAGACTTGAAACGGCAGTTTTGGTGGACCCGCATGAAGCATGAGATTGCTCGTTATGTGTCTGAATGTGATGTTTGCAAAAGGGTGAAAGCGGAACATCTCAAGCCAGCTGGCACTCTTCAGCCATTGCCCGTCCCAAACTGGAAATGGGAGGATATTAGCATGGATTTCATCACCGGCCTGCCAATGACTTCTTCGGGTTACGACTCGATATGGTTTATAGTCGACCGGTTGACAAAGTCCGCACATTTCCTAGCCGTTCGCACCGCTTATCAATCCAAGAGGTATGCGGAGTTGTACATCTCTCGGATTGTATGTCTTCATGGAGTGCCAAAGCGGATAGTTTCAGATCGAGGCTCTCAGTTTGTTTCTCGGTTCTGGAAAAGCTTGCATGAAGCGTTGGGCACTAAGTTACTTCACAGCTCAGCATATCACCCACAAACTGACGGCCAAACTGAGAGGGTCAATCAGATACTTGAGGATATGTTGAGGTCTTGTGTTCTGTCTTCTGGGAAGAAATGGGATGAGTGTCTTCTGTATGCTGAGTTTGCCTACAACAACAGCTACCAAACCAGCATCAAAATGTCTCCCTTCGAAGCACTCTACGGTCGTAGCTGTCGGGCACCTCTCAATTGGTCCGAGAGCGGGGAACGTTCATTCCTTGGGCCTGAACTAGTCATGGAGGCAGAAGATAAGGTGAAAACCATCCAAGAGAATCTGAGAGTAGCTCAATCGCGACAGAAGAGTTATGCTGATCACCGTAGGAGACCTCTCTTCTTCGACATTGGCGACTTTGTCTATTTGAAGGTATCTCCTCTCCGGGGCACCCGTCGTTTTGGAGTTAAGGGAAAATTGGCGCCTCGCTACATAGGTCCATTCCGGATCCTTAGTAGGCGTGGTCAGGTGGCCTATCAGTTGGAGCTTCCTCCCTCACTCGAGATGGTCCACAATGTCTTCCATGTCTCGCAATTGAAGAAGTGCCTCCGTACTCCCTTTGAATCTCTGGAGGTGGATGAACTCGGGGTTCAGCCTGAACCTGATCTGTCCTACCAAGAGCATCCTATTCGGGTTTTAGATGAAGCTGAACGCAAGACTCGTAGGAAGGCTCTCAAGTTCTATAAAATTCAGTGGAGCAATCACATTGAAGATGAAGCCACTTGGGAGCGGGAGGATCATTTGAAAAGCGAATATCCCGAATTCTTCCAAACTGTGTAAGTACTCCAACCCTATCCCTTCGCAGAGTTTGTCTGTGTTAAATTCCTTCTAGCGATGTACTCGTTTTGAATCTCGGGGCGAGATTCCCCTAAGGGGGGAGGATTTGTCATGGTTCAAGTTTCTTCATGTGTGTGGTCATGGGGGTAAATAGGTAAATTCCCATCCTATTTTTCCCCACTCCTTTTTCTCTTTCTCCTCCCCACTCATTTCTCTCTCTCTCCCACTCCACCCGGCTCCTCACCGCCCGACACCCCCTCCTCCACCTGGGCGACGCCGCCGGCGCCCCCCTGCTCCTGTGCTCGGCCGGCCCGGCGCCTCCTCCAGCCCCTGGCGACGTCCCTCCCTCGACGCCGGCGCCTCCCTCCCTGGTCGCTGCCCCTCAGCTCCCTCCACTCTCACGGCGCCCCCTTTCTCTCGGTAAAGCGGCGAAGACTTCCCCCTCACTCCTCTCTCTCTCTCTCTAGCCGAAAATGGGTTTAGGGTAACCATGGCTAGGGTTATGAAGGATTGGGGATTTTGCCTAAGTGGATGTTGTATGTGTTCTTAGGATGTGCTTGGTGCTAGTGCTGTGAGGTTGTAGTGGATGAAATTGCAATGAATTGTTGATATGGATGGACATGGGTGCTACCGAATGGGTTTGCGCTGGATTGCTAGTGTGGATGGTTGGGGAAAAGAAGCTTGGAGGGTTCTTGGTGATGCTAGTGATAATGTGCAATGCAATTTTATGAAAATAGATTCATGAAGGGTCTCTGTAATGAGGGTTTTGTGCTAGTACTGACTTGTGGGATGTTTTCTGGAAGCTCATATAAGTAGAACATCACATGGGAAGGCTTGCTTTGGTTGTGTTTGTGCCTCTCCCATATCTATCACTATGTTGTTTAGCCTATGCTTTAACTGACGATTTCTCATGCTGGTGTTCTGTACCCTCATGCGATTAATGGACACATAGATATCAATTTCCTATGTTTACATGTTCAGTTCTCTAGAGGTCATGTAAATATATATATATTCAGGAGTTTAGGCTTTGAATACTGCATGTAGTCATTGAGGTGTTCTAATGCTAAAAAGGAGGATCGTTAATATTTGCCTTTTAGGTTTGGGGGTGATGAGATGACTAATGTTTCCATGCTCATGATAGTATGTGCATTAAAGTCATTGTGTTACCTGCACTTGTCTGATGGTTCTCATGGGTATGCTTATAATACAGGGTGCTTTAAGTACATTATGCCTCTGGTATTTGCTCGATGGCTTGCAATTAAATATATTTCCATTGCACTGTCAATTAGCTATCTGCTAGTCTAGCATGATGCTTGGGTATTTCTTTTGCATGGATCTGCCCTGGTTGTTGAACTTGAGGTATATGCTTGTTTAGGTGTTAGGCATTCTACTGTTGAGCTCTTGAACAGTAATTCTAGGTATGCAGAATTTACGTTGATCGTATTTGAGTGTGTTGGTATTGGGCTCTTCTGTGTCATGGTCAACAGGAGCATGCATGTGATTAAAACTGCATTAAACTTAAACTCTGCTAAAACTCTGTGTCATTACCATACTTTGCTCGTGCATGCTAAGAGAGAGAAAAGATAATTAGATCTAAATGGTATTGAGCCAATCCTAGTGTGGTTTAGCCTTTATTTTGGAGTTTCGCAATTGTATTTCATTTTGGCTTGATGGATGCTTGCGTTGTTATTTTCAATTCTCGTTCCATGTTCATATGCATATCATGCATCTCATTTTGCATATATTGTGCTCGTGTAGAGAACGAAACCGCGGAGGGTGACGCGGCAGTGGTTGAGGGGATATCGGTGAGCAGGTGGTTACTGAGACTCCGGCAGAAGCATCAGGCAAGCACCTAAGCATATTCAACCTTTATGTGATATTATTTTAGTGAATAAACTGCTTAATTGATCGATTACGTCTTGCATGAGGAATTAAATTTTGGGATAGGGCTAGATCCTAATTGCTGCACATACACTCCTTGGTAATTGTTGACCACATCCTTTGGAACTAGTTTACGGGTAGTATAACTGAGTCCATGCTTAGTTTGCTTAGAAAATGGGGTTGGGCCAAGTGGTGGACGGTTCCATCACTTGAGAGTACTAAATACTACACATGTGAACTATATTGGAAACGGGTTTAGGTCATGTTACTTGGATGGATATTAATAATTGGCGACCGGGCGGGAGAGTAGGACCATTTGGGTATGGAGACTCAAATGGCGTAGTCCCGCCTGTGTCAATTAAGGACCGATCCGTTTGTGTGCCATGTTGATCGAGCACCATTAGGTTGATCGCATGCCTGAATATGGTAGGGTAAGCCACTCTTTCATCACATGCCGTTCGATGAATCATACCCTCATGCGGTTGGACGTGGTTGAGGGCGAGGCTTAGGCCAACCCTCGAGGGCCAAGCCGAGCTTGGGCCGCTCGAGGGGGTGCTAGGTGCTCGGACCGCATGAAGATGGTTCAACGAATGGGTATGGATGGGAGGGGGTTGACATGAGGTACTTTGTGGCACATGTCGTGCGATCAACGCTTCCCTGCAGGGTTAATCAAGCGATTCGAATTGCCGCGCTCTCGGATATGAGCACGCTCGCGTCATCCGACACTCAGCGTAGTAATAACTTAAACTCTTGGCTCGTCGTTGTACTTGAGCTTTAAAATGGTTGTAATTGCTTTACTTTAGTGTTGTTACCTTTCAACTTCATGTTAGAAGTAGGTGCGGTCAATAACTGCTTTAAATTTGTAATTGGTTTAGCTGTCATACTCATACTACAAATGTTAATGCTTTTCCGCACTATTACCTTCAGTTTTATTCCTTTCTGTACCCAAATGCATAACCCTTTGGAGTCGGTCATATATGGACCACGGGTAAGTCTTGCGAGTACATTCGTACTCATGCTTCTGCTTTGTGATTTTCAGGTGAGGGTCAGGAGGGCTGCGAGTTCTGTCCCTTATCGCTCTCGGTGCAAGGGACACCGAGTAGAGGTTACTTGCGATGTCACACACGCCCGGAAGTGTTCAGGGGCAGAACACTTCCGGAGATGCCGTATTTTGCTAGTGTGTCGATTAAATTCACTTTTGTTGTATAGTTAGCTTTATATCCCCTGTTCTGTGAGGCTTGAAGACTTGGTATTCCTCTTGTTGGTCGTGGTTGTGTTGTGATGTCCTTATCATGCTTGTATGTTGCTTTTATCCATGCCATATTATCATGCTATATCAACTGCTCTTTTGTCTGCTGAGTGGATGTCCTAGAATCTAGAAAGGTCATGCCGAAATTTCGATTTTTTGTGCTATCTTGGTTTAGGTTGCATCATCTTAATTATCTAGTATGTTAGTTGAGTTGTTTTAGTTGTGTGGTTGTCGGGTTTGTCTTGTGCTTGGTTTAGTCTTCTTGTTGTGCTTCCGCGTTGCGCGCCCGGTTGTGGGGTTTGAGTTCGTTGTCCCCTTTATGCAAACTGAATTGATGTGGCAGTGGAAACCGGTATGCGGGGCGATCCTGGGCGAGTTCGGGTCGCATACCGGTGGAATACCGGGGCTGTGGTCGAGTTATTTGAATGGTTTCACTGTTATCTCCTTTGGGCTTGGATGCTAGCATCGCGAGCGCCATCGGCGAATCGTTGCTAGCCTCCAAATCCAATGAGGTTAACGGGGTGTTCCAATAGCTCGAGGACAGTCTGGGCGGCTCCTCACACCAAAAGCCCTATATTTCAAGTTAAGGCCATATTTAGGGTCCCTCTTGGATATACTCTTAGATACTAGCAGCAGGTATGGGCGTATGCAACGTACCGTCATGACCAGGTTTAATAATATCAAAATCGAAAAAATCGATGCAAAATCAAATTTTAAAATTCAAAAATATTGAACCAAAAATTGCTAAAAAAAATCGTCAGGAATCGAAAGGTTTAGATTCAAAATTTTACAAAAAAAATAAAAAAATCGAAAAATAACCGGTTTTTACCAAAAACTGACCGGTTTTGACCTCGTACTGAATCCTGACGCACTACCACACGTTTTTTGGCACAAAACCGATCGGTTTTGATCGAAAACTCGGTTTTGTGTTGCATTTTTTTTAAAAAAAATTTGATTTCTTTTTATTTTGAATTAAACCGGTTTACCAACTGGTTTTATATGTCGAGTTGACTCAGTAAAATCAAAAATCGTAAAAATCGACAAATTTTGATCGATTTTATGATCACTGAACATGGCATATATTTGTACATCTATTTTTTTTATAAAAAAACCTTAAGCATACTACGTGTGTGTATATATATATTAGTAAGTGGATTTAACAATACGTATTTTAACCTTCAATTCTATTTTAGTCTGTCCCACTCACTCCCCCTCTCACTCTTTTCTGCGTAGCCAAATCACCCAAATCCAGTTTTTCTCTTTTCCTCAAGCTCAACACTCAATTCTCTCTCTATTCCACATGCCCCACACTATCTCGCTCTGTGACAGCAGCGTAGTTGGCAGGCGGCAGCCAACAACAATGGATGAGGGCCATAGGGGCAGTGCAAGCCTGCAATAGTAGGATAGCAGACAAGCGCTGAACAGCCATCGGCACTTGCGAACTGGCAAAGGTAGTAGGACAGGCGGTGGCGCGTGACAAGGCAGTCCTGAACCTTGCGGTTGCAGCATCGCTGACTCGAAAATGGAGGGTGCGATACCGGCGATGGTCGACAGGTCAGAGCGACGGTATCCCGCAGGGCAGGGTGCAACACGTAGCGTGTTGCAGGGCAGTCCAATGGTCACGATAAGTATCGAGCCGAGGATAGGAGGTGTGACCTCAGTGGTGACTAGTGGGTTAGGGCGACGACACTCTACAAGACAGGAAGCGGTGTTAAAACAACAGTCAACAGCTAAGCATTCGGCATCGACAGCCATACATGTAAATTTCATCCTTGATTACAAATATGAAATCTCCAATTCACAAATCTATCAGCGTTATGTTGATTGTAACGGTGAATCGTGATTTTTGAAATGTATCATATACATTAAAAAATAAAGATGAAGCATGTAGATTTAAAATCCCCAATTCATAAATCCCAAAATTATTCCAGGTGTTGTCTTTGGTAAGAAAATTTTGTATTTTGTGCTTTTGTTATTATGTATGTTTTACATTGAATAATATTTTTGTATCTTCGAACAAAATTCTGGATTCATCACTGACAACAGGCATCATATATGATGGATTGGAGTGCTGTATACGAGTAGAAATTATATTGTTTGCCGTCTAACACACACACACACACAAAAGAATAACTGATTTGCTATCTATCGCTCGGCTAATGATTTTGCGGATTTAAATTGAATTTCTCACCTTCCGATCCACTCGCAGATTCATGCTCTAGGACGGCATCTTTGTCGTCTCCAGCGAGCATTGTCGTCGATGCAGCCGAGTTCGAGCATCGTCAAAAGTGCGTTTCACGAATAATACCATCAAAGTCCATTTTTCTTTAGCATAATTTATTTATATATATTTAGTTTTTTACATATGAAAAAATATATAATAAAAATAAGGGCTTTCAATGAATTTTTTTCAACCATCTCACGTTAAAATATCCTAGAATTATTATTTGAGTATACCAAAAGTGATAAACAAGTATAATATATTCATTTAAGTAGTATATTAAAAGTAGGGGTAGTACTCCAGAGAGCATGGAAAAGGCTTTCTTAGGAAAATGGTTCCACACTCCTGGGAGTTGTACTCCCATTTTCAATATACATCTTAGTTGATGTTTTTATACCTCTTTATCCCTTCAAGTATACTAAATACTGATTATAAAATACTCAAAACTGTTTCACGAAAAAATTTCAGTAAATTCTATTTTTCTATATCATAATTTGTATATATACTCATTTTACATATGAAAAAAACTATATAACAAAAATAAGGACCTCCGATGAATTTTTTTCAACCATTTCACATTACAGTATCCTATAATTATTATTAGAGTATAACGAAAGTCTCTCTGGTTTCATACTCCCGGGAGTACGTACTCCCACTTTCATTATACCCCTTAAATGATTTTATTATACCTTCTTATCCTTTTGAGTATACTCTAGTACTGATTATAAGATACTTGAAACTGAATTTTACAAAAAAAATCATCAAAGTCCACTCTTTATAACATAATTTGTTTATATATTCCTTTTACATGTGGGAAAATGTATATAGCAAAAAATAAAGGGTTTCGATGAATTTCCTTCCACCATGTCGCATTGGAGTATCCTAGAATTATTATTGAAATATACTGAAAATGATAAAGGAGTATAACACACTCGTTTAAATGGTAAGCTGGAGGTGAGAGTATGTACTCACGGATTCCCCCCCCCCCTCTCTCTCTCTCTCTTTATAGACACACACACACACGCGCGTATACGTATGTATATATGAAAACAGTTCCATACTCTGGGAGTGTGCACTCCCACATCTAATATACCATTTAAATGATATTGTTACACTTCTTTATCATTTTTAGTATACTCTAATTTTGATTATAATATACTTCAAACTGATTTATAAGAAGATTTTTATCAAAATCCACTCTTTATAGCATAATCTATGTACATACTCTTTTTTATATGAAAAACGATATATAACAAAAATAAAGGGTTTCAACGAAGTTTTTTCAACCAAATTACATTAGAGTATCTTAAAAAAAGTGTATAACAAATTCGTTTAAATAGTATATTAGAAGCGGGAGTATGTACCATTTAAATGATATATATATATATATATATCCAGTAGGGAAGGTAAGATTCTACAATCCTGTGAAATTTGATGATTAAATTCAATCGCATTTGAAAGATATACAAAATACAAATTACGAAATGAATAGTCCTAAACAGTGAATTACGTCAAGGAAGTAGAGTGTAGATAAATTAATCTGCGAACATATAAGCACATATTGGTGTATGAAGAAGGCAACATATCATGTGCAATTAAGTTTCTGGTGCAATCATCGTGCAACTGAGCTACCAAATATCGTGAAAAATTCTGAAAAAATTTGTAGATGTACTCTTGAACATACTCTACCGCTATATAAAATTGCAAGTCCAAATTCATTATATATTGAGAGTTACAAATTCTATCAAAATTCTATCAATTTTGAACCCTTCAAATTTGTCAAATTTTTCTCTTTTTTATAATTCTTAAAGTGCAACTTCCAGAAAGTCATAAAGTGCAAGCCAAAGCTAGATACAAAACAAATTAAGTAATCCATAGCAACCTATTAAGTTCACAATTATGGGGGAAATAGATATAGATGCAAACTGCTGGTTTTGGGGATTAAAGAAAAGGGTGAAGCAATACTGAATAGACTCAGCACCTTTGTCATCAACGCACTGTATGATAAATTATCTTAAGGACGGTAAAAAAAAAATGGAACACTGACAAAAAAAAAAAAAAAGGAGAATATAATACAAGTCAGTGCTTACCTCTGAGATCAAGGGCCGAAATTCCACAAAGAAAAGGAGGAGCAGGAACCAATGTCACAAGGTGGCCATGGATCAGGTAGCTATTTAAGCACTTCGAAATATGTTTTTCCTCCCCCGCACGTTTTAGCCTGCATCATGCTCATGAAAACTTAACCGCAACCAAGCGAAACATACACTACAAAAGCCCGGCCACTAGCATGAAAAATTTGAGAAGGGAAATCTGGAATCTGGAAATCAACGAGTCAGCGGCATGCAGCCGAGCATCACCACCAAAGATGAGCTCGTCTGTCTCCCAGCACCACCGTCATCTCGAGCTCGATCCAATGCGTCACCGTCGGTCGTGCTCGACGAAGGCCGGCCGTTCGCCGCGGCCTCCTCCTCGGCTCCTCCTTTGGAAAGCTAGACGTCCGGCGAGTCCGCGGTGACCGGAAATTGCCACCAAAGACTAGATCCTTACGAATTTTTGCTGCACAAAATCAATAAATCTAGGTGTGGCCTCTGAGTCCGACCGAACTAAGCCAGCCGATGACGCAACTCTACCACCCACGAACAACCCCGACGCCTCTCAGGCGGCCGTCCAATCACGCCCCGCCACGTGTCCTGGGAATTACAAAGTTGGTTAATGCGCTCAACCACCAGCAGCTAAACACCGCCCACCTTCCCGCCATTAATTTCCCCTCTCTATTTATGCACCCCACCCACGGCTCAGTCCTTTCCTGCACGAGCAAGTGCTCCGAATTTCTACTACTCTTCGCGCGAATCCTTTTTGCTGTGTTCTCGCGCACCGCGATCGGCGATGCCATCGGCGGCTGGGATGGCTGCGGGGCTGGCGACGGGGCCTGGCAGCCGCGTGACGCGGTTCGCCAAGTCGACGGCGGCGTCGGTGACGCCGGTCCGGCCGGGCAAGACGCACGCGCTCTCGGCGCTGGACAATGCTATGGAGCGGCACACGGTGCACCTGGTGCTCTACTACCGCGCCGCGCCGGGCGTCGACCGGGAGCAGCTCAAGGAGTCGCTGTCCGAGGTGTTGTCCACCTACCCAGCCATGACCGGCCGGCTCACCGGCGGTGAAAAAGGCGGGGAGAGCGGCGCCGCGCCTGGGCGTGGTTGGATCGTGAAGTGCAACGACGCCGGCGTCCGCATGGTGGACGCGAGGGCGGCGGCCACGCTCGACGAGTGGCTCGCCACGGCGTCCGGCGACGAAGAGATGGACCTCGCCTACTTCGAGCCCATGGGGCCCGAGCCCTTCATCTGGTCCCCGTTCTACATCCAGGTGACCACTTAAATTAATTTTACTCAGTTCACTAAGCGATCTGTTTGGTGAAAGTAGATCACCTAAATTCATAGCAACTCGACGGGTAGTAAGTATTCCGTCGACCATCAGTTGACTGCAAAATTACTTCGATGACGCTGCCAGTTAAACAACATTTGATTTTTTTTTCTACTTGGTTATCTGTTCATCTTTGCTGCAGTAGTGTTGATTCTATGGATCCAGCTTATATTCATCTTTCAGCGATATGCTATCACAATTTGGTAACCACATTAGTTCAATCGCTGGAGTATTTTAATGTTGCTTCCAGCATTCATGCTGAAGACTTGCGGTAGTACTGTTGTAGGGTAGCAGCAGCACAATTCCTGAATTTAATGGCTCGTGGGAACAGTGCAGTAGTAGCTTTGCTCATCCGTTTCCTGTCAATTGAATGCGTCACATGCCTGCATTATTCACCGGTCGGTTTACAAAATAGATTTCATATAGCAAAGTTGGGAGACTTGCTGCCCAGGGAATCCACTTGCATAAGCTTTAAGAACGGAACCGATGATGGAATTTAACGTGGCCGTGGTTGATTTGATGATTGCTCGTGGTGTGCATGCAGCTGACGGAGTTCGCGGACAAGTCGTACGCGCTGGGGCTGAGCTGCACGCACATCCACAACGACCCCACCGCCGCCGCGCTCTTCTTCCACGCCTGGGCCGCCACCCACCGCCGGAACATCAGCCCCTACCCGCCCTTCCTCCACTCGCCGGCATTCGCCGTCTCCCCCGCCTCGCCGCCTCCGCCCCCGCCTCTGCTCGCCGCCAAGTCCGCCGTTCCACATGACACCAATGCCGCCACCGCCGCCATGGCCTCCGCCACCTTCCACTTCCCCTCTGCCGCGATGCGCGCGCTCCTCTCCTCCCTCGAGCCCGGCACCACCCCCTTCGCCGCGCTCGCTGCGCTCTTCTGGCTCCGCATCGCCGCCGACGCCGCCGAGGAGAGGGAGCTCACGCTCGCGCTGGACTTCCGCAAGCGCATGCACGCGCCGCTCCCGACGGGGTACTACGGCAGCTCCGTCCACTTCACCCGCGCGCGCGCCGACCTAGCGTCCGGGCTGTCCGCTGTGGCTGCCGCGCTGGACCGGCGCGTGGCTGGCGTGCCGGAGGAGGAGCTGTGGGCTGTTGTGGAGTGGCTGCACGCCCGCCAGACCGCCGGCGGGGAGCCGTTCCAGATGTACGGGCCGGAGCTCACGTGCATGGCGCTGGACCACGTACCCATGTACGGCGCGGAGTTCGAGGCCGGGGCGCCGCCGTCGCGCGTGTCGTGTCGCGTCGGCGGGGCCGCCGGCGATGGGCTGGTGATCGTCATGCCAGCGGCCGAGGGAGACGTGGCGAGGGATGTTGTGGTAACGCTGCCCGCGGAGGTGGCGGCAAGGATCTGCGGCGACAACGATGTGCTCCGGTACGGCGGCAGGGTGGTGTTCGGGCCGAAGGTGCAGGCAGGGGCCCAGGCCCACTAGCACGCCAGCCCGATGAACAACTGCTCTGGTTGTTGGTTTCTTGTACTTTACTTAATTTTAGCCTTCAAATGGTTTTGATGAACCCTGTTGTGGTGTGTAATGTGTTGCTGGATGCCACTACTGTTGCTGTTTGTTGAAACTTATCACTTTATCTTGAAAGTTTAAGCATTCATGAATGACTGTTTCGTTTTTTTGGGCAAGTGTGTTTCCATTAATCTCGCATCATTGCATGGGCAAGGATCAAACCTAGAACCTCTTGCATGTGAACCCAATAAGCCAAGACGGCTTCTAATTGCATCGCTAGATTTCGCTCGATTATATTCGAAGTTTCAACTTCAGGCTTCAAATGTGAATCAAACTCCCTCAATTCATGGTCCAAATGCAACCATCCATTTTAGATCACACGAAGTTTGATCTCCCACTAGCGGATGGTTCATAAATTGTGGGTTTCGAGACCGCGAGGAAGCTACGCTGGCAAGCTGGCTGCTCGCGTTAACAACCCCGCGCGCCTCCCCAGCTATATTCTCGCGCGGCGGTTGGTTGCTACGTCAGGCATGCACGGCAAGCGAGCGACCACACCACACGGTGCCTCCCGATTCCCGAACTTGGCGACTCGGCCGGCCGATTTAAAGCCGGCACCACAGAGTGGACTCGTGAAGTCTCGCAGCGCGCAGTTGCGTTCTTTACTAGTCACCATGGCCACCGATGCGAGTGCGGGCGCCGACGAGCGCGGGAGGCGGCTGAGGGTGTTCTTCCTGCCGTTCTTCGCACGGGGGCACCTCATCCCGATGACTGACCTGGCGTACCACATGGCGGCGGCCAGCCCGGACGAGGTGGAGGCCACGATGATGGTGACGCCAGCCAACGCGGCGTTCATCGCGACCACGCTCACGCACGCCGCAGCCGCGGGGCACACCGTGCACTCGATGTGCTACTCGTTCCCGGACGTCGGCTTGGAGAGCGGGCACTACTACAGAATGACACATTACTATCGCTTCATCTGTGTCGGTTCTAAACTTTTGAGTCAAAAACCGATTGTGATAAGTATATTCCATTTGGAAATCTTAGTAACAGGCTATCACAATCGGTTCTGAGAGGGAACCGATTGTGATACGATAATAATCCCAATCGGTTCTAGATAAGAACCGATTGTGATAATCATTTTGTTATCACAATCAGTTTTTATCTAGAACTGATTGTGATGAGTAGGTATTATCACAATCGGTTTTGGGAAGAAACCGATTGTGATGAGCACAGGGGTTATCACAATCAGTTCTTTTCCAGAACCGATTGTTATGATTTTTATATCAATAGCCAATAGGGCAACAGAATGCCCCAGTTCCATTAGGTGAAACCAAAAACAGTTCAACAGAAACATAGTTTTTGTGAGATCCTCCACTCACACATTTTCCCTTCAGGGAACAAGAAAAAAACTTTTGGCTCCAACACAGACCGTTCTGCTAGAATCCCAACACAGACCTCATCTACCATTCATTCATGCTTTAATATTTGTGCAACTTGTTTTTTCGGACGATGAACAGTACCGCTCTGCTAGAATCCTAACTCGCGGTTCAACTCTCAGACAATTTATATAGACACATGTAGTGATGCAAATTATATATAACATTATAGTAGCATGAATGCAGCAGATAATAATAATATATATACCATTCCACACATTATACTTTTTTTATCAATAGGACATCAAACATTTGATGCCCCAGTTCCATTCAATGAAACTGAGAATAGTTATAACATTTTGGCGGCATTACATCTAATATATTAAATTTACCACTCGCGGCTCTCGCCCGAGTCACCCGAGTCATCCGAGTCGCCAGAGTCGGTGTCGCTGGAGACTACGCGGAGTAGTGGTGGTTCATCCTTCGATGATGAACCAGATCTAGACGAGGCGCTGGTCCCAATGGTGACCGACGCGTAGTACTCCTCCTCCTCCTTCTTCTCCTCCTCCTCCTCCTCCTCCTCCTCGTCGTCCTCCTCCTCCTCGTCGTCTTGATCGTCATCTCTGGGGCGCTTCCTGCTGGTTTTGGAGGCGCCCGGATGGGGTGAGGCGCCGGGAGGGACGTCGGGAGACAGGTGGGGCGCCGGCGCCACGCCGGAGTGAGGCGCCGGAGGCTGGGGCGGCGCTGCCGGCGGCGGTGAGGACGCTGAAGGATGGAAGTCGTACGATGACTCCACGGAGGAGTCAGACTTTGCCGGAGAAGGAGGCGCTGCCATTGCTACGGTCGAATGGAGAAGTCATACCCTGCAGAGAAGAAAGGAACTATATGAAAGAGAAGAAAGGAGCTATATGGAAGAGCTATATGAAAGAGAAGAAAGGATCCATTGCTGCCATTGCCGGAGGAGTCAGACCTTGCAGAGAAGAAAGGAGCTATATGGAAGAGTACTACCGATGATCAGGAGCTATATGGAACGCGATCGATCACATTGGTAGTTATGTTTGAATAGTCAAATTGGCGGGGAAGACGAGGGGGTGGATTAATATCCGTGTCGGTTCATATCCAGAATCGACTGTGATGACTTATGTTATTGCAGTCGGTTCTTTTTGAGAACCGACACAGATAAATTATCTGTGTCCGTTCTATAAAGAAACCGACAGTGTTGAATATCCAAATTATCACAATCGGTTTTACATATAAGCGACGGTGATAACTAATTAATCACAAACGGTTCTTCTATAGAACCGATTGTGATGAGGTTCGCTAGGTTTATATGTACCGTCTGGACTCGGGATGAACTTATTAACTCTCGTCGAGTTGGTTCGCTAGGCGATTTCTCTATTTTCCTGCCTAGCTTACTTGTGGCTTTATTCAAAAGGTGGGCCCCATTCCTTGGAATCCCTTCAATTTTGTATTAACGTACATTATTCGATTTTGATTTGGTGTCATTAGCAGAGTGTATGGTTGAGAAATTAGATCGTGGAGGAGATCAGTGCGTTGAAGGTTAAAGTTAATTGAAAACCTAGCTAGCTTGATCAGGAGCTAGATTTCCCCTCGTTTGTGGTTTTCCTCGAAAGGTGACCAGCATTAATTCTTATAAATCCCTTCAATATTGCAGTAGGACTTAAATTAATTTTTTTATTTGGTGAATGTGTATATTACATGTCATAATTGTTTCAATATAATTAATATGATCAATGATATAGTAGTTAATTAGGCTGCGTAACCTATGCGTCTCCCGTTCGAGGGTGCTTGTTTATAAGTATGCTAAAATGTCATATTTATAAATAAGCAGTCTCGAATTGTCCACATTTTTTGGACAGTTCGATGATATGTGGCTCGGGCAAGTTCCTAAGGTGTTGTACAAACTTTAGAGAAAGTTTCGGCAGCATCTCCCTGGCCAGTGTTCTCCGAATACACATCCTCTTGACATGTTGTCGATACGTGTATTTGGAGAATAGCGAGAGATCTTTGCCGAAATTTTCTCTAAAGTTTGTACAACATCTTAGGAACTTGCTCGAACCACATATCCTCGAATGGGATTAGGACTTGACCTAATTAGCAATTAGGAGTCATCGTTGGTACATACGTACTTAGTTGGTCAACAGATATACGTTTCTTTAAGATCATTCAATCTCTCAACTTTGTTTTCTGGTTCAACCCTTCTTTTATTTCATTGACTAGGGCATTATTAATTTATTGTTTGCGGTTTACTTGTAGATGGACCGTGAAGAATAGATGTATCAAAAAAGCCGTGTGAGTCTTTGAATTTGAGAGGAGTTAAGGAGTTCATAAGAATTGCGTAGTAGATATGGTTATGAGGGGTGTAAAGTTCATATATTGTCCTTGTATTGATTGCACCAATCTCAGGAGATTTAACAACTCAGCTCAAATTGAAGGGCATTTGATTCGACGTGGCTTCGTGAGGAATTACACGTGTTGGATCCATCATGGGGAGATAGGTAGTACCTCTGTGCTATGCAACGAAGACATCTTTGGAAGCCGATCACGAGTTGGAGCGTGATATGTTTCAGAAGGAAATTTAGAACAAATGCTATGGGATGTGGAGGGAAATTACACATAAAGAGAGATTGAAAATTTTAAAAGCTTGATGGAAGACGATGCCAAACCATTATTTTCGGGTTGCAAAGTGGAATACACCAAGTTGAGTTCGGTCCTTGCACTGTTCGAACTATAGGCAAAACACCGTTGGATAGATACAAGTTTCAACGTACTTTTAACTCTTCTATCGAATATTCTTCCAAAGAGAAACAAGTTGTCAACAACCATTTATGAAGCGAAGAAGCTACCATGTCACACAGGAATGGAAATAGAAAGGATACATGCATGTCCGAATAATTGCATATTGTATCGCAATATGGATAAGGAACTGCGCGTTTGTCCAGTTTGTGGTGTACCATGGTACAAACAAAATGAGAAGCGTAATGACAAGAAGCGTAAGAACCGAATTGACGACGGTGAAGATGTGAAAAAAGGGGCACCAGCCAAGGTGTTGTGGTATTTGCCCATCATTCCCCGTTTAGAGAGGTTCTTTGCAAATCCCAAAGAGGCAAAATTGTTGCGTTGGCATTATGAATCTTGAAAGGAAGATGGCAAGTTGAGACATCCCGCTGATTCGGCTCAATGGAGAAACATTAATTGGCAACATGAGGAGTTTGGTGCCGAGATGAGGAACATAAGATTTGGATTGAGTACGGATGGTATGAATCCGTTTGGTAATATGAGCAGTCGACATAGTACTTGGCCAGTTTTGTTGTGTATCTACAATTTGCCTCCTTGGTTATGCATGAAGCGGAAGTATATCATGATGTCGTTGATAATCTCAGGACCCAAACAGTCGGGTAATGATATTGATGTGTACCTATCACCACTAATTGAGGATTTGGTAAAATTGTGGAATGTGGGGGCTGAGGTGTGGGATGCATACAAAAGAGAGAACTTCACCCTACGGGCTATGATATTTTGCACCATAAATGATTTTCCAGCCCTTGGTAATTTGGCGGGCTATAGCACGAAGGGAGCCAAAGCTTGTCCAATTTGTGAAGAGGACACTGATAGCTTGTGGTCTGCGATTCGAGGAAAACGGTGTACATGGGTCACCGTAGGTTTCTACCCCGAAGTCATCGATATCGTAAGATGGATGACAAATTTGATGGAAAGAGGGAAGTTCGTGCAGCCCCGCAACCTATGACTGGAAGGCAAGTATATTCACGCGTAGAGGATATCGATGTTCAGTATGGTAAGAGCCGTAAATCTGTTCGTCCCAGGACCATTTGGAAAAAGAGGTCGATATTTTGGGACTTACCATATTGGAAGGAGTTAGATGTCCGTCAATATATTGATGTCATGCACGTTGAGAAAAATGTTTGTGATAATTTGGTAGGCATCCTGCTGAACATACCTAGGAAGACCAAGGATGGTGTGAATGCTCGCCGCGATATGACCTACATGGGGATCAGGCCCAAGCTTGCAGTGATGGAGGAGGATGGAAAAGGGCCGTACATCCTCCGCCGCATGCTACACCTTATCCAAGAAAGAGAAAGAAGACCTCTGCAAGTGTCTCCACGATATTAAAGTTCCATCGGGCTACTCCGCATAAACATTAAGAAGCTTGTGTCTGTGGATGATTTGAAGTTGTTCGGTATGAAGTCCCACGACCGTCATGTCTTGATGACCCAAATGCTCCCTGTTGCAATCGAAATATCCTACCGGATGACGTCAGGTTGGCAATCACGGTTATGCTATTTCTTCAATGCGATTTCATGCAAGGTTATTGATCCCGATATCTTTGGACAACTTACAGTGAGGTGGTGCGGACTCTTTGTCGACTTGAGATGCATTTCCCCCCGTCGTTCTTCGACGTCATGGTCCACCTCGTTGTTCACCTTGTTAGAGAGATTAAGATTTGTGGACCCGCATTCTTGCGTTACATGTATCCGTTCGAGAGGTACATGGGTATATTAAAGTCATACGTGAGGAATAGGTCGAAGCCTGAGGGTAGTATTATTGAAGGTTATGGGACTGAAGAGGTTATTGAGTTCTGCGTGGACTATCTAGGTAAAAGACAACCGATTGGTGTTCCTATATCTCGTCATGAGGGCAGACTTGGTGGCAAAGGAACCATTAGGTCAAATCTAATGAGCCCACAATTTGATATGTACTGTAAAGCGCATTTCACAGTCTTGCAACACAGCGCAGAAGTTCATCCATACATCCTACAGCACATGTTGATATTACGGGAAGAGAATCCACTTATGGATGAGCTTTCCATCACACGAGAACACAACGATCGATTCCTCAAATGGTTCAAAGAAAATGTGAAGGTCTCCGTTAGTACCGAGGATGTCAAATGGTTGGCTGACGGACCAAGATTTAATATACAGACATGGCAAGGTTACGATATTAATGGCTACACATTTTATACTGAAAGTCAAGATGCAAAGAGTACAGTGCAAAACAGTGGTGTGAGCATAGATGCTTTGTCCGATGATCACTCAATTAGAGGATCCTCAACTGCAATGAACTGTTACTACGGGATGATCGAAGAAATATGGGAGCTCGACTACGGAATATACCAAGTTCCATTGTTCCGATGTAAGTGGGTGAGACTTCCTCACGGAGTTAAGGTCGACAAGACAGGTTTTACAATTGTTGATCTGAATAGACTGGCCTACAGAGATGAACCGTTCGTCCTCGCAAAGCAAGCAACTCAAGTTTTCTACGTGCGTGATCCGGCCAATCCGAGGTTGCACGTCGTACTTCATGGCAAGAGGAGGATTGTTGGAGTTGAAAATGTCGTAGATGAAGAAGAGTACAACCAATTTGATGAAACACCTCCGTTTGCAAATGGGGCATGTCTTAGCGGTGACGATGGCACACATGGAACACATTACATGCGTGTAGATCATCAAGAAGGGTTGTATTTTAAATAAATTAAGTTGTAAGAATTCCCTGTATAATGTAGCATTTTGTAGAATATATATGTCAAATGGATCTTATAGTATAGCAAATTTGAAAAAGATTTGACTTTTCGACTTTTTTGAATGAAGACTCTGTTTTAAAAAAAATTAGAAATTGGATCATAGTCATCACAATCGGTTCATTTAGGAAACCGACACAGATAGTATATATTGCGATCGGTTTTTTTATAGAACCGACACAGCTAGGGAACATATTGCGATCGGTTGTTTTAAAGAACCGACACAGATAAAGTGGCGAATTGTAATGGTATGTGTACTTGTGCATTCAATTGGTTAATATATGTGAGTTAATTTCTAAAAATGGATGTGCTATGCTACTTGTGTATTTACTTGTGGATGTGTAATCTATATTCTGCTTGTTTCAGAGGGCATGACTAGCATTTCCTGAAACTAGCCAATAAAAAGAAAAATATACAGCAATTAAAAAAGTATCATAGACAATTCTTACCTACAGCAGTATGTGATGTGAGATGTTTCACATACGATTCAACAACCATCTACAATGCACTATTTTTTATAACTTACACATAGTTATAATTGATTCATAAAACCGTATGTGATGAGTTTTTAGAACCTTCTGTGATGACTATTTATTTAGTAGTGAAATTAAGGGCAAGGGCATGTTTGGTATGCTTTAGATTATTATTTTTAGATTCAGCGCCAAATTATCCAAGAATCCACTTATATGAGAATCTAGAGCTACCCCGAAAAAACGTTTAGCCAGTAGTTTAGCTCCAAGAACCATAAAACAAAGGATTGGAAGCAAATAGACATTGCTATGCCTGATTATAACCCTTCAATAATATTTGTGTTACTCCTTTGTGTATATACACAATTGATGGAGTTTATTTTTGTAATTTTTTGAATGAATATATTAATGTATATAAATTATGAGTTTGCCTTTCATTTCCAACAAATTAATAGGATGCACCGTGTGAAATCATGGAAAAATAAGTGCTAACAAAAGAAAGAAACTATGAATAAGTGGTAACAAAATATTGCAAAATATCACAAGCATCATCTAAGGGCTATTTTGAGCAATGGCCCTTGTAATCATTCACGGAACCTATCATTGATCTATCACTTATTTGTGACGTTGACACATCCGATGTATCTTGCGACATGGCATATTTTGCATATCTCAATGGTATTATGAGAAATGGCATATCTTGCATATCACGATAGTATTCTGGGCACATAATTAGAATCCCCAACAAACCTGCGGAAATCCCTAACCGTCGAAGCATGCTCACGTATGAAGTTTTGGAGTCCCATAGGAGTTGAAAGGTAACCAGAAGAAGCCGCAACCTGAGACCACCATGAATTGCAGAGTCAAACCCAGTAGTCTTGTCAGGCAAGCATTTCACATCCCTAACAATTGCAAAAGAAAAATGCATTAGATTTTTTTCCTGTCAAACCAAAGTTTTGAGATACTTAAGAAGCCACTCTTACCTACCAGAATCAGAGGAACTACGTGCTGTACTATGATTTCTGGTGTGAGGAAATGTCTGCCCAGAGGGTTCAACTCCAGCCAAATACGCAAGAACTATCCTAATAGTTAGAAGAGCTTCATCGAAAAGCAACAATAAATGTGGTGAGACCATACATTCCGAATCCATCAGCGCTTGCAAGAAATAACATTTAACTGCAGTTTCCATCCTGTAACCCCTTCCATTGAAACCAAAAGGGGCAAATGTGCCGCTTTTCTGTTCCCTAGCTGAATTGGACCGACATGGAAGGTGAATCTTGTGAACGTAGCTCCTGCATATAAAGAAAAGGTAAAAATGAATTACAGGTTTGAAACAAAGAACAGGTTGTTAAACTTTGATAATAGATTTGCTATATGCATATTCTTGAGATTTCAAGCCACTGGCTGAAATAAACTTGAGATTGTGCATTCCTTCCCGTTGTTCTTGCAAGCTCTTTGTGATTGCAGCGAGGATTGTAATCCGCTTGACTTGGTTGAGTGGATAACGTGAGGTTGGGCGAACTCGGTGCTGCAGGTTGTTGTGTTTGCAACGGTTGGCCGCACAAGATTCGTCAGGTTTCGCGAGTATCTTCGATCCTACGCCGTGAAGGTCGGGCGCACCCTCGTATCATTTGGTATCAGAGCCCTGGTTGTCACGGTAGGATCTTTATCCCCTAGTTCTAGATTTACCTTTCAGCCATACGCTAGAAAATTGCCACATAAAAATATCATCCCTTAGTTTGGATTTGTGTTTTTCTACCTAATCTGAAAACTTGCCTCACAAAAATATTGAACCTTAGTCTCAGATCTGTTGTTTTTGTGCGTTTTACTAAGTTTTTATCCATAGAATCGTGTTCTTGTTGCTGAAACTGTTCATCTTCCTTCGCGTCACTTTTTGATCCATTCTGTCCAGTCCATTGTTTTGGCCATAACTCCCACATACGAACTCGGATTTTCGCGTTCTTAGACTTTCTGAAAATCTTATGAATTTCTCTCCAACTTTGGTAGAGACAAGTTTTTCTGAATCTGCATAAAAAGTGGTTGAACATGTGTTTGAATCTGACTGATACAAAGTTGCGAAAATTTTCAAATCTGTTTTTATAGCCCATCTTTCCTTTGCGAAAACTTTGCACCTTTCAAGTCTAGCTATTCAATTGCATAGGGCTGCACTCATATGTTGCTATCACACGGTTGCATGAAATCAAAAGAAAAGTTGTGAATCTTTGCTGAAAATCAGTAGCACAGCCATCCAAAAGAAAGAGAGCCAAAAAAAAATTTTACTAAAATATATTGCAACACTGTGAGAAACGCATTCTTGATGTGCAATCTTGCGCCCTTCTTCATCTATTGCAGCTAGCTAGCGTCTTTCCATAACCATTGCAATTGAGTTGTTTGTGCTATCTAGCTCACTCCTTTGATTGCAATTGGTTCCATCATCCTTGTGTGTGAGTTGCTGTGTTCATCACTTAAATCTTGTTTTCAGCAACTAGGCATTGTGTTCTTGGTTGGATATTTACTTATTGAAACAACATCAGAAATTCGGATTGTGTAGGTCATACACATTCCCTACCAAGCTCCACATATAATCCGTTGTGTGCTTTAATCTCAGCTGTGAGTTTGCTTAACCTCACTTCGTGTTGCCTCACCACTCAAGCGTGAGCTCCTCTGTTAATCAGCAAAGGGTGAGTAAGAACATCGTTGGTAAGGATATGTGAGGTTGAGAGAATTTCCCACTCATCATATTGTGTTTATCTTGCTGTTTTGCATAACTAACCATGTCAGGTTAAGGAGACAATGTGGAGAATGATGGGCGTGATCCTGAAGTTCCAGTAACCTGGACGGAGTATTGTGCCTTGCGAGACACATTACGCCGAGAGCTCCACATAGGAAATGACCAGCTAAGGGGAGAACTAAATAACTCCATCCAAGATCTCAAAATTGATGTGAATCAGCAACTCGCCGTACTTCACACCAACATAGTTAATGACATTGTACGACAACTGCGACCACAAGCTCAAGATGGTGCTCCACTTGATGAGACCGATGAGGAAGCTGCTGCATGAAGGGCTCGTGCTGCTAATGCAATTCGTCCCCCCCTTGGGCCAGTTAGAGGTGGTGATGATCGTGGTCTAGGAAGGGGACGTGGTATGGGTCGTGGTGGTGCTGCACATGAACCAATTCGCCTCAATTTGCAGTCACGCAATGAAAGAAATCAACGCAACGACCGCAATGACAATGATCGTCCTGAGGAGCAAAGGTATGGCAAACTAAAGTTTTCTATGCCTAAGTTTGCAGGATCCAATAATCCGGAGGATTATCTTACTTGGGAGCTGAAAGTTGACAACATCTTCCGCCTACACAACTACTTACTGTTATTAATGTCTACGTAAGAGCCCCGGGCATTTCAAATGTGCAGCAACTGCTTTCCTACGGCACCTGGCCAGTTATGAGCTGGATACTAGATAGAGAAAGATCGCCAGATTTTCTCAACAAATACTCTTTCTGAAGTATTAAGAGGACACTTGTACAGATTAGTCAATGGAGTATTACGATCAAACTGATGGTGACCTTCGTTCAATTCGGCCACCTTTCCGAAGATGTGTTTTGTACTGGGAAGAAACACCATGGCATACAGCACTGTGCTACATGGGCTACTGAATTCTTGCCCAGAAGAGGAGCTATGTACTTTGTGATTCTTCTTGCAGTAGAACTTGACAGGTTCCTCTTGCATCATTCCAACGAAATGATTAGGGACAGAAATAAAGGGCCTTTATGTGAGGATTTCCCAAAGGATATATAGATTTGGCAATAACGAGTCGGTCAAAAGATATGTATGCAGCGGACGAGCGTTTCGCTCGGTTGGCTAGCCCAGCCGGAGTGCGAGCAGCCCGTCCGGGTTCGAGTCCTGGACTCGTCCGGGCGCGCATGAGCAGGGCCGGTCCTGAGTTTTTTGGGGCCCGGGGCGAAATTATAATCGGAGGCCCCCTAACATAAGCATCAAATATTTTTATACTACCATGTAACAACTGAAAAGACAATATTCGTTGTATTATATAAATTGTTGTCAATAAATAAATGGAAGTACAAAAGTGAGATTATTTACCTCAAACATTTTGTAGAAATCATCTTAGGAAATATCTTCTAACATTTCTTGATGCAAAATCATCAATTATGGCCTCAACATTAATGTCATCCAATAACTTCTTCTCAATACATAAAGTTGCCAGACCATTTAACCTTTCTTGAGACATTGTAGACCTCAAATAGTTCTTCAATAATTTCAACTTTGAAAAACTTCTTTCAGCTGATGCCACAGTTACCGGCACAGTAAATAAGATCCGATAAGCAACAGAAATATTAGCATAACAATCCACTTCTCTGACAAACTCAAAAATCTCCATAGCAGACATTGGTCTATCTGGCAAAGTCATTTGCAGTATTCTTAACTCAGAAATCAGATTATTTAACTCAAAATCAGATGAATCATCAATAGAGAAAGTTTTTGCCAACTTAGTACAATAATCTTTAAGTTCAATATGATCCAATGACTTCAAAGTTGTTGAGCCTGTGAAGAGGCCCAAATATACCATTGAAAACTTGGAGTTCTTCAAATCTGTTTTTCAATGAACTGTTTGCCATATCAACCATAACCAAAAAGTAATTAACTTCAAAGTCTTTCTCACCTTGTAGATTTGCTTCACTACTGCAATTATTTTCATCAAAATGTTTCTTTCTAAGAGCATGACGCTTCACTGGAAATGATGCCTCCACACCCATTTCAGACGTAATACCCTTGGCAATGGTCATACTAGAGGCAAATCCTTCATTTCAGACTTGTCAAAGTAACTCATTATACCTTTATTTGCTCCAAGGTAGAGTCGAGGCACATGGATGGTGATTGCAACTTCTGCTCACAACATTTACAACAAATAAAATGTCATGCCAAATAACCATACTAAGTATAAATTCAAAGGTACTACAAGTCATACAAATTCTTTGCATCACTTCTTGCCATGGGATCAGATTTAAGCTTGATGTAACTCAAACAAAGTGACCTTAATCGAGAGCTTGATATCTAATTGCTGTAACACTTTTGATACGACTCTCCCAACGAGTATTGCACAATGATTTCACAGCTTAAACTTGGCACATGGTCAAGTAAAACTTTCCATCTTTTGGTAGAACCGTAAAATAATGTATATATTCTGCACAATTCCAAAAATGAAATAGCTTTACTACAAGATTTTGCCATATCACAAAGAGTAAGATTAAGACTGTGACAAGCACATGGCATATACAAAGCTCTGGATTCTTATCAAGCAACTGCTTTTGTACCCCCGGTGTTTTCCTTTCATATTAGAACCGCTTGTCATAACTCTTGGCCTCTATATCATCAATATTAAGACCTAATGACTTTATGGAATCAAGCAATACATTGAAAAGCCCCAAACCGAGGTAAGTCATCCACCTTTAAGAAACCCAGAAAGTACTCATCAATCTTTATTTTGCTGCTAGACATATTGACACATCGAACTATTAAAGACATTTGTTCTTCATGACTCACATCTGGGGTACAATCAAGGATAATGGAAAAATATTTGGCCTCTTTAATAATCTTTATGATAGTATTGGTAATATCAGAAGCCAAAAGAGAAATCAACTCATTCTGAATTTTATGACTGAGATAATGGTAATGGATCTCCTTGTTTTCAATACGCCTAAGGTGATCTTGCATGACCAAGTCAAATTCTGCAATCATCTCAACACAAGCTAAGAAATTACCATTCTGTTCATTGTAAAGTCGCTTCAGTGATCCTCTAAAAGCCAAATTGCGCTTACCAAGATATTTTCACAACAAATACTATTCTGAATAAAACTTGTCTCAAGCGTTTCTTTCTCCTTTGTGATTTGTCGCTGCAAATCTTTATCAATTGTTTGTTGTTTACTTAGCCTAGCTCTCACTCATTCCAAGTGTTCATGCTAGTAATATGCTCAACACTATTTTCATGTTCTTTCACCTTCTCTCATTAATATGTCTCCAATCTCTATATCCATCATGCGCCAAAGCACTAGTGCAATTATCAGATTTGAATATCTTACAAATGGCAAACGCTTTGTCAACATGCTTTGAGTAAACTAACCACTTTCTGTCATGTACCCTCACCATTGCTCAATTTTCTAGAATAATAAGAATAAGAAAAATGTCTAGAGTTACCATCCAAAGGGAACACCATATTTTTCTTCTCTAATAGGTCCCTTCTCACTAATATATCCCTTGCTTTGTTATCAAGATTATTCCAATTTCTTGGATCATAAATATCTCAGTAGTCACTACCGGTGGTTCATCAACATTAGCAGATTCTCAGAGTATGAATGAAATATGTTCTCATGATCACTTACATTGTCTTCCTCATAGGCCTTGTTCTTCTCGAATTCCCATCAACTTGTTCCTCGATCCATTGGCTCCACAACCACTATTGCTAATTCATTTGTGTTTTCTCGAATCTCCCGTATTGCTCTTAAAAATTTATTGATGGCTCCTTCATGATCGTATCAAATCCTCTCGCTTGTTTCCTTTTTTTCCTTTTTTTTTCACTACCGATGCATATTTCTAGGCGGCATGATGTCAACGGTCAACGTACGCAAGTAGCAAATTTAGATATAAAATACATTAACAGATGTAGCTAAATCACTAAAATGTGAAGGTATTAGGTATAAAAAATAATAAAATACATCATGCATGTAAAAGATCCATTACCGTATATGCAAGCGCAAGCCTTAAGCTAATCAAGGTGTAAATCTGTAATCCACCGATCGATCAACAAGACAAATGATGGCAATTGGCAAACTCAGAATCGCATGCATTGATGCATCATGCATGCAAGAGCCATGAGATCCATTACCAATTTGCCATTACGATTTATGAGGAGATCACTTAACATGAAGATTGAAGACACAAATAAAATTCACGAGACTTCAGGCTCACCGATGACCGGTCCGGACGATCGGTCATAGATCGTGGTTCGTGTATTCGTGGCTCCGTGACCAACTCGCCAACTCCGCCGCCGCCGCAGCCGCAAGATCCAATCATCCAAGGCGGCAACGCCAGTGCCCAGCGCCCTGAGTTCCCGACGGACCCGACGTCTCGGCTAGCAGCACGTATTTAGATTTTAGGTTATGCTTTATGCAGGCCTGAGTCCCCGACGTCTCGCCTAAATTGCATGCATCAATGCAGCCATGCAGGCCCAGCCCTGTTGGTCTGTTGCTCTTTGTTTGTTCTGCTTACTGCTTCTTTGGAACTTGCAAACCGGTGTGGATTAGTGGATACAAAGCGATGATAGCATACAGCCAATCCGACCTGGAGTCTGGAGAATTGGAGGCCCGGTTGTTTTGGGGGCCCGGGGCGGCCGCCCCGCCGGCCCCGCCCCAGGGCCGGGCCTGCGCATGAGGCGGATGCAGCGCGTGTGTGTCTGTGGGTTTGTGCGCGTTTGTAGCCCGTCTGTTGTTTTTCTTCTTCTATAATGATTGCCAGAGCTTCTAGCCAAAATTCAAAAAAAAATGTATGCAGTATGCTATAAGTTTGTCTGATCCTGAAGACAAAAGGATTGCAGCTTAGTTTGACACCTGCTAGTCCCGCCAGCTTTCGATTGCTCTACCAATCATAATTAGGACGGTCGATTTGCGTACAGTACGCACGGAGTAGATGAGATCCAGAGTGTCTGAGAGCAAGTCACGATCCTGGACATTTCTGAGACGAAAGTTAGCGTTTTTTTTTTCAATTCGGAATCACTGCTTCCTTCACAGCAAAGTATGGATCTACTCCATGCATGCTCACCCCCAGTCATAAGGGGCTAAGCTCCTCCTTGCCTCGCTGACGATGACACTTCCAGATTATCCTTCCTTACAGAAGTGCAGACTCCAGTTTTGATGTTGTTATTATCCCAGCTAGGGATGGCGATGCTACACTATTACGGTATTACCTATATACCTACAAGTAAAAAACTCTAATAGAGATGGATATGTTCCTTTTTCATTGTCCGTGGGCATGTTTATGGAGCTCAAATTTTACCTAATGTGTAAACGGGTATAGGCATGGGGGAACTCCACCCGTACCCGTTCCGTTCGATTACCCGCCACCTTCTACTTACATGTGGGTCACAACAGGCGCCCAGTTGGCCCCGATCCCCAATTTGTGGTACCTAATATTAGTAACTTGTGATTGGTTATGCCGTGATGAGCGAGTTATAATATGCGTCATGATTGATGAATTGTTTCAATTCTAATTATTGAACTTGAGCATGTGTGATAACTGATGAACTATTTTTATTTTAATTGTTAAATCTGAGCATTTGTGCGTCATTTGTCTGCATGCGTTATTTTAATTCTTATTTCCATAGCCACTTGAAATTTTGAATAATTGATAATCATTCTTCAATCCACAGAATGTAGTTGATTCCCATAATTTTATCAAAAGGATTGTATTAATACCACAGCTCATTAGCTCCTGGTGCCATTTGGTTTGAATGATTGTTGATAGTGGCAGGTGAACGTGTTAAAACAGTAAAATCAAGGTATCGAGCCCAAGCCAATACTCGAATTCCATAGGCTCTGTTATGTGCATCTTGATCTTACGGAGGGAAATTGCCTAGGAATTATTGCTTGTCTGGTTGATTTCTTATGTATGCAAGAATACTGATTAGCAGGAGTTAATGTTCAGAGAATAATATTTCTTATAAAAGTTTCGTCTGCATTCATTCTAAGCAAAATATATCAGGTTCTTTAAACTAATTCTCTATTGTTGCATTGTAAATTATTTCAATGGCACCAATAATTCAGCATTTCTAATACTTTGTTGGCAGCATTTCTATCCCGTTGCAGCACACAGACATCCTACTAGTGTGTCACCATCTGTTAATACTCCGTTGCAAACTTACCTTACTAGTATATCATTAATGATGGGTAGGGACAAGAACAGATCATCTCCCAACATGCGAAGCAAAATCGCTCGAGACTCCTCTAACCTCCGGCCCTATCACATAAATAGAAGAAAGGAAACCGTAAAACCATTGAACAAATCCCCCATGGTTCACCTCAACGAAAACCATGAATCCCCTCATGAATATACCATCTATTATGGAGGGAGGGATTGGCGTCCAACCGGATGGGCCACGTGGTGGCCATCATTTTTGCAAAATCCCTCTTTCGGTTCTTCCAAATTACAAATAGGTCCCTGTGCGATTTTATGTGAGAGTAAAATATTTTTCCCGGTTCGCGTTTAGGTCCCTGATTTGCCGTTTCACAGGAAGAACCTTCCATTAAATACGAATCGCGAACGAGCCCTTTTCTAATTTTTCAAAATAGCGAACATGTCCAAAATTATAGCAGATAGGTCCCCACGTTACGTTCGGGTCCTTTCTCTGTTTGGTCCGAAAAAAATGTTTTCGTGGTCCGTTTTTCCTCTAGAGCATGCGAAAAATATTTTCGTTAGCCGTTTTTTCAGAAAAAAAAATGGAAAACCGTTTTTTCTCTGTTTTGCCCAGATAAAATGTTTTCGTTATCCGTTTTATCTTCGGAGCATGGGAAAAATGTTTGTGTTGGCCGATTTCCCCTAAAAAAAATGAAAGACCGTTTTCTTTCTCCGTTTCACCCGGAAAAAATGTTTTCGTGATCCGTTTTTTCTCCGGAGCGTGGGAAAAATGTTTTCGTTGGCCTTTTCCCAAAAAAAATTGGGAATCCGTTTTCCGTACGTCGTTTCTCCGTGTTTCCTTATTTTCCAGGGAAAATTGTTTTCGTAGCCCGTTTTTCCTCGCTTTTCCTGACAAAGCTGTTTTCGTTGGTTGTTTTCCCAAAAAAAAAATGGAAATTCGTTTTTCGTCCGTCGTTTCTCCGTTTTTCCTCGCTTTTCCAGTGAAAAAACAAGGGAAATAATTTTTTTTGCAGCTCGATCTCTTATATTACCCAGTGAACGCATGGGATATTAAACTCGGCATCTATAATTTCTTTGGAAACCCGAAATCTAATATTGTCCAGAGCGATCTCTAATATTTTTCAAAACGTATCTTGGATATTCCTGCCTTTTTCCAGAAATAAAAACTTGGATCAAATTTCACACGGCGCGGCGGAGCGCGCAGATCTTCCTAGTCAAGTACATAACTCAAGATTTTGAAGCCCCACAAATCACCCATGGGGTTCTAATAGAATAAAAACCATGAACTTTGTATCACTGGTTGGCGGAGACCATGAAGTTTGTTGCAGATGTTGAAACTATTTGAAACCATGATACCGAAATTACATTTATTAAAGCTAATTTTGCTTCCTCATCAATGGTCATTTGACTAAGATTGGAGATTTATTACAAATGGAACATTAGCAGACCGCCCAAATTTATAATGAATATTTTCTAGACCAAAGAGAAATCGAAGATAACAAAATTATTCCTAATTATTACCTCTAGGTATTATATTCAATGCATACACATAAAGTAAAACCATATATTTATTAGATACATAAAGCAAATATCACACTAATTTGTTATCGAAATGTAAAATACATTTATTGTAGATATACTCCTAAGATATTTATAATAAAACACATTTATTCTAAGCAAAGATGATATCATAAAGTCACAAAGACGACCCACGCACGCACAATGAGGAGGCTACGGATTTACATCCATAATATGTTATCATTCACATCCAGAAAGCCACAGGCTGCCACAGAAGTAATTCTGTTGTTGCCCATGGCACTTTGTAGTATCGAACCCGGCGGTGCGTGGCGGTCAGATCTCCATTCTTGTCATACTTGAGAGAAAACGTCGTCAGTCGAAGAAGACGGCGACAGGGTCGGGCCATGTCCGACTCCTCCAAGGAATCGTTTTCATCATCGCAGTCATCATCGATGGAGATGCACTGCACGAGGCAGAATTTGCTTCTGCCTCCCATGTACACCAGGGTGGCACCAATGTGGTTCTCGGCTGGGCCCTGGCTGAACAGATTATCCTTGCCGAGCTTCCAGGCCGGGGATTGCCCGTTGCTGGCAGCGGATGCCACATCGCATGAGCAGAGGTGGCCAAGGTTGTTTGCATCGCCGGGAAGCCCAACCCAGGCCTCCAGTTCGCGGTCAAAGTACGCGCGGCCGGTGAACGGCAGCGTCCACTTGCCATGTAGCTTCCACTCAAAGCTCTCCTCCGTGTCGTCCGCCGTGTCAATGGTGAAGGTGGCGACGGTGGTGCTGACAAAGATGGTTCGCCCATCTGGGTGCACGGCGTGGGAGGTGACGAATTTGCCCTTGAAGGGCGGCTTCGGGAGCTTGTCCCACGACCACACCAAGCCGTCCAAGCCGAATGGCCCTTCTTCCGATGGGGGAGGCGGGTGAAGCACATGGAAAGAGCCGTCGCCCAGAGCGAAGAGCTTGTCGCCGATGGGCACATAGATGGGGTCAGCCACCTTGGCGCGGGGGCCGAAAATGAGGCCTCGCGTGCGGACGTCGAAGATGGGGGCGAAGCGCCTGGGCGCCAAGGGATGCGTGTCGGCCTTGGGACCAACCTCATGCGTGGCCATGATCTTCGTGCCAAAGGCCGCGAAGCACTCGGAGAACCCGTGAGGAGACTCCAAGCGAAAGACAGCCCGTGGCAGGCGCAGCTCGGTCATATCGATCGTGGGATCGATCGCACCGTCGTCTGTGACGGCAGTAATTTGTTTATGCGGTAGCTCATCGTCGTCGGAATCGCAATCCGACGACAAATCGACCTTGCGGATGCTGTAACCCCACTCCCAGTCATCAAAGACCAGATAAAGGTGCCGCCGCCGACGCTTGACCTTACGGCCACCGCTACGCTCATCGGCCGGCCGCTTCGGCATCCTTGTTTCTCGCCTCCTTACTATTTAGGAATATTTGATAATTTGCCCTGAAGTTGATGGGCATTTGATCATTTGCCCAAAGTTGATGAGTATTTGATCATTTGCCCTACAATGTCTCATTGACATGCGGGTCCTAGGGCCACATGTCAGTGAGACATCGTAGGGCAAATAATCAAACGCATATCAACTTTGGGCAAATGATCAAACACTCATCAACTTGAGGGCAAATGATCAAATGCCCCTACTATTTAGGAATATTTGATAATATAAGCACCAATGAAACCCTAGTAGGCTAGGCTCCAGTGTCTTGGTGGGCTCTAATGGGCCGAATCCACAACCGTCCGATCTCGTTCTGAGGAGGCGATCCATCCGTTCGTGCGGCCTCCTGCTGACCCTTCTCGGCTCCTCCTCTTGACGCCCTCCCAGAAAACGCTTCCGCCTCCGCCACCTCGCCCTCGGATCCCTCCGTTGGCCAAGGGACATGACAACATGGTATCAGAGCCAGGTTGTTCCGATCGGGAGAAGCAACACCGTTGAAGCCGCATCTTCCCCGATCATCCGCCGCGACGACGCGCCTCCATGCGCGATGCCGCGCCTGCGCGCGCGCGAAGATGCGCGATGTCGCGGCCGACGACGCTGCAAACTGAAGGCGCTCGGCCGCACGCTGGGCCGACCTCCAGCCAATCATCGCAGCGCTCGGGCGGGAGCGCCGCCGACCAGCCGGCCAGCCGCTGCGCCGCTAGTCGCCGCCACGACTTCCGTAAGTCGCGCCCCTCCTCGTCCTCAACAGCGCCCACGCTCACCTCACTGCAACCCGCGCCATCCGCGATGGCATCGCAGCGCTCTTCCACTCATACGCCTCCATGTTCTCGGGTCGTCGATCCAGTTTTCCGCGCGCCTACCCAGTCCTCACCTGTGCCAGCGCCACGCCTGGGGACCGCCGCCTCTACACCGACCTCGCCTAGATCTACGTCAACCCCCACCATGGCGGTTTCCGTCACGATCGGGGCTCCCGCCGCCCCGTCCCTCTTCGGCGCAGCAGCCACCCTCCGCACCGGCGCCGGGGAGACCACGGACTGCCCCGGCCGTTGCTCAAGCTACCCGAGCCCTATGTCGCATCCGTCTCAACCAACGTCATCTTCGTCGCTCAGGATGACGAGAGGGTTGGGTTCACCGACTCCGGTGTTACCATGGTCGCAGCACCCACCGGATCCACCGTCGACAGATGAGGAGAAATTGGCAATTATCAAAGAGAGGCTTGATCAACTGCTCGCGCGGCTGGACTCCTTCGACACCAACCAGCAACACTTGATGACTCGAATGGAGATGAATGCGAAGATGGTGGAATAGAGCTCGTTGGATCAGCAGATCCTTGCCAAACAACTGGAGGCAACAGCTGCAGCAGTGGCCCGGATCACTGGCTACCATGATTTTGGGAGCAGGGAACAACCCACGGTTGCTGCCTTGGAGCTGTTCGACGAATTGCCTGTAAAGGATGAATGGTCAACTCCATTATCCGTTGATGAGGTTGATTGCCATACAGCTCCAGGAGTTGATGATGATCATCAGACCATCAGGAGGCAAGCAAGTTTGGAGGGCCTGGAATTGGATATGGTAGATAATCCAGCATTTGACATGTCTAATGTGAAAGAGATAGATTCATTAAGCAAACATCATAGTGGGCCTTCTAATGGTTCTGTGCCAGTTCTGAATGTTGCTACCATTCCGGGCTTGAGGATACAAATGCAGACATGCAGGCCAGCGCAGTGGCCCCTTCTTTGCTCCAAGCAACCTGGCACGAAGAGACTCCAATATTCAGAGATTAATAGATGACTGTCCTTCGCTTGATGGTAGCCCTCCGAAACTTACTAGTTGGCCGCCTCTCCATTTGGGCCTCAGTTTGTGTATTGTGAAACTTCCAGTGGCAGATACCTGGGAAGAGTTTAAAGGGAATGGGATAAGTGTTGACCCTTGTTATTCTGACTTCACTGTGAATAATTGTATGCTTGTCCTCTTTATCATCAGGCCATGGGATCCTGGTGGCCTTACGCCTGTATTCGATTGATTGAAGGGATTGAGGGTATCGGCAATTCCAATTAGTGCCTTCTTTGCGTCAAGTCTTTGGTTTGGCAACACAGTATACTTGTATATTTCAATTGCTTTCATTCAGATGCTCAAGGCCTTGATGCCAGTGGTAACATTTATAATGGCTGTTCTATGTGGTAATGACAAATTAAGATGTTCTATGTGGTACAGATATGTGAGCTCTGACCTTGCAACAGATGTTGTTGTGCATATCGGTGAAGTGAAATTTTACTTACGCAAGTTTTCCCTTCTGTTGAAGAGCAGCAAGATCCAAAGGTTTCGCCTGGAACTGAAGATTCCAAACAGTCACTGCAGTTTTAGTAGCTCTCCACGGGAAGGAAACAAGTGCTGGCAACTTTCTTGTTGAAGATGCTCTTGAGGCTGGTCTTCCTCCTCACACTGCATTGCCTAGCATAAATGAGCTTTTTATACAAGATGAGAAACCGTTCCATTCTGGTGCCATTTGTGCTTCAGCAATACATTCAGTGACTATTCCATTTGGAGTACAAAAGGTCGGCCTGGCGTCAAACTCAGCACATTCATCTGGAAATATCGATATTGGTGAACTTGTGAACATAATATCTGGTCAAGGTAGGCACAACATGGTTGCTGCTCTGGATGTAGCAATGCCTGCCCCTTCTTTGACAGCTAGAAATGATCTGGGGAACATACAGAAGAACCTGCACTCTTTGACACCTGAAATCGGTGATGAAGAGGAAGATCCTTATTCTGTTGAATCATTGGTGGTATTAGAGTTCTTGATGTAATTCAATTGCTTGAGGACAAGCAAGTTTTCGTGGAGGCGGTAATGTCACACCTGGGCCGGTCCCACATGTAAGGGAGTGAGAGAGAGAGATAAGTAGTGGAGTGTACTCAGGAAAGGGGACAGAAAAATGAATTGAGATCAATCCCTTTTGCCTTCTTCCTTTGCGTCTTCTTCCTCCTGTCTTCCTACTCCTTCCGCAAGTTCCACGATCTCACGCCTCGGATCCCTCCGTTGGCCAAGGGACATGACACGGTGCCACCGAGCTGAGCCTTCGACGAGCAGTCCTGCGCTCGCCTCCTCCGGTGCCGTTCTCGGATTTGGCCGACCCGCGCTGTAGCTACGATTTGGTTGGCCGCAGATCCGTAGGCTAGAAGGTATGCAGCCATGAATTGTGGATTTGTGGTCTACAGTTTTGTGCTTTGGGGCTTCTTGAAAGTATAATTGTGGGAATGAATCAATCTATTCCATGACAATGTGCGTGTATACATAGGAGTACATGCCTATAATCAAGGGCTATAATCAAGGGCTCACTACCATAATTATACATACTATAATTACAATAGTCTAACACTCCCCCGCAGTCTAATCGGGAGTATCGCTAACGGTCAGGCTGGACCGAAACTCCTGGAACAACGAGGTGGGTAGGCCCTTGGTGAAGACGTCTGCGTACTGTGATGTCGTAGGAACATGAAGAACCCGAGCGTGACCGAGGGCTACCTTCTCTCGAACAAAATGGAGATCGATCTCAACATGCTTCGTCGCGATCTTTGCCTTTGGATTCTTTGGAGAGATATACAAGATCGATGTTGTCACGATGAGACTAGAGTGCTGCGACGAGGCGGGTGCTGAAGCTCAAGGAGTAACTGACGTAACCAGGTAGCTTCAGCAACACCATTTGCCACAGCACGGTATTCGGCCTCGGCGCTGGACCGGGAAACCGTGTGCTGACGCTTGGAGGACCACGACACCAGGTTGTCTCCGAGGAACACTGCGTAGCCAGAGGTCGACCGGCGAGTGTCGGGACATCCAGCCCAGTCGGCATCCGTGTAGACAACGAGCTCCGTAGGGGAAAACCGGCGCATAGTCAGTCCAAGGGACATAGTGCCCTGCAGGTAGCGCAAGATGCGCTTGAGAGCCGCGAGGTGGGGCTCTCGAGGATCATGCATATAGAGGCAAATCTGCTGAACAGCAAAGGCAATGTCCGGACGGGTGACAGTCAAATACTGTAGAGCACCTGCCAGGCTGCGGTACTGAGTAGCGTCATCAACGGGAGGTCCATCTGCAGATAATTTGGATTGGAGATCAACAGGCGTGCTGCACGGCTTGCACGCGCTCATCCCGGCGCGCTCCAAAATATCCTGAGTGTACTGTCGTTGAGAGAGAAATAGACCATTGGCAGAGCGTGTCACAGAAATGCCCAAAAAATGGTGAAGCTGGCCCATGTCCGTCATAGCAAACTCACGCTGGAGAGCCCCAATCACATGCTGAAGAAACTTGGCAGAGGAGGCAGTGAGAACAATATCATCCACATACAGCAGCAAATAGGCAGTGTCAGACCCTCGGCGATAGATGAACAGTGAGCTATCTAACTTGGTTTCAGCAAATCCAAGGGAAAAAAGATGGGATGCGAACCTATGATGCCAAGCACGAGGAGCCTGCTTCAAGCCATATAGAGATTTGTTGAGCCGACAGACAAGATCCGGACGAGAGGAATCCACAAAACTGCAGGGTCAGACGCAGACACTTCGTCTCGGTGAGGGTGCCATGTAAGAATGCATTCTTCACATCTAGCTGATGAATGGGCCAGTCCTGAGAGAGAGCCAAAGAGAGAACAACTCGAACTGTTGCAGGCTTGACAACCGGACTGAAAGTCTCATCATAATCCACACCGGGGCGCTGGGTAAACCCTCGGAGGACCCAGCGAGCCTTGTAGCGATCAAGAGACCCATCTGCGAGCAGTTTGTGTCGAAAAATCCACTTGCCAGGTACCACATTAATGACCCCAGGAGGCCGTGCTACTAAACTCCAGGTGTCATTAGCGAGTAGAGCATCATACTCAGCTTGCATAGCGGAGCGCCAATTGGGGTCTGACAAAGCATCACGAACGGAGCGAGGCAGTGGCGACATAGGCACAGCGTGGAGGTTGAGGCGATCCACGGGCTGTGCAATGCCGGTTTTTCCGCGAGTGCGCATGGGATGCGCATTGGCGACAGTGGTGATGGAGACCGGGCGAGTGTCGGCCGTGCGACCGGTGGCCGTGGTGCTACTGGCAACGGCTTGGTGCAGATGCACAGGGCAGCTTACCCGGTGATGCGGTCGGTGAGGCGGCGGGCGCCGCTAGCGGCATCTCCGCAGGGTGCACAGGGCAGCAGCCACGGCCGACGTGGCGGAGGTCCCGGAGAGGGACTGGGCGTCCTCAATCCGGTGCTCATCTCGCGAGGAGGCGTGGGTGCCTCTACACGCCCATGGGCGACGTGAGGTGTACCTGCATGCACAAGTCTTGCTCCAGGAATAGGAGCGGTTAGATCATGTTCATCAAGGAGGAAATCCAAGGCGGAGGATGCCATGGGAGTGGTAGACATGTCTGCGAAAGGGAAGGACTCGTCAAAAACGACATGTCTAGAAATAAGGATGCGGTTCGACTCGAGCTCGAGACACCGATAGCCTTTGTGTTCCGAGGAATATTCGAGAAAAACGCATAAGGAGGAGCGGGGGGCAAGTTTGTGAGGTGCTGTGGAGGACATGTTAGGATAACAGGCACACCCAAAAACTTTAAGATGATCATAGGAGGGTTGGGAGAAAAAGAGGGCACTATATGGTGTGGAGAAGGCAAGGGTTTTAGTGGGGAGCCGATTCACAAGATATGTCGCAGTGTGAAGGGCTTCAACCCAATAAGCCGGAGGGAGACTTGCCTGAAACAAAAGAGAACGCAGAATGTCATTTATGGTGCGAAGAGAACGTTCTGCTTTCCCATTTTGCTGAGAAGTGTAGGGGCACGACATGTGTAAGGCAATGCCGTGGGAGAGAAAGAACGTGCGGGCCTAGGAATTATCAAATTCACGGCCATTATCGCACTGGACGCTCTTGATGGTGGTGCCGAATTGGGTGCGAATATAAGTGAAAAAATTGGCAAGGGTGGAAAAAGTCTCGGATTTTAGGCGGAGCGGAAACGTCCAAATGTAGTAGGAGCAATCATCAAGAATTACCAAATAATATTTATAGCCCGACACACTAACAATTGGGGAGGTCCATAAATCACAGTGTATTAAATCAAAATTATGAGAAGCTCGTGAGCTAGATGAACTGAACGGCAAACGTACATGACGACCAAGTTGGCACGCATGACATATGTGGTTGACATCATCTTTATTACAGGAAATGACACTGGAGGTAATAAGTTTGGACAAAGCTTGACGCCCAAGATGACCGAGACGGCGATGCCATAGGGAGGTGGGTGCAGCGAGGAAAGCAGAGGCGCTGGTGGAGGGTGCATAGAACGGGTAGAGGTCACCGGAGCTATTGCACCTGGCGATCACGTTCCTGGTTTGCAAATCCTTCACAGAGAGGCCAAAGGGATCAAACTCAATGGAGCAATTATTGTCGGTGGTAAAACGACGGATAGAAATTAAATTCTTAATAATGTTGGGAGACACCAGCACATTATTGAGAACTAAATTGCGATGCGGGAAAGAAAAAGTATGTGATCCAGTGGCTGTGACAGGAAGCAAGGCACCGTTTCCCACAACGATAGATGAAGGAGTGAATGAAGTGGGCGAGGAAATGGTGGAGAGTTTACCAGCGTCCGAGGTCATGTGCGATCCTGCACCGGAGTCGGCGTACCACTCTGAAGTAGCGTTCGGCGGGTTGAGCGTCATGGTGTTGAAAGAGTGTGCAAGGGCGTCCTGATGCCATGCTCCACCGTGAGTGGGGTTCCAGGGCGCCGCTTAGTGCAGCCGGGCGGCGCCTGAAACACAGGGTGCAACTCCCCCGTAGTGCGTGCCGTACGGAGGGGATGGAGAGCCGTAGAAGTTGCTGGCGCCAAAACCGCTGTACTGTGGAACGGCGCTGAACGCTGGCGGCGGTGGTGGGCGCCCGGACTGGTCATATGGCCACAGCCGTATAGTGCCAGCCCATGGGTGCGCAAAGGACGGATGCATGCCGGGGGGGGCACCTCCCTGTCCAGCCGGAGGGGCGCCACCAGTGGGCGCTGATTGGCCGTTGCGTCCACCGCGGCCGCGACGACGGCCGGTGTGTTGGCCGTTGGGCGCCGAGGGGCGTGCTGGAAGAGGCGCCCCTGGACGTGAAGGTGCTGGAGTCCCGGGAGCCGCAGGCCGCGGCGTTGCAGCGACGAGTGCGGATGGTGGGGACGGAGGTTGTGCGTCGATTTCCAGCTCCTCCAACAGCAGGTGCGCTCGTGCCTCCGCGAACGTGGGGAACGGCCTGTGCATCTTGAGAATGGACACCATGTGGCGGAACTTGCCGCCGAGGCCGCGAAGGAGCGTGAGCACCATCTGCCGATCGCCGATGGGATCGCCGAACTCGGCAAGGGAAGCCGCCATCGACTCGAGCTGGCGGCAGTAGTCGGTGATGCTCAGGGACTCTTGGCGGAAGTTGCGACGGGAAAGCTTCGTCCTCAAGGACGTGACGAGTCAGGGCATATTTGCCGAGGACGGTGAGGAACATGCCGCGCCACTTAGTGTAGGTGTTTGTCGCCTGGTCGAGGATGACAGAGATGAGCGCCTTCACGTTGACGACGGCAGTGGCCTGCGCCCAGAGGGCCTCATGGGTGCGCTCATACTCGTCCAGAGCGGCAGCACGGAGGCGGGCTTCCTCGGCGCGGCGGGCGTCTTCGGCACGGCGGGCTTCGGCCTCAGCCGCGAGGCGTTGGACCTCCGCGGCCTTGGCGGCGACTGCAGCGTCGTCGTCGTCCGCCATCGGGAGGGAGACGCGACGGCTGGGCAGCCGGTCGCCCGGCTAGAGGAGCGACGGGCTGGTGAGATCAGCGGCCGCGCCCGGCTGGAACAGCGACGGGGCGGGCGATGGGATCAGCGGCGCTCCAGGCGACGAAGTCTGCAAGAGCGGCGATCGGATCGGCGACGGCGCGGTCTCGGGTTGCGGAATTGTAGGGATCGGAACCCCTCTGATACCATGAAAGTATAATTGTGGGAATGAATCAATCTATTCCATGACAATGTGCGTGTATACATAGGAGTACATGCCTATAATCAAGGGCTATAATCAAGGGCTCACTACCATAATTATACATACTATAATTACAATAGTCTAACACTTCTAACCATATTTTGCCCCTATGCTTTGATCTGGATTTCTTTTTATTTGCATCACAAATTCACAATTTCTGGGAATTTAAGGATTTTTCTTTGGCCCAACCGTCTATTCGTTTTACACTCACACGCAGATTAGCGCTTGCTCGGTGGTTTGAGCATTGTTGCAGCAGGACCATACATTTGATATATTGCTCTGTTCGATGTCCAGTGCCCATCAAGTTCGGGGAATTGTTGGCTTTACCATCGTTGTAGCGCAATTCTCGGAAAAAAATTGTACGCAGCAGTGCTGCAACCTCACGCCCGTACAGCACCACCCCGATGGTGCCCACGTGTCCTGCCCCTGCAATCTCAAAGCAACATCCGGTCCGGCGCTGCGAGCCAAGCCAGCCAGGCAGCAAATTAGCGTCGGCTTAAGCAGCACGGTCTTGCGGCATTATTCGGAGCCTATTGTGATTCGCGAGCGGCTTCGGCGCCGTAGCATACAACTGAATGCAGCCCTAATTTGTGAATAAAAAATCGCGGCGGCGGCCAATCCACAGGGCGAAGCGCTCCATGGAATCCCTCGAGTTCCTGGAATCTGTCGCCGTGGACACGCTCGAGAAGCATGCGTTGGAATCCCTCGTGGCCAACCTCGACGGCAAGTTAACGGGCTCCGTCGCCGCGACCACGATCTACAGTACCGACATCGGACCGCTACCTTGCACCCTCGGCGCTGAGCGGGAGACCGTCGACAAGATGGTGCAGAAAAATTACTCATCAATGGAGGCCTCTGCCGTCGTGCAACATGATGCAGGTGATGGAAGCATGATGGAGGGTGGCTTGCTGCAGTCCGACCTCATTGCAATGCCGGACGCCATTGTCGAGCAGGCCGATGAGATGCTGCCACTTTCAATAACATCGGTTCAAAAAATACACGAAGTCCTGGAATGCCAAGATTCAGTAGCTGCAGTGACGAAGGTAACAAAATTTAGGCTAACATAATTATTTACTTTGTAGCTGTAGTGTTTTAACTTTGTACCTACATATTTTAGGAGGATGATACACATGTTCAAACGTTAGTTATTCCTAAAGTGGGAATGAGTTTTGAATCAGAGGATCATGCATATGAGATGTATAACTCCTATGCCAGGAAGATTGGGTTCAGTATCAGAAAGAGCTACACCAGGCGAAGGACAGATAAAACTATATATCAGAAGCATATTGTTTGCAGTAATGAAGGAGAACGAGGACCTCACACATCACATGTCACTTTAAAAGGAAATGCAATTACTAGGACGTCTTGTGATGCTCGTGTTCAATTCAGTATTTGTCGAAAGGGAATTTGGACAGTGCAAAAAGTTGTACTCGAGCACAATCATTATCTCGCAAGTCCAAATAAGGTGCATAAATTGAGGTCCCAACGACGTCTTATAGAGGCGGATAAATTTCTAATCGGTCAAATAAGAGAAGCTGGAGTGAAGCCAGCACAGGTGTATGACTTTTTCAAAAAGTGGTATGGAGGAACCGAGAATGTACCCTTCTCGCGAGTGGATTGCAATAATCAGATTGGTCGTGAGCGCAAGAAGTATTTGGAATCAAATTATGCGAAAACTCTGTTGGAGTACTTGAAGAATAAGCAACTAGAGGATCCACCTTTCTTTTATGCCATAGAATTGGATGAGGAGGATGGTCGGATAGCTAATTTCTTTTGGGCAGATGGTCAAGCTATCATGGATTATGCATGTTTTGGTGATGCTGTGTCATTTGATACCACATTTCAAACTAACAAGTTTGAAATGCCTTTTGCTCCACTCCTTGGAACCAACCATCATAAGAAGACAATTATTTTTGGGGCTGCACTGTTATATAATGAGACCACTGAATCATTTGTTTGGCTTTTTAAGACATTTTTAGCAGCAATGTCCGGCAAGCGTCCTAGCACAATCTTCACGGATCAGTGTGCTACCATGGCAAAAGCAATTAGTATTGTATTCCCGAACACACGCCATCGTCTTTGCTTGTGGCACATTTTCCAAAATGCTGGTAAACATCTTAGTCATGTAATTGCTAAAGATAAAAAGTTCCTTGCTGAATTTAAGAGATGTGTCTACGAGGAAAGGTCAGTGACACACTTCAACAAAATATGGGATGAAATGTTGATTCGTTATAATCTTCAAGATAACTCTTGGCTGAAAAATCTATATGACTTGCGAGAGTATTGGGCTGCTATTTTTCGCGACTCTTTTACTGCTGATATGACCTCAACTCAAAGAAGTGAAGGTATGAATAATGTTTTCAAGAAAAGATTCCGAAGAAAGCTCGGTATTTCAGAACTCCTAGAAGAATATGACAAGTGTGTCGCCAGTCTCCGGGAAAATGAGTTGGATGCAGACTTTACATCACGCCACTCTAACCCGATTACTTACATCCGAGATTTACCCATGTTGAAGACCGCCGCTGAATCATATACAAGGAGCTTATATTTAGAATTTGAGGAGCAATTTAAGGAGCAATTTTCTGTCAAATGCAAACTGTTACAAACTAAGGGGACAATCATGACTTACAAGGTTATGCCTTTGGAATTTCAAGATGAAGCAATAGTTGTATTCAACTCTGAGGATACGACAATAACATGTTCTTGTAGAAAGTATGAATGCATCGGTAAGTATATACATTTTATGATTACACTACTTTATAATGCATGTTTCTAAAAATTATTTTACTTACAGGTCTATTGTGCAAGCATGCTCTCCGAGTATTGAATATCAACGAAGTTTTCGTCTTGCCAGACACGTACATACTAAATAGATGGACAAAATATGCAAAAAGAGGGTTTTACTATGAAAAACAAAGAAATGGCAATGAAACTCTGAAAACACATGCTGCACGAATCTCTCGAAAGGCCACCTCTGTTGCATTGAAGTGCGCAAAATCGAAGGAACTTCTAGAAGATCTTGAGAAAGCTATTGATAAGTTGGACCTAGAGGCAGATAAGTCACTAAGCCAAATGACCGCAGAATCTCTTGAGGTTTCTCAAAGATGTAATGAATATGATGGGGACATACTGAAGGGTAAAGTTTCAATTAGAGTTCCTAAAGTGATCAAAGGTCCAAAGACTAAAAGAATAAGAAATGTACTTGACAAGAAGAAAGAGAGCAGTACAAGGGTTGCCAAGAAAAAAGGTAGTGGACAACATCGGGAGCAAATAGTTGTAAGCACACAAAGTTACCTTCTAATGTTTCAGTATATAATTTACTTGCAGCTACATATTGTGAACAATTTCATATTTTGTCCAGGGATCTTTGGATGCAAGCATTGGTGGCATTACCGCAGTACCAAATGCTTCAACCAACATGCATGGTGATTTATCGACTATGGTTCCTCCTTTAATCCAAGGAGGTTATACAAGTCTTTTACTTGGACTTGATCAAGATGTCCCGGCTGCTAAAAAATTAAATTTTGATGATGTATCAAGTCAAGCCACATTTAACGAGTAGTATGTGACTTTTACTTGGACTTGATCAGTATCAATCTCTTTATAATGTGACTTTCACAAAGTTTGTAACTGTGTTAAATTCTAAACTCAAAGTTGAAATGTCATCCTGTAAAACATGTATTGTCAATGGCATATAACATTTGAAATGTCATCCTGTAAAGCTGTAACAATATCCTTTACAGCAGAAAAGGAGAAAAAATAGCGTAGGTGACAGCAAATAACCTGCAAATTTTATCCTGTAAAGCTGTAACAATATCCTGTAAAGCTGTAACAATATCCTTTACAGCAGAAAAGGAGAATGCATTTGAACTTCAGTACAGCCTCTGTTGTATAATCAATACAAATCTCAACTGTTTAGTCAATACAACCTTCACATTACATGACTGTTACATTTAGAAAAAAGTAGCAGAAAGTTACATCACATGAATGTACACTATCCTTGATGAATAATCTTGCGATGCTGCTCTGAACGATCCTTGATGAATAATCTCGCGATGCTGCTCTGAACGATCCTTGAGAATAAGACAGCAAAATGCAGTCATGTAGAGTGCAGTTCGTCCTTCAATTCTTGGATAAGCCAACAAGGCAGCTTTCCTTGCTGGTGAACTTCTCCCATTTATTCTCATTAAACACCTGCAAATTAAAGACAGACATCTACCAATAGGTATTTCAAGTTGTTTGATTAATCCTAATGATGATGTAACACATCAAACATTGCATTTGTTGTGCATAATAGGCAACACATGAGGATCGATTAGATATCTAGTCACAGAGCTAACATGCTTAATGAATTTTCTCAGAAGTTAATCTCTTCCCTGTGTACTTATTTTTATGTCGTGAACCTATATTGTCAACTGTTAGCATAGCACGTATGAACTACATTACCAACTCTCCTTTTAGATTTCGGATGCAAAACTGTAACAAAACCCCACCTTTTTCCAATCAGGACTCTAATCCATAGTCAGTATTACTACTCAAACAAAACCAGAAAAGAGTAATAATTATATACTGATTGGTGCTGAGGTTCCAGATCGAAGCTGAGGGTGCTGGAGAAAATCGGGCAACGGCACGTCGTCGTCGTTGGGTACTGGCGTCCCGCACCTAGTATGTGCACGACGCCGCCTCCACCGTCGCCGCCGCCTCCACCGTCGCCGCCGCCATCTCCTCCATCTCTGGCCCTCGCCGCTTGGCGCTGGCGCATCCCCCGCTCCCGCCGCCATCACCTCCGCTGCCGCCACTTCCATCTCCTCCATCTCTGGCCCTCGCCGGTGGGCGCCGGCGCACGCAAGCAGAGCTTGCCTCTCTTCCCCTCTCTCTCGCAGGAGGGCAAGAGCCGCAAGACCGTGCTGCTTAAGCCGGCGCTAATTTGCTGCCTGGCTGGCTTGGCTCGCAACGCTGGACTGGGAGTTGCTTTGAGATTGTAGGGGTAGGACACGTGGGCACCATCGGGGTGGTGCTGTACGGGCGTGAGGTTGCAGCACTGCTGCGTAGAATTTTTTTCCGCAATTCTCTACCTAATGCTTCAGTTTCATTTAATTTGTTGCACTATATTTGTTTTGCAAAATTACCTTGTTTTCCCCCTTTCGCTGTGCAGATGGCTCATTGTGGTGCTGGTGGCGCTGTTCGGCTGGAAATGTCCTACCATACATTTGTTGTATTTTCCTTCACCATAAACTTCTGCATTATGCTTTGTTCAATTGTCCATGAGGGAATGAAAGTAGTATCTTGCCTACCTGGCTTTAATTTTCGTTTCGAACTCGAATTTTGACGTCCGATGGTATCAAAATTCGTGAAAAATTGTATGAAATTCTCTTAAAATCGTTCAGTTCGAAAGTCAAATAAATTTGAAATCTAGTTAAACTGCCGAGCGAAATTCGCGGTTTTCAAACAAAAACCTCTCGAAAAGCTCAAAAATCGCTAACAGTCGACAAAATAGGAGAAAATGTAAAAAAAACTAAGGCAAAACTATAAAAAAATATTATAAAATTTGTAAAAAGCTATTAAAGGTTAAAAATGATATTTGAAGAATTACTTCAACAAATATTTCTACTCAATATAATTCAACAAATATTGAAATATACAGTGTGTTGTGGATGTGTAGTTTAAAATTTTGATTCAAATGTTGCACTTATTTGATAACTATGATTTCTGTAAGATGTAGAAGATCTTATAACAATATTTTCCTATTTATTCTTTATGCACTATAGTTGACTGATTAATATTTGCATTCTTGTTGAATATTTAGTTATGATATAGCTTTCTCTCTCAAAATAATAGAAAGGAATGATGGACGGTTTATCACTAGAGGTCTTATATAATTCTATATTGATCGTTGACAAGTTAAATTGAAGATTTTGATTTAATCTAATAATCTTTTAGCAGTTTACATATGGTTTTAAGAAAAATTTAGATATTTATTTTTTAATACAGGTCATGATTTTATAAATAGTGTCTTTCTTGGCCCATGCTACTGATTTTTAATAGAAAATATTGGTACTAAATATACTTAAACAAATATTAGTATTAAATACATTTCAGCAAATATTACTACTAAATATACTTAAACAAATATTAGTATTAAATACATTTCAACAAATATTACTACTAAATATAATAAGCAAATATTGTTACTAAATATAATTTTACAAATATTGACACTAAATGTACTTCAACAAATATTGATACTAAATATACTTCAACAAATATTGCTATTAAATATAATTGAATGGCTAAAAAACGTATCCAAACTTCGTTTTTTCAAATAATGTTCACATCATAGGTCATAAGGCTATTGATACTAATTATGTAGACATTTTGGATATTTTTTCAATTTTTTTTGTTTTTTTTTAATTTGAATTTGAGCAAAATTCGGAACGGTTTCTTTTTCCGACTGTGGACGGTATGAACGAAATTCGTTTGGTTTTCAACGAAAAATGGAACCTGCTCTATAAATGGGCCGAGCTCGAGCGAGCTTGGGTTGTTAGGCTCGAGCTCAGTGAAGCTCAAGCCGAGCTCGAGTTGGGGCTCGAGCTCAGCTCGGTTCAAGCTCGAGTAGGTTCAAGCTTGGCTCGATTAAGCTCGGTAAGGCTGATAAGCTCGTGTAAGTTCAGTAAGCTCGAGTAAACTCGGTAAATCTGGTAAGCTTAGTAAGCTCGGTAACAAGCTCGAGTAAGCTCAGCTCGGATAAGCGTGGTATCAAGCTCGAGTAAGCTCGGTTCAAGCTTGAGTGGCTCGCGAACTATTTGAGCTCGGCTCGGTAATGCTCGCAAGCTTGAGATCAAGCTCAAGTTTGGCTTGTTTGGAGTTTGAATCGAGCTCGAACCGAGCCTAGACCGAGCTGAGCTTGAGTAGCTCGTGAGCTCGAACTTTTTTTTACAGCCCTACCCTGCTTCCCTATCCCTAAATTATCGATATCCATAATGAATTTGTGAAAGATATGTACAGATCTTACCGCACAAATGCACGAGGTACCGATAGTGCTCGAAGTATTTGTAGCGGTTCTAACCAGAAACCGCCACTGATAGTCCATTATCTGTGGTGGTTCGAAATAAAAACTGCCACTGATGATCCTGACACCGATTTCAACTGAAAAATCGCCACTGATATTCCTATCAGTGGCAGCTCCAAACAAACCGCCACTGATAGGGCGTTTTCTATGTGCAGTTTTGTAGTAGTGTTATCAAAAGGATTGTATTAATACCACAACTCATTAGCTCCTAGTGCCATTTGGTATGAATGATTGTTGATAGTGGCAGGTGAACGGGTTAAATCGGTAAAATCAGGGTATCAAACCCAAGCTAATACTCGAATTCCATAGGCTCTGTTATGTGCATCTTAATCTTACGGAGGGAAATTGCCTAGGAATTATTGCTTGTCTGGTTGATTTCTTATGTATGCAAGAATACTTATTAGCATGAGTTAATGTTCAGAGAATAATATTTCTTATAAAGGTTTCGTCTGCATTCATTCTAAGCAAAATATATGAGGTTCTTAAAACTAATTCTCTATTTTTGCATTGTAAATTTTTTCAATGGCACCAATAATTCAGCATTTCTATTACTCTGTTGGCAGCATTTCTATCCCGTTGCAATACAGACACCCTACAAGTGTATCACCATATTTTAATACTCCATTGCAACATTTCTATCCCGTTGCAGTACACAGAAACCCTACTAGTGTATCACCATCTTTTAATACTTCGTTGCAACCCACAAGTACCTTGTTAGTATATCACTAGAAAGACAAACGCGGCGTACACCGCGTCCGTGGCCATTTGGCCTAGGGAAAAAATAAAAAGGGGAATACAATGTCATCCATACACCTATTCTCGTTACTGTACTATAGGAAGGGCTTAGAATTATATCATAGCAGTATTTTGTTTACTTTGAACAATCTACAATATTCGCCCACCATCATAGCTATTAGAAAAGTAGGAAGAGTGAACTGACCCGACGAATTCCACCTACGCGTAATGAGCATCACAAATGTGTACTCAGAAGAGAAGGTACAAAATTGGAAACCACACAGCACCTATTAGAAAGCTAAAGAGAGTAAATCAATGTGAAACATCGATTCCAATGGTATTTACTATCCATAATTTCTAATTTAACAATATATGGTATGGAGGCACCGAAACTGGACATACTGATCTTTTGGCTCAGGATGCCATCTCCTCCACCAACTCTCGACGTGGTTATTTCCATTAGAAGAAAATTCCGCCTAGTGATGATTACTTGATGAGTAACCTGATGCAAAAGCACATCAACAGGCTCTGGCAAAACATTTTTCAAGCAAATTTATTGGGTATAAGAAATAACGTAATAATTCGATAAATTAGGATGTATAACCTGGTAATTTTCTCGCAAGGAAGGTTAGTTTTATAGCTGATATGTCATCTAAGTAGATCATGTCATAAATGAAAATTACATGAAAGCAAACCGTTTGAACAGAAGATGGATGATCTAGCTGGTCTGATCCTTTTCCATACACGTTAGACTTTACTCATGGTCAATCTGTACAATACAATAGATCTCAATAAGAATGAAAAACAAAAACATGAACCTGCCTCTATGTAGCCTGACCATACCCTTAGCTGTAACTAAAACCAAATTTTAGTAAATTAAATCAAGTAGTTGCAGAAAAAGGTGAACTGAATCTCTCAACTTTCCATATAGGCTAATTTGGTTCCTCAAGTTTTAAAATGGGCAATATAATTCTTGACTAATTATCTTTGGACCAAACAAGAACTTGTGTCAAGTTGTTAGTGCATAACTCCACATAGACGTGTTGATTAAGACTTGAAACATAATTTTCTACATGTTTTCAGTGAAACAAATTATATAGGCAAAGAACAATACGAAAACAAATAAAAACAGGCTAGTTGCTTAAATTCCATGAACTTGGCAATATTACAGCGGGTTTAATTTTGTTTTTTCCCCTTCAACACAATTTCATGATACTATATTTCAATGACCTAACTATATTTGCCCATTAGCGTGATTCTAAGAGTTGCCACCAGCTTTGCTGGTCCTTTTTTCTAGACTATCAACTTTCCTGATCGACACTCACACCTCAGCCTAACTAATTGAGTGTAAATTCACTAACACTTTTTAATATGTCATACTTTTCATTATTGACACATTCTATGGGTAAAGGAGTGCCAAAACTGTTTAAGCATGATAAAATATTGGGTACAGTGAACAGCGTAAGCTATTCAGCAATGACATCATAAAACAAGAAAATATCACAATATTATGGGAAAAAGGTAAGAGCAACACCAGATAAGGCGGCACATATGCTTGACAGGATAAGAAAGGACAACAAATGTCATTACGATCATGAAAGATAATCATGTTTCATAAAAAATTTACTCCTTGTAATCAAGATACTCACAATGTAGATAGGATCAAGTAAGGCTATAATCAGGAGCAATATAAGCGCAATAGACCTAACAAGAGGGCAGACAGTCAACCCAAGCATAAAACTAACCAGAACAAGCATCATTGACAGCCAGGGCATATATTATTGAGGCCCACCTTAACGATAGCATTAAGGAATTTATCCTCTCCAAGTTTAACCTAATAGAAGAGTATAGTTAGCAGAAGATAATACAACCTTTATGATGCCTGTTCCTGATTATGGCCTTGATTGTTAGCAGAAGATAATACAAATGGCTTGGAAACAGTGCATAATGTCATGAGCACCTACCTCTTTACTTGTGCTGAATGAAAAAGGAAGCCCAAAAGAACCCATGAGGTTAGCCAATTCCAAATCTTCAACAAATGAAAGGCCTAATGAACCACATAAACATTAGAGTATATGATAAGAGATTGCTGGACACTTACGGCAAAAGAAGAATAACAATTCATAATGACTTTTTAAATATATATATATATATGTTGTGTGTGGGTACTGTGTGAGTTAATTAGCAGAAGCAGGGAGTTTAAAAACAAGATGGGATTACAAAGAAAATAAATGTTACCTTCACCCGTCTCTACAGCTAATTTGTTCTGGATTTTATCTGTCTGAGAGCCCTGCAAAGCTGTTAGGTTTTCAAATTGCTTCTACACCATAAGCCTTAAAAGTAATTTGGAAAGTGGAAACCATAAAATAAAAGATAAAATGAAATCGACATAATCTACAAAGCACTTAAATTGTTTACATGTTCTGGTATTATCTGAAATGAAAACACAAGCAAAATAGATTTGATGCTTACTTCACCACTAAATCCATAATATGCAAATTAAATTTTCCCAACAATGGCTCAATAAACCATGCTGCTAAAAGGTAATATGATCTAACAAAGTACCAAGTGATGTGCAACAATCTACTTGTAAGCAAATAATGCTTCTAGAACAGAGACTTGAAATTTGTTATGTATGTTTCTTATCGGACAAAGTTGAATCCTAAAATGTTCAGGTTTATTTCCAATATAAATTAGGAGACCTAGTTACTTATTGGTCCTATCCTACACAAAAACACGTGATACATGCCATTTGTTATGCCGGTTATTGCTTGGCAAATTTTACACAACAAAGCTCTCTTTCAAGTGCATGTCGCCAATAACATTTTGCATGCCTAGCAAAATTGGGGGCACTATTTCAATGGAAAGCCACGGTCGAAATGCAAAACAAATTTATTGTGTTAATTAGAGTATTTGGAAAACCAATCGGCTGCACTGTTCCTCCCTCTTAATACAGATTTCCCACTCGGAGAGCTTCAAATTATGTGCTAAATATCCAATTTTCTCCACAAATAACTATAAAGTGAGCAAAACTTTCTTCCTTTGTTCCAATAACTTAATCGCTACAAAATGTCAATCAAGTATTAGACAAACTGACGATGCGCAAGGCACCCATTCACAAAGCTTAAGCAAGCTAAATCCATCCAATCTAAAAACGAAACAAAATGAACAGAAATTATACCGGGAAACAAGTCTCAGCAGGGCGCCAATGCTTGTGACTCACTTTGGCGCCAGCGCCACACAAATCATCCTTGCATCAAGCAAATTGAAGGAAAAAGCTGCTCAGCCAATAACCCTAACTCGAATAGCTAGGCCGGAAGACATGGGGCTTACCAGAGGTGCACTTCGGTGAGCTTAAACAGTCGCCCCAGCTTTCTTATAGTCGGAGGCCCCTCCGTCGCCACCAGCATTGCCGTGGGGCTGAGACGGACGGCGCAGGTGGTCGCTGGCAAGGCTGTGCTCGTAGAGAGCGGCGAGTAGGGAATTGGAAAGGGATTGAACTGGGAGTAGCACGGATAGGGTTTTAGCCCAAGAGGTTTTAGTGTAGGTGTACGGAAGGACGGCGGCGCTTCCGCAAGGCTGTGGAGAGAGCACTGGAAGGGGAGGAGAACTCCCTGTCGCCCCTGCTGCGCCGGTGGCCGCCGAGGTGGGGGTGGGGGTGGTGATGCAGCTGTTGCTCCTTGCTCCTCCTGGAAGCCTCCGCGTCGAGCTCCCGCTCCCTCGCCTCGCAGTCCCTATACCCTCCGTGGCGCCCAGTGGCCATGAGCGTGAAATCCAAACCTTGGGAGGAAACCGAGTGAATCCCCCAAAAAAATTCCATGGCAAAACCTAGATCCGCACCAAAACCTAGAAAAAATTCGACGCGACTCGGACCCGACCTGGGGTTTGGATCTGACCTCGAATCGTGCAGCCGCGTGGCGCCCGCTGGCTGCTTGCGAAGGTCGGGGGTGGGGGAGGCGAGCGCCAGGCGCGGGGAAGAGGAACGACCGAGGGGGAGATGGCATCGGTGGGTGGGAAGAGAGCGAGATCGGCCGCGAGGGTGGATGCGTGAGCCGAAACAGCGGGATAATGACAGCGATGATGAAGGAAGTAGACGGATGGGGACGCGGACCCCTACGTCGCCGGAGCGCCCGCCGCCACGGGTGCGAGCTCGGCGGGTGTGCGGGGAAAGGGGCGAGGGTGGCGGCGGCGGGGGCGGGGGCGAGAGCAGGCGGGGGCCGCCTGGAGGGCTCCGCAGCGGCGGATTTGGTGACGCTTGACGGGCTGGGCGTCGACACCGAAGAAGACACCGAAGAAATGCGCGTGGACGGCCGGATCCTGAGCAGCTCGAAGAACCGACGGTAGGCAGGCCTGCGCACCCGCACGCAATAAGCCAAACTGCGAGGTTTTTTTTGCGAGGACTGCCGACGTGGCTAGCGTGAGAGCTCCGCTAGACGTTCCACTATAAGATATTAGATATTAATGATGGGTAGGGAATTTTATGTTAAGATATTTGTGGCATTTGTTTGTGAAGTCACTGCTTCTTAGCAGATACTGATGGTAGTTATGCAGCCTATGTTCTATCATAGTCATGATAGTACATAAGGATTACATCGGCAAGAAATCCAATGTAGACCAAACGTTCTCTCGAACTTCCGAAGTAACTTAAGTAACCAGTAAAAAAAATCCAATGTAAGCCTCTACCGCAATTCTGACCAGGGTTCACAAAACCGCCGAAAACCACGGTTTTCGAGCGTACCGCTCCGGTTCGAGATGCAAAACCGCTCGGTAAACCGGTCTAATTAAAAAAAATTAAAAAATTTGGAAAAATTTGTATGTCCAGTTTTTCGCGTAAAACCGCTGAAAACCGTTTTCGAAGAGGTCGGGTTAGCTTTTCGTGAAACCCTAGCGGTTTTTCGTAAAAACCGAGCTGTTTACCGTGAAAAACCGCGGTTTACCGTAAAAAACCGAACAGATATCAATTTTTTTGGATTTTCCAACTCTTCGGTTTTTGACGGTTTTTTAGCGGTTTTTCGTGCGGTTTTTGCGAAAACCGTACCGCGAAAACCGAACCGGTTTTGACGGTACGGTTTTGTGAACCCTGATTCTGACTACCGTAGCAAAAATTGAACTGTACGCATAGACCTGTCTAGCCGCACAAAGAAACATCCGCAAAACACAAAAATCAAAGCGACCTTAAATGGATCAAACAAAAAAAAACAATTAGATACCTAAGAAAAGTTTGACCACCAAGCCGATGAAACAGTTGGTAGTAGACGTCGTTAGAATTTTTTTTATAAATAATTATTTTTTATTCGGCTATTACAAAAATATACCTACATATTTTTTTTTTACAAAAATGACCTATTTTCGCGCCACGTCATCGCGAAATAGGACATTTCGCGCCACGTCATCGCGAAGTGGGGGGCTTCGCGCCACGCTGGCGCGAAATGGGTGGGGGGCCGACGTGGCGTGGCCGGGTTGGCGGGTCGGCTTTATTTTTTTGGAAAAATAGACTTGTCGCGACACGTCAACGCGAAAACCCACCCACCCATTTTTTTATTCATCCAAAGTCGCTGCATGGTGGAGCGACATGCATTTTTTTTTCATTTTATTCGATTTTTTAATTCAATAATTTATATCTTTTGCTAGGAAGCTCCAAATCCAATGAAATAAATTTCTAAATTTATATTAAACTATAAGGATTCAGATTAAACAATAAAAACTACTATGTTCTATGTAGATTTAAATTGTTTAAATCAAGTTTACTAAAAAAGCCTTTTATGTATTATGAAGACTTGAATTAAACAATTTAGATATATATGGAACATAGTAATTTTTATCATATAATCTTAATCCTCGCATCTTAATACAAATTTATAAATTTATTTCATTATTTATGTAATTAATCTATTTATTTCCGCAAATTTTGAGGAGAAAAACTCCTAACAAAAAATTTTTAAAATAATTTTTCATATATTTTTCCTTTATTTTCATTTTTTCCTCTTCTTTCCTTTTTTTCTTTTTTCCTTTTTTTCCTTTTTTTTATTCTTTCCATGCCTCTGCCCTCCTGCCTTTTTTCCTTTTTTTTCTTTTTCTTATTGCCTCCTGCCGTCGCCTGTCGTGGCCAGGCTCGCCCATCGCGCCAGCTTGGCGCGGTTACCAGCCCACACTGCCCATTTCGCGCCAACATGGCGAAGCTCCTGTTCAGCGATGACGTGGAGCGAAGCCCCTCATTTCGCAATGACGTGGCGCGAAAATAGGTCATTTTTGCAAAAAAAAATTATGTAAGTATATTTTTGTAATATCCGAATAAAAAATGATTATTTATAAAAAAAATTCGACGTCGTTAGGCTCTCCGAAGCAGCGAAAAAAAGGAGAAACTAGCAGCCGGACGTTTGATTTTTGTTTTTTTTTCGGACGCTGTGCAACATTTTTTTGAACGTATGAAATATTTTTTTTGACGTATAAAATATTTTTTTACTGTTTGTCGAAGAAAAATGTTTCACTACGTAGAAAAAAATGTTTCATTACGTAGAAAAATATGTTTCACGCGTAGAAAAAAATGTAGCAAAAAAACCAGACGTCTGATCCCTAGCAATATCCAAAAAAAGGGGGGTGCAATTCCGGATTTGGATCCTCTGCCTTTGCAGTTCAAAATGCACTGTGCATTTTGAACTGCATTTTGGGTTGCAAAAGCTAAAAAAATATAGGAAAATAATCAAATTGCTACAATATTCAAGATTTTGGTAAATTTCATTGAAATTTCGGATATTTTGATTGGAATTCATATTTTGAAACTAGATTTTTCGAAAATATTGTAGCAATTTGATTTTTTTTTCCAGGTTTTTTTAGCCTTTGCTACTCAAAATGCAAGTCAAAATGCACCGTGCATTTTGAGTAGCAAAGGCAGAGGATCTCAATCCGTGCAATTCCACCAAGGTCCTGAAAACCTTAAAATCAGACCAAACCTACAAAACTCACATAAAGTAAAACTTAATTTATATTACTGTTGGCATGTGTTGCACAATAATCAAACTGGGGTGGGAAAAGATTTAGACTGGGGCAAATGGCAGGATGGCTTCGTGCCAGGTGGGCCTTCGTGGCAACGGGATGAGTGATGTGAGAGCTTTGTGCCAAAACTTGAGAGAAGGATGTCTTGCCATAGACAGTTAAGGACTTCACATTGCAAGCCTTTGAACTGGGCCTTACGTACAACCACATGGCTGGAGTGGGACGGTCTTAGTTTAGTAGGATTCTGAAATCTTGCCTTTGATACCTCAGGGTGACAGTTACATTGGGGTAACTGTGTGGGGGAGCGTACCAGAGCTACGGCTTGGTGCCCATCCAACGGTGATTATCGGTCCAACACTTCGATCCTTCGTGGGGGAAGTGGTAATGAAGGCAATACCGGAGAGTGTCATAGGTGTAGATGAAGGTTTCTGAAAAACTTCATTACGGTCAATCGCCTTTGTGGTGTGTGACGGTATCATGTGGGTAAAGTGTACAACCTCTGCAGAGTGTGTCAAAACTATTTGAATAGCCGAGTCCACGGTATTGGACAAAGCTCGGGGATTACAGTCAAGGGGTAGATTTTCTAAAATAAAATATGGGAAGGTTGGTTGAGTGCCAGAGATGATGATAAATTGACTTAGGCTTTGTGCCATGTTTATGAAATGAGATTGTGAACTTAATATAATGTAATATGAGTTCACTGTTTTCTTATCTATTATAGTTATTCAATCAAAGCAAAATGTTGTTTAATGCAAAGGAACCAATTAAACCCTTCCTTTGGAAGAAGCCATGCATATAGTAATAGGATTGCACCTCTGTGCATGACTTGCTGAGTATGTTGTATGCTCACCATTGCCAATCAACAAAACATCAGAAGAAGAGTCTACACCCGCTTGGGAGGAGGAGTACGTTGAGGACCAGGAGAACTAGGAGGCAACCTTCGTCAGATGCCTGTGGAGTTGTGGAGCTTGTCAAGACTTTTATTGTCTGCTGCTTATGCTTACGTTTGTGTTTATGTTTACTTGTCTTTATTTGAGTAAGCCCTGCTTGGCCGAATATTGTAAGGTGACCTTAAGGTCTTGCAACAGTTATTTTAATTATTGAACTACTTACGTATATTCCGCTGTGTATGATTGTGGTACTTCATCCCTGTTATGACTGTGTGCATTAGCGAGATCCTGGACTAGTGCAGAATACACATAGCGTCCGGATTTGCAGATTCGGGTCCCAACACTTTATTACCCTCTTGACATTTATTACTATGTCTAATACTGGTCTACAGGTTGTCAAGATTCACAGTTCAATTCTGATTAAGGAAATCCACCGAATCTAGGATTAACTACCAATTCCCACAAACTAGCATTGTAATTGAACATACACGCATGCATAATAGTTTTGACAATCAGAAAATACGATTTGCAATTATGGGATCAACATGGTCAAAGGAGGTGCTTGCCTGTTTGCTCTGCAACGAAATCGGACTCCGGAACGTTGTCGGGGTTGTCTGCGGCGTTTGGCACATCAACGTCTACGCAAAACGCAATAAAACCAATAACATCGATCAAAACAGGGCAAGAAGCAATCAAATACAAATAAAAACCGAAAACGGAAAATGTGAACTCAAACGGAAAAGGAAATCGGGGTTTTACCTTAAGCCCAGCAGTACCAGCTACTGTTGGGCGGTAGTGCTGCTCTTAGGCCAGCAGTACTGTCGATAATACCCGGTTGTGCCACTGGCCGGGAACCAAAATGGACACTCTTTGGAAAAAAGGTACCGGGGTTACCTCCGGTACTACCGTGAGGGCGGCAGTACCGGCCTCATGGCCCGATAGTGCCGGTCGCCAGAGATCGAAATGGGGACCTCTCTGGAAATTAACCACCGATGTTATGCGAGTGGTACTGCTGATGAGAGCGGTAGTACCGGCCTCACACGTCGGTAGTGCCGGCTTACGAAGAGTTCCAAAAATTGCAAAAAGGGGAAATTGCACGATTGAGTTTGGAATTTCGCGGCAAAAGCGTGGATAGGTTCCTAGCAATGCCAGGGACTTATCTACGCTGGTCACGATGAGTTTCGAGCTAGATTGCCCAAATTTTCCCTTTTTGACCTAACGGAGAGTGAAAACAACAGAAAATCAGATTTTAACTCAAAAGGAGTCCAAATTCGATTTTTGTCGCGGCAATGGGACCTACCCATACGCGTTGGATTCGAGGATTTTGGGACTTCGCAACGCGAAATTGCTCCGAATGCCCAAAATGCATCTTTTTGCAAATCTGCCGAAGCAGCGGATTTGCAACACGCGTATTGATTCCATTAGCGCACTAAGGTCCTACATGACCGAGAAATCGAATAAAATCTCGATGCACAATAATCGAACTCCTAAAACTCGAAAAACCCTAATCAATCTCAAATTCGATTCTGGACCCGAATCGAGTTCAAACTGGATTCTTCCGCGAGAATCGACCTTCGAAGCGTGGGATATATTCATGAGTCATTTTCTCGACTTCCCGAAGCTAGGATTTCAAAAGGGTAGTCTCTGAAAATTCGAGAAACAACATTCTTCTCGAAGACCCAAGTTCAAGGTGCAAGGAAGCTTCATCAAGTCCCCAAGGAGCTTCTTGCTTGGTGGATTCAAGGTTTGAGCTCATTCCCCTAGGTTTAATCCCAAACCCTAGCTTCATCTCCCTTTTCTCTTTTCTTTTCCCTCTTGTGGAACCCTAGAAAACCTAGATCGGGTAGTAGACTGTTGTTTCGTCGTCTTGCTAGATCTAGGATAGGGTTAGAAGGATCTTTTGGCGTGATCGATTCATTCCGGAAACCCCGATCTACCTCTCGTTGTGTTCATTCGCCTCAGAATGTTGTTTCTCGAATTTTCGGAGACTACCCTTTTGAAATCCTAGCTTCGGGAAGTCGAGAAAATGACTCATGAATATATCCCACGCTTCGAAGGTCGATTCTCGCGGAAGAATCCAGTTTGAACTCGATTCGGGTCCAGAATCGAATTTGAGATTGATTAGGGTTTTTCGAGTTTTAGGAGTTCGATCATCGTGCATCGAGATTTTATTCGATTTCTCGGTCATGTAGGACCTTAGTGCGCTAATGGAATCAATACGCGTGTTGCAAATCCGCTGCTTCGGCAGATTTGCAAAAAGATGCATTTTGGGCATTCGAAGCAATTTCGCGTTGCGAAGTCCCAAAATCCTCGAATCCAACACGTATGGGTCCCTAATGCCGTAGAGGTCCCATTGCCGCGACAAAAATCGAATTTGGACTCCTTTTGAGTTAAAATCCGATTTTCCGTTGTTTTCACTCTCCGTTAGGTCAAAAAGGGAAAATTTGGGCAATCTAGCTCGAAACTCATCGTGACCAGCGTAGATAAGTCCCTGGCATCGCTAGGAACCTATCCACGCTTTTGCCGCGAAATTCCAAACTCAATCGTGCAATTTCCCCTTTTTGCAATTTTTGGAACTCTTCGTAAGCCGACACTACCGACGTGTGAGGCCGGTACTACCGCTCTCATTAGCAGTACCACTCGCATAACATCGGTGGTTAATTTCCAGAGAGGTCCCCATTTCGATCTCTGGCGACCGGCACTATCGGGCCATGAGGCCGGTACTGCCGCCCTCACGATAGTACCGGAGGTAACCCCGGTACCTTTTTTCCAAAGAGTGTCCATTTTGGTTCCCGGCCAGCGGCACAACCGGGTATTATCGACAGTACTGCTGGCCTAAGAGCAGCACTACCGCCCAACAGTAGCTGGTACTGCTGGGCTTAAGGTAAAACCCCGATTTCCTTTTCCGTTTGAGTTCTCGTTTTCGGTTTTTATTTGTATTTGATTGCTTCTTGCCCTGTTTTGATTGATGTTATTGGTTTTATTGCGTTTTGCGTAGACGTTGACGTGCCAAACACCGCAGACAACCCAGACAACGTTACGGAGTCCGATTTCGTTGAAGAGCAAACAGGCAAGCACCTCCTTTGACCATGTTGATCCCATAATTGAAAATCGTATTTTCTGATTGTCAAAACTATTATGCATGCGTGTATGTTCAATTACAATGCTAGTTTGTGGGAATTGGTAGTTAATCCTAGATTCGGTGGATTTCCTTAATCAGAATTGAACTGTGAATCTTGACAACCTGTAGACCAGTATTAGACATAGTAATAAATGTCAAGAGGGTAATAAAGTGTTGGGACCCGAATCTGCAAATCCGGACCCTCTGTGTATTCTGCACTAGTCCAGGATCTCGCTAATGCACACAGTCATAACAGGGATGAAGTACCACAATCATACACAGCGGAATATACGTAAGTAGTTCAATAATTAAAATAACTGTTGAAAGACCTTAAGGTCACCTTACAATATTCGGCCAAGCAGGGCTTACTCAAATAAAGACAAGTAAACATAAACACAAACGTAAGCATAAGCAGCAGACAATAAAAATCTTGACAAGCTCCACAACTCCACAGGCATCTGACGAAGGTTGCCTCCTAGTTCTCCTGGTCCTCAACGTACTCCTCCTCCCAAGCGGGTGTAGACTCTTCTTCTGATGTTTTGTTGATTGGCAAAGGTGAGCATACAACATACTCAGCAAGTCATGCACAGAGGTGCAATCCTATTACTATATGCATGGCTTCTTCCAAAGGAAGGGTTTAATTGGTTCCTTTGCATTAAACAACATTTTGCTTTGATTGAATAACTATAATAGATAAAAAAACAGTGAACTCATATTATATTATATTAAGTTCACAATCTCATTTCATAAACATGGCACAAAGCCTAAGTCAATTTATCATCATCTCTGGCACTCAACCAACCTTCCCATATTTTATTTTAGAAAATCTACCCCTTGACTGTAATCCCCGAGCTTTGTCCAGTACCGTGGACTCGGCTATTCAAATAGTTTTGACACACTCTGCAGAGGTTGTACACTTTACCCACATGATACCGTCGCACACCACAAAGGCGATTGACCGTAATGAAGTTTTTCGGAAACCTTCATCTACACCTATGACCCTCTCCGGTATTGCCTTCACTACCACTTCCCCATGAAGGATCGAAGTGTAGGACCGACAATCACCGTTGGATGGGCACCAAGCCGTAGCTCTGGTACACTACCCCACACAGTTACCCCAATGTAACTGTCACGCTGTATTTCTGCCATGTAGGGTTTTCTGATTAATTAAACTTTGCATTTCGATTTAGGATTTCAAGTTTTTCGATTAATTTGACTCGATCGTGATATGGCCCGTGGCACTATTCCCCGTAAAGCACCCCCAGAGGTAACTGCTTTTTTTTCTCCTTAGTGAATGTTTTCAATTTTCATTTCCTGCAGGTTGTTAGTTGTCATGAATTTGTTTATGATCCAGAGCTGAAATTCCTTTTTTTCCTCTTTGATTCGATTCAAAACACTTCTGAAGGAATGCTCCATGACTTTTTTATTTCGCCACATGATATAAAAAGCTGTTGCATTCTTCTTGATGTGGTGAATGGAGCGGCGATGGTAGAGAATGTTATTGTTCCTGGGTATAAAAATGCCAATAAAATTGCCCAATACTAGAAGTTAAGTGATATCTCATTAGAGCCGATCAATGCTATCATCGGCTCGATTTTTGGATTGCATCATTTTGGTGGTCATTCAATGGGCAAATTGATATATCAGATTTTTACATCACTCCATTCGGTTTTGTAAAGACAATCGCTGAAAAAAGCTTCTCAAGCCGCCAACACCGAAGGAAGGAAGTGTGACATGCGCCTCTAGCTAATCTGATTCAAGATGGCCTACTCTCGTGACAATCTGATTTGATAGGTGATCTGAAGCACCTTTTATGGTTGCTTCGGCACTACCGGTCCTGGTATGATTATCTGATTGAAGATCATTCTTCAATAAAAAATGAGACTGCGAAGCTTGGTTTGTTTGGATCTCTTTATGCTAGATTTGATCAATTGAAGACAAGTAATCCTGCAAAGTACAATCATGTTATGAGAAAATTGCCGTACTGTAATTCTGGAAAGACTGATTGGAAGAGAAAGGCTGCTCGTTCTTCTTACGTAGAAGATATTCTGAAATACAAATACAGTGATCCTCGAGGGCGGAATGGTGGATTTCCTGTTGCTGGTGCACGGCAGCGTGGTAGAGGGTGGTGTGGTATTTCATACAGCAATAATAGCGGTTCCTTACTCAGATTCTGCAGAAATGTCGTGCAGCACGTAATGAGTCCTAATTTAACTAAATTGACAAATCCTCTTTCAGTTGAATTTGAACAAATCGAACATATGCTTGGTTATGTTTTCCCTAAGCTCATTTGCAAATTTCAGAAGTCGATGTTTGAGGAGGGTGAATATTCTCCTTCGCTGCCTGGTTCAAAGTACAAGAGGATGTTGATACAAGTTTTTTCAAAGTGATCATACGTCCATACGTACAATATGTACATTTTATATGCATTTCATATTGCTTAGTTCAAAGTACAGGAGGATGTTGATACAAGTTTTTTCCGAAGTGATCATATGTCTATACGTATATGAATAAACTGACACTGATCTTTCGTATTCAGTTTGGAAAGCTTCAAATATAATGGGTGTGTATGTTTTGATTGCTTGCACCAGCATAGGTATCCTCATCTGGATTTTAGGTAACTTTTTTCCTTGAATCAAATTCTGAATCCAATTCCTTTTTTCTTTTCCCCTGCACTGCCCTTTCAAAATGCTTTAAGAACCGGATGATATCAAAATCTGATTTCAGATGGGTTTTCAAGTCATTGATAAACTCACTTAATTGTGTACTCATGCCCAGCGTGAAAACATCCCTCATATAACATTCATCCCATTTTTTCTTGAACTTATAGATATTCCACGTAATGTCAAATGCTTCTTCAAAAGTTGACTTGTCCTCAATGTCATACATGTAAGTGCTAAAATTTGAGAGTATTAAAGCCTTCATTATTCTGATGAGATAAATGCTTGATAGCATTTTGCATTATGTGAAAAATGCACAATCCATGCCATGCTTTTGGGAACACTTCCTCGAGTGCTTTTCCCATTGCAACTACTTCATCTGCATAGATAGTTTTAGGTTACTTCCCATTATCTTATCTAAACTAATAAAAGAATGAGTTTACCCTGCCTTTTGGATCGTCCAACCCAGTAAAGCCCAGCTCCAGCCCATTTCCGACGCACGCTCCTTTCCTCTCTCTCCGTTGCATAAGCATTCTTCTTCTATTTATATCTATTCAGGCTGGATCTACATGCGAATATTTGTTGAATAGGTGCGGAAAATGAAAGCTCTAAGTTTACTGGTTGACCCAGGAAACATGTAGAAAATGCACGAATAGTCTTTTCAAGATGGATAAGAACAAATGTTCGGTATGATCACAAACATTAGCAAATGGTTCGAACAACTATTCACAATATTACTGGAATTTACTCTTCCCACTGATTCCATGCCACTACATTGTCACGGATCAAGAATAACATTGAAATGAATATCACAGCCCAAAAGATGAATTGACATTGAGCTATACTACATCACAAGAAAATAGAAAACTTCCACATGAACAGCTAACTCTAAAGATCAGGTAAGCACTCGGACATGGAGACTATATTCCATCGCAGGTAAAAAAAATGAAACTAAGAATTTGATAAAAAAAAAAGGCATTACATGTAAGCTCGCCTCAGGAGATTTGGGTGAAAGACATCCAAAATGTCCTGGCAAAACAACACTTCTGGCAAAACAATACGGTTTGTTTTTCTTTCAGAATCTAAATGTGAGAAAATTTGAAACTTCTACTGCTTCAACACGGCTGAAGCTTACACAGCAAATGGATTAGTAAAGAAAGATTGTCGGACTACATGGTGATGTGAAATAATTTCCATTTTGTAAATGACTTGACATAACAAATTGTAGTCCAAGAATCTGCTCATCGATCCCCCAATCCAACAACCACAATACAAGATCAAACGTCTCTCCGCACCAAGATATTGAGCTTACCCAGCTAGTAAGCTGCCATTGCAATAGTACAAGTATCATCCCAAAAAACGAAATTTCTAAGTAGGCAAATGCGGCATAACCAAATTTAGTACAAAGATCTCGTATCGTCAGAATACGCATCATTCAAACCGCCAGGCCACCGGGCCGCCAGACTCGGAGAAGGCGACGCGGCCGTGGTCGCGGCCGTGAAGGTCAAGCTCGGTGGTGTGGTGCGGCACCTCGCGCCCACGGACGCGAGGTTCGCCGCGGCCACCGGGCCGCCACGGCGCCGTCGGCAGGGTCGACATCGATCTTGGGGAACAGCGTCTCCACGCGCCGTGTAACATTGAACTTCGCGGCATCGTTGATGTAGTCCTCGTCGGTGTCGACATCGGCGTCCGCGAGGTCCTCCGGGACAAGGGCCGCCTCCATGCTCAGCGCGTGCAACCCCGTAGCGGCTAGTCGCTCCCACTCGCGGATCTGTCTCCATGCTCCGTGATGACTGGATCGAACCGGATCTGGCGCGGGGCGGTGCCTCCATGCCCGGCGCGTGCCCCGCAGAGGCGGAGTCGGCGGTGGGGGAAGAACTGGCGAAGGAGATCGTGGGGATCGTGGATGGAGGAGCGCTGTGCACGAGCGGCCAAGAGGCAACGGAGAGGGAGGAAAGGAGCGTGCGTCGGAAATGGGCTGGAGCTGGGCTTTACTGGGTTGGACGATCCAAAAGGCAGGGTAAACTCCTTCTTTTATTAGTTTAGATAAGATAATGGGAAGTAACCTAAAACTATCTATGCAGATGAAGTAGTTGCAATGGGAAAAGCACTCGAGGAAGTGTTCCCAAAAGCATGGCATGGATTGTGCATTTTTCACATAATGCAAAATGCTATCAAGCATTTATCTCATCAGAATAATAAAGGCTTTAATACTCTCAAATTTTAGCACTTACATGTATGACATTGAGGACAAGTCAACTTTTGAAGAAGCATTTGACATTACGTGGAATATCTACAAGTTCAAGAAAAAATGGGATGAATGTTATATGAGGGATGTTTTCACGCTGGGCATGAGTACACAATTAAGTGAGTTTATCAATGACTTGAAAACCCATCTGAAATCAGATTTTGATATCATCCGGTTCTTAAAGCATTTTGAAAGGGCAGTGCAGGGGAAAAGAAAAAAGGAATTGGATTCAGAATTTGATTCAAGGAAAAAAGTTACCTAAAATCCAGATGAGGATACCTATGCTGGTGCAAGCAATCAAAACATACACACCCATTATATTTGAAGCTTTCCAAACTGAATTCGAAAGATCAGTGTCAGTTTATTCATATACGTATAGACATATGATCACTTCGGAAAAAACTTGTATCAACATCCTCCTGTACTTTGAACTAAGCAATATGAAATGCATATAAAATGTACATATTGTACGTATGGACGTATGATCACTTTGAAAAAACTTGTATCAACATCCTCTTGTACTTTGAACCAGGCAGCGAAGGAGAATATTCACCCTCCTCAAACATCGACTTCTGAAATTTGCAAATGAGCTTAGGGAAAACATAACCAAGCATATGTTCGATTTGTTCAAATTCAACTGAAAGAGGATTTGTCAATTTAGTTGAATTAGGACTCATTACGTGCTGCACGACATTTCTGCAGAATCTGAGTAAGGAACCGCCATTATTGCTGTATGAAATACCACACCACCCTCTACCACGCCGCCGTGCACCAGCAACAGGAAATCCACCATTCCGCCCTCGAGGATCACTGTATTTGTATTTCAGAATATCTTCTACGTAAGAAGAACGAGCAGCCTTTCTCTTCCAATCACTCTTTCCAGAATTACAGTACGGCAATTTTCTCATAACATGATTGTACTTTGCAGGATTACTTGTCTTCAATTGATCAAATCTAGCATAAAGAGATCCAAACAAACCAAGCTTCGCAGTCTCATTTTTTATTGAAGAATGATCTTCAATCAGATAATCATACCAGGACCGGTAGTGCCGAAGCAACCATAAAAGGTGCTTCAGATCACCTATCAAATCAGATTGTCCTGAGAGTAGGCCATACTGAATCAGATTAGCTAGAGACTGCATGTCACACTTCCTTCCTTCCAGTGTTGACAGCTTGAGAAGCTTTTTTTTCACTGATTGTCTTTACAAAACCGAATGGAGTGATGTAAAAATCTGATATATCAATTTGCCCATTGAATGACCAGCCAAAATGATGCAATCCAAAAATCCAGCCGATGATAGCATTGATCAGCTCTAATGAGATATCACTTAACTTCTAGTATTGGGCAATTTTATTGGCATTTTTATACCCAGGAACAATAACATTCTCTACCATCGTCGCTCCATTCACCACATCAAGAAGAATGCAACAGTTTTTTATATCATGTGGCGAAATAAAAAAGTCATGGAGCATTCCTTCAGGAAGTGTTTTGAACTGAATCAAAGAGGAAAAAAAGGAATTTCAGCTCTGGATCATAAACAAATTCATGACAACTAACAACCTGCAGGAAATGAAAATTGAAAACATTCACTAAGGAGAAAAAAAAGCAGTTACCTCTGGGGATGCTTTACGGGGAATAGTGCCACGGGCCATATCACGATCGAGTCAAATTAATCGAAAAACTTGAAATCCTAAATCGAAATGCAAAGTTTAATTAATCAGAAAACCCTACATGGCAGAAATACAGCGTCAGGAAAGCCTTAGATTAGGAAGAAATGCAAACCCTAGATGGAAAACCTGAAGGCGAAGGAGGCGGGGACAGCGACCAGCCAGGACCCAGGAGGCGTTGGTACCGAAAGAAATTTTCGTTTTTTATTGGGGGGTTTTATATCGAACCTGCTCATAAGTCGGTTCGAGACTTCGAGAAGGTTCTCCCATCTGTGCCCGCGGTGGCCAGATGACCGCTCGCCTGGAGGGTAGGAGGCCGGATCCCTTCCCTCTTGAATCTGGGTTTCTTCTTCCATCTCCTGCCTGATCTGGTCTGGTGGAAGGACCGAGCCGCCGCTCGGTTCGCCCGTCGCTCGCCTGGAGGGTAGGAGGCCGGATCTCTTCCCTCTTGAAACTGGGTTTCTTCTTCCATCTCCTGCCTGATCTGGTCTGGTGGAAGGACCGAGCCGCCGCTCGGTTCGCCCGTCTGGCCAGATCCAGGACGGCTCGCCTGGAGGGTAGGAGGCCGGATCTCTTCCCTCTTGAAACTGGGTTTCTTCTTCCATCTCCTGCCTGATCTGGTCTGGTGGAAGAGGGGGATTCATGGTGTTGGAGGATGCATAAGCGTTTCCTGTGGCTGAGGGAGATGGCAGGAAAAACAGAGTTTCAGCTGGTTTTAGGATTTATGGTGGTACTTCCTTTGGAGGAGAGTGTATCATCCTACCAAACGTAAGGCAGGTGGAGCCGTGGAGGAATCAATCACCTAGAGTGCGCAATTGCTCGCAGGCCGCAGCGTATATCGACCAATGAGCTGCGAAATGACCAAACTACACTTCATAAGTGCTCCCCAACCACCTAGTAGTCCCTACATGGCAGTTAGTTTTTGCCAACAATTTGCCCACGCGCACTGTTCATCCGATCTGGAGGCCACGTCGCCGCCGATTGCAGCCTCCCAATCTCTCTCTTTCCCTCGCCCCAATCCGCTCATCTGTCGAGCACATTCAAATTTCGTTTTCGGACTTCATCTCGGACCCGGCCGAAATCCGAAATTTCGACGAGATTCAAAAATTTCAGATAAAATCTGGACGAAATTCAAAAACCAAAATTCAAATCCGATTTTTTTAACCAAGAAATTCGAAATTTCGTCCAAAAATCCGAAATTTCAGTCCAAATTTCCGAAAACTCGACGGAATTTCCGGTACTATCACACTTTCAATTTTTTAGGGTTTTTTCAACTTCGCGAAAATTATGATCCATCGACTCTCCCACATGGGAAATGACGTGAAGAACCCAATCCGGTCAAATACGGTCAACTTTTATACAAATCTCGGTCAATTTTACCGAAATTTCGGTCCAAATCACCGAATTCTCGGCGAGATTTTAATATACTATAGCACTTTAAAAATTTTTAAGGGTTTTTAAATTTCGTCGGGATTATAAAACTCGGAGGGGCCTGAAATCCGAAATTTCGCCAAAATTTCGCTGAATTTCGGCAAGATTTTGAACCCTGGTCGAGCATGCCCTACTAGGTGGGGTTAGCACCAAAACCGAGCGACCAAGACGAATGCAATCCTGGCGCGAATCTGAAAGAGCCGGTACGAACCAGGTTGGCAAAGGGCAGGGAGCAGATATATTAGAAGGTTACAATCACATTGTAATACATGGATCAGAAGGAAAGACCGGAGCCAACACGACCTGAACCAGATATGATCGTGTCCAAGATGGAAAGAGGAGATTGAGGCCGGTACAAGCGAAGAGACCGAAGCAGATACGATCAGGCCCAGGGTTATAAAAGAAGGACGACAGGCTACGTTGAAAGGATCGACAAAACATACACATCAACCCAATCAATACTTTCTTTTCGTTTGCATTTTTTATTCGAATTTCCAGAAGTATACCTTGAGGTAAAAAATTTGCAAAAATATACATATGTCGCCCGTTGGTTGGGTGACACACAAATATTGCCCATCCAACGAACGACAGAAGGCCACGTCACACGATTAACGGGCGACAAAACGCCACGAGGCTTCGGTAGCCCGATAGACAAGTGATAGAGGAAAAATCGCCGGATGAAAGGGCGACAGAAGAATTATCGCCATATGAAATGGCGACAGAAGAAATATCGCCTGATGGAAGGGCGACATCCCCATACCGCCTGATGAAAGGGCGACAGAAACTTGGGCACTATTTGAAACAATTTTTTTATAAATAATTATTTTTTATGTTGTATTTCATTTAGTTCTAAGACCTAATATCTTTTGGTAGGTAGCTCCAAATCGAACGAAATAAATTTCTAAATTTTGTTGCATGAAACGATTAAGCCTTTTCAGCAGCCCGTAAAATATCATGTTTGAATGTCATTTTTTGGAAAAATGGAGCAGTTTTGCTCTTTGATATATGGACTACCATATTCTGGAAAAATATTTTATTTACACCTTGAGTTGCATATAAATTCTACTAGTGCAAAAACCCTAAGTGTTATAGTCGACAACAAACGATAACACTTAAGCCTTTTCGGCAGCCCGTAAAATATCACGTTTGAATGTAATTTTTTGGAATAATGAAGCAGATTTGCTATTTGATATATGGACCACCAAATTGTGGAAAAATATTTTATCTACATCTTTCTTTGCATCTAAATTCTACTGGTGCAATAACCCTAAGTATTATTGTCGACAACAACTTTATTGCAAAACGAGGGTGGGAGAGGGAGATTAGAGAGGGCGATTCACAAATCAGATATTACCACGGAAAATAAGGTAGTCCACACTCTTTATTACGGCTTAAAACTGAAAGGAGTACCATGAATAAGAAAAAATAACAGTTACAACTAGGATAAGCGCAGTTACAACAATAACAGTTACAACTAGGATAAGGGCAATTACAGATTGTATTACAAGGGTATACAATAGTGATGGAATTACTAGAAGAACTTACGATAGCACTGATTATCATGGTGGAACAAGTGATCGTTCCGCCTATCTTCGTAGAGTGGGAATGATGCGCAACAATTTCTACATATTACATAACTAGTGAATCTTTTACGCTGTGTCATCGGACACTGCTCAATCTCTGTTATGAAAGAACTCCAGGGGCTTCCGGTGTGCTCCCAGCTGCTGCCAAATGGGTAGCCTATGCCGTATGTCTCGGGGGTATACCAGGTAATTTTTTGGTCTTTTTTATGTGGATTTTTGCCCTCCCATATGGGCATGTCATCCTGATTCCCAGCGTCCCCTATGTTAATACAACCCGGGTTGTCGGATGGTCTCTATAACCCGTCAAGGATTTGTTGCGTAGTACGGACCTAGGTCGGCTTCTTCCCCTTGTCCCTTCCTCTTCGTAGTCATGTCGTTCCGGCCCGTCGATCCATTGGAAGAAGCAACACCGGTCTGTGTGCTAAAAAACAAAGAATGATGAATAAAATGGTAGTGTTACCCTAATTTGTATGGACACCAATAGTTTTACCTCGTAGCCGTGGGCACAACAGTAGTGAGTGCGGGCAGCCGTATCTCTGTGCGTAGACTGCATCATCTTCACCGGAAGGTTGCAGTCACATTTCGGCTGAGGCAACTCCGTCAAAACTGAGGCGTCAATGCTACTGCATCTGGGTATTCAGGGGGGTTTATGTTTCGCTTGCTAAAGAGTCAACGGTAGAACGACATCATGCCCCAATTTGTGTAAAGTCAGCTAAAGTTTATTGCTGGTATGGCGCTAGTAGATGTCTATCCCTCCCTCGGTCGGTTTTTATAGTGCTGGTGAGGGGCTTCTCCACATAACTACAACACTTGTCTCTTTATGAAAGTTGCATGGCTTGTCACCCATCATGAAAGCTGCATGCACTGTCACGCTTTATAAAAGCTGTATGGCCTGTCACCCCTTTGGAAAAGCTGCACGACCTGTGATGCTTTATGAAAAGCTGCACGACGTGTCACCCATCATCAAAGCTGCAGCACCTGTCACACTCTAAAAAGCTGCAGCACCTGTCACCCTCTGTGAAAAACTGCACGACGTGTCACCCATCATCAAAACTGCAGCACCTGTCACCCTCTTGAAAAGCTGCAGCACCTGTCACCCGACTTGTCATCCATCATGAAAGCTGCACGACGTGTGAATCAATATGAAAAAGTGTGCTGCAGCGTGTTGTAGTTTCACTCTGAGAAAGCGATGGGTGGCAGGCTGCAGCATGTTGTCGTTTCACTCTGAGAAAGTGGTGGGTGGCAGGCTGCAGCGTGTTGTCACTTCGCTCTGAGAAAGCGGTGGGTGGCAGGGTGTTTGTCACTTCGCTCTAAGGTCGGCAGAGTCATATGCGTAGGTTTGAGATGGCCAGTGTTTTGTCGCTTGGTGGTGTGCAGTGTGTTGTAGAAGGATTAACTAAGTCCATAATATTAAAAGTATCAACAATTGAAATACAAAAATGCGTACAACATATTTGGAAGGTTTAACTAAGTACATCAGACTGAAACTACCAACAATGAAAAACATAAAAAACTACTGTCGGCCCAGTTTCGGGGCGGCTCCTCACGGCTGTGCAGGCCTCCTCCGAATCTGGCCCTACGAGTACGTCAGCTGCGTCGGCGCGCGGTGGGCCCTCTGTGGCCTAGCTGGAGGTGTGACGTAAAGCGACTGAGAAGGCTACGTCAGTGTCGGTGCTCCCTGCAACTGTGATGGCCCAGGCTTATATGGATCGACGAGGAACCTCCTCACATCGTCCGCCTAGTAGTCCTCGTGCTCTGGGTCATCAGCCTGCTAGCCCTGCTCATAGTCCTCGTAGTCGTCAGGTGCAGGTGGAGCTGCAGGCAAGAACCACAGTGTTTGTGTACCTGTAGCAAAGGAAGAATTGTTGAGAGCATTTAAAAAGTGATTGCCGAACATGAAAAGTGCATTTCAGTACTCACCTCCAGCGGGTGCAGCAGCTCGCCCGCTCCCAGTCGATGGCGTGACGGTGGCACAGGAAGCTATAACGTGCGAAGAGGTATGTGGAACTCCCCTGCCTCCCCTAAGCGGCACACCATGAGCCACATCGAGAGGCTGGCGGCATCCCGCCAACTCGAGGGCGAACCTCAAGCCGTCCCGAAACCTCATGAGCAAGGAGGTCACCTCCTCTTTGGTCACCTCAAAGCCACTGGTCAAGCGTGAAATGAGGCTCCTTGAGTCCTCGTAGACTCGGACTAGCATGTCAGTCTGCAAAAGATATCACGAATTAGTTACTACAGTTAGGAACTGAGTGTACATGAGATTGTACGAAGGACACAACGTACCGCACTGTGCAGAGCCGAGTCCATGTGGGGCGGGATATGTGTCTCCCGCCCTGGGAACGTGTTTGGGAGGATCCGGGTCGACGCGTACCAAACGTAGACGGGTACGAGAAGTGTATCACTGTTGTTAGCCGCGGTACGTCTGCAGGTCATACGACGCATCGTCAGCATGGACATCGTTCAGGGCTCCTGTTCACTCCTCGACCCATGGCGCCATACGTATGTGCCAGGGGGTGGCCCCATGCACGCCCTTCCTAGTCTGGTTGTGGATCAGAAATAAATATAGCATTATTAGATGGCAATACACGATAATAATTCTAAAACATCGATGCAGGGAACTTACGTGTGGGCGACATATGGTACCAGACGGTCGACCTGGACTAGGAACTACTGTCGTAGGCCGAACTGCCTCATCACTCAATGGACAGTGTAGCCCTCGACCTGGACGTCGAACACGAGGACACGACGCATGTGCCAGTACGCCACGTCTCGTGTGCAAAGGGTGGACAGGCCACTCGTCACACGATGCTGGACATTTGCCTCTGCATACGGCATCCAGCGTACGTGGTCATCAGTGAGGTGGTCGAACTGTGGGTAGCCCATCCGCACCGTCCTGTGTGCCCACCTGGGCTGCAGTGACAACAGAACATTAATCATTTCACCACAACAAACATATTTAAATACTAATATGTTACCTGGGGATCCAACGAGGATCGAGCGCCCAGGAGTATTGCGGTGTCCTCGGTACAAGTATGCCGAGCTGCATAGGATCCTCTCTCTCCTCTGGGAAAGCAATGGCGAAGTGGGCACGGTGACGACAATCAACGACCGAATCCAGCAACTCGATGGGCCACTCGTCATCTCCATGCTACTGAGCCATAACTGCAAATTACATAAATGAAAGTGTTAATTAATACGCATATAGAAACAAAAGCGTACGAAAAACTATAAAAGCATGACAACAATATGTTGCAACAAATACGCACATAAAACTGCACAAGCATCATAACAATGTATTGAGACAATTACAATAATTTATGAAGACACAACACTCGTGACTACATGCAACATGCTTACAGCTTGGAAAAAAACAGAGTTCACACAACACACATTACATCGATAAAATATAAATTTGACATATGGCATGTGATAATTCAAATTGTTTCTCATGTGGTATGATGGTGTTGTGCAGCACTCCTCGCAGCGTATGATCAATACTAGGAGTTGTGGTGAAAGAACCCACAACACCGTAACCATAAAGCTCCTCTCTCCAAGTTGCCATCACCCTTTCCTTCCTGAAATATTCGGATAGATATGTACCAGGTTGCATTTCAAATAAAGCACATGCGGCTATCACATGAGAATATGGCCTATGCAAAAGGTAGGGCTTGTTACACAAGCATTTGCAATCAGCCTGTAATATGCACTCCTGGGTGACAACCTTTTGGTTGATTCCATGCCGTCCTTTATCCCTGCAAATCACCTCGAAGCGTAGTGTTCGTGCACCAACTTTGATCGCTCTATGCTTGGCCGCCTTCTGAGTCTTCTCATCCATGTATTTAGTGATCATGGAAGAATACAGGAACTTCTCATCTCTCATTACTATCTCAGCAGCTTGATGCATGTCTACAAAGTACTTGGTTGTGCCCCGCAGCACTCCCTCAACAATTCCTACCAGTGGGAGACACCTCATCCCTCTCATTACCCAGTTGTAAACTTCTGCAAAGTTAGTGGTCATCACACCGTATCTGGCACCATGTGTGTCATGTAACAGTGACCACTTCTCTTTCGGTTCATGCTTGATCCAGTCCGAGAAACATTTGATTGGCCTCTGCCTTCGACGACGATTTGTCGCCTCATCTTCTGTTGGCAGGGGAAGAGGCTCCGCATGCTCGTGTGTTTCACTACCACTAGTCATGTTCGTCTGCTCCTTGTGTTTTCTTGTCAGCTCATTAAGATTTTTCTACAGAGTTCGGAACTTGCTCTCCTGGTTCTGATTACATAGTCTTTTGAATATGTTCATCAGCTCCTTGTTCCTGAATTTCTTGTAGAAGTTTGCACCCAAATACCTCATGCACCATCAGCTTTGCAGGTCACGCCATGGAAATGGCTCCTCTTCCCCTGTTTGCAACTGGTTGATAGCACTAAGCAGACCAGCATGCCTGTCATGCAGCAGACACACATCTTGACGAGTTTTGACCACCCCCATCTTCAAGTTCCGTAGGAACCACAACCAACTCTCATAGCTCTCGCTTTCTACAAAAACGGAGGCAACAGGCAGAATCTAGTTGTTTCCATCAACGCCCACAGCTGTCAATATTTGTCCTCTGTATTTCCCATTCAAAAATGTCCCGTCCATGCACAACAATGGACGACAGTGATAGAATGCCTGAATGCAAGCTCCGAATGTGAAGAACACTCTCCTCAGATGCCTTTTAGTTGGCCACTTGATTGACGAACAACCTTGATAATCATAGTAAGTGCCAGGATTTCTTCCCTAAATGCAACTGAGCAGTGCGTGCAGATTGTGGTACAAGTCTTCAAACTTTCCAAACCTCATTTCTAATGCCTTTTGTTTCTCCCTCCATGCTTTCCCATAGCTAATTGTGTACTGATATATGCTCTCGATTGCTCAGATAATAGCATGGGGCTCAAAACTCAGGTTCTCCACTATCTCTGCGTATATGATGTTCGCGACATACCCGGATGACAGGTTCCTGTGAGCCATCAGTGTTTCCTCAGCCATACAGCTATGCTGCTGAACCTTCGAGCATAGCCAATTGATGCCCCATTTGGGCTTGTACGCGTGGACTCTCCACGGACACCCATCGATCTCACACACCACATTGTAGCAGATTGGGGTGGATTTCTTAACCTTGAAAGTCCTTCTTAATGATGATGTGCAATCTTTCACAGCATCCTACACAGCCTCTTTTGTCATGTACATACTGTTAGGTCTAACCTCATTGTCAGTGTACTACCAAGGTATATCTGAAAGTGCATCTAGGCCCCTTGAGGGTTTGGTGGTTCATGACAACACAATTAGAGTTGACTAATAGTTCAAGTGAGAATTTGTGCAGGGATCGAGGATTAATCGTGATAAGAAAGCGATGAGACACCCCTTCGAATATTTAAATTTGTGAAGACGGCATCAAGATTTAAGTTGTAATCTTTTCATTTATTTGAGTCTAAGGATGGCACACTATTAAGGGGGATATGATGGGAAATCGCTTCTAGGATAGTCTTGTGCTCATTGGATGAAAATTGCATTGCAAAATCTCTAAAAACATTGCATTTCCCTTGTCTGTCACTCTACCGGCCGAGCAGGTCAGGTTGGAGTATCCGGTTGTTTAATCCGGAGTATCTAGAGTGACACCGGAGTATCCGGGTAGTGAGTCTGGACACTTCGGGTTACCCTTCTCGGTGAGAACTGGTACTACACTAATCCGGACTATCCGGGTATATGTCCAGATATTCCGAGTTATGCGCAGCCTCTCACAACGGTTGGATTTTGGAGCTCACTATTTAAGTCCTCACTCCACTCAACTAAGGACACAAGCTCCATTTTCATTGAACCTTAGCTCTCAAGCTCTCACTCACACTCTATTGAGCACTAGCCTCCTTCTCCACTTAAAATTTGAGATTGAATTGAAACTTTGAGAGAGAGAAGGAGATTTGAGTGCTTTGCTATTGCATTTCTTCATTCTTGAGCACAAGTTCATCCTCCAAGAAGATTTCGCGGCGTGTTTGTTCCTCTTGGAGTTTGAAGGACTCCTAGACTGCGAGGAGTCACCGGGAGCCTCCGAATACTCGTGTGGTGAGCCCCGGATGTTTGTGAAGGCAAGTCTCACCTCCGAAAGGAAAGAGACAAGGAGTGAAACCGGCGAGTGTTTTGTGCAACATCGGGAGGATAGTGGTCAAGAGGGACCAAGGCTTTGTGTCTCCTCAACGGAGACGCAGGATTCCCTTCAAGAATCTGAACTTCGTGTAAAAATCGTTGTCTCCGTGTTCTTCACTTTTGCTAAAGGTGGTATGGTTTTGGATCTTTGGGAGCTTCGATCTACTTCTTCTATGTGTTTGGCACTAGATATCTACTTGTTCCAGGTACCTGATAATGATTAGCTACTTTGTGTTCAAGTAGTTTGTTTAAAAGTTGGAGAGATTTGAAATCTCATCTCGAGCAACCCAACCCGGAGTATCCGGTCGCATCACCCCATATAATCCGAATACCTCGGAGTATCAGGACAAAACTCGGATAGTCCGGGTTGACCCCCTCGGGAAAATTTACTTCCGCTAAATTTTTTTATTTTGCCTATTGGGGATTGAGTTAGAGTTTGGACTGAGGACATTGATATAGTTTAACATGTGAACAAAAGTTTTTCAGGAAGAATTACAGGTAGAGTTATAAAATTAAAGAGTAAACTATCATTAAAACTTTTGAAACACTTGGAACATAAATTACGAAAAGAAAATAATTATAACAATTATTGATGTGTGCAACAAGTCAGGCTAGGTTGCGAGAATCTATGATATTTAGTTCACTTCTCAACACACAGAATCTTTGTTCGTCTAGAGGCTTGGTGAAGATATCCGCAAGTTGTTTTTCGGTTCTCACATGTCGTATGGATATCTCCTTTTATTTTGTGGTCTCTCAGGAAATGATGGCGAATGTCAATTTGTTTGGTTCTTGAGTGTTGAACGGGATTGTTGGCTATTTTGATGGCACTTTCATTGTCACAAAGCAATGGAATGTTTGTCAGGTTATAGCCATAGTCTTTCAAGGTTTGTCTCATCCAAAGTAGTTGAGCGCAACAAGCACCCGCTGCGACGTACTCAACTTCAGCAGTGGAAAGGGATACTGAATTTTGTTTCTTTGAGGACCAAGAGATTAAAGACCTACCCAAGAATTGGCAAGTTCCAGAGGTACTTTTCCTATCCACTTTACAACCGGCATAATCGGAATCCGAATAGCCAATTAACTCAAAAGATGATCCTTTTGGATACCAAAGACCAAGGCTAGGTGTATGAACTAAATATCTAAGAATTCGTTTAACCGCCACAAGGTGGCACTCTTTTGGAGCAGCTTGAAATTTGCACACATGCACACACTAAGCATAATATCAGGCCTAGATGCACAAAGATATAGTAAAGAACCTACCATAGAACAATAAAGCTTTTGGTCAACAGGTTTACCTTCCTTGTTTAGATCGAGATGTCCATTGGTTGACATGGGGGGTATGAATTGGCTTTGCATTCTCCATATTAAATTTCTTAAGCATATCCTTGATGTACTTGGTCTGACAAATGAACGTCCCTTCTTTCAATTGCTTAACTTGAAATCCAAGAAAGAACTTTAATTCACCCATCATAGACATCTCAAACCTTTTTGTCATAATCTTACTAAACTAATCACAAAAATCTTTATTAGTAGATCCAAAAATGGTATCATCAACGTAAATTTGACATACAAATAAATCATCATCGAGTACTTTAGTAAAAAGAGTTGAATCGGCTTTACCAATGCCAAAACCCTTTTTAATAAGAAAATTTTTAAGACATGCATACCATGCCATCGGTGCTTGTTTGAGTCCATAGAGTGCCTTGTGTAGCTGATATACGTGATTAGGAAACTTAGGATCTTCAAAGCCAGGTGGTTGCTCCACAAATACCAATTCAGAGATTGGCCCATTGAGAAATGCACTTTTCGCGTCCATTTGATATAACTTGAAATCATGGTGAGCAGCATAGGCAAGTAGCATACGAATTGATTCTAGCCTAGCTACTGGTGCATAAGTTTCGCCGAAATCTAAACCTTCTATTTGAGTATAACCTTGATCAACTAACCTCGCCTTGTTCCTTGTCACCACTCCGTGTTCATCTTGTTTGTTGCGGAAGACCCACTTGGTGCCTATAACGTTTTGTTTGGGTCGTTCTACTAGCGACCACACTTCATTTCTCTTGAAGTTGTTTAGTTCTTCTTGAATGGCCATTAACCAATCCATGTCACCAAGTGCTTCTTCCACCTTCAAAGGTTCCAAAGAGGAAACAAACGAGTAATATTCACAAAAATTTGCAATTCTAGAACGAGTAGTTACTCCCTTTTCGATATCGCCAAGAATGTTATTCACAGGGTGATCTCTTTGAACACTTTGATGCACTCTTGGATGAGGAGCTTGTGGTTGGATTTGTGTTGAACCATCTTCCTCATCAAGAAAATGGTTGATGTTATCACACATTTGGTCTTGATTTTGCTTGTTAGTAGATGGATCCTCTGAATTTGCTGGAGATCGTTGATCCTGTTCATCATTTTTAACCATGTCTTGTTCTTCAGATTCTTGAGGTCTCACATCACCAATTGCCATCTTCATAATTGCCTGATTTGGTAGTTCCTCACTTAAAACATTTGGGTCAACTTGCTCTACTTGAGAGCCGTTAGTTTCATCAAATGTCACATCTCTTGCAATTTCTACACAACCGGAGGTTTTGTTGAATACACGATATGCGAACGCATTTGATCCATACCCAACCAAGAAACCTTCATCTATTTTGGGAGCAAATTTTGAGCTTTTAGGCTTCTTATTAAGAATGAAACACTTACACCCAAAGACTCTAAAACATGAGATATTTGGTTTGTTACCGGTTAGTAACTCATACGTAGTCTTGTTTAAGAGTTTGTGTATATATAACCTGTTTATGGCATGGCACGCGGTGTTTATTGCTTCCGCCCAAAATTGATCCGAAGTCTTGTATTCATCTAGCATTGTTCTTGCTGACTCAATTAAAGTCCTATTCTTTCTTTCGACCACCCCATTTTGTTGAGGGGAGTAGGGGGCGAGAACTCATGCTTGATTCCTTCTTCATCCAACAAGTTTCAACTTGAGTGTTCTTGAATTCGGTTCCATTATTACTCCTTATCTTTTTGATTTTCATGTCAAACTCGTTTTGAGCTGTTCTTGCAAACTTTTTAAGTATGGCTTGTACTTCACTCTTGTCATACAAAAAGAATACCCAAGTAAAACTTGAATAATCATCAATAATTACTAAACAATATTTGTTACCGCCAATGCTAGGGATGCAAATGGGCTGGCCCAAGGGTCTTCTTTGACCCTTTCTAGTTTATTTGTTTGCACTAAAAACTTAATTTTTAGTCCACTTTTTAAGTTTTAGTGCAAACAAATGAACTAGAGTGGGTCAAAGATGACCCTTGGGCCGGCCCATTTGCATCCCTAGCCAATGCTTATGTAGGTGATTGGTCCAAATAAATCCATGTGTAGAAGCTCCAAAGATCGTGAAGTAGTCAGCACATTTTTTGTAGGATGAGAAACACCGACCTGTTTTCCAGCTTGACATGCACTACAAATTCTATCTTTCTCAAAAGAGACATTGGTTAGTCCTAGAATATGTTCTCCCTTTAGAAGTTTGGATAAATTTCTCATTCCAACATGAGCCAGTCGGCGATGCCATAGCCAACCTGTCGACGATTGGGGAACAGACCCCCGCCGAGCTTACTTGTTGGTGGAGGGACCAACTGTGACCCCTTCTTGCGTGAGGGATTACTCAAGGAACGGCTCACCAGATTTCAACGAGCGTGGACACAGCAGTTTACCCTGGTTCGGGCCTCTCAGGAAAGAGATAATAGCCCTACTCCAGCTCTTGTGTACTCTTGCAACGTATCTGAGTGTATGTCTCTTGTCTTACAGTCTGTGTCCTATCCCCCTCATGATGGGGACGCTTTTATAGCTTACAAAGGATTGAACTCCATCGGCCCCACTATCCCACGTTTGGACCTCGTCCAAACGTGGCAACCGGTGGATCCTACAACTTCGCCACGCTCCCGCGGGGAACGTAACGGGCTAGCGGAAGTTACGCTCGGGCGGTTACTCCCACTCCCACCGACCTCGAGATCACGTTAGGTCGGTGCCGACAGCCGGCACCGAGCTCGTACATCTTACCCGAACTCGAGCCCGGAATCGACTGGAATACGTGGCATCCCAGGTCCCTCCCGAGCCCGAGCTCGGAACAGGCCGAAATACATAGCCTTCCAGGTTCTAACTAACCCGTCCAGGGTAACGACCTCCTGGTGGCTCGGGCGGGAGCGAGCTTGGTCGTTGGTGGCACCCGAGGTAATTTATGGGAATTACCCGACCCCCCCGACACAACCCATGCTAGATTTAGCCATCAAACATGTTTTAAGATTCACTTTATCTGTTATAAAATCAATGAGATAAAGTTTGCCTTTTAAATGACCTGTGAAGGCTACTGTGGAATCATCTCTTCTAGAGACAGTCCCACCTTCATTAGTAAAAAGACAATTATAGCCATTTTCACAAAGTTGTGCAACTGATAATAAATTATAACTCAAGGAATTAACTAGCATGCCATTTGAAATTGAATGATCATTTGAGATAGCAATTTTACCTAGACCAATTACCTCTCCTTTTCCATCATCTCCGAATATAATATTTTCATATGTTCCAACAATATCTTTACAAGATGTAAACATGCTCTTCTCACCGGTCATATGATGTGTACATCCACTATCAATCACCCAACTTGATCCACCGGACGAGTATACCTACAAAATAGATTTAGTCTTGTTTTCAGGTACCCAAACTTGTTTGGGTCCTTTCATGTTAGTCACAAGAGCTTTTGGTACCCACACACTTCTTTTAACAGCTTGGTCTTTTGTGCGAGCACCAACATATAAAGCAATCACTTTATCAAGGTGGTTCCTTTTTAACATATATGAAGCATAAAAGGTATTTTGAGGTGCATAAGCTATAGATTCCTTGGCATTTGGCTCATGGGTTGTTTGTATGCCTCCCTTGATGAACTTGAGACATTCTTTGCCTTTGATTACATCACGCTTGCTTGGCTTGCTCGTGTGCACATTGAATCCAAGACCATTCTTTTCTTCATTTCCTTTAACTTCAATGGTCGTTGTAACATCCTAAAAATCTCTTTTAATATATTTAGTGTGTTTTTGGGATTATTTGGAATTTTTTAGAATTTATTTGGAGTCCCCGCGAGTAATTCAGATTCAAGTTATTGAATTAATCACGTTAAATAAAGATCATGTATTTTTACATAAGCATAAAATCTAAAATTTTGTTTAAAATAAAGATAATTGGAAGACGAGAGTGTTCGCTTCAAATATTTTCGAAAAACATGTTTTATAACTTGAGTCGGTGATTTTACAAAAATATGTACAGGTGTCTGATTCACTAAAAGAATTTTTGCTAAAAATCTACACGTCGAAAAATCACGAAACCAACTTTGTTACGCTCCAAATAGTTCCTAGTATTTTAGAGGAATTTTCCAGATTTTTAGAACCTCTCTGTTATTTTTTTCTCAACACGTTTTGAAAACGTATACGCGTATATATTTGTATACATAATACTGGACGTTTCATTCAAGGAGGATGATTACTCTTTGGCCGTTGCATGCACGTGTGTACACCAGGGGGACGTTGCCTCTTCTAGCCATTCCATTTGCTAGCAACATTCCATTTACTAGCACATGAATGCTTCTTTAGTTTCCAGTCGTTCCCATCTCCAATGCATGCATGTTTCTTCAATACTAAGCCACGTAGTGAATGGGAACCTTCAATCCTGTACACACGAATTGCTCTTCCAGCCGTTTCCCTTCACCATATGCATTTCCTCCAGCCGCTTCGGGTTTTTTTTTCCAGCATGCATAGGAAGCAGTACGTATGCCTCCATTCATTCCTGTATACGTTTCCAAGCCGTTTCCATTTCTTTCCAGCCGCTCATGTGTATGTGCGATTGTACGTTACTAGCTCCTTTGTGTGGCAGCCGATTCCTATTTTCCATCCGTTTTCACTCCAAGCCGTTTCTAGTTCATCAGTTCATCCATGGCTAGTTCATTCTCTCCTGTCGTTTCTCATGCACGCATCAAAACATTGTCCATTGAAGCATGGCTAGTAACAGCCATGCATGGATTTGTGATCAATAGTAACATTTTGGCCATCATGCCATGACGTGAATGCAACCATTTACTAGCCATGCATGCCCAGCCGTTTCTCATTTCTCCATTCCCTGTACGAATTGCTCTCTAGCCGTTTTCTCCAATTCTCCATTTCCTGTACATTGCTTTTCCATCCGTTTCTTCATTGTTACATTGCTTCATTTGCATGCAACGCCACTTTCTCTATTACTTTCACGCTGCCGCCGCCGCCGTCGTCACCGCTGTCATCTCGTCGCCGTCATCGTCACCGCTGCCGTCGTGTACTGCCGCCGCCGTCTACGTTCCTGCCGCCGCCTTCGCCGTCGCCATCGCCACCGCCGTGTACACCATCGCCGCCGCCGTCTACGCCACCATGTCGGGACCCGAATTTGCAAATTCGGACCCTCTGTGTATTCAGCACTAGTCCAGGAACGCGCTAGTGCACACAGTTTCAACATTGGTAAATATCACAATCATACCACTCGATACTAATAAAGTACTTTAATTAGATAATCAAACTGGTTGCTCGACCTTAAGGTCGAGTTACAAATATACGCCTCGCAGGGCGAAACTTAATAAAAGAGAGATAATAGCAGCGAAAAAAGTGAAATAACATCGTGGCGCCATCCAGTATACCACAGGCAACTGACTGGGCTCGCTCCCTAGTTAGACGGATCTTCTGGGAACTCCTCCTCCAAGGCTGGTGTAGACTCCTCTTCAACTGGTGTTGTATTGTGGCAAGGGTGAGTACTTGGTACTCAGCAAGTCATGCACACGCAATGTGCTAATATACTACATGCATGGCTTAGTACAAAGGAATAGCTCAGGGTATATTTGCAGTAGGATAGCATTTGACAAGTAGCATAAGTAGATTCGAAAGCAGTAGAAACAAGTATAAGATCAGTAACTTTTCCAGGAGTTTAATAAACATCTTTCCCAATCCTAATCCACATTTCCGACAACATCATTATTAACCCAAACCCAACGTTTCAAATCCAAGTTATTTTCAAGAAAGTCTAACCCTTGACTGTAATTCCCGAGCGATGTCCAATGCCGCGGACACGGCTATTCGAATAGATTTTACACCCTGCAGAGGTTATGCACTTTACCCACAAGATACAGTCAAACACCACAAAGGCGAGTGTCCGTAACAAAGTCTTTCGGAAACTTCTAACAACACAAGTGGTCCTCCCCGGTGTTGCACACTAACCCTTCCCTTAGCGAAGGCGAAGTTTAGGTCAAGCCACCGTTAGATGGGTACCTGGCCGCAGCCCCGGTACGCTCCCCCGTACAACTACACAAAGGGTGTAGTTGACAACCTGAGGTCCCACAGGTACGTTATTAGCAACTTAATCAACTAGGTCCGTCCCATTACAGACATGTGGTTGCACGCTTGACTCAGTTCAAAGGCTTGCAAGGTTAAGTCCTTAGGGTGACCAGGGCAAGACTACCCGAAGAACCAAATCAACGTTCCCGGTGCCACACCTGGCCCACCTGATCGTTCTTGCCACATGCCCCGGTCAAAATCTATTTATCAAACCCCCAGTTGATTACCATGCACCACGTGCCATCAACATCACAACACATGATACCTTTCCAAAACAGGTTCAATATATCATTAAGTCAATATTAACATTTGACTGTCCAAAATCATGTCATGAGCATGTAGCAGGTCTAAGCAAGGTACTACAATGATCTAAATTCCCATGTTGGCAATTTAATAATGTCCAACTATTTAATCCTCAACTAGGGTGACAAGGGGTCATGGCACATATTAAATTAACCAAGGTGTCATACAGCAATTTGGCATTTATCTAATTTCCCATAATTAAGTAAAGCATTTTCTAATCAAACTAGCATGCAATAATTTAAACCAAATTAATTCGAAATTGGGATCAAACTAGCATGCACAACTTGCCTTCAAAAAGTACTTGCTCTTGGTCCTGAGTTGGCTCCTGGGTCAATATTTCTCCCTCGAATCCTTCCAGCACTTCAACGTCTACTCGTAACGCGTGCAAATAGCAACAAATGAATAAAACAGTAAACAAAAAGTGTCCAAACATCCAAAGGAAGTCCACAAACAGAGAGAGCATAATTTTATAAATTTTTAGAAACTGGAATCGTCAAATTCGGAGTTCAAATGCAAAAGTTATAGCATTTTGAAGTTTAAATAATCAATTAAATATTAATACAGAGAAAAACTTTAGTCCAAAAATTAAATAAAATTCATCATTAGGTAGATCTCAATTTTATACAAATTTAGAAATTTGAATCACTCACATCGGAGTTAAAACGCAAAAGTTATAAGCGTTTGAAGTTTGAATCAAATTCTGAAATCAATTATTCAAATTAAAAAATCATTTTATTTTTCGGAAATTCATTTATTACGTCAGCGTGACACGTGGTAGCCTCTGATTGGGCGGCTGACGTCAGCCGGACCACGGGCTCAGCCCACGGCTCGGCTCGGGTCCACCGTGGACCCGGTCCACGGATCACGTGTGACTGACAGGTGGGACCCACGGGGGTGACGTCATTGCTGATGTCAGCGGGGACTCAGCCCACTGCTGATGGGTGGGACCCACTGGTGACGTCATGGGTGACGTCACAGTGCGATGACTGACATGTGGGCCCGCCGTGTTAGCGACTAGGGTTCACGCGCTCTTGGCGTGGCTGACAGGTGGGCCCTCTGACACGCGGCCCCGCGTGTCAGAGACACGCTCACGCCAGCTGGGCGCCGATCGCGCGGCGGTCAAGCTTCCAGCCACGTGGCGCGATCTCGGCCGTTGATTTGAAAATCAACAGCCCAGATTGGATCTGGACTCACGCGTTTGGGGTGAACGCGTTTAATCTGGACCGTTGGATCTAGATCCAACGGTTGGGATTAGATCTGGGGTTTAGAACGGGATCTCACCGGCGGGCGACGTGGCGCGATCCTAGCCGTGCGATGGAGATCCGACTACCGAGAAGCTTCGAGGTTCTGGCGATGGTCGTCTTGGCGGCTTGGTGGCCGGAGGCGATGATTTACCAAGCCGACGGCATTTCGGGCGCGTTCCGACGACGTGAAGTCTACCACGGGTGCGCCTCGACGCGGGGAGTCTGGATCTGGGGTCGACAGCGACGGAGGACGGCGGACGGCGGTGGAATTCGTCGAAAACCGCGGTGGCTCCTTCTCCTTACTCCGGCGAGCTCTAGCGACGCAACCACGGCGGCTCCGGTGAGGTGAGTTAGGGCTACGGGTGCGCAATGAAGTGGCGGCCCCGACACGGGTGGCGGCGCAATAAATAGGCCCTCGACGTCCGTGAAACGCGCGAAAAACGAGGGCCCACGCACGGGCGGCGGCGGAGTCCGGCGGCGACACGTACTGGGTGACATGGCTCAACGTGAGCCGTTGGATCAAGATCCAACGGTCACGTGAGTTGGACTCGGGTCCGACTCGGAGAGCTGGCTGGCTCGGTCAGGCTTGGGTCCGGGTGACGTGGCTCAATCTCGGCCGTTCGATCTTGATCGGACGGTCGAGAGGGTTAGGGCTCGGTTGGGTTCGAGTCGGACTCGGACTCGAGTCTTACTCGGGCTCGGTCGGTGGAACAGTACAAACCCACTCGCTATTTTCCAGCGATTAAATAATCAAATTAATTTCCAGAAATTCATTTAATTCATTAAAAATAGCAAAGGACTCAGAAAAAATCCAGAAAAATTCTGGAAAATATTTTGAAACCTTTTAGACTCAAATAAAATATTTCCAACAAAATTTTATTTGTAAAGTTAAATTCTTTAATTATTTCAAAATGGAATAAATTCAAATAAATTCCAAATAAATCCAAATAAATTCTAGAAAATTCCAAAAATTCACCAAAGTGCCAAATCACACATGAATTTAAGAAAAGCAAAAATTTTGGGGTGTTACAAACCTCCCCCCCTTAACAGAATCTCGTCCTCGAGATTCAGGGCTTTCTAAAGAAATAGGTTCGGAAACTCTTTCTTCAATTCCTCTTCGCGTTCCCAAGTTGCTTCACTCTCCGCGTGGTTGCTCCATTGGACTCTGCAGAAGCGGGTTGACTTGTTTCTCGTTTCTCGGTCCATGGTGTCCAGAATCTTCACGGGGTGCTCCTTGTAAGTCAGATCCTCTTGTAACTCGATTGACTCAAGCGGTGTCTGTTCCTCGGGTACTCGGAGACACTTCTTCAACTGGGACACGTGAAACACGTCATGTACTCCTGCTAGTGATCGCGGTAACTCCAGCTGATAAGCAACTTCGCCTCTACGGCTGAGAACCTTGAATGGTCCAACATATCTCGGCGTGAGTTTTCCTTTAGCATGGAATCTCTTAACTCCTCTGAGTGGTGTGACTCTGAGATACACGAAATCCTCTGGCTCGAAACTCAGGTCTCGGCGACGGTTGTCGGCGTAGCTCTTCTGTCTTGACTGTGCTATCTTCAATCTCTCCCTGATCATGGCAATCTGCTCTTCGGCTTCCTGAAGAATATCTGGTCCAAAGACACGGCGTTCACCTGTCTCATTCCAGTTCAACGGTGTCGGCAGGTCGATCAGTATAGTGCTTCAAATGGCGACATTTACAAACTGGCTTGGTAGCTGTTGTTGTAACTGAACTCTGCATACGGCAGACTTTTATCCCAAGAGGTAGCATAAGCTAATGCACACGCTCTTAACATATCCTCCAAAATCTGATTAACTCTTTCGGTTTGCCCATCTGTCTGCGGATGATAAGCTGTACTGAAGTTCAGACGGGTTCCCATGGCTTCATGCAGTTTATTCCAGAATCTTGAGGTAAACTGGGTACCTCTGTCCGATACAATCTTCTTCGGCACTCCGTGCAGACAGACGATCCTGGTCATGTACAACTCGGCTAACTTATCCCCCGAGTAGGTTGTCTTTACAGGAATAAAGTGAGCAACCTTGGTCAAGCGGTCCACTATGACCCATATGGAGTCATATCCTCCTTGAGTCTTGGGTAAACCGGTAATGAAGTCCATTCCGATTTCTTCCCACTTCCACTCAGGTATCTTCAACGGCTGTAGCAATCCTGCTGGTCTCTGATGCATTGCCTTGACTCTCTGACATATGTCGCACAACGCAACATGCTCGGCAACTTCACGTTTCATGTTCGGCCACCAGAATCTCTCTTTCAAATCCTGATACATCTTGGCACTTCCAGGATGAATGGAATACTTTGAGTCATGGGCTTCTTCTAAAATCAACTGCTTCAGCTCCTTCTTGTCCAGCACACAAATGCGATCCTTCATCCATAACGTGCCTTGCTCATCCAACTTGAAGTCCTCTGCCTTGCCTTCATCCATGTTGGACTTAATCTTGCGGATCTTGTCATCACCCTCTTGTCCTTCTCGAATCTGATCCTCCAGGGTGGGCTTTACTTCCAATGCAGCCAAGAATCCTTCTGGTACGACTTCAATCTGCATTCTCTGGAAATCCTCACATAGCTCATCCTGACTTGTGGCTAGCAACATACTCACGGTATGGCTTTTCCTACTCAGAGCATCGGCAACTACGTTGGCCTTTCTTGGATGGTAATGGATTCCAACATTATAATCCTTGATCAACTCTAACCATCTCTGCGTCGATGGTCTGCGCTGCTGCCTGCGCCGAACGGTATTCTTGTTCTCTTTTTCCTTTCGCGCGCGCTCTATCTCTACAGTTCGGTGGATCTCGTCGTGTGTATTTATACGTGTATATATATGTTAATACGTAGTCTCGCATACATGAAAATAATAGGACTATACGCAAGAATTTACGTAAGCGTGTTAGACGTGTGTGTGTTTTCATATATATGTGCTAGTGTGTATATACATATATATTAGGCAACCGCATGCATGTATACAAAAATATATTAGGCAGTACATGTGAATACTTATATGTTGCAATATATTGTATTCGGTTTCTCTCTCACGTCGCAGCTAGCTAAGCCGAACAGCAAGCAGAGAAGAATACGCATATACTAGATAAACAGTGCCATGCATAGGATAGAGATGAGAGAGTAGTTGTACGTGTTAATTTCTGAAAATTTCGAATTCTGTCTTTTTCGCTACAAATTCATTTTAAGTTCAAATCTCTTGCAACAAATTTTGTTAATTAGTGAAAATTAATAACTTTCTACAGTAATTTTTATGAAATTTTATAAAAGAATTTATACTGTTAAATTATTTGCGGAAAGTCCAAACTTACGAATTTTGGATGTCTTAAACTATACGTTCAAAAATTCCAAAATAAATTTTATAAATCATAGAAAATACTAAAATGATTATCTAGAAATTTGCATGGGGATTATAAGCTACTTTCATTTGTAGCATTGTTTTCGAATGTGTGTTTATACGCTGTTCCGAGTGTTTATTTGGTTCTTTATTTGCTATGCGTAGACGTCGAGTTGTGTGACGCTGTCGGAAGTGAAGATTAGGACCAAGATCAAGATCTAGACCAAAGCCAGCTGATCTTTGAAGGCAAGTTGTGCTTTGACCATATCGCTCCTAGTTTTGAAATGTATTTTGATTTAAATTATGCATACTATGTTGATTAAAATAAATAATTTAATTTGGGCGAAGTATTTAGATAACCTAATTGTTAATTCCACCCTTGATGTTAATATTGGTATGCCATATATTCCATTGTCACCTTGAGTTAGTTTATTTAGTTGGATGCTAGTAATATGCCAACACGGGAGGCTAGACCGTGAATAGTTGCTTAGCCATGCTTACGTGAAATGTGTTTCAAGTGGCAAAATAATATTGACTAATGATATACGGAATGAATTTTGGAATCAGTGTGATCTTGCCACGTGATGATGTGAAGTGTAGGTACCTTTGTGGTTCTACATGGTAATTGATATTATTGTTGGCATGTGTTGCACAATAATCAAACTAGGGTGGGAATAGATTTTAGTCTGGGGCAAGTGGTAAGAGGCTTCATGCCAGGTGGGCCTCGTGGCAACGGTCTTTGGGATAACAGCCTTCGAGGCAACAGCCTTTATGGCAATGGGATGAGTGATATGAGGGGCTTTATGCCAGGGTTCTGAGAGTAGGATTCTGAAATCTTACCTTTGATACCTCAGGGTGACAGTTACATCGGGGTAACTATGTGGGGGAGCGTACCGAAGCTACGGCTTGATGCCCATCCAACGGTGATTGTCGGCCCTACACTTCGATCCTTCGTGGGGGAAGTGATAGTGAAGGCAACACTGGAGAGGGTCATAGGTGATGATGGAAGTTTCTGAAAAACTTCGTTACGGTCAATCGCCTTTGTGGTGTGCGACTGTATCATGTGGGTAAAGTGTACAACCTCTGCAGAGTGTGTCAAAACTATTCGAATAGCCGAGTCCACGGTATTGGACAAAGCTCGGGGATTACAGTCAAGGGGTAGATTTTCTAAAATACAATGTGGGAAGGTGGCTGTATGCCAGAGATAATTGCTAAAGTGATTTAGGGCTTTGTGCCAAACTGTTTGAAAAGAGATTGATAACTTATTAGATAATATAGTGTTACTGCTTTTGAATCTATTAAGATAATTTAATCAAAACAAAGTGTTGCTTGGTGCAAAATAACCCTTTAAACCATTCTTTCGGAAGAAGCCAGGCATATAGTATTAGAACTGCATTTCTGTGCATGACTTGCTGAGTATGTTGTATACTCATCCTTGCTTTCAACAAAATCATTAGTTGAAGAGAAGACTACAACTTTAAAGGAGGAGAAGTTCCGCAGGAAGGCAAATATCTAGGAGTTGAACCTTGTCAGTTGCTTGTGGCATATTGATGGGAGTCAATGACGTTTTCCATTCCGCTGCTGATTATTTACTTTTGTTATAGTAAGCCCTACGTGGCTGAATTTTGTAAGGTGACCTTAAGGTCTTGTAACCAGTTTATTTAATGTTTGAAGTACTTTATTATTAATTCCGTTGTGTATGATTGTGGTACTTCATCCCTGTTATTAATATGTGTACTAGCGTGATCTGGACTAGTACAGAATACACAGAGGGTCCAGATTTGCAGATTCGGGTCCCAACAGAGGTGGTATCAGAGCCATACAGACTATAGGCCTTGACCCTAGATACATTGGCCGTCTTTAGGAGCTTCAAGATTATTTTCTAAAGAGAAAATTTAACTTGAAAGAATAATAAGTTCTTGACTTATCTTATTCTCCTATTCTTTCCCCTTTGCTGAAACTCCTATCTTTCCCCACTGGTTTAAATGGAAATCTTACCTGAGTCATTCCGAATAGTTAACGATGTTTCACATTTAAGGAGAAAGTACTGGATGTCGCTGTCAACCCTGAGGATCGATGAAGTGTTCCTAAAGCTTGAAGAACCAGTGCTTTAGTAGTCAGTTGAGACTCATGTGTGAGAGTCGCGTCTCTTAAGATAGGAGAGTTACCCTTTTAGCCGCTAGATCAGTGTGTGCTTAGGTTAATTTGGTTCTTCATTGTTTGCTGGATGTGCAGTATGCGTTGCATAGCTTTTAGGCTTGTGTAAGCAACCATATCAAGTTATTAATAATGTTTGTATAAGTTTTGGGTGAATCCTGCTCCCTTGCACTAGGATTCTTGAACCTTACCTCTGCTCTCCCCTTTCAACTGAACCCTGGTGTGTCAATAGATGGAAGAGACCGACCACACCAATGTTTCTGAAGCAATTCAAGTCAATTCAGTTGTTGTTACCGTTGCCAATGATAAAGCAGAGATTGACAAGCAGCTATCTACCATACCGACAATAACTAATCAGAACTTGGATCAGTTTCTTACCGTTCAAACCCAGCTTATGTAGATGGTGATGTAACAGATGAAAGCTAATGGTGCCAAAATCAATACCCCTGCAACTGCAGACACAACAGCATGTCCGCAACCAAAGTTCTCCTTGTTCATGAAGACTAAACCTCCAACATTTGATGGATCAGCCACTCCCAGTGATGCAGAAATTTGGCTTCGCTTCATAGAAGAGAAGCTAGCCTTGGTGCAATGTGAGGATAAAGAGAAAGTTCCCTATGCTACTTGTCAGTTAGAAGGAGATGCATTAACCTGGTGGAGGAGTCTCTAGGCCACCTCTGAGAATGGACATACCATCACTTGGAAGGAGTTTGTCACTGCCTTTCGTCAGCACTTCATGTCGTCAGAAGACAGTGGAACCACAGTAAGACCAAGGACGAATGGTACCTCCGCAATCGACACCATACCTAGACGTTGTTCTTTGAAGTGTTGCCAATCAAACAAATTAGAAGATCGTGCATGTACCGCCGCGATAGTCCCGGTACCGCCGCCTGAGCAGTAGTACCGTGGCTACAACGTCGTGTTGTGCCTGGTCGGTCCAGTATGGGCTCATTTGCTTCGTGCTTGAACCGTGCCAGGCCGTGATGGCCCGTCGTGCCTACCATGCCATGCCATGCCATGGCGTCCCAAGCCAGCTCGCCTTCGGCGAGCCCAGGTACAACCCATTAGCGCTTCATGCCTGCTTTGTGATGTGCCTGCTCAGGCATGGCCCATATACACTATTGCGACAAAGAGAAAAGGAGATGGAGACACAATGCTCAATCTCTTTCAGTTCTCTCTCGCCCGTTGCTCTCTCTCTCTCTCTCGACCATCTCTCTCAATCTCTCTCGCTTGTTGCCTCCCTCTCTGTTGCTCATTAGCCGACGAGAGAACGAGAGATGGTCATCTGTAGAAAGCCCAATATTACTTGTTCTCTCCAAAAAGATCATCAGACTTATAACCTCGATAGTAGTAGAAATCTAGTGTAATAAAACCATTGTAGATAAGTGACATAATATAGCCATCAACAACAATGAAGTTGTGACAGTAGATTTGTGGATGTTGGATCGGATCTAGACTATAAATTGCACATACTTGATACTACAAACGGCCGCGTCGCAGCGTGCTTGTGCCTCCGCCGTGTCGGGCTGTGCCGCCCATCATGCCTTGGTCTCAGGCCCGGCATGGCCCGTGCTACAGTGTCGTGCCAGCACGGCCCACACATGCTGTGCTGGGTTTTGGACCGGGCTAGACCGCAGTGCCTTGGGTCGGCCCAAGTGCCCACCTCTAGTTGACTTTTGTGTAGTCGGCAGCCGTTGCCTCAACCGGTTCACTCCGTTCCTAATGGTGAATTTTCTCTATGCCTCGGGTGTTATTTGGCTGTCTAGATGAGTATCTATGTATTTTGTATCATATAATTGTTTGGATGGATGAATGATTTGGATCAGGATATCCAATTGTAGGAAATATTTTAAGAAGATGCCGGACGAATTCATCCCACAAAAAATACTGGATGAGCTCGTCCACTCCCGTATGCGCTCCCAGTTTTGTCACCTCTCTCCCGGGCCTCCCCCAGCCACACCTCGCAGGCGACGGGCGCAGAGAGCCGTCGTGCAGTGGCCGGAGGGCGGTGACAGATCCGGATGGCCTCACTGTAGATCGAGGTGCCTCAAGGTAGATCCGTAGGACGGTGTGGCAGATCGATAACAAGGAGGGCGATGACCCAGCGCAGGAGGTCGGTGACCGGGAGTCAGCGGTAGGAGGCGCGACGACAGGAGGATGGGTTGTTGGCGACCTAAAGCGGCTTGAGGGCGAAGAAACGGCCCAGGAGGGCGAAGAACCGGCCCAGGAGGGCGGTGACCTGGAGCGGCGGAGGGCGGCGACCCGGAGCAACAGGAGGGTGGCGACCAAGAGCGGTAGAGGGTGGCATTCATTGTATTTAAAGGAGGTCTTGAGGGTGCTCATGTGGTTTTACATCTTTCTTGCACTCTAGGATAGACTAGAGATCAAGTTTCTATCAAGATTGCAAATCTGTCCTGAACTTGTTCTTCGTGCAGCAGTCAGTCTTTGATTTTTAGAAAAATCTAGAAAAATCTTTTTTGAGTAATTCTTTTTGTATAAGGTGATTGACTCATATATACATTTGTGGAAAAATTTTGGAGTCCACTGGATGCACCGTTTGGGGGCTGTGAGGTGAAAACCGAGTCCCAAAATTACTGATTGAAGATCCTGACCGTTCGTAGTCCTTGATTTTTCCTGATTTTTGTAGAAGGCTTTTGGTGGTGATTTTTAGTGGAGTTCTTCACGACTCATCTGCTCACAGGGTAAAAAATTACCAAAAATTTTGGAGCAATATAAGTTCACCATCCACCTGCTCTAAGTGAGGACAATTCCTGAAAAATCTGCTTTTGCTTTTCTAAAAGAGGCTTTTGTGTTTTGACTTGATCTCTTTTAGAAAAGATGTATTTGAATTGATCCCTCTTTGCTTTAGACACTTGACAACTAGGATTGTGATTTAAAAATCCCTCACATGATTCATGGTTCTCATCCATGTAAGCTAGGGATACACATAGTTGTCCAGTCGTTCCCGATTTTGCGGGTTTTGCGATTTTGAGGAGCACCGAGTTTCTTTGCGGGATTGTCTTGAGTACTTTGAGTGGGGGAAATTTTATTTGGGATCATTCACCCCCCCTCTGATCGCCATCTCGGTCTTTCAATTGGTATCAGAGCCGGTTTTGCTCTTTTATAGATCTTGACCGGTCTCAAGAGCCATGGCGACGGACAAGTACTCAACTAAGCCTCAAATTTTTGCTGGAGTTGATTATCCATTTTGGAAGGTTCGGATGGAGACATACATCACTGCCCAGGGCTTTTCTTTACGGCAGAAGGCGAAGCACCCGTATGAGGTTCCGGCCGATGAGAACGTCAACGCCGCAAACATGGCTGACGTTGAGGCAAACGATAAGGCCAAGAACCTCCTCATATAGGGACTTAGCCGCAGTGAGTATGATCGCGTCTCTCATCTACGATCGGCTCATGAGATCTGGGTGACCCTCAATGCTTACCATGAGGGCACCACTCAGATCAAGTCCGTGAGACAAGATCAATTTAAGCGTGACTACAACAAGTTTGAGGAGCACGCTGGTGAGAGCCTTGATGAGTGCTTTGCTCGTTTTGCAATAATTCTCAGCAATCTTCAGTCAGTGGGTTGTTCATACACTGATTCAGAGAATGCGAGGCATTTTCTTCGAGCACTCGATCTGAGGATTTGGGAGATGAAGGTAACCACCATCACGGACCATACGGACTTGGCGACCTTGACTCGTGACGGGTTGTATTCCCGCCTCAAGACTCATGAGCTCGACATCGTCGCTCATAGGACGAAGTCCCAAACGATGGCATTGGTTACCGATCCCACTGGGTCTTCCTCTTCTGGACCCCCTCTTGACTTCTCTTCTGGTTTTTCTCTCCCCGCTCTTTGCGACATAAGCGATGACGTTCTGGAACAATTTCTAGAAGACGAGCTTGCTCTTGTCGCTCGAAAATTTTCGAACATTTACAAGAGGGTGAGAGATAGGAAGAGGAGTGGCAAGTTCACTTGCTTTGAGTGTGGTGGCCCCAACCACACTCGGGCAAACTGCCCCAAACTGGAGAAGGGCAATAATGAACAAGGCGGTGCGGGCAAGAACGACTACATCAACAAGTACCGCAACAAGAAGCCTCCAGCTTGCGAGCCGGCGCAAGAGAAGAAACACCGCAAGTTCGCCAAGGGCAAGAAGCTCTTTCACCGCGTCCTCGCCGCGCTCGACGACCTTGACCTCTCTGACACGGAGACATGGAGCGACGAGGACGAGGATGAACAACAAGAGAAGGCGAAGGGCGGCGATGACTTCTCCGGCATGTGCTTCATGGCCTCCAATGCCATGGAAGTACCCGACACCGAGCTGTACAGCGACATGGAGGAGGTACCTTCTTATGACCAGCTCCATGATGCTTTTATCAAGCTAGGAAAATTTCATTCCAAGTCTAGAGCTAGGTGTTTGGATCTAGAGAAGGAAGTAGGTACCTTATCTCGGGAGTTAGCTTCACTTAGATCTTGTTCCTCCTGAGACTCTGATAGTTGGAGAACCTAAGGACTCTACATGATAGTGTGGTTTCTGATCTTGAGTCACTTAGGTCGAAGGATGCTAGTACATGTCCAGTAGATCCTATTCCTGTTGATGCTAGTTTTCTTCACACTCACACAAATGCTTCATGTGCTAATTGCCCTAAGCTTCTCGCAGAAATTGATGCCATGAGTTGTCACCTTAGGAAGCTATCTGCTAGAAATGATGAATTTGAAAAGCATGCTTCTAAGGACCCAATCAGCTCATGTGAGGGCTGTATGCAACTAAAAAATGCTTATGATGACTTGGTGCTTGAAAACTCAAAATTTGCTAAGGATCTACTAGCTAAGTCACAAAATGGTTGCATGCTGTGTGTTGGGGTAGCAGAGGACATGAATCAAATTCATGTAGAGCTTAGGAAGAAGCTCAAAGCCCAGGTGGGTAGGATTAGAGACTCTCCCTGTGTTTCTTGCGAGTCCCTCAAGATTGAGGCTGCTTTGTATAGGGAGAGATTTGATCGTTCTGTTCGCTCTTCTCCATCTGGCTCTTCCCCTGCTACTCCTTCCCCTTGCTCTTCTTGTGCCTCACTTTTTCGAGAGTGTCAGTACCTTATGAGCACTCTCGAGAAGTTTGTTGGAGGTAAGAAGAAGCTCAATCTTATCCTAGATCAGTCCAAGATTAGCAGATTCAATCAAGGTCTAGGGTTTGATGCCTTGGAGCATACACGGGCGCATCCGCCCACTGTTGTGCGTGCCTCCAAGAGCGGAGAGATAGTGGTGGCTCCACAGGTGAGTACCACTATGTTTAGATCAGCAGGGATTGTCCACGGGATGTCTAACGAGAAGGGTACTTCTCATGCTACTTCAGCCCCCAAGGCGAAGTATACATGCACCTTCTGTCAGAAGGATGGACATATAGCTAATTTCTGCTTCAAACGCGCCAAGATCTCTCGGCGTGAGCGTGTCCGTGCCCTTAGGGGTATTCAGGGTCATCCCCAGACTCTGAGTGCGCCTAAGGCACACACGGCTTCTAGACAGGATATACAAGCTAGAGAGTCTCCTGTTTTTGGACAGCGCATGGGGCTTGGTTTTCAGGATTCTACTTCTGGTTTTCGCCCCAGAGCTGTCCCGAGTTAGTCTTTCCGCCGTCCTCTTGATATTCCTCATTTTTCCCATCAAGGTAGATATCAGCGGCGTGAGTTTGTTTTCCCCAGCGGGAGGTCTAGGCAGCAGCACTGGGATGGTCCGGCCTTTGCACCTCGGCGGACCAACCCGGCACCTGCTCCTAGATGTCCGACTGGAGCGGAGTCTGAGTTTGTGAGAGTCGAGTCACGGAGAGGCGCCAGATTGCATTCTTCTACTCCGTTGACTGTTTCATCTACTGCACAGTTGACTCAGTATTGGGTTCCTAGATCTGCACTGATCTATCCTGGTACTGAGACATATGCTTTTCGCTCTCTTTGACTCAGGTCCGTAGGACAGGGAAGGGGGAGGTTTGGATCGTAGACTCCGGCTATTCTCGCCACATGACTTGAGACTCCCGTTGGTTTTCTTCCCTGGACCGAGATCCCGGTGATGAGGTGATCACCTTTGGGGATGCTGCGTCGGGTAGAGTCATCGCTAAAGGTACCGTCTGCATTAACGATCATTTCATTCTTAAGGACGTTGCCTTAGTCAGTAAGCTGCATTTCAACTTGCTTTCTGTCTCTCAGCTTCTTGATGACGATTTTGAGGTCAATTTTAAGAGGAGCTCTTGTAGGATCCTCGATTCTTCTGGGGAGTTTGATTGTGGGATTTCTCGTTTTGGGAGAGTCTTTCGTGCTGATTTTTCTTCTTCCTCTAGAGACTCTCTCCATTGCCTTATTGCTTCAGAGTCCCGTAATCTCTCCTTTTGGCATATGAGACTTGGTCACTGATCATTTGACTCGAGTTAGCGACCATGATCTCATTCGTGGCCTGCCTAAACTCAAGATGGTCAAAGATGTTGTATGTTATCCTTGCCGACATGGCAAGATGGTTGCTGCCTCCCATCCTCCAGTCACCCGAGTGATGACTGAAGCACCAGGACAGCTGCTACACATGGACACTGTTGGTCCAGCTCGAGTGCAGTCAGCAGGTGGGAAGTGGTATATTCTTGTCATTGTCGATGATTTTTCGAGGTACTCTTGGGTGTTTTTCATGGCCTCGAAGGATGAGTCTTTTTCGCACTTCAGGGGTTTGGTCCGTAGGTTGTCCGTTGAACTCCCAGGTGCCTTACGAGCGATCCGCAGTGACAATGGCACGGAGTTCAAGAACTCCTACTTTAGTAGCTTCTGTGAGGAGTTAGGCTTAGAGCATCAGTTCTCCTCTCCATACATTCCTCAGCAAAATGGCATAGTGGAAAGGAAGAACAGGACCCTGGTTGAGATGGCCAGGACGATGCTAGATGAGTACAGTACTCCTAGGAAGTTTTGGGCTGAGGCTGTAGCTACGGCATGCCATGTTGCCAACAGAGTTTTTTTTAGGGCACACTTGCATTGCACTTCTTATGAGTTGAGATACGTGCGAAAGCCTAGTGTATCTCATTTTCGTGTTTTTGGTTGCAAGTGCTTCTTCTTGAAGTCTGGGAACCTAGATAAGTTCGAGTCATGCTCTGCTGACGGGATCTTTCTAGGTTACTCGACCTCTTCCCGTAGCTATAGGATTTGGGCTGTAGACTTGGGTAGGATCATAGAGACCTATGAGGTGACCTTTGATGAGGCTAGTCCCGGTGCTAGACCAGACATTTCAGGCTCTTCTCCTCTTTCTCAGTCTATCTTCTCAGAGGAAGTTGATGACAGAGATGAAGGCGCCTTGCCTGATCCAGTCACCATTCCTGCTCCCGAGGTGCCTCCCATTTCCATATCTGCACCTCAGGGAGATCAGCTCTTACCCTCAGACTCTTCAGCAACTAGTGGCTCTGTTCCTACCTCTCCCACGCGAGGAGTAGAGGTCACTTCTTCTTCTGGGCCTCCCCGCCACATTCAACAGGCTCATCCACCTGACCAGATCATTGGAGATCTGTTTGAGCGAGTCACTCGCTCTAAGTCAGCTCTGTTCACTTTCTGCCTCCACTCTGCCTTTGTTGCCTCTTTCGAGCCGAAGGATGTTTCTCATGCATTATCTAATGAGTCATGGATTAATACCATGCATGAGGAGCTTGAAAACTTCGAGAGGAACAAAGTTTGGAAGCTTGTCGAGCCCCCCTCTGGTCACAACATCATCGGGACCAAATGGGTGTTCAAAAACAAGCAGAGTGAGGATGGGGTTGTAGTTCGAAACAAGGCTAGGCTAGTCGCTCAGGGTTTCTCTCAGGTCGAGGGTCTCGACTTCGAGGAGACTTTTGCCCCTGTAGCCAGACTAGAGGCCATCCGGATCCTGCTCGCATTTGCGGCATCCAAGGGCTTCAAGCTTTTTCAAATGGATGTCAAAAGTGCATTCCTCAATGGATTCATTGAGGAAGAGGTTTATGTCAGACAACCTCCAGGATTTGAGAACCCCAAGTACCCAAACCATGTCTTCAAGCTTTCCAAAGCTTTGTATGGACTTAAACAAGCTCCACGAGCTTGGTATGAGAGGCTTAAGTCCTACCTCTTGAGTCATGGTTTTCATATGGGTCAAGTGGACAAGACTCTGTTCGTCAAACATTCTGATTCAGACTTTCTCCTAGTCCAAATTTATGTCGACAACATCATTTTCGGTGGTTCCTCGTATTCGCTCGTTACTCAGTTCTCAGATGTTATGAGTACTGAGTTCGAGATGAGCATGATGGGCGAGTTGAGCTACTTCCTTGGCTTCCAGATTAAGCAGACTCGGGAGGGTACATTCTTGCATCAAGGCAAGTACACTCGAGACCTCCTGACATGTCTGATGGAAAGCCAGTCATGACTACTATGGCCACCATTGCTGTCCTCGAGCCTGACGAGGATGGTGAGCCAGTTGATCAGAAGGAGTTTCGGAGCATGATCGGCTCCCTTCTGTACCTCACTGCTTCGAGACCTGACATACATTTTTCTGTGTGTCTTTGTGCTCGATTTCAGGCTTCTCCTCGCGTCTCTCACCGCCAGTCCGTGAAGCGCATCTTCAGGTACCTTCGAGCTACCATTGACTATGGTATCTGGTACTCTTCTTCCTCCTGTCTATCTCTAAGAGCCTTCTCTGATGCAGATTTTGCCGGCTGTAGGATAGATAGGAAGAGCACTTCTGGCACTTGCCAATTCATTGGCACTTCTCTTGTTTCTTGGTCGTCTAGGAAGCAGTCCGGTGTTGCATAGTCCACCGCTGAGGCCGAGTATGTTCTTTGACAGATTCTTTGTAGCCAGGTTCTCTAGATGAGATCGACCTTGCGGGACTTTGGGTTAGTAGCATTGTGTTCGATTTTACGTGATAACACGTCTGCCATTCACATTGCTAAGAACCCAGTGCAGCACTCTCGGACCAAGCACATTGACATTCGCTATCACTTCCTTAGAGACCATGTGAAGAAGGGTGACATAGTGCTCCAGTTTGTGGAGAGTGACCACCAGTTGGTTGACATTTTCACCAAGCCTTTGGATAGCTCCAGGTTTGTTGCCCTGAGGGGAGAGCTTGGGATTATGAGCCAATATGGCATATCTTGAGGGGGAGCTGGTTTGTATTATATGTTCATATGTATATTCAGCTTTCCTTTCTCTTTCTGGGTATCTTTGGGATGGTTTTCATTTGGTTGAGTCCACTTCACCTAGACTTTTGGCATGCCTCGGCATGGACCTCTCACCTTATGCTTTAGGGTGTTGTTCCTCTCTTCTTCTCGGTTGAGCTCACTCACAGTCTTTTAGGTCTAGCAGGTGTTGGGCCCCCTGGGTAGACAGGGTCTGTGTTTGCTCCTGGGTTGGTGTTGGAGATGTAGCTTTCCTATATAAGTCATATGGGGAAGGTGAGAGCGAGTCTGAGTGTTAGTGTTTCTCTTCATGTTATCTATGCTCCTAGACTATCCATTTGTCAGTTTCTTGATTCCTTCTCCTCATTTCTGTCTTTCTGGTTTCAGTTGAGTTCAATTCATCTTTTTGAATCTTAAATTGCTAATAACTCAACTTGAATTATATTTTGTGCTTAATCGACTCACTTGTTGAGGGGGAGCTTGGAATTGATTCTCTTGCATTGCATATAAACTTGTTTTTCATTTACGAGCTTTGTCTATTATACAATTGATAAAATTGAGATATGTTGCACCTAGTTACTTTTCCGAAGATATTTGCTAATCTAGGTCATATCCAATTTGGTATATCATGTGAAACTAGCCAACTTTTTAAAATTGAGCTTTCTTCAAAAATTGATGAAACTTGGCTTTTACTTGCTACTTCTTCACTAGATGCTTATGCCATGCTTAGAAATAGTGGGTTTCTACTAGAGTCCCTCGAGCAACTTGGGTTAGCTACATTGTTTCATTCTAGAATCCTCAACAATGCTCTTGAATCTAAATGCTGAAAATATAAATTGACTCTTTTCAGCTAAAATTGAACTCAACACTCTTCATTCACGAGACTGCTTCCCATTGCACTTGGGATGAACTTGGAATGAAGTGTGTATGACCAAAACCACTCTTTTAAGCTTCTTGCTTGAGATGGTTGCTAATGGCTTGAGTCAATACACCGAAAAATGCAAAAAGAACTAGAGGAAGAGAGTGATGCCTAGGAGACCTATGTCGATGGCTCCTAGTCGAGGTTGTGTTTCTCTAGGATAAACTCTCTAAACCTTGAAAGGTTTATGGAGGAGAGTGAAGCATAGGAGGCTTTTGTCGATAGCTCCTAGTCGAGGATGTGCTTCACTAAGCCTAACTCTCTCATACCGCTTTATTAGCATTAATCTAAAAATTTGCATTTAAAGAGATGATTGAGCATGAGGCTTCTCTAATGGACTTGTAGTTTCCCAAAGTGTTGACTAGGTTGAACTCTAGTATATCCATTTGCTCGTTTGGTTGGCTTTGCTTCTAGTCTTGAAGTTATGCTAAGTGTTGCTATTGTTGAAATCATGCCAAAGTAATATAACTTCTTTTGAGCTAGTTAGCAAAAATTGAAATATGCCATTGGATATGACTTAGGATGACATAATCTGAACTTGAGTAGCATGGTGTCATACTTTGTCTAAGTGGTCACTTGCATAATCCTCAAAGCTCTTCTAGGTTGCATTTCATGCAAAGATTGTTCTCTTGATGCCTATATTGCCAAAAGGGGGAAGAAAACGTAGAAAAGGCATCTTAGAAAATTAAAAAATGCTTTCTCATGATCATGCTGAATAATAGTCCTTGCATTTGGATCATGAGCAATTTTGAGCTTCTTGGAGGATTTCTTGGTTTTTGGAGCTCTTGTCGAAAAATTGTTCTTTCTTGTGTTGAGCTCCGAAAATCTTTTCATCTATTTGGTCATGATCTATCTTTCTCTTTCAATTGGACCAAATATGATTTTGCAATCAAATTGCTTTTCTTCATTTGTTTTCAAACTCAAATTTATGCCTTTTGTGTGTTTTGTCAATATACTCATCAAGGGGGGGATTCAAGGACCATGTGGAGGTCCATCCATGTTTGTGATGAGTATTTGATTTTATTTGAGCAAGGTGTGCTCAGGTTTGAGTTTGATTTGACTCGGTATTGCATGTTTCAATTAATGATAATTGTGGACTAACATGTTGGAAGAAAAACGTATGTGCATTGTGGTATGTGCAAAATGGTTTGTTCCTTGTGGTACAGGTTCTTGAGGCAGCTATGGTCGTTGGTGAGTACCGGGACTAGGTTGGGAGAACCAAGGTCCGAAGCGGTCAAGGATGCCGACGAGATGGTTGGGCTCAAACCAGGATCACTTGGACGTCATGGAAATGGACTTGAGGTGGCTCAAGGTTTTCGGTTCGGGTTGGATGCTCGAAGAGGAGGAAACTGAGCGGTCAAGTCCGGCGGATGAAAACCCGTTGCATCGGGTTGACCGGGTTTTGTTTAAAACCATGTATGGCCAATGTGGCCCATGTAAAGCCCATGTGTGGGGTGAATTGAGAGGGTTAATCCTAGCCCTTGGTGGAGTGCCCTAGGGTTTGGGACTCATCCAAGGGTGGTAGGTGGCCCTAGAGGGGGAGGGGTGCCCTCCCTCACTTGAAGGTTTGAGATGCTCCTTTGAGCTTTGCCCACATGAAGTGAGGCTTTGTAAACATTTCAACCAGAAAATACAAAGATTTTCTTTACATTCTTGTGAATTTAAATTCCACATTTACATTATGTCTTTAGTTTACGCAATTTAAATTCAGCATTTACTTTCCCGCATGTAAATTCTCGCAATTTACTTTCTCGCAATTTGGATTTGCTCATGTCCTTCTAAATGCTGTTGATCAAGGTGGTCTTGAGGGTGCTCATGTGGTTTTACATCTTTCTTGCACCCTAGGATAGACTAGAGATCAAGTTTCTATCAAGATTGCAAATCTGTCCTGAACTTGTTCTTCGCGCAGCAGTCAGTCTTTGATTTTTAGAAAAATCTAGAAAAATACTTTTTGAGTAATTCATTTTGGATAAGGTGCTTGACTCATATATACATCTGTGGAAAAATTTTGGAGTCCACTGGATGCACCGTTTGGGAGCTGTGAGGTGAAAACCGACCCCCAAAATTCCTGATTGAAGATCATGACTATTCGTAGTCCTTGATTTTTCCTGATTTTTGTAGAAGGATTTTGGTGGTGATTTTTGGTGGAGTGATTCAAGTCTCATCTGTTCACAGGGTGAAAACTTTCCAAAAATTTTGGAGCAATATAAGTTCACCATCCACCTGCTCTAAGTGAGGATAATTCCTGAAAAATCTGCTTTTGCTTTTCTAAAAGAGGCTTTTGTGTTTTGGCTTGATCTCTTTTAGAAAAGATGTATTTGAATTGATCCCTCTGTGCTTTGGACACTTGACAACCAGGATTGTGATTTAAAAATCCCTCAGATGAATCATGGTTCTCATCCATGTAAGCTAGGGATACACATAGTTGTCCAGTCGTTCCCGATTTTGCGGGTTTTGCGATTTTGAGGAGCACCGAGTTTCTTTGCGGGATTTTCTTGAGTACTTTGAGTGGGGGAAATTTTATTTGGGATCATTCACCCCCCCTCTGATCGCCATCTCGGTCTTTCACGATCAAGATCCAACGCTCCAGATTAGATTTATTCTTTTAATTGATTTTTCAAACTTCAAACGGCTATAACTTTTGCGTTTTATCTCCGATTGAGGTGATTCCAGTTCCTAAATTTTTATAAAATTGAGCTCTATTTAATGGTGAATTTTATTTAATTTTTGGGCATGAGTTTTCCCTCTATTTTTATTTATTTGGTGTTTATTTATTCAATTCGCTTAGACGTTGAAGTGCCCGAAGGCTTCGAAGGTGAAGTTTTGACCCAGGAGCCAGCTCAAGAGCCTGAACAGATACTTTTTGAAGGCAAGTTATGCTTTGATCATATTGCTCCCACTTTTGAAAAATTAACTTGATTCAAATTATTGCATGCTAAATTAATTAGAAAATGCTTTAAATATTTCAGGGAATTAAATGAATGCCTAGTTGCTGTATGACACCGTGATTAATTAATTAGGTGCCAAGTTGGACATTATTAAATTACCAACATGGGTAATTAAACCGCTGTAGTATAATGCTTAGCCTTGCCACGCAGTCATGACAAGATTTGAATGATTAATTATTAATGTTGACTTAATGAGATATGGAACGTGTTTTGGATAGTGTCATGTGTTATTGATGATGATGTTGATGACACATGGTACATGGTAATAAACTGGGGGTGACAAAATGATTTACACCAGGGCAAGTTGCAGGATTGTTTCTGGTGGGCCAAGAGTGGCAACTGGGCAGTCGATTTGGTTTTTGATTATATTTGTGGATATTTTGGTAGTATTGCCTTGGTCACCCTAAGGACTTAACCTTGCAAGCCTTTCAACTTAGTTCTTCATACAACCACAAGCCTAGAATGGGACAGACCTAGCTGAGTAAATCATGATGTCTAGGCTTTGGTACCGTCATGGTGGTGTGGGTTCCGGGTGTACGGATGATAACTCACAAGGCGCAAGAGGGGGGCCCTGAGTGTGGTAACCAGTCCCTTCAGTGTTGAAACCTCAGTGGGCAGTAACGGGTCTAGAAGTAGCTTTGGAAAGGCTTTATTACGGTCACTCGCCTTGGTGGTGTTTGACGGTATCTTGTGGGTAAAGTGTATAACCTCTGCAGAGTGTACAACCTATTTGAATAGCCGAGTCCACGATATTGGGCACTGCTCGGGGATTACAGTCAAGGGTTAGACTTTCATGAAAATTACTTGGTTTTGGAAAATGCGTGGGTTTGAGAATGTAGATTGGAATTAGAATGTGAAATGCTTTATTTGTGCAATCATTGTGAAATTATTCTATTTATTATTGTTTTACCGCTTTGCAATCTATTACTGTATTTACACCTGTTGCTTTAGTGCAAATGAACATGTTAGCCTATCCTTTGTAATAAGCCATGCATATAGATTATAGACTGCATTCTGTGCATGACTTGCTGAGTACCAAGTACTCACCCCTTGCAAAATACAACACCAGTTGAAGAAGAAGCGACACCAGCTTTGGAGGAAGAGATTCAGGAGGAGCTGTCTACTTAGGGAGAGAGCCCAGTCAGTTGCCTATGGCATATTGGTTGGTGCCACACGTTTTCTTTAAATTCCGCTGTAGATATATTTGAGTAAGACTTTAGCCCTGCAAGGCATACCTTTGTAACTTGACCATAAGGTCGAGCAACCGGTTATATTTCCCTTTGAATAATATACTTTACTATTTTATTGAGTATGATTGTGATATGTACAGATGTTGAGACTGTGTGCACTAGCATAATCCTGGACTAGTACTGAATACACAGAGGGTCCAGATTTGTAGATTCGGGTCCCGACAGAGGTGGTATCAGAGCCATAATAACTGTAGGACTACCGTTAGCTGGAATGGTCGTAGGGAGGACAAAACCTATTTTCTAAAATTAAAATTTGCCAAGATGATGAATAAAATCTCGACTTATCCCCTTCTCTCTTGTTCATTCCCCTTGCTGAATTCCCTTGTCTCCACCTCGATTTTAAAATGTTGCGTTCTCACGTGAGTGTCTTTGGCATATGAAGATGATCAACAACTACGCTGAGCATCAAGGAGGCTATGCCACAGAGTTGTGGCGCATGATGCAGCTACTTGGAGGATTCGACAGGCCAATCTACCGAGGAACCACCATAATAAAGGCAGGACTGGTCATAGGATGGGATGTTAAGATTACGGTGTATGCTTGAGAGAAGACGAAGTTCAGTCATCCTTTTCACTTCACCGCCAGAAGGTCTACATTCCAGTTTGGGATCTAGGAGGTGTTGCATTGGGCGATGCGGCAGATCGCTCGCACCTACTCCGCAAAGCTAGAGGGCACGGTATTCCGTCACCATCCCCGCAAAGACAGCCGCCTTGATCAGGAGCCAATAGAGGACGAGGATGCCACGATCACTCATCTAGCAAGGTTTGTCGTCGCCCAGGAGGATGTGATTGATGATACCGTACAGGAGTTGCAGACAACTCGCACTGAGGTTGAGGATATCAAGAAGAAACTGCAAGAAGATCGAGAGTACCTAGCTCACTCTATTCAGAGGGTTCGCGAGCTGGAGATGGCGCTGTACGGACCTGAACCAGAGCCGGTGTTGGAGCTACACGACTCAGACCCTGAGGAGGACCCAGAGGAGGCACCACCTGCACCACAGCCAAAGCCAGAGCCGGAGGAAGATGTTGCTTCGTCAACTACCGTTGTTGCAGGGCACGGTGATCGCTTCGCACCGATGCCGCCGCACCCACCAAAAGGAGGCTGTGGAGGTTGGATTGAGGAGTGAGTGTTAGGTCTCGTACTTGAGACTCCTTCATCGATTCGCGTCTAAGAATAAAGAGTCACCCCTAGCGGCGTTAGACTTCAGTGTGATAGTTTAATTTGGATTTTCATTGCTTATTGAGTGTGCAGTATGTGTTGCAAAGCCCTTAGGCATTGTGAGCAACCATACCAAGTTATTATTGGATAATTAATAAAGTTAGATTTTGAGTTACACCTTCCACCCCGCATAAGTTTTCTCTACTACTTGCCTATGCTTGTTTCCCTCTCGTCTCTAAACCTTGGAACACTCGACAGATGGTGAACACTCGCGGAAACCATGGAGGCAACGGAAGTGGTTCTCGCTCTGCAGGGAACACCAATGAGGGAGCATTTGCGCCCCAGCAAGCACCGCCAGTTGACATGCAGAATTTTGGAGCTTTTCTGGCTGCACAGACTCAGCTGATGCATGCAATGATGCAGCAAATGCAGCAGGTCACTGCCCAGGCTGCTGCTAACTAGGTAAATCAGGGGCAGCGTTAGAACTCGAAGCTATCAGAGTTTATGAGGACTCACCCACCCACATTCTCTGGAAACGCCAATCCACTTGAGGCGGATGATTGGCTGAGATCGATCGAGAGGAAGCCGCACATTACCTAGTGTGTGGGGAATGAGAGAGTGCTATATGCATCTCATCAGCTGGAAGGAACAGCAGCTGAATGGTGGGAGAACTTTTGTGCTGCACATGAGAATCCACAGGACATCACTTGGGAGGATTTCACAGCCGCCTTTCGTCAATATCATGTGCCGGAGGGAATAATGGAACTCAAGAAGGAGGAATTCAAAGCATTGAAACAGGGCAGCCAGCCAATGGCTAACTATTTAAATAAGTTTACCCAGTTAGCTCGCTACGCACCTGAAGACGTAGCAACGGACAAGGCAAGACAGTCCTGTTTCATGAAGGGACTGAATTCTGGACTTCTGGTGGGGTTGATTACCCACACATTTCCCAACTTCCAGGAGTTGGTGAACAAGGCGCTCATCTTGGAGGACAAGCGCAAAGAACTTGAAGACAACCGGAAGCGCAGAATGGCCCAGCAGGGAGCCTAACAGGGAGCGCAACGTCTGAGGGTTGCGCCGAACCAGTTCTTCAGATTCCAACCGAAGAACACTGCAAGGACACCATCACCAACACCAAGGCCTGCAAATCAGAATTACCATACCCCAGCGCCAGCAGGGAATGCCGTGGCAGGAAATCAACAGAGCACCGTGAGTCACTGCTTCCACTGCAATGAGCCAGGGCATTTTGCCAATCATTGCCCCAAGAAGGCAGCAGGAGTGACACCAGTTCGCTTTAATCTTGGGACGACTCCAGCCAGGAAAACCGCACCAGGGGCAAGCCGAGGAGTTGCACAGCCAGGAGCTGCGACTCAGCCAGTGGTGCGAGGCAGAGTCAACCAAGTCACCGTTGATGCACTGCAGAATGCTATGGACATCGTACTGGGTAAGTTACTTGTCAACTCAGTGCCTGCTACAGTTTTGTTTGATTCAGGAGCTTCGCATTCGTTTGTATCTCGGGTTTTTGCTTCAAACAATGGGTTGAAAATGGTAAGCCTTAGGCATGTACTACTAGTCCAATCCCCGGGATCAGAACTCCGATCTAAAGGAGGATGTTCTGGGGTAAGATTGCTTTTAGATGGAACAGAATTCCTAGCAAACTTAATAGTGTTGGATACCGAGGCCTTAGATGTTATCTTGGGAAATGATTGGTTATCCAAGCACAAGGCCGTGTTGGACTGCGGACGAAGAGTCATCTCAGTTGAGAGCGCTTGTGGAAGGAAGGTAGAGTTTCAAGCGACCGCCGTTCGGAATAGACAGTTGATGGTGAACAGCGTGGAGGCAGTCAGCATTGAAGATATTCCAGTTGTGAATGAATATTCTGATGTTTTTCCTGAGGATCTGCCTGGGATGCCGCCAAACAGGGATATAGAGTTTGTAATTGAGTTAGTACCTGGAACAGCACCGATAGGGAAGAGACCCTACCGCATGTCAACCGAAGAATTGGTAGAGATGAAGAAGCAGCTTGAGGAGCTAATGGAAAAAGATTCATCAGACCTAGTTCGTCTCCGTGGGGAGCACCAGTCTTGTTCGTCAAGAAGAAGGACGAGAGTTTCAGGATGTGTATTGATTATCGCGCACTCAATGAAGTCACCGTGAAAAACAAGTATCCGCTACCCAGGATCGATGAGCTGTTTGACCAATTGAGGGGAGCCGAAGTTTTCTCGAAGATTGATCTGAGATCAGGATATCATCAGTTGAAGATCAGATCAGAAGATATTCCGAAGACTGCATTCTTGTAAAGATATGGATATTACGAGTTCACAGTTATGTCCTTTGGTCTGACGAATGCACCTGCCTATTTCATGAACCTAATGAATAAGGTTTTCATGGAGTAATTGGGCAAGTTCGTTGTTGTATTCATAGATGACATTCTGGTCTACTCTAAGGCAAGAGAAGAGCACGCGAAACATTTAAGGCTAGTTCTTGAGAAGTTGTGAGAGCAGCAGTTATTTGCTAAGTTTAGCAAATGCGACTTCTGGAAGGACAATGTGGAGTTTCTCGGACATGTCACGACCGCGGAAGGAGTTGCAGTAGATCCAAGCAAAGTAGAAGCTGTGTTACATTGGGAGCAGCCAAAGATAGTGACCCAGATTCGGAGTTTTCTTGGGATGGCAGGTTACTACCGCCGCTCCATTGAAGGCTTTTCGACAATTGCGAGACCACTCACGCAATTGTTGAAGAAAGAAAAGAAGTTTACATGGACGCCGGAGTGCGAGAATGGTTTCCAAGAGCTTAAGAAGCGATTGACATCGGCACCGATGTTAGTTCTGTCGGATGTTAATCAAGGCTTTGATATCTATTGTGATGCATCGCGCCAAGGTCTGGGATGTGTGTTGATGCAGAACCGGAAGGTCGTCGCATATGCATCAAGGCGGTTGAGGCCGCACAAGGAGAATTACCCGACACATGACCTGGAGTTAGAACTGTAGTGCATGCCTTGAAGTTGTGGCACCACTATCTGATTGGAAATAGATGTGAAGTATATACGGACCATAAGAGTCTTAAATACATCTTCACTCAATCGGATCTAAATATGAGGCAAAGGAGATGGTTAGAACTGATCAAGGACTACAATGTCGGGATCCACTACCATCCAGGGAAGGCCAACGTGGCAGCCGACGCCTTGAGTCAGAAGAGCCACACTGTGAACATGAGGATAGCAGGAAGTCAGGATGAGCTATGCAAGGAGTTTCAGAAGCTGGAGCTTGAAGTGGTACTGGAAGGATTCTTGGTCGTGTTGGAAATGAAGCATACCTTAGAGGACCAAATCCGAGAAGGACAAAAGGACGATGCCAAGATCCAGAGGATAAAGTCCGAAATGTATGAAGGCAAGGCGAAAGACTTCAAGCTGGATGGGCAGGGTACTTTGTGGATCAAAGATCGCATCTGTGTGCCGAACAAGAAGGAACTGAAGCAGTTGATTCTGGAAGAAGCCCATGACTCTAGGTATTCAATTCACCCAGCAAGTGCTAAGATGTATCAAGACCTGAAGGAGAGATTCTGGTGGCCGAGCATGAAGTGTGAAGTTGCCGAGCATGTTGCGTTGTGCGACATATGCCAGAGAGTCAAGGCAATGCATCTGAGGCTGGCAGGATTGTTACAACCATTAAAGATACCTGAGTGGAAGTGGGAGGAAATCGGTATGGACTTCATTAGCGGTTTGCCAAAGACTCAAGGAGGATATGATTCCATATGGGTTATAGCGGACCGCTTGACTAAAGTTGCTCATTTTATTCCTGTAAAGACCACTTACTCGGGAGATAAATTAGCAGAATTGTATATGACCAAAATTGTCTGTTTGCACGGAGTGCCGAAGAAGATTATATCGGACAGAGGTACCCAATTTACCACAAGATTCTGGAATAAGCTGCATGAAGCCATGGGACCCGTTTGAACTTCAGTACAGCATATCATCCACAGACGGATGGACAGACTGAAAGAGTTAATCAGATTCTAGAGGATATGCTAAGAGCTTGTGCATTGGCTTATGCTACCTCTTGGGATAAGAGTCTGCCGTATGCTGAGTTCAGCTACAATAACAATTATTAGTCCAGTCTGCAAATGTCGCCTTTCGAAGCAATGTATAGCCGACCATGTCGAACACCGTTGAACTCGAATGAGACAGGTGAACGCCATGTCTTCGGGCCAGATATTCTTCAAGAAGCCGAAGAGCAAATTGCCATGATTCGGGTAAGACTGAAGATAGCCCAGTCGAGACAGAAGAGTTACGCTGATAACCGCCGCCGAGACATGAGTTTTGAACCCGAAGATTTCGTATATCTTAGAGTTACACCTCTCAAGGGAGTTAAAAGATTCCATGCAAAAGGGAAACTCGCATCGCGTTATGTTGGACCGTTCAAGATTTTGAACCGCAGAGGCGAAGTTGCTTACCAGTTGGAGTTGCCGCGGTCGTTGGCAGGAGTGCATGATGTATTCCATGTATCCCAACTGAAGAAATGCCTCCGAGTACCGGATGAGCAAACACCTTTGGAGTCGATCGAGCTGCAAGAAGATCTAACATATAGGGAGCACCCCGTAAAGATTCTGGACACCATGGATCGAGAGACAAGAAATAAGTCAACCCGTTTCTGCAGAGTCCAATGGAGCAACCACTTCGAGAGTGAAGCGACTTGCGAGCGCGAAGAGGATTTGAAGGAGTTTCCAAACCTATTCCTTAGTCAGCCCTAAATCTTGGGGTCAAGATTCTGTTAAGCGGGGGAGGTTTGTAACACCCCAATTTCTTCTTTCCTTGTATTTAAATGACATTTGGCATTTTTGAGAATTTTTGGAATTTTCTGGGATTTATTTGGATTTATTCCCTTTTGAGATAATTAAATAATTACAAGTTTCAAATAAATTTTTATTGGGAATATTTTATTTGAGTCCAAAATGTCTCAAAGTATTTTCTAGAATTTTCTGATTATTTTACTATTTTTCTTGATTTATTTGAATTTTTAGAAATTATTTTGAATATTAAATCGCTGAAAAACCCTAACGGTTTCCACTTTAGCACCGACCGAGTAGGACTCGAGTCCAACTTGACCCGGCTGAACCGGGCCGAACCACGTTCGCGCCGACCGTCGGATCACGATCCAACGGCTAGGATTAAGCCACGAGTGCTTGCGCGGTGAACCGTTGGATCAAGATCTGATGGTTGTGGTTGTCCCCGCGTATGCGCGTGATGCGAACCATTGGATCAAGCCACGTGGATGGCGTGGATCGCGCCACGTCGCCCGACCGTGTCCGAGCCGTACTCCGTCGCCCTGTACCGGCCTCGCTGCAGAATCCGCGCGTATCTCGACGTCCGAGCCGATATTTAATGCGTGGGTCCATGCCCGAGGAACGCCTTCGCCTTGCGCTCCCGTTGCCCTAGCCGCCGCCAGTAGAGCCTCACCGTGCCCGTGATTGCTCGTCGTAGTTAATTAGGGTTAGCCTTCGGTTTTGGCGAGTTTCCACCGCTCTCCGCCGTGTTGGTGCCCAGATCCGAGACCGTCGCGACGAGGCGTGCCTGGGAGTACCACTCACTTTGCCGGAGACCGCGCGAAACGTCGTTCGGGTGGTCGTCATCCCCAGCTCCGTCTACTCTCCCTCCGCCGCGCCATCGCCGACCCCGCGAGCTCCGACAGCCGTCCGATCAAGATCCAACTCTCCAGGTTCGTCCACGTCACCGCCCCATGCGTGAATTCCAGATTAGATCTCAACCGTAAGATCTAGATCGTATGGTTAGGGTCAGATCACGTAGTACTGTTTAGATCTATTAGCAGCCGTTAGATCTAGATCCAACGCACCAGATTGAGCCACGTAGCTTTAACTGCACCATGCTAGATTAAATCCCAGCCATTAGATTAAGATCGTACGGTTAGATTTAACCCGCGTTGTTGCACTAGATTAGATCCCGATCGTCCGATCGAGATCGTACGGTGTGGATCGTGCCACGCGTCAACCACCGGGTCATGCCATGTCGCCCCCCAGTGACGCGGTAAACCAGATCCAATCCTAACCGTCTGATTCGAATCGTATGGTCCAGATCAACCACATTAATCCACAACGTGCGAGATTAGATCCAATCCGGACCGTCGGATTTCAAACCGACGGCCTAGATCAAGCCACGTGGCCAGAAGCCGAACCGACGCGGTCCACGCGAGCGACGCCCGATCGTCGCTGACGTCATCGTGGCGTCAGCACGCGCCCGCATGTTAGCGTCTGGCCCAACCGCATGATGACATCATCCGTAACGTCACGGTGGGGCCCACATGTCAGGTCGTTCGGCCGAGCACGATGACGTCAGCAATGACGTCATCCGAGTGAGACCCACGTGTCAGTGACACTGTTCCCGTCGACCGGGTCCACGGTGGATCCGAGCCGAGCCGTGGACCGAGTCCATGGACCAGATGACGCAAGCATGACGTCATAATTCGATTTATTTTAGAAAAAAAATTCGGTGGAAAATCAAAATGCTCGCTGACGTCAGCTGAAGACCCAATTTTTGCTTTTCATAAATTTAAATGAAATTTTGCACTTTTGAGAATTTTTGGAATTTTCTGGAATTTATTTGGATTTAATTTGAAATTATTCCCTTTTGAGATAATTAAATAATTAAAAGTTACAAAGAAAATTTTATTGGAAATATTTTATTTGAGTCCAAAATGTCTCAAATTAATTTCCAAAATTTTTTTGGGATTTTTCTGAGTATTTTGCTATTTTTCCTGATATATTTGAATTTCTAGAAATTATATAAATATTAAATCGCTGGAAAATCCGAGTGGGTTGCACTGTTCATCCGACCCGAGTCTGACTCGAGTCCGACCGAGCCGGACCCAAGCCTGACTCAAGCCGGACCCGAGCCCGACTAAACCCTAACCCCCGCGACCGTTGGATCGAGATCCAACGGCCGTGATAGCGCCACGTCGCCCGAGCCCGTGCTATGCGAACCTGCTTGTGCCCGGAGCGATCTCAGTCATCGATCGTGAGCGCGTGTGCGGCTGAGATTGAGCCACGTCACCCTCTCCGAGTCGTCGCCGGATTCCGCCATCGCGCCCGAGTGGACCCCGTTCTCCGCGGATTTCCCGGACGTCGAAGCCCTTATTTAATGCGCCGTCAGGCGCATCGTGCAGCCCGCTTTGCCCCGCACCAGACGCACTAGGTCTCCGCGCTTGAGCCACCACCGTTTGCCCGCAATTGCTCGCCGAAGTTAGAGGAGAGCGCCGCCACGGTTTTTGCTCGATTCCGCCGCCGTCACTGAGCTCAGATCCGGACTCCCCAGGTCAAGATGAATCGGGCACGACCACGCACCTCGCCGGAGATGCACGAAAACTCCGTTGGCTAGGTCGTCGTCCCCAGCTCCGTCGCGCCATCGCCGAGGTTCGCGTGCTTCGTCAGCCGTTCGATCCAGATTCGATCGCTACGGTGAATCCACGACAACCTAATCCCATAGAGAACCAGATTAGATCTAGATCGTTGGATCTAGATCCTAGCGTCCAGATGCGTCCACGTCACCCCGTGCGTAAAATCCACAGTGCGGTTTTAGATCCAATAGCAACCGTTGGATATAGATCCAACGCACTAGATTAAGCAACGTAACCGTAACCGCACCGTGCTAGGAGTAGATCTCAGCCGTTAGATCTAGATCGTACGGTTAGATTTAACCCGCGTTGTAGCTTTAGATTAGATCTCGACCGTCCAATCAAGATCGTACGGCGTAGATTGTGCCACGCGTGGAGCGCCGGGTCATGCCACGTCGCCCTTGATGCGGCTGAACTTGATCGGATCCTAGCCGTCCGATTCAAATCGAACGGTCCAGATCGACCGTGTAGATCCAATTCGCACGGGATTAGATCTAATCTGGACCGTTGGATTTCAATCCAACGGCCCAGATTGCGCCACGTGTTCGGAAGCCGAACCGGCGCGGTCAGCGCAGCGTCGCACGACCGTCGCTGATGTCACACGTGACGTAAGCGTGCGGCCCGCGTGTCAACGGCTCAGCCCACCGTGAGGTGACGTCATCTGTGACGTCATGCTGACGTCACGGTGGGGCCCGCGTGTCATAACCGTTCGGCCGAACCTCGCTGATGTCAGCGATGACATCAGCAGCGGGTCCCACGTGTCAGCGACACTTTGCCCGTGGACCAGGTCCACGGTGGACCAAGCCCGAGCCGTGGACCGAGTCCACGGACCGGATGATGCAATCCTGACGTCATAATTTGATTTTTCAATAGAAAAATAATTCGATGGAAATTCAAATCCGACGTTGACGCAATGATGACATCATAATCGGGTTTTTCGATAGAAAAATAAATGAATTAATTCGGTTTATTCTTTTATTTGATTTTTCAAACTTCAAATGCTTATAACTTTTGCATTTTAACTCTGATTTGAGTGATTCCAATTTCTAAATTTTTATAAAATTGAGCTCTGCATTTTAACTCTGATTTGAGTGATTCCAATTTCTAAATTTTTATAAAATTGAGCTCTACTTAATGGTGAATTTTATTAATTTTTTGGATATGAGTTTTCCTCTGTTTATATTTATTTAATTAATTTTTCAAAACTTAAACGGTTATAACTTTTGCGCTTTAACTCCGATTTGGACGTTTCAAATTTCTAAAATTTATAAAAATGTCTCTTTCTATTTATGAATTTTATTGGAATTTTTGGACACTTTTTATCCACTGTTTAATTGTTTATTGCTATTTGCATGCGTTACGAGTAGATGTGGAAGTACCCGAAGGCTTCGAAGGTGAAGTTTTGACCGAGGAGCCAGCTCAAGACCAAGAACATGTACTTTTTGAATGCAAGTTTTGCTTTGACCATATTGTTCCCACTTTGGAAATTATTTTGATTCAAATTATTGCATGTTAATTTAATTAGAAAATGCTTGGATTAATTCTGGGAATTAGCTAAATGCCAAATTGTTGTATGCCACCTTGACATAAATAATTGTATGCCATAACCCCTTGTCACCCTAGTTGTGGATTATTTAGTTGGACATTATTTAATTGCCAACATGGGAATTTAGACCGAAGTAGTACAATGCTTAGCCCTTCCACGTAGTCATGAGATGATTTGGATAATCAAATATTGATGATGCATTAATGAGATATGGAACACGATTTGGAAAAGTGTCATGTGTTATTAATGATGACGTTGATGGCACGTGGTGCATGGTAATCAACTGGGGTTGGATAAAATTCTTTAGACTGGGGCAAGTGGCAAATTTGACCAGGTGGGCCAGGATTGGTATCGGGAAAGTCGTTTTGGTTCTTCGGGTAGTCTTGCCCTAGTCAATTAAGGACTTAACCTTCCAAGCCTTTGAACTGAGTCATTCATACAACCACAAGTCTGGAGTGGGACTAACCTAGCTGATTAATTTGTTGATTCTAAGCTTTAGTACTATTGTGGTGGTGTGAGGCCCGGGTAGTGGTAAGTAGTCCTCGCACGGGTGGCTCACATGGCGCAAGAGGGGGGCCTGGATGTGGTAACCAGTCCCACCAGTGTTGAAATCTTAGCGAGTAGTACTGGGTTTAGATAGGCATTGGAAAGGCTTTGTTACGGGCACTCGCCTTTGTGGTGTTTGACTGTATCTTGTGGGTAAAGTGTATAACATCTGCAGAGTGAAAAATCTATTCGAATAGCCGTGTCCGCGGCATTGGACAATGCTCGGGAATTACAGTCAAGGGTTAGACTTTCATGAAAATAACTTGATTTGGAAAGTGCTTGGGTTTGGAATGGTGAATTGGACTTAGGACTGGAAAATGCTTTACATGCGAAATCATTGTGAAAGTACTCTTCTTATTATTATTTTTACTGCTTTGCAATCTATTACTGTATTTACATTTGCTGCTTTACTGCAAATAAACCTATTAGCCATCCTTTGTAATAAGCCATGCATGTAGAATATTAGCTTGCATTTTGTGCATGACTTGCTGAGTACCAAGTACTCACCCTTGCCACAATACAAACACCAGTTGAAGAGGAATCGATGCCAGCTCTGGAAGAGGAGTTCCAGGAGGAGCCTACGAACTAGGGCGAGCCCAGTCAGTTGCCTGTGGCATATTGGTTGACGCCACGCGTTTTCTTCACATTCCGCTGCAAATTTATTCGAGTAAGACTTTAGCCCTACGAGGCGTAATTTTGTAACTTGACCATAAGGTCGACCAACCAGTTATATTTCCCTTTTAATAAAGCATTTTACTATTTCGTTGAGTATGATTGTGATATATACCGATGTTGAGACTGTGTGCACTAGTGTGATCTAGGACTAGTGCTGAATACACAGAGGGTCCGGATTTGCAAATTTGGGTCCCGACATTCTAGCTCCTAATTTTTTTGTAAAATTGAGCTCTATTTAATGGTAAATTTTATTTAATTTTTGGGTATGAGTTTTCCCTCTGTTTTTATTTATTTGGTGTTTATTTATCCGATTCTATTAGACGTTGAAGTGCCCGAAGGCTTCGAAGGTGAAGTTTTGACCCAGGAGCCAGCTCAAGAGCCTGAACAGATACTTTTTGAAGGCAAGTTATGCTTTGATCATATTGCTCCCACTTTTGAAAAATTAACTTGATTCAAATTATTGCATGCTAAATTAATTAGAAAATGCTTTAAATATTTCTGGGAATTAGATAAATGACTAGTTGCTTATGACACCGTGATTAATTAATTATGTGCCATGGACCCTTTGTCACCCTAGTTGTGGATTATTTAGTTGGACATTATTAAATTGCCAACATGGGTAATTAAACCGCTGTAGTATAATGCTTAGCCCTGCCACGTAGTCATGATAAGATTTGAATGATTAATTATTAATGTTGACTTAATGAGATATGGAACGTGTTTTGGATAGTGTCATGTGTTATTGATGATTACGTTGATGGCACGTGGTGCATGGTAATCAACTGGGGGTTGACAAAATGGTTTAGACCAGGGCAAGTGGCAGGATTGTTTCTGGTGGGCCAAGAGTGGCAACTGGGCGATCGATTTGGTTTTTGATTATATTTGTGGACATTTTGGTAGTTTTGCCTTGGTCACCCTAAGGACTTAACTTTGCAAGCCTTTAAACTGAGTTTTTCATACAACCACAAGTCTGGAATGGGACAGACCTAGCTGAGTAAATCGTGATGTCTAGGCTTTGGTAATGTCATGGTGGTGTGGATTCCGGGTGTACGGGTGATAACTCACAAGGCGCAAGAGGGGGGCCCTGAGTGTGGTAACCAGTCCCTTCAGTGTTGAAACCTCACCGTGCAATACCGGGTCTAGAAGTAGCTTTGGAAAGGCTTTGTTACGGTCACTAGCCTTGGTGGTGTTTGACGGTATCTTGTGGGTAAAGTGTATAACCTCTGTAGAGTGTACAACCTATTCGAATAGCCGAGTCCACGGTATTGTACACTGCTCGGCGATTACAGTCAAGGGTTAGACTTTCATGAAAATGACTTGGTTTTGGAAAATGCGTGGGTTTGAGAATGTAAAATGGAATTAGAATGTGAAATGCTTCACTTGTGCAATCATTGTGAAATTATTCTATTTATTATTGTTTTACCGCTTTGCAATCTATTACTGTATTTACACCTGTTACTTTAGTGCAAATGAACATGTTAGCCTAACTTTTATAATAAGCCATGCATATAGAATATAGACTGCATTCTGTGCATGACTTGATGAGTACTAAGTACTCACCCCTTGCAAAATACAACACCAGTTGAAGAAGAAGCGACACCATTTTTGGAGGAAGAGATTCAGGAGGAGCCGTCTACTTAGGGAGAGAGCCCAGTCAGTTGCCTGTGGCATATTGGTTGGCGCCACGCATTTTCTTTAAATTTCGCTGCAGTTTTATTTGAGTAAAACTTTAGCCCTGCGAGGCATACCTTTGTAACTTGACCATAAGGTCGAGCAACCAGTTATATTTCCCTTTGAATAAAATCCTTTACTATTTCGTTGAGTATGATTGTGATATGTACCGATGTTGAGTCTGTGTGCACTAGCGCGATCCTGGACTAGTGCTGAATACACAGAGGGTCCGGATTTGCAGATTCGGGTCCTGACACTGACCAAGAATTTTCTTTGCATCAAGTTCTCCTCCACAATTTACTACAAATCTATGTCAAGTTCTTCCTCTACAATATGGTATAAATTGATTTGCTATATTAGATAACTCATTTAAAAGCTACACTGGAAAATTTTCAATTTGCACATAAAGACTACTTAAAAGGTATGCTTGTCATTCATGGTACATACATTTTCAATTTGCACATCAAGTTCTTCCTCTACAATATGGTATGCTTGTCATTTATGGTACACAAATTTTACATTGTAGATGGACAAGAGAAGGAAAGGAAAGGTTTTGATATTGGCGGTTGGTGCATATGTTGTTGTTTCTTTGATTGCATTATGTATCATGTCTAGAAAAAGAAAGAGAGAAAGAACTACATATGGCCTAATAGATGAGAGGGACAAGATAAGAATAGACTACTTAAAAAATAAAATTTGGAAGAATGATGTAACTTTTGTGAACATGCTAAGACTTGGAAGAGCACCTTTCTTCCGGTTGAGTACACTTTTGAGGGATCGAGGGTTGCTTCGAGACACCATACATGTATGTGTTGAGGAGCAAGTTGCGATGTTCTTGAACACTATTGGACACAATCTTAGAAATATGCTAGTTAGCACTAATTATTGTAGGTCCAATGAAACAATTTGCCATTACTCACATATTGGGCAAGAAAGTGACAATAAATTCGTGGCTGATTTTAGGCAAGGAATTGCCGATCACATGTGGGAAGACCGGTAGAACCACTATGGCAATTAGTAAGTGTTATTTGTAATGTTCTCAAGAACTATTTATTTGTAATGTTATTGAGAACTCTTTTTTATTTGTAATATTGCGATGAACTATTTATTTGTAATGTTGATGAGAACTATTTGTTTGTAATATTGTGATTATGCATGCTAAAATTTCTCTTATATTGTCATTATACATGCTGAAATTTCTCCTATATTGTCATTATAAAAGCTAGGACATATATCTTGCACAACTTACTGAAAAATATTGGAGTAAAAGCTGATGGGAGTGGCCATGTTACATGGACATCTGGAATGTTTGATATGATGCTTAACCACTTGTGCAACTTGGCGGCTAGTGGCACTAGAACATCCAGTGGGCTCAAGAAAGTACACCTTAACGCGTGTGCGAAGGCTTTGAATGAGCATTTCAAGCATAGACTTACTGGAGATCAGATTTCAAACCATATTAGAACATGGAAGAAGAAGTGGGGAAAGATAATCAAGCTCAAGAAATTGAGTGGTGTTGATGGGATGAAGACAATTGTGTTATTACACTTGATCATGATCATTACACAGGCCATATTGAGGTATTGTTGTAGCATGTGCTACGCATTTTGCTTCATGTTACTTCTTGCTAAAGGTTTTGTGCCTAACATATTCTCTTTTGCTTGCTAGATGCACAAAGGATATGTTGAATATCTAAACAAGCCTATTGAACACTATCGCGAGATGGCTACAATCTTCGGCAACACTTTGGCTACGGGGAAGTATGCAAAGGGATCAAGCGACCCTCTATCTACAGAAGTGATTGAAATTGAAGTTGATGAAGTTGCTGCCACAACTAAAGATGGTACACAATCTCAATATATTAGTGAGTCCTCTGCCCTAAAAGCAAAGAAAGCCAAGATAATATCAAATGAAGAGGACACGGGGCTGCAAGCAATATTCCAATTTATCCTCGATAGGCTTGCCACAGCTATCGAGATGGTGGCTACCGATGACAATGAGCTTCCCAAAGATATGTGGCAAAACATAAAAAATCTTTCGGGTTTTGATGGCACGCATATTTCTCATTGTCATGCCTATTTGGTCGAGCATCCTCATATTGCTAGAGCATTCAACACACTTGATGTGTCAGATAAGATAGTTTGGGTTGCTAGGTATGTAGCCAATCACTTCCATGGATGATGACAAATTGGTAGTTGTATGATTTCTTTTACTTCCAACCAAAGATAATGAGCTATGGTTGCTAGTTGTTTGTGTTTTCTTTTAGTATGAACCAAAGCAAAGAACCTTGTATCTCTCCTTTTGGTATGACTTACATGATATTGAAGAAACTTGGTGTATGTTGTTGCTAAACTTGGTGCATGTTGTGGGGAAAAAATTTGGTGTATATTATGGTGATATTTGGTGTATGTTGTTGGTGATAAATTTGTTGTATGTTATGGATTAAAAAATTTTGTATGTTGTGGTGAAATTTGGTGTATGTTGGTGCATGTTGTGGTGAAATTTGATGTATGTTGACAAGACGAGATTGAAGAATCTTTTTTCTAAGGATGGTAGACTATGGATATGTATTGCTCATTGGTATTTCTTTTCTAATATTTTTCATATCACATGGTCATTTGCTTTGTTGAACCATTTCTTATTACTGCTCCACGCAATAACTTTCTAATTATGTCACTTGTTAGGTTGATTTGTCATATTGATTCAATGTTGCTGTAATTGGTTGCATGAAAAGGTAACCTCACCAATATCTTGTAATATCGTAGTTTTGTTCTCCAAGTCTTGGGAGTTTAGTTGGGTGAGCGTGGATCCCTTTTTGCAGGTAATTTCGAGGGTTGTGGACCTTTTTGGTGAGTGCTAGGTTTAAAAATTAGGGTTTTGGGAGGGGTTTTCTGAAATTCTTCCCCTCCCCCACCATCTCACCTAACCTTATCCCTCTTCTCACTTTTTTTTTCTCATTTTCATGGCTTCCTTCTCCTTGGCCGACGCCACAACCCTCATGTGCTTCCCCAGCTCGTAGTCGCCTCCCTGGCCTCCCCTTCCGGTCGACGACACTGCCTCTCCTCCCCACCCACCTGGGTGGCGCCACCGCTCCCCCTGGACGAGTCCACCCTCTACTGGCGCCCCCCTGCGCCCCCGGCCGAGCTGGCCCTTCTCCTCCACGGCTGTCGACAGCAGCGACAGCGGCAGCCGCCCAGGTCAGCGCCGTCCTGTGCGTTGCTTCTCCAGGCCCCCCTCTCCAGCGCCGGCACCGCCAAGCCCTCCTCCAGCCGGTCGCCATCCCCCAGCGGCGGTGCCTCCTCCCTGGCCGACACCCTCCCCCAGGCCGGCAAGTTCTCCCCCTGCTGCTCCTCCTTCATGGCCGGCACCTTCTACTCCCACCTCTCCCCTCTTTTGGTAAGTGGAGATGAGGGTTCCTAGGTTTTGGAATGAACTCTTGTTGGTGCATGCAAGGTGTTTGTTGAATTGCCTAAAAGGGGTCATATTGGTTCTACTCTAGATTGTGCCATCCTTTGTTAAAATTGCATAACAAAATCTTATGCCAATAGTCTAGTTTCGATGTAGACACTGAGAAGCAGTTTATTTCTATGTTTTGGATTCTTGTGATTGTGATGTTTATGATTGAAAAGATTGGCATTCTACGTGATGTGATTAATACAAGTATTTGTATACTGATGTCTGTATTCCAGGAATAGAGGGTAGTGTTTGTAACTAAAGTTTTGTGTGCTTCTTTTTGTATGGTTTAATTAGAATGAGTAAATTAGAAATTACTTACCACCATAGTGAATATATGCTAACATTGATACTGCACAAGCAATTATGCTTAAAATCATGTTGTTAATGCTTAGTTGATAGTGTATGATGATAATACTTTACACTTCTCATGCCTGATTAAATTAGTCTACTCTTTGCTTCACCGTGATTCTTAAATTTCCAAACCAGACAATGACAATCAAGATTTTAATTTGGTAATTTGATTATGTTCATTGAGCTTGCACTGAGGGCGCCCCTCTGATCTGTGTTGTGCTTGGGATGGTTTAAGGTGGATCCATTAGACTGAATTTAGAGGGGAATGATAATGCTTAGTAGATGATAATAGATGTGTATTGTACAGTTCTGAAAGACATATAGATCAATGGTTTATTACATGGTAGTTTTTGTTTAGCTCCTCATTATCTCTTTTATGAATTCTATTTTAGCATTTCAATTGACTAGTTAAGCTACTTAGCATTCATGCCAGGTAGTAGATGAGCTACAGATATAGACCTATGCCAAAGCCTCATAGGTATGAGGCGTTGTGGATGTGACTTCTTATCTGACTGTATAAGATAAACTGACTTCTCAATTGTATTTAAGGTGACACAAAACTGAAAGATTATGGCTAAATTATTCTTTTACAACATTTGCTGCCAGGACTCCTGCCATGTAATATGCACTAATATATGTATTGTTGCTTAAAACATTACATGCTCAATTTTCTATGAGCTGATATTTTTACATTGAATCTGCCAATGCTGTTGTTGGAAATTTCTGTAGATGCTCCAGTTGTAATTTAATTGTCATGATCTAGGAGTATTTGCGAATTTTAGCTTAGATGGATTTTAGAATGGTTGTTTTGCCAATGCCGATGAATTCTAGTTGACAATGGGCTTTTTGTAAGGTTGATTTATAGTAAACATATTGTTCAAGTGTTTGGGGATGTTGTGAGCAGGGTTTATCTAGTTTCGAAAAGTCGGGTTTCAGGTCACTAGAGTTTATATCGTCGAATTAGTTTCCACCCGAAGAATGGATTTTGAGTATTGTTTTGTTCTCTAAGGCTGGAGGTTCCTAATACCGCAAACGGGACGTCAGTTCTTCGCCGAGGTTAAAGGCAAGTGCATGTAAAACAGTGAAATGATTTGGTGATATTTAATGTTAAAACTTAATATCCTGTTCTTTTTTTCTTACTATTGTTGGTTGATCATCTTGCTTATACGATGAATATGAAATGCTTTGAGATGAAAGGTATTGATATATGGTTAAATGAATGTGTAAAGTATAGAATGAGAAACATTGCATCATTCTCATTCATATCCAAGTAATTGCATGGGCCGGGACGGTGAGAAAGTCATAACTAATCTGGTGAGGTCGGTGAGGAAGTTATGACTAATCCGGAGTGCCCCAGAGTAAAGTCCTACCTCGTAGTCCCATTCATCGAGGTGGATGGGAGCGAGATAGTAAGAGTAGGCACCTCCATGGGATGGAGGTAGAGGGTGAACATCGACGGGTGTTCCCTCAGCCATACCGGTATGAGCAACGAAAGGTGCATGTTGAGCATGAAATCATAAGTGCATTGCATAGCATGGAAAAGATTAGTGTTGGTCAATGGGTCGATTACAAGACATTAAGTGCATATGCTCTGAGTTGTTCATTATCGAGTATGCCTGTCGCATTGCATGATATTACTAATGATGAATGGTAACTGATTAACCTTGAGTGGATGGCAATATTCAGCTTAAGAATGGATCGAGTCATGGACTCATCCAATGTTGTCTAATGAGGTATGTAAAATAAAGGAGCAGTGTAGTTGATGAGGTAACCGACGGTGGTTTCTTTGTTTTATGTATTTGTTAATTTGGTTTAAGAGGTATGAGCATGTTATCGATTTAAATGCGTTAATTGATATTGTCATTGCTATTTGAAGTACTTGGCTGAGTCTTCGACTCACACTTGTTTAATTATTGTTTGTAGGTACCTTGAAGCCGACATGCATGGATGGGAGTAGTGGCACGAACACGTGTTGCATCACCACAGCTTCATATTGATTTATCGCTTCTAATTTTAATGAGTTCATGTCTTGTAACCACTGTTCCAAAAAATGGGATTAGGCGCCGCCTAGGCGTTCATGCGAGCCGGCATGATCCGGCTCGGCTGGTCGCTAGGCGATTTCCACCGCCTAGGCGGTCGCAGGCGGCCGGGCGGGTTTAGGCGCGGCGGGAAACGGCGGCGTGCGGCGGAAACGGCGGCGCCTAAGCAGCCGACTTCAGGCACGGGCGAGGGATGGAGCCAGGCGAGGATAAAAAACAGAGGTTGAGTTAACCCTAGAGGACACGGGCGCACGGGAGGACCTTCGGTGGAGTGGAGACACGGGCGCGCACGGGGAAAACCTAGTCGTCGCCGTCGTCACCTCCGGTCCTCCGCCGCCTCTGCGCCGGTCGTCGTCGTCCCCAAGCCATCGCCGGCTCGCCGCACAGGTCACTCCCCTGCTCCTCCCCCTCTGCCGCCTCTCCCTCCCCTGCTCCCCCCTCCCCCTCTCGATCTCTCTATCTCTCTATCTCTCTCTGCCGCCTCTCCTCCCTCTCCCGATCTCTCTGCCTCTCCCCCCTCTCGCTCTCTCTGCTTCTCCCCCTCTTCCGATCTCTCTCTCTCTGTCTCTCCCCCTCTCCCGATCTCTCTCCCTCTCCCCCCTCTCGCTCTGTCTCTCCCACTCTCCCCACTCTCTGTCTCTCCCCAGTCCCCACTCGCTCTCTCTGTCTCTCCCCCTCTCCCGATCTCTCTCCCTCTCCCCCCTCTCGCTCTGTCTCTCCCACTCTCCCCACTCTCTGTCTCTCCCACTCTCTATCTCTCGATCTCTCTGTCTGTCCCACTCTCCCCTCTCTGATCTCTCTGTCTCTCCCCACATTGATTTGTATATATTATTTTGCTAAATGCTAATACCATTTATAATTTTGTAATTTGTATATTAGAATCAATGTCGTCATCCCAAGCATCGGTTGCAAAAGAATCGAGTTCTAACATTCTCAAAAGAAATTCCGATGATATAGGATGGGAATATGGGATCCTTGTGGATAAAAATAATTTGGATAGAGTGAAGTGCAAATTGTGTGGGAAGGAAGTTAGTGGGGGGATCTATAGAATTAAACAGCATGTTGGACATATAAGAGGCAATGTCAAAGCATGCCCCAAGTCTAACAAGGAAGATCAAGATAAGTGCAAAAAATCAATTGATGATGTTAGAGAAAAGAAGAGGGTCAAGAATACAAAAGAACAGGAGGTAAGGAACGAAGTGGTCATCGGTCGTAATGAAGGAGAAGGAGAAGGGTTTGATGTGATTGGGTCGTCCTCGGGACCTCGGGCAGTAGGGCCTATGGAGAAATATGCAGCGCCCATTGATCCTTCTATTCCTTTATCACGGGCCAATAGACAAACAAGCATTAATCAACACATCGCTAAAGAAAGACTTCACATGTGCAACCAATATGTTGCTAGATGGCTTTATGCTCATGGTATGCCTCAACTAATATATTGGTTATTTTTTATTATGTCATCGCTATTGGCCTATTGCTAACATTATATTCTTGTGTATGTGATTCATGTAGGCATACCATTCAATGCCATCAACAATTATGAATTCAAGCAAATGTTGGAAGCTATTGGTCGCTTTGGCCCAAACTATCCCGGTCCTTCCCAATATGAATGTCGTGAGAAGTTGTTAAAGGAAGAAGTGGAGAGAGCCAAGAATTTGTTGAAGCCACATGAACAAGAAAGGGCCTTGAGTGGATGCTCTATCATGACCGATGCTTGGACAGATCAAAAAAGGAGAAGCATAATGAACATATGTGTGCATTGTAGCTTAGGGACTAGTTTCCTACAATCAAAGGAGGTTTCCGAAGAATCACACACAAGTGAGCTGATCTTTGAGTATGTTGATAGTTGCATTGAACAAATAGGTCCACAAAATGTAGTGCAAGTTGTCACCGACAATGCTTCAAACAACATGGGGGCAAGAGACTTGCTATTAGAGAAGAGAAAAAATATTTTTTGGAGCTCATGTGCAACTCACACTATTAACTTGATGCTACAAGGAATTGGTGGCATGGCCAAGTACAAGAAAACGGTTGAGCAAGCAAAGGCTATGACTATTTTTATTTATTCGCACCATAGGACCTTGGCTTTGATGAGAAAGCACACAAAGAAAAGAGATATAATTAGGCCCGGTGTGACTAGATTTGCTTCAGCATTTCTTACTTTGCAAAGTCTAATTGAGAAGAAAACCGAGCTAAGGAACATGGCAGTTAGCAAGGAATGGGATGATTACCCTCTCACAAAGAAAGGTAAAGGACTAAAGGCAACGGGCACAATCATCAGTAGGGCCTTTTGGAATGGTGTGAACAATTGTTTGAAGGTAAAAAAGTTAATACTTGCTGTCCATTAATTCATTTTTCTTTGTTTGCTATTTAGAAGTGTCATATATTGCCATTACATGTAGGTTTTTGAGCCATTAGTTCGAGTTCTTCGCATTGTTGATGGAGATGGTCCTTCTATGGCTTTTGTCTATGGAGAAATTTTAGAAGCAAAGAAGCAAATCAAGGAGGCCTTGAACAACCATGAGCCCAACTATAAGTTGTTGATGGAAGCCATTGATAAAAAGATGAAGAGAAGGCTTGATTCTCCATTACACTTAGCATGTTATGTCTTGAATCCATATTATAGCTATCGTGACCCAACTATCTTTTTGGATCAAGCTATAAATGAAGGATTATATGAATGTGTTGATCGTTTTTACCATGGTGATCTTGAGGAAATGGATGTAGTGATGAATGTGGAATTTGACAAATTTAGACATAAAGAAGGATTATTTGGGAAGGCTATTGCTCTAATTGGATGCCAAAAATCCTCTATTATTCCCGGTAATCCATTGTTCTTGTTCATTACTTCAGTTTCATTGATATAATGATAGATGCATATTGTTCATTTCCAATTCTCATTGTCATTGATCGTCGATGTTGTTTCATTTGGATCCTATTATCTAGCAAGTTGGTGGACCAAATATGGAGGTCATGTTCCACATTTGCAAAAAATGGCAATAAGATTGCTCTCTTTGACGGCAAGTTCATCGGGTTGTGAAAGGAATTGGAGCACCTTTGACATGGTAACTAACTAACTCTCAAGTCCTATAATTGATTATATACTTAACTTTATTATGTCATCTCATTCTTTGCAACCTGTGATGTAGGTCCATACTAAGAAAAGAAATAAGCTAGATACTCGCCGTCTTAGAGATCTAGTCTTTGTTCAATTCAATGCAAAATTATTGAGAAGAAAAGAGGAAAGCAAGACCAAGAATATTGATGTCCTTTTAACTATTGATGCTAGACATGTACAAGCTTGGTTGATTGATGGTGTGGATGATGATGAGGTGGATCCCGAAACGGGCCTTTCTTAGAGGATTATTGATGAAGCAAGTGGGGCGGGTGAAGCCATGCAACATCGTAGGAGCTCAAGAGAGAGAATTACATGAAGATGATTGGGAGTCTGAAGGGGAAGGAGAAGAGGAAGAGGACGAGGAAGAGGGAGATGATGATGAAGTTGAGTTTGAATCAGAGCAAGAAGAAGTGATCCCAACCAAGGATTATGGTGTAGAGGACGAAGACTGAGATTGAAACCTTAATCACCATTTTATCATGCTTGAAAACTTGTGTTTTGCACTTTTGCTAAATTTGAACTATGAACGCTTGTGTGGCTTGTTGCTTGTGGGTTATTGTGTGAGAACTTATTTCTTTGGGTGGTACTATGTCATTATGTCTATGTTATTTATCTAATTGTGTGCTTAACTGCTTAGTTATTTGGTTCTTTACATCCTACATATCTACCATAATCTATTTTATCCGACCGCCTAGGACTGACCGCCTAGATCCGATTAATCCCCGATTAATCCGTCTAGGCGTTGGGCCCTACCTCACCGCCCGACTAGCGCCTAGCGCCTTCTTGAACACTGCTTGTAACTAAGTTGTGGTAGTTGTTTGTGCTTCGTTGGGTCCTGATGGTTGTTTGATACCAGGACCCATGTTTATGCTTGGTTGGTTATCGTTAGTTGTTATATGTTGCTGTTATTTTAAATGCTATCTTTTGTCTGCTGAGTGGATGTCCTAGTTTTAGCGGAGGTGCTGTCGAAATTTTGAGTTTTTCGGTAACTTGCTAGTATGTTAGCTTGCTTTGCTAATTTATTTTAGTGTCTTGTGCTAGTTTTTCGGTTGTGGGTGTAACATTCAAGGCACTTGTGGTGCCGGGGTGTTACAGTTGGTATCAGAGCGATGACAACATAATATGAGAAATAATAAAACCACATAATATGAGAAAGTACACAAAATGAATTGTATGATATAATATGAGAAAGTACACAAAATGGATAATATGGTAAACAAATAATATGAGAAAGTACACAAAAATTATGTCGTGAATAGCCTAATCCTGATCACCCCCTGGTGGTGGACCCTGACCCCTACCCCTAGCGTGACCTCTCCTTAGCCGACGTGCTGAAGCGGGTGCATCGTCGAGAGGTCGCGGGTGAAGCAGCTACGACGGTCCCGCCTGGCCATAGTCTGAAGAGCTATACCGCTGCACCAGGCGACGCACGTGGGGAGGCAACGTGTGTTGCGTAGCTGGAGGAGGCTGCGTGTACTGCGTGGCTAGAGGAGAATACATGTACTGAGTGGCTAGAGGAGGCTGCGTGTACTGAGTGCATGAGAAGAATTGATCCACCCAGTAGTCAGTATCGGCGTACGCCAACAGATTGCCTGAAGGAGAGATCTTTCTTCCACACTGATGGCCACCTGCAGTTCAGACAATAACATTTAATCATAGTTCGGTGATTAGATTCAAAATGTTAACAATTGAATATTGATCGACTTACCGGGTGTGGAGACCATGGTGGGACCGTGTGGTGGTGCCTGCCAACTGGATCCTCCAGCCATGTCTAGGGCCAGAGGCACGGGGGTATGGAAGCTGGAGCTCGGCTGTAGTGTTGGTCGAGGAGGTGGTATCGAGGAGCTGAGCCCGGGTGGCGGCCTGGACGAGGTGCCAGCCGAAACAGTCGCATCTGGGACGTGCCAAGAAGCACCAAGCTCCACATCCACGATCCGTCTAGACTACGTCGCCACACGTCTCATGGTGTCCCCCACCTCCTCCAGTGTGAGAGTGACCCCTGGGTGTAGCCTAGCCAGAAAGCCGATGGCATGCTGGTGCAAGTCCCTGGCCTCATCCACCTATCACGTACGAACAAACGATAAGCACAATGACAGAGGGTAACGAATAGAGGATGTAATTTATGAAATAAGACTTACCATCGCGTGCAGTGCCACTCCTGCCTGGCTCGGGTACAAGTCTGCCACGCTAGGAGCATACATCTGGGCCGGTGGCTCCTCCACAAGTAGGAGATGAGTACGGGTCCAAGGCATGTACCAGGCCAAGTACTGCTGGTAGGAGGACAAGTCGTAGGGTGCGTCCTCGTCAACATCCTCCAGAGCCCCATCCCACTGGGCAAGCCACAGCGACATCCTCTGAACCAAGGTCGCCATGGTCTTTTGGGGTCCCTGGGTGGAGTACCTGCATAGAAATCCACATTATTACAAATATAACACAAGCACCTAGCATACTTGTAGTGGAGAGTAACTCACGAGTGCACTTTTGCTAGCACGCGATCTCCCAAAGGAACAGGGACCAGCTGGCGAAGTCCGAACTGCCTGAGGACTGGCTACGGCGCGTAGTCCTCCATGAAGACGTCGAAGACGAGCTTCCTCCTCGTCAGCCAGTAAGCGTGGTCCCTGTAGCACAGCACCGAGACGCCCCCCCCCCCGTGGCTCTCTTCGCTACACGCTGGTCACTGTAAGGGTCCCAGATGACCTACTCCGCCCTCAGGTGGTCGAAGGCCTCCGTGAAGGCGAGGTACGCCGAACGTACCTGGAGACCTGGCCACTGTGGCTGCAATAGAGAAGAAATAACTGTAAGCACATGCGATTGAAATTACAATTGCATAAATGAGTAAAAATAAGTACCCGTCACCTGGTCCAAAGCGAGCCGATCGTCGGTCGGTCAAGTGTATCACCGCCGTATATGTCAGCGATGTAGTGTCGAGGGTCGACATAGGGTAAACTCATGGGGAAGCGCTGAAACGACCACAGCTGAAGAAGAAGAAGAGGCATCCCGGTAAGATTGGGGCTCTTGCTTTTCTTCACGCACGCGTCGCAAAGGGCATGGTACGTGTCAGCAAGAACCGCTGAACCCTAGGATACCTGTGGTACGTCGTCAGGATCGGCGTCGGCAATAGCCTGTGCATGATCTATCCAACGCGCGTCAAGGTGCCTAGCAACCTGGTAGTCGGTGGGCTAAGCTGCCATCCGCTACACCTGTGACAGTTGAAAGAGTGTGATATCATGTTAAAGTTATGCAAAACTGGAATAACAAACTAACATGTACAACTACTAACCTCAAATTGTGCCAACGACCTCCTCGATTGCACGTGCCTCTTGCCCATCAGTATCTCTGGGTCAACATCCGTCACCCCAGCGAACCGCGCCTCCAAGTCCAACTATGGTAGTCTGCATGTGTGCTTCTCCGCTCTTGATTCAACCAATACGTCTCGCACTTCGGCTTGTATGCATGAACTCAAAATTCACAACCATCAGTTTTGCATTTCACTGTGTACTTATCTGGACTAGACAAGACAACCTGAAACTCTCTCTGTAGCGATAGTGCCCACAGCCTCACTGCCAACTTCAATTCAGAATTGTTCGGGAACATTTGATTCAACCGAATGGCACTAGAAACATACTCACAATGCGACTCATGGCCCCACAAAGCTTCCATGCTAGCTTTGTTCTGCCTATTCCATTCATCGGGGATAGGTACCTCCGCTGAGCCAGTACTACCATGCATTTCATCATCTTCCTCCCCTTCGTCATCTTCGCTGATGGTATCATCAGGCTCCAACATTTCAGCTTCCTCTTCTGTCGCCATATGGTCCACCCAATCTAAATGATCGACAAGTTGATAGATCTCCTCCCCTTCATCAGTCTGACCTTCTGCGCTTGCTGCATCACTGTGATCATCCCCCGCCGCTACCTCAACCGACACCACTGCCTGAACTTGTTCAGCTGTAGCCGATGTGCTGCTCTCGCTCGCACCAGTAGTACGCACCTCTTCTCTAGGGCAAGCTTGCACCAGCATCACACATTCAAGGCGAGATCCCTTGCACCACCTTAACCATTTCTGTCATAAGTGTGTTCGATCTACTTTCTTCAACTCCCACATAGCCCGGTCACCCTTGCTACGAGTGAATAAGATTTGGATGGTAACATAATAAACACTTAGATTCAGGAAAAAATATTGGGTCAACCAAAGCTTTATATCACGAATGATAACAGTATCGGGGGACAAGTGCTCAGCCATGGTGACCGCAAAGCTGCTTAAATCCACACCATTTTGCCCAATTTTTACTTCACCATCGCCATAATATACCATAAATTTCATTGAATCCGACATTACTGCGACGACATAGACAAAATACATTTTTTCATCAGTACTAATGACATGTAAAATCACTACCATAGATTGAACAACGCTAATTAACTATCCCACTGTCGATTGAACCATGCTAAATATTGTTATATCAATACTAACATATAAACTCACTACTCTAAATTAAACAATATACTAACATGTAACATGCTACCATATAAACAACTAATACCCAAACTAATATCACTACTCTAAATTAAAGAATTAAAATTGCTACTCTAAATTAAACAACTAACATACTACTCTAAATTGAAGAACACTAAATTAGACAAAGATGTGATGTTACCTTCTTTCTTTCTTCTTCTTCTTCTTCTTCTTCTTCTTCTTCCTTCCTTCCTTCCTCTCTCTCTCTCCCCCCCCCCTCTCTCTCCTTCCTCCCTCTCTCTCTTTCCTTCCTCTCCCTCCCTCCTTTCTCCCTCTCCCTCTCTCTCTCTCTCCTTCCTCTCAACCTCTCTTCCTCACGACACCGGTCGCCTGCTTCGCTCGCTCGCTCTCTGCTCGCCCAGCCTTCGAACGAAAAACAGATCAATCTGTGGGCCATTTTTTTACCGAGCATTTTTCACCGTACGGTTTGGCGAAGACTATATTTTCGCCGCATGGTTCGGCGAAGACTATATTTTCGCCGTACGGTTTGGCAAAAACGACCTCGTTTCTCGTGAAACTAACTGGCCACCGGATAACTGGGTAATTAGTCCATTGTCGTTGTACGGTATGGCAAAAATATTGTACTCGCCGAGCGGTTTGGCGAAAATGGAGTAGTCGCCGAGCGGTTCGGCGAATAGGTGTTAATTTTGTAATTTTTGTTTTCCACGTATTAAAACCGCAATTGATTTTTAAAAAGTATTATTAAAAAATTTCAAAAAAGTAACTTATCCCTATTCACCTATCTAATCAGCTATGTAAGAAGATCTATACAAGGCTCAAAATCTAGGTGAAATTCGACGAAATCTTAGATTTCGGCCAGGGACGAGTTTCAAAATCCCAGCGAAATAAAAAAAATTGAAATAAATCAAAATGCTACAGTATTTCGGATTTTTCGGCGAGATCTCGGCGATTTCGGGCGAGCTTTGGTGGTTTTTTTTCCTGGATTTTAATTTGGATTTAGGTTCAAGATCATCCACAAAAAATTTCACATTTTTTTTGCAATTGTTGACCATTTTTTGGTCGGTTCAATTTGTCGGTTAGTCTTGAGAAGCACTTTTTGAATTTTTTAAAATTTCTCAACATTGATCATCATTTACAAATTTTATGAGAATATTATGCAGGTGTTAGGACCATTTACAAAAAATTTCAAAATTTTCTAAAGTGGTTTGGACTATTTTTCATTCAGGTGAAATATGTTAGTCCGTCTTTAGTACCACTATTTGAATTTTTGAAAATTCCTTAGGATTGTTCATCATCTAAAAATTTTATGAGAATATTATAAATGTGTTAGTACCATCTGCAAAAATTTTCAAAAGTTTATAACGTGGTTTGCACTATTTTTCATTCGGTTGAAATTTGTCGGTCATCTTTTTAGCAGGACAATGGCACTATTTGAAAAATTCCTCAAGGTTGATCATTATCTAAATTTTTGACGGGAATATTAGTGATGTGTCAGGACCATCCAAAACAATTTTCAAATTTTTTTGACGTCATTTGAACCATTTTTTGTTCAATTGAATTTTACAGATATTTCAAAACTTTTGGACGAAATTTAGGATTTCTCGGTTCAAAAAGACCAGATTTGAATTTTGGTTTTTAAATTTCATCCAAATTTTATCCGAAATTTTCGAATCTCGATGAAATTTCGGATTTCGGTGAGTGCCACGATAGTGTTGGAAAACAAAATCTGAATCCTGGGATCTATCTCGTTCAAACTAATGGGCTGTTTGGTTGGCTACATCTAAAGAGATTTGCATCTACAGATGCAAAAGATGGGTGTTTGGTTGTCTTCTTATCCAACTCAGCCTGGCTCTACAGATGCAAAACACCCCTTTCACCCTACCTCTAGGGAAACGAGAAAATCAACCGTTTCCCCAGGGCCAGGCTCTGCCGAGCCATGCATGCATGCTGACATCAGCATTTACTATCTATTTTTCTTCTTTTCTTTGCTATATCTTTTGATTAGCATCTCTGATCAACGAACCGATTTCACCTATGTGTTCCTGATATTTTTTGAACAAAACTAGACCATACTTGCTATATAAATTTCAAAAGATTAAAATTTTAGTTTTTCAATTTATTGATTTTCTAGAATATATTTTAAAACTTTTTATTTTCATTTGTGAAATTATTGATTTTCTAGTATTTTAAAAATTTGTTTCATTCCTCTCTTGAATTTGCCTATCACACTAGTCTGGATGAGCTGAGAAGGCAACCAATGGCCATATCCATCCAGCCTGCAACCAAACGATACCTTGGCATGCGTGTCGATCATCGCCGACCCGACGTCGGTCATGAGCTGCGCCCCATCGGAGGCCTCGGCCCCGGAGGCTTCTAGCGTTCTCTCATTCCGGTCCAGCGCCGTTTCAGTCGTTCCGTCCCCGTTCGGCCCTCCCGTTCCTTTCTCTCGCACGCTGCCGATCGCTCACGGTCGTCGGCCCGCCGTGGTTCGGTCCCGTGGCCTGCGCTCCACCGGAGCCCTCCACCTTCAGCTATCTTTTGGTCCAGCGTTGCCTCGGTTGTTCCATCCCCGTTCGGCCCTCCCGTTTTTTGCTCTCACGCGTGTCATCCGCGCTGGGTTGTCGCTCCGCCGCGCTTTGCCCACACGGTTCCTTTTCTTTTTTTTCCTTCTTGATTTCGCTTATTCCTTTACTAATTGATTGCGTTGTCACATCAATTGTTGCTCCACCGTTGCCCCTTCGGTTGCTGCTCTCGCCTGCTTCCCTTCCGTCCAGTCATCCTTCCGCGCGATCTGCTCCATTCTGGTACCGCCCCGTGCTGCTTCAGTGTTCAGGCTTCATATTGGGCAAGCAGTTTTGATTGCAAATCTTATGGGCCAATCTCACGTATCGCATTGTCCAATTTGTTAGGCCCGATCAATTTTTTATTCGTTTTCTTTCTTCCACTCTTCCCCTTCTTGATTCTATTTGTTTCTTTACTAATTCATTGCGTTGTTGGTTCAATCGTTGCTCCACCATTGCCCCTCTGGTTGCTGCTCTCGCCTGCTTCCCCTCCGTTCGGTCGTCGATCCCACGCGGTCCGCTCCATTCTAGTACCGCCCCGTGCTGCTTCAGTGTTTGGACTTCAGATTGGGCAAATCTCTCAGAGAAGGCTGCACACTTGCAAAAGATGGGGTTGTTCAGTTCTAAGCCAAATGACGCCGGTGCGATCAAAAGAAGACCTCGGAGCATAGGCAAGCTGATCGTGTTTTTACCTGGTTTGCGGGTTCTTCAGAGCTTGGAGCTGCCTCAGCCTCTAAGGATGTGTTTGGTTGTCTGTATCATCGTAGCCTGGTACGTATGAGCCATTCAGGCTAGTCTTAACCTGGCTGGGTGGATGCAAGTTGTGTTGTTTGGTTGCCTGTTTACGCTGAGGCTGACTTTGATGAGCACCTGTTTGGTTGATTGCATTATAGATGTATGGACACAAGAGATCATGTTTAGTTGCATGTAGACTGAATAGAATATGATCTTGTTTGTTGTGTACGTTAACCACTCTGAATCGAATCTGAAAAAAGCAAGATGCTCTTCTAAATCGAATCTAGAGTCCCAGAAAATTTGGTAATGCCAAAACAAAATAACACTTTTGTTTTTCAGACAAAATGTCATATTTGATTCATCTCTACTATATAAAGTGAGAGTTTCTTCCCACGTCACATTAATTGCCCTGCTTAATTGCCCTACGCAAGAAACGAAGCGTTGCTTTAATTAGCTAGCTTTTGCAAGAAACGAAGCGTTAAAGATAGATGTTTGATCTTATGAAATAGTATTTTTTTATTTTTTAATCTTTATTTTTCGTTATCAATTTTGTTTTTCGTAGCAACGCACGGGCATATAATACACAGTAAACCACGAGTCAGACATCAATGCATTCAGATTTTACAGATGAAACTAAGACAACTGATATTGAGTGCATCTCACATCAGTCCATTCAGATTCATATGTTCTATCTTCCAAAAAAACATCAAAGGAAAAAGGATAAAGATCAAACAGTCCCCATGCATTGAAGCCAACTTGTGCATGATCTCTGTATAAAGAACATCAAAAGGAAACAGGATAAAGAACAACTCTGTTATATGACTGGATCTCAACTCTCAACGATAGATAAAGATGCAGCCAACTTGTGCATGATCTCTCAATTTTCAGACAGTATGACAGACTGAAACACCTGCCACATTCCCAGATCTATCTCTTAAGAATTATTGCTGCTCAAACAGATGAAGCATTTATATCAAGGACAGTAGGACAGCGTTGTCATTTCTCAGATCCCTCACCAGGCAAGCAAGCAGCAAAGAACTCAGGAGCTGCTCAAAATTGAGGTCAAAATCAGCAAGCCTCCAGAGATTTTTCTTCGCCCAAAATCGAGGAGAATTCACAACCCATCATCTCTCAAGATCACAAAGATCATCATAAAAATCACAACTTTCACCAAGAATCCCTAGGAAATTCAACCTCATGGAAGGGGACGAGCCGAAGAAGTGGTGGTGGTGGGTTGGCTCACCTGGCGTTGGGGACGCGGCAGGGCATCTCGACCTCGAACTCGACGGGGAGGCCGAGGAAGCTGTGGAAGCGGTCGAAGGTGACGTGCGCGACGTGGCGGACGTCGGTCGGCCAACCGATCTCCATCTCTCCGAGCGCCGCTGACGCCGCATCCTCCCCCCACGCGCCGCCGGCGACGCCGCACTCCGGCTCCCACTCCACCCGGCACGCCACCATCGACCAGACGGCCAAGCGAGCAAGAATAAGATCGGAGCGGAGCGGAGCGGAGCGGAGATGGTTGTCACAGGCCTGCATGCGATAGATAGTTGATATCCTCGTTTCCACCAGCCAGGATGCCGGATGCATGTTGTATGGGCTGGGCCAAGATTGCTGCAAGATACAGGAAACCAAACAGTTGCATTTTGTGATTTAATTGTATCCACTCATGCCATACAAGGTCCATGCAACCAACCAAACATGCCCTAACTGAATGCTTGGCGGTGTTGATCAAGGATTCAAATTTCAGTCTGAAATCCGAAATCTCGGCTCCGAGATTCAAAATCCCAGTCGAATAAAAAAATTCAAAAAAATTTAAAAAAATAAATAAATTCGTATTTCTTGGGAAATCTCGGTAATTTCGGTCGAAATTTCATGATTTTTTACTGGATTTTAAATTTTGTGCATTGAATTGGATTGGATTGGATTTAGGGTCAAGATCATCCACAAAAAAATTCAAAATTTTTTGACATATTTTTACCATTTTTTGGTCGGTTCAATTTGTCGGTTAGGACTGTCTGAATTTTTTAAAAATTTTCAAGTTTGATCATCATCTGAAAATTTTATGGGAATATTATGGATGTGTTAGGACCATTCAAAAAAAATTAAATTTTCTAAAGTGATTTGTACTATTTTTCAATCAGGTGAATTTTATCGGTTCGTCTTTAGTAGCACTATTTGAATTTTCTTAAATTCCTAAAGCTTGATCATCATCTAAAATTTTACGAGAACATTATAAATATGTTAGGACTATTCACAAAAATTTTCAGAAGTTTTTTAATATGGTTTGCACTATTTTCCATTCGGTTGAAATTTGATGGACAACCCTTTTATCAGGATGATGGCACTGTTAGATTTTTAAAAAATTCTTTATGCTTGATTATCATCTGAAAATTTTATGGAAACATTAGCGATGTGTCAAGACCACTCAAAAAAAATTCCAAAATTTTTTGACGTGTTTTGGACAATTTTTGGTCGGTTTAATGTGGACCGAGATCTCGGTGATTTCGGTCGAGATCTCGGATTTCCTAGTTGAAAAAAAAAACTGGATTTGAAATTTGGTTTTTTTTAATTCGTCTAGATTTTATTCGAAATTTTTGAATCTCACCGAAATTTCGGATTTCGAACACCTTCAAGATTTTACTTAAAATGAAATTTGAAACATTGGTGTTGATGGCTCGTATAGTGATCATGGCTGCCCATGAGGCACCATCGGTGACTACGCCCAGGAGGCGCACAGCTACGCAGCATGGTTCATCGGTTGATGGTTCACGATAGATTGATTGATGCTAATGTAAGAGTAATTGATCGATCGTCTGAATTTGGTGCTTGCAGGGCGGTCTACATCATCTGATCTTCTGCAGGCTTTGGAAGAGTAATTGCCGGTTGTCTAGGACTGCTAAACGATGGTGACTCTTGTACGCCTTGTGCTTCCATCTTTGCTCTGAAATGACATCCAAGAAATTTATGCCAATATTTGTTCCTTTCCTTCTGGTTTGATTCTTTACAGGGAGCAAGTTAGAAGATAAGATACAACTTGTATGGATGGACCAAGAAGATGATGCAGAGGTCTGCATGCACCCAGGAGCAGAATTAGAGAAAAAATTATTGGGGTTCACCATTTCATTATATATGTGTGTCGGTGTTTGGGGCACCGGCTAGTAAATTTGTATAGGTCGACGGGGGTGCACGCTCCCTCTCCTCGAACGGCTTGACTCGGGTGAGCACAAGATGTATCTTGGTTCACGTAACGCCCCTACTCCGATTCGTGTGAGTTGGATCGTATTGATTCTCCTTTCTTGTTCGTCCTCTTACACGCTTCCCCCTCCCGCCTTTATATAGGCGAGGTGGGAGGTTACACTGTTGGTTTGGAAAAAAGAGGAAAAGATCAGGTTTCGGTTGTCCAAAAGTGGCGGGTCGATAAGGCGGCCGCCGGCTCCTCGCCTCGCTGGTCGCCGTAGTTGCCGCGCCGCTCGTAGTAAATGCGGGGGTCGGGAACTTGTGCCGCTGCGTCATCGTCATTATGGCGGCATTTAATGCGCCCGATATGCAATAAATGCTGTCGCTTCTCCGGGATATCGGAGACCAGGTCGTGGTTTCGGACCTTACCCGGCGGTCGTAACTTCGGGCCTTGATCGTCCTGGGTCGGCCCGCGCGTCTTTTTGGGCCGCTGAGGATACCCATGGTGCGGTACTCGTCAAGAGCCCCGAGCCCCGGCGGTCGACGAGATGCTCGGGGTTTTTGCCTCCGTGCTGCGGTACGCCTGACTTGATTAGAGTCTCCGCCCGGGTGCGCGCGAGCGCACCCGGTGGGTGTAGCCCCCGAGCCCCGAGCCTGGTCGGAGCAGTCGGGGTTGCGCCTTGTCCGGCCGCTGCTTCGCCGTACCGGGACACCGGACTGCGCTTGGTCGGGGCTGATCGGCCGTGCGCGGCGAGCGCACGGTGTAGCCCCGAGCCCTCGAAATGGTCGGAGCAGTGTCGGGGTTGCGCTTGTCCGGCCGCTTGCCGCCGCACGGACACCGGACCGCGCTTGGTCGGGCGGTCTTCGATCGGTGCGCGCGAGCGCAGGTGTAGCCCCGAGCCTCGAGCTGGTTGGAGAGCAGGTCGGGGGTTGCGCTTGTCCGGCCGTTGTTTCGCTGCACGGACACCGACACGCTTGGTCGGCAGCTTCGACGGTGCGCGAGCGCACCGGTGGTGTAGCCCCGAGCCCTCGAGCCGGTCGGGTCGCCCGGCACGCTGATGTTCGCGTTCGACGCTTGCGCTTGACCCGGCGGGGCTAGTTGCGGTTCGCTTTCTGGCTGGAGCCGGGCGAGTTCTTTGTCGGGTGGAGGGATTTACCATCTGTCCGTGTTTTACGCCCGTCCACAGTGTGGGACCTGGAGGGTGAGACGCGCTTGCCTTCGTTGGCTCGAGCGCCGCCTCGTGGAGCTTCAAGCGAGTGATCCGGTGGAACTCGTGGCCCCCTCGCGAGGGGGGTCGCCTAGCGGATGATCCCGGCGCGGGTATCCGACCCCACTTGGGGGTGATCCATGAAGAACCTTTCCTTACTCGATCACGTATCGGACCTTGGACCGTTCGCCGATCCAGGGTGCGGTACTGGCCGCCCGTCGACTGACTCAGCGGGAGAGCGCGAGGTATGGTCCCGACGTGAGTTTTAAGGCGATTGGGTCGTCCGCCGACCCAATCGGGCCCGGGGCTCGCCTTGTCCTCACCTCTTGCTCGTTTTCGCCATGGTGGAGCCGGATTCGCTTTTTTTTGCCGGTTTCGCCTGACGCGGTCCGGCGAGTCTCTCGGACGGCCCTGGGGCTTCGGTGTCGTCGATTGTGTCCCCGGTCCGGCCTGGGAGCGGAGATTGAGAGGGCGCTGGGAGCGCTTTTCGAAATGGCGCCTGTTCTTCCGCGACGTGGATAGGTGGTGGAGGAGGATCAGGCCGAGCTGATGTTTTTGCGAGCGGTCGGCCGAGAGATCCGTGATCGGGTGCTGGGGCCAGTGGACTCTTAACCAGGCTTGAGCTCGCTGAGGAGGAAGTTGATGCCTTGGAGCTTCGGGTCGAACCGCACGCCAGGGTGATTGCCGACCGGGTTTGCCCGACCGACGTCCTTCATAGATGAACGATAAAGGGAATTTAAACAGTTTTTTCTTTGCTCTCTCCAGATTTGTAGGGAACTGGTATGTGTTTTGTCCCTGTGCTTGTTTTTCGCACCCTTTGTTTGTAATGGCCACTTTTTCCGTCCATAGCCTTGGGGACCACAGGGGTCGGGCGTAGGTTGGTGTGTGTGCTTTACAAAGTGAGGGAGCGGGAAAAATACGAGAGCGTTCGGGAACGCGCCAATCGGTCAGCGTGACCGTGGGAGGGGTGCTCCCGACCAATCGTGGGTCGCTCCGCTTGGGCGCTTCCTTCTTCCGTTAAGTACTATTTCACAACCGTAGCCGCCGGGGCGTAGGCCGTAGTACTTCCGGTTGAAAGTTTGGCGATTTCGGGGAGGACCCGGCAATTGGTCGTGTTACCAACCCACGGGACTCTTATAGCCCCCGAGTGGTGCGAGGCGGTTTGTCTGTCACCGCTGCGCGCCACTTTAAAGTAGCAACAACGAAATGTAGGGAAAGGGGATATTCACTTATCTTTCTTTGCGACCGGTGAGACTCTCGAGGCGTTTTTTGTTCAACGTAGAGAATCGGCGATGCTTAGGTTTCCGCACCGTTAGTTTTGACGCTTCGGCTTCCACACCATCGTCTCGGAAAGGCGCGGTCGTAGTTAACGCTGGCGGGTACCCTCGGCCGCCGCTTCTGGTCGCGTATCGCCTATAAATAGGCGAGCGGTGGCGCCGACTTCATCCAACGACGTTGAGGCCTTCCGACTCGCTTTCATGGTCGCTTTGCCCTCTCAACCTTGTTCCAAGGTCGAGCCCACCTATCGATGAGATCGATCGACGCCCTTCAACAAGAGGCGGAGGACGAGGAGTTGGAGCGACAGCCGGCCACTTTGAAGCGGCGGCCCGTCGGGTGACGAGATTGATTGGGAGCCGCTGAGCTGGAGGCGAGGAGGAGGAACGGAACGGAGCGCAGCGGCGGCTGCCGAGCCGAGGGAACACGCCGCGAGCGCTGAGCGGTCGGAGAACAGGACGCTGCTCCCTCGTGCTCCTTCTCCTTCAGGGAGCTTGGAGTCTTCCGCGACATCCAGGCCCGTGCTAATAAATGCACTGCCGGTCGCCCCAATCACGCTGCCGTACACCTCTCCGTCTGTGGACCCTTCCGTAGCAAGGCCCGAGTTCCCCCGGGAACCATAGAGGCCACAAAGGGGGGGCGGGGGGCTTCCGGCTCTTGGCGCTGCACCCGGGCAGATCGAGGCTCTCCCGTCGCGGACTTCGGCGATCCGACCAGTTTCTGCTGCGTTTTTGCGGCAAAAATTGTGCGGGAAGCGGAAGCCGCGCTTGGAGAGGGACGATCAGTCCGGAGATCACCGAAGCGAGGGGGACCCTAGAATAAGATAAACTTTTTGGTTTTTTAGGCTTTACGTTTCTCAAAGAATGCAAATGCTGTTGAATCGGAAGAAATAAAGGTATTTGGATTTTTCGGAGGTTTCGTGTGCGCTTTTTCGCTTTTTTTTTTTTTTTTTTTGGGTGTGCTTTTCCGATGAAGCGCGCCGGGATCACCGTTCTTGGGTCCGAGGGGACCATCCGAGCAGTGATCGACGTGTTCAAGCGTTTTTCCGAAAAGTAAGCGAAGAAGTTTAACACGAGTGTTCGCACTCCGACGCTACGCGTAGGCTCGACCAAGGGTCGGGCTGCTCACGGTAGTAGACGAGGTAAAAGAGAAAAGGGCTAAGGGTAGAATCGTCTTAGCTTTTCAATATTCCAGGCGTTGGACAAGATGTTGCCATCGGGATCCTTGAGCCGGTAAGTGCCGGGTCGAAGGACTTCCACCACAGTAAAGGGGCCTTCCCAAGGAGAGGAGAGCTTATGCTTGTCTTTGTTGGACTGAACCTGGCGCAGGACCAGGTCGCCTACGTTGAACGCCCGACCTCTAACCTTGCGGTCGTGGTAGCGCCGTAGTGCCTGCTGATACTTGGCTGAGCGGATGATGGCGATATCCCGCGCTTCGTCGAGCCGGTCGACAAATGCCTTGTTGAGATTCGAGCCCCGGTTTCGCCGAAGCTCGAACCCTTGGGGCGCCGTAGTTTAAGTCGATCGGCAAGATGGCCTCCGCCCGTCGCCAAGAAGAATGGCGTGAATCCTGGCCGATCGGGTTGGGGTGGTCCGTAGGCTCCAAAGTACGGAGGCACCTCACCGCCCAACGCCCCGCGTGATCTCTTCGCCTTCGAAGATCCGTGGTTTGAGCCCCTGTAGGATCATGCCGTTTGCGCATTCGACTTGGCCGTTGCTTCGCGGATGGGCGACGGCTGCCCAATCCACGCGAATGCTGAAGCTGTCGCAGAGCTCGAGAAACTCCTTCCCCGTGAATTGCGTTCGCTGTCGGTGATGATGGAGTTCGACTCCAAACCGTAAACGATGTTGCGGATGAAGTCCGCCGCTGCGCCAAGTGATGGTCGTGGATCGGCTTAGCTTCTATCCACTTGGTAAACTTGTCCACCGCGACCAAAGGGTGGGTGAAGCCCCAGCGCCTTTTGAAAGGCCCGACCAGGTCGAGTCCCCAAACGGCGAAGGGCCGTAATAGGGATCGTCTGGAGGGCTTGTCTTTGGGAGATGAGTTTGCCGCGAAGAATTGGCACCCTTCGCATGTCCGGACGATTTGTTCAGAGTCACTACAAAGATCGGCAAGAGAAGCCTTGTCGGAAGGCTTTCCCGACTAAGCTCCGTGACTCCAGTGGTGTCCGCAAATTCCCCGTGGATGTCGTGGAGCAGCTCTCTTCCATGGTCGACGGATACACTTCGAGGATCCTGCAGGGGCTCTTTGTAGAGGTCGTCGCCGATCAATACAAAGGATTTCGCCCGTCGAGCGAGGCGACGAGCCTCGGTTGGGTCGTCGGGGAGGGAGCCGTCGGTCAGCCGATCGAGGAAGGGTTTTCTCTAATCGGTGCTGGTCATCAGGACGTTGCAGCTCGGCTTGGTCATCTCAGCCTCCGGTCGTTGGTCGTCTGGCGGAGGTGCTTTCGGCGAGTCACCCATCCGGTCATCCGGACGGTCGGGTCGGATGGATGCTTGGTGTAGGTCGAGGACGAAAACCCAGCGGGACCGGCCCTCTGCTAGAGGCAAGATTGGCGGATAATGGTCGGCCTCACCGTTGTTCCGCCGTAGCTATGGTGAAGCTCAAATCCTTGAATTTCTCGCTCCGGTTATGCACCTCTTGACAATAGGCTGCCATCCATTGTCGCGAGGTTCCGCGGCCTTCATGACTTGGTCGACAACCGCTTTGAATCGCCATGCACGCATACAGCCGCGCCCGAGGTCGGCGGCGATGCGAGGCCGTACGCAGGGCCTCAGACTCGGCGACGTTGTTGGTTGCGTCGAAAAGTAATCGGATGGCATATTGGAGCCTGTTTCCGAGTGGGAAACAATGACAACCCGGCCCGGCTCCGCTTTTGGTGAAGGATCCGTCAAAGTACATTGTCCAAGACTGGGTCTTCGAGCGGAGGTGGTGCCTCGAGCTTGGTCCATTCGGCGATGAAGTCGGCTAGAACTTGAGATTTTACTACGGTCCGAGGATGTACACTATGTCGTGCCCATTAAGCTCGAGTGCCCATTTGGCAATTCTCCCGGAGGCGTCGCGGGTGTGGATGACCTCGCCGAGTGGTAGAGAAGTCACCACGGAGACGCGGTGCTGGTTGAAGTAGTGTACCAGCTTTCTTTTCGTGATCAGAACCGCGTAGATCATCTTCTGCATCTGTGGGTACCACGCCTTGACTTCGGAAAGTACTTTCGACGAAGTAGACTGGTCGTTGGACCTTGAGAACCCCTCCTCTCGCCGCTTCCACGACGAAGCGCCATACCGACGACTGGGTCGTGGCGGAAATGTAGAGCAAAGAGAGGTTCTTCTGGCGCCGGGCGACCAAAGACCGAGGAGAGGTTAGAAGAATTTTCAGCGCATCGGCGCCCCGAGCTTCCTTCGCCAGCTTGAATTGGTCGGATTTCGTGAGTTTGTAAAGAGGCAAATCAGCGCCACGAGGCGAGACGTGAAGCGACTCAAGGCCGCGAGGCATCCTGTCACCTGGGCCCTTTGAGGTTGCAGATCGGCCCCATCCTCAAGATTGCGGAGATCTTGTCTTGGCTGGCTTCGATGCCGCGCTCGGAGACGATAAAGCCGAGTAGCTTCCCTTTGGGCACTCCGAAAACGCATTTTTCGAGGTTGAGCTTGATGCGGTACCGTCGAAGGTTCGCAAAAGTCTCTTCCAGGTCGGTGATGACGTCGCTGACCTTCCTGGTCTTGACAACGATGTCGTCGACATACGCCTCGACGTTACGGCCAATTTGATCGGAAAAACACGTTTGCATACATCGTTGGTATGTAGCTCCCGCGTTTTCAGGCCAAATGGCATCGCCACGTAACAAAACGAGCCGTGACGGGTGATGAACGAGGTCGCAGGTTGGTCGCCTTCCTTCATCGCGATCTGGTGATAGCCTGAGTAGGCGCCCAGGAATGACAGACACTCACATCCCGCGGTGGAGTCCACCACCGATCGATGCGGGGCAAGGGGAATGGATCCTTCTGACATGCCTTATTGAGGCTTGTGTAGTCAACACACATTCTCCATTGCCCGGTCTTCTTTTTTACAAGTACAGTGGTTGGCTAACCACTCGGGTGGCTAACTTCTTTGATGAACCCTGCGCCAAGAGCTTGGCGATCTCTTCTCCTATGGCCGTGGCGCTTCTCTTCGTCGGCGACGCAGCGCTGGCGACCGGTCTAGACCTGCACCGGACGCTCAGAGAGTGCTCGGCGACTTCCTCGGGATTCCTGGCATGTCGAGGGCCTCCATGCGAAGATATCTCGGTTGGCGCGGAGGAAATCGACGAGCGCTTTCCTATTTGGTAGGAAGCGTGGTCCCGATCCGAACGGGTCTTGATTGGATCTTCTGGTCGACCGATGGCCTTCGTGTCCTCGGCGGATTTGAAGGAGCCCGACCCGGATTTATGAGTCGAGCGGATCGCCGGGTCGTGGCCCGAGGTCGGCGAGTTCGGCAGACGCGACGACCGCCGGGCCAACTCGCACCGCCCTTCTCGCAGCTTGTAAGCGAAGTTGAAAAGACGCGATCGCGGTGATCACCCCTCGCGCCCGCATCTTCGGGCCAGGTAAGTGTAGTTGGGGATCGCCATGAACTTCGCGTAACATGGTCTTCCCAAGATGGCGTGGTAGGAGCCGGCAAAATCCACGACCTCAAAGGTGAGGGTTTCGTCGCGGAAGTTGGTCGGGCTCCCGAACGTGACGGGCAGGTCGACCGCCGAAGTGGTGGGCCTCCTCGCCAGGGACGACGCCGTGAAAAGGCGCCTTACTTGGTCGGAGGCTTGGGCGGGGATCCCCATGGCGTCGAGGGTCTCGACATAAAGAATGTTGAGATCAGCTACCATCGTCCATGAGCACCTTGGTCAGCGCTTTGTTCCCACAATGGGATCGACGACAAGCGGGTACCTCCTGGTTGCGGAATGTGGTCGGGATGGTCGGTCCGGTCGAAGGTGATCGGGATTCCGACCATCGAAGGTATTTGGGTACGGCAGGTTTGCCACGAGCACCTCCGGTAGGCCGCCTTGAGCTGCCTCCGGCCGGCGTAGCTTGCCGGCCCGCCAAATATCATGAGGCATCCGCTGGTTTCGGGAAGCCGGCCCGCCTTTGTCTCCGCTTCTGGCCGGCGCTGGTCTTGCTTCTTCCCTTTGCCCCGTGGCGCCGTGGGGGCTCCGGAAAGGAAACGCTTTAGGACCTCGCAGTCCTGTACTTGTGCTCGACGGGTATCCGTGGTTCTGACACGGACTCTCCATCGATTTCGAAATGGTCGGGGTTGCCGGTTCTGCGGCTTCCCGGCCGTCGGCGGCCGCGACTATGCGGTCCTCGCGGACCTGTTTGCCGTGGCGCTTCCGTTTGTCGGGGCGGTCGGAGGAGGGGCTGGGCTCGGCGCCAGTCCCCCGCTTCGACTTCCCTTTGTCGAAGATGATATCTACGGCCTCCTCGCCCGAGGCGTGGTTGGTGGCGATGTCCAAGAGTTCTTTGGTGGTTCTGGGCTTCGCGCACCCCAGCTTGTGGACCAGGGTCTTGGAGGTAGTGCCGTAGATGAACGCCCCCACGACATCGGCCGCGAATGTCGTGGAGCTCGTTACCTTGTTGGGAGAAACGCCGGATGTAGTCCCGAGGTTCTCCCACTGGTCTTGTTCTGACTCTTCAGGTCCCAGGAGTTCCCCGGTCGCTTGTATGTGCCTTGGAAGTTGCCAACGAAGTGGTGTTTGAGGTCGGCCCAGTCCCTGATAATGTTGGCGGGCAGGTACTCGAGCCATGCTCGAGCTGAGTCCGCCAAGTAGATGGGGAGGTACTGGATGACGAAAAGATCGTCTGTGGCTCCCCCTGCTCGGCATGCTAACCGGTAATCCTCTAGCCACACGCTGGGGTTTGTAGCCCCCGCGTATTTGGCTATGTTGACCGGTGCTCGAAACCTAGCAGGGAATCTCGCGCTGCGGATCCCTTGACAGAATGCCCGCGGCCCGGGGCCATCGGGGCTCGGGCTGCGGTCGCGTCGTGGGGCGACGACGCACGTCCGGGCCGTCGTTCCTCGCCCTTCTTCGCGCCTGGAGGGTGGCGCGAACGTCGCGTTCGTCGCCCAAGCGTTGGCGCACCGGGGTGCGTGATGCCTGGGGTTGCTCGGGGGGCGATATCGCCCTTGTTTTGCTTCGGTGGCTCTGGGAAGCGCCGCGGCGCGGACCGTCTGAGGAGGTGCCCGATCGCTGTGATCCGGAGCCATGCGCGTGTTGCGCTGGCCGCTGCTCCACCACCGCCGGAGATTCTCGTGGGTTGCCTTGGCCGCGGGATCATCTGGCTCGAGGATGCCGCGAGCAACATTGCCGCCGCGCGATGTTTTGGCCGGCGTGTGGGAAGAACGACGAATCGCTTGGTCCCTTTGACCAACAGTGGTGAACCTGGCGCGGCGCGAGTACGCCGCGCCGCTAGGTGCAGTACAATCAGGTGGATGCTGATCCAGATCGGCTTGAAGCTTGTCGAGCTCGGCTTTTGAACCTCCAGCTCCTCGCGCCGTCGGCCCGAAGGTCGGCGCGGCGAAGTCTGGTGGTTCTCCTCGCGCGTTGGAGGAGAGTCTTCGGCGTGACCGGGTAGCGGAGGGGTCGCTTTGCGCCGCCGCGATGTCCGGCTCGCGGTAGCGCGGTCTGTTCTTATCTCTCCCTCCGCTAGAGCCGTGGCCGGAGGAGTTGTCCGAATGGTCGTTGTCGGGCGCGTGGCCGACCATTGCCACGAAGCGTGAGGGCGCAACGGGCGCGACCGCTGCTGCTTGACGCCCCTGCGGGTCGTTTGGGGCGAAGGAGCTTTCGGCGTGCTCCGGCATCGAGGTCCGTGTGGGGACCTCGAGCCGAAGGTCACTGAGGATGCTGGAGACGGCGCCAAGGCCCACGGGGGGCGTTTGACGCCGGAGCACGGCGGGGACCATCACCATCTGTCCTGCCGCGGTGGTGATGAAGTCGAGGGAGCCGAAGCGGATCGATGCTATCGGCATGGTCATGTCGAAGAAAAGGACCGTCGAAGAGACTGAGTAGGAAAGCAACGGCGACGACGTGCGCAGCCCCTACCTGGCGCGCCAACTGTCGGTGTTTGGGGCACCGGCTAGTAAATTTGTATAGGTCGACGGGGGTGCACGCTCCCTCTCCTCGAACGGCTTGACTCGGGTGAGCACAAGATGTATCTTGGTTCGCGTAACGTCCCTACTCGATTCGTGTGAGTTGGATCGTATTGATTCTCCTTTCTTGTTCGCCCTTCTTACACGCTTCCTCCCGCCTTTATATAGGCGAGGTGGGAGGTTACACTGTTGGTTTGGAAAAAAGAGGAAAAGATCAGGTTTCGGTTGTCCAAAAGTGGCGGGGCCGATAAGATCGCCGCGGCTCCCTCGCCTCGCCGCTGGTCGCCGTAGTTGCCGCGCCGCCGTAGTAAATGCGAGGGTCGAACTTGTGCCGCTGCGTCATCGTCATTATGGCCGGCATTTAATGCGCCCGATATGCAATAAATGCTGTCGCTTCTCCGGGATATCGGAGACCAGGTCGTGGTTTCGGACCTTACCCGGCGGTCGTAACTTCGGGCCTTGATCGGCCTGGGTCGGCCCGTGCGTCTTTTTGGGCCGCTGAGGATACCCATGGTGCGGGTACTCGTCAATGTGATAACAACTTATTATTTTTACCATTTACTTGTTATTTGCCTCCCGGTATCACAAGATTTAGATTAAGAGGGTTCACATATATATATATATATATATTAACATACACTAATTTTTTCGACCCGGTGTCCTGTGACACCGAGTAATATACATTACTTCTGCCCCTGCATGCACCTATATATCCGTGCATTTCCATCTTGCATTTCTTGTAGGGGGATGCATATACTTACTGTGATTAATCCGTCTTTGTTGGTAGGAAACAGCATTGCCCAGTGCTTGGTATTGTTATGAATTGTACTTATTGTATTTAATATGAGGCCAATGGCCCGAATATATAGAGTACACGAGGGTACAAAAGGAAAGCCTATGAAAGGCAACACCTAAACTAGGAAAACTTATATAAGGAAAACATATATATGGAGAGTTTATATAAGACAATGTTTATATCCTTAACACCCACCACAAATGCAAGGCGTATGCAATAGCATTGCATTTGGAAGGGTTGACATTAAAATAGGAAAAATCCAAAGTCCTGGTCTTGAAGTAGTCGTCGTAGCATTTAACTTTTGAAAAATCGAGCTGACGAAGAAAAGCTGATAAAGATCTGAGTTGACGAAGAAAAGCCGACGGTGGGGCTGAGTTGATGAAGAAAAACCGACGATGGGGCCGAGTCGACGGTAGAGCTGAGTCGACGAAGAAGAACCGACAAAGCCGACAAAACGAGCCGAGCCGAGGTGAGGTAATCGGAGTCAACAGAATAAGCCGAGCCTATAAAAGAGCCAAGCGACGACAGAATCAAGGTGCTAAAGACTTGGATGGACGCAACGGAAGACTAAAAAAATATTAGGAATTACTAGCCGCAACACTAAAAAGCAGTAGCCCGAAAGCCACCAAGCCAACGAAAGAGCCAAGATGACAGAGCTATGCTGAAATGAGCCGAGCCTAGCTGAAAAGAACCGAAGCCGAGCCGACCGAACTGGCACCAAGCCAGCCATGTAGAGCCGAAAGCTAGTTCGGGAGCCAAACAGATTAGATCCAATTGAAGACGACTTGAAGCCCAATGGAACCGGTCGCTCAGAGGTAGCGCAACTGGTGGTCCTGAAGCCGGCGGGAGTGGAGACCAAGGTGCCGACAACGCGACAGAGCGGCGACCGGTGGGAGCCAGAGAGAGTCGGTCGTCGTGCAAATCGGGCGGCAGAAGCTCGAGCTCCAGTGGCTGGGTGGATGGCCGGAGGTGACATGTCGAGCGGGCGCGCTCGGTCAGAGGCGGTGCCTGTGCGTCGATGCAGAGGACAGGGAGGAGCGGCCGGCGTGGGGCTGGCGGAGGTCGAGCCAGTGCATGGTGGGCGCCAGAGGCGGCGCTAAGGGGAGCCGGGCCGACGCGGCCGATCTTGGAAGCCGACGCGACATCACGGGCACTGAGGCAGGTACCAGCCAAGACAATCATCGCGGTGGAGTCGCTCGGTGGGAGGCGGCGGCCACAGCAGGTGATCAACGACCAAGGACGGCCAAAGGCGATCAGAGATGAGCGACCGGTCGGGAGGCAGCAGTGGCAAGCGGCGAGCGCGCCTCCTTGGCTTTGGCGGAGACGAGAAGATGATCGCCTCAGCCCGGATGAAGTCTTCTCCACGAATCTGGCCTCGGGTGGTGCAAATCGGGATGAGCCGGAGGAGCAGAGGTCGCCAGAAGAAGCCGCGAAGATGTCGGTGGGCGGCGCACGCAAATGAAGAGATCTAAACCCACGCCAGATCTGGCGTGGGACAAAGCCGACGCCTCGCTGCGCGACGGTGGCAACAAAGTCGACGAGGCAGGCGGCGGAGGAGCGTGAGCCGAAAGGCGATGTGGAGTGCGGCTGTGGCCTCCGGAGGCGGAGTGCTTGGATCTAGCTGGATCCAGACGAGGACGACGATGTGCACCGGGATGGCCACCTCCTACATCGTTAACCACTGCCCCCGGAGTAGAGATTGCTCCTCCCGGGGGCAGCAGTAGCGGAAGACGATCTTAGAGCTAGGGTTTTAACCGTGGCTCTGATACCATGTTATGAATAGTAGTCATTGTATTCGATACGAGGCCAATAGCCTGAATATATAGAGTACACAAGGGTACAAAAGGATAGCCTATGTAAGGCAACACTTAAACTAGAAAAACTTATATAAGAAAAACCTATATATGGAGAGTCTATGTAAGACAATGTTTATATCTTAACAGGTATGAGGTACTGTTAGTTCTACACATGATGGCTATGCTGCGTTTATCTCAAGCAAGTTCTTTGCTTCTTCCAAAGATATCTATTGAGGGATACCATGCTGAAGTATCTAAAGGTGTGCCATAACCTCCATTCCTCATTGTTGCAGAAACAATGCAGACTTCTTTTGAATGTTTCAGTGATGCACTTATAGTTGCTGTCTGTTGCAGTATTATAACTGTTCTATCTGATTTATTATACTTTTCAGGGAACAAACGAGCTTCTGTTGAAATATTTCTCAAGACAAACGAGCTTATTGTATATCCCACCTGCCAGTGTCGGTTCACAAGTAAACGGGCATAACGTTTATGGTGGAGCTTACACATAGCCATACCTGTTTTTCCGGTAGGCAAGGATTTGCTCGTGTTTCTATTTTCACGGGCGAGGAAAGATTCCCATACTTGCTTCCATTAGGGCATTTACCCATGGGCACCCTGTTAATGGGGCACAATTGCCATCGCTAGTCACGACACCTAAGAGCATCTCCAAGAGAGAGCCCTAAAAATGAGCCTTAAATTTTAATTTAGGACCCCAACTAATTATATTTAGGGCTCCAATGAAATATTCACTCCAGCATTTAGGCCCTAAAACCCAACAAAGATAGGGCTCAATCACAGAGTTGCTAAATATAGCTACTCTCTTAGGGGCCCTAAAACAATTTGCTAAATTTTAACAATTTAGGGCCCTTGCTGGAGTTAATTTTTTTCCCCAAAAGCCCTATAATTCAAGTTAGGACCATATTTAGGCCATGTTTGTTTTGGCTTAGGCTTTTTGGCTTTTGGCTTAAAGCTAGCTTTTTGGCTTAATGAGCTTTTAAGCCGTCTGCTTTTAAGCCAAGACATGTTGTTTGGCATCCTGGCTTATTAATGGGTTAGATGATACATCTTATAGATGAAAAGTCTAAAATACCCTAAATGAGATGATGGATGCATTCTCAATTTATATATGATGGCATTTGGTGGGTAATTTTGAAGACTTTTAGTGGCAAAGGGTTATTTCATTCAAAAAAGCCCAAAAAAGCTCCTCTTGTCTGGCTTTTGGCTTATAGTTATACAGGGTGTGGGCCCCCAGATCGGCTATCCGGAATCCCCTGTGTATTTCTGTACTAGTCCCAGATCAGTAGCTAGTACACACAGTCAAAAGTGATGAATCAACAACCATATCACAAATACATATAACTAAATAAGAATAATACCAAATAAAAGCAAAGACCTTATGGTCAAGGTTTACCATTACGGCCTGAATAGGCTGAACGACTTGAACACTGCAGCGGAAGAAGAAAACGCCAATGCGACCCATCCAAATGCCCACAGGCAATCGAGTGGAGAACGCACCCTAGTCGATGGAAATCTTGAACAGTTTCTTTCACTTCTGAGAGAGGATTAGAATGTAGCACGTGAGTACATAAAGTACTCAGCAAGTCTGGGAAATTATGCATAATGTAGGCTATCCAAGGATGGCTTGATATGGTTTATTTGCACAAAGCCAAGGTTCATCAAATCATACTTGTTAATAATTTTCACAAAGCATATTTGAGCAATTCTTTTTAATAATTGAATTATGTAATATTGTAGTGAAGGTTCTAACCACCACTCACTAATACACAGGCTCTATCCGCCACATCTCAACAAAAACAGGGTTCAATCCAATCACATGGCTTTGTCCGCCATGGTTCACAAAATCAGGTTCCTTCCACCTACCTGGCTTTAGCCGCCAGAAGCACACCCGAGAGTTCTAACCGCTCCCGGATCCCAAAACAAACTGTTGTTTAGTTTGAAATCAAAAACCAAAGTCTACCAGTATGAAAGCATTCAGCAAGCTTCACCTTTGACCGTAGACACGGCTATTCGAATAGTTTTAACTCTGCAGAGGTTGTACAGCTTTACCCACAAGACATGATATTCCCTTGATGCCAAGCTATTAGCACACTTCCTTGGGTGTGCCGGCAGGGATATCATGACAAGGCATTTACAATGTATACGCCTAACCTGACTCACCCGCTGAGGTTTCACCGCTGTTAGGGTTATTTCCACCCAGTACAGAAGCCCCCTCTTGCGCCGTGTGAGAAAAACAACAACAACAACAACAACAATGCCTCTTTCCGGCTCTCACACAACAACCGAGTGGTGAGTCTAAGTTAGGTTTCTACAAATTATTCAGCCAGGTCATGCCCACTTTGACATGTGGTTGTACGGTAATGCTTAGAATGGAGACAGTCATAAGCGTCGGTCCTTAATTGACTTGGGGCGGTACTTGCACAAAAGAACCAAGGCTTGGTCCGCTTCCACCCGACATTCCATGCCGCCCAAGTCGAAATCATTTTTTATTTTATTTTTATTTAGTAACCCATTGGCAATACTCTTTGCCTATAACTTCCAATACAAATTTTCAAGAGATAATTGAAAGTCCCACCCATAGGTGAATATTGACCGATAGCGAGGCTAAGCATTTCTACCATACTATTCTATTCCACCAATAGTCTATTTTATAAAAAGAAAGTTGTAGGGTTAGATTACAACCCAAACAGTTAATTTTGTAATCACCACTAATCCTGGAATTACCACAATTTTACAGTCATATGAATAATCCAATTCATTATAGTATTCCACAAGTGGTAAGTATATCCTGGTATTATCATAACCCCAAAAATCATAGTAATCCACAATCATATTTGTAGATGAAATATTTCCCTTGAACTATGACCTGTATTATTGATTTATCCATCATTCATACATCGATTAATTTTGTAATCTACTTGATCCACCAAGAATAATTCATAATCTCATCCCCGAGCATATTTCATGAAAGATTCTACAAATCCAAGATTTCATTGATTCATTGCCTATAGCTGTTTCCCTAAACAATGACACCAAGTTGGCTAAACAAATCACATACAACCCTCATTCTTCATAATCCCACCTAGATGGTTATCGCAACACCATACTTCACAAAATCATCTACTAAACCACCGAGTACGATTCTCAATATTATTCACGGAATCCATCGAGTATACTTCACAACATCATCTTTAATCATCTAGAATATAATCCACCGATAATACTTCATAATAGCATATATTTAACCCTTCACATCATCACCTCTAAATCATCTACTTTAATCCACCAAGAATGCAACGATCAATCTTATCATCCACTAAGAATATTTCACAAGGTCATCTACTTCTTAATCAATCAGTTAGTAATAATTCCCCAACAAGCACTAATAATCCAACTAACTCTGATTCTCATTTGATACTATTTTATCAACCCAAGAAATCCAATTCAACATAGTATTTACTGACCTATTTAATCCAACAAGAATACTTCACAATACCATACCTCTTCCAAATTTTCCCCCAATCCATTATAATGTGAACTACTATAACAATCCATCTTCACAATATTTCGATCATCAAAGTTCATAAATCAATTTCATAATTAACAATCCCCATCAACACTAATATTCATGTAATCTCCAATCAATTTGGGTTCTAGCTTCAATCTACATTCTATACTACTATGTTCAATCCACACTATCTTCAATCTACATTCTATACTACTATGTTCAATCCACACTATCTTCCCAATAGTTATTTCCCTAACCAAGATATTTTTCCAAAAACATTTATATTGGTGGATTGCTATACTAGGGCGACAAAGGGTCATGGATAACGAGGTCAAGGAGGTATGAACAATAGGTATTAACGAATGGCCTAACGTCAACATCATTCTTTTACATAAATAGCAATGCAGTTTGTAAAACAGTGTAAAATATTTATAAATTGTAGGATCAACATGCGTCAAGGAGACTTGCCTCGGTCACAGCGAGAATGTTGCACTCTTTGAAGTCCGGCGACAGGATCGGCGGTCGCGTCGGGGTCGTCGACTACGCGCAAAACAGGACAACAAATAAATAAAAGAAAATAAATAAAATCCAAAAATTATAAAATTAGTACTGGCAAGTAGATCTTGATTTTAGATGAATTTAGAAACTTGAACGGAGTCAATCGGAGTTCGGACGCAAAAGTTATAAGCGTTCGAAGTTGGAAAATGATGAAAAATCAAGAAAAAGAGAAAAGTTACTATTTGCTACAGTACTGGCGAGAAACTTGGTTCCAGAACTGACCCAAAGTTACATAGCCCCCTTTTCTTCCAAAAAAACGGATTTTTGCCCCATTTTCGCACGAATTTGGATCAAACAAAAGCCTAGAACCTCTAGATAACATCCTTAGGGACATCTAGGAGGAAGGGATTGAACCAAAACTCACCGGAATCGGAGAAATCGACGAAGAACGGAGGTTCGGCCGAATGCACAAAAGCTCCAAATTCGTCGCCCATGGTTGAGAAATCCTAAAATTGATGGTTGGGTTAGAATCTAGACTCATCCACGGTCACAAAGAACCAAGTGGCATGAAGAATGGCTCACCGGAGAAGAATCTACAAGCATGAACTTGACGAACACCGAAAAAGTTCAACCCAACATCGATTTTCTTGATCTCACGGGCGCAAGGATGGAGTAGATGGAAAAGGGGAGTACACTCCCGGAACGGGGACTCTTATAGGGAGAGAATGGAGGCGGCGGTGCGACGTTTGGACGAGAAACGACCGAGTTAAATGCAACTAAGTGGATTTCCGTTTTTCTTGAATGGTGCCATTTCCGACGAGCTTGACGGCTCCTCTAGGTGGGGAATGGCAAGAGATCGCCGCCGCGGATCCAACGCAACCGACCGTTCGCGTTTTGGAGTTGAAACGACGGAGTTACGGGGATTTGAAGCTTGCCCTAGCCATTGTTGCCATGGGAGAGTTCTCTGTACATGAGGTTTGGCTGGAGGTTGAAGATGGCACTATTCACATGCCACGTGGCAGCATTCTATTGGTCCTCCTTTACGCAAATGATTCGCCCTAGAGAAAAATAAGAAAAAATGGCCTAAAAATTCCTAGAGCCATTTTAGATTATTTGGGACTCAATGGAATTGGTTTGGTTGAATTTGGATGAGTTTTGTGGAATTGGATATTCGGGCGCGGATCGCAGGCATTAAACAAAAGCCGCGCGAGATAAAATAGGAACGGAGGTCCAAAAATCCGGGGAATGATTCCAAAAATCGTTTTGGAATATTTGGAACACAAATGAAGTGGTTTGGGGATTTTTGGAGCATTTTTGGACTCGGGTGAAATTTTCGGGTACCGGCGGGACTGGAAAATCCGATGTTTCGCCTGGGAGGGAATTAATTCCCGATTTTGGATTGGAAAGGATGCCAGGTTATTATAAACACCAACAAAACTCCAAATTTTGAATTTACTTTATTTAAATTAGGTTTTTCTCCAGAAAGCGAAAACTAGGGTGTTACACAGGGGCTTTTGGCTTTTTTAAAGCCCGGCTTAAAAGCTAGTCGTTTGTTTCGACTTAGGCTTTTTGGCTTTTAAGCCGATGAAAAAGCCTAAACAAACATGGCCTTATAGCCCCTCTTGGAGATGCTCTAAAAGCCTAGCAGGGGCTCAGGAAAAATACCGTCGTACCCATAGCATCCTAGAGACCTTGTAGGGATATGATATTAAGTTCAACCCGAGCCAAGGACTGTAAACACCATTGGCACCGCGATTGTAAAGATAGAACAAAAAAGAAATAAAGCGGCCATCCTATTTTTGACATTGACTTGCCCCCGAAAACCTTCCAAGGTCCTCGGAAGAAACACCCTTTGCAAGAAGGGCCATGGTAAGTTTAAAGGGTTAAATACATGGTTCGTAGTAATTACTACCGCATAAATGACTGTGTAACTCACTCGCTCCACCAGATTCATGGAGCTAGTGGAGATGGATATTCCTAGCTTCATCAGATCTGTGGAGCTGGAGCTGTGGGTATATTAAATGTTTAAGTGAATCATTTTGTTTACATTTTAGATTAAAATATAAACTTAATTCATTTTATTTTAGTCTACAAGTTTCAAATGTAAGGTGGAACTAAGATATAGAGCTCTGTCAAATATGACCTCATCCATTGGTGAGCAATGAGATTTGCAAACATCTAAAAATAGAGTTATTTTTATGTTTTCTTTTTAAAAGTTGTAAGAATATTAAAGCTTAAATGTAGAATAGAGGATAATTACTTACTCTCCAATTGTCTTTGGGTTTGTGTAATTTATATTAAAAAAATATAGACGCACTGCTCCCAGGAAAATATCTTAACGCGGGTATCACAGCCCCAGGGCCACACTAACCCTGCAGCGTCACATCGCAAGGCGACCACGCCGCCAACGAGCAGCCAGTAATCTCCCACCCTTCCCTCGCAAAAGCGTCGGGAGAGGTGCGGTCAATGGCGCGGGGCCACCTGGTCCCGCCCGGTTTAGCGCAAAACGAGAGCATCAACAGCGACGGCAATAAGGATAAGCGACGAGATGGATGGACGCTTCCAGAACTCTCCCCCGGGGGGGGCTTCCGGAACTTTCGCCACCACGTCACCGCACTCGCCCCGATTAAAATAACTCCCGGGAGGTAGTGAGCTTAGGATGATTCCAAAGCTTGCAGAACAGTCTAGAAACTTCGGAGCCGGGACGCTCCCTCGCGGCGAGCCTACTATAAATAGGCGGGGGCGGCCGCGACGAGCCCAAATGCGAACCGATAGTGACTCGAGTCACTCAACCCGACCCAGAAGAGACTGTACTACTACCTTTCTTACTTCTTTCATGCTCTGTTCTTTCATGCTCTGTTCTTTTGTCAATGCAAAGCTCCGGATTTTGCATCTGCGATCGCCAATTTTAGACTTTTCCACCCTTGTGAATTCTTCTATTGAGGATGTGCTAATTTGATCCAACAGCATCGCCAACTGAGTTGTTGGTTCTTTTTACTGAATTTTTGTCTTTTCTATTCTACTCCATTCCCCCATAATGTTCTATTTCCCGTTCATTTTGCGAGGATGTTCTGTAGTTATAGCTTGCTTCTAGTGTTGACATTTTGATTTTTTTTTTCTCCTGAGGATTTTTGCGGCATTTGATTCAGAAAGGTCATTTCTAAACTCGTTCGGTAGAGGGCGATATTTTTCTGCAAGGATCGCCCCATTCTTCTTTTGGATTTTTTTTTCTCCCTGGTCCGTTCAGTGGTGCTCTGTTATTCTTGTTCCGTTACTCCATTGGCAATTGCTGGTTGGTTTGAGCATGGACCCGCTCCACGGCGTTGTGAAAGAGGAGGAGTTCGACTTCGCCGGAGCGGCGGCGGATGGCTTGCCGTCATGGTGGGCCGGCCGAGCCTTAGAGGAGCTGCCCCGGCCGATGGAGGGCCTCGGCGAGGCCGGCCCGCCGCCGTTCCTCAACAAGACGTACGACGTCGTGGATGACCCCAGCACGGACACCGTCGTGTCTTGGGCCTTCGCCAGCAACAGCTTCGTCGTGTGGGATGCCAATGCCTTCGCCACGGTGCTCCTCCCGCGCTACTTCAAGCACAACAACTTCTCGAGCTTCGTCCGCCAGCTCAACACATATGTAAGTCTCGCCGTTAACGATCAATGCGCGCGCTTGTACTGTTCTTGCCTGCCTGCGCCATCCATGGCGATTCATTGGCAGCGTGCAATGCTAAATTGGTGTGGTGGTGATGATCAATGGGGGATTGGGGGTGTGGGGTTCTTGCAGGGGTTCAGGAAAGTTGATCCGGACAGGTGGGAGTTCGCGAACGAGGGGTTCCTGCGGGGCCAGAAGGAGCTCCTGAAGACGATCAAGCGGCGGCGCCCACCGTCGAGCCCGTCGGCGCAGCAGCTGCAGCCGGCGGCGGCGTGCCTGGAGGTGGGGCAGTTCGGGCAAGAGGGCGTGGTGCACCGTCTGCAGCGCGACAAGGGCATCCTGGTCGCTGAGGTGGTGAAGCTGCGGCAGGAGCAGCAGGCGACGCGCGAGCAGATGCAGGCGATGGATGAGCGCATCACCGGGGCGGAGCAGAAGCAGCAGCAGACGACGGTGTTCCTGGCGCGCGCCATGAAGAACCCGGGCTTCCTCCAGATGCTCATGGAACGGCAGGGCCAGGGCCGGCAGAGGGAGCTCGAGGACGCCCTCTCCAAGAAGCGCCGCCGCCCCATCGAGTACCTCCTCCCCCGCGACGGCGAGTCCAGCACCTGGCAGGGTGCCACGGTCGACGGCGCGGAGGAGGCGAACGGCGACGAAAGCAGGCGCGGAGACGGCGGCGAGGACACGCAGAGCTTCTGGGTGGAGCTGCTGAGCCTGGGCCTCGAGGAGCAGAGAGGTGGGGGTGCGGAGGGGAGCGGCGGCGACGTGGACAACGACGTCGACGACGACGTGGACGTGCTCGTGCAGAGCATATACCACCTCAACCCGAACCAGAGTGTTCCCTCCCAGCCCGAAGTGAAGGAAAGTTCGAGAAGGTTTGACTTCTAGAACGCAGGTAGGACATAGATAATGTAGTAGCAGCAGTACTTGTGTTCGTTCTCATTGTTCTTTTTTTTTTTTTTTTTTGGTCGCAGGCTGCAAGTTGCCAAAAGAAAAGGACTGGATGGCCAGGCCAGTGGTGGTGGAATGTTCAAGAAGCCGGCCTGGTTACGAAGCTTCTGGAAAGAGAAGCCTGAGCAGTAGTAGAATCTGACTAGGCTGGTCCCAAGGCCGAAGCCGCGGAATAAATCAAGCAAGCGAAGTGCTTTGCTCTTGTAAATTGGCGATCGTGTTAGTGACTCTCCGTCCGACCTCCCCTTTTCTTATTACTCGAGTTGATCGATGTACGGTTACTGGTCAATATCTTATTTTATATTCAAGATTGTTATGATACGGACGAATCTGAATGGATATTTAGGGGTTTTTCTCTGTATTGAGCATTGTGTGCTGCTACTAGTTCTTGTTGATTGACCAAGGATTCAAATCTTGTTAAAATTTGGCGTTTGGCGAAATCTTGGTTTTGGATCTCAAAAGTTTCAAGATCAAAAAGTTTCAAGATTTTTGATCGAAATTTGACCATATTTGATTGGATTTTGATAAGATTGGATTCTTGGTATCGTTCTACATATGGAATAGTCGGTAGACAGTCTAATTAGTCTTGTAAATTGGCGAAGCCGTGGAATAGATCAAGCAAAGTGCTTTGCTCATGTAAATTGGCGATCGTGTTCGTGACTCTCCGTCAATGTACGGTTACTAGTAGGCTGGAAATTAAGCTCGAGGCTCGGCTCGAGCTCGGCTCGGCTCGAAGCGGCTCGGCTCGGCTCGAAGCGGCAGTGAGCCGAGCCTGAGCCTACTATTCGGCTCGCTTAGCTAACGAGCCGAGCCCGAGCCGGCTCGCGAGCGGCTCGTTAGGCTCGTTACCGTAGGTAGGTTCAGTTTCTAGGGATGAGGTTGTCCAGCAGGTTCATTTTCTCTACATATTTTCTTTCCAAGTGTAGTTCTTGTACCTTGTTGCTCCTAGTCTTGTGTGATGTTCATATATCAGAATAAAGTTCATCTAGGAACCTCTGTCAGAACTGAATATAACACTTCGATAGTTAAGGTATTCACAATTCAAGCTATAAAGGCAGCAATTGTACCAAAGCAAACTGCTTCTCCACTACATATTTCAGCAAGTCAATTCTTAATTCATCGGAGCACATCTACAACAATAACAAATAAACAGCAATTTGTGCTCTCTTTACAACCCCGCCTAAAATCACATTTCCAGGTCGCATTTCCAATTCATCATGGTATCATCATATCCATGCCCCCATTTCAATTCAATACCCCATCCAGGCATCCACTTGACCATGAAACTAGACTAAGATCACTTCCCCCCGGTTAAAACTGGCAAGGAACCGACAGTACCTGGAATCACCTTGGCAGCCACGGCAAGGAACGCTCCTCCAGCAGCCGCAGCCCGGCGATGGCCATGAGCCGCACCTCTGTCGCCGCGACGCCCCCCGAGCCACTGACCCTTTCCCTGGCGAACTCCATGAGCGGCTGCAGCGACTCCCCCGCGTGTGCTGGGTCGACGGCGAACGAGGAGAGCCCCGGGGAGACGCACATCACGGCGGAGAGCGCCAGATCCGGGTGAGGCGACGGGGCGGCGGGCGAAGCGCAGAGCAGCCGGCCGGACGGGGAGGCAGCGAGCCGGCGAGGCGACGGGGCTGGGTCACCGGGGGAGGCAAAGAGGCGACGGGGACAGGGGAGGCGACGGGTCTGGGTTGCTGGCTAGAGCTAGGGAGCGGCGGAGTTAGGGGTTGGGTCGCCGACTGGAGCTGTCGGGGAGGCGCCGGCCGCCGACGCCGAAGGCCTGATCCGATTGGCCGAACCCTAAATCGGGACTCGGGAGAGGAGGCTGCCCTGAAGAATGGTGAGGATGGAGGAGATGATGGGCTGGGGCGCTGCGCGCTGGGCATTTGGGCCATCGCCACTCTGCTAGTCGCCCGGCTCACAAGCCACGTCGAGCCGGCTCGAGGCTCGAGCGAGCCCGAGCCGAGCCCATTATTGAGCTCGATGCATGTAGCGAGCCGAGCCCGGCTCGGCTCGAAAAAAGACGAGCTCGGCCGAGCCGAGCCAGGCTCGGCTCGGCTCGATTCCACCCCTAGTTACTAGTCAATATCTTATTTTATATTCAAATTTGTTATGATTTTTAGAGGTTTTTCTTTTATATATTTACAATTGTCTTCTACAAAAAAAATTAATCTAAAAAAAAGTTTTTCCCCTTTACATTGTATGCTCCTACATCTGTTTTTCTAATTGCATTGACATACAATCGATTGACCAAGGATTCAAACTTTGTTGAAATTCGGTGAAATTTTGGTTTGGACCCCTTTGAGATTCAAGATCTCGACGAAACTTAAATATTTTTTTAAAAAATTGCAACATTAACCAAACTTTTGGAATTTTTGAAGGAAATTTGACTGTATTTAATCGAATTTTGATTGGATTGGATTCTTCGCATCGTTCTCCATATGGAATAGTTGGTAGATAATCTAAGTAATCTATGCACATTAATTCTCGTGATCATTAATTAAGTACCTCTATTGTCCGAATTTTTAAAAATTTCTTAAACTTGATAATCATCTGAAAATTTTATTACAATATTAGTAATGCATCTGGATCATCCACAAAAAATTTCAAAATTTTCTAACACGGATTAAACTATTTTTCATTCGGTTGAAATTTGTTTGTCAGCCTTCAATAGCACTGTTTGAATTTTTAAAAATTCCTCAAGGTTGATAATCATCTGAAAATTTTAAGGTAATATTATGGATGTGCTGAAATTATCTACAAAAATTTTCAAAAGTTTCAAACGTGGTTTGCATCATTTTTCATTTAGTTGAAATTTGTCGGTCAGCCTTTTTATCAGGAAAGTAGCACTATTAATTTTTAAAAAAATTCATTAGAATTGATCATTATCTGAATTTTTTATGGGAATATTAGTGATGTGTCAGAACCATCCAAAAAAATCTCAAAATGATGGTTAAGTGCTGTCAAATATTTATGAGAATTTAAATGAGTACGTCGGAAGGAACTACCCTACTAATCCAAAAGAGTTGTTTAACTTAAGACATTCCGACCTTTGTGCACGGTTGAGAGGGCTTTTGGGGCATTGAAGAATCGTTTTTGCATTGTAGACAACAAGCCTTTTCACCCATAAAAGACCCAAGTGAAGTTAGTTTTGGCTTGTTGCATTCTACACAATTAGATTCTTCTACATGGGCAAGATGAAATGGTTCCGAGAGAGGAAGATTGGGTGCCTAACAATGATGTGAGTGTTGTCCAACATGACAATGCCGAAGCCTCTTCCGAAAATAACTCTGCTTGGGTACCCAAGAGGGATGAGTGGGCTAACGCCATGGGGGCTAATAGAGGCAATTCTCATGTGTGATGAGTTCTTGTAATTATTCTAGTTATGGGACTGCATTTTGGACAATTATTGTAATAATTATTGTAATATTTAGTAGACTACAATTGGACTAATATTGTATTTTTATGCTCCTCTAATATGGTTAAGTGCTGTCCAATCATGTTTTTGCTCCGTAATATGGTTAAGTGATGTCCAATGATGTTTTTTGTCCAATCATGTTGTTGCTCTAATATGGTTAAGTGCTGTCCAATCATGTTTTTGCTCTTTCTATTTATTTCAGACTATGGCTGAGAAAATTATTGATATTGGAGGTAGTGCCAATGACAATGGGAAGTTTGGGAGGGTTCAAATGAGGTGGACCAATGTGATGTCTTCATTTGTCTTCCGTCGCATGAGTGAGCTTATAAAAAGTGGGGGAAAGAAGTGATAAAGGATTCAAGGAGGTTCACTACAACAAAGTGGCGAAGGATCTCAGAGAGTTCACTGGTAATGTTGTGAGTGGCACACAAGTGTACAATCACCTTCGTAAGTGGCGTCAATGGTGGATGAAGGTTACTAAGCTTAGAGACTTGAGTGGAGCACACTGGGATGAGGCTAACCACATGATAGTGTTGGAGGAGGAGCATTATATGGGTCACATTAAGGTATGTCATTGGATGACTCGAAATTTGAGCATTATATCTTCATCTTTTCACTCGAAATTGGTTTATTATCACATATTCCCACAGTGCTAGGTCATCAAGCAGGCAGCGAACATTAGAGTTAAGGGTACAACTTGAAATTCATCAATTATCAGGCCAGGTGCTGGCAGAGTGCTTAATATATTTGAAATGGTTTAGTTGGTCCATGCAAACTTTGTCTTTGCTGTCTGAACTGACAACAAACTACATATAGTGATGTTGACAACAAACTGCATATAGTGGAGCTTTCCTCTTACGTAGATTTGCTGTCTGAACTGCCCTCAATAATGTTGAATTTTGTCTTTGTCTTTTGTTCCTACAAGTTTTAGTACAAATTCATTCGTCGTTACTTTTTCATGCCTCGAGTCAAATATGTTTCTTGTATTTGTAGGCACATCCTAAGGATGCTGAGTATCTAAACAAGCCCATAGACAATTATGTGGCAATGATAGCTATATTTGGGAGTGGTATGGCTACTGGGAAGTATGCAATGGGATCTAATGAGGCACTTGGGGACCCAAGTGACTTCATGGACAATCCAAAGGACTAGCCAAGCAATGAAAGCCACGAGGTTTCAAACAAGACCAATCCACAAACTAAAGATGCAAGTAGTGTGTCCAAATGGGGTAAGAAAAGAAAGAGATCCTTTATTTCTGATGAGGAAGCAGTTATGTTGACTGGCATGACCGAGGCAGTCAATAATGTTGCAGCTGCCATTAGAGAGACAGCCGTACATGAGGTGCATCCTGACTTGTATGGGGCTGTCATGAACATGAATGGGTTCGTGGAGGATGTCTTGTTTGCTGCTTTCTCTTATTGGTGGAAAACAGGGCGCAAGGTGCTGCATTTGTGACTATGAATGAGAATCATCGTGCTATGTGGCTACAATTGTTTTGTGCGAAGAATAACCTTTGAAACAATGTGATGTGGCTATGGAACTTTTCATGTTGGAATGACTTATGAAGAATAACCAAGTTGGAATGACTTGTGATGTTGCTATGAACTTTTATAGCATTTGTTGTATTTTGTTGCTGTGGAACTTTTATAACATTGTAATGTGGCTATGGAACTTTTATAACACTGTGATGTGGCTATGTGATGTGACTTGTGATGTATAAGCATTTTAACTTTGTGTTTGGATGGCTAAATGTATGTGATGTGACTTGTGATGTATAAGCATTTTAACTTTGTGTTTGGATGGCTAAATGTATGTGATGTGACTTGTGATGTATAAGCATTTTAACTTTGTGTTTGGATGGCTAAATGTAGTACACTGTGATGTGGTTAATGTCATGTGCATTACTTCTGAATTTTGTGGTTGTGGTTGTGATGTGGTTAAATGTTAGGTTTCTGTTTGGAAGCTGGCAGTTTGTTGGTTTTTGTGTGTGTAATTTTCCGTTTTTCTTGGCAGCTCTAGTTCACTCCCAACTTTGATCCTAGAAGATAAGTCAATGATGCCACCTCTCATTCTTCTTCACTACATTCTTCAGAAAGCCTGCAATGTTCCCTCCAGACCTTGCATTGTCTCTTCCAGAACTTGCAACATTCGATATGTGCCAGAAAAGGTCCATATTTAGGCCAATGAAACCAGAAGAGAAGGAGTGGTTGAAGCAGCGGTGTGTCAGACCATGCATTGTCTTGGAAGCTTGTACTTAGGTACATTTTAGTTGGTGAGAATAATTACCGTTGTGAGAAATCCCAGGTTATTGCTGGACCAGGCCACAGCATTGTTGTCACAACAAAAGGGGAGGTATACTCATTTGGGGCTAATTTGTAAATACTAGAATAAATGTAATTTAAATACGGTGATATACAGGATATACAGGAGATGATATATATTAATATTCATGCAACCAACCAAACATGTTCTCTTGTTAGGCTGCACCAGCTCATACAATCAACCAAACAGTGTCTCTTGTCAGGCTGCACCAGCTCATACAATCAACCAAACAGCATCTCTGTGCAGCCTGCGTCTCCTCATGCAATCAACCAAACAGCATCTCCTTGCATCCACTCAACCTGACTCCCACCAGCTTGACTGAGCTCATGCAGCCTGACTGAGCTGAGAAGGCAACCAAACAGCTTATTATAAGTGGGTATTTTTGAGTAGCATAGAACCAAACAGCTTATTATAAGTGAACCAAAAATTCAGTGGTATTTTTGGTATTTTATTAAAGTGGGTATTTTTTAGTAGCATAGAACCAATTTCCCCTCAAATAAATGGTGGAGGAGGGAGAGAGGGAAAGCAATGAGGGTAAATTTGGAAATGATATATCAAAAACGTGGAGTGTTGGGTATTTATGAGTACATAAACAATAAATAAAGTGGTATAGACTAACCGGTGAAGGGAGTATTTTTTTTTACAAAGTTGCTTTACGTACATTTTGGCTTGTCATGTCCGTTGTCGTGAAACAAAAGGTTGTTCTGAGCGGAGGATAAGTGCTGACAATTGTTTTTACATTTTGCCTAGCACAGAGTACTTAGTACTTTTAGTAGCAAGATTTTAAATTTCGTGTTTGGTATATATCTCGGTGGTGATCGAAATCTAAAATTTTAACGAGATCTTGGAATTTTGGATAAAGTCCAAAAACCAAATTTCAAATTGTATCATTTTTCAACTGGTATTTCTGGTATTTTGGTCGAAATAACCGAGATTTTGGCCACAATTATCGAGATCTTGGCCAACTTTTGAAGTTTTGAAAAATGGTAAAAAATACATCAAAAAATTTTGAATTTTTTTGTAGATGCTCTTGACCCCAAATCCAATCAAATCCGGCCCACAAAAATTGAAATCCAATTAAATTGTCTGATATTTTGGCCAAGATCACCGAGATCTCGACCGAAATTGCCGAGATTTTACTAAGTTTTTGAAAGTTACTATAGCATTTTGTATTTTTTTTTAATTTTTTTTATTTGGCCAAGATTTAGGATCTCGGCCACGACTGAAGAATGAAATTTTGGCTGAGATGGCCAAAATCTCAGCGAGATTTCGAACCATGCTTAGTACTATGATGGTTCAATGTTGTATGAAACAAGGTTTGAAATCTCACCAAAATTTTGCGAAATCTCAAATTTCAGACCCCCAAGATTCATAAACCAGACAAAATGGATAAATTTGAAGAAAAAAAATCAGATTGCTACAGTACTCAAAAATCTCGATGAAATTTCAGTCAATTTTGACCGGATTTGGCACCATTTTTTTTCTAATTGTAATACCGTTTGTAGGGAATACATAGAACCATTTCGCAGTAGAAACGCAAGCCTTACTGTAGCTTACTTGTTTACAGCCGACACAAGCTTGCATGAGGTCCTAGACTCCTAGTGAGCTCATTCGGTGGGGGTTTTTTTAAGAATTTTTTCTAATCAAGTGAGTTGGCCAAGGCATTTTTTGGTGAGCTTTGGATCGGTTTGGATAGGAGTTAGCAGACTGGCTAGAGATCCGTCGATCCGCCATGAACAACAGCTAGGGTGATGTTCCTGGTACGGTCGAGCTTTGCTAGCTCTATCAGCCATATCTAGCTAGCCGCTCTTATCCCTGTAGTTTTATGCCCATACCTTTTGCTAGTTCTTGTCTCTGTCAGCTCCATGCTAGCTGTGCGTGATTCACTGGAAGATTTCAAAGAAGATTGGATGGACAAGCCCCATTCCTGCGTCTGAATTGCAAGTTTTGTTAATATTTGGAAGTGTTCTTTTTACCTTTCTTTCCCCAACATGTGATACCTCTAGTGTTCATTCGTGTACTACCGGCAAATGCAAATTCGATGAAATTGTCATCCGTCACTGTGAAATGACGTTGATTGTGCAAATATATAAATTGATGCTAATCGCGATTTATCCCAACGGTGTGCTCCTAAGTAAAAATTAATCAAATCCATTAAACCTCGTGTTTGGTCACACTTGCTTTGAGCCTTTGACATCTAATCTCTACCTCATGTGTTATGTGCCATACTTCAGTTTTGATTAGTAGCAATTTTTCATTTAGAATATGTAGAAAGCTATTACCTGGTTTGGTAAAACAAACATCAATCCATCTCTCTCTCTCTAGCCGAAATCTTACCCAAGTGCATAAAACATAGTAATAATACTACTATTACGCCGGGAAGAATTGCCGCACGCTCAGGGGCTCCACGTCATGCCCATGCCCGATTTGCAAAAAAGCCCTCCCACATTCTCTAAATTACGGATTGGTCTCTGTAAATTACAAAGAGGCCCTTTACAATTTTTTGTGAGTATAAAAAAACTTTTTGGATTACGTTTAGGTCCCTGATTCGTTACTTTACAACAAAGCTCACCGCTAAATACGAATCTCGAACGAGCAAGAAGTACTAATGAGCTGTACATAAGTTGTGCCATGTCGAGGTGGCCCGACATGGCACAACTGGCTTGCCGGATTGTGACAGGACAACACAGTCTAGGCCGGTGCCTAGGTCTACCTGCTGCTAGTCTGCTACAGTTACAGGTTGCGAACCCTCGCAGAGACGCACGAGTTGCAATTTGCAAAGACAGAAGAACGTAGATGGCGCCGGTAAGTTTAAAGTTTTTCAGGCCCAGCTTGTTAAGAGTACGTGACTGACAAATTCAGTCCGGGCCGCTCAGTTCCTCGTCTCAGCCCAGTTAGTGGAAAGTTTGCTCGATTTACGCCGGTGACGTACAACAAGAGAATTACGTCTTTTAAACGAGTTTACGAAAAGGAAGCGCGCCTTTTGACCGCCAGCTACAAGAGTACAAGACTAAGCAGCCGTTCCTACCCACATGGCCACGTCACACGAACCCGTAGCTCTACAACGATCGTAAATTACAAAATTTGCAGGGTCCTTTATTGCAAAAGCACGCAACGTGCCAACGTCTCCTCCGTCTCCATTCTCCAACATCTCCTCGGGACTCCGTCTCGCCTCGGACCTCGGTTACTTCCCATCGCCCATCGGCCGTCGAGCGCGAGCGGAGCTCACCGCCGCCTCCTCCTCCCTCCGCGTCCGACCCCGAACCCTAGAACCGGAGCGCTGGTGGTGGCACCATCGCGCTAGCTACTGACCCGGCGGCCATGGCGAGGTGGCGGCCGGCGATGCTGCTGCTGGCGGCGGCGCTGGTGGGGGCGGCGTGGCGGGCGGAGGCGCTGTCGGTGACGGTCACCGACACCGAGTGCATCCAGGAGTTTGTGCCCTACGAGGGCGACACCGTGTCCGGGAACTTCGTCGTCGTCGACCACGACATCTTCTGGAGCTCCGACCACCCCGGCATCGACCTCACCGTACTGACCCGATCCCCTTTCTTTTATTGTTGCGCGTTTGATTCGGACGGGAAGGATGCGGGTTTTGTCTGTGGTTTTGGTTGGGATCTGAGTGGTTGAATTGGGGATCGATTGGAATCGTGGTCCTCTTTTGGGATCTGTGGTTAGGGGGAAAGATTTGCGGCGCTTTTGACCTAAACTGATCTCGATGGGTAGCGTGTAGTAGATTTATATGTAGTTCAGCTAAATTAACTGGGAGTAGGGTTGTTCCTAAAGCCAATATGCCGGTGATTCGGCGCGTTTGGTGCAAAATAGGACCTTTTGAGGAAGTTTCTGTGGATTACCGTGCTGTTTTGGCACTTTTTACTCTGGTATGCGTATTGCGAGGTCAATCTATGAATCGTTCAGGTTGAATTGAATGGCGATGTTGTATTTCACTGCCGGTTTCGTCAAAAGTTGGCCCTCTTTGTTGTCTGGGCGCTTGGGTTTGGGGGGAAAGAAGGGGCTTGTGATAATAATTTCACTTCTTCCAGTGGAAAACTTCGAGCAAAAGTTCGCCCCGAGTTTGCTGATCTGTTGAGTTTATATGGCGCTGTGGGTTCTGCTTCTTGATGCTGTCGTGCTGCAGTTGATACTAAGTGATGTTTTGGCTAAGTTTGTTCGCTTGACTACACACTATGTCGTTCTTTTTACACTAAATTTTTTGCATTCTTAATTCCCCATTGTAGAAAAGTTGACGAACATGCCATACCTTCCCGATATCAATAGGTATTTATTTTACTTGATTCCCAGCTAAATGATCAGTTCTTAACTCTTCATTTAGAAGCAACGTTTGAACAATTTTTTTTTCCTGGTATGTTTCATTGTGCCAGTAAAAAGATCGTGTTTTCTTCTTCCTTTTCATTTATCTGGACTGAGGGCTTTTGGATCAGACATAGCATTTCACGTTGTATGCTTTTGCTTTCATTTTATTCTTGTGCTGAAAATTTTTGTGTGCCGTTATTCTAGAAGTTCAGACTCTGCAAGTTAGAAGACTACGATGCACTTAGCACTGAGGAATTTCAAAAAGTTCTCAATCGACGAATAAACCAGTAAACTTTACTTCTTGTTTCGAACTTGGAAGACTAGTCACTAGTGTATCATTCCAAAGGAAGACCCCCATCATTCTGTAATGATTCAATGCAGGAAAGAACTAAATGAATTGGAATAAAACTTCTAAGTATTATTTTTGTTTGACCTCGATTTTAGCTTCAGCGAATGAAAAAAATATTTGAGGTATAGCAACGACTAAATATCTCATTTTACTTCAAACCAATTCCATTGGATGACTTAGCTCATGTACTGAAAACAAATGTGTTGTTTTATGACAAATGAATGTAATAAAGTAGTTGTTATCCCTTACACCCAACATGTGCTATTAGTTATTACTGGGGAATACATGAGTTGATCCTATTTTCTGCGTACTACTGTAGTTTGTTTATTTTGATATGGGTGATATGGGTGTGTCATTTTGGTTTTCCCATGAGAACATTTGTTTCTTATTAATTGGATTTAGTTTACACTTCACATACTTACCTATTCCTCCTTCATTTAGTTCGCTAATATCCATACTAATGAGTATAATTTGGCTTTGCTTGCACCTGTTATGATGTGAATCTGTAATGTGTGATTAGTACTGAGGTATTTATTATGTTACACTTAATCGGTGATCCATCAACCACTTTTTTTGATGTTCTTTTTTTTTTTGTGAATGTAGGTAACTTCACCAGGTGGTAACACTGTACATACATTGAAGGGAAAATCTGGTGACAAATTTGAGTTCAAAGCTCCAAGGGGTGGAATGTACAAATTTTGCTTCCATAATCCATATGGAGCACCTGAAACTGTTTCTTTCTACATTCATGTTGGGCACATACCCAATGAGCACAATCTGGCAAAAGATGGTTAGTGTACTGATTGTGTCTTAAAGTTCTCAGTATCTGCCTATTCTTTGAAAATTATTTGGTTTGTGGGTATTGAGCAACAATCAATTCAATTGGATTATGTGATCATAGGTTTATGTATTTAGATAAATATTTGTTTCCATCTTCGGTTTAACATTTTTAGTACTATTCATCACCCATGTTTTGATCCTGTTGCAGAGCACTTGGATCCTGTCAATGTTAAAATCGCGGAGCTGAAGGAAGCATTAGAATCTGTCACTGCTGAACAGAAATACCTAAAAGCACGTGAGGCTCGTCACCGACACAGTAAGCTTAATGAACTTTTTTTCTTCAAATGATTACTAGAAATTTGGTGATTACTTATAGTCCTGCTAAGTGTTGAAATTTTGGTGATTACCTATAGTCCTTGTGCATTTTTTGTGAATTTACTCCAAACAGATCAGCTCCCATGTGCGAGCAACATAACTTGTGCATTTTTTTTGCATGTTCCATTTTCAGTACTAAGCTGTGAATTTTTGTTCATAATAATTGTGGAAAGTTTAGTCCTTCATTATAAAGCTTATTCCATTAAAATGAAGGGGGAAAAGCACCAGTGCTAACAGAAAGAAGGATAGTAGGGCAGTTATTCTGTGTCAACAATTTCTGAATCGGGTTAGAGCGTGTCTAATGTAGGTGACTGGATACTTAAGAGTTTGTGCTTAGTTTTATCCAGATATGCTCACTTGGTAGTATCTAGTGTTCTCACATCATAGTCAATGAATTAGTGTGTCGTTCAGTTGGGACAGGTCAGTAGGTCACCACATGATTTTGCATAAGGACAACATCCAACCTTGTTCTGGTTAACCTGCCTATCTCGGTTCTTTTTTCAGTTCAAGTTATAACCATGCCTAATTTTTTGCAATGGGATCTTGAGTACATCTACGAAATGAACCGCTAATTAACTCAGCAAAGGACACACCCGATGTGTTGTTTGTTGCTTTGGTTAGTTTGTTATTCTCACCTCTTTATGATGATGGTGAGCTTATTTCATGGCTTTCTGAATCCAGCAAATGAGAGCACCAGAAGGCGTGTCATGTTGTACACAATGGCGGAGTACCTAGCATTCATGGCCGCTAGCGCTCTGCAAGTTGTTTACATCCGCCGCCTATTCAGTAAAAACGTGGCATACAACAGGGTGTAGGGCAACTTCTACTTCAAGGCAGCAGCAAATGCTTGGAACGGGAAATACTTTGTCATATTGTAGCTTCGCGGCCCTTTTTTGGTGTTAGTCTAAAAGCAGCACTTTTTTTAATTTATCACCTTGTACTTTTAGCAAAACTATTGTGAGATGTGAAGCGCATCTGTTGCTGAACATGGATCCATAATTAAACTTGAGGAGGGTTGATGTCAAAAAGGAAGAGTACTGGTAATGTGTTATGAGGATTGCATCTCTGGTATAAGTTATCATTCTATGTATTTCTAGCACAACTTGGTCCGATCTCAAATGCTCTTTCTTCACCCAATGACAGTGGCCAGTGGAAATGTGGAATGGATTATATATATATATATATATATGGCCTCCGAGAGAGTTCTTGAACCTATACGATTTGTACATGGAACATGGTAAGGCTGTCTTTAACGGCAGACGCTAGCACGACGCGAGAGAAGAGAGAGGGGCCAGCGTGGAGGAGAGAAGCGTAGCCACGTGAGGAAGCGAAGCAGCAACGTCGGCCGTGTCATCGCTTTTGTGCCGGGCCATCACCTCACGTCGCACTCGCGCCTCGCGTTGGAAGAAAGCCCTGGACGTGAGCTAGCAGCATTTCTTGCTCGTGCCTCACGAACCATTAGAGATAGCCTAAAGCGCGCTCGCTGTGTCAAAGAGGAGGGAAATTGTTGTGCAGTATTTCAGGTATTTGTGTCCTGTGGGGTGACACAAAGACCCAAACTCTCATGAAAGCATTTTAGGGCAACTGGAACTTGTTATATCCACAAATAAGGATAGTACGAGATATACTACCAACAGAGTGAGGCTGTTTTTTTTTCAGAAATAGAATATAGGCTACTCCCTCCGTTTCTTTTTATAAGGCGTATTTGGTTTCGTTAGGACAAGGCTTTGACCAACAATTACTCTATTAGCATAGAATTTTTATGACACAAAATTGATATTAGCATATTTGTATTCAAAAGTACTTATATATAATTATGATTTTGTATTGCATAAATGATATATTAATGAAGTAATCGTTGGTCAAAGTCTTGTCCTAACGAAACCAAATACGCCTTATAAAAAGAAACGGAGGGAGTAATTTGTATGACTTAATTAAACAAAGTGCCCAAATAACCCACCATTAAAACAGGGAAAAGGAACGATACTACACGCAGCCTCCTGTGAGCAGACTAAGGTATAGGGATGCCATTTTTTTTTATAAACAGAATAGAATTATTCTATTAGCATGGCGAGTTAGCCAAATCGCTAACTGTAAGCTCTGGAAATCTTCAAACAATACGTATGGGCACAAAAACTCCAAAGTCGCGCCAAGCTTTGCGAGTTAATACGCCAACACATTTCATCCTCTGCGACAAAATACCAACTCAACTTTACCAAAACCATTCACCATAAGCAGTTTAGCCTCTTCAGCAATTACATCACTTACCGATTTAGCGTAACTATAACGATGCCATTAGTATCATTCCACTAAGCATGACTCATTTCCTTCGATCAGCTACTGATTTAGCACTCAAAACTCGCTAAAACTTCGTTTCGTGACTCATGAATACACCAATATTGATACTTTGAAACACGAAATCGGTATCGACAAAATCTAGCAACACAGAACGAAACTGAAGATTCTACTCGTGAAAAACAAAACTGACGGGGTGGTTCCCCTTCGAGCCCGGTGCATTCTCTTTTTCTTGAAATGAATGTAGAGCACCTGCCTTGGTTTTTTTAAAAAAATAAATCCGAAATAATCCAAGGACGAAGAGCCAAAGGGGGGCAACGAGCAATCTTTTCCCCGGAGTAGCGACTGGAAGATGGCGGAATCCACAGGAAGACGAGAAGGGAATTTTCATCAGTGGAAATATAAGTACGTGGAGGGGTTCGTCTTTAAAATACGGTCGAGGCAAATGTATATAGAAAGAACATTCAGGGGCTCCAATAAAAAAACGATTGGCGACGCGAGCGGCGAATCTTCTATTTTCTTGGGCTGATTTCCAGCCCATTCTGTATGTGCTATTCGGTCTTCTTTTTCCTTAGTTCTGTCGTGCACAAATCCTGAAAAAAAATTTAAATCCTGAATTTTTTTAAATAATATACCGTTTAAATAATTTTATAAAAATAATATAACTAATTTTTTTTAAAAAAAATATAGCTTATATCGGCAATTCAATTGTCAACAGGTGTATGTTTTGTCGTCGATTGAATTAGCCGATATATTATTTAGCCACAGATTCATTTGGTAGACAACCCTAAGACTTATGTCGCCAAATGAATGCGATAAACAAACTGGTGATAGAAATTCCATCGTAATTGAAATGGTGACAGAGCTTGTGTGTTTATAGAAACAAATTCTAGCGAAAGAAAATATCTGAGGCTGAAGGTGGGACCAAAAAAATCACTAAGAAACCAAATATATCCTACCCTGGCGGCGTTAGTGTGGCAACGTGTCTCTCTGGGTCGTGACCTAAAGTTTGATTCCCACGTACCATCACGATTACACGCAGCTGCCTGAGGCTTATACCATCATTAATCGATGTTTTGGACCAATGCATCATACCCAAAAAAAAATGGCATTCTTTTCACACGGTGATCGATCCAATTTGTGCAAAACACCCCCTGTCTGTACGCGTGTGCAAATGCTAACCCTACCGCAGCAACTATACATCCATGCCCAGTTGCCCACTAGTATGCTCGAGAGTCGAGACAAACACTCAAAACATGACAAGGTGCTGCCGCGCAATGCCCGAAGCATTATTGATTGGCTAAGCCAGATTTTGGATCGCAACAAACAAACAGACAAACACACCCATGACCGCTGTCATGGATAGTTTAATCGAAATGCAATTAACGCCGAATGATTAATTAACCACATAATATGGTTAATTGGATGTTATCTAATTAATTGTCTGTTTTTCCCGCTTAATCATGAAAATGGCTTATTTCTATTCCCTAAGTACCACAAAATTGGCTTATAATATTGTGTCATATATACCTTTTGGACGAAGTATAAACAATGACTAAAATATTTCTAATTGATTCTAAATGTAAATAAATATATTAATAAGAGCACATAATTATTCATTATTCTGATTAATTACACGTACTGCGATTAATCGCTTAGAGGTACCACATCCGTCCATCGAGGTGCACTGTTTTTCATAACACTGAGCTGACAAGGCTATCTTGTTGCTCCCTTTGCCCCGGTGATGCCACAGCTTACAACTCCTCCACTACTCCCCTGATCCCCTTCCATATGCGATTGCACATGCCAATATACGATGCATGCACGTACACACATTTCTCTCTCTCTCTCTCTCTCTCTCTCTCTCTCTCTCTCTCTCTCTCTCTGAAATCTACACAACATTAAAAAAATAAAATATTATGGAAGAATGATGCTATTAACAATCGATTGATTGATTAAGAAAGGCATCTAGATGAAAGGTCTTCGTGGGATCATGTGGAGGAGGAGGCCTTCATGACACCACAACAACAACATTTCAACGCCCAAAAGCGAGGCCTCTAGAACGGCAGCAAACGTGTCAGCCTAGAGAGTGCTCCCGACTCTCCCAAGTATTTGTTCACCCTGCTGGCCCACGTATTGCTGCAGACGAAAGAAAACGTTAAGATCGGCGGAGCATTGGAGAGAAGAAATATTTTTTTTTTTAGAAAAAAAAAAACCCAAAACAAAGCAAAAGTATTGATTTTCTTTAAAAGGAATTCAAAATAATAAAAAAATTTGCCGGCCAGCCAAACCGCACATCACCAAGAACCTGTAGTTATATAGATTCATTCACCAATCTACTAGCTAGTGCGTGCTCTCATTCGATCGACACTAGGCACTAGCTGCGGGCGGCTGCTATCAACAAACTCCCGATTGTCTGATGTAGCTTGGAGATCGACGTATGTATAATCGATGAGATCTTCGGATATATATGTATATATATATTAGCCTAGGTTAAGTCTCACTAGCCATCAACATGAAAAGTAAACTTTAGTCAAAAGCTATATGAGCAAGCAAACCAACTTACTTTGAAGCTTAATACGTCACACTTTGAAAGCTTGTAATTAATGGCTTGGAAATTACGGCTACATAAACATCTCCCAAGTCCCATAGCTTCTTGATCTGGCTGAGAAATTTGCATTGCTTCAATTAACTTTTTTTTTTGTTTGCAAATTCCTACATATACTTTGGTGATGCTATCACTTTATCAAGATTTAGGGGTTTTTTTTTTATAAAACTAAGGTCGGTCTTTTCCTACATGGTTAGTAAGGATAAAACAGATTAGTAGCTTTAGGCTCGTGCACTCACACTCCACCACATGGAACTCATTCAGACCTCAGGTGATCAAATCTAGGCATCTTCACGGCCGGATAAACCTATTTCTCGGTTAACAAAGGTCCAATGAGCAGATATAATTGGTAAGAAAAATAATTTGTAATCTTGTAGGTGAAGTCAGAACCGTTCACAAGGCGGTGCAGGTTCAAACTGATCCTGACTTGCCGTTTAGCTGTCTGTGTCTACTGTCTAGCTTTATGTTCCGCGTCTTCCGCTCCGCCTTTGACTTCCCGGCCTTCGCGCTATCCCTTCCCCACTAATGACCGAGCATCCGGGTTAACAATTTCGAAATAGCAAAAATGGCGTGAAGTTCAAAATTCAAAAATCGAAAATATCGAGCCAAAAATTGTAGAGTTTTAAAATAAAAAAAATATCAAAAATCGACGATTTTCGTGGAAAATTGACATACTAGTTGAACTTTTCTGGGCAGTCAGTTTTTTTGAGCGATTTCCACTGATTTTTCGACTGATTGACATCGCATAATTTTTTTTTGAAGTTTTTAATTGGACCGATTTATCGAGCAGTTTTAGAAGTCGGACCGTATCGATACGGGCGAAAATCACGAAAATCGAGAGGTTTCGTTGATTTTTTGAACCCTGCCGAGCATTCAGAATATGTATGTATGTATGTATGTATAAACGGCTAATGACTCCCACTTGTCCTCAATGTTTAAAATCCCGGCGGAATAAAAAGATTTGAAAAAAAATCGAATTGATACAGCAATTTCGAAAAATTCATGTTTTGACCAAATTTGAAGTTTTTTAGATTGGATTTAGGACAAATGGACAATACCTTTTAGAAATGTAATCTTTCATAATTTTTTTTGAAAAAACCGAATTTTTTAGATGATTTATAAAAATAACAGAAACACTGTTATATTTTTATAAAAATGTGCAAGATTGATCATGGTCTGAAAATTATATGGTATCCTATTTAGAAGTCTAGGATCATGAATAAAAATTTCTAAAAGAATTTAACTTCATTCGTTGTCTTTAAAAAATCAAAAACAGAAAGAATATGAATGAGACAGCAACATTGTTAGAATTTTATAAATTCATTCAAGTGTGATAATGATCCAAATTTTTTAGGAGGGATTAAGCATTGCCTCAACACCCTTTTCTAAAAGTTTCAAAAAATGTAAACCTGTTTTGATTCCTCAATCAAATCTATGAAAGCAACGGGGCAGTCAATACAAATGCAAATGTTGGTAGTACTAGTAATAGGTGGTGAAAAACAAATGCAAAGTCTCCATAGCTCAGATGGTACAGAGCTTCCCAGCTGACAGGGAGGTATGGGTTCGATCCCACGTCTCCACAGTTTTACACTTCTCAAAAAATTTATAAAAACTAGGGAATGTGGCGCGCTCCGCCGCACGCCATTCTGTTAGGTGGTTTCTAAAAGTAAACGAAGATTGCTAAGAGAACAGATTGGTGTATGCTTTTTATTTACGTGTGTATCAAATCTGGCCATGTCTTTTGAAGAATTTGTTTAACACTTTTGGGCTGTTTGGTTGCCTTCTCTCGCGAGCCTGGTCCGTTCCACTCAGCCAGGCTGATGGGATACAGGATGCACAGATGCAGAGACGGTGTTTGGTTGAGTGTTTAGGAGGCAAGTATTTTGAAATTTAAATATTTTGAAATTTATATAGCAAGTGTGGTCTAGTTTTGTTCGAAAAAATGTCAGGAACCCATTTTTGAAATCGGTTCGTGTCGGAGATGCTAATCAAAAGATATAAACAAAAAGAAAAAAAGAAACTTACATACCCACGTGGCACCACATGCATGGTTGTGATGATCCTTGCAGTGAACACGAGGCATCCAGAGATACGCCCATTTTCTACGTATCTCCAGAGCCAGGCTGCATGAAGAATCTTGCATCCAGAGAGCCAGGCTCAAAACTAGATGCAGGCAACCAAACACGAGAAAAAAGCAAGATTCTGCATCTGTAGATGCAAATCTCTGTGCATGCAGGCAACCAAACAGCCCATTTATCATCACCCGGCTAACCTCCTTCTGTCGAGTTTAATACTCTATGTGTTAACCGGGTAATAATACATGCTCCGAAAAATATTAGAGATGTCAACCTTCTTTTATTGAGTTTAGCACTCTATGCGTTCATCGAGTAATAATACACGTTTCGAAAAATATTAGAGATCGAGCTGGGAAAAAAATCTAGAGATTAGAGATCGAGTTGAAAATAAAATTCTAGAATAGAGCTATACACATTTCTGTTGACGAAAATTATTTTTTCTGGGAAAAACGGAGAAAGGACCTGGACGTAAGGGCCGGGAACCTGTTTGCTATATTTTTGGACCTAATCGCTATTATGAAAAATTAGAAAAGGGCTCGTTCAAGATTTGTATTTAGCGGGGGGCTTTTCCGTAAAGTAACGAACCAGGGACCTAAACACAATTTAGAAACGTTTTTCTTATACTCACAAAAAATCGCAAAATGACCTCTTTGTAATTTACAGGGACCTATCCGTAATTTATAGAAAAGGAGGGACCTTTTTGCAAAATGGTATGGGGGGTGAGGGGGATGCATGAGAGGGCTCCAATTCTTCCCCACATAATAGAGTTAGTATTAATGTTGCAAGTGGGGTTCAAAACGGGGGAACCTCTAGGCAACAAACGCATATGACCAACCGAGCAATCTCCATTTCATGCTATGGTATCATATCTAAAAATTCACTATCATAATTTTTAAAAATTAATCGGGCTTGATCATCATTTGAAAATCTCATGGTAACATTAGTGATGCGTCAGGACCATCCACAAAAAATTTCAAACATTGTTTGAATCATTTTTCGTTCGGTTAAAATTTACCAAGATTTAACAATTTTGACCAAAATTTTGGCAATTTTGATCGAAATCTCGGAAACCCCGATCTAAAAAAATATGGATTTGAGTTTTACTTTTTAAATTCCATCCAAATTTCATCAAAAATTCTGAAATCTCACTGAAATTTTGGATATCAGTCCTTTCGAGATATAGTCCAAAAAAACCTTGCTTGTCATGTGGACCAAGTTTCAAATTTTATTTTTGGTGTATATCTTGGAGGTCGCTGAAATCCAAAATTTCGAACGAAATCTAAAAACAAAATTTTAAATTCAGTTTTTTTTCAACTGAGATTTCTGATATTTCAGCTGAAATATCCAAAATCTCGGTAAAAGTCTGCTTTTCCCTGTGTCGGCTTGGTCTGCTCGGTGTTCCAACTTCGAAGACTCTTCCATGGCAACTAGTGGAACTGCTTCAAATTGGTTCCAGCTTCAAATCGGCTTGGGTTCGAATTCCACCAGTGATATCTTTTTTTTTTTTTTTTTACATTTTGGATGCATGAAAAAAATGGTTGCGTCATCGGGATCGAAACAGACCTCTCGCATGTCTTCTGACATTTTTTTTTTACATTTTGGATACATCAAAACTAAATATTGTGGGCCGTAGGATCGAAAAGACCTCAGGCATGCCTTATGAGCGTTTTGCCATCCCAAGTTCCGAACTAGTCGGACCGAGTTCATCGAACACTCATCCATCCACTTCCCCTCTGCAGCCTCAACGCAAGTAACAACAAAGATCTAGGGTCACGCTCAATGTAAGACACCACGATTGATCATGCTATTGGGTCCCACGTTGTTTTTCGTCTGGTTTTTTTTAATAAAATAGTCAAATACCCGTTCTTTATTACGAATAAAATTAATATTATCTAGGATATTAAGCTATTATCGTTAAGCCTACCTTGCGTAAGCTCTCTGCTCCACCGCCATATCTATGTTGTTGAGCTTCGTTCCGGTTCACACCATACCCCTATTGTTGAGTTTAGTTTACATTAAGTGTTTGGTTTCGCCACCGATATTTATGTTGCATGTTTGACGCACACAAGAGGTTGTTGAGGTAAATATTATATATTTTAATAGTTAATTTATTCGTCATATAGAAGTTTTTTATTTTTTGCTATAGTTTTTTAAAAGACGAACAAGGGATATGAAGAGATGTGATGGAGATTGAAAACCACTATGTTTTGTTAAAGAGTAAAAACAATCAAGCCTATCCCATCCTGTCTTTTCCGGGAATGGAATTTACTAGGGAAAATGTGCGTCTAACGCCGCACCGTTTAGTCTTTTTTTCCGAGAAAAAACGGACCACGAATTTTTTTTTCGGGAACCGGAGAAAAAACGGACCACGAATTTTTTTTTCCCGACAAAAACGGAGAAAAATGGACCACGAAAACATTTTTTTTGGGTTCGGGAAAAAAACGGACCACGGAAACATTTTTTTCGGTAAAAACGGAGAAGGGAAGTTTTTTTCCCGAGAAAAGAGGATCACGGAAACATTTTTTCCGGGCACCGGAGAAAAAACGGAACACGAAAATATTTTTCCCGGGGTCCAAAGAAAAAACGAACCACGAAAACATTTTTCCGGACAAAAACGGAGAAAGGACATAAACGTAAGAAACAGGGACCCGATTGCTATTTTTTTGGACCTGTTCGCTATCCCGAAAAATTAGAAAAGGGCTAACCCGTGATATGTATTTAAAAGGGGGTCTTTGCTGCCAAGTAACGAATCATGGACCTAAACGCAATACGGAAAAATATTTTTATACTCACAAAAAATTACAAAGGACCTTTTTGTAATTTACAGGGACCAATCCGTAATTTAGAGAAAGCGGGAGGACTACTATGCAAATCGGCCGGGGGGCGACGTGGCCGGCCTCTCAGGCCGGCAATTCTTCCGCACGTAATAGGAGTGATATTGCCTGATCACCGTGTCCCTTGAGACATCTTCATGAGTTTAACAAAGTTGGTAGTAATATTTGCTAAATTGCTAGGCTTAATCGATCTGGAACATTAAGAATTTCACGGGAAAAAAGAAACATCTAACATGCGAACTGCTTTTCTGGTAGAAAACAAGATGATAAAGGTTTCCCTAGATATAGCTACACTGGTTTTAGGGAGACACGTTTGTTAAACTTTTGGATAGTCCTTAAAAGTAGTATTAGAGCAACTGCACTACTTATTTTATCTCTATCTATATTATCTAAAATAAGTACTAGAGTCAATTTGTACAATAGCTATATCTAAAGGTTAGATCTAGATTTTGTGCAATAAATATCTCTTCTCTCTTATACATAACTCATCTACTTACGGTCCCGTGCAAAGTTGGCTATTAAAAATAAGAACAAACTCTCTTTTCTCTCCTCTTTTCTCACTATTCTACATATGCCAAAACTAATGTTAAGATGGACATATCATCTCTCTCCACGGTACTATTATTAGCTAATTTTACTTCAACTCTTACCACGACCTGTAGGTGCTAAAGATAGGAAGAAGGAAGCAACACAGTATGAGTTGGAAGGCAAAAGGTTCGCACGAGAGATATCTGATCTCTGTTCGCGTATATAACACACACACACACACACAGAGAGAGAGAGAGAGAGAGAGAATTCGAACACGATACGAATTGGTTACATGGGTAAATCCGAGTATGATACGAGTCGGTTATGGATCCACGAGTAAAATCTACCACTAATTCTCACGCTGCAAAAACTGCAAAAGAGGGGTGCGCCTGCACAAGCCATCAGACTTGATTTCGCTACACCATTCACGCACAAGTAAAGTATGCGCGCCGCCTAGCCTAACGTGGCGAGGCGAGCAAGTGCGTGTGTGTGTCCCCTTCTTCTCATACTCTAGCAAGGTAGAGGGAACCATCCCTTATAAATTTGTCTCCATCCATATCCATTAGCAATGTAGTACTATTATCTTTTTATCTCCCTTCCACCTAATGGGCATTTGGGATTTTTTTTTTCAGGAATTATTTATGAATTAATGGGCCTAGCCCAAATAATTCCAATAACCCCCACCAGATCCAGAGGTCCCATAGGTTTTTACCTATTCCAAAGTACTGTTTTTATACCAGCTTTCGGTGACAATGGACTATGCCTTGAATTGCACCTGAACTTTAAGCTATATTCATCTACAACTTGAACAATGTACTATACCTTGAATTGCAAGTTTTGTACAGAAAAATTTCACTTAAGGACTTGATTGATACTAGGCTGTCGATATTCTACCCCCTCGGGTGGAGCATATAAGTCATACCCTTTGGCCTTTTCATGAGCTTCTTAGAGAGTATCCACATCTCATGGCCTGCGACCAACAGTCGAACTCATATAGGTATGTTCTTTCAAGAATGCTCTACGAGACAACATCTTTATTTGTTTAAAAACCAACCCAACACATTAAGATCGTAGTCAACTTGCCTCATAGATTTTAAGAGTGCGGCATCTTTCACGGAGTGGTATTAGAATGCACTCTTCTTCAATTAATCCAACAGCTTGTTATTACCCAGACACTAATTCACGGGATCTCCGATCACATAGATTGGGTTACCACTGTTGTCGGTGTTTCGTGCACCGGCAATACGAATTTTTGGTTAGCGGGAGTCGCGCGCTCCCTCTCCCCGAATGGTTGACTCAAGAAGCCAGAGGTTTATACTGGTTCGGGCCGAATGTCCCTACTCCAGTCCGTGTCGTTGGGGTATATTGTTTTCGTGAGGCGGAATGAAGGTTACAGGCGAGACGAGGGGTTCGATCTCCCTTGTGCTCGGTGAGTTCTTTTGCTCGGTTGGCCTCTCCCTCTCTCCGGGGCCCTGCCTCTCCTTATATATCCGGAGGCGGCAGGTTACAATGGGAGTCGGAGAGAAAAAGGAAGAAGAATCTTGTACCCCTTGGAGTGCAGTCTTGTCTTGTCGTCGGCCAGGGCTCAAACTTCCTCCACGCCGGGTTGGTAGCCCTGTGGCGAGGAGTCTTCGTTAAATCTTGACGAGGTGACGCCTTGCCGCTCCGCACGGTTGTCAGCCCCGGCAGTTAATGGTATTTGACCTCAGCTTGATCTCGGGAAGGGGCGCTTCTCTGCGGTGTCAGTGACGATGGGACCGGGGCTTTTCTTCGTCGGTCCTTCTGACAACCTCGGGAAGGAGCCGCCTACCCCCGTACGGGTGTTAGTGGATGTTGCGTGCGTGGGGTAGTTGGCTCCACAGGCGCGGGGCCCGCCCCTTCGGGTGCCAGTGGAGCCGACCGACCGTCTGGGGCTGGCTCAGACCGGGGCCTGGCCCACTCTCTGCGGCCCACACACCTTTCGCCAGTACTGGGCTCCCGGAGAGGTAGGTCAGCCCGTTCGTGATCCCGGGCTGAGGGGGGTACCCATGGTATGGGTACCCGTCAACTGTGGTTAACTATTTGGTAGGTCTCATTTTCAACTCCCTATATGTACTATTTACAACGTTTCGTGATAGATCCTTCGTAAACGGATCAGTCATATTCTTAGCTGTTTGGATGTAATCCAAAGCTATTACTCTGAAGTTTCTCAATTTTATGATAGATTCCAACTGTTTTTTTACATGTCTTGAGGACTTCATGCTATCATTTGTTACTGTTCACTTTCATGATAACCGTTTGATTATCACAGTTCATAAGGACCATTATTGGTTTTTCGACTATGGTAAGTCCATCAAGAGCTCACGAAGTCATTATGCTTCGATAGTAGCTGTATCTAATACTGTGAGTTTTGCTTTCATAGTTGACATTGTCAATATAGTTTGTTTACAATACCTCCATGAGACAGCAGCACCACCAAAAGTGAATACATACATACTCATGGCCTTGAGCTCATCAGCATCAGATATCCAATTAGAATCACTATAGCCCTCAAGTACACCAGGATACCTAATATAGTGAATTCCACAACTCATAGTGCCTTTCAGATAACACATTACTTTCTCAAGAGCACGCCAATGATTATCACCCGGATTAGATACAAACCGGCTCAATTTGCTCACAGCAAATGAGATGTCAGGCCTTGTAGCGCTAGCTAAGTACATAAGGGAACAAATAGTATGAGAGTATCTCAGTTGATCTCTAGCAATTTTTCAGTCCTTCCAAAGTATTAAACTAGTATCATAAGGTGGTGAAGAATGCTTGCTATCCATGCAGCCGAAATGACTTAAGACTTTTTCCACATAATGAGATTGCACAAGTGTAATCCCATCCCCACCTTTGATCAACTCGATGTTCAGAATTACATTAGCTTCTTCCATATCCTTCATATCAAAGTTTTAGAACAAAAATATCTTGATCTCATTAGTCACATCAAGATTTGTTCCAAATATAAGTATGTCATCCACATACAAGCACATAATAACTCTTTCACTCTCACCATAGCGGTACTATACATATCTACCAGCTTCATTTACAGCAAACCTTTCAAATGTTAGAGTTCTATCGAATTTCTCATGTCATTGCTTGGATGCTTGCTTAAAGTCATACAAAGATTTCAGCAACTTACACACTTTGTTCTATTAATCATTTATTACAAATCCATCAAACTGTTATATGAATTTAGTGTGACATCTTAATTGACTGGACACCCCATTATTTTCGTTCCGAGGCTGCCATGGATTGCTCTCACGAATCGATGACCAACCGGGTTTCAGATCCGTTCCGAATGTTGCTGACTTAGGCCCCGTTTGGTACGGTTCCAGATTCTAGTAGAAACGGAAACGGTTCCAGATTCTTGGTAGAAACGTTTCAGGTAGAATCAGAATCACTTTCTGCAAACCGTTTGGTACGGTTCCAGATTCTAGTAGAAACTAGTGAAACGGGGTTGAGAGTGATTCAACCACGGTGTGGAAAAAAGAGAAACGTTCCGAGAAGAATCGTTCCGAGTTTTAGCCCGTTTGGCTGGGTTTCTCCCAAATTCTAGTAGAAACAGCTCGGTTTCACGTTACCAAACGGGGCCTTACATTGTGGTTATTTTTCACCGGATCATTTTGGCGGTTTGTGTTTGTAGGATTTGATCCCGTACGCGGCCTCTCTGGAGGCAACGATTTTGGTCGAGTGGTTCGTCGTCGCACGCATCCATGCGTCGCGTCGCGTGTATGCGTGAAGCTCTTGGTTGATTTGGGCCAAGCCGTGACTCGTTCCTGCGGCCGATCGGTCCAGTTTCTGGCCAGGAGCGGTCGAACACACCACGCGCACGCGAGAGCCAGACACGGTCCGTGCAAGCACGTACCAGACGAAAGCTAGATCCTTGTGATTAAAGGCTCCCTCTCTCTCTCTCTCTCTCTCTTCAAAAAAAAATGTTTCTCGAAATTAACCAACCAATCAGCGATGTATATAATCAATCGATCGCACAAATTTTTAAAGAAGAAATGGTCAGTGGTGCCGTTTTATTTGCACGCACGCGTGCCCTATCTCTCACGTGTACGATCGGTTCAAACAACGGATTTAAGACATGTTTCCGGTTAGAGCCATGACTCGATCGGTGCATGCGTATGCATATGCATATGTACCGCACAGACCGTGTCAAAACAGAGCATCATGGATTGGATGGATCGGTCATGTGTGGCTCCGCAAGGTCCAATCTCACGTCAGCGGACAGGCGGATGGGCACCCAGATGCAAGATTGACGGCCAGGCGAATAGCGGGAACGGACGCCCGCTGATCGGCTGAAATCGTGCCCAAACGTACGACGGTGTGCTGCGAAGGCCGGTGTTGACGTCTAAACTTGGCACGTAGCTAATTTGGTATAATTAGTTTATCAAAAAAATGTATCGAATCGAAGAATTATAAATCGTTACGATTTTAGTCGATTATAACTTATGTTGATTCTACGTGGAAAGTATCAGAGAAAAGTTAAACCCATACGGATAGGTTTTGACAATACGATTAGACCTGATGCTATAGAAGAAGATGATGGACATCATCGGTAAAGAAATCAACAATACACAAATCAAACAACACGTTTTACGTTTTCTTTTAGTAGTAGTTTTTAGTCTTGTAAGTTTTCCAATGTAATTCGTTTTGATCGATAAAGTTGCGTAACACCGATTTTGATCACTGTCGACTTACAAATCGGCTAGCACGTCTGCTCCCTGAACTTAAACCCGGTGTTTATGTGTGTTGGATGCGATTAGCCCTACATCAAGTTTTTTTACGCCAACAGCTGGGATTTCTTCCACTGGTTCTTGTTTAAGAGATCTACTAGTTACATGCCCGTGCGTTGCTACGAAAAACAAAATTGATAACGAAAAATAAAGATTTAAAAATAAAAAAAATTATTTCACAAGATCAAACATCTATCTTTAACGCTTTGTTTCTTGCGAAAGCTGGCTAATTAAAGCAACGCTTCGTTTCTTGCGTAGGGCAATTAAGCAGGGCAATTAAGCGATAATTAATGACGTGGGAAGAATGGACCACTGCCACCAAGTGCTGCTTTAGAATAGTAGAGATACTTAATCCGAAATCCATGTAGATGGATCAGAATTAATTTAGTCTAGAATTTCAATCCATTCACGTGAATTTTGGCCGAAAAGAACCTCCCAAACAAAGACATTTAGAGTAGTAATATATCCATCGGATGGCTGTCGCGATCAACCTAGCGTGCGTCGATCGATCGACGCGTGAATACTCTACCGATCGACCTGCATGCTCATCGTGGTTTCACACGTACGGTTTAATCCTTGGTCCACGTTACGGATGAAAATTAACTAGCTAAGAATCAATAGATTTCGAATCTTGTTAGCACTAGACTACTACTAGTAGTACTAGTTTATGGTTAATGGAACCTTCTCCAAACCGTGTGGAGTGCAGTGACTTCTCCGGCACTGCAAATTATTGCTACCATGTGCGCGCAGCAGTAACATTCTTTACTACTGTAGGATGCCCAGCTCATTCACTAGACTAACGGGAAGCATATGACCAAAATGAATCCCAGCCTATGTCCGGGATTCGTATGACTAAAATGGGAATCCCACGAGAAAATGCTCCATGTCCTTGTTATTTGTAGCGCGGCATTTTCATAACAATTTTATAGGTATTTCGTGTAAAATTCAGATTAGAATTAGACTTGTAAACGGGCCGAGCTCAAGCGAGCTTAGGCTTTCGGGTTCAAGCTCGGTAAAAACTCAAGCGGAGCTCGAGTTCGGTTCCAAGCCTGGACCCAGGCTTGAGCTTGGCTCGGTCCAAACTCAAGTAGGCTTGAGGTTAACTTGAGTAAGCTCAGTAACAATAAGTAATTCAATGCAGACTATTTTTTAACAATAAAAAATACTCACTCAAGCTCGACTCGAGTAAGTTCGGTAAGAGTTAATTTATGCTCCTTCCATCTCATTATGTAAGGCGTAATTCCTACTAACGAGAGACCAAGGAAGCATTTGCGTCGTGCAGGGCTCGAGGGGGTTAATGCATGCATGCGTGCGCACGAGAGATGGGAGAGAAGCCAGAACAGGAGCCGACGAGGCGCCGCGCCTTGTATTCTGGGACTTGAAAAAAAACGCATTTGTGCCTTATATTTTGGGATAGAGGGAGTAGTAATATTTAACAAATAATTTCTAAATTTATCAGGCTCGCGAACTATTCGAGCTTAACCCGGCGATGCTCGTAAGCACGGAATCAAACTTAAATCCAACTTGTTTAGAACTCGAACCAAACCTAGATGGAATAGCTCGCGTGCTCGTGCTTTTCTTACTACACTAACCGGGGCATACAGGAGGAGCCCACTCCACCCCCTCTCACACGATGAGGCTGATCAAACGGGGCGTTGATCATACTTCACTTTGGCAAAACTATGTTACTCCTGTTCGGGATTAGGAAATAAGTAGGAAATACTCATCCATCAGCGGAGTATGATCTCAGCTATTTATTCCCAATCTGGAGCTAGCTTGGTAGTTATGCAATGATTTTGGATCACTGGCGATATTAGATTCAAAGTGTTACTAGATCAAGAATAGACGAGAAAGACCATGTGGAATCCATAAACTCCACCGTATATAAACTGAGTATATCCAAGCGGACAAAGTAGTAAATAATAATTATAAAGATATCCCTTGTTCCAAATTAATTACTGCAAAGATATGCCTTGTTTCAAAATAATTACTGCAAAGATATGCCTTCCTAAAAAATAATTACTACATAGACATGCCTTGTTTTAAAATAATCACAAAGATACGCAAGCGAGATTATTTGGTCAACCAGAAAAAAAGGTACGTAAGTACGAGTTATATATCAAATTACAAGCGGGTGAAGTAGACGGGATCCATGGAGACGGGGCAGAGCATCGCTCTCCGTGCTGCCGAAGATGACCAGCGGCTGGGAGTAATTGACCTGCTAATTAGCAGCCTCCCTGTCTTAATAATTTGCTTAATTAGAAAAATTAGCGAGCAATGATATAGGCCATGTTTGGATCCCTGGACTAATTGTTAGCTGGCTAAAAATTAGCTCTAGTCTATCCAAACAGGAAGACTAATAGGTGGACTAATTTTTAGCCAACCCCTTAGCTAACAATTAGTCCATTAGTTGGTGGAGAGGAGCTAATTTGGGCTAATAGCATGTAACACGCTGGGAAAAGTCTGAAATACCCTCGCGCTGGGCTTATCCTCATTTCCTCACCTGTTATGAGGGGGCAGATATGACTTTTCTAAGAAATTAGCCCAATCATTAGTCATGTATCCAAACAGCCCTGGACTAATTTTAGATGGACTAATTATTAGCTAGCTAACAATTAGCTCTAGCTATTAGCCAGCTAACAATTAGTTTTAGCCCATCCAAACATGGCCTATAGTCATACATGCCCCTGAAGCCACTACTAGCCTTTGTCCTAGGGTGAAAATAGGTCAGATACAGACAAATATTGGTATATTGCTATTTCTGTATTTTGATCTTTTTTTCTGGATTCGGAATTGGATATGGGCTGACCGGATACGAATCCAGAATATATGGGATACGGATACCGAACGGATATATGATGGATTCGGATAAAAAATAGATAAAATTATATGGATAATACACGCAATCATTAGTTTCACACCACAGGGTGATGACACTGCATCTTGTAATATATAACATGACGCTTCTGACAAACATATCATCATAATAATGGATGTGCCATATATAGAACCAAATGGTTGTGATACATTTTGTGCCCTACAAGGATATATTTCCTAATGCCATTTGTGCTTGTACTAATATATCACAGCTTCCATCCTTGGGATGGCTTTCTTCATGTCATGATAAAGTAAACAAAAAAAAACTATTTACTCCCTTCGGTCATAAATAGTAGTCGTTTTGAACATTAATATAGTTCCCCCAAAACTCAACTTTGACTATTAATTTCTATTGTAATATATTTAAAGAATCCAATAAAATTATAATATTATAAAAGTACGTTTCAAGGCGAAACTACACATATGATTTTCATCCATCCAATCTAAATATTTAAAAAGATATAGATAGCTAAACTTTCAAAACTTTAACTGCACGTATCCCAAAATGACTACTATTTGTCACCGAAGGAGTAAGTATTATCGAAGATCTACATAACACAGCAGCAACTTCAGAAACCAACAAAAACCAAAAACCATATAATAGATGGTTCTTCCTTCTTAAAATTTGGAATCAATTTGTGCAGTCAGTTCCTAAACTTATATAAGAAAGAACCCAACTGATTTAACAACTTGAGACCAACAAATGCACGTGTGTTTTTCCTTCGCCCCACCCAAAATGATATTGTAAAGGATTATAAAGGGGGAACCTAGCTCCAAAGCAGCAGCGTGTACCTGTAGCAATGCCAGTTCGGTAGATAATGTTGTTGCTTTTGTTTGCACCTTGCGCTCAAGTTCAACAATGTAGCGCATTTTCCTTTCCTTTGATCTTGCTGTGGATTGTCTGTTAGCCCAATTCCTATTCAATGATCCATACCAAGAAGATCAGCATAAGTATGCTATCATGTGCGGCATAAATTTGCTTGATCTTCAAGAAAAATGCTATACAAAAGAAGGCAAAGATGGGTGCTAAAAAATGAGGGATCAAATTCTACGGTCCCGTCCTAGATTTTACGAATACTGCATGCTTCGAATCTGATCCAGAATCCGGATTCAATTATTTGGATCCCATCCTTGATCCGATCGGGTATCCAAATTCCTTTCTGAAATCGGTCCCGACTAGATTCGACTCCGAATTAGATGGGAAATATTCGGCCCGTTTTCACCCCTAGTTTATCCCTACGACTACTACATCACCAAATCTCCTCCATCCATTGCGCGGGGAATAAGAGTTGGAGAGCTCTCCACACGTGCTTGGAGATTCGCGCGAGAAGCATGTTGAAAGAAATGCGGTATTAGCAAAATGTTCATTAACTTAATTCCCAATATAAAGAGAACAGAGCTACTGCCATATGTAGTGTTTAATAGAATGAACAATACTATAAAGGTTTGATCATCTACTAACTTTTATAAACAGCACGACATGGCAAATAATACAATCAAAGCAATGATTGAATTGAGCATTTTATAACCAAACATATCCAGGTTACTCAATGAAATCATATGTTCGGACATAATAAATCAACTAGATAAAACCTCAAGAAGATTTAAAGTTTTATTTCTCTCAGATGTCGGGTTGCTTAATCAAGAGATTAGCCTTCCTCGCCACAAGGGCAATTAGATCATAGACTAGTTGTGACAGTACTTCTAGCAAAATTTGAAATCAGTTCTCAGTTTTGTCAACACAGTTTACCTTCTGTTAATGAGTTACTAGGACAGACACATACTACTCTTAGCCAGTGCAAAGATTGTCGAGAATGATGATCAAGAATAAAACAAGTCACAGGCCAACGGTAGGTAATACACTAGAGAAGTATCAGATCAGCTGAACTAGATAAATCAATCTAACATCCAGTAAAGAAATTTGACAAAAAGGTAACAGCAGATTAACTAATTTCAGATTTTACTTATACTGTCACAACCTTGTCTCACAAAGCCGACTTCTCACAGAGAAATTACCCACAGTTCCAACAATTCATTCAAAGCATACAAAGTTGTGATTTGCAAAGGATAAATTGAACAACAGAATACTCACTGAGCCACTGGATTCAAACCAGCGAAGAAGAACAGACAAGGCACGTCAAAGACGCTGTCCCAGAAAACAATATTGCCGTCACAAAGTCGCAGTCACCGGGAAGTTTTCGGAGATACAATGCCGCTGATTCTTGAGTCAAAATTGTCACCAAGAATCCCAAGATGCACCAGCAAACTACACAATGTCACAAGCACAACCCTTCGGCCAAAGGGGATCAAAGACACGGTCGGCAATAGAAGCAATCACACGCCAACTCCCAACCGCAAGCCAACCCACAGGACTGCACAAGACCGGTGCACCACCGGCTCAATCCCACCGGAATTAATCAGCGCAGCCAAGTTTAGAGAAGGAAACAACGCGCAAGTCGCCGGAGAATCACTCAAGAAGAAGAGTTCACGGGTGAAGAGCTTACTGATTTTTTCCTCTCCTTTTTTTTTTGCATTCTGGAGAGGGGACCAACCGGGGATAAGAAGGGGAGGAGGCAACGAACGCCGAGAAGACCGGATGGGAGCCGGCTTCCTCGCGCCCCACACGCCCGCGCAAAGCGCGGCCGCCGCTGCTCTCCCCTCGCTCTCCCTCTCTTTTTTACAATGTGCTAGGGTTGCCCCTGGCTTTGGTTGGTTTAGACCAACCGGCTGGCCGAGTGGGCCAAATGGGCCAAGACCCCATGGGCAAAAGCCCAACAAAGCATTGCGGTAGATAACATTTGGTGGGGCAAAGGGTTATGTGCGCGGGTGGTGGGGAGACGTGCGGTGCACGATGGGGCCCACTTTGTGGTGTTCAAATAGATGCCGACACATCTGTCCCCTGAGCCGCCACATGGAGTGGACTGCTTGACGTGGCACCAGGCAGGGTGACCTTTGTTACGTGGAGATGCTCCGCTGCTATTGAAATTGTTCACTTGTTGATAGGTGAATCCTAAATTCACTGCATCTCAAAAAAAAAAAAAACCAAAATTCATTGTGGTTAAAGAAAAATAGAATGTTGAAACAAACATGCATTAGCGTTTTAAATCAACAATGGTACTAGAATAATAAATATCTGATTTCGAATTCTCTTAAAACATCCGGCTTGAATTATTTCACTCACTTAACATGTATGGGAACACGTGTTGTGTGCGTATTTTTCAGAATTTATCATGCATCGACTACCTTTTAGAGAATTTTATGAAGTACGAGGGATTGATTGACACTTGAGTTCACTTGTCATGACAATTCCTTTAGTGGAAGAAATTGTACACATAGTTTTTCTAAGGCACTTTCGTGAAAGTGATAGCCATTGAATCACAATATAACATCTCTTGATATTCTTTTACCATAGTTTCCTTAAATGCATCGCCTACCCCTCGATCATATCCGTTCAACTGTGGCGGCGCCTCACACCTTATTCATCTCCAACATATCCCCACCTTATTCTCACCCTACATAACTCAATTGTGACCACAACATTATATCTAACCTTCGATTTCTCTCCTTCCTATGTCTATGTGTTTCCCTGCTGCTAGTCACCACTACAGATGGAGCTTGGCTTCTTCACCACCTCCTCGTCACATCTATGTTATCCTCATCCTAGCTTTGCCAAACCACAATTTTTCATTGAAAAACTGCAGGAAAGGCTCCGACAATGCCCAAAGCACCAACAAGGAACGCATGATGACTATGCTCCATCGCCACACTGACAACTCTCTGAACCAGATCTAGGGTTAGGAAAAATGCAGGTACCAATCCTCACCCATATATAAGACTAGAGGAGATGGCGAGCGTGTAAGTGGTAGGTGTGCTTCCTATCTTCCACCGTCGACGCTCAACCACCCGATCGTCCTTGGGCAAAGGTATTCTATTTTACATTACCAATGTCATTTCTACCGTATTGCCTAGTCAATATTTTTACGCACACCAGCAACTAAAACATATAATCTTGTGTAAAAGATCCCAGAATGACATTGAAAAAATAAAATAAATAACAATGCAACATGTTCTTTAGCAATTTCGTCTTTTTAGCACTAATCTAATACCAATTCGTTTAATCTCCCTAATAAAAAAAGAACTCCATACACCAAATACCCAACACCAAACACGTCGCTCTGGCAAAAGTGGGAAAAGAAAGGTACAGTTTGGAGGAGCCAGGTGAATCAATTTCCTCCTATGCACAGTCGTGCGAAGGGGTCAAGAACAAGTCGCAAAGATTAGAAGTAAAACACACACAAAGTCAGAGGGGGTTAGTAGCATAGTTAACGATGTTACCTACAAGCGACATTTTTTTTTTCTTAAAAGAAGGAAAATAATATCGGCAGCAACCAAACAGAGGACACACCCAAGGACCCAAACCAATAGAGAGAGAGAATAGAACAAGGGAGGGAGCGTGAGAGAGAGAGAGAGAGCGAGCGAGGCGACGAGGAAGAAGAGAGAGGCGCGTGAGAGAAAAGGAGGAAACAAAAAAAAAAGGGAAAGAAGCGAGCAACAAAAATAGGAGTCGGAGGCGACGAGAGGGGAGGAGGAGACGGGGGCGAGAGGAGGGAGCACGCAGGCTGGGGAGGCGAAATATAAATTATATAATAGGAATAAAAAGTAGGAGGAGGCGAGAAGGGGAATCGCGTCGGAATTCCGGCGAATCGGCAGGATCCGGCCGGGATCTGCGCGGCGGATGAGGGGTCGGCACCATGAAATGGTCGACATTGCTCAGTAAGGTCGTCTTCGCCGGCCAGCAGCAGGAGCCGCCGCCCCCGCCGCCGGCGTCCCCGCTCCACCACCACCAGCAGAGCCACCAGGCTGACCCCGACCACGCCACCCCGCGGCTCAGCTCCGCCTCCACCAGCGGGAGCGCCGAAGAGGGTGGGGTCGGAGGTGGCGGCGGCTTCGGGGCGGCGTCCGGGAACTCGCCCTCCGACGCCGCATCCATTGCCAGGTGGGCCCCAACGCCGTCATGCCTTGCCTAAATCCATCGATGCGTAGAGAGCTCCGATATGATCCTGTTCCGCGCGTTTCCAAATTGAGCAATGGCGATCGGATTTGGATTCGGGAGCGTTCGACCGTAGATGCTTATTTCCCCCCTTCCTCTATGCGTCCCCTCTTTGGAGATTTGGTTAATGGATGCGGGATTTGGCGTTAGATTAACGTTTTGACCTTGCGGATTGATAAACCTGAATGTGATTTTTAGCTCAAGCTTGTCATGAAGGCAGCTGCAATTTTTTTGGTGATTAAGGTTTTGACCTTGCGATTGATACACCTGAATGTGTTTTTTAGCTCAAGCTTGCCATGAAGGCAGCTGCAATGTTTTTTGGTTTCGTTCGTCTGCCTTCAGGCGAAATGATGTTGGTCTAAGATGGTGGTTGGACGAGGTGTTAGCTTCATGGTCAATTCATGGATTTGAATGCGTCTGTATGCTATGGCCCTCGTCCTTTTGGTTTTGTTCTGCGTTTACATGTGCTTCTGTGTAATTACGTAGCTGTGGTTTTTTTACACGCTCCTTTTAGTCGAGAAAATGGAATGTTTAGTTGTTACGAAATCATGGTTGAGATCAACTTGGTAAACTTTGACGGCTTCATTTGTTGATTCATGTTTGCTTTGGCGATGCTGTAGGATTAAGATGGTGCATATAATTCTATCGTTTAAAGTTGATAGAGTTTGTGTTAGATTGCATGTGTGGGTTATCTGCTAAATTTGAATCTCCACCTGCTGAAATTTGAACACCTTGCTAAGGTTATGCTCATGTTTCCATTGGAAAAGAAGCTTGAATTATTTAATTTGATGTGCTGAATGTCTTGGCATATTTCAAATTCTACAGTAAGAAGCTTCATTGTCTATATGTGCTAAGTGCTAACACATCATTTGGTAAGTAAGTGCCAATTGAGCACATATACTACTATATCATATTGATATGCCAGGGGATGGTTAGCATTTTCTTTGATCCCTTCTGCTGCACGGTCAGTTAACATTGGCTGTACAGTTGTTAATGAAGGTTACTACCGTAATCACTGTGGAGTTACATAATAGGTCTGCTTTGAACCCATTGCATAGATCTCATATGTGAAGAAGCAACTATGTAGAGAATATAGACTTATTCTTTACTGTTTATTTGTTCTTTTGCCATTGCTCTAGTGTTCGTTAAACAGCGTTAACTACCAAGAAAGAGAAATAACTTATGAACTTGCAGCACTAATGAGTCCCTGACAGTCTCATCCCGTGTCTAAACTACCACTAGATAATCTGCTGGTAATGGATGGAAATCTAGTCATGTGTGTGAGTCAAGGTGTGTTGTATCTTCCCCTGAAAAAAGGTGTGTTGTATCTTGTAAGGTACATTGGCCTTGGCACCCTTCATTTCAAATATTGATTATAAATTTGGTTCTGCTGTTTCAGGTGAATGATGTTATTATTCTGCTAAAATAATATGGTTTATACTTTCTTAATATTCTTTCTCTTGCACTTGCAGGTTAAAAAATGAATTGGAGTTGGACTTCAGGAGGTTCTGGGAAGAATTCCGCTCTTCCAGCTCCGAAAAGGTATCTTGACACTTGTTTCACCTTGTTAACACAAAACAATGACACCTTGCTATAGTTGGTTCTTACCCTAACACTTGTGTTTTGATTTCTCCCTGCGCAGGAGAAAGAAAGGGCCTTAAATTTGTCAGTAGATGCCTTCTGTAGGCTAGTGAAGCAGCAGTCTAGTGTAGCTCAATTAGTTACAAAGTATGACCCGTTACATTTCTACACTATTGCTCTATTTTTAGTGAACTCATATCTGTTCTTTATGAAAGAAATCTTAATTCATGTCTTTTTTTTAAACTTCTCTCATAATTGCTGCAGGTTAGTAGAAGCACATGTTTTTGCTTTTGTTATTGGAAGAGCTTTTGTTACTGATGTGGAGAAACTACGAATTCACAGCAAAGGAAGATCCTTGCTTGTTGCTGATGCTATTGGCTTCTTTTCAGATATCACGGAGGTTTGTCCTTGTGATGTTTGTATAGTGCAATTTCCAGATTTCAGGTGATCATACACTCTCTAATAACTCTTTGCCCCTGATCCAGCTCGGCATATGTCCAGGTTCAAACTTGTTATATGCAGTCGAAGTTCTCGCAACAGAGGTTTGTGCGATTCCTCTTGTTAATATCAAAACATTGTGTTTTCCATTTGTATTTTATTTTCTTTGTTATCAGGTGTTAATATATGTTCCAACATGAAAGAAACACAGTTCTCTTTGATAGTTGATTGGTGCTGCAGTTTGTCTAGGGCTTTAATAGTTAATGTGAGGTGGTACAAAGTTCATTGCAATAGAAACTAGTCTGTTTTTGATGCATAGGCCTTATGAAAATAATTCCATCTGTTTAACTTTATAGTGTTGTTATGTTGCTGCGGTGCTGCCATGTAAAGTGTTTATTTTTCTTTGTAATGCTTTTTTCATCTGTATATTGGATTGTCACTTTGTCTGCTCATTCAGTACACTGTCCAAACCATCTGGAGGATGGAAATGATTCTAAACATGTGAATAAAAGAGGCACATCATTGTTATTGCAAACATTGTCAAAACATTGCTAGTTCTTGTTATGCTGTACAGCATTGCTTCTGTATTTGCCAATGGAGTTTTCTTTTAATGTTTGCCAATGGATGTTTCAAAGAGCACTGTATAGCTAAGCGATCGGTCATTCAAATGTTGCTTTAATGTTTAGGGCCTGTTTGTTTTTGCTTTTGATTTTAGATTTTGGCCCCAAAAGCTGAATAAAAAATAAACAGCCCGATCCTAGGAATCGATTCTCACAATCTAGCCACCCATATACATTAGAATCCACAATCCACTTCATATGTGCTTTTGGATTTTAGCTTTTGGAGAATCGGTTTCTTTATAACTATAATCCACAATCAGCTTTTAGAGAATCCAAAGCAAAAATAAACAGGCCCTTAGTGTTATATACTGGTGCTGCTCTGTGCAAGTGGATTAATGGAATATTCAGCAACTTTAGTTTTCTGTGCTTTCATTTGCAACTTTTGTAGTGCTTTTAGAATTGAAGCATGAAGTACATAGTACAAAGAAGCAAGAGGCATCTGCTTTCTGATAAAAAAGAACTTGCTATAATAAGGGCTTGCACAGTTGATGTCTGGTATTTGAGATCCAGGATGAAACAGCGTTTGACAAATGCTCAGAGTAACATGTATTTCATGTTTAATTTCTTGGTTGCAGACTATTGATAAGCAGCCTCTGTTGGACTCTGGTATTTTGTGCTGCCTTATATATATCCTAAATTCCCTATTAAGTCCTGATGAATCCTCCCAAAAATCCTCTCCTGTTGGCCGAGTAGGATCAACAAGTGAGAAGAGTAAAGATAGGGGTCCTATGCAATCACGGCGGCTTGAGGTAATGCTATTTTTCTAGTTCTCTAGAATTAGGACTTCCTTTGCAAGATTCCATAGTTATTTACATATGCTGATGCAAAATCATAGCTTGTTAACATTTTATTGGCTGAGCTTCGGATATTGCTATTTTGCAGTATCCATATGAATTATTACAAGTTTGTTGCTTTATGATCAAATATGTGATATGTCATGATTAATTTGTGTTTTGATTTCTTTTCTTGTTTTTGTTCTATGGAGATTGAGGGAAGTGTAGTACATATAATGAAGGCACTAGCAAGCCATCCATCTGCTGCACCAAGTTTAATTGAAGATGATGCTCTACAGCTTCTTTTCCACATGGTTGCAAATGGTTCCCTGACTGTGTTCTCTCAGTTCAGGGTGGGTCGCGTTCCTCTTCACACAATTCAGCTTCATCGCCATGCGATGCAGGTAAGTTGATATGATGCGACATTATTTATGGATAGACGATTCTGTTCCTGTCATATCACAAGTTGCTAAACATATTAATTTCATAACCAAACAGGTTCTTGGCCTTCTTCTTGCAAATGACAATGGTACTTCTGCAAAGTACATAAGGAAGCACCATTTGGTACATTCTTTATCTCTTCTTCATTGTGGATGGAAAGATTTCACTTTTGTTGTTCTGTTTTTGGGGATTATTTTACCTTATAGTTAAAATGACTCCTTGACACCAAACACCATGTGACAATGTGTCCTTAGTGATCTTGACGCAATACTATATATGTCTAACTGTAACCTGCTGTCTGTACTGACCTTTCTTGGCAAATGATATAATTCTTGAAGAGCAGAAAAAACGTTATTGAATCATCTAAAGTATTTCATTTAGGCAGGTTTTTTTGGTGGAACATCTCTTCTTTTGCATATATTGTTAATTAGTCTATTAACCCATTATTGGTCATGCCTTTTAGATTAAAGTACTCCTTATGGCTGTGAAAGATTTCAATCCTCAGAGTGGTGATGCTGCTTACACCATGGGCATTGTGGATTTGTTACTGGAATGTGTTGAGTTGTCTTACAGGCCTGGTAAACATTGTCAGACTTTTGCCATTCAAACACATTTCTTCCAAGTAGAGATGAATTGCTTCAAACTTTTCAATGTTTAGGACTTAAATGGTCAGTCTTGTACTCTTGATGCGTGCTAATTTTTTGATATTTGGTTTAACGTGCAGAGGCCGGATCCATTAGGCTCAGGGAAGACATACATAATGCTCATGGCTACCAGTTCCTTGTTCAGTTTGCTCTTACACTATGTAGCTTACACAAAAACCAGGCTCTCCAGTCCTCACCCAAGTTAGTTGTTGAAGAAGATGGATCGGATCCTTCTCGCGGATTAGAACAAGATACAGTCCCATGTGATCTTTCACCCCAGCTGTCCAGGTTGCTTGATGTTCTTGTAAATTTGTCGCAAACTGGACCATCTGAAAATTGTGTTCGTAAAAGTATGAAATCTTTTCATGGGAAAGGAACGGGCCATAATAGAAGCCGGACTCCATCAGCTGACAAGTTCGCAGATGAGGTTTTGGAAATTAGTAGCCCCAAGGTAAAAGATCTTGAAGCCATTCAGATGCTACAGGATATTTTTCTGAAGGCAGACAACTTGGAAGTTAAAGCTGAAGTTCTCGATAGAATGTTCAAGATTTTCTCGAGCCATCTTGAAAACTACAAGCTATGTCAACAACTGCGAACTGTTCCTCTTTTTATCCTAAACATGGGTGGCTTCCCTGCAGCACTTCAAGAGGTCATTTTAAAAATTTTAGAATACGCAGTCACAGTTGTAAACTGCATTCCGGAGCAGGAGTTGTTATCTCTCTGTTGCCTATTGCAGCAGCCAATTTCTACCAGTCTTAAGCATACGATACTTTCTTTCTTCGTAAAGCTCCTCTCCTTTGATCAACAGTACAAAAAAGTTCTCAGGGAAGTGGGTGTTCTGGGGGCATTGTTAGATGACTTGAAACAAAACAAGCTTTTCTCTGGAGATGAGCAGCAAAGCAAGGCCTTTCCAGACAGGATGCCCAACACACGTAATTTTGAGAAAACCATGGACAACAAAGACGCGATTCTTTCGCCAAAGTTCACGTCGTCTGGTTCCACAAAATTTCCCATGTTTGAAGATGAAGGGACAATTACTGTTGCTTGGGATTGCCTTTTCTATCTGCTGAAGAGAGCTGAGCCTAACCAACAGTCCTTCCGATCTTCCAATGGTGTCAACACCATTCTTCCTTTCTTGGTATCTGAAAGCCACAGATCTGGGGTACTACGATTATTGTCATGCCTGATAATTGAAGATTCTCTTCAGGTTTGTGTTTGCACCTTACTCTACCATGAAATCAACAAATCATTTTTCATATGGAATCATCTCAGTTTAGCGACCTGTATGTTGAAAAGTGGAGCACCTATTCAAGTTTAAGGGCGTATTTACCTATTTTTGCCGTTTAACTTGTTGATTTTAATCATGCTAATTAAGTGAATTTTAGCAGCATGCCAGGTGAGCTGTTACTTCTTTAACACATGAACACCTTGCCCTTTTCAGGCTCATCCAGAAGAAATAGGGTCACTGATTGAAATCTTGAAGAGTGGGATGGTATCAACTTCATTGGGTTCTCAATACAAGCTTGACAATGATGCAAAGCCTGATACATTTGGTGCTTTGTGGCGTATTCTTGGGGCAAACAGTTCAGCACAAAGATTTTTTGGAGAAGCCACTGGATTTTCACTGCTATTAACAACACTTCATAGTTTCCAGAATGACAGTGAAAATGACGAGACTGTATCATCTTTGCTTACTCACATGAAGATCTTTGGTTTTCTAATGCGAGCTATGACAGCTGCGGTATGCAACAATTCTGTTAATAGGATTAGGCTGCATACAATCCTGTCATCACACACTTTCTACGATCTTCTCTCTGAATCTGGGTTGCTTTGTGTGGATTGCGAAAAGCAAGTTATCTTGCTTTTGCTTGAGCTTGCACTAGAGATTGTTCTTCCTCCCACCAGTAACCTGCAGGTAGAGAGCATTTCATCTGAAACCTCAGAGGATGAGTCAGGTTTCTTGTCTGCAACCTCATTTGGACTTTCAAGGCTTGACAGGGAGCGAGTGTATAATGCTAGTGCAGTTGTCGTATTGATCCGTTCCTTGCTAATATTTACGCCTAAAGTTCAACTTGAGTTACTGAGATTCATTGAGAAGCTAGCAAATGCCGGCCCCTTCAACCAGGAGAATTTAACTTCTGTCGGTATGGGAAAAGTTGTTCTTGTTACTATCTTTTTCTTGCGACTCTGGTTGACAAGAGTGCCTTATGTTTTTCTTGCCCTTTTTGTTATACAGGATGTGTTGGTCTTCTACTTGAGACAATCAACCCATTTTTGGAGGGTTCCTCTCCTATTCTTAATCATGCTTTGAGAATTGTTGAAGTGCTAGGTGCTTATAGGTCAGTTATATTCCATGAAATTCCGACACTGATCTCTTTGTAGCAGCTCGTGTTTTGTTATTTTACGGTATGTTTTATGCTCTTCTTTTTTCTCAGGTTGTCTTCTTCTGAACTAAGACTTCTCGTGAGGTATATACTTCAGCTGAAAGTGAAGTGTTCAGGTCATCTTTTTGTGAATATGATGAACAAGTTAATTCAAATGGAAGATGTCAGACAAGGAAATATTTCTCTAGCCCCTTTCATCGAGATGGACATGAGCAAAGCTGGCCATGCATCTATTCAGGTTTCATTAGGAGAAAGGACATGGCCACCTGTTTCTGGATACTCTTTTGTTTGCTGGTTCCAATTTCAAAACTTCTTTAGAAGCCATTGTAAGGAAACAGAAAAAACATCAAAAGGGTCTTATGGTAAAAGGAGTGGACAAGTTTTGCGCATCTTTTCTGTAGGTGCAGTGGATGATGCCAACACTTTGTATGCAGAACTTTATCTGCATGACAATGGTGTTTTTACTATATCAACAAGCAATTCAAGTTCATTGTCATTTCCTGGCATTGAAATGGAAGAAGGAAAATGGCATCATCTTGCAGTTGTTCATAGCAAGCCAAATGCATTAGCTGGCCTTTTCCAAGCAAGTGTGGCTAGCCTTTATCTTGATGGAAAGCTGAGGCACACTGGCAAGCTTGGGTACTCTCCATCCCCGTTTGGTAAATCTTTGCAAGTAACACTTGGTACACCTGCTATCCGTGGCAAAGTTTCTGATCTATCATGGCGGCTCCGCTGTTGTTATCTTTTTGAGGAAGTATTGACACATGGGAGCATTTGCTTCATGTATATTCTTGGGCAAGGTTACCGGGGATTGTTCCAGGACACTGATCTTCTGAGATTTGTCCCAAACCGGGCCTGCGGTGGGGAGGTAATGGCAATTCTTGATTCATTAGAAGTGGAATTAGCTGCACCTTCAAGTAGCCAGCGCATTGATAGTTCAATGAAACAAGGGAATTCTAGACTTGAGAGCAGTGGAATTGTATGGGATATGGAAAGGTTGAGAAATCTTTCCTTGCAGTTGTCTGGGAGGAAGCTAATATTTGCTTTTGATGGAACATCATCAGATGCTTTTCGAGCATCTGGGACTCTGTCCTTGTTGAATCTTGTCGATCCAACTTCTGCTGCTGCATCCCCAATAGGAGGTGCGTGAACTTCTTCCAGCTATTTAATTTACATTTCTTTCTGAATTGGAATGTGTCAAGATTCAATTAGTTCTTCATACTGACAGGTATACCACGATATGGACGTCTAAGTGGTGATGTTTACGTGTGTAATCAGTGCACAATTGGTGACACTGTTCAAACAGTTGGTGGGATGCCTGTTGTGCTTGCTCTTGTTGAAGCTGCTGAAACTAGGGATATGCTGCACATGGCACTGGAATTTCTTGCGTTATCTCTTCAGCAGAGCCATCAAAATGTGAAGGACATGCAGGCCTTGAGGGGGTATCATCTTCTTGCACTTTTTCTGCATAGGAGAATGTCACTATTTGATATGCAATCTCTAGATATCTTCTTCCGTATTGCTGCCTGTGAGGCTTCCTTTCCTGAGCCACAGAAATCAAATATAAACCGAACAGCAAGCTATGCATCTGGAATCTCCCCAGACGCCAGTTTTGATGATCTTACCTTACCCAAGTTTGGCGATGATGTGTCTTCTGTTGGATCACATGGAGATCTAGATGCTTTTTCAGCTCAAAAGGATTCATTTAGCCATCTTTCTGAGCTTGAGAATGCTGACTTAGCCGGCGAGACTTCTGAGTTCATAGTTTTGTCAAATGCTGATATGGTCGAACATGTTCTCTTGGACTGGACTATATGGGTTACTGCTCCTATATCAGTACAAATAACTCTTCTTGGATTTCTTGAGAGGATGGTATCAATGCACTGGTTTAGAAATCACAACCTCACTATATTGCGTCGAATTAATCTTGTGCAGCATCTTCTTGTTACTTTACAACGTGGTGATGTTGAAATTCCTGTGCTGGAGAAGCTAGTTGTGCTGCTTGGTGTCATCTTGGAGGATGGTTTTTTAGCTTCCGAGTTGGAGCTTGTTGTAAGATTCATAATCATGACATTTGATCCTCCAGAGTTAACACCAAACCGCGAAATTGTCCGGGAGGCTATGGGAAAGCATGTTATTGTGAGGAATATGTTATTGGAAATGCTTATTGATCTACAAGTAACGATAAACGCTGAAGAGTTGCTGGAGCAATGGCATAAGGTTGTTTCATCCAGATTGGTCACATATTTCCTTGATGAAGCTGTGCATCCGACAAGTATGAGATGGATCACAACTCTCTTAGGAGTTTGCCTTACATCATCTACTACATTTGCTCTGAAGTTTCGTACAAGTGGTGGTTTCCAAGGGTTGAATCATGTGCTTCCAAGCTTCTATGATTCTCCTGAAATATATTATATACTCTTCTGTTTGGTTTTTGGGAAGCCTGTCTATCCTCGAGTACCGGAGGTTCGCATGCTTGATTTCCACGCTCTTATGCCTAGTGATGGAAATTACGGAGAATTGAAGTTTGTGGATCTATTGGATACTATTATTGCAATGGCAAAAGCTACATTTGATTCATTGATTATGAAGTCTATGCTTGCACATCAGAATAACAATCTGTCACACCTTAATGGCACCTTGGTTGCGGATCTTGTGGAAGCGACATCAGAGATGGGAGGAGATCTTCAAGGAGAAGCTCTGATGCATAAGACGTATGCAGCAAGGTTAATGGGCGGTGAAGCAGCAGCTCCTGCTGTTGCTACTTCAATATTGAGGTTCATGGTTGATTTGGCAAAGATGTGCGAGCTGTTATCTGCTGTTTGCAGGCGACATGATTTCCTAGATAGCTGTGTTGATCTATATTTCTCTTGTGTAAGGTTTGTATGGTGTGCATATATCAAGTTACTTGGTGCTCTAGATGTTTATATTAACCCTTGCCTTTTGTTCTTCAGGTCTGATTGTGCCCTGAAGATGGCAAAAGATCTAACAACTGCAGCAACAGAGGAGAAGAATACGCATGATGATGACAATGAAAGTTCAAAAGATACCTTTTCAAGTTTGCCACAGGATCAGGAACAATCTGCCAAAACATTGAGTGTTGCAAGTTTTCCCCAGGAGCAGAAAAGTACCAGCTCAGAAAGTACTGGTATGCAGAATTCTTTTGATACCGCTGAAGTAAAAGAAGATGGCTCTTCCAATCAGGAGCTCAGCACCAAGTTTTTAAATGGAGAAGCAAACCAAGTGTTTCAGAATGCCCATGATCAAGGACAGATATCAGCACCGAGTTCAAATGGCATTACCGATTCCCACCAAGTAGCTGATTCACCCAGCTCAGTATCTATGAATAATATTGGATCTCCTGTTTTATCTGAGAGATCAACTCACAAAGCATCAATCACTCCTACTGCATCTCCCATGGCCCCATTCACATCTTGGCCTGGTAGTGCAGGATCATATACCGATGGTAGACACCTAACTGCCTCTCCATCCATGTCTTCAACTGTGTCTGGGATGGACCTGAATTCACCTCCTGATCTGAAGTCAAACATTCCAGGATCACCTGCAGTGAACACACTTTTCTCAATCAATTCCAAGCTTTTGCTTGACATAGATGATTTAGGTTATGGGGGTGGCCCTTGCTCTGCAGGAGCTACTGCTGTTCTTGATTTCATTGCTCAAATCCTAGCTGATATTATCTCAGAACAGCTGAAAGCGACCCTTTTTATTGAGAGCATTCTGGAATCTGTGCCTATGTTTGTAGATATTGATTCTGCTTTGGTTTTTCAAGGCTTGTGCCTAAGCAGATTGATGAACTTCCTCGAAAGAAAACTCTTGCTCGATGATGAAGAAGATGGGAAGAAACTTGACAAGAACCGCTGGTCTGCCAATTTAGAGCCACTTTGCTGGTTGATTGTTGATCGCGTATACATGGGCTGTTTTCCAACCCCACTTGGGGTACTACGGACGCTAGAATTCTTGATGTCCATGTTGCAGCTTGCTAATAAAGATGGTCGTATTGAAGATGCAGTACCTTCAGGTAAAGGTATTCTGTCCATTGCTCGAGGAAGCAGGCAACTAGACCCTTACATCCATGCCATATTGAAGAACACAAACCGGATGATAATGTACTTTTTCCTGCCAACATTCCTTAAGAATATGGGGGAGGATGACCTGCTTGCAAATCTGGCTTTCCTAACAGAAACTGGGAGAAGTTTAGCTTCTAAACCTTCTCAGGAAGATTATTCTGTTGATATATGTACTATTCTTCAACTTCTGATTGCTAACAAGAGACTGGTGCTGTGCCCAAGTAATGTTGATACTGATCTGATGTGCTGTTTGTGCATAAATCTAATGGCACTTCTTCGTGACAAGAGACGAACTGCTCAAAACTTAGCTGTGGATTTACTTAAATACTTGGTAGTGCATCGCCGGCCATCTCTTGAGGACCTGCTAGTTTGTAAGCCTAACCAAGGGCAGCAAATGGACATCCTGCATGGAGGGCTTGACAAACTACTGACTGGAAGTACATCAATATTTTTTGAATGGCTCCAGAATTCTCAGCAAACAATTAGCAAAGTGTTGGACCAGTGTGCTTTAATAATGTGGGTTCAATATATTACTGGCTCTGCAAAATTTCCTGGGGTTAGAATAAAAGGCATGGAAGTCAGGCGCAAGAAAGAGATGGGACGAAAATCACGTGAAACTGCAAAAATAGATGCAAGGCACTGGGAGCAGATAAATGAAAGAAGGTACAATCTTGATTTGGTTCGTGATGTGATGTCTACAGAGCTAAGAGCAATTCGTCAAGACAAATATGGATGGATATTGCATGGAGAAAGTGAGTGGCAGAGCCAGCTCCAACAGCTTGTACATGAAAGAGGTATTTTCCCCATGCGGCAATTATCCACAGAACCTGCATGGCAGCTATGTGCTGTTGAAGGACCATATAGAATGCGGAAGAGACTTGAACACTCCAAATTTAAGATCGATACTATTCAGAATGTTCTAACCGGTAACCTTGGGTTGGATGATGTTATGATGGCGAAGAAAGAGGATGGAGACGTGTTGATGACATCTGGGTCAGATACAATGTCAGGCTTGAATGTTTTGACCTATGACATTGAACGGAAGGAACTTGATGCGGCTGATTTTGCATCGTTCAAAGAGGATGATGACATATTCAAAGGGGGAAGCACACTGTCAGCTCCAACTGACTGGACTGATGATAAAAGCAGCATTAATGAGCAAAGTCTTCACTCTGCCACCGAATTTGGTGCAAAATCAAGTTCCTTTTCTTATCACATGACAGAGAGTGTCCAAGGTAAATCTGAGCTTAGTTCACCAAGACAGGTACCTTCAGTTAAAGGTACTGATGCAAGAAACTCAGAGGATAAATCAGAAAAGGAGTTGCTCGATAATGGAGAATATCTTATCAGACCTTATCTGGAACCTTCTGAAAAAATAAGGCACAAATACAATTGTGAACGGGTTGCTGGTCTTGACAAGCACGATGGAATATTTCTAATCGGAGAACTTTGCTTATACATTATTGAGAACTTCTACATCGATGATTCCAATTGCATTTGTGAAAAGGGCAGTGAAGATGAGCTCTCTGTCATCGATCAAGCTTTAGGTGTGAAAAAGGATCTAATGGGAAGCAGTGATTCTCAGCAGAAATCACCTTCAACATGGGGTGCAACTGCAAAGGTTTTGCTTGGTGGTAGAGCATGGGCATTCAATGGAGGTGCTTGGGGTAAGGAGAAGCTTTGCAGTAGAAGCAACCTGCCTCATCCATGGCATATGTGGAAGCTTGATAGTGTCCATGAGCTCCTAAAACGTGATTATCAGCTCCGTCCTGTTGCAATTGAGATTTTCAGCATGGACGGGTGTAATGGGCTTCTAGTTTTCCACAAGAAGGAGAGGGAGGAAGTTTTCAAAAATCTGATTGCCATGAACCTCCCGCGGAACAGCATGTTTGTATTATTAATCCTTTGCAATTACATTGTGAATTTGCTTAGTATTAAGATTTGATATCATTTCCTACTAGAATTGATTAATTGAAATGATTTCAAAACAATGAATTAGCAGTCTGTAGAATTATTCCAGCTATAATGGCATGGAAGATAATGTGTCAGTTCAGATCAAATTGTGTTTTTAGTAGCATGATAAAGTAGTGTTCTTTTCGGAAGAATGCCATGATAAGCTGGCATTATCAGTGAAACCAGCCAGGCAGCCACAAGTACAGATAAATTTGCAAAATCTGGGTTTTCATTAGGCATATCCCACCCATCCCAATGAAATTTGGGTAGCAGTCAAAAGCAAGTTTTGAATGTTTTCATTGCCTCCGGTGGGCACATAATGTGAGTGCATGTGTAAATTGGTGGATAGATGTGCATTTTAGGATACATGAAATTAAATTGTAATGCCTTTTTTATACAATGGAGTTTTCTAGTTCCTAACTCTTTTTCTTCCTTCATGGTCTCTTGTAATTTATAGCTCCATAGGTGGTCAAAAGGATTTATTTATCTTTAGCATTTTGTTAACTATCTGAAGTTGTATGACTTGGCATTTTAATGCTTTTACTTATCATTAGGATGCTTGAGCACAGGAACTTCCTAATAATTCAAGAAAATGTGCCTTTCCACAGGTTGGACACAACAATATCAGCGTCATCAAAACAGGATAGTGGTGAGGGGAGTCGTCTTTTCAAAGTCATGGCAAAATCGTTCTCTAAAAGATGGCAGAGTGGTGAAATTACGAACTTCCAATATCTCATGCATCTAAATACACTTGCTGGTCGAGGGTATAGTGACCTTACACAGTACCCAGTATTTCCATGGGTTCTTGCAGATTACAACAGCGAAACTTTAGATCTGAGAAACCCAAAGATGTTTCGTAAGCTTGACAAACCAATGGGATGTCAAACAGAGGAAGGAGAAGAGGAATTCCGTAAGAGGTTTGTTCATCTAACATAAACATAAATATTTCTTTTGTTTCTTTTCTATTTGAAAACATAACCTAGAGTCTTTAGTGTTGCTAAACATGAGAGGTCTGCTCATCTAACATCAAGTGAAATACTTTCTTCTGTTCCTTTCAGATATGATAGCTGGGATGACCCTGATGTACCTAAGTTCCATTATGGTTCTCATTATTCAAGTGCTGGGATTGTCCTTTTCTATCTTTTAAGGTTGCCTCCCTTTAGCATTGAAAACCAGAAATTGCAGGGTGGGCAGTTTGACCATGCAGACCGGCTGTTCAATAGTGTGAGAGATACCTGGGTAAGTGCTGCTAGTAAGAGCAACACATCAGATGTGAAAGAACTGATTCCTGAGTTCTACTATTTGCCTGAGTTTTTGGAGAATCGGTTTAATCTGGACTTGGGGGAGAAACAATCAGGAGAAAAGGTAAGTTCGCTTATATTTCCACTGGATGTAATGATAATACTCTAACCAAATCTCAAGTTTGTTGGAGAGCCAAGCATGTAACTTTGTGAAATAATTCTTTCAGGTTGGTGATGTTGTTTTGCCACCTTGGGCTAAAGGTAGCACCAGAGAATTCATTAAGAAGCACCGCGAAGCCCTGGAGTCAGACTATGTATCTGAGAATCTGCACCACTGGATTGATCTTATTTTTGGATATAAGCAGCGAGGAAAGGTATATACCGCCTCACTTTCTGCATTTTCATCTTTTCCATAGTGGTGTTGCCGTGCCATCATCTTGATAACACAAATATGTTTGTGGTTAAAACAAGCGTGTCTCTTCTGTTATAGATTGATTTTCCCATCTTAAACATGCAAAACCTATCAATAGTTTTCGTTTTTGTCCTGGGGTTTCAGGCAGCATTCTATTTCACCTTTTGAGGGTCACTCTTATTTACTGATGGGATTTCTAATGGTTATTTTCTTTTGTATATGGCAGGCAGCTGAAGATGCCGTCAATGTCTTCTATCACTACACATATGAAGGCAATGTTGATATAGATGCAGTATCAGATCCTACCATGAAGGCTTCGATACTGGCACAAATCAATCATTTTGGTCAGACCCCCAAACAGTTATTCCAAAAACCCCATCCACAGCGACGGACAGACAGGAAAGTCCCTCCTCATCCTCTACGGTACAGCGCCTATCTTACACATCAAGAGATTCGAAAGACAGCATCGTCAGTGTCCCAGATTGTGACCTACAATGATAAGATCCTAATTGCCGCAGTGAACAGCTTGCTCAAGCCAGTAACTTACAGCGAGTACATCTCTTGGGGATTTCCTGACTGCAGCTTGAGAATATTGACCTATGATCAGGATAAACTTCTATCGACACATGAAAACCTTCATGGTGGCAGTCAAATTCAGTGCACTGGAGTGAGCCATGATGGCAACATTCTCACCACAGGTGGTGATGACGGAGTTGTTGCGGTGTGGAGATTTGTCAAGGATGGCATTCGGCGTTTCCTGAGAATGGAGAAAGCCTTGTGTGCTCACACTTCCAAGATAACATGCATCTATGTCAGCCAGCCTTACTCATTACTTGTCTCAGGCTCCGATGACTGTTCCGTGATCTTGTGGGACCTGACAAGCTTGGTCTTTGTGAAGCAGCTACCAAAGTTCCCAGCATCAGTGTCTGCGTTACATGTGAACAACCTCACCGGTGAGATTCTGACCGGTGCTGGAGTTCTTTTTGCTGTTTGGAGCGTCAATGGAGACTGTCTTGCTGTGGTGAATACCTCTCAGCTTCCTTCTGATCTCATCTTGTCTGTGGCAAGTACTACACATTCAGACTGGCAGGACACAAACTGGTACGTGACAGGTCATCAGAGCGGTGCTGTGAAGGTATGGAAGATGGTGCACTGCACGTCTGAGGAGGCAACAAACAGCAAAAGCAAATCGCCTGCAACCACCTTTGGTGGACTGGGCCTGAACGGCCAGAATCTGGAGTACAGGCTACTTCTTCAGAAGGTGCTAAAGTCACACAAGCACCCGGTCACTGCCCTTTGTCTACCACCCGACCTGAAGCAGTTCCTGAGCGGGGATGCCAGTGGTCATTTGTTTTCATGGTCACTGAAAGATGACAGCTTTAAGGGTTCATAGCGACAGAGAGTAATCAGGATTAATCTGCACATATGGAAAACATTGACTAAATTATATCTCTTGGTCGTTTTTCATCCAGAAACTGACAAGCGCCTGCTTGTGTTGACAACAAGAGCTCAGAGTTGGCCTCGGCTTGCAGAAACACGCTATATGAGGGTACCCCGTGACGCCCAAGCCAATCAACAATTCAGGATAAACTTAATACACACTGAAAGGAACAAGTGGATGAGGCGATCGAGGCGTCCTCGTGCTGACATGATAGATAATCTTATACTGTGAATTATCAGCTGGTTCTACCTCCTCTTGTTTTTTTTTTTCAGGAGAAAGGATTTGTGCGAGGTGGCAACCAGTGTTTGTAAAGTTTGTATAGGATGCTTTGGTGGTGATGGTTGAGGTGGACGGCTGTACTGTCGATGTTGTCTTGGGGATGTAATGGGGTGTTTGGTTCCTTTTTCTTTTGCCCCCCCCCCCACCCCCCAGAAGTGGTGGTGTTCACTGTTCATTCATTGACTGGGTGTAATTTGAGCACCCTTCAGTTGTGTTCGGTTCAGTTCATTTGCACATACATGCAAGAGATTTTGTCGAATAACTTTATACATCATATACGTGCCTAATCTGAAGCATCTGCCCCGAATCATGTGAAGAGTCCGCACAGCACTGTTCAGCAAGTATTTCGGTGCACAATTGTCACACGACGGTCGATACACAGGCCACTGCTAACATTGTCGTACGCATCGTTATAAAATGAATTAATTTAGTCAACTACTATCAGGTGACTAGTTTGGATATTAAATCCGTAAGGTTTTCGGTCTCCGTAGTGAGTCACGTCGTTTTTGGACAGATGTGGTCGCTCTGCGTTACGTCACGTCATTGTTTTGAGGCCACTGCTAACATTGTCGCACGCATCGTTATAAAATGAATTAATTTAGTCAACTACTATCAGGTGACTAGTTTGGATATTAAATCCGTAAGGTTTTCGGTCTCCGTAGTGAGTCACGTCGTTTTTGGACAGATGTGGTCGCTCTGCATTACGTCACGTCATTGTTTTGAAACTCTGTTGATATTCGTTAAGTATTTTAACGCCGTTGATTCTTAACAACGTGCGCGTGATGTAGTGGTACGTTGTCACTCCCAACCCAGCGATCGTGGCTTCAACTCGTGTCCTTGCTCACAATTTTTGTGCGGATGACACGTGGCGCATGCGTGTGGAGCTGGCTTTTTTGCGAGAAGCCCCCACCCCAAATTTAAAGATCTCTGAAAGTTATGAAAATTGTTTTTTGGCGCGTTTTGTTTTGTGAAAAGATGGTCGAAACTTTATGAAATTACGCATTAGTCTACTTGTTTGCGTTCAGGCCTTGAAACCCCGGAGATTATTTTTTTCCGCAAAGACATATTAGTCCTTTTTTTTTGCAGGGGCTCTCGGAGCTTCCAAAATTTATTTTCAGCGTGTAGTTTTTACCAAAAAGCTGTCCAAAACTTTACAAAATTAGATATTAGTCCATTTTTTCGGAGAACCCTCCGAAACTCCGCACGATTTTTATCGCTAGTTGTGTGGCGGCTGGCGCGGTATGCGTCGCGCCCACACATCTAGTCTAAGCAAACACATTAGCAAACGGGTTAAACACCAAACACAATCATTCTACCCAAGGATCCAAATCCCAACGAGATTTCGAAACCACCCCCCCCCCCAAGATCCTAAGTCTCGGTTGGGTAATTTTTTTTAAAAAAAATACAAATGTTACAGTAACTATTCAAATCTCGTTGAAACAACTCACAAGGAATGGCGAATTAGATGATCCATGGCCACGATGTGAGATGGATCTGGCCTTACCCTTGCCAAATCCAGCATAGAGACCGCCGAATCCAGAGGCCGGCGTAGTTGAGGACGATGGTCGATGGTGCAAGGTGGAGGAGGCCCCTCGTGCACCCAACCTCCTAGACCATCGTGGAGACTGCCGAAGGGTGGACTCGGGGCTGACGGTGTGGGAGATGAAGAGGTGGAGGAGGCCAGCATTGTAGGAGGAGTTGGAAGTCGGATCTGGGTAAGGGTGGAGGCTATCAGGCCAGCGATGGGTATGGAAGGGCGGCGACGGCTCGGGTAGGGGTGGACGGCGATGTCGACGAGGGGGCGTGGGAGGGGAGGCCGGGGGAGAGCCGTGCGCGGGGAGAGGGAGGGAGGCAGCAACAGCAGCGAGGGAGGGAGGCGAGGGGGCGTCGTGGTGAATGGCCGAATAGAGGCAGGGCGATTCGATCTAGGGTATGTTGGGTTAGTTCGGTTTTCGAAATTGCAAAACTGAACCAAAAACCGAATAGTATTAAAATAAAAACCAAATCATAAACCGAAAAAACTGATTTTTTCAGTTAAGTCAGTTCTGTTCGGTTTTTTGGTTAAAAATTGTGATGCCCCCGCTTTGCCGACTAGGTCAAACACGTTGGAGACCATCACATAACAGAGTGTGTCAGGATTAGCTAAGGAAAACAACAGCATGCACCAATATAACCTTTCACCATTTAGTAGACGGTACCTTATTTATAGAACACATATTAATGCTTCCTTAGGTCAGACTACAGTGTAGGCTACACCGCCCGCTTATCCAAATATAGAACTCTAGTGACTCCCTCCTGATGGTCTTAGACTCAACAAGTCATGGTCTTCAATTTTCCCGTAGTTGTAGCCCATCAGCAGCAGCATCAACATCATTCACTTAACAATGAACATCAACCTCTACTCCATTATAATTAGCATGGATGACCTGTCTGAAAAAAATAACAAAGCAAGGCTGAGTACTCCAGTACTCTGCAAGCCGCAGAAAGCTGATGCATGAATTTATATACTCATATATATCCTCTTGGCACCAAGCTATGTACTTAAATACCTCCAGCCACCAAGCCGTAACTTCAAAGTAACTCTTTATCCAAAATATCCATCCTTTACCCATTTTTTTAAAAAAGTGTCAAGTTTTATTTATAAATCTACTTACGGCAGAGCAACGTGGGATCTTACAACCAATGTTAGAGGAAAATCCACACGACACACTTCCAAACTCGGAAGCTGGGAGTGATATCACACTTTAACTCTGATCAGAGGTGCACTGCTTTGCTCATAGAATCACTTGGCTTTTACTGTCACTAGTCCTTTGCGCTACCTTTGGCGCACGACTAAGCCAAGGAAGCAGAACTTCTAACCAACCATACTCTAACCTCTGCCTAGCACCACCTTGCCTCACCAAAGGCATGCAGGTTGAGACTCCTCCCTTGAAGTCTCGCCCTAGGGTGACTGCTCATCCCTAGCAACAGTCACCTTCTCACCCGTGGTAGAGTCAGCTACTTGTTGGTTACTTAGTTCAACCCATCCCATTCTAGGTCTATGGTCAGCACGGTTTGCACCACTTTTGAAGTAAGCATCAGTTTGTTATGTCCTTAAATGATATCCTATGTAGAGGAGTTTGATCCTCACAACAACCCTACCTGGATTGTTCATACCCTGAACTCCTCTACCCACCAAATATCTCCATAGCCCTACCTAGGTTATGGTTTTACCATCGGACCTCTCTGGTCCAATGTCATCAAAATCACTCACTGGATCTACCTGACATGTTTTAATTTATTTAGAAATCAACTTTTTAGTTCACATGCAAAGATTTTAAAACAATCTACATCCCACTAAATCAGTTCAATAGACATGGTCGAAAGGCGACTTGCCTGAGTGAGCTCCGTCCAGCTTGCCAGCGTTGAAAACTTTCCTACGTGTCCTATACAGCTCTTGAGATGACTGTTTGCAATAATTCAATCTAAATTTTAATTCATTTTCTATCTATGTCCTAAGCATGATGCAATATCTTAGATATATATGTTCCTGAAATGCGATGCCAAATATTAGTCATACATGATGTGCATTTTTCCTATTTGACAAGATTTTAAATGCAATTATCTTGCAGATTTTTAATTATTTATGCTACATAAAGTTATGTAGGGGTGTCAACGCAATAAGTAATTAAAGAAATTAAAACTTAATTAATTAAGAGAAAAAGGATTTATCTCGACTGGTCCACAGTAGCAGTTGGCTTTAAAAGTTTTAGATTGTTCTCGGTAATATTGTCTACTGATAATGTTAGGATTATTTAATATTTAGAATTTTCTCAAAAGTGTTCTAAATACAATGTAATTTTTTCAACTATGTGTTTGTGAATTAATATATTAATATGGTGTTTGCAGTTTATTTGGTGGCTTCTAAATTACTCAATTTTATATACTCCGTATGGGAGAATATGGCATGAATTAGCTTATGATTCAATTTGGAGAAAAGAATAGAGAAAAACAGCTTTAATTCCGCTTTTTATTCTTTCAACCTATTTTATTTTATTATCTACTATTGATATTATTATCATACACATATATTTGTTAATTAATTCATTATTATTATTATTATTATTATTATTTTACCCAGGCCAGCCCAAAATGGACCCAAACTGGCCCACCGAGCTCCCCCTCTAACCTAACCCTACCTACCCCACATGGTTGCCTCTCCCCCTTCACTCTCTCCTCTCCCAGTTAGTTGCCACCTCCTTCACTCCCATCTCTCTCTCTCTCTCTCTCGGCTGCTGACTCCTCTTCCACCGGCACCGACGCAGCCTCCTTTCGGCGGCGCTCCTCCTCCTATACCCCAAGAGCCCACCGCTCCTCCCTTTTCTCCCCCTTATAAATGGTTTGCTTGCCGCTGCCCTTCTCTCCTCCCTTCGATGGTTTCTTCCTTCGCCCGAGGTTCACCCTGCTACTCCGTGTCGCCGCCTGGATCTACTAGATCTGGCGACGGCCGTCGCCATCGTCCTCCTCCCCACTCCCCCTCTGTCATGTGCCACCGCCTCCCGATCCACACCATCATCGTTTCCCGTGCCGCCCTCAAGGCCTGCGCTGCCGAGATCTAGCGGATCCGGCACCACCCCTCCCACCGAGCTAAGTGTTCTACTTCTTTCTTTTCCTCTCACTCTACCTTCTCATCTTCCTACCTTAAGCTTATTCTCTCTCTTTTTTTTTACATCTTTAGGTTGCCACTACTTGGGTGTCGTCGCCCTGACACTCTCGACGCCGGTGACCTCCCGGCCGTTCCTCCGGTTGAGCTCGGTGCCACAACATCATGGGTGACCTCCCTCGCCCCCCCGGACAGTTTTGCTGCCTAGAAACCGACACCGACGGCCACCCCTAACCCCGCAAGCTAAGTACCCGGTCCTCTTTTGGCCAACTGATTTGGTGATTAATTTAGGGTTTAAGCTAATTGTCACCGAAATTTGTTGCTGTAAATCTTGTGTTCTTAATTAATGTGTTTGAGATATGAACAATAGTCTAGGATTAACTTCTGTGCTACATCACTTAAATAGAGGCATACATTATAAGTTGAAGTGGTTACTGATGTTTGACATTTTAGAAATGATCAAAAGCTTAAGGAAAATAGATAGCATTTGCAATTTGGGGATAAGGCTTGACTGTTGGCTCCATTGTTGAGTCTTCAATAGAGGGCTTAAGTACATCTTGCTACTGGTATTGGCTTGTTGATTTGATTGAGCATTTTGTCAATGTGTTCTTATTCACTATATGACAGTCTAGCTATTGATGTGAGCTAAGATGTGTAACACCCTGGCACCGCACGTTCCGCGAATATTACACCCTCAAACATCAACTAGCTCAAGACCCTAGAATAATTTAGCAAAGCAAGCTAACAAACTAGCAAGTTACTGAAATTATTAAAAATTTCGGCAGCACCTCCCCTAAAACTAGGACATCCACTCAGCAGACAAAAGACAGCAATTAACATAACAATAACATAAAGCAACTTAGAATAACAATCAAGTACAAACATGGGTCATGGTATCAGCTAACCATCATGACCCAACTAAGCACATACAACTACCACAAATTAATTACAAGACATGAACTCATTAAGATTAGAAGCGGTAAGCTGATATTAAACTGTGGTGATGCAAAACATGTTCGTGCCACTACTCCCATCCATGCATGTCGGCTTTAAGGTACCTACAAACAATAAACAAACAAGCGTGAGTCAAAGACTCAGCCAAGTACAATAAATAATAATGACAATATCAATTAACATACTCATACCTCGTAAAACAAATTAACAAATACATAAAACAAAGAAATCACCGTCGGTTACCTCATCAACTGCATTGCTCCTTTATTTCATTTACCTCATTAGACAACATTGGATGAGTCCATGACTCAACCCATTCTTAACCTGAATGTTGCCATCAACTCAAGGTTGAACAATTAGCATTCACCATCAGCGGTACCATGCAATGCATCAGACATAATTATAATACACACCAGATGTCACAACCAACACTTTGACCATCGCTCACTTTGCAATGTTATGCAATGCATTTATGCTTTCACGCTCAAATGCACCTTTCAAAGCCTATACCGGTATAGCTGAGTGCACACCCGTCGGTGTGCACCCTCTCATTCCCCTCCATCCCGTGGAGGGTGCCTACTCACTTACTGACTCGCTCCCATACACTCGTGTGTTTTGGACTACGAGGTAGGACTTTCGTGCTCACTACGTGTGAGCATAGAGGTCCCATCAGAATGGGTCGCCTCTTCCATCATGAATGCATATATGCAATTGACGTAAATGAATTACGACTACACTCATTCTAACAATTGCATAGCCATAAATAAGTGCAGGATCATCAACTAATTCTCACATCCATAACTTAACATTTGTATTCATCTAATCAAATTCATGAGTAAGGGGAGGTGATAGCACAACATAAAGAAGTTTCTACAAGGTGAGTGAGACCACACAATGATAAATCATCCGTTATTACACAACAAACACCACCATACACTTGCCTAGCCATAACCAAATATGAAAGCATCAACTAATTCTCATATCCATATATGATCATTCATGAATAAAAACTAAGGCAACAGATCACATAATTTAATAGCACAAGGAAATTTCTCAAATATGCTATGTCTAGAAAAGACTTAATCATTTAAACACCACATCTAAACACTCCAACCATTCACAACATCACCAGCGTACTTGCCTTTAACCTCGGCGATAAACTGACGTCTCGCACACGGTAATAGAAACCTCCAACCCTAGAGAACAAAACAATATTCAAATTCATTCTTCAGGTGAATAATGCCACTAATTCAGCGATATAAACTCTAGTGACCTAAAACCCAATTTTTTTCTCGAAAACAAGCTAAAACCCTGCTCATGTCAGTACATAAATTGATCAAGAAGTTGAGGACCCAAAAGCCAGCAGCATAAAGAAGGCTAATTCTTGCACTTGAAATTAAGTAAGACTATGATAACAGCATAATAAGGCCATTTCTCCCTGAGAATCAATGCCTAAACGAGATCACTCCTACAGCGCAAGATCTACACCACCAACTTCTACTCAACAACCAATGAAATGTGAGATAAGAAGATGGTAGCACCAACTGGGTCAGAGAGTCAATGACACGATTTGGATCACATGAGGCCAATTAAATGCGCAAGCTCTCCCTTTGTAAGTTCAAGCTCCATTTGGTTTTGGTGATTGGTTTAGATTAATGATTAATCTTTGTTTAATGACAAATCTAATCTTATTGAGACTAACATGCTTTATTGAGTTATATTCAATAGTCTCGTATTTGGATGGAAAATGGAAAACCCAAGGTATGTATGCATATCCATTCTAGTATAAATTGCATACTTTGAATTCAAGTTTAAGTTTGAATTCTCCATGACATTAACCACAAAATGTGCATTATGTTTCCCAATCCATATATTACATGGATGCACATATTTAGGGGGAGTTCATACTTGAACTTGATGTATCGATGTATTGATCTATTCTTCACTCCATTTATATAAAGGATCAATACATTGAAACATATCAATTTAAATGAATGTTTAAATTGAGTTCATTTGTCTTCTAATCATCAAAGAACATTGTATCATGTGTTGATGGTGTTCTTTTGATTGATTAAGGGCAAATGAAGAGTTCTTGAGTATAAATTCATTGAATTGATTTAGGTTGTGCTCAATTGATATAAGTGGTATCCATTATGTGTTAATGGAGTGCTTAGATGATTGAGACAACCATGCATCTTGTACTAACCATTTTCTTAAGTGATAAATGAGCCAGGTTAAAGTCCAAAGATGAACAAGTTTATAGAGCTGGGTGACGATCTTGAAGATAAGATGATTGAAGATCTAAAGACTTCAAGAGACAGCCAGAGTGATGATCCCGGGGGTACAAGTCTATTAAAGATCATAAAGACCCCAAAAAGGGGATTGCTTGCGGCAGCTAAGGTATAACTAGTTAGGCTAAGGACCTTCCTAGTCTTTGAGTCTAGTTATTAGCGCCGTACTATTAAGAGGGGTTGAGTTCCTGCTTTAAGCTTTATCGTTGTTGGTGATCTCAATCCTGTAGTCACTCGAGCTCAAATCTTATTTGGATTTGGTTTTTGCATGGAGCTAACCATTTGGCATGTGTTGCAAATGGGTGAAGCTCGTGCTTGGATTTTGCATAAGTTCTATTTGGCATTTGTTGCAAATAGGTCAAGCTTGTGCTTGGAGTTTTCGCATTGAGCTTTGATTTGCATTCGTTGCAAATAGGATAAGCTAATGCGTTGGCTTTTGCGTGAAGTTCATTTATTTGCATGTGTTGCAATAGATGAAGCTTCATGCTTTGTTTTTGTTTTCTAAACAAAAATCTTATTGCGTTTATTTGGTATTGCTTGGAGCTATATTTGCACGGGTTGCAAACGGAGAGAGCTCAAGTATGTGTTTGGTTTAGTGCATGGGGCTAAAGAATTGCAGGAGTTGCAATTAGAGAGCTCATGCACTCTGATTTGATTTAATTTGATTATGGGTTTCGATCCTGAGTTCATGTGATACTTGCACCGTTGTGTTAGCAAGTCTGTTTGGTCATGGTTTGACCATCACATGGCTAGGAGGATCAAACTCATAGACTCGTTGGTTATTTTCTTAATGATTTTTTGCAAATACGTCTTTGAGTTGATTGCGAAAGGAGTTTTCGCAAAGTGTTTGGAATGTGCTTGGAGCCAGTTTTTTGCTTTTATTGCAAAAAGAGAATGCTCAAGCATATAGTAGTTTGATTGTTTATTTGCGAGTTCGTTGTGCGAATAAACGGGAGGTCTATAGGTTCCGGTCCTGAAAGCATGTGATACTTGCACCGTGGTTTTTGCAAGTCCGATTGGTCGTGGTTTGACCATCACATGGCTAAGAGGATAAACCTTATAGACTCTGGGTTTTATTTGCTTAATACGTTCTTGCAAATATAATCTTTGATTTGTTGCGAAAGGAGTTTTCGCAAAGTTTTTGGAGTTTGGTTGAATTCTTTGAGCATGGTTTAGTGGTGTTGCAAAAGTGTTTTGCAACTAAGTGTGATCGTGGTTTGATCACCTCTTGGCTCAAAGATTTGTCGGTTCGAAGTTTTGGAGAAAAGTTTTTAGCGAAAAACTGGTTTTTCTCCTGAGGCCGGCACTACCGGAGGTAGTAGGGCGGTAGTACCGCTGAGGCCGGCAGTACCGCTTATGGGAGCGGTACTGCCGCTCATGTCGGCACTACCGGCCCTAATACGCCGGTAGTTGTTTTCCAGTGAGCAGTTTGCTCTGAGTTTTTGATCGGCACTACCGCCCATGTGGGGCCGGTACTGCCGGAGTTGCGGCAGTACCGGGGGTTGAACTCCGGTAGTCTTTGTCGGCGTACTTTGCGCCAGGGTCCCCACTCCCCCGCAGTTAAAAAGGTCGCCAGGGGTGTGGTCGACCCGGGGGCACGTGGCGGCCAGGCCACGCCCCTGGGCGACTAGGAAGGTGGTCGCCCGGGCACGTGGCGCAGGCCACGCGGGCGACAGAAGGTGACGCCCCGGGACACGTGGGCCAGGCCGCCGGGCTTACCAGAAGGTGGTCGCTTCCGACACGTGGCAGCCAGTGCCACTCGGGCGACCAGAAGGTGGTCGCCGGACGCCGTGGCGCAGGCCACGCCTCAGCGACCAGGAAGGTGGTCGCCCGTGACACGCGGGCAGCCAGGTTGACGCCCGGGCGACCAGGAAGGTGGTCGCCTGAAAGGTGGCACGCGGGCCACCTCGAGGTCAAGGGCATTTAATGCAAGTTGTGCGACATTAAATGCAAGGCGTATGATGCAAGGCGACGCCCGCTTTCCCAGGCACGCATTAATTGCGTGACATCACGGCACCTTACCCCGACGAACGGGAAGCGCTGGTGGACGGGGGCCCGAGGTGGGATTGTGACAAACGCGGGCACTATTAATGAAGAGTAAGAACAGCGACGGCGCAATAAATAATCCCATGCCAAAGGTAATGATGGTGGTCGGTAAGCCACCCATGCGCGTCCCCGCCACCTAGTATAAAAGGGAGCCAGGGTGCATGGGAGAGGGGGTTCAAAGATTGTAAGGCTTTCATTTCTTCAAAGAAGAACACAAGCAATACCAAAAGAAAGCAGTGACTAGGGCTATTACTCTTATGAGGGCCTGAACTGGTAAAAAGCTCGCGCCTCCTTGTTCCCTCGAGTTTCCCGGTACTCTGGCTGCCTTCTTCCTTTCCCAACTGCCCCGAAGCCCCTCGTTTGAACCTCCTCATAAGCACCCAATTCGTGAGGTGCCTGTTAGCTAGAACGCCGATAAAGGGCGCGCCGTAGGGGCTCTGGTGGTTAGATTGCCTCTTCCTTCCATCTCTGGGGTCAAGCTCGCAGGTTGTGAGCGCTTGTCTGCATGGCGGAGTCGCACTCCAATCGCGCAATTTGCCCGAGGAAACGGCGCTCGTAGCCGATCCCGGACGCTCGGGAGGAGCCGGCCACCCGGTCCCTCCGCTTCGGGGCCGCGCATGGCCTTACGCCGGGGTCGCCCGTCTAACTGGCGCTGGCGCTGGGTGACGACACCCCGCCGAAGCCTCCATGCGCCCGATCGCTTTCGATCATCCCCAAGAACTCCGAGCGAACACCCACCACTCCGTGGGTCGCGGACATCGCCCACCGTGGACGCCGCACAACAGAAGTTGAAGTGGCGACCCGGAGGCTTCTCCGTGGCAGGAACCGAAAGGCCTGACGTGCTGTGTTCCAGGCCACCACATCGCACTCACCCCTCCCGGCCAAGGGTCGGGACAAGGGGAAGGGGGTCCTGCTGCAACCCCCGCTGAGGGGACATGCACATGATTCCGCTTTCTTCCCGCGTCCCCGAGTCTAGGGGAACCGTGAAGACCTCCGATCGCGCCGACGAAGGGCGGCTGGCAGCCACGGCAATGACTGCTGCCATGTCCGCCGCGAACGTCACGGGGCATAAGACAGGGTCTCTCCTCGACTTCTAGGAGAGCGCAGGTCGCACTCCTCATCCTCTCCTCAGGATCGGGGCCGCGAACGGCGCTTACTCCCCCTACAACGCTAGGTGCCAGGGCGTTTCTCCGCCTTCTGGCAAGCCATGGCACGAGAGATTCCGCCCGCCTCCATCGAGAAGTATGATGGTACCACCAACCTGCAGGAGTTCCTTCAGATCTACACCACGGTACGCCGGCGGAGGGTCCGAGAAGGTCATGGCCAACTACCTCCCGACGTCACCACCCGGCTCGCCTGCCTTGGCTACTTAACCTCCTCGCGAGGCTCAGGCACTCGTGGGAGGGGCTATGCGACATTTTTGTCGCTAACTTTCGTGGCTCTACGCCAACCAGGCGTGGAGGACGCACCTCCACGCCCGGAGTGCACGGAGGGGGAGTCCTCGAGAGAGTTCATCCGGCGCTCAGCCACCGCCGCAACACGATCCCCTGATCTTCCGAGCAATGGTGATCATCGCTTCCTGAGGGGGTCCGACCGTAAGATGCGGAAAAGATGGCCACGCCGCCATCTCAACCACATCCGAGTTAGCCCCCCGGGCGCACGCGCCAGCGGCCGGCTCTGGCAGTGCCACGAGGCCTTCCGATTCCGGTGACGCTGGCACCTCAAGTCCTCCGACCGCAAGAAGAAAAAGAAAAAGCGGAGGGAGGCAACCGCTAGGAGGTCTTGGCCGCTGAGCCGAGCCCAAATCCCGCCACATGATGACCAGGACCAACGGACGAAGCGGGGCAGCGGGCGCATCGCAGGACTGCCGCCGCTCTGGCCGAAACGATATGGCGAAGCCCTATTGCCCCATCCATCGAACGAGCGACATGACTTGAGGACTGCCAAGTTGTATCCAAGCTGAATGACAAAGTGCTCAAGAAACGCCATGCGAGAAAGATTGCGGCGAAGACGACGAAGATGTGGCTCCGCTTAGCCTTCCAAAGAAAGCGGAGCACACGGTGCGTTCATACACGTGGGTTCGCCACCTACTCTCGAACTCGCAGCGGATCTGAGGCAGTGTGTGCCACCACGCCGCCTTCGACGGCCGGGTTACCGAAGTGGCCGAATAACGATCACTTTCGCCGGGCCGACTCACCTGCAGAGAACACCTCCGCCCCGCCATCTCCCGATCGTGGTGTCCCCACGGTCCGCAATGCTAAGTTACGGGTCCCGTTGATGGAGGCAAAGCTATCAACTGCTGTCGGGCCAGGGCGACGCGCCCCAGATCTCGACGAAAGAGCCGCGCCGCCCCGCTTTTTTTTACTTTATAGCCCCGGGTGGGCCTCCTACCTCGACAAGTCCGACAGCGCGAATGCCTGAAGTTCTGAGAACTTCCAATGAAAGCCGGGTAGATTTTGAGGTCGCCGACTTCGACCTCCCCTATAATGCTCGCCGCCCGGCCCTGGTTAAGTTCATGGCAGTGGCCCCACGCCTACATGCCGGTGAAAATCCTGTACCTGGGGGTCCCATTACTGAAGGTGGATAGATTGGAAGCTCCTGCTCGCTCGCAGGTAAATGGCAGATCTTGCCAAGACCACCGCCAAGGCGCCGACAAGGACGACAACCCGGCTCCCTCGGCCAAGTCCCGCGCTCCGCCCCAGGCCCGTGGCGAGGCAAAGGCGGTCCCTATGGGCGAGAGGAAGGCCTCGGGCAAGGTCGCCAAGATCGGCACCGACCTCGGGCCAATAGGAAGACGCGCTGCCTACCTTCCTCCTGGCCTAACCTCGGATGTGTTCGGCCGGGAACCATCGAATGACCGGGTCCTCAGTGGAGGTGATCGAAAGCACCGATTGCAACGCTTTTCCTCGAGCGCCTCGCTCGGCAGAAGATCCGCCGGCGCCGAGCGGCAGGACGCCATTCGGACGCAGGTGGAAAACTCATGTCCGCCAAGATTGTGCGGAGGTCGCCTACCCGTGAGTGGTTGGCCAACCCTGCGCTTGTAAAGAAGTCTAATGGGAAGTGGCGAATGTGCATCGACTTCACCGACTTCAACAAAGCCTGTCCCCAAGGACTCGCACTTGCCGCGATAGACATCGCCGCCGACTCCACTGCTGGTGCGAGCTCAGGCTTCCTCGACGCCTACTCCTAAGTATCATCGGACAAGATGGCGCAGAAGACGAAGAGAAGACCGCTTTTGTGACTCCTCGTGTATATTGCCACGCCAAGATGCCTTTCGGGCTGAAAACGCCGTGCCACTTTATCAGCCGGGCTATGCACATTGTGTTCCGCCCAAATAGGGAAGAACTCTCAAGTGTATGTTGATGATCCGTCGTGGAAAACTAAGAGGGCCGACGAGCTTATACAGACCTTGAAGAGACCTTCTCACCTCAAACTACCGCCTCAAGTTGAATCCGAGGTGCGCGTGTTTGGTGTCTCGCCCGAAGCCGCCGGTTTCCCGGTCTCCACTGGGAATCAAGTCAACCCTTAGGAAAATAGAAGCAATTGAGCGACGCGCATCAGCCATACCCTGCCAAGCAATCAGATGCTTGGTCGGGTCGGGCTAGCCTCCTGGCCGTTTATATCTCCGCCTGGAGAAAAGTCCGCCACGCTTAAGTTGTTGAAGAAAACCAACTCATTTGAATGGACCCCTGGCCCAACAAGCGCTTGAAGATCTCAAGAAGTACCTCTTCTCCTCCAAGGCCGGGTCGCTTCTCGAAGCCACGAGTCAGCCGTTATCGGCCAGTATGTGGCGTCACCGTAGTGAGCGCGCATACCGGCGTAGCGAACTGAAGGGGTCCAACTACCGGTCTACTACATCGAAAGTGCTCCACGACGTTAAAAACAAGGTACCCTCAGGCTCGTAAAATGGTCTATGCGGTGGTAGTGGCGCCAAGAAAGTTACGCACTATTTCCAAGCGGAGAGATCACGCTGGTCTCCTCGCACTTCGCGAGATCCTCCACAACCGAAGCTGAGGGTCGACGCTAAGTGGTCCGTTGAGCTGGGAGTTCGGCATCAAGTTTGCTCGTGACCTCAATAAAGAGTCAAAGGTCATGGACTTCATGGTCGAGTGGACTCCATCCGAGTCCGGCCGATGAGGTCCCCGCGCTTCCCCTGGACGCTCTTCTTCGACGGTCTTTCAGGCTTGAAGGCTGGGGTTCTCCGTCTCTCCGACCGGGACCTCCTCGCACGTGGTCGCCGACTTCAAGGCTACCAACAACGCCGAGCACGCTTGGCTTGCCGGCTGGCCGCCGCAGCCCATTCTGTCCTGCGCCTGCAGTAAAGGGCGACTCCGCTGGTCGCCAATCGTGCAAGGAAGGATTCTCCGCCTGACCCGCCATGGCAGCGATACCGCGAGGTCGTGAAGTTGGAAAGGCATTTTCAAGGATCGATACCACATCCTCAGCGCGATAACCATTCAAGTGGCGGATTTGCAGCTCGCTCACCGCTTCGACCAGTGCCTCCTGCACTTCGGCCGGGTCTTTGAGGAAAGGCTTCGCGACCGCCCATCGCAGCCTCATTTCGGGCGGGGACGATGGTGATGCCGTCACTCGCCTGGGAAGGCGGTTCCGCTGGAAATGCCCGGCCAGCGAGATTTGACGACCACCTCGTGGTCGCTGCAGACGGACCAGAAGGCACATGGATGGATCCGATCCTCGCCTACCGCGATCAAGTGTGCCCCGATGATGATGCGCCAAAGAGAGAAGATAGCACGAAGGCTGCGTTATACCTCGTGGGCGGGGACTCGATCACGGGGGTAAGAATGGAATTCTTCAAGTGCATCACGGAAGAGGGGAGCGCTTTGTTTCGGATATCCATGGAGGCGCAAAGTGGAGCCATGTGTCCGACGAACGATGGCGGAAAAGCTTTCGGCCAAGGGTTCTATTGGCCAACCGCCCTCCGTGATGCTTAGCCGGTGAGGAGATGTGAAGCTGTCGCTTCCACGCCAAGCGTGTCCACTAACCACCCCAAGCCCCGCAGACTATCCCCGCCTTCTGGCCCTTCTCGGGCTGATATCCCGGCCTGCTCGCGGGGCCGCGGGGCTACACTCCACCTGCTCGCCGCCATCGACAAGTTCACCAAGTGGGTAGAAGCCGAGGCAGTAAGATCCATCACCGCCGGCCAAGTTCATACGAGAGATTTTTGCCCGCCCGGGTCGCTTAACCGTATCATCACCGACACGCGCCAATCACTAGCGGCCTTCTTAGACTTCGTGAAGAGATGGGCACCAAGGTCTGTTTTGCCTCGTCGCCACCTCAGAGCAACGGCCAGTCGAACGGCCACGCTGGCTGGCATCGAAGGGCCTCAAGACCTGCGGGCGTTCGACCGACTCCAAGCGTGGCGCCCGGTGGACTGAAGAGCTCTCGGCCGTGTTGTGGTCACCCGACCACTCCTAGCCGGGCTACCGGGGAAACCCCTTCTTCCTCGGTCTCACGCGCAGGTCGCTCTCCCTGAGTCGAATCACTCTCGCGCTATCGCGCTTGTGGAAGAAGATCAGGAGAGCTGCGCCAAGACGACATCAACCTCTGGAAGAGGCGCGGATCGAAAGCAGCTTTGGCGTGGCTGCAAAGTACCAGAGAGCCTCAGCGGTACCACGCCTCCCGTGTTAATGAGAGAACGTGGCAGAGGCGCTTACCTGGTCTTGCGAAGAATCCAGACGCATGCGGGTCGCATAAATCGGCCCTCCCCCGTGGGAAGGACCTTTCAAAGTGGTTCTGCCTCGCCCCGGGCGGCCGTTGGCCATCAAGACGGCGCAGAGCTAGCAAACTCTCGTAATATAGAAAATCTGCAAGTTCTACCCTTGATTGGTTGTAAGTCCTTGGTTCCGTCCCCCCACCGGCCGGAGTATGTCTTCCGCTCCGCCGCGGGTCGGGGGAGGCCTTCTGTTTTGAAGTTAAATACTCTTTTTTCCTGTCCAAACCGCCTGATCTTCCTCCGCCCTTTTTTCGGCCTTTGCCTTCCGGATAGTGCCGGGCGATTTGCCTCTCGCACTCGTCTCAAAGAGCGCAGGGTAGGATCACTAAGTGTGAGCGGCGACGGGGACGGGTGATTGGATGGCTAGTTTAGCACGATCCCCAAAGACGGTCATGACACTCCGTGGTGTCCCCGTGGGGGTCAAGCGACTAACACCATCGCTAAGAACCTCGGGCCCTCGAACTCGCTAAGTGATCGCTCTCAGCTCAAGACCTTAAGTCTCCAAGCGCCTGCGGAGTCAGAAGAATAAGAACAAAGAAGTCTTAAGCCATAGCGGGAAGCCTGCTTCCATTCCATTTGAACTGTCTTAAGCGCCTCAAGTTTTACAGGCAAAAGTAAAACAAACTAGCTAACTACGCCGGCGGGGATCTCTCGCTCTTCCGCCGCGCCTTCGCCGCCACATCTCAAAGAATCGAGAACGCCCAGATGAGCGCCACGCCCTCGCCTACCGCCGACCGAGGGTTTCATCGCCATACCGAGCCGCGACTGCCGAAGCGCCGTGGGACTCCGCCTCCGCCGCGCTTCAGCCGCTTCGATCCCCTGACCGTGGCCGCGGATCGGTCAGTCACGGCTATGCAACAAGCCAAAGACGCATTCCGTGGCCGCCGCGACGCGCTTCTCTCCGGACTGACCGGCGGCGAGGGCGGGCGGCAAAGCGTATGAAGTTCATGTCCGGCAGAGGCGTATATAGTGCCGTGGCTTCCTCCTCTCATGACCCGGCCGCCCAAATTTAACGGAGCAAGGCCGCCATTGCTCGGCTGAAGGCATGGCGCAAAGATCTCCAGGGTGTCCACGCCTGACCGGCTCCTATCGCCTTCTCCGCTTCCACCAAGAGAGCCTTCCGGCTACAAGCGGGTGCTTTGTTCCTACGCCCCGCTTCCACCAGCCTCGCTCCAGCCTCCCGCCGGCCGCAGATCTTCTACTCTTTGCGGAGGCGTTATCTCGCCTCCGCTCACAACCGCTCCCTCGCTGTCTAGACGACCGCCAGCCGGAATAAAGCTCGCAGAGCTGCCAGAAAGCGCCTCGGTCTGCCGAGGAACGGAGGCGCGGTGGATCCGGTAGGGGCGAGGCCGAAAGACCGCAGACGAGCGACTGCCACAAAGAATCGCCGCTTGGGGTCGCTTCTCCTCGCTCGGCCGTCCCGGGATCGGCCATCTCGATGGCGCGACCGCTGACGGCGCCACGACCACCCGCTGCTTGGGCAACGGAAGGGTCCGGGGCGGAACCCTAAGAAAGAGACGTGAAAGGCGTAAGTAATTGCAAAATGCCGCTTCAAAGAAACTTAAATTCTGTGATTGTATGTGCATTTTTGAATAAGTACCTAGGTGATGGTTTTGGGAACCGAGGCACGCCGAGTAAGGACTCACTCTCTCAAGTTGCTGCTTGGCCGGGTCCCACTGGCTTAAGAACCTACACAAGCATGGGGCGACCGGGCGCTAAGTGTGGCGGCGGCGGCGGGAGGGAAGATTCGCCGCCAAGCAGTGGTGGCGGCGTCAGCCGGCAAGAAGGCCGGCGGTGGTCGCGCTTAATACCACCCTGGGCCGGGCGAAGGCTGAGGAGCCAAGGCGCGAAGGTTTGTTGTCCACTTGCCGGGAGCAAGGAGGTTCTCGGCACCCGGTCGGCAAACCTCCGCCACCAACGAGGAAACGCCGCCATGCGTAAGAAGTCCCCGCGCCGCCGCAGAGGTTCTCGCCTGCCGAGCCCTGTATGGGGCCTTTGGGAACGACTACCATTACCGGCCATCATCATCGCTATCCGACGCCGCCTTCAGGTGCCTCTCCCCGCCAATGAGGAGGGTCCTGATTGTCAAGGGTGCCCAGAACACGTGGCGCGTGCCCATGGCGCCCATCGACGGCATGGCACGGATTATCGTCACGCTCTCCCTGACAACCTACAGAAGGGACTGCCCGCGCCCGAATTCCGGAATGGGGCCGATGAAGCCTGGGCCGCGCATCCACTCCGATCGATCGGAAGACAGTTCCCGGCCGCACACAAAAAGAGAGGAAGGGAGAAGCCCAGAGAATAAAACACCACAAGACCAAAATTCACCCATAGCGAGAAGGGAGAGGGATGGCTCAAGGTGAAACGAGTTACCTCCAGAATGCTCCGGTCCGGGCCGACGCCCATGTAATCGCTAGTCGGGCGGACGCTGGGCGAAGAGGGCACAGCCCCGGAACGGCGTCCCGAATGACCATGGGCCTCGCCAAACCCGGGCCCGCAGTGGTCGACGCGCTAGCATAGCCGTAAGCTCGGGCCTGCACATGGCCTCTGGGCTAGGTTGCCGATCACGCCAAAGCGGAAGCTCCAAAGCACCTCAATGCCACTATCGCCCCTACAGACATCCACCTTTTCACGCTGGCCTTCCACCGGATCGATACCCAGCAGGAAGGTAGCGTGACATGGACCCGTCAGCGAGCCGCAGGACAGCTCCCAATAAAGTAGTTGCGCCGTGGCGCTGAGGGTGTAGAAGAAGCGAAAAAGAAGGAGGTTGGGGAGCACTCATGAACATTTCATGTATGGGCGAAAGCAAAGAAGGAGAACGAACAGTTGGGGAAGATGGATGTGGTGAATAGCATAAAAGTTGAGGACGGAGAGATAAAATCCGAAACCGTGGCAGCAGGTTCAAGAAGCTGCCACCGAAAAGATCACTTCCCCGGACGGGCACTGGCTCGACGGTCCCGGCCAAGACGAGAGATCCAGCAGCTATGTTCCGAAATGCGGAGACTCTCCTCGACGGCCGACGAGGGAAGAATGGGAGCCATCGGGTGCGGAAGAATGTCGAAGTCCGCTTCGGCAAAGACAAAGGAGAAGGGAAGCTCTAAAGCCAGGAAGAGAGGCAGGTGAGGAGAGTTAGAGGAAGGAGGAGTCCCCTCGGCCGCCTTTTTATAAGGCTGCGAGGAAAGCCACGGAGAACCAAAAGGACGCGCGGTTCGGGAAAAGAGAGGGAAGTTCAAAAGCCTGCTAAGTAAAGCGTGTCCTAAGGATCGTATGGCGTTGCAGAAGGGAATGACGGCAAGAATCGCTTGGAACCGGAAGGCCGTAAAGTCTCCCGAAGGTCATGCGAGTGGGCTAGTTAATGGTTCCCACCCGGAGGCCGAGCGGTTCCCGATTAGTATTCAAAGAGAGAAAAAGGAAGTTGGTAGGTCAAAAGCGCCTGGTGGACCGGCTAATCTTGCCGGCGCATTTTACGCCAGGGTCCCCACTTCGCAGCTAAAAAGGTCGCCAGGGTGTGGTCGACCGGGCACGTGGCGGCCAGGCCACTGGCGACCAGAGGTGGTCGCCGGGCACGTGGCGTTGCCAAAGACGCCCGGCGCTACCAGTGAAGGTGATCGCCCGACACGCGGGCGCTTCAAAGGCCACGCCCGGCGACCAGGAAGGTGGTCGCCGACACGCGGGCAGCCAGGCCACGCTCTGGCGACCAGAAGGTGGTCGCCGGACGCTGCGGCGCCGTGACGCCTCAGGCTACCAGAAGGTGGTCGCCGGACACGTGGGCAGCCAGGCCGCACTGCGGGCGACCAGGAAGGTGGTCGCTTCGTGAATGCGGCACGCGGGCCACTTCGAGGTCAAGGGCATTTAATGCAAGTTGTGCGATTAAATGCAAGGCGTATGGATGCAAGGCGACGCCCGCTTTCCCAGGCACGACATTAATTGCGTGACATCACTGGAAGACCTACCCGACGAACGGAAGCGCGGTGGACGGGGCCCGGAGGTGGGATTGTGACACCGCGGCAGTCATTAAATGAAGAGTAAGAACGAGCGACGCGGCGAATAAATAATCCCATGCCAAGGTAATGATGGTGGCTAAGCTACCCATGCGTCCCCCGCCACCCTAGTATAAAGGGAGCCAGTGTGCATGGGAGAGGGGTTCGAAAGATTGTAAGGCTTTCATTTCCTTCAAAGAAGAACACAAGCAATACCAAAAGAAAGCAGGACTAGGGCTATTACTCTTATGAGGGCTCAACTCGTAAAAGCCTCGCGCCTCCTTGTTCCCTGAAGTTTCCTGCACTCTGGCTGCCTTCTTCCTTTCCCCAAGAATTGCCCCAAAGCCCCTGCTTGAACCTCATAAGCACCTAATTCGTGAGGTGCCTGCATAGCTAGAACGCCGACAGCCTTTACAGTAACGAGTATTATTCGGGTTTCTGAGGTCGGCAAGACGCCAAATGCCAGACGTTGTTGAGCGCACTCACCGGCTGGTTGCCTGCAGAGTGCCTGTAACTAGCCGCTGCCGATCAAGTTGGAGGTCGAATGCGGCACTACCGGGGCTATGAGGCCGGTAGTGCCGGACTTGGCTGAAAAGTGGCAGTTTTGCCTCCAACGGCTAGTTTTCGTGTGTGGGGCTATATAAGACCCCCTTGGGGGGCATTAGCTGTATGTTGCTGGTGTTTTGAGTGCTCTTGAGCCTTGGTTTGAGTTTGTGGGAGGGTTTGCATGGTTTTGCCTCTTCCAATTTGGTTTTGAGCTCAAGAGTGATTCTAATTGCATGAGTTGCAATTAGAGGGAGTTTGAGAGGACCCTAGTTGCATGAGCTGCACTAGGTGATCACCGGAGACGCGGAGGTGCGTTCGGTGAAGCTTGAGCGGAGTGCTCATCCTATTGCTCTTGGAGGTGGTGGCCTCCTAGACGGCGTCGGTGCGTTGTCTTGTGGGAGCTCTCGAGGTTTGTGAGAAGCCCCGGCGAAAGTTTGTGAAGGTTGGTGCTTAGCCTACCCGGCGGGGTGAAAAGCAACCATAGTGGATTCGAGGTGAAGGCTCAAGTGAGTGGGCCGGTCCAAAGTGAGTTGGACTTCCTCAACGTGGAGTAGGAGGGTTTGCTCCGAACCACGGTAAAAAGCTTTGTGTCTCTTGCCCTTTTACATTCAAGCATTTACTATATTGCAATATTATCAATTGCTTGATTATGAATAGATTTGCTTAGTGTAGCTTGCTTGATCAACCCAGCAATTCTAGTTAGAGACTTATTTAGTTAGTGCACTAGTGAGCCTAGTTGATTTAGGCTTTAATTGTCAAAACCTTAATCTTCCGCTTGCGCATATTTATTGTGTAGGTTTTGACATAGGGTTGATTAGAGGCGATCCTCGATTAGTGAGTAGAATTTTTATAAACGCCTATCAACCTATAAAATTCGACAAAATCACAAGCATGGCAACTGAAACCAAAACGATGACAAGATGTAACTCAGGTCAAACCACACAAAAGAAAGCTGAGCACAAAACTGAGAAGGAAAGGCATTAGTCCAAGTAAGCCGAGCATCAAAGAAGCAGAACTAAAAATAGTGATGAATTCGCTCAAGTATAAACAATGTAGGAGCAGATTGGACAGACAGCACAAGGGCACTACACTACGAAGCATACAATCTCGACCCTCGAAGTTAGAGCAAACATCAAGCTGGCCACAACTACAGAAAACTGGCAACCTAACCACGCCACTAATTCAGCCGTGTTCCAACCAACAACGACAACACCCATTCCACGTCCACCCAAAACCACCAAGCAAGCTTGGCCTTTGCGCAGTCCAATACAGAATAGGGTTTTCCCCTCCAAACCTAGAGCATTGCTCCCTTCTAAACCCAGATCTAGGAACTCTAGGGCTATCCAACCAGTCAAGCACCACCATTAGCACAACAAGAACAGCTCCTAACTCTAACACCCAATACCTCACCTTGCTCACAAGGAGGACGAGGAGGGAGGAGTCGCTGCAAAGAGGGGGAGGAGCGCCGGCTGGGAGCAGGGAGTCGTCGGCTGGGGAAGGGCTCGCCAGAGCTGGCTGGGGGCGGCATCGCATGGCAGCAGGAGGGAGGAGCAAGGCGGTGTTGGCTGGGGCGGCGTGCGAGCGGCGCCAACCGGGTAGCGCGGGGCCGAGCCGGGAGGAGGCGGCGCAGGGGGCAGCGACGGGGGAGGGAGTCTCCAGGAGCCGGCTGGGGAAGCCGGCCAGGGAGCAGCGACAGGCTGAGTGGTGATCGGCCAGGGGGAGAATGACCAGGGAAAAGAAAAGGAGAGGGGTAAGGGGTGAGGTTAGGTGGGGAGGGAAAATTTCAGAAAAATCCATCCTACCACCAAAATTTAACCCTAACTCTCACCACTAGGTCCACAACTCCCGACTGAAACTCCAATTCTTAGAGCAAGGATGTGCAGTATTACAAGATGCTTGGTGAAAATCTGTCCTTATTATTAAGTGAAATGCATGGATGCTGAAGTGCTATCTGCTACTAGATCATAAACATAGTCCTGTACTAATATAGGAAATCTGTTTATTGTCCTAATTTATGTTATGTGTTTAGGTTGTTTATAATATTTATTGGTAAAGAGCTTCATATTCTAACATGCTACGAATAACTATCATTTATTGCTTGTACATGCTATAAGGGAATAAGGACTCTGGGGTTAATGTTGTGCGCAATTTGTACTTCTGTTTGTACTGGAGGTTCAAGCCTCAATTCTAGATTGTAGAGTGTCAGTTCTATGCATGAATTTTGATGAATGTGTTAAGGTTACTTACATTTACCAAGCCCATCTGTTACTTAGTACTTTGATTTCACTAGTGATTATAGTTTGAGATGTGGGTGTTAGGAATCGATTTGCATTATGGTATCAAACATGCATTTTTCTTGCTAAACTAATGATGTTAATGTTTGACACATCTCGATTCACTACCTTGTTTGGTTGGAAATGCCTACGACCTATGGATGCTTGATACTGAAATTTCGTAAGCATAAGAAACATAAATGCCAGCATATGCAACCACCCTTTTAGTCAAATCTTTTAGTCTTAATCTCATTTGATCCTCCAATTACTTCCACGTAGATGTATGCTTTGAATACATATTAATGCTTAGCCTTTTCTGCTATTAAATTTTAAAGGGGGCAATGAACTTGAATATAAAGTTTGGCACATGTTGCTACAGAAAAAGGGTGAGAAGATGGTAAGGGAGAGGAAATTGATGGTGGCTGCTCCTTTCCTCCTCCTTGGCCAGGTCCTTCTTCTTTCAGCAGAGAGGGACAAAAGGAAAGATGGGAAGGACAGCTATGCTCAGGGGAGCAATAGTGGGGTAGTAAAGTCTCATGCTTTTATACTGTTGTATTTTCTGATCTAAGTAGGTTGAAACCAGGTGGTTGTAACAGGGAAACCAGGGGCTGGTGTGCTAAGTGGAGTGCATGCAGTCCCCTGCCTCCTCCACTTGGCTGAGCAGAATGGGCAGAGAGAGAAGGTGGGCAGCTGGATGACTATGTGCAGGTTGATCTGGAGGGCAGCAGCTCGGTTTGGGAGGGCAATATGTCGGTTTGGAGAGAAGTAATGTTTTTTCTTTTTATGATTTTTAGTGAATCTTGTACTCATTTGTGTATGGTCTGTGCCAAGGCTGAGCTTAGTTGTAATAGAGTAGTCATTTGACACACTTTTGATGGCTGAGAATAAACATGATAATAAGCTATGGATTTGTAACTTAAGGTGTAATTCTTGATGTGTGTGAATAGTAATTGAGCCTTCCTAATTTATTGGAATAGTAGTTGAGCCTTCCTAATTTATTTAATGCTTTAAATTGGTTGAATAAAGATAATACTCTTAAGTATTTGTTGTTCTGAGCTGGATGCTTTATTTGGGATAATGTGTAGCCATGTGGTCTTGATGTCCTTGAATGGGAATAATTATCTGGATGCTCAATTATGTGAGTTAACAATGCGTTTTGAGTTGTTCCGTGGGCAAGCAAAAATATATACAAGCATATCTTACTGAAATCTAAGTGCATATGTATATAGATATACATATTGATGAGATTGGGTGTATATGTGTAGATTTATAAATTTACGCATATCTATATATATACATATGATCTCTTGAATGAAATGCACTGTGCAATGTGGTTAAGTTTTAAATTAGGTCTTAGTGTGTTAAGGGAGATAAGATGGCTTATTAACTATTGTAATAATTTATCATTAGTAGGTGGATGATCTCATATTTTGGGCAGATTTTTATACAGTGCATACTCATTGATCTTTTGAGTATTAGGATGCTATACGTGTGGCTCTATACCATCTAGATTTTATTAGTGTAAATCTAAGTGTTTTAAGCATTGTTCTAGAAATATGTAGATGAACACGGTGAGCTGAAAGCCTGAGTTGGTATTAGATAGAGAAATGCTTAGAGCCAGTGTAAGCTTTGAATTTTTACATTTATGCGTGCTTGGGAATTAGGGTATATGTATTTAACTATTTAACTACATGATGATCGTCATAGTCATGGACTTGTGTTATCCTAAGTCTTTGTTTTATTTATAGTATTTTTTTCATGCTGGTGATTTAAATTACTTCATTGTGTCATTTAGTGTTTAAGCGTGTTTGATTTATAATATTGGGTCTTATAATAAAACTCATGTTGTTTTAATTATTCTCTTAAATTATCCATTGCACAGAAACATAGAAATGAGACAATGCTTTATTTATTTGGTATTTAGAAATAATGATAAAAGTAAATGTAGTATTTGGCACCTCTAATAAAATTTAATGATTCATGATTATCTAAATATCTATGAAATTTATTGTTATGTTTGTGCACCGTCGGTCTTATCGTTGTGGTTTATTATGTTTTATTTTAGTTAGATTGATGGGTCAAGTAGAGATTAATACTACAGTCAGATCTTTGGAACTCCTGAGATCAAGAATAGTAAAAATTTTGAGCTGGTCCTATTGACCCTTTAACAGACGACATACGACACTAACGTCCTTAGTTTATTATAGGTAAAAAATGGACGAGTTTTTACAAAAATTGCCCATTCCTATATCTTATACATCTCTTATCTCTTCAACCAAATAAAAACTTAAATAACTTCATTACTACTAGGATGGATGGCCCCATCACCCTTTATCATTGAAGTTCCGTAGCTATCTCCTGCCATAGCCGGTTATGCTTAGGCCTCGTTTGTTTCAGTTTCTGGACAGCTTCTGCTTTAAAAAAAGTGGATTATTTGCCGAACGGGAGGATTCTGGACAGCTTCTCTGAGAATCAGAAGCTGATTTCTATATAGAATCAGAATCTAGCTGAAACCTGATTCTTACTGATTCTCGTCGGCTCGGTTTGGAAACTAGAAGTTGTAGCCGGCTCGGCCCGATTCTCCCATAATCAGAAACAGCTTCCCATAATCTAGAAGCTGAAATGAGCTGTAGGGCTGAAAACAGAGCGGATAATATCCGGATCGTATCCGTATACGGTATCCGTTTTTAGAAAAATGGCAAAAAAATCTGATATTCGTCGGATACGAATATGGATACGGATAATTATCCGAATTGAGCAGCCGGATACTGGAGAGGATATGGGGGAGGTGATATCCGACGGATACGGAGCGGATATGGATATCCGGTATCCAGATATTCGAATACTCAGAGCAGAGCAGCAGGCTGCACAGCCTGCACTGCAAGCCCACCCTGGCACCCCAAGGCTCAAGAGTCGAAGATTGAAGACTCAAAGTCTCCAAGCAGCGGGCAGCAACAGCCCACGCGCCGATCCTAGCCAAATCTCACGTTTTATGTGCAAATTATCTATAAGCATTGAGCAATGTGCTCCTATGTTAAGATTTCATTACGTTATGTTTGTTTTGAACACTATTCTATAAGTTTTGTTATGTTTGTGGATTATGTACTCTAAATCCTAATATTCTGTGTTGAAACTTGTGTTTTGGCGTTTACATATTATCTGACTAAATATTCGGTTTCGTTTCCGTTTTCAATCCGACTCCGATTACTATCTGTTTTATTATTAACTGATATCGATTTAATATTCAATCCGTTTTTAAATTATCCGTATCCGTGTCTACATCCGGATGAAAAAATATGAACGAATATAAAAATATCACTATCCAACCGAATCCGCTCCGTTTTCATCTCTAACGAGCTGGGCCTTAATCTAGTCTGATCTGCAGGATATTAGCGGTCTTCTATGATTTCCACGTCAGTGCATGCTGGAATGTTGAATGTAAAACCGGATAAGGACCAGAGGCTGTTTGCTCACCGAATTTACCAAACTACCCTGGGATGCATAAACGCCACTAGTGCAAAACTGTCTATTTCTATTTCTAACAAGTCGCAAGCTCTCTGCAAGTATTTAACCTCTTCTCTCTTTTTTTTGTAAAATATCCAACGACCAAGTTGCCCTGAACCTTTCTGATTTCCCCCTGAATTTATGTGATTCAGGATTCATGTAAAATTGAATACTATATACTCCTACACCGTCCGCGCCACCGCTGCTCCCTCCAACAGTCTCACCTCGCCCCCTCAGCTGCCGCTGTCACCAGGTCCAGGCGAACCAACCCTCCATCCGTTCCTCCGACGCGTCGCCGCGCTTGCTCACGACGTGTGCTGCCGTGCACCGCTTCATACAGAGTCTCGGCTGCATCGTCCACCACAGCACTGTTGTTGTTGCCTCCTACATCGTCGAATGCTCCTTCTTTGTCTGCTTAGAACCAGAAGCGGCGCATGGTTATGTCATTCCTTCGCCCTTTGCTGCACTCTTTACCCATACCTAGATTATCATCTGGCTTTCTATTAGATTTGCCATTTTTGCATACAGGGGATAGCTTTTGTCCGTTGATTAGTTCGGTTGATGCGGCTCACAACAGAAAAAGGAGGAGGTTATTTAACTCATACCGTTCTTACGCCAAGACAGTTTTGTTTCTTCATCAGCTTTTTCTTAACCCGCTGGCTCGTTCTTGCTGTGAACTGCTTATATTTACTTTGCTATTTCAGATTGTTTACGCTGTGCTTCCTCAAGTATTGTTTACCTTATTATCGTCTTTATGCTAGGACAGGTTTGGTTTAGGGATGGCAAAATTACCCGTGGGTTCGGGTATCCGTGGGTACCCGACCCGATGGGTTCGGGTATGGGTTTGATTTCAGACCCGCGGGTTTCAAATTTCAGGTTCGGGTTTGGGTTCGGGTTCGGGTTCGGGTTCGGGTTCGGTTCTGCACCCGTGGGTACCCGAATTAATTAATATAAATTAAAAATAATGGAAAGTTAATTCAAGATTTTCAATCATCGTTTGAGATGTAAGATGCAGTAACTTTCATGATTATATACACCATATATTTTTTCTTTAAACATAGAAATTACAAATGAATTGATTGACAATTGATGGTTGAAAATTTAATTGCAAGGTGATTAGGTGAATTTAATTTCGGGTTCGGGTACCCGTTCGGGTTCGGGTACCCATCGGGTTTGGGTATGGGCGTGGGTATGTACCCGTGAGAGATTTCGGGTTCGGGTTCGGGTATGAATTTCGGGTTTCGGGTTCGGGTCTGCGGGAGGTCTACCCGCCCGAACCCGCCCGATTGCCATCCCTAGTTTGGTTTCTTTATCATAGTCGCTATTTGCGCCATGCTAATATAAATTCCTACTCTATTACACTTGATTCGTGCTCGCTGTGATTCCTTTCTCTTTTCCTGTGTCCTATTTAGTTTCCTGCTCCAGATTTTTCCCGCTGTGCTTATAGACGTATTGTTTACCTTATAGCGTGCTTACGCTCGTGCAGTTTTGATTCCTTCACTGTGGTTGTTATTAGCACAGCGTTAATGTGTGTTCTTGCTCTATTACGCCTGCTTCATCCCCGCTATGTTTGCTTACTATTTCCATGTTTGTTATATAGGCGCTGATACTGCTCCTATTCCTGTCTCCATCAGGGCGCTGTCTTTTCCTCCTTCTAAAGAGTATGCCTCATACTTAAAAGGTAAACTTATGCACTTTGCGCATACCATTTGTCACAGCTTATCGTCTGCCTTATCAGTGCAGGTGTTAGTTCGGTTGTATAACAAGCCATCGATGGCCTTTCACTTTGCAGCGCCGACAATTCCCAATAAGGTTATCTTATGCCATGACTATTAACAAAAGCCAAGGATAGACTCCGAACAAGGTTGCAATCTATCTACGAAATCCGGTTTTCTCACACGGGCAGCTGTATGCTGCAGTGTCGCGTGTTACATTACGGGAAGGATTAAAAATATTAATTGAAGATAAACATGGAACTCTCTGTGCTGAAACAAAAAAAATATAGTCTATCAAGAAGTTCTCACTTTCCTTTAACATACCTTACAGGTATGCCTACTGTCACTTACAGTTTGATCTACATGCTTTACATTTGCACATAGCCTTTTGTGAATATCCTTTTTGTTACTGCACCATCTCTGTTCTCATACTGTTGGCCTTCCTTTTTCGATGTGTGCATACAACTGTGCGATTGTTGCCTGTTACTTCTATCTTAGATATATTTTCCCATCTTTCAACGCAGTCCTTTTATGCATACCACACCCACAGGCCTTCCTTCAAGCCATAGGAAAAAAAATAAGATGCACACTTTTTACCAGAATACTTTTGCTATGCCACTGATAATTAAATTATTTACCTCCATGTACAGCCCACGCACCAGAGAACACATGTTGGCCACCGTTCTCCATCTAATCTTTAATCCTATGCCGTTTGTTGCTTTCTTTTTATGTTACATATTCCTTACCTGATGCTCTTCCGATGAATTTACTAACGATACTTATTATTGCTTTTCTTCTGCACATGTCAGGCCTTACCACAATGCTGTGAAGATACCGCCACGCTGCAAATTGTTGCTCTTATTCCGATACAGAATATAGCTTGCTCTTTACATATTCTATCCTCAACACCACTGATTTCTAATGCTACCATCTCATACAACATATCACTCTACAATACTATACTACATCCCACGCTGCATTATACAGTTCCATACTTAATAAAACTAAATCCCAAAACACATCTAAAGTATTGGTTACTCATTCAATCTGCCTGTATTTATTGCTTTACAAAAAACTAGCCTGTTTCCGCGTCCTTCACACTAACATAACAAATTTTCATTTTTTCAGATTATTGCCTGCATTACAGATCAGCTATCCGAAGACCAATGCAAATTTTGAATCTGTATGCTCTCAGCTAAATTTCTAGCCCATCCATTTACTTTCAGCCCGCAATACTCTCTTATTATGTTTCGTCCTATATAATGGTAACCTAAATCAACGTCCTTCCAACTGCTTACCTTAGTATACTTTTTATCTCTCAGTTCTATTAACCCACTATGTTCAAATCTTTGCATCCATCTGTTAGTCAGGCTCAAACAGAAGCGCGCCGCAGACTGTGTTACAACACAAAGTAGCATTGCTTTACCACAAATTAGAATTTTCATCGCATTGCTTTCCATTAAAACAAAACAAAACAAAACAATGCTATCCTACACTATTTTATCGATAGTTTTTAATTATTACTAAATGTTTTTTGGGATTCGTACTGCTATTACCAACAACTCTCTTAGCGGCAAACATTTTCCTCCACATCCAGCATACCAGATCGAACGATCAATACACTACATTATAGCCCACATTCCTACAGGACAGACGCAGACAAACTTTAGCAAACTTCAATGCCTTATCTAAATTACGTATACAAATTTTCAGACTTCTTCGTGTATTAATTACTTTTACTCTGCACATGTGCCCAATTCATATTATGAATCTATTTTCAGCATTGTCTGATCACTTCATGCATTTGCAAAGACACAAACAACATCTCGTTATTAATAACAACATCTCGTTATTAATAACATATTACCGACTGGCACACAATCCTTTAGTACAGCACTATACCTTGCTGCTACAAACTCTTTTTGTTCCGATTTCATTACATCCTAGATAGAAGCACGTTAAAAATATAGAATGTTTAATGCTTTAATACATCCAGTGTTAAAACTGTTAATTAAAGATAACCGTTCAATTTACTACAATGAAACAAATTTACACAATATGACACCACTCGGCTATTTGCTTTTATCTGCCGTTCTATGTATGCTCCTGTTATTGCTACTTATTGCCCCTCTAATGTTAGTTCCTTATAGATTACTTTTGTTCAGCTCTATTTTAGTATACTTACCTTTACCTGATTTAATGAATTATTTATAGCACTAAAAAAATGGTAGCCCTTATTTACACATGGCCTCGATCATTTTTACAAAAAAAAATCGATAAAATGTGCACTTTGTTCCTACCAAGTATGTCTTGTGCCATCCCTTCACCCACTCACTCACATAGATTTTCATTAGTTTGATTTTAAAGTTACGTGCTATCTTATACTTAGCCTGTTACAATATCGCCGCCTGCAATGATCTTACGCGACTTACGATCTTGTGCTTATCGATCTGCAACGGCTCATCGATTACGAAGATCCCAGATCTAAAAGTTTCCTAAAGACCGTGAAAACAATGAACACGCCGCTATTTATCGCAACTTGATGGTACAAACAAATCAACGTACCACCTAGATCTCTACAAATCCTATTTTTGTATCAGACAATCGATCGATAGCAAATTCTTTGCAGAAGGCGTGCTATGGCTTTCGTGCAGCTTATAGAACTAGCCTCTGCGCTTTTATTAATCCCCACTGTACACTCATGTATGAACTGCCTACTGTATGATTGCTCCGTTTAAAACAACTATTTTGGCTTTTTATTGGCTATCCAATCATTACCATGTGTATCGATGTCTTACTAGAAATACTCCAATATATGACTACCTATATTAGTCCTTAGTAATATATCTATCATCTCAACCAGTTATTATCGTTCATGATTCTGTCATTACATGCTATTTAACCATGAAAATAACTTCTGTATTCCATTGGTCTTTTGATGTACTCCCTCCGTTTCTTTTTATAAGGCGTATTTGGTTTCGTTAGGACAAGACTTTGACCAACGATTACTTCATTAATATATCATTTATGCAATACAAAATCATAATTATATATAAGTACTTTTGAATACAAATCTACTAATATCAATTTTGTGTCATAAAAATTATACGCTAATAGAGTAATTGTTGGTCAAAGCCTTGTCTGTAACAACCAAATCTGCTTTATAAAAGCGAATATTAATGTTGTCATGATTATAGATTTACTTTAACTTCCTTCTGCACCACATAATTACCAACGTATTTATTTACTTTAACTATATCGAACAAACGAAATTCTTTACGGCGCAGCGCAGCGCGCATATCTGCTTAGTAAAATACACTCTTGATGCTCCTGCAGCAAATGTCGAAACCATTGGCGACCTCAGAAACAAAAATGCCTGAATAAAAGAGAGAGAAATCCTTCCAAACCGACCAAAGGGCAAAATGGGAAGCCAAAAACTCTTTATATGCTGACTTGTGGCATTCAGCCAGCGTTGCCGTGTCCTAGCACGCAGACAAAGGAGAGGTGGAAGAGGACAGCACACGGAAAGAGAGGAGAGGAGAGAGGTAGCATCAGACGGACGGCGGCGAGATGCTGGCGGTGTTTGATCCGACGGTGGCCAAGTGCCCAGAGGGCCTCCGTAGCCCCCCGGTCGCCGGAGGCCGCGCGGCGGCCGGCGGCGTGGGCGCGCTGATGAAGGGCTTCGCCGGAGCCAACGACGGCGCGGTCACCGTCAGCCTGGGCCCCGCCGGTGCCCTGGCCTACTCCGCTGCCAACCAGAGCCCCCTCGTCCCCAGGTGCTGCTCTCTTCTTGACTTCTTGCTGTTTACTGCTAGTAAACGGATGCTTGTAATGCGTCGGGTGATGCCAAAAAAAAAAGCGTGGTGTTTATGGAGCTTCCGCCCAAGATTCGGTGATGCGATTGGTTCAGTGGGGTTAGAACGACGAATCTTTGAATGTTTTGGTTGGCATGTGTGCAGATCTCCCTTTCTTTTGGTTTCTTGGGGCTAGGTAGCAATTTGGCTTTCAGTGGTGTTGGCGCTCTCCATGGCGATTCGGGGAGAAACTAGCTGATCTTTGCTCAGGTCTGTTTGCTCTTTCTCTCGGTAAGGGTGAAATGGACGGTTAGTAGTTTGGTGTTAGTCTGGTGGGTGATGTGGTGTAATCTAGAGCGTTTCTTGGAAAAAAGTTTGGAGGTTTTTTATTGCGTAAAGTTAGGGCAAGCTGTTGGATCTAGCTGCTTAGATCTGCACCAAACGTTAGGAGGCGGTATAATTTTGATGAGCAGAATGGATTGACCATTGAATCATCCTGTTCGTATGGTTCAATTCTGTCAAAATCTAGACATTGTTTTTAGCTGAGTTAGTTTCTTCATCGCCGTTCAAGAAAAAAAATCTTCATTTGATGCATTTTGTTCATGGTTGTACGACAATTCTGTTTGATCAGTTGAGTATTCGAGTAGTCGAGACACTGGGGAACGGCCTATTAGTGGGTTTATTTAATCTGAAATTCTTAACTGAATTTAGTGGTACCTAGAGAAACAATTTAACAAAAGGCATAGAATGGCCACATTGTTGCTGTTGAAAGTGATTTGTACCCTGAGCTCTGTTGTTCAAAGTGCATTGTGCTGTTCTGAGTCCAAAGTGTACTGTGCTATTCCGAGTCCAAACGTCTATCACGAATACACGAGATCCAACATGAAGAGACTCAGCGATTATCGTGAGAAGCTGAGGCTTGCTATGAGAGCCTTGGATGAACCTGTGGTGCAGATATGTCGTTTTTCCCGCACATTCCATGTATTGCATCTGATCTTTGAATATTTATATCTGTCACTATAGTCTAGATCATAGTTGTCACGGCATTACGTCCCGGCAACCGGAGGGGGATGCGAGGACCGGTCACTTTGATTGGCAGTGTGGAGCCGGAACGGGAGGGTGAGCTGGGAGACGGGCTTCCGGTGGGCGCACATGAGGTCTGAGGGCTGGTCGGCCACGGCAGGAAGGCCTGCGGCGGATAGGAGTGAGGCGAGAGCATGGAACGCCAGGAAGTAGTGGCGGAAACCCTTCTAGCGGCCAGCCCAGAAGAAGGGGAGGGCAAGCGGTGGAGGCAGGGGTGGGCGGGAGCTGAGGACCTCGGCGATGAGGGTAGGTGGCACGCGGCGGAGCTTGGAGAGGTCGGCCACGATGGGCGGGCCCTAGTGCTGGTGGTGGCAGAGGGCGTCGAGGAGGAACCACGTGAGTAGGGAGAGGCGGCGGGAGGAGACTGAGCTTGAAGACAACGGTAGCGAGGCATGGGAGAGCGATGGGGAGGACGGCTCCCAGTCAATGACTGCTGCTAGCACTGCTGCTTGATGCCACTGCTCTGCTTGCTCGCTGCTGCTCTGCTCTTTGCTTGCTTGCTGCCGCTACTCTGCTTGCTACTACTTCTTGCCGCTGCTCAATGCTGCTGCTTCTTCATCGTGACAACTATGGTCTAGATATTCAACAGAAAACAGAAATAGTGCTGAAGTTTCTGATACCATACACATGTCCTTTCTCCTTTGTTGACACAACTAGATTACACGTCAATTTGATACTTGCTAAGCAACTTTTCCTTGTTAGCCCACCGGGGACGATGGTGACTGGTGATCTTTTTTATTAGGTAGTAACTTGTCATATACGGCAAATGAAATGGTTGTGTAGACCAGTCAGGAGCTGAGTTCCATTGAACTAACTCAAAAGCACTTAGCAAATTTTCGTTCTATAGAAAAACAATTTAAAAAATGATCAACATGCTTGCTGATTGTACATGGCTAACCTATCATTAGCTGCTCAGTTGCTGAGATGCAAAACGGAATTAGCAACTACGGATATTTATAATAGTCCAACAACATAGTTTTGTTATGTTTAAAGCATCTGTTGGTGTTCTGAAGGAAGTCCAACTATTGAAAAAAATGTTTTGCACAATAGCTTGATTTTTAGGCTCGAAGAAAATGTGTTTCACAATAGCCTGGTTTTTAGGCATGTGGTAATTCCAACAAATAGCAAGAACATGAAATTTCTGTCAGAGATGATCTTCTTAACCTAGAGAAGATGTATGATGACACATGATTATGACTGATACTGAAAATTCTTTCGCCATACGTTTTCTCTATCCGACTACCTGAATTATATTTACCTGACTCTGTACCTTGTGCTCCCTACCCAGGTTGTTTGGTGCTGTGAATGACATTTTTTGCTTGTTCCAAGGACACATTGAGAACATCGCCAATCTGAAGCAACACTATGGTCTGAGCAAGACAGCAAATGAGGTTACCATCCTGATCGAGGCCTACAGAACCCTCAGGGACAGGGGCCCTCTCCCAGCCAGCCAGGTTGTGAGAGATCTCAGCGGAAAGTTCGCGTTTATCCTGTACGACACCCTGTCGAAATCCACCTTCGTTGCTGCTGTAAGTACTTCTGTCTTCTGGAAGCATTGCTGCATGCACCTGTACCCTGTAGACTGTAGTTTGAATTGCAAATGCTGCCATGTCTGAACTCAGGATGCTGATGGTAGCCTCCCCTTCTTCTGGGGCGTTGACTCCGAGGACCATATTGTGTTCTCTGACAACGCTGAGCTTCTCAAGGCAGGCTGCGGGAACTCGTTCGCGCCATTCCCCAAAGGTAGTACATCACATGACAAAAGAACACCGACACATCCTTCATCTCATTGTTGCATCCCTAGAACTCAGCTGAAGTTCTTTCATCTCATTGTTGCATCCCTAGAACTCAGCTGAAGTTCTTTCATCTCATTGTTGCATCCCTAGAACTCAGCTGAAGTTCTTTCATCTCATTGTTGCATCCCTAGAACTCAGCTGAAGTTCTTTCATCTCAGCACCCTGACTGACACGATCATACGTTCATCATCATCAGGCTGCTTCTACACCACCTCCGGAGGGCTGCAGAGCTTCGAGCACCCGCTGAACGAGATGAAGGCGGTGCCGCGGGTGGACAGCCAGGGCCAGATGTGCGGCTCCACCTACAAGGTCGACAGCGAGGCCAAGAAGGACTCGGGGATCCCTCGCGTCGGCAGCGCCGCCGACTGGTCCAACCACTTCTAGCTCGACGATCCATCGGTGGCTTCCATTTTACCATTCCCGGATGTGAGCTGCATGCCAGCGTTGCCTGATATACCAAACATTTCGCTCGGACAACGCGCCACGCTTTGTTGAGCAGCGGTCCAACGCTTTGCGAATTTCAGGGCTCGTTATCTACGTCGAAGAAGATCTGTGATCGATCGCCCTTCTTCCAATAAATAAATCTAAGTTCAAAGGATTGAAGTCTTCATTTGGTACTGTAATACCGTTTGTGTTTTTGTATCGTTGGCTTTTTTCGCCTGTATTTTATTTCGTGGTAAATGATTCTGCTTCCGGTCTGGCTACATTTGGAGGGATGGTCGTGCATCCTCTGCGGCTGCTGCATTGGCAGGGAGCATAGGTTAAACCACGTGGATCAGTACAAACCGTCGGTTGGAATCTCCAACGGACAAGATTAGTTCCAACAATACCGACGATTTGAATTCAACAGCTACGAAGATACTGAGTGTTGGGGGATCCTATCATACCCCGCTGTGTCTTTAGAAAGGCTACATGGTGTGGGATGTTACGGGAGATCTTCTCATACACCGTTGGATCTCGAGAGAGGCTACATGGTGAGGGTGTTTTGGAAGACCCCTCTTACCGTCCTCTAGAGAAAATGTGTGGAGTGATGCCTGGCCCTCTAGGATGCTTCGTCTTGCTCCCATTTAGGGCGTGAGGCTCTACTCCTCATGTGCGCGTCTCCATAAGCACCCATTGAGATGTAGAAACCCCCCCCCCTCACCTCACTTGGCATTGATTGACAAGTGAGGCTGCTAAGTCCCGTAGTCCCCATGAGGTTGCCCTCCGAAGGAGGGCCCAAGCCTCAAGATCTCACGTGGGACCCTGGGGTCAGAGGTCTATCCCCAGGAAACAATAACATGGAATCCACTGCCACCTCCCTAGAACGACGAGGATGCTCACGCTGAAACCGCCCTTCTAAAGGTAGGATAATATTTGTGTAATAGGCTGAGCACATATAAAAGCTCATTATAACCTCCACTTGTAACTTAAAACTCCCACGGAATATAAGAGACATACAGCTAGTATGCCCTCAAGAATTTGGACAAACAGGTACTCCTTTACTCCCCGCCCAGGGCCACACCAACAGGAATAGGATCGTCAATTCTCTCTCGTGGATGGTGGCCCATAAAAGTCCCGTTTCTTGGCATACGACACTGAGGATTTGAATTCAACAACTATGGAGTAATGCCTCTATACTAACGAAAAACTGTTACTACTTAGGCCCTGCTTTGCAAAGCTCCAGATCCCAGCTCCACCTCAGATCTGAAATTTATAGATTAAAATAAAGTGTATTAAGTTTATATTTTTATTCTAAAATATAAACAAGATAATCCATCTAAACACTCTTAGGGGGTGTTTGGCAGAGCTCCAGCTCCACCAAATTCGTGGAGTTGGTAGAGCTGGGTATTCCTAACTTCACCAGATTCGTAGAGCTGGAGCTGTAGGTATATTAAGAGTGTTTAAGTGGGTCATCTTGTTTATATTTTAAAATAAAATTATAAACTTAAGCTACTTTATTTCAGTTTATAAGTTTCAGCTCTGAGGTGGAGCTGGGATCTGGAGCTCTCAACAGCTCCAGCTTCACAGATTTGGTGGAGCTAGGAATACCTAGTTTCACCAAATTCACGAATCTGATGGAGCTGAAGCTCTGCCAAACACGTCTTTAGTATGGCAGAGGGTCAGAAATCCTTATGATTTAGTTTAATTTTGAACTAGATCAAAAAATTCTCGAGTAATACTCCTTGTCCAAACATCTCCCCAGTTGGGAGGAAATGGATCATCCGCAGGCTGTGGCAGGTACCATCGGCACTGAAATCCTGTCTTTCAGTTATGTGAATAAGCATAAGCATATCTGCATGATTGGTGCGGTTTGAGGATGTGGATACCGGAGAGTAGGAGACATCATACGAGGGACACTGACATTTGTCATCACTAATTTGCATTTGTTAAAGACGATATCAAAAAGAGTTTCCTTTTGCGCCATAGCTCCAGTTGCATTTGATTCGCGAAGGGAAAAGAAGAAGAAGAAGCTCCAGTCGCACCTGATTTGCAGAGAGAGAGAGAGAGAGAGAGAGAGAGAGAGAGAGAGAGATACATAGGTGAGGCTTGACCATTGCCACTCGCAATCAGAAACGAAGAGAGGATAATCATCTCAACCTAGTAACTGGCTCGCCCCTCCGGTGCCGTGCGTTGTGCGGACCAACTATGTCAAGAATCAAATACATAGCGCTATCTGCAAAACCTTGAGTTCCTAACGTGATCACTCCAAGTCTTATCAACCTAAGAAGAAAGCCTCCTCCTCCAGGCATCACGTACTCTCGTTCGATGTATCGTATCAAAATGCATGCTGCCCGTAAGAAATGCGAGCTCAGCAATGAGTTTAGGTAGCGGATTTGCATCCGGATCCCCAACTCCAGGCATCTTGGATCCTGTGGAATTACTGGATTAGAGCACTCGAAAGGTCCGTACAGCAATACAAGGTGCCACATAAAACACATGAAAACAATTGTGATGCCTCAAGGTTCGCACCAACTGTAGAATTAGTTTTTTTTTTCCCTGCATGTAATCATCGGAGACCTAATAATTGGTTTTTTTGGAAGAGTACCTCATAATTTTTCAAGCTGAATATTCTGGCCACGAGATGTGCTTGGCTCGTGATGGATGAACATCGCAGCGCAGAATAGACGCATGAACAGGATTGCACTAATTAGCCGTAAGCGATTCAATTTGTTCTCTTTCAAAACCTGTATGCGATTCTAGTGGACAAAACACAGATTATGCAAAGAAGGGCCATCCAAAAGTTGCTTAGAAAAAGAAAGAAAGAAAGAAAGAAAGAAAGATGCAGATAAAAACTAGAAGCCCAAACCTATGGACACGGAATCCCACGATTTAAGGCCTGTTTGGCAATTTAGAATCAGGCTATTTCTACTAAATTCTGAAAGAAATCCAACCAAACAGGCTAAAGCTCATAACAATTCTCCTCAGATCGTTTCTTTTTTCCACTCTGTGGTCGAATCGGTTTTAACTCCGTTCCACCCGATTCACATAATCCTACCTGAAACGTTTCTACCAAGAATCTGAAACCGTTTTCGTTTCAACTAGAATCTGAAACCGTACCAAACAGGACCTTAGCAACCACCCCCACTGGAGTCCACAATTCCGAATCACGGAACAATCACCACGGCAAGTTTTGACTGTAGCTCCATCTATATGGAAACAATAACTTCTACGACATGGTTCAAATTTGAATACGACTATCGGAATACCTAAAGAGAATAATACATATCATCAAGCGCTATAGCCTCTAGGTGATCGACTCGATTATCACGTTTGTTGGACTGTCGGTCTGATAATATTGGCTTGCATTATGTTAGAAGCAAACCAACTTTGCCCAGTAGATTGTGTGCGCGATGAGAGTTTTGTTGGCAGCTTCCATTCGCAGTGGTGTTGGGTGGTGAATAAGCAATCTTCCCTTATATAGTTCTGCTCATAGATTAATAGAAAGAGACAGACATGATAGTAGAGACAGAGAAGTTTCAAAATACGTCAAAATTCACAAGAAATACCTCAACATAGTTCAATGGGAGTTCACACAAATAAAATATGTGCTCCGAAAGAAATACGAAATAATTCAAATGTAAACATGAAAAAAATAGCTTAGCTATACAGATTAGTGCCTTAACAAGTAACAATCGAACCTGTTAGCATCTTAAATCAGGATACGACGAAACTGAGTACAAAAGAGCACCATTAGCTCATAGAGCAGTCCTGTGCATCACTCCATCAACCACTGAGATCACCTGAAGTCGCTTCATGAGATGGAACTTCATATTTGTTTTTCAACCCTTCTTGGAACGGATCATAAGGTGATGGCCCCAAGTGAACACCTGCAAATGAGGATGGCATCACCAGGTCTGTTAACTTTCTTGATATTAGAACAATGTGTATAAAATATCAAGTTTCAGCTTGTGTCAACTTACCTCACCGTCAGCTCCTAACATTAATGTATGATACTTCGCTGCAGATAAACCTTTAAATACTTTCCCTTTCAAATGCTCCACCGTTCTTAGAGTGTAATTGGATGCTGAGTTTGAAGTGCCATAACCAAGCTGGTCCTCCTTATTGCAACCCCAGGTGAACACTTCACCAGTCTCAGCCGCAATGGCTGAGTGCTTATTTGCAGCGGCTTCAGCCATTATTATTGGTTTGAGGGAACTTACACGTCTAGGTGTTGGCTGGGAATCGACAAAAGGGTAATCAAGCTGGCCCTCCGCATTGTCCAGAGCATTTGTTAGCCATAGCTCGTAAGGATAACATAATAGTTAGGGCTAAAATAACACGACATGTGTGCCAAAATACGTGTTGCTGGAAATGCATTCAAGATGCATCGCACATACCTCTGTTTGATCCCCAGTTAAACAATCCCCAAGCCCTGTAGCAATCACAGTATGATGTTTGGCTGCAGCCACTGTTGGGGAATAGGTAGGCTAATGTAGCACAAAATTAAAATTTTCTACCCTATAACCCAAGAATCGCTGCATGTGATAGATCATAGAATTACCATTAGACGAGCAGACCCATAGCGAAAGTAGAGTCGATGTAGCGCGTCCCTTGCCGACCAGCTCTGACTAGATCTGACCAGCGCCGACCAGTTCGCCAACTAGGTCGGATAAGTTCCGACTAGCTTCCCGACCAGAAATACCAGCACCGACTAGTTTGCTGACCAGATCGGATAATCCCCGACCAGCCTGCTGACTAGACGACGTAGACTTGCACCTCCTTCACAAACCTTTCATGATGAACTCATATTTCGGACCATCCTAGAGTTGAAGCCTTGCAGCAACTCCTCCAAGGTATCCACACATACAGGGAGGAACACCATACGTCGGAACACTAGTTCCAGCCGTGTTGATTCGTTGAGAAGGGAGAGAGGTGGCTAGGGTTTCAGAAGTTTCGAATTCCGGATGTGTCTAACACAATTATCTTGTACCTTTTATCTGCCACAACCTCCCTCTTTATTTAGACGTCCTATAATGGGCTCTACATTAGAGACCCATTATGAACTTCTAAACTCACATGAACTCGGATTACCATCCGAATTCTGTTCCAACTCTGATTACCATTAGAGTTCGGTTCCAACCCCTTAAGTGTGCGACCCCATAGGTTCATGTGTACTTGGACATAACCCGAGTACCCCTACTCAACCAATAATCGGTAGCGGCCCCTAGTAGAACGTGCCGATTTCCAAGTATACGTAAAGATCACATTGGACAAACCTTAACAATGTTCAGTTATATGCATTTCTCTTTGCATCACGATATCGGTCAAGCTCAAGGCGAGTACATGTTATCCTTGTTTGGTTAGCTCTGACCACTCTTTCTCGATCTGTGACTCGGAATCTCCGACTCTTAACTGCAAGTAGCATGGCCATGCATTTCCAGAATCCGATCACTTAATAGGCCTAGAGATATCTCTCCCGTTGTATAGAGGAGCAAATCACATCTTGACCGACCACATCTTGCAGCATGCTTCATGACAAACCCAAAAGCTACCTTTATAACTACCCAGTTACGGAGTAGCGTTTGGCAACCCCTAAGTAAATCATCACACATCTCAAGAACATACGTCAATCTCAGGTCTAAGGATATAGCATACACATTGTTCTAAGACCAACTAATGACAAGAAGAATACAACATTCTTGCAGTGTCTCAAGGTGGGTTGATCCAACTCCATGTTCTCTGACATGAGTCCATATTATTGATTTGATATCTCCATATCTATGACCCATGAAATACGGGCACTAAAATGGCAGTCCCAGAGTTGCACCACGAACAAATCGACTCAAAGCATAGGGCCAGGAAATTGGCCGCACGTGAAGAGGTTGTACGACACACTATATAAATTCATAGTTTTCATGCATATTAACATTTTTCATCTGATATATCATCTTTTCCGGGAGCTTCATGCCATGCGTCTAAGGGGATCCCAACAGTTGAAAATTCTTGACGGCAGATTCCATCTCCCACTTGCACAATACGGGTTGCTCCCATTTGCGAAGCTTATGAATGGGGCAGACATGAGCGGTGAAAACAGACTCCTCTTCCGGCTTTAGACGCTTCACTGTTGACGGCCCTTGTTGATCGTTGGCGGCCAGAGATGCATACTTTCCACCTCCCACCTGGGGAGATGACTATCACCCTACGAGACGTGTCGTTGATTACAGGGCTTCCCATTGTCGGCCAACCATTTGTTGTTGGAAAGCCAGAGCGAGTGGCATGGCAGCACTACCTGAAGAACAGGTAACATATACATATTGCATTTAATCAGCACCACATAATCAAAATTTTAAAGGCCTAACAAGATTAAATGAAACTGCATATTCGGGGTGGAGTACCATGGGAGCGACCAGGGGATGTCATTCTCATGGTTGAGACAGTTGGAAGAGTTCCAAGCTTGCCCGATGAGCGTGGACACTGGCAGCGTGAGCAGGACACTACGAAGTGTATCTACTCAGAATCATGGGGGGTGTGATGTTCACGCACACAAATGGAGACAACATCGGTCCACATCTCGTGTGGGTTGCCCGCCAGCTAGCCATGGATGCGGCAAACAGGGACGCACCACAGGGTTTCAGCTGGGGATCCGCGGTTCTTGCGGACACCTATCGTGCCTTGTGTGACGCGTGCAGGCGGACAGCACAAAACTCCATCTTGACGGATTGTCCATATCTTCTGCAGCTATGGTCATGGTTTTACCTTCCTATGTGTCGTCCAAGAGTTGAAAGGCCTTACTACCCAGTGCCTGTAGATGATGACGTACCCCAGCCATTGCGTCCAACATTTGGTTACATATACATGCACGCTAGGTTGCGCTGGGTGCGAGAAGTTGATCGCGGGCCGTACATGCGCGTCCTCGCCGACCTAAACTTTCTGACCCAAGATCACGTCGATTGGGACCCATTATCCTACAATCGCATGCACGTAGTAGCAGAAGGAGGACGTATATCATTTGCGTGCAACCAAGACGAAGCGTACTGGCTCACACAATGCCACATAGTGTGCATGAATGCTGTCGAGGTGTACTCACCAGAGCGTGTGCAACGACAGTTTGGTCGTCGACAGTTGATTCCTCCACCCCCCCTACACGATCTGCTGGTCCGTCTCATGGGTAAGCTAAAATCAACATTACATTTCTGAAGTTCCAATAAACTTATGATCATCCTGGACTAACGGCATGTGCCCTAAATTTTCAAGAGGGGCGCACAAGGCCACAACTACGACTGGAGAGCCGTACATCAAGCACACATCACGCGATGGCTGGAGTCGGCTACGGAAGATGTGTACGAGCCAACTGGGCCTTACGACGCCACTGAATACTGGGCCTACCTCGACTGGTACAGGCCTCGAACAAGGTGTGTTCTTCTTGCCCGACAAGCCCGCGAACAAAACTACGTGAAGGATTATGCCAAGAGAGTTCACAGGCTGGTATGTGTACAGAATCCCAGGTGCTTAAATACTTTCGATATCATGTACAGCTTGGACATCGATATGTATTAACAGAATGATGTCTTCTTACACAGACTCAGGAGTCGGCATACATACAGGACGAGGCGGACGAAATGTTAACGCAAATCGAGCATCACGGTCCGCACAGGGGAAATCCTACGCGTAGTTTCTTTCGCAGGGTGGGGGATCGCTTGCGATCTGCCATACGGGCAGTTGGAGGCCACCGGTCGGGCACACAAAGAAGCTATGATGAGCCGTAGGTCCAACCCCAAAGATTCGTCCCGCGCCAGGGACAATGTCCATGGGGAGGCATCCTCCACCAGTTTCCCAGGCGGCCCCCTCCACATCCGGCACGGGCATCGACATCAGCACATGGTGCTGATAGCCAACGGATGACGACATGTTCAGCTCCCAGCAGATATTTGGATACGGGAAGAACGCTCCTCTCCTTCAAATGAAGAAGCCGGCGAGGCCTTGGGCGGTCGTTCAGCGAGGCATTTGGTGCCGAATATGGATTATCTAGCTTGCTGCAAACGCCTGTAACGCCATACCCCCTGGTTACACGTCCTGACTAGACTGGAGGGTCTAACTGGTTCGCTCTGATAGGAGGTTCGCAGTTGGATCAGACATCACTACCACCTGCACCGCAACCTTGCCCATTTGCAGGATGGAATATTTATAGTGGATCAGGATATGTTGTTCGCCCGTCAGCACCGACAGAGAATGACCAGATGGCGCATCCGACAACACGATTTGGACCGTCGCTAGCAGTGGGGACACGGCAAACACGTCCACCCCAAAATTACACCCCTAGTGCATATGATAGTTAGATGGGGATCTGGGGACAGTGATTGTCGTAGGGCTGTATGTACCTTCTTATAACACTAATACTGCAATCAATAAATATTTCCTGCGTGTTGATAAATATTACAATTTTTTGCAATAAATTGTGCAATGGTGATATTTTTGTAATCCAAGTAACGGTAATATTTTTGCCTGCCTGAGACGGTAACATTGTGCAATGATAACATTTAACCCCGAAGTTACCCCTATGCTTACAAGCGTTTGCAGCAAGCTAGGTAACATTTAACGTCGAGGTTAAATGTTACTATTGCACAATGTTACCGTCTCAGGCAGGCAAAATGTTACCGTTGCTTGGATTACAAAAATATCACCATTGCATAATTTATTGCAAAATATTGTGATATTTATCAGCACGCAGGAAATATTTTATTGATTGCACTATTAGTGTTACAAGAAGGTACATACAGCCCTACAACAATCACTGTCCCCCAGGTCCCAATCTACTATCATATGCACTAGGGGTGTAATTTTGGGGTGGACGTGTTTGCCGTATCCCCACTGCTAGCGACGGTCCAAATCGTGTTGTCGGATGCGCCATCTGGTCAACCTCCTCGCTTGCCGACGCTAACAACATATCCTGATCCACTATAAATATTCCATCCTGCAAATGGGCAAGGTTGCGGTGCAGGTGGTAGTGATGTCTGATCCAACTGCGAACCTCCTATCAGAGCGAACCAGTTAGACCCTCCAGCCTAGTCAGGACGTGTAACCAGGGGGTATGGCGTTACAGGCGTTTGCAGCAAGCTAGATAATCCATATTCGGCACCAAATGCCTCAGTGAACGCACTGTCCAAGGCCTGTCAGTTTCCTTCATTTGAAGGAGAGGAGCGTTCTTCCCGTATCCAAATGTCTGCTGGGAGTTGAACATGTCGTCGTCCATCCCGATCGGTGGAGTCACTGGACGATTAATATCCAAGCCCTGTGACATCTCCCCCGTTGGATGGGGCCCGGTGAACGTTGAGCGCCGTTGACTATCAGCACCATGTGCTGATGTCGATGCCCGTACTGGATGTGGAGGGGGCCGCCTGGGAAACTGGTGGAGGATGCCTCCCCATGGACATTGTCCTCAAGGGTGGGGACGAATGCTGGGGGATTGGATCGGTCGGCTCATCATAGCTTCTTTGTGTGCCCGACCGGTGGCCTCCAACTGCCCGTATGGCAGATCGCAAGCGATCCCCCGCCCTGCGAAAGAAACTACGCGTAGGATTTCCCCTGTGCGGACCGTGATGCTCGATTTGCGTTAACATTTCGTCCGCCTCGTCCTGTATGTATGCCGACTCCTGAGTCTGTGTAAGAAGACATCATTCTGTTAATACATATCGATGTCCAAGCTGTACATGATATCGAAAGTATTTAAGCACATGGGATTCTGTACACATACCAGCCTGTGAACTCTCTTGGCATAATCCTTCACGTAGTTTTGTTCGCGGGCTTGTCGGGCAAGAAGAACACACCTTGTTCGAGGCCTGCATCAATGAGATAGGCCCAAGATTCGATGGCGTCAGAAGGCCCTTGGCCTGCACACATCTTCCGTAGCTGACTCCAGCCATCGCGTGATGTGTGCTTGATGTACGGCTCTCCAGTCGTAGTTGTGGCCTTGTGCGCCCCTCTTGAAAATTTAGGGCACATGCCGTTAGTCCAGGATGATCATAAGTATATTGGGACTTCAGAAATGTAATGTTGATTTTAGCTTACCCATGAGACGGACCGGCAGATCGTGTAGGGGGGTGGAGGAATCAACTATCGACGACCAAACTGTCGTTGCACACGCTCTGGTGAGTACACCTCGACAGCATTCATGCACACTATGTGGCATTGCGTGAGCCAGTACGCTTCGTCTTGGTTGCACGCAAATGATATATGTCCTCCTTCTGCTACTACGTGCATGCGATTGTAGGATAACGGGTCCCAATCGACGTGATCTTGGGTCAGAAAGACTAGGTCGGCGAGGACGCGCATGTACGGCCCGCGATCAACTTCTCGCACCCAGCGCAACCTAGCGTGCATGTATATGTAACCAAATGTTGGACGCAATGGCTGGGGTACGTCATCATCTACAGGCACTGGGTAGTAAGGCCTTTCAACTCTTGGACGACACATAGGAAGGTAAAACCATAACCATAGCTGCAGAAGATACGGACAATCCGTCGAGATGGAGTTTTGTGCTGTCCGCCTGCACGCGTCACACAAGGCACGATAGGTGTCCGCAAGAACCGCGGATCCCCAGCTGAAACCCTGTGGTGCGTCCTTGTTTGCCGCATCCATGGCTAGCTGGCGGGCAACCCACACAAGATGTGGACCGATGTTGTCTCCATTTGTGTGCGTGAACATCACACCCCCCATGATTCCGAGTAGATACACTTCGTAGTGTCTGTTCACGGTTGCCAGGTCCACGTCTACTGGGCAAGCTTGGAACTCTTCCAACTGTCTCAACCATGAGAATGACATCCCCTGGTCGCTCCCATGGTACTCCACCCCGAATATGCAGTTTCATTTAATCTTGTTAGGCCTTTAAAATTTTGATTATGTGGTGCTGATTAAATGCAATATGTATATGCTACCTGTTCTTCAGGTAGTGCTGCCATGCCACTCGCTCTGGCTTTCCAACAACAAATGGTTGGCCGACAATGGGAAGCCCTGTAATCAACGACACGTCTCGTAGGGTGATAGTCATCTCCCCAGGTGGGAGGTGGAAAGTATGCATCTCTGGCCGCCAACGATCAACAAGGGCCTTCAACAGTGAAGCGTCGAAAGCCGGAAGAGGAGTCCGTTTTCACCGCCCATGTCTGCCCCATTCATAAGCTTCGCAAATGAGAGCAGCCCGTATTGTGCAAGTGGGAGATGGAATCTGCCGTCAAGAATTTTTAACTGTTAGGATCCCCTTAGACGCATGGCATGAAACTCCCGGAAAAGATGATATATCAGATGAAAAATATTAATATGCATGAAAACCATGAATTTATGTAGTGTCTTACAACCTCTTCACGTGCGGCCAATTTCCTGACCCTATGCTTTGAGTCGATTTGTTTGTGGAGCAACTCTGGGACTGCCATTTTAGTGCCCGATTCACGTTATCTTCGAGAAAAATAAAGACAGGATTAGTCCATAAGAAATAGTTTATCATCTCATTGAAATAAGAAGGCAACACAATAACATCAAAAACTTCTCTATTTATTTACTAGTTCATACGCAAGCGCCACCTGACATGGACATAGGAATTGATGACCTTCAGCAACGGGTCCATTCTCAAGCATCACAGGCTGTTGGTCAATGCCCCATTATGTGCCTGGGTTGGTCTTTGCTATCTAGCGCAGAAGGCGAGGAGCCCAGTTGTGGACTCTTTGAATGACCCAAATAACATCGTTAAAGCCTTCTGTTTTGCTCGCCATGCCAGATGGTACGGGATTACCATCCCGGTTCGGCTCTACATCTCGGCAATTATGGAGTTTGGTGCTAGTTTGATGTCAGCTTGGACGACTCTAAGGATTGTCTGGGCTATGAATTTGGCATCCATGGTTTTGTTCATGTTTATCACCCCCTCCGCGCAACAGGTGTGCGCCATGTAGCGTGAAATGACAAACTGGCGCTCATTCCTTGGTCGGTGCGCCCGTACACGGTACAGACATCCACATAGTGCTCACGCCGGGTGATGATAGCGTAGCTGCTAATGAAGTGCACCACCTCGCTTTTATTGGGGAAGACATGTTCTACCTGTATGTCGCTATGCTGGTACCCCCAGCTGGAAAGCTGTGAGTAATCAGCAATTACGCACTGATCCGCATCTAATTGGCGGAAATACGCGACAACAGACCCCACATCATCCTCACCATCCTCTGTGCCTTCACCCGTGGCGTCAAGGCCTTCATCTTCCATAACCTCCACATCGATCTCCTCTGCGACCACATTAACCCCTCTCCACCTACACTCTCCTCTACTTCTGTAGTATGACCCCGAGATGACCCTCCCACCTCTAACGTGTTACCGGCAATACCAATGTCGCCCTCTACAGGCACCGACGAGGTTGCCCATGTGCCTTCCTCCTCGCCTGATTGACGTGGTACCATCTCAGCGTACACACCAATATGAAAAGATTCATCCACGGCCTTTGCAACGTACAGGTCCCAGGAACTTCTGTTTCGAAGCTCCCACAGGTTGCACACTACTTGTGAGTTGTTCGGCACCAAACGGGGCCGAACCGCTTGTAGGCGCAGTTTATATCTTCTCTGGTCAATACCTATTGTTTGAGGTACTATCCCTATCAGGTCTTTAGGTACAATAGGAAGATCTATTGCGTCTTGCGTGTACATACAGCTCTGCATGCTAACAAAAGGTATGCGCACTTCTGTGGGAGCATCCCCATAGTAAATATGCAATGTTGTACCCGTCGAAATCTGTCCATACGTCATTAAATTTAATTGTCATTTAGTAATACATGGTAGCATGCAGAACAAAAGTGTATTATTATGTAAGCCATTATTTTACAAAAAAAAACAATTATTAAATTTGGTCATTTACTGCCATAATGTTCATCATGCAAACCCTTTTTTTCCACTCCAGATTCACGGGTCATTTCAACTCCAGATTTTTCCAAACTTTTTGACTAAGTTAAGGGATAAGTTTGCCACCTTCCGTAAAAATTTTAGGTTAAAATTTAATACGGTTATTTTATAAAAATTCTGACATTACCTGCTGCACAGTAAAATTTATTCAGTTTTTGATTTGTTTAAGGGTTTAGATGTACATATTAATTTTTGAAACTTTTACTGGAAGTGTAAATCTACATGATAGTTCTACCATAAAAATTTCAGAACAAGAATCAAAGTATTTATTTTATTAGAATTCTTTTACTACTTTTTACAGAATTTCAAAACTGCAATGATTAGGTGAAAAAAATAGCTAAACCACTTATTAATATTTTAAAATTTTACTGACTGACGATAATGGTAAGACCTACTTACAGTAAAAATTTCGAGGTCTAGAATTCTCTCCAGATTTCTTCATAATTCGTTTACTATTTAGATCAGCTTTAACTTTTACTCCCAAAATTTTATCACTTCATGGTTTAATGATGTTCACACTATTTTTGACCAACCTAGGTCATCATACAGGGTACTTTAGGGTTAGACAAAATTTACTAAGGAAATTATTTTTATTTTACCGTTTTACCATTTCTTATTTTCTCTTTTTCCTTGCTTTTATCTATTCCAACAATCATTTAATCGTCCAACAATTCAATAAATGCACTCAAAATCATAAAATACAGCAAACAAATGATTTCATATTTTAATATTCAATTTTAAACTTTTTATTAATTTGAGGATGTTACAACACAGCACGAATATTAAAACGTCGTATACAAGACAAAGTAAAAATCCCAATCACACCACATAACAGGTCAACATCCCTACAATAAATTTTTTTTCCTTTTATATTAGACCTCTTAAACACCGTACAAATTAAGTGCGTCAAATTTTTTACATTTCAGTAAACACCGAACGTAAACTAATAGCATGTAATACTACGTACCACTCAAGCACCTTCTCTTATCATCAAACAACGAACTGTGCTTATCATCTAGCCTACCATTTTATCACTAACTAGTATGCTTGCCGTACATCAAACAATAACCATTTTCAGTAAACAGCCAACTAAATTTAATAGCATGCACTACCATGTAGAACCAAAAAAAAAAAGCTAGCTCATCCACATCAAATATAACAATTTAAATTATTTCTACACATTTAATAAATTTTATAAATAAATATCTGATGGATACCGTTGCTACAATAATTCTTGGCTTCCACTACAATGCACACCGTCCAACTTATGTTTTTTTAATCACATGAAATAATAACAACGTGTACAACATAAAGATTAAATTACCTTCATAGCACCGAACAGATCGACACTCCTACAATAAGTCCTTGCCTCGTTCACCAAAGCACATTGCAATTTATTTACATTAAAATATAAATTCATGTACGTACGAACCACTGAAAGTAATGCATGCAGTACTATGAAGCTTAATAAAAACCAAGCTCACCTGCATCAAATATAACGATGGTACATATTACTACACGATTAATAACTGTGCTAAAACAATTTCTTATGAACACCCCTACTACAACAATTCTTGCCTTTCACTACATCTCATAATCACCTTCCATTTTATTTACATAAAATAATGTCGTAATTAGCAAATATGCATGTTTATTTAAAAAAAAGACATTTTCTAAACAATAACCCTAGTCTACTCTATATACATTAATAGGCATTAAATAGATGTTACAAATATATAAAAAAAATCATGAGAAGAGAGCACCTCAGAGAGCGGAGTAAGAACAAGAGCGCTGTGAGGTCCACATCGTTGCACCTTACAGTTTATTTACATAAAATAAAATCTCGTGTAAATCAAATGTAAATAGATGTTACAAACATATAAAAAGAATGCGAAGAGAACGCACCTGACAGAGCGAAGTGAGAGCAAGAGCGATGAGAGAGCGTTGCCCAGACCACAGCCCATTATATAGGCGAAGCGATGATTACTTTTGTGTTGATTACATTACATTAAGCGAGTCATTTTTTATTAATTTGTACTTACTAGTCATTAATTAATTAAATCACAAGACGACATTGTGCATGCGGCCACCTGCAGCTCCTTAACATCCGGATGCTTTCACTTTTGGCGCATGGGGCCAACATGCTCTCCCGGTTTCTGCCACACCATGTGGCAGAAGCGCGCATGGGGCCATCACCCTCCGGTTTCCGCCACACCATGTGGCAGAAGCGGCCACTTCCGCCGCGTGACATGGCGGAAGCCATGTGGTGTGGCGGAAACCACCTTTCCATCATTTCATGTGGCGGAAGCCACACCAACTGGCGGATTCCAATTCTATTCACCACATTTCGATTTACTGCAGGTTATTTTCTCGATTTCGATTTAATTGTGATTTATTTACTCAATATTTCCAAAAATTGCTCCATTGATAACTTGTTAAAATCTATACATATAAGAAAAGTTACCAATAAACTCAGGTGGGGATAACCATTTTCACCTTTTTTTAATTTAAAAATCATTTTGAATAAGTTGCCATTGATAACCTATGAATATCCAAATGAGCAAGACGACCACCTCGACAAAAATCCCCATGTGTATAATTCACCATCAAAATTAATTGCTATACTATGGAACTTTGATGTAGCAACTGTTTTGATGTATGACCCATGCAAGGCATCTACTTTGCATGGTAGTTTGTATATGGGTATTGCCAGTTCTCAGCTGATAGTTTGTCCCGCTTCCCCAACTGAAGACTTAAAAAATGGAAAAAGATATGAAAGATTATTGGCAAAAGGCCATCAATATCGGAGCACTGAATTCGTATGAATAAAATTGGAGATCAAACAACGTAACTATTTTTTGAAACACAAGAGAGCTATAGTACCTGAATTTGTGTACAATCTTTAGTCCATAGGTTCATACTTTTTTTTGACCTTTCATACTTTTGCATAACCCTGAAGTAAAAACGGTAAAGCAGGGAGGTCTCAACTAATTGTCAGTTGTTAAGATTCCACAATTGGGCTGCAAGAACATAATTAACGTCAAATTATTGAGGATAACTGTTTCATATAAATATGGCAAATTCCACCCCTTTTTTGTTTTTCTTCAAGGATTTTTCCATAGCGCATCTAATTGCTAGCGGCTTAAATAGTTATATCTGATATGGACACACTCTTCTCCATTTATACCTCTTTGTAAAATATATGTAGTTAAATTATGTGGTTTGACAAGGTCTGATCTTTCGTCTTGAAAACCATTGATGTAAAGATACAGCCCACCAAGTTGTTTTTTCCTTTATTTCCATCTAAAATATTTCTTTTCGATATTGTCCGCTTATTATGTACGTGAAGAAATGATGTTCAACATAAGGTTTAAGATTCTGTTGCAACCACCCAATCTTCACTATGATAAAACAGAGCATCTACAATTGAGGTAAACTCCCCTAGAACCAGGACATACGGGAAAAAAATGCAAACAACAGTATAGAATCATTTAAGGCAATCAAGCAGAAAAGATGCAAGCAAACACACCACTAAAGTTAACTTTAGAAGGCAAGGATGCTACATGAGCTAATATTCACTGACCCCTTTTGTAACCAAAGCATGTACCTGCGAAAGCTAAACAACTATCAGTAGGTGTTGAACAAAGTTGGGACATATGAAAAAAAAATTGGAACAAGGGTTACATGCCGTTTTAGCTAGTAGATTTCACTAAGTCTTTTTTTCTACCTTCCTGGTATCTGTAAGCGTGTGTTAGAGATACCAGATTAGTTCAAGTATGACTACAATAATGAGTTATCCAATTGGCATTTCACTAATCAATATTGATTAAATATTTATTGTTCATTTCAACATATCAGCAGTAAAACTAATGGAGGATTAATGTTGCCAAATTAACTAAACTATAAATATGATTATATGAGCATATCCAAAAGGAAATAGAGGTTGGAATCAGCATAGGTAGAAGTATAAGAGTAGGTCATCACAGGTAGGCATGCAAGTTAACTAATTGCAAAGCAAGGAGAAATGGCACATGTTAACACAACCGTGCGAAGGTAACACATCAGCAAATTCCACAGCAATAATCTTTATCGTGTTTGTTGGCTAGAGCTGGTAGAAGAACAACTTCTCTGTAGAAAATCCCTTAGATCAATAGCACGGGTAGCATGCATAAATACCCACAAGATGTAATTAGCATGTTTTAGAACAAGTTAGATTTAGACGAAGAATTTTTTTTTTAAATAATATTATTTTTATCAAAATTTACAGAAATAATATGCCGAAAAAGAAAATAGCAAAACTACCACCCTGTGTCCATTTGAATTGGCGACAGGGTCCTGTCGCCAATTCAATTGGCGACAGGGCTCCTATGTCCATTTCAAATGGCGACAGGGGGGCATCCCATTGCTGCCTGTGTGGTGCTCCTATTCCGATTTTACCCCCTGTCGCCATTTGAAATGGCGACAGGAGCTCCTGTCGCCAATTCAAATGGCGACAGGACCCTGTCGCCAATTCAAATGGACACAGGGGGTAGTTTTGCTATTTTCTTTTTCGGCATATTATTTCTGTAAATTTTGATAAAAATATTATTATTTTAAAAAAAAATTCTTTAGACGAACATCCAAAAACATAAACCCATCCTCTCAAACCAAAAACTTCTTCACCATAGGGTTATAGCGAACTTACACACGGGCACACAATTGGGTGCCGATTAGACATTGAACAACCAAAGAGGTGGTATCTTGGGGCAAAATCATGAGTAGCATGCACCCAATTCCTCCTCTAGTCCACAAGTCACCATCCACAAGCGCTTCCCACCCACCGTTGCTCCACTACCGCACTCTACATCCATAGGCGACACCGGTAGGAGCAAAGGACGAGGTGACCAAGGGGAGAGACGAGGCGCCACCTCCTCAGCACCCTCCCACTTCCCTTGGTACCTGTAATCGTTGCTGCTATCGCCATGGCTTCCATCAAAGATGAGTGATGGCATGGCGACATGGGATGCTGGATTCGACGACGTAGCAGCGAGGGGAGGCCAAATCCTGCCATCTTCCTCGCCTCCGGCAATGGCACCACCAGATCTGGTATCTCCCTCCCTAAAGCGGTGGGCTCTAGTACGAGCTGTGACGAGAGGCAGCGACGCCGGTGCGAGATGAGAGGCAATGGTGGCCACGATGCCGTGTGAGAAGCAAATCTGGTGTCTCCCTCCTAAAGCGGTGGGCTCCGATGTGAGCTACAACAAGAAGCAGCGGCACCGATGTGAGATGAGAGGAGAGGCGATGCTGGCCGTGATGCTTGTGTGAGATGCGAGGAGGCGGCACCTGTGCGAGGAGGGGTGATGGTGGTAGCGTGGATGCGTGAGGGGAGGGACGGCGATCGCGATGTGGATGCGAGCGCCAGGGGGTAGCGGTTTTTTACGCAAGAGGTTGAGAATATCGTGTGAGAAGGGTTGGGGTTGGGGGTCGCAGCTGAACAAACGTGATGGTTTCTTTTGAGCTGATTTCTCAGGAATGCACGGATGGAAGCTCGTTGGACAAACTAACTGTTGCGCGGAGTAAACTCTTTCTTCTATTAGTTTAGGGAGGTATCAGGTTAACATAAATTCACAAATATCTGGAAACAAATAGATCTATGCACCGAAGAAGATTCTTAATGATGGACCGCCAACGGTGATCCATCATTAAGAATCTTCCATCATTAAGAATCTTCCTCGGTGCATAGATCCATCATTAAGAATCTTCCTCGGTGCATAGATCTATTTGTTTCCAGATATTTGTGAATTTGTGTTAACCTGATACCTCTCTAAACTATTAGAAGAAAAGAGTTTACTCTGCGCAGCAGTTAGTTCGTCCAACGAGCTTCCGTCTGTGCACTCATGAGAAATCAGCTTAGAAGAAACCATTACGTTTGTTCAGCTGCGACCCCCAACCCCAACCCTTCTCACACGATATTCTCAACCTCTCGCATAAAAAACCGCTACCCCCTGGCGCTCGCATCTACATCGCGATCGCCGTCCCTCCCCTCACGCATCCACACTACCACCATCGCCCCTTACACTGGTGCCGCCGCCATCGCCTCTCCTCGCATCTCACACAGGCATCATGGCCAGCATCGCCTCTCCTCTCATCTCACACCGGTGCCGCTGCTTCTTGTTGTAGCTCACATCGGAGCCCACCGCTTTAGGAGGGAGACACCAGATTCGCATCTCACACGACATTGCGGCCACCATCGCCTCTCCTCTCATCTCGCACCGGCGCCGCTGCCTCTCGTCGTAGCTCGCACCGAAGGCCACCGCTTTAGGGAGGGAGACACCGGATCTGGTGGTTAGGGGTGAAAATGGGTCAGGTGTTACCCGATCCGTATCCGTATCCACGCCGTGCATTACCCGAATTTTCAATTGGGTATTTGTACCCGTCGGGTTCAGGTTCGGGTTCGGGTACTACCCGATTATTTTTTGGTCGGGTACGAGTCAAATACGGGACAAGCAGTACCCGACGGATACGGATCGGATACGGGTACCCAGATAAAAAATTACATCCGAGTACCCGGATTGACAGCCCAAAGACTTTAGGCCCACACCGTTCTGGGCGTTCGTCCAGATCTTCGTCCTCACCTTGCTCGTGTGCGTGCATGCTGTCGATTAACCCAAGAGATAGAGACTCTGTTTCTTCATACTCTATTCTTTTCTGGCACTGTGAGTCTGTGACCCTGCTAATTAATCGGGCTCGACGTGGCTGTGCGCACGCCGGTGATCGACCAGAACTTCTACTACGCCGGGCTCAAGTTCACCTCGCCGACCTTCTCCTGCGCCATGAGCAACATCTCCTCAATCCTTAGTCTTCACAGACTAGTCTCCACACGCGCCCCGCCATCGCCCTCCGACGCCCCGCCCTCCGCCCCGCCGCCCTCCGATGCCCCGCCACCCTTCGCGACCCCGCCCCACCCCGTCTCCGTGTCTACACAGCGCCGCCGCCCGTCGCCGCCTCACCGCCGCCGGGGGAGGCTAAGGAAGAAGAGAATCCGCGTAGAGGACCGTGGGCGAATCAAGAGGGTTGTGCACTGCAGCCGCTGCAACCAAACAGGTCATTTCAGAATACTGCTGTTGGTTTAGTTGTAATTTGATAATGTTATTTCGTTTATGTAAGCCGTACTAAACAGATGGAAATATTAATTGGAAGCTAAACAAATGGAAATATTAATAGGAATTATGTGCTCAAGTTGTTGTATACTCCACGAATTATGTGGTAGTTGTGGTTTGGTGTGATCCTGCATATTTTTTCATCATTTCGTTGAGTCGCTGATTGTTTGGGATGCAAGAGTTTCGCAGGAATTTTCAAACAGTACAAATTCCTACCTCGGAAATTCCTGCATTCGAAACATCCAGGTGCAAGATCCATCAGCGAGATGAAATTTCTAAAGAGTAACGTATAAGCACATCAGCTTTTATATATATAAAAAAAACAAATCTACATGTCCATTTTGCAAGTTACAGCATCGATTCCTTGCCAAAAAAAATCAGCTCATCACTTGCATGCTACAGCAATTATCAGTACAAAATCATCAAATCGAAGTTCAAATGCTCGGTGTCAGTTGAACAGCTACTTGTGGCTTCTGAGAGTCCAAACCGGGGAACTGAACAGTATCATGTCAGTTGAACTTCATCTACTTGTGGCTTCGGAGAGTCCAAATTAAGAAGAGAGTTGAGATATTCAATCATGCATGGAATTTATTTAGTGTGTTGAAACTTGGACATTAGTGGACTTGAGGCTTTATCTTTATGTTTATATACTATTTGTATTAATTGCACATACTTTATTTGTTAGATTATTTGTGTGATTTGATCTCTATGTCACTATGTGTGTTAATTGGACTTTATATGGACTGTTTATTTTAATTGGACTATGTATGTTAATAGGACTATGTGTTGCATTATGTGTTATAAATAGATTAGCTATGTTATTTGATTATTTTTATCGAATGTTTTGATTGTTAGGTAATATGCATACTATCCGATTAAGTACCCGTACCCGTTCGTATAGTATCCGATACCCATTTTCAACGTTTCAAAATACCCGTACTCGTATTCTATCCGATTTTTAATTACTCGTATTCATATCCGAGAAAAAAATAATTAAGATGGGATACATGATGATCACTGGTGGTGCTATCGCTGGAGGCGAGGAAGATGGCCGAATCTGGCCTCCCCCCGCCGCTACGCCGTCGAATCCAGCATCCCATGTCGCAACGCCACGCCATCACTCATCTTTGACGGAAGCCATGGTGACGGCAGCAATGATTATGAGCACCAGTCTAAGTAGGAGGGCGTTGAGAAGGTGACGCCTCGTCTCTCCCCCTTGTCACCTCTTCCACCGCTCCCGCCGGCATCACCTGTAGATGGAGAGCGCCGCATTGGAGTAGCGACGTGTGGGAAGCGCTCGTGGAAGGTGATTTGAGGACTAGAGGAGTGTTAGGATATGACTCAATCTCTATCGTAACAAATATGGAGTCCTTTCCATCTACAAAACGGATTCTTTCTAGCTACAAATAGCTACCCCATGTACTTGTAAATCTTGAACCTCTATAGTGGATTTCGACTCCCGTGGTTTTCTCCCGCAAAAGTTTCCACGTAAATCTTTATGTCCACCGTTACAATCTATTGTGTGCGTGTACGTGTTCGTGTGCTAACCCTAACCCTAACAAGTGGTATCAGAGCACTTACCTGGGTTCCAGATCGCGCCGCGTTCACTCGCATCAGAGCCGTCGCCGACCGCTCGGTCTCTGCGCGCCGTCGCCGACCCCGCGTCTTCCTGGCCAGCCTTCCGGCTTCTACGTCGCGCGCCGCCATCACGTGCTGCGCCGTCATTCTCGGTGCCTCGCCGGCACGCCGGCGTCATCTTCTGCGCCCGAGCCAGCAGCCTCTGGCCCGACGCACTCCGGCCTCCGGCTTCCTCTGCATCGGCTTCCTTTGCGCTGCTTCGGCCTCGACCAGCCGCCGAACCGCCTCCAGTCCAGCCGGCGAGCGCACTGGACTGTCTTTGCCGATCGGATTTCAGAAGGATTTCCAAATCTTTTTTTTTCTTCGGTTGGCTCAAGTCCGTGAGGAGAGTCTTGTGATTTCTAGTCAGGCGTTTGGCTTCATTTAACTTGGAAAGGTTGTGCTCGTGAAGCCTTTTTTGGCTTGCTTCAAGTTTGGTCTTTCACGTGAAGAAAGTTTCAAGTCCGGTTAATTCCAATCTTTGAGTCCGGTCCGGTCAAGGCTCCAGGCTCGAGGTTTTCAGCGACAGTGAGTTCGGCTGTCAGTCCGTCGGAAAATCCTAAAGCGTATCAGGATTAGATGGTTTTTAATGATAAACATTTGATATGTTACTTTATGTACTTGCTTGTGTAATCAGCGATATAATAATAACTCTCTGTATCTTTCTTTTGTGCACATCTTACTATACTTCATTACCAAAACATATAACACCTTTTGCTTATTTGAATTGAATTATCAAATATCGCCGTAGCGTTAGCACGGGCAATATACTAGTCTTTACCCCTATATAATTCACCAGTTAATTCTTTTCTACATGCACACACTATTCTGCCCCCACAGAGGATATTTTTTCTTTGCTCACCCTAAAACGTGCACCCAGAAATCCTACTTCCTCATAATCAAGGGCTAAGATGTTTTATCACGCTACTTCATCAAATCTAATGAACCAAATCACCCGGTTCATCCCATCAATCCGATCATCCCGTCAAACTTTCTTGCCTCGACCGACGCCTGTTCCACAACCCGCCCGATCTCCGTCCCGCTCCCTCCCACCAGCCGCCTCGCCGACGCTGCCGTCTACGTCGGCGTCGTCACGCTAACGCTGGGCCGACGGCGTCAAGCGCTGTCGGCTCCGCCGCCTCGCTTCCGCGATGTCGCCGACGACGCCGGCGTCGGCGACGCGCCTCCACAACCTCCGCCTCAGCGCTCGGCGCCGCCCACGGCCGCCTCGACGTCAGCGTCGCCGTCGAGGATCCTCGCGCTACTACGACCCCAACCCATAACCACCCCTACTCCCGGTCGCTGCCTCACTTCCACCGTCGCCGGCATGGCGGGAGGCGGGTCGTAAGCGACGACCACCTACCCACACCCTCGCCGAACGCAAGTAACGCTCCCCTCCGCCTCCCCATCTGGTTCCAACGGTTTTGCTTCGATTCCCACGCACGCGAATGCGCGATCGATCGTATCGATTTGATTTGATTTTTATGCAGATTTCACTCCAATTTGTGTGTCTATGGCGTAGCCGAAAACGTAAAGCGTGGGATTTTGGCCCGGGGGTTGAGGAGGATCGGAGATGGCCATGTCCGGGGTGGTCTCGAGGAAGGTGATGCCGGCGTGCGGCAGCCTCTGCTACCTATGCCCCTCGCCGCACTCCGCCTCCAGCACTGTCAAGCGCTACAAAAAGATCCTCGCCGACATCTTCCCCGCAACGCAGGTTGACAATAATCCCTCCTCCCCACTCGTAATTTGCTTAGGTTAGCTATAATCTAGCTGCTTCCCTTTTACTCGCCATTAATTCGGTTCCCTGGAGACCAACAACGCGTCTCAATTTCGTATTGCTTAGCAAGATAGAAATAGAATGGATTTCCATTGTTACCGTGCCTTACTTGTACTGCTGGTTATTGTAGTAGTGTGGTTGGCTCATCCTGTGGCATGTGAACATTCTGCGGTTACGTGATTATTATGACCTGACCAGAACCCTAGACACGGAGGTTGGTGCTACCCCCGATGGATCTGATGCAGTCGAAGGCGATGCAGCTCGTGCAGGTCATCATCCCCCTGGTCCGCGCATCTCGTGGTCTCCTACCTCAGCGACCTCGGCCTCCTCCAGTTCAAAGACGTAAGCCACCTATCTCCTCTCCAGCCGTCGATTTGGATTTTCATGTTTGTCGATTCCGTGGGGATCTGGCTGGTGCCTATTGCTACTTGCTAGGGCTTCGCGCTCGCAATTTCCTGGGAATTAATGAGAGTTTCCCGTCGGCATTGTAATTTTGGGGAATCGATACTTTTTCGTTAGAAATCGTGATGTGTTGGTTTGCTTTGGCGTGATTGCTAGGCAATCTGGATTAGAAATTTAATCAGGGGGACGCTTTATAATTAGGAATTCTCTCTCGTGTATGCACATTTGCAGTGGCCAATTTAAGTTACTGTTAATATGAAATTGCACTTGATTAGTAGATCATGGAACTTGCGGGTGTATTTTGATGATTCGACACTGCTCTAGCTGCTGCTTTTGGTTGTTTCCTTGGAGGTTAATCTTACGTTTTTTTCTCAGCTCAATGCAGACAAGAGCCCATTTCAACGAACGTATGCTACCCAGGTACTATGCCTGCTTGTCTTAACATTGATTTCTTCTTAATTTATGTTAAGCTATATCTTCTTTTAGAGAGAATGTTGTGCTATATCTCCGCTATTTGATTATAAGCTTGTCACGGCAGTTTGAAATCGTCATAGCAAACCCCTTGTATTATTTGTTCTCCTTTTTTGAAGAAGATTAGCCCTTCTTCCATGATGAGTCAGATCAAAGTGTTACCTTTAAAAAATGATATAAATGTGGCATTTGCCTAAATCATAGTCTGCCAGACTTGCATGTGTATCTGCTTTAAAATATACTCACAAGATTATTACTCATGTGTTTTAATATGTAAGTTTTCGCAGTTTTCTTTCTACTCTGTCTTTACTTGTTTTACAGATCAAATGGTGTTGAAGAACAAATGTCGAAAGCTGGCATATCAACTTATCCTTCGCAATCAACCAACACTCCTTTGGAATTTGATGACTTGGAGGTACTCCTTTTTATGTGCAAATTATACATCTCAGAGTTGATTTTTTTTTAACACTGTCATGTAATAGATAAAGCTTGCAAAATGCAACTGAACTTAAGAGTGGCTTCTGTGGTGAGGTTTGGAGCTAATCTTAGACAGGAGTTTAGATGAGCATAACAAGTTGACCTTTTTCCCATTTTTTTAATTGTATTTTTTATAACACATCTTATTGCTTGTAGTTCTAAATCCTGTGTAGTGAAGATGCGCACACTCTTTTCCATATATGGCTCGACTTATTGGATGTGAGTAGTTAAATTATGTTGTTTAATTTACACTTTCAGGTGCTACCAAGCTTTCCTTGGTACCATGAGCGCCTCATGCATCAAACATCTCTGGGATCTTTGATGGTCGTAATACTAATTCGAACCATCAAGTACAACCTCTCAAAGCTGCGAGTAGGTATCAGAATTTTTGTTGTTTTATACAGGAAAGCTGACAAATGTCTCCCTATGTTATTGATCATACCATATTTGAAGTTTCCTTTGGCATCTTTCTGCTGCCCAATGCTACAGTGTACCATCTGGCCACTACTTTTGGTTCAGAACTGTTTAATGACAAGCTTATCTATACTTGCAGGATGTCTACCTTCATACAAAGTGTCTTGCAATTCTAGCAAACATGGCCCCTCATATGCATAGGCTAAGTGCATATGCATCTCAAAGGCTGGTCAGTCTCTTCGACATGCTTTCTCGCAAGTATGCTAGCTCGATCTTTTTTTTTCTCCCAATTTTTATCTTTGCTTGATTGTCGCTTGAAGTTACACCTAAAGTTACCCTTTTTGTTTTTGCTTTTACGTACCATGCTCCAGGTATGCCAAATTAGCTGAGTTAAAAAATGACATGGCTCTCAAAATTATATCTGATCAAATTGAAGGCATACAACATATATGATGATACTGTATTCTCTACAATGCTTTTTTTTATAATAGCATCCTTGTTTATGTTCCGCTTTCCTTTTATTTCTCGAACTGTGGTTTACTTTTGCAATGACGAGCTTCACATATACACCGACTTCTTAATAATTGTTCTCGAAATCATCAATGCAATCCTTACATACGCTTTGCCCGTAAATCCTGAGGTGTGTTCTCGTCAAGAATCCAGCTTTACGATAGGCGTAAATAGTATCGCTTCTAACATGTTTGTCCACAAAGTTGTGTATGCTATATTGCATCGGCAAGAGGTTTTTCAAATTTCTAAGAACCATCCTCGTTTCAATGAATTGCTTGAGAATATATACACAGTATGTTTTATTGTTTGTCTTTCATGAACTCATTGAAGTACAACATGTAATAGTTGTTTGTCCTTTCCAGATTCTCATCATATTCCATGTTATGGATCTGTTTGACAGGTATTGGATTTCTTCAATAGTCGAATGGACGTGCAAATGATTAGATGGGGAATGGTCTGTGGACAAGGTTCTTGAGGTCATTAACATAAATTGTCGTTCATGGCGTGGAGAAGGAATGAAGGTGAGGCATATTGTGATGTTGCTGTTTAACTGATCTGTACATTACTCATTGTATAATTCTTATTGTTTGGCCTAAATCCACATCTCTTACACATGAAAATTCTTACGCTATTCAGACCGGCATGATAATTTACAATCACGTATTTTTCAGATGTTTACCCGATTGATTTACATATGAGAAAGAAAGTCACTGAGGAATTCTTTATTCCATATGCATGGCGACTTGTCCTATCACGAGGGTAATTATTTCTTGTTCATTTTATGCTGATTCTCACATATAAGATGTAATTATTATCAATACGCAAGTAATATCAATATCGATGTCTTAGGCATGCAGCAAGTGATGTCAGAGAAATGCTGTAGGATTGTTCTTGGTCATGTAAACAAATGTTGATTTTTCTCATCATCAAACGGTTTAATTTTAAATGATCAAATAACCTAATTAAAAAAAGGTGAGATATTTTGGGTACCCCTTTGCTTGTTTCAAGATTTGTGCAACTTGTATTGAGGGTAGATGCATAGGATCACCTCTCGATCTTACTACATCAGTAAGCTTGGATCTGGAAGCAGACCTGGCCCTTGGAATGTATTAAAAAATCTGCCAACTTTTGTTTTTCTATTTAGAGTAGCATATTTTCATGCTGGACTGTTTAGTTTTTTTGGAAACAAGAAAGATTGCACTTCTGGTACTTTTTTTGCTAATCTTGCGTTTCCTGGACATTTGTGTGTGTGAGCTTGAGGAAGCAGCCAGCAGGAGTAACTTGATTCATCAGATAGTTGTTATTGGCCAGGTAAGACATAATTGCTAGAGATATGTCCTATTATAACCATTATCATGCTCAGTTTATGCTCCTTGATGTGTGCAAATATTTGATGGCCAGCACTTGATTTTAAAGAACCGCTAGGCCATTGTTTGAAACCATGTGGCGTTACCGTTAGACTTCATTTATTTTAGTCCTTCACAAAAACATTTGCCATAATGGGATTAGATTTGGATATTGCAATGATGAAATAGATTAGTGCCATTTGCAAAGTCATGAACTTCTTTGCTTGTTCTTTGCATAGGACCAAAGGCGCCTTGGTGCTATTATTGTTCCCAACAATGATGAAGTTCTAGCAACAGCAAAAAGAAAGTCCATCCTTCATGGGACTAACGAACTAGCCAAAGACAAGATCATGAACTTGCTATATGATGAGCTGAGGAGTTGGTAAGAGTTGCCTGCTTTGTTATTTCTGTCTGTTCAAATAATCTCTTATTTTCTTATGAGCTCAGCTTACACTGTTACATATTGGAGAATTTTAGGTAATTTTATGATGTGTCAGAATCAAAGTAGTGTTAAATCACTATTAACTCTACTGGAAATAGAAAGGTAAAAAATAGAGGCGGACACTGGAATTTTGCTTTTGTGTGGTGGGAATTATAAACACACCTGAGACAGTTACATACTCATGGTTTGGGGGTATTTGCCATACTTACTTATCTCTCCATGTGTGCTTGTTTTAGGATTGTAACTTTGAGATATGATTTGATTTTTATCGGCTATATTAGAGTAAGTGTTAAATTATTTTGTTGATAAATGTCAAGACGGCAGGTTGCTCTTTCCAGATTGGTCCTATTCTTATTATTGACGAACCATTTACAGTAAGATTTCACTCGCTAACTATTAAGAAGTTGTCTTGCTTGCAAGCTTGACATGTTTTTTTTTATTCAGGTTGATAATGGTTTGATGACACCCACCATGAAAATAAGAAGGGACAAAGTGACAGCCAAATATCTGAGAGAGATTGAAGCCTTGTACAAGTAATGTGGAGTGGGCATGAGTACAGACGGTAGCTTGTAGTATTTCATTTACTTGCCTCGGAATACATTCTATGTTGATTAGTTGAAATAAGCATACAACAATGCAACCATTTGAGTGAAATAAGGTTGCTGATCCAGCTACATCTCATCATTTCGCCCCTAAATTTAGAGGGGTTCACTGCTTCACGTAGCACAATTAATATTTTCTGATGATGGTCCATAATAATGCATGTATAGGATGGGAAGCTGTTGAGGGCTAAGTTTCTCATAAGCCTATTGAACTACAATGAGAATGAATCGAAAGACAACATTCCTGAAGTTATACGGAAAATCCTAAAGCGTATCAGGGATTAGATGGTTTTTAATGATAAACATTTGCTATGTTACTTTATGTACTTGCTTGTGTAATCAGCGATATAATAATAACTCTCTGTATCTTTCTTTTGTGCACATCTTACTATACTTCATTACCAAAACATATAACACCTTTTGCTTATTTGAATTGAATTATCAAATATCGCCGTAGCGTTAGCACGGGCAATATACTAGTTTAACTTGGAAAGGTTGTGCTCGTGAAGCCTTTTTTGGCTTGCTTCAAGTTTGGTCTTTCACGTGAAGAAAGTTTCAAGTCCGGTTAATTCCAAGCTTTGAGTCCGGTCCGGTCAAGGCTCCAGGCTCGAGGTTTTCAGCGACAGTGAGTTCGGCTGTCAGTCCGCCGGGCAAAGAAAAAGAGAAAAAAAAATCGGCCCAAGTTTCTGTACTTATCCGAGGTGTAACAGGCTTTTTATTAACTAATTTCCTCTTGCATCCAGAGCGCACCGGGGAGTTTATTTTTCAGAATTTATCATATTATTTGATCTGCAATTTTATTCTCATTATGTCGTTCACTAAACTTGACATCGAGAAGTTTGATGCCAAGATCAGTTTTGCAATATGGCAGGTTCAGATGAAGCCGTTCTTACACAGGTGGGTGCCAGAAAAGCATTGTCAGCTAGACCGGAGATAATGACAGATGATCAATGGGAAGAACTTGACCAAAAAGCTCTTTCTGCCATTCAGCTCAATTTGTCTACATATGTTTTGCGTGAAGTCATCAGCGAGACCACTGCCGCACAACTATGGAAAAAGTTGGGAGATTTGTACATGAAGAAAAGTCTTGCCAACAAATTGTGTTTCAAAAAACGTCTGTACACAATTCGCATGGCGGAAGGTACCTCTATTCAATCTCATCTTAATGAGTTTAATTCACTCATCGTTGATCTTGAGAAATTAGAGGTAAAAATTGATGATAAAGATAAGGATATTCTGTTGGTCGTCTCTTTGTCTGCTACCTTTAAACATTTCAAGGAGATTATGCTTTATGGTAATCATGACACCCTTAGTTTTGAGAATGTTAAATCAAATTTGTTGTCCAAGGAGAAATTTGGTATTGATTCTCGTTATGAAGTTAAGGCTGAGGGTTTAATTGTTAGAGGTAGATCACAGCATAAAGGCAATTCTGATAGATCAAAGTCTAGATCTAAGTCAAGAGGACGTAAACTCAACAATTTTTGCCGTTATTGCAAAAATTACGGTCATGATGTTTCCAATTGTTACAAGCTGAAAAATAAGACATATAAAGATAAAAGGCCACAATCTGATAAACCTGCTGAGGCTAGTCTTGTTCAAAATGAATCGAACTGCTTGGATTATTGATTCAGCTTGCACGTTTCATATTTGTTCATTTAAAGAGTGGTTCTCTACTTATGATTCTGTTGGTAGTGGTGATGTTGTGACTGCTGATAAGTCTCCACTTGAAATTGTTGGGATCGGTTTTATTCAAATTAAAACTCATGATGGCACTATTAGAACCCTCACAAATGTTCGCCATGTTCCCAGAATGAAAAGAAATCTTATTTCTTTAGGCACTATTGAATCTTTGGGTTATAAGTATACCGGTGAAAATGGTGTTCTTAAGATTTCTAAAGGCAATCTTGTTGTCATGAAAGCCAATCGAATCAATAGTCTCAGACATTTGCAAGGTTCTCTGATTCACATGTGTTCTGTTGTTTCAACGATTGCATCAAATCCTCACATCACCAAGCTTTGCCAGATGCGCTTGGGTCACATGAGTGAGAAAGGTATGCATCTTTTATGTAAGAAAGGACATTTAGATGATATTGGTAAACTTAATTTCTGCGAACATTGTGTTTTTGGCAAACAAAAGAGGGCCAGTTTTTCTGTTTCAACTCATCAGTCCAAAGGAATTCTTGATTATGTTCATTCTGATCTTTGGGGTCCTTCTAAATTTCTTTCTATTGGAGAATGTAGCTACATGATGACCTTCATTGATGATTTTTCTTGTAAATTTTGGTTTTATTTCTTGAAACATAAGAATGAAGCTTTTTCAGTATTCAAGAATTGGAAAGTTTTGGTTGAAAATCAAACTGGCAGAAAAATCAAGAAATTTAAGAACTGATAATGGATTAGAATTTTGCAGTGGTGAGTTTAATCAGTTTTGTGCTAATCATGATATTGCAAGACATTTGACTGTTCCAGGTAAACCTCAACAAAATGGTGTGGCAGAGCGTATGAATCGCACTCTTCTGGAAAGAGCCCGTTGCATGCTTTCAAATGCAGGTTTGAGGGACAAGAGTGCTTTGTGGGCTGAGACTGTTTCTACAGCCTCTTATTTGGTTAATCGCTCTCAAAATTCAGCCATTGATTTTAAGATTCCAGAAGTGGTTTGGTCAGGTAAACCAGTCGATTATTCAAACTTAAAAATATTTGGTTGTCCTGCTTATGCTCATGTGAGTGATGGAAAATTAGAGCCTAAAGCAAGAAAATGCATATTTGTTGGATATGGTTCAGGTGTCAAAGGATATCGTTTATGGTGTTCTGATGCCCGCAAATTATTCATTAGTCGTGATGTTACTTTTCATGAAGATGCTTTACTTTCATCTGGTAGTGATAGTAACGGTTGTTCATCCACAAATGAATCTGAAATTTTTGAAGTTGCTGCAAGAAATGCAGAATTTGATGTAGATTTACCTACCATTGATAATGATTCATCTAGTGGTTCTACTTTACAATCAATTTCAGCACCAAGTGGTCCTACTTCACAGCCAGTCTCAGCATCTCCTAGTACTAATGATCCTTGTATTGCTAGAGATAGAACACGAAGAAATATTCAATTGCCTGCTAGATATCGTGACACTGATGATATGGCCTGTTATGCTCTTCTTGCTGCTCAAGATATTTGTGATACCTTTGAACCTTCTTCTTATTCTGAAGCTATCTCATGTGAAAATTCTTCTAAGTGGTTGACAACTATGAATGAAGAAATTTCGAGCCTTCATAAAAACAAAACATGGGATTTGGTTGAGCTTCCAAAAGGTAAGAAACCTTTAAAGTGCAAATGTATTTATAAGAAGAAGGATGGTATTGCTGGAATTGAACCTGCAAGATGGAAAGCCCGTTTAGTGGTAAAAGGTTTCGACCAAAGGGAAGGTATTGACTTCAATGAAGTTTTCTCTCCTATTATTCGCCACTCTTCAATTCGGGTTATGCTTGCATTTGTTGCTTTATTTGACTTGGAATTAGAGCAACTTGATGTTAAAACTGCTTTCTTACATGGAGATTTAGAAGAAGAGATTTTTATAACACAACCTGAGGGTTTTGCTACTCCTGGAAAGGAGAATTTAGTTTGTCATTTGAAAAAGTCTCTCTATGGTTTAAAACAAGCTCCAAGGCAGTGGTACAAAAGGTTTGATTCTTTTATGATTGCACAACAATACTCTCGCAGCAATTATGATAACTGTGTTTACTTCAAACAGTTTCCAAGTGGTTCATTTGTTTATTTGTTGCTCTATGTTGATGATATGCTCATTGTTTCTCATGACAAGTCACTGGTTAAACAGTTGAAGGCTCAACTTAGTTATGAATTTGAGATGAAAGATCTTGGTCTAGCAAAGAAAATTCTTGGGATGGAAATTCAGCGTGATCGCAAAGCTGGTACATTATTTCTATCTCATAAAAGTTATATTGAGAAGGTGCTTGACAGATTTAATCTCAGTGATTGCAAACCTGTTTCTACACCTTTTGCCTCTCATTTTAAATTACCTTCAAGTCAGTGTTCTACTAATGAAGAAGACAAAGACTATATGTCTCGTATTCCTTACTCTAGTGCAGTTGGTAATCTCGTGTATGCTATGATTTGCACCAGACCAGATTTGGCTTATTCTGTTAGTGTTGTTAGCAGATTTATGCATAATCCTGGCAAAGAGCATTGGAATGCAGTTAAGTGGATTCTTCGTTATTTAAAAGGCACTTCAAATTTTGGCTTGATGTTTGGTAAGAATAAAGTGAAGACAAAGGATGTTCTTGGGTTTGTTGATTCTAATTATGCTGGTGATCTTGATAAACGAAGATCAATTTCTGGATATATCTTCTCTTGGTGTGGTTCTGCAGTTAGTTGGAAGGCATCCTTACAGCCTATTGCCGCTCTTTCTACTACTGAAGCGGAATATATTTCAGTTACTGAAGGCGTTAAGGAAGCTATTTGGTTGCGAGGTCTGGTTTCTGAACTTGGCATTAAACAGGATATTCTTACTGTTTATTGTGATAGCCAGAGTGCTATTTGTTTGACCAAGAATGATATGTATCATGCCAAGACCAAGCACATTAATATCAAGTACCACTTTATTCGCGACATTGTTGCTGAAGGACATATTGTTGCGGGAAAGATACATACTGATGATAATCCTGCAGACATGCTCACCAAGTCTCGCTCTAATACCAAGTTCAAGCATTGTCTTGGTTGGTATACATGGTGCTTAATTGCCCTTCGGGGTTTCTTGGAGACAAATTTTCATTATGGATTTTGAGTCAAGGGGAGGTTTGTTAGGATATGACTCAATCTCTATCGTAACAAACATGGAGTCCTTTCCATCCACAAAACGGATTCTTTCTAGCTATAAATAGCTACCCCATGTACTTGTAAATCTTGAACCTCTACAGTGGATTTCGTCTCCCGTGGTTTTCTCCCGCAAGGGTTTCCACGTAAATCTTGTGTCCACCGTTCCAATCTATTGTGTGCATGTGCGTGTGCTAACCCTATCCCTAACAAGGAGGAATTGGGTGCATGCTGCTCATGGCTTTGCCCCAAGATACCACCTCTTTGGCTGTTCGCTGTCTACTGTGTGCCTCGTCCGCGCCGCCGTCAACTTCCGCGGCTTCGATACGAGTCTCTGATCAGTCAATCGGTTTCCTTGCAGCCTTGATCAATCGGGCGCAAGATTCTTGTGGCCAAATTTTCACTCTTTTCTAACTCTGTTCACCCGTTCTTGCAGTTCACAAAGCTGCTAGGGCTGCCAGATCACCGACGAAGGTTTGCTCAAGATTTCCTCCGCGAAGTGCGTCGGGAAATTGATGTCCATATCACTGTGGGGATTGGCTGGGATAACTGACAAGGGCGTCGTTCATCTGGTAAGGATTGGAAATTCTAGTTACCTGTGTGTGAAAGAAATTAGATGTTATAGTACATGTGGAGAACAGAAGCGGAATTTGTGGTGTTTGGTGTAAGAGTTGTTAACTTTGTTGATCATGTTATGTTCTCATCATTTTCGATACAACTGTCTCGATGTTTCTTCTTTGCAAAATTGATGGCTTGTCAATTACTAATTTAATGTCGTACTGGCTATTGCTTTCATAGTATGAAAGGAGGATTTGGATAGGGAATTTTAAAGTTGCAGGATGTCGCCATGTATTAGAATGATTCATTATGGAGGTCTAGGAAGTGTATTATGCTTGTTGGAACAATTCATTATAGGACGAAGAATTACAACAATTTTCATTCTGAGCACATTTTAGCCAAACCATTTTTTTGATAATCCACTTGCATATCTGCAAAAAAAACTTGACAATTTAAGCTACATTACCAAGTCCATCTTTACTTTATTATAACAACTAGGAATGTGCTTTGGTCAAACATTGTATATTGTTGCAAACAGTTGTGCAAATCTCAAGGTTTATTCTCTTTTCTAAATTTCAGTGCTTCCTTTTGGAACAGCTCTCATGCAACAAACTAAACCTGAAATGTGCCATGAAAAGGGTCTAAGAACAGTTCAATCTATTATATTACAGTAATTTCTATAAGATTATGTTTGTATTGTGGCATGGCATTCTTTTGGTAGTTTGAAGTGAGATAGTCCATGAAGAAAGGAGATAGTGGGCTATGTTATAGAACTAGGTTTTGTTGGACCTACCATAGAACAGTGAGTCATTTGGTTATGGTTCATGGTACACCAGCCAGGGCTTGTGTTATCGCTGCTGTTGTTTCTGCATAGTGGCTTGCATATCATGCCCTGCATTCAGCACAAACAGGGAGACTGTTAGCTGTAGTGTTGGGTTTGTTGTGCCTGTTATACTTGTAGAGAAATAGGACTAAATATGATCATATTCTGGTTCTCATCCTATATCAATATTTGGTGCTACACTAATTAATATTTTTATTTAAGCTCAACTCTCTTTGATGAAGACAGGTTCATAAATGCACTCTTGGGTGCTTATACAAATGAGCGACTTGTTTCATACTTGCTGAAGTATGCAGTTTAGGTCAAGGGAATAATAAAGTATTAATGTTCTTTAGGGCTTTGTGGAGTTCAGTTTGCTTTCAGTGGAATAACATGGGAAGCTGATCGCAATTGTTCTAGGCTTCTAGCAACTATGTTGATTTCTGAGTGAGAACTTCATTGGAAAGTCACGTGTTTGAGAGGTTCAGATTCCACAGAAGAGGTTCTCTCCATGACCAGAAGTACACCAGCAGCAATGGTGAGTCATATTGATACCTAATCATATCCTACATCTCATGTAAATTCGGTGAATCTTGATCCTATTTAGTGTAAGGAGCTACATATCTGTGTGTGTAAGGATCTACATCAAACATATCTGTCCCTTGCAGAGCTACAGAAGAAACAAGATCACTCCTTACACACAAATGCCGATTGCTCCATTAGTTTGACTCCTTACACACAAAGTCATAATGTACTACTGGGTATTTTGTCTCCTTTTTCCTTCTCCATTAAAAATTGTGGTTCTATGCTCTTGTTAGAGAAATATCGGTAACTACTACATTAACAAAAAAAATGTTTGAACTGTTATATGCAGGTATCATGTGCCAAGATCTTGGTTGCAACCAATTAGAAATCTATTAGTAGTTTTTGAGGAACTTGGTGGGTATTCTTCGAAGATTGCCCTTGTGAAGAAGTCTGTCTCATGTGTTTGGGCTGATGTATCCGAGTATCATCCAAATATCAAGAACTGGAAGATTGAGAGCTACGGGGAGGCTGAGTTCCATAGGCTGAAAGTGCATTTAAGATGTGCACCTAGGCAATCTATTTCTGCAATCAAATTTGCAAGCTTTTAGACACTTGTGGGTACATGCGGAAATTTTCAGTAAAGGGATTGCCATTCAGCTAACTCACACATTGTTCTTGAGAATGTTAGTATGCCATTTTGGTCATTTCAGACAACTTGAATTCTCATCCAGTAAAATAATACTCCACCATACACTGTGCCCTATTTGGAACACAGGGATTTAACAGGAAACAATATAGTTCCCATAGGAATTCTACGAAATTCCCGTGTTCATAATGTTATGCTACTCACTGATTTTTCTTAATTTTATTTGAACAGAAATGCATTGGGCAACAAAGATGCATCGTCAGCATCTCTCCCAACAGCTTTGGTGGAGATCTCTGCCCCAATGTGATGAAAAGGGTGGTAGTTGAGGCGGTATGTTCTTCTTGTGCATATGCAACTTCTTCGACCAAACTTGATCCCTTGTAGTCAGCGTCAAAACCAGCCTTGCGCTTGATCAAGCAAAGAGAAATTGATCCCTTCTAGTTAGTGTCATCCATAAACTTAGGCAACATCTCATCACTTAAATCTTGCAACTCGTCCTGCAAATGCAGTGATCATCGTCAATTCCCCAATTCGGATACAACTAATCGACTTCCACATACAACACCAATTCTATTTGTTTTACCGTCGACGTCAATGATGTCGCGTTCACCGTCAGCCTTGGCCCCGTAGGCGCCTGGACCTACCTGGTGGCCAAGCAGGGGGCCATCGTCCCCATGTGCTGCTCTTTCTCGGCTTCCTGCTGAATACTACTAGTAATCTGATGCATGTAATGCTTATGCGTTTGAGTGATGAAAAAAAATCGTAGTTGTTGATGGCCCTCTAGCCAAGATTCGGAAATGCAATCGCTTCGTTGGGGTTGGAACGATGAAACTCTGGAGGTACTGGTTGGCATGTGCGGAGATCCCTTCTTTTGGTTTATTGGGACTAGCTATAAATGGGGTTTTAGGTGGTGTTGATAGTTTTTCATGGCGATTCTTAGGAGAAGTACCTAGTTTTGTTAAATTTGTTTGCTACTTCTCTCGGTAAGGATGAAATGCATGATGAGTAGTTTCCGTTTAGACATTGAGTTCTTCCCCTAGCTGATTAGATCTGCACCAAATTTGGGATACAGTACAACTACGATGATTTGATGAGAAGAATGGATTATCCATTTAATCCATTTTTTTGTATGATTCGATTCTGTCAAACTTCAGACATTGCTTTTAGCTGAGTTAGTTTCTTCAGCCGATGCATTTTGTTCATGGTTATAAGATGATTCCAATTGCTTAGTTGATTACCGAGTACACTGGGGAACGGCCTGTTGGTCAATCTGAGCTTAGTCTACTTGTAGAAACAATTTAACAATGAAATGCTTTGCATCATAAGATGATTCCAATTGCTCAGTTGATATTTGTATGGAATGGTCATTTTAGCGCATGTTCTCTGATGTATTCTCAGACAGCGCCGAGGTTCTCAATGCGGGCTGCTGGAGCCCATTCTCGCCATTCCCTGAAGTTACAAGCCAGTTCACTACGGTGGTAAAGGATTGCAAATCTATCTCCCAACTCTCAAGTTCAATACAGTTCAGGGAAAGGTTTCGTATAGTACTGTAATACTGTCTCTGTTTGGTATGATATGGTGCTGTTTTGGAAATCAGTTTCAACGCAGGTTTTCACATATTTTATTTACCGGCAAATGGCTATTCTACTGGTTTTACCTCGTTGGGCATGCTCTAGTTGCAGCCGCAGTTGAAACGACAATGGCAGAGGTGCACATGTATGTGCGTTTTTTTTGGACCAACGAAAAACGTCCGATCGAAATTCCAAGGGAGAAGATTAGTTCCTACAGCACCCTCTGCAAGCTGTGACATGTCCCATAAGTTTTTTTTCACAAAGAGAGAGAGAGGGTGATATGTACCGTAACGTAAGTACAATGAAATTTTTGCGCTTGCTGCAGGGAGCAAAGCATTTGGGCCGGGCCCTTTTATTTCTTTCCCATAAAGTTGGCCAACCTGAAATACTAAAGGTGTGTTTGGTTGTTTGGACTAAATGGTACATGTAAATTATACATGTATTTTTGGTTGCTCGGATAGAACTATTCCATCTCGAATGATAAGATACAAATTTAAGAAATATTCTATAGATATTGAACCATTTTATTCATCCAAAATAATAGAACCAAATTGAACAATTCACCTCATCCTACTAATCAATACCTTAAAAGACCAATACAGACACTTCCCTCAAAAAAAAAAAACACAAAAACGGAGAGACAAACACAGGCTCAGGCCGGACCCGACCGCACCGCACCCGAACCCAATCCAGACCAACAAGTTCTCGTTCCGTCCCACCAGCTTCGTCTCCTCGGACTCCGAGTCACTCCCCACCGCCCCACTCATCCAGTCATCCCTTCCTTTTCTTTTTACGAGCAAAACAAATCAAATCGAAATTTTATACTTATTATTCCCCCCTTTCTTTCTCCCCGCTCCCCCCCCTTTCTCTCTCCGTTGCCCGGTACGAAACCCTAGGCTCCGTCTCCCAAACCCCCTGCCCCCGCCGGCGTCTCCGGCGGCGCCCCCATGGTTCGCGCCGCCTCGGACGACGACTCCGTCGACCTCCCCGCCCGCAGATCCGACGCCACCGACATCGCCGGCAACGCCTGGGACCTCGCCGCTTTCCCCCCGCCGCCCGCCGCCCGCAACGGCGGCGAGTTATACATCTACCGCAACACGTTCAACCTCGTCCCACGCTCTATCGGCGGGTGCCGCGGGGGGCTCAGGGCGCTCAAGTTCTTCGGCAACGATGTGGAGGTGCTGCCCCCGGAGGCTGGGGAGCTGGACGAGCTCGAGAGCCTGCAGGTCAAGGTGTCCGCGCCCAGGGTGTCCGGGGCGCCGCTTCGCCGGATGCGGGCGCTCAAGGAGCTCGAGCTCTCCATGTTGCCGCCCAGGCCGTCCGCCTGCTCCATACTGGCCGAGGTTGCCGGTCTCAAGTACCTCACCAAGCTCACCATATGCCATTTCTCCATTAGGTGTGTACAAGACCACTAGCTTAATTGCCGCTGCCTGCCTGCCTGGTTTTAATTTAACTGGAGTGCATCGAATACACAAATGCTTGTGGTTAGATTAGTGTTCTCGTGTCTAATTGGGCAAAAGCTACCGGTTTTTCTGTGTTTTCCAGTGTAAATATGGCTGCTTTCTTTTGTAATTCCTGGTGTCATTTTGTGTTTATTTCAGTAGAACGACTCTAGGGGAAATGGATGGTTATAGCAAAGCTTTAGCGGACTAGCATCTAACTAGCAATGATTCTTGGTTTGCTGGAATTTCACCATGCTCACTACCTTATGGTATTCATGATTGCTTTTGCCTAGTGTTAATATAGGTAGAAGGAATGGTTGGTTCTACTTTTGCTTCTGTCATAATGCATGCAATGTTTGCTGTGTCTCGTTTTCTTCTTCTTCTTCTGTTTTTGTGATCCATAGTTACTAGAAACGCTGTTCATTTGAGTCACGGAACGGGATTCTAGTTCATGGTTCGGCATTTTTTCATCCAATTTCCACTGCGAACACAAACCCGTAGCCTAAACCGGTTCGGGTTCGACGAATCCGGTTCATGATTCGCAGGGGTTTACAGCGAATCCGGTAACTATGTTGTGATCTTTCTACAGTCTACAGTATGGTTTGGAACGGTCATTGGTGCTCGTATAAACACTGAGCTTCCTTACCTTGAAATTGACTAGCTGTTGTGGATTGTGATGTCTGAAAGCACATTAGAATGTCTATGTTGTGTTTTTCTGTTTTGGCTGTGGTGGAACATCCACAACTTTGTTGTGGAATTTATTGTAGAGTCAACTTAGTTTTATCTTAACGCTCAAAATTTACTGGTCTCATGGTTAGTATGCCACTTTTTAAGTGCTCATCCACTTGAATGATCCCGAATGGTTTTCTAGTCTAATATCCGCTTGTGGCTAACTGGAAACGGGTTAAATTCTCAGTCGTTGGATTGAAAATGCTGATGTTTTGGGCCCAGTTAGAGAGCTCCTATAATAAATGGCCACCAGTGCTGTGCAGCACAAACAAAATGATAGAATTTTTTTTACAAAAAAATGCTGATGCCACGATGTGGTGTACATTATGCACCTCTTGAGGGGTAGATTCTTGATTTAAGATATGTGTTTAACATTTGATTAGCAAATGACAATAAAATAAGTAAATAGTACAGTGGAATAGTTATGTACATTAATACCGCAACAAAAAACATCATGTTATGTGCAATAAAGAGGACAATTTCTCGGTAGGAGACAATAAAAAGGAAACATTAGTCAAAGAAAGAAAATTGAAATCCAGCATTCATCTGGATCTTTGTTTAGACAGGGTTTGTCAGATTGTTTCATGAAGATAATCAGAATTAAGTCGAGTCCTTTTGTACATCAGAGTATTAGACACTATTTAATTGCGCAACAGGTGGAACCTAAGGGTCTAATGAAAACATTCTTGGCTCCTTTTCTAGAAAAAAAAGTTTTATATCACAACAAGCATGACATAAGTTTGAAGGATCCAAGGTGAAATGGCATGATTATATGCAACTTTCCTAGCTATTCTTTTTGTTAGAACCAAATGCCATAGACAATATGCAATAATAACATCCTCAATTAGTTCACCATTCCCAAGCCTTAGTATTGTACATGTGTTGTTTACACTAAAACCACTCATTGCCACTACTTCCTTCCAATGTTTATTGTCCACCTGTGGTGCCAAGTTATCTATGTTTCTCTCCTTATTTTGTTCCTAGCACAGGAAAGAAAGAAAGAGAATAATAGACTAAATTCTCTTATTATATGCACTACTCTTTTCAACACATGCCATAACTTATGTAGGAACTCTTTGAAATTTTACCTGAACTCTTATTTTCTTATTAGTTCTGAACTATTTTAAATTTTACCTGGAATATTATTTTCTGCTTGGTTCTATTCTTTTTGCCTTTTAGTTCTCAGTTTGTTATTACCTTTAGCTCACAGCAAGTAAATACTCTTGTTGTAGACTGTTACACTGAGCAGAATCGAGTAACTCCTTTGTTTTGGTAAATGCACATTATATAACATACTGTCATACTCAATGACTCAGAGTGCTAGTTTGGACCAATTATGGGGGAAATTGTACGATATTTGTGAGTTGTGAAATTATTTTCTCTTTCTCCTTTGAATGAATGAAACGATAATTTGACATTCCTTTTTCTAACAATCTATAGGTACCTCCCTCCTGAGATTGGCTCCCTCAGGAAGCTCCAAGAACTTGATCTGTCTTTCAACAAGCTGAAGAACTTGCCTAACTGTATAACTGAGTGGGGTTCCCTGAAGTTCCTCAAAGTGACTAATAATAAGTTGGTGGATCTGCCCTCAGGAATCTCTTCTTTGAGATGTCTTGAAAGCCTTGACGTATCAAACAACAGATTGACTTCCCTTGGATCAGTTAAATTTGTTTCTATGCTTACACTGCAGTATTTAAACCTGCAGGTATATTTCTGAACAGAAGTCTTGCTTTCCACATGTTCCTTTTGAATGAACGGCATATTCTAATATATCATTTTGATTTGGCTTTTCCTGTGAACTGGTTGGTATCTCATTTGTAAACTTACATGGTAGTTTCCTAATTTATTTTCTGTGTTTTGGTTGAGTCAACAACTCAACATCTGTTCCATTGTATTTGCCAGTGTTGGTTCTGATCTTCAAGCTCTCAATTTATATTTGTTTTTCGTTGCTTTGGTGTTGATGCTATGGCATTCATTTACTTTTGGAACCAAACTGTCAAAAATTTTCAGAACCTGATAAACAGTTATGTTGGGAGAGAGATATGCCACTTTTGAGGAGAGGATTAGCAATGGGTTCCACATTATCCTTTCATTTTCCAAGTTTTTTATGTTAACCTTGAGAATTTAGTGAAAATGTAAGGGCAGGAGTTTGTCTGGAACCAGAAAACACGCGTGTGTGGCGGGGAGGGGGTGCAGGGGTGTTTGGCAAAAAAGGAAGTTGTGGTGGTGTGTTGTTTTTATGAAAGAATTTCTGGACTCTTCATTTCTGCTACTAATGATTGTATTGAGGATATTTTTCTTATGTCTTCTGCTGCATACAAATTTGAATATCAGATCCTGACAAATTCTTTTCTTTTTCAAGTTTAATAGGCTTTCCCATTCTTGTGTGATTCCCTCATGGATATGCTGTGACATGAGGGGAAATGGTGAAAATGCCGTGAAGGGTGACAAGCTACAATATCGCCTTGCAAGCATCAGCAGTTCAGCAGAACCTAGAATTGTGAATTGCTCTTGCAATGGTGTTCTTTCATGCTCACACCCAGAAACATCCCCAAATTTAAAAGCTCATTTCACACAGAAAATGAAGAAGGGCTGGAAGCGGCGGGATTGCCTGCAACAAGAAGCTCGCCAGGAGCGTTTAGACTCAAGCAGGAGCAAGCTCAATGAGAATTATATTGATGAAATGGCTGTGAACATGACCGAAGATGAATGCCCTTCTAGTTTGCATGATATGGAAAACAAGCCAGAGATGAAAGGCATTGATGAAGAAACTTCAGTGCAGGATTTGTTGAAAGAAACAAGTTCTATATGTGAAGACCTATCTTGTATAGCCGATGATGACGCGGATGGGCTTATAAAAGATAGTGGCATGATGCTACAGGACCACTACGATGAGGAAAAACCTGGAGTTAATATGAGAATTTACCATGGCAACAATTCTTGTATAAGCGCTGATCCTGCTTGTTTGAGCAGGAGCAGGATCTGTACTGTTGAAAATGAACTAGATGATACTGCTTCATCAGCCCACAATATCGCTGAAGTTTTTAAAGAGAAACCTTCAGAGACATCCAAGTTTACATTGAAATCTAAAAGGCACCCTGATATGGACAACAATCCTAAACCTAGCAAATGCCCTAGACCAATTGATGAATGCTCAAAGTTATCCTATAAATACAGTGTGGAATCATTTTGCAGCATAGATGACCATCTACCAGATGGCTTTTATGATGCGGGACGAGATATGCCCTTCATGCCTCTAGAGGAGTATGAACAGAGTATTGGACTACATGCACGTGAAGTTATTCTTTTGGACAGGTTAGTGCACATTCCTATCCTTAGTTTGGTGATCTGCATTTTGCATATGTTTTATGTTCTAACTGTTGTGTGTGTTTTACTTAGAGAACAAGATGAAGAATTAGATGCAATTGCTTCTTCAGCACAACTATTCTTATCTAGTTTGAAGAGACCAAACTTTTCCAAAACAGATGAAGATGCAGGCCATGACTTACTAAGGGCATCAGTGCTTGCTCTGTTTGTTTCTGACTGCTTTGGAGGTTGTGATCGAAATGCTTCTCTTAGGAGAACACGGAGAGCTATTGTTAGCCTGAGGAAGGAGCAACCTTTCATTTGTACTTGTTCTGCTGGAAACATATGTGAAAGCAAGGAAGCATCTAAGCAGATCAATGCACTTTCTGGGCACTTCGATTTTACTCAGCTGTGTGATAAATCGATACATATCATCAAGGAAAGGAGAAATTCAGGTATCGTACCAATAGGGGCACTGCAATTTGGTGTTTGTAGGCACCGAGCTGTCCTAATGAAGGTAATTCCCCTGTTCTCTTGTCCGAACTTATACTTTGTGTTTGCCCTTTGACATTGCAACCATATCCAATTATCCATTGCAGTACTTGTGCGATCGGGCGGATCCTCCAATTCCTTGTGAGCTTGTGAGGGGGCATCTTGACTACACACCTCATGCTTGGAATGTTGTTCCTGTTAGAAAGGGGGACGTCTGGGTAAGGATGATCGTTGATGCGTGTTACCCCACCAACATAAAAGAAGAGACAGATCCAGAGTACTTTTGCAGGTGAGCAGCTTGCCCCCAACCCCATCCAACCCGTATCCCCTCCATTCATTGTAATTTTTCTTTGTTTTCTTGTATTTTTTGTTTTGTTTAACTTGAATTCATGTTGGCAAACTAGGTTGCACCATGCCGATTCTGTCATGTTGTCAATAATGATTTAGCACTGTTACAGTGTTATGCCTGTTTTGTGTCAGGTGAAAAGCATGGCCTGCAAATGCCACATGACATTTCTTAGCGCGACTAACTTAAAGTTTTTGGAGCTTATTTTTATCCTAACTACATGTTGTATTGGTATAGTATGTCCGTGTTGGTGGCTTGGTGCAACCAAGTTGCCAATCCCATCTTTACGAAATTTTCAAAAGTTTGACCTGTCCACTTATTCATCTGCCTGCACAAATTTCATTTAGTTAATTTCCAATAGTTCAGAAGAGTAGGCCTTTTCTTTTATTTCCAATTATTGATTTTGCTTCTAGACTCTTTTGATCTATTATTTTGTTCTCCTGATGGTAGGGGGTCTTATTTGCTGATCTAGTGTTGCATGCATTTTAGTGGTGCTGTTTCAGGCATTCATTGAAAACAAGTATACATGCTACATGCAAGTTCTTTCTGAATCCAACACTGTCACCCTAAGTTTGATTAACGCATTATCTACATATGGTCTCAGGTATGTGCCGCTCAGTCGACTTCACATTGCACTTGATGATCAGGGCTATACACCAAGGTGTTCCTTCCCTTCTGTCTCACTAGGTAAAGAAGTTGAAGCTACAGCTTCAAGTGCTGTCTACCATTGCAAAATTGGTGCTGTTGATGCTGCAGCAAAGGTTTCTGTTCTCTTCTATTTAATTTATTTGGTGCCTTTTACTTTTTCTCATTTTGTTTGATGGAGTTACTTGGCATTGTCATCAAATGCAGATACGGTACCTAGATACCCGCAGGGCTTCTAATGACGAAGTTAAAAATTTTGAATACAACCTTCTTGGGGAAGTAAGAATGCTGAGTTCTCTAAGGAAGCACAGATCCATAGTGGACATATACGGTCACCAACTTTCTTCTAAATGGGTTCAAGCTGATAGTGATGAAGAGTACAGGGTATTGCAGTCTATAATTCTAATGGAGTATGTGAAAGGAGGTTCTCTGAAGGTAAATTCATTTGTCATGTTTATGAGTTTTCATGCATTCATTAAATATCTTCATTGTTTAGATGTTCACGCTGATAACTCGACCTGTTATTTTCTCGTTAGGGCTATTTGAGAAAACTACTGAAAGAAGGCAAGAAGCATGTACCTATTGACTTAGCATGTTACATTGCCCAAGAAGTTGCTTGTGCATTGTTGGAGCTGCACAAGAAGCTAGTTATTCACCGGGATATAAAAAGTGAGAATATTTTGGTTGATCTTGATTCGAAGGGAAGTCATGGCACACCAGTAGTCAAACTCTCTGATTTTGACAGATCCATTCCTTTGTATTCTCTGTCCCATACATGCTGTATAGCTCACCTTGGCACATATCCACCCAATGTTTGTGTTGGGACACCTTGTTGGATGGCTCCAGAGGTTCTTCAGGCCGTGCATGAAAAAAAACAATATGGACTGGTAAGTGTATATTTCAAAATTCTGCTTTCTTTTTTGTTCTCAGCACAAATTTAATAGTAGTTTTGACTTTTGAATGTCTGCCAGCTAAGGAAACCGCTGGCATTTGTGTTCTCAACGATCTGCATAGCGAATTGTCTAGCTATGTTTTTTTGCTGAGTATATCAATCAATATTTGGTAATTTTCATAGTTGTTTGAGTGAGGCATCATTTCTTTATTTCTTGCAGTAGCAAATCTTGTGTGTTCATACTTTTTTTTTGTAGAGAACCATTATTGAAGCTTCAAAATATAACTCTGACCATTGGAGCTATCCTGTATGTGTTATTGTGCATGTACGCATGCATATTGGATTCCAGTGTAAATCCACTTGGATTTAGTCAATTAAGATCCACTTGAATTGATAAACAATGATAATATCAACAAATAGGCCCGTACGTACCAGTATGTTAATATCAACAAAGGCTTGATTGAACGACTAAATATTCTTTGATTCAGGAAGTGGATATCTGGTCATTTGGATGTTTTTTATTGGAGATGCTTACACTTCGGATACCCTACCAGGGACTACCTGATTCAGAAATATATGATCTCATAAAGGTAAGGCCATTACATCAGAAGCAAGTTCTTATTTTTTTTGTAGTTGCTAGTGTTTACAAACAAACACATAACCATCTTCTGAATTCTGTCATCAGAGGAAGAAACAGAGGCCAAGGCTACCTCAAGAATTAGAAGCATTCTGGACATTGGACGAGCCAATTACAAGGCTGAAGTTGGGGATCACATCTGATGCTCATGCAGAGAAACTAAGACTCCTAATAGAACTCTTCTACCAGTGCACCAGAGGAATCGCATCCAAGCGTCCCAAGGCTGAGCAGATTTACAATTTGTTGTGCTCCCTACCCACATGTTATGACATGAGGTGAATCTCTGGGCCCCTGAATTAGATACCTGATGGTAAGGCAGCTAGCCAGGTCGGCCTAGGCTAGGACAGGTTAAACTGGGTGGCTATAGCAGGGGTTCACCAGATCTGGACAACTTCTGCCAGTTTGAAGTTCTGGCCAAGCATACCGCCCATTTTAATGCTCTTGGTCTTCGTGTGGTGACAAGCCAGAACATGAGAAGTGGAACCAAGACGACGGCAACTTTGGTCGCTGGAGCTTCGGAGTCCCGAGTCAGTTTTGTAGCAGCTCTGCATCCCGGTTCACCTGTTGTAGCAGTCTTCATCTGATCATGTTTGTGTGTGTGTCATGTCATTTATTTATTTATTTTCATTATTGCCATTATTATTTGGTGGCGTCCAAGTTATTAACTTAGGTAATTCACAGCCCAAGGCATCTTTCTGGTGCATATGGCTTCTTTATTTGTATCATTGTATTTACAAGTGTCGCTCCATCCGTGATCCATGTAACCCTCGAATGCTGGATTATGTAACAAACTGATACTATTTGTTTCCCGAGGTTATTTATTCTGATTTCCCTGCCATTTCTGCAATGTACAACATTATTACCGGCACCGTATTCGTACCAGGTATACCGTGGTCACAACTCACAAGTGGACAGTTTCTGTATATACGGTCATCATTCTGCCCGGTCATATTTGCAGGACCTTGTTGGAAACTTACCATTGTACATGTAGCTAGTCTTGTACCACATTACAGCCCTACTTGCTACCACAGTCACCAACGAATGTCGTTGAGATAAACGCCAAACTTTCTAAATTTTAGATAGCAATATCTTTAAAAATATTTAGGTTTGATACATGAAAATCATATTTATAAATTGAAATTTTTTAAATAATAATATTTTAATAGAAATTTACAGAAATAATACACCGGTTAAAAAATAGCAAAACAACCTGTCTTTAGCCATTTGAATCGGCGACAGACTGTCTGTCGCCATTTCAAAGAGTGACGAAGAAGCAAATTCCAACGGTTACCTCTCTATCGCTAATTGAAATGACGATACTCTGTCCTCATTTTAATTGGTGACAGAGAAGCTTATTTATCTCGCGCACCGCATCTGGTCTGCCAGAACACAGCCCCAGCGCAAAACAGAAAAGGGACAGGGGAAAGAGGAGAAGAAGAAGAAGAAAAAAAAGAGAGGAGGAAGAGGGGAAGAAAAGAAAGAGGAGACAAAGAGGAAGAGAAGGCGGAAGAAGAGGGAGAGGAAGAAAAAGAAGAGGGAGAGAAGAAGAGAAGGGGAAGAAGAAGAAAGAGATCTACTGTAGATATTTTTTTTTCTTCATTATGTCAATTAAAAATTAAAATTTTGATTTAGTTATTACATTAATTAGGTTGTAAGTAATTAGCTATGTAGAAGAATAATGATTATTTAGATAGATGACTTACCGATCGGATTAATTAGGTTTGTAAGTAATTAGCTGTGTAGAGTAGCAATAATTTCTTAAGATACACGATTTAGCGACCAGATTAATTAGGTTTGTAAGTAATTAGCTGTGTAGAATGCCAATAGTTTTTTTAGACACTCGACTTGCCGACCAAATTAATTACGTGTGTACAGTAGCAATAGTTTTCTTACGCACATGACTTAACGATTAGATTAATTAGATTCGTAAGTAATTAGGTGTATAGAGTAGCAATAGTTATGAACATACATAACAGTGAAAAGTATGCGGGATGGGATAATATGTAATTAAAAAAATAAAGTTATTGTCGGGGATTGGGATATTCATAAGGACTATTCTGCCCCGACGATCATGCACTCACCGACCATAAACATCCTCGGACGCGGTACCCGAGGATGGGTCCCGAGCACCCCCATGCTCGGACACGGGCATACCCGCTATGCCTTGGCAAAAGTGCTCTGAAGCTTTAAAGACGCCGCGAACAAAGCGTGCTCGGCGAGGCTACTGGCGGTCGAACCAGGACCAAAGGGACCCTCGGAGATCGCCGAAGGACGTGGTCAACCAATAAAACAGGAAAGTGGTGGTTATTTAGTCAAAGATCCAGAGAAGTTACACCAGAAATTCAAGTATGGCGAGAATCAAGGACACGTCCAAAATGGCAACTAGCATGATTTTAGGAGGCAGTTACCATGTATGTACCACGATACCTTGTATTTAAGCCCCCTCCAACAACAAGGAGAGGGGCATCCCATTGCGAGATCCATGTGTTCGTATCCTTCAATCCAATACAGAGAAACGCCTCTAGGCGACTGGACGTAGGGCTATTATCTCAATCGTGAGAGGCCTGAACCAGGATAAAATCCTTGTGTTTACGTCTGTTCTAGTGGACCGTCTCCCACGTCTTTGACGTTACACCTTTGACAGAAAGGGGCTTTGGTTGATCCCTCATTCAACAAGTAAGCTCGACGGGAGCCCGTTCTCCAATCGTCGACAGCTATGTATGCCTGCATCAGTTGTTTGAAGTAGCGTAGAGTAGATTGTCGTGGTACATAGGTGCAACGGTATGGGTAGGTCGAGAATTTAAAAGGTGATAGCGTTACGTTGTGCACGTATTAAGAATTTCATGAAATGCTTGACAGGTATGGATGAATGAGTGCAATTTAAAATACACTATGGAGAAGGGGTTCCGCACATTGGTGCACAAGGAGTGAAACTAAGTTATTGTTCAAGTGTCGTGGCTAGCCTATCACGTGCAGGAGGGCGTTTATGGAGCATGGTTAAAAGACCAAATATTCTCGTTGGACCGTGAATTGCATGACTTGAAGCTGCACGGAGTAGGGTGTCGGAGACATGAGTTCACGTACTGAAAGTTAGTGGAACTGAAGGGGTCGAAGTCGTGGAGTTCATATGTAATAATAGCAATTAAGAAAGGGTGGCCGCTAGTGTTGTTGGCTCAAGCATTTCAGAAAGCTAATGCCATCTATGCGACACAGGAGGAGGTTGTTGGTGATGAACCGGAGGAAGCTGGGGAGAGCAGCCAAGCTAGAGAATGTTTAGTGAGGCATGATGTTAGATTGGGTCAGGAGACAGTGCAAGGCGAGGAAGTTGAAGTTCAAATGCAAGAGGTGCAGGAACTAATGGGTGTGGCAGACGAGGGTGAACATATTGAATCGCTGGTGCAATCCATGGACGCAGATGGCCAGGACTCGAGGCATTAAGAAATAATGAAGAGGATGAAGAGCATTTCCCTGCGAAGTGGGATGAGTGTCGGTTCGATAGGCTGATGGTCAACGAGGGTGAAGATGTCGCATGGGGGTACAATCAGAATGAGGTGCGGCAAGGTGCAATTTACAAGAATAAGGGTGAGGTGCAAAAAGTAGTGATAATATGGGCAGTGTCGCTGCGTAGACCCTTTAAGGTTGCGAAGTTAGATCAACAGATGTATGATGTCAGATGCCTGATGGAGGGTTGCCCATGGTGTGTCCATGCTTAACAGCTTAAGTGGGACACCATTTAGAAGTATTCTATAGTCGTCCCACACACATGCGTGCTGATGAAGTCTACGCAGTCGTATAGAAACATACATTTAGACTTTGTTGCTAATGCAATGTACGGGGAGATTGTGGACAGCCTGGATTTAGAGCCAAGTGCCATTATACTTGCAATAGAGTAGAGATTCCAGTACATCATAAGTTATGCCAAGGCATGGAGAGCAAAGCAGAAGGCATTGGAAGTAAGGTTTGGTACTACAAAGACTCCTATCAGAACTTGCCAGGTATGCTTTAGGTGATCAAGGAAAGGAATGTTGGGACTTATGTCGATATTTGTGAGCAACCTTCGCAGTGCTTCCCTGGGAAGATGGTACTCAAGCGGGCATTCTTTGCTTTTGATCCATGTATCAACGCATTCAGACATTGCTGTCCGTTGTTATGTGTGAACATGATATTTCTGACTAGGAAGTACAAATACCATATATTGATTGTCATAGGAGTTGATGGCAACAATCATGTTCTTCCCATAGCGCTTGCATTCGTGGAGGGTGAGAACACTAATATCTGACTCTGGTTTCTAAGGAACGTGAAAGCCCACGTACATGTGTTCGAGCTGTGCGTGTCGTTGACTCACCTTCGAGGCACGTTCCCTCCACGGCAGACACCTACCCTACACAGTCGGACTCTGCTTTTCACCGATCGGTTAGTACTTCTTTTTTACATTCATGCAATGTAGCGTTAATACAATTATAACAATTAACTAGCTTTTGAATGCATGCTCAGAGCGACCTTACCAGGGAGGCATTGCAGGAGCTAGCCTCACTGATGGTCGCAGTCAGCCGGGGAGACAGGTTGGAGGTCACCATGGACTACCTGCGAGGGATGTTGCAGCGTGCTTACCAGAAGATCACTAGCATCGTCCAGCTTATGTCCTGCAGGAGGCCTAGGGACAATGACGTGGTACAGGTCCCCAGCTGTTCCTCTACTGTACGTGGGCGACACATGCTGCACACCGCACCTGGGAAGTGCACACGCATACCATCCCTCCTCCCGATATCCTGGGGGGCTCCAGTTGGCACCGTTCCACACCGTTTGCCGGCATGATTGCATGTACACATTCGTGTTATCCCTTCGTCCATTACGTTCTTTATATTATGTGGTGTACTAAAGTGAAATATTTATCAGGAGCCGCCGATGACCAAAGCGCAACCCACTCTGGCTACTCGTCCCACTTCGACGATGTTGTTATCGACGAGTGGTTAACGGACCTCCACCAGCAGTCACCGGGTGTCATCCTTGGTCCGTCTCAGCTCACCGATGCACTCGGACCGACTTAGCCATCGCAGGCCGCCTTCGCTACTCCAACAGCACCAGTACAGCATATTAGGAGTACTCATAGACTGCCCCTGGACCACCTGATGTATTTACCTAGACATGTTTAGCATTGTATGAGGCCGGAGATGACATGAGCCGCGCAGGGGCGCTAGTTAGTTTTTTTTTTGCTTTCATACTTGATGTATTAATCGGATATAATTTTTTTAGTTCAATTTCTTTTGTTTTGATGATTACTTTTCTGTTCGAGTTGTTTATTTTAGTGTGATTTGACAACACGCAGACAATAGTTGTGTCATACCAATTGGACAACATGCACCAGCAGCTTTGCAGAGCGATTTGACAACATGCGGACAATAGTTGTGTCTTACTGATTGGACAGCACGCACCGGCAGCTTTGCAGAGCAATTTCACAACACGCTCCAACCAGCTTTGTCATATCGAGATGACAACACGCAGCAAGCAGCATTTCCAGTCAGATTTGATAATACTCTGCGCAACGTGGAGTGACAATACAATGTCCATTTTTCTCTCACCCAGAGTGGAGTGACATGGTCTATAAATACCACCGGCCACCCAGGCAATACTTTTTCACTACCCCAACCTCCACTACATTACAATGACAGACAGAGGAGATACCTCAAGACGTGGGAGTGGTAGTCGGGGAAGACAAGGTAATGTCGTACCTCGAGCCGCCGACCCTTCTTGGTTTCAAGGCTGTGACCCTTCACTCGGGGCATGTGAAATCTACGGTCCCTATGACCCTAATCCCTAGTGCAGATTTTCCCATTCTAACAAGAGAGTACTACAACCCAAAAAATCCAATCCACAACGGCTGCCCACTTGACCACCTGAAGTGACCAACATGCAAGCACGACTTCGACGCCTTTATCCAGGTTTGTGACGAGTTCAATTCCAGCCTAGGATGTCATTTCTACCGATGCCCTCTATTCATGGTAATCACTACAACTCTTACATACCATTACATGCATGTCTTGTTATATGACACATACTCTAACTTGTAGACCGAGGATTGCAACCATTTTCAACCCAGCTCAAGGTTACATCTACACATTGCCGGTGCGCCTTGATGAAAAGGAAGAGGAACTCACTGGAGTCAAGAACGAGAATGATCAGCTCCACAGACAGAACTTCGAACTCCAAACCTAAAACGACGACCTACACCGTCAAAGGCTCAGGGAGAGGAGCAATGAGGAGGTCGCCCACCTCGGCAACGACTACCACACTTACTGCTACTGCGGCAATGCGAGATGCAATTGTGCTTGCCACTACCATGATCAACAGCCCCGTCCACACCGTCTTGACGATCAACACTCCATGTGGGTGTCATATGGCTACTCATTCGAGTCTTTCGAATAGGGTCTACGACAGCCAGCATGACTTCTTTACAATTTCAAAAGGTGCGCATGTACCTTAACTGTAGTTTCCGTTCATGGTTCGTCTATATTGTCGTGCCATGTCTTTTTTCATATTTTCTATATCGTGTTATGTCCACGATGTTATGCTATATACACTATTATTTCTATACCATGCTATTTACCCTTATATATCTATGCACGTTTCCTATGTTTTCTATATTATGTTATGCCATTTTTATAAGCCATGTACTCCCTGCCTTCATTCTGTTTGTACCAACATTAAATGTCACTTCTACGAATTTTTTCTTATTAATTTCTCTATGCCTTCTTATTTTCTACTTAACAAACACCTCTCCCGAATTTCTATCAAATTTTGTTAACACCTATATTATTTTTATTTTTTTAAAAAACCTAGGCTACGCTGCATGTTTTCGGTACACTAATTTTCTAATTTTTTATTTTAACAAATAGCACAATGCTTCTCTTTTATTCCTTTCCCCTTTTTCTTTCTATTTCCCTCTTCTCCTCTCTCTCTTTTTTCACAGTGCTATCTGCCGCCATTTGAAACGGCAACAGAGCTCTGTCGCCGTTCCAAATGGCGATAGACAGTATGTCGCCATTTGAAATGGCTATAGATGGTTATTTTTGTTATTTTCTTAACGGGGTATTATTTCTGTAAATTTCTATGAAACAATATTATTTTAAAAAATAATCCTTTATAGATTTGTCTCGACAAATACTTTTATAATATTATTAGGCTTTATTAGTAATTAAAGTTGCGTTTTAGTAACGAGTCCATCTCTAAAACGGCATTCATTTTCGTGACCATTTTTGTGACCGGAGGAGGGAGTGCACTAGAAGTCGACAAGTGTTTCTTCGACGCGTATATACTGTGTACTAAAACACAGCGCGGCTCCTCCACTGATCTGTGTTAGACAAGGGGAATTTGGTGGTCCTTGAACCGCAGTAGCTATAGTAGTTTAACAACGGGCCCGAGAGGCCGGCCTTCACGTTTGACTAAGAGTATTTGCCTTCTCGAGACGGGATTGTCTGCGAGCCAAGACACGATCGGCAGTTAATTCCTGTCGAGAGCCGAGGCCGCGTTCACCGCCTCCGCGACGTGCCATGCATGCACGACAAGGCCGCGTTAATTACCCTCCCGTGCTCCGTGGTCGCCATGTGAGGCGTCGCCATTTCGATCGGAAGCGCCTTGACTTGGCGCTGATTGGCCGACTGGCACCGGCTGGAACGGCACACATCGCGTCTCGGATCCTCCCAGGGTCAGCGACAAGCCCGTGATAATTTATGAGCCGATCTTGACCGGTCGTCCGGACGCTTTGGCACCCACATGATCGATATATCTTAATTTGTTCGTCGATCCGTCAGCCTATATGAGCAGGCAAGCAGCCTATATGAGCAGCAGATGGCCGGTGCTCTTCTGCTATTCTTATCACCCGGCCCCTCTCATATGATCTATAAACATCTTCGATCAGTACCTTCACTCTCGTGGCCGGGGTGAGCGCCAGAGGTTCATGCTTCGATTCGTGCCTTATTTGCGAGCGAGGGCCAATTAGCTTTTGTCAAGAATTCATCGGTCGGTTCTGGCTGCAAGTCGTACCGGAGCTTGAGCTTAAGTTTTCCTTGGGAATGGCCGGCCGAGCGGTGTCCACTCACTGTGGAAGGATATATACCAGCTGCGAGAGCAGTCTACAAGCAGCCGCCCGGTTGTGAGTTTGGCTTAGCTAGCTAGCTACTACAGCGAAGTTGAGTGCCCAAGAGAAAGAGTGAAGCTGCCAGCATGATCTAACTTCTCGAGGGAGTAGGCAGCTAATGCCATTGTGCATGGCAGGCAGTGTGATGTATTACGCTTCCAAGTGATGGTTAGATCATGCTGTGACAGTTTCACTCTTTCCCTGTTGGGCACACGAGGTGACGAGAGATCAGAGAGTAGCAAGGGAGGGGCAACACAACATCAGAGGTGAGCACACAGGTACAGTAGTTACAAATTCGCGGATCCACCACTCCCCCACGTACGCTTGAAGGCATGCGCGCGTGTGCTCGGGGGCGTGCCTCCGTCTGCTGCTGCATCCTACTACATGCATATTCCTGCAGGGGAGGGAAAGCTTTTCTTAAATCTTCTCTTTCTTCTTCTGGGCTCTTTCTTTTCTTCTTCTTGAGAAATCCTTTTTCTGGTCTCTAGCTTTGTGCAAAAACTCCATACTATGCCACTGGGAAAGTTAGGATGGTTAACACATATATACTACTTTTATTAAAGATGGGAGAGTTCCCGACTGGGGACCGATGCCACGTCGGCCAACCTGCGGTTAGCTCCTCGATAGATTTCGTTTTTACGTTCAGCTCCCACTCCAGCTGCCGCTCAACAAACTTCCGGAGCCTTCCACGCGACGTGGCATCCGTCCTCACTCGCATCTCTTCCTCCTCGCATCCTCCGCTCCCTCTCAGATCCGGCAGTACGCCCTCTTCGCCAACCCATGCCCGCACGCTCCCTCCGGTCATACGCACGCGCTCCCTCCTCGCGCGTGATCGTGCCCAACCACCCGGACCACGGGGATTCCGACCTCCTCGCTGGTCCGCGGCCGCGCCCCCCCTCCAGCGGTTCGGATTGCCCGCGCGTCTCCTCGCGTGTCCGGAATTTCGGCATCCTCGCCGACCCGCGGTCGCGCCCTCCCTCTGGCGATTTGGATTGTACGCGCGTCTCATCGCGCTTGGGTGCGCATGGCTTGCCGGACCACCGCGCGCCCACGGTCGCCCAGGCGGCGGTCCAGATTGGTCCCCCTCCCAGAATCATCCACAACGTCTCCCATCCGTGAGTTCTTGATTTCCTAATTGGTTACCCCTCGATTTCTCCTCTTTCTGCTATTCTTTTTAGAGGTGTTGCCATGTTCTGCTGCGCATTCGGATTACTGAATCCATTGGTTTCATGCAAGCAAACATCAGGCAATCCATTTTAGAATGCGCTTTGTTACTTCAGTTTTGTTCGACCAAAGTGTTACGATGTGAATCAACTAATGAGATTTTCATAGATCCGCTAAACTCCACCAGACCTAACTTTAGGGTAAGCAAACATCAAATTTAATTAAGGGGAATAGAAAGTTGGCTAGATATGCTAGATAGCCTTCTCTCATCGGTAAAAAAAATACCAAACAATCAATAATTTTCCCGAGCTGATGCTATTGTCATGCTTATTTACTGGGTGGCCAGTACAAGTTCTGCTGCATGTTAAAATCAGGTCGAAAGCCGTAGCTCATATGCATAGGCTGGAACAATATGCTTAGAGCTGTAATGTTCTATAGCTTCATAGCAAGTTTTAGGTGCATGTATATACTGTGTATTCTCTGACTCCTTGCTTCAGAACTAGCCTTGACTTAATTCTGAAGATCTGCATACCTGTAATAGTTTTTTTTAATTAAGGCTGTGAAAACGTTTCTGCATGATCACAGGAATGGAATGCAGTGCTTCATCCTCTAAATGGTTTGTTTCAGGATCCTCATCTGCAAAGTATTGGCAATCGTTGAACTGCTTAGCCATGTTTGAAGATGTACCTGTATTTCTTATGTAGGATAGCCTTCTTCTATCCACTGATATTTGTTCTCCTCAGGAATGGACTCCATTAACTCAGAAAGGCTTCTAACTAGCTTATGCAAAATTGCACAAGGTACATTTGGCCGCAGACAGGTATGCTCCTCGGGTGCCAAAGCATAGACTTATAACCAATTCAACAACATCTTAGTGCAATGGAATCACAGGATTTGTTAGCTCATTGATATTGCCAATGCTATACACTGCTATTAAATAATTGCCCATTTGAGTGCATCTATGTATATCTGCGTACACAAAGAAACAATGCTGCCATTTTCTACATTGTTATTGCTGATGTTTACGTATTATTTTGCTAAGGAAAGGCTGCCTTCTAGCGCTAGCTGATGCTTTTATCTATGCAAGCCAAACGAAGGTTCATCTGATACCAAAATTAATCATGGTCTCAATAGAGATACAACCTTACAGATCCTTTTTTATTACTAATGTATACGATACTAAAGTATATTTCGTTTGTTTGCTTGAGTTATGGGAAAAATGGTCTTCCAGAAATCAGATTACTCTATCCGGTCACAAATAATAGTCATTTTAGACATCGATGCGGTCCCCAAAACTCAACTTTAATTACTACTTTTTATTGTAATATATTTAAAAAATCTAATAATATTATACTATTGTGAAAAATATGTTTCGAGATTAATCTACATATATGATTTTCATATATCCATTCTTGGTATTTAAAACTATATCAGTAGCTAAAGTTTTAAAAGTTCGGCTACATATCCCAAACCAACTGCTATTTGTGATCGGAGGGAATATCATTTTAATAAATGTTTCATTGACCACATGTGCATGCCTAGATGGATACATATTGCTTTGATTTTAGGAACAGCTGGCCTCTGACGCTATTGCTTTTGTCTCATGTAGACCAAGCCAGCATGTATCTCAAGCCAGCATACACGGAAAGCTAAGCTTTATGTTTGTTCTTATTACAAATCTATGTCTTGGTAAAGTATAGATATTTATTTGCATAAATTATGAGAAAACGACCTTCGAGGGAAATGATTATCATTTTAGTTGTTCAGATTTACATATTAAGATCAATAATGAGGTTACAAACAATAAATAGATATGGTTGGTACAGTATAGAAAGAATCAAATTAAACATTGTAAAATGTGATATAAACTATATGTTAATCCGTTTCATATTAAAAACAACATTGTCGTGGCCTCCCGTGTTTCCAACAGTTGCTTAGAAATTCGTAAAAATGGTTGTGCCTTTTTTTGCTTCTTGTATTAATTTATTTTAATTACTAAAAACATCCAGGTCTAATTCATTTCCTGTATCAGTTGCGTTTGTTCATAATGCGGCGTACATGTGAAGTATTTTGCTTTGCTGTTCTGCATTAATTGAAACACCAAAAGGTGCCCATGATGCCTCAACATACCAAAAGAAGGTTTGCTGTTGATTGAATTGTTTTTCGTTGTACTTTGTATATTATCCTTAAAAAGAACTGCTTTGTTTTCCGTTGTAGTTTGGATGCTCCGTAAACATCACGAGACATGCATTCTGCATGTTATCACATGTTGCAAACATTCACTAGCGAGTATTTTCATCCTAGATATCTCAAACTTCTACTAATTAATGCAGACTGGTAAGATTTTACTACCTTTTTTAATATAGATCGCGAATGGTAGATAGGAACACAACAATGGCTACTTTTTCGATCTTAAATATGCTTAACTCTGACTTCACATTCCATTAAAACAATTCATTGAATACTTCGTATAATAAAGATCGGAGAGTTCTCGGCCGGAGGACCACCCCACGTGGCGTCTCACACAGTGTATGCTGTCTTATTTGCTCAGCGTGTGACAAATTTCTTGAATAGCTGATCCCCCCCACACGCATATCTTCTTTACACACTGCAGAATTGTTAGCCAAGTAGATTATCCTTCATTGGTTGATTTGTGTAGTCTCCTCTTAGATCCTGTTACTTGACTTTTATTTTTCTTATCTAAAAAAATAAGCTCACTGGTAAGACCAAAGGTTGTTAAGAGTGTTCGCTATTGCCCTGCTTATGGGACTTTTCTCTCACGTGAATACAGGGACATCAATCTTTTGTAGGCTTGCCTCTATGACCTTCGCTTAAGCTGGCTTAAAATTTTTATTTCTGTGTGATCTGATATGGTTTAGTATTATTGTGCCTATAGGACTATCCTTATTGCAAATAATGTTCCACTTATGAATAAAGAGGCAAATACACCTATCTATACTCGAGAAGATCTGAAGCGGATGAAAGAAATATCAAGAAGAAATGACACATTTGACTTGTTGGGAAACTCACTTGCTCCATCTATATGGCCATCTCTGGATAAAGAAGGCAACTGTACAATTAATGCTTGGTAGTTTTGAGAAGAATCTGGAAAATGGAACTCACTTGAGAGGGTTAGTGTTTATTCTTCGAATCGTTGCTGCTCTTATATGATTTCATTGGTTGTAATGTATGTATATCTTTCGCATACAGAGATATAAACATGATGATAGTGGGACATTCTTCAGTTGCCAAATCTCAGCTCCTAAGAGTTGTCATGAACATAGCCCCTTTAGCTATCTCAACAACTGGTAGCGGTTCATCTGCTGTTGGGTTGATCTTTGCTACTTCGATCAAGAAAGCGGCAAATTATTGAAAGTCGTTTCATACGCTCGCTCGCCTCTGTAGAAGTTACGACCGAATGGTCATTGTCGTGGGAAAGAAGGCTTGAGGCTGGTGCCATGGTTCTTGCATACCGTACTGTTGTCTGCATTGATGAGTTTCATAAGATGAATGATCAAGACCGAGTTGCTATACATGAAGTTATGGAACAACAATCTGTAGCAATTGCCAAGGCAGGGATACATGCCTCGCTAAATGCAATATGTGGTGTATTTGCTGCGGCAAATCCAATATATGGAACCGTAGGCTTTTATAATTTCTTTTATTTGTTGCTTAATGGTATTCTACTACAGAAGTTATTTCTGATAATAAATTCTGGCTGCATGACAGTATGATCGTTCATTGACACCAACAAAGAACATTGGCCTTCCGGATTCACTGCTTTCATGTTTTGTTTTCCTTATTTCTATCTGCTTTGCTAAAAAAAAACTTGCAAAAAACATATATTATGACTACTGATCTTACTATCATCAGAGTTGCTTTGTTGCTTCAATGAGTTTGTCTGTGAGCATGTGTTATCTTAATTTGTTGTTGAAATTGTTCTACAATTTTTAGATTGAATTTTTCAATCGGTTCTGTGTGACATGAACGCTTAAAGTAATTGGTACTAATACTCCAATTTGATGATTTGCTCTAAAGTTGATAAGCATTTGATCATTTGCCCAAAGTTGATGAGCATTTGATCATTTGCCCTACGATGTCTCATTGACATGCGGGTCCTAGGGCCACATGTCAGTGAGACATAGTAGGGCAAATGATCAAATGCTCATCAACTTTGGACAAATGATCAAACGCTCATCAACTTCAGGGCAAATCATCAAATGCCCCTGTAAACAAAGTCAGGAAATTTCCTGCCCAGAAAGCCTACCTCGTGTCGTTCCTCCGTGAAAGCCCTTTAAAATATGTAATTACGTTTAGGTCCTTCCACCGTTGAAAAAAACTCTTCGAAAAATTGCGAAGTACGTCTTTCGTTCACGCGCGCGGCGTGCGCCGCGCTTATTTACCTAGTATACTCCTATATGTGTTACTATGGGCTCATGTAGCAGTAGTAACTCAAAACCCCATGGTACACCTGTTGCCACAGTGAACTGTCAAAACCTAGTAACACATATACTCCTACTTCCATGTACATGCACGGCAGAAATCGATGCAGAATATTAACTCTATTAAAGAGGAAGGGATTGCCGGCTGCCCACGATGTCCACGTATTTGTTCTTTCGCTTGCCCCCTGGGAAACGTTCCAATATGAGACGGCTCCGCGTTGTGGTTTCGTCAGTCTGTTTCTTCGCTAGCGATTGCGTTTCTTCGCTGCCGAGCCAGCCCCACTGTAGCGATCCCCTCGTTCGATGCATCCGGCCTTCGTGGTGTTCTCCGTCCCTCGGGGGTCGTGCCCGGCGGTGGTACGGCTGCACCCCTGGTTGGGTTGGCCTGCTCGAAGGTTGCGTGCCCGGGTGTACATAGGTGCGTGTTGTTTCCTATTGTGCCTGCCGTCGTCTCAAGTGATTTCCTTTGTTACTCCGCCCGTAGTGTATCTCGCCTTCGTTCGTTCCTCCGCCCGTGGTATACCTCGCCGTCGTTCGGCCTTCTTTGTTCGCTAGCCGTGTTGGTGTCTTTTCCTGCTTAGGGTTTCTCCCTGATTGGGTTATTCGTTGATCTTGGCTTTGGTTTCCTTTTCCCCAGTTCCTCTTTGCCTGGGTTATTCGTTGATCTTGGCCTTGGTTTCGCTTTTCCCAATTCCTCTTTGCCTCCTGTTCTAATCCGTGTTCGTTAAATCGTGTTTATCCAGTCCCTACCTGGTTTTTCTTGATCATGTCTCCCAGTCTCTATTCAGTTCCTCTTCTGGTTCTTGTTTTCGGTTCCTCTTCTGGTTCTTGTTTGTGGGCCGCATTCTCGGTTCGTATTCGGTTCCTCTTTTGATTTCTGTTTATTGGCTGCGTCATGATCGAGGCTGATTTGTTCATAATCGATTTCTTGACAGTTTGTGTGCCTTTCGTCCTTTTGGTATAGCTTCCTTCTCTTTGTTAGACTCTCCTGTGCGTAGATTTATGCTGTGGTTCCCGTTTCGCGGCCATTTTTTCGCAATCCCTGCTCATCTTGCTCTCCGATAGGTGTTCATTTCCCGTCCTGTTTGCCACCACGGCGTCGGCGCACCCATTCCTCTCACAGTGTGTTCTCATTTTCAATGCAGGTTTACGTTCTTGGTTCCGTTGGTATCAATCACGGTTTCGGAGATCGTCTTTATCGGAGGATGGTCTTTGGCTGTTATTCTCGAAAGGTCATGTTGCTTTAGTTTAGTCGTTGTGCTCGTGTGTTTTGTATGTGTTTTTGTCGTGTTTTTTTTGTCTAATGATGCCGACAGTGCCATCCCTTACTGGTGTTTCCCTTTTTGGATGCAGGTCTGTCCCGTTGTTTTTGTTGACGTCGATTAAGCGTCTGAACAATCGTCCTGCTCCTGCTCTTCTACCGTCAAAAGGTGATGCTGCTCTGCCTTACTCCATATATTTGTGTCTTGTGTGCTGTTTTTTTTAGTCTGCTCAATTATTTGCTCGATTTAGCTATTGGATCGGGTGATTGCTTTAGAGTTTATTTATACGTGCTATCTTACGTTTCTCCTTGTTGCTTCTGCCTTACGTTTGGTCAGATATGTCTTTTGTGCCTGATATCGTTACTTGCGGCAGTGCGCTATAGTAGTTTTATAGTTTTTCATTTTGTGAGCTCAAACTGTTTATTCTATAAGAAAATTGCTACGATTGATAACCATATTGGTGAGCGCGTACCCAGTCGTCTCTGTTTTCTTTCCTTGTTCTTATGGTTCATGCGCGCCCTCTGCTGTCTTCATGTATCAATTGCTACGATTGATAACCATATTTGTGAGCTGCAATACAATTTGAAGCTGACACTATCCAAGATCAATCACACGGTACCTCTGCTGTCTTCAAATTGTCTTCATGTATCAATTGCTACGATTGATAACCATAACGTGATTTAACGCTAATGCTTTAAGTGTGGAACAACAACAGCTGATCCACGGTACTGTTTAACTTTGTGTTACCTTCCTGTAGTTTATCACCATCACATATACTTGGTTATCAATTACATTTCTTATGACAGATATCGCGTAACTATCAATGGTGTTGACCCAGACAACATGCATAAGGAGAATGCGTAAATAGCGTAATTCATTTTCTTTGCAGAGACAACAAAACAGCTTAATTGGATGTCCAAATCCTTCCTCTTATCACAACCGCCATTTCAGAGCCCCTGTTGCTACACCGTCTACTCCAAACCCTTTATCGATATTGTTCCACAAATTCCTCAACCTGAAAAGGTACATCCTTGTTGAATAGATAGACATATGGTGTTATATATATATATATATATATATATATATATATATATGAAGTCTTTTTTGTACTCCTGGGAGTATGTACTCCCACCTTCAATATACCACTTAAACGAATGTGTTATACTCCTTTATCACTTTCAGTATACTCCAATAATAATTCTAAGATACTCCAATACGGCATGAATGAAAAAAATTCATGGAAGCCATTTATTTTTTTGTTATATACCTTTTTCCATGTGTAAAAAGAGTATATAAACAAATTATGCTATAAATGGTGGATTTTGATGAAATTTTTCGTGGAATTCACTTTGGAGTATCTTATAATTAGTATTAGAGTATACTCAAACAGATAAAGAAGTATAACAATATCATTTATGTAGTATATTGAGAGTGAGAGTACATACTCCCAAGAGTATGGAACCATTTTCCTATATATATATATATATATATATATATATATATCTTAGGTTATGATCTTTAGTGATTCTCATACACTGATTCCTGTACACAAAAATATTTATAACAACTTCGACCTTTCACGTCCTTCAATTATGTGCTATAACAGTTCCCACATGTAACCCACACGTTTTTATGATGACCCACATTTAAAACATCACATTTTCCTCACTACGCATCTATAAATACGATAAGAAAACTACGGCATGGCACATGCTATTGTCCTTGAGAAAAACAATACTCTCACATCATATTACGAATTTGTACCATTTAATGTCCTTTTATTTATCCATCTGTACAACCAGTGTTATGTCAGCATTCATTTTAATACCTTACAGATACTACCGGAAACAGATTCTACACTAAAGCAGTCGTTATCCACTACCCATCCTGATATCCCGATCCCTGAAAGTGGAACAAGGTTACATTTCTATACATAAAAAGATTTTATTTAGTACTAGAATTGTTTGTGATATAATTCTAACATATTTATTCCTTTATACTAAACGCTCACAGCACTGCCAGCAAGAGAGGTTCGGCTAAAAGAAAATTGCTCCTGGACAAAGATACCCATTTCAGTTAGGAAAAAATTCTCATCCTGGTAACACCGCTCCTATTTCGTTACATTTTCATGTGTCGCTTTGCATCGTTCCTCGCTATGCCAAGCCTTGCTTATCGCAGCAACTCATTGCAGGCCCTCATCGATACCGAATGACACTTCAAACTGTATGACGATCCATGCCACTTTGACTTCCTTAGCACCAGAATACCTACCAACGTGTTTCCCATCCTGGTTACATATACATATGTATACTTGTGTATATAAATATATATGCAGGTCTATATATATATAGTAATATATTACAGCTATCTTCAAGAATCCCAAATCCCTTCAGTACACAAATTCCCTAACCGTGTTACCTAGCTTTTGGACAAAACAAACTAGCAGCTTGCAAGGCCTTCACTGCTTATTCTGTGTAGTTCCTATCCTACCTTTTGCCTTCGATCAGCGTCTTATGCATGTGTTTGCCTGTTCTAACATCTATTTCAGACTTAGGCAAACTCTCAGATATATATATATATATATTCTCTTATATATATAAATGTTTGTAATCATGTTACCGCCCGATTATAGCACTGTCCACTCTTCCTCTGTGATGAAATTAGATCGATTAACCGCATATGCTACACGTTACTTTTATTCTACCTGAACAGACAGTTGTGTGCATCGATTGTACAAAGATATACTATACTATTGCAAACTGTTGTGTTTGTCGCCGCTTCTTCCCTCAGATCACGTATACCCACAAACAACCCCAAAGACTCCATCTTAATTTCAGCCCATTCCCTATTTCTTTATACATTTCCCTGCCCTGATTATAATCACCGACCACATAATCCAATGCCGATCAACGACGTAATCAGGACGGCGCAGCGTAGCGCGCTAAATTACCTAGTAAACATGGTGTGTGATGGAACTAAGAGCCTGTTTTTTCTAGCTTCTGATTCTGGATTCTGGTCCTAAAAAATAAACAAAAAACAAACAGCCTGATTCTAGAATTCGATTCTCACAATCCAACCCACCCCTGTACACTAGAATCCAAAATCCATTTCATATGTGCTTTTGGATTCCAGCTTTTGGAGAATCAGCTTCTCTGTAACCATAATCCAGAATCAACTTTTAGAGAATCAAAAGCTAAAAAAAACAGACCCTAACTAGTCGCTCGATGATCCAAAGTTGTATATTGTTGTAGCAGACTAGCAGTTGTCGGTTGGGCTTCAGCGTCTCACCAGGTTTTGTGAAGCGTGTGTGCGCTATGTGAGTCGTACACAGAGTAGTCGGCACCCATTACTGTCTTCAGATAGAACCTGCAGGCTAATGTACTATTATGCCTAACGGACGCTGGTGCCGACCCACCTGTCTTACTTGTCGATCCCGGCCAACTCGGCCCAACTCGATGGCATACTCCAACACGCTGGGGCGGCTCAGGGTTCACATGCCGAACCTAGGCAACACAGGCTACTCGTACTTTTTAGTAATCACGAGGTTTTTTGTGCAAAAAAAAACACTACAAGATCCGTTCGTGAATTTACGAACTACGCGTCCTTTTTAGGAAAAAAAATAGTGAAAGCTAGAGTCATGCGCGATACCGCGCCGTATGAAATTTAGTTAAAAAAATCGGTGGATGATCTGTTCGTAAATTTGTGGAATTATAGGTCTTTTTTTTGGGAAAAAATAGTGAAAGGCAGAGTTACGCGTGATACCATGCCGTATGAAATTAGGCCTGGGATTCTTTTTGCAAAATATCATAACTTCGGGTTTTTCAATGGTATTTTTTAAAAATGAATTTGTTAGAAGTTCGAGGATAAATTTACGTAACTATAGTGTTTTTTTGTGAAAAAAAAACGGTGAAAGGTCGGCTCGTGAATTTGCAGAACCACTGCGGGCGGACGCGGAAGGTGGCGTGAGCGACGTGCGGCATTGCGCACGTACCGCGCGATGGATCGGGGCGCGCGCGCGTACGTGGTGGATGCCGGCGGGTCGACTGGCGTCGATGCTTACGCTCCCGCCCCGTGCGTCGGTATCAAGCAGGTCGCGGCCCACGGGCCCGCCCGTGCTTCGCGTGGCTTCTCTACTCGCGCACGTGTATGGGCCGTGTCGGACGTGGCGTCCGGTGCCTAGTCCGTTTCGCGTCACCGTCACTACTCTACTGGCCTCCCTCCAGCGGCAACAAATACGGCGTGGTCGTCTCTCGTCTGTGCGTGCTGTACTGGAATTTCGGTATTAAAAGAAAATACTTTTTAAAAACTAGTTATTGCTTGTTATTTTAAAGATTCAGATTTAATTCACGACAAAGTCTAAAAATATTTTACTTAAATCTGAAATGATCTGAAACACCCCTCTGAAAAATCTCATGAATTTTTTTGGAGTAAGTTACTATTTTTGAAAAATATAAAACTACATACTTTATTAAAGCTAAAGCAATAAAAGAATTATTGAACAAAATCTATAGTTTTGAATATTCTAGAAATTTTACAAAAACACTAGTACTCCTTCAAAAATACCCCCAAAAGTTTTCATAAATTCAAGAGTTCATTTGATGAAACTAGAAATTCCAGAAACCTCTATCTGTAATTAAAAGCTTTATAGAAAATTATTTTAAATCCCAAAATGGAAGGCCATTCCTTCAAAACCATCTTTTGCTTTCCTTCCGTGGCCCCTTCCCTCTCACTGACACGTTGGGCCCTCGCGCTAGTCTCCTTTCAAGCCAGAGCGCGGCCATGCCACACCCGTGCCGCATCGTGTGCGCCTTGATCGTGCTAGGCCATGTCGCCTCTGACTGGCCGCTCATCAGCAGCATCCTCTATGCCCCTCCTCGCGCCAACAATGCCGCGATGTCACTTGGAACTTGTGCCCCCACCCCATCGTGTCTGGCGAGCCCCTGTCCACATCGCTTGTCGTCGCCTCCACCGAGCTGTCACCATCACCATCAAAGCCCTTGCTGGAAAAAGCCCGAAAGCACGACAGCCATGGTCCTTTCTCCATGGCCGCGATGACATATCCATGATACTTGCCTGCGATGCCATACCCATAAGCGCCAAGTCATAGGCTTCCCTCCACGCCTATAATAGGCCACCATGGCTCCTCCTCCACCCCCACAGAGCTCCCCTTCTTCCTCCCCAGAGGCCGGCACCATTACAGCTCTAAGAAGCTCAAATTCCTGGTAGAACAGCGAGAGCAAGCAAACACGATTCTTTCTTTTTAGTGAGCTATCCTCCAATCCCGTCGTTTTGAAGCACTCTCAGTGCACCTTGATCACGTTCTCCCCCTCATTTGTAGCTCAAGTCATCGAGAACACTGCCGCCACGACCACTTTCTTCCCCAGCCACAGCCGTAGTCGCCAAACTTCTCTGGTGAGTACTGGCTACACCTAACCCCCAAAATGGCACCTTGACACCTCCCCAAAGCTTTCTCCTCCATCAATTGAGCATCATCACTCCCCATTTCATCCTCCACTGCCTGCCATAATTGCTGCCGCATAGCTTCATCGCATGGGCTTCTCCGGCCACCATCGACTGCTCCCCTAGCCTTCCTTCCATCCCCACTCATTATCCCGAGCATTCGTGCCACAAAAGTCACCGCCGTTCGACACCAACCATGCTCGAGTCGTCGCTCTGTTTTGAGTCACCGATGCTTGTCAATCACTCGTCTCTCTCTCACACCAAGTTGCTGACAGGCCAATCCCACCTATCAATTTGGCTTTTAAAATTGAGTTTTAAAAATGGAGTCTCTGATATGTGGACCCAAGTGAAAATAATAGCATATTTTGTAGTTTAAACCAATATTTAAGAATGAGTCACTGACATGTGGACTCCATGTGTTAGTCATTTTTTAAAAAAATAATAAAACCCTGACAGATAGAAAATGGGTTTAACAACCTCAAAAATGAGAAATGCGCTTTTAACTCAATGGAGAATACGCTTTCTCTATTGGAAGGCGTAATCTCTAGAAAGACGCCTTCGACGTCATCCTTTTTTTCATTTTAGGGAATTTTTAGTCGATTTAAATTCAAATGCCCATAAATTTTGCAAACAAACTCCAAATTGAATGAAACTAGTTTCTAATTTTTTTCTAAAATTATTTTCTTTCTATTTCTACAAAAATATTTGAATTTGGTCTCTATTTGGATTTATTTGATTCTTATTATTGCTTTACGATATACTACGTGTAAATACCAACGTTCCGAAAACTTACCTTGTCGACCCTGAATAAACTCAATGAGCAAGGCAATCACCTCCCTTTACCATGTTTATATAATTATTTCACTTGAGTTATGTTATTTTACCAATTTATGTATGCATATGTGTACTTTCAGTGAAAAAAAATGCTATATTGTGGGTTGGTAGATATTTCTACTTATTGCATGGAACTTTCAAGATAAATACGTAAATATCAACATTGAAATCCATAAGGTATGGATCAAGCAATAAATGATATCAATTTTGGGTATACTCGAATACTTACATCTATGCTTACCCATGCCTTAGACTCGTGAGTACAAATGGTTGATCATAACATTTGTTCGGAAGTGGAAATTTTGACATGTCAAGAAAATTTCTCTATTATCTTAATATAAAATAAAAAAATAGGGTTTGACTCAAGTGAGTTATTTATATAATCTATAAAGTGCATGGATTTGCACGTAGTGTAGGCCAAGTTCTCGCTTGAGTCGATTAAGGATCGAATATAATGTTGCTATAATCCAAAACATCATGTGCAACCACACGTGCTATTATGGGGTCGTATTAAGCTATTAAGTTATTTAGGTCTACCTTTGCACATTGAAAGACCAAAGTAGTACTGGCATTCCAAGAAAGTTTGCTGAGGGGTTGCCTCACCGAGGTGTTGGGAACAACACTTACCGATACAACGGTGTATGTTTTGCTATTAAGAGAAATGATTATGATAGGGATGAACTATCATTGTTATTATGAATTATATGTATTTAATTTTGCCACCATAATAAGGGTGTCATGATCTCTCTGTCACACACCAAAGAAAGTGTGAGAATGGCGGCAACAAGATTTGGTCATATTTTGCGGGTAAAGTTGTACTCATCTGCAGAGTATAAATCTTTTCTAAAAACCGTGCTTGTGGTCATGAGGGACTTGGTGCTATGACACTAGTTAGCTTTTCAACTTTTATGCAAAATCCTATGTTGGAAAAATAATGGGTAGTCATGTTTCAAATATCATGCCAAGTGTCACAGGAAATGGATTGATGAACACAATCATAGGGGATTGTGAGTTGCTCATATTTATGTTATATACTTGTTATTTACACACTTATCAACTGCTCTTTGCAAATTCCTTTTATTCACGATTAAATCTCACTTTATGCAAAATAACATGGTAGGATAGCCATCTTCCTTGACATAGCCAAGCATGTATTTATAATTATGATACACTACAAGTCTTACTGAGTATAAATGTACTCACATTTACTTGTTGATATTTAGTTCACGAAGAAATCATGGTCCCCGAAGATTCATACTTTATAGTGTTGATACCAAAATTTGGTGCTTGTAGCCGATCGAATAGATATAATCGATTTGATAGTTGTAGCCAATTTGTGAAGATAAGGGTAACAGATGCGAGATTCAAGCTAGCAATCGGTTTAGGAAAGAGTTTATTTTTTTGGAGATTGAGGTCGATAGGTATTTCTACAAGAGTTGGAGAAGGATACGATTGGCCTATAAGCTATAAAGGGGTTGACAGGCAAGGCAGAAAAGGCATCCAACGATCAACCAACTCGCTTTACTTTTTATCTACGTTTTCGTCGATTAGGAGTATCTTAAAGGTTTAGAATCTTTCCTCTGTAATTCGTTTTTGATAAATAAAGTTGCGCATCGTCGATTTTGATCTATTGTCGACTTACATCATCCAAGCCTGCTTTTTCTCCGATCTTATTGCGCATCGCATTTTTCGGGAAAAATCTACCTTTATCATCTACTCAGCTCAATCAGGTTGTTTAGATTTATCGTTACTTGTGGTCTAATCGACTTAGGTAGTTGTTTTAATCGAACTATTATTGAAATACTAATAGGCTGAGATAGTCATTTAGATTATACATATTTTCTTGCCGATTGCGGGATCAAATCGGCTGGTACGCCTGCACCCTCTTGAACCTGGTGTTCGCGTGCGTTGGTTGCCAATCGTTCCCTTGTCATATTTTTCAGCACGAACACGTAAGTTATGAGAAATATAACGATGATTTTTTCTAAACTTAATCCTTGTTAGTTGCCTATGGATAGTTCAGGCTAAGCCATACCACTGGACTTTCATATTTCACTACTTTTTCGCTGTATTTTGTTCGGCCTTTAAGGACTTATTGTAAGAACTATGTACCGTCGATCTATGCATTGATGTTATATTGTGTATGGATGTGATAAGTATGCTATGAATGTATGTATTAATCATCGATCATGGGACTAGTATAATATTTACATGAGACCCTCTGGTGTTCCACATTAGAAGGAAAGATTTTGACAAGAAGAAAGGTTAAGAACGATTAGTTACTTTTCTTTTCTTACTCTAATATTTATGCAGCTTGAATCGAGAGGACGGCGTATAAAAATACCGGTCTAGTGTTAATTATAGCGAAGTAATACCGGTGTTCCTGCACTTAAAGAAAAGAAAAGGAATTGTGCGACTGAGGTGAGATCATGTCGAAAATGACTGTTTGGTGGTAGAAAATAGATGGAAGATGTGCAAAACGCCGTCATGCACCTTCTCACCACCACCCATGCTTATCATTTCGAGGTACAACTTAGCTTCAAGCCTTCAAGAACATCGATGTTTCCCCTGCCGTTTAGGTCTGAAGGGAGATTTTTTTTTTTTTTTTTTTTTTTGAACGAATAGGTCTGGAGGAGAATTGCTGATAATGAAATAGCGTAATAATATACCTATCAGTTCCTGAACTGAACATGAGAAAGAAAAGGGAAATAAAATATCTGAAACTCTTTCACCTTTTCTCACTCTTTTACGTACAACAAAACTATGTACATACTAATAGTAAGTTAAGATGATCTTATTGTATTTGCCCTAATATCTATTGGACTTGCCACGCTGAAAGCCGCCAATAATTCAAAAAACTGTGGAGATTCTCTGCATCTAAGCACTGGATGCCACATCTAATTGCACAAACAATTGAGAGTTTGAGACCCTTTCTCAAGGCTGCATCTACTGAGAGCGGACGTTTCTTTTCCTATAAAATTCTTATGTTTCAGACACCTCTCCAGCAACTTAAAATAGCTTTTGCTAGTAGCCATTAGCAAAGCCCTCCTAAACATGCTCATATATAGGCGGTTCATATATAATATGTATTAAAGAGAGATTAGTAAAATATCATCATAAATACAATGGCTTTAAAAATATCATCAAATGTTAAACAACATAGGAATACCAAACTTATATGTCACAGAGACATCAAGTGATATTTGTCAGACGTAAAAACAATACAACAAAATTTATCTTAATACACTGTTACGGCCTATTCGCACAATCACACGTCTAAGAACAAGTCATCCATCACACTTAAAATTTAAACCCACCTAAACCCGGATCAAACAACCCAACCTTGATAACTTCCATATTTTGGCCCAGGAGGTGGAACATAACTTCCATAGCGTAGACAATCCAACCTTAACAAAAGATACAAAAGGTTCAGGAGGTGGAACACCAGTCCAAATCCAACCTTCTCACCGGCCACCGCCCCTAAAAAAGTGCCCCAAAAAGCAAGCACAAGCATGAAATAAAATTTTGATGAAATTTAGATCTCGATAAAATCTCAAATTTTGGTCTGAGATTCCAAATCTCGGATAAACAAAAAAAATTCAAAAATTTTAAAATACTACAGTAACTTCGAAAATCTCGCCGAGATTCCAGTTATCTCGGCAAGATTTTTGTGTTTTTTTTTTTCACCAAGATTGCTATGTTTTTTGGCTAATTTGGGATCAATTTTTTTTTTATAAAGAATTAGAATGTCATTTATGAGGAATACATGTAAAATTTTTGTGTGTGTGTGTTTGTGTGTGTGTGTATATATGCATGTGAATATGTGATGTGATGCATCTTTTGTCAATGAAGAGAAGATGCATGCTGTGTTTCAACTAAAAAAAAATGAGAATTTTATGATTTTTGTTATCAAGTTATACTACTGATTCATTCATCAATATGATTGAAATTTGAAAATAAAAGTACTTTTCTTAATTAAAAAATGTACACCTTAATTTCGTGAAAATCCTTGAAGGCCTTAAATCAATTTCTTTTGTGCTAGATAGGGAATGTACATAAATTATTTCATGATTTTTTTTTAAAAAAAATTCATTTTTTTCCAGCCACGGGAGACTATTTTACAGAATTTTGCACTGTCACAATTTTTAAAAATTTCTCAAACTTGATCATCATCTGAAAATTTTATGGAACATCAGTGATACGTTGAACCATTCAAATTTTTTTCGAAATTTTCTAATGCATTTTGGACCAATTTTTTCGATTAAAAATCACCAAGATTTTGGCAAATCTCGGCGAGATCTCGAAAAACTCGATAAAAAAACGGATTTCAATATTATTTTTTGAATTTTGTTCAGATTTTATCTAAAATTTTTAAATCTCGTCGAAATTAGAGATTTTATCCCCTTCCGGATAGAGTTGGAAAACGGAATTTAAAACTTGAGCACAACAGGTGCAGTGACGCAGATCCCCTTCCATGATCATCCTCATCAACCACCACTAACCCAATTACCCAGCCCCACCTTCCCCACTCCCTTGTCTACGTTCACCGCGCCCATGGCCTCCGCGCCGCACTCTCCCCGCAATCCCATCCGGGTTCATCCCTTCCATTTTATAATCCGACGCAACCACCGGGAAGGTCAGGTCGTGGCCTCGTGGGTACGAAACAGAAAACGAAAAGAAACACCGCATTATAAAGTAGGGAAGAGGAGGACGGAGGGAGACCACATCGAGAAGGAGCCATGGCGACGCAGGCCGCCTTCCTCGCGAAATTCCCGCAGCTCGCCCAGCCGAGTGGCGACCGTGCGGGGGCGCGGGCGCGGGCGCAGGTGGCGGTGGCGGTGGCGGTGAGAAGCCCCAAGGTCGCGGCGGCGCGCGGGGTGCGGTGTCAGGCCAGCCTGATCGAGCCTGACGGGGGCAGGCTGGTGGAGCTGGTGGCGCCCGAGGAGGGCGGGCGGCGCGCGGCGCTGCGGCGGGAGGCGGCGGCGCTGCCGCACCGGGTGCGGCTGGGCCGGGTGGAGACGGAGTGGGTGCACGTGCTGAGCGAGGGGTGGGCGAGCCCCCTGCGCGGGTTCATGCGCGAGAGCGAGTTCCTCCAAACACTTCATTTCAACGCCATCCGCGGCGACGATGGGAGACTGGTCAACATGTCCGTGCCCATCGTGCTCGCCGTCGATGATGCCCAGCGCCGCGCCATCGAGGCATCCGGCGCCCGCCGCGTTGCGCTCGTCGACGCAACCGACCGCCCCGTCGCCGTCCTCAGCGAGTGAGACCAATCCCCTTCTAGTTTGTTTCTCGTATCTCTAGCCTTTCCATATGCCGTATACATATACAATTGTACTCTTAGTTAGAGCCACTGAATCGCTTCATTAAAAAAACATAAAATTGCTGAATTACATGAGTGGGTTGTAGGATCAGTGCCGGTTCGTTTTGGTTGCTCCTCATAGATTTGTGCGACGCCTTTGGACTTGGACCCCAAAGATAGAAATTTTGCCGTTTGGATTGGAATTGTGGAGCTATATTGTGCATAATCAGGTTCGTAGGTGGTTTCCTGAACAGGAAACATATGCAGATTTAGTGTGTTGTGCAGTTCCCACATTTCATGAGCTATAATAGAGCTTGTCCCATTCGGGCACATGCTCGAGATCTTTTCTAAACTTGTAGTGCTAGTACAAATTACGCTTTACCAAGAACCTAGTCAATGATAGGTCACCTCATGATACAGAGGTAACTGTGATGGTAGGCAATTTTTATCCTCGAGTGGGTATATGTTGGGTCAAAATAATTTTGATGGTAGGAAGTTTCCTTTTTTGTCGAACGGGCTACGATAACAAGAACCTTTGTCATACTATATCAGGATTTTTGTATCTGTCAGTCATTATCGGCTGATTCACGGTATGTAACTCTAATAGATATACCCTCAGACCTCGGTCGTATTAAACTAAATATTGGATCATTTCCTCAAACAGATATTTCATTTTGTTGTCTTTTCGCCATGTTATCCTAGTATTTTAGTTTTATCCATACACCGCAGACGCTTGATTCTGTGTCGTTACGTCACCAGTGTTCCACTTGTATTTGTCATTTGTTTATGAACTTTTATATACATCAAACGTCGTTACCAGACGAGTAAAGTGACGTAATGAAATCAACCGTAAACGCCTCTGTATCTACGTAATCTGAAGTAATGAGATGACACATGTACTTGATGTGGATGTCATAACTGGCTGTTAACAAAAATGTTTGTATGCTGTTGAAAACGATATTATATGATAAGGATTCAGTACTCTTTTTTCTTAACAACATTGAATTTTCTACAATTCCTACTGTAACACCCTTTTCTTCTTCTTTCAGCATTGAGATCTACAATCATAATAAGGAAGAAAGAATTGCACGGACTTGGGGAACAATTGCATGTGGACTTCCTTATGTAGAAGAGGCGATTACAAATGCTGGTGATTGGTTGATTGGTGGGGACTTGGAGGTTATAGAACCAATCAAGTATAATGATGGGCTCGATCAGTATCGCTTGTCTCCAGCGCAGCTGCGTGAAGAGTTTGCCAGGCGCAATGCTGATGCAGTATTTGCCTTTCAGCTTCGTAATCCTGTACACAATGGGCATGCTTTACTCATGACTGATACACGCAAACGCCTTCTTGAGATGGGTTACAAAAACCCTGTTCTTCTTCTCCATCCATTGGGAGGATTCACAAAAGCAGACGATGTGCCTCTTAGTTGGAGAATGAAGCAGCATGAGAAGGTATTTAACTATAACAATTCTATCATCCCGTCGTCTCAATTTATGTTTTTTCCAACTCCTATATGGTGACAACTATGTCCTTGAAGGCTAGAATGGAGGTTAATTAAAGTCCAGGACAAGATGAAAGATACCTTGTCCTATATGGTGAAATCATTGATTCTGGTCTGATTCTTGCACTGTTGTGACATTTTTCTTGATTCTAGGTTCTTGAGGAAGGTGTCCTCAACCCAGAGTCAACCGTGGTTGCAATCTTCCCCTCTCCAATGCATTATGCTGGGCCAACTGAGGTGCAATGGCACGCTAAGGCTCGTATTAATGCTGGTGCAAACTTCTATATCGTTGGAAGAGATCCTGCTGGTATGAGCCATCCAATTGAAAAAAGGGACCTTTATGATGCTGATCATGGGAAAAAGGTATTGAGTATGGCTCCTGGGCTCGAGAGGCTCAATATCCTTCCTTTCAAGGTGCCCATCCTTCCAGAACAGATATCTCATTTGCATGTAGATACAGCATATTGTATTTGTCAATTTGCTGCGCACCTTGATTTATTCTGGTTGCTTGACATGTCTCTTGATTCTTATTTTGGACCAGGTGGCTGCATATGACACGAAGCAAAAGAAAATGGATTTCTTCGATCCATCAAGGAAAGAGGATTTCCTGTTCATTTCTGGCACAAAGGTGTGTTGTCGGCACTTGAATAATTTTGGCACTTTTGTAGCGATGTCCTAACAAACTTGCCTCCGTATACAGATGCGCACTCTTGCCAAGAACCGCGGGAGTCCCCCAGATGGTTTTATGTGCCCGGGTGGCTGGAAAGTCCTTGTTGAATACTATGACAGCTTGACACCATCAGAGGGCAGCAACAAACTGCGAGAGCCAGTTGCAGCCTAGAAGCTGAAAGATGCTTCAGATAAGGAATAACATTGTATCTCGCACTACAAACGGTTCTTGGCGACAGAGAACCAATGATATATATGATTGTATACTGGTAGTAAGACTTAACATTTGAGCTTGGTTCAAACATTCCCGTGTGGTTTGTACTGCGTCCTATCTGTTGCCAGTGTTGCACCTGGTGCCCATCATGTGTGCTTGGTGTCAATAAGGATGGGTGTCGTATCCTCAGCCAGATCTATAAATACACGGTGTGTTATCTAGTGCCTGATATGGTAGGCTGGTTGCTAAGATATCTTCACAAAGCAAAGTAGGTTTCATCTTCAAATCTCCCATCTACTTATTGTTCAGCTTCAAATCTCCCATCTACTTTTTGATGGTCACGACCTTATTTGGTTATGGGAGTCTTCAACGTTTATTTAATTTTATCGACAAGCGTAAGCTGTTCCAGGGCCAACCAGGCATTTTGGAAGCCGCAACTTGTTCATGGATGGAATGATTTTACATTAATGGTGTTATTTTTCACTAAAGCACATGATGTAGAGGCCAACAAAAGGAGATGATATATTCAAGGTTCAGAAGAAATGAAATTGCCAAGGTAGATGATGATGGACAACGTAAAGACTGTAACATAGCTTCCAAGAACCAAGGAAGGATATATGGCCTTCTAAATACATCTGACTATTTCTAATACATAGTTCACAGACAGCTTCTAAAATAAAACCACAACCTTACAATAGTTTCAAAAGGAGAAAATCACACTATTACAATACTGGAGAAACTGAAATTTACAGTGGAGGCGATGCCTGCAATCTGGGGAGCAGCGGTTTCAACTTTTTCACCCAGATATCTTACGTTCAGCATTTTTCATCATGAGCACAAACTCGTCGTAGTTCACCTGCCCGTCGCCATCGGTATCCGCCTCCTTGATCATCTGCTCAACCTCCTCGTCGGTCATCTTCTCCCCAAGATTGACCATCACTGTCCTCAGCTGCACGCATGGACAAGAAGAGAGTGAGCAGTGCTTCAAAATAGCTTGGTAACGATCTGAACTGGTTAAGGCAGCAAACCACCTCAGTAGGGGAGATAAAACCATTCCTGTCCTTGTCCAGGACCTCGAAAGCTTCCTTCAGCTCCTCGTCGCCATCTCCATCCTGCAACACGCATGGAAAGCAACGACACAATCTGATACGGGCAAATCCAGTTTGGCAAGAAAGGGAAGCAGACATTGTAAGCCATCAGTTGTGTGTCCATCGAAGTGCAAAGCTTCACCTTCATCTTCCTGGCGATAAGGCTCAAGAACTCCTGAAAATCTATGGTCCCATTTCCATCTGTATCGACTTCGCTCATCATGTCGTTGAGCTCCTGATCGGTCGGCTCGAGGCCGAGGGAGCGAATCACTGCAGCCAGCTCTTCCAAAGTGATGCATCCTGTATACGACAAAGGTTTGCATCTCACGTCAACTGAAGACAGTAAGCCTCCGATTCAGTTGCTGTTGCTAGGACATAGGCCTCTGTGCTGTGCACATCCGAGAAGGACCAAGACGACACCATGTGGAAAGCACGGCCAGAAGTTTTGACTCAGATAGAGACGTCGCAGGTTTACCAACATGATGAACTTCTGCTTCTTAACTATGTGCGGATCATAAGTTACATGACGAGTATATATCACCACAGACATCAAAGAACAGCATTGATTCTTGATGGACATGGAATGGATTACTTAAGGAACTTGACCACAACTTTTCCCAAAAAAATTAGGTGGATAACCCACTGCAAAGATTTAGGGCCCTCAGTAGCACAAGTGAGCCAATAGCAGGGACCCTTTTTTTTTTTGTCACAAACTGAAGGCTTCATTGACCAAAAGAATCTCTATTGTTAGTCGTACAGCAAGTCCCTATCATTGGACAGTGTAGAACTTTCTAGGAAACACCTCCTAAAGTTTAACAAAAGAATTCCAATCCCATCGACTGCTCGACAGCACATAAAGTTTAACAAGAACATATACATTTTTTTTTTAAAAAAAAAAACTGAACCATCTTACGATTCAGATTATGGCCGCCTGCCTTATATATTGAGAAGTTTTCTGTATAGATATTTTTGTCTCGGTAACGAGTAATGCAATAAGAACTCCACGCAATAGGTTCTGCAGTTGTTATAAGATCTTAATCTGCAACAGCTAAGAACAATGGAAACAAGATCACTTATAACATTGCTCCCAAAAGACAGCTATAACCGACCAAGAGAAAACAGAGAAACAATCTCAACAAACACCGCATCAAAGCTTAAGCACGGGGAATGGATAGGGGGAAACCGTCGCCGTTCTTGTCGAAGAGCGAGAAGGCCTCCTGGAACGCGACCATCTGCTCGCTCGTCAGTCCTTCCATGCCGCGACCTCGCCGCTGCCACCCTCACAGGCAGCTACACTCCTACACCACAAGAAGAGCGTCACGACGAGAGTGAAGAGAGGAGGGGGAGGAGAGCCAGCCAACCAGCAAGGAGCAAGAACAGATATAGCGAGGCGAGAGCAGAGGAGGGAAGCAGGGTGGAAGTATCCTACCATGGGGGAAAAGAGACAGAGACGCGCGCGCACCGGCGGTGCCCTTCGTGGAAAAATTGGCGGCTCTCATGGTTTTCCTAATCATTTCCTGCGCTTGCCCTCGGGACGGCGACCCACAAGCAGGGTTCAAAATCTCGCCGAAATTCGGCGAAATTTCGGCGAGATTTCGGATTTCGGACCCCTCCGAGTTTCATAATCCCGGCGAAATGAAAAAACCCTAGAATTTTTTTGAAGTGCTACAGTACATTAAAATCTCGCCGAAATTTCGTGATTTGACCAAATTTCAAACAGATCAAATTTGTATAAAAGTCGACCGGATTTGACCGTAATTGACCGGATTTGACCGGATTTTGACCGGATTGGGTTCTTCACGTCATTTCCCATGTGGAACAGTCGGTAGATCATAATTTCCGCGAAGTTGAAAAAAACCCTAAAAATTTGAAAGTTTGAAAACCCTAAAAAATTTCGCCGAGATTTCTGTTTTTGAACGAATTTCGTATTTTTTACCGAAATTTCGGATTTCGCTTAAAAAACGGATTTAAATTTTGGTTTTGAATTTCGTCCGATTTTGTCCGAAATTTCTGAATCTCGTCGAAATTTCGGATTTCGGCCAGGCCCGAGATGGAGTCCGAAAACGAAAATTGAATCCTTGCCCACAAGTGAAACACTTACAACTCAGAACCAGAAACATAATAAAACATGTATAATACAAAGGCCTCGTTTGGTACGGTTCTAGATTTTAGTAGAAACGGAAACGGTTTCAGATTCTTGGTAGAAACGTTTCAAGTAGAATCAGAATCACTTTCTGCAAAACGTTTGGTACGGTTCCAGATTCTAGTAGATACTAGTAGAAACGGGGTTGAGGGTGATTTAGCCACGGCGTGGAAAAAGAAGAAACGTTCTGAGGAGAATCGTTCTGAGTTTTAGCCCATTTGGCTGTGTTTCTTTCAGATTCTAGTAGAAACACCTCGGTTCCTAGTTACCAAATGGGGATGCCACGCGAGGCCTTGTTGGCTTGATGGGTGGTAAAAAAGGAAGTGAATTGCATCAAGACAATGCGACGAGATGATACCCGTGTGAAGATCCGCTTGATTATTCCAGCGGCGCACCTGCATTGTCCCAAGTGGTTGCAAGTGCAGGGCCAGTTTCTCATGACAAACGAAAGGGGACGGTTTGTTTGGTTATTGATTCTAAGAATTGACTTGATCCTGACAAAACCTTGCATCAGGTAGCTCGCACTACGGGAGTAGACCACCCTGCAGTAATCCAGGTAATCAAAACAAACTGACTTCTTCCTCGTACCTAAGCTGGATCCAGTCAGCTTCCAGGGTAAAATAATGACAAAACAAATAAAATGGAGTCCTGGATGTGTGATCTGGACTAATGAGAAAGTCACTGGAAAACTGCTCAAACACATGGTGAAATGAAAGCAGTTGTACGTCAGTGATCACTGCATCCATAGGCCGACCCAAGGCCCGGTCAGCATGGGTCCGTGCCCGGGCTCAGGCCCATGTAACAAATAGCTTATGGATATCGATATGTCTATAGGTTAGAGTATGTATGCAGTATTTTGTACGCTGGCAATGGGAGAATCAATGCAGTATTTTATACCAAATAGCTTGTCCACGCGCTTGTATCAATGATAAATAGCGTGTGGATTTATTGTCCTTCTTTAAACGTGCCGGGCTCTAGAAAGTTTCTGGATCCGCCACTGATAGCATCTGCTTATAATCAGGCATACATACACACAAAGAAATGTATTACAACAGCATCAATATTCAACAAACTGACTTCTTCCTCTTGCAGTAGAATTTAAGGTTACGAACAAGCGGTAGAATCGCAGAACAGCATAAAACAAGGTCATGTAACGACGTGTGGTGACATGTGCAATTAGCCCAGGGTAATGACAGTAACACCACTATTACGCTGAGATAATTATACGAATCTCGGCATATTAGCTAATTAAAACATCAAGCGCACCTGATATTTTATCAGTTAGTATACCGCGTTCAGAGAGTTGCAATAGAACAATGATTAGAGACTAAATGGATGTTCATTACAATTCATCACCAGCAGGGCTACAGGTTCAATTAATTAATTATACATAGATCTAAATACAACAAAAATAAAATACAAAGGTACTAATCACCCAAGGTCCAATCAAGCGGGTGTACGATCTATCCAACATCCTAACCCTCCTGATTGCCGACATCCTTGTACGTTTGATTCTACGGGCTGCATCGCAGGCACCCTTGGGATCCAAATTCGATTCCTTTTCAAAAACCAGACTAGGATTGAAACCAACCCTTCTGGGCATAACACACACTGCCACCTCAGAACCTTGATATCGTCCATACCCACCGAGGGGTGTGTATATGTCCATGGCTGATCAGTCAAATATATCACATAAAAAGTAAAGTGCAACTGAAATAAGCATAAGTCCAAAAGCGGGACAGCGGTATACCATCCAAAACCCAAAGGCAATCAACTAGAGAAAGACCCAGGTCATCCGTCCAAGAAGTCGTCGACCCCAGAGCGAAGTAGGAATCGTCGGGGAGTTCATCATTACCTTCGTCTATACAATATTAGTTAATCAAATGGTGAGTACATGTATGTATTTGCAAGACTTTAGTGTATGAAATAAATATACATGCATGGTTAGGTCAAGGAAATAAGCTTCTCCACTAAGTTTATTTTCAACATAAAGCAAGTTTTATTTGAAAGCATGCAATATTTCAAATGTTGATGGTATTGTAAAGAGCATTTAAAAAGAAACTAATGACAATATGTAAAGCATGAATTCAACATGTCATGGCCCTCCATGGTCATAAATAACGATTAAATCACAACCAACCCATCATACTAATAAATCAATTCATCATACCACCTTTTCCAAAGTGTTTACAAAGACAAGACTATATTTGATATTATTTCCCAAGCTGCTCTTGACCGTAAGCACTGGTAATTAACTATATTTAAATCTCTGCAGAGAGTGTACACTTTACCCACATGACACATTCTAGAAATCATATTAACCATGCCACACGATACTTATCGTACCCGTTTTGCTAGATTGTGACGTAACTGTTCAATTAGCTAAAACCTACCCTTGTGTCAGTCCGGTGAATGTTGAACCCTTGCTATAGTGACAGAAGTCAATAACTGTACTACCCGTACTCATCATGGTTTTGCATCCCATTGCCCTTTTTCTCCCCATAGCCATGCATTCACCATTGTATTGGAATGCCTTAGTCCCAACGCCTCGGTGAAGGGAGCACTTACGAACGCAACCTTACCCTGATTCGCCCTTACTACTTTGGCCTACCAAAATGCAAGGTTAAACCTTAACTAATTTACCAAGTTAAGGCTATCCCATACTAGTACATGTGGTTGCACAAGTTGACTCAGTTGATAGTATCAAGTTCGGTCCTTAAGTTGACTCAGGAGAGAATCTTCCTCTATCTACGTGCAAGTCCAACCCTTGCACCAACGGCTACTACCATAACTCACCTGTGTCCAAATCACAGCTTTGCTTTCATTTTTACTAACATATTAGTATCCTTTACTGTCATATCCAACCTTTTTAAATTTCATAAATACTCAAGTCTACCATTCTACCCCTCCTTAACTAAAGCACAACTAAGAGTGATAGTTAAGTAGTCGCATACATCCCGGTTGGCATTATGTATTGTCTAAGCCTAACATACGGTTACCGAGGTTCACATAGTCATATTTACTAAGGAAATTCCATGAGTCTAGGCTATAACTACCAACACCTACAAGATAGCTATCTTTACAGAAAGTACACACATCATAGTAGTTTAACAAAACAAAGTAGGCATTGCAAAGTATGGGATCAATGTGATAAAATGAGGGTGCTTGCCTCGTTGCTCGTTATCGAGTGTGAAATCGGGGTTGTAGTCGGGATTGTTATCCAGTGACTATGAAATGTCGTCGTCTACACGTTTGAACAACATGAACCGCGACAAAAGTAAATAACAACATATCAAATAGGGCAAAAAGAAATCATATGTAAATACTAAATTAAAACTTACCAAGAAAAACATGGTGATTTTGGGTTCTTGAATTATCGTTTGCATAACAATTTCATTCGCACTTAGCTTATGTGGGGCCTTTTATGTATATATTACTTTCGTTTGTCGATTTCAAGAAGCTAAAGATGTGAATGATTATAAGGTTGTTTATGAATCCATGAGGCTAAAATTATGATTGCATTTAATATTAATTATGAATTCAAGAAGCTAAGATTATTTGGATTAATAAAGGCAAGACATTAGTTAAGATGTTTGTATGAATAACACTTAGCCTTAAGTATATTTTGCACAAAAGATTATTTATACATGTTGGGTTTACAAAATAGGGCTACTAGCTGTATTTGCATGGTTTCACAAAGATTACTGCAACACCAGCCACTTTAGCTAAAGGTTTCTTAAGCTTAACTACTCATATAACGTGTTGTTGGTGACCATAATACTTTGGGTTATTGCACTAGCGGGATTCAGATTCAAGCAAGATGTAAATAAGATATTTCTAGAATATTGTAGTCCATACACCAAAGAGTATTTCTAGGCTAATCTTCCCAAAATTTACATTTAGATAATATATTTTACGGACTGCCGAAAAGGCTTAAGCGTTTCTAAAGTTTACGCGATAAGGGCCCAGTTTTTGTTTTATGTTTGCGACTGTACCTTAAAAGATTATTCAACCATTTTTTAGGAACTAGTCGGGGGTATCTCTAACAGTATTTTAAAGTTGGTTTCGCAACATTTCACTGTTATCCGCGATGTTTTTCATATAAATGCGCATTAAGGCCCTATATGGATGTAATTCAACATTACATAAAAATAATTTATTTTTGCATAATCAGGAAGGGCACCACTTTTCAATATCCTAGGATTTGTTCTCGTCAAATTTTAGGTTCATTTGCGAAAGTTACAACTATTAGGACTATTCAAGTATTGAAACTTTGACTATTGAACAATTAATACATATCATGGCAAAACTTAAATATTTTTATACATTTGGGATCGTTGTGACCTCAGGAGTATAACCAAACTAGTTTTAGCATGATTCGAGTCTATTTGATCAAAATTTTGTCTATTTGATTTTCTATTCAAGAGATGCTTTCTATATTCACTTCTTGATTTAAACTAAGTTCAATCCTAAGTGTGTTTTTTTCAAAAATGGAAAATCCATGACCTCAGGAACATGTGAGAATTATTTCATTGTTTTTGGAGATATAGTTGTCATGGTTGCTCTAGGTTACATAAAAGGAGCTTTGAATAAACTTTAACTCAAATAATTTATCTACAATGAACATATAAATTTTATGGCATATTCTGAATCCTTATGGTTTAACAAAAATTTAGAAACTTGTCTCGTCAAATTTAGAGCTTCCTAGCGAATTATATAAGGAGATGAATTAAATGAAGCTAAAAGGGAAAAAAATGGGCTGAGCTGGGATTTGAACTCCAGACCGACCGAATCGGGTGACCGCACACTACCTCTGGGCTACATTATTTCTTGTGACAAGGTGGCATGCTACAATACTTGAAGCTACCTACACTCACCTCCGAACCGAAGCGGCTCGGCTGAGCTGGAGGAAGAAGGTGGGGTCGTGCGGCTGGGGTGGAGGAGGAAGGAATTGGCGGTGGTGACGGTGTGGTCGGAAGGCATTGAAAACAAGGAGAGGAGGGGATGGTTAGATCACCGAGGGACCTCATGATCACGTGAACTAAAAAGCGAGTTTACTCGGCGATGATCGAGTGTATGGCTTGCTCGCCGGCTTCGCTTGCTCTCAGCTGTTCTCGCACGCACGGTGAACCCGAGGCTAAAGAGGAGCAATGGCGAGCTAGGGGATCAGTAGATCTATGGTGCAACTTTTAATCATTCAACGGCGGAGTGGGCGAGGTGTGCACAGGGCTCGGCGGCATGGCGAGGCGTAGGGCGCAGCACCGCATGGCGAGCGCGCCCTGCCGTGTGCATGCGTGATGCGCGTCGCGCCCGTGAGTGGCGAGGTAGGGCTGAGTGAAGGGGACTGGCCGATGGACCCCACCCGCATGTAGGACCATTGTCAGCCGCAGCATCACCTGGTCATTATTCCATTGAACAAGTGCTCATCTACATTTATTTCGAGTAGTCAATCTGCATCTATCATTTCATGTCTTCAAGTGACTAAAAATTTTTTGAATTTTTTTTTGTAGAAATATAAATTTGTGAAGTTTCAAATTCTCTTGGTTTCATTCAATTTGGATTTGTAGGTTTCTATTGAAAATTCTTGGAATTCATCTATTTTTAAGGATTGAATGATTTTTTTAGAGCATTTGCTTGCTGAGTAAAATTTTAATAAAATTCATATTATTCATCCCTTTAATTATAATATTTTATAAAATTATTTTGTATACTAGGTTGTTTGGGATTTTTACAAATTTCTTTACAATTGTCCAATTTGGGTCAATTTTGGACAAATTTGGATGAAAAGGATTCATTTAGCAAAATTAAATTTTTAATCCAAGGAATTTCATCATAAGATCCAAAAATTCTTAGAAAGACATGTTGGACCAATTTATTCACTTTTTACATTATTTAGGATGTTAAATATCGGTTAATACTAGCGCAATACCAGTCATGTCGGTGAAATTGATAATATGGTTATTGAACTATATGTTATATTTGATAGTACTACTGTGTGTTTGGAGTAATATTATAAGTGAACTTGGTGTGCATATAATTAAACATTTGTATACTTATAAATATATATTATTATACTAAACCCAAAACGGTACGCTGGTATAGACCGGTATCAGAGCGTACCATTCCAAGAGCCAAACCGATATGACCTTCGGTACGGTATTGACAAGTTTGATGGATACCCACAATCCTACCATGTTTGTATATTTTCAGAGTGTTGACAACTTAGACTAGCGAGAGGTGCCGGTCTGGCCTCGAATAGATCAGGTATCTCAATAAACGATTTCCTCTTGCCTACGAGTCTGACGGCAATTCTCGAATATTTTACTATTTGCTCTACTCGAATTATGATTTTACATACACATGATTGTTGATTACTGTATTCATTAATTGCTTAATGATTTTATTTTCTTGATTAAAATTTTTGGGTTGTTTCACAACATGTCCAACGTTGGACAAGATAAAGGTGGGCACTGGGTTGTGCTATTTTGGGCCCGCACGAGGCACGCCCGATCTAGCCCAGCCCACGACTCGGCACGATTTCCCAAGCCATGTTGGGCCTGCCAATCGGGCATGGTGGGCTGCCCAGCACGACACGGCGAGATGGACCGTGCTCGGGTTAGCACGGCCTGTGGGTGGCATGCTGGAACGTCGACATGTGGCAAGGCACGCGGCCCACTGTCGGGTAGGGTGGAGGGGCAGGGGAGGTACTTGGCAGTGTCGCCGTGGTCGTCATTGTGCCATCGTGGTCGCGCGCCTGCCGAGCACCATGCCCAGGTTGTGGCCCGTAGCCTCCTTTGTGGGCCCGAGGCCACCTCCTCCGTGGCCACCATGGCTCGCCGCCCATTGCCTCCTCTGTGGCTGCGCCGTGCTCGCCGCGCGCCATGGGGAGGGAGGGAGGGAGCGGACGTAGTGAGGAGGGAGGCGACGGCCTGGCCGACCGGGCGCGGTGGGGAGGGAGGCAAGGGGCTGACCGGGCGCGGTGGGGAGCGAAGGGCGATGGAGGGGCCGAGGGAGGAGTGGATCGGAGGGGGAAGGTGGAGGCGAGGGGGCGCTGGGTGACAGTGGCCGTGGGGGGAGGGCGGGGGAGGCGAGGGGGTGCCGAGCCGGAGGGCGAAGGCCTGGGGGGGCAGGCGAGGCGAGATCTGGGAGTGAGGGAGGCGACGGGCCGGCCAACCGAGCGCAGTGGGGAGGGAGGCAAGGGACCGGTCGGGTGCGGTGGAAGGGCCGAGGGAGGAGTGGATTGGAGGGGGAAGGTGGAGGCGAGGGGGCAGGGTGGCGGTGGTCGTGGGGTGGGGGAGGCGAGGGGTGTCGGGCGCGGAGATGGAAAGGTGAGAGGCAGCGGGGGAGGTGAGATCTGAGAGTGAGGAAGGCGATGGCCACGCCCCACGCGTGGATTTGGGAGCTGAGGGGAGAAAAGAAAGAGGAAAAGTGGTTGGAAGAAAAAGAAAAGGAAAAAAGAAAAATAGAAAATGAAAAAAGTAAAGAGAAAAAAGTTATTAAATATTTATTATACTATTCCAAGCTGTAATGCTGTGTAGCTGTCAAATACTCAAATGTACCAGTTTCACCATTCATTCTTATTTCCTGAACATTTAGGTGAATGCAAAATATGATCGAACATCAACTTGTTTCTCCAAGGACACTTGTTCTAAGTATCTAATCTCCTATACATAGGTGGACAATAAGCAGAATAGATGTAATTATTAAATGTTTTAATTTTCATATGCTTTTGGACTGCACAAGTATTTTCTATTTATCGCATGATTTTCATATACTTTAGCACTGATGTTATATTAATGATGCTAATGTTCTATGAGTCACTGAAGTTATATTTCTTTACGGCAGTTTTGCCTATTCAAGGACATGGATAACCATATTTGCCTTGATATTATGGTAATCAAAACTTAAAGTGCACTGATTTTTTGCCTATTTGAAATATCAACTAGAAATATTGACTATTTAAGGTAGGGAGAGGGCACATTCATAGTATATGTTTGATTATTGCCTGTAATTATTTCACAAATGTTTATGTTTGACATTATGTTGATGAGACATGTTAATGTGATTAGTCTCTTATGTGATTAGAACAAGCAGTTTAGTAGTAAAGCAATTATGTTTATGCTTTGAGCAGTGTAAATTTTCGGACGAGTGGTCTTTTATTTCTTTACTCCTCAGGTTGTCCGTTTGCTATATACGAATAATAGGATTACACTTTTGACTCTTGTCTCTAATGTTGTTCATAAGCTGTGGGAACTCTCCACTCCAATAGGCAAGCGAGTGAGATGAGAGAGAGAGAGGAAGAGTTGAGAGGAAGCAACGGAGGAGAGAGAGAGAGCTGAGAGAGATTAAAAGAGACAAGCGAGAGGGGAGAGAGCTGAGAGATTTAAATATACAGGCAAGAGAGGAGAAAGAGATTGACAGAAATGGTCAAGAGAGATTTAAGAATGAGTAAAATTTAATTCTTTTTTTCTCTAATATTTGTATTCATTGCTTTAGTCCCATGTATCTATCTCCTTTCCTCTCGTCGCAATAGTGCAAATGGATTAGACCTAGACCGACACGACACGAAGCGCAAATAGACCATACCTAGGCTCACCGAAGGCAAGTTAAGCCGGTACTGGTACGGTTTAGACACGAAACACGATAGACTGTGCCAGGCCGGCCCAACCCGACACGACGCCCACCTCTAGGAGAAGATACTTCACTGAGTTCATTTCATCAGTTTTGAAGAGCAACCCAACGACAAATTTGACAGCTGAGCTTGAAACCCTCAACAGACTACAAGCGAAATCAGAACAAAAGCAGCCAACTTAAGAAGAAACGCTGATGCAAACGACTGGAACAGCAGACCACCAAAATGAAACAAAAACAGCCAACTTAAGTTTGCATCAAGGTCTAGTACCCCAAAGTTAACAACCGACCACAAATTCAATGTTCGAATAACCGAAGAAGTGCCAGGGAAGCATTACACAGACAGGTTACTTCAATCTGGAAACTTAACTAAAACCTACAGGATAACCAGGACTTGTCTCACACACAGGAGTGCTGAAAAGTCCAGTTTAAACTAATATACTCATTTCCTAATCTTCACTCTTTGGATGACTTATTGATCAGGGACTTGTGGATGTGCGGGATCACACCTCCACCAGCGATGGTACCCTTGATGAGGGTATCAAGCTCTTCATCTCCACGGATGGCGAGCTGAAGGTGGCGAGGGGTGATACGCTTGACCTTCAGATCCTTGCTAGCATTCCCAGCCAGTTCCAGAACCTCGGCCGTCAAGTACTCCAGAATAGCAGCAGAGTAGACTGCTGCAGTAGCACCAACACGGCCATTCGCCTGAGTCCTTTGCTTCAACTGGCGATGGATACGGCCAACAGGGAACTGAAAATATAGCATGGCAAGAATTAGTAAAGGGAGCATATCTCACAGTTCAATATAATTAAACTCTGCACAAACACGGCATAGCAATAAACGCATCATCATTTGCTTTTGCACCCTCAATCAAAACCATCTAAACACCCAGAGTTAAGTGTCTCAGTAGACCACACAAACTAATAAGAATTTAGTGCATTATCTGATTAATAGCACCTAATCATTGATGCTGCGAAGCCAATAAGAAAGGTTTCATAAGTCATAAGCAAATTGACTCATTCACATGCTTGAGGTGAAGTGGTGAGCTGTGAAAAAGATGCGACACCGGAAAGCACGTACGAAGCAGTCAGTCTCAGACCAATCACCAAACCTATGTTAAGTAGGACATGCTATAAAGTATGGCGCATTGTGACAGACAGATTCTGCTTGTTTGAACTCCGAAGTGGATTGTGAGAATGATGTGACAACAAAATACACGTACACGTGATGGATCACTCGGACAATCACCAAACCAAGACGACGTAGAAAATTTTGCATGTTGGAGGAATATTGTGTGAATTCCCCTCTACAACATCAACCTGGTAAAGAGCGGCACCCCAGCTGCCCCAACATCCATCCATCTCCACTGCGACCTCAGCTCGTACACAACCACTGCCGTCTTCTCCATCCCCCACTTCCCTCACCCGGCATGTACAATGGTCACAGTCAGCTGTCTATAAGAGATGCCACGTAGGATTTTAAGTGACGTGAAGGAGAGAGAAGAAGGAGAGAGAAAGCTGTTGTCTACTATTTAATAGTCTTATAGACAGCTTCACATGTCGTGTACCATTGTATAGACAGCCTGTTAATTGAATGAGAGATCATTACAGACAACTATATAGACGATCCATTGTATGAGTTGTTTTTAGTACTGTCTGTAGATGATGTGAAGATGTATTATAGACAGTTATCGTCTATACCACTGTACATGCCCTTAGGGTATATCCGGTGGTATAGACCGCGACTGCGATTGTACATAATACACCTCCACATCATCTATAGACATAACTAAAAGCAACTCATACAATAGACTATCTATATAGCTGTCTGTAACGATCACTATATAGCTCTCTCATCCACATCATCTAAAATCTTATATAGTATACTCTTATAGCAAACTGACATGCACTATTATACATGCCCTAGACAGCGCAACAAACTGTGTCACAAAATCTAAAATACGGTACCCAGATGTATATCACCCTCCTCTCACTTGTTATCTATCACGAAATTCGAAACCTCTGGCGAAGATCAACAGCGTAACCACCCAAAACACGCAATCCCGAAAACCGCTCACGCTCCAGTAAAACAAACCAAACCATGCAAACACAAGCCCACAGAACACAACTAAAGAGGCCAAATGCTTCTCCAGATCTACAAAAACCTCCGCGGAACACTGAAAGTTCTCAACAAATCCGCAGCGCCTCCAATCCACAGACGAATCTAACGCATGTCCAAAACACACTAAGGACTAAGCACGCAGCATACAAGCACCTCGCTACTGCTACCGATACGAGACCTAAAGCGCGCAAACCACGCAACTCGCGCCCATAACGAGCGCGCGCGCGCACGCGCAGACTTCAAATCCAGACTAAATCTAACCCCGCGCGCGAAGCAAGCGGAACCAACAAAAAAAAAGCAGAGCAAGCCAGCGAGCTCGCCTGGAGACCGGCGCGGGAGGAGCGGGAAACAGGGGCCTTCTTCCCCTTGTCCTTCTCAGCCGACTTGGCCGCCGTCGTCTTCGCCGCGAGCAAACCCTTGCCTCCCTTCCCAGCCATCTCCTCCGCTCCGCTCGAACGCGACCGACGAAAACCCTGCACGCGGGACCAAATCCGACGAGGCGGGCACCGAATCAGAGCAGGACGGGGCACGAATCGGGCGGATCTCGCGGCCGATTGGAGAAATTTGGAGGGGAATTGGAGGAATTGGGTGGGGTTCGGATAAGATGGTCGAGGAGACCCTTACCTTCGCGAGTTTTTGGCTTCCCTTCTCCTCACGCGACGCGAACGAGAGCGAGATATTTTTTTTTCCCTTCCGCGAGGGGGCCAAGTTGGGGATCTTATACAAAATGCAACATTTACAGTGTGAGCCTTGAACTACGCGAGTATTATTAGGCTTGATAGTTTTGAACAAAAGGCTTCAGCCGAGGGTATGTGTGTGATTTGTGAAGAGACGAGATTTCTTTTTAAAATTTCCGGTCTCGCGTTCGTTTTCGCCGGCTTGTGGAGGCGAAGTGGCGCCCAGTTTCCATAACTACCCTCAAACTACGGATAATTACTCGGCCGGGCGAGCCAACTAGGGGGTTTAGCCGTTTAGGCGGGGACTGCATGGATTTCGCGAGGGCATCTTCGGAAGATGGATAAATGGCGGGATGTCGCGGGGTTTTGGGTGCAGTTACCAAACTGCCCTTCCCAGGTCGTTGACCTGTAAGCTGTCTAGTCATGCGATGAGGCGTATTTAGTTCATCCGGTTTAATATAATTCTGTAACCTTGTGGGAGTTTTTGTAAATTTTTAAATCCTAAATAATTTTTCCTAAATGAACAATATCTGTGTGCCCTCATTCCAACGCATACATATGATCATATATGTGTCTCCTTTGGTATGAAAAATGAGATGCGGTCAAGGTTAGCGATTTCGAAATTCGCAAAATTCTCATGCATTGAGATGGTTCGAGAATGCAAACTGGGCAAATTTAAATTTAAATTTAAAATTTAGGAAATTTTATTCAAAAACTCCATGAAACAAGTATTAATAGTTTTGTAACCTTTGGGACAAAAATTTGTTGAAAAATCGAATTTTTTATATGGTTTTGCATCACAACGAAATGTAGAAAAATAAAAAGGCCAAAAAAGCAAAATTGTGCCTAGACCAGTCCACAGTCCCTAGGCCCAATAGCTCGACAGCGTTATTGCCCACCTGGGCTTTTCCCTCCAGCATATCGACCAGCTTGCGAGTGCTCTGCTCAGGTTCGTTCAATGCCGCGCATGAAATCGCCAAATCCACTCGATAATCAAGCAATAATCTTCTAAAATCGCTAGCGTAGCAGCGAAAATCAAAGGCCTAAAGTTCTTCTGTAGGCGTCTCGATTTTCCACAGAAATTGAGCGATTTTTTAGAGGAACCAAGCGAGTTTCGGTGAGTCCATTCGATTTTCGTTGCTGTGCTCAAACTGTGGTATTAATTCATCACTCATATTAGTGTTGTTAATACACATACTAGGAACTACTAGTGTTCTGTTATTTTGTTTATTGTGAGGAGACAGATGGCACTAGTGTTGTTAATACACATACTATGATGTATACAACCAATGAAGCTTGTTGCTTGTTCTAAATGCTAACTATCGTTCTCTTGTTCTGACAAAGAGTTTAATTATGAAAAGGTTAATTGTGATTAGTAATTTGATTAACACTCTATTATTACCCGGTCAACCTTCTTTTGTCGAGTTTAACACTCTATGTGTTACCCGGATAATAATACATGTTTCAAAAAATATTAGAGATGTCAACCTTCTTTTGTCGAGTTTAACACTCTATGCGTTCACCAACTAATAATACATGTTTCGAAAAATCTTAGAGATCGAGCTGCAAAAAAAAGTCTAGAGATAGAGCTGTACACATATTTATGTTGCCGAAAATATTTTTTCTGGGAAAAACGGAGAAAGGATCTGGACACAAGGGACAGGGACCTGTTTTTTTTTTTTTTTGGACCTGAGCGCTACTCTGAAAAATTAGAAAAGGACTTATTCGAGATTTGTATTTAACCGGAGTTTTTTTCGTAAAATAACGAAGGAGGGACCTAAACGTTATTCGGAAGAATACACGGTCTATTTAAAAAAAACACTTTTTACCCTCACAGGTTTGGGACAAAAATAAAAAAAATACTGAGGGCTTTTTTGTAATTTTACAAGGATAGATCCGTAATTTGGAGGAAGCCGAGGGACTTGTTTTGCAAAAAGGCAGAGGGGCTGACGTGGAGGCCTGGTTGCTCTCCGAATCCTCCCCATATAATAGAGTTTAACCTGTGAAAGAAATAAAAAAAATGCTGAGGGCTTTTTTGTAATTTTATAGGGATATATCTGTAATTTGGAGGAATCCAAGGGACTTTTTGCAAAAAGCCAGGAGGGCTGACGTGGAGGTCTGGTTGCTCTCCGAATCCTCCCCATATAATAGAGTTGATATTCATGCGTGCGTGATTGGACTAGTGCATGTGCTCAAAAGAGTTATGTTCTTTCCCTTGTACTAGACCACTAGGATGAAAAGCGCGCTACGCTGCGCCGAACTGGTGTGCTATTTGAGTTACTACGAATTTGAAGCATGGTTAATACATGATCTATAATTATCTAAAACGATAGCACGAAGAGAGTAACAACATTTACAGCGCTAACAGTACAAAGCGCAGTACAACATTATCCTATATTCCAAAGATTCTACCTGCAAAACAGCGAATCTACGAATGCAACAAAGATATCTTTATGTATTCAAATGTAGCAAAACAAATCATGTAACCCAACACAACCACAGCTACAGACCTTGCAAAGAACATACTTGATCACACTAAGGCCAGGTTCTGTAAAGACAATATCTGAAGCATTCCTGGCTGCATCAGTTGCATCAGCAACGGCAATACCAATATCAGCTTTCTTTAGGGCTGGAGCATCATTTGCTCCATCACCAGTCATTCCACAGATATGCTTTCGTGCTTGCAAACATTTCACAATCTCATACTTGTGCTCTGGAAAAAATAGTTTACTCAAATCAATCGAGAGATGACTATTTATTCACTTTCCCAACTCCCAAACATTGCCATGTCGTAGTTCCTTATAAACCATACCTGGCAATACACCAGCAAAACCATCTTTCTCAATGAGACCATCAACTGGTAAAGCAGCAATGGACTCATCCTTGTTCTGTCCCAGCAAAGCAGAAGAAGGATACATGTTTGTACCCATTCCCAGGCGGCGCCCTGTTTCCTTTCCAATTGCCAACTGATCTCCTGAACATCAGAGAACAAATTTTTTAAAAAAAAATTGGAAGCAAGGAAAACAAAGATTAGCCTTGCCAATGTATTGAAGCTACAAACAGGAAATAATCTATTTTTTAAAAATATCTTCTATTAATTAATATGATTGCATCGAAGGCACATACACTCAAATAATTTGGTAATGAATATACAGAGAGACAGATTATTTGGATATTGTTCCATTGGAAGTATACTTGTGATCATCTTGACATTGGCACCAAGATTAAGTGCCCTCCGAATTGTTTCAGCATTGTCATGTCTTGGAGGATCAAAAAGTGGCATGAGACCAACAAAGTGCCATGGGCCACCAGGACTTTCTTTCCTCCCATCTGGCACTTCCTACATGCAAAAACAGAATAATGCACACCACTAAGACAATATATACAGGAAAAAAGAAAAGAAATAATACAGGTGAACCTATAGGTAGCTATCGTAGTGGTGTAAGTGATAGACAAACAGAATAAGTCGCATTGTTCAAACAATTAGCTTAAGTTGAGTACTTCCCAGTTTGCATGCACAAGGCTTACTAACGCTGTTTTAAACATGCTCATGAAATCCTTGTGGTCAGTGCAGCTGCACCGTGAATAGCACGCTAAGATAAAAGGTACATTGTAATCCTTGTCACCTGATATGCTACAGCAAGCGATCTAAGTCCAACACTCTGCAAATTTATCGATCATGGCATGGACCCTCCGTTCTATTTTAGACGTGTTGTGAGCCAGGTCGAGAATCTGCAGCCAATACATTGAGTTATAGGTAATGATATTCAAATATGAATACAATGCTTTCATAGGGCAATGCTAGTATATGAATACACAAGCACTTCGTTCTTGTGAATGTATGTCAATGCTGTTCTTTTATCAGTAGGATTGAATGGAAGGAAATGAACTTCTTGAATACCAGCGCATGCCTGCGTGAAAATGTAAACAAACAGTCGTTTCAACATATAAGCAAGGTAATCATCTACCACCGCATCAACAAAATAAACTACCTCTTTCGGATCAGCTAGCAGCCCAACTATTGCAGTATCAATAGCATCTTTCTGTTCGAGATGCTCTAGCAGCCATGAGAATCACTTGGTCTTGAGTGATCCCTCTTTCAAAAACCTGGATTGGAAAAAATTGAAATCAAACATGAGAAAGCCAATATAATATTAAATGTATCCTTGTCGCACCTGAACAAGGTTCTAGTCCACAGTAAGCTTATTCAGGGTCAATGTTCTAGTTTTATCACTGCAAACAACATCCATGCCAGCCATCTCCTCAATTGCAGTCATTCTTTTTGTGATGGCTCCCTGCAGGAATCGTATTTATGTGATTAAGTATATTAATACACATAAAAAAAAACGAAAAGCAACAGATGTGATGATCGAGCCTCCACATACAAACAATCGTATTTAAGTGATTAAGTATATTAATACACATAAAAAACCGAAAAGCAACAGATGTGATGATCGAGCCTCCACATACAAAACTGTTGAGACAAGCGATGTGACCCTATGGCCATAGTCACAGATAAGACTGTTGGCATGGCTATGGGAATGCCTCCAACAAGAAGGACCAGGAGGTTTTCGATCCCAGGGCGGCATGCCCTATCCTGGATAGGATACATCACAATGATTTCAACAAACATTCCCACAGCAATTGAGCAAATACAGAAGTTCCCAATAGCCGTCAAGACCTGCATCAATCGGATAATAATATGACCGGTGAACTACAATGATAATACTGGTCGTTTGATAGAGATCAAGTATGAAATATTTTAGGAACGTAAAATCAAAACCTATGATTTTCATTCGAAAGGAAAAAAATGCAGTGAAGCTGATGCATAACACTTATCAAGAATCCAGTTAAAGGGAGGATGGCGCCAGAGTACAGAATGCTCATCTGTTGGTCGGGGGCGATGGATGAACCGAGCGGTGGCGTCGGGGAGCCGCCGGCTAGGGAGGATGGCGGTAGAGTCGTGGGGGATGGCGGAGCAGTGGGAGAGGTGGCTGGGGGCGGCGGAGGAGCCGAGCGGTGGCGTCGGGAAGCCGCCGGGTGGGGAGGACGGCGCTAGAGTCGTGGGGAAGAACCCGAGGGGAGCGGCGGCGGCCAGGGACCCCCATCTCGGTGGAGTGCCGGGTGGAGAACGCGAGGAGGCCGGTGAAGACGGGGGGATCCGGCGCTCCTCGACGCCGGATTTCACGGCCTTTTATCAGCCATTGAAGGGGCAGAGAGCACGGCAGGCGGAGGACATGAGGAGGAGGAGCGGAGAGCGCGGCGGGAAGGCACGGGAGGCAACAGATCTCCGGGCATCGAGAGAGCAGTGGCGGAGGTGGCGAGGAAGGCGCGATCGAAGGGGGCACGCGGGCAGGGAGTAGGAGACCGTGATGGCGAGGCGGCTGAGCGTGGGAGGCGAGGAGGCGACCATCCTCGCATGAGCGCAAGGATGAGGGGGAGCGACGGCGGGTGAGGGCAGCAGAGCGGGGCAGCGGCGGCGATTCCTGTGAGAGGAACGGGCGAGGGAACCACGAGGACAACGGGGAAAGGGAGGGTAGGCGTGGAGCGCGATGCGGACGACGATTTGTTGGCGAGCTGTAGGCCACCGCTCGGGCGCGCATGGACAGCCGGATCGGGGCAGCACAGTGGATCGACAGTAGCCAGGAACGTGGACCTGCACGCAATTAGCAAATTTTCGAGGGCCTTATCGCGAGACACGCCGATGTGGCAGCGCTAAGGAGCCGGCATTCCCACCCCTTGTAGGATAGTTAATATTCGGTAGGCTTTGCGTGTCCTACTAGAAAATTTAAGGAACATTTAATCGTGTGTGTATGTGGACACTAATATACTCAGTCTTCAAAAATCTAATGTTTTAGACGTTGATACGGTTTTTAAAATACAACTTTGATCACTAATTTTTATTATAATAATTATAAAACTCAACAAAATTATTAATATTATGAAAGTACTTCTTGAGACAAGTCTACACAAATAATTTTCATCTATCCAATTTAAATATTTAAAAATATATCAATAGTTAAAATTTTGAAAGTTTGGCCATCACTATGTCTAAAATGTTAGCCTTTTGCAGACCGGAGCGAGTATGTCAGTAGCCTTCAAATAGCTCTAATCATATATTAGTTGGAATGGCATTAGTTTATAACAAAATTTGAGTGATCATCTAGCCGGGAGATCAAAATGGTGCACACCCAGCACGACAAACAAAAAAAATCCCGCCATTGCAGTAGCTATTACTCTAAATAATATGATTTTGATTGATCTTCGTGTGGCAGCAAACATGACAGAACAATAAAAAAGAAATACAAATGTCCTCTTAAAATAATCAAACCCAAAAAAGAACATGCTTTTTTTTTATTAACACAATGTATCCGCTAAGCATCTTTTCTCATCTCATGGTTGTAGATGGCTCAGCATTACTGTAGGAGCCTTCGAGTTGCTCGTTGTTCGTCGTGATGCCGACCAAGTTCCAGCTTCCATGACTCGTAGAGCCACCGCAAGGTACTGAAAGGGATGGAAGGAAGACATGAATGAAGGTAAGCAAGAGCACTATCAGTAGTAAACATATTCAGTTCATCAGCTAGCATAAAAATAAATACAATGTCACATGTGAAAGATCTGATGTTGCGATACTCAATGCTTCCATGCTCACCGTTACCGGTCAGTGCTAATCAATATCAAAATATTGAGCATATTTTGTACCAAGCTGTATTGTTCTTACCACGAAGAATAGGAAGCCCTACTTATCCTTCCCACGTCAGTTCTTACCATCCTACTAGCAATGTGAAGCGTGTAATTAAATCAGTACAATGTCACAGTGGAATAGCAACCAAATGTTTAGGTGATCGATGCTTAGGCACCAATAAGTATCGATCAAATCTTCTAGAAATACTTCCAATGATCTCTAGTTGTAATTCCTAGTGAAATAAGAACCAATCCCATTGAATCTGGAAGAGCTGCAGATCCTAACATGATTAAATGAAGAAGCAAAAGCCCTTACCATTCTCACAACGCTACAGCTAATTAAGAGAAGGGAGAGCACGATTGAGCCACGTATAACGGCATATGAAATCTGGATTCAATCGTACTTGAATTTTTCCTTTTTACTGAACTGGTACCGATCCTAATTGTACAGGCAATCTGGTCATCACAAGCGAGGGTGAAACAGTATAGCTTACAGAAGAAGTGCAGATTTCTTCTCAAAAACGCAGGTAGAGCATATTGAACCGGTCAATCTTTTCTCGATTATCCAATGTTCTCTATGTAAATAAGGAATTAGGATAAGTGAAACAAGATAGAGGGAGATTTAAGCCCCCAAGATCACTGTTTTCAGGTCAGCATCAGGCCCTCTCCCATGGCATATTTGTATTGGTTTACAAAAGTTGTACTTTTCACTGAACCAAAAACTGCGGATATTAGGGAGCAGAAGTAATGTTCGCAAAATGAACGCGAGGAAAGAGACATTTCTTGGAAGAAAGAATTCTGCTACCAAAAAAATATCAGATTTTGAGTAATACACAAGAGACACGCCTAACATCTGAAGCAGGAGCATCAACAGCCAAAACTACTAGCACCAGCTGATTTTACCACTCCTTTCCTTTCCATATTCTCCCTCACTTTATTGCTGTAGTTCCACTGACCTCCAGCGGCATACAAGTTGGAAAGCAAAACATATCCACTTTCTTCTGTAGGTTCAAGACGAAGAAGTTCTTTTGAAGCAATCTCTGCAACTTCAGTATTTTGGCAAGCTGAACTCGCACTTAAAATGGAACCCCATATAGACCGACCTGGCTTCATCGGCATCTTCCTAGCCAAACCTACTGCATCAGACAGCCTACCAGATCGTGCAAGGAGATCGATCATACAACCAAAATGTTCTATTCCTGGTTCAATTTTGAACATTTGCTTCAAATTATCAAAGATCCTGCACCCTTCATCTAACAGGCCAGAATGGCTACAAGCACTGAGAACAGCGACCAATGTCACACCATTAGGTGTTGCACCCTCTGTTTGCATCTTCCAGAATAAATCCAATGCTTTGGCCCCATGGCCATGAAATGCAAGGCCAGATATCATAGCCGTCCACAAGGTAACATCTTTGTCCAAGGCCTTCTCAAACACAGCAAACGCTAGCTCGACATTTCCACATTTGCAATACATGCCCACAAGAGCAGAAGCCAAGAAAGCATCTTGAGTCCCATGTTTTTTAACCACCCAACCATGGACACTCTTTCCCGGATTCAAGGCTCCCTTGCGTGCAGCCGCGGAGATCAAAGTTACGGCAGTGACTTCATCAGGTCTTACACAACTGGCAAGCATATCGCCAAATAGTTTCATCACCGCAGCGAATTCTCCGTATCGAGCATATCCATCCAGAAGCGCATTCCAGGATATCAGAACCCTGCAAGGCGCGTCAAGAAAAAATTTGCTAGCGAGGTCCAACATGCCAGCATTGGCAAATCCTGCGACCATGGTGTTCCACGAAATACCATCCTTCTCACCAGCTTCGCCAAACACTCTCATGGCCGTGTTCATTGCCCCACATTTTGCATACATGCCTAGAAGAGCATTACTCAAAATCAATCCCCTTTCTGCAATACCCATCCTCCGCACCACGGCGCCATGAATGGACCTCCCAAGGAGCGCATTCTTCAGTCGCCCGCAGCAAGCGAGGAGAGCAACAACCGTATACTGATCAGCACCAATCCCCCTGGACGCCATATCACGGAAAAGCTGCAGCGCCTTCCTGATGTAGCCTTCCTTGACGTACCCAGACAACATGATATTGCAAGACACCGTATCTGACGTCGGTGCACGCCGGAACATCGCCTCGGCCGCCTCCACATCACCGGTGTCCAGGTACATCTTGATGAGCGAGTTCCGCAGGTACACACGCGAGTGCAAGCCATTCACAAGGACGTGAGCATGTACCTGCTTCCCGACCGACGCGCACTCCACAGACTTCAGCAGCGACAGGAAGGTCTGCTCATCAGGGGAAGCGAACGACGCGAGCATGGATTTGTAGAGAGCAACCGATCGGCTGTGCGAGGAGGAGAGCGCCGAGAGCATCAGGTTGTAGATGTAGAGGTTGGGGCGCGGGGTGAAGTGCTCGAACAGGAGCAGGGCCTCGGGCGTGTACTGGGGGAAGGCGACGGTGGCGAAATGGAGGAGCCGGCTCATGGGGAAGGTCTCGAAGGCGAGGCGGAGGCGGAGCATGTGGGCGAGGATAGCCTTGAACGGCCGCGCCCCGCCCCGGCACCGCTCGAGCAGGACGAGCGCCGGGTGGCCCAGCCGCAGCGAGACGGTCGGGTCCCAGGGGCTCCGGGAGGTGGTAGCCATCGCGGCGGCGAGACGGAGGAGCGTGTTGGGGGCAAGAGGGGGTTTGGGTCTCGCCGGCGACGGTATTAGCGTCGCGGTTTCGGTGCCGTGGAGGAGGTCGAGATGGGTCGCTGGGATGAGGAGGCCACCTCGCCGCGGGCGTCCGAGCGAGTGGCTTCGCGGCGGAGCCGGCTCCACTCAGCGGCGCTGCTCGGCGGCGGCCGGCGAGGAGGCCTCCGACTGGCAGGCCCAACAAAACACACGCGAGGTTACTTAACATCTAGGCCCATGTTTTGGGGGACGCGATCCGACCCAAAATGGTTTAGAAGGCCCATTTATTACTATAAACATCATAAGAAATAGATGGATCTTTCTTTAAAAAAGCTTAAACAGAAGGGAAAAGAGTATAAAAGTGCAAAAGATGGAGGGGCCAATCAGACAATGGCAGTTCAGCTTACTCGTCTCGTCTGTTCGCATCACATGAAAAGGGGGGCTTCTAGCTGTGGAACCTTCGTTAAGTATGGACTGAACTCACGGGCCGGGACCGGAGCCCAGGCCCAACTCATGGGTGACCTTATCCATTCACGCCTTTCCACCGAATTTTTTTTATTTAATATATATTTTTAAAAAAAATTCAAAACTAACCGACGGAAATGAAAAATTACAAAAATAGGCCCCCGTCGCCCATACATGGGGCGATCGCCCCATATTGGGGTGATAGGATCTAGATGTAAAAAACGCACTTGTGAAAATAGACACATGAAAAAGTTGATTTGTCAATATTTTTTGCATTTAAGTACCTATCGCCCTAATATAGCGCGATCGCCCCGTGTATGGGCGACGGGGGCCTATTTTTGCAATTTTTCGTTTTCGTTGATTAGTTTTGAAAAAAATTTAAAATAAATATTAAATAAAAATAAATTCTCTTTCCATCGACGAGATCAGCAGCGCGATTAATAATATTATTTTAATAAAAATTTATAGAAAAAATACATCAATTAAAAAATAGTAAAAATATCTCTTTATGACAATTTGAAACGGTGACAGCCTCTCTGCCACCTCAAAACAGAAAAAGACGAGGAGAGAAGAAAAGGAGAAAAAGCGGAATATTGATGAGGAATTAGACATACAAATTGAACACAATAATTACAAATTGAACGCAATAATTACACATACAAAGTTCATACATTCATTACACATACGAATTCGATACACTAGATTGAAATGCGACTAAGTCTCTGAATCGTCGGGCAATACTTGAAAGTGTGCCCTGTCTCCTTGGAAACTAAACATTTCTTTACACGATGCCCACTTTTCGCTGCGTTCATGTCGTTCCTTATACACCTTGTCTACCGCCACGCTACACCCTTCAGCCTACTGACATCTAGAACCCACCGTGTGTCCTCCCATCTATGATGCTTCATGAATAAACCAACCACTTGAAAACCATAATTTTTTGCGCTCTAGGTTGCCATCACTGCTTCCTTATTGAAGAGTTATGACAAGAATATACTCGGATCCATACAGATTGTTGAGCAGGTAGCCCTTACGTGTGCACATGGCTTGTGTAACAGACGATGCTTGTTGCAGATGCATACACATGTTTGCCTATGTAGGATGCATTCATGAACAACTTTTCATCGGTTCATCCCACGACCGATTTTATCTTTACATAGTATCTCAAAACGAAACTCTCTCGTGCCCATCTTTAATGCTTTATGCATCTCACCCTTCTTGCCCTTTTCATGCATGTTGTGCAAATCATCTCGGAGTACTTCATAGTAGAATCATTCATGCGACCGACTATCCACCATGGTGATCCACAAAGTACTTCACGATGCCACGAATAACACCATCCATTGTAGCAACAAGAGGAAGGGGTCTCAGGCCTCGTATGACCCAATTGTAAATCTCAGCCAGGTTAGTCGTCATGACTCCATACCTAGCACAATTGGTGTCATAAAGCAGAGTCTATTTCTTCCTAGACTCATACTCTATCCATTCCGAGAAACATTTTATAGCTCTTCTATTCCTCCGAACAGTGTGGCCGGCTTCTTGTATGAGACACCCTAAGGTGGGTGCTTGAGAGATTCGACTGGGGCTTTTGTGGCAACCGCTCCAAGGGACGGGAAGAAGCAGGATCTTGGGAGCAAGCAAGAAGCAATGAAGTCGAGTTTACCAGGTCGGGCCCTCCAAAGGAGTAATAACCCTAGTCTGCTTGGTGGATTCTTCGAGTTCAAAGGTTCTTACAAAGTAAGGGGAAAACGACCTTCTCGGGTTACGCCACCCAATTCTCAACAACCATTCTCCCATGCACCCCGGCTCCCTTTATACTCGGGTGGTGGCGCATGGGGCTTCTAACTGCGTAAAGCAAAGCGTCGACACGCTACTCTGATTGCATTTAATGCACCCGTCACCCTCTCTTACATCACATTTAATGCACATCCTAGCCGACTTAGACTTCGCCTTGGGTCCCTTTGTCTGTCACCCCTGCAGGCCGGCCAGAGAGAGGGGATGTCGATTAGGCCGCCATCGATTCACGCGCTGGGGAAGACGCGCCACGCTGCCTACACATCACCGCATTTAATGCGCACGTCTGCATTAAATATCCTTGACCCTTCGCCTGTGCATGTACAGTTACGGGAGTTGATTCTTGGGAACTACGCCCAGAGTGGCACGAGCATACCTGTCCTCTTGGCGAGCACCTTTCTTTGAGTCGCCCTGAGGAGTGGCTCGAAGCAACTGTCGCCCTTAGCGAGCACCTTTCTTTGTGCATGCAGGAGTGGCACACGCCACTGTCCCTGGCGAGCACCTTTCTTGTCGCCTCGAGTGGCACGAGCATGCATCCTCTTGGCGAGCACCATTGGTCGCCTCGGAGTGGCTTTGAAACGCCACCTGTCCTCTTGGCGAGCACCTTTCTTTGAGTCGCGCTCGGAGTGGCTCGAACGCCACTGTCCTCTTAGCGAGCACCTTTCTTTGGTCGCCTCGGAGTGGCCGCATTGTCCTCTTGGCGAGCACCTAATTTTGCTTCGCTCATGCAGTCCGAGCCACCTGTCCTCTGGCGTGAGTATAATCTTGTACAGTGGGTACCCAGTGTTTATCTGGCAGTGGCCCGGGCCCACCCGGAGTGTCTTTATTCTTTTCTTTTCTTCGCCGAACGGTTCAATCTCGGGTGGGGCCCATAAATGCCCACCACGCCGCGGTCTTAAAAACTTGCCTCTTTTTCCGGCCCGAGGTGAATCTGCGTTCCAGAGGCCGTGGGACGTGCCCACTTCCTTGAAAAAATACTTTGGTTTTCCCAAGTCCAGAACTACGCGTCTCTTCGACTTTTTCCCGCCCAGGCTCTTCCTTGAATTCTTATAAATAAGCGAGGCGACAGGGGGCATGTTCCCGCTGTTTAGCTTTTTAGCCTGCTCCTTCTGCCGCTTCCATACGCCTTAGAGTTACATGGCCTCTCAGGCTCTGTTCTCCCTCCTTCAACCGTGGAAGAGAACGCCGCGCTAAATGCTCCAAGGTGATCGCTTGCGGACGCTCTCCGCATATGGTCGGATCAGTCGCTCCCAGCGCCCGGCGGGAAGTCATCTTCTTCGCAGCGATGATGGCGGGCTTGGTCCCGCCCATCTCGGACTTCTACATCGAATCCTCAACTTCTCGACATTCACAACATCCACCTTCCGCCTAACTCCATTGTGCTCCTCTCGTCTTCGCCCACTTCGGAGATGTTTATAGGGTAATGCCCAATCTTCTCCTTTTCTGCTACTTCTTCCGCTCGCGTCGGCCAGGGCTCCAGCATCTCGGGTCTTCGCCATCTGCGACTTAGAGCCGGGGCCGTTGCGCGCTACATTCAATGGAGAACCGATCCGGAAAATGTGGCGCCACGAATGGTTGTATGCGTTGAAAGGCAGCAATGATTGAAGCCACAGGGCTTCCCACTGAAGCGGTGGCGACAAATCTGGCCAGGTATCTCCGTGCCGACACACGAAGAGCTACTTGCAATGTTGGCTCCGGGTTGATCAGCTGCCGGATAGCGGTGGCCAGGAGAGCATGGTTCTCGAGGACTTCGTGTCCGGAGGATTATCCCTTTCTTGGCCGGGCCCACCATGACTTGGCACTACACTGGCGTGGACGACGGGATTCTGGACGTTCCAGGAGAGTAAGCTCTTACGCCTTCCTTCTTCATCATCATTCTTTTTTTTTTTTAACATCGCTTCTTCTTCTTTTCTTTGTCAGGTCGGTAGTGGAAAGGACGCCTTGCGCAGAATCGCTTCTGGATGGGGCGTGGGCGATCGAGCAACGGTCCGCCCTTCCCAGGCTGCAGCTTCCACTCTGCGACATCGGACCTCTGGATCGGGCGGGATCGTCAGGCGATGCCCAAGATGGACGCCATGGGGCGCCCATCATCGTCCATCAAGGGCCCACGATAATCCGCGCACTCCTGGTGGCGACCAGGGAGGAACAAGCGTCTGCCGACGACATCGCTTGCACTGGAGCGTCCGGCCGACCACGGCTATCGAGGCCGGCTGGCCGTCGGCCGGCCGACCTTCGGCGGCCTCGCCTCACGAGACTTCCTCACCGGTACCGGGGGCTCTTCATCAGCGATCGCGGCGCCAGCCTCATGCCCGCTTTGCAAGCCCCGGATTTGGGCCTTGCCGCCAAGCGACCAGAGCGCGCCTTCCTCCCGCCGCCGCCCGCCACCGGCGTGGTGACCCGCCAGCGCTTCGATGGCGGACCCGGCCGCGGCGACCTCGATCGGCCACCCACCGCCACGCGCCAGCGATGATCCCGCCGGCGCTGCCGGCAAATGGTGGACCCATCAGCCCGCGGCAGCATCGCCGCCTCCACCGGCACCGCTAGCTGGTCCGATTCGCCGGCAGCGCGGCCGATGGACCCACCGGCGCGACATCGCTCGCCCGCCACGGCACGCTAGGCCGACGCCACCACGCGATGGTAGATCACCGGGCCAATCATCGCCGCCACCACCGATCGGCAAACGCCGACCCCGCGATGGCGGATCCACCGGCGGCAACATCGCTTCGCCGCCACCGCAGCGGCCGACGCCGACCACGCTATGTGGCGGACGCCAAGAAGCATCCTCCGGCGCTTAGGTGGAGCGGTCCCCTCACGCCACCGAGGGGTGCCGCCCGGTGCCTCGAGAGTGGTTCTCACTCGGGGAGTGCCTCGGTTTCGAGGCCTCGGCCTGTACTGAATCCTTGATACACACAAAAAGAAGCGGTAAAACTTTTAACCTTGAATGGAGCCTTACCTTTGCTTGCTTTTGCTTGTTCCAGGGCACCGCTATGCCAGGCCGCTCCTGTGGTGACGACCGGGGCGAGGTAGCGGACGGGCGGCGGTGATCCGCCCAGACAAGAAGAAGCCGGCGATCGGCATCTGGCCAAAACCAGTAATTTCTTTGTCTGCAGCCCGAGGCGCTGGGCCACGGCCCACTCCGGATCCTCCCGCGGACTCCGTTCGCCGGCGACGCGATACCTTCTTGGCCCGCCCTTGGGCGAGTTTCTACTCCCCAGCCAGCCTTACGTCGAGCAAGCAACGGTGGCCGCAGCCGCCATCAGATCATAGCCTCCGGCGAGGTGGCTAATTTATGACCGGATGGAAAGGCGAGCGGGGAGCGGTGAGAGAAGCGGAAGCGAAGGGGTCACTATACTGCCAGCTCATGGAAAACTCGAGGCGCCCGGGACACACCGCATCAAACCGGCGAACACTCTGCAGATCTTTGAGGTAGCCTGACCGGATGGAGGACAGCCTCGCTCCGGTAGGGTTGAATGCGGCCAGCGCCATTGGAGCGAAGCCGTCGCCACTACGCCGCCGGTCGGATTGACTTCACGCCGGCTTCCATCGCCGCCAAGTCCACTCCGGGAGGGGCCAGCGCGATAGCATTGCCTACTGCGAAGTTCGACCTGCGTCTTCTGCGCGTCAGGAGCGCCAACTGATCCTCATTTGGTACCCCGTCCGAGTTGAAGAAGCGAAGCGGCGGAGCGCAGGTGCAGTAACACCACGTGCTGCTTTCGGTGGAGATAGCCAACCTGTATTTGGAGGGCCTTGCGAGAAGAGAGTGGCAATGGCGGTGGGCGTGGGCCCCTCGCGAAGACCTGCGATGCTTGTGCATGATGGCGGACGAGGAGGAAGAAGGATAGGATAACCTAGACCCTTCTCCCTTGCCCTTTTAACTTGGCGGCTGCAACAACTTTTGTAAAGCACTTTCATGGAATAGACATGACACTTTTTAGACTTATTCAGCAATGTTTAACTTGTCTTCTTAGCCTTCCACCTTCGACCGCCCGGATTAACTTGAGTGCTACCGCCTCTTTAAGGCTTAGAAGGAAAAAAGAAGGAGTAAAGTATCCCTTGTGTCCGGCGATTCTTTTCGTTGCCTTACATCCTGCAAACAACACGCACTTGTGGCCTCCGGCGGGCGGGACATGTAAGGTGGCACGGGGCGTAGGCTTTGATAGCAAGGTTTAAATCGCCACTTCACGAGGACACCTGAGTGTCATGACCGTGTTTGAGCCGAGTTCAAACCAAGCCGCCTAATTGCCCAACTCTGTTCGCCTTACATAGTGGTGTCCCGCCTTTGCCCTGGCGCTCGCGGGGATCGAAGCGGACTAGAGTGATCGCCTTGAACACTTTGCCATAAAACGAATGCAGAAAAGGCATGAAGTAATCAAGTAGAAATAATGTAACTTAATACTTAATTTACAACGAACAGTCGTTTCCCCGGCTAGTCAAAAGCATGGATTCGGCCGCCACGAGGAACAAAACGAAACTTACAACCGTTCAAGGGTAGAACTTGCTTGCGAGGTTCTCTATATTCGTGAGTTCGCCGGCTTCCTCCTCGCTGGCCAACTCGATCCCTGGTCGAGATCGAGACCACCTTAAAGCGGCCCTCCCACTGGGAGGCAGTTTGTGCAACCCAGCCTTGCCGATCGATCTTTCGCAGAAGACCAGGTCGCCCGGCTGCGGTGTTCTCTCACCGACCGGGTGGCGTGGTACCTCCTGAGGCTTTGCCGACACCGAGCGACGCAGCAGGCCGCATCGATCCGAGCTTCTTCCAGGAGATTGACGCGTCTTGGCGCATCTCTTCCTGATCTTCTTCCGCTTGAACGCATGACGCCGCGTGGCGACCCAAATGTCAATTCCGGCGGGGAGGACACTCTGCTCATTCGCGTAAACCGTAAAGAATGGAGTCTCTCCGTAGCTTCGTGAGAGTGGTCCGAGTGACCACAAAGACTCTTCTTGGAGTTCTTTCAACCCACCGCGAGCGTTGGTGAAGCCGATCAAACGCCGAGTCTTGAGGCCCTTCAGCACTGAGCATTGGCTCGCTCAACTTGGCCGTTGCTTCTTGGATGGGCAACTGAGGCAAAGCAGCTTCGTGCCCATTTCTTCGCAAAGTCCGTAAAAGCGGCGCTGTGAATCGGGCGCCATTATCGGTGATGATACGGTTAGCGACCGAAGCGGCGAAGATCCCTCGCATGAACTTGACGCTGCAAACGGTAATGGTTCTCACGGCTTCGCCTTCCACCCACTTGGTGAACTTGTCAATGGCGGCGAAACGAGATGAGTGTAGCTCTCCGTTGGCCAGCGAGAGCGGACCGGGATATCCAAATTTCTGCGAAGCCGGGCCATGAGGCGGGATGGTTTCAGAGCTTGGGCTGGTTGGTGGATTGCTGGCGTGGAATCGCACGCCTCGCATCTCCTGCTTCATAAGCATCAGCATCCTCGAGGGCCAATAGAACCCGTGGCGGAAAGCTTTTCCCACCGTGGTTCATTGGAAAAATGGCTCCCGTGACACGCCTCCATGGATATCTGAAGCAAAATGCTTCCTCTTCCCGAAAGTGATGCACTTGAAGAACTCCGCTTCCACCCCGGCGTACGTGGTCCCCATCTACGAGGGTGTAGCGGCTTGGCCTTTCGCTATCTTCTCGGTGCCGCATCATCGTCGGGGCATACTTGATCCCGCAGTAGGCCAGGATCGGGTCCATCCATGTGCCTTCCCGGCCAAGCAGCGACCAGAAAGTGATCGTCCGGGTACTCCAAGCCAGCGTTTCGCCAGTGCCACTTTTCCTCCTGCCCAGCGAGGTGGCGGCGCCACCATCGTCCCCACCGAAGCGGGGTTGCGATAGCGTCGCTTTCCCATCCGGGCGAGGGCTGAAGCAGCATCACCATCCTCCCCACCGCAGAGGCGGTGAGATGGACGGTCGTAAGCCTTTCTTCAAAGACTCGACCGAACAGGGCTCTTGTCGGCGAGGCGAAATGGCGAGCTCGTCTGGCTAAATAATTGTCGCCGGGGTATGTGTGTATACCCTAGCCCTTCAGTGTCTCTCCATCTTTCTAACCTCGCGGGTCATTTGCCATGACGGGATCGAGCCAGCAAAGTCCTTCCTTGCACTGGTTGATGACCCGACAAAGAATCGCCTTTAATCAGAGGGCGCCAGATGCCGATGGTCATGTGGGCACTGAGCCAGGAATCCTTCGTATTCCCGCAACATTGTTGGTAGCTTTAAAGTCCAGTGCGACTATATATTTGAGGGGTCCCGGTCGGGAGACCGGGAGGAACCAGCCAGCGCCGAGCTGAAGGATCCATCGAAGAAGAGCGTCAAGGCGTGGCACGGACTTCCTTATCTTCCCCATCCGCCGAGTCCATTCAACAATGAAGTCCGGCCACTTTTGACTCTTGATAGCAGCGGTGGGGGCAAACTTGAAGCCAAATTCCCACTCGGCAGACCACTTAGCGTCGACCTTCGGCCTTCACGACATTGTGAAGGATCTCTCAGAGGATACGAGGAGACCACAGTGATCTCCCTTCCTGGAAATAGTGTCGCAGCTTTCTTGATGCCACCAAAGACAAAGATACACCATTTTCTCGGCCTGGGGATACCTAGTTTCAGATCATGCAAAGACCTTGCTCACGTAATAGACCCGCCATGCCGCACGCCTCTCGCTCTGCTATTAGTCTTTGCATCATCGCGCCCCGAGGGCTTGCCGCTACATAAAGGAGAAGCGGCTCACGAGGCTCGAGCGACAGCACAGAGGCGAGGAGAGATACTTCTTCGAATCTTCAAATGCCGCTTTGGCTTCCGGTCCACTCGAAGGAGTTAGTCTTCTTCATCGGCTTGAACAATGGGAGACTTTTCTCCCAGTAGACTATGAACCGCCGAGGAGGTTGTGCGACCAGCTAAGCTCTTAAGCACAGCTTGAGCCGGACAGTGGCTTCATTCGTTCTATTGCTTCAATCTTGTGCAGGTTGGCTTGATCCCGCTACTGAGACCGAAGCCAGCGGCTTTCCAGATGACACCCCGAACACGCACTTCAGATTCACTTTAGCGGTAGTGCCGAGGTGGGAGAAAGTTTCCTCCAGATCTTCAACCAACCCGCCATCGGCCTTAGCTTTTATCACCAAGTCATCAACATATACCTCCAGGTTCTTCCCAATTTGTGACTTGAATACAATATGCATGGCTCATTGCCGGTATGTAGATCCGGCATTCTTCAACCCAAAGGGCATTCGAACATAACAAGATACACCAAAAGGGGTTACAAAGGCCGTCTTTTCTTCGTCTTCTGCGCCATTCTAATCGATGATATCCTCGAGTAGGCGTCTAGGAAACATAGAGCTTCACATCCTGTAGTGAGAATCGACAACGCGGTCAATCCTTGGCAGAGGGGAAGGGTCCTGAGGGGGGGCTTTATTGAGGTCGGTGAAGTCGATACCCAGTCGCCCCTTCCCATTGGACTTCTTCACGAGTACAGGGTTAGCTACCACTCGGGGTAGGCGGCTTCCCGCACAACTCCGGCTTGCAATAGCTTCTCCACTTCTTCCCGAATGGCCTCTTGTAAGCTCTGGCGCCCGCCTCCTGACCTTACGGTGGAGTGCGCTCAGGTAGCGTTACCGGTGCTCGATCACTCCTAGGGACCCGGTCATTTCGAGATGGTTCCCAGGCGAACACATCTAGATTAGGCCAGGAGGAAGGTGACGAGCCGCGTCTTCCTATTTGGCCCGAGATCATGCGCCAGATTCTCACAAACTGGCCTTGCGAGCCTTCCTCACCCACGGGACCACCTTCACCTCACCCAAGGGATCAGCGGCGCGCCTTGGCCGGAGCGCTTCGAGGGGTCTTTCAGGCCGCTTAGCGAACAGCGGCTCAGCCAAGTTCTTGCACTTGTTACCGAGGCGCAAGGCTTCGAGCTTGTCCACCTTTACCACAATTGGGCCCTTCGGCCCAGTGGATCTTCATCGGCAAAGAATAAGCATGATGCGTGAATCGCCATGAACTTGACTAGCGGCCCCGGCCGGCCAAGGGCATTGTAAGAGGTCGAAGTCGGCGACTTCGAAGTTGATGAGTTCCCGTTCGGAAGTTTTCAGCGCTTCAGCGTGACGGGTACCGGACTTGTCCCAGGGCATTAAGCCCATCCCGGGCAATTCCATAAAAGCGGTCTGGCGCATTCTTCATAAGGTATTTGGAGTGCTTGATACGCCCGATCGACCCAAGCAGTTGATGGCACTTCCTCCATCAACGAGTACTCGCCAAGCCGCATTCCTCCGTAGGCGACCACGATCGGAGATGGTTTGGGCCTGAAGTGTTCGGGCCGGGTGGTCGGCCGACCAAAGTGACTGATTGTCCGACCACTTCAAATTGGCTCGTCCGACTCCTGCATGGTGGCACACACCTGCCTCACCTCGCTTATGCGAGTTGGAAGAGTAGGTGGCCGAGCCCCCATGAATGTACGCCACCGTGTGCTTTCGGCTTGTTGGAAAGCCGCTGGGGTGTCATCTTCGTCTGCCATCATCTTCGCGATCCTTCGCGGCGCTTCTTGAGCCGCTTTTCCACCAACTTGGACACAACCTGGCAATCTTCCAAGTCGTGCCCGTTGTGCGGTGGATGGGCGCATGGCTTGCCCTATCGTCTTCACTCTGGGGAGAACGCGGTCCCTGCGATTGTCTCGCTGGTCCCGGCGATCTCTTCTTCGGCCTCGATCGTCGCGCCCAGGCTTGAGCTTGGATCGCCACCAAAACCTCTCGGCGGCGCCTCCTTGGCGCTTCTTCTTTTTACGGTCGGAGGACTTCGACGCCCGCCGCTCGTCGAGGAGTTTGAGGGCCTGCTGCACCCTTCCGAGCCTCATTGCCGGGAGCACTTGAGCCAGAGAAGAGCTCGAAGTGGTAGCGATGCTGGTAGCCATCTTCTCCGCATCTTCTCATCCCTAACCCCCTCCTAACGCACAATAACCGATGCCGTAGATCCAGGGGATCGCCAGGGCAAATGGCTAAACCGCCCGAATAAACCCCCTCAGTGACTCTCCTTCTGCTCCAAAGCGTGAGGTCGTCCTCCACACCCGGTTGAGCGAGGAGCCCCGAAAGTTAGCGACAAAATGTCGCACGCTTCCTCCCACGAGCGTCAACCTCGAGGAAGGTTCACAGCTGACAGGCCAGTGAAGCTCAAACACATCGGGAAGTAGTTGGCCATAACTCTATCTCGACCCCCGGCAAAGACGCACCACCGTCGATAAATCTGCGGGAATTCTTCAGGTTGGTGGTGCCGTCATACTTTCGATGGCGCGGGGCCGAATCTCTCTGGCCACGCCCGACATGAGGCGTGAGCGGAGAAAGCGCCTGGCACCCAACATTATATGGGGAGTAGTGTCGCCCACCGACCCCACTGACCCTGAGAGGGTCGAGGAGTCTACACACTCTCCCAGCCTCGGAAGAGAGCTCCTTCCGACCGCGCCAGGGAGTTTGGCGCGTCGTTCTGATGGACGCCTCAAGAACTTGACGCAGATTATCTCGCTGAGCCGCTTCGTGCCCTTAGATCTCCGCGGTTCTCCTCGGCATGGGAGATACCAGGGAAGATCGAAGCTTGTGCACGTCCCCTGTTCTGAGGCTGGCCGCACCTTCCCTTTATCCCGGCTCTGCGGCCGAGAGGTCGCCAAAGAGCGACTGGAAGCTTGGGCGTCCACCATACGAACTCCTTAGCGGAGGACGCGGAAGCCCGGCTGAATTGCCGCTACAAAGAACTTCTTTGCCGCTGGCCGAGTCCACTAGGCGGCAATGTCACTGAGCCAAGGGTAGGTGAGGTGTCGCCGTCAGTTGGGCTGGATCGAGGATGATCCAGAGCAATCGACGCATGAAGGCTTTGCATTGGGGTATCTTCCCCCAACGGCAAGCGCGTTGGACCGGTGAGCTCAGGGCTTGGATGCGGCGCCCTCCCGCCATGAAGGACTACCGACCCGACTCTTACCGGGGCGAGATCGGCGCCGCTTTGCCGCCGAGGGCGCTCATCGGGCGATGAGATTCCGCCATACCGGATGATCTTGGATTCTTGCAAACTTCTCAAAGGAATGGAAGAACGAACGATCTAACCACTAAGCTCCCTACATGGCGCGCCACCCGGCCTTCGCCAACAAGACACCCTAAGACTCAGGTGCTTGAGAGATTCGGACTGGGGGCTTTTGTGGCAACCGCTCCAAGGACAGGAAGAACGGGATCTTGGGAGCAAGCAAGAAGGCAGTCGAGTTTACCCAGGTTCGGGCCCTCCAAAGGAGTAATAACCCTAGTCCTGCTTGGTGGATTCTTCTGAGTTCAAGGTTCTTACAAGGCTGGGGAAGACGACCTTCTCCGGTTCTGCCAACCCACTCTCAACAATTATTCTCCCATGCACCCCACCCCTTTTATACTCGGCCGGCCGAGGCGCATGGGCTTATAAGCTTATGCGTAGCAAGCGCCTCGACACGCACTACAAAGGCATTTAATGCACCCGTCACACTCTCTTACATCACATTTAATGCCTGTCTAGCCGACTTAGACTTCGCCTTGAGTCCCGCTGTCATTACCCCTGCAGTTCGCCAGAAGAGGGGATGTCGACCACCCATCATTAATGCGCTGGGAAGGCGCGCCATACCGCCGCTTACACATCCACGTGCATTTAATGCGCACGCTCGCATTAAATATCCTTGACCCTTAAGCCGCCTGTCAGAAAGTACGATTCACGGGTTGATTCTTGGGAACTACGCCCAGGAGTGGCTCGAGCAACGCCACCTGTCCTCTTGGCGAGCACCTTGTCTTTGAGTCGCCACGAGTGGCACAGCATCTGTCCTGGCGAGCACCTTTGCTGATCGCCCAGTGAGTGGCTCAACGCCACCTGCCCCCTGGGCGAGCACCTTTCTTTGGTCGCCTCGGGAGTGGCTGAGCCACCTGTCCTCTTAGCGAGCACACTTTGTGTCGCCTCGAGGAGTGGCTCAACGCCACTGTCCTCTTGGCGAGCACCTTTGTCGGTCGCCGAGAGTGGCTCAACGCCACTCGCCTCTTGGCGAGCACCTTTGCTGGTCGCTCGAGTGGCTCAACGCCACCTGCCCTTCCGGGCGTGAGTACTTAATGCGGCTGCGTGGGTACCCCAGCGTTTAATACGCTGACACCAGGTGCGGAAGGCCTGTGCATAACTCTTCAAGCACTACTGGAGCCTCTCTTGGGGAAGGCATTGCCCTCTTCGCTACCTCCACTGTATGCCTTGACGTTAGCTCATCCAACTTTTTCCACAATGTATCAAACTTTCTCTGCTGATTTTAGTCGCACATCTTAAAAAGCTTCGTTAGCTCCTTATTCCTGAACTGCTTGTAGAAGTCAGCACCCATGTGCTGCTTGCACCACCTACTTCGCAAATTAGGCCATGGATGTGTCTGATCTTCACCTTGTTGCAACTGCAGGATCGCCTTTAACAGCCCGGGATGCTGATCATGTATGACACACACTCCATATCATTGATCCACAACGCTGGCTTTCACGTTTCTTAGGAACCAGAGCCAGCTATCAGTGTCATCACCCTCCACAAATGCAAGAGCTACGGAAAGAGCCTGATTGTTGCCATCTACTCATATGGAGGTTAATATCTGGCATTTATACTTCCCAGTTAGAAATGCCATGTCTACGCATAACAATAAACACCAATATTTGAACGCGTTGATACATGCACCGAAAGCAAAGAATGCCCGCTTGATTACCATCTTACCAGGAAAGCGCTGCGAAGGCTTCTCACAAATATCGACATAAAGTCCTAGCATTCCTTTTCCTTGATCACCTGAAGTATACTTGGCAAGTTATAACAGGAGTCTTCATACGTACCAAACCTTGCTTCCAATGCCTCTGCTTCGCTCTCCATGGCTTGGAATAGCTTATGATGTACTGAAACCACTGTTCTATTGCAAGTATGATGGCATGTGACTCTAAATCCAGATTGCCCATAATCTTCCCGTACATTACATTAGCAACAAAGCTTGAAGATATGTTTCTATGCGACTGTGTAGACTCCGTCAGCATGTATGTGCGTATGACAACTATAGAACACTTCCAATGGTGTTCCACTTAGGCTGGTAAGCATGGACACATCATAGGCAACCCTCCATCTGGCATCTAACATCATACACCTATTGATCTGACTTCACAACCTTAAAGGATCTACGTAGCGACACTATCCATGCTATCACTACTTCCTGCACCTCATTCTTATTCTTGTAAATTGCACCTTGCCGCACCTCATTCCGATCATACCCATATGCGATATCTTCACCCTCGTTTACCATCAGCCTATTGAACCGACACTCATCCCACTCCGTAGGGAAATGCTATTCATTCTCTTTGTCATTACTTAAAGCCTCATAATCCTGGCTCTCTACGTCCATCGGTTGCACCAACGATTCAATATGTTCTCCCTCGTTTGCCACACTCATTGGTTGCTGCACATCTTACATTGGAGCTTCAACTTACTCGCATAGCACTTCCTCCTGACCCAAACTAACATCCTGCCTCACTAAACATTCTCTCACTTGGCTGCTCTCCCCAACTTCCTCCGGTTCATCACCAGCAATCTCTTCCTGTGTCGCATGGACGGCATTGGCTTTCTGAAATGCTTGCGCCAACAAAAGTAGCAGCCACCCTTTCTCAATCGTCATTGTTACATGCGAACTCCATGACTTCGGTCCCTTCAGTTCCATTAACTCTCAGTACGTGCAATCCTGTCTCTGACATCCTACTCCGTGTAGCTTCAGGTCATGCAATTCACGGTCCAACGAGAACATTTGGTACAACTATCTTGTAGCTATCCACCATGAACGCTTTGAAGGGAATATGCCCGAGAGGCAATAATAAATTGTTTATTATCTTATTCCATGTTTATAATAGATGTTTATTTCTCATGCTAAAATTGTATTAACCGGAAACGTTGATACATGTGTGTGTAATAAACAAACAAAAGGTTCCTAGTAAAGCCTCTCTTTTAAACTAGCTTGTTGATTAACTGATGATCAAGGTTTCCTGATCATGAACATTGGATGTTGTTAATAACGGGGTCACATTATTAGAAGAATGATGTGATGAACACACACCCAAGTTGGTATAGCAAATTCGATCAAGTCATTAAAGTTTGTTCTTTGTCTTGAACATATACAAAATAGCTCTTTTCCTTAGACCATGAGATGATGTCAATCACTAACTCCGGAAGAGTACTTTGATGACATCAAACGTCACTCCGTAACACGGTGACTATAAAGATGGATTTGGGTACTATGAAAGTATTAGTTGAGGCTCATGCATCAAGAGTGGGATTTGTCCATCCAGATGACGGAGAGATATACTCTGGGCCCTCTCGGTGATATCACATTGACATCGCTTGCAAGCACGTGACTAGGTCACAAGAATGTCATATCACGGAACGAGTAAAGAGTACTTATCGGTAACGGGATCAAACTAGGTATAGTTGATACCAATGATCGGATCTCGGATAAGTAATATATCGCGAGACAAAAGGAATTGGTTATGTTGGTTTTGGTTCACACGATCACTAGTTCATCGTTGAGTAAGTGGGAGTCATTATGGATCTCCGGATCCCGCCGATGATTATTGATCAGAGAGGTGTCTTGATCATGTCCATTTTATTCACGAACCGTAGGGTGACACACTTAAGGTTCATCGACGCTTTTGAGTGGATACGGAACACCGGAGAAAAGTTTGGACAGCACCGGAATAGTTTTGGGATATCAGAACATTCACATGAAGAGAATGGAGAGTCCATTCACATGGAGAGTCCATTCACATGAAGAGAATGGAGAGTCCATTCACATGGAGAGAATGGAGAGTCCATTCACATGGAGAGTCCATTCACATGGAGAGAATGGAAAGTTCATTCACATGGAGAGTCCATTCACATGGAGAGAATGGAGAGTCCATTCACATGGAGAGAATGGAGAGTCAACTCACTCCTATAAAAGGGAGGGTGGAGCTCCTCTCTCATGACTAATCTCCATGACCCTTTGGTTGGTCTTTTCTCCTTCCTCCTGCTGTTCCACCTTTCAAGCAGTAGCTTAAGCGGCCATTTCTTGAAGCTGATTTCTCCACCACCACCACTAAGTCGTAGTGTTGTTGGAGTTTCCGTGGATCCTCTACTTCCGCTGCCCCGCCGGATCGAGGGATTGGAGGTCGCCGTTGTTCCGCACGCGTGTGACCAAGTACGAGGCGCTGCCGTTTGTGGCGCTCATCTTCGCGACTTTGAAGTCGGGCGTGTACCTCTACTTCAACCACGTTTGTTTGCGGGAGCGTTATTCCCGCTTTCGGTCTCTGAGGGTGAGTCCTTCGAAACCGTTTGCATGCATCTCCTAGATATGATCTTGGTGTTTGGTTGCATTCGTAGGAAAATTTTTGTTTTCCATGCTTCAAACCCATCGGTGGTATCGAGCCGTGTCTATGCGTAGATGTTTTGTACGGTTTAAAACACATGTGGATGTGGGCGTTGATGATCATGTTATTGCATACTTTCGTGTATTTTGGATCATGGTGGCATAGTGGGATTTGAAGCGGCCGGACTAACCTTACATGTCCTCGCACATGAGACTTGTTCCACGCCGACATGCAACTAGTATTGCATAAGTGGCTTTGCGGGTGTCGATTTCTCCTACTATAGTCATGATCTAATTTACAACGGTTTGCTAATAATGTTTTTATCACCGTTGTGGTTCTTGTTCGTAGGTAAGAACAGCTTTTCCTAGAAAGCCCAAAACCACGTAAAATATGCAAAAATAAATAAGAGTCGTCAAAATTGTTTTTGCAGGGCTTGTGATGTGATAGTGTCATTGATACAAACATTGATGTATGAAATGAAATTAATTGTAAATTTAAACAACCGAGAGCCATTTGGTTTTTTTTTCTTTTATTGACTGAGTGCTAAGTATATGTCCATGTTATTTATTGTAATGGATGAAGTCAATAAAGATGGCAGCATCATGGACCTTGGTGCCATGCCTGTGGAATGATGGAGATCATACCATGTCGCACAAGATGGAGATCAAGTCTTTGAAAGGACCATATCATATCACTTTATTCATACATGTGATGTTAATCCTTTTATGCATCTTATTTTGCTTGGATATGTTCACGTCGATAGCACTATAAGATGATCCCTCCAAATTAATATCAAGATAATAATGTGTTCTTCCATAGTATGCACCGTTAAGAAAGTTCGTCGTTTCGAAGCACCACGTGATGATCGGGTGTAATAGACTCTACGTTCGCATACAACGGGTGTAAGCCGATTTACACACGCAAATACTTTGGTTCTACTTGGCGAGCCTAGCATGTACGTACATGGCCTCGGAACACGAACCGAAAGGTAAAGCATGAGTCATATGGATGATATGATGAACATATTGATGTTCGCCTTTGAAACTATGCCGTCTCACGTGATGATCGGTTTCGGTATAGTGAATTTGGTTCGTGTAATCACTAAAGATGACTAGAGGGATGTTGTTTTTGAGTGGGAGTTCTCGTAGTAATTTTGAATTAAACTTGAACTTAATCTATTATGAACTTAGTCTAATTAACTTTGCAAATACGTTGTAGATGGCACCACCTATTTTCAATTTCAATCTGTTCATGGAGAAAGAGAAACTAGCCACCAACGGTAGCAACTTTACCAATCGGGCCCTTAACACGAGGATTCTCCTCGTATTTGCTCAAAGGAGCTATGTGCTTGATGCGCCGCCGGGTGCCCCGCCTGATGATGGCCCCGAGGAGGAGAAAAATGTTTTCTTGACTCGCATAGGAGGACCACAGTCTAGTTCATCATGCGGCATTTTGTACGGCCTTGAGCCTGAGCTAAAACGCTTTGAGCACAAAGCAATGCTTTTGATACAATGAGAGAGTTGAAAATGATCTTCGACACCCATGCCGCAAATGAGAGTTATGAAGCTTGAAAAGTTCTTTAGCTGCATGATGGAGGAAAACAGCTCCGTTAGTGAGCACGTACTCAAAATGTCTGGGTACACCGATAAACTCATAGCTTTGGGAATAACGATCCCCATTGAGCTAGGAATTCATCGTGTTCTCGATCTCTGCCACCAAGCTACAAGAGCTTTGTGATGAACTACAACATGCGAGGGCATGAAGAAGTCTCTCCCGAGCTTACTGTCAATCTTGGCTTCTTTGAAGTGGAGATCAAAAGGAACATCAAGTGTTGATGGTCCAAAAGACTATCGATTTCAAGAAGAAAGGCAAGGCTAAGGAAACTTCAAGAAGAAGGGCAAGTCTGTTGCCACATCTGAGAAGAAGACCAAGGCTGCCCTAAGTCGAATCTTGAATGTTTTTACTGCAAGGGCACCGAGCACTGAAGCGCAATCGCCCAAAATATCTGGTGATAAGAAGGACGGGAATGTGAACAAAGGTATATATGATATACATGTTATTGATGTGTACCTTACTAGTACTCGCGATGGCGCTGGTATTTGATACCGGTTCGGTTGCTAACATATGTAACTCGAAAGCGAGAGCTAAGGAACAGGAGACAACTAGCAAGGGATGAGGTGATGATGCGCGTCGGCAATGGATCAAAGGTTGATGTGATCGCCGTCGGACGCTACCTATCCAATTACCATCGAGGATTAGTTATAAACCTAAATAATTGTTATTTAGTGCTGCGTTGAGCATGAACATCATATCTGGATCTTGTTTAATGCGAGACTGTTATTCATTCAAGTCAGAGAACAATGGTTGTTCAATTTATATGAATAATATCTTTTATGGTCATGCACCTGAAAAGAATGGTTTATTTATTTTGAATCTTGATAATAGTACACATGTTCATAATGTGAATGCAAAAAGAATTAAGTTGAATGATGATATTGCTGCATATATGTGGCATTGCCGCTTATGTCATATTGGTGTTAAACGCATGAAGAAGCTCCATTCTGATGGACTACTAGAATCACTTGATTATGAATCATTTGAAACATGTGAACCATGCCTCATGGGCAAGATGACTAGAACCCGTTTTCGGTACAATGGAGCGGGCAACCGACTTATTGGAAATCATACATACCGATGTGTGTGGTCCAATGAGTGTGTCGTAGCGTGGTGGATATCGTTACTGCCGTTACTTTCACGGATGATTTGAGTAGATATGGATATATTTACTTAATGAAACACAAGTCTGAAACATTTGAAAAGTTCAAAGAATTTCAGAGTGAAGTAGAAAATCATCGTAATAGAAAGATCAAATTTCTACGATCCGATCGTGGAGGAGAGTATCTTAGTTACTGAGTTTGGCACACACATGAGACAATGTGGAATAGTTTCACAACTCACTCCTGCTGGAACACCACAGCGTAATGGTGTATCCGAGCCGTAATCGTACTTTATTGGATATGGTTCGATCTATGATGTCCCTTACATATTTGCCACTTTCATTTAGGGGTCATGCACTAGAAACAGATGCATTCACTTTAAATAGGGCACCATCTAAATCCGTTGAAATGACACCGTATGAATTATGGTTTGGCAACAAACCTAAGTCATCATTTCTAAAAGTTTGGGGATGCGATGTTTATGTGAAGAAACTTCAACCCGATAAACTCGAACCCAAAGCGGAAAAATGCGTCTTCATAGGATACCCTAAAGAAACAATTGGGTACACCTTCTATCACAGCTCCGAGGGCAAGGTTTTCGTTGCCAAGTATGGATCCTTTTTGGAAAAAGAGTTTCTCTCGAAAGGTGTGAGTAGTAGGAAGGTAGAACTCGACGAGGTTATTGAACCTTCTCTTCATGGAATGGCAAGTGCAAGTAGCGGAAGTTGTTTCGGAGTTGACTTCACCAAATGAAGAGGGAACTAATGATAAGGATCATGAAACTCAGAAAGAGAACACTACCGCACCTCGCAGGTCAACAAGAGCGCATAATGCTCCCGACTTTTATGTTCCTACTATGAATGTCATGGTAGTTGAGAATAATGACCTGCGACGTATGATGAAGCGATGATGAGCCCAGATTCGACAAATGGCTAGAAGCCATGAAATCCGAAATGAGATCCATGTATGAAAACCAAGTATGGACTTTGGTGGACCTACCCAATGACCGCAAGGCCGTTGAGAACAAATGGATTTTCAAAAGAAAATAGACGCCGATGGTAATGTGACCGTCTATAAAGCTCGACTTGTCGCAAAGGGTTTTCGACAAATTCAAGGAGTTGACTACGATGAGACTTTCTCACCGTAGCGATGCTAAAGTCTGTTAGGATTATGTTAGCAATTGCTGCATTTTTCGATTATGAAATTTGGCGGATGGATGTAAAAACCGCGTTCCTTAATGGAAACATTGAGGAAGAGTTGTATATGATACAACCCAAAGGTTTTGTTGATCCTAAGGATGCTTGATAAGGTATGCAAACTTCAGCGATCCATTTATGGATCAAGCAAGCATCACGAAGTTGGAATCTCCATTTTGATGAGGTAATCAAAGGTTTTGGATTTGTCCAAACTTACGGAGAAGCTTGTATTTACAAGAAAGTGAGTGGGAGCTCTATAGCATTTACGATATTATATGTGGATGACATATTGTTGATTGGAAATGATATAGAACTTTTGAAAAGCGTAAAAGATTACTTAAACAAGAAGTTTTCAATGAAGGACCTTGGTGAAGCGGCGTATATTTTAGGCATCAAAATCTATAGAGATAGATCGAGGCGCTTGATTGGGTTATCGCAAAGTACATACCTTGACAAGATTCTAAAGAAGTTTAGAATGGACGAAAGTAAGAAAGGGTTCTTACCTATGTTGCAAGGCAAGGCGTTGAGTAAGACTCGAGTCCAACTATAGCGTAAGATAGAGAAGTAATGAATAAAATTCCCTATGCTTCAGCCATAGGCTCTATCATGTATGCTATGTTGTGTACAAGACCGGATGTGGCACATGCTATTAGTTTGACTAGCGGTACCAATCGATCCAGGTTTGGAACAACTGGACAATGGTCAAGAATATCTTTAAGTACTTGAGAAGAACTAAGGATATGTTTCTCATATATGGTGGTGAAGAAGAGCTCGTCGTAAAGGTTACGTCGACGCTAGTTTCGACAACGATCCGGATGACTCTAAGTCACAAACCGGGTATATTTTTGAAATGAATGGAGGAGCAGTGAGTGGAGGAGTTCCAAGCAATCTGTGGTGGCGGGATCTTCAACGGAGGCGGAATATGTTCTTTGCTTGAAGCGGTAGAAGCGATTTGGATGAAGATGTTCATATCCGAATCGGGTGTGGTTCCGAGTCGTTGGACCCAATGGTTATCTATTGTGACAACAATGGTGCCATAGCCAATGCTAAAGAACCAAGGTCACACAAGAATTCCAAGCATATTAAGCGCGGTTTCACTCCATCCGTGAACATGTCAAGGATGGCGATGTAAAGATTTGCAAAGTGCACACGGATCTGAATGTGGCAGACGCGTTGACTAAAGCTCTCCCAAGGGCAAAACATGATCGACACGAACTCAATGGGTGTTAGATTCATCACAATGTAACATAGATTATTGACTCTAGTGCAAGTGGGAGATCAAGGGAATATGCCCGAGAGGCAATAATAAATTGTTTATTATCTTATTCCATGTTTATAATAGATGTTTATTTCTCATGCTAAAATTGTATTAACCGAAGCGTTGATACATGTGTGTGTAATAAACAAACAAAAGGTTCCTAGTAAAGCCTCTCTTTTAAACTAGCTTGTTGATTAACCGATGATCAAGGTTTCTGATCATGAACATTGGATGTTGTTAATAACGGGTCACATTATTAGAAGAATGATGTGATGAACACACACCCAAGTTGGTATAGCAAATTCGATCAAGTCATTAAAGTTTGTTGCTGTCTTGAACATATACAAAATAGCTCTTTTCCTTAGACCATGAGATGATGTCAATCACTAACTCCGGAAGAGTACTTTGATGACATCAAAGCGTCACTCCGTAACACGGTGACTATAAAGATGGATTTGGGTACTATGAAAGTATTAGTTGAGGCTCATGCATCAAGAGTGGGATTTGTCCATCCGGATGACGGAGAGATATACTCTGGGCCCTCTCGGTGATATCACATTGACATCGCTTGCAAGCACGTGACTAGGTCACAAGAATGTCATATCACGGAACGAGTAAAGAGTACTTATCGGTAACGGGATCAAACTAGGTATAGTTGATACCAATGATCGGATCTCGGATAAGTAATATATCGCGAGACAAAAGGAATTGGTTATGTTGGTTTTGGTTCACACGATCACTAGTTCATCGTTGAGTAAGTGGAGTCATTATGGATCTCCGGATCCGCCGATGATTATTGATCAGAGAGGTGTCTTGATCATGTCCATTTTATTCACGAACCGTAGGGTGACACACTTAAGGTTCATCGACGCTTTTGAGTGGATACGGAACACCGGAGAAAAGTTTGGACAGCACCGGAATAGTTTCGGGATATCAGAACATTCACATGAAGAGAATGGAGAGTCCATTCACATGGAGAGTCCATTCACATGAAGAGAATGGAGAGTCCATTCACATGGAGAGTCCATTCATATGGAGAGAATGGAGAGTCCATTCACATGGAGAGTCCATTCACATGGAGAGAATGGAAAGTTCATTCACATGGAGAGTCCATTCACATGGAGAGAATGGAGAGTCAACTCACTCCTATAAAAGGGAGGGTGGAGCTCCTCTCTCATGACTAATCTCCATGACCCTTTGGTTGGTCTTTTCTCCTTCCTCCTGCTGTTCCACCTTTCAAGCGATGGCTTAAGCGGCCATTCTTGGCTGATTTCTCCACCACCACCACTAAGTCGTAGTGTTGTTGGAGTTTCCGTGGATCCTCTACTTCCGCTGCCCCGCTGGATCGAGGGATTGGAGGTCGTCGTTGTTCCGCACGTGTGACCAGAAATGCGGCGCTGCCGTTTGTGGCGCTCATCTTCGCGACTTTGAAGTCGGGCGTGTACCTCTACTTCAACCACGTTTGTTTGCGGGAACGTTATTCCCGCTTTCGGTCTACGAGGGTGAGTCCTTCTGAAACCGTTTGCATGCATCTCCTAGATATGATCTTGGTGTTTGGTTGCATTCGTAGGAAAATTTTTGTTTTCCATGCTTCGAAACCCATCACGCTTCCCTGCACGTGACAAGCTAGCTACGATATTTAGAAAATGACTTAGTTCCACCCCTTGTGCACCATGTGCGGAACCCCTTCTTCATAGTGTATTTTAAACTGCAATCGTTCATCCATACCTATCAAGTATTTCACAAAATTTTTAATACTGATGTACCTATTGTACCACGATAATATACTCTACACTACACGAAGCTAATTAATCTGGTTGCCAAGTCATGTATGTAATAAAACTATTGCTACTTTACACAGATAATTAATCTGGTCACCAGCGGCGGAGCCAGGCCTCGGGCCACACAGGTCTAGGCCCGAGGCCTGCCCAAAAAGCCCATGTAAATTTCTAAAATTTTTTTTTATAAATTCACAAGTTAGCCCAATAATCTTTGGGCCGGCCCGAGGCCTGGGCTGGCTCCGCCCCTGCTGGTCACTAAATCGTGCATCTAAAAAAGTATTGCTATTCTATATAGCTAGTTAATCTGATCGCTAAATCGTGAATCTAAAAAAGTTGTTATTATACACAATTAACTACTTGCACAACTAGTTAATCTGGTCGCTAAATCGTGTATCTAAAAAAGCATTACTATTCTGGTCGCTAAGTCATATATCTAAAAAAACTATTGCTATTTTAGTACACCTAATTGATCTGATAGCTAAGTCATCTATCTAAATTTCAAGAATCGCATTCATTCCTGCCGCCACCGCCCTCCCGCCGCCCGCCACCTCCTTCACTTCCTCTACAACGGGGTGAGACGTTGAACCCGTCGCAACCTCTCTGTCCCGCCGGAGATCTCACCACCGAGGAGGAAGAAGGTATGGTTGTCTTTTTCTCGGCCGGATTTTCGGTCCATAGCCACGTATCAAATATCGATAGATAGACGAAGCCAGGCCACATGGAAAGAAGGAGGAGCTAGTGGCTCTCCAATCGATCCATTAAAGCTGTACTTCCAGAGTTTCACCTGGCCACGTACGCTTGCCTGCCCCTACATCTCGGTGACGAGAGCAGCCCATCAACAAGACAGGAAAAATTGACTCCGTGGTCAGTCAATTGCTCATGCTGTTCGGTAACCCATGTTCGCCATTAATGCTTCCCGGTATCAGCTGATCGAAACGCCATTGGTGCCTGCCGGCCCGAGGAATATACGCTTCCACCCAACCAATCCACTCGCTGTCCCTCGTGTTAAATCATGCCTGCGCTGCGTGTGGAGTGCTCGGCCAGTTAGAGTGTGTTTGGTTGCCTGCATGGTGCCTGAATCGTATGAGTGGATGCAACTGTATCTGTTAGACACATGTTTGGTTTCCTGTTCATCCTGGCCAAGTGGATGCAATTGCACCCACTCATACAGGATGGAGAAAACACATAAATTAGACTTCTCTCTAATGCAGGTCCGTGAGATGCACAAACAAGCAACCAAACAACTTAACTTGCATCCACTCAGTCAGGCCAAGCCTAGCCTGGATGGCTCATACGAAACAAGCTAGAATGGTGCAGGTAACCAAACACACCCTTAGTTCGCTCGCTGATTGCTCTCGACCTGTTGCGTCGTCGCTCGACGCTGCTGGCTTTGCGCATATTCTGAATCAGTGCGCTTGACTCGCTTTGCGCGTTTGCCGTCTCCTTCCTTTCGCCCTTTTGATGAGCCGTTGAGTCGCGTCAATGTATGCTAGTTGTGTAGCTTCGCACTCGCCTGTCGAAAATATCGGACACGCGGTGCTAGCTAGCTGCATGTGCCGAAGGATTTTCGTACCGAACTGGCATCGGATCGACAGAAGTGGTATCCAGATCTTCAATTTGTTAGGAGCACGGCAACAAGGAACAGTTGAAGAGATCCTCCCTTCGTGTTGGTTAGGTGACAGGAAGGTAGTGGACTGGTGAGCCTGCTCCTCACCCGTCCCTCTCAAATCTCTCTCTCTCTCTCTCTCTCAAAACCAATTACTAGTGACTCGTGTATCGATCAGCTTAATTGCTCTTAATATTGAGCTGCATGCACCCAACAGTTCACCAAAAAACTTAACAAGATGAGGAAAGACAAGCAATTCACTTATTATACTTCAACACTTATTATACAAGCGGGCAGTTATTATTATTTTTTTAATTGCACCAATTGGATCTTGAACTCAAGACTTCTTGGCTCTGATACCATATTGAATTGCATTCACCAGCCAATTCACTGAACAAAAAAACGTGAAGGGCTGGTGTGATGGCTACAGTGACTCACCTACTGGGCCTTGGGCCTTTACTGTTCTGGTCCAAGAACGGCCTGGTAGACTCACCATCACCACCAACTCATTCTTATAATAGTTAATATAGGAGCAAGTTTAATCTCTGAACTCTGAAGTGTTACATTTACACCCACCAAAAGTGAACACGCAGTGAAGAGTACTGATGCTTCCACAGGTGGACGATTCAAACTGTCATATTTTCACACGCATGCAGAAGTGGCCCGCTTTGGTCCCGCTGAAGCTAGCTAAGCAAGATCCGGCAGGGAAGAAACGGTGCAGCAACTATTCATCATCGAACACACTATACATACTAACAGATCATCCTTGTATAAGATGTGGACAACGCAAGGGAGAGAGAAAAAGACATAGAATAGATTGGTAATAAACTTAATTAGAAGCAAAATGCAAATATAGACGATTATATTTAAGCATATATTGCTTGCTAAGAAAGATCGAGGATATACAGATCAAGAGAGGTAAGGACTAGGGAGTGTGCAAGTGCTGGATATCCAGATCGAGAGGTAGGGTGTATCGACAAGTGCTGGATACAAATATACAATGGTTAATTACATCAAGCAATTCAAGCACATGCGTCCATGTCTTGGTATTTCTTATCAGATTCTGCACAGGTAGCAGCGTTGCAACCAATACAATTAACATCCAGACATAGCTTGATTAAGCTTGCGGCAGCACAGCAACAGCTCTGAACTCTCGAGGGAGCATCTCACACTGTTCATGTCTTAGGCTGTCTAAGAAAGATGGATCCACTGTTTACCGCACAGCAACTGCCTCGGACGCTCGGACTCGGGCGAGTCAGCTGTTGGGCACGAGAGGATGGGTCCCGGTTAGGCCGAGAAGCAGAGCTTTCGGCTGGGCCCCAAGACGAAACCAACAGCCGCTGGCCTTCCCCGGTTCGCCCTCGCTGCTTGGTCCGGCCGGCAGGGAACGGGAGGTAGCACGTACCATCCGGGGTGCGAGCCCCATCTCGAACGGTAAGTCATGCGTGGTTCCAGTGACCGAGCCGGAATTATCGTAGTCCTTGTAGGAAAACTAAGTGACAATAACTAACGTTAAATATTACCTACATCAAGGTGAAACAAAAAACAAGATATCGAATAAAAAACTAATTAAAGGTGGCAGTTTTACCTATAGGTTTTGGTACCCATGGATACCCGACCCGATAAGAGCAGGTACGGATAGCATTTTAGACCTATAGATTCTCTGGTTTAGATACCCGATAAGATCTTGGATCATAGAATGAGCTTGGATGCCAATTTGTACCCATATGTACCTAATGGGTATCCTATGACATGTGGACCCCAACTTTTTTGAGATCGGAGGGATTCATGGCCAAGCACGCTGTCCACATCACCCGTCGCCGCTCCCCGGCAGTCTGATTGATGGGCCTTCCACGTGTTTAGCTCGGATCGACCCTACGCCAGCGCCAACCCTAGCCCGTCTCTCCCTCTCACGCATTCTCTGCCCTCCTTCTCCGTGTCTTCCTTCCGTCATCGTCGCTCCTGCTCGCCTCGCGGCCCACCCTCCTTGGTCCTCCACTCGCTCACGATGAATAGGTTGTTTGTTGAGTCCTCTTCCAGCAGCAACAACAGCGGTGGTAGGGAGACGGAGCCGATCACGGTGGTGCTCTGCACACCTCGGCCGCACAGGGTCAGGTCCACCCTTGCAGCGCCGACCTCATCCTTGGCCCTCCTCCCTTCCGCCTTTGTCCTCAACTCCAACAACAACAACAACAACAAAAAGGTACTATGTTCAAATCTGAACAAGTAATCCTCTTGTTCCTAGTAGTTCTTACTACCGCCCCCCCCCCCCCCAAAAAAAAAAAAAAAAAAAACATCTTTTTTCTTTGTTGTTACATATCTTCCTTCTTGTAAAAAAAAAAATCTATTATTCCTTCCCTTTTTTGAGCATATATTTCTCTTCTCTTACAAAAATATGTTCTTTCATTGTTGCAACAAAAAGAAGGAAAGAGCAAGGCGTGGGAGGAGTAGACGGGCAGCAAGGAGGATAGGGGCTAGGCACTGTTTGGCGCGTTGCCGCCGGCGCACGCAGACAGCCCACTTGTCAATGACTCCCCACTTCCTGCTCAACCAGCTCCACCACGTCGTTGCCGTCTGATCTCGCAATTTTTTACCACCATAGCCGCAACTACTACCCATTGGATATCGTGTAGTAATCGGGTTCGGTGGACGGCATGTGTTTGAATTCGGGTGACGGGTTTGAGGTAATCGTACCCGAAGGTACCCATCCGATTGCCACTCCGATAGCTAATTACTTTCGGTTGCCAAACAAACTAACTAGTGTTCCATCTCAGAAAATTGACCCTGACTGTGCCAATTGGCTTGGTTGTAGCTATTGAAGTATAAGTGAATTGCCTGCCTTTCTTCAACAGCTTAAGCTTTTGGGTGAACTGGCTGGTGCATGCAACTCAATATGGTATCAGAGCCAAGAGGTCTCGAGTTCAAGACCCGGTTGGTGCAATTAAAAAAATAACAATTGCAACCTACTTCTATTCCATGTCTTAGGCCTGAGGGAGCCTACACGTGAGGGGGAGTGTTGAAGTATAAGTGAATTGCCCGTCTTTCCTCAACAGCTTAAGCTTTTGGGTGAACTGGCTGGTGCATGCAACTCAGGCCCTGTTTGGATCCATGCAGCTAATAGTTAGCTGCTAAAAATTAGCTGGAGTGGATCCAAACACCCCCAGCTAATAGATCAGCTAATTATTAGCTGAGCACCCAGCTAATGGTTATCTCATTAGCTAGCCAAACCCAGCTAATAGCAGCTAATAGGTGGCATTTAACCAAAATACCCTTCGCGTCTACCACCAATAGCATTTAATAGCATGGGTATTATGGACAATAGCATCTATTACATATTAGCTGGTGGATCCAAACACCCTTCAACTAATAGTTAGCTAGCTAATATTAGCCAGGACCTATTAGCTAGCTAACTATTAGCTGCTAATGGATCCAAACAGGCCCTCAATAGTAGCAATGTGAGACAACTTACTCTTGAGCTGTTTATTATATGCTGATTGTGGACTATAAAATTTCAAGCGACTTATTTTTCTAAGATTGACGGTACATGTCTATTGTACATCTGTACTTATAGTCAACTATAATCTGGTTAGTGTAGCTAATGTATTGTTTGTGTCTTTGAGATTGGACTGACCTATGTGTTCGCCAAGTGTAACGAATTAAGTAAAGAAAGGCAAAGGTGGGCAGCCAGATATTCCAGGAAACGATCAGTGAGCTGTATCAAGGGTCTCATCCATGGATCATGACAACTAGCACTACTAGATTATGCCGCGACGGGCTACACACCATGTGTCGCAGATGAGGAACTACTGGGACAATGAAGCAGCCTACGTAGGGGATGCTTGGGCGAGCTGCATCTAGGAAGAACAGTTACTATAGAAGAGAGAACCGCCGAGGCGCAGACCAATAGAGGAAATGCTGCACTGCTAGCTTGACCAGGTCTCAAGCCGCCATTGCCTAATTAGCCTGAGGTCTGGCTCCGCCCCTGCGTGATTAACCGATGGAAGGCGTGCGTGCGCGTTGATGTATCCCCCTTGTGCTAGCTCTCACTCGCCCTCATCGGCCGCCCGCGCGCCCCCATCTATCCTATAGAGGAGAAATTTGTTTAGTTTCAAACTTTGATTCAAATCGTGGCGTACATATCCCTCGGAAGCAAGGTATGTACGTTCAGGATGTATTTGTTTAGTGGGACGGGGTTCAATAGGATGTGATCGTCTTGTATTACATAGTTCTATTCATTTTGTTAAGTGAGATGGTTCAGTATCTAGAGGGAATATTTTTTAAATTTATATTCCACCATTCAGATGTAATGGTTCTATTAAAGCAATCGAATACGTAGATAAGTTTTTTTTCGAAATTTTGGCCAGGAGCTCTGGCAATCACTAAAGAAGAAGAACAACAGCCGGGCTACAAACGCACACACACCACACACGCACACACACCCACGCACACACACGCGCTGCCCCGACTCACGCGCGCCCGGGCGAGTCCAAGACTCGAACCCGGGCGGGCTGCTCGCCTCCTGGCGCAGCTAGCCAACCGAGCAGACGCTCGGCCGCAGATAAGTTTTTTTTTTCACTATCTCGTACATATACTACTTGGTACACAACCAAACACAGTCTTAATTAGTGGCGACGACGTAGCATGATCCGGATCGAGGTCGTGGTCTTCGGCGCCGGTCCCATCCTCCTGTTCTGCGAGTTCTGTTCACGTGAGCTCCTGGCCAGTCTGGCTAGAATACTAGATTGAAGTGAGCTAGCTAGTTAGGTCTATCCGCAAGTCGGTATACGCGTGCCGTACGTGCGTCGGCAGCACCTTTAATTCCTCTGCTTCCTGTCACCACCCTTGACGTACCGCTCCCCTACAGGAAATCAAGGCTGATGGCGCTGGCTAGCTAGCTCTGGACTATAGATTAATCCGGCTAAAAACAGCGTCACCGTTAGCCAGCAAGTAAAGTACAGATAAATTGTACAACTTACAACCTCAGAGTAGTCGGAGGACATCTCACTCTGCTCTTGTTACGACACTCCCGTCAGTTGTGCACTGAACATGCATGAACACTGGCTTTCGAGCGCGACGGCGACACCGAAACTATAATTAAAGCAGCAGTAGAAGTCTACTGGCGCTTGGATCAGGGTTTCACTGTCGGCCGATGGATCACGGAAGGCACTGCACTGTCATCATCGCGGCGAGGAAAGGCAACGCACGCAAGGCATGGAAGCTAGGCAACCGAGCCGGCCGACAGCGAGCAGGCGTCGACGGCGACGGGAGGGCGGCACGGCCGAAATGGCTGCATGGTTGGCTCCCTACACCCACGCACACGTCGGCTGATCCGTCGCTAGTGTCGTGCGCGTATCGATCTCTCTCGGGATCTAGCTGGAGGATAGAAAAGAGGGAGGGAGAGAGAGGGGTCACGCGCGAGCGAGCGATCGTCAAGCTGCACGCACCGACGCACGCACGCACGCAGCGGCCGGCAAAGGCAGGATGAAAACTAAGGTGGTTTTAAAAATATGGGCTCATATTACGTATCTGCCGTCGTGGTTAGCCCACTCTGTCGGTCAGGTAATCGCTGACTCATGTCGTGTCGCCTTCCTTGCCTGCTCGCTGTCGCTGTGGTGGGTTGCCTGTCGCCGCACGCTTGGGTCATCGCCGGCTTCCCGGCATCCACTCAACACCCTCGCCGTGAAATTAAACAATTGATAACAAAATATTATATACTAACTAGTGCAAATAATGAAATTAAATGATTGATAATAATATATTACATATTACATTTTTATACTAATATATCTGAATATACCTTCTGGCCTTCACCGTTGCCGACAGCCACATTGTCATAGCCCCCTGATGGCTTGATCCCCTCCCTAGTCACTTGGTTGACCGGCTCCTCATGTTCGCATCCTCAGTCCGCTAGCCGCCGACCAAGTAGGAGTAGGCAGAGGCAACATTGCAGCGCAGTAGTTTAGATCCAGCCATCCCCTGCGGCTGACACCCTGTGGCTTGGCTCCCCCGCACTGGGGCTTAGTCGCCCTCTCCCGCGGCCTGGCTCCCACGTCGGTACATCCCCCCATAATCGATGCCCAGGATCCACCAACTTCGCCCTTCGCTCCACAGCCTGGCTCCGCCACCTTCGCCCAGCATCCCATGCCTTTGGCTCCTCAGTGCCAACGTGGACAACCCGGGTAGTGACCGGTGAGCGTCTTGAGTCTTTTCTACTCACCTGCTCAATTGTGCCGCCCGACACGACGCCCCCGCGGCCCTCTACGGCTTGGTGTAACCTCGCCGCCGACTCTCCTCCGCTTGACCGCTCCTCGGCTCCTCTTCAGTGCCAGTGACGTAAGAGAAAAATATATATAAACGTAGCTAGCACTGAATTCCTGGAAGAAGAAATACAGTGCAGTATTCCACGTACACGGAGAAGAACATATCCAATGCGCCCAACTGTGCGATGGGTGCTCCCACACCTCGGTAAATAGTGCAAATAGTTGTGACAAATTTGGAAACAAAATTGCATAGATAAGGCACGACTTAGTCTACTATTCCACAAATTTTAAATATGAATTTGACCTACATATTTAGAAATAAAAAAGACAAATTTTAGTGAATAGTAGCCTTTTATCTTTTCATTTTTTTTATTTTGGATTGCCTTTTTAGTAGAATTTATATTTGTGATTTTGTTTAATAACATACTATATTTTTTAGAATTTTTCATAACATTTTGAACTGTTTCCCCGGAGAAGTACAGGTGAGGGCACAGGGAACAATCTCGTCCGTACCTGGAGCATGGGTTGATTCCTGCCTGCCTGCGACACTGAGACGTGTGGCAGTGACGTTGCCGCAGCACTGCAGCAGGCTACTCGACAGGACATCTGCAATTGCAGCTCAGTCAGTCAGTCAGTCAGTGTGTAAAACCAGTACTAGCTGCAGCATTTTTCAATCATCAAATATTCGAATAAATTAAGGAGACACATCTCCCCAGGCCTGCCGGCTGCCGATAACCCCAAGGTTCCAAATCTCATTTTGAGTCAAATCTCGGAGGTTCCCGAAATCCGAAATTTCGGTGAGATTCGGAAATTTCGGACAAAATCCGGACGAATTGCAAAAACCAAATTTCAAATCCGGTTTTTTTTCTACCGGGAAATCCGAGATCTCGGACGAAATCACCGAGATCTCGGCCGAAATCACCGAGATCTCGGCCAAATTGAACCGGCTCAAAAATGGTTCAAAATACGTCAAAAATTTTTGAAATTTTTTTTGGATAGTTCTAACACATCACTAATGTTTCCATAAAAAATTGAGATGATGATCAATCATGAGGAATTTTTAAAAAATCTAACAGTGGTAAAGTCATGATAAAAATCGTATATAAAATCAGTTTTTGATTTTTCAAATGTAACAAATGAACTTCAAGTTATTTGAAAAGTTTTATATATGTTCCTATGTATTAAGGGAGGTTCTTTCTTTGAAACCACCTCGCAGTTAGGAAATTCTTTCTTTGAAACCACCGTAGTTTTGAATTTTGACCAAGAAGAAAAGATCAATGCCATAAATATGAGTGCTAATCATGTATATGTGAATCTCCGCCATATATACATAGGTGAGTTAAATCGTACCCATTTATAAATACATGTTATCTTAGGTTTTAAATTTTGTTTTCCAATATATGTCATTCAATAATTTTGAAGTGGGTTTTGTACCACTGTTTCCACTCCACTATTCTCTCATAGTCATACACATATTGATTCCAACTATCAATGTCAGTATCAGATATCATTTCTCTCTGCTGTTTCAATGCACTAGAAAAGTTCCTATGTATTAAAAAAGTTCAAACCACTTTAGAAAATTTTGAAATTTTTTGTGAATGGTCCTAACACATCCATAATATTCCCATAAAATTTTCAGAAGATAATCAATATTGAAAAATTTTAAAAAATTCGAAAAGTCCTAACCGACATATTGAACCGACCAAAAAATGGTCAAAAACATGTTAAAAAATTTTGAAATTTTTTGTGGATGATCTTGATCCTAAACCCAAGCAAATACAATGCACAAAAATCAAAATCCGGCAAAAAACATCAAATCTCGCCCGAGATTGCCGAGATCTCGCCCGAAATTGCCGAGATCTCGCCGAGAAATCCGAGATTTGAATTTTTTAAATTTTTTTGAATTTTCCGGGATTTTGAATCTCGGAGGGGTCCGAAATCCGAGATTTCGCCGGGATTTCGCCGAATTTCGCCGAATTTTGGACCCTTGGATAACCCGATACGAGAAAGTAAAAAATGTTGAGTTGGCATGTGCCAATACGAGAAGCACGCAGCATGCAAACTTGTTGGCCCGGCTCCTGCAGGTTTTCTCATCCTGCTGCCTGCCTCTGCCTCGCCATTTCTTGGATCATGTTGATCGGTGTGTAAGACTTTAGTAGCTTGGTCCACACTCAATCTATTACAAGTCCTTCGATATATAACTACTCCAGATTAAGGTCAACCTAATTAGATCCGGCACTTTAGGAAGGGAATTTGAAGTCACATCGTTTTACAAAACCCTGAAGTTAGCATGATGGGGGAAAAAAGAGAGGACAAAATAAAACTATCAGGCTAGCCGATGCACTGAGAAATCCAACGTTTTCCTGACGATGTAGGTTTTTTTTTTTTTTTTTTTTTGCACAGTTGTCAAACACGCGAGCAACATTTACAGGGTTGATTTGAAAGAATTGAACATTCATGGAGTAAGCATTTTGTATAAACTATTGTGAATATAACCCATATCTATACCATTGAATGTGCATCGAGATGGGTGCATCCAAATTTAAAATTTTCAAATGAGTTGAGAGGGAAAAAATACTTCTTACTCAATGGCTCCACAAATCCATCTCAATATACATTCAATGATGTGGATATAGATTGTGAATACAACCAGTTATACTCTTTACTTTTCCATCCTTCGTGGTGATATACCAGCGGTACGGATCATCCCCACAGCGAATGCCAAGGTCAAGGTATGATCGATGGTAATGATGATAAATAAAATGGTACTAATACAAGACCCCTGAAGGCAACGAGCGAGAAAATTATCGGGACCGGTTTAGAGCAAATATTATAAGATCATCTTAGCTTACCATTAGCTTGTGCACATCGGTTTTGTCTTATATGGAAGAGTAAGAAAAGAAAAGAGGAAAGAGAGCCAGCTATTATTTAGTAGCTAGTTTTGCACGAGAATATAGGTAGATTATTTATATACAAGAGAAAAGAGATAGTTATTGCACAGCATTTAAAATACTTCCTCTTAGTTATGAGCGTTATACTATTTATATAGTTGCACCACATAGGCATGGCATATGCTTGGGCTGTGAGGCAGCCAGTGCAACGCCATGATGCAGGTAGGAGAATTGAGGGGTGGTGGGGTGCACCGTCCATGGGCACATGGCCGTGGGTTCGGCCGTACCTTAGCTCTTTGTTCCGTCATATTGTTGCATGCATGATTTTATTTATAAATATAAAGTGTATTTTATATATTAATATAAAAATTAGTGTAATATAGAAGCACCTCTTAATAAATAAATATCCATATTTACTTAATATTATATACATAGGTGTTTAAAAATAATAATTAGAGATAATATATATTATTTTTAATATCTTTTAAATTTATATGCCAAGAGAAAATACGCGAGGAACTTTGACGGAGAGCACCCGGCAAATGTCGTGCGTACCATGCATGTCTACTGCTCATATCGATCGATCCGGTAATTTCTTCTGCTTCTTCTTCTTTTATCGCTTTACTGTACATCGACCATGGCTAACAATGCTGGTGTACGTATTTACTTTTCAGGGGACACCATCATTTCGACAGGGACTTTTCTTGTACTGGCTAGACATCAATATGTGCTTGATCAACCATGCAACATTGCATATATATACTTTTCATGCGCCTCTGTACGTTTCGTTCCATTTCATTCTCCTTCGAATGCATTTACGTTTGGAGAACATAAATTTCGCATGAATTTTATAACAGCTTTGTGAAAACAATGTAATTCCGGCAGGGCTCCTGTGATATATATATGTTATCCTTGATCTGCATCGCCTGCTTAGGTTCTGTTCAGATTTCCGATATATATATTGGACCTGAATTCCCTTACCTTTTAGAGTGATCATTCTGAGCTGTCTCAGCAGTACACTGCTACTTATTTCTATAAAATGATTTAATTTAGGTCTTCCAAAACTCGATGGCTGGAGCTGGAGAATGTTTCACTACAAGAAACAAGGAAAAATTCGTGGGCCAAAAACCCACGAATTTAAGCCAAAACCCACGAATTTAGGTTAAATTCGTGGGCAAACCGTCGAATTTATTTCACGAATTTAACTCGACGAAATTAATCAATTAAATTCGTGGGTACCTACGAATTTAAATTAAATTCGTGGGTTACTTAAAAAACCCACGAATTTAATCAGCTAAATTAGGTAATTTGAAGAAACCCACGAATTTAATCGCTAAATTCGTGAAATTTGAAGAAACCCACGAATTTAATCGCTAAATTGTGGGCTGAAGAAACCCACGAATTTAAGCTAATCGCTAAATTGTAAATTTGAAAAACCCACGAATTTAACTTAAATTCGTGGGTACCCACGAATTTAACTATTAAATTCGTGGGTTTTAAATGGCTCACGAATTTAACAGACATTTATACAAAAAAAAAATATACATATCGATATCACACTCAATACATATACCATATCGATCACACATATATATATATCGATATGCATCTCATTCAACACAACAATCTTCACATTCAATCTTATTCAACACATCGCAATATTACCTGTACTAAAAGATTGAAACCAACCTTTTAACTCTTTAAAACCGGCTTAAAACTGTTAGCAAATCGACATGAACTCAAGAACGAAGTAGATCAAACCAAGTAAATCAAATTCAACAAAAATTAAGTCACCGAAATATACAAAATTTTGGCATGACCTCTCTAGTAAATAGGACATCCACTCGTGAGACAAAAACATTTGCAGTTATAATCTATATATATCCATCTCTCAAACCAAAAGAAGACATGCTAGCAGATCCTTAAATAATCAATCACACATCCAACGGCAATTTGTAAACTACACAATGATGGTTGTGCATACATAATAACAAACTGTTATAGAATATGATCACAAAAAACAAAGCTTCACCACGAGATTACTGAGATGCTCAAAATTACACTCATGACTGAAAACAGAGTGGTCATCATGACGCATGGGTAGTCAACCATTCGGTCCATTCCAGAATTAGGTGGGAAGTCAATTTGTAAACTACACAATGATGGTTGTGCATACATAATAACAAACTGTTATAGAAGTAAAGACACCGAGCAATCTTGGGCAAGAAACGGATACCGGCCTAGAATATGATCACAAAAAACAAAGCTTCACGAGATTACAGATGCTCAAAATTACAGTCATGACTGAAAACAGAGTTGTCATCATGACGCATGGGTAGTCAACCATTCGGTCCATTCTAGAATTAGGTGGGAAGTCAACTTACAGGGAGACCAGTTAAATCAAGGATTAGTGAAAATGCATGGAGAATCATCATTCGCTCTTGTTGCTGCTCAATATTTCAAGTAAAAGCAGAAGGGAGCAATCCAGAGGATTCCATGATGGTAAGTTGGCAAACATAGCTGGCCAAGTCTTGAAACATCAGAGCTCATAAAAAAATTATCATGCAACCAAAGTTAAAAGGATCACAGTTCTTTCTATAATTCGTATTTAGACAAGGTATTTCATAGATTGTTAAAAAAACTAAGTTATCACAATTTGTTTATGCATGAGTAGAAATGTTAACACTTAAGGTATTTGAGCTAACATGTTTTATATGTAGAACATAATGAAGTGAGGTTAATTATTTCTTTAGAATATCGTAGTACAAACTTTGTAGAGTGTTTCTAAACTGGTTTCCCCAATTTTAGTGTTTAGACGAGTTATTTTATAGCTTGCCGAAAAGGCTTAATGGTCATGAGATCTATAAGTTATCAGTTTTGTTTTTACTTTAAGATAACGGTTTCAACTTACAAGATTATTTATCCATCTTTCAATTATTACTAGGGAATAACCATATAATTGTTTTAGAACTGATTTCACAATGATAACTTTTATATAAGGATTAAACTAGGGTTTAACATCTAAAGCACATCTAGCACATATGGAGGAACGGCAACAGTTCAATAATACATCTTAAGTATTTTTGTACAATCACGTTCTATTCATCAAAATAAACACATAGGAACTAGTGTTATTTCATTTGAATCGATCCTTACCAAAATACTTATTCAAAAAGACACTTAGTAAGTAAACCATGCAGGTCTTTCTTAGTCACCTACGATCATGAATCAATTTATTTGGTCTCATTTGTCGCGAATCGATGATCGATTGTTAGTCATGTCGGTTTGAGACTGCAATGATCCACCATGTCATTGTCAGCAACTGGATGATCGATTGTTAGTCATGTCAGTTTGAGACAGTTGTTAATACTTTATAGGAGAAAATATTAGATGCTTGACAATGTTGACACCCATGCTTAAGTCTCAGATGCATGTACCTAGTAAATAAACTCAATTTGTGTATATATATCACACTCAATACATATAACCATATCGATCACGCATATATATATCGATATGCATCTCATTGAACACAACCATCGAATTAGCATTTGCATTCCACTAGTTTACAAAACAGTTTTAGATATCAAACCGATTCACTAAGGTCAATTATTGTGATAATCAAGCGATTATCGTTGAAATAAGTTGAACCCTGGTGGTCATGCACCACAGCAGGTCATGCAATGAGGAAGCCAAGTCCAGAACTTTGATTTACTTAGCTATTTGACTTGATGAAAGTTCAAGAGCGAGAAGGGTTGCTAGTGCTCCACCTAAACTATGTCCAGTAATATAGATATGCCACTTAGATATGGTTTCTGCATCTTCTTCATCCCTGCAGTGGATAAATGGTATGCTTTGTGAATAGAGCTTGAGAAAAGCACAAGATTCAAGTTTTCAAATGCAAATGGTTGTTTTTCGACAATAGTTATCTATGTGATAGCAGCCAACAATTCTATATGGAGAACAACAATAATATGCTACAAAAGGCAGAGCTTGAATTGTTCCTGCTTCACATTGGACGAATTGCCAGTTTAGTTTGCAGTAGAAAAGTCACTATTTCGTTACAAAATACTTGCATAAATCCTATGGCATATTTGATGAGAACCATGATCCTATTCCTAGTAGAGTCATATGCACTTAAGAATCCACTGTGAACCTAAAACATGATATGATAAGAAATTGGTTAGCAGCAAGTGACAAGAAATACACAAACAAGTAGATGAAGAGATATATAGCTAACGTGAACTTCTTGTTTGATGGTGCCGATGATGCAGCCTTAGAACACAAGTCATGAGATAGTTTTGCAAGGACAATTGGAACTTGCTCTGGTACAAACTTTAAAGCTTCATCAATAGCTGATTTCACCTGAGCTAGTTGATCTTCCAAAGTTGTGGACATTGGAGATATGGAATTCGAGGCTTGTTGTTTTGTCTGAGGTGCCCCAGCACTGCTGCTCTTCAAGCCTAGGGGGGCAGCCTGGGGTGTCGGCGATGGGGGCGGCGGCCTGGGGCGCCTGGCCGGGTGGTCGACGATGGGGGCCGCGGCGCGGCCGGGGTGGTCGGCGATAGGGCGCGGCGCAATGGCCGGGTGGTCAGCGATGGGGGCAGCGGGCGTGGCGGCTGGCGGCGGCGGCGGCGAAGCGGCGTCAGCGTGAAGCGGCGGCGAGGCGGGGCACGCAGGCGGGCGGCGGCGGTGTGGGAACGTCTTGCGGTGGGTGAGGCGAGCGAAGAGAGTGAGGGAGACGCGCGCGTGGGTGAGAAGCCAGCGAAGAGAGAGAGAGAAGGAGACGCGCTAGGTTAAAACACACCGTTAAATTCGTGGGCCAGACAGCCGACGAATTTAATTAAATTCGTGCGCTAGTTTAAAAACCGACGAATTTAAAATATAAATTCGTGGGTTCTTTTTGGGCCCACGAATTTAATTAAATACGTGGGTTTTTTATAAACCGACGAATTTAAATATATAAATTCGTGGGTTTTTTTTTTGGCCCACGAATTTAAAAAAACCCACGAATTTTTTCCTGTTTCTTGTAGTGTTTGGAAACTACGAAAATGCCACTGATCATATACTAATTGTGTTAAGCTAATGCCCGGTTTACTTATTGAGCATTTCTTCTATGCTTTTCCTCCTAATACAAACTGCATAAATCTTGAAGCAAATGAAGGGGTAAATAATCATCATCATTCATTCATTCATGCTTTAATATTTATACAATTTTAAAAAATAAAAGCAGAGAAGCACCCCCTCTTATTTGTATAGAATAGTTTAATTTTTTATAGGATTCGAGAAAAAACAATCATGCGTTTCAAATGGACTTTAGTATGCAGCACTGGTAGAGCTACTATTGAGCATGCTTTCTTCAATCGAAATGCATTCACCTATTGAGGACTGAGCCTAGCTCAGTGGCTGAGACTTGCGGTTGGCAAGCTAGCCACCCGGGTTCGAGCCTTGGCTCGGCCCGGGTGCTCACCGGCTGAGTTGCTTTCGCGTGTGTGTGTGGGTGTGGGTGTGGGTGCGTGTGTTCGTGTCTGTAACTCAGCAGTTGTTCTCTCCTTCTTTACTGTAATGCCAGAGCTCCTGGCCTAAAATTCGAAAAAAAATGCATTCACCTATTATGCTCTGGCTGGACCGAGAAAAGAATTAAAAAGCAGTTTGATAGGTTTTCCTGATGAACTGGCAACTACAAATGGCTAGCTTTGTAATCTCCAGTGCCAACGGCAGGGCTTACATCTCACTAACGTTGTTTTATAGCGATGGCGACGATGTATTATCGCTACATCAAACAAATACTAGAGGAAATCATTTCCGGCTATGGTATCAACTTTTAATGATGATGGTGACGTTACTTGGATCAGACGACTTAAGAGAGTGGCTACTAGAGGAAATGCCTGTATTTAGCAGCAGGGAGGACACTCATGAACTCATGATGAATTACGGTAATCAATCAGAGGCATTTATTTCTTACGGAAGAAAAATTTCACTGCATTCCAACGTAAGAAATTAGAAAAATAAAATTACATAAAACTACTGGCTCCAGAGTCCAGACAGTCCATCGTTACCAACAACTGGATCCTGGTCAACGGAGTAAAGAGAAGGTAGATCAGAAGTATCAAGTATGCACTATACCAGCCTTCTAGATTTTTTTATAAAACTAGTTTTAATAAAAAATAATTTTTAAAAATAGCCATTTAATATACTCATATGCTTTCAGGTAGAGCGAAAGCTATCCGAGCGCTACAACACACCCCTATGCTCAGCGCCACGCGGCAACAATATGCCAGCTCGTCCGCCCGACTGCTACACACAGCTTGCTTTCCACCCATGAATAGAGAACCCAAAAAGAGGGAACACGAAAACAAAAATTATTTGCACCAACCTCCAAGTAGCCTCACTCATGCTCTTTAGGGGTGGGTATTCGATTTCTTCAGTTTTTTCGGTTTGGTTTTAAATTATTTTGGTTTTTTGGAAACTAGAAAGCAAATCAATTAAATTTGAAAACCAAACTGAATTAACTGAACAAATTGGTTTTTCGGTAAACCGAATTTCAAAGGGCGGAGGAGGTGCGGCGGTGGCGAGGAGTCTGGATCGGTGGCCGGGTGGAGAGCAAAGGGAAGAGGTGGTCGAAGCGGGTGCGGAGAGACGCCGCGAGAACGCCCGCGCGGGCGGTGAACGATTGCGACAAGGATGTGGTGAACTCCTGCAGCATGGTGCGGAAGTTGGATGTGTCGGTGGTTAGCACCGTCGTGTGTGCCCTGCCATGACGCGCGCGTTCGCTTTCGCAACCCCCTCGAGGGTGCCGCGGCCCCGCCCCCCTCGCCGTCACCATGGACAAATTAGCAGCTTGGTGCATGCCCATGCCCACATCAACCACCGCGACAAGGGGCAACGACGAGCAAGCCCCCGCCGTGAACTGCACTGACCATGGCACCTCCTGCTGCTGCGGCGGCAGCGAGCTCTTGGAGGTCGTAGATCAAGTCGTGGAAGGAGAACGGCCTGGCCGCCGAGGTCGATGGCGTCGACCGGAGCAGAACGGAGAGTGGCGAGGAGTCGACGCCCCCTCCGCCTCAGCGCGAGTCAAACTCGCCGCCGCCGCTGCTCAATGACTTGTCGTACTTCAGGCAAATGGCGTCCACCCGTGTTAGGATGTGGGAGCTGGGAGGAGGCATCGGGGGAGCTAAGAACTAGGGAAGGGGATTGGGGAGATTTGATTTAGGGCTGGCCTATAGCGCTCGGACAGGGAATTTTGTTGTGTAAGATGTCGGCTATTCGGTGTTTGGTTTGTTCAGTTTATGAAATGTAAAAACCGAACCGAACACCAATAACCAAATAGAGTTGAAATAAAAATCGAAAATAAAAAAAACCAAAATTTTCAATTAATTTGGTTTGATTTTTCGATTTCAGCAAAAAAAACCCACCCGTAATGCTCTTAACCAATTGTTGTTCTATCCAAGGATCAAAATCCCACGAAATCTCAGCAAAGTCTCGGATTTCGGACCCCCCCCCCGAGTTTCATAATCTTGGCGAAATTAAAAAAAAAATTGATTTTTTTTAAAGTGCTACAGTAACCTATAATCTCGCCGAGATCTCGGTATATTTGACTGAAATCTCAGTGTTTTTTTATCGAAATTTGATCAAAAGTTGACCGGATTGGACCGAATTTAACCGGATTGTATTCTTCACATCATTTTACATGTGGGACAGTCGGTAGATCATCCAGTCAGCCTATGCACATTAATTCTTGCGGTCATTAATTAAGTACCTCAGTTGTCAGAATTTTTAAAAATTTCTCAAGCGTGATCATCATCTAAAAATTTTATGAGAATATTATTGATGCATCATAACCATCCAATTTTTTTTTTCAAAACTTTCTAACATTGTTTGAACTATTTTTCGTTCAGTTGAAATTTGTCGGTCAGCCTTCAGTAGCACTTTTCAAATTTTTTAAAATTTCTCAAGGTTGATCATCATCTGTAAATTTTATGGTAATATTATGGATGTGTTATAACCATCCAAATTTTTTTTCAAAAGTTTCTAACTTGGTTTATACCATTTTTCATTTGGTTGAAATTTACCGGTCAGCCTTTTATTAGGATAATAACAATATTATATTTTTTTAAAAATTCCTCAGGCTTGATCATCATCTGAAATTTTTATGGGAGCATTAGTTTTGTGTCAGGATGATGTTGACATCATTTGAACCATTTTTTGTTCAGTTGCAATTTACTGAGATTTCGGCAATTTCGGACGAAATTTTGTTTTTTGGACTGAAATCTCGGTTCAAAAAATGCTGGATTTGAATGTCGTTCGGATTTCATCCGAAATAACGAGATTTCATATTTCGAAGGGTGACAAGATTTAAACCCTAAATAAAATTTGGAATTCTGGTTCTATCCCCACATCATCTCTCTCTCTACCACACTAGCTATAATATTTGCCACTTTCCTTCTCCCATCTCTCTTTTCTCTTTCCTCTCTGTATATATATACATCTCTACCAATTCTTGGGTTCTCTCTTCCACCACCTCCTCTCGATCACCACGAAGCCAAACCTCCAATCTCACATACACAGAGATAGTAAGCGACCCAAGAAAAGCAGCAGCTTAGTGTGGAGGTGTCCAAGGGGAGAGACCCAACGGCCGCCATAGGCTAGCCAACCAGCTGCTCCCGCGCGCGGAGCCGATGGCTGGTGCCGACGTCGACGTCGGGACGGAGCTCCGGCTCGGGCTGCCGGGAGGCGGCGCCGAGGCGGCCAGGGCCGGGAAGAGGGGCTTTGAGGATACCATTGACTTGAAGCTGAAGCTGCCCACCGCCGGCATGGACGAAGCCGCCGGCATGCCAGAGCCGACCGCCGACAAGGCGAAGAGGTCGGCCGAGGCGGCCGCCACTGACCCCGAGAAGCCACCTGCTTCCAAGTATGTATATCTGCATACATGTTGATATATACATCGATCTGTGCTAGTTGTTGTATCCTGCTAGCTGAATATATGATTACACATCATTTTATCAGTGATAATTTAGTAGGATGGTGTCCCTCTTTTTTTTTTTTTACTTAATTAAGGATTAGGATAATAATGGTCAGTTTCTTGGGGGTCCTGTTAATGAAATTTCTTTTTCTTTTTTGAAAGAGAAACATAGCAAAAGATCCATATATGGCATAATGTCATTTGGTACAAAGCGTGTGCATGTGCAGGTTGTTGATTTTCCCTTCCCTTTCCTTTTCCTTTTGTTTCGATTCATATATTTACAGCATGTTGAACAAACTCGACATGCCCTTGAGTAACAATTTAGTAGGGCAAAATATCCACATAAAAGAGATCATGTGGCAGAAAGCGCATACGGCGACGCCATCGTGTCTGTTCTTTGTCGCTTGTAAAGCGTTGAGCGAATTATTATCACCTTTTAAAAACATAACATAACATATGCGCATTCGATGCCTCCTTTGTGTGGTAGATGTCAGAAATAAGTGATGTATATTTTCCTCCATCTTTTGGCAGATTCCTTTAGAAAAAGAAGTGTTCCTGTTTTATTTTTCTCTTCCCGAAAATATATAGAAAAAAAATTTAGAAAAGAGCATCTGTAGCCAATTAATTTCAGAATAATCATGGTGGTCATGATTCATGTGGCAATAACTAAAGCTGATGGCATTTCCATTACACACAGTACTACCATAAAGTTGAGGCAGGCATACATTAGTTAAAACAGAGTTGGTTGCCGGCAACAATATAGTAACATGCATGATCTAGCTAGATGGAGATGGAAGCATGGAGCTTCCAGTTGCAGGCTTACAGCAGATTCTACCTTTGTTTTTTGACAGCTCCAGTAGACTGGAAATTTGTAGCTGATATGTGAAAAATAAAGTGACAAATGTGCAGCTAACTTTTCTGTTTTACTACATACCAGGGCACAAGCTGTGGGCTGGCCACCTGTCCGATCCTACCGCAGGAACATCATGACCGTCCAGTCGGTGAAGAACAAGCAGGAAGAGGAAGCCGACAAGCGGCAGCCGGCTGCTACCGCCGGCGGCGAGAGCTCTGCCTTCGTGAAGGTGAGCATGGACGGCGCGCCCTACCTGCGCAAGGTGGACCTGAAGATGTACAACAGTTACAAGGACCTCTCCATTGCTCTGCAGAAGATGTTCAGCACCTTCACCACAGCCGGTAATTCGCTGAATCTGCAGGAACAAAATATCAACCGATATTAATTTAATCGTTGTGCTGCAACTGTAAAAAAATGGAAAGTTCATCTCGATTAATAAGCGCTGCATCAATGAACCATTCTATCAGGGAACAGTATGAACGAGGGGAAGATGGTTGATCCAGTGAATGGTTCAGAGGTCGTTACTACTTACGAAGATAAGGATGGCGACTGGATGCTTGTTGGAGATGTCCCGTGGGAGTATGTTACTTCATTCTGCGCCCCCTTATCTACTTCCTTGTTTACGGCCTCCTCCTGATTAGAATGCAACTAAGCGAGGTCCACACTTCAGTTTCTTCCTTTGGCTGATCGATTTCTCTGCAGGATGTTTGTTGATTCATGCAAACGCTTGAGGATCATGAATGGTTCTGAAGCCATCGGTCTTGGTCAGTGTCTTTCAGCTAAAGTTCTCTTCCATTTCAAGATTTATTTCTTAATTCTAGCCCCCGTGATTTTTTTCTTCTTTTTTGTTTCAGCTCCAAGAGCCAAGGACAAGTACAAGAACAAGAGCTGAAGATGTTTGTGGTATTAAGATGCTAAGCGTGGTGTCATAAGAACGGTGTTCTTGCAGTGTGTTATGGTTTGTTTAGAAATATAATGCTTTAATTATTAGTTGGGTTAAAAGAAGGGAGAGTTGTCATGTCTAATTTGTTGACGGACCAGAAGCAATAATCTATTTGTGTGTAGCTGTATCGGTGTTATGTGATGTCCCCTACCGTGTGTCCCAGAATCTACTTGATGATTTATTCCAGTGTTGTTAATTAAATTTGTGTAATTGTTAAGTAAAGAGAATCAATCAGACTATTATTATCATGTAGTCTTGTAGGTTAACCTGTTTGTTAATTTTAAGTACAATATATTGGTAATCTGTGTGTGACCAAGTGGGGGGAACAAGCCATGTGCTTGGTGATGGGGAATCCATTACTATAAGTCTAGCCTACCTGTCATTTTAAGTTATTGAGAAGGTTTGGTCTTAAGACATGATGGAATGATCATAGCATGAAGCTTCCTTGCTCTTGCTAGAGCGGTGGTGATACCAAAGTTAAGTACATTGTATAAACAGATTAAACAATAATATATTCATCACACATTTATGACAGGGATATATAAGATGCCCTATATTATGTTTGGTCTGCAAGGTGTCGAACAGCATATGACAATCTCTTGGGACAGTAATAAATAATAAATGGACCTTCTTTTGGAATCACACAACAGTGAAATTGAAAACCTCAAAAGAATTATGTGGGTGTAATGTGAAGACGATAAGAGGCTCCGCTTGTCTACATGTCTGTGTTTCCAGAGTTTACAAAGATAGCAACTAAATCCTCTACAAAAAGAGCATTACTGTCCAATCGCATAACCAGAACTATAATGGAAGGATGTTTTACTGCATAGCAAACATGTCCAGAGAAACTCCAGCATTTGAAGAGGATAAACGGTTGGCACTATCACATGCTACACAAAACTAAAAGCTAAGCTGGTTCACATCAAGCTGGAGCTGGAGCAATGTACAACAACTCAAGGAGAACTCATCCCTCCAGGCAGTAGAGCTCTCCCAGTATTTTCGAGATAACAGAAGTCAAGAAAACAACATATAAATAATCCACACGAACTCATTAATACTGCTCAGCCAATTACTGAATTACTGCAAGTGTTCAATAAAAACTTGCAAGTAAACATCATCTGTGAATATGACATCTGGTCCCTCCGAAAGCCATATCTTCAGGATCATAGATGGACCCAACTGAGAGAGCAGAAACATGGCCAGGCTCCATGCCACACTAACCCTGAACAGCCAACTCCTGCAAGTGTTCAATAAAAACTTGCAGACTAACATCGTCGGTGAATATGACTTCAGATCCTTCTGAAAGCTGTGTTTTCTGTGTCACGGACGGATTCAACCGGGCTAGTAGAAACCTGGCCTGGCTCCCATGCTGATCACATTTTATGAGTTTTGGTACGGGGAAACGATCTGCCAATAGTGTCTCTGCATCAACTTCTGGTGCTTCAAGCAGCTTCCGCAAATTTTCATGGTTTGGGTCCTTATGATATCCAAGTTTCCTCCATTGAGCAATCTTTGAGCCATAATGAATCACAATATAGAAGTACGAATCAAATAGCAAAATGACATCAGCAGAGATGGAGCTGACATCTAGCAGAACAGGAATAGGTGGTCCATCAAATGAGTACTGGAATAAAGTTGGCTGGATCATGATCAGAGACCCCACAACTCCCTCCCTATTCAAAATCAACCGGCAGAAAGCGGTTTCATCAGGAGAACTGTTGAAAACATCAATGAACTGTGACCTCCTCATGTAGTACATGAACTGCGGATACAGGGAGAAGTTAGTTGACAACCGAAATGTAGATGGATCTTCAGGGAAATAGTTTCCGAACTTAGCAGTAAAGCGAATAAGCATCTTGTCAAGCCATCGTATTACATCTCGAACATGGTACGTCTCTGCCCTGTGAACGGCAAGCCTGGCCAAAACAGCTGCAGCAGCTTCCTGATCAAACCCTGCAGCAATTTCAGGAGATCGAGGTCCAGCCCATCTTCTCGCAACAGTTATTACCCTTTGGCGATAGCTACCATCACCGTGCCGGTATCTTGTCATGAACTGAATAAAGAAGACAGTTGGGGGCTCAGTATTATGACCACAGTCAACTCGGAAGAAGAAAGCGATGCAGGTTTTGCTGTTCAGTGTACTCATTTTCCAATAATTTGTCCCACCCTCCCCAATTATTTTATCACTAACCGAGCTGTTTTTCCTGTGAAGGGAAATGCAGGGACCAAGGGCACCACAAATCTTCACCTCCTTTGATGTCACTATCTCAATTGTTGCATTAAAGTTCATGTTAAGGTAATCAATACCCTCACGCTTGAAGACATGCCTTAAGCAGCTTTTGAACTGTTCAGACTCAAATGAATCTGCAAGCACCATTAAGCCCCCCGACACTTCTATTGGATATCTCAGCTCTGCAGCCCCAACCTGATCGAGAGAGCAAGCAAATAGATCAAGAACTAATGCATGGTCCGTTAACCTCTTTGCAACTTTCTTATAGAAATCTTGGGCTTTGTCAGTGAGAGGTGCATTGCCATTGAAAATGTCACGATGAGAACGAATTGCTTTCCCAAGATCGGTTTCCACCACAAGCCCCGGACCAACTGTCGTGGGACCAGATGTGAAAACCATGATCCGACCACCAGTATTAGGTGAGCAGCAGCCTTCCAGAAGAGCAACAGCTGTGGAAATAGCAGCGCCAGTGGCTCTTAAAGCTCGATTCCCACGTGGGCAAGCAGACATGGAGTTCAGGTCCTCTATTGCAGATGTGATGTTAAATTCACAATCAGAAACAGGCAACAAAAATCTCTGCACTTCAGTGGACCTTGGCATAGCCAACTTACTGTATCGTGAATGGCAAACACCTAGAAGCTGTTGAATCTGGAACATAAGAGAAGGACTGTGAGGTACACATAAATCAATCATGAGAAATTATACAAAGCAAAGCAATTATCAGATGTTTATAGCAGATCAGTGAATGATGTGAGAGCGTGAGCCAACAGAAATTACGGCCACATAAGTATCTACGCAAACATCAAACTTTACAATTTTAAAATTTCAAGGGAGCCGTGGACGTGCTGTAATTTAATGGACATGAACATATGCAAGGCTATTTACCCTACATACAAAAACTCCTGAGTCAAACATCCGACAAAAAAAACTTATAATGCAAATATATAGACCCCTGTTTAACTCCTATACACCACAAAAAAAATTCAAGTTGAAGCTTCCAGCTCACTTAGAATTTAGAAAGCAAGCTAATTGAGCTACAATTTCCAATGTTGTTCCACTTAGAATTCAGAAAGCAAGCTTTAAGTCACAATGTACAGTGTTCATCTCAGTTAGATTTAGCAACCAAAAGTTTCATCACGTTTTTTTAGCAAAGTCATGGAAGTAAATGTGATTCCTAGTGGCTGGATAAGTTTGCTCAAACTCGCCAAAGTACAGCGCTGATCAGTTCCAGTAATCAGCCCAGAATCTAACTAAACGCATCCGGCTAGGATCACATCAAATATTCAGAATTCACCGACCTTGTCGGACCCGAGCTCGCGCTCCCCGTTGATCACGACCACCCTGGCGCACCCCTCGAAACCGAGATCGTGCACCCACACCGACGCCGCGAAGGTGACGAGCGCCACCCTGACCCCCTCGGGCAGCCCCTGCACGACCCTCAGCACCTCCGCCTTGAGCGCGGCGAGCTCCGCCCCCGCGGTGGCCGCGTCGACGACGAAGACGATGGCGGGCGGGACGGACCCAGCGCCGCCCACCTCGGCAGGGTCCGGCGGTAGCGCGTACTCGACGCTGGAGTGCGTGGGGAAGAGCTCGGCGGGGAGCGCGTCGGGAGCGAGCCGGCGCGGGAAGGGGTTGGCGGCGGCGCCGCAGAAGGGGCAGGACCATCGCGCGGAGGCGTGGTGGACACGAGAGAAGGGATTGAGGGCGGCGGCGCACCCCGGAGCGGCGCAGCGTAGGGGCGGGTAGGGGAGGAGCGGGAGGAGGTCGGGCGCCGTGGGGTGGAGCGGCGTGCAGAGGACAGCGGTGGGAACGACGAGCGCCGCGGCGGCAGAGGGCGTCGGCGGCCACGAGTGCCACGGCCAGCGGAGGCCTTCCACCGCCTCCAGCTCCGCGAAGTCCATCGGAATAAAATCAGATGGTGGGCGGTGGTCCGGTGGAGTGGCGACTAGGGTTTGCTATGTTCTCCTGCGACCCTGCCATTAGCTCCTACTTCCTTTCACTTTTTTTCCCCCTTTTGGCCTTTCCTCTCTGTCTTTTTTTTCAGCGTACTTCTATACTTTTCCTCTCTATACAAATTATACAAATCTTAAAAAAATAAAGAAATAAATAATTATTATCTATCTATCATTTATTTTTTAATACTTATGTAAATTTTAAAAAAGCATAGAAACATCTCCCTTTTTGAGAATAATTAATAATTTGTCCTCATTTACTTGTGCGAGATATCACAAGATAAATAATCAATTACACAAACTAAAATACGACAATTGTCGATTCTCCCATCTTTTTTTCTCCCTCTTTTGTCCCAATCAGTTGATCACCCATCAGGTTGCAAAGAGTTTTTTTTTCTTCTTACAAGATCTTTGCTTAGAAGGTCTATCCACATTCCACAAAGACTTCCATCGAGAATAGGGCCATGTTTGGATGGGCTAAAACTAATTGTTAGCTGGCTAATGGCTAGAGCTAATTGTTAGTCAGCTAATAATTAGTCCATCTAAAATTAGTCCAGGGCTGTTTGGATACATGACTAATGGTTGGGCTAATTTCTTTGAAAAGTCATGTCTGCCCCCTCATAATGGGTGAGGAAATGAGGATAAGGCCAAAGGGTATTTGGACTTTTCTCAGCGTGTTACATGCTATTAGCCCAAATTAGCTCCTCCCCACCAGCTAATGGACTAATTGTTAGCTAAGGGGTTGGCTAAAAATTAGCCCACCTATTAGTCTTCCTGTTTGGATAGACTAGAGCTAATTTTTAATCAGCTAACAATTAGTCCAGGGATCCAAACATGGCCTAAAACTAATTGTTAGCTGGCTAATAGCTAGAGCTAATTGTTAGCCAGCTAATAATTAGTCCATCTAAAATTAGCCCAAGGCTGTTTGGATACATGACTAATGGTTGGGCTAATTTATTAGAAAAGTCATGTCTGCCCCCTCATAATAGGTGAGGAAACCAGGATAAGGCCAGCGCGAGGGTATTTTAGACATTTTTCAGCGTGTTACATGCTATTAGCCCAAATTAGCTCCTCTCCACCAACTAATGGACTAATTGTTAGCTAAGAGGTTGGCTAAAAATTAGCCCACCTATTAGTCTTCCTGTTTGGATAGGCTATAGCTAATTTTTAGCCAGCTAACAATTAGTCCAGGGATCCAAACATGGCCTAGATCTTTAATACAAAATATCATACTATTTACGTAGACCGTAATAAAATCTTACAATGTAGGAAAGAGTTGAACGCTACGTGAATGGTAGATAGGCCTGGCCCAATTAAGTAGATAATTTCTTGGTCAGATGTGTCAGGAACATACATGGGCCTCCCATGCCGTAACAGCGTACTGCGTTCTCTCGGGCTGAGAAAAGAGAAATGGATGCAACGAATTCATGCACGCAGTAATTCTCTGTAGCAATTCGTGCCTGTGTTTGACATTTCTTGTTCATCTCTCTTCAAACAAGGACAAGGGAAGGGACCGCCACTCACAGGCAAGCCCAATCAATGTCAGGCATATCTTTTTTTTTTTATAATAGGTTTTTCCTGTTTCTATTGAAAATGTCAGGCATATCTTTATATATATATAATAGGTTTTCCTTGTTTCTATTGAAATTTCAGGCACATCGAGAAAGGCACACGAAAAAAGTGGTCACATTCCTCAGATATCAATCTGTAAATGAACTCATCCCGCATACCTGTTAATTTTAATAGAGAGAGAAAATTATTTTTAAAAAATAAATAAATTTTTTTTTTCAAAAAACTGTAGAAATCTTTTTGTGAAAAAAATAACAAATTAAAAAAATAAAAAATATTATAGCTCGGGCTACCATGCCTGAGAGCCACGTGATGGGTTCCCGTGAGTCTCAACAAGAATATATAGTTACTAGATGCTTCGCGGATCCATGCGTTGCTGTAGGCGGAAGGAATGGCCGAGATAGCCAGAGATTTTAAGAGAGAGATGAATTATTTTCTTGAAAAACCTGAGAAAAAAGAAACAAAAAAGTATATTAATTTTCTTTCTTAAAAGTATATTTTATTTTTAAAAAAATAATAAAAAAGACAGTATCAACTGTAACTAAACGGGGGAGGCGCAAGGCAGTCGTACCTCTACAAGAATATAGATACAAGCTCGCATTTGTTCTGTTTTTCCGATAGGATATATAGCCAGGCATGCATGGACCAAATTAAGTGCCTAGTCTCTGTGCATGCAGCCCAAGGTTCAAAAACCCGGCAACATTTCATGAAATTTCACCAAAATATCGTATTTTGGCACCCCCGAGATTCATAATCACGCCGGAATAAAAAACTGAAAAAAATTCAAATTGCTCTAGTAATTTCAGACATTTCGATAAATTTCGCATATATTGATGAGCATCAAGATAAGATCTCAAAGTGAAGATACTTTATCATGTGTTGATGAACAAGACAATGACCCGGACTTAGAGAGAATATGTTCATCATCAAGTGAAGGCTCCAAGTAAATTCGCGAGACAAAGGTATAAATAGCATAGACTAAAGATGTATTCTTAGTATTTTACCGATCTTGGTGTTTGGTTGGAAGACATGATTACTAGTGTAGGTTGTTGTACTATTAAGAGAGTCTTGTTTTGTAATTTGAGTCTCATCATATGTTGATACGTCAATCCCATTTGCCCTAGCTCTTCATTGCATAATGCTATTATTTACGTATGTGTTGTGCAAATAGTTGAAGCTCATGCACTTACTCTTTGTAGCATGTGACTAAAGTTTGTAAATATATTTTGCAAATTATTGAAGTTTATGTATTGATCATTTCTATACTCTTTTTAGCTTGTAGTCATGCTCTTGATCAAGTCTATTTTATAGACTTTGAGAAATTACATTTTTTTTTACTTGGGTGGCCACATTAGAGTGCTAGTGTATATGAAAATACCTATGGTTTGTTGGATCTTGAAAATACCGGTACTACTATCGGTTTGTAGAACCACTGCACATGGCCGGTAGATGTTTTCTAGAGAAGTTGTTTTGGATTTACTTCTGGGAATAAAATTACCAGCACTACTGTGGTTTGTACACTGGTAGTATCGGGGTTGACTGCAACGGCTGATTCGTATGCATTTAATGCAATGAACTATCCGTTAGAGCTAAGGCCGGTAGTACCAGATTTTGCATGTCGGTATTACCGGTTTTAGCTATTTCTTTTAAATTCCGCCCCAGCGGCTAATTCTTTAAGGGGCTATGAAAGAGAGGTTATAGATCTATACTTGCGAGATTTAAGAGGAATTTATGCTAGAGTTTCTTGTGTGAAATCTCTTGGAATCCTATTTTCACTCTCTTGAGCTAATGCAAGCCTCTCTACTCAATTGTGCATGTGTAGCACCTTGTGAGCAAGGAGAGAAGAGTTATAGGTGCATGTGTTGTATCTAGTGGTGAATTGAGTATCCACTTATGCATGTGTTGCACTTAATTGGTGAGGGTCAAGCAAGAGGCTTAGCTTGTTACTCTTAGTGTTTACTGACATCTAGATGGTGTGGAGGCGTCGTGGTCTGGTGATCTTCTCAAAAAGCTTATGAGAAGGCTCAATATGTTGTGAAGGTTGGAGCTCACCAACCCGAAGGGGAAAGAGCAACCACTGGTGGATTCGAGGTGTTTGGTTTAATTCGTGTAGCCGATCTAATTCATTTGGGCTTACCGCAATGTGGATTAGGGGAGATCGGCAAGTCTCCCAACACTATGGTAAAAAGATCATGTGTCATCTTTTGGTTTGCTTTGTATTGCTCATTTACATTCTAACAATTTACATTCCTAGAATTGAATTAATTTTTTATCACCCTAGGATTGCAAACCTTGACATAAACTTAGGTTGTTGGTGCATATAGTTCAGATTAGACAATTTAGGACTTAATTAGACAAAACTATTTTGATTTACGCTTCCACAAGTAAAACATGGTTTTGGATAAAGAGGATTTTAAAACCGCCTATTCACCCCCTCTAGTCGGTCTCCTCGACTTTACATGAGTTTTAATGACTCTGCAAGACCATTTTGCGTGTGGACAATATGTACTAAATGCTCCACATTAATGTACAGAGCCATGCAATAATCATTAAATACCTTTGGGGTAAACTCACCAGCATTATTCATTCTAATAGACTTGATCCTTTCTTCTGGAAAGGAGCCTCTTATTTGATGATTTGGAAAATTTATTTAGCAAAAGGATGGTTCCGAGTAGAGAAGTGATATACGTGAGACAATCTAGTAGAAGCATCTATCAGTACTATGAAGTATTTAACGGGCTCGACAGGGACTAGATAGGTCCAGAAATATCACATTGCACCCTCTCCAGAAAATTCGTTGATTCTTTCCTAACTCTTAGATGTCTAATTATAAGTTTTCCTTTAGCACAAATATGAAGTCTTCGGGTCTAGAAAAGTTAGTATTTTTTATGCTATGGCCAGTAGAATTATTGATATTTCTTCTCATCATATTCAACCCAGGATAACCTAGTCGATCATGTTAGATCTTAAATATTTTTGGATTTTTAAGTATAGTTTTTGTCGCAACATAAATTTCAAGTTTTATATATGTATAGTATAACCCGAAGGAGAAGGGAGGAAGTTTTTCAATAACATGTTTACTGCACTTGTTAAACTTTATTATGAATACGTATTATGTACCATCCTCATTTCCTGTCTCCATATGGAAACCATTTAGATGGATGTCTTTAAAACTCAATAGAGTATGACTGAACTCAGGGTATAATAGAGCATTCTCTATTATTGAACGAGTACTCATAGGGAGAACTATAATGGCTCTTCCAGTGATAATCATAATATTTCCAATTTTCATAGTTAAAGTTTTAAAATATTTAGTCTATATAAGAATTGTATTTGTGGTGCAACTATCTACTAAACAGATTTCCTCCTCCACTATTGTATTATACAATTATTCTATATTAAAAAAAATAAATTCAATCAAACAATTGTTGCTTTGGGAATATATATTTTAAAAAATATAGAACAAGCATAGCATAACTAAACAAATATCCTGGGGAATAATAATTTATTTAACTTTAACTGATAATCGCTCAATAAGAGTGTAAATGAATGTTCATTCAGGAACTTAAACACTAAACTGATAAAGGAGACTCAAAAGGAAAATTATGACATCGATTGTCTAAAGGAGTAACGAGGAGACTACTGGAGATCTCCATATAAATAATTTATGTCCTCTTGGGAACCATGTGTATTATTTTGGAACTCATTGAGCCCATTCCCAAGAAGGTTATTTTCATCAATACGGGAGTTTCCATATCCAAGAAGGGCCCCCCTTTGAACTCCACTATAGGATCGGGGACTTTGCAATCATCCTTCTCGACTCCCTTCTCAACGACAAGTTGAGCAATGAAATGTGTCTTAGCCTTATTTCCCTGGTTATTTTGGATTTTCCAGTGAATTGCATGTAAAGGTCCACCAAATACTTCTGAGTATGGCAGATGCACGACTAATATCCAGTGCATCCACACATAAAGCAGGATTGTGCAGGGTTTACAGCTTTGTTAGCTGAATCTTGCTTTTCCACTGGGACTTGTCTCTTTTCTTTTGTGTTATATCATTCTTCCATTTTCTCTCTTTATGCCTTTGGCCTTTTTCGCGGCTATGACTATTGCTAGTATTTTGAGTATTTGCATGTAATTTGGGCATTGCATGTGTCTCATTAGGGAGGACATGATGATTCTTCATCAATAGTTCATCATTTTTTTCTGCTTCTAGCAAAATGCAAATAAGCTCAAAATACTTATGGTACTTGACATGATGATACTGTTGCTGCAATATCCTTATATTGGGGTGAATGGTGTATAATGTCTTGCTTATTATTTCAGCACCAATAACTTTCTGGTTACAAAATGTCAGTTTGGCGACAAGCCTGTGTATGGTAGAGTCGTATGTTGCCATGGTTTTAAAATCCTGAAAGAGTAGGAGGGTCCACTCACGTTGTGTTTTGGACAGCAGGGCGGATGTTTGCTGGTTATATCATTCCTTCATGGAACTCAATATTGCCAGTGGGTCGTCTTCCATCAAATATTCAGCCATCAAGTCCGGATGGAGATGGTGCTTCAGGAAGTGCAGGGTTGCACACTTGGCGGCTACAGGGAGAGTAGGGGTGTAAGTTTCAGGTTGAGTGATGGCATCCTCAATAGATCGAGCTATCAACTTGATTTTGAAATCCATTACCTAGGTGAGGTAATTACTACCATTTAGGGTGAGCTTAGTAAAATCCCTATGTGTGATGTTCGATATATCATATATGCAAGCAAGATTGAATTTTACTGCTGGTAAAATATTACATTACATGCATATAATTTATCGGTAAAGTTTAGTCCATATGTATTAAGTAGATAATTATCTAAATTTTTCTAAACTTTTTCTAGCATTTTTCATAATTTTTTTACAAATTATCAAAAAGTTTTCAAACTTACAAAAATAATAGAAAATAAAAACATCATATATAATCATGGAATTATGCTAGGGAAAAAACTCAGAGATATCTAATAATAAAAACAACAAATTTATGGAAGCCTGTATACCTAAAAATTCAATTTATAGGATTTGTTATAAAAATTTAGAATATTTATTAACTATTTTTCAGAATTATAGGAAACTGAAAGGATCGAGGATGGACGCCTAGAGGGGGGGTGAATAGGCGATTTACAATTTTCTAAAACAACGCAGCGGACAAGAGATAGAAACTTCCGATATGGAGTCGGAGGTTCCGGTGTCTAATCAGAATGTCCGATACGAGGTCAGAATATCCGATTAGAACAGAGTCTAGAGAATTGCAAAACGAATTACGCCTAAACACAAATTAATTCTACTCAAATCTAGCACAAGCAAGTATCAACAATTTGAGGTAAAGCTAGCTAGCGAAGTAATCAACCCTAGATAGATCAATTCAATGCAAGATAGCAAAGTAAAGCAATAAGCACATGTAAAGAATTGACACGATGATTTGTTTACCGAAGTTCGGACTTCCTCCAAGGAGGTTCCTACGTCTTCGTTGAGGAGGCTCGGTCACACTTGAGCCGGGTCTTTTCCAACCCTATTCCTCGCCAATCTCGGTCACACTTGAGATGTGGCTTCACTTCTTGATTTCTTCCCTTTCGGAGGCGAAATCGGACCTTCAACAAACTTCTCACGGCACACCACACACTTTGGTTGCTCGTGAGCGACGCCTAGCCGTCTAGGAGTCTTCAAACTCCAAGAGTAACTAATCCAACGAATGGATGATCTAGGACATGAACTCTAGTGCTCAAGATGTATCTCAATCTAACACTCTTAGCACTAACTCTCACTTCCCACACCTCACTCAAAGAGGGATCACAAAGATCAAAAGGGAGGGAGACAAGATGAACACTCAATCCCCTCCTAACCACAACACTTGTGATTAGAGCTCTCTCTAGCTAATGAGATGATCAAGGAGCAACAAATGCATCACAAGGTATTCTCTCTACTCCACTAGCTCAACCTCTTGTTTAGCCCTTCAACAATGTCCTCAACAACATCTCCCAACCGGCCAAGGGGGGTATTTATACCCCACACCCAAAGACTAGCCGTTGGAGCAAGAAAACTAGCCATTTTACCCACATCGGAACTTCCGATCCCAACATCGGAACTTCCGATCAGGCAAAAACTCCAGAACAAACTCAATCCAATATACACATCGGAACTAAGATCGGAACTTCCGATACATCGGAACTTACATCGGAACTTGCATCGGAACTTCTGATCTGGACAGAGAGGCACCTTTCCAGAAACCTTTCAAAAAGTTTCTAAGTCTAGATCGGAACTTCCGATCCAACATCGGAACATCCGATTTGCCCAGAGAGTACTCTAAACAGAGAACTCTAGGAGAATCATCCAAGTCCTCATCGGAACATCCGATCCAAAGATCGGAACATCCGATCCTCACAGAGAGGCACTCTTACTAGAACCAGCTCGAAAAGTTTCTAAGTCTTAATCGGACTATCCGATCACACCGATCGGAACTTCCGATCCTCACAGAGGAGCACCTGAGACTTAGACAACTTACCCTCGGACTTTCTGAGGGATCAGACCTTCCGATCCCCTGATCAGAACTTCCGATCAACACAGAGAGGTCCTGGACTCTCACCAACAAACCACCGGACTTACCGATGGATCGGAACATCCGATCCACTGATCGGAACATCCGACCCAGACAAAAAGACAGACCTTTTCAGTGTACGTGATGTGTATTGTGTCTCTCATCTATTTAAGGATAGATAACACTTGAGCACAGAGACATTTCTAAATCACCAACGTTGCATCCCTCTTCATAGTACGGCACGCCTATGACTAGACACTCTATCTAGTTACCTTTGACGCCGCACGCGATCAATTCCCTTTGGGGTCTTTATGATCTTCAATCATACCTCATTTCCCCGGGATTGTCACTTTGCTCTCTCTTGAAATCCTCATGATTTACGATCATCTTTTCTTCAAGATCGCCACCCAGCTCTACTTCTCTTTTACCGGATCATCACCCGGTTCTCACAACATCTTGTTCATCTCCTCTTGATGAACCTTCTTTTCTTTTCTTCTCGTCGGGATCTCCTCTTGACGTTCATCACTTTATGATGTCGTCCTCCTCCCGTTTCTTCATCTTAACCATCATTGGATCTAACCTGGCTCAATCATCACTTATGAAAATAGTTAGTCCAAGATACATGGTTGTCTCAATCATCCTTGCACTCCATTAACACATAATGGATGCCTCCATAATGATTGAGCACAACGTAAATCAATTTAAATGAATAATTGTATTTGTGTCTTAAGTATATTGATGCAACCAATGCTTCATTATACTCAAGAACTATCGATTATCCTTAATCGATCACAAGAACAACATCAACTCATGATGCAATGTTCTTTGATGATTAGGAGATAAACGACCTCAATTTAAATGTTCATTTAAATTGATATGAGTATATAACAACTACACGAGTGTTCATATACTCATGTTGATGGAAAGTAATGATCCATAGTATGTGGAATGTATGGAAATGATCATTACTCTAAACCATCAACTATAGAATAAACTCCACAAGTATATGTGCATACATATAATTAACCTTGAATCAATATGCACATATTCAATTTTATTGCTTTGGAGCATATCCTATGATACCATGAGTATACTACAACTATGCATGTTAAATGTATACTCAAAGATTTAGTTTCAATGTCTTGATCCTTTATATGTGGTAATGAGAAATAGATCAATGCAATGAAACATTAAGTTAGAGTGTGAACTCTCCCTAAATGTGTGCATCCATGTAATATATGGATTGGGAAACATGATACACAGTTTTTGGTTAAAGTAGTGGAGAAATTCATACTTCAACTTAAATCCTAAGTATACAATAAAATAATGAACATTGATACAATGCATACCTATGGTTTTCCATTTTCCATTCAAATGTGAGGCTACTAAACATAAGCTCAATAAATATGTTAGTCTCATTAAAAATTAGATTTGTCAATGATCACCAATCATCCTTGATGAGACGAAAATAGTAATTACCTAAACATTAGTCTCATATTAGGATTTGTCATTAATCACCAAAACCAACTTAATAGATCAACCTAATGGAGGTTGTACTTACAGAAACATCATGGTCTTTTAAGTAATTTTTCATAAGCGACCATAATTAACCATAACTTCATGGGTTAAACCACAAAAATGCGGTGCTAACTTTGCCAAAGCTGGCGATGTCCAACGGGTGTGCGTCGCGTGGGTGCTGGTGCGTCTGCGGGCGCTAGGGCGCCTAGCAGGGGCTCGCGGCATGGCTTAGCCAGTGGCTGGTGGGTGGAGCGTGCGGTGTGGTCGACACTGCGATCAATGGGAGTAAGACTTGGCCGGGCACACGGTCAAGTGTTGGCTCGGCGAGGTGGGGTTGGTAGCCGGTGTCAGGCTAGCGAGGTCGGACAGCGGTGCGGCGGTGCTACAGGCGCAACCGGCTAGATTGATTTTTTTTTTCAATGAACAATAGCTACTGAAAACCTAATTTTCAAAAATTAGATTAAATGAGTAATATAGGAAAATAGAGAAATTAATATGTAGGATTAAAAACTTGTTCAGATGCGATTAATTTACGTGCCTCGATCTTACGTATGGCTTGCAGTAGGTTTAATCGCTTGAAGCCTGTCGAAATTTGATGCAGGTAGACGATCTTGATCAGCCTCACAGGGCTTATATTTCTGGTACTTGACATGGCGGTACTGTTACTGCAATATCCTTATATTGGGGTGAATGGTGTATAATATCATGCTTATTATTTCAGCACCAGTAACGTTCTGGTGACAAAATGCCAGTTTGTCGATAAGCCCTTGTATGGCATAGTTGTATGCTGCCACGGTTTTAAAATGCTGAAAGAGTAGAAGGGTCCACTCACGTTGTGTTTTCGACAACAGGGTGGATCTTTGCTGGTTATATCGTTCCTTCATGGAACTCAATATTGCTAGTGGGTCGTCCTCCATCAAATATTCAACTATCAAGTCCGGATGGAGATGGTGCTTCAAGAAGTGCAGAGTTGCACACTTGGCGGCTACAGGGAGAGTAGGGGCGTAAGTTTTAGGATGAGTGATGGCAGCCTCAATAGATCAAGCTGTCAAGTTGATTTTGGAATCTATTGCCCAGGTGAGGTAATTACTGCCATTCAGGGTGAGCTTAGTAAAATCCCTCTGTGTGATGTCCGATATATCATATATGCAAGCAAGTTTGAATTTTACTGCTAGTAAAATATTATATTGCATGCATATAATTTATCAGCAAAGTTTAGTCCATATCTATTTGGTAGATAATTATCTAAAATTTTCTAGACTTTTTCTAGCATTTTTCATAATTTTCTACAAATTATCAAGAAGTTTTCAAAATTACAAAAAATAAAAAAATAAAAATAAAAACATCATATATAATCATTGAATTATGCTAGGGAAAGAAACTTAGAGATATCTAATAATAAAAACAACAAATTTATGGAAGCATGTATACCTAAAAATTCAATTTCTAGGATTTATTATAAAATTTTAGAATATTTATTAACTATTTTCCAAAATTACAAGAAACATCATGATCTTTTAAGTAATTTTTCATGGGCGGCCATAATTAACCATAACTTCATGGGGGTGAAACCACAAAAATGCGGTGCTAACTTTGCCAAAGGAGGCGGCGGATGACGGGTGTGCATCGCGTGGGTGCCGGTGCGTCTGCGGGCGCTAGGGCGCCTAGCAGGGGCTCTCAGCATGGCTCAGCCAGGGGCTGGTGAGCGAAGCGTGCGGTGTGGCCAACCCGGCGATCAACGGGAGCGAGACGTGGCCGGACACATGGTCGAGCATCAGCTCGATGCAATGGGGCTGGTGGCCGGTGTCAGGCTGGCGAGGCCGGATAGTGGTGCGGCGGTGCTACAGGTGCAAGCGGCTAGATTGAAGTTTTCTTTCAATGAACAATAGCTACTGAAAACCCTAGTTTTCAAAAATTAGATTGAACGAGTAATATAGGAAAATAGAGAAATTAATCTGCAGGATTAAAAACTTTTTTAGATGCGATTAACTTTTACAAACTTGTTTAGATGCAATTAACTTACGTGCCACGATCTTACGTATGGCTTGCAGTAGATTTAATCGCTTGATGCCGGTCGAAATTCGATGCAAGCAAGCGATCTTAATCGACCTCATAGAGCTTTGCTCTAATAACGTGTTGTAAAACAACGACAACCGTCATAGATCAAACACAATACGTCAAGGGAACAACAAGAACAATCACGAGGAGCAAACTCGATGTAGGGATGCAAAAGTTCTCTTCTATTTATTAGATTTATTCTCTTGTACAATGGGATGCCATATTTATAATAAAACCCCATTATAGATAAATTCGGAGTCGCCCTCAATGAGATAAGAGTCCAAACGTACTTAAACAATCAAGATGAAGTCCTGCTATATCTCAATATTTTGAAGTGCTATTACCGTGCCCTATCCCTTTTGTTCATACTTCTAGTTGTTATTTTAGGTTTTTGCACTTCCACCAAAGTATATCTATAAAAAAAAAGTTGTATTACTCCTTTTTATTATATTTTTGTATGATGTGTCTTACTCTAGTCTATGGTAGTAAATAATATTGAAAATAGCTAAAGGGCTGAGGTGTAAAAGAAAAAATGGTAACAATTACCTTAACATTATAAAATAATATGTATTTAAAAATAAAATTTAAAAGTTAGAATAACATGAAACGGTATTCGAAAATGGACTGAGTATATGTTCTATGAATCATACAACTTCCAACGACGTGGACATGTAGGCAATACCGGTAAGTCCATGAGCTAGATGTGTCATTTTACAGTACTCATTGATAGTTTAGTTCTTGTGCCAATATCAATTAATTGGAGATTCTCATGTAGGTCTTTTGGTGCCTAGCATTCGTTGTTGAATTAACGTGGCATCTCTCTCTCTCTCTCTCTCTCTCTCTCTCTCTCTCTCTCTCTTAATGATCTCGTCTGTGGAATCTATGCTCTGCAGAGATGTTGCTCTCAAGCTTTGACATTTGAGTCGACGTCGTTCGCTAGATGTATCCAACTATGGTTTGATCACTGCAATGTAGCAAGATCCCCCATGGAGGGTTGCAAGCTTGGATCCCTCTCTCATCTTTAATTCTGAGGCACTGCATGAACCATGAAGTATGACATTTCCATGTACTTGTAAACGAAAAACTTAGGTCGTGAGGAAATGACACATCTAGCTTACAAGTACGTAGTTATGTAGTAGTTATATTAGCACGTAAAAATCGGTTCTTATCATCAGTTACTGTATACTCTCTTAGTTCAAAATACAAGGTTTATAATTTTTGCCATCATGTAGTAAAATATAAGCCGTGCATGCAGTTTTAATAAATCTTTTCTTTCTTTGTCCTCATTAATATTAATTCTCTATCTTTAATATTTACGAGTAAACTCACACACAACTACATCTTATCCTCCAGGCATTAATACCATAGACATCATGGTTATTTTCATCTACCGTTCTCTTAATTTCATGTGCTCTTTAATCTTCTATGTCCAAGTAACATACGCCCCGTAAAAAGAAACTATGGGAGTAGACTTTGTATTACGGCAACATGATGAAAAAACCCAAGGCAGCTAGCGACGACAACTAGAAACCAATCGAAACAACCAAATCAATTGATGGATGGATAGAAAAAGAGTGGAATGATATGATCCAGGCATCCAGCAACATGACCAATAATTTATCGCCATTGTCGACGTGCCAGTTTTACCTGAACCTTTAACATCTCGACAGAGACAGACATGGATCGACGATCGCCCAGCACTTACACGTGTTACGCCCTTTCAAAAAGAGAAGGACACGAACGAAGCCCTCGTAAAAAGAATATGATCTGCACACATTCTGGACTGCCGTTTTGTAACGTGAGAAGTCGAGAGGCAGGCAGAATCCAGCACGATGCAGGGGGATACGTACGCCGGTGCCGGTGCCGGTGCGTACTTACGTGGACACGCACGGTGCAGGGCGGCACAAGACGTCTCCCGGTGGTTGTCGTTCACTTACTATCAATCCACAGCACGCTAACACAATCACACGAATAAGAATAAGAAATACACATAAGATAGAGGCAAGTTCTCTTTCTTTATTAGATTGATTCTCTCTATACAAGGAGTGTCTAATATATAGCAAAACCAACAGGAGATAGTTTCGGATTCGTCCACTAATAGATAGAACCCTTTCAAACTTAGACTGGGATTTTATTTATATCATAATACTCCCTTTGGACGAATACCACGTAATGCACATGTCTCATTAAAAACCCCTCCAAAAACCCAATGGAAAAAAGAATAGATAAAATAGTACATTGCACTCGCACTCGGTGTTACATTAGTTGCCTCATTAAAAACCTTTATGTGAGAAACTTCAGGAAAACTCACTAAGGAAAAAAGAGCACAATTCATAATCTTTAGGATATAAAGTAGGATCTTCAAGATCATGTATAGGCAGGGGCGGAGCCAGCTGGGCCCTAAGACTCGAGCCCGGAATGCCTTTCACTTACCCGCCAAGTTAGATCGGCCGGTCGTAGAAGAAAAGGTTCGGCCTGAAGGAGCTTAATTTGCCTCGTGAGCTAAAGTTCAGGTGAAGATTGCTGTACTAGGCTGGCAATCCGAATGGGTCTGATCACTTCTCTGCCTCTCCAGCCAAAGCCATTCCTCCTATTTTTGAGTTGGGCCTCGGGCCCGGGCCCCGGTTGCCCGAGGCCCAGCTCCGCCCCTGTGTATAGGGTCATGGTTCAGGGTTTTACTATCCCTAAATTCTGCATATCTCTAAGTCATCTCATTCTAATGCCATTAACACATCTTAAAAAAATGGCAAGGACTTAGTGAACAAATTTGCTAGATTTTCACATAATTTAGATTGTAATATCTTTACCTCACCATTCTTCTTTCTGAGGATAGAAAAAATTTATGAGCAATATGCTTCATGATATTAGTCTTTACACAACCCATCTGTATTTGTGTTACACAAGTAATATTATCTTCATAGATAATCATAATTTGTCTGGACGGTATTAAGACCATATGAATTCTAGATATGACTAATCGCACATCTCAGCCAAATACACTCTTGTGAGGTTTCATATAAAGCTATAATCTCTAAGTGGTTGGTAGAAGTGACTACCAAAGTCTGCTTAAAAGACCACTGAGGAATGGCTGAACCACCTCAGAGAAACATAAAATCAGTCTTAGATTTGGCACTGTGGCGATTAGACAGATAGCCAACATTCATATATCCCACCATGGTTAAGTCTTGGTTCTTCTGGAAAAACAATCTAAGATCTTGAGTACCTTGGAGGTATATGAGTAAAGTCTTGTCTTATAAAACTTTTACTTCCACTTTGGACTCCATCGTTGCACAATCTCGTTTGTTTGATCAAGTGTACTTGGCCTCACACTGATCGGATTCACACCTCTTTAGCCGATGCATATGAAATTAGTATTGAAGTGTTTTGCCCGACATAAACTCGGCCCCTTCGTGCTGCCAATTGGCCTCTGAACTAGCCATGGCTATATGAGCCGAAGTGTCAGCTTCGATCACCTCAACTTTATCGCCATTCTATTGTATCAGCTTTTGATGCATAGTTGATCGATGGAATACAACAGTTGGCATGTATCCAGTCCCTGCTAAGCAACACGTTGTAACTTCCTTTAGCATCGACTACAAAGAAAGCTATTGGCAAGATCTTGCTATCGACTATGAGCTCGGTCACCATGATGCCTCTAGCCTCTGTGTGATCCCTGGTGAAGTCATTCAGCACCATATTTGTTTTAATAAGATCCTCATCGGATTTGCCCAACTTTTTACAAGTCGAGTAAGGCATCAGATTAACAGTTGCCCCACCATCCACTAGCATCTTTGATATCAGCTTATCGTTAATATGGCCTTTTAAATATAATGGCTTAAGATGCCGATGGTCATCCTCTGGCTTCTCAAAAACAGCGTCCTGTGAACCAAGACACAATTGAGCAATTGATTCCTCAATCGATGGCCGGGATACCTTGAACTCCAAAGGCAAGGTGAACACCGTATTGATGTCCATCGGTGGTGGTGAGTCATTATGAAAAATGGGGGAATCTAGATCGTCGATTGAATCTAATTCTTCTCGAACGATTTCCTTCTTCCTCTACTCCTTCTTGACGTCCTTGACCAAACGAAGTTCATTAAAAACTTCATCCATTTTCTCTCTTGGTTGGCTTCTCTCAATTCTTGAGTTCTCAAATGCTGAAGCTATCGTCTGTGTGATTTTCTCAACCCTGGAGGACACCAATGTGGTATAGGTTCAATCGGTTTTCGTATCTTGCCGATCAAATCCGACTTGCCCATTTCCTTGAGTCCTTGATTGGGCTGTCGCTGTTGATAGATCAGTTCAGAAATCCTTTCATGAAGTGGTCTTTTCTGACTCTCCTTGTGCCGACTTGGAACTGATTTAGATACTCTTGTTTTAGCCGACCTCCTGTGTTCTTAACTCTGCCAGGGTAATATTGCATCGGGCAAATATAGGGTGAAGGTAGCGCCAATCCTCTTTCCCAGCAGAATTGCCAAAAGGGGCACCGCTCATGTGCTCTCTCAGTAGCAGTTGGCCGATAGATATCTCTCAGCCGACGAGGAGTACTTGTTGTAGCCTTTGACCCCTCTTCTCATATTTAGCCAACGATTGAGAAAACGTTGGCTTGTATTTTCGTATCAGCTTTCGTGGTGGTACCGATTTCTTAGCTTTGTATAACTTGTCGACTTTGAGTTCACCTTTCGACTTAATCATTCTGGATTGTTTGCCTTCGTGGTCGATCTCAATTTGAACAGAACCGACTATGATATTGATTGTTTCTTCACCGTTTGCAGTCTCTACATCGGCCTGTCGAACTATTTTAGCCGACGTAGATAACAAACGGATCTCATCTCATGCCAACTCTTTCCCCTTAGATGAATAACTGACTATATTGATTGGAAAAGGGCTGGTATCCAGTTGCATCACTGGTTCCTCGGCGAACTTTAGTCGACCATCTTCAATAGCCAATTGTATCTGTTGATGAAAGATATTGCAGTCGTTAGTATTATGTGAAAAGGAATTATGCCATTTGCAATACCTTCGCTTCTTGATTTAATCTAACGATGGCATTATGTGACCCTCAAGTAATCATATAATATTTTCTTACAATAATAAATCAAAAATACGATCACACTTAGTCACATCAAAAGCATATTTAGCATTTGACTTAGCCTTAGTCGGCTTGAGCCAAGAACATACCTAGAATTTATTACTCCTCTTAACCCATTTGGCTATATTTACATCAGCTTCATCCTCGTCAAATGAGTTATCAGTCTCGTATTCAACAAGATTGACTTTTGATTTTTCCTTATCCTTATTATTCTTGAACCTATCTTTAAATCCTTTATTCTCAAAGAATCGGTTTTCATGAGTCGACACACTATGTAATAAATGGCTTAAGTTAGTAAACTTTTGGCCAGCAATTTCTCCTTCAAAGGTGGGATTAAACCTTGAAAAGCTAAATCGGCTAATTTATTATCAGGCAATGTAACACTAAAGCACCAATTTTTGACTTCTTAGAATCTCTTAATATAGTCTGTTACCGATTCCCCAAACTTCTGTCGGACATAACTTAGATCTGATATCTTCAACTCCAAGCTTCTACAGAAAAAAATATTCATGGAATCGACTTTCCAAATCGGTCCAAGTATTGACTGAATTTAGGATCAACGTTGTGAACCAGGTGAAAGCTGTCCCAGATAAGGACAAGAGGAACAACTTCACCTTCAACCCATCGGACTGCACGGCCTCTCTACATTATGCCACAAGGCATCCGATGTGCTCTAGTGTTGTCGAGGAGTCATCTCCCAAAAATTTAGCAAAATTGGGAACCCTATAGCCATTAGGATATTGGATCCGATAAATATTATCTGGATACGGGTTCCTATTGCCAATGGTCCTTCTCTTTGGCTGGATGCCAAACTGGTCCCTCAAGACAGTACAAATAGCCTCAGCCTAATCAATTTCTTTAGCCAATGATACTCGTGCTTGAGGTGCCTGCCAGCTAGGGGTAAATTCATTATTCTGTCCCCCGGGTGCAAACTCAGGTTAGCATTGTAGCGTGGGTTATATCAGAGTGTATGATTGCTCAAAGCCGACACTTTGGTGCCTCAATGTCGCAGTAAGTGGAACAAACGGCTTCGAATATGACATAACCCTATAAATGGCCGGATCCCATGGAGGAATCGACTCTACATGCTGAGGGCGTATGTGGGTTTTGATTGGCTGGACAATCGATCTAGGATAGATGTAAAATGGAGCGGACGAGGGTAAACTAGGTTGAGAATCCACCTTAGAGCCATCTGTATACACCTGATAATGGGTAATCCTACTTGTACCATGGTCCTGTGGTAATATTACGCTTGGTTGCGCTGGTGCCATAGTAGGGACAGTAGCCGATGGCTTCGGGTCAACTGTTGGCTTGATGTTTAGAGCGCTCTGGGCTATAGAGTAGACCATATATATCGGCAGAGATTACACGGGGTCATGCAATGTACCAACCGACACCAACTCTTGCACGACTTCTTTGACGCTGTTGGCTATCATCGGCCTAGGGATGGTAACTAAAGCCGATGACTAGTTGACGAGAGCACAATATATAGATTAATTAATCATATCCAATAACTCCGCCTGAATGGACACATATCGGCTTACCTATGTTTTTTCGGTAGCATCTGGAGCCTTCTTGCCGCCGAAGCTGACCGTCAGCAATGCGAACTTTTGCATGACATCGCGCTGGGTCTTCTGATAGCAATTAAGTATCATCTGCTCAAACGCAACCTTCTGATCTTCAATTTCTTTCCGTTACCTAGGCATCAAATCATCCAATGTAGGGACGATTATCACCTTAAGGTTGACATTGGACAGAGAGATTGACTTTCAAGCAGAAGACATCGTCGTCTGATCTGGTCCCACAGAGTGTGACAAAAGCGTGTTGACGCCAAAAACGTGATGAAGGGTTTGATCGGCAATCAACACGCACAAACACTAGGTTTAATTTTGGGTTCAAGCATACCAGCTAATTTGATCTTGCAATCGGCAAGAGGATAATATGTAATTCAATTGTCCATTAAGCCGATATAATATTTCGACAACTATTTAGTCCAATCGGCCTGCTCAAGCCGATTTAAAAAAAAGTAACCGATAAATCTAATCAACCTTATTGAGTTAATTAGATAGGGATAAAGGACATTTTTTCTGAAGAAGGCGATGCACAACAAAATCAGAGAAAAAGCAAACCTGGATTGGTGTAAGTCGACGAAATCAATAATCGAGATGCGCAACTTTATTGATCAAGCGAATTGCAGAAGGAAGATTACAAAGCTAAAAAACCACTCCTAGTCAGTGAAAACTAAAGTAAAAAATAGAGCGAGTTGTTTGATTGATTCCTTCATCTTGCTCATTGACCTCCTTTTATAGCGTCCAAGTCGATCGTATCCTCCTCAATGTCTTGTAAAGCACGTATCAGCTTCAACTTCCAAAAACAACCCTTTTACCAAAACCAATAACTTGATTTGATCCTGTATCCATATCTAACCCGATCTCTCCAAATCGGTCACAACCACCAAATTAGCCATGTATGTTTGATCGGTTAGGGGTACCGAATCTTGGTGACAACAAGCGGTTATTTCAAATTCGAGTTATTTAGTCGCTATCAAGCCGAACCTTATTAGCCGTTTTTCACTTGAAATGAATCGAAACAATTTTGATTCAAATCCTAACAAACTTTTTTGCCGGCCCTCATCATGTCACTGGCTCCCCCTCTCTCACCAGGCACCCCGCACAACCTAATATTCTTTTGGTCCTAGCCTCACAATCCTACTCCGACGTCACCCAGCGTGTGCCACTACTGCCCCAGCTTGCCTCTATAACCCGAGGGGGGCATAGTGAGCCCATCAGCACCATCCCCGTCGCCGTCGGCCATCGACGTGGAAGAGTGAGCAAAAGCAAGTGAGAGATAAAAGAAGGAAGATGGTATGCCGTTGGAATGGTATTACCGTTCTCTAGTTTTTATCAAAGGGAAAAGGGTACAAGAAAAAAAGGCGTAAGCAACCAGGCCACTTACCCTTTAGGCTGGATGCTTAGGGGTAATTCGGGTTAGATCGCAAGGGCAATTTCGCCATTCCTCATTGGGGTTTTGGATTTAAATGAATAATGACAAAATACTGATTTTGTTTCATAAACGGACTATTTTAGTGAATAGTGTGACAATTCATGAAGGACAATTTTTGGTGTGGCATTTCATATAGTGGTAATTTTTACCGTGGAAAATAATTGATTATCATGAAAAAGTTGGCAAGGCAATACTGAATTATCTGTCTTCTAGAAGTATAGCAAAGAACATTATTATAGCCTGTTTGGGGAAGCTATAGCTTTTTTAAATGTTGTTTTTTAGCTTTCTGGGTTGAAAGCTTTTTGTAAGAGTATGTTTCACAAAAAAAACTAATTTCCTTCAGCAATAAACTGCAAAAGCAGGTCCAACCCACCTTTCTGATTTTATATATGACTTCTAGATTATGCCAAAAGTCGCTTATAAGTTGAGCTATTTGGGGGGCTTGCTAGCTTTTTGAAAGCTGAAGCTGACTTTAAGCCTCCCAAATAGGGCTTAAAAAAAGAAGTAAAGTGAAGAACATCTAAAAAAAAGCAAAGCGAAGAAAATGAGAAAGAGCATACATGATACATGGTCCTAGTGAAGACTACGTGCATTAGCTATAAGTTATGTTGATATCAGAAGAATAGGTTTTGTTAAGAATAAAAATTACACTCTTTAAAAAAGAATTAAAATTACACTTTGGTCTCTGACAGTGAACTATTTTGAACTCTGCATAATTTACATGCATTTGACTCTTCAAGGGAAAATGCATCTGTTGTCATTATGCGACAACTAATATGACCTTTTTTTAATAGGGAAATTAATTCTATCCAAAAAAATTAATTCATAATGAAACCAGTTATGCTAATATCTTTGATAAGTATATCCTAATTACAAAAAAAGAAAGAAAATACCTTCAAACAAATAGAGGGATGAGAAATAAAAGTCATCTATGTTACACTCTAATACCCTTTCTTATACACAGCAGCCCCCGAATCGAATAAAAGTTTTGTGAGATACGGTACGAGCATACATGGTCTCAAAAACGATGTTATGAATCTCATAGAGAACCAAAATAACAACATTGAAGCAACCATAGCGAGAGAGAGAGAAAATTTGGTGAAGCCGACCGCAAATTCTTTAGTCACAACCTCAAAATAATACAAGAGATTGTTACTCTTTCACAACCTCTCAAACCTTTTAGCAGTATCGGATCCTTTCCCTATACAAGAGTCTAGTGCTAAATAATAACCAAGCCACAAATCCTCTTATGCACCTTTTGCTTTGTACGAGTTGGCTTATGGCTTTATGGTTGCTTGGGTTCTCCATAAACACCTCATGGGTTTATATAGTTTCCTTAGTCCTCCAAAGCAAGTACGAAATCTACTCAAAAAAATTAGAAATCCTAATCCTATTAGGATTTATCTAGCACATCTTTTCAAATCCTAAAAGACTATATGAGTCACTATAATTAACAATCTCCACCTTGATTCTTATCCGTTGAAGTCATCGTACTCCTCCAAGAACTTGCTCCAAGTCGGCTCTGTATTATTATTATTTTCTCCCACCACAGGAGCTCATGCGCATCACCACAAATGTGTGTGTTGGTGTTTGGGTTTGTCTGAACCCTCCACTTGAGAGCATTTTCTTTGTGTAGTTTGGTTAACCACGCATTCTATTCATATAAGCCCTCCATGCTATAGGTTTGTACCACCTCCGAGCTTCACCTGCCTGATGGTACTTCATGGTTAGTCCCGCAAAGTCTTCATTCTTCTAACAGCTCACACCTTCACCTTTGCGTCTGCTAGAATTTGCAACTGTTTTTGTAGTTCCGCACGTAACTACAGTTGAGATCTAATCACCTACCGTTGATGACATGGTTTCCTCCTCCTGATTAGGATTTTTATAGACCCCCATTGATTTTTTTAGATCCTTCACCACACATTGCCACGCGTTGAAATTTTATCTACTGTTAAATTTCTCTACTTGATTCCACATCGTCGACATATGTCTTGATTTTGTGCCACCTAACGCTTTATCGACCTTCTTACAAATTTGATTAATCTAGCATTGTCTCTGATACCACTTGTTATACTTTGATACCGCTTCTTATGCACAGTAGCTCCCAGACTGGATCAGAGTTTTGTGAGATACGGCATGAGCGTGCACGGTCTCAAGAACAATGTTGATGGATCTCGTAGAGAGAACTAAAATAATAACGTTGAAACAACCATGATGAAAGAGAAAAGATTTGGCAAAGTTGGCCACAACTTTAAGCACAATCTCAAAAGAGTACATGGGATTGTTACTCCCTCACAACTTCTCAAACCTTTCAGGACTCTCGGATCTTTGCCATATACAAGAATTTAGTTCTAAAGAATAACCTAGCCTCTAATCTCTTTGTGCATATCTTGCTTTGGATGAGTTGGTTTGTGGCTTTATGGTTGCTTGGATTCTCCATGACTATCTTATGGGTTTATATTAGCTCCCTTAGTTCTCATCCAAAGCAAGTAGGAATTTTATTACGAAAGAAAATAGGAATCCTAATCCAACTATGATTCATCTAGCATACCTTTTCAAATCCTAAATGACTATATATGAGTTACCATAATTAACAATGTACTCCATATATTTTGCAGACAAGTAGCCCAAAGATAGAATAAGCCACAAGACCCAGAGACAAAAGAAAGCCACACAAATCCCACCAAATCCGATTTGCCACACCCGATCATCGGCGGACCTTGGTGGGGTGCCGAGTATGCATTGGCACCGTAAATATTTTTAGAACTCCAAGAGATCATCTTTTCGATTGGCTAAATTTGTTGATTGAATTGATTCTAATTTTGGTGGCTTAAAATTTGCAAGATCTTATAATTATTTGTATTATACTTTTAGCAAATTTCTAACAAATATGTTGGATTTATAATATTATGATTTGTTGACGGCTCATAGCCAACCAATTTTTTAAGAACACTACTGAGAAAACCGAAATTACGTTTTTTTCTTCTTCTCCAAGTTCGCGAACATGTCTTCCAATGTTTTTTTTTCACAAATAACATGTGGTTACGCGACCCGTGGTTATGCCAATTCATCGACGGCTACTAACCAACCAATTTAAAAAAACACCACCAGAAATACTAAAATTACATTTATAACAAAAACATCAATCTAAATTTTACACGGCTCGACCTAGTTATTATTGGCTGCTGCTAGTTTGCCAGCCTTGCTTTTAAGTAGTGCAGAGGAAGATCAGGATCACAGATCACGCTGTCCGACGTCGACGATTACGTTGCACGGAGTTGAATGGGTTGTAATTATTCTCTACACCATCTGCAGGTGCTTGGCCTCTTTTCGCCAAGACTCTGTACGAACGTAACGACTACCGCACGCGTGCCGAGTGTTAACACTAGTAAAAAATTAAGAAACATTGTAAGGCCACCTTTTTAATAGACTAAATATATTGATTGAATTAGTTTTGATTTTGTGATTTTTAAGATCTTAAAACTATATGTATCGTACTTTTAACAAATTTAAAATATATATGTTAAATTTATGATATTACAAAACTATAGAGTTACGAAGTGTGTACCCGTATATAAATTTTTTAGTTCCACCAGTGCTGACCATACGGGGATGGATATACAGTATGTAGTTAATATTTGCCTAAAGTCCATCTATAGATATACTCGTGACAGTATAGTGAAACAACCGCTATGCAAAGTTGATTCCCAGGAGGACTCCTATTTCCTACACGGATTCGTCCTACTAGGGACAGTGGCGCGCTCCACCGCGCCGTTCTGGTGGGCGTTTTTGGGAATCGAGTGAAGATTGCTAAGAGAATAGTTTGGAATTAAGAATGGTGGTAATACTGTGTATGCTGGTAAGTCATCTGATGGAATTAATGGAATGTGCTATATCAGCTGTGACTGAAGAAAACATGACTGAATGCGGCAATTTGGAGTAGATACGTGTAGAACAGACATATATAGTGTTTCGTTCATGTTGAGCAAAAGTGATGTATATATAGTTATATACTATACGTACATAGCTATTCTAGCGCCATTATATAGCTGGAATAAATAAATACAGATATAAGGTGTGAATCGAAGGCAAAACATAGATAGGAGCTAGACGATTTTGATATGGTAATTACTGTAAAGCTATGTGAGCTGTAGAAACAAAGGCAAATAAACAGCAAAAGTTTTATGTCGATCAGTTTGTCTGGCCCAAAACATAAGGGCTATAGGTAGTGGAGCTGGACACGGGAAAGCCTGACATTGCAAAATAGATGCAGCGTAGCACTACAGACTATATTGGTATTGTCCGTTTGGTTATATATACATATATAGATACATATCATGCAGGCAGTACGGGGAATACACCTAGTTGAGTTTTTGTTAGTGATGAAGACAACACTGTGGTCTACCAGATGATCCCAAGTGCTCGTCCGGGTGTTCAAAGGGTTCTGCAATAAATTATTCGGTGTAAGTAAAGAGGGGCAGGTTGCACAGCGGAGCAATATAAGAAAGAAAAACGTGTTGAAACAAGAGTAGGGTAATCTATATGTAGAAAAGGGAACCGTAATGAAATATGAGAACCTTTTTTTAATCTGTGCTAGTTTCCTCTTCCAGAAATAGATTTCTTTTAACCGAGGCTTTCTTGCTAGTGGTGCTGGAGATGCTCGTCATAACAAAGTAAATACATCAGTACTATACTATATACGGCAGTTATAGAAATAGAAACCTGGTTAGTTATAGAAACATAACCCTGTATCGCTTTCAGGAACGGGCAGATCAGATTGGGTAGTGGACAATGCCTGTTTCAGTGTAGGTGTTGGCTCCTGTAATATCTGTAAGGTAGAGGAATGAGATTTGATATGAAATCTATTCTGTAGATTCATAAATAAAAGATGATTATTAAATGGGTTGGGTTATTAACATGTGGCGATGAGTTTTTTTTTTCAAGGGCAATAATAGGTAGAGTGGTGTCTTTCTGTCATCATATTTGGCATACACAATAAGGAAAAACGATGCTGTGGATGGGAATTACTAAAGGAATGTGTGCAGTATGTATTGGAAATGTTATAGAATATAGTTTAAGTATGAAAAAAACTGAAATTGTTATAAATATTTGTGTATGGTCTGGAACTGAGTTGACTATGGTTTATTATGTGGGGGATTTTTTCAAGTATGAACTAAAGGTGAATGTGTTATAAATGTTGACAGCGGAGAGATAGCTTAGGCACTACATATTTCATGAATTAATATTAATATATATATATATATATATATAGCTAATAATATGTGTTTAGCTATAGAAATAAATCTATTACGACAGGACGTACCTTTTCAGATTCAGGAAGTTCTGCAACGACAAGAGAAGTCATAACACAAGAAAGAAAAAGGAAACGATAAACCGCACATAATTTATCTGTAAATGACTATAGAACCGACTTAGTACAGGCTGGTGCTGAAGTACAGTTCTGTTGGAGGGGCTTTCACCATCCAGAGATGAGCGGTACACATGAGGAACAGATGAGCCTGTTACATACGGATGGAAATGGAAGAGAATGTATCAAATAGGAATATAGCGAAAATACACAATGAAAAAAATGAAAAGACATGTAGCAGGAAAGACACACGTGAGGATCACCAAATGCGTGCACAAGCAGCTGAGATGTCTCACTGAACAAAGTGAGCAGAGGCTGCGCAAAAACAAGATGAGCAAAGAAGGGTAACACGAACTGATGAATGCAGGCTCCGCAAGTAGCACATAGAAACGATGATCAAGACGTACCTTCAGGATCATGTGCACCAATCATAGCCTCCATATGCACCGCTCAAGTCCGATTCACAAAAAGAACATCTGTAAACTCACAGATCAAGTATATGGAATGAATCGTTTGAGAGCTATTAATATAAACAGAAATGAATAGATAAGGGTCTCTCATCGGGCTCACACTGTAACATAAAAAGTCACACGCTGACCAATAGTAATGGCCACAACAATACTTAAGAAACAAAACGCAAGTCTAATACATGACAAAGATAAGCAGTCATAAACAATCATGGAGACAATAGCAGCTAAGAATAGAAGAGTAAGATTGTTCTGAAAGACTCCTAGAAACATTAGCAACATGCCTGCTAACCTGATCCTGTCGAAGAAGGATAAATGGAAAAGAACACATAATCCACTTGAAAATAGCTATCACAAATGGCAAGAACAAAAGAAGGATAATTGGAAAGGAAAACGTAATCCAGTCGGAAACAGCTATAAAACCGATTTAGCACAGGCCGATAGAAAGGCACAGATTTGATGAAGGGCCTCTTACCATCAAAACATGTGCATGAAACATACGGGACAGAAGAGGCTGCTCCGAACAGATCAAGCAGTGAGGCCAATGTGCTACACAGATATATAGGAAACATATATACTGAAAAAACGGAAGGAGAAACATAGCAGGAAACAGCCGGGTAGGATGCCCAAATACAACTACAGGTAACAGGGAAGCCTTCATGGATGAGAAGGGCCGGCCGTGTGTACAAATGCTAAGAGACAAAAGAATATGCATGCTAGCAAACAATTTTATGACGAAAAGGCAGACCATATGAAACTTGAAATGGAACCAATAATCAAACCTAAAGATATATATGCCATTCACTCACTAAAACGTAGAATCGTGAGAATGCTATAGTATAGACTATACTGAAGAACACACTAAAGGAAGACAGGAAGCATAAGGGCGAAACCAATAAGTAAACTTGAGGGTATCTATGCCATGTAGTAAGTAAAACGTAGAATCATGACAGCGTTTTAATCTAAATTACACCGAAAAACTAATCAACATCACCTTTTGTGAGCCGATGACAAAGACGACTTTCCAACAAAAAAGATTCTCAGCGCTGTGACCGATATCAGCAAAGTTAACACCACATATCTGCATCCAAAAGAGGAAGTATAAGTACCCAATCAGGGAAAGGGGACCAAAACGAAAGAACCGACGAACATCGGCACAATCTTGAGTATTTATCGAAAGAACAATGCACATCAATAGACGGAAGAAACCGAAATCAAACAATCAATAAACAATAACAACAAAGGGCCGGGCAAGATCAGGACAATCCACAGTATGCATGGCAGGCAAAAACATGCGGCAAGGAGGTGGGGAAACCGAAATAAAACCGAGGATATAGGAGAACAAGATGAACTCTCACAACCGAAAGAGAGAGAGAGGAAAATCTAATCAGGGGAAAAACCGAAGAACATCAACACAGCCGTCATCATCCACTGTAAGCGACAATACACCCCAAGAAACTGGCTAAATCCCAAAAAAAAATGCCAAAGAAGAAGGGAAAAGCGATGAGGAACATCAACATCCATCAGCGAAGGGGTATGTGGGATCTGGTCCTCTCGACGGGGCTAACGAAGATGGATTTAAGAATCAGTGAAGAAGAGCTAAGGAGCACCTAAGGGACTCGAGGAAAGCGAAGAGAGCGAGCGGGAAACGCAAGGGAGAAGGCGACGATGATAGGGCTTGACGGGCAATCGCGATCGCCCGGAGAGGAGCGGCGGAGGCGACGACGACTCGGGCAGGCAAAGGCAAGCGGAAGGGGAGAGGAGCGGCGGAGGCGACGACGAGTCGGGCAGGCGAAGGCAGGCGGAAGAGAGGGAGAAGGAGATCGCCTCCTCGAGGTCTCCGGGTTGCGGCCGAGACGGCAGTGGGGAAAACCAGAATGGGCCCTCGAGCGCTCCGCAGGGGCGGATTTTTTTGGCGAGGCAAGGGCCGAGGTTAGGGTATACGTGGACGGGCGGATCTGCAACAACACAGGAAATGGACGGCCGTCAGTAATGGGGGCTTGCAGGCAATCACTAAACACGCGAGGGCCTTTCTGTAAATAACGTGACGTGGCACGGCTGAGCTCTCAGCAATCCCTTCAGCTATAATACTACCTCCCTTATAGTCGGGAGAGTTCCTGGAAACACAACGAGCCACGTCACTTCTCTCCTCTTTCTCCACCATTTTTCAAGAAGGTCTTTCATTTTTTTTTAAATTGCGAATACTACCTCCCTTATAGTCGGGAGAGTTCCTGGAAACACAACGAGCCACGTCACTTCTCTCCTCTTTCTCCACCATTTTTCAAGAAGGTCTTTCATTTTTTTTAAATTGCGAATACTACCTCCCTTATAGTCGGGAGAGTTCCTGGAAACACAACGAGCCACGTCACTTCTCTCCTCTTTCTCCACCATTTTTCAAGAAGGTCTTTCATTTTTTTTAAATTGCGAATACTACCTCCCTTATAGTCGGGAGAGTTCCTGGAAACACAACGAGCCACGTCACTTCTCTCCTCTTTCTCCACCATTTTTCAAGAAGGTCTTTCATTTTTTTTAAATTGCGAATAGGTCCTTAGGTGATTTTCTGTGAGAGGGAAAAAAAATTTTGGTTCACGTTTATGTCCCTTGTTCGGTGTTTTACAGAAAGATGCTTCCATTATATACGAATCGCGAACGAGTCCTTTTTTAATTTTTCAAAATAGCGAACAGGTCTAAAATTATAACAAATAGGTCCCCGCACTTTACGTTCAGGTCCTTTCTCCGTTTTGCCCGAAAAAAATATTTTCGTTGTCCGTTTTTTCTCTAGAGCATGGGAAAAATGCTTTCGTTCGCTGTTTTTCCTAAAAAAATAGAAATTCATTTTTCGTTTGTCGTTTCTCCGTTTTTGTTGGAAAAAATATTTTCGTTGTCCGTTTTTTCTTCGAAGCATGGAAAAATGCTTTTTTTGCCCGAAAGAAATGTTTCCGTTGTTCGTTTTTTCTCCGGAGCATGAGAAAAATGTTTTCGTTGGTCATTTTGCCTAAAAAAATATGGAAATTCGTTTTCCGTCCGTCGTTTCTCCGTTTTTGTTGGGAAAAATGTACAACGTGTTCAGTTTTCGTCCACGCACGCGTGATACGCCGAGTTTTCGTAGTTCATTTTTTCGCCGAAAAAAACTTTTCCGTTCTACTCAGAAAAAATGCTTTCGTAGCCTGTTTTTTGGTTTTCCCTGGAAAAAAGTTTTCGTGGTTCGTTTTTCTCCGCAAAAAATTGCACAAATTCGTTTTTCGTTCACACACACGTCGTGCGCTGCGCGTATTTCGTGTGTCGTGCATCGCGGTTTTTACACGAGAAAATATTTTTGTAGTCCGTTTTCTCTCGTTTTCGCGGAAAAAAAGTTACCGTGATCCGTTTTTTCTCCAAAAAAAACCTTTTCGTTTTCTCCAGAAAAAATGTTTTCGTATCCCGTTTTTCCTTATTTTACCCGAAAAAATATTTCTATGGTCCGTTTTTTCTCCTAAAAAAAACACAAATTCGTTTCCTGTTCACGCGCGCGGCGTGCGCCGCGCGTATTTCCTAGTAGAGTAGATCTGGAGTTGATTCAGGATTTCAGGGGCCTCAGCCAGCCCCACTCCATCAGACGGTCAGGCCAGTACGCGACCCGCGACCGGATATCAGTTGACCGATTTGACCGGACATCCGATGCACTGTTTATCGGATTATCCGAATCTGTATCCGTATTCGCCGAATAGTATGCTACCGAATTCGTATCCGTATCCGATTCGAAACTATCCGAAAAATATCTGATCTGAGACTATCCGTATCCGAAAATTAGCCGGATCGATCGGAAACTATTCGATCCGTTTTCACCCCTAGTTATATATGGAGTTGTTTGCACCAAAATTCGGCGTGTATGGTAAAATCGGCCCATTTAAATATGGAGACTTTTTATAGAAAAGATAAACCGGCGCCAGCAAGGAATCCGTCGACAGCAAGGAAAGAAAATCGGATCAAGAGCCGATACAGATATGGTTGTCGTATCCATGCAGGACTCGGATCGGTCGAAGCAATATAAAAGGGGACGGACCATGAGGCAAGAGGCAATGAATCAACACATCAACCAACAAATATACTTTCGTTTACTTTTTCTAGTTTTCGTAGCAATCTTTCCTTTGTAAGCTGTCGAGATCAATAAAGAGTTGCGCATCGCCGATTTATTGTTCTTACCGACTTAATCCCAGGTTTGATCTACTTTGCTTGTTGCGCATTGCTTTTCAAAATCGATCTGCCTTTACCCTCGGATTAGCCTTGATCGGCTAGTCTAATTATCCCCTTATCGGCCCTTAGCCGATCGGCGTTAAGCCGATAGTTATCGCTATCGGCTGGTTTTTCACGATCTGCATTACCATGTCAATTTCAGGTCAAATTGACTAGCACGCTCTCAAACTCGGCGTTTGTCTTGTGTGTTTGAAGCAAGAAACCCCACTTCACGTTTTTTGTGCAAACATATTTTGGCACGCCCGGTGGGACCAGAGAGAAGTCGATCATGTCGTCGACCGGAAAATCCATAGCTACCACCGACATCAATGCAGAAGCAATAATCGCGCTTACACTAGCCGATTTAACTCCTGAGCAACAAAAGAAAATTGAAGATCGAAAAGCAGCAATGGAGGAGACGATGTTAAAGTGCTTCCAGAAAACACGGCGGGGAGTCACCCCAAAAAGTTGCGCTTCCGACCATCAATTCCATCAGCGATTCCCCTGCTGACCCGGTAAGCCGATATATACCCGGTCAAGCTGATTTATCCAGTATGATTGAGCAATCGGTACATCATGCATTGATAAATCAGTCATTGGCCCTAGTCTCCACGCTAAAGCCGATGATCGAAAATAGTGTCAAAACGATTGCTAAGGAGTTGGCTGTATCTGGGAGTCTACTAGACCCGTTACAGTCCTTACCAACGTACCCAGTATACTCAATACCACTAAAAACAGACACGGTAAATGCGTCGGCTCCAACACCCCTAATGATGCCAACCCAACCTACCGTGTTGAAACCCAGCATCCATGTAGATGGAGTTGCACATTACCACGGGCACACAGATGGGGCTAAGCTAAACATGAACCTACCCAGCATACCCTCGGCTAGTGGGTTTGGTCAATCGGCTTCCAGGCCAATGGACGCAGGAAGGGTTTGTCGGGACCCCGAATTTGCAAATCCGGACCCTCTGTGTATTCATCTCCGATGGTGCTTTTGTTACCAGAATTCTAGTCGTCGATGGATGCAAGCAGCTTGCCGGGTCCAATTATAACCGATTGTGAGTTTGATCTAGGGATCAGACTCATGAACCTCACCCTAATATTATTATGAAGGGGTATATACGTACATGTGCGTTTAATAGAATAGCACGTTTCAGAGGCCTGTGTCTTTAAAAATTTCTTTTACGTGTGTAATGAACGCGCACACAAATGTATGTATACAGTGTATGTGTGAGGTATGTATATGTTTTGTGTATCCTTGTACTCTTAAAAAAAAAATTAGCCTTGTCCAAGCTGCTGGGTGGCCTGTGGCCAAACTTTGGGCCGCTAGGCCCTGGCAGAAATAGGCCTGTTCGTCTCTTCTTCCTCGGGGGCGTAACGAGCGTTCTGTTATTTACAGGTTGCACATCCCAAGCCATACACGGATCTGCGTGACTACATCACCATAAGACGACACCGGTCAAGGGCTCAAGGCTCCCCAGCCACCAGTAGAGGTGGGCGCCGTGTCGGGTCGGTTCGATTCGATACAAATTTATCGTACTTCGTATCTAAACCGTGCTGAACAGCGATGATCCATCGTGCCCGGCGTATCATGCCATGCCGTGATGGCTCGGCTCGCCTTCGGTGAGCCCAGTCAAAGCCCATTTGCGCTTCATGTCTACTTCATGCCACGCCAGCCCATGCCTGGCCCATGTGCACTATTGCGACAAGAGGAAATGAGCCGAAAATGCATGAAGCTGAGACAGTGAACACAAATATTAGAAAAAAGAACTAAATTTTATTTATTATTGACCGTTGATCCTCCCTCCTCTCTCAAATTCTCTTGCTTGGTCTCTTTCTCTCTCTTGCCCAATCAATCTCGCTCTCTTAATCTCTCAGTCTGTCTTATCCGATCAGTCTCTCTATCTCAATCTCCCCCCCCTCTCTCTCTCTCTCTCTCCAACAGTCAATGGCTTCTCTTCGAACGTCAATGGGTCAGATGTTTTTTCATTCTCGTTGTCTTCTTCACTGCGTTACAGTCTAGCTTAAGTTCCATTTCACCACCAGCTTTTCTCGCCCTATGATATGCGTCTTCTTCCATGTCGGCACGGCTTGGCGAGGAGGCACTGCCCCCCGCCACTTCCCTCCACCGTGGGTGCGGCGTGTGAAGCGGCTCGGCATGGCAGCACGACAGTGCGTCAGGAGCGTGGATTGGTGGCCCAATGTGACTACACGGCAACGCGGCAGCTCAGTAACACGGCGATGGCCCAACGCCCAAGCGACACGGCGGCTCACGAGGTAACCCCCGTCCCCTATCCCACTGCCCTGCCGCGGGCCGCGACAGTTCTCTGTGCTGGACGTGCCACCTTTATGCTCGGCCGGCACAGACACGGCCCAAACAGTCGTCTCGCTCACCGTGCCCAGCCAGCATGGCATGACCCACACTCACGACAGACTGGGTTTTGATCCGAACCATACGGTTGTGCCTCGTGCCGGTCAAAAAAAAAACCCCGGACGACTGTCCACCTCTAGTCACCACCACCACTGGAGCAATCGGGCAGGAAGCCAGGCCCCGCTAACTCCGACGATGTGCACGTACGGGCAACGACGTGCTAGTAGGTGCCACACTCACACGGCATACGATACGAGGTGCGACGCACGCCTACAGCCGCCGCGGACCGCCCCTCCGCACGGCCGCGCGTGAGCACGCGCCGTGCGCCGTCACGTTCCGCCGGCTCGCTGGTGAATAACTGCGGGCGGTGCTACTTGCTAGCTAGCTGAAAGCATGCACGCGCACGCGGCCGGAGCGAGTAGTCCGTGCCGTCAAACCCCGACACAACACAGGCCCGCACCTGCTCGCGTCGCACGGGTGCCGAACCGTCCACCGCCGCCGCGTGGGATCGCGCGAGCCGCCGCCGGTGGCCTGTGCCCCATCGGCGAGCTGCATCCTGCGTGCAGCGGCCGGCTGATCCAGCCGCCGAGAACGACGTCGCGGTTGCTGGGCCCAGGTTGCCAGCCGTGGCGTGCAACGACCCAGCACGACACCACGCTGAATCCTAGTACAAACACAGAGCTGTTTGGGGGGCAAGCAGCAAGCTGCGGCTCTCAAGCCTAGAGCAGCTCTGCTTCTTCCACCAAGTACGTACAGTGGACAGGGCCAGCACAGCATGGTCAGCATCTTTCTGGACTGATTTAACATCGGGCCAAACGCACGAAGCTGCTCTGGCTGCTGAGACAAAGGCACCACCTCCATACCATAAGCATCCCTCTCACTCCAATCGTCTCGAAATCTTTGCCCCTTGTCACTGCTGCCAAGCGGCAAAAAGGAGGCCGTACTGACTAGTACACCAAGGAACTGTCAGGTTCCAAAAGGGAAAGGGTAGAGTCCGTAGGGCCATCGGTAGGGGTACAGCTACTCGGTCAACGAGTTATATATGCACTTAAATTAAGCACGATCGAATAATCCTCCTTTTAAACATGCGAGTGATGCAAACTTGTCTCTTCAAGTTCAAGTCAGAAGATGTATTCAAGCGTGTTTATTCACACATTGCTTGCATAATTGCATCCAACGTGGCCTCAGATTACTTGGTTACAGATTCTGCTTGACTGTTCCCTGCAACTGCTAAACAGTGAGGGCAGAATCAGGTAACTGTCGCTGGACCACTGCCATCGCCATGGGCCCTTCTTAGGCTCAGTGTCAATCAATGTGAGCAGCAAAAGCCAAAATGTAGCCTAACAGATGTACAACGGCACGAACCATATGGAATACCTGCACATAATAAGGTGATCGACATTTTGTTTGGCTCAAGACTCCAGGTGTTTGATGAAGTCATTAAGATGACGAACACGTTTTAACCAGTGTTATCGTAAGCCAGGAGACCTAAGCTGACTTTCCCAGTGCGGTTAAAAGTCTTAAATAGAAGAAGCAACTACAACAGCGATCAGAAAAGTTGCTTTCTAGCAGCTGCAAGCCTGCCACAAGGCTTCTGCAAGAAGAGATTTTGCAACACTAAACGGTATCAATATGTCATACTGTCAGTGTTTCTTTAGCGACTAGTGAGTCCGAAGATTTCCTCGCAACAGGCAGTGGTGGAACTAGAAAATTTTAGATGAGAAAGTGTACACTTTGTATATATAAATCTATAACCTTATATAGTGATATCGTAATATCATAAATTCAATATATATATTTGAAATTTACTAAAAGTAAAATACAAATAGTTCTAAGGTTAAAAAAAATGACAAACCATAAAAGCCGAAACCAATTTAATCGACAAAATCGACCTATTAAAAATCCCAAATATTTCTTCTTTCTTTCATGACTTTCACGAGGCGATGAAATTGTGGCTTGACAAGCAATAGACAACTACCAAAATATGTGTACCATCTATTGTATTGCATGGAGAACAAACGAAGCTACTCTAGACGAGAAAATTGGAGTTGTTGTGGCTTGATTAGCAATTTTTGGGTGTATATATAGGACCTTACTTTTTGCAATTCTTTTTTAAAAAAAGACTGGCATTTTGTTCATCCGAAATTGGTGTCATGATCAAGTTTAGCGGAATTAAGCTAGCGACCAACTGCCGAATAATTTAACTGATGTGAAGGTTTAGGAAATAATTTTTTCACACATTGCTATCAAGTTTCAACAAATGACGTGTCTTCTATCAAGTTTTCTCAATGAGGTCATAACATTTTTCTTCTTGAAAAGCAACGATGAAGAGCACATATTTACACCACTACTCTAGACAGCGTCCTTTCTTTAAGTAACTATCAGAAATAGAATAAAAAAAGAAAAAAAAAATCCGAATACAACTCATACGTACACACGTAGGCGCATACATACATGAGCGTATACATACGTATAAAATACCCCGGAGCTAGAAATTCTCCTGGCCCCCAATCCTCCGCTACGCGCACCCGGCGCCGCCCACACGCAATCGCCTCCCCCCTCTCTATTTATACACACCAATACAGCAATATAAAATAGACTTACTCCTCAGCCCCCACCCCGCGCCTCGCCGGAGCTCCGCCGCCGCCGCCGCAGCCTTCTCCAGCCGTCCAATGCCCTTTCCGCCATCGCCCGACGCTGTGCCTTCCTGAGTCCTCGCCCCCACCTGCCCGGCGTTTTGACGAGGAGGGAGGTCGACGAAGAGGAGAAGGAAGAGGTGGTAGCGGTGAGCGCAGAGAGATGGGGGCCACGCGGGGGGTGGTGCGCGTGCGGCGGGAGGCGCTCGCCGCGTGCATGACGTGCCGGCTCTGCCAGGGCCTCCTGCGGGAGGCCACCGCCATCGCCGAGTGCCTCCACACATGTGAGTTCTCTCTCTATCCCGCTCCCCCACCTGTCTCTCCCGTTTCGTTCGTGCTCCCTCTTTGTGCCTGTCCCTCTCTGCACGCGCGCGCCGCCCGTGGCCGCGGTTTCATGCGCCGCTGCGCGTGGGAACTCCTCTCCTTTGCGTCGCGTCGCGTCGCGTTGGTGTCCGTGGTTTCGGAGTCGGATTCTGTGTGTTCTCTCGTTCGGTGTCATGGCGATCGTGTTGGTGTTTGATGCGAGTTCTTGATCCCAGAAGGGCGGCCGAGGGGCCGCCTTTGGCGTGGATTGCCGCTCTGGTTGCGTGTCCTGCCGGTTTGGCCGTGGCGGTCAGCTCGCGCTCGCGTTTGCTTTTCCGTGGCCGCCGTTCTTGCTCGAGCTCGCCATGCTTTGCGCGTTTGCGTCTCGTGGTCGGCGTCAGTGGCGATGATTCCTTATACATGGCTATGCCTCCTCGTGTTTTCGCTCGAGTTGTTTTCAACGATCCCGCGGTGTCCCGTGGTAGCTCTTGATCTGTACGAGCTCCAAAGCTGCGGGCTTTCTCGTGGATTGGGTCTGCTTTGTCGTCGTGTAGCCGAGAGTTTGCTCTCCGGCGGCCGCGTGCGCCGGAGCTACTCCCGAGAACCACCGCGCGCTGCCGAGTGACTCCGTGGTTTCCTCGCTTGTGCACTTGGCCCGTCGTGCGCGCGCACTAGTCCCTCCGGCGCCGCCATGCCTCCTATTCTTTCAAGTCGACAATGCTGCAAATGCTGCGGCCTTTGGCCTTTTCAGGTGGCTTCCAGGTCCCGTCACCGCCGCCACAGCCTACTCGCAGTTTGAGCAGCCGTCGAGACGCTCGACGCGTGTCTTCCTGCGTCGTGCACAGTTTCTCGGTGGTGGCCGCCGGTGCCATCTACCATCCTCGTCGCGTGGCGTTCGGTCCTAGTTTCCTCGCAGGCTGAACAACTGTCGGTGCATGTTTTCTTGCGGAGCTTTTGATGCTGGGGGGAAACAAGGCTGTAAAGCGTTGGCACTTGTTGCAGAATGTATGGGGTTCTGTGGTGTCGAGGGAGGCATTCTAGTAGCTTTCTGTGCGTTTGGTAATGGTGGGGGAGCTTGGAGATGGTGGCAGCATTTTGGCCTGGCTGTGGTCAGAAACGTGGTGTCTTTTCGGTTAAGTCCTCGATGCTTCTGATTAGGAGAATGGGAATGGGAATTCAGTGGCATGTAATGGGTTTCTTTTGCCTTTTGTTGGTGTGTGGAGGGAGTTTTGTCTTGCATTAGGAAAGTAGTTCAAGCCTGTGTTTTTGGTATAGGGAGGAAAGGAGCGCTTCGCGTTCTTGATCGATCAAAGTATTTGTTGGTCTCGTTGTCGTGATGAATGTTTATGTGTCATGATATGAATTGAATGGTTGCAAGGTAAGCCTGGATATGCTGCTCCTCCATAAGTACAGTGCAATCATCACTTGTAAGTCATGGCCGCGTGCGAAATCTTGATGCAAGTATACTCATATTGCACTGTTGTTACTTGCTACTTACTGCTAAAGAAGTTTTCATGTGTTCAGCTACAGAATTCAGTTCTCTTAAATCTCTTTCTGAAACTGGCATGCTTGTCTTTAGAGTTCCTCTTGTGATCATCTTTTTCAGTTTGTCGGGACTGTATTATGAAGAAAATAAATGATGAGGAGATAGAGTCCTGCCCAGTATGCAACATTGATCTTGGCTGTGATCCTGAAGAGAAACTCAGGTGAAGTCATTATAACTTCCTGCCAAGGTTTATCTGTACAATGTTGTTCTTTCTTTCCGACAGTGCCTTTTATTTTAATATTCTTGTATAAGTACACCCGTGAAGCATTAATATCATATGAACTTTCAGAGGTCATGTTATCACTAATAGAATGTGTACCTTGAAAACTTTTCTGGCAAGCTCGGGCAGTAAGGCTGTAAAGAACAACACATGGTCAAAATGGAGAAATGGACTATACAGATGATCACAGTGGATAAAAGATATATATATAACTATTTGCAAATGATATATGCAATTTCAGACAATCAAACACGTTAATAAATGTAACTTGATCTTCTTGGTTCAACCCTTAAAAGTAATAGGAGTACAAATACATTTTCATTTAAATCTGTTATTGGCTTTTCAATTTGCTTCTTTTTGGAACGACGTGATCACGAAAAGCATTTATTGAACCAATATACTTTCCGCTGTAAAGTTTAGTGGAGAATAGAGGAATTGGAGCTGAATAGTTGGTTGTATCGGAAGAGCCCAAGGGGCTAATATATAGTGTACATGAGTGAAATCCTATACTAGACAACAATTCCTTAACTACCCCTAGCACCCACATGACTATTACACTTCTATCCTTGACAAATTACACTACTGTCCTTAACACCCCCCTCAAACTCAATGCGTATGCAATAGCATTGAGTTTGAAAGGGATAACAATAAAAAAGAGAGATAAATCCGAAGTTCGAGCTTGAAGATGTAGTTGAAGCGTGCAACCCATGAACAAAAATATGTGTGGTAGGAAACAATCTCCTCCTCGATGAAGTGGTACCTCGAAGCCTTCGCAAATTGTTCTTTGGCTCTTCACACACCGATGACAGCCATCCTTGAGGTGGTACCTCAAGCCTTCGCAAGTTCTCACACTCAAATGGTTCACTGCACATTGAGTCTTGGAGAAGAGATGTTGAAACCAATGGGAATAGAGAGATGTGTTGAATCAAGCAAATGAAGAGAGAGAGAGATTAAATCATGTCCGCAAGAAGGCAAGAGGGAGAAAGATGCATGATGACGACGACAAAGAAGGCCACTGGTCAGGAGTCACAATGAATGTGAAGATGTGTAGAAAGATGGCTACGAGAGAAGGACCGAGAGGGCAAAGGTTGTATCAACAACACCGATGATGGGGGCGGCCGCAATTGATCTAATTGGACGGACCAGGGCAACCCGAAAAAAAGAGAGCAATTGACTGATCAACAAAGGAATTGATGGACTGGCATGGCTTCGACAAACTGGAAGAGAGATGCAACAGACTTGGATGGATTCGATGGATATCAAAGGAAAAGGGCTAAAGATTCTAGTAGCAGCAGCATGCCATCAACAACCAGACCAAGACAGCAGCAAAACCTCTCCTTGGCAAGCAAGACCAGGGACGTCGCCGGAGACGACAAACGACGGTGACGATGGAGATTAACAAGGCCGATGAAGACGGCCAGCAACGATGAAGTACATGAGTGATTCCCTATACTAGACTACAATTCCTTAACTACCCCTAGCACCCACAAGACTATTACACTTCTACACTTGACACATTACACTACTATCCTTAACATCGTAACCTATTAACAGTTGAACTGGCACATGCTCATTTAAGACCTTTAAATATCAGAAAAATACATTAGCATTTTTGTAAAGAACAAGAGTTTCTCAGTTGCTAAACATACGTATTTGAATTGAAAACTGTTCTTGTGATTATTACTTGAGAATATTCTAGCTTGTAATTACACTCCTACAGATTCTACTGTTTAAATTTGGCAAGAGTTGTAACAACCATCACAGCCTCTCGTAGTCTCGTGCTAACCGCCTTCTACTTTTTCCTGTAAGTTTATTTTTCTGAAAAAGTTGCCTCACATACATGCTAGCTTGTTTTGTGTAGCAAAAGCCTTGTGTTGCCATATACTTATTCTTGTCTAATGCTTCGAGTGATCTAGACTAAACTATGTATCGCCGCCTAACATGATTGATTGTTTCCTTGTTTGAAGGCCTGACCACAACATTCAAGATGTCAGGAATAAGGTATTTCCACTTAAGAGGACAAAGGCTGATGCTCCTAAGGCTCCTACTGTTACATTGCCTGTAAAGAGAAAGCAGAGGTCCCTTTCTTCCTTGGTAGTTGACACCCCAAGGGTACCAACACAAACTGGTTTGACAGGAAGGAGAACGAAAGCTACAAGAAGGACAACATCCTCTCATGCAACTTCTCCCAGTAATAATGGGACAATGAAATTACCAAATAAATCTGAAGGTCGAGATCAGAAGATCGAGAAAATCTCAGCACCACAATCAACCAAGATGACAACAACTGCAAATAAAAAGAAGGTAAGTATTAAAGAATTAGAGAAATGCTTCTATGCTCTTCCTTTTAAAAGTTGTACAACTATTAAAGCATAAATGAAAGGTAGATGGTGATTACTTACCCCTTCGTTTGCTTCAAGATTTGTGCAACTTGTACTAGAAGGAAAAGCATAGAAGCACTGCTCAAAGAATTATCATATGTGTGCCTAACATTGCATAATTTCATTTGCAAGTTTGATGTGACCTGTCTTGCAAAATAGGTTTATTCTAACTATGCATTCCACCCCAAACAGAATAATACAGATGTAGAAGCCAAAAGTCAGCTATCTTCTGCAGATAGAAAGAATGGCAAGGCAATTGACAAAGCAGAGCTCCGAAAACCTTTAAATAGTTTGGTTGAGGCTGCAGGCAGGACGAAATCATTTAGATCAAGTCCTAAATGCCATGCCGCCAAGGAAGACAAAATAAAGATCGCAAAGGGTGAAGTCCCAATAAGGAAAGATGACAAAAAAGTCGAAGTGGCTACTACTGGAACAGTGTTGAGTGCACATTCAAATAAGTTAAAACTTAAAGAGGAAAACAATGACAATTCTTCAGAACCTGCATCATCGAAAGATAAAACAACCACAGAGGACAATTTGAGGAAAAGACAGCAAGCAGACCCACAGCAGGGATTGCTTGGTTCTACAAACACTGGTGCTTTGCATGAAGGAGTAACTACTCCAGTCTGGTTTTCACTTGTCGCTTCGCCTGACCAGTAAGATTGTATCATATTCAATTGTTTTACTGATTGTGATGGACCTTTTGTTTCGTGTCCTCACTTTTGTGTCAAAATGCAAACTGTTTTTCAGGAAAGAAGATCTGCAGCTGCCTCAGCTACCAAAGAATTACTTGAGAATTAAGTGAGTTCCCATTAATCTTGCAGTTTATTTGACTTTTACAATGCTAGAAGCCTCTCAGATTTATCATCCTCTTATTCATAGAATAAACTTGTTGAATTTTTTTCCCCAGTTGTTTGCTTGAGAATGTTCAATGTGCTATGATGTTAATAGTGTTGTTTTCCTTTTCCTGTTAACAACTAATTACAACTGTGCTCCGGTATTAGCAAAAGTGCTTTCTTCCATAAGGATTTACGGGAAGTACCTAAAAAAACAACGTCCTCTTGATAATTTGAAAATGTTGTGTGCTTTTTTAAGTTATTCCTGCCAGCAATGCGATCCTCCCTGAGCTACTAACTTGCAACCAGTTTCCTAGAATTTAATTTATTGCTTTCAATATGATTTTTCTCCTTATTTCAGAGATGGAAGTTTGCAGATTTCCTCAATCCATAGGTACATCATGAACAAACTTGAGCTAGCAAGTGAAGATGAGGTGAGCTTTTCAGATGTCTTTGCGCTTCCGTTTTTATCGTTACCACTCCACAGACCTGTCGTAAGTCCTTGGTCTCATATCAAGGTGCCCTGCACAGATGGACCCTAAAATGATGCAGGCCTTACCTAACCCAAGTCCATTTGTGTAGTTTTGTCCTTTGTAAATCAGCCTCTCTGTTCCCTATTTCCTGAAAGCAAGAGTGATGCTTTAAATACGAGTTTTTTTCCCCCCTCTCTGTCGGTCCGTGTATCATTTTGTGTTGCAAAGGTCCCAAACAATAGCTCACTAAACCATGTACCATTAACCAACGACACATGGTATGGTAGTTCAGTGATACATCCTCTCTTGTCGTTCTTGTTTACACGAATGCTGCTAGTTTATGTCAAGAAAATGTAAGCTCCGCTTATGAACAATGATCGATGGATACGCTCTTTTGTCTGATGCCTGTAATCTCTGCAAGTGCAGGTGGAGATCACATGCCATGGTGAGGCAATCTGCCCCTCGACCACACTGCATGGCCTCCTCGAGCTGTGGCTGAGGAGAGAGCCGGCGGGGCAGGTCCAGGCGTCGCTGGGCGCCTCAGCCAAGGAGTTCGTCATGGTGCTGGGCTACCGCCGGCGACGGCGAGCCCCGGCCTCTTCTTAGCTGCACCTCTCACGTTGCCTCCGGCTCCATCACATCATAAGAGTGCCGCAAATCTGCAGCACAAATGCAGCGCCTTGTAGCGGGGGAAACGTACTTTGAACTTCTTGCTCCATCTTCTCATGTTCATCCATCAGTCAGCCTAGGAAAAGAAAAGAAGAAGAAAAAGAAACCGCATTTTCTCATTTTTAGACCTTATTATAAAGAGGGGAAAAGAAATTACTAGTGCATTAGACTATTAGCAGCGTCTGGAGAGTACGTTGACTATATTTAGTTTACAGTTCTTGGAAGTTACTGGCAACTGCCCCTCGGCCTGTCTCGTAGTGGTCTAGCGGTCTTGGCTCCATGACGGTCTGTGCCAGTGCGTGGCCTGCAAGGCTGCACCATGGCTGACCAACTCAGATCATGTACAATGCAGGTACTTAACGATGAAATACTGATTTTTTTTTTTACATAGGATAGATACTATGCTTATTTCGAAGTATCGAAACTTAGTTAAGCATCGGTACTTAGTAGATGCTTATGTATATAACTTTATGTAATTAATAGATATTATAACATCTAAGTACCCACAAAAAGAGATGTTTGTATTGGAGAAAATAACTTTTACATAGGTGCTTGACGATGTGGCTATAGTATCATAAAGTATCTTGTAATGTGTATACCTTGTACCCTTCGCGACCTGTAATATTTATTTACCGGTTACCACTACTATAGCAGCGTAGGTGTGCTCGAAATGCTTCACAATCTTAGAGCATGATCGGCAATTGAATAGAATTTTTCTTCCAAATTCATGTGTTCCAGACGAGTTTCCACGTAAAGCCGTTCGATGTGTAAGCTCTCTCGAACAGAGGGATCACGCTAATAAGCTCTCCAAAAAACCTTAAGCAGCTTGCAGGTTGGATTCCGGTGAACTAAAAAAATTTGCATTTTTCGTGCCGGTTGCGTGTGCAGTGGGCAAAAAATGGCCGTTCTCACATAGTCATCCATATGTAACACGGCATGTTCGAAATACAAAACAGTCTAATTTCAGCCATATTCTAGGAAGAGAGGGGCTAGCCAACGGTATATCCGAGTTTTATTAGTTTCAGTCATTGGTTTTATGAGTTCCAGTGTTTAGTTTCATGTTTCATCAGTTTTTAGTGCTAAGTTTTATGAGTTTCAGTGTAAAATTTCACGAGTTTCATGAGTTTCATTGGAACGATATAGCGTAGAATAGTTTTTCTGTGATCGGAAAACCCGAGCGTTTCGAACACAGGTGGTGCTGTAGCTCACACGGTTTGGGTTTGCTATAAACAAAGGACTCATATTTATCTTGTCCTTGGCGTGACAAACGGGGTCATAGTTAGATCGCCGCTCTACGCGCGAACTTTCTTGGTCCACGGTGCTTGCGCTTGTAGGCCACGTTCAGGCGACGGTCGCTGACGAGTAGCTAGCTGGCCCAGGAAAAGGCCGTATGATTCTCGTCCAAGGAAGAGGAAGTTTTTCTGAACGACGCGAACGGACGCTAAGCAATCTGTATAACTACATCATCCCCCCCACCCCCGCGCGTATTGACTTTGACCTTCGGTTACGTTCAGGCGACGGTCGCTGACGAAGTTTCTTTGACCTGAGATCAGGGTTAACAAAATCGATCCGGCGATTTTCGGATGAACAGTAATTTTCGATAATCGTAAAAATCGAGTCGAAAATCGGATAAATTTAAAAACCAATTTTTTTCAAAAAAAATTCAAAAATCGTCGGTTTTGGTGGAAAATCGATGATTTCTCGTGGAAAATCGACGACCTTGTTGAACTTTTTGTGCAATCGATTTTAAGTAGCCATTTTCGACGATTTTTGACGAAAATCGACCAATTTTCACCGATTTTCAACCGGTTTTTGACACGTAAATTTTTTTGAATTATTTTTTGAATCGGATCGGTTTATCGACCGGTTTTTGATATCGGGCCGCGATGATATGGGCGAAAATCGCGAAAATCGACCGAAAATCGACGATTTTGTAAACCCTGCCTGAGATGGACGAAAAACCACCTGGAGATTCATCGATTGGCTGTTTCTCCAGGCAACGCTACTTCCCCGTTTCAGTGCTGCACGTACAGAATACAGCCATATGCAGTTGCTTGTGCAGACTCTGGTGAAAACAAGAACAAAAGAAGTTTGATGTTGGATAAATAAATAAACGACGCTTGCCGTTAAGCCCCTTTCGTGTCAGAGTTGGCGCATCAGATGATTCATGCAACGCAGTAGAATGTAGTAGATTGAGTGATCTGATGCCAATTGGCAGCAAAAAAGCTTGTGAATACTGAACGTCATGTAAGATAACAATCCTAATGCAAGAGGATCGTCTGCCTTTGCACTAAATAAAGGCCAAGGAGCACACCGATGTGCCCTTCGTCCGGTCGAACCTTCAACGGCTCAGAATCCATATCAACTATCGATCAACGCCATCACTCATCACACTTGAGAGGTTTGTAAGAATAAGGAAAATTTCTGCAAGATGAAGATATCACCGCACCGGAAAGTGGAGCAAGATATACCACATTCAGAAGGCAAATGAAATGACGCACAGCATCCATAGAAGATGACACAAAAACATAAGTGTTGAGATTTTTTGCATTGCCATGACAATCGACATAGAAAGGCACTCAGGGCTGATGGAAATGCACCCACCGAGTAGTCATAGGATGATAGGTGAACACAGATCATCTGCGGTCTCTGTGAGGACTGCAAATTAAGCAGTCCCCATAGGTGTAAGCCGTCCGATCAAGGAACTGAACGACCTAGATCGTCCAAATCTATTTGCTACAGTATTTTATTTGCATTGCCATGACAATCAACATACAGAAAGGCACTCAACGCTGATGGAAATGCACCCACCGAGTATTGTCATAGGATGATAGTCGAACACAGATCATCTGCAGTCTCTGTGAGGACTGCAACTTAAGCAATCCTCCATAGGTGTGAGCCGTCCGATTGAAAAACCCGGATCGTCCAAATCTATTTGCTACATTATTTTTCTACAGTATTTTTCGCACATGCTACACTTTCCATGCCTAAACCAGGCATAATGCATCACAGATCTGAGTGAAAGGTACCAAATTCACAAAGAAAATTATATTGAAAATGTCAACATTTACAATAGCAATTAGCAAAATAAATAATTGGATCACAATGGCTACAATAAAATATAACAGCTTTGCATATGAAAACACCAGCACCATACCAATTTCCAATTCATTCAGCTGCAAATTAATATGTTCATAGCAGGAACGCACACTATGCAAGTCTAAGATCACAAGCCAAGCTAGTATTTTTACACGCCCAAAAAAACCAATATGTACTTTCACTATGTTGCCATATAAAACATAGTAATCGAATTCAACCCCCAAGTCTGAAAATTACAGAGTACATTTCATACAGGATAAGTAATCGCAGACAATTGCAAATAAACACACCAAGAATGTTGCATAAAGATTACATCTTGGGAACCATCATACGACGCCAGGCTACGCAATCAACCGATGCGGACGTAGGTGGGCAAGATGGGCCCGGCGGCGCTCATGCCGGCGGCCACCAGCCCGTTGCCGGCGGCCTCCTGCTCGGTCAAAAACAGGTCGTCGGTGGACCGGAGCGCGGCGTGCCCCCCGACAATGGCGGCGCCGATCATGACCGACCCGACGACGTTCCAGCCGACGTCGGTGAAGAGCAGCGCGATGACGGTGACCCCAGAGAGCGCGGCGAGGACGGTGCCGTCGTCGAACTCCCTACCGAAGAGTCGGAGCGGCTGGCCGCCAGCGGCGGGGCGCGCGAAGTAGAGGAAGAACCACGCGGCGCAGAGCGCGAGGAGCGCGAAGAGGGTGCCCGGGTGCCAGAGCAGCGAGGCGGCGACGACGGCGAGCACGGCGAGCGCGTAGTTGGCGCGGAAGTAGGCCATGTTGCGGCGCACCCTAGCGAGGGCCTCGCCGAGGTTGGGCGGCTTGGAGAAGGCCGGCGCGCGGAAGACCTCGGCCCACGGGCGGCGCGCGGCGACGAGCGCCTGGCCCTGCTCCCGGAAGCGCGTGACGAGCTCGGCCGCCTTGGTGATCGGGGACGGCGGCGCCGTGGGATCTTGGATCGGGCCCGGGGCGGAGGCCGAGGCCGAGGCCACGGTCGGGGGCGGGTTAGGGTAGGCGGACGGGGGCGGGGGGTCGGTGGGGACCTTAGCGTAGCCGCCGGAAGAGGCGGGTGCGGCGTAGGCGCCGTACATGGCGGCGGGAGGGCGCGAGGCGGCGGCGGCGGAGTTGCGCTTCGGGAGATCGATCGGAGCAAGTGTGGAATCGGAGGGGAAAGGCAGGAGGAGTCGGAACAGAGATAGATGGGCTAATTCAGGCTGGTGTTTGGTCTATTCGTCGTGGGTGGTCGGCGGTGGTGCGTTAGATGCCCGCGTTTTTAAGGACGAGTTTGCTTATGGGCAAAGTACGTCTCCTCCTCGCTCTACTTTGACATTTTATTTCTCTTCTCACGATGGCGCAACGGCCATCGACTCATCGGCTCGTGTTGACAACTTGACATCTAAGCAGGTTACTTGCTAGGTCTATTCGTCATGTTGAGTTCCAAGAGGCACTTTCGTTTTTTGCAAATTAATTCCACGCCTGAAACAGGATGAATCTACCAAAATATGTAAATCATGAGGACAAACCCACTGTCGTTACCTATATGGGTGGGGGAAAATGCTCAAATATACAAGACGTAAATACAAAATTGCAAAACTATACAAAAAAATATATCAGCAATGACGTGGCGGCCGCCACGTAGGACGGTGGTTGGTCTGGCTGCCGCCACGCCCGACGGCGGCAGCCAGGTGTCGGCACTTCAGCATCCCGCCGCCCTCGAGCCCGACCCGCCATCGCCGCCTGTTGCCGCGCACGGCGACCAAGCCTTTCCCACGCTGCGACGCCACCTAAAGTCGGCTTTTGGTCGCTTAAGCATCAGCGAGCAGCAGGCGAGCTGAAGCGGCGACGGCGGCTGCCGTGGCGACACACAGCCGTCGTGTGGCGGCAGCCAGGCTCCCGCCGTCCTGCGTGGCGGCCGCCGTGCGGTTTGGCGGCCGCCATGTCATTTTTGATATTTTTTATTTTGTTGTATATTTATGCTATTTTGTAATATTGTGTTGTATATTGGAGAATTTTTTCCTATGGGTGGGTAGTAATGTTTAAGGTTCAAAATCTCGTCGAAATCTGGCGAAATTTCGGATTTCGGACCCCCGAGTTTCATAATCCTAGTAAAATTTTAAAAAAAAACTCTTAAAAAAATCAAAGTGCTACAGTATCTAAAATTTCGGCAAATTGGACCGAGATCTGGGTTTTTGACCGAAGTTTGACCGGATTGGATTCTCCACATCGTTTTCCATGTCTGATCAAAATTTCAACAAAATCTGACGATTTTTTTTACCACCATAACATTAAAATTGCTAAGTTTTTGTTTTGAACTTCACAATGAGCAATGTGTAAGTGGTATTCTGGGAGAAAGAGTATTTTGATATCATAAATTGCTTAACAATGTTAAATTATATAATTCAAAAACTTACTTGCCTGGTTGAACTTTTTAGATGGATTTAGTTATAAAATTAGTTTATCTTGTTCTTTGGTTGAAATAGATTGCTTTGCACAGGTATATATACATTTCTGATTGCGTGTTACATGTAGTATATGCGTAAATTGCATGAATGTTTCTGTTTCTTCATATGCATATTGTCAAAGTATTTTGTACTAAATAGCTTTTGCCTGGGTTAGTATCAATATTATTATTTACTTGTGTCCTTAGAAGTTGTAACTATCAATGAATCCATTGAACTGAGTTCATAACGTACTCCTGTTGCTTTATGAACATACATATCCATAGGACGTTCTGATCAAGAAATTACATATCACATGCACTATATGAATTTTTCCCTAATCCAAATTGCTTTTGTGAGTGAGGAATTCTTTCATGATTTTTTTTAATTTTTTTCTAGCATCGGGATACCATTTTGCAGTACTTTGCACTATATGAATTTTGAAAAATTCTTCAAGCTTGATCATCATCTACAATTTTCATGGAAACATTAATGATATGTCAGAAGCATACACAAAAAAAATTCAAAAAAAATAGCGAATTTTGCACTTTTTACAACATTTTAAATGGACCGAGATCTCGGTTAAAACAACCGAAATTTTGGTTTTTCCACCGAGATCTCGGAAATCTCGGTCGAAAAAAATCGAAATCAAAATATGGTTTTTGTATTTCATTTGGATTTCGTCCGAAATAACGAGATCTCGGCGAAATTTCGGATTTCGGTGGGTGACGAGAATTTATCCTAAAATGAAATTTTGAACTTTGGTGGGTAGTCTAGCATGTGCGTCACCAATGTCTTACAGAAAATGATTTATGCTCGGGATAACGAGGACATCTATCCTAAGGGTGTCCGTGAGCAAAGCAACCTGTGGACACCTTTTCAGTGCGATTCAAAAAGCTTTTGACACCTACTCCCTCTGTCCCATAAAGAGTGCATTTTTAATGTTCAAAATTTATCCCACAAAGAGTGCATCTTTAGTCCGTAAGGCCCAGTTGTAAGTGTATGCATGCTCATTTAAGTGCCTGTGGAAACCGAAGCACTAGCATGCTTATGTATGGAGTAATGAGGGTCACATTAGTCATTTACCTTGCACACTAATCTGTCTTAAAAAACCTATAAATGCACTCTTTGTGGGACAGAAGGAGTAGGTTTCAAATCATTCCAAAAATTTTGGTTCAAAACTATCTATAGAGAACTTTCAGTTCAAAAACCTTCAAATGGTTTGAAGACTTTCAAGTCAGAAATTTTCGGTTCGAAAACTTTCAATTCAAAAACTCTAAATGAAAACTTTCAGATGGTTGGAAAACTCTTGATTCAAAATGTTCTCCTCTTTACCAAATCCACGGCGGCTTGAGTTTGCCGGCGGACACAATAGCGTCTACGACGAGAAAGAGGAAGACCCACAACCCAGAGGATCCAATGTTAGTCATCTCTGACTGGCAGGTTGATAACAAAAAGTAAAGAAACCAAGAGTTTTTTTTTTTTAAAAAAAAAAAGCTTTCTACTTAAGCTCAATTAGCATGCAACCATCCAGGGCTTGACAAAGCAAAGCAATAGGACACCGTTACAGGAAATATTTTGTTTTCAGTATATATCTCGGAGGTGGTTGAAATATGAAATTTTGGCGACATATTGAAATTTCACATAAAATTCGGACAAAATCCAAATTTCAAATCCAGTTTTTTTAACCGTGATTTCCGATATTTTGGCCAAAATTACTGAGATCTCGGTCAACTTGAACCGATCAAAAAAAGGTCAAGAACACATAAATATTTTTTGATTTTTTTTTTTTTGCAGATGGTCTTGACCCCAAATCTAATTAAATACGGCCCACAAAAATCAAAATCCGGTCAAAATATGCGAGATTTCAGTTAAAATACCCGATATCTTGGCTGAAATTGCCAATATCTTACCGAGATTACTGTAGTATTTTTTAAAAAATTATCTGATCGAAATTTCGGATCTCGAGAGGGTCCGAAAACCGAGATCTCAACCGAGATTTTTGAAATTTCACCGGATTTTGAACCGTGCTTAGAAGCACGATATAGCATGAATACACATGATCCATCGATTGATATGCGCGCCCATGGATCGGTATGGATCATATATCGTAGTCATTTGAGAGGCCGAGACGGGGAACAGAAGGTTCTAAAAGCTTCTGGAAGCGGTTGCCCCACTGTTGAGGATCAATGCGGCGAAACGGCGTTCTCAGAAGGAAAGAAAGCAAGAAGAAGAAACCGAACCGGAGATTAATCAAATTGTTAACGAGAAAAAAAAAAGATTAAAAACGAGCGGAGATGGGCCAAACAGATGGTTTCAGGCTTAATAGATGTGCCCTACTTGGGCCTGTCTTTCATTTCGGCCTACGAAGGAAAGGGTAACAAGAAACCGCGTTCATTTTTTTTTTATACAATGGGCTGGGCTTGTGTTGTGCGTGGTAGGCTTGTACTCCTCGTGGCAAACGTACTTGTAGAGTTGTAGCTGTGCCCCTAGGAACGTGCAGTACGCCATCGCAAGTCGAAAGTATGTATTCGTCGTAGGCTACGCCTCATAGAGCTTACGCAACGTGTACAGTGTAAGGGCCTATTTGGGAGAGCACCACTCTAAAAAAATCAGCTCCACTCCACCAGCTCCACCATAGAGTAGCTCTACCATAGAGTTGAAGCAGGCAATGGAGGTGTTTGGCTTGCAAATTAGATCCAGCTTCTAGAATAGATGATTTTGGTGTGGATACCCATTTATACCCTTGGATGTTGAATGGAGGTGGGTAATTACCTCATATGTGTAACCAACGGCAAATGTGGGTAATTACCTAGGAACTTCACGAGTGGGTACGAAACGGTGTTTCTTGGAGTACCTCTTTAGGAGCTCTACAAAAACCATGGAGCAGCCCCTAGATTCGCATTTTTCCTGGAGCTGGAGTTCTATGGAGTTGGGGTATTTGGCTACACGAATTTGCAGTGGAGCTAAAAATTGAGGAGCAGAACCCTAAGTTTATTATAGTTATTGCTACTCTCCATGTGCAATACAAAACAAAACATTCAATTCTTCCGCTCCTGCAAACTTGCAATTATATTAAACGTGTAATACTCCATCCCGCCACAAATAGTTATCGTTCTGAATATTGATATGGTTTACAAAACAAAGCTTTGATCATTAATTTCTATTATAATGTATTTATAAAATCCAATAAAATTGTAATATTATGAAAGTACTTCTCGAGACAAATCTACGCATATGGTTTTTATGTATCTAATTTAAATATTTAAAAATATATTGACAAGCAAAGTTTTGAAAGTTTGGTTATACCTATATCCAAAACGACAACTATTTAATAGCTTCAAAAAGCCTAGAGATGGCGTGCATGGATATGCATGTGCTCTAGGGTTTAACGATTTTTTGCACTGTTGGATGTGTTTAAAGATTGGTGAGCCACCTCCTCCGTGGTCATCTTCGGTGAGCCTTTAAGGGCCAGGGTTCATCAGATTAGGGTTAGGATTAACTGGTGTTGCACTTTAGATCGAGGAGACAGCAAGACAACAGTGGATAACGGGGCGCGGTGGAGGAGAGCTGAGGAGAGGGCAGTGAGCGTGCAGGTGATGACAAGAAAGAGAGATGTTAGGAGGCGACTGATAATGACGGTAGTCACTGGAGAAAAGGAAGGAGAGCGGTGGTAGCGATGATGGACAACGAAGCAGGCGATGGCGGTAGCTCGGGGGTTGGCCTCGTCGACACTGAAACATGGCTAGTGAGCCAGTGGGTGGTAGTGGGGTGGCGGCTCGAGGGAATATAGTTGTTACTTGTTAGTATTAGGGGTAGGTGTGATATGGTTTGAGGGATGGGTGGAGCGATCCAAAATTTACTCCCTCCGGTCCACTATGGTCATGTTTGTTTCGGCTTAGGTTTTTTGGTTTTTGGCTTAAGCTAACTTTTTGGCTTAATGAGCTTTTAAGCCGTCTGCTTTTAAGCCAAGACATGCTGTTTGGTATCCTTGCTTATTAATGGATTAGACGGTACATCTTATATATGAAAAGTCTAAAATACCCAAAATGAGATGGTGGATGAATTCTCAATTTATATATGATAGCATTTGGTGGGTAATTTTGGAGACTTTTAGTGGCAAAGGGTTATTTCATTCAAAAAAGCCTAAAAAGCTCCTCTTATCTGGCTTTTGGCTTTTTTAAAGCCCGGCTTAAAAGCCAGTCGTTTGTTTCGGCTTAGGTTTTTTTGGCTTTTAAGCCGATGAAAAAGCCGAAACAAACAGGGCCTAAAACAAGACGTTTTAGACACCAGTTATAAAACCAAGGTGACTTAATTAAGTGGTCTTCTTACTATTCTACCCTTAATAATGGCCGGTTTAGCATGTATCACTACTACAGAAAAGACCATTAGAGACGGTTCACAAATATCATCAGAGACGGCTTTGTGAACCGCCTCTAACAATGGGTCAGTGATAATATAAGCACTTCACAGACGGTTTCATTAACCGTCTGTGATAATAATTTTACAGACGGTTCTTATTTAGAACCGTCAGTGCTATATTAAATCTACTGACGGTTTGTAATATGAACCGTCTGTGATATAAATCCTATCACTAACGGTTCCATATACCAACCGTCAGTGCTATATTAAATCTACTGACGGTTTGTAATATGAACCGTCTGTGATATAAATCCTATCACTAACGGTTCCATATACCAACCGTCTGTGTTAGTGTATATCACAGTCGGTTTGTAATATGAACCGTCTGTGTTATACAAACTATGACAGAAGGTCCACATGTATGAACCGTCAGCGATATTTATATCACAGGCGGTGCTTAGTTGTGAACCGTCTGCGTGATATGGTTTTCATACATACATCTTTTTTCGCTTATTGGCTAGCCTCAGAAATGCTAGCCATGCCCTCTCAAACAGACATAACACGTAAGCTACATTGCGCTTATTAGACAAGCATTATTTCAGCGATCACGATATGGGATTCATTTAGCAATTGTTCCAAGCTGATTATAGCACTATCATTACATCCATTTCAGCAAATGAAGACTCAAATTGTAAATTTCATCAATATTAAATTCTTTCCCAGCTTCCTAAAACAACGGGGCCTTTCGGTGACTCGGAAAAAATAAAGAATCAACAAAGTTGATATGGGAGAGAGTATATCCTACCCTCATTCCAGTCATGAAGCACAATTCTTGCAGCAGCCTTCAACATCCACTATACCACCCTTTTTCAATTTCCTGAGTGTGGCAACTTTCTCAAGGAAATCATCAATCAAGTAAAGGTCGGCACTTTGTACAGAGACAACAATGTCTCATGTGTGCAAAGATTGAGGATTTCCTTTACTGAAAGCGTTAAATAAAGTTATCAAATGATGCACTTCCAGCCACATTACTATATACAAGTTATTATTGGATGAAATAGTATCCACACAATGAAAATAACCACAACTAGAATAAATTAGACCTTTAGTTCCACAAGCAATATTACTTGAAACTAATATATGATTTATGATAACCAGGGATATATACATACCATTTCCTCCTCATGGTGTGCTTTTTCAATTGCTCTTTCCTCTCTTCTTTTCTTAACCTTCTCTATTTCAATTGTATTTGATCGTGCAAGAGCAGGATTAGGCACTAGAAGAAAAGCATAGACTTCAACATTTTTTAGAAAAAGAAGAAGGTTGCACACTAGTGACCTATTAGGGATATGTATCTGAAAAAGAAAGCATGTATATACGGCAAGATATATGTCCGCACTAGTGGTAAGATATAGTATGGCATATGTATACTTGGAAAATCCTATGTATTACACGAAGATGGCTCTTGATATGAGATATGTTGACTCCTTCATGCCCATCAACTCAAGATCAGCACGAAGCATTATTACATCCATTTCATCGAATATCATCAAAACATTACAAGCATCATTACATCCATTTCACGATTCATCAGAGACAGAGACATTACATCCATTTCAGCGATCACAGATCCTCACAAGCACTATCCGTACATCCATTTCAGCAAATAAACTGGAAAATTAGAATGATAGTACAAGTGGCAATACAGAGCTAAACCTAACTCTTGCGATTAGGCACCTGCGTAGAACTCGCCTTTTTTACTAATGACTTCAGTGACTAGAAAAAAACAAAGTTTTCCTCGAAGGGACGCCAGATCCTTGTCTTGCAACGAAGTTTTATCGTTACTCATTTGTGTTGCATTGACGAGGAGATGCATGTTATGGCAAACGTAAAATCCACATCGGTTATTGCCCTGTCCTTGTTGGTGGCACTGGAAAAATAGAATTGCTTAGTTCGAGAATCATGGCTACGGAGTTTGAAATAGGATTATACTGTATAGAGGATACCGGAAACTTGAAATCGTGCTGCAACGCCTTATCCTCGCCTTGAACAGAAGGATCTCGCAAAGCTTTGACCGTCCTACGTGATTTCGAAAGGTTAGCCTCAGCTATTCCAGGAGCAACAAGCTCCTTAAACAACGTGGTTACCTGGTGATTAACCGTGCGATAGGGTTCAAGTCGTGGTTGCCGGTATGTGAGGAATCAACGTAAATAACCCGGTTCTTGGCCAGATGAATTACAATTAGAACCCAGTGAAACCTGCATAGGTATGTTGCCATGGTCAATTAGCACCAAAGTATTGTGTGCACATTACAAATGAGAGTATACCAAGTCGGGCAAAGCACTTACCCTGGGTTAAAGGGTAAAAGTATGAAGCTTTTACCTTTACGAGCATCCAAGGCATGTAAATGCGTATTCCTCTCTTTGCTTTTGCATCTTGGTTCATTGTTGGTCATGAGACTAAGAGTGGGTCGAGGAAACCCACCGATGTATTGTTCGCTTCGCTGCGTATCATGAATCTATATATACAAAAGTTAGGCAAAGTGTCACTTAAAATATATATACATATATATATATATGACATTTATCCGTATTACAGGAAGACACACTCACAATGTCCAAAGATCTTAAGAGCGAGGCGTCGAGGGCGTCGAGGTTGAAGAGATCGAACAGTCCTGAAGCCGACCGCGAAGTAGCCCCCGACTCGTTGAGCAGATGCTTAGGCTTGTAGCGGACCATGATACTTGTTGTACGTTCGTTCTCCTGGCTTGTTAGCTTCTCTCATGTAGTATGTATGCAGGCTTTTGCAGCAAGAAGTCAATGTCTTGATGCGATCTTCCGTTAATAAAGGCTCTCCTAGCTTGAATACCGGGCCAGCGGGGCCATCGGATAGTACTCCAAGGCCTTCGCTATCTTTTCGATTTGCCCTTCCCTTTCTTTGTTGGAACGGAAATCTTCGGGAGACGAGGGAGTAGAGAGCAATCAAAGTCAAAGTCAATATCAAACTCATGGTCAATGTTTTTGGGTGGGGAGGGCACAATAACTGATTTGGGGGGAATTGGATCAACTTCTGGCGGAGGAAGTAGAGGTACTTCTGGTGGAGGATGGATGTCTAGAGATATGTCATTTCTTTGGGCCTTTGGATGAATGTGCCGATGACATCCCCCATGTCTGAAGCTCGTCATTTGGAGGCAATTGTAGTGTGATGATCTTGAAAATGTCATGAACGCCGTCCACATTGACCTTCGTGAAACCCGGCGCTAGCAGGGTACCGTGCACCATCGCCCCTTCAATGGATGGATACGCGAGGCCCCAAGCAGCCTGTATAGGAAGGGAGCAATTGGCAACTCTCACCTGGAGATTGCACCGCGTGGGCTCCTACACAACGGTACCCAATTAGCTAATGTGCCAAAAAGATATATCTATGGAGCATTCAAGGGATCATACTTAGTATACCTTGATGTCACAGACAGGGAATCTGCCGGGGTGTTTACCCTGGTCAGGCGGGCCTTACAAATGCTCTTACGTGTAGTGGGGCTAAACCCTAGGTCTTGCACAGATTTGTGTTTTGAGCATTGAGCCTTTCCTCGAGGCTTCTTATCTTACCATTGAATTCTTCTCTCACTGTCCTCAAGATCCTTCACGATCTTTTTCTCACGCTGCCTCTACCTCTCTTCTTACTCCGGTACATGTCGGTGTCTTCAAGCCCGCCTTCCAGTGGAACGAAAACCCCTTTGCCTCGCGTGCGACCAGGGTGTTCCTTGTTTCCCAATGCCGTGGAGAGTGCATCTCTCTCCTGTTCGGGACAAAAGATCCACCTAAGATTGTGCACTCAACTCTACCTGCAAGATCCCAACAAGTTATTTCACCGATGAAGTTAGGAACTAAATACGTACCAAAATGGTGGTTCGATATCTTACCAAACGTTGGCGAGACTTCCTCGTCGCGGGGTTTGTAAAGGATATGGTGCCGATGGTGTGGCACATGACCTCGCTCTTAGCCGGTCTCTGTGCGCTAGTCAACAATCGATTCAAATGGCGCGGAGTCCCCTCGTCCTCCTCGTCCCATTGCATCCTCTTCCCCGCGTGAGCGCCGGTGCCGAGTCTGGGGGTGGGTGTTCCTTACTGCAGGGCCTTGTGGGCTTCGCTTTCAAGCACGAATCGATCTGTCGTCTTCATCTCGAACAAAACGTCGCCATGAATCCTCGCAATGAACCCGCATTTAGAGTAGGAGTCATGTCCTTATTGACGTATTCCTTGACAAGTGTGCTCTTAAAGGTCTTCCACGCCTTTCTCGCCACTAGCGGTGCATACCGCCGTGACCGGGGCCTCGAGTTGTTCTGGGATATCGAAGGAGGAAAGGATTTCTGTAAGCAGGTCGTTGCGGCCCTCGTCAGTCAGTGACTTCCAGGATACAATTGTGATGGGAACCCGCTCGCGAACAACTATCCCGCACATTGTTCGTAACGCATTCACTACCTTTTACATCCGGTAGGGACCCATCTTTCGGATCGATCGCCGTGATGCTATATCGGCTGTTGGCCTTTTGTTTGCTTTTCTTGGAGCGCGAGTTGGTTTGACTTGACTCGGCCGAACAGATCCTTCGATTGGTCCTAAGGTGGATAGAAAATATTGAAATAATGTTATTCCATCATTATTTCGATGGGAACTGCTTGGATGTGTTCATCACATGAAAAGAAGAAATGTGGGTGATCAGGTCAAAATTCGACGATATCCAATCAAAATTCAAATACATCCGTCACCACGAGCGCAATGGTTGCCACCCGACGCCCACGACCATGGGCCCGATGTAAAGAACAAAGGAGAGAGAGAGAGAGAGAGGAACTATGAAAAGAAAAATAAAATAAATGAACCTAACTATTCACTTGATCTAGAACATACCGGTGCAAACATTATTTCAATATTTTAATACATCCATAAAAATATATATTGGCAATGGAAGTTTTAGTCTAAAACGACTTTATTTTGTATCTAGAGGGAGTAATAAAATTCCCAACAATGTGATTTTGCGTCTAGACTCGGAAGGGATTAACAAAATTGTGGGTGATGGAATGTCAGCCGTCCAGGATCTAAAAGAAGGGAGTGAGTGCACCAACCAAACGCAGACACATACACGATCATAGTAAAATAGAAAGGTTGGTTTGCCACCGAGACGTCCCTCCCTCCTGTCCCGGCTCCCGATGATTATCCTAAGCTAAGAGATTCCAAAGACGACTGCAAGGCAGAGCAGCGAGGCACAAGCCCACAAGTTGTGTCCAATCCCTCCCTTCCACAATGCATTGCCTTAAAAGGCTACTACGCGCATCGCCAAATTTTGCAAACCATGACAATATATAAGTGCAACATACTACTACTCGAAAGAATGTATGATGCATCCATCATACATTCTTCTTCCTCCTCTTCTTCTTTTTTCCACCTTACTTTTGCGGTTTTGCCCATTCATTCATTCATTCATTCATGACGATAATTAACACACGAAACAATACATACATATATACATACAGGAGCTGAGCTACCAACAATTCATTCATTCATTTGCGGTTTTGCCCATTCATTCATTCTCTCATTTAGTCTTTTACCTTGTTTTTTTTTTAGATCAAGAGGACATCAAAAAAGATGTCCCAGTTCCTTTATATAGAAACTGGATAGTATCAAGCACAAGTTCAATACATTCATTCTCAGATAGCCACAAGGACTCCTCCAGAGCCAGCACAAAACCGAAAATAAAAAAGCAGTGATTCCCAGATTTTTAGCGCCCAGACGACGATACCAAACATTCAAACAGTTTTTTACCTTGTGGGGGAGGAGCATTACTCATTTACCTTGTGGGGGAGGAGCAGACGTCGCCGGGGGAGGAGGAGACGTCGCCGGGGGTGGAGGCGCTGCCGTCGGGAGGAGGAGGCGCGGCCATGGCGGGCCTCGGGGAGGCGGCGTCGGGGCTCGGGAGGCGGCTCAGGTCTCCATCAGCGTGCTCAGGCGGCGGCTGGGCTCGGGGAGGCTGGGCTCGGGAGGCTGCGGCGGGGCTCAGGGAGGCGGCGGCGCAACGGGAGGCGGCGGGGCTCGGGGAGGCGGCGGCGCTCGTTAGGGTTTCAAGTGTGCATGCGTTTGAAGTCTGGTAGAAAACGTTTCAAGTGAAGAAGTTTTATAGGGTTTGAATATCACAGACGGTTCTAAACTAGAACCGTCTGTGATATTAATATGCAGACGGGTATTAAATAAAACCGTCTGTAATAGAGTAATATTACAGACGGTTATGGTGTAGAATCGTCTGTGTTACTATATATTGCAGACGGTTCTGGTATAGAACCGTCTGTGTTATTATATATCACAGACGGTTCTAGTTTAGAACCGTCTGTGATACGGCCCACCATTCCTCTGGAGTATATATACTCATGCAAGTTGAGCTTCATGAGACTGCTAGGGTACATAATTTAAACTCCATGAAGAAAAGAAGCAGAAATAAATCTATGGATAGTTTAGAACCATCTGTGATACGGCCCACCATTCCTCTACAGTATATATACTCATGCAAGTTGAGCTTCATGAGACTGCTAGGGTACATAATTTAAACTCCATGAAGAAAAGAAGCAGAAATAAATCTATGGATAGTTTAGAACCATCTGTGATACGGCCCACCATTCCTCTACAGGATAGATACTCATGCATTGAGCTTCAAAGCATACAACTTAGGTGACTTTAGGTAGTTCGCTCTTGGGCGTTCATCTTGACCTTAGCTAGCTCACTACTAGGTACGTAATTTAAACACCATGAAGAAAAGAAGCGGCTACCTCCGTGGCTCAACCCTACCTGCTGATGTCTGCAAGTTTACGAAGCTTGGTTACTAACAAACCACCATGCACAGCCACAAGGGTGCCCTAAGGGTGTGTACATGCCCGTACACACCGTTCCACTATCCATTCGACGGCTACAATTACTATGGCCTACTACTCTACAACCACGTGTGCAATAACATAAGTACAGAAATATTACTTTATTATCCATACATGCATGGTCCTCGCTTACAAATTAACATTGTAATTATACGGTGAAAATTAGCCCTTCACAATGATCGACGCGTGTATAGGTGACTTCGTCAATTTGTTCCTCTTGGACCATCTTTGGCATTTCCGATAGGAGGCAAATCATCAAATTGATTGTACTCTTCCTCATCTACTACATTCTCAACTCCGACAATCCTCCTTTTCCTCTGAACAACTACGTGGCGCTTCTTGTCGACGGATCGGTAACAAAAAAGACATGAACAAATTGGTTTGCGATAACGAATGGATCATCTTTGTATACGACACGTTTGAGGTCCACAGAGGTGATGCCGTACTTGTCAACCTTCACGTGCTGGAGGTGGACCCAACGACACCGAAATAGTGGGATCTTGAAAAGTACATAGTCAAGCTCCCAAATCTCCTCTATGAACCCATAGTAGGAGCTCCTCGTTGACCCAGCGGTCCTGAACGCATCTATGCGGACCCCGCTGATACGGTTTGTGCTCTTCAAATCCTGATCTATCGTGTAAAATGTGTATCCATTTAAGTCGTATCCTTTCCACGTGACAACTGTAAAAGCTGGGCCTTTTGCCAACCATTTCAGGGTGTCATATGACGAGCTCCCAGTGATGGGTCGCTCTTTGAACCAATTGTTGAACTGAAGGTTATGTTGTCTTATGATCCAAGACTCATGTCGTGATGGATTCTCTTGCCTTAGCCATTGCTTGTGCTCGACGATGTACGGGGACACTACAGTCATGTGTTGTAGAACCGTGAAATGGGCTTGGGCACACGCAACTGGATCAGGTGTGATTGCTTTCCTTCCGATGGTCCCGATACCCTGGAGCCTCCCCTCATGGCGAGATCGAGGCACACCTATTGGTTGGGCCTGAGCCATGTAATCGACGCAGAACTTCGACGACCTCTTCGGTTGCATAACCTTCGACAATGCTACCCTCCTGACGAGATCGATTTCGTACATAAGACTTAAGAATTCCCATATACCTCTCGAGCGGGTACATGCTACGTAGGAACACAGGCCGCACATCTTTATCTCTATTACAAGGTGAACAATGAGATGGACCATGATATCGAAAAATGACGGAGGAAATACATCTCAAGATTACATAGAGTCATCACCACCTCACCGCGAGACCATCTAGTCCTTCGGGATCGATGACCTTCTGAGCGATTGTGTTAAATAAATAACACAGCCTCGTGATTGTCTCTCGGACCTTTATTGGCAAAATACTTCTAATTGCAATTGGGAGCATTTGTGTCATCAACACATGACAATCATGAGACTTCATGCCAATTAATTTTAAATCTTGCATTGAAACAAGTCTCATCATGTTGGACGAGTAGCCAGACAGAACTTTCACACCATGCAAGCACTGGCAAAGTTCAGTTCTTTCGGCCTTTGACAGAGTGTAACAAGCTGGTTCGCAATACGTACCACCTTTAACGGTCTCTTTTGGTGCTAACTCAGGTCTTATGCCCATATCGACTAAGTCAAGTCGATGCGTTGATACCATCCTTTATTTTGCCCTTAATGTTTAGTAGGAGACCAATCAGGCTATCACAGACATTCTTCTCCACGTGCATGACATCGATGCGTTGGCGAACTTCTAGGTGCTCCCGATAAGGTAGGTCCCAAAAGATTGATCTCTTCTTCCACAAGCTCTTCTCACGGAGTCGACCTTGCTTTACGTCCCTTTCCATACGTAACATCCAAATCCTTTACAAAGTCATGAACATCTCTCCCGCTAAAAGTCCTTGGAGTTGAACCGTTTCGTTCGTCCCATCGAATAGTCTCTTCATCTTGCGGTATGGGTGTTTCCTCCCAAGGAACCTACGGTGGCGCATGTACACGGTTTTACACGAGTGATTCAGCCACACACTCTCAAGATCGTCTAGGCAAGTGAGTGCAAGCCTTGGCACCTTTTGTACTCTGCCCGACAGGTTAGCAAGTGCGAGGTAATCATTTATGGTGCAGAACAACAAGCGATGTAAAGTGAAGTTCTCTCGTTTGTATGCATCCCAAACCTGTACCCAGGAACCCACAATGTTTTTAGATCTTCCACCAATGGAGCTAGGTACACATCAATATCGTTCCTGTGTTGTTTCGGTCCTTGGATAAGCACAGACAATAAAATGTACTTTCGCTTCATACACAACCAAGGAGGAAGGTTGTAGATACAGAGATTCACGGGCCAAGTGCTATGCCGCTGCTCATGTTACCGAAAGGATTCATTCCATCTGTACTCAGTCCAAACCTTATATTCCTCATCTCCGCAGTGAATTCTTCATACCTCCTATCGATGTTTCTCCACCTTTGGGTGGAGTCGGCGAGTGTCTTAGCATTCCATCGTTCTTACGCTTCTCGGAATGCCAACACAGCAGCTTTGGCCTCCTTTGGGTTAGCAAACAAACGCTTCAATCGGGAATTAGAGGCGATACCATGCCATCTTAGCAGGACTTCCTTTCTTCACCTCCTCATTTGAATGACTCTTACGCTTGTACCGGATGCGTTGCACACCGGACATACATGCAAGTTTGCATACTCTTTGCGGTATAGGATACAATCGTTCGGACATGCATGTATTCTTTCTACCTCCATTCCCAAGGGACAAAGAACCTTCTTGGCTTTGTAGGTTGTTGTCGGCAACTCGTTTCCCTCTGGAAGCATGTCCGCCAATAGACGTAAAAGCGTTTGTGAAACTCTTATCGACCAACCATTGCTTGCCTTCAATTTCAGCGGTTCAAGCCTGACGACAACCTTGTGTATTTCACCTTGCAACCAGCAAACAAAGGTTTCTTCGAGTCCTCCATCAAACCCACGAATTTTTCATATTCCCTTTCATCACGGTTCCCTTCTGCGTCGCGCAAAGATCTGGTCCAGATTGTCATCATGCAACATATCCTCGCTTAAGCGAATCAATGTGATCATCCAGGCATATCGTTGACTTTGTCGAAGATGTTAACAGTACCACCTCGCTTCTTGTATATTCTCGCTTCTTCGCCGTGATCGTCCAACATGTATATCCCTTTTGAAACCTCGCATAATCAAGTGTGCTTCGATCTGCTGAGTTTGAAACATCATCATATTCTCGCAATCGATGCATGGACAAGGCATATACTGCACTCCTTATTAAACATGTCCTCCTCTGCAGCTCTTCTAAAAGTGGAGACGCCATTAATGTACTCCACACTGCAGACGGTCCCAGCGTACATCCACTTCGATCCATCTATGCTACACATGTAATATTCGATCCAATTAGAACTCTCTTTTCAACTGATTAAGTACACTTTCCTTAACAAGTTAGAGCTTCAAAATAATATTGCAATTATAACGTCCAATTACTATCACCACGAAAACATGGATCTACAAGCTAGATCTAAACAATCTTAAATTTCTTACATAACCAAGCTAGATATTGAATTAATATATATAAGGCAATTTTATATCCAATACTAACCTTAGATCTGAATTAATATATATAATGCAATTATCCATTACTAACCTTAATTACATCACAAGAATCACCTATTATATAGGCTTACAGACGGTTGTATTGCCAAACCGTCGGTGATATAACGGTCTTAGCATTCTATCCCAACAGGTGACCACAACATCGAACTTGCGCTCGGGCCTATATATAGGCAAGCTTTATCACAGACGGTTCTATGTAATAACCGTCAGAATATACTAAGATTACAGACGGCGATGTGTAATCTTTATCACAGACGGTTCTATGTAATAACCGTCTGTAATATAGTAAGATTACAGACGGCGATGTGTACCAACCGTCGGTGATATTTTACAGACGGTTATGTAAACTAAACCGCCTGGTGATATATAGGTATATCACAGGCGGTTATTTTAAAACCGCCCGTGAAGGCAGGCGAGGAATGGTGTGTGATAGTCAACAATCGGTTTGTTTATAGAATAAATGCATGATAGCGACGGTCCGTCTTCGCCTCTTCGTTTCTCGCGCCTTTGAATGAGAACTCTTCGTTTCTCGCCGTCTTCAATTCCGGCCACCTATAAAATCACCGCTATTGATCGAATTCGATCAACACGCATATTACCGATAATGGAATCTGCCATGAAGCTCTCCTTCGTCGGCGTCGCCTCCACCATCACCTCCCCTGTCGCCTCCACCATCACCTCCCCGGCGTCGCCTCCACCATCACCTCCTTCCGCAAGCTCCCGGCCGCTCCACCATCACCTCCCCCGGCGTCGCCGCTATGCGGGAAACGCAAGCGGGAAGAGGAGGAGGAGGAGCGGGAGGAGGACGAGGAGGAGGAGGAGGAGGAGGAGCGGGAGGAGGACGAGGAAGAGTCAGAGGAAGACGACCACGTCATGCACTCGGGGGGCTCAGATGACGACGACGACGACGGTAGCCCACCGTGGCGCGACGACGACGACGATGGCAGCCCACCGGGGAGCGATGACGACGACGATGGCAGCTCGCCACCTCCTCCGGACGACGATGAATATTTTAATTCATAAGTAATAATATATATATATAATGTAGTAATGTAATGAAATGTTTTATGTTATAAAATGGCTGTTACAGTTGTTATCAAATTTCATTGGGAGAAACTTACACTCGGACGTCTGATTCTCGTTTTTTTTTCGGACGCATTGCAAGATTTTTTTTGAATGTATGAAACAATTTTTTTACTGTTTGTCGAAGACAAATGTTTCACACGTACAAAGAAAATGTTGCGAAAAAAACTGACGTCCGATCACTAGCAATTTCGAATTTCATTATGTTATAAAATGGCTGTTACCATTTTTCGTCCTATCTATGAACGAATTATGGCCTTCGATGAAAATACGTAGTTCTATTAAATCATAAAAATGTTATAATGCGATTACCTGACGGTTATCAACACAAAACGTCTGTGATATAAGCAATATCAGAGACGTTTATAAACACAACCCGTCTGTGGTTACTATACAAACGGTTGTATAGTAAAACCGTCTGTGATATTACTTTATATCACAGACGGTGTTTTTATAGAACCGTTTGTGATAATATCACAGACGGTTTTAATACAAAACCGTCTGTGATATTTATCTAATCACAGACGGGTTTTATTAATAACGGTCTGTGATAATTTCACTGACGGTTGGTTTATAGAATCGTCTGTGATATCATATATTACAGACGATTTTTGAAAACCGTCTGTGATAGTGCGTCTAATATAAGCATTTCTGTAGTAGTGTATGGCCCCAATTTCTTTCAACATTTTTGTTTTTTTGTTACTTCGCTAGTTTAGCATGCATGGCGTGTTAGTTTACTCTAACTTCCAAAGCAGCAATTAATTCTGAGGGCAAATTTGACCAAGAAACATTTAAAGCTCTAAAACGTCTTGTTTTAGTGGACGGAAAGTGAATGCCTACAACGTCTTGTTTTAGTGGACCGGAGGGAGTACTATTTAAATCCAACGATGAGAAAAAAATAGCTAATTTTTAAATCTTTATTGTTTTTCTTTGCAATTTAACAAATCAAGAAAATCTATTACATTCTTTCATTTGTTGTCACCACGTGTGTGTGTATTAACGTAAAAGAAATTAATCCGATTTAAGTACGTTATATATGGGCAAATTTTGGCAGGCATATCTAAAGCATCCTTACCATCTCTAGTCATCAGATTGGAGGGCTACGATCCCTTCCTCCGTTATACGCCCTAGGATTTCACAATAAACAGTTTAATTCTCATATGAATCTAAAAAAAAATCACGTTACAAACAGAGACTACACTACTACAAAATCGGGCATCACAAACGGTCTATTAGAAACGGTTTGATGCGAACCGGTTGTAATGCTCGCACCAGAAGCGATTCGTGGTAGCAGGCCGGAGGGGATCTCTAGAAGCGGTTCGTGGCACGAACCCCTTCTAAAGCCCCACCTTTAGAAGGGGTTCGTGACACGAACCCCTTCTAAAGGTCTTTACAAGCGGTTCGTGTCCCCAACCGCTTCTAAAGCTTTAGAAGGGTTCGTGACACGAACCCCTTCTAAAGGTCTTTACAAGCGGTTCGTGTCCCCAACCGCTTCTAAAGACCCCCTTCAGAAGGGGTTCGTGTCACAAACCGCTTGTAGAAGCCCAGTTTTAGAAATAATAAAAGGAATGCGTGCCCTACTCTATCAGAGAGCACGCGTGGGTGAGTTGGCTAGATGGATGAGGCGAGTCACGAGGATGGAGTGCTGGTCGTGGGTTCGAATCCCGTTCCCACGATATTATTACTGCCTTTTACCGCTTGGTGTGGCACCACCACAAGCGGTTCCTAGAACCGCTTGTGATACCCTTCGAGGTATCACAACCGGTTGCCTAGAAGCGGTTGTAAAACCGCTTCTAGAAGTGGTTCCAAACCGCTTGTAGAAGCTGGTTCTGTAGTAGTGCTAATTGATTCCTTGGTTATTTATACTTAGGGAATGTTTGTTTTTGTTTTTGATTCTAGATTCTATCCACAAAAGCTGAATAAAAAATAAACAGCTCGATTCTAGAATCCGATTCTCATAATCCAGCCCATCCATGTACACTAGAATCCACAATCCACTTCCTATGTGCTTTTAGATTCTAGTTTTTGGATGATCAATTTCTCTATAACCACAACCCAGAATCAGTTTTTAAAGAATCAAAGCAAAAACAACCAAGCCTAATACAGTGTAGAATGTGGGTTTCGATCATGACCATGAGCCATGACCAAGAGCAGCACTACAAAACGCAACATTGTAAGGTGAATAAGGCGAGGTTTTTCCAGGGATATAAAACGAACGGATACAAATATACAATCCACATGAATTCACATTCACAAACCACGTGTATACACCACACTCAAATATCATAGCACGTGCGCGTCGTGCTGATAACGCTCGTGCGTTTGGGCTCTGCTCTGTATGGGCGTGAATCGATCAATGCACTGTAGGATGAGACAAGCCTTGCAGTATGTCATACTCGATAATACTCTATATTATCGATCGGACTCTCTGGAAGGCTTTTTGCTGCGATATCTCAGTGTTGAAGAAGCAAAAATGGCAATAGAGGATGTTCATGAGGGAATCTGTGGGACAAATCAGTCGACTCATAGATGAAGTGGTTGTTAGGACGCACTGGTTATTATTGGACAACAATGTTAAAGGATTGCTTCTGGTATTACATGGGATGCCAAGATTGCTAGAAGTTTGGAAACATGCAAAATGCACCTGCAGCAATGAAAGTGCATCTAGGCCCCCTAATATTGTTTTGGTTGATTAATGACAAACGATTAAAGATTCTAACATGTTCAACTAGTTTATGAACATGTGAACGTTTTAAATAGAGATTATCTACGATCATCGGGCATCCTCAAACGTCATTGAGTAAGAAAAACGGCAACTGCGGATGTAATTTTAATTTGTTGAGTCATAGGTTTGCCGTACTATTAAGAGGGGTGCGTTGAAATTGATCTAGAGATGGTCTACATGCTCAGATGAATGGTCTTCAGTCTCTTGAGAGTGGTCAAGTCGTCTCCCGTGCATTGGAATGTTATAGTTGTCAATTTCTAGTCGGATGTTCCGATGTCAGGTCGGAAGTTCCGAAGTTCAGACATTCTGATGTGTGGTTGTGTTTCAGTCTGTAGTGCGTTGTTAGGGTTGGACATTCCGATATTTTGTATCGGATGTTCCGATGCTTATTGGATCTCAGTTAGAGTCGGAAGTTTCGATACGTGTATCGGAAGTTCCGATACGTGTTGTCCTGAAAAAGGGTACTCTCTGTTGAGTTCGGACTGTCCGAAGTAGGTGCTTTCCAGTTTAGGAACTCTCTGTTTGGTTCGGATGTTCCGATATTTATATCGGACATTCCGATTTGGACTTAGAAAGTTTTGTTGAGTTCTCTTTCTGGGTGTCATCGGATGTTCCAAAGTTGTTGTCGGACATTCCGATGCAAGTAGTTTTCGACCGTTGGAAGCTTTCCAAGTTCTGGTTGTTTGCACTCATCGGACATTCCGATGTTGGGATCGGATATTCCGATGTGTGGCTGAGTGCGGGTATAACGGCTAGTTTTGAACCAAAACTATAAATACCCCTCTCCTCTCCCTTTTGTGGGTTACGCACTTCATTTGGCTGAGCACCTTGAGCACACCCTAGAGCTTTCTTGAGAACTCCTCTTGATCTTAGTGATCATCTAGTGAGTGAGGAAACATTAAGTGTGGTTGAGAGCAAAAAGTCAAGCATTCATTCATCTTGAGCATTAGGCAACCTCTTCAAGATCAAGAATCTAGCGCATTCATTACTCTTGGAGGTTGAAGGACTCCTAGACGGCTAGGCGTCACTCACGAGCTCCCAACGATTGTGGGAAGCCGTGAGAAGTTTGTGAAGACCAGCTCCGCCTCCGAAAGGAAAGGAACCAATAGTGTAACCAAGCCTCAAGTGCGACCGAGGTTTGGGAGGAAAGGGTTGGAAAAGATCCGGCTCTTTGGAGCTTCCTCAACGGAGACGTAAGATTTCCTCAAGAATCCGAACTCCGGGAACAAATCCTTGTTTCTCTACTCGACTTATTATTTTCACTGCATCTAAGTTTGTTCTTGAAGCCTACTTCTTTTAGTAGACTCTTCTTTTAGTCGAAGTCTATCGGACATTCCGAACAAATACCGGAAGTTCCGATACTCTTTCCGCTGCGACGAATTTAGTTTTAAATTTAAATTGCCTATTCACCCCTCCCCTCTAGGCAACTTTCTCATCTTTTCAAGCAACCCTACACCCGATCATAAAGCCTTGGCCATTCAGAGGACGGGGTATAGATATAATCGATCAGATATATCCTGCCTCGACTAAAGGGTATAAATTTATATTGGCTACGACCGATTACTTCTCTAAATGGGTTGAAGCAATCCCGTTGAAGAAAGTTATACGAGTACGAAAGCAATTCCTGTGCGGTGTTTGGTTTGTTTTGAAGGTTTTAGTCTTTTGCTCAAGCATGCCTGTGCGGTGTTTTGGTTGTAATCTATTGGGCCCGTTGTGTCCTTTTTGTAAAAACTTGGCCGCTAGGCCTTATATTCAATAAAAAGAGTTGACAATTATCTTTTGTTTGGCAATGAGTGCTTGGTTCCCGATAGTTAATCTTCCTGAGTAGATGTCGAGGTATTTAGACGTACCCATGAAAAGGTGATTCGTCACATACTTAATCGTTTTCCAGAGAGAAGTAGTCCAATTAGAATTTCTCTAGGAATCTTTGTAGCCTATATCTGCATTCTAAGAACATCTCCAGCAGAGCCCCTAAACCTTAAAATAGGGAGTGTAGTAAAAAAAACAGATCCAGCAGGGCTCCAACTCAAACCCCTAAAATTAGGAGACCCCTAAATTTGCCTCCTCAGCCCCAATTTCCAGTGACACGAGTACAACCTCTATTATTGAAGATAGGGAAATACATGAAAAGTTTCGAAAATTTTATCATGTTTTGAAAATTTTAAATTTAAATTTGAAATATCATGTTTTTAAATTGTAAATGTTAATATGCTTATGTTTTATGTATTACAAATATTTTTGCTCGAATTTTAGTGGTGTCAAATGAAGATTATACATAGCGGATATGTCAAAATAGGAGAAAAAGTAAAATAGAAATTTGAGATTTAGGAAATTCTTTGAAACTTGTCTTCTAAAAAGCAGTACTAAAAATAGAAGAGGTCCCTATGTTCAAAATAGAGACCCTGTTTTAGGGCCCTTGCTGAAGATGCTCTAATAGGGATTACGATAAGAGCCCCCTAATCTAGCTAGTAAGCCGTTACAGCTGGTGTGACCATGGAATATTCAAAATCTATGGATTAGTTAAATATATGTACTCTATTTTTGGCAAATGGATACTGTAGATCTCTGTCTCTTTTTTTTCTCCCGAATGATTATTGTATGGTTTATTAGTATTTTCTCTCCTTCGGGTTGGGAGAGAGAAGTATTTAGCGGCCAATACCTTCGGACATATATATCGCGATCGTGTCACGTGCATAGGCCAGGACAACGCGACGAGATACGCGCATCACGCATGTGAGTGTGTGACCCATGCATCAATTATTTCGATCGTCGCAACGGAACATTCAAGTACGTGGCACGTAGCCCCTGGTCCATTTCCGTCGCCTGTGGCATGGGCCGGTTCTGAGTCTTTGAAGACCCAAGCTGAAATTATAAACGGAGACTTTCCTAACATAATCATTAAAAATTTTATACTAGCATGTATTAATTGAAAAGATAATATTTAACAGACGTTAAAATTTTAAAAGCAAAATAAAACTAATTAATTCACCAAACTACAGAATAAACAAATTTATCTAATAGGACCCCGAAAATTTAGAAGCCAGGGCGGCCGTCCGCTCGCCCTGCCCCAAGGCCGGTCCTTCGCCTGTACGTATTATTATTGTTACATCGTCCAAATATCCGATCGACAACGCATATATCTTATCCATGCATACGCACAGTTGAGGGAGATCTGCTGCCAAGCATGGGACAAAGGCCGGTAGCTAGCTAGGGATCGATGCATGCATGAATGCGTTCGCTCGGAAACCAAGCGTACGATTTGGACCGTTCCGGTGCGAATATTTTTTTAAAATAATATTTTTTTAAAATGAATTGCAGTATTAATACGCGAAAAATAAAAATTACAAAAATAACATATTCGCCAAACGGTACGGCGAAATAGCTATTTTCACCGTACCGTATGGCAAAAACAGAGTTTTCGCCAAACAGTGCGGCAACCACGATTTAATTACGCAGTTAACAGTCGGCCATCAGAGTTTAGGAGAAAGAAGCTATTTTCGCCGTACCGTATGGCGAAAACTCTATTTTCGCCGTACCGTATGGCGAAAACTCTATTTTCGTCAAACGGTTCAGCGATAATACTCTTGTTTCCCATCGAATTTTATCGCCTAGTGGTTAACTGCGTAATTAGGCATTTGTCGCTATACCGTTTGGCGAAAATAGGGTTTTCGCCAGACGGTACGACGAAAATAGAGTTGTCGCCATATCGTTTGGCGAACAGGTGTTATTTTTGTATTTTTTGTTTTCCGTGTATTAATACCGCAATACATTTTTTAAAAAATATTATTTAAAAAATTTTTCGTTCCGGTGCAGCAGACAGGGGACGACTTTCTTTTCTCCCTCCCTTTTTCTCATGACCTATTTTTTTTATTCTGGATTTTAGTTTTAAAAATTGAATAAAAAATAAACAGTCCGATTCTAAAAATTGATTCTCACAATTCAGCTTACACATATACACTAAAATCCACAATCCATTTCATTTGTGCTTTTGGATTTTATCTTTTGGAGAATCAACTTCTCTACAACCACAATCCAGAATTAGCTTTCAGATAAAAAACAACAACAACAGATCGTAAGTGATGTCACGTACCATCAAATTTAGAAAGTTTAACCACTAATATATTTAAACTACCTAGATCGACTATTTAAAAACTATATCATCAAATTTGTTGATAACAATAATAATATAATTTTATCAATATATAAAAATATAAAGTTATAAAAAGTGACGATCACCGTTAAAAATTAAAAATATCATTTTAAAAAGAACGGAGGTGTATATATTTTCGACGAAGCTAGCCGTAATTAGATAATCGAGTACTACATAGGCCCCGTTCGTTTCAGCTTCTGAACAGCTTCTGCTTTAAAAAAATGGATTATTTGCCGAACGGGAGTATTCTGAACAGTTTCTCTAAGAATCATAAACTGTCTTCTAAATAGAATTAGAATCTGACTGAAACCTGATTCTCATATATTCTTGCTGATTCTTGCAAGCTCAGTCCGGAACCTAGAAGTCATAGTTAGCTCGGCCTGATTCTCCCACAATCAGAAGCAGCTCATCCCATAATCCAGAATCTATAATCCAGAAGCTGAAACGAACTGGGCCATAAACTACCGCAAATTGCTCGAGCGTGACTATACTTTTCCTTCCGTTTGTTTGTACCTAGCTCGATTTATGTATATATGTGTGTACATATATATACACACACTAATCTGCGCTTATATGCATATTAAATTATTCCACGCGCTGGTCGAAACAGCAGAGAAGCGCGTCCAAACTATTCCTGTGCCAGTCACTCCGTACATTAGGACTAAGCCAAATAGTAGCATAGCCAACTCAACTAATAAATGTATTCTTTTTGTTTGTGAATGAATTTTTTTTCGTTTTAGTCATAATTTTTTATTGGTAGCTCTGATTCAAAAACGATTTTCACCAGTAGCTTACTACTGATGAAAGCAACATATTGATATAAGTCTCGTCACATAAATCATATTTTACTATCCATATACATAGATTTTACTAACATACTAGAGGTTCAGCGGCTAGTACAGTAGTAAAATATTATGATACATTCGGTAAATTGACAATAAAAACTCATTTGTGCATCGTTTATTAGCGAAACTTATATTGTTATGTTGCTCTCATCGCCAGTAAGCTACTGACAAAAGCCATTTGTAAATCGGAGTTGTCAATAAAAAATTATGGCTAAATAAAAAACAGATTCTAGTTCAAACAAAGAAAGACATTACTAGTTTACGTAGCATGACCGACTAGTAAATCTGTTTTTTTTTTGGTACATAAATCTATTTTTTTTTTTGATTTAGCCGTAACTTTTTATTCACACATCCGATCCACGAACAGTTTATACTGTTAGCTTAACGAGAGCACAATATTGGTATAAGTCTCGCCAATAAACAGTCTCACCAATAAACGCCGCATGAATCAGATTTTACTATTCGTAAATGTAGATTTTACTATCAGTATACATAGATTTTAATTACTATCATACTGGAGGTTCAGCAACATATGCGGTAAAATCTTATGATATATTTGGTAAATTCGGAGTAGAAACTCATTCATTTACTACCATGAATACAAGTTCTGCAAGCCACGTGTGAGCGGATACAATACAGACGTTCAGTAGACAAAGTCCATTTGAAACCGCTGTGATTTTATTTAGCAAATTAAATCAAACGAGGGCACACGACTAGACAAACGACTACTGGACGGATCAAGCAACTAGCGCAACCCAAATTAATACAGTTATGGTGTATTCAACAGTTAAACCGATACGGTGTACAATTACACTAACGCAAAGTATATCTCGTCAGTACATACAAAGACCCGTTAATCATGCCTAATTGAGTAGGCAAGTAGAAAATGCAGCTAGCTAGTATATATCGATCGGCTAATCAGAACATGTATGAATCTCTTCCTAGTTTGAAGCAGAATACTCCTACATCGATCGTAGCTACGGCTAGCTGCAGAAGATGCAATAGTTTGAAGCAGAAGACGCAAAGTAGTACAACTACAGTGTTCCAATGCAAGCACTGAAGCATAATATATACTAGTGAGAGCTGCGCGCTCCGCCGCGCCGTGCGAAATTTGATCCAATTTTTTATCTCTAAAAAAAAGGCAGGAATATCCGAGTTTTTTTTGTTCGCTTGGGTATTTCTTGGAAAAAAGACGCTAAGTAAGAACCGTCGACGAACCAGCGAAACAACGGCGCTTTTTTGGGGAAAAAAAGAATAACACATGTTCCGAGAAATATTAGATCCCAAACAAAAAAAAACTATAGACGCCGAGTTTAACACCCTATGCGGTCAATGGGCAATAATACATGTCCTAAAAAATATTAGAGATCGAGCCGCAAAACAAATTTTAGATGCCGAGTTTAACATCCTATGCGCTTATTTTCCCGCGAAAAAAGAGGGAAAACGGGTAAAAACGGAGAAACGACGGACGAAAAACGAATTCCCATTTTTTTGGAGGGAAACGGCCAACGAAAACATTTTTCCCATGCTCCGGAGAGAAAATGGATCACGAAAATATTTTTTTCAGGCAAAACAGAGAAAGGAAACGGCCTCCCATTTTTTTGGGGGAGGGGGGGATAGCCACCGAAAACATTTTTCCCATGCTCCGGAGGAAAAACGGCTCACGAAAATATTTTTTCCGGGCAAAACGGAGAAAGGAAACGGTTTTCTATTTTTTTTGGATAAACGGCCAACGAAAACATTTTTCCCATGCTCCAGAGGGAAAACGGATCACGAAAATATTTTTTTCGGGTAAAATGGAGAAAGGAAACGGGCTCTCATTTTTTTGGGGGGCGAAATAGCCACCGAAAACATTTTTCCCATGCTCCGGAGGAAAAACAGATCACGAAAACATTTTTTCGGGTTACCGAAAATATTTTTCGCATGCTCTGGAGAAAAAACGGACCCCGAAAATATTTTTTTGAGACAAAACGGAGAAAGGACCCGAACGTAAAGCGTGAGGACCTAATTGTTATAATTTTGGACCTGTTCGCTATTTTGAAAAATTAGGAAAGGGCTCGCTCACGATTCGCACTTAACGGGAGGGCCTCCATGCAAAACGAAAAACCAGGGACCTAAATGCGAACCGGGAAAAACATTCTCCTCTCACATAAAATCGCGCAAGGACCTGGATATAATTTCAGAAAAACCGAGGGAGGGAGGGGGCTTTTCGCAAAAAAGCCGATGCCACGTGGGGTGTCTGGCTGCTCTCCAATCTCTTCCCCTATAAGGGGTTTACTATTCTAGTTTTATCAATTTACATGGCTTTGATGGAGACACAAGTGGATGTCAGGTATGAGCGCGCACACACTATATATATACTCGATACAGAGAACTACATAGAGCAAGCATACTTGGCACTCGTCATGTATTTTTTGTGTGTATTTTGTAGTTAAATATACCACAAATTACTGGTAAAGTCCTTAGATTTTATTGTCAAACCATACCGTGGTGTATTATACCAGATAGATTTACTCAAAAGTTATTATCAAAAGCACTTCAATTAACTATCCATACACATATATTTTACTATAATGCTAAAGGTTCAGCAACATGTGTAGATTGTATAGTAGTAAATCTAAATATATGGATAGTAAGTTGATCGCACTGCCAAGCCCTACGTAAGTTAATTGCATATGAATAGCCAATTACATCTAAAGATAGTTCTTTCGCTAAGCATAAATTACTCGTTAATCTAATTTATTGTTGCGATCAAACAAATTAATGTTCATCATCATAAAAAAAAGGCCCAAAAGGCCGCACGCCACCAAGCGAATGTCAACATCATCGGCGACTGGCCCTACGGCCAGAGATGTCTTGTCTTCGTGTGCACGGTTGCTATCGGCCACCGGCCTCCCGCGTGCTCACCGGCGACTCGTGCTCCGTGCGCCAGCTAGGATTGGGCATTCGGTTTCGGTTTTCGGTTTATTTGGAAATTCGGTTATTCCAAAACTGAAACCGAATTATGTATGAAAAATTCGGTATTTGATACTTCGGTTAACCGATAGTTCGGTTTCTATTTTAACCGAACTAACCGAACTTGGCCAAAAGTTCAAAATAATTGTTCCGTTTACAAAAGGAAAAAATAAACAGGAAAGCAAAAAAAGTACCTGCATTGGGTTACCTGACAACAGGATGCACCTTGTACAAGGAAGGGCAGCCAAGGCCTACCACATTAAGTGTTTTGATGAGTTCAGGCAAAAAAAAAAAAAATCAGAGAGGAATCCAAGTGCAAACAACTCATCATGTGTATAAAAATGTAACTAAGTTGGCAAACTGATATACCTTGTTCGTTAGTGTCTGATCATTTTTCAGCCTGTGAGCCTCATCACATATGAGAAGGTCACATAGGATAAGTACCTGAAGACAATTCACAACGAACATGTATTTTTTTTTCAAAAGATGTTGTCATCAACTTACTATTCTGATTGCAATTAGTAAGCATATAAAATATTAAAACAGAAGAAAATGAATGTGGGCAAGAGAAAACATAACTTTATATAACAGTGACTAAATATAGGGTTGAAAGGTAGAAGCATTACATATTTACATCAAAGTACAAAAATCGATTAGTTCGGTTAATCGAGAGTTAAAACCGAATTAACCAAAAAAAGTTTGGTTATTCCATGCAGCTAACCGAATAAAAAACCGAACAATTTGGTGTCAGTTTTTTCGGCTTCGGTTCCGGTTTTAACGGTTTTGGTTTTCAGTTTCCGATTTATTTGCCTGCCCCTAGCGCCAGCAGTGCTCCCGTCAGTCACCAGCCTCCCGCGCGCTCGTCGGCGCCTCGCGCTTCGTACACCCATAGTGCGCCCGTTGGCCGCCGGCCTCCCGTACGCTCGTTGGCCACCAGCCTCTGCACCCGCAGCTCGACCATCAGCCGCGTCCTTTTGCCCGCCTACGCGTCGTCGCTCGCAGCGGCGGCGCAATGACCAGTGTGGACAAGCAAGTGGTGGCTAGTGTCTGGGAAACCCTAGCCGTCGGTTTTTATAAGGCCGGTTGGGCCATACGGTCCAATGGGTCATGAGGCTCATTTGTTTTTGTCGATGATTGAGGAACGGGCCCCCGCCGAGCTTACTTGTTGAATGAGGGATCAACCTAAGCCCCTTCCTCCATGAAGGGCTAGCGTCCAGATGATGCACCCTGAAGCGTGGACAATCAAGATGAGAACACGGGAATTATACTGGTTCGGGCCTCTCACCGGGGAGATAACAACCCTACTCCAGTGGTTCGTAATATTGATTGGAGCTCTGTCGCGTAAGAGCTAGTAAAAAAAAAGATCTCTCCCTCCCTCTCTATCGGGAGGGTTTATATATAAGATATTTCGGTAACTACTTCCGAATACTATGTCTGTTTCCATATTTACCGCATCCATAACTGAGGCCTTGATTCCTGCCACGTTTCCATTTCGGGCGTAACTGCCCCAGATCCTGGCGCATTTGTCGCCACTTTCCTGTTCATGGGATGAACGAGACCTTCGACCATCCCCCGGGTACCCACTTGGCCTTGAATTGGCCGTTTGGTCGTCCCCAAGCATGGATGCTTGTTGCCAAGCATGATCGCTCAAAGGCAAGCACGAGTGCTCGTGGCTCGAGCATTGGCACACTTGATCGAGCACTGGATCCATCGAGGTCTCTCCTTGGGAACATCGTCTAAGGGCATTCATGGTCGGCTAACGCTGGCTATCAGGGTAGAACTATCTTTATGGAAAGTATTCCAATCCCCAATAGTTTTCCTAGAAAAAAATTATCTTTTTGCCGTCGATATTTTTAGTAATTTTTTTTGAAATAATTAATAAATTCTGAAAAATTATTATTAATACCTGAAAGTTAGATTTTTAGGTTTATGGACTAACGTAAAATTCAGTAAATTAATATTTAGCACATATTAGAAGTTCTGTATCTGGGTTTATTTACCAGCATTATTCTATGTTTATTATGTTCTAGAATTTTTTTCTAACTTTTAAGTTATTCCCAAAATCGCTTAATTATTAACAAAAAAATTATGAAAAATAATAGAAAATTATGAAAAATTATATGATTCTGTGTTAGCTTCATGTTCTCTGGAATTATTTTTATAAGCATTATTTCATGTTAATATGTGTTTGAATCTATTTTTCTGTTATGTAGTAATTCTGAAAATTGCTTAATAGTTAACAAAAAATTGTGAAAATTGCTAGAAAAATTCTGGAAAAATTGTGACAATTATCTATTGAATAGATGTAGACCAAAATTTACTGATTTAATGAGTTTCATGCAATATAATATTTTACTAGCAGTATAATTCAATATTGCTTATATAAAGGACATGTATGACATCGCAAAAAGGAAGTTTGCTGAGCTTGCCCTAATGGCAACAGTTACCTCACATGGGCAATGGATACCAATATCAACCTGACAGCTCGGGTGCTTGGAGTTGATATTACCTATCTTGAAGCTGGTGCCCTTGTTGTTCCTGGACCCACAAAATATGCTGCTTTGCATTTCCTGACCTGAAGGTCGAATATACGATGGAGGAGGACCCGCTAGCATTGTGGAATTCCCCGAAGGAACGATACAACCAGTAAAGATTTGTACTGTTGCCAGAAGCACAGCGTGAATGGATCCTCCTACATTTTTAGGACTTCAAAACTATGGCAGCATATAATTCTACTATGCACAAACTTGTCGTAAAATTGATATTTTGTAACCAAAAAGTTACTAATGCTGAGATGATTGACAAAATGTTGTGCACCTTTCGCCCTAATATAAGGATACTACAGCAATAGTACCATCATACAAAGTACCAGAAGTAATATGAGCTTATTTATGTTCTGCTAGAAGTAGGTAAACATGATGAACTCCTGATAAAGAATCATCATGCACTTTCTAATGGAAGTCAAGCATTGCCTGAAGCACATACTAACGCTCAGTAGGCTAGCAATAGCCGAGGCCACAGAAAGGGCCAAATGAATAAAAGGGAGAAAATGGAAGAATGATAGAAACAATAAGGGAAAGGGGAAAGCCCAATGGAAAGGTAAAGGAAAGGGTCAAGGAACCTTCTAGATGCAAGGTAAGGCCAACAAGGCTGCTAATCCTCCTCAACCATGCTTTAGGTGTGGATATGTCGGTCATTAGTCGTGCACTTGTCGCACGCACCCAAAGCATTTGGTGAAACTTTACATGAAATCACTAGGAGATTCTAGAAGAATTAAGGGAATAAGATTGAGGCATACTTCACGGCTCAACCAGTTGTTGGGCAAGAAGATGAGAAAAAGGATGATACTGTCTCTGATCCTACGGCCAGGTTCAAAGAGAGCCTTCTCGGATATGGGAACTCATCCATGGATGAAGATAATCTTCTTGGTGCCGAACTTGAGGAATTCCATAAGAATACCAATATTCCCCAGGAGGAGGAACATGATCTATATGGAGACCTGCAGCTCTGTTACCCCTTTTTAGTTTTATTAAAAGATGTTGCATTTTCCTTAGTAAAATCTCCTAAAGAGCCTCATTTTTATCAGTTTAGTATTTATGTTCCTTCATGAATATTTGGTCTACACTCATGTTGAGCAATTATCAGTTGTAACTCAATACAATGTCATTTTCCAAAACTTTTGCTCATTTATGCTATGCTTGCTCTATATTTTCAATATGTTCCTGTTGCAACAAATTGAATTGATTGAATTTATTTATTTTATATAGAACAATTATATAATACAATAGCGGGGGAGGAAATCTGTATTGTAGACAGTTGCACTATAAATTCTATTCTTAGAGAGATTAAATATTTTCAAACTTTAACAAAGAAAACTGGAAAAACTATGACCATCGTCGGAAGCGATGCACTCATAGTTGGCACTAGAAGAGCCATTTTAGTTCTCCCTATGGGCATTCATAAAATAATTGAAAATACCCTATTATACCCTGAGTCCAGTCGTACTCTATTAAATTTTAAAGACATTCGTCTTAATGGTTTCCACATGGAAATTGACAATAAGGATGATACTGAATACCTTCTCATGACTAAGTTGAATGGGTACAATAAACGTGTGGTTAAAAAACTTCCTTCCTTCTCCTCCAGGTTATATTATACATATAAAACACGATGTTTATGTTGTGATGAAAACCATCCTTGAAACCCAGAAATTTTTAAGATTTGGTATGATAGACTGGGTCATCCTAAGTTGAATATGATGAGACGAATAATTAATAATTCTGCAGGTTATAACATAAAAACTACAAACTTTCCTAAAGCTGAAGATTTTGTATGTCTTGCTTGTGCCAAATGAAAGCTTATAGTTATACCCTCTTACCTAAAGGTTAGGGAAGAATCCCTGAATTTCGGAAGAAAATTCAAGGTGATATCTGTGGACCTATTCAGCCCCTGTCGGGCCCCCCTTCAAATATTTCATGGTACTAATAGATGCTTTTACTAGATGGTCCCACGTATGTCATTTATCTAATATGAACTATGCTTTTGCTAAATTAATTGCCAAATTATTAAGTTAAGGGACTCCTTTCCAAAAGAAAGGATCAAGTCTATTCAAATAGACAATGCTGGTGATTTTACCTAAAATGCATTTGATGATTATTGTATAGCTCTGGGTATTAATGTATAGCATTATGTACCCCATGTCCACACTCAAAATGGCCTTACAGATTCATTAAGTAAAAGAATAAAACTTATTACTAGGTCACTTTTGTAAAATAGTAGGCTACACACCAGTTGTTGGGGCCACGCAGTGCTGCACGCTACGACATTAATTCAACTCAGACCAACTGCATATCTTGAAATTTTCCCTTTGCACATAATGCATGAGAAAGAACCATGTATTTCCCATCTGCAAAAATTCAGTTGTGTCGTATACATGCCAATCTCTCAACCACAGCGTGCCACCATGAACCCTCACTGAAAGTTGGGAATCTATGTAGGTTATGAATCTCTGTCAATAATTAAATACCTTGAGCCTATAATAGGGGATCTGTTCACTGCTCGGTATGCCGATTGTATTTTTTATGACATTTTTTAGCATTAGAGGGAGATAAGTACCACATCAAAAATTGTCAAGAAATTAATTGGAATATCACTAGCATTTAGTCCTTACATTCACGCACTAAAGAAACCGAACTGGACGTTTAGAGAATAATAAATCTGCAACAAATAGCTAATAATATGCCAGATGACTTCACTGATCATAAGGGAATAACAAAATCTCATATACCTACTGTAAATGCACCTGAAAGAATGAAAATACCCTGAAAGGATATCGAACCAACTCTTGCCCCTCATGATAAAAAGAGGGAGAGGCCTCCAGGTGCACGGGATTAAATGAGGTCAGTACCTATGACAGTGGAAGAAGCTCAACCTGATGTTGAGAAAATCCTTGAAGTAAGCCATCCTGAGAATCCCAACCTAAATTTGTCCGCACAATCCAATGCTGGGAAATTGGAACACCCAGACTCCATCGTTATGGGAAAGCACGAGGAGCTGAAAGAAATAAATGAAGCAATATCCACTAATTATGTGGATTCAAGACAACTATATAAAAAGAAAGAATACAATATCAATATTTATTTTGCCTCTAAAATTGCAAAAAAAAAATCTTGAACTGGATACAGAACCAAAGTTCACGGCAGAGCGCCGGAAGCGCTCAGATTGGGTCAAATGGAAAGAAGCAATTGAGGCATAATTGCGCTCTCTTAACGAAAGAAAGTTTTTAGTCCTGTTGACCAAACACCTCCTAAAGTGTTCCCTATAGGATCAAAATGAGTTTTCATCCGAAAGAGAAATGAATGCAACCAGGTGCTGAGATATAAAGCAAGGCTGTAGCACAAGGGTTCACATAGAGATCTGGCATTGATTATGATGAAATATATTCTTTCTGTAATGATTGGAATAACGTTCCGATATTAAATATCAATAGCAGCAATCTTAAATTTAATAATACAGTTGATGAATGTAGTGACTGCATATTTATATGGGTTACTAATACGAATATTTATATGAGAGACCCTGAAGGAGTCAAAGTTCAGGATCCTAATCATCACGACATGTATAGCGTCAAAGTGTAGTGATCGCTATATGGATTAAAACAGTCGAGGAGAATGTGGTAGAACTTACTTAGTGAATTCCTCTTGAAGAAGGGATATTCAAATAATGATGATTGTACTTGTGTTTTCGTAAAGAAATTCCATAATGGATTCTGTATCATCTCGGAATATATTGATGATCTTAATATCATCGGAACCACAAAGGAGATAAAGAAAGCTAGTTCTTATCTACAACAGAGTTTGAAATGAAAGATTTAGGTAAAATCAAATTTTTCTTAGGTATGCAACTTGAGCATTTCTCAGTAGAAATTTTTGTGCACTAGTCTGCCTATACTAAGAAGGTATTGGAAAGATTTAATATAAATAAATCATATCATTTGAAAATCCCCATGGTTGTGAGATCCTTTGAAGCGGATAAAGATCCCATTTAGACCAAAGATGGAAAATGATGAATTCTTATGATTTGAAGTTCCATATTTAAGTGATATTGGTGCACTTATGTATCTTGTGAATTGCACAATGCCTGATATTGCATTATCAGTAAATTTGCTAGTAAGACACAATGCAGCCCCTACCAGAAGACATTAGCCTGGTGTCAAGATTTTACTCAGATACCTCCAAGGTTCCCAAGATCTTGGTTTATTTTACTAGAAGAACCAAGACATATCTATGGTGGGCTATACAGATGCTGGCTATATGTCTAATTCCCGCAGTGCCAAATCCCATGCCAGTTTTATGTTTCTCTGCAGTGGTTCAACCATTTCTTGAAGGTCTTTTAAACAGATCTTGGTAGCTACCTCTACCAACCACTCAGAGACTATGGCTTTGTATGAAGCTTCACGTGAGTGTATTTGGCTAAGACATTTAATTAACCATATCCAGAAGTCATGTGGTCTTAATACCGTCGATACCCCCACCATTATCTATAAGATAATGCTGCTTGTGTTGCACAAATGCAAATGGGTTATGTAAAAAGCCATATCACGAAGCATATTGCCTCTAAATTTTTCTATCCACACGAACTCCAGAAGAATGGTGAGGTAAAAATAATGCAAAATAAATTATATGAAAATCTATCAAATTTATTCACAAAATGTTTGCCAAAGTCTACTTTCCAAATATGCATTAACGGCATTGGAATGAGGCGACTTACATATTTGCAGAGTTCAGGGTGAGTGAATCCCTGAACCATGACCCCTTTTGCATGATTCTCAAGATGATATTTTATATCCTAAAGATTATAAGTTGCACTATTTTTCCATAGTAAGTTTTTCTGAAGTTTCTCACATAAAGGTTTTTAATGAGGTAACTAGTGTAACACGGAGTGCAAGTGCAATGTACTCTTTTCTCCATTCCTTTTTTCCCATTAGGTTTTTTGGAGGAGTTTTTAACGAGACATGTGCATTACGTGATATTCGCATAAGAGGGAGTGTTATAAAATAGATAGAATCTAGTCCAAATCAGACGAACTCTATCTATTGATGGGCGAATCCGAATCTATTTCTTGTTTGTTTTTCTATATATTGAGCATCCCCTTGTAAAGAAATGGATCAATGTAATAAAAAAAAGAGTACTTTCACTCGTATACTTTGTATGTCTTCTATTTTTATTCATGTGTTTAAGTTAACGTACTATTGATTGATGCCAATAAACAAATACTTTTCACAACATATCTCATCTATTCAGCCTTACTCCCTCTGTCCCACAAAGAATGCATTTCTAGATTTTTTAAGACAGATTAGTGTGCAAGGTAAATGACTAATGTGACCCTCATCACTCCATACATAAGCATGTTGGTGCTTCGGTTTCCACAGGCACTCAAATGAGCATGCATACACTTACAGCTGAGCCCTACGAACTAAAGATGCATTCTTTATGAGACAAATTTTGAACATTAGAAATACACTCTTTATGGGACAGCGGAAGTATGTACATAGTTGACAGCTGGGCATTTCACGCTCCCGCACCAGAGAAATAAACGATCTACCTACAAAACGGCGCGTCTGCATGACACACAGGAAAGTACGCGCATCCGTCCGGCAACATATTCACTGGTCACGACATGCCAAGGACAGGAGCATCAAATTGCTGGGGGCCATACAAGGGATCGATCTCATTTATTACAATCGCATTACACGACACACGCACATCAGTACAAGCAATAACCATTCTTATAGATATAGGAGTACTAGAGTACTACACATGCAGATCGAGGAGCGTGCGTTGCGTACGTACAACACACTACCGACACACACACACACATGGACATGGTAGGTCCGTAACTGTAGCCAACTAGCCATGCATGCGACCAGCGTATCTGCGTGGCGCGGATCGATGCGTGGGACTAAGCAGCTGGATGTACGTAGCTAGATAGTTAGGCGGCGGAGACGGCCGGGACGAACGGTGTGGCGCAGAGCAGAAGCGGCGAGCGGCGGCGCACGCCGAGGCCGGGGGCCTCCTCCATGTCCACTTCGGTGACGCCCTCCGGGAGCGACCAGTCGAAGTGGTAGAGCAGGCCGACGAGGGCGAGCTCCATGCTGGCGAGGCCGTAGTTGAATCCGGGGCACATCCTCCGGCCGGAGCCGAACGGGATGAACTCGTAGCTGCTGCCCGTGAAGTCGACGGTGCCCTCCTCGAACCGCTCCGGCTTGAACTCCCCGGCGTCGTCCCAGTACTTGGGGTCACGGCCGATGGCCCACGCGTTGATCACGACTCGCGACTTGGCCGGGATCGTGTACCCGTCCAGCTCGCACGCGTCGATGCTCTCCCGCGGCACCAGCAGCGGCGCCGGCGGGTGCAGCCGGAGCGCCTCCTTGATCACCAGCTTCAGGTAACGCAGGTCGTTGCTCGCCTGCAGATCGGCCTCCGTCACCACCGCCTTCCCCCGGAACGCCTCCCGGATCTGCCCCTGCAGCTTCTTCATCACCGCCGGGTTCCGCATCAGCTCCGACATGCCCCATTCCATCGCCGACGCCGACGTCCCCGTCCCTCCTGCGAACATGTCCTGCATGCATGCATGTCATAACTATGTCCTTTGCATGCGTTTCCGAGTAAAAGCTCCGTACTTTAAACTCACCAAAATGATGGCCTTGATCCTGCTGTTGTCGAGGTGGAAGCCGAAGCCGCCTTTCTCCTGCAAGCCGATGAGCACGTCGACGAGGTTCTCCTCGACGTTCTCGGCGCCGCTCTTGATCTTCTCCTCGCGGACGCCCTTCCTTTCCTCGATGATCTCCTCCAGGATGGCATCCACCGTCTCGTGGATGTCCTTGAGGCTGCGCTTCATGCCGGTGACCGTCGCGAGAATGTTGGTCCACGTCGGGAAGAGGTCAGGGATGTTGAAGCCGGCCGCCAGACCGACGCCGGCCTTGATGGCAGCCAGGAACTCCGGCGCGTTCTTCCGCTTCTTTCCGAACGCCGCCCGCGACACGATGCTGTTGGTCAGGCCGTGGAACATCACGCTCAGGTTCACCGGCGTCAACGGCCCCGCCGCGCGGATCTCCTCCACCCGCATCATCACCTACGTGCCGCAGTCAGCAAAGGTAGAGCGTACCAAAATAAGTACTGTTCTTAATCTCCATTTACTCCCTTTTTTCCATCACAAATAATTATTGTTCCGAACATCATCTCCAAAACATAATTTTAATCATTAATTTTTATTATAATATATTTATAAAACTCAATAAAATTGTAATATCATGAAAGTACTTTTGGAGACAAGATCTACGTGTAGAATCCTTAGGATCTTGATGCCCTCGGGGACTTGACCAGCCCAGGGACCAACGTTCCCTTGGAGCACATACCCCCAACACTACGCATATATTTTTAATATATCTAATTTAAAAAGATATTGATTGTCAAAATTATAAAAGTTTGACTTTATGTATACTGTCAAAATTAAGTAGCATGCATGAAGATTCGCCCTTTGCATGCTTGGACATCTGCATGCGTTAAAACTGTCAAACCTGCTGTTCCTCGTACTGTACTTGTTTTCAATCTGCTGCTGCATACTTTTACTTAGTTCATGTCACTGTTCTCTAGTATATATATAGCAAATCCGTATATATAATTAGTTACCCAATCTTGTGATGTTTGGCACGTACTTATATGTGTGATTAATTAGTTGTAGATGTGTGCCACGTAGACCCACCTCGTCCTCCCTGATGTGGCGGAAGGAGAGCACCCGCTTGGGACTAAGGATCTCGGCGGCGCAGAGCTGGCGGAGCTTGCGCCAGTAGTCGCCGGAGGGGGAGAAGAGGATGTCGGCCCAGTCGTAGCCGACGATCTCGCCGGCGAGGAGCTTGGGACGGGTGGCGAAGTTGGTGTCGTGGGTCTTGAGCACCTCGCGCGCCATCTCCTTGGACGACGCCACGACGAGCGGCGTCTCGCCGAGCTGCAGCATCATGAGCGGGCCGTGCACGTCCGCCAGGTCCTTCAGCGCGCGGTGCGCCAGCACGTTCACGAGGTGGTGCATGCTGCCGATGACCGGCAGCTTCCACGGCCCCGGCGGCATCCTCGGCCTCGGCTTCAGCGCCACCTTCACCAGCTGCAGCAGCGCCACGGCCACGATGGCGAGCAGGAGTGACTGCAAGAAGTACTCGTCCATGGCTAAGCTAATGCCAAAGCAGCCAGGGCCCGTGCTTAAGTAGTCTTATGCCTAGCTATATATAGCTGGTTGCTTAGTGCTTACTACGCTGGTGAGTTGTGCTCCCATGGGCATGGGGGGTACATATAGGCCAGGCAAGCGAGGCAGGCAGCCAGGTTGGGCCACATCACCACGGTGACGTAACTCATTAGGGTCTTGAACTCTTGAGGTGTGGCCATTAGTTTAGGGCACTCTGTTTACTTGTGAATAACGTGCGGTGGCTATTGAAAAACCGTTTTCCCTTAGCTAGATAGTAGTAGCACTGTATTGGAAGTTACCCTTCTGTCTCACAAAGAGTGCATTTTTAGTTTTTTTTCAGACAAATTAGTGTAAGGTAAATGACTAATATGATCCTCATTACTCCATGCACAGGTGTGCTAGTGCTTTAGTTTCCACCAGCACTTAAATGAGCATGCATACATTTACAGCTGGGCCATACGAACTAAGGATGCACTCTTTATTGAATAAATTTTGAACACTAGAAATACACTCTTTGTGGGAGGAGGAGTACTTCAGAAAAGTACTGTGTTGGTAGTAGGAAGAAGGCAAGCGTGATGCCATGCATCGAGGGGCACGGATTGGACCACGTCTCATTAGGGTCCAGTTATCTTAATGTTTGGTAGAAGGAAGGCGCGTGTGATGCTGCCAATGCATGCACGTGACGCGCCCCTGTTGCCACTGTGCGAGTTTTTTTTTTTAAATTGCTATACGCCTATACGGTATTACAGTGTTTTGTTCGTGTGCACTTAATTTTTAGTTGTGTTTCTATGATTTTTTTCAATATGAATTATATAAATTTTGAAGCAAATATAAGGTGAGTAATTATGCACTTAATTTTGACTTTAACAACATTTGATTTCGTGATCCACATTTTTGTTTGGTGTGTTCCTTATAATTTATTTTGTTCCTATTATTTTTACAAATTATCCTATTATTTTTTTACATAATTTAATTTTTGTAAAACTAATATATAATTGATGAAAAAAAGGCCATGCGGAAAAGAATAATGTTCTTTTTTTAAAAATTCACACATCATGTTCTCATAATTTAATTAATGTAAAACTAGTACATAATTGATGTAAAAAAACCACGCAGAAAAGAATAATATTCCTCATCTAATTCCTAAAAATTGAGGACTCGTGATAAAATAGTACTTAGATAGGAGGAGAGGTGGTAAATTGATTTCATCTATTAGATCTATATCAGAAGGCTTAAAATCTGAATGCTATTTAACATAAAAACATTGCATTAACATTCTCTCTAGACATCCTGTATTTTTGTTGCTTTACTACAGCTCTCTCTCTCTCTCTCTCTCTCTCTATATATATATATATATATATATATATATATATATATATATATATATATATGTATGTATGTATGTATGTATGTAGATAGATAGATATATATAGAGAGAGAGAGGATTGCTAGTGTACTATCGATAGTCTGAGATCTTTTCGTCTTTATAAGTATTTGTGTTTGCAAAATTCGAAGACGAAGTTGTTGATCCAAACCGTGCATTATGTTCATCTCATTGAAATCTCACTACCCACTAAATTTTATATTTTTTCAATTTTTTCTCTTATTTATTTTGTATTTTTCAAAACCAGCTTCATTGGACGCCCCACAACTAATTAGATCGTGAATTTTGAAAAATACAAAATAAATAGGAGAAAAAAATGAAAAAATATAAAATTTGGTGGGTAGTGAGATTTCAATGAGATGAACATAATGCACGGTTTGGATCAACAATTTCGTTTTCGAATTTTGCAAACACAACGCTATAGCACGGAGGATCTGTACTATATATATATATATATATATATATATATATATATATATATAGTACAATTACCTGGGACACCATGGTGTCTGGGCACCATGATCCAAAACGGGTATTTTCCATACGTATTTGTATGCGAATTTTTTTGAAATTTTTAGGATGTTGAGTTCAACTAGTTTACTAACTAGTTGAAACAAGTTTGAACTGAAATTCAAATTAAAGTTTCCTTTTTTGATGATAGTTTGATTGTAGGTATGTGTGGATTATACATATAAATCAGCAAAGTATGTAATCTAAATTCATTCAAATCTTCTAATTCGAGTATATTTTTTCAAATGTATGTGTTTCATTTGAATTCTTATAGATGGGTATATACCCTAAAACTGAAAGTTTTTTTAAAAAATATTCGAATTTGACTTGAATTAACGCATTTAAAATCATGGTGCCTAGGCACCATGGTATCCCATTTCCTACTATATATATATATTAAAAAAATGGAAATGGGGATTCGCAACTCTAGTTATGTTGTGATACGTCCCAAGTATTTTTTTAGTTGTTGCTGCTACTACTGTATTAGTAGCAGTAGCAAGGCGCGTATAATGCATGCATGTGAGATGTGACAAGTGAAGCTGCACTGCATTATTTGCACGGAAAAGCATTTCTACCCCAGGTGTCGTGCACCTATGGGTTCCATTGCCCGCAGTCGCTTTGAAATTTACCCTCCTATTTATTTAGCACTATAGAGCAATACCCGCCGTATTTTTCTACGCGACTGTGCATATATCGCTGGAAACCTCGCATACCTCGCCGTAACTAATGCAGGAATTTGTTGTAAAACGAGTAGTTCACCCACGTCGAACACCGGCAATCAACGAGAACACAAGAACATAAGAACAAGAGACACAAGATATAGGGTGGAGCTCTCTCTTCTTTATTGATAATTGTGTGTAAATACAATGGGAGGCACCCGGTATATATATAGCAGTCCCCTCAAGGAGAGTTCGGATTCGCCCACATATTAAGAGATAGACTCCTAACCGAATACGGTTAGGAGGTTATCTCATAACACTTCCCCTTGGGTGAATTCCGCGTAATGCATATGTCTCATTAAAAACTCCACTAAAAAACCCAGTGGGAAAAAAGAGATGGAGAAAAGAGTACATCACTCTCGCTCTTTATGTTGCATTTGTTGCCTCATTAAAAACCTTTATGTGAGAAACATCAGGAAAACTCACAAAGGAAAAAAGAGTACAACTTATGATCTTCAGGATCATGCAAAGGGATTATGGTTCAGGGGTTTACTTCCCCTGAACTATGCAAATCTCTAAGCCGCCTCATTCCAATGCCATTAACATACCTTGGAAGGGGAATTTGGCAAGGATTTTGTGAATAAATCTGCTAGATTTTCACACGACTTAATTTGCATTATTTTTATCTCACTATTCTTCTGGAGTTTGTGGGGATAAAAGAACTTAGGAGCAATATGCTTCGTGATATTGCTCTTTACATAACCCAATTGCATTTGTGCAACACAAGCATCATTATCTTCATAGATAATAGTATGGGAATTGACGGTATTCATACCATATAACTTCTGGACATGGTTGATTACCCGTCTTAGCCAAACATATTCCCGTGAGGCTTCCTTTATAATCTCTGAGTGATTGTACCACCACAGAGGAAAATAAAAATCCATTCTGGGATTTCCTCATGAATGCACAGGAACATTATTCCTTCAGGGATCATATTTCCTTTTCAGGAGGAATCTACTTAGTCGATTGTATCGACTGTCTTTAATCCGTATTCAGTGACCCAAATACATATGCGGTCACTACAATCATCAAATGTATTGAAAAGTTTAAGCTTACTGCCATCAATATTAAATTTTGGAACGTCATTCCACTCATTTTAGGAGAACAGATTTCATCGTAATCGATGATGGGTCTCTGCTAAAACCCTTGTGCTACAAGCCTCGCTTTATATCTCACCACCAGGATATTTTCATAATTTCTGTTAAATTTCAAGCAATTTTCAAAATTACTTTACAACAGGAAATTGAATTTCAGCAAATATCAATATGTCATATTGCTAAGGAAAATAGAACCAGATTTACGTCATGAACAAATAACAGAAAAAACATGAAATATTTATAAAAGCAGAAAATCAGGCTACGTAAAATTAAAACAGAGCCATTAAATTTTCTGGAATTTTCTAGTCATTTTTCATTTTTTTTTCTGGCAATTTTCAGAATTTTCGGGATTTTTTATTTGATTTTTTATTTTGAATTTTTAATCATTTTCGGAAAAGAAAACAGAAAAACATAAATTAATAGAACCGGGGGCAAGGGGGGAATTTCCCCTTCCCCCTTGCGCACCAACCAATTTCAATTCGGTTTTGAAGACTTGCTCGTGCCCGTTTCAAAACAAAGATGTTCACGCTGGATCGGACTGTCCAGATGGAGATCCATCCATGCGTCCCGAGCCGCGCGGGCCTGTCAGTATCGCTGGAAGGAGGAAGATGAATAGGAGGAAGATGAATAGGAGGAAGTCTGCAGTCAATTTAAAGTTTTGGCCATTTCAACTCTTTTGTCGTTTATTTTGTTAATTTTCAGAAGTTACTCGTTGTGTTTACCAATTACCCCTGTAATAAGTTGACGGTGGAATTGAGGGGTATAAGACCATCTCCAACCATGTCTCTTCCCCTCTCCTTTTCCCTCCGCGAAGGGATTTCCATTCCTTTCAGCACTCCAACGGATTCCCTTCGTAATGGGATTCTCTCTCCCATTCCCTCTAGCAAGGGATTCTCTCTCCTTTCCCTATACAATTTCCTTTAAAGGGAATCTGTTGGAGATGAGAGCAAATAAAGGGAATGGGAATAAGAAAAGATAACAGTGAAGGAAATATAGTTGGAGATGGTCTAAAACCTCGAGATCAATATCAGAAAAGGATACGGACTCTCATACCATATCCTACTTTAGTTGTTATTAGTTTGTTAGCTGCTTCGGTACGGTTTGTTGGGTTTTCTGTTGGGTTTTTCTTTCGGTTTGCTTCGCCGTTCATCTGGATCTCGGTTTCGATCTTTGGAGAAATCTTGTACTCCTGACATATTTTTCGGCCGCGCACACGTGCAGTTGGTGTGATGGGCGGAGTCCTTGTTGCTTGTGCCCTCACTCGTGAAACCTGAAAGTGTCGCGGACGATGACAAGATTGCGTGTACCGCGTGTCAAATCATTGAGTCCGGAATAATTAATTTTTGTGCTGAAACGCGCGTCAAGCTAAATTATATATCCACTGATCGATGGTCAAGTTAAATTATCCACCGGCTGGGGTGGTTAGATATATGGGAGGGACTAAAACGCATGGAACGTCAAGCTAAATTATATATCCACTGATGGTTATGTTAAATTATCCACCGGCTGGGGTGGATATATATATAGATGGGACTAATATGCGTGCAGCGTGTACACTTGTACACCTGTACATGTAAGTACGTAGCCGACCAGTTTACTTTTCAGTGCTGAATGGGATAAACCTGCAGGCTAATCTATGGCTGAATGATTGAATGAACAGGCGATAGAAAGCAGCTCAAGCAGCTGGATTTGAGAAGTGCACTCTTGAATTTTCCCTGTTCTCACTTCTCACTCAATGTTGATTAATGAAAACAAACATGCGAGACCAGTAGAGCCACCGTGTTACTGATCACCATGCATGTACCGTATATTAAATCAAGGGAAAACGAAATGACTTTCGTCAAGCCACAACACACACACACAAGGGAGCAGTTACGTCTCGTATAACGGAAGGTATGTATATGTAGTATAGAATATATAAAATCATCTACTTGGTATTTACATTTTTTAAGACATACTTCTTTTTATATGAGTATATAAAGGTATTCGTAAAATAAGCTAAAAACCGTGGACTCCTTTGTAATTTTTTCGTGTCACTACAGGAGGTTTATCGATGGCAAAACTATATACATATGTATATATATATATACATATATATATATATGGTGCTCATGCGTTGCAGCAAAGTCTCAAAAGAGGTTGATAGATAAATATAAGATGAGATCCTAAACCGTATGATAAATATCAATTTTTTTGTTATACACATAACGAGTGAAGCATATCTTTGTAAGCTAGTAAATAAATAAAGTCGCACATATTAAATTTTCCTGCAGTTGTACAACCAAAGGTTAGAAAAGCAATAGCATATTTTTTTGTGGCAAACAAGATTTTAGTTCAATAGTTAACACACTACTAGATTTCTAACTTTTACCGAGTGGAAAAAATATGTCGGCCATTGCAAAATACCGTAGGCCATGTATCTAAAATCTTGATAAATTTGACCAAGATTTGAACAAAACTTGATAGGATTTTGGCCAGATTGGATTTTTCAAGTCGTTTTACGTGGGACAGTCGGTAGATCATAATTCCGGTGAAATTAAAAAAACCCTATAAAATTCATAGGGCGACAGGATTTCGTCTGAAAAAAAATGAGATTTCGCCGAAATTTCGGATTTGAATGGTGCCGAGATAAAACCCTAAAACAAAATTTGAAACCTTGTGGGGAGGTGTCTTTACAGGTAGCTAGGGTTTTACACTAGCTGCCACACACTCTGTTTTCCCCAAGGAGGCAGGCAGCCTCCAAGCGCGTAGGCATACGGCAGCTTAGGCGGCGCGGTGGTAGTGGTCAAGAGCGAGGGCTGCCAATGTTCGCCGGGAGCTGGGACGACCGGCGCAGGGAGCCGTGGTAGTGGTCGGCGCTTGTCGAGAGCAGAGATGACCAGCGCGGGGAGCTGCGGAGTTGGCTGGTGGACTTCGAGGTGTGGCGGCTGGCTGTCACGAGGGTGCGCTTCGGGGGCGAGGCTGCAAGCTGACAAGTGGGGGCGTTCCCCTGGGGCCAGGCCACCAGCAAGCGGGGCGTGCCTTTCTGGGGCAAGGTGGCCAGCCGACGATAGCTAGTCAATGTGGCCAAATGGCATTTGCATATATATTTTTATTGATTGATGAATACTCCCTCTGTCCTACAAAGAGTGCATTTCTAATATTCAAGTTTTGTCCCACAAAGAGTGCATCTTTAGTCCGTAGGATCCAGCTGTAAATGTATGCATACTCATTTATGGCCTGTTTGGTTGGCTGCATGTGAAGAGAATTGGCTCTGAGGATGCAACGTTCTACTGTTTGGTTGGCTTCTCAGGTGACTGGGCCTGGCCCTACCGATGCAACTTGCTCCCAGAGCCAGGCCCCGCGGAAACGAAAATTTTCGGCGTTTCCAGCGGGCCTGGCTCCGTAGATGCGCCCATCTCGCACGGCTGCAGCTCCGCAGATGCCCATCTTCCCCACGCCTCCTCTCAGCTCTCGCACAGCTCTCCCCAACGCCTCCTCTCTGCCGGCGCTTCTCCGCCCGTCTCCACCGCCCCCCCCCGGCGCTTCTCCGCTCGCCCTCCAGGCCGCGCCGCCTTCCAAATGGCCGCCTCCGCTCGCTCACGCCACCACGCGCTCCTCTCGGATTCGAGGGTTTCTCCTCCACACCTCCACGCCGCCACGCGCGCCTCCCATCTTCCGAGCCTCGCGGCGTCTCCGCCTCCGCACGTCTCCTCCGTCTCCGAACCCCGCTGCCTCCGCCTCCACCTTCTCTTCGACCCCGCGACGTCTCTCGCCATCCAACCGGTCATCTCCGCCCTGGTCTCCTACGTCTCCGGTCTCGCCGCTGCCCATCTCCATCATCTCAACTTGTCTCTCGTCGCCAAACCGAGGTAGCACATTTTGCATAGGTAGATCCATTTCTACCTCTATTGTTCACATCTATTGTTCCACCGCGCTCCACATTTCGCATAGGTAGATCCACTGGCGGTTCATACATCTATTGTTCGATCTCAAGATGAAATATTTGGATATATGCATAGCCCATTAATAAAAGAAATGAAGAGGATATAGGACTGAAGACTAGCTCATTAACAAGATAAATGAGGAAGACATAGGATTCTTCTGCCCCATCACTTGTCGGGAATTTGCTCCTCGAGAATTTGCTCCATCGAGAATTGGGTGAAGCCTCGGGTTTGGAGTTTATGCTCCAACAAAGAGCATTTCTCAAGAACAGGCTGTCGGGATTGGCTATCTGGCAAAAGACCACAGTACCCCGTGAAAAGCTAAACCAGCCGACTAAGCGGCACTAAGGGAAGATGCTCGGGAGAACGAAGCGAGCATCCTCCTTCTCCTCCGAGCATACGCGTTTGCGCCTCCGTTCGCGAAGCACCAAACACACCCCACGAGCAAGCATGCTCGTGGAGGCCACGACCTGCTCGGGTGTCTTGGTCGGAGGGCCCCAGCCTGCGAGGAAGGAAGGAGGCAACCAATCAGCCGGAGATCAAGGGAAATCATACCCGAAATTCAAATAACGCGGAATCAAGGGCAGCATCACGGATATGGATGCATAGCGTGATCCCCTGAGGCGATTACCTTTTCGCATCTCTAGTCATAGTATTTAAACCCCCACGAAGATCTCAGAATGAGGAGGGCACACGAAAGATAGAACACAATACACCGGAGTAGGGTCATTATCTCGGCGGTGAGAGGCCCGAACCAGATAAAAACACCGCGTCCCCTTTTTCCGGCCTCCTTCTCCCGACCTCGCGTCGCTCGAACGCCCTCTTCGATCCGTGCGGCGGGGCTCGTTGATCCCCATTCAACAAGTAAGCTCGACGGAGCCCGTTCTCCAATCGTCGACAACCGGGCGCCGTCGTGGGGACGGCAGTTTGATTCCCGTCGCGGATCAAGATCCTCGAGGATGCCAAACTCGGGAGACACTCGGGACCTTTGTGTCTTTGACCACGTTGAGGATGACGACGTGTACTACGCCGCCGACAACGTGCCCGGGTGACCGATCCTATCGATCACACCGAGTGCAGGAGCCTTTCCTCGGACACGGAATGCGAGGGCAGATCCTCCATTCCCGAGACATTACCCTCGGAGACCCCGAGGATGACCGCAACGAGCTCTACGATGGCCTGGACATACCAGACGACCTAGAGCTCGGCCAGAGACCGCTGCGTCCCAAGGGGATACAATGATGTCCCCATCGCTGCGTCTCGGCTCTCGTCGAGTCAACATGGCCGGGAGCCACGCGAGCCGGAGAGGGATCCTCGGGCGCCGCCAGCACGACCACTATGAGGCGGCCAGGCGCCACTTGGAGGCGTCTTTGGGAAAGACGCTATGCGAGCATTCGCCGCCAGGCAAAGGAGGTGCGCCTCCACGGAAAGGAACTCGCGGTACCGAACTCCCGATCGCACTCGGAGCGCCGTCAAAGCTCGCCGCCGATTCACGAAAGCGAGAACGGCTACAGGCCTTGGCGGCGGTCGTGGCGTGACTCGCGATTTCCGAGCAAGTAGACTTAGAGGCCATGGGCGTGGTCGTGGCCGAAGATTTGGAGAGGCTTGCCGCTTGAGCTAAAAGTCTCGGATCCTCCCCATGGCCGGATGCCCGAGTGTGTCCGGGACCATCACAACGCTCCCCGTGCGTTCGCGACAGAGATGAATCTCGGAGCCATGCTCGGAGATCGCCCCAGGTCGCCGACCCGATCCGGAAAGGCCGGAGCGATACCACAGAGCAACCTCGGGCGATATCTCATAATCGCCCAGACATTCTGGCGCTCCGAAAGCACTCCGCAACCATGCGGTCATCGGCACGACCGACGCATGAGGTTTTCTCCCGACTCGGCCAAGCGACGGGCGTTGGGTGGAAGATCAGCGTGGAGGCCGCCGTGGCCGAGGTTTTCGTCGCGAAACCCCGAAGCCGGGCTGCCGGGCCTTCACGAAGCTCCCTCCGGACGTCGCATGGCCAAACAGTTCAAGCCCGCCACGCCGAGAGATTCAACGGACCCGTAACCCGGATGAATTCCTCTCGATATACACTACCGCCATCCTCGCCACGAGGTGATGAGGGGTAATGGCAAATTACCTTCCGACGGTCCCGACGGAGCTGCCAGACGTGGCTTTTCAATCAAAAGGAAGGATCCATACGGTCCTGGGGCAGCTCGGCCGCACTCGAGCGAATTTCAGAGCTGCTACATCCGCCGGGAAAAGAGCGCGACCTGGAGCGCTTGATACAGACGGACGGGAAACCTCGCGACAATTCGTCCAGAGGTTCATCCAGTCCGAACTTCGATCCCGAACATATCGGACGAGGCCGCCGTCCGAGCTTTCAAGTTCGGGTACGAGGCGGCGCTTCACACAGACCTGGAGATCCACCCGATCTAACAATAACGAGCTCTTCCGAATGGCCGATCGATACGCCAACGCAGATGAAGCCGCCCAATGGAAGAAAATCTTTGGATGAAGGGAAGTCGCCGCCTCGGCTGGCCTAGAGACCTCGGCTAGCAAAAAGGGTTCGACTCAGAGACAAGAAGATCAAGAAGAAGAAGAAAAAGCAACCCTCGCCGGCCATGGTAGCCGCAGTGGAACAACAACGGCCCCGCAACTCAGCCCACAGCCAGTGGGCCTAATGCTCGGGAAGAGGACAACCACCCAGGCCTCGAGGACGAGGCGACCAAGCGGACCGACGAGGCGACCAAGCGGACCGACGGGGCGACCTCATCGCCCACTTCACCAGCGCCGGGCACGACCTACGGAATTGCCGAACGTGGACCTACCGCCTGGAGCAGCTTTTACAATGGCGGGGGTCCCATGCCGACGCTTCGAGCAGGGTGAAAACGACAAAGGAAAACAGCCCGCCGAGGAAAGTGAGGATGAAATGGAATATCAAGAACCAAGGAATCACATAGCGGTCATCTTCGGGGCTCCTCGCCTACAAGTCCCGCCGGACTTAAAGGAGGCTGCAAGGGAAGTGCACCATGTTACCTGCAGGGTAAGCCTCCGCAGAAGAATTGAAATGGTCGGAGGTATCCTCACATTCTCCAGAGACGATTGTCCCTTGGGGATGACCAAACCCCAGAGGCTTCCGATGGTCGTGAACCCCACCATCAAAGAATATCTGCCGCTTGGTCGGGTCCTCATAGACTCCGGGAGCTCTTTGGACCTTATTGCAGCCAAGGTATTGGACGAGATGCAGATTCCTCGTTCCAAAATCAAGAGTGTGGCCGTGCCCTTCTTCGGGATAGTCCCGGCACCTCGATCAAACCTCCGGGCAGGTCGTCTTGCCCGTAAGTTTCGCGGCCCAAGTAACTTCGTAACGGAGCTAATCACCTTCGAGGTGGTAGACTTGAGTCGGCCTACAACGCCATCCTCGGCGGCCGGCCTTGGCCAAGTTCATGGCCGCCTCGCATCACGCGTATCAGTGCCTAAAGATTCCCGGGCCAAACGGAGTCATAACCGTCAAAGGGAACCACAAGTCCGCACTCAATTGCAAAGAAAGAGCGCTGGATATGGTCGGTCGATTGCGCCATGCTCCACGACCAAGAGCCAAGCATTTCCGGCCTAAACTTGCCCTCCAACCTGGAGGAGAGACCAAGGCTGTTCCGCTCAACGAGTCGGAACCGGCCAAGGTCGTTCATTTGGGATCTTCCATATATCCCAAATAGGAACACGAGCTCGTCACTTTCCTCCGAGCAAGGTCGGATGTGTTCGCCTGGGAGCCATCCGACATGCCCAGTCCCAAGGAGGTGGTCGAGCACAAAGCAGCTATGCTCACCGACAAAAACCAGTGAGACAGAAACTTAGACGCTTTTCCCGGAAAAACAAGCAATCATCCGGAGGAACTTGATAAACTCCTAAAAGTCGGGCTTCATCGAGAGAGATTGAGCACTCCGAGTGGCTAGCCAATCCAGTCCTGGTCATGAAGACAGGAGGCTAGTGGCGCATGTGCGTCGAGCACACGTGTTTGAACGCTGCGTGCCCAAAAGACAACTATCCGTTGCCTCGCATAGACCAATTGGTGGACGCGACGGCGGTCACTGCACCATGAGCTTCCTAGACGCCTATTCAGGCTATCATCGATCAGCCTGTCGCGAAGACGAGGGAAAGACTTCCTTCATCACCCGTTCGGTACCTTCGCTATACGACCATGTCTTTCGGCCTGAGAAATGCGGGAGCAACCTTTCAACGCCTCATGCAGAAGACTTTCCGCAGACCAAATAGGTCGAAATTTGGAGGTATATGTCGACGACATAGTTGTCAAGAGCAAGAGTACTTCAGTCACGTTCTTTGACTTAGAAGAAACTTTCAGAACCTCAATAAGCATCGAATAAAGCTAAATCCGAAAAATGCGTATTCGGCGTGAAGAAGGCCGGGCAAGGTGCTCGGCTACATGGTCGGGCCACATGGCGTTGGGGCTAACCCAGAGAAGATCGAAGCCATTGAGAACATGAGGTCGCCCACATGCGTAAAGGAAGTACAAGCTCGATCGGGAGGATGGCCGCTTTAAGCCGGTTCGTCTCCGACCGGGGAGCGAGGACTACCTTTCTTTAAAGCCCTCCGCAAACATGATGGCTTCACATGGACGGAGGAAGGCGATCAGCTGCGTTCAAAGAGCTAAAACAGTACCTCTCCAAGCCGCCGTCCTCGTCACACCCACGGCAGGGAAGAATTGCTATTATACTGGCGGCAACCCGCGCGCGGTGAGCTCGGTGTTGGCGATGAAAGAGATGGTACCAGCCGACCTATCTATTACGTCCAAGTACTTCATGGACCAAAGGAGCGTTACCCGAGGTCCGTAAACTCTGTACTCATTCTTGATGGCCTCCGGAAGTTGCGTCACTACTTTCAAGCACACAAGATCGTGGTGCCGACCAAGCTTCCCACTCAGGAAATCCTGAAAAATCGGGGCGCCGGTGGTCGCATAGCCAAGTGGGCAATGGAACTCGCCGAGTTCGAGCTGGTATTCTCAGCCCGCACGGCGATAAAATCACAAGTCCTGGCTGATTTCGTGGCGAGAATGGTCGGCTCGGCACCACCAGCCAATGACCAATGATTCGAGGGGAAACTCCTGGACCTTGTATTTTGACGGATCCCGAGCATACGAGCGCTGGGTCGGGCGTCATCTTGGTCTCCCGGACGGAGAGCAGCTACAAGATCGCCATCCAACTACATTTCACGCGACTAACAACGCCACGGAGTACGAAGGCCTTTTGGCCGGACTTGAGCATGCAAATCGCTAGGAGTCCAACGGCTCACCGTGAAGGGCGATTCACGGTTGGTCGTGAACCAGGTCAACAAGGAGTATCGGTGTTCGATACCTCAATGGCGCCAGACCGCCGAAGTAAGGAAGATGGAGAAATACTTCAAGAATTTCGGTAATCTACATCCCAGTGAAGGATAATTCCCTGGCCGACCAAATGTCTAAGGTCGGTTCCTCCCAAACCGCCGCTCGGTGAGGTGCTCGTCGAGCACCTACATAAGCCCTCCATTCCCTCTCAAGAGGAGGCACCAGAGACCGGGCGGTAGGGTCTCATTCCTCGAGCAAAGCGCAAATTGGATGACGCCATTCATCCAATACCTTGCGCATGGGACATTGCCCGAGGAAGAAGCCGAGCGTTCCGGCCAACAAGGCGATCTTCTCAAGACAGATCGATCGAAGGCGACCTATCTGAGAAAAGGCGCATTAGGAATCCTTTCCAAATGCGTCTCCCAGGAGGAAGGCGATGCCTTCTTCGTGATATCCACGAAGGAATGTGCGGAGCTCATTCGTCTTCGTAACGCTTGTGAGCAAAGCCTTGGATTGGGTTACTCGCCGACGGCCTTGACGGACGCGCGGTCAATCGTAACGACCGGCCGAGCATGCCGCTTCCATGCTCGCAAAACCCGCCAACCGGCATATGCCCTACAAACCATACCGCTTTCGTGGCCATTCTCGACTGGGGCTCGACGTCCTTGGACCCTTTCCCGAGGTCGGAAGGCTGCAAGTATTTGCTCGTGGCCATCGACACTTTCACTAAGTGGATAGAGGCCGAGCCCGTCTCGACCATCTCGCCCAGCGCCAAGAGGTTCCTCCGCGACAACGTGGTAACCGGTTCGGGTACCCAACTGCCTTATCACGAGACAATGGGACCCGATTCACCAGCTGAACTGTTCCAAAGTTCTTGTGAGGAGGTCGGGACCAAGGTCTGCTTCGCTCGTGGCACATCCACGAGTAGCGGAGCAATGAGCGAGCAAATGGGCAGCTAGTCCAGTGGCATAAAAGAGAGTCTTTAAGACCCTCAACCAAAGACAAGCGGCGGTGGGTGGAGGAGCTTCCCGCCGTTCTTTGGTCTATCCGCACCCACGACAAGTCGAGCCACGCAGGCGAGACGCCTTTCCAACTCGTCTACGGTCACGGAGGCCATTCTCGCTGCCCGAAATCGTCTTTGGGTTCCCCAAAGGTGCAATCGATCGATTCCATCGATCAAGAGGTTGAGCGCCTCGTCGACTGGACCTCGTCGGCGACACGCGAATCAGGCGTTGCTCGGCCTGCAATTTACCTACAAGCTCTTCGTAGGCATGCAGCCAAGGCAATCAGACCTAGGGCCCTACAAGTCGGCGACATGGTCTTACGAAGAGTTCAAGACCTGTCGAAGGCCAACAAGCTGACCCCAAGGTGGGAAGGACCCTACACGGTCATGTCTACTGGCGCCCGGGGGCTGTTCGCCTCGCGATGCCGGATGGTCGGGAGCTCACCAAAGACTGGAACATCGATCAAGCTGCGTAAATTCTACGTTTAGACGAGTACTCCTATCTCGCGCCCCTTGCGTTCTTTCCAATAAATCATTTTCCCTCTTTCTCGAGTTTCGTCCTCGCTTTGTCGAGCGAGCATCGTCGTCTACCCGGCCTACAGATTTAACTTATCCAACAAGTATGTGCACGCCATCTCCCTTGGCCCCGTGGCCGATGCTCGCCAATCGTCCACTTTCCACAGTAGCTCTTCATTGTATGCATGGTGGGCGCGAGCATCCACTCTAAGCCCGATTCGGTGACCACTCGGGTATGGTGGCTCTACGTATTGTTGGTTTAAAGCTCGCTCGCTCTGTGCTCACAGTTCACTCAAACGCAACCGATCTATTCGAGTAATTCAAAAATCGTTACGACCAAAGCGACCCTTAAAAACTCCCATGAACAAACTCGTGCTCGCATAGCGGTGAGGACACGACCTTTGTCCATGGCGAGGGGCTACGTATGATAGGAACGTTAGTCCCTCCTTACCAAGGATCCTTTGCTCGTGTCTATGATATTTGATCTACGCAGAACTTATTTTCTTTGCTCGTATCTACGCTCCATGCAGAACTTGCTTTCTTTTCTGCAGAACCGGATCATACGGGCATATCTTTGGCGAGTTCAAGCAAAAAAAAAAGCAGGCAAGGACCAAACTCCTGCGAATATGCTCATTTAATCCAAAACGCTGTTTTTTTTTACGAGGTGGTTTTACACAAGATAAAAATAAAAAGAAAGAGCTAAGTCCTACGACCGGCTGGAGGGCAGCGAGCTCGATCCTAAGGGAGTCGACCTCGCCTCTAGGTCCAGGACCTTCCGCTGCCGCGACCTTCGCCGCGCTTTCCGAGGCGCCGCGCCTCCTTGAGCCGGGCTTCCTCGCGCTCCGAGCTCGGCCGAAGGTCCTGCCGAAGCTTCACCAGCTCTTCGTCAAGCTCGGCGCACTACGCTCTGAAGTGCTCTTGGCGCTCGCTCTGGAAGAGCTGGTCCCGAGCACGGCGATGAGGCTCTCGCCGATTCCACCGGCTTCAGTCGGCCTCGCGCACCTCGGAGACCCGGCGCTCAAGATCGGCGATCTTGGCGTCTTGCTCGCGGTGATGCGACCCGATTACTCTTCTGGCGAGACCGAGGTGGCATCGATATCCTCCATAGCCTTCGCGGCAAACTTGAGCGTAAAGAGAAAGGAGAAGGGAAAGAGCCGAGCAGACTCCCGTAAGATCGCTCGCAGCGTAAAAGAAGAAACATGGAAACTTACCGGAAGAGCCCTACCGACCACTTTGTCCGGTTGGCGGCGCTTCTGGTCGCGCACCGAAAAGAAGGGATTGACCAAGTCATCCGGGCGGCGCGTCAAGGTCTTGCTCCTCTGAGCACCCGGTGCTCCCAGAGCAACGGCGTCACCACCTTCGATCAACCCCGGTCGCCGGCCGATCCTCGCCCACGAAGCGGCTCGTGGGTCGCCTTTCCCATGAGCCACCACTGCGCTCTCGGGGTCAGACGCCAACCACGAGCGCCGCCACTCCATGCTCGCTACCGAGGCGATTGGTCGTTAGCAACCACCTCCGCCTCTGTTCCTCTTCACGGAGGCGACCAATGCTCTCCGGCCAGAAGGCATTGGATCGAGGGCGATCACCTCCGCTTCTTGTCCCTCCATAGTCGGAGGCGGCCGATGCTCATGGCCACGGAGGCAATTGATCAAATCGATCACCTCCGCCCCTTGCACCTCCGTGGCGGGGCGCTGGTGCCCGGGACCAAAGGAGTTAGGCCGGGACGACCTCCTCCTCCTCCTCTCCTTGGCTCATGGCCAAGAGTACATTGGTCGGGAGCGACCAAGCTCCTTCCGGGACTCGGCGCTTGAGCCTCGCCGCGATCATCTCTTCGCAAGGGCCAAGGCCAAGGCGTCTTGGTCCTCAGTCCCTGCGGCTCCTGCTCCTCCATGGTAGGATAGGCTCCACGGCCGCTGAAGGGAGCGCTGGTCCCGCCGAAGGAAGCTCGGGCTCCACCGAAGTCCGGTTAGCACCGGCTCCTCCCGTCTCGGCCATCACCCGCCGACGACGCGGTCGAGCTTCGGCGTCCATCGCGAGTTGATAATCTCCTCGGCCATCTGGCGGAAGTCCAAAACGACATCCGAGCTATCACGCCCACGCCAAACAGGTGGGGTTAGCTCAAGAAAGTCGCAAGACAAGAGCGGAATAAGAGAATGAAGAACGTACCTTACGCCGTGGCGGCGCCATCCTCCTCGGCCTCCTCGCCGGGCCACGGGCGACCTGCCCGGCGGCCTCGTAGGCCTCGGCCACGACCACGGCGCGCTCCTCTGCGGCGTCGCTGGCGCGTGCCATCGCCGGGTCGACATCGTCCATGTCGACCTCTTCCAGCGTCGAGGCGGTTTGAGAGGTCGACCTCCCGCTCCTTCTAACCAGAGCATAGGCGGCCTCCTCCTCTTCTTCCTCCTCCTCGGGGGCATCAACCACCCGAGTGAGCTGGTCCTGGAGGGCCTTGATCTGCCTCTCCACCGCCTCCTTGGTCGGGAGAGACCTGGCATCCTCCTCGGCCTTCCTCGCCGCTCGGCGAGCTGTTCCGATCGGCTCATCGGCTCGGCTTCTTCCGCTTGAAGTCATCGAACCAAATGCGAGTTCGCTTACCTCCTGGCGGTCGGCGTACTCAAGGTGCGAGGTAGGGGTCCTGTCGGCTTCGGCGCCTCGACCGCTGTGGCGCGGGAGGCGAGGCGGATGCTCGGCGACCTCGACCCGCCGCCCTCTTCACGGAACCCTGGCCGGGAGTCTTTGGCTTGCGGCGGCGCCGACACCGCAAGCTCAAGGGCGACCTTCTCCGCCAACAGAATCGGGAGGAATGAGCTCGGAAAACATGCCCTCGAGCGGAAGTGGGAAAATGTACTTACCGCGTCGCCGCGGTCAAAAATATTCTTGGGGACCTGGCGATTGGGCGTCGGCTCCTTCTCCTTCGGGCGCCGAACATCTCGGCGACCCTATCGTCAACTCCAGCCGTCCTCTGAGCTGCGTCACAACCGAAGACTAAGACAAAAGGCATATACGGATGCATAGCGCCGATCACTGTAGCGGCGATGCTCGGAAAGAGGTCCAGAACATACTGCGTTGTCCTCGCGGGTGAAGTCGTGCCACCCGGTCACCTCGAAGAAGGGATGCTCGCGGCGCCTCGAGGGGACACCCGGTTGAAGGTAAAGTCCCGGCGATATCCCGACCGGTGAGCCCCATCTGGGCAAGCTCACCGATCGCCCCGAGCACCCGCTCTTCCTCGGGTTGCACTGGCAAGCGCTGCCTCGATGGCGGAGCGTCCTCCCGATGTAGACCAATCGGGACCCCTCCGCCTTCTTCCGGTAGAACCAGAGGTCGGCCCAACCCGACACCGAGTCCTTCGTGAGCAACGAAGGGGTACTCGTGATGGTCGGTTGGGCCAAGGCGAAGATAAACGCAGCCGGCGGAACCATCCGGCCGGTGCGGAAGGGAATAAAAGTGAAAGAAGAGGCTAGCCGTGGGCATTACACTCCACGTAAGCCTCGCAAAGGTGGGAGAAGATTGCGAGGAAAGGATGGAGTTGGGGTGGAGATGAGAGATCTCGCACCGCAGAAGGCAAGCACGGAGGCGAGGAAGTCGCTCTCGGCGCACGAAGCCCGTTGATGGCGTACAACTCGCAGGAGACGATCTCCGCCTCTCAGCGGTGCCGGGCGCCGCATCATCCTCGGCACTCGACCGAGCCTGGTCGACGTACCCCTCGTCCGTGAGCACTGGAGCCTCCTTCGGTCATCCGCTAACCTTGAACGCGCCATGGCCGAAGAAGGAAGGAGAGCGAAAAGGGTTCTTGGGCGCTAGGGCTCTTGGAAGATTTTTTCGCCAAGACGAGCAAAGAGACGCAATGGGACTCCGACCTCTCCCGGTAGAAAGGGTTAAAAGGATAGTGAAGAGGCGGGATAAAAATCGCCGCCTATCGCGCAAAGAACACTGGCCGGAAAAGCGCCGCTTCCCAGAAACTACCGCACTGCTACAGGAGGCTTCTCGGAGAAGGAACCGCAGAACAACCAACGACGCTCGCGCAGAGCAAGCACGCTACGGGTAAAGAAGCTCGCCTCTCGACGTAAAATGGTCGTGAGCCACGACCAAAGGAAATTCAATCCCCTCAAGTCTTCTTAGGCTCAAGGAAGCCCGAGGGTTCCCCACTTGAACCTCGGGGCTAGCCGTCGGATTGGCTATCTGGCAAAAGACCACGGTACCCCGTGAAAAGCTAAACCCGCCGACCAAGCGGCACTAAGGGAAGATGCTCGGGAGAACGAAGCGAGCATCCCTCCTTCTCCTCCGAAAGCATACAGCGTTTGCGCCTCCGTTCATGAAGCACCAAACACACCCCACGAGCAAGCATGCTCGTGGAGGCCACGACTGCTCGGGTGTCTTGGTCGGAGGGCCCAAATGAGCGCCGAGGAAGGAAGGAGGCAACCAATCAGCCGGAGATCAAGGGAAATCATACCCAAATTCAAATAACGCGGGAATCAAGGGCAGCATCACGGATATGGATGCATAGCGTGATCCCTGAGGCGATTACCTTTTCGCATCTCTAGTCATAGTATTTAAACCCCCCTGAAGATCTGTAACAGGGGAGGGCACACGAAAGATAGAACACAATACACTGGAGTAGGGTCATTATCTCGGCGGTGAGAGGCCCGAACCAGGATAAAAAACACCGCGTCCCCCCTTTTTTCCGGCCTCCTTCTCCCGACCTCGCGTCGCTCGAACGCCCTCTTCGATCCGTGCGACGGGGCTCTGTTGATCCCCCATTCAACAAGTAAGCTCGACGGGAGCCCGTTCTCCAATCGTCGACAAGGCCCAAGTACTATACCTTCTTGAGATTTTTTTTGTTCAGTTGAATGTTGCTTGTGTGGTATTGAAAACTTAATTTTATTGTTTACTCTACTTGTGAATTATACATTGTCTTGTGTGATCTGTATTTGTGTGCAACATGCCTTTATGTTTCCTTCATTACTTGAATATTTGTGTGATTTGTATTCTTATGAAAGGGCCAATTTCTGGTGCAACATCCTTAATGCAGACTGCTTGTGCTTGGCTGTGTAGTTTACCTCATTACTTGACATAGAAGGGTCAACATCCTTAATGAAAGGGCCAATTTGTGTGATCTGTATTCTAATGCTAGGATTTTCATCAATTGCCATAAACTATATTCATTTTAAAGCGATCTGCATCAAACATTTTGACACATCCATATACATATTTTATTTTTCGCATGGCATGTATCCGATTCGATCTGACTTTGTTTGGTAATCCTTGTTTTGATTTTATTTGTTAGATGGATATGCAAAACCGATTTAAGGAAACTTATTATGTGAAGCGGTGGTGGAATAGATTCAAGCTAAAGCTAGAATGATGCAAGCAACAAATGGAGCACTGGCTAATTTTCTGCCTGGCAAGTGTAGAAGTTGAACATGGGGTGTTTGTTCATTTTGTTTTGTCGATTGTGGAGTTGTCTTTTCATGGATGATGTATCCAAGTAGTAAATGCTTTGTGTTTTGTTTTGCTTTCTCCTTTCCTCTTGTATCTAAGACAAGTTGCTTTCAATATAAGTGGGGGATGTCCTTTTGTCTAAATAAAAATACATAATCTGAGAGAGTTCTATGAATCTAAATAAGTACATGGAAAACAATCATCATGTTTTACTTGATATATATGATTATACTATGTTCATTCCTTTCGAGACAAAATATCAGATAGATTGACTGCCCCAAAGCCGGTTCGTTCCATTAATTTTAGAATTTTAGTTTAAAATGTTACCTTCAAGATCCAAACTTTTGTTAAGGGAAGCAGCCCGCAATTCTCTTTTAGCATTTTCAGTTACTCTGAAAATGACACTCTTGAATGCACTTCTAAGGAAAAGAGCTTCAGAAGCACCCTGAAGCAATACATTCAGCTAAAAATTGAAAGAGCAACTATTCTTTGTTATTGTCTGCAGACAGAGCACCAATATCTTGTGACTGAGATGGCATTAGTTGAAAAAAACCAACCAATTCAATAATGTCGAATCGATACATAATGCAAGATCCATGTCAACTATCTAGTTGTATCCAGTCTTAGGAACAACCAATCAATAATGACAAAAACCAATCAATAATGACATAAAAAAACACGCTCTCTTCAGATCGAGACTATCTCATGCAGCCAACCAAACATCTTCTCTTCTCACCGCACTACTCAAACAATCAACCAAACAAGATCTCTTCTCACCGCACTACTCATACAATCAACCAAACAGAATCTCTTGCATCTACTCAGCCTGGATCCCACCAGCCTGGCTCCACTCATACAGCCTGGCTGAGTTGAGAAGGCAACCAAACAGCCCATTAAGTGCTTGTGAAAACCGAAGCACAGCATGCTTGTGTATGGAGTAATGAGGGTCACATTAGTCATTTATCTTGTACACTAATCTGTCTTAAAAAACCTAGAAATGCACTTTTTGTGGGACGGAGGGAGTAGTCCTAATTTGCCAATTTAATCCATAAGAATTAAAATAGATAATTAGAAAAATAATCTGTAGGGTTAAGATATTTTTCAGGTGCGGTTAACTTACATATGGCTTGTGATAGATTTAATCATGTGTTACCAGACGAATTCGATACAATATAGATTGATGCAAGTAGACGATCTCGATCAGCCTCAGTGCAGCTTCGTGCTGATAAAGTGTTATAAAACGATAACGCCCACCTTTGGATCAGCCACGATGTACCAATGGAATAGCAAGTATAAAACAAGGATCACACATGATATAGAGATGTAAAATTATTCTATCTTTTTATTGGAATAGTTCTCTTGTACGAAATAGTGTCAAATATATAGTAGAAATCAAAAAGAAATTGATTCAAATTCGCTCACGATAAGATAGAGTCCAATCATATTTGAATAATTATGATTCGAAGTCTAATCATATCTCAATAATATAAACTATTGATACATATGCAAACTTGTTAGGATTTTTATGGCCACGCTGAAAATTCCCCGCTGTACATGTTTCTCATACTAATATCATTCACTGGTTTATTTTCCACGGCTAAAGGCGAATGGCTGCATGCATTAGCAAGCCTACACAAAAATCAGGTCAGACCACCTGCCTATCAAGTACGAAGTATAAGCGGGACACTCGACTCAAAATTGAAATAAGTTTATTTCAAACAAAAAATGTTAATATGGTTTGGTTCGATAGTGACTCGTTAACTCAAATTTGAAATGACCACTTAAATTGATTTTATGTCAATTATGCCGATTTTAAAAAGACTCGATAATAGCTTGTTAAACTCAATAGGCAACGCTACCTATTTGGATTTAACATCGGACTCCCGCAAAAATCAAATAAAAATTCTACTGAAAAGAAAGCCACCTCAACTGGCTCTTAGTCTTTAAACATCAGGTTTTGTATATGTGGAAGACTGAAAAAAGAAAAGAAAAAAGAGAGATATCTCTTACTATTTAGTAGCCAACTTTGCACGGAAGCATAAGTAGATTATGTATGTATAAGGGAAAAGTGATATTATTGTACAACATCTAGAAACAACTTTTAGATACGGTTATTGTACAAGCTGGTTTTTAACTTACTGTTAACTTGCAGTGAACTTTACCATTGTACTTGCTCTAATTAAATCACTGTTGCTTCTTGACCTAACCTTTGTGTAACATTTCGCACACTTTTATGACCAGCATTTAAAAGCATTTAGCAAATTGAAAACATAGCTGAGAAGTTGAGGCTCAGTCCACGGGCCAACTCACCCTAGGGTGTCCTGTTTGTGCGTAGGCCGGACTTTTCAGTGCAGCTCTGTTAACATAAGTTCGGAGGGGCCTCTTGGAAACTCGGCCTGACGCCGATCATGCCTGTACTTGTCCAATCTCTGTATAAAGTGTGCATGTTCTGGCCCGGACTAGCCAGAAGACGAGTGGGCTGTCGTACGCCACATAGGTACCGTTGAAATCTATTACGTCCGTATAGCCTTTTCCTCCTCTCTTTCTCGAATTTATTTATATTTAATATTTATTTTATTTTATTTTCGAAAATAATCAACGGGGAATTTTTTTTTCAAAAATGGGCCCGTCGCCTGTAAATTGGGACAATAGGGGCATGGATGCAAAAAATACAATTGCGAAAATTGACACATGAAGGGGTGAATTTGTCAATATTTTTTAAATCCAGGTACCTATCGCCTCATATCGAAACCACGGGAGACTATTTTCACAAAAGAAAATCCGTTGATTATTTTCCAAAAAGATTTAAAATAAATATTAAATAAAAATAAATTCCTCTTTCTCTGCCTCCTCCCTCTCTCTCTCACCTCAGATGTCTCATTCGTCACAGCCATGTCAGTCACAACTCCGCGTGCTTTCTTCACCGCCCCAGCTCTCCTGTGACCAGCGGTGAGCTCGTCGCCTCGCCACGCCATCGATATGCTTTGCACTGATTGATCCTAGCCATTGAATCTTTGATCAGACAAGTGGCTTCGCGCATTGATGGCGACGCGATGGCAGCGATGCAAATTGGACATCGCCCCGCTGCGGCGCCATGAACGAGCTGCAGACTGGACACGTCGGGAGTGCAATACCGTCTCTAACTGTTCCTACGCAAAGAAAATGCTAAAAAGAGGTCCAAGCTGCTCCTCCGTCCAAGCTTATAAGACGTATCTTCTCTCGGCACCGAAAAGATATTGAAAATAACTAGCCTACTTTTGACTTGCTCCATCCAAGTTTGTAAGGCATATCTTCTCTCGGTACATAAATCAAAAGATGTTAAAAATGACTAGATTACCCATGTTATTATCTCTGAACACTATATTTAATACATGTATGTTGAGAATATCATGTAAATCTAAATATTTATTAGGAGTGTGAATAGAACATCTCACTAATGTTTGTATCGAAACATCAAATTTATCTGTACGGATAAGATTATTAAAAATACGCCGTATAATTTTTTGGTTTCATGTGAAATCTGCGGGTATGGAAAACCTTCCAGAGGTTTACGTTTCCCAATTCCTCCAATCCAAACGTGTCAAACAGTGAAGAAAACATAAGAAGTGTAATCCTGCAATTTCCCTGAACCAAAGGGAACTGCAGGCAGAAGGCACCCCCTCCCCCAAGTTAGGAATGACAATTTTACCTATGGGTTTAGGTACCCGTGAGTACCCAACCCGATAAAGACGGATACGAGTAGCACTTTATACCTACGGGTTTTCATGTTTGATACCCAATAAGACCATAAGATAGTCATAGGTGTCAATTTGTACTGATGGATATCCGATAGGTATTCTATGACATGTGAACTCAGTTTTATAATATATAAATTTTTAAAAATAAAACCTTAACCCTCAATCATTCACTAGTTTTTAGAAATAAAATATGAACATCATTTTATTACTTGAACTTTTATTTTTATAGTGGTATTTAATTATATGTTTATCGTTAAATTGAGACAATATAGGAATTATTTGAACCCTTTACTGAATAAGCTATGAGCACAGCCGTGGTGGGTATGGGTACCTATCGAGTTTGGGTGCAGGCACAAATTTGTGCCCGATAAATTTAGTGGGTCCGTTTGGGTGGACGGCACGAATTCGGGGTTCGAGTTTAAGACAGTTGTACTCGAAGGTACTCATTCGATTGCCATACTTACACAAAGTAGTCTATTTCTTATTTTTAGATCAAAAGATATTATATATTATAATGTCCTCTTGTTTTGCGGTGAGTGCACCACATGAATTTTTTAAAAAAATAATTATTTTTATACGTAAATTACAAAAATACACCTCAAATTTTTTTTTACTAGAATAGCTATCTATCGCGCCACCGTAACGCGACTGATGACAATCGCACCACCATGGTGCCACTGATGCGGAGCTCAAGCCACGGCAACGACTCGCGTACCACGGCAGCGACTGATTGCTTTGGAGCTTCAATCGCGTGCCAATTCGTAGACTGATATTGCTTTGAAGTTGATTGCTTTGAAGTGCTTGACTTATGCTGATTGCTTTGAAGTGCTTTGCAAGTTGGCAGATATTGCTTTGAAGTTGATTGCTTTGAAGTGGTCTGTTTTGAATGTTGTCGCTGCCACGTGGCAAGATTGGCGTGTCAATCACTGCCATGTGACGCGATAGATGTCTATTCTTCAAAAGAAAATTACAATATATTTTTATAGTTTACATATAAAAAATAATTATTTTTTAAAAAAATCGCACCACAGCCTACAGCTTGGGAGCAAGCAAGCCTCACCATGCTTCAGAAATCTCTATGGCTATCATATGCCATTGCTTACATGGCACGTGTGCAAATTGTTTTTTTAGCTCTCTTACGAATGTTTGCTGTAAATATAGCTCTCAATTAAAATTATTTATAAATATAGCCTCTCACGAATCACCTCCCACATTTAGATCAGCAAGTCATTGCCATATCAAGATTCCTGTCGAGCTCCCCTAACTCAGCCAGAATTAAATCCACTAATTAATCACTACTACTTAATTAATTGCGTAATTAAATCACTAATTAATCATATATTTTTTATTTAATCTCTTCGCTAGCATATCCTTCCAAGCCAATAGGGCTTAGTAGGTGACCGCCGATCCTGTCAAGCTCCTCTTGCTTAGCATCTTCCTGCCGAGCTCCTCTAGTGTGGTAAATGACTGTATTGTCGGTCATGCTTTTCGAGCTTATTAAGGGGGCTAGTTTCACAAATTCGAACGCAAAAAAAATTAAATTTAACCAAAACAAATTTTAGGAGCTAAAAAAAAGCGACGGCTCCTGCAAAATGTAAGAATTCTCGCCCAATCTGTCAGATCTCGAAGCGAGCCCGTGAATCCAAGACCTCCAAACAGAGAGATCAACTGAACGTGCAGAAGGTCAAGAATTCTCGCCCAATCTGTCGGATCTCGAAGCGAGCCCGTGAATCGTGATCTCACCAAGACCTCCCAACAGAAGGATCAACTGAACGTCTGAGCTCGCTACACAGACATGCCAAAGAATCAAGGGGCATGTGAGACACTAGTAGGTACATGCAGATTGCAAGAGACCGGCCTCGCAGTGGCAGGACAACATCTCAGTACAAAATGCCGCAGGATTGAAGCCTGGCAATCCCATCACAGAACCACCATTTTTCGCAAACAAACACATGCCAAACCGCCGGATGATCTCCATCAACAAGATTGTACCATTCGACTGAAGACGAGGGTACATTTTGTTCTTAGTTGTTGCAACTTTTACAAGCACTGCCTGACCTCTCCAATCCCCGTAACACTAACACCACACCCCCCAGACATATCACTGCAGCTGAATGTTACACTACACACCACAGAACAGGGTAATCCCAGGACCAACAAAAGGAGAAAGAAATGGGGGGAAAAAAAGCTACAAAATTACGAGTCTTTGATAGGAAACACTTCGTCGACCACCTATGCGACGCCATGGATTCTTCTGCAAGAGCTGACTCTTCCCCTAACAGTTAGGAACAGAACAATGTGTTATCTCATTTCTAGAAGGGAGGCTGTCGAAGCGGTCTGCAACTGAAAGCCTGCAAGGTCGTCAGGCTGGCTGGGCTAGCACTCGGCTGTGATTGTGATCACCTTCGTAGGTAACAATCAGCATCGCGGGGTCGTCGACGCACCTCTCAACATGCTTCCTCGCTGGGCAGCCCCTCACACTGCTACACTTGTAGTAACCCCTGCAAGAACAATGAGCAGACATGACTATTCTTAAGAAACCTCTTTGAAAAAAGAACAGGAGAGTAAGCTGTGCTGGGCAGAGCTTGTCGGCTGTCACCTTTCTTGGATTGCAATAGAACACACTACCAGAATTAGAACAGGTTTTTTTTCAAACTGCACTTATGCAGTTATGCTTATTGCAAACAAAGAATGAAACTGCATGGCTTGATTGAAAACAAATTACCCCTTTTGGAAGGAGGTCGCAGTCTCACTTTGCTACAAGCAGTATCTAAACAGCTGTGGGGGGGGGGGGATGAAATCCAGACTTAAAACTTTCAACCCGTAATCTCAAGGGCTAAAATTCCTTTTTCATCATCGTAATTGGTAAGCCTTTCTGATGAATACTTTGTGGAGGATTATGCTATTCATCCTAAGATATGGGCATAGACTTAATTTTACCGAAATAAGAACAGGGAAGCTCTAACTCTGAATAAACTTTAGTAACACCCGAGTGTAACCAAGCACTACTTTTTTCCCCCTAGCATAACAAAAACAAAGAGTAAGTGCAGCTATCCTGTGCAATATAAACTTGCAATTGCAAATGCAAATGCAAAGTTGATACCGGAGCCCCAGTGATACCAGTAAACACCAACAGAAAGCAGACTAAGCAACACAAGATCCAACAGAGTGATTAAATGGATATAAAAGATTCAAGTACGTAGCTATACCTAGGATGAGGGGACCCCTTTATTGGCTTCTGCCCGTACTTTCTCCACGAGAACTCATCGGCTGGGATGTCAGCGACCTTGTTGCTGATCGCAGGGACTTTGATGGACCTCCTTATCCTCAGCTTCCTGCAATCAACATACGAAATGTGATTTGTGATTTTACAAAAACACAGACGCAAGAAGAAGAAGAAGAAAAACTATCAATTTATCACAAAGAATTCCAACCTTTTCTTCGCGCAGTGGCACCTGCTCCCGGTCGCGCACCGTCCACTCCCATCCTTCCTACCGGTGCATCTTCTCCTCTGCATGAGGCCTAACTCCGGAGTGCTTGATGCCTGCGAGCCACTAACCAGCTGGAATGGCCGGCTGGACCGGCTGCCATCCAAACTCGCGATGCTCCCCTCCATGCTCAGGGATGACAGGAATGAACGGGAGGATGATGCCGTGCAGTTAGAACCGTCGAACTTGAGATTGACACCCTTGCCACCACCAGTGCTACCGCCCAGGTCGCCGAGGCCGCTTCTCCTCATCATCTCGCTCTGCATCTTCATCTGCTGCATGAGTTGAAACCTCTGGTAGCTCTGCTGCTGCTGTATGAAGTGGAGATGTGCCGGAGGCAATGCCGGGGTCGGCGTCCCTGCCGGCGGCGCGACGGATACCGGCTGAACGAGCTGGAGAGGTGGCCCCCGCGGCGGCGGCCCGTCCGAATCGACCGCCGGGTTCTCAAGAAGCAACCTTTTGGGGAATTGGGCAGGCGTCTTGGCGGGATCCTTTGAAGAGGAGCCCTCTATCTGGTGGTACCTTGGAAACAGCTGGAGGCTAGTGACCGGGCTCAGGTTGGATGTCTTGGCTGCGGTGGCTGCGGCCAATGCGGAGCACTCGACGAAGAGGTTGCTGTCAAATACAGGCATGGGCTTCTTGATCTTTCTAACCCTGGCATGGCCTTGGAGGCCATTGGCATTGTTTAGCTTGGAAGCTAGGGAACCAAACTTGGAGACAGCCTCTCCCGTAGCCTCCATGAGATCCTTGTGGGGGACGAGCTGGCCATGGGGGTTGGAGAGGAGGGTGAGCACCCTGCGGCAGCTCTCCACTGCCTCCCTGTTCGCTTCCTCCACCCCCTCCATCGATCAACCCCCCTCCCCCTATCTGTACCCCCCCAAAATCAATCACTTCTCGTGCCCTCCGTTTGATCTTGGCAAGATTAAGCTTGCAATTCTTAAACTCCCACGAGAGATAGAACTCTAATGCAGGGATGGGATCACAGCATGAGCATTTTCCTACAGTAAAAAATTACAGGAGGCAACATGAGTTGATACGCTGATGACTCTAATCATTCCACAGCATATAAAAGATTGCCACCTCCTTAGATTTCAAGGCTGAAGAAACAGCACTCCGATGCAGCAATCATGGGGGCACACAAGGGTAAACGTTCCTGACCGGCTAAGCTAGAATTGGGCCTGTGAGCAGCATGGGAGCATGGCATTTTAGTGGTCTAATCAATATACTAAAATTAGGCAACCACACAACACCAAGAAGCACCTGAGCCTACAAGAAGAGAGAGTCTATAGCATGCCCTTGACCACGACCACCCTATTCCCCCTAAAACCAAGCTCAGAAATCACGAAGAAAAAAAATCTACACAGGCAATCCACCCTCCCAGAATCAAGGAAGTCCGTCAGATCAAACAGCCACTCGGTGCATGCCACAAAGCTCATCGGCAAATCACCAGAGCAGAGCACATACACATGCATGATCCTAACAGCAGCAAGAAGAAGATCAAGGGAGAAGCAAACCTCGCAGAGCCAGCCACCTCCTAGTCCTCGATGGTTTGGAAGACGAGAGAGAGAGAGGAGAGCAGAGGAGAGGAGAGTGCTGGTAGCCTGGTACAAGCAAAGAAGCAAGGAGCAGCAGTCCAATATGAGTCCAAGGCAGGGAGTGAATAAACATAAATAAACAAATGGAAGGGCCAGTGCTCTCTCGCTCTTTGCCTTTCTTTTCTGGCCTTGTGCTCTCTCGTATTCCTTCTCGGGCGGATTAAAACAATGCGGGTGGGGCCACCGAAGTGGGCCTCCGTCGATCCGGGCCGTCCATCGCGCCCGTCCCTGCCCTGCCCTTTGGACTTTTCTTTGTCAGTGTGTTTTCCCTGCTGTGTGTTTTTTTTTTAATCTTTTCCGGGGGAGCGAGGGTGTGGGGTTGCCTTCCGGGGCTGCCGTTTCGTCAAAGTGTGAGCTGTGCCAGAGGCCGCAGTGCTGAGGGTGGGGCCCGCCCATTCTCTCTCTTTCTCTCCTCTTCCTCCTGGGCCCCGCGCCTCGTGACCGCTTCTCTCTCTAACCCTCCGGTGTGCTGGCTTGGCTCCCGTGGCGTGGTGCCGGCTGTGCGCGCAGCGAAAACGGTAGTGCACTGGCGCAGCCTTTCATTCTTCGGTTTTCTTTTTGTCTATGTGCCGGGAAGATAACTCGAGTAGTAAAGGTGTGTCTGTTCTTGGGATGAGCTTAAATGGAATGGATGATTCTGTATCATTTGGTTCTATTATTTTGAGTGAATGGGATAGTTCAGTATCTATAGGGAATATTTTTCAAATTTGTATCACTGAATCTAGGATGGGATGGTTCTATTCAAACAACCAAACACATGGATGATTTTTTTAAAACCATCTCATACATGTACCACTCAGTACGGACAACCAAACAGAACCTAAGTGTGCGTTTGGTTGGGTGATTGCGAAGAAATCTGTACGGGATAGTTCAGGATAGAACTTGATTGAGTATATGGAACCAACTCGTACATGACAGAGTGATACAGATTTCAGGAATATTCTTCAAATACGTTGTACCATTTCGTACATCCAAATTGGCTGAACCATCATGTACCATCCCATACCACTAGTGGCAAAGGTGTCCATACCAACCTTATCCCTCCAACCAAATATCATCTTGTACCATCCCGTATCATTCCATCCAGTAACCAAACAAAATCTTGTATCACTCTATTCAGGCAACCAAACACCCTTCCTGTACCATATCATCTATAATCATCCCATCCATCATGTACCATCCCATCCCATCCCATTCATCCTTGCTCACCCTACCAAACGCACCCTAAGATTTCTACTTACTCCGTTATAAATATAAGGTATATAGTTTAAATCATTTTTTTAAAATATAAGACTTGTATGTATATTTAATGAATCTTTTCTACTATTCCACTATTTATTCTCTCTTAACCACATGCATTTATTCATTACCACCCACACAAAAATATTATCTCTTATCTTCTAAGATAATTAAAAGAAATGTGTAGGTTATTTTCTCTAATGGTTTTCTCAATTTTACGGTAATCTTAATCTCTATACAAAATCAAAATATATCTTATATTTATCAATAGAGTGAGTAATTCATATCACACTCTATATAATTATGAAACTTCATTCATATAGCAATATAGATCCTCTTTAATCTGTTTTTCGGATTTATTACATATAAAATAGGCATGTAGCCTAAGATTTGATCATCAATAGCCTCTCTCGAGGATGTGTGGTGGATTGAGCTGACGTGTGGCTTGGCCCACATCCAGAGACGATTTGTATAAGTCATGGGTTGGCATGGCCAAGTTGATAGGCTTGGCTGGTCTGTGGATCCGTTTGCGATGTACAAAAAGTTTAAAAATAAGCGTATTCTTTGTCTTTCGCATATGTGGATTGAATAAAATCTGTACATGTGTGTTTAAAACAAAGTCATCCACCTACAGACATCAACGACATACCAAGAAAATCACATAAATAAGAACAAAGAGCACACATAGAAGTAAAAGGTAAAGTTCGCGCTCTTTATTAGATTGATTCTATATGTACAAGAGGGTGCCCAATATATAACAAAACTGACAGGAGATAGATTCGGATTCGCTCACTAATAAATAGAGTCCTTCCAAACTTGAACTGGGATTCTATCTATGTCATAACACTCCCCCTTGAGCGAATACGGCATAATGCACATGTCTTGTTAAAAACTCCTCATAAAAACTCAATGAAAAAAAAGATGGAGAAAAGAGTACATTGCATTCGCACTCCGTATTACACTAGTGTAACATCCTCATTTTTGCCTTCTGAAAGAAAAATCTAATTTAAATAAAGTAATTTAAAAGTTGGAGTTTCATTGGTGTTTATATTAACCTGGCATCCACTCCAACCCAAAATCGCGATTCAATTCCCTTTCGGTCGAAAAATCGGATTTTCCAGTCCCGCCGGTACCCGAAAATTCACCCGAGTCCAGAACTGCTCCAAAAATCTCTAAACCACTTTTAAAATGTTCCAAATATTCCTAAATGATTTTAGAAATTTATCCCCGAATTTTGGACCTCCGTTCCTATTTTATCTCGCGCGGTTTTTGTTAAATGCCCGCAATTCGCTCCGGAATATTAAATTCCCCCAAATTCGTCCGAATTCAACCAAACCAATTCCATTGAGTCCCAAATAATCTAAAATGGCTCTAGGAATTTTTCCGGAATTTTTAGGCCATTTTTCCTAATGTTTCTCTAGGGCGGAACGTTTGCGTAAAGAGGGCCAATGAGGTCGTGCCACGTGTCATGCACTGTTCATTGTCTTCCACCTCTAGCCATGCATGAGCAATGGAGCTCCAAGCAAGCTTCAATGGTGGAGGCTTTCTTTAATTGCTCATATCTCCCTCCACGCAACACCAAACGACTAGCCGTCGGTTCCGTTGAATCCGTAGCGTCGCCCTCTTCACATCCCCCCCACCCCTCGCCGGAGAGCTCGCGGAATTTGCACGGCGCCCAAAACCAAAACGGCCCTCATGGCTTTAATTGCTCATAACTCGGCCGTTTCTCGTCCAAACGCCGCGCCACAACTTACAATCACACCGAAAAAAAGCTCTCTAACCGCAGGTGTAAGCCTCTCTTTGCATCTCCCCACCATTTGCTCTCTAGATCAAGAAAACCGAGCGCGGTTCACTTTTTCGGTGTTCTTCGCGTTCGTTGTTGGTTCTTCTTCTCCGGTGAGCCATTCTTCGAGTTCTTAGGTTTCTTGTGACCGTGAGGAGGTCTAGCTTCTAACCCAAGTATTGATTTTAGGTTGCCTCAATCGTTGACGATTTAATTTCGTGTTTTACCGATTTCAACCGAAGCTCCGTTCATCACCAAATTCAGCCACTCCGGTGAGTTCTAGTCCAATTCCTTCCTCCTAGATGTTGCTAAGGATGTTATCTAGAGGATCTAGCTTTTTATTTGGATCAATTTCATGCGAAAATGAAGGAAAAATCCGGATTTTTGGAAATGTTGCCTTCTCTGTTTTTGGTGTTCATGCCATGTGTGCGTGTGTGCGTGTGCACCGCCTGCCGCCAGCCGGCAGCCGGCCGGCGCTGCCTCCATGCCCCGCCGCCATCCTGGCCGCCGCTTGTCTTTGCCCGGCCTTGCCTTGTATGCCATGCCGCTGCTGGCCACCGCCGCCACGCCGGCAGTCCCCGTCGCCGCCGCCGGCCACACCCGGCCAGTGCCCCACTCCCTCTCTCTCCCTTCCTCTCTCTTTCTCAATCTCTCCTCCATGAATGGCAAGCAAGCTTCGAGAGGAAGCCATCTCCTCTCCCTCCCTCAATGACATGTGGGGCCAACTTGTCATAGGGATAGACTTAGTCAAAGCCAGTCAAAGTCCAAGTCAAAGTCAGCCGGTCAACGAAGGAATATTCCGCAGAATATTCCTGGTTTTCGATTTATTTGAAATTCAAACTTCTAAGCTCATAACTTTCTCATCCGAACTCCGTTTGACTCCATTCAAATTTCTAAATTCATCTAAAATCAAGATCTACCTGCCAGTATTATTTTTGTAATTTTAGATTTTATTTATTTTCTGTTATTTATTTATTGCCTCGTTTTGCGCGTAGTCGAGGCGGCCAAGCCGACCAGATCCCGCCATTCTGCTGCGTCACGACAACCTACTCGCGACGAAGGCAAGTCCTTTGACGATTTTGATCCTACATTTTCAAATGTGTTTAAATGCTTTATAAACTTGCATGCTATGTTTAAAGTCGTATATCAAATATAAGGACTTAGCTAATCCAAATTGTGATTACCTCTCTTTGATATCGACAACCATATTACTTGTAACCCTAGGACATTGCTTATACCATGCTTACGCTTATATGGTATCCCTTGATTGTAGTACGGTAGAATTGCTTAGGATCTTTATCGATGACGTTAACCCATGGGAGGGATTTCTCAAAAATGAATGATTACCAAAATGATTTGAAAGGTATTATAATCGGTTTGATACTGTTTTTCCAAAATAAAATAAAAAGGAAAACTGGTTTGGACTTGGGCGGATTGGTATGTCGGGTGGGAGCGGATCAAGTCTTGATCCTATTGTGCAAGTACCGCCCCAAGTCATATAAAGACCGACGCTTATGATTGCCATTTTAAGCAATACCGTACTACCACATGTCTATAATGGTACGACCTGGCCAACTAATTTGTAGAAGCCTAGTTTAGACTCACCATTCGGTTGAATGTGAATGCCGGATGGAGGCAATGTTGTTTTTCTCACACGGCGCAAGAGGGGGCTTCAGATCGGGCGGTTGGAACCCTAACAACGTGAAACCTCGGTAGGTGGGTCTAGCTAGGTAGAAACATTGTAACGGCCTTGTCACGATCTCTCTGCCGGCACACCAAAGGAAGTGTGCTAATAGCTTGGCATTAAGAGATGATCGTGTCGTGTGGGTAAAGTTGTACACCTCTGCAGAGTTAAAACTATTCGAATAGCCGCGCCTGCGGTCAAAGGCAAAAGCAAGAAATGCTTTCATATTGGTAGATTTTGGTTTTGGTTTTGGTTTCGAAAACTGAAAAGTGTTTTGTTTTGGGGTTCGGGAGTGGTTAGAACTCTCGGATGTGATTTGGCGGATAGAGCCAACCAGGTGGAAAGAACCTGTGTTTGTATTTGACGGATGGAGTCACATGATTAACCCTGATTATTTAAGATCTGGCGGATAGAGCCGTTTATGTCGGTGATGGTGGATAGAACCTCACTACGATATTACATAATTCAATGATAAAAAAAGAATTGTGAAAAGTTGCTTTGTGAAATGCTATTACCTAAGTATGATTTAATAAAATTTGGCTTTATGCAAATGAACCCTACTAAGCTTCCTTTGGAAAGCCCACATAAGCATACTTTCCCAGACTTGCTGAGTACGTTTGTACTCACGAGCTACACCAACATGTCTTCATCAGAAAATTTTCAAGATGCGACCGAGGAGGGCGAGTTCTACGCGGAGGAGTACGAGGAAGGCTGCCAGGAGGACTAGTCGCGTTCCTAGTCGTCGCCTGTGGCGTTATGGCGTCTGCCTGTTTCGCTTTTGTTTCCGCTGCTTTGTTTCCGGTCTTTAGACCGAGTATTGTAATAAGTGGCCATGTGGCCCATACTTGAATATTTATAATACAAGTTTCGTTTTGTTCGGCACTGAAGTATCACTTTGTATCGTGTGTACTAGCTCTTGATCCGGGACTAGTACGGAAATGCACTGAGAGATTTCGGATAGCCGATCCGGTCTCACAAATGTGGTATCAGAGCCTGGATGACCGTAGGACGTGACCTAGTTAGCATGGCAAAGCCTTAAGGACTTATATTTTTATAAAAATGTATTTACAAAAAGTTAAGTTCCTTTGCTTCTATCTCTCCTGTCTTAGTGTCTTACTCTTGTCTTGTCCTTTGTTAAAATTTGTTACTAATCCCACCTTGTTTCCAAAATTTGTAGATGCCGGTTACCACCACCTTTGCCGCTCGGGATCGAGGCTTCGCCAGAGGCCGCCGATGCTGCAGGAGTTGGGGTTTCCCATCGCCCCTGAGTACCTGCACCCGGTTTATTACTGGTCTTAGCCAGACTTGTGGCGAGTCCGCTTGGTTTTCGCGAGGAGGGTTCGCGAGGACCGACCCTTCTACTTCACACCGAAGCGGTCGATTCTCGGGCGACGCTTTGCAGGGGCGCCGTAAAGGCTATCCTCATGTTGGGGCATAGCTACCGCGATCGCTTGGAGGACACCCCGCATCGCTTGTTTCCCGTTTCGGTTCGGGGATGTACACTGTTTGGAGTTTGGATCGAGGTCGACCCGACCGTGGTGCACCAGGGTCACTCATCCAGGCTCGACGACGCCACGTCGCGGTTGACCGACGAGATGCAGAGGCGCAGCGTCGGGACTGGCGACGCGAGGAGAGGATCCGTCGGCTCGAGGAGAGGCGGGGCGCCCGCCACCGCCACTCACTGGTTCCACAGTACCCGCCGATCCGCGACATACCGATGGATGCTCCGCCCGCCAAGCGTCATCAGGGTCTGAGGCTTCGATGCCAGGCGCGCAAGTCAGTCCGTCCTCAGTCGCCGTTGGGGTTCTTGACCGCTTCCGGAGGAGCAGGACCTTCGGCAGCTGTTACGCCGTCCCACAGCAGGAGCGAGGAGGAGGAGGAGGATCCGTCCCCGCGTGGTGCTGCGAGTGACGAGAGTGATTAGTCAGCTAGATTGGAGGACCTATACTTTGTTTTGTTTCGATTAGAACGATGAATAAATGTTGTTGGACTGTATCGTGCCCTTAGGCAGTTGTGATACAGCCAGCCCCAAAACTATTTTGTTTTAATGGAAGTTCAGTTGGTTTTCCCTTCTGTTGTGTGCTGTTGTGGTTGTGTTCTTGCTGTGGAGGATGTGGGTTAAACCCCTACTGCTTACCTGTGCTTTTCCCTCTTCCCTTTTGCTTGACCGCCTTGTGCAGATGGAGAACCCTGGTCGTGGTCGGGGCCGTGGAAGGCCCGCAGGCCGTGGCAGAGGCCATGGACGTGCCCGAGGACAGGTGCACTTTCAGGAAGAAGCGTTTGTGGAGCCACCTCGGCCGGGAGCAGACGGCCAAGAATCGGCAGCTCGATTTGATCCGCCGCCCCACTCACCTCACCGCCTAATCTGGAGCGTATGATGGCGATGCAGATTCAACTTCTTCAGCGTTAGCTCAAAACGTCTGAACCAACCGCAAGCCGCGGCAAAGACTGGCCTCGATTCAACCGCCCCCATCGAAGTTTGGGGAATTCATGAGGACGCGACCCCCGACTTTTGTTGGGTCTGGAGACCCGCTAGAGGCAGACGACTGGCTCAAGGAGATTGAGCGCAAGCTTCACTTGGCTCAATGCGACGACATCGAGAGCGTGCATTTTGCTTCCTATCAGCTTAAGGGGGCGACCAACCGGTGGGAGAATTATTGTCTTTGCACATCTTTGACCCGCAAAACATTCCCTGGAATGAGTTCGTGGAAAACTTTAGAGCCACCCATATCCCAAGGGGAGTTATGGAGATGAAGCGTCGGGAGTTTCATAGGCTTCAACAAGGGAATCTGTCTGTCGCAGAGTACCTTAACCGGTTTACTCAGCTATCCCGCTATGCGGCCGCCGACGTCGCGACGGATGAGGCCAAGATCTGGCGCTTTATGGAGGGCATGGACCCAAATTTGAAGGTGCAGCTAGTGTCGGGCGACTTCCCGTCGTTCCAACACATGGTCAACAAGGCGCTGATCCAAGAGGATGCGCAGCGTCAGTTGTTTGAGACGCGCAAGAGGAAGATGCTGTTCCAGAATCAGCGCGGTGCCAGCAGCTCCAGGCCCCGCACGTTCCAGCAGCAGCAGCCCAGCAGGCCAGCACCCTCCAATGCAACCAGGACCCCAATGACCACCCCGCGCCCCATGGGACAAGCCCCTACCGGCAATGTAGGAGCTCAAGCTCAGAAGGGCAGTACAGCGACGGCAGGAGTGCAGTGCTTCAACTGCAGGGAGATGGGGCACTACGCCAACAACTGCCCTCACAAGCGTCAACCCGTCAGCCCAGTGAGGTTCAACCTGGGATCGACGCCAGCACGTGCGCCAGCGCCAGCTCCAGGGAGAGGCACTCCTCAGACCCCACGCACCCCAAGGACAGCTGGAAGAGGTCGCGTGAACCACATCACTGCCGAGGAGGCTCAGGAGGCACCCGAAGTGGTTTACGGTACGTTCGTTGTCAACTCAGTACCTGCTTCAGTTCTGTTTGATTCTGGTGCGACTCATTCATTTATTTCGGAGTACTTGGTTAGAAAGCATAACTGGAATACAATACAGTTACGAAACCCTTTGTTAGTGCAATCCCCTGGAAAAGAAATGAAAACAACTGCTGTATGTCCTAAGATGGATATAATAATAAAAGGGGTAAAGTTCCTAGCGTACTTAATATTATTGGATACTAAGGGTATAGAAGTAATCCTTGGAATGGATTGGTTAACCAAGTACAAAGGTCAGATAGACTGTGCCAGTAGAGCTATCTCTCTTACCGGCCCTGAGGGGATTAGAGTGGAGTTCTTATCTAATCTCGCCTCTAAGGGGGGTAGTACCCTGTACCGTCTAATAGGTACTTCCTTGGAGAAAGTGCCGATAGTCAAAGAGTACCCAGATGTCTTTCCGGATGAGTTGCCTGGTATGCCACCAGAGCGAGATGTGGAGTTTGTGATTGAGCTCGTACCAGGTACCGCTCCAATCTCGAAGAGGCCTTACCGACTGCCGTCCAATGAGTTGGTTGAGATGAAGAAACAGATTGAAGAGTTGCAAGAGAAAGGATTCATCAGGCCCAGCTCGTCGCCGTGGGGATCGCCAGTGATCTTCGTCTCGAAGAAAGATGGTAGTCTGAGGATGTGCATAGACTACCGGTCCTTAAATGAGGTCACTATCAAGAATAAGTACCCGTTGCCTAGGATAGATGATCTGTTTGATCAGTTGAAGGGAGCTCAAGTCTTTTCCAAGATAGATTTGAGATCGGGGTATCATCAGTTGAAAATAAGAAAGGAGGATATTCCGAAAACAGCCTTCACCACCCGATATGGACTGCATTTAGTTTACAAATCATGTCTTTTGGGTTAACCAATGCCCCTTCATACTTCATGAATCTGATGAACAAGGTGTTTATGGAATATTTAGACAAGTTCGTCGTAGTCTTCATCGACGACATTCTTGTCTATTCCAAGAGCAGAAAAGAGCATGAAGACCATCTGCGGATCGTCCTCGAGACGTTGAGAGAGCATCAGTTGTATGCCAAGTTTAGTAAGTGTGACTTCTGGTTGAAAGAAGTATCTTTCCTGGGTCATATCATTTCTGCTGCAGGAGTAGCAGTAGATCCCGCCAAAGTGAGAGATGTTTTGGATTGGCAACAGCCGAAATCAGTCCCAGAAATCAGGAGTTTTCTTGGATTAGCTGGTTATTATCGAAGATTCATTGAAGGTTTCTCGAAGATAGCCAGACCTCTTACTCAGCTTCTGAAGAAGGAAAAGAAGTTTGAATGGACTAAAGCTTGCGAGCAGAGTTTTCAGGAGTTGAAAAGAGATTAACCTCACTTCGATCTTTGGTGTTGCCGGATATTCACAAGGACTTTGAGGTGTATTGTGATGCTTCAAAACAAGGGCTTGGATGTGTTTTGATGCAAGAAAGAAAGGTAATAGCCTATGCTTCAAGGCAACTGCGACCTCATGAAGAAAACTATCCTATTCATGACTTGGAGTTAGCCGCAGTTGTGCATGCACTCAAGATATGGAGGCATTACTTGATTGGCAACAGATGTGAGATTTATACGGATCATAAGAGCCTGAAGTATATCTTCACTCAACCTGACCTCAACCTGAGGCAGAGAAGATGGTTGGAGTTGGTGAAGGATTACAATGTTGGAATTCACTACCACCCTGGAAAGGCAAATGTAGTTGCGGATGCACTAAGCAGGAAGGTTCACTGCAATAATGTGATGGGGCAGGAAGGCCAGCCAGCGCTTAGTGAGGAATTTCGGCGTCTTAACCTGGAGTTGGTAAAGGAAGGATGCATCCACAACTTGGAAGTGAAATCGACCCTTGAGGATCAGATCCAAGCGGCTCAGAAAGATGATAAGGGCATTGCAGATCTGAAAGAAGGTCTGAAGAATGGAAAACACCCCGGATTTTCTGTGGATGACCAGGGTACGGTTTGGTTCGGAAAAAGGATAGTAGTCCCTAACCAAGAAGAGATCAAGAGTGTGGTTCTGAAGGAAGCACATGATTCGGTATACTCCATTCACCCTGGAGGTACCAAAATGTATGCGGATCTGAAGGAGAAATATTGGTGGCCTAATATGAAGAAAGAAGTTGTAGACTTCGTGGCCCGATGTGATGTGTGTCAGTTGGTGAAAGCAGAACATCAAAGACCCGCCGGTCCGTTGCAGCCCTTGCAAGTGCCTGTTTGGAAATGGGAAGAAGTTGGGATGGATTTTATAACTGGGTTACCCAAAACTAAATCCGGGTATGATTCCATTTGGGTGATTGTGGACAGATTAACTAAAGTGGCTCATTTTATTCCTGTGAAGACAACTTATGCTGGTGATAAGCTAGCAGAACTTTATATGGCCAAGATAGTATGTTTGCACGGTGTGCCCAAGAAGATTGTGTCCGATCGAGGTTCCCAGTTTACCTCAAGGTTTTGGCAGAGATTACATGAGGTGATGGGCACAAGTCTGAATTTTAGCACAGCGTACCATCCCCAGACGGACGGTCAGACGGAACGGGTGAATCAAATTCTGGAAGATATGCTCCGAGCTTGTGCTTTGACGTACAAAGGCTCATGGGATCAGAATTTGCCCTATGCCGAGTTTTCCTATAACAACAGCTATCAAGCCAGTCTGAAGATGGCACCGCTTGAAGCTTTATGCGGAAGAAGGTGCAGGACACCTTTACATTGGAAAGAAAGCGAAGGTGGTCGATCATTGGACCTGATATCCTCGAAAGAAGCCGAAGAGCAAGTCGGGGTAATTCGTGAGAATCAAGACAATCGATCAAGACAGAAAAGCTATGCATAATCGTAAATGAGAATTGAGCTTTGCACCTGGTGATCATGTATACTTGAAAGTGTCACCTTTAAAAGGAATGAAGCGGTTCCGAGTTAGTGGGAAGTTGGCGCCCCGCTATATTGGACCATTCCGAGTGGTTGCCAGAAGAGGGGAGGTTGCTTATAAGTTGGAACTGCCGTCTCAGTTGTCAGGAGTACATGATGTTTTCCATGTATCGCAGTTGAAGAAGTGTCTCAGAGTTCCCGAGCATCAGCTGCCAGTTGAAGAGTTGGAGCTAAAGGAAGACTTGTCATATCCAGAGTTTCCTGTCAGAATTTTGGATGAAGCGGGCAGCCGAACTCGGCCGTAATCAAGTTTTGCAAAGTTCAGTGGAGCAATCATTCAGAAAAAGAAGCAACCTGGGAGCGAGAAGAAGACCTTCGAGCAGAGTTTCCAGACCTCTTTCTTCTTCGGAATCTCGGGGACGAGATTCTCTCTAAGGGGGGTAGGTTTGTAACATCCTCATTTTTGCCTTCTGAAAGAAAAATCTAATTTAAATAAAGTAATTTAAAAGTTGGAGTTTCATTGGTGTTTATATTAACCTGGCATCCACTCCAACCCAAAATCGCGATTCAATTCCCTTTCGGTCGAAAAATCGGATTTTCCAGTCCCGCCGGTACCCGAAAATTCACCCGAGTCCAGAACTGCTCCAAAAATCTCTAAACCACTTTTAAAATGTTCCAAATATTCCTAAATGATTTTAGGAATTTATCCCCGAATTTTGGACCTCCGTTCCTATTTTATCTCGCGCGGTTTTTGTTAAATGCCCGCAATTCGCTCCGGAATATTAAATTCCCCCAAATTCGTCCGAATTCAACCAAACCAATTCCATTGAGTCCCAAATAATCTAAAATGGCTCTAGGAATTTTTCCGGAATTTTTAGGCCATTTTTCCTAATGTTTCTCTAGGGCGGAACGTTTGCGTAAAAGAGGGCCAATGAGGTCGTGCCACGTGTCATGCACTGTTCATTGTCTTCCACCTCTAGCCATGCATGAGCAATGGAGCTCCAAGCAAGCTTCAATGGTGGAGGCTTTCTTTAATTGCTCATATCTCCTCCACGCAACACCAAACGACTAGCCGCTCGGTTCCGTTGAATCCGTAGCGTCGCCCTCTTCACATCCCCACCACCCCTCGCCGGAGAGCTCGCGGAATTTGCACGGCGCCCAAAACCAAAACGGCCCTCATGGCTTTAATTGCTCATAACTCGGCCGTTTCGTCCAAACGCCAGCGCCACCACTTCCAATCTCACCGTATAAAAGCTCTCTTTCCGGTGGTGTAAGCCCTCTTTGCATCTCCCCACCATTTGCTCTCTAGATCAAGAAAACCGAGCGCGGTTCACTTTTTGGTGTTCTTCGCGTTCGTTGTTGGTTCTTCTTCTCCGGTGAGCCATTCTTCGAGTTCTTAGGTTTCTTGTGACCGTGAGGAGGTCTAGCTTCTAACCCAAGTATTGATTTTAGGTTGCCTCAATCGTTGACGACGAATTTCGTGTTTTACCGATTTCAACCGAAGCTCCGTTCATCACCAAATTCAGCCACTCCGGTGAGTTCTAGTCCAATTCCTTCCTCCTAGATGTTGCTAAGGATGTTATCTAGAGGATCTAGCTTTTTATTTGGATCAATTTCATGCGAAAATGAAGGAAAAATCTGGATTTTTGGAAATGTTGCCTTCTCTGTTTTTGGTGTTCATGCCATGTGTGCGTGTGCACCGCCCGCCCGCCGGCGAAGCCGCTGCCGGCCGGCAGCGCCGCCATCCGCTGCCGCTGCCAGCCGGCGCTCGCATCCGCCGGCCAGCCATCCGCCCGCTGCCGGCGTCGCCGCTGCCCGCCGTCTTTGCCAGACGCCTTGTATGCATGGCCGCCAACTCCGCCGCCCGGCCGGCCCGCCCGCCGCCAGCCGGCCGCCGCCGGCCGTGCCCCCACTCCCTCTCTCTCCTTCCTCTCTCTTTCTCAATCTCTCTCCATGAATGGCAAGCAAGCTTCGAGAGGAAGCCATCTCCTCTCCTCCCTCAATGACATGTGGGGCCAACTTGTCATAGGGATAGACTTAGTCAAAGCCAGTCCAAGTCAAAGTCAGCCGGTCAACGAAGGAATATTCCAGAGAATATTCCCGGTTTTCGATTTATTTGAAATTCAAACTTCGGAAGCTCATAACTTTCTCATCCGAACTCCGTTTGACTCCATTCAAATTTCTAAATTCATCTAAAATCAAGATCTACCTGCCAGTATTATTTTTGTAATTTTTAGATTTTATTTATTTTCTGTTATTTATTTATTGCCTCGTTTTGCGCGTAGTCGAGAGCGCCGACGCGACCGCCGACCCCGCCGCCGGTTCTGCTGCGTACGACGACCTACTCGCGACAGAAGGCAAGTCCCTTTGACGCATTTTGATCCTACGTTTTCAAATGTGTTTAAATGCTTTATAAACTTGCATGCTATGTTTAAAGTCGTATATCAAATATAAGGACTTAGCTAATCCAAATTGTGATTACCTCTCTTTGATATCGACAACCATATTACTTGTAACCCTAGGACATTGCTTATACCATGCTTACGCTTATATGGTATCCCTTGATTGTAGTACGGTAGAATTGCTTAGGATCTTTATCGATGACGTTAACCCATGGGAGGGATTTCTCAAAAATGAATGATTACCAAAATGATTTGAAAGGTATTATAATCGGTTTGATACTGTTTTTCCAAAATAAAATAAAAAGGAAAACTGGTTTGGACTTGGGCGGATTGGTATGTCGGGTGGGAGCGGATCAAGTCTTGATCCTATTGTGCAAGTACCGCCCCAAGTCATATAAGGACCGACGTTTATGATTGCCATTTTAAGCAATACCGTACTACCTCATGTCTATAATGGTACGACCTGGCCAACTAATTTGTAGAAGCCTAGTTTAGACTCACCATTCGGTTGAATGTGAATGCCGGATGGAGGCAATGTTGTTTTTCTCACACGGCGCAAGAGGGGCTTCAGATCTTTGGGCGGTTGGAACCCTAACGGTGAAACCTCAATGGTGGGTCTAGCTAGGTAGAAACATTGTAACGGCCTTGTCACGATCTCTCTGCCCGGCACACCAAAGGAAGTGTGCTAATAGCTTGGCATTAAGAGATGATCGTGGTCGTGTGGGTAAAGTTGTACACCTCTGCAGAGTTAAAACTATTCGAATAGCCGCTGGCGCATCAAAGGCAAAAGCAAGAAATGCTTTCATATTGGTAGATTTTGGTTTTGGTTTTGGTTTCGAAAACTGAAAAGTGTTTTGTTTTGGGGTTCGGGAGTGGTTAGAACTCTCGGATGTGATTTGGCGGATAGAGCCAACCAGGTGGAAAGAACCTGTGTTTGTATTTGACGGATGGAGTCACATGATTAACCCTGATTATTTAAGATCTGGCGGATAGAGCCGTTTATGTCGGTGATGGTGGATAGAACCTCACTACGATATTACATAATTCAATGATAAAAAAGAATTGTGAAAAGTTGCTTTGTGAAATGCTATTACCTAAGTATGATTTAATAAAATTTGGCTTTATGCAAATGAACCCTACTAAGCTTCCTTTGGAAAGCCCACATAAGCATACTTTCCCAGACTTGCTGAGTACGTTTGTACTCACGAGCTACACCAACATGTCTTCATCAGAAAATTTTCAAGATGCGACCGAGGAGGGCGAGTTCTACGCGGAGGAGTACGAGGAAGGCTGCCAGGAGGATTAGGCGCGTTCCTAGTCGTCGCCTGTGGCGTTATGGCGTCTGCCTGTTTCGCTTTTGTTTCCGCTGCTTTGTTTCCGGTCTTTAGACCGAGTATTGTAATAAGTGGCCATGTGGCCCATACTTGAATATTTATAATACAAGTTTCGTTTTGTTAAACCTTTGAAGTATCACTTTGTATTTGTGTGTACTAGCTACTGATCTGGGACTAGTACGGAAATGCACAGGAGATTTCGGATAGCCGATCCGGGGTCTCACAACTAGTTACCTTATTAAAAACTTCATGTGAGAAAACTTAAGGAAAACTCACCAAGAGAAAAAGAACAAAACTTATAATATTTAGGATATAAAGTAGGATCTTCAGGATCATGGAGAGGGTCATGGTTTAGAGTTTTACTCCCCCTAAACTTTACATATCTCTAAGTCATCGCATTCCAATGCCATTATATATCTTTGAAAAGTAGATTTTGACAAAGACTTAGTGAACAAATTTGCTAGATTTTCACATTACTTAGTTTGCAATATCTTTACCTCACCACTCTTCTAGAATTCATGAGGATAGAAAAGCTTTGAGGAAATATGCTTCGTGATACTGCTCTTTACATAACCTATTTGCATTTGTGTAATACAAGTAATATTATCCTCATAGATAACCATAAGCGTATCGACAATATTAAGACCGCATATCTTTTGGGTATGGTTAATCACACGTCTCAGCTAAACACACTCACGTGATGCTACAATCTCTGAATGATTGGTAGATGTAGCTACTAAGGTCTGCTTAAAAGATCGCCAATAAATGACTGAACCATCTCAAAAAAAAAATCACAAAAACCATTATTAGATTTGGTACTGTGGAGATCTAACAAATAGCCAACATCCATATATCCCACTATGGTTAAGTCTTAGTTCTTCTGAAAAAAATAATCCAAGATCTTGAATACCTTGGAGGTATATGAGTAAAGTCTTGACACTAACCAGTCTTCAAGTCTAGGAAAGTGTTTATGCTATGGCCAACATAATTATTAATTATTATTCTTATTTATATTCAACTTAAAATAACCCAGTCAATCTGTCAGATCTTAAATATTTTTGGGTTTTCATCGCAACATAAACTTTAGATTTTGTATTGCATAGTATGATTCGGAGGAGAAGAAATAAATTTTTTCAATCACACATTTATTACACCCATTAAACTTAGTCATTATTAGGTATCCTATACCATCCCCATTTTGTGTCTCCATATGGAAACGATTCAGACCAATATCTTTAAAACTTAAGATAGTAGAACTAGACTAAGGGTATAATAGGGCATTCTTCTGGTGCCAACTATAAGAACATCGCTTTCGGTGATAGTCATAATATTTACAATTCACTTAGTGTGGTATAACTATTTTCTAGATAGATTTCCTCCTCCGAACGACAAGAAAATCACAAAAATAGGGAGCACACATAGAAGTAGGGGGCAAAGTTCTCGCTCTTTATTAGATTGATTCTCTCTATACAAAGGGGTGCCTAATATATATTAAGACTTATATGAGATAGATTCGGATTCGCCCACCAATAGATAGAGTCCTTTCAAGCTTGGACTGAGATTCTATCTATATCATAACACTAATATATCATCCACAAATTCAACCAAAAGTGATCACATGGCAAGGACAATATGAAATTCATACAAGTTGCCGTTGGTTCCCACACTTGTGAGCAGGGTTTCAAATACCGATATTTTGAAAATATAGTGATTTTTTATTTCTAATTATAAAAAAATGATCAATTATGGAGAGAAAATCAGCGATCAAACTTCATCGAAAAAATAAAAAATCAACCAATTTTACCGATTTTGAAAAAAATTCATTGATTTTCTATCAGTTTTTGAATGATTTTATATGATTTTTGAGCGATTTTATACCATTTTTGAGGTATTTTATTAGATTTTTGGCACACTCAAAGAAAATTAAAAAAATGGGAAAAAAATCGTGAAATCATAATAAATCCAAATTAATCTATAAAATACCTCATATAAAATTTAATAATTTTTAATTCATTTAGTGATTCTAGAAAATCAAAATTAGCACTTAATGAAAAAGAACTGAGACGCTTTTAGATTTTTGTAAAAATTTAAAAGCTTGATAATGCTTTAAAATTTTAATTTTATCATAAAAAGTTCCCAAGTATCATGTAGTAAAATTTTCATATATAATAGACTTTATTATTGTCACTAGAAAATCAAAAACAGAAGAGTATCCTCAGGACCTCACAATTTTTTTTTCAAAAATATTAGACTTCATTTAGTGCCCCTAAAAATAAAAAACAGAAAAGCATATACAAAGACAGTAGTACTATTAGAATTTTTAAAAAATACATAGGCCTGATAATGATCTAGAAATTTAAAAAACTTTTAACACTTTTTGAGAAATTTTCCCAATTTTTCTAGATTTTTTGAATTTGAATTTAAATTCCACCAGTTTACCAAGCAGTTTCAATTTTTGTACCGGCTCAGTAAAGGTGATAATCGAGAATATGAAGTGATTATCATCGATAAGTTGAACCCTACTTATGAGTCGCCCTTTTAGAACCAATTTGCATCTTTCCACTAACGGCTCCGAAGAGCTCCCTCTTTGCTAGGGCCAACATCCCAGAGGCTATGAAGCTCTACTCACTGAGCCTTCATACGTTGGCACTCACTATGGTCACCTATCTCTCTTTAGTCTTTACTAGAGGTGGGCATTGGGCCGGGCTTTTTTGGGCCGGCCCGAAGCACGATGGTATGGCACGGTGCAAAGCACGGCCTGACGGTCGTCGGTGCCAAGACGTTAATCAGAGCATGTGCAGGCGTCTGGGAACCAGGAACCGAACGACGGCGGCGACGACACGGCACGACGATTTAGGCTGCGTCTTGGCACGAAGGGCACGAAATCACGGATTAAGACTTAAAAGTTGGTAGATATTGTTGATTCAGGGCATCTTCAAGCATTGCATTTATGTTTGACATTTTGTTGATGTGATTAGTCTCTTATGTAATTAAAATAGGTAGTTTAGTAGTAGTGATTTGTTTTATTTCTTTGTTCGTCACAATAGTAAAAATGGAGTCGGGCTTGGTATGCACGCAAGCGAGCACGGCGCAAATGGGCGGCTTGGGCTCGCCAAAGTGTGTCGGTAGACGCGGCCAAGACTGAGCACGATGGACCGTCGTGGCACGGCACGGTTTCGGCCCGAAGCACGATGGGCCCGGGCCGGGCCGGCACGGAACGGCACGACGCCCACCTCTAGTCTTTACCACTAGTGTCTCACACCCTATCCAAGACTGGATAGGATCGTTTTATATATTATTTTATGATATTGTGTTGATACATTGGGAGGTTCGGCAAAGACGTTGACATGTTTGATTCAGCAAGATACAACTCTTTGGAACTTCTTACCTGGGAAAAAAAAAATACGGTGGATTATACTTATAGTATAAAATATGTAGTAGAAATCACATCTAATCGTTGATTTGTTAAGGGTGTTTCTACTACTCTACTATCAGGTGTAGTATAAGTAAACTCTAGTTAATCTGATCCATTAGATCGAAAAAAACGAACGGTTCATATACAATTTAATCCACCGTAAAAGAGCTAAAATAAAAAAAAAAACGTTCTATCGCTTCTCATCTATGCCTTGTGAAACCCAGCACTAGTGCACGGTGATGCGCAAGTGCGAATCAGCCCCCTCCGTACGGAAGGCCACAGTGGGAGGCCATCGCACAAGATCCGGCGGGCCTCCTCCCTGAGGCCCCGTTGAGAGCTCCGGCGAACCACCGCGCGACACGCAGTCGTCGGAGTGGGGGCGGGCGGAGACGCGTGCGCGGGTCCACCACATCCTCTTCACCGCGCTCACCACCAGGTGGGCCCCATGGGCCAACCCTCGGCCCCCGTTGGCCGCCCGGGGCGCACGCGCGCGCGGCGCACTCGGGCCCGACCGCGACCGGCGCATTCCCTTTCCGATTAGACCCGCCCAAGTTGACGAGCGAATCGGGCTCCGGTCTGGGTCGGGGCCCGTGCCGCCTCGTCGTGCTCCACTCTTGCTTTGTGCGTGCGTACAAGGTGTCCACCACTCGCCGCAATTTTATACTCCTGCATAAGTGTGGCAGGGACGAGGTTGGATGATGAAATGCCGTGTGTCAAAGTGCATCGAGCGAATGCAGTTTGTTCTTGCATAATGTTCATGAGTACTTCATCTGACGATATATTAGAATCATCACATGTCTGTGCGCGATCAGTCACAGAAAATTAATTTTTTAAAAGATAATAAAAATTACATCTAGCCTGTGCATTATAAGATGCATACAACCAACTATTTAATATAATAGAAAATAAAAAATGTGCCAAAAAGAGATCCCCAGCATAAAGTTTCAACATGCTATTACAAACATGAAATCGGAAGCTTCAATCCACGCATAGCCTATTATTAAAATACCATTCATGGCTAACGAAGCGATCTCCAACCACGGTCTCCAGTGATATGCATGCCCACCTCCCGAGCTTCATGACGCTGCAGCACTGACCACGATCGCAATCAGTTGGTACAAATTAAATAACCTGTAACAGATTAGAGATTTTTTTTCACATTAAAAATCACATCATTTCGACATAGCCAAATTGACCAACACAAATCGGCAGCTTGACCAAAAAATGAGCCCTTAAATCTTTTCCCAACCTCAATAAACAATTCTAAAACATATTGGATATGCTACCAGGAGGTGGAAGATTAGAAACCATTTGTATAACGTGTAATATAAAATAAGCAAAACGGTAGTAAAAAAAGAGGTCTCGTATAGTTTCCTTATTGTTACAAAAAAAATTTGTTACCATTCCAATTTCTTTTAGATATGTTATCTTTTGTTAATACCACCCCACAACGTAAGTACCAAAGAATTTTTATTTTTATTTTTAATGGTTCCTTAAGCTTCCACAATTGTCGGTTTGTAATTGGGACCTCTTGGTGCATTAAGACTGTATACATCGATTAAACAGAAAACTATCTACGCTGATGGAGATTCCATCGAAAAATATCATGTTCTAGTAATAAGTGCGAGCCAACAATTTTTGCAACAAGCTCATGCCAGACCAGTAAATTATTTCATGTACTGGCCCTATGAAAAGAGACACATTAAGTGGAACAGAGTACATTACTTCAACCATCGTGACATATTTTTTCGAACAATGTTAAAAAGTCGAGGTATTGTGCACTAAGGAGATTGTTCACAAGCCAAACATTATACCAAAATCGTATTTGAGATCCATCACAAAGTTAAAAGGACCAAAATCTAAAAAAATGATGTTTTACTTTCGTTAGGCCATCCCAAAAATAAAAGTACCATAATTTCCTTTCTGCATGAGAAGGAGTCTTATTCTCTAAAATAAGACACTTGTTAAAATAGGAGATTATTGATCTACACATGACTTTGTGAGCTAGCCTAGATGTGGGATTTTGGCATGAATTTTACTAAAAAAAAGTTTAAACAGTTCAGTTTTTGCAATAATATGGAAAAGACCTTCTATACTAGCGAGGCCTAGAGATTTGGAGAAAATAAAGTGGCAACAGATGGTCTACAAGGGAGAGAAAAAAGGAAATAATCCTTTCATCATGGAAGATGCGCGCAACAAGTGATACATGTCCCTGCAGCATCCGAGGAGTGCGGAAACTCCCTGTAGCGTCTGGCAAGCGTGAAAGCTTGCTGGCCCCGTGGCAGCGCCCGTGAGAGCGAGAGGCTAGCCTCGCTGCCGCGGTCGAGTAGCACGGAAACTCTCCTGCCATGGTGGCCCACGCTGCCCCCTCTCCGGTGTTCATAAGCGTTGTCGTGGCGTCGCCAAGCTTTCGCGCTAGCCGAGCGTGGTAGAGTTTTTGTGCAGTCTAGACGTGGTAGGAGTAAGATGCGACGAATTTATAAATACGTGCGCACGCGTAAGAGTTAGATTTGTAAAAAATAAAACCCGAAAAAAATCCCAAGCAATTACAACGCCTATAATCATAGTTGCCTCCAACCAACAACCCGGCAGCATCCCGGTGCGCACGTGTGAGCGTCGTTGTCTTTGGGTGAAGAAATGGTTCGTGAATGGTGATGATGATGATTCCCTCCAACCTCTAATTATGGCATCTACTGTTTCCCGTTAATATGGCCATGAATGGGCAATCATCATGTTCTCTGAAACTAGCAGAGGATCGGTTGTGATCACACGCATTTCTTCGTGGTAATATGATATAGCTGCTCTCGAATAATTCCAGGCGAAAACTACCCAAGGCACCCAGCTATAAACTTTGTCCAATTCGCAAAATACTCTCGAGGACAATTTTGTATTTCGTACGTTCAACCAACCACGTATTGGTTTTTAAACCCATTAAGCATCCCATCGGTCATGCTGTGCCAAAAATATCTAGTACTTATGTTCTTCGTGCTAGTTGCCAACTTGCCATCATCCATGCGACCATAGTTATACGGGATAATATTCTACGCAATCATGTTACTGTACTTCATAGTACTCATACGCCCAGACCATCTGAAGTTACGAACCCCGAGACTCCCTTGGCAAGTAGCGGCCGGCCTTTTCTTCCCGGACGTGTCGCAGTCGTGTATAGTGTAAACTAGTTACATGCCCGTGCGTTGCTACGAAAAAAAAATAATAACAAAAAATAAAGATTAAAAAATAAAAAAAAATATTTCACAAAATCAAACATATATCTTTAACGCTTCGTTTCTTGCGAAAGCTGGCTAATTAAAGCAACGCTTCGTTTCTTGCGTAGGGCAATTAAGGAGGGCAATTAAGCGACAATTAATGACGTGTGTAGAATGGACCACTGCCACCAAGTGCTGCTTTAGAATAGTAGAGATATATACTCCATCCGTGCAAGTATTTTAGGCATATTTATTAAATAGTATCTTTGTATCCTTAATGAATATTCAGATTTAATTGATATTTTTTACACGCAATTGATTACAATATTTAAAGATAATAATTAGATATAATCTAGCAATTTTTAATATCTTATTGTATATGTGACAAGAGAAAAATATACTCTATAAATTTGGACGCATGGAGTACTCACCGATTAGCATAGAATTAAGCTGCCGATTAACGTGACGGGCTAATTATACCTTTATTACTCCTGGGAGGTTTCCAGGCTCCTCACCCTATCCACCTGCCTCTCCGCCATTTTCTGAAATAGTCCCTTCATTTCTTCAAATCACGGATAGGTCTCTACGATTTTTTGTGAGAGCAAGAAAAATTATCCCGGATTGCGTTTAAGTCCCATGTTCATTACTTTACGGAAAGAAGCTCCCGTGAAATACAAATCACGAACGAGCTATTTTCTAATTTTTGAGGATAACGCTCATGTCTAAAAATATAACAAATATATCCCTGCTCCTTGCGTCAAGATCCTTTCTCCGTTTTCCTCGGAAAAAATATTTTCGTGAACAAAAATACATGTACATCTCTATCTCTAGACTTTTTTTTTTTTCCAATTCAATCTCTAATATTTTTTCGAAACATGCCGCGCTTCCTGCCCTAGTAAACTTGAACGGAGGGAGCACTCCGGCTAGCGCGTAATTAAGCTGGCGATTAACGTGATGGGCTACTTGAAAGCTAGCGAGCGGCAAACGGCTAGGTTTTCCGCGCTTGGGAACCGTGCGCGAGACGGGAGCCGGTCGCTCTCGTGGAGTTTGGCACGTCGCGATCTCCGAGACCCCGACACGGTGCAGGCCTTTGGACTTTCGGCTGGGACACACCCCGCGTGGAGCCGGCCGTTTCAGACGCTGCCCATGCATACACTGGCGCGGTTCTACCGGTACAGTGAAGGAGGTTTCAGCAGTTAGGACTTAATTAGGAGGGGCCGAGCGTAGCAAGTAGACGCTGTCTCCCCGCTGGAGTTCGACGTCTCGTGACTCACCGGTCGAAGCGATCACTGTAGTATCTTGTTCACGTATTTTATTATAAAAATAGCTTTTTCATAATATTTTTTTTTATAAAAATAGCATCTTCTCTACCACGAACGGTCGGAAAAACGACAAGTATCACCTCCGGTGGTGTGAGAGCACCGGAGAAAACCTTAGGTGGATGAGGAGCACTCAAGGAACCTTGGGTGGATAGGGAGCTGTGGAAGCTACAGCTCATTTTTTTTATTACCGGTAATTAAACCAATGCTGTTGAGAGACGACATACTTCTTGCTTATCTCCAAGTTAAAGGGCTTCAACCCTCAAACTCCCTGGCAGAGTTCTACAAGAGATCTCCCGGAGAGCCCACTCTAGTGAATGTGCTTGGTGCGGGGAATGGAGGAAAATCCTCTCACCCCATGGGTGTACCCCGTGGGGTCTCTAGATAAGGTGTTGAGAAGAGGTTACCTCATCCCCTGTTGGCGTACCCCACGGACATACCCCATGGGTTCCCCAAATGGGGTGTTGAGGGGAGGTTCGCTCAACCCCCGTGGGCACACCCGGCACTCACCCAGTCTGCCACTCGCAATGCCGCCCACTCGGCCTGCCACCCGCGGCGCCCGGCTGCTTCTTGCCACGTCGCGCTTCCCGCCGCCCGCCCGGGGCACTCGCCGGTGCTGCCTCATCTCCTGCCGCCTGATGCCCGCCCATCCCGCTAGCTGCCGTCCACGCCGCCGTCGTCAGCTCCTCACTTGTGCCTCGATTAGCCGATTAGGGTTGAGTCTGGACACTGAGAGATTTGGAAATTAGGGGCATTGTCTAGTCACTTGGGCTAATAGGCTTTGACAGAATACTAGGGGGTATTAGTTGGGCTTTTAAAAATACCGACACCCCCTCAGTTTCTCCTATACTACCGTCGGTTGCCTATATTACCAAAAATTAGTATTAAGATGTATCAAAAGTAAATAACTGCATCATTTAATTTTTTTTTATATCTTTTGGCATTATCTCAATATAAAATTTTGATACATCGGCCGGTCACCTTGACCTCCTAGCGTATTTCCCTTCGTTTTTTTTCCTACGCGGTTTCCTCCCAAGCAAATTACACCTCGACACACACTATTCACCTGATTTTTTTTAAAAAAAATGTTCATCCGAACTGCGCCTCCTCTCAACTTATATCAACTCTATTATATGGAAAAGATTTGGAGCCCAACCAGGCCACCCACGTCACCCTCCGGTTTTTTTTTGCAAAAAAGTCCCTTGGCTTTCTACAAATTACGGATAGGTTCATGTAAAATTACAAAAACACCCTCATCATTTTTTTAAATTTTTTTTTCCAAAATTGTGAGGGTAAAAACATTTTTTTCAAAATAAACCATGTGTTCTTTCAAATACCGTTTAGGTCCCTCCTTCGTTATTTTACGAAAAAAAACTCCTGTTAAATACAAATATCGAACGAACCCTTTTCTAATTTTTCGAAGTAGCACTTAGGTCCAAAAAATAACAAACATGTCCCCATCCCTTACGTACAGGTCCTTTCTCCGTTTTTTCTCGGAAAAAATATTTTCGTCAACAGAAATATATGTACAGCTCTATCTCTAACCTTTTTTTTTGCAATTCGATCTCTAATATTTTTCGAAACATGTATTATTACTCGGTGAACACATAGAGTGTTAAAATCGACAAAAGAAGGTTGACATCTCTAATATTTTTCGGAACATGTGTTATTACCCGGTTAACACATAAAGTGTTAAACTCGACAAAAAAAGGTTGACTGGGTGATGATAGAGTGTTAACCAAATTCGTCAAAAGAAATATGTGTACAACTCTATCTCTATTTTTTTGTAATTCGATCTCTAATATTTTTCGAAAAAAGAAATATGTGTATAACTATATCTCTATAGTTTTTTTTGTAACTTGATCTATAATATTTTTCGAAACATGTATTATTAGACGTGAACGTATGGAGTGTTAATCTCAGCAAAAGAAGATCCTTTCGCCAAAAGAAAATGTGCACAACTCTATCTCTATAATTTTTTTGTCAACTCAAAATCTAATATTTTCAAAGCATGTATTATTCATTTTTTTTTCAAAAAGGCCCGTTGTTATGCTAATTTTTCGACGGTTCCTACCTAGTGTATTATTTCAAAAAAAAAATCAGGAGAACCAAAAAAACGTTTACATCCTCCTATTTTTTTTGACACTAGTTAATTATTATATATCGTATATGGACGCACTGAGCGACGACGGAAGTGTTATCCGAGCAATTTCGCAGCATCTTGAATTTCCCACTAACGTACCACTACCACCACATTTGCCGATCGATCCGGCCAATCTACCAAACACGCGGACGCGGTACGTACGTAGTGCCACTTTAACGAAAACTTCGCATCACAACTTACCATCACAACGACAGATGCACTTCAGCACTACGACTCCCTGGCCTTTATAGCTCCTTGAACGCCCCCAGAGAGAGAGAGAGAGAGAGAGAGAGAGAGAGAGAGAGATTATATATATATCTCAAGAAAAGCACAAAGCAGTGCATGCCAAAGCCAAACTAACCAAGGGATCGATGATGCCATGACAGCATGATGCCTATCTGAACTGAAGCTTTGGCCAAACTCTGTCGCCTTCGGCCTGTAGAAAGCTGTAGAAAGTGATCCAGCCACAAGCTGCCCAGCCCAAGCGAAGCGTGACCTGATCCCCTATCCCCCTACTCCATCATGTCTTCCACTCGGTAGTAAAAGGCGGAGGCACAGTGCGAGATTGGACGAAGCTTTCCATCACTTTCTCCTCCTCCTCCTCCTCAGTTCTTCTCCTTTCCGGTCTCTGAGGTTGGTGCGCGCAGGAACGGTTGATGGACGCCGCTGTCGTCGCCATCGAGCTTGTTAGTCATATAGGGCCCAACTCACCCTGCACTTAGAGATGTATCTACGTTACATGTGGTGTGATCTGGATTCTGATCTGAAATCTGGAGTGGATTGGACATTTGGACGTGCTAGATCGATATACGTACGCCGACATGTCACGGGGAAGCGAAGCGGTTAATGGTTACTGTACGAGGTTCGGCCCTTTTCTAGTGCTGTCCGGGGAGGCTACCGCCTTGTCTCGTTGCCCTGTGGCCTGCTCTCGCCTCTTGCTTGCTCCTCCATTTCTATAGCTTGTCATCACTCTTGGCTAGGGTTTGGAAATTGTGCTTACTGAACTATGATTTCGACCTACATAAGCGTCGCTGAAACTTTTTAATTTGGAGGAGGAAAAAAAGGCTATCTAGCTAGTGTTCTAGCAAATCATCTGTGGATCAATTTGAAGCTTGCAACACCACTTCTGTATCTTCTTTAACTCATCCCGATGGGTTAGATCGTCAAAGATGTTGCGCTTATCCTGCAGCTAGGGGTGAAAAGCACAATCGGAAGGAAAGCTGATTCTTCGCGATTCGTGCAGTGTGAGGTAAGAAGGTTGGCATTGCTTCTCTAGCATGGTTCACCAAGACGCCAGATGCTAGTCAGACATAATAGTATTTATAATCAATTTCACTGTTTAAATGTTCAGAATTCAGAGTATGTACTGTTCGGCCAAGCTCAAAGCAAATCTGACAACATGTGCTATGGAACAGAACTAGATAAACAACATGACCAAAGAATACAGCACAACTCGAAGGAGCATAGATAGTAATCAAGTGATGACTACAAGTGTACTGATAAAGATCAAGTTCTATAAACAGTCAACTACTGACAATACTTTCTAGCATCATCAGGAAGTACAACTAATAGTTCAAGGCCTGATTTACACCTTTAATTATTTAGTTTATCAACAACCCAATTTGCATCATAGAGCAATAAAAGGCAGCAATAAAATGAGAATAATCCAGAAAATACTTACAAAGGAACAAGTACTCAAAACTTGTTCAAAAGACAGGGCAAGGCATGATAATACGTTGTCCCAGAAATCCAATTGCCGCCACTTGTGCTGTGGTGTGATCGTCCCGGATGATAGAGATACAGTGCCCCTTCTGTTATAATCGATAGGCACAAAAACAAGAAGTAGATCAAATAAAAAAGGAACAAGAGACACATATTTAACGTGGAAAACCCTTGCGGGAAAAAACCACGGGCGTCGACCGGCAAAAGATTTCACTATTTCCTGGAGTGTTACAACTTACAAACGCAGGGGATTACAATGTATATTTTTTGCGCGGCTTAAAAAAAGGTATTTATAGATGCTGACGATCTAGAGTCCAACTTAGAAACAAATCCCCTGCATCAATACTCCCGGCGATGGGCCTCCGCAACGCTCCGCCAGACTTAGCCTTCTGAATTTAGATCATATATCAACACCTTCCACACACGAGACACACCAAGTACGAAATCGAGCCTCAAAATCAGTTGCAAGAACAATACCGATCGAGTCCCTCTGCGCACAAGAGCAACCACAAAACCAGGCTCCTCTGCGCACGAGAGCAAGCACCGAACCAATCCAAGCCTCTCAAAGCAAAGCTTCAGACCAATAGACTCAGAGGCTAGAGGCTAACAGGCTAGTTCACCCTGAAAGTGTGAAAGAAAAGGAGAGTTGCGAGCGATCGATACATTCAGGAGAAAGATGGGCTACAAATAGTACAACAAGCCATGCAGGGCATGCACGCAGGCATGGCATGCATGAGCCAAACAAGGGACCTAATTAGCTGGATAGTTAAACTAGGAAAGTAATTAAACCAAGCTAATCTCGATGGTTGGCAAAACTATAAAGAATGTGCATGGCAATTCCAATAGCCCCCCACAGTGTCAACCGGGAGGAGTGCAAGACTGGACTCAAAATCCTTGAAAACAGCGGTTGGCAGGCCTTTGGTGAAAGTATCAGCATACTCCATGGTCGTGGGGACATGTAGTACAGGAATGTCACCAAGGGCCGGCAACGCGCTCGCGGACGAAGTGCAGATTAATCTCCACAAGTTGTGTGCGTTGGTGCTGGACTGGATTGGTGGAAAGGTAGGCATCACTGATGTTGTTGCAGTAGATGACGGTGGCCTTTAGTGGTGGTTAATATAGCTCAAGAAGGAGATAGCGAAGCCAACAAGCTTCGGCGACAACGTTGGCTACTCCTCAGTATTCGGCTTCGATGCTTGAGTGAGACACAATGTGTTGCCGCTTGGAAGACCAAGAGATGGGGTTGTTACCAAGGAAGACGCAGTAGCCGGAGGTGGACCTACGTGTGTCTGGGCAACCAGCCCAGTCAGCATCGGAGTAGACGATGAGATCACGAGAGGAATTGCGACTAAGATGAAGATCGAAGCCCATAGTACCCTTGACGTAGCGCAGAATCCGCTTGATCAGCTAGCGGTGCTGCTATCTGGGATCATGCATATGGAGACACACCTATTGAACCGCATGGGTGATGTCCGGACGGGTGAAGGTGAGATATTGCAGAGCAACGGCGAGACTCCGATACAGGGTTGGGTTGGTGACGGATTTGTACGGGGTGCATACTCCTCGGCCGTAATTGGCGCGGAATTACACGTAGGGGGCACGCCTTCCGTGGTCGGTGCGAGACATGGTGTGCACTCCTCACCGGTTGGTGCACACGTGATGTGTGGCAGGGCCATAGCATCCCGTGGGGAGGTGGATGCCTCGGCAATTCCACGATTTGGCCTGCCAAAAGCATTTACAGGCACGTTCCAAGCTGGGGAATCCTCTGCATCATCAAGAAATGAGTGTGTATTTACGGAAGGTTAAAACCTTTTTGGAAATGGGAAAGTTGGTTCGTCAAAAATAACATGTCGAGGGATGATGATGCGGTTTGTGACCAAGTATAAGCACTGATAGCCTTTGTGATTGGCCGGGTAACCAAGGAAGACGCATTCGTTGGAACAAGGAGCGAGTTTATGCTGCATAGTAGCTGCAGTGTTAGGATAATAGCGACATCCAAAAACCCGAAGATGTGTATAGGAGGGAGGGGAGCCAAAAAGAGATTGGAAAGGTGTGTCTTGAGTGAGCGTTTTGGTAGGATGGCGATTTAGAAGATTTGTGGCAGTGTGGAGAGCCTCTGCCCAGTAGGGGGGAACAGAGGCTTGAAACATTAGGGAACGCATGATATTGATGGTGGTGTGAATGACACACCCAGCTTTGCTGTTCTGGGGTGAAGTATGAGGGCAAGAGAGACGCAATTGAATACCATGTGCAACAAAGAATGAGCGAGCGACAGTGTTATCGAATTCACGATCATTGTCGCATTTGATGTTTTGAATTTGAGCGCAAAATTGAGTGTGGACATATGCGTGAAAATGCTTTAGGTGCGATGTCAGCGAGAGCATCCGCGTAGGTCTTCAGCTTCTGGGAGTAGGCGAGGATGGAGAGATCGCCTTGCAATAGGTTGCGAAATTCAACCTCAAGAGACAAGCACGAGATATCCTATTGTCACGAAACAAGCTCTCAAGACTCAGCCATATGGTGCGAGCTTGAGCACCAGGAGAGAGGACGATGCCGAGGATCCCCTCTGAGATGGAGGCGTGGAGGAGGGAGAGGACGGCTAGTCAGTGGCCGCCCAAGCGGCCTCGGTTGGGCTGGAGCGTCGGTGACGAGGTGCTGCGTTGCACCGAACTTGTCGATGAGGATGAGGAAGAGCTCGCGCCAGTGTGTAGTTGGGAGGATGAAGCTCCAGCGAGAATAGGATGTGTGTGCGCACATTGATTGTAGAGAGAGCGGAAGCAGGAACAGGGGCCGGGATGATGGCGTCGGCAATTGCAGCATTGGCAGCCTCGGCGGCCATGGCTGTGGCAGCAACAACAGTGGCATCATCGACCATGGTGGTGGAGAGAGTGGGATCGGGAATTAGTCTCATACGATGAAAGTGTGAAAGAAAAGAAGAGTTACAACGATCGATACACTCAGGAGAAAGATGGGCTATAAATAGTACAACAAGCCATGCGGGGCATGCAAGCTGGGATGGCATGCATAGCCGAACAAGGGACCTATATAATTAGCTGGATAGTTAAACTAGCTAGGAAAGTAATTAAACCGAGCTAATTAATCTCAGTGGTTGGCAAAAATACAAAGAATATGCATGGCATATTCCAACACACCCAAATGCCACAAGAACCAGGAGGAAAAGCAATCGAATAGAGGACTGCCAAATATGAGTGTTTCTTGTTTTGAAGAGGAACAACCGGCCAATAGAAATAGAGGAGAGACGAGGACCAAGCCACCGGAGGCGCAAGCCATGCATCACCCTGCACCTGCCGCCTTGCCGATCGCCATGAAGACTTCAGTGTTGGTCCTGCACTGCTGCTAGCAAGAACTCACCTAGCTTGTAAGGAACTGTGCTAAGCTTGTGCCATCACAATAATAAGCTCTTGGTCGAGGAATTTGAACCTTGTCAGCATCAAAAGACATGAGCTCAGCATATTTCGTGCACAAGTATTTGGCCTAAGACTGTTAGCTTCTGGGTCATTATTCGTACCTTTTTCTGAAACTGTTAGCTTCCGGACAAGTAACGAGCCTGTGAGGGTTATGACGAGCAGAAGCATCATCTTCTAGCTACATTAAGAATAAATGTTACTGAACATACAATTTTCTTGCATAAAACATACGAAGAGGGTGGTTTCATGCACATGCGTGCACTTCTTCCGGAAGCAATACTAGTCAAAATTAATTTGTCCATTTGACTTATCACCCACTGACACTAGTCAACACCAGTCAGACATTTTATGAGTGCCGTTAGTTGGAACCCTGAATTTGTGTGTGTTGGAGTTCTAAAGGGCACTGCTGCAGGTAGGGGTGAAACAGATCGGATATGGATCGAAAACCACTTATATTGTGTTTGGTCCATATAATTTTATCGGATCGGATTCGGACACGGATAATGCCAGATACGGATTCGGACATGGATAGTATCGAATACGGATATGGATAATATTCGAACGAATACGGATAAAATAAGTTCGGATAATCATCGGAACAGATATTTTTTCGAATAATACACGTAAACACTAAATACAAACGGAGTGATGGGCTACAACGAATATTGTCGATAGGAAACCAACATAAATTGTATAGGATATTGAGAGATAATCAAGACCGTTAAAACCATACAGTTTATAGTAATACACTGAGTCACATCTCATAATTGCACCTGTATTATTGTACATCATCCATAGAAGTTGCACACTATTCATAGAAGTATACAAAAGTAACAAAGCACATGCATGGCACTAAGCATCAGTCAGGGGGCCATGGCCATTAGCCGCCGCCACCACGACCTGGAGTTAGAGTCTTGGAGATGTGGACTGGATAGGTAGGGGGCGGGCAGGGAATGAGGGAACTAAAGTGGTAGCTAGTCAGCTAGGGACCTAGGGTTCCACTTCAACTCAAGTATAGACATATGGGCCAAGCCGGGCTAAGCTAAAGAGGCGGGAATTCGGATATTATCTGGCAGATAGTATCCGAAAAAATGCTCGGATATTATCCGAGATATCCATATCCGTATCCGTGACACTTTATCCGTATCCGAACAAAATATCTGGATATCCGAAAAATTATCCGAATCACTATCCAAGGCGCTTCGGTCGGTCGGTCGGTCGGAAATTATCCGTACCATTGTCACCCCTAACCGCAAGGATGTTTTGTCGAACCCGCGGCATGTGTCAATTTGTTGATTTCTCGAGATGACCGTATACAACACTGAGTGGCATTTCTCTGGTTGCAATGTTTTGAAATGGATACGGCACATATCCAGTGTAAACTTTATAAGAACTATATATAAATTTTTTAAAAATTCTCAAAAAAATTGTCATATGTAGGGAATATGAGATTCTACAACCTTGTAAAATTTGAAGATCAAAATCAATTGTATTTGAAATATATAAAGAAGATAAATTCAATCTAAATAGTGATTTTCATTGTTCGGCACTATATATATATATATATATATATATATATATATATATATATATATATATATATATATATATATATATATATATCGCTTATCACCCATTGCAACAGCTGACATGGCATGCTTTGTGTTGTCCAGCGACCGCCGTACGGCCCGTACCTTAGATACGAGCAATTGATTCTTCTCCAAGAAATAGCGGCTTGGCCCATTGTTGAAGGGCCAGCGAGGTGCATTAGATGGGCTGGTGACGGCGCGCGGGTGAAGAAGGCAAACCAGTGAATCTTAATTTTTTTTTCGCTATAAAACTTGCAATCTTATGAACCCAACATTTATAAACAGCTTTCTGTTCGGGATCCAACTGAACTAATGGAAGTTACCAGCGTTTAATAATAAATTGATCTACTTAGATTAATCCCAATGCCGATAAAAAGTATTAAAAATACCCAAAGAATAACTACAGAATAGATAAACACAATATATATAGAGAATTTTAATTCTTTTCTCTTTATTAATTGTAGATTTTCTTAAGAGTAATTTTAGAAGTCGCTCATAAAAATAAAAAATTCGATTGTATCTTAACAACTATCTTGCCGTCGTTATCGCCAGTAGGTGACACCACCATTGCCTTTGTACCCCACCTCTCTCTTCACTATGGCATTGCAACTATCTTCTGCATCATGGTTGTCGTTGCCATCTACCTCTTGCAGCTAGAGGTGGGTACTTGGACTGGTCCAAAGCACGGTGGTCCAGTCTGGTCCAAAACCTGGCACAGCACAGGGTGGGCCGTGCTGGGCCGGCACGACACTGTAGCACGGACCGTGTCGGGCCTGAGATCAGGGCACGATGGGCGGCACAGCCCGGCACGACCGCTTGGGCCGGGCCCGTGCCGGTACAGCACGGCGGAAGTACGGGCACAGATCTACTGTAATTTCATTGTTGTTCATGGCTATATTATGTCACTTATCTACAACAATAGTTTTATTTCACTAGATTTCTAATATTGTCGATGTTATGAGTGATGATTTTTTTTCGAGAGAAAAAGTATTGTTGGGCTTTCTACAGATGACCATCTCTCGTTCTCTCGTCGGCCAATGAGCGAGAGAGAGAGAGGAAGGCAACATGCAAGAGAGAGATTGAGAGGGACGATCGAGAGAGAGAGAGAGAGAGAGAGAGAGAGAGAGAGCAACGGGCAAGAGAGAACTGAAAGAGATTGAACAATGTGTATCTCCGTCCCCTTTCCGCTCGTTGCAATAGTGTAAATGGGCCGGCCTGGGCCGGCACGAAGAGCAAATGTGCCATGCTTGGGCTTGCCGAAGGCGGGCCGGACCGGCACGGTAGGCACGATGGGCCATCACGGCCCAGCACGGTTCAGACACGAAGCACGATGGGCCCGTGCCGGGCCGGCCCGGTATGGCACGATGCCCACCTCTACTTGCAGCTAATAGCGCCGTGGTGCCGCCCGATAAATTGTAGGTTTGGGCTTGGTCAACTTGGAGATCTCACTGGAGCATAGATTTCGAGGTGGATGTCGGAGCACCGTATCAAAGTCACTAGGTGACTCGTTGAAGCCACATGTCTTGCCGAGTTGCCCACATGTAAAATATGTCAAATGTGGCACAAGGATAACCATATGCATGTCCTAGCATGTACACTGATATATATTAGCTGTCTTTTAAGACTATGTCATATAGAAGTTTGGGTGATATGAAGGAGAGAAAAAGATGCTGTCTATTATTGAACAAACAGTCTTATAGACAGGTTTATGCTATGTTTACTATTGTATAGAGAATCTATTAATTGTACGAGAGATTATTACGAGCCCTGTCTATAGATGACATAAAGGTGTATTACAGATGACAACCATTGTTTATACACTGTAGTTTATTTTTTTTAGACCAACAGCTCAAATTAGCAACTAATGGCACTAGGGGCAAAAAGGCAGGGCAGTCGGAGAGTCGAGGCCAGTGTAGGATCAAGGATAACCGACTATAGGGAGGTGAATAGGAGGTTATAAAATTTTTGGCTCTAATTGCAATAAAAGACCTATTGAAACTAGGAATAATAAATTTTGCAATCAAGGCCTAAGTTTTCTATGTCTCACTAATGTACACCAACAACGCTAAGTCTAAGAGTTTTAATTGATTCAAGCTAGAGATCAATTTAAGAGAGCTATCAATTCAATTTAAACTAAGTACACAAGAATGATCAAACCACAATTTGAAGACACACGATTTATCCCATGGTGATCGGAGACATGCGGGTCTCCCCTAGTCCACGTTGAGGTAGCTTGACTCACTTCAAGCTGGCTCCTTTGCGCAATTGAGCCTTTCCTTGTATTCTCGGGGTAGCTCTTTCCCACTCTGAGTAGGCGAGCTTCGTGCCTTCACAACCGATCAGGTCTTCTCACAATCACCTTTGAGAAGATCATCGATCCAATCTCTGCCAAGTCATCTAGGAGGCGGCAACCTCCAAGAGTAACAAACTTGGAGTTCACTTGATGATCTTGAATGCTTCCAATGACTCAATGAATGCTTTGAAATTAAGTCACTCAACTTTCCTCTCTTTTTCTCTCAAACTTGAGAAATGAATGCACTAAAGAGTAGAGAGGATTGCAAGGGCTTAGAATGAAATCAATGTGGTCACCAACCAGCCCTTTGATGCAGGTGGGGGGTATTTATAACCCCCCCTCAAGAAAACTAGCCGTTGGAGCATTTTTCTAAAACTTCAGCAGAGGCCGGCACTACCACCCTCATAGGGTCGGTAGTGCCGCTCTCAATTCAACGGCACAGTTGAGTGTAATTAATGCAATGCCAGTAGCTGTTGAGCCGAGGAAAATAATACCGACACTACCGCTCTGGAGGGCCGGTAGTGCCGAGCGGTAGTGCTGACCTTCATTCGGTAGAAAAAAACACCCATACTGTTAAAAAGGTACCGTAGGTATCTGGGCGGTACTGCCGCTTTATTTTCGGCAGTACCGCACTAATACGCCGGTAGTGCCACTCTGATCACAAGCAAAAAATGCATCGCTACAGTTAAATAACTACCGTAGTGTCACGGGCAGTACTGCCGCTCAGGGCCGGCAGTACCGCTCCACTACTCCGGTAGTGCCGGTCAGAGGGGCACACTTTGCATCGGTTCTGCTAGAAAGCTGCCAGGGTTATATGGGCGATACTACCGCTCGGGGCCGGCAGTACTGCACATATACCTTCGGTAGTGCCACTCAAAAGCTGAAATGCTGATTTAGAAACAGAATTTTTAATGCAAGTTGATGCAAATGAGTCGAGCACTAATTGAGCCATTTTGAGTGCATATAGATTTCAAGCTACTTAACCAAGTCCCTCTTAATAGTACGGTGTCTAAGACTAGTAAATCCGATCTTTTCTAACTCAGCATATAACTCAACAAATTGGTGGCCATCAATTATCTGATGCTTCTTACCTTCATGCTCAAGGTGTTAAGGGTCGCGTGCTCCTTCTTTGGGACAACCATAAGGTTTAGGTGATAGTACCCACTTTTCGCTATTACTCTATAACAGTGCGATGTGAACTCAAGGACCAATTGAAGAACATGAAAAACAGTCATTCCTACAAGAGCTCACCTCATTGGCTCCAGTGTCAAGTCCCCAAAATTCAAAAAGTGCTGGGACATCCGGAGTGTCCGGATCCAACCCGGAATGTCCGGACAAAATGTCCGGAGTATCCGGATTGGGCTGACCGAGCGCCCCAACCCGGAGTGTCTGGACTAGATGTCCGGAGTGTCCGGGTTGACCGTACCGAAGACCCCAACCCGGAGTCTCCGGGTTGAACGTCCGGAGAGTCCGGTATTTGCGGGAGGTTTTTTGTATAAAAGTCCCATTTCGTGGGTTCACTCCCTCTTTTCTTCTCCTCTTGTCCCCCACCCATCCCGTGCGTCTCCTTCACCCCAACCTTGTCTCCGGTGAGCTCTCCACTCCGGTGACCTCCCGTGGCTCCTCCCCGGCGGCTCCTCCACCTCGTGGAACTCCTCCTCAAGTCGGCATCCTCCTTTCTCCACCCGGCATTATTCTCCTCCAACATCCTTGGAGGTAGGTCTTTCTCTTGGGGGTTGAGTTGTGGGTTTTCTTGGGTTCTAAGGCCATCCATGGTGGGTTTAGGGCTTAGGTTTGGGTTTGGGAGGTTTGTAGTTGAACTTGGAGCTCTAGGGTTTTGGGTGTGGTGGTTCTTGGGGTTGGTTTTAGACAATGTGGATGCTAGGGTTAGAGATCGGGGGTAGATAAGGTCATCCCTAGCTTTGGATTTGGGTTTTAGTTAGAGATGTTAAGAGTGAGCCTCCATCGTTGTGGTTCGAGCTAGCTCGGAGCTTCTCCATGGCTTGCATGGTGTAGAGAGTTTTAGATCGGGCTCTAGCGGTGTCGTAGGACTTGGCGGCACCTCGATCCGTCGAGTTTTTGGGTAAGACTCGCCAGGTCCGGAGTGTCCGGACTAAAAGCCCGGAGTATCCGCCCTAGGCCGGAGTATCCGGACACAAGGTCCGGAGTATCCGGGTTATCCGGACTGTCCGGATCAAATAACCGGACTGTCCGGGTTAGGCTATTCTGTCCGGTTTCGTTAACCTGTCCGGTCGCGTTGTTTCGTCGGGATTTTTCCTTTTGTGTTCATTTCATTTGCATGGCATGCATCTCATTATGCATTGTACTCGTGTAGGGAACGATCCGCGGAGATCGACGCCATGGATGACCGAGGGTGCGACCAGGAGAGCCGCCATTCTTGCCGACCCACAAGCAGAAGATCAAGGCAAGCACCTAAGCATATTTAACCTTTATGTAAATGTATTTTTGTGAATAAACTGCTATATGATTGGTTAAGTGATGCATTAGGAAATTAATTGAGGGATAGGTCTAGATCCCATTTGCTGCACATACACCCGTTGGTAATTGTTGAACACATTCTTTGGAGCTAGGCTATGGGTAATATATTTGATCTACGCTTAGAAATGCTTAGATGTCGGGTTCGGGCCAAGTGACGGAGGGTTCTGTCACTTGCGGTTGTTATTATTACACACGTACTACATTATGTTGGACTTGGAATTGGGAAAGGTTTGGAAAGAAATGAATTGTGGACCGGGCGGGGAGTTGGTTCGTTTGGGTATGGAGACTCAAATGTGTAGCCCCGTCTGTGTCAGTTAAGGACCGATCCGTAAGTGGAATAAGATTGAGCACACCCCGGTTGGTCGCATGCCCGATTATGGTACGGTAAGCCACTCTTTCTCTCATACGGAATCGATGGACCGTAACTTCCTGTGGTTGGGCGTGGTTGAGGGCGAGGCTTAGGCCGACTCTCGAGCGCCAAGCCGGGCTTGGGGCTGCTCGAGAGGGTGCTAGGTTTTCGGGCCACAGGAGGACGCTTCAGCGATTGGGTATGATTGGGAGGGGGTTGACACTAGGCCCTTGTGGTAAGTGTCGTGCGATCAATGCTTCCTGCGCAGGTTAATTAAGCGATTCGAATTGCCGCGCTCTCGGATATGAGCAAGCTTGATCCGAACTTCTTCTGCGTAGTAAATAACTTGAACTTGTGGTTCGCCGTTGGGCTTGAGCTAAATTTTGATATGAGATGACTTGCTTTACATTCTGTTAATTACAATATCCTGTTAGAAGTAGGTGCTGTTACAACTGCTAGCTATATTGAGAAAAACTTGAGTAGATGACAAAAAAATTGAAACAAAGTTAAGCATTTCCGCACTTTTAACCTAAGCCTGTTTACCTTGCTACCGCCAAATGCATCTCCTTTGGAGTCGGTCATATATGGACCACGGGTAAGACTTGCGAGTACCTTCCGTACTCAGGCTTCTGCTTTGTGGTTTTGCAGGTGAGGATCCAGCGGGGTGTGAGTTTTGCCCCTACTGCCTATCGGTGACCGGGCGGGGCACCGAGTAGAGGTTGTCGACGTTGTACGCCCGGGAGTGTTCAGGGCATGACACTTCCGGAGGTGTTTTACTTTTGTGTTGTAGGATAGTCGGTAATACTTTTGTTGTAAATTTACGCTTTTGATTTCTCGTATGAAACTAAATGCCTTTTAAGCAGTCGTTTTGTTGGTTGTCTTTGTTGGGCCTTTTTGTGCCGTGTGGTGTGTTTGTTGGCTTCCGCGTTCTTGCGTTTCTGGTAGCGAGCTTGGGGGCTCGATGCCCCTTTGTGCGAATTGAATGTTGATATGGCATTGGGAACCGGTATGTGGGATCCTGGGTGAGTTTCGGATCGCATACCGAGGGAATACCGGGGTTGTTGTCGAATCGTTGGATGCTCGTGAAGCTGTCTCGCTTGGGCTTGGGTTTTAGCATCGGGATCACCTCCGATGGTTTGTTGCTAGGATCCAAATCCGACGGGAGCAACTGTTTATCCAACAATTCGAGGACGATCTGGGCGGCTCCTCTCAGGGCTGGTATCAGAGCAAGGCGCACAAAGACGGGCCCCAACTTGACGACCAGTTAGGAGATCGTTTAGAACTGTCATACTGCATTAGGTAGAAGATAATACTATCCCCACCCTAGGTTATAGTGGTCAGTGTGAGGGTTACGTTGGAATCGTACATTTCATCTCATCTCATGTCATGCATGTGTCATGCTGTCTTGCATCAAAGTGTGTTTGGGGTATGTTGGACTTGTGGGACCCCAGTGCGGGGTGTTACAGTCTGAGTGGGAGTCAGTTGAGGTTGTCAGGCTAGTGTGGTGTGTCGTTTCCGTTTGGAGTCTAACCCTTGTCGTCGGCTTTGGTTAATGACAGAATGCGGACCCGCGGGGCTTCCACCTCTGGGGGTGATGGAGGTGCCGAGCGACAGCGGCCAGAGGGTGCTGATCCACCGCCTCCTCCCAATGTGTTGGACATTCTGCAGCGGACCGAGCAGCACCAGGAGACGACAAATCGGATCCTGGAGATGCTAGTCCAGGATCGGGTCCAGCATGGTGGCCGCGGTGATGGGCGAGGTCGGCCCACCAGCTATCTCGACTTCCTGCACACGCAGCCACCGGTCTTCTCACGGGCCACCGATCCGTTGGAGGCCGACGATTGGCTGCGCACGATAGAGCAGAAGTTTGCTCTTATCGATCGTGGGAGCTCCGAAGGCCCACTTCGGCGCAGCGGCTCCAGAGCCTCTTGGTGCAATTTGCGGGTGATGCGACTGCCGGGCACCGGTTACTTGGGCTGAGTTCCGTGAGGCGTTTGGGCGTACCACATCCCGAAGGGCCTCATGGACATGAAGAAGCGGCGATTTCGCTCTCGACAGCGATTCGGCAAGTCGGTGGTCGACTACTCGCAAGAGTTCAACTACTGGCGCGATGCGCCGGAGGAGGTCGACACCGACCGGAAGAAGCGGTCGGTTTGTGAGTGGGCCGACAATGAAGATGCAGGATAAGCTGTCCGTCTGCGACTTCGTCGACTACAATGACCTGGTGAGCCGCGCGATCACGGTTGAGCTCAAGATGCGGGCTCATCAGGAGGAGAAGAAGAGGAAGCGGGCGACGCCGTACTCAACGGGCGGTAGCTCGCAGCGGGCGCGCGACAGCCCAGTCGTCGGTTGCCGCTACCCGACCACGACCACCGCTACCGCCACCGGCAGCCAGAGCAGCAGCGGGTTCCGGTCCGGGTCCGTGCTACAATTGCGGACGCGCGGGCCACTTCATCCGAGACTGCCCATTCCCACGTCGGAGCAGCAGCGTTTGCCGCTCCACGGCCAGTGCGGCGGCACCACCGCCGCTGCTCACGTCGAGCCGAGGCAGCGTCACCTTCGTCGACGCCGAGGCGGTTCCTGAGGGCTCTGCCGTGCTAGCTGGTACGTTCCTTGTTGAGGGGCGTGAGGCTAGGGTATTATTTGATTCGGGGGCCTCCCATTCTTTTATTCGCACGGGGTTTGCGGAGCAGCATCAGATGAGGGTCAGTAGCAGTGTCGCCTCTTTTCTGATTGATGCACCGGGGTCGAAGATCACGGTTAGGCAGATGGTTCAGAAGGCAGTAGTTCAGATTCAGGGGATTCCGTTCACTGTCAGCTTGCTGCTTCTAGACCTTCGGGGAATAGATGTCGTCCTGGGGTTGCTCGGCTCTCTTCGTAACCAAGAAGGACGGTTCTCTTCGCCTATGTGTTGATTATCGACCGCTGAACGCAGTCACTGTCAAGAACAAGTACCCTCTGCCTCGCATCGACATCCTGTTTGATTAGCTTGCTGGTGCACGGGTGTTCTCCAAGATTGACTTGAGGCTCGGGTACCATCAAATCAAGATTTGAGCGGAGGATATTCCAAAGACAGCATTTTCCCCTCGATATGGCTTATATGAGTACACCGTCATGTCGTTCGGTCTGACGAATGCACCGGCGTACTTCATGTACCTCATGAACTCTATCTTCATGGAGGAGCTTGATTCTTTTGTGGTCATTTTCATTGATGACATCCTCGTCTATTCAGCCAGTGAGGAAGAACACGCAAAACATCTTCGCATCGTTCTCGGGCGACTCCGAGAACATCGCCTTTATGCCAAGTTCAGCAAGTGCGAATTTTGGCTGAAGGAGGTATCTTTCTTGGGACATGTCCTTTTCGAGCAAGGCGTCACTGTTGACCCAAGTAAGGTCCAGGATGTTCTCAAGTGAGAGCAGCCCAAGACAGTCACAGAGATCCGTAGTTTTCTTGGGCTTGCAGGCTATTATCGCTGGTTCATCCAAGATTTTTCAAGGATTGCCAAACCCATGACGGAACTACTGAAGAAAGGTGTGGAATTCAAACGGTCAGTGGGCTGTGAGCGAGCGTTCCAGACTCTGAAGCAGCGCCTGACTACAGCTCCTGTCCTTACCCAACCTGATATCCTCAAGCCGTTCGATGTGTATTGCGATGCATCAGGTATCGGCCTTGGCTGCGTGCTTATGCAAGAAAGCCGGGTTGTCGCCTATGCATCTCGGCAGTTGAAACGCCATGAAGAGCACTACCCAACTCATGATTTGGAGCTTGCTGCAGTGGTCCATGCCTTAAAGATCTGGCGCCACTATCTCCTTGGGAATAAGTGCAACATGTATACCGATCCATACAAGCCTGGAAGTGCATTACCACCCTGGAAAAGCAATTGTGGTGGCTGACGCATTGAGTCGCAAGGCTCGATGCAATTGCCTCACTCTTCAACCTCGGAGTGCCACTCTCTGTGAGGAATTTCAGAAGCTCAGCCTAGAGATGGTTAAAGAAGGTTCCTTAGCTAATCTGGAGTTGAATTCCATGCTGTTGGATCAGATTAGGGAAGCTCAAAAGGGGGACAGTGACGTTGCCCAAGTATGCAGCAAACTAAGTTCTGGCCAAGCCACTGACTTCCATCTTGATCACCGTGGAGCCTTATGGTTCAGTGAGCGCTTGGTCGTCCCCGAGAACCAAGAATTGCGGAGAAAAGTTCTCGATGAGGCCCACAACTCCTTGCTCACAATTCATCCGGGCAGCAACAAAATGTATCAAGATTTGAAGCAACGGTTTTGGTGGACTCGCATGAAGCGCGAGATTGCTCGCTATGTGTCGGAGTGCGACGTCTGCAAAAGGGTGAAGGCAGAACATCTCAAGCCAGCCGGTACTCTTCAGCCGCTGCCCATTCCCAGCTGGAAGTGGGAAGATATTAGTATGGATTTCAGCACCGGCCTGCCGACGACTTCTTCGGGTCATGACTCGATCTGGGTTATAGTCGATCGGTTGACGAAGTCCGCTCATTTCCTAGCTGTTCGCACCACCTACCTAGCCAAGAGGTATGCGGAGTTGTATATCTCTCGAGTTATGTGTCTCCATGGCGTACCAAAGCGGATAGTTTCAGATCGAGGCTCTTAGTTTGTTTCTCGATTCTGGAAAAGCTTGCATGAGGCGTTGGGCACCAAGCTACTCCACAGCTCGGCATATCATTCACAAACTGACGGCCAGACCGAGAGGGTCAATCAGATCCTTGAGGATATGTTGAGGGCTTGTGTTCTGTCTTATGGGAAGAAGTGGGATGAGTGTCTTTCGTATGCTGAGTTTGCTTACAACAACAGCTACCAAACTAGCATCAAAATGTCTCCTTTCGAAGCACTTTATGGTCGTAGCTATCGGACACCCCTGAACTGGTCCGAGAGTGGGGAACGACCATTCTTTGGACCTGATGTGGTTAAAGCTGCAGAGGAAAAGGTGAAGACCATTCAAGAAAACCTGAGGGTAGCGCAATCACGGCAAAATAGCTATGCTGACCGTCGTAGGAGACCTCTCTCCTTCAATGTTGGTGATTATGTCTACCTGAAAGTGTCTCCCCTCCGGGGCACCCGTCGTTTCGGAGTTAAGGGGAAATTGGCACATCGCTATATAGGACCTTTTCAGATCCTTGCGAGGCGTGGTCGAGTGGCATATCAACTGGAGCTTCCTCCTTCTCTAGCGATGGTCCACAACGTCTTCCATGTATCTCAGTTGAAGAAGTGCCTCCGTACTCCCTTCGAGTCACTGGAGGTGGACGAACTCGAAGTTCGGCCTGAACCTGATCTGTCTTACCAGGAGCATCCTATTCGGGTTTTGGATGAAGCTGAACGCAAGACCCGTTGGAGGACTCTCAAGTTCTATAAGGTTCAGTGGAGCAATCACACCAAAGACGAAGCTACTTGGGAGCCCGAAGATCGTTTGAAGACCGAGTATCCCGAGTTCTTCCATACCATGTAAGAACTAGTCTACGAATTTTCGCAATTCAAGGCGGGTAGATTAGTATGTGGCTGTACTATCCGTCTACATTCTGTTCCGCTTATGCGTTCGTTCTGAATCTCGGGGTGAGATTCCCTTAAGGGGGAGGGTTTGTCAAGGCCCCAATTTCAAAATTCTGGGAAATCTGGAGTATCCGGATTAAATATCCGGAATGTCCGGATATAACCCGGAGTATCCGGATAAATCATCCGGAGTATCCGAACTGGGTCTACCGAACGCCCTAACCCGGAATGTCCGGATTAAATGTCCGGAGTGTTCGGATTGGTCTGCCGAACACCCCAACCCGGAGTATCCAGACTAATTGTCCAGAGAGTCCAGATTTCGCGGGGGTTGAGTATAAAAGACCCATTTCTTGGTTCTTTATTCATTTCCCCTCCTATCGTGCTCTCCACTCCCGTGTACCCTCCACCCAACCTCGTCTCCGGCGACTCTCCACCGGCCGGTGACCTCCCGTGCTCCTCCCCGGCGACTCCTCCACTCCGGTGACCTCAAGCTCCTCCCCAAGCCGGCGTCCTCCTTCCTCTACCCGGCTTCCCCTCCTTCTTGTTCATCCTCCTAGAAGGTGAGGTTTCTTCTTGGAGTTGATTCGTGGGTTCTTGGGTTCTAAGGCGTCCATGGGAGTAGATTTGGGGTTTGGTCTTGTAGTTTGAGGTTGGGGGTAAGCTTTGGAGTGTTAGGGTTTTGGTGGGTGGTTGGATTTGGGGGTTGGTTTAGGCAATGCTTGGGTATAGGGTGAGAGATCGGGGGTAGATGATGCCATTCTAAGAGTCGGATTTAGTTTTGGCCATGAGCTACCCAAATGTGCCTCGTTCCGTCGTGGTTTGAGCTAGCTCGGAGCTTCTCCGGCTTAGCCATGTGTAGGAAAGTGGTAGATCGGGTTCTCGCGGTGTCGTAGAACTTGGCGGCACCTCGATCCCTCATGTTAGTTGGGCGAAATGCGCCATGTCCGGAGTGTCCGGACAGATGGTCCGGAATGTCCGGCTTATCCGGATGTTAAACCCAGACTGTTCGGGTTGGCTGGTCTGTGACTCGCGCAGTTTCGTCGGTTCAGCTGTTTTTCGGCGGGGTTTTCATTTGTGTTTCATTTCATCTGCATCGCATACATCTTATTCATGCATTGTACTCGTGTAGAGAACGAGACCGTGGTGACCGACGTGACCGTGGTTGAGGGGACTGCCGAAGAGCAAGTCATTGTTGAAACGCAAGCGGAAGCATCAAGCAAGCACCTAAGCATATTCAATCCTAATTGTAATTCTATTTTTGAGAATGAATTACTTATTGGATGTTTAAGTATGCATTAGGAGTCGAATTGGGGAATTGAAAGTAGAACCTAATTGCTGCACTTATCGTCCTTGGAACTTGTTAAACATCTCCTTTGGAGCTAGTTTATGGGTAATTATATGTGACCGTGCTTAGTTTGGCTTAGGTGTCGGGTATGGGCCAAGTGGTGGATGGTTCCGCCGCTTGTGAGTTTTTACTTCACACTCAATTGGTTGCAATGGTTTTGGTTATGAGTAGAAGTGGAATATGAAATGAGACCGGGCGAGAGAGTTGGATCACTTGGGTGTGGAGACTCAAGTGGGGTAGTCTCGCCTGTGTCGATTGAGGACCGATCCGTTGCTTGCCATGTTGATCGAGCACATCTTGTCAGTCGCATGCCGGAATGGGACGGTAAAGCTATTCTTTCATCGCATGCCATTCGATGGGGCATGCCCTCATGCGGTTGAGCGTGGTTGAGGGTGAGGCTTAGGCCGACCCTCGAGGGCCAAGCCGGGCTTGGGCCGCTCGAGGGGGTGCTAGGTGCTCGGACTGCATGAAGATATCCCCAACGAGTGTGTATGGATGGGAGGAGGGTTGACATGAGGTTCTTTGTGGCACATATCATGCGATTGATGATCCCCTGCAGGGTGAATAAGCGATTCGAATTGCCGCGCTCTCGGATATGAGCACGCTCGCGTCATCCGACATTTCAACGTAGTAATAACTTGAACTTAATGCTAGTTGGTTGGATGGAGGTACTTCGTCATGAGGTTACTTGCTTTGCTTTAATTGTAATGCTTCAGATTCCACTCTAGTAATAGGTGCTGTCTACAAGTGCTGTAAAAATTTGTAATTGGAGTAGTGGTTTGTAATTAAACAACAAAGTTAAGCTTTTCCGCACTTTTACCTTAAGCTTGATTCCTTGCTACATCCAAATGCATATTCTTTCGAGTCGGTCATATATGGACCACGGGTAAGTCTTGCGAGTACCTTCTGTACTCATGCTTTTGCTTTGTGGATTTTCAGGTGAGGATCCGGACGGATGTGAGTTCTGTCCGTACTGCCTCTCGGTGACCGGGCGGGGCACCGAGTAGAGGCCGTCTACGCCGCCGTACACGCCCGGGAGTGTTCAGTGGCAGAACACTTCTGGAGCCGAATTACTTTTGGGTCTAGTTTAATAGATGTGGGTTCTTTTGCTGTATAGTTAGTTTAAAACGATGTTTTAATTGCTTGGATACTTGGTTCCTTTTGTAGGTGACTCTTGTTGTATGTTGGTGCCCACCTCGTGCTTGTGTTCTTGTTTCTGCCTTTGTTGGCCTTCGTGCCCTGTCATTGTTGGTTGTGGTCGTGGGGTTTTGTCTTTGTGCCATAGTGTGTTTGGTTTGTTTGGTTGGTCTTGTTTCCGCGCGTGTCTGGTTGTGGGGGTTCCGAGTTCGTTGCCCCCTTTATGCATATTAGTTTGGTATGGCTTGTAAATTGGTATGCGGGGATCCTGGGCGAGTTCGGGTCGCGTACCGGGGGAATACCGGGATTGTTGTCGAGTTATTCGTAGAGTCTCACTGTTGTCTCAATTGGGCTTGGGTGCTAACACTGTGAGCGCACTCGGCGATCCATTGTTAGCTTCCAAATCTGATTAGGATAACTGGACCTCCAAATAGCTCGGGGACGGTCTGGGCGGCTCCTCTCATCACCTACAACACATCAAAGACAAAGTGGCTCAACAAATGGCGAGCTGGCAGGCATGCCACCTCACCATGGGGGTCGTCTTACCTTGGTCAAGGCAGTCATGTCCTCACTACCTATCTACTTTCTGACGGTGATCAAGGCACCGAAATAATTCTTTGCTGACTTTGATAAGCTCAGAAGGAAATTCCTTTGGGCGGGTAACGATGCACTTTCATGGAGGCAAATGCAAAGTGAGTTGGGCAACCCTTTGCCAACCTCTCACTTGGGGGGTTTAGGGATTCTGGAGCTAGACAGGTTCTCCCGTGCACTCTGACTACGATGGCTGTGGATAAAGTGGACGGCTGCAGAAAGACCCTGTAATGGAATGCCAACACCCTGTGATCAAATTGACCACTTGCTCTTCTCCACAGCTACTAGAATAATCATTGGTAACGGACAAATGGTGACCTTCTGGACCTCCAAATGGCTCCATGATGCAGCACCTTCATAGTTGGCATCTGATCTCTTCAAGCACTCCGGGCGAAAGGCTAGATCGGTGGCAAATGCTCTGCGAAATAACAATTGGATTCGTGATATTCGGAACAACTTGAATGTCCATCTCCTCATGGAGTATGTAAAACTGTGGATGAAAATACAGACAGTGACTTTGCAGCCACAAATTGAGGATGCAATAATTTGGGCGCAGACCCTCGATGACAACTATACAGCTACCTCAGCGTACCACATGCTTATAAGCACTTATAAATCCTACAAGGCCACAACCTAGTCAGCATGGGCGTTATTGCGTTGCAAAATCTTTTTTTGGCTTGTGCAGCAAAATCACCTATGGACGGCACAACGCCTTCAGCTCCGGGAATGATCGAACCAATATTTTTGTTAGATGTGCTGCTGGAGCCTGAAAATGGTTCATCATTTATTCGTAGATTGCCCCTAGTTTCGATGCTTGTGGTCAGCCATCGTCCGATGGGTCCGATTACCTTCGCTCCAACTGGATCGTTGGCAAGAGGCACCACACCTAGAACAATGGAGCCAACAGCAGGTCCATCGCCAGTTTGGACTTCGGAAAAGAGTTAAATCTTTGATCATTCTAACATGCTAGCAGTGATGGAAAGGGCGCAGTAATAGAGTTTTCAAAATAATTGGAAATCAAACGACAAAATACTTTAGGCCATCAAGGATGAGGCTACAAACTGGACTCTAGCTAGTGCACAAGAGCTTCAAAAAGTGCTGGAATAGCTAATCTGAGTGCAGCTTAGTTTTCTTTTTTTCTCTCTTCTCTTCTGTTTTCCTTTTTTTTCTCTCTTCTCTCCTGTTTTCCTTTTTTTCTCTCTCTCCTCGTCTTCTTTTCCTTCCTCCATCTGTTTCTTCCTCTGTGGTGCAGTCTGATGCACATTGTTATCTTATTTCTCACCTAATTTAATCACAGACATGGCTGTGTTTCAAAAAAAAAAAAAAACTCTAGTGTTAGCTGAACCAATCGGGCGCACAGATATGGGGCCCATGCATCTGCCCTTTTGTCCCTTGAGCGCTCGCATGGTTGATTCGCGGTGCTTCTTCAGTCTTCACCAAGGTTTCCGGTCAACAAGTGTGACGGAGCTATGCGCTATCGACCGGGCCCGCATGGTCAGCCAGCCGCTTGTGTCGCGCAATTTTCTCTTAAAAATATGTGAATAACTCGCCGTGATAAAAAAAAAAAACCTATTATTCTTTTGAAAAGATCCAGGACACAATTCAGACAATCATACCATGTGAAACTTCCAGGAAGTAAAATGGATAATTTGGGCCAATTGTTCATCACATTGTCGTTGCAACGGGGCCCTTGATAGCTCCAGTTAGAGCCAAAAGATATACGCAAATTGGACATAAAACAAGAACACCAGTTGCTGCCTCAGCTCATAATTTAAACACGACAAGACCAAAAACGTGTATGCGCTCTTCTTTATTTTTTCCAACCCATTTGATTCCAGTTGACCTCACTGTCTGCACGTTACCTTTTAATTGATTGGCAAGCAACTTACATCTTGACATAATTAAAAAAGAAGCCAAATGGGTATAAACAACGTAGTTTGAGAAGAAAAAAAAAAAGCACCGACGTGCTTCTATGCTTTCGCTCCAAATACAAGTTGCATAAATCTTAAAGCAAGCGTATAAATAAGTAATCACTACCTACTATTTATTCATACTTTAAAATTTGTGTAATTTTCAAAAAAAAAAAAAAAAAAGAGCTCAGAAGCATCTCTAAAAAAAGTACGCAGAAAAGGGCATGTGGAGTTTATACTTTCTCCATCGAAAAATAATGAACAAATGGGGCTTAAGGATCATGTTTTGGGAGTCAAAACTGATCAGAACACATTTTGCACATGTGATGTTTGAGACCAGCCCCTGCTTCCAGGAAAGGGGATATCGCTGTCAAGCTGGTTCCTCTCTACTTCGTTTAGAGCCTCCTCTACTGCCTTTTCTACTTCAGAAGTCGCGATCTGTGAATGCGAAAAATGAGAAAAGCGTGGTTAGTTGAGTGTACAGGTGGATTAGTATGCTTGATCAATCATTATAAATTAAGGGGCTTAGTGAACTTAGATCATGTTTGATAGAGCTCTAGATCTCAACTCTATCTCAGATCTGAAATTTATAGGCTAAAATAAAGTGAATTGAGTTTATATTTTTATTCTAAAATGTAAACAAGATGACTCACCTAAACACTCTTAATATACCCACAACTCTAGCTCCACGGATCTGGAGGAGCTAGGAATACCCAGCTCCACCAGATCCACAGATCTGATGGAGCTAGAGCTCTGCCAAACACACCCTTAATTGCCACTATGAAAATGTTGTACCTTCATAGTACAGAGTTATAGCCCCACGGATCTGGTGGAGCTAGGAATACCTAGCTCCACCAGATCCACATGGAGCTAAAGCTCTGCCAAACACACCCTTAATTGCCACCATGAAAATGCTGTATTTTCATAGTACAGAGCCATTGACATGCTTGTTGTTTACTACTTGAAAGAAAGGCATGAATGTTTGGATGTTTGTGGATTGTATGTTTCTATAATTAAGGAAAGGTTGATTTGGCAGTTTGAACTAATGCTAATTAACAACAGTTGCAGACTAATTAGACTGGGAACTGCAGGTTTTATAATATCATGCCAGCGGGTGAGGATCTGTCCTAATGATTTGTTCAGAAACCGATGGACTTGAGCGTTATTTTGACACTGTTGACTATTGTCAAAATTTGGGATTTGAAGTGGAATGGTTGGATTTTGGCCTCAGAAGGGTTAAGTGAATTACTATACTGTGGTACGCCCCTTCAGGAATATATATATACACTTTGATATGGATAGGATTTCAGCCCCAAATTCTCCCAACAAAGGTGTTTTGTGGCTTTCAATATAAATAGACCTAATCAGATAACCAGAGTTTCATCTCCAAAGTCGATTAAAAATCTTTATTATTATCCTGTTGACAATGCAGTTTCCTATCTAACAATCTAATAAGGTCAGGCAGGATCTCGTGTACTAATAGAATACGCAAATTTCGAAAATCTTGCAGGTGACTGAACTGTCGTATCCTTTCTATCCTAAAGTTCGGATCACTTATTGTCAATAAGGCAGGTGGACTAAGTTCAGAAAAACTCCGACGTGACGCTGAACCTTGAGAATTTTAAATTGCTAAGGATTCAAGCAAGAGAGGGCTCACCGTGGTTTCGACATTCATCTCGGTCGACAATCTATGGCCAGACAATTTCGATCGGATTCCTCTCGTCTTAACGTTCATGCTCTTCAGGCACCTGAGAGCCCCGATCATGGACTCGATAGACGATGAAGGCTCATCAACCTCGAATTGAACCTTCACGCACTGCTGCTGTGCGTCATGTCCTAGGATCTTCTCCTTCAGCTCCTCGTTCTTCGTTTGGAGTTGATCCTTTGCGCCCTTGAGCTCGTGGATGTAAATTGCCGCGGATTGCACGATCGAGTTTTTATCCCCCTGTTATGACATCAGTAAATTTTCAATTCTATCAGCACACGCCACTGAAGCTATTATCTTCATGAAAACAGCAAACAGCAGACTCTAAGTTCTTGTTCCTCCGCATTGTTTTTAACTTAAAGAAGCTCTTGCCGAATTGGACTCTGGTTTTTCTTAGGGGGGGCGTAGATTAAGAAGAAACAAATCGAAGTAAATCTTCACCAATGGAGAATGGAGAAACAATGCAATAGTAAATGGACATCTGCACCTAAATCCCCCAAATTATCACCCTACATTAAGCATGTTACTAACCGAGAACCAAGGTACTCGGCCACGAGCGAACTCAGTCGACGAACCTTGGACCTCGAGGAGACCATGGCGTACAGGTCGGCGTAGCTCTGGCTGAGCTTCTCGCGCCGCTGGCGCTCGCGCATCATGTGGCGGAACCCGCGGCTGCTCTCGACGGCGCCCCGCTGCGGCTCCTCCCTCTCTCCGCCCCGCATCCTGCCCAGCGCGTCCATCACCCTCCGGTGGATGTTCCCCCCGCTCCCTCGCCGCACTCCCGACAAGGGCGGCTCCGGCCCGGCGCGGCCGTACTCCTGGAACGCGCTCCTCGTCGCCACGGCGAGGGGCGGCTCCGGCGAGGCAATGAGGCAGAACGGCACCTCCGGCGAGGCCGGCACGCCGTGGACGAAGAAGGGCTCGTCGTCTTGGAAGGCACAGTAGGACTCCATTTGCATTCCCTCTGCGCTTTGCTGCTGCTGCTGCTGCTGCTTCTACTTCTTCTCTGCCGCGCCGAGGTGTTGTGCGGTTCGTTCGTGTGTCCCGGGAAATATTCGAACGCGGGTTAAAATAGATAGCCATGGCGGCTTTTGGGTCACGTGGTCAAATGGCGTTTGCAATGTGCGCGTGTGAGACTGAGACAGTGAGGGAGACCGAGAGGAGGAAGGCGAAGCGCTCGGATGGCGCTGCCACGTGTTAAACGGTGGTCGAATCGGTAATCTTTAATTTCGAGGAGGGGGGAGGGGTGGTGTAGAAA